>OX383981.1:11042280-16042280 GCA_947532105.1 Athrips mouffetella | reverse complement strand
TACATTGTTATCTACAATCTACATATGGACAAAAATATATTTTTTGAATTTGTGAAATTGATTCATATTCTGTCTGTACAATTATAATACTCACATTTTATACTGCTAAAAAAACGTAATTTACATATTTCATGAATCTATGTTTGTCAACATTATTTTAACTGGTAACTTCATTTACTTCTAAAATCGGAACCTTTCTGATTTGCTTATTCAAGGAATTAAACTAAACCACCAAAATCGATACCAAATTCTTATTACATTATAGCGTCAAAGTTACAATTTTAGTGGGTGTAAGAGACAGCTTTCCGAAATTTTAAAGGGTAGTCAACATAACGAAATAATTTCTACTGCCATACTCAGTGACGTCACTTAAAATTAATCATTCGTTAAGTCCCATGCTGTCCTTTTCAGTTTCATTGAATAGGAAAGTGACAACACGATACTTAATTAACGATTAACTTTAAGTGACGTCTCTGAGTGCGGCAGTCAGTGATTAAAAATTTAAGGAAAAGAACAAGAAATTAACATCTCCAAACAAAATTTTAAACTTGATTAGATAGTTTGTATGGGTGACAGACGTCAGCGGGGATGGGTGGCGGGGAGAGGAATCACGATTAACTGACATTACCTCTCATACATCCCTTCCCCTCCCCCGACGTCTGCCACCTTCAGGAGAGACGCTTACAAACTTGTTAGACTATAGTAATTATTTTATGGACAGATTATTAAGCCATTTTATTCAGTTTGTAAACATGATTTCAGTTCCATTAAGTATTTTAAAATATACACTACATTTTAATAACACTTTTAGATGTGCGGCCATATTGGAGTATTATGGTTATTTTCATCTAGCTGCAAGATAAACAAGAGAAAATAAAATGAAAGAGTTAACAGAAACAGAGTGGAGATTTTCAAGATAGTTTTATAACATCCTTGTTGTTAAAAGGGATAAGATTTGGGCGCACGCGATTGGTTGATACTTTTATTATTGTCCTCTAGTGCGAACCAATCAGTAAGTTTTTGGCTAGAAATTTAAAGAACTGATTGGACAGCCCATCTCATAAAGATCAAATACGTGCAGATTTTCATGTGCTCGTTCCATAGTTGACCACATCTCTGGATTAGGTCAAGAGCAATCTTACTTTAATAAAATTTAAATTGAACAATTCCATTAAAAATAAATCTATCCGCACATCACATATTAAACAACACCCCATCAATACAGAAAAAACGTCAAAACTCGGAAATTTATTGTCTTCTACCAGACACTAATTAAGTGAGTGTCATACAATAAAATGATAGATAATTGCGTATAATCACATTTTGGATACATATCACAGTTTGAGCTATCAACATGGTTTACCACGAAGATGCTAGCTTACATACTACATTGTTAGTTTTATACTGCACGTTAGTGTGTAACATGTATATTACAACGCGTTTCGGGGATGAAAACACATTGTGATTTATTATCATCGGCGCTAATTTTAACCATCTCAAAGCGGTAATTTGATGAATAATTATGTGTGAATTTAGGCCTTTATTTGCAGTTAGCCATACAAGATATATCACACTTAAAGTTTAAAACAAAAAAGCCTTCAGAATTAAACAGCAGTTTATAAAATATAATAAAAATAGTGAATCTCAATTTGACGCACCATGCATGACAAAGTCGTTTACATAACTTTGGCACCAAACGCTTATTAAAACTGGTTTAATAGTTAAATAAACTCATAAGGAATACTGAACAGTGTAGCATATTCATTAAAATCTCATAATATTGTCAAGTTATTAAAATACTATTGTTCATAGTCGTATTCACAAACTAAACGGTCCAAAATCATTCGAAAAAGCCTTCATAGAAAATTCCAAATTTAGAAACAAAATACCTATACATAACTTTATTGCCCATCAAAAAACTTCTACCACAGACTAAAATCTGCTATACAGTTCTATACAACTATTAGTGCTTTGAGAGCTGTCATTTAATCGTTCTTAGAATTAAAATACGTCATTAATTACGAAACCAAACAGAATTTACCAGCGCAATCTTAATAGTAGTTGACACATTTCTTTAACTTTGGCTGTATGCGCTTCGTTCCTTTCGCCAAGTTAAAACTTTATTGACGTAATAAATCGCCATCTATTAGTTGGTTGCGAAACTAACCACACAAAATAACCTCTTGTTGTGATGTGTCTCTTCAGTCGACGTTTGCGCCATACTCCAGGCCGAATAGTGAAAGTATGACGAAGGCAAGACCTAAAAACACCGATCCGAGAAGATCTCCTAATGCAGTCAGGTAGGGGATGGCTGCGTTGTCAGGGTCCTTCTTCCGTTTCCACATGAAATGTACGACAACATACGCTAGGTATAGCAGAACCATGACCTGAAACAAGCAATCGGTAGTAAACTTGAGTTAAAATTTCCGGAGAAATCGGAAGGTTTCCTCAGCCATAAGTTCCGGCTTCTGTCACTGATTGTAGTCGTTTATTACCCAAGTCAGAGGTCATTTGGCAGCTTGAAATCTCTGATAGTCAAGGTGGTCACTAGCCTGGCAAAACATTTGTAGGATTTGGTCAGATTATTCCTCTGAGTTTAGGTCACATGACTGCCATTTGAACTTTGTAAAACTAGCATTCTCGTCAAATCCCCTAGGTAGGGTAGGGACCTCCTTAGGAACGGAGTAACCTTAAGCAAAGTTTAAATAATCATCAGAGTAGATAGTTACACCCGTTTGGTGCCTGCTAAGAATAGTGCCGCGTCATCTTTTCTCGTGGGAAAGCCGATTGAGGGTACGGTAGTGATCCTCCTTAGTAGCCTTCTAAATGCAGAGTTGGGTGGTTTACTTCCACGTTCTAAACAATTGCCAGTCAGAACCTGCCCACGGCCAGCCATGAGAAAGTTGTACAAACTAAAATACATAAAATCAGGAAGAATTGTCCAGTTTCTCTGAAACAGCCCGGGTCTCACAGTAAGATGTCAAAAAGATAAATTACCTGTAGTACAGAACACAACACGTATGTGATACCGAAGGCGACCTGGATAGAGACGAAGCCCTGGTAGACCACGTCAGCTACCAGCATGAAGATGATCTGGCCCAGGAGCGCCAAGAGGAGCAGCATCCGCGCTACTTTTGCCGCTGCAGCTGGAAAGAGAGAAGGGTTTCCAATTGAGATAAAGCTTGTAATAAAGCTTAGGCCTGTGTGGCACAGTAATAGTGCAGCTGCCTAAATTAGTAGATTCTCGCCTGGGGCAGAATACGAATGATTGATTAACTAAGGTATGTGTTTTCCCGTCTGGGGTTAAGTTTTATAAACGTATTCTGCACAGAATTTTCTTAGAGTAGGGTTTTAGTAGTATTTTGCAGAAACCAACAGGGCAAAGAATAACAATCAGTATGTTTTCGCCTGCCAGGTGCTTTTTGGTCAAAACTCTAGAACAAAGACCAGGTTATAACATTTTATTATATGTTTTAGTTATCCAATGTTATTACTTACATCCTAGAAATAAGAAAAGAACATAATGAGAGATTTTGTTTACATAGTAAAAATCTATTAATAAAGTCGTTTGAAAGTCTGACTTGAACGGTAAGGGAACCGGTGAAATTATCAGCACATGAGATACCCTAGCACCTCTATGAAGAATATTACAAATTTTGTGGGACTAGGTTTCCCAAAATATTCTTAGTCAGGTAATAAGCTACTTACTTCCAAACAAGAGAGTCTTCCAAGGCCACTCCAGGATTCTAACACCCTCAGGCAGGATACCAGGGATAGCGGTTGCGTGAAGGAAGGTAGCCAGTCTGGAAGACTGGACGCAGACGAGGTTTCCTCCAATACCATTGACGATGGGCTGGAATACTTCATACCCTCGGAAGCGGTCCACGGCTTGGTCAAGGACGATGCCTCCAACCCTGTTTTCAAAAACGTCAATTAATAAAAATAACAAGCTGAACCTCGTTTATTTTCTGCTTTCTACAATAGTTATTGACTTTAGCTTAAAAAAAACGCTTGCACATGGCCTGCATACTTTAGTTAGAATTGGCTTTTCACAATCACGCTTTCGAGGCCTAGTATGGATCATTCCGATCAGTCAATTGTAGACGGCAACCAGATGGATAAACTATAGTGAGCAAAAACTATAGCATTTTCCGTGCTTTGGAACGCACGATAATCCCTGTTAATATTTTTGGTATTTGTTGCTGAGCTGTAACGGTTTGAAAATCTTTACAAAGGGTCAGTCAGTCAGATTATCTTGCCATCGCTTTTTTAGGTCTGCCTCTTAGATCTGCCTAGACTCTGACGCCTATCTTTACGGGCATCCAGATTTCATCACTTTGTCTATGGCTTATCCAACGAGTGGTGATTTTAGCCCATGTTTAGGAATTCAGTAAGTAACTAATTTATCAAACAACATACCCGCTAATAAACAGTGCCGAAATTACAGGAGTCCAGCCAGTAGTAAGCACTTTCTTCGTGTACTTATTTCTGTAAACGACGAACACCCACACTGGCAGAAGACTGTAGTACACGCACATTAGCGTTATAGGCTGCCATAGGGATACCTCTGAAATATTTAAAAAAATCGTGGGTTTTACAGTCGATCTTGAGATCAAGATTTTCCACCAGCTGCGTATCCCTTTTTTTCATTAAAATTCTGTCAAATCTGTTGTCCATGCTTTCTTTTTGAACAAAACGGAGTCTGTCAACAATAATTTAAATTTAACAGAATTTTTAGTTGTAAGCAACTGACGGAAGGTTTTAAAGAACTGGGTAATATAGCTAAGTTAGTCGAAGAAAGAGATTTAATAGCTGAAATAGAAAGAAAAATGTGACCCGAGACGGGTCAGGGTCCTGAGACATCTATTATCGCAAACGCTATAGAATAGAATAAAATTGTATGGGATTGACATTAGCTGTCACGCAACATTTCGTTAGCTAATATCAATACCATACATTTTCATTCTATTCTACTAGCGTTTGCGATTGTGGAAAGCCACTTGACTCAGGGCCCAGCTACACCAATAGTGTATTTGAGTGCACTTCGAAGAAAGAGGTAACTGCAAGTTCTAATTTATTTTGATGATGTTCAGATGATAAGTACCTAAATATAAAATGGACTAATTGACAGTTGCAGAAGGCTGCTTTAAAATTAAAGCTCATTGTTTTATGTCAACAAGCGAGAATGTATCGAGCTTTAACTTTGAAGTCGCTTTTATTACAAAAGAAAATAAAAAATAGAAAGTAAACCGAAGAAATGTAACAGCTACCAAACACTTTAGTTAGTTTGAAAAAGTACCAGATATAAGTAGTTATAACGTGTAAAGCATGTTACATGAAAACTGAACATACATACTTGTTAGCAATAAGATCCATTCACTAAGTAAAATGAAATATTGAGTGACAGGTTGATTGGTGATTATTTGCTCCGAGCGTATTTTGGTGTCAAATCTACATGTACAATCACGGTGTTTAATTGTTGAGCAGGTTGAAAATTTATCGTATTGACTTAATACCCATTACTACTGATACATTTGCTTGGTAGCTATAAAAAGTATATGTAATGAAAATCCTTAACACGGTTATCTTTGGATGTATTATTTTAAAATTGACTAATATTGACAGTTATTGACGATGCAACAAGGATCTATAGCACATAAAAGACAGTGACAGGGCGCTGCTGCCATAAATATTCCTCCAAAAGTGTCATATTCTCAAGGGAGTTACGTTGATTCCAATTTCAGCCGTGAGCCAATGGATCTATGTCGATCTCGAGACAGTTCTATATGACATATGCTGTTTCATCCACTTTTACTATAACGAAAAAAAAGAAGGTCTTTAAACTGCTCGACAATTTATTTCCGTGATTGTCCATTAAACTAATCTATGCTTTTACACAATGGATGATAATCTAATCTAAACTTACGATTTTCGTAACCTTCGGAATTCAGAAAAAAAGAAAAACGGACTTTTAGTTTAGTATTTCACTAAATATAAATTTTACCTACATATACAGTTACCATTAAACCAATAATCTACAGGTTATGCTACTGTAATTCTTATAAAATACCTAATCCAAATTCATAAGTAATGGATGGATCATATAAAATATTTCTTATCATTACTCGTATTATTGTTGTTGTCTACACTACGCACTACAGCTAAAATAAGGTTATTGGCTACTTATAGTTCCAAGATCTTTGGTTTTAATCAGTAAAAAAAAATGCTGAAAGCCTAAAGAAATAAAATAAGCTAATCTTAGGGTCATATTGATAGATCCCTCTCAAGCATGAGATTGATCTCAAGATGTACTTTAGGCATACAAATTATACCGAGTGTTAAAGTTAAAGTAAACACTGCGATCTTTGAAACTGCGCATTCATACCAAGAAACTTAACAACTTTTCCTAAGGAACATAGGAGCGAAATACGACTATAAATTTTTCATCTCCTATACAAAATGCGCAATCAGTTGGTGCAAATTCTATGGAAAGTTAAGTTTTTTAATTGTATTTCGACCTATGTTTCTTAGAAAAAATTGTTCAGTTTAAAGCACAGTTTCAAGGATCTCAGTGTTTATCCTAACACCCGGTAGGTACATCTTAAGTGCAATATCAGACTTCAGAGGGATTCATTATACATGATGGTACCGAGTGCCTAATAGCACCCTCACAAAGTATCAGAATTTCTTCATTTTAACCGAGCGTGGTGGTTACTGTTTTCCATTTTAAGCATTTTCAAATTTATTGTAACAGTATAAAGACATAATTATTTACGTTGCGTTTTGTGACACGGTATTGTCTTAAGGGCTTTCCTGCAGTCAACTAGCCCCCCCATCAGTTAAAAAAAATATTACTCGCTAAATACAAAACTTATCGAAAATCTGTCTTACCAGATTGAAGTAAAGGTACCCACCTTAGTTTATTTAGAACCTATTAATCCTGAAAAATATAGTTCACTGTAGTTACAGATAGAAAGAGTGCGAAAAACGGCCACTTTCAGTAGTGTTTGTATCTGTAACTACAGTGAACTATATTTTTCAGGATTGAGAGGTTCTAAATAAATTAGGGTACCTTTGTTCAATCTGGTAAGACAGATTTTCGATAAGTTTTGTATTCTTCTTCTTTTCGAGTCAATGGAAAAACTGACTATAAAAGCTTAGCCCAAAAAGTAGCCACATCAATAGCCTTTTGGTTGCCTTCAAAAAGGTCCCTCCGAGTGCAGGAAACTGGAGAAGTAGGGCACGACAGCAAGTGTGTCATGGTTTGCAAAATACCGCATTCACACTTGTCGTTATCAGAGAAGCCCCACCTCTTCATGAGTTCCCCGCACCTGCCAACGCCCGACCGCAGTCTGTTTAGTGACTTCCATATGGACCAAGGAAGATCGTGACCTGGTGGCAGCTTTTCGGCAGTTGGGATATGAATGTTGTCAGGAGGGTACCTTTTACCTTGTATTTAACGAGTATTTTTTTTTAACTAATGAGGGCGCTAGTTGACTGCAGGAAAGCCCAGCTTGCCACTGGATGCTGTCAAAACCTTTTGACAGTGGCGCCACCTAGTTTTATCCCACAGCAATGTTTTGATAAAAATAATTTAGTTTACTTACGTATCTGCTCGAACATATACTGCGCGGTGACGGCCAAGACAGAGTTGCTGACGATATCGCCGATAGATGCCGCTAAAGGTGTCGCCACGTTGTCAGGGTTGACCTTGAACTTGTGGGAGCCGTAGATGACCATCACCATCACGAAGTCTGATGAGGAAGCAAACATCATAACATGATTCAGATATTTTCTTTCGTCAGTTAATCTTAATTAAGTCTTAGCACAAACAACTCGCGAGTGACTATGCTTTTTTTGGGCAAACTCGTCCCATCGTCGACCGCATCTCGACGTCGACTGAGGACTAGATCGAAGTCAAAAGTAAGCCCATTGACGACAAAAAAAAACTATTTCTTCTTTAAAAACACGAAGCACATGTTAGTCCCAGTAAAGGCACTAGTTTTTACAGTGCGTTCAGGACAAGTCTGTCTATGACGGTTATTTTCAGGCGGAGAGCCAATGAACGATTCGCTCGCGGCCTGTGGGAGGCCGCGCTCACCCCCGCGACAATTTTTTTGACTCCTGCGCATTAACGGTGACAGCAGACAGTCAGAATTTTCAAGCCGCCAAAACATAACAACCCATGAAACGTCCACTGCAGGACAGGAAGCTCCCTCCAGAACTCCAGCAAAAACGCGTAGTACTTTGGAGGGGATTTACCGTAGTCCCCACGTTGCGGCTGGCGACCGCTGTTGTTGGTAACCGCAGTATGTAAGATGGTACGATATACAGAAAGATGCTGCTGTCTATCCTCCGGTTCATAAGCCCTGAGTCGCCTCTTACGACACCCACGGGTAGAGATGGGTTGGTACTATTCTTTGCCGGCACCACACGGACTAATGAACCAAATGAACTTACCTAATACAAAACACGTGGTAGTCGCAGTGAAAACAGCTGACGCAATAAGTAGTAGGACATAGTTGCCGTTGAAGGTTCTGTCCGTGATCACGTTGACGACTATCGCGAATATAGACACCACTGTCGCTGCTACTATCGCTTGCACCTGTAAAAGTTTACTGTCATCATTATCAAACGTACATAATTTGTAAGTTCCGTACAGTCCGTTCCTCAAAAGGAAAAAACACGGAACTCGTATAGGATGGCTATATCAATGACAAAGAGGTATGGTGCTCTGATATTCCAGCGAAACAGAAGAAACACATTGTAAAAGTCCGACTCTTTAAGTAGGCCGTGCTGCAGTGGTTTCTTGCCGTTTCTTTTACGCTGCCATAGCACGATCCGAAACGGGGTAGACTCGCTCTATTTGCATTGTACTCTGCATGACATTCAATAAGTATTCTTGAATGAATCTACATTGAATAAAATTATCTGAATCTGATCACTTTGTTGAAGTTCCCTTGAAGCTGTGGAAATTTCAAGATTCTACGACAAAATAATCAAAAGATACGGCCACGGGATACGGCCATCTCCATACATTTATGAACCAAACCAAAAACTATTGGGTACTTCCCGTTGACTTACAATAATGAAATTTGGCAAAAAGCTAGGAACAAAAGCAAAAGTCTAAAATTATTAAATATCACAACTTTTCTCACAAGCAATCAGAACCAATTAAGGTGAGCTCCTATTTCAAGTACATCAATATAAAAGAGAGGTCAGGTTAAAGTGGACGATGAGCTTTTAATATCAAAGGTCTTAATCTTGGAGAATATGATATAGTGGATGGGTACGGAATCCTTAGGGCGAGAGTCTGACTCGCACTTGGCCAGTTTTTCGACTCGATCGATCTTCCTGAGAACGGTACTCTGAAGAACGCTCGAATAGATGTAGAATATCCTCCCTCCTTGTTTGCAAAAAGTATTGTAAATAATGACAGCACATCCGCCGAGTATTTAATTCCTGAGAAAAGGTTCACAATTTCAATTGTGTTGATCTAATTGTCAAATGACAACGCAGTTTATTTCCCAGAATTGTTCTCATATAGTGAATTCGGGGCGTAAGAACCGTAAAGCATAATAATAGGTATCCAGTATCCTATTGAAAAATTAGAATTTGCTCATGAAGTATTTCCACCTATGCTCCTCAGGGAAAGTTGTACAATTTCATGGGTAGAAAGAAGAAACAGCCGCACGTCGGTGGAAACACTTTGACCTTGAGCGGGTCTCTGGTTCCGGGCGTTCGTAGCGTAGCGCTGGTTCAGCTTATACTGGTTATGTTTCTACGTGCTTGCTGCAGTGGATACCTATACTATAATTCCCTCGACGACAGCTCCTGCGCTGGTCGCATCCAGCGGCTTCCGGCGACCATGATTGGTCACGCCCATCGGTCATCGATTCTTCGAGTCTCAGCTGTTTCTAGCTACGTAATAGCTTAGCAGCTCAAACCACAGAACAACGATAGGGCCACTCCGCCTGCGCGCGCACCCCCCAATAGAAGCGAAGATAGTAAAAGAAATTGGTTTCTTATTGACGAGGTATACTATCCAATTTATGTATGCGCTTATTTTGAATGCACATCATAAACACATTCGTTGCCATAGAAACGCTGTCACTGATTTTTTGCATCTTACTCTCTCGCAATAATGGTTCTATGTTTATCGCACTCAAATGACGCACCCACACTGGGTGCGGCAACCGTGTTAGTTTTAGTAAATGGTGACACTGATTTGTATTGAATGACATAAAGAATTCGTCTCTAGATGCAGAGCAAGACACATGCGCTTCAGAGCTCTGTGGCTCAAACCCTCACCTGCACTAGTGATATATTCCCGATGACCATGGAAATGACTTCCTTGCCAGACTTCATGTTGCCAAGGTTGGCCTGTGTTGACAGTCGAGAAGCCAGGCACATGTCCAGGTTACCTGCAGGCAAACAAACAGACTTGATCAAATCTAAAATCTTTATATATTATCATCATATCGTGAGGATTGTTAGATCGATAACAGACAGCACACCCTGGTGTAAGAGCCGTTGAGCCGCCAAAGGTCTCTGAAATGGCTCATTAACGACCTATCATCATCATCATCGCACTCTTCATTTCCTAAGGTCATGTCTAACTAAGTCGGTTCCTGTTGCTAGGCAACGGTGGTGGTCCTGATAAGAGCCCGTCCAGAACCTAATTTTCACTCGCGCGTAAAACGCCTCATCAGCCCGCTTAGCACGCCTCCTGTGAGAAAATATATCTCGGAGAAATGTCACTTTATTTGAGGAATTATGTCATCTAATCTATCACCTCCAAGCGCGAAGAAATGTCAGTGAAAGAAAATGTTTAGCAAATTCACAAATAACGTTTTTGCTATTTTAGACAGGGATAGCTTTATACACTAATACATGTAGCCGTCCTTGTCTTTCAAAATGTGTCGCACTGCTCGGCTGTCAAAAAGACGTGACCATGCCTCAAGTCTTCTATGGGCCTAGATAAATTGACAACCTCAGCGTGCTAAGCGGGCTGGACGCAATATATGTGGCTGTATCTCGGCAACGCGTAAAATAAAGGTTCTGGACGGGCTCTTAGTATACGCGGAGAGTTCTTGTCTTCATTAACGTCTATTTCCGTATAAACTCAAGTAGCCAAGACCAACGGCTTAACGTGCATCTTACTTTCAGACAGTCAGGTGATTCGTTGAAATCCAAACTGGGGACGTCTAACAAAGTAATTTTAGTTTGACAGTGTCCCCATCGATCCTAGAACCTTCGGATCAAGAGTCAAATGCTCCAACCACGAGGCCATGGATGCTGTTATTGTTACAAATCATTGCTCGAACCTCACAATGTCGAAACACATATGATGAACCCCAAATAAAGGCTTCTGCTCAGTTAGAAATCCATTGAAACGATTTTCAATGTCGCTTGTTATTTGACTATATAAAAATTCCAGTCAACCAACTCAAACGCAGTCCGATTATCGAAATTATAAGTTAGATCGTACATAAATCATAATTTTAATTTACGTTTCGAGCAATTTTTTGTCCATTTACCGAACAATGGTTTGAACTACACGTGAGAACATAAATTGTTATATTTCTGTAACTACCCACAGACCAATTGAAGTTTTAGAGATTGGGCATTTTACATAATCCGATAGAATATTCAATGCAGGACAGGAAGCTTATTAAAACTTACAGCCCATTCTCCATATGACTTTTAAGAGACCCGTGGCAGGAGAATCTGAAGTGGGCAGTACTCTTTATCCCATCCGGTCCACTAGCGCCCCCATCAGTTATGGCTTTTGTGAAAAGTCCATCTGGGGAAGTACCACCCCCTTGCTTTTTTCTGCCAAGAAGCGGCAGTGTTTGCACTCCCGTGTTTCGGTTTGGAGGGCAAAGAAGCCAGGGATATTACTGGCACATGAGACACAACATTTTAGTTCTCAGGGTGGGCAACGTGCTTTGCTGTCTTGTTAGTGTCAATTGTGCTACTAATTAGACAGTGAGCTTTATGGGCGGTGCTGACAACATTCCATCAGGTGGCCCACAAAGCTCGCTTGCTTACTTGTTACATAAAAACAAAACTGCATCACTCACTCATGTTCTGAAAATAGGTCATAATAGGTCTTTACCTATGAAATTGCCGAAATTTTCTTTCAGATTAATAAGATCATAATTCCTATAATACTAATGCAATTTTTTTCATTTGTCTTATATTTGAAAGTTGACTTCAAGTTTATTAATTTACGCATAAAAAAAAGTTTTTATTTTTAGTTTGATATATAAAATTTAAGGTTTGAAAATTGTTCGTCTTAATTGTCGTCCGATTTCATCATTAGATTTGTTATATTTTTTTACCGATAATATTTTTTGAAAATAAAATTTAAGCTTCTGTTAGCTTAATGTCTTCCCAATAATGCTTAAAAAAATAAAAAAGATTGTATTTATAATTCCTAAGAAAAATGCAAAAATGTTAGTACTGAAAATTGAGTTTACCTAAAATTCGCCATACAAAACGGCAATTTCATAGGTAAAGACCTAATATTTCATTAAAAATGCGGCAAGTAAATTTGATTTTCTCCTTAGTGACTTTACATACACTTTTTTGCCAAGTTTTGTACGCATTATGAAACAAACGAAAAAAGAAAACCCCGTGTGGTGCCAGATTAATACCCAGTGGGCGTTATTGGCGGTGGTGACTACTTACCAGCAGATGGCCCACTAGCTCGCTTGTTCACTTGTCACATAAAAAAAATTCCCACTTAAACTAAGGGGATGTGGGAACTTTTTTCCTATTGCCCAATTCGTACAAAAAAATTGGGGACATGTTATATTTTTCATCAGGCCGCAAAAGGTAAAGGTAGGTTCTTTGACCTACTCTCAAACGTTTGAAAAAAAAAAAGTTGTTAAAAAGTTATGAAATACTTAGTCCAAACCAGCTTTGTGATGAAAAATCGTAAAATATCGACGGAACCCAATACGGCGCGCGCCCGACAAGTACTTGGCCAGTTGTTTATTTTTCTCTTGGAGTCGCTGAGACAGCATAAATACATCCTTGTCAAGAATTTCATGGCCAATTTTCACTAACCGGACGAACAAAATGGTCGCAAATGTTCTATATTATGTATGTCGCAGGCAAACAGTAAAATTCGCCGTTTACAAACGGCTAGCAAATTAATACGGTCGGCATATGGAGTAAACTTCTTGGAGAGGTGGATTTTTTTCTGATGGTTTATGGCATAATAACTCAGAATCGAAAAGTAATGATTTTCTTTTGCATTACATTTTCCACAATGTTTTTTTTAGAAAATTAGACCACTTAAGCGGATGAATGTCTTGTTCCTTAAGTCATTCAGACGCCACGCTATTGAAATTATTATTATTATTAAGAATTTATTCAGAAAAATACATATACAATTCATTGCCGAGGTGACTTGTAATTTTATTAAATTACTATGATGCTAAAGGAATGAGACATACATCGGAATAAGTGGTCATATTTTAGAAAAAATATTGTGAAAAATATACATATATTCTTTATTGCAAACATATACTTAAAATAAAACTACAAAATCAAAGGACATATACAAGGGCGGGCTTATCTCTAAAAGATATTTCTTCCAGCCAACCTAAATAAAGCATAATATAAAACATTTAAAAATAATAAACTATTTTAATTTTGGGTTATTAAACCTTAAACTATCAGAAAAATATTGCCATCTTTTTAAGAAATTTGCTAAATGCTTTGTATAACGGCGCCGGCAGGTTGTGGACGTGTTTAGATCACTGGTGCTCTTTAGGTTGGTTAGCCAAGGCAAAACCAAACTAACCCTAACCCTTTTTGTATCATTAACCTAGTCCCGGTTAAGCTATCTTACGACCACAAAGAATTACGCGCCGTTTTGTTAAACACTTTAGTGAATTTGTAAAATGTCCATGGGATCTTGAACTGTGCTTTTGAATAATCACGAAATTCACAATTTCTCGGCATTTTGTAAAATGCCTAAATTATATAATTTGCCTGCGACATATACACTACCACTATGCATAAGCGGAGTTCATCCGTCATTTCCTTCAACAATTGTGATAAAAATCTGTCATTTGCTAAAACTGTGTGTTGGTACCTTAATTGCTCTATTGTCTGACGTGAGCTGTTATAACATGACTCGCGAATTTTTTCCATCGTGGATGTCACGTTTTTTAGGGTTCCGTACCACAAAATAAAAAAAACGGAACCCTTATAGGATCACTTTGTTGTCCGTCTGTCTGTCTGTGTGTGTGTCTATCTGTCTGTCTGTCAAGACCCTTTATCTCTCGAACGAGAAGAGGTATCAGGTTGAAATTGATAATGAATATTAAGGTCCATAAACCACACAAGATTTGAAAATTTCAATTTTTTACAACGACGCAATCAAAAGATATGGCTTTGTATGTCCTCATCTCCATACATTTATGCAAAAAAGCAAAACCTACAGGGTACTTCCCGATGACCTAAAATTATGCAATTTGGCAAGAAGCTATGTCTCACAGCACAAATAAAGGGAAAAGTCTAAAATCATTAAATATTTAAATTTTTCTCACAACTAATAGTAACCAATTAAGGTGAGCTCCCGTTTCAAGAACTTTTGTATAAAAGAGGGGTCAAGTTGGATGGTCGCGGAGTTTTTAAAAGCAAAGAGCAAAAGCTTTTAATAATCACTGCTTCGTCGTAGTCATCAGTCGTGTAGTCTTCATTGTGTATTTCTCGCTACAGCATTTAGTATTTTTAGTTATTTATGTATGTTTGTGTATATGTACATATTGCGTGTATTTTTATATGTATTTATATATATATATATATATTTATATATGTATTGGTGTTTATTGTATTTAAGGAGTTAGTAGTATATTAGTTTAAGTAGATACGTGTAAAAATATATTATATTTTCTTTTTGAAATCCTCACTGCACACTTGTGTCCCGCTAAACGAACATTTTCTCTCACGACCTTAGGTTGGCTGGAAGAAATCTCTTGTAGAGATAAGCCCGCCTTTGTAAATGTCCTCTTGTATGTAATTCTCTGTATGTTAATTGTGCAATAAAGAATGGTAGATAGGTACGGAACCCTTAGGGCGCGAGTCCGACTTGCACTTGGCCGGTTTTTTGTATCATCATTCACTTGCCCTGTTTTCAATTTATTTGGGGTCGACGCAACATTTCATGGTTACAAGTCTGTTTCCTCGTCAATCGTTATTAAAATTCACACACAATGGTTTTTACACAGAGTGACTGCCATCTGTTATCCGCAACCCAGAGGGTAGACGAGAAAAAATAAATTCACCCCAACTTTACTTGTAGGGGAAGGCCCCCAAAATTTTTCTTTTTTTTTTCAAAATTCTTTTCTTTCAATTATAAAATGTAATTCTGTACTAAATTACAGTTTTCTAGTACTAAGGGTCTCTGAGCTAAGCCTCAGACAGACAGACAGACAGACGGACCTGACGAAACTAAGTACAAGGGTTCTTTCTTGACTACGGAACCCTAAAAACGTAGTTGACAGACGTCAAGGAAAATTCCCTACTTATTCTATTTTTTGAATTTACGAGTATAAACATGTGTTGCTCTAAAAAGTATGAAACAAGAAAATATTGTCATTTTAAATTGTTATGTATAAACTATCGTATTTGATATAATTATGTTCAGACATGGAGCTAAATGTGTTCAGACTTTAGATAATAGCGTGGTCAACCCAACCAATTTAATTTTGCGGTAAAATGCGTATGGTACGGAACCCTAAATATGTGAAGTCCGACAGGCACTTGACCGGTTTTATATAAACATGGAGTAACAGTAAATATTTTTGGAAACCCACTTTTTAATGTAACAAGCAGTTTTTACCAGATCTCCTCGTTTTCTTAATGTATTTATGATTGATAAAGATATTAATTTGGTATTTATAGCTTTGTAGATTATTTTGATGGAAATATTGCACCCAAATGTTGATAAAGGTATTTGGCTAATTTTGAAAAACCACATCAACCAAATCAAAAGGAAAAAAATCACAAACGAATCATTAATAGATTATTAGATAGGTAATATGACATTGTCTGTCTTACCTTTAAGGGGCTGATAAGAGCTAAATACGCTTCACTTGAGCAGGTTATTAACCAAAACTGATCTTTCCAAGAATATGGCCGACTCCGAAACACGATTAAATATATTTTGTACGCCATAAAAAATCCAAACTTACTTCTGCTTTTTGCTTTTAAACCGTTTCTCTAAAGTACCCATTAATCTATGATGCCAAAACTTTTACACATATTTCAATACATTATGCATAATAATATAGCTATTTGATAATTAATATTATGGGTACAGATTTTGAGAAAAATGCAAAATTGAGCGAAAAACGTAAAACAGCGCGAATCCGCTCCGTTCTAGCACGCGCATTCTGCCCTTTGTTAGAAAGGGAGGTAATTAAGCTCTTATAAGCCCCTTAATAGCTGAGCCACACACGCAGCAACTTTTAATCAAAGGGTAAGAGTAATAAGTAGTCGAAAATTGAAAATAGTAGAAACTACAATAGCCATCAGGCTCTGGGCTTCGCTGGTCGTTATGACGGAATATAATATGAAAAGAACCGGTCAAGTGCGAGTCGAAATCGCGCGCCGAGGTTTCCGATATACCTATAGAATTTTTGAAACAATAAAGTCCATTTTTAGGACCGCAAAACTAAATTTGTTTGTAAAGGTTTTTCGCAGATTTATAAAAAACTGCGCAATTTAGAAAGATCGTTTTATTTTTCCTGTCATATTTACTAACAACGGAACCCTATACTGCGCGTGGTGCGTTACGGACTAGGCGGTTTTTTTTTGCAGTTAAAAAACTAAAAAGAGAGGAGAAAATTTTATTATCAATGTACCTTTTCATGTTTCATCATCATCATCATCATCATATCAGCCGAAAGACGTCCACTGCTGGACATAGGCCTCCCCTTTTCATGTTTATGGTAATATAATAACACAGTTCATTCCAAAGAGATTTGAACCTCGCTACGCTCGGTCATAGCGAGGTTCAAATCTCTTTGGTTCATTCAATTAAAAATTGTTTGAATTATTTACGCTTGATGTATCCGAGTAGATTCTTTCTTCATATTTAATCTGCCTCAGTAGGTATTTCATGTTAAAGACTTCATTTATTTTTTCCTTTACCTAGCAAATAATATAATAGTACCTGGGACCCGATTCTTGAATATCGCCGGGTGATAAAATATCACTCAAAAAATTGAAAATCACAGATTTTTGTTTTCAAAAGTGAAGATTGATATTCTTAAAAATATAAAGCACTCCTGGATTGTTGATTTTTATGTATTCTGATTTACCTTTCAATAGTTTGTCAGGGCAAAAGAACTAGAAAATAAATAAAGAACTAGAAAATAAATTAAACCTAACGTTAGGTAAAGTAACAAACTGGCTTCAACAGCACAACTTACAACTTAACTTAAATAAAACTAAAATTATTCAGTTTAGACCCTACCAAAAAACAGCATTAGACGTATCTTACTCTTATAAAAGTACAAAATTAGAACACGTTAACTCTGCGACCCTACTGGGAATAGATTTAGACACAAATATTAATTGGAAACCTCACATCGAAAAGTCATCTAAGAAAATGTCTTCTTTTATTTATGCCCTTCAACATCTTAAACGAGTTACAGACTTTCAAACCGCGCTAACGGCTTACTACGCATACGCACATTCAAGACTTCAATATGGTATTATTTTGTGGGGTAACAGTTGCGATGTGGACAAAATTTTCATCCTCCAAAAAAAGTGCATTCGAATTCTAACAAACATCGATCAGATGGAATCCTGCAGACCACACTTTAAAAAATACGGAATATTAACTTTAACTTCAATCTACATCCTCGAGTCTTGCAAATTTATTAAAAAACATTCAAATTTATACTCTCCCATCAAAGGAAGCAAAAGAAACGATCGTAATCTACATAAACTTAAAACACCTTTCACTAAATTGAAAATTGTCTCAGAAAGTCCCCATAATACAGCAATTAGAGTGTATAACCACATACCAACTTCCATAAAAAATATAGAGAAACCAAACCTTATTATAACACAGTTAAAACAATTCCTTATAGACAAATGCTTTTACAATCTTAAAGAGTTTTTTGATGATAAATAAAATTAAATATATAAATTTTCAACATCTCTTTACACCTCTTTACATTATGATATTTATCATTTCACAGCTTATATTTATTAAAGTTAGAATTAATATCTTGTGTCAAATGTTGTATCCTTTTGTGTTAAATGTTATATGTAGTGTTAAATGTTAAATATTATTATTAAGTATCAGTAGCTAACTCTTCTATGTTGCTGTGCCCTTGCAGGGCGTCACATGAAAACCTGTATGTTAAATTTTCCATCTTTTTATTTGTAATGTGGCTTGCAATAAACGATCTTGAATCTTGAATCTTGATTTATTTAAAGTAAAAAAAGTGATATTTTATCACCCGGTGATTTTCAAGAATTGAGTCCCTGGGCGACTAAGCTTCGCTCAATAATAGCCGCCTCAACATTAAAATATCATCGAGTGAGCAAGCTATGCTACCCGTTAACAATTGGCGCTGTAAGTTTCTGTCTAAAACGCGGTTTAAAAAATGCTTGAAAACACGGGGAAAACGAGTTTTACCAGAGATTAGACCTAACTAGATCGATTTTTCGCCCCCAAAACCCTCCGTATGGTAAATTTCATCGAAATCTTTAGAGCCGTTTTAGAGAAACTGATTACAAAAAAAAACTAAAAATACACGTTTTGCCTGCCTGAAATGTACTAAAAAGTATAAAATAATTTATACATATAACCTTAAAATAGTTGATCCAGTTTAGTGAAATTTTGCCAAGTTTATGAAAGATGTAGAGGTTGAAACACACTTTCAGAAATAAATATTCATTATCTAATCAACAATTTTTCTGACCATTTTTTATGCGACATACTTATCTATGCACCATGAATAAAAAATATAGTTTATTTTTAGAAGCGTGTGGCGACTTTATAAGATTGAAAAAAAAATTGAATCACTTTTCATCGAGACAATTCTAATGACCCTAAACACGGCTCATTAACTAGATGCCGTTCAAGAGTACCATGTTTCACCTTCCTGGTCATCATCAGGTCCTCATCACCAAGCAAAATAAAAACTGCCCATTGAAACAATTCTAATGACCCCAAATACGACTGATTTACCAGAAGCCTTTCGAGGGTTCCATGGTCCACCTTCTTGCTCCATCATGATACCAGCTCCGTAGTTCCATATTATTGCATTGTCATCGGAATTACATACAACTGCAAAGTTTCAACTTTCTACGACATCTAGAAGTGGGTGAAATATAGGTTCTTAGATTCTCTTACAGCCACAAACCCACAAGACGGTCAACCTAATATAAGCGTGTTAATATATAAGCAAATATATTTACAAATGAGCAGTATAATACCGACAGATACTGCTCAACAATTATTTTCTTTCACTGTACTTACTTATAACTTTACAGTAAGTAGAGTATGCTATGAGTTATTAATTGCAAAAAAATTTCAAGTAAGTATGTGTCTAAGGGGCAGCCCCTTCAATATCAGTCAAGAATGCGATTGTACTAATCTAATCACTGCTATAATTACACTAATCATCTTCAGATTCTGGGTCATGGATTAGCGTTTGAGATTACCTAGAAACCGCATTCGGAGGTAATAATTTGAAGTACTACGCATTATTTATTTTCCTTGACAATGTACTATCACGGCCATTCTCGCCTGACCACCACCATGGACAAATAATAAGTAGGAGTGACGACCATGTGGTGCCGGCAAAGAATAGTCCCAACCCATTTCTGCCAGGGGGTTTTTGAAGGATGGGCAGCAGCATCTTTCTCTGTTTCGTACCATCTTGTATACTGCGGTCACCAACAAAAGATACTACTGCGGTGACTATGGTAAATCCCCTCCAAAGTGCCACGCGTTTTCGCTGGAGTTCTGGAGGGAGCTCCCTGTCCTGCAGTGGACGTTTTATGAGATGTTATATGATGATGACGACCATCCCCTTACAGAAATCGTAACCTGACAAAATATAAAACTAGAAGGCGCTGACAGACAATCATTGAAGTTATATCGCTACGCTACGGTATATCGAGTTTTCTGCTAAAAAACATACCAAATTTCAACGTTGTTAGTGTTTCTTTGTGTTAAAACTACTTACTTATGTTGAAAATTTAAACGTTGTTTAGCAGAATACTCGGTAGACCATAATGCTTTCCTGATAATTTGTTAGCGCCATCTAGCTTATTTCAATTACAATTTATTTATTTTATTGAAAATTATCACCAATATTTACCTACATCATAATTATAAGTTCATTAGTTAGTTTGTACACACTAAAAATATACCTAAAATATGAATATTTTTACTTGAATGTTTAATTTTATTCCACATATTACTAATGAAAAGTGCAGAAAAAACCGCATAGGTATTAGGTCGCGCGCGGCCGCGAACCCGACCAATAACTGTAAGCGCGTGACATCTTAGCGTGCACATACGATTAGAGTGCATATTTAATTGGTCTAGTATGCTGCAAGTCAGAACGGGCATGAATCAGAGAACATTTGGCGTAATAGTTTGAGTGTTTACGCACCACGTCCGATCCGAATCCGATCCGAATCTAGAAAACTCGGACCGAATACTAATTAACTTACGAGTAAACTGAATCGGATGTAGTGCGTAATGTACCATAGAAATAGTTCTACGGTTCGGATCGGACTCGGGTCGGACGTAGTGCGTAAACACTCTAAGTATTATTCCGTCCGAGTTTTCTAGATTCTTATTTTCACGGGTTCGGATCGGATTCGGGTCGGAAGTAGTGCGTAAACACTCTAAGTACTCGTATTATTCCGTCCGATCCGAACCCGTGAAAATAAGAATCTAGAAAACTCAACGGAAACGAAACAAAAAATGGAACGGAAAACTCGGACGGAATAATACTTAGAGTGTTTGCGCACTACGTCCGACCCGAATCTGATCCGAACCGTAGAACTATTTCTATGGTACATTACGCACTACATCCGATTCAGTTTAAGTTAAGTAGTATTCGGTCCGAGTTTTCTAGATTCTAATTTTCATGGGTTCGGATCGGATTCGGGTCGGACGTAGTGCGTAAACACTCTGAGTCAGGGAAGTTACTGACCTGGGAAGTTACTGATCTGACAATGCTAACACGATAACAATTTTTTTTATATCAGTCATGAACTCCATTACAAATCAATGATTAATGTGGAAATGACTGTGTCGATATTTCATTAAGACAGTAGGAAAAATAGTTAAACTCATATTACTGTGACAAGAGGGAAAAACGTAACATTTAATTAACATTCCTCAGGAATAAATTATCGCCCTTGTGAGTATAGATAGTACCGCCCAACTACTTCCCATATGTGTTGTAAAAGGCGACTACTGTAGTCTGTGGTCCCGCCGCTGAATCAACAAGTTATAAGATACGGAAACAATTATGTAGTGATAGTTCAGTAGACGCTTTATTTAAACACTCTTTTTCCCAGCGGCCCGAATTGCTTTAATTAACCTGAAAGAAGTATGACCAATCGCCTTCTACATTTATATACTAATCTGTGGACCAATCTTGGGTCCAAAATTATGTCATACATAAGATACGTGAGACCTAACTTTAATGTAGTGAGTTGCCAGTCATAATGCTAAACAAGCGTGGTGACTATGGTACTTCCCTTCCACTTTGTTTTTTATACCTAAAAAACACATTTGGCAAAAGGTACCAGTCTCAGCTAATGCTCAGCATAATATGCCTTGCGCTGGTTTTCAGACTGGCCCCGTTTGTTGACAGGCTGTAGTATGTAATGAAGTATTGTTTTTTAATTACAAATATTTGAAATAACGTTAAAATCCTATTTAAAACACAAAACATTGAAACAAAAATAATAATAAAAAATATTGAAACAAAAAATAAACATAATAATATATAATATTACACTTCCTTTTTGGCTCCGCGCAGACGTGTAAAAAAGATCACTGGTTCAAAGTTTTAAGGATAGGATATAATTATGTGAATGAAGATTGCAAAGTACAAAGATCAAAAGTATCAAAGTCAAAGTCGAAATAGGTTATTCATTGTTGGATATTAAAATCTCTTAATGACGTCAGCTAAACTACAATCTAAACTACATCGCTTCACAAACAAATTGGCGACATAGTGGGAAAAAAAAAGAAGCGACAATAAAAACCCACGCGCACTTTTAAATATGTTTGAATGTACAGGGTTGATACAATAAACATAAGTCAATCTGAATTTTGAATTAGCCTGTTAGAACCGCAGCCTAATCCCATGGATTTTTCTCTCTGATATTTTATAATAACCGTTCTTAAGGAGCTGATAAGAGCTAAATACACTTCACTTGAGCAGGTTTTTAACGAATAGTGATGAATATATGGCCGTGAAAAAACATTATGTGATAATTAAGCATCTTTCCAAGAATATGGCTAACTCCGAAACACGATTAAATATATTTTGTCCCGCCATAAAAAAAATCCAAAGTTACCTCTGCTTTTTGCTTTTAAACCGTTTTTCTTAAGTACCCATTAATCTATGATGCCAAAACTTTTACACATTATTCAATACATTATGCATAATAATATAGCTATTCAATAATTAATATTATGGGTACAGATTTTGAGAAAAATGCAAAAATGAGCGAAAAACGTAAAACAGCGCGAATCCGCTCCGTTCTAGCACGCGCATTCTGCCCTTTGTTAGAAAGGGGGGCAATGTAGCTCTTATCAGCCCCTTAAATAATTTTTGTTTGATAACAGTTTCAAAGATCAAAGGTAGGTAGGTAATGTAGGTATGCGATTTTTGTGTACCTGTATGTATATGGGTGTTTAAGTGTGCATGCGTGCGTGTGTATGTGTGGGTCGTTGGGTTGTAGTTGTAACTTTTTCGAATGATGATCAGAGTAAGTGAGTATTTTTGTTTGTTTGCTTGTTTTGGTTTGTTCCTGGTTTATAATAGGTTATTGTATTTTTATTTGATTCTCCAAAAGGTGCGATTTGACAAGTTTTTTATATTTTAGCAGACGCATCGTGTGCCTAAAGCCACGATCACACCTAGCTGAATTCAAAGAAAAATTGCAATTAACATAACCAAGCCTCCCAGCAATGTATGCTCCCAGCAATATATCTTTGAATTCAGCTAGATGTGATCGTGGCTTTAAGCATAAAGCCCGTTGTCTTATTAGTGGCATAACTTGACACTAATAAGACAGCAAAGCACGTTGCTCACCCTGAGAACTAAGATGGTGTGTCCGTGTGCCGGTAATTTCGCTCCCTCACCCTTCAAACCGAAACACAGCAGCGCCAACACTTCTGCTTTACGGCAGAAATAGGCAAAGGGTGGTACTTCCCCAGGTGGACTTTGCACAAAAGTCCTACCAACTCCAAAAAATCAAAAACAAAAGCTGGTATTTGGAGGGAGCTCCCTGTCCTGTAGTGGACGTTTCATGGGATGTTATGATGAATAAGCGTGGTGACTATGGCCAGCCCCCGAAATACCACAATAGACCACGCATTTTGGTTGCCTTTCCCCAAGAGCTGTGTGATTTATTTAAGTCGTGTGCTGAAAAAAATCCAACCAATAGGATGGCTCCATTTTCTTAGGTAAGAGCTGTGCATGCGCATAGGAAATGGAGCAATCAAGAAATGGATTTGTAGAGGTGTAACCCACACATTAATGTAAAATTATTTGTCAGCATTTTTGCCTCGCCTCGCAGAGCGCTTCAGTCGTCTCTCGCTTGTCCAACCTAGCAGTCGGTCCCTAAGGACAAATAAATTGTAAACCTGTAACTCATTTACCGTGCCAATATACTCGGACTTTCGTGAACTGCCAAACTGTCTTTTCATCGAACACTATAACCCTAAAATCCTTCCGATCTAACACACCCCTCTGGTGTCATATTACTACAGATTTAAAAAGTACTTAATACGACACTCAGGTCGGTTGGTCTCACTCGGTCGTTCCAGGTACAGATGCGGTGACGAAGTTCGGAAAGACCTGGATGCCCTCCAAAGAGCCGATTGGCAAGGAGTGGCACAGAAAAAGGAAGAATGGAGAACTCTCGTATCGGAGGCTAAGAT
Source organism: Athrips mouffetella (assembly GCA_947532105.1). Classification (NCBI taxonomy): domain Eukaryota; kingdom Metazoa; phylum Arthropoda; class Insecta; order Lepidoptera; family Gelechiidae; genus Athrips; species Athrips mouffetella. The sequence goes on along the minus strand of OX383981.1, from coordinate 16,018,090 downwards.
CCTCTTGGGGTCGCTGAGCCAGCGTAGTAAGTATCTCATCATAACATCCCATGAAACGTCCACTACAGGACAGGGAGCTCCCTCTAGAATTCTAGCTTTTGCTGGAAAAATGTAGAGGGGGAAGTACCATAGTCACCTCGCTTCTTAGCGTTACGGCTGGCACCATGGACCGCGGTTGTAGGTGACCGCAGTAAGCACGATGTAGGATACAAAGGAGGATGCTGCTGCCCATCCTCCAGTTAACCCTTAGTCGCCTCTTACGACACCCACGGGTATGTATGGGTTGGTACTATTCTTTACCGGCACCACACGGGGCAGTAAGTATCTAGTAGTAAGTAAAAAGACACTCACCCTTAAGTCCAGAGAGAGATGGCACTAACACAAAAATAGCTGATACTTGTACGAAGACGTCCCAGTCCTGCAAGAAAAAATGGATAATTAAATATAAGAGTGCATTTTTTCAAAAAGCTTTGCCCGCGAAATCATTCCGTGAAGGAAGAGCAAAAGAGCTCCGTGAAGGAAGAGCAAAAGAGGGGTTAGCGTGGACTGTGGTCTATAGTCTGACCGCAACCTCTGTACAACGCCTTAGGTATGCGCGGGGTGGTTGTGGAGTGGGAAGGAAAGAGCAAGAATTAGTTGCCGGGTTGCCGCCGTGAGCGATAACGAGCGATGGCCCCCCGTCTCGCCGTGAGCATACTATAATAAGAATAGACTATCGTCTTTGGCCGGTTGCATGCGGAGATCATTTTTTTTTCTTCTAACCTATTGTTCTAAACACGGTTGCTAAATACAGCCGGTAGACATTTTTGAGCCAATTGATAGATGCGACGGAAGAAAAAGAGACCGTGACTGATCTGATTATAGTAAGACAGATGAAATATCACAGACTTCAATTGGCTCTTAAGATACACCTTGCGGGGACCTGCCCACGCTACGTCTTCTGGTATGTGGTCGCCACTCTAGAACCTTTACGCCCCATCGGCCATCGGTTCGTCTAGCGATGTGCCCTGTCCACTGCCACTTTAGGCTACTTCGATCCCAAAGAGAGACTCCGAGATTGATACTGTTATAACGGATAGGTGCCCAAGAAACTGAACAACTTTTCCCAAGGGACATAGGTCAAAATACGAAAAACCAAATTTGACGTCCCATACAAAATGCGATGCAGCTGATAAAATCAGCTGATGCAGTTTTTATGGGAGGTAAAATTTTTATTTTGTTCTTTGACCCATATTCCTTGGGTAAAGTTGTTCAGTTTCATGTGCAGATTCACACCCTTTAGTATTATCACACCTTTCCGTTAAACGCTGTAAGAAAATGTAGACTATTTCGTGAAAATTACATAGTTTCAGTAATTAGAAAATAAATTAATAATTTTTAGTCAAATAACCCGCCCCTTGTCAAAAGGTGCCCATGATGCTCGTGGCATTGCCTCTTTGAATTTCTCTGGACAGCCTTTGCACCAGGTATGACCCGGAGCAGGGATTCAAACCCTTATTTCTAAGTCGCCGGCCCACCTCAGTGACAACACACCTAGCTGAATTCCAAGACTAATTCGGCATACATTGCTGGGAGGCTTGGTTATGTTAATTGCAATATCCTTACTTCAACGAGCAATGTATTCCGAATTAGTCTTTGAATTAAGCTAGGTGTGATCACTCCTTTAGCCTCACTGCCCCAACAGCCCGCGGTCTCCACCGCGATCGGAACAAAAAGGTAGTTTCGCTCCAGCGATGCGTACTTCACTCTCTTTTTTACCGAAACGCTCTCCGCCGCAGCCCCAACCTCCCTCGCGGTATGACTAAAGCCACGATCACACCTAGCTGAATTCAAAGACTAATTCGGCATACATTGCTGGGAGGCTTGGTTATGTTAATTGCAATATCCTTACTTCAACGAGCAATGTATGCCGAATCAGTCTTTGAATTCAGCTAGGTGTGATCGTAGCTTTACGGTATGACTAAGGTGCGAGCAGTGGCGTGCACTCCATAAAGACAGAAAGACACTGCCTACCTGCTGAGGTGAGAGCGTGGCAAAGGTGCTGACGCACGTAGCATCCTAGCATCCTGGCTGTAAATATAAATACTAACCCTGACACGTCCCAACACGAGTCCGGCCCCGATCGTCCCACAGCCTGCGATGAAGAACGGCACAGATACTTGCATTAACGTTGTGTACCATCTTTCTTCTTTTTTCTGAAACAAATTGTTTATATTAGAAAAATCTTTTGAATAAAATAATTACTTTCAAAGACTAACGCTCTTGAACTGAAACCTCAGATCCAGACCGTGAAATAACCTGAAACAGCTGATAGTAGAATAGAAACTGAATTATCTGATAGTGTATTTTGTATGGGAGGTCAAACATTTATTTTCGTATTTCGAGTTTCGACCAGGAAAGTTGTTAAATTTCATGATCTAAGTAAATAGCTAAAATTATGTTCACTATTTCATTAGGATATTTAGATGTATCAGTATATTTCAGTAGCAAATAAGATTATCGCCAAATCACATAAGTAGTTAATAAAAATAACATTACTAATTCCCTTATCTGTTACTCATTATATTAATTACAATTGATTTGTTATCAAATTCGTAAAGTACATAAAGTAATCACAAGAATGTGTTTCTTTGATAAGTATGTGATAGTAAAATAACATTTTAATGGAGCAGTGCATTGCGTCTTCGGTATAAATTTATATTTATGTATAACAGTTATTACACTAAGTATAGTCTGACCGCAACCGCTGTACCGCGCCTTAGGTATGCGCGGGGAGTTGGGGGAGTGGGAAGAAAAGAGCAAGGACCAGTTGCCGCCGTGAGCGGTGACGAGCGATGGCCCCCCCGTCTCGTCGTGAGCATACCTAAGGCGCGGTACAGCGATTGCGGTCAGACCAAAGATCAGAAATAAGTCTAGATGACTCAAGTGTACCTACTTTGCGTGCCCAAACCCGTGGCCCAAACTAAGCTCAAGACGCTTAGTTTGCTTGTCATGGGCTTGTCATATCACCGAGAACTGTGACACGCTTCGATTTTATACAAACGTCGGAGTTTGCGTTATCTAGATTTATTTCTGATCTGTGGGTCAGACTACAGTAAATACTATGTCGCATTTTTTTTTTGTTTTTAGGGTTCCGTACCACAAAAGGAAAAAGAACGGAACCCGTTTAGGATCACTGTGTTGGCCGTCTGTCTGTCTGTCAAGACCCTTGTTCTCGCAAACGGGTAAAGGTATCAAGTTAAAATTAATATTAAGGTCCATAACGTATCCTTGAAAACGTGAAAATTTCAAGCTTCTACGACAACACAATCAAACGATACAGCCATTTATGTTCCTATCTCCATACATATAAAGAACCAAACCAAATTCTATAAAGTACTACCCGTTGACCTAGAATCATGAAATGTGGCAAAAAGCTAGGTCTTATGGCACAAGCAAAGGAAAAAGTCTGTAATTAAGGTGAGCTAGCGAAGGTGGTAGGGCTTTTGTGCAAAGTACGTCTGGGGAAGTACCACCCCCTTGCTTTTTTCTTTTTTTCTGCCGTAAAGCAGCGCAAAGCTGCTGTGTTTCGGTTTGAAGGGCAAGGGAGCCAGGGAAATTACTGGCACATGGACACACTTAGTTGTCAGGGTGGGCAACGCGCTTTTCTGTCTTGTTAGTGTTGCTACTAATAAAACAGTGGGCGACATGGGCGGTGGTGACCATTTACCATCAGGTGGCCCACAAGCTCGCTTGCTCACTTGTTGCATAAAAAAAAAAGCTCCCGTTTCATATTAAAGAGGGGTCAGGTTTGAACGGACGCAAAGTGCTATTTTAAATCAAAAGGCAAAGGCATGTAGTTTCATATGGTATACAGGTACAGCACCACAAATATAACTCATATGAGCACCCTGTCACATTGAAAACCGGTCACGGCGCGGTATTTTGTTCCCACCAAACCTCCCCCGGACCGCTTTCGCAATGATACCGCCTCTGTGTGACTTGAGCTTTAGAGTGTTTATGCATTAGGTACGTCCGATCCGAATCCGTGAAAATAAGAATCTAGAAAATTCGGACCGAATACTACTTAAACTGAATCGGATGTAGTGCGTAATGTACCATAAAAAATAGTTCTACGGCTACTCCGGACCATAACCTGCTACCATTCTAGGGTGCTACCTGGTTCTGCCAATTTAAGGATTGAAATTGCGACATATGTACAAAAATTTCACTAGTGTTTTATATTTCATAAACCATCACATCTTTGCTTAGCTTATCATAAATAGCAAAATTTATAAAGTGCCAAAACTGCCACTTTAAGCACTTTACCAAATACAAAGCTATCCAGGAACCGTTCCAGGAGAAAAGTTTGGGTGGTGCTATTATCATCTTCATCTAGTGTGGTCGTCGACGACCAACCTCAAAATGAGCTGACGCCACAATCAATAAGAAATAAAAATATTCTTTTATAACGGATGTGAGTATTTGAACGATAATTATGTAATGCTCTTAATGCATTTTATTTATTGTCCAATAGATTATACATGTTTTATGATATTGGCTTTAAATTGGTAGTTACGAAGGTATGATAGCTGTTATCGTCAGCCTGGCTTAGTACAAGCTGCGACGCGGCACACGACTTTTCAAACGGCAGCCATATTTTCTTTTTTACTTGAGATGAGGTCGACGATGGAACGAGCTTGCCCAGACAAAGCCTATTCACTCGCGACTTGAATAGATTCGGGTTATATGTATAGTATTATATTATATAGTATAGTATTATATTATCTGTGACTCGGGGACACAGAAGCAGGCAGAGTTCCACTCCATAGCCGTGCGCATTATAAAAGACACCCGCGACTTCGTCCGCGTGGATCCACATAACTATCGTAAACATAAATAAAACACATTTTCCCAAAGAAATCCTCAAATTTTCCCCGGTAAAAGTAAATTTTACTTTTTTTTTTATCTACACCTCTGCCAAATTTCAGAAAGACTAACAAACATACAAACTTTCAACTTTATAATATTAGTGTGATGTTGCAAAGATTTGTATTTTTATTTTAGGTAAGATATTGACGCTTCGTTTGCCCCCATATTTGTATGAAAATATATGAAAGAAAACCGACCGGCCGGTTATTTCTGCCGGCGAGTGTAGTTAATTTCTCTCGCGCACCGTGCAACGCTACGCAGTGCTCGTCAGGACGCGACAGACGGCGTTCTGGGAAATTCCTAATAAGGGCTCCCGCACACGACCGAGAATCGGTGGCCGATTTTTTGTCGGCATCCCGCTCTGACGTGTTATCACCTGAATCTTCCGTCCTTGTCCTGGCCGATAATTGCCCACCGATTCTCGGTCGTGTGCGGGAGCCCTAAACCTCCCTGAAGAAGATCCGCAAATCGGATCGAAACCTGTCGGCTTTTTGCCGTCAATATAAAACTTGAGTTTATTCGTAAAGGTACAATGAATGTACAATAAATCATTCATATTCTGTAACACTTACGAGTCGTTTAGTAATAAAATACTCCCGTAGGTACTCTTGGTGCGTTTAAGTGTGTTGTCACGCCTCTTTCTCGAAGGACAGGCAGAGACCACATCCTTGCACAAAGAGGTTTGAACCTCGCCCCTTCCACCCGCTACGATATGTGTATCAGCGTGTGTGTTTGTTCGTGTGTATGTTTAGTGAAGGCAACGAAGCAGTTGACCCCAACATTATTCTCTCATGCAGATTTTATTTGACAGGATGATTAAGTATCATGAATTAAATATAAATTCAAAACAACCGAAAAAATAATTTTCAAACATATTCTGTAATTTTTGTATAGAAAAATATAAAGTACTGATTTTTTTCGGGTTTTTTTATAGGTTTGTCTCATATAGTGTAATACCCCAGCAAAGTTTCAGCGACTGAGGATTTAATGCGGGGGTCTTCATACAACGATCCGCTTCGTTGCCTAGAGTAGTTGTGTTCTGTGTCTGTCCATGTGTGGAAGTTTAGAATTAAAGAAGTTTATTTCTGAGTTTCAGTCCCTTTAAAGTAGCGTCGTCTTTTTGTATTTTTTTTTATATTATTATTTATTTATTTTTAAATATCATCATCATTTATTCAGAAACAGTATTACTGTGTGCGAATTTTACAAATTTAACTAGTAGTAAAGACTGTAGTAATATGTAGTTTTCCTGCATAATATGCAAATATGGTTTAGTGTTTTTCTATTAATAGGTTAAATTAGATATTTAGGTCATATTTTTAAATTTATTTTGTAATATTCGCACACAGTAATACTGTTTCTGAATAAATGATGATGAGACGAATGACATTATACTGACCCCTGAGAGTGGTTGCTTCTCTGCGTCTGCTTCGCTGAGTTTCTTGTCTGGAGGGTCTCCAGGGCTCTTTAGGTCTCCATTGCTGGAATTTATCGACGCCATTGTGTACGTCGTGTCTGGACTGCCAATCTCATCTGGAACAACGGAAAGAATGGTCATTATCAACATATTGAGTGGGTTGTAAGATCGATGACTATAAATCGAAAATTGTGAGTAGACCTTCTGATCCTGAATGCGTTAGGGTCATTGTCCACGGTGGCGACATTTGTCAAATGGCTGCAAGCTGTAAATCGTTTGCGTTTTAGTGCTCTACAAAAGAAAAATCTTCGAAGAAGTGGCAAAAGACAACTTTTTTTCTCTTCCAGTAAATAGTGCTGCCGGGCGGCGTAGCACGCTGCAGTTGTCAGTTTATCTAGGCCCATAGATTAAAGACTTTAAGCATGGTCACGTTTTTTTGACATCCGAGCATTCCGAGCAATGCGACATAAAAAGGTCAAATATCGCGATCGTGCGGATGTCGTGCGGCGTACGTGAACAGTGACCCTTACAGTCAAATGAAGGGATTTCTTTGCTTCGGAAGGAACCTTAATTCGTTAATGCTGGTTGCTGTTATTCATTGACTCGTAGTCGTTAGTTAAGGCGCTGTCTATAGTCAACATTACCTTCCTTTCTAACAAAGGTCAGAATGCGCGCGTTAGAACGGAACGGATTCGCGCTGTTTAGCGTTTTTCGCTCATTTTTCTTGTACTTTTCTGGAGTGTATTTACTTACACTGAACGAATTAAAAGATGGTATGTACAAAAATCTAGATTTAACAAAAGTCTTTATAACACCGCAAATTTAATTTATAATAGTTTACGAGAGTTTTGTTTTACAATACGAAAAAAGCTAATTAAAAAAAATGTATCGGGAATATTTTTAGTTATTTTGTTTTTGCGTATGTAGAAAACTAACGATTGAACTGAAGATGTAAATAAATATATACATCACAGTTGAGGTAATCGTACAAGTACTTTTTTATGGTTTGTAAAATGGTAAAATGCTACTTTTCTCTGTGAACAGCGCACGGAGCAAAGAAGGCCAAGACCACAGAATATAGTAATATAGTACTAATGATACAGAACAGACACTCTCCACCCCCCTTGCAATCTACCCCGCACCCCCGCGCGCTCCGCGGGATTTGCGTGGTGCTCCTGAGGGACTTTTGTACTGAATATGCGGGCCTACGCGCGCTTCCAATTTAAAATTCGCGCTCGATGTATGTGGTGTCCGGGGTGGGCCAAGCCAGACAGAGGTCATCTGGCAGCTTCAAAACTCGGATAGGTAATTCGCTCTGTGAAAAAATCTCCTAGGTCAGGTAGCCGACATCATCAAATTTAATAAGGCTTGTATTGTAAAATTTTATTATCTGGGGGGGCACGGCAATGCCCCCCGTATCATATCAATATTAAAAATCTTATATGTTTTAAGTCAATAGATCGACTTGGCCATCGCATGAAAACACAATGTAACTCACAAGTAATATGTACAATTAGTAATGAGATTGTTTAGTGCGATTGCCAAGTCGATCTATTGATTTAAAACATACGATTTTTAATATTGATATGGTCACTATAAGATGTTGTTAGATTAGCTAATTGTGTAATAACTTAAGACAGAAGGACCATTAATTAGGGACTAAATAAATTAAGCGACTTGGTGTTACATGGATCTCACAACTTTTTACGGTAGAAGAACTGAGTTGCGTGCGAGACTTGGTTTTTTTACAGGTCATGTTTTTGATGGCATTCGTTATTCCTCGAGCCAGTTATATTAAAAGTCTTGCTTATACCTTTTTAATAGGCGTTTCTTGTCGTAGCGTTGTAGTTGGGTTTTGGTTTTTATCTTTCTTTTTTAGGGTTCCGTAGTCAACAAGGAACCCTTATAGTTTCGTCATGTCCGTCTGCCTGTCTGTCTGTCCGCGGCTTAGCTCAACGACCCTTAGTACTAGAAAGCTGAAATTTAGTATGGATGTATATTTCATCCACGCCGAGGAAGTGGTAAAATAAAATAATTAAAATTTTAAGGTTACCCCACAGAGCAGAAACAAAGGGTTACCCACCCTACAAGTAAAGTGGGGGTGAATTTTTTTCACTTGTCTATCCGATCGTGTGGGATATTGTTAGATGGGGCTTTAAAATAAAAATAATGCGAAATAATGTGAGTTTGCTAAGATAATTTTTCGAAATATTCAGCTTGAAAGCGCAATTTTTTGTTGAAGTCGAGTGTCCCGCCCCTCTGCCAGCTAAACGGTTGTTTTATTTTTTTATTTTATTTTGGCAACAAACAATTGTGTACATAAATATTTATACATTTTCTTATGATTTAAAGAAAAACCTTAAGTGCCCAAAAGTTGTTATTGGAAATGTGAAAAAAATCACATCCTAAACGAGCAATATTTGTATACATATATTTGTAATCCGTTTCTCGAAAACGGCTCTAACGATTTAGATGAAATTTACCATACGGGGGTTTTTGGGGGCGGAAAATCGATCTAGCTAGGTGTCATGTCTGGGAAAATTCGTTTTCCCTGTGTTTTTAAGCATTTTTTAAAAGACAGCGCCATCTGTTGGCGGGTAGCATAGCTTGCTCACCCGATGATATAATAAAGTTGAGGCGGCTATTATAGAGCGAAGCTCGGTCGCCCAGGTACTAAGTAGTATATATGATAAAATAAAAAAAAAACTATCACAGCTAAGTAGGCTTCACAGGTTAATAAGCTATAGCCGAAAGACTGGAAATAATATGAATAGTAATCAGGCGTTAGGTTAGGACCTCGCTGAGTATTAAGAGGTAAAAAGTTTAAGTTATGAACGTTATAACGTACTTAGTCAACACCTGCATTGCTAAAAATTAAAAAAAAAACTACGGAACCCTATATTGCCCGTGGCCCGACACGTACTTGGCCTGTTTTGATCTAGCATCATTGACACATTGGACTTTATACCGTTCTTATTTCAATAAACGTACGAACAATAATCGTATGTGAGTGTCAAGCTTTACGTGTCGTTGACTGTACAAACGCATTTACTTTCACATTTAATTAAGATTCGTACAGTTAAGCTTACTTATATTGTGAAATTTAAAGTGCACCCAAGGTCTCATTCTTTACAATTTAATTCACAATCTATAGTCTAAACAAATTATAATGGCAAGCAAGCCATAGAAACTTTTATGTAATCTGTATTACTGTGTAGCACAGAAGCGAATAAAAACTCCTCGACGTACCGACATACTGTTCGTTGACCTTCAATGAGACAGTCGGAGAGAAAAGTGATAAACTATGAAAAGATCGTAAAATTATAAAGACCTATTGACGCCAGGCCACGGCCAGGTCTAGTTAAAACAAAGATTTTCGATGCAAGGGTTTAAAAGACTACACAATACATTATAATAATAAATATGTTTTGGTCACTTCTTAGGTGTCTCCATTACAAAATCGGTAGTTCATTATCCCGACTTCCCTCCTTGACCCTCAAGGAAAAGGAGGATCGGGATCGGGTCTACATTTCCCAAGACTTTTATTGTAATGATTAAATATGTTAAAACAATAATATTAATGCGATATCAATTCTGTCTATCTTTCTGTCTGTGTGTTTCACGCAGAACCGCTGAACAGTTTTTGATGAAATTTGGCATGAAAATAGTTTAAACTGTGAGACCTTTGTCCTAGGCTACCTGTTTTCAAAAACTAGTCACTTACAACGATTTTCAGTGCTCAAAAATCTGCTAATTCAGCAAACAATGAACACAGGCTGTCCTTTCATAATTAAATGTGTACATCTTTCATTTGACACTGGTGATTAACCGACCCTGAATTATGTGAATCTTGTCCATTAATTCTTGCTGCTTTCAGGTGGAACGGGACGCAAGACTTGATGTTAGGAGTGTGGTGAAGAAAACAAACGCATGGAAACTCAGTTGTGCTTATGCTACGTTATGGCTCACTGGGCTAACAGACTCTGGGTCAGGCTTACCCGACACCAGAAGACTTCAGGCTCCTTCCGCTGATATCTACATTGATGCTCATAACGAGCATATTTGAAGACAGCGAAAGATCACAGGAGCCATAAGGCAGGGATAACAAAAAAAATCCCATAGGGTTGAAGTGTTCTGAGCTCCTTAACTAGGAATTTAGCCGCACGTACCACGATAAGATAGATGGGCCATTGTTTGGGCCATTGTATCATACTACTGCCCTTTGAGAATCCCCACCAGGATATGTTGTCTTTACTGCAGCCAACCGGAATTCGATGTCTATTTACAGACTTCCAAGTCAGCCATGGTAAATGATGTCCAGGTGGAATACTCTCTGAAGGCGGAACAAAAAAGAAAGAATGTGAAACTATTTCATTCCACAGTCTGCAGCGAGCCTGTGAAGGGTTGGAGGTCAGGCTATCGACATGTTATACCTATACCCTATCTATTACACCTTGTTTAGCGAGAACTTTGTGGCATAAAAGAAGATGTACGGTCAACCGCACGTCGGTAGAAACTTACTCAACTCTATCACCACGCCATAGGGTCCAAAACCGGATACCGGACCGGATAGGGTTGCATAATAAGCGCCAACAAACAGTTTTACTGTTTGGCGCTACAGAACAAAAATGTAATGTGATTTAAATAATGATGTTGAATAAATAATAAATAATAATAAAAAATGTTTCTACTGACGTGCTGTTGAGTGTACCTAGTGACGAAAATTGAAAATAAAATGCTGAGACGGTTTAGTCATATGGAGAGGATAAGTGAACGAAGATTGACAAAAGAGATCCACTAGGCGAGAGTGAATGGAAACTTTATAAGGGGAAGACCTCGGCGAACGTTCCAAGCTCAAATTCAGGACATTCTAAAAAAGGCCAGGTTAAAATTACCCTGAACCGACGAGCGTGTATGTAAGGGTTGATGAAAGTAGAGGCAGCGAGGCAGATGGAGGGCTGTAGTTTCTGCCTACCCCTACGGGAAAGAAGCGCTACGTAATGTGTGCATGTATGGTGAAGAAAAAACTCATTAGAAACAAAATAGTACATATTTAACTATACATAATCTAAAAGCGACTAGAACTCGTACTGCACTTATTAGTAAACATGTGCATAGAGAAACATAAAAAAACTAAATAAATGGTTATTTTATTGCGCAGTTAGCTAGTCTACTGATAAGAGAAAAAAAAAACAATTCTGTAGATAGCAACTACTTGTGTAATTTAGAAGTACTTTCATCTTATACAGTTCAATAGTTGATTTATTTAGCTGCATGTGTGACCGCTAAATGACTTCAGAAGGCACTATCACTGATGGAAGCCTAACCTAGTAAAGCCTTATCGTCGTAAAAACAATTATATAATCTTTAGCTATATCAAGTATTGGGTATAATTTGCATGAGCTCCGAAAGCGAGCCTATGTTATGCGTTCTAAATCTCTTGCCTCTTAAGGTTATACCTTCCTGAATAAACTTAAGAATAAATACTTCGTAACCACTTTTTATTTATATTATACACGGAGTAAGGGACGGTGTGCCGAAAACTGAACAGGCGTGCTCAGTCAACGAAACTGAACAACTTTCCCAAAGAAACATCTATGGGAAAAGAAAAACATTTTAGACCTCTCCATACAAATTTCTCACTCTGATCGATCAGTTTGTATGGAGTAGTCAAAAAAAATTTTCATTTCCCAAAAATGTTTCTTCGGGAAAGTTGTTCAGTTTCGTTGACTGAGCACGCCCGTTCAGTTTTCGGTACACCGTCCCTTACACCCTGTACGAGTATATAGCATTTATCTTAACAGAAAAAAAAACGTAGGAACTAGATATGAGAAGTGATGTGGTCGAGTTAGAATTTTAATTTAATTTGTATAAATGAAGAAAAATAAAATCTAAAATGACCCTTATTTTGTCCATTTTATCACATTTCTTATAAAGTTACTGCTACATTTTTATATCTTAAAATTAACAATATTTTAGACAAATCAATATATAATGATGTGGTCATTTAACATTTATGCTATTTTTGAAATAACAAAAAAATATACGAGTTGTTTCCCCCATTTTTGTGAATTTCGGGGTCACCGTTGGTCGTAACAGCCACGTTGCAAGGCACGCTAATGTGAACGTTATTAACGTGTAAATCAGGTCGAAAATAACATTTACGAGCGTGTAGCTGCTAATTTTAGGGATGCATGCTATTACCAATAGAAATGAGTCTTTTATGCAACTTGAATTTAATATTTTGTAAGAAGAACCCAACATCACCAACATGCGTGTGAAAATTAAGAAAATCAAAGTGAATTTATTCAGGCACGTTTGAGTATTTAGTGTTAAAAATAAATGTACTGGCTTACCGATCATGGTGTATCCACGCATTTTCCACTTGAGTCTGTCCATTTTCGAATCGGCACGATTTTTCATATACATCAGCGAATATTTTACCATTGATTTAGACACTTTTCTTCACAACTGTACAATAATTGCTATATTTTTGGAATAAATTACTCTATTTCACTTTTAATTTGGTTGCAAAACTTTATTTTTGGAAGACATATCAAGGTTAGATTTTTAATCTGCCTTGTACAGGGAAATATTTATTTGAATACATATTTTGTATTGTTTTCAGTATCACTTTTATTTGAAATAAATTCTTAAGAAAATGTCCGTGTATTGCTATCGCGAAGAGAGTTGTGCAGAAACTAACAATGAAATTGGGATTGGTAAAATGGCGGAACGGTGGTTTTCTTGATTTCCTCATGAAAAAATACATTTAACTACGCGGCCACTTCTGGTTCGACATTTTAATTGATTCTTTTTCTTAATATCGTGGTTATTATTTTTATTATTTATTAGAAGAAAGTTGATTAATCGTTTTTGTTTAGATGTTCGATAGTATTCAGATATCCCGGGGACGACCACCGCGGTTCATATAACCCGAATTTATTCAAGTCGTGAGTGAGGAGTGAATAGGCCTCTTTGGACAAGCTCGTTCCGTCGTCGACCTCATCTCTGTCTTCAAGACCTGATAGAGGTCAAGGTCAAGATAATAAAATAAAAAAATTATTATAAGTACTAAAAACCAGTGTCATGTATCTCGTATTTATGAGCTGACAAGCAGACGGGCTATCTGATGGCAAGTGATCATCATACATAAATAACATCCTATGAAGCATCCACTACAAGACATGGAGCTACCTCCGAAACTCCAGCAAAAACGTATGGTAGGAGGATCAAGACGTTTGTTAGCGTTGCGGCTGGCACCCTGGACCGCGGTTGTTGGTGACCGCAGTATGTAAGATGGTGCGATACACAAAAGGACGCTGTTGCACATTCTCTTGGGCATAGTTACCTTAATAGCCCCCTCTCGGCCTCAATGAAAACGTACTTTAAGGAGACCAGAGCTGTGCGGTAGCCAACCCGTCAGGTGGAAAAAATCCAACCTTTGGGATTGCTCCATTTTCCTAGCTACGGGTGTTAAGTAAATAAAGAAAAACCTCTCGTGTAGCTCTGGACATGAAACTGAACAACTTTTGTTCTACGACTTTTGGAAATTCCAAAAAAAATTTTTGCTTTTTCATACAAATTGGCTCGGTCAGCTGGTCGATTTGTATGCAGAAGCAAAATTTTTTTTTTGCGATTTTCCAAAAGTCGTAGAACAAAAGTTGTTCAGTTTCATGTCCAGAGCTACCACCCAATAGGTTTTGCGTTATTCACCTAAAACCTTGTATGTTGCGCTCGAAAATGGAGCACTCCTATTGGTTGAAAATTTTCTAGCTCATAGGTTAGTAGCAGAGTGGTAGTTGCTCTTTCTTTTCGATCACGAAAGTTAACAACAACGGTGACCGCTAGTGGCATAAGATCTAGAGCGTTTCCGTGCTTCGGAAGGCACGTTAAGCCGTTGATCCCGGTTACTGTCAGTCATAGACATAAGCTGCCGTTATTCATAATCTAAGCTGTCAGTGATAGTAGTCGTTAAGCCAAGTCAGAGGCCATTTGGCGGTTTGAAAACTCTGACAGCCAGGTTGGCCACTAACCTGGTAATGCCTAACCTTGGATTGGGTCTGGTTTGCCCTCTGGGTGGCGGAGGTGAGATGGCAGTCGCTCTGTGTAAAAACCAGTGCATCCATCAAATCCATTAGGTTAGGAAGCGGACTCTTATGTAGCACAGCTCTGGCAGAAAGCCACCCACCCTCAAGATGGAATGTCTTTGTCTTTCTCGGTCTTTGTTTTATCATTCAAAATAAATCAAATGTAACACGACAGTCACCATCATCATATTGTTGTGAGGTCGATGACCGACATCACAGGCCCTTGGGATAGAGTTGTTAAGCCGCCAAACACCTCTGTCATGGCTCATTAAATACTACTTCTGTAAATAGTAACCCGGACCAAAAGCCGTACCTTCCGAAGCACGAAATCAACTTAATAAGCCTCACAGCAATGTATGCCGAATTTGTCTTTCAATTTAGGAAAGTGTAATTGCGGCTTTACTTTTCAGACAGTCAGGTAATTCAGCCTGCAAGGTTCTAACTAAACTGGGGACATCACACAAATATGTATTTTGTTTGACAGTGTGTCCACCGGGAATCGAACCCAGAACCTCCAGATCGAGATCCGAACGCTCTAACTAGACCACAGAGGTGTACTTGCACTTATCATCAGGTGGTCAATATAGTCTAGGCAACGAAGCGGATCGTTGTATGAAGACCCCCGCATTAAATCCTCAGTCGATGAAACTTTGCTGGGGTATTACACTATATGAGATAAACCTTCTATAAAATATCAAAAAAAAATCGGTACTTTTAATTTTTCCATACAAAAATTACAAAAAATGTATGAAAAATTACAAAAAGTGTAATACACCAGCAAAGTTTCATCGACTGAGGAATGAATGCGGGGGTCAACTGCTTCGTTGTCTACACTAATACGAGTATGTTTGTATGCTCGCATATGACTCGAAAAAACACAGCTGACTTGCAGTGGAAACAGGCAAAAGGGGTGATACTTCCTCAAAAGAACTTTGCACATAGCCCTATCATCTTTAAAACACTATACGACTTGACAAACAAAAATAAAATAAAGGCTTATTTATTTTAGTTTTACCATATTGAGTCCTAAGACGGTACGAACCCTACAATCACTTTTTATCTACATTCTACACTAAAAATACCACTAAAACAGTATTAAAAATTCATATTTTATCACTACAAGTACATTCGCACACACAAATCTTCAACTTCTACATAAAACAATGACGTTTTTCACAATATAACACAGATTTTATATTCTACACACATTATAAACTACATTTTTATTGCAGAACGTTTGCACTAGTGCAAAGGTAACATAAATAATAAATGTGACTTGTGGGTAGTCAGTGTTATTCCTATCGATAAGTCAACACATTAATTAAAGATAATGTAATGAGTGTATAATATATAAAACCAAGTCGCATTGTCACAATCAACCATAGGACCAACACTAAAATTGCAAAAATATGTTCTACAAAAACTCACATTTTGTTTGACAACTGAGGGCAGATATGAGGTCGACAATGGAACGAGATTGCCCAGAAGAAGGGCTTAGTGGGTGATTCGGACACTCGCGTTCGGACACCTCGTCCGAAACAGGAAAGTACATACAATAAATTTTTTGGAGTGGGTGATAACAGCCCTTTACTTCTCAGCTGGACAGGGACCTATGCGTGGCATATTTTGTAGGGGAAGTAACCCATAGTCACCACGCTTGTTATAGCGTTGCAACTGGCACTATGGACCGCAGTTGTTGAATGCCGCAGTATGAATGATGGTATGATGCGTAGAAGGACGCTACTGTCCAACACACCATTTCAGGTTTCTCATCCATCACAGGTTAGGTTTTGCAGATCTTGTCTTAGAGCTCTTACAGACCAGCGACAATAGCCGTGCGCGACCCTCGACGAACGTCGGCGACTGCTGACGCTAGCTGGGCGCGACAGCCGCGCGCGATTGTCTACGGCAGTCAACGACGCGACGGTCGTCGACGGTGGTTGCCTCATGAGTACGGTTTACAATAACCCATCTTGTCCCTGGTCTGTAAGCGCTGCCTGTTCTTTACAACGCAATGTGCTTTTTTTACCCGGGTTGAGTATGAAATATGTAGTTGGAACAGCTGAAACTATGTATTGTGATTTTAAAATTAGTCCATAGTTGAAATCTTTGAATCATGTTGTCACTTGCTTGGTTTTAATATTTGTTAAAACTTTAAATATGACCCTGTATAAATATAAATTAATCGCATAGTTATTATTTATTTGCATAAATGATTTATGATTTCCTCCGTTTGTGTACAAAATCATAAGTACACGTCAAATTGACAGTTTTTAACGAGGTCGGGTGTAAGAAGAACCAATGTGTATTATTTATAAGTTTTTTTTTTGGGTAATAAAAGATGAGTAAAAAAAATAAAGTTTCCGTGCTTCGAAAGACATGTCAGTTCGTTGGCTCCGACTACTACTCGTATTATACAGCGTGTAACGGAAAGCGTGAATCTGCCCATGAAACTGAACAACTTTTCCCAAGGTACATAGGTCGTCATACGAAAAGCCGACCTCCCATTCAAAATGCGCTATCAGCTGATACAATTTCTATGGGGGGTTTGTTCTATGACCTTTGTTCCTTGGGAAAAGTTGTGCAGTTTCATTGGCAGATTCACACACTTCACTATTATCACACCTTTTCATTATACTCTGTAGATACGCTCTTAACGACTACTATTAAGACGCTACCTGCTGTCCAATCAATCTGTTTTTCTGAATTTTCGTTAAGTTTTGTATTATACAGGGTGTTAGGTAAATAACGCAAAACCTCTCGGGTGGTAGTTCTGGACATGAAACTGAACAACTTTTGTTCTACGACTTTTGGAAATTCCAAAAAATAAATTTAGCTTTTTCATATACAAATTGGCTCTGTCAGCTGGTCGATTTGTATGCAGAAGCAAACTTTTTTTTTGCGAATTTTCAAAAGTCGTAGAACAAAAGTTGTTCAGTTTCATGTCCAGAGCTACCCACCCGAGAGGTTTTGCGTTATTTACCTAACACCTTGTATTTAGTTTACCACTTTGTTTTGATCAATAGTAAGTATGACCATAGCCATACCAAATTACAGTTTTCTATTACATACTTAGGATCTCTGAGTAAAGCCGAGGACAGGCAGACATTAAAGATTTTGGAAACTACGCGGCGCAGCATTTTTCTTACGTCAATGGCAGACATACGAACGTGATAAAACTATACAGGGTGTTAGGAAAAGTACCGATTTCCTTTAAACGACAAGTTCTATAATTAGAACAAAGTATATTAAGTGTGTTTAAAAAATCCAAAATGAAAATTAAACAAAAAATATATTATATTATTATTATACAGGGTGTTAATTTGATTGCGTGCCATAGCTTAGGGGGTGTTTCAGTAACGATAAATTAACAAAAACAAATATTTTAAAAAATCCTACTTAAAAAAAAAACTAAAACTCCTTGAAACTTAACGAACGCAGAGGGCAATGACCCGGACGGAGCATCAGTGGTACGCAGTATCAGTGGATAAGGTAGGCACATACATAACTGAAACGCTTTTGATAGCGCGGTGCTCAAGGTCATTGCCCTCCGCGTTAGTTTATTTTCAATAGTTAAAAACAAATAGGACTTTTTTATATTTTTTTTAGTTCCTTTATCGTTACTAAAATATTCCTCCTTGACAAACAAAAGCTAGGAATTCCAAGGCATTTTGTTGCGTAGTTTATGGAAACTATGATGTTTTATCTGTCTAGGTATATGTAAGTATATATATTTATATTGTCATCAATATTATTATATGTTTATTTTTTGTATATATTATACATTATATAGGCATTTACTCAGTTATTCAGTTTATTACAATTATATTTTACCAGTATGCTCACTTATATTATTCATTGTATTTCTAATTTATTATTTTACATTACACGGCTGTTATTGTTTTTGTGGTTACCGCTACCGCGTTTTTTCTCAAG
Organism: Athrips mouffetella; assembly: GCA_947532105.1. NCBI lineage: Eukaryota > Metazoa > Arthropoda > Insecta > Lepidoptera > Gelechiidae > Athrips > Athrips mouffetella. Next base: position 15,999,736 of record OX383981.1, on the reverse strand, counting down.
GTGGTAGCTGAAAATCAGTGACTTGCTGCAAAGCAAGTAACGGCGCTGAGCTACGGCCTTTTTTGAACTGCTGCAGCACACATACATACCCCAAGCGGGTACTTACTTACATGTATTCTCTATTTGCTCCAACTGTTATTATTGTCCTTGTCGCATTAATTTCTGTTCTGTATTGTATTATGTATGTGTGTCTGTAGACAAAATTTTTTTTTTTTTTTTTTTTATATTGTTTATTCAACACAATTTTTGTACAAAAAATTATTACATTGAAACACTTATCTAAAACCTAAAGAGGTTTATGCGAAAAGTGATTAGTCACAAGATCGCTAATATACATAATATTAAATCGCTAGTTAGATATTAAGCATTTAGATAAAACTTTTTTACAATTGTTTTACATTTGTCCTTATTATTAAGGATATTTGACAGAACATGCTCAGGCAATGAATTGAGTATGTCTGGTAGAAAGTATTCCCAAGTCCTCATACCGTAGACATTGATAGTTTTAGGTAGTCTATATGTTGGTAAATAATCAATATTACGCAATCGATCATTTCTACTGTTTTTAGCCAGAGAGTTAATGTTGTGAATTTTATCTAGGATAATAGACATTTTAATTTTATCAAAGACTGACATAACTTTACAATATTTAAACAAACCATTTTCATCGTCTTTATATTTATTTTTTATATTTTTAGGTACAATGTTTTTTAGTATACTCAATTGAAGTATATATATTTTATTAATATATGTTCTATAAGTGCGTCCATAACTACAGAGACCGTATCCTATAATGGCATCCGCTAGAGCGAGATAAAGCATACGCAGCGTGTGGAAGGGCAGCTTATATTTGAGAATAGCTAACTTAGCGTTAATAGATCTGAGTTTATTGACCACACTGTCAATATGAGGACCCCAGTTAAATTTTGAATCTATAGTAAGGCCAAGATATGTGTGCTGATCTACAGACTGTAACGTAGGACAAGTGCACCCGTTGGAGGTGAGCCCACGATGTAGGCACAGGTGATCGTGCGCAATAATCGAAGGTACTTGAGTAGCTTTTATATAAGGTGAGTGGATATGGATGATTTTCGTTTTACTGGCATTGATAACCAGTCCCACGTCGTGTGCCCATTTACACAATTTGTCGAAATTACGTTGCATTGCATATTGTGCAAGTACAACATCTTTATTATGGGAAAGTAAACATGTGTCGTCGGCAAATTGGAATACAGAGTCCTCCTCTAGAACATTAGTCATATCGTTGACATACAATAAATACTCAGTTGGGCCGACTATTGACCCCTGGGCCGTACCCATTACAGTAGGTATTTTGTCGCTATAGCAAGAGTCTAAGCGAACAACTGTGTGACGGTTTTGATGGTAGTTTTTGAACCATTCTAGAAGAGGACCCTGTATACCACTTTGCTTAAGCTTGCTGTACAGTATATCGTATTTTAAGGTATCAAAAGCTTTGCTGAAGTCGATGAGGGCAACAAGCACATGTTCGCGAGCATCCAGGTGCCTGTTGACCTCATCGGTAAATATAGACAATAATTTGGATGTACTTCGACCTTTTTGAAAACCAAATTGTTTATCATTTATGATATCATTTTTTATTAAAAATTTATTTATTTCATTTCCTAAATACCTTTCCACAATTTTGTCTATGCTACTCAGGATTGTAATAGGTCTATAGTTATTTATATCGCAAAAAGAGCCTTTTTTATGGATGGGTCTAATTATGCCAGTCTTCAATAGATCTGGGTATGAGGACGTGGATATAGATAAATTTATTAGATGAGTGATAACAGGTGTTATTTCTGAATTTATGCTCTGTAAGTCGGAAACTCTAATGCCATCAATACCTGGACTTTTTTTTTTATTTAAGTGCTTAATTATGGTAAAAATTACTTGATTTGAAGCTTTTTGTAGTCTCATAGATATGGATGGTACTCTTTGGTAACAAGTATCAGGTAAAAGAGGTATATCACATTTTTGGCATATATTTTGTACATTATTTTCAAAGCCATGAGCAAATTCGTTACATAGAGAACTGAAATCCATTCTGAAATGCTTTTTAATTAAATCATCGATTGTATTGCAGACTTTTCCACAGATATTATTAACAATTTGCCATATTTTTCTACTATTTTTGAAGTACTCGGATACCTCTTTTCTGATATGCTTATTTCTAGTTTTAGATATATATTTATTTGTTTTATTCCTATAAGTATTGTACAATATTCTGTTTTGCAAATTATTTTCATCTTGTTTCCAAATATCGAATAATTCCAGCTTTTTATTACACATATATAACATTCTACTATTAACCCACGCACACTCATTTCTTTTCCCTAATTTTATTTTAGATTTTATTTTACATTTATTATAAATCTCATTAAAGCTTGACGTTATAAATTTTAAAACTTCACCAGGACTATGTAATTCTAAAGCAGACTTCCAATTGATTTTACGTAACTCTAGTTGTAATTTATCCTTATCTATTTTTGTTATAATCTTGAAATTATTACCCTTGGGACGTGTGTTATGCAAAAGTACCAAACCAGTAATGTAATGGTCAGCCAACTTGTAGTTAACCACAGAAGAGTACGCTTCTTTACAATTTACCATGCGAGCAAAAATATGATCTATACAGGACTTCGTTAACAAGTTACCCTTAGTCTCGACACGAGTGTATTGCGTAATACCGCATTCCAAGCCATTATCACTCATAGAATTTAGGTAGGAAGTTTTTATCGAAGTTTTAAGGTTAATATTAATGTTCATATCACCTAGTAAAATATAGCTATAGTTAAACGGGTATAAACTAACAACATTAGATAATTCCTCTATAAAAAGGTACTCATTTAAGTCAGGAGGTCTATACACAGCACATACACCGAGTCTAAATCCATAGTTCGTAACAATTTCGCCGGCTATGCACTCAAAGTACTTTGTATCTGTAGGTAGTCGCGAAAAACTTAAGCTATTATGTATAAACATGATAACACCTCCACCTTTACGGTAGTTTCGTAACTGAGAGAACATATCATAGTCCTCAAGTTGGAATCGATTTACGCAGCTATCGGATAAATTAACTTCGGTCAACACTATGATGTGCACAACGTTAGGGCTTGTCGATATTATGTATTCGAGATGAGCAAAGTTTTTCAGCATGGAGCGAATATTTACGTGGAGAACATTTAAGTGGTTATGGCGAGAATAATCTACACTCTTCATAAAATCAGCCCATGTATTATGATTGTTTTCATGTATTGATTGGAAGCAATCATCTATAGAAGCCATTTATAATTAGGCGGGAGGGTAGTTATATTATTGATAATAGCATAAAGAATATATTCATCTGGAGGAGAAAGCTTAAGTGGGTCTATTTTTTTAAACGAGTTATCTATCTATCTATCTATCTATCTTACTGAACCACCCCCTAAGCTATGGCACGCAATCAAATTAACACCCTGTATATTAAATATACTATATTAGTTGTTCAACCTTACTAACTCAATTGGATCGCACCGATACGAGTATACACCAAACAGTGTTCCTTGTAGCAATAAAATATACCTACACGCGTTAAACATCGCCTCATCGGCCCAGACATTTTTTTCTCTTTGGTTTTGAAAAAAAAACAATTATCCTTTTCAACTTTATATTTTCTTTTATTTTTTAAACACGCTTAATATATTTTGTAGAACATCTAGTTTAAAGGAAATTGGTACTTTTCCTATCACCCTGTATATGGAATTCTTGTTAACTATGGGACCCTAAAAAAAGATTAAAAGTGTCACAAAATGATTACTGGCTGCGTTTATAACAAGTAAATATAATTAAGTAAGAGATTAAAAGTGGCACCTTAATTAGTGTTTGTGAATGGGTACCGCGACAAATACAGGATGTGCGGAAACGAAACGGTATAGCGCGTTCAGGATAAGTCGGGCTATGACGAATATTTTCTGCGCATGGATGACAGGCAGAGAGCCAATGAACGATTCGCTCGCCACATGCCGCGCTCACCCCCGCGACTCATTTTTCGACTTTTGCGCATTATCTGTCACAGCCCGAGTGACTTTTTGAATAAAAAAATATAAAAAAAATTTGAATACAATAACAAGTGTTGAATATATAAATAATATAGCCGTAAAAATTAATTAATGTAATAATTAAGCATCTTTCCATGAAAATTGCTGACTGAATGAAACACGATTGAATATATTTTACACTCCAAAAAAATACCAGTTACCTCTGCAATGGTACTTCAAACAATTTTATATCAAGTACCTATTAATCCATGAGTCTAAAACTTTTAATTAATTTAAATGCAAAAATTAACGAAAAACCTACTACAGCGCGAATCTTGTTCTAAAACGCGCATTCTGCCCTTTGTTAGAAAGGGAGTTAATTTTGACTATTGTCACCGCCTTAAGTGTTAACCTAATCGAGGTTTGTGAGGGTCCATAGTTGTACATAATTTATGTTTTATATTTGTTAAAATAATAATAATAAACTTCTAGGGAAGCACTGCGCTGCGAGCCGTTCACAGAAAATCTAAAGCTTACTCTTCGCACATAAAATAGTTAAGGGTCATACCAACGCCAAAGATCTCAAGGTCTTATTCCTGTCTTATGCCTGTCTTATTCCTGTCTTCTTCTTCTTCTTCATGTGCCATCTCCATCCCGGAGGTCGGCGACCATTTGTCTGTATATGTCTCTGTTTCCTGTCATACGAATGATATTTTCTGTGCTCTCCATCTCCAACCAGTCTCTTATATTTTTCGTCCACGAAGTTCTTCGTCTTCCTCGACCTCTTCTACCTTCGATCTTTCCCTCAATCAATAATTTTATAATGTTATATTTTTCATGTCTATAAATATGTCCAAAATACGCTGTCTTCTTTTATTTAATTGTTCTAAGTACTTCTAAATTTTTATTCATCAATTTTAAAACTTTCTCATTTGAAATTTTGTCTGTCCATTTGATTTTAAGCATTCTACGGTATAGCCACATTTCAAAGGCTCTTATTTTATCTGTTGTGCGCTGTTTTAAAGTCCAGCTTTCAGAGCCATACATAAGAATTGGTAGTATATAACACTTAACCATCCTCCATCTAAGTTTGAGATTTATGTTTCTATTGGTCAGTAGTTTTTTCATGTTCTGAAAGGTGTCATTCCTGTCTTATTCCTGTCTTATTCCTGTCTTATTCCTGTCTTAGTCCTGTCTTAGTCCTGTCTTTTTCCTGTCTTATTCCTGTCTTATTCCTGTCTTATTCCTGTCTTATTCCTGTCTTATTCCTGTCTTATTCCTGTCTTATTCCTGTCTTATTCCTGTCTTATTCCTGTCTTATTCCTGTCTTAGTCCTGTCTTTTTCCTGTCTTATTCCTGTCTAATATATGTCTCAAGACTGAGTCACTTCGTAACTACTATTTACATTAAATATGACACTACTTAACACAAAAATAATTGTAATCTACAAGATATGGAAAATGACGCGGTTAAGTCTAAATTGGTATACAAAAGTAACTGAAAGTAAAAAAAATCTTTTAAATGACCCTTGTTTTTAAAATTTTCTTGTTACCTTAGTCTCATCGTTGGTCGTGACAGTCACGTTGCAGAGCATTTAGATGAACGTTATTGGCGTGTAAATGTGGCCGACATTAGCATTGACGAGCGTGTAGCCTCTAATTTTAGAAAAGTATGAGCTTTAATCAAAAAGCAATAGTTTAGGAGAAACCATCAAATCTGATTTCAGGAACGCGATCACAAAATATACGAACATTCTCAATAAACATAAAAAAATTAGATAATATTTCTGCACAGACTGGTCAACGACAGAAAATATTTATACCTATCACGTGTTAAAATTTTATACGATGTATCAAGATAAAAGAAACATGGCTCAACTAGTAAAAAGATTAGTTTCAGGAAGATTATTATATGAGCAAAGCGTATTTACCCAAACTATAAATAAATAGATTAGGTTAGTTATACTGTGCTTAATGCTTGACATAGTGGAATATTACATGTTGAGGTACGCACGGCAGCAGGCACGTAGAAACAAAACCAGTATAAGCTGAACCAGCGCTACGCTACAAACGCCCGGAACCAGAGACCCGCTCAAGGTCTAAGTGTTTCTACCTCAGAACAAAAACCTCCTTGCTTCGGTCAAATTTCTTTGGTTTCTAGCACAGAAAAATAAGGGTACTTAGAAGGAGGATTAAAGAAATAATTCGTCACAAGGTAGCGAAGGCGTCGTTCTATGGATTTGACGGGTTATTTTGAATATTTCCTAGTGATCACTGATAGTTTGACATAAAATATTGGGACATGTTGGCAGATGTCATCCCATAGTAAAATAAATTAGCAAGGTATCTATTCCGAGCGAAGCAAGGAGGTCCGAAATCTTTGGTTTCTAGATAGATAGTAGATATTTATTTAATGGCGTCACATCTCAGATGTATTTTGCACAATGTCAAGTTAACAAATTATTATAAAATTATGGCGAGTTCGCCAATGTCAAGTGGAAGATTTATAGACGAGCGGCCTTGCTATTAGGAACTTTGACACCTGCCCAGTAAATATTTTTGACTGACGCTCTCTTTATGTTTTCGCTTAGAATTAGATAATGCAATTGTCTTATATTGTAGCAAAAACGGTATAACAAAGGTCTACTGCTAAGGGAAGTATGTCAAAATCGTAGGTGGAGGTGGTCTCTGCCTACTCCGACGGGAAAGAGGCGTGATGTTATTATGTGTATGTATCCCATACGAATGACTTAAATCCGCCCGGGTGGTCATTATGGAAGTTTATTCCAACAATCTCGAGCGTCCACCTCGATAGTCGGTTTGTGAAACTATTCATGAAACTGAACAACTTTTCCCTTGGAACTTAGGTTAGGTGGCAATACTTACATACATACATACATAACATCACGCCTCTTTCCCGTCGGGGTAGGCAGAGACCACAGTCCTCCATCTGCTACGATCTTGACATACTTCCCTTGCTTCCTGTACTTTCATCAATCCTTTCATACATGCTCGTCGGTTTAGGGTACTTTTAACCTGGCCTTTATTCAGGACGTCCTGAATTTGATCCTGGTACGTTCGCCTACGCCTTCCCCTTCCAACGTTTCCATTCACTCTCGCCTGGTAGATCTATTTCGTCAGTGTTCGTTCAGTCATCCTCTCTACATGACCAAACCATCTCAGCATCCCTTTCTTGATTTTGGTCACTACGTCTTCTATTATTTTATTTGTGGAAATACAAAAAAAAACTACTTCCCATAGAAACTGCATCCGCTAATAGCGAATTTTGTATGAGAGGTCTTCATTTTTAGGGTTCCGTAGTCTACAAGGAACCCTAATAGTTTCGTCATGTCCGTCTGTCTGTCTGACTGACCGCGGCGGCGTCTTCCTTCAAGGTTGGCGTACCTTTTTGTAACATCTTGTATACCTATGGAAAAACTAACTGTTGCCCGCGACTTCGTCTGCGTGGATTTCCTTTAACTCATATGGGCGATTTTTAGCGGATGCCGACCGTATAATATGTGCCATCTCAATCAATACGTTCAGTGGTTTGAGCTAAAAATAAATAAAACTAAAAAAACATTCAGTCTCGGTCTCCTTTGGATTTTTTTTAAGTAACGCGGTTTGGTAGTAATTTGCTCAAGATAGCGATAGTTGAAAGAAACGAGGGGGAGGCCTTTGCCCAGCAGTGGGACGATATAGACTAGGAATAAAAAGTTACTAGTGGGCCAACGAGCCGGTGGGCCACGATGGTAAGCGGTCACAACCGCCCATAGAAACGCGTTGCCCACCCTGAGAAGTAAGCTGGTAATCATACCCTTCGAACTGAAACACAGCAGTGCAATAACTGCTGCTTTACGGTAGAATTTAGCAAGTGGTACTTTCCCAGACGGACTTTGCACATAAGCCCTACCACCTTGATAAAGAAGAAAGAAAATGTGTGCCTTACCGCTGATTGTAAAGACAGGGTTGCCGTTGACGTGCGGTGAATGGTGGTCAACCTTCGGCTTGATGATGTCTGGAGCTCCGACCATGCCTGCAGACAATAGAAACATGGATTTAGTCTACACTATCATCATAACACATCATCATCTTCATAACATCCCATGAAAGGTCCACTACAGGACAGGGAGCTTCCTCCAGAATTCGAGCTTTTGTTGGACAAATGTGGAGGGGAAGTACCATAGTCACCTCGCTTGTCAGCGTTACGTTACGGCTGGCACCATGGATTGGTTGCAGCTGGACTGCAGTAAGTAAGATGGTATGATACACAGGAGGATGCTGCTGTCCATACTCCAGTTTATAACCCTTAGTCGCCTCTTACGACACCCACGGTTATGTATGGGATGGTACTATTCTTTGCCGGCACCACACGGGAACATCATAATACAGGGGTCTCCAAACTACAGCCCGCGAGCCAGATGTGGCCCGCGAGGACAACCAGTCCGGCCCGTATCCGGCCCGCCATTGTTTATTAATGTAAATAATTAACACAAGTAATATCGAAAGTTTTTATTTCATTACTAAATCATGAAACATACGACGAGGTTTTACATAAACCTCGTCGCATGTTTCATCATTTAGTTGCTGTAACTTTTCACACACGATTTTTATTTATCTAAAATGATAAGCAACGAATTCAAATGTTCAACGCGAAACTTGGATCTATAAAAACCTTTGTTTTTTTACTTTTGGAGAATATTTTCTGACACAAAGAAGTTGTGACAAAAGCGGAAAAAAGCCACGAGTAAGTGTATTCAAATGGAAAGAGAAAATGACTCATAGAAAATAACTAATAAAACTTGCGGGAATGATTAATAAGTGTCTGGCATGAATTAAAAAATTGCGTGAACTGAGATAAACAAAACTTTTTGTCGAAAATATTTCCCAATCTAGTCTCGAAACGAAATCAGCGAGAAATTCTAAACTGTGTTAAATTGCACAGCCTTTGGGTTAGGTCTTGGCCCCTAAGACTTAGTGGATGAGTCAGTATGGCCCTTACGCTGAAAAGTTTGGCGACCCCTGATAACATCCGATAAAACGTCCACTGGAGGACAGGGAACTCACTCCAGAACTCAAGCAAAAACGCGTGGACGGGATTTATCATAGTCAGCACACTTGTAAGCATTATGGCTGGCGACCGCTGTTGTTGGTGACCGTAGTATGTCTTCTTCTTCTTCTTCTTTCGTGTCAGCAAGAACACGGGCTAAATCTTACTTGCATAGAAAGCGGCTACCGTGCTAGCCCTCTGGTTACCGTCAAGTAAGTCCTCACGCGAGCAGGTGGTCGGGCACGCGGGTCAATTAGTGTGGTGTGCCATGGTTTGCAGGGGTTCTCCACATTCACAGCTGGCGTCTGCGCTACTTATGAACCCCCACCTGCACAGGTTATCCTTGCTTCGGCCAACTTGGGTCCTCAGCCTATTTAGATCCTCAGCCTTATAGCCAGGAGGCAGGTTTTCGTTGGGGGGGTACAGTGAATGTAGGTACTCGCTTGCCCAAAGTCTGCACCTCACGTCGGAAGGGTTTTGGTCGGTAGGCTGTGTGGATCGCAGGAAGGTTTTGCGGCTTCGCAACCGACCTGCGGCGGGAGAGAGCCCGTAGAGTGGATGTGTCGGGTCGCTTTCCTGTTTTTGTTTTTCTAGCGAACAGGTCACTTCTCTACGGACTCTGGGAGGAGCTATTCCTAGCTGTGAGATGGTACGATACACAGAAAGATCCTGCTGCCTCAGGTTCTTTACCCTTATTTCATATAGTGGTCATGCATCTCGCTTTTTAGGGTACCCTTATAGTTTCGTCATGTCCGTCTGTATGTCTGTCAGTCGGTCTGTCTGTCCGTCCGCAGCTTAGCTCAGAGACCTTTCATCATCATCATTATAACATCCCATGAAACGTCCACTACAGGACAGGGAGCTCCCTCCAGAATTCTAGCTTTTGCTGGAAAATGTAGAGGGGAAGTACTACGTGGGAAGTACCAAAGTCACCTCGCTTTTTAGCGTTACGGCTGGCACCATGGACCGCGGTTGTAGGTGACCGCAGTAAGTAAGCCCATTGATGTTAAAAAAAAAAAAGTAAGATGTAAGATACAAAGGAGGATGCTGCTGCCCATCCTCCAGTTTATAACCCTTAGTCACCTCTTACGACACCCACGGGTATGTATGGGATGGAACTATTCTTTGCCAGCTCCACACGGGACCAGAGACCTTTAGTACTAGAAAATTGTAATTTTGTACGGGTATACGTAATAGTCACGCCAATAAAGTGGTAAAATAAAATAAAGAAAAATCTTTTTTTTGGGTACCTCCCCTACACGTAAAGTGGGGATCAAAAATGTTTTACTCGGCTACCCCATGGTGTGGGGTGACGTTAGATAGGTCTTTGAAAATAATTGTAAGTATTCTAAAAATGTCTTTTGATTAAAGGATCCGTTTGCGAAATATTTAGCTTGAAAGCGCAACTTTTTTGTTAGAGTCAAGCGCCCCGGGTAGACCAGCTAAACGATTGATATCAGAAACGGGAAAAAAGCTACAGTTGTGGCGATGGTGATATAATAGGTCTTTACCTCTGAAATTGCCTTTTGTATGGAGAATTTTAGGTAAACTCAATTTTCAGTACTAACATTTTTGCATTTTTCTTAGGAATTATGAATCCATTTTTTTTTTATTCTTTTGAGCATTATTGGGAAGACATTAAGCTAACAGAAGCTTAAATTTAATTTTCGAAAAATATTATCTGTAAAAAAATATAACAAATCTAATGATGAAATCGGACGACATTTAAGACGAACAATTTTCGAACCTTTAATTTTATATATCAAACTAAAAATAAAAGCTTTATTTTGTGCGTAAATTGATAACCTTGAAGTCAACTTTAGAATCAAAGGAATTAGGAATTATTGAATAAGAATTATAGGAATTATTTTGAATTTAAAAAACCATTTCCTTTTAAATTCAAAATAATAGGCAAAGACCTATTATTTTGAATTTAAAAGGAAAACTATGATAGTTTCAGCTAAGTAGACTTTACAGGTTAACGAGTAAATAGTCAAAATACTGAAAATGATACTAATAGTAACAGCAATCAGGCGCTAGACCTAAAGGAGGGATTTTTTTTTTAAATAATCAAAACTTACTTAACAATAATCATTCCGAAGGTATCTACGGAACTCTCCACTGCGCGTGGCCCGACACGCACTTGGTCGGTTTTTAACTATGCGTCTATCCGTCCATCCGTCCATTCCTATAAAAGGTGTAACACAAAGGGTAAACCAACCCTGAAGACTGTGAATTTGCCCATAAAACTGAACAACTTTCCCTAAGGAACATAGGTCAAAATACGAACAACATTTTTTGACCTCCTATAGAAACTGAATTAGCTGATAGTGCATTTTGTGTGGGAGGTAAACATTTTTTTTTCGTGTTTTGACCTACGTTCCTTAGGAAAAGTTGTTCAGATTCATGGGCAGAATCACATCCTTCAGGGTTGGTATACCCTTTCTGTTACACCTTGTATATTCCTACCTTTCCCTATCTATCCCGATCTATCCCTATCTTTTCTCTATCTATCCCGATCTACCCCCACCTAGTATTTATCTATCTATACTTTATTGTTGCTTTAACCCTAAATCTAAATGTTCATACATCTAACTTTTAAACAGTCGGACTTTCTTACAAACTTTCAATTCTTTCATTATTATTTTCACCCCCTTTGGGATGAGGTCCCAAAACTGCTGGAAAACTTGTCATCTTTTTATTTTAATGCTTAACCCTAAATCAATATTTTAATACATTCCAATTCAAAAATCGCCTTAAAAACGTTTTTAGTAGGGAAGCCCCTCTTAAGCCCAAGTCACACAGAGGCGGTACGATTGCGAAAGCGGTCAGGGGGCGGACCTGCGGGAAGATAATACCGCGTGACAGGGTGCACAAGAACTCATAGGTTACAAAAAATACCGCCCCCGGAACGCTTCCGCTACCACCTCAGTGTGACTCGGGCTTTGGTTTATTTTTATTATTTGTTGTTATAGTCACGCAGGTTATAGTGTCAGCAGAAATACATAATCTGTGAAAGTTTCAACTCTTACGGTTCATGAGATACAGCCCGATGACAGACATACAGACAGACATCGGAGGCATATTAATAGGGTCCCGTTTTTCACCATTTGGGTACGGAACCCTAAAACGGCCAAGTGCGAGTCGGACTCGCGACGGGCAATTTTATTATAATAATTCAGAAAGAACAACCGGACTAAGAAAATTCAAATTTTACACATTATTCTTATGCAAAATAGCAACACACGCTTTCGTCACGTGCAATGTGCATAATGCATTTTTTTGTTAAAATTCTTTGCAATAGATATGATGTTTCTTTTTTATGGATATTTTGCCGTAAAATAGTAGTTATGTCTGTGCTGTCAAAGAATATACAGGGTGTTAATTTAATTGCGTGCCATAGCTTAGGGGGTGTTTCAGTAACGATAAAGAAACACAAAAAAAATTATTTAAAAAAATCCTACTTATATTTTTTTTTACCATCAATGATATATTTTTTTATAATTTATTTAGGCATTAACATTTTGACGGTCCTAAGCTCATTAAAGTATGAAGGGAAAATTGGAGTCAGACAAAAAAAAAAAGAATTACTTGATAGCGCGGTGCTCCTTCCGGGTCATTGCCCTCCGCGTGTTTAGTTTGAATGGAGTTTTAATTTTTTTAAGTAGGATTTTTTTTCATATTTTTTTTGTGTTCCTTTATCGTTACTGAAACAGCCCCTAAGCTATGGCACGCAATTAAATTAACACCCTGTATAAGGTCCTAATGAAATAGTGAACATAATTTTAGTATGTTCCTCAGACTATGAAACTTAACAACTTTCCCCAAGGAACATAGAGGTTGAAATACGAAAAACCAAAATTGACCTCCCATACAAAATGCGCTATCAGCTCATGCAGTTTCTATGGGAGGTCAAAAATAGATTTTCGTATTTCGTCCTATGTTCCTTGGGGAAAGTTGTTCAGTTTCATGGTCTGAGTAACATACTAAAATTATGTTCACTATTTCTATAATATTACGTGCTTTGTTGTGTGTGTATGTTACTAAAGTCAAAGACAAAGTCAAAATAGTGTATTCATCGTTGGATATTAAAAACTATAGGCAGTATTAGGCAGGTACAATAAGCGACAGCTCGGGAGTTCAAACGTACAGCGCGCAATACATTTCGTCCGCACTCCGGAACTGTCACGTACTTTATATCGCCGCACAATGGGCTAAAATTCGGCTTTCAGATACATTTTCATATGATTTTACTTATACAGGGAGAAAGGGACGGTGTACCGAAAACTGAAAGTGCGTGCAAAGCAAACATAATATGTTGGGAAATGACAAAAATTTTTGACCTCTCCATACAAACTGTTCGACCATAGTGGGCAATTTGTATGAAGAGGTCATTTTTTTTTTCCAACATATGTTTCTTTGGGAAAGTTGTTCAGTTTCGTTGACTAAGCACGCCCTTTCAGTTTTCGGTACACCGTCCCTTACACCCTGTAATAATATGCTTTGAAAGACTAAGCTTACGCTTAAAAACTGGCCAAGTGCGAGTCGGACTCGCGCACCGAGGGGTTCGTAACACTAAGGTAAAAATACCGCCTTAGTTATGCACAACGGGAACAAGGCGTGATGTTATGTATGTATGTAGTTATGCACGCGCAGTCACGCAGAAGTGTATTAAATGCGCGCCAGTCCGACACGCACTTGACCAGTTTTTATTATTTATTGTTATTCTTTAGCTTATAGATAGATAGATAGATAGATGAATGCTTTATTGCGCACATAACAAAAATATAACTAATTTTACACAAAACCTTAAACATAATGTGAGCAAAGGCGGCCTTATCGCTACAAGCGATCTTTTAAAGGCAACCTTAAATAATTGGATAAATATAAACAAAAGCACTGCGTCAATTGGAACCAAGGAGAAAGAAAACAGCAATTAATTTAAATCAAATGATAAATACATTAAAAGTAAACAAAATAAAAAGACAAAATATATAATCATATAATATTCAATTATAATAAAAATGTATATATACATCAAAATGACAAATATATAAATATACATAAATACGGTATAAATATATAAAATAAATATACTACATGAAATAAATAAATATATATCTTGTGTTAATAATAGGAAAACTAAACTATTTTATTTAGGAGATGTGCACGCAACTTAGATTTAAAGATGGCGAGAGACTTTGAGTGACGAATCTCTCGAGGAAGATCATTCCACAAACAAGCAGCCTTCACAGTGAAGGACTCCCTGAAGTAGCCAGATCGGGTGAAAGGCAATTTTAAAATATTATCCGATTTTGATCGAAGAGCTAGCTCGCGGTCGGAACCCAGATATTTGAAGCACTCCTTCAAGTACGGCGGAGAACGAGGGTCGTACAGAACATTGTAAAGGAGAACAAGAGCATGCTCTTCCCGCCGTAACCTGATTGGGAGCCACCCCAGCCTCTTCCGATACTCAGACACATGGTCGAACTTGCGCAACCCATATATAAACCTAATGCAGATGTTTTGGAGACGCTCTAGCTTGTTCAAAAATTCCTCATTGAGGTCTATGAGGCAAACATCTGCATAGTCTAAAATAGGGAGAAGAAGTGATTGCGCAAGTTCGACCCTTGTCCTCACGGGAAGCAGATTCTTCCACCTTTTAAGTGCCCCTACAGCTGCAAAAAGTTTCCTACTTATCTGGGAAATGTGGTGAGACCAGGATAGAGTGGAGTCAAAGTGGACACCAAGGTTTTTGACTACTTTACTGTAAAGCAGAGGGATGCCATTAAAACTAACAGGGGGGAGATCAACATAGCTTGGTCGATTGATTTGCTTAGAACCACCAATAACAATAACCTGTGATTTGCTTGGATTAACCTTGAGGCCATGAGCAATACTCCATTGAAGGACAGTCACAAGGTCATTGTTAATAGCAGCAATGGCAAGATCAAGTTCATCAGCAGGAGCTTGTGTGTAAATTTGAAGGTCATCAGCGTACAGGTGGTAGGAGCAGGAGAGGAGAGGGGAAAGGAAGTTGATAAATATGGAGAAAAGGAGAGGAGACAAAACACCACCCTGGGGAACACCGGCAGTTATATTAGAAAAGCTGGAAACTTTGTCACCAGCGCGAATACATTGCTGCCTACCATTGAGATAACTACTGAACCACTCCACCACCGTATCTGAGATATGCATAGAGCGTAGCATGGAGAGGAGAATGTCGAAGTCCACTGTATTAAAAGCATTACTGAAATCAAGCAATACCATGACCGTAAGCCGTTGATTCGACATGCCAAAGCGCACATCATCAGATACTTTGGTAAGAGCAGTGACAGTGCTGTGACCAGGGCGGAAACCAGACTGGAAGGGACTAAGTAAGTTATGAGTGTTAATAAATACGCTGAGCTGTTGTTGAACAAGGCGTTCAAGAACTTTCGAAAGGAAAGGAAGGATTGAAATGGGGCGGTAGTCAGAAAAGGTAGACGGATTACTGGTCTTAGGGATAGGAATAACAGCAGCTTTACGCCAACTGCTAGGGAAGGTGCTGGAACTCAGCGAGAAGTTGAAGATGTGACAAAGCACCGGAAGCACGACATTCAGACTAAGCAAGATCATTCGGCGGCTAATACCATCAACGCCCTGAGCGTTGGATTTGATAGTCGTGATGTTCTTTTCAACTTCTCGCAGAGTAACAGGTCTTAGGATAAAAGGAGGGTACGATGGCTCAGGGATAGATAAAAGGGCATCTATGGACGATTGTTTGGTATTGGGAGATATTTGAGAGCAAGCTGTGAAATGACGATTAAGGGGTTCCAGATCAAGTTGGGAAGAAGGAGAGGTTTTAGGTTTGCCAATGCCTAAGGAGTTAAGGAACGACCATACTTTGGCTGGATCACCGTTTTCTACAGATGAATGAATATGACGACGTTGGGCGTCTCTACACATTCTGCTGCAGCGGTTACGCAGCTCCTTGTACCGTTCATGGTTCTCAACGGTAGGGTTTTTCCTGTACTTTACCTTTGCAGCATTCCTTCTAGCCATAGCACGTTTAATATCTTCAGTAAGCCACGGTGCCGGTAAGTGCTTAAGCTTTATCGGGCGGAGAGGAGCATGGATATCAAACACTTCTATTAACAGGGAATTGAAAATTTCCAGCTTCTCGTCTATAGTAGGCGCACCAAACACGGCATTCCAGTCAATACTGCTTAGCTCAGTCATAAATTTAACATGGTCCAGAGAATTGAAATTTCTTTGCATAACGATACGTGGTTTAGGTTTAGGACAGCGGATTTTATACGACAGGAAGAGAAGGTCGTGATAGGAGAAGGCTTCAGCATTAAACTGACCATGAGTGCCAACATGATCAGGTGAGGTTACAATGATAAGATCTAACAAAGATGGGGCGCAATTCGGAAAGTGGTGAGTGGGGTTGAGAGGAAGGATATTAAGGTTTGCATTACTAACAATAGAGCGAAGTTTGGAGGAACGAGAAGTATGTAACAGGTCTTTATTAATCAAACAAGTATTGAAGTCACCCATAATAATGGTGTGATCAACAGTTAGGACAATTTTTTCTAATAGTGCATTAAATTTGGAGAAGTAATCAATTAAAAGAGAAGGACTATAAACAACTCCAAGCAACAATCTCGAATGGCCGAACAGTACCTCTAAAAAGAGATGTTCGGAGGAGTGGGAGTAGTCTGAAGGAGATTTATCAAGGATAGTGAAGGGAAAGTGGCTCCTGAGGTAAATAGCAACTCCGCCCCCACCTTTGCCAGTCCTATCATTGCGGATAAGATGGAAACCGGGTAAGGAATAGGAAGTAGAAGGTAAACAAGGTTTAAGGAAGGTTTCGGACACTAGGATAGCATGGACATTACGGTTGTCGAAAAAGGTGGCTAGGAGGTCAGGATAATGGGCAGGAATGCTTTGGGCGTTTATGTGAACCACATTAAAGTTCTTAGGACATGCTGCAAAAACCGAGGCAACAGCTACGTCCAGGGGATCCGACACACTATGAAAACTATCTTCAGAAGATTCAGAAAGGGAGCTGATAGAGTAAAAGTCAACTCTATCACTCAAGTCACTCACGTCACTACCATCACTTACACAAATATCAGATAACATGAGAATAACACAAAATAAATAAATAATAATAAGTTATATATTATAATATAGATATATATATATAATTATACTAAAAGTAAGAAAAATTAAATTAATAAACCTACCTGCCGACAGTGCATGAAATATAACAACACTTGTTGTCTAAAAATAAAAAGTTAAAGTAAACTTCAAGGTAACTACAAGTTTTAAGTACTATAAGTATAAACTAAACCACAGGACAGCAAAATAACACAAATACTTGGCACAAATAGAATTAATAATTTTAGTCACAACTAGTTTCCAAGGCACAAAAAAAAAGATTATAAAAGACTAAAGAGCAATAACCTCATCTGTCTGACTGAAATATAAAACAACAAAGAAACTATGATTTACCTTCGTTTACCGATTAACAATTAAAACTATGCGAATAGTTACAAAGAGGGTAAACAGTGGCGTGAGGTAAACAAAAAGTGCGTTAAAAAAGCCGTTAACAGGCATACACATTTAGGAAATTTGCTGCACAAAGACTTGAATTCAGACATGGTCTCGATCTTATGTTTTGTGCCATCGGGAGATTTGACGAAAATACCTCCGTCACGCGTCCAGCATGAGGAAACACCGAAGAAGTCCCGGGCCGCCATAAACACGTCGTGGCGGGACTTAGTCAGGAACTCGGAGAGAGTTATTTTCGTTCCTTTAAGTGACTTTTTGGCGTTCCATACGCAGTCTCGAATTGTTCCCACAGCAAACTTAATAAGGATAGGCCGGGGCTTCGAGTTGACCTCGCCCTTATTCTTGCCCATACGATGACTATCGCGAATGCTCTGCACGGAGAGGTCAGCAACATTGCA
Source organism: Athrips mouffetella (assembly GCA_947532105.1). Lineage (NCBI taxonomy): Eukaryota > Metazoa > Arthropoda > Insecta > Lepidoptera > Gelechiidae > Athrips > Athrips mouffetella. Next base: position 15,981,687 of record OX383981.1, on the reverse strand, counting down.
CTTGCTCGCTAAGGCTGCTACAACAGTCGAAGTGGTGTCCTCGTTCTTCGTCTCCGGTACACCGTGAACAAGCAGCATCTTGCGGCGTGAACGTACCTCCAAACGATCCACCCCCAGAGCCAGGGCATCCACTTGTGCGCGGAGGAGGATTAGTGTATTGAACACTAGACTCCTGAAGCTCTGGAACTCGGTGTTAAGTGTGGCGATAGAGTTAGGCTGCTTTCGACCGGCAGCCTGCTGGAGCTCAGCTTAGAATTCAGCCATTTTGGAGTTGAACTGCTGGATCATGTCATCCATTTTCAATTGTACTTGTGAGTAGTCCATCTTGTGTTTTGAGGTTAGGTGATGCAAGTGGTAATTATGGAAAAATTTATGGAGATTACACTGCAGGCAGGTAGTTCTAATTATGCATAAATAATAAGCATAAAAAGATAGTGCTAAGGGGCGTTTTATTATTTTTAAACAATAAAATACAAGAGCACAAGTAAAAAGATGTTTAGTTTCCAACTACCCGCAGTGAAAAAAAGCTTATGCACTTTGAACATACCAATTTTCACGCTTGTAAGTGATCGCGATTTAACGATAGAGCTAAAACGAAAATCGAGCAACTATCGCCGAAAAAAACACGTTTTATAGTAGAGAGGGATATTGCCAACAACAACCCTGTGACCCTGAGCACTTAATTTCTTCGTGCACTGCCTTTTATCTTCAAAGGTTAATCCTTGCAAGTGAAGTTAGTGATTTGGACCAAAATATTTCCCCCCGCCACTTGTGTGATTTATTAAAAGTAAAAGAGTGTTATTATCCGCTTTATAAATATATTAAAAATACTTTCAATCAATTGTAAATGAACAGATAAATCCAGTGAAGTGAAGTGTTAAAATAAGACTTGGCTTAAAGGTCTCTGTAACCAGGCCATAAAATTCCTATAAAAAAAAAGCTCCCCTTAATTTATAATTACAATACATTTTGTTTTCATTATTTTTCGTTATAGCGGCAACAGAAATACATAATTTGTGAAAATTTCAACTGTTTTTATGAGATACAGCCCGCTGACAGTCAGACCCCTTTGGGTACGGAAACCTTACAAGATTTAGTTTACTGAATCTTAGTTACAATATTTCAGATTTTTTTTAAAGTTCATTTAGTAATTATTTTGTAAAATGAACTCTGCATATTGTTGCACATTATGCAATTTGTTTATTATGCGTTTGGTTATTTTTATGTTTTGTGCATATTTTGCGTATATTACAGTCAAGAGCACATCAAGCACATTGGACTTTGTACCATTCTTATTTCAATAGACGTAAGGGCTATGCGAATGTCAAGCTTTACCTGTCACTGACTGTACTTACATTTTTTGCTCAGAAGGGCTCGACGGGCACACAAGTAGGTGGGCCACCTGATGTTAAGTGGTCTCCACCGCTCATAACACTCACTGTCTTATCAGTGGCATAATTTGACACTAATAAGACAGCGTAGCGCGTTGCCCACTCTGAGAACTAAGGAGGTAGGTAAGTCTCTAGCTTCACTGGTGACACTGCTGCTTTAAGACAGAAATAGGCAAGGGGGTGGTACTTCCCCCCTCCGGACAGGCTTTGCACCTTTAAAGCTCTACACCTACTTTAAGCTTCATGGCCTTAAATTTGTTTTTACACTGCAAGAAAAGTCGCAGTAGCAGGCTAGTTTATCTCATCTTCTTATCTCATCTCACTTTTAATATTATAAATGCGAAAGTATGGATGTTTGTCGCGGCTGGACCGATTTCGATGAAATTTGGCCTTAATATAAGGGTAAAAGAAGTACTTGATAGAAAATGGTTTACTCAAACAACAGTTGACTAAATGTGAACTAAAAATTGAAAGACTAGTAGAAATTTGTAAAAATCCTATGAAGAAAAGTAAGAAGGTAAATCAAAGTATGCTCGAGACTAAAACCAATCAAATAAACAAACATGAGGTTATACGTGAAGAAAAAACTGTAGTAGAAGAAATAGGCAGTCAGATTCAAGAACACTTTGAAACAGAAGACACCGGCTTATTAAATGACACCACCCAAAGTGAGACGCTGACCATGACAGACACTGTAATATCTTCTGAAAATACCGTGGTTGAAAAGAATCGAGTGATTCTTCTAGCCGATGAAAGAGGGCGTCATTTGCGGGATATCTTAGAAAAACTACTGGACTCAGATTACATGGTAACTAGTGTACTAAAACCTCAAGCGAATTTGGAGCAAATTCTTGATGGTAGTCTTTCATTGTGTGATGATTTTACAAAAAAGGACTACGTGGTTATTTTAGCAGGGTCGCACGATAGAAATGTTATTAAATTTCAATCAGCGCTGTATCATTGTCTTAATGTCTTGAAAAATACAAATGTGATTTTTATTAACATTCAACAAAATGATTATCTAAGCGAATCCAAACTAAACGAACTGGTAAAGGTTATAAGTTTAAGCTTAGAAAATCTTCACTGTTCTCAAATGATGGTCTTTAAAAATAATAGAATTGACCGCATTAATACGTGTAGAGCATTAGTTATGGATATTATTCTTTTAAGTTATCAGAACAAATCAAAATGTAAATACCTGAGTCGAAACGAAAATATTGACAAAACACAAATAACACCAACGGTATGTGATCATCACACACAAACAGAACCAATTTTTTTTCGAATCTAAGACTATGTATAATAGTAAAACCTATCAAAATTCTGATTTTTTGTGTTTATTCCACCAAAATATTTGTGGCTTTACTTCGAAACAAGATATAATTAATGTGACTATTTCCGAATTAAATGATTATGGCAGAAAACCAGACATAATTTGCTTATCTGAGACCTTTATTCGAACAGGGAGTGAGAGTTGTATAAATATTACTGGTTATAACGTTGCAAATACTTACTGTAGGAAAGATGGAAAAAAAAGAGGTGGTGTGTGCATTCTTGTAAGAAAAGGTCTAACTTTTCAGGTATTACCTGACATTAAAATATATGCTAGAGACAAAATATTTGAATGCTGTGGAATACGTCTGTCAAACTATAACATAGTTGTATTGTGTGTCTACAGAACCCCTGATTCAAACGTGAACACTTTTTTGCTAACATTGGAAGCACTTCTTCATAAATATACCAGGAACCCCAAGAATAGACTGATAATAGCTGGTGATATCAATATCAACACGCTGAAACTGTCGAAAGGTTCTGAATATTTATTTGACCTTATAAAAAACTTTAATCTTATGCAGCATGTAAGGAAACCCACAAGACAACATACTTGTATTGATCACATTATAAGTAATATAGAAGGTGCTAAATCTGAGCTCCTTAACTTGTGCTTGTCAGATCACAACACAGCTCAAGTGCTGCATATACCAGTCAACAAGCATATTGAACAACCAAATGACTACTTTATTAAGGTTAGGGACCTCAGTTATGATAACATGGAGAAATTTAGAAGCTACGTTAGTCAGCTGTCTTTCTCTAATGTGTATGAGGAAACTGATGTAAATCAAGCTATGCAATATTTCCATGATATCATAATTTTGATCTACAATTTATGCTTTCCTTACAAAAGAGTTAAGATATCCAACAAATATAAAAAACCAAAGTGGATTTCAAAAGGTCTTGTTAGATGCTGTAAAAATAAGAGAATACTGCGATATAACTATTATACTGAAAAGTCAGCGCATAAAAAAATGTTGTGTAAAACTAGTTATAGATCTTATTCTAAACTACTCAGAGCATGTTTGAAAACTGCTCAAAAAATTCAGAATCATAAACTAATTACTAATGCTAAAAACAAATGTAAAATGTGTTGGAATATAATAAAACAAGAAAATGGTAAACTTAATAGTAATCAATATATAGAACAAATAACAGTACAGGGCAAAACAATAAGCGATCCAATTTCAATTTCAAATGAATTGAACAACTTTTTAATTGACTTAACAAATACAAAAAAGAACTTATGTCAAAACACGAATAAAACTTGCCTAATTAACAGTATTTTCATTGAACCTTTTACTCACTTTGAAATACTGACTTTAATAAAAACACTTAATGGGACAACAGCCACAGGTTACGATGATCTTTCAACAAAAGCTATTAAATTCTGCGCTCAGGAACTTATATTACCTTTAACACACCTAATAAATTTATCACTAGAGAAGGGTGTGTTTCCTGATTTACTTAAAATTTCTCTTGTGAAACCCATTTATAAAAAAGGCGACAGAAATAATATGGAAAACTACCGCCCCATAACATTAGTCCCGGTAATCTCTAAGATCTTTGAGAAAGCAATGAAAAAGCGGCTTATGAAATTTATAGACAAGTTTAAAATATTAAAACCTGAACAATTTGGATTCCAGGCTAATAAATCTACAACTATGGCAGTTTTCCATCTTGTGAACGAATTGGTGGAAAATGTTAACGCAGGCATTAAGACGACTACTGTGTTTTTTGATATGACACGTGCCTTTGATTTTGTGTCTCATGATTTATTACTTGAAAAACTGGAAAACTTTGGAATTAGAGGATTAGCTCTTAAATGGATAGAATCATTCTTGCATAACCGTAAGCAAGCTGTAGAAGTACAACACATAGATGAGAATTCTGGGGTAGGTACAGCTAGATCAGAGTTTAAAGTTAATGCATGTGGTGTACCTCAGGGGAGTGTTCTTGGCCCAATATTGTTTCTGCTATATATCAATGATCTCCCCGAGGTAACTCATCACAAGTGCATACTCTTTGCGGATGACATATCAGTAGTCATACCATTTAAAGAAAACTTACTTGACTTTCAAAGAGATATAAACAATACAATATATTTAATTATTAATTGGCTAAATCAAAATAATTTAATGGTGAATTTGAATAAAACTAATTACATACAATTTGGTACAAACCGACAAACTAAACCAATTCTAAATATTAAATATAAGGACACTATAATTCAGGAAGTGGATAAAACAAAATTCTTAGGGGTCATAATTGACGAAAACTGCGATTGGAAACATCACATAGAGTATTTGCGTGATAAGCTACATCGATACGTTCATGTTCTGGTCAGGCTACGCAACGTGTCCAGTATTTCTACTAATCTTACAGCCTTCCATGGTTATGTATCGTCTCTACTCAGATATGCTCTTTTGGTCTGGGGAAACTCAGTAGATAGTCAAAAATTATTCATAGCTCAAAAAAAATGTGTTCGAGCATTATATGGCAAGTCGTCTCGAGAGTCTTGCAAGCCTCTTTTTAAATTGTCTGGTGTTCTGCCTCTTCCTTGCATGTACATTTTTGAAGTCGGTAAGTTTGTAAAACAAAACATTAATCTTTTTATTAAAACCAGAGATGTTCATTCTATAAATGTAAGAAACCCTGACAAATTAGTGTACAGAAGTGCTCCAAAACTTACCTTCTATCAAAGACAGTGCAACGTAATGTGTGTGAAAATCTATAATGCCATACCAAATGACATCAAATTGCTCCCTTTTGAAAGTTTTAAAAATAAGTTATTTGTGTGGCTAAGAGACAAAAGTTTTTACTCAGTAAATGAATTTTTGAATTTTAAATAATTTTGACATTGTGGATTCATATTTTATATTTTTGTTTGAATTGTCAATTAATTTAAAATTTATTAGTATTATATTTTGCATGCTAATGTACTGGCGAAACATGAGGACATCTGTATTATATTCTACCATCGTATCAACCATGTTTGAAGCAAAAAAAAAAAAAAAACAAAAAAACAAAAAAAAAAAAAAAAAGATAAGGTAAGGGTAGAAGAGAGAAGAAAGAAGGAAAAAAAAAAAAAAAAAAAAAAAGAAGGAAGATAGGGTAAGGGTAGAAGAGAGAAGAAAGAAGGAAAAAAAAAAAAAAAGATTAATGAAAAGTACTTAGTCGACCGAGCTTCGCTCTATAATAGCCGCCTCATCATTAAAATATCATCGGGTTACTCGCCAACAGATGGCGCTGTAGGTTTCTGTTTAAAACGCGGTATTTTTAAAAAAATGCTTAAAACACGGGCAAAACGATGTTCCCAGACATGAGACCTAGCTAGATCGATTTTTCGCCCCCAAAAACCCCCGGATACTAAATTTTATCTAAATCGTTAGAGCTGTTTTCGAGAAACCGATTATATATATATATATACAAATATTGCTCGTTTAATAGTATAGGATATGTGTCGTATTCTGACATTCATTCAGTCATTGTAAATACGGCATAGGCGTCGTTCTGTAAATTTTGTATGAGTATGTCAAATTACGTTTGATGATTTGACATTTCAACTTGGGACACAATGGCAGATGTCATCGCATAGCAAAATAATTTAGTATTCCTTCTATTCCGAGCTGAGCAAGGAGTCCGAATTCTTGGGGACTAACACATAGGCTACAATTTATCCCGGAAAAATGCATGGTTCCTGTTGGAGATACTATAGGTCCTAGGATGACACAAATACTAAACAAGGTGAGACCGAAAAAAAAATTTTTACCTCCCATACAAAATGCGCGATCAGATGATTAGTTTCTATGGGGGGTCAATTTTTTTTTTTCGTATTTCGACCTATGTTCCTTAGGGAAAGTTGTTCAGTTTCATGGGCAGAATCACATCCTTAAGGGTTGATATACCCTTTTTGTTACACCTTGTATAACGCGAGCGAAGCCGCGGGTAAAAACTAGTATTACTTATAATAAAATAGTATAATAAAACTGTAAACGAAGCTAAAATAAAAATAAACAATACTTAGACAACATTAAGTTGTTGTTGACCTAAAAACTTTTATGATAGTCCAATCAAAGAAGGAGGTAACGGAAGTGGAATTCTAGTCTACAAAAAAATTACGTGTTAGACTGTTGTTCTCAATAATCTACAATGTAACAAACCCTGAATGTGATTCTACTCGTAAAATTAAATAACTTCTTTCAATGAACGTAGGTCGAATTAAGAAAAAAATTATTTTGACTTTCTGTAGGAAGAAACTGGATCAGCTGATAGCGCATTTTGTATGGAAGGCAAACATTTTATTTTCGTTTTCCTACCTATGATCCTCAGGGAAATAGCTCAATATTTTCATCCAAATGTTCTTTGACAACCCAGGACAAATTACGGCCGACAATTTTTTTTTATGGAAGTGTTCCTTAGGTCCATCCAAACATATCTAGAAAGCTCCCTGCCGATCCCATTTTCGCTCCCCCCTCCCCCCCCTCGAAAAGGTCCCTAATTTTAGATTTTTCTGTATATCTCTAAAACGGTTGAAGTTAGGGGAAAGTCGTCAATGTAAGACTTGATGGTTATAAAATATCAATCTATAGACACCTATTTTATTTCGATGTGACCTACAGTACCTGAAATATAGCTACAAACAGTTAACCAAAAATTAAAAATTATCTTCAAATCATTTTTTGTACTAACTTTTAACAAAAACTACTGGAGTTGTGGCAAAATTATCTAAGAGCATGTAAATTTAGATACATTTAGGAATAAAACGAGACATAATTCATCATCATTGCAGAACTGGTTCTCGATTTACAGCGAGTTACATCAAACACCCTAAGATAATTTTATAGGACGAAAGAAGTAGGAACAGTAAAACTCAAGTTGTCTTCTAGGTTTAAATTATGGCACTTCCAATTTAATTGAATGGAATAAAAATAAACTATTTCGCCCAAAAAATTACAAGATTTATGCTTTAAGTAACAAGATGGCGTCACTTGTATAATAAAATAAGAAATAAAATATAATAACAAATGGGTTGCTTCTATTTTGAAACATGAGATGTCAGACGACAGCTCTTGTCATGTTCTATTAAAATATATATATATATAAATATATACATAATATATATATATATATATACCGAAGCAGCCCATTTGTAATTACAATTTATTTCTTATACAAGTGACGCCATCTTGTGACTTAAACCATAAATCTTGTAGTTTTTTGGGGGAAATAGTTTATTTTTATTCCATTCATTTAAATTAGAAGTGCCACAATTTAATCCTGAAAGACAACGTCAGTTTCACTGTTCCTACTTCTTTGGTCCTATAAAATTATCTCAGGGTGTTTGATGTAACTCGCTGTAAATCGAGAACCAGTGCTGCAATAATGATGAATTATGTCTCGTTTTATTCCTAAATGTATCAGAATTCACATGCCTTTAGATAACTTTGCCACCACTCCAGTAGTTTTTGTTAAAAGTTAGTAGAAAAAATGATTTGAAGATAATTTTTAATTTTTGGTGAACTGTTTGTAGTTATATTTCAGGTACTGTAGGTCACATCGAAATAAAATAGGTGTTTATAGATTGGTAATTTTATGACCATCAAGTTTTACATTGACGACTTTCCCCTAACTTCAACTGTTTTAGAGATAAATAGAAAAATATAAAATTAGGGACCTTTTGAGGGGGGGGGGGAGGGGGGAGCGAAAATGGGATCGGCGGAAAAAGATATGTTTGGATGGACCTAAGGAACATTTCCATAAAAAAAAAATTGTCGGCCGTAATTTGTCCTGGGTACCATTTCTAAGAATATTGAACTGAAAGTTGAGTTACGTAAATTCTGATCAGTTACGTAGATTAAGGTCCTTCAGTAAGACTATTTATTCTCTACTTCGTTCTCGTGGAGTTTTAAAACAACATTGACAACGGGATTCTTGATTTTTACATTTTGCTAATATTTCTCCATTTTCATGAGCAATTGAAAGCACCAATGTGGGAGAACCAGTTTTGCCAAACAGCACCCAACATGCAGCAACAAAGGAACTTGATAAAAAGAAATCGCCCGAAACCTGAAACTATGGATGCAAATTTAAACTTTATTTAGACTTGTGTTCTTGAGAAAAGTTATTCAGTTTCGTGGTCTAAATCCACTGTTTTAATTTTCTAAGTACAGCTTTTACACACAGTTTACTTGCCTACTTTTATAGTCAGGGTATCCGCCTTAAAAAAGTCGTTGTCGATTGGACTATAAGTGTAACAAGATTGACTTTATACTTTAAGAATTCAGGTCACCAGTTTTTTTTTGTATTGCGTTCGATGATATTCATTTTTCATTTTGTGGTTTTAATCGATTTCTACTATCGGTTATTCGAGTGATTGATACTTGTAACACCTATACTTGTATCAGCTAATGTTATCGGTGTCGGGTAAGACTAGCAGCCAGTTGCACAAGGCATCTTTAAAGTTAAAGCTCCTTTAAAAATATTTCTGACACTTTCTTACTTCTTGATAATGTGTAGATGATAACATTTAACAGCCTCTGTTCGTGGTGTATTGGTAAGAGGGCTCGGCTCTCGATCCAGAGGTCCTGGGTTCGATTCCCGGCGGGGACACTGTCAAACAAAAATACCTTTGTGCGACCTCCCCAATTTGGTTAGGAAATTGCAAGATGAATCACCTGATTGTCCGAACAGGATGATTCTGTGCTTCGGAAGGCACGTTAAGCCATTGGTCCCGACTACTATCTACGGATGTAGTCGTAAAAGAGCCATGCCAGAAGCCTTTGGCGGCTTAACAACTCTGACACCAAGGTTTGTGAGGTCGGTCATCGACCTTGCAATAATCAGATGATAAAAAAGATAATCCACTATCAGTAGGTACTTCTTTAAGGCTAGCCAAACAAACTGACGAATTGTTTTGTGAGACGGTTGTTCAAAATAACCTTTACCAACAATAAAACTATTAAGATAACATATTTATCATCAGCTATCTTCAAACGAATTGCTCAGACAATGTAACGTAGAATTGTTTTACTTTGATTTCAGTGAAATTACAGTTGTATTTCTGGTTATTCTCAATTTAAGGCACGTGCACACTAGAGATTTTCGGCTCGCCTATAATGCGGCGATCATATTATTTGCATGAATTTTTATCGCCGCGTTATTTAATGCTCTAAGCCGCGAGATATCCGCAAGTCTGAATAGTATGAACGCCGAAAAAGGGTAAAACTATATTAAGAGGCTACTTCCCGTCCACTAGCGCCCCCATCAGTTTAAAAAATATTACTCACTAAATAAAAAACTTATCGAAAATCCGGAAAGACAGATTGCAGTAAAGGTATCCTAGTTTATTCAGAACCTATCAATTCTGAAAATTATAATACACTGTAGTTACAGATACACAAAGTGCGAAAAACGGCCACTTTTAGAAGTTTTTGTATCTGTTACTACAGTGAACTTTATTTTACAGAGTAAATCGTTTCTAAATAAACAAATGTGCACCTTTACTTCAATCTGTCTTTCCGGATTTTTGATTAGTTTTGTATTTAGTTAGTAATATTTTTTTAACTGATGGGGGCGCTAGTGGACCGGAGGTACCCCTTAACAACTTTGAACCTTGAATCCACGCTTGAATCCTTGGTCCTTGTATATAAGATTAAACAACTTGTATGCGCCCAAGGACCATAAGGCGAAATACGAAAGAAAAATTCCTGCATGGTTCAAACTATTTTCGTTACAAATTTCTTCAGTCGTTTCTGCGGTTCAGCAGTGGAAGCGTAACTTTTCAATTCAATTCAAATCATTTAATTCAGAAAATAAATTCCATAGATTATTTAATGTGGATTACTCGAAGTAACAACGAGCCAATTCTTGAATATCACCACAAAAAACCAAAATCAGTGATTCGTATTCGTTAAGATTAAATAGCAAAAATAATTGATTTTCATATTTTTATTTACTTTTTAACAGTTTATCAGGGTGAATTTTAATCTCAAAAGTGATATTTTAGTACCCGATGATATTTAAGAATTGACTACAAACCGGCTGCTTACTCCGAAGTTTAATCGGAGCTCCGATATTATCAGACTGACAACAACAATTACGTTCAGAAATTTACTTCTTTGTCAAAGGCCGAACCATAGACTAATCATCGGCGCGATATTATCGAAGTACGGCAGTAGACGGACAAAGTTATTTTAGCATTCATAATATTATAGTCTGTTCCACGAGTCAATGCAAAAGCTTACCAACACATTTTGCAGCCGTAGAACCAGACAAAGTACGACGAACCAAATGAACCAGAGTATATTTGACGGAAAAAATAACATTGTCTTACAAACTTGCTTTTTCTGACAGCTTTAGCTGATTACTATTGACCATGGAGCACAATAGCCCTGATATAGCTACAAAATGTGTTGGTAAGCTTTGGCATTGACTCGTGGAACGGACTATAGTTGGGATTCGACATAAGATCTCTCATAAATCAAAGGCTTGGGTTTTCGCAAATATTTTAGGAAGGTTTTGTAGGTTATGGAAACCAGTGAAATTACCGACACATGAGACATACCATCTTAGTTCTCAAGGTGGGTAACGCGCCTTTCTGTCTTATTGGTGTCAGATAATTTCACTAATAGGACAGTAGGTGTGATGTGCGGTGGTGACCAATTACCATCAGGTGGCCCACTTGGTTTAGCCACTTGTGAATAAAAAAAAATTAAAAAAATATTTTGTGATCGCGTAGGTACCTGAATTTGACTTAAACCATTGCTCTTTGATTAAGGCTCATCACATCATTCATGAAACATCCACTGTAGGAGAGGGAGCTCCCTCCAAAATTCCAATGATAAGGTGAGGTACCATAGTTACCACGCTTGTTAGCGGTGCAGCTGGCATCACGGACCGCGGTTGTTAGTGACTGCAGTATGTAAGATGGTACAGAGGGACGCTGCTGCCCATGCTCGAGTTAATTCCCTTAGTCGTCTCATACAACACCTACAGGTTGCCCACCTGTTCGTTTGCCCACTTGTGACATAAAAAAAAAGTAAACCCCGATATTTTTGTATGTGTTAGGGCCTGTCCGCACAGCGAATTTTTACCGCGCGATTTTTTGCTATTTCAAGCACGGGATATAATTCGCGCGACTAAATATCGCGCGGTGAAAATTCGCTGTGAGGACAGGCCCTTAGGTATAACAGTCAATTGTACAGTTTTCATAATGAAGCGGTACGTTATTCAGGAACAGATCACTTTACGCGCCAGAGACACAGGACTTCCTCAGAGTAACACCTGCTAAACTACTCTGTAATTGAGTTAATGGCGTCTACGCTTATTTTTGGCTTATAAATAGATCGTTGTTTTGGATGATTTTTTATGATGAATTTACTGGTAAGAATTCTGGACAGAGAACTTGGTAGAGAAGGATCCCTTCGGCTCGTGTCGGATAAAGAAATTCTGATCCTAGCTTCTTTGTCGTATTAAATTAATCGTCTATGCAAGGCACGGACATGACGATACTCAAACTCAAAATATTTTATTAATTATTGGATATTACAATCTCTTAATGACCTCAGCTAAACGAAACTGTAAGGGTTTCTTGTACACTACGGAACCCTAAAAATGGCGTTTTGGCGTCCAGAAAAACAAAATTAAACCTTCTGTCAATGCACTTGTAAAGGGTGTAAGTAAGGGACGGGTTTGCGAAATGTGAAAGGGCATGATCAGTTAACGTAACTGAACAACTTTCAGTAAATAAAACTTTTAGGAAATTAAAAAAATTGGCCTCTCCATACAAAATTACAAACTTGATTGGACAGTTTGTATGGAGAGGCCGATTAATTTTTAATTTCCTGAGAGTTGTTCAGTTACGTTGACTGATCATATCCTTTCAGTTTTTGGAAACCTGTCCTTCACGCCTTTTATAAGGCTGTTTAAAACCGTCATTAATTGAGAAGCTCGAACCACAAATCTAAACAACTTTCTTGCTAAACCTTCTTATGAAAAATTCAAAAAGTTGTTGGTACAGTCAAGAACACATCAAGCTTTACACATTAGACTTTGTACCGTTCTTATGTCAATAGACGTCTATTCAAGAGTCGCGCTGCGAGTGTCAAGCTTCACCTGTCGTTGACTGTACCTATCTTGTGTAGGCGAGAGGTTTTTTCTTCAGTTATACTAATTAATTTAAAATTCTATCTCGACCAAATCACTTATCACATCTTGTTTATTACTACGTTCTATTTCTGCTAAGAAAAATCAGATTCAGATAGATTCAGATAATTTTATTCAATGTAGATTATTTACAGAATACTTATTGAATATCATGCAGAATACAATGCAAATGGTTACGAAGTTATTCAGTCTCCAAGTCCTTCAGGAAGTACCTAATTAGCTTTAATTAGGACGCGAAGGAGTTATCGTGACTTGGCAACGAGCGCTCCATAAATATGATTTCCGATTTGCATTATTTGTACAAAATTTCTTCCGCAGCCTTTTGCTGGCCTTGACCTGGTAAGTAAATGCAAACTCTCAATGCCAACGGTACAGCTACACAGACACTTTCTATATAGAAATAGAACTATTGATTCTTTGATAAAGGTATTCAGCTAAATTATATAAGGACAGACCGGACCGGTCGTCATGGAGATCTTTAGGGGAGGCCTATATCCAGCTGTGGACGTCTTTCGGCTGATATGATGATTCATCATAACATCCCATGAAACGTCCACTACAGGACAGGGAGCTCCCTCCAGAATTCTAGCTTTTGCTGGAAAAATGTAGAGGGGAAGTACCATAGTCACCTCGCTTGTTAGCGTTACGGCTGGCACCATGGACCGCGGTTGTAGGCGACCGCAGTAAGTAAGATGTAATATACAAAGGAGGATTCTGCTGCCCATCCTCCAGTTAACCCTTAGTCGCCTCTTACGACACCCACGGGTATGTATGGGTTGGTACTATTCTTTGCCGGCACCACACAGGATATGATGATTGTGATGATATAATAATATCTTTGATAAAGCTATTATTTTATAGCGTCCAAAAATATACTTAGATTATTTTTTTACACAATGGGTAAAAAACACGATTTACGGAAAAAATACATTCCCTAAAAAACTAAAAAGGGAATAAAAAGTTCATTCTACAGCATGTAACGGAAAGGTGTGATAATACTAAAGGGTGTGAATCTGCCCTTAAAACTGAACAACTTTACCCAAGCAATATAGGTCAAAGAACAAAATAAATTTTTAAACTCCAATAGAAACTGCATCAGCTGATAGCGCATTTTGTATAAGAGGTCAAATGGTCCTATGTTCCTTGGGAAAAGTTGTTCAGTTTCATAGGCAGACTCACTGACATACTGACTGAGTAACTGACTGATTGACTGACGTCGACCCGTAACCGCTTTAGCTACACGTTTGAAATTTTGTGTGCTAATTTAACGCATACTAAAAACACGTCCATATCGGAAAGGATTTTCCAAAAGTCGTCCACCAATAGTGTAAAATTTTGTGCATGGTACCCCATACAAGCTCGGCCTTGGATCTCCTACTAACGTTCCTAGGACGTCTTTATAACCGACGAAAAAAAAACGGAGGAGGTTCTCAAGTCGACGCGTATATTTTGTTTTTTTTTTTGACCACGCATAACTTTTTACAGAGTAGTCCGATTTTGATAATTCTTTTTTTATTGGAAAGGGTATACCCCGAAGTTGAGAGCTATGTACCTAACTAGTACCTGGAAAAAGAAATTGTAATTCGTGTCTACGTGAAACAGCTAACTGACCGCACTAAATAGTTATCATATCCAAACAAAACGCTAGTCAAATCTTCTTTAAAAAAAAATTCAACCTTCCTCTGACATTGCAAGCGTAACTCATTCCAGCACACAACCATATCGGATCTTAATTTTCAAAACACTCGAACTAATGACTCCACGTGACTTGCCTCGTATCGCGGCGATAGCCAATCGATTACCTCAACGCAATCAGAAGAAACGCATGCGCCTATTATGTGTTGATTTGCTGTGTAAATTGCTAAAACGGTTCGTTTTCTTATTTACCTATACAATTTCTCCGTAGTAGAAAAAATCCCGTGTTAGTAAATTTTTTTTTATCATCCCGGATATTTTAAGAGATGGTTCTGTTGACGAAACTGAACAACTTTCCCAAAGGAACATAGGTCGAAATACGAAAAACCTTGACCTTCCATACAAAATGCACATTCAACCGATGCAATTTATAATGGAGGCAGAGGACTTGGCTTACAGCTACTATCATTGAAAGTGATCGGGACCAAGGACTTAACGTGCATTCCGAAGCACGGAAACGCTCCAGTTGTTGTGCCACTAGCGGTCATCAGGGTTCTGATCACGTTGCTTAACTTTCGTGATTGGAAAGAAAGAACACCCTCTAACACCCTGTATTCTATAGGAAATAAATATAGAGGAAATAGTCTAAAGGAAAACTCTGAACAGAAACAAAGTAAGTACCAGGTAAGTACCTAATAATCCACGTGTGTATTGGATGACGAGCTAATCTCACAATGTCATGAAAACTGCCAAGCGGGAAATTAAATAGAATTGCTGGAGTTCCACACAGCATATAAAAATACAAATCATTGAGTTCACAATTGCTGGGCAAATTCGAATTGTTGAATATTTGTCAAGTTTAGAAGTGTAATTCGAAAGACATATTGAATATTTGTCAAGTTTCGCAAAAATCTCAACCTTCGGAATATTTGCCAAAATTCGCAAAATTCAATTCAAATAAACACGCCCTAATAATAGTACATTAAAATGCAAGTGCGCCATTTTTCTGATTACACTCGAGGCTTAGGAATGGCAACCCGAGCCGCAGGCGAGGGCGTAATGGAGCCGAGAGTGTAACGTTACGTTAACGAGAGTGTAACGAGACGTTTTTCAACACATTTGCTAGTAAAAAGACTAAAACTTGCTAACCTTCTGTCCACGCACGTCCACTGGAACATTTTGTATACTGCATCCGTTGGTGTTTTCCTTTGATTTATACAACCTTCAAACTTGTTTTTTGTGTCTAAGTATTTAAGGTGGTTCAGGAACTACATTAGTTACAGTTTTTTTTTGTAGAAGTCGACACTTTTAGAAATAACTTCAATAATAAACACCACACACAAACACATATATTTGTAAATATGGCGCGCATTATTTCTTTTTCAGCGAGCACAGATTATACCTTAGAGCAACGCGTCAAACCGCGCTAGCCCGTTTTGCGCGCGAAAATCGTGTTACTCTATGGATTATACGCGTATTTGAGAGGCACAGACTAAACTGCCAAACAGCTTATTTGTCGAACCTTAAAATAAATTATCATAAATTGAGTATCTTGTTACAAAAATCACAAATTCATTGTTGATTAGTTAAATAATACTTATAAATAATTTTGTAAAATGAATATTCATTTATCATATTTTCTCGAATACAGCTTAATTTCATGAAAATGTTACTAACGTAATGAGCTTAAAAACTATGTTCCTTGCGAGATAAAAAAAAACAAATAAAGCACTAGTGCGGTAATATGGGAAAAGCACGCGTGTTTAATAAGCTGGATTATGGACTATACAGTGAAAATATAGCTGTTTTATGAACAAATGTGTTGAAAAAATATTTTAAAAATTGCTGTTTTAAAATGTGTGAAAAATCATAACAAATTCAATTTAAATTAATATTATTGTTCGTTTATACAGAGAAAAAAAAATTTAATTAATTGAGTTGTGCATTATCTTATTAATAAATAAAATTTAATGATATTTTTATGTTTACATTTCAGTTTTTCTTTATTTGACTTTATACTTACTTCATTTATTTTATGTTTATAAAAATCCTGTATGCTAATAAAACACCTCAAAAAAGTTTTGGACTGTAGGTATTGCGTCGAAAAAGATTTTTGTGATTTCATTAATATTAACTCTGAATACCCTTTGCATCCATTTTGAATAATTTTCGTAATGTAAGCTATTTTCACAACAAGAAGTACAGCGTGAGTTGTCATTCGTTTCGCCCCCAAAACAAGCAACTATCCCGAAAAAAAAATTGTACTCGAAATATTTTTTTCACAAAATGGGTCCAATTCGTGACGCGTAACAAATCGAGCATGTAATCAAAAAAATTTTTGAGTAGAAATCTCTTTTTTTTTTTTTTGGGAAAGTCGCATGTTATCATGTGTAGAATCACTGGGCTTCGAGAACTGAGCCATGAGTTGATTGGTTACCGTAGTATGGTAGGTAAGGGCGTACCCAGTCTTCAAAAGACAAGGAGTCATTCGGCGACGCCTGTTCGTTATTTTTTTTTCTGGCTCTTCTAAAACCGATCAAGAGTGAGTCGGACTCGTGCACCGACAACTTCGTACCAAAACACGATATACCTGTAATAGAGGTACATGCTACACCTACCGTGTAAACATGTAGGTGCAGTCAAAATGGAATGATATGTCTACAAGACGTACTTAAGAAAACTAAACTTCATGTTATAAAATAAAATATATGTTAAAGGCAGCATCAGGAAAGTTAAGATAAGATGGATGAAGCAGGTAGATGATATGCATTCATGAACATATTTGACTTATTGTATCCTATTAATTTATGCAGTATTTTTTTTTTATATTTGGGATAAGCCCTTACGTAGCACAAACAGGCAGAAAGACGCTGCTACCCGCACCCACCGGCTACGCCTTTTACGACGACCACGAAGAAGACGTGTGTACGAGTATTTTTTTTTTAATTTGATTTTTTCTGCCTTTTCAAGATTTAAAGCTCGTTTTACTGTTCAGTTCAGTGTTTGAAACGTTAGGTATGCAAGGTATGTGAAGGACAGCTTTCGGAAAACCTGAAAAACTTTTAGTGAAATAAACTTTCAGGAAATGAAAAAAAAAATTGGCCTCTACATACTGTACAATCAAGTTTACAATTGAGATGCAGATTTTTTACATGTCCTGAAAATTGTTCTGTTTCGTTGACTGCTCTTTTAGAAAGCTGCCCCTGAAAAACGGCCAAGTCGGACTCGCAGTCGGAGTCGGAGTCGGTAAAAATACCGTCTAAGTTATGGACGCACAGTCACGCAGAAGTGTATTAAATTCGCGCAAGTCCGAGATGCACTCTATCAGTTTTTATTGTTTGTTGTTATTCTATAGCTTATGCACTATAAACATACTAATTTTCACGCTTGTAAGTGTTCCCGTTTTTACGATTAAAGAAACGTTTTTTTGTAGGGAAGTCCCCTTAAATTTTTGTTGTTTTTTGTTTTTATTATTTGTTACTACAACGGCAACAGAAATACTTAATCTGTGAAAATTTCAACTTTCTACCTATTACGGTTCGTGGGATACAGCCCGCTGACGTCAGACAGACAGACATTGGAGGCATATTAATAGGGTCCCGTTTTTCACCTTTTGGGTATGTAACCCTGATAATCGCGATTTGTTTTCGTCTAACTGAAAGATGAAAAGATTAGATATATGAAATTAAATATTTGTAATCACAAGAAAAGTAAAATCTGTGATAATGATAAGTCTGATAGCGTTAATGAATACAAAAACAAAATTAAATCCTCCATCCGTTATTGATGCGTCGATAATAATTTGCAAGATTTAAAAAATTTGAAAATTTGCATAAAAAATACAAGTCAAACATAAGATATGATAAGATAAGATGATTTATTGCATTCCAAAATATGAAAAAAAAAATATGGCCCCCTATACAAACAATGAAGTTTGTAGTTTTGTATGAAGCTGCTGATATTTTTTTTTATTTCAGGATAAAAAAAATTCCAACCTATATAATAGATTTTATTATTTATCCTTTTTTTGTTATTTTTTAATACTTTAATCAATTAAAATTAAAAAAAAAAGATTTTGCAATAAATACGATCCTGTGACCCAATTTTCGAATATAATGGAGTGATTTGTGATATTTAAGAATTGATCCCCTAAAAGGAAACTACGGAACCCAAGTAAAGAGATGTCGCACCCGTTATGCGCGCACGCAAGACTGACTAGTTTTCATAACACTTTTCCTCTTCTGTGATTGGCTGGGACATTGTGACCTCATGCGAGTGTATTCCATTGTTTTAATACATGCACGATTCACCTGTGTTTGTTTTTCAATTTGTTACTGTTTTAACAAAAACAACAGTTATATTAACTTTATACTTTAAATATACGTCGCATTAAACAATCAATATTTTTATACATATAAATATGTGTATTTGTAATCGATCGGTATCTCAAAAACGGCTCTAACGATCTTACCAACAAGGAGGTTGAAGGAGCAGCACTTTCTGCTAAGGAAGGAGCCATAAGCTTATCCATTACTTGCAGGGGACCTCCATACTAAAATGTATGGATTTTTATCAAATCTAAAAAACGTAAAATGGTTATCTTTCTCCCTGAGAAATATATGACTTGGGACTAATAAATGTTATTACGGATCATTTACGCTTCCTTTCTTATTACTTGTTAGGTATTGTTTGAACGCAACCATTTTATCTAATTAAAAAGTAAAATGTCATCTGTCTACTTGACATTACTCTCTGTGCTCAACGCCCTTTTTTGTGAAAAACGCTCTCTCAATAAAACGTGCATTTAACTTTAATCTTTATTTCATTTTGCTCCATGAAATCCTACATGGTAGCAGAGGATAAATCTAAAAAGGATCGCAGCAAAAATAGTATAAAGATCAGAAAGTTTTCTTCGGCCATCCGCATATCATAGTGAGGTTACCGCATAACCTCAAAGAGAGCAACGTGTTCGAGAAAAGTCGCCTGAAAAATCGTCGAAAATGGCTGCAAACGCAATGTGCAATAACATCGAGAAGCTCAAAGGTCGAGATAATTATGCCAATTGGAAATTCGCCGTGCAAGCCTACTTAGAACATGAAGACTTGTGGACGTGTATACTTGGTACCAATACCGACGCAAAGAAACAAACAAAGGCAAAATCGAAATTGATATTATTATTGGACCCTATCAACTATGTACACATTCAGTCGGCGAAGACTAGTCAGGAAGTTTGGCAGAATCTGGAATCCGCATTTGACGACAGAGGACTGACCAGAAAAGTTGCTCTACTACGAGATCTGATCACTACTTCGCTAGAGTCAACCCGCAGTGTAGAAGACTACGTGAACAAGCTTATGACGACTGCTCACAAATTGCGAAACATTGAATTTGAAATTGATGATGAGTGGCTCGGAACACTTATGTTAGCCGGACTCCCAGAAGCATATAAGCCAATGATTATGGCGATTGAGAGCTCAGGAATCAAAATCAGTGCAGATATAATTAAGACAAAACTGTTGCAGGAAGTGCAAAATTCAGACAATTCTGCGTTCTTCACAAACAGGAAAACTGCACCTGGGAAACAGAATACAGCAAAGCCTCAGAAGGGGCCCCGATGCTTTAATTGCAATAAGTATGGCCATATGGCTAAATACTGCCGTGCTCCGAAGAAGACATCAGGGAAATCCAACGATAATAAGGGTTTTGTTGCAGCATTTTCAGCATCCACTCAATCTATGGATACAGACCTTTGGTATGTAGACTCCGGTGCCTCAATGCACATGACCAACAGAAGTGACTGGATGTATGATGTTAAGAGCTCACCGATAAACACCATCACTGTGGCCAGCAAGACACCGTTGCCTGTGGAAAGCATGGGAAATGTCAATTTAGTAATAGATGGAAATGAGAACAACAAAATTCAGGTAAGGGATGTTTTGTACATACCTAAACTTGCAGCAAATCTTTTGTCAGTCAGTGCTATGGTTAAAAATGGCTGTACAGTGAACTTCAGAAAAAAGGGCTGTGATATTTATAACAAAGAAGGAATTCTTGTTTGTACAGCAACACTTGTGGATAAATTATACTTGTTGAATACAAATAGATATAAAGATGTACTTGCCAACCTAACCTCAACACATAATATAAATGATGCTGTCCTATGGCATCGTCGCATGGGACATTTGAACTTTCCAGATGTAAATAAGCTGCCAGCCTGCACAGAGGGAGTACAGCTGTCACAAATTAACGCTAAGCAACCCATGTCATGCACAACTTGCCTTGAAGCGAAGCAAACACGCCTGCCCTTTAATAATGTTGGAACCAGAGCAACACAACCATTAGAGCTGATCCATAGTGACCTGTGCGGACCCATGGAGACGATATCACTGGGAGGTACGAAATATATTATTTCCTTTGTCGATGATTACACCAGGCATGTAAGTGTATACTTTCTGAAAGATAAATTAAGTGTACTTGGAGCTTTCAAAGACTACAAGAGTAAAGTTGAGAACGAACTTGAAAGAAAAATAAAAATTATTCGCACAGACAATGGAAAAGAGTATTGTAACAAAGACTTTGAAGGCTTCTTGAGTCAACATGGAATAGTACATCAAACAAGCACGCCATACTCACCACAGCAGAACGGACTTGCAGAGCGCATGAATAGGACGTTGGTGGAACGAGCTAAGTGCATGTTATTTGATGCAAAATTATCCAAAAAGTACTGGGCAGAGGCAACAGCAACAGCAGCTTACATTATTAACAGGTCACCAACCAAAGCAATTGAAGGAAAGACACCGTTAGAAATGTGGTCTGGCAAGAAGCCTGATTTATCGCACATGAGAATTTTTGGCTCGGAAGTAATGACCCAAATACCAAAGGAGAAACGTCAAAAGTGGGACCCGAAATCCAGAAAATTAATATTTGTTGGATACTGCGAATTTACCAAAGGATATCGCCTAGCTGATCCTAAAACAAACAAAATAATTAAAAGTAGAGATGTAGTGTTCTTGGAAAATACACAAAAATATGGTTCAATATATTTACCTTTCACTTTTGACAGCGACATACAGCCACCAGGAGAATCTGAAACAGAATATAAGTCAACAGACGATAAGACAACAGAAGAGAAGGAACAAAAATTCGAGGAAGAAACAGGAGAAGAAAAGGAGCAAAATAAATCAGCTGATAATAGTGATGATTTTCAGTCTGATATAGGAGACGAAACCTACGTACCAGACGAGACTCTTCCGGTTACGCCAGCGAGAAAACCCCCTTTGCGCCCACGTAACAAAGATGTAAACAAAGATGTAGAAGAATCAAGCTACTTCTGCCCAATCTATAATATGAATGACCCACAGACAGTACAGGAAGCGCTTGCATCAGAGAATGCTGACCAATGGAAAAGAGCCATGGATGAAGAATATGATTCTCTGATGGCAAATAAAACATGGTCATTGGTAGATTTACCACCAGGGAGAAGAGTGTTACCCTGCAAGTGGGTATTCAGAACAAAAACAAATGAGCAAGGTGAAGTTATTCGTCACAAGGCTCGACTAGTGATTAAAGGTTATGCTCAGAAAAAGGGGGCAGATTATGATGAAGTTTACTCACCAGTTGTGCGGTACACCTCTGTTCGATACTTGATTGCACTAGCTGCTAAATATGACCTTGATATGGATCAGATGGACGCCATAAGTGCATTTTTGCAAGGAGATATAGATACAGAAATCTACATGTCACAACCAGAAATATACTCAGATGGTAACAAAGTGTGTTTGCTACATAAATCTTTGTATGGTCTCAAGCAGGCTAGCAGGCAATGGAACTTAAAGCTAAATCAAATATTGCTACAAATTGGATTGAAAAGATCAAAGATTGATCCGTGTATTTATTATTCAATTACAAAATCAAAAATGATATTTCTTACAGTTTGGGTCGATGACTTGTTGTTGTTCTCAAATAATGAAACAGTTAAAGCAGAAATCAAAGAAAAACTCAAAGAAAAGTTTA
This sequence comes from Athrips mouffetella, assembly GCA_947532105.1. Classification (NCBI taxonomy): domain Eukaryota; kingdom Metazoa; phylum Arthropoda; class Insecta; order Lepidoptera; family Gelechiidae; genus Athrips; species Athrips mouffetella. The sequence continues at coordinate 15,959,149 of OX383981.1, read as the reverse complement.
ACATGAAGGACCTTGGAGAGGTAAAGCAATGTATTGGCATAAATATAACAAGAGATCGTGAAGCAGGCATAATCATGCTTGATCAAAACAAGTATATACATGAAACATTGGATCGTTTCGGCATGTCAGAGTGTAAGCCAGTACGGACGCCAATAGAAGTGAACGCAAAATTTGATAAGAACACTGATGATGAACATGACGTTTTCCCCTACAGGCAGGCTATAGGATGTTTACTATATCTGGCACAGGTGACACGACCCGATATTTCATTTGCAGTTAACAAACTGAGTCAGTATTGCAACAACCCAGGAAAGCAACATTGGCTTGGAGTGAAGAGGCTGATGCGCTACATGCAAGGAACCAAGGACTTTAAACTATGCTTCACAAAAGAAGAATGTGATGATATAACTGGATATTGCGATGCTGACTGGGCGAGTGACCCAGTGGACAGGAGATCTTGCACAGGCTATGTGTTCTTGTTCCAGAAGGGCTCTATAGCATGGGCTTCATGTAAACAGCAAACTGTAGCTCTCTCTACAGCAGAGGCGGAGTATATGGCGATGGCAGCAGCAGCTCAGGAGGCACTGTGGCTGCGACAGCTGCAAGCTGAACTCGAACAAGGGGGCGACCAGCCACTAGTCATCTACAGTGACAATCAAAGCGCCATTCGTCTGGCATCTACGGACTGCTACAAGCCCAAGACCAAACACATGGACATAAGGTTACATTTTCTTAGAGATAATATTGCTAAATCAGAAATTAATTTTGTATTTGTCAAAGGTTGCAATATGGTAGCTGATAATCTCACAAAGGGAACAGTTTATGAAAAACATTTATATTGTAATAATAAAATGGGTTTACGTTCTAAGGGGGGCTGTTAGGTATTGTTTGAACGCAACCATTTTATCTAATTAAAAAGTAAAATGTCATCTGTCTACTTGACATTACTCTCTGTGCTCAACGCCCTTTTTTGTGAAAACCGCTCTCTCAATAAAACGTGCATTTAACTTTAATCTTTATTTCATTTTGCTCCATGAAATCCTACATTACTAATGATCAATTCTCAAGAAAAAAAGATATGTTTTCACTATTGCAAATAAAGTTTATCTAAAACATTAGATTTTTTGAAGATTTCTTGATTTTTGAAAAGCTTAACTGAGTAGTTTGACAACCCTAGTCGGTCGCAGCGGGCTACGTTTGACGGACTCTATATAGTTTTTAGTCTGTCCTTACCACCACTTCTTTGTGTTTCACCAAACAGATGTACAACTCTGTCGGATTTTTTTGAGTTCGACTCGCAATTATAGTTTTTTTTTGTTTTTCTATAGATTATATTGGATGAATAGATTATATTAAAATCGAATCTTAAATAAAAAAAAGTGTATCTTGTGTGGCAATCCCTTTAATTTTTAAATTGTTAGTTTTGTTACTATTTGTGAGAATATCACCCATGATTCCATGAGAACACAATGCGATTCAAGGGATACAACTAAAAGCTCTTTAAGGCTTGAATAAACAGACAAGGCATAGGCTCAGTAATTGGGTCCCGTTAGTACCCTCTATGTACGGAACCCTAAAAAGGGTATACAGTCTCTTATTTTTATTAATGCAAAATTATTTCTTTATAAGTTCAATGTCAGTTATGAAGAAACTTGAGTAAAAAAAAAGTTGCCCAACTTTTATGATCGGAATGGAGTTGTGTAATTCGAGTTTATTGTCATGTAATAAAATTTTTATTAATTTAAATAAATTTGTCGTCGTGGAGATCTTTAGGGGAGGCCTACGTCCAGCAGTGGACGTGGATGCATCTGAAATTTTTTTTAGGGTTCCGTACCTCAAAATAAAAAACGGATCCCTTATAGGATTACTTTGTTGTCCGTCTGTCTGTCTGTCAAGACCCTTTTTCTTACGAACGAGAAGAGCTATCAGGTTGAAACTGATAACAAATATTAAGGTCCATAAACCACACAAGATCTGAAAATTTCAATTTTTTACAACCAAGCAATCAAAAGATATGGCTTTTTATGTCCTCATCTCCATACATTTATGAAAAAAAGAAAAACCTACAGGGTACTTCCCGTTGACCTAAAATTATGAAATTTGGCAAGAAGCAAGGTCTCACAGTACAAATAAAGGGAAAGTCTAAAATCATTAAATATTTCAATTTTTCTCACAACTAATAGTAACCAATTCAGGTGAGCTCCCGTTTCAAGAACTTTTCTTTAAAAGAGAGGTCAAGTTGGATGGTCGCGGAGTTTTTAAAATCAAAGAGCAAAAGCTTTTAGTATATCATATGGTAGATAGGTACGGAACCCTCAGGGCGCGAGTCCGACTCGCACTTGGCCGGTTTTTTAGGGTTCCGTACCTCAAAAGAAAAAACGGAACCCTTATAGGATCACTTTGTTGTCCGTCTGTCTGTCTGTCTGTCTGTCAAGACCCTTTATCTCACGAACGGGTAAAGGTATCAATCAGGTTGAAATTAATACCATATATTAGGATCCATGAACCACACAAGACCTGAAAATTTAAATTTTTTACAACGACGCAATCAAAAGATATGGCATTTCATGTCCTCATCTCCATACATTTATTAAAAAATGCAAAACCTACAGGGTACTTGCCGTTGACCTAAAATTATGAAATTTGGCAAGAAGCTAGGTCGCACAGTACAAATAAAGGGAAAAGTCTGAAATCATTAAATATTACAACTTTTCTCACAACTAATATTAACCAATTGTGTTGAGCTCCCGTTTCAAGAACATTCATATAAGAGAGGGGTCAAGTTGGATGGTCGCTGAGGGGATTTTTGTTTTAGTTCTATTTAAAAACGGGAACACTTACAAACTTGAAAATTGGTATGTTTATAGTGCATAAGCTATAAAATAACAACAAATAATAAAATTTGGTCAAGCGCGTGTCGGACTCAAAAAATCTAGCACATTAACTTACTGAAATTTCAACTAATACAATTATGTTTATGTGGTGGTACGGAACCCTCAGTGCGCGAGTCCGACTTGCACTTGGCCGGTTTTTTTTAATTTAATGTAATGATTGCTAATATTTAGGACCACCTGCCTAGCTACTTAGTTAGGGATAAGTTCTACCGGTAAGGTTTTGCCCCACTTCCAAGTATTAGGTAGGGTTTCCCCCGAGTTTCCCTGATGTGCTGACTACCATAAGTACATACTTAGTTATTGTATGGTATCATACAGGGTCCTTATGTGGTACCGAGTAAGAACAGTGCCAAACCGTCTATCCGAGGGGCGTAAAAGGCGCTAAAGGGTTTAAAGCAGTGTCCTTCAACGACAAAGCAGTGTCACAAACATGACATGTCGCATACTGACATTAATTTTTAATTTTAATTTTGATTATTATTATTTTACTGTTTAATATTGTTTGATTATTGTATTTTAGAGTATTATCCCATACTATTAAACGAGCAATATTTGTATATAAGTATATTAGTAATCGGTTTCTCGAAAACGGTTCTAACGATTTGGATGACATTTAGTATACAGGGGTTTTTGGGGGCAAAAAATCGATCTAGCTAGATCTCATGTCTGGAAAAATTCGTTTTCACCGTCTTTTTAGGGTTCCGATACCAAAATGGTAAAAAAAAGGAACCCTTATGGTGCCGCTCTGTCTGTCTGTCTGTCACACCTCTATATCTCAGCAACCACTTATGCTATCGACCTGAAATTTGGAATAGTTTTAGAATATAGTTGCCCAACTTAATTGCACATGAAAAATTTTGAAAAAAGTATGATTATTAATGTAAAGGGGGCCAAAATAGGGGGGGGCCAAATTTCAAATTATCGCTACTAGGTCGAGTGGGGTATCATATGAAAGGACTTTACTTTTACATTTTAAAATATATTTTTGTATTTATTTAAGTTTCTTAGTTTTCAAGTTATGATGAAAAACGTCAAAAAAATACCATTGAATTAATTACAGTTGACAGAGGTTTATGTAAACTTTACAGCAAAAATAAAACGATTTTTCTAAGCTGCACAGTTTTTCAGAAATCTGCAAAAAACCTTTACAAACAAATTTAGTTCTGCGGTCCTGAAAATGGACTTTATTGCCTCGGCGCGCGAGTCCGACTCGCACTTGACCGTTTTTTTAATATTTCTTAGCGCGTTTTAGTGCGTTCAAGAAACTTACAGTGCCATCTGTTGTTGAGTAGCATAGCTTGCTCACCCGATGATATTTTTATCACACAGAGCATTAGCTCGGTCGCCCAGGTACTTATCATTATATTTAAATAAGGATTTTGTATTAGCTCATTATTATGTAACATTCAAATACAATGTACATTGTGAATGAATAAAGAAATTGAATTGAATTGTCACACGACACCCCGGAGTGCGAATTTGAAATTTTATTTGAAATTGGAAGGTCGCGTAGTCTCGCATATTCAGTACAAATACAGAAGAAGCACGAGAATCTCCCGGGCGGGTGCGCGCGGGGGTGCGGGGTAGATTTCAAGGGGGCGGAGAGTGTCCGTTCTGTATGATAGTACACACGGCCGCACATCAGTAGAAACACTTTTGGACCTTATGACGTGGTAATAGAGTTGAAAAAGTTTCTACCGCCAAGCGGTTGACCGTACTAATACTTTTCAAACTCAAACTAGTTTATTCATTGTTGGATATTTAAATCTCTTAATGATGTCAGCTAAACTACATCGATTCACAAACAAATTGGCGCAATGGTGGAAAAAAAAGAGGCGACACACCCACGCGCTCTTTTAAATATGTTTGAATATTCTGTCGTAGGCATTGTATACCATCTTACACAGTGCGGTCACTAACAACCGCAGTCACTCCGTAACGCTATCAAGCGTGGTGACTATGGTTCTTCCCCTCGAAAATGTAACACGCATTTGATTGTTGATGAATCTAAAATTCCGTAGGGAGCTCCGAGTTCAGCAGTGGACTCATTTGATGGTGATACAGGGTAGCCCTAGTGGTGGTGCCCGCGACTTCGTCTGCGCAGGTTTATAAATTGTAGCCTATATGTTATTGTGATGTATAAGTTATATATTATAATATTGTAAAGTTTCATTAAAATCAATTCAGTAGTTTTTACGTGAATGAGTAACAAATATTCATCCATACTTACAAACTTTCGCGTTTATGATATTAGTAGGATAGGATAGGAAGTAGGATGGACTTAAGAGTGCCTGAAATAAAGGTTAATTTATTATTACACAATATGTAACAGAAAGTGTATGTCAACCCTGAAGGATGTGATTCTGCCCATGAAACTGAACAACTTTCCATAAGGAACATAGGTCGATATATGAAAAAAAAATTTTGGCCTCCCATAGAAACTAAATCAGCTGATAGCGCGTTTTGTACGGGTACTCAAAATTTTTGTAAATGAAAACTTCTTTGACGGCGCTTGGCACTCTTTTAGATGGGTAAAAAATGTTAAACTCGCGTCAGATGTCGCGTCAGATCTCGCGTCAGATCCGTAGCCTGATCGAAAAAGCGTCAACTGTCAACCGTATTGTTATTACAATACGGGTTTTTATTCAGTGACATCAAAGAAGTACGCGAGCAATGGCGCGATTGACCCTTACAAAAAACATAATTATGTATATCATTTTCACTTCTGCCGGCACTCCCGGAGTGCAACCCGTCCTTTTTTTTCGTTTTTCGACCTATGTTCCTTGGGGAAAGTTGTTCAGTTTCATGGGCAGAATCACATCCTTGAGATTTGATTACCCTTCTGTTAAACCTTGTAGAATAAAGCACTAACATTTATCAATAAAATTGGTCAACTACTCGAAAGTACTCGAACCCAAAGTTTCTCCCATTCCCTTTAGCCCTTCATTTATTGGCATATAAAAACTGATTTTCAATTAATTTATAAATTGGGTCTGTACCACAATAATCTTTGGTTGTGAAAGGTTTTTTATTGCAATGTCCAACGGGCCGAGACCAGTTGCGACATCAAAGAAATCTCTAGCTATTGGACATTTTACGGGTTAAGTACTATCATGCAATCTGAAGCATCTGATATAGACATCTTCACAACCAATACTCGTGTGATCAGAGACTTGCCAATGTGTATTTTGAGGATACTAATGTCTGGTCAAAGAAGTAGGTGTTTCCTTTTTCCTGTTGTTTTTACCTTTAATATTTAAGTATTAGCAATGTATTTTTTATTTGCTATCGTTGAATGCTTGTAATTTGCTCAGTTCTACGCATTTATTTACTCAAGTTTATTATTGGCCGTAAGCATCCCAAATAAAATAAATGTACTCGTCATAATTTTCAATTATTTTTTAATGATTCCGTGCTTCGGAAGGTAGGTTAAACTGCGTTCATTCCGGCTACTATCCACAGAAGGGAGTCGTTAATGAGCCATTTCATAGACCTTTTATTTGGAGGCTCAACAAATCTGACATCAGTGTTTGTGTGGTCGGTCTTGGATCAATTTTTACCCGACTACGGCAAAAAGGAGGGTTATGATACACATACGTACATACATACCGTGTATATGTATGTATGTTCCTCTGTTCCCTCATAACTTCTAAACTACTAATCGTAATTTGACAAATGAGATACCGTTAGAAGTGTCTTTGAGGATATAAAACGTCACATTAAATGAGCCGGTCAAAAAAAAACACTTTTTTTGATAGATAGCGTTGTTGTGGGAAAATTTAACTGTAAACTTATTTTTACTATTTGTTGTAAGTGTTGCCTAAGGAGGTTTATTTACTTCACGCTTCATCTATGACACATTTATTTTAAGTTCTTTAGCAACTGTCTTCAGAGCCATCTATCGACACCTTTGAACACTCAGTTGACGCTTAGCTGTGAAACCGGCTCATTGTATGTGACGCCCTAAGAGGAGATTGTCATGCACGAAAAAAATTTTTTTAATGATACCATGTAGGGTATCAAATGAAAAGGCTTTATGAGCACATTTCAAATATTATGTAATTATATATTTAAGCTTTATTACGTATTTATAACCCGAAAATAATTTAAAAAAATATTTTAAAAAAAACTAGAACCCCAGTAGTCGGGTTCTAGTTTTTAAACAATTTTTTTTATTTAAATTATTTTCGGGTTCTAGTTTCTGAACAATTTTATTTTGGTACAAAACCCTCAGCACACGTGTCCGACTCGCACCTAACTGGTTGTTGACATGTTCATACTAATCTTCATCATTATCATAATACCAAAAATACTCGAATGACGTAAGAAGAAAGCTAATTACAATTCAAAGATCAAAATCAGACATGATACCCTCAGAACAGAGCACAAAGCAGATTAAAATATAACATACAACTGATAAATGATAAAAAAACCGGTCAAGTGCGAGTCGGACTCACGCGCCGAGGGTTCCGATATACCTTTAGAATTTTTGGAAACACTAAAGCCCATTTTTAGGACCGCAAAACTAAATTTGTTTGTAAAGGTTTTTTGCAGATTTATTAAAAACTGTGCCTACTTAGAAAGCTCGTTTTATTTTTGCTGTAATATTTACATAAACCTCTATCGACTGTAATTAATTCATATTTTTTCTTTCGCTAACTTCGGAGATAAGGTTTTTTTTTGACATCATTAATCATAACTTGAAAGTTGTAAAAAAATATTAAAATCTATTTTGGAATGCACGAGTAAAGCCGTTTTATATAATACCCCACTCGACTTCCTACTTTGTCTATAATGAAATTACAATAATAAAAATGTAAGACTCTCGACCTAGTAACGACAATTTCAAATTTGGGCCCCCATTATTTTTTTTTTACTTGAAATTATTTTTGGCAATCATATTCTAAAACTATTCCAAATATCAAGTCAAATTTCAGGCGTGAAAGACAGACAAAGTCGCACCATAAGGGTTCCGTTTTTACCATTTCGATTCGGAACCCTAAAAACGGCTTATTTATTTTGTATTTTGTAATACCTTCTTGTAACTGATTAACATGCGATACAAGTAGATTATTGGAGATACTTGTCAAATTGAATCCTGATTAATTACTTTTATTTAATTATCAGGAGGGCATCGTAAGGCCTACTGTCCACGACAACCGCACGTCATAAGCACGCTAGTACTAGCGGTACGTCCATAAAATGGCATGAAAATCGAAACGATTAATTTTTTAGGCCATCCATGTGACTTAAATTGACCGGTAACAATAATAAAAATATATTTATTTTTTTAAATCCTAAAATTAAGATGCTTTTTTTTTATTACGGATCTTCTTTATTGTGTAGCTTAGTCATATATAAGGTGTTTTATAATTAGACCCAAATATTTCTAGGGGTGCTGTAACTATGATAAAGAAAAAGGTTTATCAAAGTTTTAGAAAAATCCCCCCGCTAGTTTTTTTTTTATAATTTTCAAACAAAAAAATAATTATGATTTGCAATCATCCTGTAGTAATGATTTCGACCGTACTTAGAGCCCGAAACCGAGCCGAAGCCGCCCGAACCGCGCACTCGGCTTGCGCGTGATAGTAGTGATTTCGACCGTACTAAGAGCCCGAAACCGAGCCGAAACCGCCCGAACCGCGCACTCGGCTTGCGCGTGATTGGCTCACGACTCCGCGCTGCCGCTTGTGCTGATACGGAGTGTTCATTTTACGATATTTAGCGGTATTGATTTTAGGATTTTTCTCGAAAACTACCGTATAGAAATGTAAAAAAATAACACCAATAGAATTCATTTAGGTGCTTGAGGTAACCCTAACAATATTTGGGTCTAATTAAAAAACATATATATAGCATAGCTATGAAATAAATCTAATATTACCCATACTATGCATTTAGTTTAGGACTACTACCGTAACCGTAATAATAATAAACACCTGGAATTTAGGATTCTTTTTTATTATTTTTATAATATTTGTTTTTGCTACGGTACGAAACTAAGATTTTTTTGTCAAACAATGTTATTCTTTCCGTCAAATGTAATCCGATTTACAAGTGTCAACTTAAAGATTATATATAACCAACTAAGAATGGATTAATGTGGCCTAAAGATCAATGGTTCCGATTTTCATGCATTTAACAGCATTTTACTGAATACGAGTTTTGGGGTAGATGGTACGCACGGTGGTAAGCATTAGTCGCCTCTTACGACGCCACGGGTAGAGATGGGTCGGTACAATTCTTTGCCGGCACCACGCGGACTGACGAACGCATGACGATTCGCGAGGGCCAAATTTATTTATTAAATTTGTTGCCAATCGGTTTCCTATCGATTGATTTATGATCAGTTAATCAATATCACTTGTAGCGCCAATTTTAATATTTTCATAAATTAATCGGGTTGTTTATCAATTATCCAAATACGATCCAAATCCCAAATATAATTTATTTTATTATTATTATATATTTTTTTAAATTAATATAATAATTTTATAAATGCGAAAGAAAATCTGTTTGTGTTTTTTTTCTGCAGTGGGTAGTTGCCAAGTAAACAACTAAAGTAATTTGCTCTGCTATATTTTAATATTTAAAAATAGTAAAATACATACTTATAGTATAAATTATATGCTACTTTCCTATGTATAAGTAGTACTACTCGCCTGCAGTGGTTGTTTTCCTTGAAGCACTCTCCAACACCATAACCTCAATATCACAACATGGATCACTCACAGTTGCTATCCAACATGGACAACATGGCTAAAATGTTCGATGCTAAGATGGCAGACTTCCAGGCTGAGCTGAGTCAGGCAGCACGTAAGAACCCCAACTCTATTGCCGCTCTTAATACAGAATTCCTTAACTTCAAGGCTTTTGTGTGCAACGGCCTCTCACTTCTCCGTTCAGAGATTGACTTGCTGGCCAGAGGCTTAGACCGCTTAGAAATGCGTTCTCGGCGTAAAATGTTGCTTGTACACGGCGTTCCTGAAGAAAAGAATGAGGTCACAACTACCAAGGTGGTCGCTACCTTGGCAGCGAAGATCAAGGTTGCTAATCTCACTGCTGACAGCATTTCTAACTGCTTCCGAATGGGCAAAGTGAACGCAAGCAAACCACGGCCGATAGTAGTGAAGTTCACGGATACGACGGTTCGCGAGAATTTGTGGAAAGCCAAAAATGGACTTAAGGGGTCGCATATCACGTTGTCCGAATTCCTCACGAAGTCTCGTCACAAGACGTTCATGGCCGCGAGGGAAAGATTCGGCGTAACCAACTGCTGGACGTCAGGTGGCTGGATTCATATAAAGTCTCCGGACGGCCTAAAACACAAGGTTGAAACCATGGCCGAACTTCTTTTCATTCCTTCGAATGGTACGGGTAGTAATTAAATATAACAACCGCCTTTTTGTATTTGTTCCTGTGTGTTATATTCTACCCACTTTAATTAACATCATGTTTTATTTGAACTATTTTCTTATCGTATTGTTTTGTTGTTAGTTCCAAAGATTTCGGACCTCCTTGCTTCGCTCGGAATAGATACCTTGCTAATTTATTTTACTATGGGATGACATCTGCCAACATGTCCCAATATTTTATGTCAAACTATCAGTGATCACTAGGAAATATTCAAAATAACCCGTCAAATCCATAGAACGACGCCTTCGCTACCTTGTGACGAATTATTTCTTTAATCCTCCTTCTAAGTACCCTTATTTTTCTGTGGTTAGTTCACATTTTTGTTTTTTTTTTTTTTTCCATTCGCTCTTAAAGAAGAGCAGGCTAAGGTGCAAGTTTTGTATAGTTATCTGTCAATGTCGTGTCACTGTCACTTTCCGTTTGCGTTCCGTTTTTCCAGAATATTTCTTTGATTAACGTTTTTTAAATCTTAATTCGTAAACTTGCGTTTCGTTTGTATAACTGGTACTTTTAAGATCCTTGTTGTATTTTGTCTTCCTTACTTCTTGACGTTTTTTCTGTTGTTTTTAATTTGCTTTGTAATAATGTAAGGTTTGAAGCCAATGATTAGAAGCAATCTTCTACCACACTGCTGGCGTGTAGTACCTATATTATTCTTATTCGTATTTATTTTTTGTTAGTCTTTAAACCTAGTTTTATATTTATTATATATTTAATAATTTATTATATATTTTTTTTTATCTATTTTAATTATTTATGTTGCATAGTTGTGATGATAGCAGTGACTCTGGAGGTGACGTCGGTTCAGACTTTTTCTCTGTATCTTCTTCCTCTGAAAGCAGTTTCCATAGTGCTACACAGTCCTTGGACTCCTTGTTAGTTGAGAGGTTTTCTCTGTTTTCGAAAAATTTTAATGTAGTTTACATCAATGCGCAGAGCATACCTGCACACTATCCTGACTTGTTGTCCTCCTTTGGTGACAACAAGAACATCCACGCTATCTTGGTATCGGAAACTTTCTTAAAACCTTGTCTTCCCTCTACTTCCTATTCCATTCCTGGTTTCCACATCATCCGCAATGATAGGACTGGCAAGGGTGGCGGCGGCGTAGCAATATACCTCAGAAGTCACTTTCCATTTAATATCGTGTCTAAGTCTCCTTCAGAGTACTCCGAAACCTCGGAGCATCTTTTTATTGAAGTGTTACTTGGACATCATAAAATCCTTCTGGGTGTATTATACAGTCCGTCTATGCGGATTGATTACTTTAATAAATTTGAGTCTCTATTGGAGGTTCTGGTTCCTGCGGTTGATCACACCATCATTATGGGAGATTTTAATACATGCCTTCTTAAGCAAGACTATCGGTCATCCCGGCTGTGTTCAATCGTAGATTCCACGAACCTCAATATACTGCCGCTTACAGCCACTCACCAGGCTCCCGGTTGTCAACCATCCTTGCTTGATCTTGTCATTGTCTCCTCTCCGGACCACGTCTCTTCCCACGGTCAATTTCCCGCTGAAGCTTTCTCCTACCACGACCTCATTTTCCTGTCCTACAAAATCCGGTGTCCTAAACCTAAACCTCGTGTGGTCATGCAGCGTAGTTTTAAAAGTATCGACACTGTTGCTTTCCTGAGTGACCTTAGTAACATTGACTGGGACGCGGTGTTTGATGCGCCGACTATAGATCTCAAGATGGAGATATTTAACTCTCTCCTTATACACATTTTTGATATTCACGCTCCTCTTCGTCCTGTACGGCTCAAACATCTCCCCGCTCCCTGGCTTACGGATGGCATTAAGGCCATTATGACCAGGAGAAATGTTGCTAAGGCAAAATTTCGTAAGGATCCTTCCGATGAAAACCGCTGTCGGTATAAGGAACTACGTAATCGTTGTAGCAGAATGTGCAGGGATGCGCAGCGTCGTCACATACACTCCTCTGTTGAAAATGGCGACCCTGCTAAGGTTTGGTCTTTTCTAAACTCGCTTGGTATAGGTAAATCCAAATCTTCATTCCAGCCTAATATGGATCTTGATTCCCTTAATCGCCATTTTACAACATCCTCTCCGATTCCTTCAACGCTCAAACAAACCACACTTCAATCTTTGTCTTCCCTCCCTGCTCCGCTATACAATCCTTTCATTTTTAGGTCTGTTACCGAGCGAGAAGTTGAAAAACATATACTTGCTATTCATTCGAATGCCGAAGGCATTGATTGCATAAGCCGCAGAATGATTGTTCTTGGACTTGAATTTTTGTTACCTGTTCTCTGTCACATTTTCAACTTCTCGCTTAGTACCAGTACTTTCCCTAGCTGTTGGCGTCAGGCAGCAGTTATCCCCATTCCAAAAATTTCAAATCCTTCGATACCCTCACACTTTAGGCCTATTTCCATCCTCCCCTTCCTTTCAAAAGTCCTCGAACGCCTCGTCCAACACCAACTTAGTGTGTTTGTTAATACAAATAATGTCCTTAGCCCTTTCCAGTCTGGTTTCCGCCCTGGCCATAGCACTGTTACTGCTCTAACTAAAGTGTCCGATGACATACGCTTTGGAATGTCGAATCAACAGGTCACAACCCTAGTGCTGCTAGACTTTAGTAATGCCTTCAACAGCGTTGATTTTGACATTCTACTAGCAATGTTAAAATCTCTCTCTGTCTCGGACTCTGCAGTAGAGTGGTTCCGCAGTTACCTCGTTGGACGCCGACAGCGTATCCGCGTAGACAACAAATTATCTTCCTACTGCGATGTAGTTGCCGGTGTTCCCCAGGGCGGTGTCCTCTCCCCTCTCCTATTTTCTATTTTCATTAATTTCCTGACTCCCTTCCTATCCTGTCATTACCACCTGTATGCTGACGACCTGCAAATCTATTCTCGAGCCTCCACTGATGATATCGACGTCTTGATTTCCAAACTTAACGATGACCTAGCTACTGTATATAGATGGAGTCAATCGCATGGCCTTATCGTCAATCCTGATAAGTCACAAGTTATCATCATTGGAGGCTCGAAGCAGATTTCACGGCTCAACTTCGATCTGATTCGACCTGTTACTTTCAGTGGTGTCACTTTGCCTTTTAGCAAAGTGGTTAAAAATCTTGGGGTTCTTTTCGATAGCACTCTCTCTTGGGCTCCGCACATTACCCAAACCAGCAGAAAAGCCTTTGCTGCTGCTGGATCGCTAAAAAGGTGGAAAAACTTGCTCCCCGTAAAGACTAAAATCGAACTTGTGCAATCCCTACTTTTTCCGATTCTGGACTACGCAGATGTATGCCTCATTGACCTCAATGAGGACCTGCTCAATAAGCTACAACGCTTGCAAAATATGTGCATCAGATTTATATATGGGTTGCGTAAGTTCGATCATGTGTCTGAATACAGGAGCAAGTTAAAATGGCTTCCTATTAGGTTGCGCCGTGAAGAACACGTCCTGACGCTTCTGTACAATGTTCTGTATGACCCACGCACTCCTTCCTACCTTAAGGAGAGTTTCCAGTACCTAGGTGCTGACCGCTCCCGTGTCTTTCGATCGAAGTCTGACAACATTTTGCGGGCTACATTAACACGGTCGGGCTACTACAAGGAGTCTTTTGCTTTAAAATCTGCTCAACTGTGGAATAATTTGCCCTCTGAAGTTCGTCACTCCGAGTCGCTTGCTATTTTCAAAACAAAACTGCATAATTATCTCCTAAGTCGTTCCTCTTCTGTTTGCAACTGAGTATACATGTATTCGTAACACTATAGTCATATATATGTATATTATATTTATTGTTTATATTTTTGTATTTATTTTATATATATATGTGTTTTTTTGTATGCAATTTTTTATTGGTACACTACCTGCTGTGATTATTTATGTATGTCTTTTCCTCTATACAAAGGTTGTCTGGTAGAGATCGCTCTCAGCGATAAGGCCGCCTTTGCCCACTATAACCTTAAGTGTTATTCTTTGTGTGTTCTTATGTTTATGTGTGCAATAAAGAATTTATTCATTCATTCATTCATTCTGTCTGTCTGTCTGTTACGCTTTCATGGCTAATCTGCTGGATATTGATGATTTTTTTCAATTTGGTACAAAGTTAATTTAAAACATAATAAATTACATAGTTTACTTTTTATATAAAGTTGCGGGCAACAGATAGTGTACGATAAATGTTAATTTATCTTGACATTATTAAGAAAGAATTAAGAATTTATCTTACTTATATCTACGTTATCAAAATTAGCAGTCCGATTGTAAAACTTGTACATACCGCAGGATTAAAAACGTGAATGTCTGATTAGCTTAGAGACCTAGAAAGCTGTTATTTTGTATGGATATACATTTTATTTACGCCGACAAAGTGGCGAAATAAAATCTCGAAACAAAAAAAAATCAGGGTACCTTTTTTATTATCAATGGGCTTACTCTTGACTTCGATCTATGTAGTCTTAGTAGGACCTCACTGAGTACTAGGATATAAAAAGTTTATGTTACGAGTATAAACATTATGAAATACCTACTTAATCAAAATCTGTTTTGCGAAAAAAAATCCTAAAGAAGCTAAGGAACCCTATACTTCGCGTGGCCCGACACGCACTTGGTCGTTTCTTTTAATTACTTAGTAACGGTTGAATCTACTGAAACAGTGACTATGTCATAATTTAAAGCACATTTGCAGATCTTCAGTCCACCTGTCCAAACATAGAAGTCGGGTGATTGGTTTTCGAGACACCGTTGGGATTATAATATTTAGCATTTTGCATCTTTGATTGGCTGTCACTTTGTCGAAGTAAGCCTATCTGACTACTGTAAAAGGAAAATGGTCCCCCCAAATTATGCCAAATATTGGCAGCATCTTAACACTTGGATTGGCTGCTATTTTGGTCAGCTACCCACCCCTTTGAGAGATCAATCATACTTAATATAGTTTATTGACATCCTTATAAACCTATATATCGTAAAAAGGAAAATGGGTACCGAAAAATCATTGCGATATCTTTTCAGTTTTCTTGGAATAAAGACTAAAAGGATCTTGACAGACAGTCAGATGGACAACAAAGTGATCCTTTAAGGGTTCCGTTTTTTAGGGTTCCGATACCAAAATGGTAAAAAAAGGAACCCTTATGGCGCCGCTCTGTCTGTCTGTCTGTCTGTCCGTCTGTCTGTCACACCTCTATATCTCAGCAACCACTTATGCTATCGACCTGAAATTTGGAATAGTTTTAGAATATAGTTGCCCAACTTAATTGCACATGAAAATTTTTTGAAAAAAGTATGATTCATAATGTAAAGGGGGCCAAAATATGGAGGGGCCAAATTTCAAATTGTCGCTACTAGGTCGAGTGGGATACCATATGAAAGGGCTTTACTTGTACATTTTAAAATATATTTTTGTATTTTTTAAGTCTCTTAGTTTTCAAGTTATGATGAAAAATGACAAAAAAAATACCATTCCCCCCCCCCCCCCCCCTTATCTCCGACGTTTGAGTAAGGAAAAATCTGAATTCATTACAGTTGACAGAGGTTCATGTAAACTTTACAGCAAAAATAAAACGATCTTTCTAAGTTGCACAGTTTTTCAGAAATCTGCAAAAAACGTTTACAAACAAATTTAGTTTTGCGGTCCTGAAAATGGACTTTATTGCTTCCAAAAATACTATAGGTATATCGGATAACTCTGACAGCGGGCTGTATATCATGCACCGTAATAGGTAGACAGTTGAAATATTCACATTTTAAGTATTTCTGTTGCCGCAGTAACAATTAATACAAAAAATAAATACAAAATAAGGGGACCCCCTACTAAAAACCGGCCAAGTGCGAGTCGGACTCGCGCCCTAAGGGTTCCGTACCTATCTACCATATGATATACTAGCTGGTGCCCGCGACTTCGTCTGCGCAGGTTTATAAATTGTAGCCTATGTGTTATTCTGATGTATAATCTATATTATTGTAAAGTTTCATTAAAATCCATTCAGCAGTTTTTACGTGAAAGAGTAACAAACATCCATCCATACTTACAAACTTTCGCGCTTACAATATTATTTTATATGATTTGATTGATATGATATACTAAAAGCTTTTGCTCTTTGATTTTAAAAATTCCGTGACCATCCAACTTGACCCCTCTTTTATAGAAAAGTTCTTGAAACGGGAGCTCACGTTAATTGGTTACTATTAGTTGTGAGAAAAATTGAAATATTTAATGATTTTAGACTTTTCCCTTTATTTGTACTGTGAGACCTAGCTTCTTGCCAAATTTCATAATTTTAGGTCAACGGGAAGTACCCTGTAGGTTTTGCTTTTTTGCATAAATGTATGGAGATGAGGACATAAAAAGCCATATCTTTTGATTGCGTCTCTGTAAAAAATTTAAATTTTCAGATCTTGTGTGGTCTACGGACCTTAACATCCGTTATCAATTTCAACCTGATACCTCTTCTCGTTCGTGAGAAAAAGGATCTTGACAGACAGACAGACGGACAACAAAGTGATCCTATAAGGGTTTCGTTTTTTTATTTTGAGGTACGGAACCCTAAAAATGTGTCTTTTTGGATGATTTTTGCTCGATTGTTGATCTAGCTCTATCGTAAAAACTGGAACACTCAAAAGCGTGAAAATTTGTATTTTTATAGTGCGTAAGCTATATATAACAACTAATAATAATAACTATGGTACAAGTGCTTGACGGACTCACGCGAATTTAACACACTTCTGCGTGACTGCGCGTCCATAACTAAGACGGTATTTTTACCTTAGTGATAAAGAACCCTCGGTGCGCGAGTCCGACTCGCACTTGGCCGTTTTTTTTTTTAAATAGATTTCTACATGGGCCATAGGGGAAATTTGTATAAGCAATACTGAGTTTCCCCATAGAAGGATAACGGTGATCAAACACTCTGTCATCACCATAACATCCCATGAAACGTCCACTACAGGACAGGGAGCTCCCTCCAGAATTCTAGCTTTTGCTGGAAAAATGTAGAGGGGAAGTACCATAGTCACCCCGCTTGTTAGCGTTACGGCTGGCACCATGGACCGCGGTTGTAGGTGACCGCAGTAAGTAAGATGTTAGATACAAAGGAGGATGCTGCTGCCCATCCTCCAGTATATAACCCTTAGTCGCCTCTTACGACACCCACGGGTATGTAAGGGTTGGTACTATTCTTTGCCGGCACCACACTGGGCAAACACCCTGTATTTCTAAGTATTTCTATGTTCTATTATAAAGGAAATCATCCTCAGTTGAACACAACATAAAATAATGTTATGTTATTAGGTTAGGTACAATGAAATACACAAGTCTATTGTATTGAAATCAATCAATTACAATGGCCCAGTCACGCTAACATTTATCTATGCATTTATCTTAAATAAATGAAGTTTATATTTAAGAGATATTTTTAGAATCTTTTTAGAAAAATTCTTTATACCATACCCCCTCTATTCTTTTACTCACTGAAAACAGTGAATAAAAAGCACTTTTAATCACTATTTTGGTGTTTGAATTTAAAACACTCCAATATAATTTAAACTTCCTTTATTTCTTAATGAAATGTATGTTTTCGCTTAAATCTTTCTTTTTCGCGAGTCATGGTATAAAGTATGGTGCATGGTGTATGCAACTCTTGAACAAAAGGGATTAAAATCGAAGGCCATGAATCACTCGCGTCGCTCAGGATTCTAACACTTGCTCGAGATTCATCTCTGGCCCTCGCTTTAAATCCGTCTTTTATTCACTAATTTCATAATATACTATTGAACAATGTTATGAATCAACTTTCATTTCTTTTCTTTATTTTATTGCTCTCGTGCATAATATAAAATGATACTATTGGTTATATTAGGGTCTGAGTACATGAAGCCTGTCAGTAGGGTATTGCAATAGCACATGCATTTAATTTTAAATTACAATAGGCAATTTTCTATAACGTTTGACAACCACGTTTCTGTAAGTGTCGATAGATGGTACACTTATCACTGACGGTAATTTATTTTTTATGGCTTTGTAAACTAAATTAAATCTTTTAAGAAGCAATAAAACTGATTTAATCATTTTCATATGTTTCATACTGAGTGGCCGTTTAGTATCAGTGTTTCCATGTACAGTCAAGAGCACATCAAGCTTGACACATTGGACTTTGTACCTTTTTTATTACAATAGACGTATAGGCTAGAGTCGCACTGCGAGTGTCAAGCTTGACCTGTCGTTGACTGTACCATTTCCCCAACAATGATCGCGCCATCCAGTTTAACATTCAAAAGGTCCTGGAAATCGCCCTTTTAGGTTCCGATGTCAAAGTATATTTTCTAGTCTAGTTTGCATAAAAATGGCTTTTCTCATAACTTCAAATGGGCTACATTTTGTCCGCGGGAAACCAAAGCGGGTAAAACGTTTAACTTTGGATCAGGTGAATCAATCATGTAAAATTAAACTCATGTAGAGCGGGAAAACCTCGCATTTCCACAGTGAAATAGTTCGAGGCGAAAGGAGTCGCGGGCAACAGCTAGTAAGATAAAAAAATAAGTTTTTTTTAATAGCTAGTTCGAACACCACTCATATTTTTAATACTTGAGACACGTAAAAAATTGTAAAAAAAATATTTCTGACTGTCTTATGCAAAATCTTTAGGTAAGACTAAAAAAAAAACGGTCAAGTGCGAGTCGAGAGAGAATTTTTAGAAGCAATAACGGCCATTTCAAGATCGCACAACCAAGTTAGTTGTGAAAGTTTTTTGCAGATTTATAAATAAACTGTGCTACTTAGAAATATCGTTATATTTTGTTGTAATATTTACCTGCATAAACCTCTTCCGACTGTATTTAATTCATATTTTTCGGATATAGATATTGCATTATTGACCTTGTTTTAAACAAAATTGTAATAGGAAGCGACTGTAATGGGCGGGCGCATACACTTTGTCTCAGCTACCGGGTGAATCTTTTTAGTATTCTACTTGTGTTACTGTATGTACTGAATGGCTTAAATCAGGGTCAAATAAATAATTAAATTGTTATTTTAGAGGAGCCACAATAGCCACTAAGGAATTTAAAAGTACTTAGAGACAGAAGTATCCGTTAAACGGTGACATAATAATATTGGTAAATGGTCTTTCCAGGGCAGCGGCGGCACTAGATTTTTACCCGACTGCCCCAAATCAGGAGGGTTATGTTTTTCGAGTGTATGTAGAGGTATGGGAGTATGTATGTCGATTTCTTTGTCGCGCTCTGCCTAAACGGCTTGATAGACTTCAATATGTGAGGTGTCGTTAAATTTGTATTCAATGTGGGAGTGCTACTGGGTGTAAATAATAATAGAAATAAATTAAAAAAAAAATCTAAATTTACTTCATCGTAGAAAAGAGAAAATACAAGTTCTAAAATCTAAGATAACACAAATATAACTTGAATTCCATGAGATATTGCAGGCACAAAAACTATGAAATATATTTGATATTGAAAAACCACCTTCAAACACATAATTTAAGCAAACATTTAATTTACACGCCTGCACCTGACGAAATTCAAGTTATGTTATCTTAGATTTTAGAACTTGTTTTTTCTCTTTTCAGTTCATATTTTTCTACACAGTCGGATATTTTATTTTTGAAATAGTTTTTTTAATATTATTTTGTTTTTCGTTGAATTTGAGAATGTGAAAAACCATGGTGTACACTATTTTTCTGGACATTCTGGAGGGTGCTCCCAGTATAGCTGTCACTATCCCACCATCACCCTTCTACCATCGAGAATTAAGACGCATCGGAGGATATCATCCACACTTGGCTGATATTCTGCCGTCAATAAAATAATCAACAACTCATTTAGCGATAGTTGTTTTATTGGCTTACTAAACGATGTCGTAAAATTCTAATGGCATACCAACGCCTAATAATGCCTAAAATCACGATTTTCGGTGCTAGGGGACTTGATATTTTTAACGCATATAATATTTCCTAGTAATAGTTTAAAGTAACATGGCAAAGGTGACTTTGATATTATAATTGGCGTAGGTGTCAAATATTATACAGGGTGTTAAAAGAGTTCGATGATCCTTGTGTGAGGGGTGATTCTACATCACTAAAAGATTGTAATTTTTTTTTTTTTAATATTTATTTAATTTTTATTTTGGGTGATCACGAAACTTGATTTTCCTTCAAATGACATTACTGTACCTCATTTATTGGAATGGTTAGTTACATGCTTAGTGACTAGATATTATACGGAAAAACATCTTAGTCTGCATCACCAGCTGATCATAGAGGTCATTTTAACCCTCCTGGCGCTTCACTTCTTCTTTATTAGCTAAAACTACATTTTTCAGGATTTTTTTAAAAACATTTTTGTACAACCTATTACTGATGTAAAATTACCACTTGGAAGGATCATCGTACTTTTTTATACACCCTGTATAGAAATCGTGTTTCAGAAAATCAGAAACGATCAGTCGCTGGGAAAGGTAACATTTTTTTTGCAACTATAATATTTAACACTAAAAAAAAAATACTGCAAAAATTTTAGAATACTTGAATTTTTTAAATTAATTTTAACCATTTGATTACCATTTGAATTTTTATTTAATCTTTACTGATTTTTTATTTTAAATTACACTTTTGTCAATACTCAATAGGTTGTTATTCTCTTTCTTTTATATTAGGGAGCAAAAATAAAAGCCTTTTTATTTTATTTATTTATTTATTTATTATAATATTTAACAAACTTGTTTACTATTATATATTCTGTGATTTAACACTGGTCATATTTGACAGATTTTTCGATCGCGGAACTTTGCACATAGGAATTTCCCCAGGTGTCGCTAGACTAAGAGTAAAGAGCATCACTGAAAAAGTACTATTATTTCATTTTACATAAAGTACATAAATCATCATGGTATCACACGTGTGCTGCTCTATTGGATTATACTACAGAACAACGATAGGGCCAGAATTCGTCTCTAGATGCAGAGCAAGACGCATGGACTTCAGAGCTCTGTGGATTATACAAAGAGATTTGAAACTCGCTACGCTCGGGATTACCTAGGTATCACAAGCGTATTTTATTGCATGATATGAGCCTTTTATTTTTCTTAAGAAACAATTTATGAAAATTTGCATAAAAGTAATTGTCAATGAAAATTTGCATACTTAATAGTGAGACTACTATTAGATCGCTATGCACAAATGTCCAAAGAGTTAGGAATAGAATATCAATTTTGTAATTTATCAAATCATTGATTGGTACACCAAAAAAACCGGCCAAGTGCGAGTAGGACTCGCGTACCGAAAGTTCCGTACAAACCTGTATAAGTAAAATTCATGGTATTTTTAATGCAATTTTTTTTTTTTTATATTTGAGTTGATTGAATGAAAGGTAAATTGCGGCTTACGATTTATGACGTATTAAAAAAAAAACTACTTACTAGATCTCGTTCAAACCAATTTTCGGTGGAAGCTTGAATGGTCATGTACATAATATATTTTTTTTAGTTTTATCATTCTCTTATTTTAGAAGTTACAGGGGTGGGGGGGGGACACATTTTACCACTTTGGAAGTGTCTCACGCGCAAACTATTCAGTTTAGAAAGAAAATATATTAGAAATCTCAATATCATTTTTGAAGACCTATCACACGTATGGGTTTGATGA
This sequence comes from Athrips mouffetella, assembly GCA_947532105.1. Taxonomy (NCBI): domain Eukaryota; kingdom Metazoa; phylum Arthropoda; class Insecta; order Lepidoptera; family Gelechiidae; genus Athrips; species Athrips mouffetella. The sequence continues at coordinate 15,937,203 of OX383981.1, read as the reverse complement.
AAAAAATTTTTTTGAGTTTCAGCTCTAAGTATGGGGAACCCCACGGATCAATTTTTGTGTGAAAATCTTAATGCGGTTCACAGAAGTTTCAACAGTATAGTTCTTATAGTCTGTGACATACTGACGGGCAGACAGATAGACATGACGATTCCATAAGGGTTCCGTTTTTTGCCATTTGGCTACGGAACCCTAAAAACCGATCAAGTGCGCGTCGGACTCACACCCCGAAGGTTTCGCTATAAATATTGTATTTTTAGAAGCAATAAAGTCCATTTTCAGGACCGCAAAACTAAGTTTGTTTGTAGGGGTTTTTTTCAGATTTCTAAAATTTGTTGCTACTGTTTTTCCTGTAATATTCACAAAACCTCTATCGAATATAATTAATTCAGACTTTTCGTTTAGCAAACTTCGGAGATAGGCGGGGGGAAATGGTATTTTTTTTAGACATTTGTCATCAGAACTTGATCAATTAGAGTGTGAAAAGCTCAGTCATATTTTAAAATGTACAATAAAAAAATTAAACCCCCGAAAAAACTGAAAAGCAAGAAATAATAAAACTTATTTATTTAACCTTAATAACAAAGTTCTTAAACTAATGTAAGTATACCCGAGTAATTTTGAGTCGGCGCCAAACAAGCAAATTAATTAATTACGTAAAGCGTGATGCACGGCGGCGGCTACGACTCAAAACTCGGGTATACTTACATTAGTTTAACAACTTTGTTATTAAGGTTAAATAAAAACGTTTTATTATTTCTTGCTTTTCAGTTTTTTCGGCGGTTTAATTTTTTTGTTAAAAAGTTTTTATTTTACAATTTTTGTAAATGACTGACTGGTGAACTGGTGACTATAGATTTTATTTTCCCACCCTTAGGATAAAACGGACTACTCTGTAAAAATGTATGCGTGGTCATACATTACAATCAGTCAATGAACAATCAATCATCCCCTGTTTTCCTACCCTTAGGGTTGCATTTTTTTTTCCAAAATTATATGGGACCAACTTCGGGGTATACCCTTTCCAATAAAAAAAGAATTATCAAAATCGGACTACTCTGTAAAAAGTTATGCGTGGTCATACATAAAAAAAATAATAAAAAAAAATATACGCGTCGACTTGAGAACCTCCTCCGTTTTTTTTTCGTCGGTTAAAAACCCTTTTATATTACTAGTTTGGGATCATGGTGACTTTGTGTAAATTGTCCCAAAATATTTATTTATTTATTTATATGATACCCAAGTTGACCTAGTAGCGACGATTAAAAATTTTGCCCCCTCTATTTACAATAATAATAATTATACCTATTTTTTTATTCGTTTTCTGCCATTAAGTTGGGCAATCATATTCTAATAATCAAAATTTCATCAGTGGTTGCTGAGATAAACAGAGGAAGGCGCACCATAGGGTTCAGTTTTTACCATTTTAGATCAATAGAAGAGCCCTAAAAATAGCAAAAAACGCTCACTCAACGCACCACATCGCAACCAGCGTTTAGTATTTTATAACTGATAAGTTGTTGTTTACAATTGTTTGCTATTTTACCTGAGTCTACGAGCTAGGTTTTCTTACAGACTCCTCCAACAATCGAATTCCTCATACAATTTTGCGCGTATTATCCGCGCCAGTACCAATTCTGCGCGTTGTGACAGGTACGGGACGTGCGAGAGACGCATCACCTACCCCGGCTGCGCAGGTCCAGGCTCCTCTGATTTGGCCAGTCTTCGGCTGGTCTTTGGCTTGTCGCTGGAGCTCCGAATCATAGGAGACATGTCAAGTCAAAGTCAAAATCGTTTATTCATTGTTGGATATTAAAATCTCATGACGTCAGCTTAACTACATCGCTTCACAAACAATGTGGCGCCATAGTGGGAAAAAAAGAAGCGACAATAAAAACCCACGCGCTGTTTTAAATATGTTTTGATATACAACAAACATAAGTCAGTATTAATTTTGAATTAGCCTGTTAGAACCGTAGCCTAATCCCATGCATTATTCTCTTCTAGATAATCTGATATTTTATAATAACCCTTCTTATACAATTTCTGCTTGATAACAGTTTTGAATTTATCTAACGGTAAACTTTCAATATCAGTGCGTACCTTATTATAGAAGCTCGAAACCTTTATATGTTTTTTTGTGAACACGGCTGACATGAGAAGCAAGTTGATTCCTGTTTCTTATGTTGACACTGTGCCTGTCACAATTTTTCTCAAAAATATGTTTATTCCGTTTAACATATACTAAATTCTCATAAATGTATTCTCATGATCAGGGCACATAGCCCAAATTAATTGAGAAGCAGCCCGGGTAGAAAGCGCAGTGGAAGACAATTTTCACTAACAAACTAGATTTCCTGACATCGGTTGTGATAAAGTTCTTTATATGTTTTTATTTTTTTATAAAATCGTTGTCTTTTTACAAGCAAACTTAAATATTGAGAATTTATACCTATTAATCTTAGAGAGGCGAATAATGCCTCAAGTAAGAATAAGTACAAACGAACATTTTCCCAGTCGGAGTTCAAGATATGTTTTGTAAGCAAGCTGCGGGGACAAAAACATAACCGTACTTTACAAAGTGTAGTGAAATATCATACGGTGTGTACCTTATTCTCGAATTCAGTTGTTCAAACAACACTACACTGTCGATCGGAATCTAATTACCATTGTAGGTACGGTCAACCGCACGTCAGTGGGCAGTTTTTCAACTCTATTACCATGTCATTAAGTCCAAAAGTGTTTCTACTGATGTGATCTTGACTGTACCATATTGATATTAAAAGCAAGTAGGTTATCTACAATAACTTTGCTGCCCTGATATAAAATTAAATTAAATAAATTCACATCCCTGCCGATCTTTTCCCCAAACAATATGGCGGCGTGAATTTTCAATGGTTTTGCTCCCGAACCGCAGTTATTCTACTTGTGAAAACAAGCATTATTCCCGAAAAAAAAATATTTTACTCGAAAAAACTTTTCGCTTTCCCATACAAAATGCGTGACCACTTCACTATACAGGGTGTTAATTTGATTGCGTGCCATAGCTTAAGGGGTGGTTCAGTAACGATAAAGGAACTAAAAAAATTTTTTAAGAAAAATCCTACTTAAAAAATTTAAACTTCATTGAAACTAAACTAACGCGACGGGCAATGACCCGGAGGACGGCGCTATCAAAAGCGCGCGAAACTGTTTCAGTTACGTATGTGCCTACCTTATCCACTGATACTCGCGCGCTGGCTCGCTGATAGTACGGTGCTACGTGTTAGTTAAGTTTCAATGAAGTTTTTTTTTTTTAGCAGGATTTTTTTAAATATTTTTTTTGTGTTCCTTTATCGTAACTAAAACACCCCTTAAGCTATGGCACGCAATTAAATTAACACCCTGTATAAAGCGTGATTTTTTCGATCCTCGCCCAGGGCAAACATTTGCGTGATGAACACGAGTGTTTTTTCTGTGTCTGGGTGTTATGTATCTATTTATGAGTGTATATCCGTCTCTGTTACCCATAGTATGCCTTTGGGATCAGATGACTTGTGTGATTTGTCAAAAAACCGGCCAAGTGCGAGTCGGACTCCCGCACTGAGGGTTCCGTACAAATCTGTACGTATATAAGTAAAAGTTACGCTATTTTTATTGCTAAAAAACTTTTTTATGTGATGTTAGTCACTAAAACTTATATTTGAATTGATCGAATGAAAGGTAAATTGCGGTTTACGATTTATGACGTATTAAAAAAAAACTACTTATTAGATCTCGTTCAAACCAATTTACGGTGGAAGTTTGCATTGGTAATGTACATTATATATTTATTTTTATTTTATCATTCTCTTATTTTAGAAGTTACAGGGGGGGGACGACACATTTTACCACTTTGGAAGTGTCTCTCGCGCAAAATATTCAGTTTAGAAAAAAATGATATTAGAAACCTCAATATAATTTTTGAAGACCTGTCCATAGATACCCCACACATATGGGTTTGATGAAAAAAATTTTTTTGAGTTTTGGTTCTAAGTATAAATAAAATAAATAAATAAATAAAAATCTTTATTTTCACCACAAAGTAAACTTAAAAATAAAATTAAATAGTTGTGCACAATCTAGTTTTTCAGTTTTAAGTTTGTGTTGTGGTGAACTGGTGCCCGAGCTAGGCTACGAGGCCTGTATTGCAGGTCACCAGGACTCCACCCCATTACACGAAAGCGAACAGCTGTGCGGTGTATGCATGTGTGTGGCGAGTGTTCTGTGTGAAGTGTGTGTATGGTGAGTGTGTGTCAGTGTGTGTATGGTGAGTGTGAGACTGTGCGAGTGAGAAGTGTGTGTAGAGGTAGTGAAACTATTGCAGTGTTTTTAATAACTCTTCAGTTTCTGCATAAGTTAATTGTAGCAGGTAAGTCTTGACTGTTTTCTTACAGTTATATTTATTTAGTTGTAATAGTTTAAGGCTGTAGTTTAACTTATTATATAGATGGGGACCTAAGAAAGTAAAGGATTTCTTTGCGAATTCGGTGTTGCATTTTTTGCTTTCACATACTCTGGGTCGGTGCCTAGGGGTTATCTGTTGAAGGGAGGGATTGACGAGCGAGTGTTGTTTGAGGATGGTGTTAAGTACAAAGAGCTGCCGAACAGTTAGAACTTTACAGAGCCTGTATAAATCGTGAGTAGGGAAGAAATAAGACCGAAAAGTAGCCACTTTGAGAATCAATCGTTGAGCGCGTTCGATTTTAATGAAATATGTTTTAGCTGCACCACCCCAGATGGTGATGCCATACACAAGGAGTGATTGACAAAGTGCTTCGTACACTACTTTTATTAGATCTGGATCAGCAATGTGACGTAGATGTTTAAAAATGTAAGTTAACTTACGCACTCTAGCAGCTATGAGTTCAACATGAGGGATAAAGGTCATGTTCTTGTCAAGCAACAAGCCTAGGTATTTAAAAGTATTTACTGATTCGAGTTTTGGGCATGTGCATTCAGTAGGTTTGTAGTTGCTACAGGTGTGCGCAATAATAGAGAAAGTTTCTTGGGGAGGTATCTCTACCTCCCCAAGAAACTTTCTCTGAGCTTCTGATTCCAAAGGTCATGTATTTAGTTTTAGACGCATTTAATGTAAGTAAATTATTGTCAAACCATTTGCAAACTTCATCGAATCCAGACTGAGCCATGGAGAAAACTTCTAACCAGGATTTAGCTGCAAATATTAGAGCGGTTCTAAGTATGGGGAGCCCTAAAATTTTTTTTTTCTTTTGCTGTGTGAAAATCTTAATGCGGTTCACAGAATACATCTACTCACCAAGTTTCAACAGTGTAGCTCTTATAGTTTCGGAAAAAAGTGGCTGTGATACGGACGGACAGACAGACAGACAGACATGACGAATCTATAAGGGTTCCGTTTTTTGCCATTTGGCTACGGAACCCTAAAAATGATATTAAGAACCTCAACATCATTTTTGAAGACCTATCCATAGATACCCCCCACACATTTGGGTTTGATAATTTTTTTTTTTTTAGTTTTAGTTCTAAGTATGGGGAACCCTAAAATCTTAATGCGGTTGACAGAATACAACTACTTTCCCAATTTCAACAGTATAGCTCTTGTAGTTTCGAAAAAAAGTGGCTGTGACATACGGACGGCAAGACAGACAGACATGACGAATCCATAAGGGTTCCGTTTTTTGCCATTTGGCTACGGAACCCTAAAAAGGGACATATTATTGTATAGTTTCCAAGTACAGTTAACCACACGTCAGAGGAAGCAAAAAGTGTTTCTACTGACGTGCTGTTGTGTTTACAAGTGAGACAATAGCCAGATGTGACCAGGTGCCCCACCTATCCTCGTTTGTGACGTTAAAAAAAGTCAAATGAAATGCAAATTTGTTAGGAAAAACCGCGTTGCATTATAAGGAAATAATGTGGTGGCTAGATATTAAATAGGTATTCAGTTTTCCAATTTTGGATTAACCTAACGCTGACTTCAGCTGACATGACGTAATTCAGTGTTTTTGGAATACTGGTCCATGCCAATATTGGTCTGGTCTGGTATATTTCTATTCTCCTTTTTTTAGGGTTCCGTATTTCAACAATCGGAATCGTTATATGATCACTTTGATGGCAGTGTGTCTTTTGTATGCCTGTAGGTACAAATTTTCAACAGTAATAATAAACAATTAAGGAGTTTTAAAATCAAAGGACAAAAGCTTGAAGAATATGATATAGTGGATGGCTACGGAACCGTTAGGGTGCGAGTCCGATTTGCACTTGGCCATTTTTTTACTTTCGAGCGGAGCGAGAAAGGTATTCGTGAAAATTTTTTTTTTCTAATTTTCTCAAAAACGTGTTCTATATCACTTATACATCATAAAAAACAAGTCTCCCAAAAATGTCCGTCCGTCGGTCGGTCGGTCGGTCGGTCGGTCGGTCGGTCGGTACGTCGGTCCGTCGGTCGGTCGGTCTGTCCGTCACGCTTTGGCCTAACGGCTAAACGAGTGTTCCGATTGACACCATATTTTGAATTTAGGAGTTTTATGCAAATCCATCGAAGGGTTCTGAGTGGTTTCCTTCTGGCTCTCATTTTGAGGGTAGCTGTCATACAACGAAAATGAAAAATTGAAATTTTCTCAAAAACGACTCATAGAATCTTGATGAAACTTTGCATGACCAAGCATCTCCATGTAAGATATCATACACGAGTATCAATTGATCTGTGTAATTTCATATAAGGGGTGTTCCTGTACCACCAAAACGTAAATATGTGAGTTACCCAAAATTGGTTCCATTGAGTTTATTAAAATTCTCTATAATATTAATCCTGGATTGGTTGTCTACCTGACTCGATATTATTTATGATTTTTTTCAATAAAATTTAGTACACAGGGTGTACCAAAAACTGAAAGGGCTTGCTCAGTAGACCAAACTGAACAATTATCCATAGGGAACATGTGTAGGGAAATTAAAAAAATGTGCATGCAAGTATCCTACGGTAGTATCCATTGATCTGTGAAAATTCATATAAAGGGTGTTCCAGTACTACCAAAAGTTAAACATGTGATTTACTCGAAATCGTTTGAAGTTTGTTTGTTTTAATGTTTGACAATTTGAATTCTGAATTGATCTGTATATTTCGTTTGAACATTTTTTTGGAAAAACGTAAATAAAAGTTTGTATTTCCATACTATGTGTATGGCATTACAAATTTAAGTTTGCGGTTGATAGTTTTTCCTTGAGTATTGCGAGAAAGTAAGTGCAGTGCTGCTGTACCATTTATTTTTCATATCTCATCCTATACATATATGAAAAGTAGTTCTCTTTGATGGTCTGAATCTACCCTTTAAGTTCGTACAGTCGTGACACTCGTGACCCAAACACATTTTATATTTAACAGTACCTGGACGACCGAGCTATGTTCAGTATGATTAAAACTAGCTGACCCGGCGAACTTTGTTCCGCCTTACAGGCAATAAATAAGAAGATTTATTTTTTTATTAAGTACAGTTTTTTTGCCCTGCCCCTGCCCCTACCCCTACCCCTGCCCCTACCCCTGCCCCTACCCCTGCCCCTGCCCCTACCCCTACCCTTATCCATGCCCCTTCCCTACCCCTACCCCTACCATCCTATATCCTTCTCCTGGTTCTAAGCTACCTACCCACCAATTTTCAACTAAATCGGTTCAGCCATTCTTGAGTTATACCGTTCTCCTACCCCTACCGTCCTATATCCATCTCCTGGTTCTAAGCTACCACCCAACCAATTTTTAACCAAATTGGTTCAGCCTTTCTCCTACCCCTACTCTTACTCCTACCCTACCATCCTATATCCTTCTCCTGGTTCTAAGCTACCTCCCCACCAATGTTCAACCAAATCGGTTCAGCCGTTCTTGAGTTATAAATAAGTGTAACTAACACGACTTTCTCAGCCGTTCTCTTACCCCTACCATCCTATATCCTTTTCCTGGTTCTAAGTAAAGAAAGAAGATTTTTTTTTGTTTTGTAGTTAAATACCTTAGCTGAAGTTTGGTAGTTGTTTTGTAGTTAGGTACCGACTAATACCTTAGTTAATACTAACATACGGTACACGGCTGACAGTATTAGTCGGTACCTATTAGGTATATCGTATGGTGTTATGGAGGAAAAGGAACCCTAGGTACGCGAGTCTATTTCGCACTTGACCAGTTTTTACATACATTAGTAACTTCTTCGAATCGCATTTCAAGTCAAGAAGCAATAAAAATCAAGGCAATTTTTTAATTAATGATTTTTACCATCTCACATTTATTTATATCTTTTTTCTAAGAACTATAATTACAAATGCTTCGTTATTTTATAGTTGCTCAATATTTAAGGCAACAATGTCAACTACGCAATATTCTAACTGATAAAAGTAGAATGAACTAATTATCAAGATAATGCTTTTATGAAAAATCATAAGTATTATGATAATGGTGGTTTTATTAGATTAATTATAAATTAATTATTTAAAGCCGGCTAAACTTAGCCTAAAAACGTCAAAAGTGTTTCTATTTAGATGTTTTTAGGGTTCCGAACCAAACTGGTAAAATAGAACCCTTATGGTGCAACTTCGTCTGTCTGTCTGTCACATCTAATATATATAAATATATATAATATATATAAAATATAATATATGTCACCCTAAAAACATCTAAATAGAAACAGTTTTGACGTTTTTAGGCTTATATATATGATACAGATTTTTCTAGTTTGGGAGGCAGGGCTATAAATAATGCTGTTAAATTTGTACAATAAAGAATTTTTATTTTTATTTAATAAAAATAATAAAAATAAAAATGTATATATATATATATATATATATATATATATATATATATATATATATATATCGCGGCAACCACTCATGCTATTTATTGACCTGAAATTTTGAATAGTTTTAGAATATGATTGCCCAACTTAATTGCAAACATAATTAAAAATATATTATTATTGTAAAGGGCGAAATTTTCATCCTATACTATTAAACGAGTAATATTTTGTAATATTTGGGTCTAACGATTACGATGAAATTTACCATACGGGGGTTTTCGGGGGCGAAGAAATTATCTAGCTAGTTTGTTCTAACTCGTGTTTGGTAAAATTCGTTTATCCCGTGTTTTTCAGCATTTTTTTAATACCGCGTTTTAGACAGAAACCTAAAGCGCCATCTGTTGGCGGGTAGCATAGCTTGCTCACCCAAAAATGATTCAACCGTATCACCGTACCGTATTTTCTAGAGAAGCCCAAACTTGGTATGTTTTGAAAATGATTATTATTTTAATTTAATACACGTGACGGAAATATAATGATTTGATATATTTATTTAGAATCGGCTCGGTAAGCCCTATCATTAGATACCACACACGATAGGTTCCAGAACATTTTCTTTTTCATCCAAAAAGTAATCGGCTATCGACTTGAAATTTGGAATAGTTTTAGAATATGGTTGCCCAACTTAATTGCAAATAAAAAAATGTAAAGGGGCCCAAAATAGGGGGGGCCAAATTTCAAATTGTCGAGGTCGTGGGGTATCATATGAAAGGGCTTTACTTGTAAATTCTAAAAAATATTTTTGTTTTTTTTACGTCTCTTAGTTTTCCAGTTAAGATGAAAAATGTAAAAAAAAACACCATTCCCCCCTTATTCCCGAAGTTTGTGAAAGGAAAAATCTGAATTAATTACAGTTTTGTCAGAAATTCATGTAAACATATCAGCAAAAATAAAACGATCTTTCTAAGTTGCTCAGTTTTTTAGAAATCTGCAAATAACCTTTACAAACAAATTTAGTTTTGCGGTCCTAAAAATGGACTTTATTGCTTCCAAAAATACAAAAAATATATCGGAACCCTCCGCGCGCGAGTCCGAGTCGCACTTGACCGGTTTTTATTTATTTTCTGGTGCTACGGGTCAAATTCCAATTTTAATGTTTTTACACCATTTGCAGAATTTTACTGAATTTCGGGGTGTACCGCTTAAGCTAGCTGCCCATCCTCCGGTTTATAGGCCCTTAGTCGTCTCTTACGACACCCAAGGGTAGAGATAGGTTGGCAACACATGGGCTAAAATATGTATAGGTATAAATTAAATGTTACTAGCAATGAACTAATAGCTAATCGGTTGAAATTTTCACGGAATTGGTGTTATTATGGCGGATAAGATAACCTAGTAGAAGTTAAGTACCTACAAAATGTAAAAGGTAAGTTCACGCAAAAAGCCTTAATTACTGGAATTTTGGATTATATTTTTTCCCCAAAAACACTTCGTTCAACACAAATTTTATTGTGTCATCATCATATCAGCCGAAAGACGTCCACTGCTGGACATAGGCCTCCCCTAAAGATCTCTATGACGACCGGTCTTGCGCATCCAGCGGCTTCCTTTTTATTGTCTTAGTACGGAATCCTTGTTAAACGAGCTCAACTCGAACTTGACCGGTTTTTGTAATAGGCCGGTCAGTTAATTATACTTATTAATGACTTTTTAAGATGGAAACGTTTGGTTAAATTTAAACTATTTTAATGCATTTGCAACGCCACGTAGAAAAGTAAATGCCTTTTTGTGAATTAGGAACGGTATTTTATTTTTAGAATAATTCCCTGCTTTTCTGCTGTGGTTCGGTTTGAAGGGTGAGGGAGCCAGCGAAATTACCGGCGCACGAGACACACCATCTTAGTTATCTGGGTGGGTAACGTGCTTTGCTGTCTTATTAGTGTCAAGTTATGCCACTACTAAGACAGCGGGCTTCATGGGCGGTGGTGACCACTTTCCATCACCTGCTAGTTTTTTCACTTGTCACATAAAAAAAATATGAGTAGCAAGATGTCTTCGTTGAAGTTAATGCTTCATTAAATTTATTGTAGGAGCAAACAGAAAACTGTAGTCAAAGTAACATTCATTATACATAATTAATAGTGCACCTGAGTAAAGTAAACACACAGTCGGTGCGTCCGGGGTTACCAGATGGTATAACTGTAAAATCCTGACAAAAAGCCTAATTTTTACTCAAATGTCCTGACATTAAACGGTGGCTCCACGAGCTTATTCCACCATCTCCCTTTTATCATCGGGAGTCGGATATCACCCATACTTGGTTGATATTCCGCACATTCGCACAAAGCGCTTTGAAACATCTTTTATAATGCGCACGGCTAAAGAGTGGAATTCTCTGCCTGCGTCTGTGTTCCCGAGTTCATATAATCCAAATCAATTCAAGTCGCGAGTGAATAGGGCAAGCTCGTTCCATCGTCGACCTCATCTCTATCCTCAAGACTAGATGGAGAGCAAGAGTAAGCCCATTGACAATAAAAAAAAAACGGTGGGACGTGCGTAGTAAATACGATAACACTTTGTACGTATCAATAAATTTTCTTGGTTCTGAGCTTATATGCGCTAAATAAAAAAAAATTGGAAGGGGGAGGAGACCCAGGCACCGTTTATATCGCTCTATTAAAATTAAATTAAATTTCTTGGTTTTGTTTTAGTATCCTGTGAAAAATCCTGACATTTTCCAACTGCGGCCGGAATACTGACAGAGATCAGAAAAATCCTGACATGTCAGGAGAAGTCCTGACGTATGGTAACACTATGTGCGTCGCGTCGCCTTTTTCTTAATTGAACTTGGCTAACTCACTACTATGTGTATAGGACCTAAGTCTATACTTAAGCAATTTCTTGGCAATTTAAAACAAGTTGAAACTTGTGATTCTACCTTCATTTATAACAAGCTCTTACCTGTGTTATATAACATGCAACAACGCATGCAATGCGACAAACAAATATGACAAATGATTTTTAAATATAAAGGCTGATATGAAGATACTAAAAATATTACAAACCCCAGATTACATCAAAACAATTTTAGCAGTACAAACTGTTTGATACATTTTCAATACCATAATCCAATCCTAATACAACTCTGTTTGTTACGCTTTCACGGCTAATCTGCTGAAGCGATTTTAATGAAATTTGGTGTGATAATAGTTTGTACTATGGAGAAGGATAAAGGCTAATTTTTTAAACTCCACGCGTCATGTCGCGGGCAGTAGCTAGTGTTGGTATAAAACAATTTTAGGGTCATTAAAACCAAAGTATAAGTTGTTCAGATATTTTCAATATCTTCAATACCTTTGTATTAAGCATTAAGGATAACAATAGTCAGTTGCAGAAAGTGTTTTTAAAGGTAATTCTCCTTTAATATTTAATGCTGCCACTTTGTCAACAAATATAAAAATTGTAAGCAATAGTTTTAAAGGGGCTTTAACTTGACGCTATCTGCAACTGGCAGGCAAATATAATAAATAACGAAAAAAATACTCACTTGCTTCTTAATTCCACTGGTGTATACTTAGCACTAATATCACAGAATTTTATTTCAACAAAATTATTTTAACTACTAAAATTGCACACACATTCACTTATATTATTTTCAAATAATTATAAAACAATTTGTTTAATATTTACAATTTAAAAACTATATTCCATTTATTCACATTCCTGTGCAAAAGTTTATAGTTTTTATTTCTTTTTAAATTATTTACATTTTCGATGTCAGTTACGTTTGACGCACGGAAGGGCGGTGCGCGTGCGACTGTGTAGTTGCGCGGCGGCTTGCTGACTGATGACTTACCGGCGCATACTCATTGTATTAATATAATCAAGGTGGACAATCCATTGATAACAATTGGATAGTATGTGGCTGTTGCTCTTTTTCTTTCTGATCAATATCGTGATCGGAACCGGTCCGGTTCAACGGATGGGTGACCGGTAGTCTAGTGATATCCGTGTTTTTGAAGATACGTTAAGCTGTTCGTTCCTATTACTAAAATCTTAGCTAATAGGAGCCATGTCAGAGGTTTGACACATTCGCATTTAGCGTTTTGCTTCTCCTAATGGAATTCCCAGGCGTTTATTTCCGAGTTCATATAACCCGAATCTTTTCAATTAGCGATTAATAAAAATTATTATTTTTTAACCACAGTTGACAATGGTTGACAATCAAATACTAAATAAGCTAGTATACCTTAACAGAATTACTTTTAAGCAAAATTTTGTTAATTTATAAATTGAATAAATAATTTATAAATTCAAAAATTACTGATGATTTTTATGTGGCTCCACCGCTTGAAATTTTGTACTTGCATATCTTCTGTTTGAGTGAACCGATTGCAATTAAACAACGCTTATATGTTGCACATAAGTAAGCCAAATACATTATTCTTCTTCTTCTTTTCGAGTCAATGGCAAAACTGACTATAAACGCTTAGCCCAAAAAGTAGCCACATCAATAGCCTTTTGGTTGCCTTCAAAAAGGTTATACATTATTTAAAAGCCCCGTTTGAATTGGTTCATTATTTTGAGAGTTATTAGCGCACAGGCCGTCTAATACTTTGCATTCGTGTTGCTTCTGTTTGAGTGAATCGATTGCAACTAAACGAAACTTATATGTTCCACCAAATTAAGCCAAATAAGTAAAAAATTACCTTGGCGGTTAGAAAAAGGTAATAGAACCCGTTCGGCTAATTTCTGACCCATACCCTGTTTGATTGTTGGTCTGTTTTTTTGTGCGTGAACTCTCAAACAAACCACCAGCAGCGATTCCAACGGGGTTTTCGATAATGTAGAATTATTAATTTGGCTTACTTCCGTGCAACATTATAAGTTTTGTTTCATTGCAATCGGTTTTCTGAAACAGAAGATACACGTATGCCAAGTATCAAATAGGCTGTGCACGACGCGAAACCAAGAAATTTCGATTACTTTCGTGCAACATAGGTATAAGCATTGTATTGAAATCGGTTCGCTCAAACAGAGCTATGCGAGATTAAAGCTCATACATATAATGAGTATGTCGCACAGAAGTAAGCCAAATATACGTTACTGAAAACCCCGTTTAAATCGGCCCAGTTTTAAAGGTCCAAACTTCACCAGATCGAAATCGTGGGCACTCTAGGCACAGCTTGTGATAAAAATAAGTATGAAAAAACTTTGTAACACAAAACATCAACAACTACCAATACAACATCGGAATTCAAGCTGAAAAATAAGTTAATTTTAGTTAATCAAATTTCGATATAATTTTGCATGAATCTTAGATCAAATACAACATCGGAATTCCAACTGACAAAGAAGTTAATTTTAGTTAATCAAATTTCGATATAATTTTGCATGAATCTTAGATCAAATAGATTATTCTTATGTTTAGTTAGTTTTGTTTACCTACTTATTTTCGTGGCTGACTTTTGGATCATAATCGTTATTCGTAGAATACGATGGATTTTAGCAGATAATAAATTAGCTTACTTAGAAGTTTGCGGATTAGAAAATAATAAAGATAACACGCGAGTAATTGAAAAAGAAACTTGTAAAAATATGCTTTAATACTTTCATTTACGGTTCAGAATCTTGGATTATTCAAGAACCATTGTGTACGATATTACAACAAAATACATGACAATCTATAAAGACTTTGTAAAGCAAACTTTATGTTATAATATAAAGCTTATGATACATCGTGTGAAGGGAAGGTGTGATACCAAAGGGTGTGAATCTGCATGAAACTGAACAACTTTTTCCATGGAACGTAGGTCATCGAGCAAAATCAATTTATGACCTCTCATAGAAACTGCATCATTGGAGGTCAAATTTGGTTTTTCGTATTTCGACCTATGTTCCTTGGGAAAAGTTTCTTCAGTTTCTTCTTTCTATCACCACCTTTTCGTTGTATATAATAATAATTGATATATTTTTTTGGCAACAAAGGCCCACTTGTTAGTGCAAATTACAATAAATTCTTATAAACTATGTTAGTAGTCAAATACAAGGTCATTAAAAATATCAACAAGCTTTTCGTCCCAACCACGTTCTCTACTCCGTGGTCCCAACAAACACATTTAGGACAAAGTGACCTCCTGACGAACCAGAACACGCATAAAGTGACTGTATATGTACTACTAGATATGGATATGTCACAGGCAAATCGTATAATTCGCCGTCAAAATGTAAAACGGTGCCGGCAGATTGTAAACGGGTTTAGATGACTGGTGCATTTTAGGTTCTTTAGCCACAGTATCTTTCAACTACAACGCACGAGCCAAGTGAGCGAAGCAAGCGGTCCACGGCAGCGGGTGGCGAATGCCAGAAACGATTTACGCGCCGTTTTGTGAAATGCCGCGGCGGCATTACGTAAATGACGAATTAAAAAATTTTCGGCATTTTATAGAATGCCAAAGCATAATGTAAATTGACGAATTATACAATTTGCCTACGAGATACAGATGACTACTTTCTTGACCAAGAGGAAAGACTATACAATTTACTAACCAAGAGATTTGGTGCTCTGATAGTCGAGCGAAACACAAGAAACAAATTTCTTGCCGTTTCTTTTACGCTGCCAGTAGCACGATCCGAAACGGTTGTAGACTCGCTCTTTTTTTGGGGGGGGGGGGGGAGGGGGGACATTTCACACAAGGTCATCTGAAGCCTGTACTATGGGAATTTGTTTTCTATTTGCATTGTTAAAATTTTATCATATCGCCCTATGGCACGTCCACTCCAGAATACCAGCAAAAACACTTGGTACAATTTTGGACGGAAAGTACCATAGTCACCATGCTCGGTTAGGATATTGCAGAGTGAATCTCTTGATTGTCCGAAAATTAAGATGATTCCGTGCTTCGGATGGCACGTTAAGCCGTAGGTCCCGGCTGCTATCTAAGGAAGCAGTTGTGTTGTTAGAGGCCTTTCGGCTCAACAACTCTGACACCAGGGTTAGTGAGGTCGGTCATCGACCTTGCAACCCACACGATATGATGATTGCACTTTTGATGGGATGTTATGATGATGAGGTAGCCCATGTAATGATGGTGAGGTGATGGGATGGACTGACGATACCCATTACCCACGCGATAACTGAATTTAGTCCAATTCCTGCGAGAGGGTCAGACACTGTGAGGGAGGCTGTGGGCGGCAATGTGATTCATGCGGTCCACACATCATATAGGGTGACTTTTAATTAGTTCTTGATAGCAGAAGGTATGCATGTACTCATGTTACTGAACAACTTTTCCCAAGGAACATAGGTCAAAATATGAAAAACCAAATTTGACCTCCCATACAAAATGCGCTGTCAGCTGATGCAGTTTCTATGGGAGGTCAAAACTTGATTTTTGTATTTCGATCTATGTTCCTTGCGGAAAGTTGTTCAGTATCATGAGTACATGCATACCTTCTGCTATCAAGAACTAATTAAAAGTCACCCTATCTATATAATCGCAGTTTTTAAAAGAAAAACGTATACAGAATGTAACAAAAAGGGTATATCAACCCTGAAGGGTGTGATTCTGCCCACGAAACTGAACAACTTTCCCAAAGCAACATAGGTCGAAACATGAAAAAAATATTTTGACCTTCCACAGAAACTGAATCAGCTGAGTGAGGGAGTTTGTGTGGGAGGTCAAAAATTATTTTTCGTATTTTACCTATGTTCCTTAGGGAAAGTTTTTACGCGATTTTCATTAGTGAGGGACCGAGGAACTTAGTTAGATTATCTATTAGCAAAATCACGGTCAAAAAACCGGTCAAGTGTGAGTCGAACTTGCGCGCCGAGGGTTTCGATATAGGTACCTGTAGTATTTATAGAAGCGATAGAGTCAATTTTTATAAGCCAAGAATTAAATTTGTTTGTAAAGGTTTTTTGCAGATTTTTAAAACACGGTGCTACTAAGAGAGATCGTTTTATTTTTCCCGTAATATTTACATAAACGTGTATAGAGTGTAATTATTTCAGATTTATCCTTCAGCAAACTTCCGAGATAAGGTGGGGGGGAATGATATATTTTTAAATATTTTTGCCATAACTTTAAAACTAAGACTGAGAAAAATAAAAATAGTATATTTTCGTATGTACATGATACTCGTAGCCCTTTCATATTATACTCAACTCGACCTAGTAGCGATAATTTCAAATTTTAACCCCCCCCCCCCCCCCCCCCATATTATGGGCCACCTTAGATTTTTATAATTAAAGTTGGACAATCATATTCCAAAATTATTTCAAATTTCAAGTCGATAGCATGAGTGGTTGCTGAGATATACAGGTGTGACCACAGAACAACGCTTGCGCGCGCACTAGTAAAAAATTTTTGTTTCTTATTGAAGAGTTATACTATCCAATTTTTGTAGGCGCTTATTTTGAATGCACATCATAAACACATTCGTTGCCATAGAGACGTTGTCACTGGTTTTTTGCATCTTACTCTCTCTCAATAATGGTACATACTATGACTAGAGCTCTGTGGGTGTGACAGACAGACAGAAAGACGAAAGGAACCAAAGGGTTCCGTTTTTACCATTTTGGTCCGGAACCCTAATAAAAGCAGTGTGGGACCGGTTTCGATTTAATATGGATTCAATGTTCCGGGGCGTGTGAATTTTTTGCGTAGGGTCCGAATTTCAATAAGTCTGCGCGGTCTGTCTGTGCCTTTGTTCGAAATGGTCTGAGTACTTTTTGAAGAGTCCGATTTTGTAGGTTTGTTACTTTATTTAGAAAATATCGATTATAAAATTTGTAGGCTTTTGTGCAAAGTCTGTCTGGGGAAGAAGGTAAGGCGGCACCTTACCTTTATCTGCCGTAAAGCAGCAGTGTTTGTTTCTGCTGTGTTTCGGTTTGAAGCGTAATTACCGGCACATGAGACATACCATCTTAGTTCTCAGGGTGGGTAACGGGCTTTGTTGTCTTATTAGTGTTAAATTATTTCACTAGTAAGACAGTGGGTGTCATGGGCGGTGGTGACCACTTACCAACATGTGGCCCACCTGCTCGTTTGCCCAGTTGTGTACAAAAAAATCGCGATGATAGTGACATTATCACAGCTCCACGGTAAGAAAACCCAAACAAGCACAACCCAGATTTGAGAAAAAAAATCCAGATTCATCGTTCAGATATCTATCCCGACCGGGAATCGAACCCGGAATCTTAGGCGCAGCTGGCAGGTACTACCACTGTGCCACACAGGCCGTCATTATAACTGAAAGTCGTATCGTGTATGAAATACACATCATTTTCTCACGTGTTGTTTTTTTTTACGTCAAAGTGAATATTGATTTAAAGACTATTATATTAAGAAGAGTCTCCCATTAAAAATTACTGAAGACATAAAAATATATATTTTTATTTCAAATCAAATCAATTGTCTTTTTCCACACTTATATTAGGGTTCCGAACCAAAACGGTAATAACGCAACCCTTATGGTGCACCCTTATGGTTCGTCTGTCTGTCACACCTGTTTATCTAAGCAACTACTAACGCTATCGACTTGAAATTTGGAATAGTTTAAGAATATGCTTACCAAGATTAAAAAAATACTTTTATTATTATAGTAGGGAAGGGAATATTTAAATTGTCGTGACTGGGTCAATGAAATAATATGAAAAGGCTTCGTTTGTTTAAGAATGTTTTCCAAAATAGATTTTTGTATTACTTTACTACTCTTAGTTTTTATGTTATTATTATAAAAAATACCAAAAAAAAATACCTACCATACTTATTTCCGAAGTTTGCAAAGCGAAAAATCTGAATTAATCCGAAACGGCGTAGACTCGCTCTATTTGCATTGTATTCTGCATGACATTCAATAAGTGTTCTGTAAATAATCTACATTGAATAAAATTATCTGAATCTGAATCATAGTCGATAGAGGTTTATCTAAACATGAGAGCAAAAATAAAACGATCTCTCAATGTAGCACAGTTTTCCAGAAATCTGCAAAATACCTTTACAAAGAAACTTAGTTTTGCGGTCCTAAAAAACCAGCCAAGTGCGAGTCGGACTCGCGCACTGAGGGTTCCGTACCACCACATAAACATAATTGTATTAGTTGAAATTTCAGTAAGTTAATGTGCTAGATTTTTTGAGTCCGACACGCGCTTGGCCAAATTTTATTATTTGTTGTTATTTTATAGCTTATGCACTATAAACATACCAATTTTCAAGTTTGTAAGTGTTCCCGTTTTTAAATGGAACTAAAACAAAAATCGCCTCAACGACCATCCAACTTGACCCCTCTCTTATATGAATGTTCTTGTAACGGGAGCTCACCACAATTGGATACATTAGTTGTGAGGAAAGTTGTAATATTTAGTGGTTTCAGACTTTTCCCATTATTTGTACTGTGAGACCTAGCTTCTTGACAAATTTCATAATTTTAGGTCAACGGGAAGTACCCTGTAGGTTTTGCTTTTTTGCATAAATGTATGGAGATGAGGACATAAAATGCCATATCTTTTGATTGCGTTGTTGTAAAAAATTGAAATTTTCAGATCTTGTGTGGTTTATGGACCCTAATAAATGGTATCAATTTCAACCTGATACCTTTACCCGTTTATGAGATAAAAAGTCTTGACAGACAGACAGACAGACAGACGGACAACAAAGTGATCCTATAAGGGTTCCGTTTTTTTCTTTTGAGGTACGGAACCCTAAAAAGACTTTATTACATCCAAAAATACTATAGGTATTACGGAACCCTCGGCGCGCGAGTCCAACTCCCACTTGACCAGTTTTTTTTATGGTGTGACTTCGTCCGACTATCGTAGGTATATTTCTATTCTCATTGAAAATGGGGGATAAAAAAGTGTCTTCACAAATTTAAATAAATTTAGTTTTGCAGTCCTATTGCTTCTAAAAGTACCTCCTACTAAAGGTATATCGGAACCCTCGGTTTTCTGTGTTTCGACCAATGTTTTCCGGTTAAAGCAGTTTTAGTAAAGGCGATAACAAAGCCTATTTTTACTAAAACCATGAGTTGTAAGCATTGTAACATAGGACCTATTTTGAAAGACCTTAAAAAGACATCCCACCTTAACTTCCTAGTTCCGATGTATTTGCCGAAGAATCTACATTACATTGACATTACATGGCTGTGTAATTAACAAGATAATTCTCATTAACTATGCACAAGGATTGGAACATTAATTATCGATTACCTTAGATAGTTAGGTAATTAATAGTGTCTTCCTTCACTTAGGAGTTCCTACATAGCCTTCCATACACGAATTATGGCAAACGCACAGATTAGATATAGGGGAATGATCGAACACGTACAGTCAACGACAGGTCAAGCTTGACACTCGCAGTGCGACTCTAGCCCGTACGTCTATATAAAGTAAATGTGTCTAGCTTGATGTGCTCTTGGCTGTACCTAGTGTCGATGCTATCGCCATCTGTTTACAAGCTTTTATTTAGTTCTACCTTTCTGTGTCTGCCTGTCTGTAATCAAATCTTGCAAGTTATAACTTCCCACTATCCAATGAAGCTGAAATTTTTATTCATCTGTAAATCGGATGCTAATGCAATTAGGCGGAGAGCGCCCAGTTGGCAACCATACCTCATCGGGTACCAAACAGCAACCTATCTAAGCTGCTTCACAATGAAATGTTGGTGTAAATGTTGGACAGGTATACAGGGTTGCCTGGGCGCAACCTGACACGTTTTGTACAGTCAACAAAATACTGGTTATTATTTAACCATTTCATGTTCCAAGTAAATACTCTAAAATATGATAGCCGGAATCTACTTTTTGTGTTTGTCTGAAATGTTCTTCCATTTAATTCAAAGAAAAATGCCTGCTGAAATAATTTATCTTTTCATATAATTCGTCGACGAATTAAATTTGCTTTTCCAAAGGGGCAGGTACATCTTCCCTAACGAGTACCTCATCATAACGAGCAGGTAGATCGATGACCGACCTCACGATGTCACAAACCCTGGTGTCAGAGTTGTTGAACCGCCAAAGGCCTAACATGGCTAAAAGCGGGTATTTACCGCGGGTATGAACGCTTGAGGTCATCTGCTTGCCTTTTAAGGCTTATTTAAATTTTAAGCGCGTCTCAGGGAAGTACCGAGAAGTCTAAGTCGTACTGTTTCAGAATCGAAACACCGCATTTTGTTCCCATGCATGCAACTTCCTTAAGTAACGCCCTATGTGACACACAGAAAATGAAATCATGAATGAATTTTCCTAGACAAAATCCTACTTTATCCTCCTGTCACGTAAAGGAAATAATTTCTACAATTATTACAAAACCTGTATGTCACCGTGGTTTTCCAAAATCTTTATGTATGTATTCTATGTCATAGTCGGTGGCGTATTTACCCCCTCGGGGATAAAACGCCATTCACGTACACGGGTGACAAGCTGTGAGTAACGCGACATTTCGGTCGCCTAAGTAAAGGATTACTTACTTATTATGTAAATTTTACAGTATCCGCGATCAGGTTGTCAAAATGTTTACTTTTTCTTTATAGTTGTTAAACTTGCCGTTTACAAAAGAACGGCGAATTGTAAAACGGCGCCGGCATACATTTGCTTATACCTAAAAAAAATTAGCATGGCCAAGGACGATAATAAAACTGGCATGGCAAAACATTTTACCAACTTACCAACACATTTTGCAGCTATATCAAGACTAATTGTGCTCCATGATTAATAGTAATCAGCTAAAGCTGTCAGAAGAAACAAGTTTGTAAAACAATGTTATTTTTAGGGTTCCGTACCTCAAAGAAAAAAACGGAACCCTTATAGGATCACTTTGTTGTCCGTCTGTCTGTCTGTCTGTCAAGACCCTTTATCTCACGAACGGGTAGAGGTATCAGATTGAAATTGATACCATATATCAGGATCCATGAACCACACAAGATCTGAAAATTTCAATTTTTTACAACGACGCAATCAAAAGATTTGGCTTTTTATGTCCTCATCTCCAAACATTTATGCAAAAACGCAAAACCTACGGGGTACTTCCCGTTGACCTAAAATTATGAAATTTAGCAAGAAGCTAAGTCTCACAGTACAAATAAAGGGAAAAGTCTGAAATCATTAAATATTACAACTTTTCTCACAACTAATGGTAACCAATTGAGGTGAGCTCCCGTTTCAAGAACATTCATGTAAGAGAGGGGTCAAGTTGAATGGTCGATGAGGCGATTTTTGTTTTAGTTCTATTTTAAAAACGGGAACACATACAAACTTGAATGTTGGTATGTTTATAGTGCATAAGCTATAAAAGAACAACAAATAATAAAACTTGGTCAAGCGCGTGTCGGACTCAAAAAATCTAGCACATTAACTTACTGAAATTTCAACTAATACAATTATGATTATGTGGTGGTACGTAACCCTCAGTGCGCGAGTCCGACTCGCACTTGGCCGGTTTTTTTCGGTCAAATATACTCTGGTGCGTCTGATTTGTGGTAGTCTGTCTGGTTCTATGGCTGAAAAATGTGTTGGTAAGCGTTTGCCATTCTAAAAATTTTTAGGTAAATCTAGGGTGGGCAGCAGTACAGTAGGCTCGCATGTTTGGAAAAGCGATGATTGGCCAATTTAATACTGATTTATTTTATTTCTTTCATCTAACCTACAACTTAAAAAACCAGTCAAGTGCGAGTCGGACTCGCGCGCCGAGCGTTCCGATATACCTCTAGTATTTTAAAAAGCTAAAGAGTATATTGTTATGACCGCAAAACTAAATTTGTTTGTAAAGGTTTTTTGCAGATTTCTAAAAAACAATGCTACTCAGACAGATTGTTTTATTTTTTCTGTCTTATTTACGTAAACGTCTATCGACTGTATCTATTTTGGAATGTCATATATACCCTACTGCACCTAGTAACGACAATTAAAAATTTTTCCCCCTTATTTGGGCTTTCTTTACAATAATAATAAGTGACGGACAGAAAGGCAGACAGACATATGGGTTCCGTTTTTAACATTTTGGTTCGGAACCCTAAAAACAACATTTTAACTTAATTAAGCCTAAGCTTTTGTCAAGGATTGCCTGTGCCATTATTAGGGTTCCGTAGCCAAATGGCAAAAAACGGAACCCTTATAGATTCGTCATGTCTGTCTGTCCGTCCGTATGTCACAGCCACTTTTTTTCTGAAACTATAAGAGCTATACTGTTGAAACTTGGTGAGTAGATGTATTCTGTAAAAAAAAATTTTAGGGTTCCCCATACTTAGAACTGAAACTCAAAATTTTTTTTTTCTTCAAACCCATATGTGAGGGGTATATGGATAAAGATAAACATAAAGATAATTTATTGTATGATTGCGGTACAGTGTAAAAGATGTCTAATTTATAAATTCCAGCACAATCTACCTATTACATCAGGTGTACAATATTTTAATTGATAATATAAAATTAATAAATTAATAATTCACAAACAATTTCAAATAAGTACTTAAATATAAAATAAAATAATGTTAATGTCAAGTTCAAAAATTTCGTCAAGATGTTCCTAGTTATAGATTTTCGAAAATTCAATGTCATGTCGCTCTCTTGTATTGGTAAAGTGCTCACTAATCTTGTAATAAATTCTATTTAAACATAATTTCATCACTTCGCGTTTAAAACGTGGTAGCTCCATACATTTAATATCATTAGGCAAGCAATTGAAAATCTTTATTGACATAAATAAAACATTTTTACTATAAAATGAAGTTTTACAACTCGGACATTCCAAATTTTTTACTCGACGAGATGATTTTTCTTTGTACTGATTATAATTTTGCTTAACAAACATACAAGTTTCATAGACATATAATGAAGGTAACGTTAGCAATCCGAGTTTTTGAAATAAGGGTTTGCAAGAATCAGTTTGTTTGGCGCCAAAAAGAGCCCTTACACATTTTTTCTGTAGCTTAAACAATGTATCAAGATTACTAGCATTACCCCACAATATAATTCCATAACGCAGGTTTGACATAATATGTGCATGTAATGCTTGAAGAGCTATATTTTGGGACGTAATTTGTGTGAACCTTTTCAAAGCATACACGAATTTGTTCAATTTGTCTGTCAATTTCTGAACATGTTCAGTCCATGTAGTGTGTTTATCCATAATAAGACCAAGAAATCGAATAGAGTCTACACTTTCAATTCTTGTGCTGTTATGTTTAACTGCTAGAGAACATGAGGCACTTTGTGAAAAATGGAATTCTATAAGTTTAGTTTTTTCAAGATTAACTATAAGATTATGACTTTCCAGCCAACTAGTTACTTCGTGGAAGACTTTGTTTACCTCATTTTCGTAGTTTACAATGTCATTACTATCACCTTTGACAACTAGGGTACAATCGTCACTTCGTCAGCGTAAAGAATTATTTTATGCTTAGTTACCGCTGGCAATTCATTTACATATATTATAAATAATAGTGGGCCTAATATACTCCCTTGCGGAACACCGTATTTAATCTGCCTATACTCTGATCTATATTTTGTTAACACTTTTGTATGCTGATCGTACTGTATTATTTCTGTGCACTGTTTTCTGTCACTTAAGTATGATTTCAACCAGTTATAGCATGTGCCTCGTATTCCGCAATGATAAAGTTTAGATAAGAGTTTTCCGTGAGAAACTCTGTCAAATGCTTTTGACATATCCATGAAGATTGTACATAGTGGTGTTCTTTTGTCTCTACATTCACAAATCACTTTAACTCATAGACAGCCTTAGTATAGGTCTTCAAAAATTATATTGAGGTTTGTATTTCATTTAATTTTTTTCTAAACTGAATAGTTTGAGCGAGAGACACTTCCAAAGTGGTAAAATGTGTAAACCCCCCCCCCCCCCCCCACCCCCCTGTAACTTCTAAAATAAGAGAAAAATTAAACTAAAAAAAATATATGATGTACATTACCATGCAAACTTCCAACGAAAAGTGGTTTGAACGAGATCTACGAGTAGTAAGTAGTTTTTTTTTTAATACGTCATAAATCGTAAACCGCCATTTATCTTTCATTCAATCAACTCAAATATAAATTTTTGTTACTTACATAAGTTACATCACTTAATAAAGTTTTTTAGCAATAAAAATACCATAACTTGTAACTTGTACTTGTACTTGTATATACGTATAGGTTTGTACAAACCCGGTTTTTTTTAAAGAAATCATTTTCTAAGTGCAGCAATGACATATTTGAAAATCGATCTTGCAGCATCGTGGTACGCAGCCATGTTTTTATTTGCCGCATAGCAGACAAGCTCCACTCTTTGCTAAGCTGACAGGAAGTACAAACGCCGCCTGAAGCATTTTAAACAAAATTGACTATACCAAAGAATATTTAAGTAACGCCCATGCCAAATTCTATACTTTGCTCTAGAAACTTGAAATTTTGCTCCGAGGTTCGTTATACCTAGACAGGATTGTGAATCGATGGAATACCACACGGACGAAATCATGGTCAACAGTCAGTTAGCTTTAAGGCCTTAATAGCTCTCAGCGACATCATTCTCAGCGAGATCAAATTAAAAATGCTCTCTAATCGTATGTGCACGCTAAGATGTCACGCGCTTACAGTTTTTGGTCGGGTTCGCAGCCGCGCGCGCCCGAATACTCGGTTTAATTAATAAAGGAATTAAAATAAAACATTCAAGGAAAAATATTCATATTATAGATACTTTTTTTTGTGTGTAAAAACTAATTAGTGAAATTTTGCGGTTTTGGAGAAATTTTGCAAATTATGACAAAAACAGATGCTGCTTGGGATTTTTTTCTCAAACGCGGTTAGCAAAATCCTACTAATATTATAAACGCGAAAGTTTGTAAGTATGTATGGATGGATGTTTGTTACTCTTTCACGTAAAAACTACTGAATGGATTTTAAGGAAACTTTACAATAATATAGCTTATACATCAGAATAACACATAGGCTACAATTTATAAACCTGCGTAGACAAAGTCGCGAGTACCAGCCAGTCTAGTAGCGGAAGAGCAGGAGCGGAAGAGCGGGAGCGTGAGCGGAAGAGCGGGAGAGCGGGAGCGGGGGCTGTAAGCTACTTTTTACAGCGGGAAAATATCTCTTCCTATAGGAAAACACGTTATAATATAAAATACTAAATCCAGTCGGCAACAGCTACTACAATTATATTCAAATAAAAACCTTTTTTAAATCTTGATATATCACTCTGTATTTTTAGGGTTCCGTACCTCAAAAGAAAAAAACGGAACCCTTATAGGATCACTTTGTTGTCCGTCTGTCTGTCTGTCTGTCTGTCTGTCTGTCTGTCTGTCTGTCTGTCAAGACCCTTTATCTCACGAACGGGTAAAGGTATCAGGTTGAAATTAATACCATATATTAGGATCCATGAACCACACAAGATCTGAAAATTTCAATTTTTTACAACGACGCAATCAAAAGATATGGCATTTTATGTCCTCATCTCCATACATTTATTCAAAAATGCAAAACCTACAGGGTACTTCCCGTTGACCTAAAATTATGAAATTAGGCAAGAAGCTAGGTCTCACAGTACAAATAATGGGAAAAGTCTGAAATCATTAAATATTACAACTTTACTCACAACTAATGGTAACCAATTGTGGTGAGCTCCCGTTTCAAGAACATTCATATAAGAGAAGGGTCAAGTTGGATGGTCGCTGAGGCGATTTTTGTTTTAGTTCTATTTAAAAATGAGAACACTTACAAACTTGAAAATTGGTATGTTTATAGTGCATAAGCTATAAAATAACAACAAATAATAAAATTTGGTCAAGCGCGTGTCTGACTCAAAAAATCTAGCACATTAACTTACTGACATTTCAACTAATACAATTATGTTTATGTGGTGGTACGGAACCCTTAGTGCGCGAGTCCGACTCGCACTTGGCCGGTTTTTTTCTTAATGGTTTTGATGGCCATTTACTGTAATTTTTCAACGTTAAGTTAGGCATTTTACCCCTATTAGCGCTTTAATGAAATTTGAAAAGCCACCCTTCTTTCTGTATTTCATAGAGAGATGATAAAGTATTCCATCAATCGGCCAAAATATTCTAAATCGACGGTCATTCTTTCCAAAAGTGAATAAAGAGAAATGATTGAGAGTGATTGTAAATGTTCATTTTTGTTGTGATTTAGGTACTTACGTTTTATTTTTAAAATAGTTTATTTGGGTAAATTAAGATTCTGAACACATCTGAAGTGATATTTTATCACCCAGTGATTATGATACATTTTTTTCGTCTATTCTTCAAGTCTTTTTCTAGTGTATATTATTGCGAAAGGAAAAATCTGAATTAAATATAGTCGATAGATGTTTATGTGAAATTACAGGAAAAATAAAACTATCTTTCTAAGTAGCACAGTTTTTTATAAACTTGCAAAAATCTTTACCAACAAATTTTGTTTTGCGGTCCTAAAAATGGTTTTTATTGCTTCTAAAAATACTACAGGTATATAGGATCCCACGGCGCGCGAGTCCGACTCGCACTTGACCGGTTTATAGTGTTCCGTAGTCAAAAAGAAACCCTTATAGTTTCGTTACAATATGTCCTTCTGTCTGTCTGTCTGTGCGCGGCTTAGCTCAGAGACCCTTAGTAAAAAGCTGAAATTTTGTACGGCTACATAATACAATTTGAAAAATATTTTTTTAAGGGTTCCTCACCTAAAAGTGGGGATGATTTTTTTTTTCTTGTCTACCTCAAAGTGTGGGGTGTCGTTAGATGGTGTTATAAAAATAATGTAAGATCATTCAAAGAAATGTTCTTGATTCGTGATGTTCGTTCTAAGATTATTTAGGGATCCATTTGTGAAATATTAAGCTTGAAAACGCAATTTTTGTTGGAGTCGAGTGCCCCCCTCTCCCCCCCCCCCCCCCTTACCGGCTAAACGGTTGTTATTGGAAATGTGAGAAAATTCATAGTAGTAGCATATAATAATATGATTAATTTAAAAGGAAAACTATGACAGTTAAATAGCGCGTCACAGGTTAACGAGTTATAGCCGAAAGACTAAAAAATAATAAAAATAGCAATTTTAATCAACAACAATACATACCTAGCCTAGCATAGAAAAACTTGAATTAGTGTGTCAAAAGTATATTTATTTTTCGACATAGTCTCCTTGAAGCGTAAAGCCTTGATGCCATCCCTGAAGTGGTTTTCTTCAAGCCCTTCAAAATAACTGTCCACGGTAGACATCACCTCGCTATTATTTTCAAATCTTTGTCCAGCTAAAAAATTCACAGTGGTAGCATATATGAGCATATATAGCATATATGATGAAAATTAAAGGAAAACTATGACAGTCAAATAGGCTACATAGGTTAACGAGTTATAGCCAAAAAAGTAAAAAATAATAAAAATAGCAATCAGGCGCTAAGCATTAAGAGGAAACCTCTTTGAGTATTAAGAGGTAAAAAGTTTATGTTATAAACGTTATGAAATTTTTACTTAAAACCCGCTTTGCGATAATAAATCGCAACTACGGAACCCTATACTGCGCGTGGCCCAACACGCACTTGGCCGGTTTTTCAGATTGTTTCTATCTTTGAAACCAAGTGATTAGATATTATGAATGATGTCCAATATCAGTTTACATTGTTTTTAATTTTTTATAAATTAAAATAACTTTCCAAAAGAAGTTTTCAGTAAATAAAAAAAATAAATTCATTATTTTATATTTTATACTTTGAGGTACATTATAATAAAATTCTTATTCTATTACTCCAGTATTTTTTAAGTGAATTTAGTGAAACCCTATAGATTTTTCAGCTAAGGCACGTGAAGTAATTAAGAGATGCTCCCGGGTACATAAATGTCTTCAGCCTAACCATTCTAACCAAATCATCATCGATGACCGACCTCACAAACCCTGGTGTCAGAGTGGTTGAGCCGCCAAAGGCCTCTGACATGGCTCATTAACGACTACATCCGTAGATAGTAGTCGGGACCAACGGCTTAACGTGCCTTCCGAAGCACGGAATCATCTAACTTTTCGGACAATCAGGTGATAACCAAATACAAACCATTTAACCAACCGAACCTCACTTTTACCGTCTTAAGCGTGACCTGGAGCTCCTCTTTCTTCTACAGGAGTCGTCTTCTACCGAAAGTTGTCAATCATTACAGATAGATAGATAGATGAATGCTTTATTGCGCACATAACAACAATATAATTCGTTTTACAGAACACCTTAAATATAATGTGAGCAAAGGCGGCCTTATCACTACAAACGATCTTTTAAAGGCAACCTTAGTTACATATCATATCTGAACTTTGGAGACATAAAAAGGGTGAGAGTGGTGAAGGTGCTCGGAGAAGGGATCTTTTGCTTATGTTAGTCTTCGATTTTTGAACCGCGATATCTTCCTTCGGCTCAATTTCCTTTGTTGTTTCATCTGTCTTGGACTTAGGATGACAAGTTGAGGCATGAAAGCAGGGGTCGTATTGCGAATGTAGGACAGGTAAATCACATGTTTATTTTGTTCACATATTATTTGAACAGGACATAATAAATTTAAAATAATTAGCACGATCCTGGTGTACTACAATCTTTGACACCGTCACCAGATCCAAATATTCCTCTACCGCTATATGGTGCATTGCACGAACCGTCTTCCGTGCAAGTATACATGCCGGCACCACTCTGAAATCCTGCGCAAGAATTTCGTCCCGTACAGCTGTTTGTTCCAGAACCGCTGTAATCACCAGAGCAAGATTTTTCTGCTGTACAGCATCTATAACCCTGTCCAGACATAAACCCTCGACATGAACCCCGTCCAGTGCAAGAATCCGTACCTCTTGCAGATGTCAATTCCAAACAAACTAATACGATGAATAGTAACACGGCCAAGTCGGCCATACCTTTAGACAACATGGTTATTACTGATAACAATCACGATTGATTCTGCCATTTATATGGTCTCCTTCATATGGTAGATAAAAGACTTAACTAGATAACAAAAGATGCAAAGAGTGGAAAATTTTTCGTTTAATCCGTTTCATGTGTCAATGGCAACGGTTACCAACACATTTTGTAGGTATATCAATAAAATAAAAACCGGTCAAGTGCGAGTCGGACTCGCGCGCCCATATACCTATAGTATTTTGGGAAGCAATACAAGAACGTCCATTTTTAAGGACCGCAAAACTAAATTTATTTGTTAACGTTTTTTTCAGATTTCTAAAAAACTATGCAATTCGGAAAGATAGTTCTTTTTTTTGTATTTACATAAACTTCTATGGACTGTAATTAATTCAATTTTTTTCCTTTCACAAACTTCGGAGATAAGGGGGAAATGGTATTTTTTTGTCATTTTTAGGGTTCCGTACCTCAAAAGAAAAAAACGGAACCCTTATAGGATCACTTTGTTGTCCGTCTGTCTGTCTGTCTGTCTGTCAAGACCCTTTATCTCACGAACGGGTAAAGGTATCAGGTTGAAATTAATACCATACATTAGGATCCATGAACCACACAAGATCTGAAAATTTCAATTTTTTACAACGACGCAATCAAAAGATATGGCATTTTATGTCCTCATCCCCATACATTTATTCAAAAATGCAAAACCTACAGGGTACTTCCCGTTGACCTAAAATTATGAAATTTGGCAAGAAGCTAGGTCTCACAGTACAAATAAAGGGAAAAGTCGGATATCATTAAATATTACAACTTATCTCACAACTAATGACTTAGAACCTTAGAACCTCCGGATCAAGAGCCAAATGCTATATAAAGGCTGCGGATAGTAATGAGTAAATAAGTACCAACTGCAAACTTATGTTTGTAATTCCATACAAATAATATGAAAATACAAACTTACCTATACGAACTAGATTTATGTAAAAATGATTTAATGAAATATGCAGTCAGGTAGAAAACCAATTTAGAATCCAAATTGTAGAACACCAAAATAAGCTCGACGAAACAGATTTTGAGTAAATCACATTTTTTAAATTTTAGTAGTAAGGGAACACCCCTTATATGAATTTCTAGAGACCAATTGATACTGCCGCAAATACCTTAAATAGAGATGCTTGGTCATACAAAGATTCATCAATATTTTATGAGCCGTTTATGTGATAATCACAATTTTTCATTTTCGTTGTATGACAACAACCCTCAAAATGAGAGCCAGCAGGAAACCACTCAAAACCCTTCGATGGATTTGCATAAAACTCTTAAATTCCAAATTTGGTGTCATCGGACCATTCGTTTAGCCGCTGGGCCAAAGCGTGACGGACACCGACCGACGGACCGACCGACCGACCGACCGACCGACGGACGGACATTTTTGGGAGACTTGTTTTTTATGATGTATAAGTGATATAGAACACATTTTTGAGAAAATTAGAAAAACTTTTTTTTTCACGAATACAATACCTTTCTCGCTTCGCTCGAAAGTAAAAACGGAACCCTTACAGGATCAATTTGTTGTCCGTCTGTCTGTCAAGACCCTTTTTCTCAGGAACGCGTAGAGGTACGTAGGATGATAAATAGCTAGCCTAACCCATATATTGTACGTATAATGACATAAATCTCCTTATTATTTTACTCATTGGTTCATTAGCTGCCAGTGTTCCAAATTTAAAATCGATCGTATAGTTTTTCTTTTAAATATTGACATTTCAAAAAGCATTGTTTTGTTTTTTCTGCAAAATGGATGAAATTGAGCTAAGAGCTGGGATAAAGTTTTTGCATTTAAAAGGATTAAAAGGTGGAGAGATTTTTTCGGAGATGAAGGGTGTTTTGGGAGAAAATGCTCCTTCATATGCGACCATAAAAAATTGGGTGGCTGAATTTAAACGTGGCCGTACCAGCACCCAAGATGAACATCGTCCAGGACGTCCAAAAAGTGCCACTACTCCAGAAATTGTGACCAAAATTCATGATGCAGTTTTAGCTGACCGAAGATCGAAACTTTCCGAGATAGCTGATACTGTAGGCATCTCTAAAGAACGCATTACATTTTGACTCAAGAATTATGTATGAAAAAATTATCCGCAAGGTGGGTGCCGCGATTGCTTACAGTTGACCAAAAACGCGTTCGTATGCAAATTTCACAAGACTGTTTGGACCGCTTTAAGAGCAATACGAGTACAACTGATTTTCTATGACGGTTTGTTACTACAGACGAGATTTGGGTTCACCACTATATCATCATAACATCCCATGCAACGTCTACTACAGGACAGGGAGCTCCCTCCAGAATTCTAGCTTTTGCTGGAAATATGTGGAGGGGAAGTACCATAGTCACCTCGCTTGTTAGCGTTACGGCTGGCACTATGGACCGCGGTTGTAGGTGACCGCAGTTAGTAAGATGTAAGATACAGAGGAGGATGCTGCTGCCCATCCTCCAGTTAACCCTTAGTCGCCTCTTACGGCACCCACGGGTATGTATGGGTTGGTACTATTCTTTGCCGGCACCACACGGGACGAAAAAATTAATCGGGGATCAAAAATTCAGTCTAAACAATGGACGGAAAAAAAAATCCCCGGCTCCAAAGAAAGCAAAAGCCGTGAAATCAGCGGGGAAAGTCATGGCGTCAGTATTTTGGGATTCGAAGGGAATATTGATGATTGATTACCTTCCAAAAGGACAAAACATAAATGGCGATTATTATGCTGATCTACTGGATAAATTACAAGTGAGTATTCGTGAAAAAAGACCCGGCCTAGCTAAACAAAAAAAAATTTCTCATCAGGATAATGCGCGCGTCCACACGTGCATCACTGCGATGGCGAAATTCAAAGAGTTAAATTATGATTTGCTACCACACTCAGCTTATTCTCCTGATCTGGCACCATCTGACTTTCATCTATTCCCCAAGCTCAAAAATTTTTTAGCTGGACAAAGATTTGAAAATAATAGCGAGGTGATGTCTGCCGTGGACAGTTATTTTGAAGGGCTTGAAGAAAACCACTTCAGGGATGGCATTAAGGCTTTAGAGCATAGATGGATGAAGTGCATAGCGCTTCAAGGAGACTATGTCGAAAAATAAATATACTTTTAACACACTATTTTTTTAGTTTTTCGGCTATAACTCGTTAACCTGTGGAGCCTATTTAACTGTCACAGTTTTCCTCTTAAATTCATCATATACGCTACTACTGTGAATTTTCTCACATTTCTAATAACAACCCTTTAGCCAGCAAAGGGGGGGGGGGGGGGGCACTCGACTCCAACAAAAAATTGCGTTTTAAAGCTTATTATTTCACAAATGGCTCCCTAAATGATCTTAGAACGAACATCACGAATCAAGAACATTTCTTTGAATGATCTTACATTATTTTTATAACACCATTTAACGACACCCCACACTTTGAGGTAGACAAGAAAAAAAATCATCCCCACTTTTAGGTGAGGAACCCTTAAAAAAATTTTTTTCAAATTGTATTATGTATCCGTACAAAATTTCAGCTTTCTACTAAGGGTCTCTGAGCTAAGCCGTGGACTGACAGACAGACAGAAGGACATATTGTAACGAAACTATAAGGGTTCCTTTTTGACTACGGAACACTACAAACCGGTCAAGTGCGAGTCGGACTCGCGCGCCGTGGGATCCTATACCATATTTTAGAAGCAATAAAAACCACTTTTAGGACTGCAAAACAAAATTTGTCGGTAAAGATTTTTGCAAGTTTATAAAACACTGTACTACTTAGAAAGATAGTTTTATTTTTCCTGTTATATTCACATAAACCTCTATCGACTATAATTAATTCAGATTTTTCCTTTCGCAATAATATAGACTAGAAAAAGACTTGAAGAATAGACGAAAAAAATGTATCATAATCACTGGGTGATAAAATATCACTTTAGATGTGTTCAGAATCTTAATTTACCCAAATAAACTA
This sequence comes from Athrips mouffetella, assembly GCA_947532105.1. Lineage (NCBI taxonomy): Eukaryota > Metazoa > Arthropoda > Insecta > Lepidoptera > Gelechiidae > Athrips > Athrips mouffetella. The sequence continues at coordinate 15,903,564 of OX383981.1, read as the reverse complement.
TTTTAAAAATAAAAGGTTTGTACCTGAATCACTACAAAAATGAACATTTACAATCACTCTCAATCATTTCTCTTTATTCACTTTTGGAAAGAATGACCGTCGATTTAGAATATTTTGGCCGATTGATGGAATACTTTATCATCTCTCTATGAAATACAGAAAGAAGGGTCGCTTCACAATCCATCGATTTACAATGCCGTCTAGGTAACGAACCTCAGAGCAAAATTTCAAGTTTCTAGATAGCCAACAAACTATTTCACTGTATGAAGATTCAACAAAAATTCATATCAGCATTTTTTTTTCGTCAAAAATTTGCTGGTCTTTAAAATAATTCATTAGTAATCCACCCAAATTTACGACCGCATGATTAAAAAAAATAATAATAAAGGTATTATAAATTCCACAAAAAAAAAGGCAAAAATGCTATAAATATTATTTACTTTACATTTAATTACCTTTATTTATATCTTTTTTTAAGTATATAATCCTCCTATATTTGTAAAAGAAAAACAATTAAATCTAAAAAAAAATTTTTACGTAAATCTCAAAGTTTCATTAGACCTATGATAAAAATGAGATCAGACAAAAAGAACCATTTGTTCCTTGTTTTTTAAGATCGAGTAAAATTACAAATATCGTTTTTTGAACCGTAAATTATTCAAGAACAATCAATAAACTACATCATATATTTTTCTTAAACCGCTACAAAGAATATTTGACCATTTACCATCGAGTCAAAAATAGGTGAATTTCGAATAACCTAGCCTTAACATATAGTGTACTAAATCCAACAAAAAAATAAAACATGGAAATTGAAACCTCCAGAAATTGAAATTGTACCTTCCAGTTTGAAATTTGGGTGGATTCAAAAATATGGTCCCTTAAAATTGCATTTAATGGCCGTTTATAAAAATTTGACCTGATATGAATTTTTTCTCTAAAATACAGGATAGCTCTTAGGGTAAGAACAAAGTAAAGAATTTGGCATGGGCGTTACTTAAATATTCTTTGGTACAGTCAAGAGCAGTTTAAGCTTGACACTCGCAGTGTGACTTCTGCGTCTGCGCTTACTGAGATAAGCGCGGTACAAAGTCCAATGTGACAAGCTTCACGTGCTGTTGACTGTACCCACTTGAAATTATTTCCTTAACGTGACGGGAGGAAGAAAATTCACTTCATTTTCTCTGTGTCACATAGGGTTTTATTTAAGGAAGTCGCACTGTAGTTCAAGACACCTTAGTCGCCTTTTATGTCACCCATGGCAGGCCTATTTCACTCTATGTACTTGCGCGCGTTAATTACCTACCGGCTGTCGGACCGCGCGCGGTCCTTAATTCAGTGGGTCATCGACAGCCGTGGGACCGTGGGACGCATACGCTACGCATTGACTACGCCGCCCCATACCCCGTACCCACTTCGTTTTGTTTGAACTTATTAAAATGGCTACTGGTGTTGCTTTATGTACAGTGGAGGGCTGTAGATCCAACAAAAGGAGAAATAAAAACATTATTTTTAGGGTTCCGTACCTCAAAAGAAAAAAACGGAACCCTTATAGGATCACTTTGTTGTCCGTCTGTCTGTCTGTCTGTCTGTCAAGACCCTTTATCTCACGAACGGGTAAAGGTATCAGGTTGAAATTAATACCACATATTAGGATCCATGAACCACACAAGATCTGAAAATTTCAATTTTTTACAACGACGCAATCAAAAGATATGGCATTTTATGTCCTCATCTCCATACATTTATTCAAAAATGAAAAACCTACAGGGTACTTCCCGTTGACCTAAAATTATGAAATTTGGCAAGAAGCTAGGTCTCACAGTACAAATAATGGGAAAAGTCTGAAATCATTAAATATTACAACTTTTCTCACAACTAATGGTAACCAATTGTGGTGAGCTCCCGTTTCAAGAACATTCATATAAGAGAGGGGTCAAGTTGGATGGTCGCTGAGGCGATTTTTGTTTTTAGTTCTATTTAAAAACGGGAACACTTACAAACTTGAAAATTTGTATGTTTATAGTGCATAAGCTATAAAATAATAATAAAATTTGGTCAAGCGCGTGTCGGACTCAAAAAATCTAGCACATTAACATACTGAAATTTCAACTAATACAATTATGTTTATGTGGTGGTACGGAACCCTCAGTGCGCGAGTCCGACTCGCACTTGGCCGGTTTTTTTTTTCATTTACGGAAGGTTGAAAGTACCTTCTGATGCCTTTTATTTATAATTTATTATGTAAAGGAACTAGAAACAATATTTACTAGAAATTTTGAACAAAATATGAGACAGAAGCCCAGCGGCACTATCTTTGAACTTTTAAAAAATTTACCTTTTCATCTTCCTTGTGCTTGTTTACCGCAAGAGTATTTATTACAACTTTTCGTGAGATCCCCAATCTTTTCCACAATAAAATTCAACAATCGTGAATTAAGAGGGGAAGAAATTTATTAGTCATTATATTAAAATAAAACACCTGTAACGTTTTATTATTTTGTTAGTATATAATAGAATTAAATAAGTACGGTACAAACAATCAAAACAGCGTTTTTTATTTACCTCGATATTCGGTAATAATATTTTTATCGAAAGAGGCAGCCCTGGCATAGTTTTGTTTGCAGTGGCCGCGCGCAGCTGCGAAGCAGTAGCAACTTTACGTTTCAATCTTAAGGCACATTTTCACACGCAGCGGCTGGGCGTAAAAAATTGCAGGCTATCACCGAAGGCGTCTGCGCTAGCACCGAATAGTACCACTAGTGAAGAGGATCATGAAGCGCATTCGCCGCCGGTGTCGCCGGTGCTTATTACAGCTAAGGAAGTTGCTGTGGTGATTTCACGAATGACCAGGGGCAAATCTCCTGGTCATAATGGACTTAGCGTAGAGCACTTTAAACATGCGGGGTCTCACTTGCCCAGGGTTTTGGCACTTCTGTTCAACCTTTGTATACGACACTCGCACTTGCCACCTAACTTAATGAAAACGATAGTTGTGCCAATTATTAAAAATAAGACGGGAGATTCTTCAGATAAGACCAATTACAGACCCATTTCATTAGCAACCATAACAGCTAAGGTACTTGATGGTGTTCTTGATGTGCGCTAGGATAAGCATAATAGTTTGCATGATTCCCAATTTGGATTTAGGGCAGGATTATCCACAGAAAGTGCAAACCTGGCGCTCAAGAGCACCGTCAGGTACTATACAGATAGAAGCACGCCAGTGTATGCGTGCTTCTTGGACCTATCTAAGGCTTTTGATCTGGTGTCATATCCGGTGTTATGGGATAAATTGAAAGGAGCGAATCTTCCGTCTGAGCTCACTGGAATCTTCAGACATTGGTACGAAAATCAGGTGAACTATGTGCGATGGGGGGAAGAACGCTCGGAGGACTACAGGTTGGAGTGCGGGGTGAGACAGGGGGGGTTGACGTCTCCTCGGCTCTTCAACCTGTACGTAGACCAGCTGATTCGCGGGCTCAGCAGCATGCATGCGGGATGTTCAATCGATGGCGTCAGACACAATAACAAAAGCTACGCGGACGATATGGTGCTGTTGGCCCCGTCGATTAGCGCGCTTAGGGAGCTGTTGCACGAGTGTGAAACTTACGCGAAAAGTCATGGGTTGAAATACAATACCAAGAAAAGTGAGCTCCTGGTTTTCACTGCGGGCAACAGCTCTCCTAAGGAAGTGCCCCCCGTCAAACTATATGGGATCCCCTTGACGAGAGTCAAGCAATTTAAATACCTGGGTCATGTTGTTACGGAAGATCTGAAAGATGACCAAGATATAGAGCGGGAACGTAGAGCGTTGGCGGTCAGAAGCAATATGCTTGCCCGAAGGTTTGCTCGCTGCTCAAATGAAGTCAAGATCACTCTCTTTAAGGCATTCTGCCAATCCTTTTATACGAGCAGCCTTTGGGTGAAATATACGCAGAAGACCTACAACGCTTTACGCGTCCAATATAATAACGCTTTCAGGATGCTATTGGGGCTGCCGTGGCGCTGTAGCGCCTCCGGCATGTTTGCCGAGGCGCGCACTGACGGCTTTCACGCGATTATTCGCAAAAAAGTGGCCTCCTTTTTGAACAGAGTGGGCGGCAGCCCTAATACCATCCTGAGGGCAGTGGGGGGTAGGTGCGGGTGTCCTATAGCCCACCACTGGATGATGTTACTGATAAAATAGGTTTTAACTCTGTGTGACACTGTGTATTAATTTATACTACACTACTTATATGACATTTTATAATATTATTTGTAATTATTAATTAATTAGTTATGGAACAATTAGTTCTGAAATAAATTATTCATTCATTCATTCATTCATTAAAGCTGTTATTGAAAATTTTGTATGGAGTGATTTATCTGTTACGAAGTAACTATTATAGTAATCTGTGGAGATATAACAAGATTATTGAACGGATTATACCAAAAGTTTTCCACTCTTTGCATCCTTCCTTATCTAGTTAATTATCTTATCTACCATATCAAGGAGGCCATATAAATGGCAGAATCGATCGTGATTGTTATCAGTAATAACCATGTTGTCTAAAGGTATGGCCGACTCGGCCGTGTTACTATTCATCGTATTAGTTTGTTTGGAATTGACATCTGCAATAGGTCCGGATTCATGCACTGGACGGGGTTCATGTCGAGGGTTTATGTCTGGACAGGGTTATAGATGCTGTACAGCAGAAAATTCTTGCTCTGGATCATACAGCGGTTCTGGAACAAACAGCTGTACTGGACGAAATTCTTGTGCAGGACCTTACAGTGGTGGCGGCACGTATACTTGCAGGGGAGACGAATCGTGTGTTGGACAAAACAGCGGGTAGGGGAATGTACAGATGCACGGCATCCCATTCGTGTTCCAGATTTGGTGCCGGTGATGGTGTCAAAGATTGTACTACACCAGGATCGTGCTAGTTATTTTAAATTTATTATGTCCTGTCAACATTATTATTAACAAAATAAACATGTGATTTACCTGTCCTACATTCGCAATACGACCCCTGCTTTAATGCCTCAACTTGTCATCCAAAGTCCAAGACAGATGAAACAACAACGGAAATTGAGCCGAAGGAAGATATCGCGGTTCAGCATAACATAAGCAAAAGATCCCTTCTCCGAGCACCTTCACCACTCTCACCTTTTTTAATGTCTCCAAAGTTCAGATATGATATGTAGCTAAGGTTGCCTTTTAAAGATCGCTTGTAGCGATAAGGCCGCCTTTGCTCACATTATATTTAAGGCTTTCAGTAAAACTGTTTTATATTGTTGTTATGTGCGCAATAAATCATTCATCTATCTATCTATTTGTAATGCTTGACAACCTTCGATAGAAGACGACTCCTGTAGAAGAAAGAGGAGTTCCAGGATCATGCTTTAGACGGGAAAAGTGAGGTTCGGTTAGTTAAATAATTTGTATTTGGTCAGAATGGTTAGGCTGAAGACAATTATGTACCCGGGAACATCTCACAATTACTTCACGTGTCTTAGCTAAAAAAAATATAGGGTTTCATTAAATTCACTAAAAAACAGACTGGAGTCATAGAATAAGAATTTGATTATAATGTACCTCAAAGTATTAAATATAAAATAATGAATTTATTTTTTTAATTTTCACTGAGAGAGCATGATTCTGCTGGATTCATTGCCTTAGAAAGAAATTAGAATGTACCCTTTAGAAGAACATTACCCGGAAGATTTAAAAATAATGGCACAACTAGAAGTATTAGACCTCATAGCCTCATAGGTCCACTGTTTGTTTCCTTCCACTGTTTTTTTTTACTCCTCTGCTACCCCGTAACCTTAACAAGAAGAACGTAAATGGATGCTATCAAGATGATGTCCATTGGACTGGACTGAAGTTTCAACTAAAGATCTCTATGACTACCGATCAAACAACTGGACAAACGCCGGTCCCGTTGTTTTAAATTGAATTGAAAATATTTATCCAGACTTAATAACAATAATTACAATAAATTAATCTACAAGTCCATATTGTGTTAGTAAGATATATTACCTTAAACCTCAGAAAACAAGGGTAATAATAATAATAAAATCTTTATTGAATCTTAATTCTAGGCTACATAAGTTTGGGTACAAGGTATAGCAGAATACAAACCGTACTTCCGGAACTAGGAAACCTGTATTTCAGAAAGCAGTGTTAAAAGCTGGTTACAACAGTACATTTAGGATCATAGTGAGTGGACGTGATTATATTTTGGTACAATCTAGATCTAAATCTAAATATATAAAAGAGCATGTCCTGACTGACCGACTGACTGATCCATCAACGCCGAGCCGTAACCGCTATAGTTACAGATCTGAAATTTTGTACACAGGTTCTATGTGCGTCAAAACCGCCCACTAAGAAAGGATTTTGGAAAATTCATCTCCCAAGGGGGTGAAATAAGGGATGAAAGTTTGTATGAAAGTCCTTTGTTTCATGAGCTAGATTCACACAAATTTGAATTTAAGCTTCTGGTGAAAAATAAAGGAACACGTGTTTAAGCATTCTTAAAAATCACCCTTCAAGGGGGTGAAGAAGGGGTTGATGTTTTTTCCGTATGTTGGTCTATAAGTCTTTCAGTTTTAAAGGTAGAATTATAGAAATTTGTATTTAAGCTTTTGGTATAAAATAAAAAAGTACGTGTTTTAGATTTTTCCAAAATTCTTTCCCTAAGGGGGTGAAATAAGGGATGAAAGTTTGTATAAAAGTCCGTCAGTTTTAAAGTTCTGATCTTCAAAATTTTTATTTAGACTGGCGACTAAAAATTAGGTTGTATGTATCTCAGGGTTTTTGAAATTTTTACACCCTAAGTGGTGAAAAGGGGGATGAAGTTGAAACTCCTTCATTTCAAAGTAATATCCACTAAATTTATTATTAAGGCATTAGGGTTGTAATTCTGTGGAACATACATCTCTGTTATTATAATTCCACACCAAATTCAACCCCTTAAAGAGGGAAATGGGGTGAAAAAGTCTAAAAACCAATATGGGCATCACTTGTATGGTTTATCGGGTAGCTGATTACGAAAATTAAAACAATTTTGAAATCCAATGTGGTGGACGTGAAATACCATCATCCCCCGGGGATGGGGTTGGGGTGCGATAGGGTTGATATGTCTAAAAATCAATATGGGTGTCGTTTGTATGGTTTATCGGATCGCTGATTACGAAAACTACAACAATTTTGAAATCTAAGGTGGTGGACGTGAAATACCATCATCCCCTGGGGATGGGGTTGGGGTGCGATGGGGTTAAAATGTCTAAAAATCAATATGGGTGTCGTTTCTATGTTTATATAAGGATAGAGATAGCGGTTAAGACGGCGTTTAGGATAGGGATAGGAGTAGGGGTAGGGTTAGGGGCAGGGAGAGGGAGAAGGAGAGGGAGTGGGATGGAGGTAGAGAGAGAGGGAGTGGGAGAGGGTGAGGGTGAGGGAGGGGGAGAGGGAGAGACTGCACATTGTCTGAATATCACGCGGGCGAAGCCGCGGGCACAGCTAGTTTGTAATAAAAGGAAGATAAGAAAAAGAATTGCTTAAATTAAATATAAGATTTAAAACTATGAGTTGTGTTTGTTGTGTGTGGTGATATAGGGAGAGTGTATGAGAAGCATGTGTGCGAGTGTAATGGTGAGGAGTTTAAGTGTGTGAGGGTGTGAAGTGTGCGTGTATCTCACTAGGATGGGATCATTATTGAAGAGCAACAACTGCAATTTTTAGTAAATCTTCTACGTTTTTATAATCCATATTTAGAATCCAATTATCAATTTTCTGTTTAACTTCAAATTTATTTAAGTCCTGTATGTTTAGATTTTTATTAACTCGTTTGTATAAAAGTGAGCTCAACACATCTAATTGATGTTTTGTAAAAGCTGTCTTGTGTATGACGGCTGGTGGATCGTTCCTACGCCTGATTTTATTAGAGCTTTCTGACAGTGAGGACTTTGCAATCCGTATTTATAAAGTTGTTTTGTAAGCCACGTCATGACTACCTTCAAAGCGTTCTCTGCGTTGTTCCTAACTGGATCCCAAAGTGATCCTGAATAGAAGTGGGATTAAAGAAATAATGCGTCACAAGTTAGAGATGTGTGATGTAAAGTCACAACAAATTACATAATCCCATCATCTTTGTAAATGCAATGAAGGCGTCGTTCTATTAATTTGGTAGGGTTATTTTAAATATTTTATAATCATCGATGGTGATGTGACATTGCAAAGGAGATGAGACATGCTGGCAGATGTCATTCCATAGTAAAATAAATTAGCACGGTATCAATTACGAGCGAAGCAAGGAGGTCCGAGGCTAGAAGAACGTGAATGGATAAATGGATGCTATCAAGATGATGTTCATTGGACAAAGGTTTCAACAAAAGATCTCCATGACTACCGATCTGACAACTGGAAAAACGCGGTTTAGTTGCCTTAACCTATAATGATGAATTAACCTGAATCATGATAGCTTATTTGATTGCAACCATGAATCTAAAACCAAAGTATATTTGACGGAAAAAACCGGCCAAGTGCGAGTCGGACTCGTGCACCGAGGGTTCCGTACAAACCTGTGGGTATATGTTTATGTAAAAGTTATGGTAATTTTATTTTAATTTTTTTATATCATGAGATGTAACTAAAAATTTAAGGTTTTCAGAATTTTCCTTTTATATGTGCTATAAAACGTTGCCTAATGCCTAAGATTTTAGGTCGACAGGAAGTATGCTTTAGTAGGTTTTGATTCCCTTGCGAGTATTGTTGCGAGTTTCAAAATATGCGGTTTAAATTGATTTTTCTTTTGATTGCGTTGACATAGAAGTTTGATTTTGTTACAGCTTAAAGGTATTATAGACGTTAGTTTTTTGGTACGAATTTCAATTTAATACCTTTACGCGTTCATGAGGGAACGGGTAAAATTATTTAAAATATTTTTATTATATGATGTAACTAAAAATGTATGCTTTTCTTTGCTTTAAGACGTCGCTTCGTACCAAATTTCAAGATTCTGAGTTCATACCCTGTAAGTTTTGATTCCCTTGCGAGTGTCGCATAAACGGCTGCATATTTTGATTGCGTTGCCTTAGTTTGATTTCGTCACAGCTCCAAGGGACAGTAGACCTTAGTATTTGATGTGAATTAAGCTTGATATCTCCACGCGTTCCTGAGAAAAAGGGTCTTGACAGACAGACAGACAACCGGACTACAAAGTGATCCTATATTGGTTCCTTTTTTTCTTTTTATGGTACGGATCCCTAAAAATAACATTGTTTTACAAACTTGTTTTTTATTATAGCTTTCGCTGATTACTATAGATATAGCTGCAAAATGTGTTGGTAAGCGTTGGCATTGACTGGTGAAACGGAATAAACCAAAAGTTTTCCACCCTAGTCATCCATCGTTGTCTAGTTAAGTCTCTTATCTACCATATCAAGGAGACCATATAAATGGCAGAATCGATCGTGATTGTTAAAAGTAACAATCATGTTGTCTAAAGGTATAGCCGTGTTACTATTCACAGTATTAGTTTGTTTGGAATTAACATCTGCAAGACGTTCGAATTCATGCACTGGACGAGGTTCATGTAAAGGGTATATGTCTGGAATGGGGAATGGATGCTGTACGGCAGAAAATTCTTGTTCTGGATCATACAGCGGTTCTGGAACAAACAGTTGTACGGGACGAAATTCATGCTCAGGATATATGAGTGGTGCCGGCACGTATACTTGTAGAGGAGACGATTCGTGTCAAGGACCAAATAGCGGTAAGGGCATGTACAGTTGCACGGCATCCCATTCGTGTTCCAGATTTGGTTCTGGTGATGGTGTCAAACATTGTACTACACCAGGATCGTGCTAATTATTTTCAATTTATTATGTCCTGTCCAAATATGTGAACAAAATAAACATGTGATTTACCTGTCCTACATTCGCAATACGACCCCTGCTTTCATGCCTCAACTTGTCATCCTAAGTCCAAGACAGATGAAACAACAAAGGAAATTGGGCCGAAGGAAGATATCGCGGTTCAAAAATCGAAGACTAACATAAGCAAAAGATTGCTTCTCCGAGCAACAGTCTCCAAAGTTCAGATATGATATGTAACTGTATAGGTTGACAACCTCCGATAGAAGACGACTCCAAAATATAGGCTATAAAATATATAACCACATACCAAATAACATAAAAAATATAGAGTAACCAAACCTATTTATAAAACAGTTAAAACAATTCCTTTTAGACAATTTTACAATCTTAAAGAGGTTTTTAATGATAAATATAATTAAATATATAAATTTTCAACATCTCTTTACAAAATTACATCTTTACATTATGATATTTATCATCTTAGAGTTTATATTTATTAAAGTTAGAATATGCTTGCTTTTTTCTGCCGTGAAGCAGCAGTGTTTGCACTGCTGTGTTTCGGTTTGAAGGGCAAGGGAGCCAGTGAAATTACCGGCACATGAGCCATATCATCTTAGTTCTCAAAGTGAGCAACGCGCTTAGCTGTCTTATTAGTGTCAAAATATGCCATTAATAAGATAGTGGGTGTTATGGGCGGTGGTGACCACTTACCATCAGATGGCCCACCTGCTCGTTTGCTCACTTGTAACATAATACATATATATTTTGTGTCAAATGTTATATGTTGTGTTCAATGTTGAATATTATTAATAAGTACCTATCAGTAGCTATGTTTCTCTAACTCTAGACTTAACTCTTCTATGTTTGTTTGTTTAACTCTTCTATGTTTCTGTGCCCTTGCAAGGCCTCACATGAAAACTTGTATGTTATATTTTCCATCCTTTTAATTGTAATGTGGCTTGCAATAAACGATCTTGACTCCTGTAGAAGCAGGAGGAGCTCCAGGATCACGCTTTAGACGGGAAAAGTGCCTAGAAACACTCTCAGTAGTTATTTTTATCTGTGGAAGTGTATTATAATAGTTATCGCGGGAGAACTTTAAAACAATTTTTTAATTTTTATGACAGCGCGCTGCTCAAGTAGTCTGTGGCTGTAGTAATCTCAGAGTAAAAAACTATAGAGTCCGCCATATACATATTCTGTATGAGCTAGTGAAGTGTCAAGCGTCGCACTATCGCCCATGCTAGTCGGTCAAAAAACTCAGTAAAGTTTTACAAAAATCAAGATATCTTTAAAAATCTAACGTTTTAGTATAAACTTTGTTTGCGAATGTTAAAATATATAGTTTTTTACTTGTGAATTGATAATTAATACTAAGAACGGAAGCGTAAATAATCCGTAATAGCCATTTTATGCGTGATTTTTAACACCGTTTTTTTCCTGAATGGTAAGTATTTTCACCAGAAAAACTGTGGTAGTAGCATTTATTAGTCCCATGTCACATATTTCTCAGAGAAAGATAAAAATTTTACGTTTTTAGGATTTGAAAAAATCCATACATTTTAGTATGGAGGTCCCTCACAAGAAAGTGCTACGCTTATGGCTCCCTCCTTAGCAGCAAGAGCTGCTACTCAAACCTCCTTGGTAGTAATAGTTATCGCGGGAGAACTTTTAAACAATTTTTTATTTTTATGACAGCTCGCTGCTCAAGTAGTCTGTGGCTGCAAGGAGGTTTCATTGCAATAACGGAAAATTCATCAAAAAGAAGTTGTGTTTACACATATTTTTATTATGACATAAGTAATAAAAACGTAAAATAACAAAAAGTTTAATCGTTTATTAATCAACATTAACACTTCATTTTTGAAATGATATAAATCGTTTTACACATAGTAAAATTTAGTTAATTGATACAATTTTTTTTTAAAGTATTCTTATCAAATAATTCTGAGACAGTTTGCAGCAAACACTCATCCACCGAGTAGCTTCGTCTAAGAAGCAAGTGTCGCTCATTGAGGTTTTTATTTCTATGTTTATTCATATATTAAAAATATTGCTGGTTACTATTTACTCAGCAAAGTTTAGTCCAAATTTCTAGCAAAGTTTATTTTGAGTATGTTGAAGAAAAATTATAAAAAAACACATAATATTTTTAGTTAAAATTTTATTAGGGAAAGATTTAAATTTACACACAGAATATTTTACCATAAACTGATCAATATTTCAGAAATAACAAGGACCCAAAAAAAAAATACATAAAATGTCTTCTGATTCGGGAAAATCGTTAACTGCTCAACATATTCCTGCGTTGAAATTCGACACAAATATAATTTGCTGACTAAGATCAACAAATTAGTTCTCCGGAGGGATTTATCCACCAGAATGGAACGGAGTCATTGGCACTCTGTTGACTAGGAGTCTGTTCTTTAACTAGGGCTGCTCGTTCCCCTCGTCAAACTTCATGTTGTGGGTCTTCAAGACCATCAATAAATGTGCGCAGTACGACAGGTAGTTTTGCTTTTCAAATGCGTTCACAAATTTATAAACCGCGACACTCTGACAAGATTGGGTCCTAAAGCATATTCAATTTAGATTATCTTACATAACAAGTTCGCCTTTGTTTTGAATGCAAAATCTCTTACAGATGATTAGCACGAATTCGCTTGAGTACATTGTAGGATGCCATAGCCAGCACCAGCATTAATACATGAACGGTATCCCGTACAACTGCCCGTACCGCTGCCGCTGTTCGCTCCCATACAGGAATAGATTCCCGTACAACTACCCACGCCGTGACCGCTGAATGCTCCTGCGCATGAGTTAGCTCGCGTACAAGTACCGACGCCGGTTCCACTAAATGCTCCCGCGCAAGAATAGTCTCCCTTACATGTTCCTATTCCAGTTCCGGATCCAGCTCCTTGACATGAACCCCGTCCAGTGCAAGAACCTGGACCGGCGGCGGACACTATAGCCAGAGCACAGACGAACACAACTAGTGAAGCTTTGAACATGATAATTATTTCTGCTTGCAAAAACAATCGTTTTGATCCCTTATATAGCGGTAGATATGAAGATACCAATAATAGCAATACGTAAGAAACAAAGATAGTAAATTAAAAACTTTCCGATCATTAAATTCGCTATCACGATCCAGATTATTTTCAGATGACGATGAGTCTGGCTATCGAAAGAAGAGAACAATATATTGTAGCCCGTGGACATTCAAATTAAGAAAAAGGTTACCGTTTGTCTTTATGAAGTTATTATACATTTCACAATTTCACATACTAATAGCGACGTCTTAAAGATCGTAACCCACCGTAAAAAGATGAGGTCGACGATGGAACGAGCTTGCCCAGAAGAAGCCTATTCACTCGGGAGAATTCCACTTAGTTGTGCACATTGAAAAGATGTTTCAAAGGGCCTAGTGCTAATGTTTAGGTGGATGATATCCTGCGGTGCGTCTAGACTCCCGATGGTAGAAGAGCTCGTGGCACACTCAGCACACTCTCCGAAGGGTGCGCATCATTTCGTATAAATATTTTTCATATATCAACGTTTCAATAACATTCAATTGATATAATAAACGTTTCATATAACAACTATTAGCATAATTTTGTTTGACATAACGTACCTTTACTATAATGAGCGTTTTCTATACTCACATTTGGCATAACTATCATTTCACCTAAATACCTTTCATATAAAATTTATTTCATATAAAATTCGTTTGATACATTATTTTTTTATTAATTTACTTATTATTTATTTAATTTATAATAAAAACATAATAATCAATTAAAAATTGTTTAAAAGCGAAACGATAAGGCTCAATTAATTTGATCATAGGCGAGCGAAGCGAGCAAAAGAGTTTGGGGCACCCCGACACAGTTGGTTAGGTTCGAAGGGTATGGTTGACATGAATGCATGCGTATGCCTGCTTGCCTGCATGCTTGCTTGTATGCATGCTTGCTGTATGCATGCTTGAATGCTTGCTTACTTGTCTGTTAATGACAAGGGCTTAGTAGAATGGATAATAGGCAAGCGAAGCGAGCAAAGAGTTCGGGGCACCCCGACACAGTTGGTTAGGTTCGAAGGGTATGGCGGAATTGAGCGGAGGCGAGCGGAGCGAGCTCCGCTTCATTCTGCCATACCCTTCAGGTTAGGTTGACATGAATGTATGCGCATGTCTGCTTGCCTGCATGCATGCATGCTTGCTTGCTTGCTTGTTTCTTGCTTGCTTGCATGCATGCCTGCTTGCCTTTGCTTGCTTTTTTTTGCATAATGCATGCTTGCTTGTTCATTTACTTAATAATTAATGTGGATATTATAACTAACCAATGAAAATAACGAACTGATATTATATGAAATGGGTATTATACGAAATGATGATTATATGAAATATTTTTATAGGAAATGTTTATTATACGTTTTGAAATTATATGAAATGAAAATATGTGAAATGTCCATTATACGAAATAGTTATTATATGAAACAAAATTATATGAAACGTTGTTATATCAATTAAATGTTATATTAAAAGTTGTTATATCATACCCCTCTCCGAAGTCTCCGAAGTAAATTGATTGGACTACGTTAGGTTTGGTTTGGTTTGATTAGGTTAAGAGGTCTAGAAAACTGTCGCAATAATTTTTCTATAATTTTAGATTTTCGGTTTAGCCACCGTGAATAAAGTGGGTCCGTTACGAGTAGGTAAGGCAAACACAACCTAACCGATCCCGAAACTCTTACGACCACAACGCACGAGCCGAGCGAGCGAAGCGAGCGTGCCACGGCAGCCGCCGGCGATTGCCAGAAGTGAACTTGCGCGATAAATTTTAATAGTATCAGCCAGAAGCCTGACCAAAAACTAAAAAAATAAAAAGCAAAACGTGGGACGGCATATATCCTTAGGTAAATTTTACCCAGGTTCGGTTAGGTTAGGTTTTACAAGGTAAGATTAGTAGATTTATGTTTCGCTTACTTTTTTTCGCGATTTAACTGTCCACCATCCGTTAATGTGTACATTAACTAGGTAGAGTGCGAAATTCAGCTAAACTAAGTAAAATGTCGAACTTTAACGTATCGAATCAGGTAATTTGCAGATTTCCTAGTCAATGTGCACATTACCGTATAATAATGCTATTGGATATAATATAATGCATACAAGTAATTTTGAGGCCGATTTTGTTTGCAGTTAAAATAGAAGATTTTTTACCAAGGGAGCAAAGAACCTTTTTAAGGACGAGAGTGTCTTTTGAATCCTGAGCGCAGTGAGTTTTAAATATTATTTATTTTATTTTATTATGACAACAGACGGTCTTAAGTAAAGAACTTATATTCTAAACCTGTATAACTGACCTGGAGTGTCCACAAAAGATCTAACTAGAAAAACAATAATCGGACGAATAGTTAACTATACAGTATTATATTATTATATTTATACTACATTGCCTAGGGAACAGAATACCTGATTTATACAGATTCTTGGTGACATATATTATTTCACTGCTTACAATAAATTTATCTACCCAGATAGAAATCCTTACATAGTTCATAAAACAAAATCAATTTTAGACCTCCCATAGAACCTGCATCAGCTGAAAGCGCATTTTGTATGGGAGGTTAAATGAAGTTGTTTAGTTTCATGAGCAGATTCACACCCTTCATTATTAACACACGTTTTACACTCTGTGTAAGTATTATTTGTATTTTATTAATGTTTCTTGGTAAAAGTTGTTCAGTTTTATTGGCCGATCATACCCTTTCAGTATTTTACAACTTGTCCCTTACACTCTGTATATATACACCTATTTATATGCATATATTTCTCGTTTAACAATATAGGATCTATAGTAATAAAAAAAACCGGCCAAGTGCGAGTCGGACTCGCGCACTGAGGGTTCCGTACCACCACATAAACATAATTGTATTAGTTGAAATTTCAGTAAGTTAATGTGCTAGATTTTTTGAGTCCGACACGCGCTTGACCAAATTTTATTATTTGTTGTTATTTTATAGCCTATGCCCTATAAACATACCAATTTTCAAGTTTGTAAGTGTTCCCGTTTTTAAATAGAACTAAAACAAAAATCGCCTCAGCAACCATCCAACTTGACCCCTCTCTTATATGAATGTTCTTGAAACGGGAGCTCACCACAATTGGTTACCATTAGTTGTGAGAAAAGTTGTAATATTTAATGATTTCAGACTTTTCCCATTATTTGTACTGTGAGACCTAGCTTCTTGCCAAATTTCATAATTTTAGGTCAACGGGAAGTACCCTGTAGGTTTTTCATTTTTGAATAAATGTATGGAGATGAGGACATAAAATGCCATATCTTTTGATTGCGTCGTTGTAAAAAATTTAAATTTTCAGATCTTGTGTGGTTCATGGATTTTAATACATGGTATGAATTTCAACCTGATACCTCTACCCGTTCGTGAGATAAAGGGTCTTGACAGACAGACAGACAGACAGACAGACAGACAGACAGACAGACAGACAGACGGACAACAAAGTGATCCTATAAGGGTTCCGTTTTTTTCTTTTGAGGTACGGAACCCTAAAAATAACAACGATATTAGCGAAATTTTTTATTACCATTTGAAAATAGCTTAATGAAGTTCGTTGATTAACGTTGATAATTTTTTCATTTTTGTACGTTTACATATTCATAAACTGTTGCTCCTACAGTATATCAATTTCAATAATGTAACATAATGATTCCGTTTTTATTTGGACAGCAAAGTCTCTCACAGATACTTAACACGATCCTGGAGCGGTGCATTGTTGGTTGCCACTGCCAGAATCAGGGCTCCAACACGAATTTGTTCCCGTACAACTAGCTGTGGCTCTACCAGAGTCTTGTCCCCTACAGGACTCGCTTCCCGTGCAACTATCCACGCCTTGACCACTTCTTTCTCCCCTACAGGACTCGATTCCCTTGCAAGTACCAGAGCCGTTACCACTATTTGCTCCCCTACAAGAATTGGCTTCCGTGCAACTATTCGTGCCACCACCAGAGTTTTCTCCCCTACAGGAATCGTTTCCTGAACAAGTACCGTCGCCGCGTCCTCTGCAAGAATTTTCTCCCGTGCATGACCCTCTTCCTGTGCCCGATCCGGCTCCACTACATGAGCCCGGTCCAGTGCAAGAACCTGGACCGGCGGCGGACACTATAGCCAGAGCACAGACGAACACAACTAGTGAAGCTTTGAACAACATAATTATTTCTGATTGCGAATGCAACCGCTTTGATTCCTTACATATAACGGCAGATAGGGAGATTATAGATTTATATCTAATCTAATTAAAATTATTATCATGTTTTTTTTTTCAAATGTGACTCATTTTATTGTTCTACTATATCCGGGAGCTCCCTGTCCTGTAGTGGACATTTCATGGGATGTTATGTGTTGTGTTGTGTGTTTTATGCTACTTATATTCAAACTCAAAGACAAGAACTAATACAAAAATATTAAAAAAAAAACCGGTCAAGTGCGAGTCGGACTCGCGCAATGAGGGTTCCGTACCACCACATAAACATAATTGTATTAGTTGAAATTTCAGTAAGTTAATGTGCTAGATTTTTTGAGTCCGACACGCGCTTGACCAAATTTTATTATTTGTTGTTATTTTATAGCCTATGCCCTATAAACATACCAATTTTCAAGTTTGTAAGTGTTCCCGTTTTTAAATAGAACTAAAACAAAAATCGCCTCAGCAACCATCCAACTTGACCCCTCTCATATGAATGTTCTTGAAACGGGAGCTCACCACAATTGGTTACCATTAGTTGTGAGAAAAGTTGTAATATTTAATGATTTCAGACTTTTCCCATTATTTGTACTGTGAGACCTAGCTTCTTGCCAAATTTCATAATTTTAGGTCAACGGGAAGTACCCTGTAGGTTTTTCATTTTTGAATAAATGTATGGAGATGAGGACATAAAATGCCATATCTTTTGATTGCGTCGTTGTAAAAAATTGAAATTTTCAGATCTTGTGTGGTTCATGGATCCTAATATATGGTATTAATTTCAACCTGATACCTTTACCCGTTCGTGAGATAAAGGGTCTTGACAGACAGACAGACAGACAGACGGACAACAAAGTGATCCTATAAGGGTTCCGTTTTTTTCTTTTGAGGTACGGAACCCTAAAAATTACCAAAGTGTAAAGTTTACTTAAATAATGAATGTTACACTGACAGATAAAAATCCTAATCGATATTTAAATTAGTCGCTAGGCAGTTATCGTACAACGCTGTGGTGGGGGACGATAATATTTTTTTTGGTTATTTTAGTTTACTATCAAACGTAGTTATTTATTATGCAAGGCTGCATAGTAAAGTTATTGAAACCCGAAGGATTATATACCAGAGTTCACAAAAGACGCCAGTGTGAAGTTTTGTAAATGATGTTATAACCTCAAATTCATGTAAAAAATCATGTCACACACAAGTGTGGATATTCCTTACTATTTAGCTGTATATAAAACGAATAGTCTAAGCGTCTTTCTGTATGTGGTTACATACGTGTACTTTTCTTAACTGCAAAATATTTGTTTACAATACCCGAACGTCTTTCGTGACCTGCCGTATAGGCTTGAACCACAAGCGAAGCTAATTCTTAAAAGTAAGACCACAAGACACGAAATAACTTTGCTGCCGAAAGAAATACACAATTTTACACATCATTACAGTGGAAAAATTCTAGACGTAAGAAAATAAAAATTGCTCTAATTATGCAGAATTTAACATTTATTATCGCTGCTGGACTACTTCATATTTTATAATATCCTTCGAGTAGAGTTCTGAGCAGTAAAAAAAAAAAAAACTTGATTGATGAAAATCTACTTCTAGATCCATTACATAAGGCAACAACACAACCTAACAGATCCCGAAAGGGATCCCGAGAGGTACTCTTGCGATTAAATATATAACAGCATACCACACTATATAAAAAACCAGGAAAAGCTGTCTCTATATACAGACACTCAAAACAATTTTTACTAAGAACTGCTTTTTATAAGTTAGAAGATCTATTTACCGACTATCATAATAATAAAACAAGCTACCAACTCATTAAAAATTGAGATATTTATGGTTACCTTTAGTAAAGTAGGTATAAGTCTTGTTCCTATTTGTAAGATGTTATTGTAATTAATAAGTAGTTTTAGCGGTGCCCCTACGGGGTGCCACAACATGTATTAGCACCTAAGATTTATGTAACACCTTTATTGAACCATGTGGCGTGTGGTGTGTGAAATATGAAATATGACCACAACGTGCCACGACATATATATGTCGCAGCCAGATTAAAGAATCCGCCGTATTACATTTTGGCGCGCACGATTGCAAAACGTCGCCGTTTTGCAATCCGCCTACCTGCCGTTCCGCCGAATCGTACGCCGCTTTGACGAATGCAAAGTGCTCATGTGCATTATTTCAGCCAAGTTCCGGCGGAACAGAAGGTAGGCGGATTGCGAAACGGCGACGTTTTTTAATACGGTGGCGGCGCCAAATTGTAATACGGATCCCGATTTTGTTTGCAAGTAAAATAGTAGATTGTTTACCAAGGGAGCAAAGAACAATTTTACGGACGAGAGTGTTTTTTGAATCCTGAGCGGCGCGAGTTTTAGGTATTATATATACATTGCCTAGGTATTGAATTTGCTGGTGACATATATTATTTCACTGCTTACAATTTTATCTACCCAGATATAAATCCTTATTTTCGATATGCATTATTTATTACGTAGATCTGATAATCCTAATAAAACGTGATAGATACAGTAGCACGTGTGTTGTCGTGTGGGTGATGATAAGATCAGCTTTAGATATTTTGGCCCTCCAGCGGGGATTTTTTTTTTATTCGGGGACGTGATGATTTGTATCAAGCAAACATGGCATGGTATCACAGAATATATTATACTATCAAGAGAAGGAAAATAAAATTTCGTGATCACATGAAATATTTTTCTTTTTTTTTTAAAGTACCTAGGTCATCATCATCATGAAAAAAATATTTCATGTGATCACGAAATTTTATTTTCCTTCAATTAACATTACAATAATTTATTGGTAAGAATAGGTACTTTGAATGGACATTATAACAAAAAACATATTTGTCTGCATCACCAGTTGGTCATAGAAGTCATTGAACCCTCCACGCGCTTCACTTCTTCTTGAGCTAAAACTACTTATTTTAGGAAAAAGTATTTTTATTATATTTTTTAAACAATTTATTCATCATAACATCCCATGAAAACGTCCACTTCAGGACAGGGAACTCCCTCCGGAATACCAGCTTTGGCTGGAAAAATGTGGAGGGGAAGTACTACCATAGTCACCTCGCTTGTGAGCGTTACGGCTGGCACCATGGACCGCGAATGTAGGTGACCGCAGTAAGTAAGACAATTTTATTTACCATACTTTTTGAGTAACAAGTAGGCATTTTAGGAGGTTTATTATTTTATGTATGAAAGGAACGTACAAGGCAATCATTCATGACACAAAAAGAAAATTGAAAAAATGTTCAGTAAAAAAAAGATATGAATTTTTAAATCTCCTTCGGCAGAAAATTTTAATAATTAATAAAATAATTTATAACTCGAAAACTAAAAATAATCGCGGAAAATAAATGGGGGTGATTTGGATCCTTAGCATGAGGCATCGAAATTTTTCTTTTGAACGCCTATCAATGGGCCACCCTGTATACTTAGAAACAATTTTTTTTTTATATTTTCGTATTAGGCCTTGTATTTGAGTTTGGAAATAAGTAGTATCATCATCATAACATCCCATTAAATGTCCACTACAGGACAGGGGAGGGGAGCTCCCGTATATAGTATATAACAATAAAATACGTCACATTTGAAAATAATCCTGATAGCAATTTTGATTACTGATATATCCATAATCTCCCTATCTGCCGCTGTATATAAGGAATCAAAACGGTTGCATTCGCAATCAGAAATAAATATGTTGTTCAAAGCTTCACTAGTTGTGTTCGTCTGTGCTCTGGCTATAGTGTCCGCCGCCGGTCCAGGTTCTTGCACTGGAGCGGGCTCATGTCGAGGAGCCAGATCGGGAACAGGAAGAGGGTCATGCACGGGAGTAAATTCTTGTAGAGGAGCAAACAGTGGAAGCGGCGACGGTACTTGTTCGGGAAACGATTCCTGTAGGGGAGCAAGCTCTGGTGGCGGCACGGGTAGTTGCACGGAAAACAATTCCTGTAGGGGAGCAAATAGTGGTAACGGCTTGGGTACTTGCAAGGGAGTCGAGTCCTGTAGGGGAGCAAGAAGTGGTCAAGGCGTGGCTAGTTGCACGGGAAGCGAGTCCTGTAGGGGAGCAGACTCTGGTAGAGGCACGGCTAGTTGTACGGGAAGAAATTCGTGTTGGAGCGCTGGTACCGGCAGTGGCAACCAACAATGCACCGCTGAAGGGTCGTGTTAGGTATCTGTGAGAGATTTTGATGTCCAAATAAAAACGAAATCATTATGTTACTTAAATTAAAATTGATATACTGTAGGAGCAACAGTTTATGAATATGTTAACGTTACCGTTAATGTTAACGTTAATTCAACGAACTTCATTAAACTATTTGTAATATTTTTTTCAATTGGTAATAAAAAAATATCGCTAATATCTTTGATATTTTTTATTTATATAGATCCTATATTATTAAACGAGAAATATATGCATATAAATAGGTGTATATATACAGAGTGTAAGGGACAGGTTGGCAAATAAATAAAACTATAAAATTATTCATGTTTACTTGACTATTGACAATTTTTGCATCTCCCCATAATTCCGTGGTCTCCCCATAGTAAAGAGGTCACGTGCTACCCATTTTGTATGGGAAGGCAAAAAATATAGTAAACATTTTTTTCCTCGCGAAAGTTGCTTGTTTTCATGAGTAAAATCACTGGGCTTCGGGAGCAAAACCAAAAAAATCACGCTGTAGAATGAATCATTTAACCAAGACTCCGTTATATATATAACATCGTAATTATGGTTAAGAATATTTGTTAAGAAATCATGAGACTTAGTACGCAAGCCCCTTAAGTTCTGATTATAAATTGATAAGATGTTATCAGAAATCATTTTTTATAAATTGATTTATTAAGTTAATTAAGAAGATTAAAAATCGTTACTACCCGCATTTTGCTGTAAGTTTAGGTTTATAGAATATTTATTCTCATTAAGACTAAAGCTAAGTCACTTACATGAGAAAAACTTAAAATTATAATTAACATTTTATCGTTCGCTTTTAAGTACATTTTGGGCTAGGCTAGTTTTAAACATATTGAAGGAGTCAATATTTTGTAATTGTGGCGGAAGGCGATTAAATAGTTGTGCTCCCTCAAATGTAAACATTTTTTTTTGCCATAGTTTGTACGAATCTTAGGCAAAACAATGTGACTCGCCCGGCGAGTTGAGCGTTTACTTATGTTTTTTATTTGTGTGAGTGTGATTGATGTGTGTACAGTTTTGCGTAAAACTTTCCAGGGCCCTGAGTCAAGTTGCTTTCTACAATCGTAAACGCCAGTAGAATAGAATGAAAATGTATGGGATTGACATTAGCTAACGAAATGTCACGTGACAGCTTATGTCAAATCCATAGAGTTTTATTCTATTCTACTGGCGTTTGCGATTGTAGAAAGCCACTTGACTCAGGGCCCTGATAAGTATGCAAGTGTAGTAAGTATAAATCTGTGTTATATTCATTAGCTTATATTTAAAAAAAGAAAGGAATGAGTAAAATATGAAACGAACTCTTTTAAAACCCGTTGTTTGAGATAAAAGTTTTAGTTTATTTTTTTCTAAGTAATTAAAGTCTAAACTTATTTTTTTCTAAGTCTTTTTCACTAGAAATATGAATGATCGTAGAAGTGTCATATGCAAAAGATTTTTTTCGTGTAGCCAGATGTAGGAGAAACCGAGGGTATGTACTCCAAATTTTCGATATATCGATTCGATACTATTCGGAACATGCAAATACAAAACTTCGTTCCTTGACGATAGAGTAAGATATTGTTTGGACGCTAATCACTGCCAATTTGACAATACATCCAACCAATATTCTACTCTATTGTCAGTGACCAAAGTTATGAATTTCGACTGTATCGAAGTAGTATCGTATAGATATATCGAAAATTGAGTGTAGACACCGATCCTTTCCAAGTTTCCGAGCACGGGCAAAAAATTTTCAAGAAGTGTTTTAAAATGGGGGAAACGAATTTCCCCAGGCATGAGTCCTAGCTTGATGGATTTCACGCTCCCGAAAACCCCCGTATTATTTTACCTCCCATCGAAATCGTTAGAGCCGTTCGTTTTCAAGAAATCTATTACAAATATATAGAAAAAGGTATGAATGTACTAATGTACAACTTTCCCCAAGGAACACCGGTCGAAATACGAAAATCAAGTTTTGACCTCCCATAGAAACTGCATCAGCTGATAGCGCATTTTGTATGGGAGGTCAAACTTGGTTTTTCATATTTCGACCTATGTTCCTTGGGGAAAGTTGTTCAACATACATATCTTTTGCTATCAAGAACTAATTAAAAGTCACCCTGTATAAAAGGTCCCGTCTTGTTAGTTTTTCGTGAATATCTCGAAAACTGCGACTCATAGCAAAAACTTCCAAGCACTATATTAATCTCTACCAAATTATCTACAAAAAACCGGCCAAGTGCGAGTCGGACTCGCGCACCGAGGGTTCCGTACCACCACATAATATTACTTGTATTAGTTGAAATTTGAGTAACTTACTGTGCTAGAGAGTCCGACTTGCACTTGACCAGTTTTTAGGGTTCCGATACCAAAATGGTAAAAAAAGGAAGCCTTATGGTGCAACTTAATTTCAAAATATACTATCGTATTTTAATACTACTCTAAGTTTTCAAATTATGATGAAAATGGTCAAAAAAATACCATTCCCCCCCCCCCCTTATCCCAAAGTTTGTGAAAGGAAAAATCTGAATTAATTACAGTCGATAGAAATTTATGCAAATATTACAGAAAAATAAAACGATATCTATAAATTGCAGTTTTTTATAAATCTGCAATTGTGAAAGGAAAAATCTGAATTAATTACAGTCGATAGAAATTTATGCAAATATTACAGAAAAATAAAACGATATCTATAAATTGCAGTTTTTTATAAATCTGCAAAAACCTTTATAAACAAATTTAGTTTTGAGGTCCTAAAAATGAACTTCATTGCTTCCAAAAATTTTATAGGTATATCGGAACCCTCGGCGCGCGATTTCGACTCGCACTTGACCGGATTTTCATTATTTGTTGTTATTTTATAGCTTAAGTATACAAATTTTCACGCTTGTAAATTTTACGATAGAGCTAAACCAAAAAATTGAGCCTAAAAACACGTTTATAGTAGGGAAGCCTCAAATCAAAATTCAAAAATTTTTCTTTCGCGGCCCCCTTTAGCTGTTTAGGAGCCCCTCTTCATATCTTTTTTATTTTTATTATTTTTTGTTGTAGCGGCAACAGATATACAAAATTTGTGAAAATTTCACGGGAAATTTGAGCAGCGTTCGCAAAACTGAAGGGCATGATCATTCAACATAACTGAACAACTTTCAGTTAATAAAACTTTCAGGACATGAAAAATCCCGGCCTATCCATACAAACTGTCCAATCAAGTTAGGAATTTTGTATGGAGAGGCGGATTTTTTTTTCCTGAACTTTTTTTCCCTGAAAGTTGTTGAGTTACGTTGACTGATCATACTCTATTAGTTTTAGCCAACCTGTATCTCACACCCTGTATAGTTAAAACTGATATAAGGATGTCCACAATTTGAGCATTTTTGCAATAAGTTGAATCTGCAATAGTTATGTTATATGTAGCATGTATCACAAAAAAAAAAAAATAATGTCAAGTATACGCACCCTTAATTTATGAAATAAACTAGCTGTTACCCGCGAGTTCGTCCGCGTGGATCTTATAAAAAAAAACAGAACTCGAACTTAACTGAAATACTTTTCGCGAAATGCTTCTCATTCTTGATTCCTACGTAAAAGATGCATTTGTACCATGGAGCACAATAGCCAACTTATCCAAGTTGAATGCTATCTTACTACAAATTTGAATTTATTTAACAGGTAGTAGTGAGGATGTATTTGTAAAAGTCATATACATTTTCATCTTTATTTACTGTTATGAATGTAAGACGTGTAATCAGTATTGTGTAAGATTCGGCAGTTTTTTTCCAAGGGGCGGTCTTTTGGGGTTAATCCAAGGAAACAATTTTCTGTGTCTATCTTTCGTGGCGTGGAAGTATTCATTAAAGTTATGTAAATTTACGTTGAGTATGTATGTTATGAGTGTGTATGGATGATGTTATGAGTGTCAGACATAATTTACCCGTTTTGTGTAAGACTTTTAAATTTTTTTTTCTAAGTGAAGTCGTTTTTGAGTTGCCTGTAATGACGACAGAGGAAGTTTTCATAAAAGTCATATAAACTTTTACCTTTATTTCCTATGTCATAAGTGCCAGACATGTGTCTGTGTGTGTAAGAATTTGCAATTTTTTCCAAGTGACATAGTATTGTTTTTGTGTTAATCCGAGTGTCAATCGTTACAGGCAAACCTAAAAAAAGCAATGAAAAGAGTGAATGAGTAGAGAGGAAGTATTCATAAAAGTCATATAAACTTTCACCTTCATTAACTATGTCATGAGTGTCAGACAAACGACCTGTGTTGTATAAGAATTTGGCATTTTTTGCATGTGAGCGACTGGTTAGCGAGGAAAAAAATTTGTTTAAACTTTCACCTTTATTAACTATATGTCATGAGTGTCAGACAAACGACCTGTGTTGTATAAGAATTTGTCATTTTTTTTGCAGGTGAGCGACTGGTTAGTGAGGAAAAAAATTCGTTTAAACTTTCACCTTTATTAACTATGTCATGATTGTCAGACATACGACCTGTGTAGTGTAAGAATTTGACAGTTTGTTGCAGATGAGCGACTGGTTAGTGAGGAAAGAAATTCGTATAAACTTTCACCTTTATTAACTATGTCATGAGTGTCAGACATTCGATCTGTGTTGTGTAAGAATTTCGAATTTTTTGCATGTGAGCGACTGGTTAGCAAGTAATTTTATTAATTTAGACTATCTCCATACAAAATTTCATCAAAATCGGTTCAGCGGCTTAGCCGTGAAAAAGTTACATTAATTATTTAATTGATTTCCCATACAAACTTTCATCCCCTATTTCACCCCCTTCCAATCTCATTTTTGGAATCAAAAGTAGCCTATGTCCTTTCTCATGGTTTAGACTATCTTCATACCAAATTTCATCAAAATCGGTTCAGCGGTTTAGCCGTGAAAGCGTAACAGACAGACAGACAGAAAGACAGAGTTACTTTCGCATTTATAATATTAGTTTGGATAATTATGTAAAGTAAACCAAATTGGGGCTTTTTATTACCTACCTACACGGTCAATACTTAGATGGGCTTATCAGCTAACTACGAGTCTTGCAATTTTGTTAATTTGTATCGCTAATTGCACAAAACACTTCTCTTTCTATTGGTAACACTATCTTTTTTAGTAATCAAGAAAATAATAGCAAGTTTCGCCTGATAATCAAGAAAAGTACTCATAGAAAGCATACGGTAATTTCGGACAAGTTGTCATGTGGTAGCGTGGCCGAGCGGTCTAAGGCGCTGGTTTAAGGCACCAGTCTCTTCGGAGGCGTGGGTTCGAATCCCACCGCTGCCAAGTCTTTTTGCATTTTCTTTTTTTTTTCTTTTTAATTGTATTTATAATTTGTTACACAGAAATAAAATATGATGCATTGTATTAAAAGCTCGTACACAAAAAAATATTTTTAAAATCTATGATTGCTATTTCATTTCTAGCAGGCGCTACACTTGTTATGAAAATCGAGGGATTTTAAAATCTTTTAG
The DNA here is from genome assembly GCA_947532105.1 of Athrips mouffetella. NCBI lineage: Eukaryota > Metazoa > Arthropoda > Insecta > Lepidoptera > Gelechiidae > Athrips > Athrips mouffetella. Next base: position 15,876,744 of record OX383981.1, on the reverse strand, counting down.
AAGATTTCGAAATATTATGCAATTATTCTTGTAGTATTATGGTTAGTTTGTGGTTGAAATTGTTGGTACGTTACCTTATTTATTATTCAACTGAATCCACAATAAAATTGTTTTTAATAGGATTGTCCACCTTAAAATTTATTTGCGCTCTCAGTGACTTAACTTTGCACACTTGGACCCACGTTGCACTATAACCTATAATTTTCAACATGATAATTTGCACTTTTTTCACTAACGTCTAGAGAAGCTAAAAACGCATCACTGAAACCAAAATTTCCAAAAAAAAAATAAAAACAAATTAGTGCAAACATTTAGAAAAATCTAAATTTTGAAATAGGTACTGTCTACACACCGACAATCCAATAAGCATTCCACTTTCCAAAAAAAAAAAACACTACATCTACACTCTAATTCACTATTCCGTAACATTGCACCGATTTTTCCACTCACCATTACATGGTCCAAATATTTCGTGCACACTGTACCGAAACCGACTCTACACTGACATTCCAAATTCAAACGCATTCATTCGATTTTCAAAAACAGCTGAGTCTAGTCAAATTAAACCCCGAAAACCAAACCGAATCTAACTTATGAGAGCTCTTTTATAACTGGTTTTCACTTAAGGTCACAAATGCACGGCAAATAATTGAAAAGTAACCAATTAAATTGAACTATAACCTTTTGCACTATGAATTCTCGATTTAATTAATCGAGGTAGTAGAAGAAAATTCTCCAGAAAGGTAGATAGAACGGTTTTGAGACGAAAAACTGATTTCCCGGTCGCGAGTGCGCCATTTTCTAGCGTTCTGTAGAACTGTCTACTGCGCATGTGCGAACTGAAGGGCAAGGGTGAATATTGTATTAATGACCGTCTAGTCATAGCTATATGAAAGTATAGAAAGTATACGCAAGAGACTATAATTCAATTCAATTCTTTGATTCATGGCTGTTGTGTATTCACAATTCCGCCAACGTCACGTAGTGAGAGACTATAATACAGTTCACGAAAGATCCAGGCGTTTCGTAAACAAACAGTTGACAGGTAAGAAAAGATTTATCTTAATTACCTACACGTGTTACACGTTTGTAATACACACACACAGAAAAAATTGGCCAAGTGGGAGTCGGACTCGCGTATCGAAGGTTCCGTACCACTAAGGTAAAAATACCATAGGTATGGACGCGCAGTGACGCAGATGTGTATTAAAACGCGCGAGTCCGACACGCACTTGATCATTTTTGGTCATTTGTTGTTATTGTATAGCTTATAAATTATAAACACACCGTTTTTACGATAGAGCTAAAACAAAAATCGAGCAAAAATCACATAAAAACACGTTTTTAGTAGGGAAGCCTCAATCAAGCCTCAATTGAAGTGAAAACTTCTTTAGCGGCGCTTGGCACTTCTTTACGAGTAGAATATGAAACTCGCGTCAGCAGATCCGTAGCCTGATCGAAAAAGCGTCAACTGTCAACCGTATTGTTATTACCAAAGAAATTTGACCTCATATAGAAGTAATATATAAGAAATAATTCGTCACAAGTAGGGATGTGGGCATGCTTTCATCTATCGATAGTCGATAAGTTACACAAGGACAAATCGATGTCGAAACTTTGACCAAAAAGTTGAAGTACTAAACTTTAATAAAAGGCAAATCTGTTAAAAGCAGTGATTAAATTCATTAAAAAAAATACTTTTTGCATTTTTTACTACAGGTGATTTCTTACGTAGGTGTTTTAATATTAAAGATACCAAATTTCTTACTTACTTACTTACTAAAAGTAATGGACGGTAGCGGTGGAGGCAAGAGGGGTAGGAGGTGTAAAGGTTCTTTTTTTTTTATTTTCATGAATATCTCTAGCTTACATACAAATTATGTAGGATTTTAAAACGAACTTTTATCCCTCAATTCAATCCATTTGGGATGGTTTTGCAAAAATGCTGAAATACGGGTTTGTGTTTTTCTTCTAAGTAGCTCAAATAAATTTTCAAGCGAAATTTCGTGTATCTTATCTTGCCTTATAACGTGGAGCTGAGTTCCTTATTGGACCTTAGAGCACAAGGAGCCTGTAGTCTTCTGGTTTCGGATAAGCTTGACCCAGAATCTTCATACGCTTGTGAGCCAAAGCGTTGCATGAGCACAAGAATTGCTTGTCAGTATTGTTTGTAGCGAAAAACTTTCAAACCTTTTTTGTAGAGAATTTTATGTAGATTAATTTAGTATTTTTATTAATTTTCTTACAATTTGTTGATTCAGGATGATTCATGCTGATTGAGACATTTCAATTTGTCGAAGACACACAAAGTTATATTTGTTTGACAGTGTCCCCATCGGAAATCGAACCCAGAATGAAAACAAAACGCGTTGAATGTTGTAAAATATAATAAATGGTACAGCAGCACTGCACTTACTTTCTCGCGATATGCAATTAGAACTGTCAACCGCAAACTTAAATTTGTAATACCATACCTACACATAGTATGGAATTACAAACGTTTATTAAGGTTTTACTGAAAAATGTTCTACCACATGAATTCGGAACTCGAATTGTAAAATATTAAAACAAACCAACCGTAAACGATTTCGAACAAATTACATGTTCAAATTTTGGTAGTACTGGAACACCTTTTATATGAATTTTCACAGATTTTTAAATTTCAAATTTCTGTTTCTTATGAATAGTTGTTCAGTTTTGTCGACTGTAAAGCTCTTTAAGTTTTTGGTACATCCTGTGTACTAAATTTTCACAAAATCCAATCAAATTGAATATCCATTCAGGTAGATAACCAAAACAAAATTAAAATTATAGAAAATAATACAAACTTAATGTAGTCAATTAGGGTCAATGTAGGTACCACTAGTTGACCATTTAAGCGGTTTTATGACGAAATTCATAAAAAAACTAAATTATTAGTTCTACTTTCAGAGTCACTTCTAAAAGTTCGACTATGAATTAGTTAGGCTTGCTTGTAATAAGTGTTAAGGACTTTACAAAATATGCTCTTAAAGTTTTTTTTTTTTTCAAATGTTACATTGCATGACCACTTCGAATAAACATACTAAAGTACTAGCTAGACAAACCCATAACTTTATTGTAAGACGCCAACATAGTTAAATTCTATATAAAATCGCGGTATTTTTAAATTTTCTTACTTTCAGTTCAAATTTACTGTGCTTGGTCATCTAGTGGTGCACTGACCCTATGAGTAAATCACAAGTTTACGTTTTGGTAGTACAGGAACACCCCTTATATGGAATCACCCAGACAAACTGATGATGGCGCAAGATACCTTGCATAGAGATGCTTAGCCAAGCAAAGTTTCATAAAAATAATTTGAACCGTTTTTAAAAAAAAATCAATTCTTCATTTTTGTTGAATGACAGCTACCCTCAAAATGAGAGCCAGCAAAAAACCATTCGGAAATAAAAGTCTTAAATTAAAAATATGGTGTTAATAGGACCATTCGTTTAGCCGCTAGGCCAAAGCGTGACGGACAGACCGACCAACCGACAGACGGACATTTTTAGGGGACTTGCTTAAGTGATATAGAACACATTTTTGAGAAAGTTTGTGCAACTTTTTTCACGAATACAATACCTTTCTCGCTCAGCTCGAAAGTAAAAATACTACTATCGATAAAAAATACATCACTCATAAACTCCAACATGATCCCACAAAAAACGATAAATTACAGTAAAATACGTAACAATTTCCATATTATCTGACTGTAGAAATGATAAGTTGACATTTTTTTATGCAATATTTGTGATAATAATCCACAAACATGAAAAATACTGAATAAAACTTACAGATGAAAAGACAAAATTTCTTTGCAATTTTCGTTTTGTTGTTTTGAAGATGTACAGCCATCAACTACACACGTTATTATTAAAAAGAACAATCACTAATATGGAGAGCAACTTAAGAATAAATTCACGATATTTTGAAGTTATTCACTACATGTTTTTTATAATTTACACAATGTTTACAACATATAATTTAGGAAATATTTTCAACCGTTAAAATCCCAACAAGTTACAATAATCCTATAAACTTTGTAAATGCAATGAACGCGTCGTTCATCTAATTTGGTAGGATGTGATCACTGACGACTTGACATGGCATGAGACATGCTAGCAGTTGTCATCCCATACTGAAAAAAAATAGCATGGTTTCTTCTCCGAGCGAAGCAAGGAGGTTTTTGTTCTGAGGTTATTACATACGGGTTTTTATTCAGTGACATCAAAGAAGTACGCGAGCAATGGCGCGATTGACCTTTACAAAAAGCATAATATTCAAAAATGCAAGTTCTTACTTCTACCGGCACTCCCGGATTGCAACCCGTCCTTTTTTTGTATTTTTTGTTGTTGTAGCGGCAACTGAAATACATAATTTGTGAAAATTTCAACTGTCTACTTATCAGACAGACATCGGAGGCATATTAATAGGGTCCCGTTTTTCACCCTTTGGGTAAGGAACCCTAAAAACGCTTAGTCTATCGTTTTACATACAGAAAGACAGATTTATCTACATTTTAAACGCATTTTACATGAATTTGAGGTTTCTTATGATTTTGTTTACATAACGTCAAAGTCTTTCGTGAACTCCGATAGCCGTGACGTTTCCGATGGCTGCTTACGTAAACTTTTACTTACTGGGAAGTTCTAGAAAAAGGAAATAATACTGGGGGGTGATCGTGGTAAATTCAACGATATTACCAAAAGAAAAACGTTTGCCTAAAACACTCAGTTAAGACTTAACAAAACTTTTGAGACAAACGTTTTTGTTTTGGTAAAATCGTTGAAATTACCACGATCACCCCCCTGATCAGTACTAAAATACAATCCGTGTGATGCCAGCTAGAAATATAGTATGTCGTAATACTATATTTCGTGTAATAAAAAGGCGACTAAGGGACTTGAAACAAAAACTATTGGCAGCTGCGTCCTTCTGCGTACTGCGGTCACCAACAACCGCGGTCCATGGTGCCAGCAGTAACGCTAACAAGCGTGGTGACTACGGTATTGCCCTTCCAAAATATACTTACCACGCATTTTGTTGTTGTTGTCTTTTTTTTGGTAAGTTTAATTACAGTTCAGAAATCTTAGACTTACACACGAAAATATTGAGTCAATTTAATTTTTTCATAAATTTCTCGAAAATGAACAAAGCATTCGAAATACCTGCTCTTTTTCAAAAGTGAAGATTGATTATCAGAGTAACTTTGAATTTTTAAAATTTTATCAACTGGTGATACCTATTCCAGAATTGCTCGATCATGCTCAAGGAGGTTTAAGTAGCAGCTCTTTCTGCTAAGAAAGGAGCCATAAGCGTATCACGTTCTTGCGAGGGACCTCAATACTAAAATGTATGGATTTTTTCAAATCCTAAGAACGTAAAATTTTTATCTTTTTCTCTGAGAAATATGTGACATGGGACTAATATAATAAATGCTAGTACCGACTGACTCGCATGGGCGACAGTGAGACGCTTACACTTGTATTTTTTGTATTTTTTGTTAATCCATTTTTGATTTCAATTGCAAAAGAAGTGACATCAAGATTTACTTAAAATAACATATTATCTGAGTCTGGCAGTAAGTAGTACCTACATGTAATCATATGTTCGTTGTTCTAAAAATAATTCAACAAAAGAGCTCTAAACAATTAGGATCTACGCACAATAATTTTGTCACAATAATAATTGTAAACCTAAAAAATTTTTTTGTTCATGAAATTTAAAGTATTTATAAACTGGCTAAATGCGAGTCGGACTCGCGTACTAGATGGTTTCCGTACCACCACATATTTATTTATGTAAAATGTTTAACGCACTTTGGAGGAAAAAAGAAATACAAGTCGCGATACAATACAATACTATTTAAGTCGCGAGTGAATAGGCTTCTTCTGGGCAACCTCGTTCCATCGTCGACCTCATCTCTGTCCTCAAGGCTAGATCGAGGTCAGGAGTAAGCCCATACATAGTAAAAAAAAAAGTGTGTCTGCCTTGCTTGGTTTTGACTTGGTCTTTGGGTGAAAAACGTCTGTCTGTCTGTCTATCAGCGGGCTATATAATCTCATGAACTATAATAGGTAGACAGTTTAAATTTTCAAAGTTTATGTATTTCTGTTGCCACTATAACAAGAAATAATAGAAAAAAAAATTAGGGGGAGCTTCCCTACTACAAATTTTATTAGGCGATTTTTAGCTCTATCGTAAAAACGGGAACACTTACAAGCGTGAAATTCGTAAAACAAGAAGAAATAATAAAAACTGGTCAATTGCGAGTCGGACTCGCGACTCTTTAATACACTTCTGCGAGACTCCGCGTCCATAACTAAGACGGTATTTTTACCTTAGTGGTACGGAACCCTCAGGGCGCGAGTCCGACTCGCACTTGACCGGTTTTTTATTTGTCTGGATACCTGGCTTAATGAGGTATACTAAAATGTGGTGGTGCACAAATCTGACTCGCACTTGGCCGGTTTTTTTTACTTTAAATATAGTACACTCAACCGCACATCAGTAGAAACACTTTTGGACCATATGGCGTGGTAATAGAGTTGAAAAAGTTTCTACCAATATGCTGTTAACTGTACAAGCTTGTTAACTAAACAGTTTACACAGCTGTTGGGGGGGGGGGGGGGGTAAGAACGATACAAAGACCAATGTGTCAAGCTTGACTTGCCCTTCACTGTACCATAGTTACGTACACAATGATTTTCATATGTAGGCACTTTCCTTCCCTACAGGATAACCAACAGGTGCATGAATTTCTGAGTTTTCCTAAACGTAAGTTGGCAAGTAAGTTATTTACCTAACTACACTGACTAGCTGCAGGAAAAAACATAAATTTACCTACATTTATTGGTGTAGTTATATTGTAATTACAGCGTGGTAATGAAATGTCTGACTATACTTGAGTATGGAATTTAGGACATGAAACTGAACAACTTTCCGAAATATACGTCGAAATTTTTTTAAAAATTTATCTTCCTCATACAAACCCTGTTAGAATTTTTTTGCGGATTTTATAGGTTGTTTGTTTTCTTGTTAGTACTTTGGTAAAAGTTGTTCAGTTTTATAAGCAAATTACAGCCTCCGAGATTTATTATTTCCATCCCATCTTTACAGAATCTCTCCCAAGGTCTCTCCTGACCTTTCGGGTGGGTGCTCTACTCTATTGGGATAAAATATCACATTTGGTCTCTGAAAATTCTAATACACCCTTAGATACTGATTATGATTATTCATAATCAGTTTCTAAGTTACTTACCCCCACACGAAAGTAACTTACTTAAGACTCCCTGTACTGTACCTGTATTCTTCAAAGAGATAAATTGTAAACCTCCACGAGAATGTATTGTAGTGTACAAATAATGATATACCGAGGTACATAGTTGGGTACTTTACCTGTCTGAATTATCCTTGTAATTTTATTTTATCGTGTTTTTGTGGCTTTCCTTATTGCATTGTTATTTATTATCTACCTGTGCATATCCTTTGTTCTTATAGGTGTTTCCCCGTGGAATCCCATGATTATTAACCGTCCATGCTCGACGTAAGATTATATTATCTGTGACGTAAGTCAGATGAATGGAAAAGGGGAAGGCCTCGGCAAAAGTTCCAAGACTATATTCAAGACATTGATAGACTAAAAAGAACCTACTCAAAACGGATGGGAGTAGAAAAAGCGAGAGAAGTAAATCAAGATCTTAGCAATTGGAACGATACTGCGATGAAGCATCCTTCCTCTGTATTGACCAGATCGTCAGATCACCTTGTGGCGTGCCTACCTACGTTACGTCTTCTGGTCTTGGTCGCCTCGCCACTCTAGAACCTCTCCACATATGTTGTGATGTGCCAAATAAGGCCGTTTGCGCACTGCCACCGTCACGGAGACCGAGACTCATTTCTTCTTCGATGCCGTCATCTTGTTCTCAGATGACGGCATCGAAGAAGAAATGAGTGGATAAACTTCTCCTGACCACTTCATAAAAGGTTTGGTTATGTTAGGTTGCATTTCATGAAGTGTCCAACATGAAAGTTGCCACATGATGAAATTGCCAATACCACATGATGAAACTGCCAATACCATATGGACATGACAGATATACGGCGTGCAAAATAACTCTGTGTGTGACCGTTAATGCGCAGAAGTCAAAAAATTACAAAAAACATATTGAGACATACCATCTTAGTTCTCAGGGTGGGTAACGCGCTTTGCTGTCTTATTAGTGTCAAATTATTTCACTAATAAGACAGTGGGTGTCATGGGCGGTGGTGACCACTTACCATCAGGTGGCCCACCTGCTCGTTTGCCCACTTGTGACATAAAAAAAAATGTCCCAGGGGTGAGGTGTGGCATGTGGGGGGGAGGCGAGCGAGTCGTTCATTGGCTCTCCGTCTGTCATCCATGCGCAGAAAATAACCGTCATAGACAGACTTGTCCACCACTACAGCCGCATGTCCACTGAGAAAAAGTTTTATGAATTTTATTACCCGACCAAGGAAATTAAATTTAATAAATGCGAAATCTGCGACGTCATCTCGCTCTATGTATGGTCTTAGTGACGATGGCGGTGGACAAAATTGCTTTATCGGTCGAGGATGCGCAAACTTGGTTTTTGAATCCGTCAGTGACAGGAGGGCAGTGTTGCTGTCAAGTAGCTGTCATATATTTTGGAGTATACAAGGTGTAACAGAAAGAAAACTTTTATCTAAGCAACATGGTCGAAAAAATATTTTTGGCCTTTCATACAAAATGCGCTATCAGCTGATTCAGTTTCTATGGGTGTAAATTTTTTTTTTCATGTTTCGACCTATGTTCCTTAGGAAAAATGTGGGCAGATTCACATCCCCTTTTTATTACACCCTGTATTTTGCTGGAAACTTTTTAATCGCTACTTCCCTAGTCATGTAACACTGATAGTGTCACACGCACCATCCTGCAGAGTACAGAGTGTAGTTCAGGGGACCAATTCTTGAATATCACCGGGTGATTGATATTCGTTAAATATAAAGCGGTATTTGATTGTTAATTTTCATGTATTCTGATTTACCTTTCAATTGTTTATCAGGGCAAATGTGAATTTTTCAAGTCTCAAAAGTGATATTTTATCACCCAGTGATTTTCAAGAATTGAGTCCCTGATTTTATCCTTCTGTCACCACATCCTTGTCGCTCTATAAACGAGTCGATGAATTTTACTCGATCAAAATAAATTTCAATTTCGTTTCTAATTCGAACCTTGCATAGAGACTCCGTGAGTTCACGCCACGGAGTAGGCTCCGTGGTTCACGCTCTTACTTTTGTATAAAAAGAAAGTGTTGGCCTAGTTGTGTATTCGTGCAAGTGGTCTTTAGGCAGTAATTGTGATAAGTGAGTATAAAGGTACCTATTATAATTTTCACAATTATTTTGCTTATAAGCGTAAATTGCCCATTTAGGGCAAAAGTATAACACACAGCGTCATCTCTTGACGAACTGAAAAACTAAAATAATACAGCGCCATCTAGTAATGAGTAGAATTACCTGTTGAGCGTGATCTTTCCACTTTTCCATATTAGTATTTAATATCATTGATAGAGAGCGCTACAAAAGTAAAGTAGCAATACATGGAATCCATGTTTTTTTTTTTCATATGGCAACATTGAACTAAATGTCATTTCTCAAGTCAAACCCAATCGTAAACGGCCAGGTGTTTTTTGAATTATTTCATTAATAATAGATTTTTCTTATATTTTACACGAGATAAATTAACAAAAATGAACTCCCAAAAAACCGCAAGACCAAGAGATAGTAAGTTGTTTACCAAACGTCTCTAGATTCGTGGAATGGACCTAAAAATATAACTTTTCTTGTTTGCCTATTTGTCAGGGTTTTTGAAGCTTTCTTTGAGGAAAAATCGTCTAAAAAAGGATGAAGAAGAGAAGAAAAGGAATAGAAGCTCCGACTGCATAATTATTGACGAGTCTTTTGAGAGATTTCGATCTGATTTACCTCAAAAGGTGAGTAAAAATAAACCGCCTTATATGAGCTTGATTTTCATTTTATCGTCGTAGTTATTTGAGTAATTGTTGGTAAAAGATTGTTGTTATTCTATTTATAGTATGCTTACTAACTGGCGTATTTTTAGGGTTCCGTACCTCAAAAGAAAAAAACGGAACCCTTATAGGATCACCTTGTTGTCCGTCTGTCTGTCAAGACCCTTTATCTCACAAACGAGTAAAGGTATCAGGTTGTAATTAATACCATATATTAGGATCCATGAACCACACAAGATCTGAAAATTTAAATTTTTTACAACGACGCAATCAAAATATATGGCATTTTATGTCCTCATCTCCATACATTTATTCAAAAATGCAAAACCTACAGGGTACTTCCCGTTGACCTAAAATTATGAAATTTGGCAAGAAGCTAGGTCTCACAGCACAAATAATGGGAAAAGTCTGAAATCATTAAATATTACAACTTTTCTCACAACTAATGGTAACCAATTGTGGTGAGCTCCCGTTTCAAGAACATTCATATAAGAGAGGGGTCAAGCTGTCATATAATTGTCTGAAAACTAAATATTCTATTACTTCACTTCAATCAAGACGAACCCAGTTAGATACTATGTTTTTCTATAAAATTTGCAATAATATGGTAGACTGTCCTAATCTTGCTGCACAACTAGCTTATCGTGTCCCCTTTCGACCACAACGTAAAACACACCCGCACAAGCTGTTTAGCACAATTTTTTGCAATACTAATGCCGGAGTACGCTCTCCTTTGAGGCGCTTAATTGCAACTTACAATGATAACTTCGCTCATTTGGACATTTATGCGCATTCTTATCACCGATTTAGGAGTTTGCTTATAAAAGAACTAAAACAACAATAGATGTTAAATATTTTTTTCTTTTTTAGAGCTAAGGCTTCTCTATGTAAATTAAGGATAGTTTGCGCCACCTAACTTATAATTTAATTTAAACGAAGTCACATGCACAAAACATAAGATTTTTCTATTAGTTCATATGTATCGCTACTACCAACATTATGAAAAATAATCTGTGAATAGTGCTGTGGATTGTGTATAAATTTTAATCCGTTTTCAAGTATGAACTGTTAATTTTAAGCTATGTACACAATTGTTAACTATTCCCAATAAATAAAATAAAATAAAAAATAAAGTTGGATGGTCGCTGAGGCGATTTTTGTTTTAGTTCTATTTAAAAACGGGAACACTTACAAACTTGAAAATTGGTATGTTTATAGTGCATAAGCTATAAAATAACAACAAATAATAAAATTTGGTCAAGCGCGTGTCGGACTCAAAAAATCTAGCACATTAACTTACTGAAATTTCAACTAATACAATTATGTTTATGTGGTGGTACGGAACCCTCAGTGCGCGAGGCCGACTCGCACTTGGCCGGATTTTTTTTTTTATAATACTCGTAGTTTTTCGATTTCCAAATAGGTACTTACTTTCTTGTCACCGCACAATAAGTATCTTTTTCAGGTATCAAATAGACAATTGAGTCCAAAAGTGTACTCTCCTATAGTAATAAACGACTCGGATGTTTCTGATGACCTGCCTGCTGTGATACTTCACAATGAGCCTAGCAAAACTGGTAATGTAAGTACCATCACCATATTATTCATTCATATACATACAGTCTCCTTCTTCTTTTCGAATTAATGGCAAAAAGTGACTCTAAAATCGTATCCAAAACCCACGTTTTCAATACCCACATCAATAGCCTTTTGGTTGCTTTCAAATCTGTCTCAGTGCAGGAAACTGAAGAAGTAGGGCACGACAGCAAGTATGTCATGGATTACAGAACGCTGCACTCACACTTGTCGTTATCAGAGAAGTCCCACCTCCTCCTAAGTTCCCGCATCTGCCATGTGGATTATTGCGGATGCAGGGGACACATACAGTAGATATACTGAAAAAAAAATCATTGCCCTAATTTTACTAAGTTTACGGAGTCACCTATCTTACCTAAGGGCTATAATAATAAGGGCACTAGCTTATACGCAGAGTAAATGCCATTTGAGTCTATAAACCAGAGATTAAGGCTTTGACAGATTAGTGGCCAACATTATTAAGGATTTTCAAGCTGCTAAATGGTCTCAGACTTGGCTTAACTATAACCATCAGGTGATTAAGATTATGGGCTTCCTAAGCAAGTTAAAAGTGTATATGTTAAATCTACGTAGAAAAGGTCAGCAGGATTTAAAGAATTCAAATATCTTATAGAGTAGAATAGCAATATTTGTTACTAGTCACGAAGATTTTATATAACCTCTGCCAATTCAGTTTGTAAAAAAATTGTTCCATATTTGACCACCTGCACAGATACATGGTCATACTGTAGCGTAGGTTTGTATGTATCTTTGTAATTATTTATTTTTTCCTTTCGGAAGAGAGCGACATTCTATTTAAAGTACATACATAAAACAGTACATTACATACAGTACAGTTATTAGTAGTACATTTATAAAATACTCATAAAATTGGTTATTCATATTGTGTTTTTAACTGAGAACCTATCAAAAAATATCTTGTATATTGTTGAAAGCTGTTATGAAAAATTAATTAATTGTGTTTCAGGTTTCCTTCAATCGCTCAAAAGAAGACAATTCTTCAATCGTAGAATCAAGACCAAGTTTTGGGGGTTGGTCACCAGCTCAGGGTATAATATGTGCTACACCAAAACAACATACCGTACCCACCACACCACGCGACATCGCAAACGAATCCTTAGAAGAATGCTCAATAAAAAAAATTCAGCAATCGCAGAAGAAAATACTCAATGAACTATACGGAGATAGTATTAAATCTATGCCAACGTTATTAAAGACTTTAAAACATAAATATGACAACATGAATGGAATATCCAAAAAACTACAATTTAATGATGATGAAAGTGACAAAGAAAACATTCAGAAAGACCTACAATTGAACAAAAAACTTTATCTAAACGGTTCCCTAATGAAAGCAAGTCTAAAAAGTGACATTTTAGAAAAATCTAAAAAGAAATTGTACACAGAAAAAGTACCAAGTACCCCAGATATACCGAGACAAAAACCAACTAGAATCAGAAATGCTAATACAACTGGTAAAAAGAAAAAAGCTATGTCCGTCACAGAGCTAGTCCAAATGCAATCAAGTGTTATGGATTCTTTGACTAAAAAGATTGAAAATGTTAGTGTCAAAGATAATTTAGATGTTTTGAAAACCCCAGAAGTAAAGAAACTTAGTTTTATTGGGTCTTTGGCAGGTTAGTGTTTCTTATTTTTAACAACTATTTAAAAATACATATATAAACAAAACAAAATTATAATTAAGAATCAAAATAACATTCAATTTGCTATTGTGTGACTTTTTAAAACCGAAAATGGTAGTAGACTTGCTCTATTTGCAATCTACATGTTATGATGTGCAATAAGTATTCAGTAAAGAATCAACTTTATAAACAAATCAGAATTTGCTTTGCTTTTTTCAGACAACATCCCAACTTGGCGTTGCCATCCTGAAGCATTACAATACCATTGCAACTACAAAGCTCTTCGAGAACAACTAACAAGAAAACTATATGTGGAGTTCAACCGAGGAGTTTTTGATGACCAACTTGATGCGGATATGATTATAAACTGGGATAGCAAGCTTAGAAGCACTGCTGGGTAAGTAAATATAAGGTGCTACCAAAATATCACCACGATGGCTATGGAAGAAAGTATTCCTTGTATGCTACAACTTTCCCAAAGGCAGATGGGTGCCAACGAAATAAATATTGGACTTTTCATACAAAACCGTCGTGGTTACCGAAGAGTACATACATACATACATAACATCACGCCTTTTTCCCGTCGGGGTAGGCAGAGACCACAGTTCTCCACCTGCTACGATCTTGACATACTTCCCTTGCTTCCTGACCTTTCATCAATCCTTTCATACATGCTCGTCGGTTTAGGGTACTTTTAACCTGGCCTTTATTCAGAACGTCCTGAATTTGGTCCTGGTATGTTCGCCGAGGTTTTGTACCGAAGAGTTTGTATAGCAAAGCCAAAAAAAATTGTTTTTCAACCTTTATTTCTTTGTGGAAAGTTGTAGCATACACAGAATACTTTCTCCTATTGCAGCCGTGGCAGATATTTTGATAGCACCTCATATATAGAACTTCTTAGTGTGTTCTTAGTTATCATGAGAATAAAGGATATGAATCTGTCCATGAAAGGAAATCTGTCGAAATGTGAGAAAAAATATTGACCTCCTAAACTATTGTATGTAGGTAAGTGACCAACATAGGGGGAAGTAGAAATTTTTTTTTTTAATTTCGACCTTTGTGCCTCCAGAAAAGTGGTTCTGTCATGAGAATTCGTATCCTTCAGGATCTAAAGTACTTTTCCTTTTTTATAGTATCTATAAAACTATAAAATACTATTAAACAAGCAATATTTGTATATATCCTATATCCTTCCTACTTCCTACTAATATTATAAACACGAAAGTTTGTAAGTATGGATGGATGGATGTTTATTATTCTTTCACGTAAAAACTACTGAATGGATTTTAATGAAACTTGGCACACATATAGGTTAGGCCTGGAATAACACATATAGGTTAGGTCCTGGAATAACACATAGGCTACTTTTTACCGCGGGAAAGCACTTCATTCCCACGGGAAAACGCATTTAATGTTAATGAAGAAGGTGACTGACTCACTGACTGACATATCAACGCACAGCCCAAACTGCTGGGTCTAGAAATTCCAAATTTGGCATGTAGGTTCCTTATGAGGTTTTACGGTGCACTAAGAAAGGGTTTTTCAAATTTTCACCCCTAAAGGGGTAAAATAGGGGATGAAAGTTTGTATGAAAGTCCGTCAGTTTTAAAGTTAGGATCTTCAAATTTTGTACTTAGGCTTACGACAAAAAATTACCTAATATTAATGTATCTCAGGGTTTTTGAAAATTCGACACCCTAAAGGGTGAAAAGGGGGATGAAGTAGAAAATCCTTTATTTTTAAAGTGAAATCCACATAATGAAATTCCACTCCAAATTCAACCCCTAAAAAAGGGAAATGGGGTGAAAAAGTGTAAAAGCCAATATGGGTATCGTTTGTATGGTTCATTGGGTCGCTGATTACGAAAACTACAACAATTTTCAAATCCAACGTGGTGGGCGTGAAATACCATCATCCCCTGGGGATGGGGTTGGGGTGCGATAGGGTTGAAATGTCTAAAAATCAATATAGGTGTCATTTCTATGTTTATATGAAGATAGGGATAGCGGTAAAGATGGCGTTAGGGGTAGGGGTAGGGAGTGGGAGAGGGACATGGAGAGAGAGAGGAAAAGGGAGGAGGAGAGGGAGAGGGACAGGGATGGTTTGACGGACGGTTGGACATATGGTTGGACGGACAGACAGACGACAGATAAACGGAAAAGTGGATGGATGGATGGTCAGATAGATAGAATCCCTTGCGGACGAATTCGCGGGCAACAGGTAGTATATATATATTTGTAATCGGTTTCTCGAAAACGGCTTTAACTATTTCGATGAAATTTAGTATACAGGGGTTTTTGGGGGCAAAAAGTCGATCTAGCTAGGTCTCATGTCTAGGAAAATTCGTTTACACCGTCTTTTTTAATATTTCTTAGCGCGTTTTAGTACGTTCAAAAAACTTACAGCGCCATCTGTTGTTGAGTAGCATAGGTTGCTCACCCGATGATATTTTAATCATACAGAGCATTAGCTCGGTCGCCCAGGTACTATCTATAAAATGCAAAAAGTATTTTATTTTTGACGTAAGAAACAAACACATTGTTTTTAGGTGATAGGGGTAATCAAATAATTTATTCCATTTTTATTCCCTTTTAAGCACAACAACAAACCGCTTCATCAAGACTTCCAAAGGCGACCGCATACGATCCTCCAGCATCAAGCTATCAACTAAAGTAGTGGACAATCCAGCCAGGCTTCGGGACACGTTGATACATGAGCTGTGCCATGCGGCGACATGGATGATAGATGGGGAATTAAGGGCGGGGCACGGGCCTCTGTGGAAACGATGGTAAGATGATCAATTCAACTGAGATTTTATTTATTTATGTTTGGGACAACAACAGCATAAATTACAGTGATTATCTTAAATTGTCTAAGTAACAAAAGCCAATAACCGTTGTCCACGGTATGATTGTCTGTTCTACATAAAACTGTGATTTTATGTAGAACAGACAATTATACACTGTAATTCTGATTTGCAAAATAAAAAGAAAGAAAAAGAGCGTCTTACTTATCCCCTAGAAAAGGATTAACTGCAAAGAGTAGCACAGAGGTTCAATAACAAAGCAATAGTGGTCCATATAAGAATAGTGAACATGGTAACCACTTGTAAGGTCATTGCAAAATAATCCTCGCTTACATGTCCACTTTGTGAGCCATAAAAATAATTCAACGATTGACCTTGTTATGTAGCGCTCTCATTGACCTTGAATTTGCTTGCTACGTGACCTTGAACTTCATTTGAGTGACCTTGGACGAATCTGAGTAACCTTGAGTAACCTTAAGCCTTCTGATGTAGCCCTCTTAGGGACCTTGGGTCTTGTGTAGGTTTCATGTTAAAAAAGCTTACTATACATTAGATGACTATATCAAAAGAGGTATGGTGCTGTGATATTCCAGCGAAACACAAAAAACATATTGTAAAAAGCCGACTCTTAAAGTAGGCCGTGCTACAGTGGTTTCTTGCCGTTTCTTTTACGCTGCCATAGCACGATCCGAAACAGTGTAGACTCTTGCATTGTATATTATTCTGCATGACATGGTATTCTGTAAAGAATCTACATTAAATAAAATTGTCTGAATCTGAATTCTCTGAGGACCTTGAGTCTTCTTAGCTCTCTACATGAAATAAGGAAGTAGTAAATAGACCCGTTGGTGGGTACCAACCTGTGGTACCAACCCAGCGACGTTACGCGTCACGTTGATACATGAGCGATATGTCACGTGGCGACATGACTTATTGATGGGGAGTTAAAAGCGGGACGTAGCCGCTGTAGAAACGATGGTAAAATATTTCAGCCTGAACCTTCTTAGGTAGTCTTCTGAGTGACTTTAAGCGATCTAAATAATTATCTGCGTGACCTTGAGCATTCTGAATTATTTGCTTTAAATCAATTAACTTTTAGCGCACAGTATTAAGTAATTTACTTGCGATAAACCAGCCATGCTATGCGTCAAGTTTAGCTACATGATTTTTACTGAGCTATGCCACGTGGCGACATGGCTGATAGATGAGGAATGAATTAAGAGTGGGGCTTGGGCCGCGAAACGATGGTATGATTATATTTTCCGTTCGACAGTATCAAATCTATTATCTTGCCTAGCATCCTGGACTGATAGTTTCAACAAAAGAGAACCTGTAGACGTCATATACCTATTGTTTGAGAGTTTCGCGGTCACTAACACTATTATAAAAACAGTCATCCGTGATCATGGTGTTTGCGCGAGCGCCGAAATATCGGAAACTCATCAAAAATCCATATCTTGGTAAGAACCCGTCAAACTGTTTTTATAATAGTCATATACCTAGACTATGAAAAGGCATTTGACAAAGTACCCACTACAAGGCTTCTACACAAACTAGAACACATAGGTATACGAGGAAAACTGTTGGAATGGATCGAGGCCTTTCTGCGAAACAGAACACTGCGAGTTCGAGTCGGCGATACTATGTCTGAAGAAAGAGAAATACATAGTGGTGTACCACAAGGCTCTGTCCTGGGCCCCGTTCTGTATATTATTTATACGTTTGACCTGCCACATTGCCTGAAATGCAATGTCAGCATTTTTGCTGACAACACCAAGATTTTTGGAAACTCTCTCACTGATTACGACAGTCTGCAAAGAGACCTAGATGCAATAGAAAACTGGTCAAAAGAATGGCTCATAAACCTTAATGCTGACAAATGTACCACACTCCACAAAGTTAATAGAAACCCACACTTAAAATATAAGATGAATGGAGTAGAACTGCGAGCAGTCAAAGAGCAAACTGACTTGGGTGTTATTATCACGGATAACCTTAAGTGGGAAGATCAAATTTGCACAATCACGAAGAGAGCAAAAAGCTTTATCTATCTAACCCGAAAAGCCTTTGCAATCCTTACTCCAGACATGATGCTGAATATACATAAGACCAATACTGGAGTATGCTTTTCAGGCTTGGAGCCCGTATTTTGTCAAGGACATTGAATTATTGGAGAAAGTACAGCGCAGCTTCACCAAAATACCAAGACAATTAAACGGACTTCCATACGATGACAGACTTGAAGCACTGAAGTTTTGCACCCTCAAAGAGCGACGGGAGCGTGGAGACCTTATAGAAACCTATAAAATCTTAAACGGCCACTACAATCTGAAAAATTTCCAGACAATGTTCAGAAAGGACAATAATACCCGTCTAAGAGGTCACCACTTGAAACTAGAAACCTGTCTCTCCCACAACAATCCTCACAGAAACTTCTTTACTAATAGAGTCGTCAACCCATGGAATAAACTGCCCGAAGAAGTAGTCTCAGCACCAAATGTCAACATTTTTAAGAACAAACTAGACAAACATATAATAGAAATTAAGAAAAAGAAAGCACACTAGTTAACTGGATACAGGCATTATCAGTTGTATATCGACTGCCTGCCTGCTCAATGATAATAATAATAAATGACAATAATGTGTTTTACTTCAATAACCCTTGGTTTTCGAACCCGCGTTATTGAATAACACCCCTAGAAAAAGGGAGAAAGAAGAACCCCAAACATAATAATAATATTTCAATAGAGACGTCAACTGCTGTAGGCAGTTCTTATGTAGCCTAAGTAATCATCTTAAGTGACCTTAAATTAAACATCGCATCACACTAATATTATAAAGGTGAAAGTTTGTATGTTTGTTAATCTTTCACGCCCTTACCGCTGAACAGAATTTGCTGAAATTTGGCAGAGCTACTACTACAGATAGACAGTCAGACAATCATCCAGAAAAAAAAATTACACTGGGTAAAATTTAGAAATTTCCTTGGGAAATTGTGTTTTACTTATTTTTCGATAGATCCACGCGGAAGAAGTCAAGACTCATCTAAATAATTATCCGAATGACCTTGAGCCCTCTTAATAATCAAGTCACTTTGAAGTCAAAGTGACTTCTAAATAATTCTTTATGTGGTCTTGGGCCTTTTTATGTAACCTTCGTTTGTAGAAAGTTATCACCTGACTAACCTTAAGTAGACATGTGCCTGTAGAGCCTAAACCTTAGAAAAAACATTTTCCAGGCGTGGATTGGAATCCGGTGTGTTAAGTAAACTCTTCTGTGACATTGCAGGGCTACGCGTTCCTTGAGAGTTTTTCCGGAGCTGGGCGAGATATCTCGCTGTCACGATATGGAGATTCACTTCAAATACTCGTACAAATGTACCAAGTGCGGATACAGGTATGTAAGGTTGCTACACACATAAGCGGGTCAGCATTTTCGGTTTGGCAGTATTTGTCGAACAACAAAGCCGACTCGATCGGGTAGTTCATTCACGTCCACACAACGTTCGGTATTTGTGATTTCTGGAACGACAAAGCCGACCCGTAGCAACTACTACACATTCTGCTTCATTCGGCTTTTCTGATCAATGCCGTCCCGCTGTTGCTCGGCCTAATGTATACGTGCGGCACAGCCTAGCGGCTTTTTCCCCGAACATTTATCTACATATATGCGATTTTACCGCCCGGCTGTGCCAATGCTGGCCCGCTTATGTACCAACCCCTGGCATTAATCGGCACAGCTGGGTGGTTAAATAGAATGTATGCAGAAGAATGTTCAACAGTCGAATAAAGCCGAACGTGTATTAGTTGCTACGGGTCGGCTTTTTCGTTCCACAAATCACAAATACCGAATGTTGTGTGGACGTGAATGAACTACCCGATCGGGTAGGCGTTGTTGTTCAACAAATAATGCCGGTCCGCTTATGTGTGTAGCAACCCTAAAACTCTACTTTTTAGTTTTTCATACTGTCTCTGGTGTAAAGATTTGTATCTAATCTGTTATTTAATTCGTTTCCAGAATACAAAGGCATTCCAAATCAATAGATGTGACCAAGAAGTGTTGCGGTTACTGCCGCGGCACTTTCGAAGTTATAGTTAACAGGAAAAACAAAGATGGCGTCGTGGGTAAGTTTGTAGAATATTCTACAGTCGAAATACCTAAAGGTGGGTACTGACCAACGTTACGAGGTGTAATGTAACATGTTACACAGCGAGCATTCGTGCAGTCAGTATAGAATAGAATAGAATAATCTTTATTCATTAATTATTTTACAAAAATTTAAGCAACATGATGCCTCCTTTTAAGCAAACAATGCCTGTGCTAGGAGACATCTCTCTTCCATTGGCACCAATTAAGTTTAATGAATATAAATCTTAAAAATTTAAATTTTAGGGTTAGTACTAATCTATGTGTGTTTATGTGTATGTGTGCGTGCGTGTCCGTGGGTGTATGTATGTAGGCGTGTGTGTGTGTGTGTGGGTGTATTATGTTATACATTTCAAAAACTCTTCAGTCTGATCATAATTTCTAGTCTTTAGCCACTTAGTGACTAGTGACTTGCACTCGTAAGTTATTTTATCATATATAAATACTTCTTTATTAATTTTATTGTAAAGGTACGGTGATCTTATATAAAATTGCATGCTGGCAAAGTTAGTTTTAGCAAGTGGTACATATGCAGCAATATCGTTCCTTCTCCGCGCATAAATTTTAAGATCAAATTTAAGTGTTTTGTGTGTTTTCATGACACAATGTAAAATGTACAGCTGTCTGACTGTGAGTAGATCATTTTCTTTATATGTCGTATTACTTACGGGGAAACCAGCGAGCAACGAGCTGCTCGTTGCTCGCTTTGAGTGTTCCACCCGACTGACGGTTTTTTGGCGAATTCTTTGACTGCTACGCGGTTCAGTCAGTACGCTGTTGCAAGTCGTCAGGAGATCTTCACAATCGATCCGAGACATGCGTATAAAGTTTTTATACTGTACAGTAATCATTTGTTTTTTTTAATATTGCTATTAATGACAAACCACCATATACGCCTCTGTTTTTGTTGTCCCGTAACGTTTTTTCTTCTTCTTAATTTAGATAAAACAATAATTTAGTAGAATCAAAGATACCAACAAGTCCTCGCTGTCCGCCATCTTGAGTGAACTGGCGGCGAAAGCAGAGCACAGAGTTTTGACGAGCATGTTACGCCGATTTTAGAACACAGCGTAACATGCCCGATGCGTAACACGCTCGATGCGAATGTTACCTTACACCTCGTATCGTTGGTCAGTACCCAGCTTGATTATTATGTCAACAGTGTGAGAGCAGGACGGAGCGATGCGTAAGATATTGGAGCGACAGAGACACGTATCGTTCCGTCCTGCTCCCACGCATAGCTCTGTGTTGTTGCAGGACGGAGCGATGCGTAATATATTGGAGCGACAGAAACACGTATCGCTCCGTCCTGCTCTCACGCATAGCTCTGTGTTGTTGCAGGACGGAGCGATGCGTAAGATATTGGAGCGACAGAGACACGTATCGCTCCGTCCTGCTCTCACGCATAGCTCTGTGTTGTTGCAGGACGGAGCGATGCGTAAGATATTGGAGCGACAGAGACACGTATCGCTCCGTCCTGCTCTCACGCATAGCTCTGTGTTGTTGCAGGACGGAGCGATGCGTAAGATATTGGAGCGACAGAGACACGTATCGCTCCGTCCTGCTCTCACGCATAGCTCTGTGTTGTTGCAGGACGGAGCGATGCGTAATATATTGGAGCGACAGAAACACGTATCGCTCCGTCCTGCTCTCACGCATAGCTCTGTGTTGTTGCAGGACGGAGCGATGCGTAAGATATTGGAGCGACAGAGACACGTATCGCTCCGTCCTGCTCTCACGCATAGCTCTGTGTTGTTGCAGGACGGAGCGATGCGTAAGATATTGGAGCGACAGAGACACGTATCGCTCCGTCCTGCTCTCACGCATAGCTCTGTGTTGTTGCAGGACGGAGCGATGCGTAAGATATTGGAGCGACAGAGACACGTATCGCTCCGTCCTGCTCCCACGCATAGCTCTGTGTTGTTGCAGGACGGAGCGATGCGTAAGATATTGGAGCGACAGAGACACGTATCGCTCCGTCCTGCTCTCACGCATAGCTCTGTGTTGTTGCAGGACGGAGCGATGCGTAAGATATTGGAGCGACAGAGACACGTATCGCTCCGTCCTGCTCTCACGCATAGCTCTGTGTTGTTGCAGGACGGAGCGATGCGTAAGATATTGGAGCGACAGAGACACGTATCGCTCCGTCCTGCTCCCACGCATAGCTCTGTGTTGTTGCAGGACGGAGCGATGCGTAAGATATTGGAGCGACAGAGACACGTATCGCTCCGTCCTGCTCTCACGCATAGCTCTGTGTTGTTGCAGGACGGAGCGATGCGTAAGATATTGGAGCGACAGAGACACGTATCGCTCCGTCCTGCTCTCACGCATAGCTCTGTGTTGTTGCAGGACGGAGCGATGCGTAAGATATTGGAGCGACAGAGACACGTATCGCTCCGTCCTGCTCTCACGCATAGCTGTCTTTCTGGCATTCTAATCGAGCTACAATTTGACTGTAGCTTTTCCAGTCGACTACGTACGTCCATGTGGACTTAGGGTGTTAATGCTCCAATCGCAAGCAGGCGTGAGAGCAGGACGGAGCGATACGTGTCTCTGTTGCTCCGACCTGCAACAACGCTGCTGAAGCAACATTAAATCGACTGAAGCAACATTAAATAGACTGTAGATTATGAAAATCGTATCAGTGGTTATCCACTGACTCTTACTCCACCAGGAATCTTAGACACTGTAATAGACTTGTATACGAAACTACCACGAATACGGCAGTGTATTATAAAAACTGTCATGCTACGAGTATTTGTGTCAGGGTCTACAATAAGCTTCCCTCTGAATTTAAAAACCTGCCTTTCAAGCAATTTCGCCTCCATATGAAACGGTGGCTTAAGGAAAACAATTTTTATTCTATTAATGAATTATTAGAAGATTATTATTTAAATCGAAGTTTGTTATAGTTATTATTAGTTTCGACTCATTCTTTGATGTTTGCGCAATAACGCTCACAGACAGAGTTATTTTGTACGATGTATACACCCTGTATACAAATAATGCTGCTTTCCCCCAGCCAACCGGCACCCCCATCAGTTAAAAAAATATTACTCGCTAAATACAAAACTTATCGAAAATATGTCTTACCAGATTGAAAGGTACCCTAGTTTATTTAGAACCTATCAATCCTGAAAAATATAGTTCACTGTAGATACAGATACAAAAAGTGCGAAAAACGGCCACTTTTAGCAGTTTTTGTATCTGTAACTACAGTTAACTATATTTTTCATGATTGATAGGTTCTAAATAAACTAGGGTACCTTAACTTCAATTTTGTAAGACAGATTTTCGATAAGTTTTGTATTTAGGGATTAATATTTTATTAACTGACGGGGGCGCTAGTTGGCTGGGGGTAACCTCTTAATAGAATAGTACCTGAGCGACCGAGCTATGCTCTGTATGATTAAAATATCATCGGGTGAGCAAGCTATGCTACTCAACAACAGATGGCGCTGTAAGTTTCTTAAACGCACTAAAACGCGATAAGAAATATTAAAAAAGACGGTTAAAACGAATTTTCCCAGACATGAGAACTAGCTAAATCGATTTTTTGCCCCCAAAAATCCCTGTATACTAAATTTCATCAAAATCGTTAGAGCCGTTTTAGAGAAACCAGTTACAAATATGTATATACAAATATTGCTCGTTTTATTGTATAGGATGATTTTCTCCACAGTATCAACGCCCGCTAGAAAAGCAGGCCCTAACGACTTCGCCCTCTTCGTGAAAGAAAACTACAGCAGTATAAAGGATGGCACCAAGACTCACGCGCAGGTCATGAAGATATTAGGGGAACAGTTCTCTGCTAAGAAGAATAAACTTGACACTTGTGAAAAATAGGTTTGACACTAACTGCCGTATTTAGAGACGTCACTTAAGGCGATCCGTTTTCCATACTAAATTCAAATGACTTGCATTCTTATGCGGAACATAAAATGCTGTTGAAAAACGTGTGTATAGTGCTATCTTTAGTTAAATTTTTCGCTGATTAATATACAAAGATACAGCTAATGCACCGAAAGTATTACAGTATAGATCGCACACCCACAATGGTAATATTTCAAAAATTGCAAACAAAAACTTTCGGTGCATTCGCTGTATCTTTGTCAGCGAAAAATTTTACTAAAAACAGCAGTATACACTCGTTTTTCAACAGCATTTGCATTAACCGCCAAAACACAAAGCATTTTAGGCCGGTATTTCACTGGGACACCATGGCAGCGCAACCAGTCGCCGCTACCAACAAAATGACTACAGCTCTATAGAGAGTTACTCACCTGGTGTCTGGTTGCGCAACCAGTTCGGATGCTGGTCGCGCTACCACTCCCAGTGAAATATAGCCCTTAATACTGTGGCCGCAGTGTGTGTATTTACTGGTGTCTAGTTACGGACACCAGTGAAATACCGGCCTTAAGGTTAAGCGCTTACTCTTTCTGTTTCGTTTATAAAGAAAGTGTCAGAAATAGTTTTAAAGATGCTTTAACTTTGAAGACGCTTTGTACAATTGGCTGTAATTCTCATTCTGTCCTTTTCGATTTCACTGAGGGACAGCACGAGACTTAATGGAAGATTACTTTTAAAGTGACGTGTCTGAGACGTATAAGAAATATGGCATAGCATGTACGATAGACTACAATAAAAAAAATACTATTTTAATAAATTGTTAAGACACTTCTATCACTTTAAAATTTCTAAGTTTTTAAAGGTGTGATAATACTAAAGGGAGAGAATCTGCACATGAAACTTACCAATTTTCCCAAGGAATATACTCGTAGGTCATAGACCAAAATCAATTTTAAACGTCCCATAGCAACTGCATATTAGCTGATAGCGAATTTTGTATGGGAGGTCAAATTTGGTTTTTAGAAATTCGACCAATGTTCCTTCGGAAAAGTTGTTCAGTTTCATGGGCTTTTGCTTCAGTTTCATGGCAAAATTACGAAAAAGGTTACAGTTTGTCTTTGTGAAATTGTTATAGATTTCGCCATTTCACATACTAAAAGCGAAGTCTTAAAGATCGTAACCCGCCGTAACCATATACTAGGTTATTTTTTTGGACCTGATTTGCGTATGCCCACGTTATTACAGAGGTCAAAAGCAACAACTTTTGTTCTACGACTTTTCTTACGCAGGAAAAAATTTCAACTTCCCATACAAAATGGGTCGGTCACGTGACCACTTTAGTATGGGAAGTCGAAAATTTTTTGTGCGTTGTTAGAAAAGTCGTAGAACAAAAGTTGTTGCTTTTGACCTGTGTAATAACGTGGGCATACGTAAATCAGGTCCAAAAAAATAACCTAGTATATGGTTACGGCGGGTTACGATCTTTAAGACTTCGCTTTTAAAAAATAACCTTGTATAGTGACAAAACTATAATCTTCATATTTGTTAGTTATTTACATTTCTAGGTTACTGCATTGTTTCATTATTGTCATGTTGTACAGCTTTGTTGAATTACCATACGTAATAGTAAGACTATGGTAAGTTACTAAAAACAAATTTAAGACTCATCTTAAAATAGGTATAGGGTTTCTTCAGATAACTATCTATTAACAGATGTATAAATTTGAAACGGTAACTCAAAAACGTAATTTATTATCAATATGGCCGGACTACATTACTTGTCACTATATATGGTTACGGCGGGTTACGATGTTTAAGACGCCGCTATTAGTATGTGAAATGGTAAAATCTATAATAATTTCATAAAGACAAACCGTAACCTTTTAGTTACACGCTTTAGAAACAATATGATAATTTCCAATGTGTAACAATACAATACTGTTAAAAACAATATGATAATTTCCAATGTGTACAAAACTGGTAGATTAGATTAGATTTATTTATTTCATACTATCAAATTCAAAATTACATAAATTGTTCAGATGTCAATGAATAATATGATCGTCAAATAATATAAAAACAAAAAATAATCAATAAAGAAATACAAACATGTCAAAAGGCGGCAAATACAAAATCATCTTATAGTCATAATAAAAATATTCAATGTTAAAATAAATATAAAATGTCAAATTAACTAATAAAATAAACGATACTGAAAAGTATTGAATAATTAAATGAAAAAACTATATGATAATTTTCAATGTTTAACAATACAATACTGGTAAAAACAATATGATAATTTCCAATGTGTAACAATACAATACTGGTAAAAACTATATGATAATTTCCAATGTTTAACAATACAATACTGGTAAAAACAATATGATAATTTTCAATGTGTAACAATACAATACTGGTTTAAACAATATGATAATTTCCAATGTGTAACAATACAATACTGATAGAAAGAATATGATAATTTCCAATGTGTAGCAATACAATACTGGTTAAAACAATATGATAATTTCCAATGTATAACAATACAATACTGTTAAAAACAATATGATAATTTCCAATGTGTAACAATACAATACTGGTGAATGTGAATTGTGGAATTTACGAATCTGTCCATCAAACTGAACAACTTCTGAACACATTGTAACGTCATCCATTACTTCACCAAATTTTTCGTTTTAATGTATTTCTTGGGAAGGTACAGTCTTCGTGGTCCAGTGGTTAGAGCGCTCGGCTCTCGATCCGGAGGTTCTGGGTTCGATTCCCGGTGACAGTGTCCCGTCAAACAAAATTTCACTTCGTGTGACTTCCCATGTTTTTTTAGGACATTATAGGATGAATCACCGGATTGTCCGAAAACTAAGATGATTCCGTGCTTCGGAAGGCACGTTGAGCCGTTGATCGCAGCTACTATCTACAGTAGAAGCCGTTAGATGAGCCGTATCAGAGGGCTTAGGCGGCTCAACAACTCTGTGAGTTCGGTTTGTGAGGTCGGTCATCGAACTTCCACCCATACAATTTGATGATTATGATGATGGCAAGAATTATTCCGTTTAATGGGCAAATTCACTTTTATCAGTATTGTTCAAACATTTTCTTTATTGTATGAAATAACTTCAAAATACATTTATGTGCCTAAATTTTGACTAACAATTTTACTGAGGTAAATTTTTTGACTAAGTTTATCTTTTTACAAGTAAGTATGTATACACAAGTTTTGATGTAAATAGTTTGTAACTGTTTATATTTAGTTAGTGATATAATAATGTATTAGAATAATTATTTTTATAGACTTTGTACTGGTTACAAAAAAAAAATCAATTAGATAATAATTTATATGTAACTTTTGGAAGAATATAGTGTGCTTTGTATAACTCTCATATTTACGTCTCAACCCGTGTAGTTGGTGATGCCTGTGCCTTCTACTTCGTGGGTCGCGGGTTCGATCCCCGCTTAAGACAAATATTTTTGTTGTAAAAAGAGAGTTATTTATGTATAAGTCTCTAATCCCCATAGTATAGTCAGTAATAAAATTTGCTAAGCATTAAGGTGTCCATATAGAACCGTACATTTAAAATGACCATAAATTATCTATACAACAAAAGTTTTCATATTGTTTTGAGCACCTTTTGTTTTATAGGGAGCCAACAATACTATAATTTGAAAATTAGTGTAGTATGTATTATAATAAAGGTCACTGAATGTGTGGATCTAATCAATTTTTCTTATGTAGCAGGCGAGCTGTGCGGCACCTGATGGTAAGTGGTCACCACCGCCCATAGCGCTCACTGTCTTATTAGTAGCATAATTGACGCTAATAAGACAGCAAAGCGCGTTGCCCGCTCTGAGAACTAAGATGGTGTGTCTTATGTGCTTGTAATTTGACTGGCTCTCTTGCCTTTCAAACCGAAACACAGCGGTGTAAACACTGCTGCTTTACTGCGAAAAGGGGGTGGTAAGTACTTACCTGGGGAGGACCCCGATGGACTTTCCACAGAAGCCCTACCACTATTATGGAAACCTGAAATGTTTAGCAATTTTTATTGCTGAGTGTATGTACAAGCTTTGTCTAAGTTTGGGATCAACTTGTCTCTAATGTCCACAAGATACCCCATATATTGTAATGTATGTATCTGCTGTTCTATCTAACACAATAAACATTTTTTTATTATAATGGACTATATTTTTTTTAAACTGGTTTATAGTCGAAATTAGCTTGATTAGAATGACAGTAGGAAAAACTAAGCGTGAGAGCAGCCGGCTTAGCACGCTGCCCGAGAGAAAATATATCTCGGAGAAATGTCACTTTATTTGAGGAATTATGTCATCTAATCTATCACCTCCAAGCGCGAAGAAATGTCAGTGGAGGAAAATGTTTAGCAAATCCACAAATTACGTTTTTGCTATTTAGACAGGCTACACTAATACATGTAGCCGTCCTTGTCTTTCAAAATGGATCACACTGCAAGGATTTCAAAAAGACGTGACCATGCTTAAAGTCTATGGGCCTAGATAAACTGCAGCGTGCTAAGCCGGCAGGTCGGATCGATACGTGTCTCTGTCACTCCAATGTGTAGCGCAGCGCTCCGTCCTGCTCTCACACGCTGTCAAGTTATTGACTGCAAACGCCCTGCGCGTGGGTTTCCAAAATCTTTGACTGTAAAGCCCAAGTCACACTGAGGCGGTAGCGGAAGCGTTCCGGGGCCGGTATTTTTTAGTATGAGTTCTTATGCACCCTGTCACATTGAAAGCGGTCGCGGGGGCGGCCGGGCCGCTAATACAACCCCGCGGACCGGGCGCGGCGCGGGGCCGATCTTTCGGCGGGAGCGGGCGCTGTATTCCATTGCGTGCAATGCAACCCGTCACACAGAGCGGCAGCGGCGCGGTGCGGGCGCGGACTTTGACGTTGTATTTTTGTACAAGAATTTTGCGGCTTTGCGCAGACTTTTTTTAGGTTATCAGTTTGTTTTTTTTGTTTAGAGCAAAGGATTTAAGTCTTTTGAATAATCACAGATAAATAGTGTCACACCGACCGCTACCGCGCCGCTGTCCCGCCGCGGTTTCCGCGCGGTAGTACCTCTGTGTGACCGGTCCCGGAACGTTTTCGCTTCCCGCTGGTCCGCCTCCGGACCGCTTATACCGCTCTGTGTGACTTGGGCTTAAGGGTCCGCGCACACCGAACGGAAAGTCGCAAGGTCGCAGTGTTGCCTTTTTGACCGTTTTTATGTAACTCGAAAAGGGCTAATTTGTAAATTGTTAAGACCGAATCACACTTTTTTCGTAATTGAAATGTTTCGTATTTATTAGTTATTTTTCTTATTACGAAAAATTATAGAATAAAATTCTTTTGA
The DNA here is from genome assembly GCA_947532105.1 of Athrips mouffetella. Classification (NCBI taxonomy): domain Eukaryota; kingdom Metazoa; phylum Arthropoda; class Insecta; order Lepidoptera; family Gelechiidae; genus Athrips; species Athrips mouffetella. The sequence goes on along the minus strand of OX383981.1, from coordinate 15,847,286 downwards.
ATATAGAATATAATTAGAATTCTTCTGAATATTTTGAAATTCTTCAAAAATATTAATTACTCTCCTTTGTCGGGTCTCATTGAAAATTCAGATATTTTTATGTTTTGATTTATTGATAAGCAATTCTGTTTCTTCTTCTTCTGCCAAAAGTACATAATTACAATATCCCAGTCCATCACATTTACGCATGCACGTCCCAGTGTTAAATTATCGTTACAAATGTTACTAAACATGGCATGGTAACCCTGAGATACAGCCGCCGCGCCGGGCTGCTCGAGCATACGCGAGCATTTTGCCCGGTCGTTCTGCGCGGACCCTGATACGTAGGTGCAGTCAACGACAGGTAAAAGCTTGACACTGGCAGTGCGACTTTAGCCCGTACGTCTATGGAGATAAGAACGGTACAAAGTCCAATGTGTCATGCTTGATGTGCTCTTGACTGAACGTACAGTCTAACCATGATAGCTGTTCATCATCATCATCATATCAGCTGAGAGACTCCCACAGCTGGACACAGGCCTCCCCTAAAGATCTCCATGACGACCGGTCCTGCGCTGGTCCACGACGTCTTAGAGAAAAGAAAAAAAGACAAATTACTAGTAGGACAACACGATAGTACAGTCAAGAACACGTCAAGCGTGACACATTGACAGTTCCGTTGTACCGTTCTTATTTCAATAGTCGTACGGGCTAGAGTCGCACTGCGAGTGTGAAGCTTGACCTGTCGTTGACTGTATCACGGGCAGTAAATAAAAAATAAAACAGCAAAAAATTTTAATACCGTTTTTTATTGTTTATTTTATACATAGTAAATGTCAGTTTTCAATTGTTAAATGATAAAGTAGGTACAGTCTTGGAAACATTAAAAAAAATTATATATAATTTACAACAAATCGAACGTCAGTTCGTTCGTATTTGAAATGATACTATAAGTACCAATTTTTCTTTTTATGTACATATGCTTAAAATGTAAAAAAATACAATTAAAAAGTGGCATTTCGTATGGTAAGCGATATATGTACCATACAATTTTATTAATATTTATTTACATAGGAATTTGATTATTTATGAGCATAGTTAGAGCTACGCTTAATTATCACTTTTAAAATAGCGCAATCTGTACAGTGTGCATCAAAAGTAAAATTTAGATGTAGTATCATAAAAAAAGCATTCATAAAAACTACAAAATACAGTAAGTACAATTTTAAAAGTGAAAAATAAGCTTAACCGTCAGAATAGTCTCGCCACATTGTTTTTCATAAAAAAAACTATAACGAACTTGATTTTACGTAATATTTTCTTTATATTTATAAATATTATTGACCTAATATCATACAGTTATAGTTTAGGGGTTAATTACATGTCCGAGGGTTTTAAAGAATCCGTGTGAAATTTACGCTAAATGCACAACTTTGGTACAACAACTTTTAAAATTCGCTGAATGATCATTTCCTCAGTAATAGTTCCTTTTGCAATTTTTTAAAAGTGTTTTTGAATTGGCCTTGGAAATGCTATTGGAAATAAACGTTGTTGAATTGGCCTCCAGAATAAACCTTTAAGACACGGATTTCTTTAAACCCGGCTTATCCGCACCGTATAGATTTTTTCCCAAAAAGTTCTGTCTTTTTCGATTTTCGTTCGAAATCTTCGGCCATTCGAGTGAGAAGTGAAAAGCTATTTCCAAAAAAAAAATGCGTTAAAAACGGTGCGGATATGTGTAGTTTGACCCTTATAGTGTTTTCAATATTGCCTATCTATATTGTTTTGTAGTGCCAACATTTATTTTGCGATATATTTATTCATTTAATTCTATGTTAAAATGTTTGCTTTTTTGATCAAAAACACTTCTAACATTTGTACAAAACGTACTTAAAAGTGAATGCGTGATTCAACATTTACGAAATAACTATAAAAAATGTAAACAAAATATCTTTAAAACTGAAACTATGCTTTAAGACCATGGAACTAAACAATTTTTTCCATGGACCATATGTAAAAATTATTGAACAGTATTTAAAAATAATCAACTTCAGAAAAACTTGTAAGATTAATAAAATATCTATCTATTGCGTATTTCGACATATTGCGTATTCTTGAGAAAAAGTTGTTCAGTATCATGGTATAATAGTTTGTTTTATTAAGTAGTAATTTTTACATTTTTTCTATTTTACAAGTATTCATGATTTTCCGGTTTAATCAATTAAAAATGCAACGCCATCGGTTGTACAGTTTACCAAAATTAAGATTTTTTAGAATGGCAGGACAAAGGTTTCTTTCAGTTCAATCACACTGACTAGCTAGGTGCTATTTTACAAAAAAAACTATTTTTATTGTTGACATCACCTAAAAAATTCAGTATTGGTAACACTTATATTCGGATTTTATATCGTACTACAACAGTTTCTCTTTATAGACACATAAACATTTAATATTTATTAGTGAATGAATTTTAGCAAAAATTATAGCACAACATAAAAATAATTATTATTCATATAAAATCACATAAATTGGACATGAAAATTATTGGACAAAGATGATTTATCGATTTTATTATCTTTATTATATCTATGGACAGATTATTTCAACAAAATGATTTATACAATTATATCACATTATAGTTTAAAACTTATTAAATATTGGGATATTTTTATTACAAATTTATGGCAATGATTGTAGCAAATTGCAGGCAGTTTTTACATGCGATTTGCATAAAATTCTATGATAATTTTAGTATTATAAGATAATGTATGAAATAAGAAGAAAAATAAATAGATTTTCGCTTGTAATTTTAACTAATCCAAATTAAATCACGCAAAATATGAATGTCAATTTATAAGAAAAATATTGAATTATTATATTCATACAACCAGGCAGGATTAGATAATATATTTTTTTGATATTTTTGTATGTTACCAACATCGCGGTTTAGTAGTCACTTATTTAAAAACAAACTAAAAACTAAGTAAAAAAACGCGGTATTTACAAGTGGCCGTGCTTAAATGTAGATATAAATCTAACTATAATTTATATACAATGTCTATACAGTGATTACGTATAGTACAGGCAATATCAGCCTGTATACTTCAATCTTTCACATCAAGAAATCTTAACGTGCTTAACTATCTACTTGGCCATTGAAAATAATGTACTTAATTTAATGCAAACTGGGCCGCTCTTTACATCTTCGAAAATACCAACAGTTATCATATTCCAGAGATCAATTTTCGTATGTTCAATCTCGTATAAGACCACATCGACACTGAAAACCTAACACATTTTAATAGTTCCGTCACTTGAAATATTATAAAACACTTCACACGCAAAGAATCCGACTTAAAACAGTTCGTAAGATGCAGTGTCAAACGCCTTAGTAAATTCCAAAGACAATTCCCTTGGCAAACCCAAATATCACTTTCCATAGCTTGTCCAATAGATAAATATGTTTTGATCTTTGATAATTTAACATTACAATATCAAAAGCTAAGATTTTCTACCGCATACGGCAGATTTATGGTGAATCAAGTAGACGATCCATCTTCTAATGGCCTGAATCTAACGAAACCATCTTGAGCTACTAACATACTATTTCCATCAGGGTCATTTTGAACTTCGTCCTGTGGTTGAGAGTAGGACGCTTCGTAACTGCAATTCCTTGGAGCTGGTTGAGGAGTGGCTAGAGCACATGGATAGTTTCTCTCATTAGGATCTTCAGTGAAACCGTACAAATCTGTAGATTTCGGTCTATCAGGGAAAGCGTTATTTTTACCACGCTTTTGACTCCCACTGCTAATAACCATAGATGTCGAAGGAGAGTTTCTTCGTTGCGAATTGCGGATCTGATCTCCGTATCCTCGATTCGGATTCAAAGTTTGGATACCAGATGCATGGTATGATGCGTTTTCAGTGTTGTAATTTCCGTATTCATCAGGCAGATGGGGTTGGTGGTAATGGTGACCCATTGAGTCATAACCCATAGTCATACAGTTTTGTACGTTCTTATTTTTCGCTCTATGCTTCTTGCGAGGGTTACTATTTGTCCTTGAAGATACTCTATCGTAGGACATGTGCTTGAAATTGTGTGAGCTACGGTTTGATCCTGCATTGTAGTTTTGATTCTTTATGTCTCTGATAAAATCGCTGTTGCTACCGTACTGAATGACGTTATACTCGTGGTCTAAAGGATCATCTCCTTGCAATGACTGGATGGCAGGATCGCAGTTGGAATAATGGTCGTCTGACGCAGATTCTATACCATTATAAGCTAAGTTGGGATGGTGTTTGATCAAATGATTGGTCACTCCTTGGCTGGAGGTAGCGTTGCTAGATTCAGTCGAACTGCTATGTCCTGCGTTGGCTATGGAACTATGTCCGGAGTAGTTTTCCGTCCCTGAATTATTGTCACAATTGCCTGTCAAAGTATTCAGTTGAAATCTCGGATGATCTATTGGACCCGCACAACATTGTTCTGGTATATTTGGATGATGTCCTGTCGTTTCGTAAATGGGTTTCCCCGTTCTTAAAGTGTATGTGTGTAGATTGGTGTTGGTACTGCAAATGGCTGGATAGTCTGATTCGAATTGATCGTTGCTGGACCCAGCAGTGCATGGAAACAGTCCAAGACCCGATATCTTGTGACCGTCAGCTTTTTCATGCTGCAAGGAAGCCACAATGCCAACTTTCAGACTTATGACCCAGGAAATCAAGGCCACTATGCTGATTTCGATAAGTCTTAAGGAGAATTGGTATCCCCATTGCAGCCAGTTAAATTTGGCCATTGTGACTTGTTGGATCCCAAAGATTCCGTATATTTGTAAAGTAGCCATAAGTACGAATAGCAATGCAGTAGCTAAGTTTATATGTATCGCTTGGTACAAATTCTGGAAGCCATGAATGTACGTGTGGCTTTTCTTTTGTAAAACTGATTTGAGCATTCTATATACATAAAGGTAGCAAAGCCCTAACGTCAAACAAGCCATAATAAATATAATCTGACACGTAAGACCTAATACCCTTTTCTCTCCGTGAGGAGTTCTATATATTGTATTACTATTTTCAAAGATATGCAACATTAGGCAAGAAAGGAGATGCAGACCACCCCCAATAATGACCGTTCGAGATCTGAACAAGAACGAACAGCATGTATTTTTGAAATTTATGCTATTTATCAAAAGGAACAAAATGGTGCACGCAAAGGCAATGCTCAAAAAGATCTCTGGAACATGTAACAATATCTCACTTAGGAACACTGGCAAAGAATTGTTGATGTTATACGGATCGTAGCACATGTAGAAGATTCTCATGAGACAAACGAAAACCAAAATCAAATGTAAGATTATAAAGTAATACTGCGTGAAAAGATGTGTGAACTTATTATAGCAGATGATTTTGAATATCGAATACACAGCTAGTATTGTAAACATGACGGTGGCTAAATAAATGTGTACATTCCACGCAAAAGGCCAGGTAACTCCCGCTCTTTGTACCGGCCCGTTGTTCTTAGGATCTTGTTTTTTCTTATCAGAATTCACTGCTAAATTATGATACCTTTCTGTTGACATTTCTGGGTCGCGCAACTCGAAACCTATTGTCGTTGCCGGCATGTATTCATCCCTTCTAGTATCATTAGCTTTATTAGTCGAATACTGTAGATTTCTTCTTGTATTCGTCTCACCATTTTCTATAATTAAAGGTCTATCTATGTTCATTTCTGGATCTAAGACAGCTAAAACTGAACCTTCAGTTGAAGAATCTCTATTAGCATCACTAAGTGTAACTCCGGCATCTTTGGTGATGTAAATGTCAGATTTGGATGTCTTTTCTGGAGTGTGCTGAGGTTTGGCAGTGACGGTGCGTAAAAGGACATCTGGAATGTCCTCTTTACGTCCGTTGGAGCCGGAGAGGATTCTGGATATTGTCGGGATGTTCAAAGAATTGGGCACGAAGTCCGTAAAGTTGGCTTGGTCCGAATGCTTCGTGTCTGCGTCTAGTTCTTCAGGCTGTAAATGTAAAAAAATAAACACTACATTTTTGTTTATGGGTCATTAATAAAGAGTCTTCTATGAAGGACGAGTCGATGTTGAAATGGAATAAAACAAGCTGATCGTAACGAACGAAATTACTAAATTCTTTTTAAAAAAAAAATCAAGGCATTTTCTTTCATTTATGCTATTTTGTGTGGAATGACACATCATTTAAATTTCTAGATCTATGCGGTAGAGTAATTGAAAATTGGACTTCTCTGATTTTTGCCACCGTGAGAAGCCATATTCCACACAACTTGACATACACAGGCCAGGCAAAAAAATCGTGAATACCTCACAAACAGCTTGTTTTATTGCAATGGAACACCCTACCTACATCAGGTAGATATAGCTGATATCTCAGAATAATAAGGGTTATGAAATAGAATTAGAGAAATAATTCTTCACAAGTTAGGGATATGTGATATTAACAACAAATTATATAGTTAGTCCTATTATCTTTGTAAATGCAAAGTTCTATTAATTTGGTAGGGTTATTTTGAATATTTAATAATCAGCGATGATAATTTGACATTGCATTGCAAAAGAGATGTGACTTGTTGGCAGATGTCATCCCATAGTAAAATAAATTAGCACGGTTTCTATTCCGAGCGAAGTAAGGAGGTCCAAAATCTTTGGCTGATATAAAGTACTTGCCATTTCATAAAATGTTTTTAATGTAACCGTTTTTAACCCACACAAGGTGAATGACTTGGAAAGATACCCAATCTCTCAACGATAAACAGAATCGGTAATAATCAAGGTTCCCTTTAAGATGAGATTAAAATAAGCAACTTTCGTTCTCGTTTTGTTACAACGAGTTGTTGTAAACAATTGGAAATGGTAAGCATGTTTTGGAACCTGTCTTTCAAATCCTTAGCTTTCATACATCCATCATCAACAAAACAACCAATATCCTCAATATTTACATACAAAGACTCAGTCGGATTCCTGTCTGAACTTAAACCGTTTACTTTCACGCAAATACGAACCTTATGGCTAGGTGTATTTAGGGCCTTTTTCTTCTGAGGCTCGATACCTGCGGGAGGTAACGGAGGTGCGGGAGGAGGGGCTGGCACTTGAGGCGATGATGTCTCCTGGAATATAAAAAGTTCACCTTTACTATGAGTTCGATTTTTGAATTGCTTTAGATAAAGACCATACGCTTTATACTTTAAGTGTTAGGTGGCCTACCACAGGGTACTGTTTCAAGTGCTGTGCTTTTCCTAATATACAGTTCGGACAAACATCATACATTTAGATTTATGCCAGTCTGGCCCACCGTCGCAAGGTTGTAAGTCTGTCGGGCTTTACTGATTGTACTTCGGAGAGTGTGCATCCCCCTTTTATCATCGGGAGTCCAGACGCACCGCAGGATATCACCCACACTTGGTTGATATTCCACACATGCGCAAGCGAAATTCTCTGCCCGCGTCTGTGTTCCCGAGTTCATATAACCCGAATCTATTCAAGTTGCGAGTAAATAGGCTTCTTCTGGGCAAGCTCGTCCTATCGTCGACCTCATCTCTGTCCTCAAGATTAGATGGAGGTCAAGAGTAAGCCCACTGACAATAAAAATAAATGGTACAGCAGCACTGCACTTACTTTCTCGCGATCGGCAATTAAAAAGTATCAACTGCAAATATAATTAAGCTTTTCAAAAAAAAAATTCTCAGAAAATATACAGATCAATTCAGAATTCAAATTTTCAAACATTCAGACAAACTAACAGTAATCTATTTCGGGAAAATTGCATGCTTAAATTTTGGCAGAACTGGAACAGCCTTTATTATGAATTTTTACAGATCAATGGATACTACCGTAAGATACTTGCATGTAATTTCCCAACACATGTTTCTTAGGAAAAGTTCTTCAGTTTAGTCTACTGAGCAGGCCCTTTCAGTTTTTTATACAACCTGTATAGATTTTTGCAAAAAAAATCTAATAGAATATCCAGTCAGGTAGATAACCAATTCAGAATCCAAATTGTAGAACATTCGAACAAGATCAATGAAACCAATTTTGAGTAAATCACACTTTTACATTTTATTATTATGGGAACACCCCTTATATGAACTACCACAGACAATAGATACTGCCGTAAGATACCTTGCATGGTGATTCTTGGTCATGCTAAGTTTCACCAAAATCTTTTGAGTCGTTTTTGAGCAAATTGCAATTTTACATTTTCGTTGTATATGAAAATGAGAGCCAGCAAAAAACCACTAAGAATCCTTCGATGGATTTACATAAAAAATTTAAATATAAAATATGGTGTCAATCGGACTCTTCGTTTAGCCGACCGACCGACCGACGGACGGACGGACATTTTTGGGAGACTTGCTTTTTGTGATGTATAAGTGATATAGAACACATTTTTGAGAAAATTAGAAAAACTTTTTTTTTCACGAATAGGTACAAAATACCTTTCTCACTCCGCTCGAAAGTAAAAATGTAAAAGTTATAGTTGATCGACAGTCCATCTGCGTAGCTGCCAGATGTTTATTTTTGACCCAATACAATGAAAGTGGTATGAAAGGGTTTACCTGTTGTCCCGGAGGTCTGATGGGTATCCGCTCGTGGCCGGGTCCCAGGGACGGCGGGGGGATGGGCCTCCGGTTGAGGTAGTTGTTCCCATCTGTGTTTGTGCCTGTAATTGTAAACAATTTGTTTAGTACACTCAACAGCACGTCAGTAGAAACACTTTTGGACCTTATGGCGTTGTAATAGAGTTCAATAAGTTTCTACCGAAGTGCGGTTGACCGTACAAGCCCCGGTTTAAATCATGATCATAAGTGTGGGATAAGATTGATGACCGACCTCACAAACCCTGGGATCAGAGTGGAGCCGCCAAAGACCTCTGACATGCCTCGTTAGCGACTACTTCCGTAGATAGTACGCACGGCAGCATGCACGTAGAAACAAAACCAGTATAAGCTGAGCCAGCGCTACGCTACAAACGCTCAAAACCAGAGACCTGCTTAAGGTCAAAGGGACCCAAGCTTAACGTGAAATCAACTTCCTTTACGGACAATCAGGTGATTTACCCCGAAATTTCCAATCCAAACAGACGAAATAATTTTTATTTGACATAGTCGTTCCTGGGTATCGAACCCAGAACCTCCGGATCGAGAGCCGAACGCTCTAAAGCCACGACGACAAAATTTTGGCGCCTCTAAGGCATGCAGCTGTACGAAAAAAAGAGAAAACTATTCGACTATTTCTTTCGTACAGCTGCGCCAAAATTTTGCCACGTGTAAATCAGCCATAAAGTACTCTAAACCGAAACACTAAATCTCAGAGGCTGTTATACTTAAATTGTGAACATTGCGTGCAAAACACATGTCTATTATTTATTATGTCTAGCTCCGTACGTATTCAGGTAAAAACTAGAAAAACGCTAATTTCTTTACCGTGTTTTCTTTTGAGTGCAAAGACGTCTCATGAATACAGATCATGAAAGTAAAAAAACATTCTCCAAGGTAAGGTTGAAATACGAAATAGTTATTTGTTATGCAAGGATGCAAAATTGGTATTTGGCGCGAGTGCCTTTACTTGTATTGAATCTCGAGCAAGCGAAGGACTCTAGGATTTCAAAAGAAGAATCCTGATCGATCACGCCCTTAGCACACCTCCGCTCCGCCGCGAAACTTCAGTCGCGAAACCGCTGTTGGAATTCCGCTGTGATGGAGTGTAGTTTGAGTAGCGGAACTAGGCGTCGCAACGTTAGTTGAGTTGAGGCAATCGAAGCAAAATGTCGTCGTTATCAGAGTCAGAGGAGGAAACAATATTATTGTGGACTTTAACTTTGAAAAGGCGTAAAACTCGTAGAGTTTGGGTGCACGCGATCAATGAAAAAAGGAAAAAAATTGGCGAAAACTTATTATGTAAAGAACTAGAGTCACATGAAGATCGTTTCTATACATATTTTAGAATGAGCCCAGAGAGTTTTGAAGATTTACATAATCTTTAAAAGCCACATATTACAAAACAAAATACAAGGTTTAGGGAAGCTATTTCAAAATAGAGAACAGGTCTATTTCTGACCTCTTGAATTAATTTTTCTGTAAAACTGACGTCCATTTTATGGAAAAAATCTAGTTTCGCTTTTTATTTTTGTCGAATTCCACAAACACGTGCGAAAACAACGCGGCAGCGGCACCGCAACAAAATTGCGGACCGAGCGCGGAGGTGTAGCTGGCGTCGAGGCACTTTGGCCAAAACCGCGCGGGAAAGAGATAAAATCATAGTTAAATCTATACGTTAGAACTGGCAGTTTCGCTACTGTTCCGCTTGTCTTACAACAGACAAGTCATAGCGAAACTACTGCGGTTTCGCTGCTACGGTTTCGCAGCGGAGGTGTGCTAAGGGCATCAGGATTCTTCGACGAGACGCGAAATAAATTTGCTGCCCATCTCACTACAGCGAGAAAAATGCTAATTAACTTATACCATAATTCATTATCACGTTCTCATTTCAAAAACCTTTTCCACGCTAGCGGTCAAAAATTACTTTTGCATGTAAAGCTCAAACGATTAAAATTTCCAAAACCTTTTCCATGCTAGTGGCCATAATTGAATTTTGTATGGACATTTCGACTGATAAAGCAGTTTTCCGAGCTTTTGAGGTGAAAAAGATTTTCGACTTCCCATACAAAATGCGCTATCGCGTGCAGTTTATACTCGCTGCTGGTTTTATTACCGCTGCCGTGCGTACAAATTACAAAGATATTTTAATAGTTAACTTACCTCTAAGAGTAGGTTTATCCGCAAACGGGTTCCTATACTCGGGCGGCAGAGGGGGGGTGAAGAACGCTCTCCCGGGAGGGGCGTAGGAAGGCACCGCTCCAACGCCCGCGAGCAACGCCGCGCCGTGGTGAGCCGGCGGTCTGTGGAAGAGAGCTCTTTGTGAGTTATGCTCGCCTGGTACATTTCTTGCGGAGAGTTAGGAATTGTATGAATGAATGAGTTTGTAGCCTGGTGCAGAGAAGAGCAGGTCAAGGACTTCTTACCATTGATTTTGCACTTCAAGTTTGAAAGTGTAAAGTTTAACATGCTCTGACTGTACGTATCTTCTAGGTTTTCTTTTTATTATGAGAAAAGAATCAACGGAGGTCTTCATAAAAGTAATGGTCGCCTCTGAATTACCAGGCGACCATTATTTCCTAGCATGCTAGGAAATCGTTATTCAATAATGACAAAACAGGTTGCTCTTAAGTCATGATTGCCTGGTACTTTCATACAGTAAATAAAAGCAACAATCAAATTGTCCCCGTTCCAAATTCACCACAAATCTTCCCGAAACCAAGATTTTTATCCATTAAATAATTCAACAGTTCAAACTGTTTAAAATTCCCGTCATACGGGCAGGTTATTTCTTGAAATGGTGAAGAAAAACCGAAATAGCTTGGAGCTTATTACACCCTCTCCGTGACAAGGAAATTAACCTGAGTGGAATGGATCATAAAATTTCAATAAAACGTCACTAAAATACGGATTTGCATTGCACCACCGTGGGAAGAATCGACGCTTGCTGCATTTTGAAATCTGTTTCGCGAAACAGATACGTAGGTACAGTCAAAAGCACGTCAAGCCTGACACATTAGACTTTGTACCGCGCTTTGTGTAGATACGGAAATCACACTGCGAGTGTCAAGCTTAACTTGCTCTCTACAGCTAGTTCCACGGACGAATAATAATTTAGTGAACAAACATTTAGTAGTCAAATAGAGATTTCTCTTCAATTACACGAGGCATATGTATTTAAGTATACAGAAAACATGTGTCGTTTAACAACTAGTCAGAAATATAAACTTTGCAGTGAAAAATTTATTGTTTTGTTCCATTATAAGTACCTAATATGTTTTCTTGACCTTTTAAATGCCTTTCAAAGAAATCAAGTAAGACTACATCAAAAGATTACTACATCATAAAACAAAAGAAAGAAAAACAATACACGCACTAAGAAACATACCGCGAAAATTCTAAAATGTCACTAACCCCTATAACCAATATAAATTGGACCTCCATATCATACCACAACCTTAAACTCAGGGTTCATCTAAAACTATAAACGAGTTTGTATGGAAATGATAGAAATTGGCGCCATGCCATGTGTTTAGCCATTCAGTCTGGTTTATTTTCGTTATGCACACTGTTTTTGAATGAGACAATGAAATAGGTTTAACTGAATTGTTTAGTTATATTTTGTAGTTTGTGAATGAAATTCTTGTAGTTTCACCAAAAAAATACCAAGCTGCTGCAGCATTAAATTACAATAAGTAGATAAAAAGTAAATAAAAAAAACCACTCCATGTGTGCAAAAATTGGGCAAATTAGTTCCGCTACTCGACACAAGATGGCGCTACGCGTCGCGAAAATGCGCAAAACTAAAGCTTACGAACTTTCTCGCTCTATTCATCATTAAAAAACCACTTACAACTTCCCCAAACTGACAATGCAACAAAAACTTCGTATTAATAAAACAAGTCGAGTGCGTTTTGCTGTATAAAACAAAAACAGCAAGATTAATGATACTAGGTAAAGAATGGATATTTAAGTACGGGAAATATACCAGATTTTCGGTTGTAGTCTAAGCTAAAAGAGGTTTGTCTTTAAAAATATACGTTCAAGAACTTTAACCTCCATCGAATGCCCTTTCTACCATTGGAAGTCCAGACGCACCGCAGGATATCACCAACACTTTTTTGACAATCCGCACATTTGCACAAAGCACAGCTAAGGAGTGTCTACGTTTATGTTCCTGAGTTTATAGAACCCGAATCTATTCAAGGCGCGCGTGAATAGGCTTCAGCATGGGCAAGCGCATACCATCCTCGACCTCATCTCTGTCCACAGGGTTCGATCGAGGTCAAGAGTAAGCCCTTTGACAATAAAAAAAAATTAAGACGGTACTACCAAACAAAATATGGTTTTTCGTAATTTTTTCGTCTATGTTTTTTTATCATAATGTCATTATAATACAACTCTAGTTTACTTCTTAATATTTTTCCTTGAACTAAAAAGATAATTATGATACAAAAGTTTTTTACTCAAACTAAACAAAATTATGATTACGATTTCAAATCAAAATACGGAATTCCAAGTCAAAAAACTTAAAAACAACACAATGCATAAGATTTTGTTCTTAAAAATGATGACGCAGCACTTTCTACTCTCTTCACTTTTGTTTTAAACCATCTCCTATATTCGGGATTTATACGATTTTGACGGGATAGAATTAATGTTTCAATCTTGCTTTAGGGAATTAAAATCGGACTATTCCATCCTCGTAAGTAGAAAATCTGTGTAATATTATAAGGAAACCGTGATTGACTGACTGATCTACCAGGATTGGGCTGTTTGGCATTAGGCGGTGGACAGACAGAAGCCATGCGGCGCACAACGGCGGCGGTTTGCGCCGCGCCGCGTCCCTTTCATATATTTTGTGTGCGTGTAGAGCGGCGCACCTATCGCCACACCTGCCGGCGCGTAAGCGGGCGCACGACTTCGCATACAAAATGTGTGAAGAGGAGCAAAGAAACGACGCGGTGCACCGCAAGGCGTGACGCTGCTCTTCTGTCTGGCCTTTGCCTTACAGAAATTTACCTAGCTATCAATAGCTAGCTAACGTAGGCATCTGCTAAGAAAGCATTTTGCGAAATTCATGCCTCTCTGACGAAGACAGCTAGTGACAGCTCCACACATAAAGTGTAAAAGTTAAGCTTTGATGAGGGGCTATTTTTTACCCCTTTATAAGCAAATCTGCATAGATAACACATTTTATATCCATTTTTAATACAGATAAATTAAGTCTTCCGTAAAGTTTTTTATACGCTCATAAAACGGGGTTTAATTTAACTGTCGATTTTACGATTATGGTTTAATTTTAACAATTGTAAAGTGCCCAGTTACTGCGTTTTGACTGTCTTGAAGTTGTTCTAACTTGATGAAGATTTGAATCATCGCTATTGTGAACTACCTGGAGATCGATTCTTGAATTAGACTAGGGTTTAAAATTCATCATAACATCCCATAAAACGTCCAATACAGGAAACCTCAACCTCAGGGGACCTCAGGGGTCCACCAATGACGAGTGGTATATTTTGAAGGGGAAATACCATAAGCATCACGCGTGTAAGCATTTCGGCTGGCACCCTGGACCGCGGTTATTGGTAGTCGCCTTTTACGACACCGACGGGTAGAGATGGGGTGGTAAAAATACAACAGCTTTCAGGAAGTCCATATTTCAGCGCCGTGACTAAGCGTTTTAATAACAATAGGAAGTTTTTACATCCGCCATTTTTACATCGCGTACAATCGCTCAATCACTCAGACAATCAATCAAACAATACGTCAATAGTTCTCGAGCTGAGGAAAAGTTTAGATGGTGTATGTTGAGGGAGATTTATAAATTAGTACCGGGGGGGCCAATTCTTGAATGTCACGGGTGATAAAATTTTAAGATATTAATAATTCAAATTCACCTTGAAAAACTGTAAAAAATGGCACAGCAGCACTGCACTTACTTTCTCGTGATAGGCAAGTAAAAAGTATCAACTGCAAACTTAAATTTGTAATTCTACATATAGAATGGAAATATAACAAAAATAAATAATCAAATCAACTTAAATTTTTCCAAAAAATGTTCTCATGAAATATACACATCCATTCAAGCTCAGCATCAAATCTCCGCAACTCAGAAAGCCAACTAGACCCAGTCCTAGGCTTTTCCAGGTTAGAGGCCAACCTGGATGTCAGAGTTTTCAAACCTCCAAATGGCCTCTGACTTAGCTAGACAACTTAGACAGTAGCCGGGATTACTGTGCTTCGGAAGGCACGGAAACGCTCCAGTTGTTGTGCCACTAGCGATCACCCATCCGGGTTCTGACCACCGCCAAAGTTGCTTATCTTTCGTGATCGGAATGAAAATCTCGATCCTCTGGGAATATTCAGTATCATCATCATAACATCCCATGAAACGTCCACTACAAGACAGGGAGCTCCCTCCAGAATTCTAGCTTTTGCTGAAACAATGTGGAGGGGAAGTACCATAGTCACCTCGCTTGTCAGCGTTACGCTGGCACCATGGACCGCGCTTGTAGGTGACCGCAGTAAGTAAGATGGTATGATATACAGGAGGATGCTGCTGCCCATCCTCCAGTTTGTATAGTGGCCTCTTACGACACCCACGGGTATGTACGGGATGGTACTATTCTTTGCCGGCACCACACGGGACGGGAGTTGTGGCCCTTTGAGGACGAAAGTTCTCAACAATTCGTTACATTACAAACAATCTTCCAAAATTATTTTAGCATTAAATTCCAAAATGGCCGGGTTTTGTGCGTCAACACCTTTCATTTGTTTGTTATAATATAAACAATGAAAATGGACTTTCATATTTCTCGAACGAAATATTTCAAACAAAGCTGGGGTGATTGAAATTTTGGTTAATTTAATGGAGATTTCAACAATAACTTTGGAAAGGATTATTGAGTTGGTACTTTGTTTTTCGTTTGTTGTACGAGTAATTAAGCTCTTTTTTGTTTTGTTTGATTGTCAAAAGCAGTTGTAGAAAACTCCTTTAAAGTAAAAGCTCTTTTTCATGGACAAAAACCAGCCAAGTGTGAGTCGGACTTATTGGAAATGTAAAAATTCAAAGTAAGTAGTAGTAGTAGAAATTAAAAGGAAAACTATCATAGCTAAGTAGGCTTTACTTTGATCTATAGGGTGACCTTTAATAAGTTCTTGATAGCAAAATATATGCATGTACTCAGGATACTGAACAACTTTTCCCAAGGAACATAGGTCGAAATACGAAAAACCAAATTTGACCTTGCATACAAAATGTGCTATCAGCTGATGCAGTTTCTATGGGAGATCAAAACTTGATTTTCGTATATCGACTTCTGTATCATGAGTACATTCATACCTTTTTTAATGAAGAACTAATTAAAAGTCACCCTACAAGGTGTAAGGGACGGTGTACCGAAAACTGAAAGGGCGTGCTCAGTCAACGAAACTGAACCACTTTCCCAAAGAAACATATGTTGGGAAATTAAAAAAAAAATTACCTATCCATACAAATTGCCCACTCTGGTCGAACAGTTTGTATGGAGAGGTCAAAATTTTTTTCATTTCCCAACATATGTTTCTTAGGGAAAGTTGTACAGTTTCGTTGACTGAGCACGCCCTTTCAGTTTTGGGTACACCGTGGCTTAGACCCTTTATAGCAGAAAAACTGGAAATAATAAAAATTGCAACAGCGCTAGGCCCTAGGACCTCGCTGAGCATCAAGAGATAAAAAGTTTATGTTATGAACGTTATGAAATACTTAATAAAAACCTGCTTTGCGATAAAAAAATATCCTAAAAAAATAAAGGAAGCCTATACTGTGCTTGGCCCGACACGCACTTGGCCGGTTTTTCTACTATGAAGACAGAGTCTGTATGATTTTATGCTTTAAATATTATTATTTTTTATTGTCAACGATGGAACGTATACAATTCTACCTAAAGCCCAAGTCACACAGAGGCGGTATGATTGCGAAAGCGGTCCAGGGCCGGATCTGCGGGAAGAAAATACCGCGCCGCGACCGGTTTTCAATGTGACAGGGTGCATAAGAACTCATACTTTACAAAAAATACCGCCCCCGGAACGCTTCCGCTACCGCCTCAGTGTGACTCGGGCTTAAACAAGATACATCGAGTTTGATATAACATTTATGAACTCCGTGAAAGTTAAAACAACTCCGAAATTCTAAGAACAAGATTACAATGTCTGCGCTGATCTCGAAGTTTTCAACTTGCTATTGTACAATCAGCAAAAGGCTAGGCTATCCACCTCTTAGTTTCATTTTCTGTGCAGTGCACGCTTCGAGCGTGTTGTGTTTGCAAATGTTGCAAATAACAACCCAACACCAATGGGAAAGAGATTGTAAACATCTCAGAACTGGCCATTTTGAATATTCAAGTGTTAGATACCATCACGGTTGAACGCTGTCTCCTAAAATACAGGATTTTACTTAGCTTAAGAGTCAGATTCAGAAATAAGAGATTAATTAAGAAGACAAAATGTATATTGTCTGGGAAATAAACAATTTGTAAACAATTTATTGCACACATAAAACGGATTTTACAAAAGTGCCTCATTGATAAAAAAATATAAACAAAAAAAGGTTGGAGGCTGGAACGAGTTAGGCAAAAGCAAGGAAATACTTTCAAAACTGTATAGCCTCGCCTTTTGCTGACTGTACCTACCTAGTTAATTTAAAACGGAAGATAAGTAAAGCCTGCTATATCTCTAATTGTAAGTCTTGCAAAGTTAGAATGCGAGGATACAGGACTTCGTAGATAAAAATTATAACTTATTATCACCATTTTAAAATAGAAGTTCAACGATATGCGAAAAGATTTTTGTTTGACAGTGTCCCCACCGGGAACCCAACCAAGAACCTCTGGATCGAGAGCTGAAAGTTCTATAATCCGTTCCATACGTCAATGCCAACGCTTCGTTCCATAAGTCAATTCCAACGCTAACCAACACATTTTGCAGCCTTGACTCTAAAACCAGAGTATATCTGACGGAAAAAATAATATTTTTTTACAAACTTGTTTTTGCTGACAGCTTTAGCCGATCACTATTGATATAGCTGCAAAATGTGTTGGTAAGCGTTGGCATTGACTCATGAAACGGATTAAATAACCACTACACTTCAGAGGCTGTTAAAAAATGCCATACAAAATAAGATACCATGCTTCGGAAGGCAAAACCCTTCACTATAAATTACAGAAATAGAGCATATTTTTTTCATTCAAAACGTCAAAAATTCTAAATGGTTTCGCTAGATCAATTCTAAATGGTTTCCGAATGGTTTAGCTAGATATTATAATATCTATATTATCTATATTATCTATATCTATATTATATTATAATATCTATATTATAATATCTAGCTAAACCATTCTTTATCTGAATAGTCTTGTCACGATCAGAAGAATTCAAATGTCAACTGACTCAAAAATACTCCCTCAACATTCAATCCTACCGCCTACCATCCATCAACATGAGTAAAAATAAAGAAACTTCCAGAAAAATGCTGTATAATACAATTTCAATCGAAGGAAGGGTCCGATCTTCAGCTCTGGGCAATATTTCTATCCCTTCCCTCGCTTTGACAACGTCTTGACAGTGACAAACTCGAATTGGACGGATAAAGTTTGTAGCGAGAGGGAACATTTTATTGTGAATGTGGAGATTGATTTCTTTTTCAATTTATGGGTAGTTATTGCTTTAAGAAGTTACGTTTTTAGTACAGTCAACCGCACGACGGTGGAAGCATTTGCAACTCTATTACCATGGCATAAAGTCCAAGATGTTTCCGTTGATGACGTGCTGTTGGGTGTACGTAAACAGGAGAGTTTGTTTGTGAGGGTTGATGAGAGTGGAAGAATGGGGGAGGGAAGAATGACAACATCCTAGCAGGTCGAAGGAAGAGGTCTCTGCCTATACCGACGGGAAAGTGTATGTATTTTTACATCAACTACTTTTCATCTGTCTGTGTGGTGCCGGAAACGAACAGTACCAACCCATCTTTACCCGTGGGTGTCGTAAGAGGCGACTAAGGGCTTTGGAACCGGAGGATGGGCAGCAGTATCTTTCTGTGTATCGTGGTATCGTACCATCTTACACACTGCGGTCACCAACAACAGCGGTCGCCAGCCGCAACGCTTACAATCGGGTTTCGTGTTAAAAGACTCCATTATTACTTACAATTACTCCTTTATAACTTCTTTCTCTAAACTTTTTTCTTTCTTTCTTATGAATATTGTGATGTGCAGATTTTCTTGGAAATCTTAAATATTCATCAAATCATCACACTTGTTGCGTTAATTTCTTTGGCCTTAATAACGGCGTGACTGCTTAAGTTGCCTAATTTTGGGTTGGCTATATATTGCGGCGAAAAAAAATCCATAATTTTGTGCAAGTCTATTTAATATAGAGCCAACGTAAGAAGTCCGTTTTGATGTTTCCCTATCACCAACGCACAAGGTTAATTTTTCTTTGCAGGTCATAATATTTCATACGTTTGACAGCTGTCAAAAAGAACCTATTACGATGGCTTTACTTTAGGCTGCATAATCTAGGTGATTTGGGCACTTGCTTTTACTTAAGTGGTTTTTACACAGAGCTATTGCCATGTGAAAATCAGATCCAATTCTAGATTAAACTGCAATCACACCTTCGCATGCTTCGCAAAAAAGTATAAATTAAGATAATTCTAAATTAATTCTCAGTCCTACAAAATATTGGATTTTAGGCGATTTTTGCTCGATTTTTGTTTTAGCTCTGTTGTACAAACGGGAACACCTACAGGCGTGAAAATTGGTATGTGTATAGTGCATAAGCTATAGAATAACATCAAATAATAAAAACTGGCCAAGTGCGCGTCGGACTTGCGAGTTTTTAATTCACTACTGCGTGACAGCGCGTCCATAACAAAGACGGTATTTTTAACTAAGTGGTACGGAACCCTCGGTGCGCGATCGCACTTGGCCAATTTTTTTCTTAACAAAAAGAAAAACAAAAGGCTATAAATCGTGTCGTCCAAATCTCAAAGGAAATAGATAAATCGTGCGTACCGATAAATAAAAAAAAATGTCGCGCGAAACTCTTCAAGCTTTCCAATCCTGGTATCTATCTAGAAAGTTCTATAGAAAATGTTTGTTTTTCATTGTTTTCCATTAAAATCGTTTGGAAATAATTCGTTTATTAAAATTTAATAATTATCATTATTTGCATTCGCTTTTTAAATCTAACTGCATCCATTTTAAGTCATACTTCAATGATCATGAGAGCTTTATCTACCTACCACCAATTCGCGGTCAGAACCCGGATGGGTAACCACTATTGGCACAAGAACTAGAGCGTTTCAGTGCTTCGGAAGACACGTTAAATCGTTGGTCCCGGCTACTGTCAATACTAGTCATCCCAGTAGCGGGACCTCGGAGGCTATTTAAAAAAAAAAACTCTTCTAAAAACCGTAACCGTGAAGCTTGATATGACAGTGCAGTACAGTCAACGACAGGTCAAGCTTGATACCTGCAGTGCGACTCTAGCCCGTATGTCTATTGAAATAAGAACGGTACAAAGTCCAATGAGTCAAGCTTGTATGCTCTTGACTGTAAAACAGATCAAGTGTGAGAGGTTAAAAAAAATTGGCTCAGTAGTTTGAACGTGTTCAATTTCGTGTATTTAAATAAATTTTATAGTGTTACGGAGCCCTCGGTGTGCAAGTCTGACTCAACCTTATCCCGTTTTAGCTACAAATCGACGGGAATTTAGGGCTCTATCCCTACAGTACCTTCTAAAATATTTCCCGTATTACACGGCCCACCCATATACCTAACTACGTAACTCTCCCGTCATCGCGATTATGCAGATTTGGTCGAGTTTAACACGAGTTGTTACCGGCAGTAGTCACGACAAATCGTGGTACCACTGCGTTTGTAAACGAGAAAACGTGGTACCGCTCCGCCGTGGGAGAGAGTTCCGTAATTTGTTGTTATATTGTTGCAAAATTGATATTTTCCCATTTAGTTTTAAAATTCATTACTTATTTACCATGGTTCAGAGACGAAAGTGTTAGCAATAGATTTAGAGGGGCTTTAACTTTAAAGACAGTTTCTGCAACTGATTCAGTTTCCTGACTTACGTTATGGGACGTTTCTTAATAGTCTAGGCAACGAAGCGGATCGTTGTATGAAGACCCGCATTAAATCCTCAGTCGATGAAACTTTGCTGGGGTATTACACTATATGAGAAAAACCTATAAAAAAATCCAAAAAAAAAAACCGGTTACTAGTTTTTCCATACAAAAAATGTGTGAAAAAGTTTTTTTGTAAATTATTTTTTGGATATTTTGAATTTACATTTAATTCATGATTCTTTATCATCCTGTCAAATAAAATCTGCCTAAAAGAATTATGTTGGGGTCAACTGCTTCGTTGCCTACACTATAAGCGCCGGTGAACTTATGACAACCACTAAGGCTTTTTTTTTAAATTGGCTGCCACAGCATTACCGGACGGCTACTAAGGCTACATAAGGAGCCAGAAGCACACACAAAAAAAGGGGACGTTTCTTAACTTTATAATATCGGAAAGAAAGAGCGCCACTTGGCTACGAGAACTTGATAAATTTGAACCTCCTTTACTTCAATTCCGTTTCAATGGATTCAGCTATTTAACGTGCCTTCCGAAGCACGAAAAAGGCTCGAAGTGTTTCACCTCTCCACGAACGGTCATCCATCCAAGTTTTGTCCAAGGCCAAGGTTTGTCCTTCGTGATCAGAAAGCAAGAACAATTACCACTCGGCAACGAGTTCATCTCTGGTTAACCTTTATATTTAATTGTGGGTAGTTAGTCGCCTAACTATATCTCGACTGAGTCACATCATAGGTTAGTAATTAGGTTCCAGCTTAGGGGATAATCGGATCAAGTCTAGTCTAGACTAAGCTAGGATACCTAGCAGGAAATCTAGCATAAAATAACTGAATGTGAATATAGAGGAGAACGAGAACCTAGGTAGTTTTTAGGGTTCCGTATATCAAAAGCAAAAAAACAACGAAAATCTTAACGGTTCAACGAAAATCTTGCCGTTTCTTTTACGCTGCCATAGCACGATCCGAAACGGCGTATACTCGCTCTATTTGCATTGTATTCTGCATGACATTCAATAAGTATTCTGTAAGAATCTACATTGAATAAAATTATCTGAATCTGAATCACTATGGTAAAGTTTTTTTTTTACCTCAATCTAATCTTGAGGACAGAGATGAGGTCGACGATGGAACGAGCTTGCCCAGAAGAAGCCTAATCACTCGCGACTTGAATAGATTCGGGTTATATGAACTCGGGAACACAGAAACAGGCAGAGAATTCCACTCTTTGGCCGTGCGCATTATAAAAGAGGTTTCAATGCGCTTTGTGTGAATGTGTAGAATCTTTGTAGAAGGTAGAACGGAACCACTTTTTCAGAGGAACATAGAACGAAATACAAATATAAAAAAATTACTTCCCATACAAAATGAGCTATCAATGCAGAATGATGCAGTTTCTATGAAAAATCAAGCATTTTTTTGGTATTTCGAACTATATTCCTTAGAGAAAGTTGTTCAGATTCACATTATTTAGGATCATTATTTTGTCTAACGCCCTTGTTGTACTTATTGTACCCACTCCACTCAAAGTTGGAGACTCTACGCTCGAAGTTGTCGATGAGTACGTATACCTGGGACAAACAGTCCAGCTGGGTAAATCCAACTTAGAGAAAGAGGTTACTCGTCGAATCCGACTCGGATGGGCAGCGTTCGGGAAGCTCCGCAATAACGTCCAAAATACCGCAGTGTCTCAAGACGAAAGTCTTTGACCAGTGTGTGTTGCCAGTGATGACATATGGCACCGAGACGTGGCCGCTCACGATGGGCCTTATCAGAAAGCTCAAAGTCACCCAAAGGGCTATGGAAAGGGCTATGCTCGGAGTCTCTCTGCGCGATCGAATCAGAAACGAGGAGATCCGCAGAAGAACCAAAGTAACTGACATAGCCCTGAGAATCGCTAAACTGAAGTGACAATGGGCAGGGCACATCGCAAGAAGAACCGATGGCCGATGTGGCGTGAGGGTTCTAGAGTGGCGACCACGTACCGGAAGACGAAGCGTTGGCAGGCCCCCACAAGGTGGACCGAAGATCTGGTGGCGGTCGCGGGAAGCCGCTGGATGCGAGCAGCGCAGGACCGGTCGTCATGGAGATCTTTAGGGGAGGCCTATGTCCAGCAGTGGACGTCTTTCGGCTGATATGATGATGAGGATCTGTGTACCGTCAATTTACTTCCTCGTTTCTTTTCATGGGCAGAGTCACACCCTTCAGTATTATCACACCCTTCCGTTACACGCTGTATAAATATAAAACAGTACCAATTTTAACCCTATTTTATAAAGAGCGTAGCAAAATTATATTAAGGGTCTTTTACAAAGTTTAATATGAGTGAAAATTGGTGTAAAATGGCTTCGAAATTGCCAAAATGGAATGCTGGTTATCGGCGTTCAATTTGTAGCTAAATTATCTATTGAATACGAAGGGATTGGCTACTAAGATGGTAATATTGGTAATATAACTAAATTATCCGGCTGATGATAAATTATGAACAGTTCCTCATTAATTGATGTGTCTGATAGTAAATAACTAAGGTGCAGGTGCTGTTGGGGTTACACATTCGAAAAAAAATTTGGGACCACAAAGGTATACTTACGTCAAAAAAAAATATTCTGGCTATGACCAATTAAATTAAAAAAATAATCGCGGGGGTGAGCACGGCGGGGAGGCGAGCGAATCGCTTATTGGCCTTCCGCTTGTCACCCATGCGCAGAAAATAACCGCCAGAGCCAAACTTAACTAGGTTACTTAAAGCTCATAACGAGTACATTTGAAGACAGAGGAAGGCCACTGGAGCATTAAGGCAGAGGAATTACAAAGATCCCATATCGGGTCGAAGTGCTCTGAGGTCCACTAATAGGACACTTGGAAAAGCGGGAAAATGAACGATGGACCAGGTAACGGAGAAACAACCAAGGACTCCAGTCCAAGGTGTTCGAAGCCGAAAGCCAACCAGATAATCGTTCTCGTAATGTCATCTAACCATCTAGTCTGAACAGAACTGCACACTGAACAGGACCGGAGAAAGTAGTTCAAAATGTAAGAGACTTATTGCCGAGAAGTGGACGGATGTGGTCTAATTGGAGAAATGTGGAATAATAAAACTTTACTTAACAGATTAACAGTAAGCAACTTGTACTATGGCAAATAAACATATGACATGACAGGCGAGCAGCCGAAGGCTGATGTGCCTATATCTCATCTGGTGTGTGTCAAAATTATTTAATTATAATTTTTGTCCACTATCACTGCACAACCACTTGTCTGTCTAGTCTGTTTTTAAAACTGTTTGTTGACGTAGCATCGATCACTTATGAATTCTCTTTTACTTGACAAATAACTAGCAGATAATGGCTAGCAGATATAACTGCCGTGTTATAAGAACGGTGTGACATCATGTGAATGACCTACGCCCAAAACCAAAACCTAAAACGAACCCTTACTCTATACCCTATACTAATTCCTACAAAGTATGAAACACAATAAAAGTCACGGTACTGAATAACCAATCAGAGCACGTCATTCTCTCAAGCGGAGGGGAAAGCCTTACCTCGGCTTGTGATACGTCGGGTTGCTGTTAGTCTTAAGGATGTCCGCGTTGGGGACGGACGTCGGTAATGCATGTTCTCGCTCCAATTCTGTCTCATAGCTCTCTAGTGGCACATGCTTCCCTGGGAGCGGATCCGCTGTAACAAGAAAAAAATCTAATTAATAAACGTAATTATTAAAAAGAAACCATTTAATTCACTTTAAAAAGTAGTTTTGCAACGTAAAATACATGTGTGTTTAAAATCAGTTGTTATTCAACATAGCAATAAGATTCTCTGCTCATTCTTATAACGTAGTTATGGTTAAAACATATTTGTAAGCTCCCTCCTTCAATTCAATTTATTTATTTGTCAGTCATATGGTACAATTAAGGTGTTATAATAATTCAGACTTAGAGCTATACATATGACACCCCGTAGGGGGGCACCCTAAAGATTATGATAGAGAGAGGAATTACATAATTTTAATTAATTTAAAATTTTGAATCAGTTGATGTCAAAGATAAAACCTTATTACTATCATTATTCTAATACTCTAGTCAAAATAATCTGTTAGTCAAATCTTATATTCCTTAACCTAATACCTTTAATTATTCCTTTTATTATAGCTAGCCCTTAAATGTAACACGTTTTTACTGCAGAACTCTCAACCACATAATATTATCAATGTAAGTGGATAACTGTCATAGGCTCTAAGTTTAATTCTCAAACGTTTATCCAATAAGTAACTAAAAAATAAACAACAAAAAATAAGATAAAAGTTCCATAAAAAACTGTACGGCATTCGTAAGTAAGATATAGTACTTTTTGTATGACACTCTTTATAAGAGACTCTTTTTTATGTAGTTTATCGTATTTTCTTGAAAAAATATAAGTCTTTTCACACCTTGTATACCAATTCTCTATTTAGACAACGTTACCAGATCGAGCATACATCTTCAAACCATTACATTTGACCCCTGAATTCTCCGACAAAGCTCACGTCATCAGAGTAACCTGAGCACAATGGGGATCTAGTTTCAGATGTACAGGCCAGTCAGTTAAATTCTATACATTCAGGTCAATAGTTAGTTTAATTTTGAATGAAAGGAGTACACGTATGCTGGCGGTTTCATTGATTATATTAGGTACATAGGCACACATTATGCATATCTTTCTGATTTTATTTTACTTTAAAACTTCCTGTGTTTGGATAGGAAAAACAAAAGTAATAAATTGAGATTTAGATTTAAAGAGGCAAGTTTAAGTTTTAGATTTTTTTTTGTAAGGAAAAAATCCCTTACAATAAATTTATATAGAAATCATAGCTGGAAAATTAACAAGTTGGCGGATGTCCACCCGAGTCTACAATACTTACTATACACCTAGACACATTCCTGAATTAAAATTCTCTATACGCGCATAGCCTGGGGCAAGACTATAAAATAAAGAAAGAAAGAAAGAAAAAAAAAATTAAAATTAAAATTTTTCTTTCTTTCTTTCTTTCTATAAAATAAAGTTCTTTAAGGTATTTCGTAAATCCTGAATATTTGATTTAAGTAATTTTGATTAGAGGTGGGTCGTTTTAGTTTTTCGGAATACCGAAACTAGCTATCGTTATAGTAGCCGATAGCGGCTTTTGAAACTATTTATTTTAATAACTATTTATTTTTGAATATCGCTTGACGTTCGGAAAACGAGTATCAGAATAACCGAAATGCGTGTTGGTTATTTTTATGAAATACGTGATTTAGTTAGATTAGCAATATTTTCGAATTTTTGACTGTAGATTTAAATATCGCTTGACGTTCGGAAAACGAGTATCAGAATAACCGAAATGCGTGTAGGTTATTTTTATGAAATACGTGATTTTGTTTGATTAGGAATATTTTCGGATTTTTGACTGTAGATTTAAACAAATATCGAAATCAAATTAACTTCGCGCCGTAATCAAGCTTCGTTCGTTCACGCGTTGAGTCGCGCGATCTCAATGGTTTTCGGTTTTCAGAAATAACTAGTTTCGCTCGATAGATAGTTTTCGCAATAGCCAATCACGTAATGAAGCTATTGCACCAATAAATAGTTATCAAAACTATTTACGTTATTTAACGCCCACCTCTAATTTTGATCTTTTTCTTTAGATATCAAGCAAGAAGCATTATTTTATCAAGAACAAAAGGAACAAACTGATTCTATATTAAGATTTAGTACGACGACCTCTTTTCGTAATGTTTCTAAACGTGCCACCAGCCTGGTTCCAAATTAAAATTGTCTTATTCTGCTTTTAGACTAATTTAGTACCAACTCATCTCTACCCATGAGTGTCGTAAGAGGCGACTAAGGGATAATGAACGAGATGATGGGCAGCAGCTTCTGTGTATCGTATCATCTTACAATCTGCGGTCACCAACAACCGCGCTAACAAGCGTGGTGACTATGGTACTTCCCCTCCACATTGTTTCAGCAAAGGCTGAAATTTGAAGGGAGCTCCCTGTCCTGTAGTGGACGTTTCAAGGGATGTTATGATAAGGTTTTTTAGAAGTATATATTTTATTAGTCTCACTGTCAGCTGCAGAAACGAACGTAATTAATTTCACATTAGCCGGAAGCTACAATTTTTTCGAGTCCGTTTTTCAAAACGCCTATATTTAAGTACGTACCGTCTCACTTAAGTCAAGAAGAATGCCTGTGGGGTGTATAAACTCGCCTCTTTAGCGAACTATTAAACTTAAGTTTATAATGCAAAGTTGAAGCCAAGCTACCAAGAACAACTTTGTTAAAAACTGCATTTAAACTATTTGAACTAAGTATAGTAACGGAATTAACTTCTACTGCATACACTTTACTTCTACAAATATCAACAGCCGCCGTGGTCTAGTGGTTAGAGCGGTCGGCTCTCGATCCGGAGGTTCTGGATTCGATTCCCGGTGAGGACACTCACAAACAAAGATAACTTTGTCACACTTCCCCGGTTTGGTTAGGACATTGCAGGTTAAATCATCTAATTGTCCAGAAAGTAAGATAACATAACAAAAACTGTATGGGTACAAATGTGAAGATGACTCCGTGCTTCGGAAGGCACGTTCGGAAGGAGTCGTTAATCACTACTCTCTTGTGAGGTCGGGCATCGTTCTCCCGACGGAGTAATTAATTAGTAAAGGAATTTGAAAACTTTTGTAACAAGCAAATTCCTGTCTATTTATTTAGAAATCATTCCTAAACTAACAATAAACAATCAAAAAGTTACGTTTACAAAACGCGTTCAATTACTTATATAAAATAACAACAAAAAACCATTTCGTAACAAATTTTTAGACAATTTTGAAACAGTTCTGTCACGCAACCCGTCCGGTTGATTTCCTACGCAAGTCGCTGATTGTACTATCACGGTCCTTGGCGCTTGATCACATTTATGCTCATTTTTTTCTAGCACCCGAAAAATAAAAGATTAGAAGCGCTCTCGAGACCCGCGCGAAAGTCAAACAATTGGTCCGTAAAATCATATAAAATTTACAGAACACATGATACGACTATGTTGCAAAGTCAAATTAATTGCAATATCGCTTTCCGAATGGTGGCTTTGCACGAGCTAAAAAGTAAAAAACAATCCAATAAGAATTTTTTTAAACTCACATGTTAACTATTTAGCATAGCTCGGTGGAATATCACCCTAATAGGCGAAAGCTTCGCTCGGCGCTTACTCGTGATTCTAGCGAAAAATTATTTTAATTGATTAGGCGCGAAATATTGTGATAGTACTTGTTTACATAAAAGCCTATTGTTTGAGTTAGGTACTTTTCCGTCGGAAAAATGTTTTTACCTAATACCACGCTCAATTTCCCGATCAACCAAATTGATTTTTGTACCCTGTCAGTTACCTATCATGTGAAAAGTAATTATCAATTAACGAATCTTTACATTTAAATGCATTACTCATCATATTACTCATCAAAGTTTCACAGTTTACCAAAAAGATGGAAAAGGCCCTTTTCAATGACAGTTACCACAGTTCTTTTGACACTGATAAGATAACTTGGTTTTACTCTGCTGTTACTGTTACCTATTTCCCAAAAAATCCGTGGAGAACACTTTTTGCAACTATCTTTTAATTAAATGACTAAATAGTGTATGCCGCATTAGTCTTTGAATTCAGCTAGGTGTTATCGTGGCTTTAGCTACACCAAATTAATCTCGTCTGAACCATCATGATATCATGTTCTATAACATTACAAACAATGACAAAATGAGGTTTAATTTCTTAGAACACACTCGAGTGAGCTTACCGCAAAGTAAACATAGGTGTCATGTTTCTTTTGGCGGAATTCGTAGTACAACACGACATCGAATAAGTGGTATCAAAACCAGTATAAGCTGAACCACCGCTACGCTACAAACACCTGATACCAGAGACCCAACAAAGCAAGGAGGTTTAAGCCACGATCACACCTAGCTGGATTCAAAGACTAATTCGGCATACATTGCTGGGAGGCTTGGTCCTGTTAATTGCAATATCCTTACTTCAACGAGCAATGTATGCCGACTTAGTCTTTGAATCCAGCTAGGTGTGATCGTGGCTTTAAGTAGCAGCACTTTCTGCTAAGGGAGCCATAAAAGCGTATCAATTTCTTGCGAGGGACCTCCATACTAAAATATATGAATTTGTATCAAATCCCAAAAACATTCTTTTTAATCTATCTCTTTAAAAAATATATATATAACTTAGGACTGAAGAAAGAAATGTTGATACTTCAGTTTTTCTGGTAAAAATACTTACCATTCAGAAAAAAAAAGGTGTTAAAAATCACACATAAAATGTCTAATACTGATCATTTACGCTTTCTTTCTTATTATTAATGATAAATTCACAAGTAAAATAGATATATTTTTACTTTCGCATATAAAGTATGGATTAAACATTGGATTTTTTTTATATTTGTAAAACGTAACCGAGTTTTTTGACCGACTTCTCATAGTCGACTAGGAGACGCTTTACACTATGAGGATATTATTATTTTATTTATGTATTACGTATATGACGGACTCTATAAAGTTTTTACTCTGAGCAACAAAGTGATACATACGCAGCCGATTGTACGGTCAATTGCTTGTCGGTAGAAACTTTTTCAATTCTATTACCACGCCATAAGGTTCAAAAGTGTTTCTACCGATGTGCGGCTGTGTGTACTTACAACTCGCCTGAAATAAATAGAGACTTCGTCCGTATGTCGCCGCATTCCACCGGCGTCTCAAGTTAACTTTGACGGTTTGTATAGGTACAACGACAGTACATTAAAGTTTGTATAACACATTTAATTAAATAAACGAATTAAAATAAAATTCGCCAAGTGAGTGCTGGACTTGGCACTTTCTTAATTAAGCCTTGGCCGCAATCAGGTATTGGAGGACTTACGCATTCGTTCATCCTTCAATACCTTTTTTGTCGGCCATTGCAGTAAATCGCATGACAATATGTCAGAGGCCACCAAAATAACCCTTGCGGGCCGTCTGTTTATGACATTGAAGATATTAACAAGTATTTATTTATTTATTTGTAGGAAAACCATCAGTTTCTAATACTTACTAAAAAACTTACACATATACAGGTAACTAATAACAGGTTTTCACAAGTAGAGTTACTATAAACAATATTAAAAAGCCAGAAACTCTAAATTAAAGGTAACACACAGTAGTTTTCAAACCAGGTAGACTACGAGAAAGAAATTATTAGGAGCAATATACAAAATAATACTAATAGGTATTGAAGGAAAAAAGGTTCCAAACCGATACATCTCGCTAAAAGAAGAACTCACTGCTCATTAGGCGCCTAGCTGTGGTAATACTAGTGCCAAAAAGATCTAGACCTAGATCATCTGCTTTTTTATTAAAGTTGCTGCTTGCTCGATACAAAAAACTGTTTTGCCTGTAGTTGGTAGAGGCTTGCGGAAGGGCTAACGCTGGCGAGTGACGGCACCGGTTGGGCGCGACAAACCCGAGTCTTTCCAGCAATTGCGGACAATCAATGGTATTACAGGTTAGCTTTAATATAAGCAAGATATCGGCGATGTTTCGCCGAGTTTCAAGAGGCAAAATAATTTAAAGCATCTTTTTCTGTTTGAACACCGGTATACCCGGCATCGTTTGATGGAAATCGGTTTTGACATTTCCAAGTCTGAGCATAGCGGTGTTACGGTAACTTGAAATCGAATGTTCAGCTGTCTGCGCTTGTACCGGAATATACAGGGTGTCAATATACGAACAAAAAAGGTAGCGGGAATTAAAAAATGTATGGGGATCAGTTTGGTTGGTATAAATGGAATGGCAAACGAGCAGGTGAGCCAACTGATGAAATGCGGTCACTACCACTATCTTATTAGTAGCATACTTTGCACTAATAAGACAGCGAAGCGCGTTGCCCAAACGGAGAACTAAGGTGGTATGTCTCACGTGTCGGTAACTTCACTGACTAACCCTTCGATCACAGCAGTGCTAACACTGCTGCTACACGGCAGAAACAGGCAAGGGGGTGGTACTACCCCAGGCGGACTTTGCACAAAAGCCCTCCTACCATCTTAATAATGGCTATCAGTCTGCGAAACTAAACATCTTTCTCGGTTGGTCGCACTATACAAAGTTCTACCATGTTCTACTAAGATATTTTAAACTTGTCAGGAGAGTTATTATTTAGAGGTGGTGCTTTAAAAAAATATATATCGACTTATTTGTCTTGACTATCAGAATCAAAACTTAAAAGCTAAAACCATAAATCTCATAAAATATTCATTTTAATGCAGTAGATCTTTCTCAAAACTTCTAAAAGTAAAGTCGAGTGGCGACCTCACCTGAATTCCTAAAACTTCGGTGTCTGATTTATCGCAAGAAAAATATCTTGAAAGAACCCTACGTGCTTAAGACTTGAGATATCGCTCATATTCGGACAGAACAAAAAACTGCATATCTCAAAAAAATATTAATCAGGTCAGATTCAAATCTAAAGATTACTTTTTATGAAACTTTTACCGTCACGAAATTAAAATTAATTCCGTTCTAATAAATCTATTCCAAAAATAAAATAACAACGGAATGACTACAATAAGTCTCTACTCTCTGCCCATCATCTGTCAAAATGATTAAAAGTAAAAAAGGTTGCGTTCATAAAATGTACTTTCACATTTCGAAATAAGAAATGCGAACCAGGTCAGGCAACAAAGACTCGTTCATGATATAGAAAATATGTTCGTACTATTACCGTTAACGAGTGTAAGAGTAACGCACAAATAGGTTTGCCTTTGATATTTATACCTACATCTGTACATTCTTATTGTGTACGCAAAATGTTCGTAACAAAGCGGCAACAAATTTAATGTAGGTACAGTTCGGCGCATTTATTGATTCCACGAATAAAATAATGCTTCTATCTGAATTAGACAGACTACTAGAGAGAAGATGCATGCATGTTGAAAAATAGGAATTAGATTTTTTTTTCCTATTTGACCTCATGTTTGGAAAATTTATTGTTTATTTATTTTGTTTAGTTGGGAAAATAAACATGATATAAATTATCAATTAAAATATTTTTCACTTCTCATGCTCTGAAAGTGCTTCTTTGTGCAGGATATAGGGCAAAAAAGTAATCGCGGTATACGAGTACGCCCTGCGCGCGGGCCTGCTGCATCCCCCCCCCCCCCCCCCACCGCGCCGCGCGCGCGTTAACATATACTTCACTAACTTCAGTTATATTTAGAGAGTACTTTTACGTTTTATTTCTAGTAAAAATTGAGTCATCATAACATCCCACGAAATTACAGGGAGCTCCCTCCAGAATTCTAGCTTCTGCTGGAATAATGTGGAGGGGAAGTACCATAGTCACCACGCTCGTAAGCGCTACGGCTGGCACCATGGACCGCGGTTGTAGGTTTCCGCAGAAAGTAAAATGGTATGATACACAGGAGGATGCTGCTGCCCATCCTCCAGTTTATAACTCTTAGTCGCCTCTTACGACACCCACGGGTATGTATGGGATGGTACTTACTATTGCCGGCACCTCAAAGAACAAAATTGAGTAAGGACTTGTAATGTGTACAGAACATGTCATATCAGTGACATGCAATTGTAAAAACAAATAAAAAGGAGAACTAGAACGTTGGTTCCTGAGATTTAGAGTAAATTTTCACCAGATAACATTTTGACTAAGCTTTCTTAAAAATAAAAGGTGATAACGATAAAATATTTATATCGTGAAATTTTGAGTTAGGAATATCAAAAAGCCGACGAATAGGAGATCGCAATCCGGCATTTGTGCTACAAGAACTAGTTACGATAAATGGGTAGTTACTAGACAAAGTCTGTACCATGTGTACCAGAGACTGATATAACGTAAATAGATAAATCACACCCAGACACAGTCATATATATAGGGTGACTTTTAATTAGTTCTTGATAGCAAAAGGTATGCATGTACTCGTGATACTGAACAACTTTTCCCAAGGAACATAGGTCGAAATACGAAAAACCAAATTTGACCTCTCCCATACAAAATGCGCTATCAGCTGATGCAGTTTCTATGGGAGGTCAAAACTTGATTTTCGTATTTCGACCTATGTTCCTTGGGGAAAGTTGTTCAGTATCATGAGTAGATGCATACCTTTTGCTATCAAGAACTAATTATAACACAAAATTTTTGTACGGGGCGGGGTTCGAAACCGCGGCCTATGGCTAGAAGGCAGGCTCACACCAACAACGGGCCAGTCACTTTCGTTAACCTTTATTAAACCACTTTTTGTGAAATCTTCACTTACACCGTTATAACTTCACGCCGAGCTGTCGATAGATAGAACAATGGCATTTATCTCCTTCTGGCGAACTCCGAACTCGATAGCCCGTGGGAAGCACAAATACTCGAAATGGGACACCCTGTACACGCAGTTGAGGTTTCGAAGAATGCTGAACTTTTTCGAACACACTGTAGCTTAGTTAAACGTAATTTCTGTTGTTCTTTTTGTAAGAATCATCATAGTTGTGTTGAATGTATTTATGTATGTATTGATGTACCTTGGGATGATAGGATGATGATGATGAAATCTAACAAGCGTTTAAAAGTGATGAATTCCTTACTAAAATGGTATAAAGATTTCATAGAAAAACGTTTGGGAATATGGCTGTCCAATATATTGAATTTTAAACGGAGGTATGGTATCAGTATGTCATACGATGATGATAGAAAAACATAGTACTTAACTTTGACCATCCCATCCGAAGCACGAAAAACTATACGAGTACCTATACCGGTCAAGGGGTCACCCATCTAACTGTCGTCAAGAACCAACGTATACTCGTATGTATAGGTAGCTTTATTAAACTTAAGTGGCCTTCTTTGGGCACTTGCAAAGAGGCTCCGCATTTCAATTCCTGCAAGATACCGGGTAGAAGGCCACCAGGAAAGGCCGAGACGGAATTGGTACGATGGCATAAGGGACTGGACCGGACGACCAAGAGTTAAAGAGGGTGGCGCAACGCCGCGACGAATACCGATTGCTGACCTCCAAACTTCATTTCGAAGATGGCACCCCATGATGATGATGATTTAACTTATCTAAACGAACAGTATTTGAATATTCATATATTAATTGTAACGGTTTTCTCGGAAACGGCTCTAACGATTTTGATGAAATTTACGGTTCATGGTTTTCTCTATTTTCGGGGGCGAAAAATCACATGTCTGAATCGATCTATCTAGTTCACACGCCTGGGGAAATTCTTCTGCTCCGACTTTTTACCCATTTCTCGAAAAAAGCGCGATTCAGAAACCCTACAGCACCATCTGTTGTTGGTCTGTGGAAAATATATAAGTAACTCCGTCTAGCACATACAAAAATTCGTAACAACCGTGCAAAACAGAATGACAGTTGCGACTTTGGAAATTTTTCCCGCCCTTTGACCTACTTACATTAGTTGGGTATTCAGCGCGCGGGAAGAGCCAGAAAGTTAATCGCCGATATTTCCGAACTTAACACTTAAATGAACAAAGTCACAGGTAACAAATAGTTTAATAATTATAGGTCACAAAAGAACACCAAATTACAAACTTAATTAAGTAATTAGTTTGATTATTTCTAATAAGGCTTTAAGAATAGTCAGATCATCGTTTCTAACTAGATGGAGTCTTTGTAAGTATCAAATTATAATTTAGGTGGATTTAGACACACATTATACAGGATGTCTACTTTTTTTTTACAATCTGACCGCAACTGTTGTACTGATGTATAGTTATGATATGAGGTATGCACACGGCGGCGAGACGGGGGGGGGGCATCGCTCACGGCGGCAACTAGTTCTTCCTTCCCACTCCCCCACCTCCCCGCGCATACATAAGGCGCGGTACAGCGGTTGTAAGTGAGCATTTTGATCTCGTTGGAGCTATTTTAGTGTAACAAGATACCTACATACAACATAAATAAATAAATCCCATAAAACGTCCACTGCAGGATAGAGGACTCCTTCCAAATAGTTAGTGAAAAGACAGAAAGATAAGCATACAAAATCAAAGTCAACAAAAAGGCAAACGAAAACTGAAATGTTCAAAAATCCAAATAATTTGGATGGAAAAACAATTTTCCAGCTTTATGGTAAATAATAAGTTATTACAGTACAAGATCTCATGTAACTCACCCCGTTGGGGCACTGCAAAAATTGAGAGAGAATTTCCTTATTTAATTTTCTAATTACACGTTTCAGTGACAAATTGAAGGAGATCGATTTTTTTTTTAGTTTTTCGACCCATAACTATTTCTTTAAAAGTGTTCAGTTTCGTGTTCCAAATTACCCCGTAAAGGATTTCGGTAAGTACATTTTTTGTCACCCTGTAGTAATAATAGCTGTCTTTGATCTTGGATACAAAAGATGTCTGTTAGTTTTTTTATTGGGTTGTATAGAAAAACTATTCAAAGAATAGATTGAAAAATTGGACGGCC
Source organism: Athrips mouffetella (assembly GCA_947532105.1). NCBI lineage: Eukaryota > Metazoa > Arthropoda > Insecta > Lepidoptera > Gelechiidae > Athrips > Athrips mouffetella. Next base: position 15,812,060 of record OX383981.1, on the reverse strand, counting down.
TATTACCAAAATTAAAGTGATATTTCTTTTGTAATAATCACTATAATTAGCTATGCAAACGAAACATATACCGTTTTACTACAAAAATCTGTTGAACACTTGATTAAAAAAATCGTACAAAATAACTCTGGCTATGTCATTGATGCGCGAAGTCAAAAATGACTTATTTTCGACTTCTGCGCATCAACTGACATAGCCACTTAGATTGTGCGATTTTTTTAGTGTTCCACAGATGTCTAACTTTTTTGTAGTGAGACCCAGGCTAATTATTCATACATACGTAAGCAAGTGCGCAGTGACAGAATTTTACCAACCACGCTAACGTACAGTCAAGAGCACATCAAACTTGACACATTGGCCTTCGAGTGTCAAGCTTGACCTGTCGTTGACTGTAAAATAAGCCATAACTTTATTTATTTATGTAACTTACTCGTAGAAGCTCTTAAGCCTAGTTTCTTGGCATTTCTTTATCACTGTAGCACGAAAGCACGATACGAAACGCTAGTAGACACGGTATAATTTGCATTGTATTGTACATTTTAAGACGTTGTATGAGTAGTACGTCAACATTAAAATATCATCGGGTGAGCAAGCTATGCTACCCGCCAACTGATGGCGCTGTAGGTTTTTGTCTAAAACGCGGCATTTTAAAAAATGCTTAAAAACACAGAGAATACGAATTTTCCCTGACATGAGACTTAGCTAGACCGATTTTTCGCCCCCGAAATCCCACGTATGGTAAATTTTATCGAAATGGTCAGAGCCGTTTTCGAGAAACTGATTACAAATATATACAAATATTGTAGTCTAGGCAACGAAGCGGATTGTTGTATGAAGACCCCCGCATTAAATCCTCAGTCGCTGAAACTTTGCTGGGGTATTACACTACATGAGACAAACCGTCTATAAAAATATCCAAAAAAAAAATTGGTACTTTTAATTTTGTACAAAAATTACAAAAAATGTATGAATAATTTTTTTTGTATTTTTTTTTTTATATTTGGAATTTAACTTAATTCATGATTCTTGTCAAATAAAATCTGCCTGAGAAATTTTTGTTGGGGTCAACTGCTTCGTTGCCGCCACTATTGCTCGTTTAAAAGTATAGGATGTTGAAAAATTTACATTGATTAAAGTAATCTGAATCAGCTGTAGCAAAGCAAGTGAAAGCTCACGGAAGTCTAAAATAAATATCCCATTTCTTCATCACAAATAATGCTCGAATGTTATCTTAAAAGCATCTTAAGACTCCTAAGAGATTCTTAACAGGATTTTGCTATTAGTATTATCATCTTAGTAAATAAGCGGCCATGTTTGTTACACTCACCTGCAAAGAAAACGGGTCAGACGGTTTCCGACATATATTTTCATACAGCGAGAATTTTTATTGGTTTCGCTCCCGATGAAAGACTTTTTTACTCGAAATTTTTTGACTCCATACTTAAGTATTATAAATTTGTATGGAAAGTTGAAAATTTATATTCTAGCAGAAAAGTTGCTTGTTTTCATTTTCGGCAGATTTTCCCATACATTTCCCGCATTAAAATGTTTAAAGTTATGCCATAGAATAATTAAAAGTTTGTTATGCACGGACACAGAATAAAGTAATAGTTAGTACTATGATAGTTCATACAGAACGGACACTGTCCGCCCCCCTTGCGATCTACCCCCCCCCCCCCCCCCGCACCCGCCCGCGCGATCCTCGTGGTCCTTCTTCTGAGGGTCTTTTGTACTGAATATGCGCAAATTCGCGCTCGTTGTACGTAGTGTCCAGGGTGTCTGAAATCTGAAACCTTATCAATTTACGTTAAGGTTCAAATTTGATCAGCTAATTACTTGTGGTCGAATAACATTATATCTAACACTAACGGCAAGATATTTGTTTAATGTAAACAGCCGCTGGTAGCTGTCTAGACACTTCCTAAAATAAATAAGTTTCAAGTGGTTTTAAGTATCACATATGCAAGATATTTAATACAAAACGAGAAATGATCTTATAAAGGCATTAGAATTTCTAGACTTCTCAGAAAATTGTATTCGTAACTCTGCGTAAGTAGTTTAAGACGTTCGAAGTTATAAACTGAATTTCTATGAAGATATAACTTGTTAATTCGTAATTTAATTAACGAATTTGATCGCTTTTCGCCGGTTTTGTGAATTTCAACTATTATATACTTGGCACGTAAAGATTTGCGTGTTATTTAAAAAGTTTATGAAGCAATTTGTGTAAATCTTTTAAGACTTATGACTTCTTTTAAGAATGAGGCCATCAAGGGATGGTAACAACAACAAACTTTATACTTCACCTGCTCGGAAAGTGTATCAGATTTTTTTAAAGGAAGACGTACTTCAGTACTTTCGTACGAATATGCGGGGAATGACAATCTATTGTTAACGGCCTGTTTTTTAAGCTTACTTTCAATACCTGAGTCCTCAAACGAGACCCTTGTAGGGAATCACTTTCAATCAATCACTTTCTCTTCTCGATGAACAATGTACTATTGTTCAACTTTATGAAATTGCAAAGCGAAAGAAGTGTGCTTGGAATAGGTGTAGGTACACCAGGCTCTAAATCCTTGAATATCGCACAAAGATTTATGATATTTTAGAAAAAAAAAACTATTATTATGAAAATTAACAATGAAAGCACACCTTGGGTGAACGGGATAAAAAGGCGTGTTCAATCAACGAAACTTTACTTTACTTTTAAATTTTTACCTCTCCATAAAAATTGCTCATTCTGATCGAACAGTTTGTATGGAGAGGGCAAATAAATTTTACATTTCCCAAATATGTTTCTGGGGATATTTGTTCAGTTTCGTTGACTGAGCACGCCCTTTAAGTTTTCGGTACACCGTCCCTCAAACCCTGTACATATATGAATAGAATTATTGTTCAATTGCATATTGGTAAGATCTTATTATAAAGAAGCATGTACAATAACCCTGATGAGGGTCACTTTTGTAAAGAAAACTTTGATTTGGATAACTATTCAAGAATTATCTCCAGGTACCAGGATCAAAGCAAGTGTAAGGAAGTGGCCTATCACTCCGGGATGTGGAATATTGCACTGCGGCTTACGACCAATCGTGTCAATCGTGTCGTGAGAATTTTGGATAGTTGAAGTTGCATCATGCAGTGAAGAGGAAGACCTACCTAGCCTAGAACTAAAATTTCAGTAAGTAGTATGTTTTCAAACGCGACTCTCTTATTTAATTGGTTTCCAGCCCTGATTTCATGGGCACTGCACCAAATGTTTTTACCCGACTGCCCCATAACAGGCGGGTTATGTTTTTCGAGTGTATGTATGTATGTCGATTTCTTTGTCGCGCTCTGCAGCCTAAAAGGCTTGATAGAATTCTACATGGGAGGTGTCGTTAACTTGTATTCATTGTGGGAGTGTCGTAGGGTATATAAAAAAATTAAATCTCTTATTAATGAAACTAAAAAGAACTAAATAAAAAAATATTAAAAAAAGCAAAATACCCGACTGTGTAGACAAACATGAACTGTAAAGAGAAAAAACAAGTTCTAAAAATTTCATGAAGTATTGCACGCGGGGACAATCCAGGGCGGACTAAAATTATGTATTTGGAGATGGTTTTTCAACATCAAATATAGTATTTTGTAGTTTTGTTTGTCCTCGCCGGCAATACCTCATAAAAATTTTAGATCTAGTTTTTTCTCTTTCCAGTTCAAACTTCTACACAGTCGGGTAATTTGATTTTTTAAATATTGGTGTGTGGCTACACTAAAATACTTTCACAAGTATTTAGAATCCTAGCACGAAACCGTTGACAAAAATCTACTATGTACGTACAAGACAAGTACAGCTATCATTGCAAAAATTACTACCTATCAGCGCATGTTTGAGTACTTACACTCACAGGCCACGTCTGTAAGATAACTCCTCTCGTGAATAAGTAAAGCACAGTGTTGCCAGATTACTTTTTACAAAAATACTGTTATATTTATATTACTCGTATTTGTCATTTTTTTCTTGATCTCTCTCAAAACAGAAGAAACATAGACAATATGTAGAAAATATACGCTCCGAAAATATGTCCTGTGTGGTGCCGGCAAAGAATAGTACCAACCCATACATACCCGTGGGTGTCGTAAGAGGCGACTAAGGGTCAACAGGAGGATGGGCAGCAGCATCCTCCTTTGTATCTTGCATCTTACTTACTGCGGTCACCTACAACCGCGGTCCATGGTGCCAGCCGTAACGCTGACAAGCGAGGTGACTATGGTTCTTCCCCTCCACATTTTTTCAGCATAAGCTAGAATTCTGGAGGGAGCTCCCTGTTCTGAAGTGGACGTTTTTTTTCTCATGGGATGTTATGATGATACGCTCATAATTTGTAACCTATCATCATCATTGTCGGGAAAGAGGTGCGTAACATCACACCTCTTTCCCGTCAGAGAAGGCAGAGACCACAACCCTCCCACTACCTGCTAATCTTGACATAAGTCCCTCGATTCCTCCACTTACATCAATCTTTTAACGAAAATGAAATTAGAACTTTTGAAAAAGAAACTCGAAAATTACGAATTGTACATGGAAAATACCGGTTATAGGCTAGATCTGAATATAATTAATTTGATTTTTTTTTCAGCCCACTGGCCTTACACATAAAATGCTAAAATGGTATAAAGTTCCCACGCTTGGCAACACTAGCTAAGCAGTAACACGGAGCGTACGCAAAATGTTGCCCAAACGTGTGCTGCTGAAATATTCGGCGACCATTTTGAAAGTAATTTCGGAGAAGATTTTTGTAGGAACTTCGGAGGCGGTAGGGTTAAAGGGTTCTAGAGTCAGCTGTTTACATACAGGCAGATCATTTTTTATTTCATAGATCATATAAATAAGAACTTGAAAAAACATCGTATAATACTTCAAGAATTTTTTTCAACATATACCTGAACCCTTACAGAAAAGTCCAAAAACGTATCGTTTGTCGATCCGGATTTATTTCCGAAAGTAAATTAGTTCCACGATCTTGAGTTATCCGTTAAAATTACATTTTCTTCTGTTTTTCTAGGCACTATGCATATTGTAGTATGTAAGTACGCACAGCAGCAAGCAAGTAGTAACAAAACCAGTATAAGCTGAACTAGCGCTACGCTACAAACACCCGAAACCAGAGGTCCGCTCAAGATAAAAGTTTTACCTCTGACGGCCTAGAGACGGACGTACAGTCAAGAGCCGATCAAGCTTGACACCCGCGGTGCGATTTTCGTCTCTACGCTAAGTAAATACGGTACGAAGTCCAATGTGTTAAGCTGGACGTGTTCGTGACTGCACAAAAGCTTACCTTAAAAAAAACCGGCCAACGGGAAGTACCCTGTAGGTTTTGCATTATTGAATAAATGTATGGAGATGAGGACATAAAATGCCATATCTTTTGATTGCGTCGTTGTAAAAAATTGAAATTTTCAGATCTTGTGTGGTTCATGGATCCTAATATATGGTATTAATTTCAACCTGATACCTTTACCCGTTCGTGAGATAAAGGGTCTTGACAGACAGACAGACAGACGGACAACAAAGTGATCCTATAAAGCTCAAGTCAGACAGAGGCGGTATGATTGCGAAAGCGGTCCGGGGCGGTTTGGCGGGAACAAAATACCGCGCCGCGACCGCTTTTCAATGTGACAGGGTGCATAAGAACTCATACTTTACAAAAAATACCGGCCCCGGAACGCTTCCGCTACCGCCTCTGTGTGACGCGGGCTTAAGGGTTCCGTTTTTTTTCTTTTGAGGTACGGAACCCTAAAAAAAACTTTATACCTTCTACCTCGAAATCCAATCAAATGTTTTTATACGATATTCCCATTCTCAAAGCAAATAGGGTCGCTTTTGCGTTACGTTTTTCAAAGCAATTCAATTATTCAGAGGTACGGCAACGTATCTCTTTACCCTTTTACCTAAAATTAATTTTCACGTCGACGCCATCCCTAAGTAATTTCACATAACACGTTGCCAGCCCTTTTATAAATTAGTATGTATATACGTGTATTGTCAGTATAAAACAATGAAAAAAAAAATTTAAAAAAAAAATCACCCATACAAAAGTCGGCGTATTATGGGAAAGTAAAATGAAATCCCATTGTTCGACATAAATCCCTCAAAAAAAGTTGTTCAGTTTTATGGTCTAAGGGTATAATTTTTTTAGGTCATAAAAAATAACCTTGTATAAGTACGCACGGCAGCAAGCACGTGAAACAAAACCAGTATAAGCTGAACCAGCGCTACGCTACTCGTACAAACGCCCGAAACAGGGACCCGATCAAGGTCAGTGTTTCTACCGACATGCGGTTGTACCTAAACCTGTTGAAACTTAATTTTAGTGTCTTAATAAAGTTTTGTGGTGTCTGAATAAAGTTTTGGTAGTCCAGTGGCGAAAGTGCTTTCTTTCCGACCAAGAATGTTAAAAAAAAGCTTTGTCGGTCCTGGCTGGAAACTGGATGGGTGGTTGCTTTTCGTATAAACTAGATTGTTTTCTGTGCTTCAAAAGGCACACTAAGTGAGGCTATGTCAGAGGTCATTGAAAAATTTATCCCATTACTCAGGCTTGCTATTGGCTGCCAACTTACAGACTTTGACCTTGAGCCGGTTTCTGACTTCAAAACACCGTTACACAGTCTTTGGTATATTTCTACAAAACTCTAATGTTGTTGCTATACTTATAAAACAGAACGAATTTGATTCTACTTCTTTCAAGAATTCGCATGAATTTTTTTGCTTCTCTATAAAAATAAAATGTTTATTTTGATGAAAGTAGAGGAAGCAAGGGAAGTATGTCAAGATCGTAGCAGGTGGAGGGCTGTGGTCTCTGCCTACCCCGACGGGAAAGAGGCGTGATGTTATGTTTTGTGTCGTGGCCATGAAAGGTTCGGTTATATTAGTTTGCTTTATCATGAAGTGACCAACATGAAAGTGGCCACGTCATGAAATGGCCAATACCACGATCTGGCCACGACATATGCATGAACTTGGAAAAGTACCTACACGAAAGTTGTTTAACGAAAGTTGATAAGTTTCATTAGTGGAACCACCTTAAGATAGGTTTGTAGAGCAATACTAAAACATACTGTATATAAAATATATATTAAGAAGAAATTTATTGTCTGACTTAAAACACCCTGTATAGATATAATTTGTGATTTCATGGAACCCTTTCACACTTGACTGCTTGGGATATAAAAGCTGAATTAACTTTGAGGCTAAATTCAGTAATTTCATGTTTCGCCTCGACTTTTACTTTTACTGTAACATCTAAAAGGTTTTCGTATTATACTAAGTAGGTATTCTACAATAAGTAAAAAGGTGTTCTAAAATATTCCGTTAAGATCGTATTACACCCGAGAGAGAATTAACAATATCTTCGTAAAGGAAAAACCATTACATTATAATAAACAAATACTTTTTTACCTCACTAGCTCGGAAAACTTTGCTTTATCAAAGTCACAAGTTGAAAGATGTTACATAAATAAAAGAAAAGTACAAGTGACGCCCCGCAAGGGCAGGCTCGCTTAACTAGAGGCTCAATTATCGGTCGAAATCTGCATGCAGTCATTTTTGGATAAGGTTTTTAAAATTTCAATTGGTCGAAGTCTGCGTGAATTAGTAATTTTTTTCTGCTAGCATAGAAAAGGTTTTTGAAATTAGAACGTGATGATCAATAATTGATGGTTAGCATTTCCCTCGCTGTAGTGAAGTGAAAAATTGTGTAAAAAATTTTGCTGCCTGGCATAATAAATAGCTATTGCACACGTACAGTCAACAGCAGGTCTAGTTTGACACTCACAGCTTTACCACCGCCAAGAACCAGGAGACTGAGTAACTTCGTAACCATTTTTACATTATACAGAATGTTGAAAAATTGTGGTTAATCTATCAAGGGCGCCTATTTGACTGCTTAAAACACAAACTAGTAATTTTTTAAATTCCTATGTAAATAGCACTCAATTTTTTTTTAAAATAGCTCCCTTAGTGAATGACTACTCAAAGTGTATTTCCTCAATTTATTTTTCTCACTATAAAATACCAAGGCCAGCATAAACTTCTTATTTTCCGATTTCCCAGGGCTTATAAGATCTAACAGTAAAACCTAAAAGGTAGGATTTAGTACCGCAAAAGTAGGCCTTAAAAAATGCTTTCAAGTAGTAAAAATGCCTGAAATAATACACTCTGTTTTTAGGGATTACGAAGATATTACTTTTAATAAATCCTCTTAAGTTATTTATGGAATGAAAACGTATTTTCTGAGATATCCCACTTTGCTATGCCAGATGATCAAAAATACATGGTGTTCCTATAAAGGGAGAGGAATTATTTAGTTAAATCTAATCCATGACCCACATAAAAAACACTTAAAAAAATCATAACAGATGTAGGCTTGTCGAAAATTAACTCGCCACAGGAGTTTACAAATCGCCTACTTCGCTATGTCTAATAAGGTACCCGGGACCGGTTCAACGTGCCTTCCGAAACACAGAAACGCTTAAGGGTTTTTTCCAAGTTCTGTCTTAAAAAAGAGAATTTGCAAAAAGAAATCTGTTGTAGTCTATTTTACATTCTCTAGTATAACAGCGACATCTATTCGAAACAAAACAAACCAAGCCTCCATTCTTTAGAACAAGACAAGATACTTCTTCAATGCCCAAGTTGAATGTCAATCACATCCATTCATTGTTACACACATTTATAACCACCATACTAAACCTATTTAACGAAGTCAAGCTACCATACAAGGTTAAACTTTTGTATCATTCAATCCAAGCATCTCTGAATTCAACCATTCATTCATTCAATGTCACTCACTGCTTGACAACTAATTAGTATTGTTTCGATGTAAAACTAGTTCTGCTAGCCCTTTGGTTAAAAAAAAAAAGAAAACTACCAATCGCGTCAATCATCACGTCATTTTGAGACACTGTGATTGGCTTATAGACGAGCGTATTCGTTATTCAAAAGTTCAAAACTAATTTAACCTATCCTGTTATCCTATAATATTAATTCCAAATTCAAAACTTTAAAATTCGCGTCATTATTCGTTGCTATGACTGGACGAAGTTTACTAATTCGCAATTCAAAAATTAATCCAATCACAGCGAAGATCACGTCATTTCCAAGCGCTTCAATTGGACGGCGCGCTAATTACATAACTTTTGTCGTTGCGGCCTTATCTCGATTTCCTCATTACAATATTCAGGCCACATAATGCTTAAGATCACAAGTATAATCCTGAGGAAAATCTTCGGGATGACGATCAATTTCAAACCACAGTTAGTTAGGGAAGTTTTCACAACAAGAACTCGGCCGGTTTTTGCCTTCCGGCCGTTCGTTAGATCCAGGGTTGGCACAAAATTAGGTTGCGTTGCGTCGTCCCATTTTAAATAAGTTTGACGTGAGGGTTTAAGCACTTGCATATGCCAGAAACACAGTACCAGAGATTCACATGAGTCGGGAGGTTTTGAAATTTAAAGGTTATTTTGTAAGATCGCTGGATGCGAGCAGCGCAGGGCCGGTCGTCATGTAGATCTTTAGGGGAGGCCTATGTCCAGCAGTGGACGTCTTTAGGCTGATATGATGATGATGATGATGACTCACAAGTAAAAGTATTGTGAAGGTGAAAGTATTGGATGTTGAAAAGGCTGTACATTGGTTGGTTGGTTGTACATTGGTGGAAAGAGTGTATTATTTAAGTTAGAATAGAAAAAACTTTATTACGTGGCACATGAATTTGATAACCGAAAATAATTAAACATTTACCTTTCACCGTTATTCAAATCAAATAATTTATTTAAGAAAATAATTTATTTTTACATCATGAAAAAAAAATATCAACATCATATCAGCCGAAAGACGTCCACTGCTGGAAAAAAATATACCTTGGCATAAATCTTTTTATTTTAGAACCAAGTTTAAAATTAGTTTTTAAGTTGCCAGCCCTAGAGCTCCACCCTTTTATACAACTTGGCCTTAACAATCCTTTCTTATTAAGGGGCTTAAGAACGGGAATTCTGGCACCCTCAGCGAAATTATGGACATAATGAGACTAGGTATGTGCCTTTAGAACTTTTCCTAAATATTTTCAGAATAGATGGTAGATTTTTAGAACAGAATCCTGAAAATACTTCCTCTTTTTTGTGGCATTAAAGAAGAATTAGAATTGACTCATCATAACATCCCGAGAATCGTCCACTACAGGACAGGGAGCTCCCTCTAAAATTCTACCTTTTGCTGGAAAAATGTAGAGGGGAAGTACCATAGTCACCTCGCTTTTTAGCGTTACGGCTGGCACCCTGGACCGCGGTTGCAGGTGACCGCAGAAAGTAAGATGTTAGATACAAAGGAGGATGCTGCTGCCCATCCTCCAGTTTATAACCCTTAGTCGCCTCTTACGACACCCACGGGTATGTAAGGGTTGGTACTATTCTTTGCCGGCACCACACAGGGCAGAATTGACTATTTAGTGAAAATTAATGAACTGTTTGGTTATGTGAAGATTAATGATAAAGATCCAACAGATCAGTGAATGAAAATGATGGAATGGAAACTCAGGACGTTCTTAAGAGGATATGTAAAAAGATAGATATTTGAAGGGTTAAAGTGCGCAATCCGCAACGCATTAGATTGCGACAGATATACTGTGCGTGTTACCAAAACTAAATGACGTAAGCGCCTGATATAAAATATCGACTTTTTGTAAAAACTAAGTAATAAAATAAAATTTAAGGCTAGGCATATAATAGCAACCTTTCTGACAAATACCTTTCTGTATACTTAATGTTACTATTTAAAACACCTCAGATTCCACAAAAAAGGAAATAATGAAAATTGAAGAGGCAACTTTGGATTTTTATTTTGTCGAGCCGATTTTCACTAATCGTGTTTTATTCTTAGTTATATGATCACTTGAATGGTCAATAAACGCATACCTGAAAATCACGGCAAGATACTGAGTAAATCAAAAGATATTTTTCTTCAAAATATCCAAAGAAATTTACATATCGTCTAGGCGAGTCAAGAGTACCTTAAACAGAGGAACGTTTTCCGTCAGCAGAGAGAATGTTTAATTTTTTTAGAAGTAATTATTATCGATATTTTGATGTTTTAAGAAATGAAAAGCTAGGAATTCCCATAAGAAAACAAAATTCTCAATCAGTATTTTTTAATTCCCTATAAAATACTGGTGATCTACGAGTAACTTGGTTATGTAAGAGAAATAAAGTTTTCCATTAGAAAACCAAGTTATTTAAGAGGAATATTTTTTCATCTTAGAATACTGGTTATCTAATATAGTTATGTAACAAGATCAAGCCGTGTAAGTGCGGGTTGATGAGAGTAGAAGAAGCGAGGGAAGTATGTCAAGATCGTAGCAGGTGGAGGGCTATGGTCTCTGCCCACCCCGACGGGAAAGAGGCGTGATGTTTGTTGTAATTCTAATAGTTGTTAAATGTAACAAGTGAGCAAACGAGCAGGTGGGCCACCTAGTAGTAAGTGGCCCCCATCGCCCACTCACTATCTTATTATATTAGTGACAGAATTCTACTTTAATAAGACATCAAAGTGCGTTGCCCGTCCTAAGAACTAAAATGGTGAGTCTCATGTGCCGATAATTTCACCGGCTCCCTTACGCCTCGAACTGAAACACAACAGTTCAAACACTGCTGCTTTATGTCAGAAACAGGTAAGAGAGTGGTACAGTCAAGAGCACATCAAGCTTGACACCATGGACTTTGTACCGTTCTTATTTCAATAGACGTACGGACTAGAATCGCACTGCGAGTGTCAAGCTTGACCTGTCGTTGACTCTACTTCCGCAGACGGACTTTGCACAAAAGCCCTACCACCTTTAAAGTTAAACAATGTCAGAGGCCATTTGGCATCTTGGAAACTTACGGAGTTAAGGAGTGACACCTAGCTGAATTCAAAGACTAATTCGGCATACATTGCTCGTTGAAGTAAGGGTATTGCAATTAACATAACCAAGCCTCCCAGCAATGTATGCCGAGTTAGTCTTTGAATTCAGCTAGGTGTGATCACTCCTTAAGTCAGGCCAACCACTGACCACACTATCACTCAGTCAGTGACCCAAGTTTTATTAGAAAACGGAACCCTTCAATTATAAACCAGACTTGCAATTGACTGTAATAAATTGATGAAAGCAAACAAAGGAGACTCGTTAATGTGTACTTGACTGCTTGAACTTTTGAAGGGCTTAGTATAAAGCCCGCTAGGGGAAGAATTATTTCCTTTTAAATTTCTACCACAATGCACTGACAAAAAATTTTAATCGATAAAGATACTTTATCAATTACTTTTGGTTTTGAGTGAGTTATTCCCTAGTTAGTTCTCAGAGTGGGCAACGCGCTTTTGTTTTCTTATCTTTCCTCGCAAATGTTTCTTATCACTGAGGAACGTTCGGTAGCAACTATTTGTCATCTACCGTCACTTTTTTCTAACAGGTTACAACAATGACAGATTAATTCCAAATCATGACTCATTTCGACCACAAACTGAACTTCTGAGAAAAACTCGGGCCAGTGAGCAATCGTGTTGTTTTTTGTTAAAAAAGCTGTTGATTAATTTTGAAGGTAGTGTGAATTATTATGTTAAAGTTATTAGGGTCCCGTTGAAATAGTAGATTTTACAACAAGAGCATAAAACATGACGTTTTATACAAGGCTTACGTATTCGCACGACCCGTAGGGTAACTGAAGAATGAGTTGTTCTGCTTTATATTAGTCATCATCATCATCATATCGTGTGGGTTGCAAGGTCGATGACCGACCTCACAAACCCTGGTGTCAGAGTGGTTGAGCCGCCAAAGGCCTCTGACATGGCTCATTAACGACTACATCCGTAGATAGTAGTCGGGACCAACGGCTTAACGTGCCTTCCGAAGCACGGAATCATCTAACTTTTCAGACAATCAGGTGATTCATCCTGCAATGTCCTAACCAAACTGGGGAGGTCGCACAAAGGGATTTTTGTTTGACAGTGTCCCCACCGGGAATCGAACCCAGAACCTCCGGATCGAGAGCCGAGCCCTCTAACCACTAGACCACAGAGGCTTAGTGAAGAATATGTTGACGCGCGCGCGGCACGGGGGGGTACAGCAGGCCCGCGCGCAGGGCGTACATCACCGCGATTACTTTTTTGCCCTAGTGCATAAAATACAATTTTAGGCTGCCTATACCCAGTATAAACTACAACTTTACGAGCATGTTCTCATGCTGAAAAAGAACTTTTAATATGGATATTAAAATGAAATATCTACATAAACTAAGTTTATACTGAAGTATAGAATTTTTATGTAGGCACGTATTGTATTCAACAATACATTAAAAAAATTAAATGAAAAATAATAACACACAAATTTAAAAAGTATGAGAATTAATTCAAGCATTTTTCTATGTAATATGCTAGTGCTATAAAGAAAAATTACTGCCATGATCTCAATAAAAAAGTTTGATATTCATTGAATGGCAAATCGCTAAGGAAAATGTCATGAAAATATTTTCAAAAACACAAGTCATAAATGATTCAAGTGTAATGGAAAAATCTAGAGCAAAATAAGCATAAAGGATGCACAGCGATTGGGAAGAAAGCCAAAAAGCATAGCAGCCTTATGGTTTTCTTAACTTAGCTAAAAATACGAATTACGCGCTGCTTGCCTTAAATTCAAGAAAATATCTTAACTCTAAATAACATCTAAACAGTCTGAAACGGAGCTTTCTGAAACATTTTTGTATGGAGCTTGGGCCAATTTTTTTCTATTTTAATGGGCTTACTCTTGACCTAGATCTGTCTTGAGGACAGAAATGAGGTCGATGATGGAACGAGCCTGGCTAGAAGAAGCCTATTCACTCGCGACTTGATTAGATTCGGGTTATAACAATTCCCGAGTTGTTATAACACAGACGCAGACAGAAAATTCCACTATTTTGCCGTGCGCATTATAAAAGATATTCCAAGGAAATTGGATCTCCTTGCTTCGCTCGAAATAGAAACCGTGTTAAATTATTTTACTATGGAATGACATCTGCCAGCATGTCCCAAATTGCAATGTCACATCGTTATCGAGCATTATGAAATATTCAAAATAACCCTATCAAATTAATAGAACGACGCCTTCACTACCATGTGACGTACCTATTATTTCTTTAATCGGCTTTCTACGAGTACTACCTTTATTATTCAGTGGCCATATCCATATTTTTCCAGTAAAAAAAAAACAAATTCTGCCAGCCAGTACAAATTTTAAATGTTCTTTAATGTTTCGGAAAAGTTGGTAATGAAATTATTTCAAGATTTTTCTTAATATTTTAGTACTCATTTGTATTCTGGGTGCTCACAAAGAAAGTGTTGAAAAAATCCCACGCGTAAGAATCATCTAGCCTTAAATAATACCAAAAAAGTTTAAAAACACAAACTCTACCAAACAATTCGAAACTCTACGTAAATTCTTCGCATTGTTCCAAAACTTTGGTAACTGGGTCGAATCGAATCGAACTATTTTAGCTATTAGATTCCACTCCATAAAAAAAAACTGTTTATAGCAAGTACTTTCACAACATTAAAATTGCCTGTTATTGAGACAGTAAAAATCTCAAAACTTAAAGTAAATTAATCCCTTCCCGTAGGTGTCGTAATAGGCGACTTGCTGAATTTTAGAATAGGCAGTTGTGTCTTTCTATATATTTTTTTCAACATAGTTATTGCGGTCGAAAATCACAAGTTGACACTAAAAGAAAGCTTGGCGAGAATGTACCTATCTTGACATAGTTTTTTTTTTTTTTGAGAGTTTCCCCTGAGAGCAGGGGATCGGACGGCTTGTCCAGAAATGAACTTTCTGAGATGAAAGAAAACTATTATTTTAATGTCCGGAACCCATTTTATTTTTCAGTCTGACTCACGTTTTTAAACTAATATTTTTTGTGTAAGACTTTTTTCATTCGTTCATCTGATCGAATAATATAATTGTGTTTTATATCTTTCGCACGTTTTGGCTTAACGGAAATAATTCAGTTTTTCTTGGCTTCACCACAAGAGTTTAGTATTATTGGTTAGTATTTGAATTTATTTTTTTATGTACTAAGCGACAACTTTATTTATCCTACTAATCCTACTTCGTACTAGTCCTACTATCCTACTAATATTATAAACGCGAAAGTTTGTAAGTATGGATGGATGGATGTTTGTTACTCTTTCACGCAAAAACTAGAGAGTGGATTTTAATGAAACTTGGCACACATATAGGTTAGGTCCTGGAATAGCACATAGGCTACTTTTTACCGGGGGAAAACACTTCATTCCCACGGGAAAACGCATTTAATGCGGGTGAAACCGCAGGCGGATAGCTAGTTCATTATACAATTTTCATCTGAAAAAGTCAATATTAGTAAAAAATGTTTTTTTTTATAAAATACATAGCCAGCTTTCTTTACATAGGTAAGCATACTATTTACAGTATTCCCACAGGCCATTGCACCTTTCAGATTGGACTTTTATTAGGAATTTTATACTTAAACTTACTTATTATATACTTAGTATATTTTTAAATGTATAAGTAGGTAGGTAGGTTGTAACGATCGAGCGTTTCTCGCCATCAAACTTCACAGTTTGGCGAGTAAAACTTATTATGTTAAATGTATGCTTACCTCAGTTGAAATAAATAAAAAAAAAATAGGCCTACTCATAGCCTCTGTAAAGGGCAGTCTGGCCTCGCTTTTAAGATTGGAAACAAAGCCAAATCTACGCTATTTTTATGCTACAACTGTTACCTGCACTCTAATCGAAAATGTTCTATTACACCGAAGGGCACCTGTATCCTCAAAGATTGCTTCATCATCATCATATCAGCCTAAAGACGACCACTGCTGGACATAGGCCTCCCCTGAAGATCTCCATGACGACCGGTCCTGCGCTGCTCGCATCCAGCGGCTTCCCGCGACCGCCACCAGATCGTCGGTCCACCTTGTGGGGGGTCTACCTGCCCACTGCCCACGCTACGTCTTTCGGTACGTAATCGCCACTCTTACAACATGAATACAAAACCCTGAAAAATGTGAAATGTTCTTATGAAATTAAACATATTCCCTTAGAACATGGGTCCAAAAAAAAACTGCATGAGTTGAGAAAAAAAAAGTTGTTTATGGACCTCACATGTTTTAGGCTTGTTATATCATTTCTAATACACCTTGTATAACCTTTCTGCCCTACTGTTTTTATTTCTTTTTTATGTTCTTTTTTTATTTAATTTATAAATGGATTTCTATGTACGATGGATCCCATTGTGTTATTTCTGATGAGACGGAGAATTCTAAAAATATTTCGTTTCCACGATGCCAAATGCCAGGGGGTTGAAAAGGATACGTTTGTTTGTATGTCATACTCGTTCATTTACAATGTTATTTTTACCCGACTACGGCAAAAAAGAGGGTTATGATTTTGACCGGTATGTATGTATTTATTCTTCAGATATTTTTTTTTTCATGAGTTTTTTTCAACGCTTCCAGAGCTTGGATATTTCTAGATAATTACAATATTCATAACCACAGACAGGGTTCGTATGTACCGGAGACTACGCAGAAACTACAACTTTTCTATTTCCATAAAAAATTCCATGAAACAATTTTACGCACTTAGCTACGAGCAGCAAATGTTATGGCAAAATATTTTTTTTACGGCTTAACTCTAAGGAACATGACTGAAGAGTTTGATTATATTGGGTCAGTCACTTAAGGTCATTGAATACCAAACTAGGCAAAGACTATGGGTATTAGAGACTAATATACATACATAAATAGATAAATAACACCCAGACACAGAAGAAACACTTGTGTTCATCACACAAATGTTTGTTCTGGGCGGGGATCGAACCCGCGGCCCACGGCGTGAAAGGCAGGCTCACTACCAACCACACCAATGGGCTTGTCACCATAAGAACCCAAAACCTCTTTATGAGACCCAACGATTTTACGGCTAAACCAATTAACACGATTTGTTTTAACCTGTATCCATGTAGACTCACAAATATCGGTAAGGGAACCGCTAACCCTAAGTTTCGGGTTCGGTACCATTACATCCGGTTATCATGTAGTTACCGAACTATCGGTTAGTTGCCGCCATTCCCCTGATAACTTGCCTCACAATGGTTTTAGGTTTACTTAACCCACGATCACACCTAACTAAATTCAAAGACTAACTCGGCATATATTGCTGGGAGGCTTGGTTATGTTAATTGCAATATCCTTACTTCAACGAGCAATGTATGCCGAATCAGTCTTTGAATTCAGTTAGGTGTGATCGTGGCTTTAGTGAGATATCTATTCACGGGATCATGTCCTCGAATTTTCATACTTACATCCCCTTATTTTAAGCCTATTAGAAGAATTTGGAAAATCCTTTCTTATTGTTAACTTATCTTACAAAGGGTCTTTAGTTATCAAGAACCCGAGAGTTACCTATGAAACTGAACAGTTTTTGTTCTGCGTCTTTAAATAATAAGCAAATTTTATTTTTGTTGCTTCTCCATACAAAATAACAAGAGCATTGGGTCAATTTGAATAGTGTAATTCTTTTTTTAGGGTTCCGTACCTCAAAAGAAAAAAACGGAACCCTTATAGCATCACTTTGTTGTCCGTCTGTCTGTCTGTCTGTCAAGACCCTTTATCTCACGAACGGGTAAAGGTATCAGGTTGAAATTAATACCATATATTAGGATCCATGAACCACACAAGATCTGAAAATTTTAATTTTTTACAACGACGCAATCAAAAGATATGGCATTTTATGTCCTCATCTCCATACATTTATTCAAAAATGAAAAACCTACAGGGTACTTCCCGTTGACCTAAAATTATGAAATTTGGCAAGAAGCTAGGCCTCACAGTACAAATAATGGGAAAAGTCTGAAATCATTCAATATTACAACTTTCTCACAACTAATGGTAACCAATTGTGGTGAGCTCCCGTTTCAAGAACATTCATATAAGAGAGGGGTCAAGTTGGATGGTCGCTGAGGCGATTTTTGTTTTAGTTCTATTTAAAAACGGGAACACTTACAAACTTGAAAATTGGTATGTTTATAGGGCATAGGCTATAAAATAACAACTAATAATAAAATTTGGTCAAGCGCGTGTCGGACTCAAAAAATCTAGCACATTAACTTCTTGAAATTTCAACTAATACAATTATGTTTATGTGGTGGTACGGAACCCTCAGTGCGCGAGTCCGACTCGCACTTGGCCGGTTTTTTTTAAATTGTAGGACAAAAGTTTTTCAGTTCTGTCTAGCTGTCTTTCTAATCTAGCTACATGATTTCGACTGCATCTCTGGTACTGATCGTTCTGATCCAACTCAGAGACAGACAGGCGATAAAAAAAAACATGCGCAGGATAATCATAACTTCAAAAAACGAACGCAACAAAAACGGTAACAAAAATCCGATCCAAAACAAATTGTTAACAGCTTTACCTCTCAAAACATATTAAATTAATCCATTATGAAAACGTTTCGAGTGCACTTCCTTAATAACTTTAAAAAAACGGGATTACTATAAGTTACGTTGGAGATGTTGTGAGTTAACATGGCGCGTTCATACACCGAGTGTTATAGACGGTATGCCGAAAAATAAAAGGGCTTGCTCAATAGACAAAACTGAACAACTTTCCTGAAATAACCTTAGTTGCGAAATTAGGGTTATATTTTTTTAGTGAAGTCAAAAGCAACAACTTTTGTTGCACAAAAAATTTCGGCTTTCCATACAAAACAAAGTGACCTAAGTGACCAAATGTCGTACAACAAAAGTGGTTGCTTTGTACTGATGTAAGGTCAAAAAAAAATAAGCTCGTATAAATTTCGACTTTTCCATACGACCTGTCTGAACAAAGTGATAATTTTGTAAAAATACATTAAAAAAACAACTTTTTCTAAAAAACAGGTCGTAATACGAAAAAAAAATTGTACTGCCAGTACTTCGGATTTTACAAAATGCGCTCTCAGCTGGTTTTATATGTTGCTCAAAACTTATTTCATATTTCGAAAAGGAAATTAAAAATATAAAAGAAAAATATAAAATACGAAAAAGAAAAGAGAAACCAAAACAGGAAAAGTTGTTCAGTTTTATGATCAGCGTAACACACTAATGGAACGCAGTAGATAAAGAAGCATTTTTGGATTTTAATGGGTATTATAGAAAACATCTTATCTAGACTATTCAAACGAGATGGTCACCCTAATAGAGAGCCATGTGAACGTAAAATATCTCTTCACTATTTCTGTACAAAAGGAAGTCCTGGTGTGGGTAGTTTTTTGTGGGTGTGCTACCTAAAAGACTCGGTAAATCATTGCCGGATGTGTTTTTGTGTGAAAGAATTTCGAGTCGAGTGGTGGGGTGAAAAATATAGGACAGACTAGTGAAAATGAGTTTTGGTTGATTTCTTAGCTGTTTTGATGTGAATGGATATTTCACCGAAAATGGATAAGAATCGTGAGTTGATCAATTTCCTAGTCAGTTGATCAACTTCAGAAAAATCATACACTCGTAGGAAATTCGTAGATCCATAGGTCCGTTAGGTAAGGATCGGTTAGGTTGTGTTAGGTGTTCTTTCGACCAAACGCACGAGCCGAGCGAGCGAAGCGGGCGTACTGCGGCAGCAGCCGGCGAGTGCCGGAAGCGAATCCGGTACAGTGTATGATTTTTGAAAGTTGATCAACTTACTAGGAAATTGATCAATTTACGACTCCGTATTATTTACCCATGACATATGTATGTATACAAGGTGTAGCAGAAAAGTTATATAAAACTTGAAGGATGTGATTCTGCCCGTGAAACTGAACAATTTTCCTTAAAGAACGTAGGTTAAATACGAAATACGAAAAAAAAAATTACCTCATATAAAATCCAATATCAGCTCATTCGGTTTCTATGGGTGGTCAAATTTTTTTTTTCTTCTTTCGACCTATGCTCCTTTAAGGAAAGTTGTTCAGTTTCATGGGCAGATTTACATCCTTCAGGGTTGTTATACCCTTTTTGTTACACCCTGTATGCATATGTATAAATAGAATGAAAAACATCGCCACGTATCGTATACTTTATTATAGTTTATTTCGGAACAAATAAACTAAACGAAATACTTACGAACGAAGAACAACTTTATTTCTCTTAATTGGAAAAAGTTGTTCAGTATCATGAGTACATGCATATCTTTTGCTATCGAGAACTTATTAAAAGTCACCCTATATAGAGCGTACAGACGCTCTCTGCAACTGGCGTACGACAGAAATAGGCAAGAGGGTGGTACATCCCCAGACGGACTTTGCACAAAAACCCTACTAAACCAAAAACAAACAATCCAATCAAACCGCAAGCAAACTATTCACACCAATACTCATTTACTGAAACCTCTATACAAATATATTCGCACCCCAATGGTTGATTGCGATCGCTATCTCTTTATCCTATATTCAGTATATTATAAACCTGAAAGTTTGTTTGTCTTTTACTTATACAGAGTGTTAATTTGATTGCGTGTTTTGGCAGCTTTGGCTCAGGGGCGGGATCAGTATCAGTAACTAAACAACTTTTCCCAAGGAACATAGGTCGAAATACGAAAAAACAAATTTGACCTCCCATACAAAATGCACTATCAGCTGATGCAGTTTCTATGGGAGGTCGAAAATTGACTTTCGTTTTCCGACCAATGTTTCTTGGGAAAAGTTGTTCAGTTACTGATACTGATCCCGCCCCTGAGCTAAGGCACGCAATCAAATTAACACCCCGTATAGTAACCTGGTCGACCGAGCTTATTCACATCCGTCAGGGTTGACAAAAATCAGTATCTCTGCACTTTTCTAGAAAAAATTGCTCTACAAAGCTTTTGCGAGAGACGAGTTTATATCTCTAAATAATAAACCAAAACATCTAGGTATTAGTTCGTTTCTACAAAATAACCCATAAGAGCTGAATTACCTCCCTTTCTAACAAAGGGCAGAATGCGCGTGCTAGAACGGAGCGGATTCGCGCTGTTTTACGTTTTTCGCTTTTTGCATTTTTCTCAAAATCTGTACCCATAATATTAATTATCAAGTAGCTATATTATTATGCATAATGTATTGAATAATGTGTAAAAGTTTTGGCATCAAAGATTAATGGGTACTTAAGAAAAACGGTTTAAAAGCAAAAAGCAGATGTAAATTTGGATTTTTTTTATGGCGTACATAATATATTAAATCGTGTTTCGGAGTCGGCCATATTCTTGGAAAGATGCTTAATTATCACATTAATTTTTTTCATGGCCATATATTCATCACTTTTCGTTAAAAACCTGCTCAATTGAAGCGTATTTAGCTCTTATCAGCTCCTTAAGTCAAAATCCACCCAAGCATAGCCGTATACGGAAACTAGTTTGTCTTCATCCTATCACGCTGTCATGTACATGATAACAACGAACAAACAGACAAAGGGGTTGTTAGTACTAATATCGTAACGTCAATATTGGTTATCTAATATTATTATAATAAGTGTGTCGAGATAGATAAGACGATCGCAGTTCTCACGGTCGGTCGGGTGGGGTAATTATACATTCTCTAATTAAGTTATCAGTAGTATTGTCGAACAGAATAAATATTAGTTTATGATCAATTTTTTTCGTTTATATTATTCCAACACATTTTGCAGCTAGGTCAAAAGAAATCGGCTAAAGCTGTCAGAAAAAAAATAAGTTTGTAAAAAAATGTTATTCTATCCGTCAAATATACTCTGGTTTTAGTGTCATTGCTGCAAAATAGATTGAGAACAATCTTTCTATTATATATGTAGATATTATAATAAATGTCATAAATCTCGTTTCCATTTAACAGATTTCGTAATGCAATTTAAAAACCCTTTATAATTACGAACGCAACAATTTGAATTCTTAATAATTTAATTTAGTTCAACTACTTGACACTAGATGGCGCTAAAATGCCTTCACGCAAATCTTTCGGGGGGGGTACATTGTTAACTGAACATCTTTGGTTCTAAAACTTTTGAAACAAAACAAAAAAAACTAAAATTGTTTCTCCATACAAATCATCAAATCGATTGAATCAGATTTTCATTTTGTAAGGAGATCAGACTTTTTGAAATTTAGTTTTCAAAGTCGTAGAACAAAAGTTGTTGAGGTACATGGGTAGAACTATCTCTCAAGACGTTTAGTTTGAGTATTTGGACTTACACGTTACTTAAAAACTACTTTAATTCATAAATGAATATCTACTTCTCAAAAACTTCCAAGAATAAACTTTTCATGCACATTTTTACTACCATCGATAATCCAACTAAAACAAGAACGACGGAACTTTTAAAAACAGAACACTTCAAAACAAACTTTCTCAACTCGATCGGTTAGCGCTAAAGATTAAAAACAAAATGGCGCCGATTGAAAACTTGGAGCGAATTTAGTTTATGGCGGGAGTAAAACTGTTTTTATAGTTTTTTAAGTTTCGTTAGCATTCGTTACGATATGGATAGATGCATAGAGATATAAAAATAACGACGAACCCGGAGTTTAGCTATGCTTCAGAGTAATAAAAATATTTTAAGTACATGCATATTTAAAACCAATAACTCTTAAGAAAATCCTGAAAATTGGTGCCTTGGGTAGACACGAATTTGCGCTTAGATATAAAAATCAATACAATCTTATCATTCGAATAAGTACTTGGAAAGTTAAACAAACAAAGTAACAAACCCTATTTTATTTATCTGTTTCAATTCTATTAACTTCGTAAACACGTCTTGGAGAAAAAACACATTACTTTTTGCGAATTTCACACAAAGAACATCTAAGTAATACAAAACTGTCGTTTGAAATAATACTTATATAATTTAATAAAAAAGCCATATATATTTTTTGTTTGGTCCCGTGTTATCTATAAACGTACAGTCGGGCGCACGTAGGTGGTAACACATTGACCTTCAGCGGATCTCTGGTTTCGGGAGTTTTTGACGTAGCGTTGGTTCTGCTTATTCTGGTTTTGTCACCATTTATTTTCTGTGTACATACCTATTAATTATCATATGGCAACAAAACCTATTATTAGATTTATTACATCTATCTCCTGGCCTTAAACTTAACCGCGTAAGTATATTTATAAATAAACTATAATGTATATTTAACTAGTAGAGGTACCGTTTCACACTTGAAATATTACACCAAAACTACACAAATAATTTAACAAAGCAAGTAAAACGAGCTCCGCTAACTTATTTAGGAGAAAGGCATCGGAGTGCAAGCCATACAAAAATAAATAAGAACAGATCTTTATCGATATTGATTAATTGGTTCCTACAGCTAAGGTGCAGAGCTCTCTGCCACTGCGTTTGTGTTTCCGAGTTCATATAACCAGAATATATTCAGTCGCGAGTGAATAGGCTTCTTTCGGGGCAAGATCTTCCCATCGTCGACGTCATCTCTGTCCTCAGGGCTGAATATAGGTCATGAGTAAGCCCATTGACCATAATGTTTTTTTCATTAATGTTTATTTTTATTTCAACACAGAAGAATCATTTAAAAATTATATATTTGTTTTAAATGAAAATACGCTTGCTACGCTCTTATATTTGCAACGAAAAAAGAAAAAAATAAGTTAGGTATTAATTTTTATTTACGTAATGTAGACTGACGAGAAAAGTTGTCTCTTTAGATTTGTTAAGTTTTGAGATAAATCAAGAGGGATTAGGTAGGCATTTTATTTGTATCACTATAAAAAGGAGATAAATCAATCAATTTCAGAAGCCGTGGGAGTTATGTTTAATAACAATTTGTGGCGAGATTAGTACACATTTATCTTTATAACATATATTTCAGTATTTAGGTTAGACACTGTCAGGTACAGAATATACAATAGCACAATAGTAAACAAGTTTTGATATGCCTCAACAGGCAATAGCCAAGATAGAAAAGTAAGTATTTCATGCAGGTTTCATTAGTTTCTCATGTAAGTGAAATGCATTTCTCATGAGAAAAATCTTTAACCTCATAGCAGCCTAGGGCCCCGTGTAGGTCGATAAAAACATAATTATATCTTTTCGTATGGCGGACGGTCAGAAGTCTATCCTTTTAAACATGGACCATAGTTTGCTTCGTGTGTGAAATTATAACAATTATTTAGCATACGCGCCACGCAAACTTTTGAACAGTTGTGAGGTTAAAATTAACTCGTTTCTGTTCAACTTTAACTGGACAAGTTAAAACTTTTTAGTGGCCAGGTAAATGGCAGGAGCTTGGGCTAATTGTGTTATTATTTTACGCTAGTTAGTGCCATGTCGAGCCAGTGGCTGACAGTTTGATGTCAGAATTTTTATAATTCACTTAAGCCCGAGTCACACAGAGGCGGTAGCGGAAGCGTTCCGGGACCGGTATTTTTTGTAAAGTATGAGTTCTTATGCACCCTGTCACATTGAAAAGCGGTCGCGGCGCGGTATTTTGTTCCCGCCAAACCGCCCCGGACCGCTTTCGCAATCATACCGCCTCTGTGTGACTTGAGCTTTATTGTAACGCTTACCAACACATTTTGCTGCTATGTCAAAGGCAATCGGATAAAGATGACAGAAAAAACAAGTTTTTTAAAAATTTTATTATTTTCCCTAAAATATACTCTGGTGTCATGGCTGCAAAATTGGTAAGCATTGGAAGAAAAGAAAAAAATGATCTTACATTATATGGGTTATTCTTTACTAAATGGAAAATCGCTGTCCCAGGGCGTTTTTATATGAATTTACCCTTATTGAGCATAAAAAACTTACAACATACAGGAAATTAATAATACCTATGAAATTGCCGAAATTTTCTTACAGATTAATAAGATCATAATTCCTATAATTCTTCATTTGTCTTATATTTGAAAGTTGACTTCAAGGTTATCAATTTACGCATAAAATAAAGTTTTTATTTTTAGCTTGATAAATAAAATTAAAGGTTCGAAAATTGTTAGTCTGATTCATCATTAAATTTGTTTTTTTTTTATTATGTTTTAGAAAATTTAATTGAAGCTTCTGTAAGCTTAATGTCTTCCCAATAATGCTTAAAAAATATATAAAATTGGATTTATAATTCCTAAAAAAATGTAAAAGTGTTAGTACTGCCATACAAAACGGCAATTTCATAGGTAAAGACCTATTATATAGATATATACATACAGGGTCTTAGAGGCAGCTTGCAGTAAACTGAAGTGGCATTCTCAGACAAGGAAACTAAACAAACAGTAAATGAAACTTTCAGGAAAAGAAGGAATCATGCTCTACGAATTGTCTAATAAATTTCTGAAAGTTTCATTCACTGAATGTTGTTCAGTTTCGTGGACTGAGAATGAGTTTCCGAAAGGAGATCCGATACACCCTTTATAAAAGACACCCACCCTTTTTCTTTTTTATTTGAGCTGACTTGTACTTAGCATCATCATTATATCCCATGAAACGTCAACTACAGGACAGGGAACTCCCACCAAAATTCCAGCTTCTGCTGAAACAATGTGGAGGGGAAGTACCATAGTCACCACGCTTGTTAGCGTTACGGCTGGCACCATGGACCGCGGTTGTAGGTGACCGCAGGATGCAAGAATATACGTAACACAGAAGGATGCTGCTGCTCGTCTGGTTCATTAACCCTTAGTCGCCTCTTACGACACCAACGGAAAGTAATAAGTGGGTACTATTCTTTGCCGGCACCACAAGGGTTTTAACAATGTTTTATGTTTATCAGTAAATTCCAAACTTCAGAGCAGGCAACATTTTCTGTTTACAACAAAGTTTTCAAAACAGTCTGTTCGCATATGCTCCCTTCTGTTATGACAGACAGACTAACACGAGTTTTATTACGTTCGAAGACGCGGCTTTTCGGGGTTAACATGAAAAATGTTTTAATGTATAATATATGGTTGTTTTTGAGGTATGAAGGTAGGATGAAGTATTTGATTCTCTAGCAAAGAATGAAAATTCTTGTCGCTTAATTTTTTTTCATTTGGCGCCATTTTGTTTGTAAAGCAAAGCAACGTAATTTGACTTTTTCACATAGAGATAACAATTTATTGTTATGAAAAGTAAAAATAATATTATCTTCATTACGCTCCTTTCTTAGTTGCGTTCATCATCACATCATCATCATATCAGCCGAAAGACGTCCACTGCTGGACATAGGCCTCCCCTAAAGATTTCCATGACGACCGGTCCTGCGCTACTCGCATCCAGCGGCTTCCCGCGACCTTGACCAGATCGTCGGTCCACCTTGTGGGGGGCCTGCCAAAAGTTAGTGCCAACTGCTTAGTTGCGTTGCGATAGCTTTTTCTGATAACGACTGCTTTGAAAGGCACGTTAAGTCGATGGTCCCAGCAAATACCTTCATCGTAGATATGATCGTAGTTAAGTCAGAAGCCACATCACACATCACATCTAGATTACTATTTTTCCTTGTACACACGGACGCAGATAAGAGATAAAACAACCAGAATAAGCAGAACCAGAGCTACGCTACTAACCCAAGACCATAGAGTCATAGTGTTACTGATGACGTGCAACTGACTGTAAAATCAAGAGCAGGTCAACCTTGACACTCGTATGGCGACTTTAGCTCCTGCAGCTAATGAAATAAGAACTATTCAAAGTCCAAGCACACCCCGGCCACTGCATACATCGAGCGCGAATTTGACATTGGAAGGTCGCGTAGGCTCGCATATTTAGTACTAGCTTTCCTCCTGCGGTTTCACCCGCATTAAATGCGTTTTCCCGTGGGAATTAAGTGTTCTCCCGCGGTAAAAAGTAGCATATGTGCTATTCCAGGACCTAACCTATATGTGTGCCAAGTTTCATTAAAATCCATTCAGTAGTTTTCGCGTGAAAGAGTAACAAGCATCCATCCATACTTACAAACTTTCGCGTTTATAATATTATATTAGGATTAGGAAGGATAGTAGATAATCTCGCGAGCGGGTGCGCGCGGGGGTGCGGGGTGAATTGCAAGGGGGGCGCGGAGTGTCCGTTCTGTATGATACTACACTGTTACTTAAGTCTGTGGTCCAAGTGTCACTCTTGACGTGATCTTGACTGTACCTAAACATATAGGAAAATACTCAATCTTGAAAATAAGGAATTACTTACACAAAAATACCAGCCATTATTTTGCCGACCATACATAAAAAGCAAAAGAAGAGCTATATTATGTATATATACTTAGCTATATCATGTACATTTACTTGTATACGACAATTTTGACATTCTTTTGATGTATGGCTGTACGCAGCTTGGAGGTAGGTAAAAAGATTCATACTACGTTAAGTACACAATTTTTTCTGACCAATTCTGACTTTAGGAATGAATAGTGATGCCAATTTTACAAGTATTTATTTATTTGGTTTGCATTATACTTCGTTTTCGTATTATTTCATTATACTCGTCGTTATATTTTTTTACTTTCGAGCGGAGCGAGAAAGGTATTGTATTCGAGAAAAAAAAAGTTTTTCTAATTTTCTCAAAAATGTGTTCTATATCAAAGCAACTCTCCCAAAAATGTCCGTCCGTCCGGTCGGTCGGTCTATCCGTCACGCTTTGGCCTAGCGGCTAAACGAATGGACCGATTGACACCATATTTGGAATTTAAGAGTTTTATGCAAATCCATTATTATTTTGAGTGGTTTCCTGCTGGCTCTCATTTTGAGGGTAGCTGTCATACAACGAAAATGAAAAATTTTAATTTTCGCAAAAACGGCTCATAAAATCTTGATGTAACTTAGCATGACCAAGCATCTCCATTTAAGGTACTTACAGCAGTATCAATTAGTCTCTAGAAATTCATATAAGGGGTGTCCGTTACTACAAAAATTTAAAAATGTGATTTATTCAAAATCGGTTTTGTTGAGCTTATTTTGATGTTCTACAATTTGGATTCTAAATTGGTTTTCTACTTGACTGCATATTTCGTTAAATTATTTTTACATAAATTTAGTTGGTATAGGTAATTTTGTATTTTATATTATTTGTATGGAATTACAAATTTAAGTAGTTGGTACTTATTTACTCATTACTATCCGCAGCCTTTATAATATAAGTAGTTAGAGCATTCGGCTCTTGATCCGGAGTTTCTGGGTTCGACTCCCGGCGGGGACACTGTTGAATGATGACTGTTGCTCACTGTTATTCTCGTATATCGCGAGAAAGTAAGTGCAGAGCTGCTGTACCATTTATTTAATTCTTTCATTTGCAATATAACTGGGCAATCATATTCTAAAACTATTCCAAATTTCAAGTCGATAGCATGAGTGGTTGCTTAGATATACAGCTGTGACAGACAGACAGACGAAGTCGCACTTCAAGGGTTCCGTTTTTACCATCTTGGTTCAGAACCCAAAAAATTAATAACAAAAAAACAGGACAATAAAAAAAAAATATCAACCCCAAAAAAAAAAAAATTAAATGAACTAAATTAATTCTGAAGTTGGCGCGTAATACAAACATTTCTATCTCAGCAAAGAAAATGTAGCTTTTCATATAAGAACACAAGAAAAAGTAACGAAAATACAATTTTCTCTCTGTCTTATTCGTTATAGTTTCTCTTTTATCACGGTTATCGTATTTAGGCTACTTAGGCCACTTTTTTTAGAAGCTATTTCGGTGATCCACAAGTCAGATGGCATTTTGTAATCGTTTTCTCGAAAACGGCTGCAACGATTTCGATGAAATTTACCATGAAGGGGGTCGGGTGAAAAATCGATCTTGCTAGGTCTCGTGTCTGGGGAAATTCGTTATCCCAGTGTTTTTAAGCATTTAAAAATGTACATTTCCCGAAAGTTACAACTTAAATACATACAGGTCAAACACATAACCCTTCGGTTTCGCCGCTGTCGGGTAAAAACACAACTCGAAGCTATTTGGCAATTCCTGTCCAATCTTGATTTGCAATCGTATTTTTGCACAGAGTAAAAAGCTTTTTGGGCCCCGATTTCCGGCTCCTAATGTCATTTAAATTGTTTTTTAAGGGTTTCCTTTTTTCTTAATGCAAAGGGAAAGAAGAAATAATCCGATAAGTACATACTCAATTGATAAACAGCCTTTCAAATGTACAGACAAGAGCACATCAAGCTTGACTCATAGGACTTTCTAACGATCTTATTTTAATAAGACTTATGGGCTAGAGTCGCACTGTGAGTGTTAAGCTTTACCTGTCGTTGACTGTACTGAAAAACATAAAAAAAAACACGTGAAAATGACGTCAGATTCGTAGGTAATGCACTTCGTAAATGCGCGCGAGTCCGACACGCACTTGAACAGTTTTTATTATTTTTCGTATTCTATAGCTTGTGCACTATAAACATACCAATTTTCACGCTAGTAAGTATTCCCGTTTTTAAGATAGAGCTAAAACAAAAATCGAGCAAGAATCGCCTAAAATCACGTTTTTAGTAGGGAAAGCCCCCCTAAGTTTTTATTTTCTTTTATTTTTATTATTTGTTGTTATAGCGGCAACAGATAAAAAATTAACTGTCTATTACGGTTTATGAGATACAGCCCGCTGACAGACAGAAGACATCGGGGTTTCCGTTTTTGACGCTTTGGGTACGGAACCCTAAAAAGGTTAAATTATTAAAACGGTAACTCCTGACCTGACTCAATACAAAATATAATCAAAACAAGCGACCTAGTTCCTAACGCACTGTAATATAAATTTTAAATTAGTAAAGTAAAATAAGTTATAATTGATAATTACCATAATTGTAAAACAATTAATTAACGCTGTCGAAACCTGATGCGTCCTTAATTATTGGACTAAAATATTCTATTTCAGCTTTTATTAATCGTCTAATTCAACTTAATATTTTCGCTATTTCAGAGATGTACTCATCATAACATCCCATGAAAACGTCCACTACAGGACTGGGAGCTCCCTCCAGAATTCTAGCTTTTGCTGGAAAAATGTGGAGGGGAAGTACCATAGTCAGTCACCTCGCTTGTTAGCGTTACGGCTGGCACCATGGACCCCGGTTGTGGGTGACCGCAGTAAGTAAGATGGTATGATACACAGGAGGATGCTGCTGCCCATCCTCCAGTTATCTGGAGGTTAAGAGTAGACCCTTAGTCGCCTCTTACGACACCCACGGGTATGTATGGGTTGGTACTATTCTTTGCCGGCACCACACCTGACGTACTACAGATGTACTAAATTATAGTCATTAACATTTATTTATCTTGCCTAGCTGTGACTTTTCTATATTATTACAAAAGTCTAACAACATCAACTGGTAACCGCTGTATGGTATACCGTTTCCTTGCTTTGGAATGCATGTTGGTGTTTTTTTTTTGTTATTGCGTGGCTTAAAAAAATGGGTAAGTCAACACCTAAAGTACGCTACTTCTTAAATAACAAGTTTGTTTATTCTTAAATAGATAAACTTATAAACTCGGCGAATATTGTGTTTCAAGATGTCAATGTTTTGAAGATCGTTGGCGTATCTTTGACGTAGCCCTTCAGAAAGAAATCCAGTAGCGCCAGATCGCAAGATCTCGATGGCCAATTGACATCGCTACTCGTCAAATTAAGCTATTCAGAAACCTGTCTTGCAGCAGAGCGATTGTTAGAAGAAGCTTGTATTCGGTTTAAATAAAATTTTAGAAGTCTCATCTTTAAAATAAAAAAAAATAAAATCCTATAAGTACCTTCTTTTGGGACACCCTATGACATCCCCCCCGCTCTGAAAATAAAACTAACTTCAAAACTGTGTAAGTAGTTTAGTTCCGCTACTCGACGAGAGATGGCGCTAGGCGTCGCGAAAGACTCCGGTTTAGTACATTAATTACGAACTTGTATTAAATAGACACTTCTCACTGAATATTTGCACTGCACTGTTTGCACTTTTACTTTTAAGTTATTTAGTTCTACATCAAATAGAAAATTACTTTTCATGCATACGAGTACTTTACTGGAATTCGATGAGCGTATTATTATTATTAAGATGCTGAGTGAGTTGTGCCACGATACATATTATGATGTAAACCCTTTTTTATTTTTTATATTGTTCTACCTTAATTGGTGTCTTATTACATTTTAATCCGTGTAGTGTATTGTAAAATGATATGAAATAAATATTATTCTTTCTTTTTTTCTTACTTTCGGAATTAGAAATACTTACTTACTTTTTTCCACGAAGCTACATTGTTTATTTTTCTATAAAATGAATACAATAATATACAATAATCAATAAACGAAGCCGCGGGAAACAGCTAATCACAATTAAGGTATCCACTGTTTATGAAACTGAGATACAGGTTAGGTAAACATAATTTTAACTGCTACCGAACCGAGTTTTCTGATGTTCATTAATACAAGGTTTAGGTAAATATTAAATTAAGTTCTGCTGATATTAAATTTCGTTGCGCAGCGTTCCAAATTCAAATTATAAGTTCAGGTAAGCTTTATGAAATTTTAAGGTCTCGGTAATGAGCGGAATTTGATATTTTTTTACGTCAAAATTTTTAAGCTCACATTAATTGAAAGCAAAAATATTATCTGATTATTTTCTTTGAAACCCGTCAATGAATGCTGTAAATAAGAAAAGCTTAAGATTTCAAGTAAACTTAATTACGTTTCATTAATTCTACTAAAGTTAACTATTTCTTACTTTTTTTTATTATTTACAGACGAAAGATTTTTAAAAAGATATGAAATTAAATGAAATGGTTTTATTTGCTATAGATATGGTAACATGTAGATGAAGGGTACAATATGTAGAGTGCCATATATCTAGCCTATATTTTGGCATGCAAATTTCTTTAAAATTAGTTATATTCAAAATAAGATTACAAATTCATTAAATCTACCAGTCAAAAATATAATAATTAAGCGTGAAATAATCTCAATAATGTCATAAAAGTTGTAAATTGTCAGATATTATTATGTCATAAAAATTATAAAATAAGATTTTGAACATGTTCCAGGTATTCTCTAACCGAATAGAAGCATTTCGATATCAACCATTGTCTGAGCTGGGATTGAAATCCTCGTAACGGCAAGTTTTTTAGTTCCAGTGGTAAATGATTATAGATCCTAACTGACATTGCGTAACAGTTTAAACTACATATATTATATCTAAGACTTGGAAGCACCAATCTGTTAGGGTACCTTGTATTAAAACCACAAATATCCTTATTTATCTGAAACAGTCTCGGGTGTAGTTTAACAAAATAACATACCTCATATATATAGAGGCATGGTACAGATAACAACTGTAATCTTTGAAACATATAATCTCATCAAAGAAGATTGTAAGCTATACATAATAAATAGCGTCTGTCTGCCTTTTTTTTATATTCCTAAGATATAAAAAATGCTCTTGTATTTTATATTTCAACATTTAGGTATTTTTATTCAAGGAGTAGAAGCTATTTTTCTTTAAGGTGGCTTAAGTTGACAAACGATTTTTTGAATATGATATTTTATTACATTCGTGATTTTACAAAACCACGCGTATCTATCACAAAACCTGTCTTCAGTTCATCATAACATGAAATATCCACTACAGGACAGGGAGGATAAACTAGGGGGCACCATATTTCATTAAAAGTCAAATCAGTGATCCACCGTGTAAAGCAGACTTTCAATCGAAAGTCTGCTTTACACGGTGGATCACTGATTTTAGTTCGTAACAGTTTTAAGATAAAGAACCGTAAAGATATTGTTCGACTTTCGGTTGAAAGATGTATTGAAATATCTTGTGTTGAGCTGGACGAGCATGTTGTAGTGTGCGTATACAGACCTCCAGCTTTTCAAAAATTTTCAATGTTCGAGTTAGTAATGGAAGATGTTTTAAAAATAGTGACAAAAGAAAATAAGTTTGTGATAGTGTGTGGTGACTTTAACGTCAATATCTTAGAAAATAATACCTATAGTAACAAACTTATAAGTCTTTTCAAATGTTTTAATTTAGAGCATGTATTTTTTGAACCTACAAGGGTGACGTCATCCTCGGCTACCTGTATTGATAACGTCTTTTGTAATTGCGATTATTTTGAGAAAAGTATCATAAACTCGATTCAGTCTGACCACTCTGGTCAAAGTGTTACTTTTAACTATTCTCGAGTAACCCAGAAGATAGATATAGAAACCAGGAGCCTAACGAGCGGTAGGTTAGAAAAGTACAAAAACACGTTACTAGAAAAACTGCCCTGTCACAATTATAATACTAACAACCCTAATAACTCATATGAAGATTTATTCACATTGATTAATACTGAATTCAGTAAAATTTTCACTATTAGAAAAAAGCAAATTATTGTAAAATTCAAATTCAGTGACTGGGCTACCGCTGGTATTCGCAAAAGTAGAGAGAGACTTTTTGAATTATATGAGCTAAGAAATTATTCAAATGACGACAATTTCATTGAATATGTGAAAAAATATTCAAAACTGTTTAAATTAGTTTGTTCAAAAGCAAAGTCATTTTTTCTTCGGAAAAAAATACAGTCTGCTGATAACAAAATTAAGGCTGTATGGAATGTTATAAACAGTGAAACTGGAAAAGTGAAACCGCGTGACAATCAAATCACACTTCATACAAATCGCGGAACTATTAGTTCAAACGTAGAAGTGGCTCAAGAATTCGAAACCTTTTTTACTAATATTCCTTTGAAAACAACAGAGTCACTCAATTCTTCATCTTCACTTGCTAGCGATTTACTTCAAAAGAATGTGGACGCCTGCGAAACTGAATTTGGGTTCAATCATGTCACCCCTAACGAAATTATTAAAGCCTTTAAAAGTATTAAAATGAAAACTACTGAGGACCTATGGGGAATGTCAGTAAAAGTCTGTAGTGCGATCATTGATACTATATCTCCATATTTAGCTGTTATATTCAATGATTGTGTCGATCATGGTACATTTCCTGACTTAATGAAAAAAAGTAAAGTAGTTCCATTATTCAAAGCTGGTGACAAAAAGGATCCCAGTAATTTTAGACCAATATCAGTCTTACCTGTACTTAGTAAAATTTTTGAGAAGGTCATACTCAATCAAATGCTTTCACACTTCAATAGAAATAACTTACTACATGACCATCAATTTGGTTTCACGAAAGGGCGCAGTACAACGGATGCCGGGACTGCACTTTTAAAATACATCTTTTGCGCGTGGGAAAAATCTGAAGATGCTATTGGTATCTTCTGTGATCTATCCAAGGCATTTGATTGCGTAGATCATAGCACATTGTTGCTAAAACTTGAACATTACGGTGTTAAGAATAATTCACTTAAACTACTTAGGTCATATTTGGAAAACAGGATTCAAAAGGTACAAGTAAACAGGACGAAATCACTGGGATCTGTTGTCAAAATTGGCGTACCTCAAGGGTCCATATTAGGGCCATTTTTATTCCTTATTTATATTAATGACCTTCCTTCTGTGGTGAAGAATCTGTCAAAGATTGTGTTATTTGCTGATGATACTTCATTAA
The DNA here is from genome assembly GCA_947532105.1 of Athrips mouffetella. Classification (NCBI taxonomy): domain Eukaryota; kingdom Metazoa; phylum Arthropoda; class Insecta; order Lepidoptera; family Gelechiidae; genus Athrips; species Athrips mouffetella. Next base: position 15,777,562 of record OX383981.1, on the reverse strand, counting down.
TATTCAATGTAAGTAGGAAATCACAAAATTATAACGAAGTCAACGATGCACTTGGACAGATTCATGCATGGTTTACTGTTAACAATCTAGTCCTAAACGCCAAAAAAACTAAATGTATTAAATTTGCACTACCAAATGTAAGGTCTACTTCACATAACATAGTATTGAATAATGAGCCATTAGATTTTGTAAATAGTACAGTTTTCTTAGGGTTAACACTAGACTCTAAACTTCAATGGGGCCCTCATATAACGGCTCTTTCTGGTCGATTGAGCTCGGCTGCATATGCTGTTAGAAAAATCAGACAACTTACTGATGTAGCTACTGCAAGGCTGGTTTACTTTAGCTACTTCCATAGCATTATGTCTTATGGCATACTGCTTTGGGGCCGAGCAGCTGATATACATTCAATATTCGTTTTACAAAAGAGGGCTATAAGAGCAATTTATTGCCTGAAGACTCGTGATTCCCTGAGAGAACTGTTCAAGGAAATCAACATTATGACAGTGCCATGCCAGTATATCTATGAAAATATAATGTATGCTAGAAAGAACATTCATCAATTACCAAAAATTTGTGACAGGCATAATTTTAATACTAGAAATAAGCATAAAATTGATCAACCATATACTAGATTAACTAAAGTCAATACATCTTTCGTTGGTCTGTGTATACGATACTACAACAAAATACCTGACAATATAGTGCAATTACCTGAGAGAAAGTTTAAAGAATGTGTAAAGCAAACGTTATGTAAAAAAGCTTACTGTAGATTGGATGACTATATGAATGACAAAGAGGTATGGTGCTCTGATATTCCAGCGAAACACAAGAAACACATTGTAAAAAGCCGACTCTTAAAGTAGGCCGTGCTGCAGTGGTTTCTTGCCGTTTCTTTTACGCTGCCATAGCACGATCCGAAACGGCGTAGACTCGCTCTATTTGCATTGTATTCTGCATGACATTCAATAAGTATTCTGTAAAGAATCTACATTGAATAAAATTATCTGAATCTGAATCTGAATCTAAATGTAACTTTTTGTATCATATAACCAGCGGATGATTAAGACGCTTCTAACGATACCTCATTTGTCAAATTACGACAAGTAGTTTAGAAGTTATGATGGAATATATACATACATACATACATACATACATACATACCTGTCAAAATCATTGTAACCCTCTTTTTTGCCGTAGTTGGGTAAAAATACAAACAAATTCAAGTATTCATACAAATTAGTTCAAATAGCCGAAAACACCATGTTTATTGCTTGAACATCAAAATATCTATTTAACTGTTTCTGTCTTCTAGTAAAACTTTTCTTCACTCCCATTTCAATTCCTAGACAGAACTTTTTTTTTACATTCCTCCGGATAAAAAAAAAGACCCGTTCCAAAAAGGCAATAGAATCGTGCAGACAGGTCACGTTCAAGTTAATTCAGTTTAGTTAGGTTTGCCGGCCCACGGGCCACTTTCTAAAAAATGGCCCTCCAGTCTCCACTTTATTGAAAACGGTCAAATATGGAACGAAAATGTGAAGCACTCTAGAAAGTTAATGGAATAGGACGAAAATAAATAAGATATTGCTTCTAGGTTGTGTTGAGAGAAGACATGAGGTATAACGAGTAAAAAGTATATCTTAACTAAAATACCGGTTAAATTTAAATAACATCATTACGCGATATTTATACACGCTAGTACTTAATATATAAGTAAAAATGCCTAGAACTAATAAAATAAATAAAAATCTTTTATTTCAGGAAGTTTTCAACCCATATTTCACAATTTTTTTTTTTAATATTTTTCATATTTACTTCAAAAAATTGTTTATGTTACTCGTACTACAAAATGTGAAAAGCTTTTCCTAGGAAACGTGGGTAGAATTGTTTTAATCAGTTCTATAACATCCCATAAAACGTCCACTGCAGGACAGGGAGCTCCCTCCAGAACTATAGCAAGAACGCGTGGTACTCTGGAGGGGATTTACCATAGTCACCACGCTTGTAAGCGTTGCGGCTGGCGACCGCTGTTGTTGGTGACCGCAGTATGTAAGAGGTTACTTTACTATTCACAGGAAGATGCTGCTGCCTATCCTCCAGTTCATAAACCCTTAGTCACCTCTTACGACAACCACGGGTAGAGATGGGTTGGTACGATTCTTTGCCGGCACCACACTCTTATTCTGATAAACAGGTTACAACATCATACAATTGTTACACTTTACGTCGAAAATGAGAGAAATTTTCGGCCGTCTCATACAAATTACAAAACCAATTCTTAGCAGCATATGATTTGTATAAAACCACCTATATTAGGGTAAGTTCAGTTTCATGGTCTGTGTTACATTAAAATGTTCTAGCAGTGATACAAAATTAACTATGTAAAAACGAGTATATACAGTATACAACCATAAGTAGATTTTTACATATCCACAAAAAAAATGATTGTGTTTTAAAAGGTCGTCGTCATAATAAAGAAAAAAATAAAAAGAAACATACATACAAACAGTAGTTTTATTACTATTTTTCAAATATGGAACAGATAAAGATAAAGGCTTTATTAAAAAAAGCTGACACAAAGGACTTACCCTATAACTGGAAACAGCAATTTTTAAAATAGTAAAGTTTAAAAATGGAACGCTTAGCATTATCTCTGAGTGGGCTAAGAAAATATAATATTACGCGGGAATGGGCAAGACGGATTAAGTAGTCTTAGAGGTAATCCTTTGACAAAAATGATGAGAATAAATTCTTGTAATAAAAAAAATTGTGAGAACTGTGAGAATTAGTAAGAACTCAATCTCTTATCTGTTACATAAAAGGCGACTAAAAGACCTGGAAGTTCTCGCGAAATCTTGGACCTGTACTCTATAGTAAGAACAACGTTGCGTGAACAACTAGGTTAGTGGGTGATTCGACCGCTCGGGTTCGCCCTCTGCGGCCGAAACAGCAAAGTACATACATACTTTTAATTTTTTGGAGTGGTTTCATGATCGAAGAGAGTTCTTCTTAGAACCATCAAAGTATTAAGCTCGTCTAATATAAAAAAAAAATTCTAAGAAAATTGGATAAAGGAAAATGGAATTTTCCTCAGATGCGATATTAATATCAGAACACTTAGATGAAAACTCTTTTTGATTGGTACAATATTATACATGTGCTGGGATATTTATTTAACATTTTAACCCCAAAGGGAACGAATAAGGAAACTTTGTATAATTCTTTTTATTTTATTTTTTTTCAACTCTACCAACACATTTAGCAGCCATGACACTAAAACCAGAGTAGATTTGACGGAAAGAATAACATTGTTTTACAAACTTGTTTTTTCTGACAGTTTTAACCGATTTCTTTTGACATAGCTGCAAAATGTAAGCGTTGGAATATACGAAAAAAATTGATCATACTCAACATTTGAGTATAAAGTTCTTAATTACGTATGTAATGTATATGTCGCAGTGAGATAGTCATATCCAAACTTATATTATTCATGCGAAAATAACTCTGTCTGTTACGCTTTCACGGTAGAACCGCTGAACCGATTTTGATAAAATTTGGTGCGATACTTTGAATCATGGGAAAGGACATGGACTACTTTTTTTTTACTCCACGCATATTAATTCGCGGGCACAACAGCTAGTCTAAAAAAAATTCGCTAAAATATGATCTAGGGGTCACTAAATTTTTTTTGTTTGTCTGTGCGCGATAAACTCACAAACCACTGAACCGATTCATACAGGGTTTTCGTTAATATATTTCGCTTATTTCTGTGAAACTTTGTTTCATTGCAATCGGTTAACTCAAATAGAAGCTACACTAATGCAAAATATCAAGCGGTCTGTGCGCTTCCTAACAGCATGTAAATACAGAAAAAAATCGACTTACTAATATGTATTATAATGCTTAGTAAAAAAAAGCTTTTAAAAAAGTTACTACGTACAATTAGGTTCGAAATAAAAAAAAATATCGTTTCAACAAACACGTTCTGAGAAAAGCTAGTTATAAGTTATTATAAGCTAGTTATATTAATAAATACGTAATCATTAGAATTTTTGATTTCTTCGTTAACGTAAAATCCATTTAATGTGACATCAAAATTAATAAGCCTTTTCGCAATTGACTCTGAAAGTAAAAACTTCTGATCAAAAAAAGCTAAGACAGTAGTGACGCGATTTATTATTATTGAAGGACGTAATTTTGTCGATAAAATATGCGATAATTACTAATCTTATATTTATTAATCTCATTCCAAAAATAGTTTTGATCTTAATTTAAAACTTAAGCGGAGTTAATTAAAACCTAACGGATAATGACTATTAAAGTTAATACCTATTAAATCTGACCTTGTTGAAAATCTCTGACAATATTCACTATACAGCCAGGATACTTTAAAAGGTTATATAAATCATATAGATTGATTTATTTATCGGTCTTTTAGATTCTTATCTACATGTACTTGTTAATGGTTGAGTATATTTCAACTTCTAGTTAAGTCTAAACTTTCGAAACCCGTTTTAATACTACAACTTTTTTATTGCCGCTACTTTTTTACCTTTAATCGACCAAATTCTTCTTTTTTAGTGTTTGTTGACGTTTATTTTCAAATTAAAATATATGGCTTTGGTTTTATTTTTGGCAGTTAAAACTAAATTGTATGTTTTTTAACTAATATATGAGCTTTTAAAAAGCTATAACAAATGTTATTTAGCGTTAACTGTCACCTTCAACCTTTAGTATTTTTATTTTAATGTTGATAAAGGTTTCTTCTTATGACTAAAAACAACTTTTGAAAGCGCTAAGAAAATATCAACTGTCACCTTACCTAACCGTATCTTTAAATACTTACCTAACTCGACCAAAATTTTTATACAAGACAGTAATATTTTTGTTATCTGAGCTGAGACATTCTTAAAGTAGGTCCTTAACGTCTAAACTTCCTTTATTATGACAAGTTTGATCATCGAACCAAAGATCCTCAAGAAACCTGATACTATATTAACCCAAAAACATATACTCACAAATTTTTTTTCATGGCGATGAGATTTCTACGTCCGCCATGTGTGGTCTTTAAGCCGTGACATATTGTCTATAACAGACTACTAATTGACATGAAATCAGCTTTGGAATCAAGCTGGAAGCAATAATGCGTGTCTATCACTTCTAAATGCTTCTACGGAATTCGTGTGGGTTAAAACGACTGTCCTATAGGCTCATCCACAGTATAATGTATTTGAGTTCGTTCACACTATGCGGGTGCTTTTTGACTTTAAATAAGGATTTATGCACTTTTGGGGTCTATATTTATTGGTATACTTTTCATGCGATTGTTGATATTGGTCACTTACTAAACATGCTTAAGTTTCCCTTTTTAATTAATAATGTTATAGATAAGAGATAAATGACTTAGGTATTTAAAGTTAAAAAGCAAGCTAGTAAGGTCCACTGTCAGAGTTTTCCAACCATCTTTTGTAGTGATACATACCTTTTTTAAAGTAAATAATTAATCTATAAAATAAAAAACAGACTTAAAACGACCGGTACTGTACGAATTGTTTCTTATTATTAAATAAAAAAGCCACGATTGAACATCCGTTGTTTTTTATAACCAAATTTTATAGTTTATTTGGAATTCTAACCTCGCTTCTATTATATTTCACTACAATACTCAAACATTATGACTGCTTTCCCTTTTATGTATATTGCATTTATATGGATGATTTTATTAGCTTTTATTGAAAATTTTATTATACAACCCACACACAGTGTTTAGGTTTATTGTCCACAATAAGGAACAAAGCTGTTTTATAAATTTTAGTTTATTTAATTCATTTTCACAAATGTTTTTGTATGTTCATATAAGTTAAGATATTTGTTATTTTGCGGTAATATTAGATATACATTAATGTCTTCTACGAAATGGTTGTATTTGTCCTTAGATATACCTAACATAAATCATACATTTTTGAGTGTTTTTTTTTTCTCAATAATTTTAAAATAATTTTAAGTTATAGTTTATATATTTTATCTGATGGTTCATTATTAAACACTATTATTGTAGTTTTCTTTGAAAAATTATTCAACAGAGTTTTTGTATTTTATACCTTCATCATAATTATCATCTGTTTGTTTATACTTCAGTGCTGTATTAATTAAGATCATTAAGTTTAATTTATGTTCGGGACCGTTCCCATTTTGCTATCGCAAATTACTCAACGCAAATGAGGAGGTCGTCTACATAAATCTTCCAAGATAACACTGTATATAGAGATATTTTTATAAATGTGATTTTTATGTAATAAAGCAAAAAATAATAACAATGGTTCCACTTACCTAAAACTACCAATATGAAACACAAACTAATGTACAAGATCATCAGGAATCTTTGGTAACTAATAAACTAAATATATCACGGAGGACGATCATCTATATCGCCTATATTTTATATCACAACACATCACTAAACACGCTTTTGACCGCACATCGACTTGGGCCCATCACTACCATCACATATTTTTTGTAACACCAAGTGCATTCGGACAACTTTTTCAATCCAAGTTAAACTTTTGGTCATCGTACGCAATCCACATAGGCTGGCAAATCCTTGGCACTTCCCATCACTATTTTTCACTTAAAACAAAACTTAAGTTTCAAAATTCGAATTTCAAGTGACTTTACTGTTGTATTATTCGATAGTTTCAAAGAAGCAACTGACATAGGTCCGACGTCGGCGGTGGCCGGGACACAACTGGCATGAAGTTCGTTCTGATTGGTGAAGAATGCGCCGCGCATGGTTGCCACTCCGTCCACGCTCGGTTGCTCGTCGACCGAAATGGAGAGTCGCACTTGAACACCTAATTTACAATAATCCGGTGCGTCCTAAACTCGGCAGGTTAATATAACCAGATAGACAGTCGTGCATTGTTGGTGGCGTCGCCCTCGTCCGCTGTTGCGTTTTCTCATAAACATGGGTAGGGGAACCGATATACTGATTGTCCGCATAAGGCATTGATGCAAAACGTTCTTTATTATAATGTTTCTGAAGAAATAACCGGTAATTTGCAATGCAATATACAATGATATTTTCTTTTTTATAACATAAAGACGTACAGTCATAAAAGTGTCAAAAAAATATTCTGACTGCAATACCTATTCCTTAGGGAATTTATTTGGTTTCATTTACATCGACACCTTACACTGCGTTCGACAATTTTATTTTAGATAGATCCGTCGAAAAGCTAGTTTCTCTCGAGGGCAATAACTTTACCGTTCGCCTTACAAAGATTGCTCTTCATACGGTTTTTGGAACACGATCTTTATGTTCCCCTCTCTTTCTAACAAAAGAAAACAGGTAAGCGCTTGGGTCGTGTTCAATGGCCAGTTATACCGATATTATTTCGGAGTTTGAGAATTTGAAGCACACCATTTCATATTGGGAATGCATTCGTTTTAAAATTTAAAGCGTTTGCAGAGCAATTTCAAATTTCGAATGGATTGATGGAAATTTCGAACGCCGGATTCGAATTTCAAACAAAATGAACTTTGGCTAAAATAAGTTCTACGGCAGAGTGAGTGAATATAAAGTTATTTGATTACATACATACATAACATCACGCCTTGTTCCCGTTGATTACAAACCTCTATTATTTCGTTTTCAAGGTTTGAATTTCGAATTAAATGAAAACAATGAGCTTTTTAGGTATTTGTTAAAAAGATATGAAATTTAAACTCTCGAATCATTTATTAATAACAAAGGTCCCAAGACACCCCCTAGGCAAACAAATTCATTTGGTTTAGCATCATGCGCAATTTAGAGAAGATGCAATAGTAAACATTATCAATTGCCTTTCTTAAATCTGATTATGGGTTATCTCTTTACTATTTAGATTTATTAATATGCATGTACAATCATTTTAATGTAATAAATAAGACTTAAAACCTTCCGTCTGATACTAAAATAACTATAATTAACCATAGCAGATCTTTACAAGGATTAATCACCAACATTAACAAGATGTAAAGATATTATGAAAGCATAACTTAGACGATCAATATCCGTGAAATCGATTCGGCCTTGGTGTCAAGTATAAAATTAGGCAACGGTCTTAATTTAATAAAAGGTTAGTCGTTTCCCTCCAGTTTTTGTGAACTTTCAACACTTGAACATCTTTCGAATACTGAAAGTGAAAAATGACCATCTTGCAATGATGGACCATGTGCTGTCAAAAATTTGGCAACTCTAGAATACGGATGATACGCGAGGTCAAAAATAAAATACTTACTTCTGGTGTTTATTTAAAAAGAGACCTGCAAAATTGGTCAAAATCTAACAATTTCAGATTTTGTGTGCAGTTTAAATTCATTTAATTAATTTGGACTCGCGCGTAAAACGCCTCATCTTGCCAGGCTCTTAAGCTCGACAAACTTTTGACCGTACACTGAAGAGCACGTCAAGCTTGACATATACAAATTTGTACCATTCTAATGTCAATAGCAGTAGGAGCAAGTCACGCTGCAAGTGTCAAGTTTTTTCTGCTGTTGACTGTACTACACAAAATAACGACTAAACATTTTTAAGTCGTTGTAAAGGTCATCAGACCATCTTAAGTGAAAATAAAATTTGCATTTGAAAGAACTGTTAAAAGCTTTATGTTATTATTATGACAGAGTCGGCTTGTGACATACTGGCAATATAGAAATGAAGCTTAAGGGGAGGGAGGGATATTGCGGCTGCTTAGTATTTCTACGTGGACACGCCTTGTAAATGCACCAAATTTTTGCAGGTGCTAGTTAGGTTACATAGCTCTCAATTTTTGATAGGAGCCAATTCCATTGAAAATCCAAGAATTGGCTCCTATCAAAAATTTAGAACTATGTACCTAAGTAGTACCTGGAAAAAAATTGGTGCATTTATAAGGCGTGTCCACGTACTGGACTAGGAGGTCTTTTCGTTTGGTCACTTCGTGCAAATTTTTAAAGTTTTTAGGTGGATTTTCGCTAGACCATAATTTTTTTCCTTCGGCTTTCGATCTTTTGGCTGCGAGACGTAGAGAGTCTCAAAAGGCTTGACAAACAAGATTCAAGTCTTCATCAACAAATCTATGCGGACCATCCTCCGTATCTTCTGGCCGAACCTCAGAGTAAAAAACTATAGAGTCCGTCATATCAATATTCTGTATGAGCTAGTGAAGTGTAAAGCGTCTCATTGTCGCCCATGCTAGTCGGTCAAAAACTCAGTTAAGTTTTAAAAAATCAAGATATCTTTAAAAATTTAGTATAAACTTTGTTTGCGAAAGTAAAAAAAATATCGTTTTTTACTTGTGAATTGATCATTAATACTAAGTTTTACCACCGTTTTTTTCCTGAATCGTAAAAGTTTTCACCAGAAAAAATGTAGTAGTAGCATTTATTAGTCCCATGTCACATATTTCTCAGAGAAAGATAAAAATTTTACGTTTTTAGGATTTAAAAGAAATCCATACTTTTTAGTATGGAGGTCCCTCGCAAGAAAGTGATACGCTTATGGCTCCCACCTTAGCAGAAAGAGCTGCTACTTAAACCTCCTTGGGCCGAACACTATTTCCAACGAAGAACTGTGGTCCAAATGCCAGCAAACTCCAATTGCACAAGAAATCTCCCAGCGCAAATGGAGGTGGATTGGTCACACTCTAAGAAGGGAGGAAATTTCGGCCAGCATTGCCTTTGAATGGCAGCCGGGAGGCAGAAGGAGACGTGGACGTCCCACTCACACTTGGAGGCGCTCTGTAGAGAAGGAACTGAAGGAAGCAGGACTGTCGTGGAGCGATGCTAGGATAATTCTGCGGGACCGGCCGGCGGCGTGGGGACAACTTATTGAGGCCCTCTGCACCAGCGGGGTGCCATAGGACTACAACAACAACATAATTTCTTTCCAGATTTATCTCAGGTCCAATTAGGTCCAGTCTCAAGCTTTTTTTGCTTAAGTTTTCTCGTAGCGAGATTATTTAAAAAAGACAGAAATAATAATACTTATCTACCTACCTACAAATCGAACGCAAATAAATTAGGAAGGTAGTTCCACTGTCACTTAGCAAATTTATAAAAAGACAACCTGTCCTTTCATAGATTTTTGTCTAAAACTATCTGTTATATAGTCACCTTACAAACTTTGTTGTGCGTCCTTTTTCCAAAATTTCAAGCAAATTTGAGTTTTACACTTTAAAACAGAAAGTTCTTTGAAGTTTATTTTGTATTTTTGTTAAAAAGTAGACCGAAACCCTAATGGGTAACTTTTAACGGCTTTTTTTAGTTTTTGTCAGGAATCGATAGATTGGTTTGTTTTTCGGTTTTTTCACAGTGTGGGGTAGTTTTGGGGTTACGTTTTTAATGTGTTTTTGTGGAATAAGACGTTTTTGTAAATTCCCGGAAAAGGCTGTTTTTGAGATACATTTGTTTACTTAACACGGTGTTAAAGTTTATGACTTTAGTTTAACTTCAATATCGGGTGGGTTGTAAGATCAATGACCGACCCCATAGAGTCTGGCCAACGAAAGTTGTCTATACAAAACGGCGGGAAATTTGAAAATAACAAGTCATCCCTGAAAATACTGCAAAATAACAATTTGATACTTTTAGTTGATTTTCAGGTTGTAGCTTGTAGTCCTGCAAACCAACTAAAAGTATCAAATTGTTATTTTGCAATAGTATACCAAAATTACAACTGCGGTACTATCTTACATTAATTTTCAAAACTATCTCAAATCCTGTTTCTATAATGCAAGATTCAATTACGCCTCGTAACTTGCCGTCGTACCTGGCATTGTTGCTTTTTTTTTGTTACCTTTTTTTTCTCTACCCGTCGGGTTCATCTACCAAAGGGATCAAAGCTTAAATATGGCGTCAAATTTGCAGCTGAGGTAGTTTGGGCATATTTTATGTTGAACATTTTAGCAGCTGTTGCCGAAGCGAGGTTCAAATCTCTTTGAGCTGTTGTATGTCTGATGCTTGAAGTTCTACATGCTCGATTTCATAGCTACGACCGACCAATTTGTATTGATCCGGCTTGAGCTTATTTTCATGCCTACATCCAAATACAAGTAGGTTGAATTTCGCGTGAACTTAAAAATAATGTCAAAGAAAAGAACCTTATTGCTTTGACAATAGGGTGTTTACCAGCACTTTTTGAAAGTTCAACTTTATGGCCCTGCTGATCATCGTGGGCAAAATGGAAAATAAAATTATGGAAACACTGATAAACGATCAACCTTTAGAAAATGATTACAGTGCCACCAACTTATTTGTAGAACGGCCAAAAGCGGAACTACTGACGTCACGAATTAGTTGTTTCGACTGTACTTAGAGGTAGGCCGAAGCAAAGATGGATGGAATGTGTGAAAGATGATATGAAAAATGATGACGGTCGATAGAGTTCAAATTTCAAATTCCCTCTCGATGTATACAATGTCCGGCGTGTGGCGAAATGGAAGCGATCAACATGTTACGCCGACCCCAACTAAATTTGGATAAGGACAAGCAAGGTACTTGGAAATTTTACAATTATTGACACGAAACATCATTTTTATTTAGGGTTCCGATACCAAAATGGTAAAAAAAAGGAACCCTTATGGTGCCGCTCTGTCTGTCTGTCTGTCTGTCTGTCCGTCTGTCTGTCACACCTCTATATCTCAGCAACCACTTATGCTATCAACCTGAAATTTGGAATAGTTTTAGAATATAGTTGCCCAACTTAATTGCACAAGAAAAAATTTTGAAAAAAGTATGATTATTAATATAAAGGGGGCCAAAATAGGGGGGGCCAAATTTCAAATTGTCGCTACTAGGTCGAGTGGGGTATCATATGAAAGGGCTTTACTTGTACATTTTAAAATATATTTTTGTATTTTTTTAAATTTCTTAGTTTTAAAGTTATGATGAAAAATGTCAAGAAAAATACCATTCCCCCCCCTTATCTCCGAAGTTTGAGTAAGGAAAAATCTGAATTAATTACAGTTGACAGAAGTTTATATAAACTTTACAGCAAAAATAAAACGATCTTTCTAAGTTGCACAGTTTTTCAGAAATCTGCAAAAAACCTTTACAAACAAATTTAGTTTTGCGGTCCTGAAAATGGACTTTATTGCTTCCAAAAATACTATAGGTATATCGGAACCCTCGGCGCGCGAGTCCGACTCGCACTTGACCGGTTTTTTTTTTTCTTACCGATACTGGAGAATTTAAAATGCAGTCTTACCTGTAAAAGAAAAGAAAGAATTATTAGTTGTTTAAAAACAATTTAAACACAGCATTGCAACTATTCTTATTACAAAAGTCGTACGAGATATACACGCGCTGCGAGTGTCAAGCTACATGCGTTATTAAAATAAGTTTTGAATCCTATTCCCTTTTATTAAAATTACTTTTTCCCCTTCTAAGCTCGGGAAACTTTGCTCTAAGAGTTGAAATCTGCGTGCAAAATCTTGGCCGCTAGTGTGGAAAAGATTTTTGATATTTTAATCCCTAAAATGCTCTATTCGTTACAATTTCCTCGCTGTAGTGAGGTGAAAAAATTTTTTGTTACACTCAGTAGCAAAGTTATTTCGTGTCTTGTGCCCTGAAACCCCCGCTACGCTCATAAAATTTGCTGTACTGCATAGAGTCTGGCCAACGAAAACTGTCAAAAATAACAAGTTTTAAACCCTGAAAGTACTGCAAAATAACAATTTGATACTTTTAGTTGGTTTTCAGGTAGTTACTTGTAGTCTTGAAAACCAATTAAAAGTATCAAATTGATATTTTGCTGTATTTTCAGGGATTAAAACTTGTTATTTTTAAATTTCCCGCGGTTTTGTATGGACAGCTTTTATTGGCCAGACTCTAACAATGGTTATTTATTATGGTAGGCAGTAAAATTGTTATTTCGCGCCAGTGCCTTGTATTGTAACACAAGCAAGCAAAGAATTTTAGAATTCAACTTTGCTGCCGAGCGAAACATACAATTTTTCCCCTCACTACAGCGAGAAAAATGCTATACCATAATTCATCAGTACATTACAATTTTAAAAAACCTTTTCCACGCTAGCGGCCAAAATGACTTTTGCACGCAAACATGTGAGGTGAAAGTAACTTTTGAAGAACTCCTATTCCATTTTTTTATCCACAATTATTTTTTTAAAACATAAACTTAGATAAGACGTGTCGAAAACAGCGGATGGCTTTATGCAACCGGAACCAAAATTTTCACACTCCATCCAATTCGGACACTAGTCAAAGCCAAAGCAATTCTTTTTTTTTCGTTTCACGCTCACATTTTTTTTACTATCGGAATATAGTAAGGTTTCTATTTTAATCTCGTTCGATTGTGGCGCAGAACCGTGAAATTCGGGTTCGTAAAGCTACGGAATGGTTCGGAAATTGTTTTCGTTTTGAAATTTTGAAGATTATTTGTGGGTGTGAGCGTGGCGAATCGGGTTTTTGTAGTTCGATTCCCATTGCTGTTAATTTTGGGTTTGAGTTGGACAAATTGCAAAAGAGTTAATTTTGTAGCGCCGACCAAAATTCAAAATTTTTAATCAATGTGGTTTACCATAATATTTGTTTTAATCGAACTTTGAGCAAAAAATTATTCAATACGCTTTTGGCTCCGATATAAAGTCTAGTTTTCACTCATAATTTCTGACAAAGCTTAGTCGAAACTATTATATTGAAAAGCGCGAGAATGACTGCCAAGAACTGTAAGTTTCACGTGGTTCTACTTTCAAATAATACAACAATTTATATTGTGGCATCAGCTGAAACATGGCTTATTGTAAATGAAGGAAATAATGAACTCTGTATGGCACACTCAGCAAAAAAAAACATTACTAACCAAACAACAAAAGTTAATTTTGAATAGGCTTAACAAAATTCTGTATCAAATTTTCAAAAAATATTTAAAATAAATTTTCAAAATATGTTTGTCTAAAACAAAGTTAATTTAAAACTCCATCGATCAGACCGCACAAAGCGGTTCGTTACCGACCGCGAACAAATATGCAAATCACCCAAATTTACATGCAACCGACTTTTTCCACGCGGGCGTCGATTTTTTCACGGCAAGTGTAAAATCGGCCTAATGACTGCCACTCTGATTGTTTGCGGATGGAAACGAGATGGGATATTACCATACATACATACGTACATACATACACTTACATAAATTGAATGAAAGTAGGCTAAGGGGTAAAATGTACATATAGGGCATACGGTGAGGGCGAGGTTCGAGCAAGGCATGGAACAGAGATATGTATGGTACGTACGCGACATTACATATAAGTAAAAATATTAATATTAAAATTAAAATAATAAATAATAAAATAATAATAGAAAAAGCGAATGGGATGCCGCCGCTTCGCTGCCTGCTTGCACCACCTGGCTTATGTATAATTTACAACGCACTGCTTTCCTACATTTTGTATGTATAAAGAACAAGTTTTGAAGAGGCAGCGTGCCTTCTCCACGCCATACAGTACAGGCCCTTGCCCTTTCCGTGTGCCTCATAAGTATATTTCAGGCCTTAGACTCAAAATTTTGTTTATGCTGATTTCATATGACTTTCATAATATTACAGTACGTATCTAATTTGAACTAGTATTCCTTAATTTTGACGAAGGCACTGCTTTTACATAGAGCGACTGCCATTTGACTTCCGCAAACCAGAATACAAAGAACCATATAACATCCCACCCAGATAAACTTTCTTGAAACATACTGTAGATTTTTTCAAACCGCGTATTTGCCTTTGACTTCAATATTCGATCTGTGATAAAATTCAGGAATTCGAGCCAGTATAAGACCTAGAAGCTTGAAATTTTAGCTCAAATTCAGATTTTTCATAACTATCAAAAACAGCTTAATATCCTAGTTTTTACCCACTAAAACGGTTGAGAATAACCGCTAAAAACCGGTCAGGAAATTCTCCAGCAATAAATAAGCAGTAGACTTTTTTGCTCGTCCTCGTTTGTCGTTTGAAACTGGTGCAAAAGAACCGCCCATATGAGTTTCTAGTGTTTATCTAAGCATTTTTAGGGTTCCGTACCCAAAGAGTGAAAAACGGGAGCCTATTGTTGATTATTACTTGTATGCCTCCGATGTCTGTCAGCGGGCTGTATCTCATGAACCGTCATAGGGCTCCACGAGCTTATTCCACCATCTCCCTTCTACCATCGGGAGTCCAGACGCACCGCAGGATATCACCCATACTTGGTTGATATTCCGCACATTCGCACAAAGCGCTTTGAAACATTTTTTATAATGCGCACGGCTAAAGAGTGGAATTCTCTGCCTGCGTCTGTGTTCCCGAGTTCATATAACCCGAATCTATTCAAGTCGCGAGAGAATAGGCTTCTTCTGGGTAAGCTCGTTTCATCGTCGACCTCATCTCTGTCTTCAAGACTAGATCGAGGTCAAGAGTAAGCCCATTTTCAATAATAAAAAAAAAAAGATTATGTATTTCTGTTGCCGCTGTAACAACAAATACTAAAAAAAACCTTTCCTACAAGTTTATTATTTTTTGAAAGTTGATCAACTTACTAGGAATTTGATCAACTTACAATTCTTATTATTTTCCGGTCATACTTCTAAAAGGTGCATCCTGCTAAGAAACTCGCCGGACGGACACTTTTACAAAACACAAAAGTTTTCTACAATTTCAATGCTATAACAGCTTTGTAAGTCTAATACATAAAGGTTGTAAAGAAAACTGAAAGGGCGTGCTCAGTCAACAAAACTGAACAACTTTCCCAAAGAAACATATGTTGGGAAATGGAAAAAGTTTGACCTCTTCATTCAAACTTTTTGACCAGAGTGGGCAATTTGTATGGAGGTCAAAATTTTTTTTTCATTTCCCATCATATGTTTCTTTGGGAAAGTTGTTCAGTTTAGTTGACTGAGCACGCAATTTCAGCTTACGGTACACCGGCCCTTACACCCTTTATGTATATAGGGTGGTTTCCAAATCATCTGCGTCCGTTTCAAGTATATTATTCGGATCATAAACTGAACAACTTTCCCCCTGTCAAAATACGATTTTTTTTATATCCATAGAAACTTCAACCTCAACCTTCCTCTACCCGTGGGTGTCGTAAGAGGCGTCTTAGGGCTTATGAACCGGAGGATGGGCAGCAGCATCTTTCTGTGTATCGTACCATATTACATACTGCGGTCACCAACAACAGCGGTCGCCAGCCGCAACGGTTACATGCGTCGTGACTATGGTAAATCCCCTCCAAAGTATCACGCGTTTTTGCTGGAGTTCTGGAGGGAGCTCCCTGTCCGGGATGTTATGATGATACAAATATTGCTACTTTAATATAAATCTTTTCTTAAAAGAAAAATAGTTTAGAAAACACCAGATTTTTTCGTAAATTCCGGTACACTCAGACTTCTAAAACATCTAAAAAGAATCAAAGCGCGCAAAGCGTAATAAATTACAGCATTTTTTACAAGACTTGTTTCCTGAGATTAACTTGAACATTATTAAGTCGACACTTGTTCAAAGAATTTGATTAAGACGGACACTGGAGTGGGCCAAGATCATCTCTTGTTTGAAGTGCCCGAAAAAAGTAAAAAAAAAAAACAAATTAAGACCGTCTTTGACACACTTTGTCTCAATGACACAGAGTTCTATGTTTAATAGAACGTTAAAAGAATTTAGAACATTGTACCATGGAGTTTTAAGATATGCTTGAGCTAAGATTATTATCTTAGCTCAAGCATATCTTGGAAAACCATGGAAAATTGTATAGAGATTGTAAAGTGCAAAAAGTGGAAGAAGAAATCGATTAAGTAATTCGGTTATTGTTGCTTTAATCTTTAATGTAACATTGACCTAGTTTTTACCGAGACTGATACGTTATTAAAGGTGGCCTAGGGCAAACATTTGTGGGATGACCACAAATCTTTCGAAACACAGGAATTCGCAAAATTCGGGGCATGCCCCGTCGTCCTACTGGAGTGTCCCACTGGTAGGACGACGGAGAATTCGCGATTCCCCCTCGTCCTACTGCCACTAGTGTTCGAAACAAACTAGTTTTCATTCACAACCAATTGCAGAATTCGATCGAACCTGCATCGTCTCCGTATGTACGGACAACCGCACTTCAGTGCAATCATTTGCAGGTCTATTGCCATGCCGTAAAGTCCAAGGTGTTTCTACTGACGTGCTGTTGGGTGTACGACGCCTTGTCTAATCTTTTGCAATTTCATACTTTGAAAAATTATTCAAACGCAAATGGTGTTAAAATATAAATCATTTTTCAAACGTTATGAGACTTATGAGTCTGGATTTTTTTTTATCTAATAATAATCATCCTATACTATTAAACGAGCAATATATATTTGTAATCGGTTTCTCGAAAACGGCTCTAACGATTTCGATGAAATTTAGTATACAGGGGTTTTTGGGGGCAAAAAATCGATCCAGCTAGGTCTCATGTCTGGGAAAATTCGTTTTCACCGTGTTTTTTAATATTTCTTAGCGCGTTTTATTAGTGCGTTCAAGAAACTTACAGCGCCATCTGTTGTTGAGTAGCATAGCTTGCTCAGTCAATGATATTTTAATCATACGGAGCATAGCTCGGTCGCCCAGGTACTTTGGATAATATGAGTCAGTCTTTCCCCGGATTGGGATCAGGATCAAATGACCCCCATATTTATGCATTTTAGTTTTAAATCAAGAGTTAGAAGGTAGGTAACCCAATACTAGATTATACGCCTGCAATATTAAGGGTCACTGTCTACATACTTATACCACTTCTTGTTTTGCGAATTTTATCAGTGACCATGAGTCTTAGATAGTCTTAGTCTTACATAGCGCAACCAACCAAGATGAGCTTCTGGCAGCACTGATCCACCTCACCCCGGCCCTCGCAAAAACTACCAGAATTATTTGAATGAAAAGATGACGCTTTGCGTTCTCTTTTCCGGGCTTTGCGCGTGAAAATCGTGTTACTCTATGCCATGAGTCCATAGATTGTTAGGTCAATATTTTAAAGCTTGCATGTCGATAGCTTGGATATTTGTAGCATTTTATGAATGTGGACAATGACCCTAAAATTTCCAATTTTAGAAGAAAGTCATCAGTGCAGATTTTCAATTATAGTTATCTTTTATTTTGACAAAAAAAAAATGTAACAGCCATTGCGGCTTAACCTTTGAAATCTACCAAAGAATGCAGGCGCCGCTTTGCCTCGCATCTATTATGATGTCAGATTTTTGATAAAAAGGCAGTAAAAAAGCTATAAGACTGTATCGCTCGTCTCATTAGTTAAAGTATATTTTGTGGCCACTAAATTCCTTATTAGTAAAACTGCTACCTAATAAATACAGGGCTATTTTAAGTATTCAAAGAATCATAGTATGGGTTTAATTATACAGGGGCTTAAAAAAACCAGGCAAGTGCGAGTCGGACTCGCCCAATGAGGGTTCCGTTCCGTATGACTAAGGTAAAAAAATACAGTCTTAGTCAGGGACGCGCAGTCGCGCAGTAGTATATTAAGTCCGACTCACACTTGACCAGTTTTTATTAATTTTGTTATTCTATAGCTTATGCACTATAAATATACCTACCAATTGTCACGCTTTTACGATAGATCTAAAACCAAAAATTGAACAATAATCGCCTAAAAACACGTTTGTATGAGGGAAGCCCCTTAATTTTTTATTTGTTGTTATAGTGGCTACAGAAACACATAATCTGTGAAAATTTCAACTTTCTACATATAACGGTTCATGAGATACAGCCCGCTGATAGACAGATAGACATCGGAGGCATATTAATAGGGTCCCGTTTTTCATCCTTTGGGTACGGAACCCTGAAAACAAAGCAAAAGTGCGAACTTATCGAATTGTTTTTTTCTTGTCACAAGTGGGCAAACTAGCAGGTGGGCTACCTGGTGGTAAGTGGTCACCACCGACCATGACACCCACTATCTTATTAGTGAAATAATTTAATACTAATAAGACAGCAAAGCGCGTTACCCACCGACCCTGAGAACTAAGATGGTATGTCTCTTGTGCCGGTAATTTCACTGGCTCCCTTACCCTTCAAATCGAAACACAGCAGTGCAAACGACACGACAGAAAAAGGCACGGGGGTGGTACTTGCCCAGACGGACTTTGCACAGAAGCCCTAACACCTACAAAACTACAACCTTGCGGTGAGTGTATACCTGTACCTTTATGTTTCCCAATCCGCCATCTTTTATTTCGTAACGGAGTGGTTTTAATACGATGCGGATTTCTCAAACTTAAAGCTCGTGGTTTGAAGTTATTAAGTCTCGCCGCCGAATTGATGTGGTTTCTAACTTGGAATTTAATTTAGGTTTTTTGTATGGCGCAATATTTTTGATGTGTTTTTGGTAGTTATGAAGAAACATCGATTAGGGCCGAATATGGGAATCGAGGTTTTTTTGGGCGATTTTGAAGCAAAAGAAAACTTGATGTCCACTGGATAGTGGACATCAAGTTTTCTTGGAAGGATAGGATTATCCTACTAATATTATTAGGTATAAAAAACGCGAAAGTTTGTTAGTATGGATGGGTGTTTTCTACTTTTTCACGCAAAAACTACTGAATGGATTTTAATTAAACTTGGCAAACATATTAGGTCCTGGAATAGCACATAAGCTGCTTTTTACCGCGGGAAAACAGTTCATTCCCACGGGAAAACGCATTTAATGCGGGTGAAAACACAGGGGGAAAGCTAGTATCAAATAAAGATCTGGAGGCACGGTAGTACCCCACCTAAGACGACCTGAAGAAAGCAGGCCACTGCCTACCAATTTTCGAATTTTTTTCATTTTTCGAATTCTCTTAGCTTTGATCTGAATACTACTTCAGGATGAGATGTTGTTAGAATACTCATTACCATACGCAGTTTCTTTTATCTAGATTTTTTATTTATAGGTATCCAAACCAACGGCTTAACATGCCTTCCGAACCACGGGATCATCTTATTTTTCGGACAATCAGGTGATTCATCCTACGACGTCCTAACCAAACTTGGAAGTCTCACAAAGTTAACTTTGTTTGACAGTGTCCCAACCGGGAATCGAACCCAGAACCTAGACCTTTAATTATTAAGAGACCTTTGCCCAGCAGTGGAACACATAACGGCAACCGAAATAGAAGTTCGATCACGAATTTAATAGCAAAGAGAGTTATGAAAAAAGAACACAGAAAAGTCATATTATTAGAAGTTTAAAGTGTTTAAAAACCATATAATATACTTTAATAATTTCCCAATTTTCGTATCATTTTGTGGTAAGCGAACAACATGTGAGATTTTTTTTATTTTTGTTCACGTTTTGAACACCGTGAACTTGTTGAAGGGTAGGGTGACCATGGGGTTAGTTTAAGGAAATAATTTTAATGAGAGCAAATTTTTTAAGGTTCTGATAAAATAGTAAGAAAAAGATCATTTATGGTTCTATCCGTCTGTCTGTCTGTCACACCAGTTATTCTATACTAATACTTTAGACTTGATGTTACGAACAGTTTTAGCAATAAAGCAATAAAGCTTGCTCAACTTTTTTATTACATAACATCATATCATAACATCACGCCTCTTTCCCCTCGGGATAGGCAGAGACCACAGTCCTCCACCTGCTACGATCCTGACATAATTCGCTTCCTGTACTTTCATCAACCCTTTCATACACGCTCGTCGGTTTAGGGTACTTTTAGTTTTGCCGATGAAGAACTTCCTAAACGTCATGGATCGTTCGCCGAGGTTTTCCCTTTCCAACCTTTCCATTCACTCTCGCCTGGTGGATCTCTTTCGTCAATCTTCGTTCATTCATCCTCTCCACATGACCAAACCATCTCAGCATTCCTCTCTAAATTTTAGTCACTACATTTTCTTTCACGCCACAACGTTTTTTAATTAGCACGCGAAAAAGAACTACTGAAATTATTCCAAAAACTCTTTCACTATTAGAAAAAGTTACTGTCTTTGAGTAAGAGGAGCTACTTTTTAACGTGCGAAAACATTTAATTTCCTTGGGAAAATTATTCATTACCATCATATCGTGTAGAGTAATTGTAAGATCGATAACTGACCTCACAAAAACGTTTAAAGATAATATCGGTAGAAGCACAATGCCTCCTTAGTCCGTTTGTCCATACCGATAAAACGAAAGAACAGTGCCGATAAAAGCGACCCTATGAGTAAGTAATAAGTGCTGTTTTTGCTCGTAACTTTGTCAGCGCTTTTCTCTTGTTATCGGTCGCGGTTCTGAATCGTCGCGGTGAAGAAACTGCCTTAAGGTTACCTAAGTCTATTATATTACTGACACTTTAAATTTTGTTGACAATATATATCACCATCATCATCAAGACATCCCATGAAACGCCCACTACAGGACAGGGAACTCCCTCCATAATTCCAGCTTATGCTCAAACAATGTGTAGGGGAAGTACCACAGTCACCACGCTTGTTAGCGTTACGGCTGGCACCATGGACCGCGGTTGTTGGTGACCGCAGAATGTAAGATGATACGATACACAGAAGGATGCTGCTGCCCATCCTCTGGTTCTTTAACCCTTAGTCGCCTTTTACGACACACACGGGTAGAGATGGGTTGGTACTATTCTTTGCCGGTACCACACGGACGGACAATATATTTAAGAAGCTCTGTTTAAAAAAAAATCTTTCTGCAACTGGCCGATGACCGCGGGCAACATCATTAAAGAAATTAACTTGCCAAACACAAACTCAGTGCTAAAAACGTGACGAAAAACACTCAGCACAGAGTTAAATTTATTGAATTAAAAACTTTTTGCGTCAGTCGATTCAGAATTTGGCGTACTGCGGATGTTAGAGTTTTTTTGCCGACTAATCGAGCGGCACTGCTATACAGACTGTAGCAATACAATTAGAAGGATTCAAGCTGATTAAGAGGGTGACGCGATGAAGCACCGAAAGTTTCGTAGGTAAATTATTCAGATATTTTGTTTGGAAAAATTGGTAGAGATAAGGCTGAGGAAATACACCCTTTGCCTATTTCTGCCGCAAATCAGCAGTGTTTGTTTCCTCTACTTTGTTCAGTTTCAAAAATTTCGTATGTAAATAATCGGGATATTTTGTTTGGAAGAGTCGGTATAAGTGGGGCTGGGTAAATATCCCTTTCTCCGTTTTCTGCCGCAAAGCAGCAGTGTTGGCACTGAAATATTCCAGTTGGGTAAGAGAGCCAGCGAAATCACTGGCACATAAAACGTTCTCTCTGAAGTTGTCATGGTTAGTAAAAAGCTTTAGTGGATTAATGAGAGTCAAAGCACGTGTTTCATAGATTTTTTTATTTGCATTCTGTTGAATACTCCATCACAAACACTAACAACCTTTGTGATAAAAAAATATTAAGTAAAAAAGTCTTCGACCACACAAACTTAAGAATGAAATTTTTCGAAAGTTCTTGTGAGTAGTCGTCGAATTTTCTCTTCGTAAAGGACAGGGTGGAAAATGTATGGAGCTCGGTCTTTTATTTAAAAATATTCCAAAGCAACCTAACCACTATGTAGAAAAAAAACATAGATTCTAGACTTAAAACTGAGCCTACATGCCCAGTTGTGGGACTTAAGCACCCACCATTTAGGATGAATTAATTTTCAAAAATCAGCTAACTAGTCCACTCAAAAAGTCTATAAAACGCATCTGCCACTATCTATCTCTTTCTAACGCCTACTTAGCAGTTAACGTAACTCTTTCTAATGACTAGGCGTTAGAAAGAGTTAGATAGTGGCAGATGCGTTTTATAGACTTTCTGAGTGGACTAATTAGCTAATTTTTAAAAATTTATTTCTCCTAAATGGTGGGCGTTTAAGTCCCACAACTGGGCATGTAGGCTCAGTTTTAAGTCTACAATCTATGTTTTTTTTCTACATAGTGGTTAGATTTTTTCGGAATTTGATTAAAAGACCGAAAAAATCCATCTCCTTTGAGATCTAGGCTTTTTTTCTGCTACATTTTTCTGCTGGATTTAGAATATATTTTAAAAGATATTCTAACGTACCTATATTAGCAATTCTAAAAGGTGTCTGCGGGACCCTAATAAAACTAAAAGAGTCATTGGCCGTGACAGACTAAAGACAGGTTTGGCGACTTACAAGACTTTATTTTTAATCCATCGCTTCTTTTCTGACAGAAAGTTTAGACCAGCATTATAAAGCGAAATTGTACTAAAAAGTCCGCTAAAGAAGATCGTTAAGAAAAGTCCATTGTTTTCAATTTCAAAAGACGTTTTAAAGTACTTTGTCCGCCTTGGAGCAATAATTATGTGCATCGGAGTTAGCGCCTTCAAGTGCAATTATTCGGTGTCTTTTGTAAATCTTTTGTAAGAGTTGTCTTGTTGTTATTTTGAGTTGGCAACATTGTAGGAAGGAGGGTGGTAAGTATACTTTAAAATAAAAACACCCATACTATTTACAAAAAAAATTATTTTGAATTTACCAATAATTTAACCGAATTTTTATTGGTTTTGCTCTCGATGCTCAGTAATTCTACTTACAGGTATGAAAACATTGTTTTAGAGTACAAATTTACTTCTCTAGGAATATTGCTTGTTTTATAAAAAGAATCACTGGGCTTTGAAAGCAAAACCAATCAAAATTTACAATGTATAGTTCTCATACAACGAGAAACGAAAAGGTATTATAATACTGAAGGGTGTGAATCTGCCCATAAAACTGAACAACTTTTTCAAGGAAAGGTCGAAATACGAAAAAACCAAATTTGACCTCCCATACAAAATGCGCTATCAGTTGATGCAGTTTCTATGGGAGGTCAAAAATGGATATTCTTCTATAACCAGTATTATCACATCTTTCCGTTAAAGCTGTAGATTCAGATTTATTTATTCAATATAGATTCTTTATAGAATACATTTTGAACGTCATAGTAAGCTTAAAATTAACCAAATAGAATAAAACCACTACGCCTTTGCCATTGTAGGAGAGTTGTACAAAGTATTAAATATAGTGGGTCTTACTACAAAAAAGTTAGACATCTGTTGAACACTTGATTAAAAAAATGCGCACAAAATAACTGGCTATGTCAGTTGATGCGCAGAAGTCAAGTCATAAGAAAATAAGTCATTTTTTACTTCTGCGCATCAATGACATAGAAAGAGTTATTTGGTACGATTTTTTTAATCAAGTGTTCAACAGATGTCTAACTTTTTTGTAGTAAGACGGAGTATGTCTAGCTAGACGTGTTCTTTCTTGACAGTTAAAAAAAAATTACACAAAAAACCAAAATATTTTAAAATATACGTAATGCAAAACAGATATATCATTAAATTTAACCACATGTATTTAAGTAGTGTGTATTCTACTTAAGTGTATTATTTTAACAGAATATTTGAAGAGTTATTTCCACACAAAAAATCTTGCTAAATATCCATCCTTAAACTAAAACAAAGGTGACCCCACACTTGCGGGTAGCAACACACGCGACCATCATCGCATGTGGCGTGTAAAGAACCGTGCACACCTGTCGAAGTGGAGGAGGGTAAAAATATGAGCTTTTTGTACAGTTTTTTAATTAGAAAGGCGGGCAAAGTATGTCGTATTAGCACGCTTTGATTAGAGATTTTTGTGGTTATGTAACACGAAGAAGATTGTTCAATTACGAGACATTGTAAAACAACCTCTTAACAGCTTTAAGTTGTACGTACAATGAAGGTATAAGAATTCAAGCAATTTCCGTAATTCGCATAAAAAGTTTTTTTTTAAAGAGTTAAGTAAATAATGATAAATACATTAAAATAAAGACTTGCCTAACTGTTGGTGCAGTAAGTGCCTGCGCTGAGTCTGGATGAATTTATCTTATCAGTTTCTCATACCATAGGCTTTGCCAATAAGTTTTTGATTCAGATAATCACGTGCGAAATTATCTGCAAATTGACTCGAAAATTGTAAAATAGGTATTTTTAAAACATTCCATACTAAAGCCCACGTCACACAGAGCGGTACAAGCGGTACAGCGGTCCGGGGGCGGACCTGCGGGAAGCGAAAGCGTTCCGGGACCGGTCACACAGAGGTACCGCGCGGAAACCGCGGCGGGACAGCGGGGCGGTAGCGGTCGGTGTGACATGATTTATCTGTGATTATTCAAATGACGTAAATCCTTTGCTCTATACAAAAAACCAAACTGATAACCTAAAAACAAGTCTGCGCAAAGCCGCAAAATTCTTGTAAAAAAAATACAACGTCAAAGTCCGCGCCCAGACCGCACCGCATCGCGCCGCGCCGCTGCCGCTCTGTGTGACGGGTTGCATTGAACGCAATGGAATACAGCGCCCGCTCCCGCCAAAAGTTTGGCCCCGCGCCGCGCCCGGTCCGCGGGGTTGTACTAGCGGCCCGGCCGCCCCCGCGCCGCACCGCGCCGCGCCGCGACCGAAGAACTCATACTTTACAAAAAATACCGGCCCCGGAACGCTTCCGCTACCGCGTCAGTGTGACTTGGGCTTAAGTAGTCCTTGTATTGTGTATTTTAATAAAAGTCCCTAAAATCATTAAAAATATAAAGAACTGCATTCTGTCCCGCAGAGGGACTCTTCCTTAAAAGCATCTAGTGTTATGCAAAAATTAAGATGATCCGTTGGTCGAACACTGCGTGAAAGAAAAACAAACCCACAACACGCGAAGATGAAACTAGCTTTCACTTCATCGCCGAGTGCCCGATGTATTCGCTACCGAGATGGAAGACTCTAGGCAGAGACAGCTTATCAGAGGATTATCTCAGGGAAGTGGAGGAGACATGGTAAGATTTTAAAAAGCTACGGGAAGATTCCACGGGGTGATACTGCAGGAGCACCAGTAAAACCAATGCCCCGGGCAGCGTGCCATGTGGAGTGGGGAATCTACACCACCGAGGAACAGTAAAAGTGTCTGACTGAATACGTGATGAGTAGGTACCTTTACGTCCGGAGGTTCACCCAGCAGAAGGGGGGCACTGGACTATTGGCTACTGAATGGATCGCTGACCTGCTATTCATCACAAATACTTGGCCTTCTCGGGGCTAGAACTCCCAACACAAAGCATGGGCAGGATGTCTGTTTTCTAGGATAAAGGGTGAAATGGCTCCACTATCGTAATCCGATCACCCGTCTGCGTGCATCGCGGCGTCCCCAACAAGAAATGAATGAAACAACACACATTTTAGCATTTACAATATTAGTAGAACTCTGTTCAATACAGGGTATTTAGTACCATACCACACACCTAGCAATTTAAGTTTTTCCTAACCTGTCAATAATAGGTCATAATTTGACGCACACTTTTTTATACACCATCTATACAACCAATACTTTTGTACAGCCGCTATACAGCCTATTTTTTGCGGTGTACCCAATGGCATAAATTACTGTTGGTAATAATAGTTCGGTGGATAGAATCCTTTACAGTTTTTTAATGGCTAGTAATTACTGCACAGGGTGATGTTGCAGAAAAAGAGGTGGTTTTGAACACTATTGCTTCGAGTCACGTCACGACTTTTGAAAGTTTTATGTTTTGTAGCTGACATATTAAAAATGCAGCATGCGGGATATTTTTTTAAATTTATTTTTTTAGTATGTTTGAAAGAATTTATGAAAATACAGGAAGCGAGGAAAGTATGTCAAAATCGTAGGACTGTGGTCTGTGCCTGCCCCGACGGAAAGAGGCGTGATGTAATGTATGTATGTATTTTTTATACTACTTCAATAAAAAACTAAGAATAATAAAAGTCTGTGTGAAAAACGTAACTTCTCTATAAGTAAGTAATTTTTGTTCATGATGATTCGGTCGGGAGAAACAACGCTTGATCTATTTCATTTATAGAACTTGCCCTAAAATCACCGCTACCTTGTAAATCAGTATTTTTTTGGCAAAAATACATCAGCCTGTAGATGACGCCTTTTGTCGGTGTCATAAAGTTCTTTGTTATGTTATTTAGATTTAAAAAAGGGTTATAAATTGCTTCAGAGGTAATAACTAACAATTCGAAGGAAAAAAAGGATGGTGACTGTTTGAGACACAAGACGTGGCCAAAAAAAATAAGTTTTGACATTGATTCCATACTCAATAATAGAATATCACTTGTAAAGTAAGTTGGAAGTAACTAAGTTGCAAATAGTCTTAATTTTATTTATTTGAATACAATTTCGTTCAGACAGGTTTCATGTTTTTTTACCTTGGTCAGGTACAGTCAATGGCAGGTCAAGCTTGACAATTACTTGAAACAAGAATGGTATAAAGTCCAGTGTGTCAAGCTTGATGTGCTCTTGACTGTACTTGTTTTCTAGGGTTTGATGCGTAGTGTTGGTTCTGTGCATACAAAGTTACTTTCTGCGGCTGTTTTTACCTAAACATTTTCTCTTAGCCCTTCAGTACAGACAGCCGTAAAACCTAAACCTAATCAAATATGTACATATTCACAAAAATAAAGGTAACAAAAACAAATTCAGGAAGGGTCATCCTAAAAAAAAACATTTACGTACACTTTTTTGCCACATCGACTCCAGAAGCGCTTTCTCGGCAGAATTCAAAATCAGAAGCTGCGCAAACGAGATAACCACGGCTAATGAACGAAACGGAACGCAAATGCTCCGGCTTGATACGAAACGTAAATTCGGCAGTATCGTACGATCAATCGCACGCCAGTAGAAACTTTTTCGACTCTATTATCATACTATAAGGTCCAAAAGTATTTCTACAGATATGCTGTTGAGTGTACTGGGTGAACTTACGAGGGCTGAACTAAGCGGTTGGTTCGAGAAAAAGAGTTTTCTGCGGTCATGAGTTCAAGATACGAACGCGAACGTTCTAAATTCAAAATACCTATTTTTTTTTATGATATCGAGTTACATTACCACACCCTGGACATTTTGAAATTGAAATTGGAAGAACGCGTAGGCTCGCATACTCAGTCAGCACAAAAGACCCTCAGAAGGACCACGAGAATCTCGCGGGCGGGTGCATAAGGGGGTGCGGGGTGGATAGCAAGGGGAGCGGAGAGTGTCCGTTCTGTATGATAGTACGGTCAACCGCTTGTCGGTAGAAACTTTTTCACCTCTATTACCATGCCATAAGGTCCAAACGTGTTTCTACTGATGTGCGGCCGTGTGTACTATTACTCTGTTACATTACATAATTTTAACATAAAAGATTCCAAGAACATAATCTTGACATCAGAAACGTAATAAAATCCATCCGAGAATAAATGGGATCTCTTCTAAACAGATAGATGAAGATACTCGTAGCATGGTATAATGTCAGAAATTACCTGTAAGAAAGGGAGTACTATTTTTTTCATGTCGATAAGTGATCCTTAGACTGAGACATGTCTCATGTGTTGCTCATATCACTGGCTCCCTTTCCTTTCAAGCCGAAACACAGCAGTGTACCCACATAACTATATAGGCTATTATACAGGGTGTTAATTTGATTGCGTGCCATAGCTTAGGGGGTGTTTGAGTAACGATAAAGGAACACAAAAAAATATTCAAATAAATCCTACTTAAAAAAAAAACAAAACTCCATTGAAACTTAACGAACGCGGAGGGCAATGACCCGGACGGAGCATCAGTGGTATGCAGTATCAGTGGATAAGGTAGGCACATACATGACTGAAACTCTTTCGCGCGCTTTTGATAGCGCGGTGCTCAAGGTCATTGCCCTCCGCGTTAGTTTAGTTTCAATGGAGTTAAAAAAAATATGTAGGATTTTTTTTAAATATTTTTTTTGTGTTCCTTTATCGTAACTGAAACACTCCTTAAGCTATGGCACGCAATTAAATTAACACCCTGTATAACCACAGAACAAAGATAATAAATAGAACTCATCGTACCACGTTCACACGTAGCTGGAAACACTATGAGCGGGTCTCTGGTTGCAGGCGTTTATTGCGTAGCGCTGGTTCAGCTTATACTGGTTTTGTTTCTACGTGCTTACTGCCGTACTGTAATGGCTTATAATTTATGCAAAACGATACAAAACAAAATGCATCTTAAAAACATCAAGCCGATCGTAACACCAACAACTTAGCTTTCTTAACACGTTTAAAAGAAAAAGAAAAATTTTTTTGCAAATAAGGCACGCAGAAGTTGTGTTCACAACTTTGACAACTCCAAAAAAGACCTTAATTTATGTTGAAAAAGAACAATACCAATTTATTTTGTCTCAAGGAAACATTCGACGCGAATAAATAAATCAGTAAAGAAAAAAGAAAGGAAAGTTTTAAAAGAATCAAGAAGTACGATTGTGCATGTTCGAGAGATCCTTTTTGGTACCATTTGGAAGTCAAATATACTACTTTACCACAAGGTCGCGTAAAAGTTTTAAAAAGTAATTAACAAAAACATGGTCGGAATTCCTAATTAAAGTCGTAAATAAGTGTGCATTTTATCGCCCTGTTACTTTAAGGTAGCTATACAAAGGTAGGTAGGTACTTAGAATTACTTGTGTCTTTGCTTTAGTCTTATCCTTGGGTGTTCTTGTAGTGAGTTGCTAAAAGCCTCTTTAAAAGTTAACCCTCCATTAAATCTCTTGCTGACACTTTCTATGTCAATAATATGGAAAAATTAACTAAACTTTTGCTATTATGCTCTTTTCCTGCCGCGATGAGTAAAAGAAATCATACATTTGTTTTAACTTTTTGTTTTATTAAAAATAGAGAAAAAAAAACAATCAAATGCGAGACGCACTCGCGCACCGAGGGTTCCATACCACAAAGGTAAAAATTGTCTCATTTATGGACTAGCAGTCACGCTAAATTGTGTTGAATGCGCGCGAGTCTAACACGCACTTATTTGTTTTTATTCTCTAAGTTTATAATTTTCATAAAGCTCAAACAAAAAATCGAGCAAAAACCGCCTAAAACACGTTTTCAGTAGGGAAGCCCCTTATTATTTTTCATTTTTATTATTTATTGTTTCAGCGGCAACAGAAATTCATAATCTGTAATAAAATTTACATTTTAACTGTCTACCTATTACGGTTCATGAGATACAGTCCGCTGACAGACAGACTGACATCGGAGGCATATTAATAGGGTCCCGTTTTTTTTACCTTTTGGTAAATAACCCTAAAAACACAACACACTTGACATGAAGATTTTATTCAGGATAAACAGACGAAACTTGGAATTCAAAAATTACTTTGTAAGCTCTTATAATATCTTATTACGTTTACACGTAAGTTCTATTTTTCAAACCACACAGAAGCAGGAACCCGCAATCAATCCACAACTCTATTTACCGAAAACTCGAAAATTCATCAAATTCCCTCCAATAGAAAGTCAAAATTTGGGGGAAACAAACGGACTGGATTTAATATGGACGTCAAAATAAACATTCGTGCGCTATTTCGCATTTGTACTATTCGTGCATTCGACCATTCGTTCTCTTCGAAAGCGATGCCGAAACATTGTATTGGAATGAACGGCTTTAGTGGAAAGTATTTTTAAATCCCGCGTATTTTTTAAATTGTGTAAAAGCGGTACTAGTGGTTAAAATTACTTAAATGATATTTTGTACAGGTATAAGCTGTATATTGGTCCAAGAGGTACACTTTTAGAAATAAGATTGTTTAAATTCCTTAGTGCTTAAATTAAATTGGCAACCGGGTTCGGGGCAAAGGGTTTTTTAAAGCTTATTTTCGTATTGGCTAAATATACGTTATTAACCTACAATTACAAAGGATGACTTTTTTTATACCACAGACGTAACTTGGATTATGAAGCCAGGTGCTTTAGGTGACGTCTTGTATTGTTTTTTACAAAATGTACTTCAATTATTTCGAATTTCCATGTAATGTTACAAGACTTACGACATTCGGATTCTCGCTGGATTCACCTACATTTCGTTCGCTTTTCGATCGAGAACAATTTGTAACGCACAGTACCAGTTTTTTCGATTAAGCGTGCAGTTTTTACCGTAAGATATTTCGGGTTGATAGGGTTAATGTTACAATTGTTGACGGCAGTTGCGCTTTTACTTTGTGATCAATATTCCGGATAACTTTTAAGTTTACTTGTTGCTGTTATTGGATTATTTCTATTGAAACTATGTTTTCTTAAATTTCACAGGACGTTTTCCAAGAGAAAACAAGTTAATTTTTCTATGTCCTACTTATACTCAGTTTTTATTGTGCTTGTAAAATAACTCGGTTTGAAATAATTCAATTAAATATTTTGTTAAGAATTCATCATAACAGTGCAGTACCAACCCTTACATACCCGTGGGTGTCGTAAGAGGCGACTAAGGGTTATAAACTGGAGGATGGGCAGCAGCATCCTCCTTTTTATCTAACATCATACTTACTACTGCGGTCACTTACAACCGCGGTCCATGGTGCCAGCCGTAACGCTAACAAGCGAGGTGACTATGGTACTTCCCCCTCTACATTTTTCCAGCAAAAGCTAGAATTCTAGAGGGAGCTCCCTGTTCTTTAGTGGACGTTTCATGGGATGTTATGATGCTGTAAGCAGCAGTCACAAGCTGTATACAAGACCCCTTTTAACTCACAATTCAACATTTTCCATAATATGAAGATGCATTTAAACCCAGCATTAAATTAACACATTTGGTGCCTATTTCACAATCCCTCGTCTAAGTAAATTGATTATCTATGACCATATCGTTAGCCGTCCAAAATCACTACGTCATCCCTTTGACAATAGGTTCACTGGTTCCTTAATTTTGAACCCCTCAGTCCTCCCCCATGGGTCCTTTGTTTAGGGATGAATTTACAAAATCTACCCTTGAGGACCATATTTCACCATATGTCGAAATTGGCATGCATAATTCGAATTATGTAGAAAAAATTAGTGTTAAAGAAGTTAATCATTAAATGAAATCCGATTATAAATTATTTTATGATAAAAAAATTTTGCTGCATCGTTTTGTTTGTCAGTAAGTTGTAATTTGAAAGAAAAATGGATTTATAATTAAGATACCTTTACAATCTTAACTGCAGGAGTTTTTGTAATTATATTCAAAATGATCAGCTGCATAACTATTTTACAGAGCCTATTAAAATTAAAAATCTTTCTAAACATCAAATTGAATAAACATACTTATTGCTTCCACTTTGAAACATGTTTATATCGCCTTTTTTTCTCACTAAGCGTCACTTTTTTTATGAAGCGCCTAATAAATAAAGAGTTGATTTTGAACACTTGAATTAATTACCATTAGGTCGAATTACCTAATAAAAGGAACTATGTACTAGGATTAATCTTGATTATTCTGTACCTATCTGACTTATATTGTAGTCACGAAGATTACAAAAAATTTGAAAGAAAAGAAAATCCACAATAGGTGTTTGATGAAACTGAATCCCCTCACATTATCTCTAAAATTAACACAATAATATACTGTCAACTTCCACGCGAACGAAGTCAAAACACATTAATACGACCTAAAGCTATATAAGAACTTTATAGTGGTTATATAAAGAACCATTAGTTCACGTCTGCATTCACACATCAATGGAGAAACATCATTAGTAGATGTCTATTTCATTTTGTATGTGCAGTTGGAATGTTCGAATGCGCGGCGTATCAGGAAGTGTCTAGAGTTTAAGTTATATCTGCAGTAAACCTTTTCATGAAGCGACTTTCAAGACATCAGTATGTTCGATTGCTGTTTATAGCTTTTTTGAATTATAATATGACTTATGGGTAGTAGAATGAATGTGTAATTGATTTTAATGTGGTTTCAGTATCGTAAAGGTTATAGACACGATTTGTGAGTCAGTTATAAAGCTTGACTTGTTATAACAAACTATTGAAACTAAACTCATTTTCAATATCTAATGTATTTCACTTTTGATATTATTAGTCATAAATAAGTGTGAGTGATATCCGACAGAAACTATAAAATTAAAGCAATAATTCTGTTAAAGAATACTTCGTACACAGCTAACATCCTGGTTGACTGAAAACAGTTTTTTGATACATTGAGCCAATGACTCAATAGTCCCAAATTTTTAAACAAGCAATCGCTGTCTGCAGTCGATTTGTAAAGGTATGAGGTAGTGCAATGAAAAATCGCTCGCCGCTTAGCCCGTAAGGCTTGTAGGTAAGATCGTGGCCAGACCAATTACCTGATTAACAATTTTCTTTCATAACCATTAGATTTTTTGTGAGTTTTATGTAAGCAGGAAAAGAGACCTTTTTCCAGCACTTGACAATATCGTCTGTTGCCTAATATGATCATAACTTTATTTTATCAGTTTTTCATATAAATTACGTCGTATTGATGCTACGATCACTGAAATGTGCGACTTTATGACATTTTCAAGAACCTTTAGATGGGTGATATTCAATATACCCACTTTGCCCATTGAACGGTGACATTATAACACAATACAGGTGATCTTTTGTTTCCCTCCTACATCCATGGGGGTTGGCATTATGTGGCTTCCTATAGTGGGAGGAAGTGGTAATCTGATCGCTTAGGTCACCACATGTAGAGCTAAAGGCTATAACAACGTGTGATAAAGGGGTATACAATCATTCTTATACAGACTATAGCTGTAAAAGGTGTTTAAAAAAGGATGTAGCAGAAATGTTGAATGTTCAGTTGTTGTTCAGTTATCTTCCTTCCTATATTTAATATTCCTTCCTTCGGCAGACACATTCCGGCTAACGAAATAGCGTCCTCGGACTTCTCCAAAAGTATTTTTGATCTCCTATAAAAATGCGTTATCAACTAATGCAGTTTTTATGGCAGGCTGAAATCTTATTTTTACATTATACCTTATCTTATATTATACCATTTTTGTTGCGTAAGTTTAACTAATATTGACATCTAGACATGCTGGGTATTGAACTCAAGACCGCTGGGTAAATTTCTATAGTAAAATCAAAGTTAAAACTAGAAATACAAAAAAAAAATCTCTTGATTTTTAACTTCTTCTTAAAAACATAATTTAAAAACAAATTAGATTCCTAACAAGAAAAGAGCCACGCAGGCACGTAATTTGATTAACTTATCATAAAAGAATTTATCCCAAGAAATATTTATTAAGAAAATTCTCAATAAAAATTAAGTACACCTACTCAAAGAGTTTTAAAATTAATAGAAAAACCTTAATAAGATTTGAAGCTTTTTCGTAAAAAGACTTATTATAGCACTTAGTATTTCAATTAAGTGAAAGTAATATTTTTTTTTATAATACTTGGAACTTACCTTTTATCCCTTTTGATAGACATGAAAATACCAAAGAAATGTTAATAAGAATAAAAATACATTAGAAATTTTAACAAAAGCTTTAAACATTTTTATTTTCAAGTTTTAAAAATTATTGGTAAGTCGAAAAGCAAGCACACAGTTTACAGAGTGACCACGTTATCTGTGCAGTTGGTCAAAATTGGTACTAAAAATTTTCATAGTGAATTGGCAAAGAGGTTATACAGGGTGTTAATTTAATTGCGTGCCATAGCTTAAGGGGTGGTTCAGTAACGATAAAGGAACTAAAAAAAAACTAAAAAAAAATCCTACTTAATTTTTTTTAAACTCCATTGAAACTAAACTAACGCGGTGAGCAATGACCTTGCGCCCCGCGCTATGAAAAGCGCTTGAAAGAGTTTCAGTTATGTATGTGCCTACCTTATTCACTGATACTGCGTACCACTGGTGCCCCGTCCGGGTCATTGCCCTCCGCGTTTATAAGTTTCAATGGAGTATTAGATTTTTTTTATGTAGGATTTTTTTTTGTGTTCCTTTATTGTTACTGAAACACCCCCTAAGCTATGGCAAGCAATGAAATTAACACCCTGTATAAAATCTTCACAATCAGCGCCGCTGTCAACTGCATGGATATCATGGTCAATCTGTATGTGGGTCTTCTTATCAGTCGAAAACCGAAACTAAATAATGAACCGATTTTTATGTTTGCTAAAGACAACTAATGCTTTTTACGAACTCGCCAGTACAGTCAAGAGCACATCAAGCTTGACACACTGGACTTTGTATCGTTCTTATTCCAATAGACGTACGGGCTAGAGTCGAGCTGCGAGCGTCAAGTTTAACCTGTCGTTGACTGTACAAGGCCTCTTGTGCACCACGAGTGACGATTCCGAGCTGATACCGATAAAACAAAAGAATAGCGCTGATAGAAGCGACACTATGAGTTTGTAATAAGTACTATTTTTGCTCGTAACTTTGTCGTCGCGTTTCTCTTGCTTATCGGTATCGACTTGGAATCGTCGTGGGGATAAACAGCCTAGAAGGTATATTATATATTCCTTTTGAAGTATGACCATACGAAAGATCTTTTGAAGTAAAATCCTTGAACCCAAGACAGAAACGGTAGCCCAATAGAATCAATAATCAAACTAAATGGGACTCATTGTCCCGAATATCCCTAACAACTAATATCAAGTTACCAACTGGCGTTGGTAGCCCACATTCGTCCCAATTAGGATAGAAATCAAACATCCCTTTATCTACTCCCGTACCGGAATATTCCAAATTCGAAACCAATGACAGATTCGAAATTGAGGTCATTTTCCGCTATCATTTTCATTTCCACACTGTTCCATACTACGAGCAGTACGGAAATGGAGTATGGATTTTCATTCCGCAACTGTTATAATACATAATTTTCAATCTGCATAGGCTAAGGCAATACTACCCTAAGATACTACCACAGTACTACATACAGCCAGTTATTTTGTAAAAATACTTTTTACTGGGGTGACGTCTGCCTACCTATATTTAAAAGAAAACGGAGTGTACCAGGAGTACATAAATCGACAAGAGGCTAACAGTTGGCTCGCTTCTATTAGGCTAAGATCCCACGACAAGATTATGCACCTATTTGTTATTTGAACGAAATGTGGTTTATATGGAAGGTTATACATGGGGTCATACAACGCCCTAGGGTTGCCTATAAATTTCTTGCCGCAAGTACCTCAAAAACACATATCAACATTTTGGTTGTATGGGAAAAACCCTTTCATTAATTTTGGCAGAGCAATGGATATTGCTGTAAGATACCTTGAATAGAGATTCTCGGTCATACAAAGTTTCATCAAAATCAGTTCAGCTGTTTCCGAGATAATTGCAATTTTTTTTTGTATGGCAGCAACCCTAAAAAAATTAGCCTAGCGGCTAAACGACAGGTCCGAATCGCACCAAATTTAAAATTAAGGAGTATTAGGCTAATTTATTACAGCACTTTGAGTAGTTTTTTGCTGGCTCTCATTTTGAGGGTAGCTGTCATGAAAAAAAAATTCAATTATCTCGGAAACAGCTGTAACGATTTTGATGAAACTTTGCATGGCCGAGAATCTCTAGTCAAGGTATCTTACGGCAATATCCATTGCTCTGCCAAAATTAATGAAAGGGTTTTCCCATACAACCAAAATGTTGATATGTGTTTTTGAGGTACTTGCGGCAAGAAATTTATAGACAACCCTAGGGCGTTGTATGACCCCATGTATAACCTTCCATATAAACCACATTTCGTTCAAATACAAGATAGGTGCATAATCTTGTCGTGGGCCTATAGTGACCGTAGCAACAAAAGAAGTGATTTGAACAAAATGGAAAGGAGAACATGAGTCTAGAAGAGGCTGTCAGTAACGGGTAACCATATACCGGGTGTAACATGAAATTAATGTTAAAGCAACTCCATCCACAAGCTCTGGATCTGGAATAACTTCGGGAATAACTTTTAATAACTCTACTAACTGTCCTCTTAGTTCAATAAATTGATCACTACTCTTTAAAATTTTATTTTATTTTGTCGGTCGTAGATAAAGTTTTGTATGCAACTACGAGTATACGTAATTAGTCATTTTAACACTCGATCTATACTATTTTGAGACTCGGCTGCGCCTCGTATCAAAAACCAGATCTCGTGTTAAAGTTACTCTCATTACGCAAAGGTTGCATAAATAACTATTCTAATGTAACCCTCCTTGTAGGATTCGTCACAGTCGGGTTTAAATGGAGTAAACAAGAAGTTTGACGTATTTATTAACATCCTCTCCCGTTGACATTTCTTGAGGGCGAAATCCGTAAAAACAAATTATAATTAGATTCGCCTAGAGTAAGTAGACCTGGGGGCCAATTCTTGAAAGTCACCGGGTGATTTTCGAGATCATTAAAATTAATAAAGCCCTGTTAAACTTCTCAACAGTAAGGATCAATATTTGTTAATTATAAAATAATGTTCAACTTGAAATTACCATCATAACAATTTGAGTTTTATGCGTTTATCGTGACTTTTTTAATTTTTAAAATCTCGGAAATCACCAGGTGACTTTCAAGAATTGGACCCCAGGGCCCTGAGATTAGTGGCTTTTTATTATCGAAAACGCTATAGAATGGAATACAAATGTATGGGACTGACATTAGCTGTCACGCAACATTTCGTTAGCTAAGGTTAATCCCACACATTTGCATTCTATTCTATACTAGCGTTTGCGACAGAAGAAGTCGCTTGTCTTTGCGCCCAGCCGGCTTAGCACGCTGCCCGAGAGAAAATATATCTTGGAGAAATGTCACTTTATTCGTGGAATTATGTCATCTAATCTATCACCTCAGTGGAATGGCAGTGGAAAAAAATGTTTAGCAAATCCACAAATTACGTTTTTGATATTTTAGACAGAGATAGCTTTATACACTAATACATGTAGCCGTCCTTGTCGTTCAAAATGTGTCGCACTGCTCGGATGTCAAAAAAACGTGACCATGCTTCTCCAGTAAAATTACGAGAGATTGTATGGCGAAACGGAAATAATTGATAATAGCCGTGATTCTTTTTCAGATCGATAGATTATATTTCTGTGTAAAGCTTTTTAATGGAATCCACCTAAATTTACTTCATTTATTTATTTATTTTGCCGTCCAAACATAAAAAAAATATGGAATTTCGGAAAAAAATGTTAATAGATTATTTTTTTTATTTACGGCTTGCTATATATTCAGAATTCCATATTATACATGAATCCACCTAAAAATATTATATTTTTTGTATTGTGTAACTTTTATAGCACGAAATTTAAATACAGCTTATCTTCGCAACCAAAAATAGTAATAGATCCGTTTTGCTTTCTACTAATTTAAATAGTGCTATATAATCACATTTTTGGCAAATCCAACATAAATGTTTACAAAATCATTGTAAACCAGCGATTACAAAAAACTTTTTTTTTATTTAGTATGGCATTTTTGTGAATATATATAAGAATCACTTACATTTAAAAAGGTGAAGTTTAGCTCAGTTTATTGCTATTATTTTACCTCGACTTTATTGGCCCTTATATGTAAAAATAAGTGGAGATTTTATATTTTGAAATAAATTGATATTTTTAAATATATTTATGGTGGATTTTGATGCCTATATGTAAAGTATACGTTTATCTATGATATAAAGTATATAATTGTCTATTCCTATTTTTGCCTTAGCTGTTATTCGAAAAAAATATTCCGCTTAAAATTTTAGGTGGATTCGTAAATATTGCGTCTTAACATCATATTTAAATACGATATACACAAAAAAGTAGCTATTAGCATTTAATGTTTTGCAAAACCGTGTTTTTACTGGACTATAAAGTCTTTAATCTATGGGCCTCAAAGATTTTGAACCTCCTTGCTTCGCTCGGAATGGATACCTCGCTAATTTATTTTAGGAGGGGATGACATCTGCCAACATTTCACAACCCCATCATCGATGATCCATAGAAAATATTCAAAATAACCTGTCAAATCCATAGTAAAACGCCTACACCACCTAATGACGAATTATTTCTTTAATCCTCCTTCTAAGTACCTTTATTTTTCTGTGATGGGCCTAGATAAACTGACAACTGCAGCGTGCTAAGCCGGCTGGGGCCGTACCTAAGTGGCTTACTATAATCGTAAACGCCAGTAGAATAGAATAAAAATGTATGAGATTGGCATAAGCTAATTAAATATTGTGTGACAGCTAATGTCATTCCATACATTTTCATTCTGTTATAGAAAACCACTTCTCTAGTTCATCATCATCAGACATCCCATGAAATATCCACTACAGGACAGGGAGCTCCCTCCAGAATTCTAGCTTTGGCTGGAAAAATGTGGAGGGGAAGTACCATAGTCACCTCGCTTGTCAGCGTTACGGCTGGCACCAGGGACCGCGGTTGTAGCCGTTTTAGGTGACCGCAGTAAGCAAGATGGTATGATACACAGGAGGATGCTGCTGCCCATCCTCCAGTTTATAACCCTTAGTCGCCTCTTACGACACCCACGGGTATGTATGGGTTGGTACTATTCTTTGCCGGCACCACACGGGACTGTCTTGCCTCGTTGTTATTCACACACATCTTTCAAGCTAAATGTTAATTGCTCTAAGATAGCACAAAGTACCTAGCTATTACTACTGCTCTAGTCACTAGTCTAGTGTAAACTCACAACTTGGGCAGTTAGGGGTTAAACCTGATGTCTCGTTTACATGGGGACAGATGTTTAGGCAAGTCAACTGTCCTATTAAAACTATTACTAAGAAATATTTGGTTTTGCGTCACATCACACCACACTTATTTAGGTTTTGGCAAAATGCGGAGAGAACGATTCGTCTTAACTTTGAGCAATGTTTGTAAACATTTGTAAAACATTAAACTATTCCTTTTGGAGTTCGTGGGTTTATGTAAAAATGATTATAAAAATTACTATTTGTATCGCCTGGTGGAGATCTTTTGTGTTTGTATCTAAT
Organism: Athrips mouffetella; assembly: GCA_947532105.1. Classification (NCBI taxonomy): domain Eukaryota; kingdom Metazoa; phylum Arthropoda; class Insecta; order Lepidoptera; family Gelechiidae; genus Athrips; species Athrips mouffetella. The sequence continues at coordinate 15,737,856 of OX383981.1, read as the reverse complement.
ATAATTTAAAAACATTTATCCTTCTCTACATATCTATTTTTGTTTGCAATAAGGCCGCCTTATTGTGCTCTGCATTTCATGTTCACCTATGTTTTTGTATTTATTGTTATCCGTGTGCAATGAAGGGAATTGAGTAATACCTTGTGACAATGCTCGCCAGATAAAAAACTGTAGCATCTTTCGTTGTCCTAGTCTTATACCGTTTTTATGGAGTCTGGTACTGGTTTAGACACAGAGCAACTGCCATCTTACCTCCGCAACCCAAAAGGCCAACCAATCCTATATAGGTCAGTGGCAGGTTAGTTGGCTGACAGAGATTTCAATGACATCAAAACACATTGTAAAAAACCGACTCTTAAAGTAGACCGTGCTGCAGTGGTTTCTTTTACGCTGCCATAGCACGATCCGAAACTGCGTAGACTCGCTCTATTTGCATTGTATTCTGCATGACATTCAATAAGTATTCTGTAAAGAATCTACATTGAATAAAACTATCTGAATCTGAATGAACGTACGATTTAGGCTTAAGCACACCAACTAACGAACGGTATGTGAAGACATTCTTTACTAGCGCGAGTATCCGCTTTTAGAAACTTTTAGGAAGTCATACTGTCTCCATCTAAACGGACCACAGAGCAAACTCAGCGGACCTTTCGGTTAAGTTCAAATATTTAACTTGATGTGCTAAAGTGAACCGCCTTGTCTTGAAATGAGACCCCCAGGAGGTGGTGTTTGATCTTTGGGTCAAATAGACCCCTAACTGCGGTAAACTGCTAACTTAACAGGTTCAGTTAGTTATTGAGTTTATTTATTTAAAACCAACCTATGATTTAAGCACATCCACGGAACCCTAAAAGCATTTTCGAATGTCTAATGAAAAAATACGAAACAGCCTCCGTGGCTTAGTGGTTAAGGTTCAGGGTTCGATTCCCGAAAACTGTTATTGAGATTAAAAATCAAAAAAATCAAAATCAAAATTTAGTTTATTTTCTCACCACAAAATAATACAAAAACAACAATAAAAAAATGTCACGGTATTTGTGGGAGACTGGAGCCTAAACTAAGCCGAAGCCTGTAATTTAGGACTCCAGGTCCCCGTTCTACACAATGTCAAAATTATTATATCATGGACATATTTGTGGATCATGAAGATCTATATAATAATACAAGATACCAAAAAATATTAGAAAAAAATACAAAAAATAACAAATGAAAAGAAAACAATAAGAATGAAACAATGGAGAGTGATGGGAAAATTGAATGCGTGAATGTGTGAAAGATTGTGTGAGAGGGAATGTGGAAGTATGTGTGAGGGTGAGTGGCAACGTAACGTCAGATTGGGACATTGTAGGATGAATCGCCTGATTTTCCGAAGAGTAAGATGATTCCTTGCTTTGGTGCGTGCCTAACGTTAAGCCGTTGGTCCCGGCTAATATCTACGGAAGTTGTCATTAATTTAACCTCTGAAGCCGCCTTATGGCATCTGAGAACTGTTTTATAAAAAAGAAACTAGTTGATTAATAGCTTGATCGAGAACTATATTTTAGTTAGGTAATATTTGTTAATGTGTGGATTGACGGTGACGTATCAAATTTGACGTTGCCGCTCTTTACTCGCTCGGCTTTTTTAGAAAATAAGCAATGGACTTAAATAAAATCTTAGCAACTCAACAACTCTGACACCATGGTTTGTAGAGTCGGTTATCGCTCTTACAATATATTTGATATCTAGACTAAAATCCACAAACTTTATCGACACTATCCTTTCCATTTCAATCGACAAGATTACTCTCAAGATACCACCTTATCTCCCACCTTAGATGTAACCCGTACATCAATCGCAAGTTCCGAAGTCCAGTCGGGTCTAAATGACTCTTTGGTTAAGCGAAGGGTTAAAACGATCTCGTTTAACCCCTACTGGTATATTAGACAGTTCGCGTTTATCTTTAGTTTTGTAATTTGTAATTTTGTTTTTTTTAGGGTTCCGTACCTCAAAAGAAAAAAAAGGGAACCCTTATAGGATCACTTTGTTGTCCGTCTGTCTGTCTGTCTGTCTGTCTGTCAAGACCCTTTATCTCACTGTAGTATATAGCCTTTGTCCGTTCAAACCTGTTCTATTTATAGCCGGCCGACAATAACTATGTTTATTTACATCAGGCCAAAATTTTTTTTTCACAACTATTCGGTGAAATTAAGTAATTCCTTTCCTTTTTTTTCTGTTTTATTATTTTCTAAGCAAGTACTCACTTTTAATCCTCGTCGCCAACTGTAGCGTCGCCGACTGTTAGTTGTTTAGCTCTTTATTTGGCTCGCCAACGCACACACCACGTTGCACATCCTACTCGCTGTACGGTCGGTTGCAGACTGAGTATGCACGCTCGAGACAAAGGCTATACACTACACTCACGAACGGGTAAAGGTATCAGGTTGAAATTAATACCATATATTAGGATCCATGAACCACACAAGATCTGAAAATTTCAATTTTTTACAACCACGCAATCAAAAGATATGGCATTTTATGTCCTCATCTCCATACATTTATTCAAAAATGCAAAACCTACAGGGTACTTCCCGTTGACCTAAAATTATGAAATTTGGTAAGAAGCTAGGTCTCACAGTACAAATAATGAGAAAAGTCTGAAATCATTAAATATTACAACTTTTCTCACAACTAATGGTAACCAATTGTGGTGAGCTCCCGTTTCAAGAACATTATAAGAGAGGGGTCAAGTTGGATGGTCGCTGAGGCGATTTTTGTTTTAGTTCTATTTAAAAATGGGAACACTTACAAACTTGAAAATTGGTATGTTTATAGTGCATAAGCTATAAAATAACAACAAGTAATAAAATTTGGTCAAGCGCGTGTGGGACTCAAAAAATCTAGCACATTAACTTACTGAAATTTCAACTAATACAATTATGTTTATGTGGTGGTACGGAACCCTCAGTGCGCGAGTCCGACTCGCACTTGGCCGGTATTTTTATGTGAAGGTGGTTTGAGGCCAGTGGCTACTTCCGAAAAATATTTAAATGATCTTATTTTCGTACCTAGTTCGTATATACATACATTTATGACATCACGTCCCTTTCCCTGTGGGGTAGGCAGAGACCACAGCCCTCCACCTGCTACGATATTGACATACTTCCCTAGCTTCCTCTACTTCCATCAACCCTTTCATACACGCTCGTCGGTATAGGGTACTTTTATGGCGCCACCTTGTTTGTGAAGCGTATGTAGTTTAGCTGACTTCATTAAGAGATTTAAATATCCAACAATCAATAAACTATATTTGATTTAACCGGGCCTTTGTTTTACCTCTTCTCCTCTTTGTTTAACATCTTTTATAATGCGCACGGCTAAAGAGTGGAATTGTCTGCCTGCGTCTGTGTTCCCGAGTTCATATAACCCGAATCTATTCAAGTCGCGCGTGAATAGGCTTCTTCTGGGCAAGCTCGTTCCATCGTCGGCCTCATCTCTGTCTTCAAGACTAGATCGAGGTCAAGAGTTACGCCATTGACGTTAAAAAAAACCTAGTTTATTGGTTCAAAAGTCAATATTATCATAACATCTCATTTACAGTCTAGAGCTGCACATCTCCTTCTAGAATTTTAAAGCAGCCCAATCCCATTTTAGGGGCTGACCATGTCTACCGGATATATTGTATGCAAAAAAGAACACAGAACCATAAACAAACAGAAGGCGACGCGGTAGACCCAGAAGGAGATGGCGAAGTGAGCTAAACGCCTTTTAAATAAATTGGCCGGAGGAGGCACTGCATAGGACGTCGTGGATGTTGTATAATATCTCTTTACATAATACTCTGTGTGTTGATGATAAAAATAAATAAATTGTCATTCGTCCGACAGAACTTGAACATGGTAGTTTTCTATTATAATGTATTTACTATAAATCTCGACATGGCGCAGTCGGAAAACATTTTAAAGTAATATTTTATCATTTCCCAGTAAAAATAGTGTGTATATACCGGAAAATATACAAATTGTGACAAAAAATTGTAAATTTGAAAATGCCAGAAACAGCAAAGGTAATGACACCATCAAAAGTTTCTTGTCAAATTGTGCTTCCAACTTCCATATCTTGGGAAGGAAATTTAGCAGACAATTGGAATTTCTTTAAGCAAAAATTCGAAATTTATTTAGTTGCATCAGGTAATAATGCTAGTGAGAATGCTATCAAAACGGCATTGCTGCTGAGTGCCGTTGGTGATCGTACACTGAAGCTTTATAATACTTTTGATTTTGAAAAGAGTGCTGACAAAAACGATTTTAACAAAGTTCTTCAAAAGTTTCAAGAGTATTTTTGCCCGGAAAAAAATGTTACATATGAGCGATTTTTGTTTTTCACTCGAAACCAAAAGGAAGGTGAGACTTATGAAAGTTATGCAATGGAGTTGCGAGACTTGAGTACATCTTGTGAGTTCGGATCTTTAACTGAAAGCTTAATAAAGGACAGACTTGTGTGTGGCATTTTAGATGTGGCTGTTAAAGATCGTCTTCTTCGTACAAAGAAATTGACATTGCCCATGGCGCTTGAGATATGCTGTACTTCTCAGCGCACAAAGAAACAAGTTGAAGCTATTTCCTCTTCTTCTACATTTACGGCAGTTAGTTGTGAGTTCTCGCAAGTTGACAAAGTAAATCAAAGAAAATCGGATAGTTTTATGCGTAATAATTCCAAAGAGAATGTGTTCCCGTCAACTTCAAACATGACACGTCATTTTGAACCAGTCAAACGTTAGCCTATGTCAATGCCATCAATGCAGTTGCAGGAACATAAGCCATTATTTATTTGTAAAAATTGCGGTTATTGGCATGGACGATACCAATGTCCAGCATACGGGAAAAAATGCATGAAATGTGGAAAGCCTAATCATTTTTCCGCAAGATGTAGAAGCGTTAGAGAGATACAAGAAAATGGAAGTGAAAATAACGAAGTTGGCACACTTTTTCTAGGTACGGTTTTTGTAAATTCAATTAATAATATTCGAAACTGGTCTGTTACCTTAGATGTTGATAGCAATCCTTTGCAGGTTAAAGTTGATACGGGTGCTCAGGCGAATATTTTGGCAGAAAGCGCTTTGGTCTCTCTTGGTTTGGATAAAAATAATTTACTACCAGTTACGACTAAGCTAACTACATACACTGGTGAGTGTATTCCATGCTTAGGTAAGTGCAAACTCTCTTGCAAGTACAATGGCAGAATATTTGAGCTTAACTTTTTTGTTGTTGCTGGGCGATATACTAACATTCTAGGGTTAAAATCGGCTATTGACATGCATCTTGTGACACCAATGCGTGAAATAAAAACGCAGGTAGATTTCTTTTATGAATTTAAAGATATTTTTGAAGGTTTAGGTTGTATGAAAGGCGAGTATGATATTAAAATTAGAGAAAACTCTGTCCCTTTCATCCATGCGTGTAGAAAAGTACCGTTAGCTGTACAGCCACGTTTAAAGGAGAAACTAGATGAAATGGAAAAGCAAAAGGTTATTGTACGAGTTACTCATCCAACTGAATGGGTGAATTCCTTAGTAGTTGTTTACAAACCTAATGGCGATCTTAGATTGTGTATAGATCCTAAAGATCTTAATCAGGTAATAATGAGGCAACACTTTAGCTTGCCAACTTTTGAGGAAATAACAAGTAAATTATCAGGTGCAGCTGTTTTTAGTACACTGGATGTTAAAAATGGCTTTTGGAACATTAAATTGTCTGAAGCCAGTTCGGATTTATGCTGCTTTAATACCCCGTTTGGCAGGTACAAGTTTTTGAGAATGCCGTTTGGTTTGTGCAGCGCTTCAGAAGTCTTTCAGCAAAAAATGCGTGATATTTTAGAGAATTTAGAAGGAACAGAAGTTTTCATTGATGACATATTGATTTGGGGAAAAGATCAGGTTGAGCATGACAAAAGATTAAGATTAGTTTTGGAGCGATTGAGGCAGGAAAACGTAAAATTGAATAAAGATAAATGTAAATTCAATTTGGAAAAGGTTAAGTATCTCGGTCATATAATTAGTAAGGAAGGGTTAAAGTTGGATGATAGCAAGATTAATTCAATTGTTAAAATGAAGAGTCCGCAAGACAGGAAAGAATTGGAAAGATTTTTAGGCGTTATCAATTATGTTTCAAAATTTATTCCTAACTTTGCTGTTTTAAGTTCTCCTTTGAGAGATCTTTTAAAAAAAGATGTTGAATTTTCATGGCTAGATGTTCATGAAAAAGTTTTCCAAGACTTAAAGAAAAAGTTAGTTTCAGAGCCAGTTTTACAGTTTTTTAATGAAGATGTTCCTGTTACTCTTTCTGTGGATGCTTCCAAGGATGGTCTTGGAGCTTTCATTTTACAGAACAAACTTCCTGTTGCCTATGCCTCTAAAGCCTTGAATGAGTGTCAAAAAAGATATGCTCAAATCGAAAAAGAGCTTCTTGCTATTTTGTTTGGCTGTGAAAAGTTTTTTCAATTTATCTTTGGTCGAAAAATAATTATTGAAACTGATCATGCTCCTTTGATTTCTATTGTTAAGAAACCATTAAACTCATGTACTGCACGCATACAGAGAATGTTGCTTAAGTTGCAGAAATATAATTTTCAACTGATTTATAAACGTGGCAAGGAATTATATTTAGCTGATACTTTGTCTAGATCATTTGATATAAATGATTCTTCAGAAATTGATTTAGATAGTGAAGAAATTGAAGCGCAGATAAATTTTATTATAAACAATATAAATGCATCAGAGTCACAGTTGGGCAAGATCAAAGAGCTTTCTTTGCAAGATGATGAATTAATTCTTGTAAAGAAGTTTATAGCTGATGGCTGGCCGTCTCATAAAAACTCGTTGCCTGTAAATATTAGAAAATATTGGCCCGTTAGAAACGATTTGACTTTTAAATCGGATATCATATTTAAAGGGAATGCTGTTGTGATTCCAATGAAATTGAGACGAGAGATGTTACAACGTTTACATTTTCCGCATTTAGGTGTCACAAAAACGTTGTTAAGAGCACGTGATTGTTTATATTGGCCTGGCATACCCAATGACATTTATAATTTGGTTTCATCTTGTGAGACTTGTAAACTTTATAGTAATAACAACAGACAGGAGACGTTGATACCGCATGAGGTTCCAAATTTCACTTGGCAAAAGGTTGCTGCTGATTTGTTTGAATTAAATGGTAAAATGTATTTACTAATTGTTGATTATTTTTCTAAATTTCCGGAGCTTTCACTTCTGACTAGTACAACTAGTGAAGCTGTTATTAATAACTTGAAGCGTATTTTTAGCCGCAATGGTATTCCGGAAATTTTCATGAGCGATGGAGGACCTCAGTTTTCTAGTGAAAAATTTGCTGCTTTTTGTAAAGAATGGAATTTTGAACATAAATTTTCCAGTCCTGAATATCCTCAGTCTAATGGTATGGTAGAGAGAACGATTCAGACTGTTAAGAATTTGTTGAAGAAAGCGTTTCATGATGGTAAAGATCCGTACTTGGTTATGTTAGAGTTTAGGAATACTCCTATTTCTCATGAAATTCCTTCACCTGCTCAAATTTTTTACAACAGAAAGTTAAGAGGAATATTGCCAATGTCTTCGGAGAGCTATAAACCAAAAATTTATAAAAATTTAAGATCTGACTTTGTAAAAAGACAGTTTAAAGGAAAAGTTTATTTTGACCAAAACAAAAGAGATTTAAGGCCGCTTGTTATTGGGGAAAAAGTACTATTTAAAGTTGGTAAACAATGGAGAAGAGGTGAAGTTTTGTTTCAATTAGATAGACGAACCTACAGAATTATTTCTAATGGTGTATGTTTTATTCGAAACAGAATATTTATCAAGCCACTAGCTTGTGTTCCATTTTATATTCCGGATGACATAGTAACACCTTATATTGTAAATGATTCTCCACCAGTGGAATCTAGATCTAGGGCTGTGTTACATAGAAATTCTCAAGGGTTTCTAGTTACTTCGTCAGGTCGTGTTAGTCGCCCTCCTGATCGTTTAACTTATCCTATTAATTGATTATCATTAATTGATTGTTTATCTTTTAAGTTTATTAGAAGGAAGATGTTGTATAATATCTCTTTACATAATACTCTGTGTGTTGATGATAAAAATAAATAAATTGTCATTCGTCCGACAGAACTTGAACATGGTAGTTTTCTATTATAATGTATTTACTATAAATCTCGACAGTAGAGAGAACGGAGAGAGGCCCTTGCCCATCAGTGGGACAGTAAGAGGCTATTTTAAGATAAGAAGATAATTTGGACAGAACGTACCACAGTCACCACGCTTGTTAGTGTTGCAGCTGGCACCACGGACCGCGGTTGTTGGAGACTGCATCAGCATATACTATGCAAACGATACACATAAGGTGGGTGCTACCCATCCTCAGGTTCAAAATCTCTTGTTAGCCTTTCACAACTCCCACGGGTAGAGATGGGATGGTACCGTTTTTTTTCTGACCACAAAATTTCGTCAGATTTCACATACATTTTCCGTGATCAAATTTTTAAGCTGACGCCAGGGTTTTCCTGAACCTTTTAGATGTGTGCGATGTTTGTCAAAATTTTTCACAAGCTTCTTACCTAAAAAATCATCACATCTAGTAAAGAGCACATCATCGCTTGACACATTGGACTTCGTACCGTTCTTATTTCAATGGTCGTATGTGCTAGAGTCGCGCTGCGGGCGTCAAGCTTGACCTGTCGTTGACAGTGACTGTACCTTACAAAAAAGTATGGCACAAAACAGACCGACCCGTTATTTTTGCGCGTGAATCGCACCTCGGACACTACTTATGGGATGACTGGGATGAATTTCAAAATTTGGCTCTCCTTCTTAGGGTCAGAACTTAAATGGAACTAGATCTGACAATCAAGTTTTTGTGGGGTTTTGAAAACCTTTGTTGTCAAAAATGGTCCCGTTTTAGTTCTGAGAAAATTTTATTATCATTTATTTCCTACTCTTACATCGAGCGCGAATTTGAAATTGGAATGTCGCGTAGGCTCGCATACTCAGTACAAAAGACCCTCAGAAGGATCACGAGAATCACGCGTGCGGGAGCGCGGGGGGGTGCGGGGTAGATTGCGGGCGGGGGGCGGAGAGTGTCCGTTCTGTATGATAGTACTATTAGTACTTTATTCTGTGCCTGAGTGTAGTTTATTAAAACTCCTAGCAACTATTGCACACCTCTTAACTTAAAATTAATCGATTTAACACCTAACGCCATAAAATTGCGCTCCATTTCGATACGGTACTAAACTAAACGTAAATGCGCGCGTTTCGGTTAACCCCAAATAGGTGTTAAAACTGGTCAGGGTAACGTCGGGCTCGTTCCAACATGCCACTTATCATCTATGGCATGAACAGGAATATCCTACTATCCTATCCTACTCCTCCTAATATTATAAACGCGAAAGTTTGTATGTAAGGATGGATGTTTGTTACTCTTTCACGTAAAAACAACTGAATGGATTTTAATGAAACTTTACAATAATATAGCTTATACATCAGAATAACACATAGGCTACAATTTATAAACCAGCGCAGACGAAGTCGCAGGCACCAGCTAGTTCATTTATTTGTCGGAAAGAGACGGGATTCGGCATGAAGTGACACAACCATAAAGAAATATTTTATTCGTCTTCTTGTTTTTGTCTGGCTTAGGAGGACGACTGACAACCCTATAGGCCTCTGCTGTAATATCAGCCTTATAAATGAGATTTGCTAACATTCACAGCTCCAGCAGCCCTTCAAAACCATAATTTATTAACCATAAGAAAAAAAAACAAATAGTGTCAAATTCTGACACTAATAGGACGGATGGTGGTGAGTTGGTGACCTTCCAATTTTGTAATATTAAAAAAAACCACGCAATCAGGTTAGGTTAGGTTAGGTTTCAGCCTATTTCAGCCTGAATACTTTACATTTCTTTTCACAGAGATTTAAAAAAATGTCTTAACATATGTTCATGGTAGGTGATATAAAGAAACTGTGTCATAACGGAGTAAAACCAAACTGGCCCTAGTAACGTTTAGAGTAATTGGGGTGTATTTCGAGTCATTAGGTGTGCTATTTATTTTATTGATTTGAGGGTAGATGTATGTAAATCGTAAAGATCGACTCAAGGAAAAGGTACCTATAGATAGTGATGTTAAGGACTTTAGTACTTGTCTTCCGAATCTTTTGCGACTAATTTCAGTTACTTGCGTCAACGTCTGGCAAGCGACAGGTGATGCGTTTAGATAGGGGAGGTCAAGCAGGTAGATATCCAGAAAGCAACGAAGGAGTATAATAGTCCGATCGAATACGGTAATTTTTTGCAACGCGGGTAAAGCTTGAGATTATGCATTATTAAGTAGAAACTACGGTTTATTTTGGTTTGGCGTGTATTGTGACTTACGACCTATTGAAATTACCTTTCGATTGACGTATAAAACATAGACAAAAATTTACTGAGGATTCAAATAAAATACATTAGGGCTATAAAGTACAAAACTTCTTGATCTCTTACTGATACAACTTTTTAAATTATCGGAAATAGATTTAAAAGAGTCGAAACTTTAAAGAAAGTATAAGCAACTGGTAACAGCTACATTTCTTTAAAAAAATATGAGAATTTAAAAGTACTGTCCGCAACGATCTCAACTGACAAATCTCCTCAATATGCTGGTACTAAGCCGATTCACCCATTTTTTTGCCGACCCTCGAACTAAAATCGCATTACCGCATTATTAACCCCCAACCATAAAAGATAAGTATCAGTAAGAGCTCTTGTTGAATGTAGGAGAATTAAAACGTGTTTTATCTGTGGGATCGAACCGCCCCAGGGCATGTATCGAAATAAATATGGTCAAAACCACAGTTGCTTTTTAAGTTTAACAAATATTTTTCATTGCAAGCAAAGGCTTTCAGTTACATGCTAAAATAGTGTTTGCTAATTCGTTGCCATATACAGGGTGTAACGATGTACCGAAAACTGTTCGAACAGAGTGAGCCATTTGTATGGAGGAGGTCAAAAAATTTTTTCATTTCCCTAAAATGTTTCTTTGGGAAAGTTGTTCAGTTTCGTTAACTGAGCTCGCCCTTTCAGTTTCCGGTACACCGTCCCTTACACCCTGTTTACTATTTACAATTAAAATACTGTTCAATTAAGCTAACAAATTAATACTATAAAAGGTTCATAGTTAGTGCAAATATTAAAAACAGGGGTCCTATTTATGATAACTAGTAAAACTTTTTTTTAATTTCTCACCACAATTTGACAAAATTTTATACTTAAAACTATTGAGTATTAATACTTAAACTATTCCCGTGTGGTGCCGGCAAAGAATAGTACCAACCCATACATACCCGTGGGTGTCGTAAGAGGCGACTAAGGGTTAACTGGTATCTTACATCTTACTTACTGCGGTCACCTACAACCGCGGTCCATGGTGCCAGCCGTAACGCTAACAAGCGAGGTGACTATGGTACTTCCCCTCCACATTTTTCCAGCTAAAGCTAGAATTCTGGATGGAGCTCCCTGTCCTGTAGTGGACGTTTTTGTGGGATGTTATGATGATGATGACTTAAACTATATTGTTTGGATGGTTGCTTTTTTAAAATTTAATATTTTTCTCCGTAAAGCGATAGTGGTGGGATTTTTCTTTTAAAACCCGTTTTGCTAAAACATTGAAAAGAATATGGTTACTAAAACATTTTTAAAAGAAAGGAGAAAAATTGCAATTTAGTTATGTAGATATTTTTGCGTACCCATAGCGTTTCATAAGTACAGACAAGAGCAGATCAAGCTTGACAACGCAGGGCGACTATAGCTTTTACGGCTACTTAAATAAGAATGGTACAAAGTCCAATGTGTCGCTGTCGATCTTGATTTGCTCGTGATTGTACTCTCAACAGCCAATTAAGTGTAACAAATGTGCGGCCTCCTTTAATTACATTTAATTGTTAAGTACCTGGGCGACCGAGCTATGCTCTGTATTATTAAAAACCCCTGCATACTAAATTTCATCGAAATCGTTAGAGCCGTCTTCGAGAAACCCATTACAAATATAAATATACAAATATTGCTCGTTTAATAGTATAGGAATATCCAACATGTCTTCCAATGCACTGAAAACACTCCTGTACAACCCAATGACATCATCATCATAACATCCCATGAAATGTCCACTACAGGACAGGGAGCTCCCTCCAACATTCTAGCTTTGGCTGGAAAAATGTGGAGGGGAAGTACCATAGTCACAATGAGAACCACTGAATTAACCAAAACCTATCAATATATCAAAATTAGAATCAACAAGGCTCTCTAGAGGTCATCGACCAACCTCAAGAGAGTCAACAGGGGTTAATTTATGTTTTAAAACAAACCGCACTAAAAGTATCGTTAAAATGGTAGGTTTTTAAAACTCGAGTCGTTCTCATTTTCCCCGGTATCTTCTAATGGGTTTCTTGCTGCACTTTGAAATAGAATAATGATGCATTACCTGTACAGGGCGAAACAAAAACTGGATCTCACATCGCAACGCATTATTACACTCAACGGCACGTCAGTATAAACACTTTTAGACCTTATGGCATGGAAATATGGTTGAAAAAGTCTATACCGATGTGCGGTTGACCGTACCACCCACCTGCAACGATCTTGACATACTTCCCTAGCTTCCTGAACTTTTATCAATCCTTTCATACATGCTCGTCGGTTTAGGGTACTTTTAACCTGGCCTTTATTCGGAACGTCCTGAATTTGGTCCTGGTACGTTCGCCGAGGCCTTCCCCTTCCAACGTTTCCATTCACTCTCGCCTTGAAGATCTCTTTCGTCAATCTTCCTTCATTCATCCTCAGCGGTAAAGAGTCCAGTGTGTCAAGCTTGACGTGCTTTTGACTGTACCAATTTTATTTATTACCCTTTATAATACACGTGCCGTAACGAAGTCGTTATAGAGTGTGAGATTTTTGAGAGAACCTTCATCAATCCTTTCATACATGCTCGTCGGTTTAGGGTACTTTTAACCTGGCCTTTATTCAGAACGTCCTGAATTTGGTCCTGGTACGTTCGCCGAGGCCTTCCCCTTCCAACGTTTCCATTCACTCTCGCCTTGTAGATCTCTTTCGTCAATCTTCCTTCATTCATCCTCAGCGGTAAAGAGTCCAATGTGTCAAGCTTGACGTGCTTTTGACTGTACCAATTTTATTTATTACCCTTTTTAATACACGTGCCGTAACGAAGTCGTTATAGAGTGTGAGATTTTTTGCAAGAAACGATAGCAAAATTGATGATGGGAGTCGATTTGCGTCGAGAATTTGATATTTGCCACGGTGCTCATTATGGGGAATAAACTACCTGCACTTTATTTATAAATACACGTTTTTCTTGTATAAGCTCCATGAGTATATTCCGCTATAGCCCATTTATCATCGGGAGTCCAGACGCATCGCAGGATATTACCCACACTTGGTTAATATTAAATAAAAGCCGTCTTACTACAAAAAAGTTAGACATCTGTTGAACACTTGATTAAAAAAATCGTACCAAATAACTCTGTCTATGTCATTGATGCGCAGATGTCAAAAATGACTATGACTTGACTTCTGCGCATCAACTGACATAGCCAGTTATTTTGTGCACATTTCTTTAATCAAGTGTTCAACAGATGTCTAACTTTTTTGTAGTAAGACCCTAAAAGTCCAAAGTGGTTCTATTAACGTGCTGTTGCCTGTACTTTAACTTTATTATAACTGCAGTTAGTTATTTATCTAATTGTCACTTCGTCTCAATTCTTAAGTTCAATGCAAATTCACACCCACATAGGAATATCAAATACCAAAACAACTTAAAGCTCAATCGACATTAGTATTGGTATCAAGTTTCTTCGAAACTAATAAAAATACTGAAAAATTGTTTAGAACAACAAAGTCTTCGGAATGGAATAAATAAATATATTAAGGTTGTAGGGCTTTCGTGCAAAGTCCTTCTGGGGAAGTAACACCCTCTTACTTTTTTCTGCCATGAAGAAGCAGTGCTTGCACTACTGTGTTTCGGTTGGAAGGGCAAGGTAGCCAGGGAAATTACTGGCACACGAGACAAACCATCTTAGTTCTCAGGGTGGGCAACGCGTTTTGCTGTCTTGTTAGTGTCAATTATGCTACTTTATGCTTGTGGTGACCACTTACCATCAGATGGCCCACAAGCTCGCTTGATTACTTGTTACATAAAAAGAAAATAAAAAAAAAGTTGTCAAGGGTCAAAATTCCAAGCTTATTATGCTTTCGTGTGCATTTGATATATCCAAGCAGCTTGAAAACTCTAGAAATTTCCACTAGACAACGGAGGATCTTCTTGTCTTGTCTACCTCATTCTAATTTGGGATGGAATCGTTGCATAATGTCTGTCTCTTTCTTTTTTCATTTCTCCCCATCAATCGTCAGTACCTGGGCGGCCGAGCTTCGCTCTATGTCAGCCGCCTCAACAAGAACATATCATCGGGTGAGCAAGCTATGCTACCCGCCAGAGATGGCGCTGTAGGTTTCTGTCTAAAACGCGGTATTTTTCAAAAATGCTTAAAAATGCGGGGAAAACGGATTTTTCCGGTCATGAGACCTAGCTAGATCGATTTCTAAACCCCCGTATGGCAAATTTCATCGAAATTGTTAGAGCCGTTTTCGAGAAACCGATTACAAATATATGTACGAATATTGCTCGTTTAATAGTATAGGATTTAAAATTTGCTTCTTTTTCATATCACCATTTAAACATTCATCCATCTTTTCTTCAATCTTCCAAGCGCTCTTATTTCACCACAAATTTAGTCTGACTCAAAAATAAACCAAATCTTAACCAATATTTGAACCAATCGAAAAGCAAACTTGAAACGACATGGAATGTTTTTTTTAACCTTTCGATGCGTCAATGCGTATTATTCTTGTAACTTGAGGAATTCTACCTGAGACCCTTTCTATTGGTTCAAATGCAACCGATCATCTTGCGTCTCTATTTAATTTCACACAGAAGAAAGAGCCCGATATAAACTGTGAGGTTTTCGTGGTTTGTTGAGTAAATAAGAGATATCTTCATGATGTCAGAGCTAATAAAGAATACAACTTATTGATTTTGTTGACAAAATGGCGGAAATTGTTAAGGTATGATTGGATAATCCCTTTAACAAGAATTACTTACTTTTATTTATTTATTTATTTATTTATTTATAATTTACAATGTACAGTTATGACAGGCATACCTAATTAAACTATACAAGGAACATAGAACTTAAATAACGAGATCACATTGAGATCAGAAACCTTAAACATTATTAAACAATAAACTCCTGTATTAGGTAAAACATTGTTAAAATATATGTATAAAATAAAATTACAAAACTTCACAGAAAGTAAGCATAGATTTGCTGATGCTTGGCAACTTATCTGCAAATATATCAAGTTGTGGTGCCGCCTCTAGCATATCTCGTATAAGTCGCAATGCGCGCGGTAGAGGAGACTCGCGGTGCGCCACCGTGCGCATAGTGGGCAGCGCCACTAGGTGGTGCGCTCGACCTCTGAGATAGTTTTCGGGGACGAACAATCGGAATACCTGCGGTACCAATTCTGGACAGCTAGATTCACCACGAAGGATACAACAAACTGTGATCATAAGCTGATGGATACGTCTTGTATCCAGCGATCTGAAGCCAAGGACTCCCAATAAAAATTTTGTCGGGTACAAAAACGGATAATAACCCAATTTCTTTTTGTATAGAAATCTGAGAAACGCTTTTTGAACTTTTTCAAGTGAAAGGTTATAAACACTTTCATGGGGGCCCCAGATAACTGACGCCGTCTCAATCTTACTTCGCACCAAACTTACGTATAATAATTCGATAGCCGTACAATCATCAAACTCTCTGGCGTTTCTAATAACAAACCCCAATCTCTTAAAACACTCTGCTGCAAGGGTTTCGATGTGAGCATTGAACGTGAGTTTGGCATCAAAAAGTACTCCAAGGTCTTTGACCGAGTTAACACGACTAATGTTTTCAGTGCCCAAAAAGTAAGCAGCATGCATAGGATGTAAAGCCCTAGTAAACGACATAATGCAACACTTGGATGGATTAAATTGAAGCTTGTTGTTTATGCTCCATCGGTAAACTGCATCTATATCTGCCTGAAGTAGATTACAATCATCCAAATCCCGCACTACATGGACGAGCTTTAAATCGTCTGCGTATAGTAGACAAGACGCATGGCTTAGTACTGTGTCCAAATCATTAATCATCAGATTAAAAAGAAGGGGTCCAAGGATGGAGCCCTGACTGACCCCCGATCGGGTATGGTAAGATTTTGATACAAAGCATCCATGACGAACGAATTGATAACGATTTCGTAGATAATCAGCAAAAAATTTTAATAGTGATGGAGTAAATCCAAAGGAACATAGTTTATTTAAAAGGATATCGTTATCAATTCGATCGAAAGCCTTTGTGAAGTCAAAGTAGACTACGTCAACTTGGTTACCTTTGTCCAAATTACGGGATATTACATCAGTTAGTGTTAAGAGATTGGTGTTGACAGACCGTCTCGCTCTAAAGCCATGTTGAGAGTCAGTCAAATAAGGAGAAACCTGTTTTGTTATTTTTTTATGCAAGATGTACTCAAAAACTTTAGCCAACGCGGACATAATAGCTATGGGTCGATAATTTTCAACTTTTGACTTTTCTTTACTTTTAGGTATTGGTGTAACTTGGGAAAGCTTCCATTTTGTTGGATATTTATGTGTATTTAAAGAAAGATTGAAAATGTACAAAAGAGGTGTAATAAAATTGTCTCTACATGCTTTTAGTATATACGGGGGGAAGTGATCTGGACCTATAGAACACTTAGGCTTTAGAACTTTTAATGCGTATTTTATATCAGAAGCTAGAATTTTATCAATATGTACATAAGCAGCTGAACAACTAGTGTCATTTTCGTTTGCTGTATCCGGACAAAGCACAGGATCCTGTGGTAAAAAAACACTTGAAAAGAAACTAGCAAAAGCATCAGCAGCTTCGCTACCTTCAGAAACTTTATCTTTATAAGAAATTTTCGACACAAAGCCTCCAGTTGTTCGGAGATTGTCAATGTGTCGCCAAAAGTCTTGTGGGTTACTTCTGAGATTGCTTTGCACTCGTTTGATATAGATGTCATATGCTAGTTCCACCTGAAGTTTGATGTTTGCTCTTAATTTACTGAATTTATGATAAAATGATTTATCATTCGTAATTTTCCATAAACGATGAAGGTGAGCTTTGCATGCTATGTCTTTAATTATGTCATGTGTATACCAGACAGGATAGCGCCTAAGAACTTGTTTAGGGCGAGTCTTTTTCGGTGCACACTTGTCAAATATAGCATACATAATACTGTAAAAAGCATCAACGGCCTTGTCAACATCCGACTATTTATAGGTCCATTAAATTAAATGGCTTCGAGTTACAAAGCTTTTCTGAGAAGGACCAGCATTGAGTTAAGTATACCTATTATCTACAAGGTATACCAAAAGAGTACCATAGGGTAATTTTTAATTAGTTCTTGATAGCAAAAGATATGCATGTACTCATGATACTGCACAACTTTTCCCAAGGAACATAGGTCGAAATATGAAAAACCAAATTTGACCTCCCATACAAAATGCGCTATCAGCTGATGTAGTTTCTATGGGAGGTCAAAACTTGATTTTCGTATTACGACCTATGTTCCTTGGAGAAAGTTGTTCAGTGTACATTAATAACGTTTTCTATCAATAACTAATTAAAAGTCACCCTATATATTTCGCTCTCATCATACTGAACAACTTTCCCCAAGGAACATAGGTCGAAATACGAAAATCAAGTTATGACCTCCCATAGAAACTGCATCAGCTGATAACGCATTTTGAGCGCATACAAAATGCGCTATCAGCTGATGCAGTTTCTATGGGAGGTCAAAACTTGATTTTCGTATTTCATTTCATTTCCTACATCCTATGTTTTCTGTAGTATCATGAGTACATTTATACCTCTTCCCATCAAGAACTAATTAACAGTCACCCTATATAGGTAATTATTGATTTATCATAAGGAAAGTCGGTCGATATACAAAAAAAAATTACGATGAGTTTTACGATTTTTTTTGTGACATAGGTGAGCATTTGACCCCGATTTCTCTGGTGCTAAAGTGGCGATGGGGTCGAAGAGGTAGCATGCTTACCTAGATAATGCCTATTCAGCCTAGCCTTGAAAATGTATCTTGTCTATATGGTTCAGGGAAAAGATCTGCAGGGAGGGAGTTTCACTCCTTAGCCGTGCGCATTAAGAATGAAGAATCAAAGCTCTTTGTGCGAATAAGTGGTATGTCGACGACATAGGGGTGGTACATCATATCAGCCGAAAGACGTCCACTGCTGGACATAGGCCTCCCCTAAAGATCTCCATGACGACCGGTACTGCGCTGCTCGTAAAGAGCGGCTTCCCGCGACCTTGATCAGATCGTCGGTCCACCTTGTATCCACCTGCCAACGCTTCGTCTTCCGGTACGTGGTCGCCACTCTAGAACCCTACGCGGCCATCGGTTCTTCTTGCGACGTGCCCTGCCCACTGCCACTTTAGTTTAGCGATTCTCAGGGCTATGTCAGTTACTTTATGTCTTCTACGGATCTCCTCATTTCTGATTCGATCGCGCAGAGAGACTCCGAGTATAGCCCTTTTCATAGCCCTTTGGGTGACTTTGAGCTTCCTGATAAGGCCCATCGTGAGCGGCCATAGGGGTGGTACCTCGACCCTCATCTAGTCCTCATACGACTTTCCAATAAATCTGTATCAGCTGATAGCGCATATTGTTTTGGGAGGGGGGTAAACAATTTTTTCGTAAGTCGACCCTTCTAGAAAAAGTTGTTAAAACATATATAGGAATACTTATGAATTGAAGATTATTTGTTGAATGCGGCTTTCGACTAACGCATATGCGATGTATTACCTGAAACAAAAACAAATAAATCATTTTAATAAAATCATCACTATTCATAATAATATTTTCAAAGACTGACGGACAAGGCCAAGTGTACATTTAAGAATTTTGGTAACTTCCCTGAAAGATTTAAATTTCTTTTCAACACATTCACACTCTCTATTCATGACTATGTCAATTATCCCAAAGATAACCCCCTGCCTGTAAAATGTTAATCATCTACTAACACTTGTACGTTTGTGCTATGTTAAAATTTTATCAAAGTTTATTAAATTAATGATATCAAACTAAGAAATTATCAGTAATACATGTATTGTTGTCTTTTGCTCTTTCTGATTTACCAGTCTATGCCCAAAATTATGACTGCGTATAACCGATCTATTACCAGTAATTTTGTTTATATTCTGCACTTTGTCGATGGCGGGCGGAATCATCATTAGCAGAAACGATGGAATGATTCTAGGAATGTGAAGGATTCTAGGATTGAGCCATGAGTGAAGTGAGTGGTTCAAAATAAGAATCCTGAGCGTAGCTAGGATTTCAAGGTACGAGACGCGAAATAACTTTGCTGCAGAGCCAAAACACACAATTTTTCACTTCAATATAGCGACGAAAATGCTAAAGAATAGTACCTGATACTATAATTTCATCATCACGTTCTAATTTCAAAACTCTTTTCCCCGCTAGCGGCCAAAAACGACTTTTGCACGCAGATTTTTTCAGTATTCGGAGCTAACGAGGCGAAAAATATTTTTGAAAATCAATCCTCAAAAAGAATTAAATAGGGATATTCGTCCATGATAGGGATGAGAGCTCGTATGACAATCCTGGCTCCCGGGCTTTATAAATATTTACAGATCTATAGACAACAAAATCTGAACAGTCTGACCTAGAATAAAACAAATTAGGGTACACGTCCCACTCGTATCTCATTGTTCCTTAATACAAAGTGGAAGTGAAGTGTATTAATTATATTAATTCCAAAATTGGTACCGGCACCCTACACTCCCCACAACCATCCCTTTCTAACCTTTATAAATTTATGAGTTAGAAAGAGATGGATGTATCTATCGGCCCATCAAAGTGATAAAGCATTTTAAAATGGGGATTTCGGGCGTATTTATTACCTGTTTTGAATTTGCAAAAAAGGGCCTGTTTTATATTGCCAGTAAATTATGAGAAACACAAAATATTGAAAAGAATGAAAATATACAGGGTTTTAAGAAATTTGGTGTAACGCAAAGCGCGATTTGAAAGAAAGAAAGGGGAAGAGAGAGAGAGAGATTTGTGTAAGAGTACTACGATTCAAAACGTAACCGTATGAAAGGATTGATGAAAGTAGAGGAAACGAGGGAAGTATGTCAAGATCGTAGCAGGTGGAGGACTGTGGTCTCTGCCTACCCCGACGGGAAAGAGGCGTGATGTTATGTATGAATATGTACGATGACAAGCCGATGCGATGACAAGGGAATGACAAGCCCATTGGTGTGGTTGGTAGAGAGCCCGCCTCTCACGCCGTGGGCCGTCGGTTCGATCCCCGCCCAGGGCAAACATTTGTGTGATGAACACAAGTGTTTGTTCTGTGTCTGGGTTTTATTTCTCCATTTATGTATGTATATCAGTCTCTGATACAGATAGTACAGGCTAGGCTACTCGTAGTTTGGGATCAAACTTGGAGATCAAATGACCTTGAGTGAAAAGTCCACCAACATATTTTTTTTCTTCATCATAACATCCCGTGAGACGTCCAAGGGCTTAAGAACCGGAGGATGGGTAGCAGTAACTTTCTGTGTATCGTACCATCTTAAACACTATGGTCACAAATATTAGCGGTCGCCAGCCGCAACGCGTGGTAACTATGATACATCCCCTCCAAAGTACCACGCGTTTTAGCTGGATTTCTGGAGGGAGCTCCCTGTTCTCAGTGGACGTTTTACGCTGCCATAGCAGGATCCTAAACGGCGTAGACTCGCTCTATTTGCATTGTATTCTGCATGACATTCAATAAGTATTCTGTAAATAATCTACATTGAATAAAATTATATTTACAATGTTACCTATTTAATTTTAATTTTGATGCTTTATTATGTTGACAATTTAATTTAGTTTTCTTTTAATTCTATATTATTATTGACAATTTAATTTCTTCTGACAATTTGACAATTTAATTGACAATTCGATGTAATTTAATTTAATTTTTTTTAATGTCTCTTACTGCATGCCTCACAATATGCGATGCCCTAATACAGGGTTCATGTACTAACTGCTACAATTATTTAAGAACTTTAAGCTGTACAATGTAAGCATGAATAAATGAAATGAAAATCAAATTTTCTGAATCTATCTGAATCTATGGGATGTCATGATGATCCCTTTTCCATAAACATAACCAGTGAAAATCGAAAATTACAAATTATTCCCATAAATTTACTTTTGTCGTAAATCCCACCACCCAGTATAAATCTATTTTAAAAGGGACAAAATATTTACAGGAATAAAAAGATATTATCCAAAAGAAAAAAGTTGCCAGCCAATCATACGTCTCGCTGCACTTTTCTTTGATATAAAGTTAGTGTAGCATAATACAAGCCTAATGTATAACATTGAGATTTTATAGAGGGTCGGGGATGCAAGCAAATCTTTTCGTTATGTTTTTTTGGGATATCGCTGGCTTACTATCAAAAGGTACTATGTTCTATAAAACTTGTTTAAAAATTTAAGCTTTGTAATCGAATCCAGATTTATTGTTTTTATGTTAAGATCCTTATTAGGGATCCCTACGGGAGATTACTTTTGATATCGGAACAGGATTTTACTTCGTTGATCCTTATAAAGCACTGAGGGTAGCGACCGTACCACTAAAAATTACTAGAAGAAATTCAGAGGTAAGTTCAAAACTACTGTGACCAATTTTGTTGAGTTCGTCAGATATATACGGTACAATTATAGAAAATTGGTACAGAACTGTCGGTGCGCGGCTTCGACTCGCACTTGGCCAGTTTTTTAAGCTTAAAATATTTGATCAATAACCTGAAACCTTATTAATGTAAAGCAAACTGGTTTCACATTTAGCTTACTAAAGCTGGGCTTAAGCTCAAGTCTTTAATCGAATCAATATGCTTAATCCTACGAGCTAAAAAGCCGTTTTAGTCTGAATACTTATAAACGCTGAATTTATTAAGGTGCACAAAAAAGTAAGATTTTGGGGTCGATTGAAGCGCGGGCGATATAGGTGGCTGGCTATCCATCAGTCCAGTGCTAAAGCCACGATATGATATTTCTAGCTTAGCGCAGACTCTATCTTAGGAAAATGGAGATTTTTTTTCTTCAGTTATACTAATTAAATTAAAATTATATCTCGACCACATCACTTCTCACATCTTGTTTATTCCTACGTTTCTGCTAAGATAAAGGAAATATTTAATGTAAAAAGTGGCTTCGAAGTTATTTAGTCTCAAGGTCATTCAGGGAGTATTAATTAACCTTCAGTTTTCTTTATATTAGAGCAACAAGACGACTCGTTCTGCCCTTCTCTGCACCACCTGTGACACAGCTTACGCTCACCCCTAAGATTGACAGTAGCCGGGCGGGACCAACGGAAATACTCTGGTTTTTATGCCACTAGCGGTCACCCATCCGAGTCCTGACCACGGCCATGCTTAACGTAAAGAATGACCAGTTCAGTAATAACAATCAAAATAAGTAATAAGTATCAAAGCTTGATTTTGTATGTCATCATCATCATCATAACATCCCATGAAACGTCCACTACAGGACAGGGAGCTCCCTCCAGAATTCAAGCTTTTGCTGTAAAAATGTAGAGGGGAAGTACCATAGTCACCTCGCTTGTTAGCGTTACGGCTGGCACCATGGACCGCGGTTGTAGGTGACCGCAGTAAGTAAGATGTAAGATACACAGGAGGATGCTGCTGCCCATCCTCCAGTTTATAACCCTTAGTCGCCTCTTACTACACCCACGGGTATGTATAGGTTGGTACTATTCTTTGCCGGCACCACACGGGATGATTTTTTGCCGGCACCACACGGGATGATTTAATATGTACCTATTCTAAATGCTTATTGTTCAATTTAGTATTAAAAGATCGATTACCTACTGAACTCACTGGGTGCATTTAAGCCCATCTGGCTTCCGCAGCCTTTAGTCATAAAGAATATGAAACTCTGTAAAAAATTGAATCTTTACATACATACATAACATCACGCCTTGTTCCCGACGGGGTAGGCAGAGACCACAGTTCTCCACCTGCTACGATCTTGACATACTTCCCTTGCTTCCTGTACTTTCATCAATCCTTTCATACATGCATGATTACATGAATCTTTAAATAAATAAAAAAAACATACGGCCTTCCGCGGCCTATGTGGGTCGCAGGTTTAGGTGTGGAGGGATCCTTCGTAGGTACTGGGGCGGGTACCTCGTACCTGGGTGACGTTAGGCACTAGACCCGTGGGTCACGTTGGGCTTATGCCTTTGTAATTAAATACTACATCGAGAATGGCTGAACCTTTTTTTTTATAGAAGAGGGAGGCAGACGAGCAGGCGGGTCACCTGATGGTAAGTGATCACCGACGCCCATAGACACCCGCAACACCAGGGGGATCACAGGTGCGCTGCCGGCCTTTAAGATATTTGTAGGCTCGTTTCTTGAAGGCTGCCTTGTTGTACCCGTCCGGAAATACCTGCGCAGGAAGCTGATTCCTCACCTATGAGGAGGCTGGTAATTAATAAAGTTTTTTTTTTGGTAAAATGTCAGCAAAACTAAAATGAAACTGGGCAGGACATGTCTCTCGTATGCATCCTGAAAGGTGGGCCAAATTGGCCACAGACTGGATCCCGGAGGACGGGCGACGTCGCCGAGGCCGTCCCAGAAGGAGATGGCGTGACGAATTAAATGCATTTGTGACTGACTGGCAGTTAGCATCACAGGACCGTGACAGATGGCGAAAAGAGGGGGAGGCCTTTGCCCAGCAGTGGGACACCCAACAGGCTACATAAAAAAAATGATTTTTTTAAATCATTCTTTAGTATCTTTTAACGGTAATGGATCCTCATAGCTCAGCCAAGCCGATGATCCCGACATTACGACAGAATGACAAACCACCACTGGGCCATGAGCGCTTGAAAAATACTTCAAAGAAAACCACACAATGGCATACTGCAGTTTAAAAGTCCTAATTATGACTGTGAGTCACTTCACCTAACAGTTCGACACAGTTATTGGAAAGTCCCTACCTGATAATACATACCTACATACAATACGCGATAATGAGTGTTCAATGTGTGAGGGTGTATACAGGGTCTTAATTTAAAACTATCCATTTCTTTCAGGGAATAAACTAAAAAAAAAGTTTTGAAAAAGTATTGAGGGACAGTTCACTCAAACTAGGCAAAGCATGTACAATGGGTACTTACCCTTACCAGAGAAAAAAGGTTTAAAAGGAAAAAGCAGAGGTAACATTGGATTTAAGCCCGCGTCACACAGAGGCGGTAGCGGAAGCGTTCCGGGGCCGGTATTTTTTGTAAAGTATGAGTTCTTATGCACCCTGTCACATTGAAAAGCGGTCGCGGCGCGGTATTTTGTTCCCGCCAAACCGCCCCGGACCGCTTTCGCAATCATACCGCCTCTGTCTGACTTGAGCTTTAATCGTGTTTCAGAGTCAGCCATTTTCTTGGAAAGATGCTTAGTTATCACATAATTTTTTTTCACGGCCATATTTTCATCACTTTTGTTTAAAAACTGCACAAGTGAAGCGTATTTAGCTCTTATCAGCCCCTTATCGCATTGGACTATTTATTTATACCATTCTTATTGCAAACGCTCAACGTGCTAGAGTCGTGCTACAAGTTGTCAATGTTGATGTGTTTTTGTCTGTACAAAAGTAAGACCCAGTATACGTGAAAGCGGGTCAGGATAACGTTCCCAGGTTATGGTTACAGTGATAACGTGGTAACTGATGTTAATATTGGTGTGATTCATTTTTGAAGGTAGTTCGAAAATCGGAATGTTGTTACTTTTGTTACGGTTAGAAGATGTTACATAGAGCTCTTTGTGTTTTTTTGTAGTTACTGTAATTATTTTTCTTTTTAAGAAAGAATCATTTCAAGTTGATCGAGAGCTAATAATTTCAAATTTCGTAAGTAATTTAAAAATTTCAATGATTAATTTCGTATTAAAAAGTTACTAAACGATTGCAAAAAATAATGACGTTAGCGTTGTAAAACTTCATACAAAATCTATAAAAGATATGTTTTGACGTTCATTATAGAAATATTAGTGGATTTGACTAGGTTGTAAACTTGCAAAAACAATTCCTCAGTGATTTTTTTTTACTCTAGGCCTTGATCTAGTCTTGAATACAGAGATGAGGTCGACGATGGAACGAGCTTGTGCAGAAGAAGCCTATTCACTCGCGACTTGAATAGAAAAAAAAAACAATAAAATTAATAAAACTGAACACTACAGGATGTTTTTAAATCTCCACCCGTGTTTTGCGGCGACATATGCAATCCAATCATATTACCGCATAACGACGATAATGCTGAGTGCCTCTGGCGAATTGGAACACGCTGTGTACGGATTATATATTTTTGTTTGAAGTACAGGTGGAATAAAAATCTCATCATTTTTTTGCAGTTAGTGAAGCAAAAAAAGAACGGTCATAAATAAATACATATGGTAGTGTATAGGATCCTATAGATATAGTGAATATAAATTTAGCATGTTACTTAGAGCAAAAAACTGAACAAATTTTCTAAAGAAACTTGTCGAAATTCGAAAGACCAAATTTGACCTCCCATACAAAATGCTCTATCAGCTGATGTAGTTTCTATGGGAGGTCAAAAATAGATTTTCGTAATTCGACCAATGTTCCTTGGGGAAAGTTGTTCAGTTTCATGGTGTAAGAAACATACTAAAATTAGCTTCACTATTTCATTAGGGCCTTTATCGTCCTTGTGGTGCCGGAAAATAGTAGTACCCAACCCAAGTCTACCCCTGCGTGTGTGTAGTAAGAGGCGACAAAGGCATTATGAACCGGAGGGTGGGCAGATTGGGTAGCAGCATCTTATACTGCATCTTTAAATCTATTTTTGAATGTACAAGTAAAGCCCTTTCAAATGATACCCACTCGACCTAGTAACGACAATTTAAATTTTGTTCCCCCTTTTGGGCCCCTTTTACAATAATAATAATTTTTAAATTGTTTCATTTAAAATTAAGTTGAATAATCATATTTTAAAACGAATCCAAATTTCAAGTCGATAGGATGAGTGGCTGCTGAGATAAACAGGTGTGACAGACAGACAGACGAAGTCACACCATAAGGGTTCCGTTTTTACCATTTTGGTATCGGAACCCTAAAAATACCAATCTCTTAATTTTCCACTCGCCTGTACCTACTTGTCGTATTAGGGCTCCCGCACACGACCGAGAATCGGTGGCCGATTTTTTGTCGGCATCCCGCTCTTACGTGTTATCACCTGGATCTTCCGTCCTTGTCCCGGCCGATAATCGCCTACCGATTCTCGGTCGTGTGCGGGAGCCCTTAACATTGTCATTCAGGCAAATCCGATATTATGTACATACGAATACAAAGTTGTTACCTGCTATTATCCTCATTTCAATCCCGAAAATAACGGTACGAAACGGGATTTTCATAACCAATTTGATGGTAATATTTCCCGCGAAATGTCACAATTTTATATCGTTTGTTATTTTGATTTCAATAATATTTCAGCAACAGTAAATATTATAACTAAATCTGTGTAATGATTCTGTTCTACGTAGACGAGCGAATGTATACTTTGACTCTTTCACCGTGTTCACAAAATTTGTAAAACTTATAGAGGTCAATGTATACGCTTCTATAATAAGGTACCCACTCATATTGAAAGTTTACCGTTAGATAAATTAAAAACTGTTATCAAACAAAAATTATTTAAGAAAGGTTATTATGAAATATCAGATTATCTAGAAGAGAAAAATCCATGGGATTAGGCTGCGGTTCTAAAATGCTATTTCAAAATTCAGATTGACTTATGTTTATTGTATCAACCCTGTACATTCAAACATTTTTAAAAAAGCGCGTGGGTTTTTATTGTCGCTTCTTTTTTTTCCTACTATGGCGCCAATTTGTTTGTGAAGCGATGTGGTTTAGCTGACGTCATTAAGATATTTTAATATACAACAATGAATGAACTATTTTGACTTTGACTTTATCAAAGTTACTATTGCAAAAATTATTTCAAGTCCCCGCTTTCAGAGTACCTAACGTAAACAACTTATTGCTAAGAAATTGTGTGAAGTCATCAAATACTCCGGCACACCCCGAAAACTACATACATCGAGCGCGAATTTGAAATTTAAAATTGGAACGTCGCGTACGCTCGCATATTCAGTACAAAAGACGCTCTGAAGGACCACGAGAATCTCGCGGGAGGGTGGGCGCGGGGGTGCGGGGTAGATTGCAAGGGGGGCGAGGAGTGTCCGTTCGGTATGATAGTACCTCTACTAGACTCCGGTCTAATAGTCATCAAATACTCGGGTCCTAATGAAATAGTGAACATAATTTTAGCATTTTCCTCAGACCATGAACTACGTAGATAACTAGTAGCCTAGACCAATGGCTTGACGTGCCTTTGAAAACACGGAATCATCTTATGACATTCAGATGTTACATGCTGCGTCCTAACCAAACTGCATTGTTTTTATGTGACAGTGTCCCCACCGGGAATTAAACTTAGAATCTTCGAAGAACGAGCTGAACGCTCCAATAGACTACGGAGACTGTTCAGCTTCAGAAAGCGTGATAGCCCTCTACGTTCTAGAATACTTCTACATACATACATACATACATAATATCACGCTTTGTTCCCGTCGGGGTAGGCAGAGACCACAGTTCTCCACCTGCTATGATCTTGACAAACTTCCCTTGCTTCCTGAACTTTCATCAATCCTTTCATACATGCTCGTCGGTTCAGGGTACTTTAAACTTCTAGAGTCTAAATTATTCTGCTCAAGCGGCCGACTGACAAATAGAAATATTTTATAAAAGAAAAGAGATCCACCCTATTCAGACACGCTATAAATCCTAGATATCCTAGGATAACTTTGCGTTTTGCCTGTATCTTGAGATACAGAACTGTCTGGTTCTCTGATAGGTCTATCTCGATCGAGATTTAAACAGGGTGCTTATTCGCCATTTTAAAAATGGCTTGTGAATGTTGTGGTAAGGAATCTGTCTAAAGTTTTTATTTCTGTACAAATAAAACCTACAAACAAAAGGTATTCGTATTTATATTCGTTTTTCAGAACCTGAATATCATCCTCATAACATCCCTTATGAAACTCAAACTCAACTCAAAATATGTAGTTTATTCATTGTTGGATATGAAAATTTAAATCTTATATTTAGGCGAACCTTAAATTATTTCACCCCCATGGGAGATGATTTTTTTTAAATCCTTTCTAAGTGGGTGAGTATAAGTGTAAGACGGCTTTTAAGCGGATACGGCTTAAAAGAATCATTCAGTCAATAAGGACATGTTTCTTTCATTAAAACATGGATTAAAAGGAATCGATTAGAAGATGGACACAACGATCTGAATAGTGATATGAATATTATAATGATAGTAACAGCAACTATTCCTTAATAGCTCAATCTAGATTCTAGGCTAGTCTAGATTTTACTCCCAAGATAGTCTTAAGTGATTGCGGCTCATTGTGTTTACCTAGCTGTCAGGGAAAAATATTGTTCGCCAACTTTGGGGAAAAATAAGGGTTTAGTATTTTAGTAAGTAATCCATAAAAAAAGTCGTCCTCCCAATAGACAATTTGTCAGTGACTTGTATGAAAACTCTGAAAATATGTCGTGGTTACCCGACTGCCCTCGAAGTAGGGTTATGTTTTTCGACTCAATTTTATTGGGATTTCTACAGTTCCATGTTCGAAGTCAATAGTTCAAAGAAATTCCGTGCTGTTTTACATCTTATAGGTACCTCGTGGTCATCATCATATCGTGTGGGTTCTTAGATCGATGACCGATTACACGAACCCTGGTGTCAGAGTTGTTGTGCCGCCAAAGGCTCATTGACAACTACTCCGTAGATAGCCGGGGATTAACGTGCCTTCTGAAGCACGGACTCATCTAACTTTGGGACAATCAGGAGATTAATCCTGCAATGATTTAACCAAACTGGGGAAGTGTCAAAAATGATTTTTGTTGGACAGTTTCCCCACCAGGAATCGAACCAAAGACCTTCGGATCGCGGGCCGAACGCTCTATCCACTCGGAGGCTGGAGACTTAGCAGTAAATTGGAGGCGGTTGAATTTTTTTTACTTTTAATTTCTTAAGGATCACTTGCAGCGATACCTTGGGATTGTGAGATAGGACGGGATTTTTTCTGTGCGATGTAAAGAAATTGAAAGATTTATTGGATTTGCCTCAGTTGCGCTGGGGAAGCGCTTTAGGTATATCGCTTATTAAAAAGGTATCAAAATATAAATAAATAAATCGTAACCACAAAATATCAATATTTTTCGGCTTCCGTAACGCAAAAGGAAGAAAAATTATACTAAAGGATATACAGGGTTTAATTTAACTGCGTGCCTTAGTTTAGAGCACCGAATAAACTAATAGTACGGACACCCTTGCAATCCACCCCGCACCCCCGCACACACCCGCCCGCACAACTCGCGTGGTACTCCTGCGGGTCAGTTGTACTGAATATGCAGGCCTAAGTGCGCTTCCAATTTCAAATTTCAAATTCGCGCGCTTTGTATGTAGTGTCTTATCAGGATGTCAAATCATTGGCAGAGGACAGAGAGAAATGGAGATTGCTCCACCGACAAGAGCGCGGCTCTTAAATATGAGAAGAAGAAGTATGTAGTGTCCGAGGTGTGCTTAGGGGGTGTTTCAGTAACGATAAAGGAACACGGTTTTTTTTTAACTCAAGAAATAAAAAATAAATTAAGTAGGTTTTTTTTATTCCTTTGTCGTAACTGAAACGCCCCTAAGCTAAAGTAAGCAATTAAATTAACAGTGTACAGCGAAACTATTGGCAGAAAAAAAAATGGTTGACGGTGACAAAGAAGCGCTGCTTCCGCACATTTTGTTCCTAAAGCACAGAATAAAGTAATAGTACTATCATACAGAACG
Organism: Athrips mouffetella; assembly: GCA_947532105.1. NCBI lineage: Eukaryota > Metazoa > Arthropoda > Insecta > Lepidoptera > Gelechiidae > Athrips > Athrips mouffetella. The sequence goes on along the minus strand of OX383981.1, from coordinate 15,707,673 downwards.
GACACTCTCCGCCCCCCGCCCGCAATCTACCCCGCACCCCCGCGCGCACCCGCCCGCGAGATTCTCGTGCTCCTTCTGAGGGTCTTTTGTACTGACGCGACCTTCCAATTTTAAATTTCAAATTCGCGCTCCATGTATGTACTCGTAGTATCCGGCGGGGTGGGCCTAAAGTGTCAAATTCCAAGAGCAGCACCGTCAATTCCGATTTTATCCATAGATAGTTTTTCCTCTATATGACTGAGATGATGACGAATGCGAACGTTTTATCTCGCGTTGCCCACCTCGAGAACTCATCATCATCATCATATCAGCCGAAAGACGTCCACTGCTGGACATAGGCCTCCCCTAAAGATCCCCATGACGACCGGTCCTGCGCTGCTCGCATCCAGCGGCTTCCCGCGACCGCCACCAGATCGTCGGTCCACCTTGTGGGGGGCCTGCCAACGCTTCGTCTTCCGGTACGTGGTCGCCACTCTAGAACCCTTACGCCCCATCGGCCATCGGTTCTTCTTGCGATGTGCCCTGCCCACTGCCACTTTAGTTTAGCGACTCTCAGGGCTATGTCAGTTACTTTTGTTCTTCTGCGGATCTCCTCATTTCCGATTCGATCTCGCAGAGAGACACCTCGAGAACTAAAGATGCGAATTTCTCATGTGCCGGATATTGTACAAAGCCCTACCACCTTCAAACCACCTACAAAGAGAAAGGAACATACTTGCAACTGTATTAAATTATCGGATGAATTTTAGTATCGTTTTATGTCCCTTCCGAAAATCGATATAAATTCGATATGATCCATAAAAAAATTACGACCAAATTGTAATGACGATCGGTAAAAGCCCTTAACTGTATCTGATATTTAAAGTCTTTGGTTATGTCAAAAATTCATTGGAATTTTATTAGTCACACTTACATAAAAATTATTTGTAGCTGTTTCATTATCACCACATTTATTAATTTGAGTGGGTTAATTCTGTAAGTCGCCTGACGACCACTCGACTTTCAATGATATCTTTTAAGGGTTACGACTAAAATAGTGCGACTTCGTCTGTCTGTTTGTCAGTCACACCTACTTATCTCAGCAATTACTAACGTTATCGTCTTGACATTTTGACTGGTAATTAACCGTACTTGCATGAATAGTAATTCATCTGAAAACGTAAAAGATATATTTTTATTTTCATTAAAATAGGTCCGTAACGAGGTGGCAATTTTCAAAGTGTGGCTACTAGGTCAAGTGCGGTCAAAAGCTTAACGTTTAGATTATAAGGGTTCTGTATTTTTTAACCAACACGGAAATCTATTATGAACACCATTTTTGGCACTGGCAAGAATATCTCCATACAAATTGACAATTCAGAAAAAAGTTAATGCGTTATATTTGCCAACGAGTTGCCAAGTATTATAGAATTCGATTAAAACTGCAATATGTGATGCAATATCGAGATCGGAGGCGCAAATTCACCGAACTGCATGCGCTGAATTACAAAATGTACTTTGAAGCCATTTTGATATCCATATTGCCGCCGCGTAAGCAGGGACGTACTCAGACATCTACCATTTTATCATCAAGCATTTTGCATTGCATGACAATAAAGAATGGCCAATATTTTTTATGAAATTTTATACTTATTTAAAAATATATACGTAACATTACTTTTTTTTGCATAATTTACTAACATTGCATAAGTTTGTACTAATTAAGATTGCCTGTTTCTCCCACAAACCAATAACACCAATCATTGACTGTTGAGTTCTTATTCGCAAAGAGAAATTTGGTTTGCGATCTTTACTTCAGTCTTTATCGTGGGCAGCGCACTTCTACTGTTTTATTATTAAACTTCGTCACAAATAAGACAGCACGCAAATAAGATGCTACAATCATCAGGTGCAGGTTTTTTCATGACTTTGGCATATTTGAATGCAAACATGAAGAGCAAACATGTAATGACAATTTCCAGTGTGTTGCCAGTATGGCCGATTAATGAAAATGTGTCAAGGTATAACAAGTAAACTATGTCGAATTAAACAAAATCATAACATATAGGCGTTCTACTAAAGTATTTAGAGTCAACTAACGGGTGTACAAAGACATGGCCGGGGTCCCATAGTAATCTGAAACGACTCCTTTGACTTTCATGTTAAAGTAATTTTCTGTTTCTTTATGTTGGTTGATCCTGATGTGCCTTTTTATACAGGGTTATTTTTGGACCCCTGGCCAAATTTTTGTACGTTGCTCAGAAAATGTATCTGAACAACTTTTCCAAAGGAACATGGGTCGAAAAAAATTCGGTCCTCCCATACATATCTTTTGCCGGCAGTAATAGGATTTGTATGGGATGAGCAAAATTGTTTTATAGTTTTTCGACCCATGTTTCTTCCCAAGGTCCAAAAATACCCCGGTATTTTGATAATGCACTTTAACAGATAAACTCCTGTTTTATGTGGATTATCATGTGTAATGCTTACGAATCGCTTAGTGCGAAAATCTTTATGAATTAACCCATTGGCTGGTATTAAAGGTCTTAGTTTAACTATAGTAAAACATTACGTAAATAATTTAATTTGAAATGTTCGATTGGATTGAACATTTGCAATAATTCAGGAAGTTATAAGATAAGTCATACGTAATAGAATTACTTTTCCACGTAGGTCGATCCGACCCAATTTCATCCGTAATCCCTCCCTGTCCTTCAAGATATCACATGGCCATATCAAAATTGAATCCCAGGGTCCTATCATGGCAACGGATGCTAGATACGTAATTCCATACGTAATAAGGTAGGCAAAAAAAACGTGATCGAAAATATAACTTGTCGCCTGTCAATTTGTACGAATATAGTCGATGCAATTTCATTGCAATCTATGGGAGTGTGGATAAAATTACTTCATATATTATATCTATCTAGATTCTGGCTGCACGGTATGTATAGTTTATCCATGTGTTGCCATCTTAAAAATAATTCAATATCATCTCTATCCGCCGGTGTCGTAAAAGGCGACTTATGGAACTTAAAAAGAGGTCACTATTATACCTGTCTATAAAATGGAACATTATTCAACTAGGGCTTAATATTAGAGAGATCTCTGAGAAATGCAACGGTATCCCAGGAGGACGTATAAATCATTTCTATCGCACTTTGCTTATAGAGTTGGGAATTGCGGGACACTCCTTCATCCAGCACGGGATATTATTAACAAACAAACAGACTGGGCACCTGAGTTCTAGTTTAAAATACTTTTAGTTTTTATTAGAAAAGTTTTATGATACGATATGACTTATTTCTTTTGTGCCACAAGTGAGAAAACAGGGAGATTGGGCCACCTGATAGTAAATAGTCACTGCCTATATTTTATGCACATTCTGACCAATTTGTAGGGTTCTTAATCATTCTTTAACACGAAAAAGACATCAAAAGCGCATTGCTACCCTAAGAATGGAATACCTCGTGTGCCAAAATGTGGGCCGAAGATCTAGTTAAACGCGTTTTTGCCTTTGTCCAGGAGCAGATATCTTCGGACTGATTTGACATAATTATAAAAAGTTACAAACTAAAAAACATACACACAGTTAAAAAAACCATTTAAAATAATAAAAAATTTTTATTCATAAGATTTAGATATCCATTCTACTTTATCTGTTATTTTACTGTTTTCGGAGTTTCTCTAGCGTCTTAAAGTTTCTAACAAGAACCAGGCCCAGCTCTACTCACGAATAATTCACTCCACTCAACGGAATCGAACCTCATTGCATATTCTAATTTTAAATCAGTATCCACCGTATCCAATAAAGCCGGCACGTCTACCCCGCGTCTTGGCTCACACAATACTGATTAATGAAACATGCATTGCATCGCCTTTTGTGCTACCCACACCGCGGTAGCCAATCAGCGAATGGCAAATTTGATTTTAGAACGCATTGTTGGGTTTCTTTTGTCGGAATTTAAAATTTAAAAACAAGTCAAGGTGTACGATTGAAGATGAAAAAGCAAAACTTTCACTATGGATTTGAGGCTTGGATTTCTGATTAAAAAACATCACGCCTTATTCCTGTCGGGGTAGGCAGAGACTATAAACCTCCACCTGCTACGATCTTGACATACTTCCCTCGCTTCTACTACTACCTTCATCAACCCTAAAAATCTCTGAATATCTTCTAGACGTTTTTAAATCGTTTCTTTATAGACATGATCGTTTACCCCCTTTATTAGTAGATACCTATTTTGGCTATTTTTATGAATCACCGGTACCTTTCCTGTTTATGCTCTCTGAGATCCTGTCAATAGAATTATGGTAAACCAATTCAACTAGGGTTACCAAACTTCAAGGCTTGCATTGATTATTTTAGGATTTTAAAGACACGGAATTCCTTTAGAGTTATTAAAAGAAATAAAATCCACATATTAAAAGAGATCCATAAAGGCTTGTTTTTTATAATACTCCAAAGATCTTTGAACATTACCACACTCCGGACACTGCATACAACGAGCGCGAATTTTAAATTTAAAATTGAAAGGCCACGTATGCTCGCATATTCAGTACAAAAGACCCTCAGAAGGAACACGAGAATCTCGCGGCCGGGAGCGAGGAGCGGCCGGGAGGTTCTTTTGCCTCCGTCATAAAAGTACATTACTGTTAAGGCTGAAAATAAGGCAATAATCGTCCGACTGATATTGAATGGCCGAGGCGAAGCCGAACTGTCTGCGCGTCCATAACTAAGACGGTATTTTACGGACGGTTTTTTATACTGACGGCAATTTTGTATAGAACAACAGTATAAAGTAGAAATATATCAGCTGTGCTATGTATTCACGTCTTTGACACTTTTTAATCCTACTAATATTATAATCGCGAAAGTTTGTAAGTATGTATGGATGGATGTATGTTTGTTACTCTTTCACGTAAAAACGAATGAATGGATTTTAATGAAACTTTACAATAATATAGCTTATACATCAGAATAACACAGAGGCTACAAATTATTAACCTGCGCAGACGAAGTCGCGGGCACCAGCTAGTTATACATATGGCAACCCTAAATTCAGCCCACGGGAGTTTGCCCTCACTTACACGTGTTGTTTACTCGTTATTTATGTTATTTCTGTGAAATAGAGGGTTCGGTATTTATAATATAATAGTTATACGTAATAAGCCATACATCGCTTCCGGGATAGAAGAAAAACAAGATCCCGACACAGAATAAAGTAAGGCTGTGTATTAACGTGCCACCAAATTTGAGTAAATTTTAACCAAATAATATTCACCAAATTTTGTCTACCACAATGGATGAATGTACACCAAATTTGCTTCTGGCACTTCGCCGGCCGCTGCCGCGGCACGGTCGCTCCGCTCGCTCGGCTCATGCGTTGTGGTCGCAAGATAACCTAACACAACCTAACCGAACCGGTTACCCAAATTTGGTGTACGTTCGTTAAGTGTATTGGGGTATAAAAAATTATTTTGGGCATCATTTAATTTGTTGCCATAAAGTAATAGTACTATCATACAGAACGGACACTCTCCGCCCCCCTTGCAATCCACCCCGCACCCCCGCGTGCACCCGCCAGCGAGATTCTCGTGATCCTTCTGAGGGTCTTTTGTACAAATTCAAATTTGGAACAAAGATAGAAATGCGAAAAAAATTTTCAAACCTTCATACAAAATGTGCTGTTGATGTAGTTTGTCATCATAACATCCCATGAAACGTCCACTACAGGTCAGGGAGCTCCCTCCGGAATCTAGCTTTTGCTGGAAAAATGTAGCGGGGAAGTACCATAGTCACCTCGCTTGTTAGCGTTACGGCCTGCACCAATGCAGTTTGAATGGAAATTGGAAAAATTATTTTCGTAATTCGACCTATGTTTCTATGGAAAATGTTGTTCAGTTTCATGATTAGAATCTACCGTCAGTAGGTCACCAGACACATTATAAGCAATAGTACCTGGGCGTGACCTGGGCGACCGAGTTTCAGTCTATAATATCCGCTTTAACATTAAAATATCATCGGGTGAGCAAACTATGCTACCCGCTAACAGATAGCCCTGTAGTTTTCTGTCTAATACGCGATATTTTAACAAATACTTAAAAGCATTGTCCTAGAAATAAGACTTAGCTATGTTTAAAAACGGTATGTAATTACATTGAAATCGTTAGAGCCGTTTCCGAGAAACAGATCGCAAAAATATATACAAACTAGCTGGTGCCCGTGACTTCGTCTGCGCAGGTTTATAAATTGTAGCCTATGTGTTATTCTGATGTATAAGCTACATTATTGTAAAGTTTCATTAAAATGCATTCAGTAGTTTTTACGTGAAAGAGTAACAAACATCCTTACAAACTTTCGCGTTTATAATATTAGTAGGAAGTAGGATAGTAGGATATTGCTCTTATAATAGTGTAGGATGTATCTATTTAAATGGAATTATTTATTTTTAATCAATGCATACACTTTCCTATGTTACTCAGACCATAAAGTGAACAACTTTTAAACGTAAATAGTCAAAAAACTTGTTAGTCATACAAAAGCGCGAAAATTTTATCGTCATTCGCGGCATTGGCTCATTTAACTACCGTAGATAGTTGCCGGGACCAAAGGCTTGCTTTGGTTTTTATCTTTACATAGTTACCACGCTTGTAAGCGTTGCGGATGACACAATACACTAATAGCATCAAAACCGCTGATGTGAAAATCTCAGCGATTAAAACCCTGTGTTGATTAAGACCCTGTATCAAGCTCTTCATCGATGCAGAAACAGCTCAACAAACCGCAGATAGACGGGACAACTCGGCTAGTTCGTTCCTTCGTTCACCGCCACCCGTTATTTACTTGAGTATTCTATTGTGGGTACTGCATTCGAGCGGATTCGGTACGACGTCTCAGCAGTACGCAGCGTCAAACGTGATCACGCGACGCGGTGGCATCTTTCAGCGTTCATTGCGTGTCACAAAACATCTACCCGTGGGTATCGTAAGAGGCGACTAAGGGTTAATGAACCAGAGGATGGGCAGCAGCTTCCTTCAGTGTATCGTATCATCTTACATTCTGCGGACATCCTTTATAATGCGCACGGCAAAGGAGTGGAATTCTCTGCCTGCGTCTGTATTCCCGAGCTCTTATAACCCGAATCTATTTAAGTCGCGAGTGAATAGGCTTCTTCTGGGCAAGCTTGCTCCATCGACGACCTCATCTTTGTCCTCAGGGCTAGATCGAGGTCGAGAGTAAGCCCGTGCACAGTAAAAAAAAAACCAACAACCGCGGCCCATGGTGCCAGCCGTAATGCTAACAAGCGTGGTGATTATGGTACTTCCCCTTCACATTGTTTCAGCAAAAGCTGGAGTTTTGGAGGGAGCTCCCTTTCCTATAGATAGTGGACGTTTCATGGGATGTCACGATGACGACGACTGTTGTGTCGACTTCAGGTCTGATCCAAAGGGGATGATATTAGAGCAGTTAGTTGTCATCGTGTAGTATGTTTGGTTAATTTGTTACTTCCCTGTAAGCGTGGGTATATTTTTTAAGGGAACGTATCCTAGTCACCACACCCGTTCGCGTTGCAGCTGCCTCAATGGACCGCGGTGTCTGGTGATCGGTGATGCCTATCATCTGGTTAAAATTTAATTCTTTAATTTAGATGTCTGAAAAATAAGGACGAACACCTTCAACATCTTTCGGCTGATATATTTGCAATAAACAACTTGAAATAATACAGGGTTATTTTTGGACCCCTGGCCAAACTTTAGTATGTTACTCAAGACACGAATCTGAACAACTTTCCCAAAGGAACATGGGTCGAAAAACGAGAAAAATTTCGGTCCTCCCATACAAATCTTGTGCCGGCGATAGTGGACTTTGTATGGGATGAGCAAAATTTTTTTTCGTTTTTCGTCCCATTTTCCTTTGGGAAAGTTGTACAGATACATGTTCTGAGCAACATCCTAAAATTTGGCCCGGGGTCCAAAAATAACCCTGTATGTCTGACTGTGTATGCGCGTGCTGGCAAACCAAATCTCCTCGTGTGGGTATAATTGCAGTATTTTATAGTAGTGTCGGGAGTATTGCTTTATTAAAGTGTTCCAAGTTTCCGATTCTCCGTTCCATAGTTTGTTGTATACTGGCAATCGTCTCCAATATAGTACCTACCAGTAATCAACTGCTCTAGAAGCTGCAACTTAAGAATTTGTTTAAAAATTTAATCTTTTATTATTTTTTATCGTATATCTTACATTTATTAGTTTATTAGGGTAATAACACACATCGAGCGCGAATTTGAAATTGGAAGGTCGCGTAGGCTCGCATATTCAGTACTAAAGACCCTCAGGAGCACTATTTCTTTTGGAAATTAGATTGTTTTAAATAGTAAGTAGTGTCACTAACAAATTACATTTTACGTTCTATAGCAATATCTTTACTAGGCCGTGGTTAGAACCCAGATGGGTGACCACAATCGGCAAAACAACTAGAACGTTTCCTTGCTTCGGATGGCACGTTAAGCCGTTGGTCCTGACTCCCGACTACTTTCAATAAGTAGTCGTTAGGCCATAAAATATAATTTAGTGCCTTGAAAACTTTGTCATCCATTTGGGCCACTAACCTGTCAAAGCCAGTCTACTATGCTGGAGCTCAGATCGACCGCCGCTCTATGTAAAAGCCAGTGTTATTGTCAAATCCACTAGGTCAGGTAACTGACTCCGTAAAATCTTAAAAAGGCTAGACAATGTCTGATAATTACTGAAGCATAGGAGAATGAGTCCGACTCGCACTTGACCGGTTTTTTCAAGAGCGATTAACAATTTTTTTATCTTTGGTTTTAATCCATCCACTTCTCATCCACTCGCACGAATGACCAAACAGACAAACCAAACTATGCAAATGATCTGAATAACAGACCCCTTGTTTCTGCCATTATTATGCATACGGCATATAAATTGCAAATTAAATTACATCAACGACCCTCAAAGCTAATTGTATAAACGTCTCAATAGTTCATAGTTCCAGGATAAAGGGAAAATCGTTTCGTTACAAGAAATAAAACCGGAGCTTATATGACGGAAAGAATAACATTGTGTTTGTAATAACTTGTTTTTAGGGTTCCGATACCAAAATGGTAAAAAAAAGGAACCCTTATGGTGCGACTTTGTCTGTCTGTCAGTCACACCTCTATATCCCAGCAACCACTCATGCTATTGACCTGAAATTTGGAATAGTTTTAGAATATAGCTGCCCAACTTAATTGCACATGAAATAATTTTGAAAAAAATATGATTATTAATGTAAAGGGGGCCAAAATAGGGGGGGCAAAATTTCAAATTGTCGCTACTAGGTCGAGTGGGGTATCATATGAAAGGGCTCTACTTGTACATTCTAAAATATATTTTTGTATTTTTTTTACGTCTCTTAGTTTTCAAGTTATGATGAAAAATTACAAAAAAAATACCACCCCCCCCCCCCCCCCCTTATCTTCGAAGTTTGTAAAAGGAAAAATCTTAATTTATTATAGTTGACAGAAGTTTATGTAAACATTACAGTAAAAATAAAACGATCTTTCTAAGTTGCACAGTTTTTTAGAAATCTGCAAATAACCTTTACAAACGCTCGCTCACGGAATCTTTAATATTATCACAATTTAATTACTGCGACACCGTTTACGGACCATGCCTACACGAAAAAACCAGTTATCGGATACAAAAATTACAGAACTCATGTGTAAGGTTTAGTGAGCGTGTAGGGCGTAGGGAGCGTATCACACCCCTGCTCAATGAGCTGGGGAGCCTTGACATGGCGTCTCGCAGGCAGCTACACCTGGCCTGCCTCACATACACCGTGTTGCAGCAGGGCGCCCCCGCCGGGCTCGCGGCCAAGCTGCGGCTGCAGGACGAGGGCGGGCGCCGGCAGCGCGCCGCCCGCGCCCTGCAGTTGGTGCTACCGCCGCACCGCACGCACGCTGCTACTGGTTCGTTTCGGTTGGCTGCAGCCAAAATTTGGAACAATATTCCACCACCTATACGGGCTTGTAAAACACTACGTACTTTCAAAATCAATTATAAACGTCTGCTTTTAAATATGCAAATTAAATTTGAAAATGTGCGGTGTCCCTTTAGGACTAGGTTTGATTATGTAGGTTTAATTTTTAAAAATAATATATTCAATAGCTGACAATTATATTTAAAATGACTATACATTATAATATGTTGTTAATATTAATAATTTTTGTATGCATTTCTGTTACTTCCTTTCCTTACTTTTGTTTTAAATTTGTATGTAAAATCATTGTATTATCTAATGCTTCTTTCTAAATTTCTATTATTATTTACTATTATTATATAGGTCCCTCTCTTCTTGACTCTGGGTGGGCTTAAAATCAGCCACTAGCTGTGCCCATGCCATTTTCTCAAATGTTTTGTTTTCTTGACATACCTACTAATGTTATTTGGAATTGAGAAATAAATGATTTTGTATTTGTATTTTGTATTTTTTTGTACAAACAAATTTAGGTTTGCGGTCCTAAAAATGGACTTTATTGCTTACAAAAATACAAAAAGTATATCGGAACCCTCGGCGCGCGAGTCCGACTCGCACTTGACCGGTTTTTTTTCTGACAGCTTTAGCAGATTCCTTTTAAGCGTTTTTGTAAGCGTTGCGACCGGCGACCGCTCTAGTTGGTACACATAAAGATGCTGCTGCCCATCTTCCGGTTCATAATCTCTTAGTCGCCTCTTACGACACCCACGGGTAGAGATGGGTTGGTACTATTCTTTGCTTGCACCACAAGGGAGGAAGATCGATTACCAACCTTGCAAACCCTGATGTCATTGTTGAGCCGCCAACGGCTTCTGACATGGCCATGGCTCAATAACGTCTACAATACGAGTATCGTAGATAGATACAATGCCGACCGAGACAAACGGTTTGACGTGGTGCCTTCCGAAGCACGGAATCAGCTTACTATTCGGAAAAACAATCGTAGTGGGTGACAATTGTAAATCACCCCAATCGTAACAAACTTTTTGTATGTCCAACTTCTTCTTAACCCGAATAAAATACCGAAAATAAATGAGTTTTGATCTGTTCGGAACAAAATTAATTACAAAGAAATTCCAGAAAACCACTAATCAGTACAACCCCATCAATACCACGTCAACATAAAAAAACCTAATATTCACAAAAAGTATGAAGATAATTTTTGTTTTAAATATCTCTGTCAGCGTCCGTCATACCGGGTTTTAGATGCACTTAAAAATCTGAAGCTGCTTGGCTAGTGGTTTTATTTGAAAATTCGAAAGAACTTCCATTACGATCTCCTTTTAGACGGGTCCTGCGCTGCTCGCATCCAGCGGCTTCCCGCAACCTTGGCCAGATCTTCGGTCCACCTTATGACCTAGACTGATCGATCACGCTAATTTATGGCTGTGTATTAACATGCCACCAAATTTGAGTAAACTTTACCAAATAATATTCACCAAATTTCGTCCACCAAATTGGCTGAACGTGCACCAAATTTGCTTCTGGCACTTCGCCGGCCGCTGCCACGGCACGCTCGCTCCGCTCGCTCGGCTCGTGCGTTGTGGTCGCAAGATAACCTAACACAACCTAACCGAACCGGTTACCCAAATTTGGTGCACGTTCAGCCAATTTGATGTACATTCAACCATTTTGTCAGAAGTGTATTGAGGTATAAAAAAATATTTTGGGAATCATTTAATTTGTTGCCCTAATTTATTTATGTTTTTTTTTTGGGCTTACTCTTGACCTCGATCTAGTCTTGAGGACAGAGCTGAGGTCGACGATGGAACGAGCTTGCCCAGAAGAAGCCTATTTACACGCGACTTGAATAGATTCGGGTTATATGAACTCGGGAACACAGTTTTATCTACCTAAGGGCAAGGGTCCGCTTTCCTGCTTAATTTTCTCCAATTTGCCCGGTCTTCGGCATCTGTTCCCGAATTACAACTACATTAGGTACCTAGTTTTAATACTAATGCCCGTGTGGTGCCGGCAAAGAATAGTACCAACCCATCGCTACCCGTGGGTGTCGTAAAAGGCGACTAAAGGTTAATGAAACCAGAGGATGGGCAGCAACATCCTTCTGTGTATCGTATCATCTTACATTCTGCGGTCACCAACAACCGCGGTCCATGATGCCAGCCGTAACGCTAACAAGTGTTTTGACTATGTTTCAGCAAAAGCTGAAATTTAGTTTAGTTAATTAGTGGACGTTTCATGGAATAATAATTATGATGACGATGAATACTAATATTGGCGTTCCCATAATTAAAATCATAAAAATCCTTGACCTCGAAAAAGACCTTGTATAATACAATAAACAATCAAAAACCGTCCTCTGTCGATCAAAATATTCAAGCAAAATAAAGATGAAAATAAACAAAAAGCACCAATGATGGGAATTCTCTGAGGGCCGACTTTGATGCCAAAAAAACGTTATCGATATAATATTTTGTGGGTTGTAGGACACGTAAAGCTAAGCGATAGCGAAACAATTTATTTTATGTCACTGGCTACACACTCCTGGGTCATAAGGTTTTTTTTTTTTAATTTTTTGAAGTGAAAACTTCTTTAGCGGCGCTTGGCACTTTTTTAGACGGGTAAAAAATGTTAAACTCGCGTCAGATCCGTAGCCTGATCGAAAAAGCGTCAACTGTCAACCGTATTGTTATTACAATACGTGTTTTTATTCAGTGACATGAAAGAAGTACGCGAGCAATGGCGCGATTGACCCTTAATACGAGTAAAAGCATAATATTCAAAAATGCAAGTTTTCACTTCTGCCGGCACTCCCGAAGTGCAACCCGCCTTTTTTTTTTTTTTGTATCTACTTGCATGAAAAAAGAGAACGTTTGATAAACAAAATAAGTAACCTTAGTTTCCAATGAAAAAGGGTTAAAACAAGTGGATATTTCTGAATAGATGTTTGAGGGAGCTCCTCCAGTGGACATTTCATGGGATGGATAATGAAAGTTCTGCTTTTTTAAAGTCGTAAAAGAATCGCTTTAGCGCAGCTTTAACTACACAACAAGGCTATGAAACATCAAACCGTGTTTTTCTTTTGTCCCCAAGTCAAAGGGAGCCACAAAGTTAAGAATTAATTAATAAAATTATAACAAAATATTTATAGGGGTTGGTTCTTGTGACGAATATTTGGGGTTGACTCCTGAACTATAAAGATAAGACTGTTTGATAGATCATTTGGTAGTTTTTGGTTATTTCTTTTATGATATCTATTAGAGATAGGTAAATATTATATTAAAGATAGAGATACAAAATATATTGAAAATTATATTTTAATTCTATTTTGAAAGTATGAATGGTTGGTTATATTCTAGTTCTGAACGTGAGGCTGTAATTGGCTTTGTGTGTTCTATTTCAACTGTATAAATTATGTATTATAAGTGCTGTTGGCCAGCTAAGATTGAATAAATATTAATATAGTAATTGCACACACAAAACATATTCACAAAGACACATGTAACATTTTAATCAGACGCGTAATTGTATACTCTTTCACCCTTCACAAAATCTCCTCACAAACTTTACCCTCTCTAAACACCCAAACATGGACCTTCAAATCAAGTTAAAACTTCGAAATGCACAGAGGCAAATAATATTTTCCCTAAATTCTTTAATAATTCATGAAATCTCCCAAAGCCTAGGGGCAGACGACAATAGAAGAAATAAGTAATAACTATGCCCTTTCATCAAGCCCTTTTTACCTTTGGACACGCGTATTTACAAAATACACTGTGAGGAGAGTGTGTGAGACCTAATGGGGTTTTTAACTATGTGTTTATTTGAAAAAAAAAACTGTCCAAACAAGAGTCGGACTTGCGCACTGTAGACAACACGTGTGTACGACAAAACTTTAGTGGTAATTCCAAAATTTTTTAACTTCAAAATTTTGTCTGACCCACACTTGGCCGAATTTGCTTGCTTGTTGTTTTGTCAAAACCAAGTTTGACGTTGGTAGAGCTTTTTTAGTAAACATACAAGAGCAACATCATGCCTGTGATTAAGCTTAAGCAGGCAGATACGTACTATTTCGCATACACTTTATCTGGGGCGACTGAGACCGGGGGCCTTAGCCACGGGAGCATTTATGAACGGGGGCATTTGAGACTTACCAGTCAGTCATTACGAAAGGTAAAGACAGGTAGGGTAGCATCGCTACATTATTTCCTCTTTTATTTTTTTGAGATTTTTCATTTCCAGAGCACCAAATTATTTTATTTTCATTTTTAAATTTTGTGCTCTACAGTAGGTAAGGTTTACGGCGTACAAAATAACTCGGGCTGTGACCGTCAATGCGCAGAAGTCGAAAAATGAGTCGCGGGGGTGAGCGCGGTATGTGGGCGGAGGCGAGCGAGTCGTTCATTGGCTCTCCGCCTGTCACCCATGCGCAGAAAATTACCATCATAGCCCGACTTATCCTGAACGCGCTGTACCAATAGAACCGAATTTGTCTATACGCTACATCCAGGGATATGTAAATAGGTTCATTATAGCTGTCCTTTGAAGTCCATCCTGGATTAGCCGGAAGGGTGTGGATTTTTAATATTTTAACAATTTTCGTGTCTGCGCCGGCGGTCGGAACGTAATTTGATTTTAAATTCATATTTAATTCGGGCCCGAGTAGGGCTTTGAGGGTTATGTTTTGATGAATGAAGATTAAGGGCTTTTAGTGACTAGCCCGAGTGGTGCCGGCAACGAATAGCACCAACCCTCTACCCGTAAGTGTCGTATGAAGCGACTAAGGGATTATGAACCCGAGGATAGGCAGCAGCGCTCTTTTGTGTATCGTACTATCTTACATACTGCGGTCACCAACAACCGCGGTCCATGGTGCCAGCCGCAACGTAGCAAGCGTGGTGACGTGCGTGGAAGCTCCCTGTCCTGGACGTTTCAAGGGATATTATGCTCCCGAGCTCTTATAACCCGAATCTATTTAAGTCGCGAGTGAATAGGCTTCTTCTGGACAAGCTCGTTACATCGTCGACCTCATCTCTGTCCTCAAGGCTAGATCGAGGTCAAGAGTACATAATAAAAAAAAAAATGAGTGACAAGCCCTTTGGTGTGGTTGGTAGTGGTAGGGGGAGGTGAGGTATCTGATATAGCAGAGGGTGAGGAGTGTCCTTTGTCCTTTTGGTATGGTTAATTCTTTGACTGTTTCTACATACATACCTAACATCACGCCTCTTTCCCTGTGGGGTAGGCAGAGACCACAGTTTTCCACCTGCTACGATCTAGACATGCTTCCCTCGCTTTCTCTACTTTCATCAACCCGCACATAAACACTCGTCGGTTTACGGTACTTTAAACTGTTTCTCTATAGATCGTAGCAGGTGGAAAACCGTGGTCTCTGCCTACCCCGACGGGAACAAGGCGTGATGTTATGTATGTATGTATCTATGTATCTATGTTTCTCTATTTCTACAAACCTCTCGGGTTGTTGCTTTCTCTACCCATGAAACTGAACAACTTTTGTTTTACAACATTCCAATAAAAGCAAACAAAATATTTCGTTTCTTTATACAATGTGGCCCCGACGACATCTTGTCACATTTATGTCGACATATAACGAAGACCTGTGTATCTGTCTTTTCATACTCCATATTCATTATCATTGCTGGATAAGGCCATCAATGAAACTATTGTCTTTTTCAACTATCATATCTGATTGCTTATTTACCCATCCTTACTCCTAACAAGGGCTCGCTAACTCATGGAATCAACTACTGCCCGGGGGTAGAATGTTAATCAGTCAATCAGTGAGGGTAGTCGGAAATTATGTTACAGTGAGCATTAGAGGAACTATGCAGCTGATTGTGCTTTTGTTAGTCTGGCTGTATGCATGGTGTTTCAATTAAAATGCTATCAGAAAAGAAAACATTCTGCCTGTTTCTCGCGACTTCTCTTCAGAGTTATTATCTCCATACCAATGTTTCAGCGGTTTAGGCTCGAAAACATTATAGACAGAAAGATTTGCTTTAGCATTTGAGAATGCAAGTAACGCTCTTAACACTTAAAAATAATTGACCACTGTACCGCGCCTTACGTATGCGAGCGGCGAGAAGGTGGAGCCATCGGTCGTCATCGCTCACGGCGGCAACTAGTTCTTGCTCTTTGCTTCCCCCTCCCCCACCTCCTAAGACGCGGTACAAAACTATCATACAGAACAGACACTCTCCTCCCCCTTGCAATCCACCCCGCACCCCCGCGCGCACCCGCCCGGGAGATTCTCGAGGTCCTTCTGAGGGTCTTTTGTACTGAATATGCGGGCCTACACGACCTTCTAATTACAAATTTCAAATTCGCGCTCGATGCGTTTGTAGTATCCGGGGTGTGCTTTCATTTCAAAATTTGATGACGAATTTCGAAAAGTTAAAATATTTGCATTTCGCTTTCCAAAGCCATATTTTTACCATCAAAAAGTGCTGGAATAGAACATTCCTTCCGAAGCACGAAAAGTTGTTACAGTTAGATTCAATCCGCATTTTTGTCCTCGCCATATTTAACCTTTCCATTACTGTAGAGGATTTGACAAAAGCACTGGTTTTCACGAAGCGACTACCATCCGACCTCTGTTACTCAGAAAGGAAACCAGATCCAGGTTTGTCCAATTGGCCTGCATGGTCCTTACCAAACTGGAATTCACGTGGGATGATGACTTTCGTGCTTACCTGAAATGTAAAGAAAATTGCATTACTATTTGTCTTGAAAAGAGAGAGTTGAGGAGTATGATTTGTGAGAAAGTGAAAGACAGGCAAGATCTGGAATTGTGGGATAAGAGAACGTTGTGGCGTAATAGTAGATTAGTAGTCAAGGGCTGTAAGGCATCAATTGCAGCCCGAGATATTTAGGCGCACGAGCGCAGCGAGGGCGCCTATAGTTCGAGGGTGCTATTGATGCTTACACCCGAGCTAACTACTCTGCTTTACATCTCGATTGTGAGGTAAGTAGGTCCTTATTACCACCAAATTGTAGGTGACCAATTAGCGCTCTAGGGTAATAATGTAGCTAGAAAAGCCCTAGGGCGGTAAGTAATTTAAAAAAGAACTTCACTCTTTCAAAATTTAATTTCTTACCGCCCTAGGGCTTTTCAAGCTACATTATTACCCTAGAGCGCTAATTGGTCACCTACAAGCCCCATTTGGTGGTAATAAGGACTTACTTACCGAATATGAGAGATGTAAAAGAAGATTACTACCTGAAATTGAAGAAGGAATGCTGAGATGGTTTCAAAAACAATAATAAACGGAGACTCACGAAATACATCTTCTAGAAGCCGAGATTGAATGGAAATATCGGAACGAGAAGGCATCGGCAAACGTTCCAAGACCAAAATATAGACGTCCAGAATAAAGACCAAGTCAAAAAAGCCTTAAACTGACGACCATGTTTGTGAGGATTGAAGAGTAGAGGAAGCGAGGGAAGTATGTCAAGATCGTAGCAGGTGGAGGGCTGTAGTCTCTGCCTACCCCACAGGGAAAGAGGCGTGATGTTTATGTATGCATGTAGCCTCGTGCCTAAACATCAATATGCAAGTTTCCAATTTTCTGGACCCATCGGTTTAGTCTGTGCGCTGACTGTCCGACAGTCAGATGGATTTGAGGTCAGACCCTGACGGCCCTCAGTGAGGGATCAGGAATCAATTCCCTGCCAGTCGCGTAGTCAATGCAAATGACCGCGTGCACAATTTGCGCCCCTAACCTCGCCTCCAGCTAAACATGACGCAGACGAGCGATTAGTCGCATTAACAGATGGTTGTTTAGTCGCAAAAAGCTACCCGCTAAAATAGTAAAGTAACTCTTTATTGACCGTTATAAGTTTCAAGATTGTTTTATTGTATCCTTAACAATCACATAATGCGTGAAAATTAAAAAATAAATTGTTCATATGACATTGATGATTTGTTTATTTTAATCTAAGGGAAATCCTCCATACATGTTGTATGAACGTCTATGAAGTCTATAAGAACGAATAAATTAAAATGTTCACACTTAATGGTAATTGGTTAGTTACTGAGCAATTAACTGGGCTTTTTCTTAGTTAGACAAATAAAACTATTTTATATTTGGCCTATGCTCATCGTTAGTTTCAACTATACCCGGCTCAGAGTCAGAGAAAGCGTTATTTACTTTCATACCGAAATAGAAAATTAAGATGTCTTTGTAGCTGTGGCTGCTTTCATGATAGTCCACACCGTTATTTTTCTTCATACCGAGGTAGAAAAATATGATATTTTTGTGTCTGTTTTCACGATACTCCTTAACTGCATCCTAGAGTAATCATGATGTTATAACCGCATCGACTGCTTTGCGATTTTTAGTCGCTCGTCTACAACAAACCAACAAAATCCCTCTGCGGCGTCCTAATTATGTAGGAGCAGGATTTTGATTCCCCATCCCATGACAGTTCAGGATATTGTTACAGAATGGACTAATTAGTTCCGAACATAGAATAAGAAACAAAAAGAGACATAGGTAGGTTACTATGTAGTTGGTTCCAGGCTATACGCCTAAAGTACAACTGTTTCGTACCTAGTCAAATGAGATACTCTTTATCTTATCAAAAAGGAAATTCTTCAGCTTTAGTATGAAATGTGTACGAGGTTTTACAAATATAAAATGGAATAATGATTCTATTGAATGAATGAATGAAGGAATAATGATTTTATTTCAGATGGATTGATACAGTATTTTTATATCTCCAAAAACATCTATTTAAATAAAAGTATTTAATTTTACGCTAAGTGGAGCACAATAGAAGCGACATAATTTAAATGACGTGATCTATGTATAAAAAACCGGTCAAGTGCGAGACGGACTCGTGCGCCGAGGGTTCCGATATACTTATAGTATTTATGGAAGCAATAAAATAAATTTTTAAGACCGCAAATCTAAATTTTTTTGTAAGTAAAGGTTTTTTGCAGATTTAAAAAGAAAAACTGTGAAACTTAGAAATATCGTTTTATTTTTGCTGTAATACTCGTATTTACGTAAACTCCTATCGACTGTAATTAATTTAGATTTTTCTTCATCGAGGGGGGATAGTATTATTTTTGACATTGTTCATCATAACTTAAAAACTAAGAGTTGTAAAAAAGTGAAAAATAAATTTTTGAATGTAAAAGTAAAGCTTTGTCACATAATACCCCACTCGACCTAGTAACGACAATTTGAAATTTTGCCGCCCGTATTTGGGCTAATACATACATAATATCACGCCTCTTTCCCGTTGGGGTAGGCAGAGACCACAGTCCTCCACCTGCTACGATCTTGACATACTTCCCTTGCTTCCTGTACTAATAATCATATTTTTTTTATTCATTCATGTGCAATTAAGTTGGGTAGCCATATTCTAAAACCATTCCAAATTTAAAGTTGATAGCATGAGTGGTTGCTGAGATATACAGGTGACAGACGGACAGACAGACAAATTCCCACCATAAAGGTTTTTTTTTACCATTTTCGTATCGGAACCCTAAAAAATATAAATTTTAGATATAATTTATTTTATTCAGCTTACTTAGAACGAGTTGAGCCTTGGCATGGACTAGGGGTGGCTTTCAATCAGAGCTAATAGGATCGCTCCAGTTTCAAAAAGACAAATAAATCGAGTGATTCTATTGGTTGATATTTTTCCTCCTCACAGCTTAGTTTCCTCTCACAGCACAGCTGGAAAAAAACCGGTCAAGTGCGAGTCGGACTCGCGCGCCGAGGGTTCCGATATACCTATAGTATTTTTGGAAGCAATAAAGTCCATTTTCAGGACCGCAAAACTAAATTTGTTTGTAAAGGTTTTTTGCAGATTTCTGAAAAACTGTGCAACTTAGAAAGATCGTTTTATTTTTGCTGTAAAGTTTACATAAACCTCTGTCAACTGTAATTAATTCAGATTTTCCCTTACTCAAACTTCGGAGATAAGGGGGGGGGGAATGGTATTTTTTTTGACATTTTTCATCATAACTTGAAAACTAAGAAACTTAAAAAAATACAAAAATATATTTTAAAATGTACAAGTAAAGCCCTTTCATATGATACCCCACTCGACCTAGTAGCGACAATTTGAAATTTGGCCCCCCCTATTTTGGCCCCCTTTACATTAATAATCATACTTTTTTCAAAAAATTTTCATGTGCAATTAAGTTGGGCAACTATATTCTAAAACTATTCCAAATTTCAGCTCGATAGCGTAAGTGGTTGCTGAGATATAGAGGTGTGACAGACAGACGGACAGACAGACAGACAGACAGACAGAGCGGCACCATAAGGGTTCCTTTTTTTTACCATTTTGGTATCGGAACCCTAAAAAGGGTTGTTTTCCCGCGCCGCGCCCTATACTTCACAAGTCGCCCTGCGTATCCTGGCCTGGTGATAATTTGCAACTGACTGAATTTGGTACCTGCTCTATAGTTATTTCCTACTTCTATGGGTCGGTACAGGTCGTGTAGTGCAATTAGTGTTGTGAGGTAGGCTGAATAATCTACGAGTGTGCCATGTAGAGTACGCAGGTCAAGCGTTTGGCCGTTTTCGTCATTATCTTGTAGTTTAGGTTATCTTCTAGGTGTTGATGTTATTATGTGACTCTGTCTGCCAAGCCGAAGTCGAAGGCTATATTTATTAATAATAATACTTCTCAAAAATGTAAAATTAAAGGCAATAAATATTGTTTAGTCATAAATATATTAATTTTTTATATATATTTTTGATAAAAAATGTATCAGTAAAATAACCATTGTAACCACAAATGGGAAAAATATGACGAAATAAGATTCATTTTAGAATTTTTATCATCATTTATTCAAATTAAATTAAAATTCTATCTCGACCACATCACTTCTCATATCTTGTTACTACGTTTTTTTTCTGTCAAGATAAATGCTATACTCGTATACATTTAATGTAAAAAGTGGTTACGAAGATATTTATTCTCAAGTTCATCCAGGAAGTATACCCTTAAGCGTCCACTTCAGGACAGGGAGCTACCTCCAGAGTTCCAGTACGACTTGGAGGGGAGGTACCATAGTCACCACGCTAGCACAGTAAATATATAAGCTAAAGCAGTATGGAAACTCCTAACAAACGTCCAAAACTGGCGCACTCACACATGCGCACACCGCTACAGGAAAATAAGCAGTTTTCGCGCTGAAGTAGGTCCTGGGTGCCAAAACCATAATACAAACAAATAGGTAAGTACATATAGGGTTCCTATAAGTATGTCCCTGTCCTTGTGCGATAAAAGGCGACTAAGTGTTTCGATCTGCCCTTGTGTGATAGAGGTAACTTAACCTTTCCTTGGGTGCTAAAAGGCGACTAAGTAGCTTAACCTTCTGACTTATTTTATTCATTTTATTTTTTCCCCATACAAAACGCGCTATCGGCTGACGCAGTTTCTAATACTAATGGACATAAACAATTTTTTTTTCGTATTCTGACTTCTTACGGAAAGTTGTTCAGTTTTACGGTCCGAAAACATGCTGTAAGGAACACAGTTGATAGAAGCACCCAATATTTGAGTTCATCATACTATTCTTATTACAAAACTTCTGGGTTACAACCCTGACGCTCCGACGCAGATGTGTTCTTTTTTCAAAAAACGGCCCGAGTTTCAATACTGCTTTAGCTTATATATTTACTGTAAAGTTAGTTAGCGTCGCGGCTGGCGATATACAGGGTGGATACCTTCAGCGGGGCAGTAAGGAGAAGTACCTTAATCGTTGCAGCTACCATAGAGTAATATAATACTGCTACTCATTTTCTAGGAGACAAACCATAAATTTTCGTGAAATTTTGATCTCCATTCGGATTTGAAATAATGTACAGTTAGTAAGATGATGGCCATTTTACACAACCAACGATAAGCATGTCTCTACTACAAATCCATTTTTGTCGTTAATTCCAAAACGCTTACCAATCTATTTTGCAGCCATGACACTAAAACCAGAGTATATTTGACGGCAAAAATAACATTGTTTTACAAACTTGTTTTTGCTGACAGCTTAAGCCGATTGTTTTTGACATAGCTGCAAAATGTGTTGGTAAGTGTTGGAAAACGAAAAAAATCAATCATTGGAATTTTTTTTTGTACTTGACATCCGTTTGGCCACTTAATAGTGAGGTCAAAAGCAACAACTTTTATTCTACGACTTTGCTAACAACGCACAAATTGGTAACACCCATACAAAATGCGTTGGTCACTTTGTATGGGAAGTCAAACATTTTTGTGCGTTGTTAGCGAAGTGGTAGATCAAAAGTTGTTGGTTTTGACCTCAATAATAAGTCACTAAAATGAATATCAGGCACTAAAATGCTTTGTATACTCCAATATTCCTTTATCAATAAGAACGGATGCAAAAAGCGTTTGAATCTACATAATATGCAGCAAATGTATTCTCATTAAGGCTAGTACGAAGGTTTTGATATGTCGAGAATGTCGAGACATACTTAGTAATTAAGCGAGCATTTCTTTTTCTAATTGAAATTAAGAAGGTGGTAGGGCTTTTGTGGAAAGCCCGTCTGGGGAAGTACCACCCCCTTGCTTTTTTCTGCCGTGAAGCAGCTATTGCACTGCTGTTTTTGGTTTGAAGAGCAAGGGAGCCAGCGAAATTACCGGCACATGAAACATATCATCTTAGTTCTCAAAGTGAGCAACGCGCTTAGCTGTCTTATTAGTGTCAAAATATGCCATTAATGAGACAGTAGGTGTTATAGGCGGTGGTGACCACTTACCATCAGGTGGCCCAGCCGCTCGTTTGCTCACTTGTAACATAAAAAAAAAAAAAAAAAAGCGGAGCCTTAAATAAGTTGTACGCACGACAACAAGCGCTTAGAAACAAAACCAGTATAAGCTGAACCAGCGCTACGCTACAAACGGCCGAAACCAGAGACCCGCTCAAGGTCAAAGTGTTTCCACCGACGTGCGGCCGTGTGTACAGTACAGGAAGCTAAACGTCAGTAGTAAGTAGTCTTGTGGAGTTACATTCTTTATAGTATGCACTATAATCATATTAGTCACGCCAAATTTCAGCAAAATCAAAAACGTTAAAAAAGCACATTTATTGTATAGAGCCCAAAATAATAAAAAAATCATTACAGGTGACTTCAGAGCAGAGATGCAATAGTATACGAATTTTGTCGTTTCAAATAAGAATCACAGTTGTTTGTAGCTAACTTCACAATGGTTCCCAGTGGTTGTGCAAAAGTAAATCGAAACAGAGTGAACTTAGTTTGGCAGCTACTACTTCATATCATTGAGGCCGCAAATCTATTAGGCTACCCAGAGCGCGCATATTCTTGCAGTCAGCATCCAGGCAGAATCATATTTTCAAAATAGAGTTCCATTTTCAAACTAAAAACGCGCGCAAAGATACTGTATTGTTACTTCCGGTCCGAGAGACGCCAAACGTACGGAAACTAAATAATGTTCGCAACGAGAGAAGCGGCTTATTCTGAAACATATTCTAAAGCATCATAAACACAAAAGTTTTGGAATGTATGGAATTGGTGCGAGAACATTTTAGACGCTGAAACCACAAAACATAAGTAGCTTAGGTATACAATTTATTTTCTAAACATTTACGGTAAAACAGCCAACCGTACCGTTTCGTATAATATTTTAAAGAATTCTAAACATAAGATTCGGTCGTGTATTGTTCTCATATTTCGAAAAACAATGTCGTCAAAATAATCCGAATTGAATATAAAATATTCTTTAACATTAAATTCTCAGGTAAATAAAGTAAATACAATACAAATATGTAGGTACCTAGTAGATATCAAGTAATTCAAAATTGAATCCAATATAATGCCAGTTGCAGAAAGTTTTTTTAAAGTTAAAGCTCCTTTTAAGTATGTTAAAGTATGAAAAAGGCTATACAATATTTTCCATTTCCACTAAGACTGTGACAGTAATCTACAAAGTGACAGTAATGATAATAAAAGAGTGATATCTTTATGTAATGATATCTTTATGTAAGACTTCTACAACTTCAGAAATCTACTCTGTAATATAATTAAATTATAATATAAATAAGTTAACCAAATATACTGAAAAGAAATCAATTCGGTTCACTTACAAAGCAAACTTTATCTAAAATGACACGGCCCTCGTGTTTACTTTAACTTCTTTGTCTAAAATTAAATATTCACTTAAAGACTTAAAGTCACTTCAAAATCAAAATAATTTAGTAAAACAAATCTTGGAGACGCTTAACTTAATTTAATGTCAAACCGCATGTCAATAAGTCATGAACTTCGCACTTAGTAAATTAAATTTCTTGCGAAATCAATAACTTAGAGCAAATTGTGTTTTAATTAATTATGAATTCTTCAAATGAAAGTTACAAGATTTACTTACAAAGTTTTCTACAAAGTTTGAGAGTACATCAATTCTGAAATTCTATAAAAAACCTTATCTCCATACTTCCTTCACTACAAAAAGAAATAAGTAGGTTAGTCCGTCCACAAAACTAACACGAGCCGAAAAAGGAAAAAACTTTTTGCTCGTCCCATACAAAACCATAAATCAGCAAGGTTTGTATGGGAGAGACAAACTTTTATCGTGTTTTTCGACCTATGTTTTCTAATAAAAAATTATCAGTTGTAGAGAAATGTCTCCTGTATGGAAAAAACATAGAAAATAATTCGATATTTGAGGTAAAAACGTTAGAATACATTTACGCAGAAAGAAATAAATCCTCATGATATAAATTTAGAGAATTACCCAAGGAACAGAATTCAATATTTGAATATTTTTGAATTAGGAACGCTATTCTCAAATATTCTACTTCTACAATGTTATCTTCGCATCTGTTCCGATTTGTTCCAAGTCGTTGGATGTTTTGCATATCTTTTATACCCTTTGACGTAAGAATATTAATGCATGATTTGGTTTATCTACGAGATAAACAGACTTTCAACTTCATCATATAATCATAACATCTTATCACACCTCCACTGCAGGACAGGGAGCTCCCTCAAGAACTCCAGCAAAAAGGCGTAGTACTTCGGAGGGGATTCACCACGCTTGTAAGCGTTGCGGCTGGCGACCGCTGTTGTTGGTCACCGCAGTATGTAAGAAGGTACGCGATACACAGAAAGATGCTGCTGCCCATCCTCCGGTTCATAAGCCCTTAATCGCCTCTTACAACACCCACGGTTGCCAGCACCACAGGGGACTCTCAACTATAGTAAGTTATTGTGTAGACAACGTCAGCTCAAGCGACAATTCTGACTTCCCGACTGGGCCAAATATTAGAAGCCTTAAATTTCACCCCTTTCATTCTATGAATGAAATTGCAAGCACACTTACCGTGAATGTGTCAAAAGATGTAACAACCCCTTCAAAATTACTACAAATAATTGCGTTTCGTTCCGAACGAAAATCCGAAATAAATACACAAGATTCCAAAGCTAAAAATAAAACAAAAAATATTCCAAATTCAAAAGAAAAGAGTCATAAACTAATAAATCCTCCCGGTCCCTTTCTGTCGATAAAAACAAACACAATGGCAGTTCTATTTTCAAACTAATAATTGGCGTTTCAATTTTTGAATTTCGAACAAAAGAAGGCGACGTAAAGCGGCGCGAGTTTATTTTTTGTGCGGTCGTAAACTTTTGTCTCGCAATGTAGTTTTCTTATAATATCGTTACTTATTTCTTGTGGTATACTGTTTTCAAAATAATGCAAAGACGGTCTTGTTTTAAGTATACAATTTTGTATGATATTGTGATAGCATTAAGGTAGATTTTTGAACAGCAGCTTCATGCTTTTGTTGCCTTTGTTCACTAAAATCTTTTAAAAGATTTCAAAGAAATTATTTGTGTTTAGTGATGCTCTAACAAACCACACCTAGGAGCCATCTTGACTTGATCAAGTGATGGCCCTTTCGTTCGTCAGTCAAGATCTGGATGGGTGACCGCTAGCGGTGTAGGTCAAGCATTTTCAACGCTTTGAAAAGCACGTTATGCTGTTGATCCCGAATACCACTCATTCGGGATCAACAGTATAACGTGCTACGGTAAAACCAATCGGAGGTCATTGACTGCCTAAACTTGAACGCCCACAATAAAAATGGTCGAATTTTTTGTATCATTGTTAAAGAAAATAATTGGAAAACAGGAAATAATCAATTAATTGCAATGATGATGTCAAAATTCAGTTCAGTTAACTGACATAAATATACAAAGTAATGTAGTAATTCTTGACATAGATAGCTACGAAATACACTACAAGATGCAACAGAAAGGATATATCAACCCTGAAGAATGTGATTGTGCCCATGAAAGTGAACAATTTTTCCCAAGGAACATAGGTCGAAATACGAAAAAAAAATTTTGTCCTCCCATACAAAATGCGCTATCAGCTCTATGGATTCATTCAGTTTCTATGGGAGGTTTTTTTTTTTAAGTGAAAACTTCTTTAGCGGCGCTTGGCACTTTTTTTAGATAGGTAAAAATTTTTAAACTCGCGTCAGATGTCGTGTCAGATCTGTATCCTGATCGAAAAAGCGTCAACTGTCAACCGTATTGTTATTACAATATGGGTTTTTATTCAGTGACATCAAAGAAGTACGCGAGCAATGGCGCGTTTGACCCTTACAAAAAGCATATTATTCAAAAATGCAAGTTTTCACTTCTGCCGGCACTCCCGGAGTACAACCCGTCCTTTTTTTGATATTTCCACCTATGTTCCTTAGGGAAAGTTGTTCAGTTCACTGGGCAGATTTACATCCTTTCTTTTTGTTACATCCTGTACAATAAGCAACTGAATTCTATAAAATGCTGTATAAGCAGTTACCTGAGAGATTTAAACTCTAATTCTGCCATCTGACATTGATAATTTTAACCACTCTACGAAACTACGTAAAAGCATGCCCATACAAAACATGGTTGTTCAAATTTTAATCTTGAAAACCTAAAAGAATATTTTCTCTCATACAAGCTCGAAGTGACTTCAGCTGAACTTAACCATCTCTGTGACAACACATGTTGCGGGGAAGAAATTTCCAATTAACCGCCCTTTGAAAAGAGAGGGTTATAAGTGTGACAAGTTCAAGAAGTGGGTACAATTTTGGTGGTAGAAAATTAATCGTAGTTATAATTTTCGTAAAAATGTTTCAGGAACGCTATGGGGAATGGTTATAAGGTTCAATTTCCATCGTAGAGACTAGTCGGAAAGAATCACAGAGGAGATCTCAAGACAGGGTAGTGATGATTGTACGAATCACGTATGAGGATTTTGAGACTAAAAGCAGTTATTCACTTTCTGTAAAAGCATAGGTACGTCTAATCTAACTATACTACTCAACATTCACCTTTAAACTAAAATCTGCGAGAGACTATTAATTTTCACACGCGTATTGTCGCGTATGCATGAACACACAACAATCACACACACACTTAAATGAATACAGATTTTATGTTTTACAGATTTTAAAAAAGTTTTCTGTTAATTCCAGCCTAACATCAGGGTGCGTACTCCGAAGTTTTATCGGAGCTCCGATATTATCAGATTGACAACAACAATTACGTTCGGAAATTAACTTTGTATGGGAATATATTTGTCAAAGGCCGAATCATAGACTAATTATTTGCGCGATATTATCGTAGTTTCACTTCGGAGTACGGCAGCAGTTTACAACAGCTAAGTTTGATCAAAACGTGAAATCTTGTGATTGAAAAAATGTATCGAAACAAAATAATAAATATTCTAAACGACTCCGGTACTTACAAACCTCACAATGTGCCATCTTACCATGTTACCTTTTACCTTCGGGGGTGATTTAAATTTTAAAAGTATTTGATATAAGATGCGTTTTAGAAAGTTTAATATAAGTTTGAGTTCATTTTGTTCCACTCAAGTTTTGAGTTTAAGAGAAATGAAATTGAGTGAGATGTTTTCATGACATATGAAGTTGGTTAGGCATTCTGGATTATGAAGCGCTTTTAGCCAATCTTGACAAACACGAAAAGAGCTATGCTTTGAAAAACCAAATACTAACCCTATACTATTAAACGAGCAATATTTGTATATATATTTGTAATTGGTTTCTCGAAAACGGCTCTAACGATTTCGATAAAATTTACCATACGGGGGTTTTCGGGGTCTCATGTCTGGGAAAATTCGTTTTCCCCGTGTTTCTTAAGTACCGTGTTTTAGATAAAAACTTACAGCGCCATCTGTTGGCGGATAGCATAGATTGCTCACCAGATGATATTTCCATGTTGAGGTGGCTATTATAGAGCGAAGCTCAGTCACCCAGGTACTATAGTAATAAAGGAGTAATTCACAACCTTTCAACATGATATGCAGCACTCGTAACAATTTATATGCAAGTATAGATAATAGAACACTCATATATTATATATTTTTTTCATCTTTTGAGTTTACGAATGAGAAATCACGTCACAACTTAGGCTTCTCAAGAATTTCATAATTTGAGCCTCCAGTTGCAAGATCATTAGAAAGTTTTTGCGATTTTTATAATTTCTCTAAAATTAAGGACCAAAACATTATGAAAAGGATATATTCGAGTAGTATGGAACGTTATCTCGAACGACAGTTAATGAAATATTCACTTTAAGTGACATCTCTGAGTGCGGCAGTAATTTTGTTAAAACATCACGCCTCTTTCCCAGTGGGGTAGGCAGAGACCACAGTTCTCCACCTGCTACGATCTTGACATACTTCCCTCGCTTCCTCTACTTTCATCAACCCGCCCATACACGCTCGTCGGTTTTAACATGGCCTTTATTTAGAACGTCCTGAATTTGGTCTTTGAACGTTGGCTGAAGCATTCCCCTTCCAAAGTTTCCATTCACTCTCGCCTGGTGGATCTCTTTCGTCAATCTTCGTTCATTCATCCTCTCCACATAACTAAACCATTTCAGCATTCCTTTCACAATTTTGGTCACTACATCTTCTTTTACGCGGAACGATCTTATCTCTAATGTATTTCTAATACTGTCACTCAATTTTACACCAATCATACTCCTAAACGCTATCATTTCTACAGCATTAATTCTACTTTCATACTTCTTCTGCCATACCCCACTTTCTACCTTTGTTCTGCTTGGTACCTTTATTCTTCTTCTTCTTGGCGTGTCGATCAATCACAAATATTTAAATTTTTGTAGTCCAGAACTTTGCCACATTTACTGCGTCATTTATGGCTTTAACAAGGTCATCACACGTACATGTGTCGGGACATGCGGGACAAGAGGTTAGGTGTTCCATTGTTTGTGGGGAAATACCACACTCACATTTGTTATCGGAAATGTCGGTGAAACCTAACCTACATTGTGCTGTCTTTGCACCGACCGACCTGTGTCCGTAGTCTGTTTAAAGACTTCCAGATCGGTCTGGGCAGGTCGTGCTGGAGGCTTTCTGTTGGCTTGTCACGTGGCTGTCACGGCTTTTCACCCTCTATTTTCTTTTTGGCTTTTCAACCTTTATTAATATGTAATACAACTAAAAACTTAAAGCGACATAAAAACACACACGATATCCAATAAAATAAACTGTCAAAATCAACTTCCTACTGCATAAACATCGGTGTCTTTTGACAATTTTTTTCTTCGACCCCAAAATTAAACAAACACTCCATCTTCACGGTTCCTGCGACTAAATCAATATATTTTTGGATAAACAAAATATCTTATTTCATACAAGGAACCATCCGAGCATCGCCTTATATCTTTTGGGGTTAACTTTTAATATAGAGGGATAATTCTGTAACTACTATTAGCTGTGGTGATGTTTTGTGTTTGTGGTTTTATGCTTCTAAAGGGCTGTGCCTCACGACATCGTTCAGGCGTTTGCAGAACAGTAAACACAAACACCTGGATCGGTTCAAACGTGTTTTTTTAACAATATATTTGGCTTACCTCCGTGTAAATTTAAAGCTTTGTTTCATCGCAATCGGTTCACCATTCTGAATGATTATTCACGATTGCAAGTATAGTTTACTAAGTACCTGGTCGACCGAGCTTCGCTCTATAATACCCACCTCAACAATAAAATATCATCGATTGAGCAAGCTATGCTACTCGCCAACAGATGGCGCTGTAAGTTTCTGTCTAAAACGCGGAATTCAGAAAATGCTCAAAAACACGGAGAAAACGAATTTTCCCAGACATGAGACCTAGCTAGATTAATTTTTTGCCCCTAAAAACCCCCGCATGGTAAATTTCGAGAAACCGATTACAAATATATATACAAATCTGTGTCGCAGCACTCGCAGCCAACTGCGAAGTGCCAGAAGCGAATTAAAACATGCTTGTACTGTACTGCTGCACAAATAACTATTTTGATGCAAAAATAATTATTCTGCCGCTCAAATAATTTATTCCGCCGCTCAAATAATTATTTTTTTGGACAAATAAATTTACTCAATCAGGATTTTTGCGGATCATAATTCGCTGACAAACTTGAATATGATCACCCGGCTGATTCAAGGTTAACCGTCTCATTCGGGCTAGCTATCGATTAGCAAAACTCGTTAAACGTTGAGCGATAGTACTTCAGTCAACAAGACTGCAGTCAATCAACCGCCTAGGCATTCAATTAACTGCCTTATTAAACCAGTTGGCTGCGACATCTACACTATAAAAACTCATTTCCTCTAACACAAGCTTCAATAACAAACATCAAAACTACGAACTACGTTTGGAACACGCTGAACCAAATGGATACGTGCCAGGTTTCCAAAAAAATCGGAAACTTGTTCGAAAACAGAACCATGTACAACAAAAACTTTGCAAAAAAAGCTGTCGTCGCACGCATAAATTGGGTTTTGAAAAAGTTGTGCAGATGTTACGGGGATTAAGTTGTTTGGGAAGTGGGGTTGGTTTGTTTTTGTTGATTTTGCACTTTTGAATTTATCAGTAGTAATATCTATTTTTATCTCACTACAAATGCCAAAATCTGGAATTCCCATGGGTTGTATTGTAAAGTTTTAAAGATGAGGTAAATGATACAGTAAGCGGAAAGTAATTTTTAATTTAAGTGTTCCAAGTTCTGGGAAAAAACGATCCTACTTCTAATCGATGATCGTAGAAAAATTACAAAATAAAAACTCCCCGCAGAAAAAAATTAAATAAAAATATTACATCTATGTCATAACTATATAGCACCATTTCATAATTAACAAATACTATTCATTATTTTAGTATTCACCATTTGAGTGTATACAACTGCACATAATTAGGTATACAACCCACGTGTCATTCTATTATGGAACTTGCCTCGCTACGCTCGGCTGCAGGTTTAATACCCTGGTGTGTAGAGTAACTAAAACTAAGAGTTGACACAAGTTGATCAAAGTTTGTTTCAATATCTCGTGAGATGTTTCACCCAAGGATTTCAAACCTTGCTCCGCTCGGAAAAGATACCACGCGAATTTATTTTACAAAGGGATGACATCTGCCAGCATGTCACATCTTTACTTTGCAATGTCACATCATCATCGATGATTAAGAAATATTCAAAATAACCCAACTAAATTAATAGAACGACGCCTTCATAGCATTTACAAAGATCATAGGATTACGTAATCTGTTGTGACTTTAGATCGCACATCCCTACTTGTGACGAATTAATTCCTGAATCTTCTGGGGTTTTACCTATGGATAACGAATCTACGTACCTACTATATCTTTATAAAGACTTTTCAAAACTCCAAAAAAAGAAACATCTAATTTTAATAGAACTAAAATCTCTGCATGTCCTCTTTTCCCTGAGACATACATTTCAGGAGGGATTAATTATTAAGATGCACAGTCCGATATAGCCGAATTAATTAAGCAGGGAAGGTCAAACCTTCAAAGGGCTTTCTCGGGATACCCGGGTCCCGGAGCATCTTATGACCCCTGTTTCTGTTGTGTATGTCTAGGTTGGCCAGCCCTAACTAACCAAGTCAGTACTAATTAATCCTCTATACTATTAAACGAGTCATATAAAATTGTAAATTAAATTAATTTACAATTCTGTACATTAAGGATATTCATAAAATTATCACGTTATGCTATTTTGATGGCCCTGAACCCAAATCACGGATTATTTGACTTTGACGTTTCACCGCTTTCTGCTAAAGTTCCCGATAGTTAGCTGACAGATAGCTAAATATAAATAAAATAAATAAAAAGAACTTTATTCAAAAAATGCACAACATAAATATAGTGGTAAATAATTATGCTTACTCTTATATATATTCTTTATTGCACAAATTCACATACAGAAAGTTACAAACAAAGGGACATTTACAAAGGCGGGCTTATCTCTGAAAGAGATTTCTTCCAGCCAACCCATGGTAGTGAGAGAGAGTGTTCATTAGCGGGACTCAGTAGTGCATTATTATTAAATATGTGATACGTGAAAAGAAAAGATACTATATGACAGATTTTTGCCTCTGTTTAAATGTTGGTTAGAGCAATCAGGCACTTGTGGAATACAACACATTTATTTTATAAACAATAGGCTTATTTGAAATGAGATGGTCCCTCTGTTTGTTTACTTGTTTATTTGTTCGAGCATCACGCAAAAACTTCTGGACTGATTTATTAATAGTGACACCAGAAATGTCATAAACATATATTAAATTGGTAGCAGTACAATTTTGTAACCATACATTTACCGAACATCCTTACTGACAGTCTTATTAACAATAGATAGATAGATGAATGCTTTATTGCTCACATGCAAAAATATACTTAGTTTTACAAAAAATATTAAATGTAATGTGAGTAAAAGCGGCCTTATAAAGGCAACCTTAGATAATTACAATAATAAAATTAATAAGTAAAGAAAATTATAGAGGAAGTAAAAATAATAAAAACCGGCCAATTGCGAGTCGGACTCGCGCACTGAGGGTTCCGTACCACCACATAAACATAATTGTATTAGTTGAAATTTCAGAAAGTTAATGTGCTAGATTTTTTGAGTCCGACACGCGCTTGACCAAATTTTATTATTTGTTGTTATTTTATAGCCTATGCCCTATAAACATACCAATTTTCAAGTTTGTAAGTGTTCCCGTTTTTAAATAGAACTAAAACAAAAATCGCCTTTTTTTGAATAAATGTATGGAGATGAGGACATAAAATGCCATATCTTTTGATTGCGTCGTTGTAAAAAATTGAAATTTTCGGATCTTGTGTGGTTCATAGATCCTAATATATGGTATTAATTTCAACCTGATACCTTTACCCGTTCGTGAGATAAAGGGTCTTGACAGACAGACAGACAGACGACGGACAACAAAGTGATCCTATAAGGGTTCCGTTTTTTTTCTTTTGAGGTACGGAACCCTAAAAATCAATAAATGTTTTGTTTATATTTTCATGTGTACAATATATAAATATAAAAAAACAGATTTACATCGAGTTTATTTTTTTATTTCTCTGACTTTCACTTTTTCTCTTTGTAACGTTAAAGAGGAAGCTTAAATAAGCCGCCCTTAAATTCTCACATTAATTTTAAATACTGCAATATGAAAACAATATGCGAGCTAATGGCATGCTAGTTACCATGCGAGTAGCGTGACCACACCTGCCAATAGCCGCGGCGCGGATAGGATTACAAAACTTGTAGGGTATCCAGGCTGTCGAGACAGAGGGTGGATAAAAAAAATGTTGCGGTAGGTGTGTATTGATTGGCAGATGGGGTTAGGTTAGCTTCGCTGGGTTAGCTACGTTAGTTTTTTATAAGTACTTGCTTTTTTTGTATAGTAAAAAAAGGCATCGTTTATTAACGTCATATAGTTTTTTCTTTTTTTTAGTTCTTCATAAAGGATAATGGGGCTCACAATAAAGCAATTGCAGGAAAATGTTAATACACTAGCTGTTGTCCTCGAGTTCGTCCGGAAGATTCTTCGAATGGGAAATAAAAGTTTCCTCGCTGTTTCCTCTCAAAAGCGAATATTTTTTTAGGTAGGTTAAGTAGTTACGTCGAACATTCTCTTATACAGGGTGTTAATTTGATTGCGTGCCATAGCTCAGGTGCGGGATCAGTATCAGTAACTAAACCACTTTTCCCAAGGAACATAGGTCGAGCAGCGCAGGACCGGTCGTCATGGAGTTCCTTAGGGGAGGCCTATGTCCAGCAGTGGACGTCTTTCGGCTGATATGATGATGATGATAGACGTTCGGGAGTTTCAAAAATATCTCCCCATTCAGTCCACTTCAAACATCCTACTAAATATTCCTTCCGTTCATCTAGCCTCGGGCACCGATTCTCAGATCGCTCGGATTCCAACGCGCTAAGCCACGAGACCGTATTCCAGAATACGACTGATTCACGCACTCTATTCCGATAGTGTGAAATGTGAATAGATACCAGAAAAATATGTGAAAAAAAACCGGCCAAGTGCGAGTCGGACTGGCGCCTTAAGGGTTCCGTACCTATCTACCATATGACATACTAAAAGCTTTTGCTCTTTGATTTTAAAAACTCCGCGACCATCCAACTTGACCCCTCTTTTATAGAAAAGTTCTTGAAACGGGAGCTCACCTTAATTGGTTACTATTAGTTGTGAGAAAAATGATTTTAGACTTTTCCCTTTATTTGTACTGTGAGACCTAGCTTCTAGCCAAATTTCATAATTTTAGGTCAACGGGAAGTACCCTGTAGATTTTGCTTTTTTGCATAAATGTATGGAGATGAGGACATAAAAAGCCATATCTTTTGATTGCGTCGTTGTAAAAAAGTGAAATTTTTTAGATCTTGTGTGGTTCATGGACCCTAATATTCGTTATCAATTTCAACCTGATACCTCTTCTCGTTCGTGAGAAAAAGGGTCTTGACAGACAGACAGACAAACAGACAGACAGACAGACGGACAATAAAGTGATCCTAGAAGGGTTCCGTTTTTTTATTTTGAGGTACGGAACCCTAAAAAAGAATGGGCTGCAACAGTTTCTAGTTTTCACACTAAACAAGCTTATAAGTACGTATGATAGAATTCGGTCATAGTGTCATTTCCTATGTTATTGTAGGTACACACAATAACATAAGAATTGTTGTGATGATGTATGTGATGGTGTGTTTATGCGTGTGATGAGTGTGTGTTTACTATGTTATTTTTGTTTTATATCGTTGCAAAGATGTCAGGGTTAGGCATTGTTGACGTTTTGACCCTTTAGCACCACAGGGCCTTGAGACAAGTAGCTTTCATTTATCGTAAACGCTATAGAATAGAATGAAAGTATATGGGATTGACATTAGCTGTCATGCAACATTTCGTTAGCTAATGCCCATACATTTTCATTCTATTCTACTGGCGTTTGCGATAGAAGAAAGCCGCTTGTCTCTAAGCCCTGATCGATTTACCTGTCTGTACTATGTTATTTCTTTATTACACCGGATTTTTAAGAGATGGTTCTACCAATGAAACTGAACAACTTCTCCTACGAAATACGAAAATAAGATTTCGACCTCTCATTCAAAATTTGTTTGTATGGGGAAGTCGATTTTTTTTTTTTAATTTTTGCCGATGTTTTTTTGGGAAAAGTTGTTCAGTTTCATGGATCAAACCGCCTCTTAAAATGCTTATCAGGGGTGATAAAAAATAAGGGTATATCATGACAAGTAATTTATGGCTCTTATTAGTGCGGTCAGTTAGCTGTTTCACGTAGACACGATTTACAATTTCACCAAATTTTTTCCAGGTACTAGTTAGGTACATAGCTCTTAATTTTTGATAGGAGCCAATTCTTGAATTTCAAAAAATTTCCATAGAAAATTCAAGAATTGGCTCCTATCAAAAATTGAGAGCTATGTGCCTAACTAGTACCTGGAAAAAATTTGAAGCAATTTGGTGAATTTGGCGATATAAGAGTATAAGGGACAGGAGACTACATACTTTCACTGTAGACTTGGCGATTAAATTACTTGCTTAGATAAGATAGAAGATCATGCTTGCCTGATTTCGTATCTTTCCAAAATCTACATAATCTATAAGAAGTAGGTAGTTATTTCCTATCACGGTAGGATTCCGATACGTGCAAGAATTCGAGCGCTATTGGTGACCGACACCGTTCGGAATTCCGAATACTCGCCTCCGGCTACGCGTAGGGATGTAGAGTAGATATTTTGGTATAGTTGCGTGATTGTGGAAGTGTCTACAGACAGAGTGAAGAAAGATATCTGTATGTAGTGATGGAAATAAATAAGAAGGGTTTGTATTTAACAGCAAATAAAAAAATCTGATTCAGCAAATCAAAGAAGATCCCAATTCTAATCGAAAATACCGATTGCACAGCAACAATATCAGTTCGTGACGCGTCGCTATTAATGTATCGCAGCCATATCGTATAACACGCTGTATTACAAAGGGCCAGTCATTTTACATAAGTCCGCGTAATTCGTTTCATTGTGTTCGCAAGACAACCTAACCGATTTCTACTCGGATGGGTTTACTTTAGGTAACGAACTTATATTACTGGGCTATCCGATGGTAGCTTATCTTTAGGGATGGGCCGAATGTGGTTTGAACCGAATACGAACTTCGGCCGAATATTCTAAACTAAAAATAAAAAATTCGGCCGAACTTCTGTTTAATTTCGCCACGCTTTCTCGAGAACTACACGTCGTGACTTGAGTAATAATTTTCATAAAATGATAGATTCTCAAACCTGTGATTGAAAAAAGAAAACACTCTTTCATAATTCTTAACTCTTCTCTATTTAGTTTGTAAACTAAACAGTTGAAATTAGTTAGAAATGCTTTTTCTTTATTTTTTTATTCATTTCTTTTTTTTTCATTTGATTTTTGTTTTAATTTGATGTCTATTTAATTATGACATTGCAAGTTAAGGTGTACCTATATGTTAATTTTATTTTACGGTTATATTATGATATCTATCATAAACAAATTCGTCCATGTAGATATTATTTCTATTAATTTAAGTAAAAAGTGCAAATAAAAAATATTTTAACACTTCTTGTCATCGGATACTTATACTTTTTCTTGCACCGAATGTTGGGCATTTAAACCGAATTTCGGCCGAATGACGAAATTCGGCTCAAGCTGCCGAAATTCGGTCAAACCGAATGTTAAACGAATTTCGGCCCATCCCTACTTATCTTACTTAGCGTATAGCGTCCCACTGCTGGGCAAAGGCCTCTCTCTCTCTTCCATCCTTTGATCTCTATGGTAAAGGTAAAGTAATTGAAAATTTGACAGCGAAAAGCGAATTTCAGAATAGGTTTGATCCTGCTATGTCTTAACCAAATTGGGGAAGTAACACAATGTGAGTTTTTTAGAATTAAACCTAGGACCTCCGGATCGTAAGCCATTCTACCCACTAGACCATTAAAGCTGTTCTACTAATCAAACAATACCTATTCTGAAACCAGAAAAAAAAATCCCATCACGTTCACTTTCCAAGCAGATGTCACGTCACCTCCCAATCCGTCGTCGACCATGTGCAATTAATCTTGTAAGAGCGTCCACAAAAAACGTTCCATATAAGAAGACGGCCACAAGCCGCCGACAATGAGAGGCGAGGTCACTGCGATCA
Organism: Athrips mouffetella; assembly: GCA_947532105.1. NCBI lineage: Eukaryota > Metazoa > Arthropoda > Insecta > Lepidoptera > Gelechiidae > Athrips > Athrips mouffetella. Next base: position 15,670,144 of record OX383981.1, on the reverse strand, counting down.
CCTGGCGATTTGTTGTCAAAGCTCGGTGATGTTCGATCGTGATTCGTATTTTAAGTAAGTACTATCAAACAAATCTGAAATCATGACTCCTAAATTCAAAGACTAATTCGGCATACATTGCTGACTTGGATTTGTTAATTCCAATATCCTTACTTTAACGAGCAATGTATGCTGAATTCGTTTCTGACATAAGGAAAGTGTGATTGCGGCTTTAAGCTTATTTTCATAAAGACATTTGCCTAAAGCAGTAATATTTGCAATGCTGTTTCGTTACGGAGGATAACGGAGCCTGTGAAATTACCGGCACTTGAGATATTGAATTTTAGTTTCGTGGGTGGGCAGCGAGCTTTGCTGTCTTATTTATTTATTACTATGTATACAGATTCAGATTCAGATTCAGATTATTTTATTCAATGTAGATTCTTTACAGAATACTTATTGAATGTCATGCAGAATACAATTCAAATAGAGCGAGTCTACGCCGTTTCGGATCGTGCTGTGGCAGCGTAAAAGAAACGGCAAGAAACCACTGCAGCACGGCCTACTTTAAGAGTCGGCTTTTTACAATGTGTTTCTTGTGTTTCGCTGGAATATCAGAGCACCATACCTCTTTGTCATTCATATAGTCATCTAATCTATAGTAAGCTTTTTTACATAACGTTTGCTTTACACATTCTTTAAACTTTCTCTCAGGTAATTGCACTATATTGTCAGGTATTTTGTTGTAGTATCGTACACACAGACCAACGAAAGATGTATTGACTTTAGTTAATCTAGTATATGGTTGATCAATTTTGTGCTTATTTCTAGTATTAAAATTATGCCTGTCACAAATTTTAGGTAATTGATGAATGTTCTTTCTAGCATACATAATATTTTCATAGATATACTGGCATGGCACTGTCATTATGTTGATTTCCTTGAACAGTTCTCTCAGGGAATCACGAGTCTTCAGGCAATAAATTGCTCTTATAGCTCTCTTTTGTAAAACGAATATTGAATGTATATCAGCTGCTCGGCCCCAAAGCAGTAAGCCATAAGACATAATGCTATGGAAGTAGCTAAAGTAAACCAGCCTTGCGGTAGCTACATCAGTAAGTTGTCTGATTTTTCTGACAGCATATGCAGCCGAGCTCAATCGACCAGAAAGAGCCGTTATATGAGGGCCCCATTGAAGTTTAGAGTCTAGTATTAACCCTAAGAAAACTGTACTATTTACAAAATCTAATGGTTCATTATTCAATACTATGTTATGTGAAGTAGACCTTACATTTGGTAGTGCAAATTTAATACATTTAGTTTTTTTGGCGTTTAGGACTAAATTGTTAACAGTAAACCATGCATGAATCTGTCCAAGTGCATCATTGACTTCGTTATAATTTTGTGATTTTCTACTTACATTGAATATTAATGAAGTATCATCAGCAAATAACACAATCTTTGACAGATTCTTCACTACAGTAGGGAGGTCATTAATATAAATAAGGAATAAAAATGGCCCTAATATGGACCCTTGAGGTACGCCAATTTTGACAACAGATCCCAGTGATTTCGTTTTGTTTACTTGTACCTTTTGAATCCTGTTGTGTGGCCCATCTGTTCGTTTGCTTGCATAACTGTTGCTGACTGACACTGTCTTTTCTGGGTGAACGAAAGAGAAAGTATCATAATAATAATTGAGAGGGGATTCACCATAGTCACCACGCTAGTAAGCGTTGCGGCTGTCTAACGCTGTTGTTGGTGACCGCAGTTTGTAAGATGGTACGATACACAGAAAGATGCTGCTGCCCATCCTCCGGTTCTAGTCGCCTCTAACGACACCCACGGGTAGATGGGTTGGTACTATTCTTAGCCGGCACTACACGGTCGATTTAATAGATGCTTAAGTTTAAATATCATTACAGAAACACCAACTGCAATATCCTTGACACGCCTCCATAGAGATTGAATTGAATGGATCCAATCACCGATAACTAATGTAATGATCTAACTGCAGTATACAGGGTGTTAATTTGATTGCGTGCCATAGCTCAGGGGCGGGATCAGTATAAGTAACTGAACAACTCTCCCCAAGGAACATAGGCCTAAATAAGAAAATAAATTTTTGATCTTCCATAGAAACTGAATCAGCTGATAGCGCATTTTGTATGGAAGGTCAAATTTGGTTTTCCGTATTTTAATTTTAGGAAAAGTTATTCAGTTACTGATACTGATCCCGCCCCTGAGCTATGGCAGGCAATCAAATTAACACTCTGTATAAACATAAGCTGACCTAACCACATAGTAAATTATTCAACGTTGTTCACTTGGTGGGAATAATGTAAGTTTTATGTCTATATCGGGTCTTTCTAAACTTAAACATAGTATAATTACATTTTCAACACATTTGCTCATAAAACAGCTCTATTTGCACTGGATTAAGGTACATAATCCAGCTTATTAAACACACGTGCTTTTTCCATTATATTACCGCACTAGTATTTTATTTTTGTTTTTTTTTTTATTTAGGCAAGGACCAAGGAGTTTTTAAGTCTATAACATTTATAATATTTTCAAATAAACGTTAATTTTATGATAACATTTGAATCAATAGACTAACTAACAATAAATTTATGTTTTATGTGTTAGATAATATTTCATTTTAAATAATTCAAGGATTAGGCTGTTTGGCAGTTTAGTCAACGTGCCTCCTGTGCGCGCATGAATAATCAGTGTTTTTACAAATATTTGTGGTGTTTGTTGTAATTATTTTCAAAATTATTTTTGTATTTTTTTTTTGTTGTAATTTTTTTTTTCAACTGTTTTTTTTTCATCAAATAAAAAAACAGTAGTTAATGTAGTTTCTCAACATCGAATATACTTAGACACAAAACACAAGACTTGGGTTCGTAGATATCTAATGAAAAATACCTAACTTCCGATACGAATTTTCCTTCGGGAAAAAAGGTAAGCAAATTTTACTTGTTTTTATTCGCAAATGTATTGAAAAACGTCGAAGGAGCGCGTGCGCTTTGGTCATTACACTCTCGGCTCGTTTTCCTGTAACCCAGTATACTAACGTTAACATTACACCTAGATTTACACCATGCGTATCTAGGACGCATAGCTTGTGATGCTAATTCAAGCTGTCTCGAGCAGCCGAGCCGCATACCTACGTTGCATGCTGTACAATACCAGCAGAATGACGTCATTCGAACGTCTTGGCTTACCGAAGCTTTGGACATTGATGTAGGACTGTACGTTGATGATTCTGTGCTTACCTGAAATATAAAGAAAAGTATATTAATGAATTTTCTACTTGATAAGACTATTTTTTTAAACGTATACCATAAAAATGCATTTCACACAAAGTTATCTGAGTCCAAGGAGGAGCCTGTAAGTATGGGCACATTATTATTACTATTAGGTAGTACACACGGCCGCACATCAGTAGAAACACTTTTGGACCTTATGACGTGGTAATAGAGTTGAAAAAGTTTCTACCGACAAGCGGTTGACCGTACCTGGGCGACCGCGCTTCGCTCAGCCGCCTCGACGTTTAAATATGAGATTTTTGTCTAAAACGCGGTATTTTATAAAAGATACGATTTCGATAAAATTTACCTTACAGGGGTTTTCGGGGGCGAAAATTAGATCTAGCTAGGTCTCATGTCTGGGAAAATTAGTTTTCCGCGTGATTTTAAGCATTTGCGTTTTAGAAAAAAACCTACAGCGCCATCTGTTGGCGGGTAGCATAGCTTGAAAATGATTTTTATTTTAACACTTCCTGTGTTCGGATAAATCTACAAAGTAGAAAATCGCAAAATTTCACAACCACAGGCAGGATTCGAACCTGCGTCTTCTGCGTAAGTACCGCAGACGCTTTACCAACTAGGCTATTTTGCGATTTTCTACTTTGTAGCATAGCTTGCTCACCTGATGATATTTTAATGTTGAGGCGGCTATTATAGAGCGAAGCTCAGTCGCTAAGGGGCCAATTCTTGTTTACGAGATTTTCAAAATTAAAAAAAGCCACGTTAAACTAAAACTCAAATTGTTATGATGGTAATTTTAAAACTAAACATTATTTTTTAGTTTACAAATATTGATCCTTACTTTTGAGGAGTATAACAGGGATTCGATTCTTGAAAATCACCGGGTGATAAAATATCACCGGTGAAAATTTTTGTCACCGATGATTTCGAAATCAGCATTCACCAAAAGTCGTATTCTTGAATATCATACCCTGAGTACCAACATGCAGAAACTATGCGGATTTTGACGTTTAGTTGTGTTCTATTTCATGCAGAAAATATTTTTTATCGGTAATTACCGGTTTTTGTTTTCATACAAACTGCTGAAAAGTATGATGTGACAGCAGTAGAGCGTGTAATCAAACGCATGTTTGTAAAAATTAAAAAAAATAATAACCTAACCTCACTCACCAACATTGTTTTGAAAATGGTTTGATTTTAAATTATAGGAGCAATTAAGATAAAAAGCAAGCTGAAAGCTACAAGAGGAGGCACTTTTTAAAGATGGATATATGACAGGAGACACCTTGATTAAGTAAACCAAATTATTATAGATACCAAACCTTATTTATCATGTAAGTATATTTTGGAGGAATAAGTAATATTTATAGTAATATTTGCTATAAAATTAAGTTGCTGTTAAGTAGCAAGTATCTAAGTAAAGTATCTCTTGTGATTAATGAAGAGAGAGTAAGTAATAAGTAAATCTATTATTTACAGATACAAGAACAACTTGCTACCTGTTGCGTTTACCTACATGAAGAGAAGACTAAAAAGTTGCTATTCCCATGGAATAGCTGGGGCTCAAAGCACAGGAGTTGCCGTCTGTTCCTGGGATAAAGTGTGAAATAGTTCCGTACATGTGATTTGATCACCTGCCTGCGTGCGTCGCGGTGTCCCCAATATAAATAATATTATAATTAAGTAACAAGATTTTGTGATGTTCTGTAAAAATATGGCACAAAACTTTCTGCTCGTTGCAAAAACTGCTTGCACTGCCTGTTCATAACGCTGCAGGTTTTCCATGCAATAGCTATCCTTACCACAATCTTAGGTTAAAATACCCAACACTGTTTGTAATGGGATTGGATGGCTACGATAGGTTAGAAGTTCGAAGAAAGTTGACCCTAGTTATGTACTCGTATGTATTCAAGGTATTCTGTGGAAAACTAAGTAACGCGCAGATTTTAGAGCATATGGGGTTAGCTGTACCAAATCTGAGGTTGAGACAGGGACTTGGTTTTTGTTCTTCCTGACTGTAGGACAAATATTTTGAGACATTTCCCGCTTACTACTGTACTTAGAATCTTAAATGCCACATCGGGTAAGTTGGACTTATTTAAATGTAGATTGATGAAATTCTCAGAAGTAGCTTTCATATACATTAGTAATTCAAATATTAACTAGTTTTACTCTTTTAATTGATTCTATTTAAATTATATTTAATTGTTACAGAATGAATGAAATGTTATGTAATTAATAATTTTCTTATGTCTAATGACGGAATGGATGTACGCATAATATATTTTAATGCTTTTTAATAATTTAAATTTTGAGCTTGTTTATGCATCGTTGCCTTGGGTTGACCTGTTAGCTAGGGTGATGCACTTGTGTGTAATTAGATTTAAATAAATGAAATATTGTAAAGTGATATTGTTAAGTGTAGGTAATGTTTTAAAAATAAATAAAAGATATTGATGATCCAAATAAAGAGTTTTACTCCAATATATTACACTGGTTACTAATAAGTCTATACTTTATTAGCTTATACAAAGCATTGTCCAGCGGACAAATCGCTAGTTGCCGGAGTTTTCAAGTTGCCGAAGGGCTTCTGACTTGGCTCTACATCTAGAACATGTTGAAAGTTGTTGTAGAACATGTTGGAATCATTCTATCACTAGCCGTCTTCTTCTAGGTTCTGACTACAGCCAATTATAGGAAAGAAAAAACCCACCACCACTTGCTTCACAACATCATTGATCGGTCAAACTATCATGCTGCTTCTATCTCATAAACTAATGAAGGCTCCGCTTATTACCTGCATCTTGATTACAAGTATAGATATGGCATTGTCACTGACACCTAAAATACAGGGTTTTTCCTAGTTTAGGTGGCAGGGAAACTATAATTTGTAAATATTTGTACTAGCCTAAAACTTAAATTGTAAAAACATTAGTCAATAAATAAACTATATTATTATTGTACCCAACCTTTAGGTATATTATCTTTCCTGCAGTTAGGTACTTGCTTGCTGTTTTTGCAAGAGAAATAAAAGAATGTCACTTTCTGAATAAAGTTTCAAGGTAGGTATGGTCCTTGATGTTTAGGTTTGCCGAGATGCTTCCGACGTTATCTGAAGGTCTTTTCTTCATAACTATCGCCAAACAAGCAATCTTAACAAACAAACATGTTCTCAATATTATTTCTTGGGCCTTGCCGGCAATGCCGCGTCTACTGCTGAGGCTACCGCAAACGGTTTCAAACAATCTTAAACACCTAGGTATTCTTGTATTCATCAAGACTTATTTAACACAGAACACACAATATTATAACCTTTTATTTTTTTAATGTCAAAACCACCGGTGACTTGAAATCGACTGGGGGGGGGCACTCGATTTCAAATATCATAGTTATGATATTTTATCACCGGGTGATATTCAAGAATGCGACTTTTGGGAAATGTATGATTTTCTCTTTTTTGAGTGATATTTTATCACCCGGTGATTTTCAAGAATCGAATCCCTGGGCTTATTTTAATTTTAAATATCGAAAATCAGAATTGACCCCCAGGTACTGTTACATTAAACAAAAAGTCAAATAAAATTTAGCAGCGTAGCTACTAACTAGAAGCTTAGAAGCAAAATAAATAGAATTAAGTAGAGAGGTCCCAAAATGTGATGTGGGAAAGAAAAATAATTGAAGAGGTCAAATTTTTCTTTCATAATTTCCCTTGAGTAAACTTTCCGTGTCTAAGAAAAACAAACTCAAAATTACCTTCAGAATGATAAAGAAAGAATTTGTACGTAACGTTTTATATAATTCGTAAGACGAACTATACAGGGTGTGTGGTATATGACTGCAAATCTCTCGGGTTTTTTAATCTGAACAACTTTCCCTAAGAAACATAGGTCGAAATATTTTTCCTATTTCGACCTATGTTTCTTTATGAACTATACAGGATGTGTGGTATATACCTGCTAATCTCTCGGGTGGTTGCTCTACCCATGATACTGAACAACTTTCCCTAAGAAACATAGGTCGAAATATTTTTCCTATTTCGACCTATGTTTCTTTATGAACTATACAGGATGTGTGGTATATACCTGCAAATCTCTCGGGTGGTTGCTCTACCCATGAAACTGAACAACTTTCCCTAAGAAACATAGGTCGAAATATTTTTCCTATTTCGACCTATGTTTCTTTATGAACTATACAGGATGTGTGGTATATACCTGCAAATCTCTCGGGTGGTTGCTCTACCCATGAAACTGAACAACTTTCCCTAAGAAACATAGGTCGAAATATTTTTCCTATTTCGACCTATGTTTCTTTATGAACTACAGGATGTGTGGTATATACCTGCTAATCTCTCGGGTGGTTGCTCTACCCATGAAACTGAACAACTTTCCCTAAGAAACATAGGTCGAAATATTTTTCCTATTTCGACCTATGATTCTTTACGAAAAGTTGTTCAGTTCCATGGACAGAACCACCTCTTAAAATATCCGGGGTGATAAAAAAATCACCATATCAGCCAAAAGACGTCCACTGCTGGACATAGGCCTCCCCTAAAGATCTCCGTGACGACCGGTCCTGCGCTGCTCGCATCCAGCGGCTTCCCGCGACCTTGACCAGATAAAAAAAACCGGCCAAGTGCGAGTCGGACTCGCGCCCTAAGGGTTCCGTATCTACCATATGATATACTAAAAGCTTTTGCTCTTTGATTTTAAAAACTCAGCGACCATCCCACTTGACCCCTCTTTTATAGAAAAGTTCTTGAAACGGGAGCTCACCTTAATTGGTTACTATTAGTTGTGAGAAAAATTTAAATATTTAATGATTTTAGACTTTTCCTTTAATTTGTACCGTGAGACCTAACTTCTTGCCAAATTTCATAATTTTAGGTCAACGGAAAGTACCCTATAGGTTTTGCTTTTTTGCATAAATGTATGGAGATGAGGACATAAAAAGCCATATCTTTTGATTGCGTCTTTGTAAAAAATTGAAATTTTGAGAAAAAGGGTCTTGACAGACAGACAGACAGACGGACAACAAAGTGATCCTATAAGGGTCCCGTTTTTTTCTTTTGAGGTACGGAACCCTAAAAAGAACTATTCTGCGTCGGAGCGTCAGGGTTGTAACCCAGATGTTTTGAAATAAGAATAGTATGATGAACTCAAATATTGGGGTGCTTCTATCGACTTAGTTCCTTTCAGCATGTTTTCGGACCGTAAAACTAAACAAATTTTTCCGAAACCCTTAGTCGCTTTTTACGACACAGGGAAAGGTTAAGATGTCACTTAGTCGCCTTTTAAGACACACGGAAAGGTTAAGTCACTTACTCGTCTTTTATGACACAAGGGCAGATAAAGACACTTAGTCGCCTTTTATGACACAACGGCAGATGAGGACACTTAGTCGCCTTTTATTACGCAAGGGCAGATTAAGATACTTAGTCGCCTTTTATCGCACAAGGACAGGGTTTTTACTTATAGGAACTCTATATATGTACCTATTTGTTTGTATTATGGTTTTAGCACGCACGACTTACTTCAGCGCGAAAACTGCTTATTTTCCTGTAGATGTGTGCGCATGTGTGAGTGCGCCAGTTTTGGACGTTTGTTAGGAGTTTCCATACTGCTTTAGCTTATATATTTACTGTGCTTTGGTTCTACATAAGTACACATGGGGGGCAATTCTTGAAAGTCACTGGGTGATTTTCAAGATTTTTAAAATTTAAAAAAGCCACGGTAAACACATAAAACTCAAATTGTTTTGTTGGTAATTTCAAAACTGAACATTATTTTATAATTAACAAATATTGATCCTTTTTTTGAAGAGTTTAACAGGGCTTATTTCAATTTTAAAAATATCCATAATCACCCGGTGACTTTCAAGAATTGTCCCCCAGGGATTCGATTCTTGAAAATCACCGGGTGATAAAATATCACTCAAAAACGAGAAAATCATACATGTCCCAAAAGTCGCATTCTTGAATATCACCCGGTGATAAAATATCATACCTATGATATTTGAAATCGAGTGCCCCCCCCCAGTCGATTTCAAGTCACCGGTGGTTTTGACATTAAAAAAATAAATGGTTATAAATATTGTGTGTTCTGTGTTAAATAAGTCTTGATGAATACAAGAATACCTAGGTGTTTAAGATTGTTTGAAACCGTTTGCGGTAGCCTCAGCAGTAGACGCGGCATTGCCGGCAAGGCCCAAGAAATAATATTGAGAACATGTTTGTTTGTTAAGATTGCTTGTTTGGCAATAGTTATGAAGAGAAGACCTTCAGATAACGTCGGAAGCATCTCGGCAAACCTAAACATCAAGGACCATACCTACCTTGAAACTTTATTCAGAAAGTGACATTTTTTTATTTCTCCTGCAAAAACAGCAAGCAAGTACCTAACTGCAGGAAAGATAATATACCTAAAGGTTGGGTACAATGCCATATCTATACTTGTAATCAAGATGCAGGTAATAAGCGGAGCCTTCATTAGTTTATGAGATAGAAGCAGCATGATAGTTTGACCGATCAATGATGTTGTGAAGCAAGTGGTGGTGGGTCTTTCTTTCCTATAATTGGCTGTAGTCAGAACCTAGAAGAAGACGGCTAGTGATAGAATGATTCCAACATGTTCTACAACAACTTTCAACATGTTCTGGATGTTGAGCCAAGTCAGAAGCCCTTCGGCAACTTGAAAACTCCGGCAACTAGCGATTTGTCCGCTGGACAATGCTTTGTATAAGCTAATAAAGTATAGACTTATAAGTAACCAGTGTAATATATTAGAGTAAAACTCTTTATTTGGATCATCAATATCTTTTATTTATTTTTAAAACATTACCTACACTTAACAATATCACTTTACAATATTTCATTTATTTAAATCTAATTACACACGAGTGCATCACCCTAGCTAACAGGTCAACCCAAGGCAACGATGCATAAACAAGCTCAAAATTTAAATTATTAAAAAGCAATAAAATATATTATGCGTACATCCATTTCAATCTACATTTAAATAAGTCCAACTTACCCGATGTGGCATTTAAGATTCTAAGTACAGTAGTAAGCAGGAAATGTCTCAAAATATTTGTCCTACAGTCAGGGAGAACAAAAACCACATCTCTAAGTCCCCGTCTCAACCTCAGATTTGGTACAGCTAACCCCATATGCTCTAAAATCTGCGCGTTACTTAGTTTTCCACAGAATACCTTGAATACATACGAGTACATAACTAGGGTCAACTTTCTTCTAACTTCTAACCTATCGTAGCCATCCAATCCCATTACACAGTGTTGGGTATTTTAACCTAAGATTGTGGTAAGGATAGCTATTGCATGGAAAACCTGCAGCGTTATGAACAGGCAGTGCAAGCAGTTTTTGCAACTAGCAGAAAGTTTTGTGCCATATTTTTACAGAACATCACAAAATCTCGTTACATAATTATAATTATTTCTATTGGGGACACCGCGATGCACGCAGGCAGGTGATCAAATCACATGTATGGAACTATTTCACACTTTATCTCAGGAACAGACGGCAACTCCTGTGCTTTGAGCCCCAGCTAATCCATGGGAATAGCAACTTTTTAGTCTTCTCTTCATGTAGGTAAACACAACAGGTAGCAAGTTGTTCTTGCATCTGTAAATAATAGATTTACTTATTACTCGCTCTCTCTTCATTAATCACAAGAGATACTTTACTTAGATACTTGCTACTTAATTTTATAGTAAATATTACTTATTTTACTTACTTACATAATATTACTTATTCCTCCAAAATATACTTACATGATAAATAAGGTTTGGTATCTATAATTATTTGGTTTACATAATCAAGGTGTCTCCTGTCATATATCCATCTTTAAAAAGTGCCTCCTCTTGTAGCTTTCAGTTTGCTTTTTTATCTTAATTCAATCTTAATTGCTCCTATAATTTATAATCAAAACAATGTTGGTGAGGTTAGGTTATTATTTTTTTAATTTTTACAAACATGCGTTTCATTACACGCTCTACTGCTGTCACATCATATTTTTTATCAGTTTGTATGAAAACAAAAACCGGTAATTACCGATAAAAAATATTTTCTGCATGAAATGGAACACAACTAAACGTCAAAATCCGCATAGTTTCTGCATGTTGGTACTCAGGGTATGATATTCAAGAATACGACTTTTGGTGAATGCTGATTTCGAAATCATCGGTGACAAAAATTTTCACCGGTGATATTTTATCACCCGGTGATTTTCAAGAATCGAATCCCTGGTCGCAAATGAGTGGTAAAAGAACCACTGTACGCACTGTATATAAAGATAGGTTCAAAGTAGGTTATCATAGTTAAAGTTTGGGTTGTAAGGTCCATGTAAGGTCGATGACCGACCTCACAAACCCAGATGTCAGAGTTATTGAGCCGCCCAAGGACTCTGCTCATCACGAAGTATACTTTATTAGATAGTAGTTTGTGCAGCGCCTTAACGTGCCTACCGAAGCACGGACGACCGTAAGCACTTACTTTTAGGACAACCAGGTGATTCATCCTGCAATGTCCTTATTAAGGGGCTGATAGAGCTAAATACGCTTCACTTGAGCAGGTTTGTAACGAAAAGTGATGAATATATGGCCGTGAAAAAAAATTCTGTGATAATTAAGCATCTTTACAAGAATATGGCCGATTCCGAAACACGATTAAATATATTTTGTTCGCCATAAAAAAAATCCGAAATTACCTCTGTTTTTGCTTTTAAACCGTTTTTCTTAAGTACCCATTAATCTATGATTCCAAAACTTTTACACATTATTCAACATACCATGCATAATAAAGCCTGAGTCAAACTGAGGAGGTAGCGGAAGCGTTCCGGGGCCGGTATTTTTTGTAAAGTATGAGTTCTTATGCACCCTGTCACATTGAGAAGCGGTCGCGGCGCGGTATTTTGTTCCCGCCAAATCGCCCCCGGACCGCTTTCATAATCATACCGCCTCTGTGTGACTTGAGCTTAATAGCTTTTTTATTATTAATATTTTGGGTACAGATTTTGAGAAAAATGTAAAAAAGAGCGAAAAACGTAAAACAGCGCGAATCCGCTCCGTTCTAGCACGCGCATTCTGCCCTTTGTTAGAAAGGGAGGTAATTCAGCTGTTATCAGCCCCTTAAATTGAGACAGTAACACAAGTGAATTTTTGTTTGAGTGTCCCCACCGGGAATCGGACCCAGCACCTCCGGATCAAGAAACGAACACTCTAACCACTAGACCGGAGGCTGTTGTAGATATAGTCACAAATCCACATCACCGAGTACAAAATAAGGCTGGATTTTCTTTGAAACGTCGTTGTAAACTAAGTTACCGCAACGAAGTGGTAAGTTAAGGGCGGACAGGCCTTAAGTAAGACTGCGAGGGTATATCCAATTACGGAGCCAAGTTTGTAGGGATTTTTATTGAAAAGATAGATTTTATTAGACTTGGCGGAGAAGTGGGAAGATAATTGTGGAGTTGTATTTTTAGTCTGTGTTTATTTTGATTTAACAATTTTATTGATGGACAATGCACTTTTCTAAAAAAATATTTAAAAAAAAAGACACTCAATTTTCTTTCGTGCCATTAGCGACTAAACGACTGGTTTAATCGACATCATATTTCTATTTTTTTTTTTTTTTTTATTATAATTTAAGAGTTGTAGGTAAATTCATCGAAGGATTGAGTAGGTAACATCTTGTTGGCTCTCATTTTGAGAGTAGCTCTCATACAACAAAAATTAAATTGCAATTGCAAGCATGTCACATCGCATATCAAGATATACAAACAAAAAACACAGATAATAAATAAAACCTACATAATCCATTTTTTTTTCGTTAATTTTAACTCTTGCCAACTAATTTTGCAGCCATGACACTAAAACCAGAGTATATTTTAACGGAAAGAATAAAATTGTTTTTCAAACTTGTTTTTTCTGACAGCTTTAGGCGATTGCTTTTGACATAGGTAGCTGCAAAATGTGTTGGTAAGCCGTGGAATAAAGGAAAACTTGGATCATACATGTCATACAATTTTAATACTTAAAGTGTCAATTTGACGTCTATAATGGTCTTTTAAAGCATGAGGCTACAAAAGACTTCACAAAAACCTCAATAAATACTAAATACCCGTTTTTAATACTAAAAGTCGTAAATAACCTCCAATCTGCTTAATTGGACTGCAACAAAGTTGTTCAACTTGTAAGTACAGGTCGTTTTGAATTTTGCCCGTTAACTTGTATTTCACGTACAGTTAACAACCAAAATAAGGTGCTGTAAAACGACGTTAGTATACTAAGGACAAAGTATTTACCTAAGTAGACTAACGAAATCCTACCTATAGTTCTGAATTAAACTTAGCCAAAGCCCACCAACAGATAAGGTTTTCTGGACGCGCTATTTTCAAAAATATTTAAAAAAAACCGGCCAAGTGCGATTCGGACTCGCGCCCTAAGGGTTTCGTACCTATCTACCATATGACATAATAAAAGCTTTTGCTCTTTGATTTTAAAAACTCCGCGACCATCCAACTTGACCCCTCTTTTATAGAAAAGTTCTTGAAACGGGAGCTCAACTTAATTGGTTACTATTAGTTGTGAGAAAAATCATAATATTTAATGATTTTAGACTTTTGCCTTTATTTGTACTGTGAGACCTAGCTTCTTGCCAAATTTCACAACTTTAGGTCAACGGGAAGTATCCCGTAGGTTTTGGTTTGGTTCACAAATGTATGGAGATGAGGACATAAAAAGCCATATCTTTTGATTGCGTCTTTGAAAAAAATTGAAATTTTCAGATCTTGTGTGGTTTATGGACCTTAATATTCGTTATCAATTTCAACCTGATACCTTTACCCGTTCGTGAGAAAAAGAGTCTTGACCGACAGACAGACAGACGGACAACAAAGTGATCCTATAAGGGTTCCGTTTTTTTATTTTGAGGTACGGAACCCTAAAAACGGAGAAAAATAATTATCACAGACATGAAACTAGAGTATTCCAGACTTGAAACCTAGCTAGATCGATTTTTCGCACCCCAAAACCCCCGTTTAGTAAATTTCATCGAAATCGTAGAGCCGTTTTTGAGAAACCAATTACAAATATGTACAGGGTGAATTTGTATTGGTTTCGCACCCGAAGCCCAGTGATTCTACTTAACAAGCAACTTTACCGAAGAAAAATACAGGACATTTTATACAGGATAAATATTGTAATAGTATAGGATTTTCTAATATGTTAATTAGTTTAGCTGACGGATTTTAATATCCAACAATGAATAAACTATTTTGAGTTTGAGTTAGACTTAGGTAGGTGTTATAAAACCTCGTGCTCGCCTATAATAGGTCTTGGTGTCAGACCGTTTCCCTATGTATGCTTTAAGTAAGTTTAACACCATTACTGTTGGCGTTCCTAATTAATAAAATAAATAAATAAATAAAACCCACACGATCTGATCATTGTGTTCATAAAACATCTTTGTGTTGTTCAATTTTTTAAAATTTCTCTAACATGATTTTTTGGGTAACCGAAAGAAGATTGAGTAGATGTAAAGATTTGTACTTGTAGTGACACTTAAGTGGCGACTTAGTGATTTGCCATGTGACATTAATGCGATTATCCACCATTACCTACCATTATCTACCAGTATGTTTATTTATTGACCAATTTGTGGCGTAATTCGAGTTTTATAGTTTTGGGAGTAACCTTGTGTAACTTTGACATACCTACAGAGCATTATCGACTTTATATCGTACTTATAAGTGCTAAGTTTGATGAGCTCTTGACTGTACATTTACATTTTTTTTGCCGCTGTGAATAAGGATTCTTCAGGGTGGGGTCGTCGACCTCATTTCTGTCTAGATTGGGGTAAAGAGCAAAAATATTCAAATCATCATTATCATGTCGTTTGGGTTGCAAGGTCGATGATTGACCTCACAAACCAAAAACAATCCATAAAGAAGGAAAAACAAGACAAATATTTCTTTTTTGCCTATTTTACTAATTAAAGTAAAGGAGAAGATTACGGTAGATAAGCAGCAAAACCTACATATAAAAACAGGCCAAGTGCGAGTCCTAAAAATACCATTTTTAGTTATGGAAGCGCAGTCGCGCAGAATTGTATTAAATGCGCGAGAGTACGACACGCACTTGACCAGTTTTAATTTTTTGCTGTTATTCTAAAGCTTGTGTACTACCTATAAACATACCAATTTTCACGCTCGTAAGTGATCCCTTTTTTACGATAGAGCACAAACTAAAATCGATCAAAAATCGCCTAAAAATATACGTTTATAGTACTCGTAAGGTAGGGAAGTCCCCCTTAATTTATATATTTTTTATAATATATATAATCTGTAAGAATAACTGTCTATACCTATTCGGTTCATGAGATACAGCCCGCTGACAGACAGATAGACATCAGGGACCCGTTCTTCACCCATTGGTTACGGAACCCTAAAAAACTGTTGCTAATTGAGTTTCCGTCCCAGTACTGTCTCAAAACTCATTAACTGCACTTACAAACAAAACAAGAATGTCTACAACAAAGTTCTTCAAAAAGACTTAAATTACGAAGACTTTTGTCATTGACAGTACTTTAGTACCTACACTCTCATTGAAGTACTAATTTGTTCTCACCTCAGCTTAAACTCGAAACCCGACACTCAACAAAGTATTCCCATTCGCGAACTTTTCCCACTTATAATGGCTTATTATTCGTACCAGCGTGTTATATTTCAAAAGCTTTGGATATTTGTAAAATTAACAATATAATTGGGCACTCAGACGCATATACAAAAGGCCCTGTTTTCAGACATCTGGTGCGCAGAAAAAAACAGCGGATGTACAAACTGAGTTCAATAGAGACGCATGTCCCAAAGGCACATTGTATGGAACTACTATTTTGCTACGAAACACTTTATAAATCAACTCAAAACCTTAAGGAACAAAGTTCAAAATCGTTTATGTAGAAAGCGCACTTACGACTTTTTACATTAAGAAGAACGTATGCACCGAACATCCCTTAGAATTGTATTCATTCAAACAAATCTGTATTAAAATGGCGTAACTACCGTTACATACGAAATAAAGTCATATGTTTCGGTAGTAAGGTCGCGTAATTTCAAACACTAAAACCTGGCACCCTTTGTAAAACTTAGTTCTACCGTATAATTAGCAATTATATGAAATTGTTAGGTAAATAAGTAGGTTGTCCATGGGTTGTCGTATTTCTTAACAAGCCCAACTAAGTTGCATGTTTGGCGTTACGCCTCTGCAATTTTAGTTATTAAGATATTTTATGCCATCGTAAAAAAGCTTTACAACAACGTTGATTCGCTTTTCCTATGAATTTTACAAAGTATTTAGAAAATTGAGTTGTTCCGGTTAGTTGTAAAATCAGGAAAGTGCATCAGAAATAGGTCAAACTAACTTTGAATGCTTTTATTTTTATTTCATATGTTGTATTTTGTTACTTCGCTCATTTGCTAAACATTTCATTGAACTTGTATACGGCAGTAAAATCGGAGAAAGACGGAATTTAAAAAAAGTACCGTGGACTGGGGTTACTTTGATATTTGTAGGGCGTCTTCGATATTGAGCCTCTGGCAGGGACAAGTTGACTAATGTACTATTGGCCAATTTCTTGCTGCTTGATTACTCACGTAAGATGACACAGGCGTGATCAAATTTACTCCTGCGTTTCAAAGTAGGGGGCTGGCTACTGACTGACTGACTGGGGAGTCATAGGTACTTATTATTGGGTGGCCTGTAGTAGCCAGGCATTATCACATTAGTACACCATTTTCCATTCTTTCAAAACTTATAGCTATTGATTTTCTGATGTCTCAAATACATAGTGAAACAAAAAGTGTACCTTTGTACATAAAACGTGAATCTGCTCATGAAGCTGAAGAAATTTTTCCATGTAATAGTCAAAATACGAGAAAAGTTCTACTTCTAACTTCTAATAGAAAAAAAAATCGGTGAAGTGCGAGTCGTAATCGCGCACCGAGGGTTCCGTACAACAGACAGACAGACATCGGAGGCATATTAATAGGGTCCCATTTTTTACCCTTTAGGTACGTAACTCCAAATAAACAGTAAAATAGAAGAACATAAATGATGGCGCATTTTGTATGGGTAGAGGATTTTTTTTTCGACCTACTTTCCTTAAAAATCGTTCAGTTTTCTTGGCACAATCAATTACATCCTTAAGGCCTGTTATAGTTTTCTCTTCTTTCGTATCACTTTGTAGGTATAGGTAGAGTTTTTATTACTGCAGAAAATTATATAAGTATTTTACTCATACCCAAACCATAAAGCTTAACAACTTTTCCTAACAACCATGGGTCGAAAAACGAGAAAAAAACTTGGCCGCTCCATACAAAACCCCCAAATAACCGTGTAAGATTTCTATGGGAAAACCAAAACTTTTCTTCTTTTTGGCCCATTCCGCCCATTTATGTTTTTTGTAGTATACTAAAATTATTAATATATAAAATTACTTTTTGCAAAATAAATATTTATGTACTTATTCATTTTTAGGGTTCCGTACTCAAAAGAAAAAAACGGAACCCTTATAGGATCACTTTGTTGTCCGTCTGTCTGTCTGTCTGTCTGTCGACCCTTTATCTCACGAACGGGTAAAGGTATCAGGTTGAAATTAATAATATATATTAGGATCCATGAACCACACAAGATCTGAAAATTTAAATTTTTTACAACGACGCAATCAAAAGATATGGCATTTTATGTCCTCATCTCCATACATTTATGCAAAAATGCAAAACCTGCAGGGTACTTCCCATTGACCTAAAATTATGAAATTCGGCAAGAAGCTAGGTCTCACAGTACAAATAATGAGAAAAGTCTGAAATCATTAAATATTACAACTTTTATCACAACTAATGGTAACCAATTGTGGTGAGCTCCCGTTTCAAGAACATTCATATAAGAGAGGGGTCAAGTTGGATGGTCGCTGAGGCGATTTTTGTTTTAGTTCTATATTAAAAACAGAAACACATGCAAACTTGAAAATTGGTATGTTTATAGTGCATAAGCTATAAAATAACAACAAATAATAAAATATAGTCAAGCGCGTGTCGGACTAAAAAAATCTAGCACATTAACTTACTGAAATTTCAACTAATACAATTATGATTATGTGGTGGTACGGAATCCTCTTTGAGCGAGTCCGACTCGCAATTGGCCGGTTTTTTTTACATTAATTTTGTTTGGCAGGCACAAATAACTCTTATACCTAACCAACTTTAAGTTTTAAACAATCTGAAAACTTATTTCGTTTTAAAAGTTTAAGCCCTTTTGAAACATTAATACCTAGTTCTAACTCAAAGAAAGCATATTCGAGACTTCACAATTCATAACCTGAAAACCAGCCAAGTGCGAGTCGGACTTTCGCACTAAGGGTTCCGTACCAACACAATAATATTTAAGACGTAGTAGGTCTGAACTATTTACACTACTATGCCCTTACAACTCCTACTCACACTTGATCAGTTTTATTAGTTGTTGTTACGAGTATACTATAGATTCTACACTACAATTATACCAAGTTTCACGCTTGAATGTGGGACCTTTTTATGATAGAGCTAAAACACAATACGCTAAAAATACTTTTATAGGGCCTCTCTTATTTTTTCCTTTTCAATGTTTTTATTATTTTTCAGGTCACATTATACTAGGTGTTAGGTAACTAACGCAAAACCTCTCGGAACCTCTGGACATGAAACTGAACAACTTTTGTTCTACCACTTTTAAAAATTCGCGATAAAAGAATTTTGCTTCTGCATACAAATCGACCAGCTAGCTGACCGAGCCAATTTGTATGAAAAACAGATTTTTTTTTTGGAATTTCCAAATATCGTAGAACAAAAGTTGTTCAGTTTCATGTCCAGAGCTAGCACCACCCGAGAGGTTTTGCGTTATTTACCTAACACCCTTTACAGTATGATCCAGGCCTTTAAAGGTAGAACAGACAGACGACAAAGGCTTAGTATAAGGGTCCTGTTGGCATCTTTAGCTAGGGAACCCTAAAAATCAGAGCTCAACTTTTCAAATTTGATGCCACAAAATTCAAGAGAAACTTCTGTGATTAATGAGGGAATCTAGTGTTTCAAAGGGGTAACTGAAAAAAAAGTTAAATTTTAATTTTTCCTTCAAGTTTGTAAATGCCCACAAGCAATCCCAATTCTGGATGAATTGCCAGCTCTAAACTTTTTTATTCGATTTTTTATATGATTAAATTATTTATTGAGTGAATGGAAACGTTGGAAGGGGAAGGCCTAGGCGAACGTACCAGGACCAAATTCAGGACGTTCTGAATAAAGGCCAGGTTAAAAGTACCCTAAACCGACGAGCATGTATGAAAGGATTGATGAAAGTACAGAAAGCAAGGGAAGTATGTCAAGATCGTAGCAGGTGGAGGACTGTGGTCTCTGCCTACCGCGACGGGAAAGAGGCGTGATGTTATGTATGTATGTATGTATTTAGTTGTAATGTTGTTATATAGGGTCCTATACAAATAGAGAACATAATTTTTGTATGTTACTTAGACAATGAAATTGAACAAAATTTTCTAAGAAACTTAAGTCAAAATACGAAAACCAAATTTGACCTCCCATAGAAAATGCGCTATCAGCTGATGCAGGGGAGGTCAAAAATTGATTTTTGTATTTCGACCTATGTTCCATTGGGAAAGTTGTTCAGTTTCATGGTCTGATTAACATACTAAAATTATGGTTACTATTTCATTATTATACAGGTACCTATGAAGAAGAAAATGTTATGGTAAATGGTACCAATCGACCATGGTGACCACAGTATAATGGTACGATATGCATGACACTGCTGTCCATTCTCCGGTTCACGATACCTTAGCCGCCTTTTAGGTCAGCTACGGGAAGAGATCGTCATCATCATCATAATAATATGGTGTGGGGATAAGATCGATTTCTGACCTCATAACCCTGGTGTCGCCAATGACCTCTAACGTGACTAAAGCACCTTAGCTGAAACTAACGACTTTACGTGCCTTCCGAAGCACGAAATCATAAATCATAAATCGTAAAAGAATCAGGTAATTTCAGCCTGCAATGTGTTAACCAAACTGAATTTTGATTGACAGTGTCCTCACCGGGAATAGAACCCAGAATCTCCGGATCGAGAATTCAGGACGTTCTGAATAAAGGCCAGGTTAAAAGTATCCTAAACCGACGAGCATGTATGAAAGGATTGATGAAAGTACAGGAAGCAAGGGAAGTATGTCAGGATCGTAGCAGGTGTAGGACTGTGGTCTCTGCCTACCCCGACGGGAAAGAGGCGTGATGTTATGTATGTATGAGTATGTATGAGAATTCGAAAGACGAACGTTCTAATCACTAGACCACGGCTGTTGAAAAAAAGAGTGGTATCATTTTAATGTTGGAACGATCTGTAAATACTTAACGCAGAAAATATATTCTCTTTTAGCAAAGCCAAGAAATCAACAAAATAATCCAGACAGCCAAAATATTTGAAGACTTGGCAACATTCCCCGCAGCACCCAAACTTTGTTCATTCCTCAAACGGAATTTGTTTGTAGAACCTTTTGTTCAGAACTTGGCTCATTTCATTCAAAATGGGGAATGAATCACATTTTAAATTTTATGCCTTATGAGTCTGAAGCTATGTAATACTAACGATATAATAGTTCTCAAAATTTTCTTAGAGTTAATGAGATCATAATTCCTATAATTCTAAAGCATTTTTTTTCATTTGTCTTACATTTGAAAGTTGACTTCAAGTTTATCAATTTACGCATAAAATAAAGTTTTAATTTTTAGTTTGATAAATAAAATTAAAGGTTCGAAAATTGTTCGTCCGATTTCATCATATATTTTTTTAATAGAATTAAATTTTAGAAAATTAAATTTAAGCTTCTGTAAGCTTAATTTCTTCACAAGCATGCTTAAGAAAATATAAAAAAAATTGATTTTTTTTTACTGAAAATTGAGTTTACCTAAAATTCGTCATACAAAACAGAAATTTCATAGTTAAAGACCCAATACTTTCTACTGCATTAAACATCGTTCTATACCACCTCGTTTTCAACTAGTTATAAATGACTCTAATATGATTTCTCCGATCTAATATTAATTAAATAAAACCGATTAAAATTAAATATACCAACTTCAACATAAAGAATAGACGGTTAAAATAGAAGCGACATTTACAAATAGGTGCCCATGCTGCGAGAACGCAAGCTATGGGAAGAAATGGTTCGAAATTTGAAATAATTTAAAACCAAAACCTCTCGGCAGGGGGTGCCACAGACCGGTCACTATACGACATTACCATTTGTTACTGTTTTATTATAGTCTTTAGTAGGAACGGAGTTTTTAGGGTTCTTCTGACCGAATATAAAACCCTTAGTTAACCTGATACTCCTTTTTCTACAAAAAGTGATTATTTAAAATTTTAAACTATACGTAATTTGGGCTGGCCACGGCCGGCGGCCTCGAGCTTACAGTAAAGTTTAAGTTCGAAATATTACGAACGCACGCAGCGGTTTGTAGGATATTTAAAAAACGCTACCTGATGCATAATGAAATAACCGGCCAAGTGTGAGTCGGACTCGCACACTGAGGGTTCCGTACCACCACACTATATTAATTAAATGAGCTGATTTGAGTTTATGACGTATTTAAAAAAAAAAACTACTTACTAGATTTCATTCAAACCAATTTTCGGTGGAAGTTTGTATGGTAATGTACATCATATATTTTTTTTAGTTTTGTCATTCTCTTATTTTAGAAGTTAGAGGGGGGGGGGGGACACATTTTACCACTTTGGAAGTGTCTCTCGCGCAAACTATTCAGTTTAGAAAAAAAATATTTTAGAAACCTCAATATCATTTTTGAAGACCTATCCATAGGTAACCCCACGTATGGGTTTGATGAAAAAAATTTTTTTGAGTTTCAGTTCTATGTATGGGGAACCCTAAAATTTATTGTTTTTATTCTATTTTTGTGTAAAAATCTTAATGCGGTTCACAGAATACATCTACTTACCATCTACTTATCTTATAGTTTCGGAAAAAAGTGGCTGTGACATACGGACGGACAGACAGACAGACAGACATGACGAATCTATAAGGGTTCCGTTTTTTGCCATTTGGCTACGGAACCCTAAAAACCCTTTTCAAGTGTTAAGAACGGTGTCACAGCAACTAAACGGTACTATTCAACGATCGAAAGTAGACAAATTTCTCAGCATGAATAGGAAATTAAAGATAAGTCACCCACACAACCATCTGCCAAAGCAAACTGCCAAGTAACTTTGTATGGGAAGAGCGATTTTTGTAATCATTTTTATTTAGACAATATGTCTCTTTTTTATGGAGATCGTTAACTGAGTTCGCCATTTCTTAGAATCTCTATCAGTTAATTATCATCATCATAACATACAATGAAACGTCCACTGCAGGACAGGGAGCTCCCTCAAGAACTCGAGCAAAAAGGCGTGGTACTTTGGAGGGGATTTACGATAGTCACCACGCTTGTGAGCGTTGCGGATGGCGACCGCTGTTGTTGGTGACCGCAGTATGTAAAATCCCATCCTCCGGTTCATAAGCCCTTAGTCTCCTCTTACGACACCCATGGCTGGAGATGGATTGGTAATATTTTTTGCTATTAGTTACAAATAAATATTTAAATGAATTTAAATCCTACGGAACCGTGTTTAAGTTTGACCGGTCATGCGCTTCGCTACTTTTTCTAAACATACGTAATAAAATGTTAGTAAGAATTAACGGACGCATTTGTTTGTTTTTAAAGTTTTTTCGTGTGTTTTTTTGTTCAGTTTTGGAATACACATATCATTTTAATATGTATAGCATGCCGACGTTTCATGTTGTTTTTATTGACTTTACGACATTTTTTAATAGTGTTGGTTAACATTGTTTTTTACTTGTGTTTTTTTGTAAGTATTTTGTTTTTCATAACTACTTCATGAATGAGCTACATTGGATTAGCATATATTACTTATCTTAGCTTATTATTATCTTAGCTTATTATTTTTATTTAGATTTCTTCAAGTTTTGCTGTAGGCCACGGAGAAAATCTTATTGGAGACCGTAGCTCGCTGGCTTTGTAGTTGCTTTCTTTACTTGGTACAACAATTACACCGTGCTTCGGAAGGCACGTTAATCCAGTTATTTCCAAATAAAGCCAGAAAAAGTAAAACCGCCTCGTTCCATCCTTTTTAGTTTTTATACCACATTTATAAAAATGTATTGCGAATTTTCACCTAATGCCCATTGCATATTGCGTCTTTAAATTTGAAGCTCCTTTTTTATCAGAAAACAGAAAGTAACAGGAATGGATTTAACAAAGTTTTAATTTTAAATAAGGATTGTGCAACCGCTTGCAAGAAACCTAGCTGTCCCGTCATTCATCATCATCATGACATCCCTTGAAACGTCTACCACAGGACAGGGAACTTCCTCCAAAATTCCAGCTTTTGCTGAAACAATGCGGAGGAGTACCATAGTCACCACGCTTGTTAGCGTTACGGCTGGCACCATGGACCGCGGTTGTTGGTGACCGCAGAATGTAAGATGTTAGAAGGATGCTGCTGCCCATCCTATGGTTCACCCTTAGTCGCCTCTTACGACACCCACGGTTAGAGATGGGTCGGTACTATTCTCTGCCGGCACCGCACAGGGACTCCCGCCCGTCATTACTTAAGGAGTACGAGTATTAATACGCCGAAACACTCCATACAAAAATTACTACAAAAAATACCGGTTAAGTGCGAGTCGGACTCGCACGCCGAGGGTTCCGATATACCTTTAGTATTTTTAGTGCGTTTTTAGGACCGCAAAACTAAGTTTGTTTGTAAATGTTTTTGCAGATTTCTAAAAAATTGTGCTACTTAGAGAAATCGTTTTATCTTTGCTGTAATATTTAAAGAAATCTTTATCGACTATAATTCAGATTTCTCCTTTTGCAAACTTCGGAGATAAGGGAGAATGGTATTTTTTTAGAGATTTTTCATCATAAATGAGTCGTAAAAAAAAAAGAAAATCTATTTTGGAATATACAAATAAAACCCTTTCAATGATACCCCACTTGAACTAGAAACGATATTTTAAAATTTTGCCCCCCCCCCCCCCTTTTTTTTAGGGTTCCGTACCTCAAAAGAAAAAAACGGAACCCTTATAGGATCACTTTGTTGTCCGTCTGTCTGTCTGTCTGTCTGTCAAGACCCTTTATCTCACGAACGGGTAAAGGTATCAGGTTGAAATTAATACCATATATTAGGATCCATGAACCACACAAGATCTGAAAATTTCAATTTTTTACAACGACGCAATCAAAAGATATGGCATTTTATGTCCTCATCTCCATACATTTATTCAAAAATGCAAAACCTACAGGGTACTTCCCGTTGACCTAAAATTATGAAATTTGGCAAGAAGCTAGGTCTCACAGTACAAATAATGGGAAAAGTCTGAAATCATTAAATATTACAACTTTTCTCACAACTAATGGTAACCAATTGTGGTGAGCTCCCGTTTCAAGAACATTCATATAAGAGAGGGGTCAAGTTGAATGGTGGCTGAGGCGATTTTTGTTTAGTTCTATTTAAAAACGGGAACACTTACAAACTTGAAAATTGGTATGTTTATAGTGCATAAGCTATAAAATAACAACAAATAATAAAATTTGGTCAAGCGCGTGTCGGACTCAAAAAATGTTGCACATTAACTTACTGAAATTTCAACTAATACAATTATGATTATGTGGTGGTACGGAACCCTCAGTGCGCGAGTCCGACTCGCACTTGGCCGGTTTTTTTTAAAGTTGGGCCATAAGGGTTCCGTTTTTACCATTTTGGTTCGGAACCCTAAAAATTGATAGTAAAGACTTTTTAAAACTAAAATTATAGCTTTTTTAACCAAAACGTGACGTGTCGATTCGTTCAACAGATCGTGATCTTACCACGATATCGAAACATAATAAAACTTTACAAAGTTAATTTTACCGTTCATAATGTGCATCGCTACACAAACTTTGTATGGAGCTCTTTGTTGATGAAGTTAGAGTGTAAGTTTGTATACGTGACTTCCTCAAAAAGGGTTTTAGATATCAATAAAAAGTTACGGGATATTTATTGATTATGTAACTGAAGATTTTTTTGGGTGTTTTTGATGCAATTGCGGTTAAGTGTAAAGATATAATACCTGGGTGACCGAGCTTCGCTCTATAATAGCCGCCTTAACATCAAAATATCATCAGGTGAGCAAGCTATTCTACCCGCCAACAGATGGCGCTGTAGGTTTTTATCTAAAACGCGGTATTTTGAAAAAATGATTAAAAACACGGGGAAGACGCGTTTTCCCAGACATGAGACCTAGCTAGATCGATTTTTTGCCCCCAAACCCCCGTATGGTAAATTTCATCTAAATCGTTAAGAAACCGATTACAAATATATAATATTTATATACAAATATAGGTCTATATACTGGCACCATGAACCACGGCTGTAGGTGACCGCAGTATGTAAAATGGTACGATACACAGAACAACGCTGCTGTTCATCCTGCGGTAGTAATCCCTTACCCTTAGTCGCCTCTTACGCCACCCACGGTTAGAGATGGATTGGTACTCCATATTGTTCTTACAACCCATATGCGAGGAGTGTCTTTTCAAAAGGGCTTATATAATTTTTTGTCTGGCCCACCTAACCTAACAATGCCATTCAATTCTCCATACACTTTCACATTCTATTTCAATGCATTTTATTTCAGAAACCTGACTACCAAAAGTGACTTCTGCATTAAAACGGCGCTCCTTTTTCACTCATTTTAGACTATTTTTTTGTAATAATTTTTTGTATTTTAAAATTAAAAAAAAAAATTTGAAAAAAAAAACCCTTTAAAAAGACGCTCCTTATATGCGACTATATGATGCAAATTCTACGAATATTTAAAGGAACCAACCATAGGTACTGTCAGCCTCTTGTCGATTAATGTTCTCCTGGTACTCTCCATTTTATTTTAAATATAGGTAGGCAGTCGTCACCCAAGTCATCATCATCATATCGTGTGGGTTGCAAGGTCGGTGACCGACCTCACAAACCCTGGTGTCAGAGTTGTTGAGCCGCCAAAGGCCTCTGATATGGCTCATGCCTCTGATATGCCTCTGATATCACCCAAGTAAAAAGTCACCACTGTAGTATTTTTACAAAATAATTTTATGATCAGTGTAAAAACTCCTTGGTATTATACTTTTTTTTACTTACCGCACTAGTTCGGTAAGTAACTACTTACGAGCAATGTTTACGTCCTTGTAAGTAAGTTTTTCGAGCAAATGTATTGAAAAAAATATTGTCTACGTGACCGAGTTCCCCGAAAGTTACTCAATTTCGCTAACCGGAGCAACATTCACTGCGAAACGCGCTTAACCCTAAATTTGCCTAAATTTGAAAACGCGTCATTCCCCAAAGGCCTAAAACACGTTGATTTGTGACATTGTGCACTCGAGCGTGTGGCCCACAATGGCCCACAATTCGGCTAGGCCCAGTTTAGTGGCCCATTTTGGTTTGGTGGGCAAATTGATGAGATATATGTACGTACGTTTTGTTTGCATTCGGCTTGGATTTGTAGTCCCTAAAGAGTTTAACGGGTTTGGAGTTTGAATAGTGGTTTCGAAGCGATAATTTGGTTTGAAGAGCACTATAAAATAAAGGAATATTTGAAGTGATATGAAAAGCCAATTTATAAGGATTGGCACAAAAAGTTTGTTGCTTCCGATCTTTTCCTGTTCGGTTAGGAATATTTACCCCACCTCAATCTATGGATGTCGTAAAAGGCGACTAAAGGAACCTTAACCAGAAAATTTACAGAAATCGGAAGATTTCTAATAAGACAAACTAAGTCAACTAACATCATCTCAATAAAACTTAATGACTGACAGACAACGCAAAAAACCTTAAAAAAATTCCTCAATCATGTTTCAAAAATACACCCGCTAAGGGGTTAAATAGGGGATGAACAGAAACTGTGGAATTTCCAGCTAGTAGTTTACCTTTTATACATTCTCTTATAAGAGTTATATACCGTGGGCCCGAGTAACTCGAAAGATTTTTAACCATCGATTCAGATGTCTAATTGGAGGAAAAATAGTGGCATAACATAGCTTTCTTTTTCAGTAATAAATATTAAAATAAATATAAATCGTACTCAATATTATAAAAGTGAAAGTTTGTATGTTTGTTACTCTTTTACGCCCTTACCGCTGAACGGATATTTCTGAAATTTGGCAAATTTGTATTATGATCCAGAAAAACATTAAAATGACTCTTACCTGGAACAACTTGATGATTTCCTTGGCAAAATGTGTTCCGCGCGGACGAAGTCGCGGGTAACTGCTAGTTATTTTTATAAATTTACACGTTGAAAAGTCTCCAGTGAAACAAACTCTAATAAATGTGACGTAGCGTAGTCGTGTCGTGTCGGACTGGTTCGTCAAGTGTAATGGCACTCCTTTGACTAAGGATTTGTTAACAAGGAAGAACAAAATTTTGTTAATTTATTTTATTCCAATAGGTAAGTTTATTGGACCTATATAACATAACTTAACATAAACATATATAACATTATTTAGTTGTAACGTGTGTTAGGTTGCGCTAAATCAACTATTTTTTTTTATTTTACAAAAAGACTTAAAAGTAAATCGATTGGCTACACAGTTTTATGTATACGCACACACCAATATGAAGTTAGTAAAATATGAGGAGGTAGGAGAGGAAAGATGGAGGTCTTGGAAGGGGATTGAATCAGGCGAGAGCAACGAACACGAATAGACGTGCGTATTAGAGAATTGTTACAGTAGTACGATATGAAGTTGCATTAAATGCACATTCAGAGAAATTAATTTTAAATAGAAATATAATCTATTATTTGAAGCTGTAAATAATTAAATCCGTCAATTTTGTAAAAACAGATTTTTTTGTAAAAGTACCAGTATAAGCTGACCAGTGCTACATGGTAAATATTATAAAAGTTGAGTTTACCTTATACTGGTTATAAGAATATCAACGTAATGTCGGGGATTACTGTGGTTTTAAATTTATAAATGTTTTTTTGACTGGAATAACATTAAAACACAGTGGATTTTATATTGAGAAATACTGGAATAAAATAAGTGAATACCCGTGCAGAACGAGTTTCTATAACACTTTGGTTAAAGTTTTTCGAGTCCCTCGGGCCGACGGTGTACAATAAACAGGTAAAGGTCGTATTCCCATATCACCCAGACGTTGTCTTCGGTTGACAGTGAGGAAGGTATTGCTGAATTAAACACGTGGCGCACCTTATATCCTCATTCTTTTATCCTTTTTCTTCTGCAATTTTGAGGGAAAATATTGAGGTGAATTGGATAAGAGGAAGCAAGTTAAAAAAATACACAATATACTAGTTTTTAACTACCACAAACATTTTAGTATGTTACTCATACAATAAAACTGAACAACAATAACAACAACTCTGACACCAGAGATGGAGGTCGGTCATCGACCTTACAACCCACATGATAAGATGATGACAGTGAAGCATCCATTCGATATCTTAAAAAAACAATTTTTTTAATGCTATAGTACCTACCCACGTCGCCTGTGGGAACTCTTTCAACTTTATTACCACGCCATAAGGTTCAAAAGAGTTTCTATTAACGTGCTGTTGAGTGTACATACTAGAATTCACAAGAATGTACCGATTTTTTTTTTTATAGATCAATCATATAGTGTAATACCCCAACAATGTTTCATCGACTGAGGATTGAATGCGGGGGTCTTCGTACAACGATCCGCTTCGATTCCTAGACTACACACACAGCCTACACACAGGTAGGTAAGAAAATTCTAGCATTCAAAATATTAACGAACTAAAATTTCGCACAATTTTAGAGGGAATATTTTCGAGAACAGTTCAATATCGGGCATTAGTTCAAACTGGTTTAGGGTTGTCACACTAAAAAAGAACCTCTTTACAAACACGAAATTCTTAAAACACTGATTTGCTTGTTTGCTTGCTGTAAGTTGTGAATTCGAATTTCAAATTGGGTGAACAATGTGAATCACTTTGCGAGGCTTCTTGTTAATAATACTGGCAAAGTTATGTAACTATAACTGATATAAGTAGTTATAGTTGTTAAGCCATGTCAACAGTCATAACCATTAATAAAATATGAAAATACCGTACCAGAGAAGACAAAATGTGAAATTTAAATTTAAATCGGCTAAGAAATACGGCCGATATAAGCATTTAAAACTATTAATTACGCGACTATTACAGACAACGAGATCTGACATGGGCAGTGATGTCACATGTTAATATGGCCATATAAACTTCATCTTCTATGGCTTATATATTTTTTTATTTCATAGTTATTCTAAAAAAAACCGGTCAAGTGCGAGTCGGACTCGCGCGTCGAGGGTTCCGATATACCTATAGTATTTTTGGAAGCAATAAAGTCCATTTTCAGGACCGCAAAACTAAATTTGTTTGTAAAGGTTTTTTGCAGATTTCTGAAAAACTGTGCAACTTAGAAAGATCGTTTTATTTTTGCTGTAAAGTTTACATAAACCTCTGTCAACTGTAATTAATTCAGATTTTCCCTTACTCAAACTTCGGAGATAAGGGGGGGGAATGGTATTTTTTTTGACATTTTTCATCATAACTTGAAAACTAAGAAACTTAAAAAAATACAAAAATATATTTTAAAATGTACAAGTAAAGCCCTTTCATATGATACCCCACTCGACCTAGTAGCGACAATTTGAAATTTGGCCCCCTCTATTTTGGCCCCCTTTACATTAATAATCATACTTTTTTCAAAAAATTTTCATGTGCAATTAAGTTGGGCAACTATATTCTAAAACTATTCCAAATTTCAGCTCGATAGCGTAAGTGGTTGCTGAGATATAGAGGTGTGACAGACAGACGGACAGACAGACAGAGCGGCACCATAAGGGTTCCTTTTTTTTACCATTTTGGTATCGGAACCCTAAAAAGTTTTACTAAACTGTTTATTACATGAATGAGGATAATTTTATTAAATTTAGAAAAATCATGCATATTCCCTATAAGAGAAAATTCGCGGGCTCAAAACCAGCTCTATTCTGTGCCCACATCTCTTCCCTTCTATGTTTTTTTAATGCTATGTGCTTTTTAATGTGTTTTTTTATTCTTTATATTTGTATTAAATACTTTTTCCGAAAACTTAAACTGATACTTCCACCACAACAACAACTTTGAAATTATAAATTAATTAAGGAAATAAATTCGAATGCGAAAAAATATTTTTTACCTTGCCATAGAAAAGGCACTATCGCATGAGTGAGGAAAAGTCTATGAGAAGTTAAAAAAAACTACGATATTTTCCGAGAACATTATAAGTTGTTCACTTTCCAGGTCTGAATCCACTGTTTAATCATCTTTCGGGAGAGGTTTTATCACACCCTATATATTTTTTTTTGTCACTGTCAACCCTACAAGGGTTGTCCGATAATTTTACTCCCGATAATCGGTTGTGGTTTTCTGTGAGAGACTTCACAACGTTCGACTGTGGTTTGGACCCATGTACTACGTTTTAGCTGCATTTTATGAATTTCTGGTATAATTTTGTAGTAGTAAAAATGTGGTTATACTTGTACAGAATTAGCAAGATCGTGTAAAACATTCAAGGTAGAAAGCATCCACATTTAAGGCCACTTTTTTAATTTTGTCCTGTGGCGTGCGTGCAATAATTATAGATATAAAAGCACAAGTGCCTAAAACAAGCCATTGTCCACTGTAAAAGTTTATCTATCCGAGCTGGAGTCGTGACGTAGATATTTCAGTCGAGGATAAAACATGTTTTATTTAGATCTGAGTTTTAATTTTATTATTAATCAATTTTTAAGTGTGGTTGTTTTTGGCTGCCTAAGCCTAAAGGCACTAAATACATTTAAGCCCTAAAGCAGTCTTGTAAGCGTTACGGCTGGCGACCGCTGTTGTTGGTGACCGCAGTACGTAAGATCCCATCTTCCGTTTCATAAGCCCTTAGTAGCCTTTTACGACACGCTCGGGTAGAAATTGGTAGGTACTATTCTTTGCCAGCACTACACGGACTTATATTTGTTTAGTATTGTAACAAATAATTATCCAAGCAAATATCAAATGTTTCGGTGTCTTCGGTTTATGAAATAATAGTAAGATTAGAGCTGTACACAAGTTTTTCTCCGACCTTATTTCTAACCTGCAAATCTAATTTTATATTATTCTGGCTGCAATTGATGGTAAGGTTGGGCAATATTACTTTATTAGTTTAGAAAGACATAGCGTCTTGTTTTTTCACCCCCTTGGCCCAACATTTATCTTCTCATAATTGAATTTTGGTATTTTGGCTTATTCTTTAATACTGGCCAAAATATTTATATTACTGCGACTATTAAGGTTTTTGTGGTATGCGTTAAATTAGCACTCAAAATATCAAACGGGTAGCTACAGCGGTTACGGGTCGGCGTCAGTTAGTCAGTCAATCAGTCAGTTAGTCAGTCAGTCAGGACATTTTATTGACATTTTAGTGAACTACATTTCATACCAAGTTTGACGCTTAGCTCGACAGACGACAGAGCAAAAACAAACAAAATAAGTTTCTTGTATGGCGACCCCCCTTACTTTTTAAATTTGTGGATTTTATTATTAGATAATAATATATTTATCTAGAATCGCTAAACTAAAGTGGCAGTGGTCACATCGCAAGAAGAAACGATGGCCGATGGGCCGTAAGGGTTCTAGAGTGGCGACCACGTACCGGAAGACGAAGCGTTGGCAGGTGGACCGCCCCCCACAAGGTGGACCGGCGATCTGGTGGCGGTCGCGGAAAGCCGCTGGATGTGAGCAGCGCAGAACCGGTCGTGGAGACCTTTAGGGGAGGCCTATGTCCAGCAGTGGACATCTTTCAGCTGATTTGATGATGATATTTGTCTTAAACACACATACTAGACCATAATGGAAACTGATCGCAATTTGTCTTTGATATTTCTGAGGTTTTCTTTCAAAGCCGGTGACGCTTTTCTCGTACATAGTGAAAGGGTTTTAGGTATATTTCAGGTTTTACTTTACGAATTTTGCAAGTAATCTTTTTTTTTTATTTCTGAAAAAACAAAAAAGTCACATCTGTGCAATATCAACCTTAACATCTCAACTTCATCCCATTTTAACCCCAATAATTACGTCTATATAAAAGCCAAAAAAAAAAATATAGGGATGCTCGAAATTCTCCAATAATAACCATTCATAATTCATCCACATCTGTTCTTAGAAAACATTTGAATGAAGATTGAATGGGGTTTCAAATCGCACACATGTAGTAATGAAATATAAACAGAGGCGAATGAGATCGTTGCTTTAGGGGTTGTACAAATATCACAGTAGTGGAGTGGGGCTTTGGATTTTAAGGGGTAGATTGTGTATTGCTGATCTAAGCGTGATTTTTGTCATTGGAAATGTCTTTTAGTCTCCGATTTCACGAAAAATCGCGATCCCCTTATATCTCGGAGAGTTGTGAAGATATAATATTTAAAAAAAGGCTCAAAAGACGCGTATTCACGAGAGCTAAGGTGCAATTATTCGAGAAAGTCAAAAACGAAAAAAATTATGGCTTAAATAGTGAAAAAAAAAAGAATTTTTTATTTTGGCGCTCGATATTTTGAAAACGAAGAATGATATCAAAAATTTGAGAAAAACTGCTCTGGAAAATTTTGTCAGCCACAATTTAAGCCTAAAACAAGGACGATAGGGTTAAGGGTGTGCCCCGTAGCCTAGACTTTTTGAAAAGTCAAAAAGTCAGAACAATATTTTTTCGAATTCCGTAGATTCATTTCCAATGTGCTCGATAGTCGTGTCGTCGTGTGAAGCACAAAATCTGTGAATTTTTTATAGACTATGTATATCTAGTCATTGTATCAGCTGAAAAACGTCAACTGCTGGACATAAACCTCCCTTAATAATCTCCACGACATCCAGCTGCGTCGGTTCTTCGAGCAATTTGCTCTTCTCACTGTCACTTTTTAGCGATTCTCAAAGTAATATCAGTAGGTTACTTTACTTCTTCGGATATCCTCCTTTACGATTTGATTCCGCAGAGCTTTTCCCATAGTCTCCTTCCTTTGTATCTCTAGTCAGTTTGTTAGTAAATCAGTATCATATAAGGCTAAAAATCGATCTAGCTAAGTCTCATGTCTGGGAAAATTCGTTTACCCCGTGTTTCTACGCATTTTTTTAAATACCGCGTTTAGACAGAAACCTACAGCGCCATCTGTTGGCAGGTAGCATAGCTTGCTCACCCGACGATATTTTAATGTTCAGGCGGCTACTATAGAGCGAAGCTCGGTCGCCCAGGTACTAACTGTTAAATAATGGTAATAGGCAATATGTATTACCGATATAAGCAGTCCAAGCTTAGAATATTGTTTCACGTTTTCCTTGTATACGAATTCACCGTAGTACACGACTACCCCCTAAAGACCGCAGACTCTCGAGATAACAGCTAAAAACCTATTGTACTCTATAACGCGCTCCTCGGGGACTTTAATATATCGCGTCACGTTATTCCACAATTTGTTCGCGGTGAGAAGGCCGATTGTGGTTGAGACGTGACGTCATCAATCTGACGTGACGTCATTTGCCTTGATGATAGCTATGATTATATACAACTTTAGGCTTTAATAAGCCCAGCCAACAAGCAACTAATCCGAAGATTTTTTTTTTAACTAAAGCTTTTTTAAACTCCACACCATAGTAAAGTGGTCACGAGATCAACTAATTTTGTACGGGAAGGAAAAATTTTTAACGCATAAAAACATTTTTCCTCAGAAAAGTTGCTTGTTTTATTTTTATTTTTTGGGAGCTAAACCAATTAAAACTCACGCTGTATATCAACACTTAAGGATATGATTCTGCCTATGAAACTGAACAACTTTCCCTGAGGAACATAGGTCGAAATACGAAATTTTTTTTTTACCTCCCATACAACGTGCTATCAGCAGATTCAGTTTCTATGGGAGGTCAAAAATTTTTTTTCGTTTTTTGTTTGACCTATGTTCCTAGGGGAAAGTTGTTCAGTTTCATGGGCAGATCCACATTCTTCAGGGTTAGTATACCCTTTCTGTTACACCCTGTATACTTAGAATACCTAAAGAAATAGTTGTTATTTAGGTCTTATAAGATATTACCTTGAACATCTAGCTACAGTTCAGCAATTTGTCTGAATTGTGATAAGACGAATGACCCCAGGTTTCGGCCTAGACTGAGTTCGATAAGTCAGCTGATCCTACAATTTGTCTACAACTAAAATTAAGGCCTATGCTCTGTCGCCGTGTGGATAAATCTTAGGATATTTCTCATAAGTCCATAAAAAGCAGAGAAAAAAAACATCAAGAAGCTTTTAATCTTTTATTAGTGGTAGGGCTTTTGTGCAAAGTCCGTGTGGGGAAGTACCACCCCCTTGCCTATTTCTACCGTGATGTAGCAGTGTTTGCGCTGCTGTGTTTCGGTTCGAATAGTAAGGGAAAGTGAAAATACCGGCACATACCATCTTAGTTCTCAAAGCGAGCAACGCGCTTTGATGTCTTATTAGTGTTAACATATGCCACTGGGTGCAATGGGTGGTGGTGACCACTTACCATCAGGTGGCCCACCTGCTCGTTTGCTTACTTATAACAACCTTGTAACATAAAAAAAAAGAAAAAAAAATCTACCTCAAGATTTTTAATTTTTTTTAAGAAGTCACCACGTTTGTTAATGTTGCAGTTGGGACAATGAACCTCGGTGGTACGATTCACAGAAGGATACTGCTGCGCATCCTCTAGATAAAACCCCTTAGTCGCCTTTTACGCCATTCACGGGAAGGAATAGGGTGGTAGTATTTTTAGGCATCTGATAGTTAATTATAGTTTTTCAAATATTTTGATAGAAACAAACAAACGACCGTTTAAAATTGATAGTGCTTCGTTGCTACACAGAAAAAAATAATCTCTTAAAACAAGAACGCAATATGTCTCAACTGATACTGCTTGATTATAAAGTTAAATGTCTTAGAGTAAGATAATCACTCTAACGTATTAAAAATGCCGAATTCTTAAAATTCAAGAGAGAATTTCTTCTAATAAGCATTATATTACTAGGTTTTAAATTGATATTTTGAATTAAAATCATTTATTTTTTACATCAATAATGAAAAAAATCTTAAAGCAAGTAAAATATTAATCAATTCAAAAAATAAATCCTTTCGCCTAAGAATTATGAAAAATATTAAATGAAGATTTAGGACAATATTAAGGCAAATAATATGTTGCTTGGTATAAGATAGTTGTCATTTCGCTCAAGAACTAAGCAATGAAGAAAGATTAATGCAAATAACATTTTGCTTGCAAAATTAAGGCAAATAACATTTTGCTTGGTAAAAAATTTAAGTTATTTCGCTCAAGATCTAGTTAGATATGCAATGAAGAGTTAAGGCGATGTTAAGGCAAATAATTGTTGCTCGGTACAAGATACTGTGTCAAAGAGGGAACGGTATCAAAATTTCGATTAGTTTGCTAACTAAGCCTGTGGTCTAATGGTCAGAGCGAGGGACTACGATACCGATGGACGCGGGTTCGAATCCAGCCACCTCCAGGACTTTTGGTAAATTATAATGGTTGATAATGATATAATAGTTAATGATAACATTAATAAATAATAGAAATAATAGAAATGGAAACAAATGTGGAAAGAGAAAAGTTAAAAAATAAAAAGATCTAATATGAAAATACTGGCAGAGAGCAGAAGAAGAGGAATAATATAAAAAGGAAAGTAAAAAAAAGCTTTTTATTTTAGTTTTTTATTTGTAAAGAGCTTTAAATTTTTTTACAAAATTAGTATCGCTCTTGAGGTGACAAATTCTTTATTCAAATTAGTTTCCTTCTTGGTGTGATAGATGCTTCAATCAAATAAGTTTGATTCTTGATGTGATAGCTTCTAAGTTTTTACAATAAGATAACAGTTGAAAATTGATATAATAAATTTAGTTCTTGGATGGAGAACTATAATACAAAACATATTATTTCTCAATCTAAGACGTTTTCGAGTTTCCTTATATCGAAAACCCAAAAGATCTTAACTTAAATAATATTATTTGGTTCAAGATATCTTTTTTTTTCTGTGTAGAAAGGTCTGGCCACACAGTAATAAAAAGAAAACCAACAATTGACCAAGCGCTTTCGGATGCTTAATTAAAATCGGGCATTTTGTTTTTTAGGGTTCCTTTGGTGAGAAATAAAAGAATTCATGCTTTAGCTGAAAAGCTCAGAATACAAGAAAGAAGGCTTGCAATACATCAGAAAAGCTACATAGTTTATAGAAATTAGTATTATTTAATAAAAAAATAACTAACTACCTTTTGGCCTTTTGCAATATTTATATACCTACTCCAAGAACTACTGCACTACATAAATCATCTAAACTACTTTAACTAAATCAACTAAAAATGCATACTATTTTCTATAAAATACATATAATACTACACGGATAATATTATACTTTGAAAACTTTTAGAAAATTTCACTTATAAAGAATTGTTTTAAAAAGCCAGGAGTAAAAAAAAAATGTTTCATAGTGTCGATTACTGAATAATCAAGGTTTTTTGTTGTCCCTTCTTTTTTTATCCATTGCGGCGCCACTTTGTCTATAACTTAAGTGACTTCATTAAAACATATTTTTATCCGACAATGAATAAAACATTTTTGTTTTTTTTATCAGGAACCATACCTGTCTAACTCTAACTCAACTATAGCCTAACTTTATCAGGCATGCGACCCGACGTGTGCGGCCTTAATATTCCTACGTTGGCACAGCCTTTTTTTATTATTTTTAATCTGTCCCAAAAGTTAGGAACCATCGCAAGAGCCCCAACAATTTGAAACATTTTATCAACAATTTTAACAGGCTGAAATTGATTCCGTACGCGATAGACGTATTTCTAGTTGAAAAACAAAATTTTCAAAATGGCGGATAAAGTTTAATTGTTATTACAGATTATATACTGTAAGTTAATTATTTCTGACGCAAAGCAGAAATTATCAGCACACGAGAAAGGTATTCCATATTAGTTTTTAGGGCAAGCAACGCGCTTTTGCTAGGTTTACCATATAAAATTGACCATCTTCTTTGATACATAAAAATGTTTGTCATGGACCTTATGTAGGAGACGTAGCTAGAAAAAAAAACTTTGAACAACGGAATAAAAAAATAGTATTGTTCAGAAACCACTTGTAGGCCAAGACATTTTGTGTTCGAAATGTAACAAACTTTCTTGCACTCGACTCGATTAATTCCAGCGAGGTTCAAATCTCTTTGATTAATTCTAAGTCCTACCTTAGAGGTATATTCATTACTAAGAGAATGGTTTAATTAAAACTTAGAGAACTTTGATCACAACCCCGAGTTAGTTTTTTATTTTGAGAAAATTTAAGGCTAGTTAGAGATCAGGTGTCATTCAGACACGTTTCGTTAGCACGGGGCCAGCAAACTCAGGACTAACCTTCGTCCATTTTATCAACTGCATCTTTAACGAGCGTGGTGACTATGGTACACCTATGGCGATCTTTTGTTGTAAAATTTTGACGGAAATTCCCTAAAAGCAGCGAGCCCTTTTATAGCATTTTATGAAGACCTAATATTCAACAGATAAAAAAAAGTCACATAAAGTCCATGTTTATACGAACTTCACAAGACAAGCAACTTGGCTTTTTAAATGTAAACAAATATTGAAAGAATCTAGAATGTTTGTTTACTACACTAGTTGGATAAACCAGACAAACTTAAGATGCGTGATGTTGTTTCATCCTACTAGATAAAAGTAAATAAATACTAAGTAAACATTCAAACCTTACAATTAAACAAAATGAGACAATAAAAAAAAATATTACCTGTAGGATTTTATTTCTTTCATATTTTTTTTTATAATTCATCTGCCAAACACAGGTTTGTTTTAGACTTTCACACTTTTCAAACATGTTTTTTTTATTCCGGGTCTTAGCGCGATAATAATTATTAGGCAAAATAAACCGAAACGTCGGGAATAATAAGATAATTTATTTTGCCTGATAATAAAAAATAAATATGCCAAACACAGATTTCTAAATCTCAGCTTTATAGGCGTGATATAGTAAAAAACATACTTCAAACTCTCTCACAATTGAATTATGATATTAAACAAATGAAAAAAATCATTTATTTAATTCCTAAGACATCAACGGTCACATGATGGGATTGAATTGAACAAGATGAAAATGAATAAAATGAGATATGTGAAAATATAATCAATAACAGTAATGATAACTAGATTAGGTACAGCTTGACCAACTTATCTGGAGAATTTTGTGATGGCGCCACGATCGTAAAGGGTTGCCACCTATTACAAAAATAAACAAATTCAGCCTTTTTTAATACTCTTACTACATGATGAAATATGACGACTTTTTACTGCTTGCCTCCTTGCTCGCTAATACCTATACAGGGTGTAAAAAAAAGTACGATGATCCTTCTTAGGGGTGATTCTACATCACTAATAATTTAATAACTCTCCGGGCGCTTCACTTCTACTTGAGCTATAACAATTTTTTTAAGAAGTATTTTTAATATTTTTTGTACAATCTATTAATGATGTAGAATCATGCCTTAGAAGGATCATCGTACTTTTTAGAGTTCCGCACCTCAAAATAAAAAAACGGAACCCTTATTAAGGATCACTTTGTTGTCCGTCTCGAACGAGAAGAGGTATCAGGTTGAAATTCATAAAGAATATTAAGGTCCATAAACCACACAAGATCTGTAAATTTAAATTTTTTACAAAGACGCAATCAAAAGATATGGCTCTTTATGTCCTCATCTCCATACATTTATGCAAAAAAGCAAAACCTACAGGGTACTTCCCGTTGACCTAAAATTATGAAATTTGACAAGAAGCTAGTTCTTACAGTACAAATAAAGGGAAAAGTCTAAAATCATTGAATATTTAAATTTTTCTCACAACTAAAATAACCAATTAAGGTGAGCTTCCGTTTCAAGAACTTTTCTATAAAGGAGGGGTCAAGTTGGATGGTCGCGATGTTTTTTAAAATCAAAGAGCAAAACCTTTTAGTATATCGTATGGTAGATAGGTACGGAACCCTTAGAGCGCGAGTCCGACTCGCTCTTGGCCGGTTTTCCACACCCTGTATAAGTAAATACAAAGATCGATGATAAAGACAACGGCCCTGACTAAACGGTAAGTTTTTTGGCAAATTGGCCTCGGAATAATTAAAGCATACAAGTAATATATTAAACGTTTATTTTATTAATAATTAGCTAGTGCCCGCGATATCGTCTGCGCAGGTTTATAAGTGGTAGCCTATGTGTTATTCTGATGTATAAGCTATATTATTGTAAAGTTTCATTAAAATCCATTAAGTAGTTTTTACATGAAAGAGTAACAAACATCCATCCACCCATACTCGTACTTACAAACTTTCGCGTTTATAATATTAGTAGGAAGGATAACATATCAAAATAGCAATTCTTATTTTTAGAATTATTTTTACATAGAAAAAGAAGACCCGATTATACCTTTTACTGATAACCTTTCACAAAGTAATTAAATTAAATTTTGATGCTTGACAAGCATTTTCTCAACGGACCAGTTGGCGTAGTTTCCAAAATCTTTGAAACGGACGAACATGCTTGACAAACATTGTAAAAATATAAAATTACTTGAAATACATGAAATACTTGGAAATATGCAGAAAAACAAGAACAGCACAGACAACACTGACTGATACAAGGAGGTTTAAGTAGCAGCTCTTTCGGCTAAGGAGGGAGCCATAACCGTATCCATTTCTTGCGAGGGACCTCCATACTAAAATGTATGTACACCTGTTCACGTATGGACTGTTAGGTCGCCCACTATCCTCGTAAGTGTAAAATGCGGACGAAGTGTCATACGGGTTTTTTGATTTCATATACAAAACAAAACCTGTAACTAAATCTGAGGCTCAGTCACTTGAGCTTCTGTAGCTACTGAAAAAAGAGCGGTACAAAGTCCACCGTGTCAAGATACACATGCTTTTGACTGTAGGTACATGTACCTGAACACAAAACTTTAGTATTTCTATAGGTACAAACTTTGTTTGAACACTTATTTCCCCCTTTAAAAGTTGATTTCTATATTATGAAGGTTCACATCTCTCTTTATTTCTTAAAGTATTTTATTTATCTATTTTACCTAAGTTTTCAAAACTCTTGTAGTTTAATACGTATATTTTTTATGAGTTGCGTATCTTCTGTTCGAGTGAACCGATTACAATGATACACCGCTTTTATATTGCAAGAAAGATCGCCAAACACATTATTGAAAACCCCGTTTGTATCAGTTAAGTTGTTTATGATCTTCTTTTTGAGTGAACCGATTGCAATGATCTAAAGCTTAAATATCGTCAAAAATAAGTCAATGAGTTCAGTGGTTTTCGAGTTACTGGAGCCACCGCTTGATACTTCACGTATCCTCTGTTTCAGTGAACCGTTCGCAATGAAACAAACAAATCTGAGCAATGAAACAAAATTAAGCCTAATGTGTAATTGTTAACCTTATTTCAAGCGGTTGAGTGGTCTGTGAGTTATTGGCGCCGCCGCTTGGAACTTCGATTGTACTCTGTTTGCGTGAACCGATTGCAATGAAACTAAGCTTATATATTGCACGGAAATAAGCTTAATACATTACCTATCGAAAACCTGGTTCAAATCGGTTCAGTGGTTTGCGAGTTTATCGCGACTACACAACCAGACAAACAGACCAACAGACAAAAATTCCAAAAATGAACCGAATGGTTTCTATTAAGTACCTTTTTTGTGACCCCCCAGATCAAGATCGATTTATCCCGATAATTTTCAATGAACAGAATCGGCAAGTTATTATATGTATAGAATAGATGATCAATTCACAAGTAAAAATGATATATTTTCACTTTCGCATATAAAGTTTGGATGAAACATTAGATTTATTGAATTATTTTTTTTGTATATTTGTAAAACGTAACCAAGACCGACTACACAACCAGACAAACAGACCAACAGACAAAAATTCCAAAAATGAACCGAATGGTTTCTATTACCTTTTTTGTGACCCCCCAGATCAAGATCGATTTATCTCGATAATTTTCAATGAACAGAATCGGCAAGTTATTATATGTATAGAATAGATGATCAATTCACAAGTAAAAATGATATATTTTCACTTTCGCATATAAAGTTTGGATGAAACATTAGATTTTTTTAAATATTTTTTTTTGTATATTTGTAAAACGTAACCAAGACCCTAGTTTTTTGACCGACTTGTCATA
Organism: Athrips mouffetella; assembly: GCA_947532105.1. Classification (NCBI taxonomy): domain Eukaryota; kingdom Metazoa; phylum Arthropoda; class Insecta; order Lepidoptera; family Gelechiidae; genus Athrips; species Athrips mouffetella. The sequence continues at coordinate 15,628,424 of OX383981.1, read as the reverse complement.
GTCGACTAGGAGACGCTTTACACGACTATGTTTAGGACGGACTCTACAGTTTTTACTCTGAGGATTGTCAACAACAAAATGACGTTTTCAAAATGACGTAAGTAGTTCCGGTTTTGTCCATTCTACAGAAAAGTTGGTCAAGCTGTAGTAACATAGCAATTAAGAACATAATTTTAAAACGGATTAAATACGTCACATATCTAAAAAAAATATATCCTAAGCATTGTTTTGTACTTAAGAAAATCAATTTCTTCAGTGTTTGCCGAATAAAGACTTCTCTAGATTTGTTTGTTTATTACACTTGTATAGAAAGAACATGCTTTATTAAAAACTTTTTTTTTCAATATCTTTTAGTTTTTTTAACGTTTACGAATCCTGCAATATTGAGACCGAAAGCATAAAATATAGAGAGACAAAATGCATAGAGACTTTGTCTCTCTATATTTTATGCTATTATATTGTTTTTATAATATAATTTTTTTTATGGTCTCGCACTTGCTCCTCTTCATTTTAAATGTAGCCTTAAGAGTCGATGATGGAACAAGGACACTAGAAAAAATCCTATACACTCGCAACTTGTACGGATTCATCTTATAAGCTCGCAGGTAAAGGAATACTCACGTTAGATGCGCTGTGCACGTCATAAAAAAGCTGAAAAGCGGTTAGTAAAATTATATGGAATATCAACAAAATTATTTAAATAAAAAAAATCTGTTAAAATCTAATGAAGTTCAGGCGGTCAATGTCCCAATTTCATATTTTTTTGAAATTGCTTCCGTTGATTAATTAGTTCTAATTAGCTTCATTTTTATTTAATTGCGTAGGCTGTAACTTTTAAGGTCAATGACCGAACCAACAAGAGTTTTCAAACCGCTTAGCGACCTTTGACTTTGTTTTTGCTTAACCGACGACCCTTGTCGAACGCCAAATTCTCTTAACAAATAAGCCTCGATTGTAATATTAATATTACAGGGCAAAGGCCTCCTCTATTTCCATCCACGTGTCTTACATTTTAATTACCGTTATTCTTTTTACTTCACCTGTAACTGTAAAATCTGTTCAATGTAACTTAGTTCTTTCTAAGGTTCCGAACCAAAACGGTGAAAATAGAACCCTTATGGTGCCATGCAACTTCGTATGTCTGTCAGTAACACCTGTTTATCTCAGAAGATACTTATGGACGTTTTGCAGACTTTATTGCTTATATTGGAAACCTCGGCGCGCGAGTCCGACCGCACCTGACCAGTTTATTAGGGTACCGTACCCAAAGGGTGTCCCGTGTGGTGCCTATAAAGAATAGTACCAATCCATACATACCCGTGGGTGTCGTAAGAGGCGACTAAGGGTTATAAACTGGAGGAGCAGCATCCTCCTTTGTATCTAACATCTTACATTCTGCGGTCACCTACAACCGCGGTCCATGGTGCCAGCCGTAGCGCTAACAAGCGAGGTGACTATGGTACTTCCCCTCTACATTTTTCCAGCAAAAGCTAGAATTCTGGAGGGAGCTCTCTCTGACTCGCGCGTATTTAATACCTAAAATTATTTTGGATAGGTTCTAATGCTTTCTTGTATCCACAAAATAAAGTCACAGTCTCTAAACCTAAAGTACTCGATGGATAATAAAAAAAGTTATTTATCCATGAGCGCTAGGTTTATGTATCAAAATAATTTGTGCTTATATCAAAAAAATATGTTTTCCCATTATTAAAGTCGTTGAAAAGAAAATTGCTTTTCTCTTTTTTCATACTGCGCTTTTAATATTTATGATGAAATATTTATTATTTTAATATGCCTGAAAATTACAGTTTGTACTGGGGATTTTTATTTTAATAAATTTTAAAGAATAAATATACAATTTGAGATATAATAAATCTTTCGCTATTACGTCTCATTTATCATCAGTTTTTTAATCAGATATCTCAATGCCACAGATATTTTTTATTCGTGTATATTTCAATTTTAAAATAAATTATAATGCGCACTGCCAAAGAGTGAAATTCTCTGCCTGCGTCTGTGTTCCCGAGTTCATATAACCCGAATCTATTCAAGTCGGGAGTGAATAGTCGGATTTCAATGGCATATAACGAACTTATTAAGCTTAATGCTAACATCGATATATTTAATGACAGTTTGTGCAAATTTAAAGAAAAAATTACTTCTGTGTTGTCTTGACCGCCATTTTATTTAAATTGGTGTTTAATTTTGATCACTGTTCAAATTTTCTATCTAATAGTTTAAAGTTACTAACCTTACTATTAAATTAAATTAAGAGTGCTGTGCTCGCCTATAATAGGTCTTGGTGTCAGACCGTTTCCCTATGTATGCTTTAAGTAAGTTTAACACCATTACTTTGGCGTTCCTAATTAATAAAATAAATAAAATAAAATAATAGGCTTCTTCTGGGCAAGCTCGTTGTATCGTCGACCTCATCTTTGTCTTCAAGACTAGATCGAGGTCAAGAGTAAGCCCATTGACAATAAAAAAAAAACTAAATATCAACGAGGCTTCAAAAAAATCGACTAAACGTTAGTTTTTATCGGCGTGGCGCGGCGTTGCAACACAAAGTCATTTGTGCTGCGCGATCATTTCTTTTGCGCACATTGTAAGATGTGTAAAAACTTCCCACGCAAGTTTTCTCCTATATTAGTCAAAAAAGTCCATCACCACTTTTGTGTTCACAAATGAATGAAAGAAATGAAAGTTTGCATGAAGGTAGTAAGAAATATGTAAAATAGGTGTATAGGCTGACACAACTTTACTGATGAAATTGAAGTAAATTAGTTTTATCGGCGATTTTGGGAAGTCTATCCCTAAAGAAGTTAAACAGGAATTCAATTTAGGTTGAATATAAGAAAAAAACTGGCTTATACGACTAGAATATAACATTAACTAGCTGTTACCCGCGACTTCGTCCGCGTAGATTTTATAAATAAACAGAACTCGAACTTAATTGAAACATATTTTACGGAGCGCTTATCCTTCTTGATCCCTACGTAAAAGATGCATTTGTACTTATCCAAGTTGAATAAATGCATCTTACTACAAACTTAATTATCTTTTGATTTTATTTAACTGGTAGGTAGTGCGGAATTTTCATTGTCAACCGTTACAGGCGAACTTAAAAAAGAAGGCAATAAAGGGAGTGAAGTGAATGGGTAGCGAGGAGGTATTCATAAAAGTAAAAAAGGTCCCTATTCCTCCCTATCTATCCTTTTGTATCCCCCCCTACATTCCCACTCCCCCTCCCTCACCCTCTCCCACTCTCTCTTCCTCTCCCTCGCCCCTCCCTCTTCCCCCCCTCACCCTTCCTTCCCCCTCCATTTCCCCCCTTCCCCTCTCCCCATCACCCTCCCTTTCCCCCCTCGCCCTCCTCCCATTCCCCTCCCTTTCGCCCTTCCCCTCACTCATCCTCCCCTTCCCCCTCTCCCTCCCTCTACCCCCCCCTCCCTCTACCCCCTCCCACGCCCTCTACCCCTCCCTCCCCCTTTCTCTCCCCTCATTTTCCCCTCCCTTACACTCTCTCCCTATCCCTCCCCCTCTCCCTCTCCCTATCCCTGACCCTACCCCTATCCCTGCTTCTACCCCTAACGCCATCTTAACCGCTATCCCTATCCTTATATAAACATACAACTGACACTCATATTGATTTTTAGACATTTCAAACCTATCGAATCCCAACCCCATCCCAGGGGTGGTGGTATTTCACGTCCACCACGTTGGATTTCAAAATCATTGTAGTTTTCGTAATCAGCGACCCGATAAACCATACGAACGACACCCATATTGATTTTTAGACATATCAACTCTATCGCACCCCAACCTCATCCCCAAGGGATGATAGCATTTCACGTCCACCATGTTGGATTTCAAAATTGTTGTAGTTTTTGTAATCAGCGGCTCGATAAACCTTACAAACGACACTGATTTTTAGACATTTCAACCCTATCGCACCTCAACCTTATCCCCAGGGGATAATGGTAGTTTACGTCTACCACGTTGGATTTCAAAATTGTAGTAGTTTTCGTAATCAGTGATACTTAGTTGAATAAAAAAAGTCCCATCAAAATCGGTTAAGTAGTTTCGGTGTGCTGTAGCAGATACAACCCCGCTAGAGTATTATTGTATGTGTAGATTCCCACGGGAATGAGATATTTTCCCGGGGTAAAAAGTAGCCTATGTCCGTCTCCAAGTTACCATCTATCACCATACCAAATTTCATCAAAATCCGTTCAGCCGTTTAGGCGTGAAAGAGCAACAAACAAACAGACAGACAGACAGACAGAGTTACTTTCGCATTTATAATATTAGTATGGATTCATTCATTTTCTAAAACCATCATTTTATTGAGTTAAGCTCTTTTTCCATTACGCAATCAATGTCAGTCAAATTCATGGATAGAGCAGAGCAAGAAAAACAATGGGGTGGTCATATGGGCGTGAATAATAGTAGTTTTAATGTTGACTGTGGTTACGTAGACTTTACTAACGTAGTTATTTGGTCCCGAAATTGAACAGCTTTTTCCACGGCACCAAGGTGGAAATAAGAAAAAAAATATCAACTGCCTATGCGTAAATGTTCTCTAAGCCTTAAGTTCTAGGTCAAATGTAATTTTTTTCAAAAGCATTTATCTAGAGGTTATGCTAACCCAGCTGGTTACACGTTGCTTAGCCATTTTGACCAGACAGCAAAAGCACTTATAAATACATTTAATATAATGTAGCTTAATTAGAAGTACCTGGACGAATGAGCTTCGCTATATAATAGTCACCTCAGGATAAAAAAATAACATCGGGTGAGCAAGCTATGCTACCCGCCAACAGGTGGCGCTGTCGGTTTTTGTCTAAAACGCGGTATTATTATTTTTTTAAACACGGGTAAACGAATTTTACCAGACATGAGACCTGACTAGATCTATTTTTTGCCCCTGAAAACCACCGTATGGTAAATTTCATTGAAATCCCCCCTTTACCCCTTAGAATGTAGAATTTTCAAAAACCCTGAGACACGTAAAACTTAGTTTTTAGTCGTCAGCCTAAATACAAAACTTGAAGATCCTAACTTCAAAACTGACGGACTTTCATACAAACTTTCATCTCCTATTTTACCCCCTTAGGGGTAGAATTTTGTAAAACCCTTTCTTCGTGCACCCCTAGGCCTCATAAGGAACCTACATCCCAAATTTGGAATCTCTAGACCCAGCGGTTTGGGCTGTGCGTTGATATGTCAGTCAGTCACCTTCTTTTTTTATATATATAGATTCTGCCTCACTTTACGAGTGAGGTTTTCCCCAACCCAAAGGACCCCTAAACTCAAGAGGGGTAGCGCAATGAATAGTATTAACCGTGTTTTTGTAATAATAACAAATGGGCACACAATAATAATAGCCCTCTGAGCAAAATCGCCTTTTATTTGTTCAGAATTATCCCAAATTGAATGAGATATTGATTTTGTGGGTAATTTCTTCATTATTTTTGGATTTGACGGGGGACGATCAAATACGTACTGATGGACCGATTATAATCGTTATACCTAGGGACTGACTGGCATCTTAAATACCCCGTTAAAAATTAAATGAAATTATTGGCACATGAGACAACATTTTAGTTCTCAGGGTGGGCAACGCGCTTTGCTGTCTTGTTAGAGACAGTGGGCGCTATGGGCGTTGGTAACCACTTATCATCAGGGGCTCTACAAGCTCGCATTAAAAAAATATATAGCTTTCTAAAATAATAAAGGAATTTGTAATTCATCATCATATCATACCACTCAAACCCTGATGTCAGAATTGTTGAGTCGTGAAACGCCTCTGACATGGCTCATTAACAACTACTTCCGTAGCCGGGACCAACGGCTTAACGTGCCTTCCGAAGCACAAAATCATCTTGCTTTTCGGACAACCTGCAATGTCCTAATGACACTGGGAAATTCCCACAAAGTTATTGTTGTTTTTGCAATGCCCAGAATATCCGGAGGTTCTCTCTTTATTTAGTATCTTACAAATAATAATTTGATATTTTTGTTGCACAGTATTGTAAATGCTTATCGGCTTTCAAGCAAAGTCAATCCGTGCGTCTTCGATACTGCTCTTGTGGGATTGAAAGACATCAAACTAGAGCACAGGGCGATACTATCAACATCAAGGTTAAAGTTAGGGGTGCCACAAGTGCGTAGAAAGAGGAGCACGAGACTTTTTTCGTTTGTAGTAAGGGTCACGGAAGACCAGCGCTACAGCAGCGCGCTTTCTTTCTTTCTCTCTCTCTTTCTTTAATAAGCCAAGGCAAGGCGGCTCACTAACTCTGATACCAGGGTTTTTAAGGTCGGTTATCGACCTTGTATCCGCACGATATTGATATCTTCGATACAGCACTGGGATTGAAAGACATCAAACTAGAGCACGCGGCGATACTATCAACATCAAGGTTAGAGTTAAGGGTGCGACAAGTGCGTAGAAAGAGGAGGAAAAGATTTTTTTCGTTTGTAGCGCGCTTTCTTTCTTTCTTTCTCTCTCTCTCTTTCTTTAATAAGCCAAGGCAAGGCGGCTCACTAACTCTGATACCAGGGTTTTTAAGGTCGGTTTTCGACCTTGTATCCGCACGATGATGATTACTGAGATCGTTGATACAGCACTTTAGGAATGAAAGACATGAAACTAGAGTACGAGACGATACTATCAAGGTTAGAGTTAGGGGTGCGACAAGTGCGTAGTTTATGGAGGAAGAGATTTTTTCGTTTGTAGTAGGGGTCACGGAAGACCAGCGCAGTATAAGCTAGATGGCTACCTTTTAAATTTCTCTCTCTCTCTCCGACGCCGACGCCTGCCAACGTGGAAGAAGACTGCTAAATTTAAGTGGGATGAAGTGACGTCTTTCGAATGTGCCCTAAAAGGTGGGCAAAGAAAATCACCCATTGGATATCTCATGACGGGTCCAGACGAAGAGGTAGACCAAGAAAACGATGGTGTGACGACCTTGATGCATTCTTAAAGAATTGGGTAGAGGTTACAAAAGATCGTGACCAATGGAAAGCCGTGGGATCTAGTAGGCTAAAAAAAACTTTTAATTTGGGTCTGCCTGTCAAACTTAGTTTGGTTTTAGTTTGGGTCCGCCTAACTCGACATTAGTATTCGATAAATTTTAGGAGATTGACTTATCAACATAGAAAGACAGGCTGTCAAATAGCTGTAATAACTCTAGTACTCGTCAATTATCCTGTCTGGTTTGAGACTGGATTACTTCTGTCAAAGTGATTAATTATCGATTGTTTATCATTTACTGTACCTATTAATTTATTGCTTTTTGCAATAAATGGAGACATGAGACAAGTAAGGTTGATTTCAATAATAGTTTCAGATAGGAATGTAATAAGGACTTCTTTCTCTCAGAAGAGATCTCTCTTTTAAGAGATAAGCTCGGCATTGGAAACTTGTTTTGTTACATTTGTGTCAGGTCTGTTGTTTGCAAAGAGTATACAGAGTATAACAAAAAAAACGGCCAAATGGGAGTCGGGTTCGCGCACCGAGGGGTCCGTACCACTAAGGTAAATACCGTCTTAGTTATGGACGCGCAGTCACGCAGAAGTGTATTATATACGAGCGAGTCCAACACGCACTTGATCAGTTTTTATTATTTATAACATACAGACTTTCACGCTTGTAAGTGTTCCCGTTTTTACGATAGAGCGAAAACTAAATTCGAGAAAAAATCGCCTAAATACACGTTTCTTTCCAAGACCAAATTCAGGGAGTCCCAAATAAAGGCCAGGCTAAAAATAGCCTAAACCGACAAGCGTGTATGACAGGGTTGATGTAAGTAGAGGAAGCGAGGGAAGTATGTCAAGATCGTAGCAGGTGGAGGGCTGTGGTCTCTGCCTACCCCACAGGGAAAGAGACGTGATTTTATGTAGGTAATTTTAAAAATTATTCTTTTATAAAAAAATCTTTAAAATTACAACCCCAACCCAAAAAATCTGCAACTACGCACAAGGCATCCCTATTTGACACATTTCGCGAAACAAACATAAGCCCAACGAGTTCGCATAACGCGTTATAAGAAAAAGCCGGGAAATCGTCGCAACAATAACTGGGCCGACAATACCCACGTGAACAGAACACACGGATCTAAAACCGAAAACAGAAACTATTATACTGGAAACGATATTGAAAAAAACCAGCGTTACGATTCCGCAGAAAGATATTGCAATGCTCATCATGAGAACTCGATACAGCTTGTGTCAGCAATTAATTTAGCATAGTTATAGCGCGACAAGGATTTGATGACAAGGGCAAGGAAAAAACTGTTGCTCCATACAAAATTGCAAACTTGATTGAACAGTTTTTACGGAGAGACCGATTTTTTTTTTAAATTTTCCGAATGTTTTATACAGTGAAAGATGTTTTGTTACGTTGGCTTATCTTGCCCTTTCAGTTTTCGGAGAACTGTCCCTTACACTACATTATATTCGTAAAGTGTCGTAACTTATGATTATTTATGTATGTATTGTTGCATTAAACCAACAACTGTGCTGGTTTACCGGCTAGTGGAGAGCGCGTGGGTTCCTGTGGTGCTAAGACCGTAGTCCGGTAGGTATCTTACTCGTCGGTGAATGAAGGTTGGAAGCGGTGTCTATACATCACTTACTTTCAGGGCGCCACCAGTCACAAAACTGGAAATGTGTTACAAATAAAGGTGTTAAATTAAACAACTTAATTATAATAAATGAGAGAGCATCTTATTTCGTACCTTTCAAATACATTAGTGTTACAATTGACGAGGAACAATAGGCTTATCCTCAAAAGCAATTCTCGAACAAACTACTTCTTCTAGGAGTTATTCTTAAAAAACAATTCTTTCTTAAAAATATTTCTTTCTAAAGATAGTCCCTAAAGGGATGTGAAACTTATGACGATAAGCTTACTTACTATTTTACATACAACGACATTTACATGGATAGGCCTCTCCATGTAAATGAGTGACGTGACGAGAACATATATCCTTAATTCTAATACATGTTGGGGTACGAGTTGGTTCGAAGCCAAACAAGTAATACACCAACCCGAATACGGCACACCGGTGTGGGGGTAGCGTTCACTCACAACGGGTGACCTGGCATTGCAAACAACGGAGAGAAGTTCCCGTACAGGTCTTCACAGAATGGATGTGTCGAGGTTCAGAATAAAACGTGTGATGACTCACTTGGTCTGCGCATTGCGTTACCTCCCATGACGATGTACCGATGACATGACGATTCTCTCTTTTGTTATAAAAAAGATTCTCTCTTTTATTATAAAAAAATGCGAGTCAGCGCCGCGGCATCACGCGTGGGCTTATGACGAGACTCACGATATGTGAAAGAAGCCTAAGCTACCAGATAAAAGAAGAAGGCGACATCCTGTAACAAAGGAATTACGTCAACAGAATGTCATCCACATTTTACGAATTCTACCTAACGGGAATACAAAAATAAACCACCGACCTGTCGCCTCCTGGTTCTGTTTGTCAATCTGACATTGTACTAATGGGTGATCCACAGGATTACCCTGGATATTTGTCGATTTTCTTGGAATGGGTCCGAGATGTGTGTGCTCAGTTACACGGAAAATGAATGACAGGTTAGTTAGTTCTCTTTGTCAATCGACAAAATGCGAGGACCGGATAAAAAAAAATAACAAAGCACCAAATTCAATAAGAACTTTACAATCCAGTTGGAATAATTTCTACGAAGGGGTTTATCTAATAATTTCTATTTACTTCTGCTTTTCTAATTTGGAAATATTATTTAAGAGAAAGACCGGTATCGGAATGATGGCGTGGAAAACGCACTCGTCTCCACATTCTGTGGCACTTGTCTATGGTAACTGTCAGTCGACGAACGTAAACAGTGTCTGTTTATCCTAACAAAAATACACCGAAAAACACATTAATGTTAAGAAAAACGTATTTAAAACTATAGGGGACGATGTGACGACATCACTCCGGCACTGTGAAGTGAAATGAGGTAGTGAAAACACAAAGAGGCGAATAAGACGACGGCGAACGTTGACAAAACAACAGGTTGTTTTGTATCACTGGTTTTCTGCCGGTATACTACAGATTCTATGTGACGAGACGCAAGTGGAGCTCTGCTATTCTGTCCCTAGTCCACCTAGAATGCCGCAAACCTATTCCACGTAAGTCCTACACAATAGATCAACCTTGCCAAAGGCAATAGACCTACCGGTGAAACCGTGTACTCTGCTGGAGCGTCTTGGCTTCACTGAGTGGGACGTACTCCAGCGCAGTTCCTGCGAACAGTCCTACGAATCACCAGCAAAGTACACGCCTTCCCAGGTGATTCTTTACAACATTGAACATTGTAGAAAATAACATGCAACAACACTCCCCTCCTAAGAGCGAAAATAGTTTCGAGTACCGCGAGGTAGAATTTTCGCGATACACGGAGAAACTAAAGGTAAATATTTCTTATAAACAAGTTACGTGTAAGCAACGAAGAACCACTGACCCTTGCTTTTACAACGCACCATTTCTTCTAAGCTACTTTTGGTTAAGTAACCGAACGCGTTCTATTCTTTTTATAAATCCTGTTCTATTTGTAAGTTTATAACACCTAGGAAAACATACGAATCCTTTAGCTTAAGATTAAGTCTTTGTAAATAGTCCTATACTAACTAATACTTAAGTCTTAACCAACTCAGGTTTTGCAAATATTTAACTTTACGGCTATTGTTACTATTGTATACTATTTTACCCTACTCTTAAGTAAATTACTACTCTGTTACGATTATATGTTAATTCCTTATCCTAATGCGCGCGCGACTATACTAAAATATTTGGTTGGGGATCCCCTTTGGATACCTAAACTACACTTAAATGTTAACGATTTGTTGACCTACTCATGCAAAAATATTTACTCGCTAAGGATAATTCTACTCTTCTACATGTATAATATCTTTAATATGGGTAAGTCCCACTTTCTTTCCGTTTAGTGCGCGTAAGCGATACACTAACGGGCTAATCCTTTCTTCTACTACACACTTTATATTACGGGGTGCTAGTTTACTTGCGAAGTTCTCGCTAGCTTTCGACTGTATATAGTCTTTCTTCCAGACTATTTGACCTACTCTCAAATTGACGTCTCTCTTTCTCCTATCATAGATTCGCTTTCCTCTTTCATATGCTGCGGCCAGCTTTTCTCTAACTTTTGAATAAATCGTCCGAAGTTCTTTCAAGGATTCAGCGTATTCATTTCTCCCAGAGAAGGTCAGTTCACCTTGTTCTTGAGAATTGGGATTGTAATGTTCTGTTTCCAAGATAATCTCTCTCCCATGAACTAGAAAAAATGGTGTGAACCCAGTGGCATCATGCTCACTATTATTCATGGCTGATTGAATATGTGGAATATGGACGTCCCATTCTCTTTGGTCTTTCTTAAGAAATGCTGAAATGGTATCTCCGACTACCCTATTAACTCGCTCCACAGGATTTACCTGTGGCGTATACACCGCGGTGTAGAAGAGATTAGGGATTTTGTATTTTTCTACAAATTCCCTAAAGTCTTTAGAGGTGAAGACACTACCATTGTCGCAAATTAAAGTTCTAGGTACTCCGTGCACTAGGAATACATTCTCTTCTAACTTCTGGTTAATAACAGAAGTCACAGCTCTTCGTATAGGAAAAAGAAACACATACTTTGTGAAGTAGTCGGCGACTACCAAAATAAAGGTATTGCCTTTCTTGGACTTGGGCAGGGGACCATGTAAATCAATTGATATAGTTTCAAATGGCCTGTGCACCTTCTTAGGCTGTCCCATTAATCCTGGTCTAGCTTGGTTACTAGATTTATTAGCAAGACAGACTTCACATTTCTTGACATAGCTCTTGACATCTTTTAATAATTTGGGCCAATAATAACGTAAAGCGATTCTCTTTAACGTTTTATTAATGCCAAAGTGTCCCGCTGTTGGCTTGTCGTGGTTCTCAGATAAAATCTGCTTTCTTTCCTGAATGGGTACTACTAATTTCCAAGCGGTGTCATTTTCTAAGGCGTATTTGCATTTTATTAATTTATATAGCTTCTTGTCGATAATATTGAATTTAGGGTAGCGGTGAGGGTGCTTCTCACAGTTCTCATACAGCTTATCGTACCATGGGTCATTCGACGGGAATGTAATCCTTTCTACGACATTGACTTCTAGCCTGCTGAGCGCGTCCGGCACTACATGCAGATGGCCTTTCCTGTGTTTGACATCAAACTGGAATTGCATGAGTCGCATCGCCCATCTCGCCAATCTACCACTTGGTGACTTTATGTTTAGCAGCCACTGGAGTGATGCGTGATCAGTAATGACTGTGAATGGATGTCCTTCGACATAGCATCTAAACTTTTCAACACTATACAGGGCTGCTAGGCATTCTTTCTCTGTCACCGAGTAATTCCTCTCCGCTGCGGTAAGGCTACGCGAAGCGTACGCTATGACCTTCTCTTCTCCTTCTATATTCTGAGTGAGTACGCTCCCTATACCCTTATCACTAGCGTCACATTGTATGAAGAATTCTTTTGAAAAGTCTGGACAAGCCAAGACTGGTGAGGTTATTAAGTGTTCTTTGAGTTTATCAAAGGACCTTTGAGCATCGTCGCTCCATTCAAACCTTTTCAATTTCTTACTGGTCAGCCGATTTAATGGTGCTGCCACCGTTGAAAAATTTGGAATGAAGCGGCGGTACCAACCCACCATTCCCAGAAAACTTTTCACTTCTTTCGGAGTTTTAGGTTCTGCTAGTTTAACAATTACCCTCGTTTTTTCTGGATTAGTTCTCAGGCCTTCCCTATCAACTTTGTATCCTAGATAATCCAGTTCCTCTCGGCAAAAGTGTGACTTCTCTATATTAATAGTAAGCCTTGCGCTTTCTAACTTCTGATAAACACGGTCTAACAGAATTAGATGGTTATTGAAATCGCCACGAGAGACCACTATGATATCGTCTAGGTACGTAAAAACAGATAGGGTTAAGTCTGGGTTCTGAAATTCCGCCGTTATAACGCGGTCCATCAATCTTTGGAGGGTTTGTGCTGCAGTACTCAGACCGAAACACATCCTTCTAAATTGAAATAATCCTCGACCGGGGACGCTAAAAGCCGTTTTCTCCCTGCTATCTGCGCTCAGTTCTACTTGCCAGTAAGCAGACTTGAGATCAATGGAAGTCATGTATGTCGCTCCTCGTAGACTATTGAGGATAAAGTCTATGTTTGGTAGTGGGTAACTATCAAATTTTGTTACGGAATTAAGTTTTCTACAATCCAAGCATACGCGTGGTTTCCCATCTTGTTTCTTAACTACCACCAACGGACTGTTCCACGGTGAGTTAGACGGTTCTATCACTCCTAGTTGCAACATATGATCGACTTCCTTGTGAATGAGTTCCAGCAGGGCGGGCGAATATTGATGACACTTTTGTCGCACGGGTGGATGATCACCAGTATCGATCGTATGTTGAACTAAGTCAGTTTTATTTAAAGTATTCTTAGAAGTTAAATTCTTAAACTTTTCTATTCTCAAATTTAATTGCTTGATTTGTTCTGGAGTTAAATCCGTCGAAGTTTTAAGTACACCAGCTTCTATGAAATTTTCTAACGTCAAACTATTCGTTTCTATTAACTGTAATACTTCTGAACCGATGTTAAACATTTGCCAAAAATCGATTCCAAAAATAATTGGTGTGCTTATTTCTTCTACGACTAAAAATGTAACCATATGGGTCATGTTTTTATATTCTACAGGCAGGCGAGTATTACCAGCAGCTGTACTTTCCGATCCATTAGCAGTTATGATCTTAACAGTGGATGTTGTTTTTTCTAGGGTTGCACCACACTGGTTCAAGTAACGGAAAGCAGAGCCACTGATCACACTGCACACGGCCCCCGAGTCTAAGAGACCTTTGCATTCTTTACCTAAAATCAGAACTTTTAAAAATGGTCTGGTTTCTTCAGGTTTAGGGCAAAACTTAACTTCTTGAATTTTTGACATATCGCCGACAGATGGTTTTTGCTGATTGTTACGGGTGCGGCCAGGGGACTCTATCCTTTTTCTGCGTCCGAGGCTTTCCCTCCGTTTAAATTCTTTTGAGGGTTACATTTTGGACACTTGGGTCGGATAACTCCCTCCTTCCCGCAGCCGTAGCAATGCAACGTGCCATTGAATTTACAGTCGTTGGCGATGTGTCCTTCTTTCTTACATTTACTGCAAGTAATACGATAAATTCTCGGTCCACCGACCGCTCCTACGTTCTTTTCCTTCTTTTCTGGGTTTGACTGGCGAAAATTTCGTGTTTTGTAACACAGATCCGAGTGTAAAGAGTTTTGCGTGGATGTTGAAGGATAAACATATGACGAGCATTCAGCTTTCATTTCCTCTATCTGTTTACACTTGTTTCGCAAATCGTCTACACTCGAATATGCTTCACCAAACACTTTTGATTTGTAAAAGGGGGCTAAATTATCCTTAATGATTTCTACCTGTTCCTTCTCAGGAATCGGTGTATCTAGCCTTCTAAAGTAAGTTTTCATCAAGTAGATGTAGCTGGTCACGCTTTCTGATGGGTGTTGGGTCCTATTGTAAATTTCTTTAAGAGTTTTTCTGTTATAGGACGTTGGCAAGAATTCGCTTTTTAAAGCTTCTACGAAGTCTTGCCAAGTCACTTGTTGTTTACCGTAAAAGCGATACCACTCTAGAGCTTCTCCTTCGAAAAGGTCAGCTACACCTCTCAACAATTCTGAATTGCTAACGTTTTTAGAAATACGTAATTCTTCTATCCGTTCTATAAAAGCATGTAGACTAAGTCTGCTGTCGCGTCCCGAATATTTGATTCCCCATCTAGAAACCGAACGCATAGGGTCAATAGTTACTCGAAGCTCACCTGTGCCAACTGAGGCGTCTTGAGTCTCTCCGCGGTCTCGATCCTCATCTTCGTACTCTACTCCTTCCTCGCTTACCGCGGTCACATCTAAGGCCTGTAGGCACAGAGCGCACTTCCTCTTAAGTAACTCCAACTTCTTCTTCGAATCTTCTTCATCTGAGGGTAAACGACCAAGTCTGAATTGAATATGTAAGAGCCTAGATATGAGTCTTTTAGTCTGTGATGGGGTATAATCTCCAGCAGCTATTTTAGAGCCTATCTCGTTTAGTTTGTCTCCACAGATGTCTAATTCTAATTCTAAGTCTAACAGTAGTGGATCAATAGTGACATCCATCTGTGAGGTCGATATCAAAATCGAAATTCTTCTTCTCATCTCGGCTACAGTCTTGACATCAGAATGTCCACGAATACGGAGTTCATATTTGAGTTCATCACCCAACAAATCTCTAAAGTAAATCTTTGGACCAGACATGGTGAAAGACTACCGAGTACTTCTATTCTTAAAACAATTCTATCATAAACAATGACAAGACACTAACCTCCAACTTGTTCCAACGATACCTGGCCACACGTTGTGAGCGCTATTTTGTTGCATTAAACCAACAACTGTGCTGGTTTACCGGCTAGTGGAGAGCGCGTGGGTTCCTGTGGTGCTAAGACCGTAGTCCGGTAGGTATCTTACTCGTCGGTGAATGAAGGTTGGAAGCGGTGTCTATACATCACTTACTTTCAGGGCGCCACCAGTCACAAAACTGGAAATGTGTTACAAATAAAGGTGTTAAATTAAACAACTTAATTATAATAAATGAGAGAGCATCTTATTTCGTACCTTTCAAATACATTAGTGTTACAATTGACGAGGAACAATAGGCTTATCCTCAAAAGCAATTCTCGAACAAACTACTTCTTCTAGGAGTTATTCTTAAAAAACAATTCTTTCTTAAAAATATTTCTTTCTAAAGATAGTCCCTAAAGGGATGTGAAACTTATGACGATAAGCTTACTTACTATTTTACATACAACGACATTTACATGGATAGGCCTCTCCATGTAAATGAGTGACGTGACGAGAACATATATCCTTAATTCTAATACATGTTGGGGTACGAGTTGGTTCGAAGCCAAACAAGTAATACACCAACCCGAATACGGCACACCGGTGTGGGGGTAGCGTTCACTCACAACGGGTGACCTGGCATTGCAAACAACGGAGAGAAGTTCCCGTACAGGTCTTCACAGAATGGATGTGTCGAGGTTCAGAATAAAACGTGTGATGACTCACTTGGTCTGCGCATTGCGTTACCTCCCATGACGATGTACCGATGACATGACGATTCTCTCTTTTGTTATAAAAAAGATTCTCTCTTTTATTATAAAAAAATGCGAGTCAGCGCCGCGGCATCACGCGTGGGCTTATGACGAGACTCACGATATGTGAAAGAAGCCTAAGCTACCAGATAAAAGAAGAAGGCGACATCCTGTAACAAAGGAATTACGTCAACAGAATGTCATCCACATTTTACGAATTCTACCTAACGGGAATACAAAAATAAACCACCGACCTGTCGCCTCCTGGTTCTGTTTGTCAATCTGACATTGTACTAATGGGTGATCCACAGGATTACCCTGGATATTTGTCGATTTTCTTGGAATGGGTCCGAGATGTGTGTGCTCAGTTACACGGAAAATGAATGACAGGTTAGTTAGTTCTCTTTGTCAATCGACAAAATGCGAGGACCGGATAAAAAAAAATAACAAAGCACCAAATTCAATAAGAACTTTACAATCCAGTTGGAATAATTTCTACGAAGGGGTTTATCTAATAATTTCTATTTACTTCTGCTTTTCTAATTTGGAAATATTATTTAAGAGAAAGACCGGTATCGGAATGATGGCGTGGAAAACGCACTCGTCTCCACATTCTGTGGCACTTGTCTATGGTAACTGTCAGTCGACGAACGTAAACAGTGTCTGTTTATCCTAACAAAAATACACCGAAAAACACATTAATGTTAAGAAAAACGTATTTAAAACTATAGGGGACGATGTGACGACATCACTCCGGCACTGTGAAGTGAAATGAGGTAGTGAAAACACAAAGAGGCGAATAAGACGACGGCGAACGTTGACAAAACAACAGGTTGTTTTGTATCACTGGTTTTCTGCCGGTATACTACAGATTCTATGTGACGAGACGCAAGTGGAGCTCTGCTATTCTGTCCCTAGTCCACCTAGAATGCCGCAAACCTATTCCACGTAAGTCCTACACAATAGATCAACCTTGCCAAAGGCAATAGACCTACCGGTGAAACCGTGTACTCTGCTGGAGCGTCTTGGCTTCACTGAGTGGGACGTACTCCAGCGCAGTTCCTGCGAACAGTCCTACGAATCACCAGCAAAGTACACGCCTTCCCAGGTGATTCTTTACAACATTGAACATTGTAGAAAATAACATGCAACAGTATGTATGTATATCATTTATTCATATTAAAACATAAAAAGTTTACAAATTATTCACTCTGCCAAACTGCGCAGCAGTTTGTTGGCAGAAGAAGCTCTCACTCCATAGTGACACTGACCACAGGTATACCTACAGTTAACCGCACATCAATACAGACACTATCTTTAAAAGCATACTGAGGGCTGGCTTAGACCAAAGTGATTCTACTGACGCGCGGCCAACCGCACATTCAGCAATACATAAATACCCTCACCCTGCCGACAGATCCATTTCTTTATATATGGCGATAAATTGGACAATTGCTAAAGACAGTCATCATTATCATCATATCGTGTGTCGCAAAGTCGATGTTGGATCTCACAAACCCTGGTGTCAGAGTTGTTGAGCCGCCAAAGGCCTGTAACATGGCTCAATAACGACTACATCCATAGATAGTAGTCGGGACCAACGGCTTAACGTTTCTTCCGAAAAACGAAAGACAGTTAAAGAGAGAAAGATTTAAGAAAGTAAGGTGAGAGTGAATGTCGTTTATTGAGATGTCTTGTTGCATCAGAAGGTCAAATAAATTGCAGAAGATAGAGTTACAGTTTACACTGTACAATTTATTTTAGCTAGCTCGTCAACCTACTTCGCATATTGTGTATTTAATTTTAGTTTGCGTGTAGGATGTCGCCAATTTTATATTTCGCCAACTTATATTTTCGCCACCTTTATATTTTCAACTACGAGTATAACACGTGATTGTAAGACTGAACTTTCATTGTGCACCTCAACTATAATAACTAAATTCAAATACTATAAACCAAGATCATATTTATGTACTTACCGTACAAAGCTCGGCGGTACTCCATCGACAAGAACAAAAAAGTCTTAAGTCACTTCCAGCAACTTTGCATCACTGGTCCCAAAGTTTTGATAGCAGATGCTTGCCAATATTTGACGGCGGCCCGACTCTTATTTAGTTTTCATTTTTCCCTCACGAAATAACCGATAACGCCGTCTTACCTATAAAACGTTATTTTTTACGAGTTATACGCTTTCTCTCGGTGAACGAAAGTGGCGAAAAATAGGATACGCTGGTTTATATAGAGGCGTTTTTCCTTTCGCTAGAAACACGTCAAGTTATTATTTACTTTGTTTTGTTTGAGGTAAACAGGATATTACGAAATTATTTCCTGGAAAAAATATGTTTAAGGCAACTTTTATTTAGTAGACACGGCCGCTCGTCCATAGAAACATGCTTGCTGTCTTGCGTACAGTAACAACTTCCTGCAGCGGCTGCACTATTCCTTTGATAGACGCTTTTCAAAGCGCTAGTGCGGCTGCAATAGTATATTATGCAATTAGTGAATAAAAGACGGATTTAAAGCGAGGGCCAGAGATGAATCACGAGCAAGTGAAGGATTCTAACGACTGAATCACGACCGCAGTGAATCCTGAGCGACGCGAGTGATTCATGGCCTCGATTTAAATCCCTTTCATTCAAGAGTTGCATACTATACTTTATACCATGACTACGAGAAAAAGAAAGATTTAAGCGAAAAAATACATTTAAGGAGGTTATAAGAGCATTGAGATGGAGGTCGAATATATTGGAGTGTTCTAAATTCAAACACCAAAATAGTAATTAAAAGTGCTTTTTATTCACTATTTTCTGTCTTCTTTCAATCTTTTTAGTAGGAGAATGGCTTGGTGAGAATGGTATAAAATGCATTTTTCTACATCCTAGAATATTAATCGAGCAATATTTGTATATATACTATATATTTGTAATCGGTTTCTCGAAAACGGCTCTAACGATTTCGACGAAATTTACTTACTTTACAGGGGTTTTCGGGGGTAAAAAATTGATCTAGCTAGGTCTCATGTGTGTGAAAATTCGTTATTACCGTTTTTTTTTATTTCTTTACGCGTTTAAGAAACTTACAGCGCCATCTGTTGTTGAGTAGCTTAGCTTGCTCACCCGATGATATTTTCAGATTGAGGCCGCTATTATAGAGCGAAGCTCGGTCGCCCTGGTACTTTACAGTATATGAGATGACCTCAATATTGGCCTAGTGACATATAAGTCGCTCGTTTAGTTTTTTTTTCAAAATTGTTTCTGTTTTTTTTACTCCACGAAGAAGACGCGTGTAAGAGTCTAACTATCCAGTGACTATTGTAAAAAATCTACGTGTGAATGTCGTTAAAGGTGACTAAGGTATTTTGAGCCGCTGAATAGGTTGCAGCGTCTAATTGCGTATCGGACCATCTAACAATGAAACAAAGCTTATACAAGGTTATTTTTTGGACCTGATTTCCTTTTGCCGACTTATTAGTGATGTCAAAAGCAACAACTTTTGTTCTACGACTTTGCTAACAACGCACGAAAAATGGGTCGGTCACGTGACCACTTTAGTATCGAGTCGAAAATTTTTTGTGCGTTGTTAGCAAAGTCGTAGAACAAAAGTTGTCGCTTTTGACCTCACTAATAAGTAGGCAAAAAGAAATCAGGTCCAAAAAAATTACTTTGTATAAGGGTTCCGCTTTTACCATTTTGGTTCGGAGCCCTAAAAAATCGTTTAAATAAAGTCATCACTCATAAAGCACCTGGCAAAAAAAAAAACGTTATTTTTAAACGAGAATGTTCGCGTGTTGCACCCGTTATAAACAATTACGACTAATTTGTTTGATTTAACTATCCGCCATTAAAGTTAACATAAAAAAAGTTAAGGGGACCAGCGGTTGGGGTGATCATAATTTTAAACGGTAATAATTTTGGTACTGCTTAAGTTATGACAAGGTAATTTAATTTTGGGATATTTTTGAGCCAATTTTTTTTCTCAATGGACCTACTCATGACCTCGATCTAGTCATGAGGACAGAGATGAGGTCGAATATGGTACGAGCTTTCACACGCGACTTGAATAGATTTGGGTTATATGAACTCGGGAACACAGACGCAAGCAGAGAATTTGACTCACAATATGCTTCATACTCTTATTCTAACTCTTGAGCAAAATTTAGCCCTTACGGCAAAGATGAGGTCAACGGTGGAACCAGCTCATTTAGAACAAGCCGATTTAAGCTTATTCACTCATGACTTGAATAAACTCGGGAATAATGACGCAGATAAGAAATTCCGCTCATTGGTTGTGCGCATTTTAAATAAAAGTGTTCGAAATTTTTGATGAATGAATATAATTCTATGATATTTAATTAACTAATCAACAATAAATTTGTCATTTAAGTAACAAGATATAATTTTTTGATGGCTGTTTGGAAGTTTAGTCTGTACCTCTCAAGTACGCGTATAATCTGTGCCCGCTAAAAAGCGAAAAAGCGATGCGCGCCTTATTAACAAATATTTGTTACATGAATATATTCGACTCCATCTCAATGCTAACAACCTCCTTAAATGTATATTTTCGCTTAAATCTTTCTTTTTCTCGTAGTCATGGTATAAAGTATAGTATGCAACTCTTGAATAAAAGGGATTTAAATCGAGGGCCATGAATCACTCGACTCGCTTAGGATTCTAGCACTTGAATCACTCGCTTCACTCGTGATTCAGTCGTTAGAATCCTTCACTTGGTCGTGATTCATCTCTGGCCCTCGCTTTAAATGCGTCTTTTAATCACTAATTGCATAATATACTATTTTTAACTTTCCTTTCATCTTTTTCAGGCAGGTTGTTCAGTTGTGTAGGCATGATCTTTAAGTTATTTAAACAATTTAAAAACCGATTACTACAACACGTAGATCGCATCAACCCCTAACCAAACGGTTGTATTTCTAACTTAACTAGTGGTTAAATTTAACCTTATGTATGTTAAGGGGAAACAGCTGTTAAGACACGGTCAAGTAACCATATCAGTTAGGGTGCTGTGTTATTTTTACGGAATGTATGGAAAAAAGTTGTATGAAGGTCAATTTGTATGTTACGGTTGTTTTTTTTATCAATGGTTTTACTTAGGTTAGAAATTATTAGAAAAAATGAAATAAGTACCTACAGCGTTGAGGGTAAAGAAATAGTATAAAAGGTCATACAAAACGTTAGAAGCAAACTAATCTTCTCCAAGAGCTCATTAAATCTAAAGTACGGTAAAAGGTAAGAACCCATTAGTTCACAAATACCTACATTACAAACCATCAAATCAAAAATCATTTATTAATTGTTGGATATTAAAATCTACTTCGCTTCGCAAAAAAAGAATCATCACTCAGAACCCACTTCGTAGTATCACAGAACAACAAATAGATGTCGTTCCTATGGGTGTCAAAGAAGGCGACAAAGAAAATGGATTTACTCTGTTTTATACAAGGCTATTTGTTTGGACCAGATAGGCATATGCCCATTTTATTAGTGAGGTCAAAAGCAACAATTTTTGTTCTACGACTTTGCTAACAACGACCAAAAATTTTTTTACTTCCCATACAAAGTAACGTAAGTGACCAATACACTTTGTATTTGAAGTCGATTTTTTTATGTGCGTTGTTAGCTAAGTCGTAGAACAAAAGTTGTTACTTTTGATCTCACTAAGATGGGCATACGCATATCAGGTCCAAAAAAATAACCTAGTATACAAGGCGATGGACTAGTAGAAAGGATGCGATATCTGCTCCTATAAGGGCATGAATATTATCACAGATTAAATAATAGTAATTATATGCATGTATTTGTTGCCAGTGTAGTGCCGGCCAAAAACATTACCCGTAGATGTCGTAAGAGGCGACTAAGTAATTATAAACCGGAGGATCGTCAGCAGCGTCCTTCTGTGTATCGTGTATTATACCATCTTTTATACTGCAGTCACCAACAACCGCGCTACATAGTGCGAGCCGCAACGGTAAAAAGCATGGTGGCTATGGTACTTCTACTTTTTCTTCATGCGATTTTGGTGGAATTCTGGAGGGAGTTCCCGGAGTATACAATTCTTGGGATTTCATGATTATATTGTTGTTGTCACTTACGAAAAAATGCTGCAATAAGATGTGCCTTTTGTCGTATTTCTTACCTGAAATAAAAGAGGAAATATATAAATGGAAGTTATCTTAATGCACAAGCAAAACAAGCAAAAACTAAGTACAGTAAGTACATCATCTTCATCAGCAATAAAACGCGCGAATCCGACACGCACTTCACCAGTTTTTATTTGTTTTCACGCTTGTGTGTGTTCCCGTTATTACGATAGAGCTAAAGGGAAAATCGAGCAAAAATCGCTTAAAAGTCGTTTTTAGAAGGGCCCCCCTTAATTTATATTTTTTTATACAGACAGACATCGGAGGTATATTAATAAGGTTATTTTTTCACCCTTTGGGTACGGAATTCAAGAAAATATTTACAAAATTCTAACTGACGAAATTTAAGTACATATTTATTTTAAAATTTCAACATTAGATTTTTCAAGTTTTAGAGCATTTTTGTTGAGAACACCGAGAAGGCTCTACAGTACATACCTACCTTTAAAATAATAGGTCTTTACCTATGAAATTGCCGTTTTTTATGACGAATTTTAGGTAAACTCAATTTTCAGAACTAACATTTTTGCATTTTTCTTAGGAATTATAAATCCAATTTTTTTAAGCATTATTGGGAAGACATTAAGCTAACAGAAGCTTAACTTTAATTTTCGAAAAATATTATCTGTAAAACAATACAACAAATCTAATGATGAAATCGGACGACATTTAAGACGAACAATTTTCGAACCATTAATTTTACATATCAAACTAAAAATAAAAACTTTATTTTATACGTAAATTGACAATCTTGAAGTCAACTTTGAAATATAAGACAAATGAAAAAAGGATCATTAGAATTATAGGAATTATGATTTAATCTGTAAGAAAATTTCGGCAATTTCATAGGTAAAGACCTATTATGCATCATATTTGCTGTATTAATAATTCTGGGGTGGGAGCTCCTGCCCAGTGAAATTTTTTTGGATGTAATGATGATGAGATGATGATGAATGATGGGTTTGATTTTAAAATGACAATTCTAAGCCGCAGATTTCATAGCTCTATGCAACCATAGCCACCACTCACTACTCAAGGCACTAATTTTACGTGTGAAGGAGTACACATGGCAAATTGCTTGGAAAACCCCACTTGTAGTACGTTGACATACATACATAACTCATTAGATTGCGTTATTAAAGGGATGGCAATAGAATATCTGGGTAAAACTAGGATTATTTTTATTATTCTATTTTACTATGTAACATATGGGGGTGTGGGCCATCTGACGGTAAGTAGTCACCACCGCCCATAGCACCCACTGTCTTATTAGTGCTATAATTTGTCACTATAAGACAGCAAAGCGCGTTGCCCACCATTAGAACTAAGATGGTATGTCTCTTATACTGGTAATTTCACTGGATCCTTTACCCTTCAAACCAAAACACAGCTGTTATTGTGCAAAAATCGAAGTTGTTGTTACGCGTAGTTAATATTTGGCGTGAGTGGTATTTTGCGAGATTGGTGTTTTGCGTCTAAAGGGTGCAAGCAGCTGCTTTACGGCAGAAACAGGTAAGAGGGTGGTACTTCCCCAGACGGGCTTTGCACAAAAGCCCTACCATCTTTATGGATATGGGAGAGTAGATTTTGGTCAAAACCAAATTCGAGGAAGCGAGGGAAGTATGTCAAGATCGTAGCAGGTGGAGGACTGTGGTCTCTGCCTACCCCACAGGGAAAGAGGCGTGATGTACGACATAAATGCATTAAGATTTTGGCCAATTTGAAGAAGGCTCGCAAAGCAGGCCGCCTAATTTTGGGTGTGGAGAACAACAGACAACCTACTAATCCATTACGATTTAATAAATAATAAAAAAATAAAATAAAATAGTTTTTATTTCTGTAGACATGTTTTCTTAACTATAACGTAGATTGGAGCCTCCATTTAAGCAGAAGTTGCCTGTGTTTGAAGGCTCCGCTCCTCCTTAAAAGACGCCGCAGTTGCAGACGGCATACAGCCCACCCAGCTATGTTTCTTCATCATATTTAGATTAGAATTTATTGTAAGAAAATGCAGCTGGGTGAGCTGCACGCATAGAGTAGGTACATAAATGAGGTATTAACATAATTTAAACTTAAAGTAAAATTTATCAACTGAAAAAACAAATAAAACGGTTGAGAAAAACCTAGTTGAGCTAATAAACCTAATTAAGCAGGTTAGAGAACCTTATAGCCTAATAAGTAAGTAAGTAATTACCGCACTCAGAGACGCCACACAAAGCCAACCGCCAATCAAGTCTCGCGCTGTCATATTCTTATTCATGAAACTGAAAAGGACAGCACGAGACCAGACAAACGAACAACTTCAAGCGACGTCCCCGAGCATGGAAGCACTCACTTAACCTAATAATATCTTATAAATTAATAAATTGAGGGAATAGTTGTTTGTATGTGCAAGAGTAAATATAGTGGAATATGTGTGTGTGCGTGTATGTGTGAGTGTATGTGCGTGTATGAATATAAGGATGTGGGTGCGTGTATTTTGTGTGTGTGAGTATGTAAGTGAAAGTATAGCTATGTAACACGTTCCAATAAAAGTTCAGTTTCTTCATACGATTTAGTCAAAAGCCAGGTCATGATAATTTTCTTTGATTCGTAATATGTTTTATCATAAAAATAAATTTCTTTGTTTATTTTATTATATAGGAAAGCTGAGCGGGAATTGTATTGCCTGCTAGCAAACGTAGTTGTAATGGATGGTATTGGGGCTACGATATCTTTACGCCGCTTTTTGGATAAAGAAGTGTCAAAAGGTAAGTTCTTATGGGTTTTAAGAATTGTCATTGATATATACAATTTCCTCACAGAAAGTAGTCCACTAATCTGATATAACTTATCAGTGGGGAATAGTCTTTTCTTGAAGTACATAACCTTGATTAAAGTTCTTTGTGCTCGTTCTAAGTCAATAAATTGCGTTTTCGCTGCTCCACCCCATATTGGAATACAATAGGTTAATACTGATTGTACAAGAGAAACATAAATTTGATTAAGAATAGGTTTTGGGGAATCCTTTCTATCCGAATGCTCAGGTAGGACATGTCTAAGTGTTTTAAAAATCCATGTTAACTTTCTAGTTCTGTTTATAATATGTTCCAGTTGTGTGTACCATGATAATCTCTGGTCAACGTGAATACCTAGGTATTTAACAGCAGAGACTTTTGCTATAGATGGGCAGTTGCAGTTGCAGGTTGTTTTGTTGACAGTCCCAGAACAGTCATGAATTTTAATGCTGAAGTCGTGCTGTGGCTGCATGTTGTTAAAAATACTAAAACAAATATAATTTGTTTTAGATGTATTTAGTGTCAAAAGGTTTTCTTGCAGCCACAGGGCAACTTGAGACAGACCAAGTTCAGCGCTTACCCTGACTTCTTCCCAGGATGCACCAGCAAAGACAACGGCCGTATCATCAGCGTACGACAAGATTTTAGCGTTTGCTATATTCATACTACAAAGGTCGTTGATGTAGATGAGGAATAGGGTAGGTCCTAATACACTCCCTTGTGGCACGCCGTATGACACCCCCGCCCCTCCACTAGTGCATCCCGGAAGCCTAACCTTTTGCCTCCTGTCAGTCAAGTAGTTTTCGAGAAGAGCAAGTGGAGTTCCTCTTATGCCAATCTTTTCCAATTTGTGTACAAGGATAGGGATGGAGACGGTATCAAATGCTTTTTTCAGATCAAGGAAAACCGACAGACACTTTCTTCTATTATCCAACTGCTCTGTTACAAAAGAGCTAAGCTCAGAGATCGCATGCTCTGTTGATTTTCCTTGTCTGAAGCCAAATTGTGTAGGAGATAAGATATTAAATTTATTTAAGTATTTTACTAATCTCGCATTAATAAGTTTTTCTAAAATTTTGGAAATTGCTGGCAAAACAGAAATAGGTCTATAATTACTAATTTCGTCTCTATCGCCACTCTTGTACACAGGGGTAATAATTGACTGTTTAAGAGCAGCTGGGAATAAACCTTTGTCAAAACATAGATTTACCAGGTGTGTTATAATGGGTGCAGCATCATCAACTATCATTTTTAAATATTTACTAGGAATATTGTCCCATCCAGGGGAGCTGTCAGATTTTAAGTTGAGAATGGTACTTTTAACCTCGTCTATGTCAGTGTTTAGTAAAACAAAGGAATTAGGCAAGGATTGTAGATTATCTAAAGTACTAGTATTAGGATGAGTGCCGACAGTTTTTATTTTGTTTGCTAGTTGCATTCCAATATTTGCAAAGTACTCATTTGCGAAATTAGCTGATTCAGCATACGAGGGCTTAATATTTAATAATTCCGTATTACAGTTATGAGATTTACTAGTAAATGTAATGTTTTTAATATTGTTCCACAGCAATTTGTTATTGTGTAGGCAGTTGATGATGCTATCACGTTCATGTTTTCTTTTTAATTTTTTTATCAAATTATTACAGTAATTCCTGTACCGGCGGTAAGTGATACGAAGAATTTCATTATATGGATCCTTTCGGAGCTTATGCTGTAATTTGTTTCTGTTTCGAATGCAACGTAGGATTCCCGCAGAGATCCATGGTTTGATAGTTCGTTTACCACTCGGTACAGGAGTCACTGTAGTATTTGCTTGAAGGCTTTCAGTTATTTTATCTATTAGCAAATTTGTCACAGCAATTGGATCGTCTGAGAATAGAAGTTCAGCTAAGTTTTTATTTTTCAGGTAAAGTACCGCATCTTCAAAATTTATTGTAGTTTTAGTTTTATTTATAATTATTTTATTTTTAATTTTAGAAATTGTAAGAAATGTAGTAAAATGGTCTGTCGTTGTAGTATGTAATACTGCAATCGTCGCTGTGTACTTAATTTTATTTATTTTTAACATGACATGGTCAAGGCAATTTTGCTCTCTAGTGGGCAAGGTGTGCCCAGCCAAGATACCATAATTTGAGAGCGTGTTCAGGTAATTGACCCTATTTTTATGTTCCTGTGACGGTTCAAAAGTTTTCAGGGCGATATTAATATTAATATCTCCTACGATAACGACGCTACCTGGTGAGGAAAGTTTCTCCAAATGGTTTTCTAAGGATTCAATAAATTTATCGGCATTAGAGTTCGATGGTGAGCGATAAATGCCCAATATCGTGTTATTTAGTACCTCTAACTGTAAGCACGATACATGTTGTAGCTTTATCTCTTTAACAGAGTGTTTCAGAGATTTTTTAACGTAGGCGACTACTCCATCATTTTGGTTAAGTTGGTGCGTGGTGCAATAGGTAGCATAGTTATTTATTTGAGGTAATGGTGATTTAGAACCAAGATCGAACTAGTTTGTCCTGAAATTGGGTTTGACCGGTAATTAATAATAATATAATAACACACCAATGACTCCAAATTAATCTAAATTGACATTGTCGATCAAAGTTAGACCATTTTTATGTTTTGAGTATCTTTGGGATCAAACTAAAGTGAAAATCAAATGATGAAAATTTTATGAATAAAATTATTCAGGATGGGATAAAAATCGTTTTCTAAGATATATCTAATAAAGGTTCCCAAGGGCGTCAAAAGTTTAAAAGGACGTCCTAAAAGATACGGCATGACAATGTGGACAATTCCAAATAAAATCAATTTTCGTTAAAGAGTAAAAGTAACTGTATGTTATTTGTGTGCAATAAAGAATATATATATATATAAAAGATGAAAAAAAAAAGTCAGTATGCTACAGTAAAAAAAACATTGTCAATGACGTCAAAATTCAATATTTCCAATATCTCATAACAATGTACTACATTAATAAGACTTCCCTAAAATTAATCAAGCGTTAAACAATACCATGTTCTGGTAAATGCCGATTATTAAACTCAATTTAATTGAACCGGTTTCAATTGGAAACAGCCAATTGATTGGGAACCGTAATATTAGGGCTTTGTTTTGGCGCTGTCATGTTGAAAAGACGGGAAGTCATCGTTTAGTGGTTCTTTAGGTAAGGCCCCTAAGAGGGTATCCTAGCTACATTTCTTCCATACAAAATGATACAAATCCTGTGATACGCGGGGGTTTTCGGGGGAAAAAGTTCGATCTAGCTAGGTCTCATGTCTGGGAAAATTCGTTTTTCCTAAAATACCGCGTTTTAGACAAAAACCTACAGCGCCATCTGTTGGCGGATAGCATAACTTGCTCACCCGATGATATTTTGATATTGAGGCGGCTATTATAGAGCGAAGCTCGGTCTACCAGGTACTGTTTATTTACTACCTTTATATTTCCTACCTGGATATTGCTTATGTAGAGAGATGGTATTTATTTACTTATTTATTTTTTCCGAATAATGATTTCCAAAAGAAGTATGACTACCCAAAAAACGGAAAAAATGCCCCGTTTTTCTGCCATATAGACGACTACCAGAAAAATTTTAAAAGTTTTCAAGACACTAGAAAAAAATCTCTTTCTTTAAGTTTTGATACGAATAATAATTTAATTAGCTCAGTTTTGGAGAAGAAAACAGCGGAAAGCGGAACCACAAATTAAATAATGGTAAACTAAGCGGAACGTCGTTTCGTAGGTAAAACCGGTTTTTTTCCTAGGTAAAATTTTTCTTTCACAAGGATACCCTCTTAAGTTAGCGACTGATTAGAATAAAGGGTTATTTTTTATCATCCAGGAATATTTTACAGGTGATTCTGTCCATTAAACTGAACAACTTTTTCCATAAAACATAGGACGAAATACTAAAAATTCGACCTCTCATACAAAATGTGCTATCAGCTGGTGCAGTTTCTATGGGAAGTCAATTTTTTGTGGAACATGGGCTCCTGGTTCGCGGTCATGATTCTAGAACATATTTGACCCAATTCGTTCATGGCCTATTAATTCCCAGAATTTTCCCATTTTTTTTAATCAATTTCCTTCTACCCTCACCTTTGTAGCAACAAGCTAATTGAGGGCGCGGCAGCTAATTTAATTGTCTGTCAGTAACATTAAATCAATGTAATCGTCTCCAAACATAATAATCTTAATGGAAGATTGGCAGGTCGTTTGATCATTAACATCAAGCTGCTTTTTTTATGTCCCAATTTTTTTTTGCCCGTGCGATGTCGACTGAGTATAGTACTAACCCATGTCGTAAAAGGCGATTAAAGGGCGTTTGAACCAGATAATGGACATCAGCGTCCTTCTGCGTATCGTATACGACGTGCAAAATAACTCTGAATATGACCTTTAATAAGCAGAACTCAAAAAAATTTACGCGGGGGTGAGCGTGGCAGGTGCGAAGCGGCGAACCAACCGTTCATTGGTACATTGGTTCGCCTGTTACCCATGCACAGAAAATAACTTTAAGGTGCAAGTGCAGGACCGGTCGTCATGGAGATTTTTAGGGGAGGCCCATGTCCAGCAGTGAACGCCTTTCGGCTGATATGATGATGATGACTAGTCCGAGATAGGCTGCAGACCGCAGACTGCAACCGCAGGCGACACTGCGGCTAGCGGCTGCGGTTAACCGCAGTGCTGCCTGCGGTCGCGGATGCTTCAATTCCAAGCGACACCAATGGCGCTGCAGTCTGCGGCTGTCACTGCGCAGCCGCAGCTGCAAGCCGCAGTGTTGCCGAGTTCGGATTTTTTTCTTAAACTTCAATTTAAAGACAAATCTTAAACTTCAATTTTATCCTAATTTATCTGTTTTGTGTAAATAATGCGACTTTTAAAATTTCAAATGTTATAATTTTAAATTACAAACATTGTTATAGCAGAAAAAGTAAGAAATTGTGTTGTAAATTTATTTTAAAATGTTGTACGTTCCTATAAACCAATTTTAAGATTATTAACAAAACTTGGCACCCATTTAGATATCACTTCTTTTGTCGGTGAAGTCAACAACCACGCACAAAGAAAATTCTTTATAATGAACTTGGCTTCCATTATTTACATTTATGTTTTTGGTGGGATTTATATTACCTATTGCCTCTCAGTATGACACACCACGACTTACCATTTGTTTTCTTCTCACAAAATTGACACAAAAAGTCCACACCCTGTACACTCCCAACGTCCATATCATGTGTATTCA
The DNA here is from genome assembly GCA_947532105.1 of Athrips mouffetella. Lineage (NCBI taxonomy): Eukaryota > Metazoa > Arthropoda > Insecta > Lepidoptera > Gelechiidae > Athrips > Athrips mouffetella. The sequence continues at coordinate 15,598,022 of OX383981.1, read as the reverse complement.
GGGTGATCCGAAACTCGACTGTGTGAAAATAAAACTTGTATTGTGGACTAACTTCGCATTGTCATGTAAATTTGGCTTTAGAGATGGTTTGCGTCGGTAAACTTTGGAGTTTGGACTACTGAGTGATCTTTTGTGATAAAAAAAAGTTTAAGTATCTTTTTGTGTAAGTCATTTCATTGAAAAAGGTAGACGCCAACCAAGAAGCCAAACAAAGAAGCTACAAAGCTAATCCTGCATATTTTGCTAAAAGTACCCTGGCACCTGAGCTTCGCTCTATAATAGCCGTATCAACATTAAAATATCATCGAGTGAGCAAGCTAACCCTAGCTACCCGCCAACAGATGGCGCTGTAGGTTTTGGCTAAAACGAGGTATTTTGTAAAAAAAGCTTGAAAACACGGGGGAAACGAATTTTGCCAGAATTTTGAACTGGCTAGATCGATTTTTCGTCCCCTAAAACCCCCCGTATGATAACTTTCATCGAAATCCTTAGAGCCGTTTTCTAGAAACCGATAACAAATATCATCATCATTGTAACATACCATGAAATGTCCATTATAGGGAGCTCCCTCCAGAATTCTAGCTTTTGCTGGAAAATGTGGAGGGGAAGTGCCATAGCCGCTTGTCAGAGTTACCGCTGGCACCATGGACCGCTTTTTTGGTGTCCGCAGAATCTAAGATGATACGATACACAGAAGGATGCTGCTGCCCATACTCCTTAGTCGCCTCTTACGACATTCTATGCCGGGACCACACGGAGTGCCTATTTTACCAAAATATTTTCTCAAACAAGTCATTTGCAAAACAAATTTTGAGACTGCAAAATGAATTGGTAATTAAAACCTCTCATTTGGGAAACAGATGCTTTTTAGGGTTTTTTGAAATCAAAATCTTGACAAACTTATGCATATCCCAAATTAAACGAAGTATTAAAACAATTTTCAAACAAGCAGTTCTAGTTCTAGAGAACTGGAGTACTAATGACCCCTTGAGCGTAGAAGTCTGAAGAAACTTTGAACGAGCAATTACTGCATTCGGGAGGCTGAGGGGTTATCATTTGCGTAATTAGGTTCCTTTGTTAATGTTAATTACTAAGAAAAACCGGCCAAGTGCGAGCAAGACTCGCGTACCGAAGGTTCAGTACCACTAAGGTAAAACTACCGTTTTAGTTATGGACGCGCAACGCAGAAAGGTATTAAATGCGCGAGTCCGACCCTCACTTGACTAGTTTTTATTATTTGTTGTTGTTCTACAGCATATTGACTATAAACAACATACCAATTTTGACTGGCTAACGTTGCTTAACTTTAATACCTGTTATAAATATTCGCAGTATTTTAAAACCTGGGTATTTTTTATTACTGTAAAAAGTTTAGACATGTTACTCGATCATAAAACTAAATAAATAACTTTTGCTTTTGCCAAGAAACATCATCGGTCGAAAAACAATAAAAAATTCAAGGCAAGTAATCTATTCAAGTCGCGAGTGAATAGGCTTCTGCTGGGCAAACTCGTTCCATCGTCGACCTCATCTCTGTCCTCAAGACTAGATCGAGGTCAAGACAATAAAAAAAAACATTGACAAAAAAAATTTTTTGGGATGGCCAATTTTGTTCTCGTTTTTGGACTAATTTTTTTTTTCTTTTTTATTTTGTTTTTTTTTTATGTTTGTTAGAGAAAGTTAAAGAACAGATCAAAACAATAAAAAAAAAATCTTACATATTCCACAGTTTAACCACCCAACGAAAACTATCGGCGTATCCTTTTGCAAAACGCATAGTTCGTATTTCCCAAATACCAGTACCGTAGGCATATAAAGCGGACACATACTTGACCCACATCGGGAGACACCCCCCACCTCCCGGGGGGTTAACACCCCCCTCAGATGGGCCATGAATATTTGAGCGCGCTAGAAGAATCGTTCTAGAGGTTATTGAAGTAGTTTATTGGATTTTTAGTAATAAACGTGCGAGAAGATGTTTGGAAGTTTTTTTTAGTGTTATGTTGTCCAGAAAGTAAATCACCCGCTTTCTAGTAAAAATTTCTATATTTGAAAATTTTATAAAAGAAATAATGAAAAAAGTAATGTACACACGAGCGGTCGTCGGTGGAAACAATTTGACCTTAAGCGGGTCTCTGGTTTCGGGCGTTTGCAGCGCGGCAGCAAAAACGCGTGGCACTTTGGAGGGGATTTGGCATAGTCACCACGCTTATAAGCGTTGCGGCTAGCGACCGCTGTGTGACAATAAAGTGTTTATCTATCTATCTATGTAAAAAAAAAGATGGTATGTATGTATATATATATATTCTTTATTGCATCACAAGTAAAAGGAGACAAAATACAAACAAGAATAGTATGCAAAGGCGGACTTATCCCTAAATGGAATTTCTTCCAGCCAACCTTAGAGAGGCTAAAGGAGTTGATGGTACACTCAACAGCACATCAGTAGAAAGACTTTTGGACCTTACGGCGTGGTAAAAAAGTTGAAAAAGTTTCTACCGACGTGCACAGAAAGATATTTCTGCCCATCTTCTGGCTTAGGCCTTAGTCGCCTCTTACGAGACCCACGGGTAGAGATGGGCTGATACGATTCTTTGCCTGCACCGTACGGGCTAGGGATGTACATTAAAACGTATAGACCGCAAGATTTAGACAGCGTCTTTAAAATTAACTCTGCTTTAAATATATTGCAGACAAGTTTATTTTATTCCGGGTCTTAGCACGATAATGCATAAGGCAAAATAAAAAAAACCTATTGCAGACAATTTCTGTCTTTTCTTATTTACAAACAGGTTTTTATGTTAATCATCGAACATGTAGTAAATTTAATATTTTCGGTATTCATGCTTGCAAATATAAATTGCTCTGGCATTTTGAATGGAAATATGTACTGAAATATTTTCAGTTGAATTTACAGCTATGTAAATAGCGATAAAAATATGTGTAAAACAATTTAAATATTTGATGAAAACTTTTATATCTGTAAATTTTTAAGTGCTGCGGAGAGTAAATTGAGCTTGTAAGCTAATATAATTTATAGTTAATTTAACAATATGGTTTTAATATAAATTATAGTTAAACAGCCTCCGTGGTCTAGTGGTTAGAGCGCTCGGCTTTCGATCCAGAGGTTCTGGGCTCCATTCCCTGTGGGGAAACCGTCAAACAAAAATCACTTTAGTTTATTGACAAGCCCGTTGGTGTGGTCGGTAGTGAGCCTGCCTCACACGCCGTGGGCCGCGGGTTCGATCCCCGCCTAGGGTAAACATTTGTGTGATGAACACAAGTGTTTGTTCTGTGTCTGGGTGTTATTTATCTATTTATGTATGTATATCAGTCTCTGACCCATAGTACAGGCTTTGCCTACTTTGGGGTCAGATGATCTTGTGTGAAATGTCCCCCCCAATATTTATTATTTATTTATTATATAAAAGTCTTTGTTTGTGCGATCTCCCCAGTTTGGTTAGGACATTGCAGGATAAATCACGTGATTGTCCGAAAAGTTAGATGATTCCGTTTTTCGGAAGGCACGTCAAACCGTTGGTCCCGACTACTATCTACGGATGTACCTAGTCGTTAATGAGCCATGTCAGAGGCCTTTGGCGGCTCAACAACTGCAACCCACACAATATGAAGATGAAGTTAATTTCAAACTATACCTAACTTCGGGTTGTCTATAACGGTAGCTGGAACGTCTCTGCCATATGCGAACCATTTCCTTCGTAACCAATGATGTTTTATTTCTAAATTTCCTATCGATCTAATTTAAAATACACACGGTCTAATTTCGCGAGCCGTTTTTAGCCGCTGAAAGGAAATTATTAGGTAATTGAAAATTAGGTATATGCATGAAAAAAACGCTTAGTAAACAAAATATCCTGATTTTTTCAATTGTATGTTTAACGATAGTCTAAGACTAAGTACTTTGTGTTGACAGACATGTGTCTCGTGTAATAGAAGAGAAATCTCTTCTTAACAGAAAATTCATCATCATCATATCAGCCGAAAGACGTCCACTGCTAGACATAGGCCTCCCCTCAAGATTTACATGACGACCGGTCCTGCGCTGCTCGCATCCAGCGGCTTCCTGCGACCTTGACCAGATCGTCGGTCCACCTTGTGGGCCTGCCAACGCTTCGTCTTCCGGTATTGTTTGTATACTAAAGAAACTAATATTTCGTGGAATTAACTAAAACGTTACGAGTGCGAGGCGACTAGAAAAACTTTCATTATAATCTATTTATCGAATGGCAGAAGATCAAAGAGACATACAGCTAAATCACAATATCAATATTAGTAGAATATGATTGTTAATTAGGGCTTCTTAAATTTATCGTATAATTTTAACCGAAAACCTACTGAGAAACAATATTTTTTGTGTAATTTTTCAAATTAATATTTTAACAGCTTGTTAATAATGTGCGTAAATAAGCAAATCTCCTGCCGACGCTACAAAATAAACCTTAGTACAGACAAAAGCAGGTCAAGCTTAACAAAGCAGCACGACTTCAGCTCCTACGGCTATTCAAATAAGAACATTACAAAGTCCAACGTGTCAAGCTCATGTGCTCTTGACTGTATGAAACTAGTACGACCCACGTTAATTACTTTGAACCGCGTCACCCTAAATTCACGTAATTCGATACTTTAATTTATCTGCTGGCTGTACCAGATGCTATTAGGCCCGTAATTGTGTGAGACGTTTGGCCGCCCGCCTAATATGCTAGCCGGATAACCTAGATCCCCGGTACCCTAGTGCATTCTGCTTATCTGTTTTGTTGTCTGTAGTTGTTTTGTTTATATTTTTAATGAGGAGTTTTGGCGGTTATTATAGTCGCGTCTAGTTACAAACGATATGCAACGTACAACTGTCGACGATAAATTTTTAAACTTTTATTTAACGGCACTGGCAGCTAATTAATTAATGTTGCAAATTCCAATATGATATTAGTTTCTTTGTAACTATCCTGGTCATGGCCCCAAATTGTAGGTTTTCGTTTTCATTTTAGCACATAGTTTATGTAGTTTGGGTAGTAACGTCAGTTTGGGTAGATAATTTGAAAAATGATTAAGTGATAGGTAACGTTAGTAAAATAACTGGAAAAAGATCTGTGTTTTTATCGTTGATCTCGGCTATTTTCTTAGGTACGGTACTTCTTACATTTTAGATTGCATACAAGTTCGTCAAATTTCAAAATAGAAAATAGCAAAAATTTTATAAAACCAAAGATTTATTTTAAAATTTGACATATAAAGATTAATCATCATCATAGAAACACGTCCACTTCTGGTCATAGGTCTTCGCAAAAGATCTCCACGACAAAGGACCCTGCACTGTCCGCATCCAGCGGCTTCCCGCGACCCTGACCAGATGGTCGTTCCACCTTCTGCCCAGGATACGTCTTCTGGTATGTGGTCGCCACTCTAGAACCTTGTCCCATCGGCCATATTTGAGAAATGTGTTCTGCCCACTGCTACTTAAGTTAGGCGATTTTCAGAGCTATGTCGCCTCGGTTACTTTAGTTCTTCTGCGGATTTCCTCGTTTTTGATATTTAATAAGATAAACATTTGCGCTTCAATTGAAAAGTATCTTTACCTCCTTAAATTATAAACTTCGAAGCACTATTCAAAGACCTTGAACACGATCTTGAAACAGATGTACTCTAACTTCTGCACTAATTGTAAAAGTTGACGGCAGAAACTCGAGTTTCTCGCTCCTAATGAGATCCTACCTAGGTATGATGTTTTCGTAGTAAAGTCACACTTAGGACTTTGCTTCGATAGTTGAGATTTACTTCCTAGAAATTGAATCCTTAGAAGTTTTGTTTAAATCTATAAGTAAATTCTATCTTGCCACCGGCTGAGAAGGTTGAGATCCAGGCGTGGTATTCATAAATCTCTCTCAAGGTGTACTTTCTCTCTCTCTTTTTTTGAAGTTAAGGGCCGTGCTCTTGTCGATGGAGTAATCGCCAATGTTTCCTTGTTTCCGCCAGTTCCTTCACCTCCTGATACGACTCGACCTGTACTTTCTCTTTGATTTGTTCCATAAAGGTTCTCCTCGGTCGACCTCTTCCACTCTTTCCCTCAATTTTCCCTTCTATGATGTTCTTTATAAACGAATCGTGTCGTATCAGGTGGCAAAACATTTTTCCTCTCCGGTCTCTTTTCTTTAACCCTTTCGAGTACCCTTTCATTTGACACCATATCTGTCCACCTAAAGGTGTACTTAACACATACAAATTTTATATTTTGTGAGAAATCTTTGAGTTGAGAGGGATTTATAAATATGAACCTAGGAGTGAATAAAAGAGTTTGTAGCCAGAAAATTATTAGATAAACTGATTTTATTACGTATGAAAACGACAGTTAGGTCCAAAAACGGTAAGTCTGTCGAATCTTGGATTTACCAAGGGCACTGGTTTTCACACAGAGCGAATGAAAATTTAAAAGTTAATGAAAAGAGCTTTTACTAAATAGTCGTATTTGAAAGTGTGCCAACGTGAGGCAGGCTACATGTTTGCCAACTTGCAGATAGTGAAGTGGCTAGCTTATACAAACTGGACGTGGGTAATGAGGCAGAACTATCCGGGTTTTAGACTGAGTTTTCAAGAATATAGGTATTTGAAGGCCAGGTCTATTGGCCGTTTTCTTATGTCACAACAAGTGAGCAATATTTAAACAAATCATCATCATATCATGTGGGTTGGTACCCCTGGCGTCAGAGTTGTTGAGCCGCCAAAGGCCTCTGACATGACTCATTAACGACTACATCCGTAGACAGTAGTCGGGACTAACGGCTAAACGTGCTTTCCGAATCATCTAACTTTTCAGTCAATTAGGTGATTCATCATACCAAACTGGGGAGGTCGCACAAAGGGATTTTTGTTTGACAGTGTCCCCACCGGGAATCGAACCCAGAAACTCCGGATCGAGAGCCAAGCGCTCTAACCACTAGACCACGAAGGCTAGATACCGATGGGTCACGTGAGTAGGGTGACTGTCATGTTTAAGAAGTCCGGACAAAAGGACAAAAGTTGCACAAAAATCAGGACATTATTTTTTTGTCGTGAAGTTATGGCTGGATGGTTGTAATGACTTCATGGGTCACCTGTGACACCACTTTAGTTTAATAAATAAATATTTGGGGACATTTAATTTTCACACAAGGTCATGTAATCCCAAACTAGAGTAGAATGCTCTGAGTGTGTTCATATAACCCGAATCTATTCAAGTCGCGAATGAATAGGCTTCTTCTGGGCAAGCTCGTCCCATCGTCGACCTCATCTCTGTCCTCAAGACTAGATCGAGGTCAAAAGTATGCCTATTTAAATTAAAAACTGGCCAATAAAAAATTTTGAAAATTAAAAAAAGGCAAAGCCTGTGGGTATCAGAGTTATCACGTATGATTTATCTAAGCCTGTTGTCTAAGGCGTGAAATACACAGAAGCGAAGCGACGGATATGGTTCGGATGCGATGTGCGACCTAGAATCTCTATGCGTTAATTACACAGAAAGGAAGTTTTTGATCCGTCAAAACGCCTATAGTTCGTCCGCGTTGAGAATGCAGTAAGCCATTACTGCAAAAGCAGGGTAAAGGTGTATTCACAGTGGAGTTAAAATACAAATAATTTTTTTTTTTCGTTTTTTAGGAAACACAAAGAAAAAAACCGCTTTTTTCGAAGGTTTGCCTTCAGTTAGTCATTGTGCATTTTGACTTTATAATTTTAAGCGACCTGATTGGTTACGGTGCTTGACTACCAGCGGTAGAAAGCGATGACTCACTGCATTTTTACGATGGACTATAATAATAAGCCAGCACTACCTACGATATAAGCCAGGAGTGACGTCCCTTTTGAAGCACAGAAAAACTCTTCATACAACCAATAGCGGTAACATATTCGGTTCTTGGTCATCACCCTACGCGTTGCTCAACTTCATCATAATGTCCCATGGAACAGGGAGCTGGTACAACTGCTTAGTCGCCTCTTATGACACCCATAGGTAAAGAAAGATTGATACTAGTCTTTGCCGGCACCAGACGGACAACTTTGACTAACGTATAAGAAAATGTATAACACAATAAAAATTATAAAAATATGTACATATAAAGTGTAAAAAAAACTCAAGCGAAAACCTAAAAGTATGTCAATTTAACTTTTGCCTAAAGCCACGATCAGACCTAGCTGAATTCAAAGGCTAATTCGACATACATTGCTGGGAGGCTTGGTTATGTTAATTGCAATATACTTACTTCAACGAGCAATGTACGCCGAATTAATCTTTGAATTCAGCTAGATGGGATCGTGGCTTAACCTGCCAATGTTAACAAAGACTTCTGAGAATACTTGAAACCAAATTATTTTCTTTGTTCAAAATATACTATTCCATTTCCAAAGAACTCGTGTTCGCTCAAAGCTACGAAACAAAGCAAGAATCAAAATTTGTTTACTTAAAACCAGAGCACAAACTTCGTACAGAGCTTAAATAGAAGAACCATTTTAGATAGGCCTTTCTTTAGAAAGAACTTGTTAAGAAAGAGGTGGCTTTGTAATTTGGACGAATAGGAGAATTTTTCGGTTCAAAAAAGCTGGACTGATTGGAGGCCGGCCATTGTTTTGGACTTTTAACCCGCATTGTATTGGACAAACGTTTCTTTTGTGTTCGATTGGAGAATAATTTTTTTAGTGTTCCGTACCCAAAGCGTAAAAAACGGACCAAGTGCGAGTCGAACTTGCTCACCGAGGGTTCCGTACCACTATGGTAAAAATACCGTCCTATATTGACGCGCAGTCACACAGAAGTGTAATAAATGTGCGCGAGACCGACACGCACTTGACCAGTTTTTATTATTTGGTTTTATGTTATAGCTTATGCACTATAAACATAGGTAGGTACCAATTTTTACGCTTGTGAGTGTTCTCGGTTTTACGATCGAGCTAAATAAAACAAAAATCGAGCAAAAATCGCCTTAAAAAACAAGTTTTTAGTAGTGTAGCCTACGACTGTAATACATTGTCAGGTATTGTGTTGTACAGTCAACGACAGCTCAAGCTTGACAGTCGCAGTGCAACTCTAGCCCGTACGTCTATTGAAATAAGAACGGTACAAAGTTCAATGTGTCAAGCTTGATGTGCTCTTGACTGTACCTTATATCGTACACAAAGGCTAACCGCCAGTTGCACAAAGCTCCTTCAAAATTAACGCTCCTTTAAATATATTGCTGTCACTTTCTTTGTCAAGCAAAGAGAAAGAGACAGCACTAGATTTCAAGAACCTTTGTATAGTAATAAATAAATAATCTTTATTTGCTTTAAATGTGGTACAAAAATGGTATAACATTAATATAATGAATGTCACATTTAAACATCATATCATAATGGTATGCAAACAGAGAGAGTAGCATGCAGTCAATTTATGTCAGAAGTAAAATAAATAATAAGAATCACAATACAATGTCAAGTTTACAAAAATTTAATTAAAATTTCAAATGTCACAGGAGATAGTGCTAATATTAACAATAATAAAAATCAGTCAGATTACAACTTGCAGGACATAAATTCGTTAATACTATAAAACACAGATTCCCCATAAAATGAGACCGTACCTGTAAGTGCTGACGTAGCTGTAAGTGCTGTCTTTCTAGTAACGAAAGATGTTTTGACTTTAGCTAATGTAAAATATTGTTGATCAAGTTTGTAAATTTTTTCTCGTATTGTAAAATGAATGTTTAATTCAAAATAACCCGATTCTACTTGAACAAAATAATTATGTTACGAACCTGAGCAGATTAAAGTTTGCTCGGAACTAGAGCCTTCCTTGCTCTTTCTTTATTCCGTGTGTTTGATCTTCATGGTGCAGCTGGTAGGGTGACCATACTTTACGTACATTGCACTTTTAATTATAAAAAAACCGGCCAAGTGCGTGTCGGGCCTCGCGCAATGTAGGGTTCCGTAGAAAAGTTGCTTTAGGAATTATTATTGTTAAGCAGGTTTCGATGTTTTCATAATTTTTTCCATTCTAACGAAAAGCGAAGCCCAGCGCCTGATTGCTATTTATATTTCAATTATTTTCAGATCTTCGACTACTACTTACTCCTTAACCTGTAAAGCGTATTTAGCTGTGCAAGGTTTCCTTTTAATTTCATCATATTATATGCTACTACTATAAATTTTTCATGCTACTACTAAAAATTTTAGTATGTTGTTATGTTAATCGTACAATTTCGCTTCATCAACAACTAAGACGAAAAATTTATCTATGTAGTAATATTAGAATGCGGTAACTAAAAGTTGTGGCAATAGCAATTAGTATTATTCAAAATAATCTGGGCTTATTGGATTATTGATTGTTGTCTACTCTCTCGACAGCTTCCCTATAATTTAAAAGTTTTTTTTTATTTTACAAGTGAGCAAACGAGCAGGTGGGCCACCTGATGGTAAGTGGTCACCATCGCGCATAGCACCCACTGTCTTATTAGTGGCATAATTTGACACTAGTAAATCAGCAAAGCGCGTTGCTCACTTTGAAAACTAATATGGTATGTCTCATGTGCCGGTAATTACACTGGCTCTCTTACCCTTCTAACCGAAACACAGCAGTGCCAAACACTGTTGCTTCACGGCAGAAATAGGCAAGGGGGTGGTACTTCCTCAGACGGACTTTGCACTAAAAGCCCCACCACTTCAAAAAACCGGTCAAGTGCGAGTCGGACTCGCACGCCGAGGGTTCCGATATTACTATAGTATTTTTGGAAGCAATAAAGTCCATTTCCAGGACCGCAAAACTAAATGTTTTTGTAAAGGTTTTTTGCAGATTTCTGAAAAACTGTGCAACTTAGAAAGATCGTTTTATTTTTGCTGTAAAGTTTACATAAACCTCTGTCAACTGTAATTAATTAAGATTTTTCCTTTCACAAACTTCGGAGATAAGGGGGTTTGGTATTTTTTTTTGACGTTTTTCATCATAACTTGAAAAGTAAGAGACGTAAAAATATACAAAAATATATTTTAGTATGTACAAGTAAAGCCCTTTCATATGATACACCACTCGACCTCGTAGCGACAATTTGGAAATTGCCCCCCCCCTATTTTGGCCCCCTTTACATTAATAATCATACTTTTTTCAAAAATGTTTCTTGTGCAATTAAGTTGGGCAACTATATTCTAAAACTATTCCAAATTTCAGGTCGATAGCATGAGTGGTTGCTGAGATATAGAGGTGTGACAGACAGACGGACAGACAGACAGACAGAGCGGCACAATAAGGGTTCCTTTTTTTACCATTTTGGTATCGGAACCCTAAAAATGGATCAGTTCTCCGTATTTCCCAAATCCTTGTCACCCCAGCTCAAAGTAAATCCTGGTTCAATTGCTGGTTGCTGACGGGCGCTATTTAAACAGAATCGGTGTTAGTTTCATACCGGAATATTGCTTTCCAAGCGTATAAAAGTGCCCGATTTTAGGGGGTTTATTTTTAAATCGTTCGCTTTTCAATCGCTCACTTTCGAGGAGGAAGCAATTTTCCATAAAAACGGAATCGATGTAAGTTTGAGAGCCTATAATAAATTGTTACATAAAAAATTTACTTCTAAATGTTCATTGGCCTTGACCCGTGTGGTGTAAGCAAAGAATAGTACCAACCCGTGGCTGTCGTAAGAGGCGACTAAGGGTTAATAAACCAAAGGATGGGCAGCAGCATCTTTCTGTGTATCGTATCATTTTACATTCGGCGGTCACCAACAACCGCGGTCCATGGTGCCAGCCGTAACGCTAACAAGCGTGGTGACTATGGTACTTACCCTCCACCTTGGCCCTCCACACTGTTTCAGAAAAAGCTGGAATTTTGGTGGGAGTTCTCTGTCTTGTAGTGGACGTTTCATGGGATGTTATGATGATGATGATGAAATATTCATTTGCACATTTAGAACTGTTGCCCTTTGAAGTCGGTTTTTACATAGAGCGACTGTCATATTCTGATCTCCATAACGTGCCTCAAGCGCAGAACTTTGTGTTTTCAAAATAAACGAATTTCAATAAGTGTAAAGTTGGTCTTTATAATCTATCTTAACGAATACGACAAAGATTTCGAATGATTCAATAATACAACTCCAAATCTCGATGCTGATTTGAAAGAACATTCATAAGTTGTGCTAGTTTTCTACTCTTCAGGGATTTGGTATAATCCGGCCATTCATCAGAGACACCCGAAAGATAGTTCTTTACTTCTAAGAAGGGATCATTCATGAACGGTTGGTTTATAGTTTGAACTCGCAAACTTTCAGTTTCATCGATATATTTTAGAATGTTTAAGCCGCAATCATACCTTCCTGGCATACACTGCTTGGAGGCTTGGTTCTGTTTATTTCTTCCTAACTTCAACGAGCAATGTATGTCGAATAAATTGCTGAATTAAGGAACGTCTGATGGCCGGTGATAGCGGTTTTAGTTAGCATGAGGCATCACTTAACTAACCTGTCGTCAGATTTTTCAAGCCGCCAATTGGCCTCTGACGTGGATTTACGTCCACCCTGTTAACAGAACAACGTGCCTTCGGGAGCACGGAAACGCTCTACTAAAGACGCTACAAGCGATCACCCATCCGGTTCGCAGTCAAGACCAACGATGCTTAACTTTCACGAGCGGATAGAAATAGCAACACCGCTTGGGTACAGTCAAAAGCACATCAAGATTGACACATCGGACTTTGTACCGTTCTTATTTCAAGAGTCGTAAGGGCTAAAGTCGCACTGCGAGTGTCAAGCTTGACCTGTCGTTGACTTTACAACCAGCAAAACATTGTTTCTATTTCTCTTATCATCAATTTTGTTCTTTATTGGAACCTTAAAATCAAATGAACGAAATTAAAAATCATTAATAAACTCACACAAGTATAAAACACTATTATCCATAACGATAAGAAGCGATTAAATTAGGGTTGTCAAAAGTGTAACATGGCGTATTCAAATTTTTACATGAAGAAATAGAAAATGTAAACGAAATTAACATGTTAATCTGCAATTTGAAAGAAAGAAAGAAAAAATATATCGTTCAAAGCTTTGTGATGCTACACAGGCTAAAATGTAATCAGGTAATAAGCACAAATTAAGAGGGCTACCAAGGTAGCCGCTTTCTGGGCAAGTAAGATTTAGCCCGTGTTCTTGCCGACACGAAAGAAGAAGAAGAAGATAGAATAATACAGGGTGTAAGGGACGGTGTACCGAAAACTGAAAGGGCGTGCTCAGTCAACGAAACTGAACAACTTTCCCAAAGAAACATTCTGTATAAAAAAGATCCTTACACCATAATATGTATCATGGCGCACAACCATGAAAAAGAAAACGACTCAGCATTGTGTCTAGTCTCAAAAGGAGCTAGACGCTGTTTTTTAGACACGCATAATTTGGCAGGCTTCTTATTTGTATTCAACAAACAACTCTTCTTTTACATGGTAAATGAAGGTACGCACGGCAGCAAGCAAGTAGAAAAAAAAACCAGTGTAAGCTGAACCAGCGCTGCTTTACAAACGCCCGATGCCAGAGACCCGTTCAAGGTCAAAGTGTTTCTACCGTCGCGTCGTGCGGCCGTGTGTACAGGGCCATAAGGCCGCATTCGCGCCCATAAGATTCTGGGTTCTCTTTTAACTCTCAATTTTTACTGCCGTAAGATCTACTATGTATTGTATACGTATTACCTAAAAAGTTTGGGCATCCCTAATCTAGATTACCTTCTTGGCTACGCTCATATACCCCTTACACACCGTAAAGAATTCAGTGATAGCGAATGCGTAAAGCGAAACGAAGTCTTTCATTTACTTTTTATTTTTCGTTAAATACTGATGTTTCCATTTACATCGAAGTTAAGAAGTATTTTAATGACAAAAACCATGTGTACCTGGATGGTGTTATCAGTGTCAGCCGAAGGTGAAAAGGCTTTTGAAGCTTGCAAGGAATATGGACAATCAATGCTAGAATGTCACAACATTTTGTACCCTTCAGCAAGAATGAGAGTTCCTATCGATTTACTTCTATACCCTCACATGGTTTTAATAGGATTCCAGAAGATAACCAGAAGTGAACCTATATGGAAATGCGGAGGAAGTCTTATAAGTAACGCATGGGTATTAACTGCAGCACATTGCCAAGAAGACCCTGAAAACGGTCCAGCAAGGGTCCTAAGAGTCGGAACTGCAACTTTTGAATTTGATGAAGTGGAAGAGCTGGCACAAGAGAGATTCGTCCAAAGAATTGTTGTTCATCCAGAATATCAACCGCCGTCAAAATACCATGATATAGCTTTAATGAGTGCTGATCCACCTTTTGTTTTAAGCAGGGATATACGAATCGCCTGTTTATCCCTCAACGATGATTACAACCAACAGCTAACAGCTATAGGATTTGGAACTACTACATCTGGAGTAGCAGCAGCAAGTCAAACCTTGATGAAAGTTGATGTAGATGTAATAGCCAATCCAGTTTGTAATATATCTATGAAGCCTTTAATAAGAAGGAAGATTTTAGCCAAAGGTATAAGTGATACTCAGCTCTGTGCAGGTGATTACGAACATGGGGGTAGAGATACTTGCCAAGGCGACTCAGGAGGACCATTGCAAGTATTTAACGATAGAATAGATTGTAACAAAAGTTTTCCTTTGCATACGATTGTAGGTGTGACTTCTTTTGGAAGAGATTGTGGGAGGAAAATGGCGCCAGGCGTTTACACGAGGGTTTCCAAGTACATTGCGTGGATTGAAAGTATAGTATGGCCGAATTAGAGGAATTATCTATATTTTTTTTGCTGAATGATAGTGGTGAGGTATCGGTTTAGGAACTAAGAGGCAGATGCACAAAGCATCATTAAATTAAAAGCGCTTTTAAATCTATTGCTGTCACTTCATAGATCTAAGAGAGCTTTAACATAAAAGAAGATTTGTGCAATTCGCAAAGGAAACTTATATGTAAGGTACCTTGAAACTTGGCTCATAAACAGGAATAGGATCATTAAAGATCAATAAAAAATACCAATTTTTTTCCGCCATAAATGACGAGGTTTTAAAAAAAAATCGTTTTCGTCAAATATCGATAGGTCGTATGGCAGAATGTCATGAGTAGTCATTGCCTATCATTAAATCATTAAAAAAAAAACTAACAGCTGTATAAACCGACCACAGACTATAGAACAGTTTAAGTTTTTTTTTTTTAGAATGGCCATGGTTACACGTTTCATTCTGCCATACGACCTATCGATATTTGACAACAACAAAATTATTTTACAACTTTTTTATTTGCAACCGAAAAAAAATCGTATTTTTTATTTATACTTATTGACCTTATCCCTGTCTATGAGCCAAGTTTCGAGGTACCTTACAAATACGTTTCCTATGCGAATTGCCTGTAAGACTAGTTGAAAAAATACTGTACGTACCGGTAAGCTAGGTACACCAGTAGATTGTGATAGACCATAAATTAGATACATACAGGGTACCTAAACAAGTAGCTTTCTACAGGGTGTAACAAAAAGAGTATACCAACCCTGAAGGCCATGAATCTGCCCATGAAACTGAACAACTTTACCTGAGGAATTTAGGTCAACAAAATGCATTTTTACCAACCACAGAAACTGAATCAGCTAATAGCGCATTTTGTATAAAGCAAAGTTTTCTGAGCTAGTGAGTGAAAAATCTATTGGTGGTTTAGTTACTAATTCGTGATAAGAATAGTTTTAAGTAGTTGTGTTTGAGATTATTATGATTTCATTTTCATTAAATGGACCATGTCAACCTACTTAGTCTAATTTGCTCTTGATAACAACTGATTTCTCGCCTTTTCAGTGCCATAAACAATATTACATATAAATATGTACAAACAATAACTTTTTTATTTACTTTACCTTACTACGGCTTCGGAAATGTTTTCTTCTTTTTAAAACCGTTTTTAGGGTTCCGTAGTCAAAAAGGAACCCTTATAGTTCGTCATGTCCGGCAGTCTGTCTGCGGCTTAGCACAGAGACTCTAAGTACTAGAAAGCTGAAATTCCATCGACGGTAACAAAGTGGTAAAATATAATCTTGAAATTTTTTTTTCAGTGTACCTCCTCTAGAAGTAAAGAGGGAGTGATATTTTTTTTCTTGGCTACCCCATAGTGTTGAGTCTCCTAAAATCAAGTTTCAATTTAGGAATCCGTTTGCGAAATATTAAGCTTGAAAGCGCATTTTTTGTTGGAGTCGAGTGTCCCCCTCCCAGCCGGTTGTTGTCGGCCCAAACGGTTGTTATTAGAAATGTAGTTGTTTATATATGATTAAATTAGTAGTAGTAGTATATATATGATGAAATTAAGAGGAAAACTATCACAGTGAAGTAGGCTTCACAGGTTAATGAGCTATAGCCGAAAAACTCGAAATAATAAAAAAGTCTCGCTGAGCATAAGGAGGTAAAAAAAATTATGATATAAACTTTATGAAATACTTAAACAAAACCTACTTTGCGAAAAAAAAAACTTAAAAAAAACTACGGAATCCTATACTGCGCGTGGCCCGACACGCACTTTGCCAGTTTTTTTTTAGTTCTTCAGTTTTGTATCTAAATACGATACTATACTTCATACTGAAATTTGGCCAAGTAAAGAGTCCAAAGAAAACCCACAAAACATTCACCAAAAAAAAACACATTTTTCTCAAACATTTGCCTACTCCACTCTAAGCTGGCAACGTTTAGAAATCCTCAAGATGTAAGGATGATCTTAATACCAAATCTCGAGGATAAGGATGCGAGTGAGGTGGTTACATGCTAAGGTGTTAAGCTTAGGATTGTATTACTGTGTGTAAGCACTTATCTCAAGTACGGGATTCTGATATTCAGAGGGAAATTCTGAATAAAATATATGAAATTGTTTTCACTCTATTATTATAAACGCGTAAAAAAGGCGGAGGCAAAATTTTAAATTGTCGTTACCAGTTCACGTGAGGTTTACAAAATAAGTTTTTGTATTTTTACGACACTTAGTTTTCAAGTTATGATAAAAAACGTAAAAGATATACCATTCCCCCCCCTTATCTCCGAAGTTTGTGAAACGAAAAATCTGAAAATATGTAGGTATTATAGTCAACACACACAGGTTTATATTGCAGGAAAAAATATAACGATCTTTCTACGAGTAATTAGTACAGCATTTAGAAATCTGCAAAAAACCTATTAACTTAAAATTGACTTTATTGCTTTATTACTTGAAGGTAAATATACAGAAAACCAAATGCATGCAATTCTATACACCCAGATCCAAACCACATAATCTAAATATTCGTTTCGAAGGACAACAGATTGAAGAGATTACAAGTATAAAGTTTCTGGGTATTACCTTGGACAGTAACTGTAATTGGCGAAATCACATCGAAGACTTATGTTAAAAAATTAATAGATTTATCTATGCTCTAAGACAAGTAATACAAGTTGTTTCCAGGAGCGCTGCTATTACGGCTTATATAACGGATATGTCTACTCTTTTTTGCGTTACGGTATCATTATGTGGGGTAATTCTAGTGATTTGGTAAGGGCTTTTGTTATGCAAAAACGGTGTATTCGTTCCATCTTTGGGTTAAATCGGTTAGACTCTTGCAGGCCATACTTTAAAAAGTACCAGATATTAACGTTACCTTGCATGTACATATTGGAAATATGCCTTTTTGTTCATAAACACAAGGAACTCTTTCAGCTTAATTTTGAAGTAAGTTCCAGAATTCTACGCAAGCAGCATAGGCACAAACTGTACAAACCGGCAAGTCGGTTACAATGTATCTCGAAAAATTCTTATATAATGTGTGTTAACATTTACAACAAGCTGCCAGAGTCATTTACTGTTATGAAAGTAAATACATTTAAAAATTGTCTTAAGGCTTGGCTAATAGATCAATGTTTTTACAGCGTGAAGGAATTCTTAAATGACTGAATTTATTGCATAATTTTTCTTTGTCTGATTAAATTTTTCTATTGTATTAATTTGTAATTTTGTATAATTTTAATTGAAATTTTAGTATGACTATGTGTAAATGCCTGGAAAGGTAGAATTTAGTGGTCACGATCTGCAATTGTATCTGCACAAATATGTACCTAAATTCATACACAATAAATATCTTCTCTTATCTTACCTTATGAAAATACTATAGGTAAATACGATCTTGTATAGGAACCCTCGGCGCGCGAGTCTGACTCGTACTTGACTATATTTTTTTTTTATATATCTCTTACTCTGTCAACAAAACAGATTAACAGCAATATAAAACTTTACATTCGGTTGAAACATCTATCGTAAGACCTCATATGATTGGGAAATCCACTAAAACACCCTGTATAGTTGCGTAACAACGGGAACACATTACAATTCCTCTTGTTTCTGAACCGTGGGTTTTTGTGATCGTCATGACATTTGCATGATACCGTCCCTTGCGGGTTACCGCTGTCTCTTAAAATAAATTTAAAAACCAACCTATTTCTGTGTAGAAGATTCTTTTTTCATGCCATGCTATTTTTTGGAACAAGTTACTCAAAAATATTGAACCAAAAAAGAGATAATTCGACTGAAAAATGAAATGGCTTATAACCGATCATCGACATTCAACATTAAATCACAAAATACAGAATAGTGATTATAGTTAAAACAATAACGAACGAATAGGCGTAAGTACCTTATATTGCAAATAACTGCACTGATTTAAATCAAAAAGTGCTAAGACCCACCTGGGAAATGCCAGCTAAAACAAATAGGTCTATTGGTGTCAACACCAATTCATCATCAATGATGTGAATCATCACGTTGCCTTGAACACGAAACCTAATTGTTCGAAAAGCCAGGTATAAAAATAAATATCATATTGGTTAGAAGGTTGATGACCGACCTCACAAACCCTGGTGTCAGAGGTCTTACATTGCTCATCTACGGAAGTAGACTGTTGGCCGGACCAACGGCTTAACGTGCGAAAAACATTCAAGAATAATAAGAATAATAATTTTTGCAGTAAAAATTCACATTTTGCTTAACTGCGATAACCACACTAGGCACAGCCTGTATCTGTATCGTAATCACCTGATTGCAAGAATAAGTAAAAGTAAGATAGTAATAGGGATCAGAGAAACACTTCTCGCTCAAGGATCATGCCCAGAGAAGGCACTGCACTGAGTGGGCAAACAGTGTTGGACTTACTCATTCGAAAAAAAAAATTCTAGGGACCACAAAAGTAGGTTACTTTAAACATCTAAGAAACCTAAGCAGGCACCAGACCCGTAATATTGTAGGTGCTTTCACCGGCCACTTTGGCACTAGAGAGCATCTACACAAAATGGGTCTGTCGGATACAACTACCTGCAGAGCATGTGGTGAAGAAAGCGAACGCATGGAGCACCTTATGTGCACATGCGACGCTTTGGCTAACAAGCGAATGAAGATTCTGGGTCAGGCTTATCCGACACCAGAAGACTACAGGCTCCTTCCGCTGAAATCTACATCGAAGCTCATAACGAGCATATTCGGAGACAGCGGAAGATCACAGGAGCAATAAAGCAGGGGAAGCACAAAAGATCCCATAGGGTCGAAGTGCTCTGAGGTCCAACAAGGATCTCAGCCCCACGTAATAAGATAAGATAAAAGTAAGATAATTCTGTGTGTCTTTCTGTCTTTTTTTTGTTTTTTGTGTCTTTTTTTGTCTTTTTTGAGTTTCCCAGTTTGATTTATCAGTGATGAATCACCTAATTGCGAGGAAAAGTAAAAATATTATAATTCTGTGTGTCTTGAGTAATATAATTCTGTGTGTCTGATAAATCAAACTGGGAAACTCTCACAAAATAAAAAAAAAATGTTACAATCCTAATAATATATACAGATAAAATCTTGACTCTTAACAACTCTCATGTTTGTGGGAGGTTAAGAAGTATGGAATTCTTTTCTCCTCCAGGTGAGATTTTCTTCTTATACCGGGTGAATATTTCATAAGGAAAAGGTTTCTGGGTCATTTTAAATGTTTTGTCTGAAATGTATAATATATGAAGGTATTTTGTAGAAATTATTTTCAGAAATCGCCAAAACCAAATTGTGTACAGGAATAGTTATTTGTTATGCAAGGTCGCAAAATTGTTAACTGGCTCGAGACCTGTTCCAGTGCCTTTTATTGAAACTCGAGCAACTGAAAGATTCTATGATTGAGCCACGAGCAAAAGAGGTCTCAACTACATCCATGAATTTTTTGTTTAAAAGTCTTCAAAAATGCAGACTCATAGGTACCTGAATCAAGTCAAACAGGGCAGTCCCAAAACTTTTATAAAGGCCCATATCATAAGAAAATAAGCCATTTAAGTTAAGATTAAGTTTAAAAGTCATCTTATTACACAAAAACACAATTTACAACTTACACAAAAATACGTAATATTAATTTAAAACTTTACCAAGGACCGGAGACGGATTATCGTCCGAGTTGCATGTACAGTTTGGGATACCCTTGAATTATCTACTCCTTCAATTGGTTATGATGGGCAAGATTGAGGTGAGAAGGCGCATTGGGAGACGTAAAAAATCATGGCTCAGAAACATCCGTGAGTAGAGTATGCAGGCATATCCAGTGCAGGAAGAACTTTTCCGCGTGGCGCAAGACAGAGATAGATTTTTTTTTATTGTCAATGGGCTTACTCTTGACCTCGTAGCAGTCTTGAGGACAGCGATGAGGTCGACGATGGGACGAGCTTGCCCAGAAGAAGCCTATTCACTCGCGACTTAAATAGATTCGGGTTATATGAACTCGGGAACACAGACACAGGCAGAGAATTCCACTCTCTTTTTTTTATTTGTGAAGTTAACGGCCGACCTCCGGTAGCGGAGAGGAACCCTAAGAAGAAGAAGTAGTATATAGGTATAAGTTCTTAGCCGAATGCAGACAGCAGCAGCAGACATGTCGCTGCAGTCATGTTTCTGAACCCGACTGCAGACCACAACAGCAACTCGGCGGCACTACTGATCTGCCGTCGGGCGACAGTTTCGTCTGCCGCTCGACGACGCGTCGCTACTCGTAGCTTCGTGTCGCTAGCTACGGAAGGAATTTCATAAAAAACACATAGAAACCAGCAGTTTCGTTGCGATACGTCTGCTGCTACTGTCTGCAGTCGGCTACGAATTTATACCTTTAGGCCTTGCAAGGTATCATTCTACAAAAACTCCACTGCGGACAAGGAGCAAGAAATTTACAGCAGAAATACGTGGTTTTGTTTTTTGCGGCTGGCACACTGGAGTGAGGTGGTTGATGACCGCAATATGATGGTAAGACGTGGCTACCCTTTGATACATTCTTACATACATAACATCACGTCTCTTTAAGGGTAGGCAGAGACCACAGCCCTCCATCTAACATACCTACAATACAATACAAATATACTTTATTGCGACTGTGTATTAACGTGCCACCAAATTTGAGTAAATTTTTACCAAATAATATTCACCAAATTTTGTCTACCAAAATGGATGAATGTACACCAAATTTGCTTCTGGCACTTCGCCGGCCGCTGCCGCGGCACGCTCGCTCCGCTCGCTCGGCTCGTGCGTTGTGGTTGCAAGATAACCTAACACAACCTAACCGAACCGGTTACCCAAATTTGGTGTACGTTCAGCCAATTTGGTGTACTTTCATCCATTTTATCTAAAGTGTATTGAAGTATAAAAAAATATTTTGGGAATAATTTAATTTGTTGCCCTTTATTGCACACCATAGGACAGTAATTTACAAAACAAGATACATACACATACATACTTCCCTAGCTTCCTCTACTTTCATCAATCCTTTCAACGCTCTCGTCGGTTCAGGGTACTTTTTTTAACCAAGCCTTTATTTAGAACATTCTAAAATAGGTCATGGAACGTTCGCCGAGGCCTTCCCCTTCCAACGTTTCCCTGTCCATTCAACGGTTCAAAATCCCTTAGTCGCCTTTAACGACACCCGCAGGAAGACATGGAATTTTTATTATAACAGGCAACAAAGTGGATTTTGCCAGGTTAAACCAAGTTAAAAACCGATGAGAATAAATATCTGTACAAGTACTCTAACTGTGTACGTACACCCATCTCTCAAGTCCTAACAATCTTATCCCCTTTTTATAGAGGACAATTTTGGGACCCATTTTTTTTTAATTGCCAATCTGCTAGGGCTATATCTTGAGTCTTTAGCTCTTAAGAGTTTTAGGTGATTTTTTATGGCGGAGTAAATTAAAAATTCTTAACTACCCTAAATCAAATATAAGATGATGATAGGTTGAAACTAAATACTTATTGAGTTTTAAATTTCTAGAATTTGTGATAAAAACTTAGATAGAAACCATTTATACAACTATCACACACACACATGAAAGGACAAATTAGTATCAAAACTTAGAAAAGTAAAAAAAATATATATGTTGGTATGGAATTCTAATACGCAAAACTTTGCATAAAGAAATCAAAATTGTAACTTTTTCTAATTGTTCAGTTTGAGTAATTGAGCTTGCACTGATAGACAAATAATTTGCTTAATCCACCATTTCCCCCAAATGTTATAAAATAATAATTATTTATTTATTTTAGCCAAAAAACAATAAAAAATAAATATTGCACTTATTAAGATACAGGGTATTTTTAGGCTAGCAAATTATGGCACTAAGAGAATAGATCCCCTGAGAATAGATTCATGCTAGGAGAACCTGTGTTATGAAAGTCAGTGGTTCTGATTATATTTATTATATTTATTTTATTTGCACCCTGTGTCAACTACCACTCAACTAGCTTGGTACATATTCCGACACACACTTAACCATTGTTTTGTTCTTACAATAATCCTACTTATATTATAAACGCGAAAGTTTGTAAGTATGGATGGATGGATGTTTGTTACTCTTTCACGTAAAAACTACTGAATGGATTTTAATGAAACTTTACAATAATACAGTTTATTCATCAGAATAACACATAGGCTACAATTTATAAAGATATTGTGTGAATTGTCCAATTCTGCGCAGACGAAGTCGCGGGCACCAGCTGGTGGTCTATAAAAATGTTTCAAAGGAAAATAAAGCAAACTCTTGAATAAGAAATTTAACCCTATTTTCTAAAGGAGAATGCCTTCCTCGGCTCCTTTAAAAGGCCAAAAGGAAAATTCTTTGAGCAGTTAAATAAAACCACAAGATTCTCCGAGAAATTAAAGGAATCCAAAACATTTTACCTTTTTTTCTGTATTTATTCAACGTAGTAAAATTGAGGCAAGAAAAATATTTCGTCAGATAGCTACGGAAAATCTGCTGCTTCAGAAGTACACACGGCCGCACGTCGGTGGAAACACTTTGACCTTCAGCATTCTGGCATCGGGCTTTTGTAGCGTAGCGCTGGTTCAACTTATACTGGTTTTGTTTCTACGTGCTTACTGCAGTGCGTACATTTAAAATAAATATAAGGGACATATCATACAAGGTTATCTGATCTGATCTTAAACTAGGCACGCACAGCCTGTGCTATGGGTACGAGAGATCGATATACATACATAAATAGATAAATGACATCTATAGACAGAACAAACACTTATGTTTATCATTCATCTATCACATGAAATGATTGCCATGTACGGGAATAGAACTGCGACCAACGCCGTAGAAGGCAGAGGCACTAACAACCACACCAATTAGACTGTTAAAGTCCAGAGCACATTCAGCTCAAAGTGTAAATTTTAAAGAGCCACTGACTATACAAATTTCATAAAACAGTACCTTGGCGACTCAGCTTCACTCTATAATAGCCTCAACATTAAAATATCATCGGGTGAGCAAGCTATGCTACCCGCCAACAGATGGCGCAGTAGGTTTCTGTCTAAAACGCGGTATTTAAAAAAAATGCTTAAAAACGCGGGGATAACAAATTTTTGCAGACATAAGACCTAAAGCTAGATCGCTTTTACGCCCCCTAAAACCCCCGTATGGTAAATTTCATCGAAACACTTAAAGCCGTTTTCAAGAAACCGATAACAAATATATATACAAATATTGCTCGTTTAATAGTAAAGGATATTCTCATCACTATCTTACGGAAGTGCTGTACAAAATAATTTCAGCTGTAATTTAAATAAAATCCATACAAATACCAAATTCATTAAAAGTTTCTTTATTGCCGTCGTTTTGTTTTGTGGAACCTAATTAAAGTTGTGACTTGTGGCCCTTTGGCATTCGGATACGCAGTCAAAAAACTTCTGAGACTTCCTAAAATGGGTTTGAATATTGCAGGAAATAATGACGGTCCCATGCTTCGGAAGGCACGATAAGCTGTTGGTCCCGGTTACTATCGGCAGAAGCACTCACTAGAGTATAGAGCGGCTGAACAAGTCAGACACCAGGATTTGTGAGATAATGAGGTCGGTCATCGACCCAACAACCCACACGATGATGATCTCAATTCTTTTGAAGTCAGGAACTTCTGTTTTAAGTAATAAAAGTAATAGTACTATCATACAGGAGGACACTCTCCGCCCCCCTTGCGATCCACCCCGCACCCCCTTCTTTTGTACTGAATATGCAAGTCTGCAGACCATTCCATTTCAAATTTCAAATTCGCGCTTGTTGTATGAAGAGCTACTACTCTATATATGGGCAATCACTTTTGTTCGTTTGTTGTATGAAGTGCTACTACTCTATATATGTGCAATCACTTTTGTTCGTTTGTTGTATGAAGTGCTACTACGCTATATATGTGCAATCACTTTTGTTCGTTTGTTGTATGAAGTGCTACTACTCTATATATGTGCAATCACTTTTGTTCGTTTGTTGTATGAAGTGCTACTACTCTATATATGGGCAATCACTTTTGTTCACCCTGAATATCACCATTATACAACGTGTAACGGAAAGGTGTGATAATATTGAAGGGTATGGATCTGCCCATGAAACTGAACAACTTTTCCCAAGGAACATAAGTCGAGATACGAAAATCAAATTTTGACCTCCCATAGAAACTGCATCAGCTGATAGCGCATTTTGTATGGGAGGTCAAATTTGGATTTTCGTATTTCGACCTTTGTTCCTTGAAAAACAAAAATGTTGGTCAGTTTCAAGGGCAGAATCACCTTTTCATTACACGTTGTATATCCCAATAGACAAGCCTGAAAATCTGGAATAGACAATTTCTTTGTCATATCATTGCGATATTCAGGGCGAACAAAAGTGAATAGAGTAACTTATGGTGATACTAAAAACATTTTCCAGACAAGAAAGTCGGGGGCTTTAGTTCAAACAGACCATCTTAAAAAAAATTAAGAGGCCTCCTGATCTCCGGGCTCCGGTCTGGAACATCTCGCGCGAAAAGCGCTTTGAAACATCCTTTATAATGCGCACGGCTAAGGAGTGGAATTCTCTGCCTGCGTCTGTGTTCCCAAGCTCTTATAACCCGAATCTATTTAAGTCGCGAGTGAATAGGCTTCTTCTGGGCAAGCTCGTTCCATCGTCGACCTCATCTCTGTCCTCAAGGCTAGATCGAGGTCAAGAGTAAGCCCATACATAGTAAAAAAAGAGGATCGAGCTGAGAAAAGAGCCTACAAAGGAAAACCGAACGGCAAGCGTCCGGTTGGTCTACCCAGATATCGCTAGCTGGATGAAGCTGAGAAGGACCTGCGCGAGCTTCAAGCTATTACCTGGCGCCAAACAGCACTCATCTGGTGCCTTGTCGGAGGGCAAGGTCCTCTTTGGGTCGCTGAGGCATCGTAGTAGTAGTATTGGCTCCCAGTCCATAACCTGTCTGCAGAGAAAACATGGCGAGGTGGGGCTTCGCAGACCAGTTGCTAAGGCACTGTGACTGTGGAGCTCCATCTCAGGACATGGCGCACTTGCTCTCTTGTCCACTGTGCCCCTCCACCTGCACTGTCGAGGACCTGCGTGAGGCGTCAGATAGAGCCGTAGAATTGGCAAGGTTTTGGGAGGAAAGTATTTGATCCAACGTGATGGTATTTGTACATTGACACGAAGAAGAGAAGAAGACCTTACAAAACTCCAAAAACTCGTTTTAATTTTCTTCTCAGAAAAAAAGCGTTTATAAATAGTATTATACAATCTATCCCCAAGTTCCAAGCCCTCTTCAAAGTAGTTCAACCCCCGTCTCAGATTATCTCCGTAAATCTAGTTGATATTTTTACCCAGAAGATTTATGACTTTGTCCTTAATAATGGATTCTGAAAAAAGACTTAAAATTATCTATACAACGCGTTAAGTAAATAACGCAATACCTCTCGGGTGGCTATGAAAATGAACATCTTTTGTTCTACGACTTTTGTAAATCCGCAAAAGAAATTTTGCTTCTATAATCCATTTTTAGGGTTCCGATACCAAAATGGTATAAAATAGGAACCCGCGTGCGTATGGTGCGACTTTGTCTGTCTGTCCGTCTGTCTGTCACACCTCTATATCTCAGCAACCACTCATGCTATCGACTTGAAATTTGGAATAGTTTTGGAATATACTTGCCCAACTTAATCTTGACGTAAGTATATTAAAATCCGACCTAAAAGCAGTGAGCATGCACAAACCCTGACCTAATTCCAAGAGACAGGCCTCTAGAGAGGAACGCATGATTACAGGAAGCTTTTACATATGGCAGTATTTTTCCTACTTTCCTCGTATCATGACTGTGCGCAATTCCGATGCGATTTAATATCCAGTGTTTTAAGGCCGTGCTGCAGTGGTTTCTTGCCGTTTCTTTTACACTACCATAGAACGCACCCGAAACGGTAGTAGTCTAGCTCTATTTACATGTTGATCATCATCATCATCATATCAGCCGAAAGACGTCCACTGCTGGACATAGGCCTCCCCTAGAGATCTCCATGACGACCGGTCCTGACGAACGCTCGCATCCAGCGGCTTCCCGCGACCTTGACCAGATCGTCGGTCCACTTTGTGGTGGGCCTGCCAACGCTTCGTCTTCCGGTACGTGGTCGCCACTCTAAAACCCTAACGCCCCATCGGCCATCGGTTCTTCTTGCGATGTGCCCGGCCCACTGCCCCTTTAGTTTAGCGATTCTCAGGGTCATGTTAATACTTACGTTCAAGAGTATTCTGTATAGAATCTACATTGAATAAATTATTCTAAATCTGAATCTATACCGCTGAATAATATATACATACAATGCAAAGCGTCTACGAGGATCAACGAGTCTAATACAAGAGTTGGTGAGGTTGGTTATCTAACTTACAGCCCACAAACGCCCGACGTTAGAAATCATAATTAAAACTTGGTCTTAATATACCTTGAAGGAAAAAGCCCAAGGATAATTTCTAAAAACACCTATTACAAAAAAACCGGTCAAGTGCGAGTCGGACTCGCGCGCCGAGGGTTCCGATATACTTTTTGTATTTTTGGAAGCAATAAAGTCCATTTTTAGGACCGCAAAACTAAATTTGTTGGTAAAGGTTATTTGCCGATTTCTAAAAAACTGTGCAACTTAGAAAGATCGTTTTATTTTTTCTGTAATGTTTACATAAACTTCTGTCAACTGTAATTAATTCAGATTTTTCCTTTCACAAACTTCGGAGATAAGGGGGGGGAATGGTATTTTTTTTGACATTTTTCATCATAACTTGAAAACCAAGAGACGTATAAAAATACAAAAATATATTTTAGAATGTACAAATAAAGTCCTTTCATATGATACCCCACTCGACCTAGTAGCGACAATTTGAACTTTGGCCCCCCCTATTTTGGCCCCCTTTACATTAATAATCATATTTTTTTCTTAATTCCTTTACGTGCAATTGTGTTGGTAGTGGTTGCTGAGATATACATACAGGTGTGGTGTGACAGACATACAGACAGACAAAGCGGCACCATAAGGGTTCCTTTTTTTACCATTTTGGTATCGGAACCCTAAAAAACACACCCCTCATTAAGGAAGTATGTGGCGACCCGAAGTATTTGCCGCTCGTCCCTGACAGAATGCCGAGGATCAAGTGCCTCCTAATGAAATAACTTGGTCTAATCATGTGCCTATTGTCCGCCTTCAAACCACTCCAAATTATCCCCTACTAAAAAAATCAAGGCATTTTTTGTATTATTCTTGCTGTGAGACGGTCTTATTTTTATGTAGAGAGGATAAATGAAAGAAGATTGACGAAAGAGATCTACAAGGCGAGAGAGAATGGAAACGTTGGAAGGGGAAGGCCTTGGTGAAAGTACCAGGACCAAATTCAGGACGTTCTGAATAAAGGCCAGGTTAAAAGCACCCTAAACCGACGAGCATGTATGAAAGGATTGATGAAAGTACAGGAAGCAAGGGAAGTATGTCAAGATCGTAGCAGGTGGAGGACAGTGGTCTCTGCTTACTCCGAAGGGAAGGAGGCGTGATATTATGTATGTATTCTCTGGGCGTGTTCCGGGAGGGAGCCAAGCTGTGAGCTGGGCAATTCTAGCCAATAGGATCGCAGATTCAGATTATTTATTCAATGTAGATTCTTTACAGAATAGTTATTGAATGTCATGCAGAATACAATGCAAATAGAGCGAGTCTACGCCGTTTCGGATCGTGCTATGGCAGCGTAAAAGAAACGGCAAGAAACCACTGCAGCACGGCCTACTTTGAGAATCGGCTTTTTACAATTTGTTTCTTGTGTTTCGCTGGAATATCAGAGCACCACACCTCTTTGTCATTCATATAGTCATCTAATCTATAGTAAGCTTTTTTACATAACGTTTGCTTTACACATTCTTTAAACTTTCTTCGCTTCATTTATGACAAGCTAGGGAAATGGCGTAATGGTGTTGGTCGGAATTTTCCCAGCTGATGGAAAGGCAGCCATGTAACTCTACAGCTGCAGCAGTCGTTAGTCCAAGCCAAAGACCATTTTGGGGCTTGTAAACTGTGGAATCCAGGTTTAGCAACTAACCTGGAAATGTTAGTGAGAGTAAGAGTGGAATTCTCTGACAGCGTCTGTGTTCCCGAGTTCATATAACCCGAATCTATTCAAGTCGAGTATGTCTCTCCGCCAGGTGTTTTTCTTCCTGATACGAAATCACTTTGACTGTCTCCTTGATTTAGTTAACCGTTTGCTTTTAATAGAACATTTTTTATCAAAGACAAATTAATTTAAGTATAGTATAGTTTGAAAATATTCAAAAAAAAATCGAGAACTCGTAGTACGAACAGGACTACATCGATCGGATATTCGAAAGTGTCTGAATTAAACTTTTTCAATCACGTCGACGACACTTCCTTGAGTATTGAGGGGCAGTGGTATACACGGACGAACGTGTTCGAACGAACGCCGAACATAAATACATCTCCTTGATAAATCTCCACCGGTGACTGACTGACAATACAAAACCTTTTTTTTTTTTCAAAAAAATTAGAGATAACTATCCCAAACTTCGTTGAAGTCTATCGGGAGTTTGAAGTTGCTGCACTTGCTGCGAACGGTTTTGCATGTATACTTATGTCCCGTGTGGTGCCGGCAAAGAATAGTACCAACCCATACATACCCGTGGGTGTCGTAAGAGGCGACTAAGGGTTATAAGCTGGAGGATGGGCAGCAGCGTCTTCCTGTGTATCATACCATCTTACTTACTGTGGTCACCAACAACCGCGGTCCATGGTGCCAGCCGTAACGCTAACAAGCGAGATGACTATGGTAGATTCAGATTCAGATTATTTATTCAATGTAGATTCTTTACAGAATACTTATTGAATGTCATGCAGAATAGGTACTTCCCCTCTACATTTTTCCAGCAAAAGCTAGAATTCTAGAGGGAGCTCCCTGTCCTGTAGTGGAAGTTTCATGGGATGTTATGATGATGATGACCCCTAACTTTGTAGAAGTCTATCGGGAGTTTGAAGATGCTGCACTTGCTGCGAACGGTTTTGCATGTATACTTATTCCTTAGGTACCCACGGCATCATGGAAG
This sequence comes from Athrips mouffetella, assembly GCA_947532105.1. NCBI lineage: Eukaryota > Metazoa > Arthropoda > Insecta > Lepidoptera > Gelechiidae > Athrips > Athrips mouffetella. The sequence continues at coordinate 15,568,107 of OX383981.1, read as the reverse complement.
TGGATACAAAACCAGAGTAAGCTGAACTAGCGCTTGGCTACAAACGCCTCAAACCAGAGACCTACTCAAGGCAAAGTGTTTCATCAAAGTGTACAGTCACGAGCACCAATACAAACTCATCACAACAAATGTATACACAGAATGAATTTACATTTACAAAATTTGACAAGTCGTCATAGTGACATTTTATATCTTGACATGAATACTTTTATAAATTATTTCAAATTGACAAAGGATACTATGTATCTGCCTCTTAAGTTTAAGAAAGAGCTGGCTACATTGATAGCATATAATATATCTGACTCTGTTATAGGAAGTTATACACAAAAAACTTCTTTAGTTAGTAACATTACTAACACCAATTCTTTAAACTAGTTCATACGACAAAAGAGGGTTTTTCTAAACAAAATTTTACTGAAGTAAATGAAAAAAAACCTTCTGGCAAAAAACTTCCTATAGCAAGGACAAAGGAAAAATCGAATATTTTGAAAATTTTACATCAAAATATTCAAGGTTTTTCTGGAAAAATTTTAGAATTAGAATTATTCTTAGAAAGAACAAAATTTGATATAATTTGTTTGACAGAACACTGGCAAAAAGATTATCAAATGTTGATAAATTATCAAAACTATTGTATAGCCAGTGCTTTCAATCGAAAGTCTGCTTTACACGGTGGATCACTGATTTTAGTTCGTAACAGTTTTAAGATAAAGAACCGTAAAGATATTGTTCGACTTTCGGTTGAAAGATGTATTGAAATATCTTGTGTTGAGCTGGACGAGCATGTTGTAGTGTGCGTATACAGACCTCCCGCTTTTCAAAAATTTTCAATGTTCGAGTTAGTAATGGAAGATGTTTTAAAAATAGTGACAAAAGAAAATAAGTTTGTGATAGTGTGTGGTGACTTTAACGTCAATATCTTAGAAAATAATACCTATAGTAACAAACTTATAAGTCTTTTCAAATGTTTTAATTTAGAGCATGTATTTTTTGAACCTACAAGGGTGACGTCATACTCGGCTACCTGTATTGATAACGTCTTTTGTAATTGCGATTATTTTGAGAAAAGTATCATAAACTCGCTTCAGTCTGACCACTCTGGTCAAAGTGTTACTTTTAATTATTCTCGAGTAACCCAAAAGATAGATATAGAAACCAGGAGCCTAACGAGCGGTAGGTTAGAAAAGTACAAAAACACATTACTAGAAAAACTGCCCTGTCACAATTATAATACTAACAACCCTAATAACTCATATGAAGATTTATTCACATTGATTAATACTGAATTCAGTAAAATTTTCACTATTAGAAAAAAGCAAATTATTGTAAAATTCAAATTCAGTGACTGGGCTACCGCTGGTATTCGCAAAAGTAGAGAGAGACTTTTTGAATTATATGAGCTAAGAAATTATTCAAATGACGACAATTTCATTGAATATGTCAAAAATTATTCAAAATTGTTTAAATTAGTTTGTTCAAAAGCAAAGTCATTTTTTCTTCGGAAAAAAATACAGTCTGCTGATAACAAAATTAAGGCTGTATGGAATGTTATAAACAGTGAAACTGGAAAAGTGAAACCGCGTGACAATCAAATCACACTTCATACAAATCGCGGAACTATTAGTTCAAACGTAGAAGTGGCTCAAGAATTCGAAACCTTTTTACTAATATTCCTTTGAAAACAACAGAGTCACTCAATTCTTCATCTTCACTTGCTAGCGATGTACTTCAAAAGAATGTGGACGCCTGCGAAACTGAATTTGGGTTCAATCATGTCACCCCTAACGAAATTATTAAAGCCTTTAAAAGTATTAAAATGAAAACTACTGAGGACCTATGGGGAATGTCAGTAAAAGTCTGTAGTGCGATCATTGATACTATATCTCCATATTTAGCTGTTATATTCAATGATTGTGTCGATCATGGTACATTTCCTGACTTAATGAAAAAAAGTAAAGTAGTTCCATTATTCAAAGCTGGTGACAAAAAGGATCCCAGTAATTTTAGACCAATATCAGTCTTACCTGTACTTAGTAAAATTTTTGAGAAGGTCATACTCAATCAAATGCTTTCACACTTCAATAGAAATAACTTACTACATGACCATCAATTTGGTTTCACGAAAGGGCGCAGTACAACGGATGCCGGGACTGCACTTTTAAAATACATCTTTTGCGCGTGGGAAAAATCTGAAGATGCTATTGGTATCTTCTGTGATCTATCCAAGGCATTTGATTGCGTAGATCATAGCACATTGTTGCTAAAACTTGAACATTACGGTGTTAGGAATAATTCACTTAAACTACTTAGGTCATATTTGGAAAACAGGATTCAAAAGGTACAAGTAAACAGGACGAAATCACTGGGATCTGTTGTCAAAATTGGCGTACCTCAAGGGTCCATATTAGGGCCATTTTTATTCCTTATTTATATTAATGACCTTCCTTCTGTGGTGAAGAATCTGTCAAAGATTGTGTTATTTGCTGACGATACTTCATTAATATTCAATGTAAGTAGGAAATCACAAAATTATAATGAAGTCAACGATGCACTTGGACAGATTCATGCATGGTTTACTGTTAACAATCTAGTCCTTAACGCCAAAAAAACTAAATGTATTAAATTTGCACTACCAAATGTAAGGTCTACTTCACATAACATAGTATTGAATAATGAGCCATTAGATTTTGTAAATAGTACAGTTTTCTTAGGGTTAACACTAGACTCTAAACTTCAATGGGGCCCTCATATAACGGCTCTTTCTGGTCGATTGAGCTCGGCTGCATATGCTGTTAGAAAAATCAGACAACTTACTGATGTAGCTACTGCAAGGCTGGTTTACTTTAGCTACTTCCATAGCATTATGTCTTATGGCATACTGCTTTGGGGCCGAGCAGCTGATATACATTCAATATTCGTTTTACAAAAGAGGGCTATAAGAGCAATTTATTGCCTGAAGACTCGTGATTCCCTGAGAGAACTGTTCAAGGAAATCAACATTATGACAGTGCCATGCCAGTATATCTATGAAAATATAATGTATGCTAGAAAGAACATTCATCAATTACCAAAAATTTGTGACAGGCATAATTTTAATACTAGAAATAAGCATAAAATTGATCAACCATATACTAGATTAACTAAAGTCAATACATCTTTCGTTGGTCTGTGTATACGATACTACAACAAAATACCTGACAATATAGTGCAATTACCTGAGAGAAAGTTTAAAGAATGTGTAAAGCAAACGTTATGTAAAAAAGCTTACTATAGATTGGATGACTATATGAATGACAAAGAGGTATGGTGCTCTGATATTCCAGCGAAACACAAGAAACACATTGTAAAAAGCCGACTCTTAAAGTAGGCCGTGCTGCAGTGGTTTCTTGCCGTTTCTTTTACGCTGCCATAGCACGATCCGAAACGGCGTAGACTCGCTCTATTTGCATTGTATTCTGCATGACATTCAATAAGTATTCTGTAAAGAATCTACATTGAATAAAATTATCTGAATCTGAATCTGAATCTGAATCTCATGAAAATTGGAGTCGAGTATTTCTCAAAAATGTGTTTTAAATAGTGTTACAAAAATTTAAATTGTTGGTGCGTTTCTATATTATTGCTCGTGACTGTACTGACTGATGCAAACTTTCTCAGAAAAAATAAAATTACAAAGTAACTTTCATAAATTGATGTTCGTCAGTGTGTATCCCTCCTTCAGTTTGGCTGGAGGGAGATTTCTCCTTTCAAAGACCAGACAGATTTTTAATTCAAAAAACCAATTTGAACCGAGTTTGAACTAGTAATGATTTGTGCGGACAATTAAGAGGCTCGAAAAGTAATTTTAATAAGTTTTACAAATACTGGCTTTTGTTAGAGAACAAATTGCAGGTGGTTATGGCTTTTGTGCAAAGTTCGTCTGGGAAATTAACCTCTTCTTCTTCGTGTCAATGTACAAATACCGGATCAAATACTTTCCTCCCAAAACTATGCCACTTCTACGGCTTTATCCGACGCCTCGCGCAGATCCTCGCCAGTGTAGGTGGAGGGGCACAGTGGACAAGAGAGCAAGTGCGCCATGATCTTATAATGGTTTTGTGATGTGCGGCCGTGTGTACTACTCGCTTGCCTATAACTGGGTTAAAGTCCACTTGTGGGTCTTTTGGACCGTAAGTGCAACGACACAACTGCGAATCTTAACGACGAGGAGATTTTCGCTCATTACGCTCGCGAAGCTTTTTACGTTAGGTACCTATTATTTTATTTATTCATTTTATTTATCTTATTCATTTTATTAATATTATTCATTTTATTTATTTTGAAACCTATTTAAAATAATGTAATAAGTAACTAAAGGCTAATTAAAAGTCTGCATTATGACACATCTGGCGGGATTTCCGTTAGTTCAAAGTCCGTCTGGTGAAGGGTAGGTAGAGTACGTCCTGCCTATTTCTACTGTAAAGCAGCAGTGTTCGCACTGCTGAGTTTCAGAGGGTGGGCAACGCGCACTGCTCCAAAGTATGAACTAATAAGTATGAACTAATAACACTATATGCGGTAGTGACCACGTATCATCAGGTGGCAACTGTTCGTACGACTGATATGTCGACTTATATGTCGTAGGAAAACCGCAAGAGGTCAAAAAGATGGCTTGATTTCATCATAAACCTAAACAAATTCATGTTTTTGATCAAAAAACTGAACTAGTTTAGGTTTATACTTATGAATTAGGGTATATACTGGGTGTAAGGGACGGTGTACCTAAAACTGAAAGAGCGTGTTCAATCAACGAAACTGAACAACTTTCCCTAACAAACTGGGAAATGAAAAAAAATTTTGACCTCTCAAAACAAATTGCTCACTCTGATCGAACAGTTTGAATGGAGAGGTCAAAATTTTTTTTCATTTCCCAAAAATGTTTCTTTGGGAAAGTTGTTCAGTTTCGTCTACTGAGCACGCCTTTACAGCTTTCGGTACACCGGCCCTAACTCCCTGTATGGTTTCTGTATGACGTCGTACCTTTTTGGATACTTAGCATAAAATTCAGTACAGATATTTTTTTCTGTACAATAAACAAAATTTCAGTAAGTGAAGATAATTATAGCGATACCCTTACTTTTGAAGTGTTGGGTTAATTTCCCTTCAGGCACTTGCCGGAACACTGACCATGATTTTGGAGCGACGTATTGTGAGTGGGCTTACCTGAAACAAATAGAAAGTCTCAATTAAATTTAAAAAATAATCACATACTTTTAAATGAGCAATATATGTATATGTTGCAGGTAAAATTACACAGCCGTTAAATTGTAAACGTTAAATTATAAAGCAACCTAACCTAACTTTACAAACCAAAACTAAACTAATTAAATATAACCTAACCTAACCGAACCTAATAACCTCAACCTCATGAAATTACAAAAATAACTCCCCATGAAATTATAATTTACCGTTAAATTATAATTTAACTAAGTAATTTTATTTAACTTAGTTAACTAAGTAAATTATAATTTAACGGCTGCGACAGTTTACCTGGGACATATATGTAAACTAGCTTTCCGCCTGCGGTTTCACCCGCATTAAATGCGTTTTCCCGTGGGACGGAAGTGTTTTCCCGCGGTAAAAATTAGCCTATGTGCTATTCCAGAATCTAAACTATATGTGTGCCAAGTTTCATTAAAATCCATTCAGTAGTTTCTGCGTGAAAGAGTAACAAACATCCATCCATCCATACTTACAAACTTTCGCGTTTATAATATTAGTAGGATAGTAGGATAGGATACTATTTGTAATCGGTTTCTCGAAAACGGCTCTAATAATAATAATAATTTCGATAATATTTACTATGCGGGGGCTTTCAGGGTCAAAAATAAAAGGATACAATTTCTACTTCTCGAGTTCAAAGCAAAAGAAACAAAACGTGACGAAATCAATATCCTCTAACCAATGCAATCTCTTAACATCATAACATCCCATGAAACGTCGACTGCAGGACAAGGAGCTCCCTCCAGAACTCCTGCAAAAACGCGTGCTACTTTGGAGGGGATTTACCATAGTCACCACGCTTGTAAGCGTTGTGGCTGGCGACCGCTGTAGTTGGGGACCGCAGTATGTAAGATGGTACGATACACAGAAATATGCTGCTGCCCATCCTCCGGTTCATAAGCTCTTAGTCGCGTCTAGATGGGTTGGATTCTTTGGCGGCATCACACGGGGCCTATTAAATATAAGGTCCTAATGAAATAGTGAACATAATTTTAGTATGTTACTCAGACCACGAAACTGAACAACTTTCCCCAAGGAACATAGGTCGAAATACGAAAATAAATTGTTGACCTCCCATAGAAACTGCAACAGCTGATAGCGCATTTTGTATGGGGGGTCAAATTTGTATTTTCATATTTCGACCTATGTTCCTTGGGGAAAGTTGTTCAGTTTCATGGTCTGAGTAACATAATAAAATTATGTTCACTATTTCATTAGGACCTTATATACTATGCGAGGGTTTTCGGAGTCAAAAGTATAGGATACATTTTCTACTTCCAGAGTTTAAAAGCAAAAAGTACTGAAGTTTAAACAAAACCTGACAAAATCAATATACCTTAACCAATGCAATATCTTAACGAGATGACTATATCAATGACAAGAAGGTATGGTGCTCTGATATTCCAGCGAAACACATGAAACACATTGTAAAAAGTCGACTCTTAAAGTAGGCCGTGCTGCAGTGGTTTCTTGCCGTTTCATTTACTCTGCCATAGCAAGATCCGAATCGGCGTAGACTCGTTCTATTCGCATTGTATTCTGCATGACATTCAATAAGTATTCTGAAAAGAATCTACATTGAATAAAATTATCTGAATCTGAATCCAGTAATTTCACATTAAAAGGATATATTTAGCTATTTCCGGGTAATATGCGTGTGGTCAGGGAAACTATTGAATATTAATACCACTCGTCGGATAGACGATAATGTGTATCAGATGTGTGACCACTGAATTCAGATGCGCGGGGATTACCAACATTTACTAGGGTTGCCACGGATTTATTGCCTTCTTTTTCATAACACTAAAATAATAATACTTACTTATAAATCAAGTTTTCAGGGTCCCGTCGTCGGTACCGTAGCCAAATGGTACCAAAGGGGAAAAAATTTTATGTTGAGGTGACGGTCGATAGAGAGAGATGCAAGCTATCAACATGTTGCGCCCGACCACAAATAAATTGGGATAAAAGCAGGCGAATGAAGATAGCTTTCGGACACAACTTAGAACCGCAATTAGCTACGAGATTGAAATTTTCTTAGAATAGTTGTTATTATGGCGGACATCCTACCAAAAACCATTAAAAACTTGCTACGAGTATGATTGTAGTGCATAAACTTTATTCAAATAATAAAACCATGTCAAGTGATATTTTCACAGAATTTTTGAAGCTTAAAAATGTTATGTGTACTAATCCGATACGCACTTGGCCGGTTTTTATCAAAAATATATGCGGTAATTTAAAAAAAGGGAAAGAGCGCAGCAGCAATTTCCTCAGAACAAAAACCTCCTTGCTTCGCTCGGAGAAGAAACCATGCTATTTTTTTTCAGTATGGGATGACAACTGCTAGCATGTCTCATGCCATGTCAAGTCGTCAGTGATCACATCCTACCAAATTAGATGAACGACGCGTTCATTGCATTTACAAAGTTTATAGGATTATTGTAACTTGTTGGGATTTTAACGGTTGAAAATATTTCCTAAATTATATGTTGTAAACATTGTGTAAATTATAAAAAACATGTAGTGAATAACTTGAAAATATCGTGAATTTATTCTTAAGTTGCTCTCCATATTAGTGATTGTTCTTTTTAATAATAACGTGTGTAGTTGATGGCTGTACATCTTCAAAACAACAAAACGAAAATTGCAAAGAAATTTTGTCTTTTCATCTGTAAGTTTTATTCAGTATTTTTCATGTTTGTGGATTATTATCACAAATATTGCATAAAAAAATGTCAACTTATCATTTCTACAGTCAGATAATATGGAAATTGTTACGTATTTTACTGTAATTTATCGTTTTTTGTGGGATCATGTTGGAGTTTATGAGTGATGTATTTTTTATCGATAGTAGTATTTTTACTTCGAGCTGAGCGAGAAAGGTATTGTATTCGTGAAAAAAGTTGCACAAACTTTCTCAAAAATGTGTTCTATATCACTTAAGCAAGTCCCCTAAAAATGTCCGTCTGTCGGTTGGTCGGTCTGTCCGTCACGCTTTGGCCTAGCGGCTAAACGAATGGTCCTATTAACACCATATTTTTAATTTAAGACTTTTATTTCCGAATGGTTTTTTTCTGGCTCTCATTTTGAGGGTAGCTGTCATTCAACAAAAATGAAGAATTGATTTTTGTTTAAAAACGGTTCAAATTATTTTTATGAAACTTTGCTTGACTAAGCATCTCTATGCAAGGTATCTTGCGCCATCATCAGTTTGTCTGTGTGATTCCATATAAGGGGTGTTCCTGTACTACCAAAACGTAAACTTGTGATTTACTCATAGGGTCAGTGCACTACTAGATGACCAAGCACCAATAGCTGACCAAAACTTAAATTTGAATTGAAAGTAAGAAAATTTAAAAATACCGCGATTTTATATAGAATTTAACTATGTTGGCGTCTTACAATAAAGTTATGGGTTTGTCTAGCTAGTACTTTAGTATGTTTATTCGAAGTGGTCATGCAATGTAACATTTGAAAAAAAAATACTTTAAGAGCATATTTTGTAAAGTCCTTAACACTTATTATATCACAAGCCTAACTAATTCATAGTCGAACTTTTAGAAGTGACTCTGAAAGTAGAACTAATAATTTAGTTTTTTTATGAATTTCGTCATAAAACCGCTTAAATGGTCAACTAGTGGTACCTACATTGACCCTAATTGACTACATTAAGTTTGTATTATTTTCTATAATTTTAATTTTGTTTTGGTTATCTACCTGAATGGATATTCAATTTGATTGGATTTTGTGAAAATTTAGTACACAGGATGTACCAAAAACTTAAAGAGCTTTACAGTTGACAAAACTGAACAACTGTTCATAAGAAACAGAGTTTTGAAATTTAAAAATCTGTGAAAATTCATATAAAAGGTGTTCCAGTACTACCAAAATTTGAACATGTGATTTGTTCGAAATCGTTTACGGTTGGTTTGTTTTAATATTTTACAATTCGAGTTCCGAATTCATGTGGTAGAACATTTTTCAGAAAAACCTTAATAAACGTTTGTAATTCCATACTATGTGTAGGTATGGTATTACAAATTTAAGTTTGCGGTTGACAGTTCTAATTGCATATCGCGAGAAAGTAAGTGCAGTGCTGCTGTACCATTTATTATATTTTACAACATTCAACGCGTTTTGTTTTCATTCTGGGTTCGATTCCCGATGGGGACACTGTCAAACAAATATAACTTTGTGTGTCTTCGCCAAATTGAAATGTCTCAATCAGCATGAATCATCCTGAATCAACAAATTGTAAGAAAATTAATAAAAATACTAAATTAATCTACATAAAATTCTCTACAAAAAAGGTTTGAAAGTTTTTCGCTACAAACAATACTGACAAGCAATTCTTGTGCTCATGCAACGCTTTGGCTCACAAGCGTATGAAGATTCTGGGTCAAGCTTATCCGAAACCAGAAGACTATAGGCTCCTTGTGCTCTAAGGTCCAATAAGGAACTCAGCTCCACGTTATAAGGCAAGATAAGATACACGAAATTTCGCTTGAAAATTTATTTGAGCTACTTAGAAGAAAAACACAAACCCGTATTTCAGCATTTTTGCAAAACCATCCCAAATGGATTGAATTGAGGGATAAAAGTTTGTTTTAAAATCCTACATAATTTGTATGTAAGCTAGAGATATTCATGAAAATAAAAAAAAAAGAACCTTTACACCTCCTACTCCTCTTGCCTCCACCGCTACCGTCCATTACTTTTAGTAAGTAAGTAAGTAAGAAATTTGGTATCTTTAATATTAAAACACCTACGTAAGAAATCACCTGTAGTAAAAAATGCAAAAAGTATTTTTTTTTAATAAATTTAATCACTGCTTTTAACAGATTTGCCTTTTATTAAAGTTTAGTACTTCAACTTTTTGGTCAAAGTTTCGACATCGATTTGTCCTTGTGTAACTTATCGACTATCGATAGATGAAAGCATGCCCACATCCCTACTTGTGACGAATTATTTCTTATATATTACTTCTATATGAGGTCAAATTTCTTTGGCAATTTCTATATGCATCTTGCTCACGCAAATGGGCAGGCCATGTTTTAAGAGCAAGGGGCACATCACATAGCACTCTTCACAAGGTAAAAATAAAAAGTATCATTTACTGGCAGCCCTGTATAACCCGGCAAAGAGCACAATCCCCGTAATAGGCTGAAGCGATAGAGCGGATAACAATCACTTTAATTTATACGCCTAGCCTCGCAGCGTTTGAGCATTCCCTACGCCATTTCATGCCCTGCGTTTGACTGCTTCTAAGGGAGAATAAAAATTTTACAGGACTGGATTTTTAATAAGAGCTTTTAACTCGTTGTCGATTAAAAAACGTTACTGCATATTGCAGAAAGCGTCGTCAAATTTAAAGCTCCTTATCTTGGCATTTCGAGTCCGCAAAATGCTAGAAAGAGCCCTCGGCTTCTTCGGACATGTGACAGATTTTATGCGGTCTCCCAAGGCCAGTTTTTAGAAGCTCCGAACAGGGTAAGGGGATAGAAAGATAGGTACGGTCAACCGCTTGTCGGTAGAAACTTTTTCATCTCTATTAACACGCCATAAGGTCCAAAAGTGTTTCTACTGATGTGCGGCTGTGTGTACGTCAAGGTACACCACAGGCACAACATACAACGAGCGCAATTATTTTAAACTAGCTGGTGCCCGCGACTTCGTATGCTCAGGTTTATAAATTGTAGCCTATGTGTTATTCTGATGTATAAGCTATATTATTGTAGTTTCATTAAAATCCATCCAGTAGTTTTTACGTGAAAGAGTAACAAACATACATACATCCATACATACATGTTTACAAACTTTCGCGTTTATGATATTACTAGCTGGTGCCCGCGACTTCGTCTGCGCAGGTTTATAAATTGTAGCCTTTGTTTTATTCTGATGTATAAGCTATATTATTGTTAAGTTTCATCAAAATCCATCCAGTAGTTTTTACGTGAAAGAGTTACAAACATACATCCATACATACAGGTTTACAAACTTTCGCGTTTATAATATTAGTAGGACAGTAGGACTCGGGAAGTGTTAAAATAAAATCATTTTTAAAGAATTTCCGTTGGAATTTATTATTTTTGTCTGAATCTGTTACTTTACTCTCCTCGTCGGTCACTAGATACTTGACACTTGGTAATTTTATCCTGAATCACTCGGACAAAAATAAATAAAAAATTACATTCTCGCTTTTTATTTGGCCACCCTATTCTACTTAAGAAGTCTTGCTAAATTATATCTCGGCAACATCTCGAAAACAACTCAACTTCCAAACCTACGACTTTCCGATCTCTCTGTCTCGCAAGTCGTTGAAATTTTTATTATCTTGTTTTTACTTTTTTGGGGGAAAAGTTTCTTGTTCAAGATTTGTTCTCATATAATTAAGTTGGCAGAAGAAGTTAAATTTCCATGGGGAGTGAAGATTCCCAGACCTGAACCATAAAATAATTTTAATTTATATATACAACGTGCAACGGAAATGTGTGATAATACTAAAGGCTGTGGATCTGCCCATGAAACTGAACAACTTTTCCCAAGGAACATAGGTCGAAATACGAAAAACCAAATGAGACCTCCCATATAAAATGCGCTATCAGCTGATGCAGTTTCTATGGAAGGTCAAAAATTGATTTTGTTCCACGACCTATGTTCCCGAAAAGTAAATTTTGACCAGCTGACGCAGTCTCCATGGGATTGTTGAAATATTTTTTTTCAAAGTTGTTCAGTTTCATGGTATGAGTAATTATGTTAAAATTATGCTTACTATTTCAGTAGGGCTTTATAATATAGGGTTATTTTTGGATCCCTGGCCAAATTTTAGTATGTTGCTCTGAACATGTATCTGAACAACTTTCCCAAAGGAATATGGGTCGAAAAATGAGGAAAAATTTTGCCAAGATTTGTATGGGATGACCAAAATTGGGAAAGTTGTTCAGATACAAGTTCAGAGCAATATACTAAAATTTGGCCAGGATACCAAAAATGACCCTGTATAATATGCAAAGTGTAACAAAAAGGGTATAAAGATCCTGTAGGTATGAATCTTCCCACAAAAATGATAAATTTTTCCAAAAAACATACGATAGATCTAAACTAATGAAAAAAAAATCCCAAAGAAACTGCATAGATGATAGCTAATTTTGTCAACCGAAGAAAAGCCTTTTTCACGTCTTGACATACTTCCCTCGCTTCCTCAACATTTATCAACCCTTTTTTTCATACATAAAATTAATATAATATGTATTAAATGACAAATATAATAAAATAACTGATTATTTTTTGTATGAACACCACTTGGGAAACGTCAAAAAATAAGTTTTTTCGTTTTTTAGGAGGGTTAATTTTTGATCAGTTACATTTGTGGTTTTGGCATGAGGATTTATTTTAAGAGAGTTCATAAGATCGTAAGGGCAGTATTGTTAGGGCGTGGTAGGTTAGGGGATGGTTAGGGGGTGGTCATATCAAGTTTATTATTAATTTGATGGAGTAAAATTTGCAACGAAGCACATAAGCTAAGCGACAAGCCCGTTGGTGTGGTTGGTAGTGAGCCTGCCTTTCACTCCCGATCGATTAATTCGTTCCTTTCGATTCCTGCCGAGGGCAAACAGTTTGTTGTCTCTGGTATCAAAGTACATATAGTTTGGGGTCAGATGACCTTGTGTGAAATGTCCCCCTAATAAGTATTTATTTATTTATAAAAGCTCCCTTAAAATCAGACTTTATAAAATCATCTACTATTTTTAAAGTTAATCAGTTTCGTGCGCAACCTTCACGCAAATTAAAGAGCAAACATTTAAAATTTGTAAAAAATATAAAATTATTATTTATGTAATTTAAGATGACATAGATTATAAATTGATAAGTACAAACTTTTTATATGTTAGTAAATTATGTCATAAAAAATATGTCATTAAAAATTGGTCATATTTGAATAATGGAATGATTAAAATAAATAATTATTCAATGGAAAGCACTTTTTCTGGACGAAATCGCAGGCAGAAGTTAGTTTAAGCTTAACTTAAAAGTATTACCTACATCTACAGTTAGAAGATTTCCTCATTTTCTTTACTCCGATATTGACTTTATCAATTTTGCTTTAAAACTGGCTTAACCAGTAATCGAACCTAACACAGACCTCAAAAATCTGAAGCTCCACAAAAATGATCCCCAATTATTTTCCCTAAGACAGCTTTGCCATTTGCCACCCCTAATCGAGACCCGATTCGTACATCCCTAGGTAATCCCCCAGTTTTCCCATTTCTGAGAAGTATTGCCAGATATATAAAATCATTTTTATTTGAAGTTTTTTAAATATGAGAAGAATAAATTATTTAATGACGAAACGCCGCCAGTAATTACACAAAAGTCTTTTAAAGTAAAACTACTTTAAACCTATTGCTGACTTTTCTGTTTTGTTGTTAAAGAAAGTGTCAGAAATTGTTTAAAAGGAGCTTTAACACTTAAGATGCTTTGTGCAACTGGCGGTTTGTCATTCATCCACTGAACAAAAATTCTGCTCTACGTATAGTCACAACTGTGTAAAAGTGTCTCAATACAAATTTTGGGAAATCTGCCTCCAAGAGGATGAAAAACAAATCACAAAAGAATAAATCAAATGGGCGAAGTCATAGGGCGAAAGTTTAAATAATCAGCCTTAAATGAATACTAAGAAATGTCATGAATAATTATTTACCAATGATAATAGAAATCCTAACATTTGTAGAAATCTTTTGCTGTGGCAACACTGTACCAATCCTCTAAAAATGGCGGCTTCCCTGAAATTGCACAGATTGTTCTATTTTCGTGTTGAGCTTGTTCCTAGCAACAATATTACGTAGAAAATATATAGAAATCTGTAGAAAACCAGTACCGGTTAATTTTTTTTTGGGAAATAAGGACCGTGAAAGCTCCTCAGGAAAAGGAGGTATCCCACCAAAATCATTTCATGTAAAATGTTGCCTAGACGAGACCATATGTCTCGCATTTTCAAAAAGTTATCAGATCTCATGTAAAGCCACGCTCTACAGGCCTTAACTCTACAAGCCTTCACAAAATCTACACCATATTATTATTACGTATAATATGATAATGACGATTTTCAAGTAGAAAAACATGTAGATTAATATCAGTACTAGCTAAAATAACCTTTTAAATAAGGAAACTAAAACCTTAGAAAGGTTTTAGTTTCCTAATCTCATACTAAATGAATTGGACTGTTTAATGTCAAGAAATGTCAAATCCTGCAGCGCCATCGCCGGATTTAAGACGCGAGTGAAAAGGCTTCTTCTAGGCAAGCTCGTTCCATCGTCGACCTCATCTCTGTCCTCAAGGCTAGATCGAGGTCAAGAGTAAGCCCATACATAGTAAAAAAAAGGACGGGTTGCACTCCGGGAGTGCCGGCAGGAGTGAAAACTTAAACATCAACGTTGTGTATTTTTGAATATTTTGGAATGGTTAGGGAATAATTTCGCACGAATTGTTTTATTTCAATTCAATTCAATTTATCAGTATAAAAGTACATACAATAATCATTTATTGCGCTATCGTAGACAAACATGACAATTTATATTACATATAGACAATCTTCGTCAGATCTGACGCGCCGATAGAAGTTTTCACTTCAAAACTTAAACATCTGAAGCGAGATCTGACGCGAGATCTGACGTGAGTTTAAAATTTTTTACCCATCTAAATAAGTGCCAAGCGCCGCTAAAGAAGTTTTCACTTAAAAAAAAATCATACCACGTCAAAATCGAATGCCATCAAGGTACAGGTCATCATCATCATCATATCAGCCGAAAGACGTCCACTGCTGGACATAGGCCTCCCCTAAAGATCCCCATGACGACCGGTCCTGCGCTGCTCGCATCCAGCGGCTTCCCGCGACCTTGACAAGATCGTCGGTCCACCTTGTGGGGGGCCTGCCAACGCTTCGTCTTCCGGTACGTGGTCGCCACTCTAGAACCCTTACGCCCCATCGGCCATCGGTTCTTCTTGCGATGTGCCCTGCCCACTGCCACTTTAGTTTAGCGACTCTCAGAGCTATGTCAGTTACTTTTGTTCTTCTGCGGATCTCCTCATTTCTGATTCGATCTCGCAGAGAGACTCCGAGCATAGCCCTTTCCATAGCTCTTTGGGTGACCTTGAGCTTCCTGATAAGGCCCATCGTGAGCGGCCACGTCTCGGTTCCATATGTCATCACTGGCAACACACACTGGTCAAAGACTTTCGTCTTGAGACACTGCGGTATTTTGGACGTGAAGATGTTGCGGAGCTTCCCGAACGCTGCCCATCCGAGTCGGATTCGACGAGTAACCTCTTTCTCTAAGTTGGATTTACCCAGCTGGACTGTTTGTCCCAGGTATACGTATTCATCGACAACTTCGAGCGTAGAGTCTCCAACTTTGAGTGGAGTGGGGTACAACAAGGGCGTTAGACATAATTTTCGTCTTATCCATGTTCATTTTAAGACCCACTTGTTGTGAAACTCTACTGAGGTTATTGAGCATCGTGCCGAGATCTTCCAGGGTCTCAGCCATTACGACAATATCGTCGGCAAATCGAAGGTGGGTCATGTACTCGCCATTGATGTTGATGCCAAGTCCTTAAGGTACAGGTACAATAACATAAATTTTTATTTAAATACATTTTGAAATTCCCATCACCTTACCTTTGACCGAATTACGACCTCAAATTTCTCCCAAGTGTAATTACAAATGAACAAAAACAATTATCCACAACACAACTACATTTCATCTTTACATTTTGAATACCTAATAATTTTAATTAATTCCAAGCTAAATTTCATTGTAGCATCTTTTGTAATTGATCTGACAACCCTTACCTAAATTAAAGACTACGATAATAGCAACGGCTTCAATTGAGGTTGTTTATACAACTCGGCCCAATCCCTTTTGGGACCATGGGATCAGTCGCTTAATCTTATTTACATAAGAATTATTCTTGCCCATATTTTCGCATGATACAAGTTATTTATACATTTATTATTTCTATTTATTTAACGTTTACAAAAAATATATAATAATACTAAACAGCGCAACCAAAACCAGAATTGGTTTGTTGGTTTTAAGTTATTATTAAATATTAATTAAATGCATATAAATTATGTGATTCTTAATACCCAGTAAGGTAAGTGAGTGACCGGAGCACTACAAGTCTACAACTGAAGAACAATATATTAAATAATAAACTGTAAGCATAAGGAAGGAAGCCAAGTCATAGAGATATGAAAACAGATTTCAAACAGACTATAAAATAGACAGTTATAGAAGTTAGTTACTTATAGACAGTGGTCGGTCTTAGCCTGGTGCAAAAAATAAAAATAGAAAAGGTGAAGCTTTTCTAATAATGACAAGTATGTACAGAGGTTTGCAATCAATACGTCACGTGCTGTCGTGCCCTACCTCTCCAGTTTCTTTTGGAAGCAAAACAAAAGGCTTCTCGAATTCTTCTATAACTTATTTTAGGCTAAGTAATGACACTTAACTTCGGCATTTACTGGAAAAGAAGAAATGGATATCATATTGCAAATATATACTAATGTAAATATTCGGTCCCAGAATTGTGTGGTCCGAGTTATCAGGCACAATGGAATTTCTCTTTCGTTTTATTATATTAATTCAATTAAATTGAACCGTATAGAGCATTGCAATTACAATTAAATACAATTGCAATTGAAACTGTGGGGATAATTTTATTAGCAAGGGTTGGTCAGGGGTAATGAAGAAAGTTTTAAAGTTTATTGTTTTTGGAGGGTTCTAACCGTTGGGGATATTTTGTAGATGTTTATAGTTTACTAGTTTGTTTGTACTACTCATAACATGTGTTATTTTTATTGAATATTTAAATAAAATATTTAAGCAAGGAGCAAAAAAAATGCAATTGTCTCTATTGAGCGTAATTTCTGTTTTTATAAAAATTATAACTTATCATAAAGCTCATTTCAACAACTAAAAATATTACCTAAGTTGTACGGAACCCTCGGTGCTCTAGTCCGACTCGCACTTGGCCCTTTCACACTGTCACATTTTCAAAATTCCAAATTAAATCTGGTGATAAAATTCCAAGCTAAGAGTTCGTGTTAAGATTTGGCAAGGGTATCAAGTTATATTGAATGTAGCTTGACGCCCGCGGCTCTGTCTGCCTGCATTTGTAAGATTTCAATTTTGATGTTCAGTAATAATACCGGGTTTAAAAAAAGTAGGATGATCCTTATAAGGGGTGATTCTACATCACTAACAGAGTGAAAAAAAAACTTTTGCCTAAAAAAGTAATTTTAGCTCAAGAAGAAGTGAAGCTCATGCAGGGTTCAATGACTCTATGATCAGCTGGTGACATCACCATATAGACATAGATGTCTTTTGTCTGAAAGGATTGATGAAGGTTCAGGAAGCAAGGGAAGTATGTCAAGATCGTAGCAGGTGGAGAACTGTGGTCTCTGCCTACCCCAACGGGAACAAGGCGTGATGTTATGTATGTATGTCTTTTGTTGTAATATCTCGTCACTAGCAAGTACCAAATTACCTATTCATTTGAATAAATTACTGTAATGTTATACGAAGGAAAACCAAATTTCATGATAAACCCAAAAAAAAAAATTTTTTTACAATCTAAAATCACTCCTTAGAAGGATCATCGTACTTTTTTCTACACCCTGTATACAATGTCACCGGAAAATAACAATTAGTTGATCAACTAACTCAGTCATGTATGTGTGTGCGGGTTGATGAAAGTAGATGAAGCGAGGGAAATATGTCAAGATCGTAGCAGGTTGAGGGCTGTGGTCTCTGCCTACCCTACAGGAAAGAGGAGTGATGTTATGTATGTATGACTGTATACAGCGTGATTTTTCATTCACCAGAAAAAAATTAAGGGATGATTCTGACCATGAAACTGAACAACTTTTCCCGAGGAACATAGGTCGTATGACCTCCCATACAAAATGCGCTATCAGCTAATGCAGTTTCTATGGGAGGTCAAAATTTTATTTTCGTATTTCGACCTATGTTCCTTGGGAAAAGTTGTTCAGTTTTATGGGGAGAATCATCCCTCAATTTTTATCTGTTGACTGAAAAATCACGCTGTATAAGTATAAAGAGTATCTTATTTGACTAGGTTGTAACTCGCGGATTGTCCTTTACAGCCTTTCAGGTAGTTGTACAAAGTTCTTTTAAAGATAATGTTCGGTTAAAGCTATCGCTGTCACTTTTTGTTTTCATGTTAAAGAAAATGACAGCATTCGATTTAAATGAGCTTTAACATTGAAGAGGCTTTGTGCAACTGGCTGTTTAAAGGTTGAAATAGAGACAATTAAAAAGAGAAAATTATTTAAAAATCATATATTTTTTTAAATTATTATTCTATACTTTTCCATACAAAATATTTTTCACATAAAATGTCAGAATTTATAACAAATTTTTTAAAAATTAAATTTAAAAGCACAATCTTTTTCACAAGCAAATCAGATTTTTTTTTGGTGTGAGGGAAACAGATGATATCCAGCGCTTTGATTCCTTCTCCCTCTAGTAACGTAACTATTTTATGTGCACCGAAGTATCACGTAGCGTAAAGAAGTTTCTTGCAATATTATTTAAATTATGTGTCGCCCTCCAGACAGCAGAGCTCATTGAAAAACATTTATAAAGAAATATTTTCGAATTTTCTTGTAAAAATGTCAGTCTCTGAGTTAGGTTAACCTAGATAAAATGGGTCAACTTTTAATAGAAAAAGAAGTAGGCATCCCTAATGTACTGTCAAGGCATCTCTCCTAACCTAAAATAACTTTTACTTTTTGCTCTCGGAAATAAAATTACTCCATAATTCCCCCATAGTGAACTGGAAGACCAAATTTTTTTCAAAAAAAACATTTTCATAAGAAAGTGTTAGAAGTGTAAGTACTGCATCCATAATAAACGGTTATTCATTCATTCATTCATTCATTCATTCATTCATTCATTACCTACCTTAGGTTTAAAAAATTAAAGAAGAAAGCTACATAATTTCATTTTCTTTTTCCTATTAGAAAACTTCAATAAAAAATGGCGCAGACGCAGGAAATAAGGAACATACTACTCTCTAACCGAGATTCTGAGGAAAAATGTATGAACTGGACACGCAGCGCAGTCGTTAGTACGTTATAAAAAGGTTTACAACGTTATTAGACTATGTTTGACGACTATGTTTGATGAAGATGACTATGTTTGACGACTATGTTTGACCACTGTGTTTGACGACTATGTTTGACGACTATGTTTGACGACTATGTTTGGCGTCTATGCTTGACGACTATATTTGACGACTGTGTTTGACGACTATGTTTGACGACTATGTTTGGCGACTATGTTTGACGACTATGTTTGACGACTATGTTTGACGACTTTGTTTGACGTCTATGTTTGACGTCTATGTTTGACGACTATGATTGACGACTATGTTTGACGAATATTATTGACGACTATGTTCTTTAACCAATTGTGTTTTATAAGTTGGCTTTAATAAATAAAAAAAACAAATAAAAAAACTTAACTACACATTAACCGACATTTTAATTTCATATACTCGTACAGACAAACAAACTAACCATATTTTCATTATATTATTTTCTAAGTGGAAAACACTGTGATTTTATTGAAAAGCGTTTGGCAGAGATGCAACTGTTCACTTATTCAATACGGATGTTGGAATCTTGTTCAGTTTTGCGGGTAGGCGAAAATTATTTCAATTTTCAGATTTGGAGGCGCCTGTTCACAAGCAAGCAAAAATAAACGATCACTGAAATTGGGTCGAGTGTGTCGCAATACATTTATGAGAATTTAATGTATGTCAAACCACAAATACACATTTTTGACAAAAATATGGTCAGGCACAATGTCAATAAACAAGTCCTCTTCTCGTGTTAGCCGTGTTCACAAGATTAGTAAATCTTATAAAGTCGCTGCAATTACCTTTTATCAAGCAAAACGAGGTTTATAAAATATCAGATTAATTAAAATAGAAAAATCCATGCTATTAGACTACGGTTCTAACAGACTAATTCAAATTGACTACTCGTACACACGGCCGCACATCAGTAGAAACACTTTTGGACCTTATGACGTGGTAATAGAGTTGAAAAAGTTTCTACTGACAAGCGGTTGACCGTACAATAAAGAACATTTTGTTTTTTTTTTTTTTGTGGTTTGTATTTTGTATTTATTGTTATTATTATTATTATTTTTTACACTGATGAAAAATTAATAAATGATAGATTCGGTCAAATTTTAGGATGTTTCTCAAACCATGAATCTTAACTACTTTTTTGAACACTACATAAACTTTAATCACTGTATAGAAAGAAGATGTACCTAAGACGAAAGACCGACCGACACTTCTATTTGCAGCTGAGTGTACCTATAGGTACAGTCGAGAACACAATAATATTATAATATAATAGAACACATAAATTGTAACGATCTAATTTTTATATTCATAGGAGCTGAAATTATTATAAAAGCGTACGTATCACTGTGGTATTAGGTTTTATATTTTTGCCTAGAATTGAACCATGTACCCAAGAAAAATTGCAAACCCCAAAGGAAACTAGCATATCCATAATATATTTTTTGTATTTTTTTATCTACTTACAGCTTATTTCTAACTTT
The DNA here is from genome assembly GCA_947532105.1 of Athrips mouffetella. Lineage (NCBI taxonomy): Eukaryota > Metazoa > Arthropoda > Insecta > Lepidoptera > Gelechiidae > Athrips > Athrips mouffetella. The sequence goes on along the minus strand of OX383981.1, from coordinate 15,547,174 downwards.
TCATAAAAAAAAATTGTAGTTTTTACCAGGAAATAGCGAAATATGTTCAATTCATTTCAAAATATTATCTTTAAGAAAAAGTCTAGCAATTATGATACAAAATTGTACAAAAAGATAAAACTAACCACGAAGAAGAGAGCTAGAAAAACTGAAACCTGGACTTGCAATAGAAGAATAAAAACAAGACGCAAGAAATAATATAAATCGAAGTTATATCTCTCCTAGCAAACCGGGATGCTGCAAAAAGCAGCTGGGTTGCCAGTCGTGTCTCCTCGTTAAAGAATTCTGTAGAAAATATGTAAATTTCTGACAATTTTTTTTTTATTTAGCAATTTTATTACATGATAAGATTAATTATGCACGTTTATCTTAAATTTCACCATACCGGAAATTTACAACGTATCGGTCTTTTAAATTACAGAAAACATGGTCAGCCTCTCCACATCGCTTTTAGCTTGCTCTGGACCAGCCCGTTACATCGTCGATCATCTCTGTCCTCAGGACAAGATGCAGGATAAAAGTAAACCCATTGACCTTAAAAAAAAACCGGCCATGTGCGACTCAGACTCGCACACTAAGGGTTCAGCACCCATCCACCATATCATATTCTACAAGCTATTGCGTTTGCCCTTTGATTTTAAAAACTCCGTGTCCACTCTAACCTGACCTCTCCTTTATATGAAGTACATGGGCGACCGAGCTTCTTTCTATAATAGCAGTCTCAACATTAAAATATCGTCGAGTGAGCAAGCTAGGCTACCCGCCAACAGATGGCAGTGTAGGTTTCTGTCCAAAACGCGGTAGGTATATAAAAAAAATGCTTAAAGCACGAGGAAAACGAATTTTCCCAGACATGAGACCCAGCTAGATCGATTTTTTGCCTCCGAAAAACCCCGTATGGTAAATTTCATCGAAATCGTTAGAGCCGTTTTTGAGAAACCGATTACATTATATACGAATATGCAAATATTGCTCGTTTAATATTATAGGATGTACTTAAACCGGGAGCTCACCTTAGTATTTGATATTAATATAAATTGGATACCTTTACCCGTTCGCGAGAAAAAGGGTCTTAACAGACAGATGGACATCAAAATGATCCTATAAGGCTTATAGTATAAGGGTTCCTATTTTTTCCTTTTGATGTACGGATCCCAAAATATAGTACAAAACTGCTATGTATACATAAATGGAGAAAAGGGCAAAGTTACTGAAGTGTAATCTCTACATAGATATGTACAATTATTTATCCAACATCTAATCGTCAGTTTAGCTGGAAGATTGGAAGCGAACCACTATAATGTGCGGTTACCAATCTTCGCAAATACTCCAGTCACTCATAACGTGAACAAGCGTGGTTACTATGGTAAGTCAACCAAAAATATAGATATAACTTTCTGTAGGCCTTTGTTAACAGTGAATGTTTATAACAAACTAAGTCACCTCCACGCCTTTTTACCTGTGAGGAATGGACAGAGACCAAACCCTAAAATTTTCTGTGCTCCTGGTATCATTGGCTACGATAAGACACATCATTCCTTCATTCAACCTCATTCACTCATAAAAAATAATAATAATGAAATTTCGAATTTTCTGTAACAACTGGCAACACCAAAATACACCAACTTGTAAGAAATAGCCGAGAAAATAGGGTTGGTAATGCGATTTTAAAGACAGAGACCTAAGCGGGGGTAAAGCTGTCTTGGGGTAAGAATATTTAATAAAAAAAACAGCTACAAATATACTGCAAGCAGTTTTAAATGCAGTTTGCGAGATATTTACGTAAACAAGTTTGTTTTTACAATCTTATGTTTGAGCAGTTGGAAATAATTTATTACTAGCTGTAACCCCCGACTTCAATGAGATGTTTTCCCACGGTAAAATGTAGCCAAAACGTCCACAGCAGGATAGGGAGCTCCCTCCAGAACTCCAGCAAAACACGTGGTACTTTGGAGGGGATTTACCATGCGTGTAAGCGTTGCGGCTGGCGACCGCGAAACACTTTTGGACCTTATGGCGTGGTAATAGAGTTGAAAAAGTTTCTACCGACAAGCGGTTGACCGTACGATGGTGCGATACAGAAAGATGCCGCTGCCCATCCTCCGGTTCATAAGCAAACACTGCTTCTACTAGCGATAACATATCTGGATTCTGGCCAAAGAAGACAGTACTTAACTTTAGTTATTGGGATGAAGGCAATGAAAACAGGTTGTTAATTTTATAAGGAGTTAATAGACGGAGAGCGCGTGGTCGTCAACCCTACCTCATCGATTACCAAGATGCGACTAATCTAGGGTGATGCACGTTAAAAAGTTATATCCGAATCAACAGGGTTGCCTGGGCGCAACCTGGCAGGTTTTGTACAGTGGGCAAAAAACTTGTCATTTTTTGGGCAAAAATTACCTCATCGAATACCAAATAGGTACATAGTACATTTGATAGTACTCATCAAGGAGTGCCTAAATCAACAGGGTTGCCTCACTCAATCCTGGCACATTCAGGGGTTGGCCTGATTTTAAGGTGGTCAAAAATGAGAAAAATTACCTCATCGATTACCAAGTAGGTACTTATTACAACTGATAGAGCTCTTCAAGAAGGGGCAAAATCAACAGGGTTGCCTCGCCAAATCCTGGCACATTCGTGAGTCGGCCTGATTTTAGGTCGGCAAAAAAATACAAAACTTACTTACGATTATGAGTAATGAATTGAAACTTATACCATTTGAAGGATCTAGACATCTTAATAATATTTGCTATAGTATGCCGACACTTAAACAAGTTTCATATTATTATACAGGATAAAAAGTTAAGATGGGGTACACACGGCAGCTACTATAAAAGCATTATAGCTACAAAACAATTTAGTAAAGAGACTAACCCTAACTTTTAGAGATATTTTGACCTACATTCACAGATTTTGGAAAAAATGTACAGTCAACAAGAAAAATGGCAATTTTCACAAAAAAAAAATCATTTCATTTGATCTTATTATTGATAAAAAACATAATTTTCTATGGGCTCAAAAGAGGTTAAGGTATTAGAACTGTCAGAAAGCACATAATTATTTTCCCATACATGTAATAGGAGAAACAGAAATTTTCATGTACCTTTTTTACGAAAATTCCATCCTCTTGTTACTAAGAAATAGAAGTCTGTAAAAGGTCCACCAGGGTAAAGGTATTAGAACTCTCAGAATCCGAAAAATAAATTTTGACTTTTAGAGCCATTAGCAATTTCTAAGTGGGCAAAACACTTTTTGGGTAACAATTACCTGTACGAATGTAGATGTAATGTAGTGAACGTATGTGTGTGTCTGAGTGTGTGTGTGTGTTTGTGTGCATGTGATGTGTTGTAGAGTAGGATGTGTGTGTGTGTGTATGTTGATATAGTGCTCTTTAAGAAGTGGCAATATCAACACGGTTGTCTTGCCAAATCCTGGCATTTTCGGCCTGATTTTATTTTATTACTGAATACTGCATGAATGACTGATATATCCACGCCCAGCCCAAGCCACTGGACATAGAGACTTGAAATTTTGCACATAGATACCTCATACAGTGTAGGCAACATGGTTGCTTCCCCCAATCCTGGCACATTCGGGAGTCAGCCTGATTTTAGGGTGGTCAAAAGTTTAAAAAATTACCTCTTTGATCACCAAGTAGGTACTAAATGGCAAAATGTATTAATTAAAGTACATTCTGATCAGTATTTATTTTAGTTTTTGATAAGTTATTTATATGTAAAGTATTTTAATTTTACTTTTGCACTATTGTGTCCCGTTGCTATTCACTTTTTCACTGCTTCAGGTTGGCTGAAGAAATCCTTTAATTTTGTTGTTTTATTTTACCTATGTGTGAAATAAGGAATATACAGGGTGTAAGGGACGGTGTACCGAAAACTGAAAGGGCGTGTTTAGTCAACGAAACTGAACAACTTTCCCAAAGAAACATTTTTGGGAAATGAAAAAAAAATTTAGACTTCTCCATACAAATTGCTCACTCTGACCGAACAGTTTGTATGGAGGTCAATTTTTTTTTTCATTTCCCAAAAATTTTTCTTTGGGAAAGTTGCTCAGTTTCGTTAACTGAGCACGCCCTCTCAGTTTTCGGTACACCGTCCCTTACACCCTGTATACAAAATCAATAGGTTTACCCGCCAAATACAAAATTTTGCTACATGAAAACATACTCATATCATATCTAGGTAAAATCGATTGGCATAAGCTGTTAGACGACCTTGACACTAACGATGCGGTTGCTACTTTCTACAAAGAGCTAAATAATGCTATTCTTCTTTTTTCCCCACTTACTAAATTTAATAGTGACACTAATTACCCTTATTGGTATAGTTACCCCCTGAAACAATGTTTAAAAGAAAAGCTCAAGTACCATTACCGTTACAAGAAATTTGGAAATCCCCGGGACTACGACACATTTGACATGCTCAGAACCCGCAGTAAAATTCTAATCGATAAATGTTACAAGGCAATGTTAAATGACGTTGAGGACAGTTTAGATGATAACATTAAAGTTTTCCATAAGTATGTGAATGACAAGAAAAGTAATAAGGGAATTCCCACAACGATAACCTATGGGGTAACGTCTGCATCAGGGCCGGATGAAATATGTGAACTTTTCTCCCAGTATTTCTCTTCTGTCTACGAACCCAAGGATGACTGCCTTGCATCTCACTTTCGCGTTCCTGAATTCAACCATCTAACTCTGTCTAAAATCGCCGTCTCCCGTGAGGATGTATCAAAACAGATACAGAAATTGAATGAAACGAAGAGTCCGGGTCCTGACGGTATACCTGCAATGCTTATCAAGAGGTGTCATCAGGAGCTTAGTTTGCCATTATATATTATATACAACAAATCCCTAAATGAAGGCGTTTTTCCAACATTGTGGAAAAATGCTTACATTATCCCGATTTTCAAATCTGGTGACAAAACTAAATGCGAAAACTACAGGCCAATCAGCATACTTTCTTGTATGGCCAAGCTTTTTGAGTCACTTATCTACATTACTGTCTACAATCATGTCAAGCAAAGAATCACGTGTTTACAGCACGGCTTTGTACCAGGCAAGTCCACAGTAAGCAACCTTTTAGTATACAAAAATTACATATGTTCAGCTTTTGCTAGGAGATCTCAAGTTGACTCTATCTACACAGATTTTTCGAAGGCCTTCGATAAAGTCTCTCATTACATCCTTTGTAATAAACTCGCAGCATACGGAATACACGGAAGTCTCCTGCGTTGGCTTGAATCGTACCTTTCCCAGCGCAGTCAACTTGTTGCCGTTAAGGGTTATCTATCCGCACCCGTTACTGTCACTTCTGGCGTTCCTCAGGGCTCGCACCTTGGCCCACTTCTGTTCATCATTTTTATCAATGATCTAGTTGATCACATATCTAGTGAGTGCTTGCTTTATGCTGATGACATGAAAATTTTCAGAGTCATTGAAAATACTGACGATTGCCACGCGCTACAACGTGACATTGATGCCGTCCACGCATGGTGTTCTGCAAACAAAATGCACCTAAACGTAGCCAAGTGTTTTGTTCTGACTTTTTCAACTAAAAAAAATATTCATAAATTTACATACTCGATTGATACTCAACCATTAGCAAGAAAGGAAGTCGCGAAAGACTTGGTCTTTGACACTAAGCTAACATTCCGAAATCATTATGAACATTTGATGAGCAAAGGGCACAAGGTTGCTGGTTTTATAATAAGAGTAACTAAAGGGTTTAAAAAACCTTCTAGTATGATACGTGTCTTCCTTTCGCTTGTCAGACCAATACTGGAGTATGCTTCCGTGGTGTGGTCACCCTACTACAAGATACACAGTGATAACCTTGAGCGGATTCAACGCTCATTTTTACGATCTGTTTGTCGTAGGTTCGGTTACATTCGACGTCTATCAAATTATGAGACAAGACTTAGGCATTTTAGGATTCAAAAGTTACATGATAGAAGAATGCAAGCTGAACTTATTTATTTACATAAAATAATTAATTCTGCAGTCGACTGTCCGGAACTTTTGAAACTTCTTAATTTTAATGGCTGTACCCGACGTGAGCGGAATCCTCGTATCTTTCGCTTAGAGGTGTACAAAACCAATACATCTTTTTATAACCCTATAGTTAAAATGTGTCGTAACTTTAACGAACTGACTCGTTGCAATGCCCTAATTGATATTTTCAGCTCCAGTAATATGACTTTTAAAAGACAATTGCGTACTCATTATTCTAGTATGTAAAGAAAAAAAAAAATTTTTTTTTGTTTATTTGTAGTTCCCGCTTTTCTTGTGACCGTCTGAGAAATTTTTTGTAAAATTATTTGGTACTGTTGTGTACACTTTTTTTTGGGTTGTAGTGAAGTACTGTAACAGCTTTAATGTTTATTTCTTTCTTTTTTGTACTGCAATCTGTTTGTGTACCTAATAAATAAAATAAAAAAATAAAAATAAATACTATGGAGACTAACCCGATATTTTGGAGAAATTTTGTCACACATTTACTGATTTCAATTAAATGTACAGTAAAAAAAACTGAAATGTTCCCAAAACTTATACTTTTCATTTCATTCGATCATCTTACTGATAAAGAACAATTCTCTGTGGGATCAACCGAGGTCAAAGTATTAGAACTCTCATAAAACGCAAAATTGGTTTCCCATACATTAAGTAGTAGCATTAAAACTGAAACTTTACATACCTTTTTTCATACCATTCGATCCTTTTGCTGATAAGAAACAGAAGTCTATGTAAGGTCAAGCATGGTCAAGGTATAAGAACTCTCGGAAAACATAATATAAAATTTTAACTGGCTTTTAGGGCAATTTTTGTATTCTTAATGAGAAAAAACTTCTCTTTAAAAATCACCTTATCGATTTTCAAATAGGTACATAGTATATTCGATAGTGCTTTTTAGAAGTGGCAAAATCAACTGGCTTGCCATAGTGAGGTTGCTCCGGTTGCAGCGCCGGACTCCGGCACGGCGCCGCGCCGTAAAAATTCACGGCGTGCACCGTGGAAAACTACGGCATGGCGCCGTGCCGTACTCTGGTGCGGTGCCGTGCCGTGGAAATAGAAGAGTGACCAGACAAAAGCTGGTTACTGCTATTTTAGCAGGATTCGGTCTCTAATTATTTTGACGATTTACGTAAGTAAATGAATCTAAGAATACAATGAATTGCAAATGCAAGTTTGCAATATCATAAAGATTTTAAAATTAACTGAAATAATTTCAAATTTTAATTTACATTATATGGCAATTGGATTGACATTGAATTGGAATAGGATATAATCTGATTGCAATTGAAGTAGAATTACATTAGATTTGAATTAAATTAGAACTGATTAGAAATTAAAGTGGAACTGAATTCGAACTTAACTGAAATTAAATTGACCCGAGTTAGAATTAAAATGGAACAAAATTGAAACTAAATCATAACTGAATAAAAATTTAATTGGAATTGAATTTTGAACTTAAATTGGAATCATGGAAACTTTATTTCGGTTGACAGCTGTCAAACTCACAATCACTACTGCGTGAATTTGTGTTGGTTTCGCACCCGAAGCCCAGTGATTCTGCTCATGATTACAAGCAACTTTCCCGAAGAAAAGAATTTTTTACTGGTAAAATTTTTTTCGCTTCTCCATAGTAAAGTAGTCACGTGATCGACTCATTTTGTATGGGGAGGCGAAAAATTTTTTTCGAGTAAAAAAATTTTTTCGTCTGGAAAGTTGCTTGTTTTCATGAGCAGAATCACTGGGCTTCGGGTGCGAAACCAACAAAAATTCACGCTGTATAACTCGGTTACTACTGACCCTAGACTACTCGTATGTTCGTAATAATGCTAGATCTCGTTGAGATCTCCGTTTCAACTGACAGCTGTCAAAATTAAAACGGCTATATCTCGTAAACTAGCGATGAAAGACTAGTATAGCTCTGTTTGGGGATAAAAATTGTGTTCTTGAATAGGTCTTCACTTCTAGTGAAATAAAGCCTCATATCTCGTAAACTAACGATATGAAAATACTTAATGTAGGAAAATTATTAATTTGACACTTGTAATGTAGATCTCTTTGAGACATATATTTTTTCCTCAAACAGTGCTAGTCTAGCATAGCTATTTTATGAGATATGGCCATTTTTATTTTAACAGCTGTTAACTGAATTTAAGATCTCGATGAGATCTATCTTTTGTCCCAACATACAAGTAGTCTAGGGTTAGTAGTTTCCAAGTTATAGGTATTTAAAGCTGTCAAATGAAATAAAGATCTTGACGATGTCTATCATTTGTCCGAACATACAAGGAGTCTATTTTCATTAGTTTCCGAGTTACAGCGATTTTGAATTTGACAGCTGTTAAACAAAATAAAGATTTCGACGAGACCTCGCATTTGTCCCAACATACGAATAGTCTAGGAACAGTATTTTCCGAGATATTATGGGGATCTGATCCAAATGGCAGACATAACATCGGCAGAGAGATAGACAGACAGCTAAGTAACCCTGTAAGTGTTATTTTTTTCTTTTTGAGGTACGGAACTCTAAAAATAATCGAACTTAATAATATAAATAAAATTAACTTAATAACGTTAACATAATAAAATTAAAATGACCACTAATCCTTTAAAATCAGACCGACTCGCGAAAGTGCCAGGATTTGGCGAGGTAACCCTATTAATTTTGTATATATTCTTTAAACAAACATACATATAAATAACTCATAATTATTTTAATCTACATAATTTTTTTAATTATTTTAATCTAAAAAGCTAAGAATATACTACTAACATAGTAATTACACATGTACATAACTAAATTAATACATTTTGCCATTTAGTACCTACTTGGTAATCAATGAGATAATTTTTGAGAATTTTGACTACCCTAAAATAAGGCCGACTCCCGAATGTAACGGGATCGAGGGACGGAACCTTGTTGCCTACACTGTATAAGGTATCTATGTACAATATTTCATGTCTAGGTCCAGCGGTTCAGTAATAAAATAAAATCAGGCCGAAAGTGCCAGTATTTGGCGAGGCAACCGTGTTGATATTGCCACTTCTTAAAGAGCACTACATCATCATACACATACACACACACATCCTACACTACACACATACAAACACAAACACACATCACATGCACACAAACACACACAGACACACACATTGTTAACGATGGTAGGTACAGAAATACCTATAGAAGGATATCTGCAGGTTTCTACACGAAATTATAAAGGAAATACTAAGAATTAGACCGATGAAAATATATTTTGAAAAATTACAAACAATTGATTGACAACCAAAACGTAAAGACAATTTTGCCGACGAGCCACATTTTAAAAAGTAATAACTACAATGTTCTATGAAGGTCGTACTCGACATCCTCCCCGCCTTGCAAGCTACAACTTGCAAGATCAAAGATGCCGCTCGGAACCTTTATGGCGTATCCGCTTTTGGACATCTAAGACTTCGGAGTAGCTTCGGCTTGATCCTCTTCCTCTTGTGTCTCTTCCAAGTCTCGTGTGCCTCGTTTATTTCCAGAGAGACTGGCCATTTTTCCCCGCTTTCTGTCCACCATGATGGGCCTTCCCGGCCAAGCGCGGCTAAAGCGGCTAACTTCTTAGCGGAGCAGTCACTTGAAGTAAGATCAGCAGGATTTTGCATCCAATCTTCTTTTATGGCATTTTCTCTTATTTCTTGGATTCTGTTTTTTGGCAGTATAGGGCTGTCGATTTTCCTAGGCAAGTCAACTTTACATCTACCTTTTTCTTCAACAGGAATGACATCCTCGAAATTTTGAAAATTCTTGCTCAGTATAACTGCTTTTATTTATTTCATCTTTCGGGTCCTCGATACCAAGGGTCTCCCGTTTCCAAACATGACTGATCTGGTCCGTTAAATCCACAGTTGCCACAATACCTTTAGCTTCGCTCTGCTCGGAGAGCTCGGGCACTAAGCCTTGGAGCGTGCAGCCAAGTTTCGTCTGAATGGCATAGAGGTTCTTGCCAATATTGATAACTGAACCAGTCATCACTCCTCCGGAATAATCTGCACCGATCAGTAGATCCACATCTGGCGTGTTGTCGCCGACATCAGTAAGGGTCAGATTGTACTTCTTCAGTTTTTTACTGATGGCTGAATCATCACGGATTCTTGGTATGTAACCACATATTTTTTCTTTGCTTAAAGCAGAAATATTTAGGGAGGTTTTCCCGTTCAAGCTTTTAACAGTAAACTCGAAGATTTTATGAGTTTCCTCTTTAGTTTCTACTCCTCCGAAAAGGTAGTGCCTTAAAGTGTCTTCTCCTACTGGTTGGAGCTTGAGTTTCGTTGCGATGTCAGTTCTAATATAAGAACGTTGAGCACCAGTGTCAATCAAAGCTCGAATGGTTTCTCCACCAATTTTTAGAAGAAGTGTTTGCAGGAGAGTAGTCCCGTTGCTCTTTGCTGACATTGTGTGTTCAGCGTTGTCGGAGCTGCTATCAGTAGTACCAGATGCCTTGTTTATTTCAGGGCACAGTAGGACAGCGTGTCTCTTCTGACAACCGATACATTTAGGGTACATTTTGCACCTTTGCCATGAATGATTTGTCTTCAGACAGATATGGCAGGCTTTTTTCTTATTCACAAGCTTTTTCCTTTCCTCTAAAGTTATCTTTTGAGCCTTAATGCATTCGTGGCTCCCATGAGTAGACTTATCGCACCAAATGCACATTATAATGTTGTTGGAAGATGTTGTTGGCGTACTTTCAGCATTTCCAGTAATCAAGCAGGCTGCTGTTAGAATTTTACCTTCAGGTTTACCAGTCAGTCCCTCTCTAGTAAGCTGTATGCGTTCTTCACTTTCTACTTCTATTTTTATGAAGTCAAGGAGTTTGTTAAGTACGTCGGTGTTTTCGGTTCTGCTTCTTTGTCTCTCCCACACACGCAGAATATCCGTGGGGAGGGCAGATTCAACCAACGGGTACAGCATGGCGGCGTACTTTTCACTGGTGACACCAAGAACTTCCAGTGCCCTTAGCTGAGTCTTCAGTTTATCATAAAGAGAGGAAAGACACCTCGTATTACTGTTATCTCCCTTGGCTTGTTGAAGAACTAGAGCCAGCAACTCTCGTACATAAATTTCGATAAGTAATTCATCACGTGCGTACCTGGATTTGAGATGTTCTATAGCTTGGGAGTAGTTTTCACCACATGGAGGAAAGCTGTGGACTAATTCAGAAGCTGGAGAATTGGCTGTCATGCTCTGAATAAGATAAGCCATCTTGTCATCTTGATCGATTGAACAATCTTGATGGATCTTCTTAAATGAACTCCAGAATGTAAGCCAGTTTTTGGCGTTTCCGTCAAATTTCTGAAGTTCGAGCTTGGGTAGCCGTAATGCTCTACTAGAACCTCCATTGCTGCTTATGGAAGCGCTGTCGTATTTGGATTGGTGGTCTTCATTTTGTAATATGTTGTCGCATATTCGTTGAAGCTCGATCCACTCTTTTTTATAGGCATCAGCAGACTCGCAATCCTTCAAGAACGTATCTTCTTCCAAATCTTCGGATGAAAACCATTGAGTTTTTATACGTTCGTCGACGTTGAATAAATTTTCAGTTTTCTCCGAGAAATACTTGAAAGTATCTTGAATTTCGGCCATGCGGTCCTCGCTAGAGCTATTTATGCTGAGCTTGAGATCATTTTTAGCTTTCGTGAACAATTGTCTTGCAACCGATCGTCCTGTCACGGTCGCCAGAAATGTTAACGATGGTAGGTACAGAAATACCTATAGAAGGATATCTGCAGGTTTCTACACGAAATTTTAAAGGAAATACTAAGAATTAGACCGATGAAAATATATTTTGAAAAATTACAAACAATTGATTGACAACCAAAACGTAAAGACAATTTTGCCGACGAGCCACATTTTAAAAAGTAATAACTACAAAAATAAATAAATAAATAAAAAATAAAATATTTATTTTCAAAAACTTAAAGTTAAGCAAAACATGTTGCTAGGACCTTCTTTTAAGCCTTAATAGCCTGTTCCAGAAGACCCCGCTCCTCCTAAACGCACGTACGTACAAAAACAGTTTTAGAAAATAATCTAACTAAACTACAATGTTCTATGAAGGTCGTACTCGACACACATACATCCATTGTTACCCAAAAAGTGTTTTTCCCACTTAGAAATTGCTAATGGCTCTAAAAGTCAAAATTTATTTTGCGGATTCTGAGAGTTCTAATACCTTTACCCTGGTGGACCTTTTACAGACTTCTGTTTCTTAGTGACAAGAGGATGGAATGTTTCGTAAAAAAGGTACATGAAAATTTCTATTTCTCCTGTTACATGTATGGGAAAATAATTATGTGCTTTCTGACAGTTCTAATACCTTAACCTCTTTTGAGCCCATAGAAAATTATGTTTTTTATCAGTAATAAGATCAAATGAAATTATTTTTTTTTTGTGAAAATTGCCATTTTTCTTGTTGACTGTACATTTTTTCCAAAATCTGTGAATGTAGGTCAAAATATCTCTAAAAGTTAGGGTTAGTCTCTTTACAAAATTTTTTTGTAGCTATAATGCTTTTATAGTAGCTGCCGTGTGTACCCCATCTTAACTTTCTATCCTGTATAATAATATGAAACTTGTTTAAGTGACGGCATACTATAGCAAATATTATTAAGATGTCTAGATCCTTCAAATGGTATAAGTTTCAATTCATTACTCATAATCGTAAGTAAGTTTTGTATTTTTTTGCCGACCTAAAATCAGGCCGACTCACGAATGTGCCAGGATTTGGCGAGGCAACCCTGTTGATTTTGCCCCTTCTTGAAGAGCTCTATCAGTTGTAATAAGTACCTACTTGGTAATCGATGAGGTAATTTTTCTCATTTTTGACTACCTTAAAATCAGGCCAACCCCCGAATGTGCCAGGATTGAGTGAGGCAACCCTGTTGATTTAGGCACTCCTTGATGAGTACTATCAAATGTACTATGTACCTATTTGGTATTCGATGAGGTAATTTTTGCCCAAAAAATGACAAGTTTTTTGCCCACTGTACAAAACCTGCCAGGTTGCGCCCAGGCAACCCTGTTGATTCGGATATAACTTTTTAACGTGCATCACCCTAGATTAGTCGCATCTTGGTAATCGATGAGGTAGGGTTGACGACCACGCGCTCTCCGTCTATAAGGCAAACATTCTGATTCATACAGCCCGATTGTATACCCCTTTTCAGTGCTTAAAATTCGCTGAGAAAAATATTCGTCTTCAATATTCAGATCTGTGCAATAAACTAATGGATCCCGCATCATATAATCCAGCTTCTGACTCGTCAGGATACCTTCGAGCTATTTCATTCGAAATGAAGTCGAGTTAATACACTCATTCATCATAAAATTATCTGTTCCTTGCAGCTTGGGCTCGAACTGAAGTTTTTTTGGAAGCTTTACAACAGCTTTTTAATTTTTTTTATTGTAGATGGGCTTACTTTTGACCTCGATCTAGTCTTGAGGACAGAGATGAGGTCGACGATGGGACGAGCTTGCCCAGAAGCCTATTCACTCGCGACTTGAATAGATTCGGGTTATATGAACTCGGGAACACTGACGCAGGCAAATAATTATTTAGCCCTGCGCCTTATCATTCGCATAATTAAAGATGTTTCTAAGCGTCCTCCTGCCACTGTCATTCATCAGTCATCAGCGAATCCCTTGTGCCTACAGAACTTATCTAGTCCCTGCTTGTTCGAAACTGAAAGTTTTCTTCTTCCTCCTTTTATACTCGTACAAAGGCTCTGAGCCATACAGCCTAATCTTATGTAAAATTAAATAAATCCAATAAAATTCTGAAAATCCTCAATATTCAGAACTAATGGTTCCGAGTAATCCAGCTTTTGACTCGTCAAGTTATTTCCGGGCTATTTCATTCGCAATGCAATCTAGTTAATATATTCACTTGCTGATGGGCGCAGTGCGGTGTGGCCGGCTGTTACACTGTAAGCGAATTTAATTTACTATTAAGTACCTGAGGGACCGGACCGAGCATCATGGCAAATTAGGAGGTCCTTTAGTAATCAACACTATCACAGAAAACACACTTGGAGCAGTAATAACCTTAGATCAATTACCAAACAAACTGGACAAACTGACTGAGTTCTGGCAACAGTTAGGGTGGCTAACTTGATAGCCACATAGGCCCACGCACAATGGTCCATATAGGACTAAGTGCGGAAACCACACACTTAACTTAGAACTTATAGTTCCTTTTTGGCTTCCATATCGCTTTGGTTGTTATCGCTAAAGTACCTGAGCGACCGAGCTTTGCTCTGTTTAATCTTAAGTACCTGGTCGACCGAGCTTCGCTCTATAATAGCCGCCTCACCATTAAAATTTAATTGGGTGAGCAAGCTATACTACTTGCCAACAGATGGCGCTATAGGTTTTTGTCTAAAACGCGGTATTTTTATAAAAAGCTTAAAAATACATGCAAAACGATTTTTCCCAGACATGAGACCTAACTAGATCAATTTTTCACCCTCGAAAACCCCCTGATGGTAAATTTCATCGAAATCGTTAGAGCCGTTTTTGAGAAACCGATTACAAATATATATATTTATATATATACAAATATTGCTCGTTTAATAGTATAGGATTAAAGCCTACTAACAGATGGCTCTGTAGGGTTTCTGAAACGCGCTATTTTCAAATAATGCTAAAGAAACTATTTCATGAGACCGAGCCAGTGCGATTTTTTGCCCCAAAAAGCCCCCGTATAGTAAATTTCATCGAAATCGATTCGATTGTCTGAATAAAGACCAGATCAAATATCCCTGAACCAAAGAGCGTTTATGTGCGGGCTGATGAGAGTAGAAGAAGCGAGGGAAGTATGTCAATATCGTACCTAGTAGGTAGAGGGATATGGTATCTGTCAATCCCGACGGGAAAACAGCATAATGTTATGTTGTGTAACTCAATATGTGGCCGAAATGGCCGACATAGTGGGTAATGGGTATACGTACAGTCAAGGACAGGTCAAGCTTAAAACTCGCAGTGCGACTCTACCTAGCCTGTAGGTCTATTGAAATAAGAACGGTACAAAGTCCAACGTGTCAAGCTTGACATGCTCTTGACTGTACGACGTACGGTAAAGAATAAACGCGGTACCCACACGCAATGCGGTCATCGTATGGCGTAAATTTGAATTGTCTTTCTATCTATATATACATAAATAAAAATTAAATGCTATTATGGAAAAATTTGAAAAATTACCTGGGAAAATTGAGAAAATTGAAAGTGCTGTTTCTACAAGATTCTTGCGTATGAAGTGGTGAGCGCATATCAGCGCGTAGGATTTTTGTATTTGGTACCAACAATATCATTATTGTTTAAATATTTCTAAGCATTCGGTTCGATTTACACTTGGTGCGCTAAGGTTTCATAACCAAAATTTGTTTTAATCGGAAAATTAAGTGAAACTCTATTTTAAGCCGTAGAACGAACTCTTACGCTTCGGTGTGATGGGAAACCTAATTTATCGACGCGGCATTAGTTCTATTAGGCTAATTTTGATTTCGCCTCCTACGGGAACCCCATTAATTAGTCGCGAGCATTCGTGCAAATTGCCAGCATTTAATTATTAATTCCATACAATTCTCAATTAATTCTGCTAATTCCATACAATTTTGAATTTAAATTTTCAGGCGACAATTTTATCTGATTGGCCCCGATGCTAAGTTAACTTGTCAGAATAACAGAAATAGGTCAGCGATCTAGAAGGTTTAATGCACTTTTTATATATTCTTAAATTAGAAAAAGACATTCTCAACTTTTCATTATAGATGCGGGCAACTGGGGCGATTCGAACTTAAATAAAATTAAAATATTTTTTTAAATTAGAACGCCAACGTACGTTTCAGCCAGTATCTTTTATAAAGTAAATACATACTGAATAAATTCCCGCCAAACGTGCAACTTGAGAGACCGGGAAGCACATTTCAAATTTCGAACACCAATAGTAGAAGAATATTCGCACCACTGTGATACAATTTCATTATGATACATAAAAATACATACTTACTAGTAATGCTACTTTGTCATGATTCGCTTTTGAGGACTGTCGCGAAGGAAATTAACAGGAAGTAATTTTTTTATTTGCGTAATAAATAAAACGCCTTGCGGAAACTTATTGCTCAAGTATTCAATTACTTATTTCTGTTCATAAGCGAGCAACGTTTGTAAAAGTGAGTTGCTATTCGCAATAATAGGTATTTTTGTTTGTACTAGGAAACCTCCTCCAAGTAGGAAACTGTGTCATCTCGGAAAATCTAGCAGAAGAATATCGCAGTTACGTCATCGATTTAAAACTATAAAGTTCCAAATAGCGTATTCGAGCGCACTAAGTTTGAGGTTGCTTACGATTCACACTTTCAGCACGGATTTATATTTTTATAGGTCTTTTAAAGTGCTGTAAAATAGTGGAATAAAACAGCGATCCTAAAGCAGATTTTGGAGAAAATGTCGCGCAAGACCAACTTCAAAAGTAGGATACAAAGTTTTAAGAAGAACCAATAAAAGTTGTACGTACAAATAAGTTTTTGTGTAAACAAAACGATATTTTTCTTTTAGGTGTCACAATCGAAATTCAAATTTCGAGAAAATATAACAAAACGTAGCTTAAAAGATTTTTTTGTGTCGTTCTATTCGAGTGTGTTCAAATTGCTCAATAAGTATTTATTCGTTCATTCACGTAAGACATTTAAGTCGCTACAAAATAATGTTTTCTCAAACATGCTTGGAAATTCGATCATTATTTTTACAACCTTCTTCGAGATAAATCAAAATAGCTGTAGCAGCTGCCGGCAGTGTTAGTGTGAAAATCCATTTCTATCGAATTTGGCGATTAAGTAAATTACTATAAAAAGTAGTTATTTAAAAGTGAAATGTACCCACAAGCATAAAAACCAAGGAGGTAACTTATCAAAGCGTCAGAACGACGGAGGTAATGAATAAGAAGGTAACTTAACTTATCTAAGTTTTTTTTTAATTTCGAACTGGCTTGCAAAAACAAACTATAAACTTAAAAAAAAGTTTAACAAACACAGATTAAATATAAAATGAAAAACTGTGAAGTAAACAAAGGAATAATTATATCGGTAAGTAGAAAGTTTTTAATGTTTGTTTGGATTAAACTTACTTAAAATTTCCGCGCATTTATAGAGAAAACTACTATACAAGTCTTGGCCGCAACCAGGTATTGAAGGTCTTACGCATGCGATCCTCGGCTTCGCCTCTGCCCACATTATCACGTTCGTCCTTCAATACCTTTTTTGTCGGCCATGGCAGTAATATACTATTTCTCAATAATAACATTACAAAAACATTGCCTTATATATTTTATTCTCATTCCTCCTTTGACATTATCATTTGCCTTAGTAAATGTCAATCTTCATTGATCTTATTAGGTTGTTATTATACAAGCTTTTGCCGCGACTTCCTATTGCAAAACAAGAAAATTATTTTGGCAGTAGTGACTTTAGTCTTACAATGATATTTTTTCTTCAAAAACAAATTCTGTTGACCTGTTGACACTCTTTGTGGGGGGGGGGAGGCTTGTAGAGGAAGGGACTTGTAGGGGAAGCACCCAAAAATATATATCTTTCAAGATTTAATTTTACCACTTTGTCGGCGTGAATTAAATGTGTATGCATACAAAATTACAGCTTTTTAGTACTGTGTTAAGCCGCGGACAGACAGACGAACATGATGAAACTATTTGTTGACTACGGAACCCTAAAAACCTAGCGAGACTCTTTCCGACAGACTAAAGTACTATTTCGCTGTTTCGGAGTCTAATATACGAAAACATCTATTCAGACACGTCGACAGCCAATAGACCTTCAGATCGGTCGGAATTCCTTGTATTACTGTCCTAAACTATCGTTTTCCTATTCGCCGAAATTCCACCACTAGATTTTAAGCCAAACCACACAATCATCAACATTTATCTCCATTGCGTGCCGAAAACTACGAAAAGTGAACTGCGTATAAAGAAAAGAAGAAATGGAATCGAAGTAATTTGAAATATTCGTAAGATTTTTATTTCGATAGACAGATTCCAAGATAGGATTGATTCATGATCACAATTACCTTCCGATGTTGTTCGTATAAACACCGAAGAAAACGCGACCAATTCAAAAAGAACTATTTCGCCTACTCACCTACTTACCCTTAGAGATCTTCTTAAATTGGCTGTGTCATGGCTGTATCCAAGATCTGGTTGCCTTACGAGGGATTTTCTGAGAATACTGTTGTTCTATAAGAATTGGCACAGGCTATAAATACATCAAGTTTAGTTTAAGGCTGATCCGTTGCACGTAGATTTGTAAGCTTCTTAAGTTAGTTTAGAGCTAGACGGGAACGTGAAATGGAACGTATACGGAGTCTGGCTACATTGTGCCGTAAGATATTTACATTTTGTGAAAAGATAGCAATGTCTGCTAGGTTTACCTATGAGATTATCTTTGCTATTCTGGCAAGAAGTTTGGAATGTAGTTTATCTTTAATCTATTTTTAGACATTAACTAAGCTTTAAATTTACTTAACCTCGTAAGGCCCAGCGTCCTAAAAATTTAACATTAGTAATAATTGAAAAGTTCTTCTAATCGTATAACCTTAAAATTTTAAGCAACGTCTTCGCGCCACAAAACAATTTCATTCTTTTATTCCGCGCGCAAGGCACAGGCTAACGCAATATACAACCAAGTGTGCAGTTCAAACAGTGAGTTCGTTAGTTGTCGCCCAAATTGAATTTGGAACGCGAAGGCGACTCGTATTTGTTTAGCTCTTTGTCACATTACACCCAGAAATAGGTGAAAATGCAGTAGATAATTTTGTATACTCGTACACATGTTGTATGCAACATAATTTATTCGTGTAAAACTACGATTTTCGGAACTTCGTGAAAAAAATCGACTCTCCGACAAAATAATCAGCTAATCGGTTTAATTTGTATGAAAAGGCAATATTTTTTTGCGAATTTCGGAAACTAGTACAGCTGAATTTTGCATTTGACCCCACGAATATTGTTTAAAAACGTTTAACTTTCAGCTCTATAAGCAAACACTATTTATAAGTTCCCTTAACATTTCGAAGAGGTAATTAAAGTAACGATTTATTTGTCTCAAAACTACTTCCAAAATCTGGAAAAAAATCTATTAATTAAGACTTTATCAATCAATTAAGAGGCTATGGGAAAAGAGAGATATTTGACAGTGCGCGCAGTCTTTTCGCTTGAAAGAAAGGGATAAAGTGCGCAATCCGCAACGCATTCGATTGCGACAGATATACTGTGCGTGTTACCAAAACTAAATGACGTAAGCGCCTGATATAAAATATCGACTTTTTGTAAAAACTAAGTAATAAAATAAAATTTTAGGTTGGGCAAACCCTAGCAACTACAAATACCATTCTGTATACTTAATTTCACTACTTAAAATACCTCCGATTCCTCAAAAAGAGGAATAAATGAAAATTGAAGAGGCAACTTTGGATTTTTATTTTGTCGAGTCGATTTTCACTAATCATGTTTTGGTCTTGGTGATGCCCTCACTTTAATGGTCAATAAATACATACCTGAAAATCACGGCAAGATATTGGGTAAATATAAAGATATTTCTCTTTAGAATACCCAAAAAAACTAACATATCGCCTTAAGGCGATACGATACCAACGCAAAAAATGTGCCACTTTAGTCACAGTTAGAGCACAACAAAGTTATCTTTACAGGCAATAGCGTCGCCCATCGTGAAAACATTGTCTAACTCTTTGCGAATTTACTAGGAGTTCCAATTTTGACCGGCTGAACAGATAAAGTTGTCGCGAATTTATAGATTGATAAATTGTAAACCAGTCGATTTTATATCGATTTTATCTTAATCATCGCCTAAACAAGCTATCAAAGTCAATCAGACTATCTGGAACCCGTTTATATCCGTCTTGGCTTTTGTTTTTGTGAGAATATTGTTGGAGGGACTTTCTTTAGGGGTCCGTAGACAAATGGGAAAATTTCTTTGTATAACGTAGTTCTAGAGAGGCGACTATGGTGGCACAGAAGAAGTACACACTACCGCACGTCGGTGGAAATACTTTGACCTTGAGCGGGTCTCTGGTTTCGGTCGTTTGTAGCGTAGCGCTAGTTCAACTTATACTGGTCTTGTTTCTACGTGCTTGCTGCAGTGTGTTCTATCATACAGAAAGCCGCCGCCAGTTCTGATATCACAAATACCCCCTTCTCGCGTGACCATTGCTAGAATTGGCCGTGACAAAAATCTGGATAGGTAACAACTAGTGGTAAGAAATGACGACCGTTGTTTGTGCTTCAAAAGGAACATAAAGCCAGTGGTGTGTTTCCGGTTCTTTTCACCAATAGTAGTCCTTAAACCAAGACAGGCCAATGGCTTGAAAACTCTGACAGTCAGATAAGCCGCTAACCTGACAAAGCCCAGTGATTTGGGTCTGGTTTGCCCTCTTGCGGAGGTCAAACCAGACCTCCCACACAAAGTGCCCGCGTCATACCTCCAAGGTTAGGTAGCCAACTCCGTAGAAAGGAAATAAGGCTAGGCTAGTACAATGATTAATATCGAAGTCACCCAAAAGGCTTTGGAAAGGGCTATGCTGGGAGTCTTTCTGCAAGATCGGATCAAAAACGAGGAGATTTGCAGAAGAACTTAAGTATATTCTAGACCTAGTAGGAAGCTGCTCCTGCAGTGTGATGCCGGCAAAGAATAGTACCACCCCATCTCTACCCGTGGGTGTCGTAAGAGGCGAGTAAGGGCTTATGAACCGGAGAAAGGGCAGCAGCATTTTTCTGTCTACCATCTTACATACTACGGTCACCAATAACAGCGGTCGCCAGTCGCAAATCTTACAAGGGTGGTGCCTATGGTAAATCCCCTCCAAATTACCAAGCGTTTTGGTGGAGTTCTGGAGGGAGCTCCCTGTACTGCAGTGGACGCTTCTTGGGTTGTTATGATGATGATGAGTAGGAAGGGTACTTCACTCGAAAAATTTACGACCGATGCGGCGAAAAGGTTCTAGAGTGGCGACCACGTACGGAAATACGTAGCGTGAGCAGGCCTTATGGGGAACGACGATGTAGTCAAGGTCGCAGGAAGCCGCTGGATGCGAGCAGCGCAAGACCGGCCATCATGGAGATCTAAAGATCTCTATGTGAGGCTTATGCCCAGGTGTGGACGTCTTTCAGCTAATATAATGATGATGAATACTCTACGGAACCGTAAAAAAGTAACAGACCGCTTAGCTCATTCGGTTAATTAAATAACAAGCTTTTTCCTTTAATAGATTTTAATACACTTTTACTTCCTTTCAGACCTGTCCGAAAAGAGTAGTTTTTTTATACAGTTAATTAAATTTTATAATAAAAAGCTTTTGATAAGGTTCAGTGGAAGAAAATGATGAATATTTTGAAAGAAGTAGGCCTAGATTACAGGGATAGGAGGATCATATATCAAATTTACAAAGAACAAGAAACCAAAATAGGAATTGGAGAGGATATGAGCACGGCAAAGATAAGGCAAGGAGTAAGGCAGGGATGTCCACTTTCACCTTTGATATTTAATATTTTTATCGAATGTGCGATACGGAAAATAAATGCTTCAGGGAAAGACGGAATCAAAATGAATGGTGACAACATTCAGTTCATACGGTTCGCAGACGATATAGCGGCACTAGCTGAAAACTCCACACATTTACAGGCTCTTGTTGAAGAAATGGATAGAACATTTCAGGAATTTGGTTTAACAATCAACGCTAAGAAAACGAAGACATTAACGTCCAGGAAAAAACATAATACATCAAATAGACCAATCATATTAAATGGCAGTCCGCTTGAAGAAGTAAAAAGCTTTAGATATTTAGGTAGCCTGATCACAGACAATTCCAGATGCACGCCCGAGATTACTTCAAGAATAGCTATGGCAAAGACAGCTTTCAATAATAAAAAACATCTGTTCAAAGCAAACATTTCAAAAGTAGCGCGGAAACGATTGATTAAAGCCTTTATATGGAGTATTGCCCTCTACGGCTGTGAAACGTGGACCCTAACGCAAAGAGATAGAGAAAGGTTAAAAGCATTCGAGATGTGGTGTTGGAGGAGGATGGAGAAAATCAGCTGGACAGAAAAGAAAACTAATGAAGAGGTGTTAAACATGGTTAATGAAAGAAGAAGCATATTAAATACTATTGAAAATAGACGAGGGAACATGTTGGGACATCTGATACGACACGACAAATTTTTAAAAACTATCATAGAAGGAAAGGTTGAGGGAAGGAGAGGTAGAGGAAGGCCAAGACGTTGCTACATGGACCAGATTAAGGAAAAAATAAATGTCGTGTCGTATCAGAAAGTCAGACAAGTTGCAGAAGATAGGAAGGCGTGGAAGTTACTCCACCGACAAGAGCGTAGCTCTTAAATAAGAAGAAGAATTAAATTTAAATGATCTAACTATATTCATTAACGTACTGTTGTAACATGTTTTAGATTCGCCATTTTACTTTCAATTTTTATTGACAGTGACCACCCGTAACTGATCAAATTAAAATATACAGTGTGTAAGCGACGGAGTATCGAAAATGCGTCTGTGTTCCAGAGTTCATATAACCCGAATCTATTCAAGTTGCGAGTGAATAGGCTTCTTCTGGGCAAGCTCGTTCCATCGTCGACCTCATCTCTGTCTTCATGACTAGATCAAGGTCAAGAGTAAGCTCATTTCCAATAAAAAAAAAAACCGGTCAAGTGCGAGTCGGACTCGCGCGCCGAGGGTTCCGATATACCTATAGTATTTTTGGAAGCAATAAAGTCCATTTTCAGGACCGCAAAACTAAATTTGTTTGTAAAGGTTTTTTGCAGATTTCTGAAAAACTGTGCAACTTAGAAAGATCGTTTTATTTTTGCTGTAAAGTTTACATAAACCTCTGTCAACTGTAATTAATTCAGATTTTCCCTTACTCAAACTTCGGAGATAAGGGGGGGGGAATGGTATTTTTTTTGACATTTTTCATCATAACTTGAAAACTAAGAATTTTAAAAAAATACAAAAATATATTTTAAAATGTACAAGTAAAGCCCTTTCATATGATACCCCACACGACCTAGTAGCGACAATTTGAAATTTGGCCCCCCCTATTTTGGCCCCCTTTACATTATTAATCATACTTTTTTCAAAAAATTTTCATGTGCAATTAAGTTGGGCAACTATATTCTAAAACTATTCCAAATTTCAGCTTGATAGCGTAAGTGGTTGCTGAGATATAGAGGTGTGACAGACAGACGGACAGACAGACAGACAGACAGACAGAGCGGCACCATAAGGGTTCCTTTTTTTTACCATTTTGGTATCGGAACCCTAAAAACAAAAATAAAAAACTGAATGGGCTTATTCAGTAGATTATACAACTTTCCCTAGGGTAAGTAAAAAATCGACCTCTCGATACGTCATTAGAACTAACAAGATATGCGTCATTTACGCTCATGATTTCACTCGCTACGTTTGTACACACGGCCGCACATCAGTAGAAACACTTTTGGACCTTATGGCGTGGTAATAGAGTTGAAAAAGTTTCTACCGACAAGCGGTTGACTGTACCTAAGAACCGTAAAAGCTGTTTTTCAGGACAAGGGGGTGGCTTTCTTACATACATACATAACATCACGCCTTGTTCCCGTCGGGGTAGGCAGAGACCACAGTTCTCCACCTGCTACGATCTTGACATACTTCCCTTGCTTCCTGAACTTGGCTTTTTTTGTGGTGAGACAATAAATTAAATTATGATTTCTTGATTTTGAATATTTTTATTTCCCTTGACGGACTTTGCACAAAAGCCCTACCACCTACACTGCTCTTACTTACTGCTTTTACGTAAGAATACTAATTTCCGTCTAATATTTTCGAGCCAAGTCAATAAATTCTTTCAACTATTGTAAGATGAAGGTAGTATTGACTTCAGACAAACACAATCAGACGAGGAAGGATGCAGCTCCTAACGTAACGCCTTGTAGAGAAGGGATTTTAGATTCTGTCGGGTTATATGGTGTACATTGCGGGTTTTGTAAACGTATACATAGTTCCTTTATTGTTCAATACCTGGGCGACCGAGCTTCGCTCTATAATAGCCTCCTCTACATAAAATATCATCGGGTGAGCAAGCTATGCTACCCGCCAATAGATGGCGCTGTAGGATTTTGTCTAAAAACGCGGTATTTTAAAAAATCGTTAACGAATTTTCCCATACATGAGACATAGCTAGATCAATTTTTCGCCCCGCAACAGCTAGTATACAAATATTGCTAGTTTACAAATATTGCTAGTATACAATACAAATATTGCTGATCGATTTTTCGCCCCGCAAAAGGATGTGATTCTGTTCAGGAAACTGAACAACGAAAGGAACAAAGGTCGAAAAACTAAAAAAGAAATTGACCTATACAAAATGCGCTGATTCAGTTTCTATGGGAGGTCAATATTTTTTTTCATATTTCGACGTGTTCCTTAGAAAAAGTTGTTCAGTTTCAAGGGCTGATTCACACCTTCAGCGTTGTATACCCTTCTAGTTACACTTTGTGGATTAACATTCTTTTAAAATTTCTTTAAAAAACAAGCAATGGAACACTCTAAAAACCATCTAAACTTAAAGCAGAAAGAACATTCTAGAATCTAATAAGGTACGAGCACACGTGCTGGTAAATTCTAAGTGAGAATTCCCACTTGAATTCTAGTCTGAAAAACTAGTTAGAAGATAGGTGTGAACTTTTACTTTCAGATAGTGGTTAGGGAAAGACCTAAGACACACACACGGGCAAAAGTATTACCTTACCAAGTCAATAGCGGTCTGTTTACTTGTGAACCGATTTTTAAGACAATCGCATCTAAAATGTTTTAAGATTTTTGTGTGAAACTTTTTAAAAGAAAAATACTTGCTGCGAGTCCTTTTTATTTAAATTACATCAAAATAAATTTTAAAGGTACATTTTAATATTTTCAGATTTAAATGAAATATTCAACCTAAAGTCAAGAGCACATCAACCTTGACACATTGTGTGCCGTTCTTATTTCAATAGACGTATGGGCTAGAGTCGCGCTGTGAAGGTCAAGCTTGACCTGTCGTTGACTGTACATACTACTGGGGCGTTTCTTTGCAATATAAAAATTGTTTTAATAAATGGATGGATTTTATGTTTTCTTTCGTTTTAAAGTACGAAAGTCTGAATTTTAATTGTGGGTAGCCGGGACCTGATTTGAAAGCTGCTCTACAAGGTAGACAAAAATGATAGGTATTACAACCATGAATGTATGGGAGTCCAAAAAAAACTCCATACATTTTTGTATTTTTATTATTCTGCATCATGAGCATATAGGTCGTTATGTAAAACGGCCTCGCCAGATTGTATATTAGGTTCGTTAGCTAAGATAAACGCAACCTAATCGATCCCTACTCGACCCCAACTCGGGATCGGTTAGGCTAGGTTAGGTTATGTTGCGCCCTGTAGGTCCGGGCATAGAATAGGACTACGGTATCCCCTGCCTGTCGTAAGAGGCGACTAAAAGGGGTCATCGGGATCGCGAGCGCAGGATACGGGGGTTTCCTGCGTTCAGTAAAGCGGTCCCGAGATTGGCGGCAGCATGGCGTGGTCCCTTGCTGCCGCAGCACCTCGCGGGTGCAAGGGGTTGAGTGCTTACTCCCCCGAGATGGGTGGCTGCTATTGCAGCTGCTAGGCGCGGAGGTTACCGGTAGTATGCCTCCGGTGATTCCCGGGATCCCTCCAAATGCGCCTACGTCGGCCACCGTGGGGTTTTAGTCAGTAAGAGTCTGACATAACCTCGCCGGTTCCCCCGAATTGGCGAGGTATGCTATGAGCATTTCCCCACGTAAAAAAAAAAAGGTTAGGTTATGTTGCCACCACAACGCACGAGCCGAGTAAGCGAAGCAAGCGTGACGCGGCAGCGGCCGGCGAGTGCCCAGAAACGGATAAGACGCCGTTTTGTAAAACCACGAATTAAAAAAATCTTGCCGTTACGTAAAATGGCCGGCCGTTTGCAATCCGGCGTGTTATACGATAAGGTCGATAAGGCTGCAATATACATCGTGAATTTTTATTCGTTTAAACCCGAAGCCCAGTGATTCTACTCATGAAAACAAGCAACTTTAGCGAAGAAAAACATTTTTCACCTTTCCATACAAAATGAGTCGATCACGTGACCACTTTACTATGGGGAGACGAAAAAGTTTTTTCGAGTAAAAAAATTGTTTTCTTCGGGAAAGTTGCTTGTTTTCATGAGTAGAATCACTGGGCTTCGGGTTTAAAACGAATAAAAATTCACGCTGTATGCATGTCATACCTTTTCCACGGAACAACGTTTTCTATTCTCTGTACCGAGACTTTTTACCCGACTGCCCCAAAACAGGAGGGTTAAGTTTTTCTGTTACACCTAGTACACACGGCCGCACATCGGTAGAAACACTTTTGGACCTTATGGCGTGGTAATAGAGTTGAAAAAGTTTCTACCGACAAGCGGTTGACCGTACACTAGTATCAATCAAAAAGTAAAGCATCTTTTCACGAAACAGTAAAGCCCTTGAAACGAACTTTCACTTCATATAAACTTCAAGAATTAAAGTCGAGCGTAGAATACTAGAAAAACTAAGTGTCCCAGAGCGTATAAGAAACTCGGTAAATTTTATATACCTTGAGTGTGTTGACCTTCAAGAAAGTGAGAGACTTTGTTTTTATTTTTGTTTCTTTGTAGGTCTTCTTTAGGGAATTGAAAGGGTCTAGACAGAGACAGGTTAAGTACTTGGAAATATAACGAAACTGAAAAACTTTTCTCTAAAAACAAAATTGAAATCACATATCTCCCATACAAATATTTTGGGAAGTTACTCCCATTTTGTATAACGTTGTATACCCAACAGCACTTCGCGTCGGTAGAATCTCTTTGGACTTTATGACATGGTAATAGAGTTGCAAATGTTTCCATTGACTTGCGGTTTACCGTACGTCAACCTTGAAACACGCAGCGCGACTTAGCTCCTCGTCATCATCATCATAACATCCCATGAACGTCCACTACAGGACAGGGAGCTCCCTCCAGAATTCTAGCTTTTGCTGGAAAAATGTTTAGAAGTATCATAGTTACCTCGCTTGTCAGCGTTACGGCTGGCACCATGGACTGGGGTAACTAAGATGATATGATACACAGGAGGATGCTGCTTCCCATCTTCCAGTTTATAACTCTTAGTCGCCTCTTACGAAACCCACGGGTGTGTATAAGATGGTACTACTCTTTGCCGGCACCACACGGGACGTAGCTCCTATGCGTATTGAAATAAGAACGGTGCAAAGTCCAACTTGTCAAGCTTGACGTGTTGTTCACTGTACTTACTTCTAACTGTCCGTGTGGTGGAGGCTAAGGTTAAACAAGACCAGTATAAGATGAACCAGCGCTTCGCTACAAACGCTCGAAACCAGAGACCTGCTCAAGGTCTAAGTGTTTTTACCAACATGAGGCCGTGTGTAATATGTCTTTCTGTAGGTGTCGTAAAACGCAACTAAGGGATCTTGAATCAGAAGATAAATAGTATCAACATCCTCCAGCACATCCTAATTTTTTTATTGAAAAAATTCTGAAGTACGTTCTTCACTTCTTGTTAAGTAGTGGACGTTCTTTTGGGCTGTAATGACGATGATGTATAACCGTAGCTGTGGCTGACTGTACCGCGAAACTTGTGTTCGTAAACAACAGAAGCCGGGCCTTTTGTAAGCAAATCATAATAGACAAGCATAATAGGTGACCTGGTTCGGAAATTGGTTTCCCTGCGTCGTAAATTAATCGTATTGAAGGGTACGGGATAGCGCAATCGATGGGGAGTTTGATGTTAAGGATCAACAGTAATTTTTTCGTACCTAGCTAAAACAGATTATAAAATATTAGGTAATACGTTTTTGCTTCTTTGTCAGTTTTTTGTGAGACAGGTCAATCTATAGTAAGTTATTTAATTAAGCAACCTGACTGTAATTTCTTAATAACTTTAGAGTCAATATCCCTGAGGCCTTTTTCTAGCTAGATCATCATCATCATGTCGTGTGGGTTGCAAGGTCGATGACCGACCTTACAAACCCTAGTGTCAGAAATGGTGAGCCGCCAAAGACATGACATGGCTCATTAACGACTAGGTACATCCGTAGATAGTAGTCGGGACAAACGGCTTAACGTGCCTTCCGAAGCACGGAATCATCTTAATTTTCGGACAGTCAGGTGATTCATCCTGCAATGTCCTAATGAAACTGGGGAGGTCGCACAAAGAGATTATTGTTTGACAGCGGCCCTACCGGGAATCGAACCCAGAACCTCCAGATCAAGAGCCGAGCGCTCTAACCACTAGAAGGAGGCTGCTCAAAACCTTAAGTCTTTTAGGTTTGGTTGTTTCTTTGTGAATGTTATTTTAAGCTTGAAATAAATTATTATTATTACTTGGTATTCTGTTTTTTAAATCAGCTCGGTATTTTTTTTATTATTACTATTATTATTATGTAAGGTTAGATTCGGTTTAGGTAGATTAGAAATATAGAATAGAGCAAATTTTGTCCTCTCCCGGGATTTTATCAAATCACCTAATTTTATCATATCATATCAATGTCGAGTCACAGTGCGACTTCAGTCTCTAAGAGCGGTACAGTCAACGACAGGCCAAGCTTGACACTCGCAGTACGACTCTAGCCCGTATGTCTAACGAAAAAAAGAATCGTACAAAGTCCAATGTGTCAAGTTTGTCTTGCTCTTCGTTGTACATAACGGATTTGTCTTAGAGGAACATTTAAGACGAATGAACTAAATACAATATCCTGTTATAAACACGTGTTATTTTTAACATAAAGGCGAGTATACATTCACGTTCCCGCCCATTCGAGATAAGTATGTTCTGACCTGTACGGTACAGGTGTGAAGTTCTTTTAAGCTTTTGTAGGCTTGGGGTACAAGTTATAAGCGATTTTTAGGAAACAAAACATCAACATAGCTGTAGTAATATCTTACAGTACCTGGGCAACCGAGCATCGCGCTAATAGCCGCCTCAACATTAAAATATCATCGTGTGAGCAACATTGCTACCCGTCAACAGATGGTGCTGTGGGTTTCTGCCTAAAACGCGGTATTTAAAAAAAGTGCTTTAAAACACGGGGATCACGAATTTTCACAGACATGAAACGATAGATTATTCGCCCCGGATACCCCCGTATGGAAAAGTTCATCAAATTCGTTAGAGCCGGTTTTGAGAAACCGATTACAAATACATATATATGTATATATATAATAGGTCTTTACCTATGAAATTGCCGAAATTTTCTTACAGATTAATGAGATCATAATTCCTATAATTCTAATGCTATTTTTTTCATTTGATTTATGTTTGAAAGTTGACTTCAAGGTTATCAATTTACGCATAAAATAAAGTTTTTATTTTTAGTTTGATATATAAAATTAAAGGTTTGAATATTGTTCGTCTTAAATGTCGTCCGATTTCATCATTAGATTCGTTATATTTTTTTACAGATAATATTTTTCGAAAATTAAATTTAAGCTTCTGTTAGCTTAATGTCTTCCCAATAATGCTTAAAAAAAATTTAATGATTGGATTTATAATTCCTAAGAAAAATGCAAAAATGTTAGTACTGAAAATAGAGTTTACCTTAAATTCGCCATACAAAACGGCAATTTCATAGGTAAAGACCTAATATATACATTGAAACGACAGATATAACTTATTATCGCTCCGTCCTGCTCTCACGCATAGCGCTGTCCTGCTCTCATTATAATCAAGCTACATTATTTCGACTGTAGATGGATGATCTTCAGTGGAACGTTAAGTGTTTTGTTCGGGCTCCTGTCACAAATGTTAATCACGATTACGAAAGTTAAGCAAGTCGTGTCAGAAAACACATGGGTGACCACTGGCGTCAAAACAATTTGGGTGTTTTCCAAGATGCAAAAGACATTTTAAGTCGCTTTTCTGGGTTAATTTTTTAAGCCAATTTAAAGGCCATTTGGCGGCTAGAAAACTGACAGAAAGAATGGCCACTACAGACCTGATGAAGCCTAACCTACAAAAATATTTGCTTTGCGTAGTTTAACTGACGGTCACTCTATGAGAGAAACAGGGCACTTGTTATAGTCTGACCGCAACCGCTGTACCGCGCCTTAGGTATGCGCGGTGAGGTGGGGGGGGTGGGAAGGAAAGAGCAAGAACTAGTTGCCGCCGTGAGCGATGACGAGCGATGGCTGGGAAGCCTAGACGGGGACGTCTCGCAGCTCGCATACCTAAGACGCGGTCAGACTATAGATTCCTAGTTTAAGTAGCTGAATCTGCAGGACTAGACTAGGACCATAACTAGAGAGGTGAAGGTTTTGATCAGTGAAATGCTAGCTTAGAATAATACCACCTAATCTTGAGCCGGATCTTCTGTATATCGTACCACCATTCTACGGTCGATAACCAACCATCGTGCCTCATTGTGCCAGCCGTAACGCTAACAAGCGTGGCAACTATGGTATATCTCTATAAATTATCATAATAATATCAATGATGACTTTACGGCTGAGAGCTCATGTTATCAAGGTGCAGATTTCTTTGGTTACGTAAGAGTCCTTTTTTATGATATTTACTCGTACTCGTATTATTCGCCTATGACTTAAACCACTTACCAATGTTTTGAATGCCCCATTGTAGCTCAAAAGAAAGCTTTAACCCATATTCCTTTGACGTTCCCGTAAACGAGCTTACGAGTGTAAGTGTGTCCAAGTACACACATCGGCAACGATTAGGGAACACGCTGAACATGATTTTGAAGCGAGGTATTGTAGTATGAGCTTACCTGTAACAAAGAGAATTTATTTATTAAATTTTTGAAAATAGTTTTGTGTTTAATAACCTGAGAAAATCACATACTATGGGCATATCTACAGGAACCACAAATATAGCATACTAAAAAAAATAATGGAAGGGAAAATGGAGGGGAAAAGAGGAAGAAGAAGGAGAACATCTTGGTATGTGTTTTAAGTAATTTTATGCTCTTGTTATATTTAAAAGAAATTTTTATCTTGACATTGCTTAGTAATTATATTTTAAAAGTTGGACTATGATTTATTTGACATTTTATGATTTTTTAAATAAATGGAATTGTTAGTGTTTTAAGTAATTAATGAATAGTTAGTGTTTTATGTAATTAATGAATTTTGTTATATTTATGAAGTCCTTTGCTTTAGATGTTTGTTACATTCTCAATCTAGCAAGTAAGTTTTCGCACACAAATTTTTTTTGTAATCGAAATAAATAAACTGAAAACTGAAACTATGATAACCTCAAGACGTGGACTGGACTGAAGGCCGCGGTAGATTTAAGAAGACTCACAAAAGAAAGAGAAAAATATAGAGAGATGGTCGCCGACATCCGTCAGGATATGGCACAGAGAGAAGAATGAGCTAGAATAGTTGTATAAAAAACCGTAAAGAAAAAATTAAGGGTTTGTTAATCTTCCTTATTAATTGAACAACTTTTTGTAAAATACATAAATGTCGAAATACAAAACAAACTGGGTCTAGAAAAAAGTGGCTTTCTAGTATCGCAAACGCTAATAGAATAATATAACCATAGAAATACGAGAGAGCAAGGAGTCCAAATTCTTTGAGATTAACATGTTGTGTTAGCCTATAAGTGTGGTACATATTGATAAAGAAGTTGTAAACACATATTTTATAAAATTATGTATGTATGTACTATGTTGGCTAAATAAAAAATAAACAATGTATGGTATTGACACAAGCAAAGAATTACCCTAATAAATATATATTTTCGATTTTATATCACCACTTTCTCGGCGTGAATGATATATAAATCCATACTAAATTTCAGCTTTCTAGCACTAAGGGTCTCTGAGCTAAGCCGCGGACAGTCAGACAGACAGAGGACATGACAAAACTATAAGGGTTCCCTGTTGACTACGGAACCCTAAAAAACAAAATGGAAAACAACGCCGCCGCAGTGTCCTATATCCCTCGCTCCCCTCAGGATTCTACTCTAGCGCTGCTCTCGGGATGCAACAAAGTCCCTTGAAGGAAAATTCCTTTTACTCCACTCGTTAGGTAATCGACTATTGTATTATAAAGGTTGAACAGACAGAAGGACAGCGAAGATGCCTTTGGGTGCAGACCCGTAAAACACCGTAAAGATATTCCCGCATGTTTCAACACTCTTCATCACACACCCATCAACACTTAGCATCGCGTGCTACACAGGATGATTCATATCCTGCACTGACAATAAATATAGCCCACACGCAAGTCGAAGTTATTTATTAACACTCTGTATATAGGCTGCTCTTAAATTAGATAAATTATGTCGGTTTGCGTGTCTGGAAGCAAATTTTTTTGGAACGGCATTTTGAAGGTTTTATTTTGTTTTGGGGCTATTTTAGTTGAAAGCCATTTATTTCACTGTTTGAAATCTCTTTATAAGCAACTCTAAACGAATAGGCAACTAACTTCAAAGTATTTGAGATTTCTCTTTTTTGGTAGCCTGTTAAGAGCCCTACAACAGGTTAAAGGCGGCTTCTTGTAACGCCATCAATTATTTCTGTCCTATACTTCTATTTTACAACTTTTTGTAAATATTTCAAGGTGATTCCGCCATCACATCGTCATTCCTACGGCACTTTTTATTATCTGGCGTGTTGCATGATTCAGAGTCTTTTATTAAATGTAGATAAATTATTTTATTCTATGTAGATTTTTAACAGAATACTTATTGACCGACGTAATAGAATACAATGCAAAAACAGCGAGTTCACTAGCGTTTTTGATCGTGCTATGGCAGCGTAAAAGAAATGGCAAGATACCAAGATATAAGTCTGCAATGAACATTGAAAAAAAAAAAACAGTGTCGGACTAAGCACAATGTAGGGTACTGCAGTACTTGCTTGAGGAATTATAATTTTTAAGCGGGTTTCGATTTTTTCATAAGCCCAGCGCCTGATTGCAATTTATGTATATTTCTGTTATTTTCAGTTTTTCACCCAGTACCTCTTAACCTGTAAAAACCTATGTACTTAGCTGTGATAGTTTTCCTCTTAATTTCATCATATATGCGTCTACTCATCATATATGTTCCTTGTTGACTACGGAACCCTAAAAAAGAACTGTTTACTGCATTTAAATGTTTTTATCCGTTGATAAGTTTCTTTTGTTTCGCTGAATTAATTATCAGAACATCATTCCTCTTTGTGATTGATGTAGTCATCAATTCTTTGAACTTTTTTTCAGGTAGGTTCTTTTTGTTTTTTTTTTCGAGATACATGGGATTGGATTGCACATTTCAGCCGCACGGACTTTCATCAGATCAATCAATCAATAAAATTAGAATCGAAAACTTTCTTAAGACTTCTTTTTTATGTTACAAGTGAACAAGCGAGCTTATGGGCCACCTGACGGTAAGTGGTCAACACCGCGCATAGCGTCCAATGTCATATTCGTAGCATAACTTAAACTAACAAGACAGCAAAGCGCGTTGCCCACCCTGAGAACTAAGATGGTGTGTCTCATGTGTCAGTAATTTCACTGGCTCCCTTGCCCTTCAAACCGAAACACAGCATTGCAAACACTGCTGCTTTACGGCAGAAAAAAGTAAGGGGGTGGTACTTCCCCAGACGGACATTGCATGAAAGCCCTACCGCCTTCAAAAAACCTTCTGTTTAGATGACCACGTGTACGGTCAAGAGCACGTCAAGCCTGATAAACTTAGTACAGTTCTTATCTCTATCGACATATTCTATGAGCGAGAGTCGCACTGCAAGTGTTACGCTTGACGTGTTCTCGGCTGTACAAGGTACGGAAAAGCTGGTTTAGAATTTCACAACTCTAGATCCTCCTCAGTTTGTAACTTTTCAAAACCCATTTATCATACAACAAGACAAACCAATAATAACAATGATAGCTAATAAATAACATTAATAAAATAGAGTCCTCAAGTTTGTTTGTTTGTTCGTTTAAAAGATTTTCGCTTATCGTACAGGGTGTCTGAAAAATCGTGTTGAATCTTAAGAACTTATTTTGGAGGCTACGTGAAAAAAGGTTTGTTCTATGAGTTATACTACCCGTACCCGAGACTTCATTCGCATATCCTACTAATATTATAAACGCGAAAGTTTGTATGTATGGATGAATGGATGCATGTTTGTTACTCTTTCACGTAAAAACTACTGAATGGATTTTAATGAAACTTTACAATAATATAGCTTATACATCAGAATAACACATAGGCTACAATTTATCCTGCGCAGACGAAGTCGCGGGCACCAGCTAGTAATATATAAAAATAAGTCCATCCCTTGTCGAAGTCAAAACTATCCCTACACAAAATTTGATTAAAATCGGTTCATAAGTACATAAGTATAACAAATACTTAGCATACTATAAAAGCCTTCCGCAGTGGATGTTTTGTGGGATAAAATGATTATAAAAATTTCTAAATAAAGGCTAGCTTAAAAGTATCCTAAACCGACGAGCGTGTATGAAAAGGTTGGTATGTAAAAAAATATTTTTTTTTTCCGTTTCAATTATGATGATATTTCACTAAGTAAATCAAATTCCTAAACGTTTCACTTTGAAATCACATGAAAATAAAAAGATCCAAAGAAAAAAGACATATTTCAAATAAAAATCCATGGATACAACACCACATGAGATGAAAACGCGTGCGGAAGCGTACACAACAATAAATGATAGCTTGAGAATCGAACCCACGACCCCGCAATCTAAATCACTTGTCTAATGAACCGAAGCTATAAGGAGGCTAAATTTGATTTACTATCTACTGGAATAATTAAATCGATTGATTCAATTTGTGATTTATTTGATTCATTATTTGGGAGGGAAATATTTGACAAGATTTTATGATTCATTTTTGTAATTTTATTAGAAACTTCCAGGTATAAGATTACCGAATAACTTACTCTGCTAGATTTATTGAGTCCGACTCGCACTTGACAAGTTTTTGTTATTTGTTGTTATTATATAGCTTATTCACTATAAATGTACCAATTTCACGCTTGTAAGTGTACCCGTTTTTAAGATTGAGCTAAAACAAAAATCACGTTTTTTTTTTTTAGTTAAATCAATTAATTATATTTTTTGTATTTTTAGTTATAGCGGCAACAGAAATACATAATCTGTGAAAATTTCAACTGTCTAGCTAGATATACAGCCCGCTGATAGACAGACATCGGAGGCATAATAATAGGGTCCCGTTTTACACCCTTAAATTTCAACTGTCTAGCTAGATATACAGCCCGCTGATAGACAGACATCGGAGGCATAATAATAGGGTCCCGTTTTACACCCTTAAATTTCAACTGTCTAGCTAGATATACAGCCCGCTGATAGACAGACATCGGAGGCATAATAATAGGGTCCCGTTTTACACCCTTAAATTTCAACTGTCTAGCTAGATATACAGCCCGCTGATAGACAGACATCGGAGGCATAATAATAGGGTCCCGTTTTACACCCTTAAATTTCAACTGTCTAGCTAGATATACAGCCCGCTGATAGACAGACATCGGAGGCATAATAATAGGGTCCCGTTTTACACCCTTAAATTTCAACTGTCTAGCTAGATATACAGCCCGCTGATAGACAGACATCGGAGGCATAATAATAGGGTCCCGTTTTACACCCTTAAATTTCAACTGTCTAGCTAGATATACAGCCCGCTGATAGACAGACATCGGAGGCATAATAATAGGGTCCCGTTTTACACCCTTAAATTTCAACTGTCTAGCTAGATATACAGCCCGCTGATAGACAGACATCGGAGGCATAATAATAGGGTCCCGTTTTACACCCTTAAATTTCAACTGTCTAGCTAGATATACAGCCCGCTGATAGACAGACATCGGAGGCATAATAATAGGGTCCCGTTTTACACCCTTAAATTTCAACTGTCTAGCTAGATATACAGCCCGCTGATAGACAGACATCGGAGGCATAATAATAGGGTCCCGTTTTACACCCTTAAATTTCAACTGTCTAGCTAGATATACAGCCCGCTGATAGACAGACATCGGAGGCATAATAATAGGGTCCCGTTTTACACCCTTAAATTTCAACTGTCTAGCTAGATATACAGCCCGCTGATAGACAGACATCGGAGGCATAATAATAGGGTCCCGTTTTACACCCTTAAAAAGTCAATTGGTACGGTCCACCACACGTTAAGGTAATCATTTGCAAAATCGGTCTAGAGGTCCAAGTGAAAAAGTTTAAAAAACGTGTTATTTTGACTCTAAAAAACAGTAAAATATACATGCGCGATTGTAGTCGATTATAACAACTAAAGCCCGCGTCACACAGAGGCGGTAGCGGAAGCGTTCCGGGGCCGGTATTTTTTGTAAAGTATGAGTTCTTATGTACCCTGTCACATTGAAAAGCGGTCGCGGCGCGGTATTTTGTTCCCGCCAAACCGCCCCGGACCGCTTTCGCAATCATACCGCCTCTGTCTGACTTGAGCTTTAAGAGGAATTTATCAGTAGTAGTTCCATAACTTTCTCACTACAATTTGACAGTGTTTTAATATAACTTAGCAGTATTTTTTTATAACTTAGCAATTCAGGACGTTCTGAATAAAGGCCAGGTTAAAAGTATCCTAAACCGACGATGACGACATGTATGAAAGGATTGATGAAAGTTCAGGAAGCAAGGGAAGTATGTCAAGATCGTAGCAGGTGGAGAACTGTGGTCTCTGCCTACCCCGACAGAACCATAGTGCGAGAAAAAAAATGTTCACTAGTCTTGAACCTTGCCCAATGTGTTGGTTAGTGGTACGGAACACTCTACGCGCGAGTCCAACTCACACTTTGACTAGTCTTTTAACCCTTGAAGAAACTTTTGTCCAGCTTTGCAGGCCGTTATAGTAGAAGAATAACTTCTCAAAATGCCAAAACTTGTAAAATAACCCTTTCGCATAATCCTCGATTTCGCAGCGGTGACGAAACCAGAACATTCGCAAAACAACTGATCGACTCGACAAAACGGCTTATTTATGCACCGGCACCGCCATAAAATATTGAGATGTCGCGACTAGAGGCAACTCAAATACTGAGTTGACTCAATATTGAGATAACTCAGTTCTCTTTTTCTTCTTACTTGCGTTGCGATTGGATGGCCCCTTTGCCAGCACGTAACAATGGGACCAAACGAATTGATAAGGTTCTTGATATAAAGTGTGACCAATGCTGCTACTATCTTATTATTTACATACGTTTGACACTAATAAGAGAGAAAAGCTCTTATAGTGCGGTCAGTTAGCTGTTTCATGTAGACACGATTAACAATTTCACCAAATTTTTTTTCCAGGTGCTAGTTAGGTACATATGTAGCTCTCAATTTTTGATAGGAGCCCATTCTTAAATTTCAAAAAAAATCCATAGAAAATTCAAGAATTGGCTCTTATCAAAAATTGAGAGCAATGTACCTAACTAGTACTTGGAAAAAATTTGGTGCAATTCGGTGCAATTTGGTGAATTTGGCGATATAAGACTATAAGGAACCGGACTATTAGCCAACCCCTTAAACCTAAAATTAAATGTCTCTTGGGTCGGTAATTTCGATAGCTCCCTTGCCCTGGCAACCAAAACCGTGCGAACAAAATTGGTACAACCTGCCACAGTTATAGGTATTCTGTGACCTAGGTCTGCAAGAAGTCGACCGCATGGCAAGTCGCCAACCGGAGCGAGGACTTTTTTTTTGTTTTACTTTAATGGGGTACGTCTTCTCCCACAAACAGGATCGATCTTCGAGTGAGTTATCTTCTATACTAGAAAAAATCTATCTACAGCAATTAGGCCACAATATTATACAACTTTTTCTGTAAGCCATCGCCTTGTTTTTGCTTTTGTATCTCAGCACGGGGCTAGTAAGTAAATCGGATTTATGTAAGCAAAAAAATATCATCATAAATCAACATAACATCCCATGAAATGTCCACTACAGGATAGGGAGCTCCCTCCAGAATTCTAGCTTTTGCTGGAAAAATGTGGAGGGGAAGTTCCATAGTCACCTCGCTTGTCAGAGTTACGGCTGGCACCATTGACCGCGGTTGAAGGTGACCGCAGTAAGTAAGATGGTATGATACACAGGAGGATGCTGCTGGCCAATACTGCCCATCCTCTAGTTTATAACCCTTAGTCGCCTCTTACGACACCCACGGGTTTGTATGGAATGCTACTAGTCTTTGCCGGCACCACACGGGACTAAACAAAATATGGATATCTTTAATAAGAATAAGTAATGGCGAAGGTTGACACAAGATCGGTACGCAAGAAGGGAAAGGAGTCATGTCATGACTGAGTCAATGAATAAATTCAGATCACAGCTTGCCCACCCCTAATCTTTAGGATTCGCACAAACTTTGAACAAAACACATTCAGATTTGGGTAGCGTTTAGTTTAAGCAACTTTATGGCGTATTCACGTCTTTTCTATTGGGTGAGGGCTTCCTGCTGAACTATTTTATAGACGAATTACTTCGTTTGTACATTTGTGCACAGTAAGGAGTTTGGAAAGCGATGCGAACGCTATTATTGCTGCTTTATGGTTTCGGAGTAACCGTCCCGATTTCTGGGAAGGGTTTTCAGTTACTGTGTTTCGTATACAGCGTGTAACGAAAAAGTGTGATAATACTAAAGGGTGTGAATCTGCACATGAAACTGAACAACTTGTTTCAAAGAACACAGGTCATAGAACAAAGTAAATTTTTGTCTTGTGTGGAGCCGGCAATGAATAATCAATTCACTATAAATTATGCACCTACCAACCTGTCTCTGCATCACCCTAAGGTAAACTGTTAGATAATGCCTATAGGCGTTAAGTTCGCCTATGTACCTTTGTGCATGAAGTTAAATAAATAAAAAATAAATAAATAGTACCATCCCACACCCGTGGGTGTCATAAGAGGCGACTAAGGGTTATATACTGGAGGATGGGCAGGAGCATCCTCCTGTGTATCATACCATCTCACTTACTGCGGTCACCTACAGCCGTAACGCTAACAAGCGTGGTGACTATGGTACTCCCCCTCCACATTTTTCCAGCAAATACTAGAATTCTGGAGGGAGCTCCCTGTCCTGTAGTGGACATTTCATGGGATGTTATGGTTAATTTTTGACCTCCCATAGAAACTGCATTAGCTAATAGCGCATTTTGGAGTCTTTGGTTATTCGTATTTCGACCTATGTTCCTTGGGAAAAGTTGTTCAGTTTCATGGGCAGATTCACACTCTTCAGTATTATCACACCATTCCATAACACGACATATAATTTAGGAATTGGTAGTTTCTTTTCCAAAACTTGAAGTCGCAATGTGAGCGAAGGCAGGACTCAAAAACCTTTTCCACGCTAGCAGCCAAAAATAACTTGCAAGCAGATTTCGACCAATTAAAATTTTAAAAGCCTTTCCAACGCTAGCGGCCAAAAATTATTTTTGCACGCAATTTTAGAAGGATAAAGCAAAGTTTTCCGATCTTGAAAATAATATTTCCTCCCTCAATATTTTTATTAGTATTCTCAAGCAAAGACAAAACTCATAACGAAGCAAGTGGCGAAACTTGATTCCATAAACACCTACTTGGTCTAAGAGAGCTTGCGTAAATAAAATTTGAAAAACAATCTCTCTTATTTCTGACTGAGAATAGCACTTCAAAGGAATTATTCTTTTTGTTAAGCTCTTTAAGGCCGACTTGTTGTTTTCCCCGGTTTGTTTTGGGTGTTCAAAATTGTGAAGGTTAATTTTAATTATAAGAAGAAGGTGAAAATAAGAACAAATTGACGTGACCTTGGAAAATTGTATGATGAATTGAATATTATATTAGTGGCGCCTAATTTTAAATTGTTTATATGTAAGCGAAGCGTGTCGTTTATATGTTGTTTGTTGTGTATGAGTTTAGTTGTTTTTATGTTTGTTGGTATGTATGCAAAGAATTATAGGAATAAATATTTCATTAATCTGTAAGAAAATATCGGCAATTTCATAGGTAAAGACCTATTATGTATGATTAATTGAATATTATATTAGTAAGGCGCTTAAAGCCACGATCACACCTTCCTGAATTCAAAGACTAATTCGGCATACATTGCTGGGAGGCTTGGTTATGTTAATTGCAATATCCTTACTTCAACTAGAAATGTATGCCAAATTAGTTTGTGAATTAAGGAAGGTGTGATCGTGGCTTAATTTTAAATTGTTTAAATTTAAGCGAAGCGTGTTGTTTGTATGTTGTGTATATGTAGTTGTTTTTATGTTTGTTTTGTTTGTATGTATCGTAATAAAATATCTTAAGGATAATCAACGGACAAACAGACACGTTGTTATATATTGCCTACAGAGACCGTCGTAGTAGACATAAAATCTTATTCGTAAACAACATTTATTTTCGCTCAAAAAACAATTCTGTTTGCTTCAGTTCGCCAATAATAGAATTAGTAATTTTGTAGGAAAGTCAGCATTATTATTGCAGAAATACAATTTCTTTCCTTAGATGCTGCTTCAAATAAGGTTTTATTTGAAGCCCGTTGGAGTGGCTGGTAGTGAGCCAGTCTTTCACGCCGAAGGCCGCGAGTACGATTCCCGCCCTGGGCAATTTTTTTTGTAATGAACACAGTTTGTTCTGTGTCTGGGTGTTATTTATCTATTTAAGTATGTATGTAGTCTCTGATACTAATAGTACAGGCTTTGCCTAGTTTGGGATCGGGTGACCAAGTGTCAAATGACCCCCAATATAAAAAAAAATGGTACAGTCGGCCGTACGTCAAGTCAACGGTAATCGGTGGTTTTTAGGGTTCCGATACCAAAATGGTAAAAAAGGAACCCTTATGGTGCCGCTCTATCTGTCCGTCTGTCTGTCACACCTGTATATCTCAGCAACCACTCATGCTATCGACTTGAGGGCGGAGAGTGTCCGTTCTGTATGATAGGTACGGTCAACCGCTCGTCGGTAGAAACTTTTTCAACTCTATTACCACGCCATAAGGTCCAAAAGTGTTTCTACTGATGTGCGGCTGTGTGTACTATTACTTTATTCTGTGCCCCCGATCATAACAATAACCGCTCAACGCGTCGGAAAATTAAATTCCGTCAAAATAAATGAAAAGATGCGATAGGGGTGACGGCCATCGGATAACCCATTCTTCCGGTTATCCGGTTTTTCGGTTATTCGGTCATCAGTAACGGTTTTTACGGTTGACTTGTACTGTTCAATACAGTAACCGGATTTAGCTATGATATGAACGCGTGAAAGTATCCGGGTGTGAAATCGAATCGAGATTCTTTTTTTGTTTTGGCAAAGAAATAGTGATAGGTAATCTGTAAGTTCAAAGTTTGTTTGAAAGATAGAGGAAATAGTGATAAAAAGAAAAAAATAAGTGACTTGATTCTTCTCACTACTATTATAAATGCGAAAGTATGGATGTTTGTTGTTTATGTGTTTGTTCCACTATCAAATTTGGGAGTAACATAGATCAAGCACTGGAAACATAGGCTATAATTTATATGAAATGAAATGAAAATTTATTCGCATAAAACATGGTAAATAATAGATAGAATTGTTTAAGTATGTGTCCTCATGTCTTTTACCAGAAATTGGCATGCATAATATAGATTAACCTTAATTCGTTAATTAATGCGAATAAGAATACAATCAAATTAAAGACAAAATAAAAAATATTTACATCATGTCAAACATTTACAAAATTAAATTAATATATGTCAAAATTTCTCAATTACCTAAAATGTCCTTAATACTATAAAAATTCTTATTCTTTAGGCATGTCAATAAACGTCTTTTAAATAATTTATTCGGCAATAATTTAAATTCTTCGGGAAGAGCATTAAAAATTTTTACACACATTGCGCTACATTGCTTAAGATACATAGTGAGTTGAGGTGTACTATCGAATACTAACCTGTCCTTATGTCTGACATTTACACGATTGTTGTGAAATTCTGAAGCTTTTTTAAATAGGCTCATATTATATTTTACAAAGGTTGCTACCTCAAGAATGTACAAGCATGGTAGTGGGAGAATCCGCAGTGATTTAAAAAGGCGGTACACATGACTCGCGAGGTTTCTTGCCACACATTGCTCTGAGACATCTCTTCTGGGCTATAAAAAGGTGGGGAATTTCCCCAGATTAACAGACCATATTTGAGCAAAGATGCCACATACCCGTGGTAAGCTGCTAAGGACGTCTCTATCGCAGATGTGTTACGCAGCCTGCTCAACACATACACATAACGGTGCAACTTATCTCTTACAGCCTCTATCTGCTGTTTCCACCCGAGGTTAGAATCTATAATCACACCTAAAAATTTTGTTTGGGTGACTTCTGTTATTGACGAACCTTTATAACTAATATTTAGCCTAACTTTTTTTTGTCTGTGTGTCCCGAATTGAATAAAGTTTGTTTTATTTAGATTTACTGTCAAATTATTTGCCTCTAGCCATGTAACTATTGCTTCTATAGCATTATTAATTTCTAGTTCATAGCTATTAATATCTGATTCGTAAGGAATAACGACAGATACATCATCCGCAAAAAGTACCTCATGACGATGACTCAAAGACTATACGAAGCCGCGGGTAAAAGCTAGTAAAACATAAAGAAATAGCCTACTAAAAACAGAAATAGTATATACCTCGGTTACGAAATCGTAAGAAACATTCTCGAACAGTTTTGGTTCTGATTTTGTTCTTTTAGGTTAAAGCTTGTACTTTTTTGCAAATTCGAAGAACTAGTGGAAATATCTAGTTCTTTTATTATCTTTGAAACGCTTCTGTTGAATTTGAACTAGCTAAACTTAGGAGGTCAGGTCACAGATTATATTACAATAATAGTTACTCTTACACAGAAATAAATGATCTCTTAAAACAAGAACGCAATATGTCTCAACTGATATTGCTTGATTATAAAGTTAAATGTCTTAGAGTAAAATGATCACTCTAACGTATTAAAAATGCCGAATTCTTAAAATTCAAGAGAGAATTTCTTCTAATAAGAATTATATTACTAGGTTTGAAATTGATGTTTTGAATTAAAACCATTTATTTTTTACATCAACAATGAAAAAAATCTTAAAGCAAGTAAAATATTAATCGATTGAAAAAATAAATCGTTTCGCCTAAGAATTATAAAAAATATTAAATGAAGATTTAGGACAATATTAAGGCAAATAATATGTTGCTTGGTATAAGATGGTTGCTGTTTCGCTCAAGAAATAGTTAGGTAAGCAATGAAGAGTTAAGACTATATTAAGGCAAATAACATTTTGCTTAGTATAAGATGGTTGTTGTTTTGCTCAAGACCTAGTTAGATATGCAGTGAAGAGTTAAAGCGATATTAAGTCAAATAATTGTTGCTGGGTACAAGATACTGTGTCAAAGACGGAACGGTATCAAAATTTCGATTAGTTTGCTAACCAAGCCTGTGGTCTAACGGTCAGAGCGAGGGACTACGATACCGATGGACGCGGGTTCGAATCCAGCCACCCCTAGGACTTTTGGTAAATTATAATAGTTGATATGATATAATGATGTAAATAGTTAATGATAACGTTAATAAATAATAGAAATGGAAACAAATGTAGAAAGAGTAAAAAATAAAAAGATCTAATATCAAAAATGCTGGCAGAGAGCAGAAGAAGAGGAATAAAAAGAAAAAACAAGAGATAAAAAAGTGCTTTTTTTAAAAGAGCCTTTTATTTTAGTTTTTATTTTATTTTTAAATTTTTCAACAAAATTTGTTTCGCTCTTGAGGTGACACATTTAGCTTTTTGAAAAAAGAGCTTCAAAATTTTTATTTAAATTAGTTTCATTCTTGGTGTGA
Organism: Athrips mouffetella; assembly: GCA_947532105.1. NCBI lineage: Eukaryota > Metazoa > Arthropoda > Insecta > Lepidoptera > Gelechiidae > Athrips > Athrips mouffetella. The sequence goes on along the minus strand of OX383981.1, from coordinate 15,503,168 downwards.
TAGATGCTTCAATCAAGTATGTTTGGTTTTTGTTGTGATAGCTTTTAGTTTTTACAATAAGATAACAGTTGAAAATTGATATAAGAAATTTAGTTCTTGGTCGGAGAACTATAATACAAAACCTTTTATTTCTCAATCTAAGACGTTTTCGAGTTTCCTTATATCGAAAACCCAAAAGATCTTAACTTAAATAATATTATTTGGTTCAAGATATCTTTTTTTTCTGTGTAGGTCAATGATGGATAACAAACAAAGCAAAACCTAGCAGTCTACCTTGGTAAACAGATAGATGTCTCAGCCATTACAGCACACTATTGGCACACGATCCGCAGGAAACGGCAAATTATCAGTACAATTTAGCACCGATGTCTTAGGGGTAAAACAGACGTGCGCGTAATAAAATAGTCGCTCATGTTTACTGTTCGCGTTTACGCTAGGAAACAAGAACGTTCGCATCCACGGTCCCACAATATTGGATTATTTTGGACCCCTGGGCAAATTGTACTAAGCTGAATCATTTTCCCAAAGAAAGAAACAGAGTCAAACTGTTAACTGAAACACGACAACTAAACCAAACACACTCAGACACAGGGAACACTAAAATCGTTCTTACGAGTATGTTACTGTCACAATAAAGCTAAAAAATAAGCCTAAATCTATGAACAATGAATAAAAAGAAGAAGTAACTAGTAAAAGAAGCTAGTATGTCAGGATCTAAAGAGCTGGAAAAACGTGTTCTCTGGGTGAAAAAAAGAAGAGCTAGGTACTAGTCAGGATAAAATCGGTACCGGCAAATCATGTAGGGGATACACTAATTGTAGGGGGCAATAGTGTGTACCCTCTGTCTTCCCTCCAAGGAATATGGGAAATGTATGCATGCCAAACAAACAATATGTCATGTACGTACCTTGTAGCAACCTATTTTAAGTTTTACATAGGAGATGTCAAGTTAAGTCTTGAAATCGCAATTTCAGTCGTTCGGCTGTGCAAACCTAAGATTTATCACTTCCTGTAGCTCAGCACAGAATATTGTTCAGTTGCCCGTCTACACTTGGGTGTTTAGTCGTTCGTCTGCGAGAAACCTAAGCGATAACGAGAAGGAGAGGCTTCGTCATCTGCGGGCACTCGCGGCTTGGAGACAAGCCAAAGCACGGAGCGGCTTAAGTTACAGTTTCGATCATGCGATTGAGCGACTATGCGCAGTTACGAAACTATGCATTCAAGTTGTTAATTGGGGTAAAATAGATTATGTAACGAAGAAATTTCGGAATGTTTTCCATCATATGTTTTTCATGTTACATGCTCTTGTATATTTCGTTCTAATAAATAGTAATAGATCAAAACAAAGAACTGGCTGTTTCAGAAAGTATCATTTAACATACTTGTAAAAGGGGTTTTAAACATCAAGAACTCATCTTCGCAGCGTAGGGCAGACGTTGCGTAGTGTGAGAGAGAGCAAGAAACTTGAAGAAAGAAAATCAAGAGCGCTGTAAAAATCATTGTACAGATTGTTTGCCCAGGTCAAAGATCGTACAATTTTGCCCAGGTGTAATCTAACACTTTGTTTCACCCTTAGACAAGAATACCTCTCTACCAAGAAATAGTGACGATCTTAGAGGCGCCTACTCGTACTTTAATTACGAAACCGCAGGAAACATTTCAGACTTCTAGACTTGGTATTCGAATGATACCACATTTCAGAAGCATTAACAAAACTTCCCCTTAAAAAGTGTCAACTTGTAATGGATACATTTAACAGGGACTTGCAATTTATGCAAAGGACCAGCATAAATTCAACCTAGCAGCACTAAATCCGTTTCCAAGTCGCGTTTCTCAAATTTAAATGTTCAACAGATTTTGTGCCAGTGCCAATTCTAGCTGAGATTTTTCGTTTCGCGCTGAATTTCGAATTTGGATTTCGCTCGCGGTGGTGGCCGCTAGTTGCGATCTGCTGATTTTGATTGGGTGTTTTAATTGCTTGTGAAGACTGTGGAGCTCGTGGAGCTACAGAGTTTTTCGACGAATGTGTTTTCTGTGTAAAACTTGGTATGTCACCTTTCTTTATTAAATGTTTCTAGTGTTTCAAGTATTTTCTTGCGCAGTTTTACGGTTATGGGAATGGATTTGAACAAATATCTAAAGCCTCGTGTAACGTGACCTTGAAAGTGTCCCTATTTTGATACCAAAAGATTTGCAAATTGCTTGGCAAAAAAGCGCACGGTACTTTTGACGTGAAATTTTACAGATATCCCATTTAACTCCCGTCAAAACCACAACAAAAAGCCTAAACCCAGAATAATAGCACAAAAATCGTCATCAAGTAAAACCGCCTACGTTTCAAGACAATACAATGGGACCCCCTTTCTCGAGGGGTATTTATAAATCGCAGTAATGTACAACTACCCTCAAAATGGAGCCACTAAAACTGATACCATCGGAAGACAATACAGAACATAATTTATTATATCGCGGGCAAAAAGAGGCTCCGAATTTAACTGGCTGTGTGACACACTGCTAGTAAAAACGGATAGTACCACAGATTATACAACGTGATTATGTAATGTCTGACTATACTTCAGTATGGTACTTAGAACAAGAAACGGAACAACTTTCCCCTCATATGAAAAATGAGTTTTTTTTTTGTCGTCCCATACAAATTCCAGTATTGACGGCGCAAGGTTTGTATAGGAAAGGCAATATTTTTTTTCATTTTCCAACCTATGTTTCTTGGGAAAAGTTGTTCAGTTTCATGTACTAAGTACCATACTCAAGTATGGTCAGACATTACATAATCACGATGTATATAAATATATAACATCCCACGAAAGGTCTACTGCAGGACATGGAGCTCCCTCCAGTACTCCAGCAAAAATTTATGGTAAGTACTTAGGAGGGGATTGACTACTAAACGTTGTTGTATTATGTCTCTACAAAAATCCTTAACAGAATTAGGTAAAAGACTTCTTAGTTTTTTTACTTCGAAGGTTGTATAATAATACTAGTATGTACTCGAAGTGTTATTTATCAAGTGCATCGACTGAATCCTTTCAAGCCATATGTACAACTACGCAAACGCAAGTAAACTAAAAAGCGGGCCCTCGTCAGGGCTTGTCAACCGCGGCCCGAAGCGGGTCGCGGGCCTAGGGCTGCCAAACAGCAGGATTTTTATAATGTTAGAAATTATATTTATTTTAGCCACTTCACGTCAGACTAAAAAAAAGTAACTTTTTAGTTTGACATCATCACTGACGCGTTTATATGAAGCAAAACGTATACAAGTAGTTCAGCACAAGAAGGCTCCTGAAACGTGCCTACTGAATGAAGAAGATTTCAAGTTATGTATGATGAAGGATCAGGAGGTGGATTTTGAAGGTGGTAGGGCTTTTGTGCAAAGTCCATCTGGGAAAGTACCACCCTCTTGCTTTTTTCTGCCGAAAAGCAGCAGTGTTTGCACTGATGTGTCTCGGTTTGAAGGGCAAGGCACCCAGTGAAATTACTGGCACATGAGACACATCATCTTAGTTCTCAATGTGGGCAACGCGCTTTGCTCTCTTGTTAGTGTCAATTATGATAATAATAAGACAGTGAGCGCTATGCGCGGTGGTGACCACTTACCATCAGGTGGCCCACAAGCTGGTTTGCTCACTTTTTATACAAAAAAAAGTTATATTGACAGCACATAGTGCGGGAGCCTAGACAAGAGGCTTTCTATTATCGTTATTGTTGTAGAATACAACGAAAATGTATGGGATTTACATAAGCAGACGAAAGGTTACGTGATAGCTAATGTCAATTCCATACTAGCGATTGCGATAAAACACAGGCCGATCAAATGGGGCTACAACTGCAACACCCGGATTAGAGTCAGTTTGTTTACTAATATTTCATTTGTGCAAGGGTAGAAATTGCTTCGAGTGTGGTGCCTGGTGCCCTACCCCAGACAAAAACTCATATACTTAGGTACTATCTTGTCCCTTCCCTCTTCGTCCATGCAATCTAGACATATTTTTTTTGGAAGACATTGAAAATAGCCGCGTGTCAAAATAAAAAAATCGGTCGTCAGTGTCGGTCGTAGAAACCTCGAAACCATTGACGTCAGAAAACGCTGCTCGAAAATAATAACAAGAACGTCATATCCATAGATATCAGAAAAAGGTCATATCTTATTTTATTTTTGTGATAACTGGTAACCCTACGGCCTCCAAAAATTGGTTTTCGGCCCGCCTGAGCGTTAGATTAATTTGCTTGTGGGGTTCAATTTTTTTTATTACGTCACGGAGCTTTTCGGCCCTAAGGAAGGATGTGGGTGGAAGTTTCCCATAATTATGGAATTAAGAATGCATGGGCTGTTCCGGTCGGGATGTGCTCTCATTTTTGAAGGTGAGGGAAATTTATGTGAATCAATATTTGCTTATTTTGAAAATATATACAATGTGAATTTTCATTCGTTTTGCTTCCGAAGGCCACATGATAAAAAGCAACTTTAGCAAAGAAAAATATAATTGTTTGAAAAAACCTTTTCGACTCCCCATAAAAAAGTGGTCACGTGATCGACTCATTTTGCATGGAAAGGTGAAACTTTTTATTCAAATAAAAAAATGTATGCTTCGAAAAAGTTGCTCGTTTTCAACAGTGAAATCATTGGACTCCAGGACCAAAACCAACAAAAATTCATGCTGAAATTATACACAGACTTCCCTTAGAATTACTTCACTTTTTACTTTCGAGTGGAGCGAGGTAGGTATTGTATTCGTGAAAAAAATAGTTTTTCTAATTTTCTCAAAAATGTGTTCTATATCGTTTGAGGTTTGTTTGTTTTGATGTTTGACAATTTGAATTCTGAAATGATCTGTATATTTAATACGAACATTTTTTTGGAAAAACGTAAATACAATGTGTATGGCATTAAAAATTTAAGATTGTGGTTGATAGTTTTTCCTTGAGCATTGCGAGAAAGTAAGTGCAGTGCTGCTGTACCATTTATTTACTCGTAAGTGTATGGGTTTAAATAATTAGATACATTTTTATAAATAGATTTTAAACAGTTGTATATCTTGCTTTGCACAATCTTTCTTCTTTTATTTCAAGCGCCATATATAAAAAACAATTTAAAAGCATTCTTCTTCAACCTACTACATTTATCTGCTTAAGAAAAGCTGAGCAATAAAGTAGCCATTTTAATATTAATCCCAGAGTCCACAAAGAACTGTAAACTGAAAATATAAGACGGGTACGGAAACCATTGCAGCGACGGTAAAAACACAAACAACCGAGGATGTAGAGATTATTCTAGAAGAGACAAATACCGACCAGTTGATCTGAGGAGAAATTTAAGCCCGAGTCACACTGAGGCGGTAGCGGAAGCGTTCCGGGGGCGGTATTTTTTGTAAAGTACGAGTTCTTATGCACCCTGTCACATTGAAAACCGGTCGCGGCGCGGTATTTTCTTCCCCCAGATCCGCCCCCGTTCCGCTTTCGCAATCATACCGCCTCTGTGTGCCTTGGGCTTTAAACAACTCCAGCCCTTTTTAAAGGCACTCGCTTTCGCGTCGTGGCTGGTAATATTTAGTGTAATCTATATATATAAAAGAAGAAGGTGACTGACTGACTGACTGACTGACATATCAACGCAAAGCCCAAACCGCTGGGGCTAGAGATTCCAAATTTGGGATGTAGGTTCCTTATGAGGCCTAGGGGTGCACTAAGAAAGGGTTTTACAAAATTCCACCCCTAAGGGGGTAAAATAGGGGATTAAAGTTTGTATGAAAGTCCGTCAGTTTTGAAGTTAGGATCTTCAAAATTTGTATTTAGGCTGACGACTAAAAATTAATATTTACGTGTCTCAGGGTTTTTGAAAATTCGACACCCTTAAGGGTGAAAAGGGGGATGAAGTTGAAAATTCTTTATTTTTAAATTATTTAGGCATTAATGATGTAATTATATGCAACGTTCATCACTGTCATTGAAATTCCATCCCAAATTCAACCCCTAAAAAAGGGAAATGGGGTGAACAAGTCTAAAAACCAATATGGGTATCGTTTGTATGGTTTATCGGGTCACTGGTTACGAAAACTACAACAATTTTGAAATCCAACGTGGTGGACGTTAAATACCATCATTCCCTTGGGATGGGGTTGGGGTGCGATAGGGTTGAAATGTGAATATGGGTGTTGTTTGTATGGTTTATCGGGTCGCTGATTACGAAAACTACAACGATTTTGAAACCCAACGTCGTGGACGTGAAATACCATCATCCCCCTGGGGATGAAGTTGGGGTGCGATAGGTTTGAAATGTCTAAAAATCAATATGGGTATCGTTTGTATGGTTTATCGGGTCGCTGACTACGAAAGCTACAACAACTTTGAAATCCAACGTGGTGGACGTGAAATACCATCATCCCCTGGGGATCGGGTTGGGGTGCGATAGATTTGAAATGTCTAAGAATAAATATGGGTGTCGTTTCAATGTTAGGGATAGCGGTTAAATTGGCGTTAGGGGTAGGGATAGGGGCAGGGATAGGGGCAGGGATAGGGGCCGGATAGGTAGAGGTAGAGATAGAGGTAGAGGTAGATGTGGAGGTAGAGGAAGAGGTAGAGGTAGAGAAGTAGAGAGGTAGAGAGCGGTAGACAGGTAGAGAGGTAGAGACGTAGAGAGGTACAGGTACAGGGAGAGGGAGAACGAGGGGAAGGGGGAGAGGGAGGGAGAGAGGGAGGGGGAGGGGGTGAGGGAGGGGAAGGGGGTGAGGGAGGAGGGGAGGGGGAGAGACAGAGGGAGGGGGAGGGGGAGAGGAAGGTGTCTCTCACCTCTCGCTTTACATTTGTTAGGATACTGCTGCTAAGTTCATCTCTTCTGAGTAATTTATGAGTAACGTCTGTATATTATATAAAATTCAGGTGGATCTTGAATTATACTCATTGATTTACGCAGGGTTAGTCCTGTTTTTCCTTAGTTTAAAATTACCCCGAAATGACGGGAAAATAACTCATTGCTTCGGAAAACCGGTAACAACATAAATACGAAATCCACGCGAGCGAAGCCGCGGGCAACAGCTAGTTTACTATAAAGTGTATTCTTAAATAACTCTCTCAAGGCGATATGGTGCGAGAAACCTATCCGATCCCGTTCGGGATCGGTAGGGTTTATATACATTTTCAAAATCATTGGTTTACAAACGAATAAAAAAACTTCTTGTAAAACACTTCTTGTAAGCAATTTAGACATCTATGTAGACGACGTTATTATCACGGCGCTGTTTGAGCGCAACGAATGATATTCCACAAACACAAAGCTATTTTACACTATTAGGACAGGATAAATTGACAACCCATCTCTACCCGTGGGTGTCGTAAGAGGCGACTAAGGGTTAATGAACCAGAGGATGGGCAGCAGCATCCTTCTGTGTATCGTATCATCTTACATTCTGCGGTCACCAACAACCGCGGTCCATGGTGCCAGCCGTAACGCTAACAAGCGTGGTGACTATGGTACGTCCAAATGGTTCCAGCAATTTTGGAGGGAGCTCCCTATTCTGTAGTGGACGTTTCAAGGGATGTTATGATGATGATGACTAATCGTACAAAACGGACACTATTCGCCCCTCCATTACCTTACCTGCCCGCGCGATTCTCGTGGTGTTTGCGACCGATCGAATATGCAGGAATACGGTTTTGTAAATTTTTAGGGTTCCGTACCTCAAAATAAAAAAACGGAACCTCATAGGATCACTTTGTTGTCCGTCTGTCTGTCTGTCTATTTTTCTCACGAACGAGAAGAGGTATCAGGTTGAAATTGATAACGAATATTAAAGTCCATAAACCACACAAGATCTGAAAATTTCAATTTTTTACAACGGCGCAATCCAAAGATATGGCTTTTTATGTCCTCATCTCCATACATTTATGCAAAAAAGCAAAACCTACAGGGTACTTCCCGTTGACCTAAAATTATGAAATTTGGCAAGAAGCTAGGTCTCACAGTACACAAAGGGAAAAGTCTAAAATCATTAAATATTTCAATTTTTCTCACAACTAATAGTAACCAATTAAGGTGAGCTCCCGTTTCAAGAACTTTTCTATAAAAGAGGGGTCAAGTTGGATGGTCGCGGAGTTTTTAAAATCAAAGAGCAAAAGCTTTTAGTATATCATAATATTGTAGATAGGTACGGAACACTTAGGGCGCGAGTCCGACTCGCACTTGGCCGGTTTTTAATTTTGACAGGTAGTGGTTTTGGCACTCGTTCTCTGTAGCCATGTTGTAACGGTCGTACGGACCGTCTTAACGACATCGGTAGTATACGACAGGTTCAATTATGAATGTATTGGATCGTAAGGAGTCCCTAGACGGTCAAAATTGCTTGACAAGTACAAAAAATTACGTAAGCTTGATGTGCCTGAAAAACAATCCATGTGCTTGGGAATGCTTGATGAAATTTTTTTTTTATATGAAATGCTTGTCAATCATGCTTGGCCGTTCAGATACATGCTTGTCCATCACAAAAAAAATTAACCGACTTCAAAAAAGGAGGGTATCGATTCGACTCGTATGTAGTAAGTAATAAGTGTAGTTTAGTAGTTTTAGTAGTAGTTTTATGTACGTTTGCCCAAGCATATCTCAGGAACTAAAAGTCAGATCGCAATAAAAAGAAAAATCCAGTTGATCTATATATAATTTTTTTTTTATTTTTTTTATATAGAATCGCAAGTTCAGAGCCCAGTTCACTCTTATACTAAAATGAGTGAGAAATTATACTAAAATGAGTGCGAATGCTTGGCAAGCACGCTAAGCCTTTTCAAGCATGCTTGTCAAGCAATTTTGACCGTCTGGGGATTCATGTAAAGCAGTCTTCAAAGCAGACCATTGCAACGTGTATGGCCCCTTTGATATGCGGCCAGTTGTACAAAACTTCTTTAAAATTAAAGCTCTGTTAAATCTATTGCTGTCACCTATTAAGGGTGTTAACAAATGGGTGACCAAGCGTTAGGCATTTTTCAGGCTTTATTAAAACCGAGAGACGTGGTTCGCTAAAGTAGGGTATACCTAGTTTACCCTTAAATAAAACTTTTAAATTAAATGTAGGCAATTTGTCTACGTAGGGAACAGAATTTAGTGTTAAATAGAGACATTAACACGAAAATGGTTTAAGTATTTTCATTTGTAGACTAAAACATACTTGTATGGGAAGTCGAAATGTTTTTTCGTATTTCGATCTATGCTCTTTGAGAAAAGTTATTCAATTTAATGTTTAGAATGAACCGTTCAAGTTTGCACAGTCGGTCACCCTTAAACAGTTTTCTCCAAGAAACTGAAACTTTGGATACAGAGACCATGAAACTTTTTTATACTTTCCACAAATACTCATGTTTTTTGGGAAAAGTAGTTCAGTTTCATGGTCCAATTCCATGGTTTTAGTTTTCGGGACATCTCCTTTTACAGGGCGCAGGTGTCAATGTACCTTCACATTGACACCTGGGACCTGAGACAAGTGGCTTTCTTATATCGCAAACGCTATAGAATAAAAATGTATGGGATTGACATTAGCTGTCACGCAACATTTCGTTAGCTAATGTCAATCCCATACATTTTCATTCTATTCTACTAGCGTTTGTAGAAAGCCACTTGACTCAGGGCCCTGGGATTGACACTAATCCCATGTATTTAGTTCTGCTAAAAAAACCGGTTAAGTGCGAGTCGGACTCGCGCGCCGAAGTTCCGATATACCTTTAGTATTATTGGAAGCAATCAAGTCTATTTTTAGGACCATAAAAGTAAATTTGTTCGTAAAGGTTTTTTGCAGATTTCTAAAAAACTGTAATATTGACTAGCTCCTCCAAGTATTGACATAAACCTCTATCTACCTGTAATTAATTCATATTTTCTCTTTTGCAAACTTAGGAGATAAAGGTGGGAATGGTATTTTTTTAAATTTTTCATCATGAACATAATTTGAAAACTTAAAGTCCCCACTCGAACGTAGCAAACCTAGGAATTTAAAATTTTGTCTCCCTTTTCAACAATATTAATAATATTTTTATTATTCCTTAGTTTGCAATAAAGTTGGGCGATCATATTCTATCTAAAATGATTCCAAATTTTAAGTCTTTAACATGAGTGGTAGCTGAGATAAATAGGTGTGACAAAAAGACAGACAGACAGACGAAGTCGCACCATAAGGGTTCCGTTTTTAACATTTGGGTTCGGAACCTTAAAAACGAGTTTCTAAAATAGAGTTTTGGGTCTATGCCAAGCTGTATTATGTGACAGCTATGACAGACAACTTCTCTAACAATAACAGAAAATACTTCGCATAGAAATCGGTCAATCGATGGCGCATATCAAAATTAAAAATCTTATCAAGGTCAAAATTTCAGAATAATAATATGAAATACAAAAATACTAAAAAGCTTAAAAACAAAACAATGTGATCGATTGTATGTGAAGTAAGCTTACAGTAGTGTGTTTAAGTGATGCTCAGCAGCTCGTTTGTGGCTGCGTTTTTGAACAAAGCAGAAGTAGCTTTTACTAGCTTAAAGGATCTTTTCAACAAGGACGAACTGCGCACCCAGTCATGTTACAGTGAAATAATCCCAGGCCTCTACCTCAGCAATGCCATAGCTGCTGCTGACAAGAACGTTCTCCGACAACTCAACATCACCCATGTACTCACAATCGAATTTCATCAGCTCCCAAAAACCACTTTCGAGGATACCAACATTAGAACCCTGTTCATTAAAGCCCATGACAGATCTCAAACTAATCTCCTGCCGTACTTCCCAACGGCCAACGCCTTCATTGAAGAAGGAATGCAGACAGGGAACGTCATGGTCCACTGTCACTACGGAGTGTCCAGATCAGCGACTCTCGTCATCGCGTTTATCATGGAGAAGTACCAGCTAGGATTTGACCAGGCTTTTAACTTCGTCAAAGCAAGGAGAAGGTTAGAATTTACGTATGTCCCACACACACCAGTCCTCTGGGTGGCGACTTAAACTGAGTGTTGGCTTCCGAAACGAGAATCCGTAACTGGTCCCGGTCTTGTGCGGTGGTTCGCCAGTCGCCTGGAGCTCGCGCAGGTCTGAGCTCACTGCGTCGATCCACCGATATCTGGGGCGGACAACCGGACGTCGGCCCGATGGTTGACCCTCGAAAGCTTTCTTGATTTACGATTGTCTAATTCTTTGGTGCCTCATCATCATCAGCCGAAAGACGAAAGACGCACTCTGCTGGATATAGCCTACATAACGGCATGCGTGCTGAATGGCCTACTAAACGGCATTAAAATGTACTTCATAAACAGCGCGAATTACCATTGGTTCCCGAAGCCCAGTGACTCTTTCCTGTCAGGGTAAGCAGAGACCACAGTCCTCCACCTGCTAAGATCTTGACATACTTCGTTCGCTTCCTCCACGCTCGTCGGTTCAACCCTAACAACGAAAGTATTATTATTCTCTCTTCTTAATAGTTCCCTCACTACTGAGGATCGTGACTCCGTGTCAGCTTGGCAACAATATCTCTCCATTTTTTTCGGTCAGCGGCTTGGTGGAGGGCAGCATTAACGAGTATCTCCAGCTGTTCGGTAATATGGTCCGTCCATCTTTTAGGACATCGTCCTCTGGGTCGTTTTCCTTCAACTTTTGCCGTCACTATTATTAGTATTATTCTTCTTACAGTATCATCAAACCAAACCGCGGCTTCGTGAACCAGCTTCGACAATACAAGGCCCTGAACTACGATGTGACTGGACCCGAGCATTTAGAAGCACACGGGAACATCAACGCATGGCAACTTAAGCATAAGATCGCCTCTGTCGCGGCTATTTTGGTGGCAATACTGGTGCCAGTTGCTGTGCTGGTGCGCTACTACAAGAGGACTAGTACACCAATGAATGGTGTGAATCTAGATATGGAACTGCATGAGATGATAGCGGATTTTGTATTACAAGTGATGGTTTTTTTCATCATTCGGCTTGTATTACTTAAATGGGAAGATTCGCAACCTTCAAGCTTCTTACGAATGTACCTACGTTTTTTGTTTGATTATTGTCTTTTTTGTTTGTTTGATTATTGTTTTCGTTGTTTGTGTAATTATTTTTTTTAATCATACATTGGATTATTATTTTGACTTGAGTTTCAATACAAAAACGTTATTTTTAGGGTTCCGTACCTCAAAAGGGTAAAAAAGCAACTCCACTTTGTTGTCCGTCTGTCAAGACCCTTTTTCTCATGAACGGGTGAAGGCATGAAGTTGAAATAAATATCACTTATTGTACGCCTCTTTCCTATCGGAGTAGGCAGAGACCACAGCCCTCCACCTGTTACGATCTTGACATACTTCCTTCCGTTTCTGTTCTTATCAATCATTTCATACATGCTCGTCGGTTTAGGGTACTTTAAACCTGGCCTTTATTTAGAACGTCCTGAATTCGATAATTTAACTTTTAAATTAGTGTAAATAAAATGTAATTAAAAACGAAAGATATGGAAAATGCCCAAGTGCAAGTCGGACAGCGCTATAGGCGTACCACCACATAATATAAACATACACACAGTTGGCACGCATAAGTAAAATCATGATGTGATACGGGACTCTCCGGTTCTCGAATCCAACTCACATTTGACTTTTTTTAGAAGGTGACTTAAGGGCTCTTTTAATAGCACTACGCGGCAATGTTTCTTGAGCTATATGTATCTATTGTTTAGTGACAAAGGTTTTAGCTCCACCTTAAAGCACTTGCTTAACAAGCTTATAGCTATGTAACTTTAATATAATAGTTTTACACCACCTTTATGGAACTTGGGCTTTAATTAAATTCAGTGTCCGCCCGCGTAGCCCTTTGAGGCCCTTAGTGAGACCCTTTTACTTAAATAGGCTAATTCTAGTTGCTACATTTCTTCTACGTCGCATAAACACTACAAATAAGTTCTAAAAATATAAATTCAGACTAAATGGGGTTCATCATAACATCCCATGAAACGTCTACTACAGGACAAGGAGCTCCCTCCAGAATTCTAGCTTTTGCTGGAAAAATGTGGAGGGGAAGTACCATAGTCACCTCGCTTGTTAGCGTTACGGACCATGGACCGCGGTTGTAGATGACCGCAGTAAGTAAGATGTAAGATACAAAGGAGGATGCTGCTGCCCATCCTCCAGTTAACCCTTAGTCGCCTCTTACGACACCCACTGGTATGTATGGGTTGGTACTATTTTTTGGTACCACACGGGACCAAATGGGGTTACACTAAGGAATTCGACGTTTAGTCAACAAAGGAACCTGAAGTTTTCATGTAAAATTAGGATAGGTATTTCAGGCTGGTTGAACGATACTCTAAAAGGATTTCTGTTCCGGCGTGTAACCTTGTGTATTTGAAGATAAAATCATTTTTATGTTACAATCGCGCCCTAAATATCCGTCATATTCGTTCGTGGTATGTTCTTCAGTCAGGCAAAAGCAAAAGTACACTTGACCGCTGTGACTTTGATCTTGAGCAGGTATATGATTTTAGGAGCTGTTATGTAGCACCGGCTAGTTTATACTGGTTTTGTACCACCTACCGCTACCACTAGCTTGCAGCATGCATACTCGTACAGTTACCAAGCTCACTTCATACTTGTTTTTCTCCTCTCACTCCATTCTTCCGTTGATAAAGGATTCACTTCTCGTGGAGGAGCTGCGATTATGATATTTGTTTTTAAGTGGACCATAGAGGACTGTGTCACAGCGGAACAACCTTCTTTATTTATGTCTCTGAGTTTGACACATGTGTACCTGTCCATGCCAGGTTTACCAGGCAGCTGGTATGAAGTAATTATTTAGCCTTTGAAGTGAATCAACTATGAAAATAACATGCCAAAATGGCTTTAAGTATATTACAGGGTTTGTTATTAAATATTAGGTATTTACTTATACCGGCGTTCTGCTCTGCTGCTACGCCCATATAGATTTCCTTTACATAAACAGTAGATTTAAAAAAAAAGAGTGAGGCAGACGAGCAGACGGGTCACCTGATGGTAAGTGGTCACCGACGCCCATAGACACCGCAACACCAGGAGGATCACAGGTGCGCTGCCGCCCTTTAAGATATTTGTAGGCTCGTTTCTTAAAGACTGCCTTGTTGTATCCGTCCGGAAATACCTGCGCAGGAAGCTGATTCCACAGTGCGGTCGTACGTGGTAAGAATTTTCTTGTAAAACGTACGATGCAAGATTGTCAGTTATCTAGGTGGTATGGATAAAATTTTAACTTCTGGCGAGTGGTGCGGTGGTGAAATTCTGCAGCAGGTATTAGCTCGAACAATTCCTCAGAGCACTCCTCATGATAATAATATTTCTCCGCAGTGCCAGATGGTCGAGTCGGCCGGTGAGGACGTCGTTGCCAATGTTTCAGATTGTTCAACGTTAAATGCGGTCAAGATGTAGAATTTTTGAAGCCGAGTAATTTTCGGAATTTTTGAAGCCGAGTAATTTTCGGAATTTTGGAAGCCGAGTAATTTTGCCTTCCTATGCCCAAAATCATAAATATCCTAACCAAACCGGAAAAGTCCCACCGGGAATAGAGCCCAGAACCTCCAGATCAAGATCTAACCACTAACTAGACCAAGGAGGTTTTTAATAGGAACAGTTAAGAGCACGTCAAGCTGGACACACTGGAGTTTCCACCGTTCTTATTTCAATCACCGTTGGGGTAATAGTCCCGATGCAAGCGTCAAATTTTACCTGCCCGTGATTGTACACTCTGGGCTATCTTACCCAAAGATTTTGGAAACTCATTCGCTTCAGTCCTGTATCTGAGGTCTTACCCTATATTCTTAATTCATGCACGGGTCTATCCCAAACCTAAAGGCATATTTAATTACCTTGTCTCCCCAGAGTGCAGATGAGCCTGTTTGAGTAAAAGTTTAGTCGGTAGCGACACACAAGTAATCCTATTTATTAGAGATTACTCCTCAAAGAAAAGTGAGCTTTTGATTCTGTGGCGACAATTAATTGTTGTACACAGCTGGTTCTACTATAACAATGCGTAGAGAAGGATATGGAGCGGTAGATATCTCTCATCTCCCTCGCACCAGAAAGAGAGAAAGATAGCTGATTTACTTGTAAAAACAGAGAAAAAGCTAAACATTTTTTGTCCTTTTTTTGCGTGCCGGTTATTATTATTCTGTGCCTAAATTTTTGAGACACAAAGGCTCAAAGGCCAATAATAATCTAGTGTAGTATTTTTTGACACTAATAATACAGCAATGGCTGTTGCCCACCGCAACTTCTAATACATATTGTATGTCTCATGTGCCAGTAATTTTACTGGCCTTACCCTTAAAAGCGAAACACAGCATAGCAAAAACTGCTAGGTAAGAATGGTACTTCCCCAGACGGACTTTGCACAAAAGCCCTACTTATCGAGTTATCGAGTTTAATGGCACAATAATGTCCTTGTTTCCCTCGCCCAGCAATGTATCTTAAACTTATCAAGTCGCCGTTCCAACTTAATAGAAAATAGCAAATTAGGCCACCCTGTCTATCTAGGTAACTTAATTATATACTTATTTAGTTAAAGCAAACTTTATAGACTGAGAAATAGTAGTTAACTCTTCATCGGTTAAGTTAAGGCGGTCTTTTTAACCGACTTCAAAAAAGGAGGAGGTTCTCTATTCGATCGTATTTTTTTAATTTTTTTAATTTTTTATGTATGTTGTTCCATAACTCCGACAATAGTGAACCGATTTGAATGATTCTTTTTTTATTCAATAGCGTTTAGCTTCGAGTTGGTCCCATATAAATTTGGTAGAGATCTGTTGATGGAAAATGAGATAAAAACGGTAACTCTTCAATACATAACGGCACACGTACAGTAGGGTAACATTGGGGGTTTTACATCACTGCGTGACGTAAAACCCACCAATGTTACCCTACTACAATGTCTGACACCAATTATATTACTCGTAGTTATCACCACCGGTCTGTATTTTTTGTTTGACCTGTGTGAATAAAAAGATCCGCTCTGTCTCTCAGGCTCTGTCCAAGGTACGACGACCCCCCCCCCAAGGACAGTAAATAAAAATTTAATAGGGATACTTAAAGGAATACGAATATAAATACGAATAGGAATACAAATAGGGATACTAATAGGAATACGAATAAGAAAACGAATAGGGATACTAATAGAAATACGAATATAAATGCGAATAGGTATACAAATAGGGATACTAATAGGAATAAGAATACGAATAGGAATACTAATAGGAATACGAATAGGATACTAATAGGAATACGAATTTGAATTCGAATGGGAATAGGAATATTAATAGGAATACGAATAGAAATACGAACAGGAACATGAAAAGGATCACGAGTAAGAATACGAATACAAATATGAATAGGAATACGAATAGGAATATGGAAAGGAATACGAATAAGAATAAAAATTCGAATAGGAACATAGGATTTTGTTGAAATAAGCAGTTTGTTCCAAAATAAAATTAAGTAGGCCCCAACTGTATCTAGATGATGGCACAATATCGGTCATATCTTGGTAATTAAATTTTTAGCACAACCACCTCAGAAAAACGTTGGATAGCAAATGAAAATAATACGTCCGTATTGCGGCGGCCCAGCTAAATTTCGGTCGAGCAGAAATTCGGCGACTTAAATTACGCTCGTGTGGCTTCACCCTAAGTCAAATCCATAACAGCAAAAAGTTTTCATGCTTTCCTAGTTTTTTATGTAGCAAACAGTTTTCATGATATATTTAATTTTAAAAAGAGCCAGGCTAAGAATATGGAAACTCCTTGCTGAAGCGAGGTCAGTCACGTATTGTTTTTTAAAGTGCGTATTTTAAGATTCCGTACCCGTATTACTAAGCCCGTACTTGTATCGTGCTGGCTAAGAATGGTACCAACTCATCTCTACCCCTGGGTGCTATGGGTGTCGTAAAAGGCGACTAAGGGCATTGAACGGAGGATGGGCAGCAGCGTCCTTTGGCTTAACGTCACCATATTGTGGTCAAAAACCAGCGCAGTCCCTGCCAGCGGCAACGCTAAAAAATAATATTATACTAGGTACGAATTTTTGCTCTAAAATTCTAGAAGGGAGCTTCCTGACCAGCAATTGATTTTTAACGCGATTTTATACTAATGATTATTAATTATAAGTCGTCTAAGCCTTAGTCCGTCCGACCTTAAAGTTGTTTATGAAATTTTTAAAGACATGCTCAGAATAATAATAGAGATAGACAGCATCGAGGCAGACCACGGCGCAGATGGTGCGATGAAGTTCGCGCTATCTGAAGAGACTGTCAACAAGAGGCTCTGAGTAGAGACCAGTTTAGGGAAAGGACTAGTGGGCACAGTGGGCTTTTGCTTATCAGTGAGTCAACCACGGCTAATAAGATAAGAAGAAATAATAAGGGGCATTCCCATACAAAAATTTAGCGATTTTGGTTTAACTCTATAGTAAAGACGGTAGCACATTATAAGAGTTAAACTTGGTATACAGATTGTAACAGAACAGGTATATCAACCCTGAAGGATGTGAACCTCCTCATGAACCTGAACAACTTTACTTAAGGAACATGGGTCGAAATACGAAAAAAAAATCCTAAATTCCTGTTGGTACTTGTCATATCAACGATTACCTTTTCCCAATTCGAAGCCAGCCGGGCGATCGTAATTTATTATCAGTAACATACAAGATTATAGCGTGTTACAAAATAAGGGTAACGTTTCTCAAGAAACACAGGATAAAAAACGATGTATTTTTACTTTTCATTAAAAATGCGCTATCAACTATACAGTATATTATGTCCAGTCAGGCAGATGGATTCTCTTGGTTGCTACCTATCAATGGGTAATTGGATAGGTCACAATGAACTTCAAAGATATCCCATAGGTAACTCCTCAATTGTATAGAGTGTGAAAAGCTCGAAAGGCTTAGTTGCATTACATCACGAAATTAAAGCTACGTTGGTCCTGTCTTGGAACCAGATGAATGACAATTAGTAGGTATAGTGCGTTTCTCGTGTTTTAAAAGTTTAAGCTGATTTTCCTAACTTTTATCTTAAATAATCAGGCTTACTCCATTTTACAATACCTGCGAGGTATGTAACTACTTACTTAACCAAAAATCTAAATAGTAAGTATATTTGTATTGTATTGTTTAAAACTTATTTGTATTACACCCATTACACTAAAACTTACAAAATAAAAATAATTTTAACAAAAAGTAAAACCTCCTCCAAAAAAAACAACTAAAAAGTATGAAATAAAATAAAATCATCAGTAACTAAAAAAGAAAATAACCAAGCCATCTCTCATTTTAATTAAATATTATAAAAATCTATTCTTTTTGGAGTCGAAGCCAGCCAAGGCAAGACATAACTACTTTACGGTGCTAGTCAACTAAGTATCCTTTTTGATTCAATATGGTGCGATACTGCTAAAATTGTTTGCCACGGCTTCAATAGTATTACAACAACTCTCCAAAAGAAACATGGGTTAAAAAGGACATAAGTTTTTGACTGCTCATACTGAAATAATGTAAATGAACAACACAATTGTATAAAGCGCAAAAACTTTGTTCCATGGATATCTTCGAAAGTGGCTCTCTATTAGGTAAACCTAGGTATATTTTGTCTATCATTTTAATCGCATGTTTACTAACCAAATTAACTGGTCCCTCTTTTCACCTCGAACTTTACCTTGACCAGCACCTCAAAGGTAAACCAAAACAACCAGTCAGTAATTCAGCTTCTTCTGTGACAGGAGTTACCATACTTAGTGTTGCCCGCAACTTTTTGGCTGGCACCGACTCCAAAAAGAATAGATTTTTATAATATTTAATTAAAATGAGAGACGGCTTGGTTATTTTCTTTTTTAGTTACTGATGATTTTATTTTATTTCATACTTTTTAGTTGTTTTTTTTGGAGGAGGTTTTACTTTTTGTTAAAATTATTTTTGTAAACTAATTTCGGTTAAAACTTTATTGTGTTTTTTCCTATTGGAAATGGGCTTACTCTTGACCTCGATCTAGTCATGAAGACAAAGATGAGGTCGACGATGCAATGAGCTTGCCCAGAAGAAGCCTATTCACTCGCGACTTGAGTAGATTCGGGTTGTATGAATTCGGGAACACAGACGCAGGCAGAGAATTCCACTCTTTGGCCGTGCACATTATAAAAGATGTTTCAAAGCGCTATGTGCGAATGTGTGGAATATCAACCAAGTATGAGTGATATCCTGCAGTGCGTCTGGACTCCCGATGGTAGAAGGGTGATGGTGGAATAAGCTCGTGAATTCATACAATGATACAGATTTAAATCTAAAACGGAAAGTAGCTACGGATTGGCAAAGTGACATTAGTGACATCTTAATTTCTTGCTTATATTTATGAACTTTGTTAAAATTCTTTACATTAATTTAAAAGTACACACTAAACGTAAAATGGTAGATTTTTTATAAATTTTACAAGATTCTTTTTTAAATAAAACATCAGTATAGAATATAATGTGAATGTGATGGAATTGTTAGTCAGTTTAATGACTCTTTTATACCGGAAGCTAGACAGACTTGCAAACAGTGGATTTAATTTCCGGTTGAATACAAAAACGATCACATACTAGATAGGAGCAGTTAGAACTGTACCTTTATTTATTTAATTAAAAACTTGTAGATCTCGATGTTTTATTTTGATTTATTTGAGTGTATAAAAAGTACAAAGATTTTTGAACACGAACAACTCTTTACCAACATGTAACAACAAACATTTTGGTTCAAACAATTATGGTCGTTCCAAAAAACCAGTGAGAGACATTGATTTTTCGACCCACACTGAAGTGAACTAAGCAAATGAACTGTAATAAAAAATACCACGGATTCGTTGATAGATTATACTAAGGAATTGATGGGCACAAGTAGCTTCTAGCTGGAGACTAACTTTAAAAAAAAAAACCGGCCAAGTGCGAGTCGGACTCGCGCCCTAAGGGTTCCGTACCTATCTAACAAATGATATACTAAAAGCTTTTGCTCTTTGATTTTAAAAACTCCTCGACCATCCAACTTAACCCCTCTTTTATAGAAAAGTTCTTGAAACGGGAGCTCACCTTAATTGGTTACTATTAGTTGTGAGAAAAATTGAAATATTTAATGATTTTGGACTTTTCCCTTTATTTGTACTGTAAGACCTAGCTTCTTGCCAAATTTCATAATTTTAGGTCAACGGGAAGTACCCTGTAGGTTTTGCTTTTTTGCATAAATGTATGGAGATGAGGACATAAAAAGCCATATCTTTTGATTGCGTCGTTGTAAAAAATTGAAATTTTCAGATCTTGTGTGGCCCACGGACCTTAACGTTCTTATCAATTTCAGCCTGATAATTCTTCTCGTTCGTCAGAAAAAGGGTCTTGACAGACAGACAGACGGACAACAAAGTGATCCTATAAGGGTTCCGTTTTTAGGGTTCCGTACCTCAAAAGAAAAAAACGGAACCCTTATAGGATCACTTTGTTGTCCGTCTGTCTGTCTGTCTGTCTGTCTGTCAAGACCCTTTATCTCACGAACGGGTAAAGGTATCAGGTTGAAATTAATACCATATATTAGGATCCATGAACCACACAAGATCTGAAAATTTCAATTTTTTACAACGACGCAATCAAAAGATATGGCATTTTATGTCCTCATCTCCATACATTTATTCAAAAATGAAAAACCTACAGGGTACTTCCCGTTGACCTAAAATTATGAAATTTGGCAAGAAGCTAGGTCTCACAGTACAAATAATGGGAAAAGTCTGAAATCATTAAATATTTCAACTTTTCTCCCAACTAATGGTAACCAATTGTGGTGAGCTCCCGTTTCAAGAACATTCATATAAGAGAGGGGTCAAGTTGGATGGTCAGGAGGCGATTTAAGTTTTAGTTCTATTTTAAAAACGGGAACACTTACAAACTTGAAAATTGGTATGTTTATAGTGCATAAGCTATAAAATAACAACAAATAATAAAATTTGGTCAAGCGCGTGTCGGACTCAAAAAATCTAGCACATTAACTTTCTGAAATTTCAACTAATACAATTATGTTTATGTGGTGGTACGGAACCCTCAGTGCGCGAGTCCGACTCGCACTTGGCCGGTTTTTTTTATTTTGAGGTACGGAACCCTAAAAACACATAAAAAGTTATGCGTGTAAGGAGACACACACGATAAAATTTTAAACAATACTCATGATTTTTATTTCGTGTTATATTTTATATTTTTTATATCAGCCAGAAAAATTTTAGAGGTGATTCTGCCCATGAAACTTAACAACTTTTTCCAACGAACATATGTCGAAATACGAAAAACTTATTTAGAAACAGACAAGTATCGATCCGACCTGCTCTCATGCCAAATAGTGTATACGTACTTTTTTATGTCTAACGCATAGTGTTTAGAGTTTCGTACCCAAAGGGTAAAAAACGGGATCCTATTAATATGCCTCCGATGTCTGTCTGTGTGCCTGTCTGTCCGTCTGTCTGTTAGCGGGCTGTATCTAATGAATCGTAATGGGTAGACAGTTGAAATTTTCACAGATAATGTATTTCTGTTGCCGCTACAACAAAAAACCGGCCAAGTGCGAGTCGGACTCGCGCACTGAGGGTTCCGTACCACCACATAAACATAATTAATTGTATTAGTTGAAATTTCAGTAAGTTAATGTGCTAGATTTTTTGAGTCCGACACGCGCTTGACCAAATTTTATTATTTGTTGTTATTTTATAGTCTATGCCCTATAAACATACCAATTTTCAAGTTTGTAAGTGTTCCCGTTTTTAAATAGAACTAAAACAAAAATCGCCTCATTGACCATCCAACTTGACCCCTCTCTTATATGAATGTTCTTGAAACGAGAGCTCACCACAATTGGTTACCATTAGTTGTGAGAAAATTTGTAATATAATGATTTCAGACTTTTCCCATTATTTGTACTGTGAGACCTAGCTTCTTGCCAAATTTCATAATTTTAGGTCAACGGGAAGTACCCTGTAGGTTTTTCATTTTTGAATAAATGTATGGAGATGAGGACATAAAATGCCATATCTTTTGATTGCGTCGTTGTAAAAAATTGAAATTTTCAGATCTTGTGTGGTTCATGGATCCTAATATATGGTATTAATTTCAACCTGATACCTTTACCCGTTCGTGAGATAAAGGGTCTTGACAGACAGACAGACAGACGGACAACAAAGTGATCCTATAAGGGTTCCGTTTTTTTCTTTTGAGGTACGGAACCCTAAAAATAACAAAAATAAAAAAAATATCAATCAAGGAGGACTTCCCTACTAAAAACGTATTTTTTTACGCAATTTTTGCTCGATTTTTGTTTTAGCTCTAACACTTACAAGGAGTAACAATAAATAATAAAAACAGATCTTTGTTACGCGTCCATAACTAAGACGGTATTTTTACCTTAGTGTTACGGAACCCTCGGAGCGCGGGTCCGTCTCGCACTTGGCCGGTTTTTCCTCCTGTCTATTCTAATCAAGTTAAATCTTTGAGCTATATTATTTCGACTGTACTGCCAGTTTTCGGGATATATTTTTTATCCTTATCCTTTTCCACCCTGTATAGCATGTATGAACGCTGTTTTTACACACGAGGCGTGTTTTATAACAGCAAAGCGTGTATACTCCTGAAAGTTGTCGGTAATTGGATACGAGGGCGAAATGAGCGCGTAGAGACGCCGTCTGATTGTGCTGGGCCTTTTTAATAACAGCCAACGAGATGGACCAAGCTTAGGCGTACTAGAAGTGCCATCTTATGGAAATATTTTTTTCACCTCACAAGCTCGTAAAAGACATTCACTCTCTCTCTCACTCTCTTTCACTTCCATGGATTGGCTGGAAGAAATCTCTTGCAGAGATAAGCCCGCCTTTGTAAATGTCCTGTTATATGTAAATTTCTATTTGATTAGTATCCAATAAAGAATATATATATATTTATAGCCGCTAACATGGAAAAGGTTTTTGAAATTTTATTCTGTCGGAGACTGCGCGCAAAAGTCATTTTTGGCCGCTGGCGTGGAAAAAGGTTTTTTAATTAGAACCTGACGATGAATAATGGTATAAGATAGTGGCACTATTCGTTAGCATAGTCTTCGCTGTAGTAAGGTGAAAAGTTGTGTGTCTCGCTCGGCAGCAAAGTTATTTCGCGTGTCGTGTCTTGAAACCCTCGCTACGCTCAGGATTCTTCTTTTAAATCTAGAATCCTTCGCTTACACGAATTTCAATACAAGGCACTCGCGAAAATTAACAATTTTGTTGCCTTGCATAACAAAAAACTATTATTTGTTGAAGGCGTCGAAAATTTATTTTGGTCTATGACCTATGTTCCTTGGGAAAAGTTGTTCAGTTTCATAGGCAGATTCACACTTTATTATTATCATACCTTTCGTTTTCGTTAGTTTGGGATTACGAGTAGATGATCTTTGGCCTTTTTCAAGATCAATCAAAGTCCATAAAGCTTTGCTGAAGGCTCTTCCAGTTTCTACCTAAATCCTTGTATATAACAGTTTCCTAGCCTACACAACGGATTTTATTGGCGGTGTGCGCCGGCCGGATAGTTGGATGGCAAGTATTTCTACACTGTGCCTAGTTTCGTAGCTGGTATCTTTACACTGTGGTCTTCCGTAATGATTCTAGGATCATTGCTTTTCTTATTATAGTCCGAGGTATGTTTGCGGCCTTATTTCTATATTGGAAATGAAACTGATAGGAAGGATAAAGTAATGTGATAAGATCGAATGATTGTAAAGTTAAGGCCGACTCAAGTACTAGTGAAATACTTTTTTTACCTGGTTTCTGACGTGGTTTAAAAAACTACCTCTGTCAGAAAAAGTACAACTTACTGAAAATGTATATGGACTTTAAGCATGAAAAAAAAAAGCGACTAAGGGTGAGTTGGACTAGCACACCGAGGGTTCCGTACCGTTACCGTTTTGATTATGGACGCGCAGTCACGCAGAGCAGAATATGTCTTTATTCTATAGTTTATGCATACCAGTTTTCGTGCTTGTAAGTGTTCCCATGAACGTACTTAAAAAGGCGCTGATGTTACTGTAAAAACGATAGGGGTGGCATGGTCACTAATATGACAAAACCCTTTTATAATAAAAGATAAAAAAAAGTGTTCCCATTTTTACGATAGAGCTGATAAAAAAAACGAGCAAAAATCGCCTAAATACACGTTTTTAGTAGGGAAGCCTAAGTAGTATTTATTTTTCGCTTTTATTTTTTGTTGTTATATAGGCAACAGAAATACTGTCATAATCTATGATAATTTCACTAGTCTACCTATTACGGTTCATGAGATACAGCCCGTTGACAGACAGACAGACATCGAAGGCATATTAATAGGGTCCCGTTTTTCACCCTTTGGGTACGGAACCCTAAAAACGGTTCTGGTAAGCATTTCATACGCCTAGGTTCTATAGACTTAACCGGATTTCTAGAAGCTCTTGAAGCTAAACTACTTATGAAGCTCAGGTGCCTAGGTGGCTCAGGCTAAAAGCTTCAAACTACATCTAGACTGAAAGATGTGAAAGCTAGGCGTATCGTGTTCAGATATTCGATTCTAGGTAAAATCGGCATCTCCATACAAACTGTCCAATCAAGTTAGCAATTTTTTATGGAGAGGCCGATCTTTATTCATTTCCTGAAAGTTTTATTCATTAAAATTTGTTAAGTTTCTTTGATTGATCATGCCCTTTCAGTTTTTGGAAACCTGTCCCTGGCACCCTTTATACAGCCTGTTAAAACACAGAAACCATGTTTTCCTAAAACCTGAAACCATGGATTCAAACCATCAAACTTAACAACTTTCCCCACCAAGGAACAATGGTCTTTGGTCTTGACAGACAGACAGACTGACAACAAAGTGATCCTATAAGGGTTCCGTTTTTTTTCCTCTTTAGGTCCGGAACCCCAAAAACATTACACATTTCGACCTATGACACAGAAAGTTGTTCAGTTTCATGGCCTGAATTCACAGTACAGCCGTTTTTTGACTTCGTCTTTTTTGCAATCTGCATAATTTTCCTCACCCATCAAAAATTCCAAAAAATCATTCCTGCCCTAAAGCCCATTCACCTACTTCCCAACTTTTAAACCCCAAAAAAAGCGTGTCACTCAAATCAGAGTCCGGGGTCGTGGAGGCTTTTTTTAAAGCCTCTACCAGTCATTTCCTGAGCTCATCAAGCTGGCAACATTAGGGGATGACGGGGCTACTTGGGTACTCCCAAACAAATGAAGTGGAAGCGATGACAGGGGTGCTTAGGGGTGGGTTGAACTATTAAAGACGGAAAATATTTTAAAGTAACTTTGCTGGTGTTTTTTAAGTTTAGAGTGCTTTTACGGTAAACAATGCTAGAATTCAGTACAAACTTAACAGTAGAGCAAACCTATAGGCGCAGTTGATGTATCTATTTATTCCCCTAGTATGAATTTAAACAGTCCTACCTAAAATTTTATCGCCAATACACTAATATAAACCAACACGTCCCCAATGCACTTACACTTAAGCTAACACATCTACGCAACTTGATCGCAACACTTCCACACAATACCCAAATACACCCATTCGCTCAAATCACTTACGCACACATGGTCTTGTATATTTATTATTATTTTTTAGTTCTTATACCATTGATTTAGTTTTAAGTCAAATTGTTACTTCAGGTAGAAATACCTAGTCCTTGCGATACAAGGAATCCTAGTGTAAGGACTAGATAAACTGTATATAACCCTCTTGAGTATAATTAATTTCATTTTCATCTTTCTGTGCCGTGAGTTGCGGGTTCGATCCCAGCCCATTGCAAACACGCTATATTTGTGCTATGTCTGGGTGTTATTTATGTATTTATACCTAGTTAGCCTAGTTTGGGGTCAGACGACCTTCATACTAATAAACATGTTTTTAGGGTTCCGTACCTCAAAAGAAAAAAACGGAACCCTTATAGGATCACTTTGTTGTCCGTCTGTCTGTCTGTCTGTCTGTCTGCCTGTCTGTCTGTCAAGACCCTTTATCTCACGAACGGGTAGAGGTATCAGGTTGAAATTAATACCACATATTAGGATCCATGAACCACACAAGATCTGAAAATTTCAATTTTTACAACGACGCAATCAAAAGATATGGCATTTTATGTCCTCATCTCCATACATTTATTCAAAAATGCAAAACCTACAGGGTACTTCCCGTTGACCTAAAATTATGAAATTTGGCAAGAAGCTAGGTCTCACAGTACAAATAATGGGAAAAGTCTGAAATCATTAAATATTACAACTTTTCTTACAACTAATGATAACCAATTGTGGTGAGCTCCCGTTTCAAGAACATTCATATAAGAGAGGGGTCAAGTTGGATGGTCGCTGAGGCGATTTTTGTTTTAGTTCTATTTAAAAATGGGAATACTTACAAACTTGAAAATTGGTATGTTTATAGTGCATAAGCTATAAAATAATAATAAAATTTAGTCAAGCGCGTGTCGGACTCAAAAAATCTAGCACATTAACTTACTGAAATTTCAACTAATACAATTATGTTTATGTGGTGGTAAGGAACCCTCAGTGCGCGAGTCCGACTCGCACTTGGCCGGTTTTTTTTCTTAACAATAAAATATTTTCATTAAAAATGACGCTAACAAAATATATGTTTAATGATAAGTACTCTGATTCCGTGTTATTTAAAGCCGCAATCACACTTTCCTAAATTCAAAAACTAATTTGGCATACATTGCTGGGAGGCTTGGTTCTTTTAATTCTAATATCCTTACTCCGAAGAGCAATCTATGCGCATTTAGTTTCTGAATTAAGGAAGTGTGACAGCGACTTAGTTTAGATTCTTCCTAAATAACTCAAAAACTAAATTCCTTGTAAAATAAATATCAACTTCAGCATATTCTTTCTTCTTTTCTTACGTTATTACGATAAGATTATTTACTAAGAAGAAAATCCAAATTCATAGGTAATACTAATAAAATATTATGTACCTATTACCGTACGAAAATAAGACGGTATATCAGATGATATTTGATATCTTGTTACGAGTGTCATTAAATCTAACGACTTCTTTACCTACCCTGTTATTCTGGAAATTATTTAAGGGATGTTTATATAATCTACCTTACTCATACAGGGTGGTGGTAAAATCAGTCAACCAAAATAAATAAATGTCTCAAAGGAACACTATTTATGTAAGACCCGAGCAGCAACATTCTAAGGGAGTCGATTAAAAAATGTCCCTTGCGTTACTTTTGGTAACAACCAATGTTCCAAACATTTTTTTTTTCAGTTACGGCAATGATATTGCTCTCGAAATGCAATGCAATGATATTGGTTTACAATTCGAATAAGTCTGTATGAGATCACTTTTAATGGTGAAGTTATTTTTGCCTGTTCTTTTTATAAATTTAATAAATCATCAGATTCTAATTATTTTATTTAATGTAGATTCTTTACAGAATACTTATTGAATGTCATTCTACTACCGTGTCGGATCATGCTATGGCAGCGTATAAGAGACTGCAAGAAACCACTGCAGCACGGCCTACTTTAAGAGTCGGCTTTGTACAATGTTTTTCTTGTGTTTCGCTGGGATATCAGAGCACCATACCTCTTTGTCATTGATGAAGTCATTTAATCTATAATATCCAAAGAGATTTGAACCTCGCTGCGAATATCTACCTCGCGGTAGCTACATCGGTAAACTGTCTGATTTTTCCGACAGTATATGCAGCCGAGTTCAATCGACCCTAAAGAGCCTTTATTGAGGGCCTTTTTTGTAGACATTCAGTCTTATAATTTTTTTGCAACTGCTGTATAAAGCCTGCTCTATCTCCGTAGTACATTACACACCCTTAACCTCAGGCATATTACACGGCGCGCTATTTCCGGCGTAAAATACGTAACGTACTCGAGTACTTTGTTACATTAGTGGAACATTACCGATGTCGTCGAGGCATCCAGGTAATGTTTGGTGCCAGGACCAGGATTATTAGACCTTCGAAGTGTGATAAAGTTCTGTGTTACCCAACAGTGAGACTAATATAGAATCTTGTAAGCTTGAAAATAATAGGTAATATTTTTAGCATAAACAGTTTTAGGTTTTTTTCTTTCATAGCAGGGCAGGTTTAGTTTAACACAAAATAATACAAAAGATATATACCAGGAACTGTTATAATTTTGTATTTTTGAATGTGTTTCGGTTTTTTAAGCAACATACAGGACCGGTGCATACAGTATCATTAAAAATGGTCTTCTTCTTCACCTTAGTCCAGCCCTCAGGATAAACATGAGGTTTACAGTGGATGGAGCTCATCCAGAAGAAGTACATTCACCCGCGACTTGAATATATTCGGGGGAATACAGACGCATGCAAAGAATTACATTCGTTTGTAGTGCGCGAAAAGTACTTTATGAGAATATGTGGAAAATCAACCCTATGAATATTTGAGGTAAGTCCAGGATGGAACAATTGGGCTGGTGGAATAAGCTTTCGGCACACTCACCCTACAATCTGACAAAAAACTTCACGTGCTACCTTTTCAAGAAAATTCTGTGCAAAATTAAAGGCTTCTTAAATTCAAGGCTTCTTAAATCGTTATCAAAGACGTGAGCAAAACTATAAAATGGAACTGAACAGATCAACAGTCATGTCTTTCATATGCATCCCGAAAGCTGGGTCAACTCGGTGTCGGACCGGTTGACCAACCGATGGCCTCGAAGATGATGGCGCGAAGAGTTCGACGTTTTATGTCTGACAGGCACTTAGCATATCAGGGTTATGACGGATGGCGAAAAAACTCTACACATAAGGTAGGAATTACACTTATAAGGCATACGGCGAGTGTGAGGGAAAGGCAAGGATAAGGTACAGTGTCGCTTCAAAACGACACGTCGTAAATTAATAGCGTATGTCGATGGGTCTTTAAGGCGTGAATTATACACAAGCGACGTGGTGCAGGCATTGCCGCTTCGCCGCCTGCGCCTTGCCTTCGGCCTTTTCTTTGTAATCTTAACGTAATGTCGCGTACGTGCCTTTTCTATAATTCACGCCTAAAAGACCCACCGATTTATGCTATTCAACTGATAAATTCATAAGTCAAACAGTCAGTGTAACGTACCTACATGAATGAAAGTAATACTCTCATGAAGTGTCAGAGGTCGTGATAAAGTTGTCGTGAAAATAGATGAGAAAGGTGATAGAATAAGGGAGGATTTTCGCTTGGTTTTAGGATATGGTTTAGGATTAATTATAATTCAATGTTGTTTAGAGGATTGAGATAAACCTGCCACTATGTATACAATACAATCCAAATATGTACAGCGTGAACAACAACGATTTTGAAATCCAACGTGGTGATTCGTGAAAACGTGAAATCGTGTTCCTTGTGGTGCCGGCAAAGAATAGTACCAACCCTTACATACCCGTGGGTGTCGCAAGAGGCGACTAAGGGTTATAAACTGGAGAATGGGCAGCAGCATCCTAATTTGTATCTGACATCTTACTTACTTCAGTCACCTCCAACCGCCGTAACGCCAACAAGCGAGGTGACTATGTTTACAAGCAAGTTGCAAGCTTGCAAATTGCTTGTAATCATGAGTAGAATCACTGGGCTTCGAGTGCAAAACCAATACAAATTCACGCTGTATACCCTATTTCATGGATTTCAGAGTCAGAGTCGCGTGCAAAGGGTTCCATACCTGTCTACCATATGATTGGTACCTAATGAAAGGTAATACCTATTCCCTTCGTCCGTGTGGTGCCGGCATAGAATAGTACCAACCAATCTCTACCTGTGGGTTTCTTAAGAGGCGACTAAGGGCTTATGAACCGGAGGTTGGCAGCAGCATCTTTCTGTGTATCGTACCATCTTACATAATGCGGTTACCAACAATGATGACCTTTTCAAATTCGTAAGAAAAAGGGTTTTGACATACAGACAAACGGACAACAGTCATCCTATAAGGGTTAAATTTTTTCTTTTGAGTTACGGAACCCTGAAAAGGTGAAAGAAATCGGTATTCCGATCGAATGCCGAGTGAGCTCAGGTTCAAAATGTATTCTTTTGATATTTAAATCTTTGACTAATGAAATGAACCCGAGGGAATATAGCGTTGGAGATATTTTCTGGTTTGCGTTATTGATTCGTGCTGGGAATTTTAAAATTACGAGATAGACTGCTTTCCTTTGAAGCCGGTAGTCGATGTACGTACAAGTAATATACAGGGTTTAAGGGGCATTTTGGTGGAAAATTAAAAATAAGTCATAACTGAACAAATTTCAGTGAATACAATATTTAAGGATACGAAAAAAGAAATCGCCCCTTTTTTCAAAATTGTTTACTTGATTGGACAGCTTGTATGGAGAGTCCGGTATTACTTTTCATTTCCTGAAAGTTTTTAGTACGCGACAGGTCAGGAGTGCGGGCGGAATGTATGACACGCCATATATTTCGAACGCACTCCTGAAGCTGTCGCTTACTGTAGGTAAAGCCTTTATTGATGGTTGTGTTTATAGGGTTCCGTACCCAAAGGGTGAAAAACGGAACCCTATTAATATGCCTCCGAAGTCTGTCTGTCTGTCAGCGGGCTGTATCTTATGAACCGTAATAGGTAGACTGTTGAAATTTTCACAGATTTTGTATTTCTGTTGCCGCTAAAACAACAAATATAACAAAAAAAATTAAGGGGCTTCCCTATTTAAAACGTGTTTTTTTGGGTTATTTGTGTTCAATTTTTGTTTTAGCTGTATCGTAAAAACGGGAACACTTGAAAGCGTGAAAATTGGTATAATTAAAGTGCATAAAATATGGAATATCAATAAGTTATAAAAACTGGTCAAGTGCGTGTCGGACTCGCGCATATTTAATACACTTCTACGTGACTGCGCGTCCATAACCAAAACGGTATTTTAACTTTAGTGGTAAGGAACCCTAGATACGCGAGTCCAACTCGCACTTGGCCAGTTTTTTTCATTTTAATAAGACGTTTGCCGCGCGCCAAGAAACACGTTTTCCAATTAG
This sequence comes from Athrips mouffetella, assembly GCA_947532105.1. Classification (NCBI taxonomy): domain Eukaryota; kingdom Metazoa; phylum Arthropoda; class Insecta; order Lepidoptera; family Gelechiidae; genus Athrips; species Athrips mouffetella. The sequence goes on along the minus strand of OX383981.1, from coordinate 15,472,123 downwards.
ATGAGCATTAAAATACTCGAGATGCATCCAATTATTTTTTATAGGAAAAGTTGAACTTAAAAATAGTAGGTAAATTCAAACAACTGAGTTCTCAATGAAAATAAAAAATATTATTTAAATAGTACGCAGAGCAGCAAGTACGTAGTAACAAAACCAGTATAAGCTGAACCAGCGCTACGCTACGAACGCCCGAAACCAGAGACCCGCTCAAGGTCTAAGTGTTTACACTGACGTGTGGCCGTGTGTACAGTTAAAAGCAGGTCAAGCATACATACACACAATCACGTCTCTGTCGGTGTAGGCACAGACCACAGCCCTCCACCTGCTACGATCTTGACATACTTCCCTCGCTTCCTCTACTTTCATTAAACTTGTCATACACGCTCTTCGTTTAACGGTACTTTTAACCAGGCCTTTATTTAGAACGTCCTAAATTTGATCTTGGGTCGTTCACCGAGGCTTTCCTCTTCCAAAGCTTTCATTCACTCTCGCCTGATGGATCCCTTTCGTCAATCTTCGTTCATTCATTCTCTCTTCATGACCAAACCATCTCAGCATTCCTTTCTCAATTTCGCGTCCCTACTCAAGCATATGGTTCTGTGTGGTGCCGGCAATGGATAGTACCAACTCATCTCCACCCGTGGGTGTCGTAAGAGGCGACTAAGGGCTCAAGAACCAGAGGATGGGCAGCACTAACAACAGCGATCGCCAGCTGCAACGCTTATAAGCGTGGTGCCTATGGTAAATCCCCTCCAAATTACCACGCCTTTTTATTGGACTTCTGGAGGGAGCTCCCTGTCCTGTAGAGGACGTTTTAATGGGATGCTATGATGATGATGACACAAGCATAACAATAGCAAAGCAACTCTAGCAACCCCTGCCTCAACAGTGAATTAAATGTGGTAGACACGGCCGCATGTCGATGGAAACACTTTGACCTTGAGCGGGTCTCTGGTTTCGCGCGTTTGTAGTGTAGCACTGCGAACTACTGGCTTGGCGCTTGCGTTCTCTGCCGGCGAATTTGCATGCTCTGTATGGGGTCGTTCATCACATGCAAAGCTAGTGGATACCGCCTTAAATGAAACTTGTCGCACAATTACTGGCTGTCTAAGGTCGACTCCGGTCAAGTTACTGTATCCATTGGCTGGAATAGCGCCTCCAGATGTCCGCAGATCTGTGGCTAGCTCATGTGAAAAGGCCAAGATGAAAGACACACGACACCCCCTGCACAGCCACGAACCAGTGCCGCAAAGGCTAAAAAGCCGAAAAAATTTCGTAAAGTGTGTCGATAGCCTGACCTCTGACCCTTCACAGGCTCGCTGCAGACTGTGGCGTGAAAGAGTTTCACTTCCTTCCCCTTTTGTTCCACCTTCAGAGAGTCTTTCGCGTGGACAGAATTTGCCATGGCTGACCTGGAAGTCTCTAAATAGACTTCGGACTCAGGTTGGCTGCAGTAAAGACAACATGTCCAGGTGGGGTTTCTCAAAGGATCCTAATCTGATCTGCACGTGTGGTGCGATACAAACTATGGCCCACCTAACATCGTGTTCTGCGTCCCCTTCCACCTGCACACAGCAAGAGTTAATGGACGCCACACAAAATGCAGTGCATGTTGCCGAATTTTGGGCTAAACAAATATAAAATTAAAATGACGATGCCATCGACACGCAAAGAAGAAGAAGAAGTGTAGCACTAGTTCAGCTTATACTGGTTTTGTTCCTACGTGCTTGCTACCGTGCATACTTGCTTGTACGTATCTAGTTGACTCCTGTGAATCCGGCTAGTAATACCTTACCATAAAAGGCGACTAATAGATATTGAATCAGATGATTTGAATTTCTGGTAAGGATATTTCACCCCGGCAGTGAACTCCTTATGGGATGTTACAATGATGATCGTGACTTACCTAGTTTCAGGAACGTAATTTTTTATACTAGTTTTTTGTAGCTTACCTGAAAAAGAAAAACAAATTTTATCAAATAATGCAATTTTGGCTCTAAAGGAGAAGAAGATAAAAACGTCCACAGAGAACTCGCCGAAAAATTGTATAATAAAAAATGCGTGGCGTATTACTCGGGGAATGTACAGTCAACAAGTTGGACACTATTGAAATAAGAGCGGTACAAAGTCCAATGTGTCAAGCTTGATGTGCTCTTGACTCTACCAGAGTCACCAGTGTCACCACCCTCATTAGCGTTGCAACTGCCACTATGGAGCGCGATGGATGGTCCCCACCTTAGAGTACAGTCAAGAGCACATAGATCTAGACACAGAGGACTTTGTCCTCTTATTTAACAAAACCTTTACGCGCTATACTCCGCATGTGTCATCCTTGACATGCTCTTGACTGTACACTACGCAGAAGGACGCTGCTGCTCAGCTGCTCGTCCTCAATTAAAGGATCACTCACTCACTACATCAAAGGCACAAATCTTTAGTGGATCCATCTTTTTCTAGCAACATTATCAGCGGTATGCTAGAAAGAGATGAAGGCCCATTTGGAAGAAACATTCTATGGATACGACGGAGACGTTTTTGCTTTTACTCTCTCGTTGTATCTTGACATACTTCCCTCGCTTCTTCTACTTTCATCAACCCTTTCATACACGCTCGTCGGTTTAGGGTCTCTTTGGTAAAAACTCAAAGAAATACAACTAAGCCAACAAATGAAAGTGAAATTCCGCGTGAAAGCGTGTTAAAAAAAGAGTGCCGCATGAAAAAATATGCAATGGGATCGTGCACGGAAACGAAGCCTGTCAGATGCAAATGCGGGTAAGGCCACACATACGGTACGAGCGGAGAGGGGAAATAAATATATGAAAGTACAGTCAGCGTCAAATTCATATGAGCGTCTAACGTAGGTAAAATGATCGTACGAGAGACGTAGTTGTAACTTACAACTACAACTAAAATTGAACTTATTTACGACAGATGTTGTAAGCACCCAAAGTGTTCAAAATATCTTGGCAACAAGGTTTTCAATATTATTATTATTATTAATCTTTATTTCAGACACAAGTCCATACTACAATCATTAATCATAAACACAAAACATGAAAGTCAAAACAGTACCTAAATCAAAATATTTCACTTAAATTAAAAATAATCAATCAAATAAAACTACAATAAAATAAATTACATTAAAATAAATTAAGTTGAATTGAATTAAATTAAATTATGTTTGCGGTCGTCATTGATCAGCATTTTTTTGTCAATCTCTATTACTTGTAAGTACTCGCTAAGTTTGTATTTGTTCCCGGTCCAGTGTAGGAGAGGCCGGTGTCTATTCAGATTCAGATAATTTTATTGAATGTAGATTCTTTACAGAATACTTATTAAATGTCATGCATAATACAATGCAAATAGAGCGAGTTCAGCCGTTTCGGATCGTGCTATGGCAGCGTAAAAGAAACGGCAAGAAACCACTGCAGCACGGCCTACTTTAAGAGTCGGCTTTTTACAATGTGTTTCTTGTGTTTCGCTGGAATATCAGAGCATCATATCATACAGGTCATACATGTCATACAGGTCTCCTAGTATAGACACCAGTCTCTCACATAGATGAACTTTTACTAGTGTGTCTTACTATTCCATACTGTACTTTTATATATGTGAGATAATACTCGTAATAAAGTTTCTTATTATGAATTTCCTAGATCATACCACTTCGACCAAATAAAAGAAAAGGTCAACGTCGTGTCGTTTCAGGAAGAAAAGCAGCTGGCGGTACAACGTGATGACTGGAAGTTAAGCTCTTAAATTGAAGAAGAAGAAGATCATACCACAACTAATTCTTTTAATTGCAAAAGTCGCTTTTCGCAACATTCCTACTCGTACCTTAAAGACGAGGTAGCGGTGCACAGTATCGAATCTAAATATCAAAGGATCGCCTTGGGCCGGGTCAAATGCTTATTTGAATCCATCTAGGTACCATTTACATGAATATTCCTCCTGTGAGAAATTCAGGAGCTATTGTAGACTGGAGGGCTGAGGAGTTGGATGGCTATAGAGTCTTTCGAGGGAGTCACCATCATCATTCTTGTAAGCGTTGCGGCTGGCGACCGCTGTTGTTAGTGACCGCAGTATGTAAGATGGTAAGATACACAGAAAGATGTTGCTGCCCATCCTCTGGTTCATAAGCGCTTAGACGTCTGACGACACCCACGGGTAGAGATGGGTGGTACTATTCTTTGCCGGCACCCCACGGGCACACTAAGACTAGGATTTGCGTACGTTCGTATTTAAACCCGTTAGAGCTAAAGTCACGCCGGGTGTGCTAAGCTTTACTAGCACTGGACTTTAAGGTACAGATAAGTACTATAGTATTTATGTTATCAAACTATGATAAGGATTACCAAACTTGTATTACGGCTTTGTCTTGTCTCTTAACTGTAACTAAATTAAGATGTGTGTGAGTGGTTCTGAAACTTACGACTTAAGATTATAATTTGCGAAGTTCACACCATACGAAAAAAACGTTTCTACAGTTGAAATAATGTAGCTTGACAGCAGGACAGAGCCAGTGGCGTGCACAGAGATTTTCGATGCTATTACTTACCAAAATACTAATACGTGCGTATTGGTTTGTGTGTTTAATTTAAAAATGGGGTTCGAAATTTTCCGTTTTCTGTTTTCTCAAATCTTATATTTATTTGCCTACTATCGCCAAAACAAATAAAAACAAAACAAACAATGACGACTCAGTATAAAAAATAAATAAAATTTATCATTCAAATACATAGGTACATAAGCACGAAGAAAATAATAATAATAAAAGGTAATAATAATGGTCTTTAAATGTCACTTTTTAAAATTGTTACGTAAGACTTCGGTAACTTTCGGCCAAAGTGAGAAATTGCCTACCCTGTGCGATTGTGTGCGTTAATTGTATCATTGTGTGCCATGTATTTATAAGAACGCACACATAGTGCATTCGCATAACCACGTCGGCACACATGCAAACATTTAGGGCTCCCGCACACGACCGAGAATCGGTGGCCGATTATCGCCCAAGACAAGGGCGGAAGATTCAGGTGATAACACGTCAGAGCGGGATGCCGACAAAAAATCGGTCACCGATTCTCGGTCGTGTGCGGGAGCCCTTAGACAGGAATAGTATGTGTCTTTGCCGTTAGGCGCGTAGCGGCGCTAGTGCAGCGCAATAATGCGATGTGGAATGTGCATACCACAGGTACTTACCGAGGCGATGATACCACTGATACTCGACAGGTGGAGCTAATTTAAGTTTTTAGAACGTTTCTTTTAACCTAAATACCACTAATAAATAAATACAATGTGACAAGGTATCCAAATAAAATCCGATTATTTTGTTAGAGTAGCTAGGGTAGGCAGTGTCTTTTTGTCTTTATGGAGTGCACGCCACTGGACAGAGCTATGCGTGAGAGCAGGACGGAGCGATACGTGTCTCTGTCGCTCCAATATCTTACGCATCGCTCCGTTGTCCTGATGTCAAACTACTGCTGTCATTTTTAGGGTTCTGTAGTGTAAAAACCCATATAGTTTCGTCATGTCCGTCTGTCTGTATTTTCGGGGCTTAGCTCAGTGACCATTAGTACTAGAAAGCTGTGATTTGGTACGGAAATACATATTAGTCACGTCGACAAATTGGTATAATAAAATCAAGAAAAAAAACGATTTTTACGGTACCGCACCTACACGTAAAGTGTATGTCGACCCCATAGTGTGGGGCATCGTTAGATAGGGCTTTTATAAATATTGTGACTTTGAAATGACAACTTTTTATTTTAGGGATTCGATCTCATTTCTGCTCTTCTTTAAAGGCTAGATTAAAAGCAAATGCATATCGAATGATAAAATTCAAAATTCGTATTTTTTTTACATTTCATATTTTTTTTAAATAACAATATTTTTGTATGAAAATAGTTGTTTAATCGTATTAGTGGTTCTCAAACTTACGACTTAACGTGGGTCCGCATTTGCTTGTAACCCTTGCTTAATTTAATCTTGGTAAATTAAGGAATCCATCTTGTGAGATGTGCCGTTATTACTCTCAACGTCATGATGAGTTACTTAGAATTAAATTGTTTATATTTACCATGAAACTATGTAAATGGAGAAGTACAATCAAACACAGCTCAAGCTTGACACTCGCAATACGAATTTATCCTTTGCGGCGGTTGAAATAAGAATGGTACACATTAAAATGTGTCAAAAAGAAGTAAAGCGCTCTCTTGCCTGAAGATATAAATAACAGATTAAAAATCCTATCAACCAAAGGTCCACTACGACAAAGGCGCTAAATATTCTCATCATTCCATTTATTAATTTTCATTGTCAGCACGCTTTATTAGTTGCCGCTGGCAATCACGCTGTTTTGTTGATTAAACGAAAAGACCATACTGCGGTCTACGACATGTAAAGAAAAACGCTGTAGCGCCTGCAGCCTGCACTCCAATCTCCAGATACAATCCCTTACTCACCCTTTACGACACTAGGAAGAGATGGAGTGGTAAACGGTGTGCAAAATAACTCTGTCTGTGGCCGTAAATGCGCAGAAGTCAAAAAATGCTTCGCGGGGGTGAGCGCGGCATGTGAGCGAATCGTTAATTGGCTGTCCGCCTGTCACCATTGCGTAGAAAATAACCGTCATAGCCAGAATATTCTTAGTCGGCTCCCTACGAATAAATAATAAGTCAGGAACCCTAACTCAAAACAAATTCCACACAAAAAGTGGCCCTACGTGACGTATATTCATAATACGAATCAATTAGTTTAAATTCAGAACAAGAGCAGGGATTGGTTCGCGCGCGTGCTGCAATGTCAGCCATTGTCAGCTAGTAGTAGTTGAGTAATTGACGCGTTGACACGACTTCTTCTAATACACGACTTTCGTTGGATCATTTTTTGACCGTAGTTACATTTCCTGACTTATTATTTATTCGTAGTCGGCTCTTCACGGATTTAGAACTGATAGGGAATCACAAGAATTAAGTATGTACAGTACTCAATTTACTAAAAAAAAACTACAGCCAAAGTAAACATAATCCTCGAACGAAGCTTGAAATCGAACTGACGACCTACTAAAGTGTCTACCGACCTTACAATAAGAGCTTTATTTGACTTGTAGCATTCTAACGTAATTATTAAGTTTGAACAATTTGCTTGAGCTTATTAAAGCTTTAGTGCGTTAATAAAATTTTGACTTGTTTACTCGTCAGATACAAAAAAAACTCTTTCAATACTAGAATGGACTGGTTTTACTTTAAGTATCTAAATAAGCATATATCAAAGGAACCCATCCCAACCCATGACTGCTTTCTATTCTGCTTTAGGTGATCGATATTTGAAAAAAAATTACTTATTTATTTGTGTAAAAAAATACTTTTCATTAGTGACCCTATCTCTATTAATAGGGCAAGTTGTGAGGTCCCTTGTAAGGGTTTTCTTTTCCTTCTTCCTATATTTCACGGGAGTTTTGTTCATCTCTTCGGCCACGCTACGGCCACAATCAATTCTTCGACTACAATCAATTTTTTCATTTATTCCAACGCTTACCAACATATTTCGCAGCCATGACACTAAAACCAGAGTGTATTTGACGGAAAGAATAACATTGTTTTACAAACTTGTTTTTTCTGACAGAATTAGCCGATTGCTTTTGTCATAGCTGCAAAATGTGTTGGTAAGCGTTGGGTTAACGAAAAGAAATGGGTCATGCCATGTTGTTTTCGTTCATGAGCGGAAATAGAAAAACTTAGATCATAAAAAAAGAAGCAAGATTTATTTAATAATCAATTACATTATCCAAAGAACCTTCATAGGTTTTGTCTAAATCATAAAGTATGGAATCTGTTAACGGAAGTTTTCCATCTTTTCCCATCATCATGATCTTGTCGATAATTTCTTCCACTTGCACATCTTCGGTGTAGTATTTTGTTTCTCTTTCTATCAATTGCGCTTCCATTCTTTCCCATTCTTCGATAGTCGTTGCTTTGACCATTTCAGGGACAGCGTTTCTACTCAGGCGGGTGGTGTAAGGCAGAGTGCGCTTAGCCTTTTCCCAAATACCGTAATAAAAATTAAGCTCCTGAGCTCCAAAGGGTCTTCTGAGAATAACGTGGCCGTTTCCACTCATTATCTGATCAAGAGTGTACTCTTCAGTCTTGCAGTTCTTTTTGCATCTCTCAATTAATGAATACAGTTCGGCTTTAGGCATCCCTGGGTCATGAGGGACGTTATTACGCGTTAAGAACTCGCTCATGTCCAATTTTGTACTGTATGGCGTGGGAACGGCACACAGATTCTGTCCGTGATATTTCTTCTCTCCAATAACAAACACTGCTGGTTCTGCCAATTGTTTAGCTATATTTATCAAAAAGGTTTCTAAATAAGAATAGTCAGAGTATAAACATAGGCCCATTAGTTCCTTTTTATTCGCTGCCATTATTAATTGACACCTTTCATTGTTAAAAGTGATGTTAGCATCACTAGTTTCTTTAAAATTCATAAAAGGAGATACTATCTTTTCTTCGACATAGACAATCACTTTGCCTTCCATCCTGTACTTTGCAATTTTTGACAAATATTCACATCGTTTTCTTACTCGTTCAGGTTTTTCAATAATCATGCTGAAATTGGTTTTTGGGATTCGGGCTTGAATGAAGCCATGTCGTTTTAATTCAAATTTGAGTTGGTTATTAGTCAACTTGTTCACATGGAAAGTTTTCAATGCAGGTAATTTGTTTTTGTTTAAAATGGCGTCTATGTACCAGTGTCTGTATTCGCTGTATGAATTGATGTGGGAATATTCATTTCGTTCCAATTGCCAGTTTGTTAACGGTTTTGCATGTCTTTTAGCAGTTTTAGCTTTGTATATTAAATATTTGTCAAAATTTGTATAAAGTGCTACTCTGTTTACAGTAACTGAGCTTAAACTGTTTGTAAACTTTAATGTCGGATCCGAATTTGCTTCTTTTATGCAGTAGGCGACAATATTCTTTGCCGTCTTCAATTTGCTAATGATGTCCGAGTGTTTCAGCGTATCGGGATAATTATCAGGTTTTGAGTCACTCGTAGAACTAGTCGACGCCATTTTGAGTCTGTTTGAAGGAAAAAATTGTGTTAGTGATAGCCATAATAAAAAACTCATTACTACGTTGGCAATTAACCTAACTAATAATAAAATCGTAAAAAGCAGCAATAGGAGTACACGCGAAAATGAACTTGTAAGGAAGTAAAAAAAAATTGGTTCTATTTAATTTTTGATAATAGTAAAATTTAAAAATGTTGGGAACCACTGAAGAAAAGACGTTACAGGTAGATCGTAGATTCCTTTAAAATATTTCATTTAAATTCTAAGAGGAAGAGTGAGTGAGTGAGGAACGAAGTAGAAAAAATTAAAAAAAACCGGCCAAGTGCGTGTCAGGCCACGCGCAGTATAGGGTACCGTAGTTTTTTAGGATTTTTGTCGTAAAACAGGTTTTATTCGGTATTTTATAACGTTAATAATATAAACTTTTTACTTGTATGTTGGTTGATACTCGTAAGCCCAACCTTGTTAGCTGCCTGTAGGTACTCACAGCTAATAGGCAGGTAGGTACCTACCTGTTTATCTTTTTTATTAATCTTTGTAATTTTTCCATAAATAAAATAAATAAATAAATATCTACGTTTTTTTGTGTTTTTTTTTTTCATTCAATGAACGATTTGTATGCGACACATTTTGTGCCCCCCTCAACTACTAACCCGCTATAAAAACCTCGGAAAAATAACTGTGTTCCGAGATAAATACCTACCAACATGGATTTATATAGTCAAGATAGGGTCTTGGGAACAAGCGGTTCAAAATTTCCCCATACAAAAAAAAATAGCACCATCTGTAAAAAATCGCGTGAACTACGTTGTGTGGTACTTCGGTCGGTGCTAAATACACGGAACGGAAATAATACGGCGGGAAAAAACAAAACAAACTTTTTACTGTTTATATGTGATATAAGCCTGGTTTTTCAGTTTCATTAATTGGATTATAGTCAAAAACAATAATAAGAATTAACAATAATAATAATAAGAGTATATTGTTTCTTTCCATTTTGTTGGTAAGTTTATTTGCATCCAATGTTGACAATATGACTGACAACGACTGACATTTGTTGGTCCTAAACGTCAGATTTCGGACCAACGAATTGGGGACATTGTAACGTGCCGATGGGCTAGTACTTATATATAAGTAAATGCCTACCAATATTTAAATTAAAAGCACAATATACTAAGTGTATTATTTTTCTATGCAATATACCTATACATACAGTCGCAAAATTGTAGCTTGAGCTATGCGTGAGCGCAGGACGGAGCGATACGTGTCTCTGTCGCTCCAATATCTTACGCATCGCTCCGTCCTGCAACAACACTGCTGCCATTCTAATCAAGCTACATAATTATTTGGACTGTATTGTGCACACCCACAAACAACACCATAAAATAAAACAAAATGGCCGTGCCCAAGTCCCAACACGAACATATATTCCATCAAACAAAAATTACAAATTCTGCCCAGATCACACGAGATATCCATCAATAACAAACATTAAACAAACTTACGAAAATTACATACCTACTTCTCCGATGTTTTAAACAGTTTTTTTGCAGCTAAATTCGCGGGGAAATTAGACGAACGTTCACGCAGAGTTCGTTTGGGCGACTGAGGCGATCGGGGCGAGGCGAAGGAGGGGGGCGGACGGTCGAAAAACTGTGACGTCATGCGAGCCAGGCAAGGCAACGTTCCGCTCACCGCCCCAGTGTGACCAGATTTAGCAAAGTTCTGCGATTTCAGCAGAATATGACCCCAAATTTAGGGCTTAGAATAATCTGTCTTGATGTTTCTAAATATCTACATTATGTACTAATACTAACATTACGTACTTGTACTAATGAAAACGTTTACTTAATGAAACGAAAGAGGACAGCAAAGCACAATGTGATGTAAAAAGAAAGATAAAAAAAAGCATAAAATCCATAAAGATACGGTTTTAAGAACAAGATGTTCAAAATACAATAAAAGAAACGCCATCTGTCGAAAATCGCAGGAATTACTTACGTCGTGATCGTGACTGACTTTTATGCTATTTGTACGCACGGCAGCAAGCACGTATAAACAAAACTAGTATAAGCTGAACCAGCGCTACGCTACGAACGCCCGAAACCAGAGACCCGCTCAAGGTCAAAGTGTTTCTAGTCTACCGACGAGCGGCCGTGGTACAGTATGGGACGCAAGTTTGGTAAGACTCAATAGCACAGATTACATAACAGTAAACATACGTTTACAGATCCGACACTCTCAGGCGGGGTGCCGACAAATTTCAACCTTACGATCTAAGCATAATGTCGATAGTTGCAGTGTACCGCTTAGGACACGTTTTCAAATCGCGGGTTCGTTCAAATTCTTTATGAGATTCTGAGCGAGATGCAAGTAGGTATGTAATATTGTTCAATCAAAAATGCAAATACTTACTTACCTATTTTGCCGCCATAAGCTTAATATGACATAAAGAAAAGTAAAATCGACTGCCTCACCCAGTCGACTTCCAGCGCCGCGCGTTGCATACCTAGAGTGTGGAGTGTCACAGGTAGCAAACGGTATGGCGGAAATGGAAATGTAACAAAGACGATGAAAACAATAATAATAAGCCAATATCTAACAAAGAAAATGAAACCAAACAAATTTATATTGGTAAGTTCATTGTCAGCATCTGACAATGTGACTGACATCAGTTTGGTTGGTCTTTCACGCATGTCCTATATTATGTCAGATTTAGGACCAAACCCTTCGCGAATCCAGTATAAGCTGAACCAGCGCTACGCTACAAACGTCCGAAACCAAGGACCCACTCAAGGTCAAAGTCTTTCCACCGACGTGCGGCCGTGTGAAGTTATAATGTAAGTAAATGAAAAAATCACATCACAATCATTTACTTGTATATAAGTACTAGCCCATCGGCGTAAGCTGCCGTTATTCATAATCTAAGCGTTATACTGTCCCCAATTCGTTGGTCCGAAATCTGACGTTTAGGAGCAACAAATGTCAGTCGTTGTCAGTCATATTGTCAACATCGGATGCAAATAAACTTACCAACTAAATTGAATGTTCTTATTTTGTTATTATTATTTATCGTTATTTCTTATTATTGTTTTTGACTATAATCCAATCAATGAAACTCAAAAACCGGGCCTAAATCACATATAAACAGTAAATAGTTTGTTTTGTGTTTTCCCGCCATATTATTTCCGTTCCGTGTATTTAGCACCGACTGAAGTACTACCCAACGTAGTTCACGCGATTTTTCACAGATGGCGCTATTTGTTCTTGTATGGGGAAATTTTGAACCGCGTGTTCCCAAAACCCTATTTTGACTATATAAATCTATGATCACAATAGTGCTTGTTATTGTAGTAAAGGGGGTTGATAATGTCAAATCATATAAGTACTATTAAGAGCAATATTTTATAATTAGGGAATTAATAAAACAGTTACTTATACTCAGTAAAATCACGCATTTTATTTTACTTAAACGTATGTAGTATATGATATTCATGTAATTAAATTAAGTGAAGCAATGTTCTTTTAATCAGAATCACTTAAAGTAGGAATATCAGAATCTTCTTCTTCACACTTATGTGCACACATGTCTTCACAAAGCTGATCGAATATTTGATCCAAAGCTAAATCATTCTCGAACATTGTCTTTTCATCGTCTGCAATGAATTTGTAGAATCTTTTAAGGTTCGAAAGACTTATTTGTTTTATCATATTTTCGACGGTTTCTACGCGTCTTGAATGGACTTCTACATCTATAGGTTCCATAAGGGTAGCACGGAAGTTCTTATTAATCAGGTCACGAATTAAAGTAACTGGTGTGAATTCCTTAATGCAATCCGGAATTCGAAGGACCTCGTGACCAAAAAGCTTCAAAATTTTGTCGATTTTGTACAGTTTATCGATCGTATTCGTGTATTTCTCGATTAGAGAAAAAAGTTCCGTCTTTGACATACTACGTCTGCATGGCACGTTGTGGTAATCCAGCCATTCCATCATTTCTACTTTGAAACTATCTGCTGTTGGAATAGACTTTATTTCCTCACTATTGTATTCCAGATTGTTGAAAACGACAACGCTGTCTTTTGGAATATGTTTAGGCACAATACTTAGTATCCAATTTTCGAAATCTTTTTTGGAAAATACAGATTTTTCTTTAACTACCAGGTCGATTATACCAAGTTCTGAAAATGCGATCATAAAATAACCGTTTCCGTCTTTCGAAATCTCTGGATCTTCAGTATTAGTCAACATAACGAAATCACCTTTACTATCAAGGAAGCTTACATCTAAATAGACAATTTTATCAGAGTCTTCCTTTCGAAATTCACTGATTCTTTTCAAAAAATGATACCGTTCGTAAGTCGTTGTAGGTCTTTCTATTACAACCAAAGTGTAATTAGGAATATTCTTCCACATGTAATTCATTTTAACTAATATTTCTCTGAACGTTTCAATGTCGATATAGGATGGTATTTTTCCTTCTAACGCGTTGTACAGCTGCCGAGTTGTTGGCAACATTTTTTCATTAAAATAAATAGACATTAATTCGTTATGAATTACGGAACGTTCTATCTCTCCTTCGTTTGCTATTGAAATTGAAGTAGTAAGCTCGGGGTCATTGGCAAGTGATTTTAAGACATTATCCCGCAAACCGGTGTATTTCATTGCCCGTTCAAAAATCTTTTCTGTCCGTATTGGCACAGGCGATTCAGTTTCCTCTTCGCACTTGCGCATCACTCTTGCAACTAATCGCATAGTTTGTTTTAAATTTTCAAATTTCTCTTGCGACGCGGACGCCATTTTGTTTTCGAACTATTGTTGCTTCACTTCACTTATCAGTCACGTTCGTCACTAACACACTTATTTCACTCCAACGACAGATACTTATTTAAAAATAATAGTGAAAATAAATCAACATTCTCAAATATAAAATTACACAAAATTAAGTAATAACCACCAACCTCAACGCGTCGTCACGAACAAAACCTGCCTCGCATCTGCCGGCTTGCCAATCGCGGCAACAGCGCATGATAGCCCGTCTAAGCCCACTTGGCAACAGCGCGCCGCGTGCGAGCAAGAAAGCTGTATTTTATTATCATTCTATACGTGTTGCGCACTAGGACTCGCATCTCGCGACGACGTAGCGGTAATGATAACGATGCGGCATTTTTTTTGTAGTTCCTTTCTAATTGTGTTGTGCTTTTATTTACGAACTATTAGCGCACCAGTCTAACTGAAATGTAGGTAGGGCGATGGGTGACCGTTAGTGCTATAAAAAGTAGAGTATTTTCCATGCTTCGGAAGACACGTTAAGCCGTTGTGCTATAGCCTGAAGGAGCCTAAAAGATAACATTGTAATTTTGTCTTAGCCATATCATAGCATGTCCATAACTATATCTGCCTATTAATAAATATTATATATACTCTATCCATTCACTTACAAATTACCGAGTACATATTGCCTACAACATTAGGTTCAAATTGCGAAGCCATAGCCATTGAGTTGCAAACAATACACCGCATGAAAAACACCTGTGACTGTGACCTGTCTGGTGTCTGGGCCTAAACAAAATCGTCCCCATACAAAACCCTCATTGATTGACATCCCAATTTGTATAAGAAAGCCAACCTTGGGATGTCAAGTTTTGTAAAAAGTGGTTCATTTTTCGATCTATGCCCGTGGGTGTCATAAATGACCACTAAGGTATTTTGAACCGGAGGATGTGCAGCAGCGGTTCTTCACGTAAAAATGCGGTCATTAACAACTGCGGTTAATGGAGCCAGTCGCGTCGAAAGTTGTTCAGTTTCGTTGAATGACCTGTATTTTAAAAGGGGAAGTACACACGGCCGCACATCGGTAGAAACACTTTTGGACCTTATGCCGTGGTAATAGAGTTGAAAAAGTTCCTACCGACAAGCGGTTTACCGTACCAACCATAATCACCACATTGGATGGCGTTGCAGCTGGGTCCATTGACCGCAGTTGTTAATGACCGCATTATTACGTGAAGGACGCTGCTGCACATCCACCGGTTCAAAATCCCTTAATGGCCTTTTACGACACCCACGAGCATAGGTCTAAAAACGAACTATTTTTTACAAAACCAGGGCTTTATGCTGTGCAGCTCAGGATCCTTGTTAAGTTATAACGATGGCAGTCTATTCTAGTGCGATAGTTAATAATAGTTCTATGTCTATAGGGTCCATATAATGGAGATTGCTTTGTACATAATGACCTAAATGAGAGGTTCGATGGAGCAACATCTTTGGCGCACCTGGTGGCTATCTGAGGTTATGCATTTAAGGCGTTAAGGAGTGATCACACCTAGCTGAATTCAAAGACTAATTCGGCATACATTGCTGATGTTAATTGCAATATCCCTACTACAACGAGCAATGTATGCCGAATTAGTCTTTGAATTCAGCCAGGTGTGATCACTCCTTTAGTGGGGGTGAAATGCCTGACTTGAAAAATGAAAAAAGAATTCAAAATCTAGAACGCGTTTACTGGCAAATCTTACTCTAAAAAGTATGAATATGTAATCATAGAGGAAAGAAATGTAATATATGGTATTTAATAAATAGTGATGTTCAGATAGATTATTATGTCACTGCTCTAAAGCCTTTGGTCGCTTTTTTAGGGAAGTTCGCATAATAAAGATCACGGCTATTATCTGAACATCACTATGAATATTTATTAAATACCATAGTTTATACATAACAATTTCAGATGACAATATTTTCTTGTTCCATACTTTTTAGAGCAAGATTTGCCAGTAGTCGGGTTCTAGTTCTTAAACTATTTTTTTTACCATTTTGGTACGGAACCCTAAAAAGGTATTGTTCATAGAACGTAGGATTATTTGTTTGTGAATCTCTGCATAAATAAACTTAAAATCGCCCGAGGGCATAAGTAAATGTTTCGAATTTGTTAAGCGTAATAAGGACCGAGATAATAGATTGGTGCTATTAATATGGACCTCTAGTGATGTAAGGTTATCGGTAGGTCGATCGGGATATCGATAATTTATCGAGTGTATTTAGATGGAAATAATGTTAGCTTTATCGATTTTTAAGAGAGAAAAGGACAAACAGATGATAGAATACTTTTATCAAAACATTTTTTTCGTATTTTAGACATAATATATGGTTGTTGGTCAAGATCGTAAGGTGGAGGACTGTTGTCTGTACCTACCCCGACGAGAAAGAGGTGTGATGTTATTTATGTTTTTTTAGGGTTCCTTACCCAAAGGGTGAAAATCGGAACCCTGTTAATATGCCTCCGATGTCTGTCTTTCTGTCTGTCAGCGGGCTGTATCTAATGAACCGTAATAGGTAGACAGAATTTTCACAGTTTATGTATTTCTGTTGCCGCTATAACGACAAATAATAAAAAAATTAAAACAATCTAAAAATTAAGGGGGTCTTCCATAGTAAAAACGTGTTTTCTTAAGTGATTTATGCTCGATTTCTTATTTTAGCACTATCGTAAAAACGGATAGACTTAAATGCGTGAAAATTGGTAAACTTATAGTGCATAAGCTAAAGAATAACAACAAATAATAAAAACAGATCAAGTGAGTGTCGGATTGGCGCTAATATACTTCTGCGTGAAAAACGTGTCCATAACTAAGACGGTATTTTTACCTTAGTGGTACGGAACCCTCGGCACGCGAGTCCGACTCGCACTTGGCCGGTTTTACAATCAAATTGGGACAAGAATCGCGCAACAAGTTTATTTTATTGGCTAAGTCGATAAAATAAAAGAATATCCTCACAAAGCAGATGTAGTCCGAAATAATACAAAATATGCTGGCAAACCTTCCTTCTTTGGTCAACCAATTATTAATATTTTATTTTATAGTTTTTTATTGTTAAAAAAACTACGTCTCTATTTGCCCTTTAGCCATTATAATGAAGCAAAGATAAAGAGCAGTATGATCGCAATTGGGAATAAATACTTGGCGGAAAAAAATATAATAGGCTGATTTGTATTTTATATTTATTGTACACATGAATAACAAACAAAACATCGAGTAGGAAAAACAAGTTATTAGTGTTAACTTATTTGCGCCTTAAAACCTATTATAAATTTTCTTTGGTTTGGTTTTACTCCTGGAGCCCATACCAGTGAGTTCAAACTAATGATAAGTTATGCAAACTCAAAATTTTGGATTTCAACACTTTGCAATTTCAACATTTTGTCAATTCAACATTTTGCGAATTCAACATTTTGTCGATACATCATTTTGTCAATCAACATTTTGTTAGTTTAACATTTTGCCAATTCAACATTTTGTCGATTCATCATTTGGCCAATCAACATTTTGTTAGTTTAACATTTTGCCAATTCAACATTTTGTCCCTTAGAGTTTGAGACCGTATATTGACAGACAGACAGACAGACAAAGCAAAATAAGGCACACTGTCTACGTAAACTGCACTTCATACGCACAGTATCAAATTGTTATTTTGCAGTAGTTTTAGGGTTTAAAACTTGTTATTTTTCAATTTCCCGCGGTTTTGTATGGACGAAAGCATGACTATGACGTGCATTTTACGCGGACAGTAGGCCTAACGGTTTTTATTACAATTTCAGTCGGAACCCTAAAAACGATTCAAACTATTCAAATGAGCAAACGACGACAAAAACTAATTAAACTAACAACTAAAACACAAGTAAGCATTAGATGTGTGGAATTGCAAGGGCCGGGAATCGAACCGATACCCCGTCGGCCGGAGGTTAATTAAAACCATTGGCCAACCTGCGGGAACATTCCACGATAACATCTACACTGGCGAGCAGGAAAAACAACTCACCAACAAAGACAAATAAAAGATCCTCAGATCAGATCAGTGTTTTGCACGGCTGTGTTTCGGTTTGAAGGGGAGCCAGTGAAATTACCGGCACATGAGACATACCATTTTAGTTCTCTGGGTGGGTAACGCGCTTTGCTGTCTTATTAGTGTCAAATTATTTCACTAGTAAGACAGGGGGTGTTATGGGCGGTGGTGACCACTTACCACCAGGTGGCAAATCTTAGTAAAACATTATGGTAGGTCATTTCTGTTCTTTATAAACACTGCGGGCTTCAACCAGCAGATTTTTATTTTTCTCAATAACTGATACTCGTAATATATTTCCTTACCGAAGGTAATGAAAACATGAAACGATTTTTTACATACTGTAGATTCCTTTTTCCATGTAATTTTTTAAACATTTCTCCTTATTTGATCCAATATTTATTCCGCGTTTTATGTTTCACTAACATACTTTGAATGTTGCAGGTTAGGTAATAATTGATAATCATCACATTGTTACCAGGATCCCATAAGCCGCAAAGCGTTCTTTGGTAGATTCTGTTCTGTATTACCTTCGTCGTGTCAAGACTTGGAACCATAGAATATATGAAACAGCTTGGAACCAAGCTTAGAACGCAGTAAGGAAACATCCATATTGATATGCGCAATCTAGTAATGGCGGCTAGATGGCTTAATGTTGCCCTTACCGCGGGTTCTCGATGACAAGAGGAACTTAATATCATCAAATATTTTACAAAATCTGAAAATTTCTTTTCAAATTTTGGACTCTCGAACCTGTGTCTTTAGCATCATCAATAGAAATGTCTTATCCAACTAGACTGTCATTGCCAGTCCTTCCGGCTTAGCACGCTGCCCGAGAGAAATTATATCTCGGAGAAATATCACTTTATTTGAGGAATTATGGTATGTATGTATATTTATTTAATGGCATCACAGCTCATTACAAAACGTATTTCGCCAATGTCAAAGTAAAGGAATTGTTACAAAAATATGGCGACACGCCAATGTCCAGTGAAAGAATGATTTACACAGGAATCCGCATCTCGAAGATCGACGACGAGGAAAGCCTGTGCACCACGATGACTCCGATAAGTTGATAGGGGATATTATTGAAGTCTCGAAGAAAGCCGCTTCTCACCATCCAAAAACATTAGTAGAAGAATATATTTCCATTTTCTATTAAATGTTCACTTTGTAAGAGAGGTTTATTGGTTAATACCCCATCAAAATTATACTTTAAACTTTCAAATCAACAAATAAAATCAAAATTGAAACAAATTCACGTCTGCCATCTTCAAATGTTGACAAACGACAGGAATCATGTCATCTAATCTATCACCTCCAAGCGCGAAGAACTGTCAGCAGAGGAAAATGTTTGGCAAATCCACAAATTACAAAAAAAAACGTGACCATGCTGATAGTCTTTAATCTATGGGCCTAGATAAACTGACAACTGCAGCGTGCTAGGCCGTAGTACTGCAGTCGTACTCCGATGTGACAGTTCGATAATATCGCGCCGATAATTAGTCTATTGTTCGCCCTTTGACAAGGAAATTCCCATACAAAGTAAATTTCCGAACGTTGTTGTTGTTGTCAATCCATATTGCTCCGATAATATCGGAGCTCCGACATAAAACTTCGGAGTACCACTTTACTGCTGTTGACTCATAGTAAACCATTCAAGTCGCGAGTGAATAGACTCTGAGCAAGCTTGTTCTACCGTCCACCTTATTTTTGTCCTCAGCGCTAAATCGAGGTCAAGAGCAACCCCATTGACTTTTAAAAACCGTGCAGTATAGGGATCCGTAGTTTCTTTACGATTTTTCATCACAAAACAGGTGTTGATGAAGTAATTCATAACGTTCATAACTTAAACATTTTACCTCCTAATGCTCAACGAGGTCCTAGCGCCTGTTTTGTATTGCTATTTTTATTATTTCCAGTTTTTATTGTTACCATTTTATTATTTAGTTTTTCGGCTACAGCTGACCTGACCTGACCTAACCTGTGAAGCCTATTTAGCTGTGATAATTTTCCTTTTAATTTCATCATATAGGTATACGTACTACTACTGTGTTTTTTTTTACATTTCCAATAGCAACCGTTTAGCTGGCAGGGGGTGGGGGACTCACTCGACTCCAACAAAAAATGGCGCTTTCAAGCTAAATATTTCGCAAACAGATTCCTAAATCAAAAAATGTTCTTTGCAGACTGACATTATTTATAAAAGACCTATCCAACGACATTCCACACGAAGGACGAAAAAAAAAGCGGGGTGGCGTTTGCCAGCCGGGCCCTAGCCTTGTACCGCAAGCCAAGTGGTAGGTAATAAGGTAATGGGCCCGCCGGCTATTGCAACCTAAGTACATCTGCTGTCATTCCATCAATGTTATTCTTTCGACTCTTATGTTTCGATTGCATCCCCAAGGAAGTAGGTAGAAAGCAACAGACCGGCATTTTGATTATCCGGTATCAACCTGAACTAATTCCCGAAAGATTTTCGAGTACCACAAGTACCACCCACACGGGACCTTCTCTCCTAATTTGTTAAGTTAATCAAGACGACTACCAGATGGGATTTGATCTTAACGAGACATGTGCTTAACTTTAGATATCTAACCTAGTTAACTTCACCTTAACCTCGTTTACTTAGTTAATGGTTAAATTGTTTCCACGATAAAATATCTAAGTATACCTATAACGGACTAGTTAATCGAAAGATTCAGATGTTTCGCAAACAAAATCATCACCCCAAATTCATGTAAAAAAAATTTTTGTCCTCTTATATAAAATTATTCAGTTTTTATGAAAAGTTGGTAAATTTTTTGAAGTGAAAACTTCTTTAGCGGCGCTTGGCACTTTTTTATATGAGTAAAAAATGTAAAACTCGCGTCAGATGTCGCGTCAGATCTCGCATCAGATCCGTAGCCTGATCGGAAAAGCGTCAACTGTTAACGATACAATACGGATTTTTATTCAGTGACATCAAAGAAGTACGCGAGCAATGGCGCGATTGATCCTTACAAAAAGCATAATATTCAAAAATTCAAGTTATCACTTCTGCCGGCACTCCCGGAGTGCAACCCGTCCTTTTTAGGGTTCCGTACCTCAAAAGAAAAAAAACGGAACCCTTATAGGATCACTTTGTTGTCCGTCTGTCTGTCAAGACCCTTTATCTCACGAACGGGTAAAGGTATCAGGTTGAAATTAATATCACATATTAGGATCCATGAACCACACAAGATCTGAAAATTTCAATTTTTTACAACGACGCAATCAAAAGATATGGCATTTTATGTCCTCATCTCCATACATTTATTCAAAAATGCAAAACCTACAGGGTACTTCCCGTTGACCTAAAATTATGAAATTTGGCAAGAAGCTAGGTCTCACAGTACAAATAAAGGGAAAAGTCTGAAATCATTAAATATTTCAATTTCTCTCGCAACTAATGGTAACCAATTGTGGTGAGCTCCCGTTTCAAGAACATTCATATAAGAGAGGGGTCAAGTTGGATGGTCGCTGAGGCGATTTTTGTTTTAGTTCTATTTAAAAACGGGAACATTTACAAACTTTAAAATTGGTATGTTTATAGTGCATAAACTATAAAATAATAATAAAATTTGGTCAAGCGCGTGTCGGACTTAAAAAATCTAGCACATTAACTTACTGAAATTTCAACTAATACAATTATGTTTATGTGGTGGTACGGAACCCTCAGTGCGCGAGTCCGACTCGCACTTAGCTGGTTTTTCATATTTCGACAAATTATTATGTTCCTCAGGGATAGTGGTTCAGTTTCATGGGCAGATTGACATCCTTTAGGGTTAATATACACTACACACTGATACACCCTGTAAAAAGTGTCAGGGACAGATTGGCAAAAACTGAAAGGGCATGATCAGTCAACTTAACTGAACAACTTTCAGGAAATGAAAAGAAATATATCGGAGTCAGTTTGCAATTTTCTATGGAGCTGCTGATTTTTTTTTCAAGTAAATAAAAAGTTGTTCAGTTTCATTGTCTGATCATGATTTTTCAGTATTTGCCCTTACACCCTGTATATTCTTTGGTATAACCGACAGTGTAGCACACTGTACTAGATACTTAAGGGGTTGATAAGAACCTCAATATCATTTTTGAAGACCTATCCATAGATACCACACACGTATGGGTTTGATGAAAAAACAATTTTTGAGTTTCAGTTCTAAGTATGGGGAACCCTAAAATTTATTGTTTTCTACACTAATATTATAAAGAGGAAAGATTTGATTGTTTGTTTGTTTGTTTGTTTGCATCGAATAGGCTCCGAAAGTACTGGGCCGATTTGAAAAATTCTTTCACCATTAGAATCCTACATTATCCCTGATAAACATAGGCTATAAAAAAAAAATTCCGTATGAAAACTTCGATAATGTAACCCAAGGTGTGAAAAAAATACCAAATAGCCTCCTTATATCGCGTACGCTGCCGAAACTATTAACAATAGAGCAAAATGATGTATTGCAGTCTTATAGAAGACATTAATATCTACAAAAAAAGTCCGCGATACAATATGTGTAACTATTACAGCTATGGCACAATAACTACTTTTTGATGTTAAAACGCCGGTACAAACTATATAGGCCTCATTATTCGTACCTTGGTATTAATCCTTACCCAAATAACTGACTTCGTATTCAAGGCTATATCAGTACCTGTAAATAACTTTTTGAATTATTTAAATCGGACGTACCATTCAAAAGTTATCATGAGTGTAATAATTATCAAAATTGAAATTTAGGAATCGGCGCTGTAAGTGACTCTAATGGTTTTATACAATAGAGAATAGACACGTAAAATTTGGCTAATGGTTCCTGTATGTGGAAATGATTGTATTATCACGCCTATATCCCTCACGGGGTAGGAGCATCTAAGAGTGTATGTGATGATGATAAATCTAGCTTTGTCTATTGCTTCAGGACCTAAACCTTAAAATTAAAAATTATATCTAAATTTTCTTTACAACGTACGTATTCTTTTAAGGGTTCCGTACCTCAAAATAAAAAAATAATTACCCTATAGGATCACTTTGTTGTCCGTCTGTCTGTCTGTTTGTCAAGTCAAGACCCTTTTTCTCACGAACGGGTAAAGGTATCAGGTGAAATTGATAAAGAATTATAAAGTCCATAAACCACACAAGATCTAAATTTTTTTTTTTTTTTATGAGGACGCAATCAAAAGATATGGCTTTTTATGTCCTCTTCTCCATACATTTATGCACTAAAGCAAAACCTAGAGGGTACTTCCCGTTGACCTAAAATTATGGAATTTGGCAAGAAGCTAGGTCTCACAGTACAAATAAAGAGAAAAGTCTAAAATCATTAAATATTATAATTTTACTCACAACTAATAATAACCAATTAATTTGAGCTCCCGTCACAAGAAGTTTTCTATAAAAGAGGGGTCAAGTTGGATGGTCGCGGAGTTTTGAAAGTCAAAGAGCAAAAGCTTTTAGTATATCATATGGTAGATTGGTACGGAACCCTTAGGGCGCGAGTCCGACTCGCACTTGGCCGGTTTTTTTAATAACCTCCGACGCAAAACGAACCTATACTATATCTACCCGTGCGAAGCCGGGGCGGACCGCTAGTTTTTTATATTTTTGTGTGAAAATCTTAATGCGGTTCACAGAATACATCTACTTACCAAGTTTCAACAGTATAGTTCTTATAGTTTCGGAAAAATGTGGCTGTGACATACGGACGGACAGACAGACAGACATGACGAATCCATAAGGGTTCCGTTTTTTGCCATTTGGCTACGGATCCCTAAAAATGAGCGAAAAACGTTAACAGCGTGATTCCGCTCCGTTATAACACGCGCATTTTGTCCTTTGTTAGAAAGGGAGCTAATTTAGCTCTTATCAGCCCCTTAAGTAAGTAATTGAGTCTCCTTCAACGGCTCTATCCAGTCTAAACCAATTTTCCTCACCAAACTAAGCAATACGAGTTAGTAGTTTCAGCCACCGGCTAGTGGGCAATATGATTTTAGTAAACGTGTTATAACTTGGTCACTTAGCGGCCTTATTCAGGGTTTTTGGTAAATGCTCTACCCAAATCACACCCCGGTTATTAAACACAGTTATTTTTTGACCACTGGCCAAATTTTAGTATGTTACTCAGAATACGAATCTGATCAACATTCCCAAAGAAATATGGGTCGAAAAACGAATTCCGTTTTCTCCCATACAAACCTTGCACCAGCAACAGTGTTTATGGCACGACCAAAATTTTTTTATCGTTTTTCGACCCATGTTTCTTTGGGAAAGTTGTTCAGTTTCATGATGTTCTGAGCAACATACTAAAATTTGGCTAGGGGTCCAAAAGTAACCCGATATACATTACTTTGTTACGACTTGATGATTTTTCGTAAATAGATCTACTTACCAAGAAATTTATTTTTTATGGTGACATACATATTTTAACATCAAGCGCTAGTTTGAAATTGGAAGCGCGCGTAGGCGAGCATATTCAGTACAACTGACCCTAGCGAGTGCGGCGAGGGTCAAATCTCTTTGCTCAGGCGCATCGGGCGGGGAGCGCGGGCGGGTGCGCGCAGGGGTTTGGGGGAGATTGCAACGGGGGCGGATGTTGTGGAGTCCGAATCAGAGGCCTATTGGAGGCTTGAAAACTCTGAAGGCCAAAACCTCTAACCTGGCAAAGGCCTCATCCAGGATTGGTTATAGTCTGAATGATAGAAGTTGATACGCCAAGTCGATGGCTTGAAATCTCTGTCAGCCAGCTTGGCCACTGACAAGGCACAGTCTGATCAAGGTTTGGGTCTGGTTTGTCGCCTGGGTTACTAAGGTCAGATCGCTGTCACTTTGTGTAAAAGCCCTCGTCGAGTCCCCTGGGTTAGGTAGCCGCTATCCCCTCCAAGGGTAACCGACTCCGTAAAAACCATTGGTCAAAACAGAATAAAGCATTAAGGAGTGATTACACCTATCTGAATTCAAAGACGAATTCGGCATACATTGCTGGGAGGCTTGGTTATGTTAATTGCAATATCCTTACTTCAACGAGCAATGTATGCCGAATTAGTCTTTGAATTCAGCCAGTTGTGATCACTCCTTAAGGCTAGAACTACTAGAACAATAATAATTTGGAACATCCTGTACCGTCTTCACCCACAGTGAAACTAATTTAAGTCAACCTTTGACTAACATAATTCTAGCTGTCAAGCTGACATTGACAACCTAGGTGCTGCATGTTAAGCCCGTGCAAATTGCATTGCACCGTCATGCTAAGCCTGCGCCGTAATCTTGATATTAGTTGCGGAAGCATCGAGAAGCGAATACGCCTGATGCATTATAATTGCCATTAAATACGTGTGTGATATAGGCTGTCATGATATTTGAGTTTAATAATTCAGTTTACAAGGTCTAAAATAAAATTAAATAAGTACTTTTCCCACCTTAGAATTAAGAGTTGATAAAAACATTATTTCGAAAAACAAAATACCCGACTGTGTAGAAAAATATGAACTGAAAAGAGAAAAAAACAAGTTCTAAAAATTTCATGAGGTATTGCAGGCGGGGACAAACAAAAACTACAAAATATATTTAATGTTGAAAAACCACCTCCAAACACATAACATTAATCCGCCCCGGTTTGTCCCTGCCTGAAACATCATCATCATCATAAAATTTTTAGAACTTGTTTTTAGGGTTCCGTACCTCAAAAGAAAAAAACGGAACCCTTATAGGATCACTTTGTTGTCCGTCCGTCTGTCTGTCTGTCTGTCTGTCTGTCAAGACCCTTTATCTCACGAACGGGTAAAGGTATCAGGTTGAAATTAATACCATATATTAGGATCCATGAACCAAACAAGATCTGAAAATTTCAATTTTTTACAACGACGCAATCAAAAGATATGGCATTTTATGTCCTCATCTCCATACATTTATTCAAAAATGAAAACCCTACAGAGTACTTCCCGTTGACCTAAAATTATGAAATTTGGCAAGAAGTTAGGTCTCACAGTACAAATAATGGGAAAAGTCTGAAATCATTAAATATTACAACTTTTCTCACAACTAATGGTAACCAATTGTGGTGAGCTCCCGTTTCAAGAACATTCATATAGAGAGGGGTCAAGTTGGATGGTTGCTGAGGCGATTTTTGTTTTAGTTCTATTTAAAAATGGGAACACTTACAAACTTGAAAATTGGTATGTTTATAGGGCATAGGCTATAAAATAACAACAAATAATAAAATTTGGTCAAGCGCGTGTCGGACTCAAAAAATCTAGCACATTAACTTATTGAAATTTCAACTCATACAATTATGTTTATGTGGTGGTACGGAACCCTCAGTGCGCGAGTCCGACTCGCACTTGTCCGGTTTTTTTTTCTCTTTTCAGTTCATCGTATTCTACACAGTCGGGTATGTTTTTTATTGAAATATTAATAAAAATATTAATAAAAGTTTATTATTATTTTTTATACCCTATGACACTCCCACAATGAAAACAAATTTAACAAATGTTAAAATCTATCAAACCGTTTAGGCTACAGAGCGCGACAAAGAAATCGACATACATACACTCGAAAAACATAACCCTCCTGTTTTGGGGCAGTCGGGTAAAAACAAACTAAAAGCTCGTAAACGATGGCAAGTAGGTAATGACGTAATTGCACAAAAAAATCTTATCATAATTTATTCCTTGTAGAATGTCTAGAAAGAAAATTATAAATTCTTCTCCAAAAAAAATCTCTTACATAAGCATTGTTTGTTACAGCAATTTTTTTATTATTAATATTTTACGATTATATAGCTCATAACAGTGTTACGAAATACGAATACAGGTGATGTCAAATACACAAGGCTTTGTCTTAGCAAAGCGTTTGACTACAATGGCGGACACAAAAACAAGTAGGTAATTCTAGTTTTTTAGAACAGGAAATTGACCTGAGTTGGTTGTTAAATCTCTCGTCTCAATTTGGCTAAAGACAGGCAGTTGCACGAAGCTTCTTTAAAGTTAAAAGTCAGTTAACTTTTTGTATTTTAATGAAAAATTAAGTATAAATAAAGCTTTTACTCTAAATATGCTTTGAGCAGCTGGGAGAAATTAAAAGAAAATGTCGACTACATGAAGCTTTCTTTAGGCGTTTAAAGGGCACAAATTTTTACACAGTGTAGCGTTATCCGCTTATATTCGTTTTTGAGTGTTCGATACTTTTCTCGATGTATTGACTGGCTGTTTGTATTCATTGACAGTGGATTCAAAATTTTGATTTTCCTTTCTCGGTGCTTATTATTTGTTTGGATACATGAGAGATTGTGTCAAATTCCTAGCAAAATATTTATAAAATCGTGCATTTATTTTCAACTGTACTTTAAATAAACCCAGTTTTAGTACAGTTATTTTGCTTTTTGCATTCGTGCTTGTGCTGTTACATTTTCATAGAAGTTTAAGACTCTCGATATGAACTCCTCAATTTTCTAAAGCTGCCCGATTACGGGCAGTAGGTTCCGGCTTGCACCTGCAACACTACCTAGCCCTGTCTCCGGAGAGACTTCTTGTCATCTGCAGCTTGCGCCGTGCTCTCTACCGCAGTCTCACTTCAACTACGGGTTTCTCAACAACGCAGGAAGACGCCACGATCTGCGCAAAACCTACTGCAACAAATTCTCAGATATTTAAACCTTTTATATTTTTAGTTTTTCTTTTCTAAATTCTAAAATGCGTCTCCAGACGCGCCATGATTTTTTGGATCCGAATCTTTGGCTGTAATTTTATACGTTTAGAACTTTGATCCGCGATACTTTGCGGAAGGTACGACTATGACCATATTTAGCTAGACGCAGTAGTAATAAGTTTGGTGGCCACTTAAAGTTATCACTAGATTTTTCCAAGCGAAAGTATCTACTAGCTATAGACGGAGCGTTTAACCTGACGCACGCATCGCGGATTTAATTCCAAATTTATTCGTCATATTTTTAACTCCTATCAATGATTTTTAATACTTTAAACTATATTATTTTCTTAAATTTAATCACGAATCGATCAATCAAATTTTAACTTTATTTCGTTGGTTTTATATTAGTGAAATCATACGAAACTGTGTTCTATTTGATTTTATTAAAATATTGTGTGTTATATCTCTTTGTTTGTTTGGTTAGTTTAAGGTAAGTAAACTCTTACTCTATTTTAGGTAATTGCAGTACATTTTCAATTTAATTAACTTTATTTTACTGCAACAGGCAGTTGCTCTGTGTAAAAGTTTGGAACCTAGAAGAAGTAGAAACCTAGTATAAACAGAATCAAGCCAGTGGAATGAAATGATAACGCACAATTTGACAACATATTTTGAATTTCTAAAACCCACAACGATCGAAACGATCATTTAATCACCATCAATTTGAAGACCGAATCCATATTTTCAAAATGGTATCACATCAACATCATGATAGGAATTTAAGACTTTCGAAGCCGTCTTTACATGCCAGAATTATCACCCATCCATCACTTACCCAAAGGCACAAATTCACCATTATTTTTCAGAACACAAAATCTTTTCATCTTCCCGTTTTTTCTTTTCACCTAATCGACAGCGCGATCACAATCGAACACCTCCGAAACACCTTTCATCTTAACGTATAATTTATCCTGTCCTCAAGTGTAAAACGCATCTGTAAGCGAATTTACAATCGTAGATACTGCAAGGATTTTATTTGAATAATTTAAAGGGGTAGTTTAAGGGGCAGTTCTCATACAAAAAGTTTAAAACTAAAAAATAATTATAAAAGGTAGGTTTGCGTTTGACCCAACAAATTGTGTAGCATGCTTACCTAGCTATTCACTCTAGCTTTGAAAATATCCAGATCTGGTGCATGAAATCTGATAACTTTTTAACAGTGAAAGCATAAGAGTCTTGTAAGTTTTGCAGCCCACTTTACATGTAATGTTTTGATGGGATTATATTGTTCGGGAAACAAATCGCCAGGGAGGAAGTTCTACTCCCTTACCTTTGCAAACTAAGAATGAAAAAATATAGCGCTTTGTGCGGATGGGTGGTAGCCGGTAGGGTAAGTCAGCGAAGTGATTTGGATGGAACTCTAACCAGCACCTAAAAATAAAAATAAACTACCTATACAAGGTACAGAAAGGGTAAAACCAGCCAAAGGGCATGAATCAGAATTCCAGGAACATTAGTCAAAATACGAAAAAATTTCAACTTCCATGAATACTGCATCAGCTGATAACGCGTTTTATATGGGTGTTCAATATATTTTTTTTTTTGTTTTATGATCTTTGTAAAACTGCTTTTAAAAAAGTTGATCCATTTCATGACACATTCTTCGTGCTTGTACTCTTTCCGTTACGCCTTCTGTAACGTCAAATACAAATGGGAGTGTTTTTAAAGACAAAATAATATATCTTTTAGTATGGTGAAAGTTAGAAAATCGATCTTCTTAAGGCAACGTCTTCGAGGTCGATTTTATCTTTTAAATTGCGAACACCTCCTTTAAGACGAATGTTGGAGGTTGGATGTGGCACAACGATACTACAAAGAACCGTTACTGGACGGAACAAGTTTTTTTATAAGTGAAAACTTCTTTAGCGGCGCTTGGAACTTTTTTAGATGGGTAAAATATGTTAAACTCGCGTCAGATGTCGCGTCAGATCCGTAGCCTGATCGAAAAAGCGACAACTGTCAACCGTATTGTTATTATAATACGGGTTTTCATTCAGTGATATCAAAGAAGTACGCGAGCAATGGCGCGATTGACCCTTACAAAAAGCATAATATTCAAAAATGCAAGTTTTCACTTCTGCTAGCACTCCCGGAGTGTAACCCGTCCTTTTTTTTCATCTTTTTTTTTTTTTGCAGTTGTGTGAATAATAAAGTATGTGATTTGCAAACCTTGGGTCGGCAATTCTGTGTTTATGGGCGACCCATGCTCAATGGAAAAGTTGTTCATATTAAAGTAGGTTTGTTTAGTAAATCCCTTTCTTCCAGAATGGTGTTTTTAATGTTGAGGTAATTTTAAGCATTGTTTGTATGTCTCAGACAGTCAACTGGATACTTTATACAAAAAACAAAAAAACAAGTGACCAATGAAATTGGTACATTTTTATTTCGTAAATATTTTTACAGACACCATATCTACCTTTCGCGCCTGCTTGTATAAATGTTGCCATACCAATAAAAATTCCCACAAAGGTGTTGAGGCAAATGAGTGTTTAACCAGACATCACCCAAGGCAAGATCCTACTGATAATTCGAAACCTGGTTATGCGAGGGGTTCTGAATATAGGGAGAAAGTTTTGAAGATATATTTTAAATTTTTGATGAAGCTGGTAAAGAATTAGTTGAAAGTGTTTTTTCTTGCCAGTTCTTGGCGTTATAATAATGACGATGTTCTTGTCTTGATTTTTGTTTTTGTAATGTGTCTTCTTATCTTGTGGTACATAAAAGTTTTTTTTTATGCTTGATGGGCTTACTCTTGACCTCGATCTAGCCCTAAGGGCAGAGATGAGGTCGACGATAGCAACAGCTTGCCCAGAAGAAACCTATTCACTCACGACTTGAATAGAGTATAAAGTATTAAAGAAGAAAAAAAAAAATAAGAGTGACAATTGACACAAAGTTACCCCAAAGTAGACAAAGCCGGTATTGTGGGGACTGAAATAGGGAATGAAATAGTAAACATAATTTTAGTATGTTATTTAGACCATCAAACTGAACAACTTTCCCCAAGGATCATAGGTCCAAATAAGAAAATATATTTTTTATCTCCCATAGAAACTGCATCAGCTGATAGCGCATTTTGTATGGGAGGTCAAATTTGGTTTTTCATATTTTGACCTATGTTCCTTTGGGAAAGTTGTTCAGTTTCATGGTCTGAGTAAAATACTAAAATAATGTTCACTATTTCATTGGGACCTTATATTACTCTATGCTGATATGTGCACACTCGTAGAAGGCAGGCTCTCTGCACACCACACAAACGGTCCTCAATATATTAACTGCCAGTTGCATTAAGCTTCTTTAAGTAATAGGTAATAGCTCCTTTCAGTATATAATAGCTTTACTTCGTTTGTCAAAATGCAAAAAGTGCACGCAACAGGTTTAAAGAAGGTTCAACTTTAAAGTTTCTTTCTGAAACTAGCGGTTAGTTACATTAAGGAAACTACCTATTTTTGCTCGCCATACAAAATCCTTAAACACACCTAAATAACACTAGGGACACGGTGTAACGAACGGGAAACAGCGTAACATAATGGAGATTACTTACTGAGGCGCTGGCCATGCGAAACAAAAAAACTTATCAATAACTTCAACTGTAGTAATACTTGAATTTTCCATAAATTTAACACCTACTCAACTTTTGATTATATGTGTCGTCATGATAATATCCTGTTACTGGTATTCAAGCCAGAGCGTTTTCCAAGCCTTGAAAGGCAAATTGATAGTAGTCGTTAAGACAAATCAAATGCCATGGCGGCTTGAAATCATTTGACAACATGGATAGACATGCTTGCCGCTGACAGTATATGATGCCTGCACGACTACTATCAAAAGTGCTGTGTTCCTCAGTGGCATCCCTATTTAAGCGTAGAATGGGTAACATGTTACTTATTTTGGGGGCAATTTGACCATTGTCCTATAAGGATACACAGAAAAAAAAACCTGTCTATCCCCACCATCTTCTTATTTAAGTTCTTTAAGTAGTTTTTCGCGTCGCGGTGACTTACAGGTGGCCAAGATGTCAGTTTTGATAATGGTTCCCGTGTATCCAACATATATCGCTTTTTTTTCTTAGCCTACTAGATCCCACTGCTGGGCAAAGGACTTACCCGCGACTTTCCATTGGTTACGATCTTTACTAACCTCTTCCCAATTCTTTAAGAAAGCATCAAGGTCGTCACAACATCATCGCTTTCTTGGTCCACCTCGGCGTCTGGACCCGTCATGAGGTATCCAATGGGTGACTTTCTTTACCTTTTAGGGCTATATCGCTAAGTTTATTTTATTTATTTCTTGAGCAAAACAGGTAACAAGCAGTACAAGATAAAGTACATACTGATTTGAGATTCAGTTCATAATAATATTATGACAACCTAAGTTGGCCGACCACATTTTTTGCACACTCTCGTAGCTTTAGAAAATTTTCGTATGGGTCGCGCTTATGAAACGATATTGAACCGAACGGAGCGTAGCAACAGATAGGGGTAAATTTTATACGCAATCTTATTAAATGTAAGTACGGTGCGTTACGGAAAATTGTAACACAACTTTTTCAGGCTTTCAATATCGAAGGATTTTTTAAATGATTGTTCAGCGTTTTGGGGAAATAATTGAGATTGGCAAAGTAAGGAAAAAAGTGTTAACCGGTGTTAAAAAGAGAGGTGTTATAAGTAGGTAATCACGAAATAAAAAAAAGAATCCAATATGAGTTATAGTGAAACTATCTAAATAATTTCTATATTTTAGAGATTATCTCCAACAAAACAAAACAAACTATAAATACCAGACTATACAGGATGTACAAAAAGTACGATGATCCTGCTAAGGGGTGATTCTACATCACTAGATTGTACTTTTTTTTTATTTTTACATACATTTAGATTTTGAAGTAGAACTATGATGACGTCATAATTTCATGGCGTCAAAACATATAATTCCCCACTTTTTAAAATTGGTAGTCACTCAACGTAAAATGGTTAGGTTCTACATTCTGCATAAATTTTTCATGATTCTTGAATGGTAGGTAACAATGTTTTATTTATTTTACCAATGCTACATTCCTAAATACGTTATTTTCAATATTTTCAGTACATACCATTGCAAGTTACAAATTCAATTTAAAACATACTTTGAAATTCGTTCTATCTAGATCCTAAATTTCTGTTAAACTAGATCTTATTTGGGAACTATCTAGGAACGTATCCAATGTTTTTCCCTGCTGTGTTTTAACTTACCTTTTCATGCATAGCAATGAAACCAATTTAAGAAAACACTTACCTCCATACATTTTCTACGCAAGAATGCATCTTTCTAAACTGGTAGTATCGTAGTTTGTTTCTGCGACTAGTTTAAGAAGGTACCTCGTTGCCTTTTGTTTTCAAACGAATAAAGGTCTGTAAATTTTGGTCGAGTTGTAGTTGATTTCCTTTGCTTACCTGGAAAGAAACAAGATAGGTATTAGAATATTTATCATAGGTTATCTAGGTCACTTTGTTCTATCAAGGAATGTGTAGTTTTATTCAACAGTTTGCAAAAAGGCGTGCTTTTTAGAATCAAACGGACAGTCAAATTTGTCCATTAAAAACGTTAATATTCAGTAAAATCCGGCCAAGTACGAGTCGGACTCGCGCACTAAGTGTTCCGTTCCACCTACCGTACTTACTACATGGGTCATGGACATTTGTTAGAAATTTTTCGCCATATGCTTTCCTATATTGATGCTCGTCGGCCCTCGTCTATGGCACGAAAATTTGGTAAGTCAATCTAAGGAATATCTTGAACCCTACGTAGCGTAGGTCGTATTCGTACAAGATTGCCACTGAAGTCTGTTCCGAATGACAAAAGATAGCTTCCACTGTACTCCTCTCTTCTTAACAGACTATCAGAATTCTGTACAAAGCTTACTCCGTCCGCGTGGCATATAGTGCAAGGGCCATTCAAGTCCGACCGTTCTTCGTCATTAATGTATAGGTACTTGAAGGAGCTAAACTTCTCTATAGAGAAAGTTAAAAAATAGGGAAATTTTATAAAAATACATTTTTGTACAATTTTCCTACAGGTTTCGGTTTGGTTCATAAATGAATGGTTCATAAATGTTTGGAGATAAGGATAAAGTGGTCTTATCTTATGCTTACTATTAAACAAGCAACATTTTTATATATATTTGTAATCAGTTTCTCGAAAACAACTCTTAACGATTTCGATGAAATTTACGATACAGGGCTTTTCGGAAGTGAAAATTTTGAATAATTTCTTTGCACGTTAAACTTACAGCGCCATCTGTTGTTGAGAAGCATAGCTTTCTCACCCGATGATTTATTACAGAGCATAGCTCAGTCGACCAGGTACTCTTTACTTATAAGCCTTGACTTAGAAGCTTGAATTTATACTCCGTCAGTACCTAATAGATCCCAGTATTTTTTTGTATTAATTTCACTTTGATAGAGACAGATCGCCAGAACGCAAGACAAACAGACAACAAATTGATCCCATCAGGGTTCCGCTTGAATTTCCTTATGATGTACGGAACCCTTAAAGCTGCATACTCAGGATTCACAGTAATTTTTCCATCTGTGTTTCTCAGCTTCCCTACGTGTAAAAACTTCATAAACGACTTGACCCTACTTCGGCCTTTGACTTGTGAACCAGAAAAATATTTTCATGCTATCTGGGTTCATATTACGATTCGTTTTTTTGTCGTCGCCTCCTAAATGAATAATTCAACTAGTGATCTCACGTCTTTCTGTGTGACCCCAGGGTTTGTAGGTTAAAGAGATCAGCCGGGCTAAGATGCGCACCGCGAATTAGTCGAATCGTTCCGTACTTCAAAAAGACAAAACGGAACCCTTGTAGGAAGACTTTGTTGTCCGTCTGTCTGTCAAGACCTTTGTTATCCCGAACGGGTATAGGTTTCAATTGGAATGGACCCTTGAAGCTGTGAAAATTCTAAGCTTCTACGACAACTCAATCAAAAGATACAGCCATTTATGTCTCCATCTCCATACATTTATGCACCAAACCAAAAGCTATACTCGTATAGGGTACTTACTTACCGTTGAACTAGAATAATGAAATTTGGCAAGAAGCTAGGTCTCATAACAAAACCAAAGGAAAAGCCTAAAATAACCACAAAACAAAAAAAACATAAATATTACAACTTTTCTTACAAGTAATATAACCAATTAAGGTGAGCTCCCGTTCCAAGCACATTCATATAAAAGAAAGGTCAAGTTAGAGTGAACCAGGAGTTTTTAAAATCAAAGGGCAATAGCTTGAAGAATATGATATGGTGAATTGGTACGGAACCCTTGGCCGGTCTTTATTTATGAACGCGAGAAGATATAACCAGTTTAGTAAATTTCATACCGAAAAAAACACGTTTTCTTCGGAAAAATTGAAAATAACGTAAAATCTCTTTCTAAATATATTGAATCATTGTCCTGTCTGACTGTATCACCCCTTTTAATAATCAGCTTGTCACAGGGAACAGGTAGGGATACCCTTTTCCCCTTCGACATTTTACCAAATATGCAGGTAAGTAGGTTTGACAGCTCTTCGGGTAGGCATGCATATTGGGCAAGCATGTTTTCGATAATTTATTTTCAAACGTCCCCGGTTGGATGGATCCTTTATACGGCTGTAAGTTTGACATGGATAAGTTTATGTAGGATGGTACAGCCAAGAGCAAGTCAAGCTTCCATCCACGTCCACTCACCCCCCACCTCACCCTCACTCACACCCCTCTCCTCACCCGCCCGCACTTCCTTAGAGCCGGTTCCCACTATGTGGGATGTCGGATTCCGATTTTAATCGGGTGTCGGCGCCTCTGTTCCCACTATGTCTCATATCGGATTCCGATTTGAACAGCGCCATATGATTGATCCGACACGAAAATCGGCTGACAAAACACACGACATTTCTTGTAGGATCCGACACAAAATCGTTGTCGGACAAGAGTGAATAGCTTCATATAAAATGCTCTGCCACTGAAACCTCCGATTATTAAACGGATCCGACACACGACAAGTGGGAACCGGCTCTTACCCTCTAATACTCATCCGAAGAATCCTCAGTGAATAGGCTTCTTCTGGGCAAGCTCGTTCCATCGTCGACCTCATCTCTGTCTTCAAGACTAGATCGAGGTCAAGAGTAAGCCCATTTTTATATTAAAAAAAAAGCACGATTTAGTACCAATTATCGCCCCTAGAGGACTTATATCAAATTTTCAAGAAATGACCCCACGTGGTGAAGAAAGGACCCGGAGAGAAAATCGATGAATGCAGTTCTACTTATTTATAAAAAATGTTCCGTTTCAGTATCGAGGGTTTTAGGGTAACTACCTTATTTACCACCATGTATAATACATAATATCCCAAATAGCATTTTACTCCATTTAAGAGTACACATTTAGTTCCCAGGTGTACTTGAAGCATTATTACAGTTCACTCGTGATGTATAAGCTGCATTATTGCGATTAATAACACTTATACCTGTCTAAGGGACTTATAGGAGTGTAGAGTTATACTTTTATACGATTGTTGGTGTTATAATACTCTAACAACTATCTTTTAGTCAGCCGTCTGACTAAGAGCATTATAGGAGGGTAGACATACGGCAACCGCTGTTTAAAGGCCTACTTGTACGATGTTATAGAGGTAGCATTTTAATAGAACACACGTGGTCATTTATAAAGCCAAAGGCTGTTATGTTTACCTGTTTTAGACTGTTATACAGCTAGTAGCTGTAGTAGGACTTGTTTGTGATCATTAAAATTACCTTTTTTACTATCTGTACAGAAGTGTTTAAATGGTTCACATGTGCACTGTAGGCTGTTAAAAGGACTATTGTGTGTTGTCCATTAACATCAATAGCAGTTTATTTGTCCACAAGTACTACTCTTATTTGCTGTAAGCTGAACATGAATGTGAATGTGATATTCTATTACACATATCCCACAAGCTGTGTGTTTATTAGGTAGCGTGCAAAAATTTGTGACAATGAATAAAAAAATTCTGGAAAAAAGAGCGAGAACCGGTGGAATAATAAGAAAAATTTCAAAAGATTTAACGGACAATAATTATTATGTATTATTGCGGATCTCTAAAATTTCAGTATATTGAAAGAATTAAACGATGATACACAATTGACCTGAACTACATCTTAAAGCTGTACATAAGTTCACATTAGAATAAATTTATAGACATTGGCTCTGTAGAGGTACAAATGTGGGACATCATATAGATAACAGCATTCTAACAGAACACATGTGAACCTATATGCGTCTCACCGCATTAAATTGGAGTTATAATAGTTCACATAGCCGTATTTCATTTCCACCATTTTGTTCTACGTAACCTAAAATATTTACCAATTAAATCTTTTAAATTATCATGCAGATTTAGCACAAAATACGCAGATAGAGCGATTGAGTTTTGGTTTCATGTTATAATTAATTACCGTAGTATAATTATAATGCCAATATAATATCAAAAACTGAAAATTGTTGATTTCCTCTCAGCCAGTTTTAAATATTTTAAAATGAATATCGCGTTTTTACAGAGGCGCGTGAATATTTTAGCTGTAAATATGTATACATTTCACGATAAAGTTGCATTCCCATGGCACTAACATTATTAAGTATTTAAAACAGGTACTACCGCGTGTTATCATAAATATTTATCCAATTGATATACGCCGGAGTTAATGTGTTTCTCATGGCACACACAAAACCTAATGAGGAATAAATAATAAAATAAAGAAATAATTCAGGACACGCGTGAATTTCAGGTAGCACTGGAGTACTTTTGACGGACTTTATAACTGTGAAGGCTGTGTATTTAGCCACTTGTTACTCTTTATTACACTCATGTACGTTGTATGGTTCACACTGCGTCCCTTATAGTGCCGTAAGTCAGCCTTAAGTCCGATGTTACTACTTAAACTGCTATTATAATGCTATTATACTGCTAATGTACAGCCATAGTGAACTTAAGGCTGTCTAATTTGTGCCCAAACTGGTTCTATAAGAGCATTATAGCAAGCTATACAGCTCTTATACAGCTGACTTACACAGCTTGTGGAGTACATGTGAACGATTA
The DNA here is from genome assembly GCA_947532105.1 of Athrips mouffetella. Classification (NCBI taxonomy): domain Eukaryota; kingdom Metazoa; phylum Arthropoda; class Insecta; order Lepidoptera; family Gelechiidae; genus Athrips; species Athrips mouffetella. The sequence continues at coordinate 15,434,391 of OX383981.1, read as the reverse complement.
GACATCTTATATAGAACCCCGAATGCCACTTGGGATAGTACCTGGGCGACCGAGCTTAGCTCTATAATAGCCGCCTCAACATTAAAATATCCTCGGGTGAACAAGCTATGTTACCCGCCAACAGATGGCGCTGAAGGTATTGGTTTTAAACGCGGTATTAAAAAAAATGCTTAAACAAACGGGAAATACGAATTTTCCCAGACATGAGACCTAGCTAGATGATTTAATGCCCTCGAAAACCCCTGTATGGTGAATTTCATCAAAATCGTTAGAGCCGTCTTCGAACCTAGCCACAAGTAAGATTGCACGCAAAGGAGACCTCCTTTGCCAATCATCGAACTATTCAGCTGTGAAAATACCCAAGTGTGAAATCTAGACTTCGGATCTAGAATCTAGACCGATATCAGTCTAGACATCTGCGAATGAAGAACCTTATGACAGTTTGTCGAGATATAATACAGGAAGAAACTTTTGAATTTTTATGACAAGAGACGTGCCAGGGAATCTGATCAATTTTTCAAAAAAACATTCGTTGACAAATGAAAAATAAAAATACATCGGCCCAGGAATCATCCCTAATTTATTGTTTTGTCCGTCTAAGGAGGATTTTGTTGACGCTATGAAACTATTACGTACAAATAGTGATAGTAGAGCCTATGCACACCGCGATTTTTTATCGCGCCGTCGACGCGCGTTATTCTTTCTACAGAGCAGTTTGATTGCGTTCGTAGGGATAGTCATCGGCGCGTCTAAAGCGCGTTTACGTTAGACGTGCTACAGCATCATAATGTGTACACAAATGCGCGTCAGACGCGCGTAAGTATAGCTTGCAGGTGTTCAAAGGTCTACAAGTTGTTTCTGACACGCGTACGATCGCGTTTGCTTACAAACGCGCATCAACGGCGCTACAAAAACTCGCGTTGTGTACGCGGGCTCTTAGTAACACTTTCTACTTCATGCTATTAAAATTGACACTTAATTTATTACTGTACTTTGTACGTGTAAAACAGCCTTTAAAATAGTTTTGGCGTCTTGTACAGAGTTTATTCAGTAGCCTGAAGCCTTTTAGGGCTCTATAATGACACACGTAAGACCTTATAACAATTGTAGTACACCTTAACGTAGGCAATATCTTAAACCGAAGTGATATCAAACTTTCATCACTCGACTGCGAGTTATATCGTGATTTCCCACTTGGTTACAAACTAATGAAGAATTCACGGGTTTATTACATGAATTTTATTTTATATGAGAGTTGGTTCTTTAGTGTTTTGAAGCAAAAATACTAAGCTTCGTTGTAGAATCGTCCCAAAGCAAAAAAAAAAATTAAAAGCATAGTTCAATTGGACTGGTGAGAATAAACGGAGTCATTGACTTCATACTAGATTTAGTTAGACCGCTTAGACCGTTCTTACGACAGAAATAAAACCAAAAATTAGATTAAAAAAAATGACGTTTTTTGTATATATATAATAGGTATCTCTTTACGACGGGAAATAAATAAAAAAAATCGTGCGGAAATTTTCGTTCAATAATTACACCATGTACACACGGCCGCACATCAGTAGAAACACTTTTAGACCTTATGGCGTGGTAATAGGGTTCGAAAAGTTTCTACCGACAAGCGGTTGACCGTACCTACTTAAAACTTGAACACCCAGATGATCTTGCGATTGGTAATTTTAGGAAACAAAAATATGGTAATTAATCACCCAAGACAAGAGTGGATAAAATAAACCAAATAGGTACCTAAATCTTTTAATTCCTCTAGTGATTTTTACACATATTCCACTAAAAACAATATAGCCTGATTTCTACATAGGTTTAAAAGATACAGCCCATAAAAGTCCTCCAGGGTAATCTGTCCACTTTCCCGATCGGTCCACTTTCCCGATCGGCCCACTTTCCCGATCGGTCCACTTTCTCGATCGGTCCACTTTCCCGATCGGTCCACTTTCCCGATCGGTCCACTTTCCCGTTCAGTCCTCTTTCCCAATCGGTCCACTTTCCCGATTGGTCCTCTTTCTTGATCGGTCCACTTTCCCGATCGGTCCACTTTCCCGATTGGTCCTCTTTCCCGATCGGTCCACTTTCCCGACCAGTCCACTTTCCCATTCGGTCTATTTTGGGACGGGAAAAAAGGATGACGGACAGACAAGAGTTTAAAGATAGTCCGAAAAAATTCAAAAGAGCATTTCAGCCAAAGTTACACACCAAAATTTTCAAAAAACAACTATATTCCTTCCCCAGTCGATATACGTTTCAAACGAATAAAGTCGACATTGTGCACCACTCCAGTAAAAATATCAGCCACTTTGGAGCACATTTCAACCAATTTGAAGCAATCTCTTAGAACGTAGGTGTTGTATCAAATTTTCAAAGTAAGAGGGTTCTACTAGGATTTTACTGTTCGGGGAATTTATTTCTTAGCTCATGATTCTTTTAGAAGGTACAGAAAGGAATCTAGTAATTTGAAAGGTTCAATACAGTGTCAGCGAATATCCTATCCTACTTATTATTATAAACGCGAAAATTTGTAAGTATGGATGGATGGATGGATGTTTGTTACGCTTGCACGTAAAAACTACAGAATGGACTTTAATGAAACTTGGCACACATATGTGCTATTCCAGGACCTAACCTATAAAGGTTAGGTCCTGGAATAGCACATAGGCTACTTTTTACTGCGGGAAAACACTTCATTCCCACGGGAAAACGCATTTAATGCGGGTGAAACCGCAGGCAGAAAGCTAGTTATCCATAAAGCAAAAGTTGTTGCATTTAGCTCCAGAGGCCCCTTAAAAGGTTTGACACGAATTTGTTAAAACCCTGTACACACGGTCCTTTCTGGCACTTTTTTCGATTGATCGCACCGCCCTACATCACGACGTCACTCTGTTCAGTCGTTCAGAAAATGGACTGCCCATTACCCTTTATTTTTTGAGCTCCACCTTTTGAGCCTATCTTGACCGTCCGAGTACAAAATAGTACCACTGGCTCCTGTAGGTGACGTAATAGCCGACTATGGGTTTGGGAACTATAGTTCGCCCGCGTTAAGAATGCAGTAAGTCTTTAATGTAAATGCAAGGGTGTATTCACAATGGGGTTTAAATGCAAAAAAAATATATTTTTTTTCGTTGTTTAGGTAACACTCAAAGGAAACAACCGCTTCTAGATTCAGATTCAGATTATTTATTCAATGTAGATTCTTTACAGAATACTTATTGAATGTCATGCAGAATACAATTCAAATAGAGCAAGTCTACGCCGTTTCGGATCGTGCTATGGCAGCGTAAAAGAAACGGCAAGAAACCACTGCAGCGCACGGCCTACTTTAAGAGTCGGCTTTTTACAATGTGTTTCTTGTGTTTCGCTGGAATATCAGAGCACCATACCTCTTTGTCATTCATATAGTCATCTAATCTATAGTAAGCTTTTTTACATAACGTTTGCTTTACACATTCTTTAAACTTTCTCTCAGGTAATTATTAACAGAACACTTATTGAAAGTCATCAAGGGGCGTCTATTAATTGTGTAAGGCGTTTAGGGAGGGGAGGGGGTTCGAGCCAAATATCACCAAAGCTCACGTGGGAGAGAAGGTCTTTTCTGAAGGGTATTTTTTTTTAAGTAGTATTTCGCTAACTGGGTTAAATTCAGCAAATCAAAATTTCTATTTTTTCTTTTCTTTTTTTCTTTCTTATTTATTTCTATCTATCTTTTTCAAAAGCCTAGACACATATTGTTTGGAAACAGCATTTCTTATACGCATTTTATAGAGCCGAGGGTGCTAGTAGCATAACAGAGCAATTTTCTAAGATAACAGACCGTAGCCTTGCTTTGCTCGAGAGCTAACGCGTTTGTGCTCCGTTTGGATTAAGACAGTAATAGCAGCAATCATACACATGTGTCAGAAGTCCATGAGGACAGAAATCAAGTTCACGATGTAACAAGCTCACGCAGATAAAGCCTATTCACTCACAAGCACGAAATTCCTATTGTTGACGATGACGCCGCGTACGGCCGCCAACAATCAAAAATATAGAAAAAGTTCTAACAGAATAAGAGAGGAAAGCTCTGCCCAACACGTGGTCATAGGTTCGAGGATCAGAACACGGTTGGACACATTCCTGAAAGTTCAAAGTTCTGAGCTCAGGGGGTGCCGGTGGCACTTTGTTATGAGGCGTAACAACAATCCGTAATCTACAAAAGTAACACCTATCTAACAACAACCGTCCGCAACACCTATCTATCTGCTATCTTTCTTGTATTCTATGCTAATTACCAACATGATATGCTATCGTAGATATTCTTTGGTATCTACTATCAACAATCCTAGAAGCACTCGTGGCCGAGTGGTAGTTGCTCTTTCTTTCCGATCACAAAAGTCAAGCAACATTGGCCGTTGTCAGAACACGGAAGGGCGACTGCTAGTGGTATAATAAAAAGAGCGTTTTCCGTACTTTAGAAGACACGCTAAGCCGTTCATCTCGGTTAATGTGAATGATAGAAGTCGTCAAGCCAAGTCGATGGCTTGAAAACTCTGACAGCCAAGATGGCCACTGACTTGGCAAAGACTAATCTAGGATTGGGTTGCGGAGGTCAGATGACAGTCGCTCTGTGTAAAAATCAGTACCCTCGCCAGATCCCCTAGGTTAGGTAACCGATTCCGTAAAACTATTGGTATAAACGGAATAGGGCCAAAGAAGATAAAACCCAGAACCTAATGTTTCTGCACTTGAACCCGACATAACACTGTCCCTTCCATTAAATCTAAACGAGCTATTAAGGCGCAGTCTAAGAAAGCGATTCTAACCAGGACCTGTAAGTATCGTACCCTTAATTGCCGTCACGATTGTCTGTTCCAATGTTTGTGTAATATTAAGGTTTGTATGAGGATGTTTGTACTGGTTTAATTACCATTATTTTCTTATGGGTAGCGCTTTGTGGTTAATTAGGTTTTTATTTCGATTTGGTAATTGATATTATACATATAGTAACAAAAATTGTAAAACAAACCTTATACCTTAACCTCACCAAAGCTCATGGTGTGAATCTATCTGACTCGCGTTTTTAATACTAGTGACTGCGTGTCCATAACTAAGACGGCATTTTTACCTAAGTTGTACGGAACCCTCGGTGCGCGAGTACGTTCGCACTTGGCCGGGTTTTTCCTTCCTATCCTACAAATCAAAACCCGGCCCCGATGTGCACTCATCCTTATAGCTTTACGACCGGTGACGCCTCGTAATTGAGCCGAGGCAATCCCAGTGTCCACCCGCCCTAGCCATTACTTTTGAATTTGACTTTAAGTAGCCAATCATTTTCTCTGCTTCGTTTTGAGTAGCTACTGCGAATATAATAACAACAATGTGAGAGCAGGAAGGAGTGATGCGTATGATATTGGAGTGACAGAGAAACGCTCCGTTGAAACATAATTATTTGAAATTTTAATGACCTAATAGTGCCACATAATGGTTTCCTTTATGGCAGACTCAAAATAAAACTAAGCTAAATTTGACAGTTCTAAATCTATTGCAGTCATTGTTACTCCTATAAGCTAAAAAACCGGCCAAGTGCGAGTCGGACTCGCACCCTAAGGGTTCCGTAACTATCTACCATATGATATACTAAAAGCTTTTGCTCTTTAATTTCAAAAACTTCGTGACCATCCAACTTGACCCCTCCTTTATAGAAAAGTTCTTGAAACTCCCGTTTCCTCACCTTAATTGGTTACTATTAGTTGTGAGAAAAATTGAAATATTTAATTATTTTAGACTTTTCCCTTTATTTGTACTGTGAGACCTAGCTTCTTGCCAAATTTCATAATTTTAGGTCAACGGGAAGTACCCTGTAGGTTTTGCATTTTTGCATAAATGTATGGAGATGAGGACATAAAAAGCCATATCTTTTGATTGCGTCGTTGTAAAAAAATGAAATTTTCAGATCTTGTGTTGTTCATAGACCTTAATATTCGTTATCAATTTCAACCTGATACCTCTTCGTATTCGTGAGAAAAAGGGTCTTGACAGACAGACAGACGGACAACAAAGTGATCCTATAAGGGTTCCGTTTTTTTCTTTTGAGGTACGGAACCCTAAAAAGACATCAACACTTTTAGACCTGTTTAACACTTTAAGACCTGTTAGCACTTTTAGACCTGAACATGATTTTATTTTAACACTTTCTGTGTCCAGATAAATCTACAAAATAGAGGTTGTGAAATTTTGCGATTTTTTACTTTGTAGACTTAGACCTGTTAATAAGTTTACAGTAGAAATGATGATTAGAAAGACAGCAGGAGAGAGCTATGCATAAGAGCAGGACGGAGCGATACGTCTCTTTGTCGCTTCCGTTCAAAATCATGAGTCACTCCATTCTGCGGTCATTGTAATGAAGCTACATTATTAAACGGCTCTAACGATTTCAATGAAATTTGCCATATGGGAGTTTTCGGGGGCGAAAAATCGATCTAGCTAGGTCTCATGTCTAAGAAAAATCGTTTTCCCCATGTTTTTAAGCATTTTTGACAACAACGCATTTAGGAACCATCTGTTGGCGGGTAGCATAGCTTGCTCACCCGATGATATCTGAATGTTGAGGCAGCTATTATAGAGCGAAGCTTGGTCGACCAGGTACTATCCAATTAAATGTCTACTGGCCAGGGAGCTTCCAACAGAATTTAGTAGTTGGGTGTACGATACCCAGAAAGACGCTGCTGCCGCACATCCGTTTCAAATCTCTTAGTCGCCTTTTACGACCAGTCATAGGTAGAGATGGGGTGGTACTATCCTTACCCGACATCACACGGGTGAAGCAACACAATAATTTCGATAGAGAACAAAAATTTGTAGATTTTGTCCCTAAAACGATTTATAATTGCTTAATTTTGACTTGTACAAGTGTAATTTGTAAACGCATTTGAGGGCAATTTTAGATATCCACCACGCAAATGCTTTTTTTTACATATAGGGTCTTCCATGGAAAGTGATGATGGAGTAAATGTTTTTTTTCTTTTGCGGCGCTTGGCACTTTTTAGATAGGTAAAAAATGTTAAACTAGCGTCAGATGTCGCGTCAGATCTGTAGCTTGATCGAAAAAGCGTCAACTGTTAACCGTATTGTTATTATAATACGGGTTTTTAATCAGTGACATCAAAGAAGTACGCAAGCAATGGCGCGATTGACCCTTACAAAAAGCATAATATTCAAAAATGCAAGTTTTCACTTCTGCCGGCACTCCCGGAGTGCAACCCGTCCTTTTTATTATGTTACTGCCTTCCCTTTTCTGCTGGAGTGCAAAACCAATCTAAAGAGTTGCTTTCTGTCTGAGGCATTAATATTGTTACCGACTGTTAAACTTACGAAAATCTTTGAAAAAACACCAACCTTCAAAACAAGGTTCGATTTGCTTGCAAAGCTCAAACAGAAACGAAACAGAAATAAAAACATGGATAATTCGAAACATCTTTTATAATGCGCACGGCTAAAGAGTGGAATTCTCTGCCTGCGTCTGTGCTCCCGAGTTTATATAACCCGAATCTATTCAAGTCGCGAGTGAATAGGCTTCTTCTGGGTAAGCTCGTTCCATCGTCGAACTCATCTCTGTCTTCAAGACTAGATCGAGGTCAAGAGTAAGCCCATTTTCAATAATAAAAAAAAAAATTACTTGTACTGACTAGAAAAAAAAAAATCTTTATACAAAACAAAAAGTACAGTCAAGAACAGGTTAAGCTTGACACTTGCAGCACGACTCTAGCCCCAATCGTAATTGAAATAAGAACTGTACAAAGTCCAAATGTGTCAAGATTCACACGCCCTTGACTGTACAAACTAAGCAATTCGTTTGATTGATGAAATGATAGATTGACATACTCGTAACTGCCTTAATTTTTTCACACAAATTCATAAAACAACCCAGTATTATGAAGCAAGAAATACAACATTTGTCATGGGCCGACGATCACTTGACAATCACACTGGACATGAAAATTACATTCACAAAAAATTGGGAAGGTACAAGTCAGATAATATTGTAAAAGGGTTCCGTGCGTAACCTTCGTAAAAAAAACATTTTAGAAACTCTACCGTGATTAGAATGACTGCAGCAGAGAGCTATGCGTGAGAGCAAGACGGAGCGATACGTGTCTCTGTCACTCCAACATCTTACGCAACACTCCATCCTGCAACAACACTGATGACATCCTAATTAAGCTACATATGATACTCTTGTTCCGTGTGGTACCAGAAAATAAATAGTTCCGACCCATCTCTACCTGTTGGTGTCTGTCGTACGAGACGACTAAGGGTATATAAATGTATCGTACCATCTTAAATACTGCGGTCACCAACAACCGCGGTCCATGGTGCCAGCCGTAACGCTTACAAGCGTGGTGACTAAGGTACTTCCACTCCACTTTCTTCTAGCAAAAGCTGGAATTATGGAGGGAGCTCCCTGTCCTGTAGTAGACGTATTATGAAAATGAAATTGATTATTCGCTCAAAATATGGTAAATAAGGTGTAGATACAGTCAATGACAACGAGTTCCACATATTTTGCCATTTATAAGGCATGCAAAAACATGATCAGAGATTAGTCAATTGAATCTAGTATATGGTCACAATTATGGGATGTTATGATGATGATTCTCTTGGAAGACAAGTGGTAGATTGCTAATAAAGAACTTATGATCTTCTCTCGTATCAATAGGTATCATTATACGTTATAGTAGATTACGCATCTAGGCCAGAAAAGTAAGGAAAGTAGAAGCGGTTGCTTTGTCCTCCGTAGCGTCCAGAAAGTAACCTCTATATGGCCGGCAGGTTAACGACTTCAACACTGTAAATCAATGGCTTCCCGTCTGTTCTTACTTTCCACACTTTTTCATACTAAGAAAGAAATGGAACCCTAAAATCTCACGCAACATGATACACAATTTACATCACATTTTATACAAAAGAAATCATTCTCCTTTAAAATCAAATGTGTAGTTTCAAATCGTAATCTTTCTCTTTACTTAAATATGAACTTTAACTTTATGTAAATTGTGGTTACAATCGTGTGAAATACTTAAAAATCAGTGGACCTTGAAGAAATGGCGCTCAGAGCAGTAATAGGGGTTTAAATAGGCGATTCAAAAAGCCAAATTAGCTGTTTAAACCAACAAAAATGGCGTCTACCAAAACCAAGTTGACATTTTGTGGGAATTTACAACTATTATGTATATTTTGGTTGTTATGGCTTTATTTTAAGCTTTTTAGTCTTAGAGCGGTTAAAGGGTTACGGGTCATCAGTTTTATTGCATTTTTATATCCTATTGAAAAGTCAAAGGCAGTCCAAGATAATGTTTCAATTCTGGCACAAAATAGTAGTTTAAGATACAAGTGCCGTAAGAAGGGTTATTACAAACGCATTTTGTAAACCCGAGACGAAGTCGAGGGTTTACCATCGGTGCTAATTTGTCATAACCCGTACGGCTGTGTATCTTACGACGTTTTTCAATATATTTGTGAGAAAACAGGTATAAGTAATACACTTGTTAAAGGAACATCAAAATAATTTTGTTGCTTTAACTGATAAAATCAAGACCAAAGTTAAAATCACAAATATTAGTTGTTAAAATTAATAGTGAAATTTGAACAATTACAATTATCAAAGTGTAAAACTCTTTGGTAGTATACTTTTTTTACTTACCGCACTAGTTCGGTAAGTAACTACTTACGAGCAATGTTTACGTCCTTGTAAGTACGTTTTTCGATCAAATGTTTTGAAAATAATATAATAACACGAGAACCGCGCGAGTGGGTTGCGAGACTTGCGAGGGGTTAGGTAGTGTATGCCGCGGGGCGGAAAGTGTCCTTTCGTACTTTATTTTGTGTCTGAACATCAAAATTCCAGTCGCGACTTGAGTAAAAAATCACGGCTTCATATAAAATTGTCGGAAGATCCTTTTATTATGTTTTAATACTTATTGAGGTAAATTGTGAATAGAGGAGTTTCTCGTACTCTAAGGACGACAGCAAACTATGCAGACTCTTCTATAGTCTAGTTGTTAGAGCGTTTGGCTTTCGATACGAAGGCTCTGGGTTCGATCACTGGTGAGACACTGCCAAAGAAAAATCACTTCGTGAGACGTCTCAAGTTTGGGACATCAAAGGATGAATTAACTTACTGCCCGAAAATTAAGATGATTCCGTGCTTCAGCAGGCACGTTAAGTTGTTGGTTCCGGTTGCTCGTTAATGAACCATGTTAGAGGCCTTTGGCGGCTCAACAATTCTGACACCACAGATTGTGAGGTCGGTCATCGATCTTATTACTGAGATTTTTTTTTTTACTAGTCTGTATTGTCCCACTACTGGGCAAAGGACTCCGCCATACGTTTCCATTCGTCCCTATTTATTACGGCTGTCGGCTACAAGGTCCTAGTGAAATAAGGAACATAATTTTAGAATATTACTCAGACCATGAAACTGAACAACTTTCCCCAAAGAACATAGGTCGAAATAAGAAAATCAATTTTTGACCTCCCAAAGAAACTGCATCAGCGAATAGCGCATTTTGTATGGGAGGTCAAATTTGGTTTTTCGTATTTCGAACTATGTTGCTTAAGGAAAGTTGTTCAGTTAAGTAACATGCTTAAAGTATGTTCACTATTTCCGTATACAATGATTTGAAAAACTAAATACCAATTCTAGAGACAAAGAAAACCACCGCTCAGCAAAACCTGTTTTAAATCATCGCTAAAACAAAGCGAGTTCATAAAAAACGGTCGTGTTCCAATAAAATATTGTGCATCGACTATCCTCTGACCGACGTTGTTTTTCTTTTATTCTTATTCGATTTAGGGTTCCGTGTGTCGGTTCCGAAGACCCCTATTTCAAGTTTATAGGTCGTAAAGTAAAACAGGTACATCCAGGACGTAGCTCAGATTTTATATAGTATGTTTATGATGCTGTTAGTCTATATTTTCGTTTATTTCGACGTAAAAGTATATATCGTTCATTTTAATGACGTTTTTATTTTATTCTGCTTGGTTTTGTCATGATTCTTTGGATTTAAATAGCTTTTTCGTTTTTAATGTCATTCACATCAACAAGAACGTCTTCCTTGCTACGGAAGGAATGTGACATCCATCATTGATCTAAAAACCGAATAATACGAGACCGAAAACTGTAAATGCTGTAACTTCATGGTCAGTGTTCTTGACGACGATCTAATCTTGAGGACAGAGATGAGGTCGACGATGGGAAGAGCTTGCCCAGAAGAAGCCTATTTACTCGCGACTTGAATAGATTCGGGTTATATGACCTCAGAAACACGGACGCAGGCAGATAATTCCACTCTTTGGCCGTGCGCATTATAAAAAATGTTTCTAAGCGAATGTTTGGAATATCAACCAAGTGTGGGTGATATCCTGCGGTGCGTCTGGACTCCCGATGGTAAAAGGGGCTTGGTGGAATGAGCTCATGGAGCTCTTGAGCACACTCTCCGAAGTACAATCTGTAAATGATACCAAACGGATTACGGAACCTTTGCAAATAATATTCCAACTCGCAACATTCGTAATTTCATTTTGTTTTCCGAACAAATACGATAAGCGGCGTGTGTGAAAGTTAAAATGGAATATTGAAAACTGACAGGTTATTCATAAAATATGTCCAGGCCAGACGAGGGATTTAAAAAAAATAAAAATCTGCTTAAATCCGGTTATTTCGATAAATTGGGTCAGAACGTTCGGAGTATGTTTTTATAGAGTTATGTTTTGTCGAGATATTTTATCGTGCAGTACATTAATTTGGTATTGTTTTTGTTAAAAACACCGAATACCTTTGAAAGCAGTTTAAAAAAATAATTTTGTCCCAAACGAAAATCAAAAAATTTTTGAAAGAAAAGATCTCATAAATACACTAAAGAGCAAAGAAAATGGGTCGGTAATTTCTGGATTGTAGAGATCAGAGGCCATCGCTCTGTGTAAAATACAGTCTATTCGTCAAATTTCCTAGGTTAGTTAGGTAGGCCACCGACTCCGAAAAATAACAACAATAAATAAATCTATAACAATATACCGCTGGAGATTAGAAACAGCACCACAAAATATATTTTCAAAAATAAATTAAAAAGGCATGTTTTAAAAATGTTTGAGGATAAACTTGAATCTGTCTGTATTACTTAGTTACTTATAATTGTAGTTATCTTGTAGCTACCTATAATATAAGCGTGCAGTTAAACATGTATAAACGGTTTTGTTAAAATAAGGGGAGCCTTGTCTGCCAACAAACTATTTTATAGTTTGGCGGAACTTGTATGTAAAATTTAAACTGTTTTTTATGTGCAATAAACGATTTTTTTTTTTTATTATTTAACATGAGGCTAGCGCGGTTACCACATCCTTCTACCTTCTACGGTGTTGACATACATACACACGTAAAATCACGCATTTTTCCCGTCGGGGTAGGCAGAAGCCACAGCTCTCGAACTGCTACCATATTGACATACATCCCTCGAGTTTTCTAACCGCACAGACACGCTCCTAGATTTTTTTTTTAAGTGAAACAGGTACCCGATCTCACCTGGTTGTAAGAGACGGAGAGGAGTTCCACTCCTGCGCACTATAGTTCGTCCGCGTTAAGAATGCTGTAAGTCATGAATGCAAATGCAGGGTAAAGGTGTATTTATTCGCAATGGAGTTAAATTGCAAAATATATTGTTTTTTTTTTTCTTTTTAAGGTACACACAAAGGAAACAACCGCTTCTTTCGTAGGTTTGCCTTCAGTTAGTCATTGTGCATTTGAATTTATAATTTTAAGCGACCTAAATGGTTACGGGGCTTGGCTACCAGCGGCGGAAAGCGATGACTCACTGTATCCTTAAGATGGACGAACTATAAGCATGAAGGAACAAAGTGCCTTGTGCAGATAAACGGTAAGTGAAAGACATAGGGGTGGAACCTATGAATAAATAATAAGTCAGGAAATGTAACTGCGCTCAAAAAATAACCCAACGAAAGTCGTGTATTAGAAGAAGTCGTGTCACCGCGTCAATTACTCAACTACCACTAGCTGACATTGCAGCACGCGCGCGAACCAATCCCTGCTCTCGTTCTGAATTTGAACCAATTGATTCGTATTTTGAACATCCTTTTGGTTTCACGTTGGGCCACTTCCCAGATTAGTAATTTAATGTACAGAGTAGGCCACTTTTTTGTGGAGTTTGTTCTGAGTTAGAGTTCCTGACTTATTATTTATTCGTAGAGTGGAACTCCAACCGGCGGCGTCTAGTTCCACGGAAATGGAAGAAGGACGGTGGTATAAGGTCGAGCAATTCGGACTCATATCCTGTAGAATATCTACATCTACAAGCAGGTTACTTTGCGAACAAGGCTCTGCAACTTAGAGTATATTTTCAGCTTCAATTCAGTATGTTTTATAGCCTATATTTTATTAACCTTGTAACCATATTCCAACAATTTTATTAATCCTATTGTCTCCCATCAATTCTCGTCAAAATATTTATTTTTTGTCCCCTTTCCAAAATGATTGACATCAACATGTATAGGAGCTATTAAGCAAAATCCGTCAGTCTGTTATGAGCTAATATTTTAATCCCGAAAGCCGTAACACCCGCTTTTAATACGGGGTGTTAGGGGATGACATATTACGCCATTAATCTGGAAGGTAAATTGTTTTGAATAAAATCATCCGAAGGGTTTTGCGGGTATGTATAACTTGACGTGCTTTTTGAAGCTCAAGTTTTAATCTATCTTAACTACTTCAATGGACTCATCATAGTGAGAAAATCACCATTTCGTTTCGTCGATTGTCATGTGGTGCCGGCAAAGAATAGTACCATCCCATACATACCCGTGGGTGTCGTAAGAGGCGACTAAGGGTTTTATACTGGAAGATGATTCAGATTCAGATAATTTTATTCAATGTAGATTCTTTACAGAATACTTATTGAATGTCATGCAGAATACAATGCAAATAGAGCGAGTCTACGCCGTTTCGGATTGTGCTATGGCAGTGTAAAAGAAACGGCAAGAAACCACTGCAGCACGACCTACTTTAAGAGTCGGCTTTTTACAATGTGTTTCTTGTGTTTCGCTGGAATATCAGAGCACCATACCTCTTTGTCATTCATATAGTCATCCAATCTATAGTAAGCTTTTTTACATAACGTTTGCTTTACACATTCTTTAAACTTTCTCTCAGGTAATTGCACTATATTGTCAGGTATTTTGTTGAAGTATCATATACACCACGGGTGGCCAACACGTCGACCGCGGTCGACCGGTCGACCGCGGCAACATATTCGGTAGCCCGCGGTGGGTCCGCAGATTATAGGTATAGGATATGAGATGAGACCTAAGAAAATCTAATAAAATAGTTTTAAAAAGCGCGCCATAGTCGCAGCGCGCGCGACTTCCCCGTTCCGCGATCATTCGGGAAATATCGGCGGCGCTCGGAAGATTCGAAGCGGTCAGCATGTTGCGTTCTCACCCATACATACCACGCGACGATGTTCGTTGGCCCAGCGCGGCGACGAGTGAATTTACTTTTCATTGCGCAGTCAACGTTTAGCGGCGGTCTATTGATATTATCCTGCAATATATCCATCCACTTGCTTGTGTATTGCGCATATATAATTTTTGTGCAAGTGCCCGCATTTTTATTTTATTACTTATTGAAGTAATGAAGTAATTTCGCTAGTGTTTCGCAAATTTTGTTGATTGTTGTTTTGAATATTTTCGATAATATTGAAAAGATAACGTTTAATATGAGTGGGCAGGGCTGTTCAAGTGCGAAAAAAAGCAAGACGTATCATTATCACAGTGAGTGGGAAGAAGAGTTCTTTTTTGTTATGGTCAAAGATAAATGCATTTGTCTTATTTGTAACTCAGCTGTAGCACTACCAAAAAGAGCAAATGTTGAAAGACACTTCAAGACTACACACAAGAAATATGTCACAGATATCCGGCCGGCAGTGAAATTCGGAAGACGAAAGTACGGGAGTTAAAAACTAACTTAGGTGCTCAGCAATCGTTGTTTAAGAAATCAGACACAAAATCAAAAGCAGTGACTTTGGCATCATTCGTAGTTACAGAAATATTGATTAAAAGAAAAAAGCCTTTCGACGACGGAGAATTGATCAAAAGAAGCTATGGTAAAGGCAGGAGAAGCTCTTTTTCATGATTTTAAGAACAAAAAGGAAATTCTTTCGTCAATCAACGATATTCCACTGTCACGAAATACTGTAATGCGCCGCACCGAAGCCATCAGTAAAAATTTGGAAGATTTGCTGAATGAAGATTTACAAAAGTGTTGTTATTTAGCACTCCAGTTTGATGAATCTACGGATGTAAGTGATATTGCTGAATTGTGCATTTTTGTGCGCTTGGTTTTTGAAGATATGACTGCTAAAGAAGAGTTATTGACCATTATCCCAATGAAAGGCCAAACAAGAGGTGAAGATATTTTCAAGTGCTTCAAGAGCTTCATCACCAATACCGATTTTCCAATTCACAAATTGGTTGCTGTTACAACAGACGGAGCTCCTGCTATGTTAGGGCAAAGAATTGGTTTTATCACATTGTGCAAAAATGATGATGCCATTCCTAGCTTTACTAGTTATCACTGCATCATACACCAGCAAGCTTTGTGCTCAAAAATTCTAAATGCTGATGATGTTAAAATAAAAGCTTTCTTGCAGTTAAGAGGGGAAGATGTTCCAGTGCTAGAAGATGAAAAATGGTTGATGAAGTTGGCTTTTCTTTGCGACATTACAGAAAAACTAAATGATCTAAATTTAAACTTGCAAGGTAAAGACAAAACTTTGATTGATATGACAAGTTCAGTAAAAACTTTCAAAGAAAAAGTCCAGATGTTTGCATCCCAACTAAGAAGAGGTGAATTAAAGAATTTTAAAAGTATGGAGGAAGAGTGCAATCAAAACGCAAATCGCGATTTCCAAAATTACGCTGAACAACTGGACGATTTGCATCAGGAATTTGAAAGACGTTTCGCTGAATTCACAGCTTTGGAAGAAATCATCAGTTTTATGGTATTTCCTTTTAACGAAAGTATTGACGTTGACTCTGTGTCCATCAAAATAAGCCAATTAATCGATGCAGAACCTGTTGCGATCGAAGAGGAAGTTGTCAAACTCAGGTGCGACATATTCTTAAAAGCAAGAGCATTTGATAACACGGATTTCTGGAAACTAATGCACCAAGAGAAGTTTCCATGCCTACGAAAAGTAGCTTTGTATTTAACAGCGTTTTTTGGGTCGACCTACCTCTGTGAATCAACTTTTTCTACAATGAACGCAATAAAAACAAAACATCGTTCCCGGTTGACTGATGACCATTTAACTTCGTGTGTGCGTATCGCAGTAAGTTCATACACTGTGCAACATGACAAACTTGTCGAAAATATGCAGTGCCAAGCATCTACAAGCAAAACACATTGATCATAAGATGAATAATATAACAAATATCAAATAAAAGTATGTTTCTTGAGTTTTATTTCAAATTTAAAAAAAACGTCTTAGCATTTTTGCTTAGTGCTTATGACAGGTAGACCGCAATGAGGTAGAAAATTTTAATGGTAGACCGCACACTCAAAAAGTTTGGCCACCCCTGATATACACAGACCAACGAAAGATGTATTGACTTTAGTTAATCTAGTATATGGTTGATAAATTTTATGCTTATTTCTAGTATTAAAATTGATGGGCAGCAGCATCCTCCTGTGTATCATACCATCTAACTTACTGCGGTCACCTACAACGGCGATCCGCAGCCGTAACGCTGACAAGCGATGTGACTATGGTACTCCCCTCCACATTTTTCCAGCAAAAGCTATAATTCTGGAGGCAGATCCCTGTCCTATGTGGACATTTCATGGGATGTTATGATGATTGTGACATACATTGGATAGACGCCTGTGGTCATAGAGTAACAAGATATTCGCGGGCAAACCCGGGCTTGTGTAACGCCTGCCGCATGACAAGCCCCGTTAAGTTTTCAAGCCGTTAAAAGGCATGGCTTAACAAGCACTATACAGGGTGTTAATTTGATTGCGTGCCATAGCTCAGGGGCGGGATCAGTATCAGTAACTGAACAACTTTCCCCAAGGAACATAAGTCGGAATACGAAAATCAATTACTGACCTCCCATAGAAACTGCATCAGCTGATTTTGTATGGAAGGTCAAATTTGGTTTTTCGTATTTCGACCAATGTTCCTTAGAAAAAGTTGTTCAGTTACTGATACTGATCCCGCTCCTGAGCTATGGCACGCAATCAAATTAAGACCCTATATAAGAGTCAGAGGAAGAAGACTTAACGCGCCTACCAATGCACGCAAACTTCTCTCAGTGATCACCAATCTACACGTAGAAATTCAAACCAATAACGTGAATTCTGCAACTAAACTCCCTCTAAAATTCAATTACAAACAGACTAACGTTCCCTCTAACTAACATATATAGAGGTAACATCTGCACAAAGGCTCAGCTGAAAGCGTACCAGTCAAAGCCAGTTTAGTACTGTGCCAGAAGTGTACTGGAGGACAGTACTAGCGCCAGTAACCTGGTTAGCAATGGACTGACTATTTTGCCGACTATGATGCCTATTTTTCGATTGTGAGATAGAAGGGTTTGTAAATATTTAAAATGCTTTTAGGGTTCCGTACCTCAAAATAAAAAAACGGAATCCTAATAGGACCACTTTGTTGTCCGTCTGTCTGTCAAGACCCTTTTTCTCACGAGCGAAAAGAGGTATCAGGTTGAAATTGATTACGAATATTAAGGTCCATAAACCACACAAGATCTGAAAATTTAATTTTTTTACAACGACGCAATCAAAAGATATGGCTTTTTATGTCCTCATCTCCATACATTTGATGTGGACCTAAAATTATGAAATTTGGCAAGAAGCTGGGTCTCTTAGTACAAATAAAGGGAAAAGTCTAAAATCATTAAATATTACAACTTTTCTCACAACTAATGATTACCAAATGAGGTGAGCTCCCGTTTCAAGAACATTCATATAAGAAAGGGGTCAAGTTGGATGGTCGCGGAGGCGATTTTTGTTTTAGTTCTATCTTAAAAACGGGAACACTTACAAACTTAAAAATTGGTATGTTTATAGTGCATAACCTATAAAATAAGAACAAATAATAAAATTTGGCCAAGCGCGTGTCGGACTCAAAAAATCTAGCACACTAACTTACTGAAATTTCAACTAATACAATTATGATTATGTGGTGGTACGGAACCCTCGGTGCGCGAGTCCGACTCGCACTTGGCCGGCCTTTTTTATGTTTGCATAGGTGTACTAAATAATATTAAAAAATCCCTAGTTGTACCTAGAAAGCTTCTCTCATTTTTGGGTCAACTCTGGAAAAATAATCAAGTAACTTAAGTTTATCAAGCTTGGTAGACATAATTTTAACTCACAATAAATAATAGGAGTAGGTATAATCGAAACACGATCTCTAGCCGCGCGTGCGACCCTTCGATCCTATGATATAATAAAATTAATACTGATGCCATAATTAGCGCTTATATCATTCCTTCCGCTTTAAATATATATTTTAGTATTGTTTCTGCTTCTGAGACACAATTCACGTCTAAATATGGTAAAAATTTGTTAAAAAATCGCATATCTTACGATATTTCAAAAATCTAAGTTGCTCTGTTGTTACAGATCGGGATCTTTTTAAAAAAATAGAGGACCTATGTAGGTAGGTATAGTATAAATTAACAATTAAACTGTTAAGAATTTGTTTGACCCTCGGGACCGTTTACGCCTGGACTACAGGTGGAGGGCTGCCTACCCCGACAGGTAAGAGACGTGATTTATTGATTTTATTAGGATATCCAACAGCTTTCCTTATAACTAAGATTTGAAAATACATGTTCTTGTTACAAACGCCAATGATACTCGTAGGATACCACATCTACATCAAAATATAGTTCTAATTTGCAAACTTACTATGAAATATATCAAAAATAGTTACTCGTAAGACTCAGGGACGTGCGTTTATTTGTGTATAATGTGTGTGTCTATGTGTGTGCGGGTGTGTGAAATATATATAAAATACCTCAGTACTGCCTCGTATTTTCTCTAAAACCTTCTCTTTAAAAACTAGTTTGGAAGTAGCAAAAATATCAATATGGCTGAAACTCTTGTTAAATAAATTTGCGGATCGACAAATGTACTCATTCTGATTGTAGTTAGTGCGACTTGATGTGACATAAATACTTTATGTGTTTGGTATCTCCTCCGGGTATCTCGGACGATTATTGATTGTTTGCGATATTTGTATGTATATATAAACTAGATTCATTATATTTAAAATATAATAATATTGACTTTGTGGATAATGAATTTGCTCTTGACCCCCAATCTAGCCTTGAAGACAGGGACAAGGTCGACGATGGTATACGAGCTCAACCACCCGGAAGAAGCCTATACACTCGCGACTCGCGATTACAGACGCTGGCAGAGAATTCCCGGTCCCATTACATACAGAAACCTAAAAACCTTTTTTTGTGTATGTTTAGCTTAACCATGGAAAAATATCATACATAACTTAGTGCAGAGTATGTGTAGCGAAACACCCGCGGAACTTTCCGTCGCGGAGAGTTCCGCTCATGACGCTCGCAACGCTTTTTAGGTTACCTATGACACATGGCGGAAAGTGCGCTGGTGTCATGCTTGAAAAGCTTATCGGTCGGAACTTTCCGCGACGGAATTTCCGCAGGTACATCGCTATACTATAGGTGAAGATTTAAGACACAAATAAATACTTAAGTTTTTTAAATCACATTAGTACTAAAAAGTTCTGTGGATTACTGTAAAATAAACCCTAATACTCTTAACAAAGGAACAATATTTAATATTCAGTATTGGTTTCGAACAGCCCATCAAATCCTATTGATGTTGTAGCCATTGAGGAAACGTGGTCATTTCCGAACGACGCCGGCGGTCGCTTTACTACCTTACTGGAATATGAAGTTGATATTAAAATTGAAAATAGAACAGAAATGGAAAATAGGGGTGCATTTTTTAATCGTCAAACAAAATAAATAGATTTTCTCTAAAGATGTGGGTTTAGCCCGTGTGGTGCCGGCAAAAAAATTATCAACCCATCTCTACTCGAGCGAGTCGTAAGAGGCGACTAAAGGATTATGAACTAGAGGATGGGGAATTCTTCTGAATCGAGGCGCAGACAGACAAAGTGATTAATTTGATCATTATGAATAATGAACACTAATGGTCATTATTAATATTGCTCGTTGAATAATACAGGAATTGTTATATTTTTACCAAGTATAGAGTAAAAATACTCCCTGTAAATTTATGGAGTTAACCAGCTACCTAACAAGCAAACAGAGAGTGTAAAAATATAGAAATTAATGTCCCCATCAGATCCGGTCTCTACGGACCGTGAAGTCTTGTAATAAATCCCAAAATTTCTGCTCGATGCACTAAAACGGGAAAAAATCTGAAAAATAGCTACGTCTTACCTAGACCAATCACTTTATAACTGCAAAGGGACTGCTAATTCGACAATCGTATCCATAAGTATTTGTTACTGAAATTACCGGCACATGAGACATTCCATATATTTAGTTCTCAGAGATGCAACGCGCTTTTGGTGTCTTAGTAGGTGCTAAAGACAGAGGAGAATACTTAACTTCTGGCTACTCATCTGCTTCGATTCTTGATAATGACATAATGCAATCAAAACTTCTTTGACCACTTTTTGTTTAGACACGTTTCAGAATAAAAAACGCCGCCTATTTTTTGTGCAAATTTTCCTTGTAAAAGTTTCTGTTTAGTATCGGAAAAATCTAGTTTTAATCGAGTGCAGTAGCTGAAAGTTATATTGAGGATTCAGTGAAAAATATGGCTAAAACGTGCAAACGAATTATTGACGGCATTAACCTTAAACCACCGTCTACATCTGACCCTTGGACGCCACTTTCTCCCTCTCGCCCTTCAACATCGAAGGAAACACATTGTGAAACGACATTACAGCTATCTCAGCATAAGATTGTTTCAGACCCAAATAAGCACATTAATCTAAGTTTCAAAAATTGTTATAATTTTACAATTAGTTCTTTTATTTTCTATTGTTCTTTTATGTATTACCCTTAGATAAATGATTCGCCGGAGCGCAGCGAATCATTTATCTAAGTTATTACCCATAATAAAATTTGATTCATAATCACAGAGTTATTATTTTCTCGCAGTCAATGATAAAAAGTAGAGTACCCAACACGTGAAAAAAATTCATCTCGGCTCTTGTATTCCTTGATCCGCTCAGGATTCTATTCTAGAATCCTTCGCTCCTCTCGGGATACAATTTAGTGCCTCGAAAAGAATTCACCTTTTTTTCACTTCTTGGGTAATCTACTATTTCCACGCCTACCTATCCTCAGCAATTTCCTGGACGAAAGTCGAGATATTCGTATCTTCCTTAATCTGGTCCATATAGCAATGCCTGGGCCTTTCTCTACCTCTCATTACCTCAACCTAAGTATGACACTATAAAAAGACATGTATTTTTGTTAGCTTTGATAGATTTAATAGATTGTTAGATTGAAGCTGCGGTCGTCTTGCAGTGGTTGATTAAAAACTGCGGTTGAACTGTGGTCTGTCTATCAAGTCTCGTAGAAACAAAAAGAGCCCAGAACAGCGACAATTCTGTAAGCCCGTCGCGGCCGTATCTCAAAAAGTTGGCGTATTGCCAGATATGAGGGCGAAAATCCGGCAGAAGTGGCGTTTTTGGGAAGAATTCCGGACCCCGATGTTTTTGGATTTGTTCTATTAGTAAGACAATAACTGTAGTACCTACTGTTCTCAATACTCTCTTCTACAAAACTTCTAAAGTAGTAACTTTCTTCTTGTCCTAACCTAGGTTAATAAGAGTTTTCTGTATATTGGTTACTGTATTCCGAATCCCTATGGTCGCCTGGAAGACATTGCTACCCTAAAAGTAGGATGTTCTGTTTGCACTGTGTTTTGTTTATGTGTGTCGTAATGATTTATTTTTTTTGTTTTCTTAGTGTCCAATGAAGTACGTAGTAGATAATTGTGTATCAATCCATCCCTACCCGTGGGTGTCGTAAGAGGCGACTAAGGGATATACGAACCGGAGGATAGACGGCAGCATCCTTGTGTATCGTACCATTTTATATATTGCGGTCACCAAGAACTACAGTAAAAGAAAAATGTGTCCTACTCACTGCCATTTAAGTTTAGCGATTCTCAGAATTATGGCGGCTTCTTTGGTTCTTCTACGGATCTTTTCATTTCTGGTTCGCTCTCACATTTGGGTTTAATAACGCTAAGGCCACGATCACATCAAGCTAAATTCAAAGACTAATTCGGCATACATAGCTGGGACGCTTGGTTATGTTCATTGCAATATCCTTACTTCAACTAGCAATGTATGCTGAATTAGTCTTTGAATTCAGCTAGGTGTGATCGTGGCCTTAGGAATATTTTCCGTCACTACTTATGTTGTGGTTCCTTATAATATAAAGAACTATAACATAAGTTATTATTACATAAGTTATATGAAATATTATTTCTAAGTAAACATACGAGTACTTAAGAATCTCTGCCCTCGAATAAGGACCTAAAAGGGTTGTAAAACGCGCATTTTCTGCCTATTAGCATCAAAGAGTTCGGTACGTAGGCTGTACTTCAATGAGTACGAGTACTCTTTCTATACTGGGTCTTTTAGTAGGTTTTATAGATACGTGTCTACTTCATCATCATCATCATAACATCCCATGAAACGTCCACTACAGGACAGGGAGCTCCCTCCAGAATTCTAGCTTTTGCTGGAAAAATGTGGAGGGGAAGTCTCATAGTCACCTTGCTTGTCAGCGTTACGGCTGGCACCATGGACCGCGGTTGTAGGTGAACGCAGAAAGATGTTAGATACAAAGGAGGATGCTGCTGCCCATCCTCCAGTTTATAACCCTTAGTCGCCTCTTACGACACCAACGGGTATGTAAGGGTTGATACTATTCTTTGCCGGAACCACACGGGTACATATAGGTAAGTAACATCCTTTATTTCTTTTAAAGTGTAACATCCGACAGCCTATGTATACCTACTACTACGTTGACGCATCCGCATTATTGTGTATGTCATGTATATCTGTATGTATTTGTATGTGTTCTCACTAGTACATCAAAGTTAATTTGTGTGTTCTGAGGCGTGTGATTCGCAAAGGGTATGTCTGTCAAGTCACTCACTAACTAACCGTAACTGGGAAAGATTTGATGAAAAAGATATGATATTATAATTTGATCCATTTTCAAAATGTATTCTAACGTTTATGTCAAAAGCAATCTGCTAAAAGCTGTCAGAAAAAAACAAGTTTGTAAAACAATGTTATTCTTTCTGTCAAATTTTCTCTGGTTTTATTGTCATGCCTGCAAAATAGATTGGTAAGCGTTGGAATAAATTAAGAATTTTTTTTTATTACTAAAAGGATCATCTTATTGTTAGCGCTGCAAACTCGCCGATTCTGTATATTGAAAAATTTTGCGAAAATATGATCTAGGTAAGGTAATAGAACCCATTGGGTTTTGTCTGTATGCAACAAACTAACAAAATACTAAACGGATTCAAATTCAGTTTTCGACAATGTATTTGGCTAATTCCCGTGCGACATCTAACGTTTGTTTCATTGCAATCGGCTCATTTAAGCAGAAGCTACATCAATGCTAAGTATCAAGCCTGTGTGTCAATAACTCACTAACTACTGAACCGATTCAAGCGGGGTTTTCAATAACGGCGAAACCGCTTGATACTTTGCATTTGTGTAGCTCCACGCGAACGAAGTCGTAGGCGCAGCTAGTCTATTATCATACATTTTAGGAATCTTCATAATAACCAGACAGTGTAAAAGTGGCCTGCAACCAGTGCACTTTTAGTTTTGTCTAACTCTTAGTCTAGTCTAGAATGTTTAGTGTAGGCAACGAAGCAGTTGACCCCAACATAATTCTCCAAGGCAGATTTTATTTGACAGGATGATAAAGTATCATGAATTAAATGTAAAATCAAAATATTAAAAAAAAAATACAAAAAATTTTATTCATACATATTTTGTAATTTTTGTATGGAAAAATTAAAAGTACTTACCGATTTTTTTTTTAATAGAAAGTCTTTCTCATGCAGTGTAATACCCCAGCAAAGTTTCATCAACTGATGATTTAATGCGGAGGTCTTCGTACAACGATCCGCTTCGTTGCCTAGACAGTTCTTTGAGGTAGGAAGGAATACGGGAAGCCTCCCGTATGAGAACGGTGAGAACTATGAGAACGGTGTAAATAAGTGTAAGGACATCACATATCTTTAGTTCTCATAATCTAACAGCTACCATGATTGACCCATTGTTATATGAACAGATTATTATAATATTATTTTTATTTGTAGAGACCAAGAAAGTAAAAGGGTAATTACACTAATTACAGTCAAGAACGGTTATACTTGAAACTCGCAGAGCGAATTTAGCTCCTATGGTGATTGAAATAAGAACTGTAAAAATTTCAATGAGTTAAGCTTGATGTCATTGATGTGTTCCTAATAATTTAATTTGCCACAGTACACCGTTATGGGTAACGGTATTGTCGTTCCGAATAACTTTTCTGTATCGGATGGTAATGGCGAAATTGGGTATAAAGAAATAATTTTATGAAAGCGTGAAAAGTAGGCAGATTGCTTGTTAGAAAGTGAACTAATGAATCCAGTCATAATTCTTTTTGAGAAACTGTAACTATTTGAGAAAAATAATATTCTCGCGGGAGGTATTGTTATTGCACGCTCTTTAGAAATATATCATTTTATACCCTTGGTTGGTAAGGCACTTTTATTCGAAGTTGTCGAATTAACAAGAAAGAGTCTCTCATTAAAAACGATATTCTTCTATTGTACTAGTTCTATTGTACCATGGTCTAGTTGTTACAGCATTCGGCTCTCAATCTGGAAGTTCTGGGTTTGATTTTCGGTGAGATCAGTCAAAAATCAGTTTGTGACTTCCCCAGTTTGGTCAGGACAGGACAGGATGAATCAAGTAAGATGATTCTGTGGAAGGCACTTTAAGCCATTTGTCCCAGCAACTATTTATCATCCTCATCATCATATCGCGTACGGGTTGCACGGTTGATGACCGACCTCACAAACCCTGGTGTCAGAGTTGTTGAGCCGCCAAAGGCCTGAAATATGGCTCGTTGACGATTACATCCGTAGACAGTAGTCAGTAAACGTTGATTAGCCATGTCAGAGGCCTTTGGGGGCTCAACAACTCTGAGACCAGGGTGAACCGATTGCGATGAAACAAAGCTTATTTATACGAGGTCCTAATGAAATAGTGAACATAATTTTAGTATGTTACTCAGACCATGAAACTGAACAACTTTCACCAAGAAACATAGGTCGAAATACGAAAATCAATTTTTGACCTCCCACAGAAACTGCATCAGCTGATAGCGCATTTTGTATGGGAGGTCAAAATTGGTTTTTCGTATTTCGACCTATGTTCCTTTGGGAAAGTTGTTCAGTTTCATGGTCTGAGTAACATGCTAAAATTACGTTTACTATTTTATTAGGACCCTATATTTTGCGAGGAAATAAACCAAATACATTATAAAAAATCTGTCTGAATAGATTTAGTAATTTATGAGTTATTAACGTACAGAAAAACAGACCAACAGACAAAAGCTTTAAAAATAATCTAAATGCTTTATTATAATTACGCGAAAACTTTCAATGTTGCGTCGTCTGTACAGTTTAATAATATTTTTGATTGATAGATGAAATATGTTAATAATCGTGACATAAGCACAATATAACGTAACCCTTGAAATCGATATTAAATAATAACACCCCTTTCATCAAGAAACCATAAGAAAATCCATTGTGTTGCCAGAAACAAAGCTTTCATTACTGAAACATGATACAATGTTGCCAGATAAAAGACGAACCCACACATAATCCATCATATCTGATTCCATTGCACCCTGTACATTGTATAAGAAACACAGGTAGCAAGTTGTATACAGGGTGGTCTAAAAAAAGTATTAAATTTCAGATTTAGTGTAGGCAACGAAGCAGTTGACCCCAACATAAATTTCTCAGGCAGATTTTATTTGACAGGATGATAAAGAATCATGAACTAAATGTTAATTCAAAATATCCAAAAAAATTACAAAAAAAAAATTCATAATTTTTTGTAATTTTTGTATGGAAAATTAATAGTATCGATATTTTTTTTTTTATAGAAGGTTTGTCTCATGTAGAGTAATACCCCAGCAAAGTTTCATCGACTAAGGATTTAATGCGGGGGTCTTCATACAACGATCCGCTTCGTTGCCTAGACTAATTATAAAAGCTTGTGTGACTTGTGACTCACTTGACCTGAATTAAGAAATCGTTTGATTTGGTGTGACAAACAAAATTAAACTAACGCCACAGAATAAAGTAATAGTATGATACAGAAAGGACACTCCGCTCCTCTTGCAATCCACCCAGCACACCGCTCGCACCCATCCGCAAGATTCTCGTGCTGCTTCCGAGGGTCTTTTGTAGTGATTATGCGAGCCTACGCGACCTTCCAATTTCAAATTCGCGCTCGATGTACGTAGGCAAAGATTTCGGACCTCCTTGCTTCGCTCAGAATAGATACCTTGCAAATTTATTTTACTATGGGATGACATCTGCCAACATGTCCCAAATTTAGATGTCTAGATACCTTGCAAATTTATTTTACTATGGGATGACATCTGCCAACATGTCCCAAATTTAGATGTCTAGATACCTTGCAAATTTATTTTACTATGGGATGACATCTGCCAACATGTCCCAAATTTAGATGTCTAGATACCTTGCAAATTTATTTTACTATGGGATGACATCTGCCAACATGTCCCAAATTTAGATGTCACATCATCAATGATCACTAGGAAATATTCAAAATCTTCCGTCAAATTCATAGAACGACTCCTTCACTACCTTGTGACAAATTATTTCTTTGATACTCCTTCTACTCGTATTATCCTTATTTTTCTATGTATGTAGGTGTCCGGGGTGTGGTCACGCAAAAAAAGTAAATTATTAAACAAAAATATTACTGTCTATAATTTTATTTATTTCAACTAGGATAATTTATCTCCTTCTTCGCTTCTTAAACAAAATGGGGCTAATCGAAAATAAGAAGAAACTCCTAAAAGTTCGTTATATTTGATTACATAATGTCAAAATTAGTGAATCGACTGTTATGAAGCGACAAAGATCTTATCCATGGATGACGATGATGAGGAAGGTGCTGCTGATTTTTTTTTTTTTATTTGAATTTATTTGCAAAAGGGTCAAGTTAGTAGCGGCGTTAATTCTGATTTAATTTACATGCCAACAGATCGTTATTGCTCTATAAACAATTCAATTCAATTCAATTCATTTATTGATAAAATATTACATTTTACAAGTCAGCAAATTATATACAAAAATTATAATAGAAATCAAAAATTATAATAGGAATCAACATATTATTAAATTTCATTCAAAATTATAAATTATTTGCCACATTTGTCATAGTTTCCTTTAGAGTTTGGGTTAGCAAATTCGCAGGTTTACAGTCAAATTCGCGGATTGAGTAGTACAATGCCTATTTCCATCACGTCAACTAAATACAGACGATCACACGTCAGTGGTAACACTATGACCTTAAGCGGGTCTTTGTTAGCACGTTTCACTTATAGAGTTTACGTTGCCACTTA
Source organism: Athrips mouffetella (assembly GCA_947532105.1). Lineage (NCBI taxonomy): Eukaryota > Metazoa > Arthropoda > Insecta > Lepidoptera > Gelechiidae > Athrips > Athrips mouffetella. Next base: position 15,406,587 of record OX383981.1, on the reverse strand, counting down.
TCTGTGGCCGTGTGTACCTAACTGTCTAGGGCCCTGAGAGAGAATATCAAAAGAAGTAGAATAGAATGAAAATGGAAGCTTGTAATTGGCTCCTAGATATTTATTAAGTGTATTATTTTGTAAACACAGCTGTAAGCTACCCAAATAAATTTAAATTAAAATTAAAAATAAAATAAAATGTATAGGATTGACATTAGCTTACGAAATGTTGCATGACAGCTTATATCAATCCCATACATTTTCATTCTATTCTATAGCATTTGCGATATAGCCACTGTCTCTAGGCCCAGATCCTTTCACAAGAATTCTCCTCTGAAATTGAGTTCAACATGGTAAATCCTACAACAAAACATCGTCGCACATAATAGAACACCTTGTATAGTAGAAATAAGGCGCCGTGCACACGGTTGACGCCGATATTGTTTGCAAGATATATCGGAAGTTGTATAAAAGTGTGCGATTTCCCTAGAGATTTTTCCGATCGTACTCGGCACCATATAAATGAATTTCGGCGATGCTTCGGATATTAATATGAAAGAAACATGTTGAGGAGTGAGTAGAGAGTTGTAGTGGTGCTAAATTTGACTCCAAAAGCAAAATGAAATAAGACTGCTTCCATGAAAATTACTTGAGTAATCTTCTGTTTGCAACATAACGTTGTAATAAATTTGAACAACATTTTGAAAATATGAATATTTAATTTGCAGATGAACGAGTTCCGCGTTCTGGGAAAACACCCTTTTTTGTTACAAAATCTATGAGGTAAAGGACTTAATACACCGGCAAGGTATATGTCAATTACAGTCGAACTAATATAGCTTGATAATAATGACAGGAGGATATTGCTATTCGTAAGAGCAGGACGGAGCAATACGTATCCCTGTCGATGCAGATCTTACGCATCACTTCATCCCGCTATCGCACTGCTGTTATTCTAATCAAACGAAATTATTACGACAGTAAATTATTCCACAACACTCACTCCTCTATTTCATTCCCATCTCTACGTTCACGCGATATTGCGATCCACATACGAACGCGCAAATCTTTTTTTTTATAAAACAACGAAGCGAACGAGGTGATATTTTTTTTTTCACTTTTTATCTTTTGCCCTCGATACAGGTCCAACGTAAATCTATCTTCGCACGATGTGTCAGAAACAAAGCACAGAGAAAAAAGTATTGCTAAAGGGGACTTAAAAAAGAAACTAAAAAAATTGTACTGCGTTTGCACTCGTGGCCTAGTTCTAGTTGCAAATTATCACCATCATATCGTGTGGGTTGTATGGTAGAAGAAATCAATACGGATTCTCTGAGACAGTTTGTTGGTACACACGGCCGCACAACGGTAGAAACACTTTTGGACCTTATGGCGTGGTAATAGAGTTAAAAAAGTTTCTACCGACAAGCGGTTGACCGTACTACAAGCCCTAAGTAGCAATACCATAACATCTGCTGCCGTACTCCGACGTGAAACTACGATAATATCGCGCCGATAATTAGTCTGTGGTTCGGCCTTTGACAAAGAAATTCCCATACAAAGTAAATTTCCGAACGTAATTGTTGTTGTCAATCTGATAATATCGGAGCTCCGATAAAACTTCGGAGTACCCACTCAGGGCTCATCTACCAACGCCATCAACTTCTTGCTGGTATCATTTGCTCCTTCATTATAAAAAGTACCTATTTGTAAGAATTGATCATAACTTCATAATGTTTTAGAAACTGTGGTCTGATATTAAGCGTGATATTATGTATGTATGTATTAGTTAAGTTGTAGTCTTCGTATTGTAAGGTAAAAATGTAAAGTTATGTTCGATGTGCGTTCGGCTGTTACTACCCCTACCTTTCAGGAGTCACGGAAGACCAGCGCTACAGCTGCGAAAAGTGCTGTAGCATAAGCTGAGTGGCTAGCTTTCTTAGTATTGTTTTACTAAAATGAACATTTTTCTTTCTTTCTACTAGCAACGACGCAGGAGGTTGGACTCTAAGGCTATTGGACCTATTGACTAAATGTCAACACTAAAAGAACTGGACCAGTTAAGATAAGCGCCGGCAGGCGGAAGAAGCCTTGCCTAGCATCAACAGTCGTCTGTCCCGCAAGCTGTTACGTCTCAATAAACCTCAACTTTAACTGCCAACCGGCGTTATTACTTGTCACGGGTCTTTTAACAAACATCTTTTTGTATTAGGTGTTTCTGACAGTCCTCTCTGCAGAGCGTGCTTGAAGACAGATGAAACAGGTGCTCAAGTCCTGCTGGAGTGCACGGAGTTAGCCACATACAGGGTAAAATACCTTGGTGTTTCCGGGGACCTTCCTGAAGTAGCGAGCAACGTTACCATCTTGCTGGACTTTCTTCAGGTAATAGGGTGGCTCTAATAGTTCACTGTCCCACCCTTTTGCAAAATAGACGCACTGACGTAGAGTCACAGAATAAGGTAATCATACAGAACAGACACTCTCCACCCCTCTTGCAATCTACCGCAACCCCCGCGCGCAACCGCCCGCGAGATTCTCGTGGTCCTTCTGAGGGTCTTCTGTACTGAATATGCTAATATTCACGCTCGATGTATTTAGTGTCCGGCGTGTCGTAGAGTTGCGGAAATCAGTCCAACACACAATTGCATGGTCGATGATTGATCTCACTCACCCTGGTGTCAAAGTTGTTGAACCGCCAAAGGCATCTATCATGGCTAATTAATGACTTCTTCCAAAGGTAGTAGTCGGGACCAGGACATGCTTTCCAAAGCACGGAATCATCTTACTTTTTGCACAATCAGGTGATTTATCCTTCAAGGTCCTAATCAAATTGAGGAAGTCTCATAAAGTGATTATTGTTTGACAATTTCCCCACCAGGAATGGAATCCAGTATCCCAGCCTACATAGAGAGTCGAACCCTCTAACTACAACTTAGGCCAAAACTCCGGACATTTGGGCAAAACCGCGAGTTTTTTGGTTAGTAGTCGATCATCATCATAACATCCCATGAAACGTACACTGCAGGATAGGGAGCTTCCTCCAGAACTCCAGCAAAACCACGCTTGTAAGCGTTGCGGCTGGCGATCGCTGTTGATGGTTTCCGCAGTATGTAAGATGGGACGATACACAGAAAGATGCTGCTGCCCATACTCTGGTTCATAAGCCCTTAGTCGCCTCACCAAGGTAGCCGCTTTCTGGGCAAGTAAGATTTAGCCCGTGTTCTTGCCGACACGAAAGAAGAAGAAGAAGAAGTCGCCTCTTACGACACCCACGGGCAGAGATGGTTTGGTTCAATTCTTGGCCGGCAGCACACGGCTAGAAGTCATACTCTCTACTTATCTCATCGTTCATTACCAAGGGGTGGCCAAATATTTTTACAGCCCGGAATTTCAAAACAGAAAAACAGCAAATTTTTTTTTTTATTTCCCCATTGTCCTTAACCTAAATGCAAAGTAGAAAACAAATATCAGGGAAGGCAAGTCAATAGAGGTCTTAGGGCCTGCGAGTCTGACTTGAAAAACAAAGTTTTTCCTCATTGTCGCGACCGCTTCTGGACGGTACTTAGGCTTGGACGTCTGTTACACAGAAGAATAACAAACATTTTGATTCTTCTTCTTTTCGTATCAATGGCAAATGATTTTATAGTAAGTTAGCCCTAAATGTGGCTACAGCAATAGCTCTTTGGTTGCCTTCAAAAAGGTCCTCCCTGGTGCAAGAAACTGAGGAGGTAGGGCACGAAAGCAAGTGTGTCATGGATTGCAAAATGCCGCATTCACACTTGTCATTATCAGAGAAGCCCCACCTCTTCTTCAGTTCTCCGCACCTGCCTGCGCCCGATCGCAGTCTATTAAGTGACTTGCATATGGGCCAGGGAAGATCATGTCCTGGTGGAAGATTTTCGGCAATGGGGATATATGGGCTATCAGGGGGGTACCTTTTTGACCACAGTTCTATCCTAGCCTTTGATGGATCTGATTCGAGGGGTACGGTGTTTCTTATAAAACTGTGGCGGCTTTTGAGGCGTACGGGAGGTGGAGTATGTCCGTGTAGTGGGTGTCTGCTATCTAGTTCCTGTTTAAGTTTTTCAATGGAGCAGGCCACTCGACGCCGAACGTCTGGAGGGGCTATCCCAGCAAGATAGTACAGATAGCTCAATGGTGTTGGCTTCAGGGTGCAACTATGCGACAGGTTTCGTTGAGGGCAGTATCCACATCCTTCGAGTGTGCTGATCGCGCCCACACTGGGCATGCGTGCTCGCCAGCCAAGTAACAGAGTGCCAGGCAGCTTGTGCGAAGGACATGAGGTACTGCACCCCAACGAGTAGTTGTCAAGCGTCGAATGATGTTGTTCCGAGCGCTAACTTTGCTTTTTAACTTTTTACAGTTTGCTTTAAAGGTTAAAGACCTATCCAAAGCAACACCCAGGTATTTTGTATTGTCATTATGTGCAATTTCCACCCCACGCCAAGTAATGCGCAGTTTTTTATTACTGTCTCGGTTTCGGAGATGGAATGCACAGGACTCGGTCTTGCCTGGGTTAGGTCGCAATGAATTGGTCTCGTAGTAAGTGTGTAGCTGATCAAGAGCAGTAGATAAATGGTGTTCTAGTTCGGAAAAAGTTTTTGCTTGACAGGTGAGGGCAAGATCATCTGCATACAGGTACCGTGAGGTGTTTGGGCAAATAGGTTGGTCGTCTGTGTAAATGTTAAATAATATGGGTGCCAGAACACTTCCCTGAGGCAAGCCGTTCTTCTGGTTACGCCATCTGCTTTTTCCGTGGTTCAGTAGGACCTGAAAGCGATGATTCCGCAGCATCTCAGCCAACAAGGTGACAAATTGGTGGTCATTAGTGCGTGCAGCTACTTTTGTTAAAAGTCGTTTTATGTTGACTGTATCGTATGCTGCGGTAAGGTCGACAAAGATAACTCCAGTTACCAAGCCTTTTTCGTAGTCATCTTCTATGTGTTGCGTCAGATTGAGGACCTGACTGCAGCATGATTTTCCGGGTCGAAAGCCGGCTTGGTCTGGGTTGAGCTGTGGGTCAATAACTGATGTTAGCCGATTTAAAAGCAGTCGTTCAAGCAATTTATAGGTGTGGCGTAATAAAGAAATAGGGCGGTAGCTTTTGGGGTCATCTGTGGGTTTTCCTGGCTTAAGCAGAGCTACTAATTTTGATTTCCTCCATTTTTTCGGGATTTTCGCAGTTTCAATGCAGGTGTTAAACATCTGCAGAAGCCAGGAAACTGCCACTGGACCCAGATGCTTTATTTGCACTGGACCCAGATGCTTTATTTGTTCGACTGTAATGTCGTCTACGCCAGCAGCTTTTCCATTTTTCAGTACACCTATTGCTTTTTTTATGGCGGTGACATTGAAAGGCTGGCTAATTGGACGTTCATTACAATTTGAGATTTTAGATGATTTGGCATTTTTGATACTAACTTTATTGTTTTTAGAAAGTACAAGTCTTTTTAGGTTGTTATTATCATCATCGTACAGCCTATTTAAAAAACACATTCACTTAAATTTTTATCAATTTATATCCAAGTGCAGTAGTCAGTCTACAACCGGTCTTTTTTATATCCAAGTGCAGTAGTCAGTCTACAACAATTTTAGGTCGGGGGTGTCAAGAAATAACACGCCACAACCGCCTTTAATGGGCTTCTGCTGAGTGAGTGAGTGAGTCTGGTATATCTGACTGACTGACTGATGACCACTTACCAACAGGTGGTCCACCTGACATTAAAAAAATCTTTGGTTCTTTAAGGATCCCCGTGGTACACTTCGGTGTAAGCGTGTCCCGACTCCCTCTCCACAGAATAAACAGTCCGTCCGTTATCATTGTCTCCGATTATATCTGCAGAAGACAGCCGACGCGAGAGAAGGTAAACGATTTATACAAGCAGCTAACAAAAAAAATACCTTCAATGTTTTTTATGCCGCAAAGGTGCTTTGTGTACGATAGAACTTTTAAGGAGTGCTGGGTGTATGACGATGAGAGAGAGAGAGTGAAATCTACGTAGGTATTATTTTCAGAAAGAAGTCCTAAAAGAATGAGATAAAAATATTGGCGTTTTACGCGTTTTGACGACAACGACAACGAGTACATTTTCATTTTGCAGCCATGTCAAAGCAATGGGATAAAGCTGTCAGAGAAAACAGTTTGTACAACAATGTTATTCTTTCCGTCAAATATACGCTGGTTTTAGTGTCATGGCTGCAAAATAGATTGGTAAGCGTTGGAATCAACGAAATAAATGGATTATACGTTTGTCGTCGAATATATTGTTATGTTTAGATAGATGTGAGGTCATAATCATCGTCATATCAGCCGAAAGACGTCCACTGCTGGACATAGGCCTCCCCTAAAGATCTCCATGACTCGCGGTCCTGCTTGGCTCGCATCCAGCGGCTTCCCGCGACCTTGACCAGATCGTCGGTCCACCATGTAGGGGGCTGCAAACGCTTCGTCTTCCGGTACGTGGTCGCCACTCTAGAACCCTCAGGCCCCATCGCCCATCGGTTCTTCTTGCGATGTGCCCTGCCCACTGCCACTTTAGTTTAGCGATTCTTAGGGCTATGTCATTTACTTTAGCGATTCTCAGGGCTATGTCATTTACTTTAGAAAGCTATGGAAAGGGCTATGCTCGGAGTCTCTCTGCGCGATCGAATCAGAAATGAGAAGATCCGCAGAAGAACTAAAGATGTGAGGTGAAAGAACAAAAATACAATAGTTATTTGTTATGCAAGGCAGCAAAGTCATTATTTAAAACTACCTTGTATTAATTATTACAAAAATTTAGTGCTCTCCGGTGAACTAATAATGACACTATAATATGGAACAGATAGATTATAATAAAATTATCATCATCATGACATCCCATGAAACGTCCACTGTAGCACAGTGAGCTCCCTCCAAAACTCCAACAAAAACGCGTGGTAAGTCATAGCCATAGTCACCACGCTAGTAAGAGCTGCGGCTGGCGCCCGACCGCTGTCGTTGGTGACAGTCACCAACAACAGGTCACCAGGTGACCGCAGTACGTAAGATGGTACGATACACAGAAAGATGCTGCTGCCCATCCTCCGATTCAGAAACCCTTAATCGCCTCTTACGACACCCATGGGTACAGAAGGGTTGGTACTATTCTTTGCCGGCACCACACGGGACCGAATAAGAAGATTCTTTGAATAACAATAGCGTAATTTTAGGTATGTACGGTCAACAGCTCGTCAGTGGAGACTTTTTCAACTCTATTACCATGACATAAAGTCCAAAAGTGTTTCTACTGATGTGGTGTTGAGTGTACCTGCACCTGCACCCTCACATTTATACCGAGCGCGAATTTGAAATTTGAAAATGGAACAGACCCAGGAGCACCGGGCGGGAAGCGCGGGGGTGCGGTGGATTTTTTAAGGGGGGCTATGTGTGTTCGTTCTGTATGATAGTAGGTACTATTACTTTATACTGTGGTACCTGTACATTAACGACATAACGTTATATTGGTTGGCAATTCCAATACTGAGCACTTTGATCTAACCAAGTGTAAGATTAGTGATTATCCGGTGTAGTCATTGAGCGGAACTGACTCATTGATTGACATTCCACTGACTGACTGATTCTCACATTACGTACATGAGTAATTTTAACCGCCTTAGTTTGAATCGTGCATTTAGAAATGACTTGCCTATTTCAAAGAGTTTTCAAGAAGTTTATTGTGTGTTTCTATTCACTGTTTTAAAAACTTTTAAAGAAGGCCTATTGCGCTGTTTTGAAAAATTAAGGTCCTATAAATCTATAGCTTATACTTTCTTAGTAAACAAAACAGAAAGTGTAAGTAAAATGTTTGTCTTTCTACCCTCATAGATTAGATAATAGTAAACTGACATTTACAGATCCGTCATTCCCTGGCTAGTGGCTACGAAAGTACTGTAAAGACATCTTAAAGTACACTATCTTTCCGCCCGCGGTTTCACCCACATTAAATGCGTTTTCCCGTGGGATTGAAGTGTTTTTCACCGGTAAAAAGTAGCCAATGTGTTATTTCAGGACCTATCACATATGTGTGCCAAGTTTCATTAAAATCCATTCAGCAGTTTTTGCGTGAAAGAGTAACAAACATCCATCCATCCATACTTAGAAACTTTCGCGTTTATAATATTAGTAGGATTACTGCAATGGTCGACAAAAAAGGTATTGAAGGACGAACATGATAACGTGGGCAGAGGCGAAGCCGAGGCCCACATGCGTGAGGCCTTCAATACCAGATTGCGGCCAAGGCTTGTATAATATATTTCTTAAAAATTTACCAGTATATTCCTTTGTATACATCGCAGTTTTTAAGTTTCGTGTTGTATTTAATATGTGTATATTTGTGAATATGTGTTTGTTTATTTTTTTTTTACAATTTTTAGCTTTCTTTTAGCAAGCCAGTACGAAATTTAAACAAAATCTTTGATAAGTTACCTCTTTGGTAAGTTACCTCCTTCGTTCTGTAGCTTCGATAAGTTACCTCCTTGATTGTCATGCTTGTTGTTACATTCCACTTTTAAATGACTAGACAGATAATTATGAGTGTCATAGCAATTTACTCGGTCGCAAAACTCGGTAGAAATGGATTTTCATGCTAACTTTGCCGGCAGCTGCTTGCGAGTATTTAACGAGTATTTAACAACTATTTTGATTCAACTCGAAGAAGGTTGTCAATATAATGATCGAATTTCCAAGCATATTTGAGAAAAGTATATTATTCTTAATATGTCTTTACATACAGTGCTTTCAAAAACAGAAGCGATCACAATATCATCACCATTTTATAATACAATACAAAATATTCGCCCCCAACCAATATTTCAAAATACGAGTTAAACAAAGAACAGCCGAAATTAAGGGGAGGATAAAACAAACCGAGCGCCATAGCCTATTAAGAGATTTGTGGTTCGAGATGTAGCCATACAAAAACTTTTGAAAATATAAAAACAAAATAAAAAAAAACTTTTAATTAACTGTATTAACTATTAACTGCACAACTTTTCTAATGCAACATGGGTCGGAATAGTTAGTTATTACTGCAACGGAACGTAAATGAAGGTTTTTAGGGTTGAGAGCGTTGAGGAGTATGATTGGTGTGAAATTGAGTGACAGGATTAGAAATAGTGTGATGAGAGAACGTTGTGGCGTAAAAGAAGACGTAGTGACTAAAATTGAGAAAGGGATGCTGAGATGGTTTGGTCATGTAGAGAGGATGAATGAAGGAAGATTGACGAAAGAGATCCACAAGGCGAGAGTGAATGGAAACGTTGGAAGGGGAAGGCCTCGGCGAACGTACCAGGACCAAATTCAGGACGTTCTGAATAAAGGCCAGGTTAAAAGTACCCTAAACCGACGAGCATGTATGAAAGGATTGATGAAGGTTCAGGAAGCAAGGGAAGTATGTCAAGTTCGTAGCAGGTGGAGAACTGTGGTCTCTGCCTACCCCGACGGGAACTAGGCGTGATGTTATGTTAGGGTTCCGATACCAAAATGGTAAAAAAAGGAACCCTTATGATGCGACTTTGTCTGTCTGTCTGTTTTTAACACGAGAGCCAGTTTTGTTATGAGGCGAAGCCTTGATATTCGGATATAGACAGTTCGAGTGTTAAAAAGCCTAATAACGAAGAGTTGCATACAAAACTATATTTACGTCCACGAAAATAAACTAGTATTTCAGTTATAAAATTATTTTCAGTTATAAAATTACATTAATTGGAAGTAATTTCAAGATGGCGCACTTTTTGTAAAGCACATATACATGAAAGTGCGTGTATCTGTGCTATACATTTCAAGGAACTGATTAAAACTTAGTTTTCTTTCAAAAAACCAATTTAGTTTTAAGAAAGAAGTTTTTCAGGGCTGTGTGTGGTACTATGATTGTATTGCCTTAGCCTATTATTAAGTATAACAGTTGCACAATAAAAATCCATTAACATTACAGCTCGTAGTATGGAGCTGTAAGGAAATGAAAAACATAGAGAACAATGACCTCTATTTTGAATCCGTCATTGGTTTCGAAATTGGAATACTCCGATACGGGAGTAGGTAAAGCCAAAGAGATTTTAACCTTGCTATACGCTCGGCGCAGCGAAGTTGAAATCTCTTTGGGTAAAGCAATACTGCGATCGTCCTTTATTCAAAGTATTGTAAGTTATGGTCTCCTTAGTTTGATTAATAAAATTTATGCTCTGTCAATTTTTTTTATCCGTTATTGAAGAATGGTCAATCCAATATTGAGTATGGACATGGGGTCCCATTCCGTACTACGGTTTTTTCGACGGAGTAAATAGCCCGAATTCATTTGGCCCTTTTGTTTCTAATAATTAAACTAAATGTTACTATTAGGTTGGTAGGTAAAGGTGTAAACTATGACATTAATTCAATTTTAACATCCAGATATCAATTTATTGTAAGAACAATTTTCGGCACAAATTCGTTCTATGACGTGAGGCATCTGTACTAGTATAGTATTATATTATCTGTGGTATGGATGCTCTTTCAAGCAAAGCATCTAGATTGATGACCGCTTGAGGCATAATAAAATTATCATATCAGTTATTATCTCGATGATTTTCGTGCTTCGAAAGGAACGTTAGCAGTTGGTCCCGGCTTCTACTCGTCACTGATAGTAGTAATTAAGGATTTTTTTTATTTCCGAAAAAAGCTAAATACCAGCAGCCATGATTTCTTGGACTAAATTCTGTATTTTTTTGTTAACTTTTTATGATCTCCATCAAATAATCAAAAAATTTTTTGTGTGGTAATAGCTCCTGAAAAGATCCTTTTAACGATTTAAAATTACTTACAAACGCCTGCAAAGATAGATTGCCAATTACAATAGCCCTTAACCCTTGGCAAAACAATTTCTAATTAAGGATTAACCCTCTTAAAACGCGGGGGTCTTTTGGACCCAAAGATATCTTACAAGAGGTTTATAGTCCATCAAGTGCAGATACGTCAGAAACTTTACCTGTCATAAACGTAGAACAAACTTATAAAAGACATATTTCATTAAAGTTTGGAATAGAAATTGGTCTTTATTGTAAAAGTGATAAGGACATATTTGGATTAAAAGGATTGTTGTAATAAAGTTGTATAATCAACAAAGGAAATGCAGATTTATGTATGATATCAAATATTTTGGGTCGTTTCGTTTGTGAGTTATCTTTTAGCAACTTTAAATTAGTATGTGCTGTTAAACCGATTTTATTGCTCTTTACGTCTTGACTGTGCTTATTGTTAAAAGGTCGACATAAAAACTTTTCAGCCCTAGGGCTACAATATTGAAATTAGCCACAAGCGAGTACGCTTGTCCGTATGTATACTCGCGGTATGAAAGGTTCGCCAGTTTTCAAATTGATTCGTTTAACGTCGCGAGCACATATTTCCTTTTGAAACTGTGACACAAACTAGAATATTGCATAGAAAAGTATACTTTACTGTTAGACAATGAAGATCAAATTAATTCAAAACTTGTCCAAGAAGATTATATCATTTAAAGATTTTGATAAATTGAAATCTGAGCTCCTTGTTGATTTGACTTCATCTCTATGGTAACGATAGTTGAAAAGCTATTGTCATTCTTAGTGTCTTTCAATGTCATAAATTGAAGTGTCTGTCACATTATTATTGAATTATTTGTCACATTGACCTTATTTGATGCCAAACTTAACATTTATTTAAATGTTGGCAGTGCTGTTTCTTGTACGTAGATGTTGGTATGATTAATTCTTGCACTGGTGCTAACAAAAACCAATCTTAAGGTGGCGAACCTTTTCATACCGCGAGTGTACATGGGTTCTTAGAAAACATAATTTTTACTCCCTTGTGTTTTAAACAAACCTTACTGCCAGCGCGTAGTTTTCCATGAAGAAGAATTCAAATAAAAAAAAAACATATCCTTCTCCACCAGGCTTGTTGTAATGTGTGAGTACGAAATCAGTTCAGTTGTTTGTGTTCTACCTAAGTATATTTAAAAGCCCAGATTCAACTTGAACGAAGTCGTGGGCATAACTAGCTAGTTACTCACCACACATCCAGTATGCCCAAAATAATATCTTACCTGTAACAAAAATTTGTAAATTAGTATTAAAAAAAACCGGCCAAGTGCAAGTCGGCCTCGCGACTCGAAGATTCCGCCGTATGTATAAATTTGATGATGAGTATGTATTGATCCAATATTAAAACTTACATCCTACAATTAGGTAAACGCACATGTGAGAGTACATACAACATTTTTGGTTAATTAGGATGCCATGTTATGTGGATGCTGTAAAATTTATTTTTAAGACCTTCTCGACAAAGTACACTAATAACATACTTTTTATACATGTAGGAGTTGCAGATTATGCTTGTAGAGATAGGTTTAGTAGGGTTAGGAGCTTGGCTCTGGTTAAACTGTTTTTTTTTTCAGTAAAGAATTATGAAATGGTGAGTCTTGGCATCGTACTTCACATTAAATATTTTAGGTGGCACCTTCATTACCGTAAGGTTTTGTGGCGTTGTAATATGCAATGCATAAAAAATTTCTATAAGAAAAATAAGCTAAACATCAAACAGCCTCCCGGTCTATCGGTTAGAGGTACTGAGCTCGAAATCATTACGTGATTTCAAAAGCCTTTTCTACGCTAGCGGCCAAAAATAACTTTTGCACGTAGACTTTGACCGTTAAGGAAAAGTTTTCCGGGATTTTGAGATGACAAAGGTGTTTTACCTTTGGGAGCAGAAATATAATTGAGTTTTATTAAAATCAAATTTAGTTTATTCATTATTCATTATAAAATTCATTAATGATGTCAGCTAAACTACATTGCTTTACGAACAAAGTGCCGCCATTGTGGAAAAAAAAAGAAGCGAAAATAAAAACCCACGCGCTCTTTTAAAATATGTTTGAATGCACAGGGTTGATACAATAAACATAAGTCAATTTGAATTTTGAATTAGCCTGTTAGAACCGTAGTCTAATCCCATGGCTTTTTCTCTTCTAAGTAATCTGAGTTTTTTAATAACCTTTCTTATACGCGTCTTTCCTGCTATCAGTACCTCCTCGAAAATACAGCCACCTCTGCACGATTCATCTTCGCCACTTCGCATCATTTGTTAACGTATACAAGTCATGTGACAGTCAGACAGTCAGTCAAGATTTTGGTACGTATTATGCTAATCTTTCACATAAACACCTACTCAGGATGTAAAAAAGTACGATGGATGATATCAATGTTTTTTTAAGGGTTATTTATTACGCATCAATGACAAATGGCAAAAAAATACGTTTAATGCAAAGCAAAAAAAATACTTAAATATATAGATAGATAGATAGATAGATAAACACTTTATTGTCACACACAAAACACATTAGCAATTACAAAAGAGAGTCTTAAATCTAGGGTGACAAAGGCGGTCTTATCGCTGGGAGCGATCTCTTCCAGACAACCTTTGCATGTAGGAAAGTGTGATAGAGAACTGCAGTAGTGTGCCAATCTATAATATTTATATACTTTTACAATACAATATGTACATATACAAATATATATAATATATATATATTATAATAATTATAATAATTAATTAATTATTATAATTATTAATTATTATAATAATTATAATATATATATATTTTAATATATATATATTTATTTTATATTAAGATCATCTCGAACCTCAAATTTATCTTTGAATTTAAATATAAGAATCACTCCCTAAAAAATCATCGAAACCGCCTGGATACAAGGATTAAAGGGAAATGATCTTGAATATGGATGTATATTTTTTTTTTTTTTAATATTGGGGGACATTTCACACAAGTTCATCTGATCCCAAACTAGGCAAAGCCTGTACTATGGGTACCAGAGACTGATGTACATACATAAATAGATAAATAACACCCAGACACAGAACAAACACTTGTGTTCATCACACAAATGTTTGCCCAGGACGGGAATCGAACCCGCGGCCCACGGCGTGTGAGGCAGGCTCACTACCAACCACACCAACGGGCTTGTATATAAGTACTTAGATTAGATCATATCAGCAGTTTTAAGACCAAAAAATACGTACTTATTTCAAAGTTAATGCACTAGTGGAACAATCACCTAACCACATTAATTTCAACCAAATTGCACAGTCATTAAACCGAAGCCTAGAGCACTCCGTTTCCATGACAACGGGAATCCTCCGCACACGTGACTTAGCATGATTAGCGCGATACGTTTATTATGAGGATATTTTGACCCGTGCGTCTTATGAAGTGTTAAAATTCATTCGATTCGAAATATGAAAATACGAAATCGGCAAAAGATCCAACTTGTGTTCTTGATGTTCATAATCAATAAATCAGCATTTTGAACACAGGGGGGTTAAAAATCTATTACTAGCTTATTCTGAAGAAAATCTAAAGCTACAAAATGTGATGGTAAGCGTTAAAAAATGTTTCAATTACTCGTAGCATAATGCAGTCGCAAACTATGTATTTAAGTATCTAGATGGTACAAAAGACAAGAATGGTTTGAAACTAGATACTTCTAACTTTATAGTAGTAAATTAAGGTTCATGATTTTTTTTTTGCCACCGTTACCGTCATTATCAGAGTCGTAAAGACGGGCACTTTCAAGAGCATGTTTGCGCGACCGAGCTTCGCTCTGCTTATATCATCGGATGAGCAAGCTATGCTACCCGCCAATAGATAGTGCTGTAGGTTTTAATCTAAAAAGCGGTATTTTAAAAATGCTTTAAAACACGGGGAAACTAATTTTCCCAGACATGAGACCAAGCTACAACGATTTTTCGCCCCGAAAACCCCCGTATGGTAAATTTCATCGAAATCGTTAGAGCCGTTTTCGAGAAACCGATTACAAAATATATACAAAAATACAAATATTTCTCGTTTAATAATATAGTATATTTCGAATCGCTTCACATTGCACCGCCCAGACATCTCATTATATTGCCTCGCATCACTGGTCCCTATATTGCATTAAACTTCACTCATCTATCCACGTCTCACCTCATAGAAAGTGCTGTCTGAATTTACATAGCGTTAGCACAGAATAAGAAACGTACGGAATGGCCACTCTTCAGCACGTCCAGCATCTGAGTGGATATGGCAGGGATCTATTATATCGCGGACTGAAGCGCACACATACTAAACTGTGGTCCGGACGGACCGACGTCATTGGAGGTTAAGGCGAATAGTGCCCTAAAATGCGTTTCTTTGATTCAATTTTTTCCAACAAAAAAGTAATCGAATTGAATCGATTAAAATACAAAATACGTTAATTAAGGATAGTTCCCAGGGCTAATAGATTTCAGTACACGGATGGATGAATTTCACTCGATATGAAATAATCTCAAAATTGCCCCGTATAGCTTTCTTTTTATTTTTAGCTGCGCCCTTCAATTCGGACTGAACTGATACCAGATTGAACGTGTAACCTTTTATTTGTCATAAACATCCATCCGTCTCATGAAATGTGACATCTGTACACTGACCTCTATATATAATAGGTCTTTACCTATGAAATTGCCGTTTTGTATGGCGAATTTCAGGTAAACTCAATTTTCACTACTAACATTTTTGCATTTTTCTTAGGAATTATAAACCCAATTTTTAAAATTTTTTTAGGCATTATTGGAAAGACATTAAGCTAACAGAAACTTAAATTTAATTTTCGAAAAATATTATCCTTAAAAAAATATAACAAATCTAATGATGGAATCGGACGACATTTAAGACGAACAATTTTCGAACCTTTAATTTTATATATCAGACTAAAAATAAAAACTTTATTTTATGCGTAAATTGATAACCTTGAAGTGAACTTTCAAATATAAGACAAATGAAACAAATAGCATTAGAATTATAGGAATTATGATCACATTAATCTGTAAGAAAATTTCAGTGCATCTGTATTTACAAACAGTATGTTGTGTTTAGTTTTAAATATTTTCAGATTGAACACTAAAATCATATTAAAAGCATAAAATATCAAGCAAAGATAAGAAGTTTCGGTTAAATTGGATTCTCGGAAACAAAAAGTACTGGAGATTTTGCGTTTATTTTTCAAAATCCTTCTGTTTATAGACAAAAAGGAGGAAAATTACTTAAGCCTGTTCGTTTAGTTAATTAAAAGAAGATAAACAATCTAAAAACCTTCGTATTTTTGTTTAAAAATACATTTCATAATTAAAAGTAAAGTATAAACAAACAACGCAAAATAACAAAATCACTGAATTAGATCATCTTCTACGTCTCAAGGCAGTGGCAAGTACACGCCTCCCTTCATACACGCTCGCTCGTCAGTTTGTTTCACGAGGGTTTCGTACCGCAGAAGGAAAAAAACGGTACTCTTATAGGATCACTTTGTTGTTCGTCTGTCTGTAGGTGTATTTGTCAAGACCTCTCCTTTATTATTTGAGGTCAAGACCCTTTGACTCACGAACGGTTAAACGTTATCAAGTTGAAATTGAAATAACATGATAAGGTCCATGGACTCTTGAAGGTATGCATAGTTAATGTTTTTACGACAACACATCCTATATCCTATACTATTAAACGAGCAATATTTGTATTTATACTGTATATTTGTAATCGATTTTTCGAAAACGGCTCTAACGATTTCGATGAATTTTACCATACAGGGGTTTTCGGTGTAGAAAAATCGATCTACTAGGTCATGCCTGGGAAAGTTTGTTTTACCCGTTTTTTAAGCATTTTTTGTAAGTACCGCGTTTTAGACAAAAACCTACAGCGCCATCTGTTGGCGGGTAGCATAGCTTGCTCACCCGATGATATATTAATGTTGAGGCGGCTATTATAGAGCGAAGCTCGGTCGCCCAGGTACTAACATTTAAAATAAAATATTCCAGCCATATTACATCTAAAAACTCCAAAACTTATTTATTTCCAAAACCTCAAAACTTGAATTGCTCAACTTCTTTCAGCGCATTAGCACTTTTCGCCGGAACTTGCAACCGACACAAAATTGCAATATCCCAGACAACTTTACGACATTTGTCAAGACACCCAAGGAACATTTTTCATTAGGAACAACTTTTAGTTTGGAACTATCTTGGGCGTTATTGCGAAAGTGCTAAGGGAAATATTAGATGGATGAAGTAAGGGATTTATGGTGATGATTATGCCTATTTCTTTAGAGCCTCTGAGAAATGGTATAAAATGAAACTTACTTCTTTGCGCTATGTATTCGCTTTACACTTCAAAAACTCTGTGTGAATATAGATTCAGTTTACTTTAGCTATGATTAAATTATTTTGTGAGGTAGATTTATTCCACCTACGACCTCATCTCTGTCCTAGACCTGATGCAGATTAAGAGCACTTGACAAAAGAAAATTAGAATGTTTAGATTCAAGTTAAGTGAAAAGTCAACGCCTTTGATTAAACTGTATGTTATCGTGAGGGTTGTAAAGTCGATGAGTGACTTCAAACCCTGGTGTCAGGGTTAATGAGCCACCAAAGGCCGATTATGTGTCACAAATGGTTGCCAGGACCAACGGATGTATGTGTCATCCAAAGCACAGAAACATCTAACTTTTGAACAATCAATCACGTGATTCATCCTTCATCCAAACTGGAGTAATATTACATAGTGATTTTTGTTAGATGTTATCCCCATCGTGATTTAAACGCAGAGCCTCCACAAAGAAGTCAAGATAATTTGCTTGAAACGAAATATTTGTTTAAAATTGTAAACCAGACATTAGTTGGAAGTGTCACGTCTACAAAAAACTGTTTATCATCTATGCCCGAAGTTACGTGATGTAAGACGTGATAACTATCTGAAATGAGCGAGAAACTATAGTCATGTTATTCGTCTTTGTCTCTCTGCAGCATTATTATAAGATAAGTTATTTTATTGACGGAGTTTCAGAGCCATTGCGGATCTTATACTAGTTTTGTTTGAGTGCTTTCGGACTGTAATTGGAGGTTATTAGGGTAACAGGACTATTAAGAGAAGAGACTGGTTACCTGAGAAGTAGTCGTAGCCTACTATGGTAATGTCTCTTTCTTTCCGATCACGAAAGTTAAGCATCGTCGACTCTGTCCAGAGACGGATGGGTGACCGCTAGAGTGGTATATTTGAGTTTTTGTTGGTTAAGCAAGTTTCCCGAAGAAAAACTCTCAAATCTAACTCGAAAAAAAAATCGACTTCCGAAACAAAATGAGTGTCACTGGTCACGTCACTTTAGTATGGAGGATTGATCGAATGAATTTTTTGAGTAATTCTTTTTCTTATTCTGGAAAGTTGTTTACGAGAGCGCAACCAATGAAAATTCAAGTCCAAAACAAAACAGAAAATGTCAGCAAGATATTTAAGAAACCTTTAACTTTAAAGAAGCTATCTGCATCTAGCGATAAGTCAGACTTGCCACTGTACCTACACGACAACAAAATTTTCGGGCGACCATCAACATTTGAGAAATAAGAAGTTCAACAATTAACCTAATCAACGTCCTTAAAATTAAAGAGAACACGTTCTCATATCAAAAATTAATATCTCCGCATATCCGGCTCGAAGGACCATCTTAGTACACAGACGGCCGACAGGGGGCGTAGAGGATAACTCACACAGCCCCGTCCCGAACATGTGTTGCGAGAAATATTGCCTGATAGATACATTGTAGGGTGAGTATGATGCAGCTGCAACCTAGGATGCATCCGAGAAGAGGTGAAAACTATAGTTGACAACCTTGTGTCGTAAAATTCAAAGTATGAACTTGTCTTGCGAAAAATATCGCCTGATGGATTGTTATGACACGATGAAGCTAAAACGTAGCAGATTTATTAACCGCCAAATGACATCTGACATGCCTCAACAGATGAGATCAACAGTTAATTTGCTGTCTAAAAGCACAGAAAAGGCTCTAGTTATCTACGATGAACTAGCGATCGCCAATTCGGGTTTTTTACTTATAATAAGTCCACTAGAAGATGAAAAATTTCGTTAATGATATGAATTATATGGTTTGGCCTGAAATTCAAAACGAAATTAAGCCAAATAAAATAGTTTCATACAAGTTTTCACATCTTCCCTACTGTCATTTAAAACACAGACAGCATCAACGCCGCATAACATTAATACGATTTGTAACCTAGCAAATTTTTTAAAGTCTCCTTAAAAACAATCTTATGGTCACCCTACCCAAGAAGACTTGGACAAAAATAACGGTGCCTTTATCCTCGAGTGCTTACGAACCTCCTATAAGACGGTGCGGTGTTTTCATAGGATATGTAAGTATAAATAAGTATACTTAAGTCAAGCCTTTGAGGTTAAGGATGCCTCTCCACCGAACTAAGTAGCAGCCTGCGGAAAAAATCCAACCAATGGGATTGCTCCATTTTCGAGCGCAGCCCTAAGCTAGGAAAATAGAGCAATACTATTTGCTTGGATTTTTTCCAGTTCACAGGCACAGAATAAAGTAATAGTACTATCATACAGAACAGAGACTCTCCGCCCCCCTTGCAATCTACCCCGCACCCCCGCGCGCACCCGCCAGCGAGATTCTCGTGCTCCTTCTGAGGGTATTTGTACTGAATATGCGAGCGTACGCGACCTTCCAATTTCAAATTTCAAATTCACGCTCGATGTATGTAATGTCCGGCGTATGTCACCTAGGCCCTGAGTCAAGATGCTTTCTATAATCGCAAACGCTAGTAGAATAGAATGAAAATGTACGGGAATGACATTAGCTAACGAAATGTTGCGTGACAGCTAATGTCAATCCCATACATTTTTATTCTATAGCGTTTGCGATTTTAGAATGGCACTTGACTCAGGGCCAAGGTCAGCTACCTAAAACTGCTTTGGTAGAATGGGACCCTTGGACCATATTCTTAACTAGCTGTGCCCGCGGCTTCGCCCGCGTGAATTTCAGACAAATATGGTCCAGCATATTTATAGACGCTTGCATCATTATAGCCCTCGAGACTCATTCCTTGATCTGGAGAAGGCTACCTAAACAAGGGGGCAAAAGAGCAGGTGGGCCACCTAGTAGTACATGGTCGCCACCGCCCATGACACTCACTGTCTTATTAGTGACATACTTTGATACTAATAAGACAGCAAAGCGCGTTACTCACCCTAAGAATTAAGATGGTATGTCATGTCTCATGTGCCGGTAATTTCACTGGCTCCCTTAGCAATGCAAGCACTGGTGCTTTACGGCAGAAAAAGACAAGGGAGTGGTACTTCCCCAGACGGACTTTGCACAGAAGCCCTGCCACCTACGAATGTTTAACTAGGACACTGGTTTTTACACAGAGCGACTGCTATCTGAACCACGCAATCCAGAAGGCGAAGGTTTCTTAAAATCAGCTCAAAAGTGTGTATTAAAATTTTAAATAAATTAATCTTCTTGTTCATTAGATTATGACATACTTAATTAAATTTATTGCCTTCATTAGAGTTTTGACTTTTTTTACATGAAATCTTGAAAAGGGAGTTAAAAAGTTGGTTGAAGTGATAATCAAGCTTATTGTTTTATTTTTTAACGGCAGAAAAGTAAACTAAAACTTGCCAAGTGCGAGTTAGGCTCGTGCACCGAGGGTTCCGTTCCGTAACATCTCATAACACATAGACGAAGTTTCAGCAGTACGTTTAAATTTACGGTTGTAAATAGATTTTTTGAGTCCGACACGAGCTTGACTAGATTTTATTATTTTTTGTTATTTTATAGCTTATGCACTATAGTTAGGGTGCTGGCTGCAATTTGGGTATATGATTTGCTCATGATTCATATTAATAGGGATGATAGATCAGCTCAATACGAATCGATTTGGTCCTTACAAGTTTTTCAGTGCGTCGCTGCGTTTGTTGAAAACCTAAGTTAAGATCCCTGACCGACTTAAATTTTGATTAGGTACTATAATAGGTAGGTTACGAAGTTTATTTTCTCGTTATTTAATATTTTACTTTGCCTTTGCCTGTTCGTGAATTTAAAAAGGTACATTAAGTTATTTTGTTACGTGTGGAGGATGTTGAAAACCTCATTTTGTATGCTTTTTTCTATGTGGTAATAAATATGGCGGACTCGTGCTAACACGTAAAATATCTAAATCTTTCATTTCGAATCGTTTTTTACAGCGTTTTTGAGTTAAAGCATTAAAAATGAAAATAAGATACTACATAATGTTTTTTTTGTCTGCCTTTGTGGCTCCTGTTTAAAATACTTCTGAAGATGTAGAAAATTGAAAAGTCAGACATGCAGGGCTCTGCATTATCACGGGAAGAAGTAGTGAATTTTTGCATTTTGAAGCGCTGTAACTTTACGACGCAGGGCTATCATGGTGGCAGACCATTTTTCTGGGGTTTTATACATTGTATTTAATCAGATAGTCATAGTCTGCCAGGTGTACATTTCATTGTCAAATTTCAAAATAGTTAAAACTTAATTCCTCATAAACGCAGGGGTGTGGATGTCCGCCAATATTTTTTGTATCTTCTAGAGGGTGCTCCTTATCATCAGTCAAAGAGGCAGACATGAGCAAATCATATAGAAATTTGTCCTTCATCACCCTTACTACTATAAACATTGCAATTTTCTTGTTTTCGAGTGTTCCCGTTTTTAAATTTAATTATTGAGTTCTTGAGTGAGGTTCTCTTTTGGCCAATTTTTAATTATTGTTATTTTAATACAGTCGCACCAAGTTTGACGTTTGTATGTATAACCATTTTTAAAATGGAGGCCTATATTTTATTTATTTGCTTTATGTATTTTTTTAAGTTGGGAAATCTGACACAATGTTTAGGGTTCCGAACCAAAATGGTAAAACCGAAGTTTGTGAAAGGAAAAATCTAAATTAATTACAGTCGATAGAGGTTTATGTAAATATAACAGGAAAAATAAAACGATCTATCCAAGTAGAACAGTTTTTTAGAAATCTGTAATAAATCTTTACAAACCAATTTAGAATGACAGCAGGACAGACCGATACGTGTCTCTGTCGCTCCAATATCTTACGCATCGCTCCGTCCAGCTCTTACACTGCTGTCATTCTAATCGAGCTGCATTACTTCGACTGTAGTAAAGATAGGATGTTTTGGCAATCCTACCACGGAACCCTAAAAATGCAATAAACTTCGCCACGCGGATGAATCAACTGAAAATAAAGTATTAAACAAATGGTCTCCTTGTAGAGAGGCAAAGAGGTGGCAGCCTCACGTACAAGACGTCTCAGCTCTTGTTGGAAGCTGTATTAGGATTCCCGAGCGAATAGCGAGCGGTTTACGATGCTCTAAACGGGTTCGAACTTATTTGAACTTGTTGAGAAACGATAGGTGGTTTTAAAAATGAAAACTTAATTTCAGAACAAAAACGTACTGTCATACAGAACGGACACTCTCCGCCCCCCTTGCAATCTACCCCGCACCCCCGCGCTCACCCGCCCGCGAGATTCTCGTGGTCCTTCTGAGGGTATTTTGTACTGAATATGCGGGCCTACGCGACCTTCCAATTTCAAATTTAAAATTCGCGCTCGATGTATGTAATGTCCTGGGTGAGCTTATTAACATTGACACATTGGACTTTGTATCGTTCTTATTTCAATAAACGTACGGGCTAAAGTCGCACTGCTAGTGTCAAGCTTGACCTCTCATTGAGCGTACTAGACCGATGTTTCCTGGGGGAAAATGTCCCACGTTTTATAGTCTGAATCTAGTTATCGGGACATTTCTTTTACAGCCTATATGGAGCGAACTCAAAATACTTAAATTACAATATTTCCTGCACCGATGACGCCATCCCACAATCTTGCCCGCCCAGCCACCGGCCAATACCGCAGTGTTCCTTTTTAAAACTACCCGCATTTTATTGGACAATTTACGAGCGGATTTTAAAGTATTAGCGAAAAATAAAATTGGAAAAGATTCTAGAGTCGTGGAACTGAAAAAGTCTGAATAGGATCTACAAAGTAAAGCATTCAGAAAACAGGATAGTCAAATGTTTAATCAACCGGTCGAATTGCAAAGTAAGCACAGCTTAGAAGTGGAGCTCCTTCCCTGCCAAATTTTCCCCCGAGTAATATGACTATGACTACACTAATGTCAAGCAGGTATGGTGGACTGGTATTCCAGCGAAACACAAGAAAAACATTTTACGGTCAACCGCTTGACGGTAGAAACTTTTTCAACTCTATTACTACGCCATAAGGTCCAAAAGTGTTTCTACCGATGTGCGGCCGTGTGTACAAAGCCGATTCTTAAAGTAGGCCGTGCTGCATTGGTTTCTCGCCGTTTCTTTTACGCTGCCCAAGCACGATCCGAAACGGTGTATTCAATATAAGTAATCTGTAAAGAATCTACATTAAATAAAAATCCTTAGTCCGTTTTTGCCAACGGTTTCTACGGAGTCGGCTACCCAACCTTTTCCAAAACAGTATTGAATTATGTGATAACATGTGGTCGTTTCACTTTTTTGATATATTTGCAATAACATAGAAAAAAAATATCCCTAATTTTTGCGAATTTCGGGGTCACCGTTGGTCGTAACAGCCACGATGCAAGGCACTCTTATGTGAACGTTATTGTCGTGTAAATGAGGTCTAAATTAACATTGACGAGCATGTAGCTGCTTGTTTTAGCTTTAATTCCAATATTCTTACTTCAACCAACAATGTTTGCCAAATTAGTTTCTGAATAAAGGAAGGTGTGATCGCTTGAGTTCTTTTAATATCTATATATTTCTTTCAACGTGAAAGAAATATCTATATAATGTCTACGTGAAACAGCTAACTGACCGCACTATTATAGAATAGTGCGGTCAGTTAGCTGTTTCACGTAGACATGCCTTACAATTTCACCAAATTTTTTCCAGGTACTAGTAAGGTACATAGCTCTCAATTTTCGATAGGAGCCAATTCTGAAATTTCAAAAAAAATCCATAGAAAATTCAAGAATTAGCTCCTATCAAAAATTGACTGAAAAAAATTTGGTGCAATTTGGTGAATTTGGCGATATGAGACTATAAGGGACCGGACTATAATATTTTCTCACAGTCATATTAGACCTTGTAAAAGGTGAATTTCATATTATTAAGAGTAAATAACTGTCCTAAAACAAAACCCGTGTTTAAGTAAAGTATGTTTGAGTCTAGTTTAGCCTCGAGCTATTCTATGTTCTAATTATACTCGGTTCTTATTGTGCTTGTAAAATAGCTCAGTATGAAATAATTCTACTAAATATTTTGTTAAGAATTCATCATAACAAGACCCGCCGTAGTCCCGGCAAAGAATAGTATCATCCCATACATAGATTCAGATTCAGATTATTTATTCAATGTAGATTCTTTACAGAATACTTATATATACATACCCGTAGGTGTTGTAAGAGGCGACTAAGCGTTATAAACTGGAGGACGGGCAGCAGTATCCTCCTGTGTATCGTACCATTTTGCTTACTGCGGTCACCTACAACCGCGGTCCATGCCAGCCGTAACGCTGACAAGCGAGGAGACTATGGTACTTCCCCTCCACATTTATCCAGCAATTTCGGAGGGAGCTCCCTGTCTTGTTTAGTGGACATTACCTACACGGGATGTTATGATAAAGACCCGGCTTATTTTCAAACTGATCGAATCATTACAAACGTTACAAACCGGTCAAGTGCAAGTCGGACTCGCGCACCGAGGGTTCCGTACCACTAAGGTAAAAATACCGTCTTAGTTATGGACGCGCAGTCACAGAAGAAGTGTGTGTACAGAAGTGTATTCGCGCGAGTCCGACAAGCATTTCACAGGGTATAAAAGATAGAGCATTTTTCGTGCTTCAGAAAGCACGTTACTTAGGTCCCTGCATTTTAGCTAGTAGTCGTTAAGCCATTAGCATCGTCAGCCTGAGTCATCATCATATCAGCCGAAAGACGTCCACTGCTGGACATAGGCCTCCCCTAAAGATCTCCATGACGACCGGTCCTGCGCTGCTTGCATCCAGCGGCTTCCCGCGACCGCCACAAGATCGTCGGTCCACCTTGTGGGGGGCCTGACCACGCTACGTCTTCCGTTACGTGTTCGCCACTCAAGAACCTTTCTAAAAGCCTGAGTGGCCTAACCAAAATGCTTTCCGAAGCACAAAAAAGACTCGCTAATATCCAAAGCACTTAAAACACATCACCATCCGTCTATCTTAACGTTATTCGTCATCTTTCAGCTTCTAAGCAGCTTGAACCTTCAATATTTTATCTATCATGCTTTTAAAAATACCCTCTTTTATATTGAAAATTTACGAGGAGCCCAGTTGAGGTTTTGTGTCGCAAGGAAGCTTGGAACTTGTTAGGAAATTGGAAATTTATTTTCCTTGCATTGTAAAGTTTCTGCTAAAGGAATATGGTGGTGTGGTGGTTTTAGACGTTGATGTACTAAATTCGCTTGGGTAGTTCCAAATAACTGCTTTATTTTCCTACAAGCAACCAACTTGTTAAAGCTTTACTCAGTGTTAATTTTCATTGGTTTGACTCATGAAAACAAACATTTTTCGCAAAAAATAAAATATCCGAAACAATATTTTCGTCTCCATAAAAGACATCCAAGCGATCTGACAATCGGTGCCCGAGGCTAGATCAACGGAAGGAATATTTAGTAGGATGTTTGAAGTGGACTGAATAAGGAGATATTTTTGAAACTTCCGAATGTCTGTATAAAAAAATTGTTGGCCGCTGTAACTACTTAACCAACTTAAAAAAATATTCGCTATAGGTACACTCAACAGCACATCAGTAGAAACACTTTTGGACCTTATGCCTCGGCGACCATCGTGTGGTATCCATTCCGTGGCGCGTTTGCCCACCTATCCGGGAGCATCCGACACACGTGACCCGCCCAATCCTATTTAAAAATTTTAGTATGCTAAGTCAAGTCAAAGTCAAAATAGTTTATTCATTGTTGGATATTAACACAGCTGCTTCACGGCAAAAATATGCAAGGAGGTGGTACTTACCCAAACGGATTTTGCACGAAAGCCCTACCACCATCTAAGACATCCCACGACTCTGTAATTCTGCAGTAGATAACAAATTAAATCTGAAATGGCCATATACCATTAGAAACCATCTTACTACATTCGGTTGCACAATGCCCAATGAGCATTAACTCGATTAGACGGACGAACGACCATAGGAGGTATTATTGTGATTATCATTGACTAATCCGCAAAGGTAGATCTTAGTAATTGTAGATCTTCCAAAAAGAGGGACTAATTTGGCGTACATTGCTGCGAAAATAAGATGACGGATACAATTTTTCACAGTGCCAGCCGCAACGATAAAAAAGCGTGGTGACTATATACTTGTAGTGTATTGTGATCATCCTTAATTCCTACTAATATTATAAACGTGAAAGTTTGTAAGTATGGATGGATGGATGTATGTATGTTTGTTACTCTTTCACGTAAAAACTACTGAATGGATTTTAATGAAACTTGGCACACATATAGGTTAGGTCCTGGAATAACACATAGGCTACTTTTTACCGCGGGATAACACTTCATTCCCACGGGAAAACGCATTTAATGCGGGTGATACCGCAGATTCTGCGCAGACGAAGTCGCAGGCACCAGCTAGTAGTTTATAATTGTATATGTGTCGCAGGCAAATTGTATAATTCGTCGCTTCCCATAATGACATGCCTTTTTTACAATTCGTCATTTTACTTTTTTTTTTTCTTGGCCTGTACTAACTGCTGGGCAAAGGCCTCCCCCTCGTTCCTCCAACCATCGCGGTCCTGAGGAAATTCCCACCAACCGCGTCGGTACGAGTCTAAGTCGTCACGCCATCTTTTTCGTGGTTTACCTCGAAGGCGCGGCGTTGGCCATCGTGGGGTTTCATTGTGTGACGACTTTCGCCCACCGTCGCGGATGCATAATGACGGGTACTTCGTTTTTGGCACTCGCCGGCCGCTACCGCGACACGTTCGCTTCGCTCGCTCGGACCTATGTTCCTTGGGAAAAGTTGTTCAGTTTCATGGGCAGATTCTCACCCTCTTTCCGTTACACGCTGTATAGGACACCTTCCGACTGTTAATAAAGCATGCAGCAATGTACTCCAAATAATTTCGTAGATTTGGAACGCGTAAGTAACAGTTTTGGTCATTTGGCTTTGATTAATGACGCAGAATAACTCTACCTGTAGTTATTCTTTAACCTAATGTGGTAATATGTACTTGTACGTCTCTATATTGAGAAAGTGAGTTTTTTCTGTCTGTCAGTTTGTAACAAGTTTGTAATCTTTTCACAGCTAAACCACAAAAGTTATTTTGATGATATTACGCAAAGAGGTTTCTTTGAACCTTAGAGAAACCTGTCATATTCTTTTTTATTTGCAATGAACATTAAAACCATTAGAGCCACGAGGTCGAGTGAGTCAGAAATATTACATTGCTTGTTTAAGGGGTCGATAAAAGAAAGTACCCGGGCAACCGAGAAAATAATTATTATCGGGTGAACAAGCTGTACTCCCCGCCAGCAGATGGCGCTGTTGGTTTCTGTCTAAAACGCGGTATTAGATTAGATCGATTTTTTGCCCCCGAAACCCATGTATGGTAAATTTCATAGAAATCGTTAGAGCCGTTTTTGAGAAACCGATTACAAATATATGCAAATAAGTATAGGATACTCCGTAGTCAGCTAGACACCTGCTCTATAGAACATTTGGCTCTGGATCACGAAGTGCTGGGTTCAATTTGCGGCGGAAACACTGTCAAGCAAAAATCACATTAATCACATGTAATGAGATGTGATGCCATTAAATAAATATACATACATACATAGTTGTGAGACCGAGACATAAACAATATTGCAAAAAAAAAACGGTTGCGTCATCGTACCAGCTATATCACCCCACCGCCAACAACAAAATGCACAAAACAAAAAACAAAGCACAAGACAGAATTCTCCGCACAGCACCATAAAAGCTCAAAGTTAAAACTCAGACAAAAGTTGAGCGGAGCTGGTATTAAAGAAAGGTAAACAGTGGAGAAAAAGTTAGGGCTTCGTTGCATCTTGGTGCTAGGATTCTAATACATTGATAAGCGGAGCGGTAGCGGGGAACTTACTTGGATGATACGAGCTGAGACAATAAAGCGTATTAAAAAAGAAAAGTAACAGCTTCATAGTATCTTGGTGAACTGGTAAATCCTGACTATCTTGGACGATATGACCTGAGCTAAGTATTATTAAATAAAAGCATATAGAGGGTAAAAGTTTATGCTAGGACACGAACACATCGACAAGGAAGCAGGTTATTAGAACGACAAAGATTTAAATAATCCAATATCCTCCGAATGATGACCAATGCAAGCGTAAAAAAAAACCTGGCAAGGTCGTGTCGAGCCACGCGCAGTATCTAGGGTTTCGTAGCTTATAGGACTTTTTATCGCAAAACTTGCCCCTTAATGCTCAGCGAGTTCCTAAGTGCCCTATTGCTATAGCTATTTTTATTCTTTCCAATTTTTCGGCTCTAGCTTATTAATCTGTAAAGACTACTTAGTACTGATAAGTTTCCTTTTAATTTCATCATATATACGGCAACTGTGATTTTTTCACATTTCCAATAACAACTGTTTAAGAGGATATGCCTGAAAATATTTAACGCTCAATGGGCGGAGTCTTCTCGCTCGACCCCCCCGCTCCCCGCACAAAATACACGCACTGAGCACCCGCCGCACGCGGCACGCTGGCCGCAACAAGCATAGAAATGCAAGGAGTTGCGTTATATAAAATCTTTTTAAATAGAAACATTTAGCTTATTGTTATAAATAGTTTATTTAGATGCCGAATAGTATGATTAAGGGTTTTATAATCACCTAAAGTCGAAATTATGCAGTAAAATAAATTTTGTATTTTTTTACGACTCATTTTACAGTTAAACTAAAAAAGTCTATAAAAACGAAACGAAAAATCTGAATTGATTACAGTCGATAGAAGTTTATGTAAAAAATTAAAGAAAAATAAAAAGACCTCTCGAAGTAACACTGTTTACTAAAAAAAACAATTTACGCTCTTATATTTAACTATACCTACTTTCAGTATAGGTAAGCAGACACTAGTACATATATGGTATTCTGTGACGCAGATGAACGAAGCTAACAAAAGCCGCGCGTTTTTAGGGTTCCGATACCAAAATGGTAAAAAAAAGGAACCCTTATGGTGCCGCTCTGTCTGTCTGTCTGTCCGTCTGTCTGTCACACCTCTATATCTCAGCAACCACTTATGCTCATCATATCAGCCGAAATACGTCCACTGCTGGACATAGGCCTCCCCTAAAGAACTCCATGACGACCGGTCCTGCGCTGCTCGCATCCAGCGGCTTCCCGCGACCTTGACCAAATCGTCGGTCCACCTTGTGGGGGGCCTGCCAACGCTTCGTCTTCCGGTACGTGGTCGCCACTCTAGAACCCTCACGCCCCATCGGCCATCGGTTCTTCTTGCGATGTGCCCTGCCCACTGCCACTTCAGTTTAGCGATTCTCAGGGCTATGTCCGTTACTTTAGTTCTTCTGCGGATCTCCTCATTTCTGATTCGATCGCGCAGAGAGACTCCGAGCATAGCCCTTTCCATAGTCCTTTGGGTGACTTTGAGCTTTCTGATAAGGCCCATCGTGAGCGGCCACGTCTCGGTGCCATATGTCATCACTGGCAACACACACTGGTCAAAGACTTTCGTCTTGAGACACTGCGGTATTTTGGACGTGAAGATATTGCGGAGCTTCCCGAACGCTGCCCATCCGAGTCGGATTCGACGAGTAACCTCTTTCTCTAAGTTGGATTTACCCAGCTGGACTGTTTGTCCCAGGTATACGTACTCATCAACAACTTCGAGCGTAGAGTCTCCAACTTTGAGTGGAGTGGGTACAACAAGGGCGTTAGACATAATTTTCGTCTTATCCATGTTCATTTTAAGACCCACTTGTTGTAAAACTCTACTGTGGTTATTGATCATCGTGCCGAGATCTTCCAGGGTCTCAGCCATTACGACAATATCGTCGGCAACGGCCCACGTCTCGATCGAATCGAAGGCCTTCTCATAGTCCACAAACGCCAGGCAAAGTGGCTGTTTATACTCTTCGGTCTTCTGTATAACTTGCCGTATCGTATGTATGTGGTCTATGGTACTGAAGCCTTTACGAAAACCGGCTTGTTCGGGAGGCTGGAAGTCGTCGAGCATGCGCGCGAGACGGTTCGTAATGACTCTCGAGAACAGCTTATAGACATGGCTCAGAAGTGAGATGGGTCTGTAATTCTTCAGCAGGGTCTTATCACCCTTTTTGAAGAAGAGTACCACCACACTTCTGTGCCATGCCTGTGGCGTTTTCCCTTCGAGTATGACAGAATTAAACAGCTTCTGAAGAGCTTTAAGCACTGGCCTTCCGCCTGCTTTCAGAAGCTCAGCCGTAATTCCATCGTGCCCGGGTGCCTTGTTGTTTCTAAGCTGTCTGAGAGCCATTCTAATCTCGTACAAGCTGACGTCCGTCCCAGTGTAACCTGCTCAATTCTTCTTCGAGTTCTGCAACCTTCTCGTCGGTCCGCAATGTGCGCGTGTTATAAGTTGCCAGGGCCAGAGGTCGTCGTTGTTGGTAGCTCGACATCCGCCGGGAATTCTTCGCACCCCCTGCCCCACCGTTACCATGGCCGCTACCGGAGCCAGGAATAGCGGGGCCGCCGGGGACTAGGGGCCGGAGACTATTATTGTGATTCATGTTGATTCTTAGGGTGTTTTACCATAGTCGCCACGCTTGGCAGACGGGTTGGCGCCCACAGTAAGATGAAATAATACACAGAAGGACGCTGCTGCCCATCCTCTGGATTTCATTTCATAGTCGCCTCTTACGACACCCACAGGAAGAGATGCGTCGGTACTATTCTTTTTTGGCCGGCACCGCACAGCTTACCACTTATGCTATCGACCTGAAATTTGGAATAGTTTTAGAATATAGTTGCCCAACTTTATTGCACATGAAAAAAATTTGAAAAAGTATGATTATTAAAGGGGGCCAAAATGGGGGGGCCCAAATTTCAAATTATCAAATCAAATCAAATATATTTATTAAAAGTTTACAAACAAGGTTATTACAAACATATTTATTACAGGCACCATATGCTTACTGTATAAAATTATGCTGAGTAATGTGTTTTGACACCCACACTAGGTTACCCTGTGCCGCGGGCATCATATCGCTACTAGGTTGAGTGGGATATCATATGAAAGGGCTTTACTTGTACATTTTAAAATATAAAATTAATAATTTATTTTTTTTTTCATTTTTTAATATTATTTCAAGATTTGTTAATGACTGTATGTTTCCCTAAATAAATAAATAAAAAAAATATATATATTTTTGTATTTTTTTAAGTTACTTAGTTTTCAAGTTATGATGAAAAATGTCAAAATAAATACCACTTCCCCTCCCTTATCTCTGAAGTTTGAGTAAGGAAAAGTCTGAATTAATTACAGTTGACAGAAGTTTATGTAAACTTTACAGCAAAAATAAAACGATCTTTCTAAGTTGCACAGTTTTTTAGAAATCTGCAAAAAACCTTTACAAACAAATTTAGTTTTGCGGTCCTGAAAATGGACTTTATCGCTTCCAAAAATACTATAGGTATATCGGAACCCTCGGCGCGCGAGTCCGACTCGCACTTGACTGGTTTTTTCGTATGTCCCTACATTCCGTCCGCCAGGTCTGTCAGTAATAGCGACTCCATTACTCTGTTCGATCAATGGATACGTACTTTTGTAGAATTCTAGTTTTTGCTGGAAAAATGCTGGAAGTACCATAGTCACCTCGCTTGTTAGCGTTTTACGACTGGCACCATGGACCGCGGTTGTAGGTGACCGCAGTAAGTAAGATGTAAGATACAAAAGAGGATGCTGCTGCCCATACTCCAGTTTATAACCCTTAGTCGCCTCTTACGACACCCACGGGTATGTATAGGTTGGTATTATTCTTTGCGGGCACTACACGGGACAGGTATTATTATTAGTAGTATTAGCAAGTAGTATGTACAATAAAATATGTAATCAGGTTGGTATTTACTTTGATCACAAATAAAAATTCTCATCTAGGGCTACAATGACAATCTCTCAAAAATAATTATAAAATATATTTTTTTATGAAATAGTTTTTATTGCGCGTGAAAGGTTGGATTTGGGAACAACGAATACAGGTCTGTCGTCGACAGAAGGTCACGGGCAACTGATCGGTGAAAGAAAGGAATAAAATAATTACTTCCGCAACGTATTAGACTGCGACAGATGTAGTGCGCGTGCACCAAAACTAAATGACGTCTTAGTTTTTACTTTTTGTAAAAACTAAGAAATAAAATAAAATTTTAGCTTTTAGTCAACCCTAGCAACTACGAATACCTTTCTTTATACTTAATTTCAATACTTAAAACACCTCAGATTACACACAAAGAGAAAGAAACGAAAATTGAAGAGGCAACTTTGGATTTTAATTTTGTGTAGTCGATTTTCAGTAATCATGTTTTGGTCTTGGTGATGCCCTCACATGAATGGTCAAGAAACACATACCTGAAAATCACGGCAAGAAACTAAGTAAATAAAAAGATATTTGTCTCTAAAATACCCAAAAAAAATGTACATATCGTCTTAACTGGCAGGGGGAGGACACTACTTCAAGCAAAATATTTCGCAAACAGATCCTTAAATTGAAAAATAGTATTAGAAGACACACGTTATTTTTACAAGACTTATCTAACGACACCCAACAAGAAAAAAAATCACTTCCACTTTACTTGTACGAGGTACACAAAAAAATATTTCAAGGTTACATGTTGTCGACGTGAATAAAACTGTATGTCTATATTAAATTACAGCTTTCTAGTATTAAAGATCTCTAAGCTAAGCCGCGGACAGACATACAGACGGACATAGTGAAACTATAAGGGTTCCCTGTTGACTACGAAACCGAGATCTTCGCCGACAGCCTGGAGAATGCCTTCAAGCCGAACCCTACGGATGACGTGGAGCACGTCGCCGCAGTCGAGAGGCACCTTCGAGAACACTTCGCTACACCGATCGAGGCGGGAGAAGACCCGATGTTCTTCTCACCCAGCCAGGTCGAACGCATCGTTCGCCGAATCCCACCACGCAAAGCTCCGGGCGCCGACAGGATCCCCAATGCAGCACTGCGCCATCTGCCACGGCAAACTGTCGTGGCAGTGACCAGACTGTATAATGGGATATTGCGCTCGGGCCACTTTCCTGATGCGTGGAAGCTCGGCCGAGTCGTCATGCTGCCGAAACCGGGGAAGAACATCATGCGCCCCGAGAGCTACCGCCCGATCACGCTACTCAGCACTATCTCGAAGGTGTTTGAAAAACTCCTGCTGACGAAGTTGCTGCCCCACGTCGAGCCCAGACCGGAACAGTTCGGCTTCAGGCCTGGACACTCGACCACGCTCCAGCTGACCCGTGTCCTCCACTTCATGGCGACGGGCCTCAACAAGCGAGAGCACACCATCGCCATCCTGCTGGACATGGAGAAGGCGTTCGACAGAGTTTGGCACGAGGGCCTTCTGTACACACTCTGCCAGACCACCGCACCGCGTCGCCTGGTGAAGATCGTCGCAAGCTTCCTGGAAGGGCGGAAGTTCCAGGTCGCCGTGGAAGATGCCCTTTCTTCACCCAGACCGATCCTAGCGGGAGTCCCACAAGGAAGCTGTTTATCGCCGTAACTCTACGCCGTCTACACTGACGACATTCCTCTGCTTGGAGATGCCAAGCTGGCTCTCTTCGCCGACGACGCCCCGTACATCGCGTCGTCCATAAACCGCAAGCATGCGGCGGCGAGGAAGATCCAGCCAATCCTCGATGCGCTGCCCGACTGGCTATCCAAATGGAGGATGTCAGTGAACGTCGGAAAGACCCAGGCGATGTGCACCGGTAGAAGGCGTCACAACCCGCCGCACGTGACACTCATGGGCCAGCCACTGGAGTGGCAGGACTCCGTGAAGTACCTGGGTGTCACCATCGACCGCAACCTGTCCATGCGCCAACACGTGACCAATGTGGTGGGTCAGGTGAAGACCGCACGGAGCAAACTGCGTCCAGTCCTCGATTCCCGCCTCCCCTTGCGAACGAAGCTGGGGATCTACAAAACCTACGTCCGGTCGAGGCTCACATACGCTGCGCCGGCCTGGTATGCCCTTGTCTCGGAGCCCAACCGTCGCAGTCTCCGAGCACAAGAGAACAAGAGCCTCCGAACCATAGTCAACGCCCCACGCTTCCTCAGCAACTCCACGATTCATCGGGACCTGGACCACGAAGGACTGGACGCGTTCGTCAGCCGCCTTGCGAGGACCATGTTTGATCGTGCCACTGCACAGCCGCCCACCAGACCGGTCCAAGGCTCTCCCCAGGGAGCTTCTACAGGCGAGAAGCGCCGAGGAGGAGAGCCACTCCGCCGAAATACCACAACCCACAGATAGCCACAGTACCACAATCCAGTGATGGCACCACGGGCTAAATCAGCCCTACCCCGAGCCCAGTCCCTCTGTTGAGGGCTGCAAAGGATAGCCTCGGCCATAGCCCAAGAGGCTGATGCCGAATCCCGACGCCCGTTACAAGGTGTTTGAGATGACCCACGACCGAAACCCTAAAAAGGGAGCGTTTACAATTAAAGTTTAACACAGTTTTGACTTTACGACTATATTCTAACTTCTTAAGCAGCTGGTAGTAACATCGAGATGATAAAGCCGAGGTGATAAAGGCTTTGCTACCCGCTAGCTTAACCACTATAACCGCACCCGAACCCCAACCATCCAGAAGCACGTAGGTAAATCGTGATTTCTCCGACTACCCTCCTTTTCTTATTGCACATTTACAGATAAATTAGAATCCCGCATCTGCACAACTTATGATTAAAATTTTAAATAAAAGTAAAGACTTTCGTAGAGAAATTGTTGTTTAATGTTTTAAAGTTGTTGAGTGCGTTTAAAGAACAGACCATTAGGGAAGGAGATTCTAGATGTTAGTTTAAAACTTATTTGTAGTATTATACTATCGTTTAAGAGCGAGAATGAAGCAAAAATACAGGGTTATTTTTGGACCACTCGCCAAATTTTAGTACATTAACGAACAACTATCCCAAAGAAACATGGATCGAAAAACGAGAAATAATTTTGGTCGCTCCATACAAATTCCACTGTTGCTGGTGCAAGGTTTGTATGGGAGACCCAAAAACAAAATTTGTTTTTCGACCCATTTTTCTTTGGGAAAGTTGTTCAGAAATCTGAACAACGGCAAAAGCTTGAAGAATATGATGTGGTGGAAGGGTACGGAATGTTTAGGACGCAAATCCGACTTGCACTTGGCCAGATTGTAGTTAGGGTTCCGATACCAAAATGGTAAAAAAAAGGAACCCTTATGGTGCCGCTCTGTCTGTCCGTCTGTCTGTCACACCTCTATATCTCAGCAACCACTTATGCTATCAACCTGAAATTTGGAATAGTTTTAGAATATAGTTGCCCAACTTAATTGCACAAGAAAAAATTTTGAAAAAAGTATGATTATTAATATAAAGGGGGCCAAAATAGGGGGGGCCAAATTTCAAATTGTCGCTACTAGGTCGAGTGGGGTATCATATGAAAGGGCTTTACTTGTACATTTTAAAATATATTTTTGTATTTTTTTAAATTTCTTAGTTTTAAAGTTATGATGAAAAATGTCAAGAAAAATACCATTCCCCCCCCCTTATCTCCGAAGTTTGAGTAAGGAAAAATCTGAATTAATTACAGTTGACAGAAGTTTATATAAACTTTACAGCAAAAATAAAACGATCTTTCTAAGTTGCACAGTTTTTCAGAAATCTGCAAAAAACCTTTACAAACAAATTTAGTTTTGCGGTCCTGAAAATGGACTTTATTGCTTCCAAAAATACTATAGGTATATCGGAACCCTCGGCGCGCGAGTCCGACTCGCACTTGACCGGTTTTTTTTCGTATTTCAACTTAATGTTAACATTGACATCTTTTGGGGTCGTTATATAACTATTTTACCATTTAATTTGAACCGATTTCCGAAAAAAATTGCCTTTAAACTACAGTTAGCTTAACAATGCCTGTCTATAAGTAGTTATGATTGGAAACAGCGTAGTGGCAATAATGAAGCGGAGCCGTGACCGCGGGCAGCGTGACGGTTAAGTAGGGTGACCATGGATTGTTCGGAAAAGTAGGACTTGGCAGGATTTCACAAAAAAGTTTAACATTTCATCGACAACATAATAAATTATCATAACAATGTCCAAACGTACTATTCGTGGCTAGAAAGGAACGAGAAAAATTATAAGGTGATTCTACAATGTATGAATGGACAATGTAAATAATCAAAAATACGTGTACTGTAAATTTCATCATCATATCAGCCGGAGCAAAGTTTAAATACTTCGCGACAAGCGCTTTTCTGCGACCCCTAACCAGATCATCCATCCACGTTCACGCCTGTCCACGACTCCTCTTCCGATTCATGCTCGTCACTCTACAAACCTTACTCATTGGCAATCAGTTCTTCGAGGTACGTGCCCAACTTGAGTATGGCATTTTTATCATTCTTAACAGGCACATTAGTGTTTGAATTATCATCAGTGAAACCGTTACTGACTTAGCCACAAACTGCAGATAAGGGACCGTAAATTGGTCGTACCATCATCATATTGTGTAGGTTGCAAGATCGATGACCGACCTCACAAACCCTGGTGTCAGAGTTGTTGAGCCGCTAAAGGCCTCTGATTGCTCATTAACGACTACATACGTAGATGGTAGTCGGAACGAACGGCTTAACATGTCTTTCGAAGCACGGAATCATCTAACTTTTCAGACAATCAGGTGATTCATCCTGCAATGTCCTTGTCAAACTGGGGAGGTCACACAAAGTGATTTTTGTGTGACAGTGTGACCGGGAATCGAACCCAGAACGTTCGGACCGAGAGCCGAACGCTCTAACCACTAGACCACGAAGGCTGCTGTCGTAGAATAAAAACAAAATGTATGGTATTTACATTAGCTTAGCAGTCACGTGAACTTTCGTTAGCTTATGTTAATCATATAATTTTTCATTCTGTTCTACTTGCGTTAGTAAAAAACCACATGTCTAGGGCTCAAGTGTTTCTTATCCGTTAAGTTTCTCTACGACATGGTCACCCTAGTAAAATAGCAATTGCTTCATCCAATCATCTGCAACCGACGCTTGCGGGAACGAGACGAACGCCTTTATTGTGTTATTGTGTCAATCCCAGGGCAATATCTAATGCATTTTAGATTAAGATGAATACCTGGATTAGTTTACGTATCATATTTTTGATTACGACCGAAATTGAGTGGTATACAGTCAATAGCCGGTCAAGTTGACACTCGTACTGCGACTTTCGTCTCCATGCTGACTAAGATAAGCGCGGTACAAATTTCAATGTGTCAAGCTCGACGTGCTCTTGACTGTACGATTTCTGTACAAGACGTACGAGACAAGACGATTTTGTACGAGAGTATGGGCACCAGTGTCCTTCTACACGTAAAGATCAACTATTTTAGCACTAAACGACTCGTGAGTGTGGTCTTAACTGGACAGCATCTCCATACAAATTGCTCACTTTAATCGAACAGTTTGTATGGAAA
Organism: Athrips mouffetella; assembly: GCA_947532105.1. Classification (NCBI taxonomy): domain Eukaryota; kingdom Metazoa; phylum Arthropoda; class Insecta; order Lepidoptera; family Gelechiidae; genus Athrips; species Athrips mouffetella. The sequence continues at coordinate 15,368,943 of OX383981.1, read as the reverse complement.
ATCATTTTTTTTAGGGAAAGTTGTTCAGTTTCATTGACTAAACACGCCCTTTTACTTTTCGGTACACCGTCCCTTCCACCCTTTATATTCTGTTCCAGCCACCCCCAAAATGTATTGTAAGCAAGAACTTTTCTCATTTTTATATTAATATTATGAATGAATAAATCCTCCTTTTAGACAGCCTTTTAACTAAAATAAAGAATAACACGACTTGTAGTTTTAGTCATAAATTTTCAGACAAATGAAAAAGCCATTATGTTATGCTTAGATATTCCTTAGAAATACAACAAAAAAATTAACTTGTCCCATTTCAGTCAGCTTTATACTAAACGAAACCTAATTTTGTTTAAAGATATGTTTCCACGAAAATTATATAACTTTTATGATACTTTTACTGTTTAGATTAATAATATTTTAATATTCTTACTGTGTTTAAAACATAATTTTGATAATTTCTGATTTTGTTATCTCTCTTCTGCGGTACCTCGACGGGGTGCCACGTTTACTTATTATTTATAATTAATATAGTAATTAATTAATTAATTATTTAAGATCTTTATACAATGTGGCAAGCAAAATAAAGAAACTTTAAGACAAAACTGGTGAACAGAGAGTGGAGCGTCTTAACACCAGAAGGAATGATATCATAGGTACAGTGGTGCCCAGGTTAAATGTAGTCAAGCACTGTGCGCGACACCAAGCTGTTAAAATGTTTAATGCATTGCCCAGAGAGATCAAATGCTCGACAAATCTAAAATTTTTAAGCCAAAATTGAAAGCCTTCTTACTGGAAAATAATTTTTACTCTGTAGAAGAATATTTAAAGGTTAAGACTAAAATGTATAAATTTAGAAACTTCTTGACATTGTATGACTTCTGATAGAAAGATTTGTTATTAATAAGTTGTTAATCATTTGATTTAATTTCTCATGGCAATGACTTTATGATTATTTTTATTATTGATTATTTAATGATGGAATTTATATGATCTATCTATAATGAAGACATTTTCAACACAATTTTATTGTTATAAAATAAATGAACTTGAACTTGAACAATCTTCCCTGGATCTAAAATCACTCAATCAATACCTGTTTGTTTTTGGACACCCTACGCAAATAATATGTTACTGAGAAATTCGGAAAACAAATACAAACAAATTTTTCAAAGAAACTTGACGAAAGACTATATTTTTTTACTTTCCCATATCAACCCAACCCAATCACTTGCCAGAAGTTAAAATGACATCCACACCACGTAGATAACTCGCAATCTTCCACCGTACGTTTTATAAGAAACTTCTTACCACGACGACCGCACTGTAGAATCTGCTTCCTGCGCAGGTATTTCCGGACGGGTACAACAAGGCAATTGAAGGCAGCCTTTAATAAATTAGCCTACAAACATCTTAAAGGCCGGCAGCATACCTGAGACCCTCTTGGTGTTGCGGGGTGTCTATGAGCGACGATGATCTCTTATATACCTACCGTCAGGTTGCCCGTCGACTCGTCTGCCTCCCTCTTTTATAAAAAAAAACCTACCACCGGTATAAGACGACTATTTTATCACGTTTTTCGAGTAATGGATGTCTCTTTGTGAAGTTGTTCAGATAAAATTTGGGCGCCATTACGGTAGACGGAACGTTTCTGCCGTAAACGAACCATTGCCTTTGCAACATAAATTCACTCGCAAACCCGGAAAAGAGCGGCCCTACACAGCATTCCAACTATTTGCGTACTCCTTTACCGGACATTGCGCAGGAATTCGTGTGTATGTATGGCAGACACCTTTCCCCCCCGTATCTCGACTTTTCCGTCATTCAAATTCAAACGCAACAGTTCCCACGATCAAAAACTTAAATATAAAACAACACCTCTCACTTTTAAAATCGCCATTAAAACCATTATAATTCCTTTGTTAACCCCAGAAGCAATTATGCTAGTATTATCATGATACTGTTGAGATCGTGATCGCGATTCTGATCACGCGCCGATCACGCTCCGTTAGCCAATGGACGAGAAGCCAGGTCCATCAGAATGTATAAGAGGTAGGAAGGTGAGATTGAGGGAGATTTTTGGATGCGGCATTCACTAGAATCATTTTAATCCGTTAGCCAATGGACGAGAAGCCAAGTCCATTAGAATGTATAACAGGTATGAAGAGGTTGCAGGAGATTTTTGGATGCCGCATTCACGGATTAAAGAATAATTTCAATTCGTTAGCCAATAGACGAGAAGCCAGGTCCATCAGAAAGTCGATAAAGTAAGATTGTAAATGATTTATAGGTGCGACATTTTTAATTATGGAAATATCAAAAATTTATAAAAAACTATTCAATGTTTAATGTGTAGTTGAATTAACTGTGTTCATAGAAGTTCGATAACGACGATAGAAGTACCTATTTAGGCGTCATGCTGGGCCATTACTGTCGGTTTTCATCAACGCCTTAACCTGCCTCCCGAAGCACGGAAACGCTCAAGTTCTTGTGCCACTAGCGGCCACCCATTTTGTTTCTGATCACGGTAGAAATTACTTAATTTTCGTGATGACGACTGCTTGGCCACGAACGCTCTTCTTGAAATGCCACATCCAATCGAACGCAATTCGTACATCTACGTCCCTGCAGTGAATTTGATACGACCACTAATGGAGGTGTTGCAATGAACATACCGACTACCACTTGACCAGAATGTTAGACACGGAGTTTGTATGAGCTTTCCTACAAACTGTGTGCCTTGTTATTTTGGATGTTTCTAGCTGATATTAGAGATAATGTATGGAGATAACGTACAGGTAAACTAATTGACGATTGTATTGATCTGAAGGAAATAAAGGCTTTACACATAGTCAAGAGCACTTCAAGGTTGACACATTGGACTTTGTACCATGACCTGTTCTGTACTAGGAAATAAAGTGTAGGCAACGAAGCAGTTGACCCCAACATAAATTTCTCAGGCAGATTTTATTTGACAGGATGATAAAGAATCATGAATTAAATGTAAATTCAAAATAATCCAAAAAAAAAAATCACAAAAAAATTTTTTCATACATTTTTTGTAATTTATGTATGGAAAAATTAAAAGTACCGATTTTTTTTAATAGAAGGTTTGTCTCATATAAAGTAATACCCCAGCAAAGTTTCATCGACTGAGGATTAAATGCAGGGGTCTTCATACAACGATCCGATTCGTTGCCTAGACTAATAGGTCGTCATCATCATATATCAGTCAAAAATTGACGACTTTTTTTACAAAGTCCTTCCCTTAGGCTAGGTCTCCTTCCATGGCTTGCTCTAGCACCATGAGCCTAGTAAATTTCGGAAGAGACGTACTTACGGTTTCATCATCATATCGTGAGGGTTGCAAGGTCGATGATCGACCTCACAAACCCTGTTGTCAGAGTTGTTAAGCCGCCAAAACCCACTGACATGACTCGTTAACGACTACACTAGAATTCAAGTCATGACCAACGGTTTAAAGTGCCTTCCGAAGCACGGAATCATCTAACTTTTCGGACAATCAGTCGGTCGCACAAAGGGATTTTTGTTTGACAGTGTCCCCACCGGGAATGGAACCCAGAATCTCCGGATCGAGAGCCGAGCGCTCTAACCACTGTGGCTGTGTTTATTGATGACCGTAGTATGTATGATAGATGTATGATTCGCAGAAGGACACTGATGCCCATCCTCCGCTTCAAACTCCCATAGTCACCTTTTACGACACCCAATAAAGACTATACAAGGTGTAAAAAAAGGGTTTATCAACCCTGAAACTGCCCATGAAACTGAACAACTTTCCCTAAGGAACATAGGTCAAAATACAAAAAAAAAAATTTACCTCCCATAGAAACTGAATCAGCTGATCATGCATTTTGTATGGGAGGTCAAAATTCTTTTTTCGTATTTCGACCTATGTTCAGTTCAGTTTCATGGGCAGGAATCACATTTTTTTTTATAGAAGAGGGAGGCAGACGAGCAGACGGGTCACCTGATGGTAAGTGATCACCGACGCCCATAGACACCTGCAACACCAGGGGGATCACAGGTGCGCTGCCGTCAGGGTTGATATACCCTTTCTATTACACCTTGTAGGTTATGTATTATTTCAATAATCTTTGTATGTACAAAAACAACTATCAAAACCTTTGTCAAAATGTTCTCACAAAAAAGTTCAGAATTTCTTATGAATATTGAGCAATTCGATACTATTCTTCCACTACAATTCTCGGGTCACTTTTTGTCGAGAAGGTAGTTTGTTATTCACGTTTCGCCGCCCATTCTCGTTCCTGGGGTTACCATACGTCAGGGTTTGCCCCGAATTAACAAAATTTTGAACATTTTGTCAAGTTTAAAAATGTCCGTTTTTCTTTCAGAGTAAAACACCGGATAAGTGCACTCGTACCTGTAACATCCCATGAAACGTCCACTGCTGGACATTCGCTGGAGGTCCCTCCAGAACTCCAGCGAATGCGTGGTACTTAGGAGGGGACCGCTGTTGTTGGTGACCGCCTGTTCTTGGTGACCGTACCACTAAGGTTATAATACCGACTTAGTTATGGACGCGCAGTAACGCAGAAATGTATTAAATTTGCGCGAGTCCGACACGCACTTGACAAGTTTTTATTATTTTTTGTTATTCTATAGCTTATGCACTATAAACATACCAATTTTCACGCTTGTAAGTGTTACCGTTTTTACGATAGAGGTAAAACAAAAATCGAGCTAAAATCGGCTAAAAACACGTTTATAGTAGGGAAGCTTCCCTTAATATACGCTTTTTAGGGTTCCGATACCAAAATGGTAAAAAAAAGGAACCCTTATGGTGCCGCTCTGTCTGTCTGTCTGTCTGTCCGTCTGTCTGTCACACCTGTATATCTCAGCAACCACTTATGCTATCAACCTGAAATTTGGAATAGTTTTAGAATATAGTTGCCCAACTTAATTGCACAAGAAAAAATTTTGAAAAAAGTATGATTATTAATATAAAGGGGGCCAAAATAGGGGGGGCCAAATTTCAAATTGTCGCTACTAGGTCGAGTGGGGTATCATATGAAAGGGCTTTACTTGTACATTTTAAAATATATTTTTGTATTTTTTTAAATTTCTTAGTTTTAAAGTTATGATGAAAAATGTCAAGAAAAATACCATTCCCCCCCCCTTATCTCCGAAGTTTGAGTAAGGAAAAATCTGAATTAATTACAGTTGACAGAAGTTTATATAAACTTTACAGCAAAAATAAAACGATCTTTCTAAGTTGCACAGTTTTTCAGAAATCTGCAAAAAACCTTTACAAACAAATTTAGTTTTGCGGTCCTGAAAATGGACTTTATTGCTTCCAAAAATACTATAGGTATATCGGAACCCTCGGCGCGCGAGTCCGACTCGCACTTGACCGGTTTTATTTAAATGTTAATTACTTTATAGTATGTGTAAATTTCAACTATCTACCTATTACGGTTCATGAGATACGATACGACCCGCTCTGACAGACAGACAGACGTCGGAGGCATATTAATAGGGTTCCGTTTTTCACATTTCGGGTTAAGGTGAGCAGTGGTGCTGTCACTTTGTGAAATAAATTTATTGCGTCATAAATAGAAAACATTTAATAAGAATTGTTGATTTGGCGGCAATTTGGGGTAGTTCTGTATTTTATCATCCATCACATCACACCTTAGCTTATCGTGAATAGCTTTGTATTGCAAAAATGCCCAAACGGCCACTTTTAGCACTTTACTACAAAGCTATAAATGATGAGCTAAGCTATGATGTTATTATAGGTTATAACATGTATAGCTACCCCATATTGCCGCCAAACGAACAATACTAATGAAACGTTTTGTATTCGCGACGCAATAAATTTATTGTTTGAGAGTTTCGCGGTCACTAACACTATTATAAAAACAGCGCCGAAATATCGGAAACTCATCAAAAATCCATATCGTGGTAAGAACCCGTCAAACTGTTTTTATAATAGTGCAATAAATTTATTTCTAAAAGTAAGGTGCTGCCACTCAGATACAACCTTAAAGTTAAAATTTCATATATTTTTCCGCACTTTATAACTTAAAGCTGGTAACCCTGTACGCTCCAGACTCGTTCTTGTGTAAATATTCAAGAAATTTGACTTCTCTTGGCACACTACATTGTATTTTTCGCCACCTTTGATTTCACGCCAGTTCATAAAGGCGGTGTGTACTTTGTGGTGTGTTCATACCATACTAATACAATTGTCATAAAAAAAATCGAACTTTCGATTTTCCCGCCATACTTTTTTATACAAGTAAGCGTCAATGTGTTTTTTAAAGATTCTAAACACGGGACTCATTAGTGAGATCGTTAGATAAGGTCCCCGTCAACAGTTTTATCCCAGATCACACTTTTCTACGATAGCCAGGAAAGAAGGTACGACATGTAAAAAAAAACCGGTCAAGTGCGAGTCGGACTTGCGCGCCGAGGGTTCCGATATACCTATAGTATTTTTGGAAGCAATAAAGTCCATTTTAAGGACCGCAAAACTAAATTTGTTTGTAAAGGTTTTTTGCAGATTTCTGAAAAACTGTGCAACTTAGAAAGATCGTTTTATTTTTGCTGTAAAGTTTACATAAACCTCTGTCAACTGTAATTAATTCAGATTTTTCCTTACTCAAACTACGGAGATAAGGGAGGGGGGAATGGTATTTTTTTGACATTTTTCATCATAACTTGAAAACTAAGAAACTTAAAAAAATACAAAAATACATTTTAAAATGTACAAGTAAAGGCCTTTCGTATGATACCCCACTCGACCTAGTAGCGACAATGTGAAATTTGGCGCCCCCTATTTTGGCCCCCTTTACATTAATAATCATACTTTTTTCAAATTTTTTTCATGTGCAATTAAGTTGGGCAACTATATTCTGAAACTATTTCAAATTTCAGGTCGATAGCATAAGTGGTTGCTGAGATATAGAGGTGTGACAGACAGACGGACAGACAGACAGACAGAGCGGCACCATAAGGGTTCCTTTTTTTACCATTTTGGTATCGGAACCCTAAAAAGTGCGATATTCAGGCTGATTTCCCTTCACGAAATCAAATTTTTAAAGTGATGTGCGGTTTTTCCTAAACACTTAAGAGGTGAGTAATCTTTGATTGAAAAAAATATTGTTTGGGTTTTTATCTAACGATTTTACTATTCAGTTACGTGTTTTTATTCGTTTTAAGAAAAACAATGACGCTTACTTTAACCCCATCATTGTATGAAAATGTATGGCGGAAAATCAAAAGTTCGATTTTATTGATGCCGAGTGTATATAACATACCAATGTAATACTCTTTTGGAATAAATGTTTTTTTTTTACCTAGATAATAGTAAACCGACGTTCCCAGTTGGGGTGTCAACAAATTTCAACCTTAAGCATAGATAATAAAATCCATAATTGCAATGTACCGGTTAGAAAACGGTTTTGAATCTCAATACAGAGACGGGTTGTTATCACTACGAGATAATGAGTGAGACCCAAGTAAGTAGGTATGTAATATTCATGTAATATTGTTCAATCAAAAGTGCAAATGAATGAATGAATGAATGAATAACTCTTTATTGCATACATCTAGGAATAAAAATTAAAAATTACGGTTTTACAATAAGTAAATGCTTACCAATCTAAATGTTATCGGTGTGCGACCGAGTGTATATATAATTAAAAAAAACCGGTCAAGTGCGAGTCGGACTCGCGCGCCGAGGGTTCCGATATACCTATAGTATTTTTGGAAGCAATAAAGTCCATTTTCAGGACCGCAAAACTAAATTTGTTTGTAAAGGTTTTTTGCAGATTTCTGAAAAACTGTGCAACTTAGAAAGATCGTTTTATTTTTGCTGTAAAGTTTATATAAACTTCTGTCAACTGTAATTAATTCAGATTTTTCCTTACTCAAACTTCGGAGATAAGGGGGGGGAATGGTATTTTTCTTGACATTTTTCATCATAACTTTAAAACTAAGAAATTTAAAAAAATACAAAAATATATTTTAAAATGTACAAGTAAAGCCCTTTCATATGATACCCCACTCGACCTAGTAGCGACAATTTGAAATTTGGCCCCCCCTATTTTGGCCCCCTTTATATTAATAATCATACTTTTTTCAAATTTTTTTCTTGTGCAATTAAGTTGGGCAACTATATTCTAAAACTATTCCAAATTTCAGGTTGATAGCATAAGTGGTTGCTGAGATATAGAGGTGTGACAGACAGACGGACAGACAGACAGACAGAGCGGCACCATAAGGGTTCCTTTTTTTTACCATTTTAGTATCGGAACCCTAAAAAGGACGGGTTGCACTCCGGGAGTGCCGGCAGAAGTGAAAACTTAAACATCAACGCTGTGCATTTTTGAATATTTTGCAATGGTTAGGGAATAATTTCGCACGAATTGTTTTATTTATCAGTATAAAAGTACATTCTTACGAAAACAAATATAGCCTGACAAACTTAGCGGAGTCTCTAAAATTTCTTACGAAAACCAAGTCAAGTCTATCACCATACTTTCCACTTCATCGGAATACACATAAATATGCTACGTACTTTTACACGTATAAAACTCATCTCCTGTTGCCACTTCCACTCGTACCTTCACTAGAATCCAATAAAATCCGAATCCAATATATACGATGTGTTTTCGCTCTCGTTTCGTCGAAGTGCAATCTGTCTGTCGAGGAAATAATCTGCGAAGGACGTGTCAATCTTACGTCGAATGGCTCCCTTAATTTTCCATTGCACACTTGTTCGACGATAAATTTGGTGTCGGGTAAAAAAATCTTATTGGACCGAGTCCCTATTAGATAAGTGTGTACACGTCGCACAAAATAACTTTGGCCCTGTCATTGATGCGCAGTAGTCAAAAATGGGCCATTTTTGTCGTATACCACAGGTTGCCAGTGATGACATAAATGGCACAGAGACTAAATAAATGGTTTAAATGGTTTATAAACATCTTTGTATGAGCAACCAAAAGTGTTTAAAGCAGTTGCGTTGATATAAACTGATAAGTACGCTTTTTAAAGTAGAACTTTGGAGCTTTAAGGTAGTTGCGCCTTACAAACATAAGTTGACCATGACTCTACAAAGTAGAAAATCGCAAAATTTCACAACCACAGGCAGGATTCGAACCTGCGTCTTCTGCGTAAGTACCGCAGACGCTTCACAACATCGGGCAGGACCACAGTAGCCTAGTTGGTAAAGCGTCTGCGGTACTTACGCAGAAGACGCAGGTTCGAATCCTGCCTGTGGTTGTGAAATTTTGCGATTTTCTACTTTGTAGATTTATCCGAACACAGGAAGTGTTAAAATAAAATCATTTTTGACCATGACTGTCGAAAATATGTCCAATTTAGTTAGAAAAGTTCTCACTTGCATTCACATAAATATCACGCCTTTTCTCGTAGCAGCTGTCAGAGACCACGTCCTTCCACTTGCTACGATCTGTAGGTCGAGCATGCTCACCGCGACTTGGCGAGTCTTCATAGACTAAACCGGTTATGTCTTCTCGCGTCCTTACATAAAAAGTGACACTTGCGAGCGACTCGACCATGTCGATGTGCGCATCTTAGCCCGGCTGAACATACTTCTCTCTCTTCTTCTACGCTCATCAATCCTTTCATACACACTTGTGTCAGGAATAGATTAGATTAGATTAGATTAGATTTATTTATTTCACATTATCAAATTCAGATTAACATAGATTGTTCAAATGTCAGAGTATAATATGTGATATATATAATAATAGATATATAATATGTGATATAATATGTAATATTTCACTCTATGTACTTGCGCGCGTTAATTACCTAACGAAGTAACTATTATAGTTATCTGTGCTTGTGTCGGTTTAGAACGCCTGGACTTTTTATGTCATCCTTTGCCAACAAGTCTCTTCGCTGAGTACGACGTACGTGGAACAAATCTGTGGTTTTGTTTGTTTTCAAAGTTCTTTATTTGATCAAAATACTATAACTAACAGAATATAATAGGTTAAAACACAACTATATCTACAAATAAAATAAGGTACTTACAGGCTAGGAATTGCCTCTTAAAGTTAACAGCATCAATCTGTGGTAATATTTGTCTTATTTAGTTTGATATATTTTTTACCTACACTTACTCCTGTAACCACTTCTACCTCCACGTTTCGGGGTACCGCATGACAAATCGTCGTGGGCCGAAGACAGAGGATTTTACCGTCGGATGGATGAGGGCAGACCGCGGTTCCCAAACTTTAAGGGTGTGATTGATTGATAATGTGAGGTCGTCTCGTTTATTCCGTTATTTGGGTTAGTTTATGAATATTTTATTTCCTTGTTGCATTTAAATAATAAAATATAATTTTTTTTAATTATAATTTTTGCCCTCATCTCCATACATTTATGCACAAAAGCAAAACCTAGAGGGTACTTCCCGTTGACCTAAAATTATGAAATTTGGCAAGAAGCTAGGTCTTACAGTACAAATAAAGGGAAAAGTCTAAAATGATTAAATATTACAATTTTTCTCACAACTAATACTCGTAGTATCCAGTTAAGGGAGCTTCCGTTTCAAGAAATTTTCTATAAAAGAGGGGTCAAGTTGGATGGTCCTGGAGATTATAAAGTCAAAAAGCAAAAGCTTTTAGTATATCATATGGTAGATAGGTACGGAACCCTTAGGGTGGGAGTCCGACTCGCACTTGGCCAGTTTTTTTTAAGGTTTCACCTCTTTATCTACATTTTTTTTGTCTAATTTAATTTTACGCCGTCTTCATACTCCAACATTAAATTATTATTACTATTCTAGGAATCTTCTTCGACCCATCAGTTCAGATTAAGCTCAACCAAGCGAATAGAGTCTAAATCCTTGTGAAGGCTGTTGTTACCCAAGTGTTTTACATACAAAAACACTTGTATTTATTTTTATTATGTTTTAAACTGATTTAATTTCACTAACATAGTTACTTCAGTTTGTTTTATAATACTTTGATTCTTCTTATTCTTTTCGAGTCAATGGCAAAAAGAAAAAGCCAATTCATTCGGGACTTAAATGGGAATACAGACGCAGGCGGAGCATTAAACTCTTAGCCATGCGCATTATAAAGATGTTTCAAAGTGCTTTGTGCGAATGTGCGGAATTATCAACCAAGTATGGGTGATACCCGCCGGCTGCCGAAATTATGACAGGTCAAAAATTTTGTCTCTTTTTCAAAAAGACAGCAACTCTTTTAAACCTGTCAAAATTTACCCTCCAGAACTATCGGTACACCTTTCTGATCGGTCCACTTTCCGTATAAGTCCACTTTCCCGATTGGTCCACTTTCCCTATTACTCCACTTTTTCGTTCGGTCCACTTTCCCGAACGGATTATTTCCCCTTCGGTCTACTTTTCTGATTGGTCCATTGTCCAAATGGCCGGTCCACTTTCCCAATTGGTCTAATTCTTCAAACGTTAAACTTTTTCTTCTTTCATCCATTCTAAGGAACTTTATAAACGTTCAGGCTTTTTTTTTAATTTAGCGGCCACGCAGATATGGACTCGTATCTAAATTAATATAAAATCAAACAAGAATTTTTGTATGAGATCTCTCTGGTCAACCCTCAAGGGTCACGGGTCATACCCGGTTGACCTTCACATCCAGGGTTAACCCGGCTTCTAACTTTCACTTATAAAGCATAGTAATATGTTATCATTTTTGTTTGCTTGTGTTGTTAATAAAGTAAATTTTACATGCCTATCCAAATATAAAAAAATATACATCGATTTTTCACTTTGAACATTGCACATCTTATAAAAATTATGTTTACTTTAGAGTTTAAAAAATCAGCCAAGTAAGAGTCGGACTCGTGCTCCGAGAATTCCGTACCATTAAGGTAAAAATATCGTTTTAGGTTTAGACGCGCAGTCACGCAGAAGTGTATTAAATTCGCGCGAGTCCGACACGCACTTGACCAGTTTTATTATTTGTTGTTACTCTATGCTTATGCACTATAAAGTTTATACTTACAAACGTAAAAAAATGGGTAGGTTTATATTATTCCCGTTTTTACGATAGAACTACAACAAAAATCGACAAAATTCGCCTAAATAAACATGTTTTTAGTAGGGAAAACCCCCTTAATTTAGTTTTTATTTTTAATATTTGTTGTTATAGCCGCAATAGAAATAAATTATCTGTGAAAATTTCAACTGTCTACCTATTACGATTCATGTGATACAGCCCGATGAGAGACAGACAGACATACATCAGAGGCTTATTAATAGGGTCCCGTTTACCCTAAACAGTATATATTATTTCATTCAATAAGTATTCTGTAAAGAATCTACATTGAATAAAATTATCTGAATCATTAGTCTAAAAGACGGTTTAAGACAGACGAAATTTTAGTCGTAATTTTGAACCACTGTAAAATTTTTGTTGAGTTCGACTGACACTTGACTAGATTATACCAAGTTTCACTGGTATAGTACGAGTATGTGTAGCCATTTTTACAACGAAAAAACCCCTTATTTCGTATATTTTCATTGTTTTTATTAATTGTCAAATAATCCGCCAGTATAACACACTCTTTGGAGTATAGCCCTAACATATCGACAACGAAATCTTAATGATTATAGTGCCACAAACCCAACTCATAAGCGAATAAATGCTAACAACCTTACGTCAACCTACTCCGTGCGTCAACCTCACCATACTATATATTACGGAAAAACGACGATACCTCAGGAACTTTTTGCCTTGTTTGCTTGACTAGTAAAATGCCATACACTAACTCTTTAAAAACATTAAAAAATCTCCTCATTTTCAACCCAAATCGCGATAAACTCCAAAAACCAAACCAGTCATTTACCATCCCGTCAGATTTCGTTGCCGCTAAAACGTCTGCATGAAAAGAGGATGACTCGCGTTTCTCTCTATAAAAGATAAGAGACTTGGGCTACTAAAAAGTACTTTTGATAAATTACTGCTTCCCCCTTTACTTTTATAAATGGTGTTCTCACTTTTTCCTTATATTTGCATTAAGCGCGGCTTTTTGGGAATGTTTTCGAGGTGTTTTTTCCGTCTCAAATGGTCGGGGACTTTTTGATATATTGAATGAAAATCTTATTAACCCGCCTGGAAATGAGGTTGCTTTTTAGGGTTCCGTAACGAAAAAGGAAATCGGCCAGGTGCAAGTTTAACTCGCGCACCGAGGGTTCTGAAGACCAGATAATAAATTTTTGTGGCATTAATCCTTGTGATTAAGAATTTATTTAAATTGCAAAAGATATTCTTTCAAATACAAGGTTTTCCGGTAGAGACCGCTTTAAGCGAAAAGACGGACTTTTTTCTCCGAACATTAAAGATAGAAACAAATAATTTTTTTGTTAAAATAATAGGTACCTATGAAATTGCCGAAATTTTCTTAAAGATTAATGAGATCATAATTCCTATAATTCTAATGCTATTTTTAGGGTTCCGATACCAAAATGGTAAAAAAAAGGAACCCTTATGGTGCCGCTCTGTCTGTCTGTCTGTCTGTCTGTCCGTCTGTCTGTCACACCTCTATATCTCAGCAACCACTTATGCTATCAACCTGAAATTTGGAATAGTTTTAGAATATAGTTGCCCAACTTAATTGCACAAGAAAATTTTTTGAAAAAAGTATGATTATTAATATAAAGGGGGCCAAAATAGGGGGGGCCAAATTTCAAATTGTCGCTACTAGGTCGAGTGGGGTATCATATGAAAGGGCTTTACTTGTACATTTCAAAATATATTTTTGTATTTTTTTAAATTTCTTAGTTTTAAAGTTATGATGAAAAATGTCAAGAAAAATACCCTTATCTCCGAAGTTTGAGTAAGGAAAAATCTGAATTAATTACAGTTGACAGAAGTTTATATAAACTTTACAGCAAAAATAAAACGATCTTTCTAAGTTGCACAGTTTTTCAGAAATCTGCAAAAAACCTTTACAAACAAATTTAGTTTTGCGGTCCTGAAAATGGACTTTATTGCTTCCAAAAATACTATAGGTATATCGGAACCCTCGGCGCGCGAGTCCGACTCGCACTTGACCGGTTTTTTTTTCATTTGTCTTATATTTGAAAGTTGCCTTCAAGGTTATCAATTTACGCATAATGTAAAGTTTTTATTTTTAGTCTGATATGTAAAATTAAAGGTTCGAAAATTGTTCGTCTTAAATGTCGTCCGATTTCATCATTAGATTTGTTATATTTTTTTACAGATAATATTTTTCGAAAATTAAATTTAAGCTTCTGTTAGCTTAATGTCTTCCCAATAATGCAAAAAAAAAATTGGAATTATAATTCCTAAGAAAAATGCAAAAATGTTAGTACTGAAAATTGAGTTTACCTAAAATTCGCCATACAAAACGGCAATTTCATAGGTAAAGACCTATTATATATTTTTTTTGCATTTTAACTCCACTGTGAGTACACCTTCAACCCTGCATTTGCATTAATGACTTACTGCATCAACACAAACGAACTTTTTAGGGTTCCGATACCAAAATGGTAAAAAAAAGGAACCCTTATGGTGCCGCTCTGTCTGTCTGTCCGTCTGTCTGTCACACCTCTATATCTCAGCAACCACTTATGCTATCAACCTGAAATTTGGAATAGTTTTAGAATATAGTTGCCCAACTTATTTGCACAAGAAAAAATTTTGAAAAAAGTATGATTATTAATATAAAGGGGGCCAAAATAGGGGGGGCCAAATTTCAAATTGTCGCTACTAGGTCGAGTGGGGTATCATATGAAAGGGCTTTACTTGTACATTTTAAAATATATTTTTGTATTTTTTTAAATTTCTTAGTTTTAAAGTTATGATGAAAAATGTCAAGAAAAATACCATTCCCCCCCCCTTATCTCCGAAGTTTGAGTAAGGAAAAATCTGAATTAATTACAGTTGACAGAAGTTTATATAAACTTTACAGCAAAAATAAAACGATCTTTCTAAGTTGCACAGTTTTTCAGAAATCTGCAAAAAACCTTTACAAACAAATTTAGTTTTGCGGTCCTGAAAATGGACTTTATTGCTTCCAAAAATACTATAGGTATATCGGAACCCTCGGCGCGCGAGTCCGACTCGCACTTGACCGGTTTTTTTTTTTTATCGTGGGCTTACTCTACTCGATCTAATCTTGAAGACAGAGATGAGGTCGACAATGGAACGAGCTTGCCCAGAAGAAGCCTATTCACTTGCGACTTGAATAGATTCGGGTTACATGAACTCGGGAACACAGACGCAGGAAGAGAATTCCATTCTTTAGCTATAGTCAAAATGAGCTACTAATGAGGCTGTTTTTAAAAAAGAAAAACTACTTTTAATTTTCTTGATAGATAGCGTTGTTGTAGGAAAATTTAACTGTCAACTTATTTTTCCTATCTGTTGTAAGTGTTGCCTAAGGAGGTTTATTTACTACACGCTTCATCTATGACAGATTTATTTTAAGTTATTTACCAACTGTCTTCAGAGCCTTCTATCGACACCTTTAAATACTCAGTTGACGTTTCGCTGCGAAACCGGCTCATTGAATTTCAAAACAGTAATCTCCAATAGATTTTGTATGAAATTACAAATTATGACGTCCTATTTTTCTCTCTCGAGTCACTGCAAAACAAGATAGTTCTATAAGGATGACAAGAGGTACTTCAGACGAACTCAAACCTTGATATCGCAAGAGTAGCCAGCCCGGTCGGAAATGTAAGTCTCAAGATTTCTGGTACTTGAGATCTGCAGTTAATAAAAGTAAGACGTATCAAGTTTAGAGTGGCCACACTGCAGAACTTTCGATCGACCGGAATAGGTAACATGTATAATATTTTTTAGGCGTATTTATTAACAAAATACCGTAGTAGAGATGTTAAAAGCGTTTTTTTTTTTTTTAAATGGTCTTACTCTTGACCTCGATCTAGTCTTGAAGACAGACATGAGGTCGACGATGGAACGAGCTTACCCAGAAGAAGCCTATTCACTCGGGACTTGAATAGATTCGGGTTATATGAACTCGGGAACACAGACGCAGGCAGAAAATTCCACTCTTTAGCCGTGCGCATTATAAAAAATGTTTCAAAGCGATTTGTCCGAATGTGCGGAATATCAAACAAGTATGGGTGATATCCTGCGGTGCGTCTGGACTCCCGATGGTAGAAGGGAGATGGTGGAATAAGCTCGTGGAGCTCTAGAGCACACTCTCCGAAGTACAAACTGTAGAAGGGATATCGGCTAAGAAATATGGCCGATATAAAACTACTAATTAGGCAGAGAGATCTGACATGAACAGTGACGTCACAATGCACTACGGCCATATAAACTCCATGTTAAATTTCGTTTTGCTAGAAAGAGACAGAAACAAATCTTCGATAGCCTATATCTTTTTAAAAATTATAGTTAATCGAAAAATAGTTTTACAAGACTGTTTATTACATGAATGAGAATAATTTTTTTAATAAAATAAAATTGGTCATCTTCTTGACGAGTACAAATACAGGGTGTAAGGGACGGTGTACGGAAAACTGAAAGGGCGTGCTCAGTCAATGAAACTGAACAACTTTCCCAAAGAAACATTTTTAAGAAAAAAATAAGTTTTTGGCCTCTTCATACAAATTGCTCAGTTTGATCGAAGAGCTTGTATGGAGAATTCAATTTTTTTATGCATGCATATCCCAAACTTGTTTCTTTGGGAGTTGTTCAGCTTCGTTTACTAAGCACGCCCTTTCAGTTTTCGGTACACCGTACCTCACACCCTTTGTATACAGGTGATGTGCACGTTACTAAAAAGTCGGTTGAAATAGTTACAATTTTTTTTTTTTCGTTTACTCCAACGCTTACCAATCTATTTTTCAGTCATGACACTAAAACCATAGTACATTTTACGGAAAGAATAACATTGTTCTACCAACTTGTTTTTGGCCAAAATTCAAATTCAGGACGTTCTGAATAAAGGCCAGGTTAAAAGTACCCTAAACCGACGAGCATGTATGAAAGGATTGATGAAAGTACAGGAAGCGGAAGTATGTCAATATCGTAGCAGGTGGAGAACTGTGGTCTCTGCCTACCCCGACGGGAACAAGGCGTAATATTATGTTTGTATGTAACTTGTTTTTTCTCACAGCATTAGCAGATTCCTTTTGACATACGAGTAGCAGCAAAATTTGTAATAAGTGTTCAAATAAATGAAAAAAAAAAAATATTCCCATAAAAACGTAGATACCGGATAAACAGTTGCATGTTATAAATATTTCTTCAAGAATCCGTAGTTAAAACTAATAAATGGAAATATACAGGGTGTTTGGTAAATGTCTGCAAACCTCTCTGGTGGTTGCGTTAACCATGAAACTGAACAACTCCCCAAAGGAACATAGGTCGAAATAGGGAAACAAATTTCAACGTCCCATAGAAACTGCAACAGCTGATAGCGCATTTTGTATGGGAGATCAATTTTTTTTCTGATTTCGACCTATGTTCCTTGAGGAAAGTTGTTGTTTCATGGGTAGAGCAACCAACCACCTGAGAGGTTTGCAGTCATTTACCAAAGACCCTGTATTTAACCTATTCAAAAAAGCCTAAAGACAAATCGACTGTTTCTAAAATCGACGCGACTGCGGGCGCCATTTTGTTTTATTTTTAGTCTTTATTAATGGCACCCATCTTGCGAATCTTGGCGAGTGGTTTACAACTAGCACAGAGCACGTGCCGAATGGTTCCAACGTTATTCATTTGGGTGGAAATAAGGAGACAAGGCCAGGGATGGACTTGGTTGAAAAATAAAATATTCACCAAGGTTTTTTTATTTTTTACAGTAAAAATATATCGCTTGGCATTTTACGTGATGATCATAGAGAAACACGTGCGTGGAAGACCAAATTCTCAAAAACAATAAAAAACTCATAAAAAAAACATGTTTTAAACAACAAACAACTGTTTAAACCCGCAACGGTTCTATGAACACAAGATAATAAACTTTCTACCTGAAAATCTATTTAGACCTCTTTAAGTGAATACAAAGTGTGTTCCTAGGTAGGTATGCTATAGCTTCAACCCCGTTGTCTCTTACCATAGGTAGGATCAAAGTTAATATTCTTCATAAAAAAACCTTCAGATTCTTTAGATCGCATAAAAAATATTTACCTTACAAGATAAGCTGTCTACTTGATAATTTACTACGAAGACGTTTAAAATTTCGAAGCAATACTGCCTAAGAATTTAAGAATATCACAATCACTCATGGACACAAAAATACAAGAGCAGAATTCTAGAATAAAAATAAATTTACTCTTCAGAATTGCTTTCCTGAGTACCTCCTTGTCAAAGTATTTTGTTTCACCATCATTGATCGTGCTGTGAACGTTATTGAGAACATATCTTAACAGTTTCCTTCCAAGAGTTCAATTTTAAAATAATTCGTTATTTCTGTTCAGAAATAGCGAACGGTCTTGTATTTCACTCGTTATTTTTCTTAACGAGCGATTCAAATATTGACGTCTTCATACAGGGTGTCAATGAAAACTTGAAAAAAAAAGTACGGGTTGCACTCCGGGAGTGCCGGCAGAAGTGAAAACTTGCATTTTTTAATATTATGCTTTTTGTAAGGGTCAATCGCGCCATTGCTCGCGTACTTCTTTGATGTATATTGTAATAACAATACGGTTGACAATTGACGCTTTTTCGATCAGGCTACGGATCTGACGCGATATCTGACGCGAGTTTAACATTTTTTACCCATCTAAAAACGCCGCTAAAGAAGTTTTCACTTCAAAAATCGAAAAATAAGTAAGTAGTTTAAAAAACTGGTTGATCTTAAAAAATAATATCATGTCATGTTCCACTAACAAATTAGCAGGTATTTTTTTACCACTCCCATTTTCAGTAGTACTTAAGAAATAATAGTAATATTACCAAAATCTTTTTGGCAAACAATAATAACAGAAAGCGATAGACTTAGAAAATCATAAACAAAAAATTTTTATTAATAGGACATCAAAATAATAGAAGAAAATTAATTGCATTCGCTCTTTCCTTTATATTGTAAAGGGTTATACCATAATCTCAAAAGTACCATAGGGACGACGCTTATTAACATTGCGGCTGGCATCATGGACCGCGGTAGTTATTGACCGCAGTATGTAAGATGGTTAAGTTACGTAGAGGGCTGCTGCATTTTCTAGGTTCAAAATCTCTTAGCCGCCTTTTACGATACCCATGAAGAAATGGGATAGTACTATATTTAGTACAGATATTTTAAAGTTTTTTAAGACGGAAAAGAAACGTCTGTCTGCAATCTATCTTATTTTTTTTCTTCTTAGCTTAGATATTTCTTCGTCCAACACCTAGATAAATTACTTCACACTGGAGGTCTTGTTTGAACACTAAGAAATGGCTGTAGTAGAAAAACGGCAATCAATTTCGAATGAAACTCTTCACAAGAAAGTACTGGAAAATGTTCTTTGAAAATACGAAGTTTTTTTAGCGCTTCCTCTGAATAATTTCAATTTCAATTTACAATGATGAAATATTGGTCAGCATCATCATATCGTGTGGGTTGCAAGGTCAATGACCGACCTCACAAACCCTGGCGTCATAGTTGTAGAGCCGCCAAAGGCCTGAGATTCTCGGGACCAACGGCTTAACGTGCCTTCCGAAGCACGGAATCATATAACTTTTCCGACAATCAGGTGATTCATCCTGTCCAAACTAAACTAGGGAGGTCGCACAAACGGATTTTTGTGTGTCAGTGTACTTTCCGGGAATCGAACCCAGAACCTCCGGATCGAGAGCCGAGCGCTCTAACCACTAGACCACGGAGGCTGTTAGATACATTGGTAAAAAGTAAAGTAAAAAAAAAATATGCTCTGCTTTATCACCAAAGGGCATAAAATAAGACTAAATTTTAAATTGATATAGGAGAGACTGTGTATCCGAACCGTTAAAAAAAATAGCCTTCACTCACTTACATAATGGTCTAACACGAGACAAAAAATAATTTTGTATTTCAACCTAAAACTGGGGAAAGTTTTCGCCAGGGTTTTCGTCAACAATTCTAAATTCCTTTCCTTAGTGCATATCAACGCTCAGAGTATTTTAGCTCACTATTCCGATTTTCTCGCATCCTTTAGCGCCGGCGTAGTTGATTGCATCCTTGTTTCTGAAACCTGGTTAAAACCAACACTCCCTTCTACCAGCTGTTCCCTGCCAGGTTACCAACTTTTTCGTAACGATCGCACTGGTCGCGGTGGTGGCGGCGTTGGTATTTACCTACGCAGCTGCATTCCTGCCAGTGTCGTTTCTAGCTCCCCATCTGACTGTACGGGTTCTCTGGAGTATCTTTTTGTGGAGGTCGTAGTCCATCACAAAAAGATCCTACTTGGTGTCCTTTACAGCCCAAATGATAGAGTGGACTACTTCAGCTCCTTGGAAGGTCTGTTGGAGAATTTTGTACCTATTTACGATCACATAATATTAATGGGTGACCTAAATACATGTTTACTCAAGTGTGACACAAGATCTGACAAATTACACACAGTAACGTCGTCTCTTAACCTCCAAATTCTTCCTTTACAGTCCCCAACTCATTACTTTCCGAATTGTAGGCCTTCTCTTATAGATTTAATTATTGTCTCTAACCCCAACCTCGTTTTCTCTCATGGTCAATTGACTGCTCCCTTCTCCCACCACGATCTAGTCTTCCTATCTTACAAAGTGCGTCCGCCTAAGGTTAGAGGCAAGGTCCTTCTCCAGCGCAATTTCAAGCATATGGATCTGGAACGTTTGAGAGAGGATGTGAAGAATATTGACTGGTCATCTGTGCTGTTGTCTGACAACATTGATGACATGGTTGTGTCATTAACTACTGAGCTGATTAAACTATATGATTTACATGCACCAGTGCGTCCAGTTCGTGTGAAGCATGCTCCTGCTCCCTGGTTAACCCCGGTGATCAGGAGGACGATGGCTAAGCGCGACAGAGCCAAAGCTCGACACAAAAAAGAACCTTCGCAGGAAAACTTCGCGGCATACAAAAAACTTCGTAACATCTGCAACAGAATGTGTAGGGATGCAAAACGTCGCTATATTCACTCCACTATTCAGAATCTCTGTCAAACCCAGGTTTGGAGATTCTTGCGGTCTTTAGGCGTGGGCAAGACCACTGACGCTTGTCAAATCTCAGTGGACCTCAATGCGTTAAATCTTCACTTCACAAAACCACCTGTCATTTTAGACTCTTTTAATAAATCTGCTACTCTTTCTTATTTATCTAATCTTGCCCCGCCAGACTGTCCCCATTTCTCATTCCAGCTAGTTTCAGTAGATGCCATCAAGAAGAGTGTCCGCTCCATCTCCACTAAAGCTGTTGGTAGTGACAGTCTAAGCCTCGACATGATCCTTCCCGTGCTGGAAGACATTGCGCCGGTAATCACTCACATTGTTAATTTCTCACTGTCTCGCAATGTCTTCCCAGCATCGTGGAAAAAGGCTTTCGTCATACCACTACCCAAGACCTCGAACCCCACTTCCTTTTCACAGTACCGTCCCATATCCATACTCCCTATCCTCTCTAAAGTCTTAGAGTCTGTTGTACATAAGCAGCTGTACTCCTTTTTAACTTCCAATAACCTCCTATGTCCTTACCAGTCCGGCTTCCGTCCCTCTCACAGCACTGTTGGTGCGCTGTTGAATATAACAGAGGATATCCGGTGTGCTATGGATAACACTAAGCTCACTGTGATGGCCTTGTTAGATTTCAGCAGTGCTTTTAACTCTGTTGATTTTGAGATCCTCCTCGGTACTCTTCGTGCTGTTAACATACCTTCCATGGCTATAGATTGGTTTAACTCATATCTCTTCGGACGCCAGCAGTGTGTGAAGACTAACGATGCTTCATCGGACTGGTCTGATCTCATTGCTGGTGTTCCTCAAGGCGGCGTTCTTTCACCTTTACTATTTTCCATATTTATAAATAACATATCCCGTATAATTACTTCTCCCTTCCATCTGTATGCAGATGACTTACAATTATATCGACATTCGGAGTTGAGTGAGATGTCCAAGGCTGTTGACGTTTTGAATCACGATCTTTCTGCTGTCCAACTATGGGCTAAATCTTTTGGCCTTCTCGTCAATCCCGCCAAATCACAAGCAATTATTATTGGAAACAGTAGACTCCGATCTAGGTTAGACTTGGACTCTTTACCTAAGCTTGTGTATTCTGATATCCCGATCTTATATGACAATAAAGTAAAGAACTTGGGTCTGATCATGGATTGTAACATGTCTTGGATATCTCACGTCAACGATGTCAGTAAACGCATGCATTATACTTTCCACTCTCTCAAGCGTCTCCAATACTTTCTCCCTTTCCATACCAAAATTATGCTTGCGCAATCTCTCCTCTTACCCATTCTCGATTACGCTGACGTCTGCTATTTGGATGTGACTGAGGAGCTGCTGAATAAGTTAGAGCGACTTCAAAACCTGGCGATACGCTTCATTTTCGGTTTGCGGAAATACGACCACGTTTCTCACTTTCGTGCTCAGCTTAAATGGCTTCCTATCCGCCTTCGCCGAGATATGCACATCCTGTCTGTCCTCTTTAATATCCTTAATGACCCGCACTCCCCTCCTTACCTTCGTGCCCGATTCCAACTGCTTCCTCCTCCCACTCGACCTATGCGCCCTTGTATCACCAAGATGCTTGAGGTGCCTAGGAGCAACACCAATTTCTTTTTCCACTCCTTTTCTGTCCGCGCTGTTCAATTATGGAATCGTCTTCCCAAATCTATCCAAGAAAGTCCCTCTATTGCCTCTTTTAAACTAAAAGTAAAGGAACATTTTCTTCGGCAAATCACTGCTTCGTCGTAGTCATCAGTCGTGTAGTCATCATTTTGTATTTCTCTCTATAGCATTTAGTATTTTTATTTATTTATTTATGTATGTTTGTATATATGTACATATTGCGTGTATTTTCATATATATATATATATATATTTATATATGTATTGGGGTTTATTGTATTTAAGGAGTTAGTAGTATATGAGTTTAAGTAGTATATACGTGTAATAATATATTATATTTTCTTTTTGAAATTCTCACTGCACACTTGTGTCCCGCTAAACAAACATTTTCTCTCACGACCTTAGGTTGGCTGGAAGAAATCTCTTGCAGAGATAAGCCCGCCTTTGTAAATGTCCTCTTGTATGTAATTATCTGTATGTTAAATGTGCAATAAAGAATATAATAAAGTTCGTATCATTATTATGCAGTTCTTATGAATGGCAAGTATGGTCGAGAATGACTTGAACTGATGGCAGTCGTTTGTAAAATCATCAACAACGATATTTATAGAAAAATCGACTTGTCTAATTCAACAAATCTCAATATTGCAACGAAAACAAGTCCACAAATCCACCTCAAGCTGAACCGAAGCAATAGACGAATCCTCGTCAAATCCCACTCTCGCCCCCATGCGTACTTACGCACGACTACACCGGTCTGGGAGGGCCCTTATTGTGTAGTACCACCGTAACTCAAGTCTGAGTAGTGCCCATAGAGGGTCTTAGACTTCTCAGATGGATCTAGTCATTACACTAAAAAACTTCATACTACTACTTATCAAAAAAGTTGTCTTTCATCCAAATTGCGCCGGCCCTTTTCTAAGTCCCAAATCTATAGTAAAATAATAAAAAAATAAAAAATTAAGTCCCAAAAAACGGGTCATTTTGCGAACGTGACATTTAGGGAACGTGACAATTTGCGATCGAGACATTCTGGGAACGTGACATTTTGCGAACGTGTCATTTTGCGAACGTGACATTATGCGCCGGGAGGCTTGTGACGACTTTTTTATACCGCTCTTGGTCACCAACACCGCTCTTGGAAAGTGGTCACCAACGCCTATAACGCCCACTGTTTTATTTGTGGCATAATTTGACACTAATAAGACAGCAAAGCGCGTTGTTTATCCCAGAGAACGATGGTGTGTCTCATGTGCCGGTAAGATCACTGGCTCTTTTACCCTTAAGACGATGTGGGAAAAGATAGATATTTGACAGTGCGCGAAGTCTTTACACTTGAAAGAAAGGGATAAAGTGCGCAACCTGAAAATCACGGCAAGATACTTGGTAAATAAAAAGATATTTGTCTTCAAAATACCCAAAAAAAGTTACATATCGCCTTAAAACCGAAACACAGCAGTAACACTTCTGCTTTACAGCAGAAATAAGCAAGGGGTTGGTAATTTACCAGACCGACTTTGCACAAAACTACCTAACTGATAGTTTTGTAGAGATATACCAAAGACCCGGTATAAGATCTGATGTAACATGTGTAGGACTGATGGGGTAAAGCAGGTGATTAGATACACGGTTATACATACAAACCGACAAAAATGTGGTGTGTATGGAGCAATTTACTTTTTCACCACTTTCCAACACATGTTTCTTTGGGAAAGTGCCACCCCACCTCATTCTGTAGATGTCTTAGAAGGCGACTTCGGACCATCTAAACGTAGCGTAAGGATAAGGCTCTACTTAACCTAAAAGTTTATTAACGCAGCTACTGGTAGAGATCTCACCTAGGGATAAGTCCGCCTTTGCATGTAATCTTTCAGACAATAGCCATTTTGTAATAAACATTATGCAATAAAGATTATACAACAACAACAACCTATTTAGTGCAGCGATATTGCGGAAATTCCGATCAGAAAGTTCCGCAACCGATGGGTGAAGTATGACACCAGCGGAAATTTCGCCAGATGTACCTGAACTAAAAATTGTTATGAGCGTAATGAGCAGAACCCTAATGTCAAGCTTGATACATAAGACTTTGTATCGTTCATAAACCCAAGTCACACAAAGGCGGTATGATTGAGAAAGCGGTCCGGGGGCGGACCTGCGGGAAGGGAATACCGCGCCGCGACCGGTTTTCAATGTGACAGGGAGCATAAGAACTCATCTTAATCTTCTTATCTTAATTAGCCTATAATGTCCCACTGCTGAACAAAGGCCTCTCTCTCTTCCCTCCATTGGTCCCTATCTAAAGCCCGCTCTTGCCAGGCCTTGCATACGAACTCATAGGTTACAAAAAATACCGCCCCCGGAACGCTTCCGCTACCGCCTCAGTCTTCTTCTTCGTGTCAATGTTCAAATACCATCACGTTGGATCAAATACTTTCCTCCCAAAACCTTGCCACTTCTACGGCTTTATCTGACGCCTCACGCACGTCCTCGCCAGTGCAGGTGGAGGGGCACAGTGGACAAGAGATCAAGTGCGCCATGTTCTGAGATGAAGCTCCACAGTCACTGTGCCTTAGTAACTAATCTACGAAGCCCCACCTCGCCATGTTTTCTCTGCAGCGGCCAACCTGAGTTCGCAGACGGTTTAGCGACTTCCAGGTTGACCACTGCAGATTGTGAGTTGACCACTCAGTGTGACTCGGGCTTTATTTTACTGCCAGAGTCGCGTCACGAGTGACAAAGAATACATTTCATCTCCGGCTATTACTATGTACACCTGTTAGAAAAAGAAACAAAAGTGTACTTAGTTTAACGCAGCTACTGTTTTTGTTTATCCAGTAGTTTAAACGAGAAAAATCATCGAAAATAGGCAAATTCATGCAATTCATGCATGTCCAACTAAGAAAAACAAATACATTAAAAACGGTATACCTAAATTTTTTGGGATGGCAAACGCTTACCAACACATTTTGCAGCCATAGAACAAGACAAACTACCACGAACCAGACGAACAAGAGTATATTTGGCCGAAAAAATAACAATGTTTTACAAACTTTTTTTTTTCTGACAGCTTTAGCTGATTACTATTAATCATGGAGCACAATAGACTAGATATAGCTGCAAAATGTGTTGGTGAGCTTTTGCCATGCTTAAACATTTTAGGTTTTAGTTTTTATTATAATACTCTTTGAAATGTATGTATTGTTGGCCTTCTTACACACTAACGCCACGTCAAGTGACATTTTCCACCATATTGTGTGTTGTCATTATGGCCGATTAATAAAAATGTATCAGGATATCACGGGCGTCCTATAATAGTAATGTGTTTAGAGTCAACAGACAGGTGTACAAAGACATGGCCAGGGTCCCATAGTAATCTAAAAAAAACGACTCCTTCGATGTGCTCTTGACTGTACGTCACAAAGCCAGTACTGTACAGAAGAAGTCCTAGTCCGTACAGGTCTATACTACCGAGACTACATAGGTCATTCCCCTAACATTCTGCGCATGTCTACAGTTCCACAGTGACAATTAATGACAGCCGCCCGTCTGCAACTAACGGCCGTCAAAGGGGGAATGTAGACGTGCGACAAATAAACGCAGTTACACATGGCGGCAGAGGTTAGGGGTCGCGACGCGAGGTGTTTCGTTTGTTAACTGTTGCGTGTAAAGAAATTTGTTAAGGAGAAACATTCGTGAACGTTACACTCCTGTCTAGGAAACGGATGGGTGACCGCTAAAAGTACTGAAAAACCATGTAAATCCGTTTCTGCTTAGTTAAGCCATGCGGATGCCTTTTGGTGGCCTGGAAATTTTTAATATCTGGTTTAGTCAGCCTGCCTTTCATACATACAAATCATCATACCATCCCATAAAAACGTCCACCGCAGGACATGGAGCTCCATAGTCGCCTCTTACACGGGTAGAGATGTGTTTACTTTACCGGAACCACTATTGCAAAACGCATTGTTCCATCTGCTGCGAACTTGACATCAGTGTTGATGAGGATTCCGCTTCCGCATCCTCATTACGCGGAAACTCCGCATTTTTCAGACTTCCTCAACCGCTACCGATTCCCTATAAAAGCAAGTTAAAAATTCTTCTTCCGCTTTCGCTTCCTCTTAGAAATAAGAGGAACTTATGAGGAAGGCTCAGTAGCGCCTTGTAGCGCGCTTGGAGAAAATTTGTGTGAAACTATATTTTTTTTTTTAAAGTTGTTCAGTTTCTTTATTTCACTATCCTCTTAAAATATTATACACTATTTGTGTAATACCCTATGTATTACTTCCATTCTTCTTAAACTTCCTCTTCCTCAACCGCTTCCTCTTCCGCATCATGAAATATCCTCAACCTCATTCGCATCCTCTAAAATTGTACTCTACACTTCCTCTTCCACTTCCTCATAACCACTTCCTCATCAACTCTACTTGACATTATTTATTATTTGTTATTATTTATTTATTCAATAAACAGTTTAAACAAACAAAATTTTTTTACAAGTAATGCGCCAAACTGTAAGGAGCAGTTTGATGGCGCTGTGCGCTCATTACATTTTTCAACTGCTTTACAATAGCTACTTAGTTACTAAAATACACTAATTTAATTATACAGGACATGCATGCAGAATTCCCTTGCTTCTTCTAAATGCTCGTAGGTTCTGGTATAGCTTCTGCCTGCCCTTACTATAGTTAAATAAATAGTACATAAGCGACCGAGCTTTGCTCTGATTATCTGAACTAAAGTCCACCCACAGATGGCGCTATAAGGTTTCTGATTCGCGCTAATTCCAAGAAATAATAAAAAATCGGAAGAAACGAATCTTCTCAGACATGAGGTCTAGCTAGATCGATTTTTCGCCCCCGAAAACCCCTTTATAGTAAATTTCATGGAAACCTTTGGAGCCGTTTTAAGTAACCGGTAAAAATTTACAAAGTTCCTTGTGTACTACAACAAACATAAAACAAAAAACCAACTTCAAAGACGCACGCGCACCAAACATTTGAAACACAATCCTGCCCTTAAGATTTGCGCTGCGCAAACGCAAAACGACTCAACACGTTTCACGATCTACACATTAATCGTAACTTATTGTATTGTATCCAATGTCT
The DNA here is from genome assembly GCA_947532105.1 of Athrips mouffetella. Lineage (NCBI taxonomy): Eukaryota > Metazoa > Arthropoda > Insecta > Lepidoptera > Gelechiidae > Athrips > Athrips mouffetella. The sequence continues at coordinate 15,341,097 of OX383981.1, read as the reverse complement.
TTGTACAATGTACAGGTTTACCAATAAAATACGTGTTTTTTCAAGTAACCAAAATATAATCAAACAAAATTTAACTACAATACGCTCTAGTTTATCTAAGTACACTCTGGTGACCGCTAGTGGTATAACGTCTAAAGGGTTTTCGTGCTTCGGAAGGCACGGTCAACAAGCCATGTCCAGAACCATTTGGCAGCTTCATAACTTACATTATTACTATCGATAGGTAACTATTCCTGTAACAAACTTGGTACGAGTACACATTTTGTTCGACTTCATATACTAAACTAATTTCAATCAATAATTTCATACGAATTATTTGTATGTTAATTTAACTCAATTAATTGTAAATTATGATTTACAACAAATTTGGACATACATTTCACTACAATTCACCACATAAATTAAAATATAGAAACATTTATTAGCTTACAATAAATTTAATTGGTTAAATAACGTTTCGCCAGCACAAATGCAAGCAAATATTTTTTTTAAATCGTCATATAATTTCGTAAGTAAATTCAATCATCATATCAGCCGAAAGACGTCCACTGCTGGACATAGGCCTCCCCTAAAGATCTCTATGACTCGCGGTCCTGCGCTGCTCGCATCCAGCGGCTTCCCGCGACCGCCACCAGATCGTCGGTCCAACTTGTGAGGGCGGTCCGCACCTGCCAACGCTTCGTCTTCCGGCACGTGGTCGCCACTCTAGAACCCTTACGCCCCATCGGCCATCGGTTCTTCTTGCGATGTGCCCTGCACACTGCCACTCGTAACATCCCATGAAACGTCCACCACAGGACAGGGAGCTCCTACCAGAACTCCAGCACAAACGCGTGGTTGGAGGGGATCTACCATAGTCACCACGCTTGTAAGCGTTGCGGCTGGCTACCGCTGTCGTTGGTGACTGCAGTATGTAAGATGGTACGATGCACAGAAGGATGCTGCTGCCCATCCTCCGGTTCATAAGCCCTTAGTCGCCTCTTACGACACCCACGGGTAGAGATGGGTTGGTACTATTCTTTGCCGGCACCACACGGACGTTACTTACGTACACTCAACAGCACGTCAGTAGAAACACTTTTGGACCTTATGGCGTGGTAATAGAGTAGAAAAAGTTGCTACCGACGAGCGGTTCACCGTACCTACTTACGTTTTGTAATCTTCCATTGCCACTGCTAGATTCAATATTCTACATTTATTTTCGCTAACTGTACATAGTGTATTTCTCCATGGTCAAACTGTACCTTAGACATTAAAGTAAAACGATTGTGTAACCTTGTCTAAAGCTTCACAATAGGGATTGTTGATGCTTTGTTGTCATTTTTGTTGTTAATTTAATTTAGGCCATATGTTTTTGTTGACGTGTGTAGCTGAGGTGGAGAAACAGGGTGTTATATCAACGTTGACATGGATTTTATTTTACGTTATTATTTTAGTCAGATCATCATCATATCGTGCGGGTGGCAAGGTCGCTGACCGATCTTACAAACCCTGGTGTGAGAGTTGTTGAGCCGCCAAAGGCCTCTGACATGGCTCAATAACAACTACATCTGTAGATAGTAGTCGGGACCAACGGTTTAACGTGCCTTCCGAAGCACGGAATCACCTAGTTATATAAAAGCTGCAGATTATCTACTTGATAAAGTGGCTTATAGCATCTGAAATAAGATGACTATACTGCTGTCTTGCAAGACTTACCAAAAAGATCTCAGATTTGAAATCATTTGTGTCCATTTAATTTTTATATTACCTTTGAAGTTTTTTGGACATTTATTTATATATGTATAGTTATAGGCGCTACTGTAGCTTAAATTACAATGATGACGATATAGTGTTTTCTACAAGAATTCGCACAACTTCCATTCGTACTGTAAAATGTAACCACAGACTACACAAGTCTATAAATCGTTTTGTAATCTACCGAAGCCACTCCGGCGGCCATTTTTCAAAACAGTTCTCATTCCGGATTAGCCAGACTCAAGCAATACGGTTGCCAATACAGTTTCTAGTTATAAATCTTTAAGACTTAAGGCTTACTCCACATGGTCGCTTGGTTTATTAAGAAGAACCAAGGCGACCGAGCTTCGCTCTATAATAACCGCCTCAACATTAAAATATCATCCGATGAGCAAGCTACGGAACCCGCCAACAGATGACGTTGTAGGTTTCGGTCTACAACGCGGTATTTAAAAAAATGCGAGACGCGACCTAGCCAGATCGATTTTCCGCAACCGAAACCGTTCCGTCCCCGAATTCAAGTTATATTTATGTTATCTTAGATTTTAGAACTTGTTTTTTCTATTTTCAATTCATATTTTTCTACACAGTCATTTTGTATTTTGCAATAATGTAGCACAAATATTTGAACTTGTGTGAACAACCCTTAACCTTCGTTCATTTATCCCTTTATATCTTTTATTTGTTTATTAGCTGCGCTGGTATTTCTGAGTTCTTACTGCAATTTGCTGCTTTGTACTGATGTTTCTTATTAACTTTTAATAGGGAGAAACGAGCGAAGAAAGCAATGTGTATAATTACGCTCAACGCTTATAAACCGGATTCCACGAAAGAATTATGAAGTTTTGTTAACAAAATGACGTTCTGAATATTAGAAGTGTTAAAATTTGCATATTTTTGACGAAAGATAGTCCAAACAACCGCGGTCCACAGAGCAAGCCGCAACGCTAACAAGCGTATGGTACTGTAGAACCTGACTTTCGTTCAGGGTTCCACCTACAGCTTATTACTTGCTGCCGAATTTATAATTTGTTATTTACTTAAAAATAAAAACACATTTGTCATTCATTACTTTGTTATAGATCGCGGGGATCGATTTTGTATGACAATATTTTAATTGTTATAATTTAAAACGCTCCCCAGTTATCATTATATCAAATAAATGATATTAGATCTTCTTCCGGCCTTTTCAGTAATTCCCCTCCACATTGTTCCAGCAAAAGCTGGAATTCTGGAGGCAGCTTCCTGTCCTGCAGTGGGCGTTTCATGGGATATTTCATATTATGATGTAATAATTCTCTCACGAATGTTTAGCACTGTTCTATACTATTTTGTAATTTCGGATGGGAAGTCATAGATTTGTGTGTATAGACACTTACCTACTCCCTTTTTGGCATTTGTTTATTTTTTGTTTGTTGCTTCTTACCTGTAAGCAAAGAAAAAATTACAATAAAAAAACTGCATTATATAAAATAAATATTTTTTTTTACATTAGAAAAAAATATATATTTGTCCAGTTGTGACACCAGCCAAGTGCGAGTCGGACTCGTGCACCGAGGGTTCCGTACTACTAAAGAAAAATACCGTGTTAGTCAGGAACGCGGAACGCACAGTCGCCCAGAAGTGTATTAAATACGTGTGAGTCCGACACGCACTTGACGGGTTTTTGTTATTTGTTGTTATTCTATAGCTTATGCACTATTTGCCACACTTGTACCAGGACGTGTTGTGTGGTCTAAATAAAGGCCAAATTAAAAGTACCCTAAACCGACGAGCGTGTATTTGCGGGTTGATGATAGAGGAAGCGAGGGAAGTATGTCAAGATCGTAGCAGGTGGAGGACTGTGGTCTCTGCCTACCCCATAGGGAAAGAGGCGTGATGTTACGTATCTATGTTCTTGCGCTATTGCATTGCAGTGTTCCCGTTTTTACGATACAGCTAGAACAAAAAATCGAGCAAAAATCGCCTAAGAAACGTTTTTAGAAGAGAAGCCCCCCTTAATATACTTATTTATTTGTTATAGCGGTTACAGAAATATATATAGAAAAACATTCTGACCTTTCCATACAAACTTTGAGCAATATCTCGAGAGCTCAATTTTTTTTTTTTAATTTCCCAAAAATGTTTATATGGGAAAATTGTTCAGTTTCGTGGACTGAGCACGTTAGTTTTCGGTACACCGTTCCTTACATCCTTTGTCTTTTTACTATCCAAAATTGACAACCCTCCAAAAACCTCGTGACCCAAAAAGCATTTTCATAAAATAAAACAATCAAAGGCGCGAAAATTTGGCCCGCCCGTGATTTATCTGCGTTCCGAGAAGTTATGAAGTCCTAGGAAAATGTTTTTGACAGTTGGATGGATATTTCGCCTCCATTTCACTAGCTTTCGCACGCAACTTCGCTCGCGCACAGTAGTTTAGGGTCACCGATAATATTTTCCTGTTCACTTAGAAATTTTTAATGAATTTGTTCATTCGTACGTACATCGTGTGGATTAAGTTTGATGACCGACCTCACAAACCCTGCCGGCTTAGCACGCTGCCCGAGAGAAAATATATCTCGGAGAAATGTCACTTTATTTGAGGAACTATGTCATCTAATCTACGAGTATCACCTCCAAGCGCGAAGAAATGTCAGTGGAGGAAAATGTTTCGCAAATCCACAAATTACGTTTTTGATATTTTAGACAGAGATAGCTTTATACACTAATACATGTAGCCGTCCTTGTCTTAAAAAATGTGTCGCACTGCTCGGATGTCAAGAAAACATGACCATGCTTAGTCTTTAATCTATGGGCCTAGATAAACTTACAACTGCAGCGAGCTGAGCCGGCTGGTGTAAGAGTTATTGATGATTCATTCTGCAATGTCCTAACCTAACCAAATTGGGGACACGTTTCTTTTCCAATAATTATATGGTGGCTCGTTAAAGCTCGTTGGTGATGAGATGCTGGTGAAAACCAAGTTTCACAGTTTGGCCCACAGTCGAGTTGTATGTCTGTCGGTCTTCTACAGATTGCACTTCGGAGGCTGTGCTCAAGAGCTCCACGAGCTTATTCCTCCATCTCCCTTCTACGGGAGTCCAGACGCAGGATATCACCCATACTTGGTTGATATTAGGCACATTCGTACAAAGCGCTTTAAAAACATCTTTTATAATGCGCACGGCTAAAAAGTGGAATTCTCTGCCTGCGTCTGTGTTCCCGAGTTCATATAACCCAAATCTATTCAAATCGCGAGTGAACAGGCTTATCTCTGTCCTCAAGACTAGATCGAGGTCAAGAGTTTGCCCATTGACAATAAAAAAATATACAACGTGTTAACGGAATAAGCGAAACTGAGAAAGTAGTTTGTACAGAATCGAGAGTAGAATCAATTTCACGGGTTTTTGATATGGGTAATTTTTTTTAAATTTTATCATCAAAATTTTTGTCGCTTCTATTCTAAATATTTCTGTGCCGAGGCGCGCGGTTAATGAGCGGTGAGGAGGGGAGGAAAGTGAGCGCGGAGCGCGCGGACTAGAACAACGAAGAAACTAGAACAATGATGAAACTTTAAAATAACAATACCTAGAAAAAAAAATATTTTTTTAAGATTTTTTTACGGGAATGGATTTATTTTAATAAAAATCTGTTGGGGTGTATGAGGGTTTCGCCTATTCCATTAACACGTTGTATACATAGCCTTTCACATTCATTCTACTTTTCAGGCAATCAAGACTAGAATTCCATCCTGCAATGTCCGAACCAAACTAAGAAAGTCGCACAAAAGTGATTTTTGCTTGGGGTCTCCACTGGAATCGAACCCAGAACCCACAACACCACAGAGGGTGTAAGCTTTGCGGTAAAGACGTAACTAAAGTGCGGCCAACGACAGATCAAGCTTGAAACTCTTAGAGGTGACTCTAGCCCATACGTCTACTGAAATAAGAACGGTACAAAGTCCAATGTGTTAAAGGTCGGAAATGCGTCCTAAATATATGACGTATCATAAATTTCACCAGCACTCCCATGCTGCGCGTACTATAATACGAGTAAAGCGACAATTCTCGTTGGTTTTGCTCCCAAAGCCCAGTGATTTTCCATAGTAAAATGTCACGTAATCTATACTGCTTTTGTATGGGAAGGCGAAAATTTTTGTTCGAGATTTTTTTTTATTCCTTGGGAAAGTTGCTTGTTTTCTTGAGTAGATTCACTGGGTTTCGGAAGCAAACCCAATGAATAGACACGCTGTATAGTTGAAAAGAGATCTAGGCCGATCCATATTTGAAGTTTGCTGTAACAATAACTAATATACAAATCAAGGTGAGGTATTTACACGCTGCTGTATCGAGTGCCTGCCATTTTTAACATGTACATGGACAAGCAAGGAAGTGTGAAGTGCAGGTCTACTTATTAACAGTTACCGCGCGACTTTAGTTCGAAGCAATTGGAGTAAGAACAATTGAAAGTCCAATATCGACCCCCTGTGGTATATCGAAAGAGCGAAAAAAATGACAAAAAACTACATTTCTAACTCATTTTGGCCAAAATGGCGTTTACGACAATTGAGCTCAGAGGGGTCGATATGTTAAGCTCGAAGTGCTCAAAACTTTTGACCCAAATTTTCACAAAAAATTGTTTACAATGGACGTCAAAACTTAAAATCGATGGAACAACGTCCCGGCGAGGCACCAAAATGTCGTCAACATACAAAACCATTTCACCTAGTTTTTCAACCAGATGTCAGCGGCATATGAAATATTACGCCATGCCCGTTTCAGAGATGTCATTGTTCAATGGATGGGTCGTCAAATTGGACTGGGTGGCCAAATATTGACGATGTTCTGTTTTTTTTTTCTGCTTTGGACTGACAGTTAAGTAGGTGACACACTGAGTGGAAAGTTTTTAATTCTTTTGTCATTATCAAAGACAATAAAAGAAAGTAAAATGTGTAGTCTTTGTCATTATTATTATACATATTATAAACAGGATGTAAGAAACGTTGTACTTACCGAAAACTGAAAGGGCGTGCTCAATCAACGAAACTGAACAACTTTCCCAAAGAAACGTTTTGTATGTAAACAATTTTTGACCGGTCCATACAAATTGCTCACTATGATCCAACAGTTTGTATGGAGAGGGCCAAAATTGTTTTTATTTCCCAAAAATGTTTCTTTGGGAAAGTTGTTCAGTTTCGTTGACTGAGCACGCCCTTTCAGTTTTCGGTACACCATCCTCTTATAGCCTGTATTTATGTTAGGTAAAATTGATCGTCGCCAACTTTTAGGTACAATCTTTCGTACTAAAGTGATAATTAATTCATATTAGGACATTCTCACTTTATGACGTTAATTAAATAACGCTCCTTTTTACCGTAGTCGGGCAAATAAACTACGTCGCTTCATCGCTTCATTCTAACATGCGTTGCGCTCACTGTAACATACGTTTAAAATGTACCGTACCCTATACTTGTACAGGTACTCACAGTCAAAAACACGTAAGGACAAGGGTAGAAACACTCTGAAACTGAAACCGACCTTAAGCCCGAGTCACACTGAGGCGGTACCGGAAGCGTTCCGGGGGCGGTATTTTTTGTAAAGTATGAGTTCTTATGCACCCTGTCACATTGAAAACCGGTCGCGGCGCAGTGTTTTTTTCCCGCAGATCCGCCCTCGGACCGCTTTCGCAATCATACCGCCTCTGTGTGACTTGGCCTTTGTACTAGGTTTTTTTTAACCTAACATCCGATTGCCCACTTATTAGAGAAGTCAAAAGCAAAAACTTTTGTTCTATACGACTTTTTTAACAACGCACAAAAAAAATAACGTCTCATATACCTCTAAAGTGACGTAACTGACCAACACATTTTCTATAAGAAGTTAAATAATTCTTGCTATTTTCCAGTGACTGTAAAATCATGGTAAGATTATTAACCCACAAAAATGAATAGTCTTCGGTTCAGCAGTTGTCTAGTGCAATCAAGTAATAATTATATCTGATAACTTTTTGGATTGTCAAATTTTTTATGTTTCGGCGACAAACAAACGTCAAACGTAATGTTTGACGTATTTTTAACCAATCACCATTTAATTCTAAGTGTTTATTCTTATTAACCTTTGAAGCCTTGGTAAGGCCTTCGGGACTTGCCAAATTTTGACATTTGATTCCTATAGCAGTTTTCCATAGAATTTCCAGAAAATGGAAAATTCATGTAAAATGTGTTGAAATTTATGCGAAATTATACCTTATTGCATAAATAACTACATTTTCTTTTCTATTCCTTCCATTTTGACACGGTGCTAAAGATGTAACTACTGTAGGAGAACTTAAATGTTTTTTCGTAGGGCAGCGTCTAAAGTGAGGCCATAGTAATAAACTCGTTATGACAGCTGTCAAGCACACCAAAAATTATGAGCTGAAAAGAAAAATGAGCCGTGTGTCACCGAATAAAGTAATAGTACACACGGCCGCACGTCAGTAGAAACACTTTTGGACCTTACGGCGTGGTAATAGAGTTGAAAAAGTTTCTACTGATATGCGGTCGTGTGTACTATCATACAGAACGGACACTCTTCGCCCCCCTTGCAATCACCCCCACCCCCGTGCGCACCCGCCCGCGAGATTCTCGTGCTCCTTGTGAGGTTCTTTTGTACTGAATATGCGAGCCTACGCGACCTTCCAATTTCAAATTTCAAATTTTCACTCGATGTGTTAATATCCAGGGTGTGCCTGTGTGTTGGTGCTAAGGAAACTTCAAAACGAACTTCATATGGTGTTACTTTAGTTGTCAATAAAGGGTCTTACAGCCTTCATGGCCGATTCATGTAACCCCTAAGTGCGTTATATCAATGGACAACCATAACAGTTCGCTGCTGATCGCCGATTGAATTGCTAACAGGGAATTGGGGAGCTTCGTAAAGTTAGAGACACACTGAGTTTTGTTTCGTCCCTGAATGTTAGGTAGAAATAAAAACAGCATTATATTTCTGTGGCACGTGTTGGATGAATAGAATATTTGATTTTTAGGATTCTGTACCCAAAGCGTGAAAAGCGGGACCCTATTAATATGCCTTCGATATTTGTCTGTCTGTCAGCGGGCTGTATCTCATGCACCGTAATAGATAGACAGTTGAAATTTTCACAGGAGATGTATTTCTATTGCCGCTATAATAACAAATAAAAATATTAAAAACATGTTTTAAGCAACTTATGCTCGATTTTTGTTTCAGCTCTATTGTAGAAACAGGAACACTTACAAGCATGAAACTTGGTACGTTTATAGTGAATAAGCTTTAGAATAACAACCAGAATGGTCAAGTGCGTGTCGTATTCGCGCGCATTTAGTACTACGTTTCTGCGTGTTTGCGCGTCCTTAACTAAGACGGTATTTTCATCTTAGTGGTATGAAACCCTCGGTGCGCGAGTCCGACTCGCACTTAGCCGTTTGTTTTTTAATATCAATATTATGAGTAGAAGAAGAGTTGATCGACTTTACTGTAATCATTGTTTGTTTAATAAAAGCTTAATAATATAATTTATTAGTTTTAATATTATCCGAAACAGTTTGTATCTGTTTTCTTACTTTTTTTACGGTGGTGACCACTTACCATCAGGTGTCAAATAAAAAATAAATTTTTACTCAGAAAAAAACAAAAAACATATTTGACTTTTACCCCGGTGTGACACACCCTTAACCCAAACTGGCCGTTAACCCTCCGGCATCCCAACCTCCGCAACTATCGTTTTTATACCTGAATTAACACCCCATCGAGCTAACCACCATGTTTTATTCATACCTGCTGTTTCAGACTGATATTAACACCGTTAATAAGTCTTATACAGGGTGTTATTTTAATTGCGTTGTTCAGTATCCGTAACTGAACAACATTTCCCAGAAAGAAAAAAAAAATAACCACGAAAAAAATTTTTGGACTTTCCATACTAAGTGACCAACACAATTGTATGGGAAGTTCAAAATTTTTGTTCTTTCGACCTGTTTCTTTGGGAAAGTCTTTCAGTTACTGAGAACCGCCCCTGAGCTATGGCCCGCAATTACATTAACACCCTGTATATACGTCTACGTAAAAGATGGTAAGGCTTTATGTGCAAAATCTGTCTGAGAAAGAATAGTAGTAGCACATCAAGCTTGATAAATTGAACTTTGTACCGTTCTTATTTCAATATACGTACGGGCTAGAGTCGCACTGCAAGTGTCAAGCTTGATCTGTCGTTGACTGTTCAACCGCGCTTGCATATTTCTGTCGTAAGGCAGCAGTGTTTGCGCTGCTGTGGTGTAAAGAGTAAGGGAGCCAAAGAAGTTCCGGCACATGAGACATCTTGATTCTCAAGGTTGGCAATGCAAGTATCAAATTATGCCACTAATAAGACAGTGGGTGCTACGGGCGGTGGTGACCACTTACCAATCATGGCACCACTCGTTTGTTCACTTGTAACATATAAAATAAAAACCGGTCAAGTGCGAGTCGGACTCGCGCGCCGAGGGTTCCGATATACCTATAGTATTTTTGGAAGCAATAAAGTCCATTTTCAGGACCGCAAAACTAAATTTGTTTGTAAAGGTTTTTTGCAGATTTCTGAAAAACTGTGCAACTTAGAAAGATCGTTTTATTTTTGCTGTAAAGTTTATATAAACTTCTGTCAACTGTAATTAATTCAGATTTTTCCTTACTCAAACTTCGGAGATAAGGGGGGGGGAATGGTATTTTTCTTGACATTTTTCATCATAACTTTAAAACTAAGAAATTTAAAAAAATACAAAAATATATTTTAAAATGTACAAGTAAAGCCCTTTCATATGATACCCCACTCGACCTAGTAGCGACAATTTGAAATTTGGCCCCCCCTATTTTGGCCCCCTTTATATTAATAATCATACTTTTTTCAAAATTTTTTCTTGTGCAATTAAGTTGGGCAACTATATTCTAAAACTATTCCAAATTTCAGGTTGATAGCATAAGTGGTTGCTGAGATATAGAGGTGTGACAGACAGACGGACAGACAGACAGAGCGGCACCATAAGGGTTCCTTTTTTTTACCATTTTGGTATCGGAACCCTAAAAACAATATGCAAAACTCTAGCTGATCTGATTGGTGTGTATATTTAGAGCGCCGTAATTACCACATTTTTTCTGACTTCAGAATTTATTACATTGCTGGAGAGTGCCTGCAGTGGCTGCATATCCAGTAGTTAATTGTTTCTAAGTTTTTTTATTGTCAATGGGCTTACTTTTGACCTCGATCTAGTCTTGAGGACAGAGATGAGGTCGACGATGGAACGAGCTTGCCTAGAAGCCTATTCACTCGCGACTTGAATAGATTCGGGTTATATGAACTCGGGAACACAGACGCAGGCAGAAAATGCCACTCTTTGGCCGTGCGATGTTTCAAAGCGCTTTGTGTGAATCTGCAGAATATCAACCAAGTATGGGTGAAATATCCTGCGGTGCGTCTTGACTCCAGATAGTAGAAGTCAACTGGCGATGAGGGGTTATTTTTTATTTTCAAATTTTAGTTTTATTTTCTTCTTAGCCTATCAGATTCCACTAGTTCTGAAATCTTCCTTCAAAAACCAGAAATCCTTTGGTCCTTTCAATTAAATAAGGAAAAACTTTGCTCCAAAAACTCAAATCAACGAACGGAATGGACGTAAAAATCAACAAGATGCCAAAAACGAGACGAAAAATGGAAGGAAAAAAGAACTTATACGACTTCTAAATTAGCAAGAGGCATTCTTCAGTAAAGTTCGCTGACAATTCAATCAACGCATGTAAATTTGTTTCTCGAGGAATTGTGAGTAATTTCATTTGAATTCAGGCCCGGATTTAGACAAGGGCCATCTAAACCAGAATTGTAAAGCCTAGGTCAAAAGTACGTGGTTATTCTTCATACTAAATTGGAAGAGTTTTCTAGTACCCTTTAGTCATAGCAGTTGACGCTTAAGTGGCGGTGCGCATCATAGCCCGGTTATAACATGCTCAGTCAAAAGTAAAGAAATCCTATACTATTAAACGAGCAATGTTAGTAGATTTCGGTTTCTCGAAAACGGCTCTATTTCGATGAAATTCACCACACGGGGGGTTTTCGGGGGCGGATAATCGATCTAGCTGGGTCTCATGTCTGGGAAAATTCGGTTTCTCCGTGTTTTTAAGCAACATTGAAATTCCGTGTTTGAGACAAAGCCTACAGCGCCATCTGTAGGCGGGTAGCATAGCTAAGCTAATATTAAATATTAAGATTCATATTTCGTTATTTGCCGACCAGTATTGATATTTTTGTTTAAGAACACTGTCAAGCCCTCGGTCACGATGGCTGTTTCTGTTAGATAAAGATAGAATTTGTCATTTTATCACTAGACTGGTCGGCCCTATGACATCAATATAAAACGTGAGTTTATCCGTTTAAGTATATAATTATAGATTTTGTTGTTCTATGTAGGTAGTCCTCATTACTGAGTACGTCTCTGCTTACTCCATTTGTCGGAAAGAAGGAAATGGGATGAATTTGTAAGTATTCTTAGGCACTCATCAGGGATTATGGACGAAAATGGGTTTGTTCTTATGTTAGGACGACAGGGCTAAAGATAATTTCTGAAAATATCCCGTACGTAATAAAAATATATTTTTTGGAGTAAAAAAACTTTGAACATATCCTGTACTATTTTAAACGAGCAATATTTGTATATTTGCATAAATATTTGTAATCGGTTTATCGAAAACGGCTCTAACGATTTCGATGAAATTTACCATACGGGGGTTTTCGGAAGTGGAAATTCGATCTAGCTAGGTCTTATATCTGGAAAAATGCGGGTTCCACGTGTTTTTGAATTTTTTTTTAATCCTGCGTTTTAGACAAAAACCTACAGCGCCATCTATTGGCGGGTAGCATAGCTTGCTAACCCGATGATATTAGGTCTTTACCTATGAAATTGCCGTTTTGTATGGCGATTTTTAGATAAACTCAATTTTCAGTACTAACAGTTTTGCATTTTTCTTAGGAATTATAAATCCAATTTTTTATTTTTTTTTAAGCATTATTGGGAAGACATTAAGCTAACAGAAGCTTAAATTTAATTTTCGAAAAATATTATCTGTAAAAAAATATAACAAATCTAATGATGAATTCGGACGACATTTAAGACAAACAATTTTCAAACCTTTAATTTTATATATCAAACTAAAAATAAAAACTTTATTTTATGCGTAAATTGATAACCTTGAAGTCAACTTTCAAATATAAGACAAATGAAAAAATAGCATTAGAATTATAGGAATTATGATTTTATTAATCTGTAAGAAAGTTTCGGCAATTTCATAGGAAAAGACCTATTATTTTCATGTCGAGGCGGCTATTATAGAGCGAACCTCGGTCGCATAGGTACTAAAAATCAAAAGAATAAAATCTCTTTATTGGCGTCAAAATATACATGTTATAAATATTAAAATTGAATTATTACTTTAAACAAAGGATAATTATTCATTATTCTTAATTTTCTGTATCTGGCGTTTTATTAAGTTCTGTGTAGGGATAATCTTCTCGGTTTTAGTATATAATACGAGTACACTAGCGGCCCGCCCCGGCTTCGCACGGGTAGATATAGGTTCTTGTTGGCACTTTATTTTCTTCTCTAAGGAAATCGATTCTATTAAATAACTTAGGCACTAAATACATATTAGTTCTTTGGCCATAATAATTTTTAACTTTTGGGCAAATATATTTTCCTTCTCGTACTCGCCTAGTATTATATTTATTTTCGACATTACTTTTATAGTTATTACTATAATAATTTTCAATTGTAACTAAATATTGCACTGATAAATATTTAGTTTTAGCCAACAATTTTTCATATTCTCCTTTACATTTTGACTTAATCTTATCACTTAATAAGTATTTCAAAAATCTAACCTGTAATTTTTTTATATGTTTGAGGTATGTGTCGAAGGTACGTCCGTAGCAACTTAGGCCGTAACTGAGTGATGAGTCGACTAGCGCGTAGTAACCTTTAGGGTACTTATAGCACCCTACAAAGGCGGAAGGAGTCGCAGAATGTAGTCATCATCATAATCATCATTTCACGAAACGTCCACTGTAGGACAGGGAGCTCCCTCCAGAAGTGGTACGATTTAATAAATAAATAAATATGTTTATTTTCTCCCACAAAAAGTTTCTTACAAATATATTAAGATCAACTTAGAGATTAAACTTACACTACTGTAAAGAACTTGTATTATGTGGGAGACAGGAGCTCAAACTAGGAAAACCCTGTGCTAAGAGACTCCTGGCTCCCTCACTCGGAAAATGAACCAAACTACAAAAACATAATAATTGTGCGATCTAGTATAATTTGATAACTGAACATTTAATTAATTAACTAAAATTTCAGCGACATATTAAAAATAAAAAGGAAAATAAAATAAATATAAACAAAATTTTGAAAACTTCAGATTAACAGTAAAAATAAATAAAAAGGCAACGCGCGTGTAGGTTTGTGTGTGTGTGTGTGTGTGTGGTGTATGAAAAAAGGTTTTGAGTACTTGCATAAACGGGAAAAGTAGGTAACTTATGACACAATAGACAGTAAACGCTCCGTTTCTTCATAATCAAGACTTTGTAGCCAGTCCGCGATTTTTCTTTTACATTCTAATTTGGATAGGCTATATATTGAATGTAATTCATTTGCTCTGTTATAAAGTATACTTCCCCTGAAACCAAAGAATCTCCCCCCAAAACTAGTTTTAACAGAAGAAGTTTCACATACTCTAGCCTTTCTTCTTACGACTGTCTCGTTCTCTAAAGAAAATTGAATAGAGGAATGTTTTAGTAAGATAGTGTTTAAAATGTACAATTTGCGGACAGTTAACACTTAAGCTTCCATGTATAAATTCGTGGTAGGAAACAAACGCGGTTTAAAAAGAGACAGCTTTAAGATCATTCGTTGAGACCGTTCCACTTCAAGCATAAGCGTCTTACCTGCACCACCCCATGTAGTGATACAGTATGAGATCACAGATTGACACAGAGCTTCATAAATCGTTTTGATCAGTGACCAATTAGAAATATGTCTAATATTTTTAAAAATATATGTTAATTTTCGCAATCGTTTAGATAGGTGAAGCACCATAGTCACCACGCTTGTGAGTATTGCAGCTGGCACCGTGGCGATTTATGGTGACCGCAGTATGTGATGGTACGATACACGAAAGGACGCTGCTGCCCATCCCGGTTCATAAACCCTTAGTCGCCTCTTACGACACCCAGGTGTAGAGATGGGTTGGTACTATTTTCGTGTAAAAATCTAGTAGGTAGTCCTAACTAATTTACATTCTCATTTACCATGTTTCCTGTGCGAAGGAAAAGTTGCAACGTGGCAACTATGAAGTGCGGCTAAAATGTATGGCGCGCTATACATTTCGACCGCACTACCGAGTTGTCGCCTACTTTAACTGAGAACCACATTTAAAATTCATATAAACCATAACGTTTTATGCTCTAAGCCATATAACAAGATGGAATTTTCAGCGACTAAAAATTCCATCTTGTCGTCGGTGGCCTGGCCGCCCATTTCAAGTACATTTATATAAAAGAGAGGTCAGGTTAGGTTAGGCTTGGCTTCTGTTTGTTATTCTGTCGCGCAGAAGGTGTATGATATGACCGTGTGACCCCGATATAATCCTAGCAAAATAACCAAAACTCTTTAAATTGGGATGTCTGTTTTTTGTGTTTTCTGTGAAAGTCCAAATAATGAAAGAAAGAATCCTCCACCTTCGAGGTTTCAATACATACATTATACTCGTAACACGCCTCTTTCTGAGAAGTCAGTCCTGCACCTGCTACGATCTTGACATACTTCCTTCGGATTAAATACCAGGTAAATACAATTAAAGGTAAAATAAATCTAAAGTAACCGGGATTATTTTTTAACCTAATAAGTCCCAACACTAGCATGTAACTCGAGTAGCGATAAGGCTTTAATTAAGTTTTGAATTCGAGTTGAAAGCGTTATGTTACGACCGTTACTTTACGGAGACTGGGAGACGCTTCCTCACTCAACGTTTTCTTAAGAAATAGGTAGGTACAATCGCGGAATTTATCACCGGCCTATTTGAGGTTTTTCACATTTAAAATTCATATAAACCATAACGTTTTATGCTCTAAGCCATATAACAAGATGGAATTTTCAGCGACTAACGTTTAAAAATGGCACTAGCAACTTCATGCATGTTTAAAATATTTAGGACGTGGATTTACATATTGTGTCCATCGCAGAGACATGGCTATATCCTAACGTCAGTGAGTATACTTTATCTGAGGTCAGCGTAAAATAGTATCAACCCATCTCTACCCGTGGGTGTCGTAAGAGGAGACTAAGGTATGGCAGCAGCGTCGTTCTGTGTATCGTAACATCTTACATACTGCGGTCACCAACAACCACAGTATATGATGCCAGTCGCAACGCTAACAAGCGTGGTGACTATGGCACTTCCCCTCCACATTGTTCCAGCGAAAGTTGGAATTCCGGAGGGAGCTCCCTGTCCTGAGTGGACGTAATATGAAATAATATGCCCATACGATTCCAAACGCCATTTTCTATCCATCTACCAACTTCGTATCTTACAAAATAGAATTATCCGAAAACAATAGTGTTAAAATAAAATCATTTTTCAACTCCGTATCTTAATGTATATCCCCAGCGTATTTTTATTTTCGCTGTTGTACACGCAACCTAAAACTTTTTTGTCTGCACTCATAAAACGACGTAAAAAGATTGTTATATGAGAGAGCCTCCATTCAGGGGTGGAAAAAAAATTGCCATACGATTCCGGAGAATGTGCAATTTCGCGGTTACACGCGTTTACCCCGCGACCTTTGTTTGGAAGTTTTTTTTGGGAGTTCCTTTTAGGTAATACGATTTCGATGTTTTAGGGTGTTTTTTCGATGACTGATGAAATAAATTAGTCTGCAAGAGCCCTAAGGAGTAAAGTTTACCGTTGCTTGAGCGTAGGAAATCACCCAGCGTGGTCGCGCATGGCGTCTGTCTGCATTCACTGTGTGTCAAGAAGCATCGCGTTTAAATAACCTTCTTACTATGCACGCAATGTATGTATGTCACCGCCGCACGCGAGTACGCGTAATGAAGCAGCTGGTCTCCATCGTCTTCTGCTGGAAAAAGGCCTATCAGATCTCCATGACTCACGGTCCTGCGCTGCTCGCATCCAGCGGCCTCCCGCGACCTTGACCAGATCGTCGGTCCAACTTGTGGGGGCCTGCCCGCCCATGCTACGTCTTCCGATACGGTGTCGCTACTCTAGAACATTTACGAAGATTCTTCCAGTTATGTGCTACTGCCATTTTAGCTAGGCGATTCTCAGAGCTATATTGTTGTAACAGTACCAAAATTTTGATATAACTCCTTCACGAATTCTACCCTCTTTCATAACGTCATCTACATACAATATTAGCGAGAATTTAACTTAACCTCTTTGGAAGATTCCTGTAGGAGACAGTGTTAAATTGCGGGTTATTTCGGCCGGCCCTAACCCTCCGGCGGATAGGGTTGGGGTAGTCTATTAAAAAACCGGAGAATTCCGGTAAAATCTAGTTAATCTATACATAATGTACTAAGATTGGTAGGTCAAAAAATCTATACAAAATCATTATCTTAGGAAATAATTAAAATTAAAAAAGTTAAAAATTTTGCTTTTTAGGGTTTCGTAACGCAAAAGGAAAAACAACGGAACCCCCACATGATCACTTTGTTGTCCGTCTTTTTTTTATCGTCACTAGTCTTGAAGACAGAGATGAGATCGACGATGGAACGAGCTTGCCCAGAAGAAGCCTATTCACTCTTGAATAGGTTCGGGTTATATGAACTCGGGAACACAGACGCAGGCAGACCGTCTGTCGGTGAAAACCCTTTTTCTTCCGAAAGTGTGAAAATCTTGTTCAAATTAATAGCAAACAGACGCGATTGAAGCTGTGAAAATTCCAAATTTATGTCTCCATCTCTGTAAATTTATAAACAAAACCAAAACCTAGAGGTTACTTCCCGTTGACCTAGAATAATGAAATTTGGCAAGAAGATAGATCTTTTAGCACAAGCAAAGGAAAAAGTCTAAAATTTTTAAATATTACGATTACTTGTAACAAACGTAAACAATTAAGGAAATTTCCAAGCTGAAATAAGCAGCGCCTGTTGTGTCTGTTCTATAAATGTTTGTTTTATTTGTATTTTTATGTGTACAATAAACAGTTAAATAAATAAATAAGGTGGCCTGGCCGCCCATTTCAAGTACATTTATATAAAAGAGAGGTCAGGTTAGGTTAGGCTTGGCTTCTGTTTGTTATTCTGTCGCGCAGAAGGTGTATGATATGACCGTGTGACCCCGATATAATCCTAGCAAAATAACCAAAACTCTTTAAATTGGGATGTCTGTTTTTTGTGTTTTCTGTGAAAGTCCAAATAATGAAAGAAAGAATCCTCCACCTTCGAGGTTTCAATACATACATTATACTCGTAACACGCCTCTTTCTGAGAAGTCAGTCCTGCACCTGCTACGATCTTGACATACTTCCTTCGGATTAAATACCAGGTAAATACAATTAAAGGTAAAATAAATCTAAAGTAACCGGGATTATTTTTTAACCTAATAAGTCCCAACACTAGCATGTAACTCGAGTAGCGATAAGGCTTTAATTAAGTTTTGAATTCGAGTTGAAAGCGTTATGTTACGACCGTTACTTTACGGAGACTGGGAGACGCTTCCTCACTCAACGTTTTCTTAAGAAATAGGTAGGTACAATCGCGGAATTTATCACCGGCCTATTTGAGGTTTTTTCGTCTGAATCCTGTCTGCCTAGGCGCTGAGCGACTCTTACTCCGCATATCATTTTCAAAACTTATTTATTGTCTTCTAAGCCTATTTATTGTCTTTTGCTGTTATTGTTAGCAAAGAATACTTGGTCACCAGGGCGGGGCTAAGAGCACTTTTACTTTTCGAGTGCAAACAAAAATGACCTTAAAATTATGGTGAGGCGGGAGTAGCCGTGACAGTACCTTTCCTAGTACTCGTACAAATAATCTTACTTCAACTTTTCAAATCAAAACGTGCGTGTCCGGCCACGCGCAGTACCTAGCAACTGCATCAGCTGATAGCGCATTTTGTGTACAAACTCTTTTAGATAATTACAACTCTTTTAGATAATTACAACACCCTAGCCGCTATTTTTATATTGACTTTTGTCAATGAGACATCATCATTACTATAATATAGGTACTCTGCTTCAGCAAAGTCAATATTTTTATTTAAAATACGATTTAGCTATTTTCTAGAGGTTATGGGCCCAGTTATGTTCACTGTTTCTTTAGGGCCCTATATGTCCCAAATTTTAATGCCTAGTAAGCCAAAACGTAACGTATTTATATGCTCATGTCATCTCCCAAGCAGAGCACAGGTACTAATTTCAAGTTATGCATGAAATGGAATGCTATGCAAATAAATATCAAACAGTCACACACAGGGCCGTATTTGGTTAGGCAGTCGCAATCATACAGCAAATAATAATATTTCACACACAAAGACCGGCCGAGATGTGTCCACGTAGAAATATGGCATGGTGCACTGGTAAAATGGTGTAACTTGGTTTTTATTAAATTTTTAAAGTTACTGTTAAACTTTTCTGTTATATAAAAAAATAACGAATAATATGCATCGAGCGTATGTCAAGCAAATCGATTGTAGTTAAAAAGGCAGTTGTACAGTTTCTTTAAAGTTAACGCTCTGATAAATTTACTGCGGTTACTGTGTTGATGACAACGAAAGTGACAGCGAGATTTAGAGGAATATGCTTTGTCCAAGTGGTATAAGTAAAAGAAAATAAATATTTTTGTTTTTTTTGTTTGTATTATAATAACCGTTCAAAAATATCGCTTAACGTTAGCGCTATTTAGTTCTCAGTTTCGGCTATAAAAATGTACTTAAATATATTTGAACAAAACCTTAGTAAAAACAAGCTAGCACACTAATAATATACTTCTCGTAAAACTAAAACAAGACTCATGAACATGAACTAAACTTACGGACGTGACAACTTTATCACTCCACTCACAGACTAAATATCCTCATTTGGCAACAACGTCACAAAATCCACTATTCCAACTTTGTTATACACAAAGTCTTTCATTCTGTGATTACTACAATGTATTGACCACAAAATCCATCTCACAGCTGACAATAACTCGGTTTATAGTGCACAGATCATAAGCTTTAGTGTCGTCTCGTTTAGATTTTGTACTAATAATGACTATATAATTTTAAAGTCACACTTTAACTATTATTTAGGCTATAACTTTTCTGACTATTATTTAAGCTATTGCTTGTTTTGTTATTCTTTCTTTAAGTGCGACCAAATCTAAGCAAAATTGTTTTTGACACTCTTGATCATGGACTGGATTTTCTGTTTTCGCGCGTTTCCGTGTTTCAGTGCTCAAAAAATATTACTTTAGTATAAGTCAGGCAAGACACTGACGCGACCAATAAGATCAGTTATAACTATTTTCAAGATGCATAAGTGCTTATTATGTGTGTGCCACTGACTACGCTAAAATCCTAATATATATTGCAGCATGTGGTGATATAACTTAGAGATAAGAAGGCGGAAAGGACGGACACTATAAATTTTATTTGGGTCACTATTCACTGACCTTGTGTGAAATGTATAATATTTAAAAAAAAAACCGGCCAAGTGCGAGTCGGACTCGCGCCCTAAGGGTTCCGTACCTATCTACCATATGATATACTAAAAGCTTTTGCTCTTTGATTATAAAAACTCCGCGACCATCCAACTTGACCCTTCTTGTATAGAAAAGTTCTTGAAACGGCAGCTCACTTTAATTGGTTACTATTAGTTGTGAGAAAAAATTAAATATTTAATAATTTTAGGCTTTTCCCTTTATTTGTACTGTAAGACCTAGCTTCTTGCCAAATTTCATAATTTTAGGTCAACGGGAAGTACTCTGTAGGTTTTGCTTTTTTGCATAAATGTATGGAGATGAGGACATAAAAAGCCATATCTTTTGATTGCGTTGTTGTAAAAATTTAAATTAACAGATCTTGTGTGGTTTATGGACCTTAATATTCGTTATCAATTTCAACCTGATACCTCTTCTCGTTCGTGAGAAAAAGGGTCTTGACAGACAGACGGACAATAAAGTGATCCTTTTTTTATTTTGAGGTACGGAACCCTAAAAATATATTTTTTTGCAATTAAAACCTCTCTAAGCCTTCATAATTTTCAACGGTGACAATTACCGGGTTATTTTTGTTGCATCTCGATTCACATTTTTAAACAAATCAGAACAACTTTCACAAGGAAACACGAGTAAAAAAATTTTTTTTTAGCTTTTCCCATAGATAGGATAAACGATATGCCGGCTATAGTGGACTTTTTATAGGGTGACCAAAATCTTTCTCGTTTTGTTACTCGTATTAGTTATTTAGATTTATATCCTTAGTAAGATACTAGATTTTGGCCAGGGGTCCTTTAAAAAACGTAGAACATTCAAAACTTGAGATAAGCAGTTTTGCACTCAGGCCTGTGTGTGAAAATAAACGTAAACGTTTTGTTATCTAAATAGCTAGTAAGCGTGGGTTCTTCCTTCAACTGTGAAGGAAATGTTCCTCGTGATGGAGAAGTGGGAGGGATTTAGGTATTTACAGAGACGGATTTAGAATTTAAATTAAACAGTTTATTTCAATAAGTTTAACGTTAACCAACGTCAGTTCTGCTCAGGAGCCATTTTATGAGTAACCGCTAACTAGATAGTTTTTCGTGCTTCGGAAGACATTCTTTAGACAACAGGGTTAGTAATGCATAGTCATAGTGATCCTAATAGAAATTAAAAAAAGGATTCAGATTTTTGTTTAGTCATACTTACATCAATTTAAATTAACTGCCTGGCCCAATGTTTCTTTACTTTCATGATCGAATAGATTTATCGATCGCCGATAGACCGCAGAAGCGTTGAATCCCAAATAACAGATTTTGGACATTTTGTCTGTTTGTTTGTTCGAGCATCACGCAAAAACTACTGCACCGATTTTAATGCAACTTTTTTGTTTGATAATTAATAGTTTGACTTAAACAAAGGCACCTACACTTTTTTGTGCAAAAGCTAGTTTAACATAATTTAAGAGCTTTACGAGCCTGTGATAAAATATGCAAGTCACAGCCGTGTCAAACTGCCACCTTTATCAGTTGACATGTTACGTACCGTAGGGGAAGCCACTTTAACTAATTTTAACTATTCCAAATTCAAACTAATATGTATATGTCCCGTACAGTCACTCACACATCAGTGAATATACTCTACACTACTCAAGCTCAGAATAAAGTAAAAGTACTATCATACAGAAGGGACACTCTCCGCTCCCCTTGCAATCTACTCCGCACCCCCGCGCGCTCGCGAGATTCTCGTGTTCCTTCTGAGGGTCTTTTATACTGAATATGCGAGCCTATACGACCTTCCAATTTCAAATTCGCGTTCGATGTATGTAGTGACCGCGGTGTGACTCCCCAAGGTGAGATCAACTTATTTTTGGGAAGCTATACTTTTATAAGCTGTATAATAAACAGAGGTCGGAATCTGCAGGTCATTACAGATCCCTACATTAATACTCCCCTTTTTATTTATTTTTTGACATATCATTAGTGTTATTTGAAATTCGTAGACATTTATTACTTTTGACATTTTATTAATTTTAAACTTCGTAGACATTTTTTTTTTGACATTTTATTTTATTCAACAAATTTCTATTTAATAAGACTTTTTTGTATTTTTATAATGTTTTATTAGATAGACAATGTATTTTATATTTTATTTTTGCAAAATTTCAAACACAATGTATATTGTAAATGAATAAACGTAATAATAATTGATCCGTATTGAAGTGATATGATTGGAGCCCTCTTTTTAAATTGTATTGTGCACAGAAAAATAAGTATTGTGACTGTGGGGGAGGGCTAATATAGATTGGCTTTGTTTAGATCCTCAAAATAACAAGGAATTAATTAACATAAACATTAGAACTTTTTGCAAAGTCAATAAAGTAGTCATTAAAAAAAGAGGCCCCAATCATGTCACTTGAATACGGACCTGGAATGACCGGCAGATTTCGACCTCTGATAATTAATAAATAACTACTCGTAATTGCAATAACTTTAGTAAGTAACACCATACTGAAAAAGTGCACTCGTATATTGAATACTTTTAAAAACTAAGAACAAAATTAATAAATCACAATTAAAACAGTGAAAATGTTTTAAAACTAAGCAATAAATAAACTAAGATAGAAGACATAGAAGTTGCGGCATCATTCACTATCCATTCATTTAGAGGTGCGTCTGAGTAATTTGATTAAGAACAAGTAGGGCTAGGGTTGCAACAATTTAACAGGTATTAAGTAACAGATACTTAAAGTTACAAGTTCATCATTTATTTACTTTAACTGCAAATCTTTATTGGTGTTTCATGGGTGGTTGGGATTTTGTTTCCGTCAGGGGAAGTATCACCTTACACTTTTCTGCCGTAAAGCAGCAGTTTTTGCACTGCTGTGTTTCGGTTTGAAGAGTAGCCAGTGAAATTACCTGCACATGAGACATACCATCTTTGATCTCACGCGCGTTGCTGTCAAATTATTTCACTAATAAGACAGTGGGTGTCATGGGCGGTGGTGACCACTAAACATCAGGTGGCCCACCTGCTCGTTTAGCCACTTGTGACATAAAAAAAAGTGTAAAAAAACAGGCAAGATTCGAACCTGCGTCTTACACGCAAGTACCGGAGACGCCTTAACCGACTAGGCTACTACCGCACCGTGGAAATTTGTGACCTATAAGTATACGCATTCAACGTTGAATTTGCTCTGCCACCTAGCCTTACCTGTACAAGGTTTATAATATCACGACTGTCTACCTTCCAGAAACAAATAGTCAAGCACAGTAAATGTTAAAATAAAATTATTATTAAGAAATACCATAAGCTGTTTTATATCTGAATTCCACGCGTACGAAGTCGCGGGCAACAGCTAGTCTCTAATACAAATTTTCATGAAGGGCGAGAGAATAGTTCAAGAATGACTTTGAAAGTTTTGTATTCCATCCTGTTTATAATGAAACAAATATTATAGATATTTACATAAATAATGTGCACTTGAGTCACAACATAGAGTCTTAGCTTCTTAGTCTAGTCAATCTACGAAAGTTTCTATGGAGAGGGCTGCATTAAATGCACTTTAGGATATAATTTATTAAATTGCCAGTAAAAACATTTAAAAATTTAAAACCACGGTAATCCCAAGGTGAACTCAACCTTAATATTTACCATGAAGCACAGGTCAGCTTATACTGGTATTTTTTACAAAAAAAATGTGTTTTTACACAATTGCCAAATTTAATTATTTATAGCTTCAAATAGCCTATATTACAATTTAAAATTAATTTCAAATGTTCGTATAATGCAACCTCATATCGTAGATTGACTGGACTATCCTGAATTGTCACCTTCATCATACAAATTGTAATTTATGTCATAACTAGTAAAAATAACAGTTATTTAATACCTGTTACACATGTCATCTCTAAAGGGGAAGATTCGCTTCGTCATTCATTAGTGCAAGCGATTTATTAGAAAAAATGATTCTTTGTTTAACTTTTTAATGTAATAAAGACAAAGATTGAGTGATAAAACGGGTTTTATGAAACTAAAAAAAAAAAAATTACAACACGTGGCTATTTTTTGCTTTTGTTTACATAGCAGTGACTTGCAAACCTCTTTAATCAATTAATTATAACTTAGTTAATGGGCATATTTTAGTGAATAAAAAATACAGGGTTATCGTTAATCACCCTACAATTTTCTTTCTCCCATTGAAACTGAACAAAATTTTGAGGTAGAAATGTGATAAAAAAATTAATTCCACTTCGCATACAAACACCAAAAATCCAGGAAAAACGCGTTGTACTTTGGATTTTAAGCGATGCGGCTGGCGGCGCGGCGTAGCTATTAGTGGTGACCGCAATATGTAAGTTGGTATATGGTACGCACGGCGGCAAACGCCCAAAACCAGAGAACCGCTTAAGTTCATAATGTTCAACGAAGGGCCATTTGAACGATACACAGAAAAATAATCCGGTACATAAGTCCACAGTCGCCTCTTACGACACTCACTAATATTCTTTACCGGCACCACACAAACGTTAAGAACTATTTTTGCTAACTACCAGGACAGAGAAATAATTGTCAGTGTTCTCTTCTATGTAACACCTTCGTTGATTGGCCTATTATCCTGAATACTTGGCGAATGGTGATTTTCTTTATCAATATTTTGGTGCTTACGGAGTGATCACACCTAGCTGAATTCAAAGACTAATCGGCATACATTGCTGGGAGGCTTGGTTATGTTAATTGCAATATCCTTACTTCAACGAGCAATGTATGCCGAATTAGTCTTTGAATTCAGCTAAGTGTGATCACTCCTTTAAGGATTCTATCATCTAAAACTTGTATATATACAATAATTATAAGTTTGCAGACAGACTCAAAGACTTACTCAAACTTACGTAAGTACTTAAGTAACACAAGTTCTAGACTTAGGTAACTGTTAAATTAATAAAATATAGAACTTACTAATCACTTTTGTTTATTATGAAGGTTTAAACAGGACCAAATTCAGGACGTTCTGAATAAAGGCCAGGTTAAAAGTACCCTAAACCGACGAGCATGTATGAAAGGATTGATGAAAGTACAGGAAGCAAAGGAAGTAAGTCAAGATCGTAGCAGGTGGAGGACTGTGGTCTCTACCTACCAAGACGGGAAAGAGACGTGATGTTATGTATGTATGTATGAAACATTATTGTACACCCAACAGCACGTCAGTGGTAACATTTTGGACTTTAAGGCAAGGAGATAGAGTTAAAAATGTATTAACTGACGTGCGGTTGATTGTATTAATGCGGCCAATTCTATTATTGCATGCGTTCTGATTTATCATAAAAATGTTCTTTTTTACGGTAAAAACGGAACCCTTATGGTGCGACTTCGTCTGTCTGTCTGTCACACCTGTATATCTCAGCAACCACTTAGCAGGGGTTCGACTTGAAATTAGGAATAATTTTAGAAAATGATTGCCCAACTTTACTGCCAATGAAAAAATAAAAAAAATATTTTTGTAAAGGAGGCCCAAATAAGGGGGGAAAAATACAAAATTGTCTTTACTAGGTCGAGTGGGATATCATATGAAAGGGCTTTTTCCAAATTTTATTTTTATATTTTTTACAACTCTTAGTTTTCAAGTTACATTTACCAGTTCCCCCTTATCTCCGAAGTTTGCGAAAGAAAAAATATTAATTAATTACAGTCTATAGAGGTTTACGTAAATATGAAAGCAAAAATAAAACGATTTCTCAAAGTAGCAGAGTTTTTTAGAAATCTGCAAAATCTTTTACAAACTAAATCAGTTTTGCGGTTCTAAAATGAAACCCTCGGCGCGCAACCGGTTTATTTACGTAAAACTAGACTTGGTGGTACTAATACTGCAATTGCAACCCTAAACCAACGAGCATGTATGAAAGGATTGATGAAAGTTCAGGAAGCAAGGGAAGTATGTCAAGATCGTAGCAGGTGGTGAACTGTGGTACGAGTATCTGCCTACCCCGACCGGAACAAGGCGTGATATTATGTATGTATGTAATACTGCAATAAAAAAAAAAATCAAGAGTGAACACCATACGTATTTTTGAGTAAATAAGTGTAAAGTTTCTTAAGTTACAAAGTTTTCCAAACTGTCAAGGCCAAACAAAAACCAAACCCGTTCAGGAAATCTAAATTAACTATAACCGTTTTTTTTTAACTTCTTATGGAAGCTAGTCAATTAATTCGGTCAATGAACTATTAAAATCAAGTTCGATCGAATATAATGGTATTGATAAAAAAACATTAAGTGGTAGAGAACAGTCAAAATGTCTGAAGTGACAATTGTTGATCAGATGTACATTTAAGGAATGTCAGTGTCAATTGGACCTTGTTCGGACAGTGGTTCTTAAACTTTTAGTAATAATAATATTTCATTTATTGAAAGGCTTTGAAGCCCAATGTGATAATATTACAGTCAAGACTTAAAAACTATGTTAGTAAACAACATAATCATACAATAATTTAACAACACATACAAATAATATCAGTCAGAGGACCACACGCGCTCATCTCAGAAGTGGCACCTTGTCTAACAATGAACATCGATTGATGAACATTTTACATTGATTTTGAACATCTTTCTTTACCCTAGATTGATTCTGTTTCTATGGAATCGAATGCCTAACCCAGGCAAATGACGATGGTTTTCTTTTTTACACAGAGTGACTGCTATCTGACTCTGGCTTGTGTCCAATAAAAATTTTAAGACATCATGGCTGACATAGCATAACTCGAACTCAAACTCAAAATCGTTTATTCATTGTTGTACATTCATCATAACATCCTATGAATTGTCCACTACAGGGACAGGGAGCTCCCTCCAGGATTCTAGCTTTTGCTGGAAAAATGTGGAGGGGAAGTACCGTCACCTCGCTTGTTAGCGTTACGGCTGGCACCATGGACCGCGGTTGTAGGTGACCGCAGTAAGTAAGATGTAAGATACAAAGGAGGATGCTGCTGCCCATCCTCCAGTTAACCCTTAGTCGCCTCTTACGACACCTACGGGTACGTATGGGTTGGTACTATTCTTTGCCGGCACCACACGGGACGCATTTGGATATTAAAATATCTTAATGACTTCAGCTAAACTACATCGCTTCACAAACAAAGTGGCGCCATATGGTGGTAATAAAAGAAGCTAAGAAGCGACAGTAAAAATCCACGCGCTCTTTTAAATATGTTTGAATGTAACGACCAGTATCTACGATAGTTATAATAAAATAGATAATTGAAAACGGCTTAACATGTTTCTCGAAGCACGGAAACGCTTTAAGAAACTATGAAACTAACAGTAATCTATCCGGGTTGTAAACGCAGCCACAACAGCTTGTTAACACTAAACTTCAAGAAAAGTTAATGCGGTTCCCAATTTCGTTACAAAGGTGTGACGAAAAATAAATTACCTAGAATTTGGCAAGGGTTAAAGCCAGTATTAACCCTTTATGGCCTTCCACCCAATAAATTACGTTTAGGTTGTCAAATAATATGTGTAATAACTTTCGGTTTGTCTCACACTAAGTATTATTTGCCTTTGGCTTCAGGACAAACAAGGTTGTTACACGCGCGGGTGTGTTTACTACTCACCGTCACTGTCGATGCCAACCCGATAGATGGCGACACTGTGTTGTAAATTTTTTTTTTTATGTGACAAGTGAGCAAACGGGCAGGTGGGCCACCTGATGGTAAGTGGTCACCACCGCCCATAGAGCCCACTGTCTTATTATAACATAATTTGATATCGATAAGACAGCAAAGCACGTTGCCCATCGTGGGATTTAAGATGGTGTGCCTCGTGTGCCGGTTATTTCACTACTTCCAACCGGAACACAGCAGTGCAAACACTGCTACTTTACGGCAGAAATAATGAAAAGTAAAATAAGAAAGTGAAAGCCCTACTAACTTCAAAACTACAAATTTTTCAAAACGCGACATCGTTTATAATAATAAGGCGTTTATACATAGATCTCGTAGTTTTTGAGTTACACGAGGAGTACGAAGGAACAATAATTCAAAAAATTGTCTCAACTACTTTCTAAGGGTTCCCGCGTCCCCTATTTTTTCCAAAATTAGCAATGTTATATCATCGAGATAATTTTTTTATTATAATGTACATACACATGATATTATTTCAAAAACTACAAGATAACTATCAATATTCAAAAAAGATTGAGAGCCACAGGGAGGGGCCGTCAAACGACGTGTCCGCAGTGATTGGTTTGAATTGACTCGCTGTCTTTTCTCAATCATAGTTCGTCACCCTCTTATCTACAAACTAACAAAAAAGTTGTAAAAAATAACTCATTGCGCTCGTAACTTAGTGGCCTTTTTCTGTTATTACCGATCATGAAAGTTCAGCCAAGTCGGACCTGGCCAGGTACAGTCAAGGCCACGTTGAGCTTGACACATTGGACTTAATACCGCGCTTATCTAAGCCAGCGTAAAGACGAAAATCGCACGGCGAGTGTCAAGCTTGACCTGCTCTAAACTGTCATCATCATCATAACATCCCATGAAAGGTCCACTACAGGACAACTCCCTCCAGAATTCTAGCTTTTGCTGGACAAATATGGAGAGGAAGTACCATAGTCACCTCGCTTGTTAGCGTTACGGCTGGCACCATGGACCGCGGTTGTAGGTGACCGCAGTAAGTAAAATGTAAGATATAAAGTAGCATGCTGCTGCCTATTCTCCAGTTAACGCTTAGTCGCCTCTTACGACACCCATGGGTATGTATGGGTTGGTACTGTACAGATCTGAAGTCCCTTCATATAGGATCCTCAAGTCAGATACGTGATTGTTTTGGCCAAAGTTGATCGTCTAGAATAATATCCTTTAAGAATATTATATTTTTTCTGAATCCTACGTCATTCCGTTTTATATCCTTATAATATTTTGTAATTTACAGATTCTGCTCGGTGGAGAGTGGCAATAGAAGAATGAAAAAGAAACAACACCTTTGTTAATTTATTACTTTTATTTGAATATAATCCTAATCTTTACATGTCTAATTTGAGTTATTTATTTTATATTAGATCACTATTTATTTAAATTTAGTCTCATATTGTTTGGTGTAGTTCATCTGAGTTCATGTAGATTCATCAATTTAGGAAAGGTTTCATCTCTTTTACAATGCAATATTATTATAGCCGTTAAGTTTCTGAAAGGAAACCTATGTTAATATAAATGAAGTAATAAAAATAATGTGGGGACAATCCCCAGGTTTGGAGCACCACCTTCGCCCCAAACAGCTCGTCCTAGGCTTCCTCTACCCTAAGTCCTAGGTCCGAGGCATATCATCACCCAGTTCACGATGACATGACGCTAAACTACCCTAACAATCCAACTGGATCGTCAGGATTCTGATCATCCTCGCGGAGCCGGAAATCCCATCGAAAACTTAAACTACAGTAAAGACTAGGGTTAATGTATGTGGAGAGTGGAACTAACTAACCACAGTACAACCCAGACGGTGATGATGTCTCCCCCCGGTATGTTCATGCCCCGCGTCAAAACCCGACTTCCACGTGGCCCACCTTTAAGGGACAATCACTGACTCATCCAGGGTTCACAGGGTATTTGACTATTTCTTTTAGTCACCCATACCAGAGCTGGTCACCGAGCCCGCCAGGCACACGAAGCATACAGTCTTCCTTTAGGAAAACAAGGCACTCCTACAAAATGAGCTCTTCCTGTAATCCCTCCGGGCAGACAATGATCGACATCATCGAATCCCTTAGTTTGTTTTGAAATAAGTTAAACTGAAAATAATTAGCCAGCTCCACACGTCCAAGTGTGAAGTCTGTACTAGATACGGGTATAGTATTATTGCTTGCATGGCCAGCCTAGATCAATAACGGTTTTATAACGAGAGACATAAAGAGTTTGAAGGGCAACTTCCCTCCCCCCAGTCACTGAGTGACTTTATTGCACCAACAAGGTCTCCGTATATCCTTCATAGCTCTCACTTGTGATGCGTAGCTAAATCTCTTTTCCGTTACCAACCCACGCAGGACAAGGATTATGTAGAGTAACCCCAGTCTAAACACTCATTTAAATAAAATGAAAAGCATCTAAACTATAATGGGATTACCCAGCATATTTCGAAGAAGAACATATAAGAAGTAAGTAAGACAAAAGATTACTGAAGGTAATCCTTAAATAAAAGTGAAGTTTGATGACCAGAACCGAGAAGATACGGGATAGTAGTATCTAAGCTAGGTTGGGCCAAACATTTATGATTTAAGATCTTAAGGGAAAAATCAAAAGCATCGAGTATTCAAAACCAAGAACACTGGGAGAATTTAGCGTAAACAACACTAGCTAAAACTCGATGTTCTTTAAAAGAGGACTCAAAAGAAGTATAAAAAATGGGATTATTGTATATACTTAAATATTCGGAACATATCTACAATGAAAGAAACTAAACATTATAATTTCCGTTCCATTATTGTTTTTAAGAATCTATTTAGTAATGTTAAAGGTGGTTTCGCACTGAGTCAAAGAATAATTTTAAGTATGATAAATTATGACAAGTTTTATTAAGAAATAATAAAACTTAGAATCTTATAAGGTTTAGATTCCTGTATGATTCAATGAAGATTAAATAGATTATTTAACTACTTTAGGATGACACACATAAAGTTCAGAGGTCCCCCAAGGTCAGAGTGTCGTACAGCCGTCGCAGCCTTACGGGCGAACGTCGTCAACACACTTTACAAGAAGCAACCCACGAACGAACATAATGTCTCCATCAAGAATATTCTTCCTTTTGATTCAAGACAATTCTAATTTATTCCTTATAAACAATTTAATGTCATTAGACTAAACTAGAATGTCCCTACACAAAAGAAGAAGGTATTAAATTATCTAACTACTCTACATTTGGTAGACCAACGCAAAGATCAGGAGGTCCTCCCGTGGTATATGCCACTCAAACGACGCATCCAATAATGGGCGAGCGTTGTCAGCACATAACACAAGAAACACCAATTCCAAAATCCAACGTTAAAACACCTTGCTAATATCCCTCCATTTGTACCGGAATAACACCAATTCATCCCACACATACAGATGGGAGAAATCAGGATGAATCAGCGAAACCTCACACAAATAGAACGAGAAGAACTTTAGTATCAGACCCTTTTAGGCTTGAGGGCTCCGGCCCAAGGATGAATAAAATAAATAAATCCGAAGGTCGATACTATCAGTTAATCTTAGGCGGATACTCCAGTGACACGCGGCATACATTTGCCATAACCAAAATAGCGGACATCGGGGACACATGTCACGAGGGCATCCATCCATGCTTGGTTGAACTAAATAAACCCGAGAGTAAGTATTTCTTAATCAAAAATCTGGGACTCCAAAAAAAACATGATAGTTAAAGGAAAGATAAGCACCTCCTATGAGCTTGAGTACTGAGATGTAGTAATGCTCTCAGCATGTTCCAATTTTGGGAAATCGAGGCAAAAGATTCAAAATCACTTTCAAAACAATTTATTATTATTTGAAATAATATTATTTATTATTTTCAAACTATTTAAACTTACCCTTTTTATTTCACAATAAAATATCACAAATTATATCCAAGTCTCAGTTTGAAGATATTTTATTTTAAAATTTTGAATTGACGTTCTAATTCTTTTGATCTGACGGAATATTTATTTTTGATTTTATCAAACGAAGACACTAGCATATAAAATCTGGAATTTTGGTTTAGGGCCAAAGATTTTATATTATTTTCTAAAAAAAATAATTATTTAATGTTTAAATATTTTCTTCCATTTTGATTTTGGGTTTTGATTTATTTTTTGTTAAAGAGATAAAAAATTTATAAAGATTTCAAAAAAATTGTGTCTAGCTGTGAGTAAAACTAAATCCAAAATGATTTATTTGTTGACTATTTGACAATAATGTCAAATGAGACATATTTACCTAAAAAGAATATATAAAAATATACATCAAAGTCCAGTTTCTATGATTTCTCCAAGGACTATTTTAATCAATTTCTCTGTAAAGGAAAAGATTAATCACAATGAAATTTACATTACCTTTACAATCCAAGCAATACCTTTTTTAGCCTTCACGTTTTGTCATTTGTGGTTTGCTATTCCATGTCTATAGAGTTCTTTGTAATTCCTGTACCTGTTTAGAAATAGAACATTATCCTGCCTAGCTATACGCGAACATAGACATTTGCAGAACTAGTTTATACTTAATTATGGGAAAAGGAAATCTTTATTACTATCTACAAATAATGACTCAGATTAGAAACACAGTATGCTATAATTCTCGCAGAGTTATTAATGTTTACAAAAGAAAATCATTAAGAGGGAATAACAATATATAATATATATATTTATATAAATATATATTACATTTCTATATTTATTACTTATTTAGTATTTATTCGTGTTAAAGTATTGTAGTAAGGAATCTTGTTTTAATTATTTGTGTTGTACACTTTTATGCCCGCTGTATTGTCTACTAGATTTTTCTATTTAAGGTTAGCTGGTAGATAACTCAATTTTGAGTTAAGCTCGCCATTGTTATATGTTCTCACCTGTGCTTGTTTTTGTAATGTATTCGTGTACAATAAAGAATAAAGAAGAAGAAGAACAATTTACTTAAAGTAACACACAGTACAAGCCTCTTATGATCCCGCAGGTAGATCTGTAAAGCTGCAAATATTCTCCATTCAACTCTTCCTCTTTTGACATTGAAATCTGATTTTCTCAACGTTATTTGGTTCACACAACCTGGAAGAAACTATAAATTTCATTAAGTCACATTTCACCTTATCTCAAATACACACAACAACTTTGAACCGAAAATAAATAAAAGATGGAAAACCACAAAATTGAATACTTACATAACGTTAGTTTCACTCCACTTATCCTACACAATTTGGAAACAAATCCTGAATGTTAGCGTCTTGAAATTATACGCAAATAAACCTTCCTATACTATATCCTACACGGAGCAATGCCTATCTTTGTCTCAATTGAAGGAATCCGAAATCAAGGATCACGGTCTCCTTCAAAAGATTCGTCACATCAGCTATATGATGTCTATTTTTCGCGAGCTACAAAATAAAAGATTATAACTCACAGAAATTCAGTTTCCTATCGTCTTTCCTCTTACAGACGTCTCAAAGATTCTTCCAGATTATTCGGAGCGTTTCACGATTTTTTTTGCGTGTCACCCTTTATATGAATTTCAACCTGCAACTAAGCCGCTTTTTAGCAAATTTTCCCTTATCTGGTTTCACCAAAACTTGAAACCATTTCCTCCGTTTTTTATCCGAAAAATCCCTCATTCCCCTTTTCACCAAAATTTTCCCAACTTGACGGCCCCAATTCTCTCACAACTGTCCCCTGTTGTCATATTTCTTTTCTAATCATATCGAGCTAAACTTTTGACAGTTCCTGTAAATAGTATTTTATGCATTTAAAAATTTTTAGGGTTCCGCAAGTGCACAGTACTATTCTTTGCCGGCACCACACGGGTCACCAGACTGTACCAGGTAGCAATGTTAAAAGTTGATCATGCTGAAGTTTTATTATTTCGTTTGCAATATAGTTGGGCAAGCATATTTTAAAACTATTCCAAATTTCAAATTTAAGCTTAAGTAATTGCTGAGATAAATAGGTGTGACAGACAGACAGACGAAGTTGCAAAATAAGGGTTCCATTTTTACCATTTTGGTTCGGAACCCTAAAAATTAAAAAATTCCAGCCCTTACACCTCAAAAAAGTTGAAGAAGATAAGCATTCTTAAGGGGTTCCGATACCAAAATGGTAAAAAAAAGGAAGGTTCCTTTGTCTGTCTGCCACACACACCTGTATATCTCGGCAACCACTCACGCTATCGACTTAAAATTTGGAATACTTTTCGAAAATGGTTGCCCAACTAAATTGCACATGAAAGAATATAAAAAAAATTATGACTAATGGGGGCCCAAATAGGGGGGGGGGGGGGGCGAAATTCAAATTGTTGCTACTAGGTTGAGTGGGGTATCGTATGAAAGGGCTTGACTTGCACATTCTAAAATATATTTTTGTACTTTTTTACGACTCTTAGTTTTCAAGTTATGATGAAAAATGTCAAAAGAAAAAAACCATTTCCCCCTCCCCCCCTTATCTCCGAAGGTTGTGGTAGGAAAAATCTGAATTGATTACAGTCGATAAAAATTTATGTAAATATTACAGCACGATAAAACGATCTTTGTAAGTTGCACAGTTTTTTAGAAATCTGCAAAAAAACCTTTACAAACAAATTTAGTTTTGCGGTCCTAAAAAAACCGGCCAAGTGCGAGTCGGACTCGCGCACTGAGGGTTCCGTACCACCACATAAACATAATTGTATTAGTTGAAATTTCAGTAAGTTAATGTGCTAGATTTTTTGAGTCCGACACGCGCTTGACCAAATTTTATTATTTGTTGTTATTTTATAGCCTATGCCCTATAAACATACCAATTTTCAAGTTTGTAAGTGTTCCCGTTTTTAAATAGAACTAAAACAAAAATCGCCTCAGCAACCATCCAACTTGACCCCTCTCTTATATGAATGTTCTTGAAACGGGAGCTCACCACAATTGGTTACCATTAGTTGTGAGAAAAGTTGTAATATTTAATGATTTCAGACTTTTCCCATTATTTGTACTGTGAGACCTAGCTTCTTGCCAAATTTCATAATTTTAGGTCAACGGGAAGTACCCTGTAGGTTTTTCATTTTTGAATAAATGTATGGAGATG
Source organism: Athrips mouffetella (assembly GCA_947532105.1). Classification (NCBI taxonomy): domain Eukaryota; kingdom Metazoa; phylum Arthropoda; class Insecta; order Lepidoptera; family Gelechiidae; genus Athrips; species Athrips mouffetella. The sequence goes on along the minus strand of OX383981.1, from coordinate 15,305,856 downwards.
AGGACATAAAATGCCATATCTTTTGATTGCGTCGTTGTAAAAAATTCAAATTTTCAGATCTTGTGTGGTTCATGGATCCTAATATATGGTATTAATTTCAACCTGATACCTTTACCCGTTCGTGAGATAAAGGGTCTTGACAGACAGACAGACAGACAGACAGACAGACAGACAGACAGACAGACAGACAGACAGACAGACAGACAGACGGACAACAAAGTGATCCTATAAGGGTTCCGTTTTTTTCTTTTGAGGTACGGAACCCTAAAATGGACTTTATTGCTTCCAAAAATACTAAAGGTATATCGGAACCCTCGGCGCGCGAGTCTGACTCGCACTTGACCGGTTTTTTTAGCAATTAAGGCTACTGTATCAGCTAAGTATCAAAGTATTCGTTTTTTGTTACTTTATAAAGAAAAAAATTAATTGAGTGACTTTGAAGTGTCACAGAGTTAATTGACTTGCTATTAACGGATTAATCCGATAAAAAGGTTAGTAAGTACCTTCTTTTAACTGATGAACTGAACACAAAAAATCTATCCATATTTGCTTTTTCTAATCAGTATGATTTTTTTATATTTCTTATTCTCACCCCTGAGTCTACTGGGTTACTTTTGGAGCCTTAGCATCCACTGATTATCAGTGGAATAATTTTATTATTTTAGCACTAATAAGACAGCAACGCGCGTTGCCCACCTTGAGGACTGAAACATGTGCCAGGGCCAACACTGGTGCTTTACGGCAACAATAAGCAAGGAGGTGGTATTTTCCCAGACCGAATTTACACAAAAGCTCTTCAAGTTACACCCTCGAAGTCTCTATGTTTTCAGAGTAACTATCACTTTCACACTTTCCATCTCTCGTTCGCTATTTCCAAGATATATTTTTTTTACAAAACCTATTTCGCCGCATTTATGGCTGAATAACTATCTCTAGAATAACGCCATACAAAGCTTAGCCCAGTTAACGTGACGTTAAACCATACAATTTTGTTGCCACATATATTTTTATTATCTTAGTTATTTATTAGTTATTGATACCCAATGTTTTGTTTTATGGCTCTTTTATGAGTTCTAACATTAGTTTTTATATGGGGGATAAAAGTTCATTATATTCTATTTTCGTATGGGTAGACGACCCAACTATGTAGTTCGTTCGCGAGCCCATTGATGACAAACTTTCGGGGAGGTGAATTTGTATCGTAGTCGAAGAGCTTGCTCATGCTATCGATCTAAAAAGAAGTAAACAACGTCTAAGGAAATGGGATTGCAACTAGAGTATTTTCAATTTTTCTGAAGACACGCTAAGCCTTTGGTCCCAGAGACCTTGGACCACAGAGCTCTGAAGCGCATGCGTCTTGCTCTACATCTAGAGACTAATTCTTTATGTCATTCAATACAAATCAGTCTCACCATTTACTAAAAGTAACACACTTTCCGCACCCACAGTACTAGCGTCATTTGAGTGCGACAAACATAGTACCATTATTGCGAGAGAGTAAGATGCAAAAAACCAGTGACAGCGTCTCTATGGCAACGAATGTGTTTATGATGTGCATTCAAAATAAGCGCTTACATAAATTGGATAGTATACCTCTTCAATAAGGAACCAATTTTTTTACTATATTCGCTTTTATGGGGGGGTGCGCGCGCAGGCGGAGAGGCCCTATCGTTGTTCTGTGCCTTGGACAGACAGATTAGCTTGGACAGAGGAGAGCAGATCTTCTCTGTCCAAGCTAATTCATTAAGGAACTCCAAATAGATTTGAGGCCAAGTTGTGATTCCCAAAAATAACGTTTACATTTTGATTGACTGAGCTAGGCGGCGAGCGAGAGACGACTAGTGCAGCGCCTCATCGCCGTAAGGTATTTATTTAGAAGTGGCAAATATGCTGAATTTACAAAAAGTAACTAAAACCCCACATGGAGTATTCGCTCAGACTGATTCTGCCCTAATTCAATCGAATACACAAATAAAAGTTGTTGGTAAAAACATATTTACCAAAAACATACAAATTTATTTTCATTGGTCTACATTTCCACTTTCAAAGTATATCGGAACCCTCGGTGCGCGAGTCCGACTCGCACTTGACCGGTTTTCAATGGTAGACTGTGCCCAGCACTTTAATTCGGAATTTTAGCTGTCGATCGTCATGAAGATCTTTAGGGGAGGCTTATGCGTCCAGCAGTGGACGTATTTCGGCTGATGATTAGCTCAGTTTTTTGTGTCCAGTGCCATCATCAAATCCCCTAGTCAGTAGCTGACAAAGAAAGGATTAAAAGGGGGTGAAAGTTTTTATGGAAGTTCGTCATTTTTGAAGTAACAAGTATAGAAAATGTGACTTCTGTTTATGCAGTTAGACCAGCGTTTCTAGAAAATCATTCCATAAGGGAGTAAAACAGGTGGTGAAGGTTTTTATGGAATTTCATCATTTTTGGAGTGAGAAATTTCAAACTTCATCCCCTAAGGGATGAAAAGGGGGTAAAAGCTTAGTACTATAAGGTGAGGTACAAATACAGTTGCTACAAACAAAAACAAGCTAGAATTTAACTAAAATAATTAAAAAAGAAATATGTTAAAAATCAATCGATAAAAATGTTAAAACTGGTAACTAAAACACTTAAACCGTTTTAGGCTTTTAATGTAAAATTATGACCAAAAAAACCTTTCTTTATGGTAGCCGAGGATGTAATTAAAAATTATGCGAAAATCAGATTTATGTATTTAATGTTCAACTTCAAAATAGTGTTGGGATGGTATCGATCGAGTTTATCGATTGTAAGGTAGATTTTTTCATAAATAATTCCAGATTCAATTTTCAAGGTAATATAAAAGATGATCTAAATTAACAAAACATATTTATTATAATTATTATTGATAAATTATTATGTTGCCTCCAAAGTTGCCAAAGCTGCCGAAGAGCTGCTTTAAGAAATAAACTAAGTGTATTAAATATTATCGCTGAAAAGCTTGAGGCTGCTGAGGGTTTTGTCAATTACAGTACGGTCAAACGCACGACAGTGTAGTAACATTTGCAAATCATTTGAAAAAGAAGTCCTATAATGAAATAGATCACATAATTTAGAATGGTACTTACGACTCTTTTCCCAAGGAACATATAGGTAGGTCGACAAACGAAAAACAAAAATTCAACTTCACATAGAAACTGCATAGTACCTGGGCGACGCGTGTAGTGTAGACCGTGCGGTGAAGGAAAAGAATAGTACCAATCCATCTCGACTGACGATTCATAAGCCTTTAGGATGGAGGATGGGCAGCACCATCTTTCTGTGTATGTTGCCATCTTACTGCATCTTCAAAAAACGGAGAAAACATATTTTCCTAAACCCCTGAAAACCATCGAAATCGTTAGCCGTTTTAGAAAAAACCGATAATACATATATTTATATACATACAAATAATAGTATACGAGTATGTTTTTTGGGACAAGTTGTTTCATGGTCTAAATAACATTCTCAAATAATGTGCACTATAACAATAGGATCCTATATGCTGCAGCAGGACCTTGATGCCTTTATGGTTTTCAAGAAAGCGTAAAAAAACAAAAACAGAAAAAAGTTTTTTGCTTCCATTACTTTACGCCGAAACGGCTTCGCTCGAAACATAAACTCGGAGTAGCTAGTTGACTATTAATGCGAAGCAGGAAGTTTGAAAGTTAGGCCAAAGAATGAATTTACCATTTACTGTGAGTTTCTTGAAATTCTACAAGTTTCTGACGTAATGGTTTCTCCCGCTGAAATTTAAATGGATTCCATGAAAATCTTAATGTTATAAAATTGTAGGACTTGTGAAGAACAGGTATTTAGTAGACTTATATACTTAGTAACAATACGGATGTTGTTTGAATTTAGTTTGTATTTAAGACAAATTTACGTAAAATATATGAAAATCTTATTGTTTAACATTGAGTGTGTATTTTTAAATGGATACAGATAATTTAGGGTGATATCAATAAATTCCGTTCCAATGAGAGATTGTGCTTAAGAGGTATTGCATTAATTAATAAACAAAACTTGAGTACTGTCATCAAAGCAATTATCACTTGATTGTTGACAACACACTCACTAATCAATAAAAATATCACACGCGTGCTAGCAAAGAGTGACATCACTTTTTTTTTGTACTTTAACGATTTAGCTTTATTTTAGTTACAGTACTTGCCCAAAATTAAATAAAAATGCTTATGTTTTCTGTTCTACACAAACGATAACACTAAAATATTAGTTTCTATTATTTGTAACAAATATTTATTTTATTACATTACTACAAGCAAAAACAAAACGCAGATATACATTCTTTTTTCTCATTTGACGTTTGACGAATGCAGCGAAGACGCCGTGCTTGAGATTGATTGTCGTTCATTAATTAGTATGATTTTGAGATGCTGATCGCACCTTGACAGCTGATACGCTCTCCAGAATGATATTAAGAGCGATTTATTACTACTAGCCTTAGAGTTAATAAGTTGGTAAATGATGGCAATAAATTATGACGTCACAAGCTAGTAACTTCATACAAAAAAATACGTTTTGAAGTGCAATAAATAGTTGTTCATTTGATAAGGCTGTCAAATATCACGGGTAGCTCAACTAAGCAGCTTTGGTCCTGGTTGGGAATCGGATGAAACAGTTATAGTTGTTACAGCGATAACGTTGTACGGTCAACCGCTTGTCGGTAGAAACTTTTTCAACTCTATTACCACGCCATATGGTCCAAAAGTGTTTCTACCGATGTGCGGCCGCGTGTACGTATTTCAAAAGGCTCGTTATATTGGTCTGAATTTATTCGGGCAGTTCTGTGTCTTTTTGTCTTTTTATGTTAAATATCGGGTTATATTTAGAACCCCAGGCAAATTTACATAATTCATAACACAAATCTGAACAACTTTCCCATAGGACTATGGATCGAAAAACGAGATTTTATTTGGCTTTCCCAACATGCCTTACGCCACAGATTAGATAATAGTAAACCAGCATTTACCTTGCGCTTACAATCGAAGAATTAGTATGAAAGGACTAAAAATTTTTTCGTTTTTCAACCAATGTTTCTTTGGAAAAACTGTTCAGTTTTATGATCCGAGTAACATTAAAAATTTAAACAGGGATCAAAAAAACCCTTTATATGTAATGGCTAATTTAATATTCAAATCACAGGAAAATTTCTCAAAAACAAAGAAACTAATTCTAACGCAGCAATGATTTAATAAGCTTATTTTGAAACCATCTAGATTTTACATATCATTTTAGATTCTAAAATTTAGAAAGTCTCCTAGATTTTGCATATTATTAACAAAATGAGGGTAGGCCGTGCGTATGAGTTGAGCATATCGAGTACATAACCTTTAGAGAGAAATAAAGGCTAAAGGAAAAAGCAGTAAGTTTTCAGATGATTGGAAGACAACGTACAACCTTATGCTGTTTGACGATTCCGTGCTGATACTGATAACAAGAGAAAAGCACTGAGTAAGTTACGAGCAAAAACAGTTCTTAATACTTACTCATGGTGTCGCTTTTATCGGCGCTGTTTTTTTATTTTAATCGGTATTGGCTCGGAATTTTCGCGGTGGACAAATGGCTTTAGAGTAAGTTCAGACCGAAAGCAAAGCAGATCATTTTCTGATACCATTGAAAAATTTACATTACTGCCATTGGCATAAAACTTACTTCAGAACGAAACCAAAAAATGCTCGCACGTACTCGACATTTCCAGATACATACCTTCCGGTGACATATACTACACAAAAACGAACAACAACAACAACAAACACTTGAAAGCAATAAAAATTAAACTATTGGTTAATTGACGTTTATCCACAGTTTTTAACTCTATCAAAATCTACGAGGATTTCGTCTCCATTGTTAAAGTGCTCAGTGGTAAAGCGTAAATAAAATTATAATTTCAGAATATTCTAAGCATATTTCGCCATATTATCTGAAATGCTAAGCAGTACTTGAATTTAGACCTAACTATTCTGAATTTAACGAACTTAATTAGCCACACTTTATATGCGAATGCAGAGAATAAATTAACTGAGTATTATGTAAGTATAATTAAGTTATATGAAGTTTATAGCTTTCAATAGTAGATAAGTAGTACAATTGGTGGGCCAGACTATTGTACTTGGTTTTGATCAGCATCTCAATTCCCATAACCAACGAGCTTCTTAGCTAGCTGCGATCTCAAGATGTAAGTTATATTTACATTTAACAAAAATATAAAAAAACAGCAGATCAGGTCGGTTAATATGGGAAGATAGTTGCATTTTGAGGTTCCGTAGTTTTTTACGATTTTCTTATCGCAAAGAAAGTTTTGATTAAGTATATCCTAACGTTTATAACATAAACTTTTTACCTTTTAATGCTCAGCGAGGTCCTAACGCCTGATTGTTATTGTTATTTTTAGCTTATTTCCTTTTCATTTCATCATTATGCTACTAGAGTGATTTTTTCGCATTTCCATTTCGCATTTTCCGTACTAGATTACAGCTTTCTAGTACCATGAGTCTCTGAACTAAGCCGCGGACAGACAGATGGACATGAAAAAACTATAAGGGTTCCTTATTGACTACAGGACCCTAAAAAGTCCAATAAAATTAAAAATAAAATTTCCTAGGTCCATTTATAAATTGACAGGCTTTTAACCTTAAACAAAAAATAATAAAATAAAGCGTATATTAAACTAAAAGCCAATTTAGACAGAAAGCAAAAATGCAAAAATAAATTCCGAATAACAGTTTTAAAATTAAACCGCGCATTTGAGATTTAAATTGATATGGATGGCACAAAACACCAACAGAGCTTTGTAAAACAATTGTTCAGTATTCTATTGTGGTTGGGAAAGTGGAAAAATGAATACCTATATACGGACATGAAAAATTGGAATTTTCAACCAAACCTTTTCAAAAAATAAAATAAAGCCTGTCAAAATGCAAACGATATCTCAAAATACCAAAACTTGTTTGTTGTGATTTTAACATTAGCCGGTTTGTTTTCAGTCGACTATTTTTCATATAAATTTTCCAAGGAATTTCTTTCCCTTTTATACGATACCCCACTCGACTTAGTAAACACAATTTAATATTTTGCCCCCCCCCCCACTTTGGCCCCTTTTATTATTGTAATAATAATATTTTATAAATATTTCATTTGCAATAAAATCGAGCAATCATATTCTAATACTATTCTAAATTTCAAGTTGATAGCATGAGTGGTTGCTGAGATATACAGGTGTGACAGACAGACAGACGAAGTCGCACCATAAGGTTTCCGTTTTTACCGTTTTGGTTCGGAACCCTAAAAATAACGTCAACTAGTTTTGGTAACATTTAGTTCTTCAGTAAGAGTTACAATTATATGTTTTTTTTTTCAAATAAAACAAAAAATACAGGGTATACTTATTTACAAGGCTTAAAAGGTTTATTCAATCCAATAATCGCAAAAATCTTATACTCGAAGATAAGATAAACTCGACGATACAACGATACAAATAAAATAAAGTTTGTACATACACTTTAAAAACGCATAAACAGTGTGCAAGTAAGTGCAGCGCACAATTCTTGTTCTCTTTATCTTAAAGATAAGCGCGTCTAAAGATAAGTATAGGATCTGATTTAATGACTAGTTTTCTTCGCAAGTAATCTTGAATTAAGTTTCTAGTACACAGGTAAAATCCTATTTGCTTTAAAGTTTATTAATACTCATCGAAATTCTTTAATAAAACAGGCCCATTGTGAGTGCACCCTAAGGGTTCCGTACCCATCCACCTTATCATATTCAGCCTTGGCCCTTTGATTTTAAAAATCCGTGTCCTTTCTAACCTGACCACTCTTTTATTTAAATATACAGTCAACGATTTGATATTAATTTAAACTTGATACCTTTACCTCAAAAGGCTTGTGGTAAGTTTTGGATATTTCTCGTTTAATTCAAAAAAGTTATTCATGTAATTTTACTCATTACGAAACGTGCTTTCGATATCAGTTTAAAGTTTTTTGATATCTGTAATAGTTACGGAATAATCGCCTGGACACACTTAATGATTACACCCCTACGTTACACCCGGTAGATGGCAGGTCCTAGTAAGACCCGGTATTGGAGGACCCCCTTTTGGGTGGTTTATTTAATCGATTAATCCATAATAATAATCGGCGGCCAACAGATTTGTTCTATGCAAATCTATTGCTAATATTAGCATACTTGCTAGGATTCCGGGTTGATAGTGTTGGGATTTTGTCCATATTTTTTATCGATAATTTCTGTTTTTAGTTTCCTTCACAAAAAAGAAATGAAAAAATTTTTTAAGGAGATTTGACTTAGCGTCGCGGCAGGTCTCATGAGGGGCTTCCTTTGTTTAAAAATAAAATTCTACTCTCTAAGCTCTTCTATTGTTTATAGTTTTACTTTGTGTGCAACTAATTGTTATTCATTCATTCGTTATAATTAGTACAGCAACCCCGCACTGTTCGTCAAAATTGGTCTTTGATCATAATGCTTTATTGCTTTTTTTGTTATTGAAATTGGGCTTACTCTTGACCTCGATCTAGTCTTGAAGACAGATGTGAAGTCGACGATGGAACGAGCTTGCCCAGAAGAAGCCTATTCTCTCGCGACTTGAATTGATTCGGGTTATATGAACTCGGGAACAGAAGCTTTGAGTGGTTGTACAGTTTTTACATTATAATCTAGTCTCACACACGCAACCCTGTTAATAACACTGCCTTGCTCCGTTGCCTTATCAGACTCAGACACATCATCATCAGACTATGTCATTAGGGCATACAGAATTAGGGTTCCCGCACACGGGCCCGGCCACAACCACAAAACGCCGCCACCGGCTTTAGTTCTCATACATTTTTAAGCAACCACGATTTGTAGCGTGTGGCGGCCACCGGCTTCAATCGTGTGCGGCGAGTCCATATAAAATGTATGAAAACTGCAGGAAATATGCCAGTGGCGGCGTTTTGTGGTTGTGGCCGGTGGCCCGTGTGCGGGAACCCTTAGGATCTTGTATCTTATTTTTTTTATCTTTAACAAAAATGTATTTTTGGACTTAAGCTATAACTATCCACCAGTCTACTTTAGGGTAATCAGATAGAGAAATATGTTTACCAAGGTAGAGAGACACACAGTTATACATCTGGATTTTGTAGATATTTGTGTCAGAAATTCCTTGGAAAATTTATATGAAAAATAGTCGACTGAAAACAAACCGGCTAATGTTAAAATCACAACAAACAAGTTTTGGTATTTTGAGATATCGTTTGCATTTTGACAGGCTTTATTTTATTTTTTGAAAAGGTTTGGTTGAAAATTCCAATTTTTCATGTCCGTATATAGGTATTCATTTTTCCACTTTCCCAACCACAATAGAATACTGAACAATTGTTTTACAAAGCTCTGTTGGTGTTTTGTGCCATCCATATCAATTTAAATCTCAAATGCGCGGTTTAATTTTAAAACTGTTATTCGGAATTTATTTTTGCATTTTTGCTTTCTGTCTAAATTGGCTTTTAGTTTAATATACGCTTTATTTTATTATTTTTTGTTTAAGGTTAAAAGCCTGTCAATTTATAAATGGACCTAGGAAATTTTATTTTTCCTTTTATTGGACTTTTTAGGGTCCTGTAGTCAATAAGGAACCCTTATAGTTTTTTCATGTCCATCTGTCTGTCCGCGGCTTAGTTCAGAGACTCATGGTACTAGAAAGCTGTAATCTAGTACGGAAAATGCGAAATGGAAATGCGAAAAAATCACTCTAGTGTCAAAATGCAAACGATATCTCAAAATACCAAAACTTGTTTGTTGTGATTTTAACATTAGCCGGTTTGTTTTCAGTCGACTATTTTTCATATAAATTTTCCAAGGAATTTCTGACACAAATATCTACAAAATCCAGATGTATAACTGTGTGTCTCTCTACCTTGGTAAACATATTTCTCTATCTGATTACCCTAAAGTAGACTGGTGGATAGTTATAGCTTAAGTCCAAAAATACATTTTTGTTAAAGATAAAAAAAATAAGATACAAGATCCTAAGGGTTCCCGCACACGGGCCACCGGCCACAACCACAAAACGCCGCCACTGGCATATTTCCTGCAGTTTTCATACATTTTATATGGACTCGCCGCACACGATTGAAGCCGGTGGCCGCCACACGCTACAAATCGTGGTTGCTTAAAAATGTATGAGAACTAAAGCCGGTGGCGGCGTTTTGTGGTTGTGGCCGGTCCCGTGTGCGGGAACCCTAATTCTGTATGCCCTAATGACATAGCCTGATGATGATGTGTCTGAGTCTGATAAGGCAACGGAGCAAGGCAGTGTTATTAACAGGGTTGCGTGTGTGAGACTAGATTATAATGTAAAAACTGTACAACCACTCAAAGCTTCTGTTCCCGAGTTCATATAACCCGAATCAATTCAAGTCGCGAGAGAATAGGCTTCTTCTGGGCAAGCTCGTTCCATCGTCGACTTCACATCTGTCTTCAAGACTAGATCGAGGTCAAGAGTAAGCCCAATTTCAATAACAAAAAAAGCAATAAAGCATTATGATCAAAGACCAATTTTGACGAACAGTGCGGGGTTGCTGTACTAATTATAACGAATGAATGAATAACAATTTGTTGCACACAAAGTAAAACTATAAACAATAGAAGAGCTTAGAGAGTAGAATTTTATTTTTAAACAAAGGAAGCCCCTCATGAGACCTGCCGCGACGCTAAGTCAAATCTCCTTAAAAATTTTTTTCATTTCTTTTTTGTGAAGGAAACTAAAAACAGAAATTATCGATAAAAAATATGGACAAAATCCCAACACTATCAACCCGGAATCCTAGCAAGTATGCTAATATTAGCAATAGATTTGCATAGAACAAATCTGTTGGCCGCCGATTATTATTATGGATTAATCGATTAAATAAACCACCCAAAAGGGGGTCCTCCAATACCGGGTCTTACTAGGACCTGCCATCTACCGGGTGTAACGTAGGGGTGTAATCATTAAGTGTGTCCAGGCGATTATTCCGTAACTATTACAGATATCAAAAAACTTTAAACTGATATCGAAAGCACGTTTCTTAATGAGTAAAATTACATGAATAACTTTTTTGAATTAAACGAGAAATATCCAAAACTTACCACAAGCCTTTTGAGGTAAAGGTATCAAGTTTAAATTAATATCAAATCGTTGACTGTATATTTAAATAAAAGAGTGGTCAGGTTAGAAAGGACACGGATTTTTAAAATCAAAGGGCTAAGGCTGAATATGATAAGGTTGGGTACGGAACCCTTAGGGTGCACTCGCAATGGGCCTGTTTTATTAAAGAATTTCGACGAGTATTAATAAACTTTAAAGCAAATAGGATTTTACCTGTGTACTAGAAACTTAATTCAAGATTACTTATGAAGAAAACTAGTCATTAAATCAGAATCTGTACTTATCTTTAGACGCGCTTATCTTTAAGATAAAGAGAACAAGAATTGTGCGCTGCACTTACTTGCACACTGTTTATGCGTTTTTAAAGTGTACGTTCAATGTTTATTTTATTTATATCGTTGTATCGTCGAGTTTATCTTATCTATAAGATTTGTGTGATTATTGGATTGGATAAAGCTTTTAATCCTTGTAAATAAGTATTGCACTAAAAATATTTTTTAAGAAAAAACAGATAATAATAATTCATACTAAAGACCTCAATGTTACCACAACTAGTTGACGTTATTTTTAAGGTTTCGAACCAAACTGGTAAAAACGGAACCCTTATGGTGCGGCTTCGTCTGTCTGTTTGTCACACCTGTATATCTCAGCAACCACTCATGCTATCGACTTGAAATTTAGAGTTGTTTTAGAATATGATTGCCAAACTTTATTGCAAATGAAATATTTATTAAATATTATTATTATTATAATAAAGGGGACCCAAATGGGGGGGCAAAATAATAAATTGTCTTTACTAGTCGACTGGGGTATCATAATTATGAAAGGGCTTTACTTGTACATTCCAAAATAGATTTATACATTTTTTACGACTCTTTATTTTTCAATATGTAAGAAAAGTACGTTAATTTATTTAGATACATAAGAACAATAAGATATGATATAGAAATAAATAATATCCCTTAGGGATTAAAAGTTATTTTAGTCCCTGTTAATGTAGAACGAACTAGCTCTTTTCGAATAGATGTGATAAAAAAATCATTTAATAGTTCAAAGCCTCTCCTACTACATTATTTACTTACATCAAAATACAGTATAATAAAACATCTGAGATCACTATACAATCGATAGCCTACCATAGCATCACAAATTACAAGTCTAAACTCATAAATAAGACGATCCCGCTCCTTTAATTTTAGCTCAAAGCACAGACAGATCGTATCTTTCAATTACATTCTATTATAGACATAAATCACATAGACTGAAACTAGTTTCCACTCATGGGTTTGTTTGCAAAATATTTACAATCTTCGATAAGTAAAAATATAGACTGTGTTGCAAGGCGAAATTAATATCTTCTGGGAAAGCTCGTACCAAAGAAATTTGACCTCATAAATACCTGCGAGCGAAGCAAGGAGGTTTTTGTTCTGAGGCTCGTACCGTCGTCAACCTCATCTCAGTCCTCAAGACTAGATCGAGGTCAAGAGTAAGCCCATTGACAATAAAAAAAAAATTATAATATCATATTTTGTGATCATATCTTACAAAGGAGATGTTCCATATCCGGCCATCTATATGTACACCTGTTAGAGAAACAGCTACTAATAAAATCATTATTGTAGAAACTTATTTCAAAAATCATTATTTCGTGTCAACTGACAACTGTACATAGACATGGCCGGGTTCCCATAGTAATAAGAAACGTGTCCTTTATGATGGCCCTTAAACTCTCCAGCCAATGCGTCAAAGTCATTGAATACAAGATCTAAAAAAGTCATTACAAAGTATAAAATTAAATATTTCTACAAGATTTTGAATCAGTTTCAGACCCATTCCCATCCCATGGGTGTCGTAAAAGGCGACTTAGTATAGAAGTAAGTCCAGTACCCTCGTAGAATCTAACAAATAAAGAATTCAGGTTCATGCACAGTTATAAAAGATTTTTGAGTAACATTATAAACCACTCATTGTCATTATCCAAAATATGGATGGTTATAAATTTGTTTTATTGTGACGAGAACTTTTATAGTGATTAATTTATGGTAGTTCGTATTTTTCTGCGAACCGCATAAATTATAGAGAATTCCTCAAAAAAGAAATATTTGTAGACTGGAACAGAAAACCTTAATAATTCCAAACATTTGTCTTAAAGGTATTTTCTTTATCGAAGAATTATTCAAGAGATTTTTTTTTTAATGCATTGTCTACTTTTATTTCCTTCTTGCTTCCTTCGGAAATCTGTAGATAAGCAAGAGTGTGAGTGAGTGTTGGTGAAAAATCGATCTATCTAGGTCTCATGTGTGGGAAAATTCGTTTTACCTGTGTTTCAAGCATTTAAAAACACAGGGAAAACGAAACATTTAAGCCCGCGTCACACAGAGGCGGTAGCGGAAGCGTTCCGGGGCCGGTATTTTTTGTAAAGTATGAGTTCTTATGCACCCGTCACATTGAAAAGCGGTCGCGGCGCGGTATTTTGTTCCCGCCAAACCGCCCCGGACCGCTTTCGCAATTATACCGCCTCTGTGTGACTTGAGCTTTAAAAGTACCGCGTTTTAGACTGAAACCTAAAGCGTCATCTGCGGCTATTATAGAGCGAAGCTCGGTCGACCAGGTTCTTTTTTAAATGTTACAAGTGAGCAAACGAGCAGGTGGTCCACCTGATGGTAAGTGGTCACAAGAAATAGACAAGGGGGTGGTACTTCCCCAGACGGACTTTGCACAAAAGCCCTACCACTACTAATAATAAGAATACCACCTTCTGTGCTCAGAGATAGTTACAGAATTAAAATTAAACCCAAGTAAGGAGTTAAATTTAAATAAAAGACTCATTGAATTTAAATTTTTGCCAGCGACGCTGAGCTTTTGCAATCCTATAGTAAAATGAATAACATTTTCATTCCAATCTAAATTTATTAAATGAAGATTAAGTTATTTGCGTCAATAATTAACCGATAAATATTTATTCCAATTCTCAAAATCAAATTAGTGAATTGTGTATAGTTGAATTATTTTATTACCTACAAATATAAATTAATTAGTAAATTTTAATGTTCTAATTAATGAGATTCAGTTATTTTTATGAGACTTTTGGGAATTTTTATTACGTAAAGATTCTTTGAAAGAAAAGTTTGGGTATGATATACCGGGTGTAAGGGACAATGTACCGAAAACCGAACGGGCGTGCTCAGTCAACGAAACTGAACAACTTTCCCAAAGAATCATGATGAAAAAAAAAAGTTGACCTCTTCATACAAGCTTAAAGTTGATCAGAGTGAGAAATTTGTATGGAGAGGTTAAATTTTTTTTATATCCCAAAAATGTTTCTTTAGGAAAGTTGTTCAGTTTCGTTGACTGCGCACGCCCTTTCAGTTTTTGATACTCTACCAATAAATAAAAAATAATTAAATTACTGTTTTTAGTAAGAAACTATTAAAGAAAGTGTTTATCGGATTTCATATACAGAAATAAATATCGTTGAAGTGCGACACTAAATTAATAGTAAAGGTATGGAACTATTGGTTTAAAAATCTGACTCGCACTTGGCCAATATTTTTTCTATTAGCAACACAGCAAAAACTACTGTCAAAATAAATCATGGGTCATTATAGATTTTAAATACTTATATATGTTTTTTTAATGGCAATACATCCTAGGTGAGGCATGTAGGAGCTATAACTATTAGTTGTACTACTTATGCCTCATATGAATATGCATGATCTACATTGGTATCTAAATTGAAGGAGCTTCTAGTAAACTAGTAATTTATTGTGTGGGATGTGATATATTAGAGGTTATTTAGAAGAGTTATTTAGCGACTAAAATTGAGAAAGGAATGCTAAGATGGTTTGGTGGTGTAGAGAGGATGAATGAATAAAGATTGGCGAAAGAGATCCACCAAGCGAGGGTGAAAGGAAACGTTGGAAGAGCGAACGTTCTATGACCAAATTCAGGATGTTCTAAATAAAGGCCAGGTTAAAAGTACCCTGTATGAAAGGGTTGATAAAAGTAAAGGAAGCAAGGGAAGTATGTCAAGATCGTAGGAGGTGGAGGACTCAGGGAAAGAGTTGAGATGTTATGTATGTACGAATATGTATTTCGATGTTGGGTTTTATACCAGGTGTATAAAAACATCACCAGAAAATCAGAAAAGTTAATTTCGACCATGAATCTGAACAACTTAAAGAAGGTGGCAAGGCTTTGGTGCAAAGTCCGTTTAAGGAAGAACCACCCCCTTGCCTATTTCAGCCGTGCAGTGTTTGCGCTGCTGTGTTTGGTTCGGAACGTAATAGAGGCAGGGAAATTACCGGCACATGAGGCATACCACTTTAGTTCCCAAGGTGGGCAACGGTCGTCACTGTCTTTTTAGCGTCTAACTCTGTCAATAAGACAGTGGGTACTATGGGCGGCTGACCAATTACCACCAGGTGGCCCACCTGCTCGATTGCTCATTTGTAATATAATATAATAAAAAAAACCTTCCCAAAGGAAAGAGGGAAGAAATACTCAAAATGACTTCTGATCTTCATCTACTGAAAGCTTAAATTTAGTAAGAATATGTATTTCATTCACGCCGAGAAAGTGGTAAAATAAAATCTAAGAAAATATTTTTTTTAGGGTACCTCCCCTACAAGTAAAGTGGGGGTGATTTTTTTTCTTGTTTACCCCATTGTGTGGGGTATTGTTGGATAGTTCTTTAAAAAATAATGTGAGTTTTAATGAGAAATATTCAGCTTGAAAGCGCAATTTTTTGTTGGAGTCGAGTGTGTCCCCCCCCCCCCCCCTGCCAGCTAAACGGTAGTAAATCGAAATGTGAAAAAATTCATAGTGATATAATAGCATACATATGATGAAATTAAAAGGAAAACTATCACAGCTAAGTAGGCTTAACAGGTTAATGAGCTATACCTGAAAAACTGGAAATAATGTAAATAGCAATCAGGCGTTAGGTACCTCGGTGAGTATTATTATTAGGAGCATGTTGTGTCCCACTGCAGGGCAAAGGCCTCTCTCCCACCTTCCCCTTTCCTGGGCCAACTCCTTCCAGTTATTCGTGCAAGTGTCGAGCTCGTCCCTCCATCTTTTTCTAGGCCGACCACGACGACGCTTGGCGTTAGATGGAATCCATTCTGTCGTTCGTTTCGCAGATAGTTGTGGTGGCATAAGGGCGACGTGGCCAGCCATTAGGATGTAAAAATCATATATATTCTTTATTGCGCACAAATAACATAAAGTTGTCAAATGAAAATTGTTCACAAAGGCGAGCTTATCTCTTTAAGAGATCTCTTCCAGCCAACCTATCAGGTGTAGAAGAATGTCATTAAAACGGGCACAAGGATGTGCGTTAATATCAACGCCTGCTTTGCGATAAAAATCGTAAAAAACTACGGAACCCTATATTGCGCGTGGCCCGACACGCACTTGGCCGGTTTTATAGATCTGATTACCCTTTCAATGTCGGTTTCCGTGCGAGGTGATATGTTAAACAGATCGTCTGTGATTCGCTTTTGTTTAAAGAAGTCTACTAAATGTTTGTACAGTCAACGACAGGTCAAGCTTGACACTCGCAGTGCGACTCTAGCCCGTACGTCTATCGAAATAAGAACGGTATAAAGTCCAATGTGTCAAGCTTGATGTGCTCTTGACTGTACGAGCTCGTTCCTGTTACATTCAGAAAAAAGTTATTAATATTATTTGGTTGTTGCAGGTGAATAGGTAGAAGTTGGGGCGGATTTTATACTTCTTATTGGTGTTATTGTTCTTCCTTTCCGTTACTTAACTTGTTTACTATTATCATGGACGACTATTTATTATATATGTAGGCACATACTAGCAGCAACTTCTTAGCGTTACCGAGTGAGGCCTCCTTGCTTCAGGAATAGACTGGCAGCTGAGTATTTAGTTAGCTGTCGATCTTACGTCACAACAAACCATCTTGGTGGAGGGTTGCGATCGTCCTGGACCCAAAACGAATCATAAACATCTCCTGAACTAATGATTAGTGGTATCACAGCACAGGATATGCAAACATGGAGTTAACTGTAATAGCTACCCAGGGTCAGACTGGAACAGAAGGGTCCGGGTGCCTCATCATAAGCCCGGAGCACGAAACGTGACGTGACAATAATTAGATCCTGGTTGTTTATACCTGAACCCACTATAATCCTTGTGATTATGATATTATGGCCTCCTGCGCCGATATATATTATGTGCCGTTACACACTGTATTTAGAGCTACCAAGTGGTAGCCATCTAAAAATTACTAGACCATTGCATAACGTGAAGGATAAGAAATTATAAACTGACCCAACCGAAAACAGTCAACACAACGATACCGCGATTCAGTATATCTCCAGCGTCATCTAGTGTAGAGTAGCGTTGCGTTGTGTAAGGAGCGCGATGGCCGCCAATTTCCGTTCATAAAGGTCATTACTTGAAATCGGAAATAAATAAATAGTTTTAGATTCATTTTTTGTCGTTTGTCGAGCTGTGGAAAAAGTTGTTCAATTTCATGGTCTTTCAGTTTTTGAGATGTGTTTTATTCGCTACACCTATAAGCCTTGAAGGATTCGTGACCAAATTAAACGTGCCTTCCGGAGCACGGAAAACGCTTTACGGCTAACGCTGCTCGATTTTCGTTATAAGAAAGGACAACTACCACTCGGCCACATATTGAAAAAAAAAACATCTCTTACCACTAGGCCACAGACGTCGTAACTTTAAGTAATAGAGCAATAACGCAACCTCTGATAGGGGAAGTAGGGGAAAATTGGTTCTATTGAATACGCTCAGGTAATACGGTGACAAAAGGGCAAACTTGTAACCCAATATTGTTGTAATGTCAGCTATTTATCAAGTGAGCTCCGTTTCTCTGGCTTCCTTACATTGTGAAGCATACAGTCGAGATGATTCGTGGCGTTATTTATTTTTGATCATGAAAATTAAACAATTGTTACTGTAACGGTTCCGTACCCAAAGGGGTGTCAATGGGACCTAACTAAATTTAAGTCGTCCGTCTGTCTGTCCGACTTTTAATTGACAGTATCTTTTGAACCGCAGTCGCTATATGTTGAAATTTTCACAGAATATGTGTTATTATAGCGAACCAATCACAGTCACGATAGGTATGGTTGGAAACCGGATGGTGACCGCTGGCTAGTGGAAGGCATTATCTGCATTTCTGAAAGCACGTTCAATAAGGTTTCCTACAGACCAAAATGTGTCTGATACAACATCTAGATCCACGTCTAAAACTGATAATATGTGAAGAAAGATAAAAGGTCTTTTCTGCACCTCAGGCTTCAAACGACACGCTGTTTGGAAATCGAGAACATTCTCTCCTTGAACAATGTACGCACGGCAGCAAGCACGTATAAACAAAACCAGTATAAGCTGAACCAGCGCTACGCTACAAACGCCCGAAACCAGAGAACCGCTCAAGGTCAAAGTTTTTCTTATTTATTTATTTTTATTCTTAAGACCCATTTGAATACTACTCCTTTAATTCTTATAACCGTAAACGTCTTGACCGTATGTCCCAGAGGAAACGCATGATCTACAAGCCTGTCGCACAAAATGAGTTACGGGTAGGTTGTATAAACGTGCTCCATGTGGCTCACGAGATATAGGAAACTATAATACGATATACAAAGTATAAAAGGAAAAATACACAAACTAATCATAAAGTATTAGCAATATTAGTATAAGAGTATATTTCTAATCGCATTCTCAAAAACAGCTCAACGATTAAAATTTTAATATAGAGGTTTTTGTGGACTTAAAATTTATCTAGCTAGTGTTTTTTTTTTATAAAACTATAACACGATTCTGAAACCTTACAGCGCTATCTGTTGGTCCGCCTAGGTTAATATTATATAGCATAGTTCGGTTGCCCAGGTAGGTACTAGATACTAAGGCATCATCAAAATGACATCCCATGAAACGTCCACTACAGGACAGGGAACTCCCTCCAAAATTCTAGCTTTTCTTGAAACAATGCGGAAGGGAAGTACCACGCTTGTTAGCGTTAGGGCTGGCACCATGGACCGCGGTTGTTAGTGACCGCAGAATGTAAGATGATAAGATACACAGAAGGATGCTGCTGCCCATCCTCTGGTTCATAAGCCCTTAGTCGCCTCTTACAACACCCACGGGTAGAAATGGGTTGGTATTAAATCAGTGGTATGTAGATTGTTTTTCCCTTGGGAAATGATAACGGCTGTTTTTATTCTGAATTCCGTCTAAAACTGAAATTACTTAGAAACTGCTAAGAAACACAGATCAAAAAACATTTTTACGTCTCATACAAAGTAAATAGTAACTATCTATTAAATTTTGTTTATATCTTATGTTCCATGTGGAAAATTGTTTAGTTTCATGACCATTTAAAATGATATACAAGATTCATCACTCCTATCTTTTTGTATAAAGAGTGTAAGGAATTTGTAGACACATTTTGAGTTTCATTCTGTATTCAAATAACATTTTATTTTACAAATTGTAGAAATTTGCCTGCTTTAACATAAAAAAAACCCGGCCAAGTGCGAGTCGGACTCGCGCATTCAGGTTCCGTCCAAACCTGTACGTATGTAACTAAAAGTTATGGTATTTTTATTGCTAAAAACTTTATTATGTGATTAAACTAAAATTTATATTTGAGTTGATTGAATGAAAGGTAAATAGCGATTAACGATTTATGACGTATAAAATAAAACTACTAACTAGATCTCGTTCAAACCAATTTTCGGTGGAAGTTTGGTAATGTACATCATATTTTTAGGGTTCCGTACCTCAAAAGAAAAAAACGGAACCCTTATAGGATCACTTTGTTGTCCGTCTGTCTGTCTATCTGTCTGTCTGTCTGTCTGTCTGTCTGTCAAGACCCTTTATCTCACGAACGGGTAAAGGTATCAGGTTGAAATTAATACCATATATTAGGATCCATGAACCACACAAGATCAGAAAATTACAATTTTTTACAACGACGCAATCAAAAGATATCGCATTTTATGTCCTCATCTCCATACATTTATTCAAAAATGAAAAACCTACAGGGTACTTCCCGTTGACCTAAAATTATGAAATTTGGCAAGAAGCTAGGTCTCACAGTACAAATAATGGGAAAAGTCTGAAATAATTAAATATTACAACTTTTCTCACAACTAATGGTAACCAATTGTGGTGAGCTCCCGTTTCAAGAACATTCATATAAGAGAGGGGTCAAGTTGGATGGTTGCTGAGGCGATTTTTGTTTTAGTTCTATTTAAAAACGGGAACACTTACAAACTTGAAAATTGGTATGTTTATAGTGCATAAGCTATAAAATAAAAACAAATAATAAAATTTGGTCAAGCGCGTGTCGGACTCAAAAAATCTAGCACATTAACTTACTGAAATTTCAACTTATGTGGTGGTACGGAACCCTCAGTGCGCGAGTCCGACTCGCACTTGGCCGGTTTTTTTTTGTTTTATCATTCTCTTATTTTAGAAGTTACAGTGCCTCTCGCGCAAACTATTCAGTTTAGAAAAAAATGATATTAGAAACCTCAATATGATTTTTGAAGACCTATCCATAGATACCCCACACGTATGGGTTTGATACAGAAAAAAAAATAAGTTTCAGTTTTGAAATTTATTGAAATTGAAATTTAATGAAATTTAGAGCCTTTTTTCTATTTTTGTGTGAAAATCTTAATGCAGTTCACAGAAAACATCTACTTAACAAGTTTCAACAGTATAGTTCTTGCAGTTTTGGAAAAAAGTGGCTATGACATACGGACGGACAGACAGACATGACGAATCCATAAGGGTTCCGTTTTTTGCCATTTGGCTACGGAACCCTAAAAAAGGATTAATATTTAAAAAAATCATGTTAATAAGCCAAGCGGAAATCAGTCAGTGTGATCGATAGGAATTGGTGTTTTTGGTGAGAATGATTTAAGAGCATCGAATGATTGATTAGATTGTTTATATGAGAGTGTTTTGATGTCAATTTGTAATGGTTATTGGTATTCCTTCGAAAAATGTTGGTACTTCAATTATGTGTTGGGGAAAATATTTGGCTTTTTGACTTTTTTTCGTTGCACATGTAATACAGGGTGTAAGGGACGGTGTACCGAAAACTGAAAGAGTTGCTCAGTCAACGAAACTGAACAACTTTTCCAAAGAAAAATTTGTGAGAAATAAAAAAAATTACCTCTCCATACAAATTGCTCACTTTGATTGATCCAGTTTGTAAAGAGAAGCCAATTTATTTTTAACCTGCAGTTCCATGATTTTAAACATGTATCTTTGGGAAAGTCGTTCAGTTTCTTTAACTGAACAAGTCCATTCAGTTTTCGGTACACGGTCTCTTACATCATTTTGCAACTTGAAAACTCTGAGATCAGATCTTTAACATTAGGCAAACTAAAAAAAATTCTTGCCTCGAAATCGCCCAAGTATTTTTCTATTGGGTAGTGTCTCTTCTATCCTTTCTTTACGCACAGCACATTCTCATAAATTTTATAGTTTCCTCGGCTCTTTTCTTTACTGCAATTTAAACTCTTCTCTCAACTTCTATACGCTGTCCAAATCGGAATGTAAGAAAATTGTACAAAATTGGTTAAAGAAGAAAACATACGAGGAAACGGAAAAGTTGTTGGAAGTACTTGCGTAATCTTACATAACATTTACCTAAGTAGTGCACAAGCAGCCTACAAATAATCTATTATAAATTGTTAACGCTATTTGATAAAGAAAATCTTACATTGTAAGCACCTAATATTATTTTTAGCTGTATGTAGATGCCTAAGATACAGGTAAGAAAATCTTACTTAGTTTAGGTATCACAATTGTTACTCGTATTTTAATACCTTTTTTTAACATATAATTAGTCCTACTTTGTAATTAGATTAAGTGTTATTGAAATAAATTTTATCTTATCTTATTCATCGTGTCAAATTGCACAATTAATTCTATACAGCATTATTTTTTAACACCCCGGATATTTTAAGAGGTTGTTCTTCCCATGAAACTGAACAACTTTTCCCAAAGAATATGGGTTAAAATACGAAAAAAACATTTCTACCTCCCATAAAAAATGTGCTCTCAGCTGATGCCGTTTGTATGGGAAGTCGTAATTTAATTTTCGTATTTCGACCTATGTTCCTTGGTTGTTCAGTTTCATAGTCAGAACCAGCTCTTAAAATATCCGGATTTATAAAAAAAAGGTGTACTATGTAAATATCCATCCCTAATAATAAACCAAAACTAACACGATATTATACTCCATAAAAATAATATCCTAAAAACACACGCAGTTCACACAGATATATCGTGGTACGATAAGAGTAATAACTCCATATTAAGTAAGAATTAGTCTCATTTGACACGCAACATGACCAACATAACTTGACCTACGCTGTTATATATCTTCCCTTTGAAGTGAATTATTTGATATACGTGTCAATATTGAAGGGCAGCTCTTGTAAGAAAGGGTAGCTTTTTCTATGAGTAGCGGATAAAGTTTAAAAAGAGCGTATTTTGGATAAACCGTGTTTTATTTATCACTTCAGAAAAAAAATTTTTGATCAGATAATTATTCTCTTTTTTTGAACGTTTGAATCTAATCGTCAATTTAACAGTTTTTTATTTGAACTACTTGTTAAAAAGTTGTCCAGTTCAATGATCAAATAGGGAACACTGTGACTGCCTTTTAGCCGAAATTTGTAATTTTATTATTTTAATTATGGAAAATCATAGCACAAATAATGTTGAGAAATCTTCATCCATATTTAAAAATAAAATACCAATGAATAAGACACCCACGTATCTTCACCATAAAGCAGGCAATAAAAAAGACATAATTTTTAATGCAGACGTTTAATAATTTGCCCATTTTTCGCACCTGCGTCGCGACACGCACACCCCGTATATGAAATATCGCGGGAATTTTATTTAATATCGTATTATTGATTTATTGCTTTCAGAGAACGCTGTCCCATATTGCCCCTGCTTCCCCTAAATTGTGTTTAGTGACGGGTCGCCGTGAAATTCGCCATTTTTTTGTTTGTGATATTTTTTCGGTTTGTGGTTATGTGTGACATATTTTTTTCGCCAATAATAATTTTATATTGCCCCTTTACTTTGTGGTTTTGGTTTTATTTCTTTGCGTTTTTCGTTCCTATCTTTTTTTTTGTAATTGGCTGAGACAGTCAGTCTGTTTAAGGGAAAGGAAAGAAACAACATGTGATACGAGTCTGGTACACTCAACAGCACATCAGTATAAACACTTTTGGACCTTATGGCGTGGTAATAGAGTTGAAAAACATTCTACCGACGTGCGGTTGATCGTACCTGGGCGTCCAAGCTTCGCTGTGTATAATCTTAACCAAAGCACACTAACAGATGGCGCTGTAGGGTTTGTGAAATGCGCTATTTTCAAAAAATGCTCAAAAAACTGTGAAAACGAATTTTATCAGACACGAGACCTAGCTAGATACATTTTCGCTCTTCGCGTCTTGAAAACCCCAGTATAGTAAATATAATCGAAATCGTTAAAGCCGTTTTCAAGAAACCAATTCATTATAACATCCCATGAAACTTCACAGCAGGATAGAGAACTCCAGCAAAAACGCGTGGTACAGTCAAGAGCACATCAAGCTTGACACCTTGGACTTTGTACCGTTCTTATTTCGATAGACGTACGGGCTAGAGTCGCACTGCGAGTGTCAAGCTTGACCTGTCGTTGACTGTACTTTGGAGGGTATTTACCATATTCATCAGGCTTGTAATCGATAAGATATCGGTTACAATTATATATTTATATATAAATCTTGCTCGTTAAACACATAGTACAGGATGCTCGTAGGAATTTCTTGATTTTTAAAAACCCAACTCAGACTATTTCGAACATTAAAAAATTTTCCGAATTGGTCTATTCGTTCTCAACTACCTCAAGTTATGCTATAACAAACCAACATATTTTGTTATCAAGTTATGAAGAACTATAATATGCTATTACCAACGAGCATTTGAAGTCAGGGAAAGTCAAAACCACTAGTTTACTTTTAAGCAGTTGACCCCAACATTAATTTCTCAGGCAGATTTTATTTGACAGGATGATAAAGAATCATGAATTTAATGTAAATTTAAAATATCCAAAAAAAAATTCACAAAAATTTTTTTCATACATTTTTTGTAATTTTTGTATGGAAAAATTAAATGTAACGATTTTTTTTGGATTTTTTACAGAAGGTTTGTCTCATGTAGTGTACCCCAACAAAGTTTCATCGACTGAGGATTTACTGCGGGGGTCTTCATACAACGATCCGCTTCGTTGCCTAGATATTTCCTATCTTTCTTCAAAAAAGGTGTTTTATGTGCTAGGGGTTCTAAAATAACCCTGTATAACAGCTAAAAGCTATTAAACACTGGAAATAATTCAAATTGAATTGTACGTATAAATCTGATGTTTAATTGCCTGTGTAAAGATAGGCCCACAGGCCTCTAGTGTTTGTATCACTGCACTGCGAGGTCTAAAACAGTTTTGAAGTAATTTTGTCTACACAACAGAATTGTTGTAAATTATTTGAAAATTGAAAACAACGCATTACGCGCACATGAAATTACCATCTTAGTTCTCAGGGTGGGCAACGCGCTTTGCTGTCTTATCAGTATCAAAATATGCCACTTACAAGACATTGGGTGCTATGAGCGGTGGTGATCTCTTACCATGTGAATTAATTTTTGACAGCTGTCACAGCAGAGTTCTTACGTTGGCTTTCCTTTTTTTGGACCTAAGTTAAAAACCCAATATGATGAAAAAAAAAACCTAAATTTTTGTATTTTGATGTAACGCTCACCTTGTCTTTTTAAGTTTCTGATAGACATGATGTACATACCTGAAACAAAATTAAGTCTGAAATTAGCTTCATGTTTATAATGTTAAGTAACAAGCAATATTGTTATTTCTTAAGTTAACAATAGGAGGTACCTCTGTTTTATTAGGGTTCCGAACTAAAATGGTAAAAACGAAACTACGAAACGAAAATCACAAAGAGATTGCAACCTCACTAGCGAGGTAAAAATCTCGTTGGTCTGTCACACTCAAGGAGTCACTGTTTTATAGCTTGCATTTCGATTGCGTGGACAGATCTAATATGCAAGCGATATTTGTAGCTTGCTTGTATTCGACAAATATGGCCGCTGTTGACAGTGACTCGAACGGTACAAAGTCCAATGTGTTACGCTTGATGTGCTATTGATTTTACCAAACGGGTCCTTACACGACAGTAATTTTGTTTTTAGTAAAAGAAGACGTAGTGACTAAAATTGAGAAAAGGATGCTGAGATGGTTTGGTCATGTAGAGAGGATGAATGAAGGAAGATTGACGAAAGAGATCTACAAGGCGAGAGTGAATGGAAACGTTGGAAGGGGAAGGTCTCGGCAAACGTACCAGGACCAAATTCAGGACGTTCTGAATAAAGGCCAGGTTAAAAGTACCCTAAACCGACGAGCATGTATGAAAGGAATGATGAAAGTTCAGGAAGCAAGGGAAGTATGTCAAGATCGTAGCAGGTGGTGGTCTCTGCCTACGACGGGAACAAGGCGTGATGTTATGTATGTATTAAAAACTTTTTACACTCTGGCACTACATACATCGAGCGCGAATTTGAAAGGTCGCATAGGCCCGCATATTCAGTACAGATGACCCTCAGAAGGACCACGAGTATCGCGCGGCCGGGTGCGCGCGGTGATGCGGGGAGGATTGCAATGGGGGCGGAGAGCGTCCGTTACTATACTATATTCTGTATACTATATTCTGTGAGTCTGTCTTACTTCTTTGCTTACTTTCTAGTTACATTCTGTGTATAAAAAGTATCAAATATTCGAAAAACAAATGTAAAAGAAAACATAACATATTCATATGCAAGACCCAGGGCCTTGGGTATCTAAGGGGTTAAAACAAGAGGGAGGGGAGAGCCTTAGGGAGTACCACCGAGCACATATCAAATAGAATAAATAAATATAGGTAAATATTTTTTTTTATTTCGTTTGACAAACGTGTTAAAATTAGCGTTGATACCTCCTTGAAAGCTTGAAATACCTATATCAGGAGGTATCGCTCTTCCGTAGAAGTTTGTTTGACTACGATATTGCAGAATGAGTCAACTGATTGTCCGAAAAGTTAGATGAATTCGTGCTTCGGTAGGCACGTAAAGTCGTCATTAGTTAGTCGTTATATGTAGTAGGGTTTTTGTGCAAAGTCCGTCGAAGTATCAGCCCCTTGCCTATTTCTGCCGTAAAGTACCAGTGATCCTTGTGTGAAATTACTGACATCTTAGTTCTCAGGGTGGGCTTTGCTGTCTTATTAGTGTCAAAGTAAGTCACTAATAAGACAGTGGATGCTATGGGAGGTAGAGACTACTTACCATCAGGTGGCCCACCTGTTCGTCAGCTCACTAGTAACATAAAAAAAGTCCTGGCTAATACCTACGGTAGCAGTCGTTGTGAGCCTCGTAAAGGCCTTGGGCGGCAATGGGAGGTTCAACATCTCTGACACCAGGGTTCCGTCATACATCTTACAGCCCAAGTCACACAGAGCCGTGACCGGTTTTCAATGTGACAGGGTGCATAAGAACTCATAGGTTTCAAAAAATACCGCCCCCGGAACGCTTCCGCTACCGCCTCAGTGTGACTCGGGCTTAGGTACATCTCACACGATATGATGCTAAGCACCTTTTCATCTCCATGGGTTACGGACTCGATTATTTACCAAGTGAGGTAAGAAGAATTTCTTCAATAAATTCAACTCATTTTTGTTTCCTCGTGTTTTGTTGAATCTTGAATTGTGATATGAGGTTGAAATTGGATTATTATTGTAACGAAATTTTCGGTGTCGCTGGTAGGGGAAAACGGGAAGCATGCTTATATCCTATTCTTTGAAAAAATGAAAGTTTGAGTTTTATTTTTACATTGTAGATCTTTGCTCAAACATTTTGATAGATGTACGAGTGCTATAAAAAAAGGCTTATGCCTTGCTTAAGTTTAAAATCCTATTCTATTAAAAGAGCAATATTTGTATACAGGGTGTTAATTTAATTGCGTGCCATAGCTCAGGGGCGGGTTCAGTATCAGTAACTGAACGACTTTAAAGGACATAAAGTTTTGAACTTCCCATACAATTGTGTTGGTGACTTAGTATGGGAAGTCCGAAATTATTTTTTATTTTTCGCCCTATGTTCCTTGGGGAAATTGTTCAGTTACGGATGCTGAACCCGCCCCTGAGCTATGGCACTTATTTAAATTGACACCCTGTATACAGCGTGAATTTTCATTGGTTTTGCTTAGCATAGTAAAATGTTCACTTGAATCGAATGAGGCGAAAATTTTATTAAATGTAAAAAAAAAATTTCATTGCGAAAGTTGCTTGTTATCACGACTGAATTGGTCTTCCGGAGCAAAACCTATGAAATTTCACGCTATATAAAATCGATCTATCTAGGTCTCATGTCTAGGAAAATTTGTTTTCGTCGTACTTTTGACCATTTCTTGAGGACAGCAGGTTTCAAAAAACCTACAGCGCCATCTTTTGGTGAGTAGCATAGCTTGCTCACAAATACAATGTCTATTTACTTTAAGAGATTTTAGGGGCTTATTTAAACTTTTACAATACCAAAAATCAGCCGGTCAATAATTGCGGTTAGTTTTCTACCCACTACTAGATGGAGCTGTACGTGATGGACTTCGCTTCCTTTGTAGTAGAATACTTTTCGATAGCATTTTCCTCATCAATATTCAAAAAAATGTCATAAATTGTCCAAACCTCTTGCAAATTATAAACTTTTTTATCCCGCAACATTCCCTTCGTCCACGAACAATGTTAGACGAGTATGCTTTTTTTATAATAAGAATTTATCTAATGAACCTCGAGGTCTTTCTTGCTGTGTAACTTTCATAAATATGTTAATATACACGTCTGTTTCTGTTTTAAATAGGTACATAATACAGAGCAAAGCTCGATCGTCCAGGTATTTCAAATTAAGAACACATGGAATTGGGGACACTTCGATTTTCATAGGAATGAAGGACCAACCAAACGATCTTGATGATTATAATGAACAAACTGATCCATTCGTGTCTTTACCATTACTTCACTTACGTGATCGAAAAGATACAACTACACCAAAGGCTCACCTTTTTACCTATCTTAAGTCCTACGTAATCCCAATTTATATTCAAAAACCAACACACAAAAAACATCTTTATTACAATTACTTTAAGAGTCAAACTCCTTTGTCAACCTAATGCAATATGGGAAAATTTACTACTACCATAAGTGAGACGCTTGGGTTTGAAAAATGGGGTCAATCTTTATTCATAGTGGTGGTCAAAGGAAATATGTTTCCGAAAACCCATAAAATTTGTCACAATAAATCTAAAATCACAAGGAAGATGCACTTTCGTGGATCGTAAAATGGAAATCTAGCGAATGGGGTTAAGTTTGCATCTTAAGAGTTAAAAAAAAAACTACGATGTGGCACATATTTACCGTTTACTAAATCTGACTATTTATATTTAAGACAAAGGAAGCGCCCGTGGACGAGTATAATTAATCTGTGATTCCGAGTTTCATGCGTTTTTCGTGCTTCGGAAGGCACGTTAACACGTTGGTCTTGACTATTGTCACTGATAGTAGACGTTAAGCCAAGTCAAAGGTCATTTGACGGCTTGAAAACTCTGACAGCCAGTTAGACAGATAGATAGAAACTCTTTATTGCACACAAATTTACAATAATTGTGTAAAAACAACTTATATCTTATTGCGCCTAAAGGCGGCCTTATTGCTTAGAGCAATCTCTTCCAGGCGACCTTTGAGGTTGGATAATAATAACCTAGCAAAGCCTAATCTATGATTGGGTCTGGTTTGCCCTCTGTGTTGCGGAGGTCAGATGGTAGTCGCTCTGTGTAAAAGCCAGTGCCCTCGTCAAGTCCCCCAGGTTAGATAGCCGAATCCGGAACAACGAACCTAGTCTAGAGCAAGTATGATATATTTAAACAAAGGACATAATACATGCAGAGTACATAATATTCAGCAACTAAAAGCAAAAATATTCTTAAACAAAATTTTCATTCTACCGACAGCAAAACAATACAAAATACGTCTGCAAGTCAAGATGCGCTTCAACAATCAGACTTGAAACAATTATTATTTAATATGCAATCAGACCCCCTTACCCCCCTTCTAACCCCCCTAATTGGTCCAGGACAATGGTCGAAGCAAATGGCTCGAAAAATTACCTACTATTCTACAGGCGCGTCGCACTGGGGACCTATTACTGAAATGGTCGAAATAATGGCGGCTACTCGAAGTGGATGATGCTTTGTGGTATTTTGTTGGAGGAAATAATAAAGAGGACAAAAGAGTTTATTTGGAAAAAAACATTTTAACAGAGTAAAATTTATAGTTAGTGTGATTGATACAGTACACACACACGTACACAATTAATCTATACGACGCGATGGAGTGCATTTTACATATCCAGGAATCGGCAGTGTACACTCAAGAGCGGGTCAAGCTTAACACTCGCAATGCAACCCCTAGCTCTTACGGCTATTGAAATAAGAATGATACAAAATCCAATCTGTCAAGCTTGATGTGCTCTTGACTGTAAGTACGTGCCTCTGTCTGTGTATCTACTTACTGGTATTTAGTTCGATCATTTATAACCCGAACAATTCAGGTTGTCTTACCGAAAGTAAACGAGAAGGCACAGCTGAGCCTAAAACCCTTTTTGGCAAGAATTTCCAAGTCACCAAATGGACCCGTACTTTTACTGACACTCTAGCTAGATAGTTGCCAGGACTAACAGCTTCACGTGTCTTTCGAAGCACAGAGCAACTATAAGCGTGAGAGCAGGACGGAGCAATAAGTGTCTCTGTCGCTCCAATATCTTACGCATCGCTCCGTCCTGCTCTCACACCGCTGCCATTATAATCGAGCTACATTATTTGGACTATAGTTACTGGAAATAATGACGGATCAAATAATTTCCACAACCCGGACACTACATACATCGAGCACGAATTTGAAATTGGAAGGTTGGTGCGCGGGGGAGCGGGGTAGATTGTAAGGGGGGCAGAGAGTGTCCGTTCTGTATGATAGTACTATTACTTTATTCTGTGCTTTCAGTGACATTCCATGAAAAAGGTGCTGTTTACGTTAAAACATTACATTTCATTACATGACATAAAATTATCGTAGATTCATTAAATTATCAAAACAAAATAAAAGAAACGCACACACACATGGGCACTTAAAACTATTCAAATAGTCAAAGGTCTTTGTCAGGCCGCCTTACTAGCTCATCCGCAATGTGGCGCTAAGCTTGCGTTAGTGACGGATGCGTCTGACAGCGCCATCGGTGCAGTCTTGCAGCAACATGATGGACGTTCTTGGCAACCCCTTGCATTTTTCTCTCATAAATTAAGCCCCACTCAACAGAAATATTCACCTTACGTAAAATAACGCAATTTATTCGATAAGATATCGAAACACTACAAGCGCAAAAACGAACATCGAATATTCCAAACATTTTTTTAGCTATCTACTCAGAATGTAAAAGCAATCACCTTACCACCTCATAACTCGTCCTCCAATCTTCAAAATTCAATCCCGTAAATGCAAATCGGCCCCCGATTTGGAATTCAAATTCTCCCAGACGATTCTGTTAATGAACGTCGACACTTACCGCTCGATTTAAAAATAGGACTCCTCGACTTCGTTAATTTGTGCTTGGGAGATTGGATTTTGAAATGTCTGTTCGAATATCGATGTACTTTAACAGGACAAATCTTATTCTATGCACGGGTTCAAAGTTCGACGCCCGAAAAAAAAAAACAAATATCAGATATTTTTATCCGCCAACCGCTTCTATAGAAAAATAGAAAATGATATTTTATTCGCTTTTCTACGAAGCCCAGAGGTTCGAAGAGAAATATTTCTTTTGCAACTTGCTCTTGACAGATCTAGTCATGAGGTTGGACTATCCAATATGATATGAGGTCGTCAATGGAACGAACTTTCCCAGAAGTAGCCTGTTCACTCGCAACTTAAACCAATTCGGGTTATATGAACTCAGGAACACAATTTTTTTTTTGCAAATTGTTTTTTTATTGCAAATGCGTAGAATATCACCTAGGTATGTGCGTCTGGACTCCTGATGGGAGAAGGATGTTGGTGGAAGAAGCTCATGGAGCTCTTGTGCACACTATCCGAAGCACAAACTGCGAAAGACCGACAGACAAATTTTCGACGGTGGGTCGAAGGGTAATTTCCACCGACTAAGAAGAAGCGGATCCCCGACACCCATTTCACAACTACACAATGCCCAAAGTCCGCCTTAAATGCCGTAAAAGATTTCTGAGGTCAACTTCTCCCACAACAAACAATAACCCAAACACGGCAAGAGAGCAAGTGTGGGTCAACAAATTTCCAGTCCCATCAGGATACGTCCAGAAACTCTGCCACCTGGACACAATCTGCAGTGGTCAACCTGGAAGTCGCTAAACCGTCTGCGAATCCAGGTTGGCCGCTGCAGAGAAAACATGGCGAGGTGGGGCTTCGCAGACCAGTTGCTAAGGCACTATGACTGTGGAGCTTCATCTCAGAACATGGCGCACTTGCTCTCTTGTCCACTGTGCCGCTCCACTGAAGAGGACCTGCGCGACGCGTCGGACAGAGCCGTAGAAGTGGCAAGGTTTTGGGAAGAAAGTATTTGAACCAACGTGAAGGTATTTGTACATTGACACGCAGAAGAAAAGCGACATCTCATTAGTCATTACCAAAAAAATATTCGAAGAAAATTTCGACTTCCCACGCAAACAGACGACATCTTTCCCAGGGATTTCGTGAGACCCTGGTTTCCTCACAAGTCTGCGACCCATACATAAACAAACTTCTCATTCCCCAAAAGATAAATTAGATAAATTACACGTACAAAATTTAATTAACCGAGAAGTTAACAAAACACCAAAAAGTTATCTCATAGAAAGTCAAAAATAAGTTATTTTATTAATAACTCAAATACAGCAACGGAACCCTTGTCATTTGGGAATCCGCAAGAAAAACAGAAATAATTTAACTTGGGTGTCTCTGAGTCAACAAATGTTAGAAGAAATTAGTAGAAATATTATGTCCCTGCGGAGCTTGGCTGGGGAGTTAATAATATAATTTTTATTTAAAGTAAGTTTTATTAAACTCATTAAAAAGTACAATAATATTTAACACTGCATCGGAAGGCACGTTTAAGGGATGGTACAAGGGGAAAGTAAGGTTTGTATTTTCTATATTTAAAACAAAAAAATTAACAACTTTCTCTAAGGCACAGAGAACAGGACATTTTTTTTCAGAACAACTCGGCACCGTAAAATGAACATATTTTTCGTTTTTCGACCTTAATCTCATTGTTTTCGACCCATGTTTTTTTTTAAAAGTTGTTCAGTTTCACAGTCTGAGTATCAAAAAAAAATGTAAGTACCTAGTAATATGCAAGTTTATACAAGGTGTAACAAAAAGGGTATACAAACCCTGAAGGATGTGAATTTGCCCATGAAACTGAACAATTTTCCCAAAATACGAAAAAAAAAAAATTCCTCCCATATTTTTTTTTTTTTTTTTCTCTATAATGGATCCTGGTCATCTGAATAAATAATTTTATTATTATTATTATTATTATTATAGCAACTGAATCAGCTGATGGAGCATTTTGTATGGGAGGAAAAAGTCTTTTTTATGTTCTTTAGGTAAAGTTGTTCAGTTTCATGGGCAGAATCACATCCTTCAAGGTTGATATGCCCTTTCTGTTACATTTTGTATAAAACTCCAAACTATAAAATTCTTTGCCAAAGCAACTATATTTATAACTTTGTTCTTTAATAAAATTTCCCTTTCAAAAGCCAGCCTTAAACTTTACACCTTAGCTCACATTATCCAACTTTAATAACACAATGTTGACTAGTTACCATTGAGTTATTATCTACTACAGTACTAGAGTGAACACAATCTAAACGGCTACTCTCGCGCCCATTGGACATTTGTTAAAAGTTATGTCAAAACTAGTTTATGTCGGGTGCAAAACGCGTCCACATATTTGAAGTCAAAAATCACTATTAGAAATTTTTATGTAGATTACGCGATCGAGAAAAGCCTTTAATTTAAGCTTTTAATTTGTGGACTTCTTCAGGCAAATTTTAGTCACAGATTTATATGACAACGCTTAAAAACATTTTGATAGTTTTTATTTAATTAGGTATTGCACACAACCTATTAAATCGTCTTTCATTCGCACTTTTTGTATCCTATGTGTTTGTAAAAAGATTTGGAATCATCTTTGAACCTAAAAACTTTGACATTCTCGTATAATCATCTTAAGTCAAAACATTTTAAAGACATATATTCCAGATTCGTCAGCAAAAATATACACAGATGAGAAGTAAATTAAGTTGTCAGGTATTAAGCGTTATTACCGCGTTGTTACCGGTCGTCATGGAGATCTTTAGGGGAGAGCTTTGTCCAGCAGTGGACGTCTTTCAGCTGATATGATGACGATGATGAAGCGTTATTAAAGTCTCTGCGATCTTAGGCCCTACAGTGTGGGTGTTTCTCGGTGGTCATACTGGAATGTCCTTCTATTATGACCAGTGAGAATACTTATTCTTGATAGTCATACTATTTCTAGGTTTTTGTTTTCCTTCATCTGTATATCATCATCGTATCAACCTACAAACGTCCACTGCTTGACATATGCCTTCCCTAAAGACCTCCACCGACTTACGGTGTCTTTTCATCCAACTCAATGTTAATTCCTACGGTACTAGTTACACATGATCGAACGCAGGTCAGAGGGTCGAACCTGTGGCCTCTCCTTTCACTGCCTTGCGTTGCGTAACACCCGACATGGATACAAGTACATGCATATAACATATAAATTATGTTCCTATTACATCATTATTTGGTGTTATTTGATAATAAGACTTTGTTGTGTCTATTGTGAAAGTGATTGTTGATGGTATGTCTCATATGCCTGTAAATTTACTGGCTCTCTTACCCTTCAAACCGAAACAGCAGTGCAAACATTTCTGCTTCACGACAGAAAAAGGAAAGGGGGTGGTACTTCCCCAGACGGACTTTGCACAAAAGCCCTAGGCTTGGTAATAATAATCATGTAAAATTTTAAAGGTCCATGTAAACAAAAAAAATAATACTAGAAATAAGTACAAACTTGATCAACCATACACTAGATTAGCAAAAGTCAATACATCTTTCGTTGGTCTGTGTGTACGATACTACAACAAAATACCTGACAATATAGTGCAATTACCTGAGAGAAAGTTTAAACAAAGTGTAAAGCAAACGTTATGTACAAAAGCTTACTATAGATTAGAAGACTATATGAATGACAAAGTGGTATGGTGCTGTGATATTTCAGCGAAACACAAGAAACACATTGTAAAAATCCGACTCTTAAAGTAGGCCGTGCTGCAGTGGGTTCTTGCCGTTTCTTGTACCCTGCACGATCCGAAACGGCGTAGACTCGCTCTATTTGCATTGTATTCTGCATGACATTCAATAAGTATTATGTAAAGAATCTACATTGAATCAAATGTTCTGAATCAAAGATTTTTGATACTCACTTACCGTTCGGCGTTCTCAAATCTTACAAAAGGGGAATATTTTATCTATGTTACGCTAGTAGGAGGAGTAGGTGGAGTTACCAGCACTTAGGATCTGGCACACGTATTCAATATCAGCGTATTTGACCGCGTTTCCGTAAGCGAAGTGGATTTGCAGATTATATGAGCTTCTGACATGGTAGTTACATGTAGATAGATAGATAACGAATACAAACTTAACTTCGCGCTCGTGGCTAGGCGATCGCTGTTTCTTTCCTATCAGGAAAATTAAGCAACGTTGGTTTGAAATAGGAACCGGATTGGTAACCGGGTATGAAAACTGACACGTTTCCTGTACTTCGGCAGACACGTATATCGTTGGTATGTAAATAGGTGCCCATTAACCGGAAGACATGATGTGGGCAGGTGAAGGTGGTTGTTTCGCACAGACACTACAAGTAAGGACGAAAAAATAATAATAATAGTCCCTGTCAAAATGACAGTTTATCATGTCTGTGTTTCGGGAATAGAACCAATATAATTTCACTTTTGACTTCGAGGTTACATCGCTACTAAAATTGACAACAGTAAATGAAATATCACTTCAACTCGCGTAGAATATGGGGGCTTGTCCTCACACCCACTCGGCCCATTGTCCAATAGATAAGTTCTCTATCTTAGAGATTTTGATAAACAGGGTCTTTTTAAATAAACTTTTGGAAGTACAGCCATTTAAAACTAAATTCCGACCTATATGGAAAATTTCAAGAATTGGAAGCGGTCCTTCTATTGGACTAACTGCTACGCACAACTAGTCGCGCAACCCAAATAGAGCGTTATCAAAGATATTGTAAGCTAAAATTATGAATAATTTTCCAAAGCAAAAATTTATTTATAAGAATATATTTCAGTCCTTTTCAACACCTATACACCTTCCATGTTCTAGTGGTTAGAGCGCTCGGCTCTCGATCCGAAGGTACTGGCTTCGATTCCCGGTAAGGACACTGTCAAGCAAAAATCTCTTTGTGCGACCTCCCCAGTTTGGTTAAGACATTGCAGGATGAATCACTTGATTGCCTGAAAAGTTACATGCTTCCGTGCTTCGCAAGGCACCTTAAGCCGTTGGTCCCGACTACTATCTACGACGATCCAACGCCAAAGGTTTCTGACATGACAAAGCATGCCTGGCTCAGTAACGACTTTGGCGACTCAGCAACTCTCACACCAGGGATTGTGAGGTCAGTCATCGACCTTGCAACCCACACAATGTGAAATGAAGACTTATGAACTACTACTATGAAAATTTACACCCAATATGACGCATATCTCAAATCTATCTCATATCTTAGTTGTTTTGAGTTATGAAATCTTGATATGTCGACTGATTTATGGCTCGTAATGACTTAGGTTAGGACCCTGCAGAGATTTGAGAGAATATTTGCACTCAATTTGTGAGGCAACACCACAGAGGCAACAGACTCCGAAGGTACAGAAGGCCAAAGATTAGCATTTTTTGACTAATTTACTATTTATTCGCTAGTTTCCAATCAAGGCAAAATGAGCTTCATTCTATTGATTACAAATCCGCTTGATGCTTTGCATTGATGCCGGTCGTTTGAGTGAGTTTATTACATCTTGTATGAAAATAAGCTAAACACATTATCAGAGACCCCTTTTAACTAGGCCAGTTGTTTGTGTTTACTGTAAAAGATCCACGCGGAAGAAGTTGTGGGCACAGCTAGTTATGTAGGAGTAAAAATGGATTTTTTTATAATTTTCACAATTAATATCAAAGGTCAAAATATTTGGCAAGAAGCTGGTCTTGTAGCACAGCAAAGGAAAAAGTCTAAAATCATTAAATATTCCAATTTTTCTGACACGCAACCAATCAAGGTAAATTAACTCTCATTTCAAGTACAAGTAAAAGAAGACGTAGAGACTAAAATTGAGAAAGGGATGCTGAGATAGTTTGGTCATGTAGAGAGGATGAATGAACTAAGATTGAAGAAGAGATCTACCAGGCGACAGTGAATAGAAACGTTGGAAGGGGAAGGCCTCGGCGAACGTACCAGGACCAAATTCAGGATGTTCTAAATAAAGGCCAGGTTAAAAGTACCCTAAACCTACGAGCATGTATGAAAGGATTGATGAAAGTAGAGGAAGCGAGGGAAGTATATCAAGATCGTAGCAGGTGGAGGACTGTGGTCTCTGCCTACCCCGGCGTTGAACACCCGTGATATTATGTATGTATGTACGAGTATGTTCAAGTACATTAATATTAAAGAGGGGTCAGATTTAAGTGGATGTGAGTTTTTAAATTCTAAACGCTTGAAGCATTTGGTAGGCAGGTACGGAACCCTTAGTGCGCGAGTCCGACTCGCATTTGGTCGGCTTATTTTTTTATTGTCAATGGGCTTACTCTTGACCTCAACAGAGATGAGGTCGACGATGGAACGAGCTTGCCCAGAAGAAGCCTATTCGCTCGCGAAATGAATAGATCCGGGTTATATGATCTCGGGAACACAGACGCAGTCAGAGAATTCAACTCTTTCTCAATTTTAATAAATGTGAATTTACTAATTGATAACGTATGGTTAACATCAATACGTGGGACACTCAGAAATATTTGCGACACTAAAAAAAATTGTTCTACAGGTACATATATTTTTATTAAATCTTTTCAAAGTACTCTCCACCAGCCTCTATACAAAGATTCATGCGTCTGAACCAGTTTTCAAAACACTTTTTCCAGTCCGCCGTAGACACCTCGTTTACAGCCTGCTCGAACGCAGCCAGCGCATCTTCCGGCGACGAAAATTGTATCCCCTTGAGCTGATTTTTTATTTTTGGAAATAAAAAGAAGTCACACGGTGCTAGATCAGGGCTGTAAGGAGGGTGACCCAGGAGTTTGACTGGTGTGCTGTCCAGGAAGTCCCTCGTTTTGAGCGCGGTGTGTGCAGGCGCATTGTCGTGGTGGAGCAGTAGTCCGCGGAGCCCTGTGTTTGGTCGCTTGTTGCTCACAACAGAAAAAACTTCTGGTAAACATTTGGTAGTATACCATTCGGCGTTGATGCTTCTTTGATCTCGTAAGGGAATTGAGGCCAAGTGGCCAGTCAAATTAAAAAAGCTGGCGATCAAAATCTTCCCCCCGCTTCGAGATCGCTTCACTTTGGTAGGCGTTGGTTCATTTTGAAACACCCAAACTGTCGACTGGCGCTTGGTTTCTGGATCGTATTGATAAATCCAGGACTCATCACCTGTTACGATGTCGTAAACACGCCGAGACGAGCCTGCTTCAAATTTGTTCAGCATATCACGGCACCATTCCACCCGGGCCTGCTTCTGAGCGTCGGTGAGGTAGTGCGGCACCCAGCGCGATACTATCCTCCTCACGCGAAGATGCCCGTGTAGAATCTCGTGAACGCTTCCCGATCCAATCTTTAATATGTGCTGAATCTCCTGATATGTAATTCGCCTATTATCTTGGATTAAATTTTTCACTGCTAGCACGTTTTCTTCCGTAATAGCCGTCAAAGGGCGACCGCTTCTTTCTTCATCCCTCAAGGTTGGTCGACCGCGCCTAAATTCGTTATACCAACGATACACGGTTGCCTTGGAGGGGCCTTCATCCATAAATGCCATTTG
Source organism: Athrips mouffetella (assembly GCA_947532105.1). Lineage (NCBI taxonomy): Eukaryota > Metazoa > Arthropoda > Insecta > Lepidoptera > Gelechiidae > Athrips > Athrips mouffetella. Next base: position 15,267,387 of record OX383981.1, on the reverse strand, counting down.
AAGTCTATCGAACGATTCATCCGGTTTCAGGCGACACTTGAAATCGTAAAAAATCATAGCTCTAAAATGTTCCCGGCGCAGATCCATTTTTCAGTAAGACACGATACTTTGAATTGGCTCGCAAAAAATGTGGAGGGAAATTTTGAAAATGGAACACACATATTTTTACTTACAAGTAATCATATTTTCGAAAAAGATTCTGACCGGCCAGTCTCCCATATATAAAAACTATTTTTCGCAATACTTTCTGAGTGGCCTGGTATTACATCATTACGACAATATATTGTACGTATGTTATGTTTGAATCAAATTACATAACAATGTGTAATATTAATTAGTTCAGTTAGAGGACAAGGGAACAGTTAGTCTGATTAAATATCCCTTTAGGGGCACGTAATGCTTTGATCACATAGATCTAAAAATATATTGGGTTTGGATGTGGCAGTTTATTATCTACAAAACAAAACCTTGTTTTCTCTCACTTTGCCCTGAGACTTCATAAATATTGTTTTAATGGTCTAGACCATAGAATACATGAAACAGAGTTAGAAAGGCGAAGTAGGCGGGCCCCGCGTGCCACGGATAGGTCCGTAGGACAAACAAACGTCAAAACCTCAAAATGACCCCTTCAGTCATTTGCCCGACTCAATGGCGTAAAGAGCAGCGACGTATTTTTTAAGAAAATGCCGTTTTGTGCGATATTATCACGTCGAGCTCACAGCAAAGATAAAAATTAGCAAAATGGAGGCCTATTGTACCACCGATAACCATTTTGAATACCTTTTTATCCACTATATTTGTTAAAACAAAAATATTTTTTAGCCGGTCGAAACCATAGCAAAAGTGCTTCCAAAAATACAACGATATCGATAAATTTCTGTATACTGGAATTATTCCTGTAATGTTGAATACTTACTTGTATATATTTTTTAGCTTTGAAGTTAACCAATAATTTCTTAATAATAAAAAATTAAAAATTGTTTGCACTCATACTAAATCCCAAATTTAGAAAGAGATTTTTGGCAGCTACCCAGGTGATCCAAAAGAAAAGCAAAGATGGATCGATGCCACAGGGCAAAAAGATTGGTTAGCCACCAAAACAAGTTCTACTTGCGCCAAACACTTTTTGGAGAGTGACATCATCTTTTCGGCACAAAGAAGACATTTAAAGCCTCTTGCTATACGCTATACCTGTTAGAAACCGAAATCACTTCCCGGAGGGACACCAACTTTACCACACACGTCTTTACTGGTATATTAATTTAATTTGTTGGTTCTTCTTATTGCTGACTAGCAGTTGCCCACGACTTCATTTGCGTGGGATTCGAAAAAAGAGTAGATATTATGCTTTTCCAGGTCTAAGTCCATATTCCTGCCAAATTTAATCAAATTCTGTTTAGTGGCTGGGTCGTGAAAGAGTAACAAACATCCAAACATATAAAAATTCAAACTAAAATAAATTATCTTTATAATATTAGTGAGATATAAATAAGAAAAATGTAAATATCATGTAAATAATAAAACAAAACAATGCTTCATGATCTATTTTATTGTTGAAGAATATTTACACGCAGGGATCTTCTAATAAAAAACCGGCCAAGAGAGAGTCGGACTCGCGCACCAAGGGATCCGAACCACCACATAATCACGATTGTATTAGAAATTTCAGTATGTTCCTGTGCTAGATTTTTTGAGTCCGACACGAGCTTGACTAGATTTTATTACTTTTTGTTATTTTATAGCTTATGCACTATAAACATTGCAATTTTCTTGTTTTCAAGTGTTCCCGTTTTTAAGATAGAGCATAAACAAAAATCGCCTAAAAAAGGTCTTTAGTATCGGAGCCACGCTTAATTTATATATTTATTACTGTTCATGAGATACAGCTCAAACAAAATTTTGTTGTTGTAGCGGCAACAGATATACACAATTTGTGAAAATTTCAAATTTCTACCTATTACGGTTCATGAGATACAGCCCACTGACAGTCAGACAGACATCGGAGGCATATCAATAGGTCCCGTTTTTCACCCTTTCGGTACGAAACCCTAATAAAGAATGAGTATAAAACTAAAACTCGTATACAAGGTGTAAGTAAATACTTGGCTTCTCAAACAAAAGTTATTATGATGCGTTTCCAGGCAATACACAACACAATAAAACTAATTAAGAACGCATCCTTTCCTTCCCTCTCTTCCCCCCCCCCCCCCCCGTACCTGCCTGAAACATCAATGAAAAAGCAATGGCCGCGCGCGCAATTCTGTTCTCATTAAAATAATATCTAAAACGACAAAAACACCTGGGTATAATACAAAGTGACTTTGAATTTACAATGTTTTGTGTAAAGATTGATTGATGCAGTGTAACCTCTAATAAGAACCAGCGCCTAGATTCCCTATCATCAGGTACGTCCTTCTTCACCCCGCCGCGCCGCCTGAGAATCGGATCTGTAAACGTTAGTTTAGTATTATTTAGTCTGTGATTTTAGTGAGATATAAAAAATAAAACAGTTTGCACAACCTAACATTAGCGTGATGATTAGTTTCTGCGCATGGTGACACGCGGAGAGCCAATGAACGCTTCCCAGTCCTTCCTCCACCATACCCCGCGCACCCCCGCGACTCGTTTTTTGTGTTCTGCGCATTAACCGCCATCGCTAGAGTTAGTTATTGCAAGCTGTACGAATCTAAAACAAACCTATGTTTCGTGGAAAAGTTGTAATCCAGAGTACAATAATCCATTTTATCGATAATTTGCCCAATGAAACATACATCCCTAGCATTTGCACAATAATGATACCAGTATAACACAACAATTTAATATTTCAAAATCGCTAACTTTCTATTTTCAGTAAAGAAAAATCTAAATTATTTTTTTAAGTATTATGCATAATGTTGCACACATTTATAAATATATTGTTAGGGAAATATTTAAAAGGAAAGTTAAAACAAAGAAAGATCCAATGGATATTTTTTGAACCGTTTTGTGCAAACTTTATTAGTAAGGCCACATTTTATCTTTGTCTCTTTCTCACCCAAAAACGTCAGATTTTGACGTTTTTGAAAATAATGTTATAACGTAATGTAATACGGTAAATTTTTGATTGCTTGGATTTGGCTCTTTTGACTTTTTCGATTCACCAGTAGACGACAAATAGCTAGCGGTTTTTTTATGTAGTGAAAATATAATTTATCGTGTAAATGTGTGCAAACTGGCGACACCGGTTCCCATACAAAATTGTTAGCATTGCCTTTCTAACTCTGTTTCATGTATTCTATGGTCTAGACCTAAAAATTTTGGGTATTTCTATAATTTTCACGGAAATAACACCACCCGGCCGAAGTTATAGATTGTTTTTAAAAGCAAGTAAATATAAAAATTGCTTCTAAAGAAAGCATAAGGACAACAGAATCAAATACTTAAATTGGAACTGATTGTCCAAAACAAAACGGCATAAACTTAATGCACGAAAATCCGCAATTTTTTTTTTCTCCCATCAAGTGAGCAAGCAGTCACCACCGCTTTTAGCATCTAAATTGTCTTGAATTGTGACGGGGTTTTACACTAATAAGAAAGCAAAAAGCGCGTTGCCCACAATGACAACAGTGTGTCTCAAATTGATATGCCGAATTTTTTGAAGTGAAATCTTCTTTAGCGGCGCTTGGCACTTTTTTAGAAGGGTAAAAAATGTTAAACTCGCGTCAGATGCCGCGTCAGATCTCGCGTCAGATTCGTAGCCTGATCGAAAAAGCGTCAACTGTCAACCTTATTGTTAATACAATACGGGTTTTTATTCAGTGACATCAAAGAAGTACACGAGCAATGGCGCGATTGACCCTTACAAAAAGCATATTATTCAAAAATGCAAGTTTTCACTTCTGCCGGCACTCCCGGAGTGCAACCCGTCCTTTTTAGGGTTCCGATACCAAAATGGTAAAAAAAAGGAACCCTTATGGTGCCGCTCTGTCTGTCTGTCTGTCTGTCACACCTCTATATCTCAGCAACCACTTACGCTATCGAGCTGAAATTTGGAATAGTTTTAGAATATAGTTGCCCAACTTAATTGCACATGAAAATTTTTTGAAAAAAGTATGATTATTAATGTAAAGGGGGCCAAAATAGGGGGGGCCAAATTTCAAATTGTCGCTACTAGGTCGAGTGGGGTATCATATGAAAGGGCTTTACTTGTACATTTTAAAATATATTTTTGTATTTTTTTAAGTTTCTTAGTTTTCAAGTTATGATGAAAAATGTCAAAAAAAATACCATTCCCCCCCCCTTATCTCCGAAGTTTGAGTAAGGGAAAATCTGAATTAATTACAGTTGACAGAGGTTTATGTAAACTTTACAGCAAAAATAAAACGATCTTTCTAAGTTGCACAGTTTTTCAGAAATCTGCAAAAAACCTTTACAAACAAATTTAGTTTTGCGGTCCTGAAAATGGACTTTATTGCTTCCAAAAATACTATAGGTATATCGGAACCCTCGGCGCGCGAGTCCGACTCGCACTTGACCGGTTTTTTTAAATAAGCCCAATGCCACATTCTTTGCCTTTCTCACCTCTCAAATTATGCATCACATGGCTTCAAAGCGTATGCTTTGATACAAATTATTGTACTACGTATGACCTAAAAAAGTCATCTGACCGGTTTCCGATTCTTATGAACATAAAAAATACATATCAAATGGCCTAACCTATCCTAAGTAAATCTGATTTTTAATGCCACATCCTTCTCCAATACCTTCTTACCTCCAAGATCATGCATCACATGGCTTCAAAGCGTATGCTTTGATACGTTCTACACGATGATATTAAATTTCTAACCACTATGCTATAATACACGGTTTTATGATATAACGCTAAGCTCTGCATAGCCATAGGTATTATTATGGTTTCTTTCTATATCTTTGAAATCAAGAGGACAAACTTTCTTAAGGTCTACTTTGGATAAAGATTCAGGTAACTTTATTCAATGTAGATTCTTTATACCACACTTATTGAATGTCATAACATGCAGAATACAATGCAAATAGATCGACACCGCAGGATATCACCCATACTTGGTTGATATTCCGCACATTCGCACAAAGCGCTTTGAAACATCTTTTATTATGCGCACGGCCAAGGAGTGGAATTCTCTGCCTGCGTCTGTGTTCCCGAGTTCATATAGGTTTTTCTTACCAGCTGCAATGTAGCTACTATTTCTATTCTCATGACCTACAATCTTAAAACCCATGAAACGTTTCGTCATTTGTCAACATCACTTAGATCCATACAAAAACTTTATCCTTCAAACAAATTCATGTCATTGTAGACGTATCATCACGATTTTTTTCTGTTCAGTGTGACCAGATTAAATTTGAACATTCTGCTAGACGTTGGGCTGAAAATGATAAAAAAAAATCCCGCAATTATTATTTTTCTAAATAGCGAACAAGACCATTCGTTAATGTATGATTTTATAATAACCAGGACCCTAGTCAATTTTACATCATGCTGTTGATTTTAGTGGTAGTAAGTTGATCCAACCGAAAAGATTCTTGAAGAATTTTTGATTCTGGATCAAAATCTGCAAAAGTTATAATTTTTTTGGGGTTCCGTACCCAAAGGGTGAAAAACAGGACCAATATTAATATGCCTCCGATGTCTGTCTGTCAGCGGCCTGTATCTCATTAACCGAAATAGGTAAATAGTTGAAATTTTTACACATTATATATTTCTGTTGCCGCTATAACAACAAACAATAAAAAGGAGTAATAAATTAAAAACGTGTTTTTTGCTCGATTTTTGCTATAGTAAAAATGAGAATACTTAAAATCGTGAAAATTGGTACGTTTGTAGAGCATAAGCTGTAGAATAACAACATAATAATATAATAAAAACTGGTCAAGTGCGTATCGGACTCGGGAGAATTTAATACACTTCTGCGTGACAGCGCGTAATAACCAAGACGGTATTTTTACCTCAGCGGTACGGGACCCTCGGTGCGCCAGTCTGGCTCGAACTCGGCCGGTTTTTTTTAGTGTGGCACCCACCCAGATGAAGCCAATTCACTCGCTAAGAGAGACAAGAGAATTCAGGTTATATGATACAGAGGCAGATGGCAAACCTTACAGTTTACATGTTCGCACTGCAAAAGATGTTGCAAAAATTGTGCGAAAGAGTGGAATCTTTACCTGCTAAAATCACAGAATTTTCGTCATCTGGTCACACCGTTTCTATTATTCCATACACAATCAAATGTTACTCAACACATGTCTGGACACGTCTCTTCATACTCTTCAAGCTTCTCACGATTTCAAAATCGATTCGGGTTCAACAGGTCATACGATTCTTGCAATCGAGTTTGTCTCTACGCAACCGGATCGCGATTTTGAATGCACAAATCGATCATAGTTCGAGAGTCGAAGTATACTAATACTGCTTTACAAATATGACTGAAGTGGAATTCTTAAAACATACTCCAGAGCAAGAAAAACAGGCGGGAAAAATTCAGCACGGATGTTTAGATAGTTAGTTAGTGGGCCTTTAGTCCTTTTTGTATGCAGTTTAGGCAGGCTGATAATGTAAACCAGCACAGCTCCTTCCAGAAGCTCAAAAGTCCCCGGGACATTCACAGACTTCACAGAACGACCTAGCATTGTCGAGAATTTTGGCCTGATGCGGTCAAACTAGGAATTGAAAGATAAAAACCGGTCAAGTGCGAGTAGGACTCGCGCGCAGATGTTCCGATATACCTATAGTATATTTAGAAAGAAACTATAAAGTCCCATTCTTGGGACCGCAAACCTCAATGTGTCTGTAAAGGTTTTCTGCAGATTTTTCAAAAACTTTTATACTTAAGGAGATCGTTTTATTTTTACTTTAATATTTACACATACTCGTACCTCTATCGACTAAGAATAATTAATTCATATTTTTCCTGTCGCAAACATCGGAAATAAAGGGGGATGGTATTTTTTTTTACATTTTTCAACATAATTTGAAGACTATTAGTTGTAAAAAATTATAAAAGAGCATTTTGGAATGTACAAGTAAAGCACTTTTATATAATAATCGACTTAGTAATGACAATTAAAATTTTACACCTCTATTTGGACCCCCTTTACAATAATATTTCTTTTATTTTTTAGTTTCCAATAAACTTGGGCAATCATATTCTAAAACTATTCCAAATTTCAAGTCGATATCTTGAGTGGTTGCTCAGATAAACAGGTGTGTGTGTCGGACACGGAAAGAAAGAGAGACGAAAACGCACTATAAGGGTTCCGTTTTTACCATTTTACACTTAAGAGTGCACTCCGCGCACACTAGCGCCCTCATCAGAATTTAATTAATTTCTTTGAATTAGAGACCAAAATGAAAAATTGAAGAACGGCTAAGTGTTCTTTGTCAGGATAGCGTTATTTTAAACTATTACAATTAGCTTTATGATATCTTGTTTATTCAAAATCCTTAAAACGGAAATTGGTGGCCACCGCGTTCCGTTCCGTTAAAATTAAATTGGCAGATAGTTAGACAAGCTCAAACTGAACGTGTTTTCCTATGGTAAATTGTTCGAAATGAAAAAAAAAATACATATTAATAAAATAAATTACTTAGGTAGGTATGTATCGATAAGTCGATTTCTTTTCGTATTTCGACTTGTTACCCGGAAAAGTTATTCAGATTCATCGTCTGAATCTACTGTTTCAGATAATTCAATCGTACGCCTAACACCCAGTATGACAACCTTTCCTGCATCTAGTATCTCGTTAAATTAGTTTTCATACGGTCGATTATCCGCCTATAAGAAGGTTTAAAAGGTCATCTCGATTAAAATAATACTTAGTAGGTTTATGATATCAACATTAACTTGAAATCAATTAATTTTAATGGATTATGATACAAGTCTATGATACAATATTAAATTAATTGGTAGAATGAATTATAGGAGGTTCATTCTAGGAGGTTCATTCTAGGAGATAATTTAATGTAGGTAATGTAAGACTGATGAAATTGGTGAGAATGGTGAACTGATGAGACTGGTTTTTTTTATTGTTAATGTGCTTACTCCTCACCTCGAAGAAGCCTATTCACAGTTTGCCCAGAAGAAGCCTATACCCTTGCGACTTGAATAGATTCGGGTTTTAAAATTAGGGAACACAGACGCAGGCAGTGAATTCCACTCTTTAGCCGTGCGCATAATAAAAGATATTTCAAAGCGCTTTGTGCGAATGTGTGGAATATCAACCAAGTGTGGGTGATATCCTGAGGTGCGTCTGGACTCCCAATGGTAGAAGGGGGATGGTAGAAAGAATAAGCTCATGGAGCTCTTGAGCACACTCTTCGAAGTACAATATGTAAAAGACCGACAGACATGCAACCTTGCGACTGTGGGCCAGACAGTAAAACTTGGTTTTCACTAGCATCTTATCACCAACGAGTGTCTTGGCTCTGCGATATATCGAGCCAAGTATGGCTAGTTGATGTTTGGCTGAGCCATCCTAAAGATGACAGCAATTCTCCATGCTGGCAAGCCTGTGACACTCCGCACTCTAGGTATGCAACGCGGCGCTAGAAGTCGACTGGGTGAGGCAGTCGATTTTACTTTTCTTTATGTCATCTTAAGCTTATGGCGGCAAAATAGGTAAGTAAGTATTTGCATGTTTGATTGAACAATATTACATACCTACTTGCATCTCGCTCAGATCTTCAGAGTATCGAGTCCCTATCCCAGTACTAGGGATCTTCAGAGTATCGACTTTATGTTTAGACCGTAAGCGTTAGCGTAATATTATATATTCTTTGCCGTAAGGTTGAAATTTGTAGGCCCCCCGCCTGGGACTGTCGGATCTGTAAACGTTAGTTTACTATTATTTAATCTGTGATGCTGGTGAGCTATATCTAATACTACTTCACCAAAACGCTCTCAAAAGCTAATTTCGCAACTGTGTACTGTACAGCGTGTTGCGTTTAGAATAGCAAAGATCGAAGTGACGTCATAACCACAGGCTGCGCCGTTCCCAGGCGAGTATCAAGTGTTGTGATTTAGTATGCGCCGCGCGAGTCGCTTACCAAATCACTTTTGAAAGCTGTATGGAGATTTCGGTGCATATGGTCAATTTGGTTCCCCACAAATACTTTCGCTTATTCTAACATATATTAAATAATAGCCTGTTGCCCGTGGTTTAGTGGTTCTTTTTAGGGTTCCGATACCAAAATGGTAAAAAAAGGAACCCTTATGGTGCCGCTTTGTCTGTCTGTCCGTCTGTCACACCTGTATATCTCATCAACCACTCATGCTATCGACTTAAAATTTGGAACAGTTTTAGAAAATGGTTGTCCTATTTAATTACACGTAAAAGAATTAAGAAAAAATTATGATTATTGATGTAAAGGGGGCCCAAATAGGGGGGGCAAAATTTCAAATTGTCGGTACTAGTTTGAGTGGGGTATCATATGAAAGGGCTTTACTTGTACATTCTAAAATATATTTTTGTATTTTTTTACAACTTGAAAGAAAGAAGAAGATTGTGAAAGGAAAAATCTGAATTAGTAACAGTCGATAGAAGTTTATATAAACACTAGCGGTCCGCCCCGGCTTCGCACGGGTTTCGATATAGGTTCTTGCTGCGTCGAGGGTTACTAAAAAAACCGGCCAAGCGAACGTCGGAATCGCACCGAGAGTTCCGTACAACTAAGGTAAAAATACCGTCCTAGTTATGAGCAGTCATACCGTCTTAGTCACGCAGAAGTGCATTAAATTAGCTCGAGCCAACACGCACTTCATCATAACCATCATAACATCCCATAATACGTCCACTACAGGACAGGGAGCTCCCTCCAGGATTCCAGCTCTAGCTAGAAGAATTTGGAGGGAAAGTACCTTAGTCACCACGCTTGTTAGCGTTACGGCTGGCATCATGGACCGCGTTTGTTGGTGACCGCAGTATGTAAGATGGTGCGATACACGGAAAGATGCTGCTGCCCATCTTCCGGTTTGAAAACCCTTAGCCGCCTCTTACGACACCTACAGGTAGAGATTGGTCGGTACTATTCTTTGCCGCTACCACACGGAACGACACGCACTTGACCAGTTTTTCTTATTGGTTGTTATTCTATAGCTTAAGCACTATAAATATACCAATTTTCACGCTTGTAAGTGTTCCCCTTTTTACGATAGAGCTAAATCAAAACTCGAGCAAAAATCGCTCAGAAAAACTAAACGTTAGTTTACTATTATTTAATCTGTGGGAAAACACGTTTTTAGTAGGGGAGTCCCCCATTATTTATATTTTGTTCTTAGTTTTTGTTGTTATAGCGGCAACAGAAATAGATAATCTGTGAAAATTTCAACTGTCTACCTATTACGGTTCATGAGATACAGCCCGCTGACAGACAGACAGACATCGGAGGCATATTAATAGGGGCCCGTTTTTCACCCGTTGGGTACGGAACCCTAAAAAGAGTACATTTTAAATAAAATTTGGATAATATTTTGAATTAAATGTTTAGGTACTTAAGTAATAGACAAAGCTAGATTTCTCATCAGCACATACACTCTTTGATGCCCTGCCTGCCTACCCCGTGAGGAAGGGATATAGGCGTGAGATTACACTCAATTACACATACAGGAAACATAAGCCAAATTTTTCGTGTCTATTCTCTCTTGTAGATAAAAGCATTACAGTCACTTAGAATCGTCAGCAAAGTCGCCGCCTGGCTTGTAGGCGCTCACTAGGCCTCCCCCAACGGGGAATCACCTGGTGGGCTGCCTCGCCGGCGGCGTGAAAATCATACCTCGTCACTCATTACCATCGGGCCACATGCTCGATGAGAAAGGCTCGGGATACGGGGGTATCCCCCTTTACCCGCAACCCCACGACCGCAAAATAGGTCGCGGATGACCCTGTTGGTTGGTCACTTAGAGCGCTGTTTCTTTAATTTCAATTTTGGTAACGATTACACTCATGATAACTTTTGAATGGTATGTCCGATTTGAATAATTCAAAAAGTAATTTACAGGTACTGATATAGCCTTGAATAAAAATCATTTATTTGGATAAGGATTAATAGGTACGAATAATGTAGCCTATATAGTTTGTACCGGCGTTACTATTGCATATTTTAACATGAAAAAGTAGTTATTGTGACATAACTGTAATAGTTAGACATATGATATTGCGGACTTTTTTGTGTCTTCTATAAACCTGTAGTACATCACTTTGCTCTATTGTTAATAGTTTCGGCAGCGTACGCGATATAAGGATGCTATTTGGTATTTTTTTCACACCTTGGGTTACATTATCGAAGTTTTCATACGGAACCCTAACATTTTTGAAAATTCTTTATAGCCTTTGTTCATCACAAATAATGCAGGTTTCTAATGGTGAAAGAATTTTCCAAATCGGTCCAGTAGTTTCGGAGCCTATTCGATGCAAACAAACAAACAAACAATCAAATCTTTCCTCTTTATAATATTAGTGTAGATTACATCAAAAATAAAACGATCTTTCTAAGTTTAACAGTTTTTTAGATATGCAAAAAACCTTTACAAACAAATTTAGTTTTGCGGTTCTAAAAATGGACTTTATTGCTTCCAAAAATACTAGAGGTATATCGGAATCCTCGGAGCGCGAGTCTAACTCGCACTTGACCGTTTTTTTTTTTTTTTTCAGCTTCTGGGTTAGATTCTCGATGAAGGCAAACTTTTGTTTCGTTTAGTGTAAGTCAAACCAAAATATAATAAAAATAAAATCTGATAAAATATCTGATACAAATCAAATATCATTTATTCATAGTTGGAAATTTAAATTTCTTAATGACATCAGCTAAACTAAATCGCTTTACAAACAAAGTGGCGCCATGGTGGGAAAAAAAGAAGCTACAATAGAAACCCACGCGCTCTTTTAAGGGGCTGATAAGAGCTAAATACGCTTCACTTGAGCGAAAAGTGATGAATATATGGCCGTGAAAATAATTTATGTGATAATTAAGCATCTTTCTAAGAATACGGCCGACACCAAAACATGATTAAAAATATTATGTACGCCAAAAAACATTACAAAGTTACCTCTGCCTTTTGCTTTTAAACCGTTTTTCTTTTTCATTTCAATTCAATACATTATCCTATACTATTAAACGAGCAATATTTGTATATAGGTATATTTGTAATTGGTTTCTCGAAAACGGCTCTACCGATTTCGATGAAATTTACCATACGGGGGTTTTCGGGGGCGAAAAATTTATCTAGCTAGGCCTCATGTCTGGGAAAATTCGTTTTCGCCGTGTTTTTTAATATTTGCGTAATAGACAAGAACCTACAGCGCCATCTGTTGGCGGGTAGCATAGCTTGCTCACCCGATGTTATTTTAATGTTGAAGCGGCTATTCTATTATAGAGCGAAGCTCGGTCGCCTAATAATATAACAACTTGATATACAGGGTGTAAGGGACAGCCTTCCTAATACTTAGAGGGCATGATCAGTCAACATAACTGAACAACTTTCAGTGAATAAAACTTTCAGGAAATGAAAGAAAAATCGGCCTCTCCATACAAAATTGCAAACTTGATTGGACAGTTTGTATGGAGAGGCCCATTTTGTTTTTCGTTTCCTGAAAGTTTTGTTCGCTGAAAGTTTTTCAGTTACGTTGACTGATCATGCCCTTTCAGTATTCGGAGGGCTGTCCCTTACACCCGGTATAATATTATGGGTACAGATTTCGAGAAAAATGCAAAAACGAGCGAAAAACGTAAAACAGCGCGAATCCGCTCCGTTTTAGCACGCGCATTCTGCCTTTTGTTAGAAGGGGAGGTAATTCAGCTCTCTTATCAGCCCCTTAAGTGCGGCACGACAATTTCTTGAATAACATTGTGGAAGGAAATATATTAAGAAAAAGCGGAAGAGGAGGACCTAGGCGAAACTACTTCGACCAAATAAAAGAAAAGGTCATTATCGTGTCATTTCAAGAAGCAGCTGGCGGTACTATGTCATGACTGGAAGTTACTCCATCAACAAGAGCCAGGCTCTTAAATTAGAGAAGAAGTCAGAAATATCCTCAAATTCAAACAAAACCAAATTACGGATCAAGAGGCAAAGGGTTGTGCCACAGGAATAAACATTAATGTATCAATCACACAATCTCTCTAGTACGGCCCAATTATTATATTTCATAATCTATAGTTTTAGCTAGTTAATTATAGGTATATACAATCAAATCTATATAAACACCACACACGTCCGCACTTGACTGCACTACACCTAGCCTCACAATAAAATATTTTTAACAAAATTTTTTGGAGATCGGTTCCCTATATCACAGGTTACTTTTGTACTTAGTTTAGGGAATGTACTTCATAAAATTATGTTATAAGACTCATTATAAACGTACTATGGGTAATGTGAGAGTGAAGTGGGTGCAGGAGCACAAGAACCTGGCTGAATAACAGCATCGCAGTGCCGCATGCCGCTGCGGTCCATGCTGAGCCAGGCAACCTTTTCGCTCCCACAGTACACCACAAAAATATAATTATACTTTAGACTAAGACTAGTAATAGTATTATTTTGTAACTAGTAATTAAATTGTTTTGTACTGTGTAAGTGAATAAATGATTTTTATTATTTATTATTATTTATGAGGAATTTTAAATTAAGAAATCGTGCCATTTAATAAACATTACTTCACTACAAAAAAATCTCAAGTGCTGTTCACGAGGTCAACTATCACTCGTAGTGGGCTTAAGGCCTTGCTTCCACTTGTGCATGTTAAGACAATCCAACACTATTGTTCAGAAATGTATGAGGCAGTTGCGTAAATAAATGGGTAAAGTTTGGACTTAGGTCATTTTTATTTTTGCTTCGGAACAAGAAGTTTTGTATGCAGAAAATTATTTATTTTATAACTTCTTGTGTTCGGAAGTGTTAAAATAAAATAATTTTCAATTATACGTAGTGTTGCTAATTTTCTATTAATTTATTAGTTGATTTATTAGTTGAGCTAGTAGTTAGTACAGCAAATGGCTACTAGGTGGCAGCACAAACGCAACGTCGAAATGCGTATAGAGGTCGCAGTTTCACAACATCAGGCAGGACCACGCACGCTAGCCTAGTTGGTAAAGCGTTTCCGGTACTGATGGAGAAGACGCAGGTTCGAATCCTGCCTGTGGTTGTGAAATTTGGCGATTTTCTACTTTATTTTTGCAGCATCAAACCCATACTTCAGCGGAAAATAAATAATAAATAAAGTAGTAGTAGTAATAACACAAATATTATAAAATAAGACAGCTATTAAATAGTCGTTAATTTTGCAGCCACGCTAGAATGGACCCCAGAATAATATGAATTGTTTCTCCTTTGAAGGCGGTTAATTTCAACGTGGGATGGCTCAAGCGAAACAAAGTTCAGTTGATAAATACAATAATGAAAATGTCTAGGCGCCAATACCCACAATATTTTGTGAAGATGCGCACATAGAATAATATATTTTTTTTACATTTTGTAACTTTTATAGGTAAGCGATCGACAGAACAGCCTAGCCTAGTGGTTAGAGCGTTTGACTCTCGATCGGTTCTGGGATTGATTCCTGTTGGTGCAAGATGCATCACCTGATTGTTTGAAAAGTACGATGACTTCGCGCTTCGGAAAGCACGTCAAGCCATTGTTCCCACGTCAGAGGCCTTTGGCGGCCCAACAACTCTGTCACCAGGGTCTGTAAGTGTTGCCATCGATCTCAAAACCCACACGATATTTACAAAATGATAATGACCGACCTTTATCCTGGATATCATAAGCAATATTTTTACTACTTCAACGAAAAAAATAGCTGTATAAAAAAAAGAAAAAAAGAAATTAACGTAAAATTCGCAAAGTCGAAAGTTTTAGTAGCCGCTCACTAATGCAGCTGACCTTTTTAAATCGAAGTTGAGTTTTACTATCGGGGTCACAGATATTATCAAAAGCTCAAGTCGAAAACAATGCCTGTCATTGATGAACTTAAAGCTATCCATTGTACCTTGAAGGGTTATTGAATTAATTGATTTTGTCGATAAGTGCTACAACTTTGTAACTTTGGTTAAGTTCAAAATTTAAGAGGTTTTATGCAGTTTATATCAAAACTATCATAAACGTTACGCCTCTTTCTCGTAGAAGTGCCGGCAAAGAATAGCACCAACTCGACTGCACCAACTACACGTGGGTGTCGTAAGAGGCGACTCAAGTATTATGGACTGAAGGATGGGCAGCAGCGTCCAGGGCCTCTTTCTGTGTATCGTACACACGGCCGCACATCAGTAGAAACACTTTTGGACCTTATGGCGTGGTAATAGAGTTGAAAAAGTTTCTACCGACAAGCGGTTGACCGTACCATCTTACATACTGCGATTTCCAACCACCGCGGTCGATGATGCCAGCCATAACGCCAAGAATCGTGGTGACTATGTTACGTCCCCTCTAAATAATTTTACCAAGCGTTTTTGCTAGAGTTTTGAAGGAAGCTCCCTGTCTTGGTGTGGACGTTTCATGGTAGTTAAGATGAGACAGAGACCACATCTTTCCTTTTAACATACTTCCCTCCTCTTGAAGTACTTCACTCATTTCTTCTACTCTCATCAATCCATACATACATACATACGCTCGACGGTTTGGGCCTTTGTCAAAAATATCTAAAAGCTATTCCCAAATACTTTTTTCGCAGTAACCTCATATCACAGTTCGAATTTTGAATACGGACCCGAATTCCTCGTTCAATAATATTCCGCGTCCGAAATGCCGCGCCGCGATTGGAGGATTGCGACGTGACCAGAATCCAACCAATAGCAATAAAAAGCTGGCCTGTATGAAAGTTCGAAGCTCAAGCTCCATTTTACGATTCCAGATTTGAAAAATTAAAAAATATTTTACAGCCAGTGCTATTGATTTTTAAAGTTTTTTCTTTTATATATTTATTTTACTTATTTACAACACAAAATTGCTTTATCTAAACATCGCCACACTGCAAAGCAGTTTGTAGGCGTTGCGCTCAAACCATACAGTTTTTATCTTATAGGCTAACTTAGGTATTTGGAACATGGTCTTCATGTATTATACACTCAGCTGTAAAGAAGACCGGTCAGTCTGCTTTCTGTCATACATGTCCATGCAATATGCAATGATGGGATCAATCTAAGCGACATTGTATAGAAATAGTGCATATGGAACTACCACGGAATATACATCTGTGACAGCATATGTCAAAATTAGTTTGAGGGACCTTAACTGGGGGCGTATCGAAATCAGTTGTTCGTAACTCAAATTAAGATTTTTCTCTTGTCTTATTTTCTTACTTACGAGCATTCTAATACAGTTTTAGTTCGTAATTCTATGACACACAGTCCAGGTTTTCCCAGTACAAAGGCCTATTTAAACCACGAAGTCCCTCACTTTCAAACAAAAGTCAACCGAACCACGGGACTTCAAGCAACCTTTGAGTCAACTTTACATGTTTTATGCAAATAAGTGAATGTAAACACATGTTCTGAATACGCGATATGTATGTAAAACCGCAGACAGACATACAGACAGAATGACTAACTAATATTTACGTATTGAGCTTTCTACGATTCTGTTCAAATGTTGAATCATTGTTTGAAATTGTTTTCTTAAAGTCAAAATCTTGTATTTTTGTTATAGTAGGATCACTTACACCTAGTAGGGTATATATAGTATACATATAGTATAGTAGGGTAACTTACACCTAAACCTGAGGGGCTAGAACCGAACTCAATCGTTATCGATTCTCTCTTTTTTTCTATACAAGAAGAAAAGAGAGATTCGATAACGATTGAGTTCGGTGCTAGCGCCTCTGCTGGGATGAAACTTGGCAGGAGTCAAGTACATACCCATAGGTAACATATTAGAAGTGGTACTCCCCAGCAGGACGCGACTGAGATGCACAGTGGGGCATAATGTCGAAAATGTGTAGTTTTTTACTAGGTTGAAAATTGTATGTTGAACCGACATAGGTGGCTGGTTGAAAATTTCACAGAATATGTATTTTTAAAACAAATATATCGCCTTAAAAAAAAAATTTTAGAATTTTAAAAAATAAGAGGGGTCGCCATACAAAAAACGTATTTTTTTTGTTTTTGCTCTATCGTCAGAACGGTTAGTAATTCGAGTGTCAAACTTGGTATGAGTATAGTTCAATAAAATGACAATGTAATAATATGTCCTGAATGACTGATTAACTGACTGACAGAATGACTGACTGACGTCTACCCGTAACCGCTTTAGCTATACGTGTGAAATTTAGTATGCTAATTTATTGCATGCCACAAACACCATCCAAGAAAGGATTTTTCAAAACTCATCCCCCAAGGGGGTGAAATAAGTGATGAAAGTTAAAGCTAAGTAAACATATTTGAAAATCTTCCATCCCTTATTTCACCCCCTTTAGGGATGAGTTTTGGGAAATCCTTTCTTGGGTGGTGTTTGTGGCATGCAATAAATTAGCATACAAAATTTCACATTTATAGCTAAAGCGGTTACGGATAGACGTCAGTCAGTCAGTCTATCAGTCAGTTAGTCAGTCAGTCAGGACATATTATTTTATTGACATCCTAGTGAACTATACTCATACTAAGTTTGCCACTCAAATTACTAACCGTTCTGACGATGGACCAAAAACAAAAAAATACGTTTCTTGTATGGCGACCTCCCTTATTTTTTAAATTATTTTTTTTTATTTTAAGGTGATATATTTGTTTTAAAAATACATATTCTGTGAAATTTTCAACCAGCTACCTATGTCGGTTCAACAGATACAATTTTCAACCTAGTAAAAAACTACACATTTCACTACACTCAGTCGCGTCCAGCTGGGGAGCACCACTTCTAATATGTTACCTATGGGTATGTACTTGACTCCTGCCAAGTTTCATCCCAGCAGGTTTAGGTGCAAGGTTCGCCTTCTTAGTTATCCTACTATTAGAACTGCATTACAAATTGGAACAGCAGACACGTATCGCTCCATCCTTCTCTCACGCATATCTCTGTCAAAAACTCAGGCGGGCCACCTGATGGTAAGTGGTCACCACCACCCATAGCACCCACTGTCTTATTAGTGGCATTATTTGACACTTATAAGACCGCACAGCGCGTTGTCCACTCTGAGAACTAAGGGTTGGGCCACATTTATCGACGGCCTTTCGCACTTTGCCGATTGAAAAAGGGCACACTAGTACGCATTATGCCGATTCACCGCTTAAGGAGGCGTTCGCAGCTGTACGGACGCGTTCACATCCGTACGCAGCCGTATGGACGCGTTCGCATCCGTTCGCAGCCGTACGTACGGTCAACCGCTTGTCCGCTTGTCGGTAGAAACTTTTTCAACTCTATTACCACGGCATAAGGTCCAAAAGTGTTTCTACTGACGTGCTGTTGAGTGTACGCGTTCACCTCCGTACGCAGCGGTACGGACGGGTTCGCATCCGTACGTAGCCGTAAGGTGCCGTACAGCTCCGTATGCAGACGAATCGATGGAAATATCTCATACTGTTGTTGCCTCTTTTATCGCCGTCGTCAGCCGTCGATCGCCGTCGTCAGCCGTCGTCAGCCATCGATCGCCGTCGTCAGCCGTCGATCGCCGTCGATCCCTGCCGACGGTCGACCGCGTTTCGTCGTCAGGGCGCGTTCGCCACGTCGATGCGAAAGGATTTCCATACTTTGCGCTCGTTTTTTATAGGCAAACCGTCGATCGCCGTCGATCAGTGTGGCCCGACCCTAAGATGGAATGTTTCGTGTGCCAGTATTTTCACTCGCTCCCTTGCCCTTCAAACCACAATACAGCAGTGCAAACACTGCTGCTTTACGGCAAAAAAAGGCAAGAGGGTGGTACTTCACCAGATGGACTTTGCACAAAAGCCCTACCACATTCATCAACCATTAACAGAGTTTGATAAAGGCCTCTGCGATTTCATTAATCTAGGGCTATTCTATATCACATTACATGTCTTAAATTTAAATTACGCAATCGACGATAAAACTACCTTCGTGAGAAAAAAACATGATTCTAATTTTACGATTCAAATGGAAATTAGCGACGATTTCAAGTACCAATACATTTCCTTCATGGCATGTCTATTAAACTTTCACTTTCCCATAGAAGTGTATCAACTTAATAAATTGAATCAGGTACTATCACGGACTTTGCCAGTTGAACAAAACATCTTTAGCTCTTTAAATCATTTTTTTAACTGACCTTTAACTTTAAAGAAGCCCTGTGCAACTGCCTCTAAAACTTTTTTTCGCCTGAACCAATCTTCCTTTGCAACTAGATTTCTTTAGTTTCTAAACCTATTGTCTTCTATCGACTTAATTTTACCTTAGGAGGTAGAGTCGCATATCAAATATCAAGTTTTACATCAGGTTTGACACATTAGACTTTGTACCGTTCTTATTTCATAGACGTACGGGCTAGAGTCGCGCTGCGAGTGTCAAGCTTGACCTGTCGTTGACTGTACATCATGGATATTTAGGCTATAGCTTTTTTTCCAGTCAATATACTTAAGCAGCGCAGTGTTAACCCTGGAAAGATGGGTGTCCGTCGGTGATCTACGAGTATAAGGGTTTAGCGAGTGAATTTGTCCCTGCTATCTTAGATATCGGTTGTAAAGCCATAGAGGCTTATTTTGTTGCGTATAAACTCGTGACTGGCAGGCTAAAGTCGGGTTTGCCAAGTCTGAAAATAAAATAAATATTAATAAAACTACAATGACCTCACTGCAATAAAACTATAAACTATAAGCCGCATATTATAAATGCATTCGTTCAAAGCCAGTTTGGCTTTAAATAGAGCTTAAAATAAATCATTCAGTGAACGTTTAGTGGTGACATAGGTATCAACTGCGATGCGCTTAATGCACTGACTATTGACGCCATTTTGTTTTAAACACGCGCCATTTTGATTTTGCCATTTCTGGAAGTTTTAGACACAACTGTCGGAATTAAGTAGCTAGATTAAAATGACAGTAGTGTGAGAGCAGGACGGAGCGATGCGTAAGATATTGGATTCAGATTATTTATTCAATGTAGATTCTTTACAGAATACTTATTGAATGTCATGCAGAATACAATTCAAATAGTGCGAGTCTACGCCGTTTCGGATCGTGCTATGACAGCGTAAAAGAAACGGCAAGAAACCACTGCAGCACGGCCTACTTTAATAGTCGGCTTTTTACAATGTGTTTCTTGTGTTTCGCTGGAATATCAGAGCACCATACCTCTTTGTCATTCATATAGTCATCTAATCTATAGTAAGCTTTTTTACATAACGTTTGCTTTACACATTCTTTAAACTTTCTTTTAGGTAATTGCACTATACAAAATATTTGAATCACTGAAATCAAACGAAATATGATTTATGGGCTTTCATCATAACATCCCATGAAACGTGCTATACAGGACAGGAAGCTCCCTCCAGCATTCCAGCTTTTGCTGAAACAATGTGGAGTGGAAGTATCATAGTCACGACACTTGTTAGCATTGCGGCTGACACCATGGACCGCGTTTGTTTGTGACCGCTGTGTGTAAGATTGCACTATACACAGAAGGACCCTGCTGCCCATTCTCCGATCCATAATTCCTTAGTCGCCTCTTACGACACCCACGGGTTAAGATGGGTTGGTACTGTTCTTAGCCAGCACCACACGGGCGGGGATTTCCGCGCATTAGAAAGTTAATTTAAGAAAGTCCTTAAAACTCTTGTATCCAACAAAAAGCCGGCCAAGTGCGAGTCGGACTCGCGCCCTAAGGGTTCCGTACCTATCTACCATATGATATACTAAAAGCTTTGATTTTAAAAACTCCGCGACCATCCAACGCGACCCCTCTTTTATAGAAAATTTCTTGAAACGGGAGCTCACCTTAATTGGTTACTATTAGTTGTGAGAAAAATTGAAATATTTAATGATTTTAGACTTTTCCCTTTATTTTTACTGTGAGACCTAGCTCCTTGCCAAATTTCATAATTTTAGGTCAACGGAAAGTACTCTGTAGGTTTTGCTTTTTTGCATAAATGTATGGAGATGAGGACATAGAAAGCCATATCTTTTGATTGCGTAGTTGTAAAAAATTAAAATTTTCAGATCTTGTGTGGTTCATAGACTTTAATATTCGTTATCAGTTTCAACCCGATACCTCTTCTCGTTCGTGAGAAAAAGGGTCTTGACAGACAGACAGACAGACAGACAGACAGACAGACAGACGGACGGACAACAAAGTGATCCTATAAGGGTTCCGTTTTTTTTTTATTTTGAGGTACGGAACCCTAAAAAATCATACTCGACAATAAGTAGATAATTTATCTATAAGACAGCCTAACAATCAGATAAAAATTCTTTGTTGACATTACAGCTCAAGTCGAATTGTCAATACTCAAACACAGATCACATTCAGAACCGGGTAAGTGACAATATCAGTGGACAATCTAAAAGCAAAACCCGGTAAGTGGCGCGTCGTTAATCAGTCGTGTTTGTATGTCTGTCTGTCACTGAGAGTTGTCGCGTGGACGTGACCATTACTCACTAGGGATATTCTGCAACTATTTCAAATTTAAAATAAAACTTTTTTTTCATTTATTTTTACTCTCAGCCTGGCTTACAATTAGAAACGCAAGTTTGCAATTATACGGCAATTAAAAAAAATACATAATAAAATGTTGACATGCTAAATGGAAGAACAAATTATTTTCAAATGGAAAAACATGTAATTTCAGGCTTTAATCAAAAATCGTAAAATAAAAATACTTCTTATAAAGGTTCTTACGTGAGTTTGACCAGTACGAAAATTTGTTTTAAACTAAGAAACTGAACATAACATTTTCCGTTTTCACTGAACCGTTGATTAAACATGTCTTTTTCTTCCTAATTTAGACAACATGTAAAAGGCTCCCAAAAAGGACACAAAACAATTACTTTACAACGCATTTATTCTGAAAATCGTGTTCTTATTAGCAGTAAATACGGCTGTCTTCATTTGTTTTCCGTCGCCATTTTGTTTAACCTTTTTATCGAATTTACGCGACAGGAAAGTGTTGTTGCAAATATTTTATAAGCAGTAGGAATCTGATAATTTTATGTTATAATGTGTTAAAATATAACACCCAAGCCAAATTTGGTTAAAATTTAATAGGGTGGTAATTTACTCAAAAAATTGCACATCTATGTACTTGAAAAATAGGATTAAAATCACCTCATCATCATGGGGTGCCATCTTCGAAATAAGTTTGGAGGTCAGCAATCGGTATTCGTCGAGGCGTTGCGCCACCCTCTTTAACTCTTGGTAGTCCGGTCCAGTCCCTTATGTCATCGTACCATTTCCGTCTCGGCCTTCCTGGTGGCCTTTTACCCGGTATCTTGCCTTCAAGAATTGTCCGCAGGAATTGAAATGCGGAGCCTCTTTGCAAGTGCCCAAAGAAGGCAACTTTCCTTCTGGCAATGGTCAACAACAACTCGGGCTTACGCTGCTTCGCTCGTTACAGGACTATGGCGTTGGATGTAAAACTGGTCCACGGTATCTTAAACATTCTACGCAGAACCCACATTTCAAACGCTTGCAGTCTCTTACATACGTCCTTTCTTAGCGACCACGCTTCGCTTAAAATCACCTGCTGGTGTAAAAAGAAACTTTTTTCTTACATCCTTTTCTGATACCCAAACTTAGCGAAGTTTAGAATAAGTTGACGTTGCGTAATATGATGCAATTTTATAAAATTAAAAATAAATCTAATTTTAATAAAAGATTAAGATTTAAAGATTTCTTTTCCGGTAACACTTTTTAACACGGTCTTTTCTTTACATAACAAAATATTTTTACAATTATTTTATTTATTTATTGTACGAGTAACATAACAAAATAATTTACATTAAAATAGTTTATTTAAATAGTTCAGTTTATGTTTTCTATTTCTGCCTTTATTATAACCGTATTTTTTTTTTTATATTGCGGAATAACCCTACTCTCGCTGATAGTAACAAACGATGGTTTTGGTTGAATGTGGCACTTTTAAATCGCACTCGTATACATTAAGCAATTACTATAACAGGTTTTTGTTGTATAAAGGTCTTTTAAAACTATTTGCATGGCTGTTTCGTAATGGTTAAATGTTAAATGATTCAATTTTATTTCGTAGTATTTCCACATACATATTCAAAAATATCACGCCTCTTTTCCGTACGGGTAGGTAGAGACCTCAACTCTCCACCTGCTACGATCTTGACATACTTCCCTCGCTTCCTCTACTCTCATCAACCCACACATACACGCTCCAAGGTTTAGGATGTTTATTTTTACTTGGTCTTTATTCAGAACCTTAGCGAACGTTCCAGGACCAAATTAAGGACTTTCTAAAAAAAGGTCGAGTTTGAAGTACCCTAAACCGACGAGCTTTTATGAAAGGAGTGATGAAAGTAGAGTATATTTTACGGAAAGTATAACATTGTTTTACAAACTTGTTTTTTCTGACGGGTTTAGCCGATTGCTTTTGTCATAGCTGCGAAATGTGTTGGTAATCGCTGGAATAAACGAAAAATATCAATCATAAATTGAAAGCTAAAAAAATGTATCATACATAGTTTTCGAATATCTTTATACAGTTACAGTGACAAACACGTCAAGTTCTGCACTGTAAATTATGTTCCGCTCTTATTTTATCATAAATCCGACTATCATTGTTAACCTTAATATGCACTCGACTGTACCACAATCAAGCTAAAGTCACGTCCACCAAGTTTTTTCCCCACACTTGTGTCATACAAGGGGCCAATTAATTAAAGTTTGAGTGTAGACCGTGCCTTATCTCTCTGTGTGGATACAGCCTTATGGATGGTTCGTTGGATGATATATGAAGGGCTAATAGGATTGTAAGTGATTTACGCGAACTTGTATGGATGCTTCAGTTCTGAAGAGTGAGGAGTCGACGGTGAATCGCGTGCAATTAACGGCTTAACGTGCCCTCCGAAGCAAGGAAACGCTCTAGTTCTTGTGCCAGTTGCGGTCACCCATTGTGGATCTGACCACTGGAGACGTTGCTTAACTATCGTAATCGAAAATAAAGGAGCTACCATTCTACCAACTACCACTCGGCCACAAGCGCTAAATGCTAGTAAATATCCATGAAAAATACCACAAGAGCAAAGTTGCAATCCAACATTTTAGATAACACATAAATTACGAAACTGATACATTTTTATTTTGGATTCGCCAACAGCACAAGACTGCAAGTGTCGGTGCCAAACTGAATTTGCGCCGTAAACGAATCGTCGAAGTTTTCAATAGTTTGCGAAGCACGTTTCGCCGACGAACGTGTGAGGTGTTTGTCAGATTGTCAGCGTTTCTGACACTTTAGGAATGTTCCTAGTTCGATCTAGCATCTAACTTATGTTCATTATTACTGGGCGACCGAATAAACTAATGCCCAAGCGGACGAACAGATGGCGCTGTGGGGTTGCCTGAAGTTTATTTTCAGAAAAACTTGAACATACACATCACACCTCTTTCCTGTCGGAGTAGGCAGAGACCACAGCCCTCCACCTGCTACAATCTTGACATACTTCCCTCGCTTCCTCGCTAATTTCATCAATAATTGAAACCACAAGAAAAACCGAATTTCCCCAGATATTATTTTTCACCCCTAAAAACCTTTCATTGTAATTGCATCGAAATCTATAGAATTTACAAATACCGATTAATAGGATACGCAAATGATGAAAGAAATAAAGAGAGAGAGAGATGGAAAGAAACAGAGAAAGTAAAGAAAAAATAAATAAAGAAAGAAAGGAAAAAAGAAAGAAACGGAAGAAAGGAAGACAGGAAGAAAGGAACAAAGGAAGAAAGAAAGTGACAACGATTGTTAAAGAATATTTAACTGTAAAGAAGAATTCTGCAACTGATTATACGTTAAGGTGTGAAAGAGGCACAAAACATAAAACTAACGCCTTCATTATACCTATTATAGTCAAAATAATGCTTGATTAGAATGACAGCAGGCCACAGCTATGCGTGAGAGCAGGACGGACCGATACGTGTCTCTATCACTCCAATATCATACGCATCGCTCCGTGCTGCTCTCACACTCTTGTTCTAATCAAGCTACATTTTATCGACTGCGCCAGTTTATATTTTGGCGAAATGGGAATAAACCGTGAAACTCCGTAAGAGTTCACCTGGACATAAGTTTGCCAACTTCCAAACAGTGAGGGATAGTCGACATGTTTAATATATCGCACTATCCAAAATTCTAGACATTTACTATCTTTTGAATGTATTCATGACAAGAAACTTGTTACGAGCATGTGATGTCAGAAAGCGGCTTACGTTAACAAGTAAGGCAGTATAGTAGCCGAGATTAAGAAAATATGTGAAATGATAGTTATTTCATAGTGGGCGCAGTCTTTTCGCTTGAAAGAAAGGGATAAATTGCGCAAGTCGCAATGCATTAGATTGCGTTACCAAAACTAAATGACGTAAGCGCCCGATATAAAATGTCGACTTTTTGTAAAAACTAAGGAATAAAATAAAATTTCAGGCTGGTCATATGATAACAACTACGAATACCTTTCTGTATACTTAATTTCACTACCTTTAACACCTCACATTCTACACAAAGAGGAAAGACTGAAAATTGAAAAGGCCACTGTGGATTTTTGTATTGTCGAGTCGATTTTCACTAATCATGTTTTGGTCTTGGTGATATGATCACTTGAATGGTCAAGAAACACGTACCTGAAAATCACGGCAAGATACTGAGTAAATAAAAAGATATTTGTCTTCAAAATACCCAAAAAATATTACATATCGTCTTAAGGCTTGGCGTAAACTGAGACGAAGATACTGCAGCTAGCACAGAACAGTGTTTATATCTTACAGATTTCTTTGTAATAAAGGAGATGGAAGACACGTTCTGCCCTGCTCTATAGCATCTGCGTCTCACCCTAACGGCTTAACGTGCCTTCCGACGCGTGAAAAACTTACGTGTGGAATGAAAAGAATGAAAGAGCAAACATGACTAAGCCACGAGCGCTAAAAAAGTCATTCTGCGTCATTCTCATGAAGCAAATAACTTTCTCATACAAAAATGTTCATAAACCCAAACTAATCAAAACAGCACTAAAACTACTCACACTCAATAAGCTTCTTGTTTTAGAACATTGACCGCAAAAAGTGAGTTTAGTATTTTAGGGTGTGGTCCCACTTTGAGCGAAAACAATAAGATATAATTGAAACTAATTGACGATAAAAATTAATGTTGCAGAAATGGCCTGTGATATAGTTTCTAAAACAGCCGCTCACATGCCTTATAAGCCATTATGTTAAAAAAATCAGGAACCTCTTGAACCTTTCTAAAAATGCCTTCCCTTTAACTATTTAAATTAATTGTTTTGCTTCAAATGTAGATTCTTCACAAAATACTTAATAAAAAACAAAAGCTACAAACAAAAACTACAAAATATATTTGATTTTGAAAAACCGCCTCCTAACACATAATTTTACTCCGTCCCGGTTTGTTCATGAAATTTGTAGAACTAGTTTTTACTCTTTTCAGGTTATATTTTTCTACACAGTCGGGTATTTTGTTATTTTGAAATATTTTTTTATTTAGTATTTTTTTGTTTTATTAATGAAATATTTTTATACCCTATGACACTCCCACAATGAATACAAATTTAACGACACCTCACATGTTAAAATCTATCAAACCGTTTAGGCTGCAGAGCGCAACAAAGAAATCGACATACATACACATAAATACACTCGAAAAACATAACCCTCCTGTTTTGGGGCAGTCGGGCAAAGATTACAACATTCTAAAGAAAAACTTTTAACAAAAAAAATTAAACCGCCGAAAAAACTGAAAAGCAAGAAATAATAAAACTTTTTTATTTAACCTTAATAACAAAGTTCTTAAACTAATGTAAGTATACCCGAGTAATTTTGAGTCTAAGAGTTATCAAAATCGGACTAATCTTTAAAAAGTTATGCGTGGTCATACATAAAAAAAAATAAAAAAAATATATACGCGTCGACTTGAGAACCTCCTCCGTTTTTTTTTCGATTACAAATAATCTCTAAAGGTTTCGAGCGATCCGAGGCAACAGATATAGAAATCGCTTTCGCTCGTGGATTGGCCACCATTTCTATCGCTACTCTTATGAAGTAGCTTATAACTTGAACCACAACAAAAGTCCAGCATCAGATGAAGATTAATGTCCAAACCTTCACGGCGGCCTAATGCAACAGTCTTGTACCTAAACAATGGCACACTTTAATTTTATATGTCGGTAATATAATAACGAAACTTTCAAATGAGGTTTCAATAATATTTAAGTAGGAAAGTTTAAGTGGGTGTGTTTTAATGTAGTAGGTACTTAAACAGTATTGTAATATGATAATGTGACATGTAACGTATAAATGTGGGTTTTCTATCAATGCATCTTTATAGCACGAGAGCGTACTGCAAAAACCTTACATCATCGAGTACTGACTTGAGAACTAGACGAGACAAGCGGCAATCTACAATCGCAGACGCTAGTAGAATTGAATGAAAATATATGGAATTGACATTGCGTGACAGCTAATTTCAATCCCATACGTTTTTATTCTATTCTATACAATTAAAGCCACATGTCGCAGGGCCCTGGCACATCAGATAAATAAGCAAAATACTAGTTTGTCTCTTCCTACTTTGGTACCTTTTAGAATGAGAACGATTGGAATCGATTTAGTACTTCTAAAATAAAACGTATATTCCGTAAACTAAGTTAAGCAAGTAAGTTCCGTCCTAAATACTGCTGCCATATTCCGAAGTGAAACTACGATAATATCGCGCCGATAATTAGTCTATGGTTCGGCCTTTGACAAAGAAATTCCCATACAAAGTAAATTTTCGGAGCTCCGATAAAACTTCGGAATACGCACCCTGGTCAAAGATTTATTTAATCGAATGATTCGTTTCGAAGATTTAAAAATAAAATCAAATTACCTTCAATATCATAACTTACAAACTTGTTGATAATAATAGTGTTATCATTAGCATGACGAGAGGTTTGTAAGTGTAAGGTTGGAGCTGCCTCTGCCATCCCAACGGCTTTACGTGCCTTCCGAAGCACGTAATCATTTGACTTTTCGACAATCAGATGACTCATCCTGGAAACTCCTAAACAAACTAGACAAGTATCTCAAAGTGATTTTTGTGTGACAGTAACTCCATCGGGAATCGAACCCAGACCAGCCGGCTTAGCACGCTTCAGTTGTCAGTTTATCTAGGCCCATAGATTCAAGATTGTAAGCATGGTCACGTTTTTTTGACATCAGAGCAGTGCGACACCTTTTGAAAGACAAGGACGGCTACATGTATTAGTGTATAAAGCTATCTCTGTCTAAAATATCAAAAACGTAATCTGTGGATTTGCTAAAAATTATCCTTCACTGACATTTCTTCGAGCTTGGAGGTGATAGATAAGATGACATAATTCCTCAAATAAAGTGACATTTCTCCGAGATATATTTTTTCTATCGGGTAGCGTGCTAAGCCGGCAGAAACGCTTGATTCTTCATTTAGAAGTGCACAATGCACATCTCTCAGTTGGACTGATAATGCTGTAGGATTTTTATTGACATTCTTTAGTAACTTCGTTTTTAATGCACCTGACTCATAACCACAATAAGTAAGTAGGTCCCTGTGAGTCACTCCTTTGGGAATGTTCGTTCATGTTCGGTTGTATGTCAATTTAAAACGATGACACAGATTTTCTGGAGTATTAACTTTAAAATTGTGTTGAGTGACGAGCTTACCGATTTATTATCATTGTAGTAGCTTTACGCTATATCTGGCAACTTTGTATCCAAAAACATACCTGTAACAAAAAAAATAACTAAAATCAGCACAAAATTTCAGTAATTTTATTTGGTTTACTATACCATATAGCCAACATAATAATCAAAATAATTATAAGAAGGGAAGAGAATCATAAAAGTAATAAAATAATACATAACATTATTATTATAACAAATTGTTTTGTAAATAAATAAATAGACTAGGTTTTTTGACATCCGAAACACACAATAAGGAAAGTTTTTTTTAATAATTTAGGGATTCAGAACAGAAATTAATCCGATCAGTTTATCATTATATGGGGTGGACAGCCTTCCGAATACTGAAAGGGCATGTTCAGTCAACGTAACTGAACAACTTTCAGCGAATAAAACACTCGGGAAATGAAAAAAAAAATCGGCTTCTCCATACAAAATTGCAAACTTGATTGGACAAATTGTATGATCTCCATACAATTTGTCCAATCAAGTTTGCAATTTTGTATGGAGAAGCCGATTTTTTTTTTATGAATTAATCAATCGTCACTGTCCTAACTTTTTACACGGGAAAATGCATCGTAGATATGTTACCGAAAATTAAAAAGAATCTTAAGTTTATAAATTTCCTAGTAAGTTGATCAACTTTCGAAAAATAATAAAGTCGTAACAAATTCGTAGATCCATAAGTCCTTAGGTTGTGTGTGTTAGATTCTTTTTCGACCCAATCGCCAGAAAAGAATTGGGTACAGTTTATTATTTTTCGAAATTTGATCAACTTACAAGGAAATTTATCAACTTACGATCCATGTTAGAGGTGATACATTGTTATGTCATCCGGTAAACGACAGACTCTGACTGAAACCCCTCGGTGGCCAGCTCTGGCCCATTTGGAAAGATCCCGGGACTCGTCACAGGCATACATCACGTACCCTCCTAACCAAAACAAGGTGATTTGATGGAGACAGCTCCTTGGCTATTTAACCAACAAAACAACCACAGAATAAATTAATAGTACTACCATACAGAACGGACACTCTCCGCCCCCCGCCCGCAATCCACCCCGCACCACCGCGCGCACCCGCCCGCGAGATTCTCGTGATCCTTCTGAGGGTCTTTTGTACTGAATATGCGAGCCTACGCGACCTTCCAATTTCAAATTAGCGCTCGATGTTTGACAAAAGCATATGTTTTTAGACAGAGCGACTGCCATGTGACCCCCGCTACCCAGAGGGCACACTACCAGACCTACTTCAAGATAGGGCTTTGCCAGGTCAACCAGTCAGTTTTCAAGTCACCAAATGGCCTCTGATTTGACTACAGTAACAGTAGCCGGGACCAGCGGCTTAACATGCTTTCTTAAGCACGGAATCGCTCTAGTTGTTGGGCCACTAGCGGTCACCCATCTAGGTTCACAGCCTCAGTAGTCTAGTGGTTAGAGGACTCGGCTCTCGTTCCGGAGGTTATGGGTTCGAACGAAAATTCCTTTGTGCCCCAGTTTGGATACAACATTGTAGGATGAATTAAAAGTTAGATGATTCCGTGCTTCGGAAGGCACGTTAAACCGTTGGTCCCGACTACTATCAATGGATGTAGTCGTTAAAGAGCCATGTCAGAGGCCTTTGGCGGCTCAACAACTCTGACACCAGGGCTTGTGAGGTCGGTCATCGACCTTGCAGCCCACACGATATTATGATGATGATCTAGGTTCTAACCACGGCTAACGCTAAATTCATATGGTGGTAGGGCTTTCGTGTGAAGTCTGTCTGGGGAAGTAGTATCACCTTCTACCTATTTCTGCCGTAAAGCAGTTTCAGTTTGAAGGGTAAGGGAGCCGAAATTATTAGCACATGAGACATAACATCTTAGTTCTCAGGGTGGGCAACGCGCTTTGCTGTCTTATTAGCGTCAATGTCACTAATAAGACAGTGGGTGCCATGGGCGGTGGAGACCACTAACCATCAGGTGGCCCAACTGCTCGTTACCTCAATTGTAACATAAAACAAACCGGCCAAGTGCGAGTCATACTCGCGCCCTAAGAGTTCCGTACCTATCTACCATATGATATACTAAAAGCTGTTGCTCCTTGATGTTAAAAACTCCGCGACCATCCAACTTGACCCCTCTTTTATAGAAAAGTTCTTGAAACGGGAGCTTACCTTAATTGGTTACTATTAGTTGTGAGAAAAATTGAAATATTTAATGATTTTAGACTTTTCCCTTTATTTGTACTGTGAGACCTAGCTTCTTGCCAAATTTCATAATTTTAGGTTAATGGGAAGTACCCTGTAGGTTTTGCTTTTTTGCATAAATGCATGGAGATGAGGACATAAAAAGCCATATCTTTTGATTGCGTCATTGTAAAAAATTAAAATTTTCAGATCTTGTGTGGTTTATGGACCTTAATATTCGTTATCAATTTCAACCTGATACCTCTTCTCGTTCGTGAGAAAAAGGGACTTGACAGACAGACAGACAACAAAGTGATCCTATAAGGGTTCCGTTTTTTTATTTTCGATGTACGGAACCCTAAAAATAAGACAGAAAAGTAGTTCTTAACAAACTTTTTACACATAAAAATTAAAATACTCAATCGGCGTTTAAATAACTTTTCAAGCGGTACCAAAGTAAACTGCCTAATCCGCACCCGCATTGAATGTGCATTATTTAGAGGTTTAAAGTCAGACTAAGAGAGCTTGCATGTAGAATTTGAACACGGGGGTAATACAGAAAGGTTTCTCTATAAAATAGTTTTGATATTGTCGTGTAAAAATACTTTTATTATACGACTTTTAGAAATCTGGAAAATAAATATGGCTTCCTATGTTATTGGATCGAACAGCTAAAGATTTTGCAGTGACTGTCAACCCAAATATGAGTTTTTTAAATAATGTACGAGTAGGTTTATAGTAGAATTAAGCGTTACTTTGGGATTTTTTTTACATAGGGCCACCACGCAAGTTCATCTGATACCAAACTAGACAAATATATGCAAAATGATAAATAAATAAAATAAATTAGTAGGAAACAACAATAACCCAAATGGAGAGATATATTTTTCATGGATTTATATTGCGTTCATTTCCTTCATATATTTTATAGTTTTTAAAAATAGCGCGAAAACTAAACTAACACAACTTTTTCTTTTGCTTTGAAAAGTTTCTACATTTCATCTCTTTACGCATACTCGGTGGTCCATGCATATAACTTAGTATGTATACGACTGTCGGCTTTCAGACTGCAGTGGGCTGCGGCGTTTCAATTTTGATAAGGCCTGCATTTGCGGTCAAAGCCTGGATTACAAGGCTTTCGAGGCGAAACTAACATAATCACTCACAGACAAACATTTGGACATTCCTGTTCCGTACACACATCATCATAACATCCCATGAAACGTCCACTACTCTACAGGACAGGGAGCTCCCTCCAGAATCCTAGCTTTTGCTGGAAAAATGTGGAGGGGAAGTCACCTCGCTTGTTAGCGTTACGGCTGGCACCATGGACCGCGGTTGTAGGTGAACGCAGTAAGTAAGATGTAAGATATAAAGGAGGATGCTGCTGCCCATCCTCTAGTTAACCCTTAGTCGCCTCTTACGACACCCACGGGTATGTATGGGTTGGTACTATTCTTTGCCGGCACCACACGGGACACATATATGTAGGTAATTCGGTCTTTCTAATATAGTGCACGTACGCACGTCCGCACGTCGGTGGAAAGACGTTTGTAGCGTAGCGCTGGTTCAGCTTATACTGGTTTTGTTTCTACGAGCTTGCTGCCGTGCGTACAGTCAAAGAATATATAATATTACGCTTACGCTTAGTACAGTCTAGAGTAGGTTAAGCTTAAAACACCGCCTCTACGCTGGACTCAGAAACCAAATTTAATCAATGGTCCAAGTAACATATAAACTTTTGGACTGCCTGGAAAAGCTAAATTAGCTTTTGTGGAAAGTCCGTCTGGGGAAGTACCACCCCTTGCTTTTTTCTGCCGTGAAGCAGCAGTGTTTGCACTGCTATGTTTCGGTTTGAAGGGCAAGGGAGCCAGTGAAATTAGCGGCACATGAGAGATACCAACTTAGTTCTCAAAGTGAGCAGCGCGCTTT
Organism: Athrips mouffetella; assembly: GCA_947532105.1. Taxonomy (NCBI): domain Eukaryota; kingdom Metazoa; phylum Arthropoda; class Insecta; order Lepidoptera; family Gelechiidae; genus Athrips; species Athrips mouffetella. The sequence goes on along the minus strand of OX383981.1, from coordinate 15,234,461 downwards.
GCTGTCTTATTAGTGTCAAAATATGCCATTAATAAGACATTGGGTGCTATGGGCAGTGGTGACCACTTACCATAACATACAAAAAATAAGCTAATTGGCTTATCAAAATTCAAGAAAACAGTCATTTGTATAAGTCGCGTGCTAGGCACTTAGAGCAACGCGTCAAACCGCGCAAGCCCGTTTTTGCGCGCGAAAATCGTGTTACTTTATAGGCATAAGCATGACAATTACTTAGGTCGTTTGTCAGCATTTGGAGATGGCAGACGTGAATTTGTTTCAATTTTGGTTTTTTCTGTTGATTTGAGAGTTTAAAGTATAATTTTGATAGGATATTATCCAATAAACGTCTTACAAAGTGAACATTTGATAGAAAATGGAAATATATTCTTCTTCTAAAGTTTTTGGATGGTGAGAAGCGGCTTTCTCCATGACTTCAATAATTTCCCCTATCAACTTATCGGAGTCATCGTGGTGCACAGGCTTTCCTCGTCGTCGATCTTTGAGATGCGGATTCCTGTGTAAATCATTCTTTCACTGGACATTGGCGTGTCGCCATATTTTTGTAACAATTCCTTTACTTTGACATTGGCGAAATACGTTTTGTAATGAGATGTGATGCCATTAAATAAATATACAATACAATTACTTAATTTTCACATTTACTATGGAAAATGAGAACAACAGATAATTATAGATGAAGAAAATGTATGAAAAATATGAACTGCGCATGCGTCGTGATTTACACTATAATACTTTATTATTTACTTAATTTTCACATAGTAAGTGTGCCAGTGCGGTCACTGTTGAAAATATGAACTACGGATAATAATAGATGGTATCAGCTGTTATGACGTCACAAATTGTCCGCCAGTACCACGCCTAGGGTTACCAGCCGTTGGGACTTTTCCTGAAATGTCAGGATTTTTAGACACTTGTTTTTCCGCTGGATTTGGTCTAAAATCTCTAATGCTGAATCCAAACAAGAGGATATTTTTTTTTACTTCCCGTAGAACTTAAAGAATCATTTTGTGGATTAGTTTTTTTATAGCGTTGTACAAAAGTTGTTGCATAATATCTCGAAGAATTTACTCGAATTTATTAATAAACAGTATTATTTTCATGTCTGTCGTGCTAAGTTGCGAGAAAGTCAGAATTTTTTTAACAGCTATGTCAGAGGCTATTAAGTGATTTGACGTCGTCGCCATAAAGTAGGTTAGTAGAATGATAGTAGAACAGAGTTGTGTACTATTATAAAAAAATGGAAACATGTACTGGTGTCAGTTTGTAAACCCATACGAACTAAATAGATATCTACAAATAATTTTATAGTTTTTGTTGGTATTTCGCTTATAATTATAATCTAATAGGTTATGGGCCCAGCACGCTTCCACTGCGTGGGAGCAGGACAGAGCGATATGATATTTTCCTTGGTTTCAACGTAATAACCAGGGCGAAAACGAGATTTCTAAGTAGATGGGGGAAACTGACAAACCAAAGAACCTAAACTAGACAATTTCTTAGTGATATGTTGGTTATCTTCAGGGCAAACAAAAGAGACTACTGGTGAAAGAGTAGCTAATTCTGGCTCTAAAAAACATTTGCTGGACATAAAAGCGAGCTATAATAGCTAAAAGAGACCAGCTTGAAAAACTGAAAAAGATCTCCTGAACACCGAGCTCCGTTCTAGAAAATCTCCCATGGTTTTTTATTATCCACCTTAATTAAAAAAAAATAGCCACCTTCATCTACTAAGACATCTCGTTTTCGCCCTAATTATCACGAGAAAAAGACGTTCTCGGCACCCGGTCCATTAATTGACATTAGGTGTTTTTCCGGGAATTTGGATTTAATATCTGGCAACCCTAACTAGCAAAGTGTCGTCACTGCAATAAACGACAATTTATGATAGTGCAAAATGGTATTGTTTGGTTTGGAACGGAAATATTTTGGTAATAAAATTGGATCTATTGAGATATGCTGGCAAGCAGATATACCATGATTCGCGATATAATAGGTATGGATTCTTTAAATTGTCAATGGGCTTACTCTTAAACTCGATGTAATCTTGAGGACAGAGATGAGGTTGACCATGGGACGAGCTTGCCTAGAAGAAGCCTATTCACTCGCGACTTGAGTAGATTGGGATTATATGAACTCACACAAACGCCGGTAGAGAATTCCGCTCTTTAATTGGTGGCTTTGCTTAAGAGGATGGGCAGCAGCGTCTTTCTGTGTATCGTACCATCTTACATATTGCGGTCACCAACAACCACGGTCCATGGTGCCAGCCGCAATGATAACAAGCGTAGTGTATGGTGCTTCCTCTCCAAATTGTTCCAGCAAAAGCCAAAATTCTGGAGGAAGCTCCCTGTCCTGCAGTGGACGTTTCATTATGATGGTGCTTCTAGTGTCGGCTAAAAATACTACTCCCTTCCCGTGGATGTTGTAAAAGGCGACTAAGTGGTCTTAAAACGGTGGGTGCGCAAAACTTCTTCTGCGTATTGTAATTCTATACTCGGGTCACCTATACTATAACCGCGGTCTTTTTGTGCCACGCTGACAAACGTGGTGACTTTATATGGTAAACGACCCCAAAATGCAACACACTTTATGTGTAAAATATACTTGAAGGACGCTTTGGTCCAACAGGCATGCATTTGAAATAAATATTTTTTTTTCTTTATTTAAAGAGCTTAGTCACTAAGCGACTATGCCGCTCCATAAGGATAAGGAAGGAGATGGCTTAAAACTGAGACAGATAAACTATCTCAGTCTCAATCCAACCCGTACTATCTAATAGTGCTTTGGCTTTCTTAGACAAGGGAAATGCCAACGCACTATTATGTGCACCCACGTCTCGTAAATTATCACACCAAATGAGTACATTACATCTTTCTGATTCGTTCCGAACACATTCCATCAAAATATGGTATATGTCTTCAACCACGTCGCATTCAGAACAATTACAAATTAAAAAAAAAAAAAAATTGTAGTGAAAGCTTCTTTAGCGGCGCTTGGCACTTTTTTAGATGGGTACAAAATGTTAAACTCGCGTCAGATGTCGCGTCAGATCCGTAGCCTGATCGAAAAAGCGTCAACCGTCAACCGTATTGTTATTACAATACGGGTTTTTATTCAGTGACATCAAAGAAGTACGCGAGCAATGGTGCGATTGACCCTTACAAAAAGCATAATATTCAAAAATACAAGTTTTCACTTCTGCCGGCACTGCCGGAGTGCAGCCCGTCATTTTTTTTTCATATTTAACCAGAACTTCTATCATTAAACACAGAAAAGTGCATAAAAAAACGTTTACGTTCTTCTATATTTAAATGAGTATCCGTTAATACTTACAGCCGTAAACAGCTGCGCACGCGATCTTTTCCGAAACGAACCTGAGCACTCCAATAAACCTAATTATAAGAGCATACTGCTATTAAAGAGTTGCTGTTACACCGAAAAACACTAATCGTCCAGAACGAACACCATCCGTCTGCTGTGGCATGTAGTACGACCGCGCATCTAGTTCGCAGCTGGGCAGTTAAGTAAACTCTGCACAACTCATGTCCATCTCAGTGATCCCCAGTTATAAGGATGACTGGAAGAGATTGCTTCAAGCAATAAGGCCGCCTTTGCGCACAATAAGATATGTTGTTCGTACGCAATTATTATAAATTTGTGTGCAATGAAGAGTTTCTATCTATCTATCTGGGTCTGGTGCGCTTCTGTCAAATTCAAATTCTGACAGTTAGTGGTTTCGCGCTCGTTGTATCCGGGGTGTGCCAAAATAGTAAAAAAATACCCTTCCCTCCAGATTTGAAAACGACTTTTAGAATTGCAACAAATCGTAGTAAAATGAGATCGGTCGATAATGTTTATATCGCCATACAAAAATATTACAATTACAAAGGAGACTTAAATCTAGGGTGGACACAAACAAGTGGTCTTATCGCTAAAAGCGATCTCTTCCAGACTACCGTTGCTAGTTTGTACATACATAAAACTTTTAAAATTAAATATAAGCTAATCTAATGACTGACGAAGGATAGATAGTTAATTCCGCAAAAAGTATTTGGCAAAAACTAAATCAGGCTAGGACAATGATAATGAAAAAAGTGTAAAGGAACTTTAACTTTAAAGAAGCTATCTGCAACTCGCTTTTCGACAAACAATCGAATCGTCGCTCCACTCACTCGTATTTAGCAAGTTTCTTGTAGCTCTCTGCAGCACGTAAAAGACCCCAACGATTACACTTCGGTGTAACATGCATCCAGGCCAATAAAAAAACCACATTTTACGACCGGCTCGGTTCCCACCGCGATCATAAACCCGAGCCTTTGAACCGAAATGAAGTATACCACTTCTCTTATTGACGAGTTTTTACTTGCCGATATACCGGGTCTGAAAGACCCCTTTTAGGAGCGGTTTTGTATGTAAGGTTTAAAGTGGATAAATAAAACTTATCCATTTAAGACCCAAAACTAACATATATGATAAGATCTTGCTGATTTTTTACTTTCGAGCGGAGCGAGAAAGGTATTGTATTCGTGAAAAAAAAAGTTTTTAAAATTTTCTCAAAAATTTGTTCTATATCACTTATACATCATAAAAAACAAGTCTCCCAAAAATATCCGTCCGTCGGTCGGTCGGTCGGTCGGTCGGTCGGTCGGTCGGCCTGTCGGTCGGTCGGTCCGTCGGTCGGTCTGTCCTTCACGCTTTGGCCTAGCGGCTAAACGAATGGTCCGATTGACACCATATTTTGAATTTAGAAGTTTTGTGCAAATCCATCGAAGGGTTCTAAGTGGTATCTTGCTGGCTCTCATTTTGAGGGTAGCTGTCATACAACGAAAATGAAAAATTGAAATTTTCTCAAAAACGGCTCATAGAATCTTGATGAAACTTTGCAAGACCAAGCATCTCCATGTAAAATATCTTGCGTCAGTATCTATTGATCTGTGTTATTTCATATAAGGGGTGTTCCTGTACCCCCAAATCGTAAATATGTAATTTACCCAAAATTGGTTCCATTGAGTTTATTAAAATTTTCTATAATATTAATCCTGGATAGGTTGTCTACCTGACTGGATATTCTTTATGATTTTTTTGAATAAAATTTATTACACAGGTGTACCAAAAACTGAAAGGGCTGGCTCAGTAGACTAAACTGAACAATTATCCAAAAGGAACATGTGTTGCGAAATAAAAAATCTCCATGCAAGTATCCTACTATAGTATCCATTGATCTGTGAAAATTTATATAAAGGGTGTTCCAGTACTACCAAAAGTTAAACATGTGATTTACTCGAAATCGTTTGAGGTTTGTTTGTTTTGCCAATTTGAATTCTGAAGTGATCTGTATATTTCATTCGAACATTTTTTTGGAAAAACGTAAATAAAAATTAGTATTTCCATACTATGTGTATGGCATTACAAATTCAAATTTGCGGTTGATAGTTTTTCCTTGAGTATTGCGAGAAAGTAAGTGCAGTGCTGCTGTACCATTTATTTTCTTTTATAATAATCTTTTTTAGGGTGCCGTACCTCATAAGTAAAAAAACGGAACCCTTATAGGATCACTTTGTTGCCCGTCTGTTTGTCAAAATCCTTTTTCTCCCGAACGGATAAACATATCAAGTTGAAATTAATATCAAATATTAATGTCCATGGACTTTTGAAGCCGTGAAAATTTTAAGCTTCACAGGCAGCGAACTACGATACTATTCACAGGTAATCATGACCAATTAAAGTGAGCTTCAAAATTAATAAAAATTTTAACAAAGGGCAAAATAATCAAGAATATGATGAGGTGGATGGGTACGGACCCTAAGGGTGCGAGTCCGACTTGCACTTAACCGTTTTCAATGTTTTCAATTTTGAAAACTTGTTCACTTTTATACATAAAAGTTGATTATTAGAGATGATAATTTCATATTTCATTTATTGCATTCAAATGGTATAATATAACAATGGTCTTACATGTAAATAGTCTCACATTTGATACGTTTGTAGGTGTTGCATAAAAGTCCTTTAATACAATTTCAAAAAATAGAATTTAATTTAATATTAGTCAAATTGTTAAATAATCAATGTCAAAATAGTACAATTAAAAACATATTATAAATATACAAAACGGATTCTAAATAAAAATGTCAAAATTTAAGGTTACGAATAGAGTCATGTTATTAATTTAAAAGAATAAAAGGTCAAAACAGTGCAAAAACATTTGAAATGTCAGTTAATTTTAATAATTGTTAATTTGTTAATTCGAGATGTCAATTTTTTTCATTAAGTAATTCCTCAATCTTATAATATCCACAGTCGATTAAATAATCTTTTAATATTTTATATTTATAATTCAAAGGATAGCATTGACGTAAGAAAAACGCGCGTTCCGCGTGGGTTTTCATAATCTTTGATGGGTCACTTTGAGAGTATATTTTATCTCATCACCAGTTGCAAAAATCAACTTTACGTCGAAGCTCTTTTAAGTCTATTGCAATTGCAGGCCTGTTCAGTATTTTTGACATATTGTTGACAAATAGTGATGATCATTGGGCAGGGCACATCGCAAGACGAACCGATGGCCGATATGGGGCGTAAGGGTTTCAGAGTGGCGACCACGTACCGGAAGACGAAGCGTTGGCAGGCCCCCCACAAGGTGGACCGACGATCTGGTCAAGGTCGCGGGAAGCCGCTGGATGCGAGCAGCGCAGGACCGGTCGTCATGGAGATCGTTAGAGTGGACGTCTTTCGGATGATATGATGATGCCAGTGACGTCTAAATAATTAATGGAGCTTTAACTTTTAACGAATGGCAGTAAGGTATAAGATGTAACATGCGTTTGCAAGGACCCAGTATTTTTAAATGGTGTTTATTTGCGAAACCGACCAGTGTTTAAGCAATACGAGTAGTAATAATAGTTAAAGATCTGTAATGTAGGTTTAAAACATTAAATTTTAACAGTTATTTAAGCGGTTAAGTTTATAACTAAGGCTATGTACTTAGGTACTATATATTTGCGAAGTGCGAGACGGACTGGCGCACCAAGGGTTCTGTACAACCACACCATATAAGACGGCATTTCAGTTAAGTAGTAGGTTCATAACTAGGTACTATGTAATATTTTGCCATGTTCGAATCTGGATAAAAACGGAACAAAAATTGAGCGAAAATCACCTAAAACACGTCTGTGAGCGGGAAGCCCCCTTGATTTTTATATTTTTATTATTTGTGGTTATAGCGGCAACAGAAATACATAATCTGTGAGAATATCAAATGTCTACCTATTACAGTTCATGAGATACAGCCCGCTAACGGACGGACATCGGAGGCTCCCGTTTGGTACCCTCCGGGTACGTAACCCTAAAAATAGGACGGGCAGACAGACAACGAAACCATTGTTTCCGTTGGCACCCTTTGTTTAGGTAAGGAACTCTCTTAAATGGAACTAAGGTTGACTACCCACTTACGCCACATGACAGCGATATTAATCTCTTGCTTGCATCTTGCATGCGTCCTGCATAGAGAAAAACCAAACTGTGTCCACGCACGCCGTACGTCATAGGCACAAATAGTGACCTAGCGACATTAATCACTTGCATGCGTCGCTGCCCTATATTGACCTATTACATCAGGATTGTTGCTAGAAGACGTACGTCTTTCGGCTGATATGATGATGATGTTGCTGGAAGGAAAAAGGTTGACCTATGCCACTATTTCCGTGAATTTTGTCCACGACCCAGAGTCCACACATTGTTAGGTCACTGTTTTGTAGCCTGCATGTCGGTTGCGTGGACAGAACTAAAATTTAAACGTTATTTGCAACTTGCATTATAGCATTATGTATTCCGCTTAGCGTTACGGCTGGCACCATGGACCGCTAGAATTCTAGAGGGAGTTCCCTGTCCTGTAGTGGACGTTTAATGGGATGTTATGATGTATTCCGCTTCAAAGGAGGCTCCAATCTATGCTATAATTAAGGAGAAAAAATGTTTAAAGAAATAATAACTATTTTTTTTATTAGCCATCGTGGACAATGACTCTAACTGCCAGTTGAACAAATTTAAGGTTCCTTTAAGAATACTGCTAGCTCTTTCTGTTTTGTTAACAAAGAAAGTGACAACAATAGATTTAAAGAAGCTTTAACTTTGAAGGCCCTTTGTGCAACTAGATTTAAGACGGAAAGTATTGCGTTCCCTTTTAACGCACAGAATGAAAAGGTATTTTAAGAATGCCAAATCAGGCATTTTGCGACAAATTTGAACAAATCGGCATCGAGATTGAAGTTAAATAATAAAAGTCGTTTATGAATTCATGATTAAAAATAACTGTAACGTTTCAATTAATAATCACAGTGAAAATTAACACAAATATCAATTAAGTATGCAAATCACAAACGGGACATACTTTTAGTTGGTACATTAAAACTAATGAATGGAACAATAAAATCACAGAATTGTTTGAATATGGCTCTGGTTTTCATTGTACAATGGAATTTCGGCTTATTTTGCAAGAAAAACCGGCCAAGTGCGAGTCGGATTCGCGCTCCGAGGGTTCTGGTATACATATAGTATTTTTTGGAAGCAATTAAGTACATTTTTAGGACCTAGACTAGATTTGTTTGTAAAGGATTTTTGCAGATTTCATAAAAACTTTGCAACTTGGAAAGATAGTTTTATTTTCTTTTTCGGCGATAATGGTATTTTTTTAAACATTTTTCATCATAACTTAAAAACCAAGAATCGTCAAAAAATACAAAAGTCTATTTTGGAATGTACACAATCGCAGCGCGAATTTAGTTCACAAGGCTATTGGCGTAAGAACGATATACAAAGTATAATGAGTCAAGCTTAATGTGATCTAAAGTGCTTGACTGTACAAGTAAAGTCCTTTCATAATATGAAAATTTTGAACTGTCGTTACTAGGTCAATGCCTGCTTTACAATATGCCTGCTTTACAATATTAATAATAATAATATTTTTTAAAATTCTTATGTTAGTAATTTAGTTGCACATTTATATTCTAAAACTATTCCAAATTTCAAGTCGATAGCATGCGTGGTTGCTGAGATATACAGGTGAGACAGACAGACAGACGAAGTTGCACCATAAGGGTTCCGCTTTTACCATTTTGGTTCGGAACCCTAAAAATCGGATTTTTACAGGTATACCTTTAACTATTAGTTTCCTCATGCATCATTGCCCCTTTTCTTTGGAGCTCTATTTTTGGGTTTTACTGTGAGCGACTGCCATCTGACCTCCGCAACCCAGACCCAATCAATCCAAGATCGGGCTTTACCAGGTTAGCAATGGCTAATCTTATTTGTCAACATTTTTTTTACTTGCAATAGGCTAACTCTTGACCTCGACCTAGCCCTGAGTACAGAGATGAGATTGACGATGGAACGAGCTTGCCCAGAAGAAACCTATTCACTCGCGACTTTATTTTTATAAATCGTCCATGCCCTTGTTTGATTACTTATATATTTTTTACCTTATATGATTTTCTTTTAGTGTAGTATTCCTACAAGCAAAGGAAAAAGTCTAAATTTATTAAATAATACAATCATTCTCATAAGTAATTGTAACCAATTAAAGTGAGCTCCCGTTTCAAGTACATTCATATTAAAGAGAGGACAAGTTAGAGTGGTTGAGGAGTTTTAAAATCAAAGGATACAAGCCTGAAGAATATAATATGGTGGACGGATAAGAAACCCTTGGGGCACGAGGCCATCTCGCACTTAGCCGGGTTTTTCTTTCAAATTCCTTCACTTACTCAAGGAACCATAACTACAATCTATTACACCTACAAAATTCAATTCGTAATACATCACACGTTTATAACGGCTGCATTCACACCGAATCGTATCACAGATAGCGATGTACGTACGCTACGTATCGTAAATCAAATTCTCTCCGTCCCGTGATCGAGTTAGAATCAAACGCGTGTAAAATTGCAGTGAGATTGCTTTAGGGTGTGTAGGAATCTGTAATCTGGATGTGTTTTACACCGTTGTGTAATATACGAGTATGACTGTATTTTGTTACTGTTAAGTCAGTAATTTATAACCTGAATATGTAATTTCGTGATTACTCAGTCGTTAGCTTACAGAACTTTCTTTATTTTGACAGCGATAGTTCTGGGAAACGTACTCATGTTGAAGTGAAATTACCGGCACATGAGAGATACCATCTTAGTTCTCAAAGTGAGCAACGCGCTTTGCTGTCTTATTAGTGTCAAAATATGCCATTAATAAGACAGTGGGTGCTATGGGCGGTGGTGACCACTTACCATCAGATGGCCCACCTGCTCGTTTGCGCTCTAGTAACATAAAAAAAAAGTAAATACGTAATATACGCAACTCAACAAAACTGATTATTTATAGCGATTACTTTGAATTATTGAAAGTCTGTTTACAATTTCATCTTTTTCAGTCTCGTTTTGTGTAGGATGGCAGACATTATCTTAAGAAGAAGAAGAAGAAAGGTTATTTTTACTTTCGAAATGGTCTTAAATATTGTTGTTTAAATTAACCCACATTATCTTGTTTCCCGCTACTTTTCATATCATCACATTAATCTTCAACCTTTTATGTGTCTCACGCGTGACCCACTTCCGATATTACGTGTCGGTGTGACAGGCGGCCCGTATAATGTGTTTTATTATGTGTGAACGAAAATTTGATACTATTTGATACGACTCTTGCGTGATACGTGCCGTTAAACGTACGCGGTGAGATGGGATCTGATGGACAGTGGTTTTCAAAGTTTAAGTATAAAATTAAGAGCATGTAAGCATGGAATAGATAATTGATGTAAGGCGAAAAAAAAATTGATAAATAAGAATGCAGATTTTTTTCAGTAAGTTATTTTCTGGAGCTCCAAGTTTTAAAGATAAGTGAGAGGCCTTTTAATGACTCGAAAATCTGACAAGAATGTTAAAGTTGCCGCTTTTATGAAATTATTCATGTACGATACCTAACTATAATGTTAAAAGAATACAATAATTTCAGGCTAAAATTAATGATATTAAATACGCCAGGAAAATAGGTCAAATTTTGAGAACTACAGACCGGAGATGAAAATTATAACACCTCATTCGATTTTCAAAAACACATTACGATGTAATATAGACTCATGTTTATTTTAAACGTAATATTATTAAATTACTCATCCTTTTTGAGAACAAAGAGTGAATAAACTGAGTTTTGAAGGAAATCGATTCAGATTCATAATTATTTATGGAAACACATTGACAATGTGCAGGTCTCTGGTTCCAGGCGATTATACTCGTAGTGTAGCGTTGGTTCAGCTTATACTGGTTCTGTTTCCGGAGAAGAAACAACTCATTTAGCTAGGAGCCCACAAAATAACCCTATATGTCATAGTCACCTCGCGCGATAGAGTTGTAACTAGCACAATGGACCATATAAGTGGTACGATGGGCATCATTGGAACACTGCTGCCTATCCTCTTGTTTAATATCCCTAAGTGGCCTTTAACGACACCCACGCGGTCCGGTTAAGGCCAGCTTAAAAAACATAACCCTCCTGTTTTGGGACAGTCGGTAAATAGTACACACGGCCGCTTGTCAGTTGAAATACTTTTAGCTTGAACGTGTCTCAGATTTCGGGCGTTTCTAGGTTCACCTTACGTTGGTTCTGTTTCTAAGTGCTTGCTGCCGTGCGTACCACTACATCTCTGATACTTACTTGACTATCTTATCTTATTACGTGGGGCTGAGCTCCTCAATGGACCTCAGAGCACTTCGACCCTATGGGATCTTTTGTGCCTCCCCTGCCTTATTGCTCCTGTGATCTTCCGCTGTCTCCAAATATGCCCGTTATGAGCTTCGATGTAGATTTCAGCGGAAGGAGCCTGTAGTCTTCTGGTGTCGGATAAGCCCGACCCAGAATCTTCATACGCTTGCTAGCCAAAGCGTTGCATGTGCATAGAAGATGCTCCATGCGTTCGCTTTCTTCACCACATGCTCTGCAAGTAGTTGTATCCGACAGACCCATCTTGTGTAGGTGCTCCCTAGTGCCGAAATTGCCGGTGAAAGCGCCTACAATGTTACGGGTCTGGTGCCTGCTTAGGTTTCTTAGATATTTGAAGAAACCTACCTTTGTGGTCCCTAGGAATTTCTTCGAATGAGTAAGTCCAACAGTGTTTGCCCACTCAGTGCAGACTTTGACTATAAAAAAGATCTAAATTCCATCAAAATAAGAAAATATAACCCCAAAGTACCGTATCATAAGGATACCATCAAAAAACCGCCACCCCGCAGCCATACCATTGAAAACCCTTAAGAAAAACCCAAAGGTTTGAAACGCCTGTATAGTAAAGCGGCAAAAGGGATTTATGTACTATTTAGGGTTCCTTAGAAACCATGTTTTAAGGTTAAGTCGGTCTCGGGAATTTTAGCCCTATTTATATCTCAGGCATTGCCTGTGGTACACCCGCGTGGTTCACATGCATCTCAAAGAGAAGGCAATTCTACCATCAAAACTGAACAACTTTCTTTAAGTAACATAAATACGAAAACAAATTACATCAGCTGATAGTCATGGAAATCGTTAGGGGAGGGCCTATAGCAGTGGACGCTTTTAATGATAATCAGAAGAAGCTTATTCACTCATGATTTGAATAGATACGGGTTATATAAACTCAGGAACAGAGACGCAGGCAGATAATTTCACCCCTTAGCAGTGCGCGTTATTAAAGATGTTGCAAAGGGCTTTGTGCGAATGTGTGGAATATCAACCAAGTGTGGGTGACATCCTAGGATGCATCTCATAACATCCCGTAAAATGTCCACTGCAGGACAGGGAGCTGCCAAGTTTCCGGCAAAGACACATGATCTGGATGGGAAGTACCTTAGTCACCACCATGGCACCATGAACCGCGGTTGTTGCTGACTGCAGAATTTAAGATTGTACACAGAAGGACACTGCTGCCCACCCTCCGGTTTATAGTCCCTTAGTCGCCTTATATGACACCCACGGATAGAGATGGGTTGGTACAGTCAACGACAGGTCAAGCTTGACACTAGCAGTGCGACTCTAGCCCGTACGTCTATTGAAATAAGAACGGTACAAAGACCAATGTGTCAAGCTTGATGTGCTCTTGACTGTACTATTATTTGCCTGCACCACACGGGCATGTGGGATGCATCTAGACTCCTGATAATAGAAGGGGAATGGCAGAATACTTACATACTTTCCGAAGTAAAATCTGTAAAAGACCAACTTTTCAAAATACTTGTTTCATCTTCTAACTAGATGAAAGGGAATATCGTGTGCAGAATAAGTTTGGCTCTGACGGTTATTTTCTGCGCATGGGTGACAGGCGGAGAGCCAATGAACGATTCGCACGCCTCCCCTCATCTGCCGCGCTCACCCCCGCGACAATTATTTTGACTTCTTTGCATTAACGGTAACAGACTGAGTATTATTTTGTACTTCATATAGCGGCTTAAATAGTTAACGTCCAGAACCTTCATACGGCTTTTACGACTCGTTTTGTCAACTTCCTTAACACATAAGGGTGGAACCGTCAAAATGTGAAGAATTCAGGCCCCTTATTGCGATCTGCCATTGTCAAAGCTCACTCAATGGGCGAGGGTGACGATTTGTGCAGTTATATCTGTAAGTGTGGTTTAGAGGGTGAATAAAACCTTAAGGAGTACTTTAAATCAATGTTTCGAAGGTTATATCATGGAAGGGTTGTAGATCTTCTTCTTTCCTGTCGATGGTTTCACTGAGACTTTTCTGAACCAGTATTTGGCAACATGGACAGCATTTGGCCCGGGCTTATACAAATCCTTCAGCATGCATGAAGTTATATGTATAGGTAGAACAGCCTCCGTGGTCTAGTGGTTAGAGCGCTCGGCTCTCGATCCGGAGGTTCTGGGTTCGATTCCCGGTGGGGACACTGTCAAACAAAAATCCCTTTGTGCGACCTCCCCAGTTTGGTTAGGACATTGCAGGATGAATCACCTGATTGTCCGAAAAGTTAGATGATTCCGTGCTTCGGAAGGCACGTTAAGCTGTTGGTCCCGGCTACTATCTACGGATCTAGTCGTTAATGAGCCATGTCAGAGGTCTTTGGCGGCTCAATAACTCTGAAACCAGGGTCAGTGAGATCGGTCATTAACCTTGCAACCAACACGATACGATAACGATATAGGTAGTTTACCACAGTCGCAGATGTTTTACTAGCTTATTTAATATGCATGCGCTTGGTGCATGTCGTCGTTACCTTTAATTAGAGTTGCAATTAAGCTTTTGTCCTTATAATGTTATTTGTAAGTACCTATTATTGTAAACTCTGTTGGTGACCTTAATAAATAAAATAAAATAAATGCTCAGATTGTCTTAGCATCTCCGAATGTGTGCAGTCTGCTTAGGGCCTTCCAAGTTGGCCAGGGAAGTTTATGTCCAGGTAGTATTTTTTTGCTGGTAGGACAAAGTTCGACAGGGAGAATTTTTTGCGCCACAACATAGGAGTACGTAAAACAAGAAGCGAAAGAAGTGTGTCAAGAACTTAGCAAGTGAAAAGAGGTCTTTACCTACCCGTAAAAAATTTCCATTATTATACATGTGCATCTTAGCCTGGCAGGAATTATCGATCTTAAATTAAAAACCACGCGATATGCAGATGAATACGACTCTAAGCTTTGTGGACTCCTTTTCTTTTCTGAATAGGCTTTGGCTGTTCAAAAATGACAACTTTTAACAATCCATACTAATATTATAAATGCGAAAGTAACTCTGTCTGTCTGTCTGTCTGTCTGTTTGTTTGTTGCTCTTTCACGCCTAAACGGCTGAACGGATGTTGATGAAATTTGGTATGGTGATAGATGGTAACTTGGAGACGGACATAGGCTACTTTTTACCCCGGGAAAATATCTCATTCCCGTGGGAATCTACACATACAATAATACTCTAGCGGGGTTGTATCTGCTACAGCACACCGAAACTACTTAACCGATTTTGATGAGACTTTTTTTATTCAACTAAGTATCGCTGATTACGAAAACTACTACAATTTTGAAATCCAACGTGGTAGACGTAAACTACCATTATCCCCTGGGGATAAGGTTGAGGTGCGATAGGGTTGAAATGTCTAAAAATCAATATGGGTGTCGTTTGTAAAGTTTATCGAGCCGCTGATTACAAAAACTACAACAATTTTGAAATCCAACATGGTGGACGTGAAATGCTATCATCCCTTGGGGATGAGGTTGGGGTGCGATAGAGTTGATATGTCTAAAAATCAATATGGGTATCGTTCGTATGGTTTATCGGGTCGCTGATTACGAAAACTACAATGATTTTGAAATCCAACGTGGTGGACGTGAAATACCACCACCCCTGGGATGGGGTTGGGATTCGATAGGTTTGAAATGTCTAAAAATCAATATGAGTGTCAGTTGTATGTTTATATAAGGATAGGGATAGCGGTTAAGATGGCGTTAGGGGTAGAAGCAGGGATAGGGGTAGGGTCAGGGATAGGGAGAGGGAGAGTGGGAGGGATAGGGAGAGAGTGTAAGGGAGGGGAAAATGAGGGGAGAGAAAGGGGCAGGGAGGGGTAGAGGGCGTGGGAGGGGGTAGAGGGAGGGGGGGTAGAGGGAGGGAGAGGGGGAAGGGGAGGATGAGTGAGGGGAAGGGGGAAAGGGAGGGGAATGGGAGGAGGGCGAGGGGGGAAAGGGAGGGTGATGGGGAGAGGGGAAGGGGGGAAATGGAGGGGGAAGGAAGGGTGAGGGGGGGAAGAGGGAGGGGCGAGGGAGAGGAAGAGAGAGTGGGAGAGGGTGAGGGAGGGGGAACGGGAATGTAGGGGGGGGATACAAAAGGATAGATAGGGAGGAATAGGGACCTTTTTTACTTTTATGAATACCTCCTCGCTACCCATTCACTTCACTCCCTTTATTGCCTTCTTTTTTAAGTTCGCCTGTAACGGTTGACAATGAAAATTCCGCACTACCTACCAGTTAAATAAAATCAAAAGATAATTAAGTTTGTAGTAAGATGCATTTATTCAACTTGGATAAGTACAAATGCATCTTTTACGTAGGGATCAAGAAGGATAAGCGCTCCGTAAAATATGTTTCAATTAAGTTCGAGTTCTGTTTTTTTATAAAATCTACGCGGACGAAGTCGCGGGTAACAGCTAGTCCTAAATAAAACCATCTCAAACGTACCGGAACTATTGACATTCCAAAACATAAAACCTCCTTTCAACACGCCTTATCTCATCATTTAACTGCTCATATCACTCAAAACTGTCCACACGGACAGACAGACAAACATTCATAAAACTGATAAGCATTTATGACCATCTGCCTTTGGATAAACATATCTTTCTCTGTACGTGTTAAAGGTTATTGATGTTAACTAGTTTTTGGATTACATTGCTTGCTAACTTGGTTTCATTCTAAAAAAAATACTGAGACGAGAGAATAACTTTTGAAACTGTGAAAAAGTCTTACACGAGTGTTAAAACATATCTGAACCGAATATAGTTTCTTCAGAAAAAAATTTGACATTCTTAACTCTTGACAGGTACCACGGCAGCAAGCTCGTAGAAACAAAAGCAGTAATAGGTGAACCAGCGGTACGCTCTTAAATGACTCACTCAAGGTCAATGTCAAACCGACGTGCGGCCGTATGTACAAAAGAGTACAGTTATTTTTTTCAATAGTCGTAGTAGCTAGAGTCGCGCTGCGAGTGTCAAGCTTGACCTTGACTGTACCAGATAGAACAGTAAAGCAGTAAGGCAGAACACGTCTTTCCTTTCGCTTTATAACGAAGAAAAATGAAGGATAGAAATACTGTTCTGTGATGCGCTGCACCATCTGCCTCTCAGAATACACCCTCATTCACGCTATACGTTTCAGCGACACACCACTCGCTTCTGACCTCTAAATACCTCCTTCCAGCCAACGTCTATTACCCCGCAGATGGCGTAGCACAGTGCAGAAAGCTCCTGCAGTTTTCCTTGTAAGAAAACGAGAGGGGAGATGTGCTCTGCGCTGTGTGGTCTTCGCCGCCTGCTGGCTCAGCATACCCCCAGCCTAAGGCTGTTTGTCCACCGCAACGATAACAAGAGAAAAGCGCCAATAAAGATACGAGTAAAAACAGTACTTATTACTCACTCAGTGTCGATCCTATCGGCGCTGTTCTTTCGTTTTATCGGTATCGGCTCGGAATCGTCGCATTCGACAAATAGCCCTGATGCTGAATTTCACCCTTCATTCATATAGAAACACGGAAATATGCCGATTAGACCATTTGTTGAATTTTTGTTATTCCCTATCCATTAAAATTGTAATGTTAACGAAAACAGCAATGGAAAGCAAACCGTACTGATCATGTTCCGTCAAGTCACTTATAAAAACCCGATCGCCTACGCTTCTATGAAACTGTTTTGAATGCAAATAAAACTTTAACTGTTTATTTTGAGTAATATTTCCTAGAATGTCAGGCGCGGTTAAATAAAAATAGTTTTTGAACTTTCAAGGGATCAGCTGATCGATGTGGGTAGAAATAAAAAAAAATTTTTTGGGGCAATTCACATCCCACTGCCACTTAAGCTTATCGATTCTCAGACCTATGTCGGTTACTTAAGGTGATCTGTGACGGCCAGCTTAGACCCGAACGCAACTAGATGCAGTGGCTGCTGCAAATATAAGGTTTTATTTTTTTTATGCAATAAGTACCAACTATATATGTGCAAAAAGTTGATTAGCGTAAATTTCATGGTGCTACTTCAACGCCTAACAACAATTTCGATTAAAAAAATGTCTCCATATGTCCAGTAAAGTCAATTACTCTCATCTGTCCGTGATGTACATGAGTACGATCACTCACACATGCACACAAAGCACAACCGTACAGTTTTGACCGCACGCCCACAATCTTAATATTGAACCAAAAATTGCTAACAAAAACTAGTACTTTCAGTACATTAGCTGTATTTTTGTATTAATCAGCGAAAAATTTAACTAGAAGTATTCGTTCGCTTTTCAACAGAATATTATGTCCCGCGTTAGAATGCAAGTCATTTGAATTTTTGTATGGACAACGGATCAACTTAAGTTCTTCTAACCATAGACAACCATAAAGTAGAGATAAACAAGCGTGGTGACTATGGTAAATCTTCTCCAAGAGTTTTTGCTGAAAATTTGGAGGGAGCCCCCTGTCCTGCAGTAGACATTTTATGGGATGTTATAACTAGCGCGGTAAAAGGCCTAAGCCAGAAAATTCAGAACAACCTTTGAACATCATTTTAGATCACTTCAGTCCTTTGTTTATGCTAGTTATCTGCAGCATATACGATTAACTTAACATTTCAACATAAAAAAGCTACTTTGAACCTTATCTCTTCGAAACAAATTTCCTTTTTGCGTTGCACTGACCATTTTAGCTTGGAGGTTATTCCCAACGTTCCGATAACACAATTTTCTTTAACATCCTGTATTTTCGCATGAAAATTTCAGAATTTCCCCTTTATGGCTTAAATTTTCTGTTAACTGAATAAACTTTGGCTTGGCTGTGTTGGACTAGAATAAGTTTAGAGTTAAAAAGTAGATCTACAAGCAAATTAAATTTCATTCGAAGTTTATTAAATTGGCTTATTCATGTTTATAAAGTTCATAATAGTCCGAATAAGGTTAAAAGACAACACAAAACACAACACAACACCTTTAGAAGCAATGAAGTCCATTTTTAGCAACGCAAAACTAAATTTATTTGAAAAGGTTTGCAGATTACTAAAAACCAGTGCTTCTTATGGATCGTTTTATTTTTTCTGTAATAATTATATAAACGTCTACAGACTAAAATTAATTCGTACCTTAGCAAACTCATTATAACTTGAAAATTGAATTCGGAGTAAAAAAAATAATAATCTATTTTGGAATGTACAAGTGAAGCCCTTTCATATGATACCCCACTCGACCTAGTAATCAAAAATTAAAATTTTGACCCTCCTATTTGGGCTTTACAAAAATAATAATAATGATATTTTTATTATTATTTTGTTTGCATTAAAAATTGGGCAATAATATTCTTCAACTATTCCAAATTTCAAGTTGTAGCATGAGTGGTTGCTGAGATATACAGGTTTGACAGACAGACAGACGAAGTCGCACCATAAGGGTTCCGTTTTTACCATTTTGGTTCGATACCCTAAAATAGGCAAAATTTCTAAGCTAGGAAAATGGCGAATTTCTATTGGTTGGAATTCAAAAAACCACATTCAAACCCGAGGCAAAGTGCATCTTCAAAGAAGTGCCCAAGTTTCAACATAAAAAGCACCTGGACAATATGTAAATATTTTCTTTAAAAATACTTCTATATGTAAATTGCTTCAAGTCCCACCCCTACCTCGTCACATCAACGTCAATTGCAAGGATAATCTAAGGAGATGCACAGGGGTACAAAAAAACAATTTTCGTGTAAGATTAATCATTCAGTTGATGTCAACAGGCCTGGGCCTTTCTTCTCAACGTGCGGTGCGTTCATGTGTGGTGTAAGTCATAAGAGCCGAGCGTTACTCGTTTCGAAATAATCTTGTACCACGGATGGCACTGTAAAGTTTTCAGAATCGCGCTATTTTAATTTTTCCGAAAAAAAAATCCAATAAAAAAATCTCTACTTTCAGATAAAGGGTGAACATTATAGACACGAAGAAGATCAATCAGATAGTTAATATATTTATGAAACACGGGTACTATCCCACCGCCAGTATTACGCGCAAGACAGATATAACCCTTACCCCCCCCCCCCGCCCCGCCTTCATCCCGTGCTTCCCGTAATAACAGTGCGACCCGAGCGAAGCAAGGAGGTCTTTGTTCTGAAAATGCGACACATGTATTTTGGCAGCTGAATGACGTTGTCAGGAGGGCGCTGCTGTAATACATTTTGTCGTACTGTACCAAGCAGTGACGTGACGTCGACATTGTCAACTGTAAATTGTCATGCGCCTAAGAGGCTCAGCAGACGACAGACTTTATGTTGTGGCAGTCCGCCAGTGTGGTCGGTACTGCATTTTTTTGGAAGGAAAACTGCTTGAGTAGTTGTCCAGTTCAAAGAGTTCATCATCATCATAACATCCCATGAAACGTCCACTACAGGACAGAGAGCTGCCTCCAGAATTATAGCTAAGAGTTATTTAATCGAAAAGGTTATTCAGATTAATTGTTATTCACTTTAATTAAAAGTTTGAATTTTATCCTGATAATAACTATGATTTTCGCAATACCGGCCAGACTGGCGGACAGCCACGGACAAAAAGTCTGCCGTCTGCTGTGCCTCTTATTGTACGGTTGGATAGTAAGTACAGAGAAGAGCAAATGAGAACGGTAGAAAGTCCAGTCCAGCTTGAATTGTCCTTGATTGTACAAGACGAGATGTTTTATAAAATTTTAAGTCCTATTCTGTACATTTATTTTTATTTTAATCATCATTTAGATAAAACCAAACAAACAGTAAAGTGGGCTATAACTATTTAGCAAATATCATAAAAAGTTTTTGAAAAAGCAACATAAAAATGTTTCGGCCTAATCACACGCTATTTTCTTACATATTACACCAGCTGCCAACTCAAGGGTAGTCGTTTAAGTATTCACTCTTCAGTTCTGCACCTGGAAGTGACTTCAGAACCCTCGCCATTGTGACGGCCAGACACGCAGACATTACATATATATATAGATATTAGCTGAGGTAGACAGGTTGGAAGGGGGCCGGGAGTGCATACATAATTGTAGGTAGGTAGCACTAAATCTGGCCATAGGTTAATGTAATATTACATTGCGTATCTAGAGCGGAAAAGTAGTTTTGAGGTTTCTAGTCAAGTGTTTTTAGTGTTAAATGTTTGAGTTGGAATCTTTCAGCCCTTTTCACAAGATCTGAAGTTTTAAATTCTTTTAACAAATTGGCGTCATGCGGAATAGAAAGCGACGATAGTAAAACCCAAAATAACGCAGTATTACGACGAACAATAAACAAAAAATAACGTTGTTTATTTTTTTACGAAAAATTCCGATTCTCTCGGGAATGGACAATACACCTTTTTTGTCATACATACATAATATCACGCCTTTTTCCAGTCGGGGTAGGCAGAGACCACAGTCCTCCACCTGCTACGATCTTGACATACTTCCCATGCTTCCTGTACTTTCATCAATCCTTTCATACATGCTCGTCGGTTTAGGATACTTTTAACTTGGCCTTTATTCAGAACGTCCTGAATTTGGTCCTTTTTTTGTCCAACGTTCATAACAAAAAAATGGAAAAGTTCATAATTGTTTGCATTTTCTCGGGTACAATCAAGAGGCAGCTCGGCATAATACATCGCGATTTGAGCCCATACAGCCCAGAGCCCTATTGAAATAAAAGCAGTGTAAAGTTCAATGTGTCAAGACTCAAACATGACGTGCTCTTGACTGTAAAATATTTATTCATCTAACTAAGAAATAACAGGATTTAAAATCTACGGAGCTCTGCACCAATCCTAGCACAGTATTTTGGTAATTTCTGTTATTTTTAGGCAAATTTCTTAAAAATACTTTGCCATTTCCTTCCTCCCTGCAAACCATTACGCATAAAAATTTTGTTTTTCATTTTCCGAACATTACCGGTTTTTCTTGGGACCGTAAATTTGTCTGTGGCCAGCCATAACCGTTTCCGGGAGTCTGCGGTCGCCCTAATAATTGTAACTGGGCGTTTCCGGTCTTATGACGTCGCTTGGCGGATTTATGATGAGGTGAGAAATATAGCACTTTACCGCCTGTTGTAGAATGCTCCATTATAGTTTAACGTGCTTTTCATCTGAAGTTGACTCTCAATGATTAGTGGATTAAGAAAGTGCCAAGAAAAGACTGAACGAAGGTAAATTTAAAGGAGCATTAAGCAACTGGATGTAACTAGGTAAAGGTTTGTACCTAATTAAGTGGAAGATTTGCCTGTGAGCTCCAGCAAAAGGCGTGGTACGGTCAACCACTCGTCGTCGGTATAAACTTTTTCAACTCTATTACAACGCCATAAGGTCCAAAAGTGTTTCTACTGACGTGCTGTCGAGTGTACATAGGAGGGGATTTGCCATTGTCACCACGTTTGTAAGCGTTGCGGTTGGCGACCGTTGTTGTTGGTGACCGCAGTATGTAATATGATACGATACACAGAAAGATGGTGCTGCTTATCCTATGTTTTATAAGCTCTTAGCCGCCTCTTACGACACCCACGGGTAGACTTACACCCTCCTATTATATAAAATAGACCCTCCATACAAATCAGCTCATGGGTCCGATTTGTATGAAAAGTCGATATTTTTTATGCGAATTTCGAATAGTCGTATAACAAAAGTTGTTGCATTTTGCCACTATAATATAATATTTAAAATATTTATATATTTTACATAATTTTTAAAGCCCTGTATAAAATCCCTTAGTCGCCTTTTATGACACAATACCTGGAAGTCTCAAGATAATGAAACAAACATAAGTTATGAAAATTCCTACGAAAATTGTAAAGAAGAAAAAAAAAACATTGTTTTGTCTGCAATCCAACCGTAACCCAATACCATCGCAATTTCTGTTTCTTTTAACTTAAAAACCAAACATTTATTACTGCACAGTGCAACTTTTACCGAAAAACCGCGGGACAAAAAATAACACCCGTCCCTCCGTGTACGACACAGTGGGCCAGTGTTTTGGCCACCGTCCAAATGGCTACCGTAGTTTTAATTGATTTCACTTTTGCTTTGGTCCTGAATTTCGCCCACTGTGCAGACACGTCGAACAGAGGGAAGTTTTAAAATTGGTTATTAATTGGTTTTTTGACATTTAATGGATTAGGATTTAGAAGTAAGTTTGAAAAATTTGCTTACCGAAAACTGATAACGCACGTTAAGACAACGAAACTGCACCGCGTTTTAAAAAAAAGTTTCATTAGAATCGGTTCAGTAGTTATTGCGTGATGCTCGAACAAGTAAAGTAAACAAGACAAAAGGTCCAAACACCAGTGGCTTGGATTCAGAGGCATCAAAATAGCATATCGTGATAATTTTTTTGTAAACATCTTCGATGTACAGAAAAACCAATTTCAAATTTTATAATAGTAGAGATAAGATATGTACACATTGCCGAACAGAAGCAGAAGCCAGGATTTATAGAAAGCGTCAGTCAGGACCAATCCTAATGCCTGGCAACCCTATTCCCAACATTTTTCCGCAATAAACTGTAATTTTCTTCGCGTATTGTCTGGCAATCTATTCAAAGGCACCGCATCTAATATTTTCTAGATTGTGTCTATTGTTGGGGCCCTGTACAGGATTTTTTATAAGCCATCTAGTCTGGAAATTGCTTGTCATAAATAATAATGTGAAATTTTCTTGGCGAAAGTAATAAAAATAACGAAAATACTAGTCATAACAAGTCACATTTTTAGAGTTCGAGCCAAAATAGTAAAAACTAATTGAAATAATATTATTATTGTAAAAGGGGCAGAATTTTAGTTACTAGGTCGAGAGGGGTATCATATGAAAGGACTTTACTTGTTAGACTGGGATGAATTTCACAATTTGGCTCTCCTTCTTAGGGTCAGAACTTAAATGGGACCAGATCTGACAGTCAAGTTTTTCTGGTCCAAAAATCAATGTTGTCAAGCCGAAATCCTACTAGTCCAAAAAAGTCAAACAATAACCTAGGCTAAATTACTGTAAGAGTTTTCTTGTTTTAAAAGTGTTCCTTAGGTCCCCCTGAACATATCTGGAAAATTCTCCGTTGATCCCATGTACGCTCCCCCCTCCCTACCCTCAAACAGGTCCCTAATTTTAGTTTTCGTCATTTATCTCAGAAACGGTTAAAGATAGATGAAAATCGTTAACGTTAATTTAAACTTTGTAAAATTACCAACCCGTTGACACCTGGTTATTTCAATGTGACCTAGCTGAAATACAGGGTTACTAGTAGGATTTCGGCTTGACAACATTGATTTCTGGATTCTGTGATGTCCAAAACCCCATAAAACCTTTGTTGTAAAAAATGGTCCCGTTTTAGTTCTGAGAAAATTTAATTATCATTTATTTCCTACTCTATGTACATTCCAGAATAAATTTTCTTTCGTTTTAGGACTATTGTTTTCCAGTTATGATGAAAAATGTAAAAAAAAATGAAAATATCATTTCCCTTTACCTCCTAGTGAGAGCTCAAACCACGACATCCGGCAGTGTGTACAGTTCTTGGAATCTTATGTTTTCTAGTTAGGTCAAAATAATAAACTACTAACCCGTGTGACGCCGGAAAAGAATAGTGACAACCCATCTCTACCCGTGGGTGTAGTAAGAGGCGACTAAGGAATTATGAACTGGAGGAAAGGTAGCAGCGTCAGCCGCAACGTTAAAAAGCGTGGTAACCACTGTGGTATACTTCTTCTCCAAAAAGTACAACGAATTTTTGCTGAAATTCCCTACCGTGTTTTTTTAATGAGTTTCCTGTCCTATAATGGAAGATTTCATGGGATGGTAGATATACAACGTGTAACAGAAAAGATATACCAACCCTGAATGATGTAGCAGACCAACCCTGAAATACGACAAAAATTGTTTGTCCTCCCATAGAAACTGAATCAGCTGCTAGCGCATTTTGTATGGGAGGTAATTTGAAAACTTCTTTAGCGGCGCTTAGAACTTTTTTAGATGGGTAAAAAATTTTAAACTCGCGTCAGATATCACGTCAGATCTGTAGCCTGATCGAAAAAGCGTCAACTGCCAACCGTATTGTTATTAGAACACGGGTTTTTATTCAGTGTCATCTAAGAAGTACGCGAGCAATGGCGCGAATGACCCTTACAAAAAGCATAATAATAGGTCTTTACCTATGAAATTGCCGAAATTTTCTTACAGATTAATGAGATCATAATTCCTATAATTCTAATGCTAGTTTTTTCATTTGTCTTATATTTGAAAGTTGACTTCAAGGACTATCAATTTAAGCATAAAATAAAGTTTGTATTTTTAGTTTGATATATAAAATTAAAGGTTCGAAAATTGTTCGTCTTAAATGTCGTCCGATTTCATCATTAGATTTGTTATATTTTTTTACAGATAATATTTTTCGAAAATTAAATTTAAGCTATTGTTAGCTTAATGTCTTCCCAATAATGCTTTAAAAAATTAAAAAAAATAGGTTTATAATTCCTAAGAAAAATGCAAAAATGTTAGTACTGAAAATTGAGTTTACCTAAAATTCGCCATACAAAACGGCAATTTCATAGGTAAAGACCTATTATTCAAAAATTCAAGTTTTCACTTCTGCCGGCAACCCGTCCTTTTTTTCGTATTTAGACCTATGTTCCTTGGTAAAAGTTGTTCAGTTTCATGGGCAGAATCACATCCTTCAGGGTTGATATAGCCTTTCTGTTATGCCTTGAAGGTTATCTTTGTTAAGCCATTTCAGTAATTAGCCTGCATGCGGCTTTAAAACTGGTAAACCGGGTTAGGTTGGCTTCAGTGCTGACGATGCTTACACGATATAACTAACTAGTTCTAACCAGTTTACCCGCGTCTGTCAATATACACTCCTGGCAAAGGACAACGGGCCATGTTGGCATCGCACGGAATCATTGATGTACAGTAAAACTTGAACAAATACAATCGAGAATAGTTATTTTCTGACAACGTGACACAAACTTAGGAAAAATTGCTTACGCGAGTTCATTTTTAGAAGTCGATTCGATACTGTTTCAATCATTTGATTCTTAAAAATATACGACACTTTTGATTGCATCTTCTTACTTGTAATTTTTTTTCTGCTGACGGTGTTGCGTGTGTATGTTTAATGCTGGTATCAAAATTAATTGATTTTTTATTTTCGTGACCAATGAATAAGATTATAGGTATAAGCTGTATTCCGAGTTGAATTCGAAAAGCAACATGAACTTAAAAGTGATAGATGATAAATGTCCACGATTCCGATTACTCGCCCGTGTGTAGGTACTTGTTGCACAGAATTGTATAAAAAAATAAAAAGAAAATTTAACAATTTAAAAATTCACAATCATTTATTTTGTAACAGGATACCAATTCGAATACAATTTCCACCAAACTATACAATAGTTTGTAGGTAGAAGTATAGCTGCCTAATTTATTACTGTTACTTTATTATAACTTTACTAAATGTGCAATCATGTGACTTAAAATATCTAAAGAACATGTAATTAGATGAGTAATTTGTGACTTTTTTATTTCATATACACCGTAAATATTCATTGCTTTCCCTCCCAAAACCCAGTGATTGCACTCGTGAAAACAAGCAACCCTTCGAAAGAAAATAAAATTTACTCGAAAACAATTTTTGAACTCCATACTAAAGTGGTCACGTCATCAGCTCATTTTGTATGAGACACCGAAAAATATTTTTCGAATAAAAATTAGTTTTCTAAGGGAAAGTTGCATGTTATCATTAGTAGAATCGCTGAGCTTTGGAACCGAAGGCAATGAAAATTCACATTGTATTTCCTTAAGCTATTAGTTTAGGCTATTGTGCATCTGGTCACTTTACATAACATCAATGATTTGGATCTAATTTAGCGGTCCGACTCACACAGAATGATTTAGTGACCGCCAGACTTCACGCCTCGCTGCGCAGGACTAGATACTCTTTTAGACTGGATTTTTAGATTGTATTTCTATATTTTTAGTATGTATTTCTTTTAGTCTAGACTCTTCGATGTGGATTTAGGTTTTTTAGTTTTTTCTAAGTTATTTGTAAAGTTGTACATTTCGCTCAAGGTCATGATCCAAAACTGAAAAAAATTATGTAAAAAATCCAATCCACAAAAGAACGCAAAGTTTTGTAATCAATCTTTATGCGGTTAAGAAAAGATTTATCTTCAATTACTAAGAGGCACACCAAGAAAAACACAGAGGAAAACGATTACACTATCGTTTTATTTACAGCTAGTCAGAAACATCCACATTTTTTAATTAATTTGAGGTTATAAGTTTGTGTATTCTGGTATCGTTACTCGAAAATGTATAAAAATAGATGTCGCTAAAAATCTGGAGAGTTATTACTGTCGAGTATTCTGCTAAAGAAACATAACTTTCAACAAAAACGTTTGTTTTTAGGTTGCTACTATTCTTTGCCGGCACCACACGGGCGACGTAACGTAAGTTAATAATTAACGTCACAAACATTTCAAAGTTAACCTCCGTCAACACTTCCAAATACTTCCAAGTTACTTCCACAAAGTTAAGCGATGTTCGGCACCGATTTCGTCGGCAGTTCCGAAGATTTCCAAGAATCTCTGGGACTCCCGACTTGCTCAATTGAACTCTGATACGATATCGGGGTGGGGAGAAGTCGTTGAAAATTGGTTCATCATTGCTATAGTCTTATGTCGTTTTTAAGGGATTCGGCTACTTAAAGGCTTGATCACACCTAGCTGAATTCAAAGACTAATTCGGCATACATTGCTCGTTAAAGTAAGGACACTGCAATTAACATAACCAAGCCTCCCAGCTATGTATGCCGAATTAATCTTTGAATTCAGCAGCCCTCAAATTAGAAGCTACGCGATCGTCAATGAAAATATCTACTTTATTGACACGTCAGTAGCGTTCATATAAGAGTGCTCTTCAACGTGGCTGTTGCGACCAACGTCGAGACTCTCACCCATAAAAAAGGGGTTTTTATTGATTTTATACCACATTCACAATTATTTTTTCAATTTTTTACTTAAATTTCAGAAACCGTAAAATTTAGAATTTTTGGGTGGAAGAAGCATCAAAATCGTTTTAGACGTTTAGGAGCTTTCGAAGCAATAGGATATTTTTTGCGTAAAATAAGAGGAGAGAGAAGATTTTTTCTGGCAAAACTAACAGTTATAATAAAAATAATCTACTCAAAAATTATTGTTTATCATGTTGATTAACTCATGTATAATTTTTTGCAACGGACCATCCGTTTGGGAGAAGTTTGCCTTCAAAGTTAGCTCATTTTTGCAATTTGAGGGTTACAATCGTCTTAACCTGGAGGTTTGACGAGGGCACTGCGTTTTTACACAGAGCGACATCTGACCTCCGCAACCCATAGGGCAAACTAAAGCCAATCCTAGATTAGGCTTGTCGGTCGAAACAATGCACTAACTTTTTACAAAATCAAAACATCCTTAAAAAAGTCCATCCAAAATTTCTCCTATCTTACATACTGCGGTCACAAACCGCGGGCCCCTTGTACGACGCTTACAATACAAGCGTGGTGACTATCATCTAATCTACATATACCGACATACAGGGTGTAAGGGACAGTTTACCGAAATCTGATCAGTTAACAAAACTGAACAACTTTCAGTAAATGAAACTTTTTTTTATTGTCAATGGGCTACTATACTTTAAGGAAATTAATAATAATCGGCCTTTCCATACAAACTGACCAATAGTGTCCAAACAAGTTTACTATACTTTGTATGGAGATGCTTATTTTCATTTCCTGAAAGTTTCATTTACTAAAAAAGTTTCTTTTCGTTGACTGATCATGCTCTTACACTAAGGAAAGCTGTAGCTCAAATCGCGACTCTATTACCACGCATTAAAGTCTAAAATCTAACCACACTTTTGCCTAAGACTGTACCCTCATAAGCTCTCAAGATTCCTTAGCTCTTAAATTGCAACGAGCCGACAGGTTTAATTGAACCCCGATACCTTATCTCGCTAGAACTTACGGCAAGTATCGAGTGTTGCCCTCCTCGCCTTTAAAGTACGGTGAAATACTGCACGAGGAAGCTTTTTAGGTTAGCAAGGAGTCTTTAGCTAAAAGTTTGCTTTGGTTTTTCTTTACCCAAAAAATTGGTACATAAAAATTTAGGGTAAAGACCATTATTTAAAATTGAGTTCAGTGGTGCTGAGTGATAGTTTCTTGTTGGTATTTTCAGACTTTCTAAGCGCTTCAATCGGATTAACTAGTTTACCAAACCAAAAATAATTTTCTTCTTCAAACTATTCTTCATAAAGTTTACATAAAATATTAAACTGATCAAAAAATCGGCCTCTCCATACAAACTGTCCAATAAAACTTGTAATTTTACGTGTTTCTTGGTAAAAGTTGTTCAGTTTAATCGACTGATCATTCAGTTTTGGCCAACCTGTTCCTTACATCCTGTATAAATCAATATCAGGGAATTCTTTTTTTTTATCATTCCAAATATGGTACCTGTAGTGTCCGTATAAGACTTGTTCTGTAAAGACAATAATACTCGTAACAGTAAAAAAAAAAGCGGAACAAAGTATAAGAGACATTTGTTTTTTTTTTTAATAACATTGCAATTAAAATAAAATTGCATGTTTTGGAAGGAACTTTATGCACTTTTGTTTATTGTAAGGTCGTTAACTCAACAGAAGTAAGTAAATGTTAACTGTGTCCTTTGAAGAGAACTCTATATGAAATAATAATCATCATAATAATCATCAATAATTATCATCAATAAAACACGTGTTTCAATTTGGAGGGGAAGTACCATATCACAACGCTTGATAGCGTTGCGGCTGGCACCATGGAGCGCGGTTGTTGGTGACTGCAGTAATAAAGATGGAACGATACACAGGAGGACGCCGCTGCCCATCCTTAGGCGCTGGTCTAATCTAAGCGGTGCGATGCGGATGCGCGCAACCGGCACGCCGCCTGTCACTTCTGTTTCATACAAAATGTATAGAAGCGACGCGGCGTCGTTCTAATCCATGCAGCGCGGCTATAGAACGACGACGCCGCGTCGCTTCTATACATTTTGTATGAAACAGGGTTGCGCGCATCCGCATCGCACCGCTTAGATTAGACCAGCGCCTTAGTCGCCTCTTACGACACCCACAGGAAGAGATGGGTTAGTACACACGAGATTTAGTGTGTTATAAAGAATTACTTTAATTCTACTCAAATAAAACATTGTCACACAAAAAGCTGCAAAACAATAAAAAGCTCAACTAAAGCTCGTTTTAAGCTGAAGCCTTTTGAGGCAGCTTATCACAAGCATAAAGAATAAAGAAAAAGAATACAACATAAAGAGGAAAGTATAACGTAATGTTGCATAGAAAAGCGACTGGTCGCGTGCTATTACAAATTGTTCTTTTTAGCGAGCGGTGGGGTTGCCATTTCAAGACAATTTTTAAGAATTATTCTAAACTAGCTGTTGCCCGCGACTTCGTCCGCATGATAAATAGTTGTAAAAAAAGGAAAATTTTAATTATTAGTCACTGGACATCTCGAAGGCCTTCGTCAGGGTGTGGCATGCAAGTCTGCTGAGCAAACTTCCTGCATACGGCATTCCCGCTGACTCTTGCTCTTGGATATCTGACTTCCTGAGTGAACGGTCGATCCGAGTAGTCCTTGATGGCTCCTCTGACCTCACGGCTATTGACGCCGCGGTTCCTCAGGGGTTTGTTCTCTCTGCGATTCTTTTCCTGCTGCACATCAACGACCTACTTGGTCCTGGTATTGTTGGGTACGTAGATGACAGTACTCTAGTCGCGAGATATATGTGTAGCGCAAAAGCCGAAAACTTACGACATCCATACGCGAGACCAACTCGCACTAGGCCATTGTTAAGAATGAAAACTGTTTATATTATGTGTAGTTTAAACTAATAATACAAAGCTACTATTCATCCTATGAAACTTCCACTGCAGGACAGGGAGCTCCCTCCAGAACTCCAGCAAAAACGCGTGGTACTTAGGAGGGAGATTTACCATAGTCACCACGCTTGTAAGCGTTGCGGCTGGCGGCCGCTGTTGTTGGTGACCGCAGTATGTAAGCTGCCACGATACACAGAAAGATGCTGCTGCCCATCCTTCGGTTCATAATCCCTTAGTCGTCTCTAACGACACCCACGGGTAGAGATGGGTTGGCAACTATTCTTTACCGGTACCACACGGGCAAGATCTGTCAAGACAAAGCAACACGATAAAAAAAAGTAATTGTAATTTTTCTCCCAAATATTCTGGCAACACCAGTGTGCGGCT
This sequence comes from Athrips mouffetella, assembly GCA_947532105.1. Lineage (NCBI taxonomy): Eukaryota > Metazoa > Arthropoda > Insecta > Lepidoptera > Gelechiidae > Athrips > Athrips mouffetella. The sequence continues at coordinate 15,203,446 of OX383981.1, read as the reverse complement.
TTTGAAAAAGGTGTTATTGAAGCTGTCCCGCACACTCGCAACATTCAAACCTACCCGCAGTCTGAAATGTTGGTTAAAGTGGAAACGTGCAAACTGTATGTGGTTATTTTTAACTGATATTTTGGTAGCAACAATAAAATGAAAAATGTTAGGAAGTAACAATAGGTCTTTACCTATGAAATTGCCGTTTTGTATGGCGAATTTTAGGTAAACTCAATTTTCAGTACTAACATTTTTGCATTTTTCTTAGGAATTATAAATCCAATTTTTTAATTTTTTTTAAGCATTATTGGGAAGACATTAAGCTAACAGAAGCTTAAACTTAATTCTCGAAAAATATTATCTGTAAAAAAATATAACAAATCTAATGATGAAATCGGACCACATTTAACACGAACAATTTTCGAACCTTTAACTTTATATATCAAACTAAAAATAAAAACTTTATTTTATGCGTAAATTGATAACCTTAAAGTCAACTTTCAAATATAAGACAAATGAAAAAAATTGCATTAGAATTATAGGAATTATGATCACATAATCTGTAAAAAAAATTAGGCAATTTCATAGGTAAAGACCTATTAAAATAATATAAAGTACACTAACAGATGTTCAACAAAACGGAGAAAACGAATATTCCACAAAGTAAGACTTAGCTAGATCAATTTTTTGTACCCGGAAAACCCTGTTTACTAAATTTCCAAAATCTTTAGAGCCGTTTTCTAGAAACCAATTACAAATATAGGTATACAAATTGGTTGTTTAATACACTCACCGGCAGAAATAACCGGCCGGTCTTTCAGGGGTCACGGAAGACCAGCGCTACAGCAGCGCAAGGTGCTGTAGCATACGCTGAGTGGCTACCTTTTTTAGTACTGTATTACTAAAATAAAATTTTTTCTTTCTTTCTCTTTCTTTCTTCTTTCTTTCATATATTTTCATACAAATATGGGGGCAAACGAAGCGTCAATATCGTACCTAAATTGAATAAAAATACAAATCTGATTGATGATGAGGTCTTTAGATAAGAACCTTATTAACAATATTGTCAAAGATTAGATATATCTAAAATGTTGAAGAACACCCGTGGGACTCTTAAAACATTTTAATTCGCTAAATGTAAGAGATTTCTGACAAATGACGTATATAATAATTCATATCATGAGTTTTTGTGTTTGTGAGACATTTTCCAACAAAACTAATAAAAAAGGCTCATTAGCGCCAAGTAACTATCTGCTATCTCTATTAGGTAACATACTAGCTGTTTACTTTACGCTGATGACCTTAAGTTGATTCGTGCTGTCAATGAACAGGAAGACTGTAAACTGCTTCAGAGTGATATTAATTCTCTTTTTCAGTGGAGCATTAATAATAAACTCTTCTTTAATATTAATAAATGTAGCGTTATGAGTTACACTCGCGCACTTCAACCCATTGTGGCTTGTTATACTCTCGACACAGATATTATAAGTCGCGGTACCTCTGTCAAAGACCTAGGTGTAGAATTTGATTCTAAGCTTACTTTTAATAGCCACATAAGATCTCTCGCAGCTGACTGCTATAGCCGACTTGGTTTTGTGTTGCGAAACTGTCGTGATTTCCGTGACCCTAAAGCTATTATTATGGTTTATACAGCACTTGTCCGCAGTAAATTGGAAACTGCTTCCATAGTATGGAGTCCGCACGAAGCATCTTATCGCTTACTATTGGAAAAAGTCCAGAAAGCATTTCTAAGATTCCTTTACAAAAAAATATATTGCTATTATCCTTTTCTGTACCCTACAATGTTTCTACTTGGCATCCTTGGTTTCCACTCTCTTCAAACTAGGCGTACGTTTGTTTCCCTTCTTACAACTGTTGGTCTTCTCCGTGGTGAAGCTTCCACTTGTCCGCAGCTAGTAACAACTGCATGTCGGCTGTACGTGCCCGATAACTACACGCGCGCGCGCTCCCACCGCCTGCTCGCGGTGCCCACTCACCGCACAAGCCAATACTGTCACTCCCCGCTTATGCTTGCGCTTAAACAGCTCAACACTCTTCTGACCTTGTTCCCAGACGTCGATTTATTTGCGGATTCCTTGGCAAAGCTTCGGACCAAATGCTTAGGCTTTGCTGAGAAAACTTAAGTATAATTTAGTCTAAGAATATTTGTATTTGTGTTTAGCTTTTACAACGCCTTGGTTTTATTACTGTTATGTTGTAAAAATGTCATGATTAATAAATAAATAAATAAATAAATAAATTAGGGTAGCGACACACTTTCAACTACTTCATACATTGAATAAAAATACAGGGTGATTGTAAATCGATGTTAGTCAGTCAGTTAGAATTGCAACCAAGTTGTAAGCACTGTTTGTGTGTTGCCGATAAAGAATAGTACCAACCGATCTCTACCCGTGGATGTCGAAAGAGGCGACTAAGGGTTTATGTATCGGAGGATGGGCAGCAACATCTTTTTATTCTGTCCGTTTCCTTCGCACAGAAAACATGGTAAATGAGAATATAAATTAGTGAAGACTACTAGATATTTAATCCGTATGGACACAAGACGAAACGATAGTATCATCGTACCATCTTAAATACTTATTGCAGTCACCAACAACAGTGGTCGCCGGCAAATTTACGAGTACCATACGGGGACTTGCGGAGGCGAAAAATCTTTCTAGCTAGGTCTCATGTCTGGCAAATTAGTTTCCCCCGTGTTTAAAAAAAAAAATTAATACCGCGTTTTCGACAAAAACCTGCAGCGCCATCTGTTGGCGGGTAGCATAGCTTGCTCACCCGATGATATTTTCATGTTTAGGCGCTAAAGTCGGTGGTCTAAACCACTTACCATCAGTTGGTCCACAAGCTCGTTTGCTCACTTATTACAATAAGAAAACTATACTATATAACTAAGCTCATGTTTAAAAAGTTGTTCGTCTTCAATATAAAAACCTGAACACCCTGTGTAACGTGATATCATTATCAACTTTGAGCGACGTTAAGATGTGAGAATATGGTAGTTACTAACTCCTACACGAAGCATAAAACTAACGGTAGAAGTTACAAAGTTGACTTCAAACTGTTTAGTTAAAATTTTTCGATGATAAAACATCGTTCGGGTTTTTTCTTCTCATTTCTTTTTAGGGTTCCGATACCAACATGGTAAAAAAAGGGAACCCTTATGGTGCAACTTTATCTGTCTGTCTGTCACACCTCTATAGGGTGACTTTTAATTCGTTCTTGATAGCAAAAGATATGCATGTACTTATAATACTGAACAACTATTCCCAAGGAACATAGGTCGAAATACGAAAAACCAAATTTGACCTCCCATACAAAATGTGCTATCAGCTGATGCAGTTTCTATGGGAGGTCAAAACTTGATTTTCGTATTTCGACCTATGTTCCTTGGGGAAAGTTGTTCAGTATCATGAGTACATTCATTACTTTTTCTATCTAGAACTAATTAAAAGTCACCCTATATATCTCAGCAACCCCTAATGCTATCGACTTGAAATTTGGAATAGTTTTAGAATCTAGTAGCCCAACTCAATTGCACATGAAACAATTTTGAAAAAATTATGATTATTAATGTAAAGGGGGCCAATATAGAGGGGGCCATTTTTCAAATTGTCGCCACTGGGTCGAGTGTACATTCTAAAATATATTTTTGTATTTTTTTACATCTCTTAGTTTTTAAGTTATGGTGAAAAATTTCCCCCCTAATCTCCGAAGTTTGTGAAAGGAAAAATCTGAATTAATTACAGTTGACATAAGTTTATGTAAACATTACAGCAAAAATAAAACGATCTCTCTAAGTTGCACAGTTTTCTAGAAATCTGCAAATAACCTTTACAAACAAATTTTGTTTTGCGGTCCTAAAAATGGACTTTAATGCTTCCAAAAATACAAAAAGTATATCGGAACCCTCGGCGCGCGAGTCCGACTCGCACTTGACCGGTTTTTTTCACCAATTTGGCGCCACAAGATGAAAACTGTAATAATAACGAGAGTTCGAGGGATTAGCAGAAGTCACTCGCAACTTGAATAGATTTAGTTTATATGAACTGCGCAATGTAAACATAACCTTACAATTTTTTTACTGCATTTAATTAAAACCCTGTATTAAAATAAAACAAATACCTTTAAAAACTGACAATGATGGCTGGTAAAGAGGTCTATTAAACATTTTGTCATACCTGAAACAATAAAAAAGTAATGATTAGTTTAGTTTTTAGGGTTCCGTACCCAAAGGTTGCCAACAAAACCCTATGACGTCGTCTGCCTGTCTGTCCAACCTGCAGAACTGCAGTAGCTATACCGGGTGTAAGAAAAAGTACTGTAAGGGCGTGCTCAGTCAACGATACTGAACAACTTTCCCAAAGACACAGTTTTGGGAAATTAAAAAAAACTTAAATAAAGAATTTCTTTCTCTTTCTCGGCGTGAGCAATATGTATACTAATACTCAATTACAACTTTCTAGTATTAAAAGGTCTATGAGCTAAGCCGCGGCTAGAAAAACAGACGGGCAGAAGGAAACTATAAGGGTTCCTCGTTGATTACGGAACCCTAAAAACGGGAACACTTACAAGCGTGAAAAATGTTATGTATAGATAGAATGCATAAACGATTAAATAACAAGAAATAATAAAAACAGGTCAAGTGCGAGTCGGACTCGCGCGCATTTTATACACTTCTGCGCGTCCCTGACTAACTAAGAGCGTCAGTTTACTATTCACCAATCTGTAAGACGATATTTAATTTACGCTTAGTGGTACGGAACCTTCGGTGCGCCAGTCTAACTCGCACTTGGCCAGTTTTTTAAAAATAAGTTACGTTATAAGGTTGCATAATGTTGCTCCATAATAAAAAATTTCAGTGTGTATTTAACCATGTTAATGTTATCGGGTGACATAATGTTGCTCCATTAAAAAAATCTGTGTGTATGTACCTTTACCCATTCAAAGGCCTCCAAACCATTTGCCCAGAAAACCCTTTCACACTCGTCCAAAAAAAAACTATTGACCTGAAAACAGCAATTGGAAACATTTTAAGTCCCAAAGTGAATCGTTTGTGGCCCTCTATAGAGATTTTAAAAAGGATGGTAAAAAGGACTTTGAATTATCTGCCTCAATTAGGGTTACCAGACATCAGGATTTTACCCAACATGTCAGGATTTTACGCGATTGTCAGGTTTCCGAGTTTTCCTAGAGACCCACTCAAGGTCAAAGTGTTTCCACCGACGAACCGCCGTTTGCACTACTTAGCTTTTTAGTATCAAATGACCTTGGGTGAAATTTCCTCGATGTTTCTTTGATTTAAAATTATTTTGCAAAACTAATAAATTAGGCAGAAAAAGATTTAACCTTATCAAACACGAACTCTCTTTGTCAATGAAACAACAGAGAAAATCAGACTTTATTTGGTGTGAGTGACTAAACCGTAATAAAAAAAAAATGTACAATCAAGAGGACATCAAGCGTGACACATAGGACTTGTTCAATAGGATTTTAAATCACTCTGCGTTGTCAAGCCTGACTTGCGCTTACAAAGAAAACGACAGGATTTGATAATAATATTAGGATCTTTGTAGGAACTTTTGGATTTTACATCTGGCAACCCTGTTTTTTGAACCTCTACAGCGTGGCGATAAAAAGAACTTTGGGATGATCTGTTCCAATAGAGCAATAGAATTCTTCCGTCAATGGCCTTGGGGGGAAGGCGGTGGTTTTGAAAAGAAAGTGCCGGATTCGGTTCGTTGCGCTTTCTATATACTGTTCGTTGGGACATACGGCTCCGCAGAATCACGAACCGTGAGATGTCACCCATAGAACAGAACAAAGTAATAATTATATCATACAGAATGGACACTCTTCGTCCCAATAAAATTCAAGGTCTTTTGTCTGAATATGCGGGCCTCCGCGACCATCCAATTTCAAATTTCAAATTCGCGCTTGTTGTATGTAGTATCCGGGGCATAGAGTAACACGATTTTTATTTTTAACGCAACTATTTTCGCGCGCTAAGCCCGGACTTGCGCGGTTTGACGCGTTGCTCTAAGATCCGGGGCAAGGAACTAGGAACATACTACTCTCTGGTGCGGGGTGTGCCTCTGAGGTGTGCCCGCCCATAGTCAACATTTTCTACTTTATTATTATTAATATTGGCTCAGACCTGATAAGGTCGACCAGACTGAGATGAGGTCAACGAGATAAGCCAGAAGAAGCATATTCACCTCGGCCCTAAGCGCCGTTGGTCTCGGATTCGATCCACGGCACAAATATCTGTGTGACGAACAGAGGTATTTGTTCTATATCTGGGTGTTATTTATATATTTAAAATCGATAAGACAACATAAAATTTTGTTTAGGCGCATTTTGTCCAATTCGCAAATTGGCCAGCGGGCTCGAAATGTCCAATTCGCAACTTGTCCAATTGGCAAACTGTCCATTTGCATGCACTTCGGAATTTGTACGGTCAACCGCTTGTCGGTAGAAACTTTTTCAACTCAATTGCCACGCCATAAGGTCCAAAAGTGTTTCTACTGATGTGCAGCCGTGTGCACCGCGCTTATCTCAGTAATATCGTAAGTTATATCGTGCGCACTACGCCATAGCAAGCCTTGGTTTAAGTAACACCATAGTTGAACATAGCATTGATTTTATATCCGATGTTTAAATAGGATTTTTTGTCTGGATACATTCGAAACTTTAAGGCTCGTAAAAGATGCCTAAGCTAGACATTCTTTTTAGCTTATTCTCAATTAGGTGCAATATTTGTGTATATATACAGAAGAAATGCATTCGCGCGCTCATCAATATTAAACAAAGGGATAGCTGTCGACCACACTTTATCAAACATAAAATCCTTACCTTACCTTCCCTTTACATTCTGGAAATCTCTCTATTTGTTCGGCGTAATATGCACTTATTTACTTTTAAAAAAGATATCGAACCAAACCGTAACATAAGACAACAATATATATATGATCTCAAACTCCCAAGCTCAAATATGGAATTAATTCGAAAAGGACCGTACTACTCAGCAATAAAAATTTACAACGCAATTCCGGAAACAATTAAATCTATAGAAAAATATGAAACATTTTACTGTAAACTTAAGGAACATCTTATTAAACAATGTTACTATAAAATAGAAGACTTTTTTTAAATAAAATGACTAAATAAATAATTCGTATTTAAATAATTAAATAATTATAATAAATAAAAACGTAATAATATATAAAATTTTCAATAATTAATTAATTTAAAAAATTGACATGTATAATATTATTTTAATATAACGTTTAGGTATTAAGATGACATTATGATTTATTGTTATTTTTATGACTTGATTACCTTACTATTATTTCAAAGCATGCATCATATGGGAATTATTTTATTGCTACACCTGAGATAAGGTATCAAATGTGAAACTATACTAGAACTTAAGACCTTTATACATTACCATTTGAATGCAAATAAATGAATTATGAATTATGAATTATATATATTTGTAATCGGTTTCTCGAAAACGGCTCTAACGATTTCGATGAAATTTTTTATACAGGGGTTTTTGGGGGCCAAAAATCGATCTAGCTAGGTCTCATGTCTGGGAAAATTCGTTTTCACCGTCTTTTTTAATATTTCTTAGCACGTTCAAGAAACTTACAGCGCCATCTGTTGTTGAGTAGCATAGCTTGCTTATCCGATGATATTTTATTCATATAGAGCATCAGCTCGGTCGCCCAGGTACTAGTACTATATGTATAAAGTCCCATAAGTGCGAGCGAGAGATCGAAAAAAATTCTACCTTAACATAGCGTTCGTAGCAGAACGACTCATTGCAAATAAATTACATTTTTCATCGACAGTGTGTCCCAAAAAGGGTTTAAGATACCCTTTTTTGTGAAATTAGATTGCACCCGCTACCATTTGGGTCTCCCGGGGTACGATTTACGCCATCTATAGTGGACAGCTATTGTTATAGTAATTAAGTTTGCCGTCTATACAATTTGACCCTACGGTTTTGATGAATTTTAGGGGAAACTTTCAATGTCAGTGTCAGGTTTATTATTAAAATACTATTAAATAGGTATACATAGCTGATCGATAAAGTGTTAGTAAGCAGGACACATTGCCAGAAGAACCGATGGACGATGGCGCGTTTAGGTTTTTGAGTGGCGACCTCGACCCGGAAGACGAAGCGTGGCCCCCCCACATAACGGACAGACGATCTAGTCATAGGAGCCGCTGGGTGCGAGTAGCACTGGACCAGCCGTCATGGAGATCTTTAGGGGAAGCCTATTATCAGCAGTGGACGTCTTTAGGCTAATATGATGACGATGACATAGTTGATTGGTGCAGATAGTACACCCAACAGCACGTCAGGAGTAGCACTTTAGACTTTAAGGCATGGTAATAGAGTTGCAAATGTTTCCACTGACGTGCGGTTAACCGAACCTGTAACTTCAAGTTATAAAAGCGACTATGGGATTTTGAACAGCAGCTACCACTACCACTCACTATAATGCGGTCACTAACCAGTGCCAGCCGCAACGCTAACAAAAGTGGTGACTACCACACATTTTTGATATGATTCGCTGGAGGGCACTTAATTTCAAAGTAGCTTCGCTCTCTCCCTTTTATCCTTTTTCATATTCAAAAAGATCAAAGAAAAAATAAGAATTCTTACATATCAGTTCCAGTTCAACAGATAATAAAAGGTACATTATTCAAACCATTCCAAACGAACACCTCTGCACATTTTTTTGCTACCCTCATTTTTTCGTTCGTTACATCCGCCATCTAGCGAATGTGTATCGTAACTTTAGAGGTGTCAAAGCGTCGTGAAAAGCGAAGTAAACAATACCCGCACGTTCATTTTCTAATGAAAGAGCATGCAGAACCAGGTGTGAGGTGGAAGACAGGGACGGATTTAGTGATGAGGACTTATTAGAATGAGGCCCCCGTTTTGCTAAGATACTTGAGGCTTTATTCCTGTACTCCAACCTTTTCGGTTTGCTCTTGCTTGCTTTGCTCTTTGATAAGGTAAATAATACCGGCGTGTACAGTCACTAATGTACACAAGGTAAAACTGAGAAGGAAGTTATAGACATGGTTTGGATCATAGGCCTGTAAATACCTCTCAAAAGACCACTCTTCGCAGCTCGGGTCATATTAACATAGTGAACAAGCACGAATTTCTAAGAAGGCAAGAGCAGATCAGATAAGTATTGCTATGTTTATTGCACATTTTGTGTTTCTAGTATAGTGGTGGTTTTGAATTTGAGGCTCCGTCAATATCAAGACGACGTCGTCACTGACCTGCCATAAATACGTCTGAAATTGGTCTTCATGATCGGTTAAGTAACATATAACCAAAAACTTATAAGCACACACAACTTATAAGACTTAATAAAAATAAATATTTAATCCTATTCCGGACATTTTCTTTTGGTTTTGTCGAAATTATGCAGTCAAATCATCTATAAATTCCTAACTACGTCCCTGTACGTTTGTGCCGTTATGAAAAGTAAGGACCGGCACAGAAATTATGGCACAAACATAGTAGAAACTAGGAACTCTTTTCACTAGAACCTGCAAAAAGTTCTGCTAATGTGCGAGCTATAAATAAAGCTTTGTTTTTTACGGTCCATAATCTTCCCATCCCATCAAAAGTCTACAGCTCCCCCAGAATATCATAGAAAATAAGTAGTAGGTATATCGTGGATCGGACATATCATAGTCATTACGCTTCTTCTTCTTTAATTTAAGAGCTTGGCTCTTGTCGATGGAGTAACTTCCAGTCCTCACGTTGTATCGCGAGCTGCTTTACCTCCTGAAACGACACGACATTGACCTTTTCTTTTATCTGGTCAAAGTAGCTTCGCCTAGGTCTTCCTCGTCCCCTCTTTCCTTCAATCTTTGCTTCCATTATGTTTCTCAGGAAATTGTCGTGCCGTATCAGGTGACCTATCATTTTCCCTCTTCGGTTATCTATTGTTTTTAGTAAACTTCTTTTCTCTTTGACTATTTCTAGCACCTCCTCGTTTCTTTTCTTTTCCGTCCAGCTAATTCTTTCCATTCTCCTCCAGCACCACATCTCAAATGCTTCCAGCCTTTCTCTATCTCTTTGTGTCAGTGTCCATGTCTCACTTCCGTACAATACAATACTCCATATGTACACCTTGATTAAGCGCTTTTTTACCTTCTTAGATATTTTGGCCTTCAGGAGGTGTTTCTTGTTATTAAAGGCTTTTTTAGCCATAGCTATTCTTTGAACGATATCTGGTGTACATCTGGAGTCACTGGTGATTAAGCTTCCTAAATATCTGAATTTATAAACCTGTTCTATTGTAACGTTATTCAGTTTGATTGGACAGTGATCTGGGGTATGTTTAGATGCTATAAGTGTTTTGGTCTTTCCAGTGTTTATTTACGCTTATCAGACCGAAAATTAGAAATGGTCTCTACGATACCCGGCAACAACCTAAGCGAGGTGCCCTTTGGCTTGTAGCCTTACGTGTTGTCCTGGGTAGAGCCATCCGCTCCCCAACCGTCCGGTGAAGTTGTGAGTGTTGTGACAGCTACCACAGATTAGATAATAACTAAACTGACGTTAGAAAACTGACGTTTCAGCCACTTAAGCCCGCGTTACACAGAGGCGGTAGCGGAAGCGTTCCGGGGGCGATATTTTTTGTAAAGTATGAGTTCATATGCACCCTGTCACATTGAAAAGCGGTCGCGGCGGCGGCGCGGTATTTTGTTCCCGCCAAACCGCCCCGGACCGCTTTCGCAATCATACCGCCTCTTGAGCTTTAGGCTAACAACAGAAGACTTGTCCGGTTTTATTTCACGCATACGAAGTCGCGGACAACAGCTAGTTGAAAATATTCTTTTAAGAAATATATAACTTGCAGTCAAGTGCGAAGAATGAGAATTGGTAACAGGGATAAATAAATCTTGGGCTATTGGAGCGTTCTGGGATGTTTTTCAGCTGAACTCGAACGCTTTGTCGAACCTTAAAGCGCATAACATATAGAGACGCAATTCTTTTCTCATAACAACCCATAAAACGTCTAATGCAGGACAAGACGCTCCATCCAGAGTTTCAGCTAAAACGCGAGATACAGTTTGGAGGGGAAGTACCATAGACACCACGCTTCTTAGCGTTGGGGCTGGGGAACCGACAGTAGTATGTAAGATGGTAAAATACACAAATAGTCCATGGGCCAGCGAGTCAAATTTAATAACATGGTATAATTTGGGGGGTACTCAGTTTTCTTCTCACAGTAGTTCGACAGGTTTATTACGATGTGAAAAAACCATGATTGCCATCTCAAAGTAGTAGCTAATAGAAATGGCGGCATATCTAAGATGGCCGATGACGAGTTTTTTTTTTAATTTAAATGAAATCGGACAAATACTTCTCGAGTTATGGTTGGCTTTTTGAAACTCAATGTGCGCCATCTTAGAATGGCGGCCATTTTAGTTAGCTACCATTTTGAGATGGCAATCATGGTTTTTTAACATCATGATAAACCTATGTAACTGCTGTAAAAAGGAAATTTGGTATCCCCAAATTATATCGTAATCTTGGCTGGCCCATGAACTAAAAAGGACGGTGCTCCCTATCCTCCGATTCATAATCCCTGTCGACTCTTACGGCACCCACGGGTAGAGATGGGATAGTAAGTTCTTTGCCGACAGGGATCCTACTAGCGATGCATGGAATTTTTCGTAGGATACATAAACTGTTCTGCTATCAGTAGTTTTACTTAAGTCGTTGTATTTAGGCTCTCATTTGTACTTTCATCTATATCAGAAGCTCAGTGGATACAAATCTCATGGAATATATACGTCAGAATGTAAGAACCATATCAAAGTCAATCTATATATGTTTTTATTTTCCCTATTCTATATGTTTTCTTTTTATACTCTTTTCAAGCAATTAACCGTTTAGAGAAACGTTAGTTCATATAAAAATTGTTTATACAGATAAGATACAATATCTATGCAGTATTTCACTAAACTCAAGACTAAAACGTTTTTAACATAATCAACATAGATATTGACTTTTTGGTTCCGATTTCGGTCTCTATGTCTTAAGTGCTCGGTGGTCGAAACTGTTTCGAACTCAGTACAACTTACGACACATCTGCGCTAACGCGAGAAACGAGACAACTTTTTAGGGTTCCGATACCAAAATGGTAAAAAAAAGGAACCCTTATGGTGCCGCTCTGTCTGTCTGTCTGTCTGTCTGTCTGTCTGTCTGTCCGTCTGTCTGTCACACCTCTATATCTCAGCAACCGCTTATGCTATCAACCTGAAATTTGGAATAGTTTTAGAATATAGTTGCCCAACTTAATTGCACAAGAAAAAATTTTGAAAAAAGTATGATTATTAATATAAAGGGGGCCAAAATAGGGGGGGCCAAATTTCAAATTGTCGCTACTAGGTCGAGTGGGGTATCATATGAAAGGGCTTTACTTGTACATTTTAAAATATATTTTTGTATTTTTTTAAATTTCTTAGTTTTAAAGTTATGATGAAAAATGTCAAGAAAAATACCATTCCCCCCCTTATCTCCGAAGTTTGAGTAAGGAAAAATCTGAATTAATTACAGTTGACAGAAGTTTATATAAACTTTACAGCAAAAATAAAACGATCTTTCTAAGTTGCACAGTTTTTCAGAAATCTGCAAAAAACCTTTACAAACAAATTTAGTTTTGCGGTCCTGAAAATGGACTTTATTGCTTCCAAAAATACTATAGGTATATCGGAACCCTCGGCGCGCGAGTCCGACTCGCACTTGACCGGTTTTTTTTGTTAATGCTTGTACTGGGTTCAAACAAGAAGCGATTTATACACAGGTTTTTAAAAAATATTTTTCTGAAGAATTTGGGTTTGATACCTCCTGATGCCCAGAGCCTAAGGGATTTGAAGTAGTACTATTTTTAGGGTTCCGATACCAAAATGGTAAAAAAAAGGAACCCTTATGGTGCCGCTCTGTCTGTCTGTCCGTCTGTCTGTCACACCTCTATATCTCAGCAACCACTTACGCTATCGAGCTGAAATTTGGAATAGTTTTAGAATATAGTTGCCCAACTTAATTGCACATGAAAATTTTTTGAAAAAAGTATGATTATTAATGTAAAGGGGGCCAAAATAGGGGGGGCCAAATTTCAAATTGTCGCTACTAGGTCGAGTGGGGTATCATATGAAAGGGCTTTACTTGTACATTTTAAAATATATTTTTGTATTTTTTTAAGTTTCTTAGTTTTCAAGTTATGATGAAAAATGTCAAAAAAAATACCATTCCCCCCCCCTTATCTCCGAAGTTTGAGTAAGGGAAAATCTGAATTAATTACAGTTGACAGAAGTTTATGTAAACTTTACAGCAAAAATAAAACGATCTTTCTAAGTTGCACAGTTTTTCAGAAATCTGCAAAAAACCTTTACAAACAAATTTAGTTTTGCGGTCCTGAAAATGGACTTTATTGCTTCCAAAAATACTATAGGTATATCGGAACCCTCGGCGCGCGAGTCCGACTCGCACTTGACCGGTTTTTTTTTTGTGCAATTCATAACATCTTTGCTTAACACGGCAAACGTCTTTAACGATTTCAATGAAATTTACAATACAGGGGTTTTCTGGAGCGTAAAATCGATCTAGTTAGTTCTCATGTTAATCATTTTTCCCACGTTTAAAAAAAGCAGAGCGATATACAGGAAAACCTACAGCGCCATCTGATGGTTCGCTTACGTAGCATCGCTCGGTCTCGTTACTTTATGATAGTAAAAAACCGGCCAAGTGAGAGTCGGACCGAGGGTTCAGGTACAACTAAGGTAAAATACTGTCTAAGGCCGATATTTCACTGGGACACAACGGTGGCGCGACTGGTTGCGCCACTGGTGTCCGTAACTAGACACCAGTAAAGACACCAGAGTCGCCACATCCTGCGGCTATATTTCACTGGGAGTGTTAGCGCGACCAGCATCCGAACTGGTTGCGCCGCCAAATTGGTTGCGCAACCAAACGGACACCAGGTGAGTAACTCTCTATAGAGCTGTATACATTTTTTTGGTAAGTAGATAATCTATTACATCTGACTGTAAATAACATCTTCGGGCCAAAAATTTCGATCGGATTTAAAGTGATCAGAGTGTATTGCTGTCTAAATAGCATAACTACTTACTTATCTAATTTTAGCTAGGCATTATGATGATAATGAGATCCAAAAATTACAAGAAATTACTCATACTACTTATATAGAATTACTTTCATATTTGAGATATTTTCCCCTTTAAAATTGATGAAATACGGTGTCTTGTCGGCGGCAAACACAATCGCTTTTATACTTTTGTTGATATCGTAAATACAATACCTGCAATTAAACTCTTTTGTTTTTATCAGATGTTATCGATTTGGAAAAAGATGTTTTTGTTTTGGAGTCATACTGACATCGGCCCATTAGCTCAGTTGGTTAGAGCGTCGTGCTAATAACGCGAAGGTCGCGGGTTCGATCCCCTCATGAGCCATTTTTTTTTATTTCGGTGGATATTTGGTAACGGGTCAACTCCTTTATTTATTTTAACGTTTAAGCCAAAACCATCAACAATGTTGAGTACACATGATAACTCAGTGAATTGAAAAAGCTTGACAGAGGATTTCTTTGGCTTGTGTGATGAACAAAGATAGGTGTTTGTTCCGTGTCTTGGTCTATGTAATAAATACATAAGTCTCTGGTACCCATAGTATACACGGCCATAATAATATAAAAATGATTTTATTTTAACACTTCCAGTGTTCGGATAAATCTACAAAGTAGAAAATCGCTAAATTTCACAACCACAGGCAGGATTCGAACCTGCGTCTTCTGCGTCAGTACCGCAGACGCTTAGGCTACTGTGGTCCTACTTTGTACATAATAATAAAATATTTTTTTCATCCCATCTATTCGAAAATCGCTGAACGGTTCGTCAATAAAGGCGAACAAAATAGCTGTTTTCTTCAAGAGACTTTCGTAGCGGGTAAAAATGGGATTTAAAATTTGGATTTGAATTTAGGTCCACCATAGGGATATTTTAGGTCAACCATAGAGGTCGAACCAAAATATTGTATGAAAAATGATGCTAGCCGGTTGTACTATTAAAAAATGCTCTAAATGTAAACAAGACTACCAATCAAAGAGGTTCTGTTCCTAATTGATACAAAAATGTCAATAACATTTTCAGTTGTTAAAAATAATACTTAATATGATTTTTAGTATTATTTCATCAAGTAATAATATTTTAATGGTATTTTATATTTAAAATTAATGACGAGTGTGTGTCTCAATGAGCCTTTTATTCTTTTCTCATAGAGGGAGATGAAAAGTAGAGTATTACGCGGCTGCAAAAATATTTTTACCTTGGGCGACCTATTGGATTCCTCGCTACGTTTAGGATTCTACTCAAGAATCTTTCACTCCGCTCTGGATTCAAAACAGCACCCTCGCCTTAAAAATATTATTTTACAGCCTTGTGATACAAACTACTATTTTTTATACACGGCCATAAGTAAGTGAAAATACTTTGACCTAGTAGCGTAGCGCTGGTGAACCAAGCTGAAGTATATTGGTTTTTAGGATTCGGATAACAAAATGGTAAAAAAAAGGAACCCTATTCGTGCGACTTTGTCTGTCCGTCTGTCTGTCACACCTGTATATCTCAGCAACCACTTATACTATCGACTTGAAATTTAGAATCGTTTTAGAATACGATTGCCCAACTTAATTGCACAAGAATAAAAAAAAAACTTATGATTATTAATGGAAATAGGGAAAATTTCAAATTGTCGTTACTAGGTCGAGTGGGGATCATATGAAAGGGCTTTACGTGTATATTCTAAAATATATTTTTGTATTTTTTACGACCCAGTTTTCAAGTTATGATGAAAAATTACAAAAAAATACCATTATCTTCGAAGTTTCTAAAGGGAAAAATCTGAATTAATCACAGTCGATAGAAGTTATGGTACTTCCCCTCTACATTTTTCCAGCAAAAGCTAGAATTCTAGAGGGAGCTCCCTGTTCTGTAGTGGACGTTTAATGGGATGTTATGATGATGATGATAGAAGTTCATGTAAATATTACAGCAAAAATAAAACGATCTTTCTAAGTTGCACAGTTTTTTAGGAATCTGCACAAAAACCTTTAAAAACAAATTTAGTTTTGCGGTCCTAAAAATGGACTTTGTTGCTTCCAAAAATACTATAGGTATATCGCAACCCTCGGCGCGCGAGTCCGACTCGCACTTGATCGGTTTTTTTTTATTGTCAATGTGCTTACTCTTGACCTTGATCTAGTCTTGACTTGAGGACGGAGATGAGGTCGAAGATGGAACGAGCTTGCCCTAGTATCGGCTGGGAATCGTCGCGGTTGCCAAACAGCCTTAGGGACGCGCATCCACGCAGAAGTAAATTGAATGCGCGCGAGTCCGACTCGCACTTGACCACTTTTTATTATTTGTTATACTATATCGTATTCACTGTAAACATACCATAACAATCCCCACGCTTGTATAAGTGTTCCCGTATAGCATTATGTGTTCCCGTGAGCTAAAACTTATACCAAATGGTGAATCGGGAGTGAAAACATAAAAATAATAAACAATTCTTATGGTGAAACCCCTATTTTGTTATGTATTCCCCATAAAAAATCCACCTCCCGCCAGCACTAAAATCTTTGATAACTGTATAAAAGATGTAGTAAAATCGTCGGTGTGACTACGAAGAAAAAAATTCCTCATAGTCACACCAGTGTGACAATCTGGTGTGACTACGAAGCAGCAGTCCAACTACGGTTCAAAAAATACAGCCCTCACACGGGGACGTAGGCTTAGTAATAGGGTCACGTTGACACCCTTTTCATACGGAACCCTAAAAAGCGGATATTATTGGACTATCCGCCAGTTGCACAAAACGTCTTTAAAGTTAAAGTCCCTTTAAGTATATTGCTTACTCTTTATATTTTGTTAACAAAGATAGTGACAGCAATATATTTAAAGGAGCTTTAACTTTACAGTCGCTTTGTGCAACTGGCTGTAGGTATATCTTACAGTTTGACATTAAAATTAACCTACTTTATTCTTCTATACCGCTCTAATCACATTAAATTTTCACTTTATTTAGACAGTTAGAAGACATTGTTAAGATTGTAACTCTTAACTTTTAATTGGTTGATTAATTAAGCGTCTCTCGAGCAAACGACGGCTTTACTTAACGGTTTTAAGATTTGTTAATTGTAACTCGAAAATGTTTGTCCTTTGAGCAAATCAACTGACAATGGAAAAGTCAAATAGGTGAAGATTTTAGGCTAATTTCGGATTTATAAATTTTTTTTTTTTTTTAATTAACTTGACTTGTTTCTGGGGTTTCGTGGTGCAAACGACATTTTGAGAAAAGGGCATTCTGAGAAAAGGACATTTTGAGAAAAGGACTTTTTTGAGAAAAGGACTTTTTGAGAACTGAGACTGTCTAGAAATACGATCAGAACTACATCATACATAACCGCACATGCCCTGGAATAAATTAAGTTCTGATCTACGTGCTATTGTTTAGAGGGCTTCAGTTCGAAACCAAATCTAGTAGTACGAGAGCCAAGTGTGTAATAGCTCTGATTTAGTAGTCGGAGGGGTCAAGGGTTCACACAAGCCAGCTTATCCGGGAGCCTACCTGTTTGTTGAGCGCAACGATTTTTTTTAATGTCACAAGTGGGCAAACGATCAGGTGGACCACGTGGTGGTAAGTAGTCACCACCGCCCATAGCACCCACTGTCTTATTACTACACTGACACTAATAAGACAGCAAAGCGCGTTGCCCACCCTGAGAACTAAGATGTTATGCCTCGTGTGCCGGTAATTTCACTGACTGCCTTACCTTTCACATTGAAACACAGCAGTGCAAACAATGCTGGTTTACGGTAGAAAAAGGTCGTACTTTCCCAGACGGACTTTGCACAAAAGCCCTACCACCATCCGATAAGAGAAAAGCGCTGACTAAGGTACGAGCAAAACAGTACTTATTACTTACTCATAGATAGTGTCGCTTCTATCGGCGCTGTTCTTTTGTTGTATCGGTATCGGCTCGGAATCTTTGCAGTGGACAAACAGCCACCTGCTTTTCCACCAATGCTGTGCGAGGGAGCTAAGTTGTGAGCTGGGAAAATCACAACCAATAGAATTGCGCCTTTTTTCTAGCTTGTCAAATGCGCTGTCAAATGGTGCAATAGCAATGGTGGAAAGTCACTCTTAGACCGAGATTCGGAGACGAAACTTAGGGTCGTATTAATAAATTCCTCTTAAGTGTGTGTGTCCTGTGTGGTGCCGGCAAAGAATAGTACCAACCCATACATACCCGTGGGTGTCGTAAGAGGCGACTAAGGGTTAACTGGAGGATGGGCAGCAGCGTCCTCCTTTGTCTTACATCTTACTCACTGCGGTCACCTACAACCGCGGTCCATGGTGCCAGCCGTAACGTTAACAAGCGAGGTGACTATGGTACTTCCCCTCCACATTTTTCCAGCAAAAGCTAGAATTCTGGAGGGAGCTCCTTGTCCTGTAGTGGACGTTTCATGGGATGTTATGATGATGATGAAGTGTAAGACTGCTCCCAAGATGGACCTTACACACATCTTAAGTGCAATCTCAGACTTGAGAGAGATTTATCAATACGACCCTTAGTGTGAGCTCAATCTCTCAAATGTCAAAATCCTGTACAACTTTGACACAGCTTTGTGGTCTGGTGGTTAGAGCGCTCGGCTCTCGGTCCTGAGGTTCTGGGTTTGATTGCCGGTGAGGACACTGCCAAACAAAAGTCCCTTTGTGCAACCTCCTCAGTTTGGTTAGGACATTGCAGAATGAATCACCCTACGAATAAATAACAGTCAGGATCTCTAGCTCCGAACAAATTCCACACAAAAAGTGGCCCTACGTGAAACCAAAAGGACGTATATTCAAAATACGAATCAATTGGTTCAAATTCAGAACGAGAGCAGGGATTGGTTCCCGCGCGTGCTGCAATGTCAGCTAGAGGGTAGTTGAGAGGTAACTATTTTAGCTCCTCCTACTTGGGTAACTATTTCGTGGGGTCAAGTTTGAAGCGTAGTTATCGTTCTATAGTATCGTAGTTCGCTGGAATCACCTTATTGTCCGAAAAGTTTGATGATTTCTTGATTCGGATGGCACTACTATCTACGGCTGTGGTCGTTAATGAGCCATGTTAGAGGCCTTTGGCGGCTCAACAACTTTGACATGTAACTTTTCGGACAGTCAAGTGATTTTTACTGCAATGACACGACTGCGGAGGTTGCCCAAAGAGGTTTTCTTTGAAAATCTTCCCACCGGGAATCGAACCCAGCACCTCCGGTTTGAGAGCCGATCGCTCCAACGTTTTCGACCTAGAAATCATCCCTATTACGCAGACCTTATAACTAATGACTAAAGTAATAAATCTAAGATGATGGAAACACACAGCCGGCTCTCGAACTACCAGTCTAGTTTAGACTTGGATTAGTTTAGAATTTCATCCGGTAGTAGTTTTGTATGAAACTGAGTGCCATGCGCGTTTTAACAGGGTTTCCGCAGGGTAACCAGACAATATTTGAAAATATGGACGACATTCATGTTTTCCACTAAAAAGTCCAGCTAATTTGTTAGTTAGTTATTTGGGTGCTGTAGATATGTGGTTTAGTGGCGGCTTAGATTAGTACCGTCTATCTCCATCCGTAGGTGTCGTAAAAGGCCTTCTGCCTTCAGCTTTTTTTTTCGGTGACAAGTGAGCAAAGGAAATACCTGATGGTACCTTTTTAGTGTCATACTAATAAGACGGCAAAGCACATTCGCCACCCTGAGAACTAAGATGGTGTGTCTCGTGTGCCGGTAATTTCACTGGCCCCCTTTACTCCTCAAACCGAAACGCAGTGTAAACACTGCTACCTACGTGCTTCCGCAGACGGACTTTGCACAAAAGTTCTACAACCTTTAAAGTAAACATTTCAAACTTACAAATAGGTGCATGTTTTACTTTATATTAGTGTGATTCACGAAAGTCAAAAAATAATAATAGAAGAAAAAGGTAAAAACCTGACATCTGGCAACCTTATCCGTATTAGAACTATGCGGAGCAATATTGCGTTGTTTATTTGTATAATTTCATAGCTGAAACTTTTTAATTGTGGTTAAAGTTAGACTCTGTTTCGATTTGTTATTGTATTTATTTGTTATTTCACAGAGAGTCTTTAGTATAAACCTACATTACATCAAATCGTTTACTTAAAATTCAATACCTACTTTTTGTTCTTCAACTTTTGGATATTCATGAAAAAAATAACTCAGCCAAAAGTTGTACATATTTTTGACATATTACACAAATTCTAATCGTAATTAGCTCTTTCAGCTCTTTTTCGAATTCCAAGTACACTCATCGACAAAACTCATAAACATAACGCATCACTCGTAGCAGGAAATAAAGTGTTTACACAGACACACATGAATGACGACCAGCATGGCACTTAAGAGGTAAGATCGCTGGAACAAGATCGTTTACTGTGAACGTGTTTGTGTATGCGAGTGTACTTTGTCGGTCAACCGGAGATTTATGTCTAGATAAACCAATAAACAAACTTATGAAGAAATTTTCGTGGTAGCTTTTGTTTATGGCGTTTTAAGTACGAATGTAAGCAGTGTCGGATCTGGTCTGAAGCTCTATTTTTGACTCGCTTGCGACTTGTCAAGCGTTATTTTTCAGGGTTCTGTACCCGGGGTTTCGTCGTAAATCTGTGAATTATTAAATTTATCAAGCTTGACATTGATTACAGACAGAAACCGGGACCAGTGAAACTAAATAAAAGTTAATTTTAACACTACCTTGTCGACCATTTGTCACTATAAAGAAGTCAGTCAATCAGTAAGTCAGTGGAAAGTGTCCCATCAAAACAGTTTCCTTGAAAAATACCGCTGATGTACCGTCGCATTAGACCCGCAAACTCGAATTTGAATGAGACAAACGATGTTCTTTCCTCGAGGGATACGGGGGGTAGAGGTTATGTTGAAAAGGAAAGCGGGGTTAGGACTCTGTACCAATGTATCCAGGTTAATAAGAAAACGATAACTTTACGTATCGTTTTACGTATATAGTTATCAGCTTCTGTAGCAGGTTTTTTTTTCATTTCTGAAGTTAGTTCCTGTCGAAAGTTGTTTAGTTGGGTGGACGGGTTCATCACCTTCAGCATTTTACGTTGTATTTTTGGTATTCACTATTTAGTCAGAGATACTAAACATTTTTCTTACTTGTACATTTTTGTACAGAAAATTGATATTTATTGTAGTTTTTACACGCTTCGGCGTACACTAAAACCCATCCTTTTAGCCTAGAGCTAGCCAGACACTTTGTTTGTTAGCTGCAAGTTGAAAGGGAGCTATAAATTTTAGCTTTTACATAACTAGGTGCATGCTGGAACCACTGGGTTGAAATTAGAAAGAAAGTAAAGAAATTGCTTTAGGTTTTATTTAAAGTTGCTTTAGTTTAATATAATTCGCGAGTTTCTCTTGTGAGTTCGATTCCATATGACATCAAACAGCGTTGCAAAAACAAAGCGTTAAGAAGAATTCTGAAACCAGCGGACACCCATCCAAAGTAAAGAATTCCGTCTGTCTGGCTATCTGTCTATATATTATTAATAGTACCTGGTCAACCGAGCTTCGCTCTATAATAGCCGCCTCAACATTAAAATATCAACGGTAGAGCAAGCTTTGCTACTCGCCAACAGATGGCGCTGTAGGTTCTGTATAAAACGCGGTAATTTCAAAAAAATGCTTAAAAACACAGGCAAAACAATTTTTCCCAGAGATGAGACCTAGCTAAATCGATTTTTGGCCCCCGAAAACCCCCGTATGGTAAATTTTAAAAACCGATTACAAATACATACATACATAACATCACGCCTCTTTCCCGTTGGGGTAGGCAGAGACCACAGACCTCCACCTGCTACGATCTTGACATACTTCCCTTGCTTCCTGTACTTTCATCAATCCTTTCATACATGCTCGTCGGTTTAGGGTACTTTTATACATATATATTTAGGGTACTTTTATACATATACATTTATATTTTACAAATATATATTTATATATACAAATATTGCTCGTTTAATAGTAAAGGATATATTTAATTCAAGATGACAGAGATATGTGACAGTTTCACGCATAATCCGCTTAACCGATTTTAATGAAAATGTTATGAAGACTTCGATACGAAAATATGTAGTTTGAACCATGGGTAAGGACAAAGGCTACTTTTTTCAATTCTTTTTAAGTCGTGGGTATCAGATAGTAGCATTCGAACTAGTAAAAAAACGGCCAAGTGCAAGTCGGACTCACGAACCGAGGCCACCGCGGGTTCCTTACCACTAAGGTATAAATACCGTCTTAGTTATGGACGCGCAGTTACGCAGAAGTGTATTAAATTATATACTAAATGCGCGCGAGTCCGACACGAACTTGACCAGTTATTATTAATTGTTGTAATTCTATAGTTTATCTATCTATGCAATATCATCATAACATCCCATGAAACGTCCACACATCCACTACAATTCTGTTGGTCACTTAGTATGGAAAGTCCAAAATTATTTTTCGTTTTTCAAGCTATGTTCCTTGGGAAAAGTTGTTCAGTTACGGAAGCTGAGCCCGCCCCTTAGCACACAATTAAATCAACATACATAAACGTAAAAAAAATTGTATTCATGTTTTTCCTTACACTGTTACACAATTTTTATTTATTTATTATTTATTTTATTTATTCAGGAATCAAACAGTCATTTACAGATCTTTCTTATGTACAAACCCCTGCCTCTGGAATGCCTGCTGGGATGATGAGGAACATGTCGAATTCATGTCAAAAACTAGTTTGTTCTTGTTTTTGTAAAACGTCCAACTTTGGGAATAAAACTTCAGAATAGCTTTTTACCAAAATTCGGTTTTGTTCCCAAATAAAACCTGCCTTAATTACAATCAATTCATCAGCGTACTAGTCCTGGAGACCGCCGTAGAAAAACTTTACTGAAAGAAACGAAACTTATCAAGAAATAATGCACTTTCTGAATTACTAATAATAAAGCAGATTTTGGCATGTTTCTGCACTTGACACAGTCCAAATCTATTGCTGACACAAAGAAAGAGACAACAACATATTATACCCAAAAGTGCGATTGACGAGACGACAAATATCTTTCTCATCTATCTTAGAAAGTACTCAATTTATTTATTATTTATTTATTTATTCAGTCACAATATAGCTCACAGCATTAGCCAAAACACTATAAAGTTATAAAAAACAATTACTCAATACAGTCTAGCCAACGAAGCGGATCGTTGTATGAAGACCCCCGCATTAAATCCTCAGTCGATGAAACTTTGCTGGGGTATTACACTACATGAGACAAACCTATAAAAAAATCCAAAAAAAAATCGGTACTTTTAATTTTTACATACAAAAATTACAAAAAATGTACGAAAAAATTTTTTTGTAAATTTTTTTTGGATATTTTGAATTTACAAAGTAGAAAATCGCAAAATTTCACAACCACAGGCAGGATTCGAACCTGCGTCTTCTGCGTAAGTACCGCAGACGCTTTACCAACTAGGCTACTGTGGTCCTGCCCGATGTTGTGAAATTTAGCGACCTCTATACGCATTCCAACGTTGCGTTTGTGCTGCCACCTAGCAAGCATTTTTGCTGTACTAGCTCAACTAGTCCATCATTGCAGACAGATTTCGAGTTGAAAATTGGTAACACTACGTATAATTGAAAATGATTTTATTTTAACACTTCCTGTGTTCGGATAAATCTACAAAGTAGAAAATCGCAAAATTTCACAACCACAGGCAGGATTTGAACCTGCGTCTTCTGCGTAAGTACCGCAGACGCTTTACCAACTAGGCTACTGTGGTCCTGCCCGATGTTGTGTGCGATTTTCTACTTTGTAGATTTATCCGAACACAGGAAGTGTTAAAATAAAATCATTTTGAATTTACATTTAATTCATGATTCTTTATCATCCTGTCAATTAAAATCTGCCTGAGAAATTTGGGGTCAACTGCTTCGTTGCCTACACTAATAAGCCATGTTTTAAAAGCTGAATAAAAGTTCAGAGCCTCATCATAACATCCCATCAAATGTCCACTACAGGACATGGCGCTCCCTCCAGAATTCTAGCTTTTGCTGAAAAAATGTGGAGGAGAAATAGTCACCTCGCTTGTCAGCGTTAAGGCTGGCACCATGGACCGCGGTTGTAGGTGTAAGTAAGATGGTATGATATACAGGAGGATGCTGCTGCCCAACCTCCAGTTTATAACCCTTAGTCGCTTCTTACGACACCCACAGGTAGTATGGGATGGTACAGTCAAGAGCACATCAAGTTTGACACATTGGACTTTGTACCGTTCTTATTTCAATATACGTACGGACTAGAGTCGCACTGCGAGTGTCAAGCTTAACCTGTCGTTGACTGTACTATTTTGCCGGCACCACACGGGACGGAATGTTTTATTGTGCAGTGTATCTCGGACTATAGGGCCAAAATGGCCGCTACGTGTCGAACGGTTAACGTATATGGCCATACGTCTCTGTCGAACCCCAATCCAATGGCCATATGACCGGCCACTTCTTTTGAAAGCGATACAATAGATCTATATGGATACTATTACGTGTGGAAAGGCTATTGCTATCCGACCTTCTTCTTTCCCTCATTATAAGGATCGCATTCACAAACCATATCCTTCCACTTTCCTTTCCTTAACTTGGAGCGCTCTGGTGACGTCTTGCCACTTCGCTATTTATCAATTGTAATCAATTGATATCTACGTGATGTTAAATGAAATGAAATGGTGAAAACTTACTAAAAACTGAATTCTGTTTGAAGTAACATGAGATCGAAAAAATAATTGTTTTGTTATTATTTCCACATAATATGTAACAATTTGTCCTTGCTATAGACACGGTCCTTTTTCAGTAGGCGCACAGAACCTTATTTCACAAGAACAACACACTACTATTTCGTAATAAAAATGTAAAGACAAAAACAGAATTGATCAAAAATTTTATTTGAAGCCAAAAATCTGACCTAATACTAAAATTCTAATATTCTCACAGTATTGAACCCTCAATAATTAAAAGCCCTTTAAGCCCCTAAAAAGCAGTCACGTAATGGCGACCCCTGACGTGGACTCATGTCGGCGATTAATCCGGGGCCCTTAAATGCAAGGGTGAACAGATGGCCTCTGGAGCCCTGAGGATTTTTCTTCGTTACCTAAGGGCGCTTGTGCAATGCATCCGATCCGAGAAAATACGTTCCTTAATTTTCCTTTTTGTTCCGCACCGAAGTTGTGCACATAGACCATATGAGATACTAATAGAACTGGAGTTTGCTACGCCACAAAATAAGGAGAGTACCAGGAGAGCACAAACCTGCAAGAGGTGATCAGGAACCGGGAGGGTTGGGGGTCTTGCCTTACATAAAGTAAATACAGGGGAGCTAGAAAAAGAGGGAAAGGATTTGCCATAACCTGTCCGCAATACTGCTATAGTAGATTTTACAACAAGTGCACAAAACGAACCTTTATCCAAGACTTTTAGCAGCCCGAGCCGAAGGCGAGGGCTGATAGTAATGTCGAGGATAAAATGGTTTTGTGGACGAGTTATAAACTCTGCTTTTCACTTTGATTGCGAGGAAATAAAACTTAAAAGTACTCTCTAAATGTAACTGAAGGATGAGTTGTTCTGCTTTAGTGAAGAATATGTTGAGGGGGGGGGGGGGGTGCAGCATGACCGATCCGATACCAAAATGGTAAAAAAAAGGAACCCTTATGGTGCGACTTTGTCTGTCTGTCACACCTGTATATCTCAGCAACCACTCATGCTATCGACTTGAAATTTGGAATGGTTTTAGAATATAGTTTCCCAACTTAACTGCACATAAAAGAATTAGAAAAAAAATATGATTACGTAAAGGGGGCCCAAATCGGGGGGGGGGGCATATTTCAAACTGTAGTTACTAGGTCGAGTGGGATATCGTATGAAAGGGCTTTACTTGCACATTCTAAAATATATTTTTGTATTTTGATACGACTTAGTTTTGAAGTTATAATGAAAAATGTTACAATAATACCATTCCCCCCCCCCCTTTCTCCGAAGTTTGTGAGAGGAAAAATCTGAATTAATTACAGTCGATAGAAAATTATGTAAACATTACAGCAAAAATAAAACAATCTTTCTAAATTGCACAGTTTTTTAGAAATTTGCAAAAAACCTTTACAAACAAATTTAGTTTTGCGGTTCTAAAAATGGACTTTATTGCTTTCAAAAATAGTATAGCCACCCTCGGCGCGTGAGTCCGACTCGCACTTGACCTTTTTTTTTTAATCTGGTCAGTAAAAAACTGTTTTTTACTAAGAAATAAATACTAAAAATACATAAAAATAAATATTTCATTAGTAGTGTGTTGATTTTTTTTGTATAAGCTATTTGAAAATGTTATTTTACCTAAGTAGGATTTTATCAAAATCAGAATTTAATTTATTTCTCACCTCAAAATAATACAATAACAACAATATAAAAAATGTCACGGTATTTGTGGGAGCCTAAACTAAGCCGAAGCCTGTATTTTAAGACTCCAGGTCTCCGTCCTACACAATTTTATTAATATGTAAGGAATAAAAATAAGTCTCGAGGTGATTTCATTTTATAAATATTAATTAGTAAATATTTCAGAATAGAAGCGAATATTATTTGGGTTAGTGTACAGTTGAAAATCGACCGTAATATTCAGAATAATCGAAATATATCGAAATTTATCGATTTTGTGCAGCCTATATCCTGCACAAAAAAGCACTTTCAGAGCATGAGAAGTGAAAAAGGATTTTTCGGTTGGACTAACTGCGCCAACCACGCCTGGTTAAAATTCTTTTGAGGGAGTTGGCTACGTGCCACCAAATTTGAGTAAATTTTTACCAAATAATATTCACCAAATTTTGGCTACCGCGGCACGCTCGCTCCGCTCGGCTCATGCGTTGTGGTCGCAAGATAACCTAACACAACCTAACCGAACCGGTTACCCAAATTTGGTGTACGTTCAGCCAATTTGTTGTACATTCATCCATTTTGTCTGAAGTGTATTGGGGTATAAGAAATTATTTTAGGAATCATTTAATTTGTTGCCCTTACTTAGTGTATTTAACAAGGCCACTGACTTTTACAAAGAGCAACTGCCATCTGACATCGCAACCCAAGAGCAAACTACAGCCAAACATAGATTGGGCTTTGTCAGGATAGTCGCTACCATGCTTTCCAAAGCGCGGAAACGCACTACTTGTTGTATCACTAGCGGTCACACATCCGGGTTCTGACCTCCACAGCCAACGTAACTTAACTTGCTTTAGTTAACGGAGAGAAAATGCAACTACAACAAGCGCTTTAATTTTAAAATTCGAATAAGATCCAATAGCGGGTTGAAGCGACTTCCGAATTTCATCAGAACTTCGTGTCCGTATCAGAAATAGTGCATAAACACTCTGTTATATATATATCTACAGCACTCCAAAGTAAGTACTTTGTATCAAATTAGTGTCAGATTTTTTGCGAGGCTTTCAGGTTGTGTTTGGGGCAAAAAAAATCGGCAGTTGTAAAAAATAAGAGCACTCTCACAGCCCATACTTATCCGGGAAAATAATGTAACATGAGATACATACATTTTCCTCATAAAAACTCACGTCTATTTTGTACAACAGGACAAGGACAAAAGAGAAAAAATAGGAAGTGATTTTTGTACTTAGAGTTGAGTACCTCAAAAGGAAGTAAATGATTCAGATTCAGATTATTTATTCAATGTAGATTCTTTACAGATACTTATTGAATGTCATGCAGAATACAATTCAAATAGAGTGAGTCTACGCCGTTTCGGATCGTGGTATGGCAGCGTAAAAGAAACGGCAAGAAACCACTGCAGCACGGCCTACTTTAAGAGTCGGCTTTAAAATGATACAGCAGCACTTCACTTACTTTCTCGCAATAAACAAGTAAAAAGTGTCAACTGCAAACTTCAATTTGTAATGCCATACATACATTGTACGAAAATACAAATTTATATTTAAGTTTTCCAAAAAAATGTTACGTATGTGTGTCATACTTGAATTTCTGAATTTCATAAAGCTTTTATTTTTCTTTATCAATGTATGTAGATAAATTAGTCAATAAGTCATTATAAATAAAAAATATCATTTAGCGCGTCCCCACGAGGTAACGTACCTAGCAGGCTGGCAGCGTTACCTCGCTGAATGGCGAGGCTAATGCGCTGCCCGAAAAAATTGCCAGCTCTGCGGTCGCCAGAGACCTCATTGAGACGCGCCGAAAGACTCCTAATAAGATTTTTAGACTCAGGGCCCCAAGTGCCCATCGTTTCGAACCCTAAAGGTGCAAACATGTAGCAATCGGACAATCCCTGATATTTTCGAATCTTTAAAATTTCCGCGGACGCAGCGGCCGCTCCCGCCTGCCCGCTCGTGGCTCTAACGTGGGAGGGGGCTAAAGTGTCTACACAGGTCGCATCCCACACCAAGCACCTTCCCTGCTCCCAGGGAATGAGCGTCAGTCCGTCGGGTCTCTTGCCATCAGAACGAACAATCCCGTTTGGTTCTAACGTTACCGGGATGTTCACTGAGGCAAGGGCCCGCCGAATGACGTCATTTAGGGCCGCGTGGCGTGGGATGCGGCCAGCGCTTTTCTGACACGAAAGTCCATGGTGGCCTAGCTCGTCAACGGACGCGCCACATCTACACTCGTGCACCTGGTTAACTTTTAGGCCAAGCCGGAGGCCCACCGCTAAGGACAAAGTGCAGTCATCTAAGCAGGTGCCTATATTTGCCGATGGAAGAGCGTTAAGCCAAAGCCCAGACTCTTTCTCGAAAACAGCCAGCAATCGAGCACGGGCTGTCGTATTTGAGCAAGCGCTTAAAAGATCTTGTTGCGCTTTCTTGCACAGCGGCTGGTCCCATTGCCTTTGCGAGTGCAGGGAAGTGGGAGCATCGCAGCCACTGAGGGATAGCCAAGTCTCCAGTGCCTCAGAGCGGTGAGTCACCTCGGCCCGCGTTAAAGATGGTCGGATAATATCATCAAACAGCTTGCTGCAGCCAAAGGCAGATGCCAGAAACGCGGGCAGAGATGCAGAGGTAACCTTCCGTATACCAATGCCCCCAAAGCGGACCGGAAGAGATGCCTGGGCCCACGCATCAGGCGTAAACTGGCAGTTTAGGACCTTAGTGAGCAGCTGCTCTATGGAGTCATCCACAGCTGACAAGAGACCCTGAAATTTCCATAGGTGGCTGCAACGTAGAACGTAGGTAAATTGAGGAACAAATAGACAGAATTTAATAATAATTAACGCCATATGTGCACTTATATTCAGCAGACGATCAGAAGTTCTACGAAAATCTTCCATCTGCTCCTCAATAAACTGTGGGATGGATCCGTCCAGAAGGGGCGCTCCTAGTAGGCGAAGTGACTCATTGGTGGCAATCTGAATGTCCGGGGCGACAGAGTTAAAACGCCTAAGGATTTCATTTCGAGCTTCAGGGCTGACTGAGGGGTTGATATACAGTTCACACTTGTTTAAGTTTAATTCGAGGCCGATCCCCTCAAAGTCCTTCATTAATTTCTCCAAGTCCCCCAAAACTACATCAGACTGGCCACCCAGCGTACCATCGTCCAGGTACCAGACATTGAAATCCGAAACCAAAGAGGAAATGGTAGGATGGATGCCAAGGCTAAATATGGCTGGACCAAGTGGATCGCCCTGCTGGCACCCCATGGATGAGTTCAGAGCTGTATCCTTGTAGACTAGTTTGGTGGGCTTGCTGTAGCACTGCCATAGGTATGGAAACACAGCAGGTATGTTTTCTTTCACTTGAGTCAAAAGTGCGCCCCGATCTATCGAATTAAATGCGTTCTTGATGTCTACTTTAAGTAGCACTTCAGCCGAGTCACTGGACAAGAACGCACGAGTTGCATGTACCGCCGCCTCACAGCCCCCCCTGGATCCAAAACCCACTTGGATCGGCTGGAATTTACCTCCTAAAGAGGGCGCTATGTTTCTACAGGCTATTTTTGACACTAAACGCCTAAAAGTGGTACCGATGGCAATCGGGCGAATACCACTATCCTTCTTCTTTAAGGCACATAGGCTTGCACCGTACAACACCTCCGTTACCCCCTCACATACACCGCCAGACAACATCAAATTAGCCAAGGAAGCCAAGCTTGTGGCCAGACGTCTGCCGACATCTCCTGCAGAAACAGCTAAGAGGTCTTTTAAGTGTTGCGGGGTCAGGCCATCCATACCACCGGCCGAACCATTATTAAAGGTCATAACAGAAGTCATGACGTCATCGGCTGATACTTGGGGTAGAGCGTCGCCATCGATTTGGGGCGGCTCCGGAAGCTGACTGTCAGCAGAAGGTGACGGATGCTTACTGCGAAGGGCTTGTAAGGTATCTTCGTTATAAGGAGCTACCGTATCACTCGAAAATAGTATCCGGCTAGCACCCCTCAAGTCCCCTTCACTTACCTTAGCCTCCACCTTCCTGTGAACATTACATGTGCCAACCCTAGGAGGGTCGGGGGGTTTCGGGTTAAAGCTGAGAATGGTTTCTGAAACACCACAGTTATTTTTAATTTTCTGTGTTAAACTCAGCTTTTCTTTAGCATCTTTATCGACATGCAGGACCCTATACGTGAAAGTAAGTAGCCGCTCCCAGTCACTTTTGCAGTTTGTGGAGACCACACGGTCTATGCACGCTGAGAGGGCAGCTGCAACGCTGGCACGGGCCCCACGCGGGATACGTTTCAAGACAGGAACGCTTATTTTAAGACTACCCAAAATCTGCCAGAAAGGAGTTTCAGAACCTGGATCAGGTCCCGGAGGAACCAGGGCAGGCGCGTCTGCTCTGGTATCTTGGACAGGGGCCACCAATTGGGGCTTATACATTCTTGCTACATGTATCTTTAGTCCGTTTCTGGTACGGAAGTAGCGCGGTACATCTGTGCAAAAGTCGCATTTATAACATGATTGCTGAGACAGAGCAGTAGGGTGAGACACAGACCCGCTAGGGTTGAAATTCGTCAACGGTTGCGACATGTTTTCACCGACACAAAAATGTATATAATATAATAGATTATTAATTAACAATGATATCCTATTAAATAAAAGATAACATAAATAATCAGTAAAAAAAACACACAATTTAGCAGTAGAACACAAAGTATAGGTAGGTACTCAATAAAGATAGTACAGTCAACAACTCTCAGGTTAATACATGAAATTAAATAAAGAAAATTGTGATCAAATTAATTAAATTTCATAATCCTTAATGTCCAAAATCGATTATTAATAGGTCAATACAATGCGTTACAAACAAAGAAAAAAAAATCATTTATTATATTACACTGAATTGAAGATCCTGCCATACAATAATAATTTAATATAATTTTACATAATCAATTAATAAAAACATTATTTTTCCAAAAACCATTATCAAAGTGCTATAAAAACATCAAAACATTTATAAATCACGCCTTGTGTCTAGTAATTATTTATATTAACTTAATACTATAATAAACACAGGTACGTTAATACGTATCCAACAAGTACATAGTAGGTTTATTCGTCACAGATTGGCAAAAGATTGTTTCTAGCGCCGACCAGCGGGGATGGGACGAACCCGGAGACCGCAGACCCTTGACTTAATAGATCACCAATATCACCATATTATTATAGATAAGAAGAATACTCGGAGACTTGCTAGTTCTGGTGACAACCCATGGATGGCGTCATTATATACCTATTAATGAGTCGGTGCTAATATTTATAAGTGATTTTCCACTATTAAACACCAAAACACTGCACTTGAACACTGTATATGGCCACCCGCCGCAGATTCACAGCAACACAAGTCGAAATCCGGCCGTAACATCCGCCTCTGTCCGCCAAGAGAGGTGTCAACAATGTCGGTTGAAGGGCCGAGTATAACGTCCGATTACATGCTTGTTCTTGCAAATTGAGGTTCGAACTTGGCTCTAATTCGTAGGTCGGGTCAACTCCGGGCGACGCTGTACTGCTTATTTCAATAATATCGAAATAGCGATACTCAAGCGCGAAAATGGCGATATTGAAGCGTGCATAGTAACAATTTGGTTTGTCGGGTAGGGTACAAGTTCACTTTGTGTCACTCACTGCACAATCAGTAACGTAATTTTCTTCAATAAATTTTAAAATTTAGCTATTTTGCACTGTGTACAATGATAAAAACTGTCGATTTATTGTCGATTCATCACAAATACTATGATCTTGAGCTATTATTTTTAAAGATATTTGTTTCCTTTTGCCGTTCACTTCACCGATTATTGATTCTTAAATATTATACGTTTATCTCAACCTAAAATGTCACAAACAATAACACTTGGTAATTAAGTCACTATCTACAACTTTTTAATGTTAATTTTGATTTTCAGCGAGATAATTATTTTTAACGAATAAAAAACACGGAGGCAATGTTTACGTAAAGGCGCCACCTGGCGTCCGTTCTATTGAATTTTAATTTAGAATAATAGTTTAATTTTGTCAAATGCCAAAGGACCAAATTTTGGACATAGAATTCATAGGCAGATGTTCAGTAACATAATGATCCATTTTTAGGGTTCCGATACCAAAATGGTAAAAAAAAGGAACCCTTATGGTGCCGCTCTGTCTGTCTGTCTGTCTGTCTGTCCGTCTGTCTGTCACACCTCTATATCTCAGCAACCACTTACGCTATCGAGCTGAAATTTGGAATAGTTTTAGAATATAGTTGCCCAACTTAATTGCACATGAAAATTTTTTGAAAAAAGTATTATTATTAATGTAAAGGGGGCCAAAATAGGGGGGGCCAAATTTCAAATTGTCGCTACTAGGTCGAGTGGGGTATCATATGAAAGGGCTTTACTTGTACATTTTAAAATATATTTTTGTATTTTTTTAAGTTTCTTAGTTTTCAAGTTATGATGAAAAATGTCAAAAAAAATACCATTCCCCCCCCCCTTATCTCCGAAGTTTGAGTAAGGGAAAATCTGAATTAATTACAGTTGACAGAGGTTTATGTAAACTTTACAGCAAAAATAAAACGATCTTTCTAAGTTGCACAGTTTTTCAGAAATCTGCAAAAAACCTTTACAAACAAATTTAGTTTTGCGGTCCTGAAAATGGACTTTATTGCTTCCAAAAATACTATAGGTATATCGGAACCCTCGGCGCGCGAGTCCGACTCGCACTTGACCGGTTTTTTTCTTTTATTCCAACGCTTTCCAATCTATTTTGCAGCCATGATACTAAAACCAGAGTATATTTGACGGAAAGAATAACATTGTTTTACAAGCTTGTTTTTTCTGACAGCTTCAACCGATTGCTTTTATCATAGCTGGAAAATGTGTTGGCAAGCGTTAGAACCAATGAAAAAATTTTTACTACTTTACCAGGGGTCCATTTTATTCGCAATTATTAACCCCTTTATACAAATGAATAAAACTTGTCCATTTGCACTCTTTAACCCTTTCAATGCTTCAACGGGAGTACAGGAGGACTGTGCCCTCTAAACAATTATGCCATAATAGTCCGAGAGACGGCGACAATATTTCTGCGGTCCAATGTGGAACGTTCAGTATTTTTATTTGAATAAATTACTTTTATTTTTACGAACGTTTATCTTATTATTAAACTTTTAGCTTGAAATTTTTGTCGTTCTCAAGTGAAATAGAGTCGCCGCGTTTTCCTATTGTATTTTCTCTTTCGAACTATTAGTAGAAAACACAAATGCATTTAAAGAATTCATTGTACGTCCATCAGAAGTTAGGTTGCTATACAAAACATTAAACCTTATAACTTAATTTGCTTGTAACTTTTGTTAATTTTTATGTTTATTCGAAGCTCCATTTTGATCACAAATTAATTTCCCTTTTGAGCAATTATAAAGTCTGCAATTTTTTTCAATGATCTTTCAAAAGTATTGTTGGTAGTACAAATAATCCACAATATAGCGATTAAAACATACTATTTTCAATTTAAACAATTTCACTCATCCGGTAACTCAATAACCATGGTTTTTAACAGTCACCTCTCGGACTATAATTTTCTTACCCTCTGGAGTGAAACCAAACATCAGTGTAGCCACTGTAAAGGCGTAAATTGCTCTCCAATATAGATGTGTTTATTAACCCAACAACATTTATAAGCTTGCTATTGTTTCGGGCAAGGTGTTGTGGTAAAAGGTGATAACTGAAGTTGAAGCAAAAACTTGGAAGTTTTAGTTTACTTTCTTCATTTGGCTAAGGATAATTTTAAAGCAGTTATTATGGGGTATAATATTCTTTATTGCACAAATTTTACACATGATTAATATTAAATAACAATCAAATGCGGGTTCGTCCATCTGGTGCCCGGCAAAGAATAGTACCAACTTATCTCTTCCTGTGGGTGTCGTAAGAGGCGACTAAAAGCTCATGAACCGGAAGATGGGCAGCATCATCTTTGCGTATATCGTGCCATTTTACATAAGCTGCGATCACCAAGAATAGTGGTCGCCAGTCGCAACGCTTACAAGCGTGGTGACTATGATAAATCCCCTCCAGAGTATCACGCGTTTTTGCTGGAGTTCTGGTGGGAACTCCTTGTTCTGCAGTGGACATTTCATGGGATGTTATATTGTATTATATATTATCGCTAATATTTTGTTTGATGCGGATAATGATATAAACAAGTTCTCATGTCAAGTAATTTTATAACCATTTAAAGGCTGTTGCTGAAACTTTGAAAATGACTAGTATTGTTATTGGAATTTTTCCTAGAAATTAAAATGAAACATATCTTTTCGTGAAATAGATGCAGAGTATTGTTATCTGCTGCACAAAACCTCGATCATCTTACGTGAGAGAACTAGTGGTAGTTCATCAATCCGAAACGATGTAGACTCGCTCTATTTGCATTGTATTTTACATGACATAAGTATTTTGTAAAGAATCTACATTTAATAAAATTATCTGAATCTATCTGAATCAAAATCGTGTCGGCAAACTAGGCAGGCTATAGGGCGAGAATCATGGCTGCCTTCATTATCTGTGTACATTTCCCTCCGTGTTGTACTATTGCTCGGAACACTTGAACAAACCAGTCATCTCTCTCTCTCATCAAAGATTCTTTTTCCAAAAATTACAAAATCCGACTTACACCACTTTACCAGTCGACCAAAAGCAATAATGCAGAGTTATTAAGAACTGCAAACTGGCAATCCGATACTTCGATATCGATCGATTTGCACCGACTTCGTATAGTTTCTTATTAAGACTAAAGGTTTTAATGACCGATTGTTTGAAAACGCAAGCGCATTCGAATCGTCGACTCCTGGACTTCCGTGTTTCACACCTTACAATTTTATTACGACGATAATAGGACTCTTATAATATTTGAAAAAAGTATTAAAATTAATAAACTAATAAGTCGTTCTTAGTGGCACTAGTAGTTTTTAGGGTTCCGTACCTCAAAATAAAAAAACGGAACCCTTATAGGATCACTTTGTTGTCCGTCTGTCTGTATGTCAAGACCCTTTTTCTCACGAACAACGAGAAGAGATATCAGGTCCACAAACCACACAAGATCTGAAAATTTAACTTTTTTACAACGACGCATTCAAAAGATATGGCTTTTTATGTCCTCATCTCCATACATTTATGCAAAAAAGCAAAACCTACAGGGTACGGTCAACCGCTTGTCGGTAGAAACTTTTTCAAGTCTATTACCACGTCATAAGGTCCAATTCTACTGATGTGCGACCGTGTGTACTTCCCGTTGACCTAAAATTATGAAATTTGGCAAGAAGCTAGGTCTCACAGTACAAATAAAGGGAAAAGTCTAAAATCATTAAATATTTAAATTTTTCTCACAACTAATAGTAACCAATTTCAAGAACTTTTCTATAAAAGAGGGGTCAAGTTGGATGGTCCGGAGTTTTTAAAATCATAGAGCAAAAGCTTTTAGTATATCATATGGTAGATACGTACGGAACCCTTAGGGCGCGATTCCGACATGCACTTGGCCGGTTTTTTTTTGTTGCTATTAAATTTTGTCTTATCTAATCTCCTATTCGCAAAACAGCAACTCAAAACTTATGCCATGCTAGTTGTGCCCGCGACTTCGTACGTGTCATAAAGTTTCTGAATGTGACTTCATACGAAACACGGATACGAAAGCACGGCAAGTCCTTTCCTTCTTTGCCTAGCTCCCTTGTATTTACCAGTTCCTGATCACCTCTTGCAAATTTATGCTCTCCTGGTACTTTCCCCTCCTTATTTTGTGGCGTTGCAAACTCCCAGTTCTATTAGTATTACTCCCTTACATCTATTAAGGTGGTTAAATAGGAGACAAAAGTTTTTATGGAAATCCAGCTGTAGTGTGGTGACACGCACCCCGCTTAGTACTATATAAGTAGCTGTAAGTACTTTGAGATCAGAGTAATAAACGACAGTCTAAAGCTACACTCGTGTCTCACTTGTCACTTGTTCTTTATTACTCTCCTACTCTAAGTACTTACAGCTACTTACATAGTACTAAGCGGGGTGCGTGTCACCACACTACACAGGAGAATAAAATTATCTTGTCATTAAGTCTTGCATCTGAATTCCCATCACACTCCAACACAGAAAATCTCCTTTCATATTAAATAGATAGAAATAAAGTGGTAATAATATGCCACGAACTGTAGGTTAAGGTGCACACTCACTTAACTTACTCTACGCATCACACAAATTCTCTTCGTAAATGACAAATGTAAAGGAGGAAATCTGAAGGAGGTTCGTTTTTTGCGCCTTATAGGTTGTATTAGAAGTAAAACAGACCGGTCATAAAAAGTAAAGATTTTCTGGAGGTTAAGTATAGGTACAGCCAAGAGCACATCAAGCTTGACATATTGAACTTTGTACCGTTCTTATTTCAATAGACGTACGGGCTAGAGTCGCGCTGTGAATTTCAAAATATATCCATCGTTGACTTTACCTAATTGTACGACTAATGTCGAATTACTCAAAAAAATCATTAGATGTTGATTTTCAGTACTGCTTTACGGTGCTTGCGAGCGAACGAGAATGCTACGTTGCTTGCCAATCTATTTTGCAACCATGACACTAAAACCGGAGTATATTTGACGGGAAGAATAACATTGTTTTACAAACATGATTTTTCTGACAGCTTTAACCGATTGCTTTTGACATAGCTGCAAAATGTGTTGGTAATCATTGAAATAAACGAAAAAGTTAGATCATAGGTAAAGCGTCGAATACGTTTTTATTGTAATGATGATTCGTAACGATAATTCTTCGTTATCGTTGAAAAACAGAGACCGCCTTGTTAAGTCAATCGACAACCCGCCCGCTAAAAAGAGAAGTATGAAAGTAAAGATGAGTGTAAGTAAAAATATTTTCGGCTATAGAGGATTGGTAATCCTTTTGCTTTACTAAAGTACGGCCAACGGAAGAAGTCCGTTTTGACGTTTATTTAGCACCAACACGCAGGGTTCGTTTGTGTTTGCAGGTTATATCTTTTCATAAGTTTGACAGCTGTCACAAGGGACCTATTACGATGTCCTTACTTTACTCGATTGCTGTCATTTTTAATGATGTATTTAGGTCCTGTATTTTTATAAGTGTGCGCTTACCCTAAGCAGGATTTCCATGCAAAACGGTGTTTTAGCTCAGCGTGTCAAGTTATGCAGATGCAGGGGAAATCCCAAGGAAATGGAGCCGTCTGTGTTCCTAGATGGCTTCAGATTGTCAGCCTTATGAGGCACAATCAGACGAATTGCAAGATTCTGAGTCAAGATTTCGGTAACGGTACAATGTTCCGCACATTATACGCACAAAGCGCTTTGAAACATCTTTTATAATGCGCACGGCTAAAGAGTGGAATTCTCTGCCTGCGTCTGTGTTCCTAAGGTCATATAACCCGAATCTATTCAAGTCGCGAGAGAACAGGCTTCTTCTGGGCAAGCTCGTTCCATCGTCGACCTCATCTCTGTCTTCAAGACAAGATCGTGGTCACCAGTCAGAAATTTTAAACTATTTTTTGCACAGGAACAGTACATAACCAACGCGGACCAACAGATGGCGGTGTAGAGTTTATTGAATAACGCTATAGTTCATTTTTAGTTTAGCTAATAAAGCCTATCTATAATAGAGTTCACGAAATATTACGGTGTTTTGTAAACAATATTTTATCTTTTAAGACAAGATTTATCTTAAATTATACGAGGTACAGGTTTATAACCAAAATACAGAAGAACGCTTATTCTATCGTTTCATATGAAAGCCAGAAATATCTACATTTTTAACACATTTTACAAGATTTTGAGGTTATGTCTTTGTTTACAAAATACCAGACTCTTTCGTGTACATTTTTCACTCCCGAAACCCCATGCATAAAAAAATACAGATATTTATTGCTACCTTAAAAATATAGAACAAGTTAACAGTAAGAAATTATGCTGTTTTGAGACAGAAATATTTAAGAAGTACAAAACATCACCTTAACATAAAGTCCTTCCTTCACGGACTAGCTTTTATTGAAATTTGCATTAAAACAACGTAACTGAATTCACCTCACGAATGTGAGCGAGTTCCCAGTCAAGTCAGCCGTAAAATTTGCAAAGCCGAGCCGAAGTTTGGAGCTTGCTGAAAAGGCGAAACAATGCAGCTAACGTGGAAGTTGAAGATAGTTCAGACACTGAGATATAAGAGAAGTCGGATAGCACACAAAAATTTGCTCACTAAAATAATTCATAATAGCACCAAAAATACTGAATTACACACTAAAATAATTCAAAATAGCACCAAGTATACTGAATTTCACACTAAAATTATTCAAAATAGCAATAAAAATACAAAATTGCACATAAATTGCACATTGCAAACAAATATTTCACATTTTTCAGAAAAAATAAAGCACTATCGTCAATGTTTTTGTACTTTTTCTTCCAACCAAATGTTTCAAATGGAAATTCTAATGGTATTCTTTTGTTTCAAAAGAAAATAAGCTTCAAGAATACCTGCCACATTTTAAAAGTGAGCAAAGTAGGTACTCAACCGACGTTTAATAGGTCCTCAAATCTCACTGGTCCTTATTAATTAAGGGATATAATTTAAATGCTCACCAAAAAATTGCCTTTTGGTTAAAAAAAATGTTACGGCGTGGGGCTTGGTTCTCAAACGAATAATTTCTTAGAATATTCTTAGGATACCTTCTCGGGGCTAGAACTCCTAACACAAAGCATGGGCAAGATGTCCGTTTCTGGGGTAAAAGGTGAAATGGCTCCACTATCGCGATCCGATCACCCGTCTGCGTGCGTCGCAGCGTCCCCACAAGAAATGAATGAATAGGGTTAAAAGCAATTGACATTTAAAGAGTATTTTTAAAGGGTATTCTTTATTTTATTTTTTCCGTGTGGTGCCGACCAACCGATCTCTACCCGTGGGTGCCGTAAGAGGCGACTAAGGGCTTATGAACCGGAGGATGGGCAGTAGCATCTTTCTGTGTATCGTACCATTTTACATACTGCGGTCACCAACAACAGCGGTCGCCAGCCGCAACGCTTGCAAGCGTGGTGACTATGGTAAATCCACTCCAAAGTACCACGCGTTTTTGCTGGAGTTCTGGAGGGAGGTCCGCAGTTTACTGAAGTAAACGTTTTATGGGATGTTATGATTAATATTTATTTGGTGGCAAAGCTTACCAAGTAGCAACACAGTTTGCCACCAAAAAGGAAAAAGAAGTATTTTTGATGTACAAGTAAATATTCCCCTTAATTAAAGACCTTGACTTACCCGTCAGGTAGCCTTTGACACAACGTTGTAACTTTTTGGGAGAATTCCTGGAGTATCTTCAGTTATGAGAGCTCGTTAGATTTTTTATACACCGAAGCGTAACAATGTCAAAGCAAGGTCTACTCTCAATTTTCCATATATCGGTACGATACTATTTGGAACATGCAAATTCAAAACTTCGTCCCATGACGATAGAGTAGGATATTGGTTGGATGCTAATCACTGCCAATTTGACAATTCATCCAACTAATATTCTACTCTATTATCAGCGAAAGAAGTTATGGATTCGATTGTATCAAAGTCGCCATCGCCATCGCCGTAGTCACCATCGCCATCGCCGTATTTATTTATTTTGTTTATTTATTATGTATGTTTACCAGCTTTAGAACAAAGCCCTCCATACTTTCATTTCTGTGAATATTTCCTGCGATAAAAAGTAGCATAGTCAGTGCTCAACATCTGTTCTTTTTAATTTTGGAAAACATTTTGAATCTGATCAGTAGGTCCACAATTAAATGATTTTACCCTGGGATTGAAATGATATCCCACGGTAATTCGAAGCCTCTGTCCACCCGAAAGATCTGTTTTAAGTTAAGGCAAGTGTATAGAATCAACTCTGATCCATCTATGGTTAAATTCACTGTTTAGATTGTTCAAACTTTAGATTTCCATACAAAAGCAATGCTTCGTTTTGAAACACGACACAAGCAAACAGCTCCTTCGCAAAAACTGAACTTTCTGCCTACTTCAAGGTAAGTGGTTGTTTTTAGTTTTTGTTCGGTCTAATAGGCAGTGTAATTCACTTCGTACTTATGAGGTTTTAGGGTTCCGTAGGAATAAAAATACGCAAAGTCTTTCACTGGACGATTCGTAAGTGTTACACAAGATATAGTATACAAGATTATTTTTTTGGACCTGATATGCGTATGCCCCACCTTATTACAGATGTCAAAAGCAACAACTTTTATTCTACGACTTTGCTAACAACGCACGAAAAATTTCCCATAAACTTCCCATACAACATGGGTCATTCACGTGACCACTTTAGTATGAGGAGTCTAAAATTTTTTGTGTAAGGGACGGTGTACCGAAAACTGAACGGGCGTGTTCAGTCAACGAAACTGAACAACTTTCCCAAAGAAACATTTGTGGGAAGTGAAAAAAATTTTTGACCTCTTTATAAAAATTGCTCACTTTGATCGAACAGTTTGTATGGAGAGGTAATTTTTTTTTAATTTCCCAAAAATGTTTCTTTTGGTAAAGTTGTTCAGTTCCGTTGACTGCGCACGCCCTTTCAGTTTTCGGTACACCGTCCCTTACACCCTTTCTATACATATACAATCATACTGCAAGTTAATGGACATTTAAAATTCCAACATTAAAATTCATACATACCCGTGGGTGTCGTAAGAGGCGACTAAGGGTTAAATGGAGGATGGGCAGCAGCATCCTCCTTTGTATCTAACATCTTACTTACTGCGGTCACCTACAACCGCGGTCCATAGTGCCAGCCGTAACGCTAACAAGCGAGGTGACTATGGTACTTCCCCTCCACATTTTTCCAGCAAAAGCTAGAATTCTGGAGGGAGCTCCCTGTCCTGTAGTGGACGTTCATGGGATGTTATGATGATGATACAGGATAAACGGGACAGGCAAAAACTGAAAGGCTCTTGATGAGGGCTCTTGGTGGGTGAAGGGATATCCTCTATTTACTGGACACCGTGTATAACAGCTCAATTTTGAAAATGATTTTTATTTTAACACTTATTATCCTGTGTTCGGGTAAATAAAACCACAAAGTAGAAAAAGACGCAGGTTCGAATCCTGCCTGTGGTTGTGAAATTAAGCGATTTTCTACTTTGTAGCTTAATCCTCTAGATACCTTTTACAACACCCACGGGAAGTGACAGGATATTATTATGTAATATGTATAAGAAGTAATATAACAAAAAATATACTACAGAATCCTTTAAATAACGCGTACACGCACTTATCGCCTTTTTATCTCCAAGGAGAGACTGATTGCAGAAATTAGTCAGCAAATTTTTTTCCTCGTCTGTCTCGGCGATTTACTTAAGTGCGTTATTTTTAATGTTGAACGATAAAAGCTCAATTTATGAGCTTTTTAAACCCCCTTTTGTTTTAGAAGTATTAGTCAAAAAGGGAGTCTTCTCATTTAAGAAGTCATTAGGATATTAAACTTTTTGACTGAAAGGAGGTATTATGTTATCGATGACGGGAACTTGGGAAAATTTGGGGATACGACCAAGAATTCCCTTCAAAAAATTTGGATTATTTATTAAGGAACTCCCGTGCAAAACATGCTAGCACAGACCGATTGTGAGGCAACAGTGCGGACGTCCGAAGCGGATGGTGAAATGTCTGATAGCTATACAGGATCCGCTCTTCAACGTACTGAACGGAGTTTATTGGCTTCATACATTTTTCCGTCCGCTGCGGACATTCACAATAGTCGTCCGCGTCGCACTGATCCAGGCGTTACTACTAGTTAGGCCTTAGGCTATACCTTGACAAACAACTTACGTTGCTTTTGTAATGTATATGTTACCGGCCAAACTAATTTTGCCTAAGCCGAACTAGTTTTGCCTAAGCCGAACTAGTTTTGCCTAAGCCAAACTAGTTTTGCCTAAGCCAAACTAGTTTTGCCTAGGCCAAACCAGTTTGACCTAGGCTGTACTGCTCAACGTAATCTTATCGGGGTTCACTCCTTGCCATAAAAACCACTAAACCAACCTGATCGAAAAGTGTTGGGTAGGTTGGGTTACGTTATCTGTTAACACTTGCACTAGAAACAAGTCTTTTCTGGTGGAAGGTTAAACAGATAACCTAACCTACCCAACACATTTCGGTTTGGCCGAGGCAAAATTAGTTTGGCCTAAAATCGGGTTTGGCCGATAACATATATTATATACAAAATAAAAAGATTATTGATCTACCACTCACCTCCATCCTCAGGAATATTCAGCAACTTCTTCGCCCCAGGACTCGGCCCTCGTACCGCCGACAGCGCCCTCTGCAACGTCTCACTCATCTGCTTTCCATCACTAACACTAATCTGCCCCAACACTAGCACTAAACACAAAACACTATTACACTTCACTCTACGCCACGACGAGTCCTGCTTCTTCATCGCTAAGGTAAGAGACGCCATCTTGTTAGACGCTATCGCCGCCATCTTGTTTGACGTTATCGCCGCCATTTTGTGCGGCGTCGGACCGGACGCCATTTTGTTTAGCTCGCCGCTACATTTTTGTGTTGTAGCATCTGTAAAAGAGGAGAAAATATATGAAAAATATTGTTTTGGATTTACATAAAGATGAAAATTAAGGTTCAACTCGTATAAAGATGACTTCAGAAGGAACCTATCTTTAATTTATGTCGAAGACCGACTACGACTTGGTATTATCAGATTTTTAAGATCCTTACAGCCTCTTACATGACAAATAAACCATCAGGTGATTTTTTTAGTTTTTTTGTGTGCCGAATATATCCGATTTATTTTTTTAGTTTTTTTATGTGCCGAATATATCCGATTTTATTCTAGAGGTATAATCATCGATAAAATCAGCGTCCGCTGCCCTGTAAACTTGACAAAGTATATGACAACTGCCGATAGAAACTTTGAAATTACAAAGGGACAAGTTATATTTAGGTCAAAATCAAA
This sequence comes from Athrips mouffetella, assembly GCA_947532105.1. Taxonomy (NCBI): domain Eukaryota; kingdom Metazoa; phylum Arthropoda; class Insecta; order Lepidoptera; family Gelechiidae; genus Athrips; species Athrips mouffetella. The sequence continues at coordinate 15,159,790 of OX383981.1, read as the reverse complement.
CAAAAACCAACAAGTCAAGAATGTTCAAAGTATACGCAAGCTTCCGATAAACAAATACACAGCCTACTAAATATTCAAAAACGCATCGGAAAGTATGAAAATAATCCAGCATCAAGTGAACCTTATTCAAATTTGAATTTCCGCCCCTGTGTTGTTCAAAACCAAATGCTGAATAAATAATAAGTTTGCGTAACTTTCGCTGCGGAGCTTATTATGTTGCGGCTTTTACACGTAATGTTAAAACCGCGTAAGATTATTATAATAACCGCGGCGTTTTGAAAATTTGCCGGTAAAAAGTAGCCTATGTGCCTCAGAGTAGTTTTTAATAAGTAATGGATAATTCAAAATGAAATTGTTAGTTCTAGAATGGAACGTATTCGAAATCGGAATGTTTTCCCGTGGTAAAATGTAACTTATAAACACCCCAAAAGTCTACTCTAAATATTGGTTTAAGAGTTTTTGGAATCCAAAGACTAGTTTCGGTTTTTTAGTGTGTTGCATCCTATTCTAGCGGTCACCTATTTTATTGATCTATAGGTTTTTCATAGTTGCCACGCTTGCTTGAACCAGAGACGAAACTTAGAAAGGAACTGCTGTCCATTGCCGACCTTCTGTTTTGTTTACTTTAGCCGCCATTTACGACTGGAAGAAATGAGAACTAGTCATGATGCATGAGGTCATCAACCTTGAGAAAATGCACGGTACAATTACCCTTCACCTTAATGCCATTGGGACTAGTCATACTGAAAGTGTCAAACTTGATCTGCTGTTGACTGTACGTATAAACTCCAATCCGTATACGGTTGACAGTACGCACGGCAGCAAGGACGTGGAAACAAAACCAATATAAGCTGATCCAGCGCAACGCTACAAACCAGAGACTCGCTCTGGGTTAAAGCGTTTCCACCGACGCGCGGCCGTCTGTACGTGTGAAAGCCATTCGTGTACTCAACAAAAACTCCTAAACGAATTAAAGATTCACACGTCGACACTTGGCGTAAGAGTAACTCACAAAGTTACCAAGGGAAAGTTACCGAGCTGTCGAAAACAAATGTTTAATCACGAGCAGGTTAAGCTTGACAACGCAGCGCGATTTAGCTTGCTTACCCGATGATATTTTAATTTCGAGGCGGCTATTATATAGGGAAGCTCGGCCGCCCAGGTACTGCTTAAAAATGTGGTTAAAGGAGGACCGACTATCTGAAGGCTGTTAAGTAAATAGCGCAAAACCTGTCGAGTGGTAACTCTTGAACATGAAATTGAACAACCTTTTTTCTACTAATTTTGAAAATTCGCAAAAAGAAAAAATTTGCTTCTACATACAAATCAATCAGCGAACCGAGCTGTTCATGAAAAAAACCGGCCAAGTGCGAGTCGGACTCGCGCACTGAGGGTTCCGTGCCACCACATAATCATAATTGTATTAGTTGAAATTTCAGTAAGTTAATGTGCTAGATTTTTTGAGTCCGACACGCGCTTGACCAAATTTTATTATTTGTTGTTATTTTATAGCTTATGCACTATAAACATACCAATTTTCAAGTTTGTAAGTGTTCCCGTTTTTAAATAGAACTACAACAAAAATCGCCTCACGACCATCCAACTTGACCCCTCTCTTATATGAATGTTCTTGAAACGGGAGCTCACCACAATTGGTTATCATTATTAGTGAGATAAGTTGTAATATTTAATGATTTCAGACTTTTCCCATTATTTGTACTGTGAGACCTAGCTTCTTGCGAAATTTCATAATTTTAGGTCAACGGGAAGTACCCTGTAGGTTTTGCATTTTTGAATAAATGTATGGAGATGAGGACATAAAATGCCATATCTTTTAATTGCGTCATTGTAAAAAATTGAAATTTTCAGATCTTGTGTGGTTCATGGATCCTAATATATGGTATTAATTTCAACCTGATAACTTTACCCGTTCGTGAGATAAAGGGTCTTGACAGACAGACAGACAGACGGACAACAAAGTGATCCTATAAGGGTTCCGTTTTTTTCTTTTGAGGTACGAGGTACCCTAAAAAGCATTTTATATTTTCGAATTTACAAAAGTCGTAGAACAAGAGTTGTTCAGTTTCATGTTTTGCGCAAAACTGAACACCCTGTATATGACTTTTGGTCTAAGTTACAAAAAGTATAGAGAAATCAATGTGTGACTTCGAAACACTATTGACCTATAGATAAAAATATGAGTAGTAAAACATTGCTATCATATCAACTGACAAACAGACAGTCGATACTTAATAGTAAACTTCCTTTAATTGTTGAGCGATTGCCGGTATCTTATCACAAATATTAATACATATTTACTTATGTAGCCAATGGTACTAGTTAAGTAACCACATATTCGCCTGTGTGGCGCCGGCAAAGAATAGTACCAACATACCCATCTCTCCCCATGGTGTCGCAAGAGGCGACTAAGGGCTTATCAGCATCTCTCTGAGTATCGTACCATCTTTCGTACTGCGGTCAACAACAACAGCGGTCGCCAGCCGCAACTCTTACAAGCGTGGTGGGTGACTGGCGTGACTGCCTATGATCCCCTCTTAAGTTGCTGGAGTTCTGGAGGGAGCTCCATGTCCTGTAGTGGATGTTTCGCCGCACATCGAGTCATTGCCAACGCTTACCAACACATTTTGCAGCCATAGAACCAGACAAACTATCACGAACCAGACGAACCAGCGTATATTTGACGGAAAAAATAACATTGTTTTACAAACTTGTTTTTTCTGACAGCTTTAGCTGATTACTATTGATCATGGAGCACAATAACCTTGAAATAGCTGCAAAATGTGTTGGTAGGGTTTTGCATTGACTCGTAAAACGGATTTTAAACGCTCGTCAGTTTAGAGTACTTTTAACTTGGCCTTTATTGAGAACGTCCTGAATTTGGTCTTGGAACGTTCGCCAAAGCCTTCCTCTTCCAAAGTTTCCATTCACTCTCGCCTGGTGAATCCCTTACGTCAATTTCTTTCCTTTTACTAAAATAAGATCATTTATTTGACCATTACAAGAGGTATGCAAATCAATTTAGATACACATAAACATCATCTTTACAGTCAAGCAAAACTCAAAAACTCAAAAAAAAAACTCAAAATAGTTTATTCATTGTTGGATATTAAAATCTCTATCGCCTTCCGTATCCTATTGGAAACTTAAAGAGCGGCATAGTCGCTTAGTGACTAAGCTCTTTAAATGAAGATTAAAAAAAAAAAAGCTTACCAATTGCAGTGAACTCTAGCTCCAAGGGTGATTGAAATAAAAACTGTACAAAGTATCAAGCTTAACGTGCTCTTGGCTGTACTTGTACTAAAATTCAAGCATCTCAAACTAACCAATTAAGAATTCAATTAACAAGGTTAGTTAGTTCATTAGTTAGACAAATAACTGAATAATGCTGAAACAGAACCGACAGTTAGTCCTAACTAGTATTTAGCATATTTAATTACTAAGGGATGTATTTTGTATGAACTTCATTTAAATTTACAATTTAGGTTCAGTCTAATGAGCGAGTGTGAAACGTACTTATCTATATTAGTTATTTATATATAATTGTAGGTGTATTTATGGACTTTTTAGTTTCTGCACCATTGTGTCCCGCTGCCATTCAATTTCTCACTACCTTAGGTTGGCTGGAAGAAATCTCTTTTAGAGATAAGCCCGCCCTTGTATATGTCCTTTATTATTGTAATTTTATTTTTAATTTGTGTTATATTTATTTTAGCTATCTATTTTATTTAAGGCTATACCTTCCCTAAAATTGGCAGCTACACGCTCGTCAATGTTAACTTCGACCTCATTTACACGTCAATAACGTTCACATAAGCGTGCCTTGCAACGCGGCTGTTAAGACCAACGGTGACCCCAAATTTACAAAGATGAGAGAAAAGTTTTTTTTTTGTAATTTCAAAAATATCAAAAATGTAAAACGACCACATCATTAAATATTGTTTTGTCTAAAGTACAGTGAATTTCCATAAATTTTTGTGAAAAAATATAGCAGTAAAATGGTTACAAATGGGCAAAAAATGATAAAATAAGGGCCATTGTATCAATTAAATTAAATCTTTGTTACTACGTTTTTTTTTCTGTTATGATAAATGCTATAAATATAAAAAAGTGGTTACGAAGTTATTCTGTCACAAGGTCATTCAGGAAGGATTACCCTTAAGGGGCTGATAAGAGCTGAATTACCTCCCTTTCTAACAAAGGTCAGAATGCGCGTGCTAGAACGGAGCGGATTCGCGCTGTTTTACGTTTTTCGCTGATTTTTGGATTAATACAAAATCTGTACCCATAATAATAATTATCAAATAGCTATATTATTATGCATAATGTATTGAATAATGTGTAAAAGTTTTGGCATCATAGATTAATGGGTACTTAAGAAAAACGGTTTAAAAGCAAAAAGCAGAGGTAGCTATGAATTTTTTTTATGGCGTACAAAATATATTTAATGGTGTTTCGGAGTAGGCCATATTCTTGGAAAGATGCTAAATTATCACATTTTTTTTTTTCGCGGCCTTATATTCATCAGTTTTCGTTAAAAACCTGCTCAAGTGAACCCTATTTAGCTCTTAGCAGCCCCTTAATAAATGTAAAAAGTGGTTACGAAGTTATTCAGTCGCAAGGTCATTCAGGAAGGATTACCTTTAATATTTTAGGTTATATTCAGAACATTAACTTATAATGCATAAGATATACTAACATAATAGCAACTCACTTAATACCAGTGACTTACTGGACTTTTATTAATGAATGGAGCTCAATGTGTGTTTGAATGAATGAATAGTGACCTATGTTATCTTTATACCAAGACAAACAATAAAAAGATTAAAATACAATTTCGGCGTCAATCCCCAGTACTGCGCGGACTCGGTCTAGTTAGGCAGCTCATAAATACAAACCCGGATCTTGACATTTTCACCGATCACATGTCCAACATTTGTAAAAAATGCTTTTTATTTTGTGAAACTTACAAATAAGTTGCTATTGTGTATATTTAAAAATTCTTAATAAGTGCATAAGTAGTATCTAGATATTGTTAGCTAAGTTAGACTTAACTTAATTTTATTGTGTTAATTTTGTTCCTTGCGTGAAATCTTAGGTTATTCCTGTAACCATGCAATGTTCTTTGAAATAAACAAATAAACAATTGTCAAGGTCAAAAACCACATAAAGGAGACGGTTCAGATTACTATGGAACTCCGGCCATGTCTTTGTATAGCTAGTTGACTCTACCTAAATTACTAGAACATCTGTACGATAATTTTTTTCGTTTATGCCAACGCTTACCAACACATTTTGCACCTATGTCAGAAGCAATCTGGTAAAGCTGACAGAAAAAACAAATTTGTATAACAATGTTATTCTTTCCGACAAATACACGGTTTTAGTGTCATGGCTGCAAAATTTGTTGGCAAAGAATAGTACCAACCCATACATACCCGGGGGTGTCGTAAGAGGCGACTAAGGGTTATAAACTGGAGGATGGGCAGCAGCATCCTCCTTTGTACCTTACATCTTACTTACTGCTATCATCTTGCTACAACCGCGGTCCATGGTGCCAGCCGTAACGCTAACAAGCGAGGTGACTATGGTACTTCCCCTCTACATTTTTTTCCAGCAAAAGCTAGAATTCTAGAGGGAGCTCTCTGTCCTGTAGTGGACGTTTCATGGGATGTTATGATGATGATTTTTTTAATTTTGATATATTTTACTGGTAATATCCAGCCATATCTTTATTAATCGGCAATACCGGAAACACACCGGATGTGACGTTTGTATGTAAAAAGAACAAGGAATTTGGAATTTGTTGTTGGTGAAACAGAACGACGACGGTACATCTTGAAAATGCTATCATTTTTATTTTGCTCAGTTGGACCACTGAGACATAAACATTGCCGTGCATCTTGCACGAACGAACGTAATTTTGAAGATTTTTCTAGGTCAAACTACAAAGAAAAAGAAGTTGCTCGGTAAACTAAGTTTGTATATTCTCTAGCAGGTGGACAAAGAGATAGCCGAAAACGAAACATCTCCTTTTACCCTAGAAGCCCGAATAATCAAAACCCTACGATTTGACAGAAATACCTAACCCAATCAATCTTAGAAGTTACATCCTGGCGAAATTTCCGATTAATCAGTTTACAAGCTTTTACACCTACATACCTAACCAACTATCGATCATAGACAGACTAACATAACCTCAAAAACACAAATACACCCCATAACAAGGTTACGTACCTTAAAAACCACGAAAAAATCCAAAAAATAGCAATCCAAAGGTTTAACAGATCACTAACACTTAAAATCACTAAAATGTAAACTTTTAACACAAAACACTACAGAAACATTTGAAAATAGAACTAGGAATTAAATAAAAACAAGCGCGAATCGTATGCGCATCCTATCTTCGCGTCGGAGGGGACGAACTAACCTAAAAATGCGCGCGCGTCATAGGCGTATAAAAATATGGCAGGCGGAGTTTGTTTATTTGGATAGGGTTCTGTAGTGTTTCTAGGAATTAAATCTAGAACAAAATTAAAATTACAAGAATAGTACTTACATTTGATGTTATAACAACAGTTGTATGTAAGTTATTTACTGTTTTTATTGATGTATGAATGAATAAATTTAAAAAGAACATCAAGTGGAGAGTCAATTTATATGTAAGTTCACAATCGTGCGAATGTTTTTTTAGAGCATGTACTTTTTTATTGTCCTTTGAAATAACGACTAATAAAGATTTATTTTAATGCGATATGTGAAAATGAATTCACGGCATGAAAAAGTTTTTTTGCACCAGTTTCTAAACTAGTCAAATGAGCTACTTTTTAATGAACGTTAAAACTGAAATATTCTATAGATTCTGGATGGAAATTGTGAACTATGTTGTCAATATTTATTTTTATTGTTAACGAACTTCAAACAATTTTTAATTTCTTATACTAGTCAAATTAATAACTTTTTATAGAACATCAAAACAAAAATTTTACAGAATTTGCAATGGCAATTTAAAATTATGACGTCTATATTTCTTGTAATTGTTAACAAACTTGAAACACTGAAAATAACATATCAATTCAGTTAATATGAAAAAGTTAGCTTTTTATCAATTTCTTGTAAATACGACAATGTAGAGAACCCTAAAAGATGACCGCCATGTGTTCAAAAACTTAGGACTTACAAATGCATCCATAATTCTACAACTCTTATAACATTTCCAGAACTTATCTCTTAACAAATAAAGTCTAAAATCCTAACTAACAATAGCAAAACAAACATTGCGGAGTGCAGAAGAGAATCCCCATACATCTTTTGTATGAGAATTTCTACCTGCGACCGTCCCTTTTTTGACAACTTTAAAAAGGAATTGACTAGTCTTTATTGTCCAGGTAATAATGACGATAATGTAGAGATTTAACGGCAAATATAAGTTTGTTTTTTGGTTGCAAAAGCTCATGGTTTTTCTATGCAGTTCAGTGGGCGAAATGTCGATAATTGTTTTCTTAGAAAGATGAGACACAAAAGGTTTATTTATAAGTAACATACGTGAAATTTGTCTGACCGTTTGACTCATCAGATGAGTCTACTGAAGGCAGTTGTACTTGTGAAACATGTATCAGTATTTATTTTCTTTATTTATGGGCTTGCGGTGCGGCCGGCACCGTATCGTCCAAGCCTGAGCTACTGAGGGAAGTCGAAAAGTTCTATGGGCAGTTATACACGTCAACCGGCCCACCTGTTAGCAGTCTGGCCAACGATCCAAGAGCTAGACTTACCCGACACCATTCCGAAGATATCCCGGACGTCAGCTTGTACGAGATTAGAATGGCTCTCAGACAGCTTAGAAACAACAAGAAACCCGGGCACGATGGAATTACGGCTGAGCTTCTGAAAGCAGGCGGAAGGCCAGTGCTTAAAGCTCTTCAGAAGGTGTTTAATTCTGTCATACTCGAAGGGAAAACGCCACAGGCATGGCACAGAAGTGTGGTGGTACTCTTCTTCAAAAAGGGTGATAAGACCCTGCTGAAGAATTACAGACCCATCTCACTTCTGAGCCATGTCTATAAGCTGTTCTCGAGAGTCATTACGAACCGTCTCGCGCGCAGGCTCGACGACTTCCAGCCTCCCGAACAAGCCGGTTTTCGTAAAGGCTTCAGTACCATAGACCACATACATACATACGCTACGGCAAGTTATACAGAAGACCGAAGAGTATAACCAGCCACTTTGCCTAGCGTTTGTGGACTATGAGAAGGCCTTCGATTCGATCGAGACGTGGGCCGTGCTATGATCTCTCCAGAGATGCCAAGTCGACTATCGGTACATTAAAGTGTTGAAGAATCTGTACAAAAACGCCACTACGAGTATGTCAGTTCGTCTTCAGGACCAGGACTCGAAACCTATCCAATTGCAGCGAGGAGTGAGACAGGGAGACGTCATATCTCCTAAACTGTTCACCGCTGCATTGGAAGACGTCTTCAAACTCCTGGACTGGAAAGGACTTGGCATCAACATCAATGGCGACATGACCCACGTTCGATTTGCCGACGATATTGTCGTAATGGCTGAGACCCTGGAAGATCTCGGCACGATGCTCAGTAACCTCAGTAGAGTTTCACAACAAGTGGGTCTTAAAATGAACATGGATAAAACGAAAATTATGTCTAACGCCCTTGTTGTACCCACTCCACTCAAAGTTGGAGACTCTACGCTCGAAGTTGTTAATGAGTACGTATACCTGGGACAAACAGTCCAGCTGGGTAAATCCAACTTAGAGAAAGAGGTTACTCGTCGAATCCGACTCGGATGGGCAGCGTTCGGGAAGCTCCGCAATATCTTCACGTCCAAAATACCGCAGTGTCTCAAGACGAAAGTCTTTGACCAGTGTGTGTTGCCAGTGATGACATATGGCACCGAGACGTGGCCGCTCACGATGGGCCTTATCAGAAAGCTCAAAGTCACCCAAAGGGCTATGGAAAGGGCTATGCTCGGAGTCTCTCTGCGCGATCGAATCAGAAATGAGGAGATCCGCAGAAGAACTAAAGTAACTGACATAGCCCTGAGAATCGCTAAACTGAAGTGGCTGTGGGCAGGGCACATCGCAAGAAGAACCGATGGTCGATGGGGCGTGAGGGTTCTAGAGTGGCGCCACGTACCGGAAGACGAAGCGTTGGCAGGCCCCCAAGGCCCACCAGGCAAGGTGGACCGACGATCTGGTCAAGGTCGCGGGAAGCCGCTGGATGCGAGCAGCGCAGGACCGGTCGTCATGGAGTTCTTTAGGAGAGGCCTATGTCCAGCAGTGGACGTCTTTCGGCTGATATGATGATGATGATGATGGGCTTACTCTTGACTCGGTCTAGCCCTGAGGACCGAGGTGAGGTCAACGATGGAACGAGCTTGCCTAAAAGAAGCCTATTCACTTGCGACTTAGATAAATAGTGGTTATATGAACTCGAGAATACAGACGCAGGCAGAGAATTCCACTCCTCAGCGCGTATTATAAAAGATGTTTCCTCAGATGTTTCAAAGCGCTTTGTGCGAATGTGTGAATTATCAATCAAGTGTGGGTGATATCCTGCGGTGCGTCTGGATTCCCAATGATAGAAGGGGGATGGCGGAACATTTGATATTCTTACTCGTATATCTCTTTTTTAACGATCACGGAAATTAAGACTCGTTCCTGGATGGGTAACTAGTAAACTATGATGCAGTATTATCAGTATGGACGTAGGTCCTAACAATGTTCGCGATACCACTTTAGGGGAAGCCCGTGAGCTACGGCAACAAATTTGGAGCCGAAGCTACTGGTCAGAAGGTCTCGTTAATTTGGGGATTGCCGTTACAACAATGTTTTTAAACAACTTACTGTCAATCGTGGGCCTCTTGATTCGTGGCAGCTGTGATAATTCTCTCTAAATTTTCTAGGCTTTGGTCAATATTCTAGGTAAAAGGAAAGGTCGTGGTGGTGCTTCTAATCTTCTTCGTATATATAGTTCAGGAAAAAGAGAGTGAGTGGCGTCTAGTTTGCCTGACGTTTAATAGCACAAAGTAAATATTGTATAGAGTCCGTCATATACAGATACATAGTCTGTATGAGGTAGTGAATCCAGTCATCATTTTGTAGTACCTAAACGTCTCCCTAGTCTAATGGTGAGAGCGTTTGGCTGTCGATCCGAAGGTTCCAAGTTCAATTTCCGGTGGGGACACAGTCAAGCAAAAATCACTTTGTGAGACTTCCCAATTTTAGTTACAGGAGCAATACCTTCACACCCCGAAGTCAATACCAAATATCAAAAAAATGTCCACAAGTAATCCCGATTTTCTAATTTAAGCAATTGTCTTTATTGCGTTTCTACGTACGGCCAGCAGCACATCAGTCTCGACAAATGTGTCGCGCCTGATGTGCAGTTGACTGTACCTAAGTGTATATAACCGAACTCATAGATTGCGCATAAGCCCTTAAGGCTTAAGTAGTCTGTAATATAAATAAGAAATTCAAAACTCTGTAGATCTATTCAAATAAAAAAATAAAAAAAAGTTAACACATCGCAGGATGAACCACTAGTTTTTGGGGCTCCGTACCCAAAGGGTGAAAAACGAGTTCCTATCAATATACTTCCGATGTCTGTCCGTCAGCGGGCTATATCTCATGAACCGTAATAGTTACGACCGTTAAAATTTTCACAGATTATAACAAAAAATAATAAAAGTAAAAAAATATTTGAGGCTACTAAAAACGTGTTTAGAATTTGTTCGATTTTTTTTTAGCTGTATGGTAAAAACGGATAAACAAAAGTTCAAAGCGTGAAAATTGGTATGTTTATAGTGTAACCTATAAAATTTATAAAAACTGGTTGCAAGTTCAGTCTGCGTGACCGCGCGTCCATAACTAAGACGGTATTTTACCTAAGTGTTACGGAACCCACGGTGCGTGAGTCCGATTTGCACTTGGCCGGTTTTTTCATGTTACAAGATGTTTCCGTTTGTTCCGACTTTCTGGCACTCAACAACTCTGACATCCAAGGTTTGTAAGCTCGGTCTTTGAGCTTAGTACTCCGATATGATGAGTACACAATATATGAACCTCCTCTATGAACCTTTTGCCCGGCTACCGGTGCTGTTACCCGGGTGGCTCGACCAACTTTAATAGGGTAAAACTAATCTCAACCGGTTTGATCCCGTGATATCGTGATTTTGCTCGTGGACTGAGGTATTGTTAGGAATAGGTGTACTCGGAGGCATAGAATTGTAGGTAAACAGGTAATTCTAAACTCCTTATTCTACCTTTTTGTTAGGGTACCTAACTTAGATTATGAATAACGGCAGCTTACTATGCTTATATGTCTATGGTCCCTAACGTTAAGGGTGTTACATAATGTCCGTCTGTCTGTCTTTTCGACTTTAAGAAGGCTGAATATTGTGAACCCTTAATAGCTGCCAGATTGTTTTCACCAAATATGTGTGTGGAGGTCCGATAGTATACATATAATCCATAAACCAGAGTATGTATTTGACGGAAAGAATAACAGTTTTTTCTGACAGCTTTAGCCGATTGCTTTTGACGTAGCTGCATAATGTGTTGGCAATCGTTGGAATACATAATTTTTTTTTACTAGTTATGCTTATGGAAACCAATATCTTCGAGTCAACGATCATTTCAGAGATACACCGTCGCATTCAAAGATTTTGGACCTCCTTGCTTCGCTCGGAATAGATACCTTGCTAATTTATTTTAGTAGGGGATGACAACTGCCAACATGTCCCAAATTTATAAGTATGTCAAATCATCAATGATCCCTAGGAAATATTGAAAATAACCTGTCTAATCAATAGAACGACGCCTTTACTACCTTGTGACAAATTATTTTTAGGGTTCCGTACCTCAAAAGAAAAAAACGGAACCCGTATAGGATCACTTTGTTGTCCGTCTCTCTGTCTGTCAAGACCCTTTATCTCACGAACGGGTAAAGGTATCAGGTTGAAATTAATACCATATGTTAGGGTCCATGACCCACACAAGATCTGAAAATTTAAATTTTTTACAACGACGCAATTAAAAGATATGGCTTTTTATGTCCTCATCTCCATACATTTATGCAAAAATGCAAAACCTACAGGGTACTTCCCGTTGACCTAAAATTATGAAATTTGGCAAGAAGCTAGGTCTCACAGTACAAATAAAGGGAAAAGTCTGAAATAATTAAATATTACAACTTTACTCACAACTAATGGGAACCAATTGTGGTAAGCTCCCGTTTCAAGAACATTCATATAAGAGAGGGGTCAAGTTGGATGGTCGCGGAGGCGATTTTTGTTTTAGTTCTATTTTAAAAACGAGAACACTTAAAAACTTAAAAATTGGTATATTTATAGTTCATAAGCTATAAAATAACAACAAATAATAAAATTTGGTCAAGCGCGTGTCAGACTCAAAAAATCTAGCACATTAACTTACCGAAATTTCAACTAATAATATTATTACCCTTATTTTTCTGTGGTCGCATTCATGATTTGAACAAAAATGTGTCTCCATTTTCCTGTTTTAATTTAAAATTTTAGAGTAAAAGTTTCCGAAGCCATAAAGCGACTAGAGCAAAAAGGTGACATTTTTGAGCAGCTTGATGTATCTAGCAATGTATGATCGAAGCTTCGTGTATATTGTTTCCCTATTCCATAAGACGAAACTATCTTCAAAACAAAACTCACTAACGTCATCCTATTTGCACAGGACCCAGCACTCAGCGTAGACAAATACAACGCATCTCCATTACTGCGGAACCCCAATTTGACTGGTAAACTCCGGTACTGTTTCGTACGCTTATTTGACTACCTGATTTCAGTTGTATAAGTTACTGGCCAGACTGAAAATATAAACAGATTTTTAACTTTTTTAACAGCTTTTTATTACGCATAATATATTTTATTCTACACTATTAAATTAGGCGTGTAAAATTTTTAACATACCTTAACAGGGTATATTATCAGATTGACAACAACAATTACGTTCGGAAATTTACTTTGTATGGGAATTTCTTTATCAAAGGCCGAACCATAGACTAATTATCGGCGCGATATTATCGTAGTTTCACTTCGGAGTACGGCAGCTGATAGCAAGCTCCGCAGCCAGCCCAAAATTTTTTTCAGCTTTCTATAAATTTTACGTTTCAAAACGTCAGCATTAGAATCTTAACGAGCTTTATGCTTATAATTATAAATGGCGCTGATTAAAAATATAATTTTGTTCCAAAAAGACAGCAGGGCAGAGTTATACGTGTGAGAAGGACAGACAGAGCTATGTGAGAGGAGAACGTAGCAATACGTGTCAGTCGCTCCAATATGTCACTGCGATTGATCACTGCTGTAATTTTAATCTAGCAACATTATTTCGACTATAATGATGCCGAATCAATCTACAAAATATTCATCGCGCTTTTGAACATCCTGTATAAATCGGGTATTTATTTATTTATCCAACCGTATAGAATGTATTTGCCCTGAGTACATCCCCGAAACATTTGCATAGCGAGGAATGTTTGTAGAGCGCTCGAAAAAGCAACTTCTTAATCCTTACTTGTGTTGCTACTGAGAGAAGAGGGCCGTCTATCACACCGACGCGAATTTCCTTCAAGAATATATTTAATGATCATTGAACAGGCACTTTCAGGGTAGTTTTCCAGCCGCCAAATGTTTAAGTAAAAGCATAAATTTATCGATACATTGAAAAGTAAAAACCGAAAAAAATCTGCAGCAAGGTTACTTTGATTTTTCATTCAAGGCAAATTAGAGAAAAACACCACACAGATTCCACTCTTTCTGGAGCAGTTAGTAAAAACTGCGACAATAATCGTGATTGCATGAAAGAAATGTATGTTATAAGAAGAGGATGTTGTTCAGTTTTATATTCTGAGAGACATATAGAGAGGTTTCGGCATGACACCAAAATGATAGACCATTCGAACATATCATCAATTTCTGCAATACATAAATAGCATCACAGTAAAAGGTCTACCACCATTGCTTAACAGGGAGGCACATACATACATAACATTACGCCTTTTTCCCGGCAGGGTAGAAGACCACAGTCCTCCACCTGCTATTTGACATACTTCCCTTGCTTCTAGTACTTTCATCAATCCTTTCACACAATCAATGGGACGTGCCACCAGAATTTCACAGAAAATAAAAGATACGTGTAATATTTTTAAAGAGAAATAACCCAGCAACCAAGTTTATTAGCGTTAAACAAAGATTGTTAGCGTTACGGCTGGCATTACCGCGGTTCTTGGTGACCGCAGTATAAAGCTCAAGTCAAACAGAGGCGGTATGATTGCGAAAGCGGTCCGGGGCAGTTTGGTGGGAACAAAATACCGCGCCGCGACCGCTTTTCAATGTGACAGGGTGCATAAGAACTCATACTTTACAAAAAATACCGGCCCCGGAACGCTTCCGCTACCGCCTCTGTGTGACGCGGGCTTAAAAGATGGCACGATACGCATAAGGAAGCTACGGCCTATCCTCTGAATTAAAATCCCATAGTCGCCTTTCACGAACCCCAAAGGTAGAGATGGGGTGACTCTTCTAAGATTTCTTAGCCGGCACCACACGATCTACAATACGCTTCGGTGTAAATGTATCCTCTGAATGGGTTGTTCAGCATCAGCGTTCCGGTACTGTCTCAGTTGAATTATAGGGGCCTTAACTGTACTGCATACCCTACCCTTACTACGCAGTCGGGTAAGAGTCAGAACTCACTGTCGGAGCACAGTCACGATACTGCATAGCCTTTGCACAACAGCTGTGGAAGGTAGCTAACTTGTGAGCTGGGTAAATCTAACCAATATTATTACTCCATTTTCCTAGTCTACAGCTGCGCTCGAAAATGGAACAATCCCATTGGTTGTATTTTTGGCAGCTCGCAGGTAGCTACCTAGCCCATGTCTCGTGGAAAGGCACCCTAAAGAAGTCTGTTTGCGTACCGTTCATCAGTACGCGTCAACCAGCGCACAATGTAGATCTTCCTTAATTCAGAAGCTAATTCAGCAAACAATGCTGACAGATTTGCTTTTGTTCATTCCAATATCCTTACTAAAATATATGGCGAATTATTAGCAATATTATGCCGAATTAGTTTCTGAATTAAGAAAGGTGTGATAGCTGATTTAAGAGGAAGAACATTTTGATGCGAGTCAAGCCTGAACCTACTACTTTTGGCGTACCATGCTGATTTTCTTCCATATGAGCTATAGCGTCCTCAACAGCGATTTGTTCCGACTTCTCTCCTCCTTGCATACTTGTTCGTCAATTGGGTGTCTACCGCCAGCTACCTTTGGCTAAAAGCACTCTATTCATACAATCAATTTTGCAAGAACGGAGCCAGTGAGGAGTCTGTTACACATACATACATAACATCACGCTCCTTTCCCGTCGGGGTAGGCAGAGACCACAGCCCTCCACCTGCTACGATCTTGACATACTTCCTTCGCTACCTCTACTTTCATCAATCCTTTCAATGCTTCTCGGTTTAGGGTACTTACTTCTAACCTGGCCTTTATTTTGAACATCCTGAATTTGGTCCTGGTACGTTCGCCGAGGCCTTTCCTTGCCAACGTTTCCATTCACTCAAAGTAGCTAGGAAAGTATATCAAGTACTTTACTTTCATCAATCCTTTCATACTTACTGGTCGGTTTAGGGTACTTTTTAATCTTGCGTTTACAACGATAACGACGAGTCGATTATATTGAAGCGCTCGTGGCCGAGTGGCAGTTGCTCTTTCCTTCCGATCACGAAAGGTTGTTTACAAAGGCGAGCTTATCTCTTTAAGAGATCTCTTCCAGCCAACCTATTAGGTGTGGAAGAATGTCATTAAAGCGGACACAGGGATGTGTGATTAATATACGTGATAAGAAATTTAAAAATATGTCCAGAATGAAATATTTTCCTTATTTTTTTTTCTTTTTTACACCACTGGCACGAAAAGACATACGTAGTCGATCATAGTGAGTGTTAACCCCAAATGCGCCTAAAATGTGCTGTAGTTAATGTACTGTGCATATCATACAGATGCGAGCTGCGGCCACATTTTGGACGCGTTGAATAGTGGTTGTTAGTCAAAATGATTTAAACTCTTTGAATATAGGTTAGTCTATAGTCAGTCAGTAGTCACCCATCATACAAAATTAGGAGGTGAATAATGAGGCACTAATTTGCAACTGAAATCCAATTGTAGGGAAGCTTTGAACTTAGATAAGGTCATTAAGTTATTATTAAACATAAAAAAATATGTCGAACGCAAATAAAACAGTTATTTTTTTTTCCATTTTCTAAAAATACCAATTCCAATACAGCAGAATGGAATTTAGTCGTATAGCCTATCGCAGAATTTAAAAAGCCGGCCACGTGCGTGTCGGGCCACGCGCAGTAGTATGTAGTTTTTTAGGATATTGTAAAGCAGGTTTTGATTTGCAAAGCAGGTTTTGATTTAGTATTTCATAAAGTTCATAACATATACTTTTTACCTCCTTATGCTCAGCGAGGTCCTAGCGCTAGCGGCTAATTGCTATACCATAAATAATAATAATTAATAACCCAATAATAATTTAATTTATAATTGGGTTTCTGTTGGGAAGTGTTCCTAGAATCCTAAAAAAAAATATTGACCTCCCATACAACGCAATATCAGCTGATTCAGTTTCTATGAGAGGTCAAAATTTGTTTTTCGTATCTCTACAAAGCATACCGGTTTATCTAGAATCTAGATAGTTAACTTCGCTTTTTCCTTCCAAATTGTTCAAAATACCTCTACGTTTTACAACAAGCTTCAGTCAGCAAATATGCTCAAAGCACTAGAAAGGTACAATAACAATGAATTCAAATTACTTTTCAACACATTTACACCACTCCACCCAAGTTACAATCCTCACAATAACAACTCCAAACAATAACCGTCAAAACTTTGTGCATGGTTGTACGGTGCAGGGCATTTCGGTTCTCTATGCACTATGTCAGACATTCTCAAACTATTTCTCACGATAAAAAAAATATTATTTAATTTTACAGTACCGGATATAAGAGGTTGTTCTGCCCATCTTCTTCTTCTTCTTCTTTCGTGTCGGCAAGAACACGGGCTAAATCTTACTTGCCCAGAAAACGGCTACCGTGGTAGCCCTCTGGTTACCATTAAGTAAGTCCTAACGCGAGCAGGTGGTCGGGCACGCGGGACAATTAGTGAGGTGAGCCATGGTTTGCAGGAGTTCTTCACATTCACAGCTGGCATCTGCGCTACTTAGGAACTGCCCATGAAACTGAAAAACTTTTCCCAACGAACATGAGTCGAAATTCAAGGCAAAGTTTTCGACCTCCCATACAAAATGTGCTGTCAGCTGCGACGCAGTTCGTGTGGAAAGTCGTATATTTTTTTCGTATTTCCACCTATAAGTATTCCTTGTGATCAGTTGTTCAGTTTCATGGGCAGAACCACCTCTTAAATTATCAGGGGTGATAACAAATAAGAGTGTATAATAATTTACAATATGCAAAAACAGGACAATATCTTCAGGAAGCTGTTGTTCTCGTATCCTAGTCTAGGATACGAGAACAACGTATTTTATCTATCTAGTGTCTAAGTGTTTATCTATCTATCTGTCTAGGATACCTAGATAGTTAGATAAACACTTTATTATCACACATGGTTCACATTAACAGTATAAAAGGAAACTCTTGAATCTAGGGCGACAAAGGCGGTCTTATCGCTGGGAGAGATCTCTTCCAGACAACCTTTGCATGCAGGTAAGTGTGATAGAAAACTGTAGTAGTAGTATCCTACCTAAATGCTAAAGTTTAAGTTAAAATTTAGTTGACTGAATGATTCAGATACTAAAATCAGATGTAATTTCATTTAGTAAGTTCAGTAAAGGGCATTAAGAAGCCTAAATAGCAATCAGGTGTAATATGGACTTTAAGTTGTTCAGATTCCTTTTCAGGGACTTTCGATGCTGACGTTACTAATATAACAATGACATGATACATCGTAAGTTATCACACCTGTGTGTGAAAAACTTTACTTTAATTCTTCACTTTAATACGGTTTTTTTGCGGTGAAAAGATGTTGCCCAAAAGTTTGAGAAACTTTGGAAAAGTCTGCTTTGTCTTGAAAGTGTATTCATATTTTAATAAGAAACGTGTTAACATGTGTCGTACTGTATTTTGATGTGCCCTTTTTGTGCAAAAGATTCTCAGAATACGATTTGAGATTATAGGTGTTAGGTTATTAAACTGCTTTACATTTAGCTGTGTAAAAGATGTAGGTGCCTGGGTGATGCCGGCAACCACCAACCCATCTCTACCCATCGGTGTCTTCTTCTTCTTTGTCGTATCGCTCTTGGCAGAACGGTCGTGGTCACGTCGAGGCATCGGTGGTAGAGGCGGATACAGCTCTCCGCACGATCTCCCGCCATCTCTCCCTGTTTGCAAGACTATCTAGTGCAGTCAGATACGCGGCTTCCTACTGCGGATTTTACTTGGTCAGTCCAGCGCATAGGTGACCTTCCGCGCGATCTGGTTCTCTCCACTTTCCCTGCACGACCAGCCGCTCTATGGAGTCGTTATTCCGCCTAGAGATGTGTCCAAAATACTGCAGTATGCACGATTGTACTATGGTTGAAAGACGCTGCGTGATGCCGAGCTCGTGGAGTATGGATTTGTTGGTGCGGAACTCCTTCCACGATATCCCTAGCATCTTCCTCCAGCACCACATATCCAGAGCATCTATCTTCCCTCTTTCCAACTCGCGCACTATCCACGTCTCTGCCGCGTAAAGAAAGATGGGAAATACGAGTGTTCGTACGAGCCTGATTTTGGTGTCTTAAGAGGCAACTATGGTATTATGTACTGGGATGTGCAGCAGCGCCCTTCTGTTCTGTGTATCGTACCATTTTCCGAACACTGCGGTCCTTGGTACGGTCAACCACACGTCAGTGGAGACGTTTGCAACTCAATTACCATGCCATAAAGTCTAAAGTGTTTCTACTGACTTGCTGTTGGGTGTACCAGCCGCAACGCTAACATTCGTGGTGATTACAGTACTTCCCCATGAAATATACCACATTTTTACTTTTAGAGCTACACGTCCAAGGGATAGCGGGCATTTAATGGAATGTTATAATAAAAATCGCAGAAAAACTTTATAAATGGCCACGTTAAGACTGCTTTTGATGATGTACGAGGGAGTTAAGGTTTTTTTTATGTTTTTTATTTTTATGTCACAAGTGGGTAAACGAGCAGGTGGGCCACCTGGTGGTAAGTGGTCACCACCGCCCATGACACCCACTGTCTTATTAGCGAAACAATTTGACTCTAAGCGCAAAGCGCGTTACCCACCCTGAGAACTAAGATGGTATGTCTCATGTGCCTGTAATTTCCCTGGCTCCCTTAACCCTTCAAACCGAAACACAGCAGTGCAAACACTGCTGCTTCACGGCAGAAAAAGGCAAGGGGTGGTACTTCCCCAGACGGACTTTGCACAAAAGCCCTACCACCTACAAAAGCTAGCAGTGTAAGCTAGAAAATTCCAACCAATAGGATTGCTCCATTTGAAAGCGCATTTGAAAAATTAGAAAAATGAAGAAAGAAAAATTTTGTATGGGAGGTCAAATTTGGTTTTTCGTATTTCGACCTATGTTCCTTTGGGATAGTTGTTCAGTTTCATGGTCTAAGTAACATTCCTAAAATTATGTTCACTATTTCATTAGGACCCTATATAAGACCGCCCAATATAAAGAACTTTGAAGAAGGCTTTGACCCAGCAGTGGACATCTGATGGTTTATACAGTCGGACTCTATAAAATCCCTACTGCACCTCCACCATTTCGTTAGATTCAGATTATTTATTCAATGTAGATTCTTTACAGAATACTTATTGAATGTCATGCAGAATACAATCCAAATAGAGCGAGTCTACGCCGTTAGTCTACGTTCTTAAAGGAATAATAAAAACCTTTGTCCTATGAACGCGCACAAAACCCTGAAATGCACTTCGTCTCCAACTTTCGTAATTTAACTTGGCACTTGTCTCCTTAAACTCTACAAAAAGCCATCCCAGCTCCTCAAAATATCTTCAGGTTTTCTCTTAAACTTAGCTTACCATAGCTCCGTGTCTATGATAAATTGTTAAAGGTTAGTAAAGTGGCAAGGCGATGGATTGTGAAGTTGTCGTCAGTAAGTTAGGATGCAGATGGTCAGTCTATCAAGCTTAGCTTGTGAAGATTTGCAGCCTTTAACTACTAAAGTACTATAGATAACTTAGTTAAATGGCAATATAATTTACATACCTCGTTAGTAATAGTTTTAAAGAAAGTAATTTACACCTCCGCGAACCCATTTTACCTAAACTGGAAGTTAGAAAACCCCGGTCACTTCATACAACGTGCACGAAACCAGATGCGTACGCACGTGCACGCAATACAAATGTACTCGGCAAAGAACCCGGCAATCGCTCGGGCGCAGGCCGCGGGAAGGTGAGGGTGTAGATTCCAAGGGGGTAGATTCCAAGGGGGGGGGGGGGGGGGGGCGGAGTGTCCGTTCTGTATGTAGTACGGTGGTATTCTGTGCTAATGCAGAGGGGTGAATCTTTCAAGTCCGTACCGTGTGGTACCGGCAAAGAATAGTATCGACCCGTCTCCACCTGTGGGTGTCGTAAGAGGCGACTAAAGGTTTATAAACCGGAAGATGGGCAGCAGCGTCTTTCCGTGTATCGTACCATCTTACATACTGCGTTCACCAAAGCGAGTCCCCTCCATATTTTTCCAGCAAAAGCCACAATTCTGGAGGGAGCTCCCTGTCCTGTAGTAGACGTTTTCATGGGATGTTATGATGAATAGTAACACTTATGATTTATTTCACTAAGGACCACACATCTAACAGTTAACCAAAATAAACGCCAACTCCAGCGCATAGTAGACCGTTACACAAAGCGACAAAACATGAGCTTAATTTGTCTCCCGAACTTTATCCACGACCCAGTCTACCTAGCCAGACCAGACAAATTAGATAACAGGGTGAAGATATAGCTACCAGACTGGATGTGACATACAATTGGTTCAAAAGGACATAAGGCTTTCTGGCAAGCAAAATCTTAAGCCTTCGAATGTAACTAATAAGGTTACAATAATCCTGGATTTAGCAGGGATTTTGTTGTAAATTTATGAACCCATAACGTGTAAGGACCTATTGGACTTATGTAAGCGTTAAATTGTAGAAGAAAACTGAATCTCCCTTCACTTACATTGACGTTTCCCAACCCACGTATTTTTTTGGAATTCATTGGTGTTTTACCTAAGATACTTTGCAACTTCCAATATGTACAGACAGGGAATTGTCAAAATACCCAAGTCAATAAAATATTGTCTAGCTGGTTCCGGATAACCCTCTTTTGCATAATAAAGGGCGGTCGCGGTCGACAGATAAACCCCACAGATCATTCCCATAATGTAAGGTGGGTGGGAAAGTAACCATAATAGACAGTGAACAGGTTGTGTCTCGATAAGGTTGCTGTTAGTCGACCAATAGCATAGTAAGAAGAGTTGAGATTAGACCGTCAACATCGTCTCGCCACTGCAAGCCACTGTCAAAAGAGAAACCAACAAACCGCGCTTGTTTCACGATTGGTATACTATAAACTTGTTTACTGTTACATATTCTGTGATACTATTTCCTCCATCGGCCATCGGTTCTTCTTGCGATGTGCCCTACCCACTACCACTGTAGTTTAGCGATTCTCAGGGCTATGTCAGTTGAAACCAACAAACCGCGACACCGATGGCCGATGGGGTGTAAGGGTTCTAGAGTGGCGACCACGTACCGGAAGACGAAGCGTTGGCAGGCCCCCCACAAGGTGGACCGACGATCTGGTGGCGGTCGCGGGAAGCCGCTGGATGCGAGCAGCGCAGGACCGCGAGTCATGGAGATCTTTAGGGGAGGCCTATGTCCAGCAGTGGACGTCTTTCGGCTGATATGATGATGATGACTATTTCCTCCCACCACTACATGGTTAAGGGAGCTTAACGTATTAGTTTGCCTGATAGCAAACCCTAGTAGGTTGGATTTCTCTTGATTGAAAGTCCGTCTGAGGCATTATCACCAACTTGAAAATCAACAGTCTGCTGTGTTTCGGTGAAATTACACACATCTTAGATCTCGAGGTGGGCAACTCGTTTTGCTGTCTTATGAGTGTCAAAATATGCCACAAATGAGACAGTAAGTGGTAAGTATAGGCGGTGCTGCCACCATCAGGTAGCTGTTCGTTTGCTTACTTGTAGCGTAAAAAAAGCCATTCGTGAGGCACTTCCACAGGCTCTACATCTAGTGTTCCGCCTAACTTGCTTCAGCAGTACTAATGAAACTACACTGGCTTAACAGAATAACTAATTCGGAGGTTGCCACCAATATTTGTCAACGTCACTAATTTTAATTAGAAAAGTGCACGATTGGCTTTGGAAACCAAAATGTTATGAGGTACAGCTAAGCGCATGTCTTTAAATGTTATACGTGCTTAAGTCGGATTACAAGTGTTCAGCTACCAATGCTCTTGATTGTACCTACCTCGAGTCTTGCCTCAAAGTCGATAAACTGCCAGTTGTAATAAGCATCTTTAAAGCTCCTTTAAGTCTATTGATGTCACATTTCTGTTTTACCCGACTACGGCAAAAAGGAGGATTATGATTTTGACCGGTATGTATGTATGTATAGTCATCTGTTCCCCCATAACTTCTAGTTATCGTAATTCGACAAATAAGGTATCGTTATAAGACGTCACATTCCATTCAATGTGGCGCCCTCTAGAGGAGATAAGTGATGAACGAAAACATTTTTTGTAATGTTACCGTGTTGGGTATCAAATGAAAGGGCTTAATGAGCGAATTTCAAATATATACACATTGTTAGCCTTATAATGCCGAAATAATTAGAATAAAAAATTTGTACACTAGAACCCAACTACTGGCAAATCTTGTTCTAAAAAGTGTGAAACAAGAAAATATTTTCATCTGAAAAAGTTATGCATCAACTATTGTATTTAATACATATTCATAGTGATGTTCAGATAATAGCCGACACGAGCCTGGCTTGAACCTGTGACATTCTAAGTTCTGTGCAGGCGCTCTTCCAACTGAACTGTCGCGTCTTTTTAAACGTGAAAACCTGTTTAACGGTCTTACCACCAGTTGCACAAATCATCTTCAAAGTTAAAGCTCGTTTAAATCCTTTGTTGAATCTGTCAGTTTTGTTGACGAAGAAAGTATAAGGAATAGCTATAAAGGAGATTAAATATTAAAAGCTCTTTGTGAAACTAGCGGTCAAAGTCGACGACGTAACCTAAGAAATTTGACGAAGGCACTGATTTTTACATAGAGCGACTGATTTTTATATAGAGACCCAATCCTAGATTTTCCAGGATAGTTGTCAGAATTTTTAAGCCGCCAAATGGCCTCTGACTTGGTGAAACTACTTTTAGGGTTCCGTACCTCAAAATAAAATAAAAAACCGGTCAAGTGCGAGTAGGACTCGCGCGCCGAGGGTTCCGATATACCTATAGTATTTTTGGAAGCAATAAAGTCCATTTTCAGAACCGCAAAACTAAATTTGTTTGTAAAGGTTTTTTGCAGATTTCTGAAAACTGTGCAACTTAGAAAGATCGTTTTATTTTTGCTGTAAAGTTTACATAAACCTCTGTCAACTGTAATTAATTCAGATTTTTACTTACTCAAACTTCGGAGATAAGGGGGGGGGGGAATGGTATTTTTTCGACATTTTTCATCATAACTTGAAAACTAAGAAACTTAAAAAAATACAAAAATATATTTTAAAATGTACAAGTAAAGCCCTTTCATATGATACCCCACTCGACCTAGTAGTCACAATTTGAAATTTGTCCCCCCTATTTTGGCCCCCTTTACATTAATAATCATACTTTTTCAAAATTTTTTCATGTGCAATTAAGTTGGGCAACTATATTCTAAAACTATTCCAAATTTCAGGTCGATCGCATAAGTGGTTGCTGAGATATAGAGGTGTGACAGACAGCAGACAGACTGACAGAGCGGCACCATAAGGGTTCCTTTTTTTACCATTTTGGTATTGGGACCCTAAAAACGGAAACCTTATAGTATCATTTTGTTGTCCGTCTGTCTGTCTGTCTGTCAAGACCCTGTTTCTCAAGAACGAGAAGAGATATACGGTTGAAATTGATTTCGAATATTAAAGTCCATAAACCACAAAAGATCTGAAAATTTCAATTTTTTACAACGACGCAATCAAAAGATATGGCTTTTTATGTCCTCATCTCCATACATTTATGCAAAAAAGCAAAACCTACACTGTACTTCCCGTTGACCTAAAATGATGAAATTTGGCAAGAAACTAGGTCACACAGTACAAATAAAGGGAAAAGTCTAAAATCATTAAATATTTAAATTTTTCTCACAACTAATAGGAACCAATTAAGGTGAGCTCCCGTTTCAAGAACTTTTCTATAAAAGAGGGGTCAAGTTGGATAATCACGGAGTATTTAAAATCAAAGAGCAAAAGCTTTTAGTATATCATATGGTAGATAGGTACGGAACCCTTAGGGCGCAGGTCCGACTCGCACTTGGCCGGTTTTTTTTTTAACGATAATGTTCTTGAGGACAGAGATGAGGTCGATTATGGTACGAATTTGCCCAGAAGAAGCCTATTCACTCGCGACTTGAATAGATCCGGTTTGTATGACAACTATCAGTGACAGAAGCCGCGACCAACAACTCATTCTGCCTTCCGAAGCTTTCTTACTTTTCACAATGCTGGTGACCAGGCTTTGACAACGGCCGATAATGTTCTCGAAACGCTATCCCTTCTACTGACCCTATGTAAGGCCTTTATGAAGGTGGTAGGGCTTTTAAGGAAAGTCCGTCTGGGGAAGTACCGCTTTTTTCTGCCGTGAAGCAGCAGTGTTTGCACTGCTGTGTTTCGGTTTGAAGGACAAGGGAGACAGTGAAATTACCGGCACATGAGACTTACCATCTTAGTTCTCAAAGTAAGCAACGCACTTTGCTGTGTTATTAGTGTCAAAATATGGCATTAATAAGGCAGTAGGCGCCCCACCCGCTCGTTAGCTCACTTGTAAAATAAAAAAAAAGAATCGCAATGTTTGTCGCAACTCGAATGTTTGACAAACAAACAGAATTTGCATACATTTAAAACATCAACAGCTAAATTGGAATTCTTGAAAATATTTACAGAATGCACCCCACATACTAATGTAAGTTGTTAATTGAATATCGGTGTTAAATGCTAATTAGTATTTGGCTTGCAGGATTAAAGATTTCCTGGTGGGTGGTTTAAACAGTTAAGAGCAGCGACTGCGCATTTATTTGAAAAGATCATTTCTGATATATGCTTTTTAGGGTTTCGTACCCAAAGGTTGAAAAACGGGACCGTATTAATGTTCCTCCGATGTCTGTTTTAGGGTTCCGATACCAAAATAGTAAAAAAAGGAACCCTTATGGTGCCGCTTTGCCTGTCTGTCACACCTGTATATCTCAGCAAACACTCATGCTATCGATTTGAAATTAGGAATGGTTTTAGAATATGGTTGCCCAACTTAGTTGCCCGTGAAAGAATTAAGAAAAAATTATGATTATCAATGTAAAGGGGGCCCAAATAGGGGGGCAAAATTTCAAATTATCGGTACTAGGATGAGTGGGGTATCATATGAAAGGGATTTACTTGTACATTCTTATACATATTTTTTTACAACTCTTAGTTTTCAAGTATGATGAAAAATGTCAAAAAAATACCGTTCCTCCACCTCCCCCTTATCTCCGAAGTTTGTGAATGGAAAATCTGAATTAATTACAATCGATAGAAATTTATGTTAGTTTTACAGCAAAAATAAAACGATCTTTCTAAGTTGCAGTTTTTTAGAAATCTGCAAAAAACCTTTACAAACAAATTTAGTTTTGCGGTCCTAAAAATGGACTTTATTGCTTCCAAAAATACTATTCGGGTTATATGAACTCGGGAACACAAACGCAGGCATAGAATTCCACTCTTTGGCCGTGCGCATTGTAAAAGATGTTTCAGCTGAAGCTGAGAAGTCTGTCTGTCTGCAATTGACAGACAATTGAAATTTTCACAGATTATGTATTTATATTGCCACTATAACAACAAATAATAAAAATTAAAACAAATTAAGGGGGCAAAAACGTGTTTTTAGACGATTTTTGAAAACGGGAACACTTACAAGCGTGAAAATTGGTACGTTTATAGTGCATAAGCTATAGAATAACAACAAATAATAAAAACTGGTCAAGCCTGTCGGACTGCGTGACGACGGTAGGACTACTACAACTAAGACGGTATTTTTACCTTAGTGGTACGGAGCCCTCGGTGCGCGAGTTTGACTCGCACTTGGCTGGTTTTGGTGTCTTTATTTGTTTATTTTCTGTCTGAATAGTTCATCCACACACAAATTACTGAACTGATTCAAACAAGGTGTTGGCAACATTTAGTTAATTTTATGTATAGCAACATTAGCAACACTGTTTTTGGTTTTCTGTTGCTCTCGTCGACATAAGCTTCATGTAACGACGCATTTAATGTACCTCATACTCGTGATAATAAAGTGTAGAAGCATAAAGAAAGTCTTTACTATTTTCTCCACATCTTGACCATCACCAGCTGCAGCATCCTGGATTACAGTCACACTACACGCAGGGTCTGGCCTACGCAAACTACGGAGGCAAGCCACGCCCTTGCACACAAGGTCTTCGATAATAAATTGGTCCCATTTTTGTGCAATATATAAGATTACTTTAATTGCAATCTTTTTGATCAAGATATGAAAAAGCAAATTTTTACTCACAAACTAAACTACTGAATCAATTCAAACGCGGTTTTCGATAATATATTGACTTTTATTTTGGTTTCCGAGGAAACAAAGTTTCTTGATTTGGTATTTCAAATCCTATACTATATTGAACGAGCAATATTTGTAAATATATTTGTAATCGGTTTCTCGAAAACGGCTCTCACGATTTCAATGAAATTTACCATACGGGTATTTCGGGGGTGAAAAATAGATCTAGCTAGGTCTCATGTTTGGAAAAATTCGTTTTCCCCGTTTTTAAGCATATTTTATAATACCGCGTTTTAGAAAAACACCTACAGCGCCATCTGTTGGAAATAGCTTGCTCACAAGATGATATTTTAACCTCGGTCGCCCAGTTAGAAGAATATATAATATTATGCTAACGCATGCCCAGGTACTCAGTTATAAATTCATCTTTATTTAGTCTGCAGTAAATTGAAGTCGGTTTTTGACTTAAACCAAAGTCAAAATAGGTACAAAGTCAGGGTACGTAGCAATGTAGCAGGCGATTAGGCGGCAAAGTGTCACACCCCGCTGGCATAAATATTCAGATCGCGGTTCAGACCTCTTGAATTTGTATGTTTAATAAGTAAATACAGGGGGATGCACCTACTTTGCATCCAAACCAGGTTTACAGCTTATATAAGGTCCTAATGAAATAGTGAACATATTTTAGGATGTTACTGAGACCATGAAACTGAACAACTTTCCCCAAGGAACATAGGTCGAAATATGGAGGCCAAGAACCACTCTGGTTCGCTGGGCCACAGATGGGTAAACTAATTTTTGTTCATAACAGTGTTGATGAGGATTCCGCTTCCGCATCCTCATTATGGAAGTTCCGCATTTTTCAGACTTCCTCAACCGCTACCGATTCCCTAAAAATGCAAGTTAAAAATTCCTCTTCCGCTTCCTTAGAAATCCGCTTTCTTCGCTTAGAAATAAGAGGAACTTATGAGGAAGTCTCGGTAGTGCCTTGTAGCGCGTTTGGAGAAAGTTTGTGTGAAACTATCAATAATTTTCTTTGAAAAGTTGTTTAGTTTCTTTATTTCACTATCCTCTTAAAATATTATACACTATTTTTGTAAGACCCTATGCATTACATCCACTCTTCTCAACCTTCCTCTTCCTCAATCGCTACCTCTTCTTCTTCCTCATCCGCAATTGTACTCTAAACTTCCTCTTCCACTTCCTCATAACCACTTTCTCATCAACTCTAGTTCATAAATACATATTTATTATGTATTTTCTAAATAAAACACTATACCGTATTTGGAAATTTTTTTTTTTTCACGAACTGTTTAAGGCATAAAGTATGCTCGCTGTTTTCTGAAAAAATTGCATGGTTAAACATTGTCTAAAACGAAATTCAATTACTCTCATAGTGGCCTTACAAGAACATTCTCGATGATCGGGTTATTACACGCACTGTTGAATATTACCGTAGGTTTTCTTTTATACTTCGACTCTCATTTCTTCCACCCTGTATTAAACAAGTACCTTTAATACCCAGTATATTTCAAGTGGATTTTCGTACTGAAGAGTTTTATAAAGGGTATTATCTTCCCCTTGTAAGATTATACGGATTAGAGTTTGTGAAATAAGTTATTAGGGTGTTAAAAAGCCTGAGGCTGTATTAGAAGACGGATTAAAACAAGCATTTTGGAATATACAAGGTGTTAGGAGAATAATGCTTTTTGTTATACTGTGCGTTCAGGAAACCTAACTAAACAACGTACTGAAAGAGACATGAATTGAAAAAAAAACCGGCCAAGTGCGAGTCGAACTCGCGCACCGCGGGTTCCTACCACTATAATAAAAAAAATACCGTTTTAATTATAGACGCGCAGTCCCGCAGACACGTATTAAATTCGCGCGGGTCCGACACGCACTTAACCAGTTTTTATTATTTGTTGTTATTCTATAGCTTAGCACTATAAAAATACCAATTTTCAGGCTTATAAGTATTCCCGTTTTTACGATAGAGCTAAAACAAAAATCGAGTAAAAGTCGCCTAAAAATATGTTTAGTAGCACCCCTTAATTTTTTTTATCAATTTTATTTTTAGTTTTCGTTGTTCGGCAACAGAAACACATAATCTGTGAATATTTCAACTGTCTACCTATTACGGTTCATGAGATACAGCCCGCTGACAGACAGACAGACATTGGAGGCATAATAATAGGGTCCCGTTTTTTACCCTTAGGGTACGGAACCCTAAACAAAGGTGGCTCAATATCGGGAGAAGTACCGGATACTGACCTTTAAACTTCATTTTGAAGATGGCATTCAGATGAACACATGATGATGTGTTCCTAAGTTCCTAGCAAGTGGATCTCAGAGCACCTCGACTCTTCGACCTTATGGGATCTTCTGTGTTTCTCTGATCTTCTGCTGTTTTCAAATACGCTCGTTATGAGCTTATAGATTTCAGCAGAAGAAGTCTTCCGGTGGTGGGAAAGTTTGACCCAGAATCTTCATACGCATCTAAGCCGAAGAAGCTCTTTGGTGATGAGATGCTGGTGAAAACCAAGTTTCACAGTCTGGCCTACCTTCGCAAAGTTGCATGTCTGTCGCTTACAGATTGTACTTCGGAGAGTGCACTCAAGAGCTCCACGAACTTATTCCACTATCTCCCTTCTACCATCGGGGGTCCAGACGCACCGCAGGATATCACCCAAACTTGGTCGATATTCCGCACACTCGTGCAACGCGCTTTGAAATTTCGTTTATAATGCGCACGGCTAAAGAGTGGAATTCTTTGCCTGCGTCTGTGTTCTCGAGTTCATATAACCCGAATCTATACTACGAGTGAATAGGCTTCTTCAGGGCAAGGTCGTTCCATCGTCGACCTCATCTCTGTTCTCAAGACTAGATCGAGGTCAAGAGTAAGCCCATTGCCAATAAAAAAAAGCTCAAAAACCATAAAAATAACGGTCACACACGCCAGATATCTAAAAAAGCTGCGCATTGAAACAAAGCCTAATATGTCTATTTTATCGGCATCTAACAAAGACAAATGGAGCTACTAAATTTGCGAGGCTCAGGCAAATTTGTACGTCTTTACGTTCGACTCCCGCCGTAACTTACTTGATAATGGCTGGCTTTTCTAGGATTCTGTTCGAGAAGAATCCGTTTAGAACTGATTTGGTTAAATAAGATACATTTTAAGGTAAAAATCAGGTGAGTTTTAAAAAAAACTTTGCTGCTTTGTTTAAGACGAGCAAAATGTCGGAGCAGCCAACCGAGCTCACGGTAAGTGGTGAATGGTGATTCAGTGCGTTACCGGCCTTATAATTTATTACCGTTTATGACTATTCTAGGTTTACCCCCCACCAGCGGAGTTGTGATTGATTAATTGACTGACTCATTAATACACAGCCCAAAACCAGTGAAGGGGAAACCCGATACTTGATAACTAAGGATTTTAAGAAATTCATACCCTAAGGGGGTGAAGTAAGTGAAAATGTTTTGTATGAAAGTCCTTTGTTTCTGTAGTAAGATTCACACAAAAATCTGAAATAAAGCTGCTGATAAAAACATTGAAACATGTGTTCAAGTGTTTCTTGAAAATAATCCTTCAGAACGGTGATTTTTTATCCCTTTGCTGATCTAGAAGTGTTTAATTTTTAAAGAAAGAGGCACACAAATTTGTGGTTGAGCTTCGCTGCTTTGTTTAAGATGAGCAAAATGTCAGAGTCAAACCGAGCACACGGTAAGAAAGCTATTTTACAACTAGCTCGTATAGACTTTATAGTACCTGGGCGACCGAGCAATGCTCTGTATGATTAAAATATCATCGGGTGAGCAAGCTATGCTACTCAACAACAGATGGCGCTGTAGGTTTCTTAAACGCACTAAAACGCGCTAAGAAATATTAAAAAAGACGGTGAAAACGAATTTCCCCAGACATGAGACCTAGCTAGATCGATTTTTGCCCCCAAAAACCCCTGTTTACTAAATTTCATCGAAATCGTTAGAGTCGTTTTCGAGAAACCGATTACAAATATATATACAAATATTGCTTGTTAAATAGTATAGGATTAATTAAATTAAATTCTATATACATTTTCGTAGGATAGGGAATTTCAGCCCCGACGGATTTTCTTGGGTAGGTACTTTCTTCGTACTATTTCATTACTGTCTATCTTTATAGTTTAAAAGTCTTATTTAATATTTTTTCAATTACAACCTACACGGGTTTTCTCAAAAATTTTAATTTTGCCTTTTTAATTGTTTGTCATAATTTCAAGCTCCACAGTGTAATAGCTACACATTCGAGCAATCAGATTGGATCACACGTCATTATCAATTCAGTTTCACATCTCGTTAGCGTACTCGTAACACCGGCCTTGTTTATAGGTTTCGCGCAATTGCCAGGATTTTGTATTTGCACTGTTTTGTTTGAATTGAATTCCCTATTAGAATTATAGAACATGTCTGATTGTATAAGAGCTAAAAAGGAAACATTTACACTCCCATTTTATTAACCGACTTCAAAAAAGGCGGAGGTTCTATGTTCCACTGTATGTATTTTTTTGACTTTTTAGGGTCAGTGCAAAACATCGATCCCTTAATTTGTATCAGCCGTAATGTTAACATCTTATCCATCTCTTCGTTGGTCTTCATCGCCCTCTCCATTATCTCTCATGCCAAACCCATTGATACTTCTAATGAATAGAAGGAACTTTCCCGAAGAAGAAATATTAACTCGAAAAAATTTGGACTTTTAAAAAGTTATTTGACCGACATGCTGTATTGTATTAGTGTAGGCAACGCAGCAGTTACCCCAACATAAATTTCTCAGGCAGATGATAAAGAATTATAAATTAAATGTAAATTTAAAATATAAAAAAAAAATTACAAAATTTTTTTCATATAATTTTTGTATGGAAAAATTAAAAGTACCGATTTTTTTTGGATTTTTTATAGAAGGTTTGTCTCATGTAGTGTAATACCCCAGCAAAGTTTCATCGACTGAGGATTTAATGCGGGGGTCTTGATACAACGATCCGCTTCGTTGCCTAGACTATATGGAAAGTACAATTTTAATGTTTAGAAGAAGCACTTGGTTATAGGATTAAAACAAATGAAAATTCATGTTTTTTAAAAACAAAGTGTAACGAAACGGGTATAACAATCCTGAGGGACAAAAATCTTATAACTATGAAAAACTATCTTAAGAAACAGATCAAAATGAGCCCTAACAGTGCTACAACAGACAGTCTTTGGTCTTTGCCCGACCTTGTCGAATAATAGAAATCTTTAGAAAAAGGCATTTTTAATCCAAAGTTTTTTAACAGACTAATATAACTTATTTCTTCGACGTGTTTCAAAGTAACTCTAAAATGTATACTAAAATCCAAATTCGCTTTTGGAACATGTTCTCTACTCCTGAATATTTGAATATTTCAACGGGCACAGCTGGTGGGACCAGTATTTGACGGATTTTGATATATTTGGGTTGTTTCTGATCCTCTCGCGATGTAGGGAACCTTTATGATAATGTGCTGGCAACATTCTCGGCCGATGGATTTGCACATGGGGTGGATTTGGAAGTTAATGTTTTGGGAGATATAGGATGGCTATTACAGTAAGCTATTTTTCTTTTTAGTGTTTCGTAGAATAGTCAAAGAGCCAAAAAAAGCTTTAGTATAACGAAGTCATGTAAAGAAATGTTTAGAACGCAACGGCCATTTCTAATTAAACTAAAGTTTTTGTTGGTTTAGGAAGTAAACAATAATATCATTCGTGACCCTATACTTACCTTTTAAATTTTCTCCCTTAGGCCTTAGTGCGGTAATTTACTTTTCAATACCTGGTCGACCGAGCTTCGCTTATAATAGCCGCCTCAAAATATATTTTATATTTGGTTCAATATTCCTTTACGGACAGTGATAAGTCTCATCATGTAAACGCACTTTTCTATCTTGTTCAAAATTAATCTCCCTATTAGCCGGAAGATATTCACTGGGCATGAACTCGGCTTTATATCTTCATTTACAGTCAAAAGCACATCGTGCTTGACACTCAATTTTCGCTCTAATTCTCCATACTAATCTGTCTGGAAGTCATCTATGTCCACACAGTAAATTAATTTCCAACAACAACCGCGATAATTCACAGACTATGAAGATTTAGGAACTTAGGTCAACGTCCCTAGTTTATCATGCAGTATTATTAAGGAACGTCCTTCTGCATGGTACAGTGAGCCTCACGTCAATAGTAACAGGAGTCTCTGAATTTGAGGGTTTGTAGTGTAGCTCTGGTTCAGCTTAAGGGGCTGATAAGAGCTAAATTACCTCCCTTTCTAACAAAGGACAGAATGCGCGTGTTAGAACGGAGCGGATTCGCGCTGTTTTACGTTTTTCGCTCATATTTGCATTTTCTCAAAATCTGTGGCCTTAATATATTACAGTATATGCCAATATATAATATATTGAAACGTGTAAAAGCTTTTGCATCATTAATTAATGGTAACTTAAAAAAAAGATTTGAAAGCAAAAAGCAGAGGTAACTTTGGATTCCTTTATGGCGTATAAAATATATTTAATCGCTTTTCAGAGCCTACAATCCTGGATCGGAAACCAGCCAGGCCCTACTACGACTGGGCTAGACTAGCATTATGATGACGAGCATTATGATGCAGTCACATTTGCACCATGATCACAGGAGAATTGATGAACGACATAAAACATTTTAGGTCATCCATACTTCGCTAAAAAAGTTTCGGTTAGCTTAACATTTTTTCCATCAAACGTATTTACAAGTCACGATAATGACTCATCGACCAAGAAAAAAAAATTTTTACGTCATAAATAAGTATTATTTGTAAGCGATCTCTTTATTAAGTTAACCATCAAACAATGGCCAGCGGTTGTCAAACTATCGGCGATCAAAGGCAAACTGTTGAACATGAGAAGTTCTTAAACCAATTGGACGATTATGAGTTGCAGCCGACTTGACATGGAAGTAGAGTTCCTGGATAGGCCATACAACACATACAAAAAACCGGCCCAAGAGAGGGATCCGTACCACTAAGGTAAAAATACCGTCGTAGTTATTGACGCGCAGTCACGCAGAAGTGAAATAAAAACGCGCGAGTCCGACACGCACTTGACCAGTTTTTATTATTTCTTATTATTTTATAGCTTAAGCACTTTAAACATACCAATTGTCACGCCTGTAAGTGTTCCCGTTTCCACGATAGAGCTAAAACCAAGATCGAGTAAAAATCGCCTAAAAATCACATTTTTGTATAGGAGCCTCTCTTAATTTATATTTTTTTAATTTTTATTATTTGTTGTAATAGCGGCAAAAGAAATACATAATGTGTGAAACTTTCAACTGTCTAGATACAGTTCGCTGACAGATAGACGGACAGACATACAGACAGACATCGGAGGCATATCAATAGGGTCCCGTTTTTCACCCTTAGGGTGCGAGACCCTAAAAACATTCACTTCAAATCAAAACAAAACCATTTATTCATTGTTGTATTTTAAAAATGTCTTCATATCATACACAGCTAAACAAAATGGCTTCCAATCTTAAATTCACATACGCATGTCGTGGCCAGATCGTTAGAAATGATCACTTCATGATGTGGCTGACCACTTCATGAAAGGTTCGGTTATGTTAGGTTGCATTTCATGAAGTAACCAACATGAATTCATGAAGTAACCAACATGAAAGTGGCCACATCATGAAATAGCCAATACCACGATCTGGCCACGACACATATACATAACACATCGAGGCAGGCAGAGACCACAGCCCTCTAACTGCTACGATCTTGATAGTTTTCGATTCAGGACCCAGACCCAGCTTTGGTATCTTCTTGGTGGTAAAGTATGCCACAATTATGACAGTAGGTGTTACGGGAAGTTCACTTACCATTAGCTGGCCCATCTGTTCGTTTACTCCATAGTGACATTAGTGACAGTACCTGGGCGACCGAGCTATGCTCGCTCTGTATGAATAAAATATCATCGGGTGAGCAAGCTATGCTACTCAACAACAGATGGGGCTGAAAGTTTCTTGAACGCACTAAAATGCGCTAAGAAATATTAAAAAAGACGGTGAAAACGAATTTTCCCAGATATGAGACCTAGCTAGATCGATTTTTTGCCCCAAGAACCCCTATATACTAAAATTCATCGAAATTGTTAGAGCCGTTTTCGAGTAACCAATTACAAATATATATGTATACTATTAAACGAGCAATATTATATACACACAAATATTGCTCGTTTAATAGTCTAGGATAAGAAAATTTCCTCATTAAAATCTCTTCCAGACAAAACTCTACATCTGCGCCTAGTTTACCGGCCCGCGGTTTACAAGTCGCTAACTCGAAGTTAACCTGCTTCACTCGAGTTCAACTTGGAGTTCAACTTTGTCCGAAGTTTGCCCCAACTTGCAGCCAGAGTTCCCCGGACCTGGTGATGCGCTTTTGTTTCCCGGATTAAGTTACTCTAAGTGAATGTTTTTTTTAAGTTACAGTTGAAATAATGTAATTTGATTAGCAGTGTGAGAGTCGGCATCTACCCGTGGGTGTCGTAAGAGGCGACTAAGGGCTTATTGAAAGGAGGATGGGCAGCTGCTCTTTCAATGTATCGTACCATCTTACATACTGCAGTCACCAACAACATCGGTCGCCAGCCGCAACACTTGCAAGCGTGGTGACTATGGTAAATACCCTCCAAAGTGCCACGCGTTTTTGCTGGAGTTCTGGAGGGAGCTCTCTGTCCTGCAGTGGACGTTTCATGGTATGTTATGATGAGTGTGAGTGTAGGACGGAGCGATACGTAAGTTATTGGAGCGACAGAGTAAGATATTGTAAGGGTCGGTATACCGATAGCTGAAAGGGCGTGCTCATTTAACGGAACTGAACATTTCTAAAAAAATATTTTTGAATCAATTTTGACCTCTCCACTCCATACAAATTGCTCACTCTGATCGAACAGTTCATACGTAGAGATCAAATTTTTTTTTGTTTTCCAAAATAATTTTTTTGGTAAAGTTGTTTGTTTCCGGTATACCGTCTTTACATCGCTCCGTCTTACTCACACTTATAGCTCTGTTTTGCTAGTATTTCGGTGTGGTTCCGGCAAAGAATAGTACCAACCGGTCTCTACCCGTGGGTGTCGTAAGAGGCGGCTAAGGGCTTATGAACCTGAGGATGAGCAGCACCATCTTCTTATGTAACGTACCATCTTACATACTGCGGTCGCCAACAACAGCGGTCGTCAGCCGCAACGCCCCCAATCCCCTCCTAAGTACCACGCGTTATTGCTAGAGTTCTGGAGGGCTCCCTGTCCTGCAGTGGACGCTTCATGGGATGTTAAGCATCATCATCATCATATCAGCCGAAAGACGTCCACTGCTGGACATAGGCCTGCCCTAAAGACCTCCATGACGACCGGTCCTGCGCTGCTCGCATCCAGCGGCTTCCCGCGACCTTCGAGATGTTAATGGTTATGATGATTTTTTCAGGCCCAGTGGTAAGCTCTTCGGGCAGGTTAAGCGGTTTTATCGTCGTAGGCAAAATCGTTGATGGGTGACCATTCTAAAAGATATCATCAACTGGGACTGACTGATATTTAAGTTATTTGACAAGCCCGTTGGTGTGGTTGGTAGTGAGCCTGCCTCACACGCCGTGGGCCGCGGGTTCGATCCCCGCCCTGGGCAAACATTTGTGTGATGAACACAAGTGTTTGTTCTGAGTCTGGGTGTTATTTATCTTTTTATGTATGTATATTAGTCTCTGGTACCCATAGTACAGGCTTTGCCTAGTTTGGGGTCAGATGATCTTGTGTGAAATGTCCCCCAATATTCAATATTTATTTATATTCAATATTTATGGAGAACAAATATATAGCCACCTCCGAATTGCTTACACTGATCGAACAGTTTCGATAAGTCAAAAACATTTTTCATTGCCAAAAATTATTCCTTGGGAAAGTTGTTCAGTTTCGTTGACTGAGCACGCCCTTTCAGTTTTCGGTACACCGTCCCTTTAAAAGTGAAAGATTAGATTAATATTTGACCAAACAATTTACTGAAATTTAGTACTGCCTGTAGGGTAGAAGCACCAATAATAGGACGCGATTCGTTTGGCTTTAGTCCAGACGTTGACAGCTCCTAAGGAAACAATTAAGATTTTATCTCGGGCCGGCGAAACGTGCGGTTACCCTAGTCAGGAGAACTGTATTGGAAGGAAGGCCATTTTCGGCTAAAAAGCTAGATGTGAATGTTATACAAGGTTATTTTTTTGGACCTGATATGCGTATGCCCACCTTTTTTCAGAGGTCGAAAGCAACAACTTTTGTTCTACGACTTTGCTAACAACGCAGGAAAAAATTTCAACTTCCTATACAAAATGGATCGTCCACGTGACCACTTTAGTCGAAAATTTTT
The DNA here is from genome assembly GCA_947532105.1 of Athrips mouffetella. NCBI lineage: Eukaryota > Metazoa > Arthropoda > Insecta > Lepidoptera > Gelechiidae > Athrips > Athrips mouffetella. The sequence continues at coordinate 15,122,453 of OX383981.1, read as the reverse complement.
TGTGCGTTGTAAGCAAAGTCGTAGAACAAAAGTTGTTGCTTTTGACCTCTGTAATAAGGTGGGCATACGCATATCAGGTCCAAAAAAAAAACGTAGTATATAAAACAGTTTTTTTTTTATATTTTATCGTAAGAAAGACTATTTTTCCACTCTCCTTAGAGTGGACACGTGATCTGACCGACTAATTTTTAGGGCTCCGTACCTCAAAAGGAAAAAAGAAACCGTTATAGGATCACTTTGTTGTCCGACTGTCTGTTTGTCGGTCTAACTGTCTGTCAAGACCGTTTTTCTCACGAACAGGTAAAGATATCAAGTTGAAATTAATATATGAATGAACCCTTGAAGCGAAGTCGAAATTTCAAGCTTTTACAACAACACAATCAAAAAATACGGACAGTTAGTTATGTCCCCATCTGTCACATTTATAAAAAAACCTGCAAGGTACATCCCGTTGACCAAGAATCATGAATTTTGGCAAAAAGCTAGGCTCACAGCACAAGAAAAGGAAAATAAATAATAAATAAATAATTAAATATTACGACTTTTCTCACAGCCAATTATAATTATAGTACATTAAGATACTAGGGCGCTATTTTGCTCATTACAGTCGAGGCTCAGGAATTGCAGCCCGAGCCGCAAGCGAGGGCGTAATGTAGCCGAGAGTGTAATGACAATGCGCACGTGCATCGTACGACTTTTTCAACACATTTGCGAGTAAAAATACGAAAATTTGCTAATCCCTTGTCCACCGGACCATTTTGAAAATGTTACGAACGTCTGTCATCGATCTTACAATCCACACGATATGATGATGATGAATAAAATTAATAAAAAAACGAAATTCTATAGAGTGCAGTGCTGCTTTAAATTTTATTTTCCTTTGTTGGGCAAGCTTACCCCCGTCTTTCTCTTGCAGATTATATCCTGGCACTTTTGTTTTTAGCCCCCCGTTTGCTGACCACCTCTTTTATATTTATGCTACGTTGCTGTCCTCCTTTTGAAAATAAATGTTCTCACTTCGTACGAGTATTGAGTCGCTGCTCTTTATAAGCATAATCTCCTTGCTCCATAAAACACTAGTGCGGTAATATAATGAAAAAAGCACGCGTGTTTAATAAGCTGGGTTATGGACCTTAGTACAGTGCAAATAGAGCTGTTTTATGAGCAAATGTGTAGAAAAATAAATTTATTTATTTATTTAGGAGCCGGTCGTGTCCCACTGCCTCCCTTCCATCCTTCCACCCACCCCGATTTTGAGCTTGCGTCTGCCACTGATGAGCATATTCGTTCAACTCGTCTCGTCATCTCTTTCGAGGTCGACCACGACGTCTTCTGGCGTTTGGCTCCCAAGTGGTGGTTGTAAATATAATTAAATAAAAAAAATATTCCATGGACAAGTTGCTTGTTTTAATAAGACATTACTAGCTTCAGGAATTTAAAACACTGTTCAAATTCAGTTTTATTTCGTACCAGCCCGGAATAATCGTCGCATTTATTTGACCCAATTTCGCCATTTCGACCGTATCGGGGACATCAAAACAAATAAAGCACAGAATACGAGCTCACTACGCCAGTAGGTCTTCGATAAATAATTTATACACTTCCTGAATTTGTTTATATTGCAAAATTGTACCGGCAAACATTTTAGCTGCAAGATAAACAATCTCACGGCTGAGTTTTGACCGAAGAGATTTCATAATCACTCATAGTTACTTATACCATTCTAGCGGTGCCCCCGGCTTCGCTTCTGGATTTTATCGACTTGATCGATAAACATCATCAAAGTTCAGGCAATTTGCACTTAATATTTATATTTTATAGACAAAAACCTTTCCTTTTAGTGAAAACCTCCGCACTTGCCGGAACACACTGAACATGTTTTGAAGCGAAGTATTGTGCTGTGGGCTTACCTGTAACAAAGAGAATCTTTATTAAATTTAAAAAATTACCCTATACTATAACGAGCAATATTTTTATATATATTTGTAACTATGTATATTTGTAATCGGTTTCTAGAAAATGGCTCCAACGATTTCGATGAAATTTACCGTCGGTACGGGGGGTTTGGGGGGTGAAAAATCGATCTAGCTAGGTCCCATGTCTGGGAAAAATCGTTTTCCCTGTGTTTTAAGCGTTTTTTTATACCGCGTTTTATACAAATACTTACAGCGCCATCTGTTGGCGGGTAGCATAGCTTGCTCACCCGATGATATTTTAATGTTGAGGCGGCCATCATAGAGCGAAGCTCAATCGCCTAGGTACTAAATATTTAAACAAAACGTAATTTTCTCTCTTTTTAGGGTTCCGATACCAAAATGGTAAAAAAAAGGAACCCTTATGGTGCCGCTCTGTCTGTCTGTCTGTCTGTCTGTCCGTCTGTCTGTCACACCTCTATATCTCAGCAACCACTTACGCTATCGAGCTGAAATTTGGAATAGTTTTAGAATATAGTTGCCCAACTTAATTGCACATGAAAATTTTTTGAAAAAGGTATGATTATTAATGTAAAGGGGGCCAAAATAGGGGGGGCCAAATTTCAAATTGTCGCTACTAGGTCGAGTGGGGTATCATATGAAAGGGCTTTACTTGTACATTTTAAAATATATTTTTGTATTTTTTTAAGTTTCTTAGTTTTCAAGTTATGATGAAAAATGTCAAAAAAAATACCATTCCCCCCCCTTATCTCCGAAGTTTGAGTAAGGGAAAATCTGAATTAATTACAGTTGACAGAGGTTTATGTAAACTTTACAGCAAAAATAAAACGATCTTTCTAAGTTGCACAGTTTTTCAGAAATCTGCAAAAAACCTTTACAAACAAATTTAGTTTTGCGGTCCTGAAAATAGACTTTATTGCTTCCAAAAATACTATAGGTATATCGGAACCCTCGGCGCGCGAGTCCGACTCGCACTTGACCGGTTTTTTTGACCTCACTAACCCTGGGTGTCTTCTCTCAACTTTTGATATATCGATACGATACTACTTCGATACACTCAAATTCGTAACTTCGTTTACTGAAAATTAAGTAGAATATTGTTTGAATGAATTGTAAACTTGGCAGTGATTAGTAATCAACCAATATTCTACTCTATTGTCAAAGAACGACGTTATGAATTTGAATGTTTCGTATAGTATTGGGAAGCCGCTGGATGCGAGCAGCGCAGGACCGGTCGTCATGGAGTTCCTTAGGGGAGGCCTATGTCCAGCAGTGGACGTCTTTCGGCTGATATGATGATGATGTATAGTATCGTATCCATATATCTAATACTAGCTGGTGACCGCGACTTCGTCTGCGCAGGTTTATATATTGTAGCCTGTGTGTTATTCTGATGTATAAGCTATATTATTGTAAAGTTTCATTAAAATCCATTCAGTAGTATTTACGTGAAAGAGCAACAAACATCCATCCATCCATACTTACAAACTTTCGCGTTTATAATATTAGTAGGATTGAGATTAGATACCCAGATTAGCGATTACAGACGGAACGTATTACGACCGAAAAACACGACTTTAATAGTATGTAGTTATATTTTTTCAAATAACTTAATAACCTTATTTTGCCGTATGCTTATTTGTTATCGTTGCAGGTGGCACCATGGACCGCGGTTATTGGTGACTGTTGTATGTAAGATGGTATGATGGTCCATCCTTCGGCTCAAACTCCCTAAAGACCCTTACGACACCGACTGGTAGAGATGGGATGGGTTGGTGCTATCTTTCGCCGGCACCACATGTTAGAAGTAGCATTAATAATTTTATCCAAAATGAACCTTAAATTTCCTTCTACCTATTTTAAGCCCGCGTCACACAGAGGCGGTAGCGGAAGCGTTTCGGGGCCGGTATTTTTTGTAAAGTATGAGTTATTGAAAAGCGGTCGCGGCGCGATATTTTGTTCCCGCCAAACCGCCCCGAACCGCTTTCGCAATCATACCGCCTCTGTGTGACTTGAGCTTTAGAGGGGCTCCTCCAGTATAAGTAAACTTTGTATTTTAGTATAATTGTTACACGCACTACGCGTTTTTATTACTGTAAGTACTGCGCGCTAATTCGAATTCAACGTTCAAAGAAAATGTGTATTTTCTGTTTAAAAATCTCCCAAAAACCACCGAACATCAGGCCTCACAATACCAACACATGCATAACAAACATAAGCAGTAATTTGCGTACGACTCGTGCCAAATGTATTTGGCTGTGGGCCAAGTCGGTCGGTGCGGTTAGGCCCACGGTACCAGAAGGCTTCAGATTAGCTTGACGCGATATGCCGGGAGAAGTAGGGTTGGAAAAAGGTGGTAATTTATGTAGGATGAGTGTGAGAGAATGTGTGAAGAATTGTAAAAGAAAGGAGGTATGTACTCGTATTAAGATCAAATACCGTACGTACGTAATGTACCAAATTTGAAAACGGTTTTTTTTACGGTTTGAATATGGGATACGGTTATAATATAGGGTTTTAGCACTGCATGATGAAATAATAGTAAACTGAGTTTTGGTAAGTTCCGAAAGTAATAGTTATTTGTCATGTAAGGTAGTAAAATGGTTGTTTGGCGTGAGTGCCTTTTCTTGAAACTCGACCAAGCGAAGGATTCTACAAATAATATTGAGCGTAGCGAGGTTCTGAATATATAATTAATAAAAAACCGACCGAGTTTGATTCAGACTCGCGCATCGAGTGTTCCATACCGCTCAGTTAAAATACCGTCTTAGTTATGGACGCGCAGTCACGCAGAAGTGTATTAAAAACGCGCGAGTCCGACACGCACTTGACAAGTTTTTATTATTTGTTGTTATTCTACAACTTTTGCACTATGAACATACCAATTTTCACGCTAGTAAGTGTTCCCGTTTTTAAGATAGAGCTAAAACAAAAATCAAGCAAAAATCTCCTAAAACACGTTTTTAGTAGGGGAGCCCCCCTTTATTTATATTTTTTTTTATTTTAGTATATGTTGTTATAGCGGCAATATAAATACATAATCTGTGAAAATTTAAATTGTCTGCCTATTACGGTTAGTGAGATATAGCCCGCAGAAAGACTTATCGATATCGGAGACACATTAATACGGTCGCGTTTTTCATCCTTCGGGTATGGAACCCTAAAAATGTGCATAATTAAATATATCTGCTGCAATATTAGTAATAAGTAATTAAATATCTCATAGTATTCGAGAACAAATAAAACCAAATTCGTCCAAATATTAGTTAAAACATGCGTAGGTCAACCCTTTAGGTCATGTGTTGCCCTGCATCAACAGTCACAGTAGCTCGTACTTGCCAGTATGTGATAGAGTGAGTCCAAGAGTATGAGTGACATTGATGGATTAACCACCTTACTGCTTTGATACACCGCCATGGACATTTTCTTTGACAACTTACACGACATTTTTTCCACGGGAGGGTCATAAATGGGTCATTTCATAAAAAGGTAGTCAGATCCCGCACTAAGCAAAGTTTGTTTTATGGGTATGATGTAAAAAGTTTTTTTTAACCTGACATCCGTTGGCCTCCTTTTAAGGGGAACGAGACATTTGCGGATCTTTCCGACACGGAAAGTTCCGCTCATTACGCTCGCAATGCTTTTTAAGGGGCTGATAAGAGCTAAATACGCTTCACTTGAGCAGGTTTTTAACGAAAAGTGATGAATATATGGCCGTGAAAAAATTTATGAGATAATTAAGCATATTTCCAAGAATATGGCCGACTCCGAAACACGATTAAATATATATTGTACGCCATAAAAACATCCAAAATTACTTCTGCTTTTTGCTTTTAAACTGTTTCTCTTAAGTACCCATTAATCTATGATGCCAAAACTTTTACACATTATTCAATACAAATACTATAGCTACTCGTATTTGATAATTAATATTGTGGTTACAGATTTTTAGAAAAATGCAAAAATGAGCGAAAAACGTAAAACAGCGCGAATCCGCTCCGTTCTAGCACGCGCATTCTGCCCTTTGTTAGAAAGGGAGGTAATTCAGCTCTTATCAGCCCCTTAAGATATATATAACGGAATTTTCGACAGATTTTTCGGCCGCAGAACTTTAAAAAAACCGGCCAAGTGCGAGTTGGACTAACGCACCAAGGGTTCCATACCACTAAGGTAACAATACCGTCTTAGTTATGGTCGCGCAGACAGGCAGAACCACCAGCTTTTATTATTTGTTGTTATTCTTTAGCATATATGCACTATAAACGTGTCAATTTTCAAGCTTGTAAGTGTTCTCATTTTTACGATAGAGCTTTAACAAAAATCGCCTAAAAAACACGTTTTAGTCCTTAGCCCCCTTAAGTTTTTTATTATAATATTTGTTGTTATAGCGGCAACAGAAATAGATAATCTATGAAAATTTCAACAGTTTGCCTATTACGGTTCATGAGATACAGCCTGCTGACAGACAGACAGACATCGGAGGCATATTAATAGGGTCCCGCTTTTTTACCTTTGGGTACGAAACCCTAAAAATAGGTATCTATGGATGCATGGGCAACCTTTTACAACCTACACGATATGACGAGAGATAATAGATAGATAGACAACACTTAACAAAACTCTTTCATCACATAAAATTTTTATTCTGGGTCTGGGATCGAACTCGCGACCTGCGACGCTGAAGGCAGGCGTTAACAACTGAGCCAAAATTCCAATCACCGTAAATATTAGATAATCGATATCAGATGCATTTGACGTATTAGATCCTCAGCATTTCCTATCTAAATAGCATCTCAGCTGAAATTGGAAGTGGGCCAAACGTATGCACCCCCGTATCTGGGGAGTTAGCGGAATTCTGGTCAACTTTGGGACAACTTGATACTTAAAATGACTTTCATACAACTTATTTAAATATCAAGTACCTGCGTGACGCAGCTTCGCCACAGAATAAAGTAATAAATAGTACTATCATACAGAACGGATACTCTCCGCCATCCTTGCAATCTAGCCCGCACCCCCGCGTGCATTCGGTCGCGAGATTCTTGATTCGGTCGCGTTGTTTTCTTTCTGAGGGCCTTTTGTACTGAATATGCGAGCCTACGCGACCTTCCAATTTCAAATTTCAAATTCGCGCTCGATGTATGTAATGTCCGGAGTTTGGCTTCGCTCTGTATAATCTTAACCAAAGCTCACCAACAGATGGCGTTGTAGAGTTTCTGAATCGCGCTATTTTCGTGAAATACTCAAAGAAACGGAGAAAACTTTAGTTATCAAGGTAAGCAAACTCATAACAAATGCAGCTACGATTTAAGGAACTTCTGTAGAACTTAAGGTGACATTGAAATCCCTCGCAAGTGTGAGATGACTCACAAAATGTACTTTACACTTACAAATTGAGTGCTATGTTAGACTTCAGAGGGATTTATCAATACCGTCCTTAGTAACCATAGATTTCACTTCTTTTCGGCTACGTTGCGTTGAACTAGGCCCCCTTTCACCTTTTGTGTTTTTGGTGCAGTAGGTCTCGACCCTTTATTTTATTATAATTTATTTTATTATTATTACAGTTACAATATTCATAAAATTTACATGGATCCACATACACAGTTTGGCTGTGGGATCATCAGTCTCAATAGACATTAATTACTATTAAAAAAGTTAATACTAAATTAGGCTAGGTAGCTCTTGTAAAAAGACTTAAGTTTAGCTAAGCTATCCATAAAATATTTTTTAAGCAACTTAGAAATTTTTTTTTATTTGGCTCGTATCTTATATGCCAGTTGGCAAACCGTTCATGAAGTAAGGTTAAGGTTTATCTAGCGTTCGATCGCCATAATAATTGTGCACTCTAAGAACAATACATACATTCATTTACTTTTCATGGAGAATTAAATTAATTTCCTTCTTGGTAAATCCATTAGGAATGCTTACATAAGGTTGCTGTTAGACTTCCATCAGGCGTTTCTACGTCAGTTTGGAATGCATTTGGCTTCCATCCAGGCAGGTCGAGTTGCTATTAAGATCGGATCTCGGAATTAAACCTATCACGTAAGTAATAGTCTAGTAAGGGATGGTGAGACTGATATTCTACTAGAAAATGAAGATATTTATTCATTTAAACTTCGTTGTTAAGGGCATTTGACTCGCGATCCTAAAGGTTCGCGGTTCGAGGTTCGATTAAATATATAATAATAGTACATTAAAATGCAAGTGCGCTATTTTGGATATTACAGCCGAGGCTCAGAAATTGCAGCCCGAGCCTCGGGCGAGGGCGTAATGGAGCCGAGGGTGTAATGTCAAGCGCGCACGAGCTTTTTACGACGTTTTTCAACACATTTGCGAATAAAACAAATCAAATTGATTACCTTTGAAAATACTAAACTTTGCTAACCTTACGTCCACCGCACGTCCACCGGAACATTTTGTCGCCTGCATATGTTCATGTTTTCCTTTAATTTTACCAGCTTTCAAAATTGTATTTAGTGTATGAGTGTTTTAGACGGTTCAGGAACAGTTTTTTATTTGTAGAAGTCGACACTATTAGAAATAATTACAATAATAAACACTACAAATATTTGTAAAATGGCGCGCAATATTTCTTTTTCAGCGGGCACAGATTATACATCGCATGAGGCCCCAAAACATTACCATGTTATCTTACACCATCAATCTTTTATCAATTATTAGTCAATCTAGTAACCAAGCCATAAAAAAAAAGTAATTGTCACTCGGTACCCAAACATCCTATTCCATTAACCTTGAAATAAATTATCAAAAATTGAATACATTGTTACGTAAATGACAAATTTATTGTTAATTAGTTAATTACTATAAATAATTTCATAAAATCAACATTTATTTATGATATTTTTTCGAAGTCAGCTTGAAAATATGAGCATAAAAACTCCTTACTCTTGGCCGATAAAAAAAAAACAGAAATAAAACACTAGTAAAGTAATCTAATGACAAAAACACGCGTGTTTAATAAGCTGGATTATGGACCTTAATACAGTGCAAATAGAGCTGTTTTATGAGCAAATGTGTTGAAAAATATATAAAATAAATTACCAGATCTTCTAAAGGACGAAAGTAAGGAAAAGCTGTTCGTTAAAAAAAATAAAAATATATTATTAGATAAACGCACTATTATTGCTATTTAAAAAAATTAACTTCCATAATGTTTTACAAATTGAAAACAAATATTTCCGGCCACAGACACTCAGTTAAGTAATTCCTTCGTTAAAATTGAATCGCCACTTAATATTACTTTAAAAAGCAATCAGCTTAAAAATAAAATAAAAATTATTTTTGTTCTCTGATTTATAAATTACTCTTATATGCGCATGAGCATAAAGAATCATAAAACAAACATTACTTTTATGTCAAGGCTTTATGTGATTATGCCGCTGACATTTGGAATAAAGAAAATAAAAAGTTGGTAAGCGTAAAAGATGGCCGTAGCAGAGGGGTTCCGCCCAGTCATTTTAAATTTGCGTAATGTGATGCGGCTTTTTGTTATTTAGAATTGTATGTTGAAAGTTTGTTCAGCAAGACGATAAATTTCAGTTATCAGATTAATACTAAATCACACAATTGTTATGTTTTTGTAGTTTGGTTCATTTTCCGAGTGAGGGAGCCAGGAGTCTCTTAGCACAGGTTCACAGTAAATATATAAGCTAAAGCAGTATGGAAACTCGGGCCTTTTAAAAAAAAAGGAACTATTCTGCGTCGGAGTGCTGACACTCCGACGGGTTCTGGGTTGTAACCCAGAATTTTTGAAATAAGAATAGTATGATGAACTCAAATATTGGGTGCTTCTATCAGCTTTGTTTCATGTTTTTTTTTTCACACTTAGTCGCCTTTTACGACACAAGAAAAGGTTAAGTCACTTAGTCGCCTTTTATGACACAAAGGCAGATTAAGATACTTAGTCGCCTTTTATCGCACAAGGACAGGGACATACTTATAGGGACCATATATGTACCTATTTGTTTGTATTATGGTACCCACGACTGACTTCAGCGCGAAAACAGCTTAATTTCCTGTAGTGGTGTGCGCATGTGTGAGTGCGCCTGTTTTGGACGTTTGTTAGGAGTTTCCATACTGCTTTAGCTTATATATTTACTGTGACAGGGTTTTCCTAGTTTGAGCTCCTGTCTCCCTCATAATACAAGTTCTTTACAGTACTGTAAGTTTAATCTCTTAGTTAATAGATGAGCTTTAGACGTTTTTCGGTGGTAAAAAGAGCTACGGAACCCTAAAACATTAAGGATTGCCGGCAACAGCTTGCCTTGCGTACGCGTCGACATGCTTGTCAATTAAACGCGTTGAGTTATTAACTCGGAACATGCAAGTCCAAGATTCAATTACCAGGATGTGCATGATTTAGAGCTTATTTTGTGAATTAAGTTACTGAAATGATGATACGATGAAGCTCAAGCAGTTTTTGAATTATTATAAATTTTTGTGTTTTCATTATGAATCCCACAGCTGGGCAAAGAAAGGCCTTCCCTCTTTCTTAACACTTTATGATCAAGTACGATTTTTGGTTAATCCTTGTCAAAACCAGGAACACTTACTAGCGTGAAAAATTTGAAATCGAGCGGCTAGATATTTATCATCATCATCGTCATATCAGCCGAAAGACGTCCATTGCTGTACTAAGGTATTTATACTACTATCGAAAATAATCAATCATAAAAATATTTTTCCACGTTAATAATTACAAAGAGGTACACAGTTAATTTAATTCTCGCCGGAAATCGAACCCAGAACTTTAGACACGGCACGCAGCTGTCTCACCTTTTACCACAAAATCTTCCTATACAATAGTAGTTTCTCCGTACTGAAATAATACAACTACGTGCGCAAAGTTGTGCAATTAGTGGAGAAATTGTCCTAACTAGCGCAACACGTGTCTTGGCAAGTGACAAACTTCAACTTGTATAATATGCAAAATTTTGGATAAGTTACATTCCAATTTGTCTTACCAAACCAATGAGGAAACGAGCAGGTGGGCCACCTACCACCGAGTGACATATACAGAAAACCGCGTTGCCCACCCTGAGAACTAAAATTATGTGTCTCATGTGCCAGTAATTTCACTGGCTGCACCCTGGCAGAGATAAAAATAAAATTTTGCGTTTTTTGGGATTTGATTAAAATCCTTACATTTTAAAATGGATACGATTCCCTCCTTAGCAGGAAATGCTACTTCAACCTCCTTGGGTCCTTCGCGTTTAAATCCAGCGACTTTATAGGCCTTATTCCGTTTTATCGGAATCATCTACCCAACTACTGGTTTTTACACAGAGCGACTTCCAACTCTACGCAAGTGACCGTGCATCTCCCGTGATTTCCGTCTTTCAGGGTAGTGGGGTTGGCGATATGTTCCTTGGGAAAAGTTTTTGAACTGAAAACTTCTTTAGCGGCGCTTGGCACTTTTTTTAGATGGGTAAAAAATGTTAAACTCGCGTCAGATGTTGCGTTAGATCCGTAGCCTGATCGAAAAAGCGTCAACTGTCAACCGTATTGTTATTACAATACGGGTTTTTTTTCAGTAACATCAAAGAAATACGCGAGCAATAGCGCGATTGACCCTTACAAAAAGCATAATATTCAAAAATGCAAGTTTTCACTTCTGCCGGCACTCCCGGAGTGCAACCCGTCCTTTTCCAATTTCCAATTTTGACGACGTAAATACTACAATCTCTAATGTAGTTGAGTGGTTCACCGTAAATAATCTTAAGTTAGTTGTTTGGTCTATGACCTTTGTTCCTTGGAAAAAGTTGTTCAGTTTCATGGGCAGATTCACACCCTTCAGTATTATTACACCTTTCCATTACGTTTTGTATATAGGGTGACTTTTAATCAGTTCTTGATAGCAAAAGTCCTCATGATACTGAACAACTTTCCCCAAGGAACATAGGTCGAAATACGAAAAACCATCTTTGACCTCCCATACAAAATGCGCTATCAGTTGATACAGTTTCTATGGGAGGATTGGGAGGTCAAAAACTTGTTTTTCGTATTTCGACCTATGTTCCTTGGGGAAAGTTGTTCAGTATCATGATATCATACCTTTTTCTATCAAGAAATAATTAAAAGTCACCCTATATTTTGTATCGGTTTCTCGAAAAAGGCTCTAACGATTTCGATGAGATTCACTAAACCGGGGTATTAGTTAAAGTCTATCTTGCTAGGTCTTATGTCTGAGAAGATTCATTTTCCATCTTTAGAAACTTTTTTAAAAATAGCATGTTTCAGAAATCTTAGAGCGCCATCTGTTATTATGATTTTTAAGCTACCTTATTTAATTGCCTTTTTATCAATGTATTGTTTTATCACCACAAGATTTATTAATTCACTGACAAATAGCTTCTAATTACATTGCACGTTTGATTCTACTGTCCATCACACGGACGTATGAATTAGCCGCAATCGAATAGACAGATGTTCAATCTCCATTACTGTATAAGGAAGTGGTTAAGTCATCCGTAGGAATCTCATCCGTATTAATTTTGGCCATTCGCCGTAAGTTTCAGAAAGCATCTTAATATCAAAGCTCCTTTAAATCTATTGCTGAATCGATTGCTTCTTTTTCCAGATAACAAAAGGAGCATTAACTTTCAAGACGTTTTGTGCAACAGGCCGTCACTCTGTTTTTGTTTTAGTTAAACAAACTGTCGAAAGTAATTTTTATTTAAGAAAAGTAAGGAGAAAATTTAAATGAGTAATCAAATTTTGCATACGAATTGCTTGAGACACAAAAACAAGCAATAAAAAAGAAAGTCTTTGAATACAGACAACTCAACCGTGCGGATGAAATGGCTTTTGGATCAGTTGGCCACTGAGTCACATTAGTACTTCAATAACAGCGCAATGGACATGGGATCTAAGCTAAGCCAGTGATTAGTTTTGAATTGAATCGAGATGGCAGTAATGAAGATCTATTAATGTAGAAAATTTATTAGATTCTGAAATTCTGCAGTCAGGATGCAGTAATTATTAAAACTACCTTATCACCCCATTTTTTCCCTAGGGTGTCGTAAAAAGCGACAAAGGGATTTTGAACCGCTGCAATCAGTAAACGATCACCGGCACCCGCGGTCCATTGTACACTCGACGGGCACGTCAGTAGAAACACTTTTAGACCTTATGGCGTGGTACCTAATAGATTTGAAAAAGTTTCTACCGACGAGCGGTTGACCGTACAATGAACGACAGATCAAGCTTGACACTCGCAGTGCGACTCTAGCCCGTACGTCTATTGAAATAAGAATAGTACAAAGTCCAATGTGTCAAGCTTGACGTGCTCTTGACTGTACCAGCCGCAACACTGACAAGTGTGGTGCCAATTGTACCGGTAAGAGTGCCCCACCGCCTTGACTATCTTATATGAAGCATACTTTGACACCAATAAGACAACACAACGCACTGCTAACCCTGATAACTAAATCTTTATCGTTTGGACATTTGGATGTTAGTTACTCTTTGACGCCCAAACCGCTGAACAGAATTTGCTAAAATTAAGGAACAATGTAGATTCTGATCCATAAACATATAAAATTGACTTTTACCGAGGATAATTTAGAGATTTCCTTGGAAGACTGTGTTTTCTTTATCTTTTTCGCTAGATCCACGCGGACGAAGTCGCGGGTAACAGCTAGTAGAACAATATGCAACAAAGGACAGAGACTCCCTCCAAAATTCCAGCTTTTGCTGAAAATGATAATGTGGAGGGGAAGTACCATAGTCACTACGCTTGTTAGCGTTACGGCTGGCACCATGGACCGCGGTTGTTGGTGAGCGCAGAATGTAAGATGAATACACAGAAGGATGCTGCTGCCAATCCTCTGGTTAATTGACCCTTAGTCGCCTCTTACGACACCCACGGGAACAGATGGGTTGGTACTATTCTTTGCCGGCACCACAATACTTTAGGCTAGTCTAAACCAATAAAACTTTCAATTTAGGAAGAGACTCGCTCATGCAGCCTAGACCTAACTACCTTTTAAACAACCTCAACAAACTATTCGACTCGACTAAAGCTAAGGCCGTGTTCACACGTGTTTACTCGTCGAGTTATTAGCTCAGCTAACATTGACTGTTTGTAATCTGTGACGTCAGGGGAAAATAGAATGAGGACGATTCTCGTACCGGTTTCAGGTACGTTTTAAACCTGTCAATGTCAAAATGATTGTCGATTTCCAGCTCGTTTAACACGATCTCGGGTCAAATGTAATTTTTTACTTTTGATGTATGAAGCAAACAGCAATTTTCTCGCGCGAGTAATTCAAAAGCATTTACCTAGGAGTCCTAGGTAAATGCTTTTCTTTTCCTTTCATATAATAATTTACAAATCTGTCAGATTTTGAACCGGTTGAGTGGTTTTAAATCTGTTTTTATTTAAATGGATCAATTTGATGCTGGTATTGGGATTTAAATCCGATTTAAATAAGATTTTAAGTCTCACATCTGCAAGAAACTTAGTTCCAAGAGTGTCCGTTTTGCATATTTTTTCGTTTACGGTAAATTATTACAAGTCTCGGCATGACACCACTTATTCCTACGTAATTTGACTATTGCATAATTACTACAATGAAGAAAATGGTCTATTTTGCCCTATTTTACCTATTTTTTTTATTTTTAGTTTATTGTAATGGTAACAAATTAAAAATTACTCACTGAGAATTCGCATCGCAAGGCTGCGTAGGTATTTAAAAATCTCATACACAAACCTGTACACGAATTGCCCTTTTCAAAGTTACTCGTGGGCTTGCAAATTGAATGTCAGTCGGGCGAGGCCGTAATTTTCATAAAACAAACCTACCACTGGAAATTATGTTAAACACTCGTTAACTTTAATATTACATGAGAACAAGTTAGAACACGTTGTGACAAGAGATGTATCAAGGTTGTAGTTACGTGTAACAAAAAACGGTCAAGTGCGAGTCGGACTCGCACCCTAAGGTACCCATCCAGCATGTCATATTCTTCAAGCTTTTGCTTTTGCCCATTGATTTTAAAAACTCCTCCTCCTCCTCGTCCACTCTAACCTGACCTCTCTTTTATATCAATTTACTTAAAACGGGAGCTCACCTTAATAAGTCATGATTACTTGTGAGAAAATTGTAACATTAAATGAAAGACCTATTTATACTTACAGCGTAAAAAGACAGTCTACAGCGCGTTTCAGAAACTAAGTGGCGCCATCTAGCGGTGGGTAGGGTAGAAATATGTGAAATGCTGTGTGAAAAATTGAAATATTCAATGATTTCAGAGTTTTTCCTTTGCTTGTGCTATGAAACCATGCTTCTTGCCAAATTTCACCATTCTAGAATCTAGGTCAACGGGAAGTACCCTATAGGTTTAGAATTGGTTCATAAATGTATGGAGATAGAGACATACATAGATAAATAACACACACTTGTGTTCATCAGACAAAATGTTTGCTCTGGGCGAACCCGCAACCCGCGGCGTGAAAGTCAGGCTCACTACCATCCACACGAAAACACAGTTTTATTTCAAGTGACAACAAAATCTCTTTCACCTACTTGCCATAAAGTAACAAGAAACGTGTCACAACCGGGAGTCGAACCCAGCTCCGTTTAATTACCAACCGATGAGTATTTAAATCACACTTAAGCCAATGGGCTGTAAAACTTAAGACAAGAGTTTCTGTGACCTAGCTACAAGCTGAACAAGATGATGGAGTTGGTAAAAGATAAAGGAGTGAGGATATGGGTTTTTAGAAGAAGCGTAAGGAGACAATATTGTCTTCGCAACAAAGATGGAAAGTCTATTATAACGAGCACGAGTTAAGAGTGTAATTCTAATAGAACGGATCTTTTGAATTTACAAGTTTAAACCAGCAGGTTTGACACTGCCACCGTGTTGCTCAGGTCGTTTTTGAAACAACGATTTTTCGACACAAACACGTTTTCTTGATTATGATCTAAATGGAATCATAGTTGTTTCTTTGATTTCGTATAGGATTGGTATCAACCTACGAGGTCTAGTAATTCGAGCGTTCGGCTCTCGATCGGGAGGTTCAGGGTTCGAATCTCGATGGGACACTGTTAAACGAAAATCACTTTATGAGACTGTCCCCAGCTTAGTTAAGACATTGCAAGATGAATAACCTAATTGTACATAAAGTAAGATTATTCCGTGCTTCGAAAGGCACGTTAAGCTGTTATTCTCGGCTACTATAGTCGTTATATATGAGCCGTGTAAGAGACCATCTTCGGCTCAATAACTCTTGACACCAGGGTATGTGGTCGGTCACACGATAATAATATGATGATGACATGAAAAGGAAGGAAACTTAAAATAAGTCCTTTAAACACCGATCTTTCCTCCATGTTTACGGCCAATATCATAAAACTGACATAAAGCCGCGACCACACAAGCGTTTAGACCCCATGGCGGCGCACTTTACGATCTAAAGTTATGTTCACATCCGATAATTTCACATTTTATAGTGTTTATACACTGTGATACCATTTCAATTAATATGAGACTATTAAAAATATTTTTGGACTTGAAAGTTGAAATTCTCGAAATGGTTCCGAATCATTTACGAATACTGACTTTTTTGGTCAAAACTTAAAAGCAGATGAGCATCTAAAAGGCAAAAAGTCACCGCTGATAAAAAAGCTATTTACAGCCTTACAATGCGCGATGGCTACAAAAGCAACAATCACGAAAACATGCCCATTATAAGCTTACCACAAATGGAAGACATCTTACGAAGTCCTACAGCAGAATTAATTTGTTATGCAATAAAGAAGTCATGCATTCAATGAAAAAAATAAATTTTTATATCCGACTAATTTCTTGATAAACCAGCAATAGGTCTAATGAGATAGCTTTGGCAGGGTCGCCAATCAAACATAAATCAATCGAATCCAATACTAGAAGCGACGTCTATGCTCTATGACGGCAGTTTATTGACTGCTAAGAATAAGTAAATGTTATAATATGGAGGGGAAGTGTGTTACATACTAAAACACATTTAGCTATGAAAACTTAAATGGTGTACTATTTGCCGCTCCATCATTCACGCTCACGCGTCTCATGTAGCGCTAACTGAGCGTGACACTGCGCAAGCGAAGCGGTGAGAATGTGTCATAAGTTGAAATATTAATTTGTTGCGTTTAAATTAGGACGGACTTTAAAGAATTATTGAAAGAAAAACGTAAAAAATACAAAAAATTATTCATACAAACTTTGTATGAAATATTTTTAGGATTTTTTACGTTTTTCTTGTGTGTACATTACAAAGTTCTCCTTAGAGTAAACTAATAGTATGGCTGTAACGGGTGTACGGTACGAACTACGAAGTCCACTGCTGGAGAGGAAGCTTCCTCCAGAAGGTTACCTTAGGAATAATTATAGGGTGTAAGGGACGCTGGTGTGCCGAAAACAGAAAGGGCGTGCTCAGTCAACGAAACTGAACAACTTTCCAAAGAAAATATTTTTCAATTTAAATTTTTCAAAAAGTGGTAAATTTTCTTTATTTCCTAAAAATTTTTCTATGGGAAAATTGTTCAGTTTCGTTAACTGAGCACGACCTTTCAGTTTTCGGTACACCGTCCCTTAAACTCTGTATAGGGTCCTCAAATGTTAGCATGTTACATGGACCCCGAAACTGAACAACGTTTCCCAAGAAACATATAATATAGGAGATCATTTCAAACATTTTAACGACTTCTGCAAATCAACCACTATGTGCGTGCAGGCAACCAACATATTATTTATCTTAATAATAATAAAATGGTAAATAAATGGTACTAAAATGTATTACGACCGCGCCATCCTTACAGATCGAACTATTCATTTCAATAGACCCGACATAACGCTAGTAGATAAAATTACAAAAACTGCATTTTTGATAGATGTAACCATTCCTAATACCCACAACATTCAAAAATCTATTACCGAAAAAATTAATAAGTACACAGATCTGAAGGAAGAAGTTATTAGAATCTGAAACCTACAAAAAGTTTACATTGTTCCCATTGTGCTCTCCACCACAGGTGTTGTACCCGAACACTTACACCATAGTCTCAATCTGCTCGGTTTGCCTATGCTCACATATACCACCATGCAGAAAGCTACTATTTTGAACACATGTCGAATAGTACGCAAGTTTCTTACATCTGACTCCGACATAACTGAACAGACAGACCGACGTAATGTTCACCTTTCCTCCCAGTGACACTTGGTCAGCGACCCGTGCCTCTGGGAAAAAATTACCCCAAAAAGGGAGAAAAAAAAGAAACAACAAATAAATAATAGAACCTTTATTCAAAAGCCTATCAAAAAACCGGTCCGGAGGGTTCCGATATACCTATAGTATTTTTGGAAGCAATAAAGTCCATTTTCAGGACCGCAAAACTAAATTCGTTTGTAAAGGTTTTTTGCAGATTTCTGAAAAACTGTGCAACTTAGAAAGATCGTTTTATTTTTGCTGTAAAGTTTACATAAATTTCTGTCAACTGTAATTAATTCAGATTTTTCCTTTCTCAAACTTCGGAGATAAGGAATGGTATATTTTTTGACATTTTTCATGATAACTTGAAAACTAAGAAACTTAAAAAAATACAATAATATATTTTAAAATTCACAAGTAAAGCCCTTTTATATGATACCCCACTCGACCTAGTAGCGACAATTTGAAATTTGGCCCCCCCCCTATTTTGGCCCCCTTTACATTAATAATCATACTTTTTTCAAAAAAATTTCATGTGCAATTAAGTAGGGCAACTATATTCTAAAACTATTGCAAATTTCAGGTCGATAGCATAAGTGGTTGCTGAGATATAGAGGTGTGACAGACAGACAGAGCGGCACCATAAGGGTTTCTTTTTTTTACCATTTTGGTATCGGAACCCTAAAAACAGCATATACATAGGAGACGCTCTCCTTTATAAATCTGTGATATACATAATCGTACACATAAAAGTACTTAAAACTAAGGCTATAAAATATGTTACTTACTACAAAATAGAGTCGTTCTCTATCCAATGTGGAGATCGTTTAAAATTTTTTCATGACCTCCTATAATAGGTCGAAATACAAAAAAACTATTTTGACCTCCCATACAATACGCGCTATCAGCTGACGCAGTTTCTATGGGCGTTCAAAGATTGATTTTCGTATTTCGACCTATGTTCCTTGGGGAAAGTTGTTCAGTTTCATGGTCTGGTGAAACTACGATAATATCGCGCCGATAATTAGTCTATGGTTAGGCGTTTGACATAGAAATTCCCATACAAAGTAAATTTTCGAACGTAATTGTTGTTGTCAATCTGATAATATCGGAGCTCCGATAAAACTTCGGAGTACGCACCCTGAGTAACACACTAAAATAATATTCACTATTTCATTAGGACCTAAGTTTAATAATAATAAATAATTACCTAATTTTGTTATCTCCCGGGATTTGATCAAATCACTTAGGGATTAGAACAACTCCCTAATTTGATCATATCCCTGCAACAGCTCTAAAGGGCAATACACACCAAAGCCGCCGACCCGCCGATACAGCGTGCCGACACAACCCGGCGGCCTATATAGGGTGACTTTTAATTAGTTCTTGATAGCAAAAGATATGCATGTACTCATGATACTGAACCATTTTTACAAAGTAGAAAATCGCAAAATTTCACAACCACAGGCAGGATTCGAACCTGCGTCTTCTGCGTAAGTACCGCAGACGCTTTACCAATTTTGCGATTTTCTACTTTGTAGATTTATCCGAACACAGGAAGTGTTAAAATAAAAATCGTTTTGAACCATTTTTCCCCAAGGAACATAGGTCGAAATACGAAAAACCAAATTTGACCTCCCATATAAAATGCGCTATCAGCTGATGCAGTCTCTATGGGAGGTCAAAACCTGATTTTCGTATTTCGACCTATGTTCCTTGGGGAAAGTTGTTCAGTATCATGAGTAAATTCATACCTTTTGCTATCAAGAACTAATTAAAAGTCATCCTATATAAAAATAATCATATCGGCAACATGGGCCCGCACGTTTTGCCCGCCGACATGTCGGCGACTTGCGTACGCACACAAGCGCTCGCTCAGTTGCCCGGAGACATCGAAGCTGTAGTGACATGCTAGTATTGCCAAATAAGTTCCTCATGTCGAGCCGCCGACAAGTCGCCGACAAAGTTTTCCGACATGCAATGACTGAAGTCGCCAACATAGCCCGCCGACAAAAAGTTGCCAACATATGTCGGCGGGTCGGCGACTTTGGTGTGTAGTGCGCTTAAAGTATAAAATCGGTCAAGTACGTGTCGGGCCACGCGCAGTATAGGGTTCCGTAGTTTTATTACGAATTTTTATCGCAAAGCAGGTTTTGATTTAGTATTTCATCATAACGTTCATAACAGAAACTGTACTAAATAAAGCATAAATATTTATATTTTTCGTTTACCGTCTCAATAAAACATTTAAAACAAACCCAGTTATTACTTATTACAAAAACTTTTCCTTTAACAAATATTAGTGGAAATAATTTAGGAAAGTTTTCGCGTTACAGCTGTTTTAACTTGTGCGCTATTTCCAAGGCTATAAGTCTTAAATTATCATAAATCTGTGGGCAAGTTAAATAAGATACCTAAGGGACGCGTAGTCCTGAAATACGATCATGTTGGAGATAAATTTATATTAAAAGTGAAAGGAACTTAGGTTTATGAATAGAAATTTAAATTAATGATGTATGAATGAAAATTATTTGGTAAGCGAATAACAGTACGATGCTGGCTAATAATAGTACCATCTCGTCTCTACCCAAGGCTGTCGTAAAAGGCAACTAAGGGATTATGAAACGTAGAGTGGCAGCAACGTCTCTCAACGTGTACCATCTTACTGACTACCGGTGGTACCCAAGTTTTTTTTTCAGTAGATTGCCCTCGTTTTTCGCAAAAATACGCAATAATTGACTCCCAAGCCAACCCCAGTAAGATCCCGGATGCCGGATGCCCGAAATCAAGGTTGTTTTGGGCTTTCGTTCCGAGAAATCCAACTTGGAGTTAGGTTTCGGGAAGCCGTCGGGGATATTTCAATGGATTGCTCGATAGACTGGTACCTTTGGGTACCACCGGTACCCAAGGGCAATCTACTGAATTTTTTTTTTGCACGGGCACGTGAGTGGGTCACTTCCTGTGTTCGGATAAATAAATCTACAAAGTAGAAAATCGCAAATTTTCACAACCACAGGAAGGATTCGAACCTGCGTCTTCTGCGTAAGTACCGGAGAGCTTTACGAATGAAATGCGTATGGAGGACGCAAATTTCACAACATCGGGCAGGACCACAGTAGCCTAGTTGGTAAAACGTCTCCGATACTGACGGAGAAGACGCAGGTTCAAATCCTAAAATCATGGTTGTGAAATTTTGCGATTTTCTACTTTGTAGATTTATGGCAGGTACTTCTACTCCAAATTATACCACGTATAATTGTTTTTTATGTTACAAGTGAGCAAGCGAACTTATGGGCCACCTGATGGAAAATAGTCACCACTGCTTGATGGAAAATAGTCACCAACATGACGTATTCAAATAGTTATACCCTGATTCACCCCATACTCCAGTAAAATACGGTTTTGCAAAACATTAAATGTTAATAGCTACTTTTTTGTGTATATCGTATTTAAATATGATGTTAAGACGCAATATTTACGAATCCACCTAAAATTTTAAGCGGAATATTTTTTTCGAATAACAGCTAAGGCAAAAATAGTAATAGACAATTATAAACTTTATATCATAGATAAACGTATACTTTACATATAGGCGTCAAAATCCACCACAAATATATTTAAAAATATCAATTTATTTCAAAATATAAAATCTCCACTTATTTTTACATATTAGGTCCAATAAAGTCGAGGTAAAATAATAGAAATAAACTGAGCTAAACTCAACCTTTTTAAATGTAATTGATTCTTATATATATTCACAAAAATACCATACTAAATAAAAAAAAAAGTTTTTTGTAATCGCTGGTTTACAATGATTTTATAAACATTTATGTTGGATTTGCCAAAAATGTGATTATTTCCGTTTCGCCATACAATGCTCTCGTAATTTTACTGGAGTACCATTTCACTAGGTGACATGACACCCCAACTCTTCTTTAGAAGTGCCGACCCATTTTATCTAAATACGTAACGTACGTATAATGTACGTTGTGTGCACACGTCCACGCACAGATTAACCCAAATTACCGCGAACGTCAATATTTGTATACCCGTTAAACAGGCGTGTGAAAAGGTTGGTGACGTTGGTGTAAATCAGACTTAAATTATAATGGTTCAGCAGAAAACTGTTTGTCTCATCATTGCAGATTCAGACTTATTTATTCAATGGAAGTACATTATTTACAGTCCGTGTGGTGCCGGCAAAGTATACTACCAACCCATCTCTACCCGTGGGTGTCGTAAGAGGCGACTAAGGGTTAATGAATCAGAGGATGGGCAACAGCATCCTTCTGTGTATCGTATCATGTTACATTCTGCGGTCACCAGAACCGCGGTCCATGGTGCCAGCCGTAACGCTAACTAGCATCGTGACTATGGTACTTCCCCTCTGGAATTTTGGAGGAATTTCCCTGTCCTGTAGTGGACGGTTCCTGGGATGTAATGATGATGACATTATATACAGAATGTCATGACATGCAGAATACAATGCAAATAAGGCCAGTATACACAGTTTCGGATCGTACTATGGCAGCGTAAAAAAAAAGGCAAGAAACTACGGCAGCACGGCCTACTTTAAGATTTGGGTTCGTACAATGTTTTTCTTATTTTTCGCTGGAATATCAGAGCACCATACTTCTTTGCAGCACCAGGGGAGGCCTATGTCCAGCAGTGAACGTCCACTACAGGACAGGGAAATCCCTCAAAAATTCCAGCTTTTGCTAAAACAATGTGGAGGGGAAGTACCATAGTCACCACGCTTGTTAGCGTTACGGCTGGCACCATGGACCGCGGTTGTTGGTGACCGCAGAATGTAAGATGATACGATACACAGGAGGATATTGCTGCTCATCCTCTGGTTCATTAACACTTAGTCGCCTTTTACGACACCCACGGGTAGAGATGGGTTTATTCTTTGCCAGCACCACACAAATCTAAAGTGCAAACCAGGTCCAATCCTAAATAAGGCTCTACCAGGTTGGCCAACCTAAAATCAGAGTTTTCAAACAAATCAAAGCACAACTTATTTGGGTTAGTTTATTTTCTTCAAGGAACTCTAAGTTTGACCCGATTATCGACAATATAAAGCATGTCGTAACGTGCGGTCAACGCGGTTTTAGAATTGCTCGCTTTTTTTGTATATGAGTCATTTGTCTGTCTGTATGTCATTCTTAGCCGTCTCCTAGGGAGATTTATTTTTGGAGTTGAATTTTGTTATTTTGGGTACTCTATGGCGACATTTGTATCACCGTTAAATTTATACAACGTGTTAATGGAATAAGTCAAACTCTCATACACCCCAACTGATTTTAATTAAAATAAATCCATTCCCGTAAAAAAACTCTAAAAAAACGTTTTTTACTTTCGAGCGGAGCGAGAAAGGTATTGTATTCTTAAAAAAATGTGTTTTTCAAATTTTCTCAAAAATGTGTTCTATATCACTTATACATCATAAAAAGCAATATCTGTCTGTCTGTCTGTCAAGACCTTTTTCTCACGAACGAGAAGAGGTATCAGGTTGAAATTGATAACGAATATTAAGGTTTATAAACCACACAAGATCTAAAAATTTAATGTTTTTACAACGACGCAATCAAAAGATATGGCTTTTTATGTCCTCATCTCCATACATTTATGCAAAAAAGCAAAACCTACAGGGTACTTTCCGTTTACCCAAAATTATGAAATTTCGCAAGAAGCTAAGTCTCACAGTACAAATAAAGGGAAAAGTCAAAAATCATTAAATACTTCAATTTTTCTCACAAATTCAAGTTTCAAGAACTTTTCTATAAAAAAGAGGGTTAAGTTGGATAGTCGCGGAATTTTTAAAATCAAAGAGTAAAAGCTTTTAGTATATCATATGGTAGATAGGTACGGAACTCTTAGGGCGCGAGTCCGACTCGCACTTGGCCGTTTTATTTTACCATGTAAGCGTTTCGGCTGGCGACCGTTGGTCTTGGTGACCGGAGTATGTAAGATTTTACGATACACGGAGAGATGCGCCCATCCTCCGGTTCATAAGCCCTTAGTCGCCTCTTACGACAACCAAGGGTAGAGATGGCGTTGAGAAAAGTGAAGCTAGGGTAGTATATCAAGATCGTAGCAGGTGGAGGGCTGTGGTCTCTGCCTAACCCTCAGGGAAAGAGGCTTGATGTTACGTATGTATGTATGTAAAAGAATCAGTTGCTATAAAGTTGGGTGTCATACATGAATAGGTTATTAACAAATTTTTGCAGTACAAAATCTTAAAATCAAACTTACCTGTAAAGATTTGTACGTTTATCGATTATCCGTGTTTATATGATGGAAACCCTATTTCTTCCAAGAAGACAATATCCTGACTACCCTGAGATGGCTTGTCTCACGCAGACTAGTGAGGGGTTTGAATGTATCGATACTTTTATAATATTTATTTACAAAATAACATGTCAAGCGCGAGGTTTCGACGCAGTATATGGTTCTATAGTATTTTTTGAAACAATCAAGTCCATTTTTAGGACCGCTAAACTAAGTTTGTTTGTAAAAGTTTTTTGGAGATTTCTAAAAATCTATGCTACTTAGAGAGAGTTCATAGTATTTTTCCTACATATGATACCCCACTTCACTTAGTTACGATAATTTAAAATGTTGGCCCCTGTTTTGGCCCCATTCACAATAATAATACAAATATTTTTTTATTATTTTGTTTGCAACAAAGTTGGGCGTAAGTACTTGCTGAGATAAAGAGATGTAGCAGAAGAAGACGCATCAAAAAGGTTAATTTTTTAGGGTTCCGTAGTCAACAAGGAACCCTTATGGTTTCGTTAAGGGGCTGATAAGAGCTGAATAACCTCACTTTCTAACAAAGGGCAGAATGCGCGTGTTAGAACGGAGCGGGATTCGCGCTGTTTTACGTTTTTCGCTCATTTTTGCATTTTTCTCAAAATCTAGCTATAATATTATGCTAATGTATTAAATAATGTGTAAAAGTTTTGGCATAACAGATTAATGGGTACTTAAGAAAAAAGGTTTAAAAGCAAAAAGCAGAGGTAACTTTCTCTGAGGATATCTAGCTTTATTGCCGCATTTTGGGCTTTTAAGGGGTTTTGGGTTCCGAACTAAAATGGTAAAGAACCGGCTGAGTGCGAGTCGGACTCGCACACTGAGGGTTCCGTACAAACCTGTACGTATATAAGAAAAAAGTTATGGTATTTTCATTGCTAAAAAACTTTATTATGTGATGTAAGTAACTAAAATTTATATTTGACTTGATTGAATGAAAGGTAAATTGCGGTTTACGATTTATGACGTATTAAAAAAAAACTACTTATTAGATCTCGTTCAAACCAATTTTCGGTGGAAGTTTGCATGGTAATGTATATCATATATTTTTTTCAGTTTCATCATTCTCTTATTTTAGAAGTTACAGGGGGGGGGGGCACACATTTTACCACTTTGGAAGTGTCTCTCGCGCAAACTATTCAGTTAAGAAAAAAAATATAATAGAAACCTCAATATCATTTTTGAAGACCTATCCATAGATACCCCACACGTATGGGTTGGATGAAAAAAATTTTTTTGGGTTTCAGTTCTAAGTATGGGGAACCCTAAAATTTATTGTTTTTTAATTTTTGTGTAAAAATCTTAATGCGGTTCACAGAATAGATCTACTTACCAAGTTTCAACAGTATATTTCAATTCTTATAGTTTCGGAAAAAAGTAGCTGTGACATACGGAAGGACAGACAGACATGAAGAATCTATAAGGGTTCAGTTTATTGCCATTTGGCTACGGAACCCTGACAAGAATGGACAAGGTTAGGAATAAGTAACCTATTACCAAATAAAACTTGAAGCTTGAAAATGGCACGGTAACGGGAAAATGAGAAAAGCGTGGCTTTTCAAGCGGCGTTGAAAGATTTTTTTTTAACTCTGATTTTCTCTTTCTTTTTCTACCGTAAAGCAGCAGTGTTTGCATTGCTGTGTTGCTGTTTGAAGGGTAAGGGAGCCAGTGAAATTACCGGGACATGAGACATACCATCTTAGTTCTCAGCGAGCGTAACGTGCTTTGCTGTCTTATTAGTATCAAATAATTATGTCCCTAATAAGACAGTGGGTGTCATGGGTGGTGGTGACCAGGTGGTCCACCTGCTCGTTTGCCCACTTGTGACATAAAAAAAAACATGCTCAGTTGCAGAGTTCATCGATATCGATGCATTTTTTATCTCAACCACTCTAGCCAACAAAGCCTTCATCTATTTTCTACACGTTGAGGTTATTATCTCGGCAAAGCGTTTACGACCATGATAAAAAAAAAGTTTACAGAAGCCTGGATCTGATCACAATGATTTTAGTTAGGTATTTAGTTAGTTAAAGTAAGGCCACCGTAAAAGGTCCTTTCTGACAGCTGTCAAACATACGAAAAATTTTGACCTGCACAGAAAAATGAACCTTGTGTGTCGGTGTTAAGGGAACGTCAAAACGGACTTCTTACATTGGCTCTACTTTAGTGGGCTCCTGTTTCCGCAATTAAACTGGGCACCTAATGTTATATATTCTTTGCCTTTGCACCAGGAGCGATTAGGGGTGGGGTTTTTACTGACTAATGTTAAAGTTACGTGTTTATTCTGTTAATTTGGTCCTTTTTGAGTGCAGATCACAAAGATTTTATAAAACGATGTTTGGAAATAACAGAGATATTTACACTCTTCATACAAATTGCTCACTCTGATGATCGAGCAATTTGTATGGAAAGGTCAATTTTTTTTTATTTCCCTAAAATGTATCAGTTTTCGGCACACCGGCCCTTACACCCTTTATTACGCAGGATATGACACACATCCTCGATGACGTCACACTTAGTCATCATCATCATAACATCCCATGAAACGTCCACTGCAGGACAGGGAGCTCCCTCCAGAACTCCAGCAAAAACGCGTGGTACTTGGAAGGGAATTTACCATAGTTACCACGCTTGTAAGCGTTGCGGCTGGCGACCGCTGAGTATGTAAGATGGTATACTCGTAATACCCAGAAAGATGCTGCTGTCCATCCTCCGGTTCATAAGACCTTAGTCGCCTCTTACGACACTCACGGGTAGAGATGGGTTGGTAGTATTCTTTGCCGGCACCAGACGAACACACAGCATTATACTTTGTGTATTCATGTTACGGTAAAATTGATAAAATATGACCAAAACTGTTAGCCGAGGCAGTTACACGGCTTAAGCTAAAAACAACTAGCAACGGCACAGAATAATAGTTAATTGTTATGCATGGCTGCAAAATTGTTATTTGACGCGAGTGCCTTGTATTGAAACTCCAGCAAGCAAAGGATTCTAGGGGATCGAAAGGAAAATTCTGAACGTAGCTAGAGTTTCAAGACACGAAATAACTTTACTGCCGAGCGAAACACAATTTTTTACCTCACTACAGCAAGGAAAACGCTAACATCATCATCATCATGTCGTGTGGGTTGCAAGGTCGATGACCGACCTCACACCTCTCGGGACCAACGGGTTAACGTGCCTTCCGGAACATGGAATCATCTAACTTTTTGGACAATCAGGTGATTCATCCTGCAATCTCCT
The DNA here is from genome assembly GCA_947532105.1 of Athrips mouffetella. Classification (NCBI taxonomy): domain Eukaryota; kingdom Metazoa; phylum Arthropoda; class Insecta; order Lepidoptera; family Gelechiidae; genus Athrips; species Athrips mouffetella. The sequence goes on along the minus strand of OX383981.1, from coordinate 15,094,736 downwards.
AACCAAACTGAGGAGGTCGCACAAAGAGATTTTTGTTTGTCAGTGTCCCCACCGGGAATCGAACCCAGAACCTCCGGATCGAGAGCCGAGCGCTCTAACCACTAGACCACGGAGGCTGTTATGTTAATAATTAATTAATGTTAATGGTAATGAATAGCGCCAGTACCATCATCACGTTCTTATTTCAAAAACCATTTCCACACGCTAGCGGCCAAAAATTACTTCTGCGCGCAGATTTCGAGTGATAAAGCAATGTTTTCCGAGCTAGTAAGATAAAAATAACTTCGTAAGTCACTTCTGCTCCTTTCGAGCTCTACCTTCAAAACGTGAGTAAATTCCTGTTTGAGATGAAACAGTAATTATTAACAGCGAGAGTTAATTCCATAGCGACTTGAACGCGGGTAAATCAATTAAACTTCATTTAATTAGGTGGAGAGAGTACGTGAGAGATTTCCAGTGCGTTGATGGTTTAACGAGTTTTTGGCTGTTTTGGAATAATTAAAATTATCTATCATCATCCCTAGCTAAGAATAAGACCACTGGCAAAGGAGTCGTAAAAGACGACTAAGGCATCATGAGCCTGAGAATAGGCAGCAGCGTTCTTCTGCGCAGCATACACCGCGGTCACCAGTAGTCAAATTGCCGTCCCTATACACCGCGGTCTTAGTTGCCAGCCGCAACGCTTACAAGCGTGGTGACTATTGGTCATCATCATCATAACATCCCATGAAATGTCCACTACAGGACAGGGAGCTCCCTCCGAAGTTCTAGCTTTTGCTGGAAAAATGTGGAGGGGAAATATCATGGTCACCTCGCTTGTCAGGGTTACGGCTGGCACAATGGACTGCGGTTTCCAGGTGACCGCAGTAAGTAAGATGGTATGATACACAGGAGGATGCTGCTGCCCATCCTCCAGTTTATAACCCTTAGTCGCCTCTTATGACACCCACGGGTATGTATGGGATGGTATTATTCTTTGCCGGCACCACACGGGACCTACCATGGTACATACCTCCAAAAATATACTGAGCAGGTTTTCTGTGGAATTATGGGGGAGCTCCCTGTGCAGCAATGAACATTTTACAGTACCGAATGATAATGATAGTTCGGCCTATAAATAATCAACAAAGGGACGTGGTGTAGTTAGCTACTACTAATGAAGAATTGAAGAGTTCCTTCTGAAGATCAAGAAATTACTTACTACAAAGATAAATCAAACAAAATTTCTTACATAGGATCGGACGGAGTGGGACACCTGGTGGTCTCCCTTTCCAAGCAGTGGGATTTGGTACATACCTGAAACAACCAAGTATCAAAATTAGTATAAAGCATTTAAATAAACTACCGTCTTAGTTATGAACGCGCAGTCACGCAGAAGTGAATTAAAAAGACGCGAGTCCGACACGCACTTGACCAGTTTTTATTACTTGTTGTTATTTTATAGCTTTTGCACTATAAATATACGAATTTTCACGCTTTTTGATGATCTCGTTTAATACGAGCAAAAATCGCCTAAAAACACGTTTTTAGCAGGGAAGCCCCCTTAAAAAACTTATTTAAACTTAAGGGGGCCCCTTAATTTACAATTTATTTTTTATTTTAAGTATTTGTTGTTACAGCGTCAACAGAAATACATACTTTGAGAAAATTTTAACTGTCTACCTATAACGGTTCATGAGACAGTCAGTCATCGGAGACATATTAATAGGGTTCCGTTTTTACCCTTTGGGTACGGAACCCTAAAAACCACAATATGAGGTAAAGTACTAAAAACTACAGATGAGAGAAAAAAGGGAGGACGGAAAGCAGAAGGAAGGATCTGCCTCCAAGAATCAGGCCACATCTGAGAGTGGTAAGAAATGGGACACGTTATCAGGCAGTACATCTATTTAATAAGTTACCTGTAGAGATAAAAGGCCTCTTGGACAAACCCCAAGTTTTTAAAAGAAGACTGAAAGCATTCTTGCTAAAAAATTGCTTTTATTCAATAGATGATTTTTTAATTTACAAACCATCTCAGGGATAAGTAGTTTATTTTGGTTGTAATAGACATGATGAATTTTTTTTTAATTAGAATTTTAGTGATGAATGTTTCTATTTTATTGTAGTTTTCTTTATTAGTCGTTTTTTTATTAGGATAATTATTAGTTTTTAGAATGAACTTATATTTTTATTTGAATTATTGTTTTATGACATTTGTTGTGATTTTTTTAAATTGTAAGGATTTTCGCAAGGAGTTTTCAATACAATGTACATTGTTAAGAAATAAATAAATACAGTAGATGTCACGAAGATGTCTAAAGTTGAGAAAGGAATGCTGCGGTGAATGGATGTATTTTCATAGATTTTATGTATGTATTCGTACTTCAGCTGATCATTATTAATTTAATACTAACCTAATACAATTATTGTTATCATTGAATTTGTATGCTTATGTATTTAGTCTTTAGTAATAGTGTTGTAAAATTGTAATTGATTTGGATTAATGTTGATTTGCATGCTGTTTAGACAGATTTTCGCAGTACTTAAAATAAATCTTATTGTATCATCTAATTATACCGACCGGAAATCAGTGCAAATAAATTATTTGATTTATTTTATAAATTAAGTACTTAACGTTAACTGGAAGCTAGCTTTGTTAAACTCTGCATTACTCTGCCTTCTAAGGTTGCCTGAAAGAGATTGGTCTAAGTAATAAAGTAAGCCCTTTGCGCGCAATTAGATTATAAACTATTCTTTTATTGTAAGTGTCATAAAGAGTTTCTACCTATCTATGGTGTAGAAAGGACTATGAAGGGAGAGTGACGAATGAGATCTACAAGATTGAAAGACGAAGGTCGTTAACGACTAAATTCAGGACGTTCTAAGTAAAGGTCATATGTACCCTAAACCTCGGAGCGTGTATGTGCGGGTTGATGAGAGTAGAGGAAACGAGGGAAGTATGACAAGATCGTAGCAGCTGGAGGGCTGTGGTCTCTGCCTACCCCGACGAGGCGTGAAGCTAAGTTGCAAAAGTACCACCCCCTTGCCTTTTTCTGCCGTAAAGCAGCAGCTTTGGCTGGCACTGCTGTGTTTATGTTTGAAGGGTAAGGGGTCCAGTGAAGTAACCGGCACATGAGACATACCATACAAAAAAAAATCTTAGTTCGCAGGGTGGGTAACGCGCTTTGCTGTCTTATTAGTGTCACATTATTTCACCAATAAGACAGTGGGTATCGTGGGCGGTGATGACCACTTACCACCAGGTGGCCAACCTGTTCGTTGGCCCACTTGTGACATAAACAAAAAAGGATCTGGCTGCAAACATCAATGAAATTTCTTCTTGATTGCCAAATTATTGTACAGTCAAGAGCACATCAAGCTTGACACATTGGACTTTGCACCGTTCTTATTTCAATAGACGTACGGGCTAGATTTGCATAGCAAGTGTCAAGCTTGACCTGTCGTTGACTGTACCATTCTTATTTCGCAAGTGTCAAGCTTTACCTGTTTTTGGCTGTACAACCTATTCGGTCTGTGTAATAATTTCGAATTCGTATCAAATTATCACATCGATTTTCAGCCCTAATTAGTCGGTATTTAGCGTACGGAACCAATAAATTCGGTAACTATTTAGGGTTCATTAGGCAAATTAATTGTTGAGCATTGCATTTCGATTGCGGCGTTCGAATTTCGAATGAAAAGCTGTTGATTTGCAAAGGAATTTTATTTAATTTTAGGAAGTTTTGTTAAATTTTGAGCTGTAATTTTTATCTTTAATTTTGATAATGAAGTGCATAAATTCATAGTTTGAAACTGTAAACTGAATTCCAAACGTGCGTTAGTCAAACATTTTGGCGTGAAGAGCAAAATGGTGAGCTACCAGACTGGATTTAAAATGGCCGCCTATCACACCGAGATCACACTTCAGTCACTCCAAAGAATAAGAAATCACTATAAAAAAGTCCGAGCTTCGTGCGCGAACTTCGGGCGCGGTAATCAGACGTCTGAATGTGCAGGCGGTGTAGCCAGGAAACCTATAATATAATAGCCTGGTGTATCAGATACATCCCCGCCCCGTGTGGTGCCGGCAAAGAATAGTACCGACCCATCTCTACCCGTGGGTCGAGGTCCCAAAGGGCGACTAAGGGTTAATAAACCAGCAGCATCCTTCTGTGTATCGTATCGTCTTACATTCTGAGTCACCAACAACTGCGTTCCATGGTGCCAGCCGTAAGTCTAACAAGCGTGGTGACTTCCCCTCCACATTGTTTCAGCTAAAGCTGGAATTTCGGAGGGAGTTCCCTGTCGTGTAATGGACGTTTTATGGGATGTCATAATGATCAAATACATCCGCTTCTTTGCTGACTCTGTATTTATGTTTTTGAACCTTTGGCCGAAGACAACCCCTGAATCCCTCCTGACTCGGCTGCCCATCGAAGGTGCCATAGATAGAGGCAACCTCAAAACATTAGGTGGCCTACGGACTTGTTTGTCACGCAACGAGAGCTAAAGCGCAAAACACACACACGTACACCGTACACGCTTGGAGCAACTGAGAAGCGCTATTTGTCTCGCTCCCACATGGAGGAATGCGTGTGTGTGCTTGTTCGCCTCTATTATCTTACGAGTATACGGAGCACTGTTTTTGATTCGCTCACCGCACACCAAGCAATGTTTTTGTGCTTATTATCGTTCGAGAAACGACAAAGACCTACTCGTTGTAGTTGAACGATAAAATACGCTCGAAGTGCGTCGATCAAATCAAAAATAGAGCTCTCCGCCTTACCGCTCGCTGCGCCATCTCATCTCGCTTATTAGCGTTAAATATATCCGAGTTATAATTACGCTTCGGTCTACATGGCGTCCATAACGTTGGGTTTAATATTCATGTACAGCTTATCCTGCGAGCACCCTGTACATCAGCAGCACTTTGCACGTACTGTATACTGTACTGTAGGGTGTGTATTTACTTGAGTAAAACCGTGTTTGTACTTTTTTGACACGTAATAATAAAAGGTTTAATAATTTAATAGACCTTAGGCTAAAGAAAATATCGGTTAAATTAGACTGGCCCTTTGGTGTGGTTGGTAGTGAGCCTGCCTTTCATGCCGTGGGCCGCGGGTTCGATCCCCGCCCAGGGCAAACATTTAAGTGATGAACACAAGAGCTCGTTTGCCCACTCGTGTCATAAAAAAAACAGTGTTTTTTCTGTGTCTGGGAGTTAGTTATGCACATGTAAGTATGTATTTTTATCAGTCTCTGGTACCCATAGTAGCTTGATCTAGTTTGGGATCAAATGACAGTGTGCATTGTCCCCCAATATTTATTTATCTTATCCGTATATCTTATACTCCAGTCACTTAACGTCTTATATCGCCTTTACGTGGACACGCCTGATATGTAGGTAGGAAAATAAACCTGTTTACTTTGTCATCGGCAACTGACAGTCTCGCAATAGATATCATACGCGTAACTAGCTGTTTCATTTCTAAGCCCTAGTTCCAGTCTAGACTAGCTCAAATGCACGTTAATGGCGACGAGAGTTAATTACGAGTGTTAGAACGCGTGTTTACAGTAAAAACAAGTGATAACAAAATGTCTGTAGGCAGGATTAAAGAGTTTGATCTCGTCAACGGGAACTGGGTGAGCTACTGTGATCGAGTGAAAATGTACTTTACGGCCAACGACATTAAGCCGGAGTTGCAATTACCTACCTTGGTGTCGCTTGTGGGTGATGAAACGTACGAGTTAATTGAAAATTTATCAAGCCCAAAAGAGGTTTCAAAGTTGAGCTTCGAAGAAGTGGTAACGCTAGTAAAAAACCACTTGCAGCCGCAGCCGTGTGTTATGGCAGAAAGGTACAAATTTCGTCAGCGTCGGCAGCAGTCCGGAGAAAATGTGGCGCAATTTGTGGCAGAATTAAAACGTCTGTCGCGTAACTGTGCTTTTAAGGAGGCGTTAGAGGATCTGAGTGATACAGCTCCTGATAGCGAAACTCCAGTTCCAGTTGATAGTGAATCCGTGACACCAGTTAGTGCACCGTTCAGCTCAGTAAACAAGTCATCAAATCGCGGCATGGGGTACTTATCCACTAACAAAGACGGGTTTAGAGTTACCTTGAAATCGGCACAAACCCGTAATTTCCCATTAGGTTTTGTTACAGGTACCAACGGCGTGGCCCATTCAGAAAATTCGACTGGTTCGATTATACCACTCTTTAACATTTCGTCCAGCTCGGCATCCACTCGACTCCGCAAAGCATAGGGCAAAGGTCGCGCGCGGCAGTATATCGGCACAGTGCCCTCGCGCACGTGCAGCGTGGCTCGCCCGCCAGTGTACAGTCCCAAGCTACCGTCGAATAAATTACAATACCTGTCAACAAGTGCGAGAACATCTTTGTCAATAATACTATTACACAAAACGTTACAGTTTTCCGTATTTTTACTACTCTGACAGTTAGGTATTTTAATATTTAACTCTGATAACCACTGACGTCCTAGTAGGGACGTGGCTCCGCCCTCAATTACATACAAATCTAGTACTTTCCTTGTCGTACCGTAGGACACATGAGGGCTTATTTTTCCCATTGGGCAAACCTTACTACCATCATAGAACTTTAGAGTTACACAGTTTTTTTGTAACGGAATACTACTAAATAACTTAGTATAAGTCTCTTTGCTAACACAAGAACACGCACTGCCAGTGTCCACTTCCATTAATAGTTCTACATTATTGATAATGATAGGTAAGCTCACCGGAGGGTAACTCTTTAGAGACATTTGATAAATAGCCTCTTCTTCTGATGACTCATCCCGTTCTACAGACTCCTGACTCTCAGCCCGATCCGAACCCGTCACGAAATGGGTGGCCTGTCCACTGCGTCGCTTCCCGTTCCTGGCACCTTTATTTCGATATTTACCAGTGCCACCATTCGGCTTAATTGACAATGGTTTCTCGCTCCTTGAGCGGGTTGACGGACACACACGAAGTAAATGACCCACAACATGGCAGCCGCTGCAAATGTAGTTTTTAAACCTGCACTGCTGCAAACTGTGCCTCCAACTGCCGCATGCACTGCAACGAGTTCCGGAAGCGCCGCCGCTATCACTGCCCCGAGACATGGAGTGGCACGCCTCTTGCGCCGACCCAGAATATTCAACTGCCGCAGAATCTTTCTCCGCAGCCTCCATTGTCGTGGCAAGCGTCACGGCCTTTGAGTAGGTCAAGTCTACTTCCGCAAATAACCTTTGTCGAATGATGTCGCAGCTCAGTCCACACACAAATTGGTCTCGCATGTTATCATCTAGTCCGGCTATTTTTCAGCGAACAATTACGAACGTGCTGCGAAACATACCAGGAGCTAGGTTGTTTAATGTGGGGGCATCGCGTGATCGTCCCAGAAAAATGTAGGGAACGCGTACTTAAAGAATTACACGAGACTCATATGGGCATGGTAAAGATGAAAAGCCTAGCCCGTAGTTATGTCTGGTGGGCGGGTCTTGATGAGGCCATTGAGGCAAAATGTCGCTCATGCGAGATATGTGCGGCGCACGGGCCGGCTCCGCCAGCGCACGCGCCGTCCCCGTGGCCTTACATAGAAAGGCCTTGGCGCAGATTGCACATTGATTTTTTAGGGCCACTATACGGGTTAAAATTCCTCATAGTAGTAGACTCGACGTCAAAATGGATTGAGACTTTCAAAATGACATCCACTAACGCTAAAGAAGTAATTAAAAAATTACGACACTTGTTCTCTCAATTTGGCCTGCCATGTCAAGTAGTATCGGATAATGGTCCACCTTTTTCCAGCGAAGAATTTAAATCTTTTCTTAAGAGTAATGGAATTGAACATAGCTTGACGGCGCCTTACCATCCATCGTCAAACGGAGCAGCTGAAAATGCTGTCAAGCTGTGCAAGTCAGTAATCAAAAAGGCTGTGAGTGAAAGAGTAGATGTTGAAACTGCTTTAGACAGATTTTTATTGTTGTATCGAACAACCGAACATGCAACAACTGGAGACAGTCCGGTAAGATTATTACAGGGGAGGTCGCTGAGAACTAGATTAGATCAATTAAAACCTGATCGTGTTGCTAGGGTTGAAAATCGGCAAGCTAAACAGGTACAGACGGCTGGTGGGACTAGTCGAGTCTTGCAACCAGGTGACCATGTGTACTTAAGAGAGTACGGTACTAAACGCCCGCACGATTGGTCACCGGGTAAAATAATTGACAGAGTAGGATCAACCGACTACACAGTCGAAACGAAATCGGGGCAAAAGGCACATCGTCATATTGATCAAATAAAAAAAAAAACAAGGCCCAGTAGATGAGTCATCACAGCGCGATAGGGCATTCTCTTCTGTTCAACGACAAGCTAAGATAGGGTCTTCAAAGGGGTTGTTACTTATCCCATCGGCAAGCTTTAACGTTGATTTGATAGTGCCGCAAGAAAATACTATACCGAGCATCGACGCGGTTGTGACAACGCCACAGGGAGGGAGTTCAGTAGATTCGATTGTTGCTAAGGAAGAACCGTTAATTCAGCAGGAGGACGATCCGACGACCTCCGCAGAGCATAGCGTCAGCCTTAGTACCGATGAGGAACTTTATTTAAGTGGGGAGGAGGATCTGAGTGATACAGCTCCTGATAGCGAAACTCCAGTTCCAGTTGATAGTGAATCCGTGACACCGTTGCTCGCCCGTTCTCCACCTAAGCGTGTAAGAATTCCACCAAAACGGTATGGATTTGAGTGATTAAAATATTGTTTCATTTTTTGTAAGTTCATGCAAAATTAGTATAGCATGCTATGAATAATTTGTGTTTTTATTCTTGTTTCTTTTATTAGTTTAAAGTTTCTGCTCAACTTGCTGATGTCTTATATTGTTGATTAAGTGGTAGGGTGATATGTAGGTAGGAAAATAAACCTGTTTACTTTGTCATCGGCAACTGACAGTCTCGCAATAGATATCATACGCGTAACTAGCTGTTTCATTTCTAAGCCCTAGTTCCAGTCTAGACTAGCTCAAATATATAAATGCACCAAATTTTTTCCAGGTGCTAGTTAATAGCTCTCAATTTTCGATAGGAGCCAATTCTTGGATTTTCAATGGAATTGGCTCCTATCAAAAAATGAGAGCTATGTACCTAACTAGTACAAGGTAAACATTTGGTGCATTTATAAGGCCCGTGGGCGTGTCCATGTAGTGGCCGCAATATTAGGTATATTTGAAGTTATAAGCCGATTACTAAAAATAGGTGACCGTCAGATACATTATGTGTTATAATATAACAATCTCTGGCTCAACAGCCTCCGTGGTCTAGTGGTTAGAGCGCTCGGCTCTCGATCCGTAGGTTCTGGGTTCGATTCCCGGTGGAGACACTGTCAAACAGAAACCACTTTGTGCGACTTCTTGCAATGAAGAATGAATAACCTAATTGTCAGAAAAGTACGATGATTCCGTGCTTCGGAAGGCACATTAACAAGGCGTGATATTATGTATGTATGTATGTTAAGCCGTTGGTCCCGACTACTATCTACGGATGTAGTCGTTAATGAGCCATGTCAGAGGCCATCAACTCTGACACCAGGGTTTGTGAGGTCGGTCATCGACCTTACAGTTCACACGATAATGATAACAATCTCGTAACTTTATCAATTTACGCCTCTTGACCTCTTCTTCGTCAGAAATTGCGTTCTTAAGGTGATCTGTAACGGCCAGCTTAGCCCCGAACGCAACTAGATGGAGCCACTGCTGCAAATATAAGGTTTTATTTTTTAATGCAATAAGTACCAACTGTATATGTGCAAAAAGACGATTCGCGTAAATTTCATCGTGCAACTTCAACGCCTAACAACTATTTCGATAAGAAAAATATCTTCATATGTCCAATTAAGTCAATTACTCTCTTCAGTCCGTGTCTACATGAGTACGATCACTCACACATGCACACAAAGCACAACCGTACAGTTTTGACCGCACGCCCACAATCGTAATATTGAACCAAAAATTGCTAACAAAAATAGTACATTCAGTACATTAACTGTATTTTTGTATTAATTAGCGATAAATTTAACTAAAAATAGCAGTATTCATTCGTTTTTCAACAGAATTTTATGTCCCGCGTAAGAATGCAAGTCATTTGAATTTTTGTATGGAAAACGGATTTCCTTAAGGCGGCAATCACACTTTCCTAAATTCAAAAACTAATTCGGCATAATTACATATATTGCTGGGAGGTTTGGTTCTGTTAATTTCACTATCCTTATCTTATTATGTGGGGGGGGCTAAGATCATTGTTGGGCCTCAGAGCACTTCGACCCTATGGGATCTTTTGTGCTTCCCCTGCCTTATTGCTCCTGTGATCTTCCGCTGTCTCCAAATATGCCCGTTATGAGCTTCGATGTAGATTTCAGCGGAAGGAGCCTGTAGTCTTCTGGTGTCGGATACGCCTGACCCAGAATCTTTTCACTATCCTTACTTGAACAAGCAATGTAGGTAACTGAATTAAGGAAGGTGTAATTGCGGTTTAAGGCCTTCATTATGCAATTTCATAATTCACATTTTCTTAAATCAGCCACATTAAAATACGGAACAGCTTCGAAAGGATTTTCACATAAAATGACTGAATCACAAACATCTGTCATTCAGACTTTTTTGTTGAAATTAACTTTAAAATTCTACGGCGAGTGACTCCCACAAAAACGATGATTTCAGTAGCCAGTGAGTCAAAGTAGTAATTTATATGCTTTATAACAACAAGCTGATACCCGCGACTTCGTTCGCGAGGAATTAATACGACTGTACGGTCTAATTTACTTACTCACTAGCTGTGCTCGCGACTTCGTCTGCGCAGGTTTATAAATTGTAGCCTATGTGTTATTCTGATGTATAAGCTATATTATTGTAAAGTTTCATTAACATCCATTCAGTAGTTGTTAGTTTGAAAGAGTAATAAACATCCATACTTACAAATTCTCGCGTTTATAATATTAGTAGGATTGTTTTCTCTCACTTCAGTGCATTTCCGACCGCCTCGGTGTGTGCATGTATCAGCATATCATCAGCAATTTTTTTTTCTTAGCCTGTACTGTCTCACTGCTGGGCAAAGGCACAGTAAATATATAATCTAAAGCAGTATGGAAACTCCTAACAAACGGCCAAAACTGGCGCACTCACACATGCGCACACCGCTACAGGAAAATAAGCAGTTTTCGCGCTGAAGTTAGTCGTGGGTGCCAAAACCATAATACAAACAAATAATAATAATAGGTACATAATATAGGGTCCCTATAAGTATGTATCTGTCCTTGTGCGATAAAAGGCGACTAAGTATCTTAATCTGCCCTTGTGTCATAAAAGGCGACTAAGTGTCTTAATCTACCCTTGCGTGATAAAAGGCGACTAAGTGTCTTCATCTGCCCTTGTGTCATAAAAGGCGACTAAGTGTCTTTAAAATTGTCCCCCCATACAAAACGCACTATCGGCTGACGTAGTTTCTAATGCTTAATGGACATAAAAACATTTTTTTTTCGTATTTTGACTTTTTACGGAAAGTTGTTTAGTTTTACGGTCCGAAAACATGCTGAAAGGAACACAGTTGATAGAAGCATCCAATATTTGAGTTCATCATACTATTCTTATTACAAAACTTCTGGGTTACAACCCTGACGCTCCGACGCAGAATAGTTCTTTTTTCAAAAAAAGGCCCGAGTTTCCATACTGCTTTAGCTTATATATTTACTGTGGCAAAGGCCTCCACCTCGTTCCTTCCCTCAGCAATTAGCAAAATAAAAGCATTTCAATTCGGACTCTCTTCGTATTTTATCACTAACTACTACCTCCTAGCATCTAAAGACTGTACGTGATCATAGCTAGTACAACGATGACAGTAATAAAAAAAGGCATATAAAGTGAACCGCCTACAGTGAGGTCCTCCCAAAATTATAACGAACGAATTCGGAAATGAGGTGTTTATTCGACCCCGCAGAACATCAGGACTTGAAAATTTACAAAAGTATTATACCGAAAACATGTCGATAGCCGTTTCGAATACTAACAACGCCATCTAGCCAAAAATTAAGTAGTAGAAAACTATAAGGTTACTTGAACTTAAAGCATACGAATCCGTCCATGAAACTGAACAATCTTTCCCATGAAACTATCAACTTCCCATAGAAAACGCAATTTGATATTTGCGGTATTTTTTTTTATTTTTTCGATTTATGTTCCTTGGGTAAAGTTGTTCATTTATGTGGGTTTTATGGGCAGAATGACATCCTTCATGTTTAATATACCCTTCTTGTTACACCTTTCATATAGTAAAATGTACTTCTTGAGGGGTGAAGCTATCTCTATTCATACTAAAACATTCCATAATAAAAAATCTGTTCAAAAACTAGAACCCGACTACTGGCAAATCTTGCTCTAAAAAGTATGTAACAAGAAAATATTGTCATCGGAAATTGTTATGTACAAACTATGGTATTAAATAAATATTCATAGCGATGTTCAGATAATAGCCGTGGTCATGTTATGCCACCTAACTTTTTAGAGCAAGATTTGCCAGTAGTCGGGTTCTAGTTTTTGAACTGATTTTTTATTTCAATTATTTTGGGGTTGTAAATACATAAAAAAGCTAACAACATATATATTTTTGAAATGTGCTCGTTAAGCCCTTTCATTTGATACCCAACACGGTACGGTAAAAACATTTTTTTTTATTAGTCCTTGACTTAATCTGCTCTAGAGGGCGCCACATACAATTAAACGAAATTTCTTATATCCTATAACCAGCGGATAATTAAGACGCTTCTAACGACACCGCATTTGTCAAAATATGAGAAGTAGTTTAGAAGTTATGATGGAACAGATGAACATACATACATACATACATACATACCTCCTTTTGCTTTGCCGTAGTCGGGTAAAAATAAATATTGTATTATCCATAAAAATGTACCAAACAGACAGACAAACACATTTAATTTAGTATGTGTTTCGAAACGATACAGTGACTCACATTATTCGCAATCTTTTTGCGATAGCAATTCGGCTAAATTAGTTTATGATTGGTTAGCAGTTTATCTTGGAAACTATGCATTTTAAATGATGCTACAATTTGACTTTAAAATAATGTTATTAAGTTTTTATTAAAATGATGCAAGAAGCACACAATTACGGACAAAAAAAACGAGTTAAAACGTATTTTGGTGTTTTCCTTGTTCTTGTAAAAGGAACTCCACTGCTCTAACGTCAAATACTTAAGTTGCGCCAATAGGCAATTTTCTATGACGTTACGTTAGTATGAAACTCCGTTTTTTTAAGCGTCGATAGGTACTCATCTCTGTTGGTAATTTATTTTTCTATGGCTTTGTAAAATAAATGTAATCTTTTTAGAAGAAAATATATTACTGACATTTGACAGTTGCAAACTGGATGACCATTTAGTATCAGTGCTTTTATCTCAGAACAAAAACCTCCTTGCTTCGCTTTTATGTCTCATTTTCTAACCATGATCAGTAGCGCCATCTAGTTGGAGTTTTAAAAAGGTGTTGGAAAACAACAAATACAAATATACTTTATTGCACACCACAGGACAGAAATTTAAACAAGAAACATTAATACAAAAGAATGTACAAAAGACGGCCTTATTGCTTAATGTCTACCAGAGCCACCTATTACCAAATAAACACAATTTTTCAACATAAATAAAACAAAAACTAGAGAATTAGGAACTCTACTGCCTAACCTAACTTCAAACAGGATGTGCCAATTTCACGGATTTCTTGTTCATTTTGCGCCAGCCTGCTTCGTTTAGTAGACTCAATGAAAAAGGTGAAAAAAGCTATCGTGGATGTCAATTTTGGCTTCGTAAAGGGCTTTGCACGGGAATAGAAACAAGAAAAAACCGGCCAAGTGCGAGTCGGACTCGCGCCCTAAGGGTCCCGTACCTATCTACCATATGATATACTAGAAGCTTTTGCTCTTTGATTTAAAAAACTCCACGACCATCCAACTTGACCCCTCTTTTATAGAAAAGTATTTGAAACGGGTGCTCACCTTAATTGGTTACCATTAGTTGTAAGAAAAATTGAAATATTTAATGATTTTAGACTTTTCCCTTTATTTGTACTGTGAGACCTAGCTTCTTGCCAAATTTCATAATTTTAGGGCAACGGGAAGTACCCTGTAGGTTTTTCTTTTTTGCATAAATGTATGGAGATGAGGACATAAAAAGCCATATCTTTGATTGCGTCGTTGTAAAAAAATTTTTTTCAGGTCTTGTGTGGTTTATGGACTTAATATTCGTTATCAATTTCAACCTGATACCTCTTCTCGTTCGTGAGAAAAAGTGTCTTGACAGACAGACAGACAGACAGACGGACAACAAAGTGATCCTATAAGGGTTCCGTTTTTTTATTTTGAGGTACGGAACCTTAAAAATGGATAGTATTGGAAGTATGAACCAGCTATAGCGCTTCTTCTTCTTCTTCTCGTATCAACGGCAAATGATTTTTCCGGTAACTTAGCCCAAAATGTAGCTACAGCAATAGCTCTTTGATTGCCTTCAAAAAGGTCCTTCCTAAAGCCACGATTACACTAGCTCCCAGCAATGTATGCCGAATTAGTCTTTGAATTCAGCTAGGTGGCTAGGCGTGATCGTGCTTTTAGAAACTAAGGAGGTAGGGCACGAAAGCAAGTGTGTCATAGATAGCAAAATGCCGCACTCACACTTGTCGTTATCAGAGAAGCCCCACCTCTTCTTGAGTTCTCCGCACTTGCCAGCCATCGATCGCAGTCTATTAACTTAATAGACTGTTAATGCGCTATTCAGCTATTGAAAATACAGAAAAAAACAATTAACTAGTCCTTTTGTAACTATTTATATGTTTCGTACCTCAATAAAAACAACCATGACCACTTTGCTGCTTTGCTGTCCCTCTGTCTGGCCGTTTGTCTGTCTGTCAAGACTGACAAAAGATTTACAGTATGTTGCCAGGAGTCACAAGCCCATTCTTACTTACTACTTACTACGCTGGCTCAGCGACCCCAAGAGGATCTTGGCCTCCGACACGAGAGTTCTCCATTCTTTCCTGTTCTGTGCCGCTTCTTGCCAATCGGCTCTCTGGAGGGCATCCAGGTCTTTCCGCACTTCGTCACCCCATCTGTACCTAGGACGACCGACTGGTCGTTTTCCAATCGGTCGTCCCACGTAAGCTCTTCTGGCGGCCCGATCCTCTCCCATTCTCTCCACGTGGCCGAGCCAGCGAAGCCTTGCAGCCTTGGTCTCGCCCATGATGTTGAATGAATGAATGAATGAATATATTTATTTGCTTTGAACAGGTGTACAATTTAGGTCTTATGTATCTAATATAAGTATCTCTATTCAGCCATAATACAATAGCATGCAAATTACATTCTTAATTCTAAATATTCATTTAAGCTATAAAAGTTTTTATCTAAGAGCCACTTGAAAAGTTTTAAACACATCTGACTAAAGTTAAGTTCTCTAATATCTTTTGGTAGGTTATTATATATCTGAATACATTTATAATAGCAAGAGTTGAGGAACAGTGTCGTTTTAGGAGTGAAATCCATAGCAAGCTTATCTAGATATCTAACCTTTCTGGGATTTACATCAATAGTTGATTTAAACAAACATTTATTATGCTTTACAAATTTGCAAACTTCATAAATATACATGCTGGGTAGCGTCAGTAAGCCCAAGCGTTTAAATACGGGCTTACAAGAGTCTTGGGGACCAATTCCAGCGATAGCACGAACACATTTTTTTTGAGCTATGAAAGCTCTCTTTATGTACGAGCCATTGCCCCAAATTAATAAACCGTACCTTAATACTGAGGCTACGTACCCATGGTAGGCAGTCATGGCAATCCTTTGAGATGTTATACACCTTAATCTTCTGAGAGCATATACGAATTTATTTACTTTAGAGCACACTTTGTCAATTTGAGAGGTAAAGTTAAGATTTTTATCAATAATTATTCCCAAGAATGTTGTCTTATCCGATTCGCTAATAACATGTCCATTATATTTAATATTTAATTTGATTTCCTTGCGACCTTTGGTCGTTAGTTGAATATAATTCGTTTTAGTCAAGTTAATATTTAAGTTATTGATGTCAAGCCATTGAATAATTAATTTAAGTGTATCATTAATGTCAGATTCATAAATGTCAATATTTTGTTTTTGAATACATTCACTCGAGGGTATTAACACAGAGAGGTCGTCGGCGAACAGTACACATTTATGTTTTAAAATACGCGGTAAGTCGTTTATGTAAAGTATGAATAGTAGGGGACCCAGTATACTTCCTTGTGGCACGCCGACATGGTTTGTAACATAATTTGACTGATAAGGTGTAATACAATTTGTATTATCATAGCCACAAACTTCTACACATTGCATTCGGTTTTTTAAAAAGGATTCTAACCACAATAGAGCTGGACCTCGTTGACCACAATAGAGTTGGGTTCGGGCAAGCCCATTCTACTTTTACTTTTTTTTTAAATAATAGGGAGTTTTCCTTGACGTTTGTCAACAACGTTTTTCAACAGCCTCCGTGGTCTAGAGGGCTCGGCTCTCGATCCGGAGGTTCTGGGTTCGACTCCCGGTGGGGACACTGTCAAACAAAATCCCTTTGTGTGACCTCCCCAGTTTGGTTAGGACATTGCAGGATGAATCACCTGATTGACTGAAAAGTTATATGATTCCGTGCTTCGGAAGGCACGTAAAGCCGTTGGTCCCGACTACTATCTAAGAATGTAGCCGTAAATGAGCCATGTCAGAGGCCTTTGGCGGCTCAACAACTTTGAGGCTCAACATAAGCTTTGACAGCAGATATCACGAGCTTTGACAGCAGCAATACAACTGACTTAATAATTTTCATACTGGGTGAACGTCCAGTATCAGTGTTTCCATTTTATATTTTCCTACTGCTAACTAGCAGCGCTATTTAATTGAACTTCCAAAAGCTGGTTGAAAACACCCTATTGAGATTACATTTAACTATTTACAAACATACGTTGACCAAAGAACCCAAAATATTTCAAAAATTACCTCAGTTCTAAAAGGCAGGCAATTAAGATCCCCAAATAAAATTCCACTTTTATTGCTTGATGCACTTATATATTTCTCAGTCCGATCAACGAAGATGTTGTGTATGACAATAATTCCCGTGACTTTTGGCAAAACATGAGGTTATTAGAATCCATGAAAGTGATGTGATGAAACACAGGATAATTAGGACGACGAAAGTTGTGAAGTTTTCAGACATATTTTAACGACTACTATTCAAGAACAGATCTAGGCGAAAATTAACTACTAAACATGCTTTTCGAAGCACTAAGGTCGGCACTAGTTTCGGTCCCGTATGATGTCGCGTCGTCCGTGTGGTGCCGGCGAAGAATAGTACCAACCCATCTGTACCCGTGGGTGTTGTAGGAGGCGACTAAGGGATATTATGAACTATCGTAACATCTGCGGTCATTAACAACCGCGGTCCTTGCTGCCAGCCGCAACGCTAACAAGCGTGGTGGCTATGGTACTTGCCCTCCACTTACTATTATTTAATCTGTGCCTCCACATTGTTCCAGCAAAAGCTAGAATTTTGGAGGGAGCTCCCTCTCCTGCACGGGGACGTTTCATGTGATCTTGTGAAGAGTCAACAGTAGCAATAGATGGCGACTGTGGCGAGTAAATTATTGTCAATGTCTCCGTACTAAAAACTTCACGTAGATTGGGTTATAAACTAAAACGGTTCGGTGTCAAGTTACATTGACAAACTAAATTATTGGTACAAGCGTCTCGCTCGTTAAAGAATAATTTTAAAACATTTATTTTGAGTGCAGTTCTTAGTAAGCATTTCTTTCGTGACACTGGTATCATATTCCAAAGTTCGTGATTTAGTCGATCGCATAATTTTATCGATTACGCCGGTTAAGCTAGTAGTGAAAGTAGTTAACCGAATCTATTCAAGTCGCGAGTGAATAGGTTTCTTTTCAGCTCGTGCGTCGACCTCATATCTATCTTCAAGGCTAGATCGAGAAATAAAGTAAGTTCATCACCAATAAAAAAACAATGAAAATTTTCAAGTAGAAAATGATCATCATGACATCCCATGAAACGTCCACTATAGGAGAGGGAACTCCCTCCAAAATTCCAGCTTTTGCTCAAAACAATGTGGAGGGGAAGTACCATAGTCACCACGCTTGTTAGCGTTACGGCTGGCACCATGGACCGCGGTTGTTGGTAACCGCAGAATGTAAGATGTTACGATACACAGAAGGATGCTGCTGCCCATCCTCTGGTTCACCCTTAGTCGCCTCTTACGACACCCACGGGTAGAGATAGATCGGTAACGCCGGCAACGCACGGGAATAAAATAATGTACACCGAAAATCCCTAAGGGAAGTGAATCTGCCCATGACTGAACAACTTTTTTGTCTTAATACAAAAAATATTTTTAACTTCTAATAGGAATAGCATCAGCTGATACTGGCGAATTTTGTATGGGAGGTCATCATCATCTCGTCATCAGGTCGACCTCACAAATATGGAGTCATCATAACATCCCATGAAACGTCCACTACAGGACAGGGAGCTTTCTCAAGAATTCTAGCTTTTGCTGGAAAAATGTAGAGGGGAAGTACCATAGTCACCTCGCTTGTTAACGTTACGGCTGGCACCATGGACCGCGGTTGTAGGTGACCGCAGTAAGTAAGATGTAAGATACAAAGGAGGATGCTGCTGCCCATCCTCCAGTTTATAACCCTTAGTCGCCTCTTAGGACACCCACGGGTATGTATGGGTTGGTACTATTCTTTGCCGGCACCACAGGGGGCCAAATATGGAGTAGGTAATATTTTTCGTTTATGACTAAACTCATGCACTCAGACCGATACTTTCTTCGAAACCCCTTCCCTCAAACCGATATTTTCTTCGAAATAGAAGCCTTTTCCAAAAACTTAAAGGGCACGAAATACTTACTTCAAAGAGGCAAAGATTGGAAATGGCGGCAGTACGTACAAGGTCCTCATGAAATAGTGAACATAATTTTAGTATGTTACTCAGACCATGAAACTGAACAACTTTTTCCATGGAAAATAAGTCAAAACACAAAAATAAATTTTTGACCTGCTATAGAAACTGAATTAGCTGATAGCGCATTTTGTATGGGAGGTCGAATTTGGTTTTTTGTACATCGATCTATGTTCCTTGGGGAAAGTTGTTCAGTTTCATGGTCTGAGTAAGATCCTAAAATTAAGTTCACTATTTCATCAGGACCTTATATTCTGCTCAAACTCAGCGATAAAAACGCGCGTCTAACACGCATTTGTATCGCTGCAAACGCGCGTGAGAGTCGCGTCAGCATCCCGTGCAGGTGTGCAAAGGTCTACTCGTACAAGTTGCGTTTGGCTTGCGTACGTTTCGCGTTTGTATCGCTACAAACGCGCGATAAAAAGTCGCGGTGTGTACGTATAGGGTCCGTTTATTTTACGTACTGTACCTACAGTGGTACGCCACCAATCAGAATGATTTCAAATCAGCACGTTTTAAAGAACGTGCATGCAAAAATTTTTTTACTAAAGCCGCGATTACACCTGCTTGAATTTGAAGACTGAATAAGAAATCTACCTAGGAGGCTACGTAGAAAAAGACGTTTGTGAATTCAGAGTTCTAGCTAGGAAGCTAAGTAGAAAAAGTGCCTACTAATACAGTTGCTGAATAGTGATGTTCCGATAGCGATAGTTTCGCTGTCGGTAGATGATCTTGAAATACAGTAACTCTGTTGAATAGCCTTATCGAAAATAATTATTGTACAATAAAATACTATCGATTGTTAAAAATAAGCTGATACAACCTCAAGACAAATACAACCGATAATTAAAAGAAGAAAAAATTACAAACAAACTTATTTGCGGTCTTAAAGATGGGCTTTATTGCTTTTAAAAATACAACAGGAATATCGAATCCCTCGACTCGAGAGTCTGCCTCGCACTTGACCGTTTTTTTAATATAAGTATATTTTTTGATCAATAAGTTGAATTAATCATTCGCACTTGGACATCACTAAACTTGCTAAGTCCCTTCAAGTAAAGGAGTTAGAAGGTTTAGTGATGTGAAAATTTTGCGAATGATTAATTCGAATCGAACAACTTGTCCATGAAAAATAAAAATAAAGCATTTGGTTTAATAATAAGTACTAATAATAAACTTTAAAAAATACACTATAAAAAAAATTGTATACGACTGTTCGGTTGAGTTAAGGAGTGATCACAGCTAGCTGAATTCAAAGACTAATTCGGCATACATTGCTCGTTGAGGTAAGGATAATGCAATAACATAACCAAGCCTCCCAGCAATGTATGCCGAATTAGTCTTTGAATCCAGCTAGGAGATGTGATCGTGGCTTTAATAGGCTGACAATACTTTTATTCTAACTAAAAGATTGAATAAAGCACTTAAATTCTTTATGTTTACTTGACTAGTGCAACCTTATTTTATTTCCTTGTTTGTTTTTTAGTATACCGATAATTCTGTTGTTTATTTTTTTGTAGTTATTCTAGTGTTTTTCTATACAACATAAATTAGCCCTTATTAATATTTTCCGTACGATGAGGTGTTATATTCGTATTGGCCCTTCACTAAAGTTCCTTACTGCGTTGCTTACTCAGTTAGTGACTTACTTAGTTCCATCTTTCTGCCTTCCTTTCCTACGTAGGAGACTAACTGACTTAGTGTGTGAATTCAGTCAGGTGTGATCGGCCCTTTAAGACGAAATAGCGAGCCATCTAGAGAACAGCGCAAGATTAAAATTTGTCTCACGTCGCGAGGGTCGTTAAATCAGGATGACACAATGACACTACGTTTTATTAACCTTGTGGCGCCATCTGCTGTCGAAAAGGAATTTCTTTTGTTTTTTCACCACTTTTGACTACCTAAATGCAATGCAACAGCTTTTTCCACGCTTTCTCTAAGGCTGAATATTCAAGCAAAATAAAAAATGCTCCTTCAAACAATATTACATTGTAACTTTATTGGGATTGCAACACTATCAAAACGTATCGCGATATGTATTTATTAATTTTACGAAATCTTACATTATCTTTACAGCATAAGTGTAATTTACAGCATAGCATAAGTGACCGACCATGTAGCAAATAGTGATATTTTTAATGTTACAAGGGAGCAAACGAGCAGGTGGGCCACCTGATGGTAAGTAGTCACCACCGCCCATAGCACCCACTGTCACAGATTAAATAATAGTAAACTCACTGTCTTATTAATGGCATATTTTGACACTAATAAGACAGCAAAGCGCGTTGCTCACTTTGAGAACTAAGATGGTATGTCTCATGTGCCGGTAATTTCCCTGGCTCCCTTGCTCTTCAAACCGAAACACAGGAGTGCAAAACACTGCTTCTTCACGGCAGAAAAAAGCAAGGGGGTGGTACGGTCAACCGCTCGTCGGTAGAAACTTTTTCAACTCTATTACTACGCCATAAGATCCTAAAGTGTTTCTACTGATGTGCTGTTGAGTTTACTACTCCAGACGGACTTTCCACGAAAGCCCTACCGCCTTCAAATTCAAACCTATTGAGGGATGCATCTTTAGATAAGAAAGCTAGACGACTTTTTATAGCCGCATCCCTCAATATCACGATCCGTATTGATAGTGTAATAAGCACCGCACTGTAGGTACGAAGACAGCGCGCCAATACGTATTTGCTAAAGCCACGATCACAACTAGCTGAATTCAAAGACTAATTTGGCATACATTGCTGGGAGGCTTGGGTATGTTAATTGCAATATCCTTACTTCAACGAGCAATGTATGCCGAATTAGTCTTTGAATTCAGCTAGGTGTGATCGTGGATTAAGTGAGCAGAGTTTGAAAAAGGTATGCCGCCATACATTTTGGTTCGATGTTATAGCGGATTTTGAAATCAAACTCGACTTTTGAAAGCTTGTTTGATTCGGTTTTAGTTGGTTTTGATAAGTCAATACATAAAATCTAGTAGATTGTATTTGAGAAAAAAAAAATGTAAATGCGAAAACTCTTTGATACTCGACCCCTCATTTTATTCAAAGTACTTTTTTCGCAAAAAAAAAGTTAATTCATGATGACAATGCGTCCCCAAGAAAACACCAAAAAAATGGCCTCCGCTGCCCCTCATTGTTATGACTAATACCGGCCCCTTATCTCGACTGTACAGCATGTCCCGAAAAGTCCTAGTCAAACAACTGGCGATACAGGGTGCCCCTTGATATGCGGCCCCAACACCCTGTGTTAAGGGCTAATCATTTGTATCGTTCGTCAAAGCGAGCAAATATTGGTGGAATGAGAAAACTGTATAAGTCACGATTTTCTTATTCTAAGTCGATACTTTTTTTTTTTTTTTTTTTATTGAAAATGGGCTTACTCTTGACCTCGATCTAGTCATGAAGACAGAGATGAGGTCGACGATGGAACGAGCTTACCCAGAAGAAGCCTATTCACTCGCGACTTGACTAGATTCGGGTTATATGAACTCGGGAACACAGACGCAGGCAGAGAATTCCACTCTTTAGCCGTGCGCATTATAAAAGATGTTTCAAAGCGCTTTGTGCGAATGTGCGGAATATCAACCAAGTATGGGTGATATCCTGCGGTGCGTCTGGACTCCCGATGGTAGAAGGGAGATGGTGGAATAAGCTCGTGGAGCTCTAGAGCACACTCTCCGAAGTACAATCTGTAGAAGACCGACAGACATGCAACTTTGCGACGGTGGGCCAGACTGTGAAACTTGGTTTTCACCAGCATCTCATCACCAACGAGCTTCTTGGCTCTGCGATCTAGCGACTTTATAAGGATAAGGACATTTATGTCTCCACCGTCATAGAGTACTTCCCGTTGACTTAGGCCATGTCCCGACCTGGCGTCAGTGAGCCGCTCACTGTGAGCCGACCCACTCTGAGCGGCGTATCGGTCGCTCACTCAATTCGTTCCGTCGGCGTAGTAAACTGAATGAGCCGCCGACCGTGAGCATAGTTCGCGGCGACTCAGCTGCTCACTGAATGAATCCGCAAGCGTAACGCCGGCGTAACGCCGCAGACTGCGTAGAGTGAGCGATGAATGGACACTTCATTTAAAATATATAGGGAGGCGTACTGGAGGCAGACAGTGAGCGGCTCACTGACGCCAGGTCGGGACACTGCCTTAAAATCATGTAATTTGGTTTTTCTAGACAAACATTATCACACCGCTCACACAAGGACCACACAGTTGCCTGTTTGGTGGAGTATTAGTCCAAACAATTAAAACTCCGCGGAATCTACTCAAATAACAAGAAGATTAGGGAAGTTAGATTTGACTGACACCTGCAACGCATGAAATAAACGAATCTTATTTTATTTTACTAGCACAAGAACCTAAGCGTGCGAAGTTTTTAGAATCAAAGGGCAAAAGCTAAAAATAACGACCGACCCAAACGCCTACTAAAAAAATTTTTAAGTACCTATGTACATTCCGGATTCGGACGCGGTGGACGAACCCGAGCGGTCGAATCACCCACTAAGGCCATTGTATTTATACCTATGGGTTTCATTAGTGTAGTGGCATGCAACCCTTAGTGCTGGAGTCCGACTTGCACTTGGCTTAATTTTTGAAAAAAATTGCTTCCCAAAAGATATGTTGCTCGTCGGTGGAAACACTTAGACCTTGAGTGGGTCTCTGGTCCCAGGCGTTTGCAGCGTAGCGCTGGTTCAGCTTATGCTGGCTTTGTTTCCATTTGCTTGCGCCGTGCGTACCTCTGTAGACATGTAACAAACCTTGGAGGAGTTTCATTTAAGATTCAAATATTAGCCAGCATTAAAAGTCACTGAAAAAGGAGTTACTACATTTTACCTCTTCCCCACCATAATAATATGATGTTGATACACGGAACCCGGTGTTGGTAGATACATCGTTTTCATCGTTTCGACGTGACGTACATTTGTCATATTACCGACGAATTTGTCGGCGAAATGAATTCTGGTTGGGATATGATATACATATTTCTTGGGAATGTTCGTTTCGTACACTGAAGAGCAAAGAAAACGGATCGATAGTTTTTCCGTACGTACATTTTCATACAATGATGACCTCAAAGTATTAGTCAATAACTTTCCCGAATCGAACAGAAATACGAATTTGATCAGATAGACGTTTAGATGAGAACCTTGTCAACAAACTAAAGCATTGTTCACATCTAAAATGTGCAGGAAAACCCTTTTGAGTACTTAAAAAATTTTATCGCGGAAAATATTATATGG
Organism: Athrips mouffetella; assembly: GCA_947532105.1. Classification (NCBI taxonomy): domain Eukaryota; kingdom Metazoa; phylum Arthropoda; class Insecta; order Lepidoptera; family Gelechiidae; genus Athrips; species Athrips mouffetella. Next base: position 15,070,438 of record OX383981.1, on the reverse strand, counting down.
AAAATTCAACGAAAAGTCCCGTTTTTAGGGTTCCGGGATGTATGTACAGTCAAAAACACATCAAGTTTGATACATTGGAAATTGTATCGTTCTTATTTCTAGCCCTCTACGTAGTAAAGTCGCACTGTAAGGCTGAGATCTTGACTTGCTTACGACTGTACTCATATAGAAGGTTGATAGATAGTCTAGGTATTTCTGTTTAGTCTTGTGATGAACTAACACCCCACTGGTACTACAGGATGTTCACAAATCCTGTCTTGTACTCGGTCGGCTGTGACATACACCCTGTGCGTGCGCTTCTTAAATAACGGTGAGGACATAGTAACGTTAAAATTGCGAGGAGGAAAAAAAGGAAAAAGTTGTTCAGTTTCATATTTAGAATCTACCGTTTAAGTTTTTTGAGTCGGTCACCGTCGGACACATAGTATACCTAAGGTACTTGGCCAAAACCCAGAAGCATGTCCGCCTCACAGCGAGCTCTTGGACACATTTCACACCAATAGATATTACCCGCTCTTCGCTCCGCCCGGTAATGTGTACGTTCGCTATCTAATCTACACATTGTACATTCCAAAGCACGTCTGCCTCATAACGAGCTTTAGGGCACTATTCACACCAACAGATAGTTACCCGCTCGCCGCTCCGCCCTTTAATGTGTACGTTCGCTATCTAAAGTCTACACATTGTACATTCCAAAGCACGTCTGCCTCATAACGAGCTTTAGGGCACTATTCACACCAACAGATAGTTACCCGCTCTCCGCTCCGCCCGTTAATGTATACGTTACCTATCTAAAGCCCACACATTGTACATTCCAAAGCACGTCCGCCTCATAACGAGCTTAAGGGCACTATTCACACTCGTTTTTACATCATTTCGCTGAAATTTCATAAAATCGTCGCTTCTATAGTATCGTAGGTAGTGATCACGGAAGCAAACAGCCTTCGTGGTGTAGTGGTTAGAGCGCTCGGCTCTCGATCCGGAGGTTCTGGGTTTGATTCCCGGTGGGGACACTGTCAAACAAAATTCCTTTTGTGCTACCTCCCCAGTTTGGTTAGGGTATTGCTGGATGAACCCGGTTGTCTGAAAAGTTCTAGGCAGGCGGGGTAGGCTTCTTCTGGGCAAGCTCGTTCCATCGTCGACCTCATATTTGTCCTCAAGGCTAGATCGAGGTCAAGAGTAAGCCCATACATAGTAAAAAAAAAAAAATAGATTGTGCCGTGCTTCGGAAGGCACGTTAAGCCGTTCTAAGGATGTAGTCGTTAATGAGCCATGTCAGAGACCGTTGGCGGCTCAACAACTCTGACACCAAGGTTTGTGAGGTCGGTCATCGACCTTGCAACCCATGTGACATGATGATGACGGAAGTTAAGAACATTGACCAGTGCAGGCGGATGGGTGACCGCGTTACTGACTGATTCTTTATTGAAGTTAACATTGGTTCCCAACAAACGCATCGGTTCCCTATGTTCTTTCCTTGCTTCAGAAGGCACTTTGATAATAATCGTTGTACTATGTTCTTGACCCCGATTTGAGGACCGATGTAGTGATAGAATAAGTAAGTAGTAAGTAGCCTATTCATTCGCGACTTGAATAAGTGGATTCAAGTTATATGCACTCGGGAACACAGACGCAGGCTGAGAATTCCACTCCTTCGCATTATGATGAGTACCTACTTATATTTCTATTAATAAATATATCATTGTTTTTTTCTTACAAAAAATACCTATTGTTTCTTTAATACAATGAGTAAGAAATTTGATCACCTATTATAACGTTATTGATATAAAAACCCAAATTATAAAGCGTCAAAAAAATCATAGCCCAAAAATAATATTAGACAAAGAAATATGTAGGGTACGTCCTTTATTTTCATTTAATAAACCTAACATAATACAATAGATAGAATATTGGCTCCCGAACGCCACAGGGAACGATCAGCGAATAGACGAATATATTTTGGAAAAAAATATCAAATTTCATACAAAACCAAGGAAAGGGAACTATCCGATTACTACCTTCTTCGGTACTATTGGTTCTCGAATGAACGATTTTTGAGTGAATAAAGTCGGCATAGAAATTAAGCAAAAAGTTTTTTTTTAATTGTCTGGTTGCTTCACTGAGGAAGGAGCCTATTCACTCGCGAATTAAATAAGTTCGGGTTAGATGAACTTGTGAACACTTGCTATACACAATGGAGTATGTTTTAGCTCTTGCATCTGCAAAAGCAATCTGCATTTTCAAAGGCTCTTTGGCTCTCGTACTATTATTAATCATAATTATCTTTAGTCTCTCTCTGCCTACCCCGACGGGAAAGAGGCGTGATGTTATGTATGTATGTATTATCCTTAGTAAGTACCTATGGGACCGAGCACTGACTAAGACGGCTTAGCTCAGAGACCCTTAGGTTATTTAGCCTTCTAGTACTAAGGGTGTCTGAGCTAAGCCGCGGACAGAGAGACGGACATGACGAAACTATAAGGGTTCCTTGTTGACTACGGAACCCTAAAAAGCGACGAGAAACCACTACACCACGGCCTACTTTAAGAGTTGGTTTTTTATAATAAAGTTCGAGTTCCGATAGTACCGCTTCGAATGTAAATGGAAGCATTATCGGTTTATTCGCATAGAGAGCCGCTCAGTTTACCCGCAATGCATGGGCTACCCACCAGAATATAAAACAATGACGGGAGGGAGTAGCAAGAAGAGGCGCATAGTAGTAGGAATAAGTGTGTCATAAAAACAGTACCAAGCCATCTCTACCCTAGAGTGTCGTAAAAGGCGACTAAGGTAGTCTGAGCGTCCGGTCATTCTATCAATCGTACCATCATAGATAGATAGATAGATAGAAACTCTTTATTGCACACAAATTAAGAGTAATTGCGTAAGAAACCTTATATCTAATTGCGCGCAAAGGCGGCCTTATTGCTTAGAGCAATCTCTTCCAGGCAACCTTAGGACTGGGAATCGCTGAGATGGACACGAGTAGTGCAGAGTTTGCTTAACTAAGTTAGACTAATTTGAAAATAAATCATCCAATCATCAATCATCATCCTTCCATCCATCCGTCATTCTTTCGGGGAATCCTTTTTACACGTAAATATTTCCATTTTTCCATACCAGATTTCCATTTTTAACGGCGGCGGCCAGAAGGAAGACCAACTCAAAAATCCTTATAAAACTCAAAACGAGCAAAAATATAAAGTCCTTTCACACTAAGCTACAATTCAGACTTACATACATACATACATACATAACATCACGCCTCTTTCCCGTTGGGGTAGGCAGAGACCACAGTCCTCCACCTGCTACGATCTTGACATACTTCCCTTGCTTCCTGTACTTTCATCAATCCTTTCATACATGCACGTCGGTTTAGGGTACTTTTAACCTGGCCTTTATTCAGAACGTCCTGAATTTGGTCCTGGTACGTTCGCCTAGGCCTTCCCCTTCCAACGTTTCCATTCACTCTCGCCTGGTAGATCTCTTTCGTCAATCTTCGTTCATTCATCCTCTCTACATGACCAAACCATCTCAGCATCCCTTTCTCGATTTTGGTCACTACGTCTTCTTTTACGCCACACCGTTCTCTTATCACACTATTTCTTATCCTGTCACTCAATTTAACACCAATCATACTCCTTAGCGCTCTCATTTCCACTGCATTAATTCTACTTTCATGCTTCTTCTGCCATACCCAGCTTTCACTGCCATACATCAGTGTTGGTACCAAAACTCCCCCATGAACAGCCAAACGAGCCTTGTGAGACACCTTCTGACTCTTCATAAAGGCGTGCAGGGCACCATTCACCATGTTTCCAGCATTCACTCTTCTTTCAATATCACTTTCACACTTTCCATCTCTCGTAAACTTTGAGCCCAGATACACAAACTCCTTCACTTGTTCGACTTGTTCACCATCTATTAATATAGTACACTCTGTCATACATTCTTCTCTTTCAAGTACCATTACTTTAGTCTTGCTTACATTTACTTTCATTCCTTTCTTGTCCAAAGCCACATTCACCATTGTTACCATCTCCTGTAACTCGTCAGCAGATGACGCAAGTACAACTTGGTCATCAGCGTAGAGAAGACATTTGATGAGTAACTCATTCATTCTCAGTCCACACATACTCTCTTTCAGATCAATCAAACAATTATCCATGAACAGGTTAAACAGCCAAGGTGACGCTACACATCCCTGCCTAACACCTTTTTCGATGCTAAACCATTCAGTGTACGCCCCGTTTATTCTGACACAAGCACTGGAATCCTCATAGAGAGATTTCAGTGCCTGAATCAGATGACCGTTTACCCCATACATAGACAATGCTGACCACAATTCATTCCTCACCACTCGGTCATAGGCCTTTTCCAAATCCACGAACGCGCAGTAGACTTTTTGGTTTTTAGCCAAAAACTTTTCAGCTATGCACCGCAAGGAAAAGACCTGATCTGTACATCCCATTCCCTTTCTAAATCCCGCTTGTACATCCCATATTTTATCGTCAGTATCTTTCATCACTCTTTCAATCAAAACCTTTGCATACAGTTTGCCGACGACACTGAGAAGGCTTATCCCGCGATAATTTTTGCAGTCCTGTTGTGACCCTTTTCCCTTGTACAGCGGCACAATCACAGCCTTGCACCAGTCACCTGGTACTTGGCCGTTCGTCCAACACAAGTTGAAAAGGCGGTACAACTGACTAGCCACAATGCCTCGCCCAGCCTTCAACATCTCGACCGACACTCTATCATACCCAGCTGCTTTACCTGATTTCATACTTTTCATCGCTTTCATAATCTCATCCATACTTATCTCACTTACACAATTCTCCTCTTCATTCTCATTCATTTCCACAGAAGACCTAGGTTCGCTGGCCTCTGCTTTTTCTCTCTCAAACAGACTTTCAAAATATTCCTTCCACCTCCTCAGAACACATTCTTCACCTTTTATAATACTTCCATCCTGGCTTCTGATTTTACTCAGCTCCGATGTTCCAAACTTTCCTCGGGCTGTCCGTATGGATTTCCAGAAAAACTTTTGGTTCAGACTTTCCGTCCCATATTTAAGGATAAATGTAGCGCGTGCTTTAACTCCAGTTTATGTACTGTTAGTTACAAGTAGGGTTGCCAGACGTCAGAGTTTGTGCTGATGTCAATCTTAAGACACTTGCAAGCAAGAAGTTTTGCAGTCTTTATTTAATCTAAAAATTTTTGGAGGGTTTTTTCTACTTAGAGTATGTCACCCTCGTAGGTCTCACAAAGAAAAACTGTACAAGTTTGTACAAGGCCCTAGCTATATTAGAGGTGGGCAAAGCTAGGATACTTTTACAAAAACCCACTTCTCCCCCGAAGTTTGAAAGGATTAGAAATTATGATCTTTCCGGCTCACTCCGGACATACTCCATCATGGCATGGCAGTGCAACCTGGCCTGTGCAGGTGCCCTTGGTTTGAAAGAGTTCAACTAGGCAGAAATGAGATTCTGACTGCTTATTATTATTATCGTATGGCGATTTTTTATTCCTGCGAGTTAGAATTTTATATCAGTGTTGGAGAGCCACGCCTCTGCCTCAGGTGTGAGCAAATGTAGTCCTTCCAATCCTCCCGGAAACTTTCTAGTTGGACATTCTTCAACGATGTGCTCTATGGTCTGAAAAGGCGCTCCGCAGTTGCAGGTTTTTCAGGTTTTTTGTAAACATACTAAACATTGTGACTGCTCTTCGGCTCCGATCCGGTAACATTCCATTGAACAGTTTTGGTCACCTGATGCACAAAACGCCATCTTGCGCTTGGCAGTCTTTGAAAAGATTTTGTAAACGTCATAATTTTCAATATTCAATAAAAAGTATATTTTCGACCTTATTACCTCTAAAAACTTAGCTTTATCGGTCGAAAACTGCGTGCAAAAGTAATTTTTGGCCGCTAGCGTGGAAAAGGTTTATGAAATTAGAACGAGATGAAGGTACTGGCGCTATTCGTTAGTATTTTCTTCGCTGTAGTGGAGTGAAAAATTGTGTGTTTCACTCGGCAGCAAAGTTATTTTACATCTTGTGCCTTGAAAGCCTTCGTACGCCCAGAATTATTTTTGAACCACTCGCTTCGCTCGCTTCGAAAAGAAAAGCGAAGCGAGGTTTGAAATTCTAGAATCATTCGCTTGCTCAATTTAGAATACAAGCCACTCGCGCCAATTAATAATTTTGGTGCCTTGCATAACAAACCACTATTATTGCTTCACGCGCTTTTTGTTAGGACTTTATAATAAATTTACATCTGGTAACCCTAGTCACCAGCGAAGCGGACAGTCGGAATCACACTTTTATACTGCACTCAGTTGCACTATTGTTAATGTAAGTATCAGTTATTTATTTTATTATATTGTTTGTTTTGAACAAAGATAATTAAACATAACATGTCGCCTTTGAAAGATATAATTTAAAACTTTATTAGGAAAAACATTGTTTTAATGGATCTACTTACATTTTTATTTCATTATTCTCATTTGTTTTATTTAGTTAAAACTGTCATCAAGGAAAAATTGTACAAGAAAGGTTAATATAATATATCAGATTATCTAGAAGAGAAAAATCCATGGGATTAGGCACAGGGAAAAGGCTACGGTTCTAACAGGCTAATTCAACATTCAAATTGACTTAATTTTATGTTTATTAGATAGATAGATAGAAACTCTTTATTGCACACAAATTAAGAGTAATTGCGTAAGAAACCTTATATCTAATTGCGCGCAAAGGCGGCCTTATTGCTTAGAGCAATCTCTTCCAGGCAACCTTAGGACTGGGAATCGCTGAGATGGACACGAGTAGTGCAGAGTTTGCTTAACTAAGTTAGACTAATTTGAAAATAAATTAGGTACATAAAATCAAACAATAAACTTATTTACCAAAATACTTAAATACAGACATAGAATAAATAAATACACATATATACTTACATAAAATAATACATTACATACATAATTGTTCCGCTGTACAAAGGAAAAGGGTCACAACAGGACTGCAAAAATTACCGCGGGATAAGCCTTCTCAGTGTCGTCGGCAAACTGTATGCAAAGGTTTTGATTGAAAGAGTGATGAAGGATACTGACGAAAAAATATGGGACGTACAAGCGGGATTTAGAAAGGAATGGGATGTACAGATCAGGTCTTTTCCTTGCGGCGCATTTTTGGCTAAAAACCAAAAAGTCTACTGCGCGTTCGTGGATTTGGAAAAGGCCTATGACCGAGTGGTGAGGAATGAATTGTGGTCAGCATTGTCTATGTATGGGGTAAACGGTCATCTGATTCAAGCACTGAAATCTCTCTATGAGGATTCCAGTGCTTGTGTCAGAATAAACGGGGCATTCACTGAATGGTTTAGCATCGAAAAAGGTGTTAGGCAGGGATGTGTAGCGTCACCTTGGCTGTTTAACCTGTTCATGGATAATTGTTTGATTGATCTGAAAGAGAGTATGTGTGGACTGAGAATGAATGAGTTACTCATCAAATGTCTTCTCTACGCTGATGACCAAGTTGTACTTGCGTCATCTGTTGACGAGTTGCAGGAGATGGTAACAATGATGAATGTGGCTTTGGACAGGAAAGGAATGAAAGTAAATGTAAGCAAGACGAAAGTAATGGTACTTGAAAGAGAAGAATGTATGACAGAGTCTACTATATTAATAGGTGGTGAACAAGTCGAACAAGTGAAGAAGTTTGTGTATCTGGGCTCAAAGTTTACGAGAGATGGAAAGTGTGAAAGTGATATTGAAAGAAGAGTGAATGCTGGAAACATGGTGAATGGTGCCCTGCACGCCTTTATGAGGAGTCAGAAGGTGTCTCACAAGGCTCGTTTGGCTGTTCATAGGGGTGTTTTGGTACCAACACTGATGTATGGCAGTGAAAGCTGGGTATGGCAGAAGAAGCATGAAAGTAGAATTAATGCAGTGGAAATGAGAGCGCTAAGGAGTATGATTGGTATTAAATTGAGTGACAGGATTAGAAATAGTGTGATAAGAGAACGGTGTGGCGTAAAAGAAGACGTAGTGACCAAAATCGAGAAAGGGATGCTGAGATGGTTTGGTCATGTAGAGAGGATGAATGAACGAAGATTGACGAAAGAGATCTACCAGGCGAGAGTGAATGGAAACGTTGGAAGGGGAAGGCCTAGGCGAACGTACCAGGACCAAATTCAGGACGTTCTGAATAAAGGCCAGGTTAAAAGTACCCTAAACCGACGAGCATGTATGAAAGGATTGATGAAAGTACAGGAAGCAAGGGAAGTATGTCAAGATCGTAGCAGGTGGAGGACTGTGGTCTCTGCCTACCCCAACGGGAAAGAGGCGTGATGTTATGTATGTATGTATTAAATAATAAATGAAAAACGAAAACAAATTTTAAACAAATTCAATTTCAAACAAAGATTAGGAGACTTAGTCGCCTTTTATGACACAAGGCAGATTAAGACACTTAGTCGCCTTTTATGACACAAGGGCAGATTAAGACACTTAGTCGCCTTTTATCACTCAAGGAAAGGTTAAGTCACTTAGTCGCCTTTTATGACACAATGGCAGATAAGACACTTAGTCGCCTTTTAAGACACTAGGACAGATTAAGACACTTCGTGGATGATTAGGACACTTATCACACCCGGAAAGGGTAAGTCTCTAAGTCGCCTTTAATCGCAAAACGTCACTTAACCGCCATTTATCACACAAGGGCAGGGCAGAAATAAAAATTTATATATCCATACTCGTATGCCGCACAATATGACATGAAACAACCGACAGCAAACTAACCCACCGCTTCCCTTTACGCGACAACCGCGACAGAATACAGGGCGAACTTTGCTTAGCGGCCTGTAGAAACGTGCGTCTGTGTGAGTGCGCCATTTTGGACGTTTGTATGAAGCTTCCATACTGCTGTGCTGTAGGGTTTGATTGTGAGCGTAATGATCGGATCTTTCTGCGTCGGAATTTCCGCAATTGTGCCGTTACACTAAAAGGTTTATTTTATTTTTGAGTACCTTGGTAAAGAGTCGTATTAATAAATCCCTCTCTGTCAAAGATGTATATTGAGATGTTGCATTAAATTAGTAGTCAAAACTTAAGTAGCTCTTTGCCAATAAATCACATCTTGAAGTATCGCGTAAGTTGAATTTTTCCCTTTCCAAAAATACTTATATAATATTTGCCTACCTTCCTTACTTCCTTACTTCCATAAATAAAATTGTTTAGTATAATAATATCTTCTACGTAAGAAACACCAATTTTCATCTTTCGCTCTTTTATGGTTCAGTACATATAAATACGAGGGCCAAACCGACAAGATCGGGAATAGAATACTCAGGAATAAATTAGATTAAAACCTTTTTGGTTTATGACATGTAGTATTATTTCAAACACAATTCCATTTTTGAATTTTAAAAAAAGTAAAAAAGAAAAGAGTACTCGTAGTAGCCATTTGAATTTGACAAGTCAGTGGGGAAAATGGAGCTTACGCGGGAACATTTCCGTGCCATAATTTTTCACAACTTTCGTCGAGGTTTATCTCAAGAACAATGTCTCGCCGAGCTTGTTTCTGTTTATGAACTTGAAGCACCCAGTAAAACGACTATATATCGTTGGTATTCTGAGTTTCGTCGTGGACGTTCCTCTCTCACGACAGTTCCTTCTACTGGTCGACCAAAAACAGCGGTAACACAAGATAACATCGATGCTGTGCGCCAATTAATAAAAGAAGATAGACATGTGACATACGAGCAGATTCGGGCTTCTCTCAGCATTGGTATGACAGCGATTCAAACTATTTTACATGATGAACTGGGTGTCGAGAAGTTAGTTTCCCGCTGGGTGCCCCATCGTTTGACCGAGGAACAAAAGTCGGCTCGTGTTAATTGGTGTCGGTCTACTCTGCAACGGTTCAATAGCGGGAGCTCAAATGCAGTTTACAATATCGTCTCTGGTGATGAATCGTGGATTTATTCATATGAGCCCGAAAGATAACATCAATCGGCTGTTTGGGTCTTCGAAGGCGAGGTCAAGCCAACAAAAGTTGTCCGCTCTCGTAGCGTGTCGAAAAAAATGGTCGCTTCGTTTGTATCGAAAACTGGTCATGTGGCTACGATTCCTTTACAAGAACGCAGAACGGTTACTGCTGATTGGTACACAATAGTTTGTTTGCCGGAAGTCATAAGAGAACTTCGTAAAATTAATCCGAATCGTCGCATCATTTTTCACCAGGATAATGCGAGCTCACATACCGCTCGCAAAACGATCGCGTTTTTAAATCAGGAAAACGTGGAGTTAATGGACCATCCACCGTATAGCCCTGACTTGAGCCCCAATGATTATTTTACATTCCCAAGAATTAAAGATATGCTACGTGGTCAACGATTTCAAGGCCCAGAAGAGGCAGTCGAAGCTTACAAATCGGCCGTTTCGACTATATCCACTTCAGACTGGAATTACTGTTATAATAATTGGTTTGATAGAATGCAAAAGTGCATCGATTGTCACGGAGAATACTTCGAAAAACAATGAAAGTAAATATTGTTGTAATAATTTTTGAACTTTTTTCTATTCCCGATCATTTCGGTGTGGCCCTCGTATAAGGGTATAATAGAAGTAAGATTAATGAAATGCGCACAGCTATGGAGTGGAATTCTCTGCCTGCGTCTGTGTTCCCGAGCTCTTATAACCCATATCTATTTAAGTCGCGAGTGAATAGGCTTCTTCTGGGCAAGCTCGTTCCATCGTCAACCTCATCTCTGTCCTCAAGGCTAGATCGAGGTCAAGAGTAAGCCCATACATAGTAAAAAAGATTAATGAAAATATGTGTCACAAGGTATTCTGACATTCATTCAGTCATTTTAAATACGGTATAGGCGTCATTCTGTAAATTTTGTATGAGGATGTCAAATCACGCTTGGTGATTTGACTTTTCAAGTTTTATAACTTCAACTTTCAACACAAATATTTGACCTCCCATACAAAATGCGCTCTCAGCTGATGCAGTTTCTATGGCAGGTCAAAAATTGATTTTCGTATTTCGACCTATGTTTCTTGGGGAAAGTTGTTCAGTTTCATGGTTTGAGTAACATACAAAAATTATGTTCACTATTTCATTAGGACCTTACATAAAATGTTGCTCGTTTAATAGGACAGGATTACAACGATTAGTAGTAAAACAAAAAATGCAAATCGAACACGCTAAGAATTCCGTGCTACCACAAAATACTCGTATTATCTTACAAGGTAGGTATATATTTTCGTGATATGGAACACCGAGCACAACGAGGTTTAAATCTCTTTGTATAATAATAATATCATTTATGTTTTTGTTTATGTGTGCAATAAAGTATTTATTCATTCATTCATTCATTCAAATGGTTATACAATTAATACTTATAGGCTAAACTTATGCATTACAGTGGAAGATAAATTACATTTGCCTGCAGCCGTATTCCGAAGTGAAACTACGATAATATCGGGCCGATAATTAGTCTACGGTTCGGCCTTTGACAAAGAAATTCCCATACAAACCGAGCGTAATTGTAGTTGTCAATCTGATAATATCGGAGCTCCGATAAAACTTCGGAATACGCACCCTGAACTAGGAGAATCCTGTATTTCAGGCGGAGACAGGGCTTACAAACTTCTAAAAATAAATAATATTACAAATACTTAACCTAAATATTGAAATAAATTTATTTTGTGACTGTTAACAATTTTTCTGTGCTTTCGTAGGACATAATTAAGAGGGCATATTTGAGAAGTTTCTTAATTTCACTATAGGAATGGGAATATAGATCAAACCTCGAATTCAGTGTATTGTAGAGGCCCTAGAAATACAAAAATCTAGAAGAAAAGGCAAACCTTGTGTTGTTTTGAGGGCAAACAATATCGTTCCATCTTTTGTTAATCTGCTATTCTATGGAACCCTAGGTGCGCGGCTCCAACTCACACTTAACCAGGTTTTCCTTATTTCTTCCCTAAAGGATAATAATCTAATATTCCTGCTCACTTTGAGCGACATGAATCAAATTTAATTTCATTAAGTAGGTGGCATCTGTCCCGCACGTTTTCACAATATTTTTCCCCTCCAGTACTTAACCGGGTGTAGGTAAATAACTGGGTATATCATACACGGCTATATAGGGTCCTAGAAAAATAGTGTGTAACTTAGAACATGAAACTGAACAACATTTTACAAGATAAAAAGAAAGAAAAATTTGACGTGAGCCGGATTTGAACCAAAAATCTTCAAATCCGGCTTGCCTCAAATTGTTCTTCCTCTTTATCTATTTATAACTTACTAGCTTTTCGCCTGCGGTTTCACCCGCATTAAACGCGTTTTCCCGTGGGAATGAAGTGTTTACCGCGGAAAAAGTAGCCTATGTGCTATTCCAGGACCTAACCTATATGTGTGCCAAGTTTCATTAACATTCATTCAGTAGTTTTTACGTGAAAGAGTAATAAACATCCATCCATACTTACAAACTTTCGCGTTTATAATATTAGTAGGACTACTTCGCAAGGTGTCCATAAATAACCCGATATAGCATTATTTATCAGAACACATCGCAGCGTGTTTATTTTTGCAACATCCTATGATAACATCTTGTATCACACACCCGGCTCGGTATAATAATACCCGGTTTGAGCTTATCCGGATCAGGAGTCCCGGGTTGGTATTAAACCTCTTACTTGGGAGCTCTGCTTGCAAGATGAAAGGTGGATTTACGCATTTTTGAATGTTACCCAAAAGTATTTGAGAGAGCGAATTAGATAGGCATAAATTTTTGTTTTTATAGGGAGATTTCGTTCGCACATGCGTGTTTTTTTTTTCGACTTAGTGCGATTCGATTCAGGTGGCAAACAATGTTAGAAATTTCTGTTTTTAGGGTTCCTTAGTCAAAAAGGAATCCTTATAGTTAAGTCATGACCGTCTGTCTGACTGTCTGTCTATCCGCGGTTTAGCTCAGAGACCCTTTGTACTAGAAAGCTGACATTTTGTACGGATATACATTTCATCCACGCCGACAATGTAGTAGAATAAACTTTTGAAAAACATTTTGTTAAGGTACCTCCCCTACAAGTAAAGTGGGGGTAAATGTTTTTTTTTCTTGTCTGCCCCATAGTGTGGGGTGTCGTTGGATAGGTCTTTTAAAAATAATGTAAGTCTGTTACGATCAGTTTTCGATTTAGGGATCCGTTTGCGATATATTAAGCTTGAAAGCGCATATATTTGTTGGAGTCTAGTGTCCCCCCCTGCCGGCTATTAGCATTGACTTGAATTTAATCAATAATTATTGTAGAAGGAGACAATTTAAAATTTCCTGAGATTTTATATAGCTGAAACCTACGAATAAATAATAAAACTTTCTTTGTAAAACCACTCCATACTTCAAGTCGATAGCATGACAAATTGCTGGCATAAACAGGTGCGACTGAAAGACAGACGAAGACATACTAAAGGTATCCGTTTTTACCATTTAGGTTCGAAACCCTAAAAAATATATTATACACGAAATTACTAAAAGGAAGACTTTTTTAATAAAAATTATTCAGTCTAACCTATTTACTTCTTATATTAGGCAGTGAAACTATAGCGTAAATATAAAACCCTGAACATAATGAACACAGCGCATAATTCCAGTTTTATATGAACATAATGAACGCAGCGAGCAGCGCAGAACTAACGCCGCGAATGGCAAGATAGTGCATATTTAGTAGCCCGCGTTCTGCAATTCATAATTAGTTGCACTATCTCTGAAGATGGAGACATACGGGCTGAAATAACAAATTGGTACGCGGCGGCTTCCGTATGTTTAACAACAGAACGCGTACAGTCAGTTTTTTTTACCGTGGATGGGCTTACTCTTGACCTCGATCTAGCCCTGAGGACAGAGATGAGGTCGACGATGGAACGAGCTTGCCCAGAAGAAGCCTATTCACTCGCGACTAAAATAGATTCGTGTTATAAGAGCTCGGGAACACAGACGCAGGTCGAGAATTCCTCTCCTTAGCGGTGCGCATTATAAAGGATGTTTCAAAGCGCTTTGTGCGGATGTGTGGAATATCAACCAAATATGGGTGATATCCTGCGGTGCGTCTGGATTCCCGATGGACCTTAGCGATATTTTGTTTACAGTGCGACACGTTTATTTTGGCAGGTGGATAAAATGGAAACTAAAGCCACTGCAGAAGAATTTTGGCATTTAACGGGCAAAATATATGACAGCAGCGCCCTCCTGACAACTTCATCCAGCTGCCAAAATACCCGTGTTGCACTCACAGACCTAGCAAAAGCGCGCTAATAATTATGTTGTTTGGCCGTCGAGAGGAGATAAATAATATGCAGATTTATATTGAAAAGAAAACTGACAGACCGTTTTCTTTGCATGGTAAATGGCAGGCTTCGTTCAAATGTTCTTCATAACAAACAAAGGAGCTTATTCCGTTTTTTCCAATGGTTTTTACGGAGTCGGCTACCTCACTTTGGAGATTTAACGGAGGCACTGTTTTTTACACAGAGCGAATGCGATCTGACTCCGCAACCCAGAGGGCTAACCAAACCCAATTCTAGATTAAACTTTGCCAGATAACTGGCCAACCTGCCTGTCAGAGTTTTCGAGCTGCCAAATGGCCTCTGACTTGGCTTAACGACTACTGTCACCGACAGTAGCTGAGACCAACGGCTTTACATGATTTCCGAAGCACGAAAACGCTCTAGTTTTTGTGCCAGTGGCGGTCACCCATCCGGGTTCTGACCACGCCAACGTTGCTTAAATTTCTTCATCGGAAAGAAAGAGCAAATACCACTCAGCCGCGAGCGCTTCTATTCGATAGCCGGACCAAATATAGCGCGACCAGAACAAGTCTGTCTATGACGGTTTTTTTCTGCGAATGGGTGACAGGCGGAGAGCCAATGAACGATTCGCTCGCCCCCGCCCTAATTTTTTACTTCTGCGCATTAACGGTCACAGACAGAGTTATTTTGTACGCAGTATAGCTCCCTGTATGTTTTTTCCCACGAAGCGGTCGAACGGAGTTAGCGCCATCTCTCCGCAATTTACTTACTTTTCACAAACAACTCCGCGAATCTCAAAGCGCGTTTTACAGTTTATTCAATTGCAGTTTTAACTATTTATAAATAATTTATCTTTTTCGTTCGTTTCGCGATAAATGCAATGAAAGTTTTTATTGAGGATGCTTTTTGGCCTACTCTTCTTTCTTCGATTGTACGCACGGCAGCAGGCACGTAGAAACAAAACCAGTATAAGCTGAACCAGCGCGACGCTACAAACGCCCGAAACCAGAGACCCGCTCAAGGTCAAAGTGTTTCCACCGACGTGCTACCGTGCGTATCTAATATTATTATGTATTTTAATTATAAGTTTAACACGATTTTTCGGGATAATTTCCTATTACTTAACTAAGTTAGTTTTTCGTCACCATAAATTTTGGAGGACACATCATACCACTGACGATTCGTTTCATTATCCTCGTTCCCAATTCTTTTCATTTTCTATCAATGTGCAATGACATACAGAAGTCAGCTGGCAACCCCGAGGGACTTAGACGTCAAATATCAGTTGTTATTACGTGTATTTTAATTATTTTAATATTTCTTGTCGTTGTAATGGACATTTTTGTTTAAAATATTATATATAAAGGATTTGTGTGCCTGTGCTGTGACTGTAAACCGCCTGTGAAGTGTGAACTAGGTATATTCTTCGGTTGAAGAGTGGCTGACATCTACCAACGGACGACGGATTTGAATCATCAGATTATCCCTGGGAGTATTGTTTCCATAATAACTTTACGATATTATAGTATTGTTTTATGATATCTCCATCTATTTATGATCGTAAAAAACATAACTGTTCGTCCACAACATCTCACTTTCGTGAGAAACGTCCATCCACAAAACACCGGCGCTTTGTTTTGTCTCATTTTACTTGACGAATTGTGGAAGTAAATTCGATGATTAAACGTAGCCGAACACCACAATTAAATACTTTACACTATACTGTAATACAGGTAACCGCTAAAGTGTTTATATGTTGATCAAATATCTACTTATCAAATTGATTTGATAGGTTACCTTGAAGGTAGGAGGAAGCATATAAACACAATATTATTGAGGATAACAAGTAAAGATAATTTTAGTATACTGTTAGGCTTAAACTAATAATAATCCCTAGGTATATTTCTACTCTTTACCTACACTTTTATTGTATCAGTCCTTACTTTTTATTTTACAGTTTTGTTTCTAATTACTTTTAAACTTCTTCCTTTTTTTTATACCTACCCATTTACTTTACTTTATTTTCTATTATCTTTCTTATTCTTTACCATTTCACTTTAATTTATGAAATACCTAGGTTCTACTTATATTGAATTAATTTATCATTCACAGTTGCATAGGTCAATTACTAAATAGTAAATATAGTGTTAGTTAAGTAGTTTGGTTAGGAAGGTACCTACGTAGATACTATTATAGTATTATTTGACTGTATATTACTGGACTAGTTTATTCTAAACTTCCTCCTGTATTAATTCCAGGTTACCATGGCAACTACCCGTATACAGCAGCTTGAGAAACACCTTAAAGATGCAGAGAAACTTAATGATCGCCTTTTGGCAGGCAGGGACGTTAATGAGTTTGAAATAAAACAGCTAAAAGTCAAACTACAAGCCCAAGGAAACAAATTTGATACGATGAAAGAAAGTTTCAAGGAAGCCCAAGCCGAAGTTACTCGACTGGAAAATCTTGTCGAGTCTTTGACGTCCCTGCAGGATCAACATCAATCTGCCCTTGACAGAAATAGTTTGCTGCATCTTCAGCTGCAGGAAGCACATTCGCAACTGGAAGAATTACACAAGGAGAAAGAAGAGGAAGACACTAAGCATGCAGTATCCTTACACCACGAGTTATCAATTGTAGAAGAGCACAAGGAGGAACTTGAGGAGCTGGAGAAAATAATAAAAAACAAGGATGTTGAGTTAACAAAGGCACAACAATGTATTGATGCGCTCCATTCTAGACTGAGGGAGATTACAACGGCTTATGATAAAAGTCAATCTTCGCTTCAACTGTTGACAAATAAATATGAAGAAAGTGAGCAGCGCATGCATGAAATGTTGTCATCCACAGCTGAGCTCAAGCAGCTTAATACCACTCAGCAGCAACTGATAGCCACCCTCACCAATGACAAAGAGGTTGCTTGTGGTCTAGAACCACCGCGGACATCAAATATCAGCATGTCTTCTAGCTGTACGCCTGCAACCTGCGGTTCAACCTCAACATTTTTTAACTGGCGATTTTCAGCTCGCCTTACAAGGAAACAACGCCGCCAAAAGCGACACGCGTACAATCGACGCCAGCAGCGCGGAGACCAGCATGAGCAGACCGCTGTGAGTGACGTCATCGTGGTGGCACCACGGCAGCACATCGATGAGAGCGTGGTGACTGCGAGTAAAGACATCACCACGTCGCCAATGTCGCCAACACATGATGCCGCCGCGCGTGAGCAAACTGCTGTGAATGACGTCATCGTGGTGGCACCACGGCAGCACATCGATGAGAGAGTGGTGACTGCGAGTCAAGACATCACCACGTCGCCAATGTCGCCAACACATGATTCCGCCGCTGGTGGCGCCACGGTGGAACAGCAGCCACCTGTCGATAACAGCACAGAGACCACGGATGGCGAGGACTTTTCGTCGACTTCCAATAAAAAGAAGACCTTTGTATATTCAGACAGGATAGGAGTAGGTCTAGGGTCTATTTTTAATTACTGCCATAATCAGCAGGTGACCAATATTTGCTGTCCCGATATTACTTTCGATGGTCTTGTAAGAAAGATTGCTGTAGGCAAGTTTGACATAAACACCACTGTTGTTATCGTGGTAGGCAATCATTCTGACATAAGTAGATTAAAATTAAACAATTTTGTGACATTGTTAAACAAGATACAGAGTGAAACTAAGTGTAGGTTTATTCTGTGTAACTTTCCATACTGTTCAAATGTTACTGAGCAACACAACAAATGTATACACAGAATGAATTTACATTTACAAAATTTGACAAGTCGTCATAGTGACATTTTATATCTTGACATGAATATTTTTGTAAGTTATTTTAGATTGACAAAGGATACTATGTATCTGCCTCTTAAGTTTAAGAAAGACCTGGCTACATTGATAGCATATAATATATCTGACTCTGTTATAGGAAGTTATACACAAAAAACTTCTATAGTTAGTAACATTACTAACACCAATTCTTTAAACTAGTTCATACGACAAAAGAGGGTTTTTCTACACAAAATTTTACTGAAGTAAATGAAAAAAAACCTTCTGGCAAAAAACTTCCTATAGCAAAGACAAAGGAAAAATCTAATATTTTGAAAATTTTACATCAAAATATTCAAGGTTTTTCTGGAAAAATTTTAGAATTAGAATTATTCTTAGAAAGAACAAAATTTGACATTATTTGTCTGACAGAACACTGGCAAAAAGACTATCAAATGTTGATAAATTATGAAAATTATTGTATAGCCAGTGCTTTCAATCGAAAGTCTGCTTTACACGGTGGATCACTGATTTTAGTTCGTAACAGTTTTAAGATAAAGAACCGTAAAGATATTGTTCGACTTTCGGTTGAAAGATGTATTGAAATATCTTGTGTTGAGCTGGACAAGCATGTTGTAGTATGCGTATACAGACCTCCCGCTTTTCAAAATTTTTCAATGTTCGAGTTAGTAATGGAAGATGTTTTAAAAATAGTGACAAAAGAAAATAAGTTTGTGATAGTGTGTGGTGACTTTAACGTCAATATCTTAGAAAATAATACCTATAGTAACAAACTTATAAGTCTTTTCAAATGTTTTAATTTAGAGCATGTATTTTTTGAACCTACAAGGGTGACGTCATCCTCGGCTACCTGTATTGATAACGTCTTTTGTAATTGCGATTATTTTGAGAAAAGTATCATAAACTCGCTTCAGTCTGACCACTCTGGTCAAAGTGTTACTTTTAATTATTCTCGAGTAACCCAGAATATAGATATAGAAACCAGGAGCCTAACGAGCGGTAGGTTAGAAAAGTACAAAAACACGTTGCTAGAAAAACTGCCCTGTCACAATTATAATACTAACAACCCTAATAACTCATATGAAGATTTATTCACATTGATTAATACTGAATTCAGTAAAATTTTCACTATTAGAAAAAAGCAAATTATTGTAAAATTCAAATTCAGTGACTGGGCTACCGCTGGTATTCGCAAAAGTAGAGAGAGACTTTTTGAATTATATGAGCTTAGAAATTATTCAAATGACGACAATTTCATTGAATATGTCAAAAATTATTCAAAATTGTTTAAATTAGTTTGTTTAAAAGCAAAATCATTTTTTCTACGGAAAAAAATACAGTCTGCTGATAACAAAATTAAGGCTGTATGGAATGTTATAAACAGTGAAACTGGAAAAGTGAAACCGCGTGACAATCAAATCACACTTCATACAAATCGTGGAACTATTAGTTCAAACGTAGAAGTGGCTCAAGAATTCGAAACCTTTTTTACTAATATTCCTTTGAAAACAACAGAGTCACTCAATTCATCATCTTCACTTGCTAGCGATTTACTTCAAAAGAATGTGGACGCCTGTGAAACTGAATTTGGGTTTAATCATGTCACCCCTAACGAAATTGCTAAAGCCTTTAAAAGTATTAAAATGAAAACCACTGAGGACCTATGGGGAATGTCAGTAAAAGTCTGTAGTGCGATCATTGATACTATATCTCCATATTTAGCTGTTATATTCAATGATTGTGTCGATCATGGTACATTTCCTGACTTAATGAAAAAAAGTAAAGTAGTTCCATTATTCAAAGCTGGTGACAAAAAGGATCCCAGTAATTTTAGACCAATATCAGTCTTACCTGTACTTAGTAAAATTTTTGAGAAGGTCATACTCAATCAAATGCTTTCACACTTCAATAGAAATAACTTACTACATGACCATCAATTTGGTTTCACGAAAGGGCGCAGTACAACGGATGCCGGGACTGCACTTTTAAAATACATCTTTTGCGCGTGGGAAAAATCTGAAGATGCTATTGGTATCTTCTGTGATCTATCCAAAGCATTTGATTGCGTAGATCATAGCACATTGTTGCTAAAACTTGAACATTACGGTGTTAAGAATAATTCACTTAAACTACTTAGGTCATATTTGGAAAACAGGATTCAAAAGGTACAAGTAAACAGGACGAAATCACTGGGATCTGTTGTCAAAATTGGCGTACCTCAAGGGTCCATATTGGGGCCATTTTTATTCCTTATTTATATTAATGACCTTCCTTCTGTGGTGAAGAATCTGTCAAAGATTGTGTTATTTGCTGATGATACTTCATTAATATTCAATGTAAGTAGGAAATCACAAAATTATAACGAAGTCAATGATGCACTTCGACAGATTCATGCATGGTTTACTGTTAACAATCTAGTCCTAAACGCCAAAAAAACTAAATGTATTAAATTTGCACTACCAAATGTAAGGTCTACTTCACATAACATAGTATTGAATAATGAACCATTAGATTTTGTAAATAGTACAGTTTTCTTAGGGTTAACACTAGACTCTAAACTTCAATGGGGCCCTCATATAACGGCTCTTTCTGGTCGATTGAGCTCGGCTGCATATGCTGTTAGAAAAATCAGACAACTTACTGATGTAGCTACTGCAAGGCTGGTTTACTTTAGCTACTTCCATAGCATTATGTCTTATGGCATACTGCTTTGGGGCCGAGCAGCTGATATACATTCAATATTCGTTTTACAAAAGAGGGCTATAAGAGCAATTTATTGCCTGAAGACTCGTGATTCCCTGAGAGAACTGTTCAAGGAAATCAACATTATGACAGTGCCATGCCAGTATATCTATGAAAATATAATGTATGCTAGAAAGAACATTCATCAATTACCTAAAATTTGTGACAGGCATAATTTTAATACTAGAAATAAGCATAAAATTGATCAACCATATACTAGATTAACTAAAGTCAACACATCTTTCGTTGGTCTGTGTATACGATACTACAACAAAATACCTGACAATATAGTGCAATTACCTGAGAGAAAGTTTAAAGAATGTGTAAAGCAAACGTTATGTAAAAAAGCTTACTATAGATTGGATGACTATATGAATGACAAAGAGGTATGGTGCTCTGATATTCCAGCGAAACACAAGAAACACATTGTAAAAAGCCGACTCTTAAAGTAGGCCGTGCTGCAGTGGTTTCTTGCCGTTTCTTTTACGCTGCCATAGCACGATCCGAAACGGCGTAGACTCGCTTTATTTGCATTGTATTCTGCATGACATTCAATAAGTATTCTGTAAAGAATCTAAATTGAATAAAATTATCTGAATCTGAATCTGAATCATACATACCTGGACTTATGGCGCGGCCTGGACTTTGGACCTTATGGCGTGGTAATAGAGTTGAAAAAGTTTCTACCGACAAGCGGTTGACCGTGCCACGTGCAAATATTTATTTAGTACACGGGCGTCTTAATGCCAATGGTTACGATTATTATACAACTTGTAACGAAAAGGTATGATAATACAAGAATAGAATAAGAATAGAAACGTTTATTTGCAGAGATACTTACAAAATACAAATTCCAGATCTTATAGAAAAATAGTCTTAGTATCTAGTCTGCGAAACAGGCATGCAAATATTTATATAAATGAGCAATAGTCGTGCCTATCACTAATTATTCGTGGCTTTATACTCTCTATACTCCTTTAGGCTATAAAAACAATGTTCCATTAACCATTTAGTCACTCGTGTCTTAAACATGTTTCCATCTAATTGTTTTATTTCATCTGGTAGTTTCATACTGAAGGTTGTGAATCTGCTCATGAAACTGAACAACTTTTCCTAAGGAACATAGGTCGAAAAACGGAAAACCAGACCTCCCATACAAAATACGCTATAGCTGCTGCAGTTTCTATGAGAGGTCAAAAATTGATTTTGTTCTATGATCTATGTTTCTTGGGAAAAGTTGTTCAGTTTCATGGGCAGATTCACACCCTTTAGTATTATCATACCCATCCGTTACACGCTGTATAGTATAGTATTAATCTTATTACTAGGAAATCCTAGTTAAGCTAGTAGTACCTAATGCTTTGAGCATTGAATGCACTTTACATTAGGAATAAGATGCTCATGTACCTATGTCATGTACTCATGAAGGCAGTAAATAAATAAATGAAGAGATCGATAGAACACGGCGTCTACGGTACAGGACTCGGATCATCATCATCATGATAATCATGTTGTGTGATATTTATAATCAACCTCACAAATCCCTGGTATCAGACTTGTTGAGCCACCAAAGGCCTCTGACATGCCACAGTAACGACTACCTCCGGAGAGAGTAGCCGATACCAATGGCATAACGTGCCTTTCGAAGCACGAAATAAGTACATAACCTTTTGGACAATCAGGTGATTTTACCTGCAATGTCCTAACCAAACTGAGGAAGTCGCAGAAAGGGAATTTTGTTTAAGAGGGTCCTCACCGAGAATCGAACCTAGAACTTCCAGATCGAGAGCCGAGCGCTCTAAACACAAGATTACGGAGGCTAGTTCGAATCCTGCCTGTGGTTGTGAATTTTGCGATTATCTACTCATACTTACCGAGTGAATTTTATCGCTGAACGACATAATTTGGATTGCGAATGGAACTGTCCGGAATGTACGATGAGGAATCGTACAATTAGAAACGATGATACACCAGTTCGGAAGGAAACCTCTGCTATGCGAAAAGTTCAATCACCGGAGTTCTCGCAACTAAATCAGACTTGCCAACTACCCTCATCTTTGGCCGTGCAGAGTCCATCTGCTGATTCGTATGACGCCTATGTAAATAAAACTAGGGGCGGAAGTAAACAAACTTACTATCAAAGTCCGGTGAGTGATAATAGTAATATCTCTGTTTACGATGACCCACTTATAAGAAACATACGAGAAGTCCTTCGCCAGGAACTACTAAGCGACCATTTTTGTAACATCATAAGTAAAACAATTGTTGAACAAATTGAGCTGAAGGTAGATACTCATCTAACAAAATTTAAATCGGAGATAGCCGAGTTTCAAGGGACTTTGAAAAATATTGAGACTATTTTGCTAAAACAAAACCACATGACACCGCTCATTCCAACATCTAATAACGTGCTGCCCAGTACGAACAACCTGCCAAGGTCAACTTCTAAGCAGCCTTCACTTTCCACCAATGAGTCAACCAAGAGAAAGCCTCCTAGAAACTCTCCGTGTTACGCGGCGGTTGTGAGCAACACTAATAAAAAAGACAACAACAAAAGAATTTCTGAAAGTAGTATCGAAGCCCATGCTAACAAAACCAAACCAACCAAGTTAGTGAATGGACAGCAGTTAATAAATACAATGATTAACACACCAATACTAACCAATCCTACTCCGACAGTCGTGGTTGACGACGATATTAATGAGGTTGAACTAGACTCAAATCCTGAATGGAAAAAAGTTGAATATAAGACGAAAAGTAAGAAGAGTCTTATCAGAGGCTCAGTGTCAAACACGAGTCTAAAAGGTATTGACAGATTTCGGTACCTTCACACTTGCTTCTTCACTAAGGAAACTACTACGAGCGATGTCATCAACTACCTCAAACAAGCGCGACAAGGCTATAATTACAGCGTAGAACAAATAAAATCAAAACATGACACGTATAACTCATTCAAAGTAGGTATTCCTGAAGCGATAATAGACTTCTTTCTGTCGGCGAGCGTATGGCCTACAAACATCAGCGTTTCTGAATGGCTGCCCTTTCTCCAACCCCGCCTGCCCGGCGGCGGTGGTGGTAGACCAACCAGAAAAAGAAGAAACAACAACTCTCAAGGTCACTCACCAAAACATTAACAGGCTCAAAAATAAGACCTATAAATTAGAATACGAACTTCAAAACCAACAGGTGGAGACAGATGTGTTGTGTATCACTGAAACTTTCCTAAATCCTGACGAAATAACCAAGATTCGCATAATGAATTATAAGCTTGCTGCCCACTTTAGCAGAAGCAACAGCGGTGGAGGAGGCGCCTGTATCTTTGTGAAGGAATCTATGATGACGATCGAACGTAAAGAAGTCAATGAACTATCGATTGAAATGCATTTTGAGGCGTGTGCAATCGAATGTGTTGGATTAGACGTGATCGTGATATGTGTCTATAGACCGCCGAAAAGCAGTAACACAGGTAACTTTGACATATTTGTTAGCAAACTTAATCTGCTATTCAACTTGCAAATAATTAATAACTACAACATAATTTTAGTAGGTGATATAAATATAGACTTGCTGGCGAAACATCCTGACACGAAAACTTTGCGTGAAAACTTAAAACAATACGGTATGAAATCTTTAGTTGATTTCCCGACGCGAGTCACAAATAACACAAGTACATGTCTTGATCATGCCTACTCCAACATAGTGAAATCCAACATAAAATCTGTCTTGGTAAATAATATGGGTATTTCTGATCACTACGGTATTGACGTTGTTATTTGTATTCCAAGACATAAATTAAAAAATAAGACTGTCTTTAAACGCATATTTTCTGATAATAAGATAAATTTATTTACCGACAACCTCTGTTTGTATGACTGGGATGGTTTGTTAGACAATTCCTTATGCCCAAACTATGCATTAGATTCAGTTTTAAATGTTATTGTACACTGTTTTAACACACACTTCCCGATAAAAAAATATCCCGCACGGAACCATATTAGTAAGTGGATCAATGCCGATCTTCGAAAAAAGCGCCATAACATCATTACCACTAAGCACTTATTATCAACAAAGCCGGATGATGTCGCGTTACACAGTCAACTTTTAGTTCTTGAAACTATATTTAACAACGATTTAAAGTTCGCGCGTAGTGACTATATCAATGATCAATTAAGTAAAAGTTCGGGTAATATGTGTCGTAACGTATGGCGCGTAATATCATCAGAAACTGGACGAAATAATAACATGAATAGTGCACTTGATATTCTCGTAAGTAGGTCGGCCGGGAATTGCGATCGGGAACGCGCGTGCGTCGCCGCCAATGCACTCAACAAGTACTACATAGAAGCAAACTGTAACTCTAACGCAAAACCGGTTTTAGACAACGCGATGAACTATTTAAATAAATATTTATCGGGCCGCGTGATGACGTCATTCGCACTTACACCCGTTACTTTACCTGAGATTATTAAAGCGATGAATTGCATCAAGCGTAAAAATTCAAGTGACATTAATGATATGACTACAAAAGTATTTGACTATTTACCACCGGTCATTATTTCCATACTTTGTTTTATATTCAATAAATGCTTAGAGATTGGTGTTTACCCGGAAACTCTTAAACGTGTAAAAATCCAGCCAATTTATAAAGGCAAGGGCGAGCAAAGTGAGCTAAAGAATTTTAGACCAATTTCTCTAATCCCAATCGTCTCTAAAATCTTTGAGAAGTTACTCAGTGACAGATTAATGTCTTATATCAATAGAAATGAGTTTCTTAACTGTCAGCAATATGCGTATCAACCAGGTAAGTCTACAATTGATGCAGCGCGAGATGTCGTATCGAGAGTGATGGACCATCTTGAGGGCGGGCGGCAGGTTGCAGCTATATTCTGTGATTTGTCGCGCGCTTTCGAGCTCGTCAGTCATCCACTCCTGTTAAACAAATTACGCCGGTATGGAGTGTCAGGAAACACGTACGCACTGTTTGAGTCTTTCTTAAAAACCCGCAAACAACTCACCACAATCCGCGGTGAGCGCTCTGAACTGATGGACCTGAGTGACTGTGCTGTTCCCCAGGGATCAGTAATGGGAAATAACCTTTTTCTGATCCTAATGAATGATTTCACCATCGCGTCTAAAGACGCAGATTTTGTAATGTTTGCTGATGATGGCTGCGTGATCGTTTCCAGCGATAACCAACAAAGTCTATCACTGAAACTTAATTCTGTAAGGGCCCAGTTATCTGAGTGGTTTGATGCTAATGGATTGCTATTAAACGTGGAAAAGACTAACATCTTACATTTCAAATTAAAAAGAAACAGCTCTATTGACATGAACGTCCAGTGTAAGGGTCAGGCAGTCCCTCAGGTTCAGCAGGTGAAATATCTCGGGTTAATCATCGACTCTGGATTCACATGGGCCACTCATATCGATATAACATGTGCTCGCCTATCAGCTGCGTGCTTCGCTCTTGGTCGGCTGCGGCCATCTCTCAGTCAGGAGAATATGCTTAGAGCTTATTATGGGTACTTTCACTCCATACTTACATATGGCTGTATACTGTGGGCGACCGCCGCCGACCGGGAGAGAGTATTTCGTAAGCAGAAACGCGCGGTACGTATATTAAGTGGCGCCGTCTGGGATCACCCTGCAAGGGACTTATTTAGGAAACTTAAAATATTGACGCTACCATGCGTATACATATATGAAGTAGCTAAATACGTCAGGATGAACTTAGGTGAGTTCTCGACGCGTGGTGATGTAGTAAATTCGCGAAATTTGCGCAGACGTCATGAATTGCGAGCCCCTGCAACGAGACTAGTCAAGTCAAATAAATGTATACACACCATAGGACCTAAAGTGTACAATAAAATTTCTGCTGAAATAAAAACCTTAAAAAGTGACTCATGTTTCTTAAACAAACTGAAAACTTACTTACTCACAGAAGCTTTTTACTCTGTGGATGAATTTTTGATACAAACTGTCCCAGCTTCAGATTTAGATTCAGATAATTTTTATTCAATGTAGATTCTTTACAGAATACTTATTGAATGTCATGCAGAATACAATGCAAATAGAGCGAGTCTACGCCGTTTCGGCTTAAATAAGAGGTAATGTTTTAAGACTGTACGTTAGTACTCTATTGTTAATGACATACTTTGATAATATTATTAAGTTACTTTATGTAATATTGTAAGCAATTTACAGAAATCCTTTTTACTGTAATATTTTAATGACGTATAAATGTATATTTATAAATAAATAATTGAATTGAATTGAATTGAATTGATGCATAAAATGTTTGAAAATTATAACTACCTGAAACAGAAAACAAAAATATCTGTGAGTGGGTAAGTTTCACCATTTGCTATGTTTTTAAAAACTTGTGTAGAAATTAGGGCTGATGAGGAAGTGGTTTTGAGGAAGAGGGAGCGGATGAGAAAGAGGCAGAGGAAGAGGAAGAATGAGAAAGAGAGTACGATAAAGCAAGAAAGAGCGCAAAAGGCTCGCTTACTGCGGCCAGTCTCGGAGCCGCCACTGTTGCTATGGATAGACGCATGCGTAATAAACTTCCTCTTATCTATATCTATCTTACTAAATGAAACGAAGTAGTCCATCTTTTCCTAAAAACAAAGTCATCCAATCACCAACTTTCTCAACGAAAAACAAGAAGAAAAAAGTACGTTAAGGACCTTAATATAGGTACACATACCCTCCAATTACTTAGCTTTTCGATCGCGGTCCAACAGATAGATATGCAAAGTCGAAAATATATCGGGAATTCGACGAACTTTTGGAAAACAAAATGGCGTCGTAAATAAGGCAGAGACCATGAAGTTGCCTCGTTGATTAGGGTTGCCAGAAGAGATAAAGTTTCAATGTTCAGAGGAGGTATTAAAGCAGTATGAAAATTTGCCCAATTCTTATTAAATAAGTACTTCCGTAAAGTCGAAGTAATGTAGATGGATAAGAATAACAGCAAAGTAAGTGAGAGCAGGACGAAGCGATGCGTAAGATATTGGAGCGACAGAGACACGTATCGCTCCGTCCTGCTCGCACGCATAGCTCTGTGTTGTTGCAGGACGGAGCGACGCGTAAGATATTGGAGCGACAGAGACACGTATCGCTCCGTCTTGCTCTCACGCATAGCTCTGTGTTGTTGCAGGACGGAGCGACGCGTAAGATATTGGAGCGACAGAGACACGTATCGCTCCGTCCTGCTCGCACGCATAGCTCTGTGTTGTTGCAGGACGGAGCGACGCGTAAGATATTGGAGCGACAGAGACACGTATCGCTCCGTCCTGCTCTCACGCATAGCTCTGTGTTGTTGCAGGACGGAGCGATGCGTAAGATATTGGAGCGACAGAGACACGTATCGCTCCGTCCTGCTCTCACGCATAGCTCTGTGTTGCTGCAGGACGGAGCGATGCGTAAGATATTGGAGCGACAGAGACACGTATCGCTCCGTCCTGCTCTCACGCATAGCTCTGTGTTGTTGCAGGACGGAGCGATGCGTAAGATATTGGAGCGACAGAGACACGTATCGCTCCGTCTTGCTCTCACGCATAGCTCTGTGTTGCTGCAGGACGGAGCGATGCGTAAGATATTGGAGCGACAGAGACACGTATCGCTCCGTCCTGCTCTCACGCATAGCTCTGTGTTGCTGCAGGACGGAGCGATGCGTAAGATATTGGAGCGACAGAGACACGTAACGCTCCGTCCTGCTCTCACGCATAGCTCTGTGTTGTTGCAGGACGGAGCGATGCGTAAGATATTGGAGCGACAGAGACACGTATCGCTCCGTCTTGCTCTCACGCATATCTCTGTCCTGCTCTCATTCTAATCATGGTATTTTTGAAGGCTCTGCAACTTTTATAAGCAACTTTTAGTAAGGGACCACATCGTACAAAAACATACTTATAATAGTGTCAAAAATGTATTAAACAGCAAATGTTTTCTTTAAGATTATTGAGAACATGATATTTAAAACATTAACAAGTATCTCGTTGAAAATCTTGCAAAACCCAAAGTTATAATTACGGCCAATAAAAAACTTTTCAGAAAAACTGCAGATTTAATGCTGATATTTCTCAATTAAATTTATCGATGCATTCATAATTAAGTAGTATAACTGATAACTACAATTATTTTTATCTAAATATCAGAGATTCGTTACGGTGTGAGTGGCAGCAAGGCTTAACTGTATATCATATTTTTATTTTTTTAAATACTTTATTGCACTACAGTACAAAAGGCGGGTCTAATGCCACGCGGCATTTTCTACCGGCCAACCAAAAGGCAGAACAGAAAGTTGGTGACGGGTGCTGATATAGGCTAAGTACCGAGTAAATATATCTACAACTATAAAAATATACATAATATATACATATGAGCATATGACAATATATAATCCTACAATATATATATTTAAACATATAAATGAAATCATATCATAAGTACCTGGGCGACCGAGCTATGCTCTGTATGATTAAAATATCATCGGGTGAGCAAGCTATGCTACTCAACAACAGATGGCGCTGTAAGTTTCTTGAACGCACTAAAACGCATACATACATACATACATACATAACATCACGCCTCTTTCCCGTTGGGGTAGGCAGAGACCACAGTCCTCCACCTGCTACGATCTTGACATACTTCCCTTGCTTCCTGTACTTTCATCAATCCTTTCATACATGCTCGTCGGTTTAGGGTACTTTTAACCTGGCCTTTATTCAGAACGTCCTGAATTTGGTCCTGGTACGTTCGCCTAGGCCTTCCCCTTCCAACGTTTCCATTCACTCTCGCCTGGTAGATCTCTTTCGTCAATCTTCGTTCATTCATCCTCTCTACATGACCAAACCATCTCAGCATCCCTTTCTCGATTTTGGTCACTACGTCTTCTTTTACGCCACACCGTTCTCTTATCACACTATTTCTTATCCTGTCACTCAATTTAACACCAATCATACTCCTTAGCGCTCTCATTTCCACTGCATTAATTCTACTTTCATGCTTCTTCTGCCATACCCAGCTTTCACTGCCATACATCAGTGTTGGTACCAAAACTCCCCCATGAACAGACAAACGAGCCTTGTGAGACACCTTCTGACTCTTCATAAAGGCGTGCAGGGCACCATTCACCATGTTTCCAGCATTCACTCTTCTTTCAATATCACTTTCACACTTTCCATCTCTCGTAAACTTTGAGCCCAGATACACAAACTCCTTCACTTGTTCGACTTGTTCACCATCTATTAATATAGTACACTCTGTCATACATTCTTCTCTTTCAAGTACCATTACTTTAGTCTTGCTTACATTTACTTTCATTCCTTTCTTGTCCAAAGCCACATTCATTATTGTTACCATCTCCTGCAACTCGTCAGCAGATGACGCAAGTACAACTTGGTCATCAGCGTAGAGAAGACATTTGATGAGTAACTCATTCATTCTCAGTCCACACATACTCTCTTTCAGATCAATCAAACAATTATCCATGAACAGGTTAAACAGCCAAGGTGACGCTACACATCCCTGCCTAACACCTTTTTCGATGCTAAACCATTCAGTGTACGCCCCGTTTATTCTGACACAAGCACTGGAATCCTCATAGAGAGATTTCAGTGCTTGAATCAGATGACCGTTTACCCCATACATAGACAATGCTGACCACAATTCATTCCTCACCACTCGGTCATAGGCCTTTTCCAAATCCACGAACGCGCAGTAGACTTTTTGGTTTTTAGCCAAAAACTTTTCAGCTATGCACCGCAAGGAAAAGACCTGATCTGTACATCCCATTCCCTTTCTAAATCCCGCTTGTACATCCCATATTTTTTCGTCAGTATCTTTCATCACTCTTTCAATCAAAACCTTTGCATACAGTTTGCCGACGACACTGAGAAGGCTTATCCCGCGATAATTTTTGCAGTCCTGTTGTGACCCTTTTCCCTTGTACAGCGGCACAATCACAGCCTTGCACCAGTCACCTGGTACTTGGCCGTTCGTCCAACACAAGTTGAAAAGGCGGTACAACTGACTAGCCACAATGCCTCGCCCAGCCTTCAACATCTCGACCGACACTCTATCATACCCAGCTGCTTTACCTGATTTCATACTTTTCATCGCTTTCATAATCTCATCCATACTTATCTCACTTACACAATTCTCCTCTTCATTCTCATTCATTTCCACAGAAGACCTAGGTTCGCTGGCCTCTGCTTTTTCTCTCTCAAACAGACTTTCAAAATATTCCTTCCACCTCCTCAGAACACATTCTTCACCTTTTATAATACTTCCATCCTGGCTTCTGATTTTACTCAGCTCCGATGTTCCAAACTTTCCTCGGGCTGTCCGTATGGATTTCCAGAAAAACTTTTGGTTGGACTGGAAATCTTCAGTAAGCCTTCTGTCAAACTCATCCTTACACTCCTCTTTCTTTCTCTCAACAACTTCCTTAACAATACCTTTCGCTCTTTTATATACCTTTCTTGCTACACTTACGTCATCACTTGTTGCCCTCTGCATTCTTTGGTTAGCTTTTACTGCTAACCAATCTGACCATGCTTTCTTCTTCTCACAAACAGCTGTCTGTACACTTTTATCCATCCACATATTCTTCTTCTTTCCACCCTTTTTCCTTTTTGACACCCCACAAACATTGACAGCTATACCTACTACTCCATCTTTAAATTCATTCCACAAACATTCAATATCATTTACTTCATCCAGGTTCTCAAATCTTTCACTCAAGTCTTTCAAGTATTCTTTTCTGACATCCTCCTCTTGCAATCTCTCTACTTTGATACGTTCTAGAACGCTCGTCTGCTCTTGTGGTCTATGCCGCCACCGGTTAAATAGACCACCAATTCGGGTCACAACCTAAAACGCGCTAAGAAATATTAAAAAAGACGGTGAAAACGAATTTTCCCAGACATGAGACCTAGCTAGATCGATTTTTTGCCCCCAAAAACCCCTGTATATTAAATTTCATCGTTTAATAGTATAGAATATAGTTGAAGATTCTTTTAGCTTTTGAAACTATAATGAAATGGTGAGTGTTATACACCTTGCTTCAGCGGAATATAAATCCTGCTAATTTATTTTACTACTAGCTGGTGCCCGCGACTTCGTCTGCGCAGGTTTATAAATTGTAGCCTATGTGTTATTCTGATGTATAACCTATATTATTGTAGAGTTTCATTATAATCCATTCAGTAGTTTTTTCACGAAAGAGTAACAAACATCCATCCATCCATCTATACTTTCAAACTTTCACGTTTTTAATATTATAGTAGGAAGTAGGATGGGATCACATCTATCAGCAAGTCACATCTCCTTTGCTATGCAATATCACATCACCATCGACCATTTTAAAATATTCAAAATAACCCTACCAAATTAATAACACGACGCCTTCATCGCATTTACAAAGATAATAGGACCCTAGAATAGCACTATGTAATTTGTTGTGACTTCACATCACACTACCTAACTTGTGACAAATTATTTATTTAATCCCACTTCTGTAACCCTTATTATTCTGAGGTAATCAAAAATGTCATTTTTGACTTCTGCGCATCAATGACACAGCCAGAGTTATTATGTACGACGTATACCTTACAGTCCAAATAATGTAGCTTGAAAAGAATGACAGTAGTAAAAGAGCAGGACGGGGCGATGCGTAAGATATGGGAGCGAGATGGATACACATAGCTCTGACCGACAGAACAACGATAGGGCCACTCCGCCTGCGCGCGCACTCCGCCAGAGAAGCGATGAGAGTAAAAAAAAACCGGTCAAGTGCGAGTCGGACTCGCGCGCCGAGGGTTCCGATATACCTATAGTATTTTTGGAAGCAATAAAGTCCATTTTCAGGACCGCAAAACTAAATTTATTTGTAAAGGTTTTTTGCAGATTTCTGAAAAACTGTGCAACTTAGAAAGATCGTTTTATTTTTGCTGTAAAGTTTACATAAACTTCTGTCAACTGTAATTAATTCAGATTTTTCCTTACTCAAACTTCGGAGATAAGGGAATGGCATTTTTTTGACATTTTTCATCATAACTAACTACTAACTAAACTAAGAAACTTAAAAAAATACAAAAATATATTTTAAAATGTACAAGCCAAAAATGTAAAGCCCTTTCATATGATACCCCACTCGACCTAGTAGCCACAATTTGAAATTTGGCCCCCCACATTTTGGCCCCCTTTACATTAATAATCATACTTTTTTTTTTTTAAATTCACGTGAAATTAAGTTGGGCAACTATATTCTAAAACTATTCCAAATTTCAGGTCGATAGCATAAGTGGTTGCTGAGATATAGAGGTGTGACAGACAGACGGACAGACAGACAGACAGAGCGGCACCATAAGGGTTCCTTTTTTTTACCATTTTGGTATCGGAACCCTAAAAATGGTTCCTTATTGACGAGGTATACTATCCAATTTATGTAAGCGCTTATTTTGAATGCACATCATAAACACATTCGTTGCCATAGAGACGCTGTCACTGGTTTTTTGCATCTTACTCTCTCGCAATAATTGTACTATGTTTATCGCACTCAAATGACGCTAGTAGTGTGGGTGCGGAAAGCTTGTAAGTTTTATATAGTTTATTATATATTGAATGAAATAAAGAATTCGTCTCTAGATGCAGAGGAAGACGCATGGACTTCAGAGCTCTGTGCTCCGACCTGTCTTTATGCATAACTGTTCTCTGATAAATGCACCCATTTAAGACCTGCCGACGCTGTTTTACAATTTGCCGTTCCTTTGTAAAACAGTGAAATATACAATTTGACGGCGAAAAAATAGATAGACGAATTTATAACGGTAATTGTCATCATATTATAAATCATACAAAAAATTGTCTATTGGCGTAAATTCGTTCACGGGGTAAATCCGAAAATTAAGAAAAATTATCAAACCAGTCGAAATTAAAGGAACTCAATACTATATGAAGAGAGAATAATAAAGTGGTATCTAAATTATGGTACCCAGAACAAAAAACATCAATTGTTTTGGTAGTAAAACGTAATTTTTGGAATTACCCCAATGGACAGTACATAAAATTTAATTCAGTGTCCTGCTCGATATTTTTGCTGATAATAAAAACCCGTTGCCTTATTCAATCAGATTAAAAAGCGGTATAACATCAACTTGGAAATTTACATCGATATTCACTCGATACCCTCGACTTGGCAATCTCGATCGTTCGATTCGGAATCGATTACCGGCGGAATTCTAAATTTGCGACGTCGAAACCGAAAATTTACTTCCAACGTGGTAACATCGCCGGCGAATTAAAAAAAGAAGTTTCGGTCAATGGCGAGTTTCGTTTTTAACGGAACAATCAAAGGGTTCTGTAGATTTAATTTTGCTATTTTAAATGGAGACACAGAAAATTATTTCACGCTTGGTGGTTGTTGAAAGGAATTATGAGTGTTGTAATGAATTGTTTAGGTCTAAACTGTCTTTTATCATAAATTTTATAAACCTAAGGAAGATTATAAATAAAACGATCGTATATTTTCTGTGTCCCGTTTGGTGCCGGCAAAGAATAGTACCAACCCATCTCTACCCGTGGGTGTCGTAAGAGGCGACTAAAGGCATAAGAACCGGAGGATGGGCAGCAGCATCTTTCTGTGTATCTTGCCATCTTACATGCTGCGGTCATCAACAACAGCGGTCACCAGCCGCAACGCTAACAATCGTGGTGACTATGGTAAATCCCCCCCTAAGTACCACATTTTTGCTGGAGTTCTGGAGGGAGTTCCCTGTCGTGCAGTGGACGTGTTATAGGATGATATTTTCTGTATTTTCGCTTCTCTATCTTTTTATTTGGATGCAGTACATAGTGAGCCATAAAAATCAGTGCTACAAACTAGTTCTTATTTATATAAGTTAAAAAGTTATAAATAAGGTTCCCAAATAAACGATTAATCTATCTGTCTAGCTATAAATATATTTAACTTTAATCATATGAATTTAAAATAGCGCTTATAACGGTGAATGAGCGAGACTCAATAAATTATTATGGTAACCTTTTAAGGAACCCTAAAAAAGATCTCTTTACTAAAATTAGCCATCGACATATCGAACCTTAATTTGGGGTTCCAATAATTATACCCTACATAATTATTATGTCCGATACAAACCCGGTATTAAAATAGGTACCTGCCTTTTTAAAAATCTTATTAGTCGGATAAAAAATGAACCGAAGTGTGATTTTGAGAATTTTTTAATTGGTATCGTACTTAATGATTGGGTGTCAAGGATTTTGAAACAATTAATATGTTAATTTGTTTAATATATTTTTTTAAAACGGTGGTCTAATTAGTGCATTTTTATTGTAAGTTTTTAGATTGGCAAAATGCGACCGACCACCTTGAAAAAGAAAAACAGTTTCTGTTTTTCGTATTTGGACCTAGAAAAAAGTTGTTCAGTTTGGTCAGAGTTTTTTTTCATGAGTTTCTTTTATTATTGTCAATGGGCTTACTCTTGACCTCGATCTAGTCTTGAGGACAGACTAGACGACGATGGGACGAGCTTGCCCAGAAGAAGCCTATTCACTCGCGACTTGAATAGATTCGGGTTATATGAACTCGCGAACACAGACGCAGACAGAGAATTCCACTCTTATTAGTAGTCAATGTTTTTTCGTTAATGTGTTTTTTTTTCGTTAATTTCAAGTTTGTCCACCTGCGAAAAAATTCTTGTCGCTTTTTAATACAAAACGAGAAGCGGGTTTAAGATTTTTTTTTTCTGAATAATAAATTGATAAATTGACTCACCGTGTGTCAACTTCATTCCCGCTTTGAACGTTCAAAGGCAAAAGCAATTTTGTTTAACAGCGTATCTGTTTCGAAAACAGAGAGATTTAAATAAAAAAAACGTTTCAGAATTTCCGAACGCTTCCAACGGATATTCGAACTCACAAAATAAAAAAGAAATAGAATACAAATGAAGTAAACAGCAAAATGTATCAGGATAACAATTTTTGAATATCACTGAAAACCAGAATACAATCTTAAAAGG
The DNA here is from genome assembly GCA_947532105.1 of Athrips mouffetella. Taxonomy (NCBI): domain Eukaryota; kingdom Metazoa; phylum Arthropoda; class Insecta; order Lepidoptera; family Gelechiidae; genus Athrips; species Athrips mouffetella. Next base: position 15,034,548 of record OX383981.1, on the reverse strand, counting down.
TTTCGTTTCACTTTTGTAAGGAAAAAATTATGATTTTGAATTTTTTGAGACATTAGGTCGATACAGCCTGTACCTATACTATACAACGTTTTAATGGAATAAGCGAAACCCTCATACACCCCATCTGATTTTTATTAAAATAAATCCATTCTCGTAAAAAAAACTTAAAAATAGTTTTTTTTAATCTAGATATTGTTATTTTAAAGTTTCATTATAGTTCTAGTTTCATCGTTGTTCTAGTCCGCGCGCCCCGTTCTCGCCACGCCCACCACGCCGCCGCCAGCGCGCCTATCCACAGAAATATTTAGAATAGAAGCGGCAACAATTTAAATAATAAAATTTTAAAAAAATTACCCCTATCAAAAACCCGTGAAATTGATTCTACTCTCGATTCTGAACAAACTATTTTCTCAGTTTCGCTTATTCCGTTTGTTTATTTGTTAGTTGGTTTGTCCTTCTTCACGAATATAAACAGATCGACGTTTTGTGCATGGAGTAGAGATAGTTTATAATCCGGAAAGTTACAAAGCTATGCAAAAAGCTACGCCATCATCATCATATCAGCCGAAAGACGTCCACTGCTGGACATAGGGCTCCCCTAAAGGTCTCCATGACGACCGGTCCTGCGCTGCTCGCATCCAGCGGCTTCCCGCGACCTTGACCAGATTTTACAACTGCACAAAACGAACCATTTTTCCGAGACTTTTAGCAGCCCGAGGGCTGATAGTAATGTCGAGGATAAAATGGTTTTGTGGAAGAGTTGTAAACTCTGCTTTTCACTTTGATTGCGAGGAAATAAGACGTAAAAGTACTCTCTAAATGTAACTGAAGAAGGAGTTGTCCTGCTTTAGTGAAGAATACGTTGACGCGCACGCGGCGCCGCGCGGGGGGGGGGGGGGGGGGGAGGGTGCAGCAGGCCCGCGCGCAGGGCGTACACCACCGCGATTACTTTTTTGCCCTAGTGTACAAATTTCGATTTTGTGCAGCCTATATCCTGCACAAAGAAGCACTTTCAGAGCATGAGAAGTGAAAATTCGTGTTCTACATTTTTTTGAGTTATTGCTTCAGAAAAAGTAGATAGCGCGTTTCAGAAACTTCACACCGCCATCTGTTAGTGGGTTTTGGTTAAGATGACACAGACCTAAGCTCTGTCGCCCAGATACTAATACACCAAGTTATATAGACGCAGTATCAGTTAAGGTTTATGCTGGCCTCGAAAATTTAATCTGGTAGTTCAATAAATTTATAAAGTTCAGCTTAAGACATGATAAAAAATAGTCCATATTCTTACTTTTTTTCTGTATTCAGTGACGTTCGACATTCGATTTTTGAACGAAACCTCGTCAATATTCGAATCTGAAATTGGAACGTCAATGGTGATTTGTTTTCAAACTATTGATTGTGTGCAAAATCGGGCGAGAACGAATGAAGATGATATGTTATTTACAAAAAATAATAATTTGAAATGTGTTTGTGTTACCGCAAGAGTTTCTAGTTATAGAAGATTTTATCGAGATATTATAATATGCCCATTAAAATTAATGATTGTGCACCAAAATTCTGACTGTGCATAAAAAAAAATGATTGTGCATCAAAAATTTTGGGTTCGTAAGCGAAGAGAATTATTAAAAAGAAGTCTGTTTAATTAACACCCGATTTTTTCATGTTTTGTTTCATTAGTGAGTTCCATATAAAATACACAGCTGCAATAATTTTTAAGAATTTTCTTTTTGTTAACTTTCGAAACAACTTTTATATACCATTTAAAGCAAATTCTGAAAATAGACTGAAAATATTTCAACTCTCAAACTTTGACGTAATATTGAAAACTAAATTTTATCTTCAATTCCATTTATAATTCAATATATTACGGTCGACCAGACGCGTCAAGTATACACACATCGTGCACAATCAAATGGGACTGACACTAGACTACGTACTGTGACCAATATTCGTTAATTACGTATTCTTGACGTGGTATTTAACTAATAATATTCAACAAATTTTACAAAAATAAAAATTACATTACAAAGATAAAAGTACAATTTAAAAAATGCAATTTATTTGTATACCTTATTATTGAGATTGTAGGTACAGTAAAAGTCCTTGTTCGACCGTAAAACCCGAAATTCCTACAGTTATTTAATTTATGACTACTTTGACATGTAGAAAGGTTATTTCTGAAATATTTGAAACTATATAATATCAATAAAGGGTGATGAATGGAACTTGTAACTTAGGACTTAAACAAGTCGTTATTTTCTTTTGAAAATAGTCTAATGTTTCGTTTCATAAATAATTATTTGAGATTTACATTAATAATCATATTGTGTAGTGTAGGTTGAAAAATCGATGACCGACCTCACAAACCCTGGGGCTACCCGCCGTCCACTAGCGCCCCCATCAGTTAAAAAAATATTACTCGTGAAGGTCCCTGGGCGACCGAGCTTCGCTTTATAATAGCCGCCTCAACATTAAATATCATCGGGTGAGCAAGCTATGCTACTCGCCAACAGATGGCGCTGTACGTTTTTGTCTGAAGCACGGAGTTTTACTAAAACACTTAAAAACACGGAGAAAACGAATTCCCAGACATGATACTTAGCGTAAAAGCGAAATCTTTTTTTGGAGTCGAGTGCCACCTCTCAAATGTGAAAACAAAACACATTAGTAGATATTAAAGGAAAACTATCACAGTTAAGTAGGATTCACAGGTTAATGAGCTATAGCCGAAAAAAGGACGGGTTGCACTCCGGGAGTGCCGGCAGAAGTGAAAACTTGCATTTTTGAATATTATGCTTTTTGTAAGGGTCAATCGCGCCATTGCTCGCGTACTTCTTTGATGTCACTAAATAAAAACCCGTATTGTAATAACAATACGGTTGACAGTTGACGCTTTTTCGATCAGGCTACGGATCTGACACGAGATCTGACGCGACATCTGATGCGAGTTTAAATTTTTTTACCCATCTAAAAAAGTGCCAAGCGCCGCTAAAGAAGTTTTCACTTCAAAAACTAAAAATAATAAAAATCCGTTCAAATGACAATCATAATTATTTGTAGCTAACTTCTCATAGTACTGTAGCCCGTGGACATTCAAATCACGAAAAAGGTTACCGTTTCTCTTTATGAAATTATTATAGATTTCACCATTCATATCCCAAATGCCGAAAAGCTGCCACCAGGTCACGATCTTCCTTGGTCCATATGGAAGTCACTAAACAGACTGCGGTCGGGCGTTGGCAGGTGCGGGGAACTCATGAAGAGGTGGGGCTTCTCTGATAACGACAAGTGTGAATGCGGTATTTTGCAAACCATGACACACTTGCTGTCGTGCCCTACTTCTCCAGTTTCCTGCAGTCGGAGGGACCTTTTTGAAGGCAACCAAAAGGCTATTGATGTAGCTACTTTTTGGGCTAAGCGTTTATAGTCAGTTTTGCCATTGACTCGAAAAGAAGAAGACCATTTCACTTAAAGATCGTAACCCGCCGTAACCATATATAGTGACAAGTAATGTTATCCGGCCATATTGACAATAATTTACGTTTTTGAGTTAGCGGTTCTTTAGACATATGTTAATAGACCCTCTGAACAAACCATATACCTATTTTAAGACTGTCCCTGTGGCCGGTTAAGATTTTAAGACTCATTTGGTCTTAAATTTGTTTTTGGTAACTTTCCATAGTCTATTACGTAATTATAGATGATCAAACGAACTCCAGGAGTGAAGTTCGATCGTTATTATATGAGTCGCTTCATTCGAAGATATAATTTGTTTACAAGTAGTAGTCCTTAATTCGCCAGGCAGACGATGCACGCATTTAAGAGTAATTCATTTGATTCTCTTATTTAAAACGATTTCCGTCCGAGTTCACTTCACCACTGTAGCTGACATTCGCTTAATTTTTTAGAGTCTGTACCTATGAACCTTTAAACAAAACTTTGCATTTGGGTGGAAACCACAACTTGTGACACAGTGTTTGGTTTTTTGGGAGGGAGGGTTGTTATATTATATTATTATATCTTCGAATGAAGCGACTCATATAATAACGATCGAACTTCACTCCTGGAGTTCGTTTGATCATCTATTATATTTCGTCGCTTCATTCTTCAGATATAATTTGTTTACAAGTAGATGTTTAGAGAACAAAGTTTTGTTTGGTTACTGTGAAACAACTGTATATACAAGATGTTCTAGTTTAACTATCTAAGCCAACGAATTACAAATAGTAATTCGTTGAAAAAATCTGTAATTTGCTGATCCAAGCAGATAATAAATAACCTTTGATTTATACCAAAATCAAGTATGCAACAAAAATCAACTTATATAATAAGTTACTCATTCGATACAACTGATATTATAAAATCATCTACCTACTGGTCTAATATATCAAACTAATAAAAGTGCTAGACGTGCTGGTCCAGCCAGCTGTTTTCACGAGTCGAGGCTGAGAGAGTTGCAATTTTGCAAAGCGGGGAAGATGCATGTGTCGACAAGTCTTCTCTCAGATAGTGTTTCTGGTAAATCAACCAGCTTATAAATCACAGCTGCTTAAGCTGATTAACGTGGATGTTAATTGATATTTACAATTTTCCTACATTGGCAGTTCTTGATTTTATTTTTTGAACAAAAATATGGACAGAACACGAGTGCATAATATATTCAGTTAAATAATATTAGAACAATATCGGCTAATCTTAGCCCGCAGTGGAAGTTTGATTAAATACGTTATGGCTATCTCAACTCCATTATTTGCAAAATAATATAAGTATTCACTTTTTATTATTGAAAATTTTTGTGCCCCATGAGCATATAGTGAAATCGCTGATCTGTTCATTTTATTTTATATCATTAACTCTAAATTAAGGGACTATTTAGATACACACTTATTTACTTATTAGTTGTGTGTCCCAAGTAACTATTACGAGTACTAGGCCGATTAGGCTTGTGATTGTAAGTAGAAGAAGGTTTTAAACCAATTATTGGTTCCAATTCTATCACCTAATAAGTAAGTAGCAAAGATTACGGCAAACGATGATTGTCAAGAGAGCCGTTGTACAGCTGTTCATACGAACCAAACATCTCGTCACGTTGTTTTGTTAAAAATAACAGTAGTTGTTGGTTGTAGGACTATCAAACACGTTTGTGTTTTTTCTGGGGACAAGCTGTTACCCAAAGCGTATTTTGACATATATTGTTAAATAGGAGCCTCAGACAGCGAAGCTCAAGAGAACATCAGTGCAAGCGAGAGGATCAAGTGGTGCGTGAATGCTACCCGCAGGACCTGTAAGATTAGTTAAAAAGGAACAGTATACTCTGATATGGATTATAAAAGTTTCAAGTGTTGAAGGACACTTATTTTGTATGATATAAATAATTAAGATGGGCTAAAAGGCAGAGAAGGCCTTGTGAAAACACAAAATACTGGTGCCTTCGTCATCAGTAATTTTTCCCAAATATAAAAGGAACCGGAACCGCGTAAAATGTCCAGGTCAAAGGATAAAGTATCCATAGCTACAGCGTCTGGATCTAGTTTTCATAAAAAAAAAAAAAAAAAAAAAAAAAAAACATAAATCGCTAAGGATTGTCGCTAAGAGCAAAACTAAGAGTACAGCGAACTTTAAAGCTGTGTCTTAAAAGTTTGCACACAGAGCCCGGGAGTGACTTTCATTGACTCAGCTGGCACCTGCGGCAATTTGTGTTTCGTAAAATTTAAATAAATAAATATTGTGCCAATCGTACCATTACCAAATTTTGACAAGTTATTTGTACAATATGGTATGGTACCTACATACTCTTTTGATTATTTTTTTTTTTTTGTTTGTAACCTTAAAACAAATATTTTACTTCTTCGGCCTTCTTCGTAGCCTTTGGTTTTATTTACTGCTCCACACTAGGTACTAGTTAGGGAGTTGTCTGTATTAAATTTCTTTCTGTAAGACAAGTATCTTGTGATGGCCAGGAATTTGTAGAAACATTACCATACCATCAGATAAGATCTTCTAAAATATCATAATATTCATAAGGCACGGTTGTAAAATCGTAAAGAATTATATAGCGTGACTTCTTTCATATATTATGTTGAAAATTTAAATGTAGAAATTTTCGGTCATCTTAAAAACATCAATTAAGAGATGGGCTTTTCGTAGCAAGGAAGCCGTTTTTCAAAACATAATTTTTGAGGCGGTTGAATGACACGTTGCAATAGGTACATTTATTTCTTGGATTTAGAATAAATCGGTTACAGCTATTGCGTTTTGGTGCTTTAAAATTAGGTACCCAATATAAATTCCAATGGAATGTAACTCGTAATGGTTGTAACGCTGGAAATAAGAACTTATTCTTCAGTTAAAATCAATATAAACTTTGTATATTGGCTTTTCTTGAGGGTAAATTTTAAACGTGGATTTCACGTTACATTAGCACTACACGGAATATTATTTCCTCGTTTTTCCCAGGTAACACTAGGATACTGTGGTGTTTAGGGTTCATGCTTATGCATGTATTATAGCAACATTGTGGTTATGAAATATTGCGATTTTCTACTTCGTAGAATTATCCGGACACAGGAAGTGTTGAAAAAAAAACATTGTATTATACCAGCATGTACTTGTGTTACGGTTCTGTGCTGGAGCATGAGTTTTGGATGGATTGTAACTTTTAGTCGATGCTGCTTGAGCTTGGGGATAAGGCCAGAGCCTGCCTGTAACCTCGCTCCCCCCCCCCATTTGACGGGTAATGAGGACCCGACTAAGGCTTCTTCTTCTGGGTTAAACGAGCTCCCGACGTTTGAAAAGATGCATCTTTATCTCTCAATAGTTTTATTTGCTTTAACTTTTTTATAAAAACAAGTTTTGTCTTTTACAGATACTTGTACATGCAAGCGGAGATATTTTTATCTAAGCCTGGAATTCAATTAGCAATTTAGTATCGGTGTTTGTAATAATTTACAATAAACCGGTATTAGGTGATATTTGAGAAGTATGTGCTTGTCTATAGGCATGCCTTTTTTCAATATACTTAGGCGTACAAAAGTTCGACAGTGTGTCGTGAATATGATAGAGAACTAGTTTGGCGTATCAAACGTAGACGCCTAAGGTGTCTCGAAGACTCCTCAGGTGTCCAGACCTTAGGTGTCGGTTGGTCCAGGGCTGGCATGATCTTTTGCCTCGTGGACGGTTTTGTTCTCTTTACTATTATTTATAATTTATTATTTATAATTTATTGCACACAAGAAAACACAATGGACAATACATATAAAAAGACGACACAACAGGTACTACTTATTTCACTAAAGAAATGTCTTCCAGCAGACCTAGGCGAGCGTGAATAGTATTGGAGAAGGCAGATAGATCATGCGCAAACTCAAAAATTATACATAAAAGTAACAATAATAAATTACACATAGGTATCTAATTAAAATATATAAACCTTCTACACAAATTAAAAAAAATAATAATAATAAATATATGATATATATTTGTATATATTTGTATGTATAAAATACATATTATGTTATGATATTATACATAAATAATACCTAACTAATAAATAAATATATGGCTAACTAAGACAGGGAAAGATAGTGCTCTTTGACTCGTTTTTTAAAGATAGCGATAGAGGGACTATCGCGAACAGTGTGTGGGAGGGAGTTCCACAGCCTAGCCGCATGAACAGTGAAGGAGTAGGAATAGAAATCGGAGTGGTGGGAGGCGATACACAAGTTAGTCCTGACGCTGGGGCGGCAAGGCTCAACTTGTGACCGAGAGAAACAAAAACGCTCACGTAAATAAGACGGGCACGAGGGATTGTACAGAATGGTATAGAGGAGAGAAAGGATATGTGTATTCCTGCGAAAACGAATTGGGAGCCACTTGAGCTGTGAACGAAAGTGAGACACGTGGTCGTACTTGCGCAATCCGAAAATAAATCGAATGCACAAGTTTTGGAGGCGCTCAAGCTTATTTAATCGCTCCTCAGTGACGTCCAAATAGCATGAGTCGGCGTAGTCAAGGATTGGTAATAGGAGAGAATGGGCAAGGGAAATTTTAGTCTTCAGGGGTAAAAAACTTTGAAGGCGTTTGAGAGAATGCAATGAAAAATGCAATTTACGACTGACCTCGTTCACGTGAGCGTCCCAAGAAAGGTTGCAATCCATGACCAGACCAAGGTTTCTTGCAGTTTTTGAAAAGGTGATGGAGGTGCCGTTGTAAAGAACTGGAGGGCAAACTGGATCTAATTGCCTACTCATATATGGGCTGCCGATAATCATAGCCTGCGATTTACTTGGGTTAACTAGCAGACCAAAAGATTCAGCCCAGTTAGCGATGCGTTTAAGGTCTTCATTAAGGCTCTCAATGGCACCGTAGATATCCGTGACGTTGCAGCTGCGGTAGATTTGCAAATCGTCTGCATAGAGATGGAAGTTAGATGAGATGACTGATGTAACAGTATTAATGAAGACGGAAAAGAGAAGTGGAGAGAGAACACCACCCTGAGGCACACCCGCAGCGAGATCACACCAGTCTGAGGAAGCCTCATCAAGGCGGACCCGCTGCGACCGACCGCGGAGATAAGAATCAAACCAAGCTGCAGCCGAAGACGAAATGTTGAGAGAGCGAAGAATGGCAAGAAGAACATCAAAGTCTACAGAGTTGAAAGCACTACTGAAATCAAGTAACACAAGAATAGTCACAGTCCTATTCTCCATGGCATGACGGATATCGTCAGTGACTTTCAGTAGTGCAGTAACCGTGCTATGGCCTGGCCGAAAGCCAGACTGAAATGTAGAGAGAAGACAATTTGATGCTATGTGATCAACTAACTGCTTATGGACAATGTGCTCGAGGACTTTGGAGAGGAATGGTAGGATAGATATCGGGCGAAACTGTGAGAAGGAAGTAGGATTGGCGGTTTTAGGAAGAGGGATTACGTTTGCAAGTTTCCAAACTGAAGGAAAGGTACTAGTTACCAGGGAGTGATTAAAAACATGAGTGAGGATAGGTAAGAGTTCAGGGAGGATAAGGGATATCATTCGGGAACACAGATTGTCATTGCCCACAGCAGTAGAGGTGATTGAAAGAATGTGCTTTCTAACGTCATCTTCGGCTACAGTGGTAAAGTGAAAGGAAGAACAAAATGGTAGGGGTTGGTTACTTATTTGTGAGATAGTGTTAGCTTTGACAAGATTGTCTAAACACACAGGTGGGGTAGAGAAGTGAATATTAAGTGCATTAAGATCGACAAGAATTTCAGAAGGAGAGGAAAATTTCCCGATACCCAGGGTCCTGAGGAATTTCCACACTTGCCCGGGATCGGAATTTTCGATGGAGTTGTGGATGTGGCGTCTCTTTGCATCTCTACACAGTCGACTACAATAGTTCCGCAGATACTTGTACCTTGCCAAGTTCTGATCAGATGGGAGATTCCGAAACCGTCTTTTAGCTTTATCGCGCCTAGCCATCCAGTCTTTTATATCCTGAGTGAGCCAAGGCGCGGGATCATGCCTGATTTTCACACGTTACTATTACTGGCACCCAAAAATAAAATTTTAGTAGGTGGGTATTTTACAATAAAAATATTCTGGTTATGGTTATCAAACAAAAAGGCTTGTTGTGAAAACTAAAGACAATGTATCGCAGACGACACACATAGATGAACTTGATATTATTGTTTTCATTGACGATAAATTTTGACGTTGTCACAGTTACCGCCGTCGCAATTGACTCTCGGTCAATGCCGACCTTAACAATAAAAACTTGACTCTCAGTCAATAGCAATTTTAATATCGCATATTGTAATAATTATTTGGCGTTTACTTGTAGTTAACGCCGTTACGATTAACTCACAGTCGAGTCCGACGTGAAAATAGATAACTTGTATTTTTATGCATGATTTATGTTGATATAGTTTGACATAACTCGCAGTTAAGCCGTCGTTATTGACTCGCAGTCAATCCCAACAACTAACAGATAGTTTGGCGTTAACTCGCAGTTAACACCGTCGTTATTGGCTCGCAGCCAATCCCGACAGACAATAAATAGTTGAATCGCAGTAAAAATACATTCAGATGTCGATTTTTGTCTATATTATTTGGCCATAACTCGCAGTTAAGGCCGTCGCAATTGACTCGCAGTCAATCCCGACATAATAATAGATAGGCAACATTATGCATCACGTATTTTCAATACTATGTGGCGTTAACTCGCAGTTAACACCGTCGCAATTGACTCGCAGTCAATCGCGACAAGCAATAGATACTTGGTAACCCACAGTTCATATCTATGTAGATATCGCGTATTGTCAATATTATTTGGCCTTAACTCGCAGTTAACGCCGTCGCAATTGACTCGCAGTCAATCCCGACATAATAATAGATAGACAATCGCATTCTATCATATCCATTCACGTAACACATCGTAAATAATATTAGGCGGTAACTCGAAGTTACTGCCGTCGCAATTGACTCGCAGTCCATTCCGACGTAAGTTGTTCTATGATTCACCTGGTAATAAATGTTTAAAACACAAAAAAAAAGAAAATATATTTCATTTTTTACTTACCCTCGTAACTTTCGCCATTAGACGAAAAAACATCTAACACACATCATACACACGTATACTTAATACGTCGGTAACGTTTAATTTTGTTACTTTCCTTTATTTTTACTTTGTTTGTCGGAAGTTAAGAAAAGATAAAATTGTATGACGTAAACGAAGGCTAAAATTTTTAAGCCTGTGTAGGTGGTAATGAAATTTTGTAGTAATTAACTACAAAAAAAAAATATATTGAAAAGGTTTCAAAATCTCTCGATTAGACAATGTTCTAACATTTGTCGGAATTATCATAAACAAAATGTCATTATATGGTTTACGTCTATCTTATTAAATTTTCCATCATTTTCGTAAAAGTTCTGGGTGCGACCGATAGGTCATAATCATGGTTGTTACGTTGTCATGTTACGTTTTTGTATACAAAACAAGTAACTGGAGGTATCGGGCCGCAAGATACTCGTAGGCTTCTGTTTAGCAAATTTAAGAATAGAACATGTGGGTAATCTTGAAAATTTTTCTCTCTTAGAAAGAATTAATAATCAAAACAACACTTACTGAAAAGTTTTGAATCCAGTACAATTACACTAACACACTGAGCAAAAACTTATTTTTTCGAAAATAATTTTAAATATTTGTAATTTAACTTCAATATTACAACTTCAGGTATAATCTATCTACTTCTTATTGAACATTGCGCTTCGGCATGGGACGCGTGCGTTCACTGCCCCGCACGAAAAAGGAATGAAGCGAATGTCAGCTACAGTGGTGAAGTGAACTCGGACGGAAATCGTTTTAAATAAGAGAATCAAATGAATTACTCTTAAATGCGTGCATCGTCTGCCTGGCGAATTAAGGACTACTACTTGTAAACAAATTATATCTGAAGAATGAAGCGACGAAATATAATGGTAATTCAACAAAACTGTACAACATGACAACAACGAAACAATGCGAAAACCTATAAATGTATGTACTCGTAACTAACATATAGGGTGACTTTTAATTAGTTCTTGATAGAAAAAGGTATGAATGTACTCATGATACTGAACAACTTTTCCCAAGGAACATGCGTCGAAATACGAAAAACCAAATTTGACCTCCCATACAAAATGCGCTATCAGCTGATGCAGTTTCTATGAGAGGTCAAAACTTGATTTTCGTATTTCGACCTATGTTCCTTGGGAAAAGTTGTTCAGTATCATGAGTACATACATATCTTTTGCTATCAAGAACTAATTAAAAGTCACCCTATATATGGTGATTATAGTTTTGTCACTATACAGGGTGTCTCATTCAAATCGGTCAGTATGGGAAAGTCTGAAACTATAAGACATACGAAGATTTGTTCTTAGGAACCATGTCACCGATTTTGATAAAAAGAAAAACTGCATTCATACATTTGAAAAAAAAAAGTGTACCCAGCTGGGGAATCGAACCCGGTAGTTTTGAAAAAAAAGCTTACAGTTTTTCTGTTTAAATAACGGTTGTGTAGGTCTTAAGCAGTAAATGTCTCTATGAAACACGATGTCTAAAATGAATAAAATGCATTGTTTTTACATACTTTAATTTATCATAGTAGGTGTTCGAAGTGACCACCGTTTTTTTCAATACAATATGGGTACACTTTTTTTTCAAATGTATGAATGCAGTTTTTCTTTTTATCAAAATCGGTGACATGGTTCCTAAGAACAAATCTTCGTATGTCTTATAGTTTCAGACTTTCCCATACTGACCGATTTGAATGAGACACCCTGTATATGGTTACGGCGGGTTACGATCTTTAAGACTTCGCTTTTAGTAAGTGAAATGGCGAAATCTATAACAATTTCACAAAGACAAACAGTAACTTTTATCGTAATTAGAATGTCCACGGGCTACAGTACTATCAGTGGTTCCGAACTAAATCAAAACAGAGTAATGTGAGTTTGACAGCTACTACTTCATAAGATTCCGGCCGCGAATCCATTAGCCTCAGTCCTATTCTGATTTGAAACACATAAAACTGTACGCATTTATCCAAATAGTCGATTAAATATCTGTCAGTCGCCCGCACGCCATAAATTTCTGAATCATCATTTATGCGGTCACATAAATGCTATCATAAATTATAGTTAATACCAACGAATTGATGTTAATATTGTTTGAATACCATTGGTCAAAAAATTATCTGAACAATTTCAAATTAATCGTTGGTTACTTTTATTATGAATTTTAGTTTTATGTTCTTCTTATGAAATAATAAGAACTATGTATTTCATTTTAATGAATTACTTGCGGAATTATCGTATATGTTAAAAAATGCCCAATATCTAGAATATCGTTTTCAAAAAGTTGTTTTTAGAGCAAAACTGGTTGTATTCTGGCTTAGAATCATATTGCCCTGGGACTTAATTCTTTAATATTACTGAGTCATTATCATCATATCGTCTGGGTTACAAGGTCTATGACCGACCTCACAAATCCTGGTGTTAGAGTTTTTGAGCCGCCAAAGCCTTAGACATAGCTCATTATCGACTACATCCGTAGACAGTAGTAGGGACCAACGGCTTAACGAGCCTTCCGAAGCACGGAATCATCTAACTTTTCGGACAATCAAGTGCTTCATCCTGCAATGTCCTAACCAAACTGGGGAGGTCGCAGAAAAAAATTTTGTTTGACAGTGTCCCCACCGGGAATCGAACCCAGAACCTCCGGAATAACTCTGGATCGAGAGGCGAGCCCTCTAACCACTAGACTTAAGCGGAAAAATCACAAAAAAACCACTGATTCTTTTTTTTAAGTGAAAATTTATATAAAAAAATATATGTACCTAAAGCATTCCTTGATTTTTAATTTTCATGTATTCTAGCTTAAAGAAAAATTTTGGCATACTTTTAAAAGTTTATCAAGGCTATTTTAATTTTTAAAATCTAAAAAGTGATATTTTTTCACCCGGTTATTTTCAAGCTCTAGTCCCTGGCCTTATTCCATTTTCACAAAGGTTTTGATGGAGTCGGCTAGCTACTTAACCTAGGGAATTTTAAGTAGCCATACAGGCCCAATCCAAAATTTGCCAGATTATAAGCCAACGTGGATGACAGTTTTCAAGCTGCTAAATGGCCTCTGACTTGGCTTAACGACTACTATCAGAGACAGTAGCCAGGACTATCGGCTTAACGTACCTTCCGAAGCACAGGAACGCTCTAGTTGTTGTGCCACTAGAGTCACCCATCTGGATTCTGACCACGGCCAACGATTTTTTTTATTTATGTGACAAGTGCGCAAACGAGCAGGTGGGCCACCTGATGGGTAGTAGTCACCACCGCCCATAGGGCCCGCTGTCTTACTAGTGGCATAACTTGACACTAATAAGACAGCAATGCACGTTGGCCACCCTGAGACTTAAGATTGTGTGTCTCGTGTGTCGGTGATTTCACTGGCTTCCTTACCCTTCGAACCGAAACACAGCAGTGCAAACACTGCAATTTTACGACAGGAATAGGCAAGGGGGTGGTACTTCCCCAGACGGACTTTGCACAAAATCCCTACCACCTGTGAAAAAACATTACTCAATAGTATTTTTTAAAAGCTTGTTCTTTCAAAACTTCCGGCATAGTGACAACATGCTAAAACGCTGATGACAAAGTATAAAACACTTACGCCGGGAATCGAACACCGGTCCCTGTAATTGAACAGCCAAGCAACAAGAGTTTCATCTTGTAACTGATGGGAATCCTCCAAGTAGGAATGCTTTTACTAGTTAGGTGTGGGAATCGAACCTGCGATCACTAAAAACAACTAAATAAGTTAGATCACCATCATATCGTGTGAGTTGCAAGGACGATGACCGACCTCACTAACCCTGGTGTCAGAGTGTTCAGCCGCTAAAGGCCTCTGACATGGCTCATTAACGACTACATCGTAGTAGTCGGGACCAACGGCTTAACGTGCCTTCTGAAGAACGGAATCATCTATAACTTTTCGGACAATCAGGTGATTCATCCTGTAATTTTCTAACTAAACTGGGGAGGTCGCACAAAGGGATTTTTTGTTTGACAGTGACCGAGCAGGAATCGAACTCAGAACCTACGGATCGAGAGCCGAGCCCTCTAACCACTAGAACACGGGGGCTGTTATAAATTAGATAAACCTTGTTTTTTTATAGAAAAAAAAACCGGCCAAGTGCAAGTCGGACTCGCGCACTGAGGGTTCCGTACCACCACATAAACATAATTGTATTAGTTGAAATTTCAGTAAGTTAATGTGCTAGATTTTTTGAGTCCGACACGCGCTTGACCAAATTTTATTATTTGTTGTTATTTTATAGCCTATGCCCTATAAACATACCAATTTTCAAGTTTGTAAGTGTCCCGTTTTTAAAATAGAACTAAAACAAAAATCGCCTCCGCGACCCCTAACTTGACCCCTCTCTTATATGAATGTTCTTGAAACGGGAGCTCACCACAATTGGTTACCATTAGTTGTGAGAAAAGTTGTAATATTTAATGATTTCAGACTTTTCCCATTATTTGTACTGTGAGACCTAGCTTCTTGCCAAATTTCATAAATTTAGGTCAACGGGAAATACCCTGTAGGTTTTTCATTTTTGAATAAATGTATGGAGATGAGGAAAAAAAATGCCATATCTTTTGATTGCGTCGTTTTAAAAAAATTGAAATTTTCAGATCTTGTGTGGTTCATGGATCCTAATATATGGTATTAATTTCAACCTGATACCTTTACCCGTTCATGAGATAAAGGGTCTTGACAGACAGACAGACGGACAACAAAGTGATCCTATAAGGGTTCCGTTTTTTCTTTTGAGGTACGGAACCCTAAAAATTATACATAAAATCCGATACTTTTGGAATAAGTGCTTCTCATACAATAAAATAAGGTAAGTACCCGAACTACGACCTCTAAGCTATAATCCTATAATATTAAACGAGTAATATTTTTATGTCCCGTGTGGTGCCGGCAAAGAATAGTACCAACCCATACATACCCGTGGGTGTCGTAAGAGGCGACTAAGGGTTAACTGGAGGATGGGCAGCAGCATCCTCCTTTGTATCTAACATCTTACTTACTGCGGTCACCTACAACCGCGGTCCATAGTGCCAGCCGTAACGCTAACAAGCGAGGTGACTATGGTACTTCCCCTCCACATTTTTCCAGCAAAAGCTAGAATTCTGGAGGGAGCTCCCTGTCCTGTAGTGGACGTTCATGGGATGTTATGATGAATATTTTTATATATATAAATATGTATATTTGTAATCGGTTTCTAGAAAACGGTTCTAACGATTTCGATAAAATTTACCATACGGAGGTTTTCGGGGGCGAAACATCGATCTAGCTTGGTCTCATGGAAAAATTGGTTTTCTCCGTGTTTTTAAGCATTTGCGTTTTAGACAAAAACCTACAGCGCCATCTGTTGGCGGGTAGCATAACTTGCCCACCCGATGATATTTTCAGGTTGAGGCGGCTATTATATTTTTTTTTATAATCGGTTTCTCAGGGGTTTTCGGGGGCAAAAAATCGATCTAGCTAGGTCTCATGTCTGGGAAAATTCGTTTTCGCTGTCTTTTTTAATATTTCTTAGCGCGTTTTAGTGAGTTCAAGAAACTTACAGCGCCATCTGTTGTTGAGTAGGTTGCTCACCCGATGATATTTTAATCATACAGAGCATAGCTCGGTCGCCCAGGTACTACATGATTAAACGAGCAATATTTGTGTATGTATATTTGTAATCGGTTTCTCGAAAACGGCTCTAACGAGTTCGATGAAATTTATCATACGGGGGTTTTAGGGGGCGAAAAATCGATCGAACTAGGTTGTCTGGGAAAATTCGTTTTCACTGTTTTTTAAATTTATTTGCGCGTTTGAGAAACTTACAGCGCCATCTGTTGGCGAGTAGCATAGCTTGCTCACCTGATGATTTTTTATTGTTGAGGCGGCTATTATAGAGCGAAGCTCGGTCGAGGTACTTAAGGATAAATGTTAAAAAGAAATAAAAACGATTTTATTTTATTTTTTATTTATTCTATAGTTTTAACCAAAATCCACCAACAGATGGCACTGTTGGGTTACAGAAATGCGCTATTTTGAAAAAATACACAAAAAAAAACAAAAAAAAAAAACGAATTTAATCTAGCTAGCTAGATCGATTTTTCAACCCCTAAAACCCCGGTACTGCGCATTTCATCGAAATCGTTAAAGCTGTTTTTCGAGAAACCGATAACAAATATAATACTAACTGTTGCCCATGACATAGACATGAAAGACTAAGTATAAGTATATGTTTGTGCGGTTATTAGTAACGCAATTGCGTGGTATGTATGCTGATGCTCGTTCTTAAGTTTAAGAACCCTTAGTCGCTTTTTACGACACCCACGGTAAGAAAAGCAAAAATAATAAAAACAGAAATATACCAAAACTTTATAAAATTCCGCTCTAGCTTCTTCTTTTAAAATGTATCGCAAATTCTAAAAGGTGCTCGACTTTTGACATGTCCGGAATACTAATACCATCGCGTTCGTTTTGAAAGCGAGTCTTGTATAAGTTTAACTTGAATTTAGTCGAATATTCGGGCCAGAGCACAAATATCCTTTTCGGTCTGTCGTAAATAATAAAAAAAACTATTATTATTTCATAAATTGTCAATTGTTTTATTATAATTCCTAACTGCAAAAAAATCTGCTTATGCAGATTGTGTGCAGGCCCGGCCAGGTCTGAAAGCCCGATTCGATCGCATAATAATTCATAACATCTCATGAAAACGTCCATTACAGGACAGGGCTCCCTCCAGAATTCTAGCTTTTGCTGGAAAAATGTAGAGGGGAAGTACCATAGTCACCTCGCTTGTTAGCGTTACGGCTGGCACCATGGACCGCGGTTGTAGGTGACCTCAGTAAGTAAGATGTAAGATATAAAGGAGGATGCTGCTGCCCATCCTCCAGTTAACCCTTAGTCGCCTCTTACGACATCCACGGGTATGTATGGGTTGGTACTATTCTTTTCCGGCACCACACGGGACATAATAAAGAGTTGATATTTTTTAAATATATTTTTTTTTAACTAGCCTATAATAGGTCCCACTGCTGGGAAAAGGCCTCCCCTCTATTGTGCCATTCCTCCCTGTTAATATCCAATTATTTAGTATAAAATGGAAAAGCGTGCAAATAGCTCAAAGGTGTGCTCAGACCAGAAAACTGAACTTTTCCAAATAACTTTTCCTGAACCAATTTTGATGAGTTTCGTTAAATTTGTCTTAATAGCGAGAGTGACACTGGGTGTATTAAATGTATGAAAAATTTATATAGCGAATTTTAGGGACAAATGAGCATCGTGATTTTTTCCCCTAAACCTTTGTACGCTTATCAATTATACTTATCATGGCCACTGGTCTGTCTTAAGGGGCTGATAAGACCTAAATACGCTTCACTTGAGCAGGTTTTGAACGAAAAGTGATGAATATATAGCCGCGAAAAAAAATAATGTGATAACTAAGCATCTTTTCAAGAATATGGCCGACTTCGAAACACGATTAAACATATTTTGTACGGCATAAAAAAATCCAAAGTTACCTCTGCTTTTTGCTTTTAAACCGTTTTTCTTAATTACCCATTAATCTACGAGTATAAAGCCAAAACTTTTACACATTATTCAATACATTATGCATAATAATATAGCTGTTTTATAATTGATATTTATGGGTACCGATTTTGAGAAAAATGCAAAAATGAGCGAAATACATAAATTAGCGCGAATCCGCTCCGTTCTACTCGTAGCACGCGCATTCTGCCCTTTGTTAGAAAGGGAGGTAATTCAGCTCTTATCAGCCCCTTAACTAAAATCTAGTAGCACTAAGTTATTTATTATCATAAGTCAGTAAGTGGTTTTATAAAGTGGGGTGTCAAAATAAAGGGCTTTAAGAGGCGATCACAAAAACTCATACAACATCAAGCAAAAAAAATATATATATTTTAAAACAAAAAACCCGGCTGCGTAACAGAGAAGAGAAAAACAAGTTATAGGATTTGGTTAACTGGGATTTTATAAGATATTTTATATTCCAGGCGGGGACGAACAAAATTATGTACACCACCACAAAACGTGTTTCCGTCCCCGCCGCCTGCAATACCACATAAAATTAAAGATAACCAAATATCTTAGAGCCTAGCTTGTTTTCCTGACCTAGTAGCAGATGGTCCAAAACTCAGATGGTCCAAAACGCAGTCCTATTGTCTGTTACACAGTCGGGTTTTTGTTTTTATCTAAAAGTTTTGGCAAATGTTTTGCCAAAGCTGTCGGCAGAAGTCTGCCAATTTTAGGTCGTAAAGTGATGAATATGCTCTGAGCCGAATATACTAGTTTCTTTTTTAGTAGTTTCTTTAAAGGAATAAAGAAGGGTAGGAAATGTTGAGAACGTGTCGAGTTTCTTGATTTAATACAATAGGTTAGGGTAAGACTGCACTACTTAAAGACAGTTACACAAAACCTCTTTAAAGTTAAAGCTCTCTTAATTCTATTGCTGTAACTTTCTGTTTTGATGACAAAGATTGTGACGGCAACAGTTTTATAGGGTTCCGTACCCAAAGGGTGAAAAACGGGACTCTATTAATATGCCTCCGATATCTGTCTGGCAGTCAGCGGGCTGTATCTTATGAACGTACGAGTAATAGCTAGACAGCTTAAATTTTCACAGTTTATGTATTTCTGCTGCCGCTATAACAACAATAAGTACTAATTATAAAAAAAAAAATAAGGGTTACTTAAAAAAACTTACACTACTAAAATCGTGTTTTTTTAGGAACACTTAAAAGCGTGAACAACAAATAATAAAAACTGGTCAAGTGCGTGTCGGACTCTTCTGCCTGACGGTATTTTTACCTTCATGGTACGGAACCCTCGGTGCGCGAGTCCGACAGACAGTTGGCCGATTTCTTTTATTTGAAATAGATTCGAGCATATAATTGTAAGTATGAAATGAATACATAAATTTTGGTTTATGAATACATAAATTTTGGTTTATGAATACATAAATTGTGGTCTAAGATGTAGCATGCTTACCTAGATAATGCCTGTTCAGTCTTTTGTCCTTTACAGTATCCTTCTTCTTCTCATATTTAAGAGCCGCGCTCTTGTCGGTGGAGCAATCTCCATTTCTCTCTGTCCTCTGCCAATGATTTGACATCCTGATAAGACTCGACGTTTACCCTCTCTTTTATCTGGTCAAAATAAGTGCGTCTTGGTCTTCCTCTTCCTCTTCTGCCCTCTACTTTTCCTTCAATAATATTCTTTATGAAAGTGTCATGTCTTATCAGGTGTCCGACCATCGTCCCTCTTCTATTTTCGATGGTTCTCAGCAAATTTCTCTTCTCTTTAACCAAATCTAGAACTTCCTCGTTTGTCTTTTTCTCTGTCCAACTGATCCCTTCCATTCTCCTCCAACACCACATCTCAAACGCTTCTAGCCTCTCTCTATCTCTTTGTGTTAGAGTCCACGTCTCACAACCATATAATGCAATGCTCCAGATGTACACTTTTATCAGTCGTTTCCGAACACTTCTAGAGATTTTAGCTTTTAAAAGGTGTTTTTTGTTGTTAAAAGCTGCTTTGGCCATTGCAATTCTAGAAACAACTTCAGGAGTGCATCTGGAGTCATTAGTAATTAAACTGCCTAAATATCTGAATTGTTTCACCGATTCTATTGGGACATTATTAAGATGAATTATTGTGTCGTTTGTTGCTGGTTTTTTCGAAACTGTTAACTTTTTTGTTTTCTTACTGTTTATTTTAAGCCCAAATTCTTTAAATATCACGTCCATTTCTGTAACTAATTCTTCCAATTGTAATGTGTTCTCAGCTACTGCAGCAATGTCATCAGCAAATGTTATAAATTGTATATTTTTCCCGTTAATTTTGATGCCCCCTTTTTCAGAATCATTTATTTTCTTTATTGCGCATTCTATAAAAATATTGAATATTAGTGGTGAGAGTGGACACCCTTGTCTAACTCCTTGTCGTATCTTAGCTGTACCTTTTTCCTCTCCTACTTCTATTGTTGTTTCTTGTTCTTTATAAAGTTTATATATTATTCTTCTGTCTCTGTAGTCTAGACCTGTCTCTTTTAATATCTTCATCATTCGTTTCCAGTTAACCCTATCGAAAGCCTTTTCTAGATCTACGAAGGCGATATGAGTATCAAGTCCCAAATCCATACGTCTGTCTGCAATAAGTCGCAGTGCTAAAATAGCTTCTCTAGTACCCCTGTTTTGACGAAAGCCGTATTGATCCGGTCCTAACGTTTGTTCGGCTATGGGCCTCAATCTGTTTTGCAAAATTTTCAGGAGAATTTTTGATGCCTGAGAAACTAAGCTAAGGGTTCTATGTTCTTCACATTTGAGTGTGTTTAACTTTTTGGGAAGGGTAACGGTTTTAGTTATTTCAAAATCTCTCGGTATATAGCCAGTCAAGTACATGTCCTGAGTTAATTTGAAAATTTCATCTAATAAAGTTTCGCACTGGGTATATTTAATCATTTCTATGTGGATTTGATCTTCACCTGCAGCTTTGCCATTTTGTATTTGACTTAATGCTTTATCAAATTCTTCTTTTAAGATTGGAGGTCCTAGTTTCTCTTCTTCCACCAGATGTTCGTCTTCTATATCCTCCTCACTCAGTCCTTCTCCGTGATATAGCTTTTCCATGTACCTTTTCCATCTTGCCAGTATCTCGTTATTGTTCAATAATATTTTACCCTGCTCATCTAAAATAGTTGTACTTCTAGTTTTATGTTTCTTACTTAAATTTCTTATTTCATTGTAAGCTTTATCCATCTGTCCTTTTATCATGTATTCTTCTATTTTGTTGCAAATATTATTGATATCGACTTCTTTTTGGTTTCTACATTTAGTAGTTATTTGGTTTGTAAGAATTCTATATTTATCTATACTATCAAAATCTGTTTTATTCTTAACTAGTCTTCTTTCTAACATCAAATTAATTATCTCTGTGTTTAACCATTTCTTCCTAGGCACAATTTTCTCTAATTGTAGACATTCTTCAGCTGTACTTAATAAGATATCTTTAACATTAGTCCATCTATAGGTGATATTGTTTTCTGTATTATTACTATTTTTAATTTTATATAACTCTAATTTCTCCCCCACTTTATTACTATATTGCACTCTGCTATTGCTATTTATATCCTTAAGTTTAGTGAGATCAATACTCTTTGGTTTAGTTTTTCTTTTTATCTTCTTAATTTCTAAATTGCACTTGCTCAATAAAAGGTTATGGTCAGTATTGAGATCAGCTCCAGGCAGTGTTTTGGACGATGAAACTTGGCTACGATATTTCAGTCTTACTATAATATAATCAATCTGATATCTGCCTATATCTCCCGGCATTTTCCAAGTGTAGAGCCTTCTTTTTGGTTGTTGGAAAAGTGTGTTTGTTATAATTAAATTATTTTCTTCACAAAATTGCACCAATCTATCTCCTCTTTTATTTCTTTGACCCAAACCAAACTTGCCCACAATATTGTCTTCAGCTTTCTCCCCAACTACAGAATTAAAATCCCCCATTACAATCAAATTATCCTTTTCTTTAACTGAGTCTAATATGGTATCCATATGATTCTACATGTCTTCTATTTCATCGTCACTATGGCTTCCAGTAGGCATATAAACTTGCACTAAAACTGTATCGACTGGTTCAGATCTTATTTTCACTACTGTGATGCGATCATTGTGATGAATTGAGTTTTCCACTAAATTTCCCCATTTTTTATTTAAAACTATAGCTGTACCGTTTGCACCTTGTATCTCTCCTGAGTATATTATTCTGTAATCTCCATCCCAATAGTCCCCACTTCCCTCCCATCTTGTTTCACATAATCCCAAAATATCAATTTGTAATCTGTCCATCTCTACCTTCAATTGTTCTACTTTTCCCTCCGTCAACATCGTCCTCACATTCCACGTCCCTATTTGGCAAGGATTTTGCATGATGACGACCGATTTAGCCTTGCGTCTAAAACTGCCGGACTCAGACCGCCACGCCATGTTACATCGTGGAAGCCCGTTGTCAAGAACCACATTACTTTTATTTTTCATTCTCATTGCTCCTTAGTTGAGGACAAATGTAGTGCGGTAGTGTCCCCACTCGCTTTCCGCACCGCAGTTCAGCAACCGGTGCTCCGCCTGCTGATGTTTGGTCAAAAGCCCTTCCAGACCCCTCGTCTTTGGCCTTCTGCCAATACTAGCGCCACCGCTGCCCAGCGCTAGGGGAATGCTTATTAAATGGCGGCATTTGTTCAACATGTCACAGAACTGTCATCAGACTTATGCGGCATTTTTTAGGTAAGCCCATCCCACTGGGCTTCCCACCACGTCCTGGTAATCCTGCCGCTTCTTGGTCGGGGACTGCTTATTCAGTATATTCGCAGCTAACCGCCATATCTGGTGGCCGTTCACTATCCGCCACCTGTGACCCCGTTGGTAGCCTGTAGCTCAGCCTCAACAAGAGTATCCAGATAACAACAGATAACAACAGTATCCAGATCATATTATTTTAAAGGTGCTTTAACTTTAAAGAGGCTTTGTACAACTAACAGTTAAGACATGACTATGTTTCGAAATATTCACGCGTGTGTATTAAACATTTTATAATAACACTGATGCTTTGTCAAAAAACAAAAGGAATGTTTTTAGCAATAGATTTAAAAGAGCTTGAACTGTAAAGATTCTCATTGCAACTGGCGTTATTAAAGAGAGATCGATAAGTATGAACGCATGCTGATAAAGAAACATAATACCCAGTATAATCTGAACCAGCAGCCTCTGTGTCTAGTGGTTATATATAGCG
The DNA here is from genome assembly GCA_947532105.1 of Athrips mouffetella. Lineage (NCBI taxonomy): Eukaryota > Metazoa > Arthropoda > Insecta > Lepidoptera > Gelechiidae > Athrips > Athrips mouffetella. The sequence goes on along the minus strand of OX383981.1, from coordinate 15,011,145 downwards.
CTCGGCTCTCGATCCGGAGGGTTCGATTCCCGCCCGGGACACTGTCAAATAATAATCTTTTTGTGCGACCTGAGTTTGGTTAGGACATTGCAGGATGAATCACCTTATTGTCCGAAAAGTTAGATGATTCCTTGCTTCGGAAGGCACGTTAAGCCGTTGGTCGCGACTACTATCTACTGATGTAGTCGTTATCGAGCCATGTCAAGGGCCTTTGGGGGCTCATCAACTCTGACACCAGGATTTGTGACGTCGGTCATCGACCCTGCAACTCACAGGACATGGTGAGTATAATCTGTACCAGCGCTACGCTACATACGACCGAAACCAGAGATCAGTGTTTCAACCGACGTGCGGCCGTGTGTACTTATATTGCTGCACTGCGGCAAACGAGTAAAGGCACTTTAGCAGAACTTACCTTCCACTTTTTAATGTTCTTTTACCATCAGGTGAGGTAACTTCAATCCTCATTGTAATAAAAAGAGCTCCCATAAAACGCCCCCTTTCAGCGTCGCCAAATTTAATTAAAAATTTAAACCTACCGTCATTTACATACCGGCTGTTGGTTCTATTTTTATAATTTTATTACTCTTTTTCCGAATAAATTATTTTTACTTAATTTAAATAATTTTTGATTAAACACTTTTTATTAAATACGCAAACAAAGAATGTGCGTTGCGAAAATTTGAAATTTTTTATGTAAGATTTTTATCGTATGTAAAATCCCATAAGGTCAGGTCGCAAGGTAAGAGAGCCAGTGAAATTGCATGTCACATGAGACATTCTATCTCTTTTCTCAGGATGGGCAGACCGCTTTGCTGTCTTACAGGTGTAAAAGTGTGCTACGAATATGAAAGTAGGTGGTATTTGAAAGTAATATTTAGTCACAGGCCTTTTGCGACTAAATACAAATAATAAAAATTCATTATAAATAACTGACACCTGGGAATTTGAGGTCGGTCATTGGCCTTACTCCCACGAAATGATGATTAATTAATAACGACTTTGGTTTTCAGAATTAGTGATTGAAATATGTTATTTTGATTTACAGTATAAACAAATATTTTCCAAATCTAAAACCAATAACTTGAAACGAATTGTGTAATTGGATTTCTAATAAATATGTTACAGATATTTCGCTTTTGATGGAAAATTTTATTGTCTTTGAAGTCGGGACCAAAAAATAAATTTTATTTGTCGAACCGTACGGCTCCCAATCAGTTGGGTCCGGAAGAACCTTAATAATAATTTTGGAACGGAACCCTGAAAATTTATGATATTTGGTCAAAGGTTTTCGTTCAGAAAAAGATGAAGTATTGAGTTACTAACCTCATCGACATCGATGATGTTAACTTTTTGAGTTTTTTTTCTTGTAGTACTTTTTTGTATTTTTTTTTCTTTTTGCACATATGCGAAAGCTTTTCCTTAGGGCGCGTGCACGCTAGCGATTTTCGGCCCTAGATCGAGGTCAAGAGTAAGCCGATTGACAATAAAAAAATTGCATAAAATACGCGGCGCAACTTACGCTCAATATGGCCATAGCATGAGTTTTGCATACTCGCGTGTGTTAGATTTAGAGAAAGAACATATAGAGGAATGTTAAAAACAAAATGCTATGATCCTTCCAATGTTCTTATTTCATGTTAAAGGATGGAGTCCTAAGCAAATAAGTAGTGAACTTCAACAAAATACGTACCTACTACTATAGTTATGAGATGTAGAAATACTTAAATTGATGTTAATAGATACGAATTTAATACCTTGGCTTGGAGTTTAGTAATAAAGAAGGTACCTAACTAATTAGTTATGAGGGTTATCAAAAGAAAATATTAAATCAATAACAAATATATTGGATATATTTAGCTCAGAGCACAATTAAACAAATCAAGTCATTTTACAGTATTTCTCAATATTAGGTCTTTACCTATGAAATTGCCGTTTTGTATGGCGAATTTTAGGTAAACTCAATTTTCAGTACTAACATTTTTGCATTTTTCTTAGGAATTATAAATCCAATTTTTTTTTTTTTAGCATTATTGGAAAGACATTAAGCTAACAGAAACTTAAATTTAATTTTCGTAAAATATTATCTGTAAAAAAATATAACAAATCTAATGATGAAATCGGACGACATTTAAGACGAACAATTTTCGAACCTTTAATTTTATATATCAAACTACTAATAAAAACTTTATTTTATGCTTAAATTGATAACCTTGAAGTCAACTTTCAAATATAGGACAAATGAAAAAAATATCATTAGAATTATAGGAATTATGATCTCATTAATCTGTAAGAAAATTTCGGCAATTTCATAGGTAAAGACCTATTATAATATACTAACTCGTTTTGATCATACTTTTAACAATAGAAAAGTAAAGGAGCAGCAAATATACTAATACATCTACAAACCTAATACATATAAAGAACAAATTAGCACTGATGTGCGTTACTATAACTACATGATACCATTTAAATTGGAATCGATTAATAGGAACAAAACCCTCGTTTTGGGGACAGTCTGGAAGAATACCCAATCTAAGCAATATTACAAAAATCTGAATAGTTACGGGTTTACTTACTACAAGTCACATTAATTTACACCTATAATGTACACAATACATGAAATAAATAAGCAATAAATACACAGGTACACTAATTACACAGAAAAACGCAAAAGTACTTAACTGAGGTGTTGTTCGGCTTGTCCCACCATTTTGACTAGCCCGAATTTTCTTACATTCTGGTTTTATAACATCGCAAACGCAACTTATCACGTCATTGGTAGCCAATCACAGAGCTTATTTTAAATAACCGTTAAAAACTAAATTAAGATTAAAACATTGTCGATTGGGCACATGAAGTAATAATTTTATCATGATCTAGTGTATAAAATATAACAAAAACAAAATCAACCAATGACAGCTTACATAAACAAACAATGGGTAACAGTTTACTAATACGGTTACAATTAGCAACAATTCTGGCTCTAGTTTATGATTAAAGCTATACTGCATTTAGTAGAAATATAATGCTTATTTTACATAGCTGTCACGTGCGTAGTGCTCTGGCGTATCTAGCGCGTGGTGTGAACGGTTTGTCCAAATTGTACGGAGTGTCGTAACGCAATATCGGCGCGTAACGCGACGCAATTTGCGTCGCGAAAGATACACTACGTATGGTCCAACCCTAATTCAAACACTCTAACAAAACTTAGGTAAATCGAGGTAAGTACGTTCCTAACTGATCAAAAAAATATCCACGATTTATTAAACAAATCTAAGTACAAATTAATAAAAAGTGTTTAAATTAAACGAGCGAAAGCCGGAGAGAAGTAAACTCGACTTCCGTCACTATTAAAACAAGTACAGAACAAAAATAATTCCGTTCCTATTGTCCAACGGTACTGCTTCATTACTTGCAACTTAGAACAGGTAAAATATAGAAATGCCATATCACCAAAATCACTTAAAGGCTATAAGGCGTTCTATCACTTTCTTATAGGCCCTACATCAAAATCGAAACTACGAGTATATGTTCCTTCAAATAAAAGTGGGGATGGTGGGCAAGCAAATTATAACGACAGAGACACGACAGAGCAATAGTTATTTGTTATGCAAGGCAGCAAAATAGTAATTTAGCGCGCATGCCTTCTATTAAAACTCGAGTAAGCGAAGGATTCTAGGATTGAGCCAAAAGCGAAACAAGTGGTTAAAAAGATGAATCCTTAGCATTGCGAGGTTTTTAAGGCGCGAAACGCGAAATAACTTTGCTCACTATAGCGAATAGTTATGGTATAATTTCAAAAACCTTTTCCACACTAGCAGTCAAAAATGACTTTATCACGCAGATTTTGACAGACAATGTTTTTCGAGCTACTGAGGAGAAAAACATTTTTGTCTTGGGAGACAAAATTAAGCAGTGATGGAAAAAATTTAAGCTTGCAAACCACAGTTCACTTCTACCAATATTTACCTTCTGTTCCATCTTAAACAGTTTGCATAGATCAACGAGCGTACTTCAATGCTATACTCCGACCATTTTTCACAGCACCTTCGTTTAAACAAAGAAACTTGCTAGCAAGTGTCAGTGACGATTGGTCGGTTTTAGGCCTCTTTGATGAGTTCGACAATTTGAATTTAGCCAATGGTGGAAGAGGACGGTTATATCTTCAAAATGACGGTGGAATTTTGAGCAAATGCTGATGTGGGTAGACGGAAAATCGAGGGAAAATGAGGGTCAGACTTAAGGGAAAAATATGAAGTAAAACAAAATTATGACTGCCTGAAGAGCAACTAATTGTGATACAATAAATTACAACCCTGTGGTCTATACAGGGTGTAACAAAAAGAGTATACCAACCCTGAAGGATGTGAATCTGCCCATCAAACTGAACAACTTTCCCTGAGGAACATAGGTCGAAATATGAAAAAAAAAATTACCTCCCTTAGAAACTGAATCAGCTGATAGCGGATATGGGAGTTAAACATGTTTGTTTCGTACTTCGACCTTCTTGGATGGGCAGAATCTTCAAGGTTGATATACCCTTTCTGTAACACCTTGTAGAATATAATTAATATTTTATCAGATTCGCAGACGCCATAGTTAAACACCTTCGACTTCTATAGGTTTGATAGTTTTTTTTGATCAACCATATACTACGAGTAGATTAACTAAAGTCAATACATCTTTCGTTGGTCTGTGTATACGATACTACAACAAAATACCTGACAATATAGTGCAATTACCTGAGAGAAAGTTTAAAGAATGTGTAAAGCAAACGTTATGTAAAAAAGCTTACTATAGATTGGATGACTATATGAATGACAAAGAGGTATGGTGCTCTGATATTCCAGCGAAACACAAGAAACACATTGTAAAAAGCAGACTCTTAAAGTAGGCCGTGCTGCAGTGGTTTCTTGCCGTTTCTTTTACGCTGCCATAGCACGATCCGAAACGGCGTAGACTCGCTCTATTTGCATTGTATTCTGCATGACATTCAATAAGTATTCTGTAAAGAATCTACATTGAATAAAATTATCTGAATCTTTTTTATAACTCCTGATTCCGCGTCAAATCTCCGGCATTTTAAATGTGCTTAATTTACACACGTCCGCACCTCGGTAGAAACACTTTTGATCTTGAGCGGGGCTCTGGTTTCTGGGATGGGATGGGATAAGATAGGATAGTTATTCATTGTCCACTGAGTCAAAATGTTCTTAATTAACAATGGTACAGATGCAACAGTGTGCCCATTTCGGACGTACAACATTGGAAAACATGAATTTAATTAATATATGTCAATGGTTCTAATAATAAAAATGTCACATGCAAAATTAAATTAGTTAGCAGTGTAAAGTAAGCTGTACCAAAATATTCATTTAAGTTATACCTAGTAAGCCTTTTCTAGGAGCCTTCTTTTGGGCTTCTAAAGGCAATTCTCTTTCAATTCATTCAATGACAGTGCACAGAAGAAATCGATTACACTTCTATCACCTGCTATTCAAGATTTAATACAGAATTCATTCATGATACTGGTATACAATCACACCTCACAGAATTACCCTTGGTTTAGAGTAATTCTGTTACAAATACCCCATAATCCGCGGATTCAATAAACTAATCAACCTCTACAAATTGGGGATGCCCCAAGACTAATAAAGTTTTAGGGAGGCGATACACGCTCCAAAATTAGTAGTTTTGCCAACAGACAGTTCAGTTTATTATTCAAATGAAAAAAAAAAACATTACTTCTGGATATTATAAGCTTTCCTTTTGAAAGAACTCTATTAAATCAATGATATTACATTTATTATTAAATTAAACTTTCAAAGCTGCCACATTCTTTTAAAAAAAAGCAGAAACTATCAGCGATAATTGAAAATAGGTTAAAAAAGGTTTTATTATAATGAAATCTTTTGAAATAATGTGGCACTAAGTAAACAAACAACTGTGTTTAGTTTAGGTATCAGTCTCCCACAATTTTGTAATACTATGCACTTATAGTTTTAAGTACAAAAAATCTGTCATATTGTGGTGAGAAAATAAAAAACCTTAAAAAAACAATTCAAGCCATGTCAGAGGCCTTTGGTGGCTCAACAAATTTGAGACCAGGGTTTGTGAGATCGGTCGTCGACCTTGAAACCCACAGTATATGATGAACGTAGAAATTAATACTTGAAAAGAAAGTTCTTCTTAACTGCAAATTATCTTCTCTAAATCTAGTCTTTCGTGGCTTTTTTTTCATACACAAAAGCATCAAAAACTTCCACCAAATAAATAAAATGAACATCAAATCTACCACCTCCCTAACAGACACTTGGCTTATACTCCAATCCGCATAAGACGAATGACGTAAGGTCACGACGATGTATGGGATGCGGGGATTAACCGAGGATATGGGATGCGGTCAAAAATTAAACAGGGGGATATCTCGGCGACAGGATAGCGCCTGTAGCTATGTTCAGAGTGGTTAAAACTAGAATTAGGAAAAATTGGATAAGTTTATGAACTGTAAAGAGCTTAAAAGCGTCTTTTAAGTTAAAGCTTCTTTACCTATATTCCCGACACATATTTTGCACGGTACTCCTTTACTTTAAAGACATTTTCTGCAACTGACCGTCTATTTCATCATAAAATTGGTAAATTGAGACACTTTCAAGTAAGTATAAGAAAAAAGAACTATTTTGGTGAGAACCACAAGTGAAGTGAGAGTGCGGCTTCCTTACTCTTCAGTTTCTTGCACCCCGGAGGACCTTTGTGAAGGCAACCAAAGGCAGCTTCTTATGCATTATGAGCTAAATTTTATAAATATATATATCAAATCATTTTTGTCATTGATGCTAAAAAAAGAAACGAAGAAGGTGATATTTGCCCAGTAGTCGCACAACACCATCTTAGTTCTCAGAGTGGGTAACACGCTTTGCTGTCTTATAAGTGTCAAATTATTTCACTGATGAGACAGTGGGTTTCATGGGCCGTGGTGACCACTTACCATCACCTACTCGTTTGGCCACTCAGAATAAAGTTACAGTGTTTGGCCACTTGTGACATAAAAAAAATCATGGCTAAGATAAAACTATAGATAGTTACGACGGTTACAGCTTCGCACGAGGTCATATCAGGCATCGAATCTCCAACCAATAATCCCATGTTGTTGGGAGAGGCGCTTAGCCGTGCTGATACTTATGTGGATGGATTATACTAGAAGAGACAATTCAGGTTATGAATTGAGAAAAACAACCAAATCTAAGATAAATGAGTGACAAGTTTGCAAATTACAAATCGATACACATGCAGAAAGTCTTTTATGCTCGCTTTTATGATAACAATATAAAAAGGGACAGCAAAAATAAATGTGGCATTAATAGTTATTTTCACCTCCAAAGCTCGGAAACATTTGTTTTGTCGGTTAAATTCTGCGGCCAAAAGCGATTTTTGGCCCCTAGCGGGCAAAAGGTTTTTCTGCGGCCAAAAGCGATTTTTGGCCGCTAGCGGGCAAAAGGTTTTTGAAATTCGAACGTGATGCAGTATGGCAGACCTCCACGCTGCGGTACTGGCTGCTTCCTCGCTTTAGTGAGGTGAAAAATTTTGTGTTTCGCCCGGCAGCAAAGTTATTTTGCGTTTCGTGCCTTGAAACCTTCGCTACGCTCAGGATTCTTCTTTTGAACCACTCGCTTCACTCGTGGTTCAATTCTAGAATCCTTCGCTTGCTCAGGTTTCAATACAAGGCACTCACGCCAAATAACGCTTTTGCTGCCTTCAAAAATCGCTTTTGGCCGCAGAATTTAACCGACAAAACAAATGTTTCCGAGCTTTGGAGGTGAAAAATAAATTAGTTTTATTACGAATGAAAGTTAAACCTCAAATCCACCAAGTACTTAGACTTAACAGAAGCAAAATTTAGAGCCGCCTTTTTGGACCTTTGAATTTTGGATGGATCATCTATGAATGTGTGTATGTTGCATAAAGTGAGTGCCACGTACATCTATCCTTATTTTGTTTGTTACCCGACTGCTCCAAAACGGGAGGGTTATGTTTTTCCGGTATATGTACGTAAGTATGTATCTCAATTTCTTTGTCGTGGCTTAATAGTTTCAACATGTGAGGTAGCGTTAGATTTTCATTCATTTCTGTTATTCTTTTTTAGGGTTCCGTACCTCAAAAGAAAAAAACGGAACCCTTATAGGATCACTTTGTTGTCCGTCTGTCTGTCTGTCTGTCTGTCTGTCAAGACCCTTTATCTCACGAACGGGTAGAGGTATCAGGTTGAAATTCATACCATATATTAAAATCCATGAACCACACAAGATCTGAAAATTTCAATTTTTTACAACGACGCAATCAAAAGATATGGCATTTTATGTCCTCATCTCCATACATTTATTCAAAAATGAAAAACCTACAGGGTACTTCCCGTTGACCTAAAATTATGAAATTTGGCAAGAAGCTAGGTCTCACAGTACAAATAATGGTAACCAATTGTGGTGAGCTCCCGTTTCAAGAACATTCATATAAGAGAGGGGTCAAGTTGGATGGTTGCTGAGGCGATTTTTGTTTTAGTTCTATTTAAAAACGGGAACACTTACAAACTTGAAAATTGGTATGTTTATAGGGCATAGGCTATAAAATAACAACAAATAATTAAATTTGGTCAAGCGCGTGTCGGACTCAAAAAATCTAGCACATTAACTTACTGAAATTTCAACTAATACAATTATGTTTATGTGGTGGTACGGAACCCTCAGTGCGCGAGTCCGACTTGCACTTGGCCGGTTTTTGTTTACTATGTATGGGCTTACTCTTGACCTCATTCATTCATTCAAAATTGTTATTCAATGTGGGAGTGTCACAGGGTATATAAAAATAAAAGAAATAAAAATCTTTCATTAATAAAACTAAAACGTACTTTATAAAAAAAAATCAAATACAAAATATCCGACTGTGTAGAAAAATATGAACTAAAAAGACAAAAAACAAGTTCTAAAAATTTCATGAGGTATTGCAAGCGTGGACAAACCGGGGCGGACTAAAATTATGTGTTTGGAGGTGGTTTTTAAACATCAAATATATTTTGTAGTTTTAGTTTGTCCCGCCTGCACTATAATTTTTTTAAACATTTTTTTTTCTTTTCAGTTCAAATTTTTATACACAGTGGGGTATTTTGTTTTTTTAAATAATTCTTTTTTCTTTTACTTTACTTACTGACAGAATATGTGAATAGATTCCGCAAGATGGATGCCAATTCGGAGGAACCTTACCTACAATTTTATGAAATTTGTGCACAATAAAGAATGTATATATATATATGGACCACGGTTGTTGGTGACCGCAGAATATAAGATGATAAGATACACAGAAGGATGCTGCTGCCCATCCTCTGGTTTATTAGCACTTAGTCGCCTTTTTCATCACCCACGGGTAGAGATGGGTTGGTACTATTTTGAACCTTCACCACACGTGACAGAAATTGAACAGTACGATTTAATAAAAAACTGGTTACATCTCGTACAATTCCGACACCAATACAGCAGCGTAACAACGACCCGCCAAACTTTTTGCCGATAATTCGACGGCAAAGTTCGGACACGTGGCGCTTACCAACAACGAACGAAACACGACACGAGTAGACGGAACATAAGATATGTTACATACACATGTTACTTAACAATGATTAAAATACACTTGGTTAAAAATATATTAATAAGATGTGCCCTTCTTATTTCATTACGAGCTAGCAACGTTGGCCTTGATGACTTCTATGCTTTCCAGTGACATAACAGGTATTCTGTACTTCGGAAGGCACGTTATGCCGCTACTTAACGGTTAAAGTCCAAGATCATTGTTTAAGCCAAATTGAAGGCCATTTGATGTCATGAAAATGACAACAGAGTTAGCTGTGCCAGCCACTTGAGACTCAAGAGAGACTGAGATTTGACGATGAAAATACAAAAATAATAAAAGAAATTAGATGTGATTTTTTAAACAGTCCGGGCCTCAGTTCTATTCAATATGGGAACTTCAATGTCTTGTTTCATATTAAACATTTATTTTTATATCTAATAGGGCTAGCTTATGCATAATTTGAAAAAGAGACATACATTACAAATGAATAGCATGTTGAAAAGTTAACAAAATAAATCTAACAAAGCAAACTCCAACCACAATAGAACTAAGCAAGCTCTTTGATAATCTAACCCTCGTACTTTTCTTACCCTATTCTACCCTTGTATCTATATTCTGTGCATTTTCCCTTCAAAAGCTTGGCACGTGCTGAGTCCTGTTTGGGGTACTTTTTATTAATTTTCGAAAACAGCTGTCCGGGCGAAACCTCATGAAACATTAATAAGGGTGCCACAGGGGGAACACATAGGACCCTTGTTTTACCTCGTGTATTGGAAGGACTCTATAGGTTAAATGAAGCGAAAACTCAAGGTGGGTTGGGTATCATATGGTTTGAATAAATTATGGTTTCATAACTTTACTAGATATTTGCCTCAAATGCTTTGCTCGCTTTTTCCGTTGGAACATTATAATCTATTTTCTTATTCTACACCAATATTACCTAAGCTGTGACCTTTAGTTGTGATTTAGTAGTTTCATTCATTTATTCAAAAATATTTGAACATACAAAAAAACATACATTCATATAATGCATATGAATGTATCTACGGCCTTTTTGTACTGCTGCGGCACACATGTACTCGCGCCAGTTTTAAATGTAGAAATCTGTTTCTTTTGTTTTTGTGTTAATGGTTTACTGTCCTTTGTATATTGTGTGTCGAATACGTGTATAAATAAACGTTTTTATCTATCTATCTATGAATGAGTAAATTATAAGTGGAAACTAGGTTTTAGCTTTTTTCAATTAAAATTGTTTTTAAGTGTGTTTGAGCTTCTTATTTTATACGCAGAGATGTTCACAAAAACACAGCATATCACAGCTAGATATAAAACCTTATTTTAGAAGAGTATTTTACATTACATGTTCTTGTTTAATATTAAACATGTCCAACTTTACTGTTGAAATATAATCAGGTTGTTGTTTGTGATGGAGTTCTGGGAAAATAAAACAATAATTATATCAGAAATACCTGAAAGCTCGTCAGTGTACCCTCAAAACAATGTATTTAGAATAATTGTTAGACATCGCGGAGTTTCATGAAAATGTTTTTATTTAATGAAATACACGTGTATCTACCCAGAGCAATAACTTTGATGGGCACATTTTTTTGATACCACGCGAAGGTCAAACATATTAAACAAATTATCTTTTAGGTAAGTATCTATTTTTATAGACAGTCTTGTCTTTTTAGACAGTTTAGTAATTAAGTACATGGGCGACCGAGCTTTGCTTTACAATAGACGTCTCAACATTATAAATAATACTATATATTGCATCGGGTGAGCAAGCTGTGCTACCCACCAACAGATGGCGCTGTAGGTTTTTGTTTAAAACGCGGTATTTTAAAAAAGCTTAGAAACACGAGGAAAACTAATTTGCCCAGACATGAGACCTACCTAGATCGAGATTACCCCCGAGAATCCCCATATGGTAAATTTCATCGAAATCGTTAGAGCCGTTTTCGAAAAACCGATTACAAATATGTATATTGCTCGCTTCATAGTATAAGATCTTGACGAATGTGGCAACGTCAGTACAACGTTAATTTGTCATTCGTGTAAATACTGAAACTCAGTGATTTTTACGATTAAAACAAATACGTTTTATGAGTCCTTAGTCAACAATAAACGCACCCGTGAAAATAAGAATCAATAGTGAAATCGGCTTCCGTAATTCGATTTCACTATTGATTCTTATTTTCACGGATTCGGATCGGACGTAGTGCGTAAATACCCTTATAGTTTCGTCATGTCCGTCTGTCTGTCCGCGGCTTAGCTCAGAGACCCTTTGTACTAGAAAGCTAACCCAATAATTTACTCGTGTAGTTGTAAACCAAGGTTGTTTAGTGTGACCTACAAAATAAACTTTTAAAAGGTTTCCCACGTATTTCGCTACAACCTGTATTTTACAACAATCATCTTAAAATTGTTTGGATTCTTGATTTCCTTCAACTCATAGTGAAGGGGCCTAAGGGCCTTAGGCAAATCGTGGAATACCCATTCCTAACAATCTTGGTTTAAACAAACTAATTAACTGGTTAAAATTCCAATTATTTGCACAAAGCGCTTTGAAACATCTTTTATAATCCGTGTTTTCCTGTTAGCGCGGAGTCGCGAATATCGCGAGTGAATAGATTACTTCTGGGTAAGCTCATGTAGCGGCAAGGTCTTAGGCCTATCTACCTGACTAGATTTGAAGCCTTGAAAGCCAAGATCTTGCATCACTTTCATTACCGAAATCGTAAAAACCACTAAGGGTATTTCCACGAAAATTATGACTAAAATTTTAACTTACTGTAATAACGCCTTCAAATGACAACAATTTATGCAGTTACCTGACTGAAGAAAAGACTAACCTGAAACAAATCAAAACAATAGATTAGGTTAAATATTTTAAATTAGGATACAGACGTCGATATCTCTTATCATATAAGTTATGGTTCCAGTGCAGGGCAAAAGCCTTAGGTTTCACCCCTATTTAGAGTTCCGTAGTCAACAAGAAACCCTTATAGTTTTGTCATGTAAAGTTATATCTTGTTATGGGTATGCATACACATTAGTTACGCCGACAAAGTAGTAAAATAAAAAATTTAAGAAGTTTTTTTACGGTAGTTTTTAGTTTTTTTTTTGTAAGAAAAGTGATTTCTTTTTCCTATCTTTTTTGTAGTTACGAGGTGCATTCAATAAGTAATAATAATTAAAAATTTAAATGATAAAAAATAAAAAAATACCCCTATCAAAAACCCGTGAAATTGATTCTACTCTCGATTCTGAACAAATATTTTCTCAGTTTCGCTTATTCCGTTAACACGTTGTATAATTTTTTGATTGAAGGATCCGTTTGCAGAATATTTATTACTTATGCCTTGATGCCTTTGATGTCTGTCTGTCTGTCAGCGGGCTGTATCTCATGAACCGTCATATGAAATTTTCACAGATAAAAAAAAATAAAAAAAATTTAGAGGGGCTGCCCTGCTAAAAATATATTTTTAGGCGATTTTTCCTCGATTTTTGTTTTAGCTCTATCCTAAAAATAGGAAAACTTACAAGAGTGAAGATTGGTATTTTTATGGTGCATAACCTATAGAATAACAAATTATGAATATTAGTCAAGTGCGTGTCGGACCCGCGCGTATTTAAAACACTTCTGCATGTCTGTGCGTCCATAAATTAGACGATTTATTTATCTTTGTGGTACGTAACCCTCAATGCGTGAGTCCGACTCGCACTTGGATGGTTTTTATTTTACTTTTCTCTCCTTTTTATTAGTTACCAAATGATGATAATGTAGTTTGACTTCGTAAATTCTTAGAATAAAATATAAAATCAAAACCTGGATTCCTACACTAGTCAGACTTCGAGTCTAGCTATAAATCTAGTCTAAACCAGGACATCAATCTATCCAGGATCTATACAGGGTCCGAAATGCCCTCCAAATTGAACCCTATACGTCTGAATACGTCGTTAACGGAATCTGGGGTTCAGAGGGATTGCATTATCGCGACACTAGGGAGATGAAGAGATTCAGGAAATGCAATAGATGTTCCTTGTACAAATAAATTGGATTCGCACCTGATTAATTTGTACATTAAACCTGCTTTAATTGATTTACTCAGACTCCGTGGTCTAGTGGTTAGAGCGCTCGGCTCTCGATCCGGAGGTTCTGGGTTCGATTCCCGGTGGAGACACTGTCAAGCAAAAGATCCTTTGGGTGGCCTGCCCAGTTTGGTCAGGACATTGCAGCTAAAAAGCTGCCATGGTTTATATGATGCCGGTTCAGAAGGCACGTCGGTTTAGAGTACTTTTAACCTGGTCTTTATTTAGTTACAACGTCCGGAACCTATGCTGTAGAAATTACATTCCTACGCTTCCCACAGACCCCAACCGCATTTGATCAAACCTTCCAACAATCGCTCAATAATTTACAAAGAGGACAGAAGAATGTCCAAGACTCCTACATTTCATAAAATCAACAATAAACTACTAACATAAATCAAAACGCACACAAACAAACATGCAGACGTTTTGTTGTGTGCAACCGGTTAGTTTGGTGCGGTTTAGGGAGAGGTTATGGTGTTGAGCGATGGCGGAAAGCGGGTTGAGTATTCTGAGTTAACATTTTGCAAAATCAATGAATATGTCAATTTGGGTAGTTCACACGCATGCCGACTTGCTCACGTCTACTCGATATTTGGGGTGTAAGGCACAGCTTTCCGAAACTGAACAACTTTCAGTGATTGAAACTTTCAGGAAATCAAAAAATTATTGGCCTCTCCATATGTGAAATATTGTGTAAATATATTGTGAAATACTATTTGTATTGTACTAAATGTACTTAGATAATTTTAAGCATAACGCTTTGGTCCTGGACTGTCATGTTATATTTTTTTATGAATAAATGAATTATTATTAAAATGAATGAATTATCCAATCCAATGTCCAATCAAGTTTACAATTTTGTATGACGACGCGGATTTTTTTTTCATTTCCTGAAAGATTCATTCACTGAAAGTTGTTCAGTTTCGTTGTCTGATCATGCCCGATCAGTTTTTGAAAAGCTGTATATTTTTACATATTCGTTTGACACAAGAGAGAATACTTGGACTTGGTCATTATTGGACATATTTTTACGTCTCCTTTCTCATCCCTCAATTTAAACTATAATTGCGGGTATAGTTGCGACTTGCAAAAAATTACCTTGTTTCAAATCTCTTGCCATCAATCACGTTCTTTGTCAACAAAAAAAAAGTACATACTGTCGGATAGAGAACCTCCTCCTTTTTTAGAAGTCGGTTAAAAACCAATACCGTTACGTGACATTAAATAAAACCTGAGCCATTGATGAGCTTTTTTGCAACTGTTTTGTTTTTAATTTTGACTCCAAAACATTTAACATACTTAATGATATTTTTTTATAAAAACAGCATCATTTAATTAGTCGTCAGCATCGTTAGTATTAACTTAATTACTAGACATAGTTTTATTTTGTGGTTTTATGATAATTTGTTTTTTATTGAAGCTTTCAGTTGAACAATAATCGTATCGAGATAATTAACATAATTATACAAGCTTGTCTTGTTAAACACGTAATTTACCATCACATTTAACAAAACGCTTTTCGTATGAAATCGCTCCTCTCACCACTCTGACCCTACCGAATCCCGAGTTCATCTACCCCAACTCCGGCGCAGCCTTCGCCGCTGTTTAGATAAACGCACTTACACTAGATCACGGAGCTTTTCGACCTTTAAGGCTTTCGAGGAGAAGGTATGGTTAGATTTTAAATTTTAAATGGGAATAGTTAAAATGTTTCTTTCTGTTACTGGTAAGGGCTTTTGTGCAAAGTCCGTCTAGGTACCACCTTTTGCCTATTTCTGCCATAAAGCAACTATTGTTTCGGTATGAAGGGTTAGGAAATTACCGCCATTGAAATTACCGCCACATGAGACATATCTTCGTAGTTCTCTGGGTCGGCAACGCGCTTTGCTGTTTTATTACTGTCAAGTTAAGCCACTATTAAGCTTGATTTACTTGTCTGGTGATGGGAGACCGGACGTTATATTGGCTAGTGAGTAATATTATAATGAAGTAAGCGTCAAGTTACAATACTTTTCAAGTCGCTAAGTTACTTCTGATACAGCTTAATGACCAATCTTTAAGTATCAGCCAGGACTAGCGGCTTGACTTGCCTTCCGAAACACGAATATCGCTCTAGCTATTACTGTAATGGCGGTTACATAACTTTCGGTATCGGACATAAATCTGCAAACTTACTTCTAGGTATAAGCTTTGCATTTCATACTAATGAAAAAAAAAAGAAGTATGATAATTTTTTTCATTATTCCAACGCTTACCAACACATTTTGCAGCTATGTCATAAGCAATCGGCTAAAGCTGTCAGAAAAAACAAATTTGTAAAACAATGTTATTCTTTCCGTCAAATATACTCCGGTTTTAGTGCCATGGCTGCAATATTAATTGGTAAGCGAAGGAATAAACGAAAAAAAAAACGTGTCAAGAGCGAGTCGAACTCGCGCGCCAAGGGTTCCGATATACCTATAGTATTTTTAGAAGCGTTACGAACGTGCCGTCGTGTTGTCAGCTGCCATACTGTCACGAACGTGACGTCGTGCTGCCAGTTGACATACGAAAGAACTGTAATCAAAATTTTGACAAGTCAGCTAAGAGCCGCGTGGTCCAGGGGATAGAGCGTTGGACTAACAAGCCGATGGTCGCCGGTTCGAATCCCACCTACCCATGAATGTTTTATCATTTATAATTTGTTTCGAACAGTCTAGAAATAAAAGAAAGGGATAGCTGAAGAAAGAGAGCTAATTACTAGAAAAATCTAACAAAAACCTAAATTCAAAAGTGAGTCTAGAATGTTCGGGAACGAGTAGCACGGGTATATAAGCCGGGCTATATATAGTTAAGTGAAAAACGATTTAAAGTGAAGAACAAGGAAGAGAAGAAAAACTCCTAAGGAAGAGGAAACCTCAGAGGTAACTCAAGAGGGTACAGAGGGAAGACTCTGTGGAAAAGGTGCCGGAGGAAGAAATCACGGAGGGAAGAGTGCTCGGAGGGAAGTCTCGCATAGAAGAGGTCCCTGAGGGAAGAGTGCTCGGAGGGAAGTCGCGCATAGAAGAGGCCCCGGAGGCAAGAGGAACTCGGGAGGAAAGAGTACGCAGAAGAGGTCCCGGAGGAGGGGTGCTCGGAGAGAAGACTCCGTAAAAGAGGACCCAGAGAGACGAGTGCTGGGAGGGAACTTGAGGGAAGACTCCGTTGAAAAGGTCCTAGAGCGAGGAGTGCTCGGAGGGAAGACCGCACGAAGAGGATCAGAGGGTGAACTCGGTGACGTGTATAAGAAGCTCGGATTAAATAAACGAAAAAGACCTACATTGGCGTTTCACTCCAATCCCGAACCGCTAGCTCGTTTTCGTATGCAATAAATTTGGGCAATTAAATTCTAAAACTATACCACAAGTCAATAGCATGAGTGGTTGCTGAGATAAACAGGTGTGACAGACAAACAGACAGACAGACGAAGTCGCTCCATAAGGGTTCCGTTTTTATTATTTTGGTTCGGAACCCTAAAAATGGATTGTAGACAAAACAACATGAAATCATGAGGTCCATAGGCAGTTGCACAGAGACCCTTCTGTTTTGATGATAAAGAAAGAGATAGCCATAGATTTAGAGGAGCTTTAACTTTAAAGACACCTTGTGCATGTGGCAGAAATAGCCGCAAAAAATGTTTTATGGGCTGTGTTTTAACTTTCAAACCATATTAACTCTCCGTTTAAAAATTGAGGCGGTCACCCATCCACAAACCAATCTTGCTCTCTACCGGAATAATAAGCAAGGACACTAGCTCAATAATAATAATCTAGACAATATAATTCAAAACGCAACCGGCGAACACGCTGAAGCATTTGAGAGTCGTTAGAGAACCAGTTTTAATGCAATAGAGATGAATTTCTGTTGCCTTGCAGAAGGAGAACGGTGTAAAGCATAAGCTTTTAACATGGAAAATTTAAACTAAGAAGTTTTGAGTTTTAACATCATATTAGCTGCAAGACGTTGATAGCTCGTCAGAGGCTTCCACGACGCATCCGGCGGCTTCCCGCGACGAGACCTTGACCAGATCGTCGGTGCGACCGGTGGTTTGTGGACGCCAACACTAAGTCTTCTAGATCGTGGTCGCCACTCTAGAACTTACTTGTCCACGCCTGTGGTCATCGGAACTTCGAGCGATGTGCCCCTGCCATTCGCTACCTCAGTTTAGACCTCACCATTTCAGATTCAGGTTTTTTAAGCCAAGACAGCCAGCTTGATCGTCACCGGCGGAAGCCATACTGACGATGACTGAGTATGATGGTTAGCTTCTATGTCAGCACTTTTCATTAAGTTATTTTGTATCTTCCATTTAGTACTCTTTAACTTTGCGGAGCATGGAGGTGATGGCGATCGGCCGATAGTTGCTGGGGTCGGCCCTTCTTGGGCACCGACTGTATATTGGTAAACTTCCAGGGTTTGGTCTGTCTGTCGTCGTTCTATGTCACACAGGCAGGATCGTAAAGAGTGGCTTAAAAAGGATTAGGACTTCAGCCTCAGATTACTATAATAGTTAATTTCTTCAGCCAGCAATTGGTGGAAGTAGGCGGAATATAAGAAATGGTTTTAGTTCTCCCTACTGGATATACCAAACAAGTCTTCACTTGAATCGTTCATCTGCCATTCCTTTAGCGCCACCAATAGCATTTCAGCGCAACGTAGTGACCCCCAGCTGGGCAGCTGCCATTGAAAGGATGGATGAATGAATGTGGTGATGATTATTGTTTTGAATAATACAGGGTGTAAGACACGGTGTAAGAAACATTTTTGGGAAATGGAAAATATTTTGACCTCTCCATACAAATTGCTTACTTTGATCAAACAGTTTGTGTGAAGGAGCCAATTTCTTTTTCTTTTCCCAAGAATGTTTCTTTAGGAAAGTCTTTCGTTGAGCACGCCCTTTCAGTTATCGGTACACCGTCCCTTACACGATATTATATTCTTGTGACTTGTACCATACAAACAAAGAACACGAACGCAAATATTGGCGTGATCTACGATGCCGGCTGCGGACTTCTATAAAGCAGATCGCCAATTGTTTTGCTTTCAGTGGAACGTGGTGAAACTGAGACTGCGAATACGTATTGCAGATTCAGTATGGAAAATTGGAAACCAAATGATATTCGATCCTATTCCTTGTCATAACATCAGCTGAAAGACCTACTGCTTGACTTAGGCCTGTTGTAAAGATCTTCAATTTCGATACAGGCCATTAAAATTAATTGCGTCACTTAGTTCAAGGGTGGGTACAGCATTAGTAAGGATAAAATAAAATTCCAGTTCTAAAGTGCGAGACGGACTCCCGCACCGAGGGCTCCGTACCAGGTAGGTGTTAGGTACGGCTTTCAGTGGTTTTGTATGCGCAGTCGCGCAGAAGTGTATCAAATGCGCGGGAGTCCGACACGCACTTCACTAGTTGTTACCATTTGTTGTTATTCTATAGCTTATGCACTATAAACATAACAATTTTCGCACTTGTTAGTGATCCCGTTTCTAGTAGGGAAGCCCCCCTTAATTTTTTATTTTTATTATTTGTTATTATAGCGGCAATAGAAATACATAACCTGTAAAAATTTCAACTGTCTACCTATTACGCTTCATGAGATATAGCCCGCTGATAGACAGACATCGGACGCATATTAATAATATATTAAACATATTCAACCTTTGGATACGGAACCCTGAAAATTTGCATAGAAGTGATCAGATGCTAGTGAACACGATAGTACGGTCAACCGCTTGTCGGTAGAAACTTTTTCAACTCTATTACCGATTTGCGGCCGTGTGTACCTACGACGTATAACGTACATATTGTCATGAATTCGTAAGGGGGAGGTTGATTGAAGAAAGCATTGAGGTTCCGTCTGTCTGTCTGTACTGACTGCGTGCGGTCTGTATTATTGTGAATAAATCTTTTCAACATTATAATATTTGACAAGAAAATCCGTTCTACATCATATTAACCATCAGGAATAGGCTACAATATGTATGTCTGTCTGTTTGTGGCTATTTCCTGATCAAAACGTAAATGTTGATCACGATCCCTCGCGGTAAAGACTCCGCTACAATACCGGCCGGCACAGGGACGTACTCAGGATACAGGTATCTAGATTTTAGGGCCCTTTGATTTGGAAAAATCGGGCCTCCCAATTATCAACAGCCTGAGCTACTTGCGTAAAACCTAATGGCAAATTATCACAAGCAAGGGCGTTGAAGTGCGTTTATTACTTGTCGTTAAAGCACAGTCATCTCAGTGGCAACTGAGGCAAGCCTAATGAACTCTCTTGTCGAAATTTTCATACTGCCAAATGGCCTCTGAAATGGCGTTAAGACTGTTAACTAGAATAGCAGAGACCAGCTGCTTAACGTTCCTTCGGAAGCGAGGAAAACTCTTTAGTTGGTGTTCAAATAGGGTTCACCTTTTCGAGCTGAACTCATTCTTTGTGTGGAATACAGGTTTTCGAGTGGCGCTTACGCACGGATGACGTAGCGGACAAAGCATCTGGATGGGGACAGCGTAGACTGGTCGTTGTGGACATCATTGAGGAACTTCTGTCAAAATTATTACAATCAACTCAAATGGACCTAAATTCTTACAATGCAAGGTTATTTCTGGCTCCGCATGTTTTCAGACCTTAAATCTGAACAACCTTTTTAGACGGCATGGATCGAATCGAAGAACGAGAAAAAGGTGGTAGCGCTTTCCCAAAGCGCGTTCCTCACCCTGAGAACTAAGATGGTGTGTCTCATGTGCCGGTCATTTCACTGGCTCCCTTACCCTTCAAACCGAAACACAGCAGTACAAACACTGCTGATTTACGACGGAAAAAGGGGTGGTACTTCCCCAGCCGGACTTTGCACAAAAACCCTACCTCTAATAAAAATCTAAGGGTCCAAAATAACCCTGTAGTATGATTACAACCTATCGATGCTTCTAGTAAAAAAAATCCTTTTATTAAGCTACCCTGACTCCACCCCTGTCCTAGACCCGAGATAGCCCTCAGCCTCAGGGCTGTGATTATCTAAACAACGGGACCTGGAACTAGGTCTCAGGTATGTCCTAGGCATCCTAGACAACGAACACACACGCACCGCTCCAGGCTTCAAGTTAAATGATGTTGTATTGTTCTGCAACAGGTTTAAGTTTCCATCTACATCCTACAAATATTGCTCGTTTAATAGTATAGGATATAATAAAAACTGGTCAAGTGCGAGTCGTACTCTCGTTGTCCCTGACTAAGACGGCATTTTTAAATCACTCTTTTATCAAATTATGGACTCTATCCACATTTATAAAAAAAAATATATGGAACTTTTTTGATAATGTAATATGAGCTCAATGCTTGAAAGAAACGACATTGAATAATTCAAAATAAACTCACATTTACCAATTTGAAAACTTGTACTAATAAAAGAAACAACTTTCCAAAGATACAAGTGACAAAGTGTCAACAGCACATAAGTGCAAACCCACGCTCCATGCACTACGAATTATCAGCACTACTGCTAAGCAATAAATACCGTCTTAAAGTCCAACTCTTTAAACGTGCGTGAGACTGTACGAGTTCCGTGATGCGATAATCTAAGTAGTTCCGACTGTACCGAGCCACTTGCAAAACGATTATCAGTCTGATTGTACATTGCGATAGGGTATAACGGGATCAAATTGTTTCAAGCGTTTCTAGTACAGTAAGCCATTATGGAATGCTACCGAAAACCGTAAAGAACGAATTAAACTTGTTTTTAACAACCTCTGTGGTCGAGTGGTTAATGCGACGGCTCTCGATCAAGAAGTCTTTGGATTGAATCCCGGTGGGGACACTGCCAAACAGTAATCACTTTGTGAGACAATTCCTTTTTTGCCTTTTTTAATGCAATACATTCCTTAAGATTAGGTTTCTTATTATCAGGGAGTTTTCCAACCAAAGAGATTTTAACCTCGCTTCGCTCGAGCGCAGCGAGGTTAAAATCTCTGTGGTTCCAACACTCCAGTGTTCAAACTTTTTATTGAGGCGTCAAAAATATAAAAAAGCCATAAAAAAGCTCAGATTATTGTACATGAAAATTACAAAATATATTTAACGAGAATAATAGTTCACTTTTGTTTTCCCAAAATAATTTTCTTGGGTGAAATTTTATAACCCAGCTCATTTACCCAGCTATATTCAAGATCAAGGTTCCTGTACTGATAAAACCCGAGAACAACAATTTTTTATTGTACAATGTGAATTTTATTAGTTTCGGTCCCAATGCCCAGTCATTCTACTCATAATATCAAGCAACATATCCGAAAAAAAAATTACTCGAAAAACGCTTCTGGACTTCCCGATTCCCATACATACAAAATAGGTCGATATCATGATTTTGTATGGAGTCGAAAAGGAGTTAAAAGTAGATGAAGTTGCCTCTAAGCCCTTTTGGGTAACTTTTAGTGGGTAGGCTTCATCACAACATCCCATGAAACGTCCACTACAGGACAGGGAGCTCCCTCCAAAACTCTAGCTTTCAGCAGAAGTACTATAGTCACCTCGCTTGTCAGCGTTACGGCTGGCACCATGGACCGCGGTTGTAGGTGACCGCAGTAAATAAGATGGTATGGTACATTGTATAACCCTTAATCGCCTCTTACGACACCCACGGTTATGTATGGGATGTTAGTATTCTTTGCTGACACCACACGGGACGTAAGCTTACGCTGTATTAGCCCTAACGGCTTAAGCCGCGATCACACCTTCCTTAATTCAGAAACTAATTCCGCATACACTGCTCGTTGATGTAATGATATTGGAACTAACAGAACCAAGTCTCCTGGCATGTAAGCCGAGTAAGTATTTTAATTTAGGAAGGTGTGATTGCGGCTTTAGCGTGCCCCATTCGTTCCCCAGAAAGGACAGCTATTGCCTAACTTCCGTAATCTGAAAGAACGACCTCATCCAGATACCGGCCAAGCCATCGCTTAACTTACGTTATCGAATAGATTGTGCTATAGCCACAGAACCGTGAGTTTTCTAAGCTTGCACTACCTTTGAGTTTAATAGGACCAAAAACAGGACGAGTTCTTTTTTTATACACCTGTCATTCAAAAAGCTTCCTATCTACACATCGTTTCCTTCTATCTCTCCCGACAGTCTTCACTCGAGACTTTACGAACTTAAGCTCCGTGCCGCAACTGATTATAAGTTAAGCTACCGGACGATAGGGCTGCCAGGTATTTATCGATACTCGTAAAAGAATGAAATCATTTAATTGTCAATCATAACATAAAATATAGTCTAAACAGATAAAAAACTGTAGTCTAGTACCCCGGCCCTGTTCGCACCTGGTCCAGACGTACCCATGACGCTGGCCGCGTTACCGCGTTGAATGGCCAGCGACAACTGTTGGACCAGGAACGAGCCGGCACGCTCGCCTTCGCATTTCGCTCACAAAACGCTTCCCTGCTATGCCCCACACCCCCGAGGTCTCAACCGCGAAAGTTACAAAATCATAGCACCCTAGCAAGTCCGATTATTTATTCGATCGATAAAATACAAAGACATCAAATTTTAGGTTTGAAACTGGTTTTATCGATGAAATAGAAAGACAGTTGAAAGACAGGTGAAATAGTAAGATGCAAGTTCCGCGAGTACGGTTATTACACGAGTTTGTAACGGACGTGTATCTTACGATATTTTTTGCTTTGAAACTATTCTAACTTGCAAATTTTATTAGAAAACTTGGCAAAAGGGTCTAGGACATTCGTTTATATTTTACACATGAATAAAATAACAAAAAGCTTAAAATATGATGTAAAATAAAATAACATTATAATTTCAATATTTTGTAAATAATTATTTGTCAAATAAAGTTAAAAAAATCCTAGCATGTAAAACTCCTTGCTAGTGTACTTTTTATAGGACGTATGAAAATTAAAAAACAAACGTAAAGAAAATCGCACTTGTTCGGAAGTGGCTACTTACGAGTAATATTTACTTTTTTGTAAGTAAGTTTATCGAGCAAATGTACTGCAAAAATACAAACCAACTTCTAAGTGTGAAGTGTGTGCATGTATGAAGGGGTTGATGATAGTACAGGAAGCAAGGGAAGTATGTCAAGATCGTAGCAGGTGGAGAACTATGGTCTCTGCCTAACGCGACGGGAACAAGGCGTGATATTATGTATGTATGTATGTATGTATATACTAACTTCTAAGTCAAGACGATCGTAAGGTACGGCTATTTAGTTAGTTGTAGAACCTGTACATATAGCGTAAAGAATCCTAAAGAACTTAAAACTATTCCCAAAGAACATAGCTCGAAACATGAAAGAAAGACCGGACCGCAGGTCAAACCTTTTATCAGTAATTGGGCCTATGTTCCCTCAGTGTCATGGACAGATCCTGCAGTCTTGTAATTACCATTTTACGGAACCCTTAGTGCGCTTGTTCTATTCGCACTTGACCAGTTATTTAGAAAGTTAATAAATGACTAAAATGAAATCTACCCACATGGTATTTAAACAAGGTAAGGTCGATAAATAATATCGATATAAAAACCATCGATACTTCGAACATACGTGCTTACCGGACGTAGCATTCGACTTAACGTTGATCGATGGGATGTGGTTCGAAATTGATATGTGAGACTTCGGCCATATTTTATACGGAGTAAAGTATGTGCTCATGTTAATACAGTCCCATCACAAGTATGGGTATTTGTAATGAAGCTAAGTTTCTCAAAGTTAAAAAAAACCGGCCAAGTGCGAGTCGGTCTCGAGCACCGATGGTTCCGAACCAATAAGATAAAAATACCGACTTAGTTATGGACGCACAGTCACGCAGAAGTGTATTGAAAACGCGCGAGTCCGACACGGACTTGATGAATTTTTATTATTTGTTGTTATTTTATAGCTTACGCACTATAAACAAACCAATTTTTACTCTTGTAAGTGTTCCCGTTTTTATGATAGAGCAAAAATAAAATCGAGCAAAAATCGCCTCAAAAAATATGTTTTTAGTAGGGGAGCCCCCCATATTTTTTTATGTATTTTTAATATTAGGTCTTTACCTATGAAATTGCCGTTTTGTATGGCGAATTTTAGGTAAACTCAATTTTCAGTACTAACATTTTTGCATCTTTCTTAGGAATTATAAATCCAATCTTTTTCATTTTTTTAAGCACTATTGGGAAGACATTAAGCTAACAGAAGCTTAAACTTGATTTTCGAAAAATATCATCTGTAAAAAAATATAACAAATCTAATGATGAAATCGGACGACAATTAAGACGAAAAATTTTCGAACCTTAAATTTTATATATCAAACTAAAAATAAAAAGTTTATTTTATGCGTAAATTAATAACCTTGAAGTCAACTTTCAAATATAAGACAAATGAAAAAAATTGCATTAGTAGTATAGGAATTATGATCTAATTAATCTGTAAGAAAATTTCGGCAATTTCATAGGTAAAGACCTATTATTTGTTGTTATAGCGGCAACAGAAATACATAATATGTGAAATTTTCAACTGTTTAGCTATTACGGTTGATGAGATACAGCCCACTGACAGATAGAGCGACAGACAGACATCGGAGGCATAATAATAGGGTCCCGTTTTCCACCTTTTGGATACGGAACCCTAAAAACCTTTATTTATATTTGCGTACCAAGTCAAAGTGGACCTTGTGGTGGCGGCTAAGAATAGCACCAACTCTTATCTATCTCTGTGGGTCGTGAAAGGCGACTAAGTGATTTGAACCGGAGGCTAGGCAGTAGCGTCTTTCGGCGAATCGGGCTGCGGTCCACAACAACTACGGTTCATGGTGCAAGCCGTAACGGTTAAAAGCGTGGTGACTATGGTACTCCTCTTCGAAATATATCCCGTATTTGTGCTGTTCTCTCTTGTCTAAAACTGTTATGATGAATTATTATGTCGCCTTTACGGTTATTATCTTTTTCATATTTATTTCTTAGATGATAACCATTTTTCTACCTATTAATAATCTTATTGTAAATACTAACTTAGAAGGAATACATATACCTTACTGAAAAATCGATTTAGTAGCGTACAGACCGCCTGGTACACTCAACAGCACGTCAATAGAAACACTTTTGGACCTCATGGCGCTGTCATAGGGTTGAAAAAGTTTCTACTGACATGCGGTTGACCGTACTTTGCTTTTGAGTAAACCGATTGAAATAAAACAAAACTTAAAAATAAGCCGAATACGAAAACGCCGTTTGAATCGGTTTAGTGGTTTTTGAGTTTATCGCGCACAGTCATTCCAAAAATGACCCTTATGTGTTCTATTATTTATTTATTTATTACTTTTGAGGTTCCAAATCGGGGAGGCAAAATCTTCAATTGTCGTTACTAGGTCAAGGTATCATATGAAACGGCTTTACTTACACATTTCAAAACAATGTTTATTTTCTACAACTCTTTGTTTTCAAGTTATGATAAAAGAAATACAAAAAAAATACCATTCCCACCTTTATCTCCGAAGGTTTCTTAACGAAACATCTGAATTAATCTGAATAATAAAGTCGATAGAGATTTATGTAAGTATTACATCAAAGAACTCTCGTGTCGGAGGCCAAGATCCTCTTGGGGTCGCTGAGCCAGCGTAGTAAGTAAGTAAGTAAGTATTACATCAAAAGTAAAACGATGTCTCTAAGTAGCACGGTTTTTTAGAAATCTGCAAAAAACCTTTACGAACAAACTTAGTTTTGCGACACTAAAAATGAACTTTGTTGCTTCCCTCCTGGACCATCTGCGCGCGCCTCCCGACTCGAACTTCACCAGTTTTTGTGACCCCCTCGCTAGCTAGATCATATCATTGAGAAAATTTTCAATGTACAGAATCGGAGAGTTTACGATTTTATGATATCGAGCTTTGCAACTAACTGAGGTGACAAGCTAGATAGGTGACCGCTAATGAGGAATTATGATTTTGTTCTTTGTTCTGCTTTCTTCCTTTCCACACGCATGCATGCATAGTTAGCATGGTATGGCATGCATTAACATGGCATGGCGTAAAATAATTAATAGACATCAGAACACGTCGTTACCCCGCTCTTGGTATTACGTCATATAAGCTGCTTAAGGGTGGTGGTTTGGTGATAAGCGGGGCGGGAAGCGATTTCTGCTGGGAATACAGACTGTAACAGAACTAATAAACAGTGAAGTAAAAATGAACGAACGAATGATTGGATTGTTCAGTGATTTTCAACAAATTTACTTTACTGTTTTCGTTCTACATGTGTCGATTGCTCTTCCTTTCCGATCATGAATGTTAAGCAAAGTCGGTTCAGGACGGGAATCGGGTGGATGACCGTTAGTAATCCACTAGACGAACGAACTTGTTAAGCCCTTTATTTCGTCCCTGCGAAGAGATATCTTAAATAGGGATTCGACGCACATGACCTAGAACTCAAAAGGCCAATAAACAAACTTTTAGTGTTAGATAGGTTTGCCGCAGGCTTGCAGCGTTTTCCGTGTTTTGGAAGGCAAGAAAGATTTTATAACAGGTCGACAATGGAACGAATTTACCTTGAAGAAGCCTATTATTACTCGCGACTTACTTAACGCGGATTTCCGAGTCCCAGAGATATCTACTGATATAGCTTATAACAATATGAATTAAGAAATACTATACTAACAAGGAATTTCATAACTATCCCAGTGCAGGAGCAGTCTTTTGATAAGATGCTAACAGATTTTTCTAATGTCGTATTTTTACCGCTCCGCTCGACGCTCCGCTTATCACCCTAACCCCCTTCCAGCCTAACCCCACGTGGAGGCGATAAATAATCTCGCGCTCGTCCATTACACGTTGGCTGGCGCAGTCGATAATTTATACCGAACACCGACTTTAGTGGCCGTTACCTTAACATGCTGCCTTGCGACAGTTTCGGTACGTTCGGCGTATCTAATGAATTTTTATAATTACCGAACCTATTGTTGATTCTATTTGTTTTAACACTTTTCAGTTCAGTTCAGTCATCATCATCATGACATCCCATCAAACGTCCACTACAGGACAGGGAACTCCCTCCAGAATTCCAGCTTTTGCAGAAACAATGTGGAGGGGAAGTACCATAGTCACCACGCTTGTTAGCGTTACGGCGGGCACCATGGACCGCGGTTGTTGGTGACCGCAGTAAGTAAGATGGTATGATACCCAGGAGGACGCTGCTGCCCATCCTCCAGTTTATAACCCTTCGTCGCCTCTTACGACACCCACGGGTATGTATGGGTTGGTACTATTCTTTGCCGGCACCACACGGTAACAGTTCAGTCATTTATTCGTAAATAAAAATTTACAAGTCACAAAAGTGAATACATAAAAGTAGTACAACTGGTACGTAATTGGCTACTACCATGCTACTACCTAATAAATTTAATAACATTGGATTAGTTTGATTTACTCAGTGATACTGATGGATAATACAGTATTTAGGAATTCGGTAGTGCTATAGCATGTCATCTGCAGCACCAGTACATACCTTGGGCCGATTTGTGAATATGCTGTCACTTTGAACACTTTTAAGGGCACTCGGGAGCGCATTATAGAATTTGATGACAATAAATTCAATACACTTTAGCGATTTAGTAATAAAAATGATGACAATGACTTATAAAATGATTTATTTAGAATAGTCATACGCACATTACTGGAAAGAGTAGAATAACGTACATCAAAAAATTCTAGAATTTTTCTAGTATGTAGGGCTGTGATGTTTTAAAACTGGGATGGTCAGATTATAACGATAGTTATAACCACTCGCCTGTGTGATGCTGGCAAAGAATAGTACCAACCTATCTCTACCCGTGGTTGTCGTAAGAGGCGACTAAGGGCTTATGAACCGGAGGATGGGCAGCAGCATCTTTCTGTGTATCGTACCATCTTACATACTGCGGTCACCAACAACAGCTGTCGCCAGCCACAACGCTTTCAAGAGTGGTGACTATCGTAAATCCCATCCTAAGTACCACGAATTTTTGCTGAAGTTCTGGAGGGACTCCCTGTCCGGCAGTGGACGTTTTATGGGATGTTATGATGATGATGAATCACCGAAAATAACTAGAGTTAAAACATTAGAATATAAGAAAAACTAATTTTACTTATTTTTGTTTCAGATATAAATAATAAAGACACACTAGAAGTTACAAGGATAAAGCGAGAAGGGGTCCCGGAAAACAGGGGTGAGTACTGTAACTATCTTTCAAAAATTCTCAGGGTGTAGAAGATGTTTAGAACAATGTGTTACAGCGTGATTCAATTCATGAAACTAAATAATTATTCCTAAAAAACATGCTTACCAAATCACTCGCTGGTGCATCAGCCAGAAATTTGCCATGGCCTCCGAGCGAGAATCATTTAATATGTCAGCCTACGGGCACCTGGGGAGGCCATTAAAAGAGCCTACGACTACCTTGCGCTTGCGGCTACGGCTGCAGTAGTTGATTGTTCAATACGTTGAGTGGAGTCAGTGAAGTGTAGGAAGTGTATTGAAAAAAATGCCAGCCGCTTAGACCATAGCGGCTAGTTCGTGGCTCCTAGGAATCTCTTTTTTTAGTCTGACGTATCGAAGTCATAAAAAGGCGGTATACCAAATTGACAATATCAAAACAAATTTTAAGCATTGTTTTATCCCTAACTTTCCCATGAAAAGATATATTACATTATTTTTTAGGGTTCCGAGCCTAAATTGTAACGGAACAAACGTCAGTTTACTATTATTTAATCTGTGACGGAACCCTTATGGTGCGACTTTGTCTGTTTGTCTGTCAGTCTGTCACATCTGTATATCTCAGCAATCACTTATGCTATAGACTTGAAATGTAATAGTTTTACAATATGATTGCCCAACTTAATTGCAAATGAAAGAAATATAAAAATATTATTAACGCAAAGGGGGCCCAAAGGTCAATATTTAAAATTGTCGTTACTTTGTCGAGTATCATATGAAATGGCTTCATTTGTACATTCCAAAATATATTTTTTCAAGTTATAATTATTTTTTTAAAATATAAAGGAAAAATCTGATTGACGTTTATGTGAATATTACAAACAAAATAAAACGATCTCTATTACGGTGCTTACACCGTTTTTTAGAAATCTGAAAAATACCTTTACAATTAAATTTTGGTTATGCGGTCCTGAAAATAGACTTAATTACTTCTAAAAATACTATGGGTATATCGGAACAGTCGGCGCGCAAGATCGACTCGTACCTGACCGGATTTTTAAAATAATTACACTGTAAAACATTGTTTGAAAATTAGACACCCTGTACGTACATCTTCTCTTCCGAAATCTTTACTTTTGTAAAATTACAAAAATGTCTTCTGGCTTGCTTAAATGAAAACTTATATATATTGAATGCTGATTGTGTGTTTGACTGGCTATATACCTATTTCAAAATTATATTTTTATTCCGCCATGCCTGCTATTTTCTATTACTATCCTTTTCTTTGAATGTCTTATATACCTATTATAACTTACCTTACATATTATTTTATTTTAACAGTAGGTAGGTAGGTATTGTAAATTAAAAATGTTTAAATTTGAGGATTTGGTATTTATAAATTTCTTGAAGTCGTAAAGAATTTTAATATTGAATATGAAAATTATTATTTTTCGATATTTTTTGGGTTCCGTACCTCAAACCAAAAAAACGGAACCCTTATAGGATCACTTTGTTGTCCGTCTGTCTGTCTGTCAAGACCCTTTTTCTCACGAACGAGAATGATAACGAATATTAAGGTCTATAAACCACACAAGATCTGAAAATTTAAATTTTTTACAATGACGCAATCAAAAGATATGGCTTTTTATGTCCTCATCTCCATACATTTATGCAAAAAAGCAAAACCTACAGGGTACTTCCCGTTGACCTAAAATTATGAAATTTGGCAAGAAGCTGGGTCTCACAGTACAAATAAAGGGAAAAGTCTAAAATCATTAAATATTTCAACTTTTCTCACAACTAATAGTAACCATTTAAGGTGAGCTCCCGTTTCAAGAACTTTTCTATAAAAGCTTTTAGTATATCTTATGGTAGATAGGTACTGAACCATTAGAGTGCGAGTCCGACACGCACTTGGCCAGTTTTTTTTTATTTCGTCTTCATCCCTTTCTTGTAATCGATGAAATAACTAGTTAAATAAATACCACCTCCTCTTAAAATTAAATCGCTGTACAATATTAGTGCTAACAAAATCTATCTATTAGCCCTTTCATATTCTGTTATTGCATTATTAATTGTATGTTTTTTCTTTTTCTTTCAAATCTAATCCGGTCGTGGTCGTCTCAACTTGGACTTTGTAAAATAACGCACCTCCGACGATTCCTATCCACGACACGACGACACGACTTGGTACGACACGCCTACGACACGGTACGACACGACAGACTTGACAGTACTTCTTGTAAATGAAAAGCGAAATGAATACAACACGAAGATTGGAAGATACCACAGCGTCAAACCACTTATAGGCCTTCTGACGTCGACAGCGAGAACGTTCATTCAAGATGGAGTGACGACGGAATTCGCCACACAAATCTTAGGAACTACTTTAGACAATGGACGTATATATGCGCAGCTATTAACTAAATCCTCTCTTGTTCTGTATAATAAGCCTTCAAATATTGAAGATGTTGTCAAACCAACTCGGATTCATTCCAATTTTGATGGTGAATGGAACGTTAAGCAAGATTTTTAAGCAAGATCATTATATCATATCAACTATTATAATTTACCAAATGTCCTGGGTGTGCCTGGATTCGACCCCGCGTCCATCGGTATCGTAGACCTTCGCTCTGACCATTAGACCACAGGCTTGATTAGCAAAGTAATCGAAATTTTGATACCGTTCCGTCTTTGACACAGTATCTTGTACCCAGCAACAATTATTTGACTTAATATCGCCTTTACTCTTCATTGCATATCTAACTAGGTCTTGAGCAAAACAACAACCATCTTATACTAAGCAAAATGTTATTTGCCTTAATATAGTCTTAACTCTTCATTGCTTACCTAACAATTTCTTGAGCTCAACAGCAACTATCTTATACCAAGCAACATATTATTTGCCTTAATATTGTCCTAAATCTTCATCTAATATTTTTCATAATTCTTAGGTGAGACGATTTATTTTTTCAATCGATTATTATTTTACTTGCTTTAAGATATTTTTCATTGTTGATGTAAAAAATAAATGGTTTTAATTCAAAACATCAATTTCAAACCTAGTATTAGAATTCTTGTTAGAAGAAATTCTCTCTTGAATTTTAAGATTTTGTAATTTTTAATACGTTAGAGTGATCATTTTACTCTAAGAGATTTAACTTTATAATCAAGCAATATCAGTTGAGACATATTGGGTTCTTGTTTTAAGAGATCATTTTTTTCTGTGTAGGAAAAGTTGTTCAGTTTCATGGGCAGATCCACATCTTTTAGGGTTAGTGTACCCTTTTTATTACACCTTGTATAAGCAAATAGAGAGATAGATAATAATTGTTTATTGCACACAAACTTACTTGTATATCTTATCACAGAATATATACATACATACATAACATCACGCCTCTTTCCCGTTGGGGTAGGCAGAGACCACAGTCCTCCACCTGCTACGATCTTGACATACTTCCCTTGCTTCCTGTACTTTCATCAATCCTTTCATACATGCTCGTCGGTTTAGGGTACTTTTAACCTGACCTTAATTCAGAACGTCCTGAATTTGGTCCTGGTACGTTCGCCTAGGCCTTCCCCTTCCAACGTTTCCATTCATAGAATATATAATAAATAGTAAACAAATCTTATTGAGTGCAAAAGCGGCCTTATTGCTTAGAACAATCTATTCCAGGCAATCTTAAAACTGGGAATCGCTTATATAGACACGAGTAGGGTGTTGAGAATTTACACCCTGGCGTTCGCGTTTGGTCGAAAGACAACCTAACCGGTCCCATTTGGGATCGGTTAGGTTGTGTTTACCTTACCTAACGGACCTATGGACCTATTTCCTACAAGTTTTATTATTTTTGGAAAGTTGATCAACTGACGCGGAAATTGATCAACTTACGATTCTTACCCATCACCAACCCATTTCTACCCGTGGGTGTCGTAAGAAGCGACTAAGGGTTAATGAACCAGAGGATGTGCCGCAGCATCCTATTGTGTATCGTATCATCTTATATTCTATGGTCACCAACAACCGCCGTCCATGGTGCCAGCCGTAACGCTAACAAGCGTGGTGATTATGGTACTATAATGGTATTTCGCAATAATATATAATGAACCTGGGGGGGTTCGTGGGGGCGTTGGCTCATAGATAGAATTTGCTACCTGTAAGTCCTATCAGCTGATCCTCGACATTTAAACAACGCTTCGAGTTTAAACGAATATCACATTTATTACGATGTAAACATTGATTACACTGCTGAAAGAATTAAAACACTTCAGGCTACATCAGCCTATAATTCGCAACACATTTAGTAAAACTAGAACGCTATATTGAAATGCGCATATATAAAACACGTGTTATCACATTCAAGGACACCAAGAGAATCTCTTTAATTACATCAAATGTTGAATCTTCCTTAATTATAGTTCTATAGAAGGCTAGAGCAGAGCCCTTAAGTGCAGCTGGTAGAATCGCTAATTTTTCTGCATCGTCAAGTTTTTTAATGGTGGCGATTGCGATGAATTGTTCAACAAAATCATTAATGTCTTCATTTCCTGAGAATTGCATCTCCATCTTTAATGTCTTTATTGGTGAGGTCGGCAATCTTTACCAAATCTTTTGGTTACGGCGCTATCCACCAATTTATAATGGTGGTGATATATCACATAAAATTCAAATTATATATTTCACACTTCACACACGCACTTAACTATAAATCACATTTATTAATTCACTTTTTAAGCTAATATTAGCTTACTATACGTATCGCAGATCTTCTTTTATAAAAAAATATCGCAGGTAATAAAACGCAGGAAATAAATCTGAAACGCGAAAACACGACTTTATCGCATCGTGGTCGCAAAGAGAATCTATATTGGCATATTCGATGAAGGGTGTTTAAAAATTATTTTATATTACTGGACCAAATGTCCTTTCGACAAGAAATCACCGCGGAGAATGCATAACAAGCGCGGTGTACTTGTTACAGTACTTACCCTCCACATTGTTTTAGCAAAAGCTGCAATTTTAGAGGGAGCTCCCTGTCCTGTAGTGGACGTTTCATGGAATGTCATAATAATGATGACCATTCTTAATATTTTCTGATGACAAATAAAACTAAGGTTAGGTAACTACCGTGTATCTTAATGATGATCATTTATTATTTTAATCGCCATTAAATTTAATACCTCAGAATATGTACATTATAATAATTACACGTTAAATTTAACAGACATACCTAACTGTCAGAGCTATTTTCCGTAATTCTAACCTCTCTTCGTAGGCCATTGTGAAATTCCTGACATTCGCAGTTAAATTTCTAAACGCCGGTTAGTTGTGGGATACAGAGGTTAAATAGCTAAAATAGTGGCCTTAAATATTTGAATTAAATTTCACATTAAGTTGCACAAACCGTCTTTAAAGGTAAAGTATCTCTAAATCTATTTTTGACAAAAAAAGTAAGGGCAATAGATTTAAACAAGCTTTACATTTGAAAGAGCTTTTTACAATTGGCTGTTAGATTGTAAATAAACGTAGGATTTTCTTTCCGATCTAAAATGCCGTAGTCAGAACTTGGAATGGCGACCTCTACTAGTAAAAACAATTCGAGTGTTTTCCACGCTTCAGGGTGTCTACTCTCAAAGTCCGATATATCGAAACGATACTACTCAAAACATGCAAATGCAAAACTTCGTCTCTTGACAATAGGGTAGAATATTGGTTGGATGAATTTTCAAACTGCATCCAACCAATATTCTACTCTATTGTCAAGGGACGAAGTTTTGCATTTGCATGTTTTGAGTAGTATCGCTTCGATATATCGGACTTTGAGAGTAGACACCCTGAAGGCACGTTAAGTCGTTGATCGTAGCTACTACTTAATAATCGTTACACCAAGTCTTAGCCATTGGTGGCTCGAAAAATCTGACAATCAGATTGACCTATCTGGCAAAGCCTTATCGAGGATTGGGTCTTCTTACCCTCTGAGATGCAGAGGCCTGATGGCAATCGCTCTGTGTATAAACCAGTGCACGTTTCAAATTATAGCCGACTTCTTAAAACGGACTTAGCCGAGAAAAATGTGGAGGGGAAGTACCTTAGTCACCTCGCTTGTTAGCGTTACGGCTGGCACCATGGACCGCGGTTGTAGGTAACCGCAGTAAGTTAGATGTAAGATACAAAGGAGGATGCTGCTGCCCATCCTCTAGTTAACCCTTAGTCGCCTGTTACGACACCCACAGGTATGTAAGGCACCACACGGGACTTAGCCTACATAACAGGAATATCCTAAAATCTTAGACCATCTTTTTACATAGGCCATGATAACAGGATGTTCAAAGGAACGCTGTGTGAAATGACAACTTTGCACAAAACACTGCCAAAAATTTATTCAAAATATTTAATACCCAAAAACAGATCTGAAGCAGAATTTAATCCCATCACATTTCCAACCGAGTGTACAGTACACACAGCGGCAAAATGAAGAGAACACAGCGACCTTGCTGGATTTACTATCACAATAACACGAAAATATACGCAGTGAATGCGAATAAAATACACTCCCGGTCACATTGTTCATGGATGAAGATGTAAAGATCCTGGAAGAGCTACTAGGTCCTATTGAAATATTTACTTACTTACTACGCTGGCTCAGCGACCCCAAGAGGATCATGGCCTCCGACACGAAAGTTCTCCATTCTTTCCTGTTCTGTGCCACTTCTTGCCAATCAGCTCTTTGGAGGGCATCCAGGTCTTTCCGCACTTCGTCACCCCATCTGTACCTGGGACGACCGACTGGTCGTTTTCCACTCGGTCGTCCCACGTAAGCTCTTTTTGCGGCCCGATCCTCTCCCATTCTCTCCAAGTGGCCGAGCCGTCAAAGCCTTGCAGCCTTGGTCTCGCCCATGATGTTGGGTTCGGGCACTAGGTCTTCGATCTCCCTATTTTTCTTTTTCTATTGAAATAGTGAACATAATTGTAATATGTTGGTCGCTCCAACGATACCTAGGACGTCCGACGGGGCGTCGTCGAAGATACGCTCTTTTGACCGCACGATCCTCCCCATCCTTTCCACATGGCTGAACCAGCGGAGTCGGGCTGACTTGGTCTCCCCAATGATGTTAGGCTCGGCTATAAGGTCTTCTATCTCCTGGTTCTTCCTAACCCTCAATGTTCCATCTTCTCTCATTGCTGGTCCTAGAATTTTCCGTAGAATTTTCATCTCTGCTACTAAAAGTTTGTCTTCCTCCTTCAGCGTTAGTGTCCACGCTTCACATCCATACATCAAGATTGGCCTGATGACGGTTTTATAGACCCGAATCTTGGTTCTTCTGCTGATAAGCTTGGACACGAGAATTTTGTGAAGGGCTGCTGAACATCTTAGTGCGCTTTGGATTCGGATATCAATCTCCTCGTGCCTTTGGTTGGTATCGGTCACTGTGCATCCAAGATACTTGAACTTGTCCACCCCTTTATAGTACAAGTTGTACACAACAGAGAAGAATGGCGGCTCTTATTATCATAAATTAAATGTAAATTCAAAATATCCAAAAAAATTCACAAAACTATTTTTTCATACATTTTTTGTATGGAAAAATTAAAAGTACCGATTTTTTTTGGATTTTTTTATAGAAGGTTTGTCTCATATTGTGTATACCCTAGCAAAGTTTCATCGACCGAGGATTTAATGCGGGGGTCTTCATACAACGGTCCGCTTCGGTGCCTAGTATATAGGATAGGTTGAGACCAACCCCAGAGGCACACAGGTATGGTAGGGGTGGAATTGAGCTCAATCAAAAATTGCAATAGATTAGCTAAGGGTTAGTTAGGAAAGGTATAACAATGGAAAACAAATGAGTTTAAGTTTTCAATTCAATGCTTTTGAGAAAATTAGAATAAAAAGGAAAATGATAATTTATTTTATTACCGAGCTAGCTTGTCTCTTCCATTCCTCTCTCTATATCCACGTAACCTCTCCATATATTTACTTGCTCGGAGAGGACAATAAGGATTATAAAGAAAGAGCCTTCTATACCTTAAATACTATCACGACAAAGCCCCCGACTAAGCTTGGAGTATCTAAAACTATTGTACGCAGAAATACTCAGAATATATTGTGTTTACTGAGGAAAATATGAAACGCGAATTTTACTCTTTTTGTATAAATCAGAGGGAAAGATAGGCTTGGAGGTATTGTAGTCTGCAGGTATTTACGTAAACACTTGGATCATTCAGTTTCTAAACGAACTATGTATCTTTAAAGACCCTGGAGGTGGTAGGGCTGTTGTGCAAAGTCCGTCTGGGGAAGTACCACCCTCTTACCTACTTCTGCCGTAAAGCAACACTGCTGTGTTTCGGTCTGAAGGGTACGGGAGCCAGTGAAATTACTGGCACATGAGACATAGCATCTTAGTTCTCAGGGTGGGCAACGCGCATTGCTGTCTTATTAGCGTCAAAGTATGTCACTAATAAGGCAGTGGGTGTTATGGGCGGTGGAAACCACTTACCATCAGGTGGTACCACGTGCTCCTTTGCTCACTTCTAACATAAAAAAAAATACTTGGTAAGTGCTTGGTAAGGTATCCGGTGATTCTGCATCATTAAGAAATTCAGTCGTTAGTCCCGTGTGGTGCCAGCAAAGAATAGTACCATCCCATACATACACATGGGTGTCCTAAGAGGCGACTAAGGGTTATAAACTGGTGGATGGGCAGCAGCATCCTCCTTCGTATCACACCATCTCACCAGCCGTAACGCTGACAAGCGAGGTGACTATGGTACTTCCCCCCACATTTTTCCAGCAAAAGCTAGAATTCTGGAGGGAGCTCCCTGTCCTGTAGTGGACATTTCATGGGATGTTATGATGAAGAAATAAAAAAGAAATTACTTATATTCTATTGTTTAAAATAAGATGATCTGATCAGACTAACATTTTTTTAATCTGTCAATTCGTTCGAAATCAATACAAAATGCAACCGGATTCTGTTTACAAATTCAAAGAATACATCTCTCCTATTTCACACACGGAATAAAGGTGCTTATACACATAACATTATCATGTTGAGAGAAACTTGCTCATGTTTAATTGCTGTTTTAGTGCGGACACCCTAATTGACAAAAGAATAGGGCTGGCACAAAAAAAGAGAGTTGAATTTTTACCAGCCCAGGCTGTCTTTCGTATAAAAAAATTATAAGCCTTGCTCTTGTCCTCAATCTAGGACAGTGATGAGATCGACGAGCTAACCTAGACTGGGTCTTTAAACGAGTGACTTGAATAGCTTAACAAGTCAAGTGCGGCTAGTTGGTATTTGACTGAGCCATCCCAAAGGTGACAGCAATTCTCCATGCAAGATCGGACTTGTGCTATATATAACTAGCAACTGTCCAGGAGTAACTTATTCAGAATACCCAAGTTTTTGGACGCAGTTTAAGCTTTTCACTCAATGTTGGCGCCGAAGTTCAGGTTTGCACACAGCTTCAAGCCAACAAGCTCGAGGCTGTCGGTGACAAGCAGGAGCCAGTTTTAACGGACTCCAGTAAACAGACATGCTTGTGTTTTGGTGGCGTTGAAACTCACCAGAAAAACAACCACTTTTAGCAGTTTTTGTATCTGTAACTACAGTAAACTATTATTTTTTAGGATTGATAGGTTCTAAATAAACTAAATAAACCTTTACTTCAATCTGTTAAGACAGATTTTTGATAAGTTTTGTATTTAGCGAGTAATATTTTTTTCACTGATGGGGGCGCTAGTTGACTACAGGAAAGGCCTTAAAGGGCGCGCCAGCAAAATAACAAATTAAATATTTTGTCACTTCACAACTCAGTACCTGGTCGACCGAGCCTCAACATTAAAATATCATCGGGTGAGCAAGTTATTCTACCCGCAAACAGACGGCGCTGTAGGTTTCTGTCTAAAACGCGGTTTTTTCAATAAATGCTAAAAAACAGAGAAAACAGTTTTTCCCAGACATGAGACTTAGCTAGATCGATTTTTCGCCCCCGAAAACCCCCGAACTTGAAATTTCATCGAAATAATTTCTAGAAACCGATTACAAACAGTATAGGATTAAATTTAGTGTGATAATCCTCCTAAGTTTTTGTGACACCCCTGAAAGCTCGGTAACCCTACCGGTGAGAATATGTTCACTGAAATTTATTGTAGTTAGCCGAGTTGCCAATTATACGAGTTGTTATAACTTGACTCCCTCTATTTTAGTTTGTTCAGTCTCAGTCCACCCCGGTTTTCAGTTTGAATTCGTTCGAAGTTTTTTATTTACTCCGTATTCGACTGTTGCGTTTTAGATCGGTTTAAAGCCCAAGTCACACTGAGGCGGTAGCGGAAGCGTTCCGGGGCCGGTATTTTTTGTAAAGTATGAGTTCTTATGCACCCTGTCACATTGAAAGCGGTCGCGGCGCGGCGCGGTGCGGCGCGGGGGCGGCCGGGCCGCTAGTACAACCCCGCGGACCGGGCGCGGCGCGGGGCCGGACTTTCGGCGGGAGCGGGCGCTGTATTCCATTGCGTTCAATGCAACCCGTCACACAGAGCGGCAGCGGCGCGGCGCGGTGCGGTGCGGTCCGGGCGCGGACTTTGACATTGTATTTTTTTACAAGAATTTTGCGGCTTTGAGCAGACTTTTTTTAGGTTATCAGATTGGTTTTTTGTTTAGAGCAAAGGATTTACGTCTTTTGAATAATCACAGATAAATAGTGTCACACCGACCGCACCCCGCCGCTTTCCCGCCGCGGTTTCCGCGCGGTACCTTAGTGTGACCGGTCCCGGAACGCTTTCGCTTCCCGCAGGTCCGGCCCCGGACCGCTTTACCGCTTATACCGCTCTGTGTGACTTGGGCTTAAGATCGGTGAAGATGGTAGGGCAAGGGAGCCATTGTAATTAGTGGCACATAAGACACACCATCTTTGCTGTCTTATTAGTGTCAATTATGCTAAAAGCCACGATCACACCTTCCTGAATTCAGAAAGTAATTCGGCATACATTGCTAGTCGTAAGGAGCAATGTATGCCGAATTAGTCTTTGTAGTAAGGAAGGTGCGATTGTGCCTTAAGACAGTAAGCGCTATGGACGGTGGTGACCACTTACAAGACTGCTCACAAGATCACTTGCTCACTTGTTACATAAAAAACCGGCCAAGTGCGAGTCGGACTCCTGCCCTAAGGGTTCCGTACCTATTTACCATATGATATACAAAAAGCTTTTGCTCTTTGATTTTAAAAACACCGCGACATTCTATACTATACTAGTCTATATATATACTATTTTTGGAAGCAATAAAGTCCATTTTTAGGACCGCTAAACTAAATTTGTTTGTAAAGATTTTGTTAAAGTCGCACCATAAGGGTTCCTTTTTTGCCATATTGGTATCGGAACCCTAAAAACTAAGCTACTGCACGTGGCTTTCGCAAGCAGAATACGCATGCCTTTTATTTTAGGTATAAATAGACGCAAACATGACAAAACAGTTACGAAACCTCTCA
Organism: Athrips mouffetella; assembly: GCA_947532105.1. Classification (NCBI taxonomy): domain Eukaryota; kingdom Metazoa; phylum Arthropoda; class Insecta; order Lepidoptera; family Gelechiidae; genus Athrips; species Athrips mouffetella. The sequence goes on along the minus strand of OX383981.1, from coordinate 14,970,747 downwards.
CGTTGAAGCTAAAGTCGCATGGCGAGTGTCAAGCTTTACATGCTCTAGACTGTCCCTCACCAAGAAGCTTTCGTAAAATTCCCACCGATTTACGAAACACGATAAGTTACAAAACGATACTAAATAGTAAGCCAATTACTCCCCTTTTAAACTTCTTCGCAGTCGGGTAAAAATACAAAGTTTAATCCTACTATCCTGTCCTACTTATTATTATAAACACAAAAGTTTGTATGGATGGATGTTTGTTACTCTATCACGTAAAAACTACTGAATGGATTTTAATGAAACTTGGCACACATATAGGTTAGGTCCTGGAATAGCACATAGGCTACTTTTTACCGCTGGAAAACACTTCATTCCCACGAGAAAACGAATTTAATGCGGGTGAAACCGCAGGCGGAAAGCTAGTTATTTATTTATTTATTTAGTTAAATATGATTGTCCCGTGTGGAGCCGGCAAAGAATGGTACCATCCCATACATACCCGTGGGTGTCGCAACAGGTGACTAGGGGTTATAAACTGGAGGATGGGCAGCAGAATCCTCCTGTCTATCAAACCATCTTACTTACCGCGGTCACCTACAACCGCGGTCCATGGTGCTAGCCGTAACGCTGACAAGTGAGGTGACTGTGGTATTTCCTCTCCACATTTTTCCAGCAAAAGCTAGAATTCTCCCTCCCTGTCCTCTAGTGGACATTTCATGGGACGTTATGATGAATTAAATATAATTGTTATCCAAACCTAATCACCAACCAAAAAAACTACTTTACCGTTATAAAATAAACCAAAATCAAAATTTCTCTAGCTAGAATAATACTCTTGTGACAATAGCTTAAAACTAGTGAATTAAGCTTTAAGCTAAGCTTAGTATAGCTCGGCGGAGCTGAAAATGGTGGTTTAAACACCTATAAATTAAGCTGTATGAAAGCTTATTGTATTAAGTTTAATAAGTAGGTTAATACAATGTTTAAAAGAGGTTCAAAATGGAATTTTAAAAGATAAGAAATATACATACTGACCTACTAATTTATAACTTTTAAGTTACGTCATCACTATAACTAAATTTATGTAAGACTTATTTTTAGTGCTGTTAGAAAAATAAGATTTTTTTATTACTTATACAAGGTGTAACAGAAAGGGTATATGAAGGATGTGAATCTGCCCATTAAACTGAACAACTTTCTCTAAGGAACATACGAGTAGGTCAAAACACGACAAAAAAAAATGTCTTCCCAATGAAACTGAATCATAAGCGCTTTTTGTATGGGAGGTCAAATTCTTTTTCGCATTTTGACCTATGTTCCTAAGGGAAAGTTGTTCAGTTTGTTCAGTTTCATGGGCAGAATCACATCCATCAGGGTTGATATGCTCTTTTTGTTACGTCTTGTCTAAAGTATTCTGAGGAACAGAATATTCTTTCTAATATAGGAATCCTGTCCACGCAAAAAACCGGTCAAGTGCGAGTCGATCTCGCGCGCCGAGTGTTCGGATATACCTATAGTATTTTTGGAAGCAATAAAAACCATTTTTAGGACCGCAAAACTAAATTGTTTTCTAAAGGTTTTTTGCAAATTTTCTAAAAACTGTGCAACTATTCCTGTAATGTTTACAAAAACCTTTATCAACTGTAATTAATTCAGATTTTTCCTTTCGCAAACCATCCCCCTTCTACCATCGGGAATCCAGACGAACCGCAGGATATCATATATTTGGTTGATATTCCACACATCCGCACAAAGCGCTTTGAAACATCCTTTATAATGCGCACGGCTAAGGAGTGGAATTCTCTGCCTGCGTCTGTGTTCCCGAGCTCTTATAACCCGAATCTATTTAAGTCGCGATTGAATAGGCTTCTTCTGGGCAAGCTCGTTCCATCGTCGACCTCATCTCTGTTCTCAAGGCTAGATCGAGGTCAAGAGTAAGCCCATACATAGTAAAAAATAATAATATAGGGATAGGGTATTATTTATGACATTTTCAATCATAACTTGAAAACTAAGTTGTAAAAAAACAAAATAAATATATTTTGGAATGTACAGTCAACGACAGGTCAAGCTTGACACTCGCAGCGCGACTCTAGCCCGTACGTCTATTGAAATAGGAACGTTACAAATTCCAATGTGTCAAGCTTGATGTGCTCTTGACTGTACAATACAAGTAAAGCCCTTTCATATGATAGATACTCCACTCAAGTCAACCTATTAGCGACAATTTAAAATTTTGCTCCCCTATATGGTCCACCTTTACAATAATAATATTTTTTTAATTCTTTTATTTGCAATTAAGTTAGGCAGTCATATTTTTTTGTTTTCCTTTGTGCGTTATGTTTGTTTGTCCTATAAAAAAATTATTCATTCATAAAGGATTGATGAAAGTCCAGGAAGCAAGGGAAGTATGTCAAGATCGTACTCGTAGCAGGTGGAGAACTGTGGTCTCTGCCTACCCCGACGAGAATAAGGCGTGATGTTATGTATGTATGTAATTCTAAAACTATTTATTAAAAAAAAAAAAAAAAAATAAAGTCGATAGCATGAGTGGTTGCTGAGACATACAGGTATAACAGACAGATAGACAGACAGTCGAAGTCGCACCATAAGGGTTCTGTTATTATCATTTTGGTTCGGAACCCTAAAAACAACAGAAAAGTTGTAAAAGATAGATAGGTAAGTACAGGTAGGTTTTCCTTGTTAAATAATTTATGAAATTTGATAAAAAGAAGGATAAGAATAGTATAAAAGTTAGTAGTTCGAATTGGCCTGCCTCAAGCTAAGTCTGTGTGCCAAAGCCTGAAGAAAGAAATTCATTCGTGCGACGTCGCGAGCAACAACTAACATAGTATAAATCCATTCAGTGATCCGCGCGGTCGCCGCGTGATTTCCAGATAATTACCCGCGGTTTATCTCTCGCAGGCGTTGATTGGCGGATTTGGTCCAATGTTCTGTATCTGACGAGATGAAATAAATGATTGGTTCGATCATAATCTGCTGTGATTGGTGCGCGCCATTTAGCAAATATCAGACGTATTTTTAGGGTTCCGTACCTTAAAATAAAAAACGGAACCCTTATAGGATCACTTTGTTGTCCGTCTGTCTGTCAAGACCCTTTTTCTCACGAACGAGAAGAGGTTGAAATTGATAACGAATATTAAGGTCCACACAAGATCTGAAAATTTCATTTTTTTACAACGACGCAATCAAAAGATATGGCTTTTTATGTCCTCATCTCCATACATTTATGCAAAAAAGCAAAACCTACAAGGTACTTCCCGTTGACCTAAAATTATGAAATTTGGCAAGAAGCTAGGTTTCACAGTACAAATCAAGGGAAAAGTCTAAAATCGTCAAATATTTCAATTTTTCTCATAACTAATAGTGACCAATTAAGGTGAGCTGCCGTTTCAAGAACTTTTCTATAAAAGAGGGGTCAAGTTGGATGGTCGCGGAGTTTTTAAAATCAAAGAGCAAAAGTTTTTAGTATATCATATGGTAGATAGGTACGGAACCCTTAGGGCGCGAGTCCGACTCGCACTTGGCCGGTTATTTTGTACAGAATCAGTTTTTGTCCAACAAGGTATAAACACATCATGCCAGATCGACTCGAAAGGAGAAAAAATTTACGCAAAAAAAAAGTTGTAAAAATACAGTGAGGTACAATTAGGTATGTCATTAAGGGACACCTGGCTTATTTAAGTTAATTATCCTTTCTTTATTAACACAATACAATGTGATATAAAAAAACACTTTTGCGTGAATTCGCTTGGAAGTCAGAAAAATATGCCGTGTACCACCAACCCATCTCTACAGGTGGATGTCGTAAGAGGGGACTAAGGAATTATGAACTGTAGATAGGCAGCAGCGTCAATCTGTGTATCGTACCATCTTACATACTGCGGTCATGGTGGCAGCCGCTATCAAACGTGGTGACTATGCAAAGTGTATTACGCTTTTTGCTGGAATTATGGAGGGAACTCCCTGTCCTGCAGTGGACGTTTCATGGGATATCATGAGTTTGATAAAATTTCATAGTATTTTCCAAGCCCCGTTTATCTAGGACGTCCAACTGGTAGACGCCCCGTCGGACGTCCTAGGTATCGTTGGATCGGCCAAGTCACAGTAAATATATAAGCTAAAGCAGTATGGAAACTCCTAACAAACGTCCAAAACTGGCGCACTCACACGTGCGCACACCGCTACAGGAAAATAAGCAGTTTTCGCGCTGATACCTCAGCGCGAAAACTGCTATAGCCGTGGGTGCCAAAACCATAATACAAACAAATATGTACATAATATAGGGTCCCTATAAGTATGTCTCTGTCCTTGTGCGATAAAAGGCGACTAAGAACCTTAATCTGCCCTTGTGTCATAAAAGGCGACTAAGAACCTTAATCTGCCCTTGTGTCATAAAAGGCGACTAAGTATCTTTATTTGCCCTTGTGTCATAAAAGGCGACTAAGTGTCTTTATTTGCCCTAGTGTCACAAAAGGCGACTAAGTGTCTTTATCTGACCTTGTGTAATAAAAGGCGACTAAGTGACTTAACCTTTCCTTGTGTCGTTGTGTTGATAGAAGCATCCAATATTTGAGTTCATCATACTATTCTTATTTCAATACTTCTGGGTTACAACCCTGACGCTCCGACGCGGAATAGTTCTTTTTTCAAAAAAAGGCCCGAGTTTCCATACTGCTTTACGAGTAACTTATATATTTACTGTGGCCAAGTCCAGAAAGATCTGTTGGAGCTTCAAACAATCAATTGGCAACGAGCTGCACACTAGCACAATCTGGACACTACATACAACGAACGCGAATTTCAAATTTGAAAATGGAAGGTCGCGTACGCTCGCATATTCAGTACAAAAGTCCCGCAGGAGCACCACGAGAATCTCACGGTCGGGTGCGCGCGGGGGTGCGGGGTGGATTGCAAGGGGGGGCGGAGAGTGACTGTTCTGTATAATAGTACTATTACTTTATTCTGTGACACAACAGAGAAAAATGGCGATTCTTAGGCCGATATTTCACTGGGACACCATGGCGGCGCAACCAGTCGCGCCACCATGGTGTCCGTAACTAGAAACCAGTAAAGACACCAGAGTCGCCACACCCTGCAGCCACAGTATTAAGGGCTATATTTCACAGGGAGCCAAATTGGTTGCGCAACCAAACGGACACCAGGTGAGTAACTCTCTATAGAGCTGTATACATTTTGTTGGTAGCGGCGACTGGTTGCGCCGCCATGGTGTCCCAGTGAAATATCGGCCTTAGTGTCGGAGTCCAAGATCCTCTTCGGGTCGCTGAGCCAAGATAAGTTCCTAAGTAGTTTTATTCCATGAAACGTCTGCTGCAGAACAGGGAACTCCCTTCCAAATTCCAGTTTTTGCAGGAACATAGGGGATAGGAAGTACCGTAGACAGCGTTGTAGCAGAAATATTTATTATTACTGAGACGTCACAACACAACACAAAAATTATACATAGGGTAAGAGAAGAACAATAACAAAAAAAAGGTATACAAAAAAAAGAAAAGAACATGACACTACGCCTAGTGCTGTGACAAACACAGTGAATAAAAGGACCTCACTCAGCAAATGTCGCGGCACATGCCACGACGCTGGTTTTCGGTGAACCCTGAACGTTGTAGCTTGCACCATGGACCGCGGCTGCCGGTGACCTTAATATGTAAAATGGTACGAGACATAGAAGCACGCTGCTGCCCATCTTCCAGAAAAAAAAACCCTTAGTCGCCTCTTACGACACCCACAGGTAGAGGGGTACCAAACGCTACATTTAATATTGTTATTACTAAAACTATTTGCCAGTGAGCTACAAACCACATTATCTGAACCAATTTGTAGCTGCTAGATAACTTAGTACCGCAATTAATATTGAAACAGGCTTACCAAGGTTATCTGAGGTTTTGGTATTTGATATTTGACTTGTTTAGTTTACTTATAGTATACGGGGTTATTTTTAGACGCCTAGCCAAATTTTTGTATGAGACTCAGAACACAAAACTGAACAACTTTTCCAAAGAAACATGGGTCGAAGAACTAATTTTGTTTTTGGGTTTTCCATACAAACCTTGCACCAGCAACAGTGGAATTTGTATGCGACTACCAAAATTTTTTTTCTTTATTCGACCCATGTTTCTTTGCGAAAATTGTTCAGTTTCATGGTCTGAGCAACATACTAAAATCTGGCTAGGGGTCCAAAAATAACCCTGTATTCACAGCCCCCATAGTGTTGTGGCTAGAGCATTCGGCTCTTGATCCGGAGGTTCTGGGTTCGATTCCCAGTTGGGACAATGTCAAACAAAATCCCTTTGTGCGATTTCCCAGTTTGGTTAGGACAAAGTTTTGTAGTATTAAAACTTTACATCTGTAGATAGTAGTCTGAACCAATGGCTTAACATGCCTTCCGAAGCACAAAATCATCAAAAAATTTTGGAAAATCAGGTGATTCATCCTAACCAAACTGGAACTCGCACAAAGGAATTTTTGATTGACAGTGTCCCCACCGGGAATAAACCCCAGAACCTCCGGATCGAGAGCTGAGCGCTCTATCCACTAGACTACGGAGGCTGCTGCGCGTGACTATGCTAAATAACTTAAGTATTTTAGCGTATAAAACGTATAATACAAAACAAACCCAGTCCCTGGTTCGCGTCTTTTCAACACGCAAATGTTTCTAATTAGTGTAATTTGTAGCGAGACTGGTCTTGTTCCTGCTAAATGTGTGGGATAAGTTCTGAGAAAACGCGGTGATTAATTTAAGAGCCACACGGACTTGCTGAAGGAGCCTTCTTTCTGAGATTCACGTAAAAAATAAAACCCGTTGAGGTAGGCAGAGACCCTTTGCTTCTAGTACCAGCGACGTTTTTGACATTGTTTCTTTTGTTCTCATCTTAGAGAAACGCGAAAGGGCTTTGCAAGGGGATTTCGTGTTGCTCAAAGGCTCTTATCAACCCTTTTGGGCTGATGTTACATCTCTTGGTAATTATTTAGACTTTTAAATTTTCTCCCTTCCTTCAAACTTTGCTTGATGATGTAACAAAATATGCTAAATTAATTATCTGAAGAACAGCTACTGATACATGATAACAAACTATTGTAAAAAAACACACTGAAACATCGCTTCATCTTGTAACTTAGAGCCCTTAATTTGAGCACCTGCTGAAAACTCAACAATAACGGTAACACCCTACATTTAAACAAACCCCGACCTCTCGTTTGTAATGATAACAGCAAAACACCCTGTATAAGGTAAACTAAATTCACATTATTGCAGCTGATGCAATTTCTACCATCATCATCATAACATCCCATGAAACGTCCACTGCAGAATAGAGGAGCTCCCTCCAGAACTCCAACAAAAACCTGTGGTACATTTAGAGGAAGTAGCACCACGCTTGATAGCGTTGCGGCTGGCACCAAGGACCGTGGTTGTCGGTGACCGCAGTACACAGGAGAACTGCTGCTGCCCATCCTCTAGTTCATAATCCCTAAGTTTCCTCTTACGACACCCACGGGTAGAGCCACAATAAGCCTAGCAACCCACTAAGTTCAGCGACTGCGTCATGTTTCCCATAATTTGTGTCCAACCACCAGTTGCACAAGGCGTCTTTAAAGTTAAAGCTCCTTTAAATCTATTGCTTTACCTTTCTTTGTCATCAAAACAGACAGTGACAGACAGATTAACCAGAGCTTTAACTTTAAAGACACTTTATACAACTGCCCGTTTCTTATTTCCTTCACTTCATCTGGCCCGTGGGTGTGGTTAAATACTGTGAATTACCTTGCAACAATGCAATTAAATTCAGAGCTGCAAGGATGCAAAAATTAAACACCGTAGTGTTTTCCCTAGACATTCACGGTACATCAGGGACCCCATCCAAATCGCGATAACACCTCGATACCGCGATTCACAAAAAAACTACTTTTCGTACATCCTGCAAATCCGTTTGAATTTACAATCCGTTTTTAAGGTTCCTAACCAAAATGCTAAAAACGGAACCCTAACACAGCAGACGGCAGCCTTTCTTGATGTGACAGTCTGCCAAGTGTGGCCGGTACTGCAATTATTTTCGATATTATTTATTATAGTCATTGACATGAGAAAAACGCTTAGCTTCTATGAGCGTATTTTCTAAAATCTTCGGTTTAAAAGGAAAACAGCATGAATAGTTGTTCAGTTACTAAAATAATCTCCATTAAATTCTTTACGATATGGTAGATAATATGTTAATTCATATGGCTATTTATTCATGAAAGATTTGTGAAATTCATGAAAACTTTGTGAACTTTTTATTTTGCGTATTTTTTTCTCAGTCGCGCTCAATTTGTAGACAAACGGCTGAAGAGTACGGGCAAATTAATCTTCATTTAGTTACCTAAAAACAATTCACAATTGTGCTTATAGTAGTTTCCGAATTACTGGTGTTTTTAAAAAATAATATAAATTAAATAAATTAAAAAAATAAAATTAGTTTCAGTAAATATTTTCCGTAAATCAATAGCGCTATCAAAATGGCATATCCACTATAATGTAGAGAATTTAATGGAGATTATTTTAGTTTTTGACAGTTTTATCCTATATTCTATAGATTTAACAGAAAATTAACAAAACCGCGGTTAGGGATTTATTTACGAACTAATTCTCAAAAAACAAAACACTAATTAATTACACTAACTCAATGGGTCGTATAAGTGTGATGAACACGATTGTTTGTTCTGTGTCTGGGTGTTACTTTTCTATTTATTTTTTTACTATGTATGGGCTTACGCTTGCTTTAGCTTGCCCAGAAGAAGCCTATTCACTCGCGACTTAAATAGATTCGGGTTATAAGAGCTTGGGAACACATACGCAGGCAGAGAATTCCACTCCTTATGCCACTCCTTATGTACGAGTATGTATATCAGTCTCTGGTACCAGTAATACCATAGTGAAAAGTATCCCATAATATTTATTTATATAACTTTCGATCTTCTTCTTCTTTCGTGTTGGCAAGAACACGGGCTAAATCTTACTTGCCGAGAAAGCGGCTACCGTGGTAGCCCTCTGGTTACCGTCAAGTAAGTCCTCACGCGAGCAGGTGGTCGGGCACGCGGGACAATTAGTGAGGTGTGTCATGGTCATTCGATTATAATAATTCATAAGCTACAAACTCAATATTAAAATTAAAGGTTTTTCCATTAATTACATACTTACATGATATAAATTAACATAATAGTTCAAGATAACATTCAGCTTTTTATCAAAAAACAAAATTTGTTAAACAAAATGAGTCATTTCCACCCCTAAATAGATTTGCGTGTCGAACAACAACCCTGTCAGTCGTAAACTACCTTCCCCCTGTACAAAAACCCCGTGTTAAGGTTTTACATTACTTCGATTAAAAAAGTTTGTTGACTATACCGTCTATAACTGTCACTTGAAGTCGTAGATTTCAACGGCGGTATGAAAACTTTTTGTTAATTGAGGAGGGGCTACGAGGAAAGGGAGGAAATGTAAGGGGAAGGCCTCCGCATGGCAAATATTCCATGTTCAAATTCTGAATTTGAACATGGAATATTTTCAGTACTTCGGATTAAAGGACAGACAATGTACGAGTACCCTAAGTCAGTGAGCGTGTATAAGCGGGTTGATGGGAATAGAAGACGGAAGGGAAGTATGTGAAGATCATAGCAGGAAGGCTATGGCACAGAATTAAGTAATAGTACTATCATACAGAAGGGACACTCTCCGCCCCCCTTGAAATCTACCCCGCACCCCCGCGCGCACCCGCCCGCGAGAATCTCGTGCTCTTTCTGAGGGCCTTTTGTACTGAATATGCGGGCATACGCGACCTTCCAATTTCAAATTCGCGCTCGATGTGTGTTGTGTCTCGGGTGTGGCTATGATCTCTGCATACTCCTACGGGAACAAGGCGTGGTGTAATTTATAAATCTTTTTTTTTTTTCGTTTATTTCTACGCTTACCAATCTATTTTGCAGCAATGATACTAAAACAAGAGTATATTTGACGGAAAGAATAACACTGTTTTACAAACTTGTTTTTTCTGACAGCTTTAGCCGATCGCTTTTGACGTAGCTACAAAATAAGTTGATAAGCGTTGGAATAAAGGAAAAAAATAGATCATATGTATAGGAGGGTCTTGACGAAGGCAGTTTTAATGCGCAGGAGTTGGTAGGGTAGATAGCAGCTTCGCAGAAATGGAGTACACTAGCACAGACACTAGGGTTAGGTGGTGAAGGAATTTCATTTTTCAATGGGCTTATAATTGGACCACTCGCCTTTAGTATTCACTCAGATCACGAATGAATCCTAACAAGGGTCGAAAATTTCGGCCGTCTCATACAAATTCCACAATTGCCAGCGCAAGGTTTGCAAGGAAAGGTCAAGAAAAATTTAGTTTGTCGACCCTAATTTTTTTAGACAGTTGTTCACATGTGTTCAGAATAATATACAACTTTGACTAGGGGTTTAGAATAACCCAGTTACCTAAACTGAAATACCTAGCATGATATTTTACAACGCAATTTTCAATTTCCCTATAACACAAGATAATAACATCATATCATCCCAGGAAACGTCCACTATAATAATAATAATAAATAATAAAAATCATTTGTTCACTTATACAGTACAAAACAAATTAATTAATTACTAGTTACAAAACAATACTATTACTAGTCTTAGTCTAAAATATAATTATATTTTTGTGGTGTACTGTGGGAGCGAAAAGGTTGCCTGGCTCAGCATGGACCGCAGTGGCACTGCGATGCTGTTATTCTGCCAGGTCCTTGTGCTCCTGCACCCACTTCACTCTCACATTACCCATAGTACGTTTATAATGAGTCTTATAACATAATTTTATGAAGTACATTCCCTAAACTAAGTACAAAAGTAACCTGTGATATAGGGAACCGATCTCCAAAAAATGTTGTTAAAAATATTTTTTGTGAGGCTAGGTGTAGTGCAGTCAAGTGCGGACGTGTGTGGTGTTTATATATTGTCAAGTATTATTACCTTAGATCGCAGCAAGACATGATCAAGACAGTTTTGATTTCTGGTAGGAGTAATATGAGCTGGCAGCAACCCTAAAGATGCTACGAACAAAAGATATTCATGGTAGTTTTTGTCAATACTGGTGGGTTTGATGTCAACATTTATGTCTCCAACTACTATAAAATTGCTGTAGTGACTTATTGACATACATACTTTTTCTAAGCTTCTATAAAAGTTTGATAAATTATAGTATGATGGCGAGCGATTTAAGCAGACTATTGCAGTGTTGCCTATAATTACAGACTAGGCAATTTGCTTCATAAAACTCTGGTTCTAGAAACAAACAGAGGGAGTTTCGAATGTGAATGTAAATGACAACTCCGTCGTTATGTAAGGGATTATTTTTGGTATGCTGTGATATGTAGCCATCCAGTATGGGTACAGAATCGCATCCCTTAATCCAACACTCAGAAAGGACTATTAAATCAAACGTTATTTTAGTAATATACAGCATAGCAATAAAGTGATCCAAGTTCTTATTTATACTTCCAATATTGTAATGAATTATACTTAGATTTCGACTACTTTCTGTTATGAAATTAGAGCATTGCGCGGGTGAGCAAATCGTTGATTCAGCAATTGATATGTCATCAAGTTCATCACTAATAAAAGATGTATTTGTTTTATCCATTATAAAAAATAAGTGCGAGTGTAATTGTTAAGTGTATTAAGTCTATTAAAATTACATAGGTATTTAAGAATCAATTTCTCGTGAAATTTATAACAAGTGTACGATTTTGTAACCTGAATAAAAAATACATAAGATAACAAATATATTAAAATCGTGATATTGGTTTGTTGACTGTATACATCACCTGAGTAGTTGCAATTCAGCATATTAGATCCTAAAAACTGGGTCAGTAGCGTGCAATTCGGATGGCAAAACTCAAAGTTTAAAGTCTTAATTTTATATGTAGATAGGATTATTTATAATTACATGATACGTTTTAACGAATACTGCTATAAATATAGTGATTAAAGTTAAATTACTAAGTCTTTGTTTAGAATAAAATATTAAAAGATATATTCTAGAATTTGTATACGCCATAGTATTGAAAAAATAAAATAGGTAATTAATGGAGCTATTAAGCAGGTAGTAGAAAATATAGTGATATTTTTTACCTAAGAACTAGAGTTATGCGTAGATAGTTTAGTTAGTGTGTCTTTACTTTTTACTCGAATGATCTCAGAATTTTCAGCTTGACGTAAATAGCCCTGGGCATTTTTGACCCATACAAATTTTTTACTTATTTTCCGATGCTAATTTTCTCGTTATGGCATGGAGGTGTTTACACTCTGGACTTAGATGTTCCGCAGAACGAGGTTCGCCGCTGAATCCAGCGTCCGCTGTACTAAGCTTACTCGATGCGTTGTTTTTGTTATACAGTTTTGCTGCGGATAGTACCTCATGACGGAGACGCGGAGAAGTTAATGAAATTAGAATATTCCGGGGCCTGTTGGTGTTGGAATCCATTTTAGCCACACGACGGCACGCGTGGATATCTTGTACTTCGATGGACTTGTCAATTTTTTAAAATAGATTTTGAACAATTTCTATCACCTTTTCATGTTTATTTTCAGGATTTGCCTGTATTTCAATATTGCGATCCCGAGAGATTTTATCTATAGCCGTTATCCTAGAGTTCAGCAGAGTGTAGTTCCTATTAAGAGTTTCTTGCTCCGCCTGAAGCGAAGCTATAAGTTCATCCTTTTCTTTTATTCTATTTTTTAGATCATTCAGCTCTCCCATGATAAAATCTGTTGTCCTTGAAAAATCTTCCTTCAATTCCTCAATAATTTTTTTTAACTTCTTTCTTTAGGGCAGTTTTAAGGTCTTGAAGCAGAGTTGAATGAAGGTCGCTCAGCTTGCTGTCCATGAGTTCTCCCATGCTATGTAGCGTGACGGTCCCGGTAGCTGGTGAGGCCGGGAGGCAGAAGCTCGGTGTAGGCTGCTGGTGCTTCAGCGGTGAGTTCTCATCCCGATTTCTACTTTCACTGCAGGAAAGGGAGCCCGAATCCCAGCAGAAACGCGTGGTACTTTAGAGGGGATTTACCATAGTCACCACGCTTGCAAGTTTTGCGTATGTAAGATGGTACGATACCCAGAAAGATGCTGCTGCCTTTAGTTGCCTCTTACGACACCCACGGGTTGAGTGCCGGCAACAAACGGACGTATAACAAGACAATAACAAGGCTTCTAAAAAAAAAGTTGCGGACACACGAGCAATAAATTAAACGGAAACTTAATAAAAACAGGAGGAGCTATTCCATTAAAGCTCCGTAAATTATAAGGAGGGGTGATAGCGAGTAATTAGCTGAAGATAGGAATGCAAGAGACGTTGGATTGATCCTGAGGTTCTGTGTTTGATTCCCGGTGGGGACAGTCAACTGCCAAACAATAGTTATTTGTTATACAAGGCAGCAAAATTTTTATTTGGCGCGAGTGTCTGGTATTGAACTCGAGCAAGCGAAGGATTCTAAGATTGAGCCACGAGCTAAGCAACTGGTTCAAAAGATGAATCCTGAACGCAGCGAGTAAGGCACAAGACGCGAAATAACATTGCTGCTGAGCAATGCACGCACAAGCATTTTATACTAGGTAATTTTTAGTGAAAAAAAAAACAACTTAAAGTACAAAGTAACCTATTCTGGTTTCAATACAAAGTAAACTACTCGCATTGTAGTGAGCAACGAGTAAGTAACTTAGTGACCAACACATTTTGTATGGAAAGTTGAAAAAAAATTGTGCGTTGATAGCAAAGTGGTAAAACTAAGATTGTTGCTTTTGACCTCACTAATAAGTGGGCAAACGAATGTCAGGTTTGATAAACCGGCCAAGTACGAGTCGGACTCGCGCACAGAGGTTTCCGTACCATTAAGGTAAAAATACTGTCGGTAAGGGAAAAAAGTCGAGCAAAAATCACCTTAAAAACACGTAGTAGTAATTCAATTTTTTTATTTTTTTTTTGAATTTTTTGTTACAGCGGCAACAGAAATACATTAATAAATAATGTGTGAAAATTTCGACTGTGTTCCTAGTACTGTTCATGAGATAAAGCCTGCGCTGACAGACAGACAGACATCGAAGGCATATTAATAGGGTTCCGTTATTCACCCTTTGGGTACGGAATGATAGGATATATTTGTATTTCATCCAATCAACGAAAGTTGTTTAGAGCCACCGCGCACTAGCGATTTTTTAGTTGGCCGACAGTTTAGTCGCAATCATAGAATACAGTCTGTTTCATGTATTCTATGGTCGCAATCGTTCTCCATAGACAAATCGCCAAATTTAAATCGACAAATGCGCGCACTACCATAGGGGTCCGTACTGATTCCGAGACCGATCAAACTATCTTCATCATAACAAGTAAAAAATTATATAAAAATTCATTAAAACGCGTTTTGAATTTAAATTTCACACCTGCCCACCCACCGGAATTGCGCGCTATTTATCAAAAGTACCCCTGTTTATTTTACTAAAAAAGTTATTAAGACCCACTATTATCGTAATGGCGTTGTTATTTAAATGTAGCTAGGGGATATAGGGTCCTTCTGGCAATATTTCAAAAGGGGTCTTAGGGATTTAATTAACGATTACTGGCAAACTTCATCGGTGAATGTTTTTAACGTTGTTGTTTTTAAGATGGCCGTGTTTAGTGCCTGTTTTGTAAAGAGAGATTCAGAAAGAGATTTTAAGGAGAATTAATTATAAGGAAGCTGTTTGCAGCTGCTTTTTTTATAAATCGAATAAACAACCACTTAACCTGTATATAGCCCTACGTCACATTTTTATGCAAAGCAAGGAGTTAAGAATTTAGTTTTTTGCAAAATAAGCATTACTTTACTCCTCCAGGGCTTCAAAGGCTTCAGAGGGTAGAACAGTTTATAGTGCTAGGCCGGAAAAGAATAGAAAGCCACGGAAAGGCTTCGTATTATCGCCCAGTCTTGAGGTTTCTTTATCGAGGTGTCTGTATTTTTAGCAGAGTGGCTTCGGTCTGCGTACCGGCCAGAAATTGTCCTCTTTCCGTCTGCAGGCGCATAGATTTGATTAAAAAAGTAATTTAATTATTTCTTCCAAGCTTCCAAAAAAGAAATAAGGAAAATTATTTCCGCCTTCTAATAAGAAAAGTAATAAAATCCTAATGAAGCTTCATTAAATTAAATCACAAACAGTAGGTACCAACCTCATTAAAGTTGACCTCAAACTTACGTCCGTTCCGGAAACTCGTTAGAAACCTCATCTGTGTGACCTTACCTGAAAAAGAAAATATAAATTATTAGTTTATTCCAAGTTTATAAAAATAAATAAGAATAAACGTAAAAATTAAAAAATACGTTTTTTAAGTGTCGATGGGTGGTATGCTGATCCAAGTGCTGACCACTGTTGGTAAGCAGCCTCGGACCAAGTACAGAGAATTTGTTGTGACAGTCCGCCAGTGTGGCCGGTATTGCAATTATTTTAATATTAGGAGGAAACGCTCCGCTTCTATGCGCGTATTTTCCAAAATCTATGGTTTGGAAGGAAAATAATAGAATAGAAAAACGTTTATTCTCTGTAAACACATACAGTACATAAAAGACAATATTTCTAGCTTATAAGTACTACAAAGTAAAATCACAGTTATACATAGAAGGCAACATGAAATCAGTAGTTACTAACATAAAATAATCCTATTCTAAAGAGAAGCATCAACAAAGTGTCAACTATGTACTGTTTGGGACAGAGAAAAGGTTCAGACTCAGCATGTTGTCACAGCAAGCTGTGACGCAGTTCATTCTGCCCAAACTCTAAGGTGAGTAAGAAAGAGCGATACAGAAAAGACTTAATATAAAAAATAATCTGTATATTTATAGAGTTACCAAAAGGAGCTAGGGATGTAAACAAGTAGGTAATATAAATATGTGTTGAATACATATACTTATAAATATGTGTTAAAACAGCTTGAATTGTTGTTCAGTTCAAAGAGTTATTCAGTCGAAAACGTAGTTCAGATTTGTTATTTAGCTTAAAACGTAGAGCAATTTTAAATAATCATAAGTTTGAATTTTATTCTGATAAAAACTATAATTTTCGCAATACCAGTCACCTTAGATTATGAATAACGGCAGCTTACCCAGTCACACTGGCGGACAAAGTCCGTGACTGCCCGTGTCTGCCCGTGTATGTATGTATGTATGTAATCATTTAATCAATTATTACTTACATGGTTTAACAATAATTTGCAATCTGCCAAACTGCGTAGCAGTTTCTTGGCAGACAATCTGCTCTCATTCCATTTTCTTTTATACATTTAGTAACAATGGCAATTTAAAATTATAATGCAACAAGTGCTTTGTGATGTGAAACGAGCGTGCCACGTGGTGGTCATTAATACCAATTCAAAACTAAAATTTCATCAAGAGTACACTCACCAGTGCTCACTCGTATCATACCACATTGTTCAACACACTTGCGAGAAAATATTACTGTATTTTTTCATTTTTTATTATTAAAATGAAATAACTTACTTGTCATCATTATCATCATAATAACATTCCATTATATATATACTTAATATTGACAATAAGTACATACATATCTTCCAATACAAGCAAGTGTGTCGACCAGTGTAGCACAATTACTTAGGTATTACATAAAAATTATAATTTCGATTTCAAACGTGTGAGTAGGAAGTCTGTCAGTGACTGCCCGTGGCTGCCCGGCTCTCGTCTGCTGAGCATCTAAGTGGTGGCACTATGATGGTTTTTCCTTATGCTGATCTGCAGCGCCCTCCAGTAGGACTTTCAGAAGGTGGTTGAAAACACCATATTACACTGAAGCTGTGGGTTCAGTAAATGAAACTAAATTGTGCTCCGATTTTATGTTCACCTATGTTTTTGTACTTGTTGTTATTATCTGTGTGCAATAAAGAGTATTGTATTGTATTGTGTATTGTACTTTCCCCAACGAACAAAGGTGTTACATGGGTAAAACTTTAGATTATGGACCGTAGAAATGAAAGCTGGTTTTTGTTTTGGGAAAAGGTCCATAATCTAAAGTTTAGCCCTTACGTGTGAAACTGCAGCTTCTTCTTCAATAGTCAATTAAGAGTGTGGCTGTAAGTACTTCTTCACTACCACTTGAACTTCTCTTTAACTTCAGAAAATTCGAGAACAGTCAGGAGGCTTCAAACTTCCGGAGAAACTTCATTTTGAGAGTGTTTGATAAATCTAAAGTTCAAATCTGACTTGAGACACTTCAACCATTACATAAAGCCACGATCACACCTAGCTGAATTCAAAGATAAATTCGGCATACATTCAAATCAAAATCAAATCAAATCAAAATCGTTTATTCATTGTTGGATATTAAAATCTCTTAATGACGTCAGCTAAACTACATCGCTTCACAAACAATGTGGCGCCATTGTGGGAAAAAAAAGAAGCGACAATAAAAACCCACGCGCTCTTTTAAATATGTTTGAATGTACAAGGTTGATATACAACATACATAGGTCAGTTTTAATTTTGAATTAGCCTGTTAGAACCGTAGTCTAATCCCATGGATTTTTCTCTTCTAGATAATCTGATATTTTATAATAACCCTTCTTACATAATTTCTGCTTGATTACAGTTTTGAATTTATCTAACGGTAAACTTTCAATATCAGTGGGTACCTTATTATAGAAGCGTATACATTGACCTTTATATGTTTTACTAATTTTGTGAATACGGCTGACATGAGAAGCAAGTTGATTCTTGTTTCTTATGTTGACACTGTGCCTGTCACCATTTTTTTCAAAAATATGTATATTCCGTTTAGCATATATTAAATTCTCATAAATGTATTGCGACACAAAAGTCAAAATGTTGATTTCTTTAAATTTATTTCGAAGAGATTCTCTAGGCTTCATTTTATAAATTGCACGAACAGCTCGCTTTTGTAGTAAAAAAATGCTGTTTGCATCCGCAGCATGACCCCATAACAAAAGGCCATATGACATGAGACTATGGAAATAACTGAAGTAGACTAACCTCGCGGTGTCTACATCCGTCAGAGCTCTTATTCTTTTCACTGCATATGCTGCAGAACTAAGTCTATTCGACAATTTATTAATATGCGGTCCCCATTGTAATTTGTTGTCTAAGGTAATACCTAGGAACACAGCCGATTCCACAAGACTCAATTTATCGTTTTTCACTAATAGGCTTGTAGCAGTTGGCTTTACATTAGGCAAAACAAATTTAACACACTTAGTTTTCTTTTCGTTAAGTAAAAGATTATTTACGGTGAACCACTCAACTACATTAGAGATTGTACTATTTACGTCGTCAAAATTTGATTGTTGTCTTTTGACTTTAAAAATCAAAGACGTATCATCTGCAAATAGTACTATCTCATTCTTGTCCTTTACAAGGTTTGGCAAATCGTTAATGTAGACAATGAACAGGAATGGTCCCAGGATTGAGCCTTGTGGAACGCCCATACAAATTTTTGATCCTAGTGACCTTTTCCCATTTACATCAACCTTCTGGATCCTTTCACTTAGATACGACTCCAGAAGGCTTAGAGCCTGGTCTCTAATTCCATAATGGTGTAATTTCCTGATAAGAATATCATGATGTACACAATCGAAAGCCTTGGACAAGTCACAGAAAACGCCAATGGCATCACTTGACTCCTCCCAGGCGTCAAATATACTTTGAATAAGCTCAACACCTCAACACCATTGCTCGTTGAAGTAAGGATATTGCAAGTAACATAACCAAGCCTACCAGCAATGTATGCCGAATTAGTCTTTGAATTCAGCTAGGTGTGTGGCTTAAGGGAGAGGATTAAGATGCGTACCCAAGTAGCACCAGAGTGCTGTATGACAGCAATAATACACTGCACCGTGGATGCATTAGCTGCTTAAGCTTGCTGTATGACAGCGTTAAGAGAGGATATGATGCCGATATAACTCTGATTTGGGCACAAAATTATGCAGCACATAGCTGTATAACATATCCAATTACCAAAATAATTGCATTATATCGACATTATATCGACAATATTTTAGCATTAATGTGTGTAACAGTTACCACGACAGCTGTACTTTAGCGCACGTGTTACCTGTTGAACGGCCCTAAAGACAAACGTGTACGTTTTTCAGGCTTTTACAGAACTAAGAGCGAAATTGTGAATTGTAATAAAACATTTTCCTCCAGAATAACTATTAATAGTTAAATCATTGTCATTTCCCTTCATTTTGTGACGAGTGTGCAAAATTCTAGTGTGATAGTGGAGATTCAAAGTAAATAAAGGTAAGTAGAAACTTCGATTTCTTTGCTACTAAGTGCTAAATCTTATTGGGAAGGTAAATTTACGTAAAAAGCTACATGAATTTAGTTCAAAATTTTCACGGGCCCTCGTAATTCCATGAAATATTAAAATATCTGTATCATAAATAGGCAGTAAATTTTTTATTTTTCTATTTTGTCCCGTTTATTTCAAAGAAAAGCTGTTTACGTGTAAATCAATCGTAAATTACGATTTAATTCCAGTCGATATCCCCTAAAATAAAACAAAATAATGAAATTTAATTTAACAATAATACACAATCGCGTTGTTATAATGGCGGACAAGCAAGTGATCAATTTTAATTTTATTTTATTGCTCAGTGCTGTACGAGTGTTCGTTTGTGGCCTATAATATGGCCTCGTGCGAAATATTGCAGGACAAGTGATAAAGTAATCAGCCGTGAATCGTTAAGACGAGTAACAGTAGTTTTACAGTAGTCCACAATTAGGCATATTAACGAAATGGCCTCCTGTAGATGCAAGCTTTTAGGGTTCCGCTATGGTTACACTAAAATTTCAGCTCGCGTTGATGTCTTTTTGAAATGGTCCCTTTCTCTCATTAGTTAATTTGGTATATCTATCACTTTCGTACATTGACACGTGTAACGCTAGTGTTGTTCGTCTCTGCATTCGGGCTGGTATCGATATTTTTATATGCTATATTATTGCAAAGCATTTTTAGGCGAGGATTTTAAAACGGTATTACATGTTAGGCACAAAGACAAGTGCAATAACAGTGTTCTTCTTCTATGCGTACTGAGCGCTATCGAAAGTTTTATCATATTCTTACTAATTTTATTTCTTATTTAATTTTTATCTTTGTCTTATCAATTTTACTAATATTAGGATAAATAAAAAAGTATGGATGGATGGATGTATGTTTATCACTCAATCTCGGTAAAGCGGCTGAACGGATTCAGATGATACTCGGAACAGTGATATGGTATGAAATAGCATATAGGCTACTTTTAATTGTGGGGCATTAACTGATTCTCACGGAAAAACCATTTATCGCATCAGAAAACAAGAATCTGGGGGCACGGCAGGGCCCCCGCCAAAGCAAGCCAAGCGAAGCGCAAGGGCACTACCTACCTTTTCTCGAAGCGTTTCGTAGTTTTTTGAACCCTCATAACTTGGGTTTGGATTGTACTAGATAAACAAAATTCTCGGAGTATGATGTCAGTAGTAAACTTATTAGACGTACAAAGTTTCAATGGCATAGCTTTTATACTTTAGTTTTTATTGATATCTAAAAAACCCCGATTTCGTCACTGACTCACTCCATTCATGATCATCAAAACTGTTAGGGTACTTCCTGAAGTCCTTTTTTTTGTGGTCCTACACAACATTGTTTCTTAAGAAAAGTTGTTCAGTTTCATGAGTACTTCAAGCCAGCGACGGGAACAAAATGATTAAAATTTCTCCTTGTATAATACTCTATCGGTACGTCGCGGCGTAGTGAAATAATAATTATTTTTTTAATAATCGAATAAGTTAACCTCGTAAGGCCCAACGGCCTAT
Source organism: Athrips mouffetella (assembly GCA_947532105.1). Classification (NCBI taxonomy): domain Eukaryota; kingdom Metazoa; phylum Arthropoda; class Insecta; order Lepidoptera; family Gelechiidae; genus Athrips; species Athrips mouffetella. Next base: position 14,949,842 of record OX383981.1, on the reverse strand, counting down.
TTTTAGTCGATGTGTAATAATAATAATTGGATCATCTGCCATAGGCTGAATAATCATGTCAAAATTTATCGATATTTTTTATTACACTGTCGCATCACTAGTGTACACGCGCGGAGTAGTGCGACCTTGAAATAGCCAATCATGTTGCATATGTGTAAACGCCCATGCCGCCGCCGCGTCCGCGCCACACGCGTCTCCTCCGTCGCTCGCACCGCACCCTTCGTTTGTTCGTTTAAGTACATGGACCATCACAATAGTTTTTGCTAAATCGCAATTGATCTGGTTGTCATGTAATTGTACCGAGGCTAGGCGCTTGCGCATTTTATGACAAATAACAACAAACTGTGAATAAAAGAAATCTGTGTGCATACCTAATCTTTTTGCTAGTTTGGTAGGTGTAAAGTACCTACCTACCTACCTATATTTGTGTTTCATCTAAATATAATATGTGATATACTTAGTTACGTGTGACCAATGTGCCTATAATGTACCTACTTACTGTACTTAATTTCATGTTCTGTACCTACTCTGTGAAGCTTTGGTGTGAAGCCCGCTTACATGAAAGATTATCTGCCTAGACTTACTTACATACCTACCTACAATGATGTTTTATTTTTACAGATAATGCCATTTAAAATCGTACAAACGTTAGAGGGAGGTGTGAAGAAATTGACAGTCGTTCCTGTACTGTGGGAAGTTAAGGGACTTTTACGGTGGCCATCGAAAAACACAAAAAACCCCGGAACATTAATAAAAGATGGGAATTCAAGACCTGGACCAGGGTGGAGCACTCTAAAATGTACCTTAAAAAGGAATAACATCCGGACCTACGAAGAGGCTAACATAGAACTTAATAATATGGAACGAAACACAGACACAGATAGTCAAGAAAACGATTCTTATGGTTTTGCCTCTCCCCAAACTTCTAAGGCTAACCATCCGGCAAGAAATGTGATTAACTTTGAAGCAATGGCAAACAACTTGGTAAGTGCACATCAATAAGGAAGCAACTTATCAATCATCATATCTTATGGGACACCGAGTAGACGAACGACCTAATGAACCCTGGTGTGACACCAGTGGTGTCAGAGTTTTTCAATCGCCTACTTGGTGACTAATAGGCCTCTGACGTGGTTGTGTAACGACCGCCATCTAATGGCCTGGCCACGAGGTTGAGCGTCGCTTGAACGACTTTTTGAGTGTCCTAAACAAACATTCGTCTTTATAATTTTAGTGTAGATTGACCTTTTATTTATTTTTGTTACAGACGAATTCTCAGTTCATTGTCGACGGAGATTTAATAGATAATACCGAAAATATGGAAAATGTGCACCAAAATATACCAGTGGTGGAAGAGCCAAGCACCACGGTTCAGATAATTACCTCAGACAATCTGAACACCATACTTACTAATCAAACTCAAATTTTAAACCAATTAATCTCTGTAGTAGAGAACCAAAAAAGTTTTGGAAGAAAAATGGCATATCTAACGGTACAATTAGATGAGACCAATAAAGAAATCACACAATTGAAACAGATTCTACAGAGTGATGTTACAATGCTACGAGACGCATCCGTGGAAGAACGCGAAAGTTTCACCCTAAAGCCTATCGATAATTTAGAAGAGTTTGAAATGTTTGAGCTAAGTTTATCCGACAAAGCACACAAAAAAAAAATATTCACATGTTTATCCACATTGTACTCCTCTAAACCAGGGGAAGGCCAAACATGTGCCTATAAGTTGATAGATGTATTATTTTCGAAGGAATTTTTGTGTCAGTGCTCATGGTCCGGAGGAAGCAAGGGAGAACGATCTAAAATACCAATGAAAAATTTTACAAATTTCCGAAAATTCTTTTTTTCAATTGTCAACACATGGGATCCGAGTTTCACAGATGATTTAATGATAAAATTTTTCAAACTTGTTTTGAGAAATGCAACCAAACGAAAGTCGATGCAGGGCTTGCGGGAATCTACTAAACGAGTTCGAAAATCCAAAAGACAAGAACAAGGTAATAACGAAGAGAGTTCACCTGAAGGTGATGGTAACAATAACGACGGAGATGGCGATGACGAAGAGCCTGGAGCTGCAGACGTCAATGGCGGAGAGCCTGGAGCTGCAGACGTCAATGGCAGAGAGCCTGAAGGTGCAGACGTCAATGGCGGAGAGCCTGCAGCTGCAGACGTCAATGGCGGAGAGCCTGCAGCTGCAGACATCAATGGCGGAGAGCCTGTAGCTGCAGACGTCAATGGCGGAGAGCCTACAGCTGCAGACGTCAATGGCAGAGAGCATGTAGCTGCAGACGTCAATGGCGGAGAGCCTGCAGCTGCAGACGTCAATGGCAGAGAGCATGTAGCTGCAGACGTTAATGTTATGGATTTAATAACTTTTTAAGAATAATTTAAACTTATCAATAAACACTTATCCAACAAATTCACACACACACACACACACACATACACGCAAACGCACGCGCGCACGCGCACAAATTACTTATTCAACAAGCAAGCTAGCAATATTTAAAGGGGTTAACCAGCCCATAAAACTGAAAAACAGTCCCCATAAAACAACTAAGGGCGTCCGCTGCGTTAGGCGTGCACACGGCGCACGCGCCCGCGAGGCGTGCTGTTTCATGTAATTTCACGCTTGGCGTGCGGCGGGTGACGCAGCGCTGCTCTATGAGATTACATGAAACAAGCAAGACGCGCGGGCGCGCGCGCCGTGTGCACGCCTAACGCAGCGGACGCCCTAAGGTCGAAATATGAAAAATAAATTAGACCTTCCATGTAGCCAACCAAGCTATTTGTATGGGAGGTCCAAATTTAAATTTCATAATTATTCGACTATTGGGGAAATTTCAGTTTTATGCGCTGGTTCACCCCTTGAAATATTGCCAGTATTTTTTTCTACATTCCGTATATTCTAAGAACAAGTTTTTTTTTTAACATTTGATTGTCGTGAAACTCGAATCCCACCATGTTGACATTCCAAAGAAGAATTTTTTGGAAATTTGTAAAATTAAGTGTTTTTAACCGTTTTAATGGTAACGTTTGAGGCAGATTTTGAATATATTTTTTATTTTATTTGATTGATAATAATATGTGTAGGGCTGCGGCATTGGTGTTTTATGTTTAAAAAATTCTAAAGTCAATTTATTTCATAAAGTATTTTTTTTGCATGTAGATGCAGAGTATGTCTGCAAAGCTTAAAGCTTTTTTGTCCCATATTTTTCCATTGCAAAAAAGAAAATAATTTCCCATACAAACTAAAATTAATTTGATCCCATGACCGTGCGGTTTGTATGGAAAATTCTTTTTTTTTTTCAATAAAAATATATGGCACGAAATGAAATACAAGCTTTGTAGACATACGCATCCACATGCAAAAAAATACGTATTTTTTAACCGTTTTAATTATAAGTTGTAACTTTTGAGGAAGCTTTAAAATGTTTTTGATTTTTTTTTATTTGATTGATAATAATAGGGTGTGAGGGACAGGTCTTCGGATGTCCATGACACTGAAAAACTTTCTCCTAGGAACATATGTCAGGAAACGACAAAAAAAAAAGATTACCCATAGACAGTCATCAGCTGATTGGATATTTTGTATGGGAGGTCGATTTTTTTTCTCGTTTCCTGACATATAATGTTCCTAGGAGAAAGTTGTTCAGTTTCATGGACTAATCACGCCTGCAAAGTATTCGGAGACCTGTCCCATACACCCCGTATGTGTAGTCCAGCGGCGCTGTGTTTTAAGTTTAAAAAATACTTAAGTCGCTTATTTTTTGCATGTAGATGCAGAGTATGTCTGCAAAGTTTAAAGCTCTTTTGTCCCATATTTTTCCACTGCAAAAAAATATAATTTTCCATACAAGCCAAAATTAATTTGATCCACTGACCATGCCGTGGTTGGTTTGTATGGGAAAATAATTTTTTTTGCAATCGAAAATTATATGACACAAAATTAAATACAAGCTTGGTAGACATACGCACCCACAAGCAAAAAATAAGCGACTTTAGTAATTTTGAAGCTTTTCCCTCAAAATATAGCCAGCGCCGCTGGACTAGAGTTCGATTCTTAGTTAATAAGCAATTATGGAAAAAATAAATAAAGAATTGATTAGGTACCAGTGATAATGTCTTGTTTATTATTTTAAATAGTATGTCCTAGTGGTATGAAGAAATGATAGTCTTTATGACTATGACACACTAATTTACACTTTACATCTGTAGAGTTCAACACGACCTCTGTGGTGTCGCAATTTTTCAGACTTTTAGATTTAAATATTCCAAATCGGGACGATTTTAAAGGATAGACGAACACATCTTCTTTGTCATTTAACTGGAAGCCTTTTATTGAAATATCATTAAAGACTTCAATTGAAATTATTTCAACTATTTCATTTGAAACTGTCAAAAAATAACTGTCCCTTCTTTTAGAAGACAATATAAAATCTCGAAAATTTAAAGTGCAGATATTATTAGTACTCTTCGATAAGTATGGATATTTAGTTCTATACTTTTTTTTCAGGCGATCAATCATGCCACTGTTATCGTCATCTTCAGTTACTCTTTTAGCCACTTGTGGCAGTGGATTGTTACCTCCTCTCAGCATTTTTTTAATCATGTACAATTTGTTCTCAAACGGATAAGCGCTAAATGTATCCAGAGTTCCGTACATTTCAACTTCAGCAGTAACATGTAGTAAATTGTGGACATTGCTTGTTACATATGCTGCTCCATAAAAGTCTTTATAATGTTCAACAAAATACCTTATGAGTTGCTCTGCTAGTGGTAACAAATGAAGATAAGCTTTATTGGCACAAATAGTTATTCCACAGTAGAGTGCCAAAAAGTGTGAAAACGCATTTGGAGGTAATACATCAGGCAGAATGACAATGCTGAGGTAAAAAAAGAAAGATCTGAATTCCGACGCTTTCCAATATGCTAAGCAATCAAGCCCCCGCACGGAACGATGTATCTCAGAAGGTAATATACAACGATTAAAAAAATTTGAAACATTTTCAGTGTCACTCGCACGCCATTTTGTGATGTACTTCCCGAAGTTCCCGTCACGCCAACCAATCAATAACCTTTTCATGATTCCCAAATCAATGAGATGAAGAGAATCGCCCACTGGAAAATTTGTCACCATGTCTATTGGTAGACTTAATAAAGGTGTATCCATTTTATGATGTGCACCATATATTTTATTTCTGAACCCATCATTAGTCCTTTCAGGGCTTTTCGTGTCGGGAAATACAACAGTATGAGAAGTGTGCGAGTACTCTCCGACTGTAACACATTTCAAGCAGCCGTGCTTGCCGTTAAAATTACAAACACCTGAAAAAATAAAGATATTTCGTTACTAATTGTATAATGTTAAAAAATATTAAAAACTCTATTTTAATGTATTTGTTACTGGCAATGTGTATAATACAGGACAATGCCTAGGCACCCGACCCCACCCAGCATCACCTCATCCAGCATCAACCGAGTCAACCCACCCAGCATCGCCCCACCTAGCATCACCCCACCTAGCATCAAGCACCCAGCAAGCACCCAGCACCCCACCTAGCACCCAGCATCACCTCACCCAGCATCAACCGACCCAGCATCACCCCGCATCACCTTACAACACCACACCTCACCCTGCATCACCCCACCTAACCCCGCATCAACCCAGCTCACCTAATCTCACCTCACCCCACCTTACCACATTCTACCCAAAACCGTTTATTCCCATAGATACGCCCCTCTTTGATTGCCTCATATTAAATTTTATTCATTCATAATGCATCCTATTTCCACATTTTCGACTGCTTATTCGGCATTGTATAAAATGCCTAGGCCATGTGTGAAATAAATAATATTTCATACATTGCCTGAACGTTTTAGGCATTGTATACATTGCCTAGGCAATGACTGCAATTCTGGTACAGCATTTCTAATTCTTGCTAATTCTTATTTTAGAATTAGTTTTTAATTAATTTTAGAATATTAATAATTATTGTACCAGAATTGCAGTCATTGTATACAATGCTTAAATATACACATTGTCGGTAACAGTATTTTGTAGGTTAAAATTAATGATTTGGTACTCACCCTTTATGAAAGCTCGGGCAGGCGAGTCACATATAAAGCATCTTATCCTTATTGTAAATTTCTTTCTACGACTCTCTATATAAATACCATCTTCAAGTAACGGTTTCATTTCATTCACAAAATCTTCCAGGTACTCAGATAAACATTTCGGTTTACCTTGCCCAAAATATATTCCAATCACAAAAGGCCTAAAGCATGGATTTTCGGTTACGTTGCAGAGTATGGGCCAAAACTCGTTTCTAGAACTTTTAAATATTGGTAAACCATCGAAGTTAATATTCAATGTAATATTTTCTGGAGCCTCATCCCAACACAGTAATATTTTTTTTAAAGGAATCGTTATGCCATTGTGCCAATATTCACCTCCGGTAATTTCTTTTATTGTGATGTTTCTAGGTGTTCCTACAATGGTTCTGGCATCACGAGGTAATGCATTTGGGACAAAATCATTTATTATTTCTGCTAGGTCGTTCAAGTGTGAATGAGCAATATTTTTTGAAATTGCCCATTCTCTTATTTTAGAACGAAATTCTTGTTTTTTATCAAGCACATCACAATCACTTGAATTTGAACTGTCAGAGTCGTTGGGATTTGTAAGTTCTTCATGAAAAATATTATTTTGTGGTACGGAACCCGTCTCATCCAATATACGGTGCGCACTTGCTAACTCGTAACCAATAACTGATTCGTATATTGAACTCGTGTTATCTACGTAATATAAAGGATCTGTTGTTGAACTGTGACCGTAATTTACTCTACGCCTTTCCACACTATCATCAGTTTCGTATACGGAACCTACATTTTCTAAAACTTGATTATCTGTAATGTTCTGACGCAGATTTACGGAACTTATTGATTGTATGCCGATTTCCGAATGAGCTGTATTTGTTTTTATAATTCTGGAGTATTCTGCATTGATTTTACGCCGTATTCCACCTGTTCTGCTTTTTGCTTTCCACATTTTATGAATTTTTATGTTACGAAATGCGTCAGAATTTGTAAAAGTTGGCGCTAACCATTGTTGTAAAAACTCTAGATAAAATTATAATTCAATCGATAGATTAAATGCCTAACTGAACACCACTACTCGGCTTATGACAGAACAGAGGGGTAACAGTGAAATGATTTGTAGTATTTCGCTGCTATTTGACTGCAATTAGCTTCACCTTGAGTACTGCCATGGCCAAAATAAATGCTATTTTACGACTGTATACTAACAACTGACTTATAGTGTAGAAGTGCATTAGTATCCAGCACAAAGTCTTAAATAGTAGTTATTAATCTTCACAGAGAATTTGTCAACGTTATAGTGGTCCATATGTTCTCCTTTAAAATGCAACAGTTTTAAAGCACACATGTGGTCTTTTATGCAGAAAACTGCACTATCTGTGTTCACGATTATACACTCTTGCAGCTGATAGAGTAAAACACTGCTAAATGCTGTACAATAGTGACGTCAGTGGTGTGAGTGTGGTTTCTAATGGAATCGAAATACAGAAAAAAGCTTTATGTTGGTTCTAGATTTTTTTTATACAGCTGTTGCAGCCTCGGTGAACTTCCTTAAGTTTATACAAATGCTCGGGTTGAAAATGTGGGCCTTGTGTGACTAATTGTAATGCAGTTTTGTGCTATTTGGGTATTTTTTCTCAATTTTCCATAAATAACTAGTTTCGTCTATTATTTTCTAATCCCGTGTGGTGCCGGCAAAGAATAGTGCCATTCCATCTGTACCCGTGGGTGTTGTAAGAGGCGACTAGGGGTTATGAACTGGAGGATGGGCAACAGCATCCTCCTGTGTATCATACCATCTTACTTACTGCGGTCATCTACAACCGCGGTCTACGGTGCCGGCCGTAACGCTGACAAGCGAGGTGACTGTGGTACTTCCCCTCCAAATTTTTGCAGCGAAAGCTAGAATTCTGGAGGGAGCTCCCTGTCCTGTAGTGGACATTTCATGGGATGTTACGACGATTATTTTCTATCCATGTTCTTCTTGGCGAAACGTTATACCTAGTTACTAAGATAGTTTCCTGCGCTTAGAAGAAAATTTTCTGGTCCATTCTATAGTTTTCTACGAGAGAGGGTGTAGCAACTCTAAGAGCCCTTTTACATTAGACAGTTCAGCAGCGAGGAGCAGCGCTGCAACTGCAGATCCCTTCACATTACGGCGGTTTCGGCGCTGCTCCAATACTCATCATTTATTGCGTTCCAAAATGGTTATTTGGGGTCACCCTAAAAGTAGAGCAAGCATTTTGGACCCTGTTGGGCACAGAATGAAAAAATTAATTAAAAAGACGAACATTAAAAGCTTCAGGTGCTCGCAATAGCGTAATGCTGCTGAGACAGCACCGCTGCTAATGTTTGTATGGGGCGCGGTCGCGTGATTCAGCAGCGCGACTAAATCGCCTATGGTGCAAGTGCTCTAAAGGATGTAAAGCAAAAGAATCATCATCGTCTCGTGACGGTTGCAAGGTCGATGATCGACCTCACAAACCCTGGTGTCAGAGTTGTTGAGCAGCCAACGGCCTCTGGCATAGCTCATTATCGCCTACATCCATAGGTACTATGCCCTAACCAAACTGGGGAGATAGCAAAAACGGATTTGTGTTTGACAACGTCCCCACCGGGAATCGACTCTAGAACTTCCGGATCGAGAGCCGAGCGCTCTAACCACTAGACCACGAAGGCTGTTAACAAAAAAATCTATTTCCAATTTCATATGAAATGCCTCATCCATTGATGCGCTTTTTGAGGAAGTTTAACTTCTTTATCGTATGAAGTTCAATTAGATTCTGGCGTTATGTTTAAACTTTTTTAGACTAATACTCCGTTATACAGATCACTATCGGTGGTGGTACGCAGGGTAGGTCAAAAGTTGTGCCATAGTTTAAAGGGGAGTTCCCCCACAAACTGCTTTTTTCGTATTTCAGCCTATTTCCAAGTTGGTCATTACCATGGGCAGATTTGAATCACATCCTTTTTTGTAACAAGTTGTTGTACAGGTTTTTGTAACTCCCAAAAGACGTCTAACCGTACTGAGTAAATTGTGGGTCTTTCTGACCCAATTCCGGAAAACACCACGCTTTCCATAGAGTAGAGAAACGCTCAAGCAATTTCTCCTTCACTAAGCTGCCCACCGAATTAGTTCAAGCACCAACTGGTACCAAGCCATAGATAAGATGCACATTAGACGCAAAGTGCTAATTTTGAACAAAGCAGGCAGAGTTGAACTAGTATCTATTCTGTGTTCCTACGGGTACTGAAAGAACTGTACAAAGTCCAACGTGTCCAACATTGACATGCTCTTACCGGTCAAACACTATTTTAGATTTCTATGCATGTCACGGATTTTTTTTATTTGCTGTGGTTATCTAGGTGCAAATTTGACTTTCCTTGGTGTGATTAAAATTATATCTTTCAACTAATAAAATTAAATATACATCTTTCTTTCATCGTAATCGAGACATGCCTCTAATAATAAGCGCTGCGTGTAAAAGTATAAAACAATCTCTTTTATTTTTCGCAATGCGCGCATACTTCGGTCTAAAATGTGGAATTAAATTAGCGCAGAAAAAGTTTGTTTCATCAATCAACATCAATTTGAAAAAAAAAGGCAATCCACGCCTAAGGGTAGAAAAGGATTCGCAAACTTTCACAACCTCAGGCAGGATTTGTACCTACGTCTTCTCCATATATTCCTTCTTATTTCACTGAATTCTCGCAGAAGATTTAAACCGTTTTCTTCTATATGGTGTCTATAGCTTCCCTGGTCTAATCCCCAAGTAAATAGATCATGGCCCAAGGGACCAGAATTCCTTGTACGATATCCAGCCCTTAATTTGTAACTGAATCTTGTCTCGTAACAACTTGCTTTGTTTCACACTATAACAAGACAAAATGGAATGAACTGGAATGGTTTACCATGAGAGATTTCGTGAAACCTATTAGAAATAAGGAGATTCTGATAAAGAGGAAACTACCAGCAATAGATGTTTGGGAAATTACTGGGGATAATGATTGTTTTAACTCACAACGCAATAGAGTAGGAGTAAAATTACTGAATCCATTTTATTAAACTTTTTTAGGGTTCCATGTGTCAGTAATTTCCCAAATTTCAGCAGTGCAAATACTGCTTCTTTACTACAGAAAAAAGCAAGGTAACTATAAATATTTATAAATATTTTTATATGTTCTGTGCCATATAGTCAAAGCTCCTGAAAGAAAAAGGAATGATTCTAATAACATTTCAATCAATGTTACCAAAAAACAGTTTTCTACTTATCATTCCATTATCTCCTCGCAACGAACAATAGGAACTGGGCAGTTATGCATCATTTCCCATGGAGTAGCATTAATGCCAAATAAAATATTTCACTCTAACGGGCCATTAGGTTAATGAGACTCAAGTAGGCCGGGGTGTGGCCCTTGTTTATTATTAAGCTTATTTTTAGGGTAAGGTGCCAATGATAGCGGCGATGTTCTTTTGTTTTTAGAATTCCTAAATGTTTCTGTTTTGTATCATCATCGTCAGAGTTGATTACCACCATAAAAGACTTCTTCGTAAACAGTATCCGGAACCCTCGGCTTAACATGCTTTCCAAAGTACGGAATAACTTTACGGGCAATCAGGTGATTCATCCTGCAATTACCTAAACAGGAATACTTACACAGTTACCAAAGGCTTATAAAAAAATCGATGTTTGGCGGGAAAATAATCTGTGTTAACTTTAGTACTTTGTAAAAAGCTGCTTTTATTATTAAGTAAAAAAGAAACAAAAAAAAAATCTGCAAAGGAAAAGTTTGCTGTTTCTCGCTATTTCTTCAAGTCGCGAGTTTATGAATAGGCTTCTTCTGGGCAAGCTCGTTCCATCGTCGAACTCGTCTCTGTCCTCAAGACTAGATCGAGGTACCATCTTATATACTTCGGTCAACAACAACACCGGTCGCCAGCCGCAACGCTTACAAGCGTGGTGGCTATGGTAAATCCCCCTCCTCTTAAGTATCACGCGTTTTAGCTGGACTTCTGGAGGGAGCTCCCTGTCCTGTAGTGGATGAGATGCTATGATGATTAAGAAAGAAGAAGCAAAGCTTAACATTAGTGTAGCGAGTGCCAGGCGCCTGTTGAGTGACAGGTTCTTTAATGTGTAATTGTTATTTGTATGTTTTTATCTAAACGTTGCGTTGCGTTTATGTACAAATACAAAAAATACAAATACAAAATATTTATTTCATTAACCAGAAGTGTGCTTACCATCTAGTTGCCGAAGCCTCCTTTTAAGCTTTTTATGCCTGTGTCAGGAGGCTCCGCTCTTCCATAACCGACTACGTAGTTACAGTATACAACAAGTCAAGCTTGACAAATGGCCCGACTTTAGCCTCTACAACTAATGAAAAATAACAGTAACAGGCCCGATGTCAAGCCTACTTTGCTTGTATCTTAAATTCAAACAAGTCAAAATATAATTTATGACAAAAGAGAAAAAGGTAAGGTTAGATTATTACTGATTGAGTGGTGCGAGTGTGGGTGAGTGTGTGTGTATGTGTGGGTGAGTGTGTGTGTGTGGGGGTGTAGGTGTGTGTGCGTGGGGGTGTGTGCACTAAAGCAAGTTATTACTCAAGTATGGCATGAACAAGTTCATGCATACGTGCCTACGTGCGGGGTTGTTAAATTGAAGAGCAGATAGCCCTACGACAAGGTCTTGGGATCGGTCAGATGTATATACAACTTCCACTAGCTACTCATCAACTCAACAACCCTTCCGTCATGTCATATGACTTAGTTTCTATCCAACGAGTTAACAATTTTTTACACTCAGATAGCGATTTTGGATAAATTTGCAACTCTTTGTTTGTTAGATTATATAATTTAGCAGAGCGACTATTGAATTGCCTGCTTGCGAAAGTGGTGTTTGATCCTGGCACAATAGCCGCCAAATCACATCTTCTTCTACTCATGATACTGTTGTCAAAGGGAAGGGCCCTGTGTTTCCTTAACACAGCATGGACGATGTACAGTTTCCTAATCGTAAGTACGCTTGCCAGTTGATATAAGCTTTCCGTAGCAAATCTACGTTTTTTGAAATACATGACCTTTAGTAAACTTCGTTGAGCCCGTTCTAACTCTACAAATTTTATTTTAGTTGCACCACCCCATATAGAGATACAGTAAATCAGTATGGACTGAACTAGTGCTATGTATATCTGCTTAAGGAGATCTTTCGCTTTGCACTTTGGATCAGCCACTACTTTTGGCACCACATGTCTTAGAGTTTTGAAAATCCATGTGAGCTTTCTGAGTCTTAATATTAGCTGTTGGTTCTCCAAAAAATTTAATAAATTAATAAAAGCGTTTCGTGCGAATGAACATAGAACAGAATAAATTAATAGTACTATCATACAGAACTGACACACTCCGCCCCCTTTGCAATCTGCCCCGCATCCCGCTCGATTCTCGTGGTGCTTCTGAGGGTATTTAATACAGGCCTATGCGACCTTCCAATTTCAAATTAAAATGCGCGCTCGTTGTATGTAGTATCCAGGGTGTGCTCTCGCTAAAACTGAAGCCTTACCCCCTCGCGAATATAAATACTGCGTTAAGGAAGGGCTCCGCGGGCAGGACATTAACCTTTTTTTGCTTTTTACCACAAAAAAATTATGCTTATAACTTCCAATTTGCCACTTTTCGTTGTAATCCTCGTTATAATTCTGACACTTATGACTCTTTATGTCCGTTTATGGTCAGTAGGAAATAAGGGTAATGAAATAATTACTCTAAGAAGACTTTTGGGGTACCGTTCCTCTAAAGGAGAAAAAGAGGAGCCCTTATAGGATCACTTTGTAGTCCGTCTTTCTGTCTGTCTGTCAAGACCCTTTATTTCACCAATGGGTAAAGGTTTTAAGTTGAAATTAACATCAAAGATTAAGGTCTATGAACCCTTGAAGGTACATTTCAAGCTTCTACTACAACACAATTAAAAGATACGGCCGTTTTTTGTCCGCTGCTCCATACATTTATGACCCTAACAAAAACCTATGTACTTCCTGTTGATCTAGAATCATGATATTTGGCAAGGAGCTAGGTTGCCACCGGGAGCTACTCAGCGGCAGGCAGTAGATGATGGTTCTCAGGGTCGTAGTCGTGGGGAGTTACGCAAAAACGATGGTAAGCGAAGAATGGAGTTTATTCCAAAAGTCACACACACATTAGAAAAAACATTTTAACAAAAAAAAATAAACCGCCGAAAAAACTGAAAAGCAAGAAATAATAAAACTATTTTATTTAACCTTAATAACAAAGTTCTTAAAGTAATGTAAGTATACCCGAGTAATTTTGAGTCGGCGCCGCCGCAGTGCATCACGCTTTACGTAATTAATTAATTTGCTTGTATGGCGCCGACTGAAATTACCCGGGTATACTTCCATTACATTACTTTAAGAACTTTGTTATTAAGGTTAAATAAAAAACTTTTATTATTTCTTGCTTTTCAGTTTTTTCGGCGGTTTATTTTTTTTTGTTAAAAAGTTTTTATTTTACAATTTTTTATGACTATAAATTATATTTTCCCACCCTTAGGGTAAATCGGACTACTCTTTAAAAAGTTATGCGTTGTCATACATTACAATCAGTCAGTGAACAATCAATCATCCCCTGTTTTCCTACCCTTAGGGTTGGATTTTTATTTCCAAATTTATATGGGACCAACTTCGAGGTATACCCCTTTCAATAAAAAAAGAATTATCAAAATCGGACTATTCTGCTAAAAGTTATGCGTGGTCATACATAAAAAAAAAAAATATACGCGTCGACTTGAGAACCTCCTCCGTTTTTTTTTCGTCGGTTAAAAAATAAAGGGATGGCGGTGGTCGTGCTGGCGCGCGAGCACGTCCGTGCACGAAGAGTATTCCAGGTAGAACTGACTGTTTTTGACACGAGTGACACCGAAAGACAGAGAAAGAAGACATTTGAAATATGAATTTGGAATTTTGGGCCAGGACGATAAAGCTAGGATCACGAAAGGAGGCAGCATGCGAGGCATGCAGCCCCGCTCCGTGACAAGGTCTTATAGCCCAATCAAAAGAAAAAGCCTAAAACTACCCATTAAATATTACAATTTTCCTGACAACAATTTATGACCTATTAAGGTGAGCGCCCGTTTCAAGTACATTCATATTAAAAAGGGGCCAGATTTGATGGCAAATGAAAGGGTAGAAGCTTAAACTATATAAAATATGGACAGGTACAGAACCTTTAATGCCCTAGTCCGACTCGCACTTGGCCGGTTTTTACAGTACGACGATGAACCGAAAAGTGACGTCGACTACTATGGAGGGACACATTTACCGTGGTTTCAAAATGTGACACATAACACGTTTTGCGTTTCCTATCCAGCAGAGAACGTGTACAGAAGGACGCTTCACGCTTGGTTTCAAGTCCCATATTACCCCTCATCGTCATCATCATCATCATAACATGCCATGAAACGTCCACTAGAGGACAGGGAGCTCCCTCAAGAATTCTTACTTTTGCTGCAAAAATGTAGAGAGTAAGTACTGTAACAAGTACACCGCGCTTGCTGTGCATTCTCCGCGGTGATTTCTTGTCGAAAGGACATTTGGTTCAGTAATATAAAATAATTGTTAAACGCCCTTCATCGAATATGCCAATATTGATTCTTTTTGTGTCCTTGAATGTGATAACACGTGTTTTAATATATGCGCATTTCGATATAGCGTTCTAGTTTTTCTAAATGTAATGCGAAATATGCGTTTCTTTCAGCAGTGTAATCAATGTTTACATCATAATAAATGTGATATTCATTTCAACTCAAAGCGTTGTTTAAATGTCGAGGATCAGCTGATAGAACTTACAGGTAGCTAATTCTATCTAAGAGCATACGCCCCCACGAACCCCCCAGGTTCATTATAAATTGGTGGAATCACCACCATCATTATAGTACCATAGTCACCTCGCTTGTTAGCGTTACGGCTGGCACCATGGGCCGCGATTGTAGGTGACCGCAGTAAGTAAGATGTAAGATACAAAGGAGGATGCTGATGCCCATCCTCAGTTTATAACCCTCAGTCGCCTCTTACGACACCCACGGGTATGTATGGGTTGGTACTATTCTTTGCCGGCACCACACGGGACACCCTGTGGTGTCATCCCTCATCGTAACATCCTATAATCGCCCTTTTATGACAGAAAAAATGGGTGGGGTGGAATTACTCTCAATCGGCACAAATCGCAATTCTTATTTTGAAAATTCAATTTTAAACAAATCCTTTAAAATCTGTGTACATTTATCATTAAAATTGTCCAAATTTTTTTGAACGGCGGCTTATCAACCCTTTGCAATCGTTCCCAAAAGGGGTGTCAATGAAAAATTATCGTTGGGTTGAAAAAAAGCATACTTTGGCGTGGCGCTAGTCAGACAAAAGAACGCTATTAAAATTGTGACCATAAATAAATCCGTATTAATGACCGAGAGGGTAATGGAGCATTCGGCATGAATGGCAGCAGGGTAATTTTTTTTTAATTTGTATTTTTCACACACGGAAAGTGATTAACAACGTAAATATATAAACAACTATCAGATTCCAATGTAGATTATTTACAGAATACTGATTGAAAGTCATCAATAATTTTATCGTAAAATGGCTTACTCTAATGCGTAATGGGCTTACTCTTGACCTCGATCTAGTCTTGAAGACAGAGATGAGGTAGACGCTGAGACGAGCTTGCCTAGAAAAAACCTATTCACTGGCGACTTGAATAGATTAGTTACTCGGTAATAAAGTTGCAGTGCAGCCCTCCTTAGCCGTGCGCAGTACAAAAGATGTTTCAAAACGCTTTTTGCGTGTGTGGAATATCAACCAAGTGTGGGTGATATTCTGCGGTGCATCTGGACTTCTAATGGTAAAAGGGGGATGGTGGAATAAGCTCTTGACCACCGAGAGACATACAACCAAAGAATTCGGACTCCTTGCTCCGCTCGGAATAGAAGGAATACTAAGTTATTTTAACTATGGGATGACATCTGCCATTGTGTCCCAAGTTGAAATGTCAAATCATCAAACGTGATTTGACATCCTCATACAAAATGTACAGAACGACGCCTATGTCGTATTTACAATGACTGAATGAATATCAGAATACCTTGAGACACATATTTTAATTAATATTTCTTCTATTACCCTTATATTTCTACGTATGCAACCAACCATGCATGTAACCTATTATGAGGCCTTAGCAACGCCTAGGGCGTAATTGCTTTAAGAGGCTGATAAGAGCTGAATTACCTCCCTTTCTAACAAAGGGCAGAATGCGCGTGCTAGAACGGAGCGGATTCGCGCTGTTTTACGTTTTTCGCTCATTTTTGCATTTTTCTCAAAATCTGTACCCATAATATTAATTATAAAACAGCTATATTATTGTGCATAATATATTGAATGATGTGTAAAAGTTTTAGCATCATAGATTATTTAAAAGCAAAAAGCAGACGTAACTTATGGCGTACCAAATACGAGTATATTTAATCGTGTTTCAGAGTCCTCCATATTCTTGGGAAGATGCTTAATTATTACATTTTTTTTTCACGGCCATATATTTATCACTTTTCGTTAAAAACCTGCTCAAGTGAAGCGTATTTGGGTGTTATCAGCCCCTTAAGAGTCAGCTTTGTACAGTAACAACTATAGAAAAAAAAAACCGGTCAAGTGCGAGTCGGACTCGCGCGCCGAGGGTTCCGATATACCTATAGTATTTTTGGAAGCAATAAAGTCCATTTTCAGGACCGCAAAACTAAATTTGTTTGTAAAGGTTTTTTGCAGATTTCTGAAAAACTGTGCAACTTAGAAAGATCGTTTTATTTTTGCTGTAAAGTTTATATAAACTTCTGTCAACTGTAATTAATTCAGATTTTTCCTTACTCAAACTTCGGAGATAAGGGGGGGGGAATGGTATTTTTCTTGACATTTTTCATCATAACTTTAAAACTAAGAAATTTAAAAAAATACAAAAATATATTTTAAAATGTACAAGTAAAGCCCTTTCATATGATACCCCACTCGACCTAGTAGCGACAATTTGAAATTTGGCCCCCCCTATTTTGGCCCCCTTTATATTAATAATCATACTTTTTTCAAAATTTTTTCTTGTGCAATTAAGTTGGGCAACTATATTCTAAAACTATTCCAAATTTCAGGTTGATAGCATAAGTGGTTGCTGAGATATAGAGGTGTGACAGACAGACGGACAGACAGAGCGGCACCATAAGGGTTCCTTTTTTTTACCATTTTGGTATCGGAACCCTAAAAATGTACAACGAACATTGAAATTAAAACATTAATATTCACAATCTGCAGCCAAAACAAATTATCTCGTATATTTAAGCTAATAGTCGTGTAAATAAACGGTAATCGTCCGAAATTACAGTGATTTTAAAACGGTCAGTACGTTGTAATTGGCCTATTTGGCCGGCGCTTGGACTGTGAAGATTACAGAGATTGGCACAGACGTTTAATTACGAGTACCTAAATGTGCATTACGTTTGGGGTAATTTTGACCCGCATGGTCGATAATAGGTTATCTATTGAAGTGCACTTATCCTATACTATTAAACGAGCAATATGTGTATAAATATATATTTGTAATCGGTTTCTAACGATTTCGATGAAATTTACCATACAGGGGTTTGCGAGTGCGAAAAATCGACCTATGTCGATTAATGGAAAATATAGTTTTGCCCGTGTTTTTTAACATTTTATTTAAATAGCGCGTTTAAGACAAAAGTCTACAGCGCCATCTGTTGGCGGGTAACATAGCTTGCTCACCCGATGATATTTTAATGTTGAAGCGGCTATTATAGAACGAAGCTTAGCTTACTAAAGTCGGGTAAAAATAGTAAAGTCATGAGCAGGTCAAACCATTGAAAAAAGATTGAAATTGAAATAAGATAATTAATTACCAAGTCCAACCCGTCAAGCTCTTGACTATACCACCAAATCTCTACCTGTCCTCAAGGCTAGATCGAGGTCAAGAGTAAGCCCATTAACAAAAAAAAAGAGACGTGAGATTTTTTTGATGTTACTAAGGTAATATTGCAAAAAGTACAATAAAAAATTCACACCTCGAACAGATCTCAAAATTATGATCTACACGAAAGGAATACGTATTGCCTTCAATACTAATACAATACTTGTTATTCATGCGGCGAGTCCGCAATCTATCAATAGAATGAAAAAAACAGCGATTTAAATGCGGCCAATATATCGCTCGCAATGTGATTTGGTGTGTATGTAATACCAAATATTTGTAAAGTAAACCATTTAAAAAAGAAAACCGGCCAAGTGCGAGTCTGACTCGCGCCCTAAGGGTTCCGTATCTATCTACCATATGTATATAGCTTTTGCTCTTTGATTTTAAAAACTCCGCGACCATCCAACTTGACTCCTCTTTTATAGAAAAGTTCTTGAAACGAGAGCTCACCTTAATTGGTTACTATTAGTTGTGAGAAAAATTGAAATATTTAATGATTTTAGACTTTTCCTTTTATTTGTACTGTGAGACCTAGCTTCTTGCCGAATTTCATAATTTTAGGTCAACGGGAAGTACCCCGTAGGTTTTGCTTTTTTGCATAAATGTATGGAGATGAGGACATAAAAAGCAATATCTTTTGATTGCATCATTGTAAAAAATTTAAATTTTCAGATCTTGTGTGGTTTATGGACTTTAATATTCCTTATCAATTTCAACCTGATGCCTCTTCTCGTTCGTGAGAAAAAGGGTCTTGACAGACAGTGATGTGATCAAGTGATCCTATAAGGGTTCCGTTTTTTTATTTTGAGGTACGGAACCCTAAAAATGCATAATGTAGCAGTCATTAGCCTTATCGTAACGGTTTCTATGGAGTTTATAAAGGCACTGGTGATGTCAGAGCGTCAACATCTGGATAAAAACTGGTTGTTCCAAAAAAGCAAAAGCAAAAGCTGTAATTCTGGAGGGATCTCCCTGTCCTGTAGTGGAGGTTACATGGGATGTTATTATGACTGACATGTGACCTCATCAGTCTTTTTTAAATTTTATAAACCACCCCTTATGGAGTCGGCTACCTTACTAAGAAGATTTGTAAAATAATGAAAGTTTGAAAATGTGAAAGATTTGGCATAAGAGGTGTTGCCAATGAATGGCTTTGTTCCTATCTTTCTAACAGAACACAATGTGTCGAAATATCCAAATTGGATGAAAAGTCTAATCTTGTATCTTATAGATCCAGCTATAAAGTAAATGATCATGGTGTAACTCAAGGAAGCGTTCTTGGACCCCTTCTGTTTCTCTTGTACATTAACGACCTAACAGAAATAACAAATAATAAATTGATACTATTTGCAGACGACGTTTCGCTCATTATTCCTTGTAATAACAAAGATACTTTTGAAACAGAAATTAATAATTCTATTGATTTAATGTATGATTGGCTGCAATTTAATAATTTACAAGTAAATATCAATAAAACAAAATATACTATATTTCTAAATTGGAAAATGGAAAAATGTAATCTTGACATTTAGTGTGGCGGTCGTAATATAGTAGAAGCTACGTTCCTAGGAATAACTCTAAATGAGCATTGTACATGGGTCTCTCATATTGCAAATGTGTGTAACCGATTGAGCAGATTTGTGTATGCCTTATATAGAATCCGCTGTATTTCAGATGTTGACACAGCCCTTATGGCTTATCATGGCTATGTTGCGTCCGTTTTACGGTATGGTTTGGTGATATGGGGCAATTCTGGAAATTTATATGATGCATTTGTGATTCAAAAGCGATGCATACGGGCAATTTGCAATGCTGCACCTCTCGATTCTTGTCGCCCACTTTTTCGTAAATTAAGAATACTGCCTTTACCATCTTTATATATTTTTGAAGTGGCCTGCTTTGTAAAAAAACACATACGTCTTTTTGAAATTAAACGGCAAGTTGCTCAATTTAACACTAGGTATCCAAATAAACTGATGCTACCGCCAGGAAAAACCTCCTTATATGATAGAAACTGTCCTAGAATGGTGGTAAGAATATATAATTTTTTACCAGACGAAATAACAAACTTACCTTTCCCGATATTCAAGAAAAGATTATTCTGCTGGCTGTGTGATAGATGTTTTTATTCTCTTAAAGAGTTTTATGAGTGCAAGTGAAGTGAATTCCTTGAACGTTTGTTATTTGGTTGTCGTAGAACCCTTTTGAAATGAAATTCTTAGTTGACTGGTTGAAGTTTTATTGGTTTTCTTCAAGAAATATTACAGTTTTCGACTTGCTTCTTAGATTTTTACAGGAAGAGTGAGTGAATGACTATCAAACTTCGATATTAAACAATCTATGCTAGTGATGTTATAGATTAACTTAAAATTACGATTTTAATAGGGAGGGACCCTAAAAATAAGGTTAAAGCCCGAACATATCGCCCCGCCTTGAAAGGCACTTTCAAAACACAAATATTAATTTACAGGCAGAGGGCATATTTTAGAAAAACTTCGACGCACTATGCCGTTAGCCGTTCGTACATCGGCAACTCTAGATATTCCGTCGGAGCCGGGGAAGGTAGCGACGATTCGTCCCAGTCTCCACTTCAATGGAGGTAAGTGATCATCTTTCAGCACAACCATCATATCCGTCTTCAAACCAGCACCCTTGCTGTGGGTCCATTTTTGTCGCTGCTGAAGCTCGGAAATGTATTCCTTGTACCACCTGGTCCAGTAATGCTGTCGTAGTTGTTGCAGTTGTTGGTACTTTGTCAGGCGGTGCTTCCTTTCGTCAAAGTAGTTAGGAGTAGCCACGTCACTTGAAGATCGTCCTAGTAGGAAATGGTGAGGAGTCAAGGGTTCAAGGTCATTTGGATCAGGGGACAATGGTGTAAGAGGACGCGAGTTTAGTATGCATTCAATCTGACAGAGTACAGTACAAAGTTCTTCGAATGTTAAATGGCTATTGCCTAAAACCCTGGTTAAATGATATTTTGTTGATCTTACTCCCGATTCTGCGAGACCTTGAAAGTGTGGCGACAAAGGAGGCGCAAAATGAAAATTTATATTGTCTTTAGCAGAGCGTTCAGAAATTTGAGACGCGTGTGTTTTTAAGAACCGTTTTAACTCGTTATAAGCACCTACAAACTGAGTGCCGTTGTCAGAATACACATCAGATGGCAAGCCGCGACGACTAACGAAACGATGTAACGCAGACATATAGCCGTCGGCTGATAAACTGCTAACGAGCTCTAAGTGCATCGCGCGAGTAGAAAAGCATACAAAAATTGCAATGTATACCTTGTTGAGTGTGCAGCCACGACCTTTCTTCGCCGCCGACAAGATGGGACCTGCGTAATCAACACCAACGGCTTGAAAAGGATGCTCAAGTCGCACTCTAGCGGCGGGCAGGTCACCCATCATAGGAGCTGTCGTAGCGCCCTTCATCCTTGTACATAGGACGCAATTGTGGAAAGCAGTTCGTGCTAAGTTTCTTCCTCCAAGCGGCCAGTAACGTAATCTAATGCTTGCTAGTAGGGCTTGAGGACCAGCGTGGAGTAAGCGCTTATGCTCGCTGGCAAATAAAATTTTTGTCAATGATGAGATGAACTAAGCAATACAGGATGTTTCTTTTCATAGTCGAAATCTGAATGTTTGAGTCTTCCGCCGACGCGTAATAAGCCGTCGGGATCAATAAAAACATTGAGTTTAGAAAGGGTGTTCTTAGTTTGCTTTGCTTCATGCGAGAAGCTATCAGATTGTGACATCTTGATCAATTGTTTTGTTGCCTTCTGTAACTCAGTTGTAGTTAAATAACCGATAAGTTTTTCTTTATTTCCAGGCTTGACATTGTGCATAAATCGTAGTAAGTAGGCTGTGACACGAACCAGCTTTGTGTAGCTTGAATACCGCTCAATATCAATAAGAGAAGCAGGTTGTTCGACGACGGTAGTCAGCACAGTTTCAGTCTTTCTTTCAGGTAAGTCTTCTTGTGTAGCGTAATAATTTTTTGGCCATTTGTCTTCGTCTTCTTTCAGGAAATTAGGTCCGTTCCACCACAGGTCGAGGGAAGGAAGCTCCGCTGCGCTTACTCCGCGAGAAACGATGTCGGCAGGATTTTCCTTTGTAGGTACGTGACGCCAGGTAGACTGTCCAGTGAGTTCGAGAATGTCAGCTACTCTGTTTCTAACGAATGGTTTTAATTTTATAGGTAGCATACGCAGCCAGCCGAGGACTATCGTCGAGTCCGACCAGAAGATACAGCGCTGCGGGAGCAGCCGGAGCGTGCGCATAACCTTGTGTGCCAGCAGGGCGCCGATCAGCGCGCCACAGAGCTCGAGACGCGGTGTGGAGAGGGCGCGCGTCAGCGGACTTACTTTGCTCTTTGCCATCAACAGCTTAGTCACGTTTTCCCTTGTGCCCATAGAGCGAACATATAGGCAGGCGCCGTAAGCGGCCTCAGACGCGTCTGTAAAAATGTGAAATTCAAAAGAATTTTGATGTATGACAAGACGTGGAATCTTCAACTCATTAAGAGCAGGAAATGTAGCTATTATTTTCTTCCATTGAAGTAAAACATCTGATGGAACCTCTTCGTCCCATGATAATTTGTGTAACCACATTCTTTGCATGAATATTTTACATTGAACAACAGATGGCGCTACTAGTCCCAAGGGATCAAATAATTTGGATATGGTGGATAAAATAATCCGCTTTGAAACCTTCTCTTTATCGGTCGTTGTTATGTTGCTGGTAGAGAAGTAGAGCTCATCAGTGGAACTTCTCCATCCCATTCCCAATGCCTTTTGATCATCTAGATTACCTAAATTTAGGTCTCGGCTATCCTCTGATGCCATTTGTTGCACTAGTTCTGGTACATTGGATCGCCACTTTCTTAACTTCATACCCGCAGACTGAAGGGTATCCTTGACTTGTGATATAATTCGAAGAGCTGTATCTTTATCGACAGCTCCGCTAATAAAATCGTCGACGAAAAAATCCTTTGCTATGATTTCAGCTATCTCGGGGTCTTTGCATTGTAAGGAGAGTTCCTTTAAGC
This sequence comes from Athrips mouffetella, assembly GCA_947532105.1. Lineage (NCBI taxonomy): Eukaryota > Metazoa > Arthropoda > Insecta > Lepidoptera > Gelechiidae > Athrips > Athrips mouffetella. Next base: position 14,926,657 of record OX383981.1, on the reverse strand, counting down.
ATCTGACAGCTAAAAACGGTGCACTCGCAGTACCATATGTGACAGTATTTAGCTGGTATGTGCTCACACGTTCATCTGGACTAGCGCGCCAGAGGATCTGCTGCAAGTGCCGGTCGTCAGGATGCACCAGTACACGGCGATACATTTTCTCCACATCAGCTGTGAAAACATAGCCATAAGAACGAAATCGCAGTAATAATGATACAATGTTGTCTTGAATTGTTGGGCCAACCATGTGTAGATTATTTACAGACACCTGTAGTAGTAGGAGCGCTTGCATTAAATACAATTCTTAATTTCGTTGTTAAGCTGCTTTTACGGAGCACACCGTGGAATGGAAGAAATTGGCCCTTGCGTTCCATTGCTGGATCTGTAATCCTTGACATGTCACCTAAACTCTCATACTCTTTCATGAAGTCCTTATACATTGAATTTAACATCTCATCCTTTTGCACCCTTTGTTCCATAGAGAATAAGCATTTTTCGGCCTTGGCATAGGAATCTCCTAAAACTTCTTCGCTTTGTTTCAGCGGTATCTTCACACAAAATCGACCATCGGGCATTCTAGTAGTATTTTGTTTAAAATGTTCTTCGCACGCTTGCTCTTCTTGTGTATAGTATGATGTCTCAGGTCTTATTGTTGCTTCATCTAATTGCCAAAACCTAGTCAATTCATCATTGTCATTTTTGTTATTACATAAAAAATGGCATCTTACAATATTCCGGTAAGAACTGGCCGGGCAGCATCCAGAGACCAACCATCCCAGCTTTGTCTCGCACATTGTAGGCTGGTCGCGCCCTAGCTGCAGTCTCCCGCTTTCCAGCAGGTCCCAGAAGACACTGGCTCCCAAAAGTAAGTCAACACTGGAAGGTGTATAAAATTGTGGATCAGCTAACAATATATTAGATGGAATGTTAAGCAAGTTCACATCAACTTTGTGTGAAGGTAAGTCGCTTGTTATTTTAGGAATAACGTACAATGTAGTCTCAAATTCATAGTCTTCTGTATGAGAAGTAAGTTTAATCTTGCAGGTCTTGGTGAGCTGAGACTCTTGGTTGTTCACTCCGGAGATGGATGTACTTACATTCTTCACAGGTAAATTGAGCTTATTACATAACGTTTCAGTCATTAAACAGGATGTACTACCATTGTCTAAGATTGCTCTAGCAGTAAGAGAGCTACCATCGCTCTTAAAAACTTTGACTAGTGCCGTTGATAAGAGAACTTGTCCCTTGTTTTGCATCATTAATGAAACTTGATTGTTTGTTGAATTATTCTCATTAGAGTTCACAGGAGTGTCGCTAGATGGCGCTGAATTATGCTGTGATACAGGCTCATTTGAGTTTGAAGTAGTATTAGAATTATCAAAATGAACTAACGTATTGTGCTTTTTGCCGCATGTCCTACATCCGCCCTTCCAACAGTTGCTTACATTATGACCGGCCTTCAAACAGTTGTAACAAACATTGAAGTTTCGAGACAGCCTCGAGCTTCTTGGCATAAAGTTGTGTGCAAACCTGAACTTCGGCGCCAACATTGAGTCAAAAGCTCAAACTGCGGCCAAAAAGTTGGGTATCCTCAATAAGGTTAAGCGGTATTTCTCTCCTGGACAGTTGCTAGTTTTATACAAAGCACAAGTCCGATCTTGCATGGAGAATTGCTGCCACCTTTGGGATGGCTCAGCCAAATACCAACTAGCCGCTCTAGACTTGATCGATCGCAGAGCCAAGAAGCTCGTTGGTGATGAGATGCTAGTGAAAACCAAGTTTCACAGCCTAGCCCACCGGCGCAAAATTGCATGTCTGTCGGTCTTTTACAGATTGTACTTTGGAGAGTGTGCCCAAGAGCTCCATGAGCTTATTCCGCCATCCCCCTTCTACCATCGGGAATCCAGACGCACCGCAGGATATCACCCATATCTGGTTGATATTCCACACATTCGCACAAAGCGCTTTGAAACATCCTTTATAATGCGCACAGCTAAGGAGTGGAATTCTCTGCCTGCGTCTGTGTTCCCGAGCTCTTATAACCCGAATCTATTTAAGTCGCGAGTGAATAGGCTTCTTCTGGGCAAGCTCGTTCCATCGTCGACCTCATCTCTGTCCTCAAGGCTAGATCGAGGTCAAGAGTAAGCCCATACATAGTAAAAAAAAAAAAAAAAAAAAGTTTGCTAACTCTTCATATCTTTGCTTTGATGAGAGTTTTAGGAACTCTTGACATCTAAAAAGAAAATGATTTTGTTTACACTTTGGGCATACCTGCTTATCATGTGTTTTTCCAGTAAGTACAAAACCTTGTTCCTTCTGACGGCGCGGAGCAGCTTCAGCAGAAGATGATGCAGTTTGTCGCGTTATTGGTGTAGCTGTTGATACGCTGATTTGCATTGTTTCCAATAAATCGGCCCGATTTCTAAGAAAGGTTAATAATTCGTCAAATGTTATCTCTTTAAGTGTAGGTATGCGTTGCTCCCATTCACGTCGCGTGTTGTTATCCAGCTTAGAACAAGCTAAGTGAATAAGTAGGGTGTCCCATTGCTTTGTGGGCTCTTTTAGAGTTTCTAGTGTCCGTAGACTTTTAGTGAAACTGTCAACTAAACTTCTTATAGCAATATGCGATTCTTTTGCTATAGGCTTCACATTGAAAAGAGCAGAAACATGATTATTAATCAATAAGCGAGTGTTATTGTATCTTTCGCATAGCAGATCCCAGGCAATGTGATAGTTGTCATGTGAAATAGGTAGGGATTGAATGACACAAGCAGCACTGCCCTCCAATGCTCCCTTGAGATAATGATGTTTGTTTACGTTGTCCATGGAATCATTATTGTGGATGAGACTTTCATATGTGTCTCTGAACTCTAACCATGACTCATAAGATCCTGAAAACTTTGGCAACTGAATAGTAGGAAGCTTACACCTAACTTGAGTAGATTTTTTGAAAGAAGCTTCTGTATTGTTTGTTTTTTGTGATTTGTCTGATGAAACATGACTTTCTGACTTGGAAAAATGACTATATGGATTGGAATTTATTTTAGAATGTTTATTAATTAAATTTTTGGCCTTACCCATGCACGCAAAGTATTTGTTTTCGAAATCGTCGCGTTCGCCATCGAGTTTCTCCTCGTCAGAAAGAAGTTCAATTTTTGACTGAATTTCGTCAAATTGACTAAGCAATTGTACACCGTGTTCATATCTTAGTTCTAATGTAGCGATATCTTCTGAAGTTAGCTCAGTTTTGATTTCTAAACACTCTGTAAATGTAGTGAAAAGCGTAAGTTGCCGCTTCACCACACCACGCTTTTTGGTCAAGTCTTTTATATCTTCCATGCTTGCATACACTTAGGCACGTATTTATAAACACTGTAAGTTGATATTGTTCACTAGAACTTGCTTAAATATAGCGAAAACTATGAAAGAACTTGTTTGTTTACATAAAAACGAAATTTTCACTTTTGACAACTGTGAATGAACGAAAGAATGAATGATAGTGCGTACGCGCTAGTATTACCAACCTTGACCAACAAAATCGGAAATGAGAATGAGTATATCGATAACTAAAGACTGAACTGATGTTTCTTTCTAAAATGGCTGACACAAAAAATGGAATATTTAGCTAAATAAAATCAAAAATAATTTTATGAATTTTAGCACGTAAATTGAAAATGGGATATCGCAAGAGGATGTTTTGTACCGTACTATGTGAACGATATTAAAATGCACTCTTGTAAACAATGAAATATTGAACTTTAGTACCAAATTACGAGGTAGGTACATAAGTAATAATTAAGGAATTTAGGATAGGACTAGAGAAACAGGAACGGACTCACAGTTTTGGCTCGTGGCGTTCGTTCTCCACTTGGTAGATACTTCGATGGAGGATGGAGGCTTGGTAGCAAAGTAGCATCAAAGTAGTTAGGTATGTATGATGAACAGAGCAGAGCTTCAATCAGGTACGCCGCTGTCGATCCCAATCTCACGTAGTAGTCCGAGTCGAGCTTTCTTGTATTCATAAACACTGTCGACTGACTTGTAGGTAATTTCCTTAGATTGATATGACTGCAGAGTCGAGCTTCTTGTCACGCTGTCGACTCCCAGGATCACGTAGGTAGTAACTAGTAATAGTAGTCCGAGTCGAGCTTTCTTATCTTCATAAACGCTGTCGACTGACTTCGAGGTAGTTTCCTTCGATTTAAGTATATGATGACTTGCAGGCAGAGTCGAGCTTCTTGATGGAACCCAAGATGGTTGGAACACGCTGTCGACTCCAATATTGCTTTGTTCGATCTTTGCAGTTCGAGTAATTTGGCTCGTAAAGGACCATGAAGTGAATTCCTTGAACGTTTGTTATTTGGTTGTCGTAGAACCCTTTTGAAATGAAATTCTTAGTTGACTGGTTGAAGTTTTATTGGTTTTCTTCAAGAAATATTACAGTTTTCGACTTGCTTCTTAACTTACTAATCTGGGCTTGCTTCTTAGATTTTTACAGGAAGAGTGAGTGAATGACTATCAAACTTCGATATTAAACAATCTATGCTAGTGATGTTATAGATTAACTTAAAATTACGATTTTAATAGGGAGGGACCCTAAAAATAAGGTTAAAGCCCGAACAGCAAGGTTTAATTTTATTTAAGTAATATATTGACATATGTGGTTAATTATCTTAATGTTGACATTATGCTTATTTTTAATTGTATTTAATTTTAATTGTATTTGATTATAATAATTAATATGTGACTCAATATTTGTATTTAAGCAATTGGAACCCTTCTCTTAATTTTGAATGTTTTGTCTTGTTTTTAATACTATTCTTAATTTTATAAGCATTTTCTGACATTCATTAATAATTCATTCATCTAATTTCACTTTAAGATGATTCATGGTTATTTTTTTTCTCAACATTTGCATGTCACGTAATTGACAAAAATATTTGTTTCTATAAAATAATTACATATAACATCTATTGTACCATATTTTCTGGCAAATAAATAATTATCTTATCTTGTTTTTTTTTTTATGTAAGAGCAGGCAAACGAGCAGACATCTCACTTGATGGTAAGTGTCACTGCCGCCCATAGACACTTGCAACACCTGGTAGGTGGTACTCAAAGATTTCGGACTTCCTTGCTTCGTTCGGAATAGATACCTTGCTAATTTATTTTAGTAGGGGATGACGCCTTTGAGGGTCGACGATAGGACGTCGTCCGATTGGCCGCCCAAGATACCGGTGGGCCGATGTAGTTGGTGCAGACTTGCGCGAGCTACTGGCTGACAACTGGCAGGCTGCGGCACAGGATCGAGACCAGTGGCGAATTCTCGTATCGGAGGCCAAGATTCACTTTGTGTCGTTGCGCCAGAGGAGTAAGTACGAGTAAGTAAGTAAGGGGATGACATCTGCCAACATGTCCCAATCCCATCATCGATGATCCATAGGAAACATTCAAAATAACCTGACGAATCTATAGAACGACGCCTTCACTACTTTGTGACAAATTATTTCTTTAATCCTCCTTCTAATTACTTTTATTTTTCTGTGGTGGTACTAATGCGTTGCCGGCCTTTGAGAAGTTTGTTAACCCGCTTTTTGAATGACTCCATGTCGTAGCTACCAGGGAAAACCGCAGGGGGAAGAACGTTCCACATCACATGATGAGAGCAATACTGGTTTTCCTCAGAACAAGTCAGTTTCAATCCTTAATAAGATATGGCCAGTTTTATCAAGGAAAGTAGCCAAAGCTAAACTAACCGACTTCAAGTCTCACTGCTTCACCAACAAAAAAAAAATCAATAACAGTCAAAAAACTCCAACAAAAATGTCTACAATCTACCCACAATGAATCGTTCCCCTCCAAGGGGGCATAAAGCAATAATTCGCCACGGTTACTTAATGCAAGGCGGAAAGCAATATTAAGTAATACTGTGCATTTTCATCGAATTGCTGGGGTGGGGTGGTACAGTCAAGAGCACATCAAGCTTGACACTTTGGACTTTGTACCGATCTTATTTCAATAGACGTACGGGCTATAGTCGCACTGCAAGTGTTAAGCTTGACCTGTCGTTGACTGTACAATAACTACTTACGCCTTACAATGACACGTGCAGAAGTATTTTGTCGCTATTATTCAAGTCTTTGATGGAGATCAAGTTTTTTTTATGTTACAAGCGAGCTAGTGGGCCACCTGATGGTAGGTGGTTACCACCGCCCATAGCGTCCACTGTCTTATTAGTAGTAGACTGTAACAAGACAGCAAAGCGCGTTGCCCACCCTGAGAACTAAGATGGTGTGTCAATGTGCTAGTAATTTTCCTGGCTCCTTCAAACCGAAACACAGCAGTGCAAACACTGCTGCTTCACGGCAGAAAAAAGCAAGTGAGTGGTACTAAACCCAGACGGACTTTGCACAAAAGCCCTTCAAAAAAGACTTTCAAAAAAGTTGTTATAAAAGCTTAACCTATGTTTTTGCCCCTAATGTACAAAATTTTAGTATAAAAAATTCAGTGCCGAAAGCATAATACTAGTTGTATTGTATCCCAGGAAACTAGGATCTAGACAAGACTTACTAATTTTTTTTTTTTTAAATGATTTTTTTGAAGGTTGTCTTTTGTGCAAAATGCGTCTGGGGAAGTACCACCCCTTACCTATTTCTGCCGTAAAACAGCAATGTTTGCACCATAGAGTTTGCACTGCTGAGTTTTTGTTTGAAGGGTTAAGGGAGCCAGTGAAATTACCAGCACACGAGACACACCATCTTAGTTCTCAGAGTGGGCAACGTGTTTTGCTATCTTATTACTGTCAAGTTACGCAACTAATAAGACTGTTCTTTATGGGCGTTGGACGTTGGTGCCCACTTACTAACAGGTGGCCCACCTGCTCGTTTGCTCACATGTCACATTTAAAAAAACCGCTTGTCTGATTGGGTATACAGGGTGTAACAAAAAGGGAATACCAACCTGAAGGATGTGAATCTGCCCATGAAACTGAACAACTTTCCATAAGGAAAATAGGCCGAAATATTAAAAAAAAATCACATCCCATAGAAACTGAATCAGCTGAAAGCATATTTTCTATGGGAGGTCATAATTTTTTTTTCGTATTTCAACCTATGTTTATTAGGGAAAGTTGTTCAGTTTCATGGGCAGAATCACATCCTTCAGGGTCGATATGCCCTTTCTGTTACAACTATATCTTGTGTCCTCCGTGAAGAAATGTCTCATAAAGTTATAATACGGAATAATGTTTTTAGGGTTCCGTACCTCAAAAGAAAAAAACGGAACCCTTATAGGATCACTTTGTTGTCCGTCTGTCTGTCTGTCTGTCTGTCTGTCAAGACCCTTTATCTCACGAACGGATAAAGATATCAGGTTGAAATTAATACCACATATTAGGATCCATAAACCACACAAGATCTGAAAATTTCAATTTTTTACAACGACGCAATTAAAAGATATGGCATTTTATGTCCTCATCTCCATACATTTATTCAAAAATGCAAAACCTACAGGGTACTTCCCGTTGACCTAAAATTATTAAATTTGGCAAGAAGCTAGGTCTCACAGTACAAATAATGGGAAAAGTCTGAAATCATTAAATATTACAACTTTTCTGACAATTAGTTGTGAGAAAAGTTGTAATATTTAATGATAACCAATTCGCTAAGCTAAATAAATAAAAATGATTTTTTTTATATTTTTAACGGAAAATTTAGACTATTTTAGGAAACTAATTTGTTTTTTTCCGCCTAAAATACTATTATTAATTTTATATAATTTTTTTAAGTTTTAAAGTTGATGACGTCATTTCACAGTTGACGATGAAACGATTGCCATGCCAAAACGAAATCGCGGGTTGGTAGGAAAAATCTTTAGCCAAGTTATGCTTGGTTTTATATAGAAAACCTTTTTACAGCTAAATCGTCAAAATTAAATATCTTTCGGGTGCTTTTGGTTCTGTGATTTAGCTACTAAACTCTAAAATTTATTTTGATCTAATTATGTTGTTTATGGTCAAGCAGGTTATGTACTTCTTCATTGGTCATCAACCTTTTTGGTAATATTTTTTTACACATTACTGGTATCCCCGTCTTTGACACATTTTTATGTCATGCTAAATATTGTTTAAAATCACGCATTTTTCTGCAAAAACAGTGAAATATTGTTGCGTAAATGGCTGCAAAATTAATAGCTATGCTATTTGCGGAATATTCTTCTATGGGTATGCATTATTCCTTTGATTTTTCTATGAAAAAGCCGAATTGTTTTACGTATGAAGTAGGGTGGCTATAATGTACGATGTTTGAATATACAGGAAAACAAAAGGTACAACCACATCAGTTCTGTGGGATGTGAATCTGCGGAAACTGCCCATAAAACTGAACAACTTGTCCCAAAGAACATTATGATTGACTAGTCCCAACTAACATTATGGACGACACGCGGGGAGCCAATGAACAATTCGCACGCCTGCCCTGCGCTCCCTCGCGATATTTCGAGCCACATTTACGGTCAGCATCGGAGTTTAGTGTCGTGATTATTGAGAGGTATTATGTGAAGTTTTTTTACATTGGGTTGGAATTTTTTTAACAGAGTTTCATCTTTCGATATTGGTATGCCTCTTACGGCCAGTTGCATAAAGCGACATTAAAGTTAAATTTCCTTTAATTTTTATGCTGTCACTTTCTTTATCATCGAAACAGAAAGTGACAGCAATAGTGTACCGAATGGCACAGTGCGATCGAAGCAGGAGGACAGGAGCAATAAATAAAAACGCCTTCGTCCACGGAATACAAAACTTCGTCGTGTAGTAGTAGTGAAGCAAACCACCTCGCTGAGAAAGATGTATTCTTGCTCATATTCAAGTGGTTGGTAGTTAATTTTAGAAGGTATTGTTTTGGAATTTGGGAGAAATTTTGTTTTGTTTTATTCATTGATAGACCGACCTATTTTCTCGATTCATCCATAACTTCATTTAAAAAGTAGTTGGCTCGCGACTAGGCCGAAATGCAGTTGGTTGATGTTGAGTTTTTACAAGAATACCAACAAAGACCTTTATCGGCCTGTTGTTCACGGACGTACAGAAGGGACGCACGTATAGATAGATGGACAGAAAGACAGCTGATGTACAAGTGGTGTTCAATAAGTAGTGAGAATGAACAACATATTGGTTTTAAGTCTTTTGATGTTTATAAGTATTGATAGTTTATTTCAGACATTTCAGTAAACCTACCAAAGACTTGGGCCATAATATTAAGAAACGTATAAATGAGGTAAAGTTTAAGAGACAGTCCATATTTTTGAACCTATTCCTATTCCGTGTGAGTAAAAAAAATGTAAAGTCGGAACTAAATCTATGAAAAAAAAAAACCTTTTATTTATTCGATAATTTTGTTACATGTCGTACCTTTAATAAAATTTGTTTATCAATAAACAATAAGTCATAAAATACAAGTCAAATATTATTCATTGCTTTGCTTCTGATGATGACGCATCGTACTCGGACTTTTCTGGAAAGCAAGAAAGGAAGAAGAATAAATGAAAAAAGGTTTATTTTGGAAACAAACAAAAAGAATGCTGCTGCTGAATTTCTCCGATCCAATTGTTGAATATCACCGAGTGATAAAATATAATTTTTGAGACATCAAAAATTAATGTACCCTGATAATCTGTTAAAATATGAACCATAATACATGAAAAGTAATAATCCATCCCTACTTAATATTTAACGAATGTCAATCCCATCAAACCGCACTTTTGTAAAGAAAAAATTGTAATTTTGAATATTTCGGGTGATGTACTTTGTACTCATGACATGCTTGAATAATATTCATGACATGCAAATAATATCATGCTTGAATAATACTCTCATGTTATACATAACATCAAATGAAACGTCCACTACAGGACAAGCTCCCTTCAGAACTACTTGGAAGGGGATTTACCATAGCTACCATGCTTGTAAGCGTTGTGGCTGGCGACCGCTGTTGTTGGTGACCGCAGTACGGAAGATGAGACGATACATACAGGAGGACGCTGCTGCCCATCCTCCAGTTAATAAGCCCTTAGTCACCTCTTACGACACCCATGGGTACAGATGGGTTGGTACTATTCTTTGCCGGCACCACACTAACTTGACTTGATTTACCTCTATGATTCTACGATTGAGCCACGAGCCAAACCTAAGATGAATCCTCAGCGTTGCAAGGGTTTCAATGCGCGAGACGCAAAATACTTTTTTATTGCCGAGCGAAACACAACTTTTCAGGTAGAGACGAAAATCTCTTGCTAAATAAAATATTGAAAATGAAGCTGCTCTTCCAGAGGGCTTCAATAATAATACAACCCCAAGCCTAAAATAGTTTGGTCACCCTACTTTGTGACAGAGATGCAATACCGACTGTTGGCGTTTAACAGAAAGAGCACAGAGAATAAAAGTTTTCTTATCTAATGATTTTTTTTACTTGTGGAATGACGTCACTCAGTGGTCAAATGAATGTTACAACTGCCGCAGCATTTTTGAATATATTACCGCAATCAAATTACTTTTCTATTCGAAAATAACAAAATATGGTATGATATAAAAATATCTCGAAATGGTTTTTTTATTTCAGTGTGTTATATCATATTTAGCTTGGCCAATTGTGGTGAGCTCCCGTTTCAAGAACATTCATATAAGAGAGGGGTCAAGTTGGATGGTCACTGAGGCGATTTTTGTTTTAGTTCTATTTAAAAACGGGAACACTTACAAACTTGAAAATTGGTATGTTTATAGTGCATAAGCTATAAAATAATAATAAAATTTGGTCAAGCGCGTGTCGGACTCAAAAAATCTAGCACATTAACTTACTGAAATTTCAACTATTACAATTATGTTTATGTGGTGGTACGGAACCCTCAGTGCGCGAGTCCGACTCGCACTTGGCCGGTTTTTTTTTTATATGGAATTTTTATAAAACTGAGCCAAGAACAATTTTCAACGAAAGCAAATTGCAGTCGGTTCATCCTTTTAGACGCTACTACGATGCCAAAGACAGAAACTAAAGCTTAAGAATACTTATCCATTCTTTTTGTTGGTCAGTGGTTAGCAAAGTAACTAAACTTTGATAACTGCTTGTCTGAAAGTCTGTTAGATCCAAATTCTTCAGTGTTATTGCACTTTGTAGAAGTTAAAACTTCTAAAAGAATCTTTCTTGGTTTGCTTCAAAGATTGTGTTGAAGTTGAAACGGAGTATAAAAGAAGCCAAGTTTTAAAAGTTATTAAACTCCGAAGTGTCTGCGTGGTTATACATTTTTAAGATGCATTAAAAAGTTTGGCGAACGTTTCAGAACTATATTCTGGACGTTTTGATAAAACTGCCAGGTCAATGCTACACTAAAACCTCTGAGCGTGTATGTGCGGGTTGATGAGAGTAGAGGAAGCAAGGGAAGTATGTAAAGATCATAGCAGGTGGAGGGCTGTGGTCTCTACCTACTCATATTAGAAAGAGACGTGTTGCTTGTGTATGCACGTAGGAGTTCTAAATTGTAACTATTGTCTTTAGTTAGGGTGCTGGCTACCATTTGAATACATGATTTGCTCATGATTCATATTAATAGGGATGATAGATCTGCTCAATACGAATCGATTTGGTCCTAACAAGTTTTTATGTGCGTCGCAGCGTTTTTGAGTTAAAGGAAAAAAAAAGATGCCAAATAATGTTTTTTTTTTTTGTCTTCCTTTGTGGCTGCTGTTTAAAATACTTCTGAAGATGTAGAAAATGGAAGAGGCAGACATGCAGGGCTCTGCATTACCACGGGACGAAGTAGTGTTTTTTTTTGCATTTTGAAGCGCTGTAACTTTACAACCACGGAGCAAAGAAGGGCTATTATGGTGGCAGACCATTTTCCTGGGGTCCTTTACATTGTGCTTAATCGAACAGTCATAGTCTGTCAGGTGTACGTTTCATTGTCAAATTTCAAAATAGTTAAAACTTATTTCCTCAAAAACTCAGGGGTGTGGATGTCTGCCAATATTTTTTGTAACTTTTAGAGCATGTTTTTTATCATCAGTCAAAGAGGCAGACATGACCAAATCATATAGAAATTTTGTTCGTCAGCACCCTTACTACTTCTAATGGCGAATTAAACGATTTGCCTGCGACACCCATACAAAACTCTGCCCATGAGTATAACATTTCTGTTATAATATATTCATAGTGAATTTTATTGCCAATATCGATGCCAACCTATAAAACTAAGCGTTAAAATCGAGCTTACTACCATAAAACCCCAATAAAGATATCAATACTATGATATTTGATGCTTTATAGCGACTTTTTTTAAATAAAACTTGATATACACTCAGCGACACAATTAATCGCCCATCTTGCTTGAGCAATAAATCTTTGATTTTATTTCTTTTGAAAATACTTTTGCGAAAACAATGTGGTCGTCAACGGTCTACAAATTGCCAAGTCAATTTATTTTTAATATTGAAACGGTCACTATAAGGTGTTGTTAGGTTAGCTAATTACGTTATAACATAAGACAGAAGGACCCTTAAGTAGTACTCCAGTAAAATTACGAGACCATTGTACGGCGAAACGGAAATAATTTGTAATAGCTGTGGTTCTTTTTCAAATATATAGATTATATTTCTGTGTATAGCTTTTTAATGGAATCCACCTAAATTTACCCTATTTATTTATTTATTTTGCCGTCCAAAGATTTAAAAAATATGGAATTTCGGAAAAAAATATTTAATAGATTATTGTTTTTATTTAAGGCTTGCTATGTATACATACTTTCATTTTATACATGAATCCACCTAAAAATATTACCTTTTTTGTATTATTTGACTTTTATACCACGAAATTTAAATAAAGTTTATCTTCGCAACCAACAATAGTAATAGAGCCGTTTTGCTTTCTAATAATTTAAATAGTGCTAAGTACTCACATTATTGGCAAATCCAGCATAAATGTTTACAAAATCTTGGTAAACCACCGATTCCAAAAAACTTTATTTTTATTTTGTATGGGATTTCTGTGAATATATATAAGAATCACTTACATTTAAAAAGGTTAAGTCTAGCTCAGTTTATTTCTATTATTTTACCTCGACTTTATTGGGCCTTATATATGAAAATAAATGTCGATCTTATATTTTGAGAAATATTGATATTTTTAAATATATTTATGGTGGATTTTGATGCCTATATGTAAAATATACGTTTATCTATGATATAAAGTATATAATTGTCTATTACTATCTTTGCCTAAGCTGTATTTCGAAAAAAAAATATTCCGGTTTAAATTTTAGGTGGATTCGTAAATATTGTGTCTTAACATCATATTTAGATACGATATACACAAAAAAGTAGCTATTAACATTTAATGTTTTGCAAAACCGTATTTTTACTGGAGTAGGGTCTAAATAAATTAACCGACTTGGTTTTAATTACATGGATCTCACAACATCTTACGGTAGAAGAACTGAGTTGCGAGACTTGGTATTTTACAAGTTATGTTTCTGATGGCATACCTATTTCTCCCCTCCCGTGTAGTGCCGGCAAAGAATTTACCGTGGGTGTCGTAAGAGGCGACTAAGGGTTTTAAACTGGAGGATGGGCAGCAGCTTCCGCCTGTGTATCACACCATCTTACTTACTGCGGTCACCTTCAACCACGGTCCATGGTGTGTGGAAGGGAAGTACCATGGTGACTATGGTACTTCCCTTCCACATTTTTACAGCAAGAGCTAGAATTCTGGAGGGAGCTCCCTGTCCTGTAGTGGACATTTCATGGGATGTTATGATGACGATGATCTATTTGGACTAGAATACCCTCTTAATAATATTTAAAAAAAAAATTACAATTTGTGTGGTTGCGTCAACAAGATGCGTAAGTATATAAACTGAAGATTTGAAGACTGTAGCTCCTACGGTTCGGTTCGGCTGTATAACCTATGTGACAGACGACAAACGGAGGGACAATTTCTAAAAAACGGTGCTACTTAGAGAGATCATTTTATTTTTCTCGTAATATTTACGTAGACGTCTATCGACTATATATTATTTTTCCTTTTGCAAACTTCGTAAATAGGAGGAGGAAGAATACATGGTGGGTATGTTTTAAATATTTTTCATAGTCGTAAAAAAAATCTATTTTGGAATTTACAAGTGAAGGCCTTTCAACGACAATTTTAAAATTTGCCCCCCGCCCCATGTTTATGCCCTCTTTACACTAATAACAATAATATTTTTTATTCTTTCGTTTGAAATTAAGTTGGGCAATCATATTTTAAAACCATTCCAAATTTCGATTCGATAGCATGAGTGGTTGCTGAGATATACAGGTGTGACAGACAGACAGACGAAGTTGCATCATAAGGGTTCCGTTTTGTACCATTTTGGTCGCAAACCAAACATTTGAACCTATTTCGAAACCTTTTCTTTTTGCCCCACATCCCTAAAAGAAAGTGGCACACCAAGAGCAAGTATATATTTATCTCCAATACCACCACTTAACCCAAACACGTTTTATTGTTATCGCAAATTTTCACTCTCCCTCCTGTTAACATCCTCGTAACATTAACACTGTGGTGCTATCGCTAACATAGACATTACTTTTTACAGGACCCCCTAACACCCTATCTGCTAAGTGCGCTATAAATATCCTTATTGTAGGGCGGAGCTACTTGGGGCTCAGTATTGTTTTAACTGACATCGGTAAAGTGAAATGGCGGAGTTGACGCAGATTCTTCTTTCTCGTAACAAGTGAACAAGCGAGTTAATCGGCCATATGATGGTAAGTGGTCACCACCGCCCATAGCGCCTACAGTCTTATTAGTAGTATAATTGACACAAACAAGACAGCAAAGCGCGTTGCCCACCCTGAGAACTAAGATGGCGTGTCTCATGTGCCAGTAATTTCCCTGGCTCCCTTGCCCTTCAAACCGAAACACAGCAGTGCAAACACTGCTGCTTCACGGCAGAAAAAAGGAAGGGGCTGGTACTTCCTAGAGTTGATGAGGAAGTGATTATGAGGAAGAGGAAGTGGAAGAGGAAGTGTAGAGCAGAATTTTAGAGGATGAGCATATTTCATGATATATTTATGAGGAAGAGGAAGCTTGAGAAGAGTGAAAGTAACACATAGGGGTCTTGCAAAAATAGTGTTTAATATATATATTAAGTGGATAATGAAATAAATAAACTGAACAACTTCTTCAAAGAAAATTATTGATAGTTTCACACACTCCAAAAGCCAAAAAATTTTCTCCGATTCCATTTCAACTAATGTTTATTTGGAAAGTTTGTTCAGTTTCTATATCTGCACTATCCTCTTTTATACAATTCTTCTTCTTTCTTCTTCTTATTTCTGTTATACACTTTTTTGAAGGACCCTATAGATTGATAATAAATTTTTGTTAGAAATAAAAATAATTTTAATATACTATAATAAGGTAATATTTTATAATTTTTATTTACTAATCAAATTTGGGAAGGAAGGTGGCGGGCGTGGCGGCTCGCTCACTGCCGTATGGCCAATCGCGGCGCTACTGAGACTACTGAAGTTCCTCATATTTCTAAGAGGAAGCGAAAGCGGAAGAGGAATTTTTAACTTGCTTTTAAGGAATCGGTAGCGGTTGAGGAAGTCTGAAAAATGCGGAACTTCCGCATAATGAGGAAGCGGAAGCGGAATCCTCATCAACACTATGACTACTTCCCCAGACAGACTTGGCACAAAAGCCCTCTTCCTACCTTTGTTATCTTGTGGTTTGTTCAAATCACCTTCATATACAGATCACAAACACCTTGATAAATGCGCTCTTTATTTTTTTTTACGATTTTCTGTACGATAGCACACAACGAGCGCGAAACCACGAATTGTCAAAGTTAGAAATTGGAACACGCGTAGGCCTGCATATTCAGTACAACGGACCCGCATCAGCACCACCCGAATCGCGCGAACGGGTGTTCGCGGGGGTGCGGGGTGGATTGCAAGGAAGGCGGAGAGTGACAGTTCTGTATGATACTTGACTTTATTTTGTGACGATAGTACGCACCACAGCAAGCACGAAGAAACAAACCAGTAAACTGAACTAACACTACGGTACAAACGCTCGAAACCAGAGACACGCTCAAGGTCAAAGTATTTCCACCGACGTGCGACCTTATACCTTCCTGAATGAACTTGAGAATGAATAACTTTGTAATATTTATAGCATTTATCTTAACGGAAAAAACTTAGTAACAAACAAGATATGAGAAGTGATGTGGTCGAGATATTATTTTAATTTTAATTAATAATTTAATTTGTATTTTCTTCAGTTATAACTGAAGAAAATAAATTCTAAAATGACCCTGATTTTGTCCATTTTTAGGGTTCCGTACCTCAAAATAAAAAGAACGGAACCCTTATAGGATCACTTTGTTGTCCGTCCGTCTGTCAAGACCCTTTTTCTCACGAACGAGAAGAGGTATCAGGTTGAAATTGATAACGAATATTAAGGTTCATGAACCACACAAGATCTGAAAATTTCAATTTTTTACAACAACTCAATCAAAAGATATGGCTTTTTATGTCCTCATCTCCATACATTTATGCAAAAAAGCAAAACCTACAGGGTACTTCCCGTTGACCTAAAATTATGAAATTTGGCAAGATGCTAGGTCTCAGTACAAATAAAGGGAAAAGTCTAAAATCATTAAACATTTAAATTTTTCTCACAACTAATAGTAACCAATTAAGGTGAGCTCCCGTTTCAAGAACTTTTCTATAAAAGAGGGGTCAAGTTGGATGGTCGCGGAGTTTTTAAAATCAAAGAGCAAAAGCTTTTAGTATATCATATGGTAGATAGGTACGGAACCCTTAGGGCGCGAGTCCGACTCGCACTTGGCCGGTTTTTCCCATTTGTAACCATTTTACTGCTACATTTTTTTATCAAACATATTTAACGTGTTAACGAAATAAGCGAAACTGAGAAAATAGTTTTTTCAGAATCAAGAGTAGAATCAATTTCACGGGTTTTTGAAAGCGGTAGTTTTTAAAATTATTATTATTTAAATTTTTGCCGCTTCTATTCTAAATACTTCTGTGGATACGCGCGCTGGCGGCAGCGCCGCGCGGTTCATGAGCGGGGAGGAGGGGGGGGGGGGGAGTTGGCGTGGCGTGCGCGGACTAGAACTATGAAACTAGAACAATGATGAAACTTCAAAATAACAATATCTAGATAAAAAAAGCTTTTTTAAGATTTTTTTTACGGGCGTGGATTTATTTTAATAAAAATCAGTTGGGGTGTATGAGGGTTTCGCTTATTCCATTAACACGTTGTATAATCTATCTCTATCGTTTATTTTATGTACTGTACCGTGTTACGCCAATCAGAATGATTTCAAATCAGCACGTTTTAAAGAAACGTGCATGCAAAAATTGTTTCACTTAAGACGAAATAGCGAGCCATCTATTGAGCAGCGCAAGAATAAAATTTGTCTCACGTCGCGAGGGTCGTTAAATCAGGATGATACAATGACACCATGTTTTATTAACCTTGTGGCGCCATCTGTTGTTGAAAAAAGTATTTACTAAATGAAATGCAACAGCTTTTTCCACGCTTTTTCTAAGGCTGAATATTGAAGCAAAATAAAAAATGCTCCTTCAAACTTCTGGGACGTTGTAGGATCATGGCTCACAAAGGAATTATGAAAAGGATAGAATTTATTTCTTTATCAGAGTACCTAAAGTACATTATAACTAACTTTATAATTCCAAGAGATCCTATACAAAGCTGGTATTTGTATTTGACGTCAGAAAATTAAACTCTTTATACAAACAAAGTCCTAACAATTTTCCAGAGGTAATTATACCATGTTTCTATGTGATACACACTGTCGGAGAGAATGGTTAATAATTCCAGCAAACATAATAGGTCTTTACCTATGAAATTGCTGTTTTGTATGGCGAATTTTAGGTAAACTCAATTTTCAGTACTAACATTTTTGCATTTTTCTTAGGAATTATAAATCCAATTTATTTTTTTTATTTTTTGAGCATTACTGGGAAGACATTAAGCTAACAGAAGCTTAAATTTAATTTTCGAAAACAATTATCTATAAAAATATACGAGTAACAAATCTAATGATGAAATCGAACGACATTTAAGACGAACAATTTTCGAACCTTTAATTTTATATAGGGTGACTTTTAATTAGTTCTTGATAGGAAAGGGTATGAATGTACTCATGATACTGAACAACTTTCCCCAAGGAACATAGGTCGAAATACGAAAATCAAGTTTTGACCTCCCATAGAAACTGCATCAGCTGATAGCGCATTTTGTATAGGAGGTGAAATTTGGTTATTCGTATTTCGACCTATGTTCCTTGGGGGAAGTTGTTCAGTATCATGAGTACATGCATATCTTTTGCTATCAAGAACTAATTAAAAGTCACCCTATATATCAAACTAAAAATAAAAAAAATATTTTATGCGTAAATTGATAACCTAGAAGTCAATTTTCAAATATAAGACAAATGAAAAAAATAGCATTAGAATTATAGGAATTATGATCTCATTAATCTATAAGAAAATTTCGGCAATTTCATACGTAAAGACCTATTATTTTGCTAACAGTCGAAATATCGTAGATTAATTAGAATTACAGCAGTGTGACAGCGTGAGAGAGCAAAGCGTAAAGGCGTGTATCCTGCATGTTTTTTTTTAAACATTAGACAGAAAACACGAAATAAAGAGGCGTGGCCATAAACAATAATTGTGTCATCATCATCATCAGCATATCATCATAACATCCCATAAAATGTCCACTACAGGACAAGGAGCTCCTTTCAGAATTCTAGCTTTTGCTGGAAAAATGTGGAGGGGCAGTACCATAGTCACCCCGCTTGTTAGTGTTACGGCTGGCACCACGGACCGCGGTTGTAGGTGACCGCAGTAAGTAAGATACACAGGAGGATGCTGCTGCCCATCCTCCAGTTTAAAACCCTTAGTCGCCTCTTACGACACCCACGGGCACCACACGGGACAATTTTTTTTAAAGTTACACGATGTTTTTGTTTAAAATATGAAAGCAAATGTTTTCAGCAAGGAGGTTTTAACCCACGCTACGCTCTAAAGCGAAGCGTAGCAAAACCTCCTTGGTTTTCAGATATTGGAGCGACAGAGACCCATATCGCTCCGTCCTGCTTTCACCCATACTCGTAGGTCTGTCCTGCTGTCATTCAAATCAAGCTAAATTGTTTTGAGTGTAGCATGCATGCAATTTATTTAAAAGATTTAAAAGATAATCGCTCAATGAAAGTCAGACAAATAATATAAAATAGCTTTGCTACATACTTAGTTATAATCCTCTGGCACAACGACGCAAAATTTCTTTTGGCCTCCGAAGTGAAAAGTCGAAACTGGCCCTGGTCTTGAACGGTGAGAAATCAAATCAAATCTCTTAGATTTACATAATTTCGGGAATTCATTGAGGGAATTTAGAGGACGATTTACATCTGTTCTGTTAAATAATTCTTATTCACCATTCTCTACGACAGTGTGTAGAAAAAACAGTTGCGTTTTGAGAATTATGTATCAAAGGCCCGTAAGCTTTAATCTCGGATAAAGGTACACCCCTACCGATCCGCCTTAGTGTTGTATTACTCTTACTTGCTTAATTGCCGGCACTTCGTCATTTATTTATGGTGTTTTATGGCAAAGGGTGATCAAAGAGTGCATTTTCGAAGTCATTAATTAGTAAAGTTTGAATTTGAAAGTGTCGAATGTTTTTTTTGAGTTTAACAGGAAACCCGATTTTGAAAATAGAGAATTAGCTTAGAATATAGCTGTTGCAGAAAGCGTCTTTAAAATAAAGCTCATTTAAATATATATTGCCGACACTTTCTGTTTAGTTAGGAAAGTGTCAACAAATGCTTTAAAGGAGCTTTAATTTTAAGGAATCTTATTACACCTGCCTGTTTCTATGAGTTTCGGAGACTATTGTACAAACGCATTACTTATAGATACAGAACAAACATATTTTCATGTTACAACCTCAGCACGCATAGATCAATATTTTTAGAAATGTACCCAGGACAAATTACGGCCGAAATTTTTTTTTTATGGAAGTTTTCCTTAGGCCCCTCCAAACATATCTAGAATGTTCCCCGGCGATCCCATTTCCGTTCCCGCCCCCCCCCTCGAGCGAGACCCTAATTTTAGTGTTTTATAGCAATTACTCGTAAGTCTTACATTGACGACTTTCTCCTAACTTCAACCGTTTTTGAGATAAATAGAAAAAACTAAAATTAGGGACCCGTTCGAGGGGGGGAGGGGGAAGCGGACATGGGATCGCCGGGGAACATTCTGGATATGTTTGGAACACCTAAGGAACACTTCCATAAAAAAAAAATCGGTCGTAATTTGTCCTGGGTTGTCAAAGAACATCTGGATAAAAATATTGAGCTACGCAGCCCTAGGTAAAACTTATATCTAAACTTAGATAAATGATTCGCTCGGAGTGCCTCGGAGCGCAGCGAATCATTTATCTAAGTATCTAAAGTTAAATGTAATTTTTTGACGTAAAAATGTTAACTGTATCAATTATACGGATATTAGACTTCTGGGTTTTATGTATATTTCTTACAAAACAAATCAGAACCACTTTTCCAAAGAGACACTAGAGTTTTATTTTGAAAAAATGTAATGCTACTATTTTGCCGGCGTTACAAGGTTTGTATGAAAAAGTAAAAAAAAAAATTGCCACCCGTGTATCTTTAAAAAACTAGTAAATTAAGGTAGGGGTACAATAATAACCAAATTTATGTTTGTTAATCATATGAAATATACTAAATTAAGTGATGAATAACACAAAGATTATCATTAAATTATTAATGGAAGTAATTGGGTGCCGGGTTTAAATATTCCGTTAGTCATTAGTGTAACACCCTCTTTATGTAAGGGTGCATGCATATTGCATGTTTGTTTCACTGGGGGTTGTAATTGAAATTGTAATAAATCAGGATTTTGTGATGGATTTCCTACTGTTTTTGAGTCACCCGAATAAGTTTCAAACATACAAAATCCTACACTATTAAACGAGCAATATTTGTAATTGGTTTCTCGAAAACGGATCTAACAATTTTGTTGAAATTTACTATTTTTTCAATGAGTAAAAAATAAATTAATATTGTTTGTCCCGCTGGCTCCATAGGAGTACAGATAGCATGAAAAACAATAAATGAAGTAAACATAGAATATGGTTTGTATGAAGTTATATTATTTGTGATTCAGAATCGTAAATGGAAATTGGAATTATATTAGGGTTTTCGGGGGCGAAAAATTGATCTAGCTAGGTTTCATGCCAGAGAAAAATCTATTTTCTTCTTTTTTTGAGATCTTTACCCTACAAGCACGGCTAAGCTTAGTCGCCAGGTATACAGCGGGGCAAATAACTTGAACAATATTTTCGTGGTGGGGGAAGCTTTGCGCACGTCAATTAGTATGTAAAATCGACTTTGCGCAGCCAAGGTCATTGTTCAAGTAGTTTGCCCACACATATACATGCTAGGAATTATTGGAGTTTCCCTATTTCAGAACACTATAAGGTAGGTACTTCAAACTTTCCCATCACTATCTTGATAACCGAATTGCGATAACAGCCAACCTAAGGCGCAGGCCAGACAGAAGAGGTGCCGCACGGCACGCCTTCAGCGCACCTCTTCTGTCTGGCTTGCACCGCGTCGTTCTCCTACATTTTGTATGCATGTGATTTGAACAGGCGACGAGACGGCATGCCTAAGGCGCACTGTCGGTGCACCACCGGCGCACCGCCGGCACGCCGCCGCACAGCACAGTCCGCTGCCATCGATTGCGTCGTCCAGCCGAAAAGTGTACCACGGGGGCGCTCGAAGCGCGCCTCGGGCGCACCCAAAGCGCGCCTCGGGCGCACCCGAAGCACGCCGCGCCCGTTCTGTCTGGCTTGCAGCTTAGGGGTGAAAACAACATCAGAAAATAAGTCATTAATAGAAATAACATGATATCTATTGAGGGGATCAAATGATGAAGGGAGAGAATACTTTATTCCCCTTATAGGGAAGTGCACGTTTAGAGTAAGATGCTATTTCCGAGTTTTGCCATCTAAATGAAGAGTGATGAATTTGCGAAATCATTGTTTTCGGATAGAATATAATATTTTACTAAAGAGTACAAATGAAGGGTTTTTTCAATGTTACAGGTGAGCAAGCGAGATTGTAGGTCACCTGATGGTAAGTGGTCACCACCGCCCATAGCGCCCACTGTCTTATTATAGTAGCGACAATAACAAGACAGACAAGTCAACCTTTTTAGGGTTCCGATACCGAAATGTTAAAAAACAGGGACCCTTATGGTGCGACTTTGTCTGTCCATCTGTCTGTCACACCTGTATATCTCAGCAACCACTCATGCTATCGACTTGGGAATAGTTTTAGAATATGGTTGCCCAACCATATATAATAATATGGTGGCCAAGTGCGAGTCGGATTCGCGCACTGAGGGTTCCGTACCACCACATAAACATAATTGTATTAGTTAAAATTTCAGTAAGTTAATGTGCTAGATTTTTTGAGTCCGACACGCGCTTGACCAAATTTTATTATTTGTTGTTATTTTATAGCTTATGCACTATAAACATACCAATTTTCAAGTTTGTAAGTGTTCCCGTTTTTAAATAGAACTAAAACAAAAATCGCCTCAGCGTCCATCCAACTTGACCCGTCTCTTATATGAATGTTCTTGAAACGGGAGCTCACCACAATTAGTTACCATTAGTTGTAAGAAAAGTTGCAATATTTATTGATTTTAGACTTTTCCCTTTATTTGTACTGTGAGACCTAGCTTCTTGCCAAATTTCATAATTTTAGGTCAACGGGAACTACCCTGTAGGTTTTGCTTTTTTGCATAAATGTATGGAGATGAGGACATAAAATACCATATCTTTTGATTGCGTCTTTGTAAAAACCGGCCAAGTGCGAGTCGGACTCGCGCACTGAGGGTTCCGTACCACTACATAATGATAATTGTATTAGTTGAAATTTCAGTAAGTTAATGTGCTACATTTTTTGAGTCCGACACGCGCTTGACCAAATTTTATTATTTGTTGTTATTTTATAGCTTATGCACTATAAACATACCAATTTTCAAGTTTGTAAGTGTTCCCGTTTTTAAATAGAACTAAAACAAAAATCGCCTCAGCGACCATCCAACTTGACCCCTCTCTTATATGAATGTTCTTGAAACGGGAGCTCACCACAATTGGTTACCATTAGTTGTGAGAAAAGTTGTAATATTTAATGATTTCAGACTTTTCCCATTATTTGTACTGTGAGACCTAGCTTCTTGCCAAATTTCATAATTTTAGGTCAACGGGAAGTAGGTAGGTCTGTAGGTTTTGCATTTTTGAATAAATGTATGGAGATGAGGACATAAAATGCCATATCTTTTGGTTGCGTCGTTGTAAAAAAATTAAATTTTCAGATCTTGTGTGGTTCATGGATCCTAATATATGGTATTAATTTCAACCTGATACCTTTACCCGTTCGTGATATAAAGGGTCTTGACAGACAGACAGACAGACGGACAACAAAGTGATCCTATAAGGGTTCCGTTTTTTTCTTTTGAGGTACGGAACCCTAAAAAATGGACTTTATTGTTTCCAAAAATACTATAGGTATAGCGGAACACTCGGCGCGCGAGTCCGACTCGCACTTGACCGGTTTTTTTCTTTCAGTAAACAGTCCTGATGTAATAGGTAAATGACAGGATGCATCTGCAGTTGCAAGCAAGTGATTTCTATCGCTAGAGTAATATTGTCGCTAGGTGATGTCGTGCGGCGTACGTAGACATAATTTTGTTTGTATCTAAACAGGATAGATGCAAGATACAAGCAAGTGATTAATATCGCTATCGTACAGATCTTAGAAATATAAGTGTAATAGAAGGAAGATTAATGAAAATATGTGTCACAACTCACAAGGTATTCTGACATTCATTCAGTCATTGTAAACACAGCATAGGCGTCGTCGTTCTGGATATTTCGTATGAGGATGTCAAATCGCGTATGATGATTTGACATTTCAACTGGGTACACAATGGCCGATGTCATACCATAGTAAAATAAATGTGTATACCTTCTATTCCGAGCGGAGCAAGGAGTCCGAATTCTTTGGTGCAGATATCGTGCGGCGTATGTGGACAGTGATCCTAATCGTAGAAATGTCGATCACGCCAATACAACCTTTCTGTCCTTTATCCAAATCAGAACACTCATAACCCATCAATACACCCAAAACGTCTCCAAGACCCCATTCCTGATGACCGGTGATTGTTTTTTGATGCATCCCTCGTGCCGGGGATTTCCCGAATTCCGGAACGTCCCGGAAATGTCCCGAATATTATAATCTGCTTTATGATCCGCGCAGCGCAATGTTTCCTTTATCATTCTAAATGGATAGAATGGAAATTTATTTTACTAGATGTTGTCCGCGACTTCGTTCGTCTTGATCCTATTTTCCTGGGGAATAAGGGTGCATTCACATTGGCGCTACGCGATGCAGCAGCGGTGTGATATTCAGTGTGATCATTTGTGGCAGGCTCCTCCCTTTTTAGGGTTCCGATACCAAAATGGTAAAAAAAAGGAACCCTTATGGTGCCGCTCTGTCTGTCTGTCTGTCCGTCTGTCTGTCACACCTCTATATCTCAGCAACCACTTATGCTATCAACCTGAAATTTGGAATAGTTTTAGAATATAGTTGCCCAACTTAATTGCACAAGAAAAAATTTTGAAAAAAGTATGATTATTAATATAAAGGGGGCCAAAATAGGGGGGGCCAAATTTCAAATTGTCGCTACTAGGTCGAGTGGGGTATCATATGAAAGGGCTTTACTTGTACATTTTAAAATATATTTTTGTATTTTTTTAAATTTCTTAGTTTTAAAGTTATGATGAAAAATGTCAAGAAAAATACCATTCCCCCCCCCTTATCTCCGAAGTTTGAGTAAGGAAAAATCTGAATTAATTACAGTTGACAGAAGTTTATATAAACTTTACAGCAACAATAAAACGATCTTTCTAAGTTGCACAGTTTTTCAGAAATCTGCAAAAAACCTTTACAAACAAATTTAGTTTTGCGGTCCTGAAAATGGACTTTATTGCTTCCAAAAATACTATAGGTATATCGGAACCCTCGGCGCGCGAGTCCGACTCGCACTTGACCGGTTTTTTTAGTTATAGCTCTTTATTTTAGTCTGTGGCAATTTCGGTTCTAGTTTTTTAAGTCTGGCAGGATTTGACAGTATTGCAATATACGCAATAAGTAGGAGTTATAGCAATATAAAGGTCTATAGCAATATAAAGTAAGAGTTTATTTAGACTTTCTGTAGGAAAGTTATGGCAATTTCCTAACTCTTTCGTTGACTTTGCAGTTCGATCAATTTTAAACTTTAAGAGTTTGCTAACAAAGTTTATAATCCTTTACTGTCGTTTGATCCTTCTTTGATTACATGTTTGTGAATCAGGACTGTGGCAGGATTTGGCAGTTTTTTTCGCCTGTGTGGCAGGATCTCCAATTTGAAGTTGGTCACACTGACAATATTTGTTGGGTGATATCGTATGCGTGTCGAAGCACCCATAGAAATACAGGCGCTCGGTAAGCTTGCGGTATTGCGTACGTGCTGCAAGCCGTCAAATATCGTGACGCTGCTGCACTGAATCGCGTCGCGCCAATGAGAAAGCGCACAATTTTGATAGCCTACATTCCTCAACATAGGTAATTTCAGTTTTTTTTTATTTTTTATTCACTGATAATAAAGTCTACTGATACACGGAAAGCTTCCTCTAGAATTGTACGGTAAAAATAAGTGATTTATTTTAGGTATTTAGGTACAGTCAAGAGCACATCAAACTTTAACACTTTGGACTTTGTACCGTTCTTATTTCAATAGACGTACGGGCTAAAGTCGCACTGCGAGTGTCCAGCTTGACCTGTCGTTGACTGTACGCATGTAAGCGTTGCGGCTGACACGATGACCGCAGTGTTTAAGACTAGCTGGTGCCCGCGACTTCGTCTGCGCAGGTTTATAAATTGTAGCCTATGTGTTATTCTGATGTATAAGCTATATTATTATAAAGTTTCATTAAAATCCATCTAGTAGTTTTTACGTAAAAGAGTAACAAACATCCATCCATACTTACAAACTTTTGCGTTTATAATATTATATATAATAATAATATAATATATAATATAAAGTAGGAAGGATGGTACGTAGAAGGACGCTGCTGCATATCCTCCGGTTCAATATCCCTCAGTAGCATTTTACGACACCCACGATTAGAAATGGGGTGTTACTATTTTTATAATTTATAATACAATATAATAATGGTAGGTATTAAAATTGTCATTAAAATTAAAACCGCAAACCAAATACAGAGCGAATGGGATTCGACTCTGTATAAATGAAAATGACAATTGATTAAATTGAGCGCATAGTCTGTGGTCCAACCGCGGGATTTGTGCGGTTTCCAATAATTAAAACATTGATTGCCTAACACTAAATGAAAGGCATAGCGCGCCAGAAAATTACTATTTTCTAATTAATTTACGATTTGACTTTGGAACAGGCACAGAAATAAGCAATACAAAGAATATATATAATATTACGCTAACGCGTAACCAAGAGTCACGTGACCCGGTCACGTGACATTATCACGTTCGTCGTTAATACCTTTTTTGTCGGCCATGGCAGTATACAATTCAAAAAAGTTTTTTGAAGTGAAAACTTCTTTAGCGGCGCTTGGCACTTTTTTTAGATTTGTAAAAAATTTTAAACTCGCGTCAGATGTCGCGTCAGATCTGTAGCTTGATCGAAAAAGAGTCAAATGTCAACCGTATTGTTCTTACAATACGTGTTTTCAAAGTTTTTTTCAAAGAAGTACGCGAGCAATGGCGCGATTGACCCTTAAACAAAAAGCATAATATTCAAAAATGCAAGTTTTCACTTCTGCCGGCACTCCCGGAGTGCAACCCGTCCTTTTTAGGGTTCCATACCTCAAAATAAAAAAACGGAACCCTTGTAGGATCACTTTGTTGTCCGTCTGTATGTCTGTCTAACTGTCTGTCAAGACCCTTTTTCTCACGAACGGGTAGAGGTATTAGGTTGAAATAGATAACGAATATTAAGGTCCATAAACCACACAAGATCTGAAAATTATTTTTTTTTTCGTCCCATCTATTCGAAAATCGCTGAACGGTTCGTCAATAAAGGCGAACCAAATAGCTGTTTTCTCCAAGAGACTTTCGTAGCGGGTAAAAATGGGATTTGAAATTAGAATTTGATTTTAGGTCCACCATAGGGATATTTTAGGTCAACCATAGATGTCGAACCAAAATATTGTATGAAAAATGATACTGGCCGGTTGTACTATTAAAATTATTCTGAATATAAAAAAAGAAATATGCTTGAAATGTAAACAAAACTACCAACCAAAGAGGTTCTGTTCCTAATTGACACAAAAATTTCAATAACATTTTCATTTGTTACAAATAATACTTAATATGATTTTTAGTATTGTTTCATCAAGCAATAATATTGTAATGGTATTTTATATTTAAAATTAATGACGAGTGTGCGTCGCAATGAGCCTCTTATTCGTTTCTCATAGAGGGAGATGAAAAGTAGAGTGTATTACGCGGCTGCAAAAATATTTTTACCTTGGGCGACCTATTGAATCCTTCGCTACGTTCAGGATTGTACTTTAGAATCCCTCGCCATGCTCGGGATTCTACTCAAGAATCCTTCACTTTGCTCTGGATTCAAAATAGCGCCCTCGTCTTAAAAATATTATTTTACAGCCTTGTGATACAATCTACTATTACAACGACGCAATCAAAAGATATGGCTTTTTTGTCCTCATCTCTATACATTTATGCACTAAAGCAAATCCTACAGGGTACTTCCCGTTGACCTAAAATAATGAAATTTGGCAAGAATCTAGGTCTTACAGTACAAATAAAGGGAAAAGTATAAAATCATTAAATATTACAATTTTTCTCACAGCTAACAGTAACCAATCAAGGTGAGCTCCCGTTTCAAGAACTTTTCTATAAAAGAGGGGTCAAGTTGGATGGTCGCGGAGTTTTTTAAATCAAAGAGCAAAAGCTTTTAGTATATCATATGGTAGATAGGTACGGAACCCTTAGGGCGCGAGTCCGACTCGCACTTGGCCGGTTTTTTTTTCTCGGGGAAAGTTGTTTGTTTTCCTAAGTTCACTAGGTTTCGGGAACAAAACCAATGTATGACCAGATAAAAGAGAGTGTAAACCAGTGTATGACCACATAAAAGAGAGTGTAAACGTCGAGTCTTATCAGGGTGTCAAATCATTGGCAGAGGACAGAGAGAAATGGAGATTGCTCCACCGACAAGAGCGCGGCTCTTGAATATGAGAAGAAGATAACCAACCATATCCGACGGTATTTTTGAGTTGATCGAAAATATTGTCGGCATTATTTTGATCTAGCCAGTAATTATTTTACTAACTAGATTTCATACTACATTACAGTGCCTAGCCAAAAGCCGTACGAGCAATATAGTTCAAAACTACTTAGCTCATAATTTTCTAGATACAAGCCCTAATGCATGTACTAACTCGGAAGCTCGAGTTTAAATATAATTTTACACCCACTAAACAAAAATTTTAGCCCAAAATTTCCGTAGTTCTTGTCGCTTTAGGGTTGCCAGGCAATGTTTTTGACAAAATGCGATTTCACGAAATAAACTGCGATCTTATACAAATTTTTTTGTTGGGTTTTGTTACTTTAATAGGGTAGGTAATGTTGTATTCAATAACATGAAAAATTATAAAAATAAAAACTAATTACGATTTTTCAAAATTATTCAGTTTATTGTAGTAGCACATAGCCAAAAGAATTTCTGTAACTTTCAACGACACAAAAGTGTGTATTAATGGTACTACCGATTATATTGTTACTGTATTATTATTGGTGGTTTAAGCCAAAACAAATGTTTGATTACTGTGCAGTGATTATGATCTATTTTTTTATATTAAAAATAAGTAAACGAACAGGCGGGCCACAAAGGGAGGGAAAGTAATCACAATCGTAATAATAATTTGATAGTAAAGCGTTATGAGAACTAAGACGGTACGAGTATGTCTCATGTGCCAGTAATTTCAGCGGCTCCATTACCCGTAAATCAGCAGTGCAAACACTACTGTACTTTACAGCAGTTATAGGCAAGAGGGTAGACACACAATTTTGATATTTTTAACCAACTGGCAACCCTAATGATAATAGGAAGCATTATATGCCGAAGTTTGGAAGCTAGACTTAACAGCCAGAGCAAAATTACATGCAGAAAGGTTACTTAGCACTTTGATAGGGTATTTAAAGTTTAGAGCTCGGTTCCAAAATGGCCGTCGGCGTCACAGGGGTTGAGTGTTTTGTAAATAGTATTATTTTTGTTGTATACGACTATTTCTGCTGATTTGGTATTTTAGGAAAAGTAACGGGTATTTTTATAAAAAAAAATTCGGTGCTTTTGTTTTTAAATAGTATTTGTTATTCTTTTCCCGGTTGAATGAGTATGTATAACCTTACAGTTTTCAGTAGGTACACTGACTTCATAAGTTACTCTCTATATTTCATAGCATATGATACAGGATGTAAAAAAATACGATGTTCCTTCTAAGGGGTTATTCCATCTCTAATAAATGGTAAAAAAAATATATTTATTCTTAAAAAAAAAAACCGGCCAAGTGCGAGTCGGACTCGCGCACTGAGGGTTCCGTACCACCACATAAACATAATCGCCTCAGCGACCATCCAACTTGACCCCTCTCTTATATGAAAGTTCTTGAAACGGGAGCTCACCACAATTGGTTACCATTAGTTGGGAGAAAAGTTGAAATATTCAGTGATTTCAGATTTTTCCCATTGTTTGTACTGTGAGACCTAGCTTCTTGCCAAATTTCATAATTTTAGGTCAACGGGAAGTACCCTGTAGGTTTTGCATTTTTGAATAAATGTATGGAGATGAGGACATAAAATGCCATATCTGTTGATTGCGTCGTTGTAAAAAATTGAAATTTTCAGATCTTGTGTGGTTCATGGATCCTAATATATGGTATTAGTTTCAACCTGATACATTTACCCGTTCGTGAGATAAAGGGTCTTGACAGACAGACAGACGGACAACAAAGTGATCCTATAAGGGTTCCGTTTTTTTCTTTTGAGGTACGGAACCCTAAAAAGTACGATGTTCCTTCTAAGGGGTTATTCCATCTCTAATAAATGGTAAAAAAAATATATTTATTCTTAAAAAAGTAGTTTTAGCTCAAGAAGAAGTGAAGCGCCTGGAGGGTTAAATTACCTCTGTGGTCTCCTGGCGATGTAGATCTGTTTTAATAAATAGTGTAGGCAACGAAGCAGTTGACACCAACATAAATTTCGTAGGCAGATTTTATTTGACAGGATGATAAAGAATCATGAATTAATAAATTCAAAATATCAAAAAAAAAATTTTTCATTCATTTTTTTGTAATTTTTGTATGGAAAAATTAAAAGTACCGATGTTTATGGATTTTTTTATAGGTTTGTCTTATGCAGTGTAAAATACCCCAGCAAAGTTTCATCGACTGAGGATTTAATGCGGGGGTCTTCATACAACGATCCGCTTCGTTGCCTAGACTAAAATGACTGTAACGTAAGTAATTCGAAAGAAAATCAAATTTCATGATAAAAAAATATTTTTAACACATATTTTTACAATATATTAGTGATGAAGAATCAACCCTTACAAGGATCATCCGATTTTTTTTACTTCCTGTAAACTTTTCCAGCGAATTCGTTCGCTTTAATTTTATTCTCAAATAATAATATATTTGATGAATGAATGAGGTTAAGTTAAATAAACACGGGAATTTATTATTTTTAGAATCGGTTCAGTTGTTCCAATACACTTAAAAACAAAAAAATATATGTGTTGATATCGTAGCCAGCCGCTACGCCGTAGTCGCACCGTAGCATTATTACTTCAGTAATGATAAAACTGTTGACTAAGAGCCATGCCTCACGGTGCGGTGCGGCTGCGGTGCGGTGCCGCAGCGGTGTCGCTGCGTTGTTTTACATACAAATAATCATAGTGTTCACACGGTGCGGTGCGGTGACGCAACGCACTCACGACGGAGCTGCAGCCCCCGAGACGAAGCGGGCGGGGTTGTACTCATTGCGACGCGGCAGCGGCACCGCACCGCACCGCAGCACCGCAGACGTGGAAGACACACGCAAGCTCATAAATTTTTTTTGGGTTCCGTACCCAAGGGGTAAAAAACGGGACCCTATTAATATGCCTCCGATGTCTGTCCGTCTGTCACAAAAAAAAATTTGAACACTTACAAGCATAAAAGTTGGTTTGTTTAAAAAACAAAAAATATATATTTTTTTATTTTTTATTTAACTAAATAAATAAAATGTTTTATATTAATTAACCACAGAGTTTCTTAAAAGCTAGGGGCAGGTGTCTCCAGTTAAGTTTATAGTGCATAAGCTATGGAATAACAACAAATAATAAAAACTGGTCAAGTGCGTGTCGGACTCGAAAAATCTAGCACTGAAGTTTACAGAAATTTCAACAAATATGATAATAATATGGAAGTACAGAACCCTCCGTGCGCGAGACCAACTCGCACTTGGCCGGTTTTTTTTATAAAATGTTCGTAAATGTTCAGTTTTATTTACAGGGTAAAATGAGTACTATTGAAGAGATTTAGATTGATTACTTATTTATTGGGTGGTTTTAAGGTGTGTCTACACCTAGCGGGACCCCCTGTCCTAAGAGACCTGTGTGACTGTGTGTGGTACAGAAAATTACATCCAGATTTGTTCTATCGAATTGACAACCGCTCAATTTCGGTAACCACATAAAAATCTCAAAACCATTTCGAGATTTAGTTCCACGCTTCTCAAAAATTCCTTTTTTTAACGTTTCATTCCGTAATTTTAGAGAAATTCAAAAAATTGCAAAAGTCGTGCGATGACGTCACGTCACAACAGGCTCCCATACAATTTTGTTATAAAACGCTTAGGGAACCTCAGCTGTGACGTCATTTCCGGAAAAAATAAAGGTTTTTGCTTCGGAGTTATAAAATTTTTAATTTACACCCTGTATATGCAAAACCGAGCGCCTGCTCAAGGGTGTACTGAGACCACGAAACTGAACAACTTTTCTAAAGAAACATGGGTCGAAATCGGAGAATTTTTTATTGCTTCTCCATATAAAATGCACTGTCTACTGTTGAAGGTTTGTAAGGAGAAGCCAAAAAAATTCTCCGCTTTCGACCCATGTTTCTTTGGAAAAGTTGTTCGGTTTCGTGGTCTGAGCAGTACTGAGCACACCCTTGAGCTGACGCTCGGTTTTGCATTTTCACCCTGTAAAAAATACTTACCTTAAAGTAATTCCCAGCATTTCTATTGGTTCCACTGGATTCCTCATATTAGTATAGTTTTTCCGTATGTGTGGTTCTAAGGACTCCAATAAACATTCAAAGCTGGATATACTCATTCTAAAAAAATTATAAAACTTCTTTTCGTCATAGAGCAACTCCCGATATTCTAATAAAAAACTGTCCATCACTATTTCTTAATGATATTAAGGGACAGATACAATACCGTCTTGTGATTTTGCGTCGATTTCGGCGGTGACGTAGTAATAGGAGCAATGCCAGACGTCTTTTCTGATCCATGTTTTCATTAGACTGACTGCAGTTTTGTACAAAATGCTCGACGGAACTCTTGTGCGTCACCGCTGCGGCGACGGAGCGACTCTGCGGTGACGGAGCGACGCTGCGGTGCCGCAGCGGTGACGCAGCGCCCGTGTGGCCGGCTATGCGTTGAAATATTTGCGTTGCGGCACCGCAACGCACCGTGTGGCATGGCTCTAAAGTCATTAATGCAAAGGTGTATTCACAATGGAGTTAAAATGCAAATAAAATATTATATTTATTTATTTTTTGTTTAATAAGTAAAACACAAAGAAACAACCACTTCTTTCAAAGGTTTGCCTTCAGTTAGTCATTGTGCGTTTGACTTTATAATTTTAAGCGACCAGATTGGTTACGGGGCTTGGCTACCAGCGGCGGAAAGCGATGACTCTGCATTCTTAAGATGGGCGAACTTCATCATTGACATGTCGCCAATATTTCGTAATTACAAAGGTTTTTCGGAGTCGGATACCTAACCTAGGGGATTCGACGGGGGCACTGGTTTTTACACAGAGCGAGTGCCATCTTACCTCCGCAACACAGAGGGAAAAATAGACCAAATCCTAGATTAGGCTTTGTCAGGTTTGTGGCCTACCTAGTTCTCAGAGTATTCAAACTGCCAAATGGCTTCTGACTTGGTTTAGCTACTATCAATGACAATAACCGGGAACAACAGCTGATCGTACCTTCCGAAGCACGGAAACGCTCAAGTTGTTGTGCCACAAGCGGTCACCCATCTGGACTTAGACTGCGGCCAACGTTGCTTATCTTTCTGCTTATCTTTCTGCGGCCAACGTTGCTTAATTCTGATTAAGATAAAGCAACTATCATTATTATCACTGTCTCGTGAGGTGCCGGCAAAGAATACTACCAACCCATACTTACCTGTGGGTGTCGTAAGAGGCGACTAAGGGTTATAAACTAGAGGATGGGCAGCAGCATCCTCCTGTGTATCATACCATCTTACTTACTGTGGTCACCTACAACCGCGGTCCATGGTGACAGCCGTAACGCTGACAAGCGAGGTGACTTTGGTACTTTCCCTATTTGGTACATTTTTCTCCAGAATTCTGGAGGGAGCTCCCTGTCCTCTAGTGGACATTTCATGGGATGTAATTATGAACTATCATTAGGCCACGAGCACTTCTTTAGTCTACTAAGTACTAAAGAAGTGCTCGTTGCTTACCCATCAAAAACTTTTAAATTGTTGCCAGTTTGTAACGCACAATCTTACCTGAAACCAAACAAAAATAATTTATTAATAAAAAAAAATCTCTAAAACAAATTAACTTCCTACATATCACCCCGAAACCAATCAAAAGTCAATTTGTGGGTAGAATTAAAGAGTCGTCGACCGGGATTCCCCGCGCCCGATCTCTTAAAAACGTATTACAGGGGGACTTCCCAATTTCGTATGCATAAATGTCACGAGGAGAAAAATTTCATTTGAGTGGATTATTAGGAATATATTTTGAAGAGATTGCAGACAGTCGCTTACAGGAATGGTTTTGGAGTTTTTGAATGGTTCGGTTAATAAATAAATATGGATAGGTATTACAATATTCATCTGATGATGGTCATACGTACGCATTTAAATTTTGCATACCCCAAGGATCCGTTGATCAAGATGGTTCTAAGGAGAAAAGCCATATTGGGGTGTTATAAATGTTTTAATAAATTGTAGCTCAATCAGATGCAGACATGCAGCCAATTCTCGGAAAAGAATGGTGTTTGTTTTGGCCACTAGGTGGCGTGATCGCGGTCGCTCGCATCAACAGAGAGAGCTACGAACGAGGGCGTTCACGAAGCCACCTAAACGCCACAGTTCATTCATTAATCATTGCTTTAGACTTATTCCATCCTATAATCCACTTTTTTGTTCATTTATTTCAACGCTTACCAACACATTTTGCAGCTATGATACTAAAACCGGAGTATATTTGACGGAAAGAATAACATTGTTTTACAAACTTGTTTCTTCTGACAGCTCTAGCCGATTGCTTCTTGACATAGATGGAAATGTGTTGGGAAGCGTTGCAATAAACGAAAGTAAATGGTACCTAGCAGCACTGTACTTCCTTTCTCGCGCTATACGAGAGACGAGAGCCGAATGTTCTAACTAAAGAACATTAAAGAGGATGCAACAAAAAAATTTTAACGTAAAATACAAAGTAACGTAAGTGACTAACAAATTTTGTTGGGGAAGTTGATTTTTTTAAGCGTTGTCAGCAAATTCGTAGAACAAAAGTTGTTGCTTTTGACCGCACTAATAAGTGGGCAAACGTATGTCCTGTATGTCCATGGGGTCTCATTCCGTACTACGGTTTTTTCGACGGAGTAAATAGCCCGA
Organism: Athrips mouffetella; assembly: GCA_947532105.1. Lineage (NCBI taxonomy): Eukaryota > Metazoa > Arthropoda > Insecta > Lepidoptera > Gelechiidae > Athrips > Athrips mouffetella. The sequence continues at coordinate 14,891,527 of OX383981.1, read as the reverse complement.
ATTCATTTGGCCCTTTTGTTTCAAATAATAAAACTAAATGTTACTACTAGGTTGGTAGGTAAAGGTGTAAACTATGACATTAATTCAATTTTAACATCCAGATATCAATTTATTCTAAGAAAATACCTTATGGAAAAAATAGCCCGAACAATTTTCGGCACAAATTCGTTCTATGACGAGAGGCATCTGTACTAGTATAGTATTATATTATCTGTGGTCCGGTACAAAAAAAATAGCCTTGTATACGTCTATAGCTATCGCACAGCCTTGGTGGACACCCTAATTTCTCTTACTAAATAGGCAAAACTCACAGTAGCCCGGAAGAACGGCTGCTTATTATGTTATTCTCCAAAAATTTTATATAATGAACACCCTAAGTTCATCCCAAAACAAATTTTTTAAGCACCTATTCAAACATTTCCTTTCCAAAATGTTGTAAAATCTTTTCCTAATTTCACCAACTTTTCACCATATTTCCTCCCATCCTACTTCAGGGTAATAAGTATGTAAGTCCTTAAGAAACCTGTTTAAAATTAAGACTTGTTATCTGCGAGGGACCCTTATAAATCCCCTTACATTTTTCTTCGCAAAACTTTTAAAGTGACCCTCCACTTGGGGTCAAGAATGCTTATGGGAGCTCTCTTGCTGACTTTAAAATCTCTACATTATACTCTTAAGTCGTAAAGTTAGATACTTTGCTTTTATAACTAGTCACTTCATAAATACTCGTATGTCTAGTTACAAACTTTAATAGAGTCAAAATCTGGTGTCGCCAATTTTGAGCTGACTCGCAGCCAATTAGATATTACAAAACATTTTTGGACCAATCATTGATGGGGCGTCATTCATTATATCGGCCTAAAGACATCATCATCATCTAGACATAGGTCCTGCGCTGCTCGCATCCACCGACTTTTTTTTTACTGTGTATGGGCTTACTCTTGAACACGATACAGCCCTGAGGACAGAGATGAGGTCGATGATGGAACGAGCTTGCCCAGAAGAAGCCTATTCACTCGCAACTTCCCGCAATTCGAGCTCGGCGCTGTTACGGTAGCCGCAACAGCCTTTCCAATACGAAGTCTTGCGCAAAACCCGGAAGAAAATAACCGTACGTTGTACTGGACGAGCTCTTTCGTGGTCACCACTCTATAGAATCTTTCTTCCTTATCGGTTTTCAGTTCTTCAAGGCATGCCTGCCAATTGAGTTTAGCAAATCTCAGAGCTTTTTCACTGCCTTAGGGAGCCATTGAAATTACTGGCACATGAGACACACCATCTTCGTTCTCAGGGTGGGCAATAAGCTTTACTGTCTTGTAACAAGTCAGGGCGCTATGGGCGATGGTGTCCACTTACCATCAGGTGACCCACAAGCTCGCTTGTTACATAGAAACAAAAACCGGTCAAGTGCGAGTCGGACTCACGCACCGAGGGTTCCGATATACCAATAGTATTTTTGGAAGCAATAAAGTCCATTTTCAGGACGGCAAAACTAAATTTGTTTGTTAAGGTTTTTTGCAGATTTCTGAAAAACTGTGCAACTTAGAAAGATCGTTTTATTTTTGCTGTTAATTTACATAAACTTCTGTCAACTGTAATTAATTCAGATTTTTCCTTACTCAAACTTCGGAGATAAGGGGGGGGAATGGTATTTTTTTTGACATTTTTCATCATAACTTGAAAACTAAGAAACTTAAAAAAATATAAAAATATATTTTAAAATGTACAATTGAAGCCCTTTCATATGATACCCCACTCGACCTAGTAGCGACAATTTGAAATTTGGCCCCCCTATTATGGCCCCCTTTACATTAATAATCATACATTTTTAAAATTTTTTCATGTGCAATTAAGTTGGGCAACTATATTCTAAAACTATTCCAAATTTCAGGTCGATAGCATAAGTGGTTGCTGAGATATAGAGGTGTGACAGACAGACGGACAGACAGACAGAGCGGCACCATAAGGGTTCCTTTTTTTTACCATTTTGCTATCGGAACCCTAAAAATGCGTACTTCCTAAGACAATATTTGACCCATCCCTGCTAACTCCTTTAACCCTACTTTAGCCCACATTTCATTCGTGTCGAGTGACAAGTTTAATTTAAGTTCGGGGTCGGATAGGCCCGGGTTCGACCGATTATAAGTTCCAAGTGTTATTTTTAACGAGTTTTTTAGTATTTAAGCGTTGATGGCGAAAATTGTGTCGTAAAAGGCTCGTACACAGTTGACACTAAGAGGCACAGCAGATGGCAGACTTTTTGTCCTGACAGAGTGTGGCCGGTGCTGCAATTATTTTCGATATTATATTAGTCATTGACATGAGAAAAACGCTCCGCTTCTATGCGTGTATTTTAGCTAAAACTGCTTGAATAGTTGTTCAGTTCAAAGAGTTATTTAGTCGAATAGGTTGTTCAGATTAATTGTTATTTAGTTTAAAACGTAGAGTAATTTAAAAAATATACAAGTTTGAATTTTATTCTGATAAAAACTATTCTTTTCGCAATACCGGCCACACTGGCGGTCAAAGTCCGTGACTGCCCGTGTCTGTCCGGCTCTCGTGTGCTGAGCCTCTAAAAGGGCAAGAAACTCTTTAAAACTGCTAGCAGTTGTCATAGGCTTTGTTCAGGTTGAGTATTTTTTCCGTCGAAGTTAGATGTTTTCTGCGGCAAAATATAGCCTATGTCCACCCTGAAGAATAATTTAAAATTACCTCTTACATCCAAACTTACCAATTTTACTAACCTAGCTTACTTAAATGAAAAGATCGAGGTCACAACCACAGTAAAGGATTCAAACCCGATAATGTTTTAAGTATACCTATAAAAAAAAAACTGGATGTATGTCTGAAAAAAAAACCGGTCAAGTGCGAGTCGGACTCGCGCGCCGAGGGTTCCGATATACCTATAGTATTTTTGGAAGCAATAAAGTCCATTTTCAGGACCGCAAAACTAAATTTGTTTGTAAAGGTTTTTTGCAGATTTCTGAAAAACTGTGCAACTTAGAAAGATCGTTTTATTTTTGCTGTAAAGTTTACATAAACCTCTGTCAACTGTAATTAATTCAGATTTTCCCTTACTCAAACTTCGGAGATAAGGGGGGGGGAATGGTATTTTTTTTGACATTTTTCATCATAACTTGAAAACTAAGAAACTTAAAAAAATACAAAAATATATTTTAAAATGTACAAGTAAAGCCCTTTCATATGATACCCCACTCGACCTAGTAGCGACAATTTGAAATTTGGCCCCCCCTATTTTGGCCCCCTTTACATTAATAATCATACTTTTTTCAAAAAATTTTCATGTGCAATTAAGTTGGGCAACTATATTCTAAAACTATTCCAAATTTCAGCTCGATAGCGTAAGTGGTTGCTGAGATATAGAGGTGTGACAGACAGACGGACAGACAGACAGACAGACAGACAGAGCGGCACCATAAGGGTTCCTTTTTTTTACCATTTTGGTATCGGAACCCTAAAAAAAGATCAAACAGCCCTTTTACATATTACGTGGATACATCTATGAAGATAGGTACAGTCAAGAGCACGTCAAGCTCCCAACAACGTCTACTCATCCGTGAGACAATCATGGAATCGTTAGTTTTAAAAAACTGCGATATAAAAAGTGATTGGATAGATTGTATTGCACGGATACACGTTGCATAGATAAAAAAAAATGCTTTTATTTCGAACGATTAAGGTGTTTTGAAGGCAACCAAAAGGCAATTGATATGGCTACTTTTTGGGCTAAGCTTATACAGGGTATCCCAAAAATAGGCCGTCACGCTGACACCGGAGGAAGATGGACTTAAGGCGCATCAAATATTTTTTTTTTTAAATCAATGAAATTGCTCATACTCAATACACTTTTCTATGGGCATGTTAAGCTTATTTGATGCGCCTTAAGTCCATCTACCTCCGGTGTCAGTGTGACGGCCTATTTTTGGGACACCCCAGTTTTGCCATTGACTCGAAAAGTAGAAGAATAGGTGGGTATACATACAGGCATTAAGAATTTAACAAATTAAACCAGAATTTAAATATGTCATAGCAGTAGGTAAGAATGGTGTTAATTAATGGATTATTACAGTAAATTAGCTTATATCAAAATTTTGCCGTTCGGTGTCGGATCAAGGGTTCAAGTGCTGCGAACATTGTCGAGGCACTACAATACCTTGGCAGTCGAAACATAACCCTAAAAGCGTCATTATATTGCACTTTCAAACATCTAAGTATATTAAGTATTAAAAAAAAAAATCAATCACCTCTTCTATTTTGCGCCATGGGACCGAAAGTTGCCTCGTTCACACCCGATGTTCAGACTCGACACAAGTCAGTTTATAAAGTTTTTTAAGTGTTCTCGCAAATATGTTACTTATTTTTCTTCTTGTTATTGTTTCGTAATGTCTTCACGTCTGTTTTGTCGTTTTATACAGTTTTCTTGTTGTTATATACATTCGTTTTAATAGAAAGAGTTTTACTTGACGCCATGACTTTTGTCTTTTACTTATATTTTTTTTATTTCAATTAACCCCATCAAAAACATTCAAGCTACGAGGTTCACATACTGAACAAAAAAAACTAAATTATTTGAAATTATTAATAATATATTTTAATTGTAGCGGATTTTTAACTACTCTAAATTTCTTTAAAATTTTATTTATTTGAAAAATTTAACAGCCTGAATAATGGGTGTAGTAACTAAAAAGTACCATTTTTAAGGTTTTTTTTAGGCATAACATAATTGTTCTATTGTTAACTCACAAATGTATTAAAAAACATCGTAACATACACTAACGTTATCTCGTGACGATTACAAGCCCTTGCTTACAATGATCTATTTACGAGCCTTGTGTTTTGAAATACTATTATTGAACTAATTGAAGGATTGCGTTCCCAATTTATACTACGAACTACCAGTTTCTCCTGCATGTATTTGTTTAAGTCTTATTTTTGAACACTTCAAGTGTCAATCACCTGTAACTTTTTCAAAATTGTCGTAAAAGCTAACAAAATATTCATCGTTAGTTCGAACACCCTGTTTTCTTTAAGTACAGTTTTGGCCCACTTTAGAACAAGTCCTTTACTTCCCTACACAATCAAACTGTCATAGCATATCGAAGTTATATTACAGTTTAGTGAGGCAACCCTAGTGTTGCCAACTTTTAAGATTTTGCAAAGGACGCGTTTGTTATAACATTATCTTTTCACTTGACAAAATCTTTACTAAGTTTTTGGACACAGTTTGCTTGCGGCGATAGATGTATCACAGAATAAAGTAATAGTACTATTATACAGAACGGACACTCTCCGCCCCCCTTGCAATCTACCCCGCACCCCCGCGCACCCGCCCGCGAGATTCTCGCGGTCCTTCTGAGGGTCTTTTGTACTGAATATGCGGGCCTACGCGACCTTCCAATTTCAAATTTCAAATTTGCGCTCGTTGTATGTAGTGTCCGGGATGTGCTATAGGCTAAGTAAAATAAGATAGGATAAGAACAGGCCGTTGCACAGAACTTCTTTAAAGTTAAAGGTTTGTTAATTACTGGGTGTAAGTGACGGTGTACCAAAAAAGATGAGATAACGAAACTAAATAACTTTACCACAGAAACATTTTCGGGAAATGAAAAAAAAATTTACCTCTTTTTACAAACTGTATTTACCAAAATTGTTTCTTTGGGAAATTTGTTCAGTTTCGTTGACTGTACAAGCCCTTTCAGTTTTCAGTACGCCGTCCCTTAGAACCTGTTTATGCCAGGGTATCCAGCAAAATCCGACATATATCTGGCTACGTGTCAGTATAATAGCCTACTTTCTGACTAACAAAACAATTCGTAACTTACCTCAATAGCCCTTCTCACTTATTATTCCGGTTGCATTACGAAACAGCTTGGAAATGTAACACTTCTCGACACAGTATAACTCATATCTCCCACATCTCTACGCTTTACCATACGCAGCTTATCTGTTAAACTTTGAGCAAAGAACACCATAGACGTGTGACGATGAGAAACAAGTAATTTTTAGGGTTATAAGATTTCTACGTGTTCTTTGGGTAAAAAGGTGGCCATACGGAAGTTATTTTGTAAGGAAACCTCACTGCACTTCTCGCTTGACCAATCTAAATCAAAGTTTCGTGCTCTATGTCAATAATATCTAATTTCGATTTTTCAATAGATAAAGAGGAAGAAAAATTTGACGCGAGCCGGATTTGAACCTGCGACTTTCGGCGTACCGTGCCGATGCTCTACCAACTGAGCTATCGCGTCTTCGGCTCGCGTCAAATTTTTCTTCCTCTTTATCTATTGAAAAATATTAACAGTGACACCTGCTGTGTTTAAATGTCAAAAATAAATCTAAAATCTAATTTCGACACAGTATCCGTCTGTGTCTTCTAAATTCAAAATTATGTGTCTTCTTAATCGTATCCTTAGAAATATCAAAAAATTGAAGTGTGTAAATAAACTAGGATCCTATTGGTATACGCTGTCCGTCTGTCTGTCCTACTATGATCCTACAATGGCAGCGTCCAGTAGTTTTGAGAAACCCCGGCAAACCAAAGATTGAGAATAGGGGTGGGCTAAAAAACACACAGGTAGGGTTCGTGAGACTCAGCAGCCTGCCAATATTGTTGTCCGGAACAAGCAGTGCGGCACATGGTTTTTGAATGTCCGTTTACTAAGCTCTTCGGTCTATCTGAAGACATCAAATTGCTGACGGGCGATGTTTGAACCTCGGTTAAACTCTAAGAAAATTACGAACTACTACTAAACTAAATGCCTTTTGAACCATAATAGATATCCTGTTAATTTTCACAGAATATTTGTAACTTTCGAGAATTTCTTAAAATATTAAAAAATAACAATATAAGTCAACATTTTATAGGGTTCACTTTTGAGTTTCATGCCTATGTCTTAATGTAAAAATACCACATTAACAAGGTCTTTCAAAAAATACGACTTAACTTTTTACATAGAGAAGCCTAGAGAAATGAAACACAACCATCGTCACGTATCTTTCGTGTTGTTTTAATCTACTACCCCATGTCTACGTGCTAGCAGCGTTTATCTACGATCGTAACCGAGTTGACACGCAGTGAGAATCAGAATAGGCAGCCTCTGTGTAAAAAGGTGTGAATACCGCTAAGGAGACAGGAGTTTCTACTGTTTTAGTGGATATGTGGCGAAATAGGACAGTTCTACTCCCGCTTCGGATGCGTGCGAGGCATTGGTCTTGAAACTGTCCCTTTTTAGGATTCCTTACCCAAAGGGTGAAAAACGGGACCCTGTCAATACGCCTCAGATGTCTGTCTGTCAGTGGGCTGTATCTCATGAACCGCAATAGGTAGGCTGAAGTTGAAATTTTCACAAATTATGTATTTCTGTTGCAGCCGTTACAACAAATACTAAAAATAAATAAATGACACTGGAGGCATATTAACAAGGTCCCGTTTTTCACCCTTTGGGTACGGAACCCTTTAAAGCGAATCATAACTTTCATTGTATAAATTTTGTAACCGTATTAGTAGCTTATTTTCTTGATCGTTACCTGGATAAGGCATTACATGCACCTATACGTAAGAGCCCGTGTGGAGCCGGCATAGAATAGTACGAACCCATCTCTACCCATGGGTGTTGTAAGAGGCGACTATGGGATTATAAACCGGAAGTTGGGCAGCAGCATCTTCCTGTGTATCGTAACATCTAACAAACAGCGGTCGACAGCCGCAACGCTTACAACCGTGGTGACTATAGTACTACCCCTCTCCCCACATTGATTCAGCTAAAGATCGAATTTTGAAGAGAGTTCCTGGTCCTGTAGTGGACTTCTCATGGGATGTCATGATGAACGTAGATAAAGCATTACATGCAACTATTCGTAATTACTCTTTTTAATATTCGAACAGTCTTATTTTACTAGCTCTCGAGTTAAAATACCCTCAATTACGAAAACAGTTTTTCCAAATAAAAAGAACCTGTGTAAGTTAGTTTTAAAACATCAGCTCTCCACAGCAATTTTTAACAAAAATCTAGGTATTCATTTTTCACTTCCGTATAATGTTAAGCTAGTTAAGGTTAAGTTATCCGGTTACGTTAAGTTGGGGTTAAGTTAAGCTCTTTGTAACATCTATACAAATCGAGTTACGGCTCGGACGCTTGGCCCCAGGGTAACTACGTTTATGTATGGTGTAAGTCATACACAAGTTATGAAACATTATAAAAAAAAATCGTATTGTATGTCATTTGAAACTTTGTATTTGTACAGATTCCGTAAACTGATTGCGATGAATCAAAGGTTATCTGGGGGCACCGCCAAGACGAGCCAAGTGAAGCGCACGGGCACTACCTTACCTTCTCTCGAAGCGCTTCGACGTTTTTTTAAACCCTCGTAACTTGGGCTTGGATTATACCAGATAAACAAAATTTACAGGATATGATGTCAATAATGAACTTATTAAATATATAAAGTTTCAGTTGCATAGCTCTTATACTTTAGATTTTATAGATATCTAAAAAACCCCGATTACGTCACAGACTCACTCACTCAATCACCGATGATGGGAGCGTTTGTCGGCTCAAAGCCTCAAAACCTCGGTTCTCGGAAATCAGCCTTAGAAAATACAAAATACACGCTAATAAAGAATAAAAGCATCTGTCGATAAAAGGATATGACTAGAATTTGCTCCATCGATTAGAGCCAGGCTCTTGGATTGAACAAGCCACAAAACGCGCCCGCTTTCAACTTGCACCAATCCATAGAAACTTTGGTACGAACCAACATATTCGTATATTTTACATGTTATCTCTTTAAATCACAATATATTTAAATTGAGTTTTATTATTTCATCGGCAAATCATGTGGGCTGCAAGGTCGATAAACGACCTCAGAAATGCAGTTTTTTTTTTACTTTCTCTTAACCTCGATCTAAACCTGAGGACAGAGATGGGGTCGACGATGGAACGAGCTTGACCTGTCTTGGTTATTGCGAGCCAGGCCTTTAGCATGGCTCTTTAAATGACATCTTCCTTTTATAGCAGCGGGACCAACAACGTGCCTTCCGAAGCACGGAGTAATATGTCTGTTTTCGGTTTAAAAAAAACCCCTAAAATAAATACAGTTTTGTATCGTCAGTATAATTAAAATGAGTATTTACCTAAATCAAAATTTCTCTTTAATCTGTAACTTCTCAAACAATCCACAAAGGGTAAAATGTTTGAATTTATTTTAACGAAAGCTTTCGCAGTCAACAGTAATTTATTTATAGGAAATTTTATAACTGGGTTTGGTTAAAAACGTTTAGCTAAATATTATACTCGAAACATTTAAGAATGAAAGTGGTCCGTTCGCAGAGCATTGCTCTCCAGCCGCGCCACCTTGGTTTAAAGGAACTATGATACACTTTCATGAAATCAATACTAATAAAAAATCTACCTAAAGAGTACATCACATCAAGCCTCACATACACTTAGCATAGTACAATAAATATCATTGGTTCAAAAGTTATCAGACTTAGATTGTAGTCCGGTTGGGGAGTATAGTCTGCAGCAACTCAACTTCATAATAGCAATATAATAACAGATAAGAAACAACAACAAACAATAAAGCCACGTTCCGTACCCTTAGTGCGCAGTCCGACTCGCACTTGGCCGGTATTTTTTTCCTAATCGCGTAGTGGCAACAATACGCCAATCCATAGTAATTGCGACGCAGAGATAGTGTTTACTATGGATCTGACAATCGTTGTTTACAGAGGTGCTCGTTGGAGCTCGGTTTTCCTCTATAAACATTGGCTTGAGACGATTTGTCGGGATGTTCGAGTCAAAAGAGTTGACGTAAATTTTTTTTTGGATGAGAATTAAGCCCAAGTCACACAGAGGCGGTATGATTGCGAAAAAAATACCGCACCGCGACCGGATTTCAATGTGACAGGGTGCATAAGAACTCATACTTTACAAAAATACCGCCCCCGGAACGCTTCCGCTGCCGCCTCAGTGTGACTCGGGCTTTAATTTGAATTGGTCAACAATACCTAACAAAATAAACGGACGAGCCGAGATTTTTTATTTAGCCGAAGAGCTCAGAAAGAAATGCAACGCCAAAAATTGCATGATTACAAAACCTACTTATCTAATGATTTTTAGTTACCTTTTCTGTTTTTTTAGGAAGTCTTATGTCCAGCAATGGACGTCATTTTGAAATTTTAATATGACAAGATGACCCCATTTGTTTTTTTTTATCGTCAATGGGCTTACTCTTGACCTCGATCTAGTCTAGAAGACAGAGATGAGGTCAATTTGATCTATTATTTTCCGTATCTCCTCAACACAACTTTTTAGGGTTCCGAACCAAAATGATACAAACGGAACCCTTATGGTGCGACTTCGTTTGTCTGTCTGTTTTGTCATGATCTCATTCAAATTCGACATTTAAAATTTTCATTATTCAACAGATGGCTCTGTATCAGTCAGAGGTGGTAGGGCATTTGTGCAAAGTCCGTCTGGGGAAGTACCACCCTCTTGCTTTTTTCTACCGTGAAGCAGCAGTGTTTGCACTGCTGTGTTTCGGTTTGAAGGGCAAGGGAGCCAGGGAAATTACAGGCACATGAGACATACCATCTTAGTTCTCAGGGTGGGTAGCGCGCTTTGCTGTCTTATTAGTGTTTAATTATTTCACTAATAAGACAGTGGGTGTCATGCGCGGTGGTGACCACTTACCATCAGGTGGCCCACCTGCTCGTTTAGCCACTTGTGACATAAAAAAAGGCCAAAGAGAAACAAACGAAAAAACATTCCAGTCATGGGACATACAACCCCAGTAAACTTAAGGTGAAATGTGACGGCCAGCTTAGACCCGAACGCAACTAGATGGAGCCACTGCTGCAAATATAAAAACAATTTCTATAATAAAAATATCTCCATGTCCCGTCAGTCCGTGATTTACATGAGTACGATCACTCACACATGCACACAAAGCACAACCGTACAGTTTTGACCGCACGCCCACAATCGTAATATTGAACCAAAAATTGCTAACAAAAACTAGTACTTTAAGTACATTAGCTGTATTTTTGTATTAACCGGCGAAAACTTTAACTAAAAATAGCAGTATTCGTTAGTGTTTCAACAGAATTTTATGTCCCGTTTAAGAATGCAAGTCATTTGAATTTTTGTATGCATAACGGATCACCTTAATCGAAATCGTTAGGAGCGTTTTCAAAATATTTCTAGGAATAGGTTTCAGTTAACGCTTATGTATTAAACCACCTTTTAGCCGTCGTATTAGAAGCAAGGGAGGGTACAATGTAAAAAACTAACGGAAGCAGCTCGCGCCGGTAAGGGGAATACGAATCGAAGAATCCGATTTTGTTTTTTATTTTTCTCATTCTCTAGAATCTATGCAGGGAAACCCAGGAGAAATGTTAACGTATATCCGGTATTATGTTATTGCATAGTACCTATAGAAGGCATTTTTTTTATTTTTGCACTATAAGCAACTGAAAAATCGATTCTTCGTTAATACTTACTCGTTTCATTGTCGACCTCAGGAGGTGAATAAAACCATTGACTAAAATAAATAAAAATAAATGGTACAGCAGCACTACACTTACTTTCTCGCAATACTCAAGGAAAAAATATCAAACGCAAACTTAAATTTGTAATGCCATACACATAGTATGGAAATACAATCTTTTATTTACGCTTTTCCAAAAAAATGTTCGAATGAAATATACAGATCAATTCAGAATTCAAATTGTCAAACATCAAACGATTTCGAGTAAATCACATGTTTAACTTTTGGTAGTACTGGAACACCCTTTATATGAATTTTCAAAGATCAATAGATACTAACGTAGGATACTTGCATGGAGATTTATTTAATTTCCCAACACATGTTCCTTGGATTATTGTTCAGTTTAGTCTACTGAGCAAGCCCTTTCAGTTTTTGGTACACCTGTGTACTAAATTTTATTCAAAAAATCATAAAGAATATCCAGTCAGGTAGACAACCAATCCAGGAGTAATATTATAGAAAATTTTAATGAACTCAATGGAACCAATTTTGGGCAAATCACATATTTACGATTTGGTGGTACAGGAACACCCCTTATATGAAATTACACAGATCATTTGATACTGGAGCAAGATATCTTACATGGAGATGCTTGGTCATGCAAAGTTTCATCAAGATTCTATGAGCCGTTTTTGAGAAAATTACAATTTATCATTTTCGTTGTATGACAGCTACCCTCAAAATGAGAGCCAGCCAGAACCCACTTAGAACCCTTCGATGGATTTGCATAAAACTCCTAAATTCCAAATATGGTGTCAATCGGACCATTCGTTTATCCGCTAGGCCAAAGCGTGACGGACAGACCGACCGACGGACCGACCGACCGACCGACCGACCGACCGACGGACATTTTTGGGAGACTTGTTTTTTATGATGTATAAGTGATATAGAACACATTTTTGAGAAAATTAGAAAAACTTTTTTTTTCACGAATACAATACCCACAGAAGACCGACGTCTGAACAGTAGCCTTGTTGCTGCTGTGCTTCGCACGGTAAGTGGGAGCGCCGGAGGTCCAACTATCCCCCCCCCCTTCAAAATGGCAGCGGTTTTAAAAGAGAGTCTACCCCAGGAGGGTACCAGCAAAATACATGCTGGAGAATCCCTCCCTGAGCACTCTCGCTCAGGCTGCCCTACGTATTCTGGGGAGGGCATAATTCCGCTCGTAAACTCTTCTGCCAGAGGCAAGAGCAAGGCACAAAACGCGGCATCCCCACCTGCACTTCACGTTCACATGTGCAACATCAGGGGCATTCACTCCAACCTTAATCCAGTCCACTACCATCTAGAGACGGAAAAGCCGGCCATGCTCTTTTTAACTGAAACCCAGATATCGTCTCCGGCGGATACGTCATACTTGAATTACCCCGGCTACAAAATTGAGCACAAATTTGTGTCACACGCCGGCGTATGCGTATACGTTAGAGACGATATCTGTGTCCGCCGCCTGAGCAGTCTTGAAGGCAATGACCTGTCTATCCTATGGCTGCGTGTAGATTGCGACGACCATCCGCGCATCTACGCTTGCCTATAAAGGTCCCACAGCGGTGATACCGAAACTAACCGACTCATGGAGCATCTTGAAATGGCAACTGATTGTGTGCTGGAACAGATTCCATCCGCCGAGATCGTGGTTCTTGGGGACTTCAATGCCCACCATATTGAGTGGCTTGGTTCCCAGAAAACTGACCATGCGGGTAGATCTGTTCATGCCTTTGCTATGGCTTATGGTCTGACGCAGGTGATATCGTCTCCCACGCGAGTACCTGATGTAGAAGACCACATGCCTTCACTGCTGGATCTTCTGCTGACCTCTCATCCGGATGGCAATCATGTGTCCGTCGATGCCCCGCTGGGCTCGTCAGACCACTGCCTGATTCGGAACGTCGTGCCACTCACGAGCCAATCACGGCCCCGCTCTGCGGGCTGCCGCCGTGTCTGGCACTTCAGGTCAGCAGATTGGGATGGGATGCGGACCTTCTTTTCGTCCTACCCATGGAGGCAAGTCTGCTTCTCACTGAAGGATCCCTCCGCCGTCGCCGACGCTGTTGCTGACGTTGTGCTACAGGGTATGGAGCTCTTCATTCCAAATTCTGTAGTACCAGTTGGTGGCAAGTCCCAGCCCTGGTTTGTTTATCCCTGCAAAGCGGCATCTCGCCTAAAGCAGGAAAAGTTCCAAGCCTGGGCTAATGCAGCAGCAGATAGGGATCCTAAAGTAAATCTCTTTAAAAAGGAGTATAACTATGCCTCCAGATTCCTCAAAAGAGCTATGACCATAGCAAAGGCAGAGCACATCGGCAGGATTGGCGAGAGACTAGCTCGGCTTCCCTCGGGAACGCGTGCATTCTGGTCTCTCGCCAAGGCTGTCGAAGGCAACTTTTGTCAACCATCTTTTCCACCACTGCGCAGGGGAGATGACTCGTTTGCCCATGATGCAAAAGAAAAAGCCGATCTACTGGGCATCCTTTTTGCATCTAACTCCACCCTGGACGACAAGGAGAAGCAACCGCCGATCATCCCGCGGTGCGAGAGTGCTATGATGGATATCCAGTTTTCCCAGAAAGCTGTACGTAAAGCACTTCTCTCCTTAGACATTCACAAGTCCAGTGGGCCTGACGGTATCCCCCCCTTAGTACTGAAAACATGCGCACCTGAGTTGGCACCGGTTCTAACGCGTCTTTTCCGACACTCCTACACCACTGGCTCAGTCCCGACCTCATGGAAGACTGCCATAGTGCACCCGATCCCTAAGAAAGGTGATCGCTCTGATCCATGTAACTACAGGCCTATAGCCATCACCTCCTTGCTTTCTAAAATTATGGAGTCCATTATTAACCGCCAGCTCCTACGGCACCTAGAGGAGCACCAGCTCATCAGTGATCGCCAGTATGGATTTCGTCAGGGTCGTTCTGCTGGCGACATTCTGGTCTACTTGACCCACCAGTGGGCGGAAGCGGTTGAAAGCAAGGGGGAGGCCTTAGCGGTCAGTTTGGACATGGCGAAAGCTTTCGATCGGGTCTGGCACAAAGCGCTTCTCTCGAAGCTTCCTTCCTATGGGCTGCCTGAAAAACTGTGCAAATGGGTCTCCAGCTTTCTTACGGAACGCAGCATCAAGGTCGTTGTCGACGGTTCGTGCTCCGAATCTAAGCCTGTGAATTCTGGTGTCCCACAAGGCTGTGTGCTATCACCTACGCTGTTTCTTCTGCATATCAATGATATGTTACTAACTAGTGGCATTCATTGCTATGCAGACGACAGTACGGTGGATGAGTCATACCACGGCCACGCTAACCTTTCTCAGGCATTTGTCAGCGAGTGTCGGAACAAACTTGTGTCTGAAATCGAAACTAAATTAGACCTTGTTTCGAATTGGGGTCTTTGCAACTTGGTACAATTCAACCCCAAAAAGACGCAAGTTTGCGCGTTTTCCGCAAAGAAAAACCCCTTTGTTGCATCTCCTCTGTTTCAGGGCACTTCCCTTGTTGCAAAGCCGAGTATTGGGATTCTCGGCGTCGATATATCGAGCTCCGTCCAATTTCGCGGTCATTTGGAGGACAAGGCCAAAATGGCCTCTAAAAAACTGGGTGTCCTTGGTAGAGCAAGACGCTACTTCACACCGGCACATCGCCTTCAACTTTATAAGGCTCAAGTTAGGCCACATATGGAGTACTGTTGCCACCTTTGGGCCGGGGCGCCTCAGTATCAGCTCCTTCCTCTTGACCGCGTTCAACGTCGAGCGATCCGAATCATTGGCGACGATGTCCTCACCGGCCGTCTTGACCATCTAGCACTGCGGAGAGATGTTGCATCTCTATGCATCCTTTATCGCGTGTATCATGGGGAGTGCTCTGAAGAATTGTTCGAGCTAATACCTGCTGCAGAATTTCACCACCGCACCACTCGCCAGAAGTTAAAATTTCATCCTTACCACTTAGATAACTGGCAATCTTCCACCGTACGTTTTACAAGAAACTTCTTACCACGTACGACCGCACTGTGGAATCAGCTTCCTGCGCAGGTATTTCCGAACGGGTACAACAAGGCAGCCTTCAAGAAACGAGCCTACAAATATCTCAAAGGCCGGCAGCGCACCTGTGATCCCCCTGGTGTTGCAGGTGTCTATGGGCGTCGGTGATCACTTACCATCAGGTGACCCGCCTGCTCGTCTGCCTCCCTCTTCTATAAAAAAAAAAAAAAAAACCTTTCTCGCTCCGCTCGAAAGTAAAAATAGGTACCTATTTCAAAAAGAGAGAGAATAATTATAAGAGAAATTAAACCAGTTTTAAAAAATTTCATGAGGCGGAGACAAACAAAAAACACAAAATTTTGTCCACCCCGGTTATGTTTCGGTCGAGTATTTTGTTTTTTGAATAATTTTTTTTATTCAGTACTTTATATTTTGATTAATGTCAGATTCGTTCAGTTAAGAATTTAATGTATTTTTGACACTCCCACAATGAATACAAATCTTACGACACCTCACATGTTCAAATCTATCAAGCCGTTTTGGCTGCAGAGCACGACAAAGAAATTGACATACATACTACTCGAAAAACATCACCCTCCTGTTTTGGGGCAGTCGGGTAAAAGCAATAATGATATTCTTTCATTAATAAAAACATTTCAATTAGCGGACTATTACAGTATTGCTTGAAATAAAACAAAATAGTGATAAGAATTAAGCATTTTTTAAGGAAAAAACAACTCGGCGTTATCGCAGCTAAGTAGTTATTGGTGGAGTAAAGGTTGGTTAACACTGCGAGCGCGGCGCGACGGCGGCGATGCGAAGCGATGTCGAGGCTTGCTTGCACTATACCCAAAGATTGCAAATGTACATCACGTTCCGTCGGCGCCGCCCTCGAAGGTGGAGCAAAGAAATAGTTCGGCACAAGGTTAGTGAAGGCATCGGTCTATTCATTTGGTAGGATTATTTTGAATATTTGACAATGATGTTACATTGCAATTTGGGACATGCTGGCAGATGTCATCCTATACTAAAAATTATTAAGCACAGTTTCTTAATTCATAATTATTTCTTTTCCAGTTACATGGTACCAAGGAGGTTTTCACCGCTTCGCTTTACGAGTAGTGAGGAGTGTTTAATGCAAAAATCTTGCTATGCAAATTAAGTCAATCGTATATCGTAATTCGGTATCAATTCCTGTGATTTGCGAAGAAGACCAATTGTGCCGAGCGAGAGGTCAATTAGTCGCGGTTGTGTCACGCTCACACAGTTGCCATAGCAAAACGAAATTGCGGGTTGGTAGGAAAAAATCTTTTGACATTATGCTTGGTTTTCATCAAAGAGATTTTAACCTCGCTGCGCTCGGTCATAGAGGGATTTGAAGGCTTGTCAAGTGTTGCACTTTTGAAACGTCAAGTTGGAACCAGGTTTGTTTTGGTTCTTTTTACACTCCTGCTAATTTAAAAAGTTATTTGATTGTTCTCTTGACAAATAGTATGATATTGTCTTTACTTTCAGTCGTCTATGAAACTATTTGTTTTGATGTTGTCGTGAGCGAACCGGCTCTGTAGTTTTTATAATTTTACTGTTATTAAAATACTTATATGTAATCAAATAAGTGTTGTACACAAAAACCTAAATGCTGAACAATACATATATCGTACCGGCATGCGGATCTCATTCCTCTAGGACGCATGACATCGAAGAATTTTTATGCTTTCATTTGTAAGTAATATTTTATAAGCTTTTTTGCAAAAATATGTGTAATACTCATTAAAGTGACAACAAATTATATTAAAGTTTAGGTAATTCAATTTAAAAAACCCTTTTACAAAGATATATACTGCAAATATCAAGAACAATTCAAGAATATACACATATCGAGAATGGTTTTGATTATCCGCCATTAGAGATGTAAATAGTGGTTATCGATAATGTCTAAAAAGTTGTCGAATTAAATCAGACGCTAACTTTATTCTTCTAGTACGATCTCTGTAAATGGTTATATGGCCACAAGTCAATCTACCAAGTTATAAAAAATAGCCAAGTGCGTGTCGGACTTGGCATATTTAGGGTTCCGTTGTGTTGTAATATTAAAAATGAGAGAATTATAGTTACAAAGAAAGAACGTCATTCATCAATATCAATATTTGTTATTAAATTATACATAATAATAAACATTATCACCAAAAGACAATGCAACTTTTCCCTAGACCTCTGGCTCAAAATTTTGAAAGGTTGAGTAAAACCTCTGTCAAATAATAGACCTTATAATCACTAACAACTTTTTCTATGTCATCAGAATAATCATAGAGGGTGAAATTTTAGCCTACACCATTCTATGGTGTAGGCTAAAATTTTGTTTTGTGACCCCATTTAGCTGTATGGGAGCCCACTTTTAAAAGATTTAAAAACATTTTTGACAATTCGTATGGCTTTGGGTCAACAAGATGCTTTTACTGTTAAATCATTGTCTGGCTATAAAACCTAACACATAATATTACCTAAGACATAATATTGAAGTGACAACTATAGGGCGCCGTTTGGACCCTTCGGGTGTTACAAAATAAAATTTTAAGTCATATAGAGACGGCTTGAACGTTCTGTTATCACAGGGGTGAAGTCAAAAATTGGTCAAGCTTGACAGTCGCAGCGCGATTTTAGCTTCTACAGATATTGAAATAATAGGTCTTTCACTATGAAATTGCCGAATTTTTCTTACACATTAATGAGATCATAATTCCTATAATTCTAAAGCTATTTTTTCATTTGTCTTATATTTGTTGTTGTTGAATTCAAGATTAAGTATCAATTTTAGCATAAAATAAAGTTTTAATTATTAGTTTGATTTTTAAAATTAAAGGTTTGAAAACGATTCGTTTTAAATGTCTTCCGATTTCATCATTAGATTTGTTATATTTTTTACTGATAATATTTTTCGAAAATTAACTTTTAGCTTCTTAAAGAAGCTAAGTTAATGTCTTGCCAATCATGCTCAAAAAATATAGAAAATTCGCCATACAAAACGCCAATTTCATAGATGAAGACCCGATAAGAACGGTACAAGTCCAATGTGTCAAGCTTGACGTACTCTTGACTGAACCATATCATTGGTGGTCGATATTTATTTATTTTCAGGTCCCTTCAAGTTTTAAAGATAAAGTAAAACAGCATAGCAGTGGCATTGCAACTAAGCATTAAAACTACTAAATAAACAACACTTGCAGAGAGACTTGAGTGAAAATGGTGACAAAAATAAGAATTATTTTAAGGTAGTAGGTAACTTTATTAGAAGATTCATAACTTTTTAAATATACTTACGTAACGTTCTGTAATTTTATTTGTGTCTTTTCATTTACTCTTCATTTTAAGTAAATGAGAGAAAAATAAAGCAGCTTAATTCATTTCTGATGAATTCCTTTTTTAAATAATAATATCAACTATAAATACAGAAATGAAAAAAAAAAGACTTTACGCACCCCTTGGAATAGACTCCTTCACCTAACGCGACCCGCGCCCGCGCGATTGCCGCGTTCTTTATCGAGTCTAGTTGTACTGCGTGGACGTGCGTAAGTCTCTGTCATTTTCAAATTCTGACAATTTGTGGTTTCGCGCTTGATGTATGAACTGTTCGGGGTGCGCTATTATAAACATAAAGCAATTTCCAGACAACATAGTGAAAACTGCAAGTAGTTTCCTGTCGAGTATCTCATTTTGCAACGTCAAATTTTGGTTCTATTCATTTGATTTCTCTTCAAAGAACATTATTGTGAATAGCATACAAAACATTCAAATTCAACGACTTTTTTAAGTCTCAAAATTTTGAATTCTAACGTCTGCTCAAAGCCTCGTCAATATTTAATGTGCGAGTGTTAATACTATCGTTTTAAAAAAGTCGAAATACTACATTATCGCTATCGTCATATCGAGTGCCTGCACATCTCTAGCTGGTCAAAAAGAATTACAGCGACGTTTGAAAGTAGATAATCAAAAACATGTTTATCTCTTTTTTTCCAATATGACTCTTAACATGAGTAAAAAGCCAAGCTATAGCCGACAATTTTCGGATCCCTCTATGACCGAGCGCAGCGAGGTTAAAATCTCTTTGGTTTTCATATAGAAAACCTTTTTAGAGCTAAATCTTAAAAATTGCTTTTGCTTTGCTTTTGGTTCTGTGATTTATCTAGGAAACTCTCAAAAATATTTTTGATCTAATTTTGTTGTTTAAGGTTAAGCAGGTTATGTACTTCTTCATTGGTCATCAACCTTTTTGGTAATATTTTTTAGTACATTACTCTTAGACTATATAATACTAACGTATAAAAGACAGATTGTATTGAGCATTAGTTCATAACCACGTTTTATCTCACTTCAACTGGAAGTGATTCATCGTAATAGAAAGAGCTAGAAATATATCGTCTGGTTATATTCGATTCTCCCCCGCCACAGGCATTTTTTGGTCGGATTATAATGATAAGCATAATCCGACTAAATTCCGGGATCCATATAAACATAGGACCAAACCCCTCCTGTAAGGTGTCACTTAATTTGGAAGGTTTATGCCTCCATTTTTCTGTCAGACTGTGAAAGTTGTTGTTTATTTGCTAAATGGTTGTTTTTGCAAAATTTTTGTATAAAAGTGTGTTTCAGCCAATGTTTTGAGCTCAGAAATTGCTCAGAAAGTTAGTGAAAAATGTTTTATTGCGTATTATGCTGCAATGCCCGAGAAAATTACAAAGAAAACAGTGCCGAAGTCATATCGTATCATGCGTAAGTATTTTTTAGTTTATTTTTGATAATACGCAATATTTTGCTTCACGAAATATTGTGTAGTACTCAATACATTGTGGTATATAAGTTGTATGCTCAATATCGCATTTTATAAGTAAATTTTACATAAAAATATGATGATAGACATTGATATCAAAACATGATATAGTGATGGGATTTCTTACATCGATATATTTTTATCCAACTGAGGCGAAGCACAAATCTCGTACCTACCAAATGGCTTGATATATTTTAATTTTATGAGGTGTCATAAGGCTGTTCAGCTAGGTTTTAGTAAAATTTTAAACACTGATGCCATATTTTCAACCGATGGTATTGTACATAAAATACGTTTTGTTAAAGGCTATTATGATTATTTATCTATATTGAAAAAGACAACTGTTGGTTGTAACAATATCGTAGCCTGGGAGACCAATAAACTGAGATACACCCTTAACCCTTTGATAGCATAGTTTATAACTTATGACTTTGTACATAAAAATACATTATGTTACAGGTTAATCATTGTTAATCAATAAGTACATAGTGAAAAAGACAACTGATGGTGGAATCAATATTGGAGCCTGAGAGGACAATAAAGTGAGTTATGTTTTAATAGCTTTTTATACCCCAATACACTTCAGACAAAATGGATGAATGTACACCAAATTGGCTGAACGTACACCAAATTTGGGTAACCGGTTCGGTTAAGTTGTGTTAGGTTATCTTGCGACCACAACGCATGAGCCGAGCGAGCGGAGCAAGCGTGCCGCGGCCGCTACCGGCGAAGTGCCAGAAGCAAATTCGGTGTACATTCAAAGACAAAATTTGGTGGATATTATTTGGTAAAAATTTACTTAAATTTGGTGGCACGTTAATACACCCGTTTTTAACTAATGATATTGTACATTAAAATGTATTTTGTTACAGGTGTTTATGTTTGTTTATTTTAAATAAGGAGAGAAAAAGACAACTGTTGGTGGTATTAATATCGGAGCCTGGAAGGCCAATAAACTGAGTTTTGTTCTAAACCCTTTAATAGAATAGTTTTGAACTTATGATGATGTACAAAGTAGAAAATTGCAAAATTTTAAAACCACAGGAAGGATTCGAACCTGCGTCTTCTCCGTCAGTACCGGAGACGCTTTAACAACTAGGCTACTGTGATCCTGCCTGATGTTGTGAAATCTGCGACCTCTATACGCATTTCAACGTTGTGTTTGTGCTGCCACCTAGTAAGCATTAGCTGTACATGATTGAAAATGATTTTATTTTAACATTTCCTGTGTTCGGATAAATCTACCAAGTAGAAAATTGCAAAATTCAATCATTTTGAATTATACGTAGTGTTACCAATTTTTGACTTGAATTATATTTACAAAAATAGGACTTGTTGAGCTAGTACAGCTAATGCTTATTAGGTGGAAGCACAAACGCAACGTTGAAATATGTATATAGATCGCAAATTTTACAACATCATGCGGGACCCTTAGCCTAGTTGGTAAAGCGTCTCCGGTACTGACGGAGAAGATGCAGGTTCGAATCCCGCCTGTGGTTGTGAAATTTTGCAATTGTCTACTTTGTAGATCTATCCGAACACAGGAAGTGTTTAAATAAAATATTCTTATGATATTGTACTTAAAAATGCGTTTTGTTACAGATTATTATGATTGTTAATCTTGAGTGCGTAGTGAAAAAGACAACTGCTGGTCATGAAGAATCATGAGTGAAACCTGTACTAATAATAGCTTTTTGTACATTTTATTTAAGTATTAGTAGTATTATTAAGTATAAAATACACTGCCTAATGGAAAATAATAAAATGATTATCCATTGTCATAATGATAGTTATTGTTAAGGATACCTATTTAAGGATCTTTTTTCTTTAAGCTAAAAATAAAATTATTAACTTATATTAGCCTTTTTATTTACATAATACAAGTTTAAAAATAAGTAATCCATAATAATAAAAAAAATCTGATCGTATTTGTTTTTTTTCACAAATTTTATCACCTGTATCCAAAATTCATCGATATAAAAATCGACAATACCTCATCACTACTTGATTATGACAGTTAAACAGTGTGACGTCACAAATGTCAGGCGCTGAAAGCATTTGAGACGGCTTACACGGGGGGTTTGACATTACTGGTTTCCCCGTCTTTGACACATTTTTATGTCATTCTAAATGTTGTTTAAAATCGCGTATTTTTTCTGCAAAAACAGTGAAATATTGTAGAGTAAATGGCTGCAAAATTGATAGTTATGCTATTTGCGGAATATTCTTCTATGGGTATCCATTATTCCTTTAATTTTTCTATGAAAAAGCCGAACTGTTTTACGTATGAAGTAGGGTGGCTGTAATGCACGATATTTGAACACAAAGGAAACTAAAAAGGTACAACCACATCAGTATTGTGGGATGTGAATCTGCAGAATCTGCCCATAAAACTGAACAACTTGTCCCAAAGAACATTATGATGAAATAACATTATGATGAAGATATCTGAATCTAAACATGAAAGAGAAAAACAGCTTGCATTAGTTGCAAAAGAAAATCAAACAAAACAAAGGAACCTGTACTGTTGTACAATAATAGGAAAATAGTACATCTGATGCTGCCGGTTATTTGCTGCGTTCTTATTGACGACATGCGGGAAGCCAATAACTCAGACGCCTGCCCTGCGCTCCCTCGCGATAGATATTTCGAGCCATTTACGGTCAGCATCAAAGTTTTGTGCCGGGCATTATTGAGAGATCTTATGTGATGCCCTTGCGTTGCAATTTGTTTAAAAAAGTTTCAGATGTGGACAGATGTCACTTGGTAGGTAAGAATGATTCATTCATAAAAAAAAATAATAATAAAAATACGAACGAATAGAGAACCTCCGCCTTTTTGAAGTCGGTTAAAAAGTAGGTGGCTCGCAATTAGGCCCAAATGAAGTTGGTTGATGATGAGTTTTTAGAAGAATACCAACAATAACCTGTATCGACCTGTTGTTCCCGGACAGCCAGACGGATCGCAAATATAGATGGACAGAGAGACAGCTGATGTTACGAGGGCTGTTCAATAAGTAGTGAGAATGAATAACATATTGGTTTTGTTAGGTTCCGCTAAATTAACGCTATAACGCTTTGGTTTTTCAAAAACTGTTATGTTATGAAATTTTAATAAACAAATTTGTAATTCGCAATTGATTTATCAATCTTACAAGAAAGATTTAAAAAGAATTCACACAGTCTCTTTGTTAAAAGCTATTCTATTGACTACACAGTCTTTTTGCCTATTCTTATTGGCTGGTGCTCGGGCGGTCGAACGACAGCAGCGAACACGTGTAGATAAATTAAGAATTGTTACAGTGTCTTGTCTTTAAGGAAATAAATATGTAATACTAAAATTATAGTCTTTACTATTGAACCGGAATAAATAAGTGAGTGCCTGCACAGAACGAGTTGATCTTTAACAGTTTTAAGTCTTTTAATGTTTGTGAGTATTGATAGTTTATTTCAGTAAAAAGATAGTGACAAAAACTTGAGCCATAATATTTAGAAACGTATAAATGAGGCAAAGTTCAAAAGCCAGTCCATATTTTTAAATTATTGTTATTCCATGTGAGTGAAATAAAATATAAAGTCAGAACTGAATCGATGAAATAAGAAATAAAATCTTATATTTGTTCGATTATTTTGTAACATGTCGTACCTATATTTTGTTTATCAATAAACAATAAATCATAAAATACACGTCAAATTTTATTAATTGCTTTGTTTCTTTATGATGAGGCATGCAACGTACCTGGGAAACAATTCTTGAGTATCACCGGGTGATAAAATATCACTCAAAAAATTAAAAATCATAGATTTTTGTTTTCAAAAGTTGAGATTGATCTTCTTAAAATCATAAGCAGTCCTTGATTGTTAATTTTCATGTATTCTGATTTACCTTTCAACAGTTTATCTGCGCAAATGTGAATTTTTAAAGTCTCAAAAGTGATATTTTATCACCCGGTGATTTTCAAGAATTCCCTGGGCTTTTCTGGAAAGCAAGAAGAAAGAAATGAAAAAAGGTTTATTTTGGAAACAAACAAAAAGAATGCTGCTGCTGAAAAAACTCTGATCCAATTGTTGAATATTACCGAGTGATAAAATATATTTTTTGTGACATCAAATAAGACAGTGGGTGCTATGGGTGGTGGTGGTGACCACTTACCATAAGGTGGCCCACCTGCTCGTTTGCTCACTTTTAACATAAAAAATATAAAATGTACCCTGATAATCTGTAAAAAATGTAAACCATAATACACGAAAAGTAACAATCAATCACTACTTTATACTTAACGAATATCATTCTGCACTTTTGTAAAGAAAAATTTGAAATTTTGAATTTTTCGGGTGATAATTATTTATCATCCGGTGTTATTCAAGAATTGAGCCCAAGGTACTCATGACATGCTTGAATAATATTCATGACATGCAAATACCATGCTTGAATAATATTCTCTAGCAGCCTCCTGAAGGTGTTCGCTGACAGGTGGGACTCCCCTCCACTCTGCTGCGTCACTGGGTGAGCCTCCACATACACCAAACATTTTAGTGTATGTTTTTACTAACCATAGTATAAGTTTATTGTTACTAACACTGTATGGATCTATATCTAAAATAAATTATTTGAATTGAATATTCTCATGTTGTACATGACATCCCATGAAACGTACACTGTACGTACATTACGATACCCACGGGTGGAGATGGGGTGGTAGTCGGTACTATACTTTGCCGGCACCAAACGGACTTGACTTCATTTACCTCTATGACTCTATAATGGAGCCACGAGCCAAGCGAGTGGTTCTAAAAAAGAATCCTCAGCGTTGCGACGATTTTAAGACACGAAACACTTTGTTGCCGAGGGAAGCACAACTTATCAGGTAGAAACTAAAGGATAATATCCTGCCAAATAAAATATTGAAAATGAAGCTGCTGTTCCAGAGGGCTTTAATAATATTACATCCCCAAGCGTAAAATAGTTAGGTCACCCTACTGTGTGAAAGAGATGCAACCGCGACTATTGGATATACTCGTCGTCACGCTTTTTTTGGCCATTCATCTCTCCTTCCTAGAGCGTAGCGTGGGTTAAGACCTCCTTGCATGGTACATAATAAAGTGTTACAACAGTACAAGTCTAGCATGTAACACGTCGGAGCACTGCCAATATTGAGAGCGCACTTACTTACATGCATAATATATAACAGTTTAAATATACAAAATCAACATACAAAACATGCGATTATCTTAAATCAATAGTTTTTTTTTTCTTCTAACCAATAGAACATTGTAAATAATTTTCTATTCTGAGCAAAGCAAGGAGATCCAATTTCTATGCCGCCGTCACGACATGCCCGCTACACCAGTGCTATGCTAGCATAGCTAACCTGTAAGCTGAAAATAAAGAAACCAATAGGATTGCTCTATTTTCGAGCGCAGCTCTAAGCTAGGAAAGTGGAGCCACAGAAAAATAAAGGTAATTAGAAGAAGGATTAAAGAAATAATTGGTCACAACACAAGGTAGTGAAGGCGTTGTTCTATGGATTTGACAGGTTATTTTGAATATTTTGTATTGATCATCGATGATGGGATTGGGACATGTTGGTAGATGTCATCCCCTACTAAAATAAATTAGCAAGGTATCTATTCCCAGCGAAGCAAGGAGGTCCGAAATCTTGAAGTGGAGCAATCATATTGGTCCCGGAGGGAAGAGTGCTCGGAGAGAGGAATCAGTTAAAGAGCTCCCAGAGAGAGGAGTGCTCGGAGGGAAGACTTCGTAGAAGCGGTTCCAGAGGGAAGAGTGCTCGGAGGGAGGAATCACTTGAAGAGGTCTCAGAGGGAGAAGTGCTCGGAGGGAAGACTCCTTAGAAGCGGTTCCAGAGGGAAGAGTGCTCGGAGGGAGGAATCAGTTGAAGAGGTCTCAGAGGGAGGAGTGCTCGTAGAGAAGACTCCGTAGAAGCGGTTCCAGAGGGAAGAGTGCTCGGAGGGAAGAATCAGTTGAATAGGTCCCAGAGGGAGGAGTGCACGGTGGGAAGGCTCCGTAGAAGCGATTCCAGAGGGAAGAGTGCTCGGAGGGAGGAATCAGTTGAAGATGTCCCAGAGGGAGGAGTGCTCGGAGGGAAGACTCCGTAGAAGAGGTCCTAGATGGAAGAGTGCTCGGGAAGACGACTCCGTTGAAGAGGTCTCAGAGGGAAGAGTTCTCGGAGGGAAGACTCCATTGAAGAGGTCACAGAGGGAAGAGTGCTCGGAGAGAAGACTCCGTTGAAGAGGTCTTAGAGGGAGGAGTGCTCGTAGAGAAGGCTCCGTAGAAGAGGTCTCAGAGAGAGGAGTGCTCGGAGGAAAGACTCCATTGAAGAGGTCCCAGAAGGAAGAGTGCTCTTAGGGAAGACTCCAGCGGGTCTTTTCAGCTCACACGTTATTAGCTGCCTAGCATAGCTTTAGTGGAAAGGCATCCTAAGTGAAAGGTCCATAGTAACATTATTATAGTGACTAAAATACTATGCGATTTATAAGGAAAAAATCAACTCGGCGTTATCACAACGTATGTTTGAAAGAGACAAAATGGGTCAAAGATTAGTAATCATCTCTCCAGCCAAGTCATATAAAAATCAGTGCGATGGCCTTTACTTATTAAGTTCTTATAGTACCTAGTCACAACCACGCGTTTTTTTAACAATGTCGCTACAAACAATACTATTATTAACTGCGGTTTTTCTTTGTCAAGTGACGCCTGCGCCCGGCGACATTGCCTTTACAATGTTAGATCTTTTGGGGAAAATTGTCGACAAAATACTTCAAGCAAACGCACCGACGGAAGCTTGCTTCGAATTCTACGAGCATAAAAATTACGAAGGGCGCATGGAAAAAATATGTGGGACTAGAGGAAAATGTCTGGCAATACCTTCTAGCCTAAGAGGGTCCGTGAGCTCGATAAAATTCCTCAGTAATGGCAGATTCGTCGGTGTTGAAAAAATTAAAGTGTATATGTTTGACGATTGTGAGATTTATACCAATGTGGAAGAAGAAGCTCCAAGGGAAATGGCTGTGGTGTGGAATGATGGCTGGCATCAGTGTGATGGGTATGACCTGTCAAGTAGTAGCTGTGATCGAGAATTCAACGATAACATCAATTCGTTTAGATTTTATTAACCACTATGTTTCATATTAAAGTTTCTTTTGCTATTGGTGAAACAAAAAAATATTATATACAGGGTGTAAAAAAAGGACGATGATCTTTATAAGGGGTGATTATACGTCAATTATAGATTGAAAAAAAAAAAAGCAAAATTTTTATTTGGGTGATCACGAAATTCGATTTTCATTCGAATTTTGTCACGCTAGTGACAGGTTATATTAACAAAAAACATCTTTGTCTGCATCACCAGCTGATACAAGAGGTCATTTAATCCTTCAGGCGCTGCACTTCTTCTTGAGCTAAAACTACTTTTTTTTGAGAAAAGGTATTTCTTTTTTGTATTTTTTATACAATCTTATAGTGATGTACAGTTACCCCTTAGAAAGATAATCGTACTTAAAGTTTGTGTAATGTGTAGGTAGATAAAGTTACAAAAATTTTACAAGCTGTTGCAATTTTCTAATGTGTTTCTGTTGCTTATTTTAACCGTCAATTTTTTCTTCTCTTAAATAATATATTTAAGTAAAATAAGTAATTTTAAGGAAATAAAACTTTTATCTCTTTTTTAGGGTTCCGTACCACAAAAGAAAAAAACGGAACCCTTATAGGATCACTTTGTTGTCCGTCTGTCTGTCTGTCAAGACCCTTTATCTCACGAACGGGTAGAGGTATCAGGTTGAAATTAATACCACATATTAGGATCCATGAACCACACAAGATCTGAAAATTTAATTTTTTTACAACGACGCAATCAAAAGATATGGCATTTTATGTCCTCATCTCCATACATTTATTCAAAAATGCAAAACCTACAGGGTACTTCCCGTTGACCTAAAATTATGAAATTTGGCAAGAAGCTAGGTCTCACAGTAAAAATAATGGGAAAAGTCTGAAATCATTAAATATTACAACTTTTCTTACAACGAATGGTAACCAATTGTGGTGAGCTCCCGTTTCAAGAACATTCATATAAGAGAGGGGTCAAGTTGGATGGTCGCTGAGGCGATTTTTGTTTTAGTTCTATTTAAAAACGGGAACACTTACAAACTTGAAAATTGGTATGTTTACTCGAATAGTGCATAAGCTATAAAATAACAACAAATAATAAAATTTGGAAAGCGCGTGTCGGACTCAAAAAATCTAGCACATTAACTTACTGAAATTTCAACTAATACAATTATGTTTATGTGGTGGTACGGAACCCTCAGTGCGCGAGTCCGACTCGCACTTGGCCGGTTTTTTTCTTTTCTTTTTTAGTTTTCATAAAAATGCCCTAAATAAAACATTCTTGAGAAAACCCGTTGTACGAAAATGGCTATTTAAAGTATAATGAAAGTCTAGAAGGTCTACTTCCAACAGTAGACATCTTTCGACTGATGAGTATCTATTAAGAAGCTGAGTAATTTTTAATAAGAAATAACTAAAGTTGTAATAGAAACAGATTTTTTATAATCATTATAATACCAATCAAATTTTCAGGAAAATTTTAAAGCCAGTCAAAGCTAGATTCTTCGGAAATCTAATATCTGAGCAGGTCAGTAAATTCTTAAATTACTAAGGTACTTCAAAGGTAGCCTCTTCAATTATTGAACTATATTTCAGTGAAGTACTAGAATATACATTGAGCGTCAGATTTTTTGCTTGGTCCAAACTAGAAAGAAGATGAAAGAAGCAGAGCTGGCGTGGAAAGACGCGAAATTGTATAAAAGTGTAAAATAATTAAACCCTTAGGGTGTAATTTAGAGGCGTATCGCTAGTACAGGGCCAGCAAAATCCAGGCCTAACCTCGGTCTAGCTCTGTCACCGGTCACAATTACCTGACAATTAACATGACACCTTTCTTATCACGAGCATACATCAGTAATGAATTTAGTGCTACCTTATTACCGTGCTAGCCAAATGAGTTTGACCAAGGTTAGACCTGGGCTTTGCTGGCCTCGTGCTAGTGAAACGTCTCTGAATCCCTTTGTTTCGGAAGCCAAGATCCTCTTCGGGTCGCTGAACGAGCATAAGTAAGTGAAAAGACTCGTTGGGACCTTCAGCACCTTTGGTCAAAAGAGTAATATAGTTCTTTTACATCTCTCATATTCGGTAAGTAAGTCCTTATTACCACCAAATGGGGCTTGTAGGTGGCCAATTAGCGCTCTAGGGTAATAATGTAGCTAGAAAAGCCCTAGGGCAATTTTGAAAGAGTGAAGTGTTTTTTTTAATTACTTACCGCCCTAGGGCTTTTTTAGCTACATTATTACCCTAGAGCGCTAATTGGTCACCTACAATTAGGTGGTAATAAGGACCTACTTTCTTCACAATTGAGATAAAGCAGAGTAGTTAGCTCGGGTGTAAGCATCAATTGCACCCTCGAACTAAATATC
Source organism: Athrips mouffetella (assembly GCA_947532105.1). NCBI lineage: Eukaryota > Metazoa > Arthropoda > Insecta > Lepidoptera > Gelechiidae > Athrips > Athrips mouffetella. The sequence continues at coordinate 14,861,673 of OX383981.1, read as the reverse complement.
TCGGCCTGCAATTGATGCCTTACAGCCCTTGGCTACTAATCTACTATTAATGTGCTATGCCGTCGTCAAATCTCCCAGGTTAGGTAGTCGGGTCCTTAGAAAAGAAAGAAGTCTAAGGCAATAATGATGATTGTTCTACTTGCTTTATTCGATCATACATTTAGATGTTCTGAATTTTGAAATTTCCAAGTATAAATTTTCTGTACCATACAGCGACTGAGAGAACAGAGATAAGTCGTTTTTTACTGTGCCATTTTTACGGTTCGAAAAAGGGACCCTATTAACGTCTGTCTGTCTATCTGTCATGAACCGAAATAGAAAAACAGTCAAAATTTTCAACGATTATGTATTTCTGTTTCCACTGTGATAACAAATAATAAAAAAAAATAGTTAAGGGGGCTTCCTAATTAAAAACGTGTTTTTTGGGCGAATTTTCCTTTTTTTTTTTAGCTCTATCGTAAAGACGGGAACACTTACAAGCGTGAAAATTGGTATGTTTATAGGGCATACGCTATACAATAACAAAAAATAATAAACTGGTCAAGTGCGTGTCGGACTCGAGCACTTCTGCGCGACTGTGCGTTTATAACTAAGAAGGCATTTTTACCTTAGTGTTACGGAACCCTCACACTCACACTTGGCCGGGTTTTTCAGCGGCTGTCGTGCATCTGCAACTGGACGCTGACTGGACGTAGACGTTGATTACGTGTTCGGTTCGTTTTCCCCTAATTAGCGATTTCTATTGCAACCGTTTTCTCGCGCTGTCTTTTCTCGCAACTCAATGACTTCAATTTGTCAAATCCATCACGAGTAATAAGTTTTATCAATATTAGAGGGGATTTGGAAAGAAGTAAAATATTTTAGTAGGTCTGGGAGAAAGTGCAAAGCGCTATAAGCCTGCTTGAATCGAATTAGATGAGTCTTTTCAATTCGCAGTGATCAAATGTACTGAATCAATAATGTTGCTTGCTTCGTCTGAGCAAATAAAAATGGGAACGTTTTAGACAAGGGCATTCAGATTCCGAAAAGACCACTAAACCCATTTATCGGTCTATCAGCCAGTTATACAAGGCCTCTTTAAAGTTAAACCTCCTTTAAATCTATTGCTGTCATTTTCTTCGTCATCGAAACAGAAAGTGACACTAATAGATTTAAAGGATCTTTAACTTTAATGTAGCTTTGTATAACTGTCTGTGTATGTCGCCGGCATATTGTACAGTCAACGACAGCACAACAACAGGTCAAGCTTGACAATCGCAGTGCGACTCTAGCCCGTACGTCTATTGAAATAAGATGTCCCTCAACACAGAATCCTCAGAGAAAAAAACTGCATAAAAACTTATTTTGACGATGCCAAAAAATAGTCATGAAATAGTCATAAATAGTCACCATAAGGAAAAAAATAGTCGCGTTACAATTCTAGAGTTATAGCTATGGTTTGCTGAGGATTATAGGCATAGGCTATATACAGAATCCTCAGTTCTGATGCAAGCAAACCGTGGGGACTATCGACTTGGTCTTTATTTTAAAAAATAGTCATGAAATAGTCGTCTTGACTTCCAAATTCTCAAAAATAGTCGTTCAAGGATTTCAGAGTTACAGGGGTAGCTTACTGAGGATTCTGTGCATAGCATTTCACGGACGCAGATTCCAGCAGAACGTTTAGGTTTTTCTGTTTGATACTGATGTCAAAAAATAGTCAACAAATAGTCGTCTCAAACCATAATCACTTTGGTCTGGTTTACCTTGTAGAAGTATGTTAAAAATGCATGTTAACTTCGCCATACATTTTTCAACTCAAGTACAGTCGTGTTCAAAATGCATATCATCTTTGATGGTAACTATTTAGTTACTTTTTTTATGTATTTGGAACCCAATATAATGAATTCTGTAATAAAAAGCAAAGTTTATTTGTTTTCATGTTAAATACGAGTAATATAGCTTAATAAACTACAATAATTGGTTTTAAACTAAAATAATAAAAAAATCTTGTTTATATATATATTCAGTACCTACAGATTATTTTTAAGTTAGTTTTTTGTATAAATCACAGTCTTCGTACTTATGTCCGTTAAATGGTTAAATGAGTAATAAAGGGTGATAATTTTATTGTGTGCCATAGCTTAGGGGGTGTTTCAGTAACGATAAAGGAACACAAAAAAAAATCTACTTTTAAAAAATTCAGAAAATTTTAAAATTAGCCCTACGCAGAGGGCAATAACCCGCAGCGCAATGACCCGACCGAGGCTGCGCTTTTAACGAGCTGCTGTTAGTTTTAGAATTTACATTCAATTTTTAAGTAGGATTATTGAAAAAATTAAAATCCTTATTTGGAATAACGCGTTGTGTATTTACTGCTTCCATAGGCTGTAGTGTAAGTTAACTTTACATTTCATTTTTCATATAATTACCGTAGAACACGGCAATTGTCGTTGTAATAGCAACACTGTAGGGCACTTCAATACGCGCCTGCGGCGGCGGCGAGCGCTAGCTCGGTCACACAATTCGGTCGAGCCGAACGCCGCCATGCTATTGGTTAAACATATCTCGTCTCAGAATATTGGTGCTTTTTCTATTATACGACCCACGTTAAACATTTCCAACTCTGTTACTATGCCATTAAGTAACTGATTTGTATTATTCTACTGATGTTCTATTGGGTAAAAGAAACACATATGCAGCGACATTAAATTTTTAATGAATAGTTAAATTCGTAGGCAAACAACATTGATCAATCAAGAAATTAGTAAAGTTAGTATAGTTAATTTAGTAATATTTGCGAACCTTCCAATTATTATTAAAGTATTTTTATTTACTGAATGCATCTGGGTTTAAGCCCGATATTCTAGTTTTACCTTTCCTTAAACGTGGAACCTACATTATAAGTTTTTAGACCAAAAGGTTGGGGCTGTGCACTGATATATCAGTCGGTTTATCCTCTTATTTACCTAATAAAAATAGATAACACTAAAATAGGGTCTGCAACAATATATAAAAATCAAAGCCTCTAACAATATCAAAATCCATTTTTTTGACAACTTGAAATCAATATCAAATAATTTTGTGTACGCGACTGTACAAAGGAAAAATGTATGGCAAAGTTAACATGCATTTTTAACATACTTCTACTAGGTAAACCAGACCGAAGTTATTATGGTTTGAGACGACTATTTGTTGACTATTTTTTGACATCAGTATCAAATAGAAAAACCTAACCGTTCTGCAGGAATCTGCGTCCGTGAAATGCTATGCACAGAATCCTCAGCAAGCTACCCCTGTAACTCTGAAATCCTTGAACGACTATTTTTGAGAATTTGGAAGTCAAGACGACTATTTCATGACTATTTTTTAAAATAAAGACCAAGTCGATAGTCCCCACGGTTTGCTTGCATCAGAACTGAGGATTCTGTATATAGCCTATGCCCATAATCCTCAGCAAACCATAGCTATAACTCTAGAATTGTAACGCGACTATTTTTTTTCCTTATGGTGACTATTTATGACTATTTCATGACTATTTTTGGCATCGTCAAAATAAGTTTTTATGCAGTTTTTTTCTCTGAGGATTCTGTGTTGAGGGACATGAAATAAGGTCGGTATAAAGTCCAATGTGTCAAGCTTGTTGTGCTCTTGGCTGTACAATTCGCTGCTTTACAAATGGCTGGCAGATTGTAAAACTGCGTCGGCAGGTTTAGATCACTGGTATGGTGCATTTTAGCCAAGTTAAGGGTACATTATTTCGAGCAGTTTTGTTAAATGCCTGGCGTTTTGCCAATTGTCGAATTTAACAATGTATCGCCGTTTTGCAAAAGCCTAGGTATTGTGTAAAGTGGCTAATTTCACAATTCGCCTGCAACATAAGTATGTATATCAGTTTCTGAAACCCAGATTGGGATAAAGACGTTGAGTGAAATGTTTTCCATATTTTGCCTTCATTTAGCGGCTACTATCAAAAACTAAAAGCTTAGCTTGTTTTCCAAAGCACGAAAAACGCTGCTGCCACTAGCGGTCATCCATCCGGTTCTAGAGGAACCAGCTTTGCTTAACTTTCATGATCGGAAAGAAGGAACAAACCTTTATTCGACACTTAACCTTAGACATCGATGATAAGACGATTTAGATGTGATGCATTTACCTGGAAAAGAAAAAAAAGCCTTATATCAACATTGATTTTTGTTTTTGTTGCCAGTTGTAGAAAGTTCCTTTAAAGTTAAAGCTCAATTAAATCTATTGTTGACACGTTCTTTGACAACAAAACAGAAAGTTACGGCATCTGACGGTGTATCCTAATTGTGCTTTGTCGAAAACTAGCTTTTGCCCGCGAGTTCGTACGCGTGGGAGTAAAAAATCGGACAAGTGCGAGTCGGACTCGCGCACCAAGGGTTCCGTACAACTAAGGTACCGTCTTAGTTATGGACGCGCAGTCACACAGAAGTGTATTAAATGCGCGCGAGTCAGACACGCATTTGACCAGTTTTTTTATTTGTTGTTATTCTATAGCTTATGCACTATAAACATTTCACGCTTATAAGTGTCCCTGTTTTTACGGTACAGCTAAAACAAAAATCTAGCAAAAATCTCCAAAAACAGGTTTTTGGTAGAGAAGCCCTCCTTAATTTATTTTAATTTTTTTTAATTTGTTGTTATAGCGGCAACAGAAATACATCTCAATATTACGGTTCACGAGATACTCGTACAGCCCGTTGGCACACAGAAAGACGGACATCGGAGGCATATTAATAGGGTTCCGTTTTTCACCCGTTGGGTACGGAACCCTAAAGATAGCATACCTTCCTCTTCTTTATTAGTTAACGGCCTTTGCTTGTACGTGTGTTCTTGCAAATAAATTATTTGTATTTAGGTTCAAACTATCTACATCTTAGAGGTTCAGCCTTAGAAGCACAACAGACAGATATAATAAAGGCGCTAGATCTTCCTTATTTCTCAAACTTATTCGGCATAAATTGCTCGTTGAAGTAAATATATTGGAATTAACATAAGCAAACCTCCCAGCAATGTATACTGATGCCGAATTAGTCTTTGAATGTAGAAAGGTGTGATTGCGGTTTAATTTTCGCGTTTATAACATGACGAGTTTGGCTGGATACAATAAAAAACTACGTTATGAGGTCATCCATAGTAGGTAGTAAAGGTCACTAACAGTCTGACTACTATAAAACTTTGAATATAATATCCATTATAGATAGAACAATGTATCCAATATTAAAAAAACTAATCTGTCGGTTTGTAATCAAGGCAATATTAAATCCACGCCTCCGTCTATGTCTAGGGAACGCCTACGTTGAGAAGGAAGTTAGGCATAAGAGGCAGCGATAGCGGCAGCGGGAATAAAAAGACTTTTTTATTTTAACTATATTCACTATAAAGCGAAAAAAAAATAAGAGCCAAGCTTTTGTCGGTGTAGCTCCATCCACCTATTCCTGTCCTGCATCAGGTTCTTGAGCTCTCTATAACTATATGTTTCGACTCTCATTTTCTTAGTATGCGATTCTAGGGCGGCCACATCCTCTTTTCCCCCCTATCTTTAACTACACGATGGTTTTTATAAATTTATCACATACAATTTATCACAGGTTATCACAGGATATTATGCTACGAGTATACTGTAGGATATATCTCTTATAACTTTAAGGAAACTGGTGTATTAGGTACTATTAGTACCTATATACTTTCATTTTTATTTCAATATAAGATGTCAGTAGGGAATCTAAACGATTTAGATTCCCTACTGACATCTTATATGGAGAGGCGAAGGTGCTGAGAGTCAGGCAAATCTATATCAAAAAGGCTTGTCTTACCACTCATAAAAATATTCTTATTTCTCCCAATCATGACATGTTGCTACAAAAAAGGACATTTAGTATCCCAGTAATGCCCATAAAAACTCATTTTGCAAGCAAATTTTCGTTCTTTGTATTCCCCTCCATTTATAATAAAGTCGCTAAAGTATGTGATATAAAAGGTTCCTCAATGAAAAAGACAAAAGATGCGGTTCACATATGGTTACTTGGCATGAATTACATCCAAACCGAATCTATCATCCCTTAATAGACCTGTCACACCATCCACACTTACACATGCATACACAACACATGCGCTCCCACACACACACAGACACACATGCACACATCACTTAAATTATTTAATTTAGATAAATTGTGACTTTGTCAACTTCCTTACAACTGAGCTATGTAACTATGTTAAACGTCCCTCTAGTCCTATGTAAATTATATGTATAAAGTAACTATTACTCGTAATCGGTTGCCCAAGAGACAGGCTGCGTCCTAGTTTGGGAACCTCTAGTGCACTCTTTTGTAAATTATTTCTGTGTGGAATTAATAAATTTATTCTTATTTATTTATTCTTATTTCTGTATAAAAATGTATGTACAAAACTGTTACTAAAAGTCAGTAATCTACATTAAGCTACGCAGGACTGAATGCTTCACTTCTATATAACTACACTAAGGCCACATCAGCGTTATGACCCCTTGAGGAGTTAACAGCAGTCGACATGGCCCAAAACAGTCCGAGAAGACAGAGAAAAGCCTCGGTTTCATGGTGACATGTTTTGAATCTGTGGAGGTTTTTAAGCTGTATAATAATGATACTGACTTCTTATTCAATTAGGTAATAAATAAATTATAATAAATAAATAAAATAGTTTATTGTACAGAAAAACACCGCCGTCTAAGACGGTACGGCCATGTTATGCGGAGAGATGAAGATTACGTGGTCAAGTCAACTTTAAACCTGCCGGAGAAAAAGAGAGGCAGAGGACGCCCCCCGTACACATGGTGGACCAGCATGAACACCCTACTTAACAAAGAAAACCTGCCCGACCCGACAACCCTCGACAGAACGTCCTGGCGCAACAAGATTAGGAGAGCCGACCCCAACTTAAAGTGGAACAAGGCAAAGAAGAAGAAGAAAAACACAAACCTTGTGTAGCATAAGTTGACAATTGTACAAGTGATACAGAAAAAAACCGGCCAAGTGCGAGTCGGACTCGCGCACTGAGGGTTCCGTACCACCACATGAACATAATTGTATTAGTTGAAATTTCAGTAAGTTAATGTGCTAGATTTTTTGAGTCCGACACGCGCTTGACCAAATTTTATTATTTGTTGTTATTTTATAGCTTATGCACTATAAACATACCAATTTTCAAGTTTGTAAGTGTTCCCGTTTTTAAATAGAACGAAAACAAAAATCGCTTCAGCGACCATCCAACTTGACCCCTCTCTTATATGAATGTTCTTGAAACGGGAGCTCACAATAATTGGTTACCTTTAGTTGTGAGAAAAGTTGTAATATTTAATGATTTCAGACTTTTCCCATTATTTGTACTGTGAGACCTAGCTTCTTGCCAAATTTCATAATTTTAGGTCAACGGGAAGTACCCTGTAGGTTTTGCATTTTTGAATAAATGTATGGAGATGAATACATAAAATGCCATATCTTTTGATTGCGTCGTTGTAAAAAATTGAAATTTTCAGATCTTGTGTGGTTCATAGATCCTAATATATGGTATTAATTTCAACCTGATACCTCTACCCGTTCGTGAGATAAAGGGTCTTGACAGACAGACAGACGGACAACAAAGTGATCCTATAAGGGTTCCGTTTTTTTCTTTTGAGGTACGGAACCCTAATGATGGGAAAAATCAAAATACTACAACTTTACTGATCGTGATCTTGCGTTTGACCATTCCCATGTACCTAATTTACTATATGTTACTGTAAAAGCCCCAGATGTGGTAAATTCTATGATTTGGAGCTAAATCTTAATATCGGTTAGGGTAGATTAGGTAGGTTTGTCTTCATGTACCGGTGAATTGTTGGATTTACCAAGTTCAGGGCTTAGCGGTATCCAAATAGTCATCATAGCATCCCATGAAACATCCACTGCAGGACAGGAAATTCCCTCCACAACTTCAGCAAAAACGCGTGTTACTTTGGAGGGGTTCTACCATAGTCACCACGCTTTTAAGCGTTGCGACTGGCGACAGCTGTTGTTGGTGACCGCACTATGTAAGGTGGTACGATACACAGAAAGATGCTGGTGCCCACCCTCTGGTTCATAATCCCTTAGTCGCCTCTTACGACACCCACGGGTAGAGATGGGTTGGTACTATCCTTTGCCGGCACCACAAGGACGTTTCAAATAGTAGTAACCGTCAAAGTCTTTTAACTTGGACCAGAGTATAAACTTACTGTACCATAAAATATGGTCGAAAAACTGTAACCGATGATAATTACAAGCAAGACATGTGAACCCATTATATATAGATTAAGGAAACTTATTAACGAAAAGATGGTTTTGGAGATAAAGGCAAGCTTTTATGTATATTTTACTATGTTAGGAATTGATACTTACAAAAAACTTTTTGAAAGGATAGGGATACGAGCATAAGTTCAAATATTGTTTTAAAAAGTTGCTTACGTATTTTAATGACGCATTATGACACGTGTGCAATAAAATTTTAATAATAGGTCTTTAACTATGATTGTCCCGAAATTTGCTTACAGATTAATAAGATTATAATTCCTATAATTCTAAACAATTTTTTAATTTCTCTCACATTTGAAAGTTGACTTCAAGGTTATAAATTTACGCATAAAATAAAGTTTTTATTTATGGTATGGTATGGTTTGATATTATAAAATGGTTTCGAAAATTGTTCGTCTTAAATGATAGCATTTTTCGAAAATTAAGTTTAAGCTTCTGTAAGCTTAATGTCTTCCCAATCATGCTTAAAAAATATATATTAATTCCTAAAAAAAAATCAAAAATGTTAGTACTGAAACTTTTGTTTACCTTAAATTCGCTATACAAAACGGCAATGTCATAGTCTCATGACGTAAAGTTGGGTTAATAAGCAAAATTCTTCATAAAGATAAATAAAGATTCAAATATTTCGTCGACCAGTTAATAGATTTTTCCCAACAATACTGTCTACCAAGTAAAACCTGAATAATAAAAAAAACGTAATTCTAAGCTTTATTTCGTTATTATTATAAAGACTTTTCCTCCAAGACTGGCAGCTTATGAATTTATTTGACAATAATAAAAATTTGGCTCTTATTTTTTAAGGGAAGGGAAATCTTAATTCATTTCTTGACACAAAATTAATGGACGGCACGGAAGGCAGTGAGATGGAAATGTTAGTTCTGAAATTATAACGAAAAATAGCTACAATGAGGAGCTTTTTGGAAAAACGTTTATTTTTATATGTAGGTTCGTGTTATTCAAGAAAACATCATTCTTTTATTCCGTTTACACCTCCAGAGTCGGTTACCTAACCTAGGGTATTTGACGAGGGCACTGCTTTTTACCCGACTGCCCCAAAACAGGAGGTTTATGTTTTTCGAGTATAATAATATCCTATACTATTAAACGAGCAATATTTGTATATGTATATGTAAATATATATATTTGTAATCGGTTTCTCGAAAACGGCTCAACGATTTCGATGAAATTCACCATTCAGGGGTTTTCGGGGGCGAAAAATCGATCTAGCTAAGTCTCATGTCTGGGAAAATTCGTTTTCCCCGTGTTTTTAAGCATTTTTAACCTACAGCGCCATCTGTTGGCGAGTAGCATAGCTTGCTCACCTGATGATATTTTAATGGTGAGGCGGCTATTATAGAGCGAAGCTCGGTCGCCCAGGTACTGTATGTATTTATGTCGATTTCTTTGTCGCGCTCTGCAGCTTAAACGGCTTGATAGATTTCAAAATGTGAGTTGTCGTTAGATTTGTATTCATTGTGGGAGTGTCATAAGGTAAAAAAAAATATAAAAAGAATCTTTCACAGAGACTCACTCAAGGTCAAAGTGCTTCCACCGACGTGCGGCCGTGTATACCACAGTCGAATGTAGCTTGATTAGAATGACAACAGGACAGAGATATGCGCGAGAGCAGGACGGAGCGATACGTGTCTCTGTCACTCCAATATCTTACGCATCGCTCCGTCCTGCTCTCACACTACTGTCAATCTAATCAAGATACATTATTCATTCTATACTATTAAACGAGCAAAGGGAAAATTCGTTTTCACCGTTTTTTAGGGTTCCGATACCAAAATGGTAAAAAAAAGGAACCCTTATGGTGCCGCTCTGTCTGTCTGTCCGTCTGTCTGTCACACCTCTATATCTCAGCAACCACTTATGCTATCAACCTGAAATTTGGAATAGTTTTAGAATATAGTTGCCCAACTTAATTGCACAAGAAAAAATTTTGAAAAAAGTATGATTATTAATATAAAGGGGGCCAAAATAGGGGGGGCCAAATTTCAAATTGTCGCTACTAGGTCGAGTGGGGTATCATATGAAAGGGCTTTACTTGTACATTTTAAAATATATTTTTGTATTTTTTTAAATTTCTTAGTTTTAAAGTTATGATGAAAAATGTCAAGAAAAATACCATTCCCCCCCCCTTATCTCCGAAGTTTGAGTAAGGAAAAATCTGAATTAATTACAGTTGACAGAAGTTTATATAAACTTTACAGCAAAAATAAAACGATCTTTCTAAGTTGCACAGTTTTTCAGAAATCTGCAAAAAACCTTTACAAACAAATTTAGTTTTGCGGTCCTGAAAATGGACTTTATTGCTTCCAAAAATACTATAGGTATATCGGAACCCTCGGCGCGCGAGTCCGACTCGCACTTGACCGGTTTTTTAATAATTTATTTGCGCGTTTTAGTGCGATTAAGGAACTTACAGCGCCATCTGTTGTTGAGTAGCATAGCTTGCTCACCCGATGATATTTTAATTATACAGAGCATAGCTCGGTCGCCCAGGTACTTATAACTTAAATACCTTAACCAAATTACTTCTTACACTAATAAAACGACATCCTAACTTTTAATACCATCATGTACGAGTAGATACCCATTATGTACGTGATTCGCTTTCAGCTCCGTGACTAATCTGTAGATGATGCCATTAGGCCAGGAGTCGGCGTAGTTTTTTGTCTAATGACGATTTTGGTTGAAGATGACCAACGGAAGCCAAAGTCATCAAAGGTTAATGGGATTTTTGTATGACTATGATTGTTTTGCGTGTGAATATTGAGAATAGTTGTAAATGTTCGGTAATAATAATCAAAATGGAGTTAAACTTCGTGTTTCATTAACTTTTTGTTGAAATTAATATCAAATATAAGGGTCCATGAACTCTTGAAGCTGTGAAAACTCTAAGCTTCTACATCAACGCAATCTAAAGATACGACCACTTATGTCTCCATCTCCATACATTTTTGAACCTAACCAAAACCTATAGGGTACTTCCCGTTGACCTAGAATCATGAAATTTGGCAAGAAGCTAGGTCTTACAGTACAAGCAAAGGATCAAGTCTAAAATTGTTAAATGTTACAACTTTTCTCTCAACCAATTAAGGTGAGCTACCGTTTCAAGTAAACTCATATTAAATAGAGGTCACGTTTGGGTGGATGGGGAGTTTTTAAAACCAAAGGGCAAAAGCTTAGTCAATAGTAGATAGGTACGAAACCCATAGTGAGCGAGTCCGACTCGCACTTGGCCGGTTACTTTTTCAAATTTGTTTTCATTAATAAAACCTTCAATGTAAAATGCATTTAGATGGCTCCAAAATCGTAAAGACCTCTTTTTTGGAAAACAGAAAGCGTCTAAATGATGTGTGAAATTCAGTTCACTTTAATTATGCAAATAAGACATAAATATACAAATTATAAGCACTTCACTTAACTCAAGGTCCTTTAAACTAACTTCCTTAATCATCTGACCACCACTGTAGCATAAAGTGACCACTAAACGGTAGTTACGCATTATCCACGGTAGTCCCACTCCGAGACACAAACTAAGCAATTTAAACCACACATCAGGCATATTTTTTTACGTTTTTTGTATGGTAAAAAAGAGGGTGACGATGATTCAGTATAAGAAATAGTTTTGCTATTTTTAACACCAATGTTAAGTCGTGACTTTGCTGAGAAGATACCTAAAGAACTCGATGAAATTTTATGAGGCGATCTACGCATATGTAAATAAAAAAGTTATAATAAAAAGGAGAATAGTAATTTTTCAATAAATTTCCTCAAAAAACGTACAAGGACGTAAACATTGCTCGTAAAAAAAGTATACTACCAAGGAGTTTTTACACTCTGATCATAAAACTATTTTGTAAAAATACTACAGTGAGGTTGCATTAAATGCACATTTTAGAGAAATTAATTTTAAATCAAGGAGGTTTTAGTAGCAGCTCTTGCTGCTAAGGAGGGAGCTATAAGCGTAGCACTTTCTTGCGAGGGACCTCCATACTAAAATGTATGGAATTTTTTTCAAATCCTAAAAACGTAAAATTTTTATCTTTTTCTCTGAGAAATATGTGACATGGGACTAATAAATGCTACTAACACAGTTTTTCTAGTGAAAACACTTTCCATTCAGGAAAAAAACGGTGTTAAAAATCACGCATAAAATGGCTATTACGGAATATTTACGCTTCCGTTCTTAGTATTAATGATCAATTCACAAGTAAAAAACGATATATTTTCACTTTCGCAAACAAAGTTTATACTGAAACATTAGATTTTTAAAGATATCTTGATTTTTGTAAAACTTAACTGAGTTTTTTGACCGACTAGCATGGGCGACAGTGAGACGCTTCACGCTTCACTAGCTCATACAGAATATGCATATGTCGGACTCTATAGTTTTTTACTCTGAGTTTTAAATAGTAATATAGGCTATTTGAAGCTGTAAATAATTAAATCCGGCAATTTATAATAAACACATGACTTACTACTTGTTGGGTGACGACTGCCTACCTATATTTAAAATAAAATGGAGAGTACCAGGAAAACATAAATCGACTAGAGGCTGACAGTACCTATGCTTGGTTCCTTTAACAAGTGTATGTACTTATACCTGTTTTCTCACAAATGTATTGAGAAACGTCCTAAGATACGAGTACACGTCCGTAAGGGTTATGACAAACTCGAGCCGATGTTAAACCCTCAACAAATCGTCAACTCGTTTGTAATAACCCTACTTACGGCAGTTGTATCTTAAACTACTATTATATGGAACCCGTACAAAGAAAGAAAAAGTTAGCTGTAGCATTGTGACCTATGTTGGTTTTTGTTGCCGTCATAGAGAAGCCAGCCTCCGTGGTGTAGTGTTTAGAGCGTTTGGCTCTCGATCCGGAGGATTCGATTCCCGTTGGGGACACTGGCATACAAGAATCCCTTTATGGAACCTCCCCATTCTGGTTAAGACATTGCAGGATGAATCACCTGATTGTCCGAAAAGTTAGATGATTCCGTGCTTCGGAAGGCACGTTAAGCTTTTGGTCACGACTACTATTTACGGATGTAGTCGTTAATGAGCCATGTCAGAGGCCTTTGGCGGCTCAACAACTCTGACACCAGGGACACCTGCCTAAGACAGAATGTCTGAATTTCAATGATGAAAAGGGTTGCTGCTTCCAGAAGTACCGCTCCGCCAGGTTCAGTTAGGTCATGATGAGAAAAAAAGCAAAGCACCAAGGGCGTGCCCAGGAGATGGGAGGGTCTGAAGAAGTCTTTGAACACAAATAAATTGCGTCACTTCGCAAACAAATCGACGCAATGTAGAATAAAACTGCCGACACAGACCGAGATTCTTTGATATTTTACCCGCACGGAACGAAGCCCTGACGAATATATACGGAGCATATTCAGTCTCGTATTCGAAAAAGCCGTCTAGAATATGAAGTATTAAAAACTGAAACCAAAGTTGCATGTTTCTTATACAACCCCTCGAAATATGAGATATCCTGATAGACTGGTGCATGAGGCTGTTCCAAAAACTACACGTTACTTACGAAACTGTTATAGTATGTGTATAATATTTAATCATATACCGCAGTATTTAAAGGACTTTCCAATAAGAAAATTTAAACAAAAGCTTTATGAGCTGCTTATCCATTATAATTTTTACTCTGTGGCTGAATTTTTGGCTTTTAAATTAGATAACATAGAATTAAAATTCTTGACATAAGATTTTTTGTTTCGTAATTAGATAATTTTTTTTTTGTTTGTAATTCTTATTTAAAGTTCAAATATTTGCATGTTATTGTGTACATAGCTGAATATGGAGAAACCTTAAATATTGTAACATCTTAACTTGTACCCCCTATTCAAGCGAATAAAAATATTCTATTCTAAAATATTCTATTCTAACCTCCATTAATAATAATGCATTCTATGATTAAAAGTTCCGTTTCTCACAACCCGCCTTAATTTTTATTAACAAAAGAAACTTAATTATATTTAAATAAAAAAACTGATAAAAATCTCCCAACTTTACAAATAAAACACGAACCAGTCAAATTCTAGAAACAATAGCTGTATGTTTGTCCGTGTGTATGACATTGACCGATCTGTCCAATTCTAAGAAAATTACAAACTTATTTGAGTTTTTTTTTAAGAACATGACAAAGTAATTTCGTCTTTTTTTGTAGTTTTGAGGTTGCAAAAATATGAAGAATTTCAATTAAATAGTGGGCACATAATCAAATTCAATTTACTGCCTCTGTGATCTAGTCGTAAGATCGTTTCGTGACTTTTGAACCGGAAGTTCTGGGTTTGAATCACGCTTAGGTAGAGGAGTGATCAGACCTAGCTGAATTCAAAGACTAATTCGGCATACATTGCTCTGAGGCTTCGTTATGGTAATTGCAATATCCTTACTTTAACGAGCAATGTATGCCGAATTAGTCTTTGAATTCAGCTAGGTGTGATCACTCCTTTAGTCACACTCATCATTATCATTATCTCAGCCTTATTCCGTTTTTGCCAAATGGCTTTTACGGAGTCTGCTACCTAACCTAGGTGATTTGACGGGGGCCCTGGTTTTTACACAGAGGGACTGCTATCTGACCTCCGCAACCCAGAGGGCAAACCAGACCCAATCCTAGATCAGGCTTTGCTAGGTTAGTGGCCAACCTGGCTGTCAGAGTTTTCAAGCCGCCAAATGGCTTCTGACTTGGCTTTGACAGTACCCGGGACCAACGGCTTAACGTGCCTTCCAAAGCACGGAAACGCTCTAGTTGTTGTGTCACTATCGGTCACCCATCCGGGTTCAGACCACGGCCAACGTTGCTTATCTTTCTGTCTTTACTACTCAAAAATTTTGTTGAGTAATCGAAATATTTTACACTCACAAATAAAATGAAAGGGTCAAGTCTTGGTCAAATCAACTCAAATTACCAACTTTGGAGGAACGCCCCGAAATCAAGGGACAATTTATTTTATAGTCTGTGCATAAGTTTACGACTCTGTGGCAACACTAGCTGTTAAATCGCAGGAACAAAAGTCATAAATGTCGGTTTCAATTGCGGCTTTTTAAGACGATAACGCCGAGTTATAAAAGCTAATCATAAATAATTTAGATTAATTTTAAAATATCACAGAACTGTGAATTGAACAATGGTTGTGGTCAGGCAAATTATCACAAATTAACAAAGTTTATAAAATATGAATTTTATTACGTACTCACCCTTTCTTGCATGCTTATAAAAAAAAACCGGTCAAGTGCGAGTCGGACTCGCGCGCCGAGGGTTCCGATATACCTATAGTATTTTTGGAAGCAATAAAGTCCATTTTCAGGACCGCAAAACTAAATTTGTTTGTAAAGGTTTTTTGCAGATTTCTGAAAAACTGTGCAACTTAGAAAGATCGTTTTATTTTTGCTGTAAAGTTTATATAAACTTCTGTCTACTGTAATTAATTCAGATTTTTCCTTACTCAAACTTCGGAGATAAGGGGGGGGGAATGGTATTTTTCTTGACATTTTTCATCATAACTTTAAAACTAAGAAATTTAAAAAAATACAAAAATATATTTTAAAATGTACAAGTAAAGCCCTTTCATATGATACCCCACTCGACCTAGTAGCGACAATTTGAAATTTGGCCCCCCCTATTTTGGCCCCCTTTATATTAATAATCATACTTTTTTCAAAATTTTTTCTTGTGCAATTAAGTTGGGCAACTATATTCTAAAACTATTCCAAATTTCAGGTTGATAGCATAAGTGGTTGCTGAGATATAGAGGTGTGACAGACAGACGGACAGACAGAGCGGCACCATAAGGGTTCCTTTTTTTTACCATTTTGGTATCGGAACCCTAAAAACAGGCGAAGTGCGTGTCGGGCACAAATAGAAGAGCTCAATGGGCCACGTGCAGTATAGGGTTCCGTACTTTTTTTTTTTTGATTTTTTTTTATCGCAAAGCAGGTTTTCATAAAGTACTTCATGTCCTATTATGATTTTTTTTCATATTTCCAATTACAACCGTTTAGCTGTCAGGAGACTCGACTCTTAACAAAAAAATGCGCTCTAAAGTTAAGTATTTCGCAAACGAATCCCAAAACCGAAGAATTATATTTGCTGATACACATTATCTTTAAAGACCTATTTAACGACACCCCTGATGATGGGTAGATAAGAAAAAAAAACACCGCCACCTTACTTGTAGGGGAGATACAAAAAAAAATTGATTCAATATTTTATTTCACCACTTTATCGGCATTGATGAAATGTACATATCCATAAAGCAGCTTTCTAGTACTAAGGGTCTCTGAGCTAAGCCGCGGACAGACAGACAGACAGACGGACATGACGAAACTACAAGGGTTCCTTGTTAAATACGGCACCCTAAAAAGTGGCAAGTCTATAAAAGGCAGTAAAAAATAAGGAGTCAAATACTGCTACTTTCATAAGATACAAGAAAAGCTGTAGGTACCTACTTACTTTCTTTGATCTTTGATGTTGAGTATAACCTAGGTACCTACTTATCCAGATTGTAAAAAGATTTCAGTTTTCGTCGCCCAAAAATTTCTAATTTTCTTGACTCTAAAAGGCAAGAGAGAATGTGACAATTTAAAAAAAAGCTATGCATTTAAAGCTGATGTTTGCTTCACTGCTCATGAATAAGCGAGTGAAAATATCCACGCTAAGCGCGAAATGAATAATGCTGTTTAAAGCGGGCGCCATCTTGTTGTCAAGACTGATTTTGCATTTTACGGCGATTCTTGCTTAGATTCTAGGCAAAAAACACTTAAGAGAGCAGTAAATTATGTAAAGAACAACTTTGCAAAAAGATCTGTGCCGCTGACTGTTCATTTATTATAATACTCGCATGGAAAGCTCAATAAAAACGCGCCAAAATTTTCCCGCCTAAAACTGACATCGCACCTGCAAAGCACAGCATCCATAAAAATTCAAATTTTTGCCATCGGCATAACGTCCTTCCACCTTTGCCACGCGGAAAGATTTAGAAAAAAAATACTGTCATTTTCACTCGAACCTCGGCGCGTTCTGCACGTGTCCAATCGTAAAGAATCCATGACAGTTTTATTTGCGATTTTATAAGCATTTTATTCGTTTTTTACTGCGGGGGAGTGCTAAGTAAATTCGTGGTAAATTTGCAGGTTGTGACCGAGTTTTTTCGGGTTATTTTACGATTTGGTTTAATACTAGGATTCTCAAATTATCTGGATTAGACGTTTAGTAGATTTTGTTTCTTAAGTAAATCTTTAAGTAGAAAGCTTTTAGTTTAATTGACGTTATAAAGTGATCATAGAATCCTAATATGAATAAAGTGAATAAAGTATACTTTGACTTTGAGAATATTGTATTCCATATCGTTCATTTTGTTGATAAAAACATTAAAGGTTTTACTGCAATACCTTCGAGTCAAGTATGAGTTCAATGGTTAGGGTTCCGTAGTCAACACGGAGTTAGCTCAGAGACCCTTATTACTAGAAAGCTGTAATTTAAGTACGGATATACATTTCATCCAGGCCGACAAAGCGGTAAAATAAAATATAAAAAAAAAATTTTTTTAGAGTACCTCCTCTACAAGTAAAGTGGGGGTGAATTTTCTTTTTCTCGTCTACCTCATCGAGTGGCATGTCGTTGGTAGGTCTACATACTCGTAGGCCCTCTGCGAGCTTACTAAGTTGGTGGGAACTTTTCTTTGGGGAAAGCTTTTAGATAGATTGTCAGACCTTAAATCACTCCATCGTTTGCGGGAACGTCCCTTCGTCTGTCTTGGGCTGGAATATTTTTTTGTCAAGTAGTGGCAATCGACAACCGCATTTGAGGTCATATTTGCCAGCCTAGAATTTGACACTCGGAAAATGCATTTTCTTTTTCTAAGCAGTTTGGGAACCACTGCTAGTAAAATCGGTGCGGTTTATTTGGCTAATACTGTTTTTATCGTTCCCGGGTGAATGGTAGTTTTTAAAGTTACTACGGTCGTAATTTTGATTGCCGTGCGTATGTAGGTTAAGTCCAGTCCATCGATAGTTTATGTTGAGTAGGTAGTTAGCGAATTGGTTTATAGCTAAATAGATAGCAGGTCTCATGAGAATGAAGAAGGCTACTCCGAGGGCTATGGAAAGAGCTATGTTTGAAGTCTCTTTGCGAGATCGAATCAGAAATGAGGAGATCCGGCTACTCCGAGGGCTATGGAGAGAGCTATGTTTGAAGTCTCTTTGCGAGATCGAATCAGAAATGAGGAGATCCGCTAAAGAACCACAGTAACGGGCAGCGGACAGTAGCTCTTAAGGAGTGATCACACCTAGCTGAATCCAAAGACTAATTCGGCATACATTGCTCGTTAAAGTAAGGATATTGAAATTAACATAACCAAGCATCCCGGCAATGTATACCGAATTAGTCTAGGTGTGATCACTCCTTTAGAACTGAATGGCATTGGGCAGAATATGGTTATAAGGTGGACTGACGAGTTTGTAGCGTCACGCACGGGAGACCGCTGGATGCGGGTTGCTCAGAAAACGCTTATGTAAGAAAGACCGACGGGAATGATGATGAGATAGGTTGGTATTAAGAAGTCCCAATCCATTACCTACAATCGAATATTGTACTTGATGATGTCCTCCTCGAAGTAGATCTGCCAACGGCGACTCTCTGGACTTATCTAAGTTTGTTGTAAGTTCTTGTGTGGCTTGCAAAGCCGATTTGTATGAATATAAGTTCACAATTCATATGTCGCTTCACTGCTTTTATTAATTGTGTAGATGTAAGTCGGCTTTGGCTTGTCCTTTATCTGTGGCTTGGCTTTGCATTCGATCGACGCGCTTGTGAATCTTATAGCGCCTCTAGCGATTTGCCCAATATCTGTAGGTATATGAAAAGCTGTTAGATGTCGTTTAAGAACGTTTTTGTACCAAATATATTGACCCTCTGCTTGTGTTTATTTACATATTAAATATCAAAAATAATATCATATCCAATCTTATCTTACCAAAAGTTATCTAACACAACCGTGCAATCCAAGCAGAACATTTTGTAAAAAAAACAGCACTTACCGCAATTTTTATTCACTTTTTAAGTTCCTTTACAAATTACAGACAATACAATTATACTGAGCGAAATGTATTCACACAACACAACGGTATACCCTCACGATTTTACCGAGTGTAATTAGGCCAGTTATTATTCATACTATGTTCCTTTCATGTAATTGGCGAGTGTAGTGCTAAGGAAAGATTTTAAAGATTTATAGTATTTAGTTTTGTACCTACATTGTTTCTAAAAGTGTGTTGTATTTTTATTTTATAAAGAGTTAAGAATCCAAAGCCTGGTAAAGAAAATGGAGAGGTGGAGTATTCTTTTATATGAAGAATCCGAATCAAATTGTCATTTCGTAAATCGATCGGAGGAAAAACCGTAGATGTAAAAGTTTTCCCAAACGCATAATCAGCAATATCGAATATCATTAGAAAAAAGTGGAATACGTACTCCCACGGAAAAATAAGGGTAATTAGAAGGAGGATTCATTTGAATATTATTGGGACATGTTGGCAGATGTCGTCCCCAAGGAGGTTTTAATCCACGCCTAGAGCGTAGCGTGGATTAAAACCTCCTTGGTCGTCCCATAGTAAAATAAATTAGCAAGGTATCTATATTCCGAAGAAGGTGGCAAGGAGGTCCGAAATCTTTGCGTACTGATAATTTTATTATCGTAGTTTTATAGCAAAGAGTTTGCAACCTCATTATTTTCTGTTATTCTCTTGGAACATTTTTGATGTTTAGACATTGGAAAAAAAATATCATAAACTTAAGCAGCTATCAAAGTTTTTATTTTAATCGATTCTTAACATCAACACAAATCGGCAAAATAAATTTCATTAAACTACCGCGTCAGATAATCAAGATGTTTAATTGAAAAAATTCCCATTTTTAGAAATGTAACATCCGCCATATATTGACACCCACAGAATAAAATAATAGTCAAGGAGGTTTTACTACGCTTCACTACGCTTCGCGTAGCGTGGGTTAAAACCTCCTTGATAATAGTTCTATCCGAGCGAAGCAAGGAGGTCTTTATTCTGAGGTACTATCATACAGAACGGACACTCTCCGCCCCCCTTGCAATTCACCCCGCACCCCCGCGTGCACCGGCCGCTAGATTCTCGCGGTCCTTCTGAGGGTCTTTTGTACTGAATATGCGAGCCTACGCGACCTTCCAATTTCAAATTCGCGTTCGATGTATGTAATGGGGTTTGACCAACCTTTTTAGTTTAATATAGGTACTCGTAAAATATAAGTAATAAATATTATTTTTGACATAAATTGTTGGTGAAAATATATCACGAATATTATTATAACAGGAAACGACTAATTACAGAAGCGGCAACGCCAATCTTTATTAGCTTAACTTAGAATGGCTTAGATAAACTTAGATGTGACAAACTGCGCAGACTCATTAGTGTTGGAGGATGTTTATTGAATGTGATCTTCTGGGTGTATATTACTGTGAGATAGAGTTACGGCCCGCCATTTTGAGTGGGTAATTTATTGATATGTCGCAGCCATATCGTATATAACACGCCGTATGAAAAATGGCCGGCAAATTGTAAACGGTCGGCAAATTGTAAAACGGCGTCGGCAGGTGGTAAATGGGTTTAGATCACCGCTGTATTTTGAGATCGTAGCTAAAGAAACCCTACCTAGGTTGGGTTAGGTTATCTTGAGACTACAACGCAAGAGCCGATCAAGCGAAGCGAGAGTGCTGCGGCAGCGGCCGGCGAGTGCCAGAAACGAATTACGCACTGTTTTGTAAAATGCCGAGGCATAGTGTAAAATGACGATTTAAAATTTTTCGGCATTTTGTAAAATGCCAGGCATTGTGTAAAACGGCAAATTGTACAATTTGCCTGAGACGGATATATTGCGTACATAGTATCAAATAAATACTTCTTCAGTTAAAAAAACCGGCCAAGTGCGAGTCGGACCCGTGGTCGGACTCACGCACTGAGGGATCCGTACCACCACACAAATACCACGGCTAGAGACAAAATTTCGGTGCCAAGTTATGTAAGTCCAACTCGCATTTGACAGGTTTTATAATTTTTTGTTGTTATTCTTAGTTTCATGACCAAGAGCACAAGCTTGACACTTCAACTGACAAAATAACAACGGTACAAAGTCTAATGGGTCAAGCTTGCCGTGCTCTTGGCTGTACCTACTTCAAAGCACAAGCTTTTTTGAAAATTTAACAAAACTGTGAATGTTAATCGCAACACTCGATAAATCTCGAGCAATTTAAACTCAACAGGTTTTCCCGCCAAAATGATCTTCGCTTACTCACTCACCTGCTCCGTTGCTACGCGACGCGAATACGAAATTACGAATATACGAGTTAATACGCTACGACGTGAATCGCGCGAATTAGCGAAACGGAAATATTTTACGTGAAAACCGTTAAATGTAGTATTAACAGGACTCACGTAGGGAATTTCCAGGAAAGGCTTAGATAAAATAACCTCCGTTTAGGGTTCCGTACCCAAAGGGCGAAAAACGGGACCCTATTAATATGCCTCCGTGTCTGTCTGTCAGCGGGCTGTATCTCATTGTATGGGTTTGAAACTTTGAGTGATCTACATACACCTTTGATGCTAAGCTGGAGAGTTGTTAAAGCTCAAGTCACACAGAGGCGGTATGATTGCGAAAGCGGTCCGGGGCGGTTTGGCGGGAACAAAATACCGCGCCGCGACCGCTTTCCAATGTGACAGGGTGCATAAGAACTCATACTTTACAAAAAATACCGGACCCGGAACGCTTCCGCTACCGCCTCTGTGTGACGCGGGCTTAAAGTAAACCACGAACGATGATTGATAATTTGCGTATATTGGACAGAAAAAGATGATACTATGAGTGCACGCGGAATGAGTGGTGAACGTGTAAAAGGTGAAGCTACTATGCAGCCTAAAATGCTGAGGTAACAAAATGTATCGGTGTGCGGACCGTACACTCATGAAGCGTAATAGGTGGACAGTTGAAATTTTCACAGATTATGTATTTCTGTTGCCGCTATCATAACAAAAATAATTATAAATTAAAGGGGGCCTTCCCTTCTAAAAACATGTTTTTTAGGCGGCTTTTTTTTCGCTCTATCGTAAAAACGAGAACACTTACAAACGTGAAAATTGGAATATTTATAGTGCATGAGCTATAAAATAACAATAGTAGATTGTATCACAAGGCTGTAAAATAATATTTTTAAGGCGAGGGCGCTATTTTGAATCCAGAGCGAAATGAAGGATTCTTGAGTAGAATCCCCAGCATGGCGAGGGATTCTAAAGTAGAATCCTGAATGTAGCGAGGGATTCAATAGGTCGCCCAAGGTAAAAATATTTTTGCAGCCGCGTAATACACTCAACTTTTTATCTCCCTCTATGAGAAAAGAATAAGAAGTTCATTGAGACACACACTCATCATTAATTTTAAATGTAAAATAACATTTCAATATTATTACTTGATAAACAATACTAAAAATCATATTATTTGTAACAACTTAAAACATTATTGACATTTTTGTATCAATTATGAACAGAACCTCTTTGGTTGGTAGTCTTGTTTACATTTCGAGCGTATTTCTTTTTTTTATATTCATAGTAATATTAAAAATACAACCAGCCAGAGTCATTTTTCATACAATATTTTTGTTCGACCTCTATGGTTGGACCTAAATTCATGTTCGAATTTTGAATCCCATTTTTACCCGCTACGAAAGTCTCTTTGAGAAAACAGCTATTTTGTTCGCCTTTATTGACGAACCGATCAGCAATTTTCGAATAGATGGGATGAAAAAAATTATAAAAACTGATCAAGTACGTGTCGGACTCGCGCGACTTTAATACACTTCTGCGTGACTGTCCATAACTAAGACGGTATTTTCACCTTAGTGGTACGGAACCGCCGGTGCGCGGGTCCGACTCGCACTCTACCGACTCTACAAAATGCAGAAAATTTTTAATTCGTCATTTTGCAGTATGCCGCGGCATTTCACAAAACGGCGCGTAATTCGTTTCAACAAAAAGGGTTAACAATCCTGAAAAATGTGATTCTGCCCAGGAAACTGAACAACTTTCCCTAACGAACATAGGTCTAAATATGAAAAAAAAAATTTGCCCTCCCATAAAAATGCGCGGCTGATATGGTTTTTATAGGAGGGTGATGGGAGGACAAAAATATGTTTTCGTATTTCGCCCTTTGGGAAAGTTGTTCAGTTTAATGGGCAGATTTACATCCTTCAGGGTTGATATAACCTTTCTATTACACCTTGTAGATAAGTGTAAGGGCGCGTCCCCATTAGGCTCACAGTGAGCGGCTGACTGTCCGCTGACTGACTCTGAGCGGCGACTGAGCCGCCGACCGCGAGCATCGTTTGTAGCGACCCAGCTGCTCACTGAATGAATCCGCAAGCGAAACGCCGCAAACTGCGAACAGTACGCACTGAATGGACAATAATGGACATTCCGTTTAAAATAGGAGGATGCGAACTAGAGGCAAACAGTAAGCCGCTCATTGTGAGCCTAATGGGGACGCGCCCTTAGACAAGTCTATGCATTCGTTCAACCAATTTCTAAACAGGTCTACGAGACACGCCTATTCAGAAACAGACGATTTTATTTTATGGTTGTTACGAGCTACCAAAAACTACGTTAATATTTAAAATATGTAATTGGATACTTAGATTAAAATATATATAAAACAGAGACTTGCGTCAGATTATACTGTTTTTTGTAAGGTATTCTAATTGATAGGTATTATAAATTAGCAATTATAATTATGGTTTTTAAAAATTTTGCTCGCTTGCTCACTTGTCACATAAAAAAAAGCCTAGAAGCTCATTGGTGATAAGAAGCTGGAGGAAACCAAGTTTCACAGTAGAATAGAAGATAAGTCATTTACGAGTATACATCCACATTCTTAATACTAAAACACACTATACAATAGGATGAAAGGCAGAAGCCTCAGCATTACTGCTGCTTTTCAGTCTTCACCTACGAACTAAACTTACAGAATAAGTACCTGGGCGACCGAGCTTCGCTCTATAACAGCCGCCTCAACATTAAAATATCATGGGGTGAGAAAGCTATGCTACTCGACAACAGATGGCGCTGTAAGTTTGTGAACGCACTAAAACCCGCTAAGAAATACTTAAAAAGACGGTGAAAACGAATTTTCCCAGACATGAGACCTAGCTAGATCAATTTTTTTGCCCCCAAAAACCCCTGTATACTAAATTTCATCGAAATCGTTAGAGCCGTTTTCGAGAAACCGATCACAAATATATATATCTAGGTCTTTTACAGATTGTACTTCGGAGAGTTTGCACAAGAGTTAAAGTTATTCCGCCATCACCCTTCAAGACGCACCGCAGGATATGAACCTCACTTCGTTGCTTATGATACGAGTATCTATTCCACGCATTTGCACAAAGCGCTTCGCATAATCTTTGTGCTATTCTCTACCTGCGTGTTCCTGAGATCATATAACCCCAATCTATTCAAGTCGCAAGTGAGCAGGCTTTTAAGCAAGTTTTCTGCTCAGGTTTTCGGCTCAGGGCTATATTGAGGTCAAGAGCTCAAAAGCAAGTCCATTGACAAAGAAACTATAAAGGGTTATTTTTAGCCAAAATTTTATATGTTGCTTAGAACATGAAACTGAACAACTTTCCCTAAGAAACGTGGGTCGAAAAACGAGAAGAAATTTTGATCGTCCCATACAAATTCCACTGTTGCTGGTGCTAGGTGTGTATGGGACCGAAAAACAAAATTCGTTTTTCGACCCATGTTTCTTTGGGAAAGTTGTTTAGATTTGTATTCTGAGTAACATACCAAAATTTGGCTAGGGGTCCAAAATAACCCTGTATATACATACATATATTCTTTATTGCACAAATTGTTTACAGAAAAACCATAAATAAAGGACATACACAAAGGCGGGCTTATCTCTAAAAGAGATTTCTTCCGGCCAACCTAAGGCAGTGAGAAAGTTAGATCAAAAGAAACTATTCATATTCTTAAATTTCTTTTAAAAGAAATCTCGCCTAGAATCTAATGTTTCATACAATTTGTATCGACCACTAAGGCAACACATAAAAAATAATGCCAAGAGCCTCACTGCAGGTGGTCGAAGATAGTTACCATATCCATAATTTTATGCCGGCCGAGACAATTTGTCGGAACATCCATTTACAAGCAAATCTGTTGAACTTATTTGCATATAGGTATACTTAAGCTTATTATTAAATGTAAAACCGAAATGATAAGCGATAAATTCAGGTTAGCTTCTGTGGATGCCAATTTATGCATAAAATAAAAGGAGATGAAATAGTGATTAAATTTATTTAACTGAGCATTTATTTTTCATTTTTCAAAGTATGGATTTAACATTGGGCAATCGAGCTTCGCTCTATAATAGCCGCCTCAACATGAATATATCATCGGGTGAGCAAGCTATGCTACCCGCCAACAGATGGCGCTGTAGGTTTACATTGAAGCTGTAGGTTATAAAATGCTTAAAAACACGGGGAAAACGATTTTCGCCCCCGAAAACCCCGCATTAAATATCATCGAAATCGTTAGAGCAGTTTTCGGAAACTGGGTAAACAGGATCCTTCTAAGGGGTCATTCTACATCACTAATAGATTGTAAAAAAAACTATACTATTTTTTTTTTCATTTTGGGTGATTATGAAATTTGATTTTCCTGCGAATAACATTGCAATAATTTATTGTCCCGTGTGGTGCCGGCAAAGAATAGTACCAACCCATCTCTACCCGTGGGTGTCGTAAGAGGCGACTAAGGGCTCATGAAGTGGAGTATGGGCAGCAGCATCTTTCTGAGTATCGTATCTTACATACTGCGGTCACCAACAACAGCGGTCGCCAGCCGCAACGCTTACAAGCGTGGTGACTATGGTAAATCCCTTCCTAAGTACCAAGCGTTTTTGCTGGATTTCTGGAGGGAACTATGTCCTGTAGTGGACGTTTTTCATGGGATGCTATGATGAATTTATTAAAATGAATAGGTTCTTGTTAGTGACTGGATATTACCTCTATAACAAAAAAAACATCTTTGTCTGTATCACCAGCTGATCATAGAGGTCATTGAACCCTCCAGGCGCTTCACTTCTTCTTGAGCTAAAACTACTTTTTTTAGGAAAAAGTATTTTATACCATTCCCCCTCTAAAGAGATTATTTTATTCACTGAAAACAGTGAATAAAAAGCCCTTTTAATCACGATTTTGGTGTTTGAATTTAGAACACATCAATATATTTGACCTCATCTCTCAACCTTAAGAGCAGCGACTCAATACGAAGTACCAGGAGAACATGAATTTCCAAGAGGAGGACAGCAACTGGAGGCTTGGAAGGGCATAAAATAAAAAGTACCTACCAGGAGAGCATAAATATTAAAGAGGTGGTCAGTAAACGGTGTAGTCAGCAAATTATTCGAAATTTAGGTTTAAAGAAACTTTATTCTCATTCCTTTGTCCCGTGTGGTGCCGGCAAAGAATAGTACCAACCCATACATACCCGTGGGTGTCGTAAGAGGCGACTAAGGGTTAACTGGAGGATGGGCAGCAGCATCCTCCTGTGTCTTACATCTTACTTACTGCGGTCACCTACAACCGCGGTCCATGGTGCCAGCCGTAACGCTAACAAGCGAGGTGACTATGGTACTTCCCCTCCACATTTTTCCAGCAAAGGCTAGAATTCTGGAGGGAGCTCCCTGTCCTGTAGTGGACGTTTCATGGGATGTTATGATGATTCTCATTCCTTTAATGAGAATAAAGTTTCTTTAAACCTACACTTACATGAGAAGAAAACTAAAACTAATTTAAATAACAATCGTTCACTTTCGTAACAAATAATCACCACTAAGTACTCGTAAATCCATTAAACTACCCTTCCAAAATGTGTTGTGCTAGTTCGCGTTTAAATTCATTGAAAGAATCAATTTCTTTAATAGATGACGGTAGCTTATTATAAAGTTGCGCTCCCTCATAAGTAAACATGTGTTTGCCGTAGTTAGTCCGTATCTTTGGTAAGGCCAAGTAGTTGGCTCGTCTCGTGCTGCGTTTAGAGATGTTTTTTATTTGCGTTAGTGAAATAGAAGTGTGAATAGTTTTTGTTAGTATTTTACGAACAAGAATACAAGCTTGGTAGTAGTACAGCTGTTTTAAGTTCATAAGTTTTGTTTCTCTATAAACTTTGGCAGTTGGTGTTAAGTAGGGGTAATGGAAAAGCATTTTTATTAGTCTATTTTGTAGTACCTGTAATTCTGTTAATTTTGTTTTATATGCACTTCCCCAGATTTCAATTAGATAATTAAGATGTGGTTTAATCAGTGAGTTATAGATAAGCAAACGTGCCTTTTGTGGTATACATCGTACTATGCCACGCAGGGTGCCCAGCTGTGAACACAGATTTTTCTTTATATGATCGATGTGATCTGCCCATGATAATCGACTATCTAATCTTAGTCCAAGATATTTCTCTGTGTATTTTTCTTTTATTGGTTCATCGTTTATTGTTAGGGGTGTATGAAGAGGTAAACGCTTGTTTTTAGCTTTAAAAATTATGTACGATGTTTTGGAGATGTTAATAGTTAAGAGGTTTGATTGCAACCAGTTGTAAAGTGTGTCAAGATCTTTTTGTGCTAATTAACTAATCAACAATAAAAGGGTTGGTGCTTCGGCCCATACAAGCGTGGATGTTAAGTTTACGAGCGAAATTAGTGTTGACGCAATATGCAGCCGCTGACTAAAATGGTTTCATTCAATTAAGTTCATCAACCTAAATCGAACAAAATTAATTGTTTTGATATTTAGCGTCAGATTGTTGGATTATTTTACTAAAAATAATCAGTTCAAATCATAGGGAGCCATCGGCCATATCATCCGCCATGCGTTCAAACAAAATGACTGTATAATCTGTGCGTTTGAATGACACTTGTAGTTTCTTCTCGTCTCGCTCGTATACTTTGAGACTGTTTACAGCAAGTTTACAGTAATAAAAAGTAATGTAAGAATACTAAACCCCACGCATTATTGCTAAGAAAATAAAAAACTAAAAGTTGCAAGGACCAGAAGCTATTTCCATTACCTAATTTTTGAGGTTATGTTGAGGTTCAAGTTTCTACAGTCCACCACTTCACACATCTTACAGAAGCAGATTCGCCAAGGGCTAAGGGAACTATTAGACTAACATTGAACTAAAATGGCATTGTTATCTAACTGGCAACGAGGAAATTGGGGTTCTGTGGATTCAAGATGGCATACTTTGTTTTGCCCTGCGTTCGTGCCTCTACTTGATAATGCTGTCCTTGTGATCAGCATATAACAACGACGATGATACATGAAGGAAGAAGAAGATCAGGGCAGAATAATCATCTAGATTGCAACCATACAGATCTACGCTAAGAACCATTGTCATAAAACTATCCAGTGTCCACACAAAGTAAGGTTGTCTTTGAATATAAGTAGGTAGTAAAAGCCTAAATAAATGTTTAGAATTAATTATGTCCTGTATTAAAGCAGTTTTTATAAAAAAAATTAGGTATTACTTTATTTACCTACAGCCTTGA
This sequence comes from Athrips mouffetella, assembly GCA_947532105.1. NCBI lineage: Eukaryota > Metazoa > Arthropoda > Insecta > Lepidoptera > Gelechiidae > Athrips > Athrips mouffetella. Next base: position 14,832,713 of record OX383981.1, on the reverse strand, counting down.
TTCGGTTGGTCTTCAATGTGGTCTATGATCTTATGATTGAAGTTCATTTGCATGTCATAAAACAAAGTAATTATTCCCTGTTTTGACTGTTATAATTAAATCTTGGCTACATTTTATTGATTCTTGAAGAGCTTGGCCGACCTTATCAACTTACTGTATAACTTCCTGTATTGAAAATCCTATACAACAGCAAACACTACTAAATATATACCTTACATATTAATACTTCCTTAATATTTTTTCTCTGCCACTCAAATATATTTACCATGGATATTTATTCATAGGACATGAGAGTAACTCTCTAATAATAGATGAAGAGCACCACAGATTAGATAATAGTAATCCCTACTTTACTTGTAAACTGGAGGATGGGCAGCAGCATCCTCCTGTGTATCATACTATCTTAATTACTGCGGTCACCTGCAACCGCGGTCCATGGTGCCAGCCGTAACGCTGATAAGGGAGGTGACTATGGTACTTCCCCTCCACATTTTTTCCAGCAAAAGCTAGAATTCTGGAGGGAGCTCCCTGTCCTGTAGTGAACGTTTCATGGGATGTTATGATGAATCCCTACTTTATTGCATACCAAATCGAATAGGTAACAACCAGTCTATAAAATAGTGCATCCTAAAACTAAATATAAAAAAATACAGGGCTGGTTGCAACCTGGCTTGTTTGGTACAGTCAAACAAAAAGCTTATTTTCGACCTTAGTAAGTAAATTGAATAGTAGGTGCTAACTAATTAAGAAGTACCTATTGGGTGGTGCCAGCAAAGAATAGTACCAACCCATCTCTACCCGTGGGTGTCGTAAGAGGCGACTAAGGGTTAATGAACCAGAGGATGGGCTGCAGCATCCTTCTGTGTATTGTATCATCTTACACTCTGCGGTCACCAACAACCGCAGTCCATGGAGCCAGCTGTAATGCTAACAAGCTTGGTGACTATGGTACTTCCCCTCCACATTGTTTCAGCAAAAACTGGAATTTTGGAGGGTGATTCCTGTCCTGTAGGTACATGGCAGGATTCATATGTGCCTATATGACGCACAAAATAACTTTGGCCCTGTCATTGATGCGCAGGAGGAAAAAATGGCCCATTTTTTACTACTGCGCATTAATGACAGGGCCAAAGTTATTTTGTGCGACATGTACTAGAATACAGAGTTTTAGGACTACCTGTTCATTCCATTGCATCACTGACTGAGCATAACATGAGATAAATAAAATAAACTAGTTCTTTTATTATTATTACAAGTGCAGATGGGTGAGATCACATATATGGATCCGTTTCCATGTGTAATCAGTTCATGAAATATCCAATAGTTTTTCAAATTACAATATCTGCATAATTTTGCTCCCGCTGCTGGCTGTTATACCTACTTACTGACTTTCTCATAACCTTAGAGGTTCATGTAAGAAACCTGTCATAGAGTCCAAATTGCATGTCTTTTATAATGTTTTTATTAACATTTAGGCAATAAAGAATATTACTTAAAGGAAACTGTTATGCTGCTGAAAAAACTCCTTTATTAGAAAATGTATGATTATTGATTGATACACTGGCAAGTAAATAAATAAATATAAGTTTTTATTTTCTCCACTTTTACAAAACAGTTTTTTTAAGAAACGATATGAGATGGTGGGAGACTAGAGCCTGAGCTAGGTCTGACTTGTATTACAGGTCTCCAGAAACCCAACAGCATTACATACAAATTAAACAACCAAATTAAAATTGAGTGTTTTGTTTCGGTAGCTTTCTGTATCTTCCTCCAAGTTCTGTATAGGCAGAGATAGGAACCTTGTAAAAGAGGTACCTCCTGTCACAGACTCTTTGCTTTCTTAACTTTTTGTGTTTCTATATATTTTCTTTTGATCTGTCAGCCTTCAACTTTTGAACTAGTTACTCCTAATATAATTGTGTCCATCAATTTCTACTTATTTCACTCCTATCATCTATTGCTTGGTATTAGGTTGGGTCTACTTCCATAGAGGAAATAAATCACTCCGTTTTATCTACTTCATTGTAGGTACTTAAAGATCATTGCTATCTGTCATGACAAAAAAACAGCATCAATGGCATCTTTAGCCAAAAATAGATGAATAGGTACCTCGGTCAACCACGGTCACATACAATACTTCATGTCGTCAACAAGCGTAATGTAACCCATCATTCATCTCAGTCATTCATGTAAAACACTGAGATTCCAGCTTTTAATTATTACACTTTATCGAGGTGTGTCTGTTGCATTTTACTTCTTATTTTTTTTATAAATCAAAGGCGTATGCTATTCAAACTTCTTTGGAGAAAAAATACTTGGCATCACATCTCATTACAAAACGTAGAAAAATTAGGTTATGTACAAACAAAACAAATAAATTATTGTCATGTTGACGGATGTGGATACAGTGTTGCCAGTAGTATAATCAAAAGTTCCGATATACATCGTGTTATTGCGTGTGCAGGATAATAAGGAGTTTTCCTTGATGTTTGTCACCTAAGTCCTTTTATTGTCATTGTTCGTAATTACTTTTGATTGATATAAAACCTTTTTACAAGAAAATAATCACATATTTGACAGCATCAATCAACTGTTTTTTCACACGATCATAGAAACTTAGTAAAAATATTTTTTTCTTATTTGAGTTGCTTTAATATCAAATGAACTAAAAAAATCTGGAAAGAAACGTGGTGACTTAACTTTTTTTTTTATGGCGGACGCTAACTAGGATTCTGAACTTGAACTGTAAATAGTTAATGAGCGAGAGTACAACCTCTTCCGAGTTCATGATTCAATGAATTTTAGTGTGAATCTTTTTTCACCCACCGACTTATAGTCACCGTACGTACATTCTACCGAAAATAACAATAGGTAGGTACTAAAATACAATAAGTAATACTTATGCTTGAAAATTCGAATAAAACGTGAAAAAGATATTTACCGTAGAATAATAATATCTTTTTGGTATTTACGAATTCTAGTCATACTGATTACGTGATGGTGACCGTCCGTGACCATCCAGTATCACAGTTGCCATTTTCCATTTTCCCAGCTATAACTAGCAGGGTCATCTAGTTGAACTTTCAAAAGCTACCGGAAAACAAACACCCTATTTTGGCTCTGAACAATTATCTCGCCTCCCCCCACCTGCCGCGCTTGCCTGTACGAATATTTTTTTAGTTCTGCGAATTAACGGTCACAGCCAGAGTTAAGTAAAAAAAAAGAAAACATAGCATCCACCAATCAAAGCCCCATTTAGGACTCGAAAGTTCCTAAATTGTATTAAAAGTTCCGCATCAGCAACGCTGAAAATAAACCAAGAGCTGGCACACTTTTTTTAGGGCCATACTACTAGCATATTTGCCATAAGTTATATGCTACGTTATTGGTTGTTTAGAGTAGAGAACACATAAAAATAATAGAAAAAATGATGAATGTGGGACAGTTTCAAAACTACTTGAACCATGCTTGAACCTAAATAAATTGGCAACGATCCCAGTGTACCTACATCAAAATAGAGGTAAAACTCTATAGGTACCTACAGGTAATAAAATTATAATTAGGCTGAATGACTTATTTTTGCTTAGCCGATCATCGTAAAAAAATATCAAAATTGGAGGCAAAATATAAAACTTGTTCACCATTCACCAAAGACCGTGATCTTCACGATTATAAACATTAATTAAAGAGTTATATTATGCGGTATATAATATTCATCGACTAGAATCAACATTGCTCATATTTCATGATTGGAAAAACTAGAACGAGCACTCACTTTTAACATGATTAAGAACCTAACTAGGCAATCGACTATTTTGGCCTTTTTCTGTTACTTTCATCATTATTGCCCTATCATTAATGCATTATCATCATCGTAACATCCATTAAACGTCCACTGCAGGTCAGGGAGCTCCTGAACTCCAGAAAAAACGCGTGGTACTTACCTAAAGTACTTAGTCGAGAGGATTTACCATAATCACCACGCTTGTTAACATTGTTATTGGTGACCGCAGTTTGTACGATGTTACGCTATACAGAAATATGCTGGTGCCCATCCTGCGGTTCATAAGCCCTTAGTCGCCTCTTATGACACCCACGGGTAGAGATGGGTTGGTACTATTCTTTGCCGGCACCACACGGCTTTTGTCCTATTATTCCGTTCTATATAGTCTGTTATTTATCCTAATATATTTCATAAGGGCACTGGTTTTTACACAGAGCGACTAGTAAGTACTTATTAGGATTTGCCTGGCCAACCTGACTGTCAGAGTTTTTAAACTGCAAATGGCCTTTGACTTGGCTTAGCGACTAATATTAGATACAGTTGCTAACCAACCGTAGCTTAATCAACGGCGCGGCGTTACGTGCCTTCCGAAACACAGAAACGCTTTAGTTATGTGTCACTAGCGGTCACTGAACTGGGTCCTGACCACGGTTAACGTTGCCTAATTTTATGGATTTGACTCGATACTCGACCTCTTTTATTTAAACCTCATTTTTATGTGAACGTTCGTGTCAACTGGTAAGGGCACGATCAAGGAGGTTTTGATTCAGAATGGCGGATGTCTCCATTTTCGTATACCACTAAAAATTACAATATTTTGTAATCAAAATATCATGGTCAATGTGACGTTTTTATTTAATGAAATTGATTTTGCCGATTTGTGTTGATGTTAAGATTCGATTAAAACCAAAAACATTGGTGGCTGCAACTTCTTAAGATTATTTTTTTACGAATTTCTAAGACATCCAATAGGTTCCATGGGTTTTGTCATTTATGTAACAAGATATAAATTTTTGATGGCTGTTTGGAAGTTAGTCTGTGCCTCTCAAATACGCGTATAATCTGTGCCCGCTAAAAAGAAATAATGCGATGTGGACCTCCATCTCAATGCTATACAACCTCCTTAAATGTATATTTTCGCTTAAATCTTTCTTTTTCTCGTAGTCATGGTATAAAGTCTATACTTTGTAAGACTAAGTATGTCTTGTGTCTAAGTATGCAACTCTTGAATAAAAGGGATTTAAATCGAGTGCCATGAATCACTCGCGTCGCTCAGGATTCTAAGACTTGAATCAGTCGTGATTCAGTCATTAGAATCCTTCACTTTCTCTTGATTCATCTCTGGCCCTCGCTTTAAATCACTCTTTTATTCACTAATTGCATAATATACTATTTTTTACATTTTGTATACTCAGTAAAAAAAATAAACATTAGATTTCTTTTAGTGATGTAGAATCATCCCATTGACGGATCATCGTTATTTTTTACACCCTGTATAGGGTGTAAGGGACGGTGTACCGAAAACTGAAAGGGCGTGCTCAGTCAACGAAACTGAACAACTTTCCCTAAGAAACATATGTTGGGAAATGAAAAAAAAATTTGACCTCTCCATACAAATTGCCCACTCCGGTCGAACAGTTTGTATAGAGAGGTAAAATTTTATTTCATTTTCCAACATATATTTCTTAGGGAAAGTGGTTCAGTTTCGATGACTGAGCACGCCCTTTCGGTTTTCGGTACACCCTTTATAAGTACCATATAAAAAAATATGGTTGGTCCAAACAGTTTTTTCATACATCGTTAGCAATCACTAATAAGTATTCTACGAAATTATTACTTATTTTCCCCTTCACACAACAAAACGCTACAAGTCAAAGGAGCGAACTTTCGAGAATGCAGTTTAAAACTCTAACTGCACTTACAGCTCAATCTTTAACATAAAACAGATGCGCTCGACACTCGAGACTAAACTCTAAAAAGTTGCCAAGGGCGAGTAGGACGGATAACAATTTTATTGAGGGTTCCGTAGACATTTTTATTTAAATCAATGTGTCTTGTGACCGACTGTACAAACTTAAATGGTAGACTCTAAACATACTTAACAACATTCCCCGAAGAACAAGCATCATTTGATAGCACATTTTGTAAGTCAGGTCGAAATTTTTTTTTCGTATTTCGACCTATGTTCTTTGCGAAAAGTTGTTCAGTTTCATGGTTAGAATCTACCATTTAAGTTTGTGCAGTCGGTCACCGGACACATGGTGTAAACCGTTCTGTAAGTGCCTTAGATCGAGGTCAAGATTAAGCCCATTGATAATAAAAAAAAAAGAATTAAATAAAAATGTATGTACTCGTAATTGACATTAGAATGCCCATACATTTTCATTCTATTAGCGTTTTTGATAGAGGAAAACTACTTATCCCCGGCCACAGCAGAACTAGCAACAACCCCTTCTTAGAATAAAAGTTATGTCTAAGATCAAATGTATTTTTTAATGTATAAAGAAAACGTCTCTCCGCCGCCCGAGTGTAGATAAAGCATTTGTCTACGGTCCCGTGCTGCTAACGCTGCAGGGATTCTTATCGCTTCGTTGTGCTCTCCTCGCACGCAAAACTGTAAAATACTTACGACTCACCTGCCTGCTTAGCACGCTCCCCGAGAGAAAATATATCTCGGAGAAATGTCAGTTTAATTGGGGAATTATGTCATCTAATCTATCACCGCCAAGCGCGAAGAAATTTCAGCGGAGGCAAATGTTTAGCAAATCCACAAATTACGTTTTTGATATTTTAGACAGAGATAGCTTTATACACTAATACCTGTAATCGTCCTTGTCTTTCAAAATGTCTCGCACTGCTCGGATGTCAACAAAACATGACCAAGTCTTTAATCTATGGGCCTAGATAAACTGACAACTGAAGCGTGCTAAGTCGGCTGGTGCCCTGTGTCACGGAACCCAAAGATCTCGCCTACAGTTGCACTTCGCTCGGATCGTTTAAGTGTTCGAAACTTGAAAATGAAGTCGCAACTTGGAACACACAGTATGACTTGCATGAAGTTGTGTGAGACAGATCTTCAGTTTATAGATTCTAGGTATGAAAGTAATTTTACAAATTGATTTACGTATTTTAGTTTGGTCGAATTTTCTTGCCCTGTAAGTCTAAAGCCCACGTCACACAGAGCTGTACAAGCGGTAAAGCGGTCCGAGGGCGGACGTGCGGGAAGCGAAAGCGTTCCGGGACCGGTCACACAGAGGTACCGCGCGGAAACCGCGGCGGGACAGCGGGGCGGTAGTGGTCGGTGTGACATTATTTATCTGTGATTATTCAAAAGACGTAAATCCTTTGCTCTAAATAAAAAACCAAACTGATAACCTAAAAAAAAGTCTGCGCAAAGCCGCAAAATTCTTGTAAAAAAAATACAACGACAAAGTTCGCGCCCGGACCGCACCGCACCGCGTCGCGCCGCGCCGCGCCGCTGCCGCTCTGTGTGACGGGTTGCATTGAACGCAATGGAATACAGCGCCCGCTCCCGCCGAAAGTTCGGCCCCGCGCCGCGCCCGGTCCGCGGGGTTGTATTAGCGGCCCGGCCGCCCCCGCGCCGCACCGCGCCGCGCCGCGACCGCTTTCAATGTGACAGGGTGCATAAGAACTCATACTTTACAAAAAATACCGGCACCGGAACGCTTCCGCTACCGCCTCAGTGTGACTTGGGCTTAAACCGGAACTCGTTTAGGTTAGGTTGTCAGTAAAAATTTAGGTTAGTACTTAGGGGTTTAACCAAAAACAAGCTTCAGAATCACATCAAGCTTGACACATTGGACCGTGTCTCGTTTTAATCAATAGACGTACGGGCTAGAGTCGCACTGCGAGTGTCAAGCTTGACCTGTCGTTGACTGTACCTACCTACCTACTAGCTAGATAAGAAAGCAAATTTTGTAGTACGCTTATTTTTTTTATTGTCTATGGGCTTACTCTTAACCTCGATCTAGTCTTGAGGACAGAGATGAGGTCGAGGATGGAACGAGCTTGTCCAGAAGAAGTCTATTCACTAGCGACTTGAATAGATTCGGGTTATATGAACTCGGGAACACAGACACAGACAGAGAATTCCACTCTTTGGCCGCGAGCATTCTAAAAGATGTTTCAAATGTGCGAGCGAATTTGCGGAATATCAACCAAGTATGGACTGGAATCCCGATGGTAGAAGAGAGATGGTGGAATAAGCTCGTTGAGCCCTTGAGCACACTCTCCGAAGTACAATCTGTAGAAGACCGACAGACATGCAACCTTGCGACGGTGGGCCAGACTGTGAAACTTGGTTTCATCTCATCACCAACGAGCTTCTTGGCTCTGCGATCTATCAAGTGCGTCTAAAGCCCAAGTCACACTGAGGCGGTAGCGGAAGCGTTCCGGGGCCGGTATTTTTTGTAAAGTATGAGTTCTTATGCACCCTGTCACATTGAAAGCGGTCGCGGCGCGGCGCGGTGCGGCGCGGGGGCGGCCGGGCCGCTAATACAACCCCGCGGACCGGGCGCGGCGCGAGGCCGGACTTTCGGCGGGAGCGGGCGCTGTATTCCATTGCGTTCAATGCAACCCGTCACACAGAGCGGCAGCGGCGCGGCGCGGTGCGGTGCGGTGCGGTCCGGGCGCGGACTTTGACATTGTATTTTTTTTCAAGAATTTTGCGGCTTTGCGCTGACTTTTTTTAGGTTATCAGATTGGTTTTTTGTTTAGAGCAAAGGATTTACGTCTTTTGAATAATCACAGATAAATAGTGTCACACCGACCGCTACCGCGCCGCTGTCCCGCCGCGGTTTCCGCGCGGTACCTCTGTGTGCCCGGTCCCGGAACGCTTTCGCTTCCCGCAGGTCGGACGGACCGCTTTACCGCTTATACCGCTCTGTGTGACTTGGGCTTTAGATGAGCCATCCCAAAGGTGACAGCAATTCTTCATGCAGGATCGGACTTGGCTTATATAAAACTATAACTATTTTAATGCCTCTGGTGATTTACGAGTATGTACCCCAATTATTTGTATGTGTCTGTAGAACATTTAAAACAGAGTCTTCATAAGATTCAAAATGGCGGAACATTTTTCACAGAGTATCAAGAGTAAGTTAGAACAAGTTATTACAAGTTTTTTCCTTCACATCTGAACTCTTTGCAAAGCTTAACCTTATCTTCTTTGAAACTGGATTAAGTATTAACTTGACTTTAACTTCGCAAACAAGCGTATCTGGCTTCTAATTAAGTAGGTATTATTTATGATGTTGAAAGTCCTTACCTATTGTGTTGAGTTTGACTTAACTTGTTTGAACTTGTTTGTTTTGACTACAGCTTTGGTCCTCCGTACCTGCTCCGGTCCGGTTGATACTCCGTTTAGGTACACTCGATGGGCAACTCTCAACTTACAATCTGTAACCTGTTTGATCAATATAATACGACTTACGAGTATTTGACTAACTAATATGATATGATACAAAAATAGAAATTATTTTCTTTCCATCCGAAATAGTTAAGTTCTACCACAGAATTTAATATAATTAATGAAAAAAATATTGTTTACCTAGCTAGAACTAAGGAATTCATGATACTTCTTGGTACTTTTTTTTAGCTAAGTAGGTATTTTTAAAGCGTGAATAGACGGGACTATGAATCGATGTAGGTACTATCCCCTCTATTGTAGACAGTCCCAGACGGACAGAATGTGTAATCTCCAATTAATTAGATAAATCGTAACCTAAATCGTACAAAAAATAAGTCTACCTAAACCTTTTAAAATACAGGATGTCTGTGAAACGAATGTACAGTACAATAAGCAAAATAACAATTTTGTTTATTACTTTCTTACAAAATAAACGCGAAATTTATTACACCAATATCTCTCTTGTACAAAAATGCTTAATAAAATGTAACCAGCAGTTATTACGGAACATTTTTCACCGGCTCCCAATAACAACAGCTATGTTGACATGTTTCTTTACGACCGAGTGAAGAATAAAAACCAATTTATCGCCAAATGCAAACCTAAAAGTAGATAATTTACGATCTTCCCGCCAAAAAGGGTTCGCAATCGGCCATTTTGTTTTTCCTACTATCGACAAATAGTTTTTACGACTCCCGCATAGAGTATCAAATCGCTCAAAGCGCATTCCTTCTGTCTACGTCTCATTTTACGCAAGTAAAATGTAATAAGCAAAATAAATCTAGGTCGGCGAGAAATATAAAATAAGTTTTATGCGAAATAACCCTCAATTGCTATGGTATAAAGATGAAATTGCAGAGCTTGATGTGATGCCAATTTCGGAGCACATTATGAATAGAAAACAACCCCTGTTCAGTAGCACAGGGAAGCAAATGGCGTGGGGTAACAGGATACAATATTTATTGTATTCTGGGTAACAGATTATGAGAAGTTGTTTTGTGTTGTACAAAAGGTGCTCGTGGGCTAAGCGTGTATATTTTTATCCGTAGCTGTTGTTTTCTCTACTAATAGCAAAAAACTTTTACATCCTTTCTTCTATTTTTAACCGACTTCAAAAAAGGAGGAGGTTCTATGTTGCACTGTACTTATGTATTTTTTTAGGCATGTTTTATTCGACCTCTTCTAAAACAGTTTACCATACTAGGATCAAACTAATTTGAGCAGGCGCATAACACGCGTAACTATTTTTGCAGCCCCGCAATTACCAAATACAGACCTTTTTGAAACAATTCGAAATCTTTCAAAAAGTTAAAATACAGATAATAAATGTCATGTGTCAATGGGAGACGGGCGCACTCCGTTCGGCATACCGATTTTATCCGTAGAGATAGGTATTAGTGCGGAGTACTGTTATCTTCGGCCATCGGATGTACAAAGGCATTCAGAGACGGATTCGTTATGAGTCTTTGCCATTGATTTATACTCCAATATTATTTAAGTTTTTAACATACAAATAGACGTTCTTTGTTACTACAAAGACGGAGAAGTTACTTTTCACGTTGATTAAACTTACTGTAACGTAACGATAAAATCAACTTTGTTGCAAAGTTTCTTGTAACAAAGCAAAGGCAATAAACTCCATACAGCCTAGTCTCTCGTCGACTAAACTCGCCGACCACAGATAAGCCAGCTACATCCCTGTACAACTACTTACCTAATCTCGTCTGCTATCTGGGGTTAGAGGCCAAGCGATACCGTAAGCCGAACATTTTCGACAAGCAAATCTATACTAACTAAGGTTAATTTCTATTTGAACTATTAATTATCTTGAATTGGTTGTATAGTTTGGATACTTGGTCTAATTTCGATTTTGATTGATTACAATCTCTTTCTGTAGGAACTTCATATCTATTATTAAGCGTAGAGTAATTTTGTTCTTTTACTGAATTTCTTAAAGTGCTGGAAGGTTTTAGTTCAAAGCATTTTTGTAAGTCGCATAAAAACTCTAATAAGTAATTTCTAAGATTTTGTGAATACCTTATTAAGATTTTCGTTAAAATAAAAGAACTGCTGTCTTCTTAAAACAATCTAAAAGCTTCCCTAATTTCCCGCTCACAAAACAATAATTTCTTGTCACAAAAAAAGCTTTGTCCCGGAATATTACGCAAAGGCTGATCCTACATTCAGCCTAATTGTTTGTACGAGCGGACGTGGCCGAAAGCTGTAAGGAAATACTTGACAGCTCTCCGGCATGATTTGATATGACGGGTTTTTAATAGAGGAACATCGTTGGATAGTACATTTTCTGCGTCGTTGAAAGTTGAAATTTATTGTAGTCGACGTGTAATATTGTTAACTAGCTGATGAGGGCGATAAAGGATGCAACAGGTGCACAAAAACAAAAAGGCATAAAACGATACAGTACACTTTAAATTGTATTCAGTTTACGTTCCGTTACACACGGAACGAACATAAAAAAAATCGAATAACATTCCATTTCACGCTAAGCATTATACAAATAAATCCTTTCTTGAGTTTTTCTAATCTTTAAACGTCTTCAAAGTTCATTAACTAAAGTAACACAAGGAGTTAATCCCTGGGACAGGGTGTTACAGTTTTTTAAGCTCACATTTGACACATCCGCGTCGCAAGGCTGAATAATGGTCGTGGCCCATTAGAATCGGCCCCTGCTTTCTAAAAATAAACAGGATAGATGGGGGGTAAGTGTGGTTAGAATGAAATTTAAGATGGTTCCGTCCGAGTCCCATGACCATCTTCCGGATCTACGAGAAGCAGTATGTACACTCGGCCGCACGGCAGCAAGTAAGTGGAAACAAAACCATTATAAGCTGAACCAGCGTTACGCTACAAACACCCGAAACCAGAGACATGCTCAAGTCAAAGTGTTTACTAAGAGCGCAGTTTGTTACATCGTTTTTAATCTGTGGCTAAACATCACTAGTGTAGAAAGGTATAACGTGTATATTTTTTTGCGTCAATTAGTTGAGTTTAAGTTTATTGGTTCACAATTATTAGTCCTTTTTTGCTCTTAGTAAAAGTGATAGTCGAATTAACTTAGTATAACTTTAACTAAATAAGAGTTATAAATCCACGTCACGACGGATCTCTAAAACGTCAATTATCCAAAACTTCAAGATGGCAGCTTACATTTTCCCGCCCATTTTGATCCCTGTCTCTAAATGTTTATTTGTGGGAATCTGTTATATGTGGGGTATTACTGTGGAGTGTCGTTTTAGACACTTTAGTGTTGTTTTAAACTTCTGAGTGAATAACATGGGATTTATTTCGTCGTTTTCTGTTTAAGTTGGGATTGAGAAATGATACATATTGTCTGTGTCTTTTTTAAGGCACGTTACGTCTCTTAGCCAAAGCCAACCAATAGATGTCGCTAGTGTTTCTGAATCGCGCTATTTTCAACAAATACTCAAAAAGCTGTGAAAACGATTTTCCAAACATGTTACTTTAAATCGATTTATCACCAACAGATGTCGCTGTAGCGTTTTGCACTATTTTGAAAAAATACTCGAAATACCGGAGAAAACGATTTTCTCCAGACTTGTTACCTACTTTAGATTCTCTGCCTACGTCTGTGTTTCCGAGTTCATATACCCGAATATATTCAAGTGAATAATTTTCTTCTGGGCAAGCTCGTCCCATCGAAGACCTCATCTCTCTCCTCAAGAGGTCAAGAGCAAGCGTTCATCATAAAAAAAAAACATTAAATAAAAAAAGGGAACGCAAGGAACATTTGTTTGTTGAAGTTTTTAAGTATTATTTTTATATTAAGCTGCTTTAAGAAGGTATATAATGTTCTGGCTTCAATTTCTCTACTCAAAATGGAAAGCATTATTATTATAATAAAGAGCGTTTTAACTAGTTTTTGTAATTTGCAAGCCGAAAGTAATACCGAGCTTATGTTTTATTACTCTGTGGAAGTTGGAGAGTAGGTGAAACTTTACAGGAGTGAGTATTTTCTCAGTACTTTTAGAAGAAAGAAATTGTCTAATCTTTGCACAATGAATAATTTACAAATATATTAACAGAGAGCTACAATAATCTGTTTAGTAGGTAAAAAAAGTCAGCAAAATTTTAAAAGTTTGTACATACATACATACATAACATCACGCCTCTTTCCCGTTGGGGTAGGCAGAGACCACAGTCCTCCACCTGCTACGATCTTGACATACTTCCCTTGCTTCCTGTACTTTCATCAATCCTTTCATACATGCTCGTCGGTTTAGGGTACTTTTAACCTGGCCTTTATTCAGAACTTAAAAGTTTGTACTTAATTTAAAAGTAGCTTCCAGCAACCGGTACGCCAATATGTAGAGTCTGCAGGAAATAGTAAACATAACAATAGCATGTTACATAGGGTTGTATAACAAATGCCTCTCAAGTCTGAGATTGCACTCAAGTTCCATAATTTGTATGTGTAAAGTACATCTTGAGAACAATCTCACACTTAAGAGGGATTCCGCTTAGACCACGAAACTGAAACTCACTCCCTTAATAGATAATTTTATTTTCCCAGCTCCATGTCCACTTTATGAATACGAATCTAGTTGGGAACTCTCATTTGGCAACTTAAGCATTCCCTCTGGAACTAGGCCGTTATTACTTGCTAAGTATGAGTGGTTATTTTCTTTTCTTTTCCGAAGTACCTACAAATCAGATAGTGAATAACAGGTTTTATCAAAATCTGAAACTTTTTTTATGTACGTGGGACACTCAGAAATATTTGCGACACTAAAAAAAATTGTTCTACAGGTACATATATTTTTATTAAATCTTTTCAAAGTACTCTCCACCAGCCTCTATACAAAGATTCATGCGTCTGAACCAGTTTTCAAAACACTTTTTCCAGTCCGCCGTAGACACCTCGTTTACAGCCTGCTCGAACGCAGCCAGCGCATCTTCCGGCGACGAAAATTGTATCCCCTTGAGCTGATTTTTTATTTTTGGAAATAAAAAGAAGTCACACGGTGCTAGATCAGGGCTGTAAGGAGGGTGACCCAGGAGTTTGACTGGTGTGCTGTCCAGGAAGTCCCTCGTTTTGAGCGCGGTGTGTGCAGGCGCATTGTCGTGGTGGAGCAGTAGTCCGCGGAGCCCTGTGTTTGGTCGCTTGTTGCTCACAACAGAAAAAACTTCTGGTAAACATTTGGTAGTAGTATACCATTCGGCGTTGATGCTTCTTTGATCTCGTAAGGGAATTGAGGCCAAGTGGCCAGTCAAATTAAAAAAGCTGGCGATCAAAATCTTCCCCCCGCTTCGAGATCGCTTCACTTTGGTAGGCGTTGGTTCATTTTGAAACACCCAAACTGTCGACTGGCGCTTGGTTTCTGGATCGTATTGATAAATCCAGGACTCATCACCTGTTACGATGTCGTAAACACGCCGAGACGAGCCTGCTTCAAATTTGTTCAGCATATCACGGCACCATTCCACCCGGGCCTGCTTCTGAGCGTCGGTGAGGTAGTGCGGCACCCAGCGCGATACTATCCTCCTCACGCGAAGATGCCCGTGTAGAATCTCGTGAACGCTTCCCGATCCAATCTTTAATATGTGCTGAATCTCCTGATATGTAATTCGCCTATTATCTTGGATTAAATTTTTCACTGCTAGCACGTTTTCTTCCGTAATAGCCGTCAAAGGGCGACCGCTTCTTTCTTCGTCCCTCAAGGTTGGTCGACCGCGCCTAAATTCGTTATACCAACGATACACGGTTGCCTTGGAGGGGCCTTCATCCATAAATGCCATTTGAAGTCTATCGAACGATTCATCCGGTTTCAGGCGACACTTGAAATCGTAAAAAATCATAGCTCTAAAATGTTCCCGGCGCAGATCCATTTTTCAGTAAGACACGATACTTTGAATTGGCTCGCAAAAAATGTGGAGGGAAATTTTGAAAATGGAACACACATATTTTTACTTACAAGTAATCATATTTTCGAAAAAGATTCTGACCGGCCAGTCTCCCATATATAAAAACTATTTTTCGCAATACTTTCTGAGTGGCCTGGTATTTGATAAGACTGAGTTCACAGTCCATACAATCATTTAATTTACTAAAACTCGATTTGTTACTTCGCGGTGCTTCTAACCTATAAATACTGTGGGACATTTCACACAAGGTCACCTGATCCCAAACTAGGCAAAGCCTGTACTATGGGTATCATATAATAATATACATACATAAATAGATAAATAACACCCAGACACAGAACAAACACTTGTGTTCATCACACAAATGTTTGCCCTGGGCGGGGATCGAACCCGCGGCCCACGGCGTGAAAGGCAGGTTCACTAGTCACTACCAACCACACCAACGGGCTTGTCAAAAAACTATAGATAGATCATAGGCAATACAAAAAGAAGATATTGTTTCTTTGATGGATATTTTAATTTTGTGCCTTGTACCTGATATCTACAAGCCAAAAACTTAAGTACAGCCGAAAACAATAGCTCGATTAGAAAGACAGCAGCACGGAGTGTTGCGTACACGTTGCGTACACGTTGCGTACACGTTGCCTAAGATATTGGAGCGATAGAGGCACATACGTATCCCTCCGTCCTGCTCTCACTGATAGCTTTGTCCTGTTGTCATTCTAAATTAAGCTACATTATTTCGACTGTAAGTACTTTATTTGCATTTACTTATATATAAGTACTAGCCCATCGGCACGTTACAATGTCCCCAATTCGTTGGTCCGAAATCTGACGTTTAGGACCAACAAATGTCAGTCGTTGTCAGTCATATTGTCAACATTGGATGCAAATAAACTTACCAACAAAATGCATTTCCAAAATCTTTGACAAAATGGAATGTTCTTAGTTGAAGAAACAATATACTCTTATTATTATTATTTCTTATTATTGTTTTTGACTATAATCCAATTAATGAAACTGAAAAACCAGGCCTAAATCACATATAAACAGTTAAAAGTTTGTTTTGTTCTTTCCCGCCATATTATTTCCGTTCCGTGTATTTAGCACCGACCGAAGTACTACACAACGTAGTTCACGCGATTTTTCACAGATGGCGCTATTTTTTATTGTATGGGGAAATTTTGAACCGCTTGTTCCCAAGACCCTATCTTGACTATATAAATCTTTGTTTATTTGTTAAAAAATAAAATAAAAGACGCATTCCATCGCATAACACGTGAGAACGAACGCATTACCGAACAAATCCTTGCCCTCAATTTGTTTATTCTTCTGTAAAACTGTAGAATTCTATAAAATGAACTGAATAATGAGGATATCGGTCTCGAAATTACAAGCTTCGAGAAAACACATGTTCCATAATAACATAGGGGCGTATAAGCGGCAGGTATAAAGCGCCCTTTTTTTTACTTTTTTTCTAAAGGCTGAATGAAAATTTCTTTTTTATTGATTCCTTTTTGAATTTCGAATGTGGTCGTGGTCGATTGAGTTCTGTTTGTCTTTTTGCGCGTTCGAAGTTCAAAGGTCTCGGAATTCGAATTGTTATTGTTAAAGTGTCGATCGATACTGTGAAATTTTCATTCCATTTTTAAAATAAATTGGCGACGACGCAGTTTCATATAAATTTAATGAAATGACACTATCATAACAGTCTATCTATTACTTCATAAAACAGAGCAATTTCTGTGTAAAATACCAATGTATTTTTAGTGGCGGCCGCAAAGCGGTACGCTATTAGAAAAGCGCTTAAATAACGCACTGTAAAACTCTTTTATAGACATTTTCCAAGAAAATTTTACAGTCTAATAAAATGGCAGTTTCTTTCACCACAGACGTAGAATGTCAGGAAAACTAAATGGAGAATAGTTTCAGACTAAAGGCGACACTATTGTCGCCTCTTTAAAAGTAAATGTTACATATGATTTTGTTTTAATTTTTTTAAGTTGACAAAGTTGTAGGTACCATGTTAATGTAAAGGTACTATGTTAATGTGGAAGCTTGTCATTGGCTTATAGCAATTAATTTATAGCACTCAAGTTGTAAATATAGCTGTAAGCATCCCAAAGAAAATAAAATAAAATAAAACATTTTGTTGTGCTTCGCCGTCTTGTAATAAATACTACTTAATTCATTTTTTTTACAGAATACTGAGTTATCGAAGAGATAAAATTAAAAACATAGTTTATTACTTCAGTGTTTTTCTGTCCAACTTACCATTTCATGTGTAATCAGTTCGGTTAGATAGTAATATTTTTTGACAGCTGTCAAAACGGGCTTACGATGGCCATAATCATAAGGCCTTACTTTACGGAATTCTATTAAATTTTTTCTGCTGCTGCTGTGATGAACAATTTAAAATTTTGACCCCCCATTTGGGATACCTTTACAATAATAATATTTTTATAATTCTTTCTTATGCAATTAAGTTGGAAAATCAGATTCTAAAAACTATTCCAAATATCAAGTCGATAGCATATATGAGTGGTTGCTGAGATAAACAGATGACAGACAGACAGACGAAATCGCACCATTACAGGTTTTTAGGGTTCCGATACCAAAATGGTAAAAAAAAGGAACCCTTATGGTGCCGCTCTGTCTGTCTGTCTGTCTGTCTGTCCGTCTGTCTGTCACACCTCTATATCTCAGCAACCACTTATGCTATCAACCTGAAATTTGGAATAGTTTTAGAATATAGTTGCCCAACTTAATTGCACAAGAAAAAATTTTGAAAAAAGTATGATTATTAATATAAAGGGGGCCAAAATAGGGGGGGGCAAATTTCAAATGGTCGCTACTAGGTCGAGTGGGGTATCATATGAAAGGGCTTTACTTGTACATTTTAAAATATATTTTTGTATTTTTTTAAATTTCTTAGTTTTAAAGTTATGATGAAAAATGTCAAGAAAAATACCATTCCCCCCCCTTATCTCCGAAGTTTGAGTAAGGAAAAATCTGAATTAATTACAGTTGACAGAAGTTAATATAAACTTTACAGCAAAAATAAAACGATCTTTCTAAGTTGCACAGTTTTTCAGAAATCTGCAAAAAACCTTTACAAACAAATTTAGTTTTGCGGTCCTGAAAATGGACTTTATTGCTTCCAAAAATACTATAGGTATATCGGAACCCTCGGCGCGCGAGTCCGACTCGCACTTGACCGGTTTTACTACTTTAGTTCGGAACCTTAAAAACGTTGACCTCATACAAGAAACGTGCGGTTTTTTGTTTGTTTAACATTTCAATTTAATTGTCACTGATGAACCAACACATTAAAACTGAACAGATTTTGGCAATTAACTGGAGCGTACTAATGCAATGAATTAATCCTCAGATCGTTCGTCCCATAAAACAATTAAAACAATCAAATTATGAATCTCCGACCGCAGTAGCGTCAATAAAGTCCCCAAATGAAATTGGCGCCAAAACCGAATGGAATAATTCGATTCTGCCGTAGATTCTGCCATAATAAAAATAATGTAATTACTCGTCAAACACATTGGAAGTTCATGCTTCGAAATTCGAATGAAATTTGAAATACACTTCTTGTTTTCGCCTTTTGATAGCACCTACCTCTACAGTCATAAAGTTATATGACAAATTCATTAAATCACAGGTGTGCCTTGGTAGCTGTCAAAAGTGTCAAAAGCTTATCTTTATGTATCAATCATTAATTTTCAAGCTTTAACAAACTAATCAAATTTATCACCAAATCGTTTTGAAAACGCGCAAATCAATACTTAATAGATACTGATATTGCGATGTCTTTCTTTCATTGAGTTTATGAAAAGACATAACATGAGAATTTGTTAGTTTTACTCTTAGTCTAGAAAATTTTACAGTTCTCAAGAGTTAAAGCTAGCAAACGAGAAATGTATGATAAAACCTTGCACAAAACGCGCGCAAAATGTCTGTCATCTAGACATGATGGCCACTCTTAACAGAGTTAAAGCTGCTCTGCATAATCGTGAAATATGCGACAGTGGGCACAGAGCCGTGGGGCGTATTAAGGGACTTAAGCACCCACGACCGCAAGCTTTAAAAAATTTAGTAAGTACTAACTATGCTACTTTTTACGTTGAGGCAAATAGATTGAAGGGTTACATTATTTATTTGATATAATCCTACTTATATTATTATAAACGCGAAAGATTGTTAACATGTTTGGATGGATGGATGTATGTTTGTTACTCTTTCACGTAAAAACCACAGAATGGATTTTAATGAAACTTTACAATAATATAGCTTATACATCAGAATAACACATAGGCTACAATTTATAAACCTGCGCAGACGAAGTCGCGGGCACCAGCTAGTAGCATTATACTTTCTTTAGTCTTCTCCTAAACGAAACAAGCTCTGTAAGTAATTATATTTTAAACCACGCACTATACCTATTTAAGTGATTTTATTTTAAAGTTTGCCAAAAGATGAACACAAAAAATTTCAAAACAGGAAATTAATACGCATCTTTTTTTAGCATTTCAGCATCGTTTTTTTTATTACAGTATAGTAATTTTACAAGCGCACTTCACCTATATTGTAATGATGAAATTATTCGGTGCTCAATAAATCAAATTACTGAAACCAACTCGCAATTTCGAGGTGCCGATGTGATATCGCCTGTAAAACTCACTGAATTAAATCGCCTGATAATATACTTACGTTCTGAAATAAATGGCTACTTTAACGAAATACATAGGAAGAGTTACGAAAGTATTTAAATTCAATGAGATTATTTAAAAAGCTGGACTAAAGAACCCGATTCACTTGAAAAAATCTGTCTTCACTCAATAAAGATTAAATTTATGTTTGACACTGATCTATCTTATATTTTACTGTTGAGTTTATGAGGTGAGGAACTAGTCTCTATTTCGCATTTGATTTTTGAGTAGTAGTAGTATATAACTATTTACCTCGTAAATGTATTTTCTCTTAGAACGTTATTTTTTGTATGACAGCGATTCAAAAGTCTTAAACAAAAACATTCCTTAAATATTTCTAAATACTTCTTCAGCCTTAATTCGTCTCTGTGTCATCACGACGTGACAACCAACGACGACGCTAATTCAGCGGGAATGTTTAAATTCTAATTTCAAATTGCGGAGCGTATTCTAATTTCAAATTTTCCCATTGCTGGGAGATTTACCTACTAACTTGCCAGTACTTCTGAATAGTGATGTGTTATTTTCTCTAAGGATTAGATACCGACACAAATTATTCTAATAGCAGCTTAATACTGTAGGTATGTATCGTATTCATTCTCACGTGGATGGAAGGGTATTGGCGTCTTTTTTTTTGGGAATTTTATGGCCTGCGTATTGGCGTCTTTTGAGATAGTATTGGTAGAGATAAATAAGACAAAATATTTGTAAAACATCCCGCTTCAATTAAAAATTAACTTACGTGTAATTGCCAGTTCCAAGTTATGTTAGAGTATTTTTGTCAAAGATGCACTTTTATGCAGCCCATATGTAGCTAGGCACTTAAATATATATATTTCTTTTGTCAAATTCCGTATAAGCTGCTGGTTGAATAATACTATAGACTCATACTTTTTATTATTTTTTGTGACGTACCCATTTAAGTGCCTAGCTACATACGAGGGCCAAACCGAAAAAATCGGGAATAGAATACTCAGGAATAAATTTCGACTATATCCACTTCAGACGACTATATCCGTTTCGACTATATCCACTTCAGACTGGAATTACTGTTATAATAATTGGTTTGATAGAATGCAAAAGTGCATCGATTGTCACGGAGAATACTTCGAAAAACAATGAAAGTAAATATTGTTGTATTATTTTTGTACTTTTTTCTATTCCCGATCATTCCGGTGTAGCCCTCGTATGGGCTACATAAAAGTGCATCTTTGACAAAAATACTCAAACATAGTTTTATCTATTACCTAGTAATAGTAATAATACGTAAATCGTTCTCATCCCTTAGTAATTTAAGAAAATAAAACCATTGTTTTCTGGCTGACAAACGAGTGTTAGCGACTCCTGTTTGTTTTCTCCACGATAATTAAGGATTGAAGGCTCTTAGTAGACTCGCTCTATTTGCATTGTATTCTGCATGACATTCAATAAGTATTCTGTAAAGAATCTACATTGAATAAAATTATCTGAATCTGAATCTAGTGTTTGTCGTATAATAAAGTGCGAGTTGGGATGGTAAGAAAGTGTGGTTCCGCGGTCTATTAGGCGGAATGAGAACTTCATTTGGCCAAGCAATAAAAAAGAAGTAGGTAATATAACTTCATACAATTTGGTTTGAAAAAGGAGCAATTCTATTTTAAAAACGAACAGTACCTATTAAAAACAAATAATCTGTTACCCGCGACTTCGTCTGGATATTAAATAAACTTTTTTCCTGATGAGAATTTAGTCGTCAATTTCATATTTCATCAAAATCTGTTATCAAAATCGCTACGAAATCATAATATTAGTATGGTCAGACATTTGACAACGGATCCCTAAACCAGCCTCTAATTCAAGCAGCCAGTCTTGGCCGTGACAACTTGATATAATTGGAGCGGCACCCTTACACAGAGACCTCAGTTTATTCTAGCTAGTGCTTGAAGAAAGCCATCTTGGAATATCTTGACTTAGTTTGCAGAGTTTAGGTGAAGTGGGCGAGAGAGAATTTCATTTGACAAGAGCTTTTGCTTGCAGGATTATGGTATGCTTAGTACGGGACTGGACAGTCAAATACTATACCTACGTTTCAAATGACGATAAGACTGGTTGATCGCTAAATTCACAGTGGTTCTCAGTAGTTGTGTATGCATATTTATTTAATGGCATCACATCTCATTACAAAACGTATTTCGCCAGTGCCAAAGTAAAGGAATTGTTACAAAATTATGGCGACACGCCAATGTCCAGTGAAAGATTGATTTACACAGGAATCCACATCTCGAAGATCGACGACGAGGAAAGCCTGTGCACCACGATGACTCCGATAAGTTGATAGGGAAAATTATTGAGGTCACGATGAAGTCCGCTTCTCTCCATCCAAAAATCTTGGAAAATGCATGTATGCCAATCTTCTAATAGATGTTCACTTTGAAAGTCGTTTACTGCATAACACCCAATCATAATTATTCATTCAACTCTTCAATAAACAGGTAAAACTAAAATTGAAATAGAAACACGACCGCCATCTTCAAATGTTGAAAAACGAACCCAGTAGTTGTGAAATTCTATGGTTGTGAAAAACTAAATCGAAACATAATGATAATGAAGTTAGTTTGACAGCTACTGACACAAATGTGTTGGTAAGCTTTGGCATTGACTCGTGAAACTGATTATATCTCTACATACATCGAGCGCGAATTTGAAATTGGAAGGTCGCGTAGGCTGCATATTCAGTACAGAAGACCCTCAGGAGGAGCACGAGAATCTCGCGGGCGGGTGCGCGCGGGGGTGCGGGGTGCATTACAAGGGGGGCGGAGAGTGGAGGGGGGCTGTGACAATATGGACGTCATATAAACCTATCCTGTTGTCAAGGTAATTATTACCCGTTTTGAAACGCGACCTGGACGCAAGTGCGTTTATCACAAAGTTAGAATACCGTTCCTTACTAACAAATCCACAAACACAGGAACTCCAGTTACAAACTCATGAACCCGGGGAAGTCTTAAAACCATGATCACGACTTCCCTAATTCAGAAACTAATTCGGCTTACATTGCTCGTTGAAGTAAGGATATTGCAATTAACATAACCAAGCCTCCCAGCAATGTATACCGAATTAGTCTTTGAATTCAGTTAGGTGTGATCGTGGCTGAAGTCATCACTCAACACTTGCCGTTGGCTCTTTGGTTTGCTTAGTCTGTGGCGTGTCAACATTTGTACTCGCCACGCGCGGCTGTGTCGACAGTCATTAAATCTAGCCACGTTTGAGATGAATATGTCTTGTGTTTGAGTTGATAGAGCTTTTAGAGAAACGTTTGATGGTTTGTTTGATAGACTGCTACTAGTTTCCTTGCCGTTGATATGTTTGTACACTCAACAGCACATCAGTAGAAACACTTTTGGACCTTATAGCGTGGTAATAGAGTTAAACAGTTTCTACCGACGTGCGGTTGACCGTACTTATGTAAAAATGTACAGTCAACGACAGGACAAGCTTGACACTCGCAGGGCGACTCAAGCTCGTACGTCTATTGAAATAAGAACGGTACAAAGCCAATGTGTCAAGCTTGATGTGCTCTTGACTAGGGTTGCCAACCGTCCCGCTATATAAAATAAAATAAAAAATAAATAAAGTTTTATTTCAGGTGACTAAGGACCCATATAAAAAACAACACAACTGAATCGAACTGAATCCAAAAATACAATATTAACAATTATTTTTTGTTCCCGTTTTGGTGCACAGACAGCCAATACCTGTAAATAGGGCTGTTTCGGTCCTCATAGATGGCTCTTAATATGCTGTTGTCAGTGCAGCTCAATCGCTCCCAAAAGGAGGCGATGCGTGCTCTGACAACGGCATAGAAATCAGGTACTCTGGCTTCCGCGAACATGGCCGAAGCACTGCAGAATCTCGGTAGCCCCATCAGGATACGGAATATATCATTATACTGCACCCTAATGGTGCTGTACGATCTTCTGCAGAACCTCACCCAGAGTTGACAAGTGTAGAAGGAAAGGCAATATGCATTAAACAATGTCAACTTGACCTGCCTGCTACACCCAGCAAATCTGCGTGCGATCATGTTCCCACGGACAGCCAGAGCTCTCCTCTCTCGCTCTATGTCCATGTCATCCCGCATGTCACCGGTAAGTATATGTCCCAAGTACTTGAATTTCTGTACAACCTGAACCGTTAAACCATTCAATATGCGGGACGCTAAAGATCCCGCTTTTCGGAATCAGTTACGCACCACACATATACACTGACCGACCACGCACGACCGTCAGCGATAGCCGTGGCCGGCCGAATGACAGGCTGGAAAAGCGCTCAACGCGCCTTAAAATAAAAAATCCTTAAAAGTGTCAAATATCAAGAAAATTACTCATTTAAAAAGTAATTCATACTTTTCATAACAAAGTGTTAAATACACTATAAGTTTAGTCTACAATTTTTTTTTTATATGGACCATTATCAAACTGACAAGGTGTTTCATTTTACTTCTTATCCTTATTTAAAAAGAAAAATTTACTTTTTTTGTATTCTAAACAAAATTTATTGAATCCCGCTTTTTAAACCCTTATCCCGCATTTAAAATCATAACTTCCCGCAGATTCGTATTTTGAAGTTGGCAAGCCTACTCTTCACTGTACAATCTAAGATATCTGTCGCTTAAAAACTCAGAAAAATACCAGGGTGACCTGACGTCTTATCTAACTAAGTTTTTAAAACTTGCGGTAATCAATAGAGATGGGTCAGGTTTCAGTGGGTGGGTTTTTTCATAATCGCAACGCAACCTTATTTTGTGATGAATATTTTTAGGGGAAGTGTTGTATAAATAAATAGTCTAGGCAACGAAGCGGATCGTTGTATGCAGACCCCCGCATTAAATCCTCAGTCGATGAAACTTTGCTGGGGTATTACACTACATGAGACAAACCTTCTATAAAAAAAAAATCGGTACTTCTAATTTTTCCATACAAAAATTACAAAAAATATGAGATTTTTTTTTTTATATTTTGTATTTACATCTAATTCATGATTCTTTATCATCGTGTCAAATAAAATCTGCCTGAGAAATTTATGTTGGGGTTAACTGCTTCGTTGTCTACACTAAAATGCCTACCTACTTATTCTGTTTACAACAATGATACAAACGGGAGGGTTTACAAAGTAAATCAGTTCACTCATGCATGGATTATTTGAAACTGTAATATATTTCCAACAACATAGTACAAAACATTCCGTTAGTTTTGTTATGTTTATTTCGAATTCGTAGCTTATTTATTATTTATTGGATTTCAAGCAGTCACCCGAGTGTGGTTGCATCTGTGGTGTGTCAACATTTGCTGTCGCCACGAGCTATTTGCCGATGAAAGTCAACTTTGCCCTGCAACGCTGCCTGCCAGACCAGGCTTGTACTTGCTTTCATAAACTCATATTTATTTGCATTGCTAGCAAAAATTGTGGCAAAAGAACATGAAGCCAAGTTTGAAAAATAAATTAAGAACTATAATAAAATAACCTAAGAGGAATGCTGCTACGGAGGGATTATTTTTAGTTTTAAATGATTATTCTTTAAGAAAAATATATTACAGACGTGACGGTAGATTTTTACACAGGGTGACCGTTGTTTTGTATCAGTGTTTTTATTTTCCCGCCTAATTATCAGCAGCGCCATCCAGTTGAACTTTGAAAAGGTGCTGGAATAGATTCTTTTATTATTTTTGACAAGGCGAAAGGTTCTGAAACATACAGCCTTTAAATAATTAATACAGTTTTTTAATATTAAGTAGCAATCTCAGAATAATGACCTCCTTGCTTCGTAGCAATAGACGCTTAAACTTTCAAGAACCAGTAATTTGAAATTGGAACACACTTCAACAAATCGATCTAATTACTAAATGGCAATCTATCAAAGAGATTGAAAAGGCTGCTTATCGAACCCTTAAGTTTAAGGGCAATTTCCAAAGGTCGACCCGGAATACTTACTTACTTAACCGAGATAATCTTGGATGTTTGAGATAGGATCGGTGAATGGCTGCAGAATTTAATTACATGTACTGCTCGATCGTTTTAAGGCCGTTTGCCTTAACATTTTATAGTTAGTCATGTATTTATCGTTCATTAATTAGAACGGTATTGGTATTGATCTTAAATTTTGTGAAATGCCTAATATGTTTTGAATGAAGCTATCCCATACTAAATGAGCAATTTGTATATATTTGTAATAGGTTTCTCGGAAACGGATCTAACGATTTCGATGAAATTTACCTCATGTCTGGGAAAATTAGATTTCCTCGTGTTTTAAGCATTTTTAAAAATACTGCGTTTTAGACAAAACCTACAGCGCTATCTGTTGGCGGATAGCCTAGCTTGCTCACCCGATGATATTTTAACGTTGAGGCGGCTATTATAGAGCGAAGCTCGGTCGCCCAGGTACTATTACATAATGTAACCTACGAAATCGAAATGTATATTATTTCAAACGTCGTTTACAAGAGGCATGACGCCGTAACCAACCACAGAATCATTTAGGATGCTAGGTTTTGATGAAAATCTTAGTAGATTCTGTATTTGCATAGGCTATATAGGTTAGGTCTTGACGACTGCATGCTCGCTTCACTCACTTGGCTCGAGCATTGTAGTTGCATGATAATAACCCAACATAACGGATCACGTCCGAACAAATCTAAAATGCACCAGTGATCTAAACCCATTTACAAAAATCCGATGCCGTTTTACAATTTACTGTTACTGACGTTTGTGAACGGCGCAAGATAAGGATTTGCGAAATCTATACTTTTCTTAATATTTTTGTCTGACTTAGAATCTAGTCCTTAAAAATATAAGTATGTATACATATTACTGTTAGTCAGTTTTAGTACCTTAACAAAATAATTCTGTAGTCGCCTTTAATGCCGAATTTGATTATTTAAATCGCGATGACATAAAATGGCCATTTTTTTACTAGAGAGAGTTATTTTCCCTGTAGTGGAACACAAACATCTTTTAATATAAGTATATCTAGTCCTTTTGCGATTTCAAAGTTCAAAGAAAACACGACACGTCCGATTCTCGTAACCGCCTAAAACAAACAAAAGCAAAGAAGCGTTGAAACGGGAACAGACAGACGAGACTTGCTAACAGACATGTAAACAAACATACGGAAACTCAAACAACCCGCCGAGTTGTATGACTCAACGAGTCGTACAGTCAACAGCACATCAAGCGTGATATATTAGACTTTGTACTACCCTTATTTCAGTAGCCGTATTAGGGTGATTTGCAGGGTTGGCCTAGATAATTATCGTGATAATTATCGTTGATAATACGAGTAACTGTTATTGTACAAAACAAAATGAAATAATATATATGTGTATCCAAACGAATGTTTTTTCGTCACAATATCAAGCGTGTATCCAAACGAACGCCAAATGTCATTCATCTACAGGGGAATTCTTTTGTTTTCGTGAACTGTATTTTGTGCGCTGCGAAATTAAATAAAGAAAAACATTATGCCTAGAAAACTTAATCCAATATGGTCAAAGTTTGACTGCATTAAAACTAAAAATTGTGGTTTATGGGCTAGATGCAAGAAATGTAAAAAAGAAATGTAGGGAATCTTGCGATAAATGAAAATATATACGTTATTTGATTTGATAGTTAGAGAAAATAATTATCTTGATAATAGCCAACCCTGGTGATTTGACAGCGCATTTGACAAGCTAGGTAATGGGGTAATCCCATTGGTTGGAAATTTGGAATTTTCCTAGCTCAAAGCTTAGCTCCCTCAGTCCGTCACATAGCGAGGGTGGAAATTCACCCTTAAGCTTAGTGAAAAAAAATCCACGCTACTGTGG
This sequence comes from Athrips mouffetella, assembly GCA_947532105.1. Classification (NCBI taxonomy): domain Eukaryota; kingdom Metazoa; phylum Arthropoda; class Insecta; order Lepidoptera; family Gelechiidae; genus Athrips; species Athrips mouffetella. The sequence goes on along the minus strand of OX383981.1, from coordinate 14,805,035 downwards.
GGCGGGCGGGTTCTGCCGCTGCTGGGTCCTGGAAGTATAAGGACCTTCAGGGAGGTTAAATGTTCGTGCCAGTTGCGTTCGAGACGATGGGACCGTGGGGCCCTGACGCTAAAAGGTTTATAAGGGACTTGTCCGCGCGTCTCATCGCGGTTTCCGGCGATCGCAGACCAGGCCAGCGTAGGAACGGCTAGGGACTATGCCGCCTTGAGGAGACGCGCTTGACACGATATTTTATCTGTGACGTAATGTACTTTGACCACACTGTAATTTTGACTTTTGTATTCTATGCGGTAGATAAAAAAAATATCTAAATGTTCTTTATTCATTGTAGGATATTAAAAATCTCTTAATGATAGTATACGCCGGCTTGCTGCTACATACAAACTCTCTGAATTCTGTCAACGGAGCCGCAAAGCCTGCACGCAGTGATGTGAGCGTGACATTTCTGCTCTGCCGACAGCATTCATGGTTTTGGTACCTACGTAAGGAGCAAGCAGGCGTAGACCAAGCTCATAGAGATGAATACGCGTCTATAAAGCTACGCCTCCGTGGACAATAAGCCTAAATCGTTAAGTAAGGCTGAGTATTGGTCTTATGTATGGTATGATGCATGTACAGTCAAGAGCACATCAAGCTTGACACATTGGACTTTGTACCGTTCTTATTTCTATAATCATACGGGCTAAAGTCGCGGTGTATTTGTCAAGCTTGACCTGTCGTTGACTGTACATCACATGAAGACTATATTTTTTTAACGAATCCAACGAAGGAGCAATCAGGCGTAGACCAAACTGACGAACACGCGTCTATGAAGCTACGCCTGCGTGGACAGTAAGCCTTAAGTGCCACTTGAATTTTAATCAATCTCAATAAATCCATCTGTAATAAAATTTGTTACCGTGTTAGTTGTGCTTATGTATGGATGACATTGGAATGGTGTAAGTCACAACCAAAAAATGGCGTATAAATTATCAAATACTTAACATTTATATATTTAGGTAAAACCAAAGCGCTATTTCATACGTGTTCGTACTTAAAAACTTACCGGAACAAAAAGTTGAATAATTATAATGATCAAACATAACACCTTTAATTGAATTAAGCGAGGTGCGTGAGAACCTTACATTCTTTCAACTCATTCATTCATTCACTCATTAAGTAATGGTAAGTAATTGTTTAATGGGAGAACTAATCGCGATTTGAAACGCGAGCTGTGATAGACTGACAAAAAAATGTAAGGTTCTACGAGTATAAAGCGGTCGAGTCGGGTAGTTGAATATTTTTCTTTTTGACAATAATGAAGTATATCGGTTTTGGCCAGCCCCAGATGGGTAATCGACCACAAGAGGGTTGCATTGGGGTATTTCCGAACAAGAAAGGGGTTATTCCATAAATCAAGTGTTCTTCTTCTTCTTTCGTGTCGGCAAGAACACGGGCTAAATCTTACTTGCCCAGAAAGCGGCTACCGTGCTAGCCCTCTGGTTAAAGTCAAGTAAGTCTTCACGCAAGCAGGTGGTCGGGCACGCGGGACAATTAGTGAGGTGTGCCATGGTTTGCAGGAGTTCTCCACATTCACAGCTAGCGTCTGCGCTACTTAGGAACCCCCACCGGCCAACTTGGGTCCTCAGCCTGTTTAGACTTCGCCAGGTTGGCCAAGGTTCCTTATAGCCAGGAGGCAGGTTTTCGTTGGGGGGGTACAGTGAATGTGGGTACTCGCTTGTCAAAGTCTGCACCTCACGTCGGAAGGGTTTTGGTCGGTAGGTTGTGTGGATCGCAGGAAGCTTTTGCGGCTTCGCAACCGACCTGCGGCGGAAGAGAGCCCGTAGAGTGGATGTCTCGGGTCGCTTTCCTGTTTTTGTTTTTCTAGCGAACAGGTCACTTCAATCACGTTTTACGTACTACCAAATAGGTCGATAATTTTTGGTCTGAATACAATCGATAATATCATAGTATCGACTGGTTAGGTAATAATCATTAGTAGGGCTCGACAATGACAACAAGAGCGGTATCAGTGTTACGGAAGGCACGTTAAGCTGTTTGTTGAGACTAAATTCTTCTTGGACAAAGGTATATCCCTCTTCAAGGTAGTTTTAAATGGAGACACGCACACACTGTGCCTTACTATGAAAAAACCGGTCAAGTGCGAGTCGGACTCGCGCGCCGAGGGTTCCGATATACCTATAGTATTTTTGGAAGCAATAAAGTCCATTTTCAGGACCGCAAAACTAAATTTGTTTGTAAAGGTTTTTTGCAGATTTCTGAAAAACTGTGCAACTTAGAAAGATCGTTTTATTTTTGCTGTAAAGTTTACATAAACCTCTGTCAACTGTAATTAATTCAGATTTTCCCTTACTCAAACTTCGGAGATAAGGGGGGGGAATGGTATTTTTTTTGACATTTTTCATCATAACTTGAAAACTAAGAAACTTAAAAAAATACAAAAATATATTTTAAAATGTACAAGTAAAGCCCTTTCATATGATACCCCACTCGACCTAGTAGCGACAATTTGAAATTTGGCCCCCCCTATTTTGGCCCCCTTTACATTAATAATCATACTTTTTTCAAAAAATTTTCATGTGCAATTAAGTTGGGCAACTATATTCTAAAACTATTCCAAATTTCAGCTCGATAGCGTAAGTGGTTGCTGAGATATAGAGGTGTGACAGACAGACGGACAGACAGACAGAGCGGCACCATAAGGGTTCCTTTTTTTTTCCATTTTGGTATCGGAACCCTAAAAATCAGACCCATAGAAAAAAACAACAAATGTCAAGCTGTCTTTTAATCAGCTATAGGTATTCCTCTTTGTTTCTGGTGCGAGTGTAACGAAAGATAGCAAGCAATTCAAATCGTCTGCCTCTCTCTTTTATGGAGAATGTGTAGCGCATTTACAGGGAGCTCCCTCCAGAATTCTAGCTTTTGCTGTAAAAATGTGCAGGTTAAGTACCATAGTCACCTCGCTTGTCAGCGTTACGGCTGGCAACATGGACCGCGGTTGTAGGTGACCGCAGTAAGTAAGATGGTATGATACACAGGAGGATGCTGCTGCTCATCCTCAAGTTTATAGCCCTTAGATTCAGATTCAGATAATTTTATTCAATGTAGATTCTTTACAGAATACTTATTGAATGTCATGCAGAATACAATGCAAATAGAGCGAGTCTACGCCGTTTCGGATCGTGCTATGGCAGCGTAAAAGAAACGGCAAGAAACCACTGCAGCACGGCCTACTTTAAGAGTCGGCTTTTTACAATGTGTTTCTTGTGTTTCGCTGGAATATCAGAGCACCATACCTCTTTGTCATTCATATAGTCATCCAATCTATAGTAAGCTTTTTTACATAACGTTTGCTTTACACATTCTTTAAACTTTCTCTCAGGTAATTGCACTATATTGTCAGGTATTTTGTTGTAGTATCGTATACACAGACCAACGAAAGATGTATTGACTTTAGTTAATCTAGTATATGGTTGATCAATTTTATGCTTATTTCTAGTATTAAAATTATGCCTGTCACAAATTTTTGGTAATTGATGAATGTTCTTTCTAGCATACATTATATTTTCATAGATATACTGGCATGGCACTGTCATAATGTTGATTTCCTTGAACAGTTCTCTCAGGGAATCACGAGTCTTCAGGCAATAAATTGCTCTTATAGCCCTCTTTTGTAAAACGAATATTGAATGTATATCAGCTGCTCGGCCCCAAAGCAGTATGCCATAAGACATAATGCTATGGAAGTAGCTAAAGTAAACCAGCCTTGCAGTAGCTACATCAGTAAGTTGTCTGATTTTTCTAACAGCATATGCAGCCGAGCTCAATCGACCAGAAAGAGCCGTTATATGAGGGCCCCATTGAAGTTTAGAGTCTAGTGTTAACCCTAAGAAAACTGTACTATTTACAAAATCTAATGGCTAATTATTCAATACTATGTTATGTGAAGTAGACCTTACATTTGGTAGTGCAAATTTAATACATTTAGTTTTTTTGGCGTTTAGGACTAGATTGTTAACAGTAAACCATGCATGAATCTGTCCAAGTGCATCGTTGACTTCGTTATAATTTTGTGATTTCCTACTTACATTGAATATTAATGAAGTATCATCAGCAAATAACACAATCTTTGACAGATTCTTCACCACAGAAGGAAGGTCATTAATATAAATAAGGAATAAAAATGGCCCTAATATGGACCCTTGAGGTACGCCAATTTTGACAACAGATCCCAGTGATTTCGTCCTGTTTACTTGTACCTTTTGAATCCTGTTTTCCAAATATGACCTAAGTAGTTTAAGTGAATTATTCTTAACACCGTAATGTTCAAGTTTTAGCAACAATGTGCTATGATCTACGCAATCAAATGCCTTGGATAGATCACAGAAGATACCAATAGCATCTTCAGATTTTTCCCACGCGCAAAAGATGTATTTTAAAAGTGCAGTCCCGGCATCCGTTGTACTGCGCCCTTTTGTGAAACCAAATTGATGGTCATGTAGTAAGTAATTTCTATTGAAGTGTGAAAGCATTTGATTGAGTATGACCTTCTCAAAAATTTTACTAAGTACAGGTAAGACTGATATTGGTCTAAAATTACTGGGATCCTTTTTGTCACCAGCTTTGAATAATGGAACTACTTTACTTTTTTTCATTAAGTCAGGAAATGTACCATGATCGACACAATCATTGAATATAACAGCTAAATATGGAGATATAGTATCAATGATCGCACTACAGACTTTTACTGACATTCCCCATAGGTCCTCAGTAGTTTTCATTTTAATACTTTTAAAGGCTTTAATAATTTCGTTAGGGGTGACATGATTGAACCCAAATTCAGTTTCGCAGGCGTCCACATTCTTTTGAAGTAAATCGCTAGCTTAGTCGCCTCTTACGACACCCACGGGTATGTATGGGATGGTAGTATTCTTTGCCGGCACCACACAACATTTACTGCTTGCCACTTACAATTATATCTATGACTGTCTTCAATACTTTATTTTCAACAGGACATAAGAACAGCCTATACAATTTAAAAACAATAAAAAATGTCTTCCTTTACCAATAAAATCATAAACACGTATCGAAATTCAAACAGTCTGTCAACTTTAACAATGAGACAGTATGCACGGGTGTTGAATATGAAATTAACCAATCAATGTATGCAGGGCCAATTATGAGAGGGTGTTGGTGTGAATATTGATATGATGCAGTTGTAGGTAGTTGGTAGGTAACTATACGAATGTGTAACACGTTTAACTAGCTCTAGGCATACAGGTGGTTCAGTACAAGGAACATAATACTATCTAACCTGACAAAAGAAACAATAGTAGATTTTACAACAAGTGCACAAAACGAACCATTTCTTCGAGACTTTTAGCAGCCCGAGCCGAAGGCGAGGGCTGATAGTAATGTCGAGGATAAAATGGTTTTTGTGGACGAGTTATAAACTCTGCTTTTCACTTTGATTGCGAGGAAATAAAACGTAAAAGTACTCTCTAAATGTAACTGAAGAATGAGTTGTTCTGCTTTAGTGAAGAATATGTTGACGCGCGCGCGGCGCGGGGGGGTGCAGCAGGTCCGCGCGCAGGGCGTACACCACTGCGATTACTTTTTTGCCCTACTAGTGCACAAAATTCGACTTTGTGCAGCCTATATCCTGCACAAAGAAGCACTTTCAGAGCATGAGAAGTGAAAAGGAACTTTTTCCGAATAAAATAGGGGCGTCCATTAATTACGTGAGGCGTTAAGCAGGGAGGTGGTCATTGGAATCCCACCTCACGTGGTGTATAGAGAAACTCGGCAAATATCACGTTTTTTTTTTGCAAGAAACAGTGTAACATTGCGAGAAAACTTTATTTTACTCTTTGTATGACTTACGTTCCTTTGTAAAAGTTTTCCGGTTATTGATACTTAACCCATTCCTGAGCCACCATTTTAATCTAGATTTCTCCATACCTATTACACATAAAAAAAAAAAAAATCAATATTATTACCAACATTTCACTGGTTTTCATTTACTTACTTAAATATACTATGCATTATGTTTTATTAACGTTGCATCAGCTGATAGCGCAATTTGTATAAGAATATTTTTTTTCTTATTTAAATTACTGACTATCACCCGGTACAAACACATTAAATTATTTGTAAGTAGGTTTATAAAGGTCTTTGAGTAGTTGGTCCCTGTGACAATTTTTGACAAACCAATTACTTTATGCAATTGATATGGGTTTGAAATACTTTATCCATCCTCTTCAGGGAAACCATGGTAAACAGCTTAGGAAAAGGGATGTTTAACCGACCATGAGTTGAACATAACCACCTTTAATTAAAACTGTGTGACAATTTGTTTTGTTACAATGACAGTAATACATATAAACAAATTGTAACCAAACATCTAAGAGACTGCTAATGTTTAAAACCAAGGAGTTTAGATATGCTACAGTTTTTAAAGCTGCCCTTATTCATAATCTAAGGATTTTACACTCCTCATTGAATGTACCTATCTACCTATCAACAAAAAATCCTATTGGCTTTATAAATTGTAATGAGAATAGACTCAATAGTGCTAGATTGAATATGATAGGAAGGAATCTACCTACACAAAAAATCGACAGTCTATCAAATCAATTGATCTTTATAATACACCAAGTTACATATCTACCTACTTTGCTTACAGCTACATACCTATATGAAAAAAGGCTTTAGCTGTAACCATAGGCTGTATGTAACAGAAGTGTTAAAAGCTGAACGTTTATTTATAATGCATTTGCCCTACATCTAAGAAAGTAACAAAACGGTTGAGAAGAAAGCTCGTCGCTTCTGTTTATGGAGAGCTTTGATAGCCAGATCACGACAAACGTAAGTTCAGTGACCGCCAAAAGATCAAGAAAACGCGGCCTTGAATCATTTAAAGATTATGTCTCCGCGCTTCTGTTTTTTAATACCACATCTAGGCTGTTCAGAATTTCAGATCGCATACCAGATGCCTTAGAAATTCAAAGAAAACTTTGTTCCAAACTCAAATGTACTGAACATGCGCGATAGAGCTTTCAGATGTAAACAAAAGTTACAGAAAGTTTACAGAACTAAAACCGCTCGTAAAACTTAATAAGTACCTACCTTAAGACATACAAGAGTATCCAAAATCCAAAATCGGCTCACAAACACACAATCCACTTAGAATTATTCACAGCATTCCTGAGTAAAACACTCGTTTCAAACAAGTAGCTTCCAGACTCACAAACGTCGGGGCTTTTTTTTGAGAGAAAATATCATCTAAACTCACTGAAAACACACCGAGAAACACTTTGAAACTTGCCTAAATCACTGTTCACTTAGTTTTTAAGTTAAAGTAACAAATTACACCGTAAAAACTTAAAAACTTGTCGTAAACAACCGGAGCAACACTCGGCACGCGACGGCCATCTTCCGCCAACGCGAAGTTTAACGTTTAGTTCACTAGAGTGCGCTAGTAAAATGCAACGGAAAACATTTTTGTTACAAAAGCCTATAAAACAAGTTAGTTACTTATATCAGTATTTTTCGGTAAAAAGAAAATATCTAGACTTGGTATTGCTTTGGATTAATTAAGCTGCATTTATTAAGGCTTTTATAAATTATGTTACTGCCTTTTTATACATGGCAACATTATTTATTTAAAAAAATGTTGGTTAGTTTCAGAAATTACACCAATTGGTAGAATGATTCAATAAAATTGTTATTCGATTTAAAGATAGAGGAAGGCTGCGGATGTAAACTATGTAAAAGTGATATACAATGTGTATTGTCCAACCTTGATCAAACGAAATGTGCGATTTTTTTAAGACAAAATATTATCGACAAAAATCATAGATTTATATAGTCAAGATAGGGTCTTGGGAACAAGCGGTTAAAAATTTCCCCATACAAGAAAAAATAGCGCCATCTGTGAAAAATCGCGTGAACTACGTTGTGTAGTACTTCGGTCGGTACTAAATATACGGAACGGAAATAATATGGCGGGAAAAACAAAACAAACATTTTACTGTTTATATGTGATTTAGGCCTGGTTGTACAGTTTCATTAATTTGATTATAGTAAAAAACAATAATAAGAAATAACAATAATAATAATAAGAGTATATTGTTTCTTCATCTAAAAACATTCCATTTTGTTGGTAAGTTTATTTGCATCCAATGTTGACAATATGACTGACAACGACTGACATTTGTTGGTCCTAAACGTCAGATTTCGGACCAAGGAATTGGGGACATTATAACGTGCCGATGGGCTAGTACTTATATATAAGTAAATGACAAAAATAAATTTTTTTTAAGCATTTGCTGTTTGAACATTAAAGCGCCTTTATGTTTCACAAAATGCGCCTTTTTTTTTATTTCAATAATTTATGATGAAGAAAAATAAATTTGACGCGAAGATTAATTAGAATTTATCTATTTAAAACAATTCAACAGTGACACCTGCCGTGTCTAACTAAATGTCATATAGGGTGACTTTTTAATTAGTTCTTGATAGCAAAAGATATGCATGTACTCATGATACTAAACAAGTTTTCCCAAGGAACATAGGTTGAAATACGAAAAACCAAATTTGACCTCCCATACAAAATGCTCTATCAGCTGATGCAGTTTCTATGGGAAGTCAAAACTTTATTTTCGTGTTTCGACCTATGTTCTTTGGGGAAATTTGTTCAGTATCATGAGTACATTTATACATTTTTCTATCAAGAACTAATTAAAAGTCACCCTATATAATATACTAGCTGTTGCCCGCGGCTTCGCTCGCGTGGATTTCGTATTTATGTTGTTACCGGTTTTCCGAAGCAATGAGATATTTTCCCGTAATTTCGGGGTAATTTTAAACTAAGGAAAAACAGGACTAACCCTGCGCAAATCAATGAGTATAATTCAAGATCCAGCTGAATTTTATATAATATACAGACGTTACTCATAAATTACTCAGAACAGAGGAACTTAGCAGCAGTATCCTTACAAATGTAAAGAGAGAGATGAGAGACACCTTTATGTAATATTTCAAAACAGAGCCAATTCGCAGAAGTAATTGAGAAAAACTGAAACCCTCTCCCTCTCTCTCCCACTCCCTCCTTCCTCTCCCCCTTCCCATCCCTCTGTCTCTCCCCCTCCTCCCTCTTCCCCTTCCTCTGCCTCACCCCCTCCCTCTCCCTCACCCCCTTCCCCTCCCTCTCTCCCTCCCTCTCCCCCTTCCCCTCCTCCCTCTCCCTCTCTACCTCTACCTCTCTACCTCCCCCTCCCTTTCCCTCACCCCTACCCCTCCCTCTCTCCCTCCCTCTCCCCTTTCCCCTCCTTCTCCCTCTCCCTCTACCTCTCTACCTCTCTGCCTCTCTACCTCTCTACCTCTCTACCTCTCTACCTCTCTACCTCTCTACCTCTCTACCTCTCTACCTCTCCTACCTCTCCTACCTCTCCTACCTCTCTACCTCTCTACCTCTCTACCTCTCTACCTCTCTACCCTCTCCCTCTCCCCCTCCCTCTGTATCTCCCCCCCCCTCCCCCTGTCTCTCCCCTCCCCCTCCTTCCTCTCCCCCTGCCCCTCCCTCTCCCCCTCCCTCTCTCTTTTCATCAACCCCTCCCCCTCCCTCACTCCCTCCCTCTCCCCCTACCCCTCCTTCTCCCTCTCCCTCTACATGTACCCCTCTACCTATCTACCTCTCTACGTCTCTACGTCTCGACCTCTCTACATCTCTACATCTCTACATGTCTACCTCTCTACCTCTCTATCTCTCTACCTCTCTACCTCTCTACCTCTCTACCTCTCTACCTCTCTACCTCTCTACCTCTCTACCTCTCTACCTCTCTACCTCTCTACATCTCTACCTCTGTACCTCTCTACATCTCTACATCTCTACCTCTCTACCTCTCTACCTCTCTACCTCTCTACCTCTCTACCTCTCTACCTCTCTACCTCTCTACCTCTCTACCTCTCTACCTCTCTACCTCTCTACCTCTCTACCTCTCTACCTCTCTACCTCTCTACCTCTCTACCTCTCTACCTCTCTACCTCTCTACCTCTCTACCTCTCTACCTCTCTACCTCTCTACCTCTCTACCTCTCTACCACTCTACCTCTCTACCTCTACCTCTACCTGTCCCTATCCCTTACGCCAATTTAACCGCTATCCCTAACATAGAAATGACACCCATATTTATTTTAAGACATTTCAAACCTATCGCACCTCAACCCTATCCCCAGGGGACGATGGTATTTCACGTCCACCACGTTGGATTTCAAAATTGTTGTAGTTTTCGTAATCAGCGACCCGATAAACCATACAAACGACACCCATATTTATTTTTAGACATTTCAAACCTATCGCACCCCAACTCCATCCCCAGGGGGATGATGGTATTTCACGTCCACCACGTTGGATTTCAAAATTGTTGTAGTTTTCGTAATCAGCGACCCGATAAACCATACAAACGACACCCATATTGATTTTTAGACATTTCAAACCTATCGCACCCCAACTCCATCCCCAGGGGGATGATGGTATTTCACGCCCACCACGTTTGATTTCAAAATTGTTGTAGTTTTCGTAATTAGCGACCCGATAAACCATACAAACGATACCCATATTGGTTTTTAGACTTTTTCACCCCTTTTCCCTTTTTTAGGGGTTTAATTTGGGGTGGAATTTCAATAGCAGTGATGAACGTTGCATAGAATTACATCATTAATGCCTAAATAATAAATTATGTGGATTTTACTTTAAGAATAAAGAATTTTCAACTTCATCCCCCTTTTCACCCTTAAGGGTGTCGAATTTTCAAAAACCCTGAGACACGTGATTATTAATTTTTAGTTGTCAGCCTAAATACAAATTTTGAAGATCCTAACTTCAAAACTGACGGACTTTCATACAAACTTTCATCCCCTTTTTTACCCCCTTAGGGGTGGAATTTTGTAAAACCCTTTCTTAGTGCACCCCTAGGCCTCATAAGGAACCTACATGCCAAATTTGGAATCTCTAGACCCAGTGGTTTGGGCTGTGCGTTGATATGTCAGTCAGTCAGTCAGTCAGTCAGTCAGTCAGTCAGTCAGTCAGTCACCTTCTTCTTTTATATATATAGATTCATAAAATATCCTCCTTTCACTACTTAACCATGTTTCTTAATTTGATCACTCCACTGGCGCGTTCTGCATAACATTAGTTACGCGAAGCACTATGCAGTACAGCGCTTTGCGTAACAAATGTTGCGTAAGTTTGAGGCGCGAAGTGGTGCGATAAAAACGTCAAATTGATAATATTAATGGTTTTGAGCACTCTACTTCTCTTTTGATTGACGCTCAGACTGAAACAATAAACCACGCTCGCAAAAAATGCGTGTTAAGTCCCCTTTAAAGAAAAAAGTTATTGTCAGTTCAATGTTTACGTCGTCGGGAAGCGGTTTTTTGCTGCTCGTGTTTTTATGTTTTAAGTGATATATTTTTCATATTTAAGTTCATTACTTGGTGTTGTGACCAGGATCATATATCCCTAGTGATGTGTAGTGCATAATTATGGCCTTTTTTGTGAGTGTGAAGTGTAGTGTGCAAAATGTGTTTGTGTCGGAAAAGTACTGGAACAGGGTAGCCGGTTTTCAGCTGCAATATTTTAAGGTAAGTGGTTATTTTAAGAACCTTTTCTAGCTATTTTCAAGTGGAATTTTTGTCATTCTTGTGGAAAATATACACTTTATGACAACACCAGTAGAAAAAAACCATCGAAATCGTGGCTTTGCAAAATTTTTGCAAAAGCGGCCATTACGGCCGTGGACCCCTAACGCTGGAGGGTTGGTGCCAGGGGGCATGGCAAACGACATTAATGAGAAATTCAAATTATTTTGTTCAAACACCACTGCTGCAGCTGCACATAGTCGTTCAAAACCATACCGTTTCAAATCGCAGCGTTATATTTTCTTGTGTGTACAATCCCTAAAACTGTAACTTGTAAACTTTTCAACTATAGCCAATAATTGTTATTAAATGTCATAACACTAAATCAAACAGAATACCTAACCCACCCTTGATCATTCCCGGTGCATAGGTGCCCATTGTATAGCTGCATTGCCGCGCTGAATGGCGACGGCTAACCTTTGCATCAGGAACGATCCTGATTGAAAGTCGCTTCCTTTTTCACGGAATAACCGGCCGATCTCGGCAAAAAAACATTTTTCGTTGGAGCCCCATCACCCTGTTTTCTCCATCGCTAGCGGCACAAAGATGTATTGCGGCAAAGGGGCCGCATATTTTGCCTTTTCTTCTGGGTGGCTACTTCGATGGCAGCACCAGCCTCCTTTGCGATGCTACGTGTGTCAGCGCCTTCGCTGCTAGCCACTTAAGCCGCACGTCGTCGTCACCCCTTCGCCTAAGGAACCAACGTTAACCCGTCTGGCCTTTTAACGTCTGTTCGACTAAGACTAGCTAGGTGGTTCTAAGACACATGGGACGATCGCGGAAACCAGTGCCCTCCTGGCGATGTCATTGAGAGCGTGGTGACGTGGAAACCTCCCTGAGCAGTGACAGCAACTCATATCATGGTGACCGTTGGCCTCCAACATGGAACCCCAGATGCATTTATGTGGCTCACAAATATCGCAGCCCATGCGGAGAGCATCGGCCACCCGCATAGAGTTATCGTCGAGTAGCATGCCCAGGTGAGGTGATGGTAGCGCCTGCAACCTCGCTCCGGATTCTGACTTTGACACTGCCTTGAGTCTAGCCAAATCAGCACCTGTGGCCCCCTCCAAAAGAGGGTCGAGAATAAGTCTGATATCAATATCATCCCAGGAACGCTGCTGCACATGCGGGATCTTTGGAGAAACGGCGCCCAAATCGCAGGCCGTTAAGGCATCCGCGGCAAAAGAGATACTGACCTGAGGCCCTACCTCCGAGCTCAATCGTTATCGATTCCATCTTTTTTTTATACAAGAAGAAAAGAGAGATTCGATAACGATTGAGTTCGGCGGTAGCACCTCTGGTCACCAAGAAGTGACCAGACCTGAAGGGTTAGAACCGAACTCAATCGATATCATTAGCAGCGCCTCTGTAACCCCTTGCGCAGACGCCAAAAAAGGCAGGCAGGCCGACATCCCGTGCACACCTCACCTCACTCCCAAATCACCATTGCGGATGGGCAAAGGAGCTTGGCACCACTAATCGGAGTTGAGGGACTACTCACGAGAATACTCTCGACTGTCAATCTGAGTTCGTCAACGATAAAGACATCTTGAATCAAGATAATACATTCTTGTTGGTTTCTATGGCAACTGATTTTGTAGTAAATATAAAAATAAACGTATGGCAACATTTTAAATGTCAAAAATTGCAGTTTTGTTTAGCTTCTTTGGTTAAGTTATTTTCTTGTTTTTATTCATTTGTTTTCTAATTCGACAGAAGCTGGAATAGCTTACAAAGTAATAAAATAATAAAACTAAGATTTAATATTACTTTACTTTATGTTTGGCGGAAATAACACTTGACAGCTTGCCACTCTCTTGCCAGCCAGCAACACAACAAACAGCTGATCTGATATTTTTGTTTTGAGATTGACTTTGGACTTTGTTCGCCGCGTTGTCGCCTTCGAACGTTCGTTTGTTTTATTTATACTCCTTAAAATAAAACGAGTAATAAAATGATGCCTAACTTTGTGACCAGTGTTATTTGGGGCCTTCCAAGAAGGATTACAAATACTGTGTTCAGAACTTATTCTTCACAAACAGAAGTACTCAAGTTTGAGACATTAGCAGTATCGGAGCCTAAAAAACATGTTGTCCATGTAGCGTTGAACAGGCCAAAAAAGTTGAATACCTTCAGTCATAATATGTGGTGTGAACTTAAGCAATGCTTTTCATATTTAAACGAAAACCCTGATTGTAGAGTAGTGCTGCTGACGGGAGAGGGTAAACACTTTACTGGAGGAATAGACTTGAATAGCTTTGTGGAGCATGCTTCCAAAGCCAATGAGCTAGATGACGTAGCTCGTAAAGCCAGGTTTCTGTATAGTATGATCAAGACGTACCAGGATGGCATAACAGCTGTGGAGGAATGCATAAAGCCAGTGTTAGTTGTGACACAGAATGCTTGCGTTGGTGCAGGGGTGGATCTTATCACAGCGGCTGATGTACGATACTGCACTGAGGATGCTTGGTTCCAGGTTAGTTATGGCTTTAAATGATGTCTCTTTTTTTTCCACATGGCGCCATTTTGTTTGTAAAGTGACCATAGCTTTTACTTTAATTGACGTGATAAAGAAAGTATACTTTGATCTACATGTATGATAGAGACAGACTGTTGTCACAGGGGTCACAGGTAATTATTAACTGAAAAGGAAAGGTCCCATAAAGGTAGTTATTATTATTTTTTTTTAATTGTTTATTGCACACATGAAAAAACAAACAAAATATTGTTCAGGAAAAAATTTTTGCACCACAGGTACTGCTTGTTTCAACCAGATAATTCCTTGCAGGAGACCTTATTGTGTAAGCATAATTTCCACCAGCCTTCTGCTCGGTTGGTAGTGACCTTAACTTTTGCATTGTCGGTCGCTAGTTTGATCCTCGCCCCGGGAAAACATATGTAACAAGCAAAACAGCTTAAGTATTATGTTTATTTATATGTCAATAGCTGAAAAAAAAAAAGAAAATTACTGAAAAAGAAAAAAAAATCTGAATCTGGATGGTCTTTGCCTAGTTTGGGATCAGGTGACCTTGCTTATTTATGTAGGTAACAATTTTCCCTTGACATGGCTCAGATCAAGAAAATGTAGCAATGACCTACGGCTCAAAAAGCCTTCCAAAGCACAGAAACACTAGTTGTTACGTTGTAGCAGTTTCCCATCTGGGTTTTGATAATATTTCTTATCGGTCGATTATTGTTTTCAGGTCAAAGAAGTAGACATTGGCCTAGCAGCAGATGTGGGGACATTGCAAAGATTACCCAAGGTCATAGGCAGCAGTTCAATAGCCAGAGAACTTTGCTTCACAGCCCGTAAATTGCACGCACAAGAAGCTCAAAAAATAGGTCTCATCAGCCAAGTGTATCCTGACAAAGAAACAGCGGTTAAAGAAGTGTTGTTAGTAGCTGAAAATATAGCGTTAAAGAGTCCGGTTGCCGTCCAGACCACGAAACAGAGCTTAGTCTTCTCACAAAGCAGGCCGAGTAAAGAAGGGCTCATGCATGTTAGACTTTTAAACCAAGCAATGTTACAAAGCGAGGATGTGTCTAAAGCCGCCATTGCTTCAGCAACGAAGAGCGATCCACCAGAATTTGACAAATTGTAAAGTTAAACTGAACCTTCTGAATACTTTTTTTTTATGTTACAAGTGAGCAAACGAGCAGGTGGGCCACCTGATGGTAAGTGGCCTCCACCGCCCATAGCACCCACTGTCTTATTAGTGACATACTTTGACGCTAATAAGACAGCAAAGCGCGTTGCCCACCCTGAGAACTAAGATGGTATGTCATGTGCCAGTAATTTCAGAAGGTGAAAAAGGGTGTTTTCCAGCACCTTTTCAAAGTCCAACTGGTTGGCGTCGCTGATCATCGTTAGGAAAATGGATAACGGAAACAGTGACTAAATGGTCACCCAGTATGAATAGTGCGGTCGATTAGCTGTTTCACGTAGACACGCCTTATAATTTCACCAAATTTTTTCCAGGTTCTATTTAGGTACATAGCTCTCAATTTTTGATAGGAGCCAATTCTTGAATTTCAAAAAATTTCCATAGAAAATTCAAGAATTGGCTCCTATCAAAAATTGAGAGCTATGTACCTAACTAGTACCTGGAAAAAATTTGGTGAATCTGGCGATTTAAGACGTCAAGCGACTGGATTAGAAAGTGATTAAGTCAGTTTGATTTGATTGCTACTGTCAAATTGCTAATATTATAAAGATTTCATTTAATTTACAAAGCCGTAAAAAAGAAATTACTAACAGTGATGAGCGTGCCACCAAAACTTAATAAAAAGTTGTTGATATATGTCATAGAAAATTCTGATGAAAAAAAAAAATTAAAAAAAATTTAAGTATGATGATTAATTTAATGGAGATTGCAAAAGAAGGAACAAGTGGTAGCACAAGAGGCCTATGTCCTAGGACATCATGATTAACCTAAGAATTTATAGGAATATAGAATTTTATCCTAATTGTCAAAATCCTTGTTTTAATAGTATAAAACAAGCAATAGTTGTATTATATACCTGGGCTACCGAGCTTCGCATCGAGTGAGCAAGCTATGCTACTCAACAACAGATGGCGCTGTAAGTTTCTTGAACGCACTAAGAAATATTTAAAAAAACCGGCCAAGTGCGAGTCGGACTCGCGCACCGAGGGTTCCGTACCACCACATAAACATAATTGTATTAGTTGAAATTTCAGTAAGTTAATGTGCTAGATTTTTTGAGTCCGACACGCGCTTGACCAAATTTTATTATTTGTTGTTATTTTATAGCCTATGCCCTATAAACATACCAATTTTCAAGTTTGTAAGTGTTCCCGTTTTTTAAATAGAACTTAAACAAAAATCGATTCAGTGACCATCCAACTTGACCCCTCTCTTATATGAATGTTCTTGAAACGGGAGCTCACCACAATTGGTTACCATTAGTTGTGAGAAAAGTTGTAATATTTAATGATTTCAGACTTTTCCCATTATTTGTACTGTAAGACCTAGCTTCTTGCCAAATTTCATAATTTTAGGTCAACGGGAAGTACCCTGTAGGTTTTGCATTTTTGAATATATGTATGGAGATGAGGACATAAAATGCCATATCTTTTGATTGCGTCATTGTAAAAAATTGAAATTTTCAGATCTTGTGTGGTTCATGGATCCTAATATATGGTATTAATTTCAACCTGATACCTTTACCCGTTCGTGAGATAAAGGGTCTTGACAGACAGACAGACAGACGGACAACAAAGTGATCCTATAAGGGTTCCGTTTTTTTCTTTTGAGGTACGGAACCCTAAAAACGGTGAAAACGAATTTCCCAGACATGAGACCTAGCTAGATCGATTTTTTGCCCCCAAAAACCCCTGTATACTAAATTTCTTCGAAATCGTTAGATATTGCTCGTTTAATAGTATAGGATTTGTAATTGGTTTCTCGCAAACGGCTCTAACGATTTCGATGAAATTTACCATACGAAGGTTTTCGGGGGCGAAAAATCGATCTAGCTAGGTCTTATGTCTGGAAAAATTCGTCTTCCCCGTGTTTTTGAACATTTTTGTAAAATACCGCGTTTTAGACAAAAACCTACAGCGCCATCTGTTGGCGAGTAGCATAACTTGCTCACCCGGTGATATTTTAACATTGAGGCGGCTATACTCGGTCGCCCAGGTACTGTTGTAATATGTAATCAATGTTTAATTATAAATGAAGCAAAACATCAATTATCGTGAAAAATATATTTTACTTTTATTAAAACTAGATAACAGTGTTTAATTGCAGAATGGAGCAAGGACGGATTGATGTGGTCTCTCTCGCTGCAGTATCTTACACATGGCTCCGTCTGCTGTCATTCTCATCATACACATATGTAGAATGATCAGCAATAGACCGTAAGGGCACTGCATGTTATCCTACGTCATCTAATACACGAAATTTGCAACTTTGTAGCGATAGTAGTGGGCTAATAGGTCCACAAAACGTTGGTCTGCCAATGCGAAACCTGACAGGTTTTAAACAGTTGGAGATAAAAGTGGTTAAATGACAGATTACACGAATGAAAGAAATAGAAGGTACCTAAATAAGTAAAAAAACCACAGGTCTGCCTTGCATCCTCTTGGCAGTTTCGCCAGTCCGACCAAATTTGTGGTCCAATCACATCCGACCACATTTGTGGTCCGACTAGCGAAACTGCCAAGAGGATGCAAGGCAGACCTGATGTTTTTTACTTGTATAGGTACCTTCTATTTCTACGAATAGATTTCATTCGTGTAATCTGTCATTTAACCACTTTTCTCTCCAACTGTACAGAACCTGCCAGGTTTCGGATTGGCAGACCAACGTTTTGTGGGCCTATTAGCCCACTACAATCGCTACAAAGTTGTAAATTTCGTGTACTAGATGACGTAGGATAACATGCAGTGCCCTTACGGTCTACAAGTTCAATATAAAAATTTCTGTGCTTCTCGAAACTTTCGGGAAACCAATATCTAAAGTTATACTCGCGAACATTGCAATTGGAAAATGGCATTAAAACTAGAATGGACTTTTGAAACCACTTCCAAAGTGTGAATCCTTGGGGACCCGTGTTATTCAGTTCTGGCACGGTATAAAGAGGTTTGGATTATGTGGAAAGGATTGGATCACATAGCTTTAACCTCTGTAGGACATTGCTTGAAGGAATACAAAATAGTGCGGTCAGTTAGCTGTTTCACGTAGACACGATTTACAATTTCACCAAATTTTTTCCAGGTACTAGTTAGGTACATAGCTCTCAATTTTTGATAGGAGCCAATTCTTGAATATCAAAAAAATTTCGTACAAAATTCAAGAATTGGCTCCTATCAAAAATTGAGAGCTGGCAAAAATTTGGTGCAACTTGGTGAATTTGGCAATACAGGGTGTTAATTTAATTGCGTGCCATAGCTTAGGGGGTGTTTCAGTAACGATAAATGAACACAAGAAAAATATAAAAAAATTCCTACTTAATTTTTTTTTATCATCAATGATATTTTTTTTTACAATTTATTAGGTATTACCTTTTGACGGTCCTAACTCCGTTAAAGTATGAAGGGAAAATTGGACTCACACACAAAAAAAGAAAGAATTACTTGATACTCGTGCGCTGGCTCTGTGATAGCGCGGTGTTTAGTTTCAAAGGAGTTTTAAATTTTTTAAGTAGGATTTTTCTTATATTTTTTTTTTGTTCCTTTATCGTTACTGAAACACCACCTAAGCTATGGCACGCAATTAAATTAACACCCTGTATAAGACTATAAGGACCGGACTAAAAGGAAATGTAATAAAAGCAATAAAATGCATCAGTCAATCTAATGTAAAAAATCAGTCAATCTAAAGTAATCTAATGTAGGTATGTAATCTAATTTATGCATATAATATTACAGAAATTGCAATACATTTTACATGAATTTTCCATTTTCCGGAAACTCTATGGAAAACTGATATAGGGATCAAATTTCAAAATTTGGCAAGTCCCAGAGGCCTTGTCAAAGCTTCAAAGGTTAAGTTTTAAGCCCCTAGCCCTATGCAGGGTGTTAATTTAATTGCGTGCCATAGTTTAAGGGGTGTTTCAATAACGACAAAGGAAAACAAAAGAAAATCGTACATTTTTTTTATAAATACTGCAAAAACCTTCGCGGTGGGCAAAGAGCCGCAAGGTAGTGACCCGAAGCGCCGCGCTATCGCCGGGCCAGCGCGAAAGTTTCAGTGAATAAGGTACCTACAGTCAACAGTAGATAAAGCTTGACACATATGCCATTTTCTTTTTTTTTTTTTTTGAAATTTTCGATTTCCTCTATCATTACTGAAACACCCCCTAAGCTATTGGACGCAAATAAATTAACACTCTGTATCGACATATACTTACACCGGTGTCACAGAATGTATAAAAGCAACGAAAGTGAGAGGAATGGCCCATTTTGGTATTAGCAATTAAGGTCTTCATTTGAAACACGAAAATTAAATTATTTTAATAAAAAACTGGCCAAGTGCGAGTCGGTCTCGCGCCCTAAGGGTTCCGTACCTATCTACCATATGATATACTAAAAGCTTTTGCTCTTTGATTTTAAAAACTCCGCGACCATCCAACTCGACCCCTCTTTTATAGAAAAGTTCTTGAAACGGGTTTTACACAACGTGAATTTTAAAGAATTAAGGTGAGCTGACCTTAATTGGTTAAAATTTGTTGTGAGAAAAATTTAAATATTTAATTATTTTAGACTTTTCCCTTTATTTGTACTGTGAGACCTAGCTTCTTGCCAAATTTCATAATTTTAGGTCAACGGGAAGTACCAACGGGAAGTAAGTAGGTTTTGCTTTTTTGCATAAATGTATGGAGATGAGGACATAAAAAGCCATATCTTTTGATTGCGTCATTGTAAAAAAAAAAAATTTTTAGATCTTGTGTGGTTTATGGACCTTAATATTCGTTATAAATTTCAACCTGATACCTCTTCTCGTTCGTGAGAAAAAGGGTCTTGACAGACAGACAGACGGACGGACAACAAAGTATAAGGGTTCAGTTTTTTATTTTGAGGTACGGAACCCTAAAAATGAAGTTTTACTTGTTAACATTTTTAGGATTACGTACCCACGCTTCCGTTTACG
Source organism: Athrips mouffetella (assembly GCA_947532105.1). Classification (NCBI taxonomy): domain Eukaryota; kingdom Metazoa; phylum Arthropoda; class Insecta; order Lepidoptera; family Gelechiidae; genus Athrips; species Athrips mouffetella. The sequence goes on along the minus strand of OX383981.1, from coordinate 14,784,715 downwards.
CTGCCATAGCACGATCCGAAACGGCGTATACTCGCTCTATTTGCATTGTATTCTGCATGACATTCAATAAGTATTCTGTAAAGAATCTACATTGGATAAAATTATCTGAATCTGAATCCGTAGGGTGAAAAACGGGACCTTATTAATATGCCACCGATGTCTCTCTCTCTCTGTCGTCAGCGGGCTGTATATTTTTAATATGCTACAATGAATAAAGAATATTTTGCTTCTGACGTTAACAGGTAGACAATTGAAATTTTCACAGATTAGGTAAGTATTTCTGTTGCTGCTATAACAACAAATAATAATAAAAATATAGGCCCCCCCCACTGAAAACGTGATTTTCAGACGATTTTTGCTCGATATTAATTTTAGCTCTATCATAAAAGCGGGAACTTGTAAGCGTGAAAGTTGGTATGTTTAAAGTCTGTAAGCTATAGAATAGCAACAAATAATAAAAACCGGTCAAGTGGACAGAACCCTCGGAGCGCGAGTCCGACTCGCACTTGGCCGGTTTTTACTTATCTCCCTCTGTGAGGCTTATATATGCCCTAATTTTATAAGTTGGTGAGACATCGGGGAACGAAGCATGTTATTAAGAAGGTTTGAATGGTTATTTGGGAATTAGTTTTTTTTTTTTAATTCTAAGACAACAATCTGGTTTTTTTATTTTATTTTTTTTAGAACTTCTAATAGCTTTAGAATATTTTTCAGATGACACAGATGTTTGAAAAATTTCTCATGAGACTGGACAAACATTTCTCACGCTTAATAAAAAAATAAAGACTGAACTTTAATTTAACATTGTTAGAAAATTAATAGTAAAACTTTGTGTTTTATTGACTAAAATAAATAAATTGAATTAATTTAATAAATTGAAATCGTTAGTTTATTTAGAACCTATTAATCCTGTTACAGTTACAAAAACTGCTAAAAGTGGTAGTTTTTCGCACTTTTTGTATCTGTAACTACAGTGAACTATATTTTTCAGGATTGATAGGTTCTTAATAAACTAGGGTACCTTTACTTCAATTTTGTAAGACAGATTTTCGATAAGTTTTGTATTTAGCGAGTAATATTTTTTTAACTCATGGGGGCGCTAGTTGACTGCAGCAAAGCCCTTAAATGGTCTCAGCTATCATCCCTTTAAGGCTTTGCACCCAGCTTCCAAACATGGGGTGTTATGTATGTACCTACTCAGGTAAAGTATAGTCACTGACGTTCGTTGGGTTATGTTATTAAATACTTCACTCATGTTGAGTTACAACGTACAAGTTTACTTTTACCGCGGAAAAACATTTACTAGCTAATTATGATAAGAGGGTGGCTACAGTGGGAAATCAAACTCGGAATTCATGCAGTCGGTATAATATAGTTTTAAAAATACTTAATTAACATAACAAATTTGGAATGCGACCGATGCGAGGTTCGCTAAGTCAAAAAGTGAGCTCTGTAGGTCGAGCATGCGCACCGCGACTTAGCGAGTCTTCATAGACTAAACCGGTTATGTCTTCTCGCGTCCATACATAAAAAGTGACAGTTGCGCGCGACTCGACCAAGTCGCGGTGCGCATCTTAGCCCGGCTGAGGGAAGAATGCTGACGCTGCAACACATGCCAGCGTGTCACGTTGCCTACGCGATCGATGACCGCTGGTAGATAGGTACATAATACCTCCCCCCGAAGAAGAGCGACTATTTGGTCAAGTCTACGGCAAATGTCGCGTCTTTTTCCTCCGGAGATGTATTCTGTCGTATTGTCTGTAATTCGATCTGTGTAGGGGATTCACGTGTTTCCAGTATTGTAATTTTCTTTCTTCTTTCAATTACCTAGGTAGATGATGGCGAGTGCAATTTTTTGACTGTCTAACTCTGTCAAAGCTTCCTTTAATGGAACGGCAGACGTTTGCTTGCAAGTTTCATGGATTTCTTGTTGATATATTAGTTTATACAGTTTATACAGTCGCGTTGAGTGCGAATCTGATGTCCAATTCTCTGTTCGCTTAAGTACCATGCAGGCACCTTCGGCATTCTGCCTCTATGTAGACATACTCTTGGGAGTTGGTTGCTATAAAGTGGTAGGGTGGGAGGGTAACTAGGTTATAGTATAGGAGTTGGGCATAATTTAAGATCAAAGGATTTTGTCAGGATAATGGGAAACTTAGAAAGCACGATAACGGATCTATTTCCTACAAAATTTGTCAGCCTGATAGTAGTTTTTTTTTTAATTTTATTAGAATTTTACGTAACAGAGCTGATCTACAGATAATACTAAATGATGCATGGCTTGAGAACGACTAAAAGCCTGGATGTTTTCGAGTCTATCTGTTTTACCTGTAAATTCTTGCACTTTTTCGCTAAGTATTACGAAAAACTGTGCAAAATAGGCAACCTGCATAATTCGCTCATTGTCGGATGACGTCACATTGATGACGTTTGCAAGAGCCATCCCTAATTTTCTTGGTTGCTTTTAAGTTCACTTAAAATTTATGATTGCTGAAGGGTCATTTCCTTGTATAAAGTAAGATGTTTGGAAAAAAAATCAGAGATACTTTGTTCATTTTTGTTCAAAATTTTGGTAGCAGTTTCAAAGGTTATAGAGGCGTATTTCTTGGGCTTTTGCTCCGGAAGATAATATCAGTAGGTACCTGTAAAAATTCAGTTATTTTATTAATTTTTCAGAGGTCGCTTTAATCGTAACTTTGCAACGGGGCCACGATTTCTTTATATACTCGTATGTATGGGATGTTTTCGATTACTTTATCAGGGTTATAAAGAGGTGCAAGTTTTTGACGGGCCGCGTTCAGATTTTTAAAAATACGTTTTGGTTTCCTGTGTTCGTTGGTAAAGTATTCCTTTGGGTGCGCCGGTCATGTCTGATCGATGTCGGTGGTAAAGTTCTAGCAACGGGGTGACTCACACCACTCATGGGTTGTGGTTGATTCTAGTAATTCTGTCGCTGTCTGTCTGCCTGTTGGTTCTGGTGAGGTGTAATCTTAAAACCGGTTGTCATGTTTGACCTGGGTAAAGCTCGAAAAGCTTGTTGGGTGCAGTTAAACTTAGCTAATTATGAAGTTGATTTAAGGGCGTGAATGGCAGTCGCTGGTTGTATTGGGGTTGCATTGGCGGGGGTGGAAGCAGTGTCACTTGAGTCATAGCTCTGTACGGAAATGAATTATAAGATGGGGAATAAATAGGTTAGGTGCATTCTATAGAAATGAGACATTATTGGAATTACCCGATTTTCGGAATTACCCGAATGCACCTTATTTCGTGTTAGGTACTTGTGGTGGAAATGAGAATGCACCGCTATTGGTGTAATGTGGGCCGCTAAGCGGTGTCGTAAAGGGAGTCATATTTCTATCAAAGGCGGCGGACGCGGGCACGTTTCTACCTATATTTTTGTTCTGTAGGTATATGACATTTAACTCTTCTTGAGTGTACATTTAACGCACAAATTTAAAAATCTTATTAAAACGTTTGGATTACCGTCAAATTCGGGACCATTTCTTAATGATTTATGAACTTCATTCTTATTCTACTATGGGTTCTAGCCTAATATTCCTAAATGCGTCACGCTGCTCGATGCGACGTTGAAAACGCAAATTACTTAACCTATCACTACTAGAATTATACCTAAATCGTCGTGTATTCGGATGAAAAATCTTGAAAGGTTAATATATACAGGTGGGCGGGAACGCCGGGAGGGCGGGCGGGAATGCCGGGAGGGCGGGCGGGAATGCCTTAACGGCGGGAGGGCGGGCGGGAAGCCCTAGGCCTTAAGCCTTAAGTTGTAAGCCTAGGCCCAGAGAGCGGGCGATAAACCAAGAGGGGCCGTTAACACCTAAGCCGGAAGGGCAGGCGAGAAAACCAAGGGAGCGGGTGGGGCACGAGCAGTTGGGAATAACAACCAATAAGAGTATGAGTACTTACAATAACAGCTGCATGGTATCCGATCGGAGCCTTGTTCTATCGATGTTTGGATAGGGTTCCTGATGACTTCTTACCCAGCTTGCAGGCCACACGTGGTAGGTTCAAAGTTGTAGACGAAGTTCGACGATCGACACTGACTCTACAACTCCAAACACTGCGCCAATTATGATAAGAGGGTGGCTACAGTGGGAAATCAAACTCGGAATTCATGCAGTCGGTATAATATAGTTTTAAAAATACTTAATTAACATAACAAATTTGGAATGCGACCGATGCGAGGTTCGCTAAGTCAAAAAGTGAGCTCTGAGGGAAGAATGCTGACGCTGCAACACATGCCAGCGTGTCACGTTGCCGACGCGATCGATGACCGCTGGTAGATAGGTACGTGGGACACTCAGAAATATTTGCGACACTAAAAAAAATTGTTCTACAGGTACATATATTTTTATTAAATCTTTTCAAAGTACTCTCCACCAGCCTCTATACAAAGATTCATGCGTCTGAACCAGTTTTCAAAACACTTTTTCCAGTCCGCCGTAGACACCTCGTTTACAGCCTGCTCGAACGCAGCCAGCACATCTTCCGGCGACGAAAATTGTATCCCCTTGAGCTGATTTTTTATTTTTGGAAATAAAAAGAAGTCACACGGTGCTAGATCAGGGCTGTAAGGAGGGTGACCCAGGAGTTTGACTGGTGTGCTGTCCAGGAAGTCCCTCGTTTTGAGCGCGGTGTGTGCAGGAGCATTGTCGTGGTGGAGCAGTAGTCCGCGGAGCCCTGTGTTTGGTCACTTGTTGCTCACAACAGAAAAAACTTCTGGTAAACATTTGGTAGTATACCATTCGGCGTTGATGCTTCTTTGATCTCGTAAGGGAATTGAGGCCAAGTGGCCAGTCAAATTAAAAAAGCTGGCGATCAAAATCTTCCCCCCGCTTCGAGATCGCTTCACTTTGGTAGGCGTTGGTTCATTTTGAAACACCCAAACTGTCGACTGGCGCTTGGTTTCTGGATCGTATTGATAAATCCAGGACTCATCACCTGTTACGATGTCGTAAACACGCCGAGACGAGCCTGCTTCAAATTTGTTCAGCATATCACGGCACCATTCCACCCGGGCCTGCTTCTGAGCGTCGGTGAGGTAGTGCGGCACCCAGCGCGATACTATCCTCCTCACGCGAAGATGCCCGTGTAGAATCTCGTGAACGCTTCCCGATCCAATCTTTAATATGTGCTGAATCTCCTGATATGTAATTCGCCTATTATCTTGGATTAAATTTTTCACTGCTAGCACGTTTTCTTCCGTAATAGCCGTCAAAGGGCGACCGCTTCTTTCTTCATCCCCCAAGGTTGGTCGACCGCGCCTAAATTCGTTATACCAACGATACACGGTTGCCTTGGAGGGGCCTTCATCCATAAATGCCATTTGAAGTCTATCGAACGATTCATCCGGTTTCAGGCGACACTTGAAATCGTAAAAAATCATAGCTCTAAAATGTTCCCGGCGCAGATCCATTTTTCAGTAAGACACGATACTTTGAATTGGCTCGCAAAAAATGTGGAGGGAAATTTTGAAAATGGAACACACATATTTTTACTTACAAGTAATCATATTTTCGAAAAAGATTCTGACCGGCCAGTCTCCCATATATAAAAACTATTTTTCGCAATACTTTCTGAGTGGCCTGGTACATAATAAGCTTGCCACGTTCAAGCACAGAATATATAATAGTAAACAAGGTTCAAGTCTTTCAAGGCAACCAAAGTCGCGGGTAACAGCTAGTACTGTAGGTATTCAGAAGTATTGTAGGTAGATGAAAAAAGAGATTTTTTATTTTTATTAGTCGCTTTCCTGCTTCCGACGTCATCAGTCTTCCTGTCAAGAGTCTCAGCACCTGTCAAGCTCAAGTGTCATCTCGACTTCAGGTCAAGGGGGCACTTATTCTAACAGGAAAATTGCATAATTTCGCTTGTAAGCTTCGTTTTGAGTGAGTCACAATTTAGTCAAGACTAAGGTGCAAAGAGTAAAGTAATATAGAGGGGGAACTAAGGTGTCTATTTGAATAGGCAATTTTTTTAGGGTTCCGGACCAAAATGGTTAAGACGGTATCCCGTCTGTCAGTCACATCTGCGTATCTTAGCAACCACTCATGCTATCGACTTGTGGAATAGTTTTAGAATATGATTGCCCAACTTTATTACTAACAATATGGACTGTAGTCTGAAATAAAGAATTTGATTTGATTTATTACATCGAAACACAGAGCACCTATAAAATATTATTGTTGTTACTGTAAAGGGGGTCCAAATATTTTAGTGTTGATATTTCATTTATTAGTGGAGTGCCGTAAGGCATAAAAATTGTAAAATCTCGGAATCCAGGGTCTGCCAGTTGCAGAAAGCTTCATTAAAATAAAGACTCCTTCAGTATATTACGATGTATATCGTAATATCATCATGACATCCCATGAAACGTCCACAACAGGACAGGAAACTCCCTCCCTAAATTTCTATAGCAAATAAATATCTTTATCTTATCTCCAAAATTCCAGTTTTTGCTAAACAATGTGCAGGGGAAGTACCATAGTCACCACGCTTGTTAGCGTTATGGCTGGCACCATGGACCGCGGTTGTTGGTGACCGCATAATATAAGAAAGATGATATGATACACAGAAAGATGTTGCTGCCCATCCTCTGGTTCATTAGCCTTGTAGTCGCCTCTTACGACATCCATGGGTAGAGATAGGTTGGTACTACTCTTTGCCAGCGCCACACGGGGCGTGATATAAATGTGTCGATATTTTGGAAAGTATCGATAGTGTAGTTAGGAACTTCACTATCGATACTTTCGTTTCGATACTGTGTACCTACAGATGGATCGGACGACGGTGTGCGTTGGGTCGGTCACAAAATCGGTCGTAAAATTGGAGGAAAAATCTGTCCGATAATCTGACCTACAAAAAAACGGTCGTGGGCGTGGGGAGCCCTAATTATGAGGGAAAATGTTTATGAAATAATCAAAACTTGCTTTACTATAACGATTCCTGAGGCAACTACGGAACCCTACACTGCGCGTGGCCCAACACGCAATAGGCCAGTTTTTCTAAATTCGAAACGCGTCGCCATGTTTTTTCCCTAAACGCCGACGCCGCCATCACAAAAACATCTTCCCGCCTGTGTACCCGCCATAATAACTCGCCTAGCTGTCGACCGGTGGCGGTCTGAAGGGGCAGGTGGGATGTTTTCCACCTATAATTAATGATCGCACATTATTTTGAACCTGGCAAGGGAAGAGAGAGGTAGACTGATAATAGGTTTGGGAAATAACGGACGCGAATGTTTTTTTTAAATAATACATGTAGCGAGTTCTTTGTCCAGCCGGGACACATACAAAAATCATATTCAAATCATCATCATATTGTGTGGGCTGCGAGGTCGATGACCAACCTTACAAAGCCTGGTGTCAGAGTTATTGAGCCGCCAAAGGCCTCGAGCTACCAGGGAAGCTGTTCAAAGTTCAAACCATTGTAACATAAGAGTGAGCAAGAGTTAGGAGGCTGTGCTGCCAGACGTAACTGGCAAGTTGAGCACGTGACCTAAATAAAAATAAAATAAATTAAATAATCGACTTCGGTGCCTACTCAGCATCAGCTAGTTGCAAAGTGATATTTTTTGGAAAAAATGTAGTTCAGGAAAAAAAGTAGTTTATTATCATACGGAAATCCACCTAAATAAGTACCTGTTTTTTCACATCCCTTCCAAATCCTTTAATCCAAGCAAAGAGACTATGAGGCAGGCAATTTGTCAGCTTGTTTGTAAAATATCGTTAGGCGCTTAACTTCTCATTAATTTGCCTCATAGCTCCCCCCTACCTAGGTACCCTCGAAGGATAATTATAACTCGTAGCAAATTTTTATTTACTTCTGATACCACTTTTTTATAGGAATTTTTATTTTTCATGGTGCAGGTAAATTATATTACCACAGATCAGTATGTTACTTATAGGAAAGCTTGCAGTCTGGACAAAATTCGGTCACTACAAAGCATATAGTACCAACTCATCTCTAGGTAAATTGAACGGGTGTTCTTGTCTTAAGTGGCGACTAAAAGATTATGAACTGGAGGATGGCCAGGCCAGCAACGTCCTCCTGTATACCCTACCATCTTACATACTGCGGTCACCAACACCTGTGGTCCATGGTGCCATCCGAAAGGCTAACAAGCGTGGTCATTATGGTACTTCTCCAAATTGTACCAGTTGCAACGTGCATGGCGGTCCATGGCGAATTGTACGGTCAACACCACATCAGTGGAAACATGTGCCATAGCATAAGGTCCAAAGTTTTTCTATTGACTTGCTGCTGGGTGTACCTAAACCCATTTACAAAAAAAGTGTTAAGTGGTAGCTACAAAAACATCTGCAAGATACGATTTAACTATCTACCGAGCCGACTCTTAAAGTAGGCCGCGCCGTGCTGCAGTGGTTTCTTGCCGTTTCTTTTACGCTGCCATAGCACGATCCGAAACGGCGTAGACTCGCTCTATTTGCATTGTATTCTGCATGACATTCAATAGTATTCTGTAAAGAATCTACATTGAATAAAATTATCTGAATCTGAATCTACCTAACTTTAACGTATACAGGGTGTAACAGAAAGGGTATATCAACCCTGAAGAACGTGAATCTGCCCATGAAACTAAACAATTTTCCCCAAGTAAAATAGGTCGAAATACGAAAAAAATTATTGACCTCCCATACAAAATGTGCTGTCAGTTGATTCAGTTTCGATGGGAGGTCAAAAATTAGTTTAGTTTTTCGACCTATGTTCCTTAAAGAAAGTTGTTCAGTTTCATGGGCACATTCACATCCTTCAGGGTTACCCTTTTTGTTACACCCTGTATTTTTGTCGCAGGCAAATCGTACCTAATTTTTTACATCTTGCAGGTAGTTGAAACAAGTGGGTAGGTGAAAAAATAACTCCTTAACAAGCCTCGACTGAAGGTCTTACCCTAATCTTTCCTGACCATGACAATGACAAATGGCACTCCTCACTGGCAAGATCGTTTCCCAAGGGAATGTGCCTGAGCTATTCTGCGTTTTGTTTTTACAGACAGGTGCTAAGGTATGGTAAAAAAGGAAAGATGAGAATTTTGTAGGTAGCTGAAAAAATAACTTTGAAAAATATTTTTTTTAAAAATGTTTATGCAAATTGTCCGACCGTTCATAAAACTGAACAACTTTCCCAAGGGAACAAAGGTCGAAATAAGAAACAAAGTTTTGACCTCCCATACAAAATGCAGATTCAGTTTCTGTGGGAGGTCAAAAAATTTTTTTCGTATTTCAACCTATGTTCCTTGAAAAAGTTGTTACACACACCATACTCGTATCTTAGTTCTCAGGGTGGGCAAAGCGCTTTGCTGTCTTGTTAGTGTCAATTATGCTTCTAATAAGACAGTGGGCGGTGATGATCACATACCATCAGGTGGCCCACAGGCTTTCTTCCTCACTTGCTACATTAAAAAAGTTTGCGGGGATCGAACCCGCGGACCACGGCGCAGAAGACAGGCTACCAACCACACCAATCAGCCAGACAATAGTTAGATCATTGAACGGATTATCCCAGCTGTGCAGAATAGAATTGAGAGATTTACGGCGGCGTTCCGACCTCCATATTTCATCTGCAAAATGAATTCACGAATTGACGAATGTCTGCTATAACTGACGGCCTAGGATAAATAGGCTCCAGCCTACGGAGAATTTTTGTAATTTGGATCTGGCAGACTTGGCCATCTTTATACCTAGGTAGGTACTCCCTTTTATCCTATCCTATACTATTTAACGAGCAATATTTGTGTTATTTATCTATTTATGTATGTATATCAGTCCCTGGTACCCATAGTACAGGCTTTGCCTAGTTTGGGATCAGATGACCATGTGTGAAATGTCCCCAATATATATATATTTTTTAAATCATTTATTCATTACATTTTTTTACATAAATTTTATAGCTAAGACGCGCTACAGAAACCTATCAAGGTTTATACGTTGCGCGAACGAGTCGCTTCACTCACACAGACTTAAATAGTATGAATATAAAATAACACTAACCTAAAATTAGGAACAGTCAACGACAGGTCAAGCCCGACATTCGCAGTGCAATTTTAGCCCTTACGTCTATTGAAATAAGGTCGGCACAAATTCCAATGTATCAAGCTTGATGTGCCCTTGACTGTACAAGAAGCAGCATCATTCATCACCCAAATAATATTTTTTAAGTAATGTTTTACATTTTTTCTCGCTAACTTGTAGCTCTGCCAGCAGTTTCTGTGGGAGTTCATTTAATATGTTAGGTAGCATGTATTCCCACGTCCTCCCACCATACTCATTTACACATTTTGGTAAGTCGTATATTATTTAAATTTGTATATCATGTTTGTAACCGCGGTTTCTCGAAAACGGCTCTAAATGTTTCTATGAAATTTACTATACGGGGATTTTCAGGTGAGCAAGCCAGCTACCCGCTTACAGATGGCGCTGTACTTGTAGGTTTCTTTCTAAAACGCGGCATATTAAAAAATGCTTATAAACACGGGAAAACGAATTTTTCCAGCAATGAGACCCAGCTAAATCGATTTATCGTCCACGGAAATCCTAATATAGTAAATTTCATCGAAATCGTTAGAGCCGTTTTAAACCGATTACAAATAAATATATACAAATATTGCTCGTTTAATAGTATAAAGGGCCAGGTTTCCGAAAACTGATTGCTAAATCAGTCAACGAAACTGAACAACTTTCAGCAAACTTTAAGGAAAAGAAAAAAATCGGCCTGTCTATTCAAACTTTCCAAACAAGTTCGCAATTTTTTCAAAGGCCGATTTTTGGTTTCATTTCCCTAAAGTTTTATTCACTGAAAGTTGTTCAGTTACGTTAACTGATCATGCCTATTCAGTTTTCGAAGACTTGTCCCTTTCAATTTTGGCATAAGGTAATCATAACATGCTCCCTCCAGAAGTCCAGCAAAAACGCGTGGGGATCTGCCATAGTTACCACGCTTGTTAGCGTTGCGGCTGGCGACCGCGGTTGTTGATGACCGCAGTTTGTGAAACGGTAGGATACACAGAAAGATGCCGCTGCCCATCCTCTGGACAATAAGCCCTTATTCGCCTATTACGACACCCGCGGGCAGAGATGCGTTGGTACCATTCTTTGTCGGCACCACACGGACGACCTTTTTAGGGTTCCGATACCAAAATGGTAAAAAAAAGGAACCCTTATGGTGCCGCTCTGTCTGTCTGTCTGTCACACCTCTATATCTCAGCAACCACTTATGCTATCGACCTGAAATTTGGAATAGTTTTAGAATATAGTTGCCCAACTTTTTATTGCACATGAAAAAAATTTGAAAAATGTATGATTATTAATGTAAAGGGGGCCAAAATAGGGGGGGCCAAATTTCAAATTGTCGCTACTCGGTCAAGTGGAGTATCATATGGAAGGGCTTTACTTGTACATTCTAAAATATATTTTTGTTTTTTTTTACGTATCTCAGTTTTCAAGTTATGATGAAAAATGTAAAAAAAACACCATTCCCCCCCTTATCTCCGAAGTTTGAGTAAGGAAAAATCTGAATTAATTACAGTTGACAGAAATTTATGTAAACATTACAGCAAAAATAAAACAATCTTTCTTAGTTGCACAGTTTTTCAGAAATCTGCAAATAACCTTTACAAACAAATTTAGTTTTGCGGTCCTAAAAATGGACTTAATTGCTTCCAAAAATACAAAAAGTTTATCGGAACCCTCGGCGCGCGAGTCCGACTCGCACTTGACCGGTTTTTTAGCATATATACTAACTGTTTATCAGCATAAGCTAATGCACCATAAATAAAGCCTACTTAAATACGACTTGAAATAGAGTAGACAATGCATACCGTGGTTAGCACTTAGTGCATTTCCGTGTTCAAATTATATCTGAGCTGTCAAAACTAACTAGCTATATTATAACAGAGAAAACCAGACAGGCAGACGGTCTGACTGAATATTTGTTTTTAAAGTTTTCAGTGAATTGTATTTTCGGGACTTTAGGTAAAGAATTCAGGGTCTTTATTACCCCGAATATTTAAATGGGTAGTTCTAGGTAGTATGGGACTAAACAACTTTTCCTAAGGGACAAAATTTTTTTCGACTTCCAATAAAAACTGCTTCAGCTGACAGCAAATTTTGTATGAGTGGTCATCATATCGTGTGGGTTGCAAGGTCAATGACCGACCTCACAAACCTACCGTTAAAATTTACCAGATGACAAAAAGAGAACGCTGTATACATACAGAATGTACAATGTACATATACATATAGACAGGTCGTAATACAATAAAAAAGATGTTTTAAATTTTTTGAAAAGATACGATATCAATATTTCAATATCAATAGAGGCCGTTCGTTTTTGGATAATAATTACCCTTTGACAGCAGTCTGTCTCGATCACACATATTATAGACGTCATATAAAGCTGTTCTGTTGTCAGTGTCATTTCTACCGAATTCGAAATGCGCCCCTAATAGCAAACAGCTAGCGATATAAAGATCCTTTAACTATAAAGATGCTGTGCTGTTGTGTGATGCTGTGTTGATGCACATCTTGAAGACTCTCACCCATACTAGTAGTCCTTTCAGCTCGATCTCCGCCCTTCGACCAACGAACGAATCTGAACGACCATGCGCAGCGCAGGCCTTTGCAAATCTGACTGGAGATGTTTTTTTAGGGTTCCGATACCAAAATGGTAAAAAAAAGGAACCCTTATGGTGCCGCTCTGTCTGTCCGTCTGTCTGTCACACCTCTATATCTCAGCAACCACTTACGCTATCGAGCTGAAATTTGGAATAGTTTTAGAATATAGTTGCCCAACTTAATTGCACATGAAAATTTTTTGAAAAAAGTATGATTATTAATGTAAAGGGGGCCAAAATAGGGGGGGCCAAATTTCAAATTGTCGCTACTAGGTCGAGTGGGGTATCATATGAAAGGGCTTTACTTGTACATTTTAAAATATATTTTTGTATTTTTTTAAGTTTCTTAGTTTTCAAGTTATGATGAAAAATGTCAAAAAAAATACCATTCCCCCCCCCTTATCTCCGAAGTTTGAGTAAGGGAAAATCTGAATTAATTACAGTTGACAGAGGTTTATGTAAACTTTACAGCAAAAATAAAACGATCTTTCTAAGTTGCACAGTTTTTCAGAAATCTGCAAAAAACCTTTACAAACAAATTTAGTTTTGCGGTCCTGAAAATGGACTTTATTGCTTCCAAAAATACTATAGGTATATCGGAACCCTCGGCGCGCGAGTCCGACTCGCACTTGACCGGTTTTTTTTATGTTACAAGTGAGCAAACGAGCAGGTGGGCCTGAGTGGGCCACCTGATGGTAAGTGGTCACCACCGCCCATAGCACCCACTGTCTTACTAATCGCATATTTTGACACTAATAAGACAGCAAAGCACGTTGATGTAGCCTGGACCCTGTTCCCTTCATCACAAATTATGTCGACTAACTTTGATCTTCGACTTAGAGTCTAGTTTCACATTCTCGATTGGCGCAAGATTTGCCTTTCGGACGCCCTTTTAGGGGTGAATTATACATAAAGGGCATATGGCGAGAGAGAGGTACAGGCCGACGGCACGGACGCGTAAAGGCTTAAAGGGCCCCATACAAAGCCCTGCCTGCAGGGCCCTGCTTGCAGTGCCACTGCCAATCGTACTTTGTGTGGGCATGCAGGGCCGACAAAATAGCCGTTACATCGGCCCTGCAAGACCACACACGGTACGATTGGCAGTACGTACTGCAAGCAGGGCCCTGCAGGCAGGGCTTTGTATGGGCCGTTTAAGGCAAGGAACAGGCGACGAAGCGGCATGCCTGCACCAAGTCGTTTAGTGCAGTTTAATTTATGACGCGTCGGTTTCATTCATTTTGTATGAACATTTGAACTTATTGAAGTGGCACCACCATGCCTTCTACTCGCCTGTCCCATGCCCTCGCCCTAGGTCTTTTAAGTGTAATTTGGGCCTTAAGTCCCAGATCGTAAGCCAAAACAAAATGGCGGCTGAAACCACGGACTCATTGAACTCTTAATGAGGACTAATTTTGAAAATTCCAGTCAGAGGAAAGAGTTAAAACCCTAATTCATTTATAGCAGTTTTCTCTATTCGTCTGCAGTGCGAACTATAAGTGGATATCTCTTTCGTTTTGAGTAAGGGTGTGGTGTAAGTGATAAGAAACACAAATTTTAATGTAAAACAGGTATAGCTCGATTTTTGTATTAATTTGTTGTTGTTGCTTTTATTTTCTGCGACACTTGGGCTTGATATCGCTTTGACCATAGAATACAAGAAACAGAGTATTCTATGGCTTTGACACTGTCTTTGTTTGTGATGTACTATGACACTAATTAATAAGGCAGCAAAGCATGTTGCCAACCTTAAGATCTCCGATCGAACATAGGTCGATAAAGGACATTTTTTTTAAAATTGCCATACAATTGTGTTCGTCACTTAGTATGGGAAGTCCAAAATTATTTTTAGTTTTTGGGCCTATGCTCCTTGAGAAAAGTTGTTCAGTTACGGGTGCTTAACCCGCCCATGAGCTAGGGCACGCAATAAAATTAACATACATACATAACATCACGCCTCTTTCCCGTCGGGGTAGGCAGAGACCACAGTCCTCCACCTGCTACGATCTTGACATACTTCCCTTGCTTCCTGTACTTTCATCAATCCTTTCATACATGCTCGTCGGTTTAGGGTACTTTTAACCTGGCCTTTATTCAGAACGTCCTGAATTTGGTCCTGGTACGTTCGCCTAGGCCTTCCCCTTCCAACGTTTCCGTTCACTCTCGCCTGGTAGATCTCTTTCGTCAGTCTTCGTTCATTCATCCTCTCTACATGACCAAACCATATCAGCATCCCTTTCTCGATTTTGGTCACTACGTCTTCTTTTACGCCACACCAAAAATTAACACCCTGTATATTCTTTGGTCAAGTGCTTGATAATCTTATGACTTGTCCCACATCCTTAACCTAATTGGGAGTGCACAGCGAAGCGGTCAGGAAGGCGCAAATGCGATTTATCTGTTCGCGAGTCACTCATCACTGTTTCGTCCATTCGTTCACTCATTCGTTCTTCGCACTGTTTTTGCTGCACAATGGACTGTTTGACTGAAAGTTTTAATTATAGTAGATAATTTAGACTTGGAATTTTTATTTATTAATCTCTGCCCCTAGCTGATAAAAATAAGAAATAAAATAAAATTTTTATTAAAACACATTTTATTTCACAGTTCAACATAAGCCGCCATATTTGCCACTCCGCATCGGTTGAAACCTCTTTTTATCCTGTAACATTAAAAAAAATATATTTTTGTTTTATTTTTATATTTTTATTTATTTGTACTTAATGCACAATAAACATACCAATTTTTACACTTGTAAGTATTCTATTTTTAGCTAAAACAAAAATCGAGCAAAGATCGCCTAAAAAAACACCTTTTTAGTAGGGAAGCCTCCCTCATTTTTTTTTAATTATTTGTTGTTATAGCGACAACACAAATACATAATCTGTAAAAATTTTAACTGTCTACAGCTCGCTGACAGACAGACAGACATCAGAGGCATATTAATAGGGTCCGGTTTAAACTCTTTAGGTATGGAGAAGAAGATAGAGAAGAAGAAGTGATTCGATAAAAGTGTTTTCGGTACAACGCATATGACATAGTAAGGGACTTCGGGGTAGTTTGAAAACTTAGATCACTACATCAGATTCAATTGCACACACATTAAATGGTTCAGGGCCAGGGGGCCAATTCTCGAAAGTCACCGGGTGATTTTCGAGACTTTTAAAATTTAAAAAAGCCACGATAAACTCGTAAAACTCAAACTGTTATGATGGTAATTTTAAAACTGAACATTATTTTATAATTATCAAATATTGATCCTTACTTTTGAAGTGTTTAACAGGGCTTATTTTAATTTTAAAAATCTTGAACATCACCCGGTGACTTTCAAGAATTGGCCTCCAGGGCCGGACTCAGTTCAATCAATGAAGGCACAAAATATTACCTATACAAGGTGTAAAAAAAACACAATTTTAGCGTGTTAGTGAGACCGTGAAACTGAACAACTTTTCGAAGAGTTGTTCAGTTTCATGATCTAACAGCTAACATAGTGCTTACTTATTATTTTTTTTACATCCGATATTTAAGAAAAATTGACAAATCCTAAACAATACAAAAAACTGAAATTTCACAACATCAAGTAGGACCGCTAGTTGGCAAAGCGTCTCCGATCTTACGTTTCGATAACAAATATAGCTTGTGTTTTACCTAATATATCCATCCTCCCCCCAGTTCTTGCCCCACCAGTTAAGCAGTATCCAGTATTGGGGGGTGTACCCCACAAGCAACATCGCGTGGTTCAGCTTCCATGACGTGCAGAAAGGATCGTCGTAGATACCGCTCCTGGTAAAATTAAATAAAAATGCTTCTTAAGAAATCCGGTTAGCGACCCTTATATGCACGGAATCATCTGACAGTCGAAGTAATGTAGCTTGATTAGAATGACAGCAGTGTGAGAGCAGGATGGAGCGATGCGCTACACATTGGAGCGACAGAGACACATATCGATCCGACCTGCCCTTTCGCATAGTTTTTGTTGCTGTTATTCTAATCAAGCCATTATTATTTGGACTGTACATAGGACAATTAGGGTGATTCATCCTGCAATGCCTTAACCGAACTTGGAAATCTGACAAAGTGATTTTTGTTTAACAGTGTCTCCACTGGGAACTCAGATCCCGATCGAGAGCCGAATGCTCTAACCACTGGACCGTGGAAACTGCTGAACTCTTGTTGTCCTTGTTGTTCTATCTTATATTTCTATCTAAACAGCCTCGTTTATACTGTTATAATTGCTGGATGATCTTCTTATTCTAATTATGCTTTATTGCCTCCGTGGTCTAGTGGTTAGAGCGCTCGGCTCTCGATCCGGAGGTTCTTGGTTCGATTCCCGGTGGGGACACTGTCAAACAAAAATCACTTTGTGCGACCTCCCCAGTTTGGTTAGGACATTTCAGGATGAATCACCTGATCGCCCGAAAAGTTAGATGATTTCGTGCTTCGGAAGGCACGTTAAGCCGTTGGTCCCGACTACTATCTACGGATGTAGTCATTAATGTAGTGAGTCATGTTAGAGGCCTTTGGCGGCTCAACAACTCTGACACGAGGGTTTGTGAGGTCGGTCATCGACCTTGCAACCCACTGATGATAATTAATTATACTCACCGATAGAGCTGGAAAGTAAAAGGTTCAGCATTGACAGCGACTGCTAAAGGACCTATCGTGGCAAGTGCTCGCTCCATGGCGTTTTCGTCTCCTGAAGGAAGCATGGCCCAGCGACGTGGCTTGGCTTTCACTTGCAGGTTGTTGTAATGGCAGTGGCCTTTCTGGAATGTATACAAGTTCATTTGCTTAAGCTAAGAGGCTCTACTCACGATCGGATCGGACCGCTCCGAATTTAGCTCCGGACTATCAGTTTGTCCAATAGCGTTGCCGGATTGTCCCAAACGAAAATTTTGACATTGGGCAAAAACATGGTCCGCACCTAAATTCGGACGGTCGGATCGATCCGATCATGAGTAGAGCGTCTTACTGAAATTGAAATTTATTTATTGTGGATCACAGGTACATAGAAGTTCTTATAATTATGAAGTTCAGCCATGTCCCGCCTAAAGGCATACAATATTACAATTTTAATCGTTACATACATACAAAGACACATATACAAGAAACAATCATTATACTATTACATGACGAACATTACCTACGTTATATTAATTATCATTTTATGTTGTCATCATTTAAATATTCAGTCAGAGTATAATAACATTTATTTACAAGAATGTCATAAAGTTTATTTTTAAATATTCTAAGATCTGTACACATCCGCAGCGTTTGAGGCAATTTATTATAAATGTGTGGAATTCTGCCGTACACACTCTTCTGCATCAATGCTGTATTCTTCGCAAGATACGACATTTGATCTCGTAATCTTTCCCTAGTATTAAACTCAAACAGATTGGGGTAAGTTTTGGCAAAAACTCAGCGCCTATCGCTGATTGGTCCTAGATTCATAAGGCTGGGCTTTCTGGACGAATAATTACTCTTTTACAAAATTACAAACGGATCAATAAAAAAGAATATTTATTTGTCTCGTAGGTAGGTGTGTGTGGTTTGTCTATAGCTTCGAGAGTGTAATAACTAACTAATATGCCTTTCCGTTCTTATGTCTATTCCAATCATTCATGAATCATTAAAAAAATTATGTTAGTTTATCCTTACCTTACCATGGTAAGGATAGTTCTTCTCCATTAGTAGTCCCTCCCTGGCCACATACCTCATTGCGGCCCTGAGCGACCCCCCATTGCACCCAGCGTTCCCGTCCACAAAACTGCAGTCCACTATTTGTTGGGGGCTAAAATATTTTAAAAAATATAAGTTCGACGTGAGTTTTAGTGGTTTTGCTCACGAAGCCCAGTGATTCTACTCATGAAAACAAGCAATTTTTTACGAAGAAAAAGTTTGCAAATCGAAAAAAGTTCTGACCTCCCAAACGTAAGAGGTCACAATATGTTCGACAAATTTAATATGGTAGGACGAAAAATGTTCTCGTGTAATTTTTTTTCCTTAATTTTTAGGGTTCCGATACCAAAATGGTAAAAAAGGAACTCTTATGGTACCGCTTTGTCTGTCTGTCTGTCTGTCACACCTGATATCTCAGCAACCGACTATCGACTTGAAATTTGGAATAATTTTAGAATATGGTTGTCCAACTCATTTGCACGTGAAAGAATTAAGAAAAAAATATGATTATTAATGTAAAGGGGGCCCAAATAGGGGGGCAAATTTCAAATTATCGGTACTAGGTCGAGTGGGGTATCATATGAAAGGGCTTTACTTGTACATCATATATATTTTTTTTGTATTTTTGTATCTTAGTTTTCAAGTTATGATGAAAAATTTCAAAAAAAATCCTTAATTACAGTCAATAGACGTTTATGTAAATATTACAACAAAAATAATACGATTTTGCTAAGTTGCACAGTTTTTTAGAAATCTGCAAAAAACCTTTACAAAAAAAATTAGTTTTACGGTCCTAAAAATGGACTTTATTGCTTCCAAAAATACTAAAGGTATATTGGAACCCTCGGCGCGTGAGTCCAACTCGCACTTGACCGGTTTTTACCTTAATCTAACAAAAACGAACATTGAATAAGTGCGACTTCTTGGTTCGCACAAGTTATGGATTGTAATTATTAGTATTGTTATTATTATATGCAAAACTTCCTTACACAAATGTACAAAAAACAAAAATCATAATCGCGGTAAAAATTGTTTCCTTCTTGAACATATTTTACAAAATATTTAACGTCTGCTCAACGACTGGCTCTAATAATAATCAAATTAGATCAAATTATCCTAATGGCCCAGCAGCCTTCGTGGTGTAGTGGTAAGGGCGTTCGGCTCTCTATCTGGAGGTTCTGGGCACGATTGCCGGTGGGGACGCTGTCAAACAAAAAGTCACTTTATGCGACTTTTAAAACTTTTTAAGTCTGTAGGCTACCTAATACATAAAAAAAAAATTGTGCTTAATAGGGTACTTTTCGCTGAAATTGGCGTTTTAGCGTTGAGAGGGAAAGAACCCTGAATGTTAATTTAGGCTCCAAAGAAATAATTTGCCTATTTTGGTGATTCCTATTGCAAATTATGGTGATAGTAGGGCTTCTGTACAAAGTTTTACCAGCTCTCTGAAAACTTCTACCGAAACACAATAGTGCAAACACTGTATACGACAGAAACAGACAAAAGGTGTTACTTTTCCAGATGAACTTTGTACAGAAGCCCTACCATCATCATATTTTGCAATAAGAATCACCACAATAGGCAAATTATTTATTTGGAGCCTAAATTAACATTCAGGGTTTTTTCCCTCTCAACACTAAAACGCCAATTTCAGCGTAAAATACCCTATTAAGCAACAATTGTTTTTAATGTTTTGGGTAGCCTACAAAATTAAAAAGTTTATAAAACCATCCACAATCTATGGAACATCCTTTTTGTATTTTTAAATTGGTAATCAAAATTTTAATCGACCCATTAAATTGTTCGAAAGTTTTATTTACCATACTTTTTGAGTGAATCTCGTTCATTATTTTATGTATGAAAGTAACGTTCAAGACAATCATGACACAAAAAGAAAATTGAAAAAAAAAATCAGTAAAAAAAGAGATATGACGCTTTAAATTTGATTCGGCAGAAAACTTAAAAAAACTACGAGTAAGTAAGTAAATAATGAATAACTCGAAAACTACAAATAATCGCGGAACATACATGGGGGTGATTTGGATACCCCTTAGCACGAGGCATCAAAATTTTTCTTTTCAACGCCATCCTGTATAAAACCATAGCCATATTCTGTATAGCCATATTCTATGCTCCCGTCAAAGCCTCCCGGGTTATAGCCTGAGAATCTCAATATTTTTTAGCCGCCTTATACCGCTAGTTGCTCAGAGCCTGTTAGATGTAAAAAAACCTCCATACCTCAACTCCCCCCAATCACCGTGTCTTTTATACAGCTGTGCCTGTAAAGCGTGTGTCACAGCGAAAGCGTAGCAAGCGCCGCACTGCCACTGCTCCTCACGACGTGGTTTGAAGCCTTTAGCTCGCCAATCTACCTGGATGAAGAAACCAATAACATTTATAAGGGCCTGATAGAATAAAAAACTGGCCAAGTGCGTGTCCGACAAACGGACATGAAGAAACTATAAGGGTTCCTTGTTGACGTACCAGATAGCTCAGGAGTACAGGTGATTTGTACGGGCGCTCCATACACTTCGCCCGCAGTCCCGAGCTGTACTTTACCTGTTTGGGAATTTTGTGCCGAAGATTCTTGCGATAAGCAGTCTTATGATGGTCTTCAGCAGGGTCGTACAGAAATGGAGTCTCTATGAGTTTCAGTATCTTCTTGAAATAATCTTGAGCTCCCTGAAAAGCAATCGGAAAAAAATTACAGCTTCGTGAATTAAGAGACGGCTATACCAACTTGCCAAATTTTGATATCAAAATGCTCGTTCTAGTCCGAATAAGGCTTTTGGAAAAATATAAAAAAAAACCGGTCAAGTGCGAGTCGGACTCGCGCGCCGAGGGTTCCGATATACCTTTAGTATTTTTGGAAGCAATATAGTCCATTTTTAGGACCGCAAGACTAAATTTGTTTGTAAAGGTTTTTTGCAGATATCTAAAAAACTGTGCAACTTAGAAAAATCGTTTTATTTTTGCTGTAATATTTACATAAACTCGTATCGACTGTAATTAATTCAGATTTTTCCATTCACAAACTTCGGAGATAAGGGGGGAACGGTATTTTTTTTTGACATTTTTCATCATAACTTGAAAACTAAGAGTTGTAAAAAAATACAAAAATATATTTTAGAATGCACAAGTAAAGCCCTTTCATATGATACCCCACTCAACCTAGTATCGATAATTTGAAATTTTGCCTCCCCTATTTAGGCCCCCCTTTACATTAATAATCATAATCATAATTAAGTTGGACAACCATATTCTAAAACTATTCCAAATTTCAAGTCGACAGCATGAGTGGTTGCTGAGATATACAGGTGTGACAGACAGACGGACAGACAGACAGACAGATCGGCACCATAAGGGTTCCTTTTTTACCATTTTGGTATCGGAACCCTAAAAAGTTGCGTGTAAAATTGGAGAATTCGAGTACTACTTAAAGCGCTCTTTATTTTAATGGGTTACTTGCCGTCCACTAGCGCCCCATCAGAAAAAACATTGCACACTAAACACAAAACTTATCGAAAATTCGGAGAGCAAATTAAAGTAAAGGTACCCTAGTTTATTTAGAACTTATCAATTGTGAAAAATATAGTTCACTATAGTAGTTACAGATACAAAAAGTGCCCAAAACGGCCACTTTTAGCAGTTTTTGTATCTGTAACTACAATAAACTTTATTACATACATACATATATAACATCACGCCTCTTTCCCGTCGGGGTAGGCAGAGACCATAGTCCTCCACCTGCTACGATCTTGACATACTTCCCTTGCTTGCTTGAAAGTACATTTCATCAATCCTTTCATACATGCTCGTCGGTTTAGGGTACTTTTAACCTGGCCTTTATTCAGAACGTCCTGAATTTTATTTATTTTACAGAGTAAATACGTTCTAAATAAACAAAGGTAACTTTACTTCAATCTGTCTTTTCGTATATAAATTTTGTATTTAGCGGGTAATATTTTTAATTGATGGGGGCGCTAGTGGCTAGTGGACGGCAGATAGCAAAGGCGTGTTTATAGCCACGGGCACAGGCACATTACTGCACATCTACAGTTGAAATGACGCAGCTGATCAGGGCTGTATTAACGGCATTTGTATTGTTGTTTTAAAATGCAATTTTCTACTTTGCTTGTTTATTTTTTTAGTTTGATTTCGAACAAAATCCACCAGCCGACCACTTGACCGACAGCCGACCACTTGACCGACGGCCGACCACTTGACCACCAGTCGACGTCTCGACCATTAGCCGACCACTAGACGACCACTTGACCACTAGACGACCACTTGTCCATTAGCCGACCACTTGACCACTAACTGACTACTTGACCATCAGCCGACCACTTGACCACCAGTCGACCACTTGACCACCAGCTGACCACTTGACCACCAGCCGACCACTAGACGACCACTTGAACGCTGGACGACCACTTGACCTTTAGACGACCGCTTACCACTAGACGACCACTTGAACATTAGCCGACCAATTGACCACTAGATGACCACTTGACAACTAGACGACCACTTGACCATTAGCCGACCACTTGACCACTAACCGACTACTTGACCATCAGCCGACCACTTAACCACCAGCCGACCACTTCACCAGCAGCCGACCACTTGACCACCAGCAGACCACTTGACCATCGCCGTATCAATGGCAGAAAAACGACAAAGTAGTGGCTCTAAACCAAAATATTATTTTTTTACGAATGCTTCAATTTACAAAGAACTGTGAGCCAATTCTTGAATATCACCGGGTGATTATCAAGATTTTCAAAATTAAAAAAAGCCACGATAAACTTATGAAACTCAAATTATTATGCTGGTAATTTTAAAACCGAACGTTATTTTACAATCAACAAATATTGTTTCTAGGAGTTTAACAGCGCTTATTTAAAATTTAAAAATCTAAAAAATCGCCCGTCGAGATTCTAGAATTGGTTCCCACCGAGTACCTACTGCGCCACCTCCCCGCCCGCTTCCCTCGCCTCTCCCGCGCCAATTTTTCAGAATCGTGTAATAGTCTAGGCAACGAAGCGGATCGTTTTATGAAGACCCTCGCATTAAATCCTGAGTCGATGAGACTTTGCTGGGGTATTACACTATGTGAGACAAACCTTATTTAAAAACCGGTCAAGTGCGAGTCGGACTCGCGCGCCGAGGGTTCCGATATACCTTTATTATTTTTGGAAGCAATAAAGTCCATTTTCAGGACCGCAAAACTAAATTTGTTTGTAAAGGTTTTTTGCAGATTTCTGAAAAACTGTGCAACTTAGAAAGATCGTTTTATTTTTGCTGCAAAGTTTACATACACTTCTGTCAACTGTAATTAATTCAGATTTTTCCTAACTCAAACTTCGGCGATAAGGGTGGGGGGGGGGGGGGAATGGTATTTTTTTTGACATTTTTCATCATAACTTGAAAACTAAGTAACTTAAAAAAATACAGAAATATATTTTAAAATTTACAAGTAAAGCCCTTTCCAATGATACCCCACTCAACCTAGTAGCGACAATTTGAAATTTGGCCCCCCCTATTTTGGCCCCCTTTACATTAATAATCATACTTTTTTCAAAAATTTTTCATGTGCAATAAAGTTGGGCAACTATATTCTAAAACTATTCCAAATTTCAGGTCGATAGCATAAGTGGTTGCTGAGATATAGAGGTGTGACAGACAGACGGACAGACAGACAGAGCGGCACCATAAGGGTTCCTTTTTTACCATTTTGGTATCGGAACCCTAAAAAATCCAAAACTATATTGGTACTTTAAATTTTTCCATACAAAAAATGTATGAAAAAATTTATTAGTTAATGTTTTTTTGGATATTTTAAATTTACATTTAATTCATGATACTTTATCATCCTGTCAAATAAAATGTGCCTGAGAGAATTATGTTGGGGACAACTGCTTCGTTGCCTACAATAGACAGAAAGTGAGAGTTGCCTCAATTCATTCAATTCTTGTAAAATTCAACTCAATTCTTGTAAATCACCTGGAGCTAATATATCATATCAGTTTTGAAACTTAAAAAAAAACTATGTTAGTAACGCAGTTTATTATGTGATTTATTTTGAAGGACCAGGCCTTTCCTGCAGTTAACTAGCGCCCCCATCAGTTAAAAAAATATTACTCGCTAAACACAAAACTTATCGGGAATCCGTCTTACAAAATTGAAGTAAAGGAACCCTAGTTTATTTAGATACTATCAATCCTGAAAAATATAGTTCTCTGTAGATACAGATACAAAAAGTGCGAAAAACGGCCACTTTTAGCAGTTTTTGTATCTGTAACTATAGTGAACTATATTTTTCAGGATCTATAGGTTCTAAATAAACTAGGGCACATTTACTTCAATTTTCGACGGTTTCCCGATAAGTTTTGTATTTAGCGAGTAATATTTTTTTAACTGATGGGGGCGCTAGTTGGCTCTTAAGGTTCTTACCAAATCTCCGAAGCGGTTCAAATGCAAGGAGTAAGAATGAAGTCCAGACAGGTAACGTTTGTTGTGTCTCACCACTCTCTGCAGATTCTCTCTCCATTTAGACAAGGCTCTCCTTTCGTGGTGTTCCGTGCAGTAACGTTTTTTGTATACTGACTGCAGAAAAAACATTTAAGATTAGCCCCAGACAAGCAAGCAAGGGTGAGTTGGTTAGTTGTCAGCGTCTGAAGGATGTAAATTTGTCCAAAAGACTTATCTGGGGGCACCAAGACGACCCAAGCGAAGCGCAAGGGTATACTACCTACCTTTTCTCGAAGTGCTTCGTCGTTTTTTTTTTAACCCTCATAACATAAGTTTGGATTATACCAGATAAACAAAATGTACGCAATATGATGATAATAGTGGACTTATTAAACATATAAAGTTTCAGTAGAATAGCTCTTATACTATAGATTTTATTGATATCTTAAAACACCCCGATTTCGTTACTGACTCACTCTAAAAATTCTTAGGGTACTTCCTGAAGTCCTTAAATAAAAACTTGGAACTTTACCCCCCGACCCCTTAACCCTTTATAGGTCAGTGGTCGCTTAGAGACCACTAAAAAGTTTGTAAAATTGACTTAATTGTTAATTTCACAATAATCACTCACCACCACTACTGAGCTTTTATGGTAAAAAAAAACAAACAAAAAAAAATGTAAATAGAGTTCAGTTTCAACTCTTTGCCTGGGTGTCTGCCCTATAAAGGGTTAAACCAGAGAATGGAAGTTTGTATGGGACTTCTAGCCGTTTTGCTACCGTCAAAAATGTACCTATTCACTGTTCATTGCTTTTTCTGTTATACAATAGTTCTTGTACTTGTGAAGTGAAATCCCACCAAAACATTTTCGTATAAAATGTTTCCAAGACGAGACCATATAGCTCTTATTTTCAAAAAGTTATCAGATCTCGTGTAGAGCAAGGCGTCTAACTCTACACGCCTTAACTTTCTTCTGGGCAAGCTCGTTCCATCGTCGACCTCATCTCTGTCTTCAAGACTAAGCCCATTGACAATAAAAAAACCGGCCAAGTGCGAGTCGGATTCGCGCACCAAGGGTTCCGTACCGCCACATAATCATAATTGTATTAGTTGAAATTTCAGTAAGTTAATGTGCTAGATTTTTTGAGTCCGACACGCGCTTGACCAAATTTTATTATTTGTTGTTATTTTATAGCTTATGCACTATAAACACACCAATTTTCAAGTTTGTTAGTGTTCCCGTTTTTAAAATAGAACTAAAACAAAAATCGCCTCAGCGACCAACCAACTTGACCCCTTGAGAAAAGTTGTAATATTTAATGATTTCAGACTTTTCCTATTATTTGTACTGTGAGACCTAGCTTCTTGCTAAATTTCATAATTTTAGGTCAACGGGAAGTACCCTGTAGGTTTTGCTTTTTTGCATAAATGTATGGAGATGAGGACATAAAATGCCATATCTTTTGATCGCGTCGTTGTAAAAAATTGAAATTTTCAGATCTTGTGTGGTATATGGTATTAATTTCAACCTGATACCTTTACCCGTTCGTGAAATAAAGGGTCTTGACAGACAGACAGAGAGACAGACAGACGGACAACAAAGTGATCCTATAAGGGTTCCGTTTTCTTTTTTGAGGTACGGAACCCTAAAAAGGTGAAGATTTTGTGAAGTTAGGGCTTACAAAACAAACAAATAACTCATCATTCGGATATCTATCTGCCTTGTTCGAAAATCGACTCCGGAACCTTTACGTTAAAGGAGTACGCGCACTTTGTCACATACTATACATAATATGATTTACTCGTACAAGACTTATAAACATGTGTTTCTGTCGTTTTTTGTCCCGGTATTCGACCCAGCAAATCTGGCAACCCTAGTCACATAGAGGATGTAATACAACAAACAACTTACCTTATATTCATGCCAATGCATATCAGGAATATTTTCACTAACCAAAAAACCGCTCAAGATATGTTTTTCCATATGACTTGCTCCATATTCACTATCTTTACCACAAGCACTTATATTCACATATTTTAAATACTCCCCGACATGTTCAGTTTTTTCAAAAACGTCTAAAGTTCTGTCCAAGAAGTTGCCCAGTTTTTTTGACGCACATCTTGGTAACCTATCAGTTTTATACGCATCTAAAATTGACGATATTTTATGTGAAGTTTCGGATATGTTCAAGTTGCAATCAATAAGAGATACTTTCAAAATAATTAAAATTATTATCATTTTGTTGTACTTAGAGCACTTTTAGCCTATACTTTAATTAATAAAATGCTTTAATTTCAATTATGCTGAGGAAAGTATTTTAAGTGCAGATTTTGGTAATTCGATATTGATGACGCGTATATCATAGATGCATTCACAGTAGAACAGATATCCACATATTAGTGAAAACATTTATTATAATACATAATATTGCAATAAAGACGTTCTCATGTTTCGGACAATCAGGGACTCAATTCTTGAATATCACAAGGTGATAAAATATCACTAAAAAAATTCAAAATAACTGATTTTTTCTTTTTAAAAGTGAAAATTAATATTTGTTGAATATAAACTAATGTTGTATTGCTAATGTTCATGTATCATGTTATGAATTACCTTTTAAGGGTTTAACATTTAACAGGATATTAAATTTGAATTTTTAAAGTCTCAAAAGTGATATTTTATCACCCGGTGATTTTCAAGAATTGAGTCCCAGGTGATTAAGTGCAGTGTCTTATATTATTTAAAAATATGCATTTTGTTTAGGGTCCTAATGAAATAGCGTAATTTTAGTATGTTACTCAGACCATGAAACTGAACAACTTTATCCAAGGAACTCAGGTCGAAATACGAAAAAAAAATTCTACTTCCCATAGAGACTGCGTCAGCTCATAGCGCATTGTGTATGGGAGGTCAAAAATTACTTTTCGTAATTCGACCTACGTTTCTAGGGAAATGTTCAGTTTTATGGTCTAAGTAACATGCATAAATTATGTTCACTTATATCACATAGTAACGGTGATGAAAAACAAATTTCTATATGATTTGCTCATGTCTGCCTCTTTGACTGATGATAAGGAGCATCCTCTAAAAGATACAAAAAATATTGGCGGACATCCACACCCCTGCGTTTTTGAGGAATTAAGTTTTAACTATTTTAAAATTTGACAATGAAATGTACACCTGATGGCAGACTATGACTATCTGATTAAATACAATGTATAAAACCCCTGAAAAGTGGTCTGCCACCATAATAGCCCTGCATCGTAAAGTTGCAGCGCTTCAAAATGCAAAAATTCACTACTTCGTCCCGTGATAATACAGAGCCCTGCATGTCTGCCTCTTCGATTTTCTACATCTTCAGAAGTATTTTAAACAGGAGCCACAAAGGCAGACAAAAAAAACATTATTTAGTATCTTTTTTTCATTTTTTTTTGCTTTAACTCAAAAACGCAGCGACGCACAGAAAAACTTGTAAGAACCAAATCGATTCGTATTGAGCTGATCTATCATCCCTATTTATATGAATCATGAGCAAATCATATACCCAAATTGCAGCCAGCACCCTAACTATTATGTATGACCCTATATACCGATTTATATTTCGACTCATGTTCCTTGGGAAAAGTTGTTCAATATACGGAGTACAAAATAACTCGAGATGTGAAGGTTAATGGGCAGAAGTCGAAAATCGAGTCGCGGGGGGTGTGCGTGGCATGCGGGGGGAGGCGAGCGAATCGTTCATTGGCTCTCCGCCTGTCGCCCATGCGCGGAAAATAATCGTCATAGTCTGACTTATCCTGAACGCGCTATAATATAATTTAATTATCTGGGGTACAAGCATAAAAGAAAAGCCAACTCGCAATGTATGTCAAAATAAAAAAACCAAAAATAAAATAGATTTCTTATTTATTTGTCAATTTCTCTATAAACTAATACACAACGGCATCACGACGAAGCTGCGGTCGCCAAAATAAATTATCCTGATTGTTCAAATTCTGGTCAAAATCTGCACTAACGTTGCGGGATTTTGACATTTAACGACTGAAAGAGCCTGATCAATCAACGTAAGTAACTGAACAACTTTCAGCCAATAAAACTTTCTGGAAATAAAAAAAAAATATCTCATGCAAACTGTCAAAATAGTTTGGAATTTTGTATGGAGCCCGATTTTTTTTAATTTTCTGAAAGTTGTTCAGTTACGTTGACTGATTACACCCTTTCAGTTTTCAGATAACTGTCCCTTACACCATTTAAGTATTTATTTATTTAAAAGTTGCAACACATATTTTTGTATAAACTTTGATCTGAATCTGAACAACAAGTGACCACTACTTTCCAAACAACTGAGAAATTATGTCAACTAAATAAATTTGTCTAGGAACAGTATTTTTACTCTAAGTTTATCGTTTTATGGCAAGACATACTTTTCTATACAATGCGTAAGTTACATAACATTCCATGAAACGTCCACTGGGACAGGGAGCTCCCTCCAGAGTTCCAGCAACTTTGGAGGGGATTTACCACAGTTACCACACTTGTGGCGACCGCTGTGGTTGGTGACCGCAGTATGTAAGATGGTACGATACACAGAAAGATGCTGCTGCCTATCCTGCGGTTCACAAGCCCTTAGTCGCCACCTTACCCACGGGTAGAGATGGGTTGATACTATTATTTGCACCGTTCAGACACATGCGTAAATCTACGTCAATTTACGCAAATAAAAAAAAATGCATAAATTGATTACTAATCCTAAAAAACCAGAGACAAGTCATGTACCTAAACTTTGCTCAAAATATCAAGAAAAAAAAATCTCTGTCAATACAACTTTTGAAAAAGCTTTCATAATTATTCTTTTGTATTACATCTTGGGTTTCGTAAAAGGTAACTTGAACCAGAGGTTGCAGCGTCCTTCTCGTATCATACGTCTACATAGCGGTCACCAACCACCGCAGTCTATGGTGCCAACCGCAATGCTAACAAGCGTAGTGACTAAGGTCCAAACCAAAGCATTTTTGCTGTAATATTCATGGGGAAGCTCCCTGTCCTGTGGTCTTTATATGGGATATTATGATGATGATGAAGTATGATAAGTAAAATTATCACATACAGGTTGTAAATGCAAAAGCGTGCGTTAGCTTTTAGGGTGTTTACGCACTACGTCCAATCCGTATCCGATCCGAACCCAGTCCGCACTCGGTCCGAAGTAGTCGTAGAACTATTTCTATGGTAGTTTACGCACTAGATCCGGCTTCCGTCATCCGATTTCACTATTGATTCTTATTTTCACGAATTCGGATCGGACTTATTGCGTAAATACCTGTGCTCAGAATACGAAACTAAATTTCGAACCATGTTTCTTTGGAAAAAGTTGTTCAGTTTCGTGGTCTGAGCACAATCTTGAGTTGTCGCACGCTTTTGCATTTACACCCACCTATGTGCATAGAAAATTACGCCGTGCCTTAACACAATAAACAAACGCGGTAATTCCAAAAAACCTGCTCACATAAATCGTTCAGGACTTACTCCAAAATAAAAAAACAATTTTGCATAATATTCACCAATAGACTAAGAGCATGCAGTTGGCAACCATACCTCATCGGATACCAAATAGCGGCTGTTGCACAATGAAATAGTGAGTCTAAAAAACAGAGTTGCCTGGGCGCAACTTGGCACGTCTTGTACAGTCAATAAGACTGTTAATTATGTTTTACCAAATCGTATACCGAGTACATAGTGCATGCAAAAGTACTAATTAAGAAGTACCGAAACTAACAGGGTTGTCTTGCTCAAACCTGTTAGTGAGTTGACATAACCTAAAAATTACATTGAAACTCCTTAAATTACCGGGTTTAGGCAAGGCAACACAGGTTATTTTAGTACATATAAATTAGTACTATGCACTTATTTGGAATATGAAGTGTTAAAAAAATAAGTACAAAACGTGGCAGGTTGCGGCCAGGCAACCTTAATTTTATACTCACCTTTTCATTGTGCAGCAGCATAGATAGGTCGCTTTTTAGTATGCAGTGAGGTAGGGTTGTCAACTGCCCGCTCTCCACCTGCAAGTAAGCTGACATATGACGGTATAAATTTCCCCCCGTATAACTGTCCGTAAACTGAGCGATGCCAAAATACTCTTATAAAAATGTCAACAGATTTTTTGGAATTTTCAAGCTCTAAATTTTAAATGACAAGTTATTTACAAAATATCACAAAAAGTTGTTTTTGGAGGAGACGGTCATACCTACTGTTAAACTTTGAGAACCAATGAACTGGCCTTTCATTTCGTTCAATATAGTTTTAAACATAATTACGATATCACATTTGCTATTTTACACAAGCAAATACAGAAGCGGCTAATAGTCTAAAAAACTAGATTTTTAAAATAAAAATATGACCGTGACTACATTGCCTAAATAAAAAATTACTGAGTTAGAGTTTAGCTAAAATACTATTTGAGATTTCTATAAGAAAATAAATAAGAATACAAAAAATACTTTCTCACTAATAAAAGGCTATGGTCAAAACAATGTAACCACACCACATTACACAACACGACAAAATTAATGGAACATAATTTAATAATTACAATTTATACACAAATGAAGAAAATGACACTTTAAGCAGACAAAATATTTTTTAATATTCAAAATATCTACTTTAATATTTCTAATATTTTTTTACATTTTTGAACGAGACGAAGTGTCATTTCGGACAGAGTAAATACTAAAATGGCAGAAGCTAGAGATCATCTCGCTGTATGATTTAGAAAACAAATTCCCAATTACACTTATCGTCATAATTTTTAAACACACATTTGTGAGTGTTATATAATTTTATGACTTTAATGTCAGGTTTCCTTAATCATTTTTATTTAAATGGTGCAGCGATAGCTCTATCGAGATTTGACCAATTTTAGATATGAACCCTAAAACAATGAAATATGAATAAACTATGTCATGGACTAACTAATATTTACAGGATGAAAATATAGATTTTACATTCAAAATCCTTTGGTGTCCAGCACCTATGATTGGATGATAAATAGTTTAAGCTCATTTTATTTCATGATTTTAAATTAACTTAATGCTTAGGTAATCTCGCATACATTGACTTAGGTCTAGATATGAAGAAAATGGATGGATGGACAGTGCAGTTAACAGTAAAGAAAAGTGACTGTATAAATTATAAACTTTGTAAGTTTAATCTATGGTAAATAAAATAAAAAGCAATTATTATGTACAACAAAACCTATAAAACAGCGAACAAGTATAAAAGACAGCCATAATTTTTTACTGTTAACTACACGACAATCAGAAAAAGTAAATTAGGTACTAAACCCATAACTTTTCCAACTTGTGTATTTATAATGAACATCGGTAAAGCCTAAAAATGGTTCTTTAATTGTAATTTTTAGAGACAGCCAATTTGAAATATAATTATTTAATTGCAATAAAAATTGCATTTCGAAACCACATTTTTTTCAATAAATGCAATAAAATATGGGATCTTATTTTGCCCATGAAATGTAACTGTTCAATTAAAATGTTGTGTAACTTTGAACAAAGAATAGTATGGTCAATGTCCTTTTTTTTTTCGTTTCTTCCAACGCTTACCAACACATTTTGCAGCTATATCAAAAGCAGCCCGCTAAAACTGTCAGAAAAAAGAAGTTTGTAAAACAATGTTATTCTTTCCGTCAAATTATACTCTAGTTCTAGTGTCATGGCTGCAAAATAGATTGGTAAGCGTTGTAATAAACGAAAAATAATATGAATTTTAGTTACTTTGTAACTATTGTAGTTGCTTGGAAAATATTTATAAAATTGCCTACTTAAATCTAAGACTAACTACCTAGTAAAACTAATAATACTTATTTAAATAAAACAAAAAGATACATTATAAAAAAAAACAAATCACTATCAAATATATTTTGTTCAAATTTCTTTTACCATCTGAACATTATATACTAAGGTATATGTTGCCTAGAACTTAAAAGTTAGTAGCCGGTACCAAAGGTTTAACGTGCCTTCCAAAGGACGAAAGACGCTGTTATACCACAAGAAGCCACCGGTTCGACTTTCGACCAGGACCGACTTTGACGCTATCTGCTTGCAGTTGCACAAAGAGTCTTTTAAGTTAAAACTTCTTTAAATCTATTGCCATCGACAAAACAAAGAGTCAGGAAATAGATTTAATGGAGCTTTCACTTTAGAGAGGTTTTATGCACTGGCGATTAATGGCGTGAATTAGTTCAGATAATATTAACTAAGAAAAAAAAGAGATTTCGAAATGCATTTTTTTGCAAGTACAAAAAAGGGTGTAAATGCGAAAGCGAGTTTCCTTTTAAGGGAATGCTCAGACCAGAAAACTAAACAACTTTTCCAAAGAAACATGGGTCGACATTGGATTTTTTGTTGTGGGTGTTTCATACAAATTGCACTGTCGACTAATGAAGGTTTGTATGGAGAAGCCAAAAAAAATTCTGCGATTTTGACCCATGTTTCTATGGAAAAGTTGTTCAGTTTCGTGGTCTGAGCACACCCTTAAAAGGAAACTTGCTTTGGCATTTACACCCTTATATATGAGAAGTATACATAATATTGCTCTAAAGAAATTTCAACTAATTGAGCCCATTGAACAAATGTGTAGTATATTACAAATATGCAGTATACATTTTTTGATTGATTTAACAATATCTATGATTTATCTTTTGATATTTATGATTATCTATTGATATTTTTACAAATTCAAGAAATAAACAGAACTATAAAAACAAAAATAGATAGAAAAATCTTTGGGGATGAAACTGAGATAGTTTGTTTTGGCTTTTGGGTTGAGAAAAAATATAAAAAGTATCAAAATTGCACAACGATTAATACTTCGAATACTGATGCGAGAAAATAACAGAGTTATTACCTGTTAAATAACAATCCTGTGTTGAAATATTTTATTATAATTTAAAAGGAAGAAAACTGTTATTTGATGCAAGGCAGCAAAATTGTTATTTGGCCCCCCTCATCGCTTCCACTCCCCCTTTGACTCATCCAAAGCTCGATTTACGAGTAGTACCAATTATTACTACGAGAGGGTCTATATCCACATTGCACAAAAAAAAAAAACTAAAGCAGACTACGTCAAAACGTACTCTCGACAGCTCGCAACCGCGGCAGGCTTGGTTAAGGCATGCCTCTGTCCAGCCTGCTTAGCACGCTCCCCAAGAGAAAATATATCACGGAGAAATGTCACTTTAATTGGGGAATTATGTCATCTAATTCAATTCAATTCTTTGATTCATGGCTTTTGTGTATTCACAATTCCGTATGTCATCTAATCTATCACCTCCAAGCGCGAAGAAATGTCAGTGGTGGAAAATGTTTAGCAAATCCACAAATTACGTTTTGATATTTTAGACAGAGATAGCTTTACACACTAATACATGCCGTCCTTGTCTTTAAAAATGTGTCGCACCGCTCGGATGTCAAAAAAACGTGACCATGCTTAAAGTCGTTAATCTATGGGCCTAGATAAATTGACAACTGCAGCGTGCTAAGCTGGCTGGACGCGTGGAGGCAATAAAGGCCGCGTATAGGCCGTGCGTGCCTCAGCCGAGGCTGCCTCTAATCCGTACAAAGTTATGTAGCTTGAGGGCCCATTTCACCACTTGCTTAGTCCTGTCAGATAGTGAAAATGTTTGGTTTCACAAGTGCCTGATTGCTATAGCTGACAGATTAACACAAGCAAAATCAGTCATATTTGCCTGATATTGTTTTTTTTTTCGTTTTGTGATATTTTATCTGTCAGATTACTATCGGGAACTTTAGCAACAAGCGGTGACACGGGCCCAGGGTCTTACTACAAAAAAGTTAGACATCTGTTGAACACTTGATAAAAAAATCGCACAAAATAACTAGGCTATGTCAGTTGATGCGCAGAAGTCAAGTCATAAGAATAGTTATTTGTTATGCAAGGCAGCAAAAGCGTTATTTGGCGTGAGTGCCTTGTATTGAAACCTGAGCAAGCGAAGGATTCTAGAATTGAACCACGAGCGAAGCGAGTGGTTTAAAAGAAGAATCCTGAGCGTAGCAAAGGTTTCAAGGCACGAAACGCAAAATAACTTTGCTGCCGAGCGAAACACAAAATTTTTCACCTCACTAAAGCGAGGAAGCAGCCAGTACCGCAGCGTGGAGGTCTGCCATACTGCATCACGTTCGAATTTCAAAAACCTTTTGCCCGTTAGCGGCCAAAAATCGCTTTTGGCCGCAGAAAAACCTTTTGCCCGCTAGGGGCCAAAAATCGCTTTTGGCCGCAGAATATAACCGACAAAACAAATGTTTCCGAGCTTTGGAGGTGAAAAATAAGTTATTTTTGACTTCTGCGTATCAATGACATAGACAGAGTTATTTTGTACGATTGTTTTGATCAAGTGTTCAATAGATGTCTAACTTTTTTGTAGTAAGACGGGGTTTTAAGTAAGATATTGGAGCGAAAGAGACACGTATCGCTTCGTCCTGCTCTCACGCGTAGCTCTATCCTATAAAAGAGTAGTTTTTAGAATATTATTTCTTTACTGTCAGAGTAATTACATCATTTTCTTAACCCAAAAATCATAAAAGTCTACGCTAAATGAAAATGGCATTACTTTTTGTTAGCAACGTGTAACGGAAAGGTGTGTTAATACTGAAGTTGTTCAGTTTAATCTGCCCATTAAACTGAACAACTTTTCCCAAAGAACGTAGGATGAAATACAAAAAAAAAATTGACATCCCATACAAAATGCGCTATCAGCTGATGAAGATTCTATGGGAGGTCAAAATTGATTTTGCTCCATGACCTATGTTCCTTGGAAATAGTTGTTCAGTTTTTATGGGCAGATTCACGCCCTTTAGTAGTATCAAACCTTTCCGATACTCGCTGTATATGAGTTTGACTTAAAATATTTGCGTTTAAAACTATATAAGCCAACGAAAATGATTCTTATTTCTATATTTACACTTTTTTAATTCACAGCACGTTTAGAACTGGTATATTGAACCGCCATTTTTTTAATAATTTTTTGTTTAGTTTTTCAATGGTAAGATAATATACCTTTTAAGTCGTTAATAATAAAGGTATTTTATTTAACAGTGTAACTGAATGTACATAAAAATAAAATAGTCTACATTATTAAAAAATAAAATAATTTCGACTTTTTGTACATGTGGAAGAAATATGGAACATATAGGGTGACTTTTAATTAGTTCTTGATAGCAAAAGATATGCATGTACTCATGATACTGAACAATTTTTCCCAAGGAACATAGGTCGAAATACGAAAAACCAAATTTGACCTCCCATACAAAATGCGCTATCAACTGATGCAGTTTCTATGGGAGTTCAAAACTAGATTTTCGTATTTCGACCTATGTTCCTTGGGGAAAGTTGTTCAGTATCATGAGTACATTCATACCTTTTTCTATCAAGAACTAATTAAAAGTCACCCGATATAATCTTTATTAGACACAAGCAGCAACACTGATTACTAATTATTGAAGAAAATCAGAGAGACACTATAATCGCTCGAAAGGAAAATACGGGGTAATTTTTGAACTTCTTGCCAAATTTAGTATTTCGCTCCGATCTGAACAACTTTCCCAAAGAATTTATTTTTAATTTTTTCCTACAAACCTTGCGTCAGCAATAATGGAATTTGTATGAGCTGAACAAAAATTTTTTGTCGTTTTACGACCTATTGGAAATTTTGTTCAGATTTATTTTCCAAGTAACATACTTATATTTGGCTAGGGTTCTTAACTTACCCGAAGGTACAGAAAACTGAACGAGCGTGCTCAGTCAACGAAACTGAACAACTTTCCCAAAGAAATATTTTGGAGAAATGAAAAAAAAATTGTCTTTTTCATACAAACTAATCAATCAAAGTGAGCAATTTGTATTATGGAGAGGTCATTTTATTTAATTTCCCAAAAAATTTTTCTATGTTGATCAGTTTTGTTGACTTAGCACGCCCTTTCAGTTTTTAACCGACTTCAAAAAAGGAGGAGGTTCTATGTTCCACTGCATGTATGTTCACCGATTACTCCGACAAATTTGCAAATTTTTAATTTTTAGTGGTGTTCCAAACATCCCTAACACTCTTTATAATATGTCGAAATATGATGATACAGTCTCAATTTCATGATATTCTTGATTTAGCCATTATTCTGCGATATTAATTAAACATTCCTTATAAGAAATTATAATGCAGTGATGCTGTTCGTATAAACGTAGAAACAGACACTGTAGTCAAATAGATCTAGAATTTATTTCCATACATAGTCTTTAAAATAAAAGAATACGTTTGACGTTAACATATCGAAATATTCATAACTTTTGACCAAGGAGGTATTATTTCACGTTTCGCTTTGGGTAGGAGCGCGTACTGCAAAAATCATGCTAAGCAAAACTATACTTTCGTGTATTGCAATACGGTTCAAATTTCTTTGATTTGCGAAATATAACATTACCTACTATAGATACAAGTCTTGTCTTGCCATTGACCTGAAGAGAAGAAGACTATATCACGGTTGTCTCAAACTATTGAAAGTCGGGAGGTGGTTCTTTTATCGCTGTCTTGCTTGTGAAGACCCAGCCAAGCTCCTCAGTTCTGTATAAGCTTTCCTTGAAAGCAATCTGACGTCTTCGTTGCCGGTCAGGGGAGCGTATCCTTGCCTCTTTCTGTATACCACCAGCCTGAAATTGTAGAGAAAGTTTATTGGTTAGTTTTGTATGATAGAATTGAAAAAAAATATCCGCTTTACAAACAGGGTCTTTTTTATTTATTTTTTTGTTTAAACTGAAGAAACATGGTTATTTTCTTTTTAACGCAGCATAGAAATTCAGCGAAAACAAAAAAATTGTTACTAAACTTTATAACAATCCTTGAATTTTTGTCAGATGGACTAAATCTAAAGATAATTTAACATAAGGCCCATATAATGAATGAAAGGAAATGTATACCTATCGGCAAACAATTTGAACATTTATCGCTTAGTGGAGGAAGGTTTACGCCCGTTTTGAACTTATATAGGGTCACAATGAAATAGTGAACAAAATTTTAGCATTTTACTCTGACCATGAAACTGAACAAATTTCCAAAGAAACTGGTCGAAATACTAAATTTTTTTTTGTCTTCACACAAAATGCGCTACCAGCTGACGCAGTCTCCATGGGATGTTGAAATATTTTTTTCGTATTTCGTCCAAGTTCCTTGGGAAAAGTTGTTCAGTTTCATTCATGGTCAGAGTAACATGCATGTTCTGAATAAAATGTACAGAAATAGCGAACATAAATTTAGCATGGTACTTAGATCATGAAACTGAACCACTTTTTCTAAGAAACTTAGGTCGAAATACGAATATAAAATGCGCTATTAAGAATAAGAATAAATTTATTTGCCAAAAGAAATTGCTATTAACACTTACAATGTTTAAGCTGTAAACAGTCATAGTCTACATATAATACATATAATATACATATAATCAGCGGACCCTGCACTAAGCAAAGCTTGTATCGCAGGGACCCGAACAACTTTTACCCGTCTACTATAATCGCGGACAATTTACCATACTTACTGATGCTGATGCAGTTTCTATTGGAGGTCAAAATTTGATTTTCGTATTTCGAGCTATGTTCCTTGGAGAAAGTTGTTCACTATTTCAAAATAATATTCACTATTTCAGTTAATTCTACTGAAATACTGAACATTCCATTATATTGATAATTAGGTATTATGCAGAGAAGGTCAAGCAACAAGTTTGCCTAGTTTTGCAAGCAAG
This sequence comes from Athrips mouffetella, assembly GCA_947532105.1. Classification (NCBI taxonomy): domain Eukaryota; kingdom Metazoa; phylum Arthropoda; class Insecta; order Lepidoptera; family Gelechiidae; genus Athrips; species Athrips mouffetella. The sequence goes on along the minus strand of OX383981.1, from coordinate 14,746,095 downwards.
CCTAGTTTGCCCTGTTATAAACCTATGCCAAAAATACCTGAAAATCAAATATTACTTATTGCCTAATGTTAAAACAGCTTTTTTCTTACAATTAGAAATACCAACGTGAATTTTCGTTCCCGAATACTATAAATTTTCAAAAAAAAAAATATTAAATTAAAAAAAGAAAAAAGTCTTTGAGAAAGTTTCTTCTTCATTTATTCCCAGTGGGTTGAAATAAATTAAAATTCATGTTGTTTAACTACTTATCATACCTATTAAAAAAATATGAAATAATTAAACGTAAAAAACCAGAGCAAATGAAATAAATAGTTCTCATACTGTTTAATGGTAAAACAATGGATAAACAATTTAATCAGTGCTCTCGAGTTTATTGGCACAGTAAACTAAAAAGAAAATTTCATAAATTAAGTACACACTACTTTTTAGATAAGATAAGAAAGAAGGAGTCAAAACAGAAGGTGTCACAAGAAATATGAAACATAATAATATTATAATTTGAATAATAATATTTTTTAGGTACTCTAATGAACGACTTAATACCTATATGTATTTGCCCAAAAAACTATATTGTTTTTTTAACACGCAAAATTTTATTTATTTTTGAAATAATTATGTAAATTTTTATCTTATAGCAATGATAATAATTTGACATGAATTAATTTTGTATCTTGGCACATAAATCAGTTTTTTTTTTAATGTTACAAGTGAGCAAACGAGCAGGTGGGCCACCTGATGGTAAGTGGTCTCTTCCGCCCATACCACCCACTGTCTTATTAGTAGTAGACATACTTTCACGCTAATAAGACAGCAAAGCGCGTTGCCCATCCTGAGAACTAAGATGGTACGGCTTATGTGCTAGTAATTTCACTGGCTCCCGAAACCGAAACACAGCAGTGCAAACACTGCTGCTTTACGGCAGAAAAAAGCAAAGGGGTGTTACTTCCCCAGACCGACTTTGCACAAAAGCCCTACCACCTACAAAAAGGTAGGTATTTTTAAAAGCGTGACTAGGTAGGAGTGTGACTGTATGAAACTAACTGCAAAATTTTGCGTCATTACTATCATAACGAGTGGATTATTACTGTCAGTCTGTTTGTTTGTTAATAAGTACCTATACATCTGGTGTGCAAATGTCACTTGTTTGCTTCAATAACAAACATATCACGACCTGTATACAGGACTGGTGATTTATTGTCACGATTTACCGGCAGTTTCACAAAGCGTCTTTAAAGTTAAAGCTCTGGGTGAAAAACGGGACCCTATTAATTTGCCTCCGATGTCTGTCTGTCTGTCAGCGGGCTGTATCTCATGAACCGTAATAAGTGGGTACACAGTTTTATTTTCATTGATTATGTATTTCTGTTGCCGCTGTAATGACAAATAATAAAAAAAGTTATAATAAAAGATTAAAGGGGGCTTCCCTCAGCTTCCCTCCTAAAAACGTGTTTTTATAGCGATTTTTGTTTAAGCTCTATCGTAAAAACGGGAACAAAAATTTGTATGTTTATAGTGCATAAGCTATAGAATAACAACAAATAATAAAAACCAATAATAATAAAAATGCCATAGCTAAGACGGTATTTTTATCGAAGTGGTACGGAACCCTCGGTGCGCGAGTCCGACTCGCACTTTGCTTGTTTTTTGTTTGTTTGTAACGTGCGTATGTCACAGGTATCTTTATATACATACAGGATTATCATTGTATTTGGCTACCTGGACAAGTTTTAGCATGTTATGAAGCATGAAACGGAATAACCGAGGAGGGTTGAAAAAAGGGGAAACAATTTTAGACAACCCATTAAATTTCCACTGAATTCTACTAAAATTGTTTACTATTGTATATTCTGAGATGTTACATTGCGAAAAATCTAATAAAAAAACATTGTTAAAAAAGCAGAAGTAATAAAAATAAACTATTAGTGAATGTAAAAAAACCTTCAATTCATAACGTGATGTACTTAAAATCCAAACGTTCCTCTAAATGGTCACGATTCTGACGCACTTATAGGGTGCTTCATATTAGTAATATTTTTTAAATTAAATTTCATGTTTTAAAAAAAGTCTTAAAAATATAATTAAAAGAGAAAATATTTCAAATTGCAATTATTTTTCTTCGAAAGGAGCTCTACTTCAATAAATTCGATCCTTATTTATTACTCATGAAAACAAGCAACTTTCCCGGTGAAAAAAAGGTCCATTCTGAATTTTGGTAAAATAATTTTTATTTACCTCTTTTATCCAAACTTGATTTCTTTATAATATTATTGTAGATAGAACTTCAAAAACTTAAAAAATATTTACCTACATAATAATATCCTTGATACAGTAAACAGTCAAAGAAACTATCAAAGATAATTATCATAACCATCAAGTCATACAAAATAATACAACATAATAGCACTACAATAATTCTAACCGCAAATATGACGAGCATCCTGTACGTATTCGCAAAGGTAAATTACGTTGCCTACTGTACGGAACTTTTAGACCGCTCTCAGTCGAATTGTGGGCGTTATAGAGCGAACAAGTGTTATATAGGTGAGATTTTTTTATATTTTTACAAAGTAGAAAGTCGCAAAATTTACTACCACAGGCATCACGGAATTAATTTTTAAATATCACTTAATGAACAAGCCCAGAAGTACTTTCATATAAAAGGTAAATTAACATCTCTATTGGGTTAACTATAAAATTGCCGTTTTGTATGGAATTTTAGGTAAACAAAATTTTTAGTACTAATATTTTTGCATTTATTTTAGGAATTAAAAATCCAAATTTTTAATATTTATTAAGCATGATTGGGAAGGCATTAAGCGTACAGATGCTTAATTTTAATTTTCGAAAAATATTATCTGTAAAAAAATATAATAAATCTAATGATGAAATCAGACGACATTTAACACGAACAACTTTCGTAACTTCATTCTTATATATCAAACTAAAAATAAAAATTTTATGCTATGCGTAAATTGATAACCTTGAAGTAAACTTTCAAATATAAGACAAATGAAAAAAATACCTTTAGAATTATAGGAATTAATCATTAATCTGTAAGAAAATTTCGACAATTTCATAGTTAAAGACGTGTTATAATTGTAAATTGATTTTGTGTATACATTAAAGTTATTTATAAAAAAAATATCGCATTATGCAATTTTGATGTCCCTGAATTTTGGTTTGTGTATTTGTTTGAGCATCACGCAAAAACTACTGAACCGATTTGAAACTTTTTTGTTTGATAGCTAGTTTGACTTAAAAACTGGTATTTGGAAGCTTTATATTAGCTTTTGGAAGTTCAAGTAGATAGTGCTGCTAGTTAGCACTAGGAAAATAGAAAATGGAAACACTGATACAGAACGTTCACCCGGTATGAAAATTATTAAATCATTTTGATTGGTGTTGTCAAAGCCCGTGATATATTTTCTTCAAAAAGATTTCATTATTTTTCTTAGCCTTGAAAATAGAAATTACCAACAGTGATCAGCGTTACCACTCATCGACACTTAAAAAACGTAGTTGACAAACGTCAAGGAAAACTCCCTATTTTTTTTTACCTCTCCATACAAATTGCTCACTCTGATCGAACAATTTGTATGAAAGGTCAAAAGATATTTTCATTGCCCAAAAATGTTTCCTTAAGAAAGTTGTTCAGTTTCGTTGACTGAGCACGCCCGTTCATTTTTCGGTACACCGTCCCTTATGGCACCCTGTATAGCCTTAATGTACTAGCCGGGACCAACGGTGTAACATGCCTTCCAAAGCAGAAAAAACGCTGTTTCTACCGACTGTGGCGAAGCCCAAAAGAAGGGAAATGTGTTTGTTAAAATAGCGTCAATCACTGTTTGGTTAGAAATAAAGACACAAGATTTAAATTGCTTATATACAGGGTGTAAACATGAAATACGATTATTTTAAATAATTCTCAGTCATTAATAGAATATTTAAATAAAAATATATTTTATTTTTTCTAAAAACAAGTTTTGATTTAAGAAGCTATGTGGAGAATTCAAAAATCTCTATGGTGAAACGGTGACGTGGGCGCAGGTTATTTCTGTGATAATATCCAGCCAATAGTTAAATAATTAAATTTAACTCTATTTTCTTATCTTTGTAAATATTTTTTTTTACAAAAATGAAAAAAAAAGAAGTTTTTTTATTATTTTTACAATTTATTAATGACTTTTTTACACAATGTTTGGATGTTTGGGAGTTATTTTATTTTTGTTTTTATTATCATCAACCTATATTATGATGTGTACCACAGTTTTTTTAATTTTCTGTGACTTAAAAGGCGTGCTTAGACAAGAAAACTAAACCACAGTCTCAAATAAACATGTGATGGAAATTAATAATACTAAAACTGATCACTTAAGCGGTCAGATCACATGTTTCTATAGGATGAAAAAACTATGAATTTTTTTATTACTTCGGTATAAAGACTAATTATATTTTTTATTTTCTTTCAGATGAAGTGTTGGTTTTTAGTATTTAAGGTATTTTAATAGTTAAACTGTAACACTAATATTTATAAGTTGAATAAATATTTAATCTGTGTTCCGTTTCATTTACCACTCACAACATACTATATTTTAGGCAAGTTAAACATCCCGATACAAAGTAGGTATATATATTTTTTTCAAGATTACAACACGATATATTGTTTTTTTTTTAATTGAGCAAACAACTTAAACTATATGTATCTTTATTTTGAACGGGATTTTCATCATTGAATTGAAAACTACTGTTTTCGCATTAAATATTTAATACTCAAGTAAAATTAAATGTAAAACTAAATATGTGTTTATGGTAAAATGCTAATTTACTTATAAATTTTAGAAATTATTTCTTGACCTTATTTTAAACGATTATATACACTGGACTTTATTTGAACAATTACAGGTACTATCACAGACTTTACCTAACCAGTTTAGAAGTAGTAGATTTAACGACTGCAACGAAAAGAGATACATATTGGAATTGGTTTCCTTACATGAATTTCTTCTTTTGCTATTTTAATGTTTGCAAATTATTATTTTTGGTCTTTTCAAGGTCAATACGGACTAAAGACCGCAAACAAAAAATTAATTGAGTGGTCAGCCAGATGTGACCGCTTAGTACTAACTTACAGTCAAGACCACGTCAAGTGTGACACATTGGACTTAGTACCGTTCGTATTTTAATAGAAGTAAGAGCAAAAGTTCCGCGCCACGGCATCAACTCGAACGAAATTATGTTAAAAATTGTATAGCTGTCGTTGGCTGTACAATTTTCAACATTATTTCGGCCAAGCTTGACACTCGCAGCGCGACTCTAGCTCGTACGACTATTGAAATAAGAATGGTACAAAATCCATGTGTCAAGCTTGATGTCACTGTACCTATTTGTCGAGTTTTGCAGATAAAGTGCAAAATAACACAATAGGCATGGAATTATTTATATATCACAGATCTTCACACTCTACTGCCTAGTGTAACTATGTGACTACCGAGATAAAACAACAATGCCGCCACGCTAGCAAGGTCACCACGGATCATTCTAATACGCCACTGTTACTATGATTGGGGGACAAATTATAGACTGAAGCGAGAATAAAAATTATAGTGGTAAATCTCAAGAATTTCTCTAACCCTATAATTCTTTCTCTTTAGAATTTACTGCAGAACTTAGGGTAACGAGATGTAAAGTGACTCTTACTAAGAGGCCCTAAGTGTCCTTGTTATAAATTTAAATTAAATTCTTTGTTACTGTGCATTTTCTTTATTTTGCAAAAATAAATTCTTAAGTATATCCATACGTCTTCAGTAGTTTGAGAAATTTTCTCTCCAATTTTTAGCTTTAAACTGATTATTGATAATTTTTTTTACAATGTATTTTTATTTAGAACTTACAAAAAGAACCTCTTTGTAAGTAGTTTTGTTGTAATTGTATATATCTATAAAAGTTAGCCGATCCGCTTCGCTTAATAGAATGCACCACACAAGAATGACAGGGATGTGCGCATGACCTTGCCAACAACGATAATTACGAATAATCTGTACCCGCATTTATGTGGTCTTCTTCTTTCGTGTCGGCAAGAACACAGGCTAAATCTTACTTGCCCAGAAAGCGGCTACCGTGGTAGCCCTCTGGTTACCGTCAAGTAAGTCCTCACGCGAGCAGGTGGTCGGGCACGCGGGACAATTAGTGAGGTGTGCCATGGTTTGCAGGAGTTCTCCACATTCACAGCTGGCGTCTGTGTTACTTAGGAACCCCCACCGGCATAGGTTATCCTTGCTTCGGCCAACTTGGGTCCTCAGCCTATTTAGACTTCTCCAGGTTGACCAAGGTTCCTTATAGCCAGGAGGCAGGTTTTCGTTGTGGTGACTTCTGTACTTTTGTACAGGCACAGAATTCATAATAGTACTACATACAGAACGGAAGCTCTCCGCCTCCCACCAATCGGAGTACCTCAAGTGCGCGTGCATCACCCCGCGGGGCCCTGCGCGATATCTCGTCCTATTTCTCGTCCTGTTGCCACGCGATATGCAACGCTTGCAAAAGTTGAAAAAAAGGTGCGTGGTTGTGCAGTTTACGGTTGTCTTTCGACTCTCCAAGACAAAGTAAAATTTGGAATAAAGTTAAACAATAATAAGAAGCAATTATTATGGAATAAACACCATAGAGTTTGTGAGATTATTTCAACGTGTGTTTGTTTGTTTTAATTGAAATTCGATTACTAAATACAACAAAGTGAGGTTATAATTCGTTTGTGAATTGTGTAAGTCGCTTTATAGTCGAACGAAAAATGTGCAACTCGAAACTGTAATAAAAGTATAATGCTAATGTTCTGTTATCTACGTTTTCTAGGGTAGGTGTTTTCTAGATACCATCAACCCTACACTCACACATCTTTAACCCACCCACACATTTGCGCGTGTAAAAATGACAGCTGTCACTTTTGAGCCCGATTGTATGGAGCTTCCGAGGTGTGGTACAGGTAAGTATATAACTTTGTATAATATGAATAAGTATTTTATTTTAAAAATTCTATGTACTTCAGAAAAAAAAGCCGGTCAAATGCGAGTTTGACTCGCGCGCCAAGGGTTCCAATATACTTTTAATATTTTTTAAAAGCAATAGGGTCTATTTTCAGGACCTCAAAACTAAATTTGTTTGTAAAGGTTCTTTGCAGATTTTTAAAAAACTGAACTAAGAAAACTAAGAGAGATAGTTTTATCTTTCCTGTAATATTTCTATCGACTATAAATAATGCATATTTATCGTTTAGCGAACTTTGGAGATAAGAGAAGGAATTGTAGTTTTAAGACATTTTCCATCATAACTTGAAAACTTGTTTTATTAAAATAAAAAAATCCATTTTGGAATGTCCAAGTAAAGCCCTTTCATAATGATCCCCTATAGTAACGACAATTTAACATTTTGCCCCCCTATTAGGGCCCCCTTTACAATTCCAAATTTCAAATCGATAGCATTAGTGGTTGCTGAGATATAACGGTGTGAGTGACAGACGAAGTCGCACCATAAGGGTTCCGTTTTGATCATTTTATTCTCCATACAAACTGTCCCATCAAGTCTTTTCGTTCTTTTGTTAACTAAAAATAAATTTAATTATGTATATAAATTGTAATTTTATTAATTTTGTACATTATAATTATGCATAAACTATTATTAAAATATCCTAATACAAGTCAAAATAACATTTAAATTTAGAAAAATAGGATTATAATTTAGAAAGTTTTTTTTTTTCAAAACAATTAAAATTCTATACTAATTTAGAACACCTTATACAATGTAATCGAATTGGCACGAATATACTTGAGACTTCTTGATGTTTATAAAATAATTATTTCACGCTCACTAGGCCTTGAGTAAGCCAACATCTACTTATTAATTTTACTATCACACCAAAGCAAAAGGAAAATTCCTATACTTTAAATTGAATATTGGTTGTTGGGATTAGTATGCGGAATCTATAAAAATATTTAAGTACTTCTAATATTTACATATTTTTCTTTGCACTGATGTGTTAATCTTGTCGCAAATATTACTTGCTATACTGACTGTACATATTCTTATTGGTAACGTCTTCAAAAAAGAATTTTGGTGTTTTTTATCGGAATGAGTATTCAAAATAACAGCTAATTTTAATTAATAACATTTTTCGCAGTCGTCGAATATTATATACACTGACGAGCAAGAAATTAGACACACTTTTTTTCTACCCTCCCTTTATTTTTTTTGTCCTTGTGTGATGTTTTAATTTTGACAAGTTAAGGAAATCGATTTAAAATAAATTAAAATCCTTCTAATTGGCAAACTATATTTAAAAAAATTAAGTATTATTTTTATCTACACCTTCATTATTTTTTATTAAACTTACAGTACTTACCTTAAACAAAAATAGATTTAATATATGATATTAAATATTTATTATTATAAAAAAAAAAATCTTTACTATATTATTTTTATATATAAATTGTGTATGGCTTGTTTTTGCAAATGCTTTATTTTGAGGAAATAATAATAAGGAGATATGATATATAACGAGGAGATCATCTTGTTTTACAAGCCCTAAAACTTCCTTTTCCTTCACAAGTTCATTGTAATGAAGTCTTCAATGTCAAGATTCTAGAAGACACTGTCCGGAGCGAATGAGGATTTATTGCACTGCTATTATTAGAATACGGGTCAGTTCCTGTTGGAAAATAGACCTTATGCAAATATACGACCCATACGACCGGAGATAGCACCAATTACATGTTAAAATAAAAAATAACTAATTTTAGAATTCGTAATTTTTTGGATAAAAAAGTCAGTCTGTTTTATTTAAAATACATTTTCCAAAAGGCTTTTGAATTTAGCATTCGGTTTTTATTTTATAAGTTTTTAATTCTTAGTTTATGAGTTGTTTATTTTGTACAACTGTTAATTCATTTTGTATTCCTGAATAAATAATATACTTGTTATTTATCAAACTTGCTATCTAATTAATATGACGATATTGTTCTTGAATGTGAGTGTAATTACTTGAGTTTATTATAATTTAAGTTATTATTATTAATTAAAATATTTATCACACCAATCAGGAGTATGCTGTCGTGTCATCAAAATAATATGGAGTACTTTTGGATCCGAAAATAAGGACGTCTGTTTTTAAGTCGGAGTACAATATGATTGTATTCGTGTTGTTATCCCTCTATTGTAAAGTATAGGATATCCCAGTGTTAAGTTGTAAATTACTTAAACAGAAACTTCCAGAAGTGGTAAGACCTTTCTAACATTCTGAAATAAAACTAGATAAATCTGGACATGACTTCCAGTTGTAAATTCATTTGAGCACGCACGGAAGTTAAATTGCAAGAAGATTGTTTTATAGTCTGTTGTACATCCTGTATGCGTTATTTTTATACAGAGTTATAATTCGAAAATGGTTCTAACGATTTCGGTGAAATTTACCATACGGGGGTTTTTGGGGACGAAAAATTGATGTAACTAGGTCTCATGTCTGAGAAAATTCGTTTTCTCAATTTTTTTGTTAATTTCTTTCAGCACAGCGCCATCTGTTGGTGGGCTTTGGTTAAGAATATACAGAGCAAAGCTCGGTCGCTTAGGTACTATCTTTTAAACACGGTGTTCACATTATAATACAAATTTTATTCTTATATCGTATCTGTTGTTTTATTTTCCGTAATTTCAGACAATTACATTCCGAACCCTTAGAATGCCTACGTAAGACTGTTTTGTTCATTTCTATATAAAATGAGTCTTTATTTTCATTTTCGTAACTAAATATTTATAGATAAATAAAAGATAATTAAATTGGATTTTCTTTGAAAAAATATTTCTAAATTTTATTAAGTAGTAATTCGTTCTAAAATTAAATAATGAATCAGTAAATGTAAATAAAATTAATGAACTACGTTCAAAATTACTAACTTACCTGTGTTATCTTACCATTAATGAATAACATAATAAAATTCTCTCAATATCACATTTTAAAGGAATATTATTGATTTTAAAATCATAAATTTATTTAAATATATTTTCTGTATTGAATACAGATATTATTTAAAGTAAAGTTTAAGTAAATATTACGTACAAGTAGTACGGTCAATAAAATTGATCAATCCGACAAGATATACAGATATTTACAAAAAAAAAAATCAAAATGTTCTTTGATGTTTTTTAATAATAGCGGAATTGAGTCGATTTAATTGCCCGCAACTATACAGAGTGAATTTTCGTTGATTCGGTGCCGAAACCTGGTGATTCTAATTTTCATAACAAGCATCTTTCTCGAAAAAATAGTAAAGCCGTCACGTGATCGACAAATTTTTCGATAAGATTTTTTTTTCTTCGGCAGCGTTGCTTTTATAAGCAGCAGTGATTCTGACTGCTTTCATTGGTTTCGGGACGTAACCAATGAAAATTTACACTGTATTTAATATATCTCACAAATAAAGTTACATTTAAAAATGCTGTAAAATTAAAGTATGAGAAATTAGAAGCCTTGACCAGCAGTGGGGGGCCTAAAAAGATAAATTAATTATACGAAAGTTACATCTATGAAATATTGGCTTTAGCAACAAATTACTTTATACCTACTTTAGTCTAGTAATCAATGGTAGTAGGTAAATCTAAGAAGCAAGTACATTTGCGATATAATATGTTAATAGTTCTTTTCCAAGAAAATGAATTTGTTCATCCTTGAAAATCCAAATATTTGGAAAAAAAATTAAGAAATAATAAATAAAAGTAAAAAAGAGAAAAAAATATTAATTATTTATAAAAGAAATGTTGTAAACTAGTGCATCAAAGAGTACTATTATAGTCAAAATAAGGTAGCTTAATTAGAATGACAGCAGTGTGAGAGCAGGACGGAGCGATGCGTAAGATGTTGGAGCAACAGAGACACGTATCGGTCCGTTATGCTCTCACGCATGGCTTTGGCACACCCCGGACACTACATACAACGAGCGCCAATGAAATGCAAGGGCGCGTAGGCACGTACGAGTATATTCATTCGGTACAACTGAAGTGCCTGATACACGGTCGGCAACATGGGTCCCGACTGAGGTGACCTTGGTCCGCTTCGAGCGTGTAGTTCGCGTTTCGACCGTGTAGTTCGCGTTCCGACCGTGTAGTTCGCAGTTTACAACCAATTCTCTATAGAACCCGAATGGTTGCGAGCCAAGGTCACCTCTGTGGGGACTCATGTTGCCGACCGTGTATCAGGCACTTCACTGAATCGCGCAGGGTTGCGGGGAGTATTTCAAGGGGGGCGGAGAGTGTCCATTCTGTATTATAATACTTTATCCTGTGTCCTAATTTTAAGCTACACCATTTCCACAATAATGCACTTCTCCAAATTCTACTTCACTATTCGAGTGTAAAATTATTTGTAGAATTTTCTTCATGATATTTGCGCATATAACCACTTTGTTTGCATTCATGGTAAACTCAAAGCAAACGTTATCTTGTATGCTTTTTACTTTGCGTCATCGTATTATCATTATCGCAACTGTATTAACATTTTGTCGCAAATGTACGGTCATCCGCACGTCGGTAGAAACTTTTTCAACTTTATTGCCGCGCCATAAGGTCCAAAAGTGTTTCTACTGATGTGCGGCCGTGTACATACTATAAAATATTATAACTGTGAAACTGTATCGGTATGTTCATTCTACACTGGCAAAATTCGATTTTGAAGATAATAGCTTAAGAAGTTAGGTGGCCAATTTTAGGAGATAATGTTGTTAAAATTAAATACAGTGTATTTTTTTATCACTCCGGATATTTTGAGAGGTGTTTCTGTCCATGAAATTGAACAACTTTTCTCGAGGAACATAGTTAGAATTAGAATAAATTTTTCGACACCCCATACAAAATGTTCTGTCTGATAATGTAGCTTGTATGGGAAAACGAAATTTTTCTTTCGTATTTCACTAGGTAGAGTTGTTCAGTTTCATAAACAAAACCACCCCTTAAAATGTCAGGGGTGATATAAAAAATTTGGGGGTAAATAAAAAAATATTAGTTTTTTTTTGCTCTCCCATGCAAACCACGCCAATAAGTAAAACTTGTATGGGACAAAAAAAAACCCTCTTTTCTTATTCATGTGTCTTTGTGAAAGTTATTACTAAAGGTCAGGTGACCAAAAATAATTTTGTATGACCATAACTAATAAATTTTTAGTAAGAAAAAATACCAATACAACGTACAGTACGCAACAGCTCAAGAATGCGGGCGAAATGAGGGGTGTAAGGGACAGTGTATCGTAAACTGGAAGGGCCTGCTCAGTCAACAAAACTGAACAACTTTCCCAAAGATACATTTTTGGTAAACGAAAAAAAATTCTGACCTCTCCATACAAATTGATCACTCTGATTGAACAGTTTGTATGGAAAGGTAATTTTTTTTTATTTCGCTAAAATGTTTCTTTGGTAAAGTTGTTCAGTTTCGTAAATTGATCACGCCCTTTCAGTTTCCGTTACACCGTCCCTTATACCTAATTTAATTATACCTAAATAATAATGCCTTTGTACTTTACCTATAGACAGGGTATTACGAATACGATCCACTAAAAATCTGAACAACTCAAAAAATAAAAAAATATATTATGGAAAATTAAATATTTTTTAATTTCTGCATACTGCAAGTTTTGGTTTAGTCAGTATACAACAAGTAACAATAAACTGTGAATCTGCACATAAAATTGACAAAAATTTTGAAGAAACACAAGTTGAAATACGATTTTTTTTTTTTACTTTTCATACGAACTGTCATCATATTAATCTTACATATGGTCATCAAGAACAGCGGTCGCCAGCTGCAACGCTTAAAAGCGTGGTGTCTGTGGAGTTCTGGAGGGAGCTCCCGATCCTCAGTGGATGTTTCATGGGATGTTATGATAAGAGCCAATGGGAGTCAATTTTAGGACTAGAAATGGACCGAATGTGGTTTGAACCGAATGTAAACATTCGATCAAAAATATTTACCGAACTTCGATTTGCTTCGGAACTAGATGGCGACACATCACGTCGTGTTTTGATGAGAGCCGGGCAGTCATGGACTTTGTCTGCCAGTGTAGCCGGTTTTGCGAAAATTATAGTTTTTATCAGAATAGAATTCAAACTATCATTTTTCAAAATTGCTCTACGTTTTGAACTAAATAACAATCAATCTGAAAAACCTTTTTGACTGAATAACTCTTTGAACTGAACAACTATTCAAGGTGTTTTCCTCCCAAACCAACAATTTTGGAAAATACGCGCATAAAAGCGGAGCGTTTATCTCATGTCAATGACTGCGAAAATAATTGCAGTACCGGCCATACTGGCGGACTGTCCTAACAAAAAGTCTCTGCTGTGCCTCTCAATGTTTAGTTTGTAAACTATAAAGTTATTTCAATCAAAATTTGGTAGTTAGAATGTGTTTGTTAGAAGAATACTAAGTTTATTTATTTTTTGTTTGAATATGATATCTATTTTTAGGCAAAATTTTCATCTTTAATAGATTTTCATTAAAATCGATCAAATTAGTGCAAGTAGATATTTTACTTTTTTCTTGCACCGAATTTCAGCCGAATGCCGAAGTGCGGCTCAAGCTGCCGAAATTGGGTCAAACGAATTTCAGCCTAGTTTTCGTCCTTTGGAAAAGTTCTTTGGAAAAGTTATTCAGTTTCATGGACAGATTAACATTTTTCAGGTTTTCAGGGTTGTTCTTTTTCTATTATAACTTGTACCTACATATGGCATAATACAGGCTGTAAGACACGGTGTACCGAAAACTGAAAGGGCGTTTGCCCAAAGCAACGTATTTAAAAAAAAAACCGGTCAAGTGCGAGTCAGACTCGCGCGCCGAGGGTTCCGATATACCTATAGTATTTTTGGAAGCAATAAAGTCCATTTTCAGGACCGCAAAACTAAATTTGTTTGTAAAGGTTTTTTGCAGATTTCTGAAAAACTGTGCAACTTAGAAAGATCGTTTTATTTTTGCTGTAAAGTTTATATAAACTTCTGTCAACTGTAATTAATTCAGATTTTTCCTTACTCAAACTTCGGAGATAAGGGGGGGGAATGGTATTTTTCTTGACATTTTTCATCATAACTTTAAAACTAAGAAATTTAAAAAAATACAAAAATATATTTTAAAATGTACAAGTAAAGCCCTTTCATATGATACCCCACTCGACCTAGTAGCGACAATTTGAAATTTGGCCCCCCCTATTTTGGCCCCCTTTATATTAATAATCATACTTTTTTCAAAATTTTTTCTTGTGCAATTAAGTTGGGCAACTATATTCTAAAACTATTCCAAATTTCAGGTTGATAGCATAAGTGGTTGCTGAGATATAGAGGTGTGACAGACAGACGGACAGACAGACAGACAGAGCGGCACCATTAGGGTTCCTTTTTTTTACCATTTTGGTATCGGAACCCTAAAAACGGTCAAGTGCGAGTCGGACTCGCGCGCCGAGGGTTCCGATATACCTATAGTATTTTTGGAAGCAATAAAGTCCATTTTCAGGACCGCAAAACTAAATTTGTTTGTAAAGGTTTTTTGCAGATTTATGAAAAACTGTGCAACTTAGAAAGATCGTTTTATTTTTGCTGTAAAGTTTACATAAACTTCTGTCAACTGTAATTAATTCAGATTTTTCCTTACAAAAACTTCGGAGATAAGGGGGGGGGGGGAATGGTATTTTTTTTGACATATTTCATCATAACTTGAAAGCTAATAAACTTAATAAAATACAAAAATATATTTTAAAATGTACAAGTAAAGCCCTTTCATATGATACCCCACTCGACCTAGTAGCGACAAAATGAAATTTGGCCCCCCTATTTTGGCCCCCTTTACATTAATAATCATACTTTTTCAAAATTATTTCATGTGCAATTAAGTTGGACAACTTTTATTCTAAAACTATTCCAAATTTCAGGTCGATAGCATGAGTGGTTGCTGAGATATAGAGGTGTGACAGACAGACGGACAGACAGACAGACAGAGCGGCACCATAATGGTTCCATTTTTTACCATTTTGGTATCGGAACCCTAAAAATGACCTTTCTATATAAACTGTTCGATCAGAGTCAGCAATTTGTATCACATAATTTTTTTTTTCCATTTCCCAAAAATGTTTCTGTGGGAAAGTTGTTCAGTTTCGTTAACTGAGCACGTCGTCCTTTCAGTTTTCGGTAAACCGTCTCTTACATCCTTTATATTTATCTATTTTTTCAGACATCTTTCTTCAGTTTAAAGTGGACCGTCCTAGCACCCTGTATAATAAATTATCACAATACTTATATCTAAGAAGGAATAAATGGAATGTTCTTACGTTTATGGGCCTCATGTGTCACGTTTCTACGAAAGTCCAATAATTTATATTGATATCTGAAACAAAAAGAAACATTCGTAAGAAAAACTGTGAAAAAGCAAAAATCCTTTCTAAACACAATTACACTCACAGACCCAAACTGGGAAAATCCATTATCGTGGGCGCCAGATACACACAAACACACCGATGGGACCAATTTTTGGAATCACTAAGTTATTTCATCATAACATCCCATGAAACGTCCACTACAGGACAGGGGGACTACAGGACAGCTCCCTCTAGAATTCTAGCTTTTGCTGGAAAAATGTAGAGGGGAAGTACCATAGTCACCTCGCTTGTTAGCGTTACGGCTGGCACCATGGACCGCGGTTGTAGGTGACCGCAGTATGTAAGATGTTAAATACAAAGCAGGATGCTGCGGAAAGAGGTGTGATGTTATGTATGTATGTATGCTGCTGCCAATCCTCCAGTTAATAACCCTTAGTCGCCTCTTACGACACCCACGGGTATATAAGGGTTGGTACTATTCTTTGCCAGCACAACACGGGGCCTAAGATATTTATGAGATTTTAAAAATTATAAGAAGCCAAGAAATTCTTTTCAAAGTTATATCATAATTTAGAAAATTAATAAGCACGAAGTTATTATTATATAACGTGTAACGGAAAGGTATCTGACCATGAAACTAAACAACTTTCCTAAAGGAACATAGGTCGAAAAACGAAAATAAAATTTTGACCTCCCATAGAAACTGCATCAGGTGATAGCGCATTTTTATGGGAGGTCGTATTTGGTTTTTCGTTTTTCGATCTATGTTCCTTGGGAAAAGTTGTTCAGTTTCATGGGCAGTTCACACCCATTAGTATTATCCCTCCTTTCCGTTATCATACCATACCACCATAATCTGTGACTCGAACTTTTCTTTATAAATATAAGGTCCTAATGAAATAGTGAACATAATTTAAGTATGTTACTCAGACCATGAAACTGAACAACTTTCCCCAAGGAACATAGGTCGAAATACGAAAAACCAAATTTGACTTCCCATACAAAATGCGCTATCAGCTGTTACAGTTTCTATGGGAGGTCAAAAATTGATTTTCGTATTTCGTCCTATGTTCCTTGGGGAAAGTTGTCGAGTTTCATGGTCTGAGTAACATACTAAAATTATGTTCACTATTTCATTAGGACCTTATATATTTAAAAACGATAAACGAAACGATTATGTTGATCTATTTTTGGTTAATTGCCTGAAAACCATAACTTAGAAATAAATTGAATACGTTCCTAATAAAATAGTGAACATAATTTTAGTATGTTAGTTACATGATATATCTATTCTATGATGTTACTTTCGACTATAAAACTAAACAACTTTTCCAAGAAAATTGGTTGAAATAAGAAAAAAATATTACCTTCCATACAAAACGTGCTATCAGCTGATGCAGTTTCTATGGGAGGTCAATATATTTTTTTTCATATTTCGACCTGTTCCTTAAGGAAAGTTGTTTAGTTTCATGTTTTGAGTAACTTGCTTAAATTACGTTTACTATTAGGACCTTATTATATTATTACTAGCTGTTGCCCGCGGCTTCGCTCGCGTGGATTTCGTATTTATGTTGTTACCGGTTTTCCGAAGTAATGAGATATTTTCCCATCATTTCGGGGTAATTTTAAACTAAGGAAAAACGGGACTAACCCTGCGCAAATCAATGAGTACAATTCAAGATCCAGCTAAATTTTATATAATATACAGACGTTACTCATAAATTCCTCAGAACAGAGGAACTTAGCAGCAGTATTATGCCTTAAAGTTGCCACTTAACCTAACAAATGTAGTGAGAGATATGAGAGACTCCTTTACGTTATATTTTAAAACAGAGCCAACTCGCAGAAGTAATTGAGAAAAACTAAAACCCTCTCCCCGTTCCTCTCTCTCCCTCTATCTCCCTCTCCCCCTCCCCCTCACTCTGTATCCCCCTCCCCCTCCTACCTCTCCCCCTCCCCCTTCTCCCCCTCCTTCTCCCGCTCCTTTCCCCTCCATCTCCCCATTTCCCTCCCTCTTCCCATTTTCCCTTCCCCTCCTTCTCCCCCTCCATCTACCTCTACTCTACCTCTTCCTCTACCTCTACCGCTTCTTCTGCCTCTACCCCTACCTCTCTCTTCCCCTCCCTCTCTCTCTTCCTCTACCTCGCTCCTCCCTCTTTCCCCCTCACCCTCCCTCTCCCCCCTCCCTCTCTCCCCCATCACTCACCCCCCCTCTACCTCCCTCCCCCTTCGCCCTCCCTCTAACTCTCCCTCTCGCACTCTCTCAGATTGATTTTAGACATTTCAAACCTATCGCACCCCAACCCCATCCCTAGGGGATTATGGTATTTCACGTCCACCACGTTGGATTTCAAAATTATTGTAATTTTCGTAATCAGCGACCCGATAAACCATACAAACGATACCCATATTGGTTTTTAGACTTTTCACCCCATTTCCCTCTTTTAGGGGTTGAATTTGGGGTGAAATTTCAATAACAGTGATGTACATTCCACAGAATTACAACCCTAATGCCTAAACAATAAATTTTGTGGATTTTACTTTGAAAATGAAGGATTTTCAACTTCATCCCCCTTTTCACCCCTTAGGGTGTAGGATTTTCAAAAACCCTGAGACACGTCAAACTAAGTTTTTAGTCGTCAGCCTAAATACAAATTTTGAAGATCCTAACTTCAAAACTGACGGACTTTCATACAAACTTTCATCCCCTATTTCACCCCCTTAGGGGATGAATTTTGGAAAATTCTAAAACACGTACTTTTTTATTTTTTACCAAAAGCTTAAATACAAATTTCTATATTTATACCTTTAAAACTGAAAGACTTATAGACCAACATACGGAAAAAAAATCATCCCCTTTTTCACCCCCTTGAAGGATGATTTTTAAGAAATGCTTAAATACGTATTTCTTTATTTATTATCAGAAGCTTAAATTCAAATTTCTGTGAATCTAGCTCAAGAAACAAAGGACTTTCATACAAACTTTCATCCCTTATTTCACCCCCTTGGGAGATGAATTTTCCAAAATCCTTTCTTAGTGGGTGGTTTTGACGCACATATAACCCTGTGTACAAAATTTCAGATCTGTATCTATAGCGGTTACGGCCCGGCGTTGATGAATCAGTCAGTCAGTCAGGACATGCTCTTTTATATATTTAGAAGATTAACTATTAATTTTTTTTTTCGGATATGCGAAGGGAATTTTTTATGTACCACCAACTGGCCTATATCAATGCTGTAAAGCAGCAGTTTTTGCCCTGTTGTGTTCGAAGGGTAAGAAAGAGAGCCAGTGAAATCACCGCCACATGAGATATATCATCTTACTAGCTGTTGCCCGCGGCTTCGCTCGCGTGGATTTCGTATTTATGTTGTTACCGGTTTTCCGAAGCAATGATATATTATCCGTCATTTCGGGGTAATTTTAAACTAAGGAAAAACAGGACTAACCCTGCGCAAATCAATGAGTATAATTCAAGATCCAGCTGAATTTTATATAATATACAGACGTTACTCATAAATTACTCAGAACAAAGGAACTTAGCAGCAAATGTAAAGAGAGAGATGAGAGACACCTTTATGTAATATTTCAAAACAGAGCCAATTCGCAGAAGTAATTGAGAAAAACTAAAACCCTCTCCCTCTCCACCCTTCCTGTCCCCCTCCCCCTTCCTCTGTCTCTCCCCCTCCCCATCCTTCCTCTTCCCCCTCCCTCTCCCTCCCCTTACCCCCTCCCCCTCCCTCTCTCCCTCCCTCTCCCCCTTCCCCTCCTTCTCCCTCTACCTCTCTACCTCTCCACAGCGCCCGACATTATTAGATGTAAAAAATAAATGGATTTGACACTTACCTCACCCTAAAGCTCCGGCGGCCACAGAAGCCAGCACGACTAGAAGCGATGTCATCACTCCACTCGCTCCAACATGCGCTCCGACCACCGCGCTGGACTCCGCCCCACCAGCGCCGAACGCATCCGCTGCCGAAATGGAGTCTGTGAAACGCCAGACCGGTCACAAAACGTGACCAGGGCGTTTCTAGTTGGGTTTTGGGCTTTGGTTTCTGTGCTGTCTGAGCTAGTGACTTTGATTGTTCACATAGGTACAGTCAACAGTAAAATTGTTATAAATAAATTTCATAGTTTTAGGTACTTAAAATGACAATATATGAAAATGGCAATAATAAAAAAAGTACAAATATGAATAGTCCAAAAAACGAAAGGAAATTTGCATTTGCTTTTATTGTTACCTGTACGGATATTTTAATAACTATCGCTTCAAAAAGTTAAGATACTTATACGCAAAATTACTACATTAAACTTCTACTATATTACTCTACTAAGCTACTTTACTTACTACTAATTTTTTAACTAGCGCAATTTTTTTCAAGACGTTTAAATTTTAATAAAAAAAATATATTTTTTTTTATAATTTTTTTTTTATATATAAATTTTAAATTGTGTATCAAGTACATAAATAACGTGAATAAGCATGTCACAACATTTAATGATCATAATCTTTATATGAAAAATAGATAAATTAGTGTAAAACATACAAAAAATTAAAAAGGAATACACTACAGATAGATTAGAATAATCAGATTTATATAGATTATTAAAAAAGAAATTATATTTTACACTAATTAGAATTTTGTTAAATACTAAATTGCATATTAATATAATATAAAAGTGCATACGAAGAAGGTACCAAAGCTTCAAAACCCATATTCTAAAAACGCCCACCATCTAAAATTGCATGCAGAAAAAATATAATTATATTATTAACTTATAAGTGACACCGCAAAATTAAAAATAGTTAAAAAATATAAGCTTTGAAAGGAATTAAACTAGACAACTTTAAAAAAATACATAAGGGGCTACCTGTAATCCACTAGCGCCCCCATCAGTTAAAAAAATATTATTCGCTAAAGACAGAACTTATCGAAAATCCGGAAAGACAGATTAAGGATAAGGTGCCCTTGTATATTTAGAACGCATCAACTCTGTATAATAGAGTAAAACTGCTAAAAGTGGCCGTTTTTCGCAATTTTTGTAACTAACTACAGTGAAGAATTTATAGGTTCTAAATAAACTAGGGTACCATAAATTTAATCTGTCTTTCCAGATTTTTGATAAGTTTTGTATTTAGCAAGTAATATTTTTTCCAACACACTTGCTCATAAAGTGGCTCTATGGTCACCGCAATTAGGCACAGAATA
This sequence comes from Athrips mouffetella, assembly GCA_947532105.1. NCBI lineage: Eukaryota > Metazoa > Arthropoda > Insecta > Lepidoptera > Gelechiidae > Athrips > Athrips mouffetella. Next base: position 14,725,496 of record OX383981.1, on the reverse strand, counting down.
ACACCCATAATCAAACTGTGACTTTTTCAATGCTATAACTCACTAGTGAGTTATAGATTTTTTTTTTAATTTTATTGGTTTAAATTTTATTGTTATTTTATTCACAAGTGTGTTGAAAAACGTCGTATGATACACTTGTGTATTGATGATTACCGTTCTCGGCTCACTTCGGGTCTCAATGGCGCCTCGGCGGTAATCACCAATGTTACACACTAGTACCATAATGTACTATTAAACTGATAAGGGCGCTAGTGGACTGCAGGAAGCCTCTTAAGTAATAGTAAGAAAAAAATTGGATTGCTTTCAATAAAACAATTATTATTGTAAAAAATCCAATTACTTTTGTTTATTCTTTACGAAATAACATGCAAAAAAGACAATTACAATTATATTAAAATAAAGTTATTCAGTTTATTTTTTATCAGCTAAAGCGAAATAATGATATTATATGAATACTAGTTAGCTTTATTAGCAATACAAAAAGAAGAAATTGCCGTTTCACGAGTTAATGCCAAAGAACCTGACAAACTACCACTAACCTGAGTATATTTGACGGAAAAAATAAGATTGTTTTACAAACTTGTTTTTTCTGACAGCTTTAGCTGATTATTATTCATCATGGAGCACAATAGCCTTGATATAGCTGCAAAATGTGTTGGGAAGCTTTGGCATTGACTCTTGAAACGCCCATGCTTGACTCTTGAAAATTTTTTTTAGCCCGTGTGGTGCCGACAAATAGTACCAACCCATCTTTACCCGTGGGTATCGTATGTGGCGACTATGGGCACAGATAATATAATACTACACTAGTACAGATGCATCACGTCATAGAACGAATTAGTGCCGAAAATTGTTCGGGCTATTTTTTCCATAAGGTATTTTCTTAGAATAAATTGATATCTGGATGTTAAAATTGAATTAATGTCATAGATTACACCTTTACCTACCAACCTAGTAGTAACATTTAGTTTAATTATTAGAAACAAAAGGGTCAAATGAATTCGGGCTATTTACTCCGTCGAAATAACCGTAGTACGGAATGGGACCCCATGCTGTGGGTTTTTTAATCGGAGGATAGTGTTAGGTTTGATAATTTTTCTAAAGAATGATAAATTTTAAGAGTACGGTCAACCGCTTGTCGGTAGAAACTTTTTCAACTCTATTACCACGCCATAAGGTCCAAAAGTGTTTCTACTGATGTGCGGCCGTGTGTACATGTTTTATGTTATTGGCAACATTGACTTCAAAGAAAAGTTCGAAATTGGTTGAATCCAACCAATGACGATCCAGATAGTTTCCGCGCGTTTTTTCAGACTAGCCAATCACAATACTTTAAGCAGGTTCGTGATTGGTTAAATGTAACCAATTACGAACCCGATAGTTGTCGCGCGGTTTTTCAAACTAGCCAATGACAACACTTTAAGCAGAGAGTCTAACCAATTACGAATCGGGTAGTTTGCGCGCCATATTATTGGAGTCACGGTAGTGGTGGAGCGATGGCTGGGGTTCTGATCCGTTGTGGAAAGGAAATTAGGATCATTTTTATTTAAATTAGGATTTTCATTCGGTCAGGCAGTTAGTTTTTGAAGTGTGATCGAGGGAACTAGTCTTAAGAAGATAGTATTGAGAAGAAGATAGTATTGAGAAGAAGATAATACAACTGTGAACTTAACAGCGTGGTCCTATTTAACCCTCGAGTCCAGTAGGTCCAGTGTTTATAATAGGCAGCAGTATTACTTTATTAGTGTGCAATAAAGTGTTATTCATTCATTCATTCAGTATCTCTGTGCGTACTATCTTACATACTGCGGTCACCAACCACATAGGTCGCCAGTCGCAACGCTTACACCAGAGCGGTGATTACCATGCGTTTTTTTCTGTATTCTGGATGAAGTTCCCTGTCTTGCAGTGGACGTTACATGGCATCAAATCATGCCATAAAAGCGCACACAACAACATGCGTTGATTCTTTTCCAGTGATTTTTGAAATGAGAGCTAATTTTGTATGTGACTTTTCAAATTCAATTCAATTCAAATTCAAATTCACTTCAATGGTCAAAATTAAGTCACGGGACACTAACTGGGGGCATTTCAAATATATAGGGTGACTTTTAATTAGTTCTTGATAGAAAAAGGTATGCATGTACTCATGATACTGAACAACTTTCCCCAAGGAACATAGGATACGAAAATCAAGTTTTGACCTCCCATAGAAACTGCATCAGCTGATAGCGCATTTCGTATGCGAGGTCAAATTTGGTTTTTCGTATTTCGACCTATGTTCCTTGGGAAAAGTTGTTCAGTATCATGAGTACAAGCATATCTTTTGCTATCAAGAACTAATTAAAAGTCACCCTATATATTTGAAATGCCCCCAGTTAGTGTCCCGTGACTTAATTTTGACGATTATTCAACGTTTTAATGGAATAAGCTAAACCCTCATACACTCCAAATAATTTATAGTAAGAGTTTCAATTAATTTTTAATAATACCAACTTACTCTTCAGGACATACTCTTCCATAACGATAGGGGATGCATTAAGAAGACAGTAAAAATATCAGAAATACAAAAATTAATGCTACTCTCACTGGATGCAGACAGTTTACATTGTACATGATTTATGAGCTTATTCTGGAGTTTCACTTCGCATACAAATTGGAACTGTCAGTTGATGATTTCGTCGCAGAAAAAAAAGTCGGGAAAATGTAAATTTTACCACCAGAATAAATTCATTTGCTTTTTGTTAACAACTTTTACAGAGTGGAAAAATTACAACATACTTTTTCTATAACACCAATCTAAAGGTTCAGTTATGATTACTTTATTTATTGTAAAGGACTCAAAACGTATGAAATATTATTAAAAATCGACATGAATTCGCCGTGGATTTTCATCCGTTTTCTAACCGAGTTTCCCCTTATAAAAACAAGCAACTATCACGAATTAATAAAAACGTAAATCCGTAAGAAAATACCGTCATTCTATAATAGCGAGTGCAGGATAATAAGTTTGGCTCTGATCTGCGCATGAGTGACAGGCGGAGAGCCAATGAACGATTCTCACGCCTCCCCCCACCTGCCATGCCGTGTATATGTCGCAGCCGGATTGAAGAATCCGCCGTAATTCAATTTGGCGCCGCCGTATTTAAAAACGTCACCGTTTTGCAATCCGCCTACCTGTCGTTCCGCCGGATCATTGTAACGATGCATTCTACAAAGCGGCGGTCAACGTTTAGCCATATTGTATTTTAGGTTCGTTAGCTAAGGTAAACCCAAGCTAACCGATCACGACGTGATCGATCGGTTAGGTTGGGTTAGGTTATCTTGCGACCACCACGCACGAGCCGAGCGAGCGTGCCACGGGAGCGGCCGGCGAGTGCCAGAAACGAATTGGCGCGCCGTTTTTTAAAGGAGCGCATCGACGAAGTGCCCGTTTGCAATAAGGTGCCACGTTACTACGCCGCTTTGACCAACACGAAGTGCTCATTTAATAGGCAGATTGCAAAACGGCGGTGCGAAATTGAAATACGGCGGATTCTTCAATCCGGCTGCGAGGTGTACCTTGAATTTTCATCTGTTTTAAACCCAAATCCCAGTGTTTCTCCTATTAAAAACGTAAATATAACTAAGAAAAAAAAAAATTCGTTTATACGGCGTACAAAATAATTCTGGCTCTGACCGTTGATGCGCAGAAGTCGAAAAATGAGTCGCGGGGGTGAGCGCGGCAGGTGGGGGGAGGCGTGCGAATCGTTCATTGGCTCTCCGCCTGTCACCCTTGCTTAAATAACCGTCAGAGCCAAAATTATCCTGCTCTCGCTATACGTGCATATCTTTTGCTATCAAGAACTAATTAAAAGTCACCCTATACGAATGCAGTACTAGGAATAAAGAAAACTTATTCCAGGTCCCTCTTTTTTCCACCCTGTGTAAACTACACAACAACGAATACACACAACGACAGCTAAAAGTATGAATGTGTGAGCAACGTACCTAGATTCCCCACTGCGTATGAAAAACAAAATTATGATGAATAAAACGCCAATTTTTTTTTTTTGTAAATATGTCGAAGAATATGTCGAAGACATATGACAATAACAGAGATTTGGTAAAATCCCTAAGCGATTTATGTAACTAAACAACTTCCAGTGAATAAAACGTCCAAAAAATATTAAAATACAAAATTGCAAACTTATTTGGACAGTTTACATACACACCCGGACGCATTAAGCGCGAATTTGAAATTGGAAGGTCGCGTAGGCGCGCATATTCAGTACAAAAGAACCTTAGAAGGAGCACGAGAATCTCTTGGCGGGTGCGCGCGGGGGTGCGGGGTGGGTTGCGCGCGGGGGGCGGAGAGTGTCCGTTCTGTGTGGTAGTCATCACAACATCTCATGAAACGTCCACTACAGGACAGGGAGCTCCCTCTAGAATTCTAGCTTTTGCTAGAAAAATGTAGAGGGGAAGTAGGATAGTCACCTCGCTTGTTAGCGTTACGGCTGGCACCATGGACCGCGGTTGTAGGTGACCGCAGTAAGTAAGATGATAGATACAAAAGAGGATGCTGCTGCCCATCCTCCAGTTGATAGCCCTTAGTCGCCTCTTACGACACTCAGGGCTGGTACCGTGTTGGGTGTCCCGTGTGATGCCGGTATGATAGAACTATTACCAAACTATTACTTTATTCTGTGATGGAGAGGCCGATATTTTATTTCATTTCCTAAAAGTTGTTTAGTTTCGTTAACTGATCATGCCCTTTCAGTATTCGGAAGCCTGTCCCATTGTCTTCTTCCGGGTTTTTATTGAATAGCTTAGGGATTTGACCAAATCTCTGTTTTCATCACATCCCTGATATATACGGATTGTTGGGACGGCTCTCGCAATGGAACTGAACAATTTTTCCCAATAATAATCGGCTAGTTGTAGAGAGCGCAAGAAAAAGACGTTAGTTGCAAACTAAAATGATTAATTAATGAAAATGTAACTCAGAATGTTAAAAATTTACAAGTTTGACATGTAGGTAGTTGCAAAAAGCTTTTTTTTTTGTTAAAAACTGGTAAATCCGTTGCCACAGAGTGCCTATCCATCAGTGCTGTGATATAGCCTGACTTTAGTGGCGGGGAGGTTTCATTGCAATAACAGAAAACTCAGCAAACAAAAGTTGTATTTACATATTTTTATTAATTTTGTAATGAAATAAGTGATAAAATTGTTTACGATTTGCTTTCGAGCGTTTTTAAAGCAGCTATAGGAACTTCGCTTAGCAGTTATCACCGGAAAAAGAGAAAAACATTGAGGTTTGTTTTTGAACACATTATTTTAGGATTCACGATAAGAGAGTAGATAAAATTATGTATGCAACTCCACATAATTAGGTATAAAACACTCGTGTCTACTATTATGGAACTTGGCTCGCTACGCTCGCCTGCGTCCCATAAACCGACACTCGAGTTTTACACCCCTCATTATGTACCGTTGCATAAACTACTATAATTTGATTTTCCCAGCTCACATCATAGCCACTTAACACCAATCTGATGGGAAGGCATTTTTATAAGATCTTACTGAAATAGTGAACATAATTTCAGCATGTTACTCAGACCATAAAACTGAAAATTTCTACCAAGGAACTTAGGTCGAAATACGAAAAAATAATTCTAACTTTTTTTTATGTTACAAGTGAGCAAACGAGCAGGTGAGCCACCTGATGGTAAGTGGTCACCACCACCGCCCATAGCACCCACTGTCTTATTAATAGCATATTTTGACACTAATAAGAAAGCAAATTTTATTATTAAGCACCTTCCTATAGAGACTGCGTCAGTTGATAGCGCATTTTGTATGGGAGTTAAAAAAAAATGTATTTCGACCTATGTTTCTTGGGAAAAGTTGTTCAGTTTTATGGTCAAAGCAACATGCCAAAATTATGTTCACTATTTCATATAGTACCCTATACAACATTTTAATGGAATAAGCGAAACCCTCATACACCCCAACTAATTTTTATTAAAATAAATCCATTCCCGTAAAAAAATCTTAAAAAACGATTTTTTTTCTAGATATTGTTATTTTTTAAAGATTCATCATCGTTCTAATTTCTTCGTTGTTCTAGTCCGCGCGCTCCGCGCACGCCACGCCCACTTCCCTCCCCTCCTCCCCGCTCATGCACAGCGCGCCTCCCGCGCGCGTAGCCACAGAAATACTTGGAAGCGGCAAAAACTTAAATAATAAAAGAAATAAAAAATATCCAAATTAAAAAACCCGTGAAATTGATTCTATTTTCGATTCTGAACAAACAATTTTCTTAGTTTCGCTTATTCCGTTAACACGTTATATAAAGAAACGGCAGAAACAAGGTGGGAAATGTAACCCGGTTAAAAAGAATTGCACCTATACCACATTAAAGCACATACCTCCATAAGTGTCCAGTAACGCCATTATCACCCCATTGGTCCACCCGAAGCCTGTTTGTAGGACGTATTCACCACCACCTCCAATGCCACCGAAGATTGTCGCGTCGTACTAAATGAAAAAAAAAAACATTTACAAAGTCTTTACTCATCATCATCATCAAATCGTGTGGGCTGCATGCAAGGTCGCTGACCGACCTCACAAACCTTTTTGTCAAATATCAATTATCCGTATGGCAGAATGAAACGTAGCCATGGCCAGTCTTAAAAAAAAAACTGACAACTGTTCTAAGTAGTCTGTGGTCGGTTTATACAGCTGTTATTTTTTATGAAAGGCAATGACTAATCATCACATTCTGCCATACAACCTATCGATATTTGACGAAGACGATTTTTTTAAAACTATAATAATAATAAAATAAGTTTTTATTTTCTCCACTTACAAGTACAAAATGGTTAGTTACAAAATATAAGATGGTGGGAGACTGGAGCCTGAGCTAGGTCAGACCTGTATAAGAGGTCTCCAGGAACCCACCCCGCTTACGCAAACTTCGTCATTTATGGCCGAAAAAAATTGGTATTTTTTATTTATCTTTAATGATCCTATTCCTGTTTATGGGCCAAGTTTCAAGGTACCTTACATATAAGTTTCCTTTGCGAATTATTGAGGCCTTTGAGGCCTCGCCTCTTACGACACCCACGGGTATGTATGGGATGGTACAATTTTTTCCACACGGGATAAAAAAGTAGTACCTATTTCTAAATACAAACCTTTTCCAACATAGCAGTTTTCTTCATCCAAACGGCGAAATTGCTCCTCACCCATTTGGTAGCCATCTCAGTGGCCAACCTCGCAGCCTCCGGCATCCCTGTATTGGCCAGCCCGGTGACCACAATGTACTGCAAGGGTGGCCACGCGTTAGGGTAGTCCCACTGCTCGCCCGAGTGTTCAAATGTTGTGGGGATACCGCCTTCGAATATGTCCACCTTTAAAAGAAAAACATTATTAACTTAGTAAGTCGTGATAATAAATAGGATGTTAATAACGACATGGAAGAGAAAATATTAAGGACTGAATACCTAAATACCTAAAATAAAGACGCCAATGTTCTAAAAGTTGAAGACGCTAATATCTAAAAGTTAAAGACGCCAATATCCTTAAAGTTGTGGAGACCACTGTCCTAAAAGTTAAAGACGCCAATGTCCTAATAGTAAAAGACGCCAATGTCTTAAAAGTTGAAGACTGCAATGTCCTAAAAGTTGAAGACGCCAATGTCATAAAAGTTAAAGACCCGATAAAAAGCTATTGGACGCCTCTGTCCTAAAAATTTAAGACACCAATTTCCTAAAAGTCGAAGACGCCAATGTCCTAAAACTTGAAGACACCAATGTCCTAAAAGTTGAAGACGCCAATGTCCCCTAAGTTGAAAGCCATAGTCACTCTCCACGTAAGCTGCACGGCAGACGCACGTTTTCTTCATTTTACGGTTGCATGCATCTTGCTTGCATCCTGATTAAAAACATGACGAACTCATGGCGATTCGCAAATCGTCTGCCTCTCCATGGACACAGTTTTACTGTCGTTCTAATATCATCTATAGGAGAATCTAGTATGTATCTAAAAGTTTCCTACTAACGTTCTTAAGGCTGGGGACTAAAGTATCCAAAAGTACGCATATACTCGTATTATATAAACTGAAGATTGGAGACGCAAATGTTCTAAAAGTTAGGGACAAAAATATCTTTAAGAGTGAGGACGCAAAGGCTGAGGACAAAAACATAATAGGTCTTTACCTATGAAATTGCCGAAATTTTCTTACAGATTAATGAGATCAATTCCTATAATTCTAAAGCAATTTTTTTTCATTTGACTTGTTGTAAAGTTGACATAAACGTAATCAATTTACAATTTATAAAGGTTTTAGGTTATATAAAGCAAAAATTGTTCGTCTTAAAGCCCAAGTCAAACAGAAGCGGTATGATTGCGAAAGCGGTCCGGGGCGGATCTGCGGGAAAAAAATACCGCGCCGCGACCGGTTTTCAATGTGACAGGGTGCATAAGAACTCATACTTTACAAAAAATACCGCCCCCGGAACGCTGCCGCTACCGCCTCAGTGTGACTCGGGCTTAAATGTCGTCCGAATCATCATTAGATCTGTTATATTTTTTACAGACAATATTTTTCCAAAATTAAATTGACGCTTCTGTAAGCTTCCCAATCACGCTTAAAAATTATTAAAAATTTGGATTTTTTCATCCTAAAAAAAATTCAAAAATATCAGTACTAAAAATTGAGTTTAGCTAAAAGTCGCCATACAAAACGGCAATTTCCTAGTTAAAGAACCAATACTAAGGGTTGGGGACGCAAACGTACTAAAGGTTGGGGACGAAAATACCCTAAAAGTCGGGGACGTAAATGTCCTCCCAGTTGAAAATCTTCAAGTGCCTAACAACTTACAACTAATAATAAGAGAATTACTGGGGAAGTACCACTCTCTTACCTTTTCTGCCGTAAAGCAGCAGTGTTTGTACTGCTGTGTTTCGGTTTGAAGAGAGTCAGTGGAATTACCGGCAGGTAACGCGTTTTGCTGTCTTATTACTGTCAAATTATTTCACTAATAAGACAGTGGGTGTGATGGACGATGTTGACCACTTGCCATCAGGTGGCCCATCTGCTCGTTTAGCCACTTGTGACATAAAAAAATATTACAGTAATACTTGCAACTCGTCTTACCTTATTCTTATCTAAATAGTTGATAACCCGACTAACATAATAATCTTTCTTGGCTTTATCGTAGGACCCTGTCCACAAGGGACCAAGATTTGAAGGGTAGAAATAGTCCCGCCGTCGGTCAGACTCCAAGCTGTAGTCCAACCATACACCAACGTCTTCGTGCCATAGGATCTGAGGAAAAAATCACTATTTCAATTTCTAAGTAAAAATATAAAACGGTATTGGACAAAAAAACATACATTTTAAAGACCACATGTATGAACAGCTGATACTTTTCTTGCGATTTGAGTTGGACTTATGATAAAACTAAACACTTAGTCAAAGACGAGGAACTTTTTTTTTATGTGACAAGTGAGCAAACGAGCAAGTGGGCCACCTGATGGAAAGTGGTCACATCCGCCCATAGAGGCTACTGTCTTATTAGTGGCATAACTTGTCACTAATAAGACAACAAATCAAGCTGCCCACACTGAGAACTAAGAAGGTGTGTCTCATGTGCCGGTAATTTCTCTGGCTCCTTTACCCTTCAAACCAACTTATTAGCATATGGTCTTTACTGTAAATTCTACTTCTTTTTTAAATAATTTTCAAAAAGTTGTCAACTAGCCAATTACGGCTGCCAGACGGCCTATTTCCACTTTGCACGACATGACTCCCAAAGCGAATGTTTAGACGTATCATATCAAAAATATTGTACGTTTTTCAGCAGGATACTCAGTAGATCATATAGTGTAGGCAACGAAGCAGTTGACCCCAATGCGCCGCGAAGTACTAAATCTCTGGTTGACCCCAACATAATTCTCTCAGTCAGATTTTATTTGACAGGATGATAAAGTATCATGAATTAAATGTAAATTCAAAATATATAAAAAAAATAACAAAAATTTTTGTTCATAAATTTTTTGTAATTTTTGTATGGAAAAATTAAAAGTACGGATTTTTTTTTGGATTTTTTATAGAAGGTTTGTCTCATATATTGTTACGCTGTGTAGGTAGGTAGGTATACAGAGGGTTATCTCTTGCATTTTAAGGGGGTATCCTAGCTGAATTTCTTCCATACTTATCTATTTCTTCCCTGCAAGCCTGTTGAACGATGGTATTCAAACAGTAGTCAATTACTGATTTTTTTTTTCGAAAAATAATTACTTAAGGTGATCTGTGACGGCCAGCTTAGCCCCGAACGCAACTAGATGGAGCTACTGCTGCAAATATTAGGTTTTATTTTTTAATGGAATAAGTACCAACTATATATGTGCAAAAAGTTGATTCGCGTAGATTTCATCGTGTAACTTCAACGCCTAACAACAATTTCGATAAGAAAAATATCTCCATATGTCCACTAAAGTCAATTACTCTCGTCAGTCCGTGTTCACATGAGTACGATCACTCACACATGCACACAAACCACAACCGTACAGTTTTGACCGCACGCCCACAATCGTAATATTGAACCAAAAATTGCTAACAAAAATAGTACTTTCAGTACATTAACTGTATTTTTGTATTAATTAGCGAAAAATTTAACTAAAAATAGCAGTAGTAAGCAGGGTAAAGGTGAATTCACATAGGAGTTAAAATTCTTTTTTTTTTAGGTTTTTATGTAACACACAAAGGAAATAACCGGTTCTTTCAAAAGTGATTGGTTACGGGGCTTGGCTACCAGCGGCAGAAAGCGAAGACTCACTGCATTCTTAAGATGGACGAAGTTATAGTAAGACTTTCCGGGTAGTTCATGATTTTAGGAAAAATTGGGCATACTGGTCCTTCAAGATACAGGCTTTGCCTAGTTTGAAGGCCTCTAGTGTTTAATTATTATTAACTAAATAGTGTGTATTCTATGTTGAATTCGGTTACCAATAAAAAAATCTTATTTTTTTAATTTTTAGGGTTCCGTACCTCAAAAGAAAAAAACGGAACCCTTATAGGATCACTCTGTTGTCCGTCTGTCTGTCTGTCAAGACCCTTTATCTCACGAACGGATCCATGAACCACACAAGATCTGAAATTTCAATTTTTTACAACGACGCAAACAAAAGATTATGGCATTTTATGTCCTCATCTCCATACATTTATGCAAAATTGTAAAACCTACAGGGTACTTCCCGTTGACCTAAAATTATGAAATTTGGCAAGAAGCTAGGTCTCACAGTACAAATAATGGGAAAAGTCTGAAATCATTAAATATTACAACTTTTCTCACAACTAATGATAACCAATTGTGGTGAGCTCCCGTTTCAAGAACATTCATATAAGAGACGGGTCAAGTTGGATGGTCAAGGAGGCGATTTTTGTTTTAGTTCTATTTTAAAAACGGGAACACTTACAAACTTGAAAATTGGTTTGTTTATAGTGCATAAGCTATAAAATAACAACAAATAATAAAATTTGGTCAAGCGCATGTCGGACTCAAAAAATCTAGCACATTAACTTACTGGAATTTCAACTAATACAATTATGATTATGTGGTGGTACGGAACCCTCGGTGCGCGAGTCCGACTCGCACTTGGCCGGTTTTTCTTTACTGACCTCATCAATAGCTTCCATAAACCTCGCGTGCACTTCTCTATAATACTCGGCTTTTTCAACATTGTTCAGTTTGGTATGAAACTGCGACATTAGTTCTGCATTCCAGCTGATGATAGCATTCAGGTCCACTGGGATTATAGACCTGGTCTTCAAATTCGTTAGGTTGCCTGAAATAAAAAGGAGGAATTTAAATTCGATGTGTTTTTACTGTTAGAAAAAAAAAAAAAATTCTCTGACTATGACTAATCTAGTCTTTAGTCTAAGTGTGTGGAAATTAATGGCTAACAGGGTAAAACAAAACATAAAAAAAAATCCTAAAATGATCCTAAACACAATACATACAATGAAAATATGAATGTAAACTAAATCACATTCAACTAAAGAATGAATGTAGTGTATCTAACAGCCAGTTGCATTAAGCTTCATTTAAGTTAAAGCTCCTGCAAATCTATTACTAAGATTTTATTTGTATACTAGGCAGCGTGAATTTTCATTGTTTTTGCTCTCAAAGCCGGTTTTACTCATGATAACATGCGACTTTCCCAAAAAAAAGTTTTTCAGCTCGTTTTTTTTTCAAGTCCATAGTTTTGACACTTCAAAGGAGGCTCCCTAAACTAACTTACAGCCACAAGTTTTGCAATTATGAATAAATATTTTTGTATTTTTTTTGTATAGTAAAGTGGTCACGTGATTCATTTGGTATAGGAAGGCGAAAAAAAGTTTTTTTTTGAGTAAAATATTTTGTTTCTTCGAGAAAGTTGCTTGTTTTCATGAGCAAAATCACTAGGCTTCGGGAGCAAAAGATTTAAAGGACCTTTATCTTTAAGGACGCTTTCTGCAACTGCCGGTAAATCTACAAAACAACGAAAGCAAACATAAAACACATGAAATAGTCACATTTCTCGTGTTTGAAGGGTGCCCAGTAACTTATCTCCGCTGAAGCAAAGTAAAGTAAAAAATCTTGATAAGTTTCGAAGAAAAATAAGAAAAGGAAAACATTATAATAAAATAAAAAAATATTTACAACAACACAGGGTGTAAGGGACAGTCTTCGAACATTTTTTTATAAAATTTTGATCCCCATTCACAGATTTTCAAAAATACTGTACAGTTAGCAAGAAAATGGCCATTTTACACAAAAAAAAAAATGCCAATCGATCCTGTTTCTAATACTAATTAAAAACTTCTATGAGACCAACCTAGGTTGAAGTACTGAAAACGTCATAAATTGCAAAAAACTTTTTCTATGCATTTCTTAATAATAATTTTGTATGAAATTTTTACAGTATTTTTTAAGTCAATCGATCTTGTTTTTAACACTGATCAAAAAGTTCTATGGGAAAAACCCAGGTTGGAGTACTATAAAAGTTAGAAATTGCAAAAATCTTTTCCTTCCCATTTTCGTGTAGTTGCAACGATTAAGGTAGTCCCCCTTATGCCCCGCTGAAAGCTTCCTCCCTGTAAACTGCGGTCTACTGCGACAGCCGCAATGCTAACAAGCGTGGTGACTATGGTACCTACTCCCTCCCATCCCATACCCCGCATTTTTACCCTAAAATTCTAGGGGAAGTTCCCTGTCCCGCAGGGGTCTTTTTAGGGTTCCGATACCAAAATGGTAAAAAAAAGGAACCCTTATGGTGCCGCTCTGTCTGTCCGTCTGTCTGTCACACCTCTATATCTCAGCAACCACTTATGCTATCAACCTGAAATTTGGAATAGTTTTAGAATATAGTTGCCCAACTTAATTGCACAAGAAAAAATTTTGAAAAAAGTATGATTATTAATATAAAGGGGGCCAAAATAGGGGGGGCCAAATTTCAAATTGTCGCTACTAGGTCGAGTGGGGTATCATATGAAAGGGCTTTACTTGTACATTTTAAAATATATTTTTGTATTTTTTTAAATTTCTTAGTTTTAAAGTTATGATGAAAAATGTCAAGAAAAATACCATTCCCCCCCCCTTATCTCCGAAGTTTGAGTAAGGAAAAATCTGAATTAATTACAGTTGACAGAAGTTTATATAAACTTTACAGCAAAAATAAAACGGTCTTTCTAAGTTGCACAGTTTTTCAGAAATCTGCAAAAAACCTTTACAAACAAATTTAGTTTTGCGGTCCTGAAAATGGACTTTATTGCTTCCAAAAATACTATAGGTATATCGGAACCCTCGGCGCGCGAGTCCGACTCGCACTTGACCGGTTTTTTGTAAGATGTTATGATGGGATCATCATCATCCCCCTTCTACCATCGGGAATTTCGACGTACCGCAGGATATCACCCACACTTGGTTGATATTCTGTACTAAGCGCACGGCTAAGGAGAGGAACTCTCTGTCTGCCTATTCCCGAGTTCATATAACCCGAATCTATTCAAGTCGCTAGTGAGATATCTTTTGGGCAAGCTCGTTCCATCGTTGACCTCATCTCTGTCCTCAGGGCTAGATCCAGGCCAAGAGTAAACCCATAAGAAGTAAAAAAAAATAAAAAGCGAGATGTGTACCTTTATTAGTGCCATTGAGAATAAACCATCTAGTCGAGAAGTCCCACCCCGATTCCGCTGCAGCTTTCAGCTCAGCGTATAACTCTTCTTTTTTATCTGGAGTGTCGAAATACCTGAAAATATATTCGTTACTATAAGTAAGAGGCTAAGGTTCTAACATCATCATCATCATATCAACCGAAAGACGTCCACTGCTGGACATAGGCCTCCCCTAAAGATCTCCATGACTCGCGGTCCTGCGCTGCTCGCATCCAGCGGCTCCCCGCGACCGCCACCAGATGTCGGTCCACCTTGCGGGGGGCGGTCCATCTGCCAACGCTTGGTCTTCCGGTACGTGGTCGCCACTCCAGAACCCTCACGCCCCATCGGCCATCGGTTCTTCTTGCGATGTGCCCTGCCCACTGCCACTTTAGTTTAGCGACTCTCAGAGCTACGAGTATGTCAGGCTAGTTCAAATTGACTTATGTACATTGTATATGCCACCGGAAAATAATACGAAATCGTAAGTTGATAAACTTTCGAAAAATAATAAACTGTACCGAATTCGCTTCTGGCACTCGATGGCCGCTGCCGCAGCACGCTCGCTTCGCTCGCTCGGCTCGTGCGTGTGATCGAAAAACCCTAACAAAACTTAACCGATCCAATTCTGGATCGATTAGGTTGTGTTTGATTTACCTAACGGACCTATGACTACCTACGACTTTCCTACGAACAGAAATCCTGAACGATAGATGTAATGTAAGTAAAGGTACCCTATCGACTCTGTAAAATAACGTTCACTGTACTTACAGACACTAAAAGTGCGTGAAACAGCCACTTTTTAAAATATAGTTCACAGTAGTTACAGATACAAAAATTGCGAAAAACGGCCACTTTTAGCAGTTTTTGTATCTGTAATTACAGTGAACTTTATCTTACAGAGTTGATGGGATCTAAATAAACAAGGGCACCTTATCTTTAATTTGTCTTTCCGGATTTTCGATAAGTTTTGTCTTTAGCGAGTTATGTTTTTTTACTGATGGAGGCGCTAGTGGACTGCATGTAGTCCTTTAACTGATGTGGACGCTAGTGGACGGAGGGTAGCCTCTTAATTAGCTGTGATCTTAAAACGTAATTATAAGGAAGTAGACGAACGAGATAATGAAGGAAATTTAAACCACTTTCAATAGCGGTTTCCAAAAATTTACTTATTATTATATGCGTAGTTGTGTACTCCTGGTTGGACAGGGACAGTGGAAAGGGGGTCGACTTTCTAAGAAAGCATTTCAATAGCGTGCTTTACAATAACTTAGAACACCAATCACACCATCTATATATGAATTTTCATTACACGAAGAGGGCGATAAGCATTGCGTTTTCAACGAGGTTCTAATCTCTATGGTTTTCAGGAAAGAGTTTGCAACCTCGATGCGATTTGAGGTTTTCGAATACGTTTTTCAGCAGAGTATTCGAAGTTTTTAATAGATGGCGCTGAAACAATTAAATTATAATAGGTTTGGTTCCGTGTGATACCGGCACAGAATAGTACCGACCCATCTCTACCTGTGGGTGTCGTAAGAGGCGACTAAGGGTTTATAAACCGGAAGATGGGCAGCAGCGTCCTTCCGTGTATCGTACCATCTTACATACTGCGGTCCGTGGTGCCAGCCGTAACGCTAACAAGCGAGGTGACTATGGTACTTCCCCTCCATATTCTTCTAGCAAGAGCTGGAATTCTGGAGGGAATTCCCTGTCTTGTAGTGGTACGTCCACAGGATGTTATGATGATGATGAGGGTTTTTTTGGACCTGAGATCCGTTTGTCCACATAAGGGCACAGCAGACGGTAGACTTTTTGTTACGACAGTCCGCCAGTGTGGCCGGTACTGCAATTATTTTCGCTAATATTATAGTCATTGGCATGATAAAAACGCTCCGCTTCTAAACGCGTATTTTCCTAAATCTTTGGTTTGGAGGGAAAACAGCTTGAATATTCGTTCAGTTCAAAGACTTATTTAGTCGAAAGTTATTTAGTTTAAAAAGTAGAGCGATTGTGAAAGATGATAAGTTTGAATTTTATTCTAGTAAAAACTATAATTTTCGCAATACCGGCCATACTGGCGGACATAGTCCGTGACTGCCCGGCTCTCGTACGCTGAGCCACTAATCATCTCCTGGCTTTGTACGAACACTTACTTGGCACAGTCGACATCTTCCTTGTAGCTTTCTGGCCTAGGCCCCTTGGACATATCGTTGAACCGGGCCAACTTGTATCTGAAAAGTAATATTAGTATAATTAGTTACCTTGTGGTACCGGTAAAGACCCGTGGGTGTAGTAAAAGGCGACTAAGAGATTATGAACTGGAGGATGGGCAGCAACGTCCTTCTGTGTATCGTACCATCTCACATACTGCAGTCACCGACAACCGCTGTCCATGGTGCCAGCCGTAACGCTAACAAGCGAGGTGACTATGGTACTTCCCCTCCACATTTTTCCAGCAAAAGCTAGAACTCTGGAGGGAGCTCCCTGTCCTGTAGTGGACGTTTCATGGGATGTTATGATGAGAAGACCTGAGCAAGGCGAATCAAGCCTATCGATTTGGAAAATTACTGGGTTGATCTGGTGTAGTTATCCCGTGTGGTGCCGGCAAAGAATAGTACCAACCCATACATACCCGTGGGTGTCGTAAGAGGCGACTAAGGGTTAAGTGGAGGATGGGCAGCAGCATCCTCCTTTGTATTTTACATCTTACTTACTGCGGTCACCTACAACCGCGGTCCATGGTGCCAGCCGTAACGCTAACAAGCGAGGTGACTATGGTACTTCCCCTCCACATTTTTCCAGCAAAAGCTAGAATTCTAGAGGGAGCTCCCTGTCCTGTAGTGGACGTTTCATGGGATGTTATGATGAGTTGACACGAAAATAAGAAGCTAGTACATGACTCACCGTCTGCCATTCTTCTCAATTTCCACCGTATGATTGGTCATCCAGTAGTCAAACTCTTTGTCCAGGGTGTGGATATGCTGTCTGAGGTATCCCAGGTCTTCATAATCTTCCATTATCAGCTGCACCATTGGGATTAGTAATGGAGGTTGCGACCTGGAAGTCATAGATAAGAGTAAAAGGTTTTTATGATCCATTTTTTTTTTGTTTTTACAGTATTCTGGAGGGAGCTCTCCCTGTCCTGCAGAGGAAAATTTGACGAAGCCTTCCCTATGCGATTATTCCGATTTTGTTGATCAGTATGCAATTTTTGATTGGCTCGGTTTATTGGTTTGCTCATGCTAGTGGTTTTTTAATGGGCTTACTCTTGGCTCAGCCAAATATCAACTAGCCGCACTTGACTCTATAGATCGCAGAGCCAAGAAGCTCGTTGGTGATGAGATGCTGGTGAAAACCAAGTTTCACAGTCTGGCCCATCGTCGCAAGGTTGCATGTCTGTCTGTCTTCTACAGATTGTACTTCGGAGAATGTGCTCAAGAGCTCCACGAGCTTATTCCACCTTCCCTCTTTTACCATCAGGAGTCCAGGCGTACCGCAGGATATACCCATACTTGGTTGATATTCCACACATTATCAAAAAGCGCTTTGAAACATTTTTTATTAGGCGCACAGCTAAAGAGTGAAATTCTCTGCCTGCGTCTGTGTTCCCGAGTTCATATAACCCGAATCTATTCAAGTCATGTCGTAATACCGTATAGCTGGTACCGACATCTGAACATACCTTCATGCACGAAGACCTTAAAATATCTTGATCTTACCTCATGGCATAGTATATTCTTCCGCCGTTAGGTATGAACCCTATCCTCTCCACAATGTCCAGAAAGTTGGTGACCATGCCTCTTGCTGTGGACCTCATTTCGGATAGGAGAAGACCCTTGATGATCCAGTAGGAATCCCAGTAGTAAAACTCACGAAATCTGCCACCTAGAAGAATAAAATAAGTATTCACTTCTCATGCTCGTTATACTTTATGCCTAAAATTTATAGTTCAAGTTATAGTTTATGCCTTAAATTTTATTTTATGCACTTGGTCAAAAAAGTAATTTCTTCTTCTAAATTGACTTTCCAGCCAGTCAAACCATACAACTCTAATTCAACTTTAATTAAATACTACTTTTCTAAACTACTTTTACGTTTTATTTACTCGCAATCAAAGTGAAAAGCAGAGCTTATAACTCGACCATGAAACACTTCTTATCCGCGGCTTAATTTTTCGCACTCCCCTACGGATCGTGCAAATACGTAAGCCTTTTATAAAAAGTCATGTTTTATGCACTTGTTGTAAAAACTACTATATTTTCTACAAGTGGGAAGAGGTTTCGGAAGGAAGACCTCGTACAAGTGGGTTCGGAGAGAAGACTCCGTCCAAGAGGTCCCGCATGGAAGACTCTTTATGAGAGGGCACGGAAGGAGTACTCCGTTTTGGTACTCTAGGTAGGTTTTTTTCTGGGTTGCAGAGGTAAGCCATCCACTAGTGCCCCCATCAGTTAAAAAAATATTGCTCGCTAAATACAAAACTAATCGAAAATCCGGAAAGACAGATTGAAGTAAGGGTCTTAGTTTATTTAGAACCTATCAATTCTGAAAAATATAGTCATCATCATCATATCGTGTGGGTTGCAAGGTCGATGATAGACCTCACAAACCCTGGTATCAGAGTTGTTGAGCCGCCAAAGGCCTCTGACATGGCTCATTAACGACTACATCCGTATATAGTAGTCGGGACCAACGGCTTTACGTGCAAAGTGGCAAAAACCGCCACTTTTAGCAGTTTTTTTGTATATGTAACTACAGTGAACTTTATTTTACAGAGTAAATAGGTTCTAAATAAACAAAAGTACCTTTAGTTCAATCTGTCTTTCCGGATTTTCGATGAGTTTGTATTTAGCGAGTAATATTTTTTTAACTGATGGGGGCGCTAGTGGACGGCAGGTATCCCCTTAAAGTAGTCCACTTAGAACATTTGAGGGTTCCGTACCAGTTGCGTGCCGCCCCACACTTTCCTTTCTATACTAAGCATTTGACCGCAAATGTTTTTTAGCCTCTTCTTTTAGCTGTTTTAGGGGAGCCCTTAAAAACATTTTAAATACTTTTTGGCAATGTGTATGGGTTTGACGAAGCGATACGTGTCTCCATCGCTCCAATATCTTACGCATCGCTTCGTCCTGCTCTCACACTAATCTAGCTACATCATGTCGAATGTAGACAAATAACTTAAGCAACGAATAATTTGTGGATGGAAAAGTCGAAAGCAGAAAGTTTGACTAAGGAACTTTGTTTGGACTAGTTAGGAGATAAACATACTAAAAGTCCTTGCCCCTCCGAGGTCCGCTCGAGGGGGGGGGGGGGGGCACAAAGAAGGTCGCAATTTTTGTTTTTTGCTTACATCTCGAAAACGGTGCATTGTACGAAATTTTGTTGTAATACATAATGAAAGCTGATAAAATTTTCTACAACTTTGCCTTTCACACTTTTAATCTATCGCAATCGTTGCCTAGTTATGAGGTCCAAAAAACGGCCAGGAAAGAGGCTGAGATTATGAGACCGGACATACAGAGTCGACATTTTTTAATTTAGATGTGTATCCTGAAATCTACGGTAGCACTTGAGAAAAGTTATGAAGCAAAAAACAAAAAAACGGGTCCTTCTTTGTGACCCCCCCCCCCCCTCGAGCGGACCTCGGAGGGGCAAGGACTTTTAGTATGTTTATCTCCTAACTAGCCCCAACTTTCTTAAGTCAAACCTTCTGCTTTCGACTTTTCCATCCACATACCCCTTGTGATCACTAAAAGCCATACTAAAAGCATATTTATTACTTAGCAACATTGTATAATTATGCAAAAGGATTCGGCAACACGGCAGACAGACAACGGCAGTAAATTACTTTGGTAACATTATAATATCTTAGATAAGTATGTCTGTAATTTTTCATGTTAAAGTCCATGAACCATACAAGATCTGAAAATTTCAATTTTTTACAACGACGCAATCAAAAGATATGGCTTTTTATGTCCTCATCTCCATACATTTATGCAAAAAAGCAAAACCTACAGGGTACTTCCCGTTGACCTAAAATTATGAAATTTGGCAAGAAGCTAGGTCTCACAGTACAAATAAAGGGAAAAGTCTAAAATCATTAAATATTTCAATTTTTCTCACTAACCAATTAAGGTGAGCTCCCGTTTCAAGAACTTTTCTATAAAAGAGGGGTCAAGTTGGATGGTCGCGGAGTTTAAAATCAAAGAGCAAAAGCTTTTAATATATCATAAGGTAGATAGGTACGGAACCCTTAGGGCGCAAGTCCGACTCGCACTTGGCCGGTTTTTTTTTTATTTGACGTTCTCAAACGGCCGGAAAATTGCTGACGGTCGGCAAATTGTAAATTGCATTTAGATCGCTAATGAATTTTAGGTTCGGTAGTCAAGGCAAACCCAACCTACGATTGCGAGCGACCACAACGCACGAGCCGAGCGAGCGAAGCGAGTGTGCCGCGGACATAGGCCGGCAAGTGCCAGAAATGAATTACGCACCGTTTTGTAAAATGCCTAGGCATTATGTTAAGCGAGAAATTATACAATTTTCCTATGTATCTGTTTGCTCTCCAGGTACTATGACAGGATGGTCCACATAGATGATTGAGTAAAACTTATTTTTCTTACTTTTTTAAGGGTTCCGTACCTCAAAAGAAAAAAAAAACGAAGCCCGTATAGGAACACTTTGTTGCTCTATTCAGTAGTTTTTACGTGAAAGAGTAACAAACATCCATCCATCCATCCATACATACTTAAAAATTTTCGCATTTATAATATTAGTAGGATTTCCTTTATTTAAAAATACCTTAAAGACTGCTTACCAGGCACTATCACAGGATGGTCCACATAGATGATAGAGTACAACTCCTGGTTGTTCTTCACTTCTTCCTTCATCTTCCTGCCGAGCTCCAGCCAAAGGAGGTTCAGATCTCGCGCCCATTGGTGGAGCAACGGGTCCTTGATTCGCTGGAGAAATGCTGGAAGGAGAAGAAGATTGGATCTGAGATTTTTGTCTTAAATTTGTAAATATCCTGTCGATTACTTTTTTTTCAACATTATAAAAGCATTTATTCAAATAAATTCACAGAATAAACACGTCACATTATTATTCAACAGCAAAACCCAACCCCTAATCGTTCCCGGTGCAAAGGTGCCCAACGCTTGCCGCATTACCGCGCTGTATGGCGATGGGCAGCCTCTGCACCAAAAAAGATTCGGCGCGGGGGTCATCGTTTCGCGTATCTGCCCCAACAACCCATCGCGTTGCCTCCACCGCGAATGGCACGAAGATGTACCGTCGTTCGAGATCAGCATAATTGACCCTCTTTTTCTGAGCTGCGGCCTCAGCAGCCTTAATTAACATTATAATCAGCAGATAGAGGTTCACTGCTGGACATAGGCCTACCCTAAATATCTCCGTGAAGAGCGATTCCGCGGCTTCCCGAGACTTTGCCTAGATCATCGGTCCACCCTGTGGGGGACTGCCCACGCTGCGTCTTCCGGTTCGTGGTCGCCACTCTAGAACCACGCTCTATCGGCAATGGGTCAACCTTAATCCCGAAAAGACCAAACTAATGATGTTCACAAATAAAAGGAAAAAAGTAGAGCTGGTACCAATCACCATAGATGGAACCCAGATAGAGATGATACAAGACAACAAGCTGTCTTTCAACTCACACATTAGATCACAGAGTAACAAAGCCAAGATAGCATTGATGCAATGCAGTAGAGCCGTAGGCAGAACTTGGGGCCTAAGACCAACAGTGGTGATGTGGATCTACCAAGCTATCATACTGCCAAGACTTATGTATGGTGCAATAGTATGGTGGCACAGGGCGTCAATAAAAGTAAATTACAAAGAGTTAGCGCAAGTACAGAGACTAGCAGAGCTCATGACAACGGGAGCAATGAGATCTACGCCCTCAGCAGCACTGGATATGATTCTCGGACTCGATCCACCGGATCTGGGGGCTAAGAAGAAAGCTCTAGAACAATGGTACAGAATGAAGTCGTGCGGGCAATGGAGCAACATAAATACAGGCTCCGGACACTCTACGATAGATAAAGCGTATGAAAGAAATCTGTCGATGATCATGACGCGCAATGATCTCATTGGGAAACAAAAGATCTTCGACAAGAAGTACAGAGTACACATAGGAACCAGAGACAACTGGGAGGCAGAGACAACAGAGGAAACTATAGTATGCTACACAGACGGGTCTAGGAAGGCTAAGTCCGGCAGATCGGGCGCAGGATTCTTCATCGATGGACCCGAAAGCATAAAATTATCAGTACCACTTGGGAAATTTGCAAGTGTATTTCAAGCTGAGGTACTTGCCATCATAGAATGTGCCAGACACATAAAGGAGTCCTGCGGAAACTTACACAACAGAGTAATGATCTACAGCGATAGCCAAGCAGCAATAAAAGCAATAATGAAATCAGAGACAACATCAGCCTTGGTGTTAGAATGTAAAGAGGCCCTTAATGACCTAGCTCAAGACAAAGAAGTGATATTAGCCTGGACGCCCGGTCACGAAGGAAACATGGGTAACGAGACCGCGGATGAACTAGCCAGGAAAGGAGCAGATGAAATACTGATAGGCCCAGAACCCCGCCTTCCCATATCTAGCAACATAGTTAAAGGGGTACTTAGGAAAATTATAAATGTAGAGGCTATCACGCGATGGGAGAACGTGGAGGGGCATCGTCAATCCAAACTCTTCATATGATAGGAAAAAGACTAAACACCTTTTACAGCTCTCGAAACCAGATATAACGGTAATGGTAGGCATTATGACAGGTCATTGTAACTTAAACAGACATCTGACCATAATGAAGAGAAAGGAGGACCCAGCTTGTCCAGAATGCGGAGAGGAGGAGACCGGCTTCCATTTCTTCGCCGAGTGTCCCATGTACTCGATGCCCCGATGGTTAGCAACGGGTAAGGACAAAATATCAGAGGAGGACATAAGGGAAGTATCAGTAGCAGACATGGTAAGATACTACAAAGCAACAGGTAGGTTCCACGGGGTAACGCTGCAGGAGCACCAGTAAACCAGTGCCCCGGGCGGGGTGGCTTGTGGAGCAGTGAGCCTTACACCAGGGGACACAGAATTGTGTGCGAAATGCTCCGGAGGCCCTCTCAGGATCCTCATTTAGTACATCTCAACCAATAGTTAGGGGGGATGGAAAATGAGGACACCCCTGATGAAGCCAAAAGAGCGGCTCGCCACATATAACTGGCCGTCATCCTGGATGGGGCTTGAAGCGAAACAACCCACGCCGCCCGTCTCCAGCTGGGATAGTGGGTGAAATAGATCCATGGACGTGATCTGATCACTCGTCTGCGCGAGCCGCGGCGTCCCGAGTAGAAATAATAATAATCGGCAATGGGTTCTTCGAGCGATGTGCCCTGCCCACTGACAATTTATTCTGGCGATTTTTAGACTCAACATAGCAAATAAACTTTTCATCTCACAGCTTCGGAAAACTTTGCTTTATCGGTCCAAATCTGAGTGCAAGTAATTTTGGCCGCTAGCGTGGGAAATGTTTTTGAAATTAGAACGCGATGATGAATGAAATTAGTATGAGGTACAATGCGCGCATCCAAAGATAAGACCTGCCAGATGAAAGTAGAGGGGATTTTGCGCAGGTACAGTCTATCGTCCCTCCCCGCTTGTCGCCAAAATGACCTGCGAACTATCTACTGCGCAGGTTCACCACGTGATCCGTCAAGTCTCATTTTTGGCTGCGCGCAATGTACTGGCGTTATTCGTTACCACAACGTAACGTAAGTGATTTACCTCCTTTCTGGTTATCAATTTCATCGCTGTAGTGGGATGAAAAACTGTGTGTTTTGCTTCACAGAAAAGCTGTTTCGCGTCTCGTGCCTCGAGCGAGACCCTCGTTACGCTCAGTATTTTTCTTTTGAACCACTCCTTCGCTTGCTCGAGTTTCAATATAAGACACTCGCGCCAAATAGAATTTTGCTGCCTTACATAACAAGTAACTATAACCCAACTATAAATAAAACCCCTAAATACTGACCAGGGTTATCTTTCCAATCCGTTGGTCGCCACTCTTCAAATTCGGAGCCCTCAGGGTCGAAGTTCTGGTTCACGAACTCCTGCACGTCAGCTTTCGTCGGTCTGTGGCCTGTCCTAATCAGGTACATATCTACATTAGTTATTTTGAGAAAATTGGCGACTAAATTAGGAAACTGGGGCCATTTCATCCGTCTGCTTTTCGTTGCGAAAATAGTTTGAGCTCGTTTCGTGGAATTATTATTTGGATTTAGAATCATACTCAGCATTATCATAGAGCTCAGACGCGAATAGCTAACTGGTAGTGTAATTGACAACTAGACATTTCCATGCTTTCACTTCAGGATCACACACTTGTACAGTTAGTAATTAAGCGTAGAGGTTAAGTTTTTTCAGTGAGACCCATGAGGTTGGCATTTTCTAAACAGAAAAACCCTCCTTAAAATTTCAAATAAAATAAAAACAAATAGGATTGCCATTGGTCTAACAGTTCCTTAAAGATTAAAGCCTTTTATGCCGTTCATACGCATATCAACCGAACTTGCCGTTAGATAGTGAAACTCTTTTTTAACGGTTGCTAGTTGCCCTTGTATATAATACTGTTCTCGCTTAAAGCGGCAGGCTAGGATCTTAAAACATGAGGATTATGTTAGTACTCCAGGTGCACTCAAAGTCCCTCTTCATGCCCAAGGATGGTCGCAGGGAGGTAATAAGTAGGAGTCTTGTCTTGACATAAGCCTGCCGTTTCCTCGAGCAATTGGGTATCCCTGGTGGATTTTAAGAGCTCCATGTACAGAGAAAAACATTGTACAAAGTCGACGCCTAAAATAGGCCGTGCTGCAGTGGTTTCTTGCCGTTTCTTTTACGCTGCCATAGCACTATCCGAAACGGTAGTAGACTCCCTCTATTTGCATCGTATTCTGCATGTTATGACATTCGATAAGTATTCTGTAAAGAATTTTAATAAATAATTCTGAATCTAAATAATTAACTTATTCCGCCATCCTCCTTCTACTATCGGAAATCCAGAGGCCCCGCAGGATATCACCCACACTTGGTTGATATTCTATACATTCGCACAAAGCGCTTCGCAACATCTTTTATTGTTTTTATAATGCGCATGGCTAAGGAGTTGACTTCTCTGCCTGCGTCTGTGTTCCTGAGTTCATATAACCCGAATCTATTCAAGTGAATAGGCTTCTGGGCAAGCTCGTTCCATCATCGACCTCATCAATATCCTCAGGGCTAGATCGGGGTTAAGAGTAATCCCATTGCCGATGATAAAAAAAAAGATTTCCCTTCAAATAAGAAAAGAAACATCTGACTGACTGTTCGAACAAAAAATGCAATAAAAATGTTACCTGTTCATCAGCTCCTGAAACCTGGTGAGGGTAATGTTGGCCGAATCCCTGATCTTCATGTCCACGAAGGTCTTACTGTCCTGGTACAGCCCTGCCATCTGCACCGTGTCCAGAAGCGGGCCATGGCAATATATTAAACTGGAAATTAAGAGAAAAATATATTTTAATACATCCTACTAATATTATAAACGCGAAAGTTTGTGGATGGATCAAAGATTTTGGAAACTACGCCAGGGAGCGCAGCGTTTTTCTTACGTCAATGGGATGGATGGATGTTTGTTACTCTTTCACGTAAAAACTACTGAATGGATTTTAATGAAACTTTACAATAATATAGCTTATACATCAGAATAACACATAGGCTACAATTTATAAACCTGCGCAGACGAAGTCGCGGGCACCAGCTAGTAAAGAATATTTTTAAGGCGTTTATTTCATTAGCCTACAACACATTCAGGAGAAAAAAAAAATAATTTTTTTTGTTGTACAGTCAAGAACAAGTCAAGCTTACCGCCGCTCCCCCTACCGCCCCACCCCTCCCTCTTACACCCTCACCCCCCTCCCCTCACCCTCTGACTCATTCAAAGCTCGATGTAGTACCATTTTTTGCCGCTAGAGCGCCTATATCCACCAATCTACGTCAAAAAGTGATGTTGTATGGAAAAAGTAGCTTAGTTTCATGCGGAAACGAATTGCTAAATGTCTACCTATAATCCATTTTTATGTTTATTGCAACGCTTACCAACACATTTTGAGAACTCCAATTCCTAAATATTTAGGGATTGATGTTTTTTACGTAACTCTCATAGTGATGTACAACCAAATGTGAGCCTAATTAATAACCTATGAATCTATGTTATTGAATTAATTGTAATGTATTTTTGTTTTAATTGATTCTTATTTTTTTGTGTACAATAAATAAAAATTATTGTTAAATTATTATTATTTTACAGCTATGTCAAAAGCGATCGGCTAAAGCTGTCAGAAAAAACAAGTTTGTAAATCAATGTTATTCTTGGCCAGTTGCACAAAGCTTCTTCAAACTTAAAGCTCTGTTAAATCTATTGCTGTCCCTTTTTGATTTGACGAAGAAGAAAGTGACAGCAATAGATTTAAAGAAGCTTTAACTTTAAGGGCACTTTGTGCAACTTGCGGTCTTTCCGTCAAAATATATGCTCTGGTTTTATTGTCATGGCTGCAAAACGTGTTAGTAAGCGTTGGATTAAACGAAAAAAATGGATTTGCACCGTACAGTCAAGAACAGATCAAGTTTGGCACTCGAAGAGGCTAACGCTTATGAAGCAAAACAACAGAAAAACCGGTCAAGTGCGACTTGGACTCGCGCACCGAGGACACCTTACCACTACGGTAAAAACACCGCCTTTTTAGGAACGCACAGTCGTACAGAAGTGTATTAAATGCGCGCGAGTCCGATATACACTTGACCAATTTTTATTATTTGTTGTTATTCTATAGCTTATGCACTATACGTATACCAATTTTCAAGCTTGTAAGTGTTCCCGTTTTTACGATAGAGCTAAAACAAAAAAATCGAGAAAAATCGCCAATACAACAGTTATATCGACAACAGAAATACATAATCTTTGACAATTTCAACTGCCTGCCTTAGCCTGTATTTCACTGGGACACCGTGGCAGCGCAACCAGTCGCCGCTAGTCTAGTCTCTATAGAGAGTTACTCACCTGGTGTCCGTTTGGTTGCGCAACCAATTTGGCGGCGCGACTAGCTCGGATGCTCGGACTTCCAGTGAAATATATAGCCCTTAATACTGTGGCCGCAGGGTGTGGCGACTCTGGTGTCTAGTTACGGACACCACGGTGGCGCGACTGGTTGCGCCGCCATGGTGTCCCAGTGAAATATCGGCCTTAGTTTGTGAGATACAGCCCGCTGACAGACAGACATACGGACATTAAGGACGCACATCGGACGCATGCCGGACATCGGTGGCATATTAATAGGGTCCCGTATTTGACCCTCTGGCACAGAATAAAGTAATAGTACTATCATACAGAAAGGACACTCTTCGCCCCCCGCCCGCAATCTACCGCGCACCCCCGCGCGCTCCCGCCCGCGAGATTCTCGTGGTCCTTTTTATAGCTCAGCCACATACTCGAAGAGTGGCGTGGGAAGTAGCGAGGGAAGGAGGCAGAGACGTAGTGTGGCCGCGTTACTCGTCATGATGCCGCACGGATTGCTCCTCGTCATGCCCATTGATTGTCGGTTTTTTGGGCGCAAGACAAAGAACCGGCAATATGAGCGCGAATGTCCAGCCACATACTCGCGCGACTCTCGCGAGGACGATTGACAATAATTAATAATTTATACGTATTGCGATAATATACGAGCCTAAGCAATGTATGTAGAGTCCAGGGTGTGCCTTTGGGTAAGGAACCCTAAAAATCACGTTGTATGTAACTCAATAGCCGTCATAAAGAATCTCTCATACAATCCATCGCACATTGTCAACCTAGACTGTCAATGTAAACATCATAAGCCGTTTAGTATCCAAGTGCGATAATCCAAACACTGAGAACTGGATTTAACTGGATAGTGTTGCAGTTGTAACGTCATAATATTACTACGCTTTGATAATAGGAATTACAATATTTCGTGAAAAACTCAGGTTTTTTCTCAGAGTAAAACACTATAGAGACCGCCATATACATATTCTGTATGAGCTAGTGAAGTGTAAAGCGTCTCACTGTCGCCCATGCTAGTCGGTCAAAAAACTCAGTTAAGTTTTACAAAAATCAAGATATCTTTAAAAATCTAATGTTTTAGTATAAACTTTGTTTGCGAAAGTGAAAATATATCGTTTTTTACTTGTGAATTGATTATTAATACTAAGAACGGAAGCGTAAATAATCCTAAATAAGTCTACCTAAATTTATAACTGCTACTTTTTTGCTGCCTATATAAAAAGCTGATAAAGAATTACCTACTACCCAAATAAAAACAATGTTGGATTTTGAAAGAAAGTATATTAAAACGTAATTTGATGTTGATAATTACCAAATCAAATCTGCTATTATTTTTTTCCTAGAGTTTAAGGCACAGTTAGTGAAACAAACAACTTCTTCTCATAGAATTAGTTTCCCGATTATATCTTTGGTGGATCTCGATTTTGGTGCTTAAATATAGTGAACATAGACACATTTTCACGATAATATAGGTGCTAGCTTTTTTGCTGTAAAATTGCGCCATCTTCGGGGTATAACTTTTGTTTGGTACCTTCCAGTTTGAAATTTTGGAGGATTCAAAAATATAGTCTCTTAAAATTACATTTAAAGGCCATTTACAAAAATTTGGCCTGATATGAATTTTTTCCCCAAAATATAGGATAGCTCTTAGGGTAGTAATACGAGTAGCCATTTTATGCGTGATTTTTAACACCGGTTATTTCCCGAATGGTCAGTGTTTTCACCAGAAAAACTGTGGTAGTAGCATTTATTAGTCCCATGTCACATATTTCTCAGAGAGAAAGATAAAAATTTTACGTTTTTAGGATTTAAAAAAAAATCCATACATTTGTAGTATGGAGGTCCCTCGCAAGAAAGTGCTACGCTTATGGCTCCCTCCTTAGCAGCAAGAGCTGCTACTAAAACCTCCTTGGGTTTTTTTTCAAAAGTGATACCTATGATGTTAGCGAAATTTTGTTGCAGATTAATGAGATCATAATTTTATTAGATTTAAGACTCAGATGTAAAATATAAGTGTGTAAAATATACGTCCGTGTGTGTTGTGACGGCAAAGAATAGTATCAACCCATCTCTACCCGTGGGTGTCGTAAGAGGCGACTAAGGGATTATGAACCGGAGGATGGGCAGGAGCATCCTTCCCTCTGGCAGCATATTTCTGCGTATCTTACATACTGCTGTCACCAACAAGCGTGGTGACTATGGTAATTCCCCTCCAAAGTACATCGCGTTTTTGTTGGAGTTTTGGAGACAGCTGCAGTGGAGGTTTCATGGGATTGATGATACCTAATCTAATCTCTAATTAAGGCACACCCCATCACTACATACATCTAGTGTGAATTCGAAATTTGAAATTTTAAGGTCGCGTAGGCTCGCATATTCAGTACAAAAGACCCCCCAGAAGGAGCACGAGAATCTCGCGGGCGGGTGCGCGCGGGGGTGCGAGGTGGATTGCAAGGGGGGCGAAGAGTGTCCGTTCTGTATGATAGTACGGTCAACCGCTCGTCAGTGGAAACTTTTTCAACTCTATTACTATGACATAAAGTCCAAAAGAGTTTCTACTGATGTGCTGTTGAGTATACTATTACTTTATTCTGTGAATATGGTATCGTTTTGTTTTACGTAGCACGGTAGTCGGATGATGTATTGTAAACTCTACCTGTGTCATACGATACAAGTAGCCGCTTGCACGTGACTTGGTTACTAGTTCACTGTAGCCAACTGCCCCTGTACCATGAAATTACTGTCGCTGTATCACGTAATTCGAAACCGAATCTACCTGCGTCTTCTGTGTTGCTAACTTCATATTACCTGAATTAATTTAAGTCGCGTTTCGTGTAGAGCAAAAATTTGTACCAACCCATCTCTAGCTGTGGGTGTCGTAAGAGGCGACTTAGGGTCTATAAACCGGAAGATTGGCAGCAGCGTCCTTCCGTGTATCGTACCATCTAACATACTGCGTTCACCAACAACTGCGGTCTATGGTGCCAGCCGTAACGCTAACAAGCGTGGTGACTTAGGTATTTCTTCTTAAAATTGTTCCAGCGAGAGCTGGAATTCTAGAGAGAGGTCCCTGTCCTGTAGTGGACGTATTTTTGGGATGTTATGATGATGATGAATTAAGTCGCAAGTGAATAAGCTTCTTCTGGGTGAGTTTTTGGGGAACAAATTGGCAGGGAGACAATTCCACTCCTTGGCTGTCTTCTTCGTGTCAATGTACAAATACCATGGCGTTGGATTAAATAATTTCCTGCCAAAACCTTGCCACTTCTACGGCTTTATCCGACGCCTCACGCAGGTCCTCGGCAGTGCAAGTGGAGGGGCACAGTCACAGTGCCTTATCAACTGGTCTGCGAAGCCCCACCTCGCCATGTTTTCTCTGCAGCGGCCAACCTGAGTTCGCAGACGGTGTGCGTGTGACGGCACTGAGAATGGAAGCAAAGCGCTTCGTGCAGACAGATGGTAAGTCAACAACATAGGGGCGGAACTCCAACCGAAGTCTGTTCTACGAAGATGGAAGGGGGATGATGTGTAAGGTCGTGCAAATCGGACGCACACTCTGAAATGTATCCTGTAGATACTGACAAGCAAGCTATTTTGCAACGTTGTTCAAGGCTCTGCAGCTTTAGCCACGATCGCACCTAGCTGAATTCAAAGACAAATCCGGCATACATTGCTCGTTGAAGTAAGGATCTTGCAATTAACATAACCAAGCCTCCCAGCAATGTAAGCCGAATTAGTCTTTGAATTCAGCTAGGTGTGATCGTGGCTTTTTCCTCAATAAGCTTTTTGCCACGCTTGTCAATTGAAGTAAAGCCCAAGTCACACTTAAGTGGTAGCGGAAGCGTTCCGGGGGCGGTGTTTTTTGAAAAGTATGAGTTCTTATGTACTCTGTGACATTGAAAACCAGTTGCGGCGCGGTATTTTCTTGCCGCTGATCCGCCCCCGGACCGCTTTCGCAATCATACCGCCTCTGTGTGACTTGGGCTTAAGAGTTGGTATTTTGCAGACCCATCCCAGAGATGCTCAGCAGAGACGGCAGCAGTACTTCTCCGTTTCTATTACTTAACACATCATGCCGTGTACAGTTACGTATTTCGAAGTAAAATTTAACGGCGAATAGTCAGTCAGGTCAAGTCAGTAAATGGTCAGTAAATAGTCAGTATTTCACAGCATTTTAGTCAGTAAAATCAGTAATTTTAGCCATGGAATCAGTGTACCCCTGAGAATACCGACAAGCAGGCTACTTTCCACTGCAGGACAGGGAACTCTTTGCAGAATACGAGAGGAAGTACCATAGTCAACAGCTTGTTAGCGTTGCAGCTGGCACCATGGACCGCGGTTGTTGTTGACCGCAGTATGTAAGATGGAGGCTGCTGCCCATTCTACTATTCACCATCCCTGAGTCGCCTCTTACGATACCCACGGGTAGAGATGGGCCTATCCTTTGCTGGCATCACATGGTCCGGTCACGGTAATCACTGATCAACTGATCATTAGTATATTTCATATTGTAGTAAACATTTTGAATGAGAGCAAAAAAAAAATAGTACTTACCTAACGAATATTATGTGTTTTTTTATGCTTACGATAACAATGACATATAACTAGTCATCATATCAGCCGAAAGACGTCCACTGCTGGACATAGGCCTCCCCAAAAGGTCTCTATGACGACCGGTCCTGCGCTGCTCGCATCCAGCGGCTTCCCGCGACCTTGACTAGATCGTCGATCTACCTTGTGGGGGGCCAGCCCACGCTACGTCTTCCGGTACGTGGTCGCCACTATAGAACCTTTACGCCCGTTACTAACAGATATTTACAGAACTTGATATAGAAATCCTTGTTTACAGTACAACGAGACGAATTTACGGGACGGTATTGTATTTGAAACTTGGCCAAAACGCTACGCACATTGTTAATACTTGCAAAGCGTCAAGTAAATGAGTGAGTGAACCTTAAAATATCAGTTCTATTTTAAGAGAGCAAGGTGAATGGAATTTTTTTTTCATATGGTATAATTTGAGGATCTCTCATACTTCTTCCAGCAACGCCAGCAAGAGGCCGTTAAGGTCCTGGCTGCAATTTGGGTATATGATTTGCTCATGATTCATATTAATAGGGATGATAGATCAGCTCAATACGAATCGATTTGGTCCTAACTAGTTTTTCTGTGCGTCGCTGCGTTTTTGAGTTAAAGCAAAATAAATAAAAATAAGATACTAAATAATGTTTTTTTTGTCTGCCTTTGTGGCTCCTGTTTAAAATACTTCTGAAGATGTAGGAAATCGAAGAGGCAGACATGCAGGGCTCTGCATTATCACGGGACGAAGTAGTGAATTTTTGCATTTTGTAACTTTACGACGCAGGGCTATTATGGTAGCAGACCATTTTTCTGGGGTTTTATACATTGTATTTAATCAGATAGTCATAGTCTGCCAGGTGTACGTTTCATTGTCAAATTTCAAAATAGTTAAAACTTAATTCCTCAAAAACGCAGGGGTGTGGATGTCCGCCAATATTTTTTGTATCTTTTAGAGGATGCTCCTTATCATCAGTCAAAGAGGCAGACATGAGCAAATCATATAGAAATTTGTCCTTCATCACCCTTACCTGGGGAAACGCTTTTCATTCACTCGCGCGAGAAAATTGTCCCTTTTTAGCCGACTACGGCAAAAAGGAGGGTTATGATTCTGACCGATATGTATATATCTATGTATGTTCATCTGTTCCCTCATAACTTCTAAACTACATATCGTAATTTGACAAACGATGTGTCGTTAAAAGCGTCTTGATCATCTGCTGGTTTTATATAAGACGTAGCATTAAATTTAACGTGGCGCCCTTTAGAAGAGATTAAGTCTAGAATAAAAAAAAATGCTTTTTATCATACAATGTTGGGTATCCAATGAAAGGGCCTAATGAGCACATTTAAAAAAAATTTTTGCTTTATTACGTATTTATAACCCCCAAACAATTGAAATAAAAATATTGTTCAAAGCTTCTATGAAATTGTTATGTACAAACCATGCAAGAAAAAATGCAATATGCCACCTACTCGTACCCTGAAAAAGCGATTATAAGCTTTAGGGCAAAGTGGCATAAAAATATTACCACGGCTATGATCTGAACATCACTATGAATATTTATTAAATACCATAGTTTGTACATAACAATTTCAGGTGACAATATTCTCTTGTTTCACAATTTTTGAGCTAGATTTGTCAGTAGTCGGCTTCTAGTTTTTGAATGTTTTGAACCATTTTTTTTACTTGACATTTGGCCTTAGATATATTTTTATCCAGTGCCTCATGCTAAGCCAGCACGTCACGAAATTCGAGCCGCTGAGTAAAAGTGAGTTACTTAAATCGCTCTCAAGTGTCTAATTTCTCTTCTTGTAAAGTACATCTTGAGAGCGATTTCAAACTTGAGAGCGATGTATCGATACGAGCCTGAGCATCTACTATCACTACATAAGAGTTTCGTGTGTCGTCGTTGTCATGATTATTTTTATCAGCTTTTCCGGTTTCACGCACTGATTGCTGAATAGATAAAATTTTTTGCGTAATTTTGATTCGTACTGTCAACAGCACGTCAAACTTGACACTATGGAATTTTTAATCAGCGTAGAGGCGAAAATCGCACGGGTTGTAAAGCCTGATATGCCATTGACTGTACGCACGGCAGCAAGCATATAGAAACAAAACCAGTTCAAGCTGAATTACCGCTTCGCTACATACGCCCGAAATCAGTTGCCCAGTGCCCACTCAAGGTCAAAGTGTTTCCACCGACGTGAGGCTGTGTGTAACTTTTAATATAATAAAAAACTGCATTTTGTATTTGGAAGCAATTTTTTTAGAACGACTTCTTTATGACAGTTTACATTTAGCAAATGAAAACTAGACCGATAAGAACATGCTATTCGTACGAAACATCGTTCCAGTCGTGTATCCTACCCCACGACACCTCTTGTCCACTTTTTAGGGTCCCGTACCCAAAGGGCGGTAAAACGGGACTCTATTAATTTGCCTCCGATGTCTCTCTGTTGCCGCTAAAACCCAGTGGTGGGCTCTACCAAAATATTTTTTTTTGTGTAATGCTCCTAAATACCGGTAGTACCGTGGTAGTACCCATTGCCAGTCTATCCAGAAACCTATTGAAATATTCACGAGCGCTACAAGAAACCTAGCTCCAAGTTTTATTTGGATGGTATTCCATATTCCTTGAATTTTGATACAAATAAAATCCATATGTAAATTAGAAATACAAATATAATTAATAATAATAGTTACCTCAAAATATTCTAATTTTGGCAGCAATTTTGTATTGCACGCTATTAAATAAGCAGCCGGCCTCTGCAGTATTTTGATGTGCAATTAGTATTTTTGATGTGCAATTAATATTAAGCCGTTTTATTTCTCAGAATGTAAGCCCTCTTTGTTTACGGCATCCAGTATCCGGCATCCGGGATTTCGACCGGGGCTAGTTCGGAGTGCAGCAAAGACGTATTTTTAAATTTTGGCGAAAAGGAGGAGCATTTTGCGCCAGAAAACCATTGGGTACCACCAACGGTACAAGAAAGCACGTGATTGTTCAAAAATGAAGGGGCTTCCCCACTAAAAAAGTGTTAATTAGGCGATTTGTGCTCGATTTTTGTATGAGCTCTATCGTAAAAATGAGAATACTTACGTGCGTAAAAATTGGTATGTTTATAGTAGGTACATAAGCCATACAATAACAACAAACAATAAAAACTGGTCAAGTAAGTGTCGGACTCGCCCGCGTTTAATAAGCGTGACTGCGCGTCTATAACTAAAACGGTATTTTTGTCTTAGTGGTACGGAACCCTCGGCGCTCGAGTCCGACTCGCACTTGGGGATTTTAGTACTATTGTCATCAGATGAAAATTATTTAAATGCTTAATTAAATAATTTTCATCTGATGACAATAGTACTAAAATCCCCATATACATTCATGCGCTGCTCTTCTATAAACCTATACAAATTTTAATAATAGCACATTGTATAATCTGTGGTACTAAGGGACAAGGCCACTAAGTGACCGTACTTCCGGAGCAGGAAATGTACAGTTCAATGTGACTGACTGTGAATCCCATTCACTTCGCCGTGATCGAGATTACTACACATACAGGGATATTTAAAAAATAAATACATTTTTCACAAGTTCGTTGGTGATGAGATTTTTTTTTATATGACAGACAAGTGAGCAAATGAGCAGGTGGGCCACCTGTTGGGAAGTGGTCACCACCGCCCATAGAGCCCGCTGTCTTATTAGTGTCATAACTTGACACTAATAAGACAGCAAAGCACGTTGCCCACCCTGAGAACTAAGATGGTGTGTCTCGTGTGCCGGTAATTTCGCTGGCTCCCTTACCCTTCAAACCGAAATAAAGCACTACAAACAGTGCTTTTTTTTTATTTTGGCTTCGCATTTGCATGAGCCATTGATCTTTTTTTTTTTTTTTTTTTAAGTTAGGGAAAACATAGATATAAAATTAAAGAAATGAAATCAGAAATAAAACGAGGAAAAAAAGGATTGGGTCATATGAAAAGATATACATATATTAACTAAACTTTTATATTATTAACAAACAGTGCTATTTTACGATAGAAATAGGTAAGGGGGCAGAAATATGGGGTGGTTTCCCCAGACGGACTTTG
Source organism: Athrips mouffetella (assembly GCA_947532105.1). NCBI lineage: Eukaryota > Metazoa > Arthropoda > Insecta > Lepidoptera > Gelechiidae > Athrips > Athrips mouffetella. The sequence goes on along the minus strand of OX383981.1, from coordinate 14,689,510 downwards.
TACAAAAGCTGTGCCTACCACCTAGGATGCAGGCGAAAACCAAGTTTCACAGTCTGGCCCACCACCGCAAAGTTGCATGTCTGTCGGTCTTTTATTTACATGTTGTACTTTGAGAGTGTGCCCGTGAGCTCCATGAGCTTATCCCGGCATCCCCCTTGTACGAACCGCAGGATATCACCCACACTTGGTTGATATTCAATATTTTAACCCATGATGGAACGGAGGCGGTATATGCGTTTGGGGTTCGAGGTTGTTTGTGTATGTGTCTGTGTGTATTTGTGTCTGTTACCATTTTGCTACTGGACCGATATCGATGCGGTTTTCGAACCTTTAAGTGCGTCGGGGGACTTTTAATTAAAAAAATATGCGATAAATTAAAACAAAAAATACAACAATATGTGGATTTGGTCTTCGTGTTTACTTGGCGGTCCCCCGATGCACTCAAAGGTCAACCATAATTTGATAATATTATTTTAAACTTTATGCAGATGTCGTTTTAAATTTTAAATATATTTTTGGTCAGTCAAGAGCACATCAATCTTTACACATTGGACTTTGTGCCTTTCTTATTTTAAAACATGTACGGGCTAGAGTTTCACTGCTTAACTTGTCGTTGACTGTACAAAACTACTATCTACACTACATTGCTTTTGCAAGTGGAAGTGCGGGTAATCTTATCTTACTTTATCTCTACTTGATCATCATCATAACATCCCATGAAACGTCTGCTACAAGACAGGGAGCTCCCTCCAGAATTCTAAAATGCTGGAAAAATGTAGAGGGGAAGTACCATAGTCACCTCGCTCGTTAGCGTTACGGCTGGCACCATGGACCGCGGTTGTAGGTGACCGCAGTAAGTAAGATGTAAGATACAAAGGAGGATGCTGCTGCCCATCCTCCAGTTTATAACCCTTAATCGCCTCTTACGACACCCACGGGTATGTAAGGGTTGGTACTATTCTTTGCCAGCACCACACGGGACTCACCTTGATAGTTAAGTTTAAAAAATATAAAAAAACTTACCTATCACAAGTAGGAGGTAGGCTGCTCCTGTCAGCTCCAACTCCCAAAAACAACACAAAACAAAAAAACAATCCCCACATTTTATACATCGTCTCACTAGATGGCACTTATAACTTAAACTATATCACTTCAAAAATCACTTTTTTAAATAAATTATAGGAACTTATTTTCTATGGTACTTTTAACACTTATAAAATTGATTTAAGTCTTGTTAAGGTTTTTTTAAAGTTGAATTTACGTGTTCAAAAAGGTGTGTAAGATTTTATGCGGTTTTTTTCGGAACAACACTGTCATTTTTGATGTTATGGCAATTTTGGATGAAACTCAGAGAGTGGCACTTTTAGTGCCACGGTTGAGGTTACCTGAAACAGAAAAAGAAAATAGGATAACTTTCACAAATAATAGGAAAAGTGGCACAAGTTTTTTCTTTTTAAATATTGGGGGACATTTCACACAGTCATCTGATCCCAAACTAGGCAATGCCTGTACTATGGACCAGAGAATGATATACATACATAAATAGACAAATAACACCCAGACTCAGAACAAACACTTGTGTTCTTCACACAAATGTTTACCCTGGGCAGGGGTCGACCCGCAGCCCGCGGGGTGTAAGGCAGACCAGTAGTAAAAAAAAAGGTTGTCTGTAAAGTCGGTTTTGATAGTTGAACGTGACAACATCATAAGAAAATACTGATGGATTGGTTGCATTTTAAATTTTTTTTTTTGTTTGTTTTTTTTTTTTTTCATTTGTACCCGTACCCCCCGAACCCGTACCCGTGCCTCTTTGTCGCTCGTTCTGCGCTCTCGCTTGCACTTCAAGCCTTAAATGGAACGCCTCAGAGCGAGGTAACGCCGCATTTTTTCGTGCGTGCAGCCGGCTCCATCGAATTATAAGACGTTGTCACGTCAAAAATAAAGAAAAAAAAATGAAAAAAATTCTCTTTCATTTTTATTGTCAATGGGCTAACTCTTGACCTCGATCTGGTCTTGAAGACAAAGATGAAGTATTTAAATTATTTATCTCCAGTATTTAAAGTACTTTCCCTCCAGGTGGCGTTAAAAAATTCCACCCTGTATACACTTTCTAAATATAGGACTTGAATAACACCAATTGACGAAATCAAACAAACAATAATGGCACCAAAATGGCACTTACAAGTGCGCAACAATAAAACTTGCGTTAGTCTTCATTTGGTGGTATCCTTGACAGTAAATCATGTCTGCCAATAAACGAATCTGTTATTGTTTCTAACTGATTTTCTTATTATGCCTACTGTTAGATGGAAGTCCCGATTCGCAAGGATATTGAGTATTTTTTAGGATTCCGTAGTCAAAAAAGAACGCTTATAGTTACGTCATGTTCGTCTGCGGTCTCCGTCGCGGCTTAGCTCAGTTTGCGAAATATTTAGCATGAAAGTGCAATTTTTTGTTGGAGTTTAGTATCCCCCCTACTGCCAGCTAAACGGTTTTTTTATGTTAGAGCAGGCAAACGAGCAGACAGCTCACCTGATGGTAAGTGTCAGTGGTTGTTATTGGAGATGTGAAAAAATTACAATAGTAGCATATACGATGAAATTAAAAGGAAAACTATCACAGCTAAGTAGGCTTCACAGGTTAATGAGCTATAGCCGAAAAACTGGAAATAATAAAAATTGCAATCAGGCGCTAGGACCTCGCTGAGCATTAGGAGGTAAAAAGTTTATGTTATGAAACTTATGAAATACTCAATCAAAACCCTCTGTCAAAACCCTGTCATCAATCTTTATGATGATGTGAATATAAACATTATTTTCAGGGGTGGAAATTTTACTAAAAAAAATTCGCGTTCCCATACAAAAAGAGTCGATGACGTAACCACTTTAGTATGGAAATTTTTTGGGAAAATCAAAAATATAGTACCTGTATAAAAGAAACTTAAACGATTAAACTGTTATGGGATCAAGATTATTTACAGCACAAAATATGATGTAATTTGAAGAGATGTAGCGATGATTTTTTGAAGAAGGAATGTTATAGGAAGTGATAAGCAGACAAGTGAATTTTTTCATTTTATTTTTCAGCTCAATAATGTCACAATGTGAAGACAAATAACTAGTGAACTGAAGCCAAGATTTACACTTCATTAAAAAATTCGAGGGCAAAAAACATATTTGTAAAGATATTTCTTTTTTAAAGTAAAGGTGAGCCTAGCGTCGCGATTAAAGCAATAGTTCCCAGAATAAACCAGACTTATTTATTTGGAGGTTCATTGGAGGTATTATCCAACTGTGTATAATGTGGTTTGCTTTCTTTCGTATCAATGGTATTTTTTTTTTACAAAAGCTTAGCCCAAATTGTAGCTATATCATTAGCTCTTTGGTTGCCTTCAAAAACGTCCTCCTCTACTATTTAGAATTTCAAAAACACACTTACTGAATAAACTCCTAACCTCAATATTCAAAATAATAGTCTATCACATCATAAAATATCGAAAACTATAGAAAGTCACATCACACTAACTATGACTATAGACGAACTCATCACTTTAAAAAAACCAAATTAAAATTAAATAAACATCTCACTGTATAAAATTCAACATAATCCTACTAATCCTCCTACGCGAAAGTTTGTAAGTATGGATGGACGTATGTTTGTTACTCTTTCACGTAAAAACTACTGAATGGATTTTAATGAAACTTGGCACACATATAGGTTAGGTCCTGGAATAACACATAGGCTACTTTTTACCACGGGAAAACACTTCATTCCCACGGGAAAACGCATTAAATGCGGGTGAAACCGCAGATTTTGCGCAGACGAAGTCGCGGGCACCAGCTAGTAGTCTATAAAATATCGAAAACTATAGATAATCACATCACTCTATGACTATAGACGAACTCATCAAAATTAAATCCAAAATTAAATAAATGACAATGTATTTTAAGTCCGTCGTTAGACTTTGCCTAAGACATCGCAATAAATCCAAAATTAAATAAAACATCAATGTATTTTAAGTCCGTCGTTCGCCTTTGCCTAAGACATCGCACCAACTGAATTAAAACTATAAAAAACTTGACACACGAAGATGTTTAGTATTCGCAGTAGACAGCAGAACATTCCAGTGCTGAAATCACACACAGTGTTACCACGATAACTTTGCAGTTGAGAGTGTCGCTAGTCTTGAAGATGTTGTATAACCTCTTTGCCAAATCACTATGAAAATTTTTGTTCCTATTTTGACCACCTGCACAGCTATCGTGGTCATACTGCACACTACTGATGGCTTTGTGGACGATCGCTGTATTGTTGTTTGATCCGATGGACTTATAAACGGTCCAAGCTATAAGAGGCGAAAATATTGAATTGAAGGATCCTGTTTACTCTTTCAAAGTCAACGGAAAGATTCGATATGCTTTTATACCTACAGTACCTGGAAGACCGAACTTCGCTGTATAATAGCTGCCTTCAACATTAATATATCATCGGGTGTGAAAGCTATGCTACCCGCCAACAGATGGCGCTGTAGTTTTTTTTTTTGTCTAAAACGCGGTATTTTCAAAAATAAAAATAAAAACACGAGGAAAACGATTTTTCTCAGATATGAGACGATCGATTTTTTGTCCTCGAAAACTCACGTATGGTAAATTTCATCGAAATCGTTAGAGCCGTATTCGAGAAACCGATTACAAATATATATACCAATATCGATCGTTTAATAGTATAGTATTAGTAATGGAGATTGATGTCACTTCTGTATCAAGGAACACAGAATGAAAACAATTATACGCCTCCACACAAAGACGCTCTCCTTTATAAATCTGTGGCCTCCACATCAGTGAAAGAACATGAAAAAGACTACGCGTAGTACTATTACCTATTCTGTGCTACGGGATAGCTGGAATCAGAGTCTTTTTGTTTAATTTAGCTTGGCTTAGCTTAGAGGTCAAATTGTCAAGCCTTATATGACAACTAAGAGTGCAACAATGTCATTATTCAATGTACCTATACGATTCTGTATTATTGATTGTTGTAACTTAATTTTTGAAGAATAAATAATTTATTATTATTATTATATTATTTAACCTTTGAAAATTCAACATTTAGTATCATATTCAGAGATTTCAGAGAGAGAGAGAGAGGGACGGGGGGGGGGGGGGAAGAAAACGTTTATTCCAAATATTGCCCGGTAATATTACCGGTCATTATATAATGACCAATTATTGACTTGGTCCATAAAACATACAAATACAATACAGAAAAATATTGCTCGTTTAGTACTTCAAGATAAGAACGGCAACATTTGAAGCCAGATGAAAATCACAATCGCTCTCGCTAACAACTTAATCCGCCGTATCGAAGCACGTGGCTTTGAGAATAACGTGAGGAGTGGCAACGTCGGATAGTGTCGTCTGATCGCACGAGACCTGGGTGTCTACTCTCAAAGTCCGATATATCGAAACGATACTACTCGAAACATGCAAATGCAAAACTTCGTCTCTTGACAATAGAGTAGAATATTGGTTGGATGCAGTTTGAAAATTCATCCAACCAATAGAGTAGAATATTGGTTGGATGCAGTTTGAAAATTCATCCAACCAATATTCTACTCTATTGTCAAGAGACGAAGTTTTGCATTTGCATGTTTCGAGTAGTATCGTTTCGATATATCGGACTTTGAGAGTAGACACACTGGCTGGCTTGCCGAAATATCGAAACGATACTATTAGAAACATGCAAATTCAAAGCTAATCACTGGCAGTTTGTAAATTTATCCAAGCAATATTCTACTCTATTGTCAGTGAACGGAGTTATGAATTCGACTGTATCTAAGTAGTATCGTGTCGATATATCGAAATTTGAGAGTAGACACCCTAACATCGGTGCCGAAAGAGCTGGGTCTGTTTCGCGATGGTTAAGTTTTTCATAGCACCAAGATATTTTAGGGTTCCGTAGCCAAATGGCAAAAAATGGAACCCTTATGGATTCGTCATGTCTGTCTGTCCGTCCGTATGTCACAGCCACTTTTTTCCGAAACTATAAGAACTGTATTGTTGAAACTTGTCAAGTAGATGTATTCTGTGAACCACATTATTAAGATTTTCACACAAAAATAGAAAAAAAAACAATAAATTTTAGGGTTTTTTCAGGTTTGTACGGAACCCTCAGTGCGCGAGTCCGACTTGCACTTGGCCGGTTTTTTTCGTTTATTCCAACGCTTACTAACAAACTTTGCAGCCATGTCACTAAAACTAGAGTATATGTATTTAACGGAAAGAATAACATTGTTTTACAAACTTGTTTTTTCTGACAGCTTTAGCCGATTGCTTTTGATATAGCTGCAAAATGTGTTGGTAAGCGTTGGAATAAACGAAATAAAATAACCGGTCAAGTGCGAGTTGGACTCGCGCGCCGAGGATTCCGATATACCTATAGTATTTTTGGAAACGATAAGTCCATTTTTAGGACCGCAAAACTAAATTTGTTTGTAAAGGTTTTTTGCAGATTACTAAAAAAGTGTGCAACTTAAAAAGATCGATTCAGATTCAGATAATTTTATTCAATGTAGATTCTTTACAGAATACTTATTAAATGTCATGCATAATACAATGTAAATAGAGCGAGTCTACGCCGTTACGGATCGTGCTATGGCAGCGTAAAAGAAACGGCAAGAAACCACTGCAGCACGGCCTACTTTAAGAGTCGGCTTTTTACAATGTGTTCCTTGTGTTTCGCTGGAATATCAGAGCACCATACCTCCTTGTCATTGATATAGTCATCTAATCTATAGTAAGCTTTTTTACATAATGTTTACTTTACATATTCTTTAAACTTTCTCTCTGGTAATTGCACTGTATTGTCAGGTATTTTGTTGTAGTATCGTATACACAGACCAACGAAAGATATATTGACTTTAGATAATAATCTAGTATATGGCTGATCAATTTTGTGCTTATTTCTAGTATTAAAATTATGCCTGTCACAATTTTTAGGTAATTGATAAATGTTCTTTCTAGCGTACATAATGTTTTCATAAATATATTGGCATGGCACTGTCATAATGTTGATCTCCTAAAACAGTTCTCTCAGGGAATCACGAGTCTTCAGGCAATAAATTGCTCTTATAGCCCTCTTTTGTAAAACGAATACTGAATGGATATCAGCTGCCCGGCCCCAAAGCAGTATGCCATAAGACATAATGCTATGGAAGTAGCTAAAGTAAACCAGCCTTGCGGTAGCCACGTCAGTAAGTTGTCTGATTTTTCTGACAGCATATGCAGCCGAGCTCAATCGACCAGAAAGAGCCGTTATATGAGGGCCCCATTGAAGTTTAGAATCTAGTGTTAACCCTAAGAAAACTGTACTATTAACAAAATCTAATGTTTCATTATTCAATACTACGTTATGTGAAACAGACCTTACATTTGGCAGTGCAAATTTAATACATTTACTTTTTTTGGCGTTAAGACTAAGTTGTTGACAGTAAACCATGCATGAATCTGCCCAAGTGCATCATTAAACTCGTTATAATTGTGTGATTTCCTACTTACATTAAATATTAATGAAGTATCATCAGCAAATAACACAATCTTGACAGATTTCTCACTGCCAAAGGCAGGTCATTAATATAAATAAGGAATAAAAATGGCCCTAATATGGACCCTTGAGGTACACCACTTTTGACCACAGATCCCAGTGACTTTGTTCCGTTTACTTGTACCTTTTGTGACTTAAGGAGTTTAAGTGAGTTATTCTTAACACCATAATGTTCAAGTTTTAGCAACAATGTGCTATGATCTAAGCATCGTTTTATTTTAGCTGTAATATTTACATAAACTTCTATCGACTGCAATTAATTCAGATTTTTCCTTTCACAAACTTCGGAGATAAGGGGGGGGGGGGACAGTATTTTTTTTTTTTTCATTTTTAGGGTTCCGTACCTCAAAAGAAAAAAAAGGAACCCTTATAGGATCACTTTGTTGTCCGTCTGTCTGTCTGTCAAGACCCTTTATCTCACGAACGGGTAAAGGTATCAGGTTGAAATTAATACCATATATTAGGATCCATGAACCACACCAGATCTGAAAATTTCAATTTTTTACAATGACGCAATCAAAAGATATGGCATTTTATGTCCTCATCTCCATACATTAATTAAAAAATTAAAAACCTACAGGGTACTTCCCGTTGACCTAAAATTATGAAATTTGGCAAGAAGCTAGGCCTCACAGTACAAATAATGGGAAAAGTCTGAAATCATTAAATATTACAACTTTTCTCACAACTAATGGTAACCAATTGTGGTGAGCTCCTGTTTCAAGAACATTCATATAAAAGAGGGGTCAAGTTGGATAGTTGCTGAGGCGATTTTAGTTTTAGTTCTATTTAAAAACGGGAACACCTACAAACTTGAAAATTGGTATGTTTATAGGGCATAGGCTATAAAATAACAACAAATAATAAAATTTGGTCAAGCGCGTGTCGGACTCAAAAAATCTAGCACATTAACTTACTGAAATTCAACTAATACAATTATGTTTATGTGGTGGTACGGAACCCTCAGTGCGCGAGTCCGACTCGCACTTGGCCGGTTTTTCATCATAACTTCAAAACTAAGAGTAGTAAAAAATATATATTTTAGAATGTAACAAGTACCTAAAGCCCTTTCATATGATACCCTACACAACCTAGCAACCACAATTCGAAAATTTGGCCCCCTATTCGGGCCCCCTTTACACTAATAATCCAAATTCTTTTTTAATTCTTTCATATGCATTTAAGTTGGGCAACCATATTCTAAAACTATTCCAAATTTCAAGTCGATAGCATGAGTGGTTGCTGAGATATACAGGTGTGACAGACAGACAGACATAGCGACACCATAAGGGTTCCTTTTTTTACAATTTTGGTATCGGAACCCTAAAAATGGATCATATAAATGACGAAACGCTTTACAATACGGCCAGCAACAGGCATCACTTTCAAAGAAATAGAGTTCAAAGGTCATATAAAAAGCAATCTGGACAAAAACGGTGTATTTATCGGCAAGATTGTATTGTCTAATTTCCTAGTAACCGTGACGTGAGCGTACTATAAATAGAAATTGCTTACCAATTGAGTATTAAGTCATGTTAAGTATAGCGTGCACAGAATAAATTTGGCTTTGACGGTTATTTGACGGGTGATAGGCGGATAGCCAATGAACGATTCGCTTGGCCGATAGTTTGACCCTATGGTAGTGCGCGCATTTGTCATTTGTAAAGTTGACGATTTTTCTATTGAAAGTACGATTGCGACTAAACTGTCGGCCAACTAGAAATCGCTAGTGCGCGGTGGCTCTGCCGCGCTCACCTTCGCGATAAATTTTTTGAGTTCTGTGCTTAAACGGTTATAGCCAGAGTTATTTTGTATAGGGTCAGTCTTTACTGTTTGAGGGCCAGACATACACACATCATACTGGGTTATTTGTTGGTTTGGATCTCTAGCTATAAAATGTTGCTTAAAACAAAAATGTATGAACAATTCTCCCAAAGGAACATGGGTCGGAAATAGTTATTTGTTATGCAAGGCAGCAAAATGGTTATTTGGCGCGAGTGCCTTGTATTGCAACTCGAGCAAGCGAAGGTTCAAAAGAAAAATCCTGCGAGTACCGAGTGTTTCAAGGCACGAAACGCGAATTAACTTTGCTGCCGAGCGAAACAAACAATTTTTCAGCATATGACGTCACACGGCCGCAAACTTAAAATCGCTATATAAAAATAATTAATGATCTAAATGATATTCTTCTTTCAAATTAGTTTCTTAGAATTGTCTAAATTATTATTTAAAAATATAAAAAAAAACCGAAAATATTTTTGACATGGGCAATTCAACTGTGCAACGCCTTCCTCTTCACACGTGCACACAAACAGCCCGTCAACGGATTTTCTTTATTTACGGCTTCAGAGATACCGGCTGGCTTCTATGTGTCAACGATTGAGTCTAGATTTATATTCATTTATGATTACGCTCGATAGCACGATAAAATTGGGCGATACGTGTAAGCCGAAATCGATTTTAAACGCATCCGTGAGAACGGAGTGTTTTCTGTATGCTATTATGTATGCCAGAAAGAACATACATCAATTACCTAAAATTTGTGATAGGCATAATTTTAATACTAGAAATAAGCACAAAATTGATCAACCATATACTAGATTAACTAAAGTCAATACACCTTTCGTTGGTCTGTGTGTACGATACTACAACAAAATACCTGACAATATAGTGCAATTACCTGAGAGAAAGTTTAAAGAATGTGTAAAGCAAACGTTATGTAAAAAAGCTTACTATAGATTAGATGACTATATGAACGACAAAGAGGTATGGTGCTCTGATATGCCAGCGAAACACAAGAAACACATTGTAAAAAGCCGACTCTTAAAGTAGGCCGTGCTGCAGTGGTTTCTTGCCGTTTCTTTTACGCTGCCACAGCACGATCCGAAACGGCGTAGACTTGCTCTATTTGAATTGTATTCTGCATGACATTCAATAAGTATTCTGTAAAGAATCTACATTGAATAAATAATCTGAAACTGTCCAAAGCCGCTTCTTTTACCTCCTTATACGATCTGACATTTATCTTATTCTTAAAAGGGAAGAATAGTACGTACTGGTCCATACAAAAAGAGAAAATGTTTTTCCACTCCTAAATATTATCCGATCTCCATGATTTTTAAGTATGTTATTGACAAAATAAAAGACTAGGTTTATAGGTTTTACTTTTTTCAAAATTTGCAATGGATTTTGGAAGTACCTATAAATGTACCTCATCATCATCATATCAGCCGAAAGACGTCCACTGCTGGACATAGGCCTCCCCTAAAGATCTCCATGACGAACGGTCCTCCGCTGCTCGCATCCAGCGGCTTCCCGCGACCTTGACCAGCCTCAAATAACCTAATTTTTGTGTTTAAAGTTTGTCGAATTAAGGTGACCCGTGACGGCCAACTTAGACCCGAACGCAACTAGATGGAGCCACTGCAGCAAATATAAGGTTTTATTTTTTTAATGCAATAAGTACCAACTATATATGTGCAAAAAGTTGATTCGCGTAAATTTCATCGTGCAACTTCAACGCCTTACAACAATTTCGATAAGAAAAATACGAGTATCTCCATATGTCCACTAAAGTCAATTACTCTCGTCAGTCCGTGTTTTCACAAGTATGATCACTCACACATTTACACAAAGCACAACCGTACAGTTTTGAGCGCACGCCAACAATCATAATATTGAACCAAAAATTGCTGGTACATTAGCAGTATTTTTGTATTAATCAGCTAAAAATTTAACTAAAAATAGCAGTATTCGTACGTTTTTCAACGGAATTTTACGTCCGGCGTAAGAATGCAAGTCATTTGAATTTTTGTATGGAAAACGGATCACCTTAAGCTGTTTGTTTTATAAAAACAATGTAATTTAAAAAAAAAAGCGAAACCTAGTATATGTTATGCTGAAACGATCGACATCAAAATCAAAGTGGTTTGTTTAGATTCAGTTAGTGGAAACCGTTTTCTTCCGAAATGGAAATTTCATAAAAAAGTACCTGTTTTCAGTCGCGCGCTGCAACGCTCTCTATCGCTCTCTCTACCAGGGGCATGAGCGCACGAGCGATAGAGTTTACTATTATTTAATCTGTGGCGATAGCATGTAATTTCCTAAATACCAATTTCGTTAGAATCGCACTGCTATTCTTCCCTCTTAATTTGTGATACATAGCTTCACCTTGGCCTCCCTCTTCCACGGTTCCCTTCTATCTTTCCTTCCATGATGTTGTTAATGAATCTGTCATGGACTATAATCTTTCCTCTGCGGTTTTCTATTACATCCATTAGACTTCTCTTCTCATTTATTCTTTGTAAACCTCGTTTGTCACCATCTCCGTCCAACTTATTTTCTCTATACGCCTCTAGCACCACATTTCTAAGGCTTCTAAATAACATCTTTCTTTCTGAGTTAAGGTCTAAACTATCCCCCGGCAATAGTGGAATTTGTATTGGACGACTAAAATATTTCTCGTCTTTCGCCCCTATCGGCTTTTTGGGAAAGTTGATCAGTTTTATGTTGTACAGTTGTTTTATTTTTTTTTATCTTTATTGATAAAGGCTTTGGTCGCTGAGCGACTACGTCAGCCTTAATAGTTTTACATAATTTGACACTATAAAGTTTAACAATTAAGGGCTTAATATAACTCCATACAATCACGTATGTTTTTCAGCAGACGCATACTATCTAATTAGAGTTTGACTTTATCACTCTCATCACAGAATTTCATTCATGCAGGCAAAGTATAACGGAATTCTCTGATATTTCTAAGTACATGTGATTGACAAAGAAGTAACATAGTAACAGGTATAGTATTGAAAAGACCAGAAGAATCAGTTACAAACACAATGAACTCGTACTCATATTTCGTAAAGCCAATATCGATTCAGACGTCATTTCATAACAAACAACTGTACACAATTCGACCAATCACGGAATGCCACGTCACGACTGTCCCACGCTTTCATGAAGGTAGAGGAAGGTATCATCCACGAGATACGAAAATAATTTATAGAAAATCATGGCCTAAAAGTCTAGTACCTACTATGTAAACTGAGCTGCAAAGAAAACGGGTCGGTAGTTTTTCCGCCATACATTTTCAAACAATGATTAGGGTCAAGTAAATAAGTAACTTTGTAGAAGTAAGTAAGTACCCTAAACCGACGAACAGTTATGAAAGGTTTGATGAAAGTACAGGAAGCAAGGGAAGTATGTCAAGATCTTAGCAGGTGGGGAACTGTGGTCTCTGCCTACCCCGACGGGAACAAGGCGTGATATTATGTATGTATATATGATAGGGTCAAAGTAACAATATGTAAATTATCCAAGTCGAATAAAAATACGAAATAGTATAATCCATAGATAAGCACTTTGTCAACATTTTTTCGAAAATGTTCTATAGATTTGACCAGCTGATCACTTTTTATAGAATGGTGCGATCTTAAGAGTATACATACATGCGATGAAATAGCAGAACAGGAAAATGTACGATTCTACTCGAAGACATTATTATCGCTCGAAGAACCCATCGAAAACCTGGTAGAAATAATATAGAGTGCCTAGACCTTCACAAGGTAAACGTCAGTTCAAGAATAACCTGTGCCGGTAGGGTTTCTAAGTAGCGCAGACGCCAGCTGTGAATGTGGTGAACTCCTGCAAACCATGGCACACGTCACTAATTGTACCTGCTCGCGGGAGAACTTACTTGACGGTAACCAGAGGGCTACTACGGTAGCCGCTTTCTGGGCAAGTAAAATTTTGCCCGTTTTCTTGCCGACACGAAAGAAGAAGAAGACGATTATCTCATCTGTGACAAGGTGGACTCTTAAACAATTTACATGGGAGACCAGAGATCTGGTCAATGCTGGGCCAACTTACAGGGCCAGTCGTCGTGGCGATCTTTAGAGGAGAACCACCACCAGCAGTGGACGTCTTTCAGCATGATGATTCATTAAAATCGCAACTTCGCAAAAGCAAATAGCTAAAAGGAAACATCAGCAATACCGGCGACCAATTGTCCAATGAACTAAAATGACTAAATTGCGGTTGACACGCCACCTAGTGCGAACATACGAACATATACATGGCGCATCCTGTACTGTACGTGGGAGACGGCTTGGTCAGGTCAGTAGTCTGGATTCGGATGGGTGACCGGGCAACCGCCATACAAAGTGTAACGGAAAGATGTGATAATACTAAAGGGTGTGAATCTGCTCACGAAACTGAACAACTTTTCCCAACATAGGTCGAAATACGAAAAACGAAATTTGACATACATACATACATACATAACATCACGCCTCTTTCCCGTTGGGGTAGGCAGAGACCACAGTCCTCCACCTGCTACGATCTTGACATACTTCCCTTGCTTCCTGTACTTTCATCAATCCTTTCATACATGCTCGTCGGTTTAGGGTACTTTTAACCTGGCCTTTATTCAGAACGTCCTGAATTTGGTCCTGGTACGTTCGCCTAGGCCTTCCCCTTCCAACGTTTCCATTCAATCTCGCCTGGTAGATCTCTTTCGTCAATCTTCGTTCATTCATCCTCTCTACATGACCAAACCATCTCAGCATCCCTTTCTCGTTTTGGTCACTACGTCCTCTTTTACGCCACACCGTTCTCTTATCACACTATTTCTAATCCTGTCACTCAATTTAACACCAATCATACTCCTTAGCGCTCTCATTTCCACTGCATTAATTCTACTTTCATGCATCTTCTGCCATACCCAGCTTTCACTGCCATACATCAGTGTTGGTACCAAAACTCCCCCATGAACAGCCAAACGAGCCTTGTGAGACACCTTTTGACTCCTCATAAAGGCGTGCAGGGCACCATTCACCATGTTTCCAGCATTCACTCTTCTTTCAATATCACTTTCACACTTTCCATCTCTCGTAAACTTTGAGCCCAGATACACAAACTCCTTCACTTGTTCGACTTGTTCACCATCTATTAATATAGTACACTCTGTCATACATTCTTCTCTTTCAAGTACCATTACTTTAGTCTTGCTTACATTTACTTTCATTGCTTACATTTACTTTCATTCCTTTCCTTTCCAAAGCCACATTCATCATTGTTACCATCTCCTGCAACTCGTCAGCAGATGACGCAAGTACAACTTGGTCATCAGCGTAGAGAAGACATTTGATGAGTAACTCATTCATTCTCAGTCCACACATACTCTCTTTCAGATCAATCAAACAATTATCCATGAACAGGTTAAACAGCCAAGGTGACGCTACACATCCCTGCCTAACACCTTTTTCGATGCTAAACCATTCAGTGTACGCCCCGTTTATTCTGACACAAGCACTGGAATCCTCATAGAGAGATTTCAGTGCTTGAATCAGATGACCGTTTACCCCATACATAGACAATGCTGACCACAATTCATTCCTCACCACTCGGTCATAGGCCTTTTCCAAATCCACGAACGCGCAGTAGACTTTTTGGTTTTTAGCCAAAAACTTTTCAGGTATGCACCGCAAGGAAAAGACCTGATCTGTACATCCCATTCCCTTTCTAAATCCCGCTTGTACATCCCATATTTTATCGTCAGTATCTTTCATCACTCTTTCAATCAAAACCTTTGCATACAGTTTGCCGACGACACTGAGAAGGCTTATCCCGCGATAATTTTTGCAGTCCTGTTGTGACCCTTTTCCCTTGTACAGCGGCACAATCACAGCCTTGCACCAGTCACCTGGTACTTGGCCGTTCGTCCAACACAAGTTGAAAAGGCGGTACAACTGACTAGCCACAATGCCTCGCCCAGCCTTCAACATCTCGACCGACACTCTATCATACCCAGCTGCTTTACCTGATTTCATACTTTTCATCGCTTTCATAATCTCATCCATACTTATCTCACTTACACAATTCTCCTCTTCATTCTCATTCATTTCCACAGAAGACCTAGGTTCGCTGGCCTCTGCTTTTTCTCTCTCAAACAGACTTTCAAAATATTCCTTCCACCTCCTCAGAACACATTCTTCACCTTTTATAATACTTCCATCCTGGCTTCTGATTTTACTCAGCTCCGATGTTCCAAATTTGACCTCCCATACAAAATGCGCTATCAGCTAATGCGTTAAAGCAATAAACTAGGGTAGGGTGGGGTAGGGTAGGGGGTTTACTACAATCTGTCTTTCCAGATTTTCGATATATTTTGTGTTTAGCGAGCAATATTTTTTTAATTGATGGGGGCGCTAGTTGACTGCAGGAATCCCCTTAAGCAAGTTTCACTATGGGACCCTGGCCGAAAAGTTTTTTCAGGTTCGTAGACTAGTGTTTTAGCAAGTGTTATCTTTGCTGGGGATATGAGTTCGAAACGGTTTGCGACTTTACGACAACGGAGTTAGCGACTACCTGGTAATTAACTATTGGTTGGTAGTCACTACCATGATGCTAATAACATTTATACTTCACCTTCTCGGAAAGTACCTAATCCTTTTTTAAAATTGAGGAAGAATGTACGACATTGTGGACCGGTCCACAAGGTGGACCGACGATCTGGTTAAGGTCGCGGGAAGCCGCTGGATGCGAGCAGCGCAGGACCGGTCGTCATGGAGGTCTTTAGGGGAGGCCTATGTCCAGCAGTGGACGTCTTTCGGCTGATATGATGATGATGATGTTCGACATTGCTGCCGCACAAATTTGCGGGATGGAATTCTCTATGAAAATCCATTTCTAACGTGCTGAGCGGGATGGAATATT
This sequence comes from Athrips mouffetella, assembly GCA_947532105.1. Classification (NCBI taxonomy): domain Eukaryota; kingdom Metazoa; phylum Arthropoda; class Insecta; order Lepidoptera; family Gelechiidae; genus Athrips; species Athrips mouffetella. Next base: position 14,673,196 of record OX383981.1, on the reverse strand, counting down.
GTATGAAAATCCATTTATAACCCGCTGTTTTTTTTTGGGTTTTCATATCATAATGGTAAAAGACAAAAGGTTTTTAGTTCTGAGTTCGCGAAATGATAAGACAAGACAAATGATAAGACGAGACGAGATAATACAAGATATAGGCTAAAAATACAAAATATTACAGAATTGGATTTCGGTTTCAAACAGCATTCATACATGCCTAAAAAAATCTTACTTGTATCATAGATAGACATTTACAAAGACAGATCTTTAATTTGTGTTCAATAGTTTTTTCTTCTAAGATGAAGTATAAAGCACTATGCTCACTCAAAAGAAAGTACGATTCGGCTCGGCTGCGCCTCAGACCTCAAACTACGCGCCCTCGTTGGGAATCGGTCCCTTTCTCTTCTCGATTAGCAATGTACTATTTTTGAACCGGAGCACCACAATCAATTTAGCAACTGAAAACCCCCAGCCAGATAACTGGCAAGCCCCATCTCGCTATGTTTTCTCTGCAGCAGCTAACCTGATCCACGTCACTCGACTATACGCGGAACGACAAAAGTGTGTGCATCCGTCACTTGATTTACAACTACAATTGGCTGGCAGCAGTTTATAGTCCTATCAATTGGATGATTGGACCAAACAACCTTGGGCAGACCGAGAAATCTGGTAGCTTTCTGGACCGTTCGCAATGTCCTTGGTATAGTGCAGGGTTTCATAAATTTTTTGCTGTCACGAACAACATTATTGTCCTTACCCTTTTAAACAATATTTTACTTCTTCAATAAAATCATTACATCCCTTGAAATGTCCACTACCGGACTAGAGCAGGCTCCAATGAGATGTTCGTTTGCAAAAATTGCGGACCGCGAATTGTTTTGTGATTTGTCTACCTGAGACCCTGGACTTTATAAAAAGCCATGTTGCCCCGCGGTTGAACGGTCCGTCGGTTTGTCTGTCTGTCCGATTTTTAAAGGCTTGTATCTTTTGAACCGTAATAGCTAGCTGGTTCAAACTTTCACATAATATGCTTTGTTATGGTGGCTATCTTAGTAAATAAAAAAAAACAAAAAATGAGGGTGTCCCCATACAAAAAAAATTTCAATAAATTTTTTGGCGTTTTTTGTTTTAGCTCTATCGTTGAGACGGTAACATATACTCACGTGAAAGTTGGTACGATTATAGTGCATGAGCTATAGTATTACAATAAATAATCAAAACTGGTCAAGTGTGAGTTGGACTCTACAAAATTTGGCACAGTAGTAATTGTTTCGACCTATGTCCTATGGGAAAAGTTGATCATTTTCATGGCTATATTCACATTTCAGGGTTGATAAACCCTTTTTGTTAACACGTTCGCGGACGGAAACTCTATAGCATCCGTTTTTTTTTCACATGCTTGGACGCGGATTTTATAGCATTCGAAGTTTGTTCTTAATTTTTGGCCAAGGATGCGTACGAATCGGTTTTCTCGTATCAAATTATGAAAGTTTATAATTTTCTGTCACATTTCAATTAGTCAAGAAGTTTTTTACTGTCCTTTTATGATGTTTTTTGCACACATTCAAAGTTTTTTGAAATCTCGCCCAGTATCGCCCTTATTACGCACACAGATGCTATAGCATTCCTATTTGTATGGGTTTCATAGCGGTTACCGTCACATTGAATGGTCTACAGTAGAAGCTATATGACAATGATGCTATAGCGGTTCAAAATTTACATACAAATTTTTTGTGTCAATCATGGGTGACTTACTGTCCGCGAACGTGTTAAATGATAAAGTGCTCGCACAATTAATTTAGTATTCAAGTGTGTATTACAATAATACATTTGCCATAAGACGTAGGTCTAAACAATTACTACTGTGCCAAATTTTGTTGAGTAAAACTCGCACTTGACCAGATTTGATTATTTGTTGTTATACTATAGCTCATGAACTACAATCGCACCAACTTTCACTCGAGTATTTGCAACTGCTTCAACGATAGAGCTTAAACAAAAAATGGCAAAAAAAATCACGTTTTTGTATGGGGTCCCCCTATTTTTTACTTTTAATTGTTTTTGTTATTTGTTAAGATGTCCACCATTATTACACATATTATGTGAAAATTTGAACCAGCTAGCTATTACGGTTCAAAAGATACAAGCCTTTAAAAATCGGACAGACAGACAAACATACGGACCGTTCAACCGCGGGGCAACATGGCTTTTTATAAAGTCGAGGGTCTCAGGTAGACAAATCACAAAAAATTTCGCGGTGCGCTATTTTTGCAAACGAGATGTCCTTCAGAGCCCGCTCTAGACAGGGAGCACCTTCCAGAATTCTAGAGGGGAAGTACCATAGTCACCTCGCTTGTCAGCGTTACGGCTGGCACCATGGACCGCGGTTGTAAGTCACCAGAGTAAGTAAGTGGTATGATGCACAGGAGGATTCTGCTAGTTCATAACCCTTAGTCGCCTTTTACGACACCAGACGGGACAACTCCTTACTAAGACTTAATTCTCAAAACAAGTTAATGAGATATATGCTGTTCTTTGGCCCGAATGAGCACGTTAGATTGTGGAATTATCTTCGACAAAGCAAGGCGCATGCCCCTTTAAGTTTAGACATTTAATCGATTGCAATTATTTGTTTTTATCGACACCAGAACCCTGGCTTACAAAGCTCGTTTGTTAAGAAGAGGATAAACTAGACTCAAGATCTTTTAGTTAACTGAACTCCTGCGGACCCCTGCTACACATGTTACGGACCCCAGATTAAGATACCCTGGTCAGTGGTTAAAGCGTTTTGGCTTTTCTTCCGAAGGTTCTGCGTGCGATTCCCAGTGGGGACACTGTTAGTTAAGCCAAATCACTTTCTGAGATTTTCCTTGGTTTGGTTAGGACATTGCAGGCTGAATCACCTGATTTTCCGAATAACAAAACGTTTGTCTTTGAAAGGTATACGGCGTACAAAACACCTCTGGCTGTGACCGTTAATGCGCAGAAGTCAAAAAATGAGTCGCGGGTTTGAGCGCGGCAGGAGGGGGAGGCGAGCGTATCGTTCATTGGCTCTCCGCCTGTCACCCATGCTCAGAAAATAACCGTCATAGCAAAAATTATCCTGAACCCTGGCAGCTCACCAAAGGCCTCTGACATGGCTCAAGAATAACTCCTTCCGTGGTTCGGTCATCGATCTTAACAGCCCACACAACATGATGATAGTGATGCAATATTTTTCAGGTTTATTCAATTTCTCCTTTCGTAATGCTCACCTACGTTCGTCACATTTAATGCTTCTAAACATCAGTTTTGGTAAGACTATGCGTTGTCTGTTAGACAGAAGATTCTCAAAACATTTACAGATATTTGTTTCCCTTTGTCCAGCAGGTTCCTTCCAACCTTCTACTATTGAAAGTAAGGCATCATAACAACCCATGAAACTTGCAGGACCTGGGAGCTCCCTCCAAAACTCCAGTAAAATCCCGTGGTACTTTTGAGGGGATTTACCGTAGCCGTAGTCATTACGCTTGTAAGCGTTGCGGCTGGTATGATACACAGAAAGATGCTGCTGCCCATCCTCCAGTTCATAAGCCTCTTACGAAACCCACGGGTAGAAATGGGTTGTTACTATACTTTGCCGGCACCAGTCCATGTGGTGCCGGCAAAGAATAATACCAAGTACTGAATGTAGTTAGTAGAAGTACGAGTAGTTACTGAAAGTAATTACTAGAAGTAAACAACAAATTGCTTCACACCAGTGCCAGACTAGAACCGATCTTGTTTACAACGGAAGTAAGTATTTCTCCAGACTTTTCCACAGTTAGCAGCATCAGGAAGTTTATCTCAGATGTCTCAAGAGTTAAGGTCATAACTATCATCTATTCTGAAGTGTTAGGTAACATAAACTTTGCAGAGTCTAGATCATCTAAAGTGCAAAATGAATGCTCTAGTCCAAAATCTAGACTGTTCTAGTTTATCTTTGAATGAATAAAGTTGATATGTAGCTGACCTGGAAATCTTTAAATAGACTTCGGACTCAGATTGGCTGCAGTAAAGACAACATGTCTAGGTGGGGTTTCTCAAAGGATCCTCACCTGATCTGCACACGTGCGGTGCGATACAAACTATGGCCCACTTAACATCATGTCCTGCGTCCCCTTCCACTTGCACGCAGCAAGAGTTAATGGAGGCCACACGAAATGCAGTTCATGTGGCAGAATTAAAAATAAAAATGACGATGCCATCGACACGCAAAGAAGAAGAAGAATGTAGCTCTTTTAATAAATTCTTCAAGTTGATACATACATACATACATAAACATTGCCCTTTCCCTGTGGGGTAGGCAGAGACCACAGCCCTCCACCTGCTACGATCGTAACATACTTCCCTCGCTTCCTCTAGTCTCATCAACCCACATATACACGCTCGTCGGGTTCGGATACTTTTGAACTGGTCTTAATTCAGAACTTCTGGAATTTTATCTTGAATAGTTCACCGAAGATTTTTCAACACTTCTATTCATCCTTGCCTGGTATTTGACAATTTAGAAAATTTTACTTTTTGCAACGATACGAAAATAGACGGTATTTAAAAAAAAAACTGTCCGAAAAAATAATTCGTACTGAAGACATTTTATTTATTTATTATTTATTTATTTACAGTTTATTGTACACAAGAAAATACAAACATAAAAATAAATTTAAGAAAAAAGACACCACAGGTGCTGCTTATTTCTACACGGATTAGTAGTAGAAGGCGGTAAGAGTTATTACTGATCGATCATGATGGCATTTAAAATACGAGTATCTACTAACAGTGAACCTGGGAGCCAATTTTTGAAAGTCGCCGGGTGATTTTAGAGATATTTAAAATTAAAAAATTCCATGATAAACTCTTAAAACTCAAATCGTTATGTAAATAATAAAAAAAAAACATTATTTAATAATTAACAATTTCAACAGGGCTTATTTTAATTCAATTCAAAATTTATTAATAAATAAAGATTTACATGTCAGTCAGGGTTACAAAAAAATTAATAAAATAAAAGATTTACTTATGAACTAAGTAACATAAATAGTTATAAATTTTAAAACAATACTCATGATTGGATAGATGAGGTCAGCTATTTGTCTTCAAAAAACTCTTTTACTGAATAAAAGGCCTTACTAATCAAAAACTGTTTTAGTTTAGTGATGAAGATTGGGTGGCTGGGTGCAGCCTTAATGTCGTCCGGAAGCTTGTTGTAGACTTTAGGCGCGACAACACTTATTTGTTTGTCAGCTTTTGCAATTTTAAAAATCTCGAAAATCACCAGGTGACTATCAAATATTGTATAGGAGATTCACACCCTTCAGTATTATCTATGACACCTTAACGTGACACGTTGTATAATGCAAAGTTAACACACAAATCAACAACGTTTACCTTATTATGCTATTTTGCGAACATTTTGTTTATTTCAGACATAAAATTAGAAAATGGGGTAAGTTTGAGATTTTAATCTATAGGGTGACTTTTAATTAGTTCTTGATAGCAAAATATATGCATGTACCCATTATACTGAACAACTTTTCCCAAGGAACATAGGTCGAAATACGAAAAACCAAATTTGACCTCCCATACAAAATGCGCTATCAGCTGATGCAGTTTCTATGGGAGGTCTAAACTTGATTTTTTTATTTCGACCTATGTTCCTTGGGGAAAGTTGTTCAGTATCATGAGTACATTCATACATTTTTCTATCAAGATCTAATTAAAAATCACCCTATATACAGTGTAATATTGAAAATCCACTAGTTAAGGAACTATCCTTAACTAACATATACATTTAAATAAATTCAATTCAATGACCTTTACATACATACATACATAACATCACGCCTATTTCCCGTCGGGGTAGGCAGAGACCACAGTCTTTTGACTTTTACGCTGGAAAAATAATTATTACAGAAGCGCGTTTTACGGCATCACTCGCCTTAAGAAAAAATTGTGAATGGAAGAATTTCTGGCAGCCATAATGCGTAAAGGCGTCCGATGTACGTAAAATATGCCCGATGCCAAAGACATTGAGAAAATCTTTAGAATTCAAATTTGTCAAATGCCACCGAGTACGAGTATCTTCTCGGACAATATAAAGCGGTATGGATGCCAATAGTTATTTTCGTTAAATAATAAGAATCTTTATAAGATATACAATATGTCACAGAAAAGGTAAACCCTGAAGGATGTGATTCTTTCCATAAAACTGAACAACTTTCTCTAATCAACATAGGTCAAAATACTGACGAAAAAATTTTTATACCCCCATTTTCCATAATAAATTCAAATGACTTGCATTCCTATGCGAAATATAAAATGCTGTTGAAAAACGAGAGTATACTGCTATTTCTAGTTAAATTTTTCGCTGATTAATACAAAGATACAACTAATGCACCGAAAGTACTACAGAATAGATCGCACACCCACAATGGTAATATTGAACCAAAAATTGCTAACAAAAACTAGTACTTTCGGTGCATTAGCTGTATCTTTGTAATAATCAGCGAAAAAATTAACTAAAAATACAGTATTCACTCGTATAGATCGCACACCCACAATGGTAATATTGAACCAAAAATTGCTAACAAAACTAGTACTTTCGGTGCATTAGCTGTATCTTTGTAATAATCAGCGAAAAAATTAACTAAAAATACAGTATTCACTCGTATAGATCGCACACCCACAATGGTAATATTGAACCAAAAATTGCTAACAAAACTAGTACTTTCGGTGCATTAGCTGTATCTTTGTAATAATCAGCGAAAAAATTAACTAAAAATACAGTATTCACTCGTATAGATCGCACACCCACAATGGTAATATTGAACCAAAAATTGCTAACTAAAACTAGTACTTTCGGTGCATTAGCTGTATCTTTGTAATAATCAGCGAAAAAATTAACTAAAAATACAGTATTCACTCGTATAGATCGCACACCCACAATGGTAATATTGAACCAAAAATTGCTAACAAAACTAGTACTTTCGGTGCATTAGCTGTATCTTTGTAATAATCAGCGAAAAATTTAACTAAAAATAGCAGTATACACTCGTTTTTCAACAGCGTTTTATGTCCCGCATTTGAATTTAGAACGGAAAACGAATCGCCTTAAGCAAACGCTATATTCACGTCGAAACTGCTGTTATCTTCCAAACGGTTAATCTGTGCAAACGGCCCTTTTCAAATTACGACTCATCATCATCATCATATCAGCCGAAAGACGTCCACAGCTGGACATAGGCCTCCCTTAAAGATCTCCATGATAGAAAACATGGAATTCCCCTCTTAGTTTTGCAGTATTGCAGACTTGCGTGCACTGCGCTGTAAAACATAATTTATGGTATGACCAGCAGCGCTCATTTTTAAAATGTACAACAATTTTGAATTATAGTTTACATGTTGTTTAACATTTTGATACCAACTCTTTCGTGGTAAGTATTGCACCTGCGTACATCGAATTAAAGAAATATTTTCACGCTTCGATCTAAATAGATACTTTTTACGGTCAGAAAGCGTTGGGCCCCCGAATTCGCGGGGCCCGTAGTATTTGCTACTTGGCTAATCCGCAATTGGTCGTAAGCGTAATTAAAACAAATTGTCGAAGTAATATCAAAGTTATGAACGTGAACAGCTGTGAAAACACCAAGCATCGTCTATTGGAACAAAAAAAAAATGATGATCAAGGATGACGCAAGTTGTTCTATCTATTTGCATTGTATTTCGCATTATATAACGTTGAATAAAAGTATCAACATGCTAGTAGGGTCTAGGCAACATGCCATTTGACGAAAGCGAACGTCATGAAGTCAGTTTTTAGGGTTCCGTACCCAAAGGTTGAAAAACGGGACCCTATTAATAATACGGGCCCTGTTATAGTATAACCGCAACCGCTGCAACGCGCCTTAGGTATGCGCGGGGAGGTGGGGGAGCGGGACGGAAAGATCAAGAACTAGTTGAACGATGACGATTTTTGGTATTGGGAACTGAAATACATACTGAGAAAATTTCAACTGTATACCTATTACGATTTATGCGATACAGCCCGCCGACAGACAGACAGACATCGGAGGCAATTACTAGGGTCCCGTTTTTAACCTTTTGAGTACAGAAACCTAAAAAACTGGAAGACATAATTTTTCTTTCATTTTATCATAAACCTAAACAAATTCAAACGTCCCCAATTTTATCATTTACCTGCAATAGTATTGCCTGCTATTTGTAAGCGCAATGCAGTCTGAACAATCATCTTGTCATCAATCTGAAATAAAACGCAATCACCTGACCCGCCCTCCCACAAACAAGTACTGCAGTCGTGCGTATGCGCACGTGATATGTGGCGGCTCGCCAATCAGTCACACCCCCCTTTTGACGTCAGCTGTTGTATTAATAGCCCTGTCCTTACATACATTTATTATAGACTGAACAACTTTTCCCAAAAAAAAGTCGTCCCGTTCCTCATAACATCCCATTAAACGTAAATTACAGGACAGATAAGATTAATAAGATTTCGTACTAACAATAAATATGGATTGTATTATCTAAAGTAAATTATTATTAGTTTATCTAAACAAGCAATCCTACTTCCTAATAATATTATTAACGCGAAAGTTTGTAAGTATGGATGTTTGTTACTCTTTCACGTAAAAACTACTGAATGGATTTTAATGAAACTTTACAATAATATAGCTTATACATCAGAATAACAAATAGGTTATAAACCTGCGCAGACGAAGTCGCGGGCATTGTAGTCGATTTCTCGAAAACGGCTCTAAAATTTCGATGAAATTTACCATACGGGGGTTTTCGGGAGCGAAGAATCGATCTAGCTAGGTCTCATGTCTGAAAATTCGTTTTCCCCGTGTTTTTTTTTAAATACCGCGTTTTAGACAAAAACCTATGGCGCCATCTGTAGGCGGGTAGCATAGCTTGCTCACCCGATGATATTTTAATGTTGAGGCGGCTATCATAGAGCGAAGCACGGTCGCCCAGGTACTTTTTAATGAACTTAGAATTTTTTGCACAACTATCAAGGTCTCAATCAACCTTTGATAAAAGTGAAGACATAGCATGACTTTGCCTTTCTTATAACATTCTAAATTCTAACTACATCGTCATTCGGGCTAAGTCATGCTACCAGTGTATAGCTTCACGTGCTTTTGTCTGCATGCGGTATTACTCTATGATGCGGTACAGTCAAACCCACACCAATGGAAACACTTTAACCTTGAGACCGCTTTCATCATGAAGCTGTAGCATTGATATTAGTTGTACAAGTGTTTTGATCGATGTGCGATAGACTGTTATAGTATCTATCGTAACGACTACGTATAATATAGACTTTCACTTCACTTCAAGATTCGCAATGTTTAAATATAGTTCGTTTACTGGTCAAGGCCGTTTTGCCATTTTGCAGTTCCAAACGACTTGTCTGGCTGTATCGATCTATTCTATAAAAAAAACCGGCCAGCTGCGAGTCGGATACGCGCACCGAGGGTTCCGTAACATTAGGGTAAAAATACCGTCTTAGTCAGGGACGCGAATTCGTGAAGAAGACTTTGACCAGTTTCTATTATATGTCCAATCTACGTTAGCAGTCGTTAATCAGCCATGATACACCTTTGGCGGCTCAACAACTCTGACACCAGGGTCATCGATCTTAAAAATCACACGATATGTAAGATATTTTCAGGAAATGCTTAGGCGCCATCTAGTATGGAGTAGAAATACTACAGTTTATAAACAGAAATTGTGCACCGGGTGATTTTTCGGGGTTGTAAAAATTTTAATAAGCCCTTATCCTATACTATCAAACGAGCAATCATCATCATCATAACATCCCATGAAACGTCCACTACAGGACAGGGAGCTCCCTCCAGAATTCTAGCTTTTGCTGAAAAAATGTGGAGGGGAAGTACCATAGTCACCTCGCTTGTTAGCGTTACGAACGAGCAATATTTGTATATATATTTGTAATCGGTTTCTCGAAAACGGATCTAACGATTTCGATGAAATTTAGTATTAGTGGAGTGCCGTAAGGCATAAAAATTGTAAAATCTCGGAATCAAGGGCCAGTCAATGAATCTTCATAAGAACTGTTGGACTGAATTGTTAAAAGATCAAATAAAAAAGTTAAAAAATTGGCAGATCTTGATTACAACAATTTATAACTTTAAAAACGCCGCGACCATCCAACTTGTCCCCTGTTTTATAGAAAAGTTCTTGAAACGGGAGCTCACCTTAATTGGTTACTATTAGTTGTGAAAAAAATTGAAATATTTAATGAACTTAGACTTTTTCCTTTATTTGCACTGTCAGACCCAGCTTCTTGCAAAATTTCATAATTTTAGGCCAACAGGAAGTACTATCTATGTTTTGCTTTAGTGCATAAAAAGCCATTTCTTTTGATTGCGTCGTTGTAAAAAATTGAAATTTTCAGATCTTGTGTAGTTTATGAATTTTAATATTCGTTATCAATTTCAACCTGACACCTCTACCCGTTCGTGAGAAAAAGGGTCTTGACAGACAGACAGTCAGACAGACACAGACAGACAGACAACAAAGTGATCCTATAAGGGTTCCGTTTTTTTATTTTGAGGTACGGAACCCTAAAAATAAATTTAAAATAATAATAAAAAAACGGAAATCCGAAAAATTTATAATTATTTATTAAAAAATTGAGATAGGGCAAAATATTTTTTTTTAACTTTTTTCTATATGCTTTTAAAAACACATTTCAAAAATTTATATGAAGATTCATTGACTGGCCCTGGATTCCGAGGTATAAATCTTACGGCCCTCCACTATATACAGGGGTTTTGGGGGGCAAAAATCGATCTAGCTAGGTCTCATGTCTGGGAAAATTCGTTTTCACCGTTTTTTTTAATATTTCTTAGCGCGTTTTAGTGCGTTCAAGAAACTTACAGCGCCATCTGTAGTTGAGTAGCATAGCTTGCTTACCCGATGTTATTTTAATCATACTGAGCATAGCTCGGTCGCCCAGGTACTAAACTCTTAAAACGTAAATCATAATAATAGTATTAATAACAATTAACATTATAATACCCTTAATATGAGCAAGCTATGTTACCCACTAAGAGATGGCGTTGTATGTTTCTGAAACGCACTAAAACGCGCAAAGAAATAATTAAAAAAACAACTTAAAATAAACATGTTTTCTAAATATATTTCTCGGGCTTTTGAAAAACTATTGCGTGATTCAAAAACTTCATAGCGGCATCTGTTGATACGCTTAGATTTAGACAGAGCGAAGCTACGTCGCCTTAGGAAAACGAAATTGGCCAAGTTCGGTCTTAGCTGCAGAAAATCTCTACAAAATCATACATTACACGGAAAAATCTGCCTTCTAAATATAGCCTGACAATTGTACGGGTAAGACAGACAAACAAACAGACATGCGGACACTGTGGGCGATGTAACGAGGAAATTAGATCGAATTAGAGCAATTTGCGACTTGTAGGTACTTATGATTCCTCTATACACAGCTTGTAACTGACACAAGCTACTTGTACAAGTTTTAATCATGATTGATATCACTGTATCAAATGAGACTTTGCAACTACATATTGTGCTTGTACACACGGCCGCACGTCAGTGGAAACACTGTTTCCGAGAAGCCTGGTTATCTGTCAAACAGGGAAACCTAGTACGGAGACCAGTCTCTCTCACAAGGAACATCTAGAAGATTACTCCATTGGTGTTTTAAATTGCTTAGTTTTACCTTAGTAAAGAGAAAAATAAAAACTGTCCTTGAGCACCTTCCAAATTAAAACATTGATTAGTTTTGGCAGTCTTCTTTGGTTGGCTTGATTTGTATGTACAATTTTTATACTGTGTTTTATATTATTAAAGTTCCTTTTATTCTAAGGACCCGTCTTCTTATTTCGTAACTCACCAGCGCAACCGGTAATACCCACTTTTGAAAATTGTAATCGGGACCGACCATCTCTTAACTTTTCGGACAATCATTTGATTAATCCTGCACTGTCTTTTTTTTAATGTCACAAGTGGGTAAACGAGCAGGTGGGGCCACCTGGTGGTAAGTGGTCACCACCGCCCATGACACCCACTGAAATAAACCAAACTGGGTAAACCTCTTTTTTTTAGCATCCATAGATAATACAGATAATCGAACCCAGAACCTCCGCGTTCAAAGACGAACGCTTTAACCACTAGGCCAGGGAATAGTGAGTATCGAGTAAGAACCCCTTTAACCGTGTGGTTCCGGCAAATAATAGAACCAACCCATTTCTACCCGTGGGTGTCGTAAGAGGCGACTAAGTGCTTATGAACCGGAGGATGGGCAGCAGCGTCTTTCTGTGTACCATACCATCTTAAATACCGCGGTCACTAACTACAGCGGGCGCCAGTCGCAACGTGGTGACTACGATAAATCCTCTCCTAAGTACCACGCATTTTTTCTGAAGTTCTGGAGGAAGCTCCCTATCCGGCAGAAAACGTTATGGGATGTTATGATGATGATGATGAAGTAAGAACAATCAAGTTTTAAAATCAAAAAACGATATTGTAAAATCGCCTATCAATCTAACATTTCCATGCACCGGCTTCTATCAACAGTATTAGCCAATCACATCGCTTAAACGACACGTTTGATTTAAATAAAGAATACGATAAGGCGCGTCACACGTGCGTTGCTAAAGTTGCGCATACGCAAGCAAGGCCGCTTGAGTAAACACTTCAAAGTCATGGTGAAGAGAAAAACTTTGACTAGTTTTCCGGACTTTTGTCGTATAGTTATTATATATTTTCTTTTTTAAAATACAAGTATCACAAAAGCCATGTAACTGAAAAACTTTTCTTCTAGTTACTGAAAATTAAAATAAAAAAATACTTTCCAAACGAAATAAAAATTTGATACGGTCAATTCTACTGGAGAAACATTTTTTTTAAGGTGATCTGTGACGGCCAGCTTAGCCCCGAACGCAACTAGATGGAGCCACTGCTGCAAACATAAGGTTTTATTTTTTAATGCAATAAGTACCAACTATACAGGGTGTTAATTTGATTGCGTGCCATAGCTCAGGGACGGGATCAGTATCAGTAACTGAACAACTTTTCCCAAGGAACATATGTCGAAAAACGAAAAACCAAATTTGACCTTCCATACAAAATGCGCTATCATCTGATGAAGTTTCTATGGGAGGTCAAACATTGACATTCGTTTTTCAACCTATGTTCCTTGGGAAAAGTTGTTCAGTTACTGATACTGATCCCGTCCCTGAGCTATGGCACGCAATCAAATTAACACCCTGTATATGTGCAAAAAGTTGATTCGCGTAAATTTCATCGTGCAACTTCAACGCCTAACAACAATTTCGATTAGAAAAATATCTCCATATGTCCTTAGTGGACATATGGAGATATTTTTCTTAATTACTCTCGTCAGTCCGTGTTTACATGAGTACGATCACTCACACGTCATGCACACAAAGCACAACCGTTTTGATCGCACGCCCACAATCGTAATATTGAACCAAAAATTGCTAACAAAAATAGTACTTTCAGTACATTAACTGTATTTTTGTATTAATTAGCGAAAAATTTTACTAAAAAAAATACGATCGAATAGAGAACCTCCTCCTTTTTTGAAGTCGGTTAAAAATAGCAGTATTCGTTCGTTTTTCAACAGAATTTTATGTCCCGCGTAAGAATGCAAGTCATTTGAATTTTTGTATGGAAAACGGATCACCTTACAAAATAAGTACCAAACAAAGCAACTTACAAGCAAAAAAATGTTAATAAAGTACGAAGAGGAGATCTATCGCATATGTCCAGCAGTAGACGTCTTTTGGCTGACATCATCAATCATCATAACATCCCATCAAACGTCCACTGCAGGACAGGGAGCTCCCTCCAGAACTCCAGCAAAAACGCGTGGCACTTAGGAGGGGGATTTACCATAGTCACCACGCTTGTAAGCGTTGCGGCTGGCGGCCGCTGTTGTTGGTGACCGGAGTATGTAAGATGGTACACTCAAGAGCAGGTCAAGCTTGACACTCGCAACGCGACTCTAGCCTATGCGTCTATTGAAATAAGAACGGTACAAAGTCCAATGTGTCAAGCTTGATGAGCTCGTGACTGTACAATATATAGAAAGATGCAGCTGCCTATCCTCCGGTTCATAAGTCCTTAGTCGCCTCTTACGACACCTACGGGTAGAGATGGGTTGGGACTATTCTTTGCCGGCACTACACGAGCGATGATGATGAAAAAACATTAAACTTATTCTACTAACAATGCTCTTAGCTCAGATAAACAAAACTATAGATAAGAAACAGGAAAACAAAGTAGTGACTTATCACCACGTGGTTTTTGAAATAGTACGTATGTATAACCACACAAACAATACAATAAAATTGCACTATTTTCTTCTTATTTATCATAACTGAGAGAAAACATGGCGAGATAGGCCAAGGCTTATACTCCCGAAATGACCTTGAGACTAAGAAACTTCGTAACCACTTTTAAAATAAAATATGGCATTTATCTGAACAGAAAAAAAAACTTAGGAATTTACAAATGATGTAGTCACGCTCGCATTTTAATTAAATTAATTTTAACTAAAGAAAAATATCTAATATGATACAATTTTTTTCAAATTTTAGTTCAAAAAACTTCTACAACCCTTATTAAAAATTTACAATATTTTAGACAAAAGGACGTTAAATGATGTGCACCTTTTACGTTCACGGTATTTGTTAAATAACATACTGAAAAATACTTTTCTCTAATTTTTGCGAATTACAATTTCACATTTATTTGTACATGAGGTCGACATTCGCATTGACCGGCGTGTTTGACTTTGCGGGAGTATTGCTCTTAAAGACGAGCTCTGCGATTGTGCAGCTCCATCACAAGACATGACGCATTCAATTCATGTTTGTCCAGGGATATTATTAATAATTTTATTAGAATTGTAAGTAAGGTTTCTATATGATATTTTTTAAGACTTAATTACTCACGGAAACTCTACATGAATGTACTCTTAGCTTGGAATACATGTTATAAGTAAATGGTGTTATAGTTCTATCAACTAACTATTGTAATGGTCTTTGTCCAGAAGAAATTTAGTCACCTTTTACAACCCAAGGGAATAAAATAATGGGCTTTTTGACACTGCTTTATAAAATAAATATATGGCTCATTAATAATAGCTCATCGTCATCGCAAAAAATAAATAGTTTAAAACCTGTTACGCGGCAACAATCAAAAGGGGATTTGCTTATATTTTGCTCGTATTTTATAATGATTAATTTGTATTCGTAAACAGTCTAAATTGTTATTTGAATTTTGCGTGTTTTCCCCCAAAATAAATGTTAAATATACTTACATCAAACAATTAAGTAGGTACTTGACAGATTTTCGGATTATTTTCAGGTTTTTTTTTCGAGTTAACTATATAAAATTATTCATTTATAATTAAGTATGTAAATGAATTTAATTAAATAAAGAAAAGAAAAAGATGCTTCGTCGTGATAAAATCGACGAAACCTCACTACAACAACACAGTCAGTATCTACTAAATATTGTAATTGTTAAATCATTTCAATAAAGGGCATACTAAAACAATTCTTTTAGATAAGTGATGAAAAGAACTTCAGAGAAAATATCAGAGGGATTCAGATTCAGGATTCTGTACCGAATACTAATTTAAGATCAATGCATGCAGAGAATACCAAATTCCCAAGAGTGAGCCTACCATTGTTATGAAGTTGAGCTATGACAGTTTAGAAGAAACATATTTTGCATGTTATGATGACATTCAAAAAGTATTCTGTATAATCCATTTTTTCGTGTATTCCAACCAAAGAATTCGGACCTCCTTGCTTCGCTCGGAATAGATACCTTGCTAATTTAAATAAATTAGCAAAGTATCTATTCCGAGCGAAGCTAAATTAGCAAGGTATCTATTCCGAGCGAAGCAAGGAGGTAAAAAAAAAAGAGGAGGAGGGGAGGTAAAATTACTATGGGATGACATCTGCCAACATGTCCCAAAATTTTATGTCAAATCATCGATGATCCCTAGGAAATATTCAAAATAACCCGTCAAATTCATAGAACGACGCCTTCACTACCTTGTGATGAATTATTTCTTTAATCCTCCTTCTAATTACCCTTATTTTTCTGAGATTCCAACGCTTACCAACACATTTTGCTGCTATATGTCAAAAACAAGTTTGTAAAACAACGTTATTCTTTACAATGTAAGTGTCATGGCTTTAGTGTCATGGCTGCAAAATAGATTGGTAATAATACAGGGTGTAAGGGACGGTGTACAGAAACCTGAAGGGGCATGTTCAGTCAACGAAACTGAACAACTTTCCCAAAGAAAAATTTTTGGTAAATGAAAAAAAATGTTGACTTCTCCATAGAAACTGTTCGACCAGAGTGAGCAATTTGTATGGAGAAGCCGAAATTTTTTTTCATTTCCCAGAAATGTTTCTTTGGGAAAGTTGTTCAGTTTCATTGACTGAACATGCCCTTTCAGTTTTCGGTACACCGTCCCTTACACCCTGCATAAACGAAAAAAATGGATCTTAAATCTCCACATTCTCTACAAAAATGTAGTAAATCAAAAACTGAAGCTTAGCGCAAGTAACCACATCGGCATGGCCTGCAAGAGTTCAGGGAAATTATCATCATATCGTGTAAGTTGCAAGATCAATGATCGACCTCGCAGGACACCCATCAAATTCTTGAATATCGCCAAATAAATTACTAAATTTAAAAAATTCAAAATAAGCCCTGAACACAAAGATTTAAGAAACCCACGCGCACGTTTTTATACGTCAATTTCTGACAAACTAAAAAAAAGGTGATTATATTAAAAATAAAATTAACAATCAAACACTCCTTTATAATTTACCGAATATAATTCTTCACTTAAAAAAAAAAGCACAGAATAGATAGTTACACTAACGTAAAAGCTTTGGTTGGTTTGGATTATTTGTGTGTTATAAATGTTATAATGATGTTCAATTCAAGATGTCTAAGAATTGATCCGCAAAGCTCAAATGACACTCAAGAATCTAACAGCTGATGTTTGGAAACGTTAGCTAATGCAAGCACGTGAATGGTCTATGTTACATATTATAACAATGGGGCCAAAATTTGTTTTGATTTAGGTCACATTACGTAACCGGACGCAATAACGAGTTTTTCAATAGAATGTGAAGTCAGGTTTATTATAATCGTTGTAACTTTTATTATGTCATGTCATGATCAGCAATTTTTCTATATACGTCGACGATATAATAGTCGTTTGTCACAGTCAACATTTTTCGTTAAAATAAATTCTTTTCGAATTATTCACGTCGAAATAATCACCACATAAAATTTATTGACTTTGTCAAGAATCCAGAAACACTTGTTGATATTACTTTAAAATCTGGCAACAATTTCGGCAAGTTCAACATACTGTGACATAATTCAACTATTCTTACAAACTGACGTACAATTTTCAATGTGTTTCTTTAAAGCATTGCGAATTCATGACCAAGCAGGTTTTGAATAGGAAGTAAAAAATTGCACTTGTTGTATTCTTATTAGAGCGTCGAGCGCTAATTTACAGGAAATGTAAGAAAAACGTGACACAATCAGTATTTACAATCACGACTATGTAATTTTAATATCATACGAATTTTATACAAATAATTCAAACTGAAGCTACTAAGCCAAACGCTACACTTCATGAAATTCTTAAAGTCTAAAACCTCAAGGTAGAAATCGTGTGCCAAATCACAGACGTTTATTCCTGGATGTATATTCAAGATCACCCGACAATGCGGACGACTTACCAAGTAACGTGATCGCTCGTTTCACAAACACAACACGGCACTTAAAGTTTGAATTAGGAACACACGTCCACTCGGTACGAATGCCCGGTATCAACTGACAAGTCGGCTTTTGCGTTCCGTTTCACTCAATCACTTTATTCACGTGTTATATGTGTGTGTAAAGGTATGTTGAATGTGACGTTTGTAATGTAAGTGATCTATCAACAAGGTGGCGAATGAGTGCTACTGAATCAAAGTTTGCGCTGACTTTGAACAGTTGCAGACAGCAATCTTTTTGCAATTATCTTTGCTTGAGGTTTTCTTTGGTCATGTACTCTTTGTATGATACACCTGTGTTTTCATTTTATTCTTATGTGAAGTGCATTTAGATTATTAAAAATCGGCTCTACATTTGCAGAGTTTGTGGCTAATTTGTTAAAGTTTGTAAGTAATTTATCTTTACATACATGAATACCTATATGTTTGGTCAGAGTATATTTTTTCTGCTTTACCTAAAGTTCGAATGGGAAGATTTTACACAAAGTTCCGAAGCATATTTTAATATAACTCTTGGATATTATAATAAAATAATATGCTATAGGTAAACAAAATCACACCTGTTGGCTGGAAGGGTATAGTCAGAAGCCACATACTTTTATTCATTCATTCATTCCTTTTATTGCTACAAGCCTGGCAACACGTCTTTTCCCTCTAATTATTCATTCTCATTATTCCTTTCATGCAGGCTTATCGTTTTTAGATACGGTCATCCGCACGTCAGTAGAAACATTGAAACTGTATTACCATGACATAAAGTCCTGAAAATTTGACGCAGTTCGCTCTTCTAGCTAGGCATTCTTAGTCCAACGTCTCCCACGAACGTCTTTATTCACATTTGCCCGATCACTCTGTTCCGTTAATTTATTTTCCGTCCTTTAAAATTTTATTTATTGCATTCATTTTATTTATTTCCTTTTTTATTTATCTTCTCTACATGTCTCTAGTTCATTAATATTTATGACATATACATACATAACTTCGTTCAGGCATAATGCCACAGCG
This sequence comes from Athrips mouffetella, assembly GCA_947532105.1. Taxonomy (NCBI): domain Eukaryota; kingdom Metazoa; phylum Arthropoda; class Insecta; order Lepidoptera; family Gelechiidae; genus Athrips; species Athrips mouffetella. The sequence goes on along the minus strand of OX383981.1, from coordinate 14,654,315 downwards.
TTCTCTCTCTTGCCCCACAATTTCTGATTCCAACACCAAATTTCATCATACTTCTGTTTTTTTTGAAGAAGCTGCAGACAGTTGTAGGATATTCTATTATCTTTGACTACTAAGCACTTGACAAGTGATTATGCATTTGCATTGAACACAAAATAAAGATTAAGACAGTCATTTGGGATGTTATCAAGGTTGAAGGTATAAGTAAAAAAAAAGTAATTTATTGTATTTAACTGTAAATTGATCGGATCAGATTATAATATTGTATGGAGACTCAATTTTTTTTATTATAAGTTCCAAAGCAGCAGTTGTCCCACTGGTTCTCAACAAATGGCCTATTGTTAAACTTTAACAAATCAAATATAATGTTATTTTCTGGTAGACTCGTTCAGATGCCATCCTGTATCCAAAGTCCCATGCCATTAAGTGAGCACTGTAAATTTTTAGGATTTACCCTGGACGCTAACCTTAACTGGAAACAGCACATTGAAGTACTTTGTGATCGATTGAGCAGTGCAGTTTTTGCTTTGAGGAAGCTCAGGGCACTTATATCTATTGATGCACTGAGACAAGTGTACTTCGCGTATTTCCACTCTCTCATGACTTACGGTACGATTTTGTGGGGGAACTCTACGGATGCCGGACGGGTAATGAGAATGCAGAAGCGAGCGCTGCGAACAATGGTTGGAGTGAAACCAAGGCACTCGTGCAAGGCGCTGTTCGCCGAACACAAAATTATGACACATTATTCTCATTACCTGTTCGAGGTCATAATGTTCACCCGTACAAATCTGTCGAGTTTTGGGCGAGTGGAAGTACCAGGAAGAGAACTTCGTAGAACTGGGTGCCTTAGAGCTATTCCCCGACGCACTGCACTGCTCGAAAAAAATCCGCGCGTGCTAGGGCCATCCTATTACGAGAACCTACCTGCTGACATAAAAAATGAACCCTCTGACGAAACATTTAGGCGTCGACTGAAGGATTTTTTATTGGATAAAGTACTGTACTCTGTAAAAGAGTATATTAGTTTTATTAAATAAATTTTGACATTTATGACATAAATATTTAATGTTAAAATAAAAGTAATTTAATAGTTTATTTGACATTTCCTTTGACATTATTATTATTGATTAAAATACACTTAAGTATTTTATGTTTATTTTTCACTTATTTTGACATTAAATATTTTAATTACAATGAATTTGCTTTGTTTTACCTGTCTTTTGACATACTTTTATTTTGTTTTGAATTATTTTTATTTTATTTCCAATATTATTGACGATCATATTATTCATTGACATCTGAACAATCTATGTAATTTTGAATTTGATAATATGAAATAAAGAAATCTAATCTAATCTAATCAAAAGTTGTAGAACAAAAAATGTTCAGTTACTTAAGTGGAACTAACACCCGAGAGGTTTTGCGTATTTTAGAATTACACGTTGTTTATTTATCTAGATCATACTAAATTTGCCTTTACAGGTAGATTCCGTTTAGTACGACGTTGCTTACAACGAGCGACCGCTTTTAGCCACGCGTATGTTTCGTTGATTTGTTAAGAATAACGTAAAAAAATTACTTCTTTAGTACGACGTAACATCACCGGTTCCTTGAGTGTCGTTATAACCGGATTCTACTATTCGTAAAATTAATTTGATATTCTGCATAGCGACAAGATGAATCACGAAATTTTACTACATAAACGATCTATTTTTACCTTAGACACTGACCTTCTTTGTCCATGACTATACTTATTGCAAATCAACTAAGATTTTAAGATTTATGTCGTAAGAATATGATTGAAAATTACTTGCTAGAGGTCTGCAAGTATTGTTCTAATTGCAGATTGAATTTCTTTTTTTTTTGTAATTAAGTTGAAAATTGCTAGATCTATGTGTACGAGTAGGTGTGATAACACAAGACTGACTGCACTTAATAAATAGTAACTAAGAAATTAAGACTTTGTTAAGACAAGGATAGGGTTCAAATTTGCTTGCTACTTCACTTGTTGTTGACAGTCTGTTGTTTTGGCACTTTTGGCATGATGATCGATGAGTTTGAGGAAGACTCTGGCAGAGATAAGGTCATCTAATATTAATGGGAAATTCTTACACTTATGTAATATTGTAATTACATTATCTTTTAATGAGTCCATAGTTAAAATGGCAACACCTGATTTTTATATTTTTAGATTGTGTAGGGTTTAGATTCTAAGTCTTGGAAAGTTTGGTTCTAGTTCAACTAAAATGCTACTATACAGGGTTGGACTGAATATTAGTTTTATATTAGGCATATTAGGCAGGTTTACCGAATACATATTCGTATTCGGCAGAATATACCCCGAATATGGCGCTTTGAAACTTATTTGTAATGGTCACAGCTAAGGAGTGGTGATTCTCTGCCTGCGTCTGTGTTCCCGAGTTTATATAACCTGGAATCTATTCAAATTGCGAGTGAATAGGCTTCTTCTGAGCAAGACCTCATCTTTGCCCTCAGTGCTAGATTGAGGTCAAGAGTAAGACTATCGACCTTAAAAAACATATATTCGACTAAAACACCCGAATGTTCGCTACAGCGGCACTTGTAGGTTCTTGTTATAATTGACTATCTTGGCCAACTGCTCTTACTATACCAAACCAACCAACAGGTCTTTCAGGTCTTTCTTGTGGCGTAAAAGAAGACGTAGTGACTAAAATTGAGAAAGGGATGCTGAGATGGTTTGGTCATGTAGAGAGGATGAATGAAGGAAGATTGACGAAAGAGATCCACAAGGCGAGAGTGAATGGAAACGTTGGAAGGGGAAGGCCTCGGCGAACGTACCAGGACCTAATTCAGGACGTTCTGAATAAAGGCCAGGTTAAAAGTACCCTAAACCGACGAGCATGTATGAAAGGATTGATGAAGGTTCAGAAAGCAAGGGAAGTATGTCAAGATCGTAGCAGGTGGAGAACTGTGGTCTCTGCCTACCCCGACGGGAACAAGGCGTGATGTTATGTATGTATGTAGGTCTTTCAAAGAATTGAGAATTCCACAGAATGTTTTACTTTCATATGATTAGTCAAAGTTAAAGATAACGCTTTAAGGCTCATACTCCGTGAAATGACCTTGAGACTGAGTAACTTCGTAACCACTTTTTACATTAAATATAACACATATCTTATTAGAAAAAAAAACGCAATAATCATGTAGTCGGGCTCGAATTTAAATTTAATTGAAATAAATGAATATAAAAATCTAAAATGAGCCTCATTTTTTCCTCCCATTAGCCTCTAACCTCTAGCCTCCCATTAGTATATAATTATTGTCATGAAAATTAACAATAATTTAATCACGCCCTGGAACTCACCAAATATTCGGTCCGGTAGAATTATAATCGAATATTCGGGCGAATATTCGTATTCGCTGAAACCCATATTCGACCAATCACAAGAGATGAGCGTGATTTTATGTATGTGTGTATATGGGATGTCATGATGATGATGTACAGCCACAAAGGATTTTTACAAAGAGCCTAAGTACAACCAAAAGAAAAGGAATAGAAAATGTTCAAAAATATGATACAGTATGAATACGGAATTTAGAAGCAGGACATGCTGCCAGAAGTTTGCATCCCCGTTTAGAGACACTTTTCTAGACGGACTTTGCACAAACGCCTTATCCTTCAACCATTATTAGAAATATCGCTATGCTTGCGATCCGTTTCAAATTAATTGGACACTATTTACACAAGTACTCTTACCAATACAAACCTAATTAAACTAATTATACAGTTTATTAACATTCCTTCACATTACCTTTTTCACCCGTGTGGTGCCGGCAAAGAATAGTACCAACCCATACATACCCGTGGGTGTCGTAAGAGGCGACTAAGGGTTAACTGGAGGATGGGCAGCAGCATCCTCCTGTGTCTTACATCTTACTTACTGCGGTCACCTACAACCGTGGTCCATGGTGCCAGCCGTAACGCTAACAAGCGAGGTGACTATGGTACTTCCCCTCCACATTTTTTCAGCAAAAGCTAGAATTCTGGAGGGAGCTCCCTGTCCTGTAGTGGACGTTTCATGGGATGTTATGATGACCTTTTTCAGGGTTCCGTACCCAAAGGGTGAAAAACGGGACCTTTTTAATACGCCTCCGATATCTGTCTGTCTGTCAGCGGGCTGTATCTCACAAAGAGATTTGAACCTCGCTATGACCGAGCGCAGCGAGTTTAAAATCTCTTTGGTATTTCATGAACCGTAATAGGTAGACAGTTGAAATATTCACATATTATGAATTTTTTTGGCGCTATGATATCAAAATAATACTAAAACTATAAGTGTTCCGTTTTTTTCTTTTGAGGTACGGAACCCTAAAAAATAATAAATTAAGGGGGCTCCCCTACTAAAAACGTATTTTTAGGAAACTTTTGCTCGATTTTTGTTTTAGCTCTATCGTAAAAATAGGAACACTTACAAGCGTGAAAATTTGTATGTTTATAGTGCATGAACTTGAGTATAACAACAAATAATACAAACTTATCAAGTGCGTGTTGGACTCGCGCGTTTTTAATACACTTCTATGTGACTTCGCGTCCATAACTAAGATGGTATTTTTACATTAGTGGTACGGAACCTTCAGTGCGCGAGACCGAGTCGCACTTAACCAGTTTTTTCTATACTTAATTCTAAGTAAGTAATTCAGTCTTATCAATCCCAGGCTAGGGGCCTCGTGATAGCGAAACTTCTCTGAATGACACATTTGATACGATATTCGAATAGAAGTTCAAACGATGTCGTAATAGCGACCAATTTCGCAATTTTTAGAAATTTCCCTTATAAAAGGTTAGCGTAAACCCCAGTATTTCTAACTACGAGTATCAGTAATGACAGCCTCTAAGACCAGGTTTTACGAGCATTTGCGCATACATAGCTGGCATGCTGTACTTGACAAGGTCGACTACTTTCTAAAAGGGGTTGGGTTCGAAGCATAAGCGAATCACTCATCTACAACGTGATACATTGTAGATCAGTGATGTATGTTGAAAAAATTAGGACTTTTTTTTCTATTTAGATGTAGGTCCATATTATTAGGCAACCTGATCCGGTGGGGCTACATAGAAGCTAGCAAAAACATCTGCGACCGCGGTGTAATGCCACAAACTATGTCCCACCTCACAGCAAGCGCATCATGCCCTCCCTACAATATGTTCTCAAGGATCTGTACAAGGCCAGACCAAATGCCATCTGCTTTGCCGAATACTGGTCTAAAAGAGTATGAGTGTTGCCAGCGACACGATAGAATTCACTTCACATTGGGAATTTCACAAGGCGGAGGCCCTTAAAACATGAACCTAAATACGATATTTTTTTTAGTGAACTGGCTGCTAGCGTACTTTGCTTGGAAAGTCAAAAATTTATTTTCGTGTTTTGACTTTTAGTTTTCGTATAAAATTGGAACACCTCCACTTTTGGAGCTGAAACTTCTTGAAGATAATTTGTAACAGATTCTCCCTCCTATCCATATTCGGTCAACCGCACATCAGTGGAAACATTTGCAACTCCATTACCATGCCATAAAGTCCAGTGTATCTACTGACGTGCTGTTGGGAGTACATAGACGATTGTCTCTTTGTTTGTTGAGGCGTATATCACATAGCAAAGACTTATCTTAACACGGTGTTTACGGCATCCGCGAGGTAAAGAGCAGATGCTCGCTTTTTAGTACATTAGTGCCATGGCTGACAAAAAAGGTGTTGAAGGACGAACGTGATAATGTCAATATCTGGTTGCGGCTAAGGCCTTTATAGTATTTTTAAATAAATGCGCGAAAATTCGGGTCTGTCCCACTATTTCCATGGAAATGTAAAATGGAAATAGTGGCATTTAGGTTTTTCTCTAAAAGTATCCCATTATTTCCACTGGCGACTAAAAATCGCAAACTGAAAATGTGGTATATTGTAAGGTGTTTTAAGTAGTTATAAAGTATAGCTATAAATTAACATAAATAATAATCATTTGTGGCGGACAATATTACGGTTTAAGATTCATTTATTTCTCAAAAGAATACAATGTGATTCGCTTACTGAGAAATACATATTTTAAAATAAAGTATTTCTACAGCAACCATAGAAAAAATTCAAATTACCGAAAACTAATTTCATGTTGATTTCAAATCATTAAAAATGTGGGCCTTTAGTTTCATTTTAAATGTAGTCAATGTTTTTGCATCTTTGATATCTGTGGGTAGATGGTTATAAAGTTGCACACCCTCGTAAACAACGCACCTTTTACCGTAATTAGTTCTTGGCGGCCTGACACAAAGATAACTAGCTCGTCTAGTAATGCGCTTTTGTATGGTACATCGTTTTGTAAACGTGAGTTGCGAATGTAAATCCCTATTTATTATTTTCCTGATTAAAAGGCAAGTATTATATGTGTAAGTCTGTGAAACATTCATAATACGGGTCGCTTTATAAATTTTCTTGGTCGGTGTTGAAAAGTTAAAGCGAAATAGCTTTTTTATTAGCTTATTTTGAGACCTTTGCAAGTGGACCAGATTAGTTTTAGCAGCTGACCCCCATAGTTCTATTAAATAATCAATGTGTGGCTTGACGAGTGAGTTGTAAATTGTATATCTCACAGAGCGCGGTAAGCTAAGTGGAGCTCCGTATAGGACTCCTGTTAAAGAAGACAATTTTGACCTCAATTTTTCTAAGTGCGGTTTCCAAGTCAGGGAGCTATCTAAAATTAACCCAAGATATTTCTCATGTTTTTTTTCATGTATTGGAACACCGTTTATTGTTAAAGGTTCACAGCTAGAGATATTTTTATTTTTTGCGGAGAATATTAGATACGTCGTTTTAGCTGTGTTAATAGTAAGTAGGTTATTTTGAAAGTACGTGTGCAGTAAATTCAGGTCATATTGGGCTGATTTTAAAATAGAACTGGTGTCTTTGCCGAAATAGAATAAACCAGTAAGTTGGCCCTGGAATCCCATCTCGTGTATATTATTTATATATATTAAGAATAGTAGGGGACCTAAGATAGATCCCTGGGGAACACCACATACGACAGGATGGGAAGAACTTTGAGTTTGTCCTATTTTGACTACTTGCGTGCGGTCTTCCAAGTACGATCTAAACATAGCTAGAGCTGTTCCTTGTATCCTAATGATTTCCAGTTTCTTCAACAAAATTTCGTGGCTAATGGTGTCAAATGCCTTTTTGAGGTCGATAAATACACCCAGTGCTATCTGTTTTTGGTCAATACTGATTTTGATTTTCGTAAGAAAGAAATTCATTTAGGTAAAATTATAATTATGCCAAAACTTATTAGGTTTTTATAAAAAAATTACAAATAAATTATACTCACAGTTATTATACCTATCAAACGTTTATTAGGTATATCAAATACTGCTCGTTTCATAATACTATCCTATACAGGGTAGGATCTTCAAACTAAGTAACATGAAATACTTTCTACTTACCAATAGGTATATTCCTTTGTTTATTTTATTTACAATTTATAGCTTTCATTTTGAAAGTCAGTTCGAAATTTAAACAAAATCTTTGATAAGTTTTTTTGCTATGATAAATTACCTCCTTCATTCTGACGCTTTGATAAGTAACCTCCTTGGTTGTTATGCTTGTAGGTACATTCCACTTTTAAATAACTAGACAGATATGAGTTTTCATAGTAATTTACTCGCTCGCAAAATTCGATAGAAATGGATTTTCCTACTGACATTACCAGCAGCTGCTCGCGAGTACGAGTATTTAACCAGTACAGCTATTTTTTTTATTTATCTCGAAGAAGTTTGTCAAAAAAAAAAACAAAAGGCCAAAAAGGGTATGTCAAAAGGCCGCCTATTGTGCCTCCGTATTTCATGTTTGTATATTTTGTATTTGTGTGCAATAAAGAGTATTGTATTGTAAATAATGATCGAATTTCCAAGCATGTTTGAGAAAATTACCATTACTTTACTGCTTATCATGGCTTTGCAGATAGAATTACAAAATCGCACGAGCGTAACCAACTATTATAATCTAATCGAAATACGGAAAATCACCGATAAAACCGCTTTCGCCTGCGCAGTAGTTTTCCGCGATTGCGTATGAGCATGACGCGATGGAGGCGCGGCGATTGGACCAATCGGAACGCTGTATTTCTGGGGGCTCGCCTGTTACTGTCATGGCCGTCCAGTTTCCGTAAATGTCAATTTATGTTGATAAGAATGTAGTCAGTAAAGCGATTGATAAGTTAACTATATTTAAAGTACGGTCAGCCGCACGTTGGTAGAAACGTTTGCTACTCTATTCATCATCATCATAACATCCCATGAAACGTCCACTACAGGACAGGGAGCTCCCTCCAGAATTCTAGCTTTTGCTGGAAAAATGTAGAGGGGAAGTACTATAGTCACCTCGCTTGTTAGCGTTACGGCTGGCACCTTGGACCGCGGTTGTAGGTGAAGTAAGATGTAATATACAAGGGAGGATGCTGTTGCCCAACCCTTAGTCTCCTCTTACGACACCCACGGGTATGTAGTCTGGGGTGTTTCTACTAACGTGCTGTTGCGTGTACGTGAGTTTCATCATAACATCTCATACAACTCCCACTGCAGGACTTAAGCAAAAATGCGAGGTACTTACCAGGAGGGGATTTACCATAGTCACCACGCTTGTAAGCGTTGCAGCTGGCGACCGCTGTTGTTGGTGACCGCAGTATGTAAGATGGTACGATACACATAAATATACTACTGCCCATATTTCGGTTCATAAGCCCTTAGTCGCCTTTTACGACACCCAGGGGGTAGAGATGGGTTGATACTATTATTTGCCCTTTGGCTTTGGCACAGCTGGGTTAGGAGGCAGTCGCTCTGTGTAAAAAGCAGTACAGGACCCTCGTCAAAGCCCGTAGGATTTGTAGCAGACTACTTAATATTACTAGACTCGCTCTATTTGCATTGTATTCTGCATGACATTCAATAAGTACCTACTTATTCTGTAAAGAATCTACAATGAATAAAATTATCTGAATCTACGCGTAATAACTTAATACGGTGTAAGTCTAGAGCAATTCGTTTTCTATTTCTTAAAAGCATACATCTTCTTTATAATTAAATTAGTGTATATTAGTAACAAGGTAAGTAGTTTAAAACAGTTGAAAAATGTAATGAGCGCGCAGCGCCATCAAACTGCTCTAACTTTACAGTTTGGCGCATTATTTATGTGAACTGAAAAAAATTATAATGATGAAATTTAATTTGACTTGAAGATACAAGATGTAAGGGACTACAATTGAAAGGGCATGTTCAGTCAACGAAACTGAACAACTTTCCCGAAGAAACATTTCTGGGAAATGCAAAAAAAATGATTGATGGACATACAAACTGTTCGCCCAGAGTGAGCAATTTGTGAGACTTGTGGAATGTCAGATTCAGATAATTTCATTCAATGTAGATTCTTTACAGAATACTTATTGAATGTCATGCATGTTACCAGATGGACAACAAAGTGTTTTTTCCTTTTAAGGTTTGGAACCCTTGAAATGTCTAAGGATATAATGAATGATAGTTCAAAAATATCAAATAAAATAGCTTATTATAAATCTGTTATCCAGCAGTAGATACTGAACATGTTAATTGGCCAGGCACACACAAAACTCACTAAAACCGTGCTAAAACCCTTAGGCAGTTTCAAAATGTTAATGAATAATCACTTACTACTTTAGTACCTGGCTGGACGACGGAGCTTTGCTCAGTATAATCTTAACCTAAGCCCATTACATAGAGCGCCATCTAGTATGGAGTAAAAAAACTAACCGCAATTCTTGACCGGCTGATTTTCGGTGTTTTAAAAACTAAAATAAGCCCCTAAATATTCTTTTGAAAGAAAATAGTATTAACAATAAATATTATTATAAAACCTTTAATACTAAAATATCACCAGGTGAGCAAGCTATGCATCTCAACAACAGATGGCGCTGTAGGATTTCTGAAACGCGTTATTTTCAAGAAATGGTCAAAAACACGGATATAGCACGTATAGTAAATTTCAACGAAATTGGATAGACCCCCGACGCGTTTTTCTGTCGCCTGGTCTGTCTGAGATCGCCAATCTTAGAATCTATTGAATGGATTTTAATACAATTTAGGTTGTGTTAGGTTGTATTTATGTAATTTATAAATATTGGAAATTGATTAATTAAAATAAAATGATATTTGTCGTACGCGTCAAAAAAAATGCGCTGTAGGTAAGTAATGTTCCTTAAAAACTTGCCTCTTTACACGACCAAAGTTATTGCAGATAAAGCCACGATCACACCTATCTGAATTCAAAGACTATTTCGGCATACATTGCTGGGAGGCTTGGTTATGTTATTTGCAATATCCTTACTTCAACGAGCAATGTAAGCCAAATTAGTTTCTGAATTAGGGAAGGTGCGTGACATAAGGAAGACAGTGTAAATGACTTCAGCACACTCTCACATAGGAAGCTAATTATAAAAGCAAACCCATCATTCAAGCAAGCCCATAATATCTCCAGTGGAATTATCCGCTGTGTACATAGTACTCGTAGTACCGAACGATCGATCTCCTCACATGTGCAGTTTACTTTGATAGCCACTAAAACTTGTTTATAGATTTGCTGAAGGGTAACAGCATGATACATCGTTGTACAGTGTCGGCCAAAAATATTTCGGCTTCATGTGAGCAGGTTTTTAACGAAAAGTGATGAATATATGGCCGTGAAAAAAAATTATGTGATAATTAAGCATCTTTCCAAGAAACACAATTAAATATATTTTGTACGCCATAAAAAAAGTCCAAAGTTACCTCTGTTTTTTGCTTTTAAACTGTTTTTCTTAAGTACCCATTAATCTATGATGCCATAACTTTTACACATTATTCAATACATTATGCATAATAATATAGCTATTTGATAATATTATGGGTACAGAATTTGAGAAAAATGCAAAAATGAGCGGAAAACGTAAAACGAATCCGCTCGCGCGAATTCTGCGCTTTGTTAGAAAGGGAGGTAATTCAGCTCTTATCAGCCCCTTAACTAAAACATCAAGGTCTTTAGGGTTCCGAACCAAAATAGTAAAAACGGAACCCTCATGATGCGACTTTGTCAGTCTATCTGTCTGTCTCACCTGTTTATATCAGCAACCACTCATGCTATCGATTTGAAATTTTGACATCAAGGTTTTTTCTAAACAAAAATAGTAAAAACGGAACACGTATGGTGCGACTTCGTCAGTCTGTCTTTCTGTCACGCCTGTTTATCTCACCAACTACGCATGCTGTCGACTTGAAATTTAGAATAGTTTCAGAATATGATTGTTTAACTTTATTGCAAACAAAATAATTTAAAAAAGGGGGCCCAAATAGGGGGAGAAATTTTTTAAGTTGTCGTTACTAGGTCGAGGGGGTATCATATGAAAGGGCTTTAGTGCTTAGGCTAGTTCTTAAGTTTTGATGAAAAATGTCTGAAATAATACCACATACCATACCCCACTAGGAATACTAATTTATTTTACTATACGATATTTCATTTCATTTATGCCTTAAACAATTTTACATTGTGTTACTACCAAGGAGGTTTAAGTAGCAGCTCTTTCTGCTAAGGAGGGAGCCATAAGCGTATCACTTTCTTGCGAGGGACCTCCATACTAAAATGTATGGATTTTTATCAAATCCTAAAAACGTGAATTTTTTATCTTTCTCTCTGAGAAATATGTGACATAGGACTAATAAATGCTACTACCACAGTTTTTCTGGTGAAAACACTAACCATTCAGGAAAAAAAACGGTGTTAAAAATCACGCATAAAATGGCTATTACGGATTATTAACGCTTCCGTTCTTAGTATTAATGATCAATTCACAAGTAAAAAAAGATATATTTTCACTTTATCAAACAAAGTTTATACTAAAACATTAGATTTTTAAAGATTTTTTGATTTTTGAAAAACTTAATTGAGTTTTTTGACCGACTAGTATAGGCGACAGTGAGACGCTTTACACTTCACTAGTTCATACAGAATATGTGTATGACGGACTCTATAGTTTTTTACTCTGAGGTTACTGCCACTGTGTCCCAAGTTGAAATGTCAAAATCATCAAACGTGATTTGACATCCTCATACAAAATTTACAGAACGAAGCCTATGCCGTATTTACAATGACTCAATGAATGTCAGAATACCTTGTGACACATATTATCTTCCTTCTATTAATCTAATGCGTAGATTTATACCCCTAAAATCTACTTTCAAATATAAAACAAGTAATGAAAATATAGAGGAATTTATGATCTCATTAATCTGCAAACGTCGATTTCATAGGTATATAAGGATCTAGTTTTTTGCTCTACTAAAGTGCAAGTGGAACGATTTTTACTTTCGAGCGGAGCGAGAAGGTATTGTATAATCTAGTAGTTAGAGCATTCGGCTCTTGATCCGGAAGTTCTGGGTTCGATTCCCGGTGGGGACACTGTCGAATGATGACTCTTGTATATCGCGAGAAAGTAAGTGCAGTGCTGCTGTACCATTTATTTTGCTTAGTTGGATAATTTTTGACTCATCGATTTCATTGTTGCGTAATTTCATTGTGTAGCTCGCAATCGTAACTGTTGCTATATCTATAAAGTACTGATAAAAATTATTAAGTTGCTAAAAATGAAACTGTCGTCATTTTAATATCCTGTTACGAGATTGATAACGCTAGATTTTGTTGGCAAATAAGATAAAAATTCAAAGAGATCCTCATTTGAATCACGTCTTATTTTGATGTGTGAAAAAGTAGATAGCAAATTACTTCCATACAAAACTCACGTCGAGAAAGTTAAGAATGGGAGGTTGATCGATCTCCAAGGGAGTCCACTAAACTCGCGGCGAACCCGTGCTGGGTACGCTGTTCATACTATTAACACACGTGCGGGCATATGCCCGTCACACGAACCCGCGCTGGGTACGCTGTTCATACTATTAACACGCGTGCGAGCGCCGGCGCGAGTTTTAGCGGACGCCCTCATATAATCTACTGGAGTGGACACATAGTCATGAAGACATGTTAGATGACTATAAGATTACTACTGTAATTGTAAACGTGTTCCCATTAACGTAGACTCATGAAATTTGGCAAGAAAAAATTACTTCCATACAAAACTCTCACGTCGAGAAAGTTAAGAATGGGAGGTTCATGGGTGATCGTCCACTAAACTCGCGCGGGCGCCCGCACTCGTGTGAAATAGTATGAATATGCCCGTCACACGAACCCGCGCTGTGTACGCTGTTCATACTATTAAACACGCGTGCGGGCATATGCCCGTTACACGAACCCGCGCCGGGTACGCTGCTCATACTATTAACACACGTGCGGGCATATGCCCGTTACACGAACCCGCGCTGGGTACGCTGTTCATACTATTAACACACGTGCGGGCATATGCCCGTTACACGAACCCGCGCCGGGTACGCTGTTCATACTATTAACACACGTGCGGGCATATGCCCGTTACACGAACCCGCACTGGGTACGCTATTCATACTATTAAACACGCGTGCGGGCGCCCGCGCGAGTTTTAGCGGACGCTCTCATATAATCTACTGGAGTGGACACATAGTCATGAAGACATGTTAGATGACTATAAGATTACTACTGTAATTGTAAACGTTTTCCCATTCATGTAGACTCATGAAAGGAGATGGATTTTTTCGGTCTTTTAATCAAGAAAATTTTGAAGAAATCTAACCACTATGTAGAAAAAAAAACATAGATTCTAGATTTAAAACTGAGCCTACATGCCCAGTTGTGGGACTTAAACGCCCACCATTTAGGAGAAATTAATTTTCAAAAATCAGCTAATTAGTCCATTCAGAAAGTCTATAAAACGCATCTGCCACTATCTAACTCTTTCTAACGCCTAGTTAGCAGTTCTATTGTCTTCTCTTTTTAACAAGGTTATTTATAAGTATAGCAACAAAACCGCGAAAACGACTGTCAGTGACATATTTCGAAACATTTACAGAGCATATTTAGCTATTTTAAACAGTAAAATAGTTAAGTATGCTCTGTAAATAGGTCCCCGCAGACGGTCAGTCTGTGATCCGCGATCAGTGGAGATGCAGCTATAACATAGAAAGAGAAAGCTATAGGACCATAGACTAGGTATATACGACTATTTCTTTCTTTCCTATAGCTGCGTTTTCGCGGTTTTGTTGCTATACTAATAACCTTGTAAAAAAGAGAAGACAATAGAAATGCTAAGTAGGCGTTAGAAAGAGATAGATAGTGCCAGATGCGTTTTAATAAATAATAGAAAGAATAGAAATGGAAACAAATGTGGAAAGAGAAACGTTAAAAAATAAAAAGATCTAATATAAAAATACCGGCAGAGAGCAGAAGAAGAGGAATAAAAAGAAAAAAGCAAAAGCCTTTTCTTTTAGTTTTTAGGGTTCCGATACCAAAATGGTAAAAAAAAGGAACCCTTATGGTGCCGCTGTCTGTCTGTCTGTCCGTCTGTCTGTCACACCTCTATATCTCAGCAACCACTTACGCTATCGAGCTGAAATTTGGAATAGTTTTAGAATATAGTTGCCCAACTTAATTGCACATGAAAATTTTTTGAAAAAAGTATGATTATTAATGTAAAGGAGGCCAAAATAGGGGGGGCCAAATTTCAAATTGTCGCTACTAGGTCGAGTGGGGTATCATATGAAAGGGCTTTACTTGTACATTTTAAAATATATTTTTGTATTTTTTTAAGTTTCTTAGTTTTCAAGTTATGATGAAAAATGTCAAAAAAAAATACCATTCCCCCCCCCTTATCTCCGAAGTTTGAGTAAGGGAAAATCTGAATTAATTACAGTTGACAGAGGTTTATGTAAACTTTACAGCAAAAATAAAACGATCTTTCTAAGTTGCACAGTTTTTCAGAAATCTGCAAAAAACCTTTACAAACAAATTTAGTTTTGCGGTCCTGAAAATGGACTTTATTGCTTCCAAAAATACTATAGGTATATCGGAACCCTCGGCGCGCGAGTCCGACTCGCACTTGACCGGTTTTTTTCTGTGTAAGAGGTTCAGCAAGTCTTGAGGAACTGTGCGCCTGAGTTGTCTCGTGTGTTGACACGTTTGTACCGCCTTTTTCTTAAAACAAGAACGGTGGCAAAATCTTGGAAGGTTGCTAATGTTCAGCCAGTGCCCAATAAGGGTAATAGTGCTGACCCCATAGCAACTACCGGCCAATCGCCATCACCTCCATACTCTGCAAAGTTTTGGAAAGGGTAGTTAATGGAAAACTGCTAACATACCTAGAAGCTAATTACCTACTCAGTGATAGTCAGTATGGCTTCCGCCGGCGACGATCTACTGGGGATCTTCTAGTGTATGTTACGCATTGCTAGGGATAGGCCATCGAGAAACACGGTGGAGTCCTTGCCGTGTCACTAGACATCTCGAAGGCTTTCGACAGGGTATGGCACGCAAGTCTGCCGAGTAAACTTCCTACATACGGCATTACCGCTGACTTTTGCTCTTGGATATCCGACTCCTGAGTAACCCACCCACCCTGTAGCAGGTCCAAGATAGTTTTATGACGCATGCAATACGACTTGAAGTCATACATACCTACATAACATCACGCCTTGTTCCCGTCAGGGTAGGCAGAGACCACAGTTCTCCACCTGCTACGATCTTGACATACTTCTCTTGCTTCCTGAACTTTCATCAATCCCTTTATACATGCTCGTCGGTTTAGGGTACTTTTAACCTGGCCTTTATTCAGAACGTCCTGAATTTGGTCCTGGTACGTTCACTGAGGCCTTCCCCTTCCAACGTTTCCATTCACTCTCGCCTTGTAGATCTCTTTCGTCAATCTTCCTTCATTTATCCTCTCTACATGACCAAACCATCTCAGCATCCCTTTCTCAATTTTAGTCACTACGTCTTCTTTTACGCCACAACGTTCTCTTATCACACTATTTCTAATCCTGTCACTCAATTTCACACCAATCATACTCCTCAACGATCTCATTTCTACTGCATTAATTCTACTTGCATGCTTTTTCTGCCATACCCAGCTTTCTTTGAAGACTTGAAGTTTCCTAAGTGAGTTTTTAAGTAACTTCTAGACTTGAAGTCACGTTTATTTTTTAGAAATTGATTACTAAATATGCGTGATCTGTGCTTTCTATGCGTACGATTCTCGAATCACGTCCGTCGATCTCGTGATCATATATTTAACTAGAAACAACATACCGTGGTGTGAGTGAGCCCCCTACGCCCGTGTGGTGCCGGCAAAGAATTATTCTTTAGTACCAACCCATCTCTACCCGTGGGTGTAGTAAGAGGCGACTAAGGGCATATGAACCGAAGGGTGGGCAGCAGCATCTTTCTGTGTATGGTACCATCTTACATACTGCGGTCACCAACAACAGCGGTCGCCAGCTGCAACGCTTACAAGCGTGGTGATTATTGTACTTCCCGTTCACATTGTTTCAGCAAAAGCTGGAATTTTGGAGGGAGTGAGTTTTGGACAAATATTATAATAGGTCTTTACCTATGAAATTGCCGAAATTTTCTTACAGATTAATGAGATCATAATTCTTATAATTCTAATGCTATTTTATTCATTTGTCTTACATTTGAAAGTTGACTTCAAGGTTATCAATTTACGCATAAAATAAAGTTTTTATTTTCAGTTTGATATATAAAATGAAAGGTTCGAAAATTGTTCGTCATAAATGTCGTCCGATTTCATCATTAGATTTGTTATATTTTTTTACAGATAATATTTAACGAAAATTAAATTTAAGCTTCTGTTAGCTTAATGTCTTCTCAATAATGCAAAAAAAAATGGATTTATAATTGCTAAGAAAAATGCAAAAATGTTAGTACTGAAAATTGAGTTTACCTAAAATTCGCCATACAAAACGGCAATTTCATAGGAAAAGACCTATTATATCAGTAAGGACCAGTAATCACAAGTAATTACAATCTGTGGTCTCTGCCTACACCGACGGGAAAAAGGCGTGATATTATGTATATTTATTATCTATGATGTATAATTATCGTAAGTAGATAACGTTTTATTTTATTTGATAAGAGCAGTGAAAATGTTAGTTATGTAACTTGATTTTGTACTTAAAATGATAAATTAAAGATCGAATTGCTTTATCAGATAATCTATGCTTTTAAAAATATTATAAAAGCGACTTGCGAAATCAGTCAGTCTGTAAGGCTGCTTCCACCAGTGTTGTGCGAGCTGTAACTGGGAAATTCAGCGCATTTGACAAGCTAGGTGAATGGCGAAATTCTATTGGTTGGGATTTTCCATGTACAACAGCTTAGACCCCTAACGATTTCGATGAAATTAACTATACGAGGGTTTTCGGGGGCGAAAAATCGATTTAGGTCTCATGCCTGGGAAAATTCGTTTTATCCGTTTGTTTGAGCATTTTATGAAAATAATAGCGCTTTTCAGAAACTACAGCGCCATCTATTGTTAGGCTTGGGTTAAGATTATACAGGGTGTTAATTTGATTGCGTGCCATAGCTCAGGGGTGGGATCAGTATCAGTAACTGAACAACTTTTCCCAAGGAACATAGGTCGAAATACGAAAATAAATGTTTGACCTCCCATAGAAACTGCATCAGCTGGTAGCGCATTTTGTATGGAAGGTCAAATTTGGTTTTTCGTATTTCGACTTATGTTTCGTAGGAAAAGTTGTTCAGTTACTAATACTGAGCTATGGCACACAATCAAATTAACACCCTGTATAGAGCAAAGCTCGGTCGCCCCGGTACTTAACTATTTTTTTATATAGCCAGTAGGGTGTCCCACTGTTGGGAAAAGGCCTACTTAACTATAATATGAGCAAATTGTTAAGCAATGAACTCTCAAGGAAATAAAATCAAATTAAAATCTTGCAATCAAATCAAGTTTTTTTTATTCTCATAAAGATATCTCCATTTTATCTAATGAAATTATTGCACAACATTTGCAAGATAAATTTTATTGAGAGAAATACCTAAAAAATATTTGCTTTACAGTCGAGGACTAAAGTGCTAACAGTTTTTTTTTTATTAATCAGTCTTCTGCGTTTAATAATTTATGTATTATTAGAGTGTGATACATTTACGTGGCGTATAAAAAAGTAAAGTCACTGGACGTATAATTTTAATATTATTTTGTCAATACTTGAGTAGTTTGTTAGCTTCAATTTCAATGAGAGTAAGTTCCTGAACAAAAACGGGTTATTGATAACAATAGCCAAATCCTGTCCAGAGGGTTATCAGTAGTTCTATCTCTTTTTCTCATGAATGACTCTGCATACTTCGACCAATCCGACGTCGGTCTGTATGGACGCTCTTATCAGTCATTAGTCTACTTGTTTTGGTCAGGTGGTGAGTACCTTGACTTCAATGCACGTTGCCATAAGACAAGGGGTAGTATTAGTGTATTATCTCAATATGTCGGGTGAAGGTCCCTCTCAGGGTCAAGTGGTAGATAATTTTAAAATTATATTAAATGGTAAAAAAATGACATTGCTATATGCTGGGCATACCTATAATTTTCACAGAAATAATAAACACTCGTCAGTGTGTTTTAAACCTTGACACATCTTTTCCAGTTGTGTGCACAAAATTTTGTCGAAATGTGTTTTGTGTTTTAGAAGTTATGACAAAAGTTAATTTGTATGGGAAGTAAAAGCTCGGTTAGGTTAAGGGTTTTGTAAGAGTACTAACCTAATATGCAACTATAAAGCTATTCTCTCATACCACAACGAGCCTGAGTAGGTACATCAACAACTTTGTAAAATATGCGCTTACTTGGGCCATTGTTATATTGGAAAATAGTTTTACTACGGCATGTTGAGTTGGTATCATAACGATATCCTAAAAACATTAATTTACCTACAGTTGTTGATTTTGCATGTTTATTTATATAAATGTTTATTTTAAAGGTTTTTATACATTTAGGTGTTTAATAAAGAAAATTATAAGTAATACTGGGGGCGATTCTAGCGTGGCCGCTAAATTTATGATTAAAATTTGACAGGTCTTAAAGTGATGCTGTCTTTTTCCAGCCTATAGGCGGTAACAAAGATAGAAACATTTTTAGACCTGTCAAATTTTAGCCTTAAATTTAGCGGCCACGCTAGAATCGCACCCATTTTGTTACTACAGTAGAAATAATGTAAAAAGCTACATTATGTTATTTCTTAGAATGACAGCAGTGTGACAAAAAGACGGAGCGATGCGTAAGATATTGGAGCGACAGAGACACGTATTGCTCCAACTTGCTCTTACGCATACTCGTAGCTCTATCCTGCTGTTGTTTTACAAGCTACATCATTTTAATGATGCGTGTTAGATTCAGATTCAGATAATTTTATTCAATGTAGATTCTTTACAGAATACTTATTGAATGTCATGCAGAATACAATGCAAATAGAACGAGTCTACGCCGTTTCGGATCGTGCTATGGCAGCGTGAAAGAAGCGGCAAGAAACCACTGCACTGTTATTGATTTTGCATGTTTGTTCTAATTTATGTCAATTAGCTAAATTAAGCTTAGATAAAGCTTTTGTACATAGCATTAAGAAATATATTTTTTTTTACTTTGTTTTGTTGATTTTGCATGTTTATTTTTATGTTGATTTGAAAGTTACTGTGTATTTAACCGTAACTTCTAGAAAAAAATCGTATTATTTTGTTACTAACTGTCCACAATACTGATAAAATTTTGATTTATGTTATAAATATAAAAATATGTACAGTTATGTCGTATTATTATGCCTTGTTCCATTGTGATATTGATAAAAATAAAACACTTTGTGGTTATTTATAAATTACCTACACAAAAATAAGTCCAAATAAGTGAAAAGTATTTAAAATTACAAACACTTGTGCTTGTGATTGTACAGGCAGGTAGGTATTTCTCTGAATAAAATTTATCGGGGGCAAATGACACTGGGGGCGTTTGACACGGGGGCATTTGACAATGGGGGCAAATGCGACTAACCCGTAAATATAAGAATATGTCTGTAAGAAGTTACACACTCAACAAGAAAATTCATAGTATTGTTCTTAGATTATGAATAACGGCAGCTTACGTATTGTTAATTGAAATAAACTGTTCTTAACGAGGCAAACTAGAGGGTGTGTCACGGTACGGGTGTGTCAACTCTAATACAGTCTTCTTTTGTAGGTATACGTGATGCAATTCACGTCAATCATAGACAAATTTATACTCGTCAATTGGGTGTTTTCCGTGACGTCTTTGAACTACGTTTTTTTAAGTCACTGTTTGGTAATTTATTTTTTTAGACAGTAAAATATATGAAATCTACTAGCTGATGCCCGCGACTTCATCTGCGCAGGTTTATAAATTGTAGCCTATGTGTTATTCTGATATATAAGCTGTATTCCAAATTTCAAGTCGATAGTAAGAGTGATTGCTGAGATAAACAGGCAGAAAGGGCCCTAAGTCAAGTGGCTTTCTACTATCGCAAACACCACAGTAAATATATTAGCTAAAGCAGTATGGAAACTCCTAACAAACGTCCAAAACTGGCGCACTCACACATGCGCACACCGCTACAGGAAAATAAGCAGTTTTCGCGCTGAAGTAAGTCGTGCGTGCCAAAACCATGATACAAAGAAATAGGTACATATAGAGTCCCTATAAGTATGTCGCTGTCCTTGTCCGATAAAAGGCGACTAAGTGTCTTTATCTACCCTTGTATCATAAAAGGCGACTAAGTAAAGAACCTAGGTCGAAAGACGAAAAAAATTGCCCCCTCATACAAAACGCGCTATCGGCTGACGCAGTTTCTAATGCTATTGCCAATTGAACATAAAAAAATATTATTTCGTAATTCGACTTCTTACGGAAAGTTGTTTAGTGTTACGGTACGAAAACATGCTAGAACAAAGTTGATAGAAGCACCCAATATTTGAGTTCATCATAATTCTTATTTCAAAAATTCTGGGTTACAACCCTGACGCTCCGACGCAGAATAGTTCTTTTTTCAAAAAAAGGCCGAGTTTCCATACTGCTTTAGCTTATATATTTACTGTGCAAACACTATAGTAGAATAGAATAAAAACGTATGGGATTGATATTAGCTGTCACCCAACATTTCGTTAGCTAATGTCCATTCGATACATTTGCATTCTATTCTAATAGCGTTTGCGAATGTAAAAGCCACTTGACTCAGGGCCCAGACAGACAGACAAACAAACAAAATCGCAACATAAGGGTTCCCGTTGTTACTATTTTGGTTTGGAACCCTAAAAAAGATTTTAAAGGTAAGATAATGTTCCTGCAACTAGCAGTTGGACTACAAAAAATAAATGGTACAGCAGCACTGCACTTACTTTCTCGCAATACTCAAGGAAAAACTATAAACCGCAAACTTAAATTTGTAATGCCATACACATAGTATGAAAATACAAACTTTTATTTACGTTTTTCCAAAAAAATGTTCAAATGAAATATACAGATCAATTCAGAATTCAAATTGTCAAACATTAAAACAAACAAACTTCAAACGATTTCGAGTAAATCACATGTTTAACTTTTGGTAGTACTGGAACACCCTTTATATGAATTTTCACAGATCAATGGATACTACCGTAGGATACTTGCATGCACATTTTTTTAATTTCCCTACACATGTTCCTTATGGATAATTGTTCAGTTTGGTCTACTGAGCAAGCCCATTCAGTTTTTGGTACACCCTGTGTACTAAATTTTGTTGAAAAAAATCATAAATAATATCCAGTCAGGTAGACAACCAATCCAGGATTAATATTATAGAGAATTTTAATAAACTCAATGGAACCAATTTTGGGTAAATCACATATTTACGTTTTGGTGGTACAGGAACACCCCTTATATGAAATTACACAGATCAATTGATACTGGTGCATGATATCTTACATGGAGATGCTTGGTCATGCAAAGTTTCATCAAGATTCTATGAGTCGTTTTTGAGAAAATTTAAATTTTTCATTTTCGTTGTATGACAGCTACCCTCAAAATGAGAGCCAGAAGGAAACCATTCAGAACCCTTCGATGGATTTGCATAAAACTCCTAAATTCAAAATATGGTGTCAATCGGACCATTCGTTTAGCCGCTAGGCCAAAGCGTGACGGCCAGACCGACCGACCGACCGACCAACCGACCGACCGACCGACGGACGGACATTTTTGGGAGACTTGTTTTTTATGATGTATAAGTGATATAGAACACATTTTTGAGATAATTAGAAAACCTTTTTTTTTCACGAATACAATACCTTTCTCGCTCCGCTCGAAAGTAAAAAGGTGTGTCACGGGCTCCGTGGTCACGGGTGTGTCAAATACACTCTTTTTGCTTGTGTACGTGATGTGATTCACGTCAGTAAAGTCGGCGTATCACGTCCCCGCTCCCTCTGTGCGATTGGCATGCATGTGCCCTGATTACGAAATAGGAAAACTGCACACATCTATACATACTCGTATAATAAAATCGTAAACTCTTTAGTAAAATCTTAGATTCTGTACATTCAAAATTTTCACGAAAATAATCATCTTGTGGGTCATAAAAAAGTTAGAACCTATTAGGTAAAAAAGGTAGAACCTATTTTTTTAATTTTTGTCTGTTTGTCTGCGCTATAAACTCCGCAAACCACTGAACCGATTGAAACAGGGTTTTTGATTATGTATTAAGCTTAAATTTGTGCAACATCTAAAGCTTTGTTTCATTGCAATCGGTTCACTCAAACAGAAATTACGCGTATAAGTATTAAACGGCCTTTGCACTAATAAGTCACAAACTACTGAACCGATTCCAACAGGGTTTTCAAAAAAGTTTTTGGCTTACTTCCGTGCAAAATATAAGCCTGTTTCATTGCAAGCGATACACTCAAACTGAAGTAATGCGCGCACAAAGTTTCAAGCGGCGAAGCCGTTTGAATCATTCCAGTTGTTTAAGTAAGTATACTGTAAAAGACGAAACTCCGCGCGAAATAAGTCGTGGGCACAGCTAGTAAGCAATAAATAGTACTTACTTTTGAGCGAAGAGTTGAAGATGATGAAAGTAGTAGAAGGGAGTCCAGGAAGGTCGTAAAAGGTGGGTGATTTGTAGTTGTGGTTGTTGAGATAAACAGTGTCACACCTGTTCAGATTTTTCGCTACGCAAATTTCGAAGATAAGGAGGGGGGGACTGTATTTTTTTTGGTATTCTTTATCATAGCTTCGACTGTTGGCTGCTAAACTAAGTCGTAAAAAAATAAAAAGATCTATTTTGAAATGCTTAAATCTCTTTCATATGATACCCCTCTCGACCTAGTCACGACTGTTTTAAATTTTTCTCCCCTTTAAGGCCCCATTTTGGATAAAAATTAAAATGTTTTCTTAATTATCTTGTTTGAAATATAATTGGGCAAGCATATTCTAAAACTATTCCAAATTTCAAGTCGATAGAAGTAGTTGCTGACATAAGCTGGTGACAGACAGACAGACGAAGTTGCACCATAAGGCCGGTATTTCACTGGGACACCATGGCACGCAACCAGTCGCCGCTACCAACAAAATGTATACAGCTATAGAGAGTTACTCACCTGGTGTCCGTTTGGTTGCGCAACCAATTTGGCGGCGCAACCAGTTCGGATGCTGGTCGCGCTACCACTCCCATTGAAATATAGCCCTTAATACTGTGGCCGCAGGGTGTGTCTTTACTGGTGTCTAGTTACGGACACCAGTGGCGCAACCAGTCGCGCCACCGTGGTGTCCAGGTGAAATTCCGGCCTATGGGTTTCGTTTTTATCATTTTGTTTCGGAACCCTAAAAATTGTAACAGATATACATATAAGGTGTAATTTAATTAGACCCAAATATTTCTAGGGGTGGTGTAACTTTGATAAAGAAACAGGTTTTTCAAAGTTTTAGCGAAATCGACTCGCTGGTTTTTTTTTTGTAATTTTCAAACAAAAAAATAATAAATCTTTGCAATCATCCTGTAGTATTGATTTCCACCGTACTACAAGTATGGCACCTGCACACTCACACACACAAGATCGGCCGCCTTGCGCGCGATTGGCTTACGACTATTCATTCAATTAATTCAAAGGGCGGCAGCGCGGGGGGGGGCAAGCACCACGACGTCTGCGGCCGCGGGACGCTCTGTGTGGATCGCGCATGCCACGCACGCACCGACCGAGTCCCTACGAAATAAGCTAGAAACCTAGCATTCGCGCCTCGTGCTACGCCTTGCAGGATCGGATGAGCGTCGACAGGCCGGACCTTTACCTACCATCGCCTACATAGGTACCTAACTGTCCTATAAACGGACCATGGGTTGTGCCGTGGGCAGAGGGAGGAAGGAGCCTATACCTACCTAGGCAGCTACTTGCCTGAGGAGTAGGTAGTTAGGTACCTACATAACAAATTCATTCATTTATTCATATCGTTGTGGGTTGCAAGGTTGATGACCGTACTCACAAACCCTGGTACCGCCAGATGCCAAAGGCCTCTGACATGGCTCATTAACGACTACATCCGTAGATAGGTAATAGTCGGGACCATCGGGTTGACGTGCCCTCCGAAGCAATCATGTAACATTTCGGACAATCGGGTGATTCATCCTGCAATATCCTAACCAAACTGGGCTGGTCGCACAAAAATATTTTTGTTTGACAGTGTCCCCATCGGGAAACGAACCCAGAACCTCCTGATCGAGAGCCAAGCACTCTAACACTAGACCACGGAGGCTGTAGGTACATAACAAATTTACAAGTACCTATTGCTATAATACGCACCTAAAGTACAGTCAAGAGCACATCACGCCTGACACATTGGACTTTGTACCGTTTTTATTTCAATAGACGTACGGGCTAGAGTCGCACTGCAAGTGTCAAGCTTGACCTGTAGTTGACTGTACCTACTTGCGGTCGAAATGTATGGCACGTCATACCTACCTACTTTTCGCCCGCAATCCCGAGCTGTTGCGTCCTATACCTCTTCTTACGTGCGCACGTACAGTCAAGAGCACATCAAGCTTGACACATTGGACTTCGTACCGTTCTTATTTCAATAGACATTCGGGCTAGAGTCACACTGCGAGTGTCAAGGTTGACCTGTCGTTGACTGTACATGATTAAGGACCATAGTTAAGGACCTTAGGTACAGTCAAGAACAAGTCAAGCTTCATAGTTTCATCATGATTAGCCCGTACAAAGTCCAACGTGTCAAGCTTGACTTGCTCCTGGCTGTACCTAGATATTCAAGAACCTATTTTTCAATTCAATCCAATTAAAACTAGAAAAGTTCGTAGGTTCCTACTTCTCTCAATTAAGCTCTTACGACGGTATCAGAGTAGGTAATCTTTACCTACCTACTTACCACCGTTTTTGCTACGTCCATCAGTTTACTTAACCTACCATACTTATGAGAAGGAACTAGGATATCATTATCATAAGATCCCATAAAAAGTTATTGGTCAACTCGTCCGATCCGAACTAGGACCATCTGGGACGAGTTGATAAAATTCAAAATACACCCCCCTTAGTTGCTCTACAATTAATTTTACATCGACAACAAAAGTCACCACGCTTATTAGCGTTGCAGCTGGCACACTTCCTGGACAGGTACCTTCTCGTACCGTTCGCGTTCGAGACGGCAGCTAGCTGGAGTACGGAGGCCAGGGAGATCGGGCGTCGACTTAGGGCGCAAGGTTGTGACGCCCGTTCTGGGTCATTCCTGGTGCCATGGGCACCTTTGCACCAGAATCGACCAGGGGCAGCTTGCCTCACTTCTTGTCAAAAGTACAATTATGATGAGTTTTATGTTACCACGCTTATTAGCGTTGCAGCTGGCACAACGGACAGCTGTTATTTATTAGTGACCGCAGCAGCAAGGTGGTAGCACGCTACTGCCCGCCCTCTGGTTGATACCGCCGGCGACTAAGTCGCCTTTTACGACATGCATGGGGAGAAAGGGTTGGTGCTATTCTTGCGCCGGCACACGCATGGACGAACAGAACAGAGGATAAACAACATCAGCTCTTGGACAGGTACCGTCTCGTACCGTTCCAGGTCAAGACGGCGGCTAGCTACAGTACGGAGGCCAGGGTAATCTTGCCTCACTTCTTATCAAAAGTACAATTATGATGAGTTTTATATCACTTACTTGAGAAATAATTTCCCATACAAACATCCACACCCCTTTTTACTCCCATAGAAGATTTCCGGGATAGATAGGTACTATGTACCTAGATATGTCCTTCCCAGGGTAAAGGCAAATTTTATCTAAATCGGTTCAGCGGAACAAGCATGAGGAGGTATTGATTGTCTTTGGTTACCTAAGCTTTCTTTTAAACTTTACCTGAAGAGTAGAAAAACAAATTGTAGGACGACACGGGAACAGAAACATTGTCTGGTATCAAGTCGTCCTAGCTGGACCAAGATCGGATCGAACAAGTTGACGAAAAAATCCACGCAGAATTTCACATAAATGAATGCTTAGCTGGTACCTGCCTAAAGATGTCCTTCCCAGGGTAAAAGC
The DNA here is from genome assembly GCA_947532105.1 of Athrips mouffetella. NCBI lineage: Eukaryota > Metazoa > Arthropoda > Insecta > Lepidoptera > Gelechiidae > Athrips > Athrips mouffetella. The sequence goes on along the minus strand of OX383981.1, from coordinate 14,627,769 downwards.
AAATTTTATCTAAATCGAATCAGCGGAACAAGCATGAGGAGGTATGGATTGTCTTTGGTTACCTAAGCTTTTTATCAACTTTACCTGAAGAGTAGAAAAACAAATTGTGGGACGACACGGGAACAGAAACATTGTCTTTTATCAACTCGTTCTAGCTGGACCAAGATCGGATCGAACAAGTTGACGAAAAAATCCACGCAGATATTCACATAAAAGAATGCTTAGCTGGTATCTATCTAAATACATTTGGAAATAGGTAACTACCTACAACATTCACCACGCCGCCGCCGCGCCGTTAGCGTTGCGACTGGCACAATGGTCGGCAGAGGTTGGTGACCGTAGTATGGTGTGGTAGGTACGATAAGCCCCCGTAGTTGGATATCCCTTAGTCGCTTTTTACGACTCCCAGTTGTTTTGTATCATTCATTTTACATTGCATTTCCATTTTTAATTAGACAATCAATAGTAGGTGTAAGTACCTACTTACAGGCCGCGCGACGAGTTACTTAAGGCCTCTGGGAGGAGTGGAGGGGGTATGCGCAGTTGCAATATTTGCAAGCAAAATAGGTAGGTACTACTGCACATACCCCCTCCACTCCCGTCCAGACTCCGTCCAGCTTTTACTCGTCGCGCGGACTGTACCTAACGTGTCAGTAGGTAATTTAATTATCTAGATTTTTGTGGAAGGCAGGTATTGTCAAGACTCAAGAGCAGTGTCAAGCTTGACACTTGCAGCGCGACTCTAGCTCCTCCGGCGATTGAAATAAGAACGGTACAAAGTCCAATGTGTCAAGCTTGAAGTGCTCTTGACTGTACCGTAGTAAAACAATTTTGTAGGTACCTATTTATTTATTGACAAGCTCTGGTAGGTAGGTATTACAGTTTTTAGCGTCGGTTGATTGATTAATATTTATTCGAAACAAGTAAAGTCAAATAGGGGACCGCGGCTCGGCGGCTCTGTCGGCATGCTTTGACCGCGGTAGCACACGTGCGGGCGGCATTTGTCAAAGGTGAAGCTATGAAATCGACATAACTTTAACTTCCCATCACACTTTCAGGCTTTGGACTGTCAAATTAATACAACTTGATTTTCGTAAGTAACGAAAGTAGGTACCTAATTGTAGTTAATTTGAAATCCTATACCTACCTACGTGTTACTTACTGTAGTGTAACCTACTAAATCAGTTTTACAAGATTATTTACAAAATTATTTACACGAGTCACTTTAGTTTTCACCACATCAAAATGTTGAACGTGACCACCTATTTGTCGGATACATTGTCTTGCACGGTCAATGCTGTGTCTGCGCACTTCACTTAAAACATCAGTTTCACTGGTAATGCGGGCGCGCAGTTCCTCCTCGGTGCGAATAGTATGGCCGTCATTGCCATACACAAGGTCCTTGGCCCTACCCCAGACGTGGAAATCTAGCGGCGTGAGATCCGGCGAACGTGCTGGCCAGGCGATTGGACCACCGCGCCCGATCCAACGCCCCTGGAACTCCTGCGTCAGGTAATTCCGCACCGTCCGGTCGTAGTGCGCCGGCGCGCCGTCGTGCTGGAAATACAACCAGCGGCGGTTCCACACCGGAACTTTCAGCAGCAGCTCAGGGAGGACACGCTGCAGGAAGTCCAGGTACGTCGCCCCGTTTAGTCTTGGGAGGAACCAGGGTCCTAATAACACCCCGTTCAGCACACCAGCCCACACATTGACACTTATCCGGTATTGGAAGTGGTCCGGACGAATCACTCGCGGGTTGTGGTCACATCAGTAATGGGCGTTATGGATGTTGAACATCCCTACACGAGTGAACGTGCATTCATCGGTACAAATTTACAGCACTTGTCACTATTTCTCCGACTTCATGGTAACATATTGCCATGTTTTGGTATTCTTGGTTCGTAAAACCGTAAGGCATTTTGCCAAATATCAATCGCGGCCATAAGACGTATGCGTAATGCACAAGGTAAGTAGAGCAACTGAAGGCGGGCGGGCGGGCGCACGCGGCGCCGGCGGCACGATGCACCGGGCCGGTCGCGCGTGCGCATGCGTGTGTTGGCGGTTGGACAAAAAGAGGGCGGGGTTTACGCACCGCTCACTGCATTTCATTCATATTTTTTATTAGTGTGAATGTATCGATGGTGCCACGTGACACTACAGAGTGTTCATTTTACGAATTTTAGTGGTATTGTTTTTGGGATTTTTCTCGAAAACTAGCGAATAGAAATCAATAAAAATAACACCAATGGTATTCATTTAGATGCTTGAGATAACCCTAACAATATTTGGGTCTAATTAAATTACACCTTATATACACACACAAACAATCTCGAACCCCAAACGCATTTACCGCCTCCGTTTCGTTGTAAGTAAAACACTTTGTTTAACTCTCGGTGACGTCTAAATAAAATTGCACTATTAGTGCTACGTAAACACCTTCCTGACCTACTTGCTTACATGAATACACTTGTTTTTGTTTTACTTTGCTTTCTCATCAATTGAATTTTATTCATCAGAAAAAAATGGCCGATTCTGACTATAAAACTGTAGGATTTTCAACATGTCATAACAAAAAAAATCAGTCTCCATTATAAATTGCTGCGCTTTTTGTATGCGAGGTATTTTTTAGGGTTAAGTACCTCAAAAGGAAAAAACTGAACCCTTATAAGATCACTTAATTTTCATTTTGTCAAGACCCTTTTTCTCCAGAACGGGAAAGGGTATCAAGTTGAAATTAATATCAAATATTAAGGTTGATGGGCCCTTAAAGCTGTGAAAATTTTAAGCTTCTACGACAACACAATCAAAAGATACGACCATTTATGTGTCTCCATCTCCATACATTTGTGAACCAAACCAAAACCTTTAGGTTACTTCCTGTTGACCTAGAATAAAGAAAGGCAAGACGCTAGGTCTCATAGCACAAGCAAAGAAAAAAGTCTAAAATTATTAAATATTACAACTTTTCTTAAACAAAACCGATTAAGTTGAGCTCCCGTTTCAAGTATATTCATTATATAGAGAGGTCAGGTTAGAGTGGACAAGGAGTTTTTCAAAAGGGCAAAAGCTTGAACAATATGCTCTGGTGAATGGGTACGGAAACCTTAGGGCGCTAGTCCAACTCGCACTTGGCTGTATTTTTTTTTTGCTTTATGTTGACAAACATATGTCAAAAACCTGAAGTCCGATTTGTTTAAGAGGAGGTAAATCACTTGAGTTATGTGTATGACATGTATTGCTTGATAGGCACTGTTGATAGGTAATTTTATAAGGATTATTTTTTTCTTTGACAGTTGTGACTTAGCGTCAACAGTTTTTTAATAAAATTAATAACAATGAAAATAGGGACATATTTGAGGGGAGGAGGAGGTGAATCCGACACCCTAGGACTGGGGAACTCTCAGGATATATATATTAGGTCTTTACCTATGAAATTGCCGTTTTGTATGGCGAATATTAGTTAAACTCAATTTTCAGTACTAACATTTTTGCATTTTTCTCAGGAATTATAAATCCAATTTTTCTTATTTTTTTAAGCATTATTCGGAAGACATTAAGCTAACAGAAGCTTAAATTAAATTTTCGAAAATATTATCTGTAAAAAAATATAACAAATCTAATGATGAAATCGGACGACATTTAAGACGAACAATTTTCAAACCTTTAATTTTATATATCAAACTAAAAATAAAAACTTTATTTTATGCGTAAATTGATAACCTTGAAGTCAACTTTTAAATATAAATCAAATAAAAAAAATTGCATTAGAATTATAGGAATTATGATCTCATTAATCTGTAAGAAAATTTCGGCAATTTCATAGGTAAAGACCTATTACTTCTGTGGTTCTTAGGAACGATCCTGCACCAAAATTAGCTTTAGGGTTTATTTTTAACACAAAAAAAATATATTCCCGTACTATCTCTTTCTTACTCTTGACCTCGACCTAGTCTTGAGGACAGAGAAGAGGTCTACGATGGAACGAGCTTGCCCAGAAGAAGCCTATTCACTCGCGACTTAAATAGATTCGGGAGGAACACAGATGCAGGCAGAGAATTCCACTCTTTAGCCACTTCTATTTTGTCAAAAATAAGTAAGTACCTAGTTATGACATAGATTTCATCAGGCTAGTGGCTGGCGTGAATAAGCTTTAGCCAGAGTTTTAAAGTCGCTAAATGGCCTCCGACTGACATGATACGACCGTTATCTATGATCTAAGATAGTAACTAGCCATAACGGCTTACGTGCCTTCCGTATCACAGAAACGCTCTTATGCTAGTAGCATTCGCCCATCCAGGTATTTACCGCGGGCAAAGTTGCTAAAGAAACTCGCTATTTAGCTCTTCAACTTAATTACCAACTATAAAACGAATGTAACCAACATACTATATACACCAACATTCACCCTTCAAATGACATTGAGCACGCAAGTAAGTGCACCAGTGATTGCGTAAGCCAATGACACCATGCCGCGCCTCCGCGAGCCGCACCCTGATTGGCTGACGAGGAACAGGACACGTGCGCAACTGCGCAAGCGCAGCGATTGCATTGATTTATTCTTTGAATTTGGAAGACTTTGAGGAAAGGTCGATAAACCGGTTATTTAAAGTTAAAGGTCGGTTATCGGGCCAGTCACATTTTCATTTGAAGGTAAATCCATAAGTCAGCTGACTAAATAAATACTTTGATTAAGTTAAAAGTTTTGGGATAAAATAAAAAAAATTGTCTCTACGCAACGACTTTGTGATTCAGAGTTATTTTCAGATTGGTGTAAAAATAAATACATATACTGGGTGTACATGCAGAAGCGTGCGATAATAGCTCAAGGGTGTGCCCATAACACGAAACTGAACAACTTTTCCAAACATGTGTCTTAATGTGAGAATTTGTTTTTGCTTCTCCATAAACACCTTCAACAGTCGAAACAACACTATCGACAGTGCATTTTGTATGGAGAAGTCAAAAATATTCTCCGATTTCGACCCATGTTTCTTTGGAAAAGTTGTTTAGTATCATGGTCTGAGCATACCCTTGTACACCCAGTAATAGGTTGTTATTGTTACATTAAAACCACAAGTTACACAAAATCAAGACAGCTTGAAACTGTGTCATTAAAGTTTCTTTTTCTTATTTCTGTTTTCAAAGAAAGAGACATTTTATTATATACAATTTTGAACTTCAACAAGGCTTTGAACCTTTAGCTTAAAGAACATAGCGCCATCTAGTGTGGAATAGAAAAACTAAAACAGATGAATCAAGAGATGGCGCTGTCGGGTTTCTGAAACAAGCTTTTTTCTTTTTCTATCAGGTAATTTAAAAAATGGTGATAACGAATTTTCTAGCTATATCGATCTTTCGCCCCCTGTATTGTAAATTTCGTTGAAATCGTTAGCCATTTTTGAAAACGCGACTACAAAATATATTTACATTCAAAAATATTCCTTGTTGATAGGGTGTTTTCCAGCACCATTTGAAAGTTCAATTCATCATTAGGAAATGATAAAAAGAAACTGGTATTTAGTGGATGTACCAACCCGGTATAGAAAACCTAAATATTACTAATAATTTTAAGTTGTGTTATACAAATTGCCATGTTCTGTGTTTGTCCTAGGAACTCTCACACCAGTTATAGTGCGAGGCAAACAACTTGAACAATAATCAATGGGGGAAGCTTTGCGCATGTCAGTTTGTATGTAAAATCGACTCTGCACAGTCAAGGTCGTAAGAGCTATCCTATATTTTGGAGAAAAAATTCATATCAGGCCAAATTCTTGTAAACGGCCTTTAAATGCAATTTTAAGAGACTATATTTTTTAATCCACCCAAATTTAAAACTGGAAGGTACAACAAAAGCAAAGAAGAACTGATCTGATAGCATTTTTATCATAAGTCTAATGCAAGGATTGATGAAAGTACAGGAAGCAAGGGAAGTATGTCAAGATCGTAGCAGGTGGAGGACTGTGGTCTCTGCCTACCCCAACGGGAAAGAGGCGTGATGTTATGTATGTATGTATGTCTAATGCAACTTTGACATTTACGTAATTTTTTTTTCAGATTTAATTGTTTTCCTTTTACAAATACTCGTATAGGGGGATTATATACTTAAAAAAAAGATATACATAAAGGTAATTAAATGTAAAGTAAATAATATTTATAGCATTTTTGCCCTTTTTTTGTGGAATTTATAATACCTTTATTATTATTTTTTTAAATCATGCGGTCTTTAATTTGGGTGGATTACTAATGAATTATTTTATAGACCAGCTAATCTAATTTTTGATGCTGATATGAATTTTTGTTGAATCTTCATACAGTGAAATAGTTTGGCTCTCAGGGGCTATAATAGTAAGGGTGATGAATGACAAATTTCTATATGATTTGCTCATGTCTGCCTCTTTGAATGATGATAAGGAGCATCCTCTAGAAGATACAAAAAATATGGGCGGACATCCACACCCCTGCGTTTTTGAGGAATTAAGTTTTAACTATTTTGAAATTTGACAATGAAACATACACCTGGCAGACCATGACTATCTGATTAAATACAATGTATAAAACCCCAGAAAAATGGTCTGCCACCATAATAGCCCTGCGTCGTAAAGTTACAGCGCTTCAAAATGCTAAAGTTCACTACTTCGTCCCGTGATAATGCAGAGCCCTGCATGTCTGCCTCTTCGATTTTCTACACCTTCAGAAGTATTTTAAACAGGAGCCACAAAGGCAGACAAAAAAAACATTTTTAGTATCTTTTTTTCATTTTTTCTCAGGTACATCACCATTGTGTATTCTTTTCACTACCTGATGCTGGCGGAATTGTGAATACACAAACCATAATAATAACTTTCTTGCTCCCTTCGAAAGTAAAAAATTTAAAAGATATTTTGTGAAAATTATTATTATTAGATATAGGACAGGCAGCAATTTTGCTGATAAGTCCTTCAGTGTTGGTTTTTCTTTTTCAATAGAGAAGTAAATTGATAACTTTGTTATTTTAAAAACCATTAACTATGTTTTAAAATTTTTACATGATTTTCATCTTCAAAAAAAAGATATTAATTTGAGTTAAAATTTAAACAATAAAATATTTTCACAGCACCTATTTCTTAAAATAGCTCTGATATGGGGTTTAATGTTCGATAATTGAATATGAAGATCTGAGGTAGCATTCTAATGCTGTTAATATTGATAGTTTGGTTCAAATTGTGAATGGATTATGTATCCAGTTGATTTTCCTTAACTTCTCTAGACAATATGCACGACCCCAAATAAAACAGCATGACAATTTTACGCCCTATAACCCTTCCATGGAACTCCAGGCTACCGTAGAACACCATTTGGGAACCACTGATATAGACAGATGAGATGCTTAGTAATAAGTCTTATCAGCACCTATTGAGTATTGAACTCTAAAGAACCTAGTTTTTTTTAGTTGGCTGACGACATTAGCAGACGTCACTTCTGAAATATCTTTAAGTCTACAACCCTATGGCTTGGTAAATTGCCAATACCTATTAATATAGTTAGTGTCCTTGAAAAACATTGAATGTCGACTACTACAAACGCTACAATGAAACACAAAAAACTTGCAACGTTCAGTGGATTTGACATATATACTACAAACTGTATATGTATAAGGCAGAACATTAAAATAATTTCTTCAAATATACTCTGGTTCATCTGGTTCGTGGTAGTTTGTCTGGTTCTATGGCTGCAAAATGTGTTAGTAAGCATTTGCCATGCTAAAAATTTTTAGGTATAGCCGTCAATTTTAGAAAGGAGCCAATTCTTGAATTTTCTATGGAAATTTTTTGAAATTCAAGAATTGGCTCCTATCAAAAATTCAAGAGCTATGTACCTAACTAGTACCTGTAAAAAATTTGGTGCAATTTGGTGAATTTGGCGATATAAGACTATAAGGGACCGGACTATAATGAGACGCAAACATACAGCCTCTTCGAATGCCCATACTGTCCTGTTTCGTCTAAGAAAATAATATTAGCATTTATTGTACAATTAACTGCAGTTGGAGCTCTCTGCAACTCACTAATGATGACACAAGAGTGCATAATCTTCTTCATGGTGAAAATACATTTGAGTAAGTTTTAAAATGGTATCATACTAGATTACAAAAATAATTTTATAGAGGTATTTTATGCACCAAAAAACACGTTCATGCCCCATGACAATGATACTGCCCCCCATGACGCGAAATAAAATCACAGGCAAGTAAACTTAGACTTAAATGCAACCTTCTTGATAGCAACCTTTAGTATAAAAATACTGGCTGGGCTGATATAAAAGAAACTAATTAAAAAGCATACTTACAGCTTGTTGCTGGCCGGAAATGTTCGAATTCAAATTCCGAATAGCGAAAATTGTCGGCACGTCAAAATGGAAACGAAACACTGTTTTCTAATGTTTTCGGCACTAAACACTAAGCTAAACACAGTTTAAAATAAACGGGTAAGTGAGATTTTAAATTAGAGTTCTACTGATTTTATATATTTATAATTATTTTGAAAATTTTCGCGAAACACGGCGGTCAACTTGCGAATGTCATGTCAAAAAAATTTTAATTGACACAGCACGCACAGCAGTCTGGCAGGGATGCCAGGTCGAAATTTTGTGTTTTCCCCAACCAAACTAACTTGTTTTTTCCCCCAAATTCGCATTTTCGGCAGTTTTTTTTTTCACAGAAATAACGGGAGTCAAAATTCGTGATTTCCGACGACGAATATAACAATGATGTGTTTAGTTTGCAGGCAATATATTAACAGCATATAATTTGAAATTTCATAATCTAGTGCTGTTCTTAAAAATATTCTAAAAATAAAAGGGATAGTTTTTGAATCATAATTCGACCAAGCCTGCTGGGTAATAAATTAGCAGGCGCAGTGGAAGGTTTCTCCAGAGGACCTGTCTGAGTTATGACACTTTGGGCTGCGATACGCAGCGCTGAAAATTAAGTACTTACACTTACATACTTTCTTGTTCCGCTGATGAAGACCAACACCTTGATGATGAGGCCGTCTTCTGCATAAAAGGGAACAAGGATGGAAGGGATAGGAGAATTGTAGAAGTCTTGATCTTCTTTTCTTCAATACCGGTGCAATCCAACCGGTGACAATACACAAGCACTACCTACACAAGTTTTCAAAGCCACTGCCCTCAAGTTATCCGGGCTATTTCCGGAGGTAGTTCAAATAGTTTAAGCACAAATATTCCTCACAACAAAAAGGGTAGGCCCGTGTGAGAGTTCTAGGCAATTTCACAAATGGCGAGGTTGTATTTTTTTAACCTCCAAACTTGTTCGCGATAACAGTCGCAAGTAACAAATGGTCCATTTACTTCAAAACACAAAATTACATAGAAAAATGAGGTCAAAAAACATAACCTCTTCAAAAAACCACACGGTGAAAGGCTCGCAAATTAAAATTGTTTTACACTAAAGTTACAAACCTTTTTAACTGTCCTTTAACAAATACTTAGGTCCTTTTTAATAAAAAAATACTAGCTCAACGAACCGCGCAGCTTGCAAGATCGGAATCTTAGACTATATAATACTAATCGGAATGACAAGCTGTGCGTTCCAATATGCACTAACAGACTGCTTTAGAGCACTGTGAGCGCGCTTAAGTCGGTCCAAATTGACCAAAAGCGTGCTCTAAAGCACTCGCTCGTTCACCGCCTTACGTCATTGATGACGTCATCGTTTCTGCTATCAGTGCTTTAGTCAAATAGGTGGAGCAGTGAAAGCGCTAATGTCAAAATCGATTTGACACATATTAAATCCCACACGTTTGCAGCCAGCTGATTTTTCTCAAGTTTTGATTTTAATGAGTTTGTCTCTAATGGAAATGAGAGTCGATTTGGCGCACATTTTTCAGGGATTAGCTTAGGCTTTGTTAAAGAAAATAAAAACAAAACTGACATTTTGACAGATGAACACGTGAGCGCGCTTAAATCCATTCCAAATTGACTAGAGCCATTAAAGCAGTGATAGCTTTGTGAGCGTGCTAAATCAATTTGGACCGTCCGTGAGTACTGTATACGCTTTTAGCAGCGTTTGTACAATTTGGAACACAGCGAAGGTCGCGTTCCTAAACGAGAAAAAAATTATACATGACAGCTGACAGTTGTGTTGCCACTTCAAAATAGGTGCTACTAAATTCGATAAAAAAGTTTATGCAAAATCGAACAGTTTTCTCAAAATATGGTATTATTTATACAGGTCTTTTATACGCTAAAGGTCAAAGCTCTATGTAGATGTTATGATGTATGTGTGTGTCGGTTTTACGAGGAGTCGCTCAATAATCGATAATCGAAAATAAATTTTTGACCTCCCATAGAAACCGCATCAGCTGATAGCACATTTTGTATGGAAGGTCAAATTTGGTTTTCATATTTCGACCTATGTTTCTTAAGGGTCGGCACCCCTAGATTAGGCAAAACAAGGTTCAGCGTAATGCGATATTATAAAAAAAATACTAAAAGTTTCAAACAAAATGAATACCATTCGCTAATCTATAAAATGTAGTACTTACTAAAGAAAAAATTTCATACATTCACCCTTATAAATCTTACAATAACAACAGCTAAATATCGGGAATTTTGTGAAAATACCTGAAATAGCACTGCCGCGTAATGCTTATTGTGATTTAATTAGACTCGAATCAATAAAAAAAGACATTTCAAGTTAATAAATCGATATCAAAGAACATGACAAAGAACTCTGTTTTTTAATACGAGATGTAGGTTTTTCACAAAATGTTATGAAATCTACCTAAATTTATCGACCACAAATGCCATACAAAATGGCGAACAGATTATAACGGTTTTGAAACGCAGAGCAAAATTTGATTCGATTTTCCATCAGAACGCGGCGAGACGCCGTTGACAGCGCCGGTTCATGTCACGTTTTTTGTTGATGTTTTCGTGTACTTTTTTATGTTTGTTCCCGCAGATGTTACTTAAACTCTAAGTAAATTAAAATTTTATGTTTATATGTCAGTAAATTTATAAGTTTTGTAATGATAAAAAGGAAATATTATTTTGTATTGCTTGAAATATTGGCTTGCAATTTTGACATACTGTTCGACCAATTAGAAAATGTCATCGTGAAATTGAATGACTTTTTGTATAATCCTTATTTTTTTCTTTACAATCGCGCACAAAATACTTTTTTAGTAGGGCTCAAACATGAAGTTTCATATGAAGATAAACTCTATGAAAAAATTCTTGAACACCCAAGTAACTGTATTTCGTTTAAGTTGGAACGAAACGCTTTGAACCAAAGGATATTCAATGAAACAAAGCAACATATTGCATGATAATAGGTTTACACTACCTGTCGAATACCCCGTTTGAATGTACATGATTCGATGAGTTTTCGATTTTATTATATGTACTAGTAACCGTAACTTTGTACGCGCCATGAAAATTCTTTCATGAGCTTTAACTTTAAAGACGATTTCTGCAACTGACATCATGTTAGACTTAATGGAACTTTAACTTTAAAGGCGATTTCTGCAACTAGCGTTAAGTCTAGATTTAAAGGAGCTTTAACTTTAAAGACGATTTCTGCAACTGGCATTAATATGAAAAACTTCTTGATGAAGGTACATTTTTTCGATTAATTTTTGATCAAGAAGGCTGAATGCTAAAAATCGATCATTAAATTGACTAATAGGTACTTAAACAACTATCTTCATTTAATTTACGTTATTGTGTATAGAAAAAACCTCACGATATTATTTCATTCAAGGAGTTTATTTCATGGTTTTTGAATTCTGGCCAGTTGAATCATTGCTTCCTTATTTGAATTTTGTAAAACATTGTTTGTTTAAAAAAAAAACAGTTGAAAAACGCAATCGAAGTATTTTGTGAGAACATAGGTATATTATTGTGGAAAATTTGTGGACTTTGGATAATAAAAATTTTGGGTAAGTACCTACCAATTCTTACTTCGCCTTGTACTCCATGAAATAAGGAGTAAATTGACAAATGCCACCAACAAAAGATGTTCGCATATTAATTGGCAATTATCAAAGCAAAAATAACGAATTTACTCTGAAGTACAACATATTAAAAATATCCCAAAAACATTCAACCAAAGCATGTATCACCAATATATTCCGAAATCATCCGAAAATTTTGAATCTATATTCAACACGTTATTATTTGCCTCATGTGTCTATGATATCTGTGACGTGATTGACCACCGACTGCATTATTTTGGATTCTATGACAAATTAAACAGAGTGGTGATTTTTTACAGACTATGGCCAGACGAAAACTTCAAAGTATCTGTAATAAACAAAATAAGAAACCTCAGCACTGGACCAAAAAAAGGAGAAAGTAAGTACTTACCTATTCAACTTATGAATATTGTTTTACAAAACTTTTTGCGAGTAGAAAATGTATCATACCCTCTTACAAAACTATACAACTTTTATTATGCTGATTGTTTGTGTATTACAGAAATCATGATGGTAGTGAACCTACACAGACAAAAAATAATCCAGAGCTAGCGACTATGCCTAAAGAAGGAGAGAATCCGATTGGAAAGGAAAAATGGTATCCGCTTTAGCGATTAGCCAGGCACTATAGAAGTGTCCAAAAATTAGTGTGATTCTTTTACTTTATAACCAGGTACATTCAACAGCACGTCGGTAGAAAAGCTTTTGGGCCTTATGGCATGGTAATAAAGTTTCTACGGATGTGCGGTTGATTTAGGGATATCCTCTGCGAAATCCAAACTAGTTCTCAACCTATACACACCTATGGTAGAGGAGCCGACAAGAATTTTTCACGTGATAAGCATAGACGTATCTTATCTACGTCAAAAAATGTGTGCTAGGTACTTTTACAAACTTAAATCTGTTGCAGAGTCGACCCGACTGGAAACATGGGTCCATTGCCAAAAACTACAGAACATCAAGATGAAAACATTGACCGTGATGAGGTATTTTATTTTGTAAGCTGCCAAAAGCCTGACATACCTCCGGAAATATTTGAGACAGCAAATAATGATTTCTTAAATGGCTTAAAGCTGTCTACTGAAGGAAAGCTGGAATTAGAAAGAGCTACAGTCAACCAAAGAAACAGTACTGAATGGATGAGCAGGAGGAGAAAACTGTTGACGTCGTCTAATTTTAGAGAAGTTTGCAAGAGACGCGAAACAACTAGTTGTGCGTTTCTTACGCACCCACCGTATTTAAATACTGCATTGAAAATGAAGAAATTGCAAGAAAACAACTGGAGCAACAAGAAAGTATTTCAATTCAAAGTTGCGGACTGTTCGTGGACAAAAATCACGAATTTCTCGGAACCACACCTGATGGAGTCTACGCACAAGGAATTGTAGAATTGAAATGTCCTTCATCTCTTGAAAATTTAGAAAAAGAAGCGGCAATAAAAGTGCATCTATTTTGGAAGCTTGATAAAATATCAAAAGAATATTTAGTAAACGAAAAACACAATTGGTATTTTCAGATTCAGGGCCAATTACATATAACCAAAAAGATGTTTGTATGCTGGGAGTCTGGTTCGGGAAAAATTTGGAAATGCAAGTGCATTTAATCCGATGACATAATCAGTTCTGGGAAACAAAATTGCAGCCAAAACTTGTAAAATTTTATTTTGTGTGCATACTCCCAGAACTGGTCGATCCACGCGTATGCCGAAACATGCCCATCAAAGACCTAGACTACATACTTAAGGCTATAGAAGATAGTAAAAATAGGATATTGACAAAATCAAATTAAATTCTGATTGTGTACGGCTTCGCCGCTTGAAACTTTGTACTCGCATATCTTCTGTTTGAGTGAACCGATTGTAATGAAACTAACTGCCGCACTCAGAGACGTCACTTAAGTTTAAGAATTGTTGTAGTAATTTTTTTTAATCTTAAGTTTAATAAGTATTTTTGTGTTCTAATTATAGTACCTACCTAAATAAAATGTAAACAACCAACTTTCGATACCTTTTTATTTATTTTTAAAACACTTTTGTCCTCGAATGTACCAAGTTGAGCGAAAATTGTTAGAATCTTGAATGTTTCAGTTTGTGATTTTTTTGGGGAATTGACAGCTAGTGATGACGTCAGAATCGAGCAAGCGTTCTTAAGACAAGTTGTTCAGTTACTGATACTGATCCCGCCCCTGAGCTATGGCACGCAATTAAATTAACACCCTGTATACAAGGTGTAACAGAAAGGGTATATCGACCCTGAAGCACAGATTTGATAATGGTAAACTGACATTTACAGATCCGTCATTCCCAGGCTTGGTGCCGATAAATTTCAACCTTAATTATTGAACATAAAGTCCATAACTGCAATGTACCGCTTAGAACTCATTTTTGAATCGTTCGAGACAGGGTAGGGCTATCACTTTACGAGATAATGAGTGAGGCGCAAGTAGGTAGTTATGTACAAGTGTTCAATCAAATGTGCAATCTTACCAACCTAAATCATATCAGAGTGCGACCGGGTGTATTTATAATTTAAAATTTTACCTACTTTCATAATGTAAAAAATCTCGATATTTTTTGTTTTTACGTTATACGCGTACCCTTAACAATATTTTCTTGTCTTTGTATATCTAGCCATTGTCCAAAAGTTTCACAAAAACATATGTCGCTGATTTTTCTCTCAAGCCGTGCAGTCCGTTGAGTGCATTCTATGCGTGACTTTCGAACGCATTCACGCATCGCTGGTCGTACTTACAGTGCGGATTGAAACAGGCCTGCCTGAAGGATGTGATTCTGCCCATGAAACTGAACAACTTTCCTCAAGGAACATAGCTCACGAAAAAACAAATTTGACCTCCCATACAAAATGCGCTATCAGCTGATGCAGTTTAAATTTTTGTTTTCATATTTCGACCTTTACAAGAACATATTGTTACCCTAAATTGCGTAAGAACCCTCAATCTGGCAGCCCTGCTGGCTGGGCGAAAGACGTCGTGACTTGGCGTCGTGAAGTGACATGTGAACAGCTGAGTTGACAGCTTGCGTAAGTAAGGGCGCGTTTCAAAACGGTGACAAATTACCATGTTAGCAGGATAGCTTTATATGACGTTCATATGTGTGGTCGAAATAGACTACTGACAAAGGGTAATTAGTACCCGTTTTGTAACCCGGCCTAAATACGCTCTTTTTCATGTTTATTTATTTCGTTCAGTGATTCACGCGCCAACATAATCATCTTTTTCGTTTTTCATGATAGTGTACTTTTCGTTAGTAATCTCAAATTATAATAATACTTACTTAGTTACAATAAAAGTTAATATTTGGTGTAGCTGAATCTAAATTGTGCTTGTGCCGCCACCTACGAATACTTAATAGAATTATTTTTAAAGATCTTTCGTTACTCTGCAGAATCAAAAGAGGGCGTTGGCAGAACTATTTTACTTAGCTTTACTGAAGCAAAAGACATTATTTCAATAATAATAATATTGCATATATTTTTGTATTTTTTTACATTTGCTTTGTTCTATTCTACTGTATATATATTATATTTATAGTAATACTATATTACAAATTTATTACATGCTAACTACTTTTATAAATAATTTTATAAATAAACATTTTATCTCAGAAATATTTTTTGTTAATCAATAATGAAAATATAAGTATTACTTGTATAAAATATACATAAATTACATACTTTTTAAGAATACATTATTACATATAGCAACAGCCAAAATCGTACCTATATATTTTTTAAGAACACAAATAGGTATACATACAATATACATAAATTATAAAATAAATATTTACTACTTAAATGCTACAAATCCTTTTCTCTCGCCAGTCGTTGGAGTTGAATAAAACTAAAAATAATAATTTGATCTTACGCTCTACATGACGAGGGCACCCTGAAATGCCTGATCTGAGGCACTCCAGAAACCTGAGGGTTCTGACCTTGGTTGATCTGGTTGACCAACTGCTGGAACTGCTCGTCAAGTTTGGATCCACAGACAACTTGAGCCGCCTGGATTTTGTTACCTTCACCCTTGCAATGTGAAGAGCAGGCATCAAGAGGAGTCGTGGAAATGCAGATCTGGGTAGCAGTCTCGTAGTACTGCACCTGTTTTGAAAGTACGCAAGTGCCACGAGGCTGTTTCAGATGGCTCCTAGTCCTAAACACAGCTTCATTTGTCCAGTCTTCGCGGGAATCATCAGAAGACCTTTTGCTATGCCATTTACGCCACTGGCTATCGGACTTTGGGATTGTGGTGTATTTGTATTCCCTCTGGTATGCCATCTCTCGTGCTTGGGCTTGCAGCTGCTGAGTCTTCTCATCGCTACCTTCTTTTAAGGCGTATGAAGCGGCGTAGTGCTTGTCAGAGTCAATTAAACCTTGAGGAGTCCAGTAGTCATCACGAGGTTCTCCGTTCATCAGGCCACAGATGCCTCTAGTACTGTTCCTGCCGTCTCTAGCCAAGACTACCATTCTCTGACCATCGTATATGACGCGAAGTCTGTTCTCGCGGATGCTGAGCATCAGGACACCATCGCGTTTAACGAAGTACTGCAGGAAGGGAATGTTTTCGGATTCGTCCCAGTACATTGTAAGGTCGCCTTCGGATACTTTCTTGGCGCTTGTTTTGACTTGAACGTTAGGTTTGCCAGAGGAAGGTTGGATTTCAATTTCCAGGTCTTGGCCGGTTTCGGATCTAAAAGATAAATAAATAAAAGGATTAAATTAATTAAGCTGTATCTTTGTTGCCTGCCATTGATTATACATTTCGTTAATTAAAGAAACTGTCAAATGTCTGCCCCGCTTATAAATTGAACTGAACCCAGCCGATTCTAGTTGAAACTCCACTCAAAAATAAATTACCGTTAGAAAACATTGGCTTAACTTACTGATAAGAAACATATATCTCCTGCTGTTTTTCACTAGGCCTCCTGGCTAGGACGACGACCTCATCCTGCCACGGCTGCTGCTTAGGAGCATCCTGTACGACGACGTGCCATGCTGGAGTTAGAGTGTACTCGTAGCTGCGACGGCTGAAGGTCTTGATCTGCTCACCGTCAACTGTGCAGTAGGCTGTAAAGAAAAGAGGATTATTGAATCTCATAGTATTAGAAAAACCTAAATAAAGCTCTCAAAGTCATAGAACTAGAGAAAATACTTACGTTGGAAGATATGGCCAGTATAGTAGTTAGCGACGCGCTCATAAGGTCTGAACGGGTAGTAAGTAGACAATGCACCACTTGTCACAGGCATTGGAATATTCTTTACTTTCACTTCTCCATACTTTGAATTGAGGTTCAAGTTCATGATGTTATCTAAGTAGTTGTTTTGGATTTCGATCTCCAGTTTTCCTTCGGGGGTGGTCTTTAATGGGTTTACATCAGTGTACCAGTCGCCAAACTGCTCGAAAATCTTGTACATTTGGAAGACAGAGTACTTGACAGCAGGGCTGACATCCTTGTAGCTTACTGAAGCTTTCAAATAGTCGGGAGCTTGAGCCATGATGATCATCTTGTGGCAAGCCTGTTGGTAGTAGTTGTTGCGTTTCATCTGCTCAGCACAAGTCTTTGCCAATGGAAGGTTCTGGAGAGCATCGACGTATTTATTTGTGCGTTCAGCCTGTCCCTTAATCAATATGTTTCCATTCTGGTTCTCCCCATACTTTATATCAGCTTCAAAGCTCATTTTTAGCTCCTTCTGGAGAGCCTCTTGAGCGTTCAAGAAAACTTCTTCGGGCTTGTTCACCTTACCAACACCGTTGA
Source organism: Athrips mouffetella (assembly GCA_947532105.1). Lineage (NCBI taxonomy): Eukaryota > Metazoa > Arthropoda > Insecta > Lepidoptera > Gelechiidae > Athrips > Athrips mouffetella. Next base: position 14,610,021 of record OX383981.1, on the reverse strand, counting down.
TCTGTTTGTTGCCTTGTGCGGAGTTCCTGCCGGCGAAGAAAGCATACTGGATCTTGGTATCAACTGGGCTATCAGCGATAGCAGCGGTAAGAACATATTCAGCCTTCTGGGGTCCGTCGAAAGTGGCACTCAAGTCGACAACTTGAGCCTTAGCTGCTTTGATGCCAGATGCTACTCGTTTCACCATCTCAGCACGACGTTCAGAGCTGTTAGGGGTCACAATTTGCATTTTAACTGCAGTCAGGGGCATCTGCGAGTTTTCTTTCAGGTTGTAGGAGTAATCTGTATTACAAAAAAATATATATATTACCTGTTCTGTATTAGCAATAAGCATATTCAGTTTTCATATGCTGTTAAAAACTTACCGTAAACTGTGGTCAAAGTGACACCTTTGTTTTGAGATTTGCTTCCAAGGTATTTGAAGTTGAAGTGAGTTGACGCAACGTCCTTCTGGTAAACAGCCAACATGAGGTTTGAAAGCATGTTCTGAGACTGGACAATTTTGCCTATATTTCTGTAGTCCCAGGAGTAGGAGTAGCCCTGGAACTGATACTGTGAGTCGATGGGCTGACCAAATCTATAGTCAGTGGAGACAACTTTCTCACGACGCATGATCTGCTTGGTAGCTGGGTCAAGAGAGATGGGTACTAAGGTGTCTTTCTTCTGGATGGTGGTGTATGGCCAGACACTGTAGTGAGCAATAAGGGTATCCTGTTCAGGACGAAGGTGTTGCATGTGCATCTTGAGAACTCCCTGGTTTATGTTTAAGTCAACCTTCACAGGGATGTTTAGCTGAAGTTTGTTGACCATACCAGCACTTGCAATCTGGTTGGTAAGCGTGTCCAAAAAGCCTACGCTACCATCGATGTTTCTCGCATAGGTGAACTGCATCTCGCCTTGGAAATTAGCAGACTGCTCAGTTCGTTCCAGCTTGGATTGACCGTTAGCTTTAGCCAGGATGTGTAGGATAGTCGGTTCCTTGTATTTGTAGATGAAGGGCATACCCGATGCAAGAGGGAACATTACAGAGATTTGGGCCTGGTTGAAGACCTTCATGTAGTGCACGTCTACTCCTTTAGTGAGATCTTCAAAGAACTTTTTGATGAGATCGGGCAATTCTTTCAAGTCTTGTTCGCTGAAGGTGAAGTATCTCTGCTGGCGCGCAAGGCCGATGTACAAAGCGGCTTCAAGAGGGTTCTGTGGGTCCCGTTTGATGTTCAGCATCTCTGAGATCTTACTGGCTGAATATTTGTGGTTGGATTGTTTTTGGGGTGACTCCTGCCACATCCAGTTCATCTGCTGCTGGAATATTTCGACCAGTCTTTGCACGCTGGATACCGAAGTTGATATCTGTAATGTTATTTTGCAGGTGCTTTAAAATGTGCTAGTAATTATTAAATATTAGAATAAAGAGTCTTAACTATGTCGAAAACTCGAAACTATTATAATAACGACTTACATAAGACAAAAATTGTATACTACGTACCGAATTCCATCCGTTTGTCTGGGTCTTCCTAGAGACTCGCAAGAATTTGGGGAACATGTTGTCCTCACTGCCGATGGTATCCAGAATCTCCAGGTTGTCAAGGTCATATTCGTTGTCGAAGTACTCAGTGTAGCGCCTGACGGAGTATTGCTGACCGAATTTTTGCCTAGTCAACATGGGACGAGCAGCTTGAGCAGTCCTGATTCTAAAAAAATGGTTCATTTGAAATAGTAGGTTCTTATTCACTCTGGTACTTCAGATATTTAGAAAAAGTGTAGATATATTTACATCAAGAAAGTTGCACTTACAATTCAAGGTGGCGAGGGTTTTCTTGTTGAGCTGCAGTTTCGATGGCATACTTGATGGCCGCACGTACGTGTATACTTGGGTCGTCATGGGTCATCTGAGCCATTGCTTGCATCATCGAAGTCGTGGGGTGAGCCACAAAGATATTTTGGATGGCAGCCAACCTGACTTCATAGGGCTCGGCAGTGTTTCTCAAGATGCTGTAGAGCACAGCGCGTGTATAGCTGTCTCTGTCTTTGGCTAGGAAGTGAAGGCTGTCAACTATCAGGGCACGCAGGTACGTCGAGACTGGAATCTTGCCTTCTAAGTAAGGGGCGAAAACTTCAAGAATGGAGGGATGTCCTAGAACGCCGATAGCCTTGATGTAAACCTGAGCTTTACGGCTGTCCTGCTGTTGGATAGCTTGCTCCAAACTTTGACGGAGACGAGGGAGAACGTCTTCAAGAACAAAAGCGTCATGCTTGCGAGATAGACGGCCATACATGTGGGTTGGGTAGAAAGAGTGAGCAGTTTCATTATTGACTTGTCCCATGTTTATGAACTTTACTGCTGCGATCAGAGCGGTGCTATGGAGGTGTTGCTGTTGAACGACTTCAGGGCTCATGGCGAGCTCGAAGAACTGCATCATAATGTTCTTAGTCGGATAACGAAGAGTACTAACCAGGGTAGCCAAGACCTGCGCAGCCTCTTCACCTTGGATTTTCTGACTCTGAATCCAGGATACGATCTGCTTGAAGGCGGGCAGAGTACCAGCCTGTGTAACAGCGTCGCGGTAAATCATCCACATGTCAGCCTTGACTACGTTGTTAGAGGACTTAGCCGCTTCAATGCTGCGGCTGGTCTGAGTGAGCTGCTCTGAGTCCATAGCAGCAATAACACGGACCAAGATGTTGAACTTGGAAAGGAAGTCCGATTTGGGCATGTTATTGACATTTTGCAGCAGTTGAGCGCATTCCTGGACGAGTTTCTGGGCATTGGCTGGGTTCTGTTTCATCGCCTTTTGTGTCTGAGGGTTCATGTACAGAGCCGCGTATGCGGGTTCGTTCTCGGCAGGAGTGTCATCGTTGATGTAAGCTGAGTTTGAGTCACTACCGCTGGATTCTTCACTGTTTTCATTGCGCTTGTTGTTTGACGCATTTCTTGACCTCTTTGTATAAGAATTCTTAATAGAACGACGTACTTTGTTCACTTGTTCGGAATCAGTGGCATCGACGTTTTCACGCTCATAGGATTCTTCAGACCTGTCTTGCATAGCAATCTGCTTTGAAGACATGGAGTACAACAGGCTCTGAATGACACGACTTTCTTCAGGGACTTTCCACTCGGGCTCCTTGTCCTGTTCAAAAGCGACCAAGGTCAATTTGACGTAGCTGAGGACTTCAGCTTTTTGTTGACCGTAAACGTAGGGGTGTACATAGATTGTGTTAGTAGTTTCTGCTTTGAAGATGGGGCCATTCTTTCCGGCAAGAATGCGGGCGTTGTTTGCTCGGTCAATAAACTGCTGCTTTTCGTTGTTGTTAGCGGTGCCTGTCCATTCAGCAGCTTCAGGTACTCCAAAGTGGTAGCCTACTCTGTGGTGGCAGTGACCGTAGTTCTTGCTCTTAGTAATCATAATGGGCTCTTCAGTTAAATCGAATGTCGATACCTCACGACGCCATTCCGAAGCGGCAGGAGACACTGTGTAGAGAGTCGCGCAGTCCCCTGTGACGTCAGTTTCCATCTTTCTGAACTGGCCTTGGCGAGAATCCTGGTCATAGTTGTTTTTTGAGCTTTGCACGGCTCTGTGCGTCGAAAGGTCAGCTTGGAGCGTACTGATGAGACCCTTAAGAAGGTTCTCATGAGCAAGAGAAAGGCTTGAAGGCAGGCTCATGCCTAGAACTCTTCCGCCGTCAAGTTTGATCTCGAAAGGTGAGTCCACGTTCTGGACAGGCTCATACTTGAGGTCCTCGGGTAAAGTCCTCTGGTTGAGTTCCTGATGGACCTGGGCTCTTTGAAGGTTCTCAAGTTTGGCCAGGAGTTGTCCAGGAGCTTTGACTCTGATGACGAAGGTACCTCGGTAGACGCTTCCGGAGCTGGCGCCCTCTGGTAGCCGCACTAAGTTATGAGACTGGACATCGTATCGGTAGAGCTGGTTCACTTGCCACGGCCATTGGGTTTGGGTTTCTGTCTGTTGGTTGTTGTAAAGCCCAGACGCGACGGCTGTGGATAAATAGTTTTTTTTATAAGTTGTGTAACTGTTTATTTCCACCTCGTGATTATAAAATAAGAAGAAGCCTTGGGAAGAAGATCTAAAATGAAGCTCTACAAAATAAAAATAAAAAGTGAAAACGTGCTATTTTCAACCGACGGCGGGAAAGCTAAAAAGGAGCGTTGCGTTTGATTTTCCATCGCGTTATAATAACATCCCTTGAAATGTCCGATGCAGAACAGAGAGCCAGAACTCCAGCAAAAACACGTGTACGATTTGGAGAGAAAGTACTATAGTCACCACACTTGTTAGCGTTACTGTCGGCACCATGGAACGCGGTAGTTGGTACCTAACCGAAATATCTAAGATGGTGGGATACACAGAAGGACGCTGTTGCCCATCCTTCAGTTCTTAATCCCTTAGTCGCCTCTTACGGCACCCACGGATAGGGTTGATTCTTTGCCGGCACGTTCATAAAGTAAACTTTTTACCTTCTAATGCTCAGTGCGGCGCCTGATTGCTAGGTACTGTAATTTTTATTATTTCCAGTTTTCCGGCTAGGTATAGCTCATTATTAGCCTATGAAGGCTTCTTTACTGTGACAGTTTTAATTTTTTTTGCTGGGGAGGGACACTCGACTCCAACAAACAATTGCGCTTTCAAGCTTAATATTTCGCAAACGGATTCCTAAATCGAAAAATGATGGGGTGGACAAGAAAAAAATTTCACCCCCACTTTAGGTGTACTACCAAAAAAATTTTTTTCCCAAATTTTATTTTACCGTATTGTCGGCGTGGATGAAATGGATACAATCCGTACTAAATTACAGCTTTCTAGTACTAAGGGTCTCTGAGCTAAGCCACGGATAGACAGACAGAAACTATAAGAATTAGTTTTTGACTACGGAACCCTAAAAATTAAAAAACAAAAAGATATAAGGAAGCTATCAGCTGATAGCGCACTTTTTATGGGAGGTGGTGGAAAACTCTGCAATTTTTTTTAAGAAAAATTCTTAAAATGAGTAAGAAGTAGTAACAACAAATTAAAATGTAGAAATCTTCGATAGTACATTTTCGTAGATACACGACTGCTTACTAAAAATGGCACCGTAGAAAAGGCTTATGTGCTCTGACAGACGTCTGGCTCACGAAACTTCAAATTTGGAACACTAAATTGTACTATACTATGAAATTTCAAATTCAGAACACAATAAAATAGGGACATTATTTTATTAGTAACAATCTTATGCGACTGTGTAGGTAACTAAGTATCTACCGAAATCTTTAATCGAAGCTACGAATAAATATTAAAATCGAAGGTAGCAAATCAATAAAACTTACCCAAAACCGCCGTCAGGACCAAAAACTTCATGATAGATCAGTACCTTAGAAACCAGCTGTAGGTCTGAGAAGATCACTTCTGGCTATCCCGGGTCTAGACAAGCGTTTTATACCTAAGTTACACGTGTCTAGTCCATCAAGAGGTGCACAACCGCTCTTTGACTCCAAAACTGCTTAGGATTTTAGTGATAAGCAACAAAGTTAGTCTATAAACATGATTTTGTTGTGGAAGTAGATTAATATACATCGATGATTTAGGTAAACTGTAGATATGTTATGTTTGGTCTTTGATTGGGGACTATCAGGACAAAATCAGGGTAAACGCTTGTATTCTGTAGTTGATTTTTTTCAGCCCTCCAGCTGCTAAGATCTTGACATACTTACTTCCCTTGCTTTATGTGCTTTCATCAAACCTTTCATACATGCTCGTCGGTTTAAGGTACTTTTAACCTGGCCTTTATCCACTATCTAATCTACCAAGGATTGATTTAGAATCTACGAGTATCTATTAAGGAGCAAACGAGCATCTAATGGTAAGCGGTCACCACCACACAAAGCACCCACCCACGGTCTTAAAGGGGCATAATTTGACAGTAATGACCGCAAAGCACGTTGCCTACCCTGCTAACTAAGATGGTGTGTCTCATGTGCCGGTAATTTTACCAGCTCTCTGACCCTTCAAATGGAAACACAGCACTACAAAAATTGCTACTTTACGGCAATGGCGTGGTACTATCCCAGGTGAACTTTGCATAGAAGTATCGCCATGGATTTCTTTCCATGAGTGTCATTCATTGTAAAAGTGCAACTCATCTCAATCCTTCAAAATATTGTTAATGCAACTACAGGCACAAGCATAGCTAGCGCCGGGGCATGCTCCGTCCACCCGCTGGACTTTCCCATTGGTGGGTGGACAGGGGAGTTTAACACAGTCGGTTCCTGCAGATGCTGAGCGGTGCTGGAAGGGTTGGTTACATCAATGAAGTACAACAATTTGTCCCTAAGAACATAGGTCGAAAACGAAAAAATAAATCGATCTCTACAAAATGTGCTGTCAGCTGATGCATTTTTTATGGGGTCGAAATAAAAAATTCGTATTTCGATCTATGTTCCTTGTTCAAACACACGCTCACACACATACACACTCCTACACACACACACATACACACAAGCACACACACACACCACACACATAATATTAAACTCGAGACTATTTAGTTTGACTTAAAGTTTAAATTTATTATAGAACTTAAATTTACTTTCCACTTAAATTTGAAAAATATGTATTGTTTATATCTGTATTAGCCTATAACTACAATTGCAATCTTCGAAATGGGGTGGGAGCCTGGTGCTCTATAACACAGGTACATCCTAGTATGGACACCAGACTCTCATCCTAGTATGGACAAAATAAATAAGCACAGGTACAATTCATATCATTTAAAGTTGTTGATACATTTTTTTTTCTTTTGTGAGATAAAATAAATACCTTTTTTTCTTTACTTACTTACTGTTTAGTATTATGGACGGAACCAATAACCTTATTGTTTTAAAATATGATAAAATAACAAAGGTGTTATGTTCAGGTTGTCCCAGTCACTCTAGGGCCACCGGCGCTGGCGCCACTCTTCTCGCACCTCACAGCTCCCTCAGGATTCTTAGCTTGTGCAGGATAAGTTTGGCTCTGACGGTTATTTTATGCGCATAGGTGACAGGCGGCGCAGAGCCAATTCGCTCGCCTGGCCTGCCCCCATAGACCAAGGTCCCGTTGCATGAAACCCTACCTCACAAGGTGGCAGAGCAGAAATGTAATGTATTGATAGATACTACTTAGGAACACTGGATTTTAGTAGGTTGCCATCGCATATCCTGGAAGAACTGTTATTTTTTATCGTCGTCGTATCGCTATTTTGATCGCAAATTACATCATAAGGTGGCAGATCGAAACGTTTACTCATCGAAAGGGACACATTTTGAGATAACAACCCGCATAAGTTGCCAGCCCAAACCCTGGCAGGTTTCAAGGTCAGCCATGTTTTGTGAACCCCAAAAATGGGGTCAATTACCTCATCAGGTGGCACGATGAAATTGATGCAGATCGATTGCCACAGACGTGCGGTTTATGAATATATAGGGTTGCCTGCCTTTAGCTTGGCAGTTCTTCTGGTCAGCCACCATTTTAGAGCTCATAAAACATGGCTGATCTTAAAACATACCAGGGTTTGGGCTGGCAACCTATGCGTGTTGTTCTACTTAGGAACACTACCACCACACCACACAAATCTTTTGATGAGTAAACGTATCGATCTGCCACCTTATGATGTAATTTTCGATCAAAATAGCGATACGACGACGAAAAAAAATAAAGGTTCTTCCAGGATATGCGATGGCAACCTACTAAAATCCAGTGTTCCTAAGTAGTATCTATCACTACATTACATTTATGCTCTGCTACCTCGTGAGGTAGGGTTTCGTGCAACGGGAGCTTGGTCTACCACCTGCCACGCTCACACGCGTCATAGTTTTTGACTTCTGGGTTAGGCATTCCTACTTGACCCTAAAATTGATGTAGGTACTTTGTAACCACTTTTAGATACTAAAATTGGCAGATTTTTTAACGAAAATAAAATCTAGTAATCTACAAGATATGACAAGTGATGTGGTCGGCCTCAAAAATTGATTTTTTGAATATAACTCAAGAAAAAAAATCCAAAATGACCTCTAGTTTTTTCAATTGTAACCACTTTACTGCTGCAACTCTTAACAGAAATATACGAAAATTTTTAACCTTATTTACAAAACCACGTTTATTGATGTGGTCGGCTTATTTTTTTGAAATTTTATAAAAATGTATCTAATTCCTTAAAAAAACGACTAAATTCCCACCCTTACCCCCCGCCCTCGTCTATGAAGTCAGTGCGGGGCGAGTCGTCATGCTAGACGGACCTGTGCTGCGTATCGTAGTGCGAGCTGTGCGAGCAAGCAAAATTACACCCTGTGTTACGTACCTCTAATCTAACTAAACTTTTGCGGGGAGAGGGTATAAGCTCCGCAAGGTCATTGGCGTGGGTAGTAGCTTTTATTTTGTACGACGTATTCTCGCTGTGCTATGCTCGTAGTCTATACATAAATCAGTAAAAACCGTTTGTCTGAACATTTTGAATAATCTAATGCAATATCGACCGTCACAGGTCAAAACCTTGTCATACAATGTAACTTGAACTACGCATTCGATTGATTTTATCCACGTTTCCAAGTCACCCCACGAATAACTATATTTTGTATTTATTATATACTAGCTATACTTGCTGTGCCCACGACTTTGTTCGCTTGGAGTTTGGACTTTTGCAGTAAGCTAAATACATTATTGAAAATTCCGTTGGAATCGGTTCTGTGGTTTGTAAGTTATTGGGGCTCAAGCCACTTGATACGTTGCATTCGTGTAGCTTCCGTTTAAGTGAACCTGTTGCAAACAAAGCTTGTATAATGCACGGAATCAGCTTAAAACACTATCGAAAATCCCGTTTGAATCGGTTCGGTGTTTTTAAGTTTATCGCGCACAAACAAACAGACCAACAGAAAATAATTCCAAAAATAGCCCGATTGGGTTCTAGTGCCACAGACTTTCGTAAAAATCTTCATTGTGCAGATATTTTATTAAATGTATAATAGATACATTTAATAAAATACCTAGTAAACTCGCCGATTCAGATGTCCTTATTTTGTATCGTCCTTGCTTATTGGGATCAAGGATGCTATTTGAGTTATCTCAATATTTTACCCTGGGAACTGACAAATTAACTAAAAACAGGGTGTAAGGGACGGTGTACCTACCGAAAACTGAAAAGGCGTGCTCAGTTATCGAAACTGAACAACTTTCCCAAAGAAAAATTTTTGGAAAATGAAAAAAATGTTTTGACCTCTCCATACAAATTGCTCACTTTGATCGTACAGTTTGTATGGAGATGATTTTTTTTCAATAATAAAAAAACTGTGAAAGTATTGAGACCATTTTATTTGAATTTTAAAAGTGTCTTTCAATTAACGACATTAAATTAAATTGATGCTATAAACATTTTCTAATAACAAAAATAATGTCGTCTAAAACATCGTTCACCTAGTTTTTTGTTTATTTCAACGCTTACCAATCTATTTCGCAGCCAATATTTGACGAAAAGAATAACATTATTTTTCACCTCCAAAGCTCGGAAACATTTGTTTTGTCGGTTAAATTCTGCGGCCAAAAGCGATTTTCGGCCCCTAGCGGGCAAAAGGTTTTTCTGCGGCCAAAAGCGATTTTTGGCCGCTAGCGGGCAAAAGGTTTTTGAAATTCGAACGTGATGCAGTATGGCAGACCTCCACGCTGCGGTACTGGCTGCTTCCTCGCTTTAGTGAGGTGAACAATTTTGTGTTTCGCTCGGCAGCAAAGTTATTTTGCGTTTCGTGCCTTGAAACCTTCGCTACGCTCAGGATTCTTCTTTTGAACCACTCGCTTCGCTCGTGGTTCAATTCTAGAATCCTTCGCTTGCTCAGGTTTCAATACAAGGCACTCACGCCAAATAACGCTTTTGCTGCCTTGCATAACAAATAACTATTACAAACTTGTTTTTTCTGACAGCTTTAGGCGATTGCTTGACATAACTGCAAAATGTTTTGGTAAGCGTTGGAATTTGGCAGTAAAACTAAAAATAATTATTCTAAAGAGATTCATTGGAAAGCATGCAATTTGTACATGAATCTTAAGTTCTAGAATATTTATTTATAAGCACGAAACAAATGAAGTTTTCTTATTTTACTTGCTGCCGGAAAATAGGTATTTTCTGTACTGGCCGGGTTAGCCAAAAACGCGCCAAACAAACACATTCAGATCGTCCATTTACAGGGTTTCTTTATTTTCTGGTCAGCCATGTGATGTACTAAATAGTCAAATAAATATTACTGATACGATCGTATTAGGGTTCCGTTTTTTTTTCTTTTGTGGTACAGAACCCTAAAAATATGAATTTGAACAACTATTTACTATTTTATGTTTCACAAATATTAATTTTGAAAATAAGATCTGGAGTCTGAATTAGCTCCCTGGATTGGTATCCGATTCTTGAATATCACCGAGAGTAGAAAGTCCTTGTGGTTGTGGCCCCACTTGTGGAGATGGTCAGTGGGGAAAGGAATTTGTTAATAAAATTAAAGAATAATATTTGTTAATTATAGTTTACGTTAATTTGTTGATTATAAACTCAGAAAATCTCTTGATCATCATCCTGAATATTCAAGAGTTGATTCCCAGAGGCCATCAAGAATAATAAAATACGATGAAAACAAAACTAAGAAAATATTATTAAAATTATTATAATAATTGAGCAAATATAGGTGTCAATGGAAAAATCTTAATTATTATTTAAATGCTTGTCTTTTCAAAGAGATCTTGTGTTAAACACAAAAATATTAAATTACGATATTATCATAAAAATAATTATACCGAATCTTTTCTAATTATAACATTTATAACATAAAAAGTTAAACTTATCAACTAAATTGGTCCATCTTTGGTATAGATAGCTGTTTAGGTAGCCGAAGCTTAATTATTTATCTAATAAATCATGTGTTTTGAACACTAAAAAAGAATCTTGAGCATTAGTCTCCCACAAAATAAATTGAGCCAAAATTAATAATTACTTACATATAACAAATTTGTACAAATATTAAATTAACTTAAAATTATTTGATTAAAACTAAACACTAAATAAAGGGAAATTCCTGTCGATAATAATTCAACTAAAAATAAAATTCAGTACTTTAAAAAGTCCCATAATTGTCTAATTTTGCTGTATAATATCTGTCTTCTTTTCCCACATTTTTGTGAACAAGGACCTGTGGCCAAAGAGTGGAATTCTCTGCCTGTGTCTGTGTTCCCGAGTTCATATAACCCGAATCTATTCAAGGCGCGAGTGAATAGGATTCTTCTGGGCAAGCTCGTTCCATCGTTGACCTCATCTCTGTCCTCAATACCGGATCGAGGTCAAGAGTAAGCCCATTGAAAATAACAAAAATGTTTTTGGTAAAGTAACCTCTTCGATGACCTATATGCGCCGGGGGAGGTTACAAATTACTACCTAAAACCAATCAAACTTGCCAAAAAAGTCAAGGTAAATTGTGATGAGGATAAGGTTTACATCATCGGCTGAAAGACTGCAGGTCAAAGTTCTTTCATAGAGATCTTTACACCGACCGTGTCCGCATCCAGCAGCTTCCCGTGACCTTCAGATCGTCAGTCCACCCTGTCACCTTGCCCTCGATACGTCTCCCTGTTCGTGTTCGCCATTCTAGAACCTTTCTGCCTCATCGGCCATCGGTTAGTTCTTCGAACCATGTGCCCTGCCCACTGCCATTGGCAATGAGCGCCTATTTCGTTTCGCGGAGTCATGCACAGATATACTTTGTCCGCGTGGATCTAGCAAAAAAGATAAAGAAATCTCCGTTTCCCAAGAAAATCCTCTAATATTCCGCGGTAAAAATCAATTTCATATTTATCTGGTTTATAATCTACAACCCTGCCAAACAGCAAATACTGTTCAGCGGTTAGGGCGTGAAAGAGTTAACAAACATTTAAATATCCAAGCTAAGAAGTGGAACTCCCTCCCTGCCCATCTTTTCTCCGAACTATATAATCTGGATCTTTTCAAGGCTAGAGTGAACAGGCGTTATCTAGGTAAGCATGCTTCATCTTCGACTCCATCGTCACTTACCACCACGTGAGATTGGGGTCAAATGCTCACCTATCACATACATAATATCACGCGTTGTTCCCGTCGGGGTAGGCAGAGAACACAGTTCTCCACCTGCTACGATCTTGACATACTTCCCTTGCTTCCTGTACTTTCATCAATCCTTTCATACATGCTCGTTGGTTTAGGGTACTTTTAACCTGGCTTTTATTCAGAACGTCCTGAATTTGGTCCTGGTACGTTCGCCGAGGCCTTTCCCTTCCAACGTTTCCATTCACTCTCGCCTTGTAGATCTCTTTCGTCAATCTTCTTTCATTCATCCTCTCTACATGACCAAACCATCTCAGCATCCCTTTCTCAATTTTAGTCCCTATGTCTTCTTTTACGCCACAATGAACTCTTATCACACTATTTCTAATCCTGACACTCAATTTCACACCAGTCATACTCCTCAACGCTCTCATTTCTACTACATTAATTCTACTTTCATGCTTTTTCTGCCATACCCAGCTTTCACTGCCGTACATCAGTGTTGGTACCAAAACGCCTCTATGCCAGACGAGCCTTGTGAGAGAGACACCTTCTGACTCTCACCTATCACCCATAAAACAAACCTTACTAACATACAAACTTTCACCTTTATAATAGAAGTTAGAGTAGTTTATCATGTTCCCAAAAACGTTTTACGGGGTTCTCTTGAGCAGGTGTTTCAACGAACAGATGTTACAATCTTTGCATCCTTGGTACTGTCAACTTATCCCTAATACACCTAAGCGTGGTTAGTTTTGCAGGAGAAGTGGGCACCAATTGTTCCTCAACCCTTCTAGGTCGAGTTGGTGGTATGCAAGTTCGTGGCACGTTGGTGATGTGAGGGTGAGTTTTGACATGCTTTCTGAGGGAGGAAGGATCGGTGTAGCGTTTTCCGCAGCCGACGGCTCCACACGCGTATGGTCTCTGGAACAAGAAGGATTTATAATTATTTGTCCTTTCATTTTGAACTCCCCAAGTAGGTTTTCCTTTAATTTGGTTGTCGAAATGAACAGTCTCTTCATTTTGATAGCAACCAAATGCCTGTGTTTTCCTCATATCAACGGAAGATCGTTAAAATATTTAATAATTTCAAACATTTTCCTTTGCTTGTGCTATGTGACCTAGCTTCTCGCAAAATTTCATGATTCTATAGGTCAACGGAAAGTACCCTATAGGTTTTGGTTTGGTTCATAAATGTATTGGAGATGGGCAAAGATGTTATATAATTGTAATATCATTGGAGATGGGCATATTTTAATGGTGTTGTCGTAGTAGCATGAAATGTTTACTACTTAAAGGGTCCATTGACCTTAACAGAGTATCAATTTAAACTTGATGCGTTTGTCCGTTCGTGAGAAAAAGGGTCTTGACAGACAGACGGACAACAAAGTGATTCTATAAGGGTTCCGTTTGTTTCCTTTTGAGGTCGGAACCGTAAAATGTCCAAAAAGTCAACACCCTAAAAGATACTTACAGCATTAAAATGTGTTCTCTGATGCTTAGCTCGATCCGAGGAGTTGGAGAAGGCTTTCCTGCAGTGTGGGGCGAGGCAGGCATACGGTCTCTCCCCGGTGTGGGATCGCACGTGGATTTTCAGGTTCTCGAGGCGGGAGAAGGCTTTACCGCAGCCAGGGTGCTGGAAAGAGAAGTACGTGGAGTTATATTCAAAGTATTTAACCATCATAATAGCCCATTATGTCTGCTTCTGGGCAAAGTCTCCTCAGAAGGTAGGCGACTGCACTATGGTAGCACTCAAAGAGGATAATATAACCGAGATTTTATTTTCGCATGGTTTGGTTGATAGTTTCACTGCCACAACACTTTGTTTCTGAGCAAGATAATGCATATTCCCCCGGGACCCACTGATGGGTGAATTTGGTGGGTTCTTGGGTCGAATGCTAGGGAGTACATACTAGGCTATAACACTTTAGGTGATTCGTAATTTGTTTTGAATTATTCCAGTAATCCTCTCATGAAAAGTCTCTGATACGATAACATTTTATAGAAGTTGAAGAAAGTTCTCCAGCATTGAAGGACGGTACGAAATCAGATGTATAAAATTCTAAGACTTTTACTCAAACCCTCTATAAATAAATATGGATAAAAAAAGGCTTTTACTCTACGAGTACTAAGAACATAACTTACATGGCACCGATTGGGCTTATGTCCAGAATGTACCCGCATATGGATGAGCAGCTTATATCGAGCGTTGAATGGTCTTCGAGCTCTTGTGCAGTCACTCCAGAGGCAGCTGAATTCGTCACCTGGAGGAATATGATTCATCAGTGTCAGAGTTGTTGAATATTTTTTGGAAGAAAATTGTTAGCTCTAACGTAACCTATGCCCTATGCATTGTCATTTACTAGAAAAACGTCATAAATAAGCACAATTTTTGGGGCCTTACGCAAGGGCCAAATACAGAAAGAGGCCTCAGGTGTGCTCTGACTTAAGTCAGTAGAAATTCTGATGTAAAAGTTAACATACTTTTTGTTAATACTCCAGTAAAAATACGGTTTTGCAAAACATTAAATGCTAATAGCTACTTTTTTTTGTATATCGTATTTAAATATGATGTTAAGACGCAATATTTACGAATCCACCTAAAATTTAAAGCGGAATATTTTTTTCGAATAACAGCTAAGGCAAAAATAGTAATAGACAATTATATACTTTATATCATAGATAAACGTATACTTTACATATAGGCAACAAAATCCACCATAAATATATTTCAAAATATCAATTAATTTCAAAATATAAAATCTCCACTTATTTTTACATATAAGGGCCAATAAAGTCGAGGTGAAATAATAGCAATAAACTGAGCTAAACTCAACCTTTTTAAATGTAAGTGATTCTTATATATATTCACATAAATGCCATACTAAATAAAAAAAAAGTTTTTTTTAATCGCTGGTTTACAATGATTTTCTAAACATTTAGGTTGGATTTGCCAAAAATGTGATTATATAGCACTATTTAAATTATTAGAAAGCAAAACGGATTTATTACTATTTTTGGTTGCAAAGATAAGCTGTATTTAAATTTCGTGCTATAAAAGTTAAACAATACAAAAAAGCTAATATTTTTAGGTGGATTCATGTATAATATGAAATTCTGAATATATAGCAAGCCGTAAATAAATAAAATAATCTATTAACATTTTTTTCCGAAATTCCATATTTTTTTAATGTTTGGAAGGCAAAATAAATAAATAAATGAAGTAAATTTAGGTGGATTCCATTAAAAAGCTTTACACAGAAATATAATCTATCGATCTGAAAAAGAATCACGGCTATTATCAATTATTTCCGTTTCGCCATACAATCTCTCGTAATTTTACTGGAGTATAAGTCGTGTAACGTAAATAACTACAATAAAGGTGTAATGTCATAAGTAGCCTTACCTTTGTAAGTATTCACATGAACTCGTTCTATGTGTTCAACCAGGGTGCTTTGATTCGGGTATCTTTCATAGCAATGCTCCCAGAGACAAATTCTTTCACCTGCGAAAACATAATCAATTACGAAACCTGCATTATGTTTAAGCGTTGTCTATTCATTATAACAATGTAGATATTTACCTTGAGTGTTCTTTTCTTCAGCTTTTCTTTCATACTCCACATTTTTTTCATGCTCTTCTACGACCTGATCCGCATTTTCTAAATTCAATCCAAAATCATCCAGATTTATGAAAAGCTCATCTTCATCAAATGTTTCTGAATTTTCATCATAATAACTTGAACTTTGTATATCACTTTCGATAGATTCCGAAACTGAGACCTTTCTTCGATCGAACTTGAATTCTGTACAACTCGTTGGTGTTTCTGGTAAATTATTTGTAGTGTCCAAATTGTATAGAATACTGTTAGGGTAACTGTATTGTTCTATACTGTTTACAGTTTGTGTATTTTGAACTTGATTGTTTATTAGCTTAGTATTTTCTACACTGTAGTTGCAGTAGCGTTTAGAGAAAGCTGTTTCCATTGAAGGTAAAATTTTCTCATGAGGAAGAATATATTCTTCAATATGTCCTTCTGGAGTAAGTCTTGATTCACCATCTTCTCTACAAAGTTCGTCTATCAGAGATTCGTCATCAATAAATTCATTATTGTCGTAAATATTTGTGTCAGATTGATTTTTGTGGCTGCTTGATTCTGTTTTTAGACTTTTGTCGTCAAAGTCTATACTATCCAGATCTAATAGTACTTCTTTCATATTCTGTTCACTGATATTGCTTTCAATAGCTTGATCGACTATTCCAAAATCGTTATTGTTACTGTTATTCCAATCCAGTACTTCAAAATCAAAGCTTTCTTCGACACCATATTTGAAATTATCTTTTTTCTTTCCGTTTTCTAGTTCTAAGTTGAATTGTGTCATGTAATAAGCTTGGAGATCTAATACGTTGTCAGTCTTTTCTTGGAAGAGATCATCGTAAGGCATTATGTCGTAGTCCGCCATTTTGGTAGTTGGCCTAGAATGTAGAGTTTAGTATTAGTTCTACGGCTCTACCCAATCATTGAGAGTTAGAAGCTGAAACAACTATCTTAGATAGTGGTCAGTGTTGGATACTATTTGCCCCTAGTCTGACGGCCTCTGCAGTTGATATGTGACAAGTGAGTAATGAAGCAGGTGGGCCACCTGATGGTAAGTGGTCACCACCGCCCATAGCACCCACTATGTTATTAGTTGCAGAGTTCAACACTAATAAAACAGTAAAGCCCGTTGCCAACATTGAGAATTAAGATGGTATGTCTTATGAGCCCCTCAAATCTAAATAGTATACCATGCAAACACTGTTGTGGCAAAAATAGGCAAGGGGGTGGTGCTTCCCCAGACGATTTTTGCACAAAAACCTTTTGAACTTTGCTAATAGGTACTTTACGTGCTTAGTGCAAAATAATATTATGGTTTAAAAAACTTTGATACCATTACGGCTTGGTCATCGACCGTACAGATGCTAGGAGCATAATTTCAGCACATCTGTTGCAAAACTATACTAGCACTTAGTACTTACAAAGGTTCGTTCACCTGAGTGTACTTCAGTCTAACCATGTGTCTCTCTCAATGTTTATGTCAGCAGGCAGTACATGTGGTTTTGCTATTATAATAAAAATAAGCTTTCACTCCGCTCCATCTGCAAATAAAGTTTATAGGTTTTTTGTAACTAAAGGTTTAATACAGGGTATTTTTGGATAATAAGATAAGGAAGGGTGCTAACATATAAATCCTAAATGGGATCCAGTTTCATACTATAAATTTGCAATTTCGGTTTCTAAACGATTCAAATTTTCTTAACAAGCTAGCGTTACAATCATGCCCCGATTAACTCCCTAAAAAAAATAATAAAATTAGCAATCAATAAAGCACAATTTTTTGAATAGCAAATTTATTCTGGAACTTTTAAAAATTCAATAAAAAAATATATTCCCCATGCAAAATGAAATATGATCCGGTTGATTTGTATAGAGAATATTTTATTTTATTTCCGAAATTGTAAAGATACAGGGGTGGAATTTTCACCCGAGAGGTTTTGTGCTATTAAAGTTACACGTTGTGTATATTTTTATTTATAGTTATAGTTGACTGGCCCTTTGGTGTGGTTGGTAGTGAGCCTGCCTTTCACGCCGTGGGCCGCGGGTTCGATCCCCGCGTAGGGCAAACATTTGTGTGATCAACAAAGTCTTTGTTCTGTGTCAGGGTGTTATTTATCTATTTATGTATGTATATCCGTTCCTGGTACCTACCCGTAGTAAAGGCTTTGCCTAGTTTGATATCAGGTGACTTTGTGTGAATTGTCCCACAATATTACCTATTATTATAGTGTTTGATTGTTATTTTTCGTACCTATACCTATCATGATTTAATTTAATTTCCAAAATTTCGTTTGTCACACACTGATATTCAATAATTAGTACTTATATCCGAAATGAAATTGCATTTTAATTTTAGTACATTATTATAAAAATATCAATTAAAAAGACCCTTTATATCATGATGATATTATAATTTTTTTGCACACACGTGTGCGGTTGCTAAGATTTTTTTCTTTTATCGGAAGTTAACGGTTTTTTACTAAATGAAGAATGTGAGGATGTGTCACTTTAGATGCTTTGTCATCATAAGTGATTAAGGTATTTTTACCCGACTGCCCCAAAACAGGAGGGTTATGTTTTTCCAGTGTATGTATACTAAAGGTAGGTATATGTATGTATTTAGATTTCTTTGGCGCTCTCAGCAGCCTAAACGGCTTGATAGATTTCAACTATTATCGTTTGATTTTTATTCATTGTGGGAGTGTCATAGGGTATAAAAAATAATTAAAAAATCTTTCTATAATACAACTTAAAAGTATTAAATTAAAAAATATATATTTAAAAACAAAATACCCGACTGTAGAAAAATATGAACTGAATAGAGAAAAAACCGGTCAAGTGCGAGTCGGACTCGCGCGCCGAGGGTTCCGATATACCTATAGTATTTTTGGAAGCAATAAAGTCCATTTTCAGGACCGCAAAACTAAATTTGTTTGTAAAGGTTTTTTGCAGATTTCTGAAAAACTGTGCAACTTAGAAAGATCGTTTTATTTTTGCTGTAAAGTTTATATAAACTTCTGTCAACTGTAATTAATTCAGATTTTTCCTTACTCAAACTTCGGAGATAAGGGGGGGGGAATGGTATTTTTCTTGACATTTTTCATCATAACTTTAAAACTAAGAAATTTAAAAAAATACAAAAATATATTTTAAAATGTACAAGTAAAGCCCTTTCATATGATACCCCACTCGACCTAGTAGCGACAATTTGAAATTTGGCCCCCCCTATTTTGGCCCCCTTTATATTAATAATCATACTTTTTTCAAAATTTTTTCTTGTGCAATTAAGTTGGGCAACTATATTCTAAAACTATTCCAAATTTCAGGTTGATAGCATAAGTGGTTGCTGAGATATAGAGGTGTGACAGACAGACGGACAGACAGACAGACAGAGCGGCACCATAAGGGTTCCTTTTTTTTACCATTTTGGTATCGGAACCCTAAAAACCGGCCTAGTGCGAGTTGGACTCGCGCCCTAAGGGTTCCGAACCTATCTACCATATGATATACTAAAAGCTTTTGCTCTTTGATTTTAAAATCTCCGCGACCATCCAACTTGAACTCTTTTATAGATAAGTTCTTGAAACGGGAGCTTACCTTAATTGGTTACTATTAGTTGTGAGAAAAATTTAAATATTTAATGATTTTAGAGTTTTCCCTTTATTTGTACTGTGAGACCTAGCTTCTTGCCAAATTTCATAATTTTAGGTCAACGGGAAGTACCCTGTAGGTTTTGCTTTTTTGCATAAATGTATGGAGATGAGGACATAAAAAGCCATATCTTTTGATTGCGTCGTTGTAAAAAATTGAAATTTTCAGATCTTGTGTGGTTTATAGACTTTAATATTCGTTATCAATTTCAACCTGATACCTCTTCTCGTTCGTGAGAAAAAGGGTCTTGACAGACAGACGGACAAAAAAGTGATCCTGGGTTCCGTTTTTTTTATTTTTAGGTACGGAACCCTAAAAACAAGTTCTAAAAATTTCATGCGGTATTGCAGGCGGGGGGACAAACTGGGGCGGACTAAAATTATGTGTTTGGAGGTGGTTTTTCAACATCAAATAAAGGTATTTTGTAGTTTTTGTTTGTCCACGCCTGCAAATACCTCAAGACATTTTTAGAACTTGTTTTTTCTCTTTTCAGTTCATATTTTCTCTTTTCAGTTCATAAAAAAAAAAAACACTAAATACCTGGGTGTCACTATTGATGAAAAACTAAACTTCAAAGATCATCTATCTGCTACGTCCGCCCGAGTACGAAAAATTATATATATTATGAAACTACTACGGGACGTAGCAGATCTTCCTTTGCTAAAGGCAATATACTTAGCCCTGTGCCAATCGGTATTAACTTACTGTATACTGTCATGGGGTGGAGCAGCTACTTCACACTTTCTTGCACTGGAACGAGCGCAACGTGCAGTATTAAAAACTATGATACATAAGCCGTTCCGATATCCTACCATTCTTCTGTTTAGAGACACTCAGGTGCTTAGCGTCAGACGATTATATATTCTTAACACTACCTTACAGGCTCACAAAGAGGTGTTAAAGCTTGCAGATTATAGCGAACGAATTAAAAAACGTGTTTTTAAAATAGATTTACCGTCGATAAAAACTGAATTTGCAAAACGTTTCAGCTTTTATAGGAAACCCTACATTTATACAAAAATAAATAAGATATGCAAAGTGCATCAACTTTCTCTTCAAGAAGTTAAGTTTAAAGTAAAAAAAGAGTTGCAAGACTGGACCTACATTCAATCCGAAAAATTCTTTGAATGTATAATTTAATAATCGCATGTTATTTAGTTTTAATTTGATTTTCTAATTTGATAAATTTTGTTGTAAATGAGAACAAGTACCGCTACTATTATGTTGTGTTAACTATCTTGCTTAAAAATACCACAGGACAGGCTCAGCCTAGTGTGGATTTTTTGTGAATTTATTTCTGGTACGGGAACCCTTGAGACAAACTATAACATTAACCTACTTAGTACCTTTTGTTTTTGAATTTCAGATAATAATATGTTATATTGTTTATAGTGCTCTAAGACTTATTATGTAATTTCCCGCTATCCTATATTTGAAATAAAAATTTTATTATTTATTATTTATTATTATTTTATTTTTCTACACAGTTAGTTTTTATAAATATATTTTATTTTTAGGTTTGGTGATAAACCTAATTGTATTAGAAATTTGCGTTGGGCTATAGTTTCGTTGCAGTAAAATTTTATTTCGAAATTTTATTAAGAGAGTAATATATTTTGAGACACTTTTCATTATAGGTCAAAAACTAAGAGTCATTCAAATACAATATCCAGTTTTAAATGTCCAAATACTCGTAAAGTCTTTTTATAATAGTCCAGTCGCTTAACGTCTTAAATCGCCTTTACGTGGACACGCCGCCTTATTTCACTTACAAGCATCGATTAAGTATTTTTTAGGGTTCCGTACCTCAAAAGAAAAAAACGGAACCCTTATAGGATCACTTTTTTGTCCGTCTGTCTGTTTGTCTGTCTGTCTGTCTGTCAAGACCCTTTATCTCACGAACGGGTAAAGGTATCAGGTTGAAATTAATACCATATATTAGGATCCATAAACCACACAAGATATGAAAATTTCAATTTTTTACAACAAAGCAAACAAAAGATATGGCATTTCATGTCCTCAGCTCCATACATTTATTCAAAAATGCAAAACCTACAGGGTACTTCCCGTTGACCTAAAATTATGAAATTTGGCAAGAAGCTAGGTCTCACAGTACAAATAATGGGAAAAGTCTGAAATCATTAAATATTACAACTTTTCTCACAACTAATGGTAACCAATTGTGGTGAGCTCCCGTTTCAAGAACATTCATATAAGAGAGGGGTCAAGTTGGATGGTCGTGGAGGCGATTTTTGTTTTAGTTCTATTTTAAAAACGGGAACACTTACAAACTTGGAAATTGGTATGTTAATAGTGCATAAGCTATAAAATAACAACAAATAATAAAATTTGGTCAAGCGCATGTCGGACCCAAAAAATCTAGCACATTAACTTAACTTACTGAAATTTCAACTAATACAGTTATGTTTATGTAGTGGTACGGAACCCTCAGTGCGCGAGTCTGACTCGCACTTGGCCGGTTTTTTTTTATTTCAAGTCGATTGCATAAGCAGCTCTCAAGTCAATATCGCAGTAGCCGCTGAAATATACACGTGTAACAGACATACCTACTAGTAAGGGTGATGAAGGACAAATTTCTATATGATTTACTCATGTCTGCCTCTTTGACTGATGATAAGGAGCATCCTCTAGAAGATACAAAAAATATTGGCGGACATCCACACCCCTGCGTTTTTGAGGAATTAAGTTTTAACTATTTTGAAATTTGACAATGAAACGTACACCTGGCAGACTATGACTACCTGATTACAGCTCTTCAAAATGCAAAAATTCACTACTTCGTTCCATGATAATGCAGAGCCCTGCATGTCTGCCTCTTCGATTTTCTATATCTTCAGAAGTATTTTAAACACGAGCCACAAAGGCAGACCAAAAAAACATTTATTTATTTATTTATTTACAGTTTATTGTACACATGAAAATACATTAAGAAAATTAAAATTAAGAAAAAGGACACAACAGGCGCTGCTTATTTCTAAATGAAATTTCTTCCAGCAGACCTACAGAAGCGTGATTTGACTGGAAGAGGCAGATAGGACGTGCACAAAAACTAGACCTTAACATTATACTTAAACTATATAAATACACAAGTATACATATATAAATATACATATATAAATATATATTATATATATACATAAATACATAAATACACTATATGGATCACTTAGACAAAGAAAGATAATGCTCCTTAACTCGCTTCTTGAAGACAGCGATAGTAGGACTGTCACGTATTGTGTGAGGGAGGGAGTTCCACAGCCTGGCCGCATGAACAGTGAAAGAGTAGGAGTAGAAATCGGAGTGGTGGGAGGGGATAGAGAGGTTGAATCTGACGCTGCGGCGACAGGGCTCCTCTTGAGGACGCGAAAATTCAAAACGCTCGCAAGACATTATTAAGTATCTTATTTTCATTTTTTTGCTTTAACTCAAAAACGCAGCGACGACGCACAGAAAAACTTGTAAGGGCCAAATCGATTCGTATTGAGCTGATCTATCATCCCTATTAATATGAATCATGAGCAAATCATATACCCAAATTGTAGCCAGCACCCTAACTATACGGTTTAAGTCGGATCATTAGTTTTCCTTTTGGCATTCTGTGTGTTTTATAAGGGATCCGTACCCAAAGGGTGATAAACGGGACCCTATTGATAGCCTCCGATGTATGTCTGACTGTATCTCATGAACCGTAATAGGTAGAAATTTGAAATTTTCACAACTGGTGTATATCTGTTGTCGCTAACACAACAAATCATAATAAACAAAATGGAGTGGGGCTCCCAAACAGCCACAGGGGGGCCCGAAAAAAAAATTTTGACCTACCTCATCGAGTATTGTTTAGAGCTCGTTGATTAGATAAATAAATACTATATTTTAATAATTTTTGTTTTAAAAAATATTTAAGGCTAAACATTCCCTAAAATAAGCAGCTACGCGCTCGTTAATGTTAATTTCGACCTCATTTACACGTCAATAATGTTCACATAAGCGTGGCTTGCAAAGTTCCTGATACCACCAACGGTGACCCCGAATTTCAAAAAAATTTGAAAATTGTATTTTTTTTCTGTTATTTCAAAAATATCAAAAATGTAAAACGATCACATCATTAAATATTGTTTTGTCTAAAATATTGTAAATTTGCATTTTTTTTTTGACAAAAAAAATGTAGCAGCAAAATGGTTACAAATGGGAAATATGGACAAAATAAACACATTTGACATTTTGGAATTTTTTTTCTTCAGTTATACAAAATAAATTAAAATTCTATTTCAACCACATCACTTCTCATATCTTGTTTGATACTACGTTTTTTTTCTGTTAAGATATATGCTATATTTAATGTAAAAAGTCGTTATAAATTCATAAGTTCATCCAGGAAGTTATTCATTCTTAAGTTCATCCAGGAAGTTATTCATTCTTAAGTTCATTCAGGAAGGTGGCATCGTATTCCTTTGTTTTTAAATATTTTTAACAAAAATACAATATACAATATTTATCTACTCAACGAGCTCTAAACAACGATATCCCACTCGATGGGGTAGGTCAAAAAAATTTTTTCGCGCCCCCCTTTAGCTGTTTGGGAGCCCCTCTGTATTTTTTTTTAAATTTTATTATTTGTTTTTGTAGCGCAACAGATATACACATTGTGTGAAAATTTTAAATTTCTACCTATTAGGTACGGTTCATGAGATACGCAACCCGTTGACAGACAGACATCGGAGGCATATCAATATAGGGTCTCGTTTTTCACCCTTTGGGTACGGAATCCTACAAAATCACAATAAGTTGTCTATTATTTGTTTCTATTTTATAATTTATTTAATTATTTCTTTGCAAATATTTTTACCGGACGTAAAAGCCGATAATAAATTATAATTACAACTTTGAAACCTAGAAATATGAGAAAGTAGTAATATCCTTTAGTTGCAGTAGTTCGGTATTAGAGCCAGAAAATGTAAAAAAAACTCACTCACCAATCTAAAGAAAGCGCGCCAAATTTTCCGTCAAAAACTTTCTCACGTCAAACTATTCACATTAAATTTTTCAACAAAAATGGCGCTGATCCTAACCTCAAAATAAAAATAACAACTGTTAAGAGGTGGTACACAACCTGTCTTTATCCCGATTGGGCTTCAAATAAACTGAAATAACTCTTTCAGTCTTTCGCTACCGGGGTTTAAAAAAAATCTACGCTGTAACATGTGCTTTTGAGCCGCCATTTTGTTTTTCGGCTAAAAATAAAATCTTAACTACTTTATCGCCCTACACGCAAGCTTTAAGATTGAGAATTGAGTAGAATATTGTTATGGTGACGGTAAAATGTAAGTTTGTAAAATGGCGATAGTCTTTTGGCGCCTAAACTCATTTGGGCGTTTTATTGATTCATTTGTCATTTTAGTAACTGCTAGAGAATTTTAAAAACGTTAATTACTGTCTAAAATCCAAATGCGTGTTTTTATGACACATCCCTTAATTTTATTAACTGGAGGATGGGCAGCAGTATCCTCGTGTGTATCATACCATCTTACTTACTGCGGTCACCTACAACCGCGGTCCATGGTGCCAGCCGTAACGCTTACAAGCAGGATGACTGAGGTACTTCCCCTCCACATAGTTCCAGCAAAAAATGGAATTCTGGATGGTGCTCCCTGTCCTGTAGTGGACATTTCATGGGATGTTATGGGTATTTTAATTTTGGCTAAGTATTATCATTATCAGGTAGCCAGAAAGCGTATTGCGGACTTGGTTACGTTCACTTCACTTTCACAATCGGCCGTTATAAGAGGCAACAGCCATTCCTGCCAAACTCCAAGTCAAAGGAAAAATACGGAAATAGAGATTGACAAGTAAAACTTACCAAGAGTGACTGTTACTATGACATGACTAAAAGTGGTCACGTGATCGACGACAGAAAACGCGTTGACATGAGCTCGACTTTGTTTTTGTTTTATATGATCCATTTTCTTCGTTTCTTCCAAAACGTTCGTTGCGTAATGAGTCTTTAAAGTTAAAGCTCGTGTCAATTTCTTTTTCAACAGAACATAAACCGTCTTACTACAAAAAAGTTAGACATCTGTTGAACACTTGATTAAAAAAATGCGCACAAAATAACTGGCTATGTCAGTTGATGCGCAGAAGTCAAGTCATAGTCATTTTTGACATCTGCGCATCAATGACATAGACAGAGTTATTTGCTCAGAACAAAAACCTCCTTGCTTCGCTCGGAGAAGAAACCATGCTATTTTTTTTCAGTATGGGATGACAACTGCTAGCATGTCTCATGCCATGTCAAGTCGTCAGTGATCACATCCTACCAAATTAGATGAACGACGCGTTTATTGCATTTACAAAGTTTATAGGATTATTGTAACTTGTTGGGATTTTAACGGTTGAAAATATTTCCTAAATTATATGTTGTAAACATTGTGTAAATTATAAAAAACATGTAGTGAATAACTTTAAAATATCGTGAATTTATTCTTAAGTTGCTCTCCATATTAGTGATTGTTATTTTTAATAATAACGTGTGTAGTTGATGGCTGTACATCTTCAAAACAACAAAACGAAAATTGCAAAGAAATTTTGTCTTTTCATCTGTAAGTTTTATTCAGTATTTTTCATGTTTGTGGATTATTATCACAAATATTGCATAAAAAAATGTCAACTTATCATTTCTACAGTCAGATAATATGGAAATTGTTACGTATTTTACTGTAATTTATCGTTTTTTGTGGGATCATGTTGGAGTTTATGAGTGATGTATTTTTTATCGATAGTAGTATTTTTACTTTCGAGCTGAGCGAGAAAGGTATTGTATTCGTGAAAAAAGTTGCACAAACTTTCTCAAAAATGTGTTATATATCACTTAAGCAAGTCCCCTAAAAATGTCCGTCTGTCGGTTGGTCGGTCTGTCCGTCACGCTTTGGCCTAGCGGCTAAACGAATGGTCCTATTAACACCATATTTTTAATTTAAGACTTTTATTTCCGAATGGTTTTTTGCTGGCTCTCATTTTGAGGGTAGCTGTCATTCAACAAAAATGAAGAATTTATTTTTTTTTAAAAAACGGTTCAAGTTA
The DNA here is from genome assembly GCA_947532105.1 of Athrips mouffetella. NCBI lineage: Eukaryota > Metazoa > Arthropoda > Insecta > Lepidoptera > Gelechiidae > Athrips > Athrips mouffetella. Next base: position 14,583,599 of record OX383981.1, on the reverse strand, counting down.
TTTTTATGAAACTTTGCTTGACTAAGCATCTCTATGCAAGGTATCTTGCGCCATCATCAGTTTGTCTGTGTGATTCCATATAAGGGGTGTTCCTGTACTACCAAAACGTAAACTTGTGATTTACTCATAGGGTCAGTGCACCACTAGATGACCAAGCACCAATAGCTGACCAAAACTTAAATTTGAACTGAAAGTAAGAAAATTTAAAAATACCGCGATTTTATATAGAATTTAACTATGTTGGCGTCTTACAATAAAGTTATGGGTTTGTCTAGCTAGTACTTTAGTATGTTTATTCGAAGTGGTCATGCAATGTAACATTTGAAAAAAAAAAACTTTAAGAGCATATTTTGTAAAGTCCTTAACACTTATTATATCACAAGCCTAACTAATTCATAGTCGAACTTTTAGAAGTGACTCTGAAAGTAGAACTAATAATTTAGTTTTTTTATGAATTTCGTCATAAAACCGCTTAAATGGTCAACTAGTGGTACCTACATTGACCCTAATTGACTACATTAAGTTTGTATTATTTTCTATAATTTTAATTTTGTTTTGGTTATCTACCTGAATGGATATTCAATTTGATTGGATTTAGTGAAAATTTAGTACACAGGATGTACCAAAAACTTAAAGAGCTTTACAGTCGACATAACTGAACAACTATTCATAAGTAACAGAGTTTTGAAATTTAAAAATCTGTGAAAATTCATATAAAAGGTGTTCCAGTACTACCAAAATTTGAACATGTGATTTGTTCGAAATCGTTTACGGTTGGTTTGTTTTAATATTTTACAATTCGAGTTCCGAATTCATGTGGTAGAACATTTTTCAGAAAAACCTTAATAAACGTTTGTAAGTCCATACTATGTGTAGGTATGGTATTACAAATTTAAGTTTGCGGTTGACAGTTCTAATTGCATATCGCGAGAAAGTAAGTGCAGTGCTGCTGTACCATTTATTATATTTTACAACATTCAACGCGTTTTGTTTTCATTCTGGGTTCAATTCCCGATGGGGACACTGTCAAACAAATATAACTTTGTGTGCCTTCGCCAAATTGAAATGTCTCAATCAGCATGAATCATCCTGAATCAACAAATTGTAAGAAAATTAATAAAAATACTAAATTAATCTACATAAAATTCTCTACAAAAAAGGTTTGAAAGTTTTTCGCTTCAAACAATACTGACAAGCAATTCTTGTGCTCATGCAACGCTTTGGCTCACAAGCGTATGAAGATTCTGGGTCAAGCTTATCCGAAACCAGAAGACTACAGGCTCCTTGTGCTCTAAGGTCCAATAAGGAAGTCAGCTCCACGTTATAAGGCAAGATAAGATACACGAAATTTCGCTTGAAAATTTATTTGAGCTACTTAGAAGAAAAACACAAACCCGTATTTCAGCATTTTTGCAAAACCATCCCAAATGGATTGAATTGAGGGATAAAAGTTTGTTTTAAAATCCTACATAATTTGTATGTAAGCTAGAGAGATATTCATGAAATAAAAAAATAACCTTTACACCTCCTACCCCTCTTGCCTCCACCGCTACCGTCCATTACTTTTAGTAAGTAAGTAAGAAATTTGGTATCTTTAATATTAAAACACCTACGTAAGAAATCACCTGTAGTAAAAAATGTAAAAAGTATTTTTTTTAATGAATTTAATCACTTCTTTTAACAGATTTGCCTTTTATTAAAGTTTAGTACTTCAACTTTTTGGTGAAAGTTTCGACATCGATTTGTCCTTGTGTAACTTATCGACTATCGATAGATGAAAGCATGCCCACATCCCTACTTGTGACGAATTATTTCTTATATATTACTTCTATATGAGGTCAAATTTCTTTGGTTATTTGGTACGATTTTTTTTATCAAGTGTTCAACAGATGTCTAACTTTTTTGTAGTAAGACCCAAAGAGTCAGCATTAGACTTAAAGGAGCTTTAACGTTAAAGATGCTTTATGCAACCGGCGGTTACAATATTACTGAACTTTTTTTTCTTCAGCCCTTAAAACTAAAGGGCTATAACGTCAACATAACGACGTGATCGTCAACATTTTTATTAGGACACTTTTTACAATGTTTTTTCAGTACTTGTCACGGTGTCATATTTATTTGGAAAGTTTTTGTGGAAATAAACCCTTTTTGGGAGTTCTGGGAGTTTTGATGGTTTACAGATTTACAGGTGGAATCATTTGAGAAAAGGAAATCTCAACTCTCCATACGTTTACGTGATTGACTAACTAACTGATTTACTCATTTTGTATGGGAGCTCGAAAAAAATTTTACGAGATTTTTTTTTTGAATTGCTTGTTTTTATGAGTACAATCACTGGGCTTCTGGAACGCAATTCACAATGCCTTTTTACATAGAGATAATTTATCCTATATTATTAAACGAGCAATATTTGTATATATATGTAATCGGTTTCTCGAAAACGGCTCTAACGATTTCGATGAAATTTACCATACGGCAAAAAATTTATCTAGCTAGGTCTTATGTCTGGGAAAATTTGTTTTCTCCGTGTTCTTGAGCGGTTGTTGATTCCGCGTTTTAGACAGAAACTTACAGCGCCATCTGTTGGCGGGTACCATAGCTTGCTCACCCGATGATATTTTCAGGTTGAGGTGGCTATTATAGAGCGTAGCTCGGTCGCCCAGGTACTAGACAATATCTTCTTCTTCTTCGGGTGCCATATCCTCAGCGGATGTCGGCGACCACCGTCCGAAACTCGTTTCTATCTTCGGTCTTCCTGCTTAGAGTAGCAGCGTCTAATCCGGTCCAGTTCCTCAGATTGTCCATCCAGGTTGTTCTCCTCCTTCCTCTGCCTCTTTTGCCCTCTATTTTTCCTTCGACTATGTTTTTGATGATATTGTACTTTTCGTTTCTACATTATGTGCCCAAAGTATGCTGATTTCCTTTTCTTAACCGTTTCCAGAACTTCTAGGTGTTTGTTCATTCTTCTGAGGATTTCTTTGTTTGACTTGACAATATAAGTATTTTATATCACATCGAGACCCGTGTGGTGCCGGCAAAGAATAGTACCAACCCATCTCTACCCGTGGGTGTCGTAAGAGACGACTAAGAGCTTATGAACCGGAGGATGGGCAGCACCATCTTTCTGTGTATCGTACCATCTTACATACTGCGGTCACCAACAACAGCGGCCGCCAGCCGCAACGCTTACAAGCGTGGTGACTATGGTAAATCCCCCTTCTAAGTGCCACGCGTTTTTGCTGGAGTTCTGGAGGGAGCTCCCTGTCCTGCAGGGGACGTTTGATGGGATGTTATGATTATATGATGAATGAACGCTGGTGCCATACCAACTAGAGCTTTTCCGTGCTTAGGAAGGCATGTAGCTGTTGCTGTGCTCGCTTAGTCAAGTCAGATGCCATTTGGCGACTTGAAACTCTGACAATGGGTTGCTAGGTACGTGCCACTTGCTACTCAGCCTGTTCTAAGCGCGCTTAGGTCTATCAATCCTCTAAAAATGCACCACTTTTCCTGTTTTTATTGTTGCAATTGTATAAAAATGCAACGCGGAATACCTACCGTTCCCAGTTCCTTTAGTGTAGGCAACGTAGCAGTTGACCCCAACATAAATTTCTCAGGCAGATTTTATTTGACAGGATGATAAAGAATCATGAATTAAATGTAAATTCAAAATACCCAAAAAAAATTTACAAAAAAAAATTCTTACATTTTTTGTAATTTTTGTATGGAAAAATTAAAAGTACCGATTTTTTTTGGATTTTTTTATAGAAGGTTTGTCTCATGTTCTAGTGTAATACCCCAGTAAAGTTTCATCGACTGAGGATTTAATGCGGGGGTCTTCATACAACGATCCGCTTCGTTGCCTAGACTACTTTACCGCTGAGTGTTTTCTAGTTCTCTACAATGTTGCTTATCTTGTTACGCATGTATCTAAGTATTAGAATAAATAGGTAAATAGGAAGGTTATGAGATTGTGGGACTTTGGCCTAAATCTCTGACGTAAGTAGATAAAGTTAGTAATAAAATGGCCATTTTACGGAAAAAACTTTTTCTTCTTCTTCTTAGCGTGCCGATCAATTACAAATAACTATATTTTTGTAGCCCAGGGTAATCGTCAGAGGATCGTGGTAATTTCAACGACATTACCAAAACGAAAACGTTTACCTCAAAGCTAAGTAAGTGTTTTACGCAAACGTTTTTGTTTTGAGAATATCGTTGAAATTACCACGATCACCCCCCAGAACGTTGCCAATAGAGGTTATGTTCAGGAGTTTACGTGATAATGCAGAGCCACGAGTTCTAGACGAGCTCTGGGATGGCCTTAAGAAAGGCCGTTGGGTTGGCCCTATGGAGGACCGTTGGGTAGAATTTTAGATCGCGGTGAAAGGATTGGCCAGTGTGCGTTACCGACTTGCCGTCCGCAGACTGTTGCCTAGGATGCGCCGTGCGTATTATGCATTTAAAATACGCCAATAATACTAATTTTCCTAATACTTTTCAATAACTTCTATGAGACCAACGGTAACGGAACGATGGTCTCGCACAGCATTCCACGAAAGAAATGATAGTTGTGGTTCGAAGTAATAATAAAGTGGAATTCTTTCTTATACTCGTAAGCAGAAAAGCTTCTTCTTATAAGCAGATATTTTGGTCAATTCATGGATAAAATTAAAGATCAGATTTTACATTATGACATAAAATAATTGATTAAAAAAGAGCTTATAGGATAGTTGGCTAGTAGCATATACTTCAATTGGTTTTGCGACTTGGCTCAGCCATTTGTTTGAGGCATAATTTCGTATATAAAGTGCCAATAAATTTTTCATGAATTGTCATTTTCCGGGAACTCTATGGAAAATTGGCACAGGAGTCATAATTTCAAAATTTTCCTGTATTATTTTTATGTCACCAGGTGGGCCACCTGGTGGTAAGTGGTCACCACACGTGACACCCACTGTCTTATTAGTGAGATAATTTGACACTAATAAGACAGCAAAGCGCGTTACCCACCCTGACAACTAAGATGGTATGTCTCGTGTGCCGGTAATTTCACTGGCTCCCTTATCCTTCAAACCGAAACACAGCAGTGCAAACACTGCTACTTGGTACACTGGTACTTCCCCATACGGACTTTGCACAGAACCTACACCTACAAAATTCGAAGGATATTAAGAGTCTCTACAGGTTTAAGCCGCTCCTAAAAGCTGCTGCCATAGACTTCAGCCTATTCAGCCTATTGGTAAATCCGGATTTAGGACTTATTTGCCGCTAGCAGGCTATAATTTTTTTTCTGCCCCTACCGACCTTCAAAATTCGATATTCTAGTTCATCACAACATCCCATGAAACGTCCACTACAGGACAGGGAGCTCCCTCCAGAATTCTAGCTTTGGCTGGAAGAATGGGGAGGGGAAGTACCGTAGTCACTTCGCTTGTTAGCGTTACGACTGGCACCATGGACCGCGATTGTAAGTGACCGCAGTAAGTAAGATGTAAGATACAAAGGAGGATGCTGCTGCCCATCCTCCAGTTAACCCTTACTCGCCTCTTACGACACCCACGGGTACGTATGGGTTGGTACTATTCTTTGCCGTCACCACACGCGACTCTAGTTCACAATCTCATTATTGATTTTTTATGGATAAGAGTAGAATAGACCTCAGCAAACGTGGAGAGAGTTTGTCTATTTTGTTTTCCGGTTGTGACGTTGTGTGAGATGGTTTTGGAGTTAAACGCACAGGGGCCAATTCTTGAAAGTCACCGGATGATTTTTGTTTAAATTTAAAAAAGTCTAGATAAACTCAGAAAACTCAAATTGTTTGGTTGGTAATTTCAAAACTGAACATTATTTTATAATGAACAAATATTGATCCTTACTTTAGAAGAGTTTAACAGGGCTTATTTCAATGTTAAAAACTCGAAAATCACCCGGTGGCTGTCAAGAATTGGCCCCCTGAAGTGCAAATTTTTCGCTTGCATTATAAGCTTAAACAATGCTTAATAACCTCAGTAGAGTCTCACAGTAGGTATTAAAAATATACATGGAGAAGACGAAATTTATATCTAAAGGGCCGATCACACCTGACTGAATTCACACACTAAGTCAGTTAGTCTCCTACGTAGGAAAGGAAGGTAGAAAGATGGAACTTAGTAAGTCACTAACTGAGTAAGCCGCATAGTAAGCAACGCAGAAAGGAACTTTAGTGAAGGGCCAATACGAATAGAACACCTCATCGTACGGAAAATATTAATAAGGGCTAATTTATGTTGTATAGAAAAACACTAGAATAACTACAAAAAAAAACCACAGAATTACCGGTGTACTAAAAAACAAACAAGGAATTAAAATTAGGTTGCACCAGTCAAGTAAACACAAAGAATTTGAGTGCTTTATTCATTCTTTTAGTTAGAATAAATTTTTCATTCAAAATCGTACGAAAAGCGAATAATGATTCCAATGAAAAATAACAATTGAATGATAAAAGATTATTTGGATAGTACTAAGTAGTACATTCGAATATTTCGATTGTTGCTTCTTGAAATAATTGTACATCACTATTAAGGAACATCAACATAGTATCTATATTTTCTGTGCTGGTACACTTTATAGCGCGACTGATATGTTCAGATACTTTGTATAAAGGCTTCTATGAGTATTTTTAATGACCTTAAAATAAATTGAAAAGCAAGCTAAAAACTCGTTTATACTTTTATATTTAGTAGTAGAAGTAGTTTTAGAATACGATTGTCTTACTTTATTGCAATTGAAATAATTATAATATTAATATTATTGTAAAGGGGGCCCAAATGGGTAGGTCAAAGTTTTTAATTGTCAGTACTAAGTCAAGTTAGGTATCATATGAAAGTGCTTCACTTGTACATTCCAAAATAGTTCTTTATATTTTTAACGACTCTTAGTTTTCAAGTTATGATGAAAAAGTTTTAAAAAATTACCCCTTCCTTATCCCCGAAGTTTTCCGAAGAAAAAATCTGAATTAATTAAAGTCCATAGAGGTTTATGTGAATAATTCAGAAAAAAAACAATCTCTCTAAGTAGCACAGTTTTTTGGAAATTTGCAACAAATCTTTACAAACAAATTTAGTTTTGCGGTCCTTACAATGGACCCTTCTAAAAATACTATAGGTAGGTATATCGGAACCCTCGATGCGCGAGTCCGACTCGCACTTTAACATTTTTTTTTGTTGTGTATAGATGTATGTATGGTGAAAATCGTTAATATTTCAGGAGATTGTTTGACACCTTGTACTTGTCCGTAATTTTGATAGACTTCCTTAAAAGAGATACTTTGTAATCCTGACAAAATTTTCAATTCATGTCTAAATCAGTTGTCCCTTTCATAAAAAAATGTATAGGATCAAAACTGTTTAGTTTTCGCGTCGAGTCGGAAGCAACAGTAGTGTGCGTATGATCGAACACACACATGCGCGCAGTCCACGCGGAGTCGTAGTGCGTCATTTCACCCGAGACGCGTTCTCGCCCGCTCGGAGGAAACGACACCTTTTAAAAAACTGTGTTTTGAATGGAACTTTTTTCTCTCAAGGTATTTTTAATGAACTCTACTAATATAGCTCAGCGCAACGATTGTATAACGGAGGGTTACTCGAGGGGAAGCGAGGGGCGACAGGGAACAGCTCTTCAAGTTTGTATACTCAACAGCACGTCAGTAGAAACACTTTAGACTTACTCGTAATGACATGGTGGTAGAAACTATCATCCGCACATCACTTATTATCCGAAAATCACTCATCATCCGCTCATCATCATTCATCCACTCATCCACGCATCACTCATCATCCACTTATCATCATTCATTCACTGATCAACTATCATCCGCGCATCACTCATTATCATTGATCCACTCATCAACTATCATCCGCGCATCACTTATCATCCGCTCATCATCATTCATCCACTGATCAACTATCATCCGCGCATCACTTATCATCCGAAAATCACTCATCATCCGCTCATCATCATAATTCATCTACTCAACCACACATCACTCATCATCCACTGATCAATTATCATACGCGCATCACTTATCATCCGAAAATCACTCATCATCCGCTCATCATCATCATTCATCCACTCATTAACTATCATCCGCGCATCACTCATCATCATTGATCCACTCATCAACTATCATCCGCGCATCACTCATCATCCGCTCATCATCATTCATCCACTGATCAACTATCATCCGCGCATCACTTATCATCCGAAAATCACTCATCATCCGCTCATCATCATCAGTCATCCACTCATCCACGCATCACTCATCATCCGCTCATCATCGTTCATCCACTCATTAACTATCATCCGCGCATCACTCATCATCCACTTATCATCATTCATCCACTGTAAACTATCATCCGCGCATCACTCATCATCATTGATCCACTCATCAACTATAATCCGCGTATCACTCATCATCCTTTCATCATCATCATTCATCCAGTCATCAACTATCATCCTGCCTAAGTTTGGCGCCGTTTGCTTTAAAAAAAATAATCCATTTAAATCCGTGCCATCGCTGTACATTTCGTTGATTTTGTGATCGAAAGATCGAAGGACACATACTAACGACCAAAAGGCAGTCTTATTTCGGAAAGCCATGCCATAGAAATCCGTCTAAAGAGGAAAATCTAACAGACCTGACGAAATAATGTAGCCTGTTTCCTGCCTACGTTTGGCGCGGTTTGCTTCTTTAAAAAAAGTAATCTATTTAAGTCCGTGCCATTGTTGTATATTTCGTTGTTTTTGTGATCGAAATATCAAAGGACACATACTAACGATCAAAAGGCAGTCTTATTTCGGAAAGCCATGCCATGGAAATCCGTCTCAAGAGGAAAATCTAACAGACCTGACGAAATAATGTAGCCTGTTTCCTGCCTAAGTTTGGCGCCGTTTGCTTCTTTTAAAAAAGTAATCCATTTAAATCTGTGCCATCGTTGTATATTTCGTTGTTTTTGTGATCAAAAGATCAAAGGATACATACTAACGATCAAAAGGCAGTCTTATTTCGGAAAGCCATGCCATGGAAATCCGTCTCAAGAGGAAAATCTAACAGACCTGACGAAATAATGTAGCCTGTTTCCTGCCTAAGTTTGGCGCCGTTTGCTTCTTTTAAAAAAGTAATCCATTTAAATCCGTGCCATCGTTGTACATTTCGTTGTTTTTGTGATCGAAAGATCAAAGGACACACACTAACAATCAAAAGGCAGTTTTATTTCGGAAAGCCATGCCATGGAAATCCGTCTCAAGAGGAAAATCTAACAGACCTGACGAAATAATGTAGCCTTTTTCCTACCTAAGTTTGGCGCCGTTTGCTTCTTTTAAAAAAGTAATCCATTTAAATCCGTGCCATCGTTGTACATTTCGTTGTTTTTGTGATCGAAAGATCAAAGGACTTTTATTAAGTAGTTTTATTTCGAAAATCCATGCCATGGAAATCCGTCTCAAGAGGAAAATCTAACAGATCTGACGAAATAATGTAGCAAGCAGCACGTTCAAGTTTCCGATCATCGACCCTAAACAGCTCTATCTATTCCGACCACTGCCGATTACCCATCATCTACCGGTCACCCATCATCTACCATTGACTCGTCTTCCGCCGGTCACCCATCAATATCATCCACCGGTCACCCATCTTCGTCCGGACATCAATCACGTACCGAAAATCTATTGCTCTGATAACCCTTCTGACCCATCATCTACCTATCTTCCTCCGCCTACCCTTCATCACCAGTCACCCATCACAAAACAAAACTACCTAGGTATGGTATATAAGTAGGTACTTACTTGGTTAAAGGAATAGATATTTTTTGAATTTTTGACGGGATACATAATATTTATCTTTGCGCTTCCCCATTTCTCTAAAACAAACACTTTATAAATATAAGGAAAGAAATATCTTACTTTAGAAAATAGTAAAAAACAAAGTTACCTTGTTACACTATGAAAGCAGAGAATGTGTATACGTTGAAACGCGATCCATAATTTTGGCGCGTCGCGGTGCAAACTGACGTGGTCTCACTTCGAGCTCTTGTGGGTATCGGCCGCGTGTCAGAGCTATTTATTAGACTTCGCGCGGTCATACTAAAAATGTATGGCGTAATCGTAATGGTTTTAAAAAAAATCATATTAAATATGTAAGCAATATTAAACCGTGATTGCCGTTTTGGTAGTTTTTACGTGGTGCAGTCTTAAGTAAAATATTTTCGGCCAACGATATTTTTACAGTAACAAAATGCTGAAGTCAATTCTTTTTATCTAGAAGTTTATTGATCTTATTTGGATTTTTTTTTTCTGTATGTAAGTTTATTTATTGTTTGCCATAGTTTCTCATTATCTTTTGGATATGGTTTTAAAAGACCTCGACTAACAAACAATGAATACTTTCGGGCGAAATGCCCAACCGGGCGAACTCACCTCGGAGGAAATGACCACCAAAAAATTACATCGGAATTTAGTGATGGGCAAATGCGAATGATTGACTCGAATCGAACAACTTGTCGAACAAAAAATAATGGCCTAACTGATGGTATACTTTTTTACTTAAAACAAGCGCTCCTACTAGAAAAACAATTAAAGACCGCTATATTCAAAACTAACAGTGTTGCACTAGTCAAGTATTCTACACGGACACATCTGACTCCGTCGCGCTTTAACTGGCGATTGATTGAGTACCTAACCAAACCGTAAATTTTGAAAATTATTGAATCAGTGTTGCTGCGATAACGAGATCGATGGTTGAATTTTAAAAATACAGTAACTCTACCGAATATTCCTATAGAAAATATCGAGAATATCGAATTCTTAAAAGTACCGGTAATAATCGATACTAAATAACCGACCAAGTTCGTACTTCGTGTCAAGCCATGCGCAGTGTAGAGTTAAGGAGTGATCACACCTAGCTGAATTCAATGACTAATTCGGCATACATTGCTCGTTGAAGTAAGGATATTTCAATTAACATAACCAAGCCTCCCAGCAATGTATGCCGAATTAGTCTTTGAATTCAGCTAGGTGTGATCACTCCTTTACCTAGTTCTTTTTACGATTTTTATTGTCGCAAAGCAGGTTTATTAACTCTACTGAACAGTCGTATAGAAAATATCTGAACCTTTCAAGTATCGATGGTAATCTATAGTGAATTTTTAATTTTTTTTTAGTACTTGTTATTACACCATGAATAATAATTATTTTTTATCGACAAGTTGTTCATCATCATTCGCAAAATTTACCCATCACTAAACTTCCTAAGTTCTTTACTTAAGGGAGTAAGGAGGTTTAGTGATGTCCGAGTGCGAATGATTAATTTTAATTTAATTCCGTGTTCGCATCGAAATTAAATTGACCAATACATGGTCTAAGGGACTGGTTTCCGAAAACTGAAAGGGCGTGGTCAGTCAACGTAACTGAATAATTTTCAGTAAATAAAACTTTCAGAAAATATTAAAATAATCCTCTTTTCCACAAAAAAGCCACGATCACACCTAGCTGAATTCAAAGACTAATTCGGGATACATTGCTCGTTGAAGTAAGGATATTGCAATAACACAACCAAGCCTCCCAGCAATGTATGCCGAATTAGTCTTTGTATCCAGCTAGATGTGATCGTGGCTAAACTGTCCATTTGCAATTTTATATGAAGAGTATTGAAGAGGCTGATAGTTTTATTTACTGAAAGTTGTTCAGTTACGGTGAATGACTATGTGCACCTGCAAGACTAGAAAAAGAGAAAAAATGTATCCACTTCATTTACCACAGCCATTGTTTTTGTTTGATCATAAATACTCTCATTCATAAGACTTGGCACGGCAATGTTCAGGTCTCATTTGTCCATTTAAGGTAAATAAAAATAAAAACATCACGGAAATGTATTGTCAGCCTATTAAAGCCACGATCACATCTAGCTGGATTCAAAGACTAATTCGGCATACATTGCTGGGAGGCTTGGTTATGTTATTGCATTATCCTTACTTCAACGAGCAATGTATGCCGAATTAGTCTTTGAATCCAGCTAGCTGTGATCACTCCTTGACTCAACCGAACAGTCGTATACAATTTTTTTATAGTGAATTTTTTAAGTTTATTATTAGAACTTATTATTAAACCAAGATAATGCTTTATTTTTATTTTGCATGGACAAGTTGTTCGATTCGAATTAATCATTCGCAAAATTTTTACATCACTAAACCTTCTAACTCCTTTACTTGAAGGGACTTAGCATGTTTAGTGATGTCCAAGTGCGAATGATTAATTCAACATATCGAACAAAAATATACTTATATTAAAAAAAAACGGTCAAGTGCGAGGCAGGCTCTCGCTTCGAGGGATTCGATATTCCTGTAGTATTTTTAAAAGCAATAAAAGCCCATCTTTAAGACCGCAAATAAGTTTGTCTGTAATTTTTTCTTCTTTCAATTATCGGTTGTATTTGTCTTCAGGTTGTATCAGCCATTTTTTAACAATCGATAGCATTTTATTGTACAATAATTATTTTCGATAAGGCTATTCAACAGAGTTACTGTATTTCAAGATTAACTACCGACAGCGAAACTATCGCTATCGGAACATCACTATTCAGCAACTGTATTAGTAGGCACTTTTTCTACTTAGCTTCCCAGCTAGAACTCTGAATTCACAAACGTCTTTTTCAACGTAGCCTCCTAGGTAGATTTCTTATTCAGTCGTCAAATTCAAGCAGGTGTAATCGCGGCTTTACGCGTCCGTGTTGTACCCACTCACTCAAAGTTGTAGTTGAGTCAAACATGAAGTTAAATCCAACGATCACACCTAGCTGAATTCAAAGACTAATTCGGCATACATTGCTGGGAGGCTTGGTTATTTTAATTGCAATATCCTTACTTCAACGAGCAATGTATACCGAATTAGTCTTTGAATTCAGCTAGGTGTAATCGTGGCTTTAGTCGTCAAATCTGACACGGCTGGGCAGCGTTCGGGAAGCTACTTAACCTAGGGGATTTGACGGGGGCCATGGTTATTACACAGAGCGACTGTCATCTGACTTCGCAACCCAGAAGGCAAACCAGACCCAATCCTCGACTAGGCTTTTGCCAGGTTAGTGGCCTGGCTGTCAGAGTTTTCAAGCCGCCAAATGGCCTCTGATTTGGCCTAACGACTACTAACCTTGACAGTAGTCAGAATCAACGGCTTAACGTGCCTTCCGAAGCACGGAAACATTCTAGTTGTTGTGGCACTAGCGGTCACCCATCCGGGCTCTGACCAAGGCCAACGTTGCTTAACTTTCGTGATCGAAAGAAAGAGCAACTACCACTCGGCCACGAGCGCTTCTTCCATTAAACGCGTCAGCGTAATATTATATATTCTTTGCCACTAATAAGGTGGCATGAAAAAAGTCTCTCTTACAACTCTTTTAATAACATAAATAAACTGGAATCCAAACAGAAGTTTTTGAAATAAGATAGAATAGAAAGCTTTTACTTATTAAACTCGTATTATTATCACGACACGCCGCACTTATGCGTACCACGTGCGCTAAAAGTATATGAGGTCGTAATGAAATTAGTGAACATAATTTTAGCATGTTATTTAGACCATAAAACTGAACAACTTTTTTCAAGGAACCTTAGCTCCCATAGAGACTGCCAGAGGCGGCTCGTGACATTTTTTTATGGGTGTGCACAAAAAAATAAAATAAATAACTTGACTTACCTACCATTTATTGATGAACTATTTTTTATGGCTTTATTGTTACATATTATGCGCGCCAGCGCCAGCTTCAAATACTAGACACGGGAAACAAAACAATTTATTTACAACCTCACATCCAAGGTGTTTTTAAATATTGTTCTTCAAGATTAAAAGTTATTTTTTTTTGTACTACACTTTTGAACTAGCGTGATGTCAGATCGTGACGGCCCCTTTTCATTGAGTTCAAGTCGTATTTGTAGTCCTTTTCGCATTTTTTAATGTAAACGGCACTGTATTCGTCAATTTTTACAGTAATTAGGCACGTACACTATTTAAAAACAGTTAATTCTAAATTTTCAAGCAAAATTGCGAACAGTAACTGAAAGCTGAATACGAAAAGTTTGTTTATGTATGATCGGCAACAGCGCCTTGTCACCGAAATGCATGGGTATCGCGAACTGGCAACGTTGCACTGAGCAGCGCTCCTGATGAGGCTAATTTCTCATATAAAATCTTTTGTTTCACGCGCTCGAGCGTGTTGATGTTTCTCTTTCACACTCATTGAATTCTGTATTAGGAATTGTAATGAATATTTTTTCATATGAGCACAATCCTTGGCGCCCCACTTGGTACGACTTGACTACGTAAATTGTTGCGTAATTATTTCTTAGGCTATTTTAAATGTATACAACGTATAGGGTTATGAAAATAGGTATTTAATCGTATGTAACTTAACTAGGTAGGTAATACATCCTAAGTTTGAGTTTTGTGAAAGAGGGAGTGCACTGCACCAGTGCTCTTTAGGACGAGCCGCCTCTGGAGACTGCGTCAGCTCAGATCGGATGATGTATGGGTAAAAAATTTGTTTCTTACTTCAACCTATAAGTATTTCATAGGAAAAGTGGTTCACTTTCGTGGTCTAAGTAACATAATATTATGTATGTATGTCTCACTATTTTGTTAGGAAAGCCTATATAGAGTATTTTTAAAATAGTTCAAGTAATTTTACATAACACTACAGAAGATGTACGGTCGGGAAAAATTTTGTCTGTGACACTCGTGCCAAATACAACTTTGGAGCCTTGAATAATAGGGCCTCCTCGCGCGTCAATTTCTATCACAATTAGTTGTAACAATCTGTAGAATCGAGATTGGCTGCGCTCTACTCACGAAGCCATTTCACCATTGTCGAAGTTTCAAAAAACTGGACTTGTGCTTACCATCTATTACACACAATGAGCGTAGAAAAAAAGATACATATGAAGTGAATAAGTGGCTAAAAATATTGCTTTTATCTAACAACAACAATAAATGACAGCCACGCATAGAGACGGAAAGATCGCAACCATAGAGCTAAAAGTATGAAAACTGAATGCAACCACGCTCCTTACGTTGCAGTTTGGGGACAATTTGTTTGACAGATTGTAGATTGCTATAATTGGATTGTACAATTTGATAATTAGTTGGAAATCAGTCCCAATCTGCCTACATACGTTCTAATCATAATCTGTTGGCAATCTGCAGATTGCCACAATTGATTGTGAATGATATTGTATAGCGTGAGTAGTAACCAAACAACAATTGATTGGAAGTGACTCCCAATCTGACTGCTTACGTTGCAATCTAATGGGAATCTGCAGATTGCCACATCTGATTGTGATTGAGATTGAAGCGTGAGTAGTCACTTGTTAGCTAACAGTACCAATACATAAAGGTTTTACTCTTATGTGTATTCTGTGGTTTGCCATGCTACGGTGTTTGTTTAAAAAATCATCATAGCAAAAAAACCGGCCAAGTGCGAGTCGGACTCGCGCACTGAGGGTTCTGTACCACCACATAATCATAATTGTATTAGTTGAAATTTCAGTAAGTTAATGTGCTAAATTTTTTGAGTCTGACACGCGTTTAACCAAATTTTATTATTTGTTGTTATTTTATAGCTTATGAACTATAAACATACCAATTTGCAAGTTTGTAAGTGTTCTCGTTTTTAAAATAGAACTCAAACAAAAATCGCCTCCGCGACCATCCAACTTGACCCCTCTCTTATACTCGTATAGGGTGACTTTTAATTAGTTCTTGATAGAAAAAGGTATGAATGTACTCATGATACTGAACAACTTTCCCCAAGGAACATAGGTCGAAATACGAAAATCAAGTTTTGACCTCCCATAGAGACTGCATCAGCTGATAGCGCAATTTGTATGGGAGGTCAAATTTGGTTTTTCGTATTTCGAACTATGTTCCTTAGGAAAAGTTGTTCAGTATCACTAGTACATGCATACCTTTTGTTATCAAGAACTAATAAAAAGTCACCCTATATGAATGTTCTTGAAACGGGAGCTCACCACAATTGGTTACCATTAGTTGTGAGTAAAGTTGTAATATATATATTTTTTCACCTCCAAAGCTCGGAAACATTTGTTTTGTCGGTTAAATTCTGCGGCCAAAAGCGATTTTTGGCCCCTAGCGGGCAAAAGGTTTTTCTGCGGCCAAAAGCGATTTTTGGCCGCTAGCGGGCAAAAGGTTTTTGAAATTCGAACGTTGGCAGACCTCCACGCTGCGGTACTGGCTGCTTCCTCGCTTTAGTGAGGTGAAAAATTTTGTGTTTCGTTCGGCAGCAAAGTTATTTTGCGTTTCGTGCCTTGAAACCTTCGCTACGCTCAGGATTCTTCTTTTGAACCACTCGCTTCGCTCGTGGTTCAATTCTAGAATCCTTCGCTTGCTCAGGTTTCAATACAAGGCACTCACGCCAAATAACGCTTTTGCTGCCTTGCATAACAAATAACTATTTTCAAGGTGGCGCCGTCTCTGTTCCGCGCGACTGGGGCCTCCGCTGCTGCGGGAGGGGTTGCTTGTATTTGTCTCCTCTGTCGCTGCGCGGAGCGGCTTCTGGTCTTCCCCAGGTGCAGCTTTCCAGTCCAAAAGCTCCATAAGGACTATGGCTATAATGTTTAAGGTTTCTGATCTCAATGTGATCTCGTTATTTAAGTTTTATGTTCCTTGTATAGTTTAATTAGGTATGCCTGTCATAACTGTACATTGTAAATTATAAATAAATAAATATCTAATGATTTCAGACTTTTCCCTTTATTTGTACTGTGAGACCTAGCTTCTTGCCAAAATTTCATAATTTTAGGTCAACGGGAAGTACCCTGTAGGTTTTGCTTTTTTGCATAAATGTATGGAGATGAGGACATAAAAAGCCATATCTTTTGATTGCGTCGTTGTAAAAACTTTAAATTTTCAGATCTTGTGTGGTTCATGGACCCTAACATATGGTATTAATTTCAATCTGATACCTTTACCCGTTCGTGAGATAAAGGGTCTTGACAGACAGACAGACAGACAACAAGGTGATCCTGTAAGGGTTCCGTTTTTTTCTTTTGAGGTATTGAACCCTAAAAAAGATCAACAACTTTCTATTCTAGCGGCCAAAATGTACTTTTTCATGCAGATTTTGTACGATAAGCAAACCTTGCCCAGAATTTTCGTCTTCCTATATTTTTGTTGTAGGATTATCTTTTGTCGGGATGATTGATTGTTTTTATTGATGGCTTCAAATCAGCACGTTCAGTATTAGCTTACTGCTTTTATTAAGGTAATGAATAATCTATTATGACCCTGTATCATTGCGTGCACTTGCTTGCGTTGAGTAGATAACCGTCGGGTAAATATAACCGATTGTTATTTTACGCTTGCATCTCGTCTCGAACATGTGCACTATAATAATTAATAATTATTGGTGTAAACATTATTGTAAATTTTCTTTTAGCATGCTTTTAATTTTGGGTCCGTTGCGTCTGCATAAAGCATTTGTATTAATACACAAATGTTGTCACGAAGATATTTAATTTTCACACCTGGGATCAATATATTTTTTTTTGTAAGGTTTGTTTTAGACTTTCGCACTTTTCAATCATGTTTACCGGAACAAAATAGATTTTTTTTTTGTAGTTGATAAAATATCAGGTTTTTCTGTACAATAGCGAAAAATAGTTTATTTAAAGTACCTGGTCGACCGAGCTTCACTGTATAATAGCCACCTCAACCACAGAATATATAATAGTAACCTAAACCTTATCGTAGACCTCAACCTACGAATAAATAATAAGTTCGTAGATAAGACCTAATAAGACCTCAACATCAAAATATCATCCGGTGAGCAAGCAATGCTGGCGCTGTAGGTTTCTGTCTAAAACGCTACGTTAAGAAAAATGCTTAAATTTACCCAGATCCTAGCTCGATTGATTTTTCACCCCCGAAACCCTCGTATGGTCAATTTCATCGAAATCGTTAGAGCCGTTTTCGAGAAACCAAGTAAATGTTAAAATATTGCTCGTTTAATAGTATAGCATAAATATACAACGTGTAATTCTAAATACGCAAAACCTCTCGGGTAGTTCAGCCCATTTACGAGTAACTGAACAACTTTTTTCTACAACTTTTGGAAATTACAATAAATGATTCACTATACCAAATAAACATCTGATCTGGTTATCTGATGGAGACTTTTAATTTTATTTTAATTCCCAAAAGCTGTAGAACAAAAGTTGTTCAGTTACATCGGTAGAACTACCCCCCGAGAGGATTTAAGTATTTATAATTACACATTGTATAGGCAAATAATGAAATAGTAAACACAAATAAATTTTACATGTTACTTGGACCATGCGCTACTGAAAACTTTTCCCAAGAAACATAGGTCCGAAATTCATTTTTTTTTACCCCCATACAAAATGCGCTAACTCTCTCTACTCTCTATAGGAAGTAGAGCTTTTTTACGCATATCGATCTATGACCCTTATGGAAAGTTACTCATATGTATCCATTTCTTGAATAAATAAATGTTGGGCGACATTTCACACAAGTTCATCTGATCCTAAACTAGGAAAAGCCTGTACTAAGGGTATCAGAGACTGATTACGTACATAAATAGATAAATAACACCCAGATTGAACCCTCGGCCCACGGCATGAAAGGCAGGCTCAGTACCAACCACACCAACTGGCTTGTCAACGGGAATATCACCAAGTGATTTAAAATTTAAAAAATTAAGAAGCCCAGAAGAACTTAAAACATGGAAATTAGCTTTTATAAATTTATTACTTCATAACATGACAAAGGCACATTATGTACCTACTAGATGAATTATAATATGATTTCATTATTATTAAAAATCAAAAGTTTATATTTTCAAATAAACGATAAACTTTTAATTTCGATTTGTTTGGGTGATATTTTATTTAAATTTAATTTCTTAGATCTTCACATAAAAAACAATTTACTTGTTTTATATTCTGCAATTTATTTCGTTTAATAAAATATTGAACAAATAAATCTGAAATCATCCTAGAAAGAGTTACTATTTATCTATTTATGAAGCTCGTACTTTTACTTGCACAACTTTCTGTACATATTCTACAAAACTTCCTTTTTTTCAACATATTGAAATTGAACTATAAACTGATGATCGTAGGCTTGTATTACAGAATGATTAATGTTTTCAAAGTGTTGTGGTTACCGTTATCTAGGCCAGAAAGAAATGCTTTGCACTTGTCTCGTGGGATGTGGTTCTCAAACATTTACTAGATTGAAAGGATAGGTGAACTGAATAGTGGAATTATACTTGTCTCTTTTTTTCTACATAGATAATTAAACTTGGTTGAATTTTTTTTATTATCATTGTGTGATAACACGTGCTTAATATATTTTCACTCAATAAATAAATAATAAATAAAATAAAATCACAGTTCTTTTCAAAAGCAAAGAATTAAATTCGTTCAAAATAAAGTATTTAGGGGCATTTTAAGGTTCCGCATCTCAAAAGGAAAAAAACCGGCCAAGTACGAGTCAGACTCGCGCACCGAGGGTTACGTACCACCACATAATCATAATTGTATTAGTTGAAATTTCAGTAAGTTAATGTGGTAGATTTTTTGAGTCCGACATGCGCTTGACCAAATTTTATTATTTGTTGTTATTTTATAGCTTATGCACTATAAACATACCACTCACTCACCACAATTGGTTACTTTTAGTTGTAAGAAAAGTTGTAATATTTAATGATTTCAGAATTTTCTCATTATTTGTACTGTGAGACTTGCCAAATTTCATAATTTTAGGTCAACAGGAAGTACCCTGTAGGTTTTGCTTTTTTGCATAAATGCATGGAGATGAGGACATAAAAAGCCATATCTTTTGATTGCGTCGTTGTAAATGCGTCGTTGTGGTTTATAGATCCTAATATGTGGTATTAATTTCAACCTGATACCTTTACCCGTTCGTAAGATAAAGGGTCTTGACAGACCGACAGACAGACGGACAACAAAGTGATCCTATAAGGGTTCCGTTTTTTTCTTTTGAGGTACGGAAACCCAAAAAGAACAGAAACCTTAAAGGATCACTTTGTTGTCCGTTTTTCTGGTTCTTTCCGGTTAAAGGTAACAAGTAGAGTTGATGAGGAAGTGGTTATGAGGAAGAGGAAGTGGAAGAGGAAGTGTAGGGTAGAATTTTAGAGGATGCGGATGAGGATATTTCATAATATATTTATGAGGAAGAGGAAGCGGTTGAGGAAGAGGAAGGTTGAGAAGAGTGAAAGTAATATATATACATAGGGTCTTACAAAAATAGTGTATAATATTTTAAGAGGATAATGAAATAAAGAAACTGAACAACTTCTTCAAAGAAAATTAGTTTCACACAAATTTTCTCCAAAAGCCAAAAAAATTTCTCCTATTCCATTTCAACCAATGTTTCTTTGGAAAGTTTGTTCAGTTTCTATAACTGCACTATCCTCTTTTTACCCACGACGGAACGGAGAAGGTGTATGCGTTTAGGGTGAGATGTTGTGTGTTTGTTTGTTTGTGTGTGCAAAGTTATGTTGCCTTTTATCCTAAAAACGGCTTAATCGATTTAGATACGGTTTTCAGTAATGGATTTATAATTAATCAATGATGGTTTGTAGATTAGAGTTGTGGCACCAAATCACCAGGGGGCGCTGTAATGATAATTTTTATCTGAGCAAATGTTGCCATTTATCTCCAAAACGGTGCGACCGATTTAGGTACGGTTTTCAGTAAAAGATTTATGATTTATCAGTGATGGTTCTTAGACCAGAGTTATGGCGCCAACTCACCAGGGGGCGCTGTAATAATAAATTTTATCTAAGCAAATGTTGCCATTTATTTTCAAAACGATTTGACCGATGTAGGTACGGTTTTCAGTAAAAGATTTATGATTTATCAGTGATGGTTCTTAGACCAGAGTTGTGGCGCCAACTCACCAGGGGGCGCTGTAATAATAAATTTCTATTTACGCAAATGTTGCCATTTTTTTTCAAGTAGTAATAATTATGTAGTAATAATTATTCTTTACTCGCGCAACGTCCTTCTTAATCGCTCTAGTAAAGTGGGAATTCTCTAAAAAGTTAAAAATAAAAAGCAAAATTGAAAATTTTGAGAAAATCCCACGACGGCTGTCATTCAAAAAATATTAAATAAAACTTTGGAAATTCCCCCGACTAAAAATAAATATTTTCACCTATCTATTCATATATTATATTAGCCAAGAAAATCCGTCGGGGCTGCCATTCCTTATCTTACGTAAATTAATAGTGCATACGAGCTAGTTGTAAAATAGCTTTTGTTTGCTGCAGTTAAGTATAAATTATGAAAAGATGGCAATGACAGCCCCCGACGGATTTTCTTGGCTTATAAAATATATGAATAGATAGGTGAAAATATTTATTTTTAGTCGGGGGAATTTCCAAAGTTTTATTTCATATTTTTTGAATGACAGCCGTCGTGGGTTTTTCTCAAAATTTTTCATATTCGTTTATTGCATGTCACAGTCATTTAGTTGTTACAATACAGAAATGGTTACACCCTGTAAGGGTGGGTGGGTTTGGTACCTCGATGACGGTACAATTGGGGGCAAACCAGACGAGGTGGAGCGAGACCTGCTTGTCTTGCTTCCGCGCCTGAAGGAGCTGGGACTGGAGGTGAACACGGCCATGTGTGAGTTTTTCCCCTGTAGTTCGGAATCTTCTTCTTTCTTCCCCTTCTTCTCGTCATTACTACCTGGCCTCAGGGAACTTAACTCTGACTCATTTTCATTGCTGGGTGCAGCTATATTTCCATCTGCAGTTCCTGAGGCCCTGGAAACTTGTAGGGAACTTCTGCTACTCGCGAGCGAGCGTCTCAAAACGATTTCACCTCACGTTGCTCTGGTCCTAATGCAAAAGTGCTTCGCCGTCCCAAAGATAACTTATCTATTGCGGACAGCCCCCGTTTGGTTATTTCCCAACAACATCGCCTCCTTTGATGCTGCCATTAAGGACATGATCGAGTCGATTATCAACGTCTCCCTGAGCATTGACCAGTGGACACAGGCGGTTCTACCAATTCGGCACGGGGGTATTGGAGTACGGTGCGTGCGGGATGTGAGCCTCCCGGCTTTCTTGGCGTCGGCCCATGCGGTTGCGGACCTAGTCGCTAATATTCTCTCTTTGAATGGTGACAGGGCGAGCATCCCGTATGTGGCCGACGCCTTCACGGCCTGGTTGGCTCTCAACTCGGGCGCAGTCGTGCCCCAGAACCCCAAAGTCCAGCGTTCGTGGGATGACGTAGGGTGTAAAGCAACTATAGACAGACTTGTTGGTAGCGCTACGGGAGCGGGTCTGGCGAGACTTCTGGCGGTGTCGTGCCCGGAATCAGGGGCATGGTTGCACGCGCTTCCTTCGCCTTACATAGGCACTTTGCTCGACGGTGACTCATTGCGTGTGTCTGTTGCTCTCCGCCTGGGCTGCGATGTATGCCAACCACACCTATGCATCTGCGGTTCCATGGTGGAGGCGAATGGTCATCACGCATTGAGTTGCCGTCGATGCACTGGTAGGCACTCACGTCACCATGCCCTCAACGATATCGTCCAGAGGGCACTCACGTTGGCTGGCGTTCCGTCTGTGCTTGAGCCGTCGGGCCTCAGTCGCACCGATGGTAAACGGCCCGATGGCCTGACGTTGATTCCGTGGGAGAGAGGGCGGTGTTTGGTGTGGGACGCAACGTGTGTCAGCACCTACGCTGCTTCTCACATCAATCACACTACACGCAAGGCCGCGGCCGGAGCGGCGGCCGAAGCACAGGCGGCGATTAAACGCCAAAAATATGCTCCTTTGGGACATGGCTACATTTTCGTCCCCTTGGCGGTGGAAACGGCGGGCTGCTGGGGAGCGGACGCGTAAAAATTTGTGCGTGACATAGGCAGTCGGCTCCGACAAAAGGGATGTGACCCCAGCTCCGAGTCGTTCCTGGTGCAAAGGCTTTCCATAGCCATTCAACGTGGTAATACTGCGAGCATTACGGGCACTTTTGCACCGGGAACGTCAAGGGGCGGTTTGTTAGACTAATACATTATTGTATTTTAACTATGAGTACCTTCTTTGACTTTTGTATTTTTTTGTGACTGTATCTTTCTGAGTTTCAAAATAAATAAATTAAGTCAATTACATTCAAAAATCAAAATTAAAAATATATTAAAACAAATAAAATTCACAGTCAAGTAAAATAAATAAGACAAGATTAGGCAATTTATTTATCATTTAAAAATTGAAAATTATTTTTATTTTAACACTTCCTGTGTTCGGATAAAACTACAAAGTAGAAAATCGCAAAATTTCACAACCACAACACAACGCAACGCAACGTTCGCAACGTTGGAATGCGTATAGAGGTCGCTAAATTTCACAACATCGGGCAGGACCACAGTAGCCTAGTTGGTAAAGCGTCTGCGGTACTTACGCAGAAGACGCAGGTTCGAATCCTGCCTGTGGTTGTGAAATTTTGCGATTTTCTACTTTGTACATTTAAAAATTCTTAAATTTTATAATAGCATTTTCCTATTAGGTATTTTTTTAGCAATTTATAAAATATTTGGTAATCGGTTTCACTTTTAATATTGTCCGGGATTTTATTATATATTGTTATAGCAGAGTAGTATGGGCCTTTTCTAAATATTTACATATTTGATTGGGGGGGGGGGGGGTACGAGGTCGTGTTTATATTTTGTTCTGAGATTGCGTTATGGTTTTGCGTCTTGTTTTGTTGTAAACAAGTGTATATTTCTACGAACGAATAAGGCTGTTTCCAAGATATAAAGGGAAGGTAGTGTAAGAATTTCTCGATCTTTAAAATGTGGCCTACAACTGTCTCTTTGTTTGATGTTGACGAGCACACGTATGCATTTTTTTTTGCATAATAAAGGGTCGTGGACTGCCGAACAATTTCCCCACAGGTTAGTTCCGTAGCGAAGCCATGCCTGTGCGTACGCATAATAAGCTGATAACGCGGTCTCAAAGTTTGTTGTTTTTTTAAGAATTCCTAGTGCGTATAAGAATCTAGATAATTTAGTTTTAGTGATTGCAACGTGAGCTTTCCAGGTTAAACTGCTATCCAGACATAAGCCCAGCAAGGTATGTTCTTGTACTTCCTCGATTTTATTTTTTCTGAGCTGTATTTGTAGGTTTAATGCCGATCTTTGATGCGGATGGAATTGGATTAATTTCATCTTTTTAAAGTTGATATTTAAGTTTTTTCCCGCAAGCCAGTTAATTATTATTTGAAGAGTGTCGCATATTTTTTTTGTGTTGTTTTCGTTTTGGTTGAATTTACATATTAGCGATATGTTGTCCGCAAATAGCCCACATTCGACATCCAGTATTTTAGGTAAGTTATTAATGTAGACCAAAAAAAGTAAACAGCCAAGGACGCTGCCCTGGGGTACAGCCAAGGACGCTGCCCTGGGGTATAAGCTTCTTCTTCTTTTTTATATTATACAATTTTTTGATGGACCCTATAGATTGATAATAAATTTTAGTTAGAAATAAAAATAATTTTAAAGATTCAAATAAGGCAATATTTTTTAATTTTTATTTAGTAATCAAGTTTGGGAGGGAAGGTGGCGGGCGTGGCGGCTCGCTCACTGCTGTATTAATCGCGGCGCTACTGAGACTTCCTCATAAGTTTCTCTTATTTTTAAGAGGAAGCGAAAGCGGAGGAGGAATTTTTAACTTGCTTTTATAGGGAATCGGCAGCGGTTGAGGAAGTCTGAAAAATGCGGAACTTCCGCATGATGAGGAAGCGAAAGCGGAATCCTTATCAACACTAATCTGCAGATTGCAACCTACAACTGATTGTGATTGAGATGGTAGCGTAAGTAGACACTTTTACTTTACATTTCGTGAACAGGTACCGGTCACTTTTAATGCGCGAGTCCTACTCGCATTTGGGCGGTTTTTTAAGGTTTGAAATCTCAAAAGTCACTCAAAACAGTCAGTCAGCCAGTCAGTGAGTCAGTCTCACGGTGATATTCAAGAATTGTACTCCAGTTCCATAATCTGGTGGTCTACTCCTGTGGTCTACTCTTACTTTTTAATATTGTACGATACGATGGATTGGCAAGGCAAAGCAAGGTGAAGAGCTTGCGTTCGGTAAATACTCACACGGCAAAAGATCAAAACATGGACAAAGATTAGTAGAGTTTGCCTTAGAAATAAATCTTAAATTCACTAACAGCATGTATAAAACAAGAAAAAGCAAAAAATGGACTTGGGAGTCACCAAACGGTATATATCGCACCGAAATTGACTATATTCTAACTACTTCCAGCTTAGACGTACATAATTTCAATATAATTCAAAATCTCAATTTCAACACAGACCACAGGATGATACGATGTGGAATATACACAGAAACCAAGAGAAAAAGAAAATTTACCAAATCTGCTATCGATCCTACCAGAGACCTACCAACCCTAACAAAAGAGAGCGGAAAGCAATGGAAAAAATCCTTCTTAGCAGCAGTTGGAAAGTCGTCTGATATACAAATACAGTATAACAATTTTGAGGAAGAAGTGAACAACCTATTTACTCAGATACCCAAGGCAAAGAAAAACCAAAAAGAAGAAACAAAGATCCACATTAGGAAATTATTTGAAGAACGAAAATCTCTATATAGCGAAAGAAGAACAAAAGATGATAAAAAGGAAATCACACTAATAAGCAAAAAAATCAACCGTGAGATTTCAAATAACATGAAGGCGCACAGAAAGAAAACTTTTGAAAAACATATTAGAAAAACAGGAGCTGTGAAAAAAGCCTACAAAGAACTACAAGCCTCATCAAAATGGACATCAAATATAGTTGATAGAGCAGGAAAAAGATTATCAAAACGAATAGACATAATAAAAGAAGCTACAAAATTTTACCAAGAACTATACTCCACACAGTCAACCTCGGACTTTGACACATACATGCAAGAAAATATTCAATGTAGTAAGGAGCCTGTGCCTAAAATACTATATTCAGAAATAGATTTTGCAATAAAAACACAAAAAAACGACAAAGCACCTGGAGAAGACAAAATAACGAACGAATTACTTAAATCTATGTCGGAACCCCTACAAAAACCTCTACAAATAATGTTCAACAACATATTAGAAAAAGGAGTGACTCCAAATCAATGGTCTAAATCTACAACGACTCTCCTACATAAAAAAGGAGATAGAGCTGACTTGAATAATTACAGGCCAATAAGCTTAATGAGTAATGTCTATAAAATATTCTCCAAAATTATTATGAACAGGCTCGCAAAGATCTTAGATGAGAACCAACCACGGGAACAGGCAGGATTCCGAAAAAGCTTTTCAACTAGTGATCATATCCACGTTGTGACACAACTCATAGAAAAATGTGAAGAATATGGAAAGACGCTATATATATGTTTTATAGACTTTACTAAGGCCTTCGATTCCTTAGAACATACCGCCATTTGGAAGACATTAATCCAACAAAACATAGACAGCAAATACATAGTGCTATTACACAGCATATACTCTAAGAGTTCAGCTAAAATATTTTCCGCGGTACTAGAAATGGTATTCAGAAATATCAAATGGGAAAACCAAGGAATAAAAATTGACGGAGAATACTTAAGCCATCTGCGTTTCGCTGATGACATTGCTTTATTTGCTGAGGGAAGTGCAGAGCTAGAAACTATGATTAACGAGCTAGCGAGGGAGAGCGAAAAGGTCGGTTTGTCATTAAACGCTACAAAGACAAAAATAATAACAAATGGGCGAGAAAATACTGTTACAGTCAATGGGAAGAAAATCGAATATACCACAGAATATACTTACCTAGGTCAATCAATTTCATTCCAAGATCAGACAGAAAAAGAAATCAACCGAAGAATCGCTATTGCATGGAAAAGGTATTGGAGCCTAAAAGAAATTATGAAAAATAAAGACATAAATATAGCCACAAAATGTAAATTGTACGACTCAGTGATCTTGCCATGTCTAACATATGGTTGTCAAACATGGTCTCTGCGCAAACAAGATGAGAACAAACTAGCCATACAACAAAGGAAAATGGAGAGAAGCATGTTGGGAATAATAGTATCAGATAAAATAAAAAACGAAACAATAAGAAAGACAACCAAAGTAACTGATATTCTTGAAAAAATAAGACATCTCAAATGGAAATGGGCAGGACATGTTTGTAGAATGGCCAATGACAGATGGACCAAGAAATTGACAGAGTGGTTACCTAGAGATGGGAAGAGGAGTAGAGGCAGACCACGGAAAAGATGGGAGGATATTTTTAAAGAAAAATGTGGACCTGAATGGAGAAGGAAAGCTAGGGAGAGAGAGACCTGGAGGAACCTGGGGGAGGCCTACGCCGCGGAGGCGACTTCCACAAATCAATAATAATAATAATAAAATAAATATAAAAAGGGAGAAAAAAGAACCACCAACATAATAAATATTATAATAAGTTTGAAACACTTAGTAATAATATATATAATATAATAATAATGAATTTTATAAGATAGTTGTAGAAATTTGTGGTAGAATAAAGGCTATTTTTATTTTATTTTATTTTTATGATACTATTCGAATCATTCAAATTCAAAACTTCGTCATTCATTGACAAAAGAGTAGAATACTAGTTGAATCCAATTTGAAATCTCATCCAATCAATATTTTGCTCTATTGTCAGCGAAGGAAGTTATGAATTAACTGTATCGAAGAAAAACAAAATTGAAAGTAGGCGTCCTGGATCGGTTTCAGTTTTCAGAAGATGTCTTTACAGCCTGAGCGGTTGCTAGTTGTGAAAGTGGTTCAAAAGTTTGAGTTGCACTGATCATCGCGGTGGTACATTACACCAAATTAACACACTCGTGCGCAACAGGGAGGACAAACTTATGACCGCTTTTAGTTTGTAATTAATTAATTAAATAGCATTTATGTTTAAAACGTCGCCGCCTTTCCTGTTACGGCAAAATTTTTGTGTTTTTATACTCCCAATGTTCAGTGATCTACTATGGAAGCATCTTTTACGAAGAAAAGAATTTTTGCTCGATGGTCACGTGATCGACAGACACTTTTTGTATGGGAAGACGAAATATTTTATCGAGTAATATTTTTTTTGGATACTAGTAGCTTATTATCATGGGCTTTAGGAGCAAACTCTCTTAAAAATCACGTTGTATTTAAGAATTCGGTGAGTTTGTTGATTTCATATTTTATCTTTTTTTTTCTCATCCCGATTTTAATTTATTTTTTGCTCTACGCGCGAGACTACCAAATAAACTACTTAGCCCTAGAACGAGTTTTTATTTTAGTAAACTTTAATATTAATTTTGTTACGGCCCCAAGCTTGATAATCTCAATCGGTACACATGTCAGCCGAACAGAAATAATACAATAACCTTAGGCAAGTAATTGTGCCGCACGCTTTCAACATGTGCTAACTAAAGTTCCATACAAAAATAAACTTTTCTTTGAAAGCTAGAACATTTTGACTTATCGTACGTAAGTATGGTGTAAACAAAAAATTGTGTAGGTGTGTTTTGTTGGCCTATTTTCTTCATTTAGAGATGAATGAATCCTTTTTTGATGATTCTAATATTTACAAGTTTATAACTGTTATTGGAAGTTGTTGAAAAACAATGTTCTAAGTTAAATTATCGCGGGAAAGGTGAGATTATGAATAAGCTTTTAATTTAATTTAAAAAAAATTCAATGTTGCTCTTTCAAGCACACAAGTGAGCTTAAGAAAAGACTTTAAAAATACAAAAAATACAGCAATTTCATTCTTGAACGTAGCTCTTTCTTTCTGACCTCAAAAATTAAGCAATGTTGGCCGTGTTTAGACCTGAATTTCTCACAGCTAGATTTATAAGAGGAAAACCAACTAGAGTCTTTCGTGATTATGGTAGGGAGGGCCAACGTAAGAAGTTCGTTTTGATTTTTCTTTGCAGGTCGTAATATTTCATACGTATGCTCTCATAACGGACTTTAGTCCCGATTATATATATATACAGGGTGTTAATTTAATTGCGTGCCATAGCTTAAGGGGTGTTTCAGTTACGATAAAGGAACACAAAAAAAATAAAAAAATAAATCCTACTGAAAAAAAAAACTAAAACTGCATTGAAACTTAACCAACGCGGAGCAACGTCGCTAGCGCGCGAGTATCAGTGAATAAGGCAGGCACATCATCATCATATCAGCCGAAAGACGTCCACTGCTGGAAATAGGCCTCCCCTAAAGATCTCCATGACGACTACGTAACTGAAACTCTTTCGCGCGCTTTTGATAGCGCGCCCATTCGCGCGGTCATTGCCGCGTTAGTTCAGTTGGAATTTTTTTTTGTAGGAATTTTTTAAATATTTTTTTTTAGTTTCTTTATCGTTACTGAACCACCCCTTAAGCTATGGCACGCAATCAAATTAACACCCTGTATATAAGCTCCTAATGAAATAGTGAACATAATTTTAGTATGTTACTCAGACCATGAAACTGAACAACTTTTCCCAAGGAACTTAGTCCGAAATACGAATATAAATTTTTGACCTCCCATAGAAACTGCAACAGCTGATAGCGCATTTTGTATGGGAGGTCAAATTTGGTTTTTCGTATTTCGACCTATGTTCCTTGGGGAAAGTTGTTCAGTTTCAACATACTAAAATTATGTTCACTATTTCATTAGGACCTTATATAGCAGTCGTTAAGCAAAGTCAGAGGATTTTTGGTGTATTGAAAACTCTGGCGGACACTTACCTGGCCAAGCCTAATCTAGAATTGAGTCTGGTTTGCCTTCTGAGTCACTCTCTGTAACAACCAGTGCCTTAAGTCTGTTAAGCTAATTTCTTATTGTTAACTTTATTTGCCTGATTTCTTGCTTTTATTTGTTGTTATTCAATAATAGTAGTTTTTTACAACAAGTGCATAAAACATGACTTTTCATACAAGGCTTACGTATTCGCGCGACCCGTAGGGGAGTGCGAATAACTAAGCCGCGGACAAAAAGTGTTTTATGGTCGAGTTATAAACTCTGCTTTTCACTTTGATTGCGAGGAAATAAAACGTAAAAGTAGTTTAGAAGCTTAGGTCTATCGCCATTCTGTCAAATTATAAGAACATTTTTGTAATTTTTTTGTCCCCATATCTTTCTATTTAATACTTTTAGGATCAAAAACTCCGAATATAAATATATTGTAAGCATATAAAAAATGCAAGGCTATTTATTAAGAGTTTTATGGTATGACTGGCTGGAAAGTCAATTTAGAAGAAGAAATTATTTTTTTGACCAAGTGCATTAAATAAAATTTTAGGCTGCCTATACCCAGCATAAACTACAACTTTTCGAGCATGAGAAGTGAAAAAATAATATACTTAGTGTTAGTAGAGAAGTGAAAAAAAAACGTCCCCAAAGTCACACCAATTATGGGCAAAATGAAATCATTAGTCGGGCTACCTCCAATTATAACAAAAATCTTTTAAAACGACTGTGATTTTATTTGTTCACTTCGTTAGTCACAACACTTTTCTTGCTTTCAGGCTTTTCTCGAATTTGATCGTGCTAATTATAATTTAAATTTTAACTTATTTATTTTAAATTTCATTTTTCTACACTAAGTATAATTCAGTTAAAACCTACTCCGTGGTTAAAACTATAAATTTTGTTAAAAATTTATTAACGTGTTTATATTGCTTTAGTTTTGTTACTTTTCTAAAAAAAAACCGGCCAAGTGCGAGTCGGACTCGCGCACCGAGGGTTCCGTACCACCACATAATCATAATTGTATTAGTTGAGCTAGATTTTTTGAGTTCGACACGCGCTTGACCAAATTTTATTATTTGTTGTTATTTTATAGCTTATGCACTATAAACATACCAATGATCCTAATATATAGTAATAATTTCAACCTGATACCTTTACCCGTTCGTGAGATAAAGGGTCTTGACAGACAGACAGAGAGACAGACTGACAGACGGACAAAAAAGTGATACGGAACCCTAAAAAACCAGTCAAGTGCGAGTTGGACTCGCGCGCCGAGGGTTCCGATATACCTTTAGTATTTTTGGAAGCAATAAGTCCATTTTGACCGCAAAACTAAATTAGTTTGTAAAGGTTTTTTGCAGATTTCTAAAAAACTGTGCAACTTAGAAAGATTGTTTTATTTTTGCTGTAATATTTACATAAACGTCTATCGACTGTAATTAATTCAGATTTTTCCATTCACAAACTTCAGAGATAAGGGGGGGGAACGGTATTTTCTGACATTTTTCATCATAACTTGAAAACCAAGAGTTGTAAAAAATACAAATATATATTTTAGAATGTAAAAGTAAAGCCTTTTAATATGATACCCCACTCAACCTAATACCGATAATTTAAAATTTTGCCCCCCCTATTTGGGCCTCCCTTATATTAATAATCATAATTTTTTCTTAATTCTTTCACGTGCAATTAAGTTGGACAACCATATTCTAAAACTATTCCTCAAGTCGATAGCATGAGTGGTTGCCGAGATATACAGATGTGACAGATAGACAGACGGACAGACAGACGGACAGACAGACGGACAGACAGACGGACAGACAGACGGACAGACAGACGGACAGACAGACGGACAGACGGACAGACGGACAGACAGACGGACAGACAGACGGACAGACAGACGGACAGACAGACGGACAGACAGACGGACAGACAGACGGACAGACAGACAGACAGACAGACGGACAGACAGACGGACAGACAGACGGACAGACAGACGGACAGACAGACGGACAGACAGACGGACAGACAGACGGACAGACAGACGGACAGACAGACGGACAGACAGACGGACAGACAGACGGACAGACAGACGGACAGACAGACGGACGGACAGACAGACGGACAGACAGACGGACAGACAGACGGACAGACAGACGGACAGACAGACGGACAGACAGACGGACAGACAGACGGACAGACAGACGGACAGACAGACGGACAGACAGACGGACAGACAGACGGACAGACAGACGGACAGACAGACGGACAGACAGACGGACAGACAGACGGACAGACAGACGGACAGACAGACGGACAGACAGACGGACAGACAGACGGACAGACAGACGGACAGACAGACGGACAGACAGACGGACAGACAGACGGACAGACAGACGGACAGACAAACAGACGAAGCGGCACCATAAGGGTTCCTTTTTTACCATTTTAGTATCGGAACCCTAAAAAGGAATAGTAAAATTCGGTAGGCATTGCCTGGTGTTTAGTAACAACCACAAAGGTAACAACTTAACGTGTAATTAATTGTTTTCTTCTCAGTGCTTTTTCTGCTTCCTTTTTTTGTTATCTGAGATTATGTTGTAAGTATAGTCTTGGCCGGCACAGCCATGACTTCACTGCACTATGTCAGTTTATTATTATCTAAACGTCGGTTAACTATTATCTAATCTGTGATATGTATAGTTATTAGTTCTTAAACTTAGATTTTTTGTGGTATTCTATGATTGGCGTTTATATGCAAGTTCTGATAATAAGAATTATGTGTAGGTATTAATGGTTAAGCTGTTGAATTTTCTTAATACGTGGGACACTCAGAAATATT
This sequence comes from Athrips mouffetella, assembly GCA_947532105.1. NCBI lineage: Eukaryota > Metazoa > Arthropoda > Insecta > Lepidoptera > Gelechiidae > Athrips > Athrips mouffetella. The sequence continues at coordinate 14,550,930 of OX383981.1, read as the reverse complement.
TGCGACACTAAAAAAAATTGTTCTACAGGTACATATATTTTTATTAAATCTTTTCAAAGTACTCTCCACCAGCCTCTATACAAAGATTCATGCGTCTGAACCAGTTTTCAAAACACTTTTTCCAGTCCGCCGTAGACACCTCGTTTACAGCCTGCTCGAACGCAGCCAGCGCATCTTCCGGCGACGAAAATTGTATCCCCTTGAGCTGATTTTTTATTTTTGGAAATAAAAAGAAGTCACACGGTGCTAGATCAGGGCTGTAAGGAGGGTGACCCAGGAGTTTGACTGGTGTGCTGTCCAGGAAGTCCCTCGTTTTGAGCGCGGTGTGTGCAGGCGCATTGTCGTGGTGGAGCAGTAGTCCGCGGAGCCCTGTGTTTGGTCGCTTGTTGCTCACAACAGAAAAAACTTCTGGTAAACATTTGGTAGTATACCATTCGGCGTTGATGCTTCTTTGATCTCGTAAGGGAATTGAGGCCAAGTGGCCAGTCAAATTAAAAAAGCTGGCGATCAAAATCTTCCCCCCGCTTCGAGATCGCTTCACTTTGGTAGGCGTTGGTTCATTTTGAAACACCCAAACTGTCGACTGGCGCTTGGTTTCTGGATCGTATTGATAAATCCAGGACTCATCACCTGTTACGATGTCGTAAACACGCCGAGACGAGCCTGCTTCAAATTTGTTCAGCATATCACGGCACCATTCCACCCGGGCCTGCTTCTGAGCGTCGGTGAGGTAGTGCGGCACCCAGCGCGATACTATCCTCCTCACGCGAAGATGCCCGTGTAGAATCTCGTGAACGCTTCCCGATCCAATCTTTAATATGTGCTGAATCTCCTGATATGTAATTCGCCTATTATCTTGGATTAAATTTTTCACTGCTAGCACGTTTTCTTCCGTAATAGCCGTCAAAGGGCGACCGCTTCTTTCTTCATCCCCCAAGGTTGGTCGACCGCGCCTAAATTCGTTATACCAACGATACACGGTTGCCTTGGAGGGGCCTTCATCCATAAATGCCATTTGAAGTCTATCGAACGATTCATCCGGTTTCAGGCGACACTTGAAATCGTAAAAAATCATAGCTCTAAAATGTTCCCGGCGCAGATCCATTTTTCAGTAAGACACGATACTTTGAATTGGCTCGCAAAAAATGTGGAGGGAAATTTTGAAAATGGAACACACATATTTTTACTTACAAGTAATCATATTTTCGAAAAAGATTCTGACCGGCCAGTCTCCCATATATAAAAACTATTTTTCGCAATACTTTCTGAGTGGCCTGGTATACATATACATATATATATATATATATATATATATAAAATTGTAGCAGACTGCGAAGAAGAATGGCTAGCTAGGGCAATGATGAGACATTTCATTGCCATCTTTAGTTCTCAGAATCTTATTTAAGTCTGCAGAAACTCGCTAGGAAATATAAGATTATGTTCACTATTAATGAAATAGTGAACATAATTTTAGAATGTTACTCAGACCATGAAACTGAACAACTTTTGCAAAGGAACATAGGTGGAAATAGCTGATGGCGCATTTCGTGTGGGAGATAAAATGTTTATTCGTATTTCAAATTGGCTTTACATGAAACTGAACAAGTTTTCCGAAGGAACATAGGTCGAAATACAAAAAACCAAATTGGATCTCCCATACAAATTGCGCTATCAGCTGATGCAGTTTCTATGGGAGGTCAAAAGTTTATTTTGGTCTATGACCTAATGTGCTCCTTGGGAAAAGTTGTTCAGTTTCCGTTACATCACACCTTTCCGTTACACGCTGTATATTACGAACTGTCATACATGTACACACGGCCGCAGGTCAGTAGAAACACTTATGAACCTTACGGCGTGGTAACAGAGTTGAAAAAGTTTCAACCGACGTGCGCTTGACCGTACAACTCACTGCCGAACAATTCCTTTCTAGGATATCTAAAACAAGCTTCAAACTTAACTAACACATGAAAAAAAAACCTCTCACGTGTTTGTACGACAGAATCAATGCCATATGCTCGACCATTACTCGTCAAACAAAAAAAACTACTTAAAAATCTACTAAACATTCAAAAATCTTATATTAACCCCTAACTCACCATTTCGAATTGAAATGACACATTTTCTAAAACAAAAAAGAAAGCTTTAAGTTTTTTAACCTATTCGTAGACATGTGCGTACAAGTGAAAGAAAAAAACACGTTTTTTTTGTTATTTTGAGTTCAGTAACCAGATCTGGATTAAAAATACAGTTATTTTAGTTTTTTGTCGGTTCAGTGGTTCTGTAGTTGAGTTTAATTAAGGGCCACGTTTCAGTAAAGAGTGAATAGGGTTGGGACCGAGTATCGATTTTGGAAGTATCGATAGATGTTAGATGATGTGTGTAGTTTGTTGGTACTAACTGTGTGTAGTTTGTTGGTACTAACTGTGTGTTATGTTTAACGTTAAGTATTTTAAGTATGTCCAGTCATTATATTCATAAAGATTTCAATAACAGCAAAGCCTAGCAGAATACAGTTAATTGTGCATTTTATATGGCTTTTTTTCAGACTAAGTCCTGTATATTCAGAAGACATTTTTGGTATCAAAAATCAATCAAAATCAAAAATCAAAATGTTTATTTGTAACTAAGTCTTAATATACTGTTCTGGTTTTGGGAACTCCCTTTAAGTATATTAATACTTGTGTTGGGAGACCCCACTCTTCCTAAACGTCTGTTACTAACAAACATCAAATTACTATTAAACGGAAAGAAAAATATAAAGAAAAAGTAATAAATCAAAAGAAGTTACAGTATGTATGTGTACATGTGCGTGAGAGTGTGTGAATATATATGTATATAGGAAGGTGTGTTTAAGGTAACGTGTGTGTGTGTGTGTGTGAGGGTGTGTGCAGGATATGTTTTTGTATAATTGTATGTGTATGAGTGTTTAAGTGATATATATAAGGTATGCTAATTTTAAAGTTTATGGTTAAATTCAAGGTTTAAGATTAAGATACTATATTTAAAAGTGATTCTGTTTCATCATAAGTTAAAGATTTTAGCCATTCTGTCGTTGTTTGTTTTAATTCAAAACTATTTTTTGAATAAATTGTAATTTTTTTATTAACTATGTTATATAAGTAAGCTGATTGCTTTTCATATTGTCTTCTTGCAAAGGTCGATTTCACAGGTTTTGAGACAGCTACGATATCTTTACGACGTTTCATAAGGACTTGAGGATCATATACTAGTGACTTGTGCTGTTTCATTAATACATGTAGGATATACAATTTACGTACTGTCAAAACGCCACTTTCTATATAAAGCTGTTCAGTTGAGAATCGAAGTCTTTTAAAGTGCATTACCTTTAGCAGTGATCTTTGAGCTCTTTCAAGATCCATCAATTTGGTTTTTACTGCACCCCCCCAAATCACAATACAGTAGGTGGTTATTGATTGTGCGAGAGCAATATAAATTTTAGTGAGTAATTCCTTGTCAGCCACATGCCTGAGGGCTTTGAAAACCCAAATAAGCTTTCTTAATCTAGTCATGGTTAGCTCTATATGGTTGAACCATGTTAGTTTTTGGTCAATATAAACACCAAGATATTTGATGTGATCTACTTTCTCAAGAAGAGGGCATAAACAATTATTGGTAGAGGGGTTAGGACATTCATGAATCCTTATCGCAAAGCTAGTATTTGGTTGGGTTTTGTTAGTCATGGTGTAGCAAATATATTTAGTTTTTGCAGCATTTAACGTTAGTAAATTAAGATTTAACCAACACATGACTTTGGCCAGACCAACTTCAGTATTTTTACGCACTTCACTCCAGCTATCTCCACAAAAAATCACTGCAGTATCGTCGGCATATGAGAATACTTGGCCCCCACCAGCTTCCAGTTTGCATAACTCATTAATATATACCAAGAACAATGTGGGGCCAAGTACACTCCCCTGCGGAACTCCAAATGTAACATCTACATCGTCACTTATATATTGTCCTGTTTTAACACGTTGTGTTCTTCCGGTGAGGTAGCTATTAAGAAGAGAAAGGGGGGTATCACGAATTCCAATGTTTTCAAGCCTTTTTACAAGAATGGGGACAGAGACTGTATCAAATGCCTTTCTAAGATCGAGGAAGACCCCAATACATTTTTTACCCTTGTCCAGGTTTTCAACTAGTAATGAAGTAAGTGCTGAAACTGCATTATCTGTAGAAATTCCTTTTCTAAATCCATACTGGGATGAGGCAAAGATGTTAAATTTTGTCATGTAGTCAACAAGTCTTTTATTAATGAGTTTTTCCAAGATCTTAGAAGTAGCAGGCAGGACTGATATAGTTCGATAATTGTTAACGTCGTCTCTGTCCCCGCTCTTGTAAACTGGTGTAATTATAGATTTCTTGAGAGCATTGGGAAAAATGCCAGTTTTAAAACATAAGTTTGTTAAAGAAGTAATCACAGGGACAAGTATATCTTTCGAGTTCTTTAAAAATTTTGTTGGTATATTGTCCCATCCAGGAGCACTATTCGAGTCAAGCCCCATGATTACTCGTTCAACTTCTTCGTCGTCTGTATCCAGGAGTACAAAAGAGTTCACTTGAGAATAAGATAACGAAATGTCCATATTTTTTTTCATAAAAGTGACGATAATCAAAAGCACAAGTCTTACTTTTAACCTACCGTTTTAAACCGTACTTACGTTTAGAGACGTTTAAATTTACAGAATTAATTTCAAAAAAGGACTTTTATTTTTAAATTGTAGAGGCTGAATTTTTAAACAAGTTTACAGAAGTCTCACTCTTTTGATCTTGAAAAAAATCCGCCTTTTAAATAATTTTTTTTCGTTTCTCGACCTTTGTTCCTTGGGAAAAGTTGTTCAGTTTCATGGGCAGATTCACACCCTTAAGTTTTATCACACCTTTCCGCTATACGCTGTCTTTGGGGGTACCATAGGAAGCAAACAGCATTTACAATTATTTTATCTGTGGTTACAGTCGAAATAATGAAGATTGTTCAGAATGACGGCAGGACAGAGCTATGCGTGAAAGCAGGACGGAGCGTTAAGTGTCTCTGTCGCTCCAACATCTTGCATCGCTCCGTCTTGCTATCCCACTGCTGTCATTTTAATTAAGCTACATTATTACGACTGAAATTACATAATACTTACCTATGAAAATGGCGTTTTTTATGGAGAATTTTTGGTAAACTCAGTTTTCAGTACTAAAATTTTTGCATTTTTTTTATGAATTAAAAATCCAAATTAGTTTTTTTAAGCATGATTGGGTCTTCCCAAGCTTACAGAAACTAAAATTTAATTTTCAAAAAATATTATCTGTAGACAATATAACAAATCTAATGTTGAAATCGGACGACATTTAAGACGAACAATTTTAAAACCTTTAATTTTATATTATGAAACTAAAATAAAAACTTTATTTCCTTGAAATCAACTTTCAAATATAAAACAAATACTTAATGAAAATAGATATAGAATTATAGGAACTATGATCTCATTAATCTGCAAAAAAAATTCGCCAATTCCATAGACCTGTGAAATTGGCGAAATTTACCTGTAAGGACCTAATATTATTAGGAGAAGGAAGATGTCGATGGGATGGGCGCAGCTCTAGTGCACTTGTTACGTGTCATAAATCAACCGATCGTGCGTTCACGGCAGACACTGATGATATTACAGCATGCTTTTATCATTACTATAGTTTTTTTTACAGTTTATTTTTTGTAAATAGAGGTAAAGGATTGAAAGGGTTTGATTTTGAGTTTTTATTTGGATTAGAACTGAGATAAAATTGTCGTCGGGTAGCGTTCTGAACAGAAGGTTGTAGAGTTCTGTGCAAAATTCGCCTGGGGAAGGACCTGACCATTAATGAAAAACAGAGAGACATTATTTTGGTCAAAAAGGATACATACCTATGTCGGTATACATGCTAGATTTTCCAGTCCATATTCGCCACTCTACATAGAACCTTTAGACCTCATCGGCCATCGGTTCAAGCAACGTGCCCTTCCCGCTGCCACTTTACTCTGGCGATTGAGCCCTCAAAAGGTGGGCGATGCCATAGACCAAAATCAATGTTTGACCTCCCATAGAAACTGCATCAGCTGATAGCCCATGTTGGTTTTTCGTATTTTTGTCGATGTTGCTTGGGAAAAGTTGTTCAGTTTCATGGGCAGATTCACACCCTTAAGTATTATTATAACTTCCCGTTACACGTTGTATACAAAAAGTGTTGGTCACTTACGTTACTTTGGAAAGTCAAAACTTTTTTGACCGTTGTTAGCAAAGTCGTAGAACAAAAGTTGTTGTTATTGACCTCACTAACAAGGTAGGAATACTCATATCAGGTCCAAAAAAATACCCTTTATACAGGGTGTTAATTTAATTGCGTGCCATAGCTTAGGGGGTGTTTCAGTAACGATAAAGGAACACAAAAAAAATATTTTAAAAAATCCTACAAAAAAAAAAAAAAACTCCATTGAAATATAACTAACGCGGAGGGCAATGAACCGGACGGAGCACCAGTAGTACGCAGTATCAGTGGATAAGGTACATAATTGAAACTCTTTTGTTCGCTTTTGATAGAACGGTGCTCAGAATAGAATAGAATAGAATAGAATGGAATGGAATGGAATGGAATGGAATGGAATGGAATAGAATGGAATGGAATGGAATGGAATAGAATAGAAATCCTTTATTGTTAACTGTGTACCTACATGCAATGGTTCTTAAATTTAGTTACTAAATAAGTTCCAACAGTTTACCCATTAGGCATACAATATCCAAATACAATTACTATTTTTCAGTTCAAGTATTCTTTTAAACTATAAAATTCTTTCTCAAGCAGGTACTTTTTCAATAGTTTCTTAAATTGGCTACCCTCTAATTTTTTTAACGAATTTGGTAAATTATTATAAACCTTAACACCAGTTACGAAAACGAAAACGCTTTTGTACTCGTACATGAAATTTTCCTACAGCATTCGGTACACACAAGTCATAGGTCATACCATAGAGTAATATAATACTGGGCGTAGTCATACACAAGTCACAAGTCACACTTAAGGTTATTGCTCTCTGCGTTAGTTTAGTTTCAATGGAGTTAAAAATTTTTTTAAGTAGGATTTTTTTAAATATTTTTTTTTTTAGTTTATTTATTGTTACTGAACCACCCCTTAAGCTATGGCACGCGGTTAAATTAACACCCTGTACATACATATTTTGTTCGTTTAATAGTATAGGATATCTGATTTTATAGGTAACTTCTTTGTAACCATCTTCTTGTATGTATTTAATAATTATGAGATGAGCAATGCTTCAGAATAATAATGCAGTTCTTAGAACAACATCTTTAATCCGTTTCTTTTCACACTGCAGTAAAGATGATCGAATGATTCAGCCTAGCAGCACATGTTGTTATGCGCATGCGCGAGATGAGATGACAGCGCCTTCCGATACCTATAACTCAGGACAACTAAAATTGTGTTTTAATTAGTCAGGGTCTAAAAAAAGTACGATGTTCCTTTATAAATTAGAACTTTTTAACCCTGTATGCAGGATTTTTTTTTTTCAATTTGTGATTAAAATGGTAAAAAAAAGGAACCCTTATGGTGCGACTTTGTCTGTCTGTCTGTCACACCTCTATATCTCAGCAAACACTCATGCTATCGACTTGAAATTTGGAATAGTTGTAGAATTTGGTTGCCCAACTTAATTGAACATGAAAGAATAAAAAAAAATTATGATTATTACTGTAAAGGGGGCCCAAATAGGGGGGGCAAAATTTTAAATTGTCGTTACTAGGTTGAGTATGGTATCATATTTACTTGTACATTATAAAATATATTTATGTATTTTTTTACAACTCTTAGTTTTCAAGTTGTGATGAAAAATGTAAAAAAAAAGATACTATTCCCCCCCCCCCCATTATCTCCGAAATTTGTGAAAGGAAAAATCTGAATTAATTACAGTCGATAGACTTGTATGTAAATATTACAGCAAAGATAAAACGATCTAAGTTGCACAGTTTTTTAGAAATCTGCAAAAAACCTTTACAAACAAATTTAGTTTTGCGGTCCTAAAAATTGACTTTATTGCTTCCAAAAATACTATAGATATATCGGAACCCTCGGCGCGCGAGTCCAACTCGCACTTGACCGTTTTTAGGGTTCCGTACCTCAAAATAAAAAACGGAACCACTTTGTTGTCCGTCTGCCTGTCTGTCTGTCTGTCAAGACCCTTTTTTTCACGAGCGGGTAAAGGTATCAGGTTGAAATCCATAAACCACACAAGATCAGAAAATTTTAATTTTTTACAACGACGCAATCAAAAGATATGGCTTTTTATGTCTTCATCTCCATACATTTGTGAACCAAACCAAAACCTACGGGGTACTTCCCGTTGACCTAAAATTATGAAATTTGGCAAGAAGCTAGGTCTCACGGTACAAATAAAGGGAAAAGTCTCAAATCATTAAATATTACGATTTTGCTCACAACTAATAGTAACCAATTAAGTTGAGCTCCCGTTTCAAGAACTTCTCTATAAAAGATGGGTCAAGTTGGATGGTCGCAGAGTTTTTAAAATCTAAGAGCAAAAGCTTTTAGTATATCATATGGTAGATAGGTACGGAACCCTTAGGCCGCGAGTCCGACTCGCACTTGGCCGGGATTTTTTTTCCTCTATTCCAACGTTTACCCATGTATTTAACAGCTGTGACACTAAAACTAGATTTTCTTTGACAGTGCATTTGACAAGCTAGGAAAATGGCGAAATCCTACGAGTATTAGTTGTAATTTTCCCCACTCTCAGCTTAGCTCCTTCCCTCGCACAGTTCTGAATTTCTGATGGAAATCAAAATCCTAAAAGTTTCAAGTAATTAATTCAGGTAATTAGAAATAATTTTGGTAAATACTCCAGTAAAAATACGGTTTTGCAAAACATTAAATGTTAATAGCTACTTTTTTGTGTATATCGTATTTAAATATGATGTTAAGACGCAATATTTACGAATCCACCTAAAATTTAAAGCGGAATATTTTTTTCGAATAACAGCTAAGGCAAAAATAGTAATAGACAATTATATACTTTATATCATAGATAAACGTATACTTTACATATAGGCATCAAAATCCACCACAAATATATTTAAAAATATCAATTTATTTCAAAATATAAAATCTCCACTTATTTTTACATATTAGGTCCAATAAATTCGAGGTAAAATAATGGAAATAAACTGAGCTAAACTCAACCTTTTTAAATGTAAGTGATTCTTGTATATATTCACAAAAATGCCATACTAAATAAAAAAAAAGTTTTTTGTAATCGCTGGTTTACAATGATTTTGTAAACATTTATGTTGGATTTGCCAAAAACGTGATTATATAGCACTATTTAAATTATTAGAAAGCAAAACGGATCTATTACTATTTTTGGTTGCGAAGATAAGCTTTATTTAAATTTCGTGCTATAAAAGTTAAATAATACAAAAAAGCTAATATTTTTAGGTGGATTCAATTATAATATGAAATTCTGAATATGTAGCAAGCCGTAAATAAAAAAAATAATCTATTAACATTTTTTTCTGAAATTCCATATTTTTTTAATGTTTGGACGGCAAAATAAATAAATAAATGAAGTAAATTTAGGTGGATTCCATTAAAAAGCTTTACACAGAAATATAATCTATCGATCTGAAAAAGAATCACGGCTATTATCAATTATTTCCGTTTCGCCATACAATGCTCTCGTAATTTTACTGGAGTAAAAAGCACTGGTGGAAAACCACCCTAAAATACCTTCCTACGTTATAGCCTCCTTCCTGCGTTATAAGAATTTTTCTTATATTTTTGGAAAAAAAATTGTAAACGGCCTTTAGATGTAATTTTAAGGGACAATATTCTTGAATCCTCCAAAATTTCAAACTGGAAGGTACCAAAAAAAGTTAAAGCCCGAAAATTGCGCAATTTTACAGCAATAAAAAAATCGAAATCCACTAAAGATATAAACGGGAAAATAATTATACCCCTCGCACACCTTTGTTTTTACGATCCGTGTTTACAATTATTACTTATTGTTTTTAAGGTGGATTTATATCTAGGATGATATTAATTGATCTTAAAGAAAAGTTTACTTCGTTTTTTTAACTGCTATATTTTTTTACTAGTTTTTATTACCACTAAAATCATTTTCAATTAACTTTATATTTTTTGTTGGATTTAGTACAATATGTTAAGGGACGTAAATGAGACAAAAGTATATAAAAAAAGATCTGATGGCATTTTTGTCACAGGTGTAATGCAACTTTGAGATTTACACAAAAACATTTTAATTGTTTTTCTTTTACAAATATAGGTGGAATTATATAATGTAAAGTAAATAATATTTATAGCATTTTTTCCCTTTATTGTAGAATTTATTATTATTATTATTTGATTTTTTTCTTTATTATTCTTTATTATTTATTTTCTTTATTATTTTTTTATTAAATCATGCTGTCGTAAATTTTGGTGGATTACTTAAGAACTATTTTCTAGACCAGCTAATCTAATTTTGAATCTAAAAATTTAAAAATTGTTGAATCTTCATATAGTGAAATAGTTTGTCTCTTAGGCTATTAGGTAATGGTGTCGATTCTGGCAGACACAAACTAAAACTAAACAAATTTTACAGGGTTGGCAAACACCCGGGTATTTTCAAAACATATCTACCCACTGGGTTATTTCGTTTTTTTTTCGGGTTTTATGGGGATTCTCGGATTTATTCGGATAATTTCAAGTTCAGTTTATTTCTTAATTGAGATATATATATATATATTGCAAGATATTTTACTTAAAGGGTTGTATGTTGTATTGAGTTGTGTGTTGTGAGTGTATTCTTAAATTATTTTTTAATATAAGGTAAATAATTTGATAAGTAAAAGAAAAAAATAATTGTAATGATTTGGTTTAATACAACACTAATTAAGTATAATTTACAATGATTGATTAATGTATCGCGCAACATTATGGCGCCAAAACAGCCGCCGCGGCCATTTTGAAAATATGTCTTTGTGACCTGAAAAAATGGGTACGAAACCTTTGACTAAATAGGTAATTGTTTATTTTCAAACAAAAATATATTTTCAAAACTGCCGTCCTACCACCAATCAGTACAAATGAATAACTAATTATTTCATAATTTATTAATAATAACAATTTATCAATTCCAGAATTATGACAACTTTTTAAAAATTAATTTCGTGCACAAAATGTCTGCAAAATGCAAAATATACATACACATAAATTATTGGAATAAAAATTGTACTTTATTCAAGCTATAAAACTATAAAAATTAAAAAAAAGACAATTACATAAGTACAGAATTACCACTTTGTAATATTCAGTTAATAACCGTTCTCGACTGAACAGATATAGTTGTACTGTCATAAATACATAAGAATACATAGAATATAATATAATTTATAGTATTTCGTCAAACACATGTTTGTAAATTATTCAAGAGACCTTATATATTTTTTTAGAAAAGCGTCGTATCATAAAAAATCGCGCCCAATTGTTTTTAGCATACGTTACACAAAATTTAACGGAGAGAAATGATCTTCCCTTACCGGTGAAAACGGTGAGAAATCGGTGTTTTTTTTAAAGAAAATGTACATAAACTATAAAATAATTGCCATAAAGCTCCTTTTTTAAAACAAGTTTTGGATAAAATAATTGTAAAATATTAATCAAACATGCGAAACCAAAAACAAAAAATATTCTAATTCATTACTTTTTACAACTATTCCAAAATTTAATGCAAAAAGAATACACTTTGTATAAATACATACCCATCGATATTACAGCACTAGGTATAAGTAGGTATACATACATATTCGTGATATGATTAGTTCATCCTTCTCTCTATTATTATTTTACTATAATTTCCAGAATTAGTAATCAAAAATACATATCATAATTTCAATATTTTTTGGGATTTAGGAAATAAATGCATAAAATTAAATTTTGGGTATAAAAATGCACGAAATATTATTTCAAAGTACTGAAAAATTTCGACTACTACCTTAAGTATCATTTTTTCTAATTTTTTTCTACAACATGAACGATTGTTAAGGTGTGTGATTACTTGTATGTCTCAGGTCGCACATACACCTTGTTTTTTGAATAATGTTCTTTTCATTAATCAATAATGTTTTGTAATTTGCTCACAAATGCATTAAATAGCGTTCGCAAGGATGCAATAAATAGCGTTGAGGTATTCAAGTAGAAACACGCCTTAATATGCAATAGAATACAAGTAACGCTTACATGCTTCAAAATTACAATATTCGAAGAATTTACAATTCATTATTAAATATTTACACCTTAAAAATTACACTTCACTTGCTACAAACTAAAAAATAATAATAACTTTGAATTTAAATTTAAAAAGTACCATTAAATTTATGGCACACTGTCAAAAAAAGGAAGTAACAAAAATAAAATAATATTACGTGTAATTTTTTATTTTATCAGATCATTCAGAATAAAAATTACATATAATTACATTTTTTTTAATATGTATAAGTTAAATTCCTATAATTCATACTAAAAAAAAACAACATTTTGTAAAAAAAGGAATCATGATTTTTTAAGAATGTAAAAAATTAAGTATGGGACCTTATCGGTTTCTTGTGTAACATATTTTTATTGAATGTAAATTGAACTGAGAGATCTTTTCATTTAGGGTTTATTTGTAATTAACTAAGTAGTGAATTCACTTGGTGCGAAATAAATGAAAAAAAAAGGATTTAATTGAAAAATCTAGACCGTTCTAAAATTTTTAGGCATTCATATTTTTTTTGGACAACAGAATGTAGATAGTATTTTTAATATGCTTTCTATTATGAAAGAAAAACTCCAACTTGCTCGGTAGAAAATCTTTAAAATCGTTTTTTAAAATGACACATGGTCAGACCATCACCTCACTAACTAACTAACCTAAGAAACTTACAGAGAACTGTATATTTTTTGCGGTTTAAGAAAAGTCATTGAACAGAAGTTTATCATCTTACACGAGTGTAGTAATTTGTGTTATTTGTTTATTTATTTATTTATATTTACTGGTAACGACCCATAGACATCTTCCGTCAGACTATAAACAGTTTGCTAACCCTATTGTCAGGGCTTACATGCCTTTTCTCATTTTCTCTTCTTTTTGTTTTGTTTTAAGCTTTTGGTATTGTTTTAGAACGGCTAGATTTTATATTCAAACTGAAACGCTATGCGTAATATATTCCTTAGAAAAAGTTTCCAGAAACACTATAAATACAACTACTTATTGTTCAATATTATTTGTATGATACAAATAATTAATGATTATAATATTCAATATTGATATGGACCTTTTAAGGTTTTTTTATCATCGTTGATCAAACATTGCAATTCGTTCATCTAGATTTTTCTAACACTTACACACTATAAGTCGTTTAATTATCATTGCGTAAATACTGAACAACTCTCTCAAAAACACTCATTGTGTATCGTTAAAAGTTGTCCAATATATTGTTCATATTATACATGCATAATTTACGCAATGATTTCAAAACTGACTGAAATACTTAATTTAAACAACTTAAAATTAAATAATTAATAAAAAAAAACATAAATCTACTAATACTTCGAAACTCCCGTTAAAACCGGGCAAGTTGAAAACTATAAAAATATAACTCCTAACCTTGCAATTCCATCTGGAGATCGTCCATTATCTTCTTCAACAATTCCAACAGTGAACACAATATTACACTTTTTAAAACACGGTTCTACGTAATTTAAAATAGATCTACACCCGTAATAAAAATTGTATTACATAATGTGATATTTATAATGCTACACTATACGAAAAATTGTCCGTAAGTACTTTAACAACGCCGATGTTATTTTAATCATGACTTTCGTTGCGACGAAAAGATGTATTTATTTCCTTGTATATTATTGATACATTTCTGTATTCGTCAGTTTTCTCCACTATGTTTTCTTCACGTATACCAAAAAGTATACAAAATTCCAATCCACAAGCGCCATCTACGATTATACTTGCATTTATATACATCATAGCGGAATTACTTTATAGTTTCGTGAACATTTACACAAAACTTGTAAATCAAGTTTTCGTTCTTTATTTAGTCTTCATTGGTATACATATATTCAGTTGTATACTTGTATTAAATCAGTGTATACATTTATTTAAATTAATGTATACTTTTATTCAATTAATGTAATCGTGTATTGAATCAGTGTGTATATTTCGATGTTCTGGATACTACATGATTACTTGTCAGATCTCTGCTCGTTCAGGGATAGGTTTTCGGCTTCATCCTTGATGTGTGACATGGATGCCCTGTATCGGTCTTCAGAGCGAGGGTAGTCGTCGTAAGGGCTGGTTTCTCCTGACCTGTTGCTTGAAGACTCTTTGTTGGAGCTATGGTAGTCGCCTGGGGACAAAGGTTATTATCATTACTTAAATTAAGATCAGTATTTTTATTTTTGCCCTGATATAGCTAGATTGAGGCTAATAGAACAAGCCGAAGATTTTTTTAATTATTTTCTCTTATTGTTTTAACTTTTGCACTCCTATTTACTTCGTCTGTTTTGCACTATCGTATTATGCACTCTCAACACACTCGTATCACTCTCTCTCAGAAATATATACACACACTTACACTCACATAAAAGGTGTAAAAAAGTCAGATTCCTTCTAAGGTGTGATTATACGTCACTAATAGATTGTATAAACAATATAAAAAACCGGTCAAGTGCGAGTCGGACTCACGCGCCGAGGGTTCCGATATATCTATAGTATTTTTGGAAGCAACATAGTCCATTTTTAGGACCGCAAAACAAAATTTGTTTGTAAAGGTTTTTTGCAGATTTCAAAAAAAAAAAAAACTGCAACTTAGAAAAATTGTTTTATTTTTGCTGTAATATTTACATAAACTTCTATCGAATGTAATTAATTCAGCTTTTTCCTTTCACAAACTTCGGAGATAAGGGAGGGGGGGAAATGGTATTTTTTTTGACATTTTTCATCACAACTTGAAAACTAAGAGTTGTAAAAATATAAAAAAATATATTTTAGAATGTACAAGTAAAGACCTTTCATATGATACTCCACTCGACCTAGTAACGATAGTTTGAAATTTTGCCCCTCCTATTTTGGCCCCCAGTACAGTAATAATTATGTTATTTTTTTTATTCTTTCATGTGCAATTAAGTTGGACAATCAAATTCTACAACTATTCAAAGTTGCTGAGATATAGAGGTGTGACAGACAGACAGACAAAGTCGCACCATAAGGGTTTCTTTTTTTTACCATTGTGGTATCGGTACCCTAAAAAAAATCCCAAAAAGTAGTTTTAGCTCGAGAAAAAGTAAAGCGGGTGGAGGGTTCAATGACCTCTACGATCAGGTGTTGATGTATACAAAGATGTTTTTGTTATAATATCCAGTCACTAACATGTACTTATTCATTTCAATAAATTACTGTAATGTAGTTCGAACGAAATTCAAATTTAATTTCACACAATTTAATAAAAAAATCTATTAGTCATGTAGAATTTTATTAGTCATTTAGAAGGATCATCGTACTTTTTTACAACCTGTATATATATATATACACACACACACACAATATACACACTTTGTTTTTTTTTTAATCGGCCAAGAGTAAGGAGTTTTTATGCTTTTATTTTCAAGCTGACTTCGAGAAAATATCATAAATAAATGTTGATTTTATGAAATTATTTATAGTAATCAACTAATTAACAATAAATTTGTCATTTACGTAACAAGGTATTCAATTTTTGATAATTTATTTCAAGGTTAATGGAATAGGATGTTTGGGTACCGAGTGACAATTTTTTTTTTCATGGCTTGGTTACTAGATTGACTAATAATTGATAAAAGATTGATGGTGTAAGATAACATGGTAATGTTTTGGGGCCTCATGCGACGTATAATCTGTGCCCGCTGAAAAAGAAATAATGCGCGCCATTTAACAAATATTTGTAGTGTTTATTATTGTAATTATTTCTAATAGTGTCGACTTCTACAAATAAAAAACTGTTCCTGAACCGTCTAAAACACTCATACACTAAATACAATTTTAAAAGCTGGTAAAATTAAAGGAAAACATTAACATATGCAGGCGACAAAATGTTCCGGTGGACGTGCGGTAAATGTAAGGTTAGCAAAGTTTAGTATTTTTAAATAAAATAAATAAATAAATCTTTATTTTCTTTTTTTTCTTTTTGTAAAGGTAACCAATTTGATTTGTTTTATTCGCAAATGTGTTGAAAAAGTCGTAAAAAGCTCGTGGGCGTTTGACATTACACCCTCGGCTCCATTACGCCCTCGCCTGCGGCTCGGGCTGCAATATCTGAGCCTCGGCTGTAATATCCAAAATAGCGCACTTGCATTTTAATGTACTATTGTTAAACAAGTTAACAATTTGAATTTACATATTAATTCAGTTTTTTTTTACTCACCTTTATTGGAATAATCAGAAGCTTGTATCTCATTTTTGAGCGCGTAGATGTTGGGTTTTATGTCTTGAGTTTCACTAGCGCTTAGGTCTTCTGCCTTTACGTCATGAGACGAACTGCTGCTGCCGTACCCGTTAAGCATTGGAGGCCGGCTGGGAACAGATATAAGAGAACTACATTGTAATTTTGGGTATGTAGTTATTTATCCACACGTCCATGTGGTGTCTGCGATGAATAGTTCCGATCCATGTCTGGCTACCCGTGGATATGAAAGGCCACTAAAGGAAACTATGCCACAGATTAGTGCACTATCTTATACAAATACAAAAAATACAAAATGTTTTATTAATACTGGAACTTCCTATTAAGCAAACAGGTTGTCTGTGTCAGAAGGTTCCGCTCTTCCTTAAAGTAAATATGTTGGCTGGTGCCCAAGTATCTCTGTGTCAGTGATGAATGTATTACGTAAAAGTGTGTGTTAGTGTGTGTTGTGTGTATGTGTGAATGCGAGTGTGAGTAATACTAACCTGATGGTATTATGTATATAATATATAAAGTCTCCGTTTCGTTGTAGGTTTTACTTTTAGGCCATTTTGTAAGAAACTATCTACATTTTGTTTCGAGTAGATATTAATTAATTTATTGATGTTATTATACATATCAGTAAACAGATCTTTTATTAAACTGAATGCTTGCCAATGTAGTATTGGCGCTTAGAACCTGTACTACTCTATATTTTCTTCTAGTATTTCCAGTCGGTAACAGAAGGTAAGGATTTGTGTGTTTTTAAAATTATTTGGGGTACATTCAACAGCTAACAGCAGTTTTTGTTATGTAACTGTTAATGATCGTTCCATGTGTATTAACTTGGAGAAATATTTTTTGGTATTTTTATCACCAAACAGTAGTAAATATGTTACAAAATTGACCGTGTCATACCTGTAGTCATCATGTGATGAGGGGTAGTCCTCAGCTCCTTGCATGATATGGTCTTCACTAGACATGTACGAAAGGTTGCAGTCTTCCATCATACCCTGTAATG
This sequence comes from Athrips mouffetella, assembly GCA_947532105.1. Taxonomy (NCBI): domain Eukaryota; kingdom Metazoa; phylum Arthropoda; class Insecta; order Lepidoptera; family Gelechiidae; genus Athrips; species Athrips mouffetella. The sequence goes on along the minus strand of OX383981.1, from coordinate 14,533,365 downwards.
CAAGTTTCAGTTTATGCATGGGTATACATCATACTAGTGGATTCCTCATGTGTAAGAAATATGCCAAGAAGTACTTAGTGTTATGAACTAATTATGTAATTCTTAAGTGTGTTAAATACAAAACTAACCTGGAGATTGCGCTTCAAAGCTTCACTGTAACCATGAGGGCTTGTCATCATTGGAGGACTTTGGGCTCCCATGAATCTGTCGATATGAAAATTTCGTTATGCACACATCTTTGTCTTACAAAAAAAATAAGTATTGTGTCATAAAAACATATTTTATTAGTTCAGAACATTCTTTTAATGAAAAAATAATAATAAAAATTCATACCCTGGCCGTTTCAGACCTCTTCTAATAATGTCGATGCATGTTTTTCTAATCATTATTCTAAGGTGTGTATTGTAGAAGTGTAGTTTTGTTTAGTGTTCAATTTTGAATTAGATATGCCAATTCGTTTGTGTAGTTAATTGTGTGAGAGTCGTAAGTTAGTAAGAGAGAAAGATAATAAATAGAATAAAATAGAAAAAATGCAAGCGTTAGTAAATATTATCAAAAAATTAAGAAAACATTTAAGAACTACCATGCGACGATGATGATGCAACGTGCAAAGCAGAAGCACTTACCTTGTTATATACAGTGTAATTGGAATATACAATGTGATTGTAATAAACAAGTGGGAAAAACATGCTAAATATGATTAAAGGGAATCAGGAAGAAAAAGATCCTTCAGTCTTACTTGGGTGTCCGACGACGATCCTTTCATTTTTACAAAATTCTTTTTAATGCAAACATGCATAATAATATCATAATTTTATAACCATCGTTTCGAAAAACACAGTATGCGTTTCAATTATATATGAATTCAAAATTACATATTAAATTACAATGCAACATATCATGATTTAAGCTTAATTTTCCAACAAGGTATTATGTATTATGGTGTTAAACTATGGCAAAACAATCGGTTATAGCTTTTTACTCTAGGAGTCTAATGTAGTGTATGCTTAGTTTTCTTATACTGACGACATCATGATGATTTATCACAAAAATTATGATTTCAATAGAAAAGTAAACTGAAAAATATATATTTTGAAAACTGAACATACGAAACTTTATTTTCTCTATCTGTTGAAGTAAAGTTATGTGGCTCTAAAACATACTAACATAAGATATTGAATTTATTATTCTAATGCTTACACAGTGATACACTTGACATTAATGTAAGGACATCAACTAGTTATTTATGACCAAAAATTTAAGATTTCGGTCTTTTCAACATACAAGACGATATTAATGGACACGATCGTCCAACGATTCGTAGACAGCAGGTATATATGTACAAATAACAAAAAATCACGCGATTTCAGTATTGGTAATAATACATTAGGTAATGGATGAATAGAAAGAGCTTTTTTGTTACAAGATTAACCGCGACTCAAACATGTGTAAAAAATATCTCGAACTGTTAATTATATCTGCGTCAAATACACCTTTTGCAATACTTACAATTTTATGGTAATATTATACCGAGCGCATCAGAAATTCAAGCTATTGAATCGCGGTCCATCACTTCTTGAGCCTAATCTAGATTCGTTGGACGGTCGCTTGCGTCTGCGCTGCGCCCTTACTGTGGTGGTGCGGCGTTCGGAGGTGCTGGCTCATACTTCCTCGGCCTCCCTCGGCTCAGGTGGCGCCTCTTCACAAACTCAGCATCATCGACCATCCAGAAAGACCCGAAGTCGTCTTCATAGCGCACGAAACACTTATGCAGCGACAGGTTCGTCCGGATCGCGTTCTATAATGTGTCTCCGTAAATTAACAATGTTACGAGTTAGGATATGCTGTCATCGCTGTTTCGAGTGATTGTTCAGATTTCGGCCTTTTGTCAGATTTGATAGAATTGTCTTTGTTTTGAGGTAAAACATGTCAACCACTGTATGATTTATAATGACTCGTAACTAAAAAAGATATGACAACAACCCAAAATCGAATCTCCCAAAACTACGATGAGAACACAAACAGATCGTCGTGGCGAAAACCAAATCATGCAGGACGGCCCAAGAAGATACCCCGAAGGACGAAGAAGGAGTAAGGTTAATAGGCAAGCGAGAAAACTTTATCCACCCGCGCTGAAACCCACAAACGCACACAAATAACAAGTCCTAAATACCAAGTTTACATAACACGCACAAAGGTAACGTCACATCTGAAAACCCACGATACCTAAAGTTTTTAAAATTATATTACCTATTCTAAATGTAATAGAAGCTTAGTATACGCAATTTCATTGATGCCTGAAAATCGCGATGTGAGATCTTTTTTAGATATGTATGTATGATTATGTCTGCTAGTTTAATTTGATATAATATAGTTTAGTGTACGTAGTCAGTTGTAACGTCACTTACAAAACCCAAATTACAAAATTCACTACACAAACAATTAAATACAAAATTTAGAAAATCTGAAACGAGATATAAAATAACGTTTATTTACACAATAAGAGTTAGATACATTGCTAGGTTAGATAGAAAATATTTAGGAGAAGATTAAAATGTATTGATCACAAAAATGTGTAGCTGATTAGTGTTTTTATATGATTCGTGTATTTCTGTATGTTAGTTAGTGTATTCCTATTTTATAAAGTGTAATGTATATTTTGAACATCAATAATATATTTGAGTGTTATAAAAAGCTCGATAAAAGCTCATTTTGTATTTTGGCACATCAATGGCAAAAACATATAATTATATGTTTGCTTATTGTGTAATCTTGGTATAACTTTGATTTTTTGTCAATCTTATAACGGATCTATTTATATTTTTAGTAGGCATGTCAATGTCAAATTGTGATTCTGGGCTTGGTGTATAGATGATTGTAGTCTGTAGTCAATATTTGGTTTGGTTTTACGTAACAGGGGTGTTTCTTTGTATTTAAATGTGTTTTTCAATTTTAATTTTTCAAATATACTTTCGTATGTGCACATTGTTTTAGAAAGTTGGATTAAGCTCCTGTTTGTGTGTTAATACGTACACTGTCGTTTGTATCTATGCTGTACTTTGTTAGATTGCATGTAAATGTTGATATAGGTAGTAAATATATGACAAGCTGTGTAAGCTTTATACACTCTGTAAACCCGAGCTGTAAACCAGTTTTTGTAAATATATGTGTATATTCTTTGTGAGTGTGTCTTGTTAGAGTAGTGTTACTCATTCATTAAGTTTCTTGTATATTTGGAATATTTAATACATGATTCAATTGTAAAAACTTCACAAATATACAATTGTATTGTACTTGTGTATATAGTTCTGGAAAGTGTATGCAAGTATTATTATTATAAACTTGGGTGGTTTTTCTGCATGTATATATTATTCATGACTTTTCGTATATTTTGCATAAGTATGTGAGTGTAGGTAGATGTGTTGTAGATTGGTGATTCAATCTTGATATTATTAATATTCTTGATTGTATTTATGTTTAGTAATATTATTAGGCTAGGTGTATGGCTGGGAGTGTGACTGTGTATTAATGATAATAAGTAAGTTTAAACGCAAACGTAATGTTTATGTAGGATTACTGTAAGCACTTGTGTTACTGTAAGCACTTGAGTATGTAATGTTTCGATGTGTATGCGTGTTTTTGTAAATAGATATGCGTATTATTTCATTACACTATGTACTTGTGCAGTATTAATTTGTGTGTTGATAGTTCAATAAATCTTTGTAGGAAGGTAATGTAGTGTGCGTTAGATACAATTTCCATATAAACTAGGTCCGTGACTGTTGTGTAAACGGCCCATTGTGCAATGGCCCATTCTTGTGAAGGTGTATCTAAGTTTTCTTGAGTATTGTACGAACTTATGTTAATAGTTTGCATGTGTATATAGATTTATTTGTATGTGTTTATTGCTTCAATAAGTGTATCTTTGATATATCTTCCTGAATGTGTGCAGTTGAAATGTGTATGTTGATGATTTCATGAGTTGCCATATCAATATATTGTAGATGTGTTAATACAATCTCAAAATTAGACTAGGTCTGTGGCCGGGGATCGTACCCCGCGTGTACTGGCGGCGGCGGCGCGTGCGCAGCTCTCTGTGGCCGTCGCTTGTAGAACTCCACTTCGTCCACGGTCCACACGGCGCCTTTCACGTTCTCCACTCGCATGAAGCATTTGTGCAGGGACAGGTTGTGCCGAACCGCATTCTGTTTTTGTACTTATCTAGTCTTTATATGTTCGAGTTTATATTAGAGTATATACGATGGTGATGTATGTTTTATAAATATTTGAATTATGTGTATTTATAATTTTTAAGGTTTTCACGCAGACTTTTTTATACTTCTTCTATACATACTTCGATTAGAACCTAGATTTTTAACAAAGTGTAAAGAAAGCGTATAACGGCCTAAAAGATGAAACCGAATAATTTTCCCAAGAAACAAGTCGAAAAGTACTAAATATAATAAATTCTAATAGGTAAACAGCATCAGCTAATAGTATGACCTTTTTTATGATTCGAACTATTAGATTTGGTTCTTTGGAAAAAAATGTTCGGTTTCTTTGGGGTTGTTATATACTTTTTGTTGCAAGTTGTATATCTATTTTTCATCAAATATATTCATAAATCATCATCGTATAACACACAATATTAGAAACAATTTTATAATAAAATACACATAAAATCCTCTATTATATATAAAATTCTTCGAAATATATAATATTTAAACATAGATTCCTGTAAAAAAACTCGATGTTAAGTAGTGCAATATATTATATAGATAGTTTTGTGAAAGTTTTCGCAAACTTAATTCCTCAAAGTAGGTATAAATTAATAATTCTAATATACAGAGTCCAAACAAATTAATACCAAAATTTAAAATAATATAATATATTCATACAAATTAATAAATTAATACCTCTTTTTCAACTCGATAGTTATAATTTTCATATTTATTGTTTAATAACACATGCATTATAGGGTCAACATCACCTGAACAATTTATTTAAAAAAAGTAAAAGTGGACATAAGAAATTACTTAAATTCATATATAGTTAAGATATTCAGCATACAGTACAGATATTCAGTATTTATCTTTGATATAAAAGAAAGAGAATGCAATAATTTGTTGAGACCCTGTATAATTCACGTTACCTTATAGGAGCTCTTCAACAGTGAATTGAACAGACCAAAAAATAATGAAAATGAATTCGTAAAGTAATGACACTAAGTAGGTATTCGTTTTGCAATATCTTAATGAAATTTCTATCGTTTCTAAAATTTTTACTTTAATTTTTCAAAATATTGTTTTGCCAAAATTATTTTTGAAAAAGTCATATTATTTTAATTTCTAAACATACCTTCCAGGTGGCAGCATTGCGTCTGAAGTAGCAGAAAGTAGTCTGGAACCAATTGTAGATCTCGTTCAGAGTCAGTTGCTTGTCCGGAGATTCTATTATGGCCTGAAATTTCGAAAATATTAATTATTTACCGCCACATAAAAATATCATGAATACAAACAAGAAAGAAAGCCGATCCTATAAGTATGCCCTGGAAAACAATTTTTTTTTGGACGTTTGCATTACCACTATTGTACTGTAACTTTGTGATTAAAATTGTAGGAATAGTTCCAAAGCATTTTCTTCATAGTTCACATGTCATCCAAATTAAAAGCGTTTTGATCTTATCTTTCCTATACATTAGATTATCGCAAGCTAAACTAAAATTATCAAAGCAGTCTTACCTGTCTAATCAGCGATGCGTATGTAAATGGCGGTCGTACATCAGCTGTCTTGTAAAATTCACGGTTACGCTGGATTTCTGAAATGCATTTACAAAATTGTTTTAACAAATAGTTTTTAATGTCAGTCGCAGATATCAGCTTTACAAACATTATTTACCTTGTTGAACATCTAATCCAGCTCTTTCGAGCATATAGGGAAGACCTTTGACAAAAATATCGTACTTGTTTATGAACTGACGATCAAGTTTATGGTTGTGTCAAATTAAAGTTTATCAAGATGTTGTGCTTATAAAAATACTGATAATATATGTTTGTGAAATTAATGAGTAGTCAAAAAATATTATTGTTTAGACGTTTGCTCAGCAGGTTCGCCGTGATGCGTATTTTCCTCAACGCACTAGTGTTGGTTTTGCGTTGATATGTCGGTCGGTCACTAAATCAGCGATAATATCTAAATCCAATATAGACGAACAAAGTAACATCTATACGAACCTCCAGCAATGGCAACACCAGATTTATCAGAGACCCGGCGTCGCACTGGTCCTGGCGAAGCACCCTCACTTGGAGCTCCTGAAATTGAAAACGAGCAAATTACTTTCACGAAAATGACTTCTATGTTGATTGGTAGGTATTTTCTTTTTCATTGATTTGTACAGATATAGCTTTGACAATTTGTCACCATCAATATACCGTGTGGGTTGTATTGTAAAATCAAGCATTATATCTGATAACTTCCGACGTTCTCGAAAACCAACTTACCATGACCAGAATATTTAGCGGCATAAAGAGTAGTATCGTTCGCAGCAAGTAGACAACGTTTTATTGCTTCTAGTCAGTTCAGTTTACCAGGAACTTCAAGCTTTGTGTCCTCTACATCTGACCTGATTAATAGGACTCTTTTGACCAAAATATTTAGCAGCATACTGAGAAATATCCCACGCAGCGTGTAGAGAACACATCAATCGCCAATCAGTTAAATTCCTGACATAGCTGAAGTTCCTATTGAACCTTCGACACTTGACTTAATGAATGACCCTTACCATGACCAGGATGTTTAGCAGCATGATGAGAGGTATCCCTCGCAGCGTGCAGATGACGCATCATGGCTGCCAGCCGGTCACGTTCCCGCCGGAGTTGAAGCTCCAGTTGAGCTACTACTTGCATCTGAACACGAGCTTGAGCTGCCGATCTGTCGTCGAGAGTATGTGCTGCTTCTAAATGCCTGTGTGGAGGAAAATGTGAGTTGAATTTTGTATAACTTTTATTTATAGGGATTTTGGATTCGAATGTAATAATGATTTTTTAAATTTTAGATAAGGCGCCTTATTATCGTTTCTTTTATTTAACACGTTAATATACATGACAAAACAAGCATATTTTTAAATATATTAAATAGAAACGTAAGTTTAACAATGAATTGCGATAGCAGAAATGCTACCATAATTCTACCGATCCCAGTCACAAATATTAACAATAACAGCGAAAATTTCAATATGTACGTCCTAGTACCAGTTTCAGTTTCAATAAAAGTATCTGTATTTTTATTGACACTAAAACAGGTACTATGTACGATATTGAAATTTTAACTGTTGTCATTCTTACTTTAGGAACGCCTGGAAATCCTCAGCTAAGGCGTCACATCCTGGCCACTTGCATACTCCTCTTCCAAAGAGAGGATGCTCTTCCATATCACTGCCCCATAACATAAGTCCTGCAATAAACGAACACCGGTAGATAAGCACCATAATAATAACAAGTTAGATAAATTTCGCAACTACAAGCTTAATTAGTTTAGGCCTAACCGATACAATTATGATCTTTAAAATAATTTTATTTATTGAACATGAATCCCAAGAAAGACCTTCTGATTTACAAATTAATAAATCGAAATTGGTAACTTCGATACAATAATATTGTTTCATCGGTTGTAATAATAAAGTACCATAGCCTGTATTATGTGAATATTTATATTATAAGTTTTATATAATACAGATATGAAGCCGTCGCTGCTGTGATATTTCTTTAACTGGGCTACATATTTCTTTGGCTGCTTTACCTCCAAAGCAGTAGTTGACTCAGCATCTCGTTTAAAGGATAACGTTATTTCTAACCATATAGTTCCATACGTATTCAATAAAGGATGAAAGTCGAATCTGAAACTGGTTTCTAAATACCTGGAGGTGCATTAGGAGGCACAGACAGAGGCCCATGCATCAAATACTGACGTTGTACCGCCTGCAACTGCTGCACCAGCTGCTGTTGTTGAGCTCCCAGCTGCTGCTGCAACGAGCCTACGAGAAGGACAAACTTATAGTCATTTACAGTCATAATAGAGTAGTTTGATTAGAATAACAGCAGTGTGAGACTAGGACGGAGTGATGCGTAAGATATTGGAGCGAGAGAGACATGTCTCGCTTTGTCATGCTGCTTTTAAAAAGAAAATTGAAATACTGTGTTTGATTCAGAGTTATGATGTTGAAGAAAATTCTTACCAGGTGAAGTGTCGGGAGGAGGCAGATGTGATTGTGAGAGCAAGTTCAAGTTGATTTGATCCTGGAGACGGGACTGCTCCAGTTGTCTTTTTGCTGCCTCTGATGACAAGTGCTGGGGAAAACAGAGTAGTATTGAGTCAATATTATGTAGGTCCGTGTGGTGCCGGCAAAAACAGTACCAACCCATCTCTACCCGTGGGTGTCACAAGTAAGAGGCGACTAAAGGTTAATGAACCAGAGGATGGGCAGCAGCATCCTTCTGTGTATCGTATCATCTTACATTCTGTGGTTATCAACAACCGCGGTCCATTGTGCCAGCCGTAAGGCATTCAAGCGTGGTGACTATGGTATTTCCCCTCCACATTGTTTCAACAAAAGCTGGAATTTTGGAGGGAGCTCCCTGTCCTGTAGTGGACGTTTCACGGGATGTCATGATGATTATGATATGTAAGAAGTATGTACGCTTCAGCGCAGAACTTGCGTAGTAGATGAAATCACACTCCAGCTGGAATCATACCTGTTTCTGCATATGATGCTGATGAAACAGCCGCTGCTTCATGAGGGCCTGAAGCTGCGAGTGCTGATCTAGCAGTTGCATTGCTAGCAGATCTGGAGCCACCAGCGGCAGTGGGGACCTGGCTCCGGATGGAGCCGCCCCAGCACTTCCGGTGGGTGAGACCGGGGCTGGACTGGAGTGCGTTGACCCTGCGCCCGTGGGTGATGCCGGGGCGGATGCCTGGATAATAATAAAAAAGTGAACGAGATGTGTCGTGAGGCACACGGTTCGATTTCTAGCACGATAGCAGAAGTGCCGTGATGGTCCAAATCTATAACTTTTTTCTGCCTAGTTCTCAATTAGCCACACCACAAGTCTGGAGTGCAACGTGCGATAAAGAACTTCGTTTTTATAAACAGGGGAACATTTTGACAGCAGAATCATTTTAAATCAAACTTGAAAAACATTTAAAGTCAAGAAGAGGTTAAGAGTCGAACGCGAGTCTAGCACCAACGGTGACTGAAATAAGAACGGTACAAAGTTCAACCTGTCAAGCATGACGTGCTCTTGATTGTACCATGAGTATTTGAGACTGATATTCATACATAAATTTATAAAGCACCTAACTAATAACCTACTTATACTAATTAGTAACCTACTTATACATCGTAATTTTTTTATCATCCCAGATATTACAAGAGGCATTTCTGCCCATAAAACTGAACAACTTTTCCTTAAGGGACATTTGTGTCGAAAACCGAAGAAAAATTTTTACCCTCCCATACAAAATGTGCTGTCAGCTGATGCAAGTTGTTGGGAAGTCGAATTTTTTTTTTCGTATTTTGACCTGTGTGCCTTTGGAAAAGTTGTTCAGTTTCATGGACAGAACCACCTCTTAAAATATCCGGGGCGATAAAAAAGTAGGGTTAGATTTAGATGTGTCTAGTGCGGATGAGAAAAGTACTCTTTAGTTAAAAAAATACGTCAGACTAACCTTAGACGACATCTCTGTGATGGATGCCGCCACCTATAAAGTGTTTGAATAATATTTGACTAGAAATAGTGTTCCGTTAAAATATTTATTTAAAATTACTTTTATCTTCGTGTTGATTGTTGAAGCTAATCACACAAACAATAAATTTTGATTAAAAAGGAAATTGAAATTGATTTGTTGAGAACAGAAACTACGTAAATAAATAATCACAAAACAAATACTCATTAGAAAGTTAGGTTTCCTCTCGCATACCTAACCAAATGTAAAAAACCAGAATTATAAGTTTTCAGATTTTTAAATCAACCAATAATAGGCATTATTATGGCATTATCAATACAATAATTTATGTGTCAGGTACGTCATGCCAATTTGTTATAGATTTAATACTACATCAAAGTTACGTTACATTCTTCCAATGGAGTATTTCGAAAGCGCGATGCAGACTCCAAGAGTTTTACACCATTGTGCACAGCGCCATCTTTAAAAGCGCGCTCGAACTACAAACACAGTGACATTGACCGTGACATTACTTACCCGTGCGAGAGAGAGGGGCTCATTATCGCGCGGGGGTGAGGCGCGGCGCGGGGGCGAGCTGCGCCGGCGTCGACGCGCCGCTTCGCCGCCCCACCTGCCGGAATCCTCTCTGTCAACACACAAAAAGTTAAGTTTTCGGTCGGAGACCACTAGTGGTATGACAGCTAGATCATTTTTTTTTCAAGTTTTTGATCGTATACGTTCAAATTCCTTCTGGCTCTTGAAAACTCTGAAAGCCTGTTAAGCCTCTTTATTAGGTAATCTGCAGTTTGCAGAGGTCAGATGGCACTCTGTCGTGAAACAATTGTCTTCATAATTTATGAACTATTATAGAAAGATAGAAAGTCACCAGAATCAAAGATAGAAAAATCACAGCCACGATCGTTTGAAAAGTCCGACTTTTTTGCCTTTAGATTAGTTAGAACAGAGAAGCTGGCTAGAGGGCAGCAGTTACGCATAGCTTGAACTTAAATAAAGAGATCGCAAATTTTACAACTCGGGGCAGGACCACAGTAGAGACTACAAGGTTCAGACCAAGGATCCGTACCCTTCGGCCAAGAAAATGGTATGTATATCAATTTTGACAACCCTTCCCGTGTTACCAAAAACTAGCTAAGATTGAGCATTAGTAACTGTCAGTGCCCAGTGGGGAAAATCCCCTTGTTGTTTCATGACGTGCAAAACATTTTGAACTTTTTGTCATGGTAATAGAGTTGCAACTTACCGATCTAGACACCGGTCCAGCTCGAAGGAGTTGAGTAGCGGCGGCTTCGCAGCGCCACCAGGATTTGAGTTCAGTGCCGGCTCCGGACCCTGCAAAAATAAAGGAGAAGTTTCAGACTACTATGGGATCCCGGCCATGTCTTGTGCAGACGTTATACATTGAGAATTATCATTGGTTTCGCTCCCGAAGCTCAGTAATGCTACTTATTAAAATTAAACAAGCAACTTATCGAAACAAAAAAAAATTACTCGCAAAAAAAAAACTATTTCCTACACAAAGTGAGTCGATCACATGACCCCTTAAGTATGAAGTCGATAATGATTTTGAGTTAAAAAAAATTCTTCGGGTAATTTACTTGATTTTGTTTTAAACATACATCACTACTGGGCTTCTGGAGCGGAACCAATGAAAATTCACGGTGCATAGTTAGCTCTGCTGAACAGTTGACTAGGATACTCGTATCTTTAGGTTTGTTGAATTTGGTGTGTTTGACTTAAAATTACGATTTTTAATTAATTGTTGTGTATATATATAGAATAGAATATGTTTATTAAAAAACGTTACAGTTTTTTAAAAACTAAATGTATGTATGTAAGAATGCCTACTCTACAAGGAAAAACATAGGAATATATTAATTATGATATATAAAAAATATATTGCACGAATGAGCATATTTTGTACGATACGAAAATTGTTTTTTCAAACAAATTATAGGAAAATGAACGATAGAAATTACTAGGTAAATTAAGATACATTTTGGTCTTTATTTATAGAAATGGCCGGAGATGAAATATCTCCTTACTGTTGTCGCAGAACCACGTTAGGTTTATTCTAATATCTGCACAGTAGCATAAGAGAGGCGCAGAGACATCCTAGCGAGACATCGTCGATGCAAAGCCACTGCGTATAGTTCACATTCACACCTCGTGTCTGGAAGGATATCAAGAAGACACGGGTCTCTAAAGCCCCGGTGTATCCCCGGGGATACGGAATAGGATCGAGCTTCCGCGCTCGATATTCTGCCTTATTGCGTCAAAGCTATCGTTTATTTTGGTATGGTATGTACAGAGAGTAACGACCTATTGAAATTATTTTCGAATGACGTATAAACCATAGACCAAAGTTGACGGGAATCGGACGGATGACGCGCCATAGGTGGCCAAAGTTCAAAATCCTGGTCACGTGGTATTATCCGACCGATATGAGTCGGGCAATGGCCGCCTTGGCCGCCAGGGTTCAAGGCCATATAATACGACCGTAAAAATTCGCAAATGGAGTCAGAGAGGTGTGCTAGATCTCAGGCTGAAATCGCGAACAGGGCGACAAAAATCATTGATAGCATTGACATAAAGGGCGCTGATGGCTGCTGTCGAGTGGCTTTCTATAATCGTAACGCCAGTAGAATGGAATAAAAATGTATGAGAAATGTATGTAGAATAGAATAAAATGTATATAAATCTCATACATTTTCATTATATTCTAAAGTCCCGGTACCGGATCAGGGACTGAATTCTTGAAAATCACCGGGTGAGGCTTTAAAAATTCACATTTGCCCAGATAAACTGTTAAAAGGTATTTTTTTTTTATCAAGGACTGTTTTAAATTTTACGAATATGATCTTCACTTTTGAAAAGAAAAATCAGTGATTTTGTATTTTTTTAGTGATATTTTATCACCCGGTGATTTTCAAGATTTGACTCCCAGATTTTAGTCTTTATAATTCATCCGATTTTATCGGCGGGCCAACAGTTTCTTATCATTCAGAAGCAAGGATTTTGGAAAGCGCAGCGTTTTTCTTACGTCAATGTTCAGAAGCCTGTGTCTGTCACATTAAGCAACGTGTAATGGAATGGAAAGGTGTGATAATACTGAAGGGTGTGAATATGTTCATGGAACTGAACAACTTTTCCCATAGTAAGGGTGATGAAGGATAAATTTCTATATGATTTGCTCATGTCTGCCTCTTTGACTGATGATAAGGAGCATCCTCTAAAAGATACAAAAAATATTGGCGGACATCCACACCCCTGCGTTTTTGAGGAATTAAGTTTTAACTATTTTGAAATTTGACAATGAAACGTACACCTGGCAGACTATGACTATCTGATTAAATACAATGTATGAAACCCCAGAAAAATGGTCTGCCACCATAATAGCCCGGCGCGCCCGTAAAGTTACAGCGCTTCAAAATGCAAAAATTCACTACTTCGTCCCGTCATAATGCAGAGCCCTGCATGACTGCCTCTTCGATTTTCTACATCTTCAGAAGTATTTTAAACAGAAGCCGCAAAGGCAGACAAAAAAAATATTATTTAGTATCTTATTTTAATTTTTTTTGCTTTACCTCAAAAACGCAGCGACGCACAGAAAAACTTGTAAGGACCAAATCGATTCGTATTGAGCTAATCTATCATCCCTATTAATATGAATCATGAGCAAATCATATACCCAAATTGCAGCCAGCACCCTAACTACCAAGGAACAAGGTCGAAATACGAAAAACCAAATATGACCTCCCATACAAAATGCACTATCAGCTGATGCAGTTTCTATGGGTGCCAAAAATTTATTTTGTTATTGTACGGTCAACCGCACGTCAGTAGAAACTTTTTCAACTCTATTACCACGCCAAATGGTCCAGAAGTGTTTCTACTGAAGTGCTGTTGAGTGTACGTTTAGTACTTATCTAGTCCCTGATTTTGTTTTACGTTTTTTTTTCATGTATCTACTTAATAATTGCGTAGAAAAAGATTTTTTTTTTCTATCTGAGTTTTAAGGGCGTGCAAGGAGATATTACGATTAGTTAGGTCAATGACTATAATGGAAAGGTGTGACAATACTAAAGGGTCTTGAATGTGAATCTTCCCATAAAACTGAACAACTTTTCCCAAGGAACATAGATCATACAACATAATAAATTTTTGACTGATTTCGCATTTTGTATGGGAGGTCAAACTAGGTTTTTCGTATTTTGACCTATGTTCCTTGGAAAAACTTGTTCAGTTTCATGGGCAGATTCACGCCCTTCAGTATTATGACACCTTTCCGTACTCTAATTTTTTTTTAATTATATTTCTTAATAATATCTACAATACAGCTTATTAAGCTAGGTACGTATTTAATGTTTCTTTCTATAAATTGGTCTTATAAATTAATCATATTTTCTTTCATGTTTTGCTCTGTTTGCAAGCTTGCATCCTGCATCATTATACTTTCTTCTTTAGTCACACTAAGGTTGACTGGTAGAGATCTCACCTAGCGATAAGGCCGCCTTTGCATGTAATCTTTCAGACAACAGTACTTTTGTAATTTTCGTGCAATAAAGATTATACAATAGCAACTACAACACGCTGTATATAGGGTGACTTTTAATTAGTTCTTGATAGCAAAAAATACGCATGTACTCATGATACTGAACAACTTTTCCCAAGGAACATAGGTCGAAATACGAAAACCCAAATTTGACCTCCCAAACAAAATGAGCTATCAGCTGATGCAGTTTCCATGGGAGGTCAAAACTTGATTTTCGTATTTCGACCTATGTTCCTTGGGGAAAGTTGTTCAGTATCATGAGTACATTCATACCTTTTTCTATCAAGGAGTAATTAAAAGTCACCCTATATTTCACTCGCACTCCTGAGCTGTCGTGTCGCGTACTGTATCTATGCCTATAACTATTTGTTTAAATATGATAAAGTTCATTTGGCATGTTTAGTTTTAGCTAAATATTAGTCATTGGTTTACATTGGCTAGGCTGTGTACACAGTATCTATTGTAAACAAAACAGGTTGCATCATCGGTGTGTAATAAATACATCATGTAGTTTTTGTTGGGGAACCTATGTGGATAGAGTCATCATCATCATATCATCCCATGAAACGTCCACTCTAGGACAGGGAGCTCCCTCTAGAACTTCAGAAAAAACGCGTGGAGAGGATTTACCATAGTCACCACCTTGTGAGCGTTGCGGCTGGCAACAGCTGTTGTTGGTGACCGCAGTTTGTAAGATGGTACGATACCCAAAAAGCTGCTGCCCATCCTCCGGTTCATAAACCCTTAGTCGCCTCTTACGACCACAAGGTGCCGGCACCACAAGGAGTATGAAGGATCATCCATCCATCATTTAGCGTTATTTATTGCTTAATTGTACAGTCAAGAGCACATCAAGCTTGACACATTGGACTTTGTAGTGTTCTCATTGGCTAGATTGGCACTGCGAGTGTCAAGCTTGAGCTGTCGTTGACTGTACTTACTTTTATACACCGTGGGACCGAGTAACCCGAAAAACTTTAACCAGGTATTTCTGACAATGTTAATGTAAATAATGTTATGTGAACTTAGTTAACAATGCGTAATTTTTTTAATTTTTTTTTAATTTTTTCACTTAGTTATTTTTTGGAACAATACTGGGCGTAAGGGACGTTGTACCGAATACTGATAGGGCGTGCTCAGTCAACAAAACTGATAAATTTTCCCAAAGAAACATTTTTTCCCGATTTTTTTTTTTTCACGAAGATTGACGAAAGAGATCTACCAGGCGAGAGTGAATGGAAACGTTGGAAGGGGAAGGCCTAGGCGAACGTACCAGGACCAAATTCAGGACGTTCTGAATAAAGGCCAGGTTAAAAGTACCCTAAACCGACGAGCATGTATGAAAGGATTGATAAAAGTACAGGAAGCAAGGGAAGTATGGCAAGATCGTAGCAGGTGGAGGACTGTGGTCTCTGCCTACCCCAACGGGAAAGAGGCGTGATGTTACTCGTATGTATGTATGTAGAAACATTTTTGGGTAATAAAAAAAAATTTTTACCTCTCCACACAAAGTGTTCGATCAGTGAGGTCTAAATTTTTTTATTTCCCTAAAATGTTTCTTTGCGAAAGTGGTTCAGTTTCGTTCAGTGAGGACGCTTGTTCAGTTTTCGGTACACCGTCCCTTACACCCTGTATTAATCAAGAATTTTTTGTACTTTTTAGGGTTCCGTACCTCAAAAGAAAAAAACGGAACCCTTATAGGATCGCTTTGTTGTCCGTCTGTCTGTCAAGACCCTTTATCTCACGAACGGGTAAAGGTATCAGGTTGAAATTAATACCATATATTAGGATCCGTGGACCACACAAGATCTGAAAATTTCAATTTTTTACAACGACGCAATCAAAAGATATGGCATTTTATGTCCTCATCTCCATACATTTATTCAAAAATGAAAAAGCTACAGGGTACTTCCCGTTGACCTAAAATTATGAAATTTGGCAAGAAGCTAGGTCTCACAGTACAAATAATGGGAAAAGTCTGAAATCATTAAATATTACAACTTTTCTCACAACTAATGGTAACCAATTGTGATGAGCTCCCGTTTCAAGAACATTCATATAAGAGAGGGGTCAAGTTGGATGGTTGCTGAGGCGATTTTTGTTTAAGTTCTATTTAAAAACGGGAACACTTACAAACTTGAATATTGGTATGTTTCTAGGGCATAGGCTATAAAATAACAACAAATAATAAAATTTAGTCAAGCGCGTGTCGGACTCAAAAAATCTAGCACATTAACTTACTGAAATTTCAACTAATACAATTATGTTTATGTGGTGGTACGGAACCCTCAGTGCGCGAGTCCGACTCGCACTTGGCCGGTTTTTTGTAAACAAATCCCTAGACGAGGGAGTGACATTACACTTGACGAACCACCACTCCGACACGATACGACTACGCTATGTCACATTCGTTAGGTATTGTTTCACTGGAGATTTTTCAACTTGGAAATTTATAAAAATAATGAATATCTTGAAAAGTAAGCGTTTTCGGACTATATTTTATACCACTTATTAGGGTTCCGTACCCAAAGGGTGAAAAACTGGCCCTTATTATTATGCCTCCGGTGTCTGTCTGTCTGTCAGCGGGCTGTATCTCAAGAACTGTGATAGGTGGACAGTTGAAATTTTAACAGGTTATGGAAAATGAAATATATAGTGGGGCTTCCCTACATAAATGGGTTTTTAGGCGACTTTGCACGATTTTTTGTTTTAGCTCTATCGTAAAAACGGGAAGACTTACAAGCGTGAAAATTGGTGCGTTTAAAGTGCAAAAGGTATAGAATAACAACATATAGTAAAAACTGGTCAAGTGCGTGTCGCATTGCGTGCGCGTCGTCACTTCTGCGTGACTGCGCGTCCATAACTAAGACGGTATTTGTAGCTTAGTGTTGCCCTTGGTGGTACGGAATCCTCGATTCGCGTTTTCGACTCACACTTGGCCAGTTGTATGTATTACTCCAATTACCAACACATCAGAATCGATGGTTAAAATATTTCGGGTTACTCGGGCCGACGGTGTATAGCTAGACATCTCCATTTCAATCTGTTATCAGTAAGTTATCACTTCAGTCAATATCGATTATCAAACTAACTAAACACACTAAAGTAAACGCAAGCTTTTAGGAATTCTGCTTCATCACACAAACCCCCTTTATGTCAAAAAAAACCGAAAAAAAACCACCAAAATCCTCTGACATGGCTTAGTAGCCGGTACCAACTAAACGTACCTTCCGAAGCATGGAATCATCTTACTTTTCGCACAATCAGTTGATTCATCCTATCCAAACTAGTAACAGTCTCAGAAAGTGATAACTGGGAATTGAACCCAGAACCTCCGAATCGAGAGTCAAACACTCTAACCGCTAGACTATAGAGGCTGTTATTATAAAATCTAGTTACGTCCAAACAACATGACAATCTTAACAATACAGATATTTTCACAAAAATACAATGGTGTATCTTCATACATCCTGAAAAGATCGTCAACATAAAAAATAATAGCGTTATTGAACTAATAATAGTAACTATTAGTACTAACTCGTCGTATGTTTATATTATGAGGTCACCCATGCCTGTAGAGAGTTATGGTTTATTAATAATACGGTTATATTATAAACAGCCACCAAGAAGCAAGTAGCAAATTGTAAACTATGGTTGCACTAGTTTTTTTATAACATCCTCAAAGGGACTCCTTTTTACTGAAACCTATATATGGTTAGGGCTAGAGCGCATGAGCAACAATGGGGTCGATTCTGGCAGATCCAAAATAAAACTAAACAAAATTTGAAAAGTCTAAAAGTGTCGCTGTCTTTGTTACTCCCTACAGACTAATAAAGGACAGCATCTCGGACGGCATAATTTTTAGACCTGTCAAATTCATATTCATATTTATTTATTTCATAACAAATAATTTGTGTCGAAATAATAGTTAAGTTACAAATTAATACAATCAATAAAATAAAATTAAATAAAAGTTAAATATAATAAAAATTAAAACTAATTAAATTAAAATAAAATTACAATTTACATTAACATACAATAACATTTGGTCAAAAGTAAAATACAAAATGTCAAACATAAATCAGGTCAAAAGTATAAAAATAAAATAATGTCAAATTGAAATACTAACACTTAATTAAAAAGAAAAAAAATATATTAAAAATTAGGATAGTTAATTTAAATTTTTGGTCCAAATAATTGCATGTCATGAAAATGTAATTAATTTTAATACGTCAAAAATTCGTTAACAGAATAGAAACACTTTTCTAACAAGAATGTTTTTTAATTTGGTTTTAATAATTTGAGGTTTATGAAGCAAAGCCTTAGATCAGTTGGTAACATAATTTTACTGCCTGATAACGCGTGCTTTGTTTCACAATTATAAGATAGGGTTGGATGGTGCCAGGTAGATCCTTCCTTCTGCTTTCTATCCTTTCGGCATTTTCCTCCTCAGTTTCGTTCTCTACGTGATGTTTTGCGAGGTCCCCAAGCAACACTAAAATGTACTTAGTTTTATTTAGTTTAGTTTTAGTGTGGGTCTACCAGAGTCGACAGTTTCGGCCGCCTACGCAACCGAGTTTTGCAACCAGTTGCGCAAAAGGATTTTATCTTCTTCCTTGGCAACTAGTTGCGTACACCATCTTCTCTTAGCGACAAAATTTAAAAAACCGTACAAGTACGTGGAATTCGCACAATTTGGGATCCGTTGGGTTGTAATAAACATAGACATATCTTTGTTAGTAATATTCATTACAGGTCAAATATAAAACTAAGTATTGAATACTTAAATTGTAAAACAATTTTTGTTATTAAAATTTAAAAAATCATTGTAGCTGTAGAACGCCTGCTCGAGAAGCCACTTTTTTAATTTGTTTTTAAATACGGTTAAGCTTTGGGCACTAGTAATATTTTCTGGTAATTCGTTGTATACCTCTGGGGCCATGGCATGGATAGTTTTTTTTGCCTTCGTCAGGCATTGACAGGTGCTGTTTAGGCGATTCGCGTGTCTTAGATTGTGCCGCTGGTTGTCGCCTCGCCTTGTAGATATGTTCAGATGAGTGTGAGCGTAAGTGGCTACTTGAAATACCAGCAAACAAGGGAGAGTTAATATTTCAAGAGCCACAAACTGTGGTTTCGCACACTCATCTGACGTGATACGCGCAATCGCTCTCACAGCCCGCCTTTGCAAGCGGAATACACGCGCCCAGTCGGCAGCGCGACCCCAAAACTCTATAGTCCAGTAAAAATACGGTTTTGCAAAACATTAAATGCTAATAGCTACTTTTTTGTGTATATCATATTTAAATATGATGTTAAGACGCAATATTTACGAATCCACCAAAAATTTCAAGCGGAATATTTTTTTCGAATAACAGCTAAGGCAAAAATAGTAATAGACAATTATATACTTTATATCATAGATAAACGTATACTTTACATATAGGCATCAAAATCCACCATAAATATATTTGAAAATATCAATTTATTTCAAAATATAAAATCTCCACTTATTTTCACATATAAGGGCCAATAAAGTCGAGGTAAAATAATAGCAATAAACTAAGCTAAACTCAACCTTTTTAAATGTAAGTGATTCTTATATATATTCACAAAAATGCCATACTAAATAAAAAAAAAGTTTTTTGTAATCGCTGGTTTACAATGATTTTGTAAACATTTATGTTGGATTTGCCAAAAATGTGATTATATAGCACTATTTAAATTATTAGAAAGCAAAACGGATCTATCAGTATTTTTGGTTGCGAAGATAAGCTGTATTTAAATTTCGTGCTATAAAAGTTAAACAATACAAAAAAGCTAATATTTTTAGGTGGATTCATGTATAATATGAAATTCTGAATATATAGCAAGCCGCAAATAAAAAAATTAATCTATTAACATTTTTTTCCGAAATTCCATATTTTTTTAATGTTTGGACGGCAAAATAAATAAATAAATTAAGTAAATTTAGGTGGATTCCATAAAAAAGCTTTACACAGAAATATAATCTATCGATCTGAAAAAGAATCACGGCTATTATCAATTATTTCCGTTTCGCCATACATTCTCTCGTAATTTTACTGGAGTACTAGGCCATATTGTAAGAGCGACTGCACGGTGGCGAAATGGCACGTCCTGACCGATGCTTTAGGTAGTGTCGAGGCGAGAAAGCAAGCTCGTCCAAGTTTCCTACAGAGCTGGTCGATGTGTAATTCCTACGTTAATGACCGATCCAGCTGAAACCCCAGAAAGGATGTAACCTCAGCCTGCTGAATCTTGTCACCACAGACGTCCACCGTTAAAGGTCGTCGAGAAAAAAGGGAATTAAAAAAACTTATTTATTAATAATACGAGTATATTGCTATGAAGTCACACCTATGTAATAATAAACATCAAATTCCAAGTTCATAGGTCAATGGGATGGTTCGTGTGGTGCCGGCAAAGAATAGTACCAACCCACACATACCCGTGGGTGTCGTAAGAGGCGACTAAGGGTTAAGGATGGGCAGCAGCATCCTCCTTTGTATCTTACTTACTGCGGTCACCTACAACCGCGGTCCATGGTGCCAGCCGTAACGCTAACAAGCGAGGTGAATATGGTACTTCCCCTCCACATTTTTCTAGAAAAAACTAGAACTTTGGAGGGAGCTCCCTGTCCCGTAATGGACGTTTTATGATGAGGTCAATGGGAACTTAAAAAATTCATCGGAATAAAATTTGTTGAAAAAGAACTGATTTTGGTGTCTTCTCATTCCTTTGTTTTCCAATAATACTCGTAAGATGATTTTACTGTGAAAATTGGACACTGTAACTTCAACCGTTGGGCTTGGTTGTTCTGTAAAACCTGTGTCACAGATGACTAGCTGATAGATCTTTAGGTCTATGTCCAGCAGTGGACGTCTTCCAGCTGATATGATGATGATGAATCTTCAAAGGTCCTCCCGATTGCAAGAAACTATTCAAGGTTGGGACAACAGTGTGTCACGGTTTTAGTGCTGCACTCACACTTACATACATACTAAAATCGCGCCTTTTTCCCTGTGGGGTAGGCAGAGATGACAGCCCTCCACCTGCTATGATCTTGACACACTTCCCTCGCTTCCTGTACTTTCATCAGCCCTTTCATACACTCTTGTTATGAGAAAAGCTTTATTTATTTATTTTTTTCAGTTAATGTGGCAACTTTTTCGGCTTCAAAGTTTAGTTCTTTTGTATTTGATCGACACGCTAATAAGAAGAATCACATAATCTTCTGCTAGTTAATTAATTTTCTGCTAATGAGTTAATTGTGTTATAAGTTCAAAAATACATATACAGCGTGAATTTGTATTGCTTTTGCACCCGAACCCCAGTGATGGATTCTATTCATGAAAACAAGCAACTTTCCCGTATAGTCTAGGCAACGAAGCGGATCGTTGTATGAAGACCCCCAGATTAAATCCTCAGTCGATGAAACTTTGCTGGGGTATTACACTATATGAGACAAACCTTCTATAAAAAAATCCAAAAAAAAATCGGTACTTTTAATTTTTCCATACAAAAATTCCAAAAATGTATGAAAATATTAAAAGTACCTATTTTTTTTTTTTTATAGAAGGCTTGTCTCATATGCGGGGGTCAACTGCTTCGTTGCCTACACTAGAAGGAAAAATCTTTCACTTTCCCATACAAAATGAGTCGATCACGTGACCACTTTACTATGGAGAGGCATAAAACTTTTTACGAGTAAAAATTTTTTTCTTCGGGAAAGTTGGTTGTTATCATGAGTAGAATCACTGGGCTTCAGGTGCAAAACTAATACAAATTCACGCTGTGGATGTTTATTTAAATCAACAGAGTTTTTTATTATCATTACTTGTTTCCTTGTTGTTTTCTAAATACGGTTTTGCTAAATATAAATAAAACCGGTTTTTTAACCTACCTGATACCGTACACGCGTTACTTACTGAGGAATATTAAATTTTTGGCAAGGTTAAATTGGAGTAAACTTGATTTTTTTGTGGGCAAACTGGACAAACAAACATGTGGACCACCTGATGGTAAGTGGTCACCGCCGCCCGTAGCAAGGCAGCAAGCAAAAACAAAACCCAAAACAATATGACCGACACCAGAGTCCAAATCAAATGTCAAATTGTTCCCACTGACGTGTGACCGTGTGTCCGTAAATAGTCTTTGACAATAATGCAGATTTTCCTTCGAATTTCATAGGTAGGTCGATAGGTACTTGATATTATAACAAAAAATATCGTTGTCTGCATCACCAGCTGATCATGAGGTCATTTAACTCTCCAGGCTTTTCATTTCTTCTTGAGCTAAAACTACATTTTTAACAAAAAAGCATTTTTTTTTTAAATTTAAATGCAATCTATTAGTTATGATGAATTACCTCCTAGAAGGATCATCGTACTTTTTTTTACACCCTGTATGAGACAGCAAAGCACGTTGCCCAACTTGAGAACTGAGATGATATGTCTCATTCTGGTAATTTCACTGTCTCTCTGACTCTTCGAGCCGAAACACAGCAGTGCAAACACTGCTGCTTTACGGCACAAATAGGCAAGGGGGTGGTACTTTAATTAAAATAATTGTAGAAAGCGTTTTCCATTGTGGAACGTCCATTAACGTCAAAGGGGAAGTACCATCATAGTCACCACGCTTGTTAGCGTTGCGGCTGGCCTTACAGACCAACGTTGTTGACCGCAGTATTTAAGATGGTACGATACACATAAGGACGCTGTTGCTCATACATCATCATCATCATCATCATATCAGCCGAAAGACGTCCACTACTGGACATATATCTCCCCTAAAGATCTCCATGATGACCGGTCCTGCGCTTCTCGCATCGAGCGACTTCCCGCGACCATGACCAGATCGCCCCTTCGACCTTGCTCATCTTCCAGGTCATAATCCCTTAATCGCCTCTCTTGACACCCACGGGTAGAGATGGTTTGGTACTATTCTTTGCCGGCACCGCACGGTACAACTGAATGTCACCGGGTGACAAAATATCAATGTTGAGAAAAATTCATTCTTTTTTTATGTTACAAGTGAGCAAACGAGCAGGTCGGCCATCTGATGGTAAGTGGTTACCAACGCCCATTTCACCAACAGTGCAAACACTGCTGCTTCACGGCAGAAAAAAGCAAGGGGGTGGTACTTCTTCAGACGGACTTTCCACAAAAGCCCTACCACGCCTAAATATTTATCCTGATTAACCTTTAAAAGGTAAATAATAATTTTTCAAATAAATCTTTCTTTTTCATTAATTACGTGAGCAAAAGGGCTCTTCTAGCAAACTCTCGTGAATCCCACTTAAAGACACTAGTCTTATAAAAAAATCACATCCCCCCTTTTAATTTAGATATTTTACAATATTTGCGACATTGTAACATGGAATAGGTCCTGGGAAGCTACGAGTATGCATTATTTATAAATTCTAGTATTCTCCCAACACAAACTCACCAAATCTTATCTTAAGGGTGGGAGGAGGATTTTCTTCAAAGATCTGACCATGGTGGGCGTAAGCTGAGCAGTACTAGAGCACAGAACAGTATTTCTAACCTTTAGTCTTCTTCGTAATAAAGCGAGAGGGAAGCAAGGCTTGGAATTGGTACTAGAAGTACAGGTTCTGTACCGGTACTTAGAGGTTCTTTTCATTTCGGTACCTGGGTACCTGTTCTAGATGGGTACCAGTACTCCGCCTTAAAAGTACCAGTACCTAACTTAGGTACCGGCCGCGTATGGGGCGAAGTTACCATTCTGTAATTTTTTTTATGTTTTGTATTATAGAATTCAAAAGGGGGTTCATACGAGTATCAACCTTTTCACTAAATCTGTTTTCTCACTCTGACGTAAATATTTGATAAGTACCGGTACTGGTACGGGTATAGTACCGATACTGACTGAAAAATTGTGCCGGTACAGGTAGTACGGGAATTTGTCTGGTAAGGGTACCGCTCCAAGGTAAATGATACCGGTTCCCATAAATATCGGTATTCAAGCCTTGCAGAGAAGACGTATACTGCCCTGCGATGCATCACTTGCGTCTCTGCAAACGCCCGCCATAATTTATGGAAGCCGCCATATTAGGTACCAATGATTTCATTTCCCAGCAATAAAATATCGCGCAGTCAGTATTTATATTTTTCTCACGTATTCTCCACTCACAAACTATTGGATTACTTAGCTTGAACTACTCACACGTGACGTATACACTAAGGTACATAAGCAAAATCAATTTATAAACAAAATCTGCATAAGTATTACATAAAATGATGTAATATTCTATGACGTCACGCCATTGCCAGAAAAATAATGAGAAGGCTCAAGACTAGACGAAGGTTTCGAATGGCCACAATTATTAGTATAGTTTAGACAGACGGACTGACTAACGACGTGGGTTTAGTATTTAGTAAGTAATGGTGTCGATTCTGGCAGACACAAACGAAACTAAATTTGAAAGGCCTACTGCTGTCTTTGTTACTCACTATAGGTTCGAAAAAAGATGCAACACTTTTAGGCCTGTCAAATTTAGTTTAGTTTTAGTTAGTGTCTGCTGTTAGTGTACTTTAGGAAGACAGACTGACAGACGACGGGGGTTTAGTATTTAGTAAGTAATAGCATACCCCAGAAACTACACATATATCATCATCATCATCATCATGACATCCCATGAAACGTCCACTACAGGATAGGGAACAAAACAACACTACCTACATACAATAAGCGAGAATTTGACGGGTCGCGTAGACCCGCAAATTCAGTACAAAAGACCCTCAGGAGCACCACTAGAATCGCGCTGGAGGGTGCGCGTGGGGGTGTGGGGTGGATTGTAAAGCGGGCGGAGACTGTCCGTTCTGATAGTAGGTACTATCATTTTATTCTGCGGTAATAGAGTCCCGTTCGATCTCCCACTTCACTGGAGCGTTTCGTGCACCCTTAGTTGCACGAAACGAAGAAACCAATGCCTCCTTATAAAACTCTTTACACACCCCATCTCAAACCCAAAACGATATGCCCGACACCAGAGACCCATTCAAGGTCAAATTGTTCCCACTGACGTGCGACGGTGTGTACGTACATAGTCTTTGACAATAATATAGGCTGAAATAAAAGTATGATGATTCTTTTAAGGGGTTATTCACTGATAGATTGTAAAAAAACAAAATATTTTTGGGTGATTACGAAATTTTGATTTTCCTTCGAATTTCATAGGTAGGTTGATAGGTACTTGCTAGTGACTGCATATTATAACAAAAAATATCGTTGTCTGCGTCACCAGCTGATCATGAGGTCATTTAACTCTCCAGGCTTTTCATTTCTTGTTGAGCTAAAACTACATTTTTAACAAAAAAGCATTTTTTTATTTAAATACAATCTATTAGGTGAGTAAATGATACCGGTTCCCATAAATATCGGTATTCAAGCCTTGCAGAGAAAACGTATACTGCCCTGCGCTGCATCATTTGCGTCTCTGCAAACGCCCGCCATAATTTATGGAAGCCGCCATATTAGGTACCAATGATTATATTTCCCAGCAATAAAATATCGCCCAGTCAGTATTTATATTTTTCTCACGTATTCTCCACTCACAAACTATTGGATTACTTAGCTTGAACTAGTCACACGTGACGTATACACTAAGGTACATAAGCAAAATCAATTTATAAACAAAATCTGCATAAGTATTACATAAAATGATGTAATATTCTATGACGTCACGCCATTGCCAGAAAAATGCTTAGAAGGCTCAAGACTAGACGAAGGTTTCGAATGGCCACAATTCTTAGTATAGTTTAGACAGACGGACTGACTAACGACGTGGGTTTAGTGTTTAGTAAGTAATGGTGTCGATTCTGGCAGACACAAACTAAACTAAATTTGATAGATCTAAAATTGATGCTGTCTTTGTTACTCACTATAGGTTCGAAAAAAGATGCAACACTTTTAGGCCTGTCAAATTTAGTTTAGTTTTAGTTAGTGTCTGCTGTTAGTGTAGTTTAGGCAGACAGACTGACAGACGACGGGGGTTTAGTATTTAGTAAGTAATAGCATACCCCAGACACTACACATATGTCATCATCATCATCATGACATCCCATGAAACGTCCACTACAGGATAGGGAACAAAACAACACTACCTACATACAATAAGCGAGAATTTGACGGGTCGCGTAGACCCGCAAATTCAGTACAAAAGACCCTCAGGAGCACCACTAGAATCGCGCTGGAGGGTGCGCGTGGGGGTGTGGGGTGGATTGTAAAGCGGGCGGAGACTGTCCGTTCTGATAGTAGGTACTATCATTTTATTCTGCGGTAATAGAGTCCCGTTCGATCTCCCACTTCACTGGAGCGTTTCGTGCACCCTTAGTTGCACGAAACGAAGAAACCAATGCCTCCTTATAAAACTCTTTACACACCCCATCTCAAACGGGGCCCTGGTTTTAGATTTTCTTTTTATCTCAGAAGGTGAAAATCGTTTTCGGTTTAATCGTTATAAAATTACCAACCCGTCAACACTTCTTTCATGTCGATGTGACCTGTAGTTTAAGAAATGTAAAGTTAAGTATGTACTTACCACTTCTTAACTCTAAGCAAGCTGCTGGTACCGAGCCAATAGTCATCATATCAGCCGAAAGACGTCCACTGCTGGACATAGGCCTACCCTAAAGATCTTCATGACCCGCGGTCGTTGCTCGCATCCAGCGGCTTCCCGCGACCTTGACCAGATCGTCAGTCCCTTCGTCTTCCGGTACGTGGTCGCCACTCTAGAACCCTTACGCCCCATCGGACATCGGTTCTTCTTGCGATGTGCCCTGCACACTGCCACTTAGTCATGAGCCAATAGTAGTCAAAATGAATTTGGATTTTTGAATTCTGCGATGTTTGAAATCGCATAAAACTGTTGTCAAAACTGCTCCAGTTTAAGTTCTAAGAAAAATTTATTATCACTTGTCTCCTACTCTAATAAGAAAGAAGACTAACATGATATCATAATCATGAATTCTGCCTCATCCATCTCTCGCTAAGCTTACAAACTACAAATGCATTCCATACACATCGGGACGAAAATCACCTTTCTTCTGAATGCCTGACTCAACATCATGTTTATAGTAAGCGATTGTTTTATTATGGGTTTTTGAAAAACAGTTTGTCGAAGGCAGTCGGCAACACGATGAAATTCGACGAAATATAAACAGGAGTTGTTTTCTCGAATCGTACGGTAAGACGATATTTGGAGCTGCAATGGTAAGATCAATTAATTGCCATAATAAGCCATTGGTATGCACGGCAGTAGCCAGCCATAACGCTAACAAGCGTGGTGACTAATTTCCCCTCCACATTGCTTTAGCCAAAGCTGGAATTTTGGGGGGAGTTCCCTGTACTGTAGTGGACGTTTCATGGGATGTCATGATGATGTACGGCAGTAAGTCAAGAGTAAGCCCATAAGCAGTAAAAAAAGTCCTCCCCCTGCTACGATCTTGACATACGTCCCTCGTTTCCTGTACTTTCATCAATCCTTTCATACATGCTCGTCGGTTTAGGGTACTTTGCTGTGATATTTCAGCGAAATACGAGAAACCTTTCAACACAGTCAGCAAAAACACAGTTTATTTTTTTAGCAAATTCGTTATCGAGTAACAAGTAAGTACATTGTCCATGCAAAAGTACTGATTAAGAAGTGCAAAAATCGACAGGATCGTCTAGACCTATAATACATATCCGATTGTCCGCCTTAACAAGTCTTCCTATTAAATTCGGCGCACGAGGCTCGGGATGTCTTCTCTATTGTAATAAGACCTGGGGAAAAAGAAGAAGTCTCTAAGGAAAAAGAAATATAAATCTTACCTGTCTTACGGCATACAGCATCGTATCTTCTTAGTTCTTCTTACACACTTAAACTTATTATTGCTTCTTCACACGAACACACAGACGTGACGTAACTATCAGTCATGTCATGTTAATAGGTATTTATTAAAGAAATATTCATTTAATATTATTTTTATTTAATAGTTTTTTTTTACTACCGATGTATCCGCATTATTGTGGTGAACTGAAAGTTTTGGGTTGTAGAGGTTTTTGTCGAAGGTACAGTGTAAAAAAATTAAATTACAAACTAAAACACCGGTCAAGTGCGAGTCGGAATTGCGCGCCGAGAATTTTGATGTACCTATGGTATTTTAAGAAGCAATAAAGTCCATTTTTAGAACCGAAAAATTGAATTATCTCCTTGGTTTGCAAAAGGAAAAATGTGAATTAATTAGTCTATAGAGGTTTATGTAAATATTACAGGAAAAAAAATAATGATCTCTCTAAGTAGCACAGTTTTTTCGAACATTGCATAAATACTTTACAAACCACATTTGTGCAGGCCTAAAAATGGACTGTATTTCTTTTAAAAATACTTTAGGCATATCGGAACCCTCGGCCACGAGTCCGACTCGTAATTGACCGTTTTTTGCCTAAAGTGTCAAACAAACAAGTTATATTTTTGGAAATTCCCACCATAACTCAACATCAATTATTTATCAAATTATTAAATATATATTATTTATTTTAATCAATACATATTAGGTAGACCTACGTACAGCCATGAGCAAATTGAACTTATTACCGTTCTTATCATTGCCCTTCGTGCTAGAGTCGCAATATAAGCTTACCAGTTCTAATGTTAAAGCTCTTTTAGATATACAGAATGTTTTTTATAAGTCTGTTATACGTCTGCCAACCTCTAAAGTGGTTTCTCTACCCATGAAACTAAGCAACTATCCCGAATTAACTTAGGGAAAAATATGAAAAAAAAAACCTCCTTTACAAAATACGCTATCAGCTGATGCAGTTTCTATCGTTGAATTTTTTTTTCGTATTTGTCCTTGGAAAAAGTTGTTCAGTTTAATGACTTAAATAACATGCAAAAATTACGTTCACTATTTCATTAGGACAATATGTACCACTTTCTGTTTTGTTGACAAAGAAAACACAGCAAAATATTTAAATTAAGGAGCTTTATGCAACTGGCTGTAAGTGTACTGTGTTCATTATAGAAAGATCAGTATAGAGATCAGACTTATACATGGTATTTCCGGTAACGATCTAGGTATCTCTCTCTCTCTCTTTCCGTTAGGAAAGGTGTGATAATATTGAAGGATGTGAATCTGCACATGAAACTGAACAACTTTTCCCAAGGAACAGGTCATAGAACAAAATAAATTTTTGACCTCCCATAGAAACTGCATCAGCCGATAGCGCAATTTGCATGGGAATTTAAGTTTGTGTTTTTTTTTTTTCGAGCTATGTTACATACATACATACATAAGATCACGCCTCTTTCCCGTCGGGGTAGGCAGAGACCACAGTCCTCCACCTGCTACGATCTTGACATACTTCCCTTGCTTCCTGTACTTTCATCAATCCTTTCATACATGCTCGTCGGTTTAGGGTACTTTTAACCTGGCCTTTATTTAGAACGTCCTGAATTTGGTCCTGGTACGTTCGCCTAGGCCTTCCCCTTCCAACGTTTCCATTCACTCCCGCCTGGTAGATCTCTTTCGTCAGTCTTCGTTCATTCATCCTCTCTACATAACCAAACCATCTCAGCATCCCTTTCTCGATTTTGGTCACTACGTCTTCTTTTACGCCACACCGTTCTCTTATCACACTATTTCTAATCCTGTCACTCAATTTAACACCAATCATACTCCTTAGCGCTCTCATTTCCACTGCATTAATTCTACTTTCATGCTTCTTCTGCCATACCCAGCTTTCACTGCCATACATCAGTGTTGGTACTAAAACACCCCTATGAACAGCCAAACGAGCTTTGTGAGACACCTTCTGACTCCTCATAAAGGCGTGCAGGGCACCATTCACCATGTTTCGAGCTATGTTCCTTAGGGAAAGTTGTTCAGTTTCATGGGCAGATTCGCATACTTCAGTATTATCACACTTTTCCGGTACACGTTGTATAAGGACTATTTATGAAAGTGAGTAGGTAATTTTATTTTATTAGGACCTAGCTGTTGCCCGCGAATTCGAACGCATGAAATTCAGAAAAAGAGTAGCCTATCTATGTCCTTTCCAATGATTAAAACTATTTTCATGCAGACGTGAAAGCTTAAGAGACAGATAGAGTTACTTTCACATTTATAGTATTAATATTAGTTAGGATTTATCATCATAACATCCCATGAAACGTTCACTACAGGACAGGGAGCTCCCTCCAGAATTCTAGCTTTTGCTGGAAAAATGTGGAGGCGAAGTACCATAGTCACCTCGCTTGTCAGCGTTACGGCTGGCACCATGGACCGCGGTTGTAGGTGACCGCAGTAAGTAAGATGTAAGATTCAAAGGAGGATGCTGCTGCCCATCCTCCAGTTAACCCTTAGTCGCCTCTTACGGCACCACACGGGACATAGGATTACTTTAACCAAATTACTTCTACGCTTTTAATTTCTGAACTTCAAGTTTAAAATCAAATTGTGTCAAAAAATCAAAAACGTAATTTCAAACAATAAAAATACGATAACACGCTTCATTTTATATAAAACAATCCTAAAAACGCCAAACTTTAACGCTACCGACTCATAAATCTCAATTCTCTGAAAGCCTTTCACAAATTTTGCCTCTGAAAAGTTCCGCACCCACCCACTGTTCAGCGGTGAGATCAAACGTTCGGACGACCAATGAGAACGCGCCGCTGAAAAGAGGCACGCCCACCCGCTTTATAGAGATGCCGCCCGCCTTTCATGTATACCGCCAGTATGGATTCTTCGCTATGATATTCTAGTTATATTTGACTTCGCTTAAGCCGATTGGTTTTTGAAGTCTATTCAAATAAGTTGTGTTTCTTTAAAAGGTTTTTTTTCAACTCCGAAGAAAATTTAAGAGTTGACTGACGTTTCTGCTCATGATAGTAAGCAAGTCGAAATATGATAAAAAAACCGAGCAAGTGCGAGTCGGACTCGCGCACTAAGGGCTCCGTACCCGTTTTTACCAAAAATATTCAGTATCGCTGATTTTTATCTCTTCAAAAGTTAAGTTTGATATTCGTTAAGTATAAAGCGGTGTTTGATTGTTAATTTTTAGGGTTCCGAAGCAAAATGGTAAAAACGGAACCCTTATGGTGCGACTTCGTCTGTCTGTCACATCTGTTTATCTCAGAAACCACACATGCTATCGACTTGAAATTTGGAATAGTTAAAGAATATGATTGCCCAACTTTATTTCAAATGAAAGAATTAAAATATTGTTGTTATTAATATTGAAAAGGGGGCTCAAATAGGGTGGCAAAATTGAAAATTGTCGTTACTAGGTGGAGTGAGGTATCATATGAAAGGGCTTTACTTGTACATTCCAAAATATATTATCAATTTTTTTACAATACATAGGTACTTAGTTTTAAAGTTATGATGAAAAATGTATAACAAATATCTCCGAATGAAAAAATGTGAATGAATTACAGTCGATAGAAGTTTTTGTAATGCGAATCCGTTTTGTATGGCGAATTTTAGGTACCTAAACTCAATTTTCAGTACTAACATTTTTGCATTTTTCTTAGGAATTATAAATCCATTTTTTTATCTGTATTTTTTTTTTTAAACATTAAAAAGTAACAGTATATATATATATATATATAGGGAAGACATGAAGCTAACAGAAACTTAAATTTAATTTTCGAAAAATATTATCTGTAAAAAAATATAACAAATCTAATGACGAATTGGACGACATTAGATGATAACCTTGAAGTCAACTTTCAAATATAAGTCAAATGAAAAAAATTGCATTAGAATTATTTCATAGGTAAAGACCTATTATCAGGAAAAATAAAGTAAAAAGTAAATAAAATAAATAAATAAAATCTTTATTGTTCTCAAAAAACAGTAGATACATTTTTCATTTGAGATCTCTCTAAGTCGCACAGTTTTTTTTGGAAATCTTCAAAAAAGCTTCACAAACAAAATTAGTTTTGCTGTCCTAAAAATGTACCTTACTGCTTTTAAAACTAGTTTAGGTATATACGAGTAGGAACACTCTGCGAGCGAGTCCGACTCGCACTTGACTTAACCGGTTTTTTCATGTATATATTTAATAATTGGGGTGGGTAAGTTTTTTCTATGGGCATGCAAGAACATATTTCTATTTGGTAGGTCATTGACAACATACATAGATTTGTTGCTGGTATTCATAACAAATTACAAAAATTCAGTACGACTTATCTGTTGTCCTCTGTAAGGAGAGTCTTGTCGCAGAGAGGTCGTCAAACCCGGAAGTCAACTCGATAGTGCGTTTTAGAAATATCACGTCTATTCATTAAGCGCCATCTATTGAGCGCAATTTTCAGTTTGTCTACAGTGCTGATGTAGGATTTTTGGGTGTGATAATTCGATCTAGATCTCCCGGAAAATTCCTGATTTTTATTATTTATTCGGAAAAAGAAAATAGCACGTTTCACAAATTCTTCAGCGCCGTCTCTTGACGGATTGATCGGCTGTAGTTCTTCTATTTCATACTAGATAGCGCAGTTTTGTATGCTAAAACTTTGACGAGTAGAGCTCGGTCGCCCAGGGAGCCAATTCTTGAGTACCAGTCACCGTGTGATAAAATATTAAAACTTAAAAAACCGGCCAAGTGCGAATCGGACTCACGCACCAAGGGTTCCGTACCATCATATAATATTAATGGTATTAGCTGAAATTTCAGTAACTTACTGTGCTAAATATTTTGAGTCCGACTCGCATTTGACCAGTTTTTATGATTTTTAGGGTTCCGTACCTCAAAATAAAAAAACGGAACCCTTATAGGATAACTTTGTTGTCCGTCTGTCTGTCTGTCTGTCAAGACCCTTTTTCTCAGGAACGAGAAAAGGTATCAGGTTGAATTTGATAAAGAATATTAAGGTCCATAAACCACATAAGATCTGAAAATTTCAATTTTTACAACGACGCAATCAAAAGATATGGCATTTTATGTCCTCATCTCCATACATTTATGCAAAAAAGCAAAACCTACACGGTACTTCCCGTTGACCTAAAATTATGAAATTTGGCAAGAAGTTAGGTCTCACAGTAAAAATAAAGGGAAAAGTCTAAAATCATTAAATATTACAACTTTTCTCACAACTAATGGTAACGAATTGTGGTGACCTCCCGTTTCAAGAGAGGGGTCAAGTTAGATGGTCGTGGAGGCGATTTTTGTTTTAGTTCTATTTTAAAAACGGGAACACTTACAAACTTGAAAATTGGTATGTTTTTATATATTAAATAACAACAAAATAATAAAATTTGGTCAAGCGCGTGTCAGACTTAAAAAATCTAGCACATTAACGTACTGAAATTTCAACTAATACAATTATGATTATTTGGTGGTGCGGAACCCTCGATGCGCGAGTCCGACTCACACTTGGCCGGTTTTTTTGATTTAGCTCTATCGTATAAACGGGAAAATTTACAAGCATGAAAATTAAAGTATGATAAGCTATAGAATAGCAAAAAATAATAAAAACTGGTCAAGTGTCTGTCGGATTCTTCACTTCTATGGGACTGTGCGTTTCTAAGACGGTATTTTTACCTTAATAATACGGAACCCACGTTGCGCGAATCGGACTCGCCCTTGGCTGGTTTTTAATATTGTTATTATAACAATCGATCCGCAGCCAAAGATCACAGGTGAATAATACAATAATGGTTGTAAATATGACTAAGTGTTGAAAATATGTCTAGGTGTAGGCAGTGTGATTCTCGGAATTAGAATAGCGTTTCCCTTTCCATTTCTGTGGGTGTCGAAAAAGGCGACTTATCTGAATTTGCAGTGTTCTGGCATTTAAAGGACCAATGCTGTAAGGTGCTCCGCTTATATTAATACCACCCCATGTCTTATAGAATGCTAGAACTCCAACTTGCTCGTCAGGGACTCAATTGTTGAAAATCACCGGGTGATAAAATATCACGCAAATTAACCTGTGAAGCCCACTTAGCTGTCATAGTTTTCTTTTTGATTTCATTATAGGTATGTACTTACTACTACTGTGATATTTTTCACATTTCCAATAACGACCGTCTAGTTGGTAGTGGCTGGTAGTCGACTCGAAGAAAAATTGCGTTTTCAAGATTAATATTTCGCAAACAGATCCTTAAATCGAAAAATGATTTTAGCAGTTTCGCATTATTTTTAAAAGCCCTATCTAACGATACCCTACTCTATGGGGTAGACAAAAAAAAATATCAACCCCATTTTACTTTTTTTTATCAAGATTTTACTTTACGACTTTGTCGGCGTGGATGAAATATCCGTAGCAAAGTTCAGCTTTTTAGTACTAAGGGTCTCTGAGCTAAGCCGCGGACAGACAGACAGACAGACGGACATGACGAAACTATAAGAATTCCTTTTTCACTACGAAACCCTAAAAATTAAAACAAAATGACTGATTTTTGTTTTCAGAAGTGAAGATTGATGTTCGATAAAGTGGGTTTTGAATGTTAATTTTCCTTTAAAATTATGTTTGTATATTTTATAGGTTTATCAGGAAATTTAATTTTTTAAAGAATCAGCAGTGCCATTCAAGAATTGAGACACTGGACACAGAATAAAGTAATAGTTCTATCATACAGAACGGACACTCTCTGCCCCCCGCCTGCATTCCACCCCGCACCCCCGCGCGCACCCGCCCGCGAGATTCTCGTGGTCCTCCTGAGGGTCTTTTGTACTGAATATGCGAGCCTACGCGACCTTCCAATTTCAAATTTCAAATGCGCGCTCGATGTATTTAATGTAGTGTCCAGGGTATGCCCTGCCTGCTTAGCACGCTCCCCGAGAGAAAATTTATCTCGGAGAAATGTCACTTTAATTGGGGAATTATGTCATCTAATCTATCACCTCCAAGCGCGAAGAAATGTCAGTGGAGGAAAATGTTTAGCAAATCCACAAATTACGTTTTTGGTATTTTAAACAGAGATAGCTTTACACACTAATACATGCAGCCATCCTTGTCTTTCAAAATGTGTCGCGTTGCTCGGATGTCAAAAAAACGTGACGATGCTTAAAGTCTTTAATCTATGGGCCTAGATAAACTGACAACTGAAGCGTGCTAAGCAGGTTGGAGGAACAAGCGCGTAGCCAATGGTGTCGATTCTGGCTGACCCAAACTAAAACTAAACTAAATTTGACAGGTCTAAAAGTGATGCTGTCTTGGTTACTTCCTACAGACTAATAAAAGACAGCATCATTTTTAGACCTGTAAACTTAATTTGGTTTTAGTTTGGGTCTGCCGGAATCGACACCAATATTGCTTGACTTTAGTGATCAAAAAGAACTAGCTATGGGCACCAGGGAATCGATTTTTTTGCTATGAATCACGGTAACATGATTCATAAGTTTCATTTCATAACATAAAAACAATCGTAGTTTACATAACGAAGGACAATAATAAACATTTAATGCACAGTGATCTTGGGATTACCGAGTGAGGAGTGAGTTGTAACAACTCATACAAGGTGTAATAAGTACGATTACCCTTCTAAGGGGTGATTCTACATCTTATAGATTGTATAAAATCAAAAATAAAACTTTTAGTTCAAGAAGAAGTGAAACGCCTGGAGATCCCTTCTCTCTTAAAGTCATCAGATTTTTGTCTGGTTTTTGTGTATTTGTTATCAGTATAAGCTTCTCTATTACAAGCAATGACTTTTGTTCGCCTTAAATATCACGTAAAAAAAATACTTTTAATTTCCAGACAATGGCCTCCTGAACACCAGGCTCCGGTGTGGAACTTCTTACATAGTTTTTCGTGATCCTCTCATAAAGCCCCATCTACTGAGACATCTCTTTGTCGCCCTGATTATCACGTGAAAAATTCTTGTCGGCTCCTCTACCATTATAGTTTATGTATAGTATAGTACTGTCTGTCTGACCCTTAGTACTAGAATGTTGTTATTTGGTATGGTTAAACATATTAGTCACGTCGACAAAGTGGTATATAAAATCATGAACAAATTTTTTTTTTGGGGTAGCTCCCCCACGCGTATTGGGGATGGTTTTTTTTCTCGTCGACCCGATAGTGTGGAGTGTCTTTAGATAGGTCTTTTAAAAATATATTGAGTCTCCAAAGATCGTTTTTCAATTTAGGGATCCGTTTGCGTAATAATTAGCTTGAAAACGCATTTTTTTGTTGGAGTCAAGTGTCTGCCAGCTAATGCCAGCTAAACGGTTGTTATTGGAAATGTGAAAAATATCACAGTAGTAGTTATGATGAAATTTAAAGGAAAACTATCTCAGTTAAGGGACTAATAAGAGCTAAATACGCTTCACTTGAGTATTGTTTCAACGAAAAGTTTAATTTGCGTGATATTCTATCACCCGGTGATATTCAACAATTGAGTCCCTGGAGAAGCAAGTTGGAATTCCCCCCCTGCCGGCAAACGGTTATTACTGGAAATGTGAAAAAAATCACAGTAGTAATACATATGATGAAATTAAAAGGAAAACTATCACAGTTAAGAAGGATTTACAGGTTTGGTGAAAAACTGGTAATAATAAAAATTGCAATAGCAATCAGGCGCTAGGACCTCGCTGAGCATTAGGAGGTAAAAAGTTTATGTGAAAAACTTTATGAAATACTAAATCAAAATCTGCTTTGCGATAAAACAAATCCTAAAAAACTACGGAACCCTATACTGCGCGTGGCCCGACACGCACTTTTATCGACCGGTTTTTATTATTTTGGTTCGAAACCCAAAAACAGTACAGGAAGCAAAGGAAGTATGTCAAGATCGTAGCAGGTGGAGGACTGTGGTCTCTGCCTACCCCAACGGGAAAGAGGCGTGATGTTATGTATGTATGTATGTAAACCCAAAAACGACTAACATACAAATTGAGATTTCGCATCGATAGTTATTTGATATTCGAAAGTTTACATGGTTTATCCTTCTTTCACGCGAAATGAATAGTTGTAATTTTCGTATAAGTAAGTTTACTATAGAGAAGATCCTACCAAAAACATTTTCATATAAAATGTTGCCAAGACGAGACCATATGCTAGCATTTTTAAAAAGTTATCAGATCTCATGTACAGCCAAGCTTCTAACTCTACACGCCTTAACTCTACAAGCCCTAACTTCACAAAATCTACACCTTAGTCAAAATATGTGGCTAGGCCGTTTTGTTAGTGAAAGAACTTTTGTATAACAGAAAAGCAATGAACAGTGAATACATTTTACACCTTACTCCCACCCGGAAGCGAAACGGCCAAGCCACATATTTTGACTAAGGTGTAGATTTTGTGAAGTTAGGGCTTGTAGAGTTAAGACATGTAGAGTTAGAAGCTTGGCTGTACATGAGATCTGATAACTTTTTGAAAATGCTAGCTATATGGTCTCGTCTTGGCAACATTTTATATGAAAATGTTTTTGGTGGGATTTCACTTCTTTTTGTATGTTTCATAGTACTAAAAATCCTGAAATACGTGTTTTATTATTTGTCAGCCCAATGGCTTTATAAAATGGCACTGATGTATATCAACACCTAATACTCATCATATTGATTAAGTATTTTCTGCTATGGCAGTATTTTAATATCCCTCTTAGTTTGGCTGGTCTATTAGGGTTTCACATCAGAGCCATCAGGTACTCCAGGTCTTCAAAGATCCTGGTTTTGATAGTTTTTCCTTAATATGAGTACTAAACCCTAGCTCTGTGCCAAATTTCAGCTCTCTAGGAATAGTGGAAGTACGAGATCTCTTTGATGATCGGTGAGTGAGTGAGTGAGTGAGTGTGTCAGTGACAAAATTGCTTAACTTCGACTAGCTATAGCTCTTAAGTTATAAGTAGGAATGGTATGTAATTTAATGTTATAGCTTAGTAAGTATAGTGTCTACCTTTTGTCCTTGAAAATTCAAGTCCCTAGCTTTATCCAAAAGGAAGTTACGGGGGGGTCAAAAGGGCCCTGAGTGGCTTCGAGAAAAGGATGGTACGGCTGTGCCTTTGTTTGCTCGTCTTGGCGGGGGCACTACCGTGCCCCCAGATATGCTAGTAATTAAAGTAATATATGACAAAAAGCTATGATTCACAAACTATTATTTTTTCTTATTTATCCTTATTTAAAAAATGTTTTTTTTTTCGAGTGATGGCCTGAGCTGGCTCTGATTTTTTGTGCAAAATATCTAAATGAATATTTAATTGGAATTATTGGAATGAAAACTAATAAGCAAGAGACATTTGTATTTTGTATGTATTCTTAAAAGCTTCTTAGCAGTCAATCGGAAAATACAGTGATTCTAAGTCATTTATCAAACAACAAAGTGATCCTTCCAAATGTTTTTTCCTTTTGATATAAGGAAACCTTAAAAGCGTGACATGCACCTGAAAGAACTAAATCTGCTTATGAAACTGGACAACCTTTTTAAATAAATACCTTTTTAAATAAAAAAATACGAGGAAATCATTTCAACTTCCCATTTAAACTGCATTAACTGAGAGCGCAATTTTACATGGGGAAGAGGTTTTTTTTTTTATTTGACCTATGGTCTCTGGAAAAATATTTTTTTATCATCAGCAGATTCACGTAATTCATGGTAATTTATTAATTATACCCTATAATTGTATAAATTAAATATTCAAATTTGGAAACTAAAATGCTCCAATGAAATATAAAACAGCTATAATAACAAAATTTCGAAAATGGAATCCACTTTTCCGCGCGATCTCTCATCAGCTGTTGAAGTTGGCGCTCTACAGCGGGCGGCTCTCATTGGTCGGTCACTTATAAGCGACGTTCTGATTGGTCGTCACGCGGAGCACATGAGCGACGAGCCACGTGCTTATAAGTTCCAAACGTGAAATTCAAACTTTTCACGCAGACCGAACGATGGCATTCGAATTTTAAAAGCTATCTTCCGTAAATAAATATAAATGTTAGTGTAAGCAAAACAGATTTGATAAATAACTCGTATATTAAACCTGTAGATGCCATTGCGTTTGTCTGTAGCGTACGTGCAATCTTTTGTATTTCTCAGAAAATCATGCTTTGTAAATAATTTTATTGTTTCATTACAAAACGCACATAACATCACGTATCATCCAATTCAAAACATCGAACGAGAATAAAATAACGTTTGTTTTCACTTACGAGAATCTGATGAGTAAGCTATTGCACGTCATTGAAAAAAAATATTGTCGTAAGTAACGAAATCAAAAAGTTATCAAGAAAAAGAAAATCCCACTTTCTTTGTTTCAAAAGTCGGTTACGCCCAAATCGGTTAAGTGAAAACTGAAAAACTGCACTTAACAACTTTTTCCACTCACCACTTATTGAAACAACAACAAATAAATAAATTAACAGTATAAATAAGAAACAGTTAAACAACAAAACAAATTAAAACACTGTACAGCGACAAAAACTACCACTCATAAGTTCCGAGCGAACTGCAACGGGGATGCAAATTATTTACGCCACTGCAAGTCGATGCATCTCGCACAAAAGCATCTCTCCAGAAAACCGCCGAAATATTAAAAAGTATTGACTAAAGAGTTTGTGTATCCTATTTACTTTTAAAAATAATTTTGTATTTAGAAGGCGCGCGTCTAAACAATACACAACAGCCAGCGGCGCGGCGGCAA
This sequence comes from Athrips mouffetella, assembly GCA_947532105.1. Taxonomy (NCBI): domain Eukaryota; kingdom Metazoa; phylum Arthropoda; class Insecta; order Lepidoptera; family Gelechiidae; genus Athrips; species Athrips mouffetella. The sequence continues at coordinate 14,493,459 of OX383981.1, read as the reverse complement.
CAACAATGCTAGGGCGAAATAAGCAAGAAATATTTAACTACCGCGCGAGGGGTGGGGCGGGCACTGGCCCTCAGTATTGGCGCTACGCCTGTGGTAGTTATAGTTTACGTGATACACAGCTCAAATACAAATAATATAAACATTACAGCTGAGCATGCGCCGTAGATGCAGAATGAGATGCCACTACTTCACCTCCAATCATTTTTCCCACAAAAAATTGTATCCAACACTTCAAATTTGCCCGAACTAGATTTACGACGCGTAAACTTAATACGATAATGTAATGGATTGCCTAAATCGTTTTTTTATAGATTAATTTGCATATTTTTGACAGCGTCGATACGGAAGTCCAATGCGCATGCGCGAAACGCAGACACGAAAATCTTATTGACGATGCAAAATGTTTATTTTTTGGCGCAAATTTTAGCGGATAATTTGAATTTGGCTTATTTTGACTTAGTGACTTTTTGCTTGTCACACTTATTTTTAATATTTTTATTATAGTTTAAGAGACGCTTAAATAAATTTGTATAGGAATTATTATAAACTTGAGTAGAAAAAGTAAATTTTAAAGCCTTATGTAAACAAAATGGTTGGCAAAAAATCTAATGTTGGGAAGAGCATGAAGTAGTTATGAGATAAGAAAATAATAAGTTTTGAGAAAAAGTCTGTGGGGAGTTAGGACTGGATTTATTTCAATTATAATCCGATAGGAAAGAATCGCGCATGCGTCTGGCATCATTCACACCGTAGCTACTAGTAATAATAGGACAACTTACAAAGAAAAGACATGGTGAATTTTTCGATCCTAAATCGGCATGTAAAGCATGTAGCCACCGATTTTATAGCCTTAAACAATTCTATCTTTTTTCAAAGGTTTTTTAAAGCAAGCATGAAATTAGGGTCACGGGAAAGTACTGACCAAATGCCTAATTACTACTACTAGCAGTAGTAGGTACTAACAAACCTCTAAATATTTTGTATAACGTACTATGACGTACGTTGCCTGAACCCAACATAATGGGCGAGACCAAGGCTGCAAGGCTTCGCTGGCCCGGCGACACGTGGAGAGAATGGAAAAGGATCAGGCCGCAAAAAGAGCTTACGTGGGACGACCGAGTGGAAAACTACCCAGGTACAGATGGGGTGACGAAGTTCGGAAAGATCAGGATGCCCTCCAAAGAGCCGATTGGCGAGAAACAGCACATATCAGGGAAGAATGGGAACTCTCGTGTCGGAGGTCTAAATCCTCTTGGGGTCGCTGAGCCAGCGTAGTAAGTAAGAAGTTAGACTATAATAAGTGGTAACGTACACTAACCTATATTTTTTTGCGATCAAATAGGTAATCTAGGCTGCTCTATGATGCTCGTGTGATGCCTAAGTACTAAGTGATATTAGAACGGAGGATGAGCAGTACTGTCCTTCTGCGTAGCGTTCTGTCATTCATTTTATTTTGAAACCAAACGCACAATTAATTAATTTATTTACACAATAGTTTTTTACTTTCGAGCGGAGCGAGAAAGGTATTGTATTCGTGAAAAAAAAAGTTTTTCTAATTTTCTCAAAAATGTGTTCTATATCACTTATACATCATAAAAAACAAGTCTCCCAAAAATGTCCGTCTGTCGGTCGGTCGGTCGGTCCGTCGGTCGGTCTGTCCGTCACGCTTTGGCATAGCGGCTAAACGAATGGTCCGATTGACACCATATTTGGAATTTAAGAGTTAAATGCTAATCCATCGAAGGGTTTTGAGTGGTTTCCTGCTGGCTCTCATTTTGAGGGTTGCTGTCATACAACGAAAATGAAAAATTTTGATTTTCGCAAAAACGGCTCATAAAATCTTGATGAAACTTTGCATGACCAAGCATCTCTATTCTCTCTCTCTATATAAGGTATTTGCGGCAGTATCAATTGGTCTCTAGAAATTCATATAAGGGGTGTTCCCTTACTACTAAAATTTAAAAAATGTGATTTACTCAAAATCTGTTTCGTCGAGCTTTTTTTGATGTTCTACAATTTGGATTCTAAATTGGTTTTCTACCTGACTGAATATTTCATTAAATCATTTTTACATAAATCTAGTTCGTATAGGTAAGTTTGTATTTTCATATTATTTGTATGGAATTACAAACTTAAACTCATTACTATCCGCAGCCTTTATATAGCATTCGGCTCTTGATCCGGAGGTTCTGGGTTCGACTCCCGGTGGACTCTCGTATATCGCGAAAAAGTAAGTGCAGTGCTGCTGTACCATTTATTAACTTTATAGTGCAGATAATGGCAATAAATACTTTGGTATATTATTTTCTGTTCGGTCACGAATTTCGGTGTGACTGCGGCCGCTGCGGCACTAGGCCACTGACATTTTTATTGGGCGATGATTTAGTACCTATCGATTGGGAAAATTAGAATTTAGGGTCTCAGATACCCCAGTGTTTCTCTCGTCTAATCTAATAAGCGCCTGTCTGGATTTGAAGTAAGTTTTGTTTTTTATCATTTTTTTGACTGAAATATTTTTAAAAGATTATTCATTTTAAAATCAATCTATTCTGCAATTTAATTTTACCTTTATAGAGAAATAATTTACTATGTATTCATCTTAAGATTTTTAATTACGTAAGATGTCTTTGTTTGAATTTTTATTTATCATAATCAATGTAATTAACTATAACTAAATAATATTAATATCAAAATCCATAAATTTACCTAAAACCAGAAAAACCTATTTATTAAAACCTGTAAAATTAATTTAAAACAGTTTTTATTAAAAACAAAAAAATCTCGCTTTAAGAAGTTGACGAAATGACGAAAAGTCGTCGACAAAAATCTAATGACAAGTCGCTGGGTGGCGATAAAAGAGGGAAAAAACATATAAAAAAAATATTTTAATCACAGTGGGTTTGCCTTATGAGCGGGTGGGCGTGGTCTGCGCTGAAAAGCGACTCCCTGTATAGCTCAAAAGCGACCGCCTACTGCGGCTTAGTTTGAGAGCCTGTCGTAAGAAAATTTACTCGCTATGTATCTACACGAATACCGGGCTATTTTTAAACCCCCAACTAAATTAATATTTTCTTGGTTTTGCTACCGAAGCGTAGTGATTCTGCTCATGATAAAAAGCAACTGTCCCGAAGAAAATATTTTTTCATTATAACCATGAAACGCCCACTACAGGACAGGGAGCTCCCTTCAGAATTCTAGCTTTTGCTGGAAAAATGTGGAGGGGAAGTACCGTAGTCACCTCGCTTGTTAGCGTTACGGTTGGCACCATGGACCGCGGTTGTAGGTGACCGCAGTAAGTAAGATGTAATATACAAAGGAGGATGCTGCTGCCCATCCTCCAGTTAACTCTTAGTCGCCTCTTACGACACCCACACCCACCCACGTAGAATCACTTGGCTTCGACACTTCGGGAGCGAAACCAATATAAATTCACTCTGTATACAGAGTGTGTCGGAAAGGTGTGAATCTGCCCATGAAACTGAACAACTTTTTCCAAGGAACAAAGGTCATAAAATCAACTTTTGATCTCCCATAGAAACTGCATCAGCTGATAGAGCATATTGTATGGGAGGTCAAATTTTGTTTCTCGTATTTCGACCTCTATGTTCCTTGGGAAAAGTTGTTCAGTTTAATGGGATTCACACCCTTTAGTATTATCATACCTTTCCGTTACACGCTGTATAAGGTCCTAACGGAATAGTAAACATAATTTTAGTATGTTACTCAAATCATGAAACTGAACAACTTTCCCCAGGGAACATACTTCGAAATACTACGAAAATCAATTTTTGACCTTCCATAGAAACTGCATTAGCGGATGGCGCATTTTGTACGGGATCAAAAAAAACCTTTTTTAGGGTTCCGTACCTCAAAAGAAAAAAACGGAACCCTTATAGGATCACTTTGTTGTCCGTCTGTCTGTCTGTCTGTCAAGACCCTTTATCTCACGAACGGGTAAAGGTATCAGGTTGAAATTAATACCATATATTAGAGTCCATGAACCACACAAGATCTGAAAATTTCAATTTTTTACAACGACGCAATCAAAAGATATGGCTTTTATGTTCTCATCTCCATACATTTATGCAAAAAAGGAAAACCTACAGGGTACTTCCCGTTGACCTAAAATTATGAAATTCGGCAAGAAGCTAGGTCTCACAGTACAAATAAAGGGAAAAGTCTGAAATCATTAAATATTCAAACTTTTCTCACAACTAATGGTAACCAATTGTGGTGAGCTCCCGTTTCAAGAACATTCATATAAGAGAGGGGTCAAGTTGGATGGTCGCGGAGGCGATTTTTGTTTTAGTTCTATTTTAAAAACGAGAACACTTACAAACATGAAAATTTGTATGTTTATAGTTCATAAGCTATTAAATAACAACAAATAATAAAATTTGGTCAAGCGCGTGTCAGACTCAAAAAATCTAGCACATTAACTTACCGAAATTTCAACTAATACGATTGTGATTATGTGGTGGTACGGAACCCTCAGTGCGCGAGTCCGACTCGCACTTGGCGGGTTTTTTTTTTTTAGGTCACAAGTGGGTAAACGAGCAGGGTTGGTGGGTTGTTTGCTTGTCGTATTTCTACCTATATTTCTTAGGAAAATTGGTTTAGTTTTATGGACAGATTCCCACCCTTTAGTTACACGCTGTATATGAAAGAAAACCGTTTCTGATCCTTAAATTTAACGCATAGCTCATACCACTGGATGTTTTGGGCTATAAATTGGCACTCAGAAAATTGAAATGCAGAAACTATTTCGCTCCTATGCATGTATGAGATTTTGGTAAAATAAAACCTACTTCTTAAGGACATTCGCAGATTTGAGACTTACCAAATAAATATTTTTTGTTTCATAATATCTCAGCTAAATAAATAAAAATGTTTTTTTTTTTTACTGAAAATTTAGACTATTTTAGGAAACCAATTTGTTTTATTCCGCCTAAACCATTATAATTAATTTTATATTATTTTTTTAAGTTTTAAAGTTGATGACGTCATTTCACAATAGACGAAACGAACGTTCTTCGACACAGATGTGTCAATCAAAATCGAAACGTCAAATCGAATCGTTTGACAGAAAGAGCACAGAGAATAAAAGTTTTGTTTTCTATTTTTTTTACTTGTGGAATGACGTCTTTCAGTGGTCAAATAAATGTCACAACTGCCGCAGCATTTTTGAATATAATTCAATCAAATTACCTTCTAGTCGAAAATATAAAAATATATTATGATATAAAAACATCTCGAAATGGTTTTTGTATTTTAGTGTGTTCTATCATATTTGGCTTTGACTGGCACGTTGGTGTGGTTCGTAGTGAATCTGCCTTCAACGCCGCGCCGTGGGCCGCGGGTTCGATCCCCGCTCAGGGCAAACATTTGTGTGATGAACACGAGTGTTTGCTCTGTGTCTGGGTGTCATTTATCTATTTATGTATGTATATCAGTCTCTGGTACCCATAGTACAGGCTTTGCCTAGTTTGAGTCAAGCGATGACTTTGTGTAAATTGTTCCCAATATTTATTTATTTAAAATCTCGTAAAATATTCAAACAACAAGCAGTACATCCATCTCTTAGACTTTACTACTGAATGGCGAACGTTGTTACTTCCAATGAAGTCAGTTTTAAATCTAGGTAGAACTCAGATCATGTACTAGTATCTTTCTATCTCCCTCTCTCTTGGGGCCTTTACTTACGGGCTCAACTAAATTTGTATTTTACTGACTTGAAGTACTCGTAGAATTTAGTATGAGCACTTCGTATTGTTTTTAAAACACCCAGATGAAACTTTTATAAGGAATTTTGTTTCCAAGAGACACACGTTCTCCCCTCCTCATCATCATAACATCCCATGAAACGTCCACTACAGGACAGGGAACTCCCTCGAGCCTACCAGCTAAAACGCATGGTACAGTTTAGAGGGGAAGTATCATAGTCGTCGGTATCGTGGTAACAAACCACGTTTGTTAAGCATTGCGGCAGGCACCATAGACCGCAGTTGTTGGTGACAGCAGTATGTAATGTGGTGCGATACAATACAAGAAATAAAGAATAAATATAATATTATATTAGAATTTTCTTATTAAGATAAGAAGATCATATCACTATTTTGCGGTTTCCAACCACCGCGGTCCATGGTGCCAGCCTCAACTCTAATAAGCGTGGTGACTATACATCTCCCTCAAAATATACCACGCACTGTTTGTGTGACAGCTAAGGAAGTTTCTTGTCCAGTCGTGGACTTACTATGATATCGTGTGGGTTGCAAGGTCGATGACCGACCTCATAGACCCTGGTGTCAGAGTTGTTGAGCCGCCCAAGGCCTCTGACATAGCTGATGTAACGACTACTACCGTAGACAGTAGCCGGGACCAACGGCTTAACGTGCCTTTCGAAGCACGGAATCATCTTACTTTTCGGATAATCAGGTGATTCATCCTGAGGTTTCCTAATTAAACTGGGGATAGGCTGGTTTTCCACTTTTGTGAGCTGAGAAAATTCCAACCAATAGCTTGTCAAATGCGCTGTCAAATGGAGCAATCCTATTGGGTGGAATATCTCAGCTTAGCTCACTGGTGGAAAAGCAGCTGTAACGTGCCTAGCGAAGCTCGTAGTCATCTTAGTTATCAGACAATCAGTTGTGATTCTGATGATTTTATATTTTGAATGTTTACCTTACATTTTATACTTAAATTTGATGACTGTTCTTACACTAAATACCTACAAATTTGATAATTTTGATTTGATTTTTAAATGACAGAACTAAAAATGTGTACGCCGAATGGCTGAATCACAGTGTAACTTTGTAAAATGCACTATTGTACCAAGCAAACACCTGTGTTTTCGCAAATAAACATTGATTTGATGATTTGCATGCATTGCTGGTGGCCAGCTTGGACAATGGCTGTAAACGCATCAACGACGGCCGCTACGATGGCCGGTTAGTATGTTCCTTGCTCTGTTGGGCCGTGCTACGGGACACACGTCTAAATAAGATAGAGTTATTAATTTTAGCATTCATTTGTTAGTCTATCTATATGTTATTATATCTGAATGTAATGGTGTTGTGTCTATCACTATCATCACTACATAGTATAAAATAAAGTCGCTTCCCGCTGTCTGTCTGTATGTATGCTTTGATCTTTAAAACTGCGCAACGGATTTTGATGTTTTTTTTTTTAATAGATAGAGTGATTCAAGAGGAATGTGTATATGTATAATACATGCATAATATAGTAGAGAAACACTGATAATTTTAGAGGTTTCTAATGTGATGTCGTAAATAAACACATTTTTTTGCGCTTACATTGCAAACGCTGGCTCAACCGTACGAGATAGATCAAAATAATGTACTACAGTATTGTACACCTTAAAAAGATGTACAAATAAGTCCGTGATGGTATATATCTATCTCTTAGAGATAACCCACAATAACAATTTTATATCCTTTATTCTTTTACGAAGTGATTTTAAGCATTACAGCATTAATCCTTATCCAATTAAATACCTTAAATACATTGTGCATTTAATATAGATCAATATGGCCCTTTACAACATGTAATTTAAATGAATATTTTCGAAGATATTACAGGTTTAAAATGCAGGGACATAGCGGTTTCGGCGGTACCGGCCGGCCGGGGCACCGGCGGCGCGTGCCTATAAATAGTGTATTTAGTATCAGCAAGTTCTAACCACTAGACCACTGAGGCTGTTATGATGAAGACGAGTTCTAAGATCTAACTCATCCAGCTTTTTGTTTGAGGTACGCCAAAATTTACTTCCTGTAACAAACCTAATAAAAAGAGCAATTAAAACTAAGTAGCGATTTTTACGATTTTGCCGAATGTAATCGCGGATGGAAATGGCTTTTTGTAAGCAGTTTTTTTATGGTCAGACTGGCTGTTACTCGCGACTTTTTCCGCGCAGACTTCCCAAAAATAAATATACTGTGTAAGGGACGGTGTACCGAAAACTGATAGGGCGTGCTCAGTCAACCAAACTGAACAACTTTCCCAAAGAAACATATATTGGGAAATGAAAAAAAATGTTGACCTCTCCATACAAACTGTTCGACCAGAGTAGGCAATTTGTATGGAGAGGTAAATTTTTTTTTTATTTTCCAACATATGTTTCTTTGGGAAAGTTGTTCAGTTTCGTTGACTGAGCACGCCCTTTCAGTTTTCGGTACACCGTCCCTTACACTCTGTATAGGGTGTTAATGAAATAGTAAACATTATTTAAGGACGTTACTTAGGCCATGAAATTGAACAACTTTTCCCGCGGAAAATGGGTCGAAATATGGAAAACCAAATTTTGCCTCCCATACAAAATGCGCTATGGGTCCACATTTTAATAATAATAAAACTATGTTTGTAGTTCTTTTATTTGCAACATATTTTGAAACTATCAAATCGATAACGTGAGTAAGAACCCGTCCAGAACCTTTTTTTACGCACGAGTTGATTCGCGCGTAGGCACTCGCGCGTTGCCGAGATACTAGAGCTACATATTATATTGTGTCCAGAACATTTTCTTACGCGCGAGTATACGCGCGTAAAACGCTGGTAGAAAATGTTCTGGACGCAATATATGTAGCTCTAGTATCTCGGCAACGCGCGAGTGCCTATGCGCGAGTCAACTCGCGCGTACATTTTTTTTCTAAAAAATGAGTACCTAGTAGCTGTGATAAACAGCTTTGACAGACAGACGAAATCGCACCATATGGGTTCCGTTTTTACCATTATGGTTCGGTTAAAATCATCATATTTTAGGAACGACAAACATCCACACGTACAAACTATAACCTTTAAGTTCAGTGTGATAGAGCTTCTAAAGAGGATATCGCTGGAAAAACAAATTTTATTGGTCAGTAGTTTTGTGGTGCTGAATATACGAGTACTCATAGTGGCCATAAAAGTACGAGTTCAAGATGATTGTTTAATGCCTGTTCTTCTGTACTGTAACGCTAAACTTCATTACTTACTTATAGTAAGGGTGATGAAGGCCAAATTTCTATATGATTTGCTCATGTCTGCCTCTTTGACTGATGATAAGGAGCATCCTCTAGAAGATACAAAAAATATTGGCGGACATCCACACCCCTGCGTTTTTGAGGAATTAAGTTTTAATTATTTTGAAATTTGACAATGAAACGTACACCTGGCAGACTATGATTATCTGATTTAATACAATGTAAACCCCAGAAAAATGGCCTGCCACCATAATAGCCCTGTGTCGTAAAGTTACAGTTCTTTAAAATGCAAAAATTCACTACTTCGTCCCGTGATAATGAAGAGCCCTGTATGTCTGCCTCTTGTATTTTCTACATCTTCAGAAGTATTTTAAACAGGAACCACAAAGGCAGACAAAAAAAACATTGTGTAGTATCTTATTATCATTTTTTTTGCTTTAACTCAAAAACGCAGCGACGCACAGAAAAACTTGTAAGGACCAAATCGATTCGTATTGAGCTGACCTATCTTCCCTATTAATATGAATCATGAGCAAATCATATACCCAAATTGCAGCCAGCACCCTAACTATTACTTGTAACCTTATACTATTAAACGAGCAATATTTGTAGATATTTGTTATCGGTTTCTGGAAAACGGCTCTAACGATTTCGATGAAATTTTCGGGGGTTTTCGGGGGCGAAAATTGATCTAGCTAGGTCTCATGTCTGGAAAAATTCGTTTTCCCCGTGTTTTTAGGCATTTTTTTAAAATATGGAGCCATCTGTTGGTCAGTAGAATAGCTTGCTCAAAGGATGATATTTTAATTTTGAAGCGGCTATTATAGAGCGAATCTCGATCGCCCAGGTACTCTATTAAACGAGCAATATTTGTAGATATTTGTGAGCGGTTTCACATTTCGATGAAATTTACCATACGGGGGTTTTCGGGGGCGAAAAATCGATCTTACTAGGTCTCATATCTGGGAAAATTCGTTTTCTCCGTGTTTCTAAGCGTTTTTTAAAATACCGCGTTTTAGACAAAATCCTACAGCGCCATCTGTTGGCGGGTAGCATATTTTGCTTATCCGATAATATTTGAGGCGGCTATATCTTAAGAGGTAACCCCTAGCCAACTATAGCGCCCCCGTCAGTTAAAAAAATATTTCTCGCTAAATACAAAAGTTATCGAAAATCTGTCTTACAAAATTAAACTAAAGGTTCCCTAGTTTATTTAGAACCTATCAATCCTGAAAGATATAGTTCACTGTAGTTACAGATACAAAAAGTGCGAAAAACGGCCATTTTTAGCAGTTTTTTTTATCTGTAACTACAGTGAACTATATTTTTCAGGATTGATATAGGTTCTAAATAAACTAGGGCAGCCTTATTTTAATTTTGTAAAACAGATTTTCGATAAATTTTGTATGTATTTAACGTGTGTAATGTATTTAACTGATGGGGGCGCTAGTTGGCTGGGGGAAAGCCCTTAAGCCGCTATCATACCTCCCTGTAATAAATAAGAGAAATAACCAATCTTGGCTTTATTCAGACATATGATTGATGACAGCATGACATCAATTATATGTCACTCTTTTAAATTCAGAAACGAATTCGGATACATTGCTCGTTGAAGTAAGAATATTGGAATTTACAGAAGCAAGCCTCCAAGCAATGTATACCGAATTAGTCTTTGAATTCAGGAAAGTGTGATTGCGGCTTAATCTACAACAGAAATCTTAGGAAAAATACGTAGGTTGTTGTTTACAAATTTTCCTTCGCGAAGCGAGGTAAGCAAATGTTATTTATTTATTTTATTTTGTTCGGAAAATTGTTGTTTACAAGAAACATAGAAAAAAACAATGATTACTTACAAGGCCATTTACAAATTTTCACATATAGTTACTTGTTTTTATTCGCAAATGTATTGAAAAATATCGTAAGAAGCGCGTGCGCTTTAGTCATTACACTCTCGGCTCCATTTCTCCCTCGCCTGCGGCTCGAGCTGCTATAGGGATCATGCACGAAATTTTTTTATTTAAGAAATTTATTCTCATTCATGTAATAAACCGACTTGTAAAACAATTTTTCGAATAACTATAATATTAAAAAACATATAAGCCATCGAAGATTTGTTTCTGTCTCTTTCTAGCAAAACGAAATTTAATATGGAGTTTATATGGCCGTAGTGAATTGTGACGTCACTATTCATGTCGGATCTCTCTGTCTAATTAGTTGTTTTAAATGTTTATATCGGCCGTATTTCTTAGCCGATTTTAATTTCACTTTTTGTCATCTCTTCTACGGTATTGTCATATTTTATTAATAAATGCGACTAATAAAATTTATGCATGTTCCCTATTCTCGAGCCTCGGGCGTAATCAACAAATTATCGCACTTGCATCTTAATGTACTATTTTCACCTCCTGAATACTCGGCGAGGTCATGCGTCATATACAGCTTTTCAATATTTTCAGTTTTTGCTTATAGCACAGATTAGATAATAGTAATATATCTTACTAGCTGGTGCCCGCGACTTCGTCTGCGCAGGTTTATAAATTGTATCCTATGTGTTATTCTGATGTATAAGCTATATTATTGTAAAGTTTCATTAAAATCCATTTAGTAGTTTTTACGTGAAAGAGTAACGTAATCTATACGTTGAAGTTATAGATTTTACACTCAAATTTTCGAAATTAATACACTTTTAGCTATAAATTATAATCAAGCCGAAAATAGTTAATAATTTTCCAAATTTTCTTAAAAGTCATGCGCCTAATTGTAGCGGTCGGCTAGTAAGTACTCGTAGACATCCCTTTCACCCTATTTTGAAAGGGCTTGACCTTAAGCCTTAAATGGATACTTATTTCATTCTTCAAGAAGAAAATCTATTGGGCAAACAAGGGTTGATTTTGATTGTTGTGTACAGACGGCCGCACGTCAGTGGTGACACTATGACCTTGAGCGGGTTTCTGGTTACAGGCTTTTGCAGCGCTGGTTGCGTACTAGGATTACCTGAATAAAGGTTAGGAGTGGAAGTTCTTTGTACAGTCCTTCTCCATAATGAGTAAATCCTTCTCTATAATGAGTAAATCCTTATCTATAATGAGTAAATCCTTGTCTATAATGAGTAAATCCTTCTCTATTATGAGTAAATCCTTCTCTATAATGAGTAAATCCTTCTCTATAATGAGTAAATCCTTGTCTATAATGAGTAAATCCTTCTCTATTATGAGTAAATCCTTCTCTATAATGAGTAAATCCTTCTCTATAATGAGTAAATCCTTGTCTATAATGAGTAAATCCTTCTCTATAATAAGTATCAGGTTATACAATACACTTCCAGATTTTAACAAAGAGTCTCCAAGTGGCACTGTTTTTACCAACAGACTCAAAAAATTGATCTAGCTTGTTATAGCATCGACGACTTTTTTAAACATTAAATCTAATGAAAATAATCTTAGCAATGCTAGCTATAAGTATTACATTGACATTTATTTTAAATTTTTTGACGGGTAAATTTATATAATTTTACCAAGAAAATAATACGAATACAGTCAGCCAGTCAGCGGGTTGGTTTTAATGTTTGTAGTTAAGCGCTGTCCGCTTATACTGGTTTTATAACCACATTTCTGTGGCCATTATTGTATTGAACTGGTTAAACCTTTAAAAAATAATGTGGTTAAAATAAAAGCATCCTTTTGGAATAGAGCACATGAAGTACTAAGTTATGTTACTCAGACAGACAGAGATCGGAGGCATATTAATAAGGTCCCGTTCTTCACCCTTTGGGTACGGAACCCTAAAAAATTTGGCTCTTTAGTCAACTCGGTACACTCGAACTCGGTACACTGTACCGAGTTGACCAAGTTCTTTTTTGCATCGGTCAACTTGGTACATTGTAATTTTTTTTGGTTTGTACAGACGCGGAGAAAAGTGTTTTTATTTTAATTTTAATATCCAAAGGTAAGTATGTTTCTTAGGAAAATTTATTCAAACTCGTTGACTAAATTATACCCTTTCAGTTTTCGGAAGGCTGTCTAAATCGATATTAATAAAACGACTGTATTATTTTAGGTTTAGGCCACCAACAGCTGTGATTTTGAATCTGTTTGGTTTATTTTTAATAAACGTTATTTCGGATCGAATGACTGGGTTTTATAGCTTTAGTTTTTCTGTAATAGTTGTATGAAAATATTTTTCAAACGACTGTCATTTTGCAATAAATAAAATAGTAAAATTCAATAATGGTCTTTTTTTTTTATTTTGTTCGAACTTTTTTACACGCCTGTACACAGTTTTGAAAGAAAACAATAGATTTTGAACTCTAAGTACAAGTGTACCGAGTTGACTAAAGAAAATTAACGAAAAAAATTGATTGGTAAACTCGGTACACTGTACCGAGTTTGGAATGTACCGAGATGACTGAAGACCCAAAAATTTACACCTTCCACACTAGAAGCGCAAGCAGCTGAGGCAGACTCTATGAGAAATCGAAAAGTATTTTCGTATTTCGACCCATGTTTCTTAAGAAAAGTAATTCAGTTTAATTGGCTCTGCGGACAGAATCACCTCTATTTGTAAGCACTATTCAAATAAGTATGCAAAAAATAAGGTTATCAGTGTTTGTTTATTTAAGATAAGATAGTTTGAAAAGAAACTGACGTGTTTCCTTGACCTACTACGAGTGTTTTTTGCACATATTATAATTTTGTTATTTGTTGGTAAGTATGTTTGTTTTATTTTATACAGGGTGTAAGGGGGAGGGTGTACCAAAAACTGAAAGGGCGTGCTTAGTCAAAGAAACTGAACAACTTTCACAAAGAAACATATGTTGGGAAATTAAAAAAAAAATTACCTCTCCATACAAATTGCCCACTCTAGTCGAACAGTTTGTATGGAGAGGTCAATTTTTTTTTCATTTCCCAACATATGTTCTTAGGGAAAGTTGTTCAGTTTCGTTGACTAAGCACGCCCTTTCAGTTTAACGTCCCTAACACCCTTTATAATGGGAAAGGCAGAGATAATTATATACAGTGTGTTGGGGAAAAAGGTACTGCGTTCATTCTGAACCACATGTTAAAACGAAATGCGAAAATAAAAAAATTATATTCAAATGTTGGTCACTTATACAGGCTGTTAATTTGATTGCGTGCCATAGCTCAGGGGCGGGATCGGTATCAATAACTGAACAACTTTTCCCAAGGAACATAGGTCGAAATACGAAAAACCTAATTTGACCTTCCATACAAAATGGACAGCAAGCACATCAGCTGATGCAGTTTCTATGGGAGGTCAGAAGTTTACTTTAGTTTTACGACCTATGTTCCTTGGGAAAAGTTGTCTAGTTACTAATCCCGCCCCTGATCTATTGCATGCAATCAAATTAAAACCCTGTATAAACATACGAAGACACAAAAGTTCTTTCATCTACAATGTGAATTTCCATTATTTTAGCTCACGAAAACGAGCAATTTTCTTGATGAAATTTTTTTTTACTGCCAATAAATATTCCCGGCTATACAGTACAAAATGATTGGATCACGTGACCACTGTAGTATGGAAGGCGAAAAATCGTCTTTTTGTATTATTTTTTCCTCTGGTAAAGTTGCTTGTTTACATGAATAGAATCACTGCGCTTCGGGAGCGGACCCAATGAAAATTCAAGCTGTACGGTCAACCGCACGTCGGTAGAAACTTTTTCAACTTTATTACCACGCCATAAGGTCCATAAGTGTTTCTACTGACTTGCTGTTGAGTGTACAACACGGGAACAATCCGTAAGTGCTACGACGCGCAGTCGCGTAGAGCATTTTTCGACATGCGTAGCCGCGTAGCATGTACCTACGATGCCTCGCAAAAATGGTCCTTGCATACTATACGTACAGTAAAACGCGCTAATGGATGAAGGCTCTTGTCTTGTCACATAACTATGTGTTTCCCGCAACCTTATGAAATTAAAAATAATTTAAACTGAATATCTATCAAACTGAGCAACGATTCGAATAAACGAACAACTTTAAATTCTGAATACCTTCCCAACTAAGAAATGAGAAAAAAATCAATATTGGGGTCGATTCCTAGTAGACCGCTAAAAAACCTAAAATTTGATGGGTCTAAAATGGTGATGTATCTTTTCTGCTAATAGAGGGTAACAGACACAGCAACATTTTTGTACCTACAGGATTATTAATTATAAATTAGTTATATTTTTGTTATGTGCGCAATAAAGCATTTATCTATCTATCTATCTATTATTTTGGGACCCCTGGTCAAATTTTTGTATGTTGCTCTGAACATGTATCTGAATAACTTTCCCAAAGAAACATGGGTCGAAAAACGAGGAAAAATTTTGATCCTTCCATACAAATCTTGTGCCAGCAATGGGGTCGATTCAGGCGCGGCCGCTAAATTTCCTAAATTTATTTAAGTGTCGCTAAACCGTTTGGTATTCTGTACACAACTGTCAAAATCAAATGACGGGAGTAAATTGATTTTGACATTTATAAATTTTAACCAATCTACTAAATTTCCGTTTAACTGCAAATAGTGAGATTTGTATGGAATGACCAAAATTATATTTTTTTTCGATCTAAGTTCCTTTGGGAAAGCTGTACAGATTCGTGTTCTTAAATTTGACCAGGGGGGTGATCGTGGTAAATTCAACGATATTACCAAAACAAAAACGTTTGCCTAAAACACTCAGTTAAGACTTAACAAAACTTTTGAGACAAACGTTTTTGTTTTGGTAAAATCGTTGAAATTACCACGATCACCCCCCCAGGGGACCAAAATTAACCATGTATATCCGTCAAATTTTAGGCTTTTACCCCAGATTAGTAAATATAGTACAGAAGTAGCTTTGACCTATAGAAAAATTATTCTATCGAATTCGGCAGCACTGGCCGGCTAACGTCTAAATTCGTGATAAAACTCTTTGGGTGTCAGGACCTTTTGTTATACAATTTTTGAAAATTCGTTAGTAAAAAAAATCCATTTAAGGTTCTTTAAAAAATACTATACTACGTATTCATCATCATATCGGGTAAGTTAGATAACCGACTCCACAAACCCTGGTGTCAGAGTTATATTGAGCCGCCGAAGGCCTCTGTCTTGAAATGCCTAAATAACGTACCTATATTGTCTTTTGTCCCGTGTGGTGCCGGAAAAGAATAGTACTATAACGAACCAGTCTTGGCTCGTGGGGGTAGTATTGCTCAGATGGCAAAATTATTTGAAAATTGACTAGATATGCTGCTCCTATCGGTAGATTCCCTCATCGCAAGAGCGGTGTATCATTACAATCCCATCCCATTCATACCCGTGGGTGTCGTAAGAGGGACTAAGGGTTATAAACTGGAGGATGGGCACCAGCATCCTCCTGTATATCTTACCATTTTACTTACTTCAAATTACAACCGCGGTCCATGGTGCCAGCCGTAACGCTGACAAGCGAGGTGACTATGGTACTCGTACTTCCCCTCTACATTTTTTCAGCAAAAGCTAGGATTCTGGAGGGAGCTTCCTGTCCTGTAGTGGACATTTGATGGGATGTTATGATGATGATGATTGTCTTTGCCTCTGAGTATTAATGAGCAGTCAAAATAATGACTTACCAGTAAAGGTAGCTGCACCATTGGTCTCTGAAAAATAAAAGAAAAATATTAAATAAACCCCTTGAAAAGCCGAATACAATAGACGTTTTTTTTATATGGCACCTGGGTGACCGAGCTTTGCTCTGTATAATCTAAACCAAAGTCCACCAACAGATGGCGCGGTAGGGTTTCTGAATCGCGCTATTTTTAAACCCCCTAATAGTAAATTTCATCGAAAACGTTCATGACGTTCGACGTTCAAAACGTTCGTGACGTTCAAACGTTCGTTACAAAAGATCATGATCCTATACTATTAAACCAGCAAATATATTTATATAAATATATTATAATCGGCTTCTCGAAAAAGGCTCTAACAATTTCGATGAAATTTCCATAAGGGGGTTTTAGGGGGCAAAAATCGATCTAGCTAGGGTCTTATATCTGGGAAAATTAGTTTTCTACATTATTTATTGTCAAAAATAACATTATCTGATACAAATAGTATCTCCGTGATTATTCTTTTACAATTATTTATTATAAAAAAATTATAAGAAAAATATCTATGTGAATGACAATAAACTACAAACAAGATAAGAATAATTATTGTTTGTTATTTAGCAAGATAAATTGTTATCAAAATAATCGTTGCCAAAACTACTGAACCATAGTTTTCCTTGACACGTATCGTGAAAAAAACTGATAACACTTCTTATACAACGTGTTCTTGATTCATCAGTTTAATCCGTAAATCGTATCATATCATTTATTCATAAAACAATTAATAATTGTGTCTGAATGTTCACAATAAAATAATGCAAATAAAAATAAGTAAAAAACCACTTAAGAGGTTACCCCCAGCCAACTAGCGCCCCCATCAGTTAAAAAAATATTAGTCGCTAAATACAAAACTTATAGAAAATCTGTCTTATACCCTAGTTTATTTAGAACCTATCAATCCTGAAAACTATAGTTCACTGTAGATACAGATACAAAAAGTGCGAAAAACGGCCACTTTTATCAGGTTTAACTACAGTGAACTATTTTTCAGGATTGATAGGTTCTAAACAAACTAGGGTACCTACCTTTACTTCAATCTGGTTAGACATATTTTCGATAAGTTTTGTATTTAGCAAGTAATATTTTTTTAACTGATCCCCAGCACTAGTTGGCTGCAGGAAAGCCCTTAAGATATGAGATTAAAGTAATACCTACAGCTAAACAAAATCAAGTTAAAATATTTTCATAATAAAATTCAAGTTTAAACAAAAATAACAAAAAATCACTCAAAAGTAACTGTGTCATAAATTTACTTACATCACTATGTCAGAACTATATTAAAATAAACGTCAAAAAAATCTTTAAATTTAATGTCAAAAATACTCTACATTAATTGTCACAATTTCTCTTAATCTACTGTCAAAATGATGTTTAAGTAATAATAATGTCAAAAAAAATCTTGAAAATAATAACCATTTAAAAATCCTCCATCCAAAAAGTCCAGTGTTGGATAGGGAGCTCCTCCCACTTTCACAGCAAAAAACCTGCCAAGTGCGAGTCAGACTCGCGCGCCGAGGGTTCCGGTACACCTATAGTATTTTTAGAAGCATTGAAGTCCATTTTGGGACCGCAAAAATAAGTTTGTTTCTAAAGGTTTTTAGCAAATAAAAGAAAACTGTGCTTCTTAGAAAAACAATTTAATTTTTCCTGTAATCCTATAGTATTAAATGGGCAATATTTGTATATGTCGTATAAAAACGTCTACGCACGCATAAGTGTATAAAATGAACGCGTCCGACACGCACTTGACCAGTTTTTATTAGATAGATAGAATATATTTATTTAAAAAATGTTACAGTTTTTTTTTTATTGTTTGTTGTTATTTTATAGCTTATGCACTATAAACATACCTATCACGCTTGTAAGTGGTCTCGTTTTTATGATAGAGCTAAAACAATTATCGAGCAAAAATCGCCTAAAAACACATTTTTTGTAGGGAATTTAATTAAATTTATATATTTATATATTTTTAGTATTATTTCTTGTTATAGCAGCAACAGAAATACATAATATGTGAAGATTTCAATTGTCTACCTAATCTACCTATTACTGTTTATGAAATAAAGCCCTCTGACAGCCAGACATCGGAGGCATATTAATAGGGTCCCGTTATTCACGCTTTGGGTACAGATACCTGTAAATGATTTTTTTGTATCATCTTATTAACTTATCTATAATTAGGCTAACACAAATCTTGAGGTTCCTTACATTCGTTGAATTGGTAGAGTTAGGGTTTGTAGAGGTAGGGGCTTCGTTCCAAATAAGGTTAATAAATTAGAGCTTGTGAGTCTTGGAAACCTTCTTTACATGGGTGGAAACGGAATATTATCAAATGGCTACTTGGCTACTATATCGGTAATATCGGTATACCAGTTCGGTAAAAAAAAACTTTTGGAGATCAACGGACAAACGGACAAACATTTTGATAAAATAGTAATAGATGTTTATTTAGCGATTCATTGCGATTATTATCAATATCATTTGTTTGTTTGTACAATTTATCGGCTGTAGATAAAACTTTGTAAATATGTTGATAATGAAATAAATGTGTGTATTCTTGTGTGTGTGAGCTTCATAAAGTCCTTGAGAAGACTTTGTGTGAATTCATTTCATTAAAGGTATGTACTTTACTCTGTGTAATCTTAACCAAAGCCATAGAAAAAGTAATAAGTACTATTCATACAGAACGGACACTCTCCGCCCCCCTTGCAATCCACCCCGCACGCCCCCCGCGCGCACCCATCCGCGAGATTCTCATGATGCTTTGGAGAGTCTTGTGTACTGAAAGTGCGGACTACGCGACCTTCCAATTTCAAATTTCGAATTTGCGCTCGATGTAGGTATGTGCCAAGACGAAGCGTTGGCAGGCCCCCACAAGGTGGACCGACGATCTAGTCAAGGTCGCGGGAAGCCGCTGGATGCGAGCAGCGCAGGACCGCGAGTCATGGAGATCTTTAGGGGAGGCCTATGTCCAGCAGTGGACGTCTTTCGGCTGATATGATGATGATGATATATGTGCCAAAGCCGGATGGGATTTATGAAAGCGCTATTCTCAAGAAATCCTCAAAAAACGGGAATCTACTACCGCTAGGGCCTTAACGTAGCGCATGCGCTCTATTAGCGTTACGACTGGCACCATGGACCGCGGTTGTTAGTGACTGTAGATAGTAGGATGATACGATACACAGAAGGTCGCTGCTGCCCATCCTCTGGTTCGTTAACCCAGTCGCCTCTTACGACACCCACGGTTAAGCCCAAGTCACACAGAGGCGGTCTCATTGCAAAAGCGGTCCGGGGGCGGACTTGCGGGAAGAAAATACCGCGCCGCGACCGGTTTTCAATGTGACAAGGTGCATAAGAACTCATACTTTACAAAAAATACCGCTCCCGGAACGCTTCCGCTACCGCCTCAGTGTGACTCGAGCTTTAGAGATGGGGTTGGGTTGGTACTATTCTTTGCCGGCACCAAAGCGTCTTGACAGACAGACAGACGGACAACAAAGTGATCATATAAGGGTTCCGTTTTTTCCTTTTCAGGTACTGCACCCTAAAAATTAACTTCAAGTGACTCAACGTCTCTTCATGCCCCAATAAATGTATAGCAAAAATTTTCAAGCCACTGCAATATTGACAAAATAAAGTTTGTGTACCGAAAAGACCGATCGGATATTTGTTATCAATCAATTTTCTTGTTTATATAAATCGATATGAAAACGGTTGATATGCAAAACTTGTTTAGATTCAAAACTTCTCGGTACAGAAGTTATCGTTTTGTTGGAATTGTTTTTTAATAACATTTTCCTCTGCTGTACAGATTTTTGTTTTGCCGACGACGTTGTTTAAAACTTTAGATTCAATCTTCGGTTTTAATTTGTTTCTGTTCGGTTATTTCTGTTTGTTTCGATTATGTATATGAAAAAGGCGTATTTTTACGTATACAACGTGTTAATGGAATAAGCGAAACCCTCATACACCCCAACAGATTTTTATTAAAATAAATCCATACCCGTAAAAAAAATTCTTAAAAAAGATTTATTTTTCTAGATATTGTTATTTTAAACTTTCATCATAGTTCTAGTTTCTTCGTTGTTCTAGTTCGCGCGCTCCGCGCCAGCCACGCACACTTCCCTCCGCTCCTCACCGCTCATGATCCGCGTGGCGCCGCGCTGCCACAGAAATATTTAGAAAAGAAGCGGTAAAAATTTAAAAATAAAAATATAAAAAACTATACCCTATCAAAAACCCGTGAAATTGATTCTACTCTCGATTCTGAACAAACTATTTTCTCAGTTTCGCTTATTTCGTTAACACGTTGTATAATAATAATCAATATATACAGAACAGACACTCTCCGCCCCCCTTGCAATCTGTAGCAATTTGACCTTGAGCGGGTCTCTAGTTTGGGGCGTTTGTACGGTCAACCGCTTGTCGGTAGCAACTATTTCAACTCTATTACCACGCCATAAGGTCCAAAAGTGTTTCTACTGATGTGCGGCCGTGTGTACCGTAGCGCTGGTTCAGTTTATACTGGTTTTGTTTCTACGTGCTTGCTGCCGTGCGTACCCTGTATTGCGGAAGTAACTCCGTCTATTTAAGGGGCTGATAAGAGCTGAATTACCTCCCTTTTTAACAAGGGGCAGAATGCGCGTGCTAGAACGGTGCGGATTCGCGCTGTTTTACGTTTTTCGCTCATTTTTACATTTTTCTTAAAATCTGTACCCATAATATAAATTATAAAACAGCTATATTATTATGCACAATATATATTGAATAATATGTAAAAGTTTTGGAATCATAGATTAATGGGTACTTAAGAAAAACGGTTTAAAAGCAAAAAACAGAAGTAACTTTGGAATTTTTTTTATGGCGTACAATATATATTTAAATATGTTTCGGAGTCAGCCATATTCTTGTAAAGATGCTTAATTATCGCATAATTTTTTTTCACTGCCATATTTTCATCACTTTTCGATAAAAACCTGCTTATCGCTTTTACGACTAATCCGCTGAACCAATTTTTATGAAATTTGCGTGAAGATTTTTATAAAAGTTAGCCGTCATTAGATCTGAGTAATAGATAGCCGAAAATTACAGAACATAATGTTTTATTATGGTTTTTTTCCTAAAAAATACCAAATAGTTTTGCATTCCTAAAAATCCCTCAGTGTGCGAGTCTGACTCGCACTTGGCCGGTTCTTCTTGTAGGTATTTTTAGGGTTCCGTACCTCAAAAGAAAAAAACGGAACCCTTATAGGATCACTTTGTTGTCCGTCTGTCTGTATGTCAAGACCCTTTATCTCACGAACGGGTAGAGGTGTCAGGTTGAAATTGATACCATATATTATGGTCCACAGAAGATCTGAATATTTCAATTTTTTACAACGACGTAATCAAAAGATATGGCATTTTATGTCCTCATCTTCATACATTTATGCACTAAAGCAAAACCTAAAATTTGACCTAAAATTATGAAATTTGACAAGAAGCTAGGTCTCACAGTACAAATAAAGGAAAAAGTCTGAAATCATTAAATATTACAACTTTTCTCACAACTAATGGTAACCAATTGTGGTGAGCTCCCGTTTCAAGAACATTCATATAAGAGAGGGGTCAAGTTGGATGGTTGCGGAGGCGATTTTTGTTTAAGTTCTATTTTAACAACGGGAACACTGAAAATTGGTATGATTATACGTGGGACACTCAGAAATATTTGCGACACTAAAAAAAATTGTTCTACAGGTACATATATTTTTATTAAATCTTTTCAAAGTACTCTCCACCAGCCTCTATACAAAGATTCATGCGTCTGAACCAGTTTTCAAAACACTTTTTCCAGTCCGCCGTAGACACCTCGTTTACAGCCTGCTCGAACGCAGCCAGCGCATCTTCCGGCGACGAAAATTGTATCCCCTTGAGCTGATTTTTTATTTTTGGAAATAAAAAGAAGTCACACGGTGCTAGATCAGGGCTGTAAGGAGGGTGACCCAGGAGTTTGACTGGTGTGCTGTCCAGGAAGTCCCTCGTTTTGAGCGCGGTGTGTGCAGGCGCATTGTCGTGGTGGAGCAGTAGTCCGCGGAGCCCTGTGTTTGGTCGCTTGTTGCTCACAACAGAAAAAACTTCTGGTAAACATTTGGTAGTATACCATTCGGCGTTGATGCTTCTTTGATCTCGTAAGGGAATTGAGGCCAAGTGGCCAGTCAAATTAAAAAAGCTGGCGATCAAAATCTTCCCCCCGCTTCGAGATCGCTTCACTTTGGTAGGCGTTGGTTCATTTTGAAACACCCAAACTGTCGACTGGCGCTTGGTTTCTGGATCGTATTAATAAATCCAGGACTCATCACCTGTTACGATGTCGTAAACACGCCGAGACGAGCCTGCTTCAAATTTGTTCAGCATATCACGGCACCATTCCACCCGGGCCTGCTTCTGAGCGTCGGTGAGGTAGTGCGGCACCCAGCGCGATACTATCCTCCTCACGCGAAGATGCCCGTGTAGAATCTCGTGAACGCTTCCCGATCCAATCTTTAATATGTGCTGAATCTCCTGATATGTAAGTCGCCTATTATCTTGGATTAAATTTTTCACTGCTAGCACGTTTTCTTCCGTAATAGCCGTCAAAGGGCGACCGCTTCTTTCTTCATCCCCCAAGGTTGGTCGACCGCGCCTAAATTCGTTATACCAACGATACACGGTTGCCTTGGAGGGGCCTTCATCCATAAATGCCATTTGAAGTCTATCGAACGATTCATCCGGTTTCAGGCGACACTTGAAATCGTAAAAAATCATAGCTCTAAAATGTTCCCGGCGCAGATCCATTTTTCAGTAAGACACGATACTTTGAATTGGCTCGCAAAAAATGTGGAGGGAAATTTTGAAAATGGAACACACATATTTTTACTTACAAGTAATCATATTTTCGAAAAAGATTCTGACCGGCCAGTCTCCCATATATAAAAACTATTTTTCGCAATACTTTCTGAGTGGCCTGGTAGTGCATAAGCGATAAAATAACAACAAATAATGTTGATCAAGTGCGTGTCGGACTCAAAAAATCTAGCACATTAACTTACTGAAATTTCAACTAATATAATTATGATTATGCGGTGGTACGCGAGTCCGACTCGCACTTGGCTGGTTTTTTTTATAACTCTCACTTCTCCTCTACTCCGAATCAAAACATGTTTTTTTCTAAAACTGCGCAATCACGACCTCTTCCTTTTTCTTGAGAAAACGATTCTTTTCACTAATATTTTTTGACGTTGGAGATGAATAGGTTTTTTTGAACCTGAACAAGTAGGTATCTACGTTGATAAGGGGCTTAGCAGACGGGAACCAAAAAAAGTTGCAATGACGCGCCGCTAAAACTACTTGATCCATTATATGGGGCTCGTTTCCCTCACGTGGAGGTTAATTTATATTGGTAATTTGCACTCGTTGTAGGTATGTAGTGACCGGGGTGTACTAGCTCAATGAGCCCATTTGAATAGATTCTTCCAATTCTGGAGCCAATTCTTGGATATCACGGACTCGAAAAGATCAAAAGCACTGACTTTTCTTCTTTTCTAAAGTGAAGATTGATATTCGTTATTTAAAAAATATTCTTTGTATTTACAAAGAATATTTATTAATTTTCATATCTTTTTATTTGCTTTGAATATTTGAATGAATATTCAAGAATTCTGATATTTTAAAACAAAAACCTTCCGTAAAGTAAAGCTCCTATTTAAATCTATTGCAGACACTTTCTATTTTGTAGATTTTTTTATGAAAATATGATAAGTACTTAATTTCATTTCAGCGACTATCGTTAATTTGGCTCGAGGGCCCAATTATTATTAATCTTTTTATTTAAAAAAAAAATACAGAGCATACATTACATACCTACATACATTATTAATTTATCATTAAAATACAGAGTCCAAAAAAAACTGTTAAAATGTGACTCATAATATACGTCAGTCGTTATCATACAATATTCTTCAAATATTATGTTTCACTTTTTAATAGATAACAGGGTTTTATTTTTAATTTGAAAATCTCGAAAATCACTTGGAGATATTTAAGAATTAGGGCTCCAGGGGATCAATTGTGGAATAGGTAATATAGTATATCAAAATTATAAAAGTAGATAACGTCCTATGAGGTAAATTATAATATTCAACCAATGATTTTGGAATTTTTGGATGTGTAATCGACCATCGATGCTAAAGAATAAAAAACGGTAAATATTAAAATATAAAAATTTGCCAAGTCAAACAATTGAACAGGACTTATTTAGTCCTGGGCTGTCGCGGAACCCTCGTTGCGCAAGCATACGATTGCACCTAAAAATATCAAAAATAATTGGAGAAAATAGAAACAAAAATTGTCTAGGTCAATATTATAAAGCCGCCAAAAATGAACACAACTTACCGCTTCATTCAGTATATCACCATCATCATCCCTTTGTTGACACATCCAGAAAACACAACAGTCTACCACGTTCACTTTCACAAGGAACCTTTACTATAGAAAGTTAATAACACGGGACCCAGAATGGCACCTTGCGGTACCGCGGCGCGCGCGATCGAAATGACTGAAGCGCGCACTCCGATGTTTTGAATACGACCTGTAACAGAAAGAAAAAACAATAATAAACTTAGCAAGCACAGTGGTTCGAATGTTTATGTATTCGATATAGGGTTCAGGTGTAGTTAGGTTGGTCTAATGCTTTGCTCGGGTCACGTTTCATAGCTTGTTTTTTAAACGTTTGCTTAGTAAGCTTTTTTGCAAGGGTTTTAAAAAGAGTTTACACATTAAACAGAAGCTACCCTGCGCTTTGAAATGAAGGCTAAGTACACAGACAATAATAATAATAATAATATAATAATAAATTATTTTATTCTTCAAAAATTAAGTTACAACAATCAAATAAAACAGAATCGTATAGGTACATTGAATAATGACATTGTTGCACTTAGTTGTCATATAAAGCTTGACAATTTGACCTCTAAGCTAAGCCGAGGGCCTGTATTATAAAGGTCAACAATATCTATCATACGGAAATATCTACTCGGTTGTTTTATTTGTCCACTCAGGCGGTTTTTTTTTTATTCAAAAGATACGAATACAAGTCAAATCTGAAGACATAAATAATTAAAGTAAGAATCTCATAATTTTGTTATCTATAAAGGTGCGTTTCGACTATCGTGTTGTATTGTAGAATCGCTGTCTAGTCCATTACTCACTCAGTTTTCGTGTACCTACTATAATATTAGACTCAGCGAAGAAAGTAGCTACACTGACTTGCTAACTTAAGGGATTTAACAAGGGGACTGGTTTTTACACAGAGCGACTGCCGTGTGACCTTCACAACCCAGAGAGCAAATTGAACTAGATAAGACGTTGCCAGGTTTTCAAACTGCGGGATTTAAGGCTTGCCTTCCGAAGCACGGAAACTATGTATCTGAAAATGATAGATAACTACAGAACCCTTCAAACTAGACTTATATTAGCCCATAGGCGTCTCTATTTCATAAACAACTAATAGTTATTTTTAAAATATTAGCTTGCAATCTTTACCTATGACTAATTCAAAATTCAACAATGAAATCTGCTTATAAATATAAGTAAGTACTTAATATTATGAACGGTGTGGCCGTATCATAATCTAGGTTGTTTATACATCAAATTCCTGTTAAATATTAGAGAGTTGTTCTTTGTAGTAGCTCTCTGGTTTACCATTTTGGGTTGATGAATAGATGTCTTCGTATCAATAGCCGAAAAGCTGAAGATCAACGCATTAGTTAGATATATATTTTTTTCAATATTTTTTTTACCGAGAAAATGGTACATTTAAATATTTTTATCTATTTAGACTATATTTTATGTTAATTTAAATAGATTGATGTATGAATCTATACTGATAATTTATTTATACGTGGGACTACCGAGTACGAATCTCAATCTCAAGTACAGATGGAGTGACGAAATTCGGAAAAACCTGGGTGCCCTCCAAATAGCTGATTGGCAAGAAGCAGAAGAATGGAGAACTCTTGTGTCGGCGGCCAAGATCCTCTTGTGGGTCGCTAAGTCAGCGAAGGAAGTAAGTGGAACGAACTTCCCCCTGCGGTGTTTCCTGGTAGTTACGACATGGGGTCATTCAAAAAGCGGGTTAACAAACTTCTCAAAGGCCGGCAACACACTAGTACCACCCCCCAGGTGTTGCAAGTGTCAATGAGTGCCAGTGACACTTACCATCAGGTGAACTGTCTGCTTGTTTGCCTGCTCTTTTTTTATTTTATTGAAAATGGTCTTACTCTTGTCCTCGATCTAGTCTTGAAGACAGAGATGAGGTCGACGATGGAACAAGCTTGCCCAGAAGAAGCCTATTCACTCGTGACTTGAAGAGATTCGGGTTATATGAACTCGGGAACACAGACGCAGGCAGAGAACTCCACTCTTACATTAAAAAAAAAGTAATTTCAGTCATAATAAAGAGCCTTGCATACGATGGCAACTTTTTACAACGCCAGCGAAGCGCGTTTATGTCGATATGTTTAATTGACACGCATGTCGCATTATAAGGCGTTCGAATCGCATTCGAATTCCGTCTGCAATGAAATAAACACGAGTATGAAAATCTCTGTTGAGGACACAATTTCTCAACGTTAGGATGAGTTTGACAGGTTCTTAATGGGCCTTTCCTTAATTAACACTATTAACAGTCCATTTGATTCCTGGCAGGACCAGCATTGCTAAACTTTAGTGATCGGAAAAAAAAAGAACAGTCGCCTCTAGGCCACTAACGCTTTACATGCGTTAGCGTAATATTTATTGGCCGAAGCAAGGATAACCTGTGCCGGTGGGGGTTCCTAAGTAGCGCAGACGCCAGCTGTGAATGCGGAGAACCCCTGCAGACCATGGCACAATTCACTAATTGTCCCATGTGCCCGACCACCTGCTCGCGTGAGGACTTACTTGGCAGTAACCAGAGGGCTACCACGGTAGCCGCTTTCTGGGCAAGTAAGATTTAGCCCGTGTTCTTGCCGACACGAATGAATAAGAAAAGCGTAATATTATACAGGGTGTTTGGTATATGACTGCAAACCTATCAGGTGGTTGCTATAACCGTGAAACTGAAAAACTTTCCCTTAGGTCGAAACATAAAAAAGAATTATTTTTACTCCTGTACAAAATATGCGTTATGTAGCTGATCCAGTTCCTATGGGACGTTAAAAATTGTTTTCCGCATTTCGACCTATTGAAAGTTGTTAAATTTCTTAGGTAGAGCAACCATCTGAGAGATTTGCAGACATATACCAAGCACCTTGTACATTCTTTGGCTTCACAATGACAATTTGTCAAGATGATCATTAGGCCGTCCACACCAAGCGAGCAGCCGCGGGCGAGGCGGGAATCGTCCTAATTTTGTTTGCTATAGTTTGCTTACTATTGCAAGAACGGAGTCACTAGCGGTCATTGTTGAATTAATTACCAAAATAACAGCCTCCAAACAACGGTCCAGTGTTTTCGGGTAAGGTTCCACTGGACAAAACAATCCTTGTTGTGTTGTGCAAAATACGGCATCAGGTTCAACACAGCCGACGGCCGATTATCGGATAACGATAAACATTTCTTGTTTTTATGTGTTGAGTTTTTATTATTGCTGTTACGGTGTTCAGTTACTCTTTATTTAAGAAAGTGTGTTCTTATTCTTCTAGAAGTTTAAGCGGGTTTTGACAGCCCCCGTGGTCTAGTATTAGAGGGTTCGGCTCTCGATCCGGAGGTTCTGGGTTCGATTCCCGGTGAAGACACAGTCAAACAAAAATCTCTTCGTGCGACCTCCCCAGTTTGGTTAGGACATTTCAGGATGAATCACCTGACTATCCGAAAGTTAGATGATTCCATGCTTCGGATGGCACGTTAAGCCGTTGGTCCCGACTACTACTTACCAATGTAGTCGTTAATGAGCCATGTTAGAGGCCTTTGGCGGCACAACAACTCTGACCCCAGGGTTTGTAAGGTCGGTCATCTACCTTGCAACCCACAGGATATGATGATGAGCGCGGGCATTACACTATCCAATCTGCTAGGCACTAGCTAAGCTAGAGTGTTCAGATAGGATCGTGTGAATGGAGTTAGACAACTAGTGAGCTAGTGATTTGGATCATCATACTCGTAAATCATCATAACATTCCATGAAATATCCACTACAGGACAGCGAGCTACCTCCAGAATTCCAGCTTTTGCTGGAAAAATGTGGAGGGGAAGTAAGATTATGGGCGGTGGTGATCACTTACCATCAGATGGGCCTCCTGCTCGTTTGCTTACTTGTGGCATAAAAAAAGATCTACGTAAGTAATCAATCATCGTCAATAAATTAAATTGGCCAATAGTAAAATATGAGTAAAATAGTCAGATTGTCCCTGCCAGGACTACTTACCTTATTTGCCGACAAGTCTCATTTATTATTACAGGCTGTAAAATAATAAATTTTCAAGTAAATAAATAGTTTTGGCTCAAGATGAAATATAGCGTGTGTGGTTCAACGTTTTCTATAATCAGTTGGTGACGTAGAAGATTTTTTTTGTGTAGTATCCAGTCAAGTAAGTACCTATTCATTTAAATGAATTACTGTGATGTAATTTAAAATACATCCAATCGATTGCCGAAAAAATATTTTTTTGCCTAAGAAACGCTGGCTGGACGTCGTGAAGGATGCCAAAGACCGGGCAAAGTGGAGAAAACTAAGCCGGAAAGCGGACCCTAGCAATAGGCCGGGATAACGGTAGGCAGAAGATTTTATTAAACAACCTATAAATGATGCAGAATGACCCGTAAAAGGACCATCGTACTTTTTATACACCCTGTATATTTTGCTACTGTTATCAGATCGAATACGTAAATAAAACATTGTATTTTGTAAACATAGCCCACAGTTATCGGGGCAGAAAGACGTTTGTTGCTATATAGTATAAATAAATCAACATGTGCGATAAAATGTACCACGTTGTAGCATTACTTGTTGATAAAAAAATAAATTTAAGATTTTTAACGCTTTTTTCGGCCATTTTGTTATTATAAAAAATAATGTGTTCGGTGACTGACTGCACAAACTTAAGGGGCTGATAAGTGCTAAATACGCTTCACTTGAGGAGGTTTTCTACTAAATACTCGTACGGATGTAGCCGTTATAAGCCATCTCAGAGGCCTTTGGCGGCTCAACAACTCTGATACCAGGGTATGTGAGGGCGGTCACAGACCTTGCAACCTTGTCTCCCAAGACACAGATTATTTTAGTTTGGGAGACAGGGTTCTGTAACTACTGTCAACTTTGTCTAATAAAGATTTTTTTTTTATTCACCTATACGATGTGATGAAGAATTACAGTTAAATTCAAAGAAAATTTTAATATATATGTACAGTTAGCTACAATTTTTGCCGACGATACAGATAAGACGGAGACCAAAGATACGGAGGGAGGCATGACAAAACCAAACTTATTAGTTTGCACGATTTGCACATTACACATCTGTCAGCGCCACCTACATTTTTATAACCAGACCATTTCGTCCTTCATTCACCTACCACACCTCGCCACAAAAGAAAGCGCTTATTACTAGACTGCACGCTCTACTGCCATCTATGTTCGTTAACCTGTAGTATTGTTTTTTTCCGCGTCAGGGTTATGGTGTTGCCAGGTGAGGTATTTTTGACTAAATCTAGTAAAATTTATAAAATGGGTAACAATGAAAAATAAGGATTATGTACTTGCATACAAAGCAGATTCCATTACAAAAATATAAATACGTAGTTGCACATCAAAGAATTTTAAATGACACTTTTTGTCTTTAAACTTAATATAGCCTTTTGCTTGCCATGCTTTATTGCCGATAGAAATATCAAACTTTTAGTGTGTATTAGTCATTCATTAGTGCTAACTGTAAGTATTTTCTTGTTGTAAGGTTAATATAAATAGCCCCCTAGCAAAAAGTTTTAGGTAGAACTTTACTGATGCATATTATTATGAAAAAAAGAAAGAAAGAAAAGAAAGAATAATATTTATTTCATTAGTTTGTGACACAACACAGATTAAACAATATTAAAAAAGAGTTCATTACATCATAATATGTATCGTGGCACAACCATGAAAAAGGAAACGACTCAGCATTGTGCCTAGATCTCAAAAAGAGCTAGACGCTGTTTTTCAGTCGCACCTAATTTTGCAAGCTATATTTATGCATTGTATTTGTACTAGAATCAAGACTGCTTAGACACTTTTTTTTACATAGTTTAAATTCTCCAGTTTCAAGGTCACAGGCGCGACGATAGCCCAGGCAAAGAATATATAATATTACGCACAGGCATACGTGAATTTTAAACATAACTTGTCACTTGGACAGGCGTTGTCAAGGTTGTCAAACTATTCAATATGGCAGGAGATAGGAAAAATATGCGGAGTTTTCGAGAGAAGATGTATCACAAGAAGAAGTCAGAAGAAGATGAACAAACGCGTTTGTGATTGATATAATGATTATAATGGAAAATCTTCATCGCAAAAAACAGTATGATCTCATCTCAAGCATCAGTGCTCCACAATTCACAAAAAGCTTACTTCACTTGTCCTTACTTATAGTTCTATCTATTATGTTCTCACTTGATATTATAAACCTTTGTAAATTGAGATAAATAAATGAATGAAAATAGTGCCTCGTGGTTTTCCTTCCTTAAATACATTGAAACTTTACGTTTTTTCTTCCAAAGGAATATAATTCCACGTGTTCACTGCGAGAAACAACCATGTTACCTACATTATGGACCAGCTACACGAAAAAGACTGGATGCACTAAGGGTGCGGTATAATAATGGTTTTATTGCGTGCGTAGTGTGTGTGGGATGTTTGCGGAGGAAAGTACAGATGATTTTCATGCTATTCTAAGGAAAAGAACCGCATCACTACTACAAAGAACGCGCAGCAGTTCCAACAGAATCCTAAAAATATTTTGTGAGAAAGTGTTACACTTTGTTAGTATCCTGGTCAGACAGGTTCGATTTAGTACGTAAGTAGTAATTTAAGTAGTTTGATAATTTGTTACTACCGTAGTTTAAGTTGTGCTGTATTTACTAACAATGTGGACTGTAATTGTCTTAATATATAAACTTTATTATTATTACTATTGCTAAAAAACTGCCAGTTGTACAAATTTTAGTACCAGTACAGTTGAATAGCTTGATTAGAATGGCAGCAGTGAAGTAGGTTCCACACGGCTAACTTTTCACCCAATCTGATTGGCAATTAAATTGGTGTTACGATCAGATCGCGCGTCTACACGTACCCAATCAGATTGCCAATTTCATTCGATTTTGTGTTTTGTGCTGGACAGACGTCAGTCAAAAATGACATAAATAAAAAAAAAATGTTTTGGTTGCAGCTTTTGGGTATCGAACGTGAAGAAAAGGTTGTGGAAAAAGGAATGGCAATCATCATCATCATATCGTGTGGGTTTCATGGTCGATGACCGACCTTAAATATCCTGGTATCAGAGTTGTTGAGCCGCCAAAGGCCTCTGAAATGGCTCTAACGAATGAGAATAAATGAATGAATAGTTATTAAAAAGAAAACAACTTAAAAAGCCATTTAAATATTATTAGAGAATACAAGGACGTCCGCTCAGCAAGCCGCTTGTATGCAGACTAGTGCCGAAATTGCCAAATTAGCGTCCACACTACCCAATCTGATTGCACATCAATCAAATCGGCCGATCTCGACTGACTCGATTTCCTCAAATTGGCCAATTTGACCCAATCGCGCTCCACACTACACAATCTGATTGTCAATCTAGTCAGATTGGTCGTGAAATTGCCGTGTGTGGACGAGGTTTGACAGAGGGATGCGTAGCCAGAGGCATGTATCGCTCTGTCTTGCTCTCTCGTTCTGCTGTCATTATAATCAAGCTATTTAATATAATTTTTATGTCGACTATAAGCTATGTTGTTTCGACGTTCAATAAAGAGTTGTTCATTTGACTCGATTATAAAAACGACAAAATGCACTTAATTACTTTTTTCCACTTTCAGTGGCTATGAAAAAACCAAGCTGGCAGCACCGCCTGTTGCATACGCGGGCAATTGTTTATTCAATACAAAAGACCCTTGTTTGTTTTTCGCTAGACGTTTCCTGGTTTGTTTTGTGTGTGTGCTTTGCGTGTGTGTTGGTGTTTTCACAGCCGTCCGTGGGGACTGTACACAAACTACACACAACACAAAATGTTGTTGTTTGTTCTGGTGCCTCTCGGTAATAAATTCTGTCTGTTGAGTTATGCTTACGAACTTACATCGTTATAATTTTGTTTTAATATAAAGATTCGAATTACAAGGCCAAGTGTGCTGACTGCTGAGGCTTGTGTGATTTTTTGCGATGTTTTATAAGCGTTTGTTTAAAGTTGTTTGAAGTAGCGATCTTTGAGTCAAACCGCCGGTTGCACAAAACGTCTTTAAATTAAAGTAATAGCTCCTTTAAGTCTACTGCTGACTCTTTCTGTTTTGTTGACAAAGAAAGTGATAGCAATAGATGTAAAGGATCTTTAACTTTAAAGACGCTTTGTGCAACTGGCTTTAACACACTGCCTTTTTCAGAGACGTCACTTAAAGCTAATGTTTCGTTTAGTCGATATAATTGGCAAAGAAAGTGAAAGCACGAGTTTAATGAAAGATTAACTTTAAGTGACGTCTTTGAGTGCGGCATTAAGTCTAACTAGAAATGCTAGCACTCCTTCGACTTTTTGGTAATCTGGATTTCTATTAAAAAAATATTTTATAAAAAAAAACATTTTTTTTTCAGTCTATTAATTATACTTACAAAATTACCCTCAAAACTCAAAAGGAGCATCGAACTTTTAAGACACCCTATGTACAGCGTGTTACGGTAAGGAGTGATAATGATATGAAACTGAACAACTTTTCCCAAGGACCATAGGTCGAAATACGAAAAACCAAATTTGACCTCCCATACAAAATGCGGCTATCAGCTGTGCAGTTTCTATGGGAGGTCGAAAATTGATTTTCTACACATTTGCTCATAAGACAGCTCTATTTGCACTCTAAGGTCCATAATCCAGCCTAATAAACACGCGTGATTTTTCAAGGGTGTTATGGACATTTTTCTACACATTTGCTCATAAGACAGCTCTAGTTGCACTCTATTAAGGTCCATAATCCAGCTTAATAAACAAGCGTGCTTTTTTCAAGGGTGTTAGGGAACAGCCTTCCGAATACTGAAGGGGCATGATCAGTCAACGACACTGAACAACTTCCAGTGAACAAAACTTTCATGAAACGAAAAAAAAAAGTCGGTTTCTCCACACAAACTGCCCGATCACGTTTACAATTTTTTTTGAGACGCGGATTTTTTTTCGTTTCCTGAAAGTTTTGTTCACTGAAAGTTGTGCAGTCATGCCCCTTCCGGACTAGTGTTTTATATTTGTTAGTTCTTTTTCAATCTCGGAAAGGAGCTTGGAGTTTTTATGCTTATTTAGTACGTAAAAACTAATAAACTCAGGAATACAGACAGGAAATTCCTCTTTGCCTGTGCGCACTACAAAAGTTGCAAAGCACTTTGGAATTTACAGTCAAAATTTTTACAGTCAAGGGCACGTCGAGTTTGACACATTGGACTATGTACCGTATTCTTATCAAAGTAGAGGCGACAGTTGCGCCGCAAGTCCTAAATCCATGGGATTAGGCTACGGTTCGAGGCTAATGCAAAATTCTAATTGACTTATGTTTATGGTATCAACCCTGTACATTCAAACATATCTAAAAGATCGCGTGGATTTTATGGTCGCTTCTGTTTTTCCCACTATGGCGCCACTTTGTTTGTGAAGCGATGTAGATTAGCTTACGTCATTAAGAGATTTCAATATCCAACAATGAGTAAACTATATTTGATTTAAGTGTCAAGCTTTACCGGCTCTTGACTGTACCACTCCTATTCTTTACGCCACAGGAGCTACGGTCGCACTGCGAGATTCAAGCCTCATGTGCTCTTGCCTGTACCTGGGCGACCGAGCATCGCTCTATAATAGCCGCCTCGATCCGTTTTCCATACAAAAATTCAAATGACTTGCATTCTTACGCGGGACATAAAATTCTGTTTAACGAACGAATACTGCTATTTTTAGCTAAATTTTTCGGTAATTAATACTAAAATACAGTTAATGTACTGAAAGTACTATTTTTGTTAGCAATTTTTGGTTCAATATTACGATTGTGGGCGTGCGGTCAAAACTGTACGGTTGTGCTTTGTGTGCATGTGTGATTGATCGTACTCATGTAAACACGGACTGACGAGAGTAATTGACTTTAGTGGACATATGGAGATATTTTTCTTATCGAAATTGTTGTTAGGCGTTAAAGATGCACGATGAAATTTACGCGAAACAACATTAAAAAAATAAAACCTTATATTTGCAGCAGTGGCTCCATCTAGTTGCGTTCGGGTCTAAGATGGCCGTCACAGATCACCTTAAAATATCATCGGGTGAGCAAGTTATGCTACCCGCCTACAAATGGCACTGATAGGTTTCTATCTAAAACGCGGTATAAAATGCTTAAATACACGGGGAAAATGAATTTTCCCAGACACGAGACCGAGCTAGATCGATTTATCGTCCCCGAAAACCTCATCGAAAGCGTTTGAGCCGTTTTCGAGAAACCTATTACAAACAAATACATATTTAAATGTTGCTCGTTTGATAGTTTAGGATATACATTACTATTTATCAATCAACTGTATTCGTAACAATCGATGCGTAACACAGATCCGAGTATATAACATAGTATAGTAATAATATTAGAGTAAGGCAACATACACTGAACTGAAATGCTAACTTGAGGTTATCAGGCCCATCAAGCACGGGCAACTTTTGTGTCTTGATGTAAGATAAACAACCGGTCAAGTGCGAGTGGGAAACGCCGAGGGTCCCGATATAACTGTCATATTTTTAGAAGCAATAAAGTCTAAGTTTGTTTGTTTGTGTTTGGTTGTTGTTGTTTTTTTGCAGATTTCCAAAAAAAATGTGTACTTAGAGAGACCGTTTTATTTTTACAGTAATATTTACATACGCCTCTATTGACCATAAATAATTCAGATTTTACGTTTAGCAAACGTCAGAGATAAGGGGGGAATGGTATTTTTGAGACATTTTTGATCACAACTTAAAAACTGAGAGTCATAAAAAAATAAAAAGAGCCTATTTTGAAATGTACAATTGTACAACTGAAGCCCTTAAATATGATACCCTTGACCTTGGCTGGCGACCGCTGTTGTTGCTGACCGCAGTATGTAAAATGATGCTGCTGCCCATCTCTTAGTTGCCTCTTACGACACCCACGGGTAGAGATAAGTCGGTACTGTGTATTCGTTGCAGGCACCAGACGGCAAGGAGAGAACAATAGAGGTGCAATTAAAATGCAGAATAATCCGTTAGGTTTAACATATATATTTATTAAATCTCTTCATGATAATCTTTAAAATTTATAATTTATAATTTATTCCTTCTTTTTTTAACGACATTTTGTGGATGGATATTAATTCAACAATTTAATTTAACAATGTAATCTGGACTAATAATAATAATGAAATAATTAATTTAATGATATTGTTAACTTCAAATGCATGATCATTCTTATTCAACATGAAATTAAAGTGATGAACGTTAAAGATATTGTTAGTCTAAATTGCTATACCCTAATTTGACAGGGTGCATGTACTTTACCTTTAAGCTATATTTAAGACCTACTTACTTGTACATGACTGCAATAAATAAAATAAACTAAACTAATAAACTAAACTAAACTAAAATATTAAATCGAAGGTTAGTACAAATCGCTATTTAGTGCTACCGGTCCCTTAAAATCAGATACTTAAGGTAGTTTAAGTTACACATATCAAGATACTGTTATGCAATTTTTGTTTGCCTCAATCTAAAAGGGGAGCAAGAAACAATGCTCTATGGGAAAATGTTTTCTTACTTGTGTTTGTTATTGTTTTGACACAATATACAGACAGACACATAAATTGCTTTCATGTGAACTAACTTGCAAAATCGCGAGCTAGTTCCAAGTTTTATACAAATTGTAAAGGCATCGAAACTGAAATTCAAAGAAACATGATTTTTTTCTATAAGTAAGAACATAGGAAAGAGGCGTGATGTTATGTATGTATAATAAAACAGTAGAAACCGTGTGTCTGTACTTTTGAAAGTGGGCGATAAGAAAGGACTAATAAAACACAAAAATATATTTTTTGAAATTTTTGTCCATCTGTCTGTCGTTCTATATGTTTGCGCTAATTTCCGAAATTATACTGAACGGATTTTATAGGTAGGTTAAGCTTAGCTTTGAGCAACATATAGACTATGTTTCATTTAAATCGGTTCTCTCAATCAGAAGCTAGTATCAAGCTGCGTGTGCGACAATAACGCACTAACTTCGAAACCGATTCAAACGGAGTTTACAATTACGTGTTTAGCTAACTTTTGTTCAACAAAAAAGCTTAGTTTTATTGCAAACGGTTCACTCAGATAGAACTTATGCGAACTCTCAAACTACTGAACGGATTCAAACGGGGTTTTCAATAACGTGTTCAGCTTACTTCTTTGCATTATATTAGACTGAGAAAGGGAACTAAAGAAATAAAGAAACCCGTATCACACTTCGTCTGCGTGGAATTCGACTATAATTATACACATACGAGGGTAGTGGGCAACCCAACAGTCCACACGTAAACAAGATATGTTTCATTTACAAAAAATCATTAGTTACGTTTTTCTGAACCCCACGCGGACGGAGTCGCGGGAAACAGCTAGTATAAAATAAATTACCTTTTCCCGACGTTTCGTTTAGGTACCCGTGACCACGGCTGATGCAACTCGGCCGAAGTCGCATGAGAAGTGCGAAAGTTTAAAACAAACATGATTTTTTTCCGCTTTTTTAGGCCGGAAAGAATGGAATTTCTGAATTTTTTTTGTCATTTCTCTTAATGGAAAAGTCTGTCTGTGCTGCGCCCAAACAATCCTCCCGTAGTGTGCGATAGACCGATTTTACCTACAAAAAGACGTTCTGCTTTCCCCTTCAACCTTCTCCATAAACTGAGCTGATTCAATTATGTTTGGTATCAAAATTTAAATTAAAGGACGAAGGGTAGATCTTTGATCGCATTAGAAATCAAATAAAATATATCAATCGATAACCGCGTCGTACCGGCAAAGAATAGTAACAACCCATCCTGTACTTTAATCAACCCTTTCATACAAGCTCATTTTGGTTAGAGGTCGATATACCATGTCAGAGGCCATTTTCGGTTTAAAAAGTCTCTACAACAGTTGGAAAACCTAGCCTCTTTCCTTACGATACCTTTTTATGGTTAATGGGCTCACTCTTGATCTCGACCTAGGAGGTCGACGAAGGAACGAGCTTGCCCAAAAGAAGCCTATTCGCTCACGACTTGAATAGATTCGGGTAATACAAACTCCGTCCACCGTCCGTGTGGTGCCGGCAAAGAATAGTACCAACCCATCTCTACTCGTGGGTATCGTAAGAGGCGACTAAGGGCTTATGAACCGGAGGATGGGCAGCACCATCTTTCTGTCTATTGTACCATCTTACATACTGGTGTCACCAACAACAGCGGTCGCCAGCCGCAAGTGCAGCAACGCTTAAAAGCGTGGGGACTATGGTAAATCCCCTCTAAAGTGCCACGCGTTTTTGCTGGAGTTCTGGAGGGAGCTCCCTGTCCTGCAGTGGACGTTTCATGGGATGTTAGGATGATGAGATCTTCGCCAATTTTTTTTTTATCTTGAAAGTTTTTTAACTGTTTCTGGCGGAAAAACAGAGCATTTCTTCAGGAAAGTCATATTTCTTTAAGTAATTATGTTTCGAAAAAAAAGACAGTAATTGACTACTGTTTGAATACCATCGCTCAACAAGCATTATCCAGGGAAGAAATAGATAGGTATGAAAGAAATTCAGCTAGGATACCCCCTTAAAATGCAAGAGATAACCCTCTGTATACCTACCCACCTACACAGCGTATATCAAATTTGGTTTTTCGTATTTCAACCTTTTCCTTGGTAAAAGTTGTTCAGTTTCATGAGCAGATTCACACCCTTCAGTATTATCGGAGCCCTCGGTGCGCGTGTCCGACCACAATAGTAAACAAGTCCGACTCGCACTTGACCGGTTTATGTAACGATTGCTGAGATGTGGTGGGACTGCCTCTACACCACCGCCCCCTTTTTTCCGTTTCCATGGTGAGATATTGCCGTAACCGTCTTTCTCTTTTTGTTTCCCGTAATTAATGGACGTCCTCTAAATATCTACTAGAAAGTACAGGCATGAGCAGGTCAATCTTGACATTCGCAGTGAGAATTTAGTTCCTACGGGTGTTGGACGTAGAACGGTACAAAGGCCAATGTGTTTGCAATGACGTGCTTTTGACTGTACCTAATTATCATCATAACATCCCTTGAAAAATCCATACTGCTGGGCAGAGGGCTACCTTTAGAATTCCAACAAAAAAGCGTGGATACAAAGGAATATTCAGGAGGTACGCACCGCCGCAGCATGCACGTAGAATAAAACCATTATAATAGAGTAGGAAATAAATGATAATTAAATTTTCTCAGAACTTAAACGGGACCATTTTTGACAACAAAGGTTTTATGGGGTTTTGGACATCACAGCATCTAGAAATCAATGTTGTCAAGCCGAAATCCTACTAGTTCAAAAAAGTCAAAAAATAACCTAGGCTAATTTACGGTGTGAGGTTTTTTGTTTTAAAAGTGTTCCTTAGGTCCCCCTCAACATAACTGGAAAATTCTCCGTTGATCCCATGTACGCTCGGACCCTCCACCCCCAAACAGGTCAATGATTTAAGTTTTTTTCATTTATCTTTTACTCTATTGTATAATAGAGTAATTCTATGTAATCAACGTATGGCCGAAATGAACAAATTAATAAAGTTTTGAGACTTATGTGGGATGATGATACCTTTGGGTGTGGTGTTCAAAACTCATAACTCTCCCCTACCCTCCACCTGACGCTTCACCCCCCCTCACCGTGATATGTGTCCCGTTAACCGGTTTTTTCACTTTTTGCGAAAAATGTTATAGGTACGAAGAAAGTTTCAAAGGAAAAAATAATCCTTATAAAATTATTAACAAAACATTTTTAGGGTTCCGTATCCAAAGAGTGAAAAACGGGACCCAATTAATATGCCTCCGTTGTCTGTCCGTGTATCAGTCAGAGGGCTGTATCTCATGAACCGTAATAGCTAGACAGATGAAATTTTCACAGATAATGATTATGACTTGATTTTTGTTTTAGCTCTATCTTAAAAACGGGAAGACTTATAAACATGAAAATTGGTATATTTATAGTGCATAAACCATAAAATAACAAAATATCATAAAAACTGGTCAAGTTCGTGTCGGACTCGCACATTTTTAATACACTTCTCGCGCGTCACTCACTCGCGTCGGTCGCGTTTGTCACTCTTTGGATACGGAACCCTAAAAATGTATAACCGATTGTTGGTTTAGAATTTTATAAGAATTATTTTTTTCTTTGAATTATTTTTCGTATCTGTAATAGTTTTCGCAAAAAGTTAAAGCGTCAGGTGGAGGGGAGGGGAGAGTTATGAGTTTTGAACACCACACCAAAAGGTATCATCCCACATAAGTTTCAAAACTTTATTAATTTGTTTGTCTGAAAAACATAGAATTACTGTGTTAATAAGCTGAAACAGCGCTACGCTTCAAATGCCTGAAACCAGAGACCGGCTCAAGGTCAAAGTGTTTTCACCGATGTGCGGCCATGTGTACAGTTACCACTGACTGATCCTACTCATCATCAACATCGTATCGTGTGGGTTGCAAGGTCAATAACCGACCTAACAAACCTTGTTGTCAGAGTTGTTGAGCCGCCTCTAACATGGCTCATTAACGACTACATCCGTACCATCGGCTTAACGTGCCGTCCGAAGCACGGAAGCATCTAACTGGGAAGGTCGCAGAGCCGACCGCTCTTACCACTAGATCACATAGGATATGAA
Organism: Athrips mouffetella; assembly: GCA_947532105.1. Classification (NCBI taxonomy): domain Eukaryota; kingdom Metazoa; phylum Arthropoda; class Insecta; order Lepidoptera; family Gelechiidae; genus Athrips; species Athrips mouffetella. Next base: position 14,452,756 of record OX383981.1, on the reverse strand, counting down.
GTACAGTACTGTGAACGTACTAGTAACATAACGTACTATTGTAGTTTGCTCCAGCCTACCACAATTTTTATTAAAATATGGTAGGTTCTCTTTTAAAATTCAGGTATTCAACTTTTAGGGTTCCGTACCCATAGTGTGAAAAACGAGACCCTATCGAATATGCCTCCGATGTCCGTCTGTCCGTCAGCGGGCTGCATCTCGTGAACCGTAATAGGCAGACAGTTGAAACACATATTATGTATTTCTGTTGCCGCTATGCTATAACAGAAAATACAAAACAAAAAAAAAATAAGGGAGGCTTCCCTGCTACAAACGTGTTTTTAGGCGATTTTAGCTCGTTTTTTTCTTTGTTTTAGCTCTATCGTAAAAACGGGAACATTTACAAGCGTGAAAATTTGTATATTTATAATGCATAAGCATAATAAAAACTGGTCAAGTGCTAGTCGGACTCAAAAATCTAGCACAGTAACTTATTACAGAAATTTCAACTAATACAATTAATATTATGTGGTGGTACGGAACCCTCGGTGCGCGAGTCCAACTCGCATTTGACCGGTTTTTTGATAATTTATGGTCTTGTAGACTTGGAGTTGCCAAAAATGCAAAATATTCGCTAGAACCAGTACCTAACCTATTATATTATTTAAATATAATTCATATCGTAAAAAAACAGACAAATAAACTTTAAAAGCCTGTATTAATTATGTATTCACTCATTGATAAATTATTTAATTCAATACCCCAATATACGACGACTTTTTTCTAGTACAGACCTGACAGTAATTCCTCTTCACATAAGACCACAGAATATATGAAATAGTGAACATAATTTTAGCATATTACTCAGACCATGAAACTGAACAACTTTCCGCAGGGAACATAATAATTTCTCGAGACACGAAATATTTTTCTTTTATTTCCCATAGAAACTGCATCAGCCGACGAGTAATTTTTGAGTTTATAGAGCATATATACAAGCTCTTAAAATGACGGACACTATAACTGAGTTCACAAGAGTAAGGTCTTTTGTAAACAATATTTTTTTCTGGACTATTTATGTTGACGGCATAGTAGTTTACTATTATTTAATCCGTGGCATAGGACCGACAAGTTTATCCGTTGAAGTACATTATTTATTATGTGTGACACTCACGAGTCGTTTTTGATAAAATAATTTATCTTTATAATAAAATATCGAGGTACATGGTTGTAACCACAATACACGCATAAAAATGCTTATTGCTTGGTCTATCGTTTCACATACAAAAAGCCAGACATATCATTCCTCTTCCCAAAGGTTGTCTGGCGAAGATAGCTTACAGCGATAAGGCAGCCTTTGCCCACTTTTTGTAGCTTACTGTTGTAATTTGTATTAGTTTTTTAGTGTGCAATAAAGTGTTCATCTATCTATCTATCTCATATCTAAATTTTCAACATTTCACATAAATCTGAGGTTATATAATATGTTTTTGTTCTCAAAACTCCTAAATCTTTCGTGAACTCCTGTATACTCTATGTATAAAGCGTGTAACGGAAAGATGTGATAATACTGAAGGGTGTGAATCTGCCCATAAAACTGAACAACTTTTCCCAAAGAACATAGGTCGGAATACGAAAAACCAAATTTGACCTCTCACACAAAATGCGCTATCAGCTGATGCAGTTCCTATGGTAGGTCAAAAATTTATTTGGTTGTATGACCTTTAAGTTGTTTAGTTTCATGGACAGATTAATTTTCTTTAGTATTTTCAGTTTAAATCTTTTCATTTGAAGATATTCGGTCTTTTCGCGGCTAATTCTGAGACCGGCCTTCACCCCTTCTCTCTCCAGAGTGTCAGCCATGGTCCTTAGGTCTTCTTTGTTGCTCCCAAGCAGATCCAGGTCATCAGCATACCCACTCACTTTGTGCCTTCCGTTTAGCTCAACACCCCCATCATGTGATAATACTTTTCTGATGACCAAGGCTGCAAGGCTTCGCTGGCTCGGCCACGTGGAGAGAATGGGAGAGGATCGGGCCGCCAGAAGAGCTTACGTGGGACGACCGAGTGGAAAACGTCCAGTTGGTCGTCCTAGGTACAGATGGGGTGACGAAGTACGGAAAGACCTGGATGCCCTCCAAAGAGCCGATTGGCAAGAAGCGGCACAGAACAGGAAAGAATGTAGAACTCTCGTGTCGGAGGCCAAGATCCTCTTGGGGTCGCTGGGCCAGCGTAGTAAGTAAGTAAGTATTTTCAGTATTAGCATACCTTTCTGTTAGACGCTATTTAATTTACCGAACATCATTGCCTTGGGTGATAATAATAGGTCTTTACCTATGAAATTGCCGTTTTGTGGCGAATTTCAGTACTAACATTCTTGCATTTTTCTTAGAAATTATAAATCCAATTTTTTTATTTTTTTTAAGCATTATTGGGAAGACATTAAGCTAACAGAAGCTTAAATTCAATTTTCGAAAAATATTATTTATAAAAAAATATAACAAATCTAATGATGAAATCGGACGACATTTAAGACGAACAATTTTCGAACCTTTAATTTTATATATGAAACTAAAAATAAAAACTTTATTTTAAGCGTAAATGGATAACCTTGAAGTCAACTTTCAAATATAAGACAAATGAAAAAAATAGCATTAGTATTATCGGAATTATGATCTTATAAGAAAATTTCGGCAATTTCATAGGTAAAGACCTATTATTTGGTCACTCGGTGATATCAAAGAATTTGAATCTCGCTTATACTTAGTACACAGGCCCGCAGACAAGTATTGACAAAACCAGTGTAAGCTGACCCACTAGTGCTACGCTGAGAACTTTAGGTAATCTTGGAAACCAAAGGCCCACTCAAGTAGTTTTTAGAATTTTAGACTTTATGCTTGCGGCCGGATTTTGGAACTATCAGGATTTTTTAAATTATTTTTTAAATTATTTTCCTTCGGGAAAAGAGGTAAGCCAATTTTACTTGTATTTATTCGTAAATGTGTTGAAAATGTCGTAAGAAGCGCGTGCGCTTCGGTCATTACACTCTCGGCTCCATTACGCCCTTGCAACGGCTCGGGCTACAATTCTCGAGCCTCGAGCGTAATCAACAAAATAGCGCACTTGAATCTTAATGTACTGTTATCGCGAGAAAATTCGTGAATAGAAAAAAAATCTCATAATTTTTCAATGAAAATCTAGCCTTATGCTCAAGGTCATAGTACAGTGTTACCACTGAAGTACGACCGACTATACGCCAACTTTACCGAACCAAGTCGAAAAATGGCTAAATAAACAGACCGAGCCAAATAAAGTCTTTAGCAACAAACATTGTAGGTACTATTTATATTGCCTACGTGTTGTCTATATAGGGTCCTAAATAGTGAACATATTTTTAGCACGTTACTTAGACCATGAAACTGAACAACTTCTCCCAAGGAACTTAGGTCGAAATTCGAACAACCAAATGTGATGCAGTTTCTATGGGAGGTCAAAAATTTATTTTCGTATTTCGACCTATGTTCCTTGTCTAAGCAACATGATAAAATTATGTTTACTTTTTCTTTAGGACTTACTATACAACGTGTTAACGGAATAGGCGAAACTGAGAAAATAGTTTGTTCAGAATCGAGAGTAGAATCATTTTCACGGGTTTTTGATAGGTATTTTTTTTTAAATTGTTTAAATTTTTGTCGCTTCTATTCTAAATATTTCTGTGGATACGCGGTTCATGGGCGGTGAGGAGGGGAGGGAAGTGGGCGTGGCATGCGCGGAGTGCGCGGACCAGAACAACGATGAAACTAGAACAATCATGAAACTTTAAAATAACAATATCTAGAGAAAAAAAAATATTTTTTTACGGGAATGGATTTATTTTAATAAAAATCAGTTGGGGTGTATGAGGGTTTCCCTTATTCCATTAACACGTATAAGGTCCTAAATTAATGACATAGTGAACATAATTTTAGTATGTTACTCAGACCATGAAACTGAACAAATTTTCCTAAGGGACATAGGTTGAAATACGAAGATCAATTTTTGACCTCTCATAGAAACTGCATAAGCTGATAGCACATTTTGGGGAAGTCTTTGGTTTTTCGTATTTCGACCCATGGTACTTTGGGAAAGTTATTCAGTTTCATGGTGTAAGTCATATGCTTAAATAATGTTCACTATTTCATTATGTTAATCTAATATCGAAGTTAGATCAGCTACTACTATAATTTTCTAATTAATAGTAGATTAGTGGCCAAGGGCTGTAAGGCATCAATTGCAGCCCGAGATATTTAGGCGCACGAGCGCAGCGAGGGTGCCTATACTTCGAGGGTGCAATTGATGCTTACACCCGAGCTAACTACTCTGCTTTACATCTCGATTGTGAGGTAAGTAGGTCCTTATTACCACCAAATTTCTGGTGACCAATTATAGCGCTATAGGGTAATAATGTAGCTAGAAAAACCCTAGGGCGGTAAGTAATTAAAACGCTCGCCGCCCCGCTGCTGGAGGCGGCCAACAAGGCGGACGTTACAGTTACTTACCGCCCTAGGGCTTTTCTAGCTACGTTATTACCCTAGAGCGCTAATTGGTCACCTACAAGCCCCATTTGTGGGTAATAAGGACCTACTTACCGAATATGAGAGATGTAAAGATACTTTTCTATCTTATATTTTTTCGCAAGGCAAAAGGCCCCTTTCTTGGTAGTTTTATCAAAAGGTTGCCTGGAAAAGATGTGATAAAGTTGCCTCTTGTCAGTTGTCCAAACTAATGTGTGATGTTTATGTAAGTACACACGACTGCACGTCGGTGGAAACACTTTGACCTTGAGCGTTGTTTGTCTCTGGTTTCATTTGCTTGCAAGATACGTTATTTATATTTCGCGATTTCAGGGTATGTACAGTCAGAAGCAGATCAAGCAGGGCACTCGCACCGCGACTTAAGCTTCTACGGCTTTTGAATAAGAACGGTACAAAGTCCTATCTGTCAAGCTTGACGCGCTCTTGACTGTACCAAACATGTTATCATATTATAAGTAATTTTTAATCAATTGTGAAAAGCTCTTGCTTTTTGATCTTTAATACCTACACTGAAGAGCAAATAAAACGGGTCGGTAGTTTTCCGCCATACATTTTCATACAATGATGGGCTATAATTAATTGTCAATATCTTATAACCAAATCGAATAAAACTACAAATCTGATTAGTCAGATCTTTAGATAAGGACCTTGTCGACAAATCTCTCGAAGATCACACCTGTCACTATCCAGGAAAGGCAGTACATCACTTAGAAGAAGAAACACGACTTTTCGTCAGATTTCTCATGTATTTTCATTTCATTTCATTTATTCCTACAAGATAAGTTACATGATCTTATTCCTAGATATGGCTACATAACCACATGAACTGATCATTGCTACTCAGAAACATACTGGTAATTTTATGATCTGGCCATATCAAGGCGGTGTTTCATAATTTAGTGGTGAGCCTGTGCATGCTGCTTCTCAGGGTCAACATAGTCCAGTTGTTCCTCAGGGTTGTGGGGCCAGAAGGTAGGCCTGTTGATCGGGTCAATTGCTTCCTGCGGGTATGCATCGTGGAAGTCTTCCATTGTCATCTGTTCGTATGGCAGAAGAGCCTTGGTCTCTTCAATTTCCTTTTCAAACTTGACAATGTTAGCATTAGAGGCGGTGACGAAGGCCTCAATGGATCTCTTGATTTCAGCCCACTGGGCTTCGACCTTGGCGGTCTGGGTGTCGGATGGGTAGGGGATTTTTAGAGCTTCATACTGCTTCTGGAAGTTATCGACCATGCCAGGGATTGGCACTATTTGCTTGTACAGGGTCCAGTTAATCTTCGGCGGCTGCTCAGGGTTGGCCAGCACCCTTCGGAGATATCCGTCGGACTTCGTTTTGAAAGCGAAAAGGTGGGCCCTCTGTTCAGCCGGGACTCTTTCAGATAAAGCCGCCCAGTTGATGGCACTCTGAGAAATCCTTTTAGACGCCATTATTGGCAATTTTTACGACTTTTTAGCGATTGTCACAGGAAATCTACAAAGAAATTTTTGACAATATTCTCCGTGATGAAATTTTTGAAGTAACGCACGGGTTTACCTGAGCATTTTGGATGTGTACAATGTTTGAGAAATGTGTTGAAAAGGTTCTTATCTAGAGATCTGATTAATCAGATTCGTATTTTTATTCAGCTTCGATAAGATATTAACGATTACTTTGAGCCCATTATTGTATGAAAATGTACAGCGGAAAAACTACCGACCCGTTATCTTTGCTCTTCAGTGTAGTTTAACGTGCCCTCCGAATCATGGAAAACTACACGATCAGTAAGCACGAGATGTTGCTAAGTTTGGCAGTATTATAAGACCTTATACAGGGTGTTATGTTAGGGTAACTAATGTCTTCCTTGAAACAATCAAACAACTCTGCATTCAGATTCAGACCATGAAACTAAACAAATTTTCTTAAGGCAAGTCGAAGCTGTTACGCATTTTGTATGGGAGATGAACTTTTTTTTCGTATGGCTGTTCATTTTTAGGGTTCCGATACCAAAATGGAAAAAAAAAGGAACCCTTATGGTGCCGCTCTGTCTGTCTGTCTGTCTGTCTGTCTGTCACACCTCTATATCTCAGCAACCACTTACGCTATCGAGCTGAAATTTGGAATAGTTTTAGAATATAGTTGCCCAACTTAATTGCACATGAAAATTTTTTGAAAAAAGTATGATTATTAATGTAAAGGGGGCCAAAATAGGGGGGGCCAAATTTCAAATTGTCGCTACTAGGTCGAGTGGGGTATCATATGAAAGGGCTTTACTTGTACATTTTAAAATATATTTTTGTATTTTTTTAAGTTTCTTAGTTTTCAAGTTATGATGAAAAATGTCAAAAAAAATACCATTCCCCCCCCTTATCTCCGAAGTTTGAGTAAGGGAAAATCTGAATTAATTACAGTTGACAGAGGTTTATGTAAACTTTACAGCAAAAATAAAACGATCTTTCTAAGTTGCACAGTTTTTCAGAAATCTGCAAAAAACCTTTACAAACAAATTTAGTTTTGCGGTCCTGAAAATGGACTTTATTGCTTCCAAAAATACTATAGGTATATCGGAACCCTCGGCGCGCGAGTCCGACTCGCACTTGACCGGTTTTTTTATGGTATGAAACACTGAATGCAGAATTTGAAGGAACACGAGCGAATTTGAATTTTGAAGTTCGCGTAGGCCACGGGGCGTAGGCCCGCATCCGTAGCCCGCATATTCGGTACAATCAACGACTGGTCAAGCTTGACACTGACAGTGCGACTATAGCCCGTTCGTCTATTGAAATAAGAACGGTACAAAGTCCAATGTGCTCTTGACCGTACAACCAACTTCAGGAGCACCGGGCGGGGAGCGCGGGCGGGTGCGCGCGGGGTTGCGGGGTAGATTGTAAGGGGGGCGGAGAGTGTCCGTTCTGTATAAAAGTACTAATTACTTTATTCTGTGCCAGTGGTTACCCTAACACCCAGTATACCTACTTAACCATGTTTTTTTAACGAGTAAAGTATATTTAGCGTGTGTGCGTGAGTTTTGTTTATGTATCCGTGTGCGTGTAGGCATGACGGTTCGCGATAGTCTTATCGGCGTGCCTTGCAAAAATACACAACAAACATTCACAGTATATGCTCAAATTACACATAATCTACAGGTGTGCTCGATAATTTTTTGTGGCTTGTTTACTTATGAACATAGTTTTCGTCGTATGGGGGAAATAAATAGCAAAAATCAATAAATAGTCGCGCATCCACTAGTATGTTTTAATAATGTAAGTTTTTTTTAAAGGTCAACGCACATGTGTCAGAATTTTACTAACTATTTTGTAGAGTTCCATACCCAAAGGGTGAAAAACGGGGCCCTATTAGTATGCCTCCGATGTCTGTCTGTCTGTCAGCGGGCTGTATCTCATGAACCGCAAGAGGCTCAGCAGGCGAGAGCCCCGGGCGGACACGGCCAGTGTGGCCGTTATTGCGAACATTATAGTTTTTATTAGAATAAAATTACAATAAACAGTTAAATAAATAAATGAAATTCAAACTTATAATTTTTCAAAATTTCTTTACGTTTTAAAGTATATAACAATCAATCTGATCAACCTTTTCAAATAACTCTTCAAACTCAACAACTATTCAAGCTGTTTTCCTTGTAAATAAATTTAGGTTTTGTGTAATCCTATGTGTAAGTATAGGCAATATACTAAATTAATTTAAGTAGAACTTCTTTATATCTCAGTTTAAATGTAAAAAACTTACGCTCAATACTTCATTTAAGTGTACTGAAAAATTTGAAACATCGACATCCGACCTTTCGCCTCTGGACTGTAGAACTATTATTACTCTAACTACCAAGAACCGACGACATCGCTAATCGCTTGTCTTATAACGCTTTTTTGGTAGGTTTACTTCTATATTAATTATATTAAGAAATAGGTACGCAACTAGTTAAGTGGATATAGCAATAACTTAAATGTATGATTCATTTTGTACATTGTAACAATGAGAATCTGCGTGTTTTCTGTATGAACCTACCCTAACGTCACTCACTAACCTTTCTCAAGAATCATTGTACAGCACTACATGCTGTCACATGCTGTCCTGGTACTAAAATTGAATTTATGTTCCTGAGGATATTCATTAATTTTAAGAGCACGATCAGTTAACGAAACTGAACAACTTTCCCTAAGAAAAATGGGTTGAAATACGAAAAAATTTTTTTACCTCCGATTCAATTTTTTTTTTTATTATGCATTAACATTAAGAGCATGTTCAGTTAATGAAACTGTACAACTTTCCCTAAGAAATATATATTATGAAATAAAATGTTTGTATGGTAGGGCAAATTATTTTTCCGCTATCAATTTTTTGAGTTCTGCGCAACGGTCGTAGCCAGAGTTATTTTCTACAACGTATATCTGTCGGTATATTCGGTACGAGGGATATCCACATTCCCCAGTCAATCTGCACTGTTTCTTTAGTACAAGAACTATTGTATAACGGTGTGACGGTAGCTAAACGGCCAAGCCACATATTTTGACTACATACATACATACATAACATCACGCCTTGTTCCCGTCGGGGTAGGCAGAGACCACAGTTCTCCACCTGCTACGATCTTGACATACTTCCCTTGCTTCCTGAACCTTCATCAATCCTTTCATACATGCTCGTTGGTTTAGGGTACTTTTAACCTGGCCTTTATTCAGAACGTCCTGAATTTGGTCCTGGTACGTTCGCCGAGGCCTTCCCCTTCCAACATTTCCATTCACTCTCGCCTTGTGGATCTCTTTCGTCAATCTTCCTTCTTCCTTTTGACTAAGGTGTTGATTTTTTGAAGTAAGGGCTTGTAGAGTTTAGACGTGTAGATTTAGAAGCTTGGCTGTATATGAGAGCTGATAACTTTTTGAAAATGCTACTATGAGGTCTCGTCTTGGCAACAGTTTTTGGTGGGATATTCTTAACCCGAATCTATTCTTTCCGGTTAGCTGTTCCTTTGTATCTTCACACTCAATTCTATCTTCAAGGCTTGATTGAATAAGCCTATTTATAACAATACTTATTAATATTTAAGAAAATGCTGCTTTAACTTAAATATAATTACCTACCTACCTATATTTGAATTACTTTCCTTATGTAAGATTCAGTTTTACTGCAATAAATTAGTAACGAACGTACTTACCCGTACGTAACAGACAAGCAGGTGTTTTGTTCGCTACATTGTTCTGTTAAATATTATTAAATGAAAGGTAATTCGTACATGTTTATTTATTATACCAGTTACTTCACCTGCCCAAAAAGTGTAGGTAGGTGAAGTAATTTTTATTCTACGCTTATTTTTTTACACAAGCAGAGTAAGATCACCCGATGGATTTTACATATTTACCCAAATGGTAACATCATATAAGATTTACTTTTGATGCTTGCTTTTGATTTCTCTGCATTTGACTTGCTTTTACTAATATGAAATACAGTACCTGGGCGACCGAGCTTCGCTCTGTAATAGCTGCATCAACATTAAAATATCATCCGGTAAGCAAGCTATGCTACCCGCCAACAGATGGCGCTGTAGGTTTTTGTCAATAAGTATTCTGTAAAGAATCTACATTGAATAAAATTATCTGAATCTGAATTTAAAACGAAAATGCTTAAAAACACGGGGAAAACAAATTTTCTCAGACATGAGACCTAGCTAGATCGTTTTTTCGCCCCCGAAAACCACCGTATGGTAAATTTTATCGAAATCGTTAGAGATGTTTTCGAGAAACCGATTACAAATATTGCTCGTCTAATACTATAGGATTTAGATAATAGGTCTTTATGAAAAATAAGACATAATTTCCATGCTAGCAATTGCATGCACTATACATAAATTGACTCATGAAGCAAAAAATAACTAAAGAAAATTATCTCAAATCTCACCAAATACACAACGCGAATGCAAACAAAATAGCTCCTTCCTACTGATAAAACAAAACAACCCAAATAATGTGCGGCCTCGAAATCTAAATAAATGACTATCAGTACGTTTCCGACCTGCTTTTGCTTCCTAAACACTGAAATTGGCACGTACGGTTGTTAGTTATTTATTGCAATATTCAATAAAACTGCCTAGCTTGAGTAAGAATTTTTGCTCATGAACATGTACATTTAAAAGATTTTCTTTTACCAAATAGGCTTGTTTTCGTATCAGAGCTACAATTTTAGTATGTTGCGTACTTAGACAACTTTTTTTAAGAACCAATCAATGGTAAAAAGAAAAGGAATGTCAAACCGTCAAACAGTGGAATTACTTCTCCAATTACAACACTAACATAAATTTACTTAATTTTATGGAATTTCTGTGATGAGTACGAGTACATTTGCGGGTATCAATTATTTGAGCATCAAGTAACAATTTTGAGCACCAAAATTAGATAACTATTAAAACATTACGTGACTTTAAAAATTGATAAGTATTTCTATAAATTTTAGATTGCAGAATTTCATAACCACAGCACAGGCGGGATTTGAACGCGTGTATTCTCCATCGAGGCACCTTGACGGACTAGGGGCTCTATTCTTGAATATCACCGGGTGATAAAAAATCATAGTTGGGACTTTAAAGATTATTTTTTCCTGATAAACCTTTAAAAGGTAAGTTATAATATTACATTGGAAATCAACCACTAGTTTATATTTATCGAATATCAATCTTCACTTTTGGGTATTTCATCAACAGGTGATACTCAAAAATTGGCTCTCAGGCTACAATGACCTTGCGTTTCGGTTTCTGCGATTATTGCGAAAATGCTTTATGATGGGATCTCTATGTCTAACGTATATGTTGGTACCTAATCAATCATATTAGAGCACCAAGAAGACTTACAACAATAATAATGAAATATTTCAAAAAGGTCATCAACAGTAGGTATGAGTATTATTAGCTGGTGCCCGCGACTTCGTCTGCGCAGGATAAATTGTAGTTATTCTGATGTATTTGCTATATTATTGTAAAGTTTCATTAATATCCGTTCAGTAGTTTTTACGTGAAAGAGTAAGAAACATCCATCCATACTTACAAGGTTTCGCGTTTATAATATTAGTAGGATTATGTTTCATAGAGTTATCTATCTCTTTTAAAGGCATATTTCAACTTAAAGTACCTACAACATATCAGTCAACAAAGCCGGCAATTATGGAATTGTTATCACATTTCTCTCAATGTAACCTATACTCAACAAAATGGAGTGATTGTTTTCAATCTATGAAAGCCGTCTTTTAGCTTGTAATCTCTTGTTTATGATTTGTGCAATTCAGTGTTTGTTGGGTTATTTTTGGACAACAGTAGCCTTTTGAGCTGTCAAAGAAGAAACACTGTTAAAAAATGTTATGGGATTTCGAATGATAGCCATGCTTTTTTCGTTTTTTAGCATTCTTTGGCTCTTTAACACAAGGGTTTTTTTTTATATTGAAGACTCCTTCAGCTAGAAAAAAAGCGTACATAGGGTGGCTGCGCCGGTTCGCCGGCCCCCCCCGAATTCCGACCATTTTCACGTTTTACCTAAGTAATAGAAATAATAACATCTTTGAGTTTTAAACACTGGCGCCAATCGAATTGTACGAATTTCAGGGAACATCACGTGGTATCTATAGTCTATGGTCATTTCTAAATTGACGTCAGTCTCATTTTAAAAATTCACAGTGCGGACGTACGTTAAAATTTACGAAAAAAATAGTGCGAATTCACATTTTAAAAGGTAAATAAAAACTTTGCTACTGACTATTGTTTAATGTGATTGATTGTAAACGAAACATTAATGAATATTGAACAGTGTTTTAAGTGAGAAACGCATTTATTTTTAGTTTTCTAGCTTTTATAGCGTGGTCGGTGATATGGTACACGATTTTTAACATAACCTAAAACCCGGCCACGTGGTCGCAGTTTAGCTCAATCTATGTAATATTAATACATTCTTTTTATTATAAATAGTTAAGATATCAACATCGTATGCATATTTTACTATTAAATGTTAATACTATAATCTTGGCCCCAAAAGCCGGCCACAAAATTTTGGATGTTGGAGAAGTTATAATGAAATAAAGTTTATGTTTTTTAAGGCGGCTGGAAACTAGACCTTTTTCAGCCAATTTCCGGCCACACCTATCTGTAGTGGACGTAAATGGGAGTTTGTTGTCCTACTTTGCGACCGCCAATCAAATCAGATGGCCGGAAACTAGATTTTTTAATGCCAATTGACGGCCAACTTTAGAAGAGGTGGCCGCAAATCACATTTCCTAAATCCAGATTCCGACTACGGACGTATAAGTCACCAAAATTTTGCTTTTATTTACTCAGTAAGCAACTGCTGCATATAAGTTTGTTAAAAATTAGCTTTTACTAATCCTGGTTAAACTACTTTTGAAACATTGATTTTAATTAACTCTTGTCTTTTTAAACCATTGGGAATGAGTGAGTGGGCTTACAATTAAAAGTTATTTATCTAATGAAAACAATGTTACTAACTTTTTAGGATGATCTGTTTTTATTTATTGCAATTATTTTGCTTGCTTGGTGCTAGAATATTGTTTGTATATTACAGATGCCACCTACTAACAAGAAAACGCCCAAAAAAAGGAAGGTAAAAAATCAGCCAAAGAGAACTAACATGGGGTATTCGGAAGAAGCTTTGTCAAGTGCTTTAAAAGATATAAGGGAAGGTAGAGGTATTCGGGAGGCCTGTCGTTTTTACGGTATTCCAAGAACAACAGTGCAATATCGACTTAGTGGCAGAACTGAGGAAAAGCCTAGAAAAGTTGGACCTGACCCAATTTTGGGGTTTGAGGGTGAAGCTAAAGTAGAAAATTGGATTGTACAGTCTGCAAAGAGTGGGATTCCTATTAAAAAAGAAGACTTGCTTGACACTGTTAGCAAAATTGCTAAAGATTTAAAGAAAGATCATTATTTCGCAGAAGGACGCCCCGGCCAGAAATGGTATCTAGGCTTTCTTAAGCGCCACCCTCAACTTAGTATTCGGGAACCAGAATCCATAAATAAGGCTAGAGAAGCCGTGAAAGAGGTCAACATCAGGAAATGGTTTTCCGATTTGGAGGTATTTCTGACAGAGAGGGGGTCGTTAGATATAATGAGTGATCCAGATCGGATCCTTAATGCAGATGAAACAGGCGTATCTTTGTGTCCAAAGACTGGAAAGGTTTTAGCTCCGAAAGGTTTTAAAAACTTATATGTGGTGAAAAAGGGAAACGAGAAAGAAACGATTACGGTGTTGATTGTTATGACAGCGTCTGGACTAATTTGTCCTCCCTTGGTGGTATATCCTTACGTTAGACCACCAAAAGCAGTTATCGAAGGAACTCCCTCTGATTGGGTGATTGGGAAAAGCGAGACTGGGTGGATGAGAAGTGACGTCTTCTATGAGTATATAGCGAACGATTTCAACAAATGGCTAACTGAAAACAACGTTAAGAAACCAGTTATACTCTTCGTTGATGGGCACAAGTCGCATATGTCATTGCCGCTTAGTCAGTTTTGCGAAGAAAACGGCATAATCTTGTATGCGTTGCCACCAAATACGACGCACATATTACAACCTGCAGACGTGAGTGTGTTCCGCCCCCTCAAGCAAAACTGGAGGACTAGTGTCAAGAATTGGCAAAGCAAACCAGAGAATCTTAACAAAACTATTTCTAAGAGTAACTTCTGTAGTGTTTTCAAAGAAACGCTTGATATTGATATGTCAGAAACAATAAGAAACGGGTTTCGCAAATGTGGGCTTTACCCTTTAAACGTCGAAGCAGTGGATTTTACCAAATGTGTCAAAGATATTCAGGTGCGAGCTCAATTGAGAAATTCTGGACGACATTTCACTGAAAGAGACTTCGAAATCGCCAAAGACGTTTTCTCACTGATCAGTGACAACCTTGCTAAGCGAGGGATAGACACAAAAGTTATCGAGTGTGAAATAGAAAAAACTAAAGTATTATACAAGCGTCGTTCAAAATCTAAAACCCCTCGCAACTCTTCGTCAAAAACACCTCGCAACTCTTCGTCGAAAACACCTCGCAACTCTACATCAAAATCTCCACGCAACTCTTCATCAGTTACCACTCACAACTCAACGTCGAAATCTCCTCGCAAAACTTCGTCTGAAACGCCTCGCAATTCATTACCCGCAACGTCTTCTTTGGATCCGGATCCAGCTGTAACATCCAAAAATAGCAGACAAGCTGGAATTGAAATCGTCGACAATCCCATTCCTGAAGTCGGATCATTGATTTCTCTAGATGACGTATCAATTAATCAATTATACCTTTTGATGGAACGTCTCCTGAAATTGATCTGTCAATTTTTTCACAGGACATAACAAATCTAGAAGGTGCTTTAAGCACAACAGTTGATTTAGAGGAGCCTTCGACCAAGGGAGCGACATCCAATAATCTTTCTGAGGAAATAATAGAATCCGAATCGAATCTAAATGTAACTCATGCTTCACCTTCGCCAGTAAACCTTGAAAACAATTATCTTTTAGAGAATTTGGACTTTCCTGGTAATGATCAAATAAACAAAGTTGCTAGCCCTAAACCTAATATGAATCCACCAATTTCAGCCAACTGTATTGCTGCCACTGATGATAAAAATGTATCACATGCTCACGCTTTGTCACATGTAAACGTCGAAAAGATGCCTCTTAATCCTGGAGAAAATGAAATCATGGTGTCAAATGAGATCACATCATTGCCTTCAACTTCTACAGCCAAAAAAATATACAGACTGATACCGATCCGTTCGAAAAACATTTAAAATTTCCTCTACTATTAAAAGATTCACAGAAGACACCGAAGAAAAAATATATCCCAAGTGCTATATCATCCAAAAAATGGAGAGAATACCACGAAAAGAAAGATCTAGAGAAACAAGAAAAGGAAAACAATATAAGGAAACGAAAAATAGAAAGAGAAGCTAAAAAAGCTGAAAAATTAACGAAAAAGAAGAAAACGGAAGGAAACAAGAGGAAGAAACAACCAGAAGAGAAAAACAGGATAAAGTGCAATGCGTGTAACGAAGAACTTGTCAGCGATACAGAAGATGATTCGGAGAAGAATATAGGTTGCGACAATTGCATCCGATGGTACCATTTGAGGTGCACATACCTAAAAGAAGTGGCTTACAGTGTGGCAGCTCAATCTGAGTTTCATTGTGAGTTTTGCAAGATCGCTTTTCGCGCTAGGCAAGATGTTTTAAAAGAATTTAATAAATAAAGAATAAGAAAAAGGTATTAAAAGTCTGAAAAATTTTAATATGTCCATAAAACAAAAGTAGGTAAGTAGTGAGTAAGGTTTAATTTTAAAATGAAAAGTTCCTGATCATTAATAACATGACTTTAATATTGTAGCTAAGAAATAAGAACAAAGTAAGATTTAATTCAGAAATAAGAAATTCCTTATTTATAATAATTAATTCCCTTAATTGTAAAGTTGCATAATATTAGTGTTTTTGTCACAAGTTCCTATTTTTCTGATATTACATTCATTGAATTAAGATTATTATTGCAATATTTTGTTTTATTTCTCATTACTTAAAAAAACACTTTGTATTTAATGAAATAAAGTTTGTTTTCTAACTAAGAATATTACGGCCGGAAACTGGTACATAAGTGGTCGTTAACTAGGCATGACGGCCGAAAACTGGGTAAAATGACGCTTTTTAGTTTTTAAGCCTTTTTGAATTGAAAAGTCCATAAAATACAAAAAAGTATGCCACGAAATCATAAGTGGATATATTATACGGGACATTCAAGAAACCATCACTGGAAAAGGTCATAATCCAATGAGTTGTTTCATCTCGAATCAAAAGACATCGTTAGCTGGTCGCAAACAGGCGCAGTGACCCTATGTGGTGGTATTATAAGCTGAGTATTTTATTTGATTTGGAAGGCACGGTCTATATTCTTACATAGAAAGAATTAAAAAGACATCTACTTATTTATAATTTCCATTTGAGTAACGACAGAAAAAAAAATTGGTCTTCTATCAAGTATCTTGCTTGGAATGCTAACTGCTGACAAAACACATCAAGCCCGTCAACAATTTACTTAATTTGCGACATACTGTTAGTTCCTGGCCGGTAGTGCAACAAAGAAAAAAATAAACAGCCAACAATGAACAAACAATCAGCACAAAAGACAACCACCAACAGTAGGCAGAGTCGTATTGTGCATTGTTTCCCTCCTTATCACCAATCACCTCTGTTTTCATGTGATCCCTTTTTTCGATTTCCGTCACAAATGAAAACAACAAAATTATACGTATCCACTTAGGTGATTTGGTTTTACGGCTTTATGCTAATTAATTATTATGCAATGTGTAATTGTACGTATCACAAATTCATTATACTTCAGGCTTCAAGAGTGACGATCGAAATAAATTTCACTTCTGTGAATCACAACGAGATGACGGAAATAAAACAACAACTAAAAAACTTTATGTACTTCAATAAAGCATTTTTGGCTTGAGCTCTACTTTTCTGACATTATTTGAAGTTCTACAGCAGTGAGCCAATTCTTGAATATCACCGGGTGATAAAATATCACTCAAAAAATTCAAAATCACAGATTTTTCTTTTCAAAAGTAGAGATAGATATTCGTAAAATATTAAGCAGTCCTTGATTGTTAATTTTCATGTATTCTGATTTACCTTTCAACAGTTTATCTAGGCAAATGTGAATTATTAAAGTCTCAAAAGTGATATTTTATCACCCGGTGATGTTCAAGAATTATGTCCTTGGAATGCTCACGGTAACCTCTAATACGCAATAACATTAGGGACACACCTTTTACGACTTACTTAGTGTTTTTACATTCATAGCATCCCATAAAACGTCCACTGTAGGACAGGGAGCTCCCCAAGAACTCCAACAAAAGTGGTACTTAGAAGGGGATTTACCATAGTCACCACGCTTGTAAGCGTTGCGGCTGGCTACCGCTGTTGTTGGTGACCGCAGTATGTAAGAGGGTACGATACACAGAAAGATGCTGCTGCCCATCTTTTAGTTCAAAAGCCCTTAGTCGCCTCTTACGACACCTATGGGTACAGATGAATTGGTAGGTACTATTCTTGGCCGGCACCACACAGACTGTTTTTAGATTAACTTGACAAAAATATAAAGTACATACAATTATAACATTTAAATCAGTAAAATAAACATAAAACAAGTCAGTGTTATCTTAAAAATAAATCATCTTCATTGTAGGGTTTTGTTTGGCATTATGAAATCATATCACATTACGTGCACCGCTACAAAATGAATCATTTAGATTTGTGTGACACCCAAATACAAAAAAATGTCACGCGACGCTACAAAGATTACTCCGAATCTGTTATACTAATTATTTTATCTTATCTTCAGGTGGAGTCTAGAATTAACATCTCGTAATATTATCCTCTCAAACAGAGTAATAAAAAAGTCCACCATAAGGGTTTCGAAAGACCCTTGTTTTTATTCCATCCCCCTGTATTTGCCTTTCCCAGTCTCAGCCCGATGCGACTTAAGAGCACCCTTTTTTATAATAGTAATATTATTTGTAAATAAGACTGGTTGATAATTATAGATGGTGATGCATGTGTGCATGTGCTTTTTTTATATGTTCGTATATTCGACTTTAAAGATTAATAATTAGTACGCCAAAAAGTGGAATGTTAATAAATAACAGATAAAACTTGTCGTTTTAAATAACTTTTTCAGTAAAATTAGACATATTTAATAAATTAAGTTGATACTCGTACGTCCGTGGGTGAATTATTAAAATATTTGTTTTAATATTAAGATAACTAATTCTTCTCTAATTTTTTTTTGTACGACGTAAGTGAGGTAAACCCACCACAACTCCGTAGATCCTTGGTCTTATTAACAGCACCCAGTATTAAAAATATCATTTCGATTTGTAGTTAAATAGATAATACTTTTCAAATCTGAAGTTTTTAAATTCTCGGAGCAGATATATATTTTTTGATTTTTGCTGATATAATTTTATTTTTGTCTAGCTAGACTTGCTGATAGCTTCTCGACATTGGAATTTTATCTCTTTACTTAGTCCGTGTGTACTTCTTTTATTTATTTCATATTGCACCTCGCTCTCATATTGCTTGTATGCATTTCCTGATCTGTGCCCCTTACTCAAAAAATTATTTGATCACGATGTCATCATTGGTTTAGTTAAGTAAATCAATAGCTATGTTCCTATTTTATCTTAGATATTTTGTTTGTTGTATAGTGAATTGTAATATTTATTACTCACCTACTCAACTTCCTTATTTTTGCATTGTGACTGACTAAAAAAGTGTGCCTACACTTTAAGCCTAGTTTGTTAAGCTTTGACTTTAGATATGTAATTGGATGCTAAAACAGGAGGTAAACTGTATTTATGTATTTTCTCAACGAATAAAATTATGATAATAATGTTTGAGTGCATGTAAATAGAGCTAAATGAAGTAGGTATTTTGGGAATTGGATTAACAATATGGAGGAAGGGGAGGCTTATGTGCAGCAGTGGACGTCTTTAGGCTGATATGATGACGATTAAGGATGTTTGTCGCGAAGTGGCATGCTTGTTTGTCAGTTTTTTACAGATTTAACTTAGATGGCTGTTTTTGCATTATGAGTGCAGACGCACTGCATGCTACCACTTTTGTATCTTTAGATTGCTTTATGTATTTATGCTAAATTTGTTATAATTTATATTATTTATATTCTTACCTACTAAGTAAATATTTTTTTATAACGCCTACAGCAGTGAAATTGCCTGCGCTATGCTCCGGATCCAATACATTCATCAAGTTGCGAGTGAATAGGCTACGAAATTGTCTGTGGAATATCTGTCCCCGTATTAAGATCAATAAAAATTAGAAATAAAAATTAAAAGTCTCATTAAAAATTTTAATAAATTTAATATGTTTTATTTAATGTAAAATAATTACATAGTACTAATTAATTTAATATAAAATAATATTGAGTAATAAAATTTCGGATTATGTTTTATTTTCAATTTTATGATTTATAATGAACTAGAATTTAATTTACTTTAATAAAAATATCTATCTACCAACAATACCTACTCGTAGATAGATATATTAAATATTAGTCCAAACGCAACAACTTGTTTTGGCAAAAAGGAATGTAAATTGAGCATAATTAGTTTTTCCGTTTACCGTCTCTATAAAACATTAGGTGGCGTGTTATCAGAAATCAATATGATAGGGAGATATTATTTGGCGAATGAACGTGAGTAAATACATCTGCGGGTTCTCGCAGTTTACGGCACTTTTATTACTGTCATAAAGGAGTAGTATAGAAATTAAAAAGTCAACTCATCAAAGTTTCGTCTTCGCCTAAATACATGACAAGTAATCTCTCCCTCCTTGTCGCCCCTCTTACACAAAGTGACAATAAGTCGCACACGCACACAAACCCAACTGTTTGTACACACCCACATGCACCGAACCGGCTAGGTATTCGGTTTCCCGCCACCGGCGCGAACACTCACACAAAACACAGAAAGCAAACAATACAAACACCGACACACAAGTAAATTTAAACTCACCTCAAAATAAATCCATTAGAAAACACACTTGTTCAAACAACTAGCGCTTAGCCTCGAAAACGCGTTGAAAAAACACTCGCATCCGATGTGTGCACAACACTTTTCCAAACTTTCTGTGCAGCCTACTTCTTGGTTAGCACCTTCCTTCCCGCCAATTTGACATAAATCTTCAAACTTTTGAAACTTCGAATTAGACACGTGGGTGCCTTATTTAACAAATGCCAAGGGTACCTATTTCTGGAACGCACTTTATTTTTATCGGATTCGCAACTAAAATTAAAAACATCTTATCACTTTAATTAGGTCTTTACAACTAAAACACAGTCCTTGTACAGTCCAATTTTGCTAAGTTTTAACACAACTAGTTTTGTAAATGGAATTATTAATTCGCACACGCCCGCAACTTCCGCAATTCAAATCGCGAATTTCAATCAAACGCGGCAACAAAATAAAAACGCGACAAGTGGCCCCAACACAATTAATAAACACACGTTGCGCGGTAAAAATAAACTATGATTAAATGCTATTAAGATTCGCGGAGACACTCGCGCCGGCCGGCGGGCGAGGTTATAAAAAAATATAAATAAATAATTTCAACAACTTCCAAAATCGCGAATCTGTTTACCGCTTCGCGCAGAAGCGATCTCGATATGAATAATTATCGGCAGCGAGAGACCATCGATGCATAGTTGTCGTTTCATAAAACGTGCGCGTTAAAACTGAGTCGAAAGGCTCGCCCCGTGGCGGAGCATAGCGCCGAATAAAATAAACAACAATATACCTAAATAAGCGGCTCGACGGGCGCGGCTTGGTGTGCGTACGTGCTATTGTGTGCGTGTGTAAACAAGGGGCAACTCGGGTAAAGTGACATCCTGAGACCTGTAGTTCAGTGCACCTAGGGGAGTTCGGTTAGCCACTTGAACAGGATACAGTGTTCAGATCTTACGGAGGGCACAAATGGCTCTTAAGTATTTATGATGACAATACAAAATGCTTGTGTAAAGTATTATTATCTAGACTTTCTTGTCAAATGCCTGATTGAAGTTAAACAAGTCCATCTTTCAAAAATAGAAGAGGGCTTGCTTTAAATGTTTTTTTATATTGTTGCAACAGTCAATAGGTATGCTTTTTTAGTATTGACTATATCAACCCATAATCATATAATTTTTTTGTATTAAAAATACACGTTGAAATACATTGTGCTATTTCCAGAATTAATATTTTTTAAGACAATAATCTGATATAAGCAAGTTTTAATATTGAAGTATTGTAGAAATAAAGTGAAGTACCAAAAATAAGCCCACGCACTAAACTCCGTCCAATACTCGTTGCCCGTTTAGGCTCGATCTACTCTCGAGAATAAACATATGACGTCACCGACGGGTAAACAAACAAACAAACACATGCGCCGCGCTCATGTTTCCTTAATACAATTATTATTTCGAATGTGGAACGCGCGCGGGACGAACGCCATCGCTGTTGTTTTATTTTTAATTTTTATTTTTAATTTTGCGAGGTTGTAGCACCGGCATGTTGTGAACAGCCAGCGTCACTAACTCATTGTCTATGCGAATTAATTAGGTTCCTCTGAGTTGTTTAGCACAAAAATGAATGTATAAATAACTGTGCTGTTTTTTGTTGTCCATGTACAATCTCGATGATATAAAGGCAATAAAATGGCATGTCAATTTGACGTCACTGTAGTTATTTATTATTTTAGGGGCACGTACGCTTTTTAACTGACTTTGCAAAGGGAGATAATGTATATTACTAAAATGGTAAATTAAAAGTTTAACATTAATGAAGCCAATGATTTGAAATTTCTTAGACTTTATACTTGCCAATGTATACCTAACTTTTGCTATAAATAAAATATTAAGCAGATAACCAAAAAACTTGGAAAAGTGTTGGTCTCATGCACTTTATAATCACATTTTATTTCATAATGGATTTTTCTGGCTGCCTTTTAATACACACCAACCTAATCTTAAACATGTTTTAAAGCGAACATCTTTCATCGATATGATTTAATTTAATGAAGTAACTTACATTATCTAATTACATACTTTTATTTAAGCACTCACAAAGTAGGTACATTTATTTAACAATTACAATAAAAATTCAATCCAAAATACAAACGCAGGTTTTTTTTATTCTTATCAGTTAAAATTAGCTTAATCTTGATATACGCCCTTTAAGTTATTTCAAAAATTTTTGTGTCACATTGTTTTTTATATCAGAATAAAAAAATGTGTTTTGTTTATTTTCTTTGGTACATGCATATAATAATATGTTGAGTTCTTGCCTATATTTTTTTGACACATTCATAAAATGTTGGTGTTCGTTTAATTTTATGCTCTTTTTATTAGTCCTTACCGAACTTTGGCAGAATTTTAATTAATTACGTTAGAAAACTTATCACCAAAGAAATATAAAGTATAACTGTACTAAAAATAGACATAAAAAAACATTCAAAAGTAATAAACAATACCCAGGGACTAGATAAGTACTATGTTGTCAATACCTAATAAAATTCGTATATGGCCATTATATGGCATTTAATAAGTCCTTTAACACAAGAAAGCCCTTTCATACTTTGGAAACCCTATATATAGATTTGAAGACACCGCTGTTTTTTTATTGTCCTTACAGTCAGTAGCAGGAGGCCAATTCTTGAAAAATCACCGGGTAATAAAATATCACTTTTAAGACTTTGAAAATTCAAATTTAACCTATGTTAAACCCTTAAAAGGTAATTAGTAATACATGAAATTTAATAATACAACATTAGTTTATATTTAACAAATATCAATCATAACTTTTGAAAAATCTATGATTTTGAATTTTCGGAGTGATATTTTATTACCCGGTGATATTCAAGACTTGAGACCCGGAAAGACTTTTTCAAGTTAACCCTCCATTGGGAGATTTAAAAAAAAAACAATGTATCTTGTTTGCATATTATTTCTTGTTTTTCTTTATAACAGTTATTAATTTTAAGGTTCCGTACCAAAATAGTAAAAACGGAACCCTTATGGTGCGACTTCATCTGTCTGTAGTCTGTCACACCTGTTTATCTCAGCAACCACTCATGCTATCGACATGAAATTTGGAAGAGTTTTAGAATATGATTGATCAACTTTATTACAAAGGAAATAAATAAAAAAATAGTATTGCTATTATTGTAAAGGGGGCCCAAATAGAGGGGGGCAAACTTTGAATTTGTCGTTACTAGGTTGAGTGGGGTATCATATGAAAGAACTTTACTTGTACATTCCAAAATAGATTGATTATCTTTTTACAACTTTTACTTTTCAAGTGATGATGAAAAATAACAAAAAAAAAAAACCATACCAAACCCTTATCTCCAAAGTTTGCGAAAGGTAAAATCTGAATCATTTACAGTCGATAGAAATATATATAAATATTACAGGAAAATAAAACGATCTCTATAAGTTTGTTGCCTTTTACAAAACCTACGAGACGAGATGGGGTGGTTGAAACAGTTAGAACAGTTCAAACTTGACACTCTCAGTGCGAATATAGCTTCGTAAATGATGTAATAACGATACAAAGCCCATTGTGTCAAGCTTGAGGTGCTTTTGACTGTACCATTGGTACTATACTAAGCCGGCAACAACCACACTGACCTTTTTGTATCCACATTTCTTAGTTGTAAGTTATCCTTGATTGCCTGAGAAGTAAGATTATTTCGAGCTTCAGAAAGCATGTTAAGCTGTTGGTCCTGGTTATTGTCTTCAAAAGTAGTCTACGGCCTATATGAAAGGGTTGATGAAACTAGAGTAAGCGAGGTAAGTGTGTCAAGATCGTAGCGGTAGAGGGCTGTGGTCTGCTTACCCCACGAGAAAGAGGCATGATTTTTTGCATACGTAGAGGGATTTATCAATTCAACAATTCTAGGATTTATGAGGTCGGTCGTATATCTTACAACCCATACGACAAGAATAATGAATTGTCGTTTATTTTAGACTTTTATCATAGAAGTCTCTATCCCCTAATCTAAAACCATTCTCATTTAAAAGTCCCTAAAATCCTTTGCGAAAAATTCATTGTCATTGTTCTACGTGTCCTGTATACAGATTTTGATAATGTCTGCTCAGAGAACTGAGCCGGTGTTCATGTGGACTGTTAATGAAGTTAGATTTACGATTCGATTGTGTAATGTGACGTAATGTTGGTTTGATTGACTACACAAAGTTGCGCAGCCATTGACAAAAAATTGTAAAACGGAATTTCACTAAAATACCTTTTGCCTTGGGCCTCTTCTATTTACTTTTTCAGGGTACCGTACCCAAAAGGTCATCATCATCATATCGTGTGGGTTGCAAGGTTGATGACCGACCTCACAAACCCTGGTGTCAGAGTTGTTGAGCCGCCAAAGGCCTCTGACATGGCTCATTAACGACTACATCCGTAGATAGTAGTCGGGACCAACGGCTTTACGTGCCTTCCGAAGCACGGAATCATCTAACTTTTCGGGCAATCAGGTGATTCATCCTGCAATGCCCTAACCAAACTGGGGAGGTCGCACAAAGAGATTTTTGTTTTGACAGTGTCCCCAGAACCTCCGGATCGAGAGCCGAACCCTCTAACCACTAGACCACGGAGGGTGACGGGTCCCTTTTAACATGCCTCTGATGTCTGTCTGTCAGCGGGATGTATCTCCTGAACCGTAATAGGTAGCGAATTTCAAAGATTATGACTGTATTTCTGTTGTCACTATAACTACAAATAATTTCAATAAAAAAAACATACTTATGTTATGTTAAAACAAAAGTTAGTTATCGCGAGTCTGACTTACACTTGGCCGTTTTTTTTTTAAGTTTAATCAACCTGTACTTGCAGCAAAGGCTCAAAGTAAAATAAATATGTTTACAAAGTGTTAAAGTTTAAAATAAAGCGAAATCGTTTGCTAAAATTCAGGCATGTGTGAGTTGACCCTAAAAAAATACTTGCATAATTTATACCCATGGATGGGTGGCAATTTTTAGATTTTTGCTGTTGACTAATAATGTTTATTTCTAATGAAAAACGCCAAAGTAATCGCAAAATCTATACACATACGTTGAAATAGGCGCGTGCTGATATGTAGATAGGTGTGTATGTAAATAGATAGATTATAGATAGATGTAATATTTCATTTTCAATACATTTGCTCGAAAAACGTACTTACAAGGACGTAAACATTGCTCGTAAGTTGTTACTTACCGAACTTGTGCGGTAAGTAAAAAAAGTATAATACCAAGGAGTTTTTACTCTGATCATAAAATTACTTTGTAAAAATACTACAGTGGTGACTCTTTACTTGGGTGACGACTGCCTACCTATATTTAAAATAAAATGGAAAGTACCAGGAAAACATAAATCGTTTAATAAAAATCAGTTGGGGTGTATGAGGATTTCGCTTATTCCATAAACACGTTTTATACCTTACCCTAATGGCTAAGAACCTCGAAGAACTCAACACAATGCCTACAATAAGCAAACAGTGGGTCTTAAAATGATCATTAACAAGAATAAAATTGTCTAACTAGCTGTTGTACGTAACCCACGTTGTTGACGAATACGTCTACTTGGGACAAAATTGTCCTAGGTAAAACAAACGTTATGAAGATCTTGTAGTTGGATAGTTCAAAGGAACTAGGATGATAAAGATCTTGATAGAGGTCTCTCGTCGAATCTGACTTGACTGGCCAGTGTTGTGGGCACTTTAGGAATCTCCGCATCATCTACATGTCTAAAATACCACCGTGTCTTAGTCTTTAGTGACGACACATGGGCCATAATATGTACAGTCACTCAACATGGCATTGAGACACGGTCGCCAGGGCACGATGGCTGATAGGCCAGGATTTTTGCTGACTTTTGCTCTTGGGTATTTGACTTCTTGAGCGAACGATCGTTCCATGTAGTCCTCGACGGCTGCTCTTCTGACGTCTTGACTATTGATGCCGGAGTTTCTCAGGGGTCTGTTCTATCTGCGAAACTTTTATTGCTACACATCAACGACCTAATTGTTCTTGGGATCGTTGGGTATGGGTACGCAGTTGACAATATAATTATACATCCACCGCAAAAGGCAGTGGGATGACAAAAATCTGGTGTGCTTCAATGCCATGAAAACTCAAGCATGTATGTTCACCGCCAAAAAGTCCCGTTTAATCTGGCTCCTACTTTTCTAGGTACATCTGTATCATCTAGGTACATCTGTATCGACAGCCTCTAGCTTCTTGTCAAGAAATTTTGTGCAAACCTGAAATCCGACGCTGACATTGAGGCAAAAGCCGAAACTGTGGCCAAAAAAGCTCGGTATTCTCGGAAAAGTTAAGCGATACTTCACGCCTGGACAGCTTTTAGATTAATATAAAGCACAAGTCCGATCCTGCATGGAAAATTGCTGCCACCTTTGGGATGGCTCGATAGATCACAGAGCCAAAAACCTCGTAGGTAATGAGATGCTCGTGAAATCCAAGTTTCACAGTTTGGTCCACTATTGCAAAGTTGCATGTCTGTAGGTCTTTTACAGATTTGTACTTCGGAGAGAGCGCCTAAGAGCTCCAAGTGCTTATCTTCCATCGAGAGTCCAGAAACACTACAGGGTTGGTTGATGTTCCACACATTCGTATTTCGCACAAAGTGCTTTGCAACATTTTAAGTTGTTCATATAACCTGAATCTATTCAAGTCGCAAGTGAATACACTTCTTCTGGGCAAGCTCGTTTCGCCATCGACCTCACCTCTGTGTTCTGGGCTAGATCGAAGTCAATAGTAAGCTTACTAAAATATTAATAATTAAAAATAAAAATTGGGGAGGTAATTCTCACATAGTCATCTGTTCCCAAACTAGGTAAAGCCTGTACTATATGGGTACCGAAGACTGATATACATACATAAATAGACAAATAACACCGAGACACATTAACACTCAGGTGGGGATCGAACCTCGGCCCTCCGAGTAGTAGGCAGGCTCACTGCCAACCACATCAACAGGCCAGTCGACCTCTCATAAAAAATTCTCTGGCAGATGATGCAGTTTGTATGGAAAGTCGATATTTTTTGTACTTATTTTGGAATGTGATCGAATGTGATTGGGAAAAGTTGTTCAGTTTCATGGGCAGAAACACCTCTTAAAACATCCGGGGTGATAAAAAAATAACCCTGTATTCGCTGTAAGCGTAGAGAAGCCCGCTTTGCCGTACACTAAAAATTTGAGAAAGATCAAGTGAGCCCCCCCCCAAATTAAAATCCTGGATCCGCGCCTGGTAACACAGGTGATACCTAGAACAGGCACCAGACTAAAAATGTTTCTTTTGTAAAACTTGTACCTAGTTTGTGTATGTAAATCAATCCTACCCGTGTGTTCTAATAAATCGTTTTTGTGTTTGTATTAGTTTCGTAAGTAGGTATCTACAGCGTGAATTTGTATTGGTTTCGCACCCGAAGCCTGGTGATTCTACTCATGAAAACAAGAAACTTTCCCGAAGAAAAAAAAAATTTACTCAAATTTTTTTTTGCCTCTCCATGGTAAAGTGGTCACGTGATCGACTCATTTTGTATGGGGAGTTGGGGAGGCGAAAAAAAATTTTCGAGTAAAAATTTTTTTTCTTTGGGAAAATTGCTTGTTTTCATGAGTAGAATCACTGGGCTTCGGGTGCGAAACCAATAAAAATTCACGCTGTATATAACTTATGAGTTTATAAGTACCTACTAGTAACTATGTACTCATCAGCATCATAACTCCCATGAATAAAACATCCTGGCAGGACAAGGAGCTCCCGCTCCAGCTTAAATGCTTGAGCATTGTGGAGGGCACCACGGACCGCGTTTAAGGTGACCGCAGTATGTAAGATGGTATGACTATTTACTATTATCATGTATTAGTACCTAATAAAATCATTAATCGCCGATTTAAAAATATCCTTGGGGGAGCAAGTTACGCTACCCACCGAAAGATGGCGCTGTAGAGTTTCTGAAACGCTCTATTTTCATTTTCCGAAGAAATAATTTAAAAAAGCACGTTTCAAACGAGTTTCGACCTGAGACCTACTTAGATCGATTTTTCGCCCTCGAAAACCTTCGTATAGTAAAAATTATCGAAATCGTTAGAGCCGTTTTCGAGAAACAATACTTGCGATTGTTGGCGCTTGGTGAAACTCCATATTCAGTATTTGTATTGAAAGACTTGTACACTGGTTCACGACTTTTTAATTTTTCTCAACCGGTTTCGCTATTTATCATCTAAATCTTTATCTATAGTGTTTTAATACAAATGTAAGGTGTTTGGGAAATGTCTGCTAATCTCTCAGATCGTTGCTCTACCTGAGCTCTACCCATAAAAGTGAACACTTAGGTCGTCATAGGTAGGTAAGGTAGGTACTAAAAACAGTTTTCGACCTCACTACAAAATGTGCTGCTGATGCAATTTCTATGGAACGTTGTCTTTTTCTTAATTCGTCCTATGTTACTCAGTTTCTATTTACCAACCCTGCCCTATACGGGGTATACTCGCAAAATCTCTCGGGGGTAGTTCTGCCCATGTAAAAACAATTTTTGTTATAACTACAACTTTTAGAAATTAATAAAAAAACTGCGATTTTTCATACAAATGACCAGACCAGATTATAATAATTTTGTATGGATACTCGATTTTTTTTTAAATTTTAATAACAAGTTTTTTATCGTCACTGGCTTGGGTAACTTCGCTACGCTCAGAATTCTTCTTTTGAACCCTAGACTCCTTCGCATTGAAATTCTAGATTCCTTCGCTCGCTCGAGTTTCTAGGGCACTCATCAAAATAATCGGAAATAATATCCAAAGCCGCTAACATTGCGCCATCTACCAAAATATTTGAAAGTTTTTAACCAAGTTGTCGACTTTGTCGTTTCGTTTCTAGTTTTGTTGCTACTTCGCCAAAATTCTGCTAGATGGCGTACATTTATTATGTGTAATAAAATCTGGTGATTCAAGTGATTAAAAATAAGAAATATAAGTTCTGTAGTTATGTACAGGTATAAAAATGTATCTAGAATTAATATTATGTTTTATATATTTGAATATGTAAACAATCAGGCTGAATGGCTTTGCGCCTTTGCTCCACGTCACTAAGCGAAAATGGCACAAAAAAAGTTACAATAAAAAAAAGTATGAGGTAGCGTAAATGGCGTCGCAAGTTGTTTTTTATTCGAAATCGGTGAAATTTTGATCTAAATGTGTTATTTCGGGTGTTATTAACTATGCGAGCGGTAAAATAACTGTTGACGTGTATCTTCTAAGTGAAAAACATTGTTTCTTCCGGTGATAATTCACCATTCAGTGTAAAACAATGGCGTCCAATGGGCCTGCAGAAAGCAATGTAAAAGTAGGTGAAAATGAAGAACATAGTGATGAATTTTGCAATTCCAATGGCGAGGGTGACGCCGGCGAGGGCGGCAAACGGCGTCGTGTGACCCACGACTATCGAAAGCTGTCGAAATTGGGATATGATCCAAGTATGTCAACTCAGACATTGGTCAGCCAATCTGCAGAATTCAAAGGTACGTCGTTATGTACCTATCTATATACTGCTTGTGTACCTATCCCTGCAGGTTTCTCAGCGAATTTTGTACAGTCTACATCAATATTTCCATGAAAAATATTGGTGGGAAAGTGGTAACCTATTCTTCATTACATCATTAGGAATGGAGGTCGATTATGTTTATAAACAGAATGCGCACGTTTTTCATCATATTTCCGATCTAACAAGCTGTTGTCTTGATATTTATCAATAAACTATAGGTGCTTCTAGTAAAACACTTTCATGCAATGTCGGTAATGTTGCATCAATATGACCTTGTTTGGTTTTTAATATTACTTTCTATTTGGTCTAAATGATTTCTATGACTAGGTTTCTCTGTTTTTTTCATATTGTTGAAATGTCGTTTTATTATGGTGTGACAACCTTCATGCCGTTTTAAGAATTGGGAAAAAGTTATAATTGATTTATGCAGGTCGCAGTGGCCGTTGGGAACTAGGAGCTTGCCACCTTTACCTTTAAAACTTACAAAAAAGATTGTGACCAATAGAAAGCTGCGAGGGAGGAATTAGCTCAGCATTAGGATAGAGTAAAAAATCTAAATAACAGCTCATTTTTTAGGGATTCTTTTTAACAGTCCCAAGCTACAGGGCTAGTGCTTAATTGAACAGGAGTGGATTTTACAGGATTGGTGGCATTAGGGAAAGCTATGTACTGTCAAAATAATATACTTACAATGAAAACAGGACAAAGCTGATATGTATATATCTGTTGAGGAACATTTCACTCAAAGCCTGTACTATGGGTATCAGTTCTTGATTTATTTACATATATAAATAGATAAATAACACCCAGACACAGAACAAACACTTGTGTTCATCACACAAATGTTTGCTCTGGGTGAGGATCAAACCCACGACCCACGGCGCGTAAGACCGGCTCACTACCAACCACACCAACAGGCTTGTCTGTTTACCTTATGCATCGCTCCATTCTGAGGCGGTACCTCCAAACTCAATCGTTATCTATTCTCTCTTTTTTTCTATACAAGAAGTAAATATAGATTCTATAACAATTGAGTTCGGCAGTAGTGCCTCTGGTAGTGTAGCTATACACATTGTCCTTGTTTAAATGCTCTTCTGCCAAAGGAACATCCTCAGTTAAGCGAGAGACCTACCAGTCAAAATTATGAAGCTTAAGTAGAATGAGAGCAGAAAAGAGTTATGTATGCAGGTTGGATCAATGTGTGTCTCTGTTGCTCTAATCAATAACAATTTGCAATCCATGACACACTTGCTTTCGTGCCCTACCTCCTCAGTTTCTTGCACCAAGGAGGACCTTTTTGAAGGCAACCAAAGAGCTATTGCTGTAAACACATTTTATGCTAAGTTACTATAAAATCATTTGCCATTGATACGAAAAGAAGAAGAAGATCAAAAATATAAATGTTTTTTATTCATTGTAGTATATTAACAATCTCTTAATGATGTCAGTTACGTCACTTCACAAACAAAGTGACGCAATAATAATAATATTGTACATTTTGCTCTGTCCTGCTGTCATTTTTATAAAGATAAATTAAATTATTTTGACTGCAGTGTCATGAAACAGGATACAAACTTTGTATACTGGGGTTACATCATTGGAGCAGTGCAAATGTATAGGTTGTCCCTGTCACTCTAGTCTGCTGCACTGGATTTTAATTATTATTATTATTATTTATTATTATTATTATTTTTTTATTTAATATTAATTGTCCAACATGCGATCGGTCTTCAGACCATAAGCAGTTAATTTAGATGTTGTGATGGCGTTTTAGGCGGGCCCTTCCAGTGTCAGGCTGCCTTCATATGTAATTAGACATACAATTTTATTTATATGTTGTCCCACGTATGTGTACGTTTCAGACGTCTCGTTTGCAATGGCTTACTTAGACAATGAGCAAGTCTGTTTTGGTGGTGAGTTATTTTGCTCTTATAGGCCTTCGTTATTGTGTTTATTTCCTCTTTTACAGTTGGGATTTTCAAGTAGTTATGGATTTCATCCATTCTCGTGAACCATGGAGCATCCACTATAGCCTTAAGTACTCCATTTTGAAATCTTTGCAGTATCTCAGTATTGGATGTTTTAGCCGTTCCCCAGAGCTGAATGCCATAGGTCCATATAGGTTTTAGGATACTCTTATAAATCAGGACTTTGTTTTCTATGGAGAGTCTAGATTTCCGTCCAATGAGCCAATCTAGTGTTCTGAACCTATGGTTAAGTTCATCACGTTTTTTTTGGATATGAGTTTTCCAGGTCTGCTTGCGATCTAGGTGGAAGCCAAGGTACTTTACTACTTCATTGTGTGGTAGTACATCTTGTCCTAATTTCACACTCGGGCAATCCTTTTTTCTTAGCGTGAACGTGATGTGGTTCGATTTGGGAGCACTAGCTTTAATACGCCAAGATGTCATCCATTTGTGGACTTTGTCCAGATGTGTTTGGAGTACACTCGAAGCCATATCAGGATCTTTGTTGGATGTAAGCACTGCTGTGTCATCAGCGAATGTGGCTGTCATAACATCGTTTGATTCTGGTACATCAGCTGTGTACAAGAGGTAAAGAGCTGGACCCAATACAGATCCCTGTGGAACTCCTGCCTTTATGTCATAGAAATTTGAAGTGGATTCATTGATCTTGACATAGAAGATGCGATTTTCAATGTAAGATTTTAGTAGTAAATACATGTTGTGTGATAGGAGCTTTTTAAGTTTATACAGCAGGCCATTGTGCCAGACTTTGTCAAAAGCCTGCTGCACATCCAGAAATACTCCTGAGCAGTACTTTTTGGTTTCTAGAGCATCTCTTATATGTTCACACACTCTATGGACTTGCTCGATTGTTCCGTGGTTTGTTCGGAAACCAAACTGATGGTCTGGAAT
This sequence comes from Athrips mouffetella, assembly GCA_947532105.1. Lineage (NCBI taxonomy): Eukaryota > Metazoa > Arthropoda > Insecta > Lepidoptera > Gelechiidae > Athrips > Athrips mouffetella. The sequence continues at coordinate 14,420,187 of OX383981.1, read as the reverse complement.
GAATCCACATTTTTCTAAATGGTCATTCAACCGTGTCTTTATGATTTTCTCGAGAACCTTTGAGAGTACTGGAAGTAGACTTATTGGCCTGTATGATGATGCCAGGTGTTGAGGCTTGCCAGGTTTCGGAACCATGGTTATTTGGGAAACTTTCCATGCGCTTGGGTAATACGAAGTTCTTAGGATTGCATTGTAGAGTGACGTAATGAAAATGATAGCCTTCTTAGTGAGATTTCTCAGTACTTCTGCCGTTATTAGTTCGAAGCCTGGTGCTTTTTTTAAGTCTAAAGTCATAATAGTTCGTCTAACTTCAGCAGGTGTGCAACATCTTATTGGAGGGCTGAGCTGGAGATCACTTTCGAGGAACGTCTGTACTTCCAGGTCTATGTCTTCATCACCAAGGTCATCATTAGGTGTGAACACATCTCGGAGGAAAGATCCATATGCTTCTTTTTTCTGATTATTATTATTAAGCCTTTTTATTCTGAACTACAGGTACAGTAAAGTATAATTTATAAAGATTTTTTGATTTCACAAAATGTCCCTTAGTTCAGCGTGCCGCTTGGCATAGGCCTCCTCTAACATCTTCCACTGTGTTCGGTCTCTCGCAACCCTTCTCCAATGGTGTCCTGCTGTGAGTTTTTCTTCTCTGACAGCCCTGTTGTTAGTCAGTTTGCCCTTTGGCAAAGGTCTTCCCTAGAATGCCAATTAAATAGGAAATGACAGAAGGGAAGAAAAAAGATAATTTTTTTATCCCATTATAACTTTTTTGTATGAAAGAGCTAATAAAAGTAGCAGAAGCTACGGAAGTATGTCAAGATCGTAGCAGGGGAAAGGAATTGGTTTGTGCCACTGTCTACCCCTACAAGAAAGGAGCATGATAGGTATTTAAAAAACTCTGTTTAATGAAGTTTCCATTTTTATGATAAGGATATAGTTATCAATTTGTATTTGGTCAAGATTAAGATAATTATTATTTGAACATTTAGTAAACAAACAAATATTTGCCTTTAGTTTATTACTAAATAAAAACAAAAGGCCACATAAATGAAATTTACTTTTTATGGAACCACAATTTTTATGGTGTTATTGTGGTTAATTCCTACTGCCTGCGTATACAACAATTATAAAAGTCTATTTCTTGTAAAGAATTATTATTTAATTGTTTCTTGACTACACGAACATATAAATCCAATAGTGATTAAAGATAACAACAGCTACTGCTTGTTTTGAATATAAAATTACTTTCAGTAATAGGTAGGTTCTTTCAGTATATATTAATATATACATAACATAACATGACTTTGTATTCATACATAATGCATGCATGTGGTGTAAACATAATTTCTATTGAAATATATACACCATGTTTTTATTTATTTAACTTTAAGATCACGTTCAGTTAACAAAACTGAACAACCTGAGAAAGATAGGTTGTAACTCCCAAAAAAAAATTCAATCCCCATAGAAACTGCTTCAGCTGATAACATATTTCGTACGGGAGGTAAAAATTATTTTTCATACTTCAACCTATGGACCATAGGGAAAGTTGTTCAGTTTTGTTAAGGCAACATGCTCTTGAAGTTCACTTCACTTCACTTTTTAAAAAACTTTGGCAATCGGTCGTTATAAGGGGGAACAACCATTCCTGCCAATCTCAAGTTAAAGGAAAAACACTGTCATGGAGAGATTGACCGGTGAAAATATGTAGGGCCAAAAATGATTTTAGTTACTTTGGGTTACCACCTGTAATAAATGACAACACAAAATAACACAGAAAGCACCACACAAGCATAGATAATTGCAATATCATTGCACACAAAAGCATATAAAAGCATTAGTAAAAGGGAGCTATAGTTTGATCTTATACATATTAATATATTTACATAAAAGTTTTATAAGGGGAGTATTGGTAAATAAAAGTAAAATGCCAATAAAAAAACATGGTGTATATATGACAATTTTTTTTTAAGGTCTCTGTTTATGGATATGACTTGACTGCCCTGTTAGTGTGGTTGGTAATGAGCTTACCTTCTACGCCGTGGGCCGATGTATATCAGTCTCTGGTACCTACTGGTACCCATAGTACAAGTTAGAGATCAGATGACTTTGTGTGAAGTGTCCCTCAATTTATATTCGTAGCTTCCTATTTCCATAAATGTAGTAAATAACTACTTATCGAAAGATGGGATTTCAAAGGTGGTAGGGCCTTGTTCTAAACTGCCCCAAAGATGCGGCTTGGACTTCTTTGAAAGAAGAGGAAGTGGTGAAATTACTGACATGTGAGACAGTGGAGACATTCCATCTGTAGGTGTCAATGTTCCTAGTGATATAGCTTGACGCAATGAAATCTTTAGTGAATAAAACAACATAAATTTTGAATGTAAAAATTTATAATAAAGAATTATTAAAAAACAAATAACCCGACAGCGTAACGGAAATGAGGAAAACAAGCTCTAGGATCTTAGATTATTTAATGGATATATTATATCCTTTTTTTTTGCGAATCTCCATCGTGTATTCACTTCACTACGTGACATTGGCGAAATTGTGAACACACAAAAGCCACTCATCAAAGATTGAATTGAATTACAAATTTTTTAAGTTTTTGTCCGTGACTTTGTCTGCACGTATTTTAGGTAAAATGCCGCGTTTTAGACTAAAACCTACAGTGCCATCTGTTGTCGGGTAGCATAACTTGCTCACTCGATGATATCTTAACATTGAGGCTGCTATTATAGAGCGAAGCTCGGTTGCCCAGGTACTAAATACTAATATAACATGTTGCAATGCAATCAAAAGACTTATTCTACTTTTTTTTCATATTTACAGGCAAGAAACGTAAACGCAGCATCGGCAACGACTCCAAAGAACTCGCCGTTTGGGGTGAAAACGCTCGTCCAGCAAAACTCTCCAAAATATGGCCAGTGTTCGACTCCGGAGGATATGGCGACACTGCAGTCCTAACCCTTCATGTACTACAAAAATCTGCTCCAAGAAAAAATCCCCTCCTCTACAACTACTCAGACCAAGATTGCGGAATAAGTCTGTCAGAAATCAATCAAGAACCATTCAAAAGTGATCTGTCTGGAGGGTTGGCAGCGTCATGGAAACAAACACAAATGAACACGACTGTTCCAAATGATGATTTCACAAAAAGGATATTCTCCTCTGTCACCAAGCAACTACGGATCATCAACTCTCATTTCCAACGGTCAATGTTCAGATACAAATACCCAAGGGTGACAAGATCTAACATCCTTCTAGAAAGTTCCAACTCAAGGAGACCAGCGACTCATTTCAACCTGTCAATGAGCGCAATAAAGTTCCAACCGAACCCACATAATGAAAGAATGCTGCCTTGCTATGGTAATTTGGAGTTACCACTCAAGATGAAGCAGGAATCTGGTCAGATAACTCAAATCAAGCGTGAGCCGAGAGTGTATTCCATACAAAGTGCAAGAGACAGTGATAAAGTGAAGGTCAAAGTGGAAAGTGATAAGAAAAGTGAACGGGAGAAGGAAAAGGAAAGAGAAAGGTGAGTTATTGTTGTAGATGCCAATAAAGGAATTTTAAACCAAAGGATAGGCAGCTGCGTCCTTGCAATCACCAACAACGAAGGTCGAATGCTAAATATACCTCACAATTTTGCTGTGAAATTCTAGAGAGAGCTCCATGTTGAGCAGTGGACTGTTTGCCTGCCTCCTCCTGGCTATAAGGAACCTTGGCCAACCTGGAGAAGTCTAAACAGGCTGAGGACCCAAGTTGGCCGAAGCAAGGATAACCTGTGCCGGTGGGGGTTCCTAAGTAGCACAGACGCCAGCTGTGAATGTGGAGAACCCCTGCAGACCATGGCGCACCTCACTAAATTGTCCTGCGTGCCCGACCACCTGCTCGCGTGAGGACTTACTTGACGGTAACCAGAGGGCTACCACGGTAGCCGCTTTCTGGGCAAGTAAGATTTAGCCCATGTTCTTGCCGACACAAAAGAAGAAGAAGAAGTGGACTGTTAATAGGATGTTGTGATGAAGACATCCTGTACTATTGAATGAGCAATATTATTTGCAATCGGTTTATCTAAAACGGCTCTTACGATTTTGATGTAATTTACTGTACGGGGGTTTTTGGGGACGAAAAATTAATCTAGCAAAGTCTCATGTCCGGGAAAATTTGTTTTCTCTGTTTTTTTAAGCATGTTTTGAAAACAGCGCGTTTCAGAAGCCTACAGCGCCATCTGCTGGTAGGCTTTAGTTTAGATTATACAGAGCAAAGCTCGGTCGCCCTGGTACTGATACATAACGTATCTCTTCCCAGGTCATCCCATTCATCCCGTCATCACTCCTCTTCATCATCATCTTGCCACCACTGCAGACGGAGAGCTCGCATCAAGCGCTGCTCCATCGGGGTGCAGTGCCGCCGGGACCGGGGCGGAGCGCCCGCCGCGCACTCCTGGGGGCAGCTGGCTGACAACCCTGAGGTCAAGGGGCTCAAGTATCACAGGTCAGTGGCAGTCAAGGGTCGGGGACCTGTTAATAGGTAATTGGGAGACACACACACAAGGTCATCTAATTCCAAATTAAGGCAAACCCTGTACTATGGCACAGATAATATACTCTTAATACTATACTAGTACAGATGCCTCACTTCATAGAACGAATTTGTGCCGAAAATCTATGAATACAATTCAAGATCCAGCTGAATTTTATATAATTAAAAATAAATAAAAATATTTAGAGAAAAGGTATGGGCACAGCTAGTGGTTGGTTTTAAGCCCACCCAGAGCCAAGAAGAGAGGGACTAATATAATAATTATAAATACAAATTGTTCTATTACTTGCTATGATGATGCATAATTTACAATTACCTACAATTTTTTTATTCGATTACAGGCTAATGCGTGTGGAGACCCATCCTAACGGCGGCGCAAGCGTAGTTTACCTGTACCAACGGGATATAGACATGCTTAACTTTAGCCAACAAGAAGCACTTGCCAAGGAATTCCTTAAGGTTACACAATTTATACCCTATGTAAATTAAGATACTTTCTAAGGTTGTCGTAAGAATACCAACCAACCCATCTTACCGCTTTAAAACAATTTTCGCATACAACAATTTGTAAAACAAACTTATCGTTACACTTGGCTAGACTCATTATTGTATGCGATAACCTAAGACGAAATAGAAAAAAAATAAAAAAAAAATTTGGGGGACATTTCACACAAGGTCATCTGATCCCAAACTAGGCAAAGCCTGTACTATGGGTACCAGAGACTGATATACATTGATATGCATACAAAAATTAATATTCTTTATTTTGCTCCAACAGCTAGTATTCTCAGAAGACAGCGAAGGCTGGGCTCACTTCGTTTGCGGCGTAGTGCGTGGCGCCGCGGCTTCGTTCCCCTGCCTGCTCACATACTTATCTGACAACCACCCCAATCTGGCTGTGAAAGCCGGGGTACTGGCTAGAGCGTCCGATATAGAGACTACTACTATGAGCCGGTATTATCAACAGGTGAGATCTCTCTCTTTTTCTATCTGTTTATGTCTAAACTCCAAAGTCGTTCGATTAAGAGGGTAAGCTAGAAAGAAGTGTCGCCAATTAAGTGTTAAATAATTTGGCGCCCGAAATGGGACTCGTATATACAAAACTAAAAATAAGATTGTCTTACGATGATAAGGCGGGCTGTGGCTTTCTTCCCCTAAATTTTTACATAATTAGCTCAAAACCACCCTAATCTGGATGTTAAAGCTGGCGTACCGCTATAAAACTACTACTATAAGCCGGTATTATTAACAGGTCAGTCTCTTCATACTCTAAATTCATGTTCACTTAAGAAGTGTTGCCTATTGTTAGTTAATTTTGCGCCCGAAATGTGACTCGTAATTACAAAACTAAGGTAGACGTCGCACAAAATATCTATAGCTATGTCAGTTGATGCGCAGAAGTCAAGTCATATGAAAATAAGTCATTCTTGACTACTGCGTATCAATGTCATAGCCAGAGTTACGTTTAAAGGTGCAAGCGGCGGTGGAGCCATAAACATTTAAAAATTGAATTTAATTACGTTTAAACGTTATACGGTGACTAACAGTCCCAGTTTGGCCGCCAACTTTGTATTACGATGATTTGTATTTTGTATGGCCGTGGCTTTCTTCCACATTGATAATAGTCATTCTAAATCTGGTTGTAAAAGCTAAAGTACCTTCTCTAGAGCTCAGAGAGAGTATCTGACATCCTCGCTCTTTTCTAAACATTTAATAAGTTGGCGCCCGAAATGGGTCTTGAAAACATGAAAGGTAAACCGATATTATACAATACAACATGTGCAGTGATATGACATCTACCATGTGTCCGGTGACCGACTGCACAAACTTAAACCGTAGATTCTAACCATGAAACTGAACAACTTTTCCCATTTGAAATACGAAAAAAAAATTTCGACCTGCCGCCGTACGAAATGTGCTATCAAATGATGCAGTATGTATGGGAAGCAGAATTTTTTTTTCGTATTTCGACCTATGTTCCCTGGGGAAAGTTGTTCAGTTTCATGGTTAGAATCCACCGTTTTAGTTTGTGCAGTCGGTCACCGGACACATGGTAGATGTCATATCACTGCACATGTTGTATTGTATAATATCGGTTTACCTTTCATGTTTTCAAGACCCATTTCGGGCGCCAACTTATTAAATGTTTAGAAAAGAGCGAGGATAACAGTTACATCAAAATAATTTGATGGGATTCGAACTGGAGGCGATTCAAATTGGCACACAAAACTGGCAGTCATATAGAGAAACAAACAAAGAGTATTAAAAATCAATGAATCTAATGTCAACAGGTGCAACAGTCGTACGCAGCGGGCACATTCCGTTGCGGTCCGCTGCACCAGATCTCGCTGGTGGGGACGGTACATGAAGAAGTGGGCGGCTACTTCCCTGATCTCTTGAAGCTGTTAGGGCAATGTCCTTACCTGGATCTGGTGAGTCATCAAAAGAATCCCTGGTTGGTTATATCCTTGATACGGCTGTACTAGCCCACCGGTACAATTAGGTGCAAGACATTTGACAGTGTCGTGTGCATGCCACGTCACTAGATAGTAACAAGGGGAAGCGCGGAATGAAGGCGGGGTACGGGGTGCATCTGTCATGCGTCTAATTGTAATGGTCGGCTAGTAGGTTGTTCGTAGATACGTTCTGTGTAGGTAGGTACAGCCAAGACCACGTCAAGCTCCCACCCACTTCCCCTCAGCCCCCCCCCCCCCCCCTCCCTCACACCTCAACTCCGCCCGCGCCCCTTCCCCTCACCTGCTGACTCATCCAAAACATGAGGTAGTACCAATTTTTGCCGCCAGAGGGCCTATATTCACTTTGCACGAAATGACCCCACAAACGAAAGCATACACGTATCCAGGTCAACGATCCCTGGACACAATCTCTCCTCACTGATTTGGAAGTCTTGAACACACTCCAGACCTAAATCGGCGGGACCAAGGCAAATATGTAGAGGTGGGGCTTCAGCAAGGATTCTGTGTGACTGTGGGGTAACTCTCTCCAGACACACACACCTTTGGTGTGTACCAATAAATAAAATAAATAAAAAATGTATTTATTTTTCAACAAACAATTACAAGGCAGTCAACAGAATTACATTCGTACCACAGTTATAACTAACACAGTAATAATGACATTTATTAACAAAAAACCCCTCACTAGGATAAACCTGTCATGTGGGTATTTTTTATATTCCGGTTTTTAACATTAATTGTGTGTTATTTTTTGTTTTTTTTAACTGTTTGTTAAATAAACTTCTTATGTCTTCCGATTTCGTCAACAACTTGATTTTTTTCCCAGACAATGCCCTGGGGCCCCATGTCAGCAGTGGAAATGGAGCCCCAAGAGTCGAACGACGGCCCTATTCTGTGGATTCGACCCGGAGAGCAATTGGTGCCTACAGCTGAACTAGGCAAGAGCCCTATCAAGAAGCGACGGTAAGTCTTACTTTACGGCAGCAATGGTCATCGAACTGGATAACATACAAGCGGGTTCATTTAACTGCCTACTAAGTCAGAGCTCCGATATCAGAAGTAGTCAATATAGAGGTCAAAAAATCTAATATTAGATGAAACAGAGGATGGGTTAAGTTAGAGGTCAGGAGTCGTGTCAAATGTCACCATCTAGTCTGGGTAACCATCTTTCGGATCTATCTTGTGCCATTTATTGTGTCCAAAAACCCGAGTGTCACCAACAAAGCGCATTACCCTTCTGCGTCTTGAGCTATGTGCAGCACTTTTGTTAGCTAAACTTTTTGAAGCTTTGTTACCAAGCATAACAATCCTGCTTTCAATTGAAGCAATTTACGCGTGGTCAGACTCGACCATAGCTCTTGCCTGGATCTCTTCACATCCTTCAAAATGGAAGATGTTCGTGGGCAACCGAGTAGCTAAGATCCAGCGTAAGTTGCCGAATGCCCGCTGGAGCTATGTCGGCACCCATGATAACCCTACGCACCTTGCTACGAGGGGACTATTTCCGCAGTCTTTGGTGGACAGGTCCTGACTTTCTGTCGCTCCCCACTCAGCAGTGGCCATCACAGTCTCTTCCCCTGTCATCCAATGTAACAGACGCGTTACAAAATGAAGAGAAAAGGTCAGCTCTCCTCGTGACTATCGATAAGACAGTCTAGGAGACTGATCCTTTACACAAGCTTTCACTCCGATTTTCCTCATGCAGGAAAACTCTGCGAGTGACTGCGTATATGCTAAGGTTCCTTAATCTCTTGCGAAGGCAGAGAACATATAATGGATCTATATGTGAGGATAAATACCAAAAGGCTTCACAGTCTTTGGTTCGTTATTGCCAGAAGACTTCTTTCCGGTCTGAATTTCAGGCTCTCAAAAATGGACAACTTTTATCAAAATCGTTTCGGAAACTGTCATATCAAGTGACAAAATCCTTCGTGTAGGTGGCCGTCTTCGGCATGTAGAATTGGACTATGATGCTAAGCATCCAGCTATCTTACCTTCAAACCATCCACTCACAAATTTAGTAATTGATGATGTGCATGAAATGTCTCTTCATGGTGGCCCACAAGGGTACTACTTTCCGCTCGTCAAGTTATTAAGAAACGACTGTCTCGTTGCGTCCGGTGCTTTCGAGCGAAAACTGTCCCTTTCCAACCTCTTATGGGTGACCTTCCCAGCGTGCGTATCACTGCTATCAAAGCCTTCCAACGGGTAGGCTGTGACTTCGCTGGACCTGTCAACGTTATCTCTGGTCGTAGACGCCGCGGCGTCAGGTTAGAAAAGGTGTATCTTTGCCTTTTCGTGTGTCTCGCACTAAATCACTTCATGTAGAGCTGACGTGGGATATTTCAACTGATTGCTTCTGGCCGCTCTCCATCGATTTATAGGTCGTCGGGGAAGGTGTGCTCTGTTGTTGTCTAACTGTGGCACAAACTTTACCTGTGCCAAACGCCGCCTTGTAGATCATATGCAATCGGCTGCGGGAGAGGAAATAATTGAATTCAAAACGATTCCCCCTTCCTCCCCACATTTTGGTGGGGTCTGGGAGAGTGGCGTGCGCTCTGTAAAAACTCTACTGACCATGTTGTGGGAAGCCACCTTTTAACTAACGAGGAATTTCTAACTTTGATAATTCAAGTCGAAGCAATTTTGAATTCCTCTTCACTCTATCCGATGAGTAATGACCCCAATGATCTTTCAGTCCTTACTCCGGGCCATTTTTTGACGCTTTCACCTCACGGCTGTTCCCGACGATCATGACCTCACTGCTAAGGTCAATCTTTTGGATCGTTGGCATCTGCAACGATTACATGCAGACTTTTGTAAAAGGTGGATCGGTGGATTTCGTATTTCGACCTATGTTCCTTGGAAAATGTTGTTCAGTTTCATGGGCAGATGATTCAGTATTATCACACTTTTCCGTTACACGTTGTATATGTGTTTCAGGTGCAAGGGCAGCTCTAAGCTAGGGGAAAGGAGCAATCCTATTGCTTGTATTTTTCTCGCAGAACAACGATAGGGCTACTCCGTCTGCGCGCGCACCCCTCCATAAAAGCGAAGAGAGTAAAAAATCTTGGTTCTCGTTTGGCCCAGTACACTGACCGACCTACGTAAGCGCTTGTCAGTCTGTTGTCAGACATCTTCCAAGCAGTGAAACGAGTTTTTGGGCGTACTTAGCATAAGAAACGATTAAATATGTCTTGGTGTCATGTAAAAAAATTGTAAGAACAACAGTTGCAGTGTTAGCGGCGTAAAATACTAACGGTAGGGGTAAAATTTCGTAAAATTTTCATAATTTTAGTTTAAAATGCACATTCGTTACTTTGAATGCGCAATTAAAGTTAAAATGCACTTTCGTTATTTTGAATGCGCATCATAAACACATTCGTTGCCATAGATACGCCGCGGCGGGACGCTGTGACTAGTTTTGTGCATCTTAGAGCCACCGCGCACTAGGGATTTTTAGTTGGCTGATAATTTTATCGTTCTGGGAATCCGTACGTATCCTATGGTAGTGCGCGCATTTATCGATTAAAAGTTGAACTATAACTAGTACGTTTTACGATTGCGACTAAATTGTCGGCCAACAAAAATCGCTAGTGCGTGGTGGCTCTTACTGTCTCACAATAATGGTACATGTTTATCTCACTCACATGAAGGTAAAAGTGTGGGTGCGAAAGGCGTGTTAGTTTGAGTAAATGGTGACATTTTTAGGGTTCCGATACCAAAATGGTAAAAAAAAGGAACCCTTATGGTGCCGCTCTGTCTGTCCGTCTGTCTGTCACACCTCTATATCTCAGCAACCACTTACGCTATCGAGCTGAAATTTGGAATAGTTTTAGAATATAGTTGCCCAACTTAATTGCACATGAAAATTTTTTGAAAAAAGTATGATTATTAATGTAAAGGGGGCCAAAATAGGGGGGGCCAAATTTCAAATTGTCGCTACTAGGTCGAGTGGGGTATCATATGAAAGGGCTTTACTTGTACATTTTAAAATATATTTTTGTATTTTTTTAAGTTTCTTAGTTTTCAAGTTATGATGAAAAATGTCAAAAAAAATACCATTCCCCCCCCCTTATCTCCGAAGTTTGAGTAAGGGAAAATCTGAATTAATTACAGTTGACAGAGGTTTATGTAAACTTTACAGCAAAAATAAAACGATCTTTCTAAGTTGCACAGTTTTTCAGAAATCTGCAAAAAACCTTTACAAACAAATTTAGTTTTGCGGTCCTGAAAATGGACTTTATTGCTTCCAAAAATACTATAGGTATATCGGAACCCTCGGCGCGCGAGTCCGACTCGCACTTGACCGGTTTTTTAAAAGAAAAGTAACTTTTATAAACTTAAACTGACTTTATATAAACAGTAAAGGTTGACGGGCTTCGTGGCAAAGTTTCTTGGTGTATTCGAAGTTTAGGAAATAAATATAATTAACGAAAAGCAACGAAGTACTTCGGTATAAAATCTACTTGAATTTTATATTTTGCTGCGTACTTAATAAGCTCAGTTTCCTGCGATTCAATTTCCTTAATATATTCGAAACAAGTTTTCAAATATATAGAATGTTCTTCTTTTTGAATATTCAATTTTTTACAAGAATCATATAAAAAATAATTTCATCTGAGTGAGAAAGACATGTTAAAACAATCCAGTTGGCGTGGGGATCTTAAGGGGAGGCTTATGGTCCAGCTGTGGACGTCTTTCGGCTGATACGATAATTGGTGTGAAATTGAGTGATAAGGTTAGGAATATTGTGAAAATAGAACGTTGTGGCGTAAAAGAAATTGAAAAAGGAATGCTGAGATGGTTTGGTCATGTAGAGAGGATTAATGAACGAAGATTGACGAAATAGATCCACCAGGCGAGAGTGAATGGAAACGTTGGAAGGAGAAAGCATCGGCGAACCTCCAAGACGATCCAAAAAATTCAGGACGTTTAAAATGAATGCCAGGTTAAAAGTATGAACGTAGAGGAAGCGAGGGAAGTATGTCAAGATCGTAGCGGGTGGTGGACTGTGGTCTCTGCTTACCCCACAGGGAAAGAGGCGTGATCAAGCTTTTTTTTTCAGTAGATTGCCCACGTTTTTCGCAACAATACGCAAAAATTGACTCCCGAACCAGCCCCAGTCAGATCCCGGATGCCGAAAACCGGATGCCCTGAACTAAGGTTGTTTTGGGCTTTCATTCCGAGAAATAAAACTTGGAGTTAGGTTTCTTGAAGCGGTCGGGTATATTTCAATGGATTGCTCGATAGGTATCTTACCTGCCCTTGGGTACAAGGGATAGCCCAAGGGCAATCTACTGAAAAAAAAAAATTTTGCGCGGGCACGTGAGTGGATGTATGACAACATAAAGTACGTTGAAGGATATACCTAATACGGTTTAAACTCAACTTAACATTTGAATTTCGTTTTAATAAGTCACCAATCAAACTCCCTCAAGCTACCAACTTTGAATTAATCACCGCAGATTAACGTACGACCAAGAACATGTCACGCTTCACACCTAATGACTTTGGACTGTTCTTGTTTCAATTATCGTAGAGGCTAGAGTCTTGTTGCGAGCTAAGTTTGACTTGTCCTTGACTGTACTACGACGCTTCTAATGATGTCGGCTTTGGTATTGAATTTTCTGTGCTATGAGTCATACTATAACAGTAAAATAATGGCATGTATTTAATGCCATAATTTTTAATCCTTTCTTCGAACAAAATATTCGAGAGCAGCAGCAAAAATACTGAATTGCACACGAAAACTTGCTTACTAAAATATTTCAAAATAGCATCAAAAGGCGCCAAGGTTGTGTTCTAACGGACCTATGTAATGTAGCCTAACCTGTTTGATTGTCACGCAAATTTACCCCTGAACTAGTGTCGAAAGTGGTCGAAAGACAACCAAATCCCGAAGGGGATCGGTTAGGTTGTGCTAGTTTGTTTTTCTACCACCGGAAGCGAATTTGCTTGCCAAAATTCAATAGTAAGCACATTTTGGTGTGCCATCCAGTATTTCTGGTGCTATTTTGAATTATTTTAGTGCCAAAATTCTGTGTGCAATCCATTTTTTATGCACTATCTACTGATAGAAAAAAGAGCTTTTTTATTTTGATGCGCAAGCAGTATGTTTGATGTGCATTTAAATATTACCCTAAAATAATGGTACTCTCGATTCATCCGCAGACTGTTCGGTGGACTTTATAATTACGACTGTACTTAACGTAGATGTTTTGGATTCCGATCATATGCTAGAACATACTCGTACATACATACATAACATCACGCCTGGTTCCCGTCGGGGTAGGCAGAGACCACAGTTCTCCACCTGCTACGATCTTGACATACATCCCTTGCTTCCTGAACTTTCATCAATCCTTTCATACATGCTCATCGGTTTAGGGTACTTTTAACCTGGCCTTTATTCAGAACGTCCTGAATAAAGGCCAGGTTAAAACGAGGCAGTAAAAAGTTAAATTAGTCTAGTACTCAAATTATTGTAAAATTAAGAACTATGAGAGATTTATTTTTTAAATGTAGGCAAGTACACACGGCCGCACATCAGTAGAAACACTTTTGGACCTTTTGCCGTGGTAATAGAGTTGAAAAAGTTTCTACCGACAAGCGGTTGACCGTACCTCGTGTACATACACAGTCGGTCTCATCATTTTTGAGCATGAAATTGCAGGATGTAAATAAACATCTCGTAAAAACTGAAATTGCTCTTTTTCATGGTCGGAATCCGTTTCTTTCATTGGTGTATGCCTTATTTATATATATTTTACACCCTCTGTTACGTGTTAATAAAAAAAAAAATAGGTGTTCGTTCTTAAGCTTTGTAATCGCAAATAAAAATATGAGCTGTTCCACTTTGGTCGCTACAATGTATCAAACTGGTCTTTATCAGGGTTCCGTACCCAAAGGGCGAAAAACGGGAACCTATTAATATGCCTCCGATATCTCTGTCTGTCTGCCTGTCGGCGGGCTGTATCTCATGAACGGTAATGGGTAGATACATTGAAATGTTCACTGTGTGATTGCGCGTCCATAACTGGGACGGTATTTTTACCTTAGTGGAACGGAACCCTCGGTGCGCGAGTCCGACTCGCACTTGGCCGGATTTTTATTCTATTCCAGGGTTGGTCCTATAATAAAGATGTTTGTTAATATGAGTAGAGTAGAACAGTTCCTTTAAATAAGTCCTTGGTTATTATAATAGGTCTTTACCTATGAAATTGCCGAGATTTTCTTACAGATTAATGATATCATTATTCCTATTATTCTAAAGAATTTTTTTTAATTTGTCTTACATTTGAAATTTAACTTCAAGGTTATCAATTAACGCACAAAATAAAGTTTTTATTTTTAGTTTGATATACAAAACAATAGGTTCGAAAATTGTTCGTCTTAAATGTCGTCCGATTTCATCATTAGATTTGTTATACTTTTTTACAAATAATATTTTTCGAAAATTAAATTTGAGCTTCTGTTAGCTTAATGTCTTCCCAATCATGCTTAAAAAAAATAAAAATGTTGGATATTTAATTAAAAAAAAAATGCAAAAATGTTAGTACTGAAAATTGAGTTTACCTAATTCGCTATACAAAACGGCAATTTCATAGGTAAAGACCTATTATTCGAAGTAGGCTCGCATGCAAGATTGATTCCTTTTAATTAATTTTAAGGACATCATTATCATTTTAGCATTGCGTTTCTAATCTCGCAGCAAAAGTTATCAAATTTCACTTGTAATTAACGAGAATTCGATAAAGCCTAAATTGGAATTGTAAAGTTTCTAATCTAACATTATTTATAACTGGATTCAGATTGAAATTTAAACGTCAGAAGAATTATTGATATCATTAGGAAGTGATAGGATTGCTTTTTCGTCACGATTTTTTACTAAATCAACTTTCTCTGTAAGTGCTTGTAATAAATTATTTTTGGCAATTAAATTGTCACCAAATTGTAGTGTAATTTTAGTGTGTTATTTGATTTCCATAGAAAAAACAGACCTTGTCATACCAACTGCGCTATTCTGATGTAGTCTTTATGGAAAGTGAAATATGCTAAAATTAGTGGACACTATTCCTGATGGTCCCTTTAGTGACAGTCACACATTTGAAATTTGATTGTAGCTAGGGTTCCGATACCAAAATGGTAAAAAAAAGGAACCCTTATGGTGCCGCTCTGTCTGTCCGTCTGTCTGTCACACCTCTATATCTCAGCAACCACTTACGCTATCGAGCTGAAATTTGGAATAGTTTTAGAATATAGTTGCCCAACTTAATTGCACATGAAAATTTTTTGAAAAAAGTATGATTATTAATGTAAAGGGGGCCAAAATAGGGGGGGCCAAATTTCAAATTGTCGCTACTAGGTCGAGTGGGGTATCATATGAAAGGGCTTTACTTGTACATTTTAAAATATATTTTTGTATTTTTTTAAGTTTCTTAGTTTTCAAGTTATGATGAAAAATGTCAAAAAAAATACCATTCCCCCCCCCTTATCTCCGAAGTTTGAGTAAGGGAAAATCTGAATTAATTACAGTTGACAGAGGTTTATGTAAACTTTACAGCAAAAATAAAACGATCTTTCTAAGTTGCACAGTTTTTCAGAAATCTGCAAAAAACCTTTACAAACAAATTTAGTTTTGCGGTCCTGAAAATGGACTTTATTGCTTCCAAAAATACTATAGGTATATCGGAACCCTCGGCGCGCGAGTCCGACTCGCACTTGACCGGTTTTTTGTTTTGTATTGAATGATAGAAAGAATTCGTCTATAGACGCAGGGCAACACGCATGGACTTCTGTAGTGTGCGTCTCGTCTCCTAAGTATACAGTGTGTAAGGGACAGCCCTCTGAATACTGAAAAGGCATGATAAGGGCAGGCAGATCAACGTAACTGAACATATTTCAGCAAATAAAACTTATTTTTTTTCCATTGTATGTTTGCTATCTGTGATCATTATTTTCAACTATAAACAGCTCTGGTCTAGTTTCTATGACGTATTGGAATGAAGAGTTTATCAACCCTCCTCTTCCTTCATTTTCATGCTTATAGAAAGAAAGAAAGAAAGAAAGAAAGAAATATTTATTTGTTGCATTAAAAAAAAAAAAAAAAAAAAAAAAAATTTTGCGCTTAAAACTTTCATGTAATGAGAGAAAAAATCCGCCTCTCCATACAAAATGGCAAACTTGATTGGACAGTTTGAATGGAAAGGCCGATTTTTTTTTCGTTTCCTGAAAGTTTAGTTCACTGAAAGTTGTTCAATTACGTTGACTGATCATGCCCTTTCAGTATTCGAAGGGCTGTCCCTTACTTGTTTACTAATAGGTCTTTACCTATGAAATTGCCGTTTTGTATGGCGAATTTTAGGTAAACTCAATTTTCAGTACTAACATTTTTGCATTTTTCTTAGGAATTATAAATCCAATTTTTAAATTTTTTTTTAGCATTATTGGGACGACATTAAGCTAACAGAAGCTTAAATTTTTTTTTCGAAAAATATTATCTGTAAAAAAATATAACAAATCTACTGATGAACTCGGACGACATTTAAGACGAACAATATTCGAACCTTTAATTTTATATATCAAACTAAAAATAAAAACTTTATCTTATGCCTAAATTGATAACCTTGAAGTCAACTTTCAAATATAAGACAAATGAAAAAAATAACATTAGAGTTATAGGAACTATGATCTCTGTACGAGCCAGAGTTAGCCCGTACTCCTTTTAGTTAGTTGGTAGTTTGAGTGCACAAGTAAAAGTCAAAAGGCGTTTTGTCGCGTAAATGATTTATTGAACACTAATAATTTAATGCTACATTAGGCAAAAGTAGGGCGCCGCGTCGGCTAAAAATTAATGTACGATCGGGCTCGTACATGCTGGGAGGGCAAGAAAGTAAGGGATGAATTTTAAGTTTTTGTAAGAATTTAAAGTTAACAAGTTGAACTAAAGCTAAATCTCCTATGTGGCTTTTTGCGTGGCGGGCACACGTCGCAGTTGCTGGCTCGGGTTGACATCTCAATGATTTCCGGTGGTTGTCGCTCGACGTCACGGCGTTCGCGTCGTTGTGGTTGTGGTTGCATCGCTGTGCCATTACCATTAGTATGCCTGCCTTTGTAACGTTTGTGTGCAACGTATATAGCGGATAACAGGAGTCCTCCCACCACTAAATAAAGGACTGAATATTGGTGAATGTCGTGGGAGCTTAGGTTAGCCGGTAGTTTTTCTCGTTCTTTGAGTAGTTTCAGTTTCGCGTCCAACTCGCGATGGCTTTCTTCTGTGTTTGTCGTTGTTAAGGTCTGAAGTCCGCTCAAGTTGAACGTTGGGTAGTCGTTGCTGAAGTGTAGATTCGGGTCTGTTATCTCTGGAATATCGAGATTGATTTCTATTTTGTTCCCAAAGTGATTGTAGGCGAAGACAGTGGTATCGTCGCTCTGAAGTAGGCATCCTTCTTCCAGGTCTAGTATGCCAACTTTTGTTAATTTGATTGTTGAAATCCTGTTCTCGCACAATATTCTTGCCTGACATGAATTGCAGCATAAATAAAGCCATCTATTTTGTTTGTTCAGTTTTATCCAGCTGTTCACGCATGTTTTTGTTTGTGTGTTACATTGCAAATTAGTTTGTTGATTTAGTATTTGTGCTTCACAGGGTGCGTGCCGGCTTCGAAGGCTAATTATTGGATGGATCGTATTACAAATGTAGCGTCCTTCACTAGGCTGTGTGCAGTGATCCAAGTCTCTATCTTCTAGGGGTAGATATACATTGCTCTTTAGGTAGATAGCAATGTATGACGTACTAAGTATAACTGACGTATACTGCTGGTTTACTATGTTCATTGGCAGAGCGATTGGTCGGTAGATCTTATACTCATCGTCACTTGTCAGTGGTATGTGAACTTCCAGCAGTAAGTATGTCGATGTAATGCGTGCTCTGACATACAACAACTCGTAGATGTCTTTGATGTTCTCTTCGATGTTATTGTCTTTGACTGGTAGTGATAGGCCTTTAGCTACTTTGGCAGTGACCATATGCAGTTGTTGAATAAGCTGTTTAGGTGTGAAGAGATGAACATCGAAGTGGCCGTTGTAGAGGTTCGTTAAAGTGTTCAGTAGCACGTCTTGCGTTCTTTTCAGGTTGACGAGTATCAATGAAGCGGTAAGTGACGCCGCATTGAAGTCGTTCATAGTTGACATTATTTCTACTTTTTGTGTTAATCTGTTTAGGTTATTCTCGGTTGCCAGTATGTAGTCGCGTATTTTCTGAAGTTGCTGTTTCATGAAGTACTCGTTATTTTTTATAATGTCGTTTTCTGCTTCTACAATGCTGGTTTGGTTTTTTATAAGCTCTAGTAAATAATCCTCGTTCATTTGTATTATATTTATGTCTCTTTCGTACTTTTTAGCAAATTCATCGTCTAAAACGCCAAAAAGAGCTCGCGCTAAGCTGCCAACGCCGTTGATAAGTCCTCTCTTCTTGCGGCTCAAGTGAGGGTTAAGTATTAGTGCATTATAGTCATCCAGATGTTTAAGCTCGTGTTGAAGTTGAGCAATGACTGGTTCACACGGTTGTTCTTCTATTCGTTGGCAAATGTTGCTAAGAGCTGTTATGTATTTCGTTACTTGTTTAGTGCCTTGCCAATATGTTGATATGTTGTAAAAAATTAACAAGGTCCATTCGTCATGAATCATTTGAAGTTCTCTAATTTCGTCAAAATAAATTGGGCGGTTGCCTTCTATTGGCGTAAGTTTAAAGTTCGATAAAGGTTGGGCCCAACTTGTAGTTAAAGTCATTGATAATGTTATCAATGTAAACAACATCATTGTGACGTTACTGCTGACTGGTGTTTTGGTTCGTAAGCGAGCGGATCGGGTTACCGGGTGCGCGTAGGCGCTATGTGTCGAGTCGTTGTATGTGTCAAGTTCAATATGGACCGCTTTGGTGGCCATACAAATAAAGATGGCGATGTATCCTTTGTTTGTTTTTACCCCTCTCCCACGGTTTAGTATGACGTCCACGTGGCCAGTGTAGTCGACACCAGTGTGGGTGAATGGACGAGACGGAGTCACCCCTCACGGCAGGTAAGTTTCCCATTAATTGTTCACTTTTAATAGGTTTGAATCGGTGGCATCTAACGCATGAACGTAGGACGGATTTTGTTGCTCTATTTCCGCCTATTATCCAATATTGTTGTCTGGTTTGCGCTAGTGTAACTCGAGCGCCTCCGTGCAACGTTTGCTTGTGTGCGTGCTCGATTACAAGTGTAGTGAGGCGACCTTCATGGGGTAGGATAGCTGGATGTTTAGCCTTTTCAGGAAGGGAGGACAGATTTAAGCGACCCCCGACCCTCAGGATGCCTTCATCGTCCAGGAAGGGTGTTAAGTTCAGAAGTTTGCTCTTTAGTTTGACTGTTCCTGTCTTCTTGATACTTTCAATTTCGTCATAAAAGTACTCGTGTTGTACGTTCCTGATAAGAAGTGTCGTCGCATTATCAAGTTCACGTAGTGATAAGTTTGTTCCAGATAATCCAGTCCGATGGCGTAGTATTGTTTTGTAACGTAACACCCATGCGAGGCATCGTACGACACGTGTCAGGCTGCCGCAGCGCTCGATGAGTCGTTTTGTTATTTTACCGCCACAGTTAGGTGATTTAATTGCATAACATTCGAAATCTCGTTCTTTATCAGTTGTAAATGTTTTTGTCTCTTTTTTTAAGTCTTTTGACGTTAGCCACTGAGGTCCATGCCACCACAGGTTGTAGGTAAGTAGTTGAGACGGATGGAGGCCTCGTGTTGCGCAACCAGCTGGGTTTTCTTTCGTGTTTACGTAGTGCCACTGGATTGCAGGTACGACGTTTATTATCTGGACAGTGCGGTTCGTTATATAGCGATCCCATCTAGTGTTAGACCCTTGTAGCCAGGCCAGCACCACCTGGGAATCTGTCCAGCAGTTAATTATGAGTTGGTAGTTGTCGAGAGCGGCCTTTACTTTCTTTAATAGTTTTGTAAGAAGTAACGACGCACAAAGCTCCAGACGTTGGAGACTGGTCTTCGTGGCCCGTGGCGCCAGCTTTGTTTTTGCAGCGAGTAGAGTAATCACGTAGTTACCGGCTTCGTTGATAGTTCGGCTATAAACGGCACAAGCGTATGCCTTCTCGCTCGAGTCGCAAAATCCATGTAGTTCGATCGCTTGCGACGTTGCGTTGATCCATCTAGGTATAGATACTTGAAGGTCGTTGCGTAATGTCTCCCATTCTTTAGCCACTTTTGCAGGAACATTTTCGTCCCATTGGATGTTGTTGGTCCAGACGCATTGGAACAGAAGTTTGGCTTTAACCGTTACAGGCGCCACCCAGCCGAGAGGATCGTATATCTTGCTTATTTCTGACAATAACAAACGTTTGGTGTATGTTGTTTTATTAGTCGGTGGTAGTGACATAGAAAAACAAAAAACGTCTTTGCTCGTGTTCCAGCCCAGTCCAAGCGTCTTAGTTGGTTCGTCTTGTTTGAAATTAAATACGTGCTCGCAGCTCTTTTGTTTTTCAGTTAGCTGATCGAGTATTGCCGGTTCGTTGCTCGCCCACTTGCGTAATGTGAAACCACCTCTTTGTAATAAGCAGTAGAGTTGGTTTTGCAGTATTTTTGCGCCTTCAATAGTGTGGTGGCCCGTAATGACGTCATCCATGTAAAACTGTGTTCTCAATGCCTTTTCAGCTTCCGGGTATGCCTGCCCCTCATCGCTGGCTAATTGTTGTAAAGTGCGCATGGCCAGGAAAGGCGCGGCTTTCATCCCGTAGGTGACAGTGGTAAGTTGCCATTCTCTTAGTGGTTCGTTTGGTGAAAAGCGCCAGATGATCTTTTGTAGAGATTGTTGATCTTGATGTAGGTAGATTGCTCTGAACATTTTTTCGATGTCCGCTGTTAGAGCGTACTTATAAGTTCGCCATGTAAGGATCAGCGTTAAAATGTCTTTTTGTAAGTTAGGGCCCTTCTCCATGAGATCGTTGAGGCTGTATTTTGAGGTAGAGGGCATTGAGGCATTGAAGACAGTTCTTAATTTGGTGGTCGTTGACCCTTCTTTTTGGACCCCATGGTGTGGTAGAAAGGCTTCAATTTGGTTATTGGCTGAGTTGGCGGCTGGAATCATATGGCCCATATCCATATATTCTTCTATGAATTGTTTGTAAAGTTTAGCGAAATTTTCCTTTTTTGCCATTTTCCTCTCTAGTTGTAGGAATTGGGAGACGGCTTGTGGTTTAGTTTTCCGAGCTTTTCGCCAAAATCTGGTTTCAAGGGCATTTTGACGACGTACTGGCCCGTGTTCATTCGCTCTGTAGTTTCAACGTAGTTTTGTTCACAGAAGTCTTCTGCGTTAGTTTTTTCGCTCTGGGTAGAGATTTCTTCTGTTTCCCAGAACTTAGTTATGGAGTCTAGTTCGTTCAGTGTGACTAGACAGTTGAAAGTTTTGACGCTGCCGCTGAGAATCCATCCCAGCTTGGTATGCTGGGCTACCGGTGAGTTAAGGTCACGCCGTAGGACACCCTCATCGATAATTTTTGAGTAAATATCAGCGCCAAGTAAAATGTCGATTGGACCGGGCACGTTGTGATCCGGGTCAGCTAGTTTTAGGTTTTGTAGATAGTCCCATTTCGTAGTTTTTATTGTTGAGTTAGGTAAGTTATTTATAAGTTTTTTCATGATGAGAGCTTCAGTTTCGAATGTAAAATCGGAGTGGATTGATTTACATTCCAGTGTAAGTAGACCCTTGCAGTTACCGAGGGCTGCCCCGATGCCAGTGACCACGGCGCTCATTTTTCGACGTTGTAGTCTAAGTCGCTGCGCTGCGTTCTCAGTTATAAGGGTGACCTGAGAACCTTGGTCTAAAAGAGCGCGTAAAGTTATGTAGTCGCCTTCTAAGTTTTTCACCAATATCTGCACGGTTGTGAGTAAAACTTCTTGGTCTTCAGAGTTCACGCAGTGGCTGGCTCTCGAGTTTGATGGTAGGGGCGGCGGCATGTTAGTTGATTGCGAGTTATTTTGTTGGTCCACATGGAGTAGTGTGTGGTGACCTTTATTGCATAATTTACACGTTTTCTTCGAAGTGCAATGTTGTTCACCGTGGCTATACAAGCAATTTTTGCAAACACGTAGTTTTGCCGCAGTGTCGTTTCGCTCTTTCGCACTCATGCTTAGGAAGTTTTTGCAATACATCAAAACATGATCCTTATTGCAAAGTGGGCATATTTTGATAGCAGCATGGTATGACTTAGACCACTTATCTGACTTCTTAAAGTTCATCGACTTTTGTTCGCATGATTTAAAGTTGAATCGTTGGTTTGGTTGAGTTGAAAACGAAGTAGTTTTTTGTTGATTTTGAGTTTGTTTTATAGCTTCAAAAGCCATAAACTTCGCTTCCAGAAAATCGATGAATTCTTGGAGGTCAGGTAGTTCCCGTGGGTTGGTCAGGTGTTGAATGTAGTCCGCATATGTAGTAGAATCGAGTTTCGGTAGGAGTAGGTGAACTAATAGCGGGTCCCACGTTTCTATACCGAGGCCCAAGCTGTGCAGTCCATTCAAACATTCTAATAAGGTGTCGTGTAGCTTCTTTATGTTTTGAGCCGACGGGATTTGAATGTTAGGTATGTTGAGAAGTGCGTTGACGTAGGACGAAAATAAAAGACGTTTATTTTCATAGCGATGCTGAATTATCTTCCAGGCTGCGTCATAGTTTTCAGCGCTGATAGAAAGATGTTGAATTAACTTCTCTGCTTCACCCTTGAGTTTGGTTTTAAGGTGCTGCATTTTTTGAGATTTAGTTAGTAGTGGGTTATGGTCGATAGTTTCAGTAAATAGGTCACGAAATGAAATCCATTGGTTGTAGTTACCGGAAAATTCAGGAATTTCCATTTTTGGTGTGGTTTTGTCGTAATGAGCACCGGTCCAAAGTCTCAAGTTTAGGTTCTTTTTTATGGCATCATATCTCGCCTCGTGGACTTTATATTCCTTTTTATAGTTTTCTCTATCTTCTCCCGTTAGTTCAAAGTCTATTTTCCAATGAATTTTGTCTATTGCGTCCCATTTATTTTGTAGATTTTTAAGGTTGTCTTCCAATTCCCACTTTTCTATTATTTTATCATATTTGATTTTAGATGTAGCGTGTGCGAACGCGTTGAAGTTTTGTATTTGTTGTTTTAAGAGATTTTTTTGTTCTGGCGTAGGCCCTGCTGCAGCTGCTGCCGTTTCCTGTTGGTGCGATGACCTTCCAGGTTGCTCTTCGGGACGTTCAGCTGAAGGTGGAGCCGCGTTTTCCAAAAGTTGAAGTTTCCTGGTTATGATATCCATCTTAGTTTGTTCGTACAATATTTTAGTTCGTTCAAAAGTGTTTTCAGTAAAGTATTTATCAGTTTTGTCCTTGCTTTTACACAGGACTCCGTTGTTGCTTTCAAACTCCGTCCAGAAGGCGTCTAAGTTATCAAGACGCTCAGCTAGGTAGCTAAGAGTTTTTCTCGACGAGCTGTCCTTCTTGTAGTTAGTCACCAGTCGAAAAATGTTGTCGAAACAATGTCCTTGCTTCTCCAAAAGTTTGTTAAATAGCTCAGCTGCCATTTGCTCCAAAGAAGGAGATTTTTCGGCGTTTTGTTCAGTTGACATGTTGAGTTAGGTAGTTTACCCAATCTGGTTCGTTAGTTGATTGAAGGCCGTAGGTTCCACAGTCTTCCGTTATCTCCAAGTCCTTGCCGTAGTAAGGGTCCTGAAGCAGTTATGTCAGTGCGTGCAAACACACTGTGATGACGTGCGACTTCTCAATACACTGGTGATATCCGCTGGTGGATGGCCAATGTACCGATCCGCAATCACAGTAGTTACACAACACTAACAGTTCACAAGATCGAAGGACCAAAAAGGATGTACGAGCCAGAGTTAGCCCGTACTCCTTTTAGTTAGTTGGTAGTTTGAGTGCACAAGTAAAAGTCAAAAGGCGTTTTGTCGCGTAAATGATTTATTGAACACTAATAATTTAATGCTACATTAGGCAAAAGTAGGGCGCCGCGTCGGTTAAAAATTAATGTACGATCGGGCTCGTACAATCTCATTAATCTGTAAGAATATTTCGGCAATTTCCTAGGTAAAGACCGATTATTATATTATAAATAAATATTTAAATATTTTTTATTTGCAAACAACAAACATCGGTAATGTTTTACAGCAACAGTACGAGTATACAGTTTGCCTAAAAATATAACAATTTTTGTGCCAACTGACATCTAAGCTAGGGAAACCTGTGTTTTAGATGTCAGCATTCCTTGCAATGACTACATCGAGAGACAAACAGGGATTGCATATTATAAAATCATAGTTTTGTACAATCAACGACAGGTCAAGCCGGACACTCGCAGCGTGGCTCTAGCCAGTACATAGTGAAATAAGAACAGTGCCCTTACACCCGTTATAAGTATTAGTCATTAAACCTGCATCATATGCAACACACGTGTTTCTTATTTAACGCTGTTCCGGGTCTCATCACCGCACTTCAGAGCTCTGTGATCGCTCCCACCTCACGTGCAACCCCGCTCTGCTTCCAGCGCGGGCATGAACGAGCTGCGCAACCTGCAGTACCTGCCGCGCTGCAGCGAGGCGCGCGAGTTCCTGTTCGAGGACCGCACGCGCGCGCACGCCGACCACGTGGGCCACGGGCTGGACCGCATCACCACCGCCGCCGTCGGTCAGTGCCCACACGTGCATAGGGCTCCGGCACACTCACACCCACACTCACACTCACACTCACACCCCCCACAC
The DNA here is from genome assembly GCA_947532105.1 of Athrips mouffetella. Classification (NCBI taxonomy): domain Eukaryota; kingdom Metazoa; phylum Arthropoda; class Insecta; order Lepidoptera; family Gelechiidae; genus Athrips; species Athrips mouffetella. The sequence goes on along the minus strand of OX383981.1, from coordinate 14,395,366 downwards.
TACATACAGCGAGGCGCGCGAGTTCCTGTTCGAGGACCGCACGCGCGCGCACGCCGACCACGTGGGCCACGGGCTGGACCGCATCACCACCGCCGCCGTCGGTCAGTGCCCACATGTGCATACGGCTCCGGCACACTCACACCCACACTCACACTCACACTCACACCCCCCACACTACATACAGCGAGGCGCGCGAGTTCCTGTTCGAGGACCGCACGCGCGCGCACGCCGACCACGTGGGCCACGGGCTGGACCGCATCACCACCGCCGCCGTCGGTCAGTGCCCACATGTGCATACGGCTCCGGCACACTCACACCCACACCCACACTCACACTCACACTCACACCCCCCACACTACATACAGCGAGGCGCGCGAGTTCCTGTTCGAGGACCGCACGCGCGCGCACGCCGACCACGTGGGCCACGGGCTGGACCGCATCACCACCGCCGCCGTCGGTCAGTGCCCACATGTGCATACGGCTCCGGCACACTCACACCCACACTCACACTCACACTCACACCCCCCACACTACATACAGCGAGGCGCGCGAGTTCCTGTTCGAGGACCGCACGCGCGCGCACGCCGACCACGTGGGCCACGGGCTGGACCGCATCACCACCGCCGCCGTCGGTCAGTGCCCACATGTGCATACGGCTCCGGCACACTCACACCCACACTCACACTCACACTCACACCCCCCACACTACATACAGCGAGGCGCGCGAGTTCCTGTTCGAGGACCGCACGCGCGCGCACGCCGACCACGTGGGCCACGGGCTGGACCGCATCACCACCGCCGCCGTCGGTCAGTGCCCACATGTGCATACGGCTCCGGCACACTCACACCCACACTCACACTCACACTCACACCCCCCACACTACATACAGCGAGGCGCGCGAGTTCCTGTTCGAGGACCGCACGCGCGCGCACGCCGACCACGTGGGCCACGGGCTGGACCGCATCACCACCGCCGCCGTCGGTCAGTGCCCACACGTGCATAGGGCTCCGGCACACCCACACTAACACTCACACCCCCCACACTACATACAGCGAGGGTTCCGTCACGTTCACACTTACACCCTAAGGGAGCAAGTGAGCGGGTGGACCGCCTGGTGTCTTTATTAGTGACAAAATTTTACACTAATAAGACAACAAAGGAAGTTACTCACAATGTGAACTTAAATGGTTACGTCTCGTGTGCCGGTAATTTCACTGGCTCCCTTACCCTTCGAACCGAAGCAGCAGTGCAAACACTGCTGCTTCACGGCAGAAATAGGCAAGAGGGTGGAATTTTCCCAGACAGACTTTGCACAAAAGCCTTACCATCTTCAAAATATAGCTGGGGAAGTATAGTTTGAGGTGATCCGGATTAGTGTCTTTCTTTCTCTATATGAGTAGAATAAAACTAAAGTTAGGTTATCCGATTAAGGCGCGTGCCAGTCTTAAACTGCGAACGGCTGGTTTTGATACTTTACTGCGTATCAATTTTAAATTATTCTCTTTACATGGGTTGCTTTCTGACATACTCAACTGGATTCGTTTGAGGTAGTTCTTAGTTCTCAAGGTGGGTAACGCGCTTTGCTTTGATATCTCCTAGCACAGGCATTGTTTGCTTAAAAGGAGGCATCATGTTACTTCATTTTTGTAAAACAATTGACAACCGCTCAATTTCGGTAACCTCATAAAATCTCCACTCTCCAGGAGATTAGGTTCCACGCTTCTCGAAAATTTTATTTTTTTCACGTTTTACTCCGTAATTTTAAAGAATTTATGAAAATTGTACAATTCTTGCGTTGACGTCACAACTGAGGCTCCAATACAATTTTGATATAAAATTCTAAAGGAGCCTCAGCCGTGACGTCATCACCGGAAAAAATTTACGACATTTTAAACTCAAATAAAGTTTTATAAAATGAAAAAATACGTGTCGTATTATTCTATAATCTTGCAGAAAATACAGTAAAATGGGTTGCATGTCACAATGAATGGTTGTCAATTAATGAATAAAGATTATTATTATTAGTGTCAAATTATTTCACTTATAAGACAGTGGGTGTCATGAACGGTGGTGACCACTTACCATCAAGTGGCCCACCTGCTTGTTTTACCACTTGTGTCATAAAAAAGATGTTAAAATTAGTTCACGGGGCCGTTACAAATAGTATAGAAAATTCAAATCTAGAGTTATCGACATGAGTGGTGTAATTTTATTTATACTTCCCCCTCTAAAAAGATTAAGTATTTTATTCACAGAAAACAGTGAATAAAAAGCACTTAATCACTATTTTGATGTATGAATTTAGAAGACACCAATATATTCGACCTCCATCTCAATGCTATAGAACCTCCTTATATCCTGGGCGACCGAGCTATGCTACTCAACAACAGATGGCGCTGTAAGTTTCTTGAACGCACTAAAACGCGCTAAGAAATAAAGACGGTGAAAACGAATTTTCCCAGACATGAGACCTAGCTATATCGATTTTTTGCCCCCAAAAACCCCTGTATACTAAATTTCATCGAAATCGTTAGAGCCGTTTTTGAGAAACCGATTACAAATATATATACAAAAATTGCTTGTTTAATAGTATAGGATTTTCGCTTAAATCTTTCTTTTTCTCGTAGTCATGGTATAAAGTATAGTATGCAGCATTGTGGCTAGTCAGTTGTACCGCCTTTTCAACTTGTGTTGGACGAACGGCCAAGTACCAGGTGACTGGTGCAAGGCTGTGATTGTGCCGCTGTACAAGGGAAAAGGGTCACAACAGGACTGCAAAAATTATCGCGGGATAAGCCTTCTCAGTGTCGTCGGCAAACTGTATGCAAAGGTTTTGATTGAAAGAGTGATGAAAGATACTGACGATAAAATATGGGATGTACAAGCGGGATTTAGAAAGGGAATGGGATGTACAGATCAGGTCTTTTCCTTGCGGTGCATAGCTGAAAAGTTTTTGGCTAAAAACCAAAAAGTCTACTGCGCGTTCGTGGATTTGGAAAAGGCCTATGACCGAGTGGTGAGGAATGAATTGTGGTCAGCATTGTCTATGTATGGGGTAAACGGTCATCTGATTCAAGCACTGAAATCTCTCTATGAGGATTCCAGTGCTTGTGTCAGAATAAACGGGGCGTACACTGAATGGTTTAGCATCGAAAAAGGTGTTAGGCAGGGATGTGTAGCGTCACCTTGGCTGTTTAACCTGTTCATGGATAATTGTTTGATTGATCTGAAAGAGAGTATGTGTGGACTGAGAATGAATGAGTTACTCATCAAATGTCTTCTCTACGCTGATGACCAAGTTGTACTTGCGTCATCTGCTGACGAGTTGCAGGAGATGGTAACAATGATGAATGTGGCTTTGGAAAGGAAAGGAATGAAAGTAAATGTAAGCAAGACTAAAGTAATGGTACTTGAAAGAGAAGAATGTATGACAGAGTGTTCTATATTAATAGATGGTGAACAAGTCGAACAAGTGAAGGAGTTTGTGTATCTGGGCTCAAAGTTTACGAGAGATGGAAAGTGTGAAAGTGATATTGAAAGAAGAGTGAATGCTGGAAACATGGTGAATGGTGCCCTGCACGCCTTTATGAGGAGTCAAAAGGTGTCTCACAAGGCTCGTTTGGCTGTTCATGGGGGAGTTTTGGTACCAACACTGATGTATGGCAGTGAAAGCTGGGTATGGCAGAAGAAGCATGAAAGTAGAATTAATGCAGTGGAAATGAGAGCGCTAAGGAGTATGATTGGTGTTAAATTGAGTGACAGGATTAGAAATAGTGTGATAAGAGAACGGTGTGGCGTAAAAGAGGACGTAGTGACCAAAATCGAGAAAGGGATGCTGAGATGGTTTGGTCATGTAGAGAGGATGAATGAACGAAGATTGACGAAAGAGATCTACCAGGCGAGAGTGAATGGAAACGTTGGAAGGGGAAGGCCTCGGCGAACGTACCAGGACCAAATTCAGGACGTTCTGAATAAAGGCCAGGTTAAAAGTACCCTAAACCGACGAGCATGTATGAAAGGATTGATGAAAGTACAGGAAGCAAGGGAAGTATGTCAAGATCGTAGCAGGTGGAGGACTGTGGTCTCTGCCTACCCCAACGGGAAAGAGGCGTGATGTTATGTATGTATGTATGTATGTATGCAGCTCTTGAAAAAAAAAGGGATTTAAATCGAGGGCCATGAATCACTTGCGTCGCTCAGGATTCCCTGCGGACTCCTGCGGTCGTGATTCAGTCGTTAGAATCCTTCACTTGCTCGTGATTCATCTCTGGCCCTAGCTTTATTACAATTTACTATTTTTTTTTCCTTTTCAGGTGTGCTAAAAGGCATCCACTGCAACGATGAATCGGACCGCGGTCGTATCACTAAAGACGTGGTAGCTTTCCACGCAGCCGACTTTAACAAACTAGTGCAACTATTACAACTGGATTTATACGAGCCACCGATTTCGCAGTGTGTATGCTGGTAAGTTTACAAACAAATTATTGTTTCCGATAAAATTCCTATATGTTTTTTTTTTAATGTAACAAGTAAGCAAGCGAGCTTGAGGGCCACCTGATGGTAAGTGGCCACCACCGCCCATAACGCCTACTGACTTATTAGTAGCATAATTGACGCTAACAAGGCAGCAAAGCGCGTTGCCCACCCTGAGAACTAAAATGGTGTGTCTCATGTGCCTGTAAATTCCCTGGCTCCCTTGCCCTTAAAACCGAAACTTCTGCTTCACCGCAGAAAAAAGCAAGAGGGTGGTACTTCCCCATACAGACTTTGCACAAAAGCCCTACCACCTTAGGTTGGTTTCAATAATCAACATCAATTACGCAGCGTGTAACAGAAAGGTATGATAATACTAATCTGCCTATGAAACTGGACAACTTTTCCCAAGAAACATAGACCGAAATACAAAAAATCAATTTTGACCTCTCATACCAAATGCGCTATCAGCTGATGCAGTTTTTATGCGAGTTCAAAAATTGATTTTGTTTTATGACCTATGTTCCTTGCAGGGTTGGCCTGAATAATTATCGTGATAATTATCTTGATAATTATCGTTGATAATTATCATGATAATTACGTGTTGATAATACGAGTAACTGTTATTGTACAAAACAAAACGAAGTAATATATATGTGTATCCAAACGCATGTTTTTTCGTCACAATATCAAGCGTGTATCCAAACGAACGCCAAATGTCATTCATCTACAGGGGAACTCCCCTCACTGTTATTTGTTTTCGTGAACTGTAGTTTGTGCGCTGCGAAATTATATAAAGAAAAACATTATGCCTAGAAAACTTAATCCAATATGGTCAAAGTTTCACTGCATTAAAACTAAAAATTGTGGTTTATGGGCTAGATGCAAGAAATGTAAAAAAGTAATGTAGGGAATCTTGCGATAAATGAAAATATATACGTTATTTGATATGATAGTTAGATAATTATCGGATAATTATCAGAGAAAATAATTATCTTGATAATAGCCAACTTATGTTCCTTGGGAAAAGTTGTTCAGTTTCAGTATTATCACAACTTTCCGTAACACGTTGTATACACGAGGAAAAGGGTCGGCCCTATTAGGCTACCCTGCGGGACACCATATGTGACGGGTAAGTATATTATTGCAAACAGTATTTATTTTGTTGTGGGGAAATAATAATCAGTTTAAAGATTCAGATAATTTGATTCAATGTAGATTCTTTACAGAATAGTTATTGAATGTCATGCTTTGCAATGCAAATAGAGCGAGTCTACACCGTTTCGGATCGTGCTATGGCAGCGTAAAAGAAACGGCAAGAAACCACTGCAGCACGGCCTACTTAAGAGTCGGCTTTTTCAATGTGTTTCTTGTTATTCGCTGGAATATCAGAGCACCATACCTCTGTCATTGATATAGTCATATGTAAGCTTTTTTTAGATAACATTTAGTCTAGGCAACGAAGCGAATGAAACTTTGCTGGAGTATTACACTACATGAGACAAACCTTACATAACATACATACATAACATCACGCCTATTTTCCGTCAGGGTAGGCAGAGACCACAGTCCTCCACCTGCTTCGATCTTGACATACTTCCTTTGCTTCCTGTACTTTCATCAATCCTTTCATGCATGCTCGTCGGTTTAGGGTACTTTTAATCTGGCTTTGACAAACCTTCTATAAAAAAAAATCGGTACTTTTAATTTTTCCATACAAAAATTTCAAAAAATGTATGAAACATTTTTTTTTGTAATTTTTTTTTTGATATTTTGAATTTACATTTAATTCATGATTCTTTATCATCCTGTCAAATAAAATCTGCCTGAGAAATTAATATTGTGGTCAACTGCTTCGTTTCCTACACTAATTTTCTTTACACATTCTTCCGAGTCCACCTTTTCCATAAACTTCTTGATCAGTTCTGGGCAATTGTGATTGCTTTCCTGTTCCCAAACTTTCTCGAAAAAGTGCTAAATAGCATTTCATTTACTCTTTCCAGGCTAGAAGAGGCGAAGTTAAACCAGCTAAGGCGAGAAGGCGTTCGATACTCCCGGCTTCCTCTGTGCGCGGACGACATTTACTTCTTGCCGCGTAACATCATACACCAGTTTAGAACGGTGTCCGCTGTTACCTCCGTCGGTGAGTTGTTTATTTCAAGTCTTTAATTATTTAATGTGAAACCTTTACATTTACATTTTAGGACATTATATCGCAATTTTCGAGTTATTCAAGGTGAAATGCAACGTTTAATTCAAAATACGCAAAACCTCTCCGGGGGTAGTCCCAACCATGTAGCTGAATATCTTTTGTTCTACAACTTTTGAAAATTAAATTAACCAGTTCGAATTTTAATTTGTATGGAGATATTATTTTTTTTATTTTTTTTTTATTTTAAAAACTACTGAACCGATTTTGATGAAACTCTTTTTGTGGTAATTGTTTGACTTATACACTGGTACATGTTTTGTTTTTTAATGCGGAATTCGCGGCCAATAGCTATTATAAATTTGTGCATAAAAATTGCTGTTACGTTTAGTTAAAATTGCTGAAACGAAACTGCTTAGCAACAGATGGCGCCACTGGGTTCCCAAAACGCTTCTTCTTTGTTATTTCCTGATTTTGCGGCTTTTGTGAGAACATTTTTGAGGTCACATATTAAAATATAATAATTATTTCCTTGCTAAAGTGACATAATTTTTGTATACACGTCTAATTGCACCTTTAGTGTGACGCGACGTGTTGTAATTGTCATCATCATCATATCGTGTGGGTTGCAAGGTCGATGACCGACTTCACGAAACCCTGGTGTCAGAGTTGTTGAGCCGCCAAAGACCTCTGACACGGCTCGTAATGCATGGCATGTAATTGTTGCAGACAAATAGTAAGATTCGCTGTTTACAATCGGCGGGCAAATTGTTAAACGACGTCTGCAAATTGTAAACGGGTTTAAGCCCGAGTCACACTGAGGCGGTAACGGAAACGTTCCGGGGGCGGTATTTTTTTGTAAAGTATGAGTTTTTATGCACCATGTGACATTGAAAACCGGTCGCGTCGTGGCATTTTCTTCCCGTAGATCCGCCCCCAGACCGCTTTCGCAATCATACCGCCTCTGTGTGACTTGGGCTTTAGATCACTGGTGCTTTTTAGGTTCGTTAGCCACGGTAAACCCAACCTAACCGTTAAGTTGTTTAAACTTGTAGCCTATAACTAGTGGATGATCTAGACGCTTCTAACAATACTTCATTTGTCAAATTACGATAAGTAGTTTATAGCTCAATATTTTTATCCAAATGTTCTTTGACAACCCAGGACAAATTACGGCCGACAATTTTTTTTATGGAAGTGTTTCTTAGGTCCATCCAAACATATCTAGAATGTTCCCTGCCGATCCCATTTTCGCTCCCCCCTCCCCCCCCTCGAAAAGGTCCCTAATTTTAGATTTTTCTATTTATCTCTAAAACAGTTGAAGTTAGGGGAAAGTCGTCAATCTAAGACTTGATTGTTATAAAATTACCAATCTATAGACACCTATTTTATTTCGATGTGACCTACAGTACCTGAAATATAGCTACAAACAGTTCACCAAAAATTAAAAATTATCTTCAAATAATTTTTTGTACTAACTTTTAACAAAAACTACTGGAGTTGTGGCAAAATTATCTAAAAACATGTGAATCTTGATACATTTAAGAATAAAACGAGACATAATTCATCATTATTGCAGCACTGGTTCTCGATTTACAGCGAGTTACATCAAACACCCTGAGATAATTTTATAGGACAAAAGAAGTAAGAACAGTGAAACTGACGTTGTCTTTCAGGATTAAATAATGGCACTTAAAATTTAAATACATCAAAAAAAAAACAATTTCCCCTGAAAATCTAAAAGATTTAAGCTTTAAGTAACTAGATGGCGTCACTTGTATAATAAAATAAGAAATAAAATATAATAACAAATAGGTTGCTTCTATTTTGAAGCATGAGATGTCAGACGATAGCTCTTGTCATGTTCTATTAAAATATATATATAAAACATTTTTTCGAATGTTATTTGTTCGTTAAAATATTAAAAAGTTTCGCTCGAGGTTTCCGCTTGAACTATTTTTCACCATAAATCACATTTGCAGCTTATGACTCAGGAGTAAAATGAATACAGAAGACTCTCATAAAAATCCTTTTAATTTTGCAAGCTGTTTAGTGCAGGCCTTACTTGTATTACCTGAAATATAGCTAAAATACTTATAAATCTTTTAGATTTTCAGGGGAAATTGTTTATTTTTATTTAATGTATTTAAATTTTAAGTGTCATTATTTCCTGAAAGACAACGTCAGTTTCACTGTTCCTACTTCTTTTGTCCTATAAAATTATCTCAGGTTGTTCGATGTAACTCGCTGTAAATCGAGAACCAGTGCTGCAATAATGATAATTATGTCTCGTTTTATTCCTAAATGTATCAAGATTCACATGCTTTTAGATAATTTTGCCACAACTCCAGTAGTTTTTGTTAAAAGTTAGTACAAAAAATGATTTGAAGATAATTTTTAATTTTTGGTGAACTGTTTGTAGCTATATTTCAGGTACTGTAGGTCACATCGAAATAAAATAGGTGTCTATAGATTGGTAACATTATAACCATCAAGTCTTAGATTGACGACTTTCCCCTAACTTCAACTGTTTTAGAGATAAATAGAAAAATCTAAAATTAGGGACCTTTTTGAGGGGGGGGGGGAGGGGGGGAGCGAAAATGGGATCGGCAGGGAACTTTCTAGATATGATTGGATGGACCTAAGGAACACTTCCATAGAAAAAAATTGTCGGCCGTAATTTGTCCTGGGTACCATTTCTAAAAATATTGAACTATTAGAAGTTATGAGGGAACAGATGAGCATACCGGTCAAAATCATAACTCTCCTTTTTGCCGTAGTTGGGTAAAAAGCTTATAGAATATCATATGGTAGATAGATACGTATTTCGTACAGTCTTTCAAAAAGCTGTTGCAATGATTCCGTCAAAATTGCTGAACAAATATAATAGTTACTTTGGGAACTTTCGGCATATTCCAAACCGTTTCTCTCCTATCCCCGGCAACAATCTAAAGGGCAATATATAATCCAATCTGTAGAGCACTGGCTATCTCTGATCCAAACTGAACACTCACGGGTTCTCAAAGTGGGCGCCGAAAAAGATATTCCTAAACTATTAAACGAGCAATATTTGTATACCGGCTGGAAGCGACAGCCCTCCGAATACGGAGGGCTTGACCAAAGCGCACGGAAAAACAAGTAAAATTTGCTTACGTTGTTTCCCTAAGGAAAATTCGTAGACAACAAGCTACGTATTTTTCCTTAGATTTCTACATACACCCGATTCTCCAGACTTGTGTTTCGTGCCTTAGTATTTTCCACGTTTAGGAACTACATTAATTACACTTTTTTTATTTGTAGGAGTCGATACTCTTAAAAATAATTACAATAAACACGGCTCAATAAACACGGGCTTTAGGGAGGAAAAAACAGCCTCCATGCAAAATTGCAAACTTGATTGGACCGTTTGTATGGAGAGGCCGAATTTTTTTTTCATTTCCTGAAAGTTTTATTCGCTGAAAGTTGTTCAGTTACATTGACTGATCAAGCCCTTTCAGTATTCGGAAGGCTGTCCCTTACACGCTGTATATTTGTAGTCGGTTTCTCTAAAACAACTCTAACGATTTCGATGAATCAATATCGATTGCGAAAAATCGATCTAGCTAGGTATAACTACTAGGTATAAATTCGTTTCCCCCGTGTTTTTAAGCATTTTTATAAAAATACCGCGTTTCAGACGGAAAACTACAGCGCCATCTGTTAGCGGGTAGCATAGCTTGCTCACCCGATGATATTTTAATCATCATCATCATCATCATATCGTGTGGGTTGCAAGGTCGATGACCGATAAATGATATTTTAATGTTGAGGCGGCTATTAAGAGCGAAGCTCGGTCGACCAGGTAATAATACTTATTCAACACATTTGCTCATAAAACAGCTCCATTTGCACTGTATTTAGGTCCCTAATCCAGCTTATTAAACACGCGTGCTTTTTCCATTATATTACCGCACTATTTTTTCAATATTATTATTATTTCGGCAAGGAGCAAGGAGTTTTTATGTCTATAAAATATCCCATATAATTCAAAGACTAGGCTGTTTGCCAGTTTAGTCAATGCCTCCTGCTCGCATGTATGGATGTATAATCTGTGTTCGCTAAAACAGCACGCGCTATTTTTTACAAAAAATTGTGGTGTTTAAATTGTGTTTATTGTAATTGTTTTTAAGAGTATCGACTCCTTTAAATAAAAAAAGTGGTAATTAATGTAGTTCCTAAATGTAGAAAATACTAAGGCACGAAACACAAGTCTGGAGAATCGGGTGTACGTAGAAATCTAAGTAAAAATACGTAGCTTGTTGTCTACGACGAATACGAATTTTCCTTAGGGAAACAAGGTAAGCAAATTTTACTTGTTTTTCCGTGCGCTTTGGTCATTACACTCTCGGCTTCATTTCGCCCTCGCCTGCGGCTCAGGCTGCAATACTCGAGCCTCCTTGAGTAATCAACAAAATAGCGCACATGCTTCTTAATGTACTATTGTTCAACAATAGATGGCGCCACTAGGTTACTAAAACGTGCTATCGTTGTGTTCGTCTGATTTAGCGACTTTCGTGAGATTCAAAATTATTGCGTCCAAGTATAGTATCCCAGTACTGGGTCATAAATTTTTGTAAAACTCGTCTAATCGTATTTTTTTAAGTGCGATGCGACGTGTTGTAATTGTACAGTCTGGCAACAATTAAACTGATTCCCAATATTATACTAATGAATGAGGGAAGAATGATAATATAACGGAAGTAATTTATTGTTTACCAAAAGTTTCTGAGCTAAGCCTGACTCGCACTTGGCCGGTTTTATTTTGCATATTTCGATAAGCTTAGCAGGAGACACCTGCCCCTATTTTCAAAATACTTTGTTAAATGCAAAATAAACATTTTTTTTTTTATATTTAGCCTTAAAAAAAGTTAAACAACAGATGGCGCCACTAGGTTAATAAAACGCGGTGTCATTGTGTTATCCTGATTTAGCGGCTTTCGTGAGACAAATTTTTTCGCCACTCAGTATCTCGTCAAAGAGACGAAATTTTTGCATGCACGTTTAAACTAGAGGTGGGTCGTTTTCGTTTTTCGGAATACCGAAACTAGCTATCGTTATAGTAGCCGATAGCGGCATTTGAAACTATTTATTTTAATAACTATTTATTTTTGAATATCGCTTGACGTTCGGAAAACGAGTATCAGAATAACCGAAATGCGTGTTGGTTATTTTTATGAAATACGTGATTTAGTTAGATTAGCAATATTTTCGGATTTTTGACTGTAGATTTAAATATCGCTTGACGTTCGGAAAACGAGTATCAGAATAACCGAAATGCGTGTAGGTTATTTTTATGAAATACGTGATTTTGTTTGATTAGGAATATTTTCGGATTTTTGACTGTAGATTTAAACAAATATCGAAATCAAATTAACTTCGCGCCGTAATCAAGCTTCGTTCGTTCACGCGTTGAGTCGCGCGATCTCAATGGTTTTCGGTTTTCAGAAATAACTAGTTTCGCTCGATAGATAGTTTTCGCAATAGCCAATAACGTAATGAAGCTATTGCACCAATAAATAGTTATCAAAACTATTTACGTTATTTAACGCCCACCTCTAGTTTAAACGTGCTTAGCTTATTGAAATTAGAGGAGGGAGGGTACGATTTTCCAATACCGAAACGTAACTAGTTTAGTTTTCGTTATTGGTATTATTCCGTTAACGCGGTAAACAGGGTTTTTCGGTATTTTAGTTATTTATTCGTTAATATTGGTATTTTGAAATTGAATATATAATTTTTATTTCTTATAGGACTACTGAATATTGTTATTTATTTACTTTTCTGTGTTAAGGTATCTGTAACGATTGACCAAATTTTTATATAATCTTTAGTTGTTTTTTTTCCATTTCGTTGTTTCTAAACTTAGTTTATCATTAATACGCAGTTTTTTTTTCTAAAATAGTTTTGCAAAATAAGTAGTTATTGCAGGACCGAATACTGTGTTTTAGTTATTGCACCGATACATAGTTATTGAAACTATTTACGTTGCATAACGCCCATCTCTAATTGAAATAGAAAATAGAATAAAATTTTAATGGGAAAATGGTCGAACAATAATAAGTTTAAGTTAATAGCAAATACTCAGTTTTTTAAAACTGCAGGTCAGAGAGGAGGTAATTCACTTACGTTATACTGCAGGTTGGAATTGTCAATTTTTTTCTGTTGAATCACATAATAAAATTAAATCCAAATTCTCATGAAATTTTAGTAAATTCTTAGCTACAGAAACATTTTTTTTAGTATTTCCAAACAAAATCAGTGTGTCATTTTTATCTATTATTCGCTACTCAAGCCAAAAAGAAATTCAAAATTTAGCGCGCAATAGAGAAATAACGGCCAGAAAACTAAAAATTAAAAGAGGAAATAATGTAGCGATGCTACAGAACACAATCAACTCTAATTAAGTAATCTTCCACCGTACGTTTACAAAAAACTTGTTACCACGTTCGACCGCACTGTGGAATCAGCTTCCTGCTAAGGCATTTCCGGACGGGTACAACAAGGCATCCTTTAAGGGGCTACCTCCCGTCCACTAGCGCCCTCATCAGTTAAAAAAATATTACTCGCCAATTTTTTTTTTTTTTTTTTACAAAACTTATCGAAAATCCGGGAAGATTTTCGATAAGTTCGATAACATACCTTACAGGTACCTTTATTTATTTAGAAACTATTTAATCTGTAAAATAAAGTTCACTGTAGTTACAGATACAAAAACTGCTAAAAGTGGCCGTTTTTCGCACTTTTGTATCTGTAACTACAGTCAACTATATGTTTCAGTATAGATAGGTTCTAAATAAGCTAGGGTACCTTTACTTCAATCTATCTTTCCGGATTTTCGATAAGTTTTGTATTTTGCGAGTAATATTTTTTTAACTGATGGGGGCGCTAGTGGACGGGAGGTAGCCTCTTAAGAAACGAGCCTACAAATATATTAAAGGCCGGCAGCGCACCTGTAAACCCCCTGGTGTTGCGAGTGTCTATGGGCGTCGGTGAACACTCACCATCAAGTGACCCGTCTGCCTTCCTCTTGTACGAAAAAAAAAAATGTCTAAACGATCTTCTTACTCGTGTTGATGAGGATTCCGCTTCCGCTTCCTCATTATGCGGAAGTTCCGCATTTTTCAGACTTCCTCTACCGCTACCGATTCCCTATAAAAGCAAGTTAAAAATTCCTCTTCCGCTTTCTCTTAAAATAAGAGGAACTTATGAGGAAGTCTCAGTAGTGCCGCGATTGGCCATACGGCAGTGAGCGATCCGCCACGCCCGCCACCTTCCCCCACAAATTTGATTATTAAATAAAAATTATTGCCTTATTTGAATCTTTAAAATTATTTTTATTTCGAACTAAAATTTATTATCAATCTATAGGGTCCTTAAAAAAAGTGTATAATAGAAAAAAGAAGAAGAAAGAAGAAGAAGTGTAAAGAGAGGATAGTGCAGATATAGAAACTGAACAAACTTTACAAAGAAACATTGGTTGAAATGGAATCGGAGAAAATTTTTTGGGTTTTGGAGAAAATTTGTGTGAAACTATCAATAATTTTCTTTAAAGAAGTTGTTCATTTTCTTTATTTCATTATCCTCTTAAAATGTTATAAACTATTTTTGTAAGACCCTATATTTTACTTTCACTCTTCTCAAACTTCCTCTTCCTCAACCGCTTCCTCTTCCTCATAAATGTATCATGAAATATCCTCATCCTCTAAAATTCTGCTCTATGCTTCCTCTTCCACTTCCTCTTCCTCATAACCACTTCCTCATCAACTCTACTTCTTACTAAATAATCACATAGCTATGATTCTATGGACCTAAGAAGTTTGAAATAAACATTTTTTTTTTAATTTTTTTTATTTATGACGTCACATACATATCAGTTTGGTCTTTTATGATCTTTGCACCAGGGGCGTGATGCGTGGGGGCGTGGGGCTATCTATGTAGTATGCTCCAGGGATGACGAGGGGCGGGTTATTTTGACTGAAATTTTGGAATTTAATCTTAATCTTAAATAGCCCCTAACTTTCACACTGCTGGGCAATGACCTCCCTCCGTTCTTTGCACGACGTCCTATCCTGTGCTTCCTCCGGCTAATTAGTTTGAAAGGCGTCTAGCTCTTGCAACTGAAGCATTAAAATAAAATTAGTTCCGATGTGGTGGAATTTTAGATAGGTAGACGTCGTACAAAATGACTATAGCTATGTCATTGATGCGCAGAAGTCAAAAATGACTCTGCGCATCAAGTGACCTGGCCAAAGTTATTTTGTGCGGCGTCTATCGGTCCAAAAAAGTAAGCCCGGGTCATTTACTTATATATAAGTACTAGCCCATCGGCACGTTACAATGTCCCCAATTCGTTGGTCCGAAATCTGACGTTTAGGACCAACAAATGTCAGTCGTTGTCAGTCATATTGTCAACATTGGATGCAAATAAACTTACCAACAAAATGGAATGTTCTTAGTTGAAGAAACAATATACTCTTATTATTATTATTGTTATTTCTTATTATTGTTTTTGACTATAATCCAATTCATGAAACTGAAAAACCAGGCCTAAATCACATAAAAATAGTAAAAAGTTTGTTTTGTTTTTTCCCGCCATATTATTACCGACCGAAGTACTACACAACGTAGTTCACGCGATTTTTCACAGATGGCGCTATTTTTTCTTGTATGGGGAAATTTTGAACCGCTTGTTCCCAAGACCCTATCTTGACTATATAAATATATGGCCTGGGTAGACTTCAAAAGCCGGATTTGTAGTTGCAATGAAGAGCTAAAATCAGTCAAAGATAGTGGTGTCACCAAGTATCTAAAAAAATATGTTGAGATCACCAAGCTCGCAAATCATAAAACCAGAGTATATTTGACGAAATAAATAACATCGTTTTACAAACTTGTTTTTTCTGCCAGCTTTAGCGGATTGCTTTGACATAGCTGCAAAATGTGTTGGTAAGCGTTGGAATAAACGAAAAAAATGGATGGAGTTGGTACAGGCACTAGGACACAGAATATAGTCATAGTACTATCATACAGCCCTTACATACCCGTGGGTGTCGTAAAAGGCGACTAAGGGTTATAAACTGGAGGATGGGCAGCAGCATCCTCCTTTGTATCTAACATCTTACTTACTGCGGTCACCTACAACCGCGGTCCATGGTGCCAGCTGTCACGCTAACAAGCGAGGTGACTATGGTACTCCCCCTCTACATTTTTCTAGCAAAAGCTAGAATTCTAGAGGGAGCTCCCTGTCCTGTAGTGGACGTTTCATGAGATGGTATGATGACTATCATACAGAACGGACACTCTCCGCCTCCCGCGCGCAACCCACCCCGCACCCCCGCGCGCACCCGCCAAGAGATTCTCGTGCTCCTTCTGAGGGTCTTTTGTACTGAATATGCGAGCCTACGAGACCTTTCAATTTCAAATTCGCGCTCGATGTATGTAGTCGGGGGTGTGGCTAGGGCTAACAACTGGAGTCCATATACTCGCGCGCCTAGGGTTCCGATATACCTGTAGTATTTTTAGAAGCAATATGTTGAAGCAAGATGTCCATCTACAAACAATGACTACGGGAAAAGGGTGTCACATACTACCTCAAATATTAAATCAAATGCCTCGCCGTAAAAATATTATTTTGCTCCCTTATAATACAATCTACCATCTAATTAGGGTCCGCGCAGACCGACCGGCAAAATACTCGCGCATGCTCGAGCAGCCCGGCGCGGCGGCACTTTCTCAGGGTTACCATGCCATTATGTAACTATTTTGTAGCGATTATTCAACACTGAGGCGTGCATGCGTGAACGTGGTAGACTGGTATATTGTACAGTCAACTACAGGTCAAGCTTGACACTCGCAATGCGACTCTAGCCCCTACGTCTATTGAAATAAGACCGGTACAAAGTACAATGTGTCAACCTTGATGTGCTCTTGACTGTACCTAATTAATTAAAACATAAAAATATTAGAATTTTCAATATAGATGGAGGAGACCCGACAGGAGAGTTATATTTTTGGAGAATACTAAGTTTTCTAATAATTTACTATTCAGAAGAATTTTATTTTATAATTTTTCGTAATACGAAAATGAAATAAAAACTACGAAAAATTTCAATCTTAATATATAAAAGGATAAACTGACTGACTGACTGAGGTATCAACGCACAGCCAGAACGGCTGGACCTAGAGACTTGAAATTTTGAACGTAGATACCTTATACAGTGTAGGCATCCACTAAGGAAGGATTTTGCGAAATTCCACCCTTAAAGGGGTAAAATAGGGGAGGTATCATATGAAAGGGCTTTACTTGTACATTCCAAAATATATTTTAATGTTTTTTACGACTTATATTTTAAAGTTATGATGAAAAATTAAAAAAAAAGAAAAATACCATCCCCCCTTATCACCGAAGTTTGTTGAAGAAAAAAATCGGAATTAATTATAGTCGATACAAGCTTATGTAAATATTAGAGGAAAAATAGAATGATCTTTTTAAGTTTCACAGTCTTTTAGAAATCTGCTAAAAAACTCTACAAACAAAGTTAATTTTTTGGTTGGATTTACCCGACTACGACAAAAAGGAGGGTAATGATTTTGACCGGTATGCTCATCTGTTCCCTCATAACTTCTAAACTACGTATCGTAATTTGACAAATGAGAAAGCGTTAGATAGTTAGGGTGCTGGCTGCAACTTGGGTATATGATTTGCTCATGATTCATATTAATAGGGATGATAGATCAGCTCATTAGGAATCGATTTGGTCCTAACAAGTTTTTCTGTGCGTCGGTGCGTTTTTGAGTTAAAGCAAAAAAAATAAGATACTAAATAATGATTTTCTTGTCTGCCTTTGTGGCTCCTGTTTAAAATACTTCTGAAGATGTAGAAAATCGAAGAGGCAGACATGTAGGGCTCTGCATTATCACGGGACGAAGTAGAGAATTTTTGCATTTTGAAGCGCTGTAACTTTACGACGCAGGGCTATTATGGTGGCAGACCATTTTTCTGGGGTTTTATACATTGTATTTAATCAGATAGTCATAGTCAGCCAGGTGTACGTTTCATTGTCAAATTTCAAAATAGTTAAAACTTAATTCCTCAAAAACGCAGGGACAATCACACGTCCGCCAATATTTTTTGTATCTTTTAGAGGATGCTCCTTATCATCAGTCAAAAAGGCAGAGGCAGAGACATGAGCAAATCATATAGAAATTTGTCCTTCATCACCCTTACTAAGAGGCGTCTGGATCATCCGCTAGTTATAGGATACAAGAAGCTAACGAACCTAAATTGCACCAGTGATCTAAACCCGGACGTCGTTTTACAATTTGCCGACCGTTAACTATTTGCCCAACCTTAGTAAACGGCGAATCATACGATTTGCGTGCGACAATCACAACACGTCGCGTCGCACTAAAGGTGCGATTAGATGTTCACAAAAATTATGTCACTTTAGAAATGTAAGTAATTATTATATTTTAGTCTGTAACCGCAAAAATGTTCTCACGAAAGTCGCAAAATCAGAAGAACACAAAGAAGCAGCGTTTTGGGAACCCAGTGGCGCCATCTGTTGTTGAGCAGTTACGTTTCAGCAATTTTAACTAAACGTAATGGCTCATTTACACGGGGAAAAATTTAGGCGCCTCTGAGGGATGCAGATTTCTCTTTCTTTCGTATAGCTGCATCCTCAGAAGTGCCTAAATTTTGCCGTCGTGTAAATTCGGCTTAACAGCTATTTTTATTATGACTTTGAACACAAATATATTTATACTAGCTATTGCCCGCGTCTTGCGCATTTAAAATTGCAGATTTTTATCTAAGAGCGTTTTTTGAATCCAGCTAAAGTATGTCGCTCCTGTTTTGTTATGCTTATGTAATTAATTTGACATGAATACAAGTTATACATAGCATCCTATACTATTAAAACATCAATATTTGTATATATTATATTTGTAATAGGTTTTTCGGAAACAGCTCTATAATTTCGATGATACAGAGGTTTCCGGGGGCGAAAAATTTATCTAGCTAGCTCTCATGTCTGGGAAAATTCGTTATCGCCGTTTTTTTTTTTATTTGTTTCCGCGTTTTAGAAACTTTCAGCGCCATATGTTGTAGTATAGTTTAGCTTATACAGAGCATAGCTCGGTCGCCCAGGTACTTCATGATAAATAAAGCAAGATACATTTTTGAAGTGAAACCACCGAGTCTCGGATACGAACTGACTTTATTTGTCTACCTTCACACAGTGTCACATTTAACATTACAACATCTCCCTTATTAATTTTTGAAAGCTTAAGCAACAATCTCTTTTCACAAGTATTAATGCAACATGAAACACAAAGTACAGACCACCACTCCACACAACAAATTTTTGAACAAATGATAAAATTTAAGTTTTGGGAATCGAAGGTACCTATGTACGGTATAACAATATGAAATGGTTTTTACCAAACTCGATTTCTATTTGCAGCTTTCTTAAAAAAAAATATCATTACAAAAAAAAAACAAGCTAGTTTGAATAAAAAATTGGTAACATAATATAGAGTGTAGTAGCCCTAAGTAACAGTACGAGTGAATAAGTACCTATTGTAGGAATATGCAAAACATATATATATTTTGGTTGCAAAACTTTGTATTTGGTTTAAAAACATTATATATGTATGTATAATAGGTATATATTATGTTTCTATAATATTTTCTTCACATATACATACATACACACACATAAAGTGCTTCACATTTGTAAGTATCATATTATATATATTTTTTATTTGGGTTTCGTAATATTTTTGAATGCTTCGCGAGCTGCTGCCCTCGCCGCCCTCGGGGGTCGAGGCAAAGGGAGAGCCGCGGTTGGCGGGAACAGGGTGGATGACGGGTCTATCCCCGACACAGACATTGATGAGTTACAAAGAGATGCTTCTGATGGAAAATATTCTGTATCAGCAGTGACTTCAGGGTCACCACTGCCAGAGCCATCCTCGTCAGCGTAAAAGTTGTCTTCACCATCAATATACGTCTTCTGAGTAGTAGGTGACGATAGAGGTTGGACAATTTCCGGCTCAATTTTCATCAGATGTCTTCGATTTCGCCTATATGGCTTTCCGCTGTCGTCTGCCACAAAGTACGAGCGTGGTTGTGGTGCTATTCCGACAACACGCATTTCCCTTTTTTGTCCTGTGCTGTTTGCCGCTAGGACCGGATCACCAACCTTCAGCGCGGGTAGGTCGCGCGCTCGTTGATCGTAATGCTGCTTGGTGTATGCCTGTTTTAGCAATATGTTGTGATAATCAGCGCAGTTACCACGCTCTGGTTGCAGCTTGTCACTATGTACCGGTAGACGCGTGTTCAGCCTCCTTCCCATTAAAAGCTGTGCAGGGCTGCTTACACCGTCTTTAGGTGTGCACCGGTAGTTTAAAAGACCAAGGTAGAAATCCTCGTCGCTCATCAGCGACTTTTTTAGTATTGATTTAACAGTCCTGACGGCTCGTTCGCTTCTTCCATTCGACTGTGGGTAATTTGGCGACGAAGTGGTGTGTTTTAGTCCCCATAAGTCTACGAATTCCCTGAATTCCTTGGATGAGAAGGCTGGACCGTTGTCTGTGATGAGCTCCATTGGTATGCCATGACGCGCAAACTGGTCCTTCATTGCCAAAACGACAGACCGCGAGCATATATTTTTTAATGGACATACCTCAATGAAGCTAGAAAAATAATCCACTAAAATTAAAAAATATTTCTTTTGGTATTCAAAAATATCCGAGCCTACTTTAGCCCACGGTATCTCAGGTATGTGATGCGGTATGAGCGTCTCACGCTGCGGCCGTGCTGCCGTGCGCGCGCACGTGCCACATCTGCGCACCATCATCTCGATGTCGCGCGACATCCCCGGCCAGTACATGATGTCCCTCGCGCGTCGCTTGCACCGGTCTACACCTAAATGGCCCTCGTGCACGCGCGCTAACATTTCTCCGCGTAGCCCCTCTGGAATGTAAACTAAGTTGTCTCGAAATAAGACCCCGTTTATGTAGTGCAAACTTTCCTTAAAGTCCCAGTAAAAGCGTACCCGTTCATGTACATCGTATTTATTTGACGGCCAGCCGTGTTGTATGTAATTTACTAATAACTGACATTCTGTGTCAGTGATAGAATGTTTTTTAACAAGGTCTAGTTTACTATCACTAATCCTGACCGTTTCTAATAAAAAACAAGATTGACTTTCTACGTCACAAGATACGTCTTCACTCATTAATTCCGGTAACGGGGCGCGCGATAACGCATCCGCCACGTACATGTATTTACCTGGCTTGTATATCACGGTTATGTCATACGCCTGCACGCGTAACATCATTCGTTGCAGTCTTGCGGGTACCGAATCTAACGGTTTTTTAAAAAAGCTCTCTAAGGGCTTATGGTCAGTCTCAACAGTTACGTCTGTTTTCCCATATACGTACTGATGAAAACGCTCTAGAGAAAAAACGATGGCCAACATCTCCTTCTCAATTTGCGCATATCTCTGTTGTGTGCTGGTAAGCGTTGCTGATGCATACTCAACCGGACGCCCGGTTTGCAGTAGTACAGCGCCCAAAGCGTGCGCACTGGCATCTACCGACAATAGCACCGGCTGCTCGGGCGCGTACAGTGCCAGCACAGGCGCTGAACACACCTCCCGCTTCAGCTGTTCGACCACGTTGTCGTGATTCACGTTCCAGACCCACTCAGAGTCTTTTTTAAGAAGTGTGCGTAAAGGTTGTACCTTTTCCGAAAAATGCGGTATGAATTTTGATAGGTAATTTACCATACCTAGAAAACGTTCTAGACTTTGCCTATCAGACGGAGTAGCCATTTCCTGAACCGCTTTTGTTTTCGAAGTGTCAATTTTCATTCCTTCACCACTAAAGGTATGCCCGAGATATGTTACCTCCTGCACACCAAACTGGCACTTGTCACTATTAAATTTTATGCCCACCTCTCTAGCTCTTTGTAATAGGCTCTTTAAGCGACAATCGTGCTCCTCTTTGCTAGAGCCCCACACAATAATGTCATCAATAAACGAGTCCACACCATCCAGGTCTTCTAATAACTGACGTACCCTGGCGTGAAAGACCTCTGACGCCGAGTTAATTCCATACGGCATACGCAGAAATTGGTACCTGCCGAACGGCGTACCGAACGTGCAGAGATCCGCACTAGCGTCATCTAGCGCCACCATCCAGAAACCGGAGCGTGCGTCTAGCTTGCTAAAGTAACGCGCACCGCGCAGCTGAGCGGCTATCTCGGTCACCGTCGGCAAGGGGTAGTGCTGGCGCCGTATGACCTTGTTGAGCGCGCGCGGATCGAGACAGATACGCAGCGAGGTGTTGTCTTTTTTAGGGGCTATGACAATCGCGTTTACCCACTCTGTAGGATGTGTCACTTTGCGAATTACGCCTAAGTTTTCCATACGGTTCAACTCCTGCAATAGTCTATCTTTAATACCCATTGGTATTTTCCGCACTGGGCATATACTAGGAGTGGCATTTTCTGCAATAGGTATCTTGTACTCACCTGGTATTTTTCCCAACCCTTGAAACAAGTCTTTGTAACTATCAATATCAACTGAAAATATTCTTTTTAACATTCCTAACTGTTCACATGCTTCTTTCCCGAGAATGCTTTGACAATCGCTGTTTACAATAATGAATTTTAATTTGTAACATTTGTTTTTATACAACCATGATACTGAACAAGACCCTAATATCGCTATAAAATTACCACAAAAGGATTGAGCCCTTGTTTTATCTGATTCTATGTCTGTTTTCTTAAAACCAAGTTTTAAAAAATCGTTTAAAGATATAACATTCAAATCTGAACCAGTGTCAAGTTTAAAAACATGGGTTATGTCCTTACCAAATAATAACAAAGTCTCATACCATTTGCTGTCCTTACGGTATCCGTGAATGTCCTCTAAAGTGGAAATATAGAACAGGTCATCTTCTTCGTTTTCTTCTTCTTCCAACACATGCACTTTACTAGCTCTATGAACACCGCACATCTTTTTAAAATGCCCTTTATAACCGCACAAAAAACACTTAGCACTCTTGGCCGCGCACTGCTCGCCCGCATCGCAGCCGGCCCCGCCGCAAGCCATACAACAGCGCAGCGCGCCCGCAGCCGGCGCGCCGCCCCGCGCCGCCGCCGCGCTCGCTCCACCAGCCAGCGGTCCGCGCCCGCCGCCGCGCCCCCGACCGGCGCGCCGCGCGCCGCCGCCTCGTCGGTTCCCGCGCGCCCACACGGCGTCCACGCGAGAGGATCCCGCCTGCACCTTCACTCCGTCGATCTCACGACTATCCTCGTTTGTTAATTCGCTGGTCTGGCATATTTTTATAGCCTTATCTAGTGTGAGTTCATCCGTTCGCAATAATCTGTCCCGCACTGAACCGTCGTAGACACCGCATACAATCCGGTCTCGAATCAACCCGTCCTCTAAATGTTCAAATTCACAGTGTTGACTCAGCAACTTTAGAGCTGTTACGTAATCGTCGATACTCTCACCGTTTTCCTGGCTTCTCGTGAAGAACTTAAATCTCGTCATAGTTGTATTAGTCTTTGTTGCAAAATGACTATTGAACAACTCAATTAATGAGGTTAGCTTTTCACGATCCTCCTCTTTCTTGAATTTAAAGGTCGAATAAACGTCGTAGCCATCTGGGCCGATGAGATTGACCAGTAAGCTAGCCTGGACACTGGTATCTTCCTTTTCAACACCGGATGCTTTTAAAAACACTTTAAATTGACGCAGCCATTTTCTCCACGCGTCGGCACGATTCGCGGGACCGCCTGATAACACTAATTCAATCGGTGGACGTGCGTGTTCCATATTTATTTAATCACAGTATGATTTTAACAACAACTAATCACTTTTTAACGTTTTAGTGCAATTAAAATAACTATTTTATTTAAATTTCATAGCACCGCTGTCACCATGAAGTGAAACCACCGAGTCTCGGATACGAACTGACTTTATTTGTCTACCTTCACACAGTGTCACATTTAACATTACAACAATTTTGACAGCGTATTCATCGATAGAATGTGTTTTGTTTTTCAGATCTGGCACGCAATTCTTAATTATCACTCAAAAAAATCTAAATCTCAGATTTTTGTTTTCAAAAAAGGTGATTACAGCCCTCAAATTAGAAGGTACGCGATCGTCAATGCAAATATCACACGTCAATAGCGTTCCTAAAAGAGTGCTCTTCAACGTGGCTGTTACGACCAACGTCGAGATTCTCACCCATAAAAAAGGGGTTTTTATTGATTTTATACCACATTAATAAATATTTTTTCAAATTTTTTACTTAAATTTCAGAAACCGTAAAATTTTGAATTTTTGGGTGGAAGAAGCATCAAAATCGTTTTAGACGTTTAGGAGCCTTCGAAGCAATAGGATATTTTTTGCGTAAAATAAGAGGAGATAGAAGATTTTATTCTGGCAAAACTAAGTTATAATAAAAATAATCTACTTAAAAATTATTGTTTATCATATTGATTAACTCATGTATATTTTTTTGTAACGATTGGACCATCCGTTTGGGAGAAGTTTGCCTTCAAAGTTAGCTCATTTTTGCAATTTGAGGGTTATAATCGTCTTAATGAGCCACGTGAGAAGCCCTTGGCAGCTCAACAACTCTGACACCAGGGTTTTGTGAGGTCGGTCACCGACCCTGCAACTCGCACGATATGATGATGATGAATGGCCAATAAATATAAAATGGTGTATGATTGTTTTCCATATTATATTTTACCTTCGGTAAATTTAAAATAGATATTTATTTATCATCATCATAACATCCCATAAAACGTCCACTCAGGACAGGGAGCTCCCTCTCTCCAGAATTCCAGTTTTCAGCTCGAATAATGTGGAGGGGAAGTACCATGGTCACCACACTTGTTAGCGTTGCGGCTGGCACCATGGACCGCGGTTGCTTGTGGCCGCACTATTTTTTATTATTATATACAAATGGAACACATTGTTATACTAAAAGGCATTGATAAACCCCAATCGGGTTTGTCTCAATGTCAATTCGCATAGGAAACGTATGTGTAAGGTACCTCGAAACTTGGCTAAAAACTTGGAAAAATACGAATTTTTTTCGGTGGCAAATAATAAAGTTAAAGATTAATTTAGTTTTTGTCAAATATCGATTATCCGTATGGCAGAATGAAACGTAGCCATGGCCAGTCTTAAAAAAAAAACTGACAGCTGTTCTAAGTAGTCTGTGGTCGGGTTATACAGCTGTTAGCTTTTTTAAGATAGGCAATGACTAATCATCACATTCTGCCATACGACCTATCGATATTTGACGAAAACGACTTTTTTTTTAAACTTGGTATTATTATTTTGAAAAAAATTGGTATTTTTATTTATCTTTAATGATCCTATTCTTGTTTATGAGCCAAGTTTCAAGGTACCTTACATATAAGTTTCCTTTGCGAATTGGAGCTATGTGATTAACAAACGATCAAAACCATTTACTTAAACTTTACAGTATACAATACACACATAAACATTACTATAACAAGACATACTATAATTATAACTGCCTTAATAAGATTCAATTCAATTTAATTCAATTTATTGATTAATAAAAACGTTAAAAATTACAGAAAAATCCAAGGCTTTTAACATTTTATAAATTTGTAAAAGTAAACATCAATAAAATTATATAAAATATCAAGTCAATTCATCAAGTCTATAAATACATTTGTCATTAGAAAGGTCAAAAAATATAAGCAAAATTAATTCCGCCATTTACAAGCACACACGTTCACAATACAACAAACACTCTCTTTCAACTGTTGACCATGCATCAGCAAACAAATCACAGGCAGGCTGCGAGTGGAGGAGGGCATTGAGCGCATGCAGCGCGCGCGGTACCGGTGACTGCTGGTGCGCGGCGGTGCGCGACGCCGGCGGGGCCAGGAGCCGCGCGGTGGTTGCGCGCACGAGACACCTGTTTTCAGGCACACTTAGCCTGCACGCCTCTTCAACTAAAGCCGGGCAGTCGATTCGTCCGCGAAGCAGCTTGCAAACTATTAACATTTGGCTATACAGGCGGCGAACTCTAAGCGAATTAAATCCAAGGCACCCCAGCAAGAAGTTTGTGGGATATAAAAATGGGTAAAAATTATACGCTCTCTTATAAAGAAAACGCAAAAACCGTTTTTGAACTTTCTCGAGCATCAATGTGTAAGTGACCTCATGAGGGTTCCAAACACAAGCGCTCGATTCTAACTTCGACCGGACTAAGGCAGAGAATAATAATTTTAGCACATCTAATTGCTTAAAGTCCTTGCAATTTCTTGTTATGAAGCCTAGTCTCCTAAAGCCATCATTTGTGACAGAGATGATGTGAGCATGAAAGTCCAGTCTGGGACCAAACAAAACTCCCAAATCTCTCATCGTTTGTGTTCGTGTAATGGCTTGGTTATTCAAGTGGTAGTTGGCAAGAATCGGAGCCTGTGAGCGCGTAAAGCTCATCACGAAGCATTTATCGATGTTAAATTGCAGCTCATTATCTTCGCTCCACTGATATAATCTATCTAGTATATCCTGCATAGTAAGACTGTCGATGGAGGATTTAATGTCCACCATAATCTTTAGGTCATCTGCATATAAGAGGCACCTGGCTGGATTTATACAGTCCGGGAGGTCATTGATCATGATTTTGAATAATAACGGACCCAACAGTGACCCTTGGCTGACTCCAGATCGCGTGCCAAACGGTTGAGAGTCGTAACAACCAACGCGGACAAATTGCTGTCGGTCCATCAAGTAGTTTGCAAAAAGCTTGAGGAGACGAGGTGAGAAGCCAATCATACTTAGTTTGCGAAGAAGGACGTCATTGTCTACCCTATCGAAAGCTTTACGAAAATCTAGGTAGAGCACGTCTACTTGAATACGCTGGTCCAGCTTGGTGTTAAGATAGTCCGTAAGAGCTAGAAGATTAGTATCGACAGAACGCCCCCTTCTAAATCCATGCTGTGCATCATGCAAAACCGGTTCAACCTGTCTGTATATTTTCGAATGTAGTATTTTCTCGAACACTTTTGCAAGTGAAGATAATATTGCAATCGGCCGATAATTCTCCACAGACGATTTGTCACCAGCCTTCGGGATTGGTGTGACGCGTGTAATCTTCCAACGCTTAGGGTAACGACCCGAAGTCAAGGCCAAGTTAAAAATATGTTTTAGTGGAGCAACTAAGATGTCCTTGAAAGCTTTTATTATATATGGTGGAATGTTATCTGGACCTGCTGAACTATTGGGCTTGAGTTTATTAATGCCAAACAAAACATCGTCCTCCGAGATGCTGGGGATATCTATGACAACACAGTTGCTGCTGGAATTCATAGCGCTATTCACATTCAGGCTAGGATCTCGTGACAGAAACACACTACTAAAGTACCTCGCAAAAGCCTCAGCTGCTGCGGGGCCACTGTACTCTTGCCCGTTGTGCGAGACAGTCGGTTCAAAGCCCCCCTTAGTACGGAGACTTGACATATGACCCCAAAAGGCTCGAGGATTACTGGTCAGATTAGATTGAATTTGATCAATGTACTTGTCATAACTAATTTCAATTCGCTGCTTAATGCTTGTACGGAGGTCACAAAAACAATCATAATAATTTTTACATTCTGTCGCTTTCCACATTTTTTTTAAATCTTTCGACTGTTTGTAACAGACTAATTTCTAGTCCTTTCCCTTTAATAACTCCTTGACGCGTTTGCTTACGTCGTTTCCGCGAAGTAACTTCTTGCCAGTGGCTATCGCTGTCATCAATTGAGTCATGATCATGACGCTGTGGGCCAGTTGACGTAAGAGATAAGAGAGGAAGTCCAGCACAGGTAAGATCTTTGTTCTCCTTGCTAACGGTAGCGGTTGTTGTCTCCTTTTTCTTGGGGTTAGAGCGGGATTTTTGCACGACCGCGGAGCCAGCGGCGAGGACATCAGAGGAATGAGGCTTATTTAAATACGTTTTTTGAGCTCTAGGGATTTGTGATGAGTTGGTTGTGGTTGGAACAGTGCTGCCCTTGACCACCTGAAATTAATTTTCTCGGGATGCAAGTGATAACTCTTTGGAGATCTTTGCATGTTCAGCTTCAAGCTTCTGTATCATAGAGTCCATCTGAGCTATCTTTCCTCCAAGTTCCGGGATCGTAGTTGATATTTGTTTGCGAAACTCATCAAATTTTACACCTATATCTACGGAAATATAATGGCAAATAAGTTCAGACAGACGCTTGTCTAACACACGCTCTAGTTCCTCACGTATCATTGATCTCATACTATCCAATGCATAGGTGTCATCATGCATGTTCAGCTCGTACTCTGGTTTAGATGATCGACTACCTCTGACCATGTTAACATTCATATTTCCTTCACACTCCGATATGTTTGCAGATAAATTCATATGCTGGTCGACCACAGAGGAATTTTTGTCTTGGGACACATTTACTTCATGTGAGTCATCACGCAATGATGATGCAAAATTAGTGCGTACCGGAGTGTTATCATTTTTCGGAAGCCGAACATTGCAATTTGGGCACAACCAGGTGCCTGTCAGTTCGTGTTGGCGAGATATAAAATGAGACTTTGGTATGTTCACACATAAATTATGGAATTTTCCTGAGCATTTACAGCATTCCAGTAGTTCACCAATGTTGATTTGGGTGTTACAAGCAACGCAGGTCCTCATTTTTGCTTGTTGTGTTTACCAGGCAGTAGACGAACAAGCTAACGCGTAGTAAGAAGTGTGATACTGTGCAGTCGCAAAACTTGTCTTTAGAATTGTATCTTATGATGTCGACGAACGGGTCATTTTCCTTGGCCGCCGGGCGATGGGCTCGTAGCACTAGTAGCGTCGACTTCGTAGCACTCGTAGCGCACTTCGCGCGGCGCGCACGATAGCTTCGGTCGGTCACGTATAATAGTGGTCGCTTATTTCGCCGCAGCGCAACAAGTTATTCTGGTGTAATGGTTACGCGCCCGACTCCAGTTCAATCGGCACAGGTTCGTATCCACGCGAAGTACAAAAAAATATATTTGTCTTTTTCTAGGCCCGCCCAGTGGGTGGGGTCTTCTCGTAAGAATATTGCTTGCTAGACAAGGAATCAAGCTTTACACTAATTGTCCAATCACAAAAATTGAATTTGAATTTATTTAAATAACACAAATCAAATTGACAACACGACCGCTTACTATAACTGCTGAGTGAGAACTGTGGCTGAGTGAGAAGATGGTACAGTCAAGAGCACATCAAGTTTGACACATTGGAGTTTATACCGTTTTTATTGAAGATTGACGAAAGAGATCTACCAGGCGAGAGTGAATGGAAACGTTGGAAGGGGAAGGCCTAGGCGAACGTACCAGGACCAAATTCAAGACGTTCTGAATAAAGGCCAGGTTAAAAGTACCCAAAACAGACGAGCATGTATGAAAGGATTGATGAAAGTACAGGAAGCAAGGGAAGTATGTCAAGATCGTAGCAGGTGGAGGACTGTGGTCTCTGCCTACCCCGACGGGAAAGAGGCGTGTTATGTTATTTCAACCAACGTACGGGCTAGTCGCGCTGCGAATGTCAAGCTTGGCCTGTCGTTGACTGTACGAGACACAGAATGACTCTGCTGCCCAACCTCAGGTTTGTAATTCCTTAGTCGCCTCTTACGACACCCAAGGCTAGAGATTGCACCATATTCTTGTAGATTCGTCAATGTAAAATATTTACGGATTATTTATGTTTGTTTCAGCATGGCACCTACGCCTAAAGCAGTACTACCCAGGGTCGGAAGCGTCATCTCCCATTGAGGACCGGCCCGCCACTGAGCCGCAAGCCGCGTCTGCCAACAACCATAACCATCACCCCCACCCACAGTCAGGTAACCGTTCGTTTTATGTCCTACTACTTGAGATCTTTTTATGGGAGGCCTATGTCCAGCGGTGGACGTCTTTCGGCAGATATGATGACGATACAAATTGATCAGCTGACCGAGCCAATTTGTATGAAAAAGCAAATATTCAATATTCGTATGTTTTGCGAATTTACAAAAGTTGTAAGACATAAGTGACATAATTGACTTAACATCCCGTACAAAAAACATAAACTGTTCAATATCAATATTTATAAACTAAATAATAATAATTAAAAAAAACAACACTGAAGCACTCATCAGCAAAATTGCTGCCCGTCCTATATGTAATAATAATAATTTTTCGAACACAAATAACGCAATTACACATTACAGGACGTTTCAAAGCGCGTAGTCAACAAATTTTTTTCGACTTCCCATACTGAAGTGGTCACGTGATTGACACGCTTTGTATGGGAAGTAGAATTTATTTCTTTGAAGTAAAAATTTTTTTCTTCGATAATGTTGATTGGTTTCATCATAGGCTAGACTGGGCGGGACAAATTCAATGAAATTTCACGTATTACAAGGACAAAATTCAGGGTTGTTGTTACAAGTTGTATGTATAACCTGGTACAAAATATTCCACGAATCTTTTCTGTGAAATTCTGTAATAGAGTTCACGAAAGGATCAGGTGTTTTGTGAACAAAGTGTGTGATGATGTGTGGTGTGTGTGAATGTGTGTTTTTGACTTTCTGTATGTTGCCACCGGAAACTACTCAGCGGCAAGCAGAGAGAGAGACTCTTCAGGTTGTAGGTAGGGGATCCAAAAGTCAAACGAAACGAGTTTATTATGATAAAGTAGGTACAAAATACAAGGCGGTGGTCGTGCTGCGCGCGGGCACGTCCGAGCACGACCAGAATCAAACGTAAAACTGACTGTTTTTGACACGAATGACACCGAAAGACAGAGATAGAAGACATTTGAAATAGGAATTTGGAATTTTGGGCCAGGACGATAGAGCCAGGATCACGAAAGGAGGCAGCATGCGAGGCATGCAGCCCCGCTCCGTGACAATGTAAAGCGATCGGCTAATCGTTTTTCTGTGTGTGCGTTGTGGTTCATCATAACATCCCATGAAAAGTCCATTGCAGGACAGGTAACTCCAGCAAAAAGGCGAGGTACTTAAGTGCCAGCGTGGTGACTATGGTACTCCCCCTCCACATTGTATCAGCAAAATCTGGAATTTTGGAGGGAGCTCCCTGTCCTGTAGTGGACGTTCATGGGATGTTATGTGTGTGTGTTACAATACACCTGACTCTTTCGTGAACTCCGAAGAGGAGCCTGTCTAGCAGTAGACTTATGGAATCTAAGGCTGCCTGTCCATTGACGCGGAGCGTGGCAGCGGAGCGGAGAAACGAAGAAATATTAACCAATAGGGTTGCATAAAATCTCCGCTACGCTCCAGTGGACACGGATTTGCGAGCTTGTTTAAAAATTCATACATTTTTGGAAGCGGCGCGTGAAGTCAATGGACAGACAAAATCCGCAACTCCACTCCTCAATACTCGCTCGCTCCACTCCGCTGCCTCGCTCCGCGTCAATGGACAGGCAGCCTTATAATGATGATAAAACTTCAAATTGTGCCCACCAGACGCGTGGTTGTCGGATACGAAGCAGTCTGAACGGTCGCGCTGGCCCGAAGACGACATGCCTTCTGGTGAGCTTAGTACTGGTTTTAAAGCATGCATGTTTTTAAGAATTCGTCGAGTCGTATCAGATGTCACAATCTCAATATCTTCCTTTATCTATTTTCAATAGTGCTTAACATGCTTTTTCCTTCCTTAATTTTTTTAACCCATATTAGATTTTCTGTCCAGCTGATTTTCACCATCCAACTCTAGCAGCACATATCGAAGCACCCTTTTTCTATTTGCGTTGGGATCTGCATTTTACAGAATGATCATTATAGTGTATATAGATAAACCGCCTAAATGAGTCCTCGCCCGCGGGGTACAGGGGCGCGGGGGTAAGGACAGGCGGGGGAACGGGCGAGGTGCGGGCGGCGGGGCATTCTCATTCTCTACGCGCATCCGGCCCCCGCACCTGCCCGCGCGTACCCCGCGGGCGAGGACTCATTTAGGCGGTACTACTATAGTTATTAATCTAGCACCAATATAGAAAATGCTAAAGTGCACATGATGCTAACAAGATACTAGTTTTATAATAAGTAGCTGCAGATGAAATAATGTAACTAGCTCCACAGAATAAAGTAATAGTACTATCATACAGAACTGACACTCGCCTCACCCCCGCGCACACCCGCCAAGAGATTCTCGTGGTCCTTCTGAAGATCTTTTGTACTGAATACGCGAGCGTACGCGACCTTCCAA
Organism: Athrips mouffetella; assembly: GCA_947532105.1. Classification (NCBI taxonomy): domain Eukaryota; kingdom Metazoa; phylum Arthropoda; class Insecta; order Lepidoptera; family Gelechiidae; genus Athrips; species Athrips mouffetella. Next base: position 14,363,424 of record OX383981.1, on the reverse strand, counting down.
TTTTAAATTCGCTCTCGTTGTAAGTAGTGTCCGGGGTGTGCTAGCGCTGTTGGTTTAAACCTGTAGATCCCTCCCCGGGGATACAGAATAGGACCGAGCTCCCGCGCTCGATATTCTGCCTTATTGCGTGTAAGCTATAGTTTATTTTGGTTTGGTGTGTATGGGGAGTCACGACCTATTGAAATTACGTTTCGAATGACGTTATAAACCATAGACTAAAGTTGGCGGGAATCGGACGGATGACGCGCCAAAATTCAAATTCTTGAAAATCCTTGGTCACGTGGCACCATCCGACCGATTTCAGTCGGTCAGTGGCCGCCGAGGTGCGCGGCCATGTTGTACGATTAATTGCATAGATTATTGCGAATTTCTTGTATGGCAGTGCTCTTCAAATAATGAATCGCGGGGGTGCGCGGGGGGCAGTTGGGAGGAGGAGTGCGAACCGTTCATTGGCTCTCCGCGTGTCACCCATGCGCAGAAAATAACCGTCCGCGATAGTTACATTATTTCGTCTGCGGAAAATAATAAGAAACGTAAGCTGGTCAATATCCTAGTAAGTAGATCAATCTTCGAAATATAATAAACTTGTAGGAAACTCGTAGATCCATAGCTCCCTTAGGTAAGGCAAACAACCTAACCAATCCCATTAATGACACCCGGGTCCCATTAATGGGATCAGTTTTTTTTTTATAATACTTAATTCTCCACAGACAAAACGTCCGTGCCTTTGTTTGATTTACATTTTAATATTTTTTACAATTACCTTTATTGGTTATATTTGTGTCCTACAAGCTAAAAATCTCTTTTTTTTTCCTTTTTTGTTTAATTACTAAACATGCATTCTTGGTGTTTTTGTTTTGTTTTTGTTTTTTTTTTGCTTATTCCTTATTGTCTAAATTAATTACTAAACATGCATTCTACGCTTGAGTTTGTATAAAATGAAGTAGGTTAGATTCAAATGGCATCCAGTAAGGTTGTATTAGGTTCTCTTACGAACAAAAGCGAAATTGGTAGTTTAAAATTTTTCGAAAGTTATTCAACTTAGTAGGAAATTGATCAACTTACGATTCCGTATAATTTTCCGGTGACATTGACAATAAGAAAAGTAGTTTGGTTAGAATGTCAGCAGTGTGAGACCAGTACGGAGCGATGCGTAAGATATTGGAGCGACAGAGACACGTATCGCTCCGTCCTGCTCTCACGCATAGCTCTGTGTGGTTGTCATCCTATTTAAGCTACATTATTTCGAATGTAAATAAATTTATAAATATAATGATAGTGCTATTTTATTGTATTTTTTTTTTTTGTTTTCGTAGTATACAACGTGTAACGGAAAGGGGTTTTAATACTGAAGGGTGTGAATCTGCCCATGAAACTGAACAACTTCTCCCAAGGAACATAGGTCGAACTACGAAAAAACTAACCGATCATACAAAATGTGCTATCAGCTGATAGAGATCGAAAATTGATTTTTTTCCATGACCTATGTTCCTTGGGAAAAGTTGTTCAGATTCATGAGCAGATTCACACCCTTTATTATCATCACACCTGTCTGTTACACTCTCTATAATAGAACTTACATTTATTTTGTGGTTTGTAACTTAGAAGCACTGTAAAGCTTGTGAATGACCACCTTAGCCGAAAATTTTTCAAAATAAACCCAAAATAATCAACAATTCTTGTTACAGAAACCAAAAAACCAACAACACACCAGGTCGGAGTGATAGAAATGCGAGCCCTAAGCGCCAAATTCAAAGAGAAAATGACTGACAAGAAAACAGTCGAAGCCCAAACCAAAACGGAGAAAGACAAGAAAGAGAGAAAACCAGAAATCAAAAGTGAGAAAGATACAGAAATAAAAGAAGAATCAAAAAGCAAAGAGTCACAAGAAAAGACAGATAAAGATAAAGAGAAACCAAAAGAACGTACAGATAAAAGTGATCGATCAGAACGGGACAAGAACTACCACAAGCATAAAGACACTCATCGGGACAAAACATCAACGGACAAACATAGACATCATTCTTCATCATCATCCTCATCGAGACACAAGTCCCACAAATCTGAACGAAGAGACAGAGATAGGAAGGAAAGAGATGGTAAAGAAAGAAGTCATCGCGACAAGGAGAGAAGTGATTCTAAAAATGACATTAAGTTACCGCAAGAAGTTGTTCGGGCAACGGAATAATATGTGACTTTTTTAGGACTTTTTGAGTGTAATAGTGATTGGTCAGTGATGATTTGTTTGTGATACTGAAGATATTGGTGTTGATTCTGGCAGGCACAAACTGAACTAAATTTGACAGGTCTGAATTTAGTTGAGTTTTAGTTTGTGTCTGCCAGAATCTACACCATTACTTCAATAAGCTCTTAATTTTAAGTCCTATTAAGATTTAACAGTGAAGTGTACAGCCTTAAAACTTCACAACTGTATTAGAGTTTCTGGATCGTACTTGCATTGATAGCAGATTGGCAGATAGATAGCAGATTCCGCTGTTCTTTAAACATTTTCAACATTGGTCGAAATATGAAATTTTTTTTTGACCGATACAAAATGCGCTATTAACTGACGGAGTCTATCGGAAATCGGTTGAAGTTTTTTTTTCTTATTTCTACTTATGTCGCTTGCTAAAATTATGTTCACTGTTTCATCAGGATCATATGTAATGTACAGTCAACCGCAAGTCAGTGGAAACATTTACAACTCCATTACTATGTCATAAAGTCCAAAGTGTTGCTACTGACGTGCTGTTGGCTGTACAATGCGAAGAAGGATGCTGCTACACATCATCCAGTTCAGAATCTCTTCGCTCTATACAAAACCCGCGGATAGAGATACGGTGGTGTAGTTGGCGGGTAAAAGGGTAATAAAACTACCGAGACGCCAAGACGACGCAAAATAATTTTAGCCTACGATAAAGTATCAAGAGTAGCCGATTACCGTTTAAGACTGGCACGCGCCTCGATTGAATGTCAAAAAAATATTTCCATCGTTTTCTGATAGATAAGGCGTTAAGCCAAATCGGGCCAAATCATATTTCGTGGACTATTTTATTCTTAGCGCTATGAAAAGTAACTAAAATCTGCCGTTATCACCTTAAGCGATTCACGAGTCAGTTTTTATCCTAATTTTCACAAACATATCATAACTGAACATTGAAAGCTTCATACTTTACCTAAATCCGTATAATATTTGTAAATATTTTAGCATAAGCGTCTCTTAGAGGCTAAGTATAAGGAATGAATGCAACGCAGTTTTAGAACCAGTGCTTTATTTTATTAATGTGTCAAATTAATTAAAAAATTCATAAAATTATGTTTGAATATGATAATTATTATAATTTGTAAACTACAAAATATCTGCTTTTTATTTGAAGATTTGTTTTATAATAGTATAGGCGCAATTTCGATTTCAGTTGCACAAATGGTCTTTAAAGTTAAAGCCCTGTTAAATGTATTGCTAGCACTTTATTTTTTTGTTGACAAATAAAATGACAGCTGAACATTTAAAAGAGCTTTAACTTTAAGGACGCTTTATGCAACAGGCTTTTAATCTTTCATTAATAATTTAAAAGGCAACTAAGCAATGCTCTTTTTAAAAAATAATCTAAAACTGCGTCGAGTTTGTGATTAATGGAGATTGTTAAAGCGATTGCCGAAAAACTGATACAATTTATAATTTCTAGATAAATTTTAAGAAGCAAATCAATATTCGCACCTTAAGTTTAAAATTGCACTAAGATTATTATAATAAATTATTATATAAATAGTGATAGCTAAGTAAGTAGACTAAAAACTGGGATCATTTTACCATTGGATGTGAAAAATGGAAAACTTAAATTTACTAAATTCAATGTAAATTTTCATTTTTTGCTCCTGAAGCCCAGTGATTCTACCACGGAGATTCTACTCATGAAAACAAGCAAGTTTCCCGAAGGAAAAAAATTTTACTTGAAAAAAAAAACTCAGCTTTCATAAAACTTCCAAATCGTTCCCATAAACAAATGCATCGATCACGTGACACACGGGTGAAATTCTGAGTTCAGACCGCGAAACTCAACAATTTTCGCCTAGGAACACAAGTCATTGGACGAAAAAAAAATTTACCCTTTCATAGTAAAGTCAGTCAATTTTGTATGGGAGATTGAATTTTTTTTTACGTCTAACGACCTATGTTCCTTGGGGAAAGTGGTTCAGTTTCGTGGTCTGATCTGAACCCAATCTCAAAATTTGTCGAATGTTTTCAAATTCACCCTGCAAAACAAATTAAAATTCACGCTATACAACTTTAAGTACCACTCGCATACTACTGGGTACCACCCTTTTTTTAGTTAATTGCTCGCGTTTTCGCCAGAATACGCATAAATTTACTTCCTAACCAGCCCCATTCGAAATCTCGGATGCCGGACACTGGATGCCATAAACAAAGGTCGTTTAGTGGCGACCACGTACCGGAAGACGAAGCGTTGGCAGGTGGACCCCCGCGAGGTGGACCGACATCTGGTGGCGGTCGCGGGAAGCCGCTGGATGCGAGCAGCGCAGGACCGCGAGTCATGGAGATCTTTAGGGGAGGCCTATGTCCAGCAGTGGACGTCTTTCGGCTGATATGATGATAAAACATTTAAAACTATTACGCGCCGATTAGGCACGGAGATCCGTCATGGAAGTGACGTCACATGTCACAACGGCCATAGAAACTCCGTGTTTTTCGTTTTGCTAGAAAGGGACAGAAACAAATCTTCGATGGCTTATATCTTTTTTAATTTCATAGTTATTCGTAAACTGTTTATTACATGAATAAGGATACATTTTTCAAATGCCAACACACTATTTTATAGTTTGGCGGAACTTGATTGAAAATTGTAAACTGTTTTTTTGATATGAAATAAACCATTTATTTATTATAAACTCCGCGACCATCCAACTTGACCCCTCTTTTATAGAAAAGTTCTTGAAACGGGAGCTCACCTTAATTGGTTACTATTAGTTGTGAGAAAAATTTAATAAAAAATCATGCTTATTCCCTAGTTCCAGCATTAACAACTTCACAAAGCGCGTCCAATGGTCAAAGGTCTTAGTTTTTCTATTTCTTTGTGATTTTTTTTCTTAATCCAAAATCTTATGAAAGTGACTTTGTACTGAGTTTGTTGATCTTTATTATTTTAGTAAAGTGATAGATTTATTATTGTACAATTATTTTGGGAATTCAATGCTTCAGATTGTCGTATGATTGTATTAAACAAAATGCAAGGTTTTAAAAAAAATATAAGCACTATTTTAGAGAGTTACTCGGACCGTGAAACTGCGGGCTTAGCACGCTGCAGTTGTCAGTTTATCTAGGCCCATAGATTAAAGACTTCACGTTTTTTTGACATCCGAGCTGTGCGACACATTTTGAAAGACAAGGACGGCTACATGTATTAGTGTATAAAGCTATCTCTGTCTAAAATATCAAAAACGTAATTTGTGGATTTGCTAAACATTTTCCTTCACTGACATTTCTTCGCGCTTGGAGGTGATAGATTAGATGACATAATTCCTCAAATAAAGTGACATTTCTCCGAGATATTCAAGGTGTTACAGAAAGGGTATATGGACCCTGAAGGATGTGATTCTGCCCATGAAACTGAACAACTTTCCCTAAGCAACATAGCTCGAAATACGAAAAAAAAACTTGACCTCACATACAAAATGCGCGATCAGCTGATTCAGTTTCTATGGGAGGTATAAATTTGTTTTTCGTATTTCGACCTATGTTCCTCAGGGTTGATATACCCTTTTTGTTACACCTTGTATTTTCTCTCGGGCAGCGCGCTAAGCCGGCTGGACAACTTTTATCATCCTTTTCGAAATACAAAAACAAAACAACTTCCCATAGAAACTCCACCAGCTGATTGCACATTTTTTTGTATTTCGACCTATGAGGTTCCATAAAGTTGTTCAGTTTCATGGTCTACGTAACAATCTATAATAGTCCTTACAATTTTTTTCACACCTATATAGTTTGAAATATGTTCGTATGGAAAAGTGGCAGCAAAATTATACATAAATAAAAAATACATTATTATTCGGCTTCCAATTTTTTTAAATTCTTTGTTTAATTTTGTATTAAGCTGGCGCCCTCTTGTGGAAAATTCGTTTTTAATAAAATATTATTTTTCTTCAAAATTACCCTTTATTGTTCTAAAATAATAAAAAATACTCACATTTTAAACAATAAAATAAAGAGAAGGCAGTATTATTTTATTAATTAAAGTTTAAAACTAATATTAATAGCATTATCTCGTCCTTGCCACGTCGTACATTCACTGGATATTTTAGTTACATTTTATCCAGAATTTTAATATTAAAATGAAAAGTTAATAAATGCACATCAGGGACTCAATTCTTGAAAATCACTGGGTGATAAAATATCACTTTTGAGACTTTAATAATTCACATTTGCCCTGACAAACTATTGAAAGGTAAATCAGAATACATGAAAATTAACAATCAAGGACTGCTTTATATTTAACGAATATCAATCTCTACTTTTGAAAAGAAAAGCCTGTGATTTTGAATTTTTGAGAGATATTTTATCACCCGGTGATATTCAAGAATTGGTCCCCAGGCGCTTTCCGATCACGAAAGTTAAGCAACGTTGGCCGTGGTCAGAACCCAGATGGGTGACCGCTAGTGGTACAAGAACTAGAGCGTTTCCGTGCTTCGGATGGCACGTTAAGCCGTTGGTCCCGGCTACTGTCAATGATAGTGGTCGTTAAGCCAAGTCACAGTCCATTTTGGCGGCTTGAAAACTGACAGCCTGGTTGGTTGTGGCCACTGACCTGGCAAAGGATTGGGTCTCGCTTGGAGGTCAGATGGCAGTCGCTCTGTGTAAAAACCTGCCCTCGTCGAATACCCTTGGTTAGGTAGCCGACTCCGTAAAAACCATTGGCAAAAACACGGAATAATGCTAATGATTTGAAACGCCGCCCCCAGTTATAAAAAGTGCCCCGTGAACTAGTTTTGACGTGGGTATACCATCACCGATGTCGACTTCAATTTTAGTTCTATGGAGACTACATTGATACACACATAGGGGGTCTAGTTATCGTGTCAAATTTAGAGATGACGAAAGCGAAACTCATGAAATGCATGGGATGACGTAATATGTCAAATATCATCCCATATATAGGGTGACTTTTAATTAGATAGCAAAAGATATGCTTAAGGAACATAGGTCGAAATACGAAAAACCAAATTTGACCTCCCATACAAAATGCGCTATCAGCTGATGCAGTTTCTATGGGAAATCAAAACTTGATTTTCATGTTTCGACGTTGTTCAGTATCATGAGTACATTCATACCTTTTTCTATCAAGAACTAATTAAAAGTCATCCTATATTTTATGACCATTAGGTACCTACATGATGTCTGCTTTCGTCAAATAGACGTTGCCTAGACCCCAGCCACAGAATAAAGTAATAGTACTATCATACAGAACGGACTCTCCGCCCCCCCCCCCCCCCCGCAATCTACCCCGCACCCCCGCGCGCTCCCGCCCGCGAGATGCTCGTGGTCCTTCTGAGGGTCTATTGTATTGAATATGCGGGCGACCTTCCAATTTCAAATTAACGCTATGTAGTTGATATTGAGTCTCGCTCGACCTAATATGTAAGGGCCCGTCCAGAACCTTTTTTTACGCTACGGGCGAGTTGATTCGCGCGTAGGCGCTCGCGCGTTGCCGAGATACTAGAGCTACATATATTGCGTCCAGAACAGTTTCTACCAGCGTTTTTCGCGCGTAAGAAAATGTTCTGGACGCAATATATGTAGGTAGCTCTAGTATCGCGCGAATCAACTCGCGCGTAAAAAAAGGTTCTGGACGGGCCCTTAGTGTTAGTGGGAATGCGCCCTATTTAACTATAAAAAAAATATACCGTGTCGAAATAATTCCGTCATTTTTAAAACGGCGCGTAATTCGTTTCTAGCAAAAAGTTTCCTGAACCAGAAAGCGACTGAGAGCAAAAAGAGGCTTTTAGAGCAGTTATCGTGCATCTACCAATGTATGATGATCGAAGCCGTCAGTGGTTACTGGGTATCCTGACGAACTTAGAACATCTTACGAAACATGTAATTGCCAAGAGTGTCTTCAAATCGTCTATTACCCAGTGATTTAACAAAAATGTAACTTAAATTACTGACGAAACAAACAAATATCGTTTTTTTAAATTAAAATAATCTGTTCTTGTTATAATATAAGATCATTTGTGTGTTTTCGCAAAGTTGTAAATTTTGTATATTATGATTATTCAGGCATACCTTCATTTATAAAAATCCGTTGAGATATCAAGGCATAAAGAAACCAACTTCAATTTAGCGAAAAAAATATTTGGTAGCGACCATTTGAAGCTAAGACACTGTGCAGAAGTTTTTGTCGTACCTACATTGCTTAATCGTTAACAATTTCATTACTTGCATGGCTAAACAAAGCAGTATTGTACTTGAAATCGCGCCAAAAATCAGCAGCCTGCTGAGCAGGGTCTAAGAGACCTAAAGCCAGCTACGCACTATCGTTTTACAAATCCAGCAGAAAGGGATGCAGCTGTAGGAAATAAAGAAATTGTCGCTTTCTCTTTCTATCACACTGCTGCATCCCTCTGCTGGACTTGCAAGATGGATAGTGCGTAGCAAGGCTACAACCAGCGGCTACAACAGTATTATTTCTTGCTAGCGGGCCGTCGGCAACCCTTCAGCATCTCATACCATACAATACAATACAATACAATTTTATTGATAATTAAATAACTACAGGTCAAAGTTACAATACTAATTGCTAAGTAAAATTACAAATTACAGCACAATATCTAATTTGAAAGTGTACACAAGATAATAAGTAAAAATATTATTTGTCATACAGATGTATTTCAACACAGATTCAAAATAAACAGGTGTACTCAGGTACATTCATCCTCATTTATGTTTTTAAAAAACTCCGCCACACTATAAAAATGCATGGCCGCTAAATACTTCTTGATCTTTATTTTAAATAAACGGGTTGAGACTGCATCCTTTATCTCGTTTGGCAGCCTATTATAAATAGCAGGTCCCGATATATACGGGGATTGCTCTGACCTTTTAAGTTTATGAAAGGGAGTGGCAAGTTGCGATTCGTCCGCGTTACTACGCAAGGCATAGCTCACGTTTTTTCCTTTGCGTCTAAACATATCTAGGTTTTTGTGAACAAATAAGGCAACTTGATATATGTATTCGCAGGGCATCGGTAAGATACGTAAGTCTTTGAAAAGGGGCCTGCATGATACATCATCATCCACGCCCACCATGGCGCGAATCGCACGTTTCTGCATTACGAATGCTCTTTCAATATCGGCCGCTCTGCCCCACAGCTCCAGTCCATACGTCAAGGTGGAGTGGACGGTAGCGTAGTAACAGGTCCTTACTACTTCCCTAGTGGTGGTAGCTGCGAGGCGACGAAGAGCAAGGCATGTACGGCCGAGTTTGGTGCAGAGTTGGTCTATGTGCGTCTCCCACATGAGGGCGCTGTCAATGTGAAAACCTAACAGCTTTGTACTTCTCACTTGCTGTAATTGCGAGCCATTTACGTATACTTTGATTGGCTTGGGCTCTTTTCCATTTAAGTTAAAGCACATATAAAATGTTTTGTCCTGGTTCAGAGCCAAACCATTTATCTGGAACCATTGATCTAGGAGCTGGAGAGATCTGTTTAGCTTGTTTTCAAGCTCAGTAAGTGTTGTTGCGGAGATCACTGCAGCGACATCGTCCGCGTACATGAAGACCTCAGCGCCCTTGATCATGTATGACAGGTCGTTTAGCAGTAAGCTAAATAGGGTGTTTGACAAGCAAGACCCCTGAGGGACTCCCATTGCATTCTGTAAATCAGAGGACGTGATACGCCCCCGATCTCCTACCACTGATTGTTTGCGTCCTGTCAAGAAAGACACAAGTAGTTGTAGAGGAGGTCCCTGTATCCCGTAGTGGCTCAGCTTACTGGCGACGAGGCGATGACACGCGGTGTCGAACGCGCGCGAGAGGTCGCAGCATAGAAGAGCGACATGCCGGCCGGCCTCGCGCGCGCTCACCACTCGCAACACTACCTCGCGAACCAAATCCGTCGTCGAGCGCCCCTCACGGTAAGCATATTGCCTATCAGACATCAAGTCCCCATTACTGACAAAGGCGAGCAACCTTTTATTAATACCTACCTCTAAAATCTTGCTAATAACCGGTACAAGAGAAATGGGTCTATATGACTTTATGTCAGACTTTTTGCCTTTGCCCTTATACAGAGGAGATATTTTAACTTTTTTCAGGGACAGAGGATATGTGCCTGCTCGAACACATAAATTAAATAGATGGCTCAGCACGTCTGCGACAGAACAGACGGCTGATTTAATCAAATTTGGGGACAATCCATAAATGTCCACGCTCTTCTTAGATGCAATGGAAATACGGATGATTGACACCACCTCACCAGGCGTGAACATTTGCAGCCGCAAAGCAAGCTGTGCTTGTGGCACACAAGAGGATAGTGCTGCGAGGGCAGCTGGAACGTTGGCTTGTGGTGCACCGCATCTGGCTGCTGCTGTCACAAACTCGAAGTTCATGGCGTCGACAAGCTGCTGCTTGGTGGTGTAAGGCTTGCCATCAACATCGCGTACCTGATCGGTGTAGTCTACGCGTTCTCGGTTACCGCGGCCCAGTTCAGTGTTTATTATCTGCCACATGCATTTGCCTTTACCTTTGCTGGGTGCTTTACGTATTAAATCTGAGAAGAAATCCGTTCGTTTCTCACGTAACAATTTGTTGTATTTGCTTGTGTAGCCGCTTGCAATTTCGGCTAAGTCATCATTGTCCGGTAAATTTAATTTCAATACCAAGATACTATCAGCATTTAAAAGATACTACAATCGATCGTCCTTAAATTGATTATTTATGACCTTGTCGACTTACAAGTAGTTAGATTGGGCGTCTTGGTATGCCTTGAGGCAGGGTTACTGACGGGCCGCTCTCCGTTTTAACCCAAGTGCGGCTGAGACGCTAAGATAGCCTCCTAAGAAAATGGCCCATGTATTTTTATTGTATAGACAATTAGGGGTACAAATAAATCTGTTTTCAATTTAATCCCCAAGACATAATTGTGATTGATATAATTTATCGTATGTTTAGGTGGTTAACTTATTGTTTCAAGTTTCCTATATTTTTGAAAATAATAATAATAAGAGTAATAGAATTTTTTTATGTAGTTTTATTTAAGCAAATAAAAACCCTGAACACTTACGGTCAAAGGTACGATACGATAAGTCACAGAAAGTCAAGTTTAGATGCATTCAAACGTAATACGTACAGTCAGCGTCAAATTTATATGAGCGTCATCGTAGTCAAAATAATCTGTAGTAAACAAATTAAATTTCATATACGTAATCTGATTAGATCTGTCATATAGTTGAAAGCACTCAAACTGTTCAAAATATGTGAGCGACTATAGTAGTCAAAATGATCTGAAGTAATCTAGATCTTGTTTACTTCAGATCATTTTGACTACTATATAAGGTGACTTTTAATTAGTTCTTGATAGCAAAATATATGCATGTGCTCATAATACTGAACAACTTTTCCCATGGAACATAGGTCGAAATACGAAAAACCAAATTTGATCTCCTATACAAAATGCGCTATCAGCTGATGCAGTTTCTATGGGAGTTCAAAACTTGATTTTCGTATTTCGACCTATGTTCCTTGGGGAAAGTTGTTCAGTATCATGAGTACATTCATACCTTTTTCTATCAAGAACTAATTAAAAGTCACCTTATAGACAGTCACATCAATTTGGCGCTGACGACCGCGAACATAATATTGGCAACAAAAATCTTGGCAACAAGATTTCTTTTTTTTTATTGAAAATGGGCTTACTCTTGACTACGATAGACGCTCATATAAATTTGACGCTGACTGTACACACGGCCCCACGTCAGTGGAAATACTTTAATCTGAGGAGGTCTCTGGTTTCGGGCGTTTGTAGCGTAGCGCTGGTTCAGCTTATACTGGTTTTGTTTCTACGTGGTTGCTGCCGTGTGTACCTACTAAGCTTGATTTGCTAGAGAAGGAGACCAGTGATAATCGGCTTTTCTCAGAACTTAAACTGGACAAAATTTGTCAACAAAGTTTTTCAGGGGGACAACGCAGAATTCGAAAATCAGTGTTGTCCAAAATCCCAGAAAACCTTAGTTGACAAATCTAGTCTAGTAAACATAGTTTGGTGTGTCCCGTCTGGTGCCGGCAAAGAATAGTACCAACCCATACATACCCGTGGGTGTCGTAAGAGGCGACTAAGGGTTAACTGGAGGATGGGCAGCAGCATCCTCCTTTGTATTTTACATCTTACTAACTGCGGTCACCTACAACCGCGGTCCATAGTGCCAGCCGAAACGCTAACAGGCGAGGTGACTATGGTACTTCCCTTCCACATTTTTCCAGCAAAAGCTAGAATTCTGGAGGGAGCTCCCTGTCCTGTAGTGGACGTTTCATGGGATGTTATGATGAAACATAGTTTCTAAGAAAAAGAGCCAGATTCTGAATTCCATCCTAGATGTCTAGGCAACGATTGCTACCAGAGATTACTTAGCTATTTCGGTCACGTTGCCAGAAGAAGCTCGGATAATCTGGAAAAACTTATTATATTGGGCAAAGTAGAGGGGAGTAGATCTCGAGGTAGAGCACCACACCGCTGGTCAGACCAGATCAAAGCCGTAATCAACCTGCCTATTACCACCGCTCTCCGACGGGCAGAAGACAGAAACTCATGGCGAACACTAATCAGGACCACCATCGTTGCCTACCAACAACAACAGGAATCGACCTAGTTAGACACGACCTTCAGAGATGAAGAGTGCGATGACGAAGAAGAGTCTAGGCAACGAAGCGGATCGTTGTATGAAGACCCCCGCATTAAATCCTCAGTCGATGAATCTTTGCTGGGGTATTACACTATATGAGATAAACCTTCTATAAAAAAATCGGTACTTTTAAGTTTTCCATACAAAAAATTGAATTTTTTTTTTTTATATTTTGAATTAACATTTAATTCATGATACTTTATCATCCTGTCAAATAAAATCTGCCTGAGAGAATTATGTTGGGGTCAACTGCTTCGTAGCCTACACTATAGTCTATCTTAGTTTTTACGATTAGGCTTTAAACAAAAACAAAGTATTTCTTTTTTTATCATTTATTCATTTCACTTACATCAAAAATATACCTTAAGGTACATAATAAATATTACAAAGAGCATTTAGTAAAAACATAAATAATATGGAGAAACTTCTTTCAGTCACATTTTAATAAAATTACTTATACAAGCACCAACCCGGAAGGATGTTATTCTACCCATGATATTGAACAACTTTCGAAATACGAAAACATTTTTTTGAGTTCCTATAGAATTGAATCAGCTGATAGCGTATTTTGTATGGAAGGTAAATATATTTTTTTGTATTTTGACCATGTTTCGGGAAAGTTGTTCAGTTTCATCGGCAGAATCACATCCTTCAGGGTTGACATACAATTTCTGTTACACCTTGTCATATTTGAAATGATTTTTTCAGTATATTTGTGTCAAATGGCACTATTATGGGCCATACCAAAGTTTTGCGTAGTATACTTGTAAATATTTGCATCTTCAAGGATGGTTTTGAAAAATGGTAACTTTGTCAAAGGAATTCCTTTAGTATTAACTATTACCCGATAATTAAATAAGAATCTACCTATACAATCTGAATTTTCATTGGTTTCGCTCGTGAAGCCGCGATTCTACTAATGAAAACATGCAACATTACCTGAGAAAAAAAAACTTTTACGAATTTTGTGAGGTGGTAATTTTGTACCAAAAAGCTTTAGATAAAAAAAAAGTTAGTTCAAAAACTAGAACCCGACTACTAGCAAATCTTGCTTTAAAAAGTATGAAACAAGAAAATATTGTCATCTGAAATTGTTATGTACAAACTATGGTAAATATTTGATAATAGCCGTGGCCATATCATTATGCCAAAATGACGACCACTCACGTAACCAAGCCAATTTTTTTTGTACGTGAAAGTCTTGTTTTCATTAGTAGAATCCCTGGACAAAGGGAGCGAAACAAAAAAAAATTAAAATTCACGTATTTTCTTCTGAAATATTCATGTAATTTTTTTTTCACGTTGGTTGAAAAGGTATGGCCATAGAGAGCAGTTATGATTATGACAATAATTAATTCTTTATTACATATATTTTTGTTATAAATATTTAAGTACTTAAATATAAAATATGGCAAAATAAAATTGATGATGATGACTATGATTATTTAAATTACAATTTCTCTTTATTAGGAAATTGTACACATTGTTAAAAAGCGATTAAAACAATTATTCGATTTATATTAACTACGGTTATTAACTCACATAAGATATACGAATTATATCTTATTGAATTAGTCCGATCAACAAAGGATTTTACCCTGACAATGATTCCTATGACAACAAAATATTGCAGTGTTGAATATATTATTTACTGGTGACGTATATATTCACGTTATTTTTATTTTTTGTACGTATTTTATAAAAGAATTATGGTCAGGGCCTCCATAGAAAAAGTCCTTCTAGATTAGGTATAATTGGACGCACCAGAGATCTTTCTAAGTTCTAAAAATATTTTAAAACAAATCAAATTGCACAGTTCAAGGCACTTTTTGTAAAATGCAGTCACTTTCAGTCCTTAAATTCAAATAAACATATTTAATTTAATAATTGAGTTTACATTGCTGTGTTTTTTTAGTTAAGTCAATAAAAGTACAAGCCATCTTTTGTGTCTGTTCATAAGTCACAAAATAAAAATGTTGACAATCTAATTCAATACAAAATCACATTAGAATAGTACTATCTAAAATTACAATAATATTCAGTATAAAAGGATTACAACCTGGCCTTAAATACTATTTTTAGAATACAGAATTGGCAAGTACAGTGTGATCCAAAATATGCTAAAAAGCTTCGAAATTCGAGTAAGCAAATAAACATATTTCCTTACAAAATCAACCGGAAGAGATTTTTTTTTATTTCACTAAACTCACCGTGGACTCAGGGTTGCCACCACTTAAACATAGACAAAACTAAGATGATGCAAAATATTTAAAAAATATTGCGAATTGAGTGTTTTTTTTGTATATCTTTCATATTACCGCAACGTAGGAACTTGTCTTCGTGCTTTCTTGAATAAATTATAGCTAGAGGTCCAAAAAGTGGCCATTAGTTTTTCGAAACATGACAAAATAAACCTTCAGTGGAAACAGGCTCTGTGGTCTAGTGGTTAGAGCGCTCGGCACTCGATCTGAAGATTCTGGGTTCGATTCCCGGTGGGGACACTGTCAAACAAAAATTCCTGTGTGCAACCTCCCCAGTTTGATTAGGATGTTGCAGGATGAACCACCTGATTGTCTGAAAAGTTAGATGATTCCGTTCTTCGGAAGGCACGTTAAGCCGTGGGTCCCGACTGCTATCTACGGATGAGCCATATCAGAGGCGGTTCAACAACTGGCACTAGGGTGTGTGAGGTCGGTCATCCATCAATGATGATGAATGGAAATTGTGATACACGGTGAGGTTTTCTAACATATTTCGGATCACACAATTTTTATATTAGGACTATACAACTTTTAAAACGGGGTTAAAACAATACTTTGGTAATCTCCGCAGTGTGGTGTGATCCTATGCGTCACTGGAAGGCAAGAATAAGGAATATTTGATAAAAAAATAAAAGTAGAAATAAAAATGTCGTATAAAATGCAGGTACTTCAACATAAAAAAAAACCGAACCAGTGCGTGTCGGGCCACGCGCAATTAAGGGTTCCGTAGTAAAGTTGATTTAGGAATTATTATTGTTCAGCATGTTTTGATTTTTTCATAATTTTTCCGTCCTAATGACCAGCGAAGCCCATCGCCTGAATGCTATTTATATTATTTTCAGTTTTTCGACTATTGCTCCTTAACCTGTGCAGCCTACTTAGCTGTGATAGTTTTTCTGTTAATTTCATCAGTACCTAGGGCGACCGAGCTATGCTCTGTATGATTAAAATATCATCGGGTGAGCAAGCTATGCTACTCAACAACAGATGGCGCTGTAAGTTTCCTCAACGCACTAAAACGCGCTAAGAAATATTAAAAAAGACGGTAATACGAATTTCTGGGAAGACATGAGACCTAGCTAGATCGATTTTTTGCCCCCAAAACCCCTGTATACTAAATTTCATCAAAATCGTTAGAGCCGTTTTCGAGAAACCGATTACAAATAAATATATATACAAATATTGCTCGTTTAATAGTATCGGATATAGGCTACTATTATGATTTTTTTCACATTTTCAGTAACAACCGTTTAGCTGGCAGGGGGGGACACAAAAATTTGTACTTCTAAGCTAAATATTTCGCTAACGGATCCCTAAATCGAAAAGTAGTTTGTGCAAACACAATATTTTTAAAAGACCCATCTAACAACACTCCAACCCTAAAATTTTTAGTTTTTTAAAGTTTTATAATACCACTTTGGCGTCGTAAGTATATTAACCAAATTACAGCTTTCTAGTACTAAGGGTCGCTGAGCAAAGTATCATAAAAAGTATCATAAAACTGCTAATTTTGACACCGCAAAGTTTGTATGGAAAAGTAACAAGAACCCTCCACAAAAACCTAATATTCGCCTTTTTAGTGCGAGCAATTTAGTCCAGTGAGTTAAGTCACAGACTTAGTTTAGTCTTTATGAAGGTCTAAAATCTTTGTACTGATGCTCAATAACTGACACCAGGGTGTCTACTCTCAATTTACGATATATCGATACGATACTATTCGATACAAGCAAATATAAAACTTCATTCCTTGACGATAAAGTAGGATATTGGTTGGACGCCAATTTGACAAATCATCCAACCAATATTCTACTCTATTGTCAGTGCACGAAGTTATGAATTTGGAGTAGACACCCAGAGTAGTGAAGTCGGACATAAATCTTACAACCACACAATACGATTAAAATTTCTGGTGATTCTTTAATAATTTTATTCAGGACAACTCACCACAAATCTATTGACTTTCGGCACGAATGCTTTCGTCACTGATGACTGTTGCACCTTCATGTTTTCAAACTTTTCGCGTAAACTGAAAATCAAATGAAAAATCGTATTACTCACCGGCGACCGAGCTTTGCTCTGCATAATTTATCCAAAGCCGCCAAACAGGCGCTTTAGGGTTTCTGAAACGCGCTATTTTCAAGAAATTATTTTTTGTTTTTTGAGAAAGTAATTTTAATGAAACCCCCGTATAGTGAATTTCATCAAAATCGTTTGAGCCGTTTTTGAAAAGCCGATTACAAATATATACAAATTTTGCTCATTCAAAAGTAAAACAATAAAAGACTAATTGACCGTTTATGTAGTTTTATTGGGAAAAAATATCAAGAGCCTAAATAAAACTGTTAATATAATAATATTTGGCATATTTTGAAATAGATTACTTTTTGAGTATATTTTACAACAGTTTCGTCTCATGCTAGCCAATTTTACTAATTGGCGCCCGAAATGTGTCCGTAAAAGCTTCAGCGTATCGCACCAGTACGCCGGAGGGCGTGGTGCGCTGAGGTTCCGAGTCAGACCACTAGCCCCACTCTGGGCGCCAACTTCTATTAATTGGCGACGGAAAAAAAACACCGTTTTCAATTCAAAACCGATTGTTGATGACTCCTGCTCATTTTTTAACAGTCTCGAGTTGTTACTGAGCTGTCGTTTGAACACTACGTTTGATGAGGAGCGCTGCGGTACCGATTAACAAAGTTTTATTAATTGGCGCCCAAGTTTATAAAGCTTTATTGGTCTTAAACTGTTTGTTGTATTTGCCATTGACGGACACTTGGTTATTATTCCAGCTCACCTTTTTTGGCAGTTTTCAGACGGACCACTTCTTAATAACTAGGACATTTTACGCGTTTCGAAAGTACATTAAGCAGTTGGTACCGGCTATTGTCTTAGTGGTCGATAAGGATAGTTTAGCTTGTGGGATTTTGAACCATGTAGACAAAGCTGATCCCATTCTGGGCGCCAACTTTTTTAATTGGCGACGGAAAATGGAAAACACTATTTAAATACTGAATCGAGTTTAAATGACACCAGCTTACCTCTTGGTAATTTTGAGCTGTGCTAGCCATCATCATCGAATTGTCGCTCGAAGACAAAGGTGGATAAAGAGCGCGGAGGTTCCGAGTTGGCCTATTTATTGGTGTTAACCAACTTTTATTGATTGGCGCCCAAGATGGGCTAGATTCACAATTCTTAGGCAGTTTGTTGTATAAGATTTGATAGTTATTCCAGCTCACCTCTTGGCAGTTTCGAGCTGTGACTCTCCATCTTCATCTTCGAACTGTCTGTCGATGACGACGGTGGACGGGGACCGCTGAGGTTCCGAGTCGGACCACTTCTCGAAACGGTCGCGGAAGCTAGTAGTGCGGGCTAGTTTTTGAGCCTAGGGAAGAATAAGAAATGTTAGTTATTGCTACTAGAAGATAGTTGGAAATAGGTAGTCAATAGAACCAGGCGTTACTTTGTGGAAGTCCATTTCAACAAGTTATGAAAAATCTAAAGCCATCTCCGCAACAATGACGGATGCCATGTACTCACTGTGCGTGCACCGCCCGCCCGCCCGCAAATAAAAGTGTAGAGTGGTGTGGGTGGGTGCTGTGTTGCGCAGGCGCATTTATTTGGCAGCGAGGGTGGGGGGGGGGGGGGGGCAGTGAGTACTGTGAGTACTTGGCATCCGTAATTTTTGCGGAGGTGACTATATATTTGTTTTAGTTTCAGCTAGCTGAATACAAGCAGATGAGTTCAGGTGGCTACGACTACAAATACTGACTACAGTAATCCAACATTTTGCCTTAGTGAAGTCGAATTACGCGTCAGTAGGACAATGTCGGTATCCGCAAATCAGGGTCAAACAACATAAAAGAAAAATGAAAATCGGTCAAATGTGCAGTGGAGGAGGGGGAAACGTCATCAAGGCGCAGTCCTGACAACATGACAAGTCTGTACGGGCAACCTGTTTGTGTGAGAATGCATAATATAACATAGGCAATTACACCCTCACCAAATTCACCCGTACTTTGTTACCACCATTACTGCTAGTTGCACAAAGCTTAAACTTAAAGCTCCTTTAAATCTATTGGTCACTTTCTCTTTAAAAAAAAACAAAATAACAGCAAAAGATTTAACATAACTTTAAGTTTAATGAAGCTTTCCGCAACTGGCCGTTAGCCAAATAACTGCGCTCCAGCCGGGTCGAAAAGCAATCCGAAAGTCCCAGGTTCGATAAGTCGAGACGTTTGGATTGCTGTCTTCTCCTACTTTTTACCGCCTTACTAAATAAGCGGTCTAATCTCCAATGTATAAATATCATCCCGTGTGGTGCCGGCAAAGAATAGTACCATCCCAAACATACCCGTGGGTGTCGTAAGAGGTGACTAAAGGTTATTAACTGGAGGTTGGGCATCAGCATCCTCCTGTGTATCATACCATCTTACTTAAGCGGGCACCTACAACCGCGGTCCATGGTGCCAGCCGTAACGCTGACAAGCGTGGTGACTATGGTACTTCACCCCCACATTTTTCCAGCTAAACCTAGAGTTTCCTGTCCTGTAGTGGACATTTTCATGGGATGTTATGATGAATCTCCAATAATTAAAATAATTAAATTTATTGCAATATAAATTTAATTATGAATTTTTATCTTATTGTTTAATGCTTGTTAAACTTATAATAATGTGATTTATAATTGTAAAATTATGAATAACTAGCTGGTGCCCGCAACTTCGTCTGCGCAGAATCTGCGGTTTCACCCGCATTAAATGCGTTTTCCCGTAGGAATGAAGTGTTTTCCCGCGGTAAAAAGTAGTCTATGTGTTGTTCCAGGACCTAACCTATATGTGTGCCAAGTTTCATTAAAATCCATTCAGTAGTTTTTACGTGAAAGAGTAACAAACATACATCCACACTTGCAAACTTTCGCGTTTATAATATTATAATAATATAGGAAGGATAGGATAGGAAGGATAGGATAGGAAGGATAGGATATAGGATAATAATATATTACCTGTTTAAGCGCTTCATCCCGTTGGCGTGCCTCCAGGTAGCTCCTCCTGCGTTCTTCTTCGCTGTCTTCCTCTTCTTCTTCTTCCTCGGACGTGTATTCTTCTTCACTGGAGGTATCACCGTGGTGGTTGCTCTCTCCAGGTGGAGGGGGGGTGAAGCGCTTCAGGGGTTTTGGGCCTGGGGAATTAAAATAAATAAATAAATTTGGGGACGTTTCACACAAGGTCATTTGATCCCAAACTAGGCAGAGCCTGTACTATGGGTATCAGAAACTGATATACACACATATATAGATAAATAGCACCCAGACACAGAACAAACACTTGTGTTCATTGCACAAAATGTTTGCCCTGGGCAGGAATAGAACCCGCGGCCCACGGCGTGAAAGGCAGGCTCACTACCAACTACACCAACGGACTTTGCAATATATGGTTATGCAAGGTATTACAGAGAAGTTTTTATTTATATAAGGATTTCAAGGCCGAATGAGTGTCTATGAATAATCACGCCAGTTCTTGATTCATCTAAGATCTGATACTTTTTCAACTATATCAGGTTAGATGCATTAGGAATCAAACAATGAAGTTCAGTTCACGAACATGCCGTGTATTTATCAATA
The DNA here is from genome assembly GCA_947532105.1 of Athrips mouffetella. Taxonomy (NCBI): domain Eukaryota; kingdom Metazoa; phylum Arthropoda; class Insecta; order Lepidoptera; family Gelechiidae; genus Athrips; species Athrips mouffetella. The sequence goes on along the minus strand of OX383981.1, from coordinate 14,342,628 downwards.
GGACAATAAACAAAAATCTATTTAAATTTGTTTAACAAGCCTGAACCTTAATAACTTTTCAAGAACATAAGTCGACCATAAAACTAAACAACTTGGAACCAAGCTCTGCTACCAATTATCTATTATTAAGGATATAGCAATAACAAAAAAAAAGTTATATGTAAGTATATTCAATACAACAAGGCATTTGCTTTGAAATGAAGGTCTTGCGGATGATACAGTAATGCTGATTTCTCAGACTTCTCTTTCTGCAGCTCTCTGTCTGATTCAGATATTTTTTTTGGATTTTTTTGTAGAAGGTTTGTCTCATATAGTGTAATACCCCAGCAAAGTTTCATCAACTGAGGATTGAATGCAGGGGTCTTCATACAACGGTTCGTTGCGTAGATGTTGAATGTCCTCACCCTGGTTATCTTCAGGCTTCTCTGTCTGCAGCTCCATCTGGCGGAACACGTCGATCATGCGCGACGCGGTGTGGCGCTGCTGCGCGAGCGTGGTGTCTACCGCCGGCTCGGAGGAACGCACCACGCTCGGGTCGTGGTACACTTCCGGGGACGGGGACTTTTCTCGCTGCGAAATGGAATTAATAGTAGATTGTATCACAAGGCTGTAAAATAATATTTTTAAGGCGAGGGCGCTATTTTGAATCCAGAGCGAAGTGAAGGATTCTTGAGTAGAACCCCGAGCATGGCGAGGGATTCTGGAGTAGAATCCTGTAAAAATATTTTTGCAGCCGCGTAATACACTCTACTTTTCATCTCCCTCTATGAGAAAAGAATAAGAGGCTCATTGAGACACGCTAAATAATTTTAAATATAAAATACTATTACAATATTATTACTTGATGAAACAATACTAAAAATCATAATAAGTATTATTTGTAACAACTGAAAAATAATTTTTCATCTTATCTATTCGAAAATCGCTGAACGGTTCGTCAATAAAGGCGAACAAAATAGCTGTTTTCTCCAAGAGACTTTCGTAGCGGGTAAAAATGAAATTTAAAATTTGAGTTTGAATTTAGGTCCACCATAGGGATATTTTAGGTCAACCATAGAGGTCGAACCAAAATATTGTATGAAAAATGATACTGGCCGGTTGTACTTTTAAAATTATTATGAATATAAAAAAAAGAAATATGCTCTAAATGTCACTCTAAATGAAAACAAAACTACCAACCAAAGAGGTTCTGTTCCTAATTGATACAAAAATATCAATAACATTTACTTACGAGTATCTACTCCCGTACCGGAATATTCCAAATTCGAAACCAATGACAGTTTCAAAATTGACGTCATTGTCCGCTATTATTTCATTTCCACACTGCTCCATACTACGAGCAGTACGGAAATGGAATATGGATTTTATTGTGCAACTGTTATAATACATAATTTTCATTCTGCATAGGCTAAGGCAATACTACCACAGTACTGCATACAGCCTACTCTAAAGTAATTTTGTAAAAATATTAAAGTGGCAAATTTTTACTAGGGTGACATTTAAAGAAAATGGAGAGTACCAGGAAAACATAAATCGACAAGAGGCTGACAGTACCCATAGTTGGCACGCAAGTGACCGTGGCAACAAAAGAAGAAGTGGTTTAAACAAAATTGAAGTACCAGGAGAACATGAATCTACAAGAGGCTGTCAGTAACCATATACCGGGTGTAACAGTATGCAATGAAATTAATGTTAAAGCAACTTCATCCACAAGCTCTGCATCTGGAACAACTTCAGGAATAACTTTTAATAACTGTACTAACTGTCCTCTTAGTTAAATAAATTATTTACTACTCTTTAAAATTTTATTTTATTTTGTCGGTCGTAGATAAAGTTTTGTATGCAACTTTACGTAATTAAATTTGTCATTTTAATACTTGATCTATACTATTTTGATACTCGGCTGCGCCTCGTATCAAAAACCAGATCTCGTGTTAAAATTACTCTCATTACGCAACAGTTGCATAAATAACAATTTTTTTATTTGTAAAATAAGATAAAATTACTTTTTGACGGGAACTCGACTTGGGCGTTTGCCTGCTCTTAATTTTTAGTTTTTTGTGTACTCAGTGATTTAGTAGATAATGCAATAAATTGACTACGGAGTGCGCAGCTGATGAAGTTTTCAAGTGATCTCGTGTTTAAGCCCCGTTTGATTTGTCTTAAAAAGTCACGGACATTTTCCGGCGTACAGTCCACTATCGCTGTAGGAGAGGAGCATTCTGTAATTCTCTCACTCGACATTGGCGGTTCACCACATTTTTAACTTTAAGCGACTGTTAATATTCTAAAAACTGAAACATATTTTAGAACACGACACTAACAGAAGTGTCCCCAAAAATGAGCAGACGATTGCGAAATTGTCAAAAACAAAAAATATCACTGGTTTTAGGTGGCTTTGGCTTAATTTTCAATATGTGTATTCTTCTCAGCTACGTCATTCTAGTCAACGGTGTCTACTTAAACTCTACTCTACTCTGGGCCCTTGTAACAAGCCTACTTAACCTAAGCTAAACTTAATTCTAGATCATGGCTCACGGAACCAAATTGTAATGACCCTACCTAACTATTAATCTATTCTATTAAAAAGTATGTAAGTTTAAAAGATTATGAAGAACCTGAAATGTATAACTGAATTAAGTTTTAACTAAAAACCTAAGTCTAATTGATCCAAGAAAAATATATAATTTAAACTATGATCTAATAAACACCTAGCACTAGTTCTGATCTACCTACCTAAAACCTAAAATTTATTGAGTCCGTTTTAAACTGTTTAGTGGCCTTTAGAGTAATCGTCTAGAAAAATACCCCACACTAAGTAGCAACCCAGAAATTCTAAGTGTGAACCGTAATAAAATAAATATAATATCCTAAAAATAAATATAATTCCCTAAAAATAACGTGAGGACTGGAAGTTACTCCATCGACAAGAGCCAAGCTCTTAAATTAAAGAAGAAGAAAAATAAATATGTACCTGAATATTTCTAGTCTATGTTTTAAATTATTTCTCCGTCGAATAAAAGCCAATAAGTAGATTTTAAATTGAAGTAGAATATTGAGTATTTAATCACTTATTATTTTATAAAATCATTCCCTAGAGATTATTTTATTATACCAAACCCATGTTTTAGTTATCTACTCAGTTGAATGTATGGAAGCAAGCAAAAACAAAATAACAAACATAATTCATAAAAGAACCAATCAAACTTCTCTAAAACTGTAATTTATCTTATTACATTTTTATTTAGTTTAACTTTGACAATGAAAGAGACTGATATTTTCCTAGTCCTTTAGTTCAATCTGTTTTGATATTGATTAAATAATTTTCTTTGATACTAAGTACTAGATGATACATAAAACTGTTCTTGTGTACATAATGACTCCATATGGTATATCACTAATATACTGAGATTGTATTTTCTCAAACAATTTCATACATTATTAGCTATTTATTTAAGCTTGTAGTCTTAGTTAAAGAATAAACAATTTGAAGATTTGAATGTATGAAATCTCCATTCTGTAGTAACATTTTGAACCAATAAAACTTTAAAATAGCTCTTCAGAAATGAAATGATACCTATATTATACTTGTTTTAGTAAGTTTTACTTAATTTAACAAAATCTTAGAGAAATTTGAAAATAGATATTTAGACATTTCTCAATGCAAAACTTAAGTTTAACCTTTAGAATTTTCTTAACGATCCAAGGAAAGCTGAATTGCAACTGTCCGGCGAGAAACATGAAATCCGAATTAACAAATATGAAACTACATACCATCTTTTCCAGTTCATCATGAAATCACTTTAACTGTCTAGTATGATTTAGTCTGCTTCACTCTTTAGAAGATCTTAGTAGTTAGGTACTTTAAAAATAATTTCCTGATCTTCTTGTGAAAATATCCAGATTTTTCCACCTCCTATAAAGTTAAACAAAAATTAACTAAGAATTTAGACACATTGCCCGACTCTTGTAAGAAAAGCTTTCTTTCCTTATACCACTAAATACTACTTATTTCTTACTCAAAAATTGGACTCATCGTCCAGAGCTCCAGAAGAAAAGCTAAAAACACAAAGTAAATTAGGTTTGAATAATATTTATATTCATTTATTGGTCTTCATTTTATGATAAACCAAGTTTGATATAGGTTTGTTTGATCAATTTCGATAATTTGAACCTATTAAACTACAAATCTGACAATATATCTAAATAACTTAGCTCATGTTTCGTAGATGGTGTAAACTGCTATTTTTATCTTGATAATTTCTCTGAAATTTAAAAATTCACTGGTTTTTTTTTATTTTGTGTAAAATTGTAAATTTCTTATTTTCTAAAATACTAACACGAAAAAATGAACATCGAATGCGATTATGCGATGTAGTTCCATACTGTCAAACAAAATTTAAATTCTCGCTATCCCTCCCCTCCAATCACGAAACAGCAAAAATGAAACAGCTAAGAAACTCTTTGTTTTGCTCACTTCCAATACATATTCAACCTTTTTAATATTTGAAGAAACAATTAGGAAAAGTTTCCTACAAAATTTCAAAGTTTTAGAGTTCCGTAGATCAAATAAATTACGAAAATAATAATTCAAAGTTCAGTGTCTTTTAGTATTGTAAATGATTTTAAGATCAACTAAAGTTTTGAGTGAAATTGTACGGACGAAGCTAGTTCCGTTACACCCTTCAGTCTTCGGTTTTAAATACAAGATTGGCAGGATTGTCCTCTCATGAGACCTGAGAGAAAGTTTAAAGAATGTGTAAAGCAAACGTTATGTAAAAGAAGCTTACTATAGATTAAATGACAAAGAGGTATGGTGCTCTGATATTCCAGCGAAACACAAGAAACACATTGTAAAAAGCCGACTCTTAAGTAGGCCGTGCTGCAGTGGTTTCTTGCCGTTTCTTTTACGCTGCCATAGCACGATCAGAAACGGCGTAGATTCCCTCTATTTGCATTGTATTCTGCATGACATGCAATAAGTATTCTGTAAAGAATCTACATTGAATATAATTAATCTGAATCTTGAGTTATATAATCTGTTTCACGAGTCAATGCCAGTTGACAAACACATTTTGCAGCTATATTAAGGCTATTGTGCTCCATCATAACATCCCATGAAAAACGTCCACTACAGGACAGGGAGCTCCCTCCAGAATTCCAGCTTTTGCTGGAAAAATGTAGAGGGGAAGTACCATAGTCACCTCACTTGTTAGCGTTACGGCTGGCACCTTGGACCGCGGTTATAGGTGACCGCAGTAAGTAAGATGTAAGATACAAAGGAGGATGCTGCTGCCCATCCTCCAGTTTATTGTGCTCCATGATCAGTAATCAGCTAAAGCTGTCAGAAAAAACAAGTTTGTAAAACAATGTTATTTTGTCCGTCAAATATACTCGGGTTCGTTTGGTTCGTCTGGTTCTATGGCTGCAAAATGCATTGGTAAACTTTGGTATTGATTCGTGAAACGAATTATAAATGGATTGACAGCCTCACCAGTGGCTTATAGACAATAAACTTTCTTAATGTGCAGTGAACAACACACCAGCTTAGATGTAGCCATATCAGTAAAGTTGCTGCTGGGCTATCAAATAATAATAATAATAATAAATACCTGTATCTGTCGAGGCGGCGTCATCCTGAACTCCTTGCGTTGCGCCTCCGGTTTGTACGTCTCGAAGAACTTGAACCGGTCCGAGATGTCCCGCGTCTCGATGTGGACGTCTTCCACCTTGTCTTCGGCTCGGACCACGTCTTTTGGGACGAAGGGCTGTGAGGACAATATTAAGTCAGTTTATTTAAACACTAATTGTACAAAACTAAAATAGAAAGTCGACTAACAGGGTGACTAACTTAAAGGGCGTCTGACTATTTTATTTCTTAATAAATTACTTGGTAGCGATTTAATATTTTAGCAATAATTATATTAGATGAGCTTCAAATGTAAGGAATGAATGTGAATAGTCATTGGTTTTCCTCCTGAAGCCCAGTGATTTTACTTATGATAACAATTAACTTTCATAAACAACAAATAAATTTTCAGCATCCCATACAAAGTAGGTCGATCACGTGCGTGATTACTTTTGTCATCATCATAACATCCCATGAAACGTCCACTACAGGACAGGGAGCTCCCTCCAGAATTCTAGCTTTTGCTGGAAAAATGTAGAAGGGAAGTACCATAGTCACCTCGCTTGTTAGCGTTACGGCTGGCACCATGGACCGCGGTTGTAGGTGACCGCAATATGATGTAAGATACAAAGGAGGATGCTGCTGTCCATCGTCCAGTTAGCCCTTAGTCGCCTCTTACGACACCAACGGATATGTATGGGTTGGTAATATTCTTTGCCGGCACCACACGGGAAGTCAATAAAAATTATTGGATATTTTTTTTTTGCAAAGTTGCTTGTTAAAAAACTAATGAAAATTCTCATTGTATACCAGAGAATACTTACAATCTCCTTCCTCTTGGGCGGTTCCTGCGGCGGCGGGGAGGTGGGGGCCAGGGTCTTAGCGTTGGCGTCAAGCTCCAAGAATATCGAGCGGGACTTCTTAGCTATACCTGGCAGTACGCAACAATCGTGGTGAGAAACATAAAAGATGGCAGTATCTACTACAACAATATTTAATTGAAAGTGTTTGTTTTTACTATTATTTTTTTTAACCGACTTCAAAAAAGGAGGAGGTTCTATGTTTTGTTTTTATGTATGTTGTTCACCGATTACTCTGTCAGTTGTGAACCGATTTGCAATTTTTTTTATCTGAAAGGGTATACTCCTGAGGTGGTCCCATTGTCACCAAGTCAGGATCTGATGATGGGTTTTTAGGGAAATCGAGGGCAACCCTCAAATTTTGTAGGCATGTGTTTCATACATTTTTCGAAACTGTACAAGTATTTGCATCTGGTAGTCATCTTTTCATGTTGATGATCTGATGATGGAAGGTCCAACTCCTTAACGGTTAGGAGTTGGAAGATAATTCTTTAAAAGCATAGCATAAGCATAACATAGTACTTCAATTGGTTTTGCGACTTGGCTGGCACCGACTCCAAAATGTACTGATGTAATCCTACTAATATTATAAACGCGAAAGTTTGTAAGTATGGACAGATGGATGGATGTTTGTTACTCTTTCACATTAAAACCACTGAGTGGATTTTAATGAAAATTTACAATAATATAGCTTATACATCAGAATAACACATAGGCTACAATTTATAAACCTGCGCAGACGAAGTCGCGGGCACCAGCTAGTGTACCTATAAATTTATAATTGAAATAAAAATAGGCTTGGTTATTTTCTATTACTTCACTTAGTTACTGAATGTTAACTATAGTTATTTTATACTTTTTAGTGGTAATAGGCACCTTGCAATATCTGAAGGAGGTGCGTAGTTTTTGTTAAATCTATTTTTATTTTACTGAAAGAAGTGTTTACTGTTTATAGTTTTACCATCATTGAAGAGCGACTGGTCATCGATCTCCCGGTTCTTAGGCGGTTGGTTTTCGTCGTTGAATATCTCTCCCTTCTCAAATCGTTCCTTGATCAATTTGGATTTCTCTGCGTCTAGCTCTAGCGATATTTTATCAGCTGATGTCACTCCTGAAACAAACGAAGAAATTTATATGTACATGATTATTTTTATTTTTTTCTAATCCGGCTAGGAGGTTTTTTATTTATTTAGCCTGGACTGTCCCACTGTAAGGCAAAGGCCTCCCCTTTTTCTTTCCAATCGTCACGGTCATGAGCCATTCATGAAGGCATCATCAGGAGAGTTATGTATCTTTATTCAGCCCCGGATCTACGATTTTTTCGACCCGGGGCAAAAATTTGGTAGTGGCGCCCCTCTCTCTAGCGTTTGAGATAAAGGACACACCTCAAAAATAAAAAAAAATATAAAAAAAATTGGACAAACGGCCTTATAAAATTGCGCACCGTTGCGTTTCTACAGCCTTACTCCAAAAAAAATTTCCATCTCTCCATAGCAAAGTGGTCACGTAATCGAATCATTTTGTATGGGCAGGCGAAAAAAATTTTTCGAGTAAAAAAAATTTCTTCGGGAAAGTTGCTTGTTTTCATGAGTAGAATCACTGCGCTTCGGTACCGAAACCAATACAAATTCACGCTGTATGGATTCTATGCCCGCGATCAAAAATTGACAGATACTCGTAGTTTCATAAATCAACTTATGATGTGCTCAAAAACTAAATTGGCATTTTATAATGAAAACAGTAATCAATATAAGAACTTGTGCTGGATGCTAGGCGTTTTGTGAAAATATTTTTTACTCGAGCATGAGTTTTGCGCCCCCTAAAACTGGCGCCCGGAGCAGGTGCCCCGGTTTGCTTCCCCTTGGATGCGGGGCTGTCTTTATTTAAAAAAGGTAAAGACCTACTATTTTTTAATAATAGGAGGTCTTTACCTAGAATTTGGCAAAAAAAAAACTAGGTGCTCATGAACCGGAGGATCGGCTGCAGCATCTTTCTGTGTTTCGTACCATCTTACATACTGCGGTCACTTAATTACAAGCTTTTTTTAAGTATAAATGGGAAGAGCTTACAGCAGCTTTAACTTAATTTTTGAAAAATATCATCTGTATAAAAATATAACAAATCTAATGATGAAAACGGACGACATTCATGACGAACAATTTTCGAACCTTTAATAGATATCAAATTAAAAATCAAAACAAATAATGAAAATAGCTAAAATTTAGGGTATTATTAATTTGCAAGAAAATTTCGCCATTTCGTAAGTAAAGACCTACTATACTATTATTCAAAGCAGAATCTATTTTGAATCTAAATGGAAACGTATGGGGGAGGCCTTTGCTCAGCAGTGTCACAGTACAGGCTAGTAAAACAAAGCACACCAAAAAATTAAGAGGGGATCGTAGCTGCATTTCTTCCATACAAATTGATACTGATGTATTCCCCTATTTCCTCCCTGGATAATGCGTTTTGAGCGATGGTATTTTGTTTTCAAATCAAGGTCTACTGTAGGCATGCCCCTGTCAATAATTTTTTACGACAAATAATTAACAAAAGAAATATGACTACCCAAAACCTGCCACACTACCAGAAAATTTTAGTTTTCAAGATAAAAGAAAAAAAATAGGAGCGTAGATCTGGGGAATATTTTTTTTTTTTTAGATTTTGACATGTTTTTTAGGGAAAGTTTTTCTGACTAAAATTATTGTAGTGCAAAAAATAAACTCTAGAGTGTTAGATATTTTGTAAGTTTTTTTTATCGTTACCTTGCTCGCTCTGCATGACGGATTGTTCATACATTTCCTTGATCTTGGCTTGTTTACCCTAAAACAAAGAAATAAATAGGATTCAGATTTACAAGCCTTTACGTTTTTTTTAGTTCATACTTAATTGAATCTATAGATCTCACTGTCATTTTACGTGTATAGTGTATCCGTAAGAAAGGCTAGTTAGTTTACTTTGCTAGGGGGTAGATTAGATGTGCCAGAGGGTAGGTTAGATTTGCCAGGGGGTAGGTTGGATTTGCTAGAAGCTGTTATTTTTGCCAGGAGTTAGGTTGGGTTTGGCAGAGGTAGGTTAGATTGTCTAGGGGGTAGGATGGGTTTGCCAGAAGGTAGGATGGGTTTGCCAGGGGAAAGGTTAGATTTGCCAGAGGATAGGTTGGATTTGCCAGGGGTTAGGTTGGATTTGCCACCAATAATACAGGGTCTTACCATAAACAGCCTGTATACTCTGCTTTCGCTCCCGATGCCGCTCGCTGGTGGAGTCCTGTCCCTTCTCGAACTTGATCACATGTTGCAGAACGATACAGGCTGTTCTTTTTACACCGTTTGTTAGTAGAATTTGACAGGATTGAAGAAAAAAAGGTTGAATTTGCCACCAGTAGGCCAGAATAGATTAGCCAACAGATGGGCAGGTTAGATCTGCCAGGGGAAGGTTTGGTTTGGCAGAGGTAGATTGGATTGTTCAGAGGGTAGGTTGGGTTTGCCAGAGTGTAGGTTGGATTTGCCAGGGGATAGGTTGGATTTGCCACCAATAATACAGGGTCTTACCATGAACAGCCGACTGCGTATATTCTGTATCTCCTGCTTCCGTTCTCGATGCCGCTCGCTGGTAGAGTCTTGTCCCTTCTCGAACTTGCCCACGATCTCAGACATGTTGCAGAACGATACAGGCTGCTCTTTCTGCGCCGTTTGTTTGTAGGATTTCTTTAGGAGAGCGTCTTCGTCTGGGAAAGAAAATTGGTTTAATAAGTACTGAGAAAATTACTGAAACGAAAACTGAGACAGACAGACAGACAAAGACTAACTGACTAACTTGTTGAGGTCTTGAATTTAATCGTAAATATTTTATCCCAACTTCGTATGCCTTCGGTTTCGTCTCCTTCGAGTACCTAGTATCGATGATATGTTACTATATTTACTAATCTGAGGATATGTTTGACGCAATAGGGCAAATAAAAAGCAAGTTTAGTATTAGATACCGAGATTAGATAGATAGATAGATATTTATTTAATGGCATCACATCTCATTACAAGTCATATTTTGCGGTTAGACTATACTACAGAGATTTCTCGCCGTGAGCAAAACCTATACAGCGGTACAGCAGCGGTTACGGTCAGACTAAACTATTTATTTTCTTACCATCTTCATCTTCCTCCGGTTCGCTCTCGCTGGCCTCAATGGGCACTCCATTCAAATACTCGTCCGAAACGCCAATATCCATGCCCTTCGCTTTGAACCTGTAAAGCAAACAAATCCCTGAATAAGAATAAGAGCGGTTATGCACTACGTCCGATCAGAACTCGGCCCGAAGTAGTCGTAGAACTATTTCTATGATAGTTTACGCACTAGATCCGGCTTCCGTCATCCGATTTCACTATCATCATAACATCCCATGAAACGTTCACTACAGAACAGGGAGCTCCCTCCAGAATTCTAGCTTTTGCTGAAAAAATGTGGAGGGGAAGTACCATAGTCACCTCGCTTGTTAGCGTTACAGCACCATGGACCGCGGTTGTAGGTGACCGCAGTAAGTAAGATCCTCCAGTTAACCCTTAGTCGCCTCTTACGACACCCACGGGTATGTATGGGTTGGTACTATTCTTTGCCGGCACCACGTACGTAACATGCATGTTTATTTGCTGGTTGGCTGTGTCCTTTATACGGCCATAGTTTTACGTGGATACCTCTATGCAGGAAAGTACAGTCACGTCACGCACGCACGCACGTCAAGCTACCTCCTATCCCACCCACTCACCCCCTACCCCTCATCATCCTCTTCTCACCCAAGAGGAGGGTGTAACCAAGAAAATCTTTTCATAATTTATACTTAACTGTAGCAAACGAAAGCTATTTTACTACTAGCTCGTATAGACGTTATATTGATTAAATTCTATATTAATTTTCGTAGGATAGGAAACGGCAGCCCCGGCGCATTTTCTTGAGTACTATCGTCGTACCATTTCGTTAATTTCTTCCTTTTTAGTCGGCGGTATTTTAAAAGTATTGTTGAATATTTTTTCTAAACAGTCACGGGTTTTACCAAAATTCTTTCCAATTATTTCATAATTCATCATCATCATAACATCCCATGAAACGTCCACTTCAGGATAGGGAACTCTAGCAAAAACGCATGGTTCTTAGGAAGGGATTTATCACAGTCTCCAGTATTTTATATGTTGTTATAGCGGCAACAGAAATACATAATCTCTGAAAATTATACAGCCCGCTGACAGACAGACAGACTTCGGAACCTTAAGGAGCTACCTCCGGTCCACTAGCGCCCCCATCAGTTAAAAAAAGATTACTCGCTAAATACTAAACTTATCAAAAATCCGGAAAGACAGATTGAAGTAAATGTACATTTGTTTATTTAGAAACTATTTACTCTTTAAAATGGTCACTGTAGTTACTTTTTGTATCTGTAACTACAGTGTATTATATTTTTCAGAATTGATAGGTTCTAAATAAACTAGGTATCCTAGTTTATTTACTTTAATCTGTCTTTCCGGATTTTCGATAAGTTTTGTATTTAATGAGCAATATTTTTTTAACTGATGGGGGCGCCAGTAGACGGGGGAGGTACCTTCTTAAGAGCTTTCCCACAGCCAACTAGCGCCCCCATCAATTTAAAAAATATAACTCGCTAAATACAAAACTTATCAAAATCTGAGTTACAAAATTAAAGTAAAGGAAAGGTAGGTAGGTAAGGTAGTTTATTTAGAACCGATCAATCTTGAAAAATATAGTTCAGTGTAGATACAGATACAATAAAAAACCGGTTAAGTGCGAGTCGGACTCGCGCGCCGAGGGTTCCGATATACCTTCAGTATTTTTGGAAGCAATAAAGTCTTTAAAGTATTTTTAGGACCGCAAAACAAAATTTGTTTGTAAAGGTATTTTTGCAGATTTCTAAAAAACTGTGCAACTTAGAAAGATCGTTTTATTTTTGCTGTAATATTACATAAATTTCTATCGACTATAATTAATACAGATTTTTTGAATCACAAACTTCGGAGATAACGTGGAGGGGGGGAACGATATATTTTTTTTTAAATTTTCATCATAACTTGAAAATTAAGAGTCGTAAATATATTTTAGAATGTACAAGTCTCACAAGTAAATCCCTTTCATATGATACCCCACTCGACCTAGTAACGACAATTTGAAATTTTGCCCCCCCTATTTGAGCCCCCTTTAGATTAATAGTCTTATAATTTTTTATTCTTTCATGTGCAATTATGTCAGACAACCATATTCTAAAACTATTCCAAGTTTCAGATTGATAGCATGAGTGGTTGCTTGGATATACAGGGTGTCACAGACAAAGTCGCACCATGAGGGTTCCTTTTTTTACCATTTTGGTATCTGAACCCTAAAAAGTGCGAAAAACGGCCACTTTTAGCAGTTTTTGTACGTGTAACTACAGTGAACTATATTTTTCAGGATTGATAGGTTCTAAATAAACTAGGGTACCTTTACTTTAATTTTGTAAGACAGATTTTCGATAAGTTTTGTATTTAGCGAGTAATATATTTTTTAACTGATGGGGACGCTAGTTGACTGGGGGAAAGCCCTTAATAGGTTTTCATTTTTCACCCGTCACCGTTGGGTACTTAGAAACGAACGATTTATTCAAATATTAACCCACGAGGGCGCCACTGCACGAGAGTTGTACAGTGTAAATTATAGATGACGCTAGTGGCATTGTAAAACGCGCTATCGTTAGTACTACAGGTGTTTATATGTAGCTTGAGCAACTAGCGCGGGCCGAAACCTTCAGTCATGCAAAAAATCACGAATTTTTGGAAAGTGTCGTTAATGATGACACTTTGTAACTCTATTAATGTCACCGGAAGTTAGTAAAGTAAGCACTAAGCAATCGTAAGTTGATCAATTTCCTAGAAAATTGATCAATTTTCGAAAAATAATAAACTGTTCCGAATTCACTTCTGGCACTCGCCGGCACTAAAGTAATGTTACTTTAGTGCCGGCGAGTGCCAGAAGTTTGAGTCAGTTCTGATTCTGACATAGCCCTGAGAAAGTAGAAAATCGCAAAATTTCACAACCACAGGCAGGACCACAGTAGCCTAGTTGGTAAAGCGTTGTAACAACCCCCCCCATGTAACCCGCACGTTTATTCTAATATCTAACCTATCTATACCTAAAGACCTAACTTAGACTGCTTTAGAACCGTAGTTTATTTGAATATCCTAATTTTAACTAAGAAAGACCTAATATTGCCTAATACTTTACCTAACTTCCTAAAATCAGAATAAATCTGCTTTGATCTATAAAATGGCCAATGAAACGTCTAGTAGTTATAAAACCCTACTTTATGTACCGCGCCTAAGCAACCCTAAAATTCTATCAGTCAGAACCGTTCTAATACCTAAATATTTAAATTTATCTATTTTTTCCCACAAAAGCTTATAAATGTTGCAAAAGGAGGACTTATCACTAAGAGTGATTTCTTCCAGACAACCTATTAAATTTTTGATTACCTAATATGGAAAAGAAAATATTCTAACCGTCTTTATTAGTTCTTACTATAATGTACTTGGAAGAAGTATAAGTCCTGAGCCAATTTATAACAGAAAGTGGTAAATAAGATAAGTCAGTGAAAGTCTTATAGTCAAGAAGATATTAAGGAAATGGGTAAGTTGAGTTATTTCTTAGTATTTTATGATTTTATATGATAGATTATGGAAAGTATTGTAAGGAAAATCAAATAAAAACTTAATATAGTATTTCTTTTAGTCTATGTGGCCCTTTTCAGGGGAGGAGCTCTCCTCCGCCGAACCCCTCAGTTGACCTCAGACCAGTGGCGGACGGTCATCCTCCAAGACTGCACTCATATGCTTAAATTCGCATACAGGTTTTTTTAACCTTATAAAATAAATTGGGGAATCTTATCTTATCCAAGTCTTATTCAGAATGTAAGTAAGTTAGTAAATTGTACTGTCAAACTTCAGACAGGAGAAGGATTCAAATTCTGGACTGTCCCGAAAACCAGAATATAAAATATATACACATATACATAATATGATCATTTCTTTCAGCAAAACAAAGTTTATTGGGAAGTGCCTTGGGACATTGACTACCTACTTAGACAATTTACATTTAAAAGTCAGGGAAATAAAGTCGAAAATAACTTTACTTTTTAATCAACAGTCAGCATCTTTTAGTCAAACGGTCAGCATCTTTATTTGAACTTTTATATCTTTGACAACGAAAATTTTAAGTTATTTCTATTCAATGAGAAAATCTGTTACCTTTCTAGCTTTTCAACTCATTTCGCTTGAAAAGGAAATGTTATTTACAGAAATTTGTAACAAGAAGATGATACATTAAACTGACACAGTGAAAGTAATGACTCCATAAGGTATATCATCAAATTCTAGGGTTTTAGTTTCCCTATCAGTTTCTTTAACCATCAAGCCATAATTTTAGCCGGTTTGCAAGTTATATGAAATCTGTATAAAGAATACTGCTCGTAAGCTATTTACAGTATTCTATAAGATAATTTATAAATGAGTTCTTTTAATATGCTATTTTTCATATTTGATATAGCAGATTGAACTAACAAAACCATATTTAATAACAAAACTTCTCAATCTTTAGAATGCAAATCAATCAATAAAACTGCAATAAATTATCTGACGTACAAAGAATTAAAAAGGTCAGTTATAAATGAGCGAAATATATTTTTGTCTGCAACATTTTGAAAGTCGGTTTTTAATTTTTAAATTTTAAAATTTTTATAGTAATTTTGCAACAAGATTTATACATTATTATTTTATTATTTTGATGGAAAAAAGCTTTGATTCTACTGTTGTTTTCCTAATCTAGAGTGTATTTTTATTCAAACTAGAGAACCCGGTCTCACATTTACTTTAAACGTGATGAGTTTGGCCACTTCCACACCCAGATGAAAGGTAGAGACCCTGAGCTTGCGAAAGATTGAGTAAATCTATAGAAAATAAATTGTGAGAATACTACCTATAAGACAGTGTTGTAAATCAAACAAGAGACACGAGTCTCGGGTGTAAATTTAAATTCGTGGTGTGTAGTGATTTGTCTAAGCCAGCACGCTCACTGGAGTCGACCCCTAAGCTAAAGAATTTACCTTACAGACGGATTTTGGCATAATCCAATGAGTGCCTAGTACCCTAAGCCGTGTACGAAGAATCCTAAGAAATCCACCACACGCCGTGATCACCCCCATCACTCAGTTCGGTAAATGGATTTCGCTAACCAACAAGCCCTATTCTTCAAAAATATACCTCTAATGAAGTAGCAGGAAGGAATGACATCCATGACACACTTCGACATGCCCCTGCTACCGAAATAGAGACATAAAATTGAAGAGATTCACTGAGATTTCCAACATCATGAAATCCCACTGGAGAATCACTTCCAGTGCCTAACTCACTCCTAAGCAGAATAGATGCCATAATTCACGAGAGGAATATAACACCGATTCTAATTTACCCCAGCAACCCACGTTTTACACCATTAAATTATTCATGCTAGGTGAAGTATTTATCCTGGGAAATTGCAAATGCGGCTATAGACCTCTCCATGAATCGAAACGATTCCTAAGAAAACATTTCTCTTCACAAAGGTCTACGAGGCGGTTCTCCAAAATTCCCTTGAAATACTACCTATGATGGGTTTGTTCCGTCTTCCTTTCACAGACGGGCAAGATTTAGGAACAAGCCATCGCACACAAATCCTTTAAAGGTGTAGAACAAACAACTCTCGATTTTACACAGCAAAAATAACTTAGAAAAATTTAAATATTACCTAATAAAACTTGAAAAACGTAAGCTCAAAAGGAGCACTTCCGCGAGTAAAATCAAATGAACAATAATCCAAAAACATCTGCGTCAAATCTATTTATAGCATCGCTTTTCTTTTGTTTAGAGCTATGAAGCACAATTTTGAAAATATCGCCCTCAAAATTCAAAATTTTAGAGTTCCGTAGTTCAAATAAATCATGATAATAATAAAGCAAGGTTCAGTATCTTAAAATGTTATAAATGATTTCAAGTATAACCAAAGTTTTGAGTGAAATTGTACGGAAGACACCTGTTCCGTTACAGCGTCTGCGGTACTGACGGAGAAGACGCAGGGTCGATTCGAATCCTGCCTGTGGTTGTGAAATTTTGCGATTTTCTACTTTGTAGATTTATCCTAATACAGAAAGTGTTAAAAATAAAATCATAGCCCTGAGAATCGCTAAGCTAAAGTGGCAGTGGGCAGGGCACATCGCAAGAAGAATCGATGGCCGATGGGGCGGGCGGGTTCTAGAGTGGCGGCGCCGACCACGTACCGGAAGACGAAGGACCACGGACCTAAGACCTGGTCAAGGTCGCGGGAAGCCGCTGGATGCGAGCAGCGCAGGACCGGTCGTCATGGAGATCTTTAGGGGAGGCCTATGTCCAGAAGTGGACGTCTTTCGGCTGATATGATGATGATGATGACGACACGCCGGCTGCTGCCAGCTGACGTATAATGTCAGCTGACTTTAATTTTTCTTTAAGATATTAGATTAACTATCATTTGATAAATTCTCAATCGGGAGGAAATTACGAAAAAACAATCACGAGGCTTCATGATACAACACTCTGAAGCATTTTACAAGTTATCGCCCGCGAGGAACTTGATCATGGAAATCTGTAGCTACCTTGTGAACTACAAACAATCAAGTCTGAAAATCTGAAAATTAGATAATTTTGACGTGATATCATGGCGATACTCAGGGCGAACAAAAGCGATTGCTCGTGATAGAGTATCTCATACTGATTGTAAAAACACTGCGGCCTACCGGAATACGAGTCATTTGAACTCCTCAATTACGTTTGCTAGTACAACTCTTTGCTCTTATTACTCTCAACTCAGTCGCTTACTCCAAACACACGCACACTCACTCACACACACACACACACACAAACATGCATATACACAGGCAGTTTTATACTCTCGCTTATTACATTCACTTTTGTTTTATGTATGCTAATTTTACGTACCTATCTGCCCAAAATTGTTTATAGTGTAGGCAACGAAGCAGTTGACCCTCGCATTAATTTCTCAGTCGATGAAACTTTGCTGGGGTATTACACTATATGAGACAAACTGTAGTGTATGTGCAATAAGTATGCGTAATAAGTAAGTAACTAGGTTAAATTAGACTAAGCATTATTTGTCTTGTAACGCGCATCGTACATTTAAGACAGACTGAATTTAGAACCCATTCTGTAAGGACGTCCTACTGAATAAATACTTAACAACATGTGACGAGTTTCTACTGTTTCCATCACCACCTTCAAGCCACCCCACTGACACATCCCGACGGCATCCGTCCTGATACCACATGGCGACCCTTGCCTTTCGAACTACTATGGAACTTTAAAGACAGAAAAATAATGAAGAATAACAAGATAGAAGCCTCCACTAACGACAGAAGAAAACTACGAAGAAATCAAGAATGAAGCCTACATAAACTACAGAAGAATGAGAGGAAATTCATGAAATATATCAAGAAAGAAGCCTGCAATCATTATAGAAGAATTTAGAAACAACATTTTAGAAGAGCGAAGAAAATTATTTCATGAAGAAAGAAGAAATGTCATCGTTCAAGGGAGAAGCGTACGAGGGAGCCAGGGACCATGCCCGGCCCGTATTCCAGGGAGTCCAGGGACCATGCCCGGCCCACTCAGCAAGTAGATGACAGCCAACGAGTCACCCCCCGCCTACGTATCGCCAGCGCCAGCGCAGCGCCCGATGCACCGAGCGTTTTTCACCGTGTGCCCCGCCCGCCCCGCGTAGTGATGACCTAATTAACGAAGTAAAGTCGGTGTATTATGTAAGTAGATTTAATTGATTATGTTTAGTCAGGGTGTTCGTATTTTAGCTATGTAACTTTAGATATTCCAGTAGATATTTCTTTTGATATTATTGCTTTATGTGGTAAAATAGAGGAAATTTATCAGAGTATTTTAAGCTTACCGTGTCGGCCACAAAAACACAACATGGCTCCTGAACCGATTTCTGAGAAGTTTTGCCTCAAAACGGCAGTGAGTTTATTACCAAAAATGAACGGTAAAGAATCTGTAACTTTAGAATTAATAGAGGCAATAGAGTTATACGACTCGATGATAGACAAAAGCGATAGCAAAAGTTTGATTAATTTTGTGCTTAAGACTCGATTGGATTCTGGTGCTAAAATGCGTTTAAAAACCAAATACGATTCCATCCAAGATTTAATTTTTGACATGAAATTGCACTTATTAACAGTGAAATCTGACACTGCGTTGCAATCTCAGTTGCAAGCCGCCAGGCAAGGCGATAGATCGATTAGAGATTTCGGAGAAGAGATAGAGAAGTTGTTCGTCGATCTCACTATCTCTCAGGCAGGTAACGACGATACCGCCTATTCTTATTTGCGCCCTCTGAACGAGAAGAACGCTGTGAAACGTTTTGCTGAAGGTCTCCGTAGTCAGAGATTAGGAACGATCATATCAGCAAGAGGTCTGACTACATTACGAGAGGCGATACAAGTAGCCGAAGATGAGGTCACTTCATCCTCCTCGAACCAAACTTTTTCTTATTCCCATAATAGAGGTCAGCGTGGAACTCATCGTGGAAGTTACCGTGGTTTTGCTTATAATTCACGTGGTGGTCGTGTTACTACACGTGTTGACCAAAATCGTGGAAATTTTGAGTCGAAAACTTACTTTTCTCAAACTAGGTCACAGCCACGCGCAACTCATACGCATAGCAGTGGACGTGATACGAACTATCGACGTGGTTTTGAGAGTCCGCGTCAGCAGTCTCGCGGACATAGCAACTATAATGCCTACAGGTCTGCCCCTCGTGCCCGTCGTTCAACGAACGGTAATAATATGAATCACTTTGTGGGTTCTAACGAAAGTGATCGTAATACGTCACCGGTACGTAGACAAGGCATTGATAATGACTATGAAAGCAGTAAGTTTTTTCGTCCCTAATCAAGTTATGGTATGCGATAATGTTAATTGGGTAAACTTAAGTATTAATAGTGTTAGTTTAGATTGGTTAGTAGATACAGGTGCGTCATTATCGGTAGTAAAGTACGAAGTTTTAAAAGATTTAAATTTGTTAGGTGAAATACAGAAGTGTAACTTGAAAATCAACGGAGTAGGAGGTAGCTTAACTTCTGTTGGTTTTATTTATTTAAATTTAAAATACAATTATCAAAGTTTTCAGCACAAGTTTTACGTGTTTACTGACATTCCTTGTTTTACCGTAGGAATTTTAGGACAAGATTTTCTGAAAGGATATAATGGCGTGATAGATTTTGAAAGAGATACTTTGTCTCTGAGAGGAAAGCGAGAGAAGGTATTTATACCTATACAATTATCGAGTTACTCTTTGACGATTGCACCGCGTTGCGAGGTCATCAAGTACATTCCAACGCGATATAACTATGATTGTGTCGTGCTCTCTAAAGAGCTGAAAAAGGGTGTGTTTGTTGCTAGCATAGTAACAACCCCTAAAAATGGAAGGATACCAGTGAGAATTATGAACACTACGGATGTGGAAGTGTGTGTAGATTTGAAGGATTTGGAGATTGATCGTTTGGATCGGTATGAGTATTGTAACTTTAATCGACCGGATGTGTCTGTAGATAGGGTAAAAGAGTTATTTAAGCACTTAAACTTAGGTTCTTACTTAAATGGGGAAGAACAATTGTCGATTGAGCAGATATGTGCTAAATATCCAGACATATTCCATTTACCAGGAGATAAGCTCACAGTTACCAACGTGTACGAGCAGACCATAAAAATAAAAGACAACGCGACTCCTGTTTATAGGAAGCAGTATAGGATCCCATTTTCGCAAAAAGATGAACTTAACAGGCAAGTTCAAGAAATGTTAGAAAATAAAATCATAGAACCCTGTACTAGCGAATGGTCGAGTCCTTTGCTGTTAGTACCTAAGAAGTCTGACCGCAGTGGTGCCCGCAAGTGGCGAGTGGTCATAGACTACAGGCAATTAAACGAGAAGTTGAAGGACGATAAGTTCCCCCTTCCTAATATAACAGAGATATTAGAATCTTTATCTGGAGCAATGTACTTCAGTCATTGCGATTTAAGTCAAGGATATTACCAATGTAACCTTAAAGAGGATAGTAGGAAGTATACGTCGTTTACTACTGACAAGGGACAATACCAAATGTGTAGACTCCCTATGGGTCTGAAAATAAGTCCGTCAGCTTTCAGTAGATTAATGACAGTAGCAATGTCTGGACTAAATTACGAAGCTTGTTTGATCTATTTAGACGATTTGATTGTGTATGGAAGAAACTTGGAAGAGCATAATAAAAACTTAATGTCTGTTTTTCAAAGATTGCGAAAAGTTAATTTAAAATTAAATCCGAGCAAATGTGAGTTTCTGAAACGGCAAATATTGTATCTAGGTCATGTAATTTCTAAAGAAGGCATTTTACCCGATCCAGAAAAAATCGTAATAATCGAACGCTATCCGATACCTGAGTCAGCGGATGACGTCAAACGGTTTGTCGCATTTGCCAACTATTACCGTAAATTCATACGTAATTTTGCCAAAATAGTTTCACCTTTAAATAAATTATTAAAGAAAGGCGTAGAATTCAGATGGACCCAAGAATGTCAAGAGGCATTTACAACCCTAAAAACAGCCTTATCTCAACCACCAGTCTTGGATTACCCAGATTTGACAGAAAATAATAAATTTATTCTACAAACTGACAGCTCTGGATTTGCGGTTGGCAGCGTGTTATGTAATTCGAACGAAAGGCCAGTTGCCTATGCGAGTAGAGCATTAAATAAAGGAGAACTAAATTACCCGATTATAGAAAAAGAGTTGCTAGCGATTGTTTGGTCGATTCAGTACTTTAGACCTTACCTATATGGCAGAAAGTTTGTGATTCGCACAGATCATAAACCTTTGCTTTATTTATTTAACATGACTAATCCTAGCAGTAGACTAACTAAGTTTAGATTAAGTTTGGAAGAGTATGATTTCGATGTGGAATACGTGAAAGGGAAAGATAATGTGACGGCCGATGCATTATCTAGGATTGTTTTGACATCTAACGAGTTGAAAAGTATGGCAGAGAAATCAGTATGTGTGATGACGAGAGCCCAGACAAGACGAATGAGAGATGCGCAGGGAGCGTCGGATCTCAAAGGTGAGGATTCCATTTGCTGCAGGTCTGATCAACCTAAAGTAGT
This sequence comes from Athrips mouffetella, assembly GCA_947532105.1. Classification (NCBI taxonomy): domain Eukaryota; kingdom Metazoa; phylum Arthropoda; class Insecta; order Lepidoptera; family Gelechiidae; genus Athrips; species Athrips mouffetella. The sequence goes on along the minus strand of OX383981.1, from coordinate 14,320,876 downwards.
GGAAGTACTCAAAAAACAGGATAAGGACGTAGAATTAATAATAATGACAGATTTTAAGTTAAGTAGACTACTAAATCAGAGGAGACAAAAGTTATGTGTATCTAAGAATAGTAGGGTTATTTATTTAGAAGAAAAGTCAAATCTCTGCATAAGCCATAAGTCTTTATCAGCTTCATCGCGAGTCGAGTTGTTGAAAGAACTGGCAGAATTATGTAAGACTAAACAAATAAGTGAAATTGTTATTTTGAAAAATAAGTCAAACAAAGAGTTTATTGAGTGGTTAGCGAAATATATAAAGAGTAGTAAATGGGAAGGACCCAGAATTTGTATTGTACGTGACGTACAAAGAATAGACGAAGAACATGCGAAGCGAGTAATCATGAATGATTTTCATTTATTACCAAGTAGTGGTCATGTAGGAATTAAACGTATGTTAAATAATATTAAAAAGTTTTATTATTGGCCATCAATGGAAAAAGATATTTCTAGTTACGTAAATAAATGCGAAAAGTGTCAAAAACAAAAGTACACTAGCATTACTAAGGAGCAAATGAATATAACAACAACGGCTTCAACTGCGTTTGAGAAAATATTTCTAGATCTAGTAGGACCTCTTGATAGAGACGACAATGGTTACTGCTATATTCTCACATTACAATGCGAATTGTCAAAGTACACCGAAGCGTACCCGTTGAGATCTAAGACAACGGAAGAAGTTGCAAGATCTTTTGCCGAAAATTTTATCTTGAGATATGGAATCCCGAAAGAGATCGCTACTGATCGAGGCACAGAGTTCATATCAAGTACTATGTCAGAACTTTGTAAAATATTAAAAATTGAGCAAACATTTGCTACTGCTTACCATCATCAGAGTATAGGATCTTTGGAGAATTCTCATAAGGTACTCGGAGCATACTTACGAATCCAGACGAATAACCACCCTTCTTCGTGGAGTTCTTGGCTTCCCTATTGGAGCTTTTCATACAATACTTGTGTGCATACAGAAACCAAGTATTCACCATTTGAACTAGTGTTTGGCCAAGTATGTAGGTTACCTCATAACTTGAGTATAGATAACAATATAGTAGATCCCATGTATAATTATGAGAGTTATCCAATAGAGTTTAAGTATAGGTTGCAAAGAGCACAAAATGATGCTCAAAATAACTTGATTAAGAGTAAAATTGCTAGAAAGCAAACTTATGATAAAAGTGTGAATCCGATTGTTTACAAGCCCGGCGATAAATTGTTATTGAAAAATGAAACCGGCAACAAACTCGATAGTTTGTATTTAGGTCCATATGACGTAATTGAAGAGTTGCCGCCAAATGTAAAAATAGACATAAATGGTAAACAGGTGATTGTACATAAAAATAGGACAAAAATGTATAGATAAATAAATAGTAAGATATTATGAGTATGTAAAATAAGATTGAGTTAAGATAGTTACTTAGTGTCTAATATGGGTATGTAAAAAAATAAAAAATAAGTGAGTATCTATCCTTATTTTTTTTTCTCAAAAACGGGGAAGATGTAGTGTATGTGCAATAAGTATGCGTAATAAGTAAGTAACTAGGTTAAATTAGACTAAGCATTATTTGTCTTGTAACGCGCATCGTACATTTAAGACAGACTGAATTTAGAACCCATTCTGTAAGGACGTCCTACTGAATAAATACTTAACAACATGTGACGAGTTTCTACTGTTTCCATCACCACCTTCAAGCCACCCCACTGACACATCCCGACGGCATCCGTCCTGATACCACAAAACCTTCTATAAAAAAATCCAAAAAAATTTGGTACCTTTTATTTTTTCATACATTTTTGTAATCTTTGTACGGAAAAATAAATAGTACCGATTTATTTTTGGATTTTTTTATAGAAGGTTTGTCTCATATTGTGTAATACCCCAGCAAAGTTTCATCGACTGAGGATTTAATGCGGGGGTCTTCATACAACGATCCGCTTCGTTGCCTAGACTGGTAACTTTTTTTCTGTACAACCTTCGTTGCACTCATCTGTTCACTTCTTATATCTAAAATTTTTATAGTGATAATGAAATATTAGAGAAGGTACATAAATCAGTTCCTATAATACAGGTTAGTTCCTAGTTTAGGAGTTGAATGATGTCCTGACTTCTTTCTGCCCACTGTACAATCAATAAAATTGTAATTAATACTTATTATGATATTACTGAATGTTAAAATATGTTGTTGTTGTATTTTGGAATAAAATTTATTATTAATTTAAAAAGAAAAAAAAATAGTATGGAAAACGGATCGCCTTAAGGTGATCTGTGACGGCCATCTTAGACCCGAACGCAACTAGATGGAGCCACTGCTGCAAATATAAGGTTTTATTTTTTAATGCAATAAGTACCAACTATAAATGTGCAAAAAGTTTATTCGCGTAAATTTCATCGTGCAACTTCAACGCCTAACAACAATTTCGATAAGAAAAATCTCCATATGTCCATCAAAGTCAATTGCTCTCGTCAGTCCGTGTTTACATGAGTACAATCACTCACACATGCACACAAAGCACAACCGTACAGTTTTGACCGCACGCCCACAATCGTAATATTGAACCAAAAATTGCTAACAAAAATAGTACTTTCAGTACATTAACTATATTTTTGTATTAATTAGCGAAAAATTTAACTAAAAATAGCAGTATTCGTTCGTTTTTCGACAGAATTTTATGTCCCGCCTAAGAATGCAAGTCATTTGAATTTTTGTATGGAAAACGGATCACCTAAAGAGCTTTCCCACAGTCAACTAGTGTCCCTATCAGTAAAAAAAAATATAACTCGCTAAATACACAACTTATCGAAAATCTATCTTAGTGCGAGTCGGACTCGCGCGCCGAGGGTTCCGATATACCTTCAGTATTTTTGGAAGCAATAAAGTCCATTTTTAGGACCGCAAAACAAAATTTGTTTGTAAAGGTTTTTTGCAGATTTCTAAAAAACTGTGCAACTTAGAAAGAACATTTTATTTTTGCTGTAATATTTACTTACATAAATTTCTATCGACGGGGGGGGGGGAGAACGGTATTTTTTTTTTAAATTTTTCATTTGAAAACTAAGAGTCGTAAATATAATGTAGAATGTACAAGTAAATCCCTTTCATATGATACCCCACTCGACCCAGTAACGACAATTTGAAATTTTGCCCTCCCTATTTGGGCCCCCTTTAGATCAAATCCTTTAGTTCAAATCGATAGCATGAGTGGTTGCTTAGATATACAGGTGTGACAGACAGACAAAGTCGCACCATAAGGGTTCCTTTTCAATTTAAACCATTTTGGTATCGGAACCCTACAAAGTGCGATAAACGGCCACTTTTAGCAGTTTTTGTATGTGTAACTACAGCGAACTATATTTTTCAGGATTGATAGGTTCTAAATAAACTAGGGTACCTTTACTTTAATTTTGTAAGACAGATTTTCGATAAGTTTTGTATTTAGCGAGTAATATATTTTTTAACTGATGGGGGCGATAGTTGGCTGGGGGAAAGCCCTTAATACTCGTAGGTTTTCGTTTTTCACCCGTCACCGTCGTGGGGTACTTACGAGTAGAAACGAACCCACAGCCTATCTCAGATTTATTCAACCCACGAGGGCGCCACTGCAGGAGTGTTGTACAGTGTAAATTATAGATGGCGCTAGTGGCATTGTAAAACGCGCTATCGTTAGTACTACAGGTGTTTTATATGTAGCTTGAGCAACTAACGCGCGCCGACACTGTCAAACAAAAAATCACTAATTTTTGGAAAGTGTCACTAATGACGACACTTTAGTAACTCTTAATAATTCCGTGCTCTTAATTATGACACCGGAAGATGATAATAAATAAGCATTAGGTGTGTCATTTTCGTTTTTCAGGCTTTCGATAAATAAAGTAACCGATAGCGGCTCTTGAAACTATTTATTTTTGAATATCGCTTGACATTCGGAAAACGAGTATCAGAATAATCAAAACGCGTGTTGGTTATTTTTATAAAATACGTGATTTAGTTAGAATAGGAATATTTTCGGATTTTTGACTGTAGATTTAAACAAATATCGTTCACGCGATGAGTCGCGCGATCTCAATGGTTTTCGGTTTTCAGAAATAACTAGTTCCGCTTGATAGATAGTTTTTGCAATAAGAGCAATGGCTATAAGAACAATTTATTGCCTGAAGACTCGTGATTCCCTGAGAGAACTGTTCAAGGAAATCAACATTATGACAGTGCCATGCCAGTATATCTATGAAAATATAATGTATGCTAGAAAGAACATTCATCAATTACCTAAAATTTGTGACAGGCATAATTTTAATACTAGAAATAAGCATAAAATTGATCAACCATATACTAGATTAAATAAAGTCAATACATCTTTCGTTGGTCTGTGTATACGATACTACAACAAAATACCTGACAATATAGTGCAATTACCTGAGAGAAAGTTTAAAGAATGTGTAAAGCAAACGTTATGTAAAAAAGCTTACTATAGATTGGATGACTATATGAATGACAAAGAGGTATGGTGCTCTGATATTCCAGCGAAACACAAGAAACACATTGTAAAAAGCCGACTCTTAAAGTAGGCCGTGCTGCATTGGTTTCTTGCCGTTTCTTTTACGCTGCCATAGCACGATCCGAAACGGCGTAGACTCGCTCTATTTGCATTGTATTCTGCATGACATTCAATAAGTATTCTGTAAAGAATCTACATTGAATAAAATTATCTGAATCTGAATAGCCAATAACGTAATGAAGCTATTGCACCAATAAATTGTTATCAAAACTATTTACGTTATACGCCCACCTCTAATAAGCAATCGTAAGATGATCAGTTTCCTAGAAAATTGACCAATTTTCGAAAAATAATATACTGTTCCGAATTCAGTTCTGGCACTCGCCGGCACAAAAGTAACTGACATAAGCCCTGAGAATCGCTAAAGTGGCAGTGGGCAGGGCACATCGCAACAAGAATCGATGGCCGATGGGGCGTAAGGGTTCTAGAGTGGCGACCACGTACCGGAAGACGAAGGACCACGGACCGACGACCTGGTTAAGGTCGCGGGAAGGCGCTGGATGCGAGCAGCGCAGGACCGGTCGTCATGGAGATCTTTAGGGGAGGCCTATGTCCAGCAGTGATAAATTCTCAATAGGGAGGAAATTACGAAAAAACAATCACGAGGCTTCATGATACAACACTCTGAAGCATTTTACAAGTTATCGCCCGCGAGGAACTTGATCATGGAAATCTGTAGCTAAATAAATAAAAAATAAATAAAAACATCTTTATTACCTCTACAAACTTCTACAAACAGAAAGTTGTAGAGGCTGGAGCCTAAACTAGGATACCCTGTGTTTTAGGTCTCCAGGCCTCCACCTCCAGAAAAGTATACAAAATTTCAAGGTAACAAAACAAACATTGTTTTAGCCTTAAGGGCGTTAATTATGAAAATTTATAATAAAAAACAAGTGGAGATAGGAACACCTGAAAGTGATCTCCAAGGAGTATGAGTGAGTGAATCTGAGTAAGCGTGAGTGAGAGGTAGTGTAAATGTGTGTTGTGTGAGTGTGTGTGTGTTGAGAAGTGCAGTAGAAAACAATAGTACATAGATTTATTAATTACTACTAAAGATTGCCACTAATGTAGTTAGGTAGACACGATCTACATTTGTGTAGAAAATTATTACGCTAGGATCACCAATCGATTTTCAGTTTTTTCATAGTCAAGACTGAGCAACCACGTGTTTAAAGCTTTTTTGCATTGATACTTATTTAGGGGATATATGTTTATTATTTTATTAGATTTGTTGTACAAATACGGGCCAAGGAAAGCAAAAAACCTCTGTGCAAAGGAAGTCTTGCAGGAATTATTGACACAAACAATGTCATGTCTACGTTTTCCGGTTACAAAATTAGGGTCATAGTATGTTAAGGAATGGGTTCTTATTATGATCGAATGAATAAATAATTGACGAATTGTTAAAACATTACAGCAGTTATATAGTTCCGTCGTTGGAAAGAAGAAAGACCGGAAGGTCATAACTTTTAGTATTGCTCGTTGAGCAATTTCCAATTTTTTCAACCTTGTTTTATGGGTACCACCCCAGATCGAAATGCAATAAGAAAAAATTGATTGGAAAACTGCAAAGTAGACCATTTTTACGATATTATAGTCAGCTATGTGACGAAGGGTTTTGAAAATGAAAATCAACTTGCAAGCACGAACAGATAATTGAGTAATATGTTCCTGTTCCTTATGTACCTTGTGAACTACAAACAATCAAGTCAGAAAATTAGATAATTTTGACGTGATATCATGGTGATACTCAGGGCGAACAAAAGCGATTGCTCGTGATAAAGTATCTCATACTGATTGTAAAATACGAGTCATTTGAACTCCTCAATTACGTTTGCTAGTACAACTCTTTGCTCTTATTACTCTTAACTCAGTCGCTTACTCCAAACACACACGCACACACACACAAACATACATATATACACACGCCGTTTTAGGCCGGTATTTCACTGGGACACCATGGCAGCGCAACCAGACGCCGCTACCAACAAAATGTATACAGCTCTATAGAGAGTTACTCACCTGGTGTCCGTTTGGTTGCGCAACCAATTTGGCGGCGCAACCAGCTCGGATGCTGGTCGCGCTACCACTCCCAGTGAAATATAGCCCTTAACACTGTGGCCGCAGGGTGTGTCGACTCTGGTGTCTTTACTGGTGTCTAGTTACGGACACCAGTGGCGCGACAGTCGCGCCACCGTGGTGTCCCAGTGAAATATCGGCCTTATACTCTCTCGCTTATTACATTCACTTTTGTTTTATGCATACTAATTTTACGTACCTACCTATCTTCCCAAATTGTTTTATTCTCTTTCTGTACAACCTTCGTTGCACTCATCTGTTCACCTCTTATTTCTAAAATTTTGATTGTATTGTGATAATATACATTAATCAGTTCCTATAATACAGGTTAGTTCCTAGTTTAGGAGTTGAATGATGTCCTGACTTCTTTCTGCCCACTGAACAATCAATAAAATTTTAATTAATACTTATGATGATATTACTGAATGTTAAAATATGTTGTTGTTGTATTTTGGAATAAATTTTATTATTAATTTAAAAAGAAAAAAAAAATTGTATGGAAAACGGATCGCCTTAAGGTGATCTGTGACGGCCATCTTAGACCTGAACGCAACTAGATGGAGCCACTGCTGCAAATATAAGGTTTTATTTTTTAATTCAATAAGTACCAACTATATATGTGCAAAAAGATGATTCGCGTAAATTTCATAGTGCAACTTCAACGCCTAACAACAATTTCGATAAGAAAAATATCTCCATATGTCCACTTAAGTCAATTACTCTCGCCAGTCCGTGTTTACATGAGTACGATCACTCATACATGCACACAAAGCACAACCGTACAGTTTTGACCGCACGCCCACAATCGTAATATTGAACCAAAAATTGCTAACAAAAATAGTACTTACTTCCAGTACATTAACTGTATTTTTGTATTAATTAGCGAAAAATTTAACTAAAAATAGCAGTATTCGTTTGTTTTCAACAGAATTTTATGTCCCGCGTGAGAATGCAAGTCATTTGAATTTTGTATGGAAAACGGATCACCTTAAGGAATGTACTGTATTATGAGTTCATTCTGGACCGCAACTTAGTCCAACACCCATATAAAGATGTACAATGTATTTTTTTCTAATACGTACTATCGTGTGGTGCAACGGAACCCTCTGTGCTTGAGTTCAGCTCGCACTTTTCCGGTTTTTCCAACCTCTAAATATCCACCAAACACGAACTTATTTTAGTCTACAAAACTTATTTCAAGAATGCACCGTAAAACTTTCTTTAAAACACATCAATTATATTTAAAATCAACCACCACACATCCACTTTCACCGTAACCTAAAACCACAATGAAAACAAAACCAAATCTTAACATATCAATCTTCCATACAAACTTTATTATACAAACTCAAAGATTGTAACACTTAAAACACAAGGTTCAAAGTCAATAAAAAAGCTTTAGTAAAAAAACTACTGAAATACTCGCTGGCTGAAAAAAGAACATCCGATTCCAGATTTAAATTTGAAACGCTTTATTGCTTGTTCGATAAACATTGCCGGTTTAAAACAAGAATTTGGTTATGTTGGTAACACTTAATACGCAATGTATAGTGATTGACGCGATCTGATAGTATAAATTGTGGTTTTAGTGTTACGGTTCACAAGCTGTATAAAAATAGAAAGATTGAACTCATCGGTTCGAGATGACGCAAGTGCGTTGTAGAGCAGGAATATCGGATCTTGATCCTTGCGATTGAGGAAATTAAAATAAAATTGTTTTAAAAAATTTAAATTTATTTTTAGAACTTATTTTAAGTTCCTATTAAAATACTCATTTTCTCTTTATCTTTTCGTTATTTTTCCCACATGGCACTATTTTCTTTGTGAAGCAACGTAAATGTAACTGACGTCATCAAGAGATTTTTAATATCCTAAAATGAATAAATATTTTTTTTGTCTTATTTCAATTATTTTATTGCTAGACGATAGCAACTAGTGAAAGAAAAAGAGAGGCCCGCCAGGCCTTTGCATGGCAGTAAAAAACGCAAATTAAGGTAAAAGATAAATAAGTATTTAAAAAAATAAAATCTTAAGAAGCGGCTAAATAAACTAAATGGCTTACGTAGAAAATTTCAAAATATACTTTCATGCTGTAGAATCCACACAAGTTGCCTCAAAAGTTTTATTCTTTTTTACTTTTATTAACTCACAATATTTATAGACTCAGTACATTAAGCTTAGCACGATGTCAATAAATTTTCTTTATCTACTTCTGGTGCCGTGTGGTGCCGGCAAAGAATAGTACCAACCCTTACATACCCGTGGGTGTCGTAAAAGGTGACTAAGGGTTATAAACTGGAGGATGGGCAGCAGCATCCTCCTTTGTATCTAACATCTTACTTACTGCGGTCACCTACAACCGCGGTCCATGGTGCCAGCCGTAACGCTAACAAGCGAGGTCGGCAGCCCTCTACATTTTTCCAGCAAAAGCTAGAAATATAGAGGGAGCTCCCTGTCCTGTAGTGGACGTTTTTTCATGGGATGTTATGATTGATGATGATGGACTTCTACTAAAGAAAAATACATTTCGTAACATTCAGTGTCAAGATCAACCCATCCCTCTACACCATATGATACTTAACATCGAACCAATCTTATGCAAAAATCAACTCTATATCCTACAAGTTAAATATTAAATTACTTCGCATTTTTGAAACTGTTTTTTTCATGCTGATAGATTTTAAAAGATGAAGAAAGTCGTTGTATGTTGTTGAAAGTAATTTCAGTTTTTGAGCCAAGATGTAAATGTTGTAATTGGTTTTGACGTTAATTGACTTTTTTTTATGTGGAAACTGACAGACGAGCAGACAGCACACCTGATGGTAAGTGTCCCTGCCGCCCATGGACACCTGCAACACCTGGGGTGTTACTTGGTTGACCTGCCTTTTAAAAGCCCCCAATAAATGTCGTACGATACTCGTATAGGGAAAAGCGCTGGAGGAAGCCCGTCCATGGCCATTATTTAGCGCTGTTTTGTTTTATGGTTTCCGAACCAAAACGGTAAAAACGGAACCCTTATGGTGCGGCTTCGTCTGTCTGTCTGTCACACCTGTTTATTTCAGCAACTACTAACGCTATCGACTTGAAAATTTAAAAAAATTAAATTGTCGTTACTAGGTCAAGTTGGGTAAATTTCATCGAAATCGTTAGAGCCGTTTTCGAGAAACCGATTACAATATAGGTACAAATATAATAGTATATTACTTTCTGATTCCCATTCTCTTATTTCTCGTCTAAAAAGCTTTTTTTTTATTTATAGTAGATTAGTAGCCAAGGGCTGTAAGGCATCAATTGCAGCCCGACTATAGTTCGAGGGTGCAATTGATGCTTACACCCGAGCTAACTACTCTGCTTTACATCTCGATTGTGAGGTAAGTAGGTCCTTATTACCCCCAAATGGGGCTTGTAGGTGACCAATTAGCGCTCTAGGGTAATAATGTAGCTAAAAAAGCCCTAGGGCGGTAAGTATTAAAAAAAATCCGGCCAAGTGCGAGTCGGACTCGCGCCCTAAGGGTTCCGTACCTATCTACCACATGATATACTAAAATCTTTTGCTCTTTGATTTTAAAAACTCCGCGACCCTCCAACTTGGCCCCTCTTTTATAGAAAACCTCTTGAAACGGGAGCTCACCTTAATTGTTTACTATTAGTTGTGAGAAAAATTGAAAAATTTAATGATTTTAGACTTTTCCCTTTATTTGTACTGTGAGACCTAGCTTCTTGCCAAATTTCATAATTTTAGGTCAATGGGAAGTACCCTGTAGGTTTTGCTTTTTTGCATAAATGTATGGAGATGAGGACATAAAAAGCCATATCTTTTGATTGCGTCGTTCTAAACAATTGAAATTTTCAGATCTTGTGTGGTTTATGGACCTTAATATTCAATATCAATTTCAACCTGATACCTCTTCTCGTTCGTGAGAAAAAGGGTCTTGACAGACAGACGGACAACAAAGTGATCCTATAAGGGTTCCGTTTTTTTTATTTTGAGGTACAGATCCCTAAAAACACCAAAACAAACAATCACTTACCGCCCTAGGGCTTTTCTAGCTACATTATTACCCTAGAGCGCTAATTGGTCACTTACAAGCCCCATTTGGGAGTAATAAGGACCTACTTACCTCACAATCGAGATGTAAAGCAGAGTAGTTACCTCGGGTGTAAGCATGCGCTCGTGCGCCTAAATATATCTCGGGCTGCAATTGATGCCTTACAGCCCTTGGCTACTAATCTACTATTTATGCACTTACTTGGCAAGCTTAGATAGAAGAGCCTGGCTCTTCTCCCTAGGCGCCCTCACTTCTGGCTTCACCTCAGTGTTCTGTTGAGGTCCTTTCTCGAACACTTCGAATCGGGATTTGAGGTCCAATTGAGTCAGCTCTTCGATGCCCAGGTCGGGTTTGTCTGATGCTGTTAAAAAAGAAGAAGAACAGTTCAATTCGATATTTAAGAAAATATATACCTAAATAACCCTTTTTTTAGGGTTATGTACCTCAAAAAAAAGGAATCCTTATAGGATCACTTTGTTGTCCGTCAGTCTGTCTGTCAACGGTCGCAGACGGGTAGAGGTATCAGGTTGAAATATATAACGAATAATAAGGTTCATAAACCACACAAGATCTGAAAATTTAATTTATTTACAACGATGCAATCAAAAGATATGGCTTTTTATGTCCTCAATCCTCATCTCCATACATTTATGCACTAAAGCAAAACCTAGAGGGTACTTCCCGTAGACATAAAATTATAAAATTTGGCAAGAAGCTAGGTCTCACAGTACAAAAACAGGGAAAAGTCTAAATAGAAAAATTCAAAAATAAAAAAAAGGCAAAAATAATAGTAACCAATTAAGGTGAGCTCCCGTTTCAAGGACTTTTCTATAAAAGAGAGGTCAAGTTGGATGGTCATGGAGTTTATAAAGTCAAAGAGCAACAGCTTTTAGTATAAATCAAGTACCGGGCCAATAGTAGTCCAAATGAGTAGTATTTAAAAAGGTTTGGGTTTAGGACATCGTAGAATGTTATCTATTCAAAATTCATTTGGACTGCCAGTTGGCTTAGTTCCAACAGTGAACTTAGAGTTAATTAGTTGTAAGTGCAAACTTAAGTCTATATTTCGGATACTATATTTAAACCATTTATTTCCACATACTTACAAAATAGGTACAAAATAGAGGGAACTTCTGAATTCACAGCATGTGGGGGGGGTTCAGGCTCAGCGTACGCTTTGTGTCTATAATATATAGCCACGCAGCACTGATTTTCAGCCTGCCCGTTACAGTTTCTTATCAAAATAGAGTAAGTTGCAGACAACTGGCACAGACAAACAAATGAATAAGAATCATTAAAAAAATAAAATTAAAATTATTATAAAACATAAAAGACAATTATTCGGTAAAATACAGTTAACATAAGAATTTTCTTAAAATTATAAGGCAGATATAATAATAATGCCAACATTATATTCAAAAACAATGCTATTACTTAGTTTCAAAAGCTATAAATTAGGTTGAGAGTCAGGTAATTCGTTATTACCATTTACTTCTCCTTTTGCTTTACTAGTAAATCTCGTTTGGTTACTATTTTGATAGTTATTGGGGACCTGCGTTTACGTAATGGAGGGGGAAGATTATTCCAAACTTTTGTTGCAGCATATTTGAAGCAACCTTTGAAACCAGTTGTTCTGTGTACCGGAATAGCCAAAAGATTAGCTGCGCCCTGACGTAATAATAATATGTCAAATAATATGTCACATCGAAACAAAACAGGTGTCCACGGGTTGGTAATTTCATAGCAATTAAATCTTCATTTACAAGTTTCATCTATCTAGCTTCAAGCGTACTCCGAAGTTTTATCGGAGCTCCGATATTATCAGATTGACAACAACAATTACGTTCAGAAATTTATTATATATGGGAATTTCTTTGTCAAAGGCCGAACCATGGACTAATTATCGGCGCGATATTATCGTAGTTTCACTTCGGAGTACGGCAGCAGCACAAAGGATCAACGAGCAGCTTTCTAGATAATGTTCAGGGGGACCTAAGGAACACTTTTAGAAAAAAAAATCTTCCACCATAATTTTTCCTATCTTTTTTGAGCTACTAGGATATCGACTTGACAACATTGATTTTCGGATTCTGCGATGTCCAAAACCCCATAAAATCTTTGTTGTCAAATCCGATCCCGATTAAGTTCTGACCCTTTGAAGGAGAAAGTCATAATTTCATCTTAGTCTACTTCTAACTTCGCAGCTGCGTCGCAGTTTTATATATATTTTTTGCGACGCCACGCAGCGCACTAATTGGGCCTCGTTCTAAGCAGAAAGTGCTGCTACTTCAACCTCCTTTCTAATACTCGTAGGTCTTTACGATGGCGAATTTTAGGTAAACTCAATTTTCAGTACTAACATTTTTGAATTTTTCTTAGTAATTATAATTTTATTTTTTTTAGCATTATTGGGAAGACATTAAGCTAACAGAAGCTTAAATTTAATTTTCCAAAAATATTATCTGTAAAAAAATATAGCAAATTTACTGATGAAATCGGACGACATTTAAGACGAACAATTTTGGAACCTTTAATTTTATATATATCAAACTAAAAAAAAAACTTTATTTTTTGCGTTAATTGATAACCTTGAAGTCAACTTTCAAATATAAGACAAATGAAAAAAATTTCATTAGAATTATAGGAATTATGATCTCATTAATCTGTAAGAAAATTTCGGCAATTTCATAGGTAAAGACCTATTATAAGACAAATGAAAAAAATTGCATTAGAATTATAGGAATTATGATCTCATTAATCTGTAAGAAAATTTTGGCAATTTCATAGGTAAAGACCTATTACGAGTATATCCGCTCAGCCCCGGACACCATACATCGAGCGAGATTGGAAGGATGGACGGAAAATTTGAAATTGGAAGGTCTCGTAGTCGAATTTTCAGTACAACTGACCCTCAGGAGCAGCGGGCGGGTGCGCGCGGGGTGCGGGGAGATTGCGTGCGGGGGGCGGAGAGTGTCCTACCTGTATGATAGTTACTATTACTTTATTCTGTGCTTCTAGGCAGTTTTTTTTTTTTTTTGGTTAGCATAATATTTACTTAAAATTATTACATCTGCCAAACTGCATGGCAGTTTGTTGGCAGTTGGAATACTGCTCCCTTATCACTATCTTATCTATGCTTATCTTTACTTACCTCTAACTACATCTGGTGGTAACTCCACTGGGTTACTCTCACAGATGATCATCTGATGTTTTCTCACGCGCGTATCTGTTTACAAAACATACCGGTTAATATATCAATAAGCTATTTAATCATCATTTGCCTGCTCTTGACCGAATTTATTTGGGGTCGACGCAATATTTCAATCCCTTCTATTTCTCCTTTCGAACAGGGCACTTGATGGTAAGTGGTCACCACCAGGTATAATAAGACAGCCAAGCGCGTTGCCTACCCAAGAATTAAGATGGTATGTCTCATGTGCTGGTAATTCCACTGGCTTCCTTACCCTTCAAATCGAAACTCAAACACTGCTGCTTTACGGCAGAAATAGGCAATCGGGTTATACTTCCCCGGACGGACTTTGCAAAAAAGCCCTACCACCATCTAAAGCATTATTCACTTACATATATTTCACGAAAAATCCACAAATAATTCCATGGGCCACAGGGAGAAAGTCTATTAAAATATTGAAGACTTACCATCAGTCTGGTCCTCCCCTTCAACTGGTTTAGGTTCGAATAGTTGCTTGAAGTGCGGCTTACAGTATAACGTAGTGTGGTCGCTTTGGTATGTCTCCACTCTGAAACAGGGCAGATATGCAATCTAAGGCTAGAGGCTCAAATAATATAGGGTGACTTTTTATTAGTTCTTGATAGCAAAAGATATGAATGTACTCATGATACTGAACAACTTTTGAAAATCAAGTTTTGACCTCCTATAGAAACTTCATCAGCTGATAGCGCATTTTGTATGGGAGGTCAAATGTGGTTTTTCGTATTTCGACCTATGTTCCTTGGGAAAAGTTGTTCAGTATCATGAGTACATGCATATCTTTTGCTATCAAGAACTAATTATATATTACCTACCCAGGTCGGTCGATGCAAAAACAACATGCAGTTGGGGATTTACCAAGAGCTCAAATAACCAATGAATGAAAGATCAGTAACTCTCCAAAACCCTCCCGGCGCATAATGTCACTTTCGCAAAATGTCACACTAGAGTTTACCATAGCAAAATGTCAGGTTCGCATAATGTCACTCTCGCAAAATGTCACACTAGGGTTTACCATAGCAAAATGTCACGTTCGCAAAATGTACATACATACATAACATCACGCCTTGTTCCCGTCGGGGTAGGCAGAGACCACAGTTCTCCACCTGCTACGATCTTGACATACTTCCCTTGCTTCCTGAACCTTCATCAATCCTTTCATACATGCTCGTCGGTTTAGGGTGTCACGTAAAATGTCACGTTCGCATAATGTCACACCTAACCGCGACATTGGGCGCACGTGACATTGTGCCTAAGGACATTTCTAGTATACCGCTCTTAGCTGCATGAAAGACATATTTCATGCCACTAAAACGCAGTAAGGCACTGAGCAGCTAAAATTTACATACATTATTAAGCGCCACTATAAGAAGATAAAGAATAAACTGTGAGATCTAACTCTTAGCGTCTATCACGGTCATCCGATAGCCTGTAGACCTTACTAAACGTAAGATCTCAGACCGAACTTCATGAAAGAACACAGGCCGTGCTTCAGCGAAGGTCACAGGCCGAGCTCTAGGAAAGGTCACAGGCCGAGCTCTAGGAAAGGTCACAGGATGATCTACACGAAAGATCACAGGCCGAGGAACAGAAAAGGCCACAACAACGCTATCACGAGCCCTTAGGCCGGCTAGATGAAAAAAAAAATGAACAAGAAAAAATCTTTATTTCTTTAAACAATGGTATGGTATAGTTAGGGGTGATACCTCCTTTTAAGCATAGAAACGCCTGTGTCAGGAGGCATAGATATAGCCTTTTCATTCGCTCACGCGAGAAAATTGACGTTTTATTCATACATACAAACGTAAAAAACTGAATACAATGAGCCTTAGATATATTTTTATGCAGGACGAGCAGGCCGATTTAAAAGTTTTAGGCCAAGCTTTAGAAGAGGTCACAGGACGATTTATAGTAAAAGTCACAGGCTGAGCTTCAGTAAAGGTTACAAGCCGAGCTCCAGGAAAGGACACAGGCCGAGCTCTAGGAAAGGTCACAGGCAGACCTACATGAAACATCACAGGCCGAGCAACAGAAAAGGCCACAGGAAGAACTACAGAAAAAGTTGCAGACCGTGCTCCAGGAAAAGTTACAGGCAGAACTCCAGGGAAAGGCCAGAGGTCGAGCTACATAACAAGTCACAGACCGAGCTCAAGGAGAAGTCTCAGTACGACCTCCACGAAAGGCCACAGGTCGGGCTCTTAAAAGGTTTCAAGCTGGGGAAGGCCTTAAGTCGATTTTATATATACCTAAGATATGTAGTGTAGATAAGGTACGTACGTAAGTTGTTTATTACACTGCACACATCGGAAGCACTCTTTATGCCAGACTCGTTTCTCTGCCTTGACACGCTCCATGGCGTACACGGGCCTCGTGCACTTCTGACAATTCGGGTTCGATTCCCCGTCTGCAACCGCTTTCATTTTCTTATGGAGCTTCGATGAGCTTTTTGACTGAAAGAGAAGAAATTGAGGGTTATTAAAAAAGTACAATCAAACATAATTCCTGATGTCTATGTAGGTAGTAGGTAGGAACAATCTAGAGCACGTGGCGGCGCGCATTGTATGTTGTCGCGCGCTGCAGAGCAATGTACATCGCCCTGCCTCCGGTTACCATAGAATCAATCGTTGTTGATTTTGCTTGCTGAAAATTTTATACTTGGTTTCTGGATATTATACATTTCTCGCTTTATCGAGCTCCCAATCACGTCTACTTACCCGGCCTCCCCCTCACTGCCCTTACCCTCACGCCCCACGTCACGGCCCCTTCCCCTTATCTCACACCTCTCCCCTCACCAGGCTGTATAGTCTGACCGCAACTGCTGTACCGCTGTATAAGTATGCTTACGGCGAGACGGGGGGGCATCGCTCGTCATTGCTCACGGCGGCAACTAGTTCCTGCTATTTCCTTCCCACTTCCCCACCTCCCCGCTCATACCTAAGGCGCGGTACATCGGTTGCGGTCAGACTATAGTACCAATTGTTGCCGCCAAATGGCAAATTCCTATATATTAGCATTAGTACCAGGGCGACCTAGCTTCGCACTACAATTGCCGCCTCAATATGAAAATATAATCGGGTAAGCAGGCTATGCTGCCCGCCAACAGATTGCGCTGGAGGTTTTCGTCTCAAAAATTTTCAGACATGAGAACTAGCTAGATCAATTTTTTTGCCCCCGAAAACCCTTGTATGGTAAATTTCATCTAAATCGTTAGAGCCGTTTTCGAGAAACCTATTACAAATACATGTACATACAAATGTTGTTCGTTTAACAGGATAGGATTGAGACACGAATCGGAATGGCTTGATCTTCGTCCATTTAAGGGGGGGGGGGGGGGGGGGCTGACTTGGGGGCTGAATACGATTATACATATTAAAATGGCCATGGTCAAAAATTTCCCTCCTACATATTATCTACTCACCACAGAAATAGTGCCTTCATCTTTGTGTCTCCTTAGCGACTTCTTCTTCTTAACTTTTTCTGTTCGCTGTACGCTACGTTGCTCGGAGTGTTGCTCGCTTGTCACGCGAACTTCTTGGTAACTAAAAATAAGGTAGATCTTATGTAACATACATTTTTATCTTCTTTTCACATGAGTTGTAAGGTATTGACCTCGGTTATTAAAATAAAGACCAAATCCGTATGGACATATTAGCATCTCACCATTCAGGGAAAAAATTCTCAGAGTTTTGGAAAGAAACAAAAAAGTCAGATCCTAGGTCTAGTCTACCTGTGAGTGTAGAGGGTGTAAGTGAGCCTGCTCAAATAGCGGAACTATCCAGGGAACACTTTGAAGTCAGATCGCCCTTGGGGCCTTCCGCGAGTTTTTCTTCTGATCTCGAGAACAAAGATCAATCCCCACCTGTCCGCTTCTCGGCCAAGGAAGTGGCGGCCGTAATCGGGGGGATGACACGCGGTAGGTCTCCGGGACATGACTTCCTCAGTGTGGAACATTTAAAGCATGGAAGTGTACATCTGCCTAGAGTGCTCGCCTTGTTCTTCTCACTGTGCGTTACACATTCATACTTACCTCAAGAATTGATAAAAACCGTAGTCGTACCAATTGTGAAGAACAGGACGGGTGACTTCGCTAGTCTTAATAATTATAGACCGATATCCTTGGCTACTATAGTGGGAAAGGTACTGGACGGTCTTCTTAATAGGCACTTAAGGAAGCATATCACACTGCATGACGCTCAATTTGGATTCAGACCCGGCTTGTCAACAGAAACAGCTATTCTTTGCCTAAAGAATACCGTCCAGTACTACACCAAGAGGAAAACCACTATCTACGCTTGCTTCCTCGACCTGTCCAAAGCATTTGATCTCGTATCATATGACAGGTTGTGGAAAAAGCTACAGGATGAAACAAGTATATAAACTGCCCTACCATACGTTACGCATGCTGTATCTGGCTTTGGCAGACTCAGTTATTGGCTACGGGCTATCTAGTTATGGACGTACCTATAAAACGTACCTAGATAAAATATACAAACTCCAAATAAGCATCCTGAAAAATATGGTACCTAAACATGTAAGACTACGATACAAAGACGACGAATTCGGTCTGTTTAGATACTGTAAGGTTATGTCGGTCTTCGATAAAGTAAAAATGTCAATTATTCTAGATAAGTATGAAAATATTGCCTCTCTGACTAAAACCAGTAGATATGAACGATTGCGGAATCTTGATAATAAGATACCAATTTATCAAAGACCAAAAACAACTAACGTCTATGGCATGAGGGCGTGGGAATATTCACTGCCAGATGTACTTAATGGCTTACCAAAAGAGTTACATTCTAATCTTTTAAAGGATAAAAAAGCGTGTAAAGCTGCACTAAAAAAATTTTCATGTATCGTAGCACTAAGCATTTAATGAACTAATCTAATTAGCAGTGAGCCTGAGATCTCATTCGCTTCTCGTATAAACCTTAAATAGGTTTTAGATAAGCGTTTATTATTGTAAGATGTTTGAATTTAATGTATCTTGATCAATAAATTAAAAAAAAAAAAAAAAAGTCTTCCAGGAGATTTGATTAGTTTGTTTAGGTACTGGTATAATAATCAGTACAACTATGTGCGTTGGGCAGGCTCAACGTCGGACATGTACAGGTTGGAGTGCGGCGTGAGGCAAGGGGGCCTGATCTCGCCGACTCTCTTCAATCTGTACATGAACCGACTAATTGAGGAGCTCAGCAGCACCAGGATCGGGTGCTCTGTGCACGGGACTATGTTTAACAACATTAGTTACGCCGATGATATGGTGCTGCTGAGTCCTTCAATAGACGCCCTCAGGAAGTTGTTGAGAATTTGTGAGAGGTACGCAGAGGCTCATGGCCTACAGTACAATGCTACTAAGAGCGAGTTCCTAGTATTTAAAGCGGGTAGCAAATGCTATGACATGATTCCGGATGTCATTCTATGCGGAACTCCTCTTAAAAGGGTGGCCAAATTAAAGTTCCTTGGGCACTGGGTCTCTGAGTCCTTAGATGACAAAACAGATATAGAGAGAGAGCGTAGGGCGCTAGCTGTGCGTGGAAATATGTTGGCCCGTAGGTTTGCAAGGTGTTCGAATAACGTGAAGGTTACTTTGTTTAAAGCATACTGCCAGGCCTTCTACACCTGCAGCCTATGGGTCAACTATACACAGAAAGCTCTGAGCTCTCTCAGAGTTCTATACAATAATATATTCAGGATGCTGTTGCGGCTGCCACGTTTTTGCAGCGCATCAGGGATGTTCGCGGAGGCACACGTTGATGGCTTTGCCGCCATAATGCGAAAAAGAACGGCTTCACTGATGCGCAGGGTGCGTGACAGTGGAAACAGTCTCCTGAGTATAGTAGCGGGAATGGTGCAGGGTCCTTTTATTAAACACTGGACCATATTGCATGTGCTTCCAAGACGAAGTACATATTTGTAATATAATTAATATAAGTACTAACATTAGTTGATAAGTTCTTATTATTACTAACATATTATGGATGTTTATCTGAAATAAAATAATTGAATTGAATTGAATTAAATCGACCTAACAAGAGGCAAGTGAGCTGGCGATTAACCGTTTACCAATCCTGGTCACGGCCACAAATTGTAATCCAAGAACTATAAATTAAGCTTTAGGAACAGGTCTTATAAAATGGGAATGTTTAGGTCCATTTATCTTGAGAAGTAGGTGTTACAACCGCATATTAACGTTAAGTGAGTTAACATAATATCAAAAGAAATTACTGCAAGCGAGAGTGATTCTTTTTGCTGATATAAGGATATACAGGTAAGTTAAACAGTAACAACCAAAATAGTATTTTTTATTTCATGTCCTTATACACATAAGGACAAGTATAGAGTGTTAATATTATATGGTTTACCTATGTTGGATCCGCGACTCAGACTGTATGTGAGTCTGCGACTCCATGGTGGCTGACGCCGTCGCCAATGCCATATTTGCTCTGTAACAAGAAAGGATATATCCATTAATTTTATCAGTAGTGGTGACAAAGTTTCGCTTGGAATACTTCACACTGACTTTCCACTCGAGCTGTGCTATAGTCTCACCGCAACCGCTGTACCGCGCCTTAGATATGCTCACGGCGAGACATCACTCGTCATCGCTCACGGCGGCAACTAGTTCTTGCTCTTTCCTTCCCACTCCCCCACTTCCCCGCGCATACCTAAGGCGCGGTACAGCGGTTGCGGTCAGACTTAGCTAACTGTGAGCTGAAAAAGTTCCAACCAATAGGAGATTGCTTTATTTTCGAAAGCAAACTCTTCTTAATGGCCCATTTTCTCCTCTCAAGATCTTTTAAAGTATTGGTTGTAGCGAAAAACTATCAACATCTTTTATGTAGAGAATTTTTGGAAGATTAGTTTTGTCCTGAGACAGTATTAGCTATGTGTCTTAGTTTGAGAGATATTCATGAAAAACATAAAAAAGGGACCTATACACCCTCCACCCCCCTTTCCTCCACCGCTACCGTCCAGTACTTTTAGTATGTTATTTTGGACACTTTCTTCTTCTATAACTATGCCAAAATTTGTTCACCCACCAGTTATTTCCCCTATATTTCCTTCGTTTGACGAACTACCACACGGGCAACATTTTGAAACATTCACATACATTACTACATATTCTACAATAAATCTATATATATCTATATATATAAAAGAAGAAGGTGACTGACCGACTGACATATCAACGCACAGTTCAAACCGCTGGAAAGGGAGGGAAAGAGAAAGAGGGAGGGGGAGGGGGAAAGGTAGGGAGGGAGAGTAGGAGGGGGAGTGGCAAGGGGAGGGGGGTGGAGGGGGAGGGGAGGGGTGGTGGGAGGGGGAGGGGAGGGGTGGAGCGAGGGGGAGAGGGAGAGACTGCACAATACTGCAAATTTTCTGAATTTCACGCGGGCGAAGCCGCGGGCACAGCTAGTAGGTAACTAAAAAGAATTGTACTTTCCAGGGGCGAACCTGGGGATCTGTCATATAGGATCAACCTAGTACAGACACCAGGCTCTCACACTATCCATAGAAATTGTCCAAACTAGCTTCTACCTACTTATAGTTTTGTAACTATATTTTTTATGTATGAGAGCAAATTAAAACTATTAATTAATTTCATTACAAAACAAAGGTAAATGCTGACAACAGCTTGTCAACACCATCGATACAAATATCTTTCCTCGGTATTCACTCTTCAGAAACTCAAGTCCATGTGGGAGACAGAAACGCGGTAATGTTAGTACAAATATTTTTATTTCCGTCCGTATGTGGTACGGTCAACCGCTTGTCGGTAGAAACTTTTTCAACTCTATTACCACGCCATAAGGTCCAAAAGTGTTTCTACTGATGTGCGGCCGTGTGTACACCCAACAGCACGTCAGTAGAAACAGTTTGGACATTATGGCATGGTTATAGAGTTGTGAATGTTTCCACTAACGTGCGGTTCGCCGTGAGTAAGTATAATGACGTGTAATGTAATCCACCGAACAACTAACCCTATGGAGAAGAAAATGTTCAAAAAGTTTTGGTTCTAGGTACGGGCGAACTTTTAACTTTCGAAAATATAAATCCACAGGCATTTGATTTTAAATCAGACAATCAGAAATGTTTATTATTTCTTGGACATCACAACACAGACATAGAATACATAATACAGAAAGAGAAAAGGAATTTGAACACAATAAAAAGGCATTTCCTGGAAGTTTCATTCACTGAAAGTTGTTCAGTTTCATACACCCTGTTTAATACGCCAGCTCGCGAACTATCGCGTCTTTGACTGGCGTCATAATTTCTTGCTGTTTTTTACGATCTTCTTTCTTTAAATTCACACAAAATGGTTTGATTTCACCAATTTTACTAGATTTTTATTATTTTCTTTGTTTTTCTTTTTAGGGGTTCGTACCCAAAGGTGAAACACGGGACCCTATAATACCTCCGATGTCAGTCTGTCAGCAGGTTGCATCTCATGAACCGTAATAGGTCGATAGTTGAAATTTTCATAGATTATGTATTTCTGTTGCCGCTATAACAAAAAATTTAAATAAATTAAGGGGGCTTCCCTACTAAGAACGTGTTTTTGTAGGCGATTTTTGTTCGATTTTTGTTTTAGCTCTAACGCAAAACGGGAACACCTACAAGCGTGACAATTGGTATGTTTGCAGTGCATGAGCTGTAGAATAACAAAAAACCGGCCAAGTGCGAGTCGGACTCGCGCACAGAGGGTTCCGTACCATCACATAATCATAATTGTTTTAGTTGAAATTTCAGTAAGTTAATGTGCTAGATTTTTTGAGTCCGACACGCGCTTGACAAAATTTTATTATTTGTTGTTATTTTATAGCTTATTCACTATAAATATATCAATTTTCAAGTTTGTAAGTGTTCCCGTTTTAAAAATAGAACTTAAACAAAAATCACCTCAGCGACCATCTAACTTGACCCCTCTCTTATATGAACGTTCTTGAAACGGGAGCTCACCACAATTGGTTACCATTAGTTGTGAGAAAAGTTGTAATATTTAATGATTTCAGACTTTTCCCATTATTTGTAGTGTGAGACCTAGCTTCTTGCCAAATTTCATAATTTTAGGTCAACGGGAAGTACCCTGTAGGTTTTGGTTTTTTGCATAAATGTATGGAGATGAGGACATAAACTGCCATATCTTTTGATTGCGTTGTTGTAAAAAATTGAAATTTTCAGATCTTGTGTGGTTCATAGATCACAATATATGGTATTAATTTCAACCTGATACCTTTACCCGTTCGTGAGATAAAGGGTCTTGACAGACAGACAGACAGACGGACAACAAAGTGATCCTATAAGGGTTCCGTTTTTTTCTTTTGAGGTACGGAACCCTAAAAATTATAAAAACTGCCCCGTGTGGTTCCGGCAAAGAATAGTACCAACCCATACATACCCGTGGGTATCGTAAGAGGCGACTATGGGTTATAAACTGGAAGACGGGCAGCAGCATCCTCCTTTGTATATAACATCTTACTTACACCTACAACCACGGTCCATAGTGCCAGCAGTAACACTAACAAGCGAGGTGACTATGGTACTTCCCCTCTAAATTTTTCTAGCAATAGCTAGAATTCTAGAGGGAGCTCCCTGTCCTGTAGTGGACGTTTAATGGGATGTTATGATGATGGATGAATAAAAACTGGTCAAGTACGCGTTGGACTCGCGCGCATTAAGTACACTTCTGCGTGACTGCGCGTCCATAACTAAGACGGTATTCCCTCAGTCGAGTCCGAACAGCACTTGGCCGGTTTTTTACTATTCTGGATTTTATTTTCGACCTTTCCGAGCCCATTACTTGCAGCTGTCATATTATTTCTAAGATGCAAAGAGTCTCTACATGCTATTTGTTCTGTGTAATCAAAAAAATTGTCCGTGAGACAGAATAGCTCGATTCGTAGTAAAGTTGATGTTTTGCCAACGTATCTTAAAAACATTGATTCTTTTATGAGAATATTACGTGTGAATATTACAGTTCTTTGTTTTGTTTAATTTTGCATATCAATAGGACCTGATACAATTTTTGAAGGAATGGCTATTACGAATACAGAGTTATTTTTTTTATCACATCGCAAAGGTGGTTCTACCCATGAAACTGAACAACTTTTCCCAAGGTCCAAAAAAAATCGTCCTCTCATGCAAAAAGTGCTGTCAGCCAGCTGATGCAGTTTGTATGGGAAATCCAAATTTTTATTTCGTATTTCGACTTAGGTATGTTCCTTGGGAAAAGTTGTTCAGTTGTTCCAACTCTTAAAATATCTGGGGTGACAAAATAAACCTGTAGAGTAAAAAAAAAACTGTTATTTTTTTCTTTGCCCTCTTCAAATCCACAAACCTATGGATAGAGAGGTCACATATAGATATTGTTTTATGTAAACAGTCGCTGGTGGCTGTCTACACACTTCCTTACTTTTATATCATTTTGAAATGTTACTCAGACCCTAAAACTATGCAACTTTTACAAAGAAACACGGGAAGTAAAAAGTTTGGTCGATGGACTTACTCTTGATCTCGATCTAGCCCTAACAGAGTGATGAGGTCGACGATGGAACGAGCTTGCCCAGAAGAAGCCTATTCACTCGCGACTTGAATAGATTCGGGTTACACGAACTCGGGAAGATCGACGCAGGCAGAGAATTTGAATTCCATTCCTTAGCTGTGAGCATTATAAAAGATCCTTCATTTATTTTCGAAAACTACCGGCTTTTTCAAAAACCAACAAGCTTTGTTTTCTCTAAAAGGTTTAATGGAAGAAAAACAGCAGTGTCGCGTTACCTAACGACCGGAGTTTAATTGGGACGCGGGTATATTTAGAAAACTGACTTTTTCGCTTAGGGAGAGAACAAGGTGACAAGAGACGCGGGATAATTCGAAGACCGTAAGCACAGTAAATATATAAGCTAAAGCAGTATGGAAACAAGGGCCTTTTTTTGAAAAAAGAACTATTTTGCGTCGGAGCGTCAGGGTTGTAACCCAGAAGTTTTGTAATAAGAATAGTATGATGAACTCAAATATTGGGTGCTTCTATCAACTGTGTTCCTTTCAGCATGTTTTCGGACCGTAAACTAATAGTTAGGGTGCTGGCTGAAATTTGGGTATATGATTTGCTCATGATTCATATTAATAGGGATGATAGATCAATTCAATACAAATCGATTTGGTCCTTGCAAGTTTTTCTTTGCGTCGCTGTGTTTTTGAGTTAAAGCAAAAAAAATGAAAATAAGATACTAAATAATGTTTCTTTTGTCTGCCTTAGTGGCTCCTGTTTAAAATAAAAGACATTCTGTAGTATATTTAGTATCAGCATTGCACCCGTGCGAAGCCGGGGCAGGTCGCTTGTTATGAAATATTTAATAAATAATCCTAAAAAAACTGCGCGTGGCTCGACACGAATTTGACCGGTTTTTTATTCTGTGATAGGCTATGACTATGTACCATTATACCGTAAGGGAATCGATATTATACGAAAATAAAAACAACTATTAACTGCGTTTTGTTCTAAAACATTTGCTTTTTTATAATAACTTAATGGTACTTAATCTCTCCTTAAGGGCCATGTTCCAAAGTTCCTGACACTTGGATTTCTGTTGCAAATCAAGCGGTATCACATAATGGTGAATCTCCACATCGTGTGTAAGAAAGGATTTAGCCCTTACGGGTTTTTTGGTCCCTGAATACTGCTGCGGTGGAGTGGATAGATCAAAGATAAATCTACCTCTGTGTGAAAACCAATGTACTCATCATATTCCCTAGGTCATGTAGGCGATTTCGCAAAAAACGGTATGAGGCTTTGCTAGGACAATGTTGACCGAAAATTAAACTTAAAAAAAATATTGTACACACGTGCGCACGTCAGTGGAAATACTTTGACCTTGAGCTGGTCTCGGGTTTCGGGTGTTTGTAGCGTAGTGCTAGTTAAGCTTCTAACTGGTTTTGTATCCACTTTCTAGCTGCCGTGCGTACGTAACGTCTCCGCTTGTTCCTGCACTAAGCGCTCTCCCTAAACCGGCGCGCGAGTTTAGTTTTTGGCGCATGCGCCGAGCTACACTGCCGGAATGTTTCAGGAATGACCGTACCGTAGTTTATATGGTTAATGTCATATTTTCTTAGGTTTTTGGTCCAGCAGTTAATCTTTTGCGCCTACTGCCCTACTCGTTGGTATTTGGGAGAAGAAAACAACATTTTTATACTGGCATTCTTTTCTACTAGATTTTATCTTAAGATAAACTACGTAAGAATTAAAAAGTATTTTTTTTTATAAAAAAAATAATCTCTAATTTTAGAGTATCGCAGTCAAAAGAGAGTCGAGCTTGACACATTGGACTTTGTACCGTACTTATTACAAAATACCTGGGCAACCGAGCTTCGCTCTATTATAACCGCCTCAACATTAAAATATCATTCGGTGAGCAAGCTATGCTACCCGCCAACAGATGGCGCTGTAGGTTTTTGTCTAAAACGCGGTATTTAAGAAAAAGGCATAAAGTACGGGGAAAACGAACTTTCCCAGACATGAGACCTAGCTAGATAAACTTTTCGCCCCCGAAAACCCCCGTACGGTAAATTTCATCGAAATCGTTAGAGCCATTTTCGAGAAACCGATTACAAATATATATATTTATACATATACAAATATTGCTCGTTTAATAGTATAGAATAATACAAATATTTTCTGTATTTCTTTCATGACGTTTAATTTGGAGATATAAGAAGTCATTCGGCGTATTATCATCATCATATCAGCCGAAAGACGTCCGCTGCTGGACATAGGCCTCCCCTAAAGATCTCCATGATCTCCTTGTGGGGCGCCTGCCCACGCTTCGTCTTCCGGCACGTGGTCGCCACTCTAGAACACGCCCCTTGTTGGGTGTATATTTCGAAAACAATCATTCAGCCGTTTCTTACATATTCCTTTGATTTAAAGGTATTTTTCTCAAAACAAAACGTTTGGTTTAATTTGTTTCTTAGTCTAAATAAGCCTATATTTTCATAACATATTTATTCTTCGCGGGACGAGTCGCGAATAGGTTTACGACGCTGTATTTCTGGATTATTTCCGTTGAAATAGAAAAAGAAGTTTTACGACTAAGCATGTTTTTTCGGCCGTCCATTGACTTGTTTATAGGGAAAACTAAAAAGAATTACTATAACTGCTATACAGAATGTTAAAATAATTTTTTATTTTATTTACATCTCATAATAACAAACTAAATAAACTACTCGTAAATCAGACTCTAGACTAAGATCCAAAAAATTTTACTTGATATACAAAAGGCGCAGACCCATGATGCATATTATGAAATGTAAAAAAAAAACCGTGTTTCGTTCTAGCTATGTTTCTTGGGAAAAGTTGTTCAATTACAAGATGCTTCCATAGTTTAAGTAGAAAATTAAATCTCAGACTCTTTGTAGTATAAATTATACAGGTGTTAATTTGATTGCGTGCAGCTCAGGGGCGGGATCAGTATCAGTAACTGAACAACTGTTCCCAAGGAACATATATGTCGAAATACGATAAACCAAATTTGACATTCCACACAAAATGCGCTATCAGCTGATGCAGTTTTTATGGGAGGTCAAAAAATTATGTTCGTTATTTGACCTTTATTCCTTGGGAAAAGTTGTTCAGTTTCTGATACTGATCCCGCCCCTGAGCTACGGCACGCAATCAAATTAACACCCTGTATAGTAGTCACTTCACTGTCCCGTGTGGTGCCGGCAAAGAATAATACAAACCCATACATACCCGTGGGTGTCGTAAGAGGCGACTAAGGGTTAACTGGAGGATGGGCAGCAGCATCCTCCTTTGTATATTATATCTTACTTACTGCGGTCACTTACAACCGCGGTCCATGGTGCCAGCCGTAACGCTAACAAGCGAGGTGACTATGGTACTTCCCCTCCACATTTTTCCAGCAAAAGCTAGAATTCTGGATGGAGCTCCCTGTCCTGTAGTGGACGTTTCATGGGATGTTATGATAGTAGTCACTTATGTTAGGCATGTTAGGCAGTTATGGAAGTGCTCGTAGCCGAGTGGTAGTTGCTCTTTCTTTCCGATGAAGAAAGTTAAGCAACGTTGACCGTGGTCAGAACCCGGATGGGTGACCACTAGTGGTAAAACAACTAGAGCGTTTCCGTGCTCCGGAAGGACGTTAAGCCGTTGGTCCTGGCTACTGTCAATGATAGTAGTCATTAAGCCAAGTCGAGGCCATTTGGCGGCTTGAAAACTCTGACATCCAGGTTGGCCACTAACCTGGCAAAGCTAATCTATAGGATTGGGTCTGGTTTGCCATCTGGGTTGCACAGGTCAGATGGCAGTCGCTCTGTGTAAAAACCAGTGCCCTGTCAAATCCCCTCGGTTAGGTAGCCGACTCCGTTAAAACCATTTGGAAAAAACACAATGATGATGACTCGTCTGTCCGTGTGGTGCCACGAAAGAATTCCCAGTCCCAGCCCATCTCTACCCGTGGGTGTCGTAAGAGGCGACTAAGGGCTTATGAACCGGAGGATAGGCAGCAGCATCTTTCTGTGAATCGTACCATTTTAGATACTGCGGTCACCAACAGCGGTCGCCAGCCGCGACGCTTACAAGCTTGGTGACCGTGGTAAATCCCGTCCTAAGTACAACGCGTTTCTGCTAGAGTTCTGGAGGGAGCTCCCTGTCCTGCAGTTGAAGTTTCATGACTTATGGTAGGTCAAAAGAAAGTTTAACCCTGAGATTAAACGCTTAAGAAAAATGTACAACAGGTTTTGAGTGCGACTGTACAATGTTCGTAATAAGAAAGTTGGCTTTTCAATGCATATTGGTCATTGGTCAACCAAGTTTCTGCTTTAGAAAGAAAAGGAAAGAAATAAAAACCGGCCAAGTGTGAGTCGGACTCACGCATCGATGGTTCCGTAGTACTAAGGTAGGTAATAAAAAAGTAATAAAAAAATTTTTACCAACTTCAAAACTAAAAAGGGAAAAATAAAAGTTTTTGACGTCGGTGCCAGCCTGAATATTAGGAGGTCAGATGGAAGTCGTGTCTATAAGAAACCAAGGCCATAATACAACAAATACCTTAGAACCTTAGGTACATGTTGTGAGTTTAAGAATTACCTTAAGACCTAAGGCCACAGATGAAATAATAGTCGTAACAGAATAAGACTAACAAATCAAATAAGAAGCACGAAGACCTGAATAAACATATCGACTCCTAAACACTTCATTTAGATGCAAATTCCTTGCATTTCCTTGTCACCTTCATTAAAACACACCAACTGGGAATAGCCTTAATTTACTGCAGGAGTAACTATAAAACGAGCAGGCCTCGATAAAACTAGTGACAATATCATCATCAAATATGCCAGCATACCAGGCTCCGTCCTATTAGCATTTGATTCGCTATATGACACTATAAAGATTTTGTATTGCGCTCAAAGAGCAACGTTGTAAGTTGAGGTTATATTTATAAGATGTTTGACCTACCTGGTCGAAGTGAAAAGTTTTTGACAATGTATTTTGTTTCAGTATATTACGATCACAAAATCGTATAAAACAAAGTCGATCGGTGTTATTTTATAAAGCCGGTGTATCCCACTGTTTCCAATGCGAATTTCCATTGATGTAAATACTTAGATTGTTTGTCCCACTATTTCCATTAGTAAAAAAAAACCGGTCAAGTGCGAGTAGGACTCGCGCGCCGAGGGGTACCTTTAGTATTTTTGGAAGCAATAAAGTCCATTTTTAGGACCGCAAAACTAAATTTGTTTGTAAAGGTTTTTTGCATATTTCTAAAAAACTGTTTAACTTAGAAAGATCGTTTTATTTTTGCTGTAATATTTATATAAACTTCTATCGACTGTAATTAATTCAGATTTTTTCATTCACAAACTTCGGAGATAAGGGGAGGGGGAGGGAACGGTATTTTTTTTTTATTTTTATCATAAATTAAAAACTAAGAGTTGTAAAAAAATACAAAAATATATTTTAGAATGTACAAGTAAAGCCCTTTCATATGATACCCCATGATGACAGCCATATTCTAAAACTATTCCAAATTTCGAGTCGATAGCATGAGTGGTTGCTGAGATATACAGGTGTGACAGACAGATGGACAGACAGACAAAGCGGCACCATAAGGGTTCCTTTTTGTTACCAAAGAATTCATTCAGGTCTATATAGGATGCGTCCTAATCTACTGCGTTCCTTTCAGTATGTTACTCAGTCCATCAAACTGAACAACTTTCCTTTTGGAACATAGGTCGACATACGAAAAAAAAATTCACCTATTCAAAATGCGCTATCAGCTAATGCAGTTTCAATGAAAGTTACAACTTATGTACCTTAGGGACAGTTGTTCAGTATTACGGTCCAAGTAATATACCGAAAGGAACGCACCCTATACAGGGTGTTAATTTAATTGCGTGCCATAGCTTAAGGGGTGTTTCACTAACGAGAAAGGAACACAAGAAAAAAAAAATCCTATTTAAAAATAATAAAACTCCATTAATTAATAATAATTATCCAATGATACTCGCGCACTGGCTCGGTGATGGCGCGGTGCTCCATCCGCGTTAGTTAATTTCAATTGAGGTTGTGTTTTTTTTAGTAGGATTTTTTTACATATTTTTTTTGTGTTCCTTTATCGTTACTGAAACACCCCCAAGCTATGGCACGCAATTAAATTAACACCCTGTATAATCTCCAGATAGATTGGCTGGAAGCGATCTCTTATAAAGATAAGCTCACCTTTGTAAACAATTTTACTAACTTGAGCGATACCGGGTGTACCGGCTCTTTGCACATATACAAAAAGAAAGATTATAAAGGCGCGGCAATCAAAGTTAAAAAACCGTGATAAGATTTTTTTTTTAGATGAGTAGTTTTTTCTCTTACAATATTTTTCGGCTCTGCCTCATATACTACGTAGGAACATTTTCTTATGCACTGCGCGTGCATAGTATTAACCTCCATTGACTGTGCCCTCTTGGTATGCAGTTATATTTGAACTGGGAGCCTTGCCAACACGTTAAGAACTCAGGTGCGAATGTGCGCTGTCAATTCGAATTACTTGTTTGATTTAGAGAATCCACTTGCTTTTGAAATGTGAAACTTTCATCTTGAACAGCTGTTCAACATCATATCGTGTAGGTTGTCGACCGACCTTACAAACCCTGGTGGAGTTTAAGCCGCCAAAAGCCTCTGACATGGCTCATTGTTAACTTCGACTTCCGTATATACTAGTAGCTGGCAACGGCTTAACGTGCCTTCCGAAGCACGAAGTCTTGTTACTTTTTCGGACAATCAGGTTATTTATCCTGCAATGTTCGAGTCAAACTATTGAAGTCACATAAAAAGATTTTTATTTTAGCAGTGTCCCCACCGGGAATTAAACCTAGAAACACCGGATCGGCTGAGCGATCTAACCACGAGCTTATTCCACCATCGGAAGTCCAGACGCACCGCAGGATATCACCCATACTTGGTTGATATTCCGCACATTCGCACAAAGCGCTTTGAAACATCTTTTATAATGCGCACGGCTAAAGAGTGGAATTCTCTGCCTGCGTCTGTGTTCCCGAGTTCATATAACCCGAATCTATTCAAGTCGCGAGTGAATAGGCTTCTTCTGGGCAAGCACGTTCCATCGTCGACCTCATCTCTGTCTTCAAGGCTAGATCGAGGTCAAGATAACAAAAAAACACTACACCACGGATCATATTGTGAACGGCTGTTGTAGATATTGGTAGAGTCAAGAGCACATCAAGCTTGACACATTGGGTACGTTCTTATTTCAATAGACGTACGGACTAGAGTCGCATTGTGAGTGTCAAGCTTGACTTGTCGTTGACTCTAGTCAAGTCAGTCAGACCACTATCAATAGTGGCGTAGAGGGTTTTTTATTTTCGATCAATGTCGTATGAGAGAATGAGCACCCACCCGTAGTGGTATTTCAACTAAAATCTAGTAACTAGGTCGTTTTCTGTACCGTTGAAAGAAAGTTAAGCCTTCGATTTAGGTTAGTACCTCAGAAAGTAGGGATTTAAAAACTCTATACAACAGAAATTCAACACAATTCTTTTTATATACTATACTCTCCTTAATATTACCCACGAATGGTGCAAATTTCTCCTAGCTATCAACACCAGTGCACCTTCACCGAAGCGCCGCCGCCGCCGCCTTGCGATTGTCAAAATTATAACATCTGCTCTTCTTAACATTACCCACAAATGAGGGTAATTTCTCCCGGCTAGCAACACTAGTGCACCTGCAGCGATGCGCAAGCGCCGCGTTGCGATTGGCTAAATTTAGCCGCGTGTTATGTCACACTGAGACAATAGCCACACTCCATCTGTGGCTGTGTGCCCATTTCCTGTAATGCTAAGCCGACTCAGAACTCAGGTTGATCTAGATTCAAACTTTAAGACTGTAAGGAAATTTTAGGAATATAAACACCTGTACAACTTGTAGCTAATAACGGAATGTTAATGGAAATCCTATACTATTAAACGAGCAATATTTGTATATTAGTAATAGGTTTTTCCAAAACGGCTTTAATGATTTCGATGAAATTTACCATACGGCGGTTTTTGGGGGCGATAAATCAATCTAGCAAAGTAAAATTTAATTTGGCACTTTATAAATGATAATAATAATATTTAATAATAAGTTAAATGACCAATTTAATGACTTTAGTTACTAACATAGTTAATTAAGTTTTTTACTAACAATGGACAAGTTGGATAAGTTGTCTGAGCAATAAATCAATTTGAATTTTCAAAGTCTCATATCTGGGAAAATTCGTATTCTCTGGTTTTTCGAGAGTCTTGAAAATAGCGCATTTCAGAAACCCTACAGCGTCATCTGTTATTGGGCTTTGTTTAAGATTCTACAGAGCGAAGCTCGGTCACCCAGGTACCTACTCAAAATAAAAATAAAACATCTGATTGTCCACAAAAATCTGTTTGATCCGGTAATTTTTTTTCTCATTTTAATTACCAAAAGTTGTACAACAGAAGTTGTTCTTTTTCTTCGATCTAGAAACTAGAAATGTTGAAAAAAGGTTCCTTTTATAAGGTAGGCGAGCACTAAGAAAGGATTTTGCAAAATTCATCCCCTTTAAGTATCCACGGAAATCCACGCGGACGTAACTATAGACACGGGTAACAGACTGTTACTAACAGTTACGTATTCAAAGAGTAACACAAAGTTTGGGTATCACAAGTCCGAAGGAAAAAAACCGGCCAAGTGCGAGTCGGACTCGCGCCCTAAGGGTTTCGTACCTATCTACCATATTATATACTAAAAGCTTTTGCTCTTTGATTTTAAAAACTCCGGACCATCCAACTTGACTCCTCTTTTATAGAAAAGTTCTTGAAACGGGAGCTCACCTTAATTGGTTATTATTAGTTGTGAGAAAAATTGAAATATTTATTGATTTTACTCTCTTCCCTTTATTTGTACTGTGAGACCTAGCTTCTTGCCAAATTTCATAGTTTTAGGTCAACGGGAAGTACCCAACTTTTGTTTTGCTTTTTTGCATAAATGTATGGAGATGAGGACATAAAAAGCCATATCTTTTGATTACGTCGTTGTAAAAATTTTAAATTTTCAGATTTTGTGTGGTTTATGGACCTTAATATTCGTTATCAATTTCAACCTTATACCTCTTGTCGTTCGTGAGGGGTCTTGACAAACAGACAGACAGACGGACAATAAAGTGATCCTATAAGGGTTCCGTTTTTTTATTTTGTGGTACGGAACCCTAAGAGTAAATAAATCTGCCCATGACACTGAATACCTTAGAACGAAAAAGGTAAAAAAAAACGAAAAAGGTAAAAAAAAACTTGTTTTATTTAGATTCGGAATCAGTATGTCTAAGGATGTAAAATTTCTTTGTGCCTATTTCGTCAACAGACAGAAGAGCCATAGATTTTATTTGACAGGATGATAAGGTATCATAAATTTAATGTAAATTCAAAATACCCAAAAAAAATTCATCAAAAAAAAAATTTCATAAATTTTTTGACATTTTTGTATAGAAAAATTAAAAGTACCGATTTTTTTTTATAGAAGGTTTGTCTAATATAGTGTAGGTAATACCCCAGCAAAGTTTCATCGACTGAGGATTTAATGCATGGGTCTTCATACAACGATCCGCTTCATTTCCTAGACTATAGGGCCCTGGGACCTTTAGGTACGCAACCCTAAAAATTATGAAAAAAATATTGTTCAAAATATACAAATAGACAATGCCAATCTGCGCGAATTAGGTAACGCTTTGTTTCAGTCATCAATTTATGGTTTCATCACAATATTAGCAGTTTTATTCGTTAGTACGGTCAACCGCACGTGAGTGGAAACATTTGCAACTCTATTCCCATGCCATAAGTCTAAAGTGTTTCTACTGACGTGCTGTTTGTTGGATGTAGGTACTAGTTATTTCGTGGTCCGATTTCGTTATAGCTTAGGTGGTGCAAGCGAATGTTTTATCATTTCAATCAACTAAATGGACGCTAAATTGATACTTAATCAAGTGTGAAGGCGTTCCATTTTAAATCTTTACTTTTTAACCGACTTCAAAAAAGGAGAAGGTTCTACAGGGTGTTAGGGACGGTGTACCGAAAGCTGAAAGGGCGTGCTCAGTCAACGAAACTGAACAACTTTCCCAAAGAAACATATCGGGGGAAATGAAAAAAAAAATTGATCTCTCTATACAAACTGTTCGACCAGTGTATGGAGAGGTCAATTTTTTTTTCATTTCCCAACATATGTTTCTTTGGGAAAGTTGTTCAGTTTGGTTGACTGAGCACGCCCTTTCAGTTTTCGGTACACCGTCCCTTATACTCTTTATGTTCCACTGTACGTATTTTTTTTATTTTTTGTTTTACTTATTAAACGTGGATACAGCCGGCTGCCGGGCAAGCACGAGACCCGCGATAAAAATTATATCTGTCACCGGAAATTGATACGGAATCGTAAGTTGATCAATTGTCTGGTAAGTTGGTCTACTTTAAAAGTTTAAAGGTTTTCTTAGCCCTGATTTCGTCTGGCTAAGCTAAATTCATTATGACTAGCTTAAGATAAAGTTGAACGACAAACATGCAAAACATGCTATCCGATACCACATCATATGTAAGTATATAGGCATATATAAGTACAAAGACCACACACATCATTGTATAGCCTCTATCACACGTTCCTTAATTCAGAAACTAATTCGGCATACATTGCTCGTTGAGGTAAGGATATTGGAGTTAACAAAACCAAGTCTATCAGCAATGTATGCCAAATTAGTCTTTGAATTTAGGAAGATGTGATTGTGGCTTTATGTAACTCACGTAAAACGCGTGTATCCGATCTAATCTTGCGATCGTGACATTCTGCGAACGTGACATTTTGCGAACGTGACATTTTGCAAACGTGACGTTTTGAGAAAGTGACATTTAGCGAACGTGACATTTTGCGAACGTGACATTTTGCAAACGTGACGTTTTGAGAAAGTGACATTTTGCGAACGTGACATTATGCGTCGGGAGGCTTTTTCCCATATTTTCCGTATCCTTTGCACTAAAGATCCGATAGGATTAGAAGAACAAATACAACAAATTTAAGGGATCGGACAAAGCCAACTTCTTCTTCAACTTAAGGCTCATACTCCCTGCACGACCTTGAGACTGAATAACTTCGTTACCACTTTTAGGGTTCCGAACCAAAATGGTAAAAAAAAATACATACAGTGGAACATAGAACCTACTCCTTTTTTTAAGTCGGTTAAAAAACGGAACCCTTATGGTGCGACTTCACAGTTCACACACCTGTATATTTCAGCAACCACTCATGCTACCAGCTTGAAATTTGGAATAATTTTAGAATACGACTGCCTAACTTAATTGTAAATGAAATAATTTAAATATTTTTATTATTGTTATTGTAAAGGGGGCCTAAATAGGGAGGGCAAAATATTAAATTGTCGTTATAGTATTACTGATATATATGTATTAATATTTATTTATTATTAAATAATTGAGTGTAAAATAAAGAATAAATAATTTCTGTTGCCGTTATAACAACAAATAATAAAATAAAGAATAATGGGGAGATTATATGGGCTATCCGTAGCCTGGACTAACAACTGTCCAGAAAATAAAACGGTAGGCAAAAAGGATCCCTGGTGGACCCCGGAGCTTGAAAAGCTACGGCGGGAGACACGACAGGCATTCAACGAAGCGAAAGCCAAGAAGGACTTCTCAATGTATACCAAGAAGTTAACAAGCTATAATCTGGCCATCCGAAAGGCACGAAGGAAATCATGGAGGGGACACTGTGAAATTATAGAATCTCTACCTGAGAGTATGAGAGTCTTCCGTGCCCTATCAACAGTCAAAGCAAACCCACTATCCTGTGTAAGGGATGAAAGTGGGAAGACTACGGATTCTGGAAGGGATACATTAGAAGTAATGTTTAGAACACACTTTCCGGGATCAAAAGAAGTCAGAAATGACGAGGACGAACCCATTAGTCTAGAGGAACAACACTCTCGTACCTCAAGAACCGATTGGTACGTCGCCAAAAAGGTAGTAGATGAAAACAAAATAAAATGGGCTATTAAAGGCTTTCAGCCATTTAAGACTCCAGGCCCTGATGAAATCTACCCCATCCTGCTACAAGAGGGAGCTGATATTATCGCCCCACACCTGTCAAGGCTCTATAGAGCATGTATTGCCTTTGGGTACATCCCTAAAACCTGGAGGCGAGTAAAAGTAATCCATATACCCAAGCCTGGGAAACCGGACTACGAGGATGCCAAGGCGTTCAGGCCTATTAGTCTATCGTCATTTATTCTCAAGGCACTCGAGAAACTAGTGGACAGGCATATACGAGAGGGACCATTAAAAAGGAGACCTCTTCATGGACTCCAATGTGCTTATCAGCCGGGAAAATCAACAGAGACAGCATTACACTTAGTAACAAGTCGAGTGGAAGCTGCCTTAGATACTCAAGAAATATGTATAGGGGCATTTCTCGATGTAGAAGGAGCTTTTGACAAGACCACTTTTGCATCAATTGAGGAGGCCTCATTAGAGCATAGCATCGAGCCTACTCTACGGAAGTGGATCAATGGCATGCTCAAAGGAAGAGTAATAACCTCGACGCTCATGGGAGACACAATCCATGCTAGGACAACCAAAGGTTGCCCACAAGGGGGGGTTCTGTCTCCAATGTTGTGGTGCCTGGTTATAGACTCTCTTATAAAGGAACTCAACACAGGACCATACTACACCGTTGGATACGCGGATGACCTGGTCATATTGGTGAGGGGCAAAGTAGTGAGAACTGTTTCGGAGCTCATGCAAGAAGCCCTCAATAAGGTGGAAAGGTGGTGCACACGACATCACTTGTCCATCAACCCTGGAAAAACTGTTGTGATACCATTTACAAAGAAGAGGAAACTAGAGACCTTAGGCCAGCTCTCTCTATACGGGACGCAACTAAAATGGGCCACGGAGGTTAAATATCTAGGAGTTACACTAGACAAGGAACTATCGTGGAAAACACATGTAGACAACACTGTAAGAAAAGCTCAAAGAGTCTTTGGAATGTGTAGATCTACCTATGGCAAGACATGGGGGCTTAAGCCCAAAATATTACATTGGCTGTACACCATGGTGATCCGACCGATCATCACATATGGCAGTATAGCCTGGTGGCCCAGAACAAAGCAAATTGGGTGCAGACAGGAATTGGCTAAATTCCAAAGAACTGTCTGCATAGCCATATCTGGAGCTTTCAGGACCACCCCCACGGCAGCGCTGGAAAACATTCTTGGTTTGACACCGCTGCATATAGTCGTGGAATTGGAGGCAAGAGGTGCACTCCATAGGTTAAAAACCCATGGACTATGGAATGACTTGTTGTCAAAAACACGACACACAAAATTTGACACAGATAGAGAACTTGACACTATTACATCCATGGGCTGCGATAAAACACAGCCTAGATTCATGTTCAAGAGACTCTATGAGATCCACATACCCTCGAGAGAGGATTGGAATAAAGGATTGAATCCCTCAAGAAAGAACAATCTGACATGGTACACTGACGGATCAAAAATGAAGTCAGGTACAGGGGCGGGTGTTTATACCAAAGGATATGAACACAGTCAAAGCATGGGTATATATGCAACAGTCTTTCAGGCTGAAACATATGCAATAATTGCCTGTGCAAAAGAGAACCTAGACAGAGGCACTACCGGCCAAAATATCTACATTCTCAGTGACAGCCAAGCGGCACTAAAGGCTCTCACATCCTACAAAGTAGACTCGAAAATAGTCCTTGATGCCATCCAAACCTTTAACAGGTTAGGTAGGCACAACACATTACGACTGATTTGGGTCCCAGGACACGTAGGAGTAGAGGGCAATGAAGCGGCTGACAGACTAGCCAGGGAGGGATCAGAGAAACACTTCTGCGGACCTGAACCTTTTATTGAATTATCAGGGAGTACCATCAGAAGCGCACTCAAGGATCATGCCCAGAGAAGGCACTGCACTGAGTGGGCAAACACTGTTGGACTTACTCATTCGAAAAAATTTCTAGGGACCACAAAAGTAGGTTCCTTTAAACATCTAAGAAACCTAAGCAGGCACCAGACCCGTAATATTGTAGGTGCTTTCACCGGCCACTTTGGCACTAGAGATCATCTACACAAAATGGGTCTGTCGGATACAACTACCTGCAGAGCATGTGGTGAAGAAAGCGAACGCATGGAGCACCTTATGTGCACATGCGACGCTTTGGCTAACAAGCGAATGAAGATTCTGGGTCAGGCTTATCCGACACCAGAAGACTACAGGCTCCTTCCGCTGAAATCTATATCGAAGCTCATAACGAGCATATTCGGAGACAGCGGAAGATCACAGGAGCAATAAGGCAGGGGAAGCACAAAAGATCCCATAGGGTCGAAGTGCTCTGAGGTCCAACAAGGATCTCGGCCCCACGTAATAAGATAAGATGGGGAGATTACCTACCAACAACATTTTTTAGGCGATTTTTACTCAAATTTTTGTTTTAGCTCTATCGTAAAAACGGGAACACTTACAACTACACTTGAAAATGGGTACGTTTATAGTGCATAAGCTATAGAATAAAAACAAATAATAAAAACTGATCAAGTGCGTGTCGGACCGCGTGCATTTAATACGCTTCTGTGTGCTTGCGCTGCGCGTCCATAACTAAGAGGCATTTATATCTTAGTGGTACGGAACCCTACGTTTTTTTTATAGAGTTATACATTTTCGCAAACTGCGCATACAGAGAGGATTTTCAGTAGACCAAACTGAACTTTCCTTAAGAAACTAGTGTTGGGAAATGATAAAAGGAGTTTGTACGGAAAAGCCAAAAATGGCACTTTCTTAAGGCGATCCGTTTTCCATACTAAATTCAAATTACTTGCATTCTTATGCGGGACATAAAATGCTGTTGAAAAACGAGTGAATACGTGTGTATATGTTTCGTTAAATTTTTCGCTAATTAATACAAAAATACAGCTAATGCACCGAAAGAACTATTTTTTTGTAGCAATTTTTGGTTCAATATTACCATTGTGGGTGTGCGATCTATACTGTAGTACTTTCGGTGCATTTGCCTTATCTTTGTATTAATTAGCGAAAATTTTAACTAAAAATAGCAGTATACACTCGTTTTTCAACAGCATTTTTTGTCCCGCATAAGAATGCGAGTCATTTGAATTTAGTATGGAAAACGGATCGCCTTAACATATTTCTATGAAAAAATTGTTCAGTTTTTGGCCCTTTCAGATTTCGTTACACCGTCTCTTACAACCTTTATGAGACCCTTTGTACAACACGTACTAAAAAGATTAGTTCATGACCCAGGCTTCTACGGCTATCTATTAGCTCCATACAATAATAATCTAGCACAAGTTACTACAAACTATTCAATATAGTGAGGAGTGAATCACTCTGATTTACGGTCAAATACATCGAGTCATAGGTGTAAACTATAATATGAATATCTACTGAATGTACTGTGGTTATTATTATTATTCTGTACCAGCTTCTTTGTCACGGGTCCGTGCTGTACTGGTTAACTAAGACTCAGTTCTGGGTTCGATTCCCGTCGGGGACACTTGCAAAAAAAAGACGGTACGATATGCAGAAAGACTCTTTTTTTTTATTTTATTGAAAATGGGCTTACTCTTGACCTCGATCTAGTCTTGAAGACAGAGATGACTCTAATGCCCACCTTCCGGTTCAACATCCTTTAGTCGTCTTTTACGACACCCTAGCCAGCACCTCATCATCATACATCCCATGAAACGTCCACTGCAGGACAAGAAGCTCCCTCCAGAAACCAGCAAAACGCGTGGTACTTAGGAGGGGATTTACCATAGTCACCACGCTTGTAAGCGTTGCGGCTGGCGACCGCTGTTGTTGGTGACCGCAGTATATAAGATGGTACAATACACAGAAAGATGCTGCTGCTCATCCTCCAGTTTATAACACTTAGTCGCCTCTTACGACACCCACGGGTAGAGATGGGTTGGTATGTGAGGTCTGAATTAAAATATTTTTCATTTTTGCGTAACATTACTTATTTTAAATCCAAGCAGTGACTAAAAACACCAGGTGCGTGCAGCAAGTGTGCAATCAATAGGCTTTTTTTTTACAAAAAACCGCGCGGTTATATAGGCGTTCGCTTTAATTTGATTCGACGATTGCACGCACGGAATGTTTCTTTTAAGGGGCTGATAAGAGCTAAATACGCTTCACTTGAGCAGTTTTTTAACGATAAGTGATGAATATGTGGCCGTGAAAAAAAAAAACCGGCCAAGTGCGAGTCGGACTCGCGCCCTAAGGGTTCCTATCCACCATATAATATACTAAAAGCTTTTGCTCTTTGATTTTAACAACTCCGCGACCATCTAACTTGAGCCCTCTTTTATAGAAATGTTCTTGAAACGGGAGCTCACCTTAATTGGTTACTATTAGTTGTGAGGAAAATTGAAATATTTAATGATTGTAGACTTCTCCCTTTACTTGTACTGTAAGACCTAGCTTCTTGCCAAATTTCATAATTTTAGGTCAACGGGAAGTTCCCTGTAGGTTTTGCTTTTTTGCATAAATATATGGAGATGAGGACATAAAAAGCCATATCTTTTGACTGCGTCGTTGTAAAAAATTGAAATTTTCAGATCTTGTGTGGTTTATGGACCTTAATATTCGTTATTAATTTCAACCTGATACCTTTTCTCGCTCGTGAGACAAAGGGTCTTGACAGACAGACGGACACCAAAGTGATCCTATAAGGGTTCCGTTTTTTTTTATTTTGAGGTACGTACGGAACCCTAAAAATTATGCGAGAATTAAGCATCTTTCGAAGAAGATGGCTGACTCTGAAACACGATCAAATATATTTTATACGCCAAAAAATCCAAAGTTACCTCTGCTTTTTGCTTTTAAACCTTTTTTCTTAAGAATCCATTTATCTATGATGCTATAGCCGTTTTATAATTAATATTATGGACAGATTTACAAAATGCAAAAATGAGCGAAAAACGTAAAACATCGCGAATCCGCTCCGTTCTAACACGCGCATTCTGTCCTTTGATAGAAAGGGAGGCCCCTTAAGACTTTTTTATTTTTATGAGACTTTGATATGTATTTAATTAATTAATTAGTGATTAAAAATTAAGCTAATGTATGATTTTAATTTGTAAACAGCCTCTGCGGTCTAGTGGTTAGACTCATAGAAATAAAAAGGTGAGATGGAAGATTTATGAAAATATGTGTCACAAGATATTTTGACATTCATTCAGTCATTGTAAATACGGCATAGGCGTCGTTCTGTAAATTTTGTATGAGGATGTCAAATCACATTTGATGATTTGACATTTCAACTTGGGATACAATGGCAGATGGTGGAGGACTGTGGTCTCTGCCTATCCCGACGGGAAAGAGGCGTGATATTATGTATGTATGTATGTCATCTCACAGTAAAATAAATTTGTATTCCTTCTATTTCGAGCGGAGCAAGGAGTCCGAATTCTTTGGTTAGATTAGAGCATTCGGCTTTTGATTCGGAGGTTCTGGACGTCTGAGTTTGATGCGAGTACTATTCTGTGGTTTTGGGTTCGATTCCCGATGGGAACAATGTCAAAGCAAAACTCACTTTGTGAGACTAGGACATCAAAGGATGAATCACCTGATTGTCCGACAAGTAAGATGATGCCGTGCTACAGAAGGCACTTTAAGCCTACAGAAGTAATCGTCAGAGGTCTGGGCGGCTCTAAAACCTTACACCTGGGTTGGTGAGGTCGGTCATTGATCTCACAAACCACACAATATGATGAAGGATGAATAAAGCCCAAGTCCGATCCTGCATGGAGAATTGCTGTCACCTTTGGGATGGCTCAGCAAAATACCAACTAGCCGCACTTGACTCGATAGATCGCAGAGCCAAGAAGCTCGTTGGTGATGAGATGCTGGTGAAAACCAAGTTTCAAAGTCTGGCCCACCGTCGCAAAATTGCATGTCTGTCGGTCTTCTACAGATTGTACTTCGGAGAGTGTGCTCTATAGCTCCACGAGCTTATTCCACCATGTCCCTTCTACCATCGGGAGTCCAGACGCACCGCAGGATATCACCCATACTTGGTTGATATTCCGCACATTCGCACAAAGCGCTTTGAAACATCTTTTATAATGCGCACAGCTAAAGAGTGGAATTCTCTGCCTGCGTCTTTGTTCCCGAGTTCATATAACCCGAATTCATTAAAGTCGCGAGTGAATAGGCTTCTACTGGGCAAGCTCGTTCCATCGTCGACCTCATCTCTGTCTTCAAGACTAGATCGAGGTCAAGGGTAAGCCCATTGACGATAAAAAAAAAAGGCACTGAGTTTGCCGGAAAAGCAACAGTTTCGTTATATAACTATATTCATGTCACTGACTTCATAAACGCAGTCTATCCATCCACAGGAAGGATAATTTAAACAATGACAATATTCTAGTTGTTTACATGTTTTGATGAGGAAAATATGAAAAACAATTGTATTTTATTTCTATACAAAAATTATGCGATGATCGGTCTAATTTATAGTATACCTACATACTTCATACATATACAGGGTGTTAGGGACAGCCTTCCGAATACTGAAGGGGCATGATCAGTCAACGACACTGAACAACTTTCAGTGAACAAAACTTTCAGGAAACGAAAACAAATCGGCTTCTCCATATAAACTGCCCGACCAAGTTTACAATTTTGTATGGAGACGCGGAATTTTTTTTTGTTTCCTGAAAGTTTTGTTCACTGAAAGTTGTTCATTGTCGTTGACCGATCATGCCCCTTCAGTATTCAGATGGCTTTCTCTAACACCCTGTATAACATCACGCCTCTTTACCGTAGGGGTGGGCAGTATCACAGGCCCCCACCTGCTACGATCTTGACATACATCCCTCGCTTCCTTTATCTATTATCAACCCTTAATTTTTTCATAGTAAAGATGAAATAAAACCTTCAC
This sequence comes from Athrips mouffetella, assembly GCA_947532105.1. NCBI lineage: Eukaryota > Metazoa > Arthropoda > Insecta > Lepidoptera > Gelechiidae > Athrips > Athrips mouffetella. The sequence continues at coordinate 14,277,396 of OX383981.1, read as the reverse complement.
GACTAGATTCGCTCTCAACTGAACAAATATCGCGCTCGATATCGCGTTCATACTTATGAACCAAGCTTATGAATCACACATACTCAAACAATTATTATTGTCCAAGGAGGATTAAGGCGTTCAGGACGGATTTAATGATAATTTAATTTAAGGATTTCAGGACGTTCTGAATAAAGGCCAGGTTAAAAGTACCCTAAACCGACGAGCATGTATGAAAGGATTGATGAAAGTACAGGAAGCAAGGGAAGTATGTCAAGATCGTAGCAGGTGGAGGCCTGTGGTCTCTGCCTACCCCGGCGGGAAGGAGGCGTGATGTTATATATGTAGGATTAAGGCGATGTCCATCAAAGTAGCATTTTAGATATTAAATATTTGTACTATTATCTCAACTGTGATTTTTTTATATGAACATCTTCAGTTCAATAGTTAGTTTTCTACATTACGCAAAAACACAATTACGAAGAAATTTCCCTATAAAATATTTTTTGAAAAATGCACTTTTTCCGTACTTTAAACCAAATCGCTTAAAACCATTATAAATATCGACTCGAAATTTGCTGTTTTGAAAGCCTTTTGTTCAATCTAGTGTTTTACACATAATTTTTAGGGTCCCGTACCCAAAGGTTGAAAAACGGGACCCTATTGATATGCCTCCGCTCCGATGTCTGTCTGTCTGTCACTTCTGTCAGCGGGCTGTATCTCATGAACCGTAATAGGTATTTGAAATTTTCACAAATTGTGTATATCTGTTGCCGCTACAACCAATACTAAAACTAAAAAGTTAAGGGGGGCTCCTAATCAGCTAAAGGGGGGCGCGCAAAAAAAATTTTGACCTACCTGATCGAGTGGGGTATCGTTGTTTAGAGCTCGTTGAGTAGAGAAATACTGTATTTTTTGTGTTGAAAAATATTTAATAACGAAAGCATAAGATGCCACCAAAGTCATTGTTTTTACAAAATTTTGTTTGAGCTGTATCTCATGAACAGTAATAGCTAGACAGTTTAAATTTTAAAGAATTTCTATTGCCTCTATAACAAAAAATACTAAAACTGAAAAACAAATAAAAATATAAGGGAGGCTTCCCTACTACAACGTGGTTTTTAGGCGATTTTTGCTTGATTTTTGTTTTAGCGTTATCGTAAAAACGGGAACATTTACAAGTGTGAAAATTTGTATATTTATAGTGCACAATCCATTAAATAACAAAATATAATAAAAACTGGACAAGTGCGAGTCGGACTCAAAAAATCTAGCACAGTAATTTATTGAAATTTCAACTAATGCAATTATTGTTATGTGGTGGTACGGAACCCTCGGTGCGCGAGTCCGACTCGCACTTGGCCGGTTTTATTTCAACGTGTTCAGTGTACGCCGAGAAAAGTGCAAAAATGAGCGAAAAACGTAAAACACGCGCATTTTGCCCTTTGTTAGAAAGGGAGGTAATTTTGACTATTGACAGCGCCTTAAGGTGGTTGCTGAGTGGCAGCACCTTACTTTTAGAAATAAATTTATTGCGTCGCAAATACAAAACTTTTCATTAGTATTATTCATTTGGCGGCAATATGGGGTAGTTATGTATGTTATTACCCATAACATCATAGCTTAGCTTATTATTTATAGCTTTGTATTGGTAAAGTGCTAAAAGTGGCCGGTTTTGGCACTTTTTCAATACAAAGCTATTCACGATAAGTGATGGATAATAAAATTTAGAACTACCCCAAATTGCCGCCAAACAAACAATCCTTATCAAATGTTTTGTGTTTTATTTCTCAAAGTGGCAGCACCTCTGCTCAGAAACCACCTTAAGTTCACTTAACTTACTTCTATACTTACTATTAACAAGTATATTCTCTGCTATAAGTATAAATAAGTCTTTAATAGAATTTAACTTTCTCCTATACTATTTGAACAAGCATTATCAATGTCAGCTCAATAAAATTAGGTCTACATACTTACATTACATCCATATAATGCATAAACATATGATAAACAATAGTAGGAAGACAATGGATTGTTTGATCTCTACAATGAGTGTGGTATGGAATTACTGTTCTTGAACAGAAGAATTATTGACCTGACAATCCAGCTTTGACGTGGAGCTTTTGTAAAATCGTTATTGTAAAATCGTTTAAGGGACTTTTATTATACGACTTTTGGACATTCACAAAAAGAATCGACTCCATTTCAGCTTATTAATTTGTGTGAAAAGTCGCCTGCCTACGCTTCGTCTTCCGGTACGTGGTTGCCACTATAAACCATGGGCCATCTCGGTTCGTCTTGCAATGTACACACGACCGCACATCAGTAGAAACACTTTTGGACCTTATGGCGTGGTAATAGAGTTGAAAAAGTTTCTACCGACAAGCGGTTGACCGTACCCTGCCTACTGCCACTTTAGTTTAGCGATTCTCAGGGCTATATCAGTTACTTTAGTATTTGCAAGTAAATAAAAGGTTTTCAAATCCTTGTAGTAAGGTACAAAAGTAGTAGATTTTTGGTTATTATCCAAAAGAATTGGTTTACAACTAACATATGTTGCTTGTTAACTTTGAATGTATTTAAAGGGTGTTTAAGCTAAGAAGAAATAATTTAACATTATCGAATTGGGTTTGTGCATGTCATGTTATGACTGATGTATTAGATATTATAGTAAATAAATAAATGAAATGATTTAAGGATGAAGAATTAAATTAGATGAAATGATAATTCTTCAAGTTGCTCGGAAATGGCTTCAAAATTTTTTTAAATGTCAGTAGGTACAGTCAGCAACACTGTTAACTGCCCATTGAAGACGGAGCTGATAGTGATTATCAACAATATCTTGAAATGGTTTGAAAAATGGGATTTAAACAATAATTATTTATAATAATAACTTTGCCCCCTTATTTTGACACCATTATCAATAAAAATAAAAGTAGTTTCGTTCGTAATAAAGTTAGGCTGTCAATAGTTGAAACTAATATTTCAAGTCGATTAGTAGTTGCCGAGATAATAGTGTGATTGTGACTGACGAAGGAACAGACGGACACGAAATCGCACCTAATGGTTCCTACTTATACTATTTATTTTCTTAAGAACCCTAAAATTTAATGTTTAAAATAGTAGATTCTACAACGAGGGTCCAAAATGAACCATTTCATGGAGAGGTTTATCAGCGGCGGCGAGTGAAGGTATTTATGTAATATTTATTTAATAGAAATATACATGGTTTTACAATATTTTGCATTCTGCCAAACTACGTAACAGTTTATTGGCAGACTATCTGCTGCAGTAAGTCATAAACGCAAATGCAGGGTAAAAGTGTATACACAATGGAGATAATATGCAAAAAAAAAATGTTATTTAGTTTTTTGGGTAACACACAGATGAAACAACCGCTCTTTCGAAGGTTTGCCTTCAGTCATTGTGCATTTGACTTTAGTTACGGGGATGGCTACCAGCGGCGGAAAGCGATGACTCACTGCATTCTTAAGATGGACGAACTATAGCTAAAATTTAGAGGAAAATATAACTTGTTCTGCTGGTTAATAGTAAGTACTTTACCCTGTTGGTATGTCGTAAAAAATATTTCAACACATCAACTGCAGCGAATGTGAAAGTGGATCTTTGACGCCTTTTCACGTTGTTCTTTCACCGTAACATTACAAGGGGCATAAAGCAACTTGATATTTCGCACAAAGCTAGGCTAGCCAGGCTCCTTTTACAGTTGTTATCACGTCGTACAGCAAACAACATATCATCATAATCATCATCATAACATCCCATTAAACGTCCACTACAGGACAGGGAGCTCCCTCAAGAATTCTAGCTTTTGCTGGAAAAAAAATATGAAGCTCGCTTTTTAGCGTTACGGCTGGCACTATGGACCGCGGTTGTAGGTGACGCAGTAAGTAAGATGTAAGATATAAAGGAGGATGCTGCTGCCCATCCTCCAGTTAACCCTTAGTCGCCTCTTACGACACCCACGGGTATGTATGGGTTGGTACTATTCTTTGCCGGCACCACACGGGACAAGAACATATACAACGTATAAATGGAATAAGCGAAACCTTCATACACCCTAACAGATTTTTATTAAATTAAATCCATTCCCGTGAAAAAATCTTAAAAAAAAGATCTTTTTTCTCTAGATAAGTATTGTTATTTTAAAGTTTCATCGTTTTTCTAGTAGATTTTTAAGCTATCATAGATTTTTATTTTCAATGGGTTTACGGACGATGGAACGAGCTTGCCCAGAAGAAGCCTATTCACTCGCGACTTGAATAGATTCGGGTTATATGAACTCGGGAACACAGACGCAGGCAGAGAATTCCACTCTTTAGCCGTGCGCATTATAAAAGATGTTTCAAAGCGCTTTGCGCGAATATGCGGAATATCAACCAAGTATGGGTGATATCCTGCTGTGCGTCTGGACTCCCGGTGGTAGAAGGGAGAGGTGTCTCCAATGAAGACGCAGGTTAGAATCCTTACTGTGGTTTTGAAATTTGTGAATTTCAACTTCATTTGACAGTACTATCTAAAGAAAGCTTTACAGAGAGACAGATAAACACAAAGTTACTTTTCATCACCATAATATCCCATAAAACGTCCACTGCAGGACAGGGAGCTCCCTCCAGAACTCCAGCAAAAACGCGTGATACCTTGGAGGGGATTTACTATAGTCACCACGCTTGTAAGCGTTGCGGCTGGCGACCGTTGTTGTTGGTGACCACAGTATGTAAGATACGATACTCAGAAAGATTTTGCTGCCCATCCTCCGGTTCATAAGCCCTTAGTCGCCTCTTACGACACCCACGGGTAGATATGGGTTGGTACTATTCTTTGCCGGCACCACACGGACAAAGTTTTTCTTTCTTTCGTTTTGGATGATACAGCTCACAATGTTGACAAATGATTTTAGCATAAAGCTACGATCACACCTAACTGAATTCAAAGACTAATTCGGTATACATTACTGAGAGGCTTGGTTATGTTAATTGCAATATCCTTACTTCAACAAGTAATGTAAGCCGAATTAGTTTCTGAATTAGGGAAGGTGTGACAGATTTGATTTGTGTAAGCCAAAACAGATTTCTCATGATAAAACTGGATTATGAACGTAAATACAAAATTTTTATATACATATCAATCAATCCATACATACAAAAAGTGTATGGATTGTCATTGGTTTCGCTCCATTTAGGTACCGCATGTGAACGCGTAGGTGTACTAAAGGCGTAAAGCGGAAAAAAATGAGCCGTTGAGTGACAGATTCGCAATAATCTAGGGACACTCTACGGACACAGGTCGGTCGGTGCAAAGACAGCATGTGTAGTTGGGTTTCACCGACAGCTCCAATAACAAATGTGAGTGTGGTTCCTCCCCACAAACAATATGGAACACCTAACCTCCTGTCCCGCATGTACGCGTGATGACCTTTTTAAAGCCACAAATGACGCAGTAAATGTGGCAACGTTCTGGGCTACAAAAATTTAAATATTTGTGATTGAACGACACGCTGAGAAGAAGACCAATCTGACAATCAGAGAGAAGGTAATCACTACGTTTTACTGACAATCATAATCGTGTCCGAGTCTGACCGTGAACACCAGAAGTAAAGATCGTATTTCAAAACCAAAGTTGATCTTTTGTGTTGCCAAATCCGAAGGTTTACAAATATAAGACATACATACATACATACATAACATCACGCCTCTTTCCCGTTGGGGTAGGCAGAGACCACAGTCCTCCACCTGCTACGATCTTGACATACTTCCCTTGCTTCCTGTACTTTCATCAATCCTTTCATACATGCTCGTCGGTTTAGGGTACTTTTAACCTGGCCTTTATTCAGAACGTCCTGAATTTGGTCCTGGTACGTTCGCCTAGGCCTTCCCCTTCCAACGTTTCCATTCACTCTCGCCTGGTAGATCTCTTTCGTCAATCTTCGTTCATTCATCCTCTCTACATGACCAAACCATCTCAGCATCCCTTTCTCGATTTTGGTCACTACGTCTTCTTTTACGCCAAACCGTTCTCTTATCACACTATTTCTAATCCTGTCACTCAATTTAACACCAATCATACTCCTTAGCGCTCTCATTTCCACTGCATTAATTCTACTTTCATGCTTCTTCTGCCATACCCAGCTTTCACTGCCATACATCAGTGTTGGTACCAAAACTCCCCCATGAACAGCCAAACGAGCCTTGTGAGACACCTTCTGACTCCTCATAAAGGCGTGCAGGGCACCATTCACCATATTTCCAGCATTCACTCTTCTTTCAATATCACTTTCACACTTTCCATCTCTCGTAAACTTTGAGCCCAGATACACAAACTCCTTCACTTGTTCGACTTGTTCTCCATCTATTAATATAGTACACTCTGTCATACATTCTTCTCTTTCAAGTACCATTACTTTAGTCTTGCTTACATTTACTTTCATTCTTTTCCTGTCCAAAGCCACATTCATCATTGTTACCATCTCCTGCAACTCGTCAGCAGATGACGCAAGTACAACTTGGTCATCAGCGTAGAGAAGACATTTGATGAGTAACTCATTCATTCTCAGTCCACACATACTCTCTTTCAGATCAATCAAACAATTATCCATGAACAGGTTAAACAGCCAAGGTGACGCTACACATCCCTGCCTAACACCTTTTTCGATGCTAAACCATTCAGTGTACGCCCCGTTTATTCTGACACAAGCACTGGAATCCTCATAGAGAGATTTCAGTGCTTGAATCAGATGACCGTTTACCCCATACATAGACAATGCTGACCACAATTCATTCCTCACCACTCGGTCATAGGCCTTTTCCAAATCCACGAACGCGCAGTAGACTTTTTGGTTTTTAGCCAAAAACTTTTCAGCTATGCACCGCAAGGAAAAGACCTGATCTGTACATCCCATTCCCTTTCTAAATCCCGCTTGTACATCCCATATTTTATCGTCAGTATCTTTCATCACTCTTTCAATCAAAACCTTTGCATACAGTTTGCCGACGACACTGAGAAGGCTTATCCCGCGATAATTTTTGCAGTCCTGTTGTGACCCTTTTCCCTTGTACAGCGGCACAATCACAGCCTTGCACCAGTCACCTGGTACTTGGCCGTTCGTCCAACACAAGTTGAAAAGGCGGTACAACTGACTAGCCACAATGCCTCGCCCAGCCTTCAACATCTCGACCGACACTCTATCATACCCAGCTGCTTTACCTGATTTCATACTTTTCATCGCTTTCATAATCTCATCCATACTTATCTCACTTACACAATTCTCCTCTTCATTCTCATTCATTTCCACAGAAGACCTAGGTTCGCTGGCCTCTGCTTTTTCTCTCTCAAACAGACTTTCAAAATATTCCTTCCACCTCCTCAGAACACATTCTTCACCTTTTATAATACTTCCATCCTGGCTTCTGATTTTACTCAGCTCCGATGTTCCAAACTTTCCTCGGGCTGTCCGTATGGATTTCCAGAAAAACTTTTGGTTGGACTGGAAATCTTCAGTAAGCCTTCTGTCAAACTCATCCTTACACTCCTCTTTCTTTCTCTCAACAACTTCCTTAACAATACCTTTCGCTCTTTTATATACCTTTCTTGCTACACTTACGTCATCACTTGTTGCCCTCTGCATTCTTTGGTTAGCTTTTACTGCTAACCAATCTGACCATGCTTTCTTCTTCTCACAAACAGCTGCCTGTACACTTTTATCCATCCACATATTCTTCTTCTTTCCACTTTTTCTCCTTTTTGACACCCCACAAACATTGACAGCTATACCTACTACTCCATCTTTAAATTCATTCCACAAACGTTCAATATCATTTACTTCATCCAGGTTCTCAAATCTTTCACTCAAGCCTTTCAAGTATTCTTTTCTGACATCCTCCTCTTGCAATCTCTCTACTTTGATACGTTCTAGAACGCTCGTCTGCTCTTGTGGTCTATGCCGCCACCGGTTAAATATAAGACAGGAATAGATTTTTGAGGTCAGGAAATATAAACATACATATTGTGGCCATGTCACGAACGAAAGCATCATGAATCATGAGGTGGAGTTGGCTATCAGGTGTAATCGACCTCACAAACCCTAGTATCAAATCGGTCTTGGAACGTTTGCCGTGGCCAGACAGACGTTGTTTAACTAATTGATAGTATTCCTTTCTCAATTTTAGTCACTATAGGTAATCTTCTAACCTAAAGCACAGAATAAAATAAAAATAAAGGTAATTAGAAGGAGGATTAGAGAAACAATTCGTCACAAGGTTGTGAAGGCGTCGTTCTGTGGATTTGAGAGGTTATTTTGAATATTTCTTAGGGATCATCGATGATGGGCTTGGGAAATGTTGGCAGATGTCATCCCCTACTAAAATAAATTAGTAAGGTATCTATTCCGAGCGAAGCAAGGTCTGAAATATTTGCTACTATCATACAGAACGGACACTCCCCCCCTTGCAATCCACCCCGCACCCCCGCGCGCACCCGCCCGCGAGATTCGCGTGGTGCTCCTGAGGGTATTTTGTACTGGATATGCGGGCCTACGGGACCTTCTAATTTCAAATTCGCGCTCGATGTATTAGTATCCGGGGTGACCCTCAAGATCGTTTAAATGACCATCACGTGTAGAACACAATATTTCTGGAGCTATTCATCTTGTAGCGGCTATTTGGCAGGACTTGCGAGTAATTCGCGCTTAATACCTACACATTTTAGTATACCGTAGGCGTTGATGACTAAAGCTTCACGTTTTTGTAGATGTTTCAGTCATTATTTTGAAGGAAATTTTTTGAATTTTTTTATTAAATTTTAAAATTAGGGAATAAATTAAACGTTGTTACTTATAAATTTAATGATTTCCAAAACACTTCAGACAAAATGGATAAATGTACACCAAATTTGGGTAATCGGTTACCAAATTTATGCTGGTCAAAATTAGCCAGTTCGGTTAGGTTGTGTTAGATTATCTTGCGACTAAAACGCACGAGCCGAGCAAGCGTGCCGCGGCAGCGGCCGGCGAAGTGCCAGAAGCAAATTTGGTGATCATTTAATCATTTTGGTAAACAAAATTTGGTGAATATTTATCCATTTTGGTGGATAATATTTGGTAAAAATTTACTCAAATTTGGTGGCACGTTAATCATCATAACATCCCATGAAACGTCCACTACAGGACAGGGAGCTCCCTCTAGAATTCTAGCTTTAGCTGGAAAAATGTAGAGGGGAAGTACCATAGTCACCTCGCTTGTTACCGTTACGGCTGGCACCATGGACGGCGGTTGTAGGTGACCGCAGTAAGTCAGATGTTAGATACAAAGGAGGATGCTGCTGCCCATCCTCCAGTTAATAACCCTTAGTCAGCTCTTACGACACCCACGGGTATGTAAGGGTTGGTACTATTCTTTGCCGGCACCACACGGGGTGGCACGTTAATACACAGCCATTAAATTATCCTGAGCACTGCCTGACCACATGATCCCTGCCCGACCTTTGCTATCCTCTCAACGTAACCAAGCCAGCTGAGTTGTGAAGTTTTAATTTCACCATGATATTTGGTTCGAAAGTCAGTCGTGGCAGGAATCGAGCGGAAAAGAGGGTGTATCAAGGTCAGCAATCAGGACGCCGCCGTCCTGTTAGCAGGCCAAGATACCGATGGAAGGATGAAGTTGCCAAGGATTCAAACGAGACAGAAGTGCCCAACTGGACGGAATTGGCACAGAGCATGGAAGCGTGGCGTGCTTTAATGTCAGAAGCCAAAAATCACTTTGGTTCGCTGAGCCACAGAGATGGATATATAGAGAAGAATCAACGAGTTGATGCACCAACCCATCTCTGTCCGTGGATCTCGTAAGAGGCGATTAAGGGATTACGAACTGAAGGACGGGCATCAGCCTCCTTCTGTGTATTCTCTCGTCTCGTCTGTTTGTTTTTAAAGCCTTAACAGAAGGAGTACTGATCACTGCTCAGAACAAAAACCTCCTTGAAATTTCTTTGGATCACTGTCTGTGGTAGTTTATTCAGCAAATTCATTAAAAAAGCAAAGAATTCCTTGCTCCGCTCGGAATAGAAAGAATACTAATTTATTTTACTATGGGATGACATCTGCCATTGTGTCTCAAGTTGAAATATCAAATCATCAAACGTGAATTGACATCGTCATACATAATTTACAGAACGAAGCCTGTGTCGTATTTACAATGACTGAAAGAATGTCAAAATACCTTGTGTATATATTTTCATTAAGGGGCTGATAAGAGCTAAATTACCTCCCTTTCTAACTTAGGACAGAATGCACGTGCTAGAACGGAGCGGGTTTGCGCTGTTTTACGTTTTTCGCTCATTTTTGCATTTTTCTCAAAATCTGTACCCATAATATTAAATCTAAAATAGCTATATTATTATGCATACTATATTGAATAATGTTAATGGGTACTTAAGAAAAACGGTTTAAAAGCAAAAAAATCAGGCAGCAAGCAAAAAGTAGATGTAACTTTGGATTTTTTTATGGCGAACGAAATATATTTAAACGTGTTTCAGAGTTGGCCATATTCTTGGAAAGATGCTTAATTATCACATAATTTTTTTTCACGGCCATATATTCATCACTTTTCGTTAAAAACCTGCTCAAGTGAAGCGTATTTAGCTCTTATCAGCCCCTTAATCTTATTACCCTTATATTTCTATGGTCGAGGGCTGTAACTTCTGAAGTGAACCATAGTAGCTATGTTATTGTTGAAATACCAAAGTATATGTCTTATTATGGCGGATTACCTAACAAATAATAAAAACAATGACTAAATAATAAAAACTATGATTTGTATATATTTAAACTCAATATAAGCATAAATAATGAAAAGTTAAAAATAAAGGAGGTCCCCATGCAAGAAACGTGTTTTTGTTTTAGCTCTATCGCAAAAACGTGAAAACTTACAAGCGTGAAAATGAATATGTTTATTGTGGCATACGCTATAGAATAACAAAAATAATAAAAAACTGGTCAAATGCGAGTTCGACTTGCACTTTTTATTATGCACGGCCTGTTTTTATTATGATGAATGATGACCCAAGCTTCCCAATGACCATATAACATCTACGCGATATCATACATACCAGGCCACTCAGAAAGTATTGCGAAAAATAGTTTTTATATATGGGAGACTGGCCGGTCAGAATCTTTTTCGAAAATATGATTACTTGTAAGTAAAAATATGTGTGTTCCATTTTCAAAATTTCCCTCCACATTTTTTGCGAGCCAATTCAAAGTATCGTGTCTTACTGAAAAATGGATCTGCGCCGGGAACATTTTAGAGCTATGATTTTTTACGATTTCAAGTGTCGCCTGAAACCGGATGAATCGTTCGATAGACTTCAAATGGCATTTATGGATGAAGGCCCCTCCAAGGCAACCGTGTATCGTTGGTATAACGAATTTAGGCGCGGTCGACCAACCTTGGGGGATGAAGAAAGAAGCGGTCGCCCTTTGACGGCTATTACGGAAGAAAACGTGCTAGCAGTGAAAAATTTAATCCAAGATAATAGGCGAATTACATATCAGGAGATTCAGCACATATTAAAGATTGGATCGGGAAGCGTTCACGAGATTCTACACGGGCATCTTCGCGTGAGGAGGATAGTATCGCGCTGGGTGCCGCACTACCTCACCGACGCTCAGAAGCAGGCCCGGGTGGAATGGTGCCGTGATATGCTGAACAAATTTGAAGCAGGCTCGTCTCGGCGTGTTTACGACATCGTAACAGGTGATGAGTCCTGGATTTATCAATACGATCCAGAAACCAAGCGCCAGTCGACAGTTTGGGTGTTTCAAAATGAACCAACGCCTACCAAAGTGAAGCGATCTCGAAGCGGGGGGAAGATTTTGATCGCCAGCTTTTTTAATTTGACTGGCCACTTGGCCTCAATTCCCTTACGAGATCAAAGAAGCATCAACGCCGAATGGTATACTACCAAATGTTTACCAGAAGTTTTTTCTGTTGTGAGCAACAAGCGACCAAACACAGGGCTCCGCGGACTACTGCTCCACCACGACAATGCGCCTGCACACACCGCGCTCAAAACGAGGGACTTCCTGGACAGCACACCAGTCAAACTCCTGGGTCACCCTCCTTACAGCCCTGATCTAGCACCGTGTGACTTCTTTTTATTTCCAAAAATAAAAAATCAGCTCAAGGGGATACAATTTTCGTCGCCGGAAGATGCGCTGGCTGCGTTCGAGCAGGCTGTAAACGAGGTGTCTACGGCGGACTGGAAAAAGTGTTTTGAAAACTGGTTCAGACGCATGAATCTTTGTATAGAGGCTGGTGGAGAGTACTTTGAAAAGATTTAATAAAAATATATGTACCTGTAGAACAATTTTTTTTAGTGTCGCAAATATTTCTGAGTGTCCCACGTAGCAATGTCTGTCCATCGAATATTATTTTCGATTAGGTAGGTAAAAGTTGTTACAATCCATTAATTTCAACCTACACTTTGACCATAAGCGGGTCTCTGTTTTCTAATGTTTGTAGCGTAGCACTGGTCCTGTTTTCACTGGTTTTGTAATCACTTGTTTGCGGCCGTGTGTACTGTTGCACACCATTACACAACGCCCGGTCAAAATGTCAAATGGAGAGAAAGTTAAATAATATTTTTTGGCAATTCATCCATACGCGGGTAAGCCGGTTCTTATAAAAGATACACACAGTTGTAACCTGTGGTTGTAACGTATTTGTAGACTTGTAAGCGTTATGAAAGGGTATGCAGAGTTACTATTATTTAATCTCTGAGGTGATCCGTTTTCCATACAAAAATTAAAATGACTTGCATTCTTACGCGGGACATAAAATTCTGTTGAAAAACGAACGAATACTCGTACTGCTATTTTTAGTTAAATTTTTCGCTAATTTATACAAAAATACAGTTAATGTACTGAAAGTACTATTTTTGTTAGCAATTTTTGGTTCAATATTACGATTGTGGGCGTGCGGTCAAAACTATACGGTTGTGCTTTGTGTGCATGTGTGAGTGATCGTACTCATGTAAACACGGACTGACGAGAGTAATTGACTTTAGTGGACATATGGAGATATTTTTCTTATAGAAATTGTTGTTAGGCGTTGAAGTTGCACGATGAAATTTACGCGAATCAACTTTTTGCACATATATAGTTGGTAGTTATTGCATTAAAAAATAAAACCTTATATTTGCAGCAGTGGCTACATCTAGTTGCGTTCGGGTCTAAGCTGGCCGCTACAGATCACCTATTTGTATATCCTACTTCCTACTATCCTAACCTACTTATACTCGTATATATATTTTAATATTATAAACGCGAAAGTTTATAGGTATGGATGGATGGATGGATGTTTGTTACTCTTTCACGCAAAAACTACTGAATGGATTTAAATGAAACTAGGCACACATATAGGTTAGATCCTGGAATAGCACATAGGCTACTTTTTACCGCGGGAAAACACATAATTCCCACAGGAAAACGCATTTAACTATGTATATTAATTATTAATATCTATATATATTCGGGGGTTTTTGGGGGGCAAAAAATCGATCTAGCTAGGTCTCATGTCTGGGAAAATTCGTTTGCCCCGTGTTTTTGAGCATTTTGTAAATTCCGCGTTTTAGACAGAAACTTACAGCGCCGTCTTTTGGCGCGTAGCATAGCTTGCTCAACCGATGATATTTTCAGGTTGAGGCGGCTATTATAGAGCGAAGCTCGGTCAACCAGGCCAGGTACTAACGTCTAATATGATAACGTTTTAACAGCCTCCGTGTTCCAGTGGTTAGAGCATTTGGCTCTCAATCTAAGTTCTGATTTCGATTAGATTTCCCTTGGGCATTGCAAGTTGAATCACCTGATTGTTCATATAACGCGAATCCATTCAAGTCGCGAGTGAGTAGGCTTCTGGGCAAGCTCGTTCCATCTTTGGCCTCGTCGTTGCCCTCAGAGCTAGATCGAGGTCAAGAGTAAGCTCATAAGCCATAAAAAAGCGCATAGGGCTTTGGCGGCTTAACATTTCTGACACCAGGGTTTAGGTATAAGGTAGGTTATCGATTTTACAACCTACCCGTTATAACGAAAGTCAAGATTCCATACACCTACCAACTATAATCCTATTTTAGCCCACAATCTTATCTTAAAGCAGTAGCTACAAAATATGGAGAATGTAGGATAATGGGCCCAAGTAATGTCCAAATAGCTTTCCTTATCTCTTAAGAATTGTTTACAGATATTAGTGGTGCACTGTATGTTGTGAAGCAAGAAGAGAAAGAGTTTTCGATAATTCTATTATACTCCAGTAAAATTACGAGAGCATTGTATGGCGAAACGGAAATAATTGATAATAGCCGTGATTCTTTTTCAGATCGATAGATTATATTTCTGTGTAAAGCTTTTTAATGGAATCCACCTAAATTTACTTCATTTATTTATTTATTTTGCCGTCCAAACATTAAAAAATATGGAATTTCAGAAAAAAATGTTAATAGATTATTTTTTTTATTTACGGCTTGCTATATATTCAGAATTTCATATTATAATTGAATCCACCTAAAAATATTAGCTTTTTTGTATTATTTAACTTTTATAGCACGAAATTTAAATAAAGCTTATCTTCGCAACCAAAAATAGTAATAGATCCGTTTTGCTTTCTAATAATTTAAATAGTGCTATATAATCACATTTTTGGCAAATCCAACATAAATGTTTACAAAATCATTGTAAACCAGCGATTACAAAAAACTTTTTTTTTATTTAGTATGGCATTTTTGTGAATATATACAAGAATCACTTACATTTAAAAAGGTTGAGTTTAGCTCAGTTTATTTCCATTATTTTACCTCGAATTTATTGGACCTAATATGTAAAAATAAGTGGAGATTTTATATTTTGAAATAAATTGATATTTTTAAATATATTTGTGGTGGATTTTGATGCCTATATGTAAAGTATACGTTTATCTATGATATAAAGTATATAATTGTCTATTACTATTTTTGCCTTAGCTGTTATTCGAAAAAAATATTCCGCTTTAAATTTTAGGTGGATTCGTAAATATTGCGTCTTAACATCATATTTAAATACGATATACACAAAAAAGTAGCTATTATTTAATGTTTTGCAAAACCGTATTTTTACTGGAGTATTAGTATAAAGGTGAAAGTTAGAGATAAGTTTGTAGAATAACTCAGTCCTGTGTTTTTATAAGAATATTTAAATTCAATTTTGAATCATTGTTACACTTAAATGGTACAGGATCGTCCACAGTGCATGCCTAGCGCGGTTGACGGATGACGGCCGCTCCCGCCGCCTCTGTGAACTATTAAAAAATCCTAAGTCTATTATCCGCTGTTCCGTTACGTGAAAAATACCGTGACGAAGTTATAGTGCTAGAAAACTTTCCTAAATAAAGACTTGGCTTAAAGGTCCTAGCAACCAAGCCATAAACTCCTTTAAAAAAAAAAAACCGGCCAAGTGCGAGTCGGACTCGCGCACAGAGGGTTCCGTACCACCACATAATCATAAATGTATTAGTTGAAATTTCAGTAAGTTAATGTGCTAGATTTTTTGAGTCCGACACGCGCTTGACAAAATTTTATTATTTGTTAATATTTTATAGCTTATGCACTATAATCATATCAATTTTCAAGTTTGTAAGTGTTCCCGTTTATAAAATAGAACTAAAACAAAAATCGCCTCAGCGACCATTCAACTTGACCCCTCTCTTATATGAATGTTCTTGAAGCGGGAGCTCACCACAATTGGTTACCATTAGTTGTGAGAAAAGTTGTAATATTTAATGATTTCAGACTTTTCCCATTATTTGTACTGTGAGACCTAGCTTCTTGCCAAATTTCATAATTTTAGGTCAACGGGAAGTACCCTGTAGGTTTTGGTATTTTGCATAAATGTATGGAGATGAGGACATAAAATGCCATATCTTTTGATTGCGTCGTTGTAAAAAATTTAAATTTTCAGATCTTGTGTGGTTCATGGATCCTAATATGCGGTATTAATTTCAACCTGATACCTTTACCGGTTCGTGAGATAAAGGGTCTTGACAGACAGACAGACAGACAGACAGACGGACAACAAAGTGATCCTATAAGGGTTCCGTTTTTTTCTTTTGAGGTACGGAACCCTAAAAACGGGCGCGATGTACAGTCAACGATAAGTCAAGCTTGACACTCGCGGTGCAACTCTAGCCCATACGTCTCTTAAAATAAGAACGGTACAAAGCCCAACGTATCAAGCTTGATGTGCTCTTGACTGTACCAAACGTATGAAACGCGCTTTGGTGTACATAGTGCACGCACTGATATGGGCGCTACAATTTCGACTGGCCCGTTGGTGTGGTTGGTAGTGAGCCCGTCTTCTTCGCCGTGGGGCGCGGGTTCGATCCCCGCCCAGGATAAACATTTGTGTGATAAAGACGTGTGTGATGTGTTTGTTCTGTGTCTGGGTTTTATTTATCTATTTAACACTACGGTTTATTTCTTGATAAAAAAACGCACACAATTAATTTACTGAATATAGTCAGTTTATTTCTATTTGCGTGCATTCGTCGAATACGATCGAATACAGTTTTAAACCAGACTAGAGCGCGCTTATGTCAATGTCACTGAGAAAAATTAAAATTTTGATTTTGTTTTGCGTTTTAAGAAATTATTGAGAGATAATGATTATTCGATAAGATAATTTAATCTAAAAACCCCAAAAAAAGTTGAAAAAAATCTCTCGAAAACGAGATTGATGACAAATGTCTTATGAATTTGACGTTTCGCTCACGCTGCACTACCTCATTTTCGTTTGCAATGATACTCGTAGCGCGCTAAAGTGACGTCACTGATGACGTCACGTTGCTTAAACGAGAGAATACGAGCAAGTTTTGAACCGACTATTAGCGCGCTAAAACTGCACACAACGCTCAAATGCAGGTTTTAAACCGTAGTGTGTGTACATCAGTCTCTGGTACCCATAGTACCAGAGACTGATGTACACACTTACACTACGGTTTGTAGTGCACTGTAGTACACTTACACAGGCTTTGCCTAGTTTGGGATCAGATGACTTTGTGTGACAATGAAAAAAAAGAATTACAGTCAATTTCAATTTGTCGAATCAAAGGCAACACTTTAAAAAGATCGTTGGAGAAATCATGTCTTACACAGTTAAATTAAAACAGGTGATTATGCATTTTAATGGATTATAAAAAAATGGGGGACATTTCACACAAGGTCATCTGATCCCAAAATAGGCAAATCCTATACTATGGGTATCAGAGACTGATATATATACATAAATAGATAATTAACACCCAGACACAGAACAAACACTTGTGTTCGTGAAACGCAGGCTCACTACCAACCACACCAACGAGCTTGGTACCTCTACTTACTTTTTAAAATCGAAGTACACGATAATCATAGAACTCGAATTAACTTATTTATTTAATAACTAGTGCTTGTATTATTATCAACTTCGCCCCATAATGCCAACTGATCATATGGGTCATTGAACTCTCCACACACTTCAGATTAAATAATAAAAAAAATATATTTTTCAATTAACTGTATCTATTAATGGTACAGAATCAGGTTTAAAAAGCTTATCACACTTTACAGAATGTATTCTTTTTTTAAGTGCTTTTGGTATTTAACTATAAATAAAGAATGCATTTATATGCATGTCTTTTAAAACAATCGAAAATTGTCATGCAATATAGTCACTGGGATATTTTTATTGGATGTGTTATTAAAAAAAAGTATTTTTTTTAAAGCGAAATTTTTTTTATGAATTTTCAAAAGTTGTAGAACAAAAGTTGTTTAGTTTCATGTTCCGAGTTACTACGAGATGTTTTGCATAATTTACTTAACTCCCTGTAAAATGATGATTTAGAAAAGTAATGCAGCTAGAAAGAATACAAAAATGCAAATTACTTTGATGACTAAAGAAAGAATGAATAAAATGCTTTATTGACAATTATGTGCACACCGCTTGTATAAATATTGCCAGTCTGCATCTGACTCATACAAGTATGTGGACAATTACACTGACTGACAGAAAGACATTAAAAAAGTCTACCAGAAGTAGGTCAGGAAAAAAACAATGATCTTGAAAAATTTGTTGTGTAATTACTGATGACCGTCCGTCCAGACTAGAAAAGTATTTAGGCTAAGGTAATCTCGTTTCAGGTGTTTTAACCCTCACCTACTAACACATTTAGTTTTTCAAACATTTTCAAAGTGCTTGCCAATCTTCCAAGTCATAATGTCTATTTTAAGAAACTGAAATCACGAGCGCATGTTCGTATTTAGAATGCCGAAAAACACAATTTCGCGCCAAATAAACACAATGCTAAAGAGAGTCCCACGCAAGGAGATCGGAATGCTACAGATGATGCTGGCACAAACATTTTACTTAACTTTTTCTTTTTATAAATATAAAGCTCTGCGTAACAAGCGTTTCCGGGAAGAGTCTTGATTAGTCACGATTTTGACGGTAAAGAACACTTTATTACATTACTAGACACCTTATAATTAAAGAAAAGTACAAAGTTTAATTCAAAAACTTACAGTAATCCTTAAATTCACTAAGAAAATAAATTAACTGGTAGAAACTACACACACGTTCACTATCCACACCACTTCACTGCGATCTGTCAAACTTACGACTTTCCGGTTGCCAGTACTCGATACAATTTTACCCAACTTTTGGCTATCGCGCTAACGTAATAGTTTAGCTACGTTTCCACGTAGTATTTTGCTATTTAAATGATATTCGTAACAACATTGGGTAAACAGTGGCAAATTGTACGTTTTCAGCCGTCACCGGAACAAAAGTAAAATATTGTATTTTCTAGTGCCTAGTGTTACCACCTGAAAATCAAAAGTCCGCATAATGAACATTCTTTTCCAACTGAAAGGTTCACGTTACCTACCTTCTCTAATTATTATTAGCGGACTAAAAATAGGTCATATATTTAAAAATGTTGACTGGCGAGTTGCTGTCCGTTCGTAATCACATTCGCGTGGTGGTGTTGAGTGGTATCGAAAGTGTTTATTTACAGATTTAGAAATTTCAGTTGTTGTTTATTATACAGTAGCTAGTTAGTTGCTTTGAGTTCTTTAGGTAGAGATCAAAGAAGAATAATGAAATGCGTACAAACCTATATCTTTGGACGACGTGCTTTACTACCACTAAGCTATTTTATCGTAGCTAGTAACATTATTTCAAAAATAATCATAAATTAATCAAACTTTCAATCTTTAAAATGAATATATCGTTTTATTAAAAACTCACAAGTTTAACCATAAAAAAGCACATTTTATTTTTTACTTAAAAAAACAGAAAGTTCATTGCACGGCTTGCAGGCTAAATGCTTTGTAAAAAAGAAATGAACGTAAATCTGGTTTATTGAACTGCGAGGTTTATGGGTCATCACTGTTTTGTAAATAATAAAATCAGGCGGGACTAAAATTTACAACCGTTTCATGTTAATCCTTCTGTTCCTTTTTTAGGGTTCCGATACCAAAATGGTAAAAAAAGGAACCCTTATGGTGTCGCTTTGTCTGTCTATCTGTCCGTCTGTCTGTCTGTCACACATCTACATCTCAGCAATCACTAATGCTATCAACTTGAAATTTGGAGCAGTTTTAGAATATGGTTGCCCAACTTAATTGCACATAAAAGAATTGAGAAAAAATTATGATTATTAATGTAAAGGGGGCTAAAATAGGGGGGGCCAAATTTCAAATTGTCGCTACTAGGTCAAGTGGGGTATCATATGAAAGGGCTTTACTTGTGAATTCTTAAATATATTTTTGTATTTTTTTACGTCTCTTAGTTTTCAAGTTATGATGAAAAATGACATAAAATACCCCCTTATCTCTGAAGTTTGTGAAAGGAAAAATCTAAATTAATTACAGTTGACAGAAATTTATGTAAACATTACAGCAAAAATAAAACGATCTTTCTGAGTTGCACAGTTTTTTAAAAATCTGCATTTAACCTTTACAAACAAATTTAGTTTTGCGGTCCTAAAAATGGACTTTATTGCTTCCAAAAATATAAAAAGTATATCGGAACCCTCGGCGCGCGAGTCCGACTCGCACTTGACCGGTTTTTATTTCTACTTATAATTTTAATTCAACTAAAGTCCTGTGTTACTCGTAGTGTATAATTAAAATTATAAGTAGAAATAAAAAAGGACCTTTTTTTTAATTATTGAAAATGGGCTTACTCTTGACCTCGATCTAGTCTTGAAGACAGATATGAGGTCTACGATGGAGCGAGCTTGTCCAGAAGAAGCCTATTCACTCGCGACCTGTTTTAATGTCTGAATTTACAACCTTAACTCCGTACATTTTTTAGCTCTATATTTTTTTATTACTTTCTGTCTTTCTGAGGTAGTAATTATGAAATTAATTGATCTATGTTTATGTATTATATTAGCTAATAATAATGCGCCATTATGCAGTTTCTATGGTAGGTCGAAAATAGACTTTCGTATTTCGACCTATGTTCCTTGGGGAAAGTTGTTCAGTTTCATGGACAAACACATCCTTTATTACAGTTTTCAGTTACACATTGTATAGGTCTTATTCTCTTTTGTGTGTAAAACGGCCACGTTTTTATAGCAAAGCAGGTTTTTATATAGTATTTCAGTACCTGGGCGACCAAGCTTCACTCTATAATAGCCGCCTCAATATTAAAATATCATCGGGTGAGCAAGCTATGCTATTCGCCAACAGATGACGCTGTAGGTTTCTGTCTAAAATGCGGTAATTTTTGTAAAATACTTAAAAACACTGGGAAAACGAATTTTCCCAGACATGAGACCTAGCTAGATCGATTTTTCGTCCCCAAAAACCCCCGGATACAAAATTTCATCAAAATCGTTAGAGCCGTTTTCGAGAAACCGATTACAAATATATACATATATAATATACTAGCGGTTCGCCCCGGCTTCGCACGGGTAGATATAGGTTCTTGTTGCATCGGGGGTTACTAAAGAAACCAGCCAAGCGCAAGTTGGACTCCCACCGAGGGTTCCGTACCACTAAGGTAAAAATACTGTCCTAGTTATGGGCAGTCATACCATCTTAGTCACGCAGAAGTGCATTAAATTCGCTCGAGCCGACACGCACTTCATCAAAACCATCATAACATCCCATAATACGTCCACTACAGGACAGGGAGCTCCCTCCAGAATTCGAGCGCTTGCTAGAAGAATGTGGAGGGGAAGTATCTTAGTCACCACGCTTGTTAGCATTAAGGCTGGCACCATGGACCGCGGTTGTTGGTGACCGCAGTATGTAAGATGGTGCGATATACGGAAAGATGTCGCTGCCCATCTTCCGGTTTGTAAACCCTTAGTCGCCTCTTACGACACCTACAGGTTGAGATGGGTTGGCACTATTCTTTGCCGCTACCACACGGAACGACACGCACTTGACCAGTCAAATTTTTCGTGTCTATTCTCTGTTGTAGATAAAACCATTACAGTCACTTAGGGCGCTGTTTCTTTAATTTCAATTTTGATAACGATTACACTCATGATAACTTTTGAATGGTATGTCCGATTTGAATAATTCAAAAAGTTATTTACAGGTACTGATATAGCCTTGAATACGAAATCATTTATTTGGATAAGGATTAATAGGTACGAATAATGTGGCCTATATAGTTTGTACCGGCGTTACTATTACATATTTTAACATGAAAAAGTAGTTATTGTGACATAACTGTAATAGTTAGACATATGGTATTTTGGACTTTTTTGTAGACATTGATGGTTTCTATAATTCTGTAGTACATTACTTTGCTCTATTGTTAATAGTTTCGGCAGCGTACTCGACATAAGGATGCTATTTAGTATTTTTTTCAAACCTTGGGTTACATTATCGAAGTTTTCATACGGAACCCTAACTTTTTTTAAAATATTTTATAACCTATGTTCATCCCGGATAATGCAGGTTTCTAATGGTGAAAGAATTTTTCAAATCGGTCCAGTAGTTTCGGAGCCTATTCATTACAAACATACAAGCATACAAAAATAGGTACAAATCTTTCCTCTTTATACCTAATATTAGTGTAGATAGCCCTAAGATACTTCTGTGATTTTAGTAATAAACTTACTTAAAGTGACTTTTTGTAATACGAAATAAACTAGGTATTATTATAATTATATTACTCAGCGAGGCCCTAGCGCCTGATTGCAATTTTTATTAAATCCATTTTTTTATAGCTCAATAATCTGTGAAGCCTACTTAGCTGTGATAGTTTTCCTTTTAATTTCAAATACAAAATTATTAATTTCTCAATTCACCAATTACATAATACAGTATTTGAAAAGACCTGTTAAAAAAGTTAGGGTAGGTAAAGCAAGTGTCTGGTTTTAAGCCCACCCAAAATCAAGAAGATTGGGACTGATATAATAATAGTAATTTAGAGAGAAGAATTAGATATAGTCTTCCTAAATAAAAATTCAAAACAAAAGAAAGGAAAGAAAGAAACAGAAAAATGCATACTAATTAAATAAAACTAGCTAACTACATATTTTAATGTACATATACTAATTTTAAATAACACTGTCAGCAACATTCAATTTATTATTATTAAAAATTAATTTTACACAATGAAACCTTGTTTTAAAGGGACACCGCACGTTTTCAAATTTAATTTGAATATTTAAAAGAACACGTTTATATTTGGTTTTGAAACTATGTAATGATTTAAGAGCTCGTATGGGCGGCGGAATACCGTTCCAAATTTTTGCTGCAGCAAACCGGAATGAACCTGTAGCAGCGTGTGTGCGTTTTCATCTAATATATTACTACTGCGATTTTTTTTTCCACATTTCCATTGACAACTGTTGAGCTGGCAGGGGAAGGGGGGATATCCGACTTCAACAAAAACTTGCGCTTTTAACTTTCAAGCGTGGATTTACAATGTTTTGCATTCTGCCAAACTGCGTTCCGATCCTACACTTTAAGTCTTTATTTAACATTACGTACAAAAAAAACACTATTAACATTTTCATTACTCACTAAACATAGTGAAATTATAAATCCAAAACAAACTGCAACATAGTTACGGTCCACGCGGACACGGCGTTAAGCAAGTTCAAGAAGAAATCCGTATCCATATGCCACATGTCGAACACGGAGAAACGCGGAGGGAGTTCGTGTAATAGCTTGTACATTCGCTTAGCTTTTCTCCTTTGAGGTCCTAAAATAAAAAAAGCCGGTCAAGTGTGAGTCGGACTCGCGCGCCGAGGGTTCCGATATACCTATAGTATTTTTGGAAGCCATAAAGTCCATTTTTAGGACCGCAAAACTAAATTTGTTTGAAAAGGTTTTTTGTAGATTTCTGAAAAACTGTGCAACTTGGAAAGATCGTTTTATTTTTGCTGTAAAGTTAACATAAACCTCTGCCAACTGTTATTAATTAAAATTTTTCCTTACTCAAACTTCGGAGATAAGGGGGGGGGGGGGTGG
Organism: Athrips mouffetella; assembly: GCA_947532105.1. NCBI lineage: Eukaryota > Metazoa > Arthropoda > Insecta > Lepidoptera > Gelechiidae > Athrips > Athrips mouffetella. Next base: position 14,253,897 of record OX383981.1, on the reverse strand, counting down.
GAATGGTATTTTTCTTTACATTTTTCAACATAACTTGAAAACTAAGAAACTTAAAACAATACAAAAATATATTTTAAAATGTTCAATTAAAACCCTTTCATATGTCCCCACTCGACCTAGTAGCGACAATTTGAAATTTGGCCCCCCCTGTTTTTGCCCCCTTTACATTAATAATCATACTTTATTCAAAAAAAAATCAGGTGCAATTAAGTTGGGCAACTATATTCTAAAACTATTCCAAATTTCAGGTCGATAGCATGAGTGGTTGCTGAGATATAGAGGTGTGACAGACAGACGGACAGACAGACAGACAGAGCGGCACCATAGGGGTTCCTATTTTTACCATTTTGGTATCGGAACCCTAAAAATGAAGTTATAATAAAAAATAAATAGTACAGCAGCAATGTTCCTTTTCAGCGATATGCGAGACCATTATATCGTATGGGTTGTAAGATCATTCACCGACCTTACATATCCTCCCTAGTGTCAGAGTAGTTGAGCCGACCAAGCACTCTAACATGGCTCATCTAATGACTACTACGACAGATAGTAGCCGGGACCAACTGCTTAACGTGCCTTACGAAGCTTGGTATCATCTTACATTTTCGACAATCAGATGATTCATGCTGCAATGTTCTAACCAAACTAGAGAAAACACAAAGTGGCATTTATTTATCAGTGTCCTAACCGGGATTCTAACACGGGACCTTTGGATTGAGAGCCAAACTCTCTAACCACTACACTACATAAATGTTCAAAGTACAACGGAAATATGCAGTCAGATAGATAACCAATTCAGAATCCAAATTATAGTACATTAAAACAAGCTCAATTAAATCGATTATGAGGAAATCCCATGTTCACATTTTGGTAGCAAACGAACACCCCTAATATGAATTTCCAAAGACCAAAGGATACTGCCCGGCGCCGGCAGCGCTAGTGACGCGTGGCTTCATATAAGATCAACCAGGCAAAAACTCGCTTAAACTATACTAATCTAGTTTATGAAAAACAATTTTTTACTAATATGATATAAATCTATAGTATATAGGGTGTGGATGATGTACCAAAACAATTTAATTTAGGTGGCTTTATTGCGTTTTTTTTATTTTGCCTAGGTTGTTTTGTAGTTTTCACCGGCTTCTTTTGGCTTTCCTCTGAAAATATTTTTATTAGTAGATTTTTTTTGGTTTCTCCTTTGTTTCTTTTTCTGTTATCTCCCTCTTATAAGGCGAAGCGATAATAGCAGACTTTCCCCGTTTGCGAGAAGAACGTGTAATATTTTCTTGGGCCGGTAATGGAGCCAAAGCTGAAAGCAATAAATATTTGCGCTGTCCAATGGACGGTGAAGGTTCTGATCAATCCTGAACAAAAATTTAAAACAGGTAGCTACAACAAACACTTAAACAAACAACTATTCTAAAAAAACTAAATAAATTTACTATTAATGCTCGCCAAAAAAAAAATACGAGTGAGAGTACGCGCGTCATCTTACCCATCACTGTACTGTTACACATATCGCCCGATTCCGGAAGAAATTTTCCCTAGCTCCATCTAACTAAACTGACCTGAACCAAGCGGCTCGGGACCCCGAGTTGAAAGTATAGGCTAACTTTGACAAAATCGATATTTCATAAAATACCTTTAATTGAAGCTGTAGCACACTTCCAAAATGTAGAAAATAAGAAAAAAAAACCGGCCAAGTGCGAGTCGGACTCGCGCCCTAAGGGTTCCGTACCTATCTACCATATGATATACTAAAAGCTTTTGCTCTTTGATTTTAAAAACTCCGCGACCATCCAACTTGACCCCTCTTTTATAGAAAAGTTCTTGAAACGGGAGCTCACCTTAATTGGTTACTATTAGTTGTGAGAAAAATTTAAATATTTAATGATTTTAGACTTTTCCCTTTATTTGTACTGTGAGACCTAGCTTCTTGCCAAATTTCATAATTTTAGGTCAACGGGAAGTACCCTGTAGGTTTTGTTTTTTTGCATAAATGTATGGAGATGAGGACATAAAAAGCCATATCTTTTGATCGCGTCGTTGTAAAAAATTTAAATTTTCAGATCTTGTGTTGTATTCGTTATCAATTTCACCCTGATACCTCTTCTCTTTCGTGAGAAAAATGGTCTTGACACACAGACAGACAGACAGACGGACAACAAAGTGATCCTATTAGGGTTCCGTTTTTTATTTTGAGGTACGGAACCCTAAAAATATGAATTTTGTTTGAAACTTACGTAGTTTCTCTGTTTTTAGCACTCTTGAAATTATTTTTCACACAGTGGCTCCTTTACGCTTGCACCTCAAATCGACACTGAAGTTAGCTGCGGAGTGTAATTTTTTTCGCCTCAATCGGCATTGCGTACTCTTATCGACTGCGTCGTCTTAGACCAGGCTACCCTATCCCTCGGAAGTTAAGACTTGATAACAGTATTAAATGTAACTCGTAAAACCTTTACCTTCCAATACCGAAGACATTACGACGAGGCATGTTTTTTTGAGTACTCTGACCTCTCTAGTGAATAATACGAATCTTAAAAGTATTGCTGTAGATTGTACCCAAGCCAGTGCTAGGGTGCTAGCCATTATTATCCAGTCTTTGATGCTTAAACCCTGAAAAACCAAAGGTTGTCTTTAATTTTGTTATTAGTTAATCACTATTGGGGTCATTTTGAAAAACCGTGGTAGTTAAATACGAATAAGCATGGATGTTTGTATTTGTATTTGTTTTTGGATGGATTAAATTAAATACGCGTTTTGTTGCTTATTATCCAGACTGTGGTTTTCACACTAAAGATTAATTCATTAATAATTATGGAGATATTTGGGAAAAGTCTTTGTAGATACAATGTGAGAAAAAAAGTAAAATTTACTCACATTAAATCTCAACACATAAGATGTAGAGTATACAAACAACACAGAAAAACCGAAAAGGCTTACGTAGTTCATGACTAGCTGAAAACAAAATTGTAATGTAGTTTTACGTGGAAACTATTTATTTTATTTAATCGTATGGCGTTTATACATAGGCGGATACTATAAATTAACTTTCAGGTTTCCCAGCCAAATGGCTGCGTCAGGAGAAAGATTGTATATGTCTTCCTTAGATCCCGGATATGAATGGAGTGGGCATCGTTGCATTATATGCTCCATGGTTTGCGCTTCTTGACCGCAATCGCAGAGGTTAGAATCTGTCCAGCCCCACTTGTGTCTGAAACTAACTAAACTAAACTAACGTGGAAACTATTAAAAGGAATGATCGATCGTTTTTTTGGCATCATAATGAAGCCGCCAAGAGCAACAATTAAGTAGATTCGTTTTCTTAAATAAAAATAGTGATCCTAAGTTTAATACATATATTTAGGCAGATGATAGAGATTTAATTGTAAACTGCTATTTTGCACGACTGTTTAACATCTATTTATTAAATAGTAAAGTGGGTATGTTTTAATGATAGCAAAAAAAGGGGAGACCTACCGGTAGGGCGTTTAGTTTCTCATAATCAGTAAACAATTTAAATAGCTGCTCTAAATGGACATCTGAATCGACATTTCGGAAATCATGCGTAAGAGCAGCTAAATATCTCAAAGCTTCGTTTGTAGGTTGTATTAGACAGGGTACTTTCTCTATCAAGCTGATACCTTCAATATAGTTCAACATAATTGCGTTTATGTATCGTACACGAATCCGGAAATATACCATGAAACTCGACATAAACGCTAAATCAAACATTGCTGGCCCTAAGCTACCTACATAAGATATAAATGCCCACATCATCAAGAAACCTCCACTAAAAGAACCCAGCCACACAAACACGACGACCCCTACTATAGACCACAGTGTGATATTAAAAATTCTTCGTAACATATAATTGATATGTTTGTTATGTTCTACGCCCATATGGCGATCAACTTTTTGCAAATCGACGAAAAATTTTACGTTAGATCGATTATAAACAAACCTTGCATATATAACATAAACGAAAAAGTCAACAACAGTTATACAATAAACAGTGACTATCAAATTTTTTAAACCTTCATAGGGATAATGTTCTGCGCAATATGTAGAAAACGTATAGGTATAAGAAAAAAGAATTAAAATTATATGTATCACGGTATATAGCTTTAGTTTTAGTGTAGGAGGGGTGACAAATCGGTCTCGAGCATCTACGCGGCTTACACTCACTACTTTCAAAAGGACAATAAAGTCTGCGATGATTTTTATAAAGTCATCTTCTAGTATATCTGGTGATAAATATTCACATGTTATTAAACGTCTACGGAATACTTTGCGTTTCATTTTAGTTCGTAAATCCACATGTGGATGCTAGCAGGTCTTGAACTTTAGTAACCTGCCTAGGCTAAGAGAATTAAAAAATAACAATTAAAACATGAATATTCAGTCATTATACAATCATCTTTATACACATCAGTCATTAACGTTCGATTAATTATTCAGAACCCAAATCACCATCATCATCACAATCTACGGTAGCCATTACTCTGTTGAGGTGTTTATAATTATGAAAGTTGACTGATAAGAACGAAATTTTTTCACATACACATAATCATTATTACCCGACCGTCGACACTTCTCTGGAACACATCACGATTCCTTTAAGGTAGCAGAGCTCATGAGTCATGAGCTATCGAATCACTCTTGGAAATGGTTATTTCTCCAGTTCATAATAATAAGTAATAAAATAAAAAATAAATCTCGTACCATTAGGAATGACTCCAAAACTCTTAGCAGTTTCATAATTTTTTATACATTTCGTGAATAAATTGAAAGTTTATTACAAAAAATCTCTATGTAACATCATTGGCGGAAAATTGTATAAATCGTGCCGACCCCAGCAACTATCAGCCAATCGCCATCACCTCCATACTCTGAAAAAATATGGAAAGGGTACTCAATGGAAAACTGCTGACATACCTAGAAGCTAACGACCTACTCAGTGACAGTCAGTATGGCTTTCGCCGGGGACGATCAACTGGGGATCTTCTAGTGTATGTCACGCATTGCTGGGGGGAGGCCATCGAGAAATACGGCGAAGCCCTTGCCGTGTCACTAGACATCTCGAAGGCCTTCGACAGGGTGTGGCACGCAAGTCTGCTGAGCAAACTTCCTGCATACGGCATTCCCGCTGACTTTTGCTCTTGGATTTCTGACTTCCTGAGCGAACGGTCGATCCGAGTAGTCCTTGATGGCTGCTCCTCTGACCTCATGGCTATTGATGCCGGGGTTCCTCAGGGGTCGGTTCTCTCTGCGATTCTTTTCCTGCTGGTCCTAGTATTGTTGGGTACGCAGATGACAGTACTGTCGTCGAGAGATATATGTCAAGCGCAAAAGCCAGCAGTGACGAAGTACGTTCTTTGAGAGAGGCCATGGTAGAGCGTATAAACTCAACCTTAAGTCTTGTCTCCGATTGGGGTGACAAAAATCTGGTGAGTTTCAACGCCACCAAAACGCAGGCGTGTGTGTTCACCGCCAAAAGGATTCCGTTCAATCTGGCTCCTACTTTACGAGGTACAACTGTACCAGTTACCGACAGTCTCGAGCTACTTGGCATGAAGTTGTGTGCAAACCTGAACTTCGGCGCTAACATTGAGTCAAAAGCCCAAACTGCGGCAAAAAAGCTGGGCATCCTCAATAAGGTTAAGCGTTATTTCACTCCTGGACAGCTTCTTGTTTTATACAGGGTGTTAATTTAATTGCGTGCCATAGCTTAGGGGGTGTTTCAGTAACGATAAAGGAACACAAAAAAATATTTAAAAAAATCCTACGTAAAAATTTTTAAACTCCATTGAAACTAAACACCGCGCTATCACAGAGACAGCGCACGAGTATCAAGTAATTCTTTCTTTTTTTGTGTGTTACTCCAATTTTCTCTTCATACTTTAAGGGAGTTAGGACCGTCAAAAGGTAATACCTAATAAAATGTAAAAAAATATATATAAATGATTTAAAAAAAAAATTAAGTAGGATTTTTTTTATATTTTTCTTGTGTTCATTTATCGTTCCTGAAACACCCCTTAAGCTATGGCACGCAATTAAATTAACACCCTGTATAAAGCCCAAGTCCAATCGTGCATGGAGAATTGCTGTCACCTTTGGGATAGCTCAGCCAAATACAAGCTAGCCACACTGACTCGATAGATAACAGAGCCAAGAAGCTCGTTGGTGATGAGATGCTGGTGAAAACCAGGTTTCACAGTCTGGCCCACCGTCGCAAAGTTGCATGTCTGTCGGTCTTCTACAGATTGTACTTCGGAGAGTGTGCTCTAGAGCTCCACGAGCTTATTCCACCATCTCCCTTCTACCATCGGGAGTCCAGACGCACCGCAGGATATCACCCATACTTGGTTGATATTCCACACATTCGCACAAAGCGCTTTGAAACATCTTTTATAATGCGCACGGCTAAAGAGTGGAATTCTCTGCCTGCGTCTGTGTTCCCGAGTTCATATAACCCGAATCTATTCAAGTCGCGAGTGAATAGGCTTCTTCTTGGTAAGCTCGTTCCATCGTCGACCTCATCTCTGTCTTCAAGACTAGATCGAGGTCAAGAGTAAGCCCATTTTCAATAAAAAAAAATCTACGTTTTACTAGCTATTTAACGAAGTGCCAATAGTTCTCAAGCCCATGTCCATCATTTTACTCTTTCGACTATCAGCAAATTACCTATCTAGATCGCTTGGGGCTCTTCTGCTGACGCCGAGACTATTGGTCATTTTGACCATATCGGTCCGGTATAAGTTCTATGGATGCTCAAAGTCGGGATTTTTGAAGTTCGATTTACTCTTTTTACTATCAGCAAATTTTATATCTTAATCGCTTGGGGCTCTCCTACTGACGGATAGTCTATATTGCATTTTGCTCAAATCGGTCCGGATAAGGTTCTATGGACGCTCAAAGTCGGGACTTTTGAAAAACGATTTACTCTTTTTACTATCAGCAAATTTCATGTCTACATCGATGAGCGGTCTTACACTGATGACTAAACTGAAAACCATTTGGATCGAATCGGTCCGGATAAAATTTTATGACCACTTTAATAATGAAAAATTAAACAACTAAAATAGAAATCGTCGCGTTCTTACCGCAATATTTGACAAATCAAAGAAATAATAGGTTGCAAAACTAATATTTAAACGATTTTTTAATAAAAACCATTCTCAGATCTTAATTTCTGATGATGGAGACGTACTGCCCGCATAAACGGTAAGAGCCATGAGTGTGCTGCTCTAACAAATTTTGCTCAAAATCTATGTCAAATTCATATGCGCAAAGAAAAAAAACAAAATGGCTGATTTCACATTGGTGACCATTACCAGTCCTGGATTTGAATGTTGGGACTATCAGCAAATTTAATATTTTAATCGCTTAGGGCTCTTCTACTGACGTATAGTCTATATTGCATTTTTCTCAAATCGGTCCGGATAAGGTTCTATTGACGCTCAAAGTCGGGACTTTTGAAAAACGTTTTACTGTTTTTACTATCAGCAAATTTCATGTCTACATCGATGAGCGGTCTTAAATTAATGACTTAACCGAAAACCATTTGGATCGAATCGGTCCGGATAAAATTTTATGACCACTTTAATAATGAAAAATTAAACTGCTAAAATTGAAATCGTCGCGTTCTTACCGCAATATTTGACAAATCAAAAAAATAATAGGTTGCTAAACTAATATGTAAACGATTTTTTTATAAAAACCATTCTCAGATCTTAACTTCTGATGATGGAGACGTACTGCCCGCATAAAAGGTAAGAGCCATGAGTGTGCTGCTCTAACAAATTTTGCTCAAAATCTATGTCAAATTCATATGCGCAAAGAAAAAAAACAAAATGGCTGATTTCACATTTGTGACTATTACCAGTCCTGGATTTGAATGTTGGGACTATTAGCAAATTTAATATTTTAATCGCTTAGGGCTCTTCTACTGACGTATAGTCTATATTGCATTTTGCTCAAATCGGTCCGGATAAGGTTCTATTGACGCTCAAAGTCGGGACTTTTGAAAAACGTTTTACTGTTTTTACTATCAGAAAACTTCATGTCTGCATCGATGAGCGGTCTTAAACTAATGACTTAACCGAAAACCATTTGGATCGAATCGGTCCGGATAAAATTTTATGGCCACTTTAGTTATGAAAAATTAAACCACTAAAGTAGAAATCGACAAGTTCTTACCGCATATTTCAACAAATCAAAGAAATAATGGGTCGCAAAACTAATATTTAAACCATTTAATGAATAAAACCATTCTAAGATCTTAACTTCTGATGATGGAGACGTCCTGCTCGCATAAACGGTAAGAGCCATGGGTGTGCTGCTCTAGCAAATTTTGCTCAAAATCTTAGTCAAATTCATATGAGCAAAGAAAAAAAACAAATGGTGGCGAAGCTGCGGTTCATTCTGCTCGCACTTTTCTCCAGCAGGGTGCGGGTGAAATCCTTCTCAAGGTGGATATTTGTAACGCATTTAACACGATCGATCGAGGTGCGCTGTTAAAACAAGTGAAAGAACACATTCCCTCGTTGCTCCCATATTGTACCAGTGCTATGGTTCGCCTTCTAGGCTTTGCTTCAGGGAAAATACTCTCTCTTCAGCGGTCGGGTGCCAGCAAGGTGATCCGTTGGGTCCAGCCATTTTCAGTTTGGGCATACACCCGGTGATCACGTCTCTGACTTCGGAATTTAATGTGTGGTACCTCGATGATGGAACCATCTCTGGGTCAGCTGATTCCGTTGTCGAGGATTTAAAAACCCTGATTGAGGAGTTTGCAAAACTTGGCCTCAATTAAAATTTTAGCAAGTGCGAGTTATTTATTAACCCTACCATAACAGGAGTTTTTCTTTCCGATATTATTGCCAATTCCAGACAGTGTCTTCCAATATTCGCATAATTGGTGCAAACTCTCTGCGTTTGCTAGAGGCTCCGCTGCTTGACGAGGCCACTCCGGAATTTATACGCGAAAAAATTGATGCTTTCGATAAGACCTCAGACCGCTTGCAGAAGATCAACGCTCACATGGCCTTGACAATCATAAAATTCTGTTTATTTTTACCGCAATTCTCCTACTTCTTGCGCTGTTCACAACTGTGGAAGTTTCAGGATTTGATCAAGGCCATCGACCAAAGTGTTTGTGGTGTTCTGTCAAAGGTGCTAAACGTGCAGCTTACAGATAAGGCTTGGGACCTAGCATCGCTGCCAGTTCGCTTCGGGGGTATAGGTGTGCGCAAGGCATCCCTTGTTTCTCTGCCAGCGTTTTTGTCTTCCGCTTACGGTTGTATGGAGCTTTTTAAGAAAATTGTAGGCCCATCACTGTGTTCGGTTGGGCTGAGATAAGATAAGAGATAAGTAATTTGCTGATCGTAAAAAAAGTAAATCTTTTTTCAAAAGTCCCGACTTTCAGCGTCCATAGAATCTTATCCGGACCGATTTGAGTAAAATGCAATATAGACTATTTGTCAGCAGGAGAGCCCCAAGTCATTTAGATATAAAATTTGGTGATAGTACCAACCATTAAATCCAGGAGTGGTAAAAGTCACCAATGTGAAATTAGCTATTTTGTTTTTTTTCTTTGCTCATATGAATTTGACTTAGATTTTGAGCAAAATTTGTAAGAGCAGCACACTCATGGCTCTTACCGTTTATGCGGGCAGTACGTCTCCATCATCAGAAGTTAAGATCTTAGAATGGTTTTATTCATAAAATGGTTTAAATATTAGTTTTGCGACCTATTATTTCTTTGATTTGTCGAAATATGCGGTAAGAACTTGACGATATCTACTTTAGCGGTTTTATTTTTCGTAACTAAAGTGGTCATAAAATTTTATCCGGACCAATTCGATCCAAATGGTTTTCAGTTTAGTCATCAGTTTAAGACCGCTCATCAATGTAGACATAAAATTTGCTGATAGTAAAAACAGTAAATTGTTTTTCAAAAGTCCCGACTTTGAGCGTCCATAGAACCTTATTTGGACCGATTTAAGCAAAATGCAATATAGACCTGCCGTCAGTAGGAGAGCCCCAAGCGAATAAGATATAAAGTTTCCTGATAGTAAAAAAAGTAAATCAAACTTCAAAAACCCCGACTTTGAGCATGCATAGAACTTATACCGGACCGATTTAGTCAAAGTGACCAATGGTTTCGGCATCAGTAGAAGAGCCCCAAGTGATCTAGATAAGTAATTTGCTGATAGTAAAAACAGTAAATCATTTTTCAAAAGTCCCGACTTTGAGCGTCCATAGAATCTTATCCGGACCGATTTGAGCAAAATGCACTATAGACTATTTGTCAGCAGGAGAGCCCCAAGTCATTTAGATATAAAATCTAATGATAGCTCCAACCATGAAATCCAGGACTGGTAATAGTCACCAATGTGAAATCAACTATTTTGTTTTTTTTCTTTGCTCATATGAATTTGACTAAGATTTTGAGCAAAATTTGTTAGAGCAGCACACCCATGGCTCTTACCGTTTATGCGAGCAGGACGTCTCCATCATCAGAAGTTAAGATCTTAGAATAGTTTTATTCATTAAATGGTTTAAATATTAGTTTTGCGACCCATTATTTCTTTGATTTATCGAAATATGCGGTAAGAACTTGTCGATTTCTACTTTAGTGGTTTAATTTTTCATAACTAAAGTGGCCATAAAATTTTATCCGGACCGATTCGATCCAAATGGTTTTCGGTTAAGTCATTAGTTTAAGACCGCTCATCGATGCAGACATGAAGTTTTCTGATAGTAAAAACAGTAAAACGTTTTTCAAAAGTCCCGACTTTGAGCGTCAATAGAACCTTATCCGGACCGATTTGAGCAAAATGCAATATAGACTATACGTCAGTAGAAGAGCCCTAAGCGATTAAAATATTAAAGTTGCTGATAGTCCCAACATTCAAATCCAGGACTGGTAATGGTCACCAATGTGAAATCAGCCATTTTGTTTTTTTTCTTTGCGCATATGAATTTGACATAGATTTTGAGCAAAATTTGTTAGAGCAGCACACTCATGGCTCTTACCGTTTATGCGGGCAGTACGTCTCCATCATCAGAAATTAAGATCTGAGAATGGTTTTTATTAAAAAATCGTTTAAATATTAGTTTTGCAACCTATTATTTCTTTGATTTGTCAAATATTGCGGTAAGAACGCGACGATTTCTATTTTAGTTGTTTAATTTTTCATTATTAAAGTGGTCATAAAATTTTATCCGGACCGATTCGATCCAAATGGTTTTCAGTTTAGTCATCAGTGTAAGACCGCTCATCGATGTAGACATGAAATTTGCTGATAGTAAAAAGAGTAAATCGTTTTTCAAAAGTCCCGACTTTGAGCGTCCATAGAACCTTATCCGGACCGATTTGAGCAAAATGCAATATAGACTATCCGTCAGTAGGAGAGCTCCAAGCGATTAAGATATAAAATTTGCTGATAGTAAAAAGAGTAAATCGAACTTCAAAAATCCCGACTTTGAGCATCCATAGAACTTATACCGGACCGATTTGGTCAAAATGACCAATAGTCTCGGCGTCAGCAGAAGAGCCCCAAGCGATCTAGATAGGTAATTTGCTGATAGTCGAAAGAGTAAAATGATGGACATGGGCTTGAGAACTACAACATTTTTAATACGTTAAAAAATTGTAGATAAACAAGATTTAATCGGAATCAACTCACAACTCTTAGTTTTCAAGTTATGATGAAAAGTTACAAAAAAATATATCATCCCCCCCTTATCTCCGAAGTTTATGAAAGGAAAAATCTGAATTAATTACAGTTTAATTAATTTAAGTTTATGTAAATATTACAACAAAAATAAAATGATCTTTCTAAGTTTCACAGTTTTTTAGAAATCTGCAAAAAGCCTTTACAAACAAATTTAGTTTTGCGGTCCTTAAAAAGGACTTTATTGCTTCCAAACACACTAATGGTATATCGGAACTCTGGGCGCGCGAGTCTGACTGGCACTTGACGGGGTTTTTTTAGGGTGTGTCAGAATATGATCACGGCTATTATTTTAACATCACTAAGAATATCTCAAGAAGACGAAGAATAGAAGAGAAGATAAACGATAAGTATTTGATAAAATTTACTAACTTCAATAACCGAACCGTACTCCACGTGATGGGTGACACGAGTATTCAAAATTGCTAAGCACAACGCTTATCTTTAGCTAGCTCCTACACAAGCACTAGGTGGATAGAGGTTTCCTGGTGTTCAAATAGTTAATTTACCTTTCCAACGACAGCAGTAACATTCCCAAGCTTAGCTTCCTCTGTAAGCGTCAGTCCTTTTCAGGCCTATCGTCACCACCGCTACGGGAAATATAAATAAATCATCAATTTATTTCAGAAATTTAATAATAATATAGTCCAACAATGCTTGCGTGCATGTAGGTTCATACTTACTTGTCGTGTAGGGATCCCTCCCTTAGAGCAAGCGTTCAGTTTCATCGTTTCACATCGCATCGAAGCACCACATAAACCACATTTGACCACACACAACGCGCATTTAGGCCGAAGAGGAAAGATGTACGGTCAACCGCTTGTCGGTAGAAACTTTTGCAACTCTATTACCATGCCCTAAGGTCCAAAAGTGTTTCTACTGATGTGCGGCCGTGTGTACAACACAAAGATAGAAAACATATCATTTGCATTTGTGATCAAAATCTGCGTGTGCCCGCCTCTTTTCAAAGATAGCCGCTTATTAAGAAATCGGACAACCGTGACTTTTCCTTTGAAATTTTTACCTCATTCAACAAATTCGTATATAGTACCAGATATCAGAATTTTCATCAAACCTAAATTAAGATTACGCTAAACGCAAACATAATTTCGCTACATTATCTTTTTATCAGATGACAATTTTCCAAAAATAAAATAAATGTATTCAGTCGATCATACTTAGAAAATAAAATATGTACCTATATCCTGGACCTTTCCTCATGTTCAATTGAAGTAATGTCTTGGCTTGTTGCTCCAATTTTTTTTTATCCAAGATTGGATAATCTCTCTCGGCATGTTCCTTTGGATCGATTTTAGTAGATTTTTTATTCGTTCGGTATACAATCGGTGTCACAGTACATTTTCTGTAAAAATATCTTAGAGGCTGTAAGGGACAGGTAAGCAAATACTGAAAGGCCATGACAAAACTGAACATCTTTCAGCAAATAAAACTTGACGGAAATAAAAACAGTCGCACTCTCCATACAAACTGTCTTATCAAGTTCGCAATTTTGTATAGAGGCCGATTTTTTTTTTCATTTCCGGAAAGTTTTATTTACTGAAAGTTGTTCAGTTACGTTGACTGATCGACCATGACCTTTCAGTATTTGCCAACCTGTCCCTTACACCCAGTATAAAACTGAGTATCTAAACCACAAGTGCCACTACTATATTACAGAATATTTATTCATCTTCTATGTAAAATAAAAGGATGTTAATAAAAGAAAACCAAATTATAAAAATGCCAAACACTAAAATAATTTCAAGTGTAATTTATTGTTAAAATTATTTTACCAAAGAAAAAAGGTAATATTTTCATAATGGCAACACTAGCGTGTCTATTTACGCTAACTACCGTCATCTATTGACACAGCAACGTACCGTGACAACAATTGAGAGGAACGCGACTTGCTGTGCCTAAATTCCCCCCTGGATGCCGTACCAGTGCTCGAACCTCGGACGCTTGAACAACTGGATAATCTACAGCTCGTCCGTCAACTGCAAATATTTTCATCGTAGTTTCTGAGGCGTAATATAGGTGGCGCTACTTTTACCGGAGTGATCGTTTGCCAGAATTTCTTGTGTTATGGTCGCCAAGGCTTAATATAAGAACACACTTTGGTTACTGATTGTAATGCAAAACGGCGAACAAAAGTTACTTATATTAATCTGTATCCATTATTTGTCGGAAGACTAACCGCCAGCCCCATTAATCGTCTGTTAAATTAAAGATCCATTTAATCTATTACTGGTTCTTACACCTTAATAGCTAAGTTTCAGAAATAATTTTGAAGCAGCTTCAACTTTAAAAACGCCTTGTGCAGTGCAACTGACTGTAAGTTTGTTATTAATCTGGTACACCCATCACCCAACAGCACGTCAGTAGAAAACTTTAGACATAAAATTTAACTGTTTTCAGATTTATTCCCGTCTGTTATTAATTCAGATTTTTCCTTTTGCAAACTGAGCTATATTTTAATATAGGTTCTAAATTAATAAGGGCACCTTTTATTTAGCGAGTAATATTTTTTAGCTAATGGGGGCACTAATGGACGACAGGTAGCCTCTTAACTGAAAAATATTTGTTTACAAAACGTCTGGCTCTTTCATGCACTCTCAGAAATCAAAGAGTAAAGCCACGATCACACCTAACTGAATTCAAAGACTAATTCGGCATACATTGCTCGTTGAAGTAAGGATATTGCAATTAACATAACCAAGCCTCCCAACAATGTATGCCGAATTAGTCTTTGAATTCAGTTATGTGATTGTGACTTAAGGCACAGAATATATAATAGTAAACAAGTTTACAGAAGTCGCACTCCTTTGATCTTAGAAAAAGCCGCATTTTTATATACCTAAACATAGCGCGTCAAAGCTAAATGGTAGGTACTTAATTCATGCCTAGACGCGGAGTGAGACAGGCCTGCTTAAGGGGCTACCTCCGGTCTACTAGCGCCCCGATCAGCTAAAAAAATATTACTCACTAAATAAGAAACTGATCAAAAATCCGGAAAGACAGATTGAAGAAAAGGTACATTTGTTTATTTAGAAACTATTTAATCTGTAAAATAAAGTTCACTGTAGTTACAGATACAAAAACTGCTAAAAGTGGCCGTTTTTCGCACTTTTTGTATCTGTAACTACAGTGTATTATATTTTTCAGAATTGATAGGTTCTGAACAAACTAGGATATCTTTACTTCAATCTGTCTTTCCGGATTTTCGATAAGTTTTGTATTCAGTGAGCAATATTTTTTTAACTGATGGGGGCGCTCGTGGACGGGAGGTAGCCTCTTAAAATGCTACACAGATTTAAAACTTATGTCTAAAAGAAAAAAGGTGGCTAAGAACAAAGTTTTTATTCAGTAACTTATATACTAACAAGTACAATCTAACAAGCACAACTCAGATACCTATTACATTTAAGAGCAGGTCTAGCTTGACACTTGAAAGGTAACTCTAGCACGTAAGGCGTTTGAAATAAGAACGATACTAAGTCCAATGTGTTAAGCTTGACGTGATAGACACAATAAGATCCCTAAAATACGCCATATGTTACAACTTTAAGGTGAATTTCATACAAATATGCACAGTAAGAAAAACTTAAGAGGGCATCAGTAATTATAACGAAACTGATCCACTTTCCTTTACAGTGTAGGGTCTACAAAAATGTCAGAGTACTTAAATAAAAAAAAACCGTTCAATTGCGAGTCGGACTCGCGTGCCGAGGGTTCCGTCCGATACACCTATACGGGGTGTAAGGGACAGCTTTCCGAATACTGAAAGGGCATGATCAGTCAATGTAACTGAACAACTTTCAGCGAATAAAACTTTCAGGAAATGAAAAAAAAAAATCGGCCTCTCCATACAAAATTGCAAACTTAGTTGGACAGTTTGTATGGAGAGGCCGTTTTATTTTTTCATTTCCTGAAAGTTTTCTTCGCTGAAAGTTGTTCAATTACGTTGATTGATCGTGCCCTTTCAGTATTCGGAAGGCTGTCTCTTACACCCGGTATATAGGGTCCTAATGAAATAGTGAACATAATTTTAGCACGTTACTTAGACCATTAAACTGAACAACTTTCCCAAAGGAACATAGGTCGAAATACGAAAAACGAAATTTGACCTCCCATACAAAATGCGCTAACAGCTGATGCAGTTTCTATGGGAGGTCAAGAATTGAATTTCATATTTTGACCTATGTTCCTTGGGGAAAGTAGTTCAGTTTCATGGTCTGAGTCGTGGTTCCTCCAAGTCTGAGTAACATACTTTAATTATGTTCACCATTTCATTGGGACCTTACGTATAGTATTTTTAGAAGCAAAAATGTCTATCAATAGACCAGTCGTTGAAGAAAATCAAGTTCTTATATTATTAGAGGATTTTGTTTTTTGATATGTTGTGAACGACATACTTATAAGTAACTTTATAAGAATTCAGAAACCCATGAATCCGGCTTTAAGTTTAATGTAGGTAATTACATTTCTTTAAAAAACAACTTTATATATAGAATTAGAGTAGAAAAATATTATGGCATCTCGTATATGTAATGTTAATATCTTCATGCTATTATGTTTTCAGAAATGTAATTTACTCGGCCCATATCTAAGTGAAAAAATGTTTGTAATCTTGCCGGTGTAGTTTTTAAGTCTCTGGTATTTCTACAATAGCCTGTAAATCTCTTACTTAACTTACATATAAAAGTTTAGAAAATAATGTTTAATGCTTTTATAGTCTTTTTTATTTTATTGTTATAATGGGGCCATTATTAAATTAGAGTTCATAAATTGGAAGGTACTTACTCATAATACATACATACATAACATCACGCCTCTTTCCCGTCGGGGTAGGCAGAGACCACAGTCCTCCACCTGCTACGATCTTGACATACTTCCCTTGCTTCCTGTACTTTCATCAATCCTTTCATAGATGCTCGTCGGTTTAGGGTACTTTTAACCTGGCCTTTATTCAGAACGTCCTGAATTTGGTCCTGGTACGTTCGCCTAGGCCTTCCCCTTCCAACGTTTCCATTCACTCTCGCCTGGTAGATCTCTTTCGTCAGTCTTCGTTCATTCATCCTCTCTACATGACCAAACCATCTCAGCATCCCTTTCTCGATTTTGGTCACTACGTCTTCTTTTACGCCACACCGTTCTCTTATCACACTATTTCTAATCCTGTCACTCAATTTAACACCAATCATACTCCTTAGCGCTCTCATTTCCACTGCATTAATTCTACTTTCATGCTTCTTCTGCCATACCCAGCTTTGACTGCCATACATCAGTGTTGGTACTAAAACACCCCTGAACAGCCAAACGAGCCTTGTGAGACACCTTCTGACTCCTCATAAAGGCGTGCAGGGCACCATTCACCATGTTTCCAGCATTCACTCTTCTCTCAATATCACTTTCACACTTTCCATCTCTCGTGGACTTTGAGCCCAGATACACAAACCCCTTCACTTGTTCGACTTGTTCACCACCTATTAATATAGTACACTCTGTCATACATTATTCTCTTTCAAGTACCATTACTTTCGTCTTGCTTACATTTACTTTCATTGCTTTCCTGTCCAAAGCCACATTCATCATTGTTACCATCTCCTGCAACTCGTCAGCAGATGACGCAAGTACAACTTGGTCATCAGAGTAGAGAAGATATTTGATGAGTAACTCATTCATTCTCAGTCCACACATACTCTCTTTCAGATCAATCAAACAATTATCCATGAACAGGTTAAACAGCCAAGGTGACGCTACACATCCCTGCCTAACACCTTTTTCGATGCTAAACCATTCAGTGTGCGCCCTGTTTATTCTGACACAAGCACTGGAATCCTCATAGAGAGATTTCAGTGCTTGAATCAGATGCCCGTTTACCCCATACAAAGACAATGCTGACCACAATTCATTCCTCACCACTCGGTCATAGGCCTTTTCCAAATCCACGAACGCGCAGTAGACTTTTTGGTTTTTAGCCAAAAACTTTTCAGTTATGCACCGCAAGGAAAAGACCTGATCTGTACATCCCATTCCCTTTCTAAATCCCGCTTGTACGTCCCATATTTTTTCGTCAGTATCCGCTCTTTCAATCAAAACCTTTGCATACAGTTTGCCGACGACACTAAGAAGGCTTATCCCGCGGTAATTTTTGCAGTCCTGTTGTGACCCTTTTCCCTTGTACAGCGGCACAATCACAGCCTTGCACCAGTCACCTGGTACTTGGCTGTTCGTCCAACACAGGTTGAAAAGGCGGTACAGCTGACTAGCCACAATGCCTCGCCCAGCCTTCAACATCTCGACCGACACTCTATCATACCCAGCTGCTCATAATAATGTACTTAATTACAAAACAAAAGATTAGAAGCTTATCTTATCAGCGTTATAGCTTTTGGTGAGACTGTGGTACAGAGAACAGAAGGTGGCGTAGTGGGCACCCAAACGCAGGATGCACTGGCTGCGCACGCTTCAGCGCCACGGCTAGGGTTGCACGGGTAGGGTGTTGTAAGCTGTAAGACTGTTAATAGTTTACCTATCGATTTGAAAATCGAAGATAACCCTCACAAGTTTAAATTAAGATTGAAGGCTTTCTTGCTGGTAAAATGCTGTTACAGTGTGTCTGAATTTTTAAATAATATTTTAATCTTTAAAACTTATTTATTGTAATTTTTGTGACATAATTTATGAATTTTAATTTGAGTACGTATGAATGTTGTTAATTTAATTTAATAATTTTTGTTCATTAATGTAACAATGTATAGCTATTACTGTGACAATTAAGTATGTCCTACACAATGTATATTGTTTTTTGGAATGAATAAATGAAATATTTTTAGGGCCGCAAAACTTGTTAGTAAAGGTTTTGTACAGATTTCTAAAAAAACTATGCTATATAGATAGATCGTTTTATTTTTCCTGTAATATTTACATAAACCTCTATCGACTGTAATTAATTCAGATTTTTCCTTTCGCATACTTCGGAGATAAGGGTATTTTTTTATTGCTATTGTTATTTTTTTGTAATTTTTCATCATTACTTGAAAACTATTTCTATTTCAATTTATTTGCTTCCACAATGTTGTTCTTAAGGTCTAATAAAGTTAATCCAGTACAATGTGGACCCTGCTATTAGGGCACCGCAATTCAACAAAGGAGAGAGGAGGACTATACATTATATATTGAACTAATCTGTAATTTTATAACTCATCTTCTAAATATTCATTTATACTATAGTAACTTTTTTTTAATAAAAATTCTTTTAAACGTTTATTGAAAGTTTTAATGCATGTTTCCTCTTGTAAATACTTCGGTAATTTGTTGTAAATTCGTATTGACATTACAAATGGACTACTTGAATGTAAATTTAACTGTGATGTTGGTAATATTAATTTATTTTTGTGTCGGAGTGAGTAACAAAGTATATCTTCTCTTTTGTGGTAGTAGTCTGGGTGATTTCGAACAAATTTACACAATTTCAGTATGTGGATGCACGGTAGGGTAAGAATGTTTAATTTTTGAAAATACGGCTTACAACTTTCTGTCTGTTTTATGTTTGTTATGATTCTAATGAGTTTCTTTTGTAAAATACTGTCTAAAATGTACTATGACTCGTAAAAAAATTATAATATCTATTTTGAAATGTAAAGTCAACCGCACGTAAGTAGAAACATTTGCAACTCTATTGAGATGCAATAAAGTCCGAAGGGTTACTACTGAATTGCTATTGAGCGTATAAGTAAAGCCCTTTGAGATACCCCACACGACCTAGTAACGACAATTCAAATTTTAGTCTCCTTTGGGCCCCTTTACAATATTAATAAAAAAAAAATATTTTATTCTTTTGTTTGCAATAAAATTGGGTCAATATATTCTAAAACTATTTCAAATTTCAAGTCGATAGAATAAGTGGTTGCCGAGATAAACAGGTGGGACAGACAAACGAAGTCGCACCATAAGGGTTTAGTTTTTAGCATTTTGGGTCGGATCCCTAAAAATGGCTGCTCCATATTAGCTGCCTATCAACACAGGGTGCATCGTGTATAAGCTTGTATGGAGAGGGCGAAATTTTCTTTCCCGGTGACAATTTTTTTGGTGAAAGTTGTTCAGCTTCATGGTCTACGGGGCATCCTGATGTCACAAGAACCCAAAATAATGTTAATGTTCACTGCTAAATAAACCTGATGTTAAAACTGGGTAAAAACTATCATATCAGAATCAAAATATTCTTTATTCATTGTAGGATAATAAAAATCTCTAAATGACGTCAGTTACATTTTTGTCGCTTCACAAAGTGGCGCCATGTGAACAAAACCGGCCAGGTGCGAGTCGGACTCGCGCACCGAGGGTTCCGTACCACCACATAATCATAATTGTATTAGTTGAAATGAGCTAGATTTTTTGAGTCCGACACGCGCTTGACCAAATTTTATTATTTGTTGTTATTTTATAGCTTATACACTATAAACATACCAATTTTCAAGTTTGTAAGTGTTCCCGTTTTTAAATAGAACTAAAACAAAAATCGCCTCAGCGACCATCCAACTTGACCCCTCGCTTACATGAATGTTCTTGAAACGGGAGCTCACCACCATAGAATACATGAAACAGAGTTAGAAAGGCGAAGTAGGCGGGCCCCGCGTGCCACGGATAGGTCCGTAGGACAAACAAACGTCAAAACCTCAAAATGACCCCTTCAGTCATTTGCCCGACTCAATGGCGTAAAGAGCAGCGACGTATTTTTTAAGAAAATGCCGTTTTGTGCGATATTATCACGTCGAGCTCACAGCAAAGATAAAAATTTGCAAAATGGAGGCCTATTGTACCACCGATAACCATTTTGAATACCTTTTTATCCACTATATTTGTTAAAACAAAAATATTTTTTAGCCGGTCGAAACCAGAGCAAAAGTGCTTCCAAAAATGCAACGATATCGATAAATTTCTGTATACTGGAATTATTCCTGTAATGTTGAATACTTACTTGTATATATTTTTATGCTTTGAAGTTAACCAATATTTTTTTAATAATTAAAAAATTAAAAATTGTTTGCACTCATACTAAATCCCAACTTTAGACAGAGATTTTTGGCAGTTACCCAGGTTATCCAAAAGAAAAGCAAAGATGGATCGATGCCACAGGGCAAAAAGATTGGTTAGCCACCAAAACAAGTTCTACTTGCTCCAAACACTTTTTGGAGAGTGACATCATCTTTTCGGCACAAAGAAGAAATTTAAAGCCTCTTGCTATACGCTATACCTGTTAGAAACCGAAATCACTTCCCGGAGGGACACCAACTTTACCACACACGTCTTTACTGGTATATTAATTTAATTTGTTGGTTCTTCTTATTGCTGACTAGCAGTTGCCCACGACTTCATTTGCGTGGGATTCGAAAAAAGAGTAGATATTATGCTTTTCTAGGTCTAAGTCCATATTCCTGCCAAATTTAATCAAATTCTGTTTAGTGGCTGGGTCGTGAAAGAGTAACAAACAGCGAAACATAAAAATTCAAACTAAAAAAAATTATCTTTATAATATTAGTGAGATATAAATAAGAAAAATGTAAATATCATGTAAATAATAAAACAAAACAATGCTTCATGATCTATTTTATTGTTGAAGAATATTTACACGCAGGGATCTTCTAATAAAAAACCGGCCAAGAGCGAGTCGGACTCGCGCACCGAGGGATCCGTACCACCACATAATCACGATTGTATTATAAATTTCAGTATGTTCCTGTGCTAGATTTTTTCAGTCCGACACGAGCTTGACTAGATTTTATTATTTTTTGTTATTTTATAGCTTATGCACTATAAACATTGCAATTTTCTTCTTTTCAAGTGTTCCCGTTTTTAAGATAGAGCATAAACAAAAATCGCCTAAAAAAGGTCTTTAGTATCGGAGCCACACTTAATTTATATATTTATTACTGTTCATGAGATACAGCTTTTGTTGTTGTAGCGGCAACAGATATACACGATTTGTGAAAATTTCAAATTTCTACCTATTACGGTTCATGAGATACAGCCCACTGACAGTCAGACAGACATCGGAGGCATATCAATAGGTCCCGTTTTTCACCCTTTCGGTACGAAACCCTAATAAAGAACGAGTATAAAACTAAAACTCGTATACAAGGTGTAAGTAAATACTTGGCTTCTCAAACAAAAGTTATTATGATGCGTTTCCAGGCAATACACAACACAATAAAACTAATTACGAACGCATCCTTTCCTTCCCTCTCTTCCCCCCCCCCCCCCGTACCTGCCTGAAACATCAATGAAAAAGCAATGGCCGCGCGCGCAATTCTGTTCTCATGAAAATAATATCTAAAACGACAAAAACACCTGTGTATAATACAAAGTGACTTTGAATTTACAATGTTTTGTGTAAAGATTGATTGATGCAGTGTGACCTCTAATAAGAACCAGCGCCTGGATTCCCTATCATCAGGTACGTCCTTCTTCACCCCGCCGCCTGAGAATCGGATCTGTAAACGTTAGTTTAGTATTATTTAGTCTGTGATTTTAGTGAGATATAAAAAATAAAACAGCTTGCACAACCTAACATTAGCGTGAGGATTAGTTTCTGCGCATGGTGACACGCGGAGAGCCAATGAACGCTTCGCAGTCCTTCCCCCACCATACCCCGCGCACCCCCGCGACTCGTTTTTTGTGTTCTGCGCATTAACCGCCATCGCTAGAGTTAGTTATTGCAAGCTGTACGAATCTAAAACAAACCTATGATTCGTGGAAAAGTTGTAATCCAGAGTACAATAATCCATTTTATCGATAATTTGCCCAATGAAACATACATCCCTAGCATTTGCACAATAATGATACCAGTATAACACAACAATTTAATATTTCAAAATCGCTAACTTTTTATTTTCAGTAAAGAAAAATCTAAATTATTTTTTTAAGTATTATGCATAATGTTGCACACATTTATAAATATATTGTTAGGGAAATATTTAAAAGGAAAGTTAAAACAAAGAAAGATCCAATGGATACTTTTTGAACCGTTTTGTGCAAACTTTATTAGTATGGCCACATTTTATCTTTGTCTCTTTCTCACCCAAAAACGTCAGATTTTGACGTTTTTGAAAATAATGTTATAACGTAATGTAATACGGTAAATTTTTGTTTGCTTGGATTTGGCTCTTTTGACTTTTTCGATTCACCAGTAGACGACAAATAGCTAGCGGTTTTTTTATGTAGTGAAAATATAATTTATCGTGTAAATGTGTGAAAACTGGCGACACCGGTTCCCGTACAAAATTGTCAGCATTGCCTTTCTAACTCTGTTTCATGTATTCTATGCTCACCACAATTGGTTACCATTAGTTGTGAGAAAAGTTGTAATATTTAATGATTTCAGACTTTTCCCATTATTTGTACTGTGAGACCCAGCTTCTTGCCAAATTTCATAATTTTAGATCAACGGGAAGTACCCTGTAGGTTTTGCAGTTTTGAATAAATGTATGGAGATGAGGACATAAAATTCCATATCTTTTGATTGCGTCATTGTAAAAAAATTAAATTTTCAGATCTTGTGTGGTTTATGGATCCGAATATATGGTATTAATTTCAACCTGATACCTTTACCCGTTCGTGAGATAAAGGGTCTTGACAGACAGACAGACGGACAACAAAGTGATCCTATAAGAGTACCGTTTTTTTTTTGAGGTACGGAACCCTAAAAACCGTTCAAGTGCGAGTCGGACACGAGCGCCGAGGGTTCCGATATACCTGTAGTATTTAAGAAGCAATAAAGTCCATTTTTAGGACCGCATAACTAAATTTATTTGTAAATGTTTTTTGCAGATTTCTAAAAGACTGTGCAACTTAGAAAGATCGTTTTATTTTTGCTTTAATATATACATAAACTTCTATCGACTGCAATGAGTTCAGATTTTTCCTTTCACAAACTTCGGAGATAAGGGGAGGGAATGCTATTTTTGTCATTTTTAGGGTTCCGATACCAAAATGGTAAAAAAAGGAACCCTTATGGTGCCGCTCTGTCTGTCTATCACACCTCTATATCTCAGCAACCACTTATGCTATCGACCTGAAATTTGGAATAGTTTTAGAATATAGTTGCCCAACTTAATTGCACATGAAAAATTTTTGAAAAAAGTATGATTATTAATGTAAAGGGGGCCAAAATAAGGGGGGCCAAATTTCAAATTGTCGCTACTAGGTCGAGTGGGGTATCATATGAAAGGGCTTTACTTGTACATTTTAAAATATATTTTTGTATTTTTTTAAGTTTCTTTGGTTTCAAGTTATGATGAAAAATGTCAAAAAAAATACCACCCCCCCCCCTTATCTTCAAAGTTTGAGTAAGGAAAAACATACATACATACATAACATAACGCTTCTTCCCGTTGGGGTAGGCAGAGACCACAGTCCTCCACCTGCTACGATCTTGACATACTTCCCTTGCTTCCTGTACTTTCATCAATCCTTTCATACATGCTCGTCGGTTTAGGGTACTTTTAACCTGGCCTTTATTCAGAACGTCCTGTTTTTTTTTTTTTTTTTTTATTTATGAATAAAAAAGGAAAAATCTGAATTAATTACAGTTGACAGAGGTTTATGTTAACTTTACAGCAAAAATAAAACGATCTTTCTAATGTGCACAGTTTTTCAGAAATCTGAAAAAAACTATAGGTATATCGGAACCCTCGGCGCGCGAGTCTGACTCGCTCTTGACCGGTTTTTCATCATAACTTGAAAACTAAGAGTCGTAAAAAGTATGAATATATATTTAAGAATTTACAAGTAAAGCCCATTCATATGATACCCTACTCGACCTAGTAACGACAATTTGAAATTTTGCCCCCCCTATTTGGGCCCCCTTTACATTGCGGGTCAGTACAGAAGTGCTCACAGGTTGTACTGAATATGCAGGCCTATGCTTCTTCCAATTTCAAATTTTGACAGGTCGTGGTTTTATGCTCGTTATATGTAGTGTCCAGGTGTGTGTGCCTCTGTTATTGTTTTATTTTATTTAAGACTGCACCCCGCGCACATTAGCGTCATCATCATAATTTAATCAATTTCTTTGAATTGGAGACAAAAATG
Source organism: Athrips mouffetella (assembly GCA_947532105.1). Lineage (NCBI taxonomy): Eukaryota > Metazoa > Arthropoda > Insecta > Lepidoptera > Gelechiidae > Athrips > Athrips mouffetella. The sequence goes on along the minus strand of OX383981.1, from coordinate 14,229,058 downwards.
AAAAATTTAATAACGAAAAAGTGTTTTTTCTCACGATAGCGTTATTTTAAACTATTACAATAAGTTTTATGTTACCTTGTTTATTCAAAATTCTTTGAACGGAACACGGTGGCCACCAATTTCAGTTTTAAGGATTTCGAATTAGCAAGATAACGTAAAGCTAATTGTAATAGTTTAAAATAACGCTATCCTGACAAATAACACTTTATCGGTCTTCAATTTTTCATTTTGGTCTCCAATTCAAAGAAATTGATAAAATTTTGATGAGGACGATAGTGTGCGCGGAATGCAGTCTTAAGTAGGTATATCTTTATTTATTATTTTCTACAAAAATTGCAATAGCTTCCGTAACCTGTACCTATTATATATTCTGTACCTGTACGGTTGCATCCTGCATCCTACTACTTTTATAGCCACTCTAAAGCCACGATCACACCTAGCTGAATTCAAAGACTAATTCGGCATACATTGCTGGGAGGCTTGGTTATGCCTATTGCAATATCCTTACTTCAACGAGCAATGTATGCCGAATTAGTCTTTGAATTCAGCTAGGTGTGATCGTTGCTTAAGGTTGACTGCACGAGCTCTGACTTAGGAATAACTCCGTTTGTAGGGTTCTGTACCCAAAGGAGCCAAACGATTGTAGCTATTTTACACAGAGTAAGCATCTTGTTGAGCCACAGCCATATCGAGTGGAGTATCGTCGATTAGAACTCGTTGAGTATTTTCCCGGAGATGTTTTTAGGGTTCCGTACCTCAAAATAAAAAAACGGAACCCTTATAGGATCACTTTGTTGTCCGTCTGTCTGTCTGTCAAGACCCTTTTTCTCACGAACAAGAAGAGGTATCAGGTTGAAATTGATAACGAATATTAAGGTCCATAAACCACACAAGATCTGAAAATTTCAATTTTTTACAACGACGCAATCAAAAGATATGGCTTTTTATGTCCTCATCTCCATACAATTATGCAAAAAAGCAAAACCTACAGGGTACTTCCCGTTGACCTAAAATTATGAAATTTGGCAAGAAGCTAGGTCTCACAGTACAAATAAAGAAATAAGTCTAAAATCATTAAATATTTCAATTTTTCTCACAACTAATAGTAACATTAGTAACCAATTAAGGTGAGCTCCCGTTTCAAGAACTTTTCTATAAAAGAGGGGTCAAGTTGGATGGTCGCGGAGTTTTTAAAATCAAAGAGCAAAAGCTTTTAGTATATCATATGGTAGATAGGTACGGAACCCTTAGGGCGCGAGTCCGACTCGCACTTGGCCGGTTTTTTTTACTTTTTATTGACATAACATACACTATTATAAAAACAGTTTGACGGGTTCTTACCACGATATGGATTTTTAGTGAGTGTGGAGTTATGGAGTGTTAGTGACCGCGAAACTCTCAAACAATATGTCACATAACATACACTTTACTATTATCTGATCTGTGGTCACACCATTATATTTTTTTACTGCCAAGGGGATGCAAGGCAGACCTGTTGTGTTTTACTTATATAGGTACCTTCTATTTCTAAGAATAGATTTCATTCGTGTACTCTATCACGAACCCACTTTTCGCTTCAACTGTACGAAACCTGCCAGGTTGCGGATTGGCAGACCAACGTTTTGTGTACCTAGTAGGCCACTACTATCGCTACAACGTTGCAAATTTCTTGTACTCGATGACTAGGATAGCATGCAGTACCCTTAAAGTCTATATGGGATATCTATAAAAGCCCTGCGCGTAGTTTCCAAAATGTTTGGTGTATTCGCCGATGATGTTTGTCTAAAGTATCCTTTCTTTTAAAGCTTTTATGACACACATCACAAGAAAATGGTTTCTCACCTGTGTGTATTCGACGATGCCTGTCTAAATTAGTCTTGTGATTAAAGATTTTAGAACACACATCACAAGAAAATGGTTTCTCACCTGTGTGTATTCGACGATGCAAGTTTAAACTACCCTTCCGATTAAAGCTTTTATAACACACATCACAAGAATATGGTTGCTCACCCGTGTGTATTCGGCGATGCCTGACTAAATCACCCTTTAGATTAAAGCTTTTATTGCACTCATCACAAGAATATGGTTTCACACCTGTATGTGTTCGCTGATGGTTGTTTAAATGATTCTTTTGAGTAAAGTTTTTATGGCACACATCGCAAGAGAATGGTTTTGCACGGGTGTGTATTGTTAAGTGTTGTTTTAAAATGGACAGACGTTTGAACTTTGCATCACAAGTCTTACAAACGAAAGGCCTGTCATTGCTGTGTGTTTTTAAATGTGAAATTAATGAACATTTTGCGTCTGTCATGTAAAAACATATACCACAGTAATATTTCTCCGCAGCAGCAAGCGGCTTTAGATGAGAACTTAAATCTCTTGCATTATTCATTGAGTATTCCCAAATATCACACGAGTATTTAAAGTCTCTATCACAGATGACAGTACCACTGACTCTATTTAAACAAGAGTTTTCGTTTTTCGCTCTCACCGCAACTAAGTTAGGACCATTATTCACAGATTCATTTATTTTTTCTTTACTTTTTGTGCTGACTGCTTCTTTAGATACCTCTTGTTGGCTGTCTACACTGGCAGTTACGTCGGGTAGTTTACTCTCACACACGGAACTCTTTGTAGTATTTGGGGTGTTTAGTTGTGCGGCTTCGTATTCATTTTCTGTTGTTGGAAGATTTTTCTCTGCTATCTGCGTTTCTGTCTCGTTATTGCCGCTCATCTTATTTTTCATGGACATCGCAGCACCTATACAAATAAAACTTGTAATTTAGTAAGCCATTTTATAAACAGACTTCTTATACAAAAAAATCTACTTTATTTAACATTAGCGATATCGCATTTAAGTATAGTCAGTTGCATTTCAAAGGTAACAGTATGACCTTGTGATCGGTTCATTGAACCAATCAAATATCTAGAAATCAAAATACTGTATAAACAAAACGAAAATAAAGTTATACTTATTGTTACAAAACATAACGTTCAATAGATCAGCAATACAAGTATGTAAATAACCTGCCAAGTGCGAGTCGGACTCGCGCACCGAGAATTCCGTACCACTAAGGTAAAAATTAAAAGGTAAAAATACAAGTATAAAAAGGAACTTAAAAGCTAACGAATTAAAAACAAAATAAAAAATCATATAGTCAAATAATCCTCCTTTTTATAAGTCAGTTAAAACAAATAAAAACACATGGGAATAATAAATTGTGTACTTGCAGCAGAGCAAAACGGTCATAGTTCAGCGCAATATTTACTCTGAAGTTATTCGCTGATTTTTAGCTAGAACTGATGGAATAGGAAAGCGGAAATCGGTAACCACTTACAAATTTTATATACAGGGTGTTAATTTGATTGCATGCCATAGCTCAGGGGCGGGATCAGTATCAGTAACTGAACAACTTTTCCCAAGGAACATAGGTCGAAATACGAAAATAAATTTTTGACCTCCCATATAGAAACTGCATCAGATGATAGCGCACTTTGTATGGGAGGTCAAATTTGGATTTTTGTGTTTCGACCTACGTTCCTTGGGAAAAGTTGTTCAGTTACTGATACTGATCCCGCCCTTGAGCTATGGCGTGCAATCAAATTAACACCCTGTATATAAAGTGTGTTGTTTGTTACTGCAAGCTTATCAAGCGTTGTATAAAATGTTTAACGTGGATCGTATAATAGAAAAAGCACCAATATTCTGCGACGAGATATGTTTAACCAATAGCATGGCGGCGTTCGGCTCGAACGAATTGTATGACCAAGCTGGCGCTCGCCGCCGCCGGCGCGTATTTATGTGCCCTACAGTGTTGCTATTACAACGACAATTGCCGTGTTCTACGGTAATTATATGAAATGTAAAGTTAACCTACACTACAGCCTATGAAGCAGTAAATATTCAACGCGTTATTTCCATTTTTTCAATAATCCTACTTAAGAGGATATGTCTGAAAATATTTAACGCTCAATGGGCGGAGTCTTCTCGCTCGACCCCCCCGCTCCCCGCACAAAATACACGCACTGAGCACCCGCCGCACGCGGCACGCTGGCCGCAACAAGCATAGAAATGCATGGAGTTGCGTTATATAAAATCTTTTTAAATAGAAACATTTAGCTTAATTAGTTTATTTAGATGCCGAATAGTATGATTAAGGGTTTTATAATCACCTAAAGTCGAAATTATGCAGTAAAATAAATTTTGTATTTTTTTACGACTCATTTTACAGTTAAACTAAAAAAGTCTATAAAAACGAAACGAAAAATCTGAATTGATTACAGTCGATAGAAGTTTATGTAAAAATTAAAGAAAAATAAAAAGACCTCTCGAAGTAACACTGTTTACTAAAAAAAACAATTTACGCTCTTATATTTAACTATACCTACTTTCAGTATAGGTAAGCAGACACTAGTACATATATTATTATTAATATATTAATATAATATATGTGGGGGGGATGGGCCTCCTTAGCATTGGTCTGCAGCTCGTCTAGGAGAAGGACAACTCCAAAATCAAACCCGGGAACTCTTCTCGTCAGTATTGACTAGCCCGAAGCTATTGGAAGATATTATCCACTAAAGGTTCGACTAGTATAATTGTCATCAAGACAGGATGTCAATTTGAGTGGTGGCGGAAGAATGCCTTAAGCATCAACGGCGGCGCTCTTAGGTCAAGTTAGCTGGCTTACTGTCTACCTTCCAACCCGCATTGGACGGGCGTGGTGGGTTAAATGTCCAAACCCCTCCAATAACCAACATGGACTCTCCAAATAACGACTGGCCCCGAGTGCCCGGCGTCTCCGGCGGTGGCTCTGTCGATGACGGTAGGCGGAGAAACCCCGGAGCATGGGGTGCGAAGAATCCCCGGGTGACGTGCCCTCCCCGTCAAACGACTTTGGCTACACCTAAAACGGACACCGAAATTCATATCTTGACATATAACGTTAGAACATTAAGAACCGAAGAACGCCTTTTAGAATTGGAAAATGCCCTTAAATCAATCAAGTGGGACATAGTGGGACTTTCTGAAGTTCGCAGGGAAGGCGAAGACACCTTAGAGCGGGAAGACAATATTTTCTATTACAACGGAATTGCTGGCGGACTCTACGGCGTAGGTTTTCTTGTACATAAACGGTGGAAATCCAACATACAAGAGTTTGTAGCCTACTCCGAGAGAATAGCTCTACTTAAGTTCAAAGTAACAGAAAAAGAGACAGTCACTATAGCTCAAGTGTACGCGCCAACATCAGACCACTGTGACGATGAAGTCGAAGAGTTTTACGACACATTAAATAAAGCCCTAGATGAACACCGCGGTACCTGGAACTTGGTCCTAGGCGATTTTAATGCAAAAGTCGGCTCAAGGCAGGACATGGATGATGTCCACGTAATCGGTCCACATGGCATAGGCAATCGTAATGAACGCGGATCTAGACTTCTCCAGTTTGCCTTTGGACAGCACCTTAGCCTTGGAAACAGTTTCTTTTTCAAAAAGCCACAGAGAAGGTGGACATGGATTTCTCCTAATGGCAGCACGAAAAACGAGATAGACTTTATTTTGACCTCCACCCTCTCTATAGTTAAAAACGTAGAAGTACTCAATAGCATCCAATTCAGCTCAGACCATAGACCAGTCCGTAGTAAATTATTTTTCAATCGAAAAATTCAGAGAGAAAAAATATTTAAAAGTAAAATCAAAAACGTTAATAAAAACACACTCATTGCAAACAAAGATTTGTTTAATATCGAATTACGTAACTCGTTCGACCTTCTTAATTCTGATCAGGGTGCAGAAATTGAGAACACTGAGGTTCAGGTCCAATTTGAAAATATAGAGCAAAGTATAAGAAAAGCCAGTGCGAAGATAAAACAAATTAAAAAGGAAAAACGAAAGTTATCTGACAAAACATTAAAACTCATAGAAGACAGAGAAATTTTTAGAGAAATAAGTGTAACAAGTGTTGAATTCAGAACAATAGATAAAGCAGTGAAACGTTGCATCAGGAAAGATATCAGAAATTATAACAAAGAATCAATACAAAAAGCTTTAGAACATAATCGATCTCTGAGAACAGCCAGGCAAGGGCTATCAAAAGGAAAGTCGTGGATAACTTGTTTAAAAGACTGTGAAGGGGTTAAACAGAGAAGCCGAGACAAAATTATGAAAATTTGCACTGACTTTTATAAAAATCTTTATGGTGATAACCCTGACAATGTAACACCTGTATATCATATAGATTACCATTACCACGATTCTATCCCTCTCATATCAGAGCTAGAAGTCCATCGCGCTCTATGCAAGATGAAATATAGTAAATGCCCCGGCGAAGATAGCATCACCACGGAATCCCTTAAAGTAGGTGAAGCGACACTTTTACCTCACTTGACCAACTTATTTAATTCAATTTTAGTAACAGGAAAATTGCCACACAAATTTTGTCATTCAAACATTATTTTACTACATAAAAAAGGAGACAGATGCGACATCAATAATTACCGACCCATAAGTTTAGTCTCACACCTATACAAAACCTTTATTAAAGTTATAGAGAGTCGCATTGCGGGTCAACTAGATCTAAACCAACCACCTGAACAAGCAGGCTTCCGACCTGGTCTCTCTACCACAGATCACCTGCACACACTCAACCAGCTTTTGGAAAAACACGTCGAATTTAACCTTCCACTTTACCTGGCTTTCGTTGACTACTCCAAGGCGTTTGACAGTCTAAAACATGAGTCCCTGTTTGATGCATTACACAATCAAAATATAGATCCCACTTATATAAGCCTCCTAAAATTAATATACAGTAATAGTACAGCCGCAATAAAACTAGAGTCTGCAGGTCCACAATTTAACATAAATAAAGGCGTCAAACAGGGAGATCCGCTGTCCCCAAAACTATTCACCAGCGCCTTGGAGGAAGTCTTTCGGGAAATAGGTGACATGTGGGATGGGAAGGGCGTTGACGTCGGCGGAAAGAAGCTGACCAACCTTCGTTTCGCCGACGATATCGTCTTATTTTCGTCGTCAACAGCCGAACTAGAGACTATGCTCCAAGACCTTAGTACAGCAAGCCGCAAAGCTGGACTAGAGATGAACATGTCAAAGACCAAGCTCATGACAAATAGCTCGAAGAGGGTGGTAACAGTAGACAGCGGGAGAATGGAATATGTCCACGAGTACATTTACCTCGGCCAAATGGTGTCCTTCCAGGCACGACAAGACAAAGAAGTTGCTCGACGCACCGAAAATGCCTGGAGGAGCTATTGGTCGATGAAAGAACACATGAAAGGTGACCTACCATTGTCATTAAAACGTAAACTCGTGGACATGTGTATTCTCCCAACACTCACCTACGGAGCACAGACTTGGTCTTTGACGGAAGCTCAAAGGTCCAGACTCGCAGTTTGCCAGCGAGCAATGGAGCGTAGTATGTTGGGCCTGAAACTGACCGATAGGGTCAGGAACAGCACAATACGCTCAAAAACACAAATTGCCGATGTGACCCACGCAACTGCCAAGCTAAAGTGGGACTGGGCTGGTCACGTAAGTCGCATGCCGCTGGAACTCTGGGCCAAGACCACAACTATCTGGCAACCGCCAAGTAACAGACGGCGTCGAGGCCGACCACGGCGCAGATGGCGCGATGAACTCGACGCTTTCTGTAAAGACTGGCAACAAGAGGCTCAGAGTAGAGACCAGTGGAAGGAACGGAGGGAGGCCTTTGCCCAGCAGTGGGACAGAAATGGCTAATAAGATAAGATAAGATAATATAATATATATTATTATTATTGTATATGGTATTCTGTGACGCAGATGAACGAAGCTAACAAAAGCCGCGCGTTTTTAGGGTTCCGATACCAAAATGCTCTGTCTGTCTGTCTGTCACACCTCTATATCTCAGCAACCACTTATGCTCATCATATCAGCCGAAAGACGTCCACTGCTGGACATAGGCCACCCCTAAAGAACTCCATGACGACCGGTCCTGCGCTGCTCGCATCCAGCGGCTTCCCGCGACCTTGACCAAATCGTCGGTCCACCTTGTGGGGGGCCTGCCAACGCTTCGTCTTCCGGTACGTGGTCGCCACTCTAGAACCCTCACGCCCCATCGGCCATCGGTTCTTCTTGCGATGTGCCCTGCCCACTGCCACTTCAGTTTAGCGATTCTCAGGGCTATGTCAGTTACTTTAGTTCTTCTGCGGATCTCCTCATTTCTGATTCGATCGCGCAGAGAGACTCCGAGCATAGCCCTTTCCATAGCCTTTTGGGTGACTTTGAGCTTTTTGATAAGGCCCATCGTGAGCGGCCACGTCTCGGTGCCATATGTCATCACTGGCAACACACACTGGTCAAAGATTTTCGTCTTGAGACACTGCGGTATTTTGAACGTGAAGATATTGCGGAGCTTCCCGAACGCTGCCCATCCGAGTCGGATTCGACGAGTAACCTCTTTCTCTAAGTTGGATTTACCCAGCTAGACTGTTTGTCTCAGGTATACGTACTCATCAACAACTTCGAGCGTAGAGTCTCCAACTTTGAGTGGATTGGGTACAACAAGGGCGTTAGACATAATTTTCGTCTTATCCATGTTCATTTTAAGACCCACTTGTTGTAAAACTCTACTGAGGTTATTAAGCATCGTGCCGAGATCTTCCAGGGTCTCAGCCATTACGACAATATCGTCGGCAAATCGAAGGTGGGTCATGTACTCGCCATTGATGTTGATGCCAAGTCCTTTCCAGTCCAGGAGTTTGAAGACGTCTTCCAATGCAGCGGTGAACAGTTTAGAAGATATGACGTCTCCCTGTCTCACTCCTCGCTGCAATTAGATAGGTTTCGAGTCCTGGTCCTGAAGACGAACTGACAGAGTGGCGTTTTTGTACTGATCCTTCAACACTTCAATGTACCGATAGTCGACTGGGCACCTCTGGAGAGATCGTAGCACGGCCCACGTCTCGATCGAATCGAAGGCCTTCTCATAGTCCACAAACGCCAGGCAAAGTGGCTGTTTATACTCTTCGGTCTTCTGTATAACTTGCCGTATCGTATGTATGTGGTCTATGGTACTGAAGCCTTTACGAAAACCGGCTTGTTCGGGAGGCTGGAAGTCGTCGAGCCTGCGCGCGAGACGGTTCGTAATGACTCTCGAGAACAGCTTATAGACATGGCTCAGAAGTGAGATAGGTCTGTAATTCTTCAGCAGGGTCTTATAACCCTTTTTGAAGAAGAGTACCACCACACTTCTGTGCCATGCCTGTGGCGTTTTCCCTTCGAGTATGACAGAATTAAACAGCTTCTGAAGAGCTTTAAGCACTGGCCTTCCGCCTGCTTTCAGAAGCTCAGCCGTAATTCCATCGTGCCCGGGTGCCTTGTTGTTTCTAAGCTGTCTGAGAGCCATTCTAATCTCGTACGAGCTGACGTCCGTCCCAGTGTAACCTGCTCAATTCTTCTTCGAATTCTGCAACCTTCTCGTCGGTCCGCAATGTGCGCGTGTTATAAGTTGCCAGGGCCAGAGGTCGTCGTTGTTGGTAGCTCGACATCTGCCGGGAATTCTTCGCACCCCCTGCCCACCGTTACCATGGCCGCTGCCGGAGCCAGGAATAGCGGGGCCGCCGGGGACTAGGGGCCGGAGACTACTATTGTGATTCATGTTGATTCTTAGGGGGTTTTACCATAGTCGCCACGCTTGGCAGACGGGTTGGCGCCCACAGTAAGATGAAATAATACACAGAAGGACGCTGCTGCCCATCCTCTGGATTTCATTTCCCTTAGTCGCCTCTTACGACACCCACGGGAAGAGATGCGTCGGTAATATTCTTTTTAGGCCGGCACCGCACAGCTTACCACTTATGCTATCGACCTGAAATTTGGAATAGTTTTAGAATATAGTTACCCAACTTTATTGCACATGAAAAAATTTTGAAAAAAGTATGATTATTAAAGGGGGCCAAAATGGGGGGGCCCAAATTTCTAATTGTCGCTACTAGGTTGAGTGGGGTATCATATGAAAGGGGCTTTACTTGTACATTTTAAAATATATTTTTGTATTTTTTTAAGTTACTTAGTTTTCAAGTTATGATGAAAAATGTCAAAATAAATACCACTTCCCCCCCCCCCCTTATCTCTGAAGTTTGAGTAAGGAAAAATCTGAATTAATTACAGTTGACAGAAGTTTATGTAAACTTTACAGCAAAAATAAAACGATCTTTCTAAGTTGCACAGTTTTTTAGAAATCTGCAAAAAACCTTTACAAACAAATTTAGTTTTGCGGTCCTGAAAATGGACTTTATTGCTTCCAAAAATACTATAGGTATATCGGAACCCTCGGCGCGCGAGTCCGACTCGCACTTGACTGGTTTTTTCGTATGTCCCTACATTCCGTCCGCCAGGTCTGTCAGTAATAGCGACTCCATTACTCTGTTCGATCAATGGATACGTACTTTTGTAGAATTCTAGTTTTTTCTGGAAAAATGCTGGAAGTACCATAGTCACCTCGCTTGTTAGCGTTTTACGGCTGGCACCATGGACCGCGGTTGTAGGTGACCGCAGTAAGTAAGATGTAAGATACAAAAGAGGATGCTGCTGCCCATACTCTAGTTTATAACCCTTAGTAGCCTCTTACGACACCCACGGGTATGTATAGGTTGGTATTATTCTTTGCCGGCACTACACGGGACAGGTATTATTATTAGTAGTATTAGCAAGTAGTATGTACAATAAAATATGTAATCAGGTTGGTATTTACTTTGATCACAAATAAAAATTCTCATCTAGGGCTACAATGACAATCTCTCAAAAATAATTATAAAATATATTTTTTGATGAAATAGTTTTTATTGCGCGTGAAAGGTTGGATTTGGGAACAACGAATACAGGTCTGTCGTCGACAGAAGGTCACGGGCAACTGATCGGTGAAAGAAAGGAATAAAATAATTACTTCCGCAACGTATTAGACTGCGACAGATGTAGTGCGCGTGCACCAAAACTAAATGACGTAAGCGCCCGATATAAAATATCGACTTTTTGTAAAAACTAAGAAATAAAATAAAATTTTAGCTTTAGTCAACCCTAGCAACTACGAATACCTTTCTTTATACTTAATTTCAATACTTAAAACACCTCAGATTACACAAAAAGAGAAAGAAACGAAAATTGAAGAGGCAACTTTGGATTTTAATTTTGTGTAGTCGATTTTCAGTAATCATGTTTTGGTCTTGGTGATGCCCTCACATGAATGGTCAAGAAACACATACCTGAAAATCACGGCAAGAAACTGAGTAAATAAAAAGATATTTGTCTCTAAAATACCCAAAAAAAATGTACATATCGTCTTAAAAATTGGATGTAAATTCCAAAACTAACAGTGGCTGGTTCGTTAAAAGCGCAGCCTCGGTCGGGTCATTGCGCTGCGGGTTATTGCCCTCTGCGTAGGGCTAATTTTAAAATTTTCTGATTTTTTTTAAAGTAGAATTTTTTTTAAAGATTTTTTTTGCGTTCCTTTATCGTTACTGAAACACCCCACACGCTATAAAATTCATTCATATAAGTAATTCATACAAGTAAACAATTTTTCTCACAACTAATAGTAACCAATTAAGGTGAGGTCCCGTTTCAAGAACTTTTCTATAAAAGAGGGGTATCAAGTTGGATGGTCACGGAGTTTTTAAAATCAAAGAGCAAAAGCTTTTAGTATATCATATGGTAGAGAGGTACGGAATCCTTAGGGCGCGAGTCCGACTCGCACTTGGCCGGTTTTTTTTGTCCTAGTGCAAACTAGCATCGCTATCTGGTTGAACTTTCAAAAAGATGGTTGAAAACACCTTATTGGACGTGAATGATTAGAAGCGAGTATCTTATAACTGATTATGATAATTGTTTACGTTTTTCAAGATCCCCAGGTACTCACACGGAGAGATATTTATATTTTTGGATTCCTATAAAATAACAAATGAATCATTCAATCGCTTGGATATTTACTAAGGTACGAGTATGTCTTGGCTTGTGTGCAACCTCAAGCCGTAAGAATACAAGTTTAGTGTACATTACCATTAAATTTGTAATATTTTGATAATTAAAAGGCTCGTGAACGAACAGGTAGACAGGTAGACCCTTAAAATATGCCAGGTCAGGCTTTTTAATACGGTCTTATCGTTAAAGTTAATTGAGGGAAAAGGTCTATTTACACAATTATAATAATATCTTTAGGGACCTTACCAACTGAAATATACAAATACCTAACAAAATGATAATTTGTTTTTAAATGAGTCATAGACATACGAAATATGTAATATCCATAGAATTTGAAAATAATGAGACAGTACAAATAAAGGGATAAGTCTAAAATCATTAAATATTTCAATTTTTCTCACAACTAATAGTAACATTAGTAACCAATTAAGGTGAGCTCCCGTTTCAAGAACATTTCTATAAAAGAGGGGTCAAGTTCGGTCGCGGAGTTTTTAAAATCAAAGAGCAAAAGTTTTTAGTATATCATATGGTAGATAGGAACGGAACCCTTAGGGCGCGAGTCAGACTCGCACTTGGCCGGTTTTTTTAGTATTAACTCTGCCATTACGGGTCTCTTTTGGAGGACCAGGGGGGTACAATGGAATCCGTAATGCCGGTCCCAAGCCCGGATAAAAGAGGAGGGCACCAAGGGCGCAATGGTAATAGCTACTTCAGTTTCTATTGCCACTGTGACCTATAAACCCAGCGGCCCACCTAGGCCCAAAACTAGGAAACATGAGTGCGCCCAGCAAAAATAAACTACCCCAGGAGGGTACCGGCTCTGCCGGAGAATCCCTCCCCGGAGCACGCCCGGACCTGGCCTCGGCTGGGAATGGGAATGCTTCGGGCAGCCCTTCGTATTCTGGGGGGGGCAACTGTGCGCCAAACCCAACCAATGTTGGTGGCCTTCAGGGGAAACCCGAAGGCTCGAAAAATGCTATGGTGCCTGGGGAAACCCGTGCCAAAAATTTTACAGAATTTGAACAAGCCTGGCATTGGGCAGGTGGTACTGGGAAAGCGCCTCACGGCCTCCCCGAGCATGCTCAATGCCAGAGCAAACAACAGGCTGAGACGCCGTTCCAGGAGGTGCGGCGTAAGAAGCCAAATAAAAAACAGCGACTCAATGCTCGGCAACGCGCTGAGCAAGCTGCGTCGATGAACGAGCCCAATCTGCCGACAGTCCCGGCCTCCACAGGCCAGGGACCGAGTGCTGGAAGCGGGCAAGGCGCTGGCGTAGGGGCAACTCAACGACCAGTACCGCGCTCTGTGTTCCGTGCCGGTAGAGGGGGCACAGCCGCCTGGAAACAGAGGGCTGCTGTGGGACACGGGAAGGCAGACGAAACCGCTGTTGCTAAGAGGGCTCGTCTCGATGAGAGTAAATCCCCTCGAGGCGAGGCCAAAAAGCAACGTGTGGCGGAACCTCCTCGGGTCACGCCGCCATCCTACGTTTCCGCGGCGAAAACGGACATCGGCGTAGTTATACTCGCTGAAGGAAACAGGGTCATGGACGCCGAGGCCACGACCTGGATACAACGGCGTCTGCAATACCAGTTGGTGCAGGAAGCGGTGGGGCAGGCACGGGCACCGTCCGTGGTCAGCAAGGGCCCGGTTTTCAGGGGTAAGCCAACGCGGGTGGAGGGTGCTCTGAAGCTGTGGTGTGCTGATCAACGGACGGTGGACTGGGTGAGGTCGGCCATCTCCGACATGGCCCTGCCATCCGGCGAAAAGCTGGTACTCAGGAACGCGTCGGAGATGCCGAAGAGGGTACGCGTAGGGTTTCTGGTCCCAGACGCCGAAGGTATGTGGGGCAGTCCAACAGACATCGGTCATGCGCTCATGTACCAGAACTCCTGGGCAGGCTGTGACAAGTGGCTGGTTCTGCCTACCACTCAAAGACAGAAGGAGGGGTGGTTTGTGATAGCCTCCGTGCCGGAAGACATGGTTCCGGCCATCATGGCGGAAGGACGACGCCTGGCCTGCGGACTTGGTGCAATATACATCAAGTTCCAAGGGCCGGGAGGTAAGTTCTACGAACTCCCCCCTGGCGATACAGGAGCCGGTACATCCGAGCTCGTGCAAACAGGTACAAATGTGCCTAATTTACAAGCGGCTAAGGAGAAGACTGCTGGACTAGAGGAGGAGCAGTTACTCCTTAGCTCTCCCTGCCCCGACACCCGGGAGAGCGAGATGTTGGACAGTGAGCCCAACACCCCGTACTCGCTGGGTGAGGAGGCGGCGAGGGCGTTTGCCGAGATGGAGTTGGAGGTTGGCCGGGGGGCGGGGGAATCATCACCCAATGATGGCGATCCCCTCGTCGGCTAACCTCCAAATCCTCCAAACAAACCTTCACCACAGCGAAACAGCAACGGCTCAAATGCGAAAATGGGTGGAGGTTCACACTACAGCGATCGTACTGATCCAAGAGCCGTGGATCAGAGCAGGCCGAATAAGAGGCCTCTTCAATCTTGGAGGTAAGCTCTATACTACAAATGATCATGACATTCCTCGAACATGTATTTATACTACCGACAACGTAAGAGCACAACCACTCACGGAATTCTGTTCCAGAGACCTGTGTGCCATACGAGTACAAACTGAAGACGGGCAGCACTTGTCAGACTTGGTCGTTGCTTCGGCATACATGCCTGAGGGCGAGGACCCGCCGCCACATGACTTGACAAGGCTAGTCAGCTTCTGCGAGCACAATGGAATCGAAATCATAGTGGCAACCGACTCCAATGCACATCATACCTTATGGGGGATGGAAACATGCAACAACAGAGGTAAGACTCTTGTCGAATATCTGTTTACTACAAACCTTAACTTAGTGAATATAGGTTCAGAACCAACATTCGTCACGAGACGCAGTAGAACAATAATTGACCTAACGCTAGCATCTGACAAAGCGAAGTGTTTTATCGAGGGATGGCACGTATCCCCTGAGGCGTCGTGCTCAGACCATAGATGGATACGATTTCAATTACGAGTACATATTCCTCCCATACCGCCCCGCAGGAATCCTCGTAAAACCGATAGACTCAGGTACGCCAAAGCGTTGGACCAGAGACTAGCAAGGATAGACATTCCTGAGCGGCTGGAGGATGTAGCACAAATAGAAGCTAAGGTAAGCTCTCTTACGAACACATTAACTGATAGTTATGAAGATACATGCCCCCTAATCTCTCCACCACAGCACCCCCCTGGCAGCCAAGCATGGTGGGGTCCGGAGTTACAGCGTCTCAGACAAAAGGTTAGGCAGAAATTGAATAGGGCTATGAACACAACGGCAGACAAAGATTGGGACGCATATACGGCGGCAAAATCTAAATACAAAAAACGATTAAGATACAGGAGTACTGGATCATGGAGGAAATTCTCCAGCAGTATTGAAACCTTCGAACAAGCTAATCGGGTAAGGAAAGTCCTGGCTCAGCAGCCGTACTCCGAAATAGGAAGTCTCCGAAAACCCGATGGTACTTTTACAAGGTCGTCTGAGGAGATCCAACAAACCTTGCTTGAAACACACTTCCCAGGGTGTCAGTTGGTAGACGAAATAACATGGCAGGACTCAATGGTAACACCAACGGAGGACTGCTGGCAATACGCCCAGGAAATAGTTTCCTACGACAAACTAAACTGGGCAATACATAGCTTCCAACCGTATAAGGCAGCCGGACTAGACGGCATCTTCCCGGCTCTCCTTCAGTGGGATAAGGGAGGTAAATTACTACCTATACTACTGGCCATCCTAAGATCGTGCCTGGCACACAGATATATTCCCAAAGGTTGGAGGGAAGTGAAGGTAACATTCATCCCTAAGCCAGGTAAGGGTGATTATACAAACGCTAAATCTTACAGACCCATCAGCCTGACCTCGTTTTTATTAAAGACGCTGGAAAGGCTATGTGAAAGAGAATTACGAGACCATGTGCTCTTAAACATACCTATGCACAGCAACCAACACGCCTACACCTCTGGTAAGTCAACGGAATCTGCGTTACACATGGTGGTAACGCGGATTGAAGAGGCAATAGGTGCAAAAGCAATCTGTCTGGGCACCTTTATAGACATTGAAGGTGCTTTTGACAAAACTAATTTTACAAGTATCGCAGAGGCCCTGCAGAAGCACGGAGCCAACCCGGTAATGACAGAGTGGATAACGAACATGCTAAGCAAACGAACGGTTAGATTCGCTGGTAACGCCCAGGCGGCGATTGTGGTAAGGGGCTGCCCCCAGGGAGGCGTCCTGTCCCCGCTGCTGTGGAATCTGGTTATCAACGACCTCATAACCAAGCTAAACGCGAACCGCTACTACACCATAGGGTACGCAGATGACCTGGCAATACTGATCACAGGTAAGTTTGCCAATACAGTATGCGATCTCACTCAAACAGCCTTGCGTATTGTGGAGAGATGGTGTACAACCTACGACCTTTCAGTCAACCCAACTAAAACCGAAATGGTAATGTTTACACACAAACGAATACTGGGCAACTACCATTTACCCAGGCTGTTTGGCGCAACACTACAGCTTTCAACCGAGGTAAAGTATCTAGGCTTAATCCTGGACAACAAACTCAACTGGAGCAAGCACATTGATAACAAATTAGACAAGGCCAGCATCATCTTCTGGCAGTGCCATAGAATGATTGGTAAGCGTTGGGGTCTCTCACCGAGGATTATTCTATGGCTCTACTGTATGGTGATACGCCCTATCGTCAGCTACGGAGCTCTGGTCTGGTGGACAAGATGCGAACTCCGCACATGCATCAACAAATTACAAAAATTCCAAAGATTAGCTTGCATGGCGATCACGGGCTGTATGAGGACTACGCCTACTGCAGCCCTTGAAGCCCTGCTAGACCTTCCGCCGCTGAACCTGTTCATTAAACAGGAGGCAGCATGCTCTGTGGTACGTCTTAGAGCTCTGAACCTGTGGAACAAGAACAAGGTCCTGCACACGAGCATTCTTGAGAAAGCTTTCGTGGACATCCCGATACTGATGGCCACGAGTGACAGGATACCGAAACAGTATGTATTCGATAAAAAGTACAAGATCCAGCTGCATGAAGACGATAGCTACGAGGGCTTAAATCCCAGGGAGCTTAGGATCTTCACAGACGGGTCAAAGACGAGAACAGGTACTGGATCAGGCGTTTTCTCCGAAGACCTAAACATAAAAATAGCTACACCATTGGGCGCCTATAACACAGTTTTCCAGGCTGAATGTTTGGGGATATCAATGGCAGCTACAGCCATATTGTCTAGGAAGGTAAAAGAGAAATCAATACGAATCCTCTCGGACAGTATGGCGGTACTCCAAGCCCTGAGTAGCAACACCATGACTTCAGGGCTCATCTACCAATGCCATCAACTACTTGCTGAGGTATGTACTAGCAACCATCTGACCTTACAATGGATCAAAGGTCACAGTGGCTGCCGAGGTAACGACGCGGCGGACGAATTGGCTCGCAGGGGGTCGGACTCTAAGGCTATTGGACCTGAACCCATTATACCCATACCGGCGAGGCAGATTCGCACGCTGCTTAGAACAAGGACTTATTGCTTACACGAAACGAACTGGACCAGTCAAGACACGTGCAGGCAGGCGAGGGAAGCCTTACCTAGCATCAACAGTCGTCTGTCCCGCAAGCTGTTACGTCTTAGTAAATCGCAACTTAGACTGGCAACCGGCGCTATTACTGGTCACGGATCTTTTAACAAACATCTTTTTGTATTAGGTGTTACTGACAGTCCTCTTTGCAGAGCCTGCTTGAAGACAGATGAAACAGCTGCTCACGTCCTTCTGGAGTGCACGGAGTTAGCCACATACAGGGCAAAGTACCTTGGTGTTCCCGGGGGCCTTCCTGAAGTAGCGAGCAACGTCACCGGCTTGCTGGGCTTTCTTCAGGAAATCGGGTGGCTTGAGTAATCGCTGTTCTACCCACACGCAAAATAGGCGCATTGACGTCGAGTTGCGGAAAATAGCCCAACGCACAATTACAATTACAATTACATAGTATTAACTCAGCAAGTGTTGTAACATTTTGGAATCCTGATCAAAGGCGCTAACTTTTCATGTCGCTTGCCAAAGTGCTCTATTACGTTTTTTTTCAAAGGAGGCCGTGTTCGGCATTAAAGTGTTATTTCTCGAAAACTTGGGGCATTTGTGTTATTATTTTTGACTGTCATTACAGATAATGTTATTCAGGATTATGAAAACATAATTTAAATGACAATAATAACGAACATGAGCGACAGGAACAGTAAAATGGTTACAGTATTAAGATTTTCTGTTTTTTTTAAACGTTGCTAATTTTTAGAGTACAAGGTATGGATTTTTTTTACTTTCTGATGATCATTACCACCTATCCTTTCGCCCCTTTGCGGCTTGACGTTGATTTTTGGGACACCCTTTATAAAATATCGCTAGTTATAAACGTAAAACGAAAGTTTACAACGATATTCGGTACGCGGTGGACAATAGAATAAAAGCAAACCGTTCGATCGAAGGGAATTCGAAAATAATATAATTTTTCTGATTTTTGAACCTCTACAGTACAGACACCATCACACTTAATTGCTCAATCTTCTACGTAGCCGTACTTAGGCATTAGTATCCCACTGCTGGACCGAGAACTCCTTCTTACACGAGTAAGCACCCACATCTAGCGCGGCTTCAATCGATATGGTCGACACCATTTAGTACTTGTATCTCGAATGCCTATTTATGGCATACGCCACAGGTGTTCGCTCCCCAGAGCATTCAATTACATGCAAGCACGCTTATGGAAAAGAGCTTATAGTCTCAAAATACTAAAATTATGAAAACTAACTTGAATATTCATTAAAGGTCTGCGTAAGGAACACAGTGGGGCCGATGACCATCTCCTCCTTGATCTGATGATCTTCGTACAGGCTGTAGGCTCCATCCGGGTCCAAGTGTAACTCGTCCACATGATGCTGTGTTTCTTCAGGTTCTAGTTTGATTTTCTGTTCATCTGTAATAAATAGATACATATTTAAATATTATCAATTTAGAATTATCACTATTATAGTTAGGGTGCTGGCTGCAATTTGGGTATATGATTTGCTCATGATTCATATTAATAGGGTTGATAGATCAGCTCAATACGAATCGATTTGGTTCTTACAAGTTTTCTGTGCGTCGCTGCGTTTTTGAGTTAAAGCAAAAAAAAAACCAGCCAAGTGCGAATCGGACTCGCGCACTGAGGGTTCCGTACCACCACATAAACATAATTGTATTAGTTGAAATTTCAGTAAGTTAATGTGCTAGATTTTTTGAGTCCGACACGCGCTTGAACAAATTTATTTATTTGTAGCTTATGCACTATAAACATACCAATAATCAAGTTTGTAAGTGTTCCCGTTTTTAAATAGAACTAAAACAAAAATCGCCTTAGCGACCATCCAACTTGACCCCTCTCTTATATGAATGTTCTTGAAACGGGAGCTCACCACAATTGGTTACCATTAGTTGTGAGAAAAGTTGTAATATTTAATGATTTCAGACTTTTCCCATTATTTGTACTGTGAGACCTAGCTTCTTGCCATATTTCATAATTTTAGGTCTACGGGAAGTACCCTGTAGGTTTTGCATTTTTGAATAAATGTATGGAGATGAGGACATAAAATGCCATATCTTTTGATTGCGTCGTTGTAAAAATATTGAAATTTTCAGATCTTGTGTGGTTCATGAATCCTAATATGTGGTATTAATTTCAACCTGATACCTTTACCCGTTCGTGAGTTAAAGGGTCTTGACAGACAGACAGACAGACAGACGGACAACAAAGTGATCCTATAAGGGTTCCGTTTTTTTCTTTTGAGGTACGGAACTCTAAAAATGAAAATAAGATACTAAATAATGTTTTTAGGGTTCCGATACCAAAATGGTAAAAAAAAGGAACCCTTATGGTGCCGCTCTGTCTGTCTGTCCGTCTGTCTGTCACACCTCTATATCTCAGCAACCACTTATGCTATCAACCTGAAATTTGGAATAGTTTTAGAATATAGTTGCCCAACTTAATTGCACAAGAAAAAATTTTGAAAAAAGTATGATTATTAATATAAAGGGGGCCAAAATAGGGGGGGCCAAATTTCAAATTGTCGCTACTAGGTCGAGTGGGGTATCATATGAAAGGGCTTTACTTGTACATTTTAAAATATATTTTTGTATTTTTTTAAATTTCTTAGTTTTAAAGTTATGATGAAAAATGTCAAGAAAAATACCATTCCCCCCCCCCCTTATCTCCGAAGTTTGAGTAAGGAAAAATCTGAATTAATTACAGTTGACAGAAGTTTATATAAACTTTACAGCAAAAATAAAACGATCTTTCTAAGTTGCACAGTTTTTCAGAAATCTGCAAAAAACCTTTACAAACAAATTTAGTTTTGCGGTCCTGAAAATGGACTTTATTGCTTCCAAAAATACTATAGGTATATCGGAACCCTCGGCGCGCGAGTCCGACTCGCACTTGACCGGTTTTTTTTTTTTTTGTCTAGCTTTGTGGCTCCTGTTTAAAATACTTCTGAAGATGTAGAAAATCGAAGAGGCAGACATGCAGGGCTCTGCATTATCACGGGACGAAGTAGTGAATTATTGCATTTTGAAGGGCTGTAACTTTACGACGCAGGGCTATTATGGTGGCAGACCATTTTTCTGGGGTTTCATACATCGTATTTTAATCAGATAGTCATAGTCTGCCAGGTGTACGTTTCATTGTCAAATTTCAAAATAGTTAAAAGTTAATTTCTCAAAAACGCAGGGGTGTGGATGTCCGCCAATATTTTTTGTATCTTTTAGAGGATGCTCCTTATCATCAGTCAAAGAGGCAGACATGAGCAAATCATATAGCAATTTGTCCTTCATCACCCTTACTATTAGGGTTACATACATACCTAAATTACCTAAACAGACATTCTTATCATCCTATTTTCAAAATTTTGAATTGGTGATGTTTTAATTGACTTTATCACGATACGGGATTTTTGTGCCATCCTGAAATATCGGCGCTGCTACAAGCACCATGATCACAGTTGAATACCGGGAGCTCACTAAAATCCTATATCATGGTAAGATATAGGAGTTCCCGTCAAAATTTTATCATAACAATTCCATTATAGCTAAAGCCTCTAGAATGCTTGGATTTCTCATTCGGAATACTCGTAGTAAATTTGCTAGGCAACCTAAGACAAAGATAATGTTGTATAACACCCTCGTTAGAAGCAACTTACGAGTATTGCTCCCAGGTATGGAATCCTCATTATGACATCCACAGAGACAGAATCGAGAGGATTCAGAAGCGATTTCTTACTCATCTTGCGTATTTATTTCATAAGCATCGTACTTTGACTTCTTATCGTAAACGTTTAGAATTTTATAAGGTAACATCTCTCTCTGACAGGCGAAAGGTGTTAGATTTAACCTTCTTCTATAAGATCTTAAACAATCACTTGAATTGTCCTGAGCTACCTAGTAATATCAACTTTGCAACCCCTAGGAAGATGCCTCGCTCCAGTTTCTTTAAATTGTTTACGAATAACGCTTACAAGAGCAATCTAGGCCTAAATGCTCCTATTTCCAGGATGATTAAATTCTTCAACTTCTTACCTAGGACTGCGAATGTTGATATTTTTCATGACAATATTTTATATTTTAAAAAGAAAATACTAATGGTTTTGTAAAGTTCGTGTAAACTATCCTTTTAAATAATATGGTTGGTATAACTTTAAATTTTAAACTTTAAATTGTATTGCAGTATCAATCAGTGGCTATTTGATTGAGAGTACAAAGTAACTTTTCTAAGTCCTCTCAATCAAATACCCACCTAAATTTGCTCTTCTCTTGTTCCTAAACTCTTTGGACATATTTGTGCATGCTGTGCTCTCCTGTAAGTGATGAGGCACCTGTTCTTGTAAATTGTAAGCAACCTATGTAATCAATGTGCAAGAACGTTTGCGATACCTTGGTGTTGACCGCTCTCGTGATTTGCGATCCAAGACTGATAATGTGTTGGAAATACCCTTTACTCGGTCAGGCTACTACAAGGAATCTTTCACTTTAAAAGCTATCAGTCTCTGGAATGATCTGCCATCTGAGATTCGTCACTCCAAGTCACTATCTATTTTTAAATCTAAACTGCATAACTTCTTACTTAATAAAATTGTACCTTAGTTTGCAACTGAGTTTGTATATATTTATATGTTATCTATTTGTCTATATATTTTATATATATTTTAATATGTATTTTTATTTATTTATTTGTGTATATTTTGTTTTAATTGTAGTTGTATTTACATTAAATATTATCTATATATTGGCATTGGCACACTACTACAGTTACTATTTACATTCTCCTACAAGCAACTAAGGTTGTCTGGAAGAGATCGCTTTAAGCGATAAGACCGCCTTTGTCCACCCTAGTTTTAAGAGTCTCCTGTGTATTGTTTTGTTTTTGTGTGACAATAAAGAATTTATCTATCTATCTATCAATGTGCACTCGTTGTTGGAAAGCCTAATAAATAAAATAAAATAACAATGACCCCTAAACAATAAAAAAGGATAATTAAAAAACCAACCAGCAATATCCTTATTCAATATTGGATACTGTTGAACCAGGTAACTCAAACTTTGACATTTAAATAATATAGGGTGGACGCACCAGTCCCAACCCAGACTTTAATAGGTGACCAAATAAACCTGCCCGCTGGTATGGTGGCCCAGGACAATTCTAAGTACCGCTCGAGCGGACCTAGAAAAACTACAGAGACTTGCTTGCATCTGCATCACGGGTGCAATGCGTACCACACCAACAGCCGCTCTGCAGGTGATGCTACACCTGCCACCGCTACACCTATACATACAACAGGAGGCAACTCTAGCATCACTCAGACTGGGACTAGGGACACTAAGCACAGACTCCAGAATTCACCACACAAAAATAAAAGACAAGGCCTTAAGCCACCAGCCGCTTTTAGCCGCACCATGTGACAGGATACCTAAACAAAACACCTTCAACAAAACATATAATCATAAACCTGCAAGAAGAGACACATGACTACTCAGGTATTAATGAACTGCGCATATATACTGATGGGTCAAAAACAAAACTGGGCACAGGTGCAGGCACATACAATATCTTAACATAGAAATATCAAGTGCCCTAGGACAATATAGTCAATATAACACGGTAAACCAAGCTGAATGTGTCGGCATTATACAAGCTGTACAAGCAATAACAGCAAGGAACATCACTAATACAAGCATTCGTATAGTCTCGGACAGCGCATCGGTACTCCAAACGCTGAGAGGTAGCTATACAACCTCAGGACTAATATTACAATGCCATGAAGAATTACAGAAGTCATCACAAAAGAACAACATAACATTACAATGGATAAAAGGACATAGTGGTTCTCTGGGAAATGACGCGGCAGATCAATTGGCAAGGGGAGGATCCAACGAGATCTATGAAGGACCAGAACCAATGCTGCCGCTACCTTTCAACCAGTTTCGAACATGGATACGAGAAAAAGCATTAAATGAAGCAGACAAACAATGGAATGATATTGCAACATGGAAACAATCCAAAAAAATTATAACATCAACTAACACACGCTTAACAAGACGACTACTACAGATGAACAGGACAAAGCTCCGCAATGTAGCATAGCAGGCACAATAACAGGACACATTGCTCTCAACAAACACTACCACAATATAGGTATAACAGACAGCCCTCTATGTAGGGCCTGCATGGAAACTGACGAAACCATTGAACACGTCATTCAGGAATGCAAAGTAATTAATAGCATCAGAGAAAACACACTTGGAACAGACATAACCCAACAGTCCTGACTGAGTTCTGGCAACAGTTAGGGTGGCAAACTTGATGGCCACATAGGCCCACGCACAATGGTCCTTACAGGACTAAGTGCGGAAACCACACACTTAAGGTGATTACAGCCCTAAAATTAGAAGCTACGTGATCGTCAATGCAAATATCGACTTTATTGACACGTCAATAGCGTTCATATAAGAGTGCTCTTCAACGTGGCTGTTACGACCAACGTCGAGACTCTCACCCGTAAAAAAGGGGAATTTATTGATTTTATACCACATTAATAATTATTTTTTCAAATTTTTTACTTAAATTTCAGAAACCGTAAAATATAGAATTTTTGGCTAGAAGAAGCATCAAAATCATTTTAGACGTTTACGCCTTCGAAGCAATAGGATATTTTTTGCGTAAAATAAGAGGAGAGAGAAGATTTTTTTCTGGCAAACCTAACAGTTATAATAAAAATAGTCTACTTAAAAATTATTGTTTATCATATTGATTGACCCATGAATATTTTTTTGTAACGATTGGACGAAGAAGAAGAAGTTTGCATACAAAGTTAGCTCATTTTTGCAATTTGAGGGTTATAATCGTCTTAACTTAGAACTTAAACCTGCCTAATTTAATTTCGCAACTTTTTAGATTTTATGCTGGCATTAAGGGTCCTCTGGATAAAAAGAAACTTCAACTGGTGCATCCTCCCTATTAACGAATTTTGGAAGATACCTTTTTAATGCCTAAAATTACCTGAAGTATGTCAAGATCGTAGCAGGTGGAGGGCTGTGATCTCTGCCTACCCCGACGGGAAAGGGGCGTGATGTTATTTATGTATGTATTACCTGATTTGATAGGGACTGTTAGAGTATATTTTATTTACCTGCACTAGATGGGTTAAGTATGGGAGTGATGCGCTCATGTATCCCGTAGTTGATGAACTTATGCCTTTCTAGGAATGTGTGAGTGCGTAACACTAGAGCTGGGTCGCTGTTGTATGAGGCCTGCAAGTAAAAAAACAATTTGCCGTATGAAAAATACGTAAATCAATAGCTACAGTTAGTAAGATTTATAATGTCTCTTCTTTTCTCTTTTAGTTAGGTTCTCAATGGGCCGATAGTATTCTGACTTATAATAAGTTAAACAGATTCTGACCTCTATCTTTTGAACAGCATATTCTGTAAGTTGCTTTTTAAGGTTCTCAAACCACATTTTCAAAATCCTGTTCCTGACCTCAACTACAGCAAGACTAGAAGGCCCTTGGAGATCTGAGAAGAATTCCATCTCCAGGGGAGACATCTTGTCAAATGGCAGAGGAGGTGGAAAGGCTGCTCCCTCCAAACTGTAAAATAAATTGTGTTAGGAAATTTTGGACTAAATATCAGACTTTTTCAAACAGAAATTGAAGCATGCTAATATTGGAGAGAAATATAGGCCATATTATTCCATCTTTTAAGGCTCATTTTCGTTAAAATAAGCTTAGTAGCACCCTAGTGAGGTGATCCGTTTTCCATACAAAAATTCAAATGACTTGCATTCTTACGCGGGACATAAAATTCTGTTGAAAAACGAACGAATACTGCTATTTTTAGTAAAAATTTTCGCTAATTAATACAAAAATACAGTTAATGTACTGAAAACACTTTTGTTCGGAATTTATGGTTCAATATTACGATTGTGGGCGTGCGGTCAAAACACGTTAGTATTATATAGTCTAAGGTCAAAACTGTACGGTTGTGCTTTGTGTGCATGTGTGAGTGATCGTACTCAAGTAAACACGGACTGACGAGAGTAATTGACCTTAGTGGACATATGGAGATATTTTTCTTATCGAAATTGTTGTTAGGCGTTGAAGTTGCACGATGAAATTTACGCGAAAAAAATAAATAAATAAATAATTTTGATTGGGTGCCACCAAATTTGAGTAAATTTTTACCAAATAATATCCACCAAATTTTGTCTACCAAAATGGATGAATGTACACCAAATTTGCTTCTGGCACTTCGCCGGCCGCTGCCGCGGCACGCTCGCTCGGCTGTGCGTTGTGGTCGCAAGATAACCTAACACAACCTAACCGAGCCGGTTACCCAAATTTGGTGTACGTTCAGCCAATTTGGTGTACATTCATCCATTTTCTCTGAAGTGTATTAGGGTATAAAAAATATTTTGGGAATCATTTAATTTGTAGCCGATAGTATTTACCCAGATTTGCAGCAGTTTAAAATTTATGGGCGCTGAGTTATTGCTGATAAACTGTTTTTTTTTTTCACTTTTTTTAGTTTTGTGCAAAAGAAAAACAACAAAGGAAGGCTCTTACGAGAAAGGTCACTATGACTTTTTTAAAGTGTATCAAATTCCTGACAGTTTGAATCCTGATCCAATTTTGTAGATTTAATAGCTCCCAAGATACAGGGCTTTCAATGTTCTCCATTTTTCCCAAAAAGTTTAAAAATGGGAAATGGCAGATTTTTTACCAAAATATCATGAGGTATCTACGAGGAATTAATGGGAAATGAAGTTGTAGCAAATTTAATTACGTTGATCTTGAAGCTGAAGGTACGTCTGTAGGCGTGATAGTTAGTTCAATGACGACCACAAACCAAACAAACCTTATCTATTTGTTTATTATCTATTATCTAGTTACATTACATATAATGCTAATCTAACCAATACTTCGACAAGAGGGTCACTCAAAATAATGATCTTGTCGAGAACTATCATCTGTCCCTACAAACTAGTAGCCTAGGATTGCTAGTTTCTAAGATATGACAGTTTTTGTTTTTACAGCTGTCACTCGAAATGAAGATCTTTTCTAGACCACTAGTTTGTATTTGTCCCTACAAACTAGTGGTCTAGGATGGCTAGTTTCCGAGATATGACCATTTTCGTTTCGACAGCTGCCACTCAAAATGAAGATCTTGTCGAGACCTATTATTTGTCCCTACAGACTAGTTGTCTAGGATGGCTAGTTTCCGAGATATGACCATTTTCGTTTTGACAGCTGTCACTCGAAATCATGATCTTGTCGAGATCAATTATTTGTCCCTGCGGACTAGTAGTCTAGGATGGCTAGTTTCCGAGATACGACCATTTTCGTTTTGACAGCTGTCACTCAAAATGAAGATTGAGACCTATCATGCAAATATATATTTTCTGTTTGCCACCTCGCAGGGCAGTAAAGCCAGCAGCTCCGGGTTGAACGTACGTCAACGTCAACGCCATAAAATCGGACGCCGAGGGCTTGGATGGTATTGGTCGAAAGATGATAGTGTTGACTCTAGAAACAGTGTCTCCTATTCTGTCATATCTTTAATACCTCACTAGATACTACTTCCTTTCCTAATGTCTGGCGTCAAGCTTATGTAATACCTCTCCAAAAAATTTACAATCCTTCACATCCTTCCCATTATCGCCCAATTTCTATCCTGCCGTTTTTATCGAAAGTCTTTGGGCGCCTGGTACACCAACAACTCTGTATCTTTCTACAACGTAATCAGCTTCTCAGTCCCTTCCAATCAGGCTTTCGACTTGGACACAGCACAGTCAGCGCTTTGATTAAGGTCACTGATGACATCCGATTCGGTATGGAAAAGCAGTTAGTAACTGTCCTCGTACTTCTTGATTTCAGCAATGCTTTTAATTCTATAGATTTCGATATTCTTCTTAGTATATTATCCTCACTAAATATTTCTCCAATCATCGATAAATGGTTCCGCAGCTACCTTAGTGGCCGCCAGCAGTGCGTTCGGTTAGACAATGCATCATCTACCTTCTGTCCCATTCATAGGTCCCATTACTACTGGTGTGCCGCAGGGTGGAGTGCTTTCTCCCCTCCTTTTCTCGATTTTTATAAATTCTATTACTTCTTACATATCTTCCCCCTTTCACCTCTACGCTGATGATCTTCAGTTATACTGCCAAGGTCCGGCTGATAAGGTCTCAGACGTTATTTTCTCTATAAATAATGATCTTGCAAAAATTCACAACTGGAGCAAATCCTTTGGTCTAACTGTTAATCCAGCTAAGTCTCAGGTCATTATCGTCGGTGGGACAAAGCAACTAGATCGGATATCATTTACAAACCTTCCCCCTGTAATACTGAATAACTGCCAATTGCCGTTTGTGGATGTTGTCAAGAACCTGGGTTTGCTAATTGACAAAAATCTTTCCTGGCATCCTCAAGTGGAAACCGTTTGTCGTAAAACTTTTGCTGTGTTTGGGTCGATGAAAAGATGGAAAAATCTTCTTCCCGTAAAAACTAAAACTTAGCTCGTTAATTCCTTAGTCCTTCCGATCCTAGATTATGCAGATATCAGTTACTTGGATTTATCCCAGCTCCTTTTGAACAAACTCGATCGGCTGCAAAACATGTGTATACTCGTACGTTTCATTTTCGGTCTTAGGAAATACGATCATGTATCTGAGTATAGGAAAAAACTATAGTACATTGTTCATCGAGAGAAGAAAGTGACCGATTCCCAACAAGGGTGTCGTTTGAGCCCTGAGGCGAAGCCGAAGGGCTCAATACACCCGAGTTGGGAATCGCACTTTCTTTCGAGTGATACATAGTGCTTTATACTTCACCTACGAGGAAAATATTTTAGATTTCCTTTTCAGATATGATGTAAGTTTTTTGTATTCCATTGTACTGATATTATGTCTTGCCAATATGGTACTTTTCAACATGGAATACAAAGACTTGGCTTATATTTATACGCTTTTTCACTATATAAGCAAGCAAAACAGTTTCCGAAAATCAATGCGCTTTTTCCTCGCTTTTTCAACTTATAAAACTATCACATACCTCATTGTTGTATTTTTTCGAGATTTTTCAGGCAATCAATAACCGCTTGCGCACTTTCTTGTAGTTCTAGCGGCGTCAAAAACTCTTCAGCACTGTCACTATTTGACGACATTTTTTATAAAAAGCACGCACCAACAAAACTACAATTAAAACTTCCAACAACTTTGTAAAGAAAACAGGGGTCCAATTTTTGAAAATCACTGGGTGATAAAATATCGCTTGGAGGTTTAAACTTTTTTATTTTACCCTGATAGTGTTAAAATGTTAGTAATACTTTATAAAATTTAACAATTAAACACTAATTTATATTTATGCATTATAATTTTTCCCTGTTGATAAGAAAAGAACAGAAATTTTGATTTTATTGAGTAACATTTTATCACATGGTGATTTTCAAGAATAGGTACCTAATTCGCGCGTGCGCTTTCGTTCCACATTTTGGTTTCGTTCTTTTTTCAAATTAATGGTTTTCTCAGAAAAGTGTAGGTGGCTAGCATCATTTCGTGGACTTAGAGATAAAAACTTTTTCTTTTTTTGGCATTATGATATTAAAATAGGTTATCGACAGATTTTGATCTAAATTTAAGAAAAAAAACACGTTAACAATGGATTTTCATACAAAATTCCATCCCGCTAAAACACGTTAACAATGGATTTCCATACAACTTTTCCCCCCGCATATTTATACCATAGAAATGACGTATCTTCTCCTTAGTTTTTAAAACAGGACTGAGGTACTTTCCGAGAAGGTGAAGTATAAAAACTATTACCGATTCGTCAGCGACGTTACGTACATGCCCTCTCTTTACTATTCAACATCCTCAACTCTCCGGTTTCTCCTCCATACCTCGGTGAAAATTTTGATTATTTAGGGTCAAATCACCTCTTAGCTTCCAGGTCTAAAAACGATAATTTGCTAACCACAACATTCGCAACATCTAATTTCTATTATAATTCGTTTACAAAAATGTCAGCCCGATTGTGGAATGAACTACCACGTGACATTTGTCAAGCAAAAACCATTAATGCTTTCAAATCTAAATTGATCGAATACTACCTAAAGAAAGAGGAAAGTTGTCTGTAGGAAAATAGGACACTTATTTGCATTTTGTTGTTATATTATTTACTAGCTGTTGCCCGCATTTCCGTCCGCGTGGGGTTCAGAAAAAGTAGCTAATGACTTTTCCCATGGTTCATCATCTACATAAATAATTTGCCAGACGCTTTTAATAAACACTGTGCCTTATTCGCAGATGACGTTTCAATTTTGATAACCTGCAAAGGCTCCTCTGAGTTAACATCAAAAGCTCAAAACATTTTGACTAACGTAAATCAATGGATGACGGACCACTGTTTAGAAATAAACTCTAATAAAACCAAAGTCATGCAATTTCGACCATATCAGAAAGCGGCTTTAGACGTTAATATTTCATATAATAATACGACACTCGAATGTGTTAGTAATTTTAGCTTATTAGGTCTGAATATTGATACCCATATCAACTGGAAAAATCATATTCAAAAAATAAAGTCTAAGTTATCAAGCTTCACGTTCGCTCTCCGTGAATTGAAAAAACCACCGATTTAGGAACTGCCCTCTCGGTTTATTATGCATATATGCACTCAAGATTAACCTACGGCATTATTCTTTGGGGCAATAGCACAAACGTATCAGATCTCTTCATATTACAAAAAAAATGTATACGCATATTAGGAAATTTAAAAAATGATGAAAGCTGTAGGTCGACCTTTACTAAATTGAAAATTTTAACTTTAACCTCTCTATACATTCTAGAAGCTTGCAAATTTATTAAGAACAACCCGCAGTTCTACGAAATGGAAGATAATCAGCCCCGACTGTACCCTCGCAGGTATAAAACAAATAAAATCAATAATATACCTTCTAAATTAAAAATACACAGTTCTGGCCCTTTAAGTGTATCAATAAAAATATATAATCATTTACCGCTAAATATAAGAATAGAAAATTCTTATAATAAGATGATAAAACTATTAAAAGAATACCTAATAAATAAAACTTACTATACTTTAAACGAATATTTCAATGATAAAAATAAATAAACTAAAAAAATATACCTACATTATATAAATACATAATTAAATATTGTTGATAACTATTTAAAATCTCGGTCTATCTCAATTATTGCAATGCCTCTGAAAATGGGCTCATATGAGATACCTTATTTATAATACCATCTTGTTATGAAGGCAATAAATGTATTGAGTATTGAGTATTGGTTCAAACTATCTACGTACCAAGTTTATATCACAATCGGTTTATCGGATTAGTCATAAAAGCTTAACAGACAGACAGACAGTACAGTTCTCGCCTTTATATTATTAGGTATGCAGAGTACCGATAGTACTGATTTTTGTAAATTAAACACGTCTTGTTTACGTGTGGACTGTTAGGTCGCCCACTATCCTCGTAAGTGTAAAATTATAGTCGAATTCCACGCGGATGAACTATGATACGGGTTTTTATTTTATTTGAATAGATCAATACAAAACAAAGCCTAACTAAATCTGAGGCTGTCACTTTAGCTTCTGTGGCAACTGAAAAGAGCGGTACAAAGTCCAACGTGGCTTCACATGCTTTTAACTGTACATGTACCTGCATACAAAACTGTTGGACTTGTTTCTCCCAATAAAAGACAATTCATAAAAAACAATGATTCACATCTCTCTTTATTTATTTAAGTATTTTGTTTATAAGTACCTACTTCCTAAGTTTTCAAAACTTTAGAACTTTCATAATTTTTTTTACATTTTTGCACTGCCATGCCGAAACAGGATTTTTTTTATTATTTTTATAATAAAACTAAATCTAGATTTTACCAATCTTTAGCTGTACCCACAACTTTTACACAAACTACTGGACCGGATCAAACGGAATTTTCAACAACGTATTTGGCTTTCTTCCGTACAAATATAAGCTTTGTTTGATTTCAGCTCGGTTTCACAGCTTGAAACTTTGAAGTCGCCCATTTTCTGTTTGAGTGAACCGATTGCAATAAAAAAAGTTCAAATATTGCACGAAAGCAACCCAAATACGTTATTGAAAACTCCGTTTAATTCGTTCAAGTACTTTGTGAGGTATTGGTGTGGCCGCTTAAAATTTCGCGAATCTTTGGTGTGAATGAACCGTTTGCAATGGAATAAAGCTTATATGTTGCACAGAAAGAAGCCTAACGCGTCATTGAAAACCTCGTTTGAACCAGTTCAGTAGGTGAGTTCTTGGTTCTGAAGTTTGAAACTTTGCATATCTTCTGTCAGAGTGAACCTTTTGCAATGAAACTAAGCTTGTTTATTGCACAGAAGTAAGCGAAACGCGTTACTGAAAGCCACGTTTGAATCTGCTCAAAAGTTTGTGAGTTATTCGCGCCTTTGCTTGAAACTTTGCGTAACTTCTATCCGAGTGAACCGTTTTCTACTAACCTAAGCTTATATGTTGCACGGAAGTACCTAATCCAAGCACGTCATGGAAATGCCAGTTGGAATAGGTACAGTAGTTTGTGTTGGCACTGTCTATTGAAATTTCGGGCATTTTCTGTCTGAGTGAACCGTTTTCAATGAAAGTAAGCTAATACATTGCAAAGAATTAAGCTAAACACGTTATTGAAAACCCCGTTTAAATCCGTTTAGTAGTTGGCGAGTTATTGGGGCCGCCGCTTGAAACTTAGTGAATTTTATGTCTGAGTGAACTGTTTGCAATGAAACTAAGCATACATGTTGCATGGAGCAGCCAAATACGTTACTGAAAACCTCGTTTTAATCGGTGCAGTTGCTTGTGAGATATTGGCGCTTCCGCTGGAAATTTCACGCACCTGTCTGAGTGAGCCGTTTTCAATGAAAGTAAGCTAATATGTTGCATCATCATAATCATATCGTGTGGGTTGCAAGGTCGATGAATGAACTCACAAACCCTGGTGTCAGAGTAAAGAAGAAGAAAGAAGTAAGCTTGACAGTTCATTCAAAACCCTGTTTGAATCCGTTCAATAGTTTGTGAGTTATTTGCGCCGTCGCATGAAACTTAGCGTACCTTCTGTCTGAGTGAACCGTTTGCAATGAAACTAAACTTTTATGTTGCACAAAAGTAAGCCGAATTCGTAATTAAAAACTCAGTTTGAATCGGTTTGCGAATTATTGTCGTACAGGCAATTTAATACTTTACATTGGTGTAGCTTCTGATTGAGTGAACCGATTTGAATGAAACATAGCCTATATATTGCTCAGACCTAAGCTTAATCTATCTCCGAAAACCGCAAGAAAATCCGTTCAGTAGTTTCGGAGTTTATCGAAAACATACAGACAGACAGACAGACAAAGTTCAGAAAACATATTTTTGAGTTTTATTAGTCGTTTCTTATCGCTCACACTAATTTTTGTATAAATTTATCAAAAGTACAGACACGCGGTTTCTACTCTTTTATTATATGTATATAGATATAATGTATGTATATATATATATATAAAGGTATATATTTTTATGTTTATTTATGTATATTACATCTGTGTATATGTGTATTATTTTATGTAAGTATATATGTGTATTTATTTATTCTATGTCTGTATTTAAGTATTTTGGTAAGTAAGTTTATTGTTTGATTTTATGTACCAAATTTTTTTTTTTTCAAATTAGTCTAACTTAGTTAAGCAAACTCTGCTCTACTCGTGTCCATCTCAGCGATTCCCAGTCCTAAGGTTGCCTGGAAGAGTTTGCTCTAAGCAATAAGGCCGCCTTTGCGCGCAATTAGATATAAGGTTTCTTACGCAATTTGTGTGCAATAAAGAGTTTCTATCTATCTATGTTTTTGTGGTCTGATTGAAGTCTTAGAGCCCAATTAAGGACATATTTTATATCTACTATTCAGTAGCCTTCGAGACCATCTAAGTTACTAGGAGGTTCGGTTTCTATGGTTAACTCGTTTTTCTCCACTTCTGGATCCTGAGGTAGCCAAGCCCAAGTAACAAGTTTTGAACAGGCCTCTTGTTTTGAAGTTTAATTTGCTTTCCTAAACACATATCAATCAGTCACAATCTGCCAGATACATAATATCATATCCTAGCCTACTATCCTACTTCCTACTAATATTATAAACGCGAAAGTTTGTAAACATGTATGGATGGATGTATGTTTGTTACTCTTTCACGTAAAAACTACTGAATGGATTTTAATAAAACTTTACAATAATATAGCTTATACATCAGAATAACACATAGGTTACAATTTATAAACCTGCGCAGATGAAGTGGCGGGCACCAGCTAGTATATATATATGTTACGGGCAACGTGATTAACTGGGCATTATTAATACAGACCGGCCATTATTAATAATGCCCAAGAGCTTCGGGCTAAGTGAATAATTTATCACTTTGGCCGGCCATTATGAATAATGCCCGACCCATCTTGGGCAAAGTAATAAAAGAAACCTAACCTAACCAAAACGAACCTAACCTAACTTCACCTTACCAAATCTAGCCATAACTAACCTTACCTAACCTTTTAATTAATATTTTATTTACGTCTACCCATAGACAAAAAAAAAACAAAAGAAAAAAAATTGGTTAGGTTAGATTTGTTTAGGTTAGGTTAGGTTCGTTTTGGTTAGATTAGGTTGCTTTTATTATATTGCCCAAGTATGGCGGGCATTATTCATAATGGACGGTCAAAGGGATTAATAATGCTGTTTTAATCACATGGCCCAATTGAGTAGTGCCCGGGCTTATCACATTGCCCGTAACATGTATATTATTTTAGTGGAATTACTTACTTTTTTGAATGTCTTGCCTTGTAAGTTTTTATTCTGCATTGTTTTTCCTGTGCATTTGTACTTCCATCTTTAGTTTGTCTAAAAATGAAACAGATTCATACAACAGTTGTTCTTACTGGATCATTCATGCTTGTCTGTAAGCCTCTCTGGCTGTTGCTCCAACCATGAATAACATAAAAAATTGGCTGTTGTTGTACAACTTTCCAAAAAAAAGTTTTAGAAAAAAATTTCATTAAAATTTGCCGGCTCCGCTTGTCACTTTGTATGTAGAAGCCATAAATTTTTTGTGAATTCACAAGAGTAGTATACAACAAAATGTAGTTCAGTTTCTTTAGTAGAGCCAGAGAGGTTTGCAGATATGTCTACAAAATAATATAGAGGTATACAATAGCTTAGAAAGAGCTTACCCAGAAGAAGCCTATTCACTTGCAACTTGAATAGATTCGGGTTATATGAACTAAGGAACACACACGCAGGCAGAGAATTCCACTCTTTAGCTGTGCGCATTATATGATGTTTCAAAGCAGTTTCTGCGAACATGTGAAATATCAAACAAGTGTGGGTGATACCCTACCATGCGTCTGGATTCCCAATGGTAGAAGGGAGATGGTGGGATAGGCTCGTGGAGCTCTTGAGCACACTCCAAAGTACAATCTGTAATATAATAGACTGACATGCAACTTTGCATCAGTGGGCCAGACTGTGAAACTTAGTTTTCACCAGCATCTCCTCACCAACAAGCTTCTATCGAGTCAAGTGCATCTAGTTCGTATTTAGCTGAGCAATCCCAAAGGTGACAGCAGTTTTCCATACAGGATGGGACTTGGGCTATATATAAAACTAGAAGCTGTCCTGGACTGAAGTATCGTTTAATCTTATTGAGATGCCCAGCTTTTTTGCTGCAGTTTAGGGTTTTGACTCAATGTTAGCTTTGAAGTTCAGGTTTGAACACAAATTCATGCCAAGTAGCTCCAAGGCTGTCGGTAACTCAGTCGTTCCTCGGAAAGTAGGAGCCAGATTGAACAGAATCTTTTTGGCGGTGAACAGACATGCCTATATTTTGAACTTATAAAGAGTTTATATTTGTCGTATAACTCCTAGTATGTATGTATTTTTTCAATACATTTGCTCGAAAAGCGTACTTACAAGGACGTAAACATTGCTCATAAGTAGTTACTTACCGAACTAGTGCGGTAAGTAAAAAAAGTATAATGCCAAGGAGTTTTTACACTCTGATCATAAAATTATTTTGTAAAAATACTACAGTGGTGACTTTTTACTTAAGTGACGACTGCCTATCTATATTTAAAATAAAATGGAGAGTACCAGGAGAACATAAATCGACAAGAGGCTGACAGTACCCATGGTTGGTTCCTTTACAAAGTGTATTACTTATACCTGTTTTCTCACAAATGTATTGAAAAACGTCGTAAGATACTCGTCCGTAAGGGTTATGACAAACTCGTGCCGATGGTAAACCCTCGACTTTGTCTCGGGCTTACAAAACGTCAACTCGTTTGTAATAACCCTACTTACGGAACTACTATACTGGTTGAGTTAAATTACTTACTTATCACAATGTGTTGCAGTGGAAGTGCCTACTTCGCATTCAGTTTCAAATACATTTATACTTTCATCACGCCATGCCTTCCTACGTCTAAAAAGAAAATACCACATAACCATTATAAAAGAGACACTGTAATAAAAAAAAGGTAGGTTTCAATATGAATATGGGTACCTACAGTAAATAACCTAAAAGTCCTGAAACTACAATACTTACGACGTCGTTTCTGTGCCATGATATCGATGCAATCCAGCTCGCGATCGCTTGGGATTAGTTTTACGTCCAGTGTATTCATGTTTTGTATAGGCACGTTTCATTATCAGAGCTGAAAACTTTTACTGATTGTTTTATGTCCAGGTTTCCTCCAAAGATTTTGGTTTCCTCACATCTCCGTAGTTCACCACCCGTAACCAAAGAGGATAACTTAGATTATGAATAACGGCAGGATAAGTAGGTATAAAACTACTAATATTTTACGTTTCTTGCGTGAAACCAAGGCCGATGCAAATAAATAGATCGAAACGTTGAGATCAGTGTTGCCGGAAGCACGTTTCAGTTTGTTCCGCTATCCTCCCCAAAAAGATCCGAAAAGTTCCGACTGAGTAAAAAATTAATGTGTTTTTTTAGGAGGCCGGCAATAGAGTTTTTTTACCACTTTTCAAAAATTATGAAATGCACTTGCGAGCCCACTAAATAAGACTGGTTTGGTCGCGTCTGTCAGATGCCGGGCGTCTGCCTGGCACGCCGCGTTCGAACGCCGCGCTTTATGCACAGTCAAGCGCATCTTAAGTACCGCCAAAGTAGATAATATAATATGCATGTTTGGTCTGTCCGGTCTGTCCAGACTGTCCGGTCTGTTTGGTCTGTCTGTCTGCCTGTTTGTTTGCTCGTTTGTTAGTTAGTTGAGTTTGTTCGTTTGTTTATTTGTTTGAAAGCAAACTAAAAAAAAAACAAACGAACAAAGTAGAAAATTGCATTTTAAAATAACATATATAATATATACATAATAAAATATTCATAAAACCTTTCCCTTTTCCATTTTTAATTATTTCTTTACTTTGACCTGCTCTTGACTGTGCAATGTAATGGATATCACTAAGACGAACTTGTACTGACGCCGTCGTGTGATGCGTTCGAACGCGACGTGCGTACATCGCGTATTCCAGGAATGAGAATTTGTACTAGCAGCGCAGCGTGGCGTGGATAGCGTTTGACGTCGCGTTCGAATGCTTCACGGTGAGGACGCCCTTAGAGCGATAATTTTACTACCCCTGTATAGAGCTACATGAGCCAAAAGTCCTCTCCACCGTGTGTCTCCGTCGTGTAATATTTTGTATATTTTAGCCTAAGAAAAATAAAATAAATTTTATTCTAACTTACCGACTGTCAATAAATCCCTATTATGGTCCAAAAAGCTAGATAAAGAAACACAAAACTTTCAAATTATCGGTGACGCGGAACCCAGTGATAGATCGCATAAAATCGCGCGAAGTATCTTCGAACCCATTCACGGACGTCGTGAATGTTGTGTGTCGTGATATTCCTATCTGTGCGAGACAAATGAGACAATAATTCTCTCAATAATTAGTAAATAGTATGTGGAGGTGTGATTCGATTTGAGTGAGTGCGTCACTTCAGACGTATGTTCGATTGAGACTTAACAATAGATCAAAAGTTCCGATTGTACTGAGGTTCCACTAAAGTTCCGCCAAGGATCCAAAAGATCCGAAATCGGAACAAAAGATCCGCATCGGCAACACTGTTTGAGATATATATATTTAATGGCATCACATCTCATTACAAAACGTATTTCGCCAATATCAAAGTAAAGGAATTGTTACAAAATTATGGCGACACGCCAATGTCCAGTGAAAGATTGATTTACACAGGAATCCATATCTCGAAGATCGACCACGAGGAAAGCCTGTGCACCACGATGACTGCGATAAGTTGATAGGGAAAATTATTGAAGTCACGAAGTCCGTAGTAAATAACCATTGACGTTATGTTGTGTTATGTTAAGTTATGTTCCTGGTTCTTCTTTTCGAGTCAATGGAAAAACTGACTATAAACGCTTAGCCCAAATAGTAGCCACATCAATAGCCTTTTGGTTGCCTTCAAAAAGGTCTCTCCGAGTGCAGGAAACTGGAGAAGTAGGGCACGACAGCAAGTGTGTCATGGTTTGCAAAATACCCCATTCACACTTGTCGTTATCAGAGAAGCCCCACCTCTTCATGAGTTCCCCGCACCTGCCAACGCCCGACCGCAGTCTGTTTAGTGACTTCCATATGGACCAAGGAAGATCGTGACCTGGTGGCAGCTTTTCGGCAGTTGGGATATGAATGTTGTCAGGAGGGTACCTTTTTGACCACAGTTCTACCCTAGCCTTGGATGGATCTAAATCGAGCGGCATGGTGTCTTTGATAAAACTGTGACGGCTCTTAAGGCGTGAGGGTGGTGGGTTATGGCCGTAAAGTAGGTGTCTGCTGTCTAATTCCTGTTTTTGCTTCTCAATAGCACAGGCTACCCGACGCCTGACGTCCGGAGGAGCTATTCCAGCAAAGGAGTATAAGTGGCCCAGCGGTGTTGGCTTCAGGGTGCCCGTAACTATTCGGCAGGTTTCGTTGAGAGCAGTGTCCACATCCCTCGAATGAGCCGATCGCCCCCACACGGCGCATGCGTGCTCACCTGCTGAGTAGCATAGCGCTAGGCTACTAGTACGGAGGACATGAGGCACTGCTCCCCAATGGGTGGTTGTAAGACGGCGGATGATATTATTTCGGGCGCTAACTTTGCTTTTCAAATTTTGACAGTTAGCTTTGAATGTTAAAGAATGTTCCTGGTAACTACAGTTTTTGTTTCTTTTACTACTTTTCGCTACAATTTCACTACTAAATCTTGGTAAAGGAATCATGTTGATCACTGTAGCCGTTTTTATGTACGGGAGGTGAGGCTTCTGGGGTGACCGTCACTCCAGAAGCCTCACTAATGCCTATGTTTATCTGTGTAAGTACAGAACTACAGTTTTTTTGCAGTATGTAGGCATTCATAATAATTTCACTACTAAATTTTGGAATAGGAATCATGTTGATCTCTGCAGCCGTTTACGCATACGAAGGTGAGGCTGCTGGGGTGAACGACACCCCAGCAGCCTCACCAATGCCTATGTGTTTCTTTGAAAGTGCAGACGTAACAAATTTTTCCGGTATGTACGATTTCGCTACAATTTTGTAACTAAATTATGGCATAGTCAGAATCATGAAATTCGATGGTTTTTCTTGGTGAGGCTTCTGGGCTGATGGTCACGCTACTTAAAGGGCCCCATACAAAGCCCTGCAATTTTTAATTG
Source organism: Athrips mouffetella (assembly GCA_947532105.1). NCBI lineage: Eukaryota > Metazoa > Arthropoda > Insecta > Lepidoptera > Gelechiidae > Athrips > Athrips mouffetella. Next base: position 14,189,675 of record OX383981.1, on the reverse strand, counting down.
AAATTCTTTCAATTACAATAGGTATGAAACGCAGGGCCCTGCTTGCAGTGCGCACTGCCAATCGTACCGTGTGTGGTGTTGCAGGGCCGATGTAACGGCGATTTTGTCGGCCCTGCATGCCCACACAAAGTACGATTGGCAGTGGCACTGCAAGCAGGGCCCTGCAGGCAGGGCTTTGTATGGGGCCCTTTACACAACTTATTTTTTTTCGTCCTTTCGGACAGGCGAAGATCAATGACCATGCTGCCTCATACAAGATTTTTCGCGAGCGTGCGTTCGAAAACTACATTGCAATATTTCGTTCTTTTAGGAATAAAACAGTGGTTATCTATATTTTAATAACTATTTGCTTAATTCAGTATTTAATAAAAAAAACAGAGGTTTGTTAATTGCACCCTGAAATTTTTTATAATTATTTTCTTAATACAAAGTGAAGTAGCGTTTTATTTCAGAACGTACTGTAAGTGAATAACGACATCGGCAGATGGCCTTGTTTCCAATGCCGTAATAGACGAAAAAAAAAAAGAATAACGACACTTATCTGTGTGGTATAGTTTTTTCTTCGTTTGGGCAGGAAAGTGAAAAGGCGGTAAATCGTATTGGTTACTGTTTTTATTCATTTTTGCATGTATTCTTGGTAAATTAGTATTGATTTTGTTCGTATTTAATAGTTCTTGCTGGTCGGTAAGTCTTTTAAAAACTTTTTCCACTCTTCCTGAAGATGGAGGAGCCTGCTCCTTCAAGGCCTCCTGATCCACCGCCATCGACTAGTTTGTTAGATGTCCTCTATCAAGCATCGCAAAATGTATGCAAACTACAACCTTAAAAAAAAGAATAAGCTGTTAACTTAAAAAAATCAATTCTGAAGAAAAAAACTTAATTGCCAACAGACACATTCGTAACACCAGTAAACTTTGTAGTCCCTCCGTCAACCCCATCAGTTCCACCACCACGTCCTGAGAATATGGATGCTACAAATACTTCTCCAGGAACTGCTCGTAGCACTTATAAAGTGACAGATCCAGGACCTTATGTTGTTCATGTCCAGTTTCAGGAAGAGACTGGCAAAGGTGCTACTTTACATCCTCTGAATTTTTCTCTTTTTCTGCATAAAAATGTAATGTGTAAGATTATTGAAAATGGTGTGAAGCGTATCGGCCGTAATCGTTTGTCCATTCGTTTCTCATCCTTAACTGAAGCTAATCATTTTCTAACAAACGAAGTTCTGTCAAAATCCCAAAAATATGTTGCCTCTATACCATCATATTGTATAACAAGAATGAGTTTGGTTAAAGGTATTCCAGAACATAAGTCAAATGAGGATATTCTTGAAAATGTAAATGTCCCTGAAGGGTATGAGAAAATAATTAAAATTAGAAGGCTCTCTAGGAAAACCGTGTCAAATGGCGTTACTGAATGGGTTCCAACACAGTCGGTGGTTTTAACCTTTGATGGTCAAAGACGTCCATATGCTTTGTTTGACTCTTTGCCTGTAGAAGAATACATATTTCCTAGAGTGCAATGCTTTAAATGTTGTCGCTTTGGTCACACACCTGTGTCATGTAGGGGGAAGCCACATCAGTACTGTGGGATGTGAATCTGCGGAATCTGACCATAAAACTATACAACTTGTCCCAAAGAACATTATGATAGACTAGTCCCAACGAACATTATGGACGACACGCGGGGAGCCAATGAAAAATTCGCACGCCTGGCCTGCGCTCCCTCGCGGTTTTTGTGCCGTCATTATTGAGAGGTATTTATTATGTGAAGTTTTTTTACCTTGGGTTGGAATTTATTTAACAGAGTTTCATCTTTCGATATTGGTATGCCTCTTACGGCCAGTTGCATAAAGCGACTTTAAAGTTAAAGTTCTTTGATTTTTATGCTGTCACTTTCTTTCTCATCGAAACAGAAAGTGACAGCAATAGTGTACCGAATGGCACAGTGCGATGGAAGCAGGAGGACAGGAGCAATAAATAAAAACGCCTTCGTCGTGTAGCAGAAGTGAACCTCGCTGAGAGACATGTATTCTTGCTCATATTCAAGTGGTTGGTAGTTAATTTTAGTAGGTATTGTTTTGGATTTTGGGGAATTTTTATTTTGTCTGCTTTATTCTTTGATAGACCGACCTACTTTCTCGATCCATCCATAACTTCATTTAAAAAGTAGGGGGCTCGCGACTAGAGTTTTTACAAGGACACCAACAAAGACCTTTATCGGCCTGTTGTTCACGGACGGACAGGAGGGACGCACATATAGATGGACAAAGAGACAGCTGATGTACGAGTGGTGTTCAATATGTAGTGAGAATGACCAACATATTATTGGTTTTAAGTCTTTTGATGTTAAATATAAACCATAATACATGAAAAGTAATAATCCATCACTACTTTATATTTAACGAATATCAATCCCATCAAACCGCACTTTTGTAAAGAAAAAATTGTAATTTTGAATATTTCGGGTGATGTACTTTGTACTCATGACATGTTTGAATAATATTCATGACATGCAAATAATATTGTTGGCTACACCAACACGAGTTCGGGGTTCACCGGGTGCTTTGTACGAAAACACAAGATCAAACTTAACAAAGGTCTTTATTAACACTAACAAGTTCAACAATGATAACAGGTAACAGTCAACAAGAGTTAAAGAAAACTTAACAAGTGACGAGCACGCAGGCTCAGACGAGTTCACGGGCACTGGCACTGACACTGACTAGTCACTAACTAGTTTTCACTATCTTGCTGACTTCTTCAAGTGGACTGTATAGGGTTCGTTCACTACAGGAGAGTTCTCGACTGTAGATTGGAAGTTCACAGTAGACTGGACGATTCACTCAGTTGACTGGAACGGTTGACAGTTGATTACTGGACGATCACTCAGCTTCGAACTGTGTCGAATGGTGGATTTGGCCGCGCTTATGTCCTGCTAGCGCCGGCCGGAACTAGCGTACGACACGCCGATCGCACGCTCTCCCTCTCGCTCGCACGCGGTGGCTGCCTCGCTCACTCGGTGTTCTCGCGGCGTCGGTGCGGGGCGCGGGGGCGGGTGATACACGCGCGTTGCTCGCTGTGTTACTTGCGAATTGCGTTCTGCGTCGCCGTCCGCAACAAATATCATGCTTGAATAATACTCTCATGTTATACATACCATCAAATGAAACGTCCACTACAGGACAGGAAGCTCCCTTCAGAACTACTTTGAAAGGGATTTACCATAGCCACTATGCTTGTAAGCGTTGTGGCGAGCGACCGCTGTTGTTGGTGACCGCAGTACGTAAGATGAGACGACACATACAGGAGGACGCTGTTGCCCATCCTCCAGTTCATAAGCCTTTAGTCATCTCTTACGACACCTACGGGTACAGATGGGCTGGTACTATTCTTTGCCGGCACCACATGGAATTTACTTGATTTACCTCTATGATTCTATGCCACGCTCCAAACCAAAGATGAATCCTCAGTGTTGCAAGGGTGCACGAGACGCAAAATACTTTATTGCCGAGCTAAACACAACTTTTCTGGTAGAGACGAAAGGATAAAATCTTGCCAAATAAAATATTTAAAATGAAGCTGCTTTTCCAGAGGGCCTCAATAATAATACAACCCCGAGCCTAAAATAGTTTGGTCACCCTACTTTGTGACAGAGATGCATTACCGACTGTTGGGTATATTCGTCGTCACGCTTTTTTTGGTCATTCCTCTCTCCTTCCCAGAGCGTAGCGTGAGTTAAAGGTGCAAGCGCATTTGGGCGGATCGCCTTGCGGATTTTGAATACTTTGTATGAAAATCTATGGAACAACGCGCACCTAGTCGCATCGCACTCTCGCATGTTGAACTCCGCCAGGCGATGCGATCGCATTACGCCGCGCGACCAGTGTTGCCACCTCGTAGAAAAAGTTATCACTAACTTTGCACAGAAGTCCCTAGATTTCGGGAAATTTGAAACTAAAAAAATCTCTAGAATTCACTACATAATTAAAAATAAAATCACATGGTGGGTACTACAAATAATACTGTAATGGTGATAGTAATTATTAAAAATAAACATAGCTTAAAATATAAAAAGCTAAAAATCAACTTCATATACTTCTACTGGTATTTCTTCATCATCTTGATTTGGCGTCACATTACTTGCAGATGAAGAAGGTTGAGATAAATCTTCAATTTCGTCAGACTTCTTTGATTTAAATGAGTATTTTGAATTGCTTCCAATAGCAGTAATTACATCAGCTGGTAACTCATAACTGTAACAGTTTTTCTTCATTATCTTCAACTGGTTTCTTATAAAGAGAATGCTATTGAGAGTGTTTACAGCCATTTTGTTTCTTAATTTGTTTTTTACGATATTCATCGCACTAAATGCCCTTTCCACTTCAGCATTTGAATGAGGAAGTGACAGGGCGGATATAGCTAGCTCAGATAACTCACTGAAGGTATTTATTCCGGCAGCATTCTTATATTTTCGAACTTCAGCCCAGAAACTCATAACATTATGCGTAGCATTCCATTTCACATAATTTATACCATGCCACTGCTGTAACATTTTGTCTATTGCTTCATCATCAAATCCGAGTTCCGTGGCAAGATCTACTATTTTGTTATCTTTTCCCTGGCGAAGAGTATTTTCAACACTCAATAAACACATTTTCTCCAAAATAATGTAGTTAGAAGGAAGTCTTTGCTGTATCTCTTTTCCAAGTTTCACAGTGAAATCAATACAACGTTTTCGGACTGCACTAATGACATTATTGGGTAGAGAGGTCTTTTGTACTTGTGATTCGAAAAGATATCCTAAATACGGTACCGGATTCAAGTGAGCGTCTATTTGAATGGACAAATAATCTTTGTCAGTCGTTGCAGCCGACGGCATTAGTACTCTATTACAAATAGAGCGAAGCAATGTCATTAATGTGTTTAGTAGAGCTACTGGATTTGAGTCTTCACTTTCAAAGCTCTTAACTCCAATTTGTACATCATTCAAGATGCTCCTTAAAAAGCATATATAAAGACGATTCACCTCATCGGCATACATCGAATGAAGCAGTTCTGCTGTGTAGCAATTATCTCTGCTCAAAGAGAAATGCAATTTCAGTTCTTCCCATTGAGACAATATTCTGGTCACGGTTTCTTCAACGGACAGCCAACGAGTATCACAAGAGCGCAATATTTTTAAAGGCTTCTCGCCACAATTTATTGTCTCATATACATCTTTGTACTCATCACAGCGTTTCGGTGAATGTGAGAACCAATTATAAGTTTCTCTGATAAGGAACTCAATATTTCGCGGCAACGTTTGTTCCGAAGCATGTGAAACTGCCAATTGCAACGAGTGGCATACACATCTGACGAGAATCAAATTAGGTAAGCCATATTCTGTTTTCAATATATTATGTACGCCATTATTGATACCAGTCATGACAGAGGCATTATCCACCCCAATTCCAATTAAGTTTTTTATTAGAAGACCATGTGCCTGTAAACAGTTTACCAAGGCACTAGCAATCCCACGAGCATCTGCGCTCCTCAGTGGTTCTAATGCAAGAAATGCGGATACAACTGTATTCCGTGTGCAACTAAAGTATCTAATTACTATGCCCAATAATTTAGATACACTGAGGTCAGTGGATTCATCTAATAATGCACTATACTTTTGTGATCCAACATCATCCAATAGAATTTGTCTGAAATGTGGAGCTAACACATTCTTTATTACAGAAGTGCATTTCGTTCTGTGCATTTTTATATTCATAACACTCTTTGAATCAGTAATACATTTTTTTAAAGCTTCAGTCAAGTGGTCAGTTTGCTGTATGGAAGTGTGTTCTGCAATGAATAGGGACAACGTACCTTCAACTTTTAAAGTGTCTGTATTATTTTTAGATGCGGGCAGAAATTCAATTTGTCGGTTTTTAGACACTAAGTCAGATTTCTCTTTATGTTTTTTTGTCTCTCGGTGTTTCTTAATGTCGCCAATTCTTGCAAATATTTCGCTATGACAAAAAGTACAAAAGGCTTTCGTAGTATCGTTTGCTACAGGCCGTAACCAACTCTTGAATTCTTCTTGGGTTTCCCATTCTTTTCGATATTTTTGTTGATACACAGTCTTTTTTTTCACTGGCACGTCCATATTAGCGAGCGAAATAACTAATAAATACCCCACAAAAACTTGCTTGAATTATTTCGATTATCACTTACTTTCGCAAACGAAATCTAGCAACTAGCTAAAGACACTTGACTAGTGGTGCCAGGTCCGATTTGGTTTAGGTCGGTACGTGAGGTCAAAAAAATCGGGATTTAGGGTTGCAGATCGGGACAGTAAACAAAACACAAGGTGTTTTTAAATCAGGGTTTAATTTATTGCATTTTAAACTACTAGTACAAGGTATTGTATTATATTACCTAAATTAAATATGCATTAATCTTACATAACAAGTAATCAGTCTTGTTGGAGTAGGTAGCAGCAGCTGGACTAGTAGAAATTATAAATAAAATGGCACTTTAAGCGTAATTGACGCACTTCAGAAGAATAAAGTAATTATTTATGTATTTTTTTTATTTTTATTAAAATTATATTTTTCATTGGACTTTGCCGCCTTTAGAATGGCCTTGTTTTTTATAACATAGTTATAAAATTCATTGCACGTCATATGAAAGTTGGTTCTAATTTGAATTTCTGCTTTCACGTGCTCAAGTGTCAAACGGTTTCGCCTCTCAGACCAAATTAAATTAGCCTGGGAAAATACCCTTTCTGTTGTTGCGTTTGATACTGGAATTGAAGCCATAAAAGAAAATATTTTCTGCAGATTAACAAAATCTTGATTGTCTTTAAAAATGTTGTGCCATTTTTGTAGCGGAGTTAAATCTTTGTTTTGCACTGCTGCCTTCAATAATTCTTTGATCTTACAAACTTCTTCATAAAGTTGGTCCATGTCGAAAAACGCATCAATTTTTAGGTTTTCAACAATGTTTACCATTGACGTGTAAGTAAATGAATCATCCTCGAGAGAAAATGGTTTACATATGTCCAGTCTGCTATCCTTGAGATCATATTTAGTTTCTATGTAATGAAGAACATATTTGTACCACGCACAACAGTCTTTTTTTATTTTAGTTACTTTATCAGCAGGCAACTTTTTTATCAAATTACTGCACGTAAATCCCATAAATTCATCTTCGATTCTCTGCCTCAATTTTTTACTAACTTCTAGCATTATTTTGTGACCTTCAAAACACAGCAATGTTTCGTTTTCAAGACATATCACTGCATCCTGTAAGACTTTCAGGGCATTTTGATAGAATGCCAAACAAGGTTCTGTTTCGTCAGAATTAAAAAATTGCCACAGTGCACTGGGGCATTCCTCTTCTCCCAATGATATGAAATAATCTTTCAGGATATCGAAAGATTTAGTAGCACGTTCCACGGCAGGGAGAAGTGACAGCCATCTTGTCTTCACATGTCGCAGGACAGGAGCAAATTCAGCTTCGTGATCAACGTAAAAATCTTTCACACACTCAAATAAACTTTACATGCTTGAAGGTTCTCATTACCAGTGGGAAATCCCCAATGTAGGTTGACATAATCAAACCAAGCGTCTAATTACGTTTTTGGTATGTGAGAAAAGGACAGTAAAATGGGGAATTTACCGACAGGTAGAGAGAGTGTTGCCATAATGTATTTTTAAAATTCTTCCAGATTTGATAATTATCACTAAAAGTCATCAAATATTTTTTTAGTGATTTATTGTTTAGAATATCACTATCTAACTCCACAAATTCACTAAATCTAGTGACAAAATCACTGAAGTGGCAACACTGCGCGCGACCGCGCGCCACTCCGCGCGCTGTTTCAGTACTGCCAGATGCGGAAGATGAATGCAATAAAATTCTTTCATTGTATTTTCAATAACAAAAACGATAACATTGTTATGTGTAGTTTAGGGTTTCTGTCGGTGTAACTATTCTAAAACCTGCTATATTTTGTATTTGTATTTGGCTTGGACGAATAAACCAAGGTATTTCAACAACATAATCGGTCAAAATAAAAATTCAATAGCCAAATTAGTAGAAATCTCCCACGTATTGTCACACCATCCTATGCGATGCGCGCGCTGCGAGCGGGCCGCGCAGGCCGCGCGGTGCGAACAGGTGCGCGATGGTGACAGAAATGCGCGCGGCCCGCCCGCACGATCCGCCCAAAAGCGCGTTCACCTTAAAACCTCCTTGCGTTTGACGGAAAGAGCACAGAGAATACAAGTTTTCTTTTCTATTGATTTTTTCTACTTGTGGAATGATGTCACTCAGTGGTCAAATAAATGTCACAACTGCCGCAGCATTTTTGAATATATTACCGCAAATTACTTTTCTAGTAAAAAAAAAATATGGTATGATACAAAAATATCTTGAAATGGTTTTTGTATTTTAGTGTAATATATCATACTTATTTAGCTTGGCCAATTGGATGGAGTAGATAAACAGAAGCGAAAGGCCAAAGGTTTGATGCCGAAAAGAACAAAAGATATTGCTTTTTCACAATCTGGCAACACTAAAAATGTCAAATCAAAACGAGCAATTTTCGAACGCACTCTTTGGCAAAGCGCACACCATGGTCAAAACAACTATTCCAGTTGCTTATGGTCTTACTGTCAATTTTAAATTTTAACTGTCTTGGACCAGCTAGATAGTACCAATTTTCTTCCAGGTATTACCTACATTAAACACAAAACTTATCGAAAATCCGGAAAGACCAAAGATTTTGGAAACTACGCCAGGGGGCGTTTATAGATATATGCCCAGGGACTAGATAAGTACTATACGTACAATATATGCCATATCACGGCGGCAAAAGCATGTCACGTAAATAAAGTCAAAGTGAACTTGAACATGGGGGTGTTTAGTAGTGCTATCTAACTTGTAATCGATATTTTATCGATATGCGGGCTGGCAGACGACGTCGGAGACGTACAAGTAGACTTCGTTAAGTGATAGATAGATAGATTGCTGATAGACAGCTTACTCGCCGCGCCTTCAGTACTTTAACCTTCTAGTACTGTAAAGGTATCCTAGTTTATTTAGTTAGAACCTCAGAACAAAGACCTCCTTGCTTCGCTCGGAGTAAGAAGTAAAATGAAGTAAAAATGAAGTTTTATGACGTAAAATTTCTTTGGTTAGAACCTATCAATTCTGAAAAATATAATACTTTACACTGTAGCTATCAAAGAAATTTGACCTCATATAGAAGTAATATATAAGAAATAATTCGTCACAAGTAGGGATGTGGGCATGCTTTCATCTATCGATAGTCGATAAGTTACACAAGGACAAATCGATGTCGAAACTTTGACCAAAAAGTTGAAGTACTAAACTTTAATAAAAGGCAAATCTGTTAAAAGCAGTGATTAAATTCATTAAAAAAAAATACTTTTTGCATTTTTTACTACAGGTGATTTGTTTGTAGCGAAAAACTTTCAAACCTTTTTTGTAGAGAATTTTATGTAGATTAATTTAGTATTTTCATTAATTTTCTTACAATTTGATGATTCAGGACGATTCATGCTGATTGAGACATTTCAATTTGGCGAAGACACACAAAGTTATATTTGTTTGACAGTGTCCCCATCGGGAATCGAACCACCCAGAATGAAAACAAAACGCGTTGAATGTTGTAAAATACAATAAATGGTACAGCAGCACTGCACTTACTTTCTCGCGATATGCAATTAGAACTGTCAACCGCAAACTTAAATTTGTAATACCATACCTACACATAGTATGGAATTACAAACGTTTATTAAGGTTTTTCTGAAAAATGTTCTACCACATGAATTCGGAACTCGAATTGTAAAATATTAAAACAAACCAACAGTAAACGATTTCGAACAAATCACATGTTCAAATTTTGGTAGTACTGGAACACATTTTATATGAATTTTCACAGATTTTTAAATTTCAAAACTCTGTTTCTTATGAATAGTTGTTCAGTTTTGTCGACTGTAAAGCTCTTTAAGTTTTTGGTACATCCTGTGTACTAAATTTTCACAAAATCCAATCAAATTGAATATCCATTTAGGTAAATAACCAAAACAAAATTAAAATTATAGAAAATAATACAAACTTAATGTAGTCAATTAGGGTCAATGTAGGTACCACTAGTTGACCATTTAAGCGGTTTTATGACGAAATTCATAAAAAAACTAAATTATTAGTTCTACTTTCAGAGTCACTTCTAAAAGTTCGACTATGAATTAGTTAGGCTTGTGATATAATAAGTGTTAAGGACTTTACAAAATATGCTCTTAAAGTTATTTTTTTTCAAATGTTACATTGCATGACCACTTCGAATAAACATACTAAAGTACTAGCTAGACAAACCCATAACTTTATTGTAAGACGCCAACATAGTTAAATTCTATATAAAATCGTGGTATTTTAAATTTTCTTACTTTCAGTTCAAATTTAAGTTTTGGTCAGCTATTGGTGCTTGGTCATCTAGTGGTGCACTGACCCTATGAGTAAATCACAAGTTTACGTTTTGGTAGTACAGGAACATCCCTTATATGGAATCACACAGACAAACTGATGATGGCGCAAGATACCTTGCATAGAGATGCTTAGTCAAGCAAAGTTTCATAAAAATAATTTGAACCGTTTTTAAAAAAAATTCAATTCTTCATTTTTGTTGAATGACAGCTACCCTTAAAATGAGAGCCAGCAAAAAACCATTCGGAAATAAAAGTCTTAAATTAAAAATATGGTGTTAATAGGACCATTCGTTTAGCCGCTAGGCCAAAGCGTGACGGACAGACTGACCAACCGACAGACGGACATTTTTAGGGGACTTGCTTAAGTGATATAGAACACATTTTTGAGAAAGTTTGTGCAACTTTTTTCACGAATACAATACCTTTCTCGCTCAGCTCGAAAGTAAAAATACTACTATCGATAAAAAATACATCACTCATAAACTCCAACATGATCCCACAAAAAACGATAAATTACAGTAAAATACGTAACAATTTCCATATTATCTGACTGTAGAAATGATGTTGACATTTTTTTATGCAATATTTGTGATAATAATCCACAAACATGAAAAATACTGAATAAAACTTACAGATGAAAAGACAAAATTTCTTTGCAATTTTCGTTTTGTTGTTTTGAAGATGTACAGCCATCAACTACACACGTTATTATTAAAAAGAACAATCACTAATATGGAGAGCAACTTAAGAATAAATTCACGATATTTTCAAGTTATTCACTACATGTTTTTTATAATTTACACAATGTTTACAACATATAATTTAGGAAATATTTTCAACCGTTAAAATCCCAACAAGTTACAATAATCCTATAAACTTTGTAAATGCAATGAACGCGTCGTTCATCTAATTTGGTAGGATGTGATCACTGACGACTTGACATGGCATGAGACATGCTAGCAGTTGTCATCCCATACTGAAAAAAAATAGTATGGTTTCTTCTCCGCGCGAAGCAAGGAGGTTTTTGTTCTGAGGTAGCTATAGATACAAAAAGTGCGAAGAACGGCCAAATTTGGTATCTAAATGTAGTACATAATTAGGGTCATGGGATACAACTACACCATTTTTAAACACTACGCTTCTTAAAAGTTTGCTTATCTTTTGTCCGCGGCTTCGTCTGTTTGAAACCCATTTATTTGTTCTTTTTTTTATATGTACCTATAGTTAATTTATTTATATTACAAATGGTATGATCACTTACGCAGGAAAGCAACGAAAGTAAATGGTTGAATATGACATTCACTTTATTGTACCTACTCAGAACAATGCCATCAATGCTTGTGTTTTATAACAAGACAAAACAAAACAAAAACGTTACAATACAAATACTTATCAATTTTTATAGGTAACATAATGTATAAAGATAAAAGTTTATAGCATATCAATATCACGCACCGATTTCGTCTTTTCCTACATTCATTTCAAATCTGTTTTGACTTTTTTGGGTTCAGCTACTTACTCAATATGTTTTATACATTTTTCCATTTTTCAGCGACAATATTTTAAATAAATCTGTTAAACACAATTTTTAACACACAGAACACGGCTGTACACAATACAGTACGGAAAGATTTATTAAACTAAAAAGTTAAAAAATTGTGTGAGTGAGATAGCGCTCTAGTTACTAGTTTCCGTGAATAAAGTAGTACTATTATTATTATGCTCACAAAGTTAGCTTGCAAGTGTTCTTGAGCTGACTGAGCTTGCTTGAGTCATATAAAATTTCGTGTAAGCCCAGTGTAGGCAGGTAACTAAAATTCGCCCTGCGGAGTGCCGCACCTGCATGTGCTTTGATACTCTTTGGCATTTGGTAGGTGCGCCGGATGTCCTAGTTGGGATGGTACGTACAAAAAGAAAAACAACATTTATTATCATTTTTATTATTCACTTAATATAGTTAAATTATTTATCCAAAACAAACTGCAACACAGTTACAGTCCACGCGGACATGGCGTTAAGCAAGTTCAAGTAAAATCAAATCAAATCAAATCAAAATCGTTTATTCATTGTTGGATATTAAAATCTCTTAATGACGTCAGCTAAACTACATCGCTTCACAAACAATGTGGCGCCATTGTGGGAAAAAAAAGAAGCGACAATAAAAACCCACGCGCTCTTTTAAATATGTTTGAATGTACAAGGTTGATATACAACATACATAGGTCAGTTTTAATTTTGAATTAGCCTGTTAGAACCGTAGTCTAATCCCATGGATTTTTCTCTTCTAGATAATCTGATATTTTATAATAACCCTTCTTACATAATTTCTGCTTGATTACAGTTTTGAATTTATCTAACGGTAAACTTTCAATATCAGTGGGTACCTTATTATAGAAGCGTATACATTGACCTTTATATGTTTTACTAATTTTGTGAATACGGCTGACATGAGAAGCAAGTTGATTCTTGTTTCTTATGTTGACACTGTGCCTGTCACAATTTTTATCAAAAATATGTATATTCCGTTTAGCATATATTAAATTCTCATAAATGTATTGCGACACAAAAGTCAAAATGTTGATTTCTTTAAATTTATTTCGAAGAGATTCTCTAGGCTTCATTTTATAAATTGCACGAACAGCTCGCTTTTGTAGTAAAAAAATGCTGTTTGCATCCGCAGCATGACCCCATAACAAAAGGCCATATGACATGAGACTATGGAAATAACTGAAGTAGACTAACCTCGCGGTGTCTACATCCGTCAGAGCTCTTATTCTTTTCACTGCGTATGCTGCAGAACTAAGTCTGTTCGACAATTTATTAATATGCGGTCCCCATTGTAATTTGTTGTCTAAGGTAATACCTAGGAACACAGCTGATTCCACAAGACTCAATTTATCGTTTTTCACTAAAAGGCTTGTAGCAGTTGGCTTTACATTAGGCAAAACAAATTTAACACACTTAGTTTTCTTTTCGTTAAGTAAAAGATTATTTACGGTGAACCACTCAACTACATTAGAGATTGTACTATTTACGTCGTCAAAATTTGATTGTTGTCTTTTGACTTTAAAAATCAAAGACGTATCATCTGCAAATAGTACTATCTCATTCTTGTCCTTTACAAGGTTTGGCAAATCGTTAATGTAGACAATGAATAGGAATGGTCCCAGGATTGAGCCTTGTGGAACGCCCATACAAATTTTTGATCCTAGTGACCTTTTCCCATTTACATCAACCTTCTGGATCCTTTCACTTAGATACGACTCCAGAAGGCTTAGAGCCTGGCCTCTAATTCCATAATGGTGTAATTTCCTGATAAGAATATTATGATGTACACAATCGAAAGCCTTGGACAAGTCACAGAAAACGCCAATGGCATCACTTGACTCCTCCCAGGCGTCAAATATACTTTGAATAAGCTCAACACCTGCATCGACTGTTGAGCGACCCCTGGTAAAACCGAACTGTTTTAGGTTCATCAAGTTGTTGCGATAAAAGTGGCTCTGAACCTGATTTAAAATTATCTTTTCAAATATCTTACTAAGAGTTGGTAGAACAGAAATAGGTCTAAAATTAGTGGGGTCTGATTTACTACCAGCTTTAAACAACGGAATGATTTTACTATGTTTCATCAAATCAGGAAAAACACCATCATCTACACATTTATTAAAAATACTAGATAAGTATGGTGCAATGCTTTCTATAACGGCACTAATAATTTTAACTGACAGGCCATCTATATCGGCGGTCTTTTTCATTTTAAGTGATTTAAAGGCTTTAATTATAACGAAAGCATTGACGTAACTGAATTTAAAATCTACATTGCAAACATCTACGTGTCGTTCGAGATAAGATTTGGCAAGAGTGGGAGATGAGTTCAAGGTTTTGGTAGTTGAAACTGGAATATCCGTAAAGAAGTTTTCAAAAGCTTCAGCAACTTCTATATCTGTACTTATGATCTGATCATCAATCTTAAGCTGGAAGTCATTCCGGGGAGCTTTAGATTTTCCAGTTTCACTGTTTATAGTTTCCCAAGTCGTTTTCGTAATGTTGGAACTATTTTTGATTTTATTTTTAATGAAATTTGATTTGGCTGCAGCACAAACCCTTTTGAATGTTTTTGAATAATCCTTTACAAATTGCGCAAATGCATCACTATTGTTATATGTTCTTTCCTCGTAAAGTTCATATAACCTTAGCCTGCTTCTGTGTATTCCCACTGTGGCCCAATCACTAAACATTAGATTCTCATTTACAGTAATTTTCTTTTCCTTAAAAATTGCATCGTACTCACTTTTAGTTAAAGTAAATAGAGACTCATACAATTTATTTGGATTATCACAATATGGTAAGTTTGGCAGTTTTTCTTCAACACTACTTTTGTAGCGGATAAGTCTACCTTCATTGATAGGTACGCACGTGATATCCTTTTTCAATGCTTTTTTAGTCGTGACTTTGAAAACTGCCAACTGGCCAGAATGATCAGAGCCCAACTTATTGATAATTGATTTATCTACTGGTTCTAAATTCGTAAAAATGTTATCAATACAAGTAGATGAGGACGCTGATATTCTGGTGGGCACCAAAAAAAGATTCACAAGATTGTAGCATAGGAACAAAGATTTCAATCTATTGCACACACTGGATTCTTCTAAAATGTTAACATTAAAGTCTCCACATACTATAATGCCTTTGTTGCTGTTACTAACTTTAATTAAAGCTTCATCCATTGTTTTTTCGAACATATCAAATGACGAAGCTGGAGGTCTGTATACGCTTATAACAATAAGGTGCTCAAATTCTACACAGGCCAGTTCAATAGTTCGCTCAACAGACAGGCATACAACATCTGTACGTTCCTTACACTTTAGCAACTTATTGGCAAGTATTAAGGAGCCACCGCGTATCGCATTGTCTCTGCTGAACGAACTAACAACCTGGTGGTTCTTGAAGTTAAACATGAACTGATGCTTCTTGAGCCAGTGTTCTGTCACGCACAAAATATCAATTTTACTACAGTTCATGAATAGCTCCATTTGTAGTTCTTTGCCCAACATTCCTTGTATATTCTGGTGTACCAGGTTGAATTGACAATCAGTTTTCTTACTACTCAAATTATTTTTATTCTTAAGAGGTAGGCATTCTATTGCTGTAGGTTTACTTTGCGGTATAATACTGCCAGAGTTACACTCTTTTGTCTTATTCAATTGTTTAAAGAACTTGGAACAGATTCCAATGGTCGCACCACCCTAATGCTACTGGTCCGATCAATAGAAACGGACATGTGGTTAGCCAATGCATTGGCTACATTAATAATAAAATTTGATAGCACATACGCTATTCGTCTAGTATAAAATTTCGATAAGTAATACTTATCTAAAGTCAGATGTAAATAATTATCAATAAATCTATTTATGTCAATTAAGATGAATTTAGTGAAATATCGACATGTCAAATTAAATAATGTCATATTTAAACTTTCTCTTAACTTATTTTCTTGTAAGTCAAGATTATGGCTGAAGGGAAAACCAAGTAGAATTACTCTGTCTATGTTAGGTAAGGAATTTAATTTATAAAAATATCTGGTAACATCTTTCTGTGTCACGTTTCCCCTTCTACCAACAAAAATAATGAGAGTTGTATTACTCTCAAAATTACTTGATAGTATTTTATCTACTATTTCTGTGAAAGTGGAGCCAGGCATACAATTATTCATTACTGCCTGGCTCATATTTTGGTTAAGTTGTAAACCTATACTTTTACCAATTTCATCACTGTACATAATTATTTTGGTTTTTTGAACCTTGGACTTTGAGAGAGAAGTGCTTACCGACTGCGCAGACTGTGCTGGTTGCGAGCACTGTGCCTCTGTCAGATCAGATAAGGCGGCGATCGGCTGTTGGTTGGCCGGCGTGTGCGGGGTACGCGCGCGACACACGGGCGCCATGGACAGTCTTGATGGAGTTTTTGTGCCGTCATAATGATTTTTAGTCAAAGATTTTTTGTCAATATGGTTATTATTACACCGCTTCATCAAACTGTCCGTAGCTGACATGTGTTCTTTAATTTGTTTTTGAGCTAGTTCGTATTTATGTGATATACTTTCCAAACGTTTTTTTAGTCTCTGTATTTCTGATTGGAGGCGCAGTGTGTCACATTCATGATTTAACTTACTTTTTTCTGAATGTAATCGACATGAAATTAATTCATTAATAAGATCAGAACGTTCTTGTTTTTTATTAAGATACAGATTTTTGCAACAGATTTTATTTTTATTTAACAATTTTTGAGATTTTGATTTTAATAAATTCTTTGACTTGTTTGCAGTGGTAGTGATTGTTGATGTCAGCCTTAAGGAATGCTCACAGGTGAGGTCAACAATCATTATCGGCTCGGTTTCTGGCTGTGATATGGCAGGAACGGAGGGTGCTGGAGTGATGGGCTGGGGGACCAGACACTCAAACATGAACTGGGTTTGAGCAGATTTGAGGTTATTATTTTCTGCTTGAAGTATGGAAATGTCTTTGTTGGCGTTATGCAATTCTTTTTCCAAGCTGCTAATGCGCTTGAGATTATCCTCAAACACATTGCAGTCCTGGTCAAGGTTGTCCACCATCCGCTGAAGTCGGTCCCTGTCACCCAACACATCCATCAAGTTGTTCTCCATTTCTGCCATCTCGCGTTTTAACTGTTTGTTTTTATTTACAACTTCTTCAACTTCTCTCTCGCCCTCATCTCTTTCCCTCAGTAACTGCTCAATGGTTGCCTTAGATTGCTTTAATTCTAGCAGAGTGGATTTGAGGTTTTGTTCCGACTGAGCGGCATCTGCTTTTTTGACGTAAGGCATTATGAATTACAAGAAAAGTAACATAAAAAGGTGTTGAGAGTTAAAAACAGACCACTAGCAAGCATACGCAGTTACAAAGTTTGAGGTTATATTGTAGGTATAAATCAATATAAGAAAATACCACAATATTAGGTAAATTGAGTCTAAAAACAGTGTACAGCTTGTACGTTTAGCTGTTATTATGTAGAACAGTTGTATATTACTTGCCCGATGTTTATAAAAATTTAAAGTGTTTTGTGTCACTAACGGTTTTTACATAACACTATAATACACAAGTCACTTAAGAAAACTACTCTAAATATACTAAAAAACAATCACTGAAACTTATTTTTACTATAGGTAGTGATGAAATTGGTTTTTAAATACTATTAACACAAAATTTTTATTAAAATATACAGAGCTCGTTCTGTTTACAACTTAACGCCTACGTTCCGTTTCACGGAATCTCCGTAGTAGATTCCGATCTCCGAGTAGAATTCCGTATCCATATGCCACATGTCGAACACGGAGAAACGCGGAGGGAATTCATGTAATAGCTTGTACATTCGCTTAGCTTTTCTCCTTTGAGGTCCTAAAATGAATGGGAGAAATAATACAAAATACGTAGTACAGCAGCACTTTACCTTTCTCGCGATATGCGATGCGAGAGTCATCAAATCATTACGAGTATCATATCCTGTGGGTTGTAAAATCGATGACCGACCTTGGTATCAGAGAAGTTGAGCCGATCAAGTCCTCTGACATGACTCATCTAATTTACTACTACGGCTTAATAGTTAGGGTGCTGGCTGCAATTTGGGTAAATGATTTGCTCATGATTCATATTAATAGGGATGATAGATCAGCTCAATACGAATCGATTTGGTCCTTACAAGTTTTTCTGTGCGTCGCTGCGTTTTTGAGTTAAAGCAAAAAAAAAATAAGATACTAAATAATGTTCTTTTGGTCTGCGTTTGTGGCTCCTGTTTAAAATACTTCTGAAGATGTAGAAAATCGAAAAGGCAGACATGCAGGGCTCTGCATTATCACGGGACGAAGTAGTGAATTTTTGCATTTTGAAGCGCTGTAACTTTACGACGCAGGGCTATTATGGTGGCAGACCATTTTTCTGGGGTTTAATACATTGTATTTAATCAGATAGTCATAGTCTGCCAGGATAACGTTGTCAAATTTCAAAATAGTAAAAACTTAATTCCTCAAAAACGCAGGGGTGTGGATGTCCGCCAATATTTTTTTGTATCTTCTAGAGGATGCTCCTTATCATCAGTCAAAGAGGCAGGAATGAGCAAATTATATAGAAATTTGTCCTTCATCACCCTTACTATAAGGTGCCTTACGAAGCATGGAGTCATATAACTTTTCAGACAATCTGATGATTGAAGTGAAATGAGAACGCACCTGCATTAGTTTAAAAAAAAAGTATATTGTATCTATGCTGTAAATGACATCTGTCATTGGGTCTTTTCCGTTTCATTGACAGAACGTAAGAAAACCATCTTTTTAAAAACGTTTGAGAAATACACCAATATCTTCGCGATCGCCATAAGAGTGGTTTTAATACATTATCCTAATAACCCTAAAACGAGAACAATACAATGATTCATGATGAAGTACCTTAAAGTGACATTTATTTGTCAGTGTCCCCACCAGGATACTAACCCGGGACCTTTAGATTGAGAGCCGAACGCGCTAATCACTATACCACGGAGACTGCAGAAAGTAAAGATAGTAAATATATACCAACTGCTACAAATAACATGGAATAAAAATTTACTACATGTTTAGACTCAGAGTAAAAAACTATAGAGTACGCCATATACGTATTCTGTAGAATAGAATAGAATAGAATAGAATAGAATAGAATAGAATAGAATAGAATAGAATAGAATAGAATAGAATAGAATAGAATAGAATAGAATAGAATAGAATAGAATAGAATAGAATAGAATAGAATAGAATAGAATAGAATAGAATAGAATAGAATAGAATAGAATAGAATAGAATAGAATAGAATAGAATAGAATAGAATAGAATAGAATAGAATAGAATAGAATAGAATAGAATAGAATAGAATAGAATAGAATAGAATAGAATAGAATAGAATAGAATAGAATAGAATAGAATAGAATAGAATAGAATAGAATAGAATAGAATAGAATAGAATAGAATAGAATAGAATAGAATAGAATAGAATAGAATAGAATAGAATAGAATAGAATAGAATAGAATAGAATAGAATAGAATAGAATAGAATAGAATAGAATAGAATAGAATAGAATAGAATAGAATAGAATAGAATAGAATAGAATAGAATAGAATAGAATAGAATAGAATAGAATAGAATAGAATAGAATAGAATAGAATAGAATAGAATAGAATAGAATAGAATAGAATAGAATAGAATAGAATAGAATAGAATAGAATAGAATAGAATAGAATAGAATAGAATAGAATAGAATAGAATAGAATAGAATAGAATAGAATAGAATAGAATAGAATAGAATAGAATAGAATAGAATAGAATAGAATAGAATAGAATAGAATAGAATAGAATAGAATAGAATAGAATAGAATAGAATAGAATAGAATAGAATAGAATGATTTATTTGCGTCAAACATGGTGGTGAAGATCTTATAGTTAAATTTTGTACATATACATGTTTCGCCAGTATGAAATGGCATGCAAATACAATAAAAAAGTAATAATTTAAACTAATTAATTAAGATGTCAAAAATCATTAAAATTATCACAATGTCATAAATTCATTCAAATTATAAAAAGTATATTCACTGAGCCATTGATACAATTTCATTTTAAATAATTTTATGGGTAATAATTTGATATGACTTTCTAATTTATTATAAATTCTAACGCACATGCACAAGCAACTTTTGTCATACTTCATAATTATAGGTGTTTCATCGAAAACAAGTTTGTCAAGATATCTAAAATTTCGAGGGTTTATATCAACAGCCTTAGTAAACAAGTTCTGATTTTGTTTTACAAACACACATGTCTCGTATATGTATAAAGATGGCAATGTCAATAAACCAAGCTTTTTAAAATATGGTTTGCAAGAGTCAAAACGAGAAATACCTGTTATAGCCCTGATGCACTTTTTTTGCGCCACAAATGCTCTATTTACATTGGTACTGTTTCCCCAAAGTAAAATTCCATATCGTAGGATCGACACTATATACGCATGATACGCTGACAGAACTGCTTCCTGATTTGTGACTTGCTTAAGACGTTTTAAAGCATAAACAAATTTATTTACTCGATCAGCGACGGAATCGATATGAGTTTTCCAATTTAATTCTTTATCTAAATTAAACCCTAGAAACCTAGTGTTTTCAACCTCCTTGACTTCAGTATCCGCATGTTTAATTATTAGTTTCCTTGACTTATTTGTCTCGGTATTAAACGTCATAAATGTTGTTTTAGCAAGATTTATTTTTAAGTTGTTTAGGTCAAGCCATTCAACAACGGATTTTATAGTATTATTTATATCAGTTTCATGCTCTGCTATGTCCACAGTTTTATCATTAGATGTCACTATTATAGATATATCGTCAGCAAAGAGTATGAGCTAGTGAAGTGTAAAGCGTCTCACTGTCGCCCATGCTAGTCGGTCAAAAAACTCAGTTAAATTTTACAAAAATCAAGATATCTTTAAAAATCTAATGTTTTAGTATAAACTTTGTTTGCGAAAGTGTCCATACTAAACTAGTCATGTGACCGGCCAATTTTGTATGGGAAATTGAAAAATTTTCGTGCGTTGTTAGCAAAGTCGTAGAACAAAAGTTGTTGCTTTTGACCTCACTAATAAGTGGGCAAAACGACATCATGTCCAAAAAAATAACCTAGTATAACACTACCTACATACTTACATACGTCGGAATGCGGGTCGTC
The DNA here is from genome assembly GCA_947532105.1 of Athrips mouffetella. Classification (NCBI taxonomy): domain Eukaryota; kingdom Metazoa; phylum Arthropoda; class Insecta; order Lepidoptera; family Gelechiidae; genus Athrips; species Athrips mouffetella. Next base: position 14,168,426 of record OX383981.1, on the reverse strand, counting down.
GCTTGACCGGTAAGTCGTACCTTATGTATTGTCATTAATTCATTGATTTTGATTTGATTTTTAAGTGTCTTTATTAAACATAAACATTAAAAAGTTCTACAATAGATCTTATTCATATTGTATACTATCTTTATTTTCTTAGTTACTAAGGCTGACTCACCTATTTGAACATTCGATATGTAGGGTAGTAATTTAAAATTCATCTGTAAAAAAAACATATTTCTTGCGAATACAGAACAATTAATGTTAGTTTAGATTACTTACATTTTATAAATACACATATTTTAACCTAACAATTAAGCTATTTAAGCCACTTAATTCTTAATAAACAAATGTCAGGAAGGTATGCGCACAAAAAGAACGACTGAGACACTATCGATCATTCGATCGACCATCCGGTAGGTCTACTTTGTCATACACTAAGAAAGTAGTGATGAGGTAATTTGTACCTGTTATACGTACTCGAGTACGGCAATGATTTTAATCGGCTTTTACCAATATTTGAGACTAAAGTGTTACCGTGTTTAGGATTTTTGTGTAAGTAAAACTTACGTGATAATTTAAGAATGAAATCTTTTATAGTTGGAAAATTTATTTCTTTGTGAAGTTTTTGTAAATTAGTTTTAAACTTTGTATTATATGCTATTTTAATTGCTTTGTTTTGCACAGTTTGGATCTTTTTGTAATGTGTATCAGCCAAACAGCTCCACACAGGAGCCGCGTGAGTAAGACCGGGCCGAACTAAAGTTGTGTAAATACGCAGTTTTGTGTGACTACTGATTTTAGACTTTCGGTTAAGTACTGGTCGCAAGGCATTAATCGCTTTACAGCCTTTAAGCACGAGCTTCTCAGAATTTTTAGCCCAATTTAGTTTGTTGTCCAATGTAACACCCAGGTACTTTACTGACTTGCTCCAAGGCACAGGGTGATTTTTAATTTTGACAACTCTCTTGGGACATGACCGTTTTCTTGTGAAAAAGATGCCTTCTGTTTTTGTAGAATTCAGTTTAAGCTTCCATTTAGTGAAATAGTGACTTAAAAGATCAACAGACATCTGAAGTCGCCATATGACTATGTCAATATCATCTGATGATGTGTAGGTAGCCGTATCATCAGCATATATGGCAAGGTGCGTGTGCGGTTGTTTCGGGATATCATTAAGATATAGAATAAATAGATAGGGCCCAAGGATTGACCCTTGAGGTACACCTGCTGGAATCAGTTTAGGAGCCGATGAGAGTTCACCTATGAAAACCGAGAACGAGCGGTCAAGTAAATATGACTCGACAAGTTTTACAAGTGACATAGGTACGTGAGCATTGATAAGTTTGTGTAGAAGACCAGCGTGCCAAACTGAGTCAAATGCTTTTTCAATGTCTAAAAGTATCATGCCAGTAGACTGTCCTAAGTTAAGGCCATGGGCAATGTGTTCCGATACTCTAGCCAGTTGCTGAGTAGTTGAATGCGATTTGCGGAAGCCAAACTGTTCTGGTATGATAGTACTCTCAATAGTTTTCGAAAGTCTTGCAATAATAATGGACTCAAAGAGTTTTCCAAGGCTGGGTAGAAGACTGATAGGACGATAACTAGTGGGGATAGTTTCATCCTTACCCGGTTTCTTTATTGCAATTATTTTTGCTGTTTTCCAGTCCGAGGGAAAATGACATAGGTTTAGACAACCATTGAAAATTTTTGTTAGAAAAACAACGCATTTCTGGGACATATTTTTTAGTAATAAGTTGTCCAAACCATCATAGCCAGGTGCCTTACGGCGCTTCAATTTATTCAGCAATTTACGCACTTCAGCTGGTCGCACTGGATTAAGATGTTCGTGAGAGCAATAATGGAAAAGTTTGTCAAGAGATTCAGAAACAGCACTTTCGATTTGAGGGTCAGTAGCCCAAGATTTTGTTAGATTCATGTTTTCAAGAAACGCTTCAGCTAGTGCATCACACTGTTCTTGAGGGGATTTTGTGAAAGAACCGTTGGGTGTCTTAAGCGGGGGAATGCTGCATGGCTTATAATTAATAGACTTCACAACACGCCACAAGTCACTACCAGGATTGTCAACCTTGGATAGTTTGTTGCTCCAGTTGACATCGTTAAGCTCCGTAATGGCGGCTGAAATACCTCTTTGAAGATTGTTTATTTCCTTGGAACGGCATCGTTTGACGGTGTGGTTTGTTTCATTCAGGTTAAGTCTACGTAGCAGATTTTTGTATTTTATGATAGTTTTGATGCGTCTTGGTAGTTTGACCGCAGGTGAGCATGAATTGGTAGGAGTAAATAATTTTCTTCCTTCTATCATGGTACGTGTCAGCAGTCGTATACTATTTTCGATATCATCAATAGTATTGAAAGTGGAAGAGGTAAGAACTATGTTTTGATCTAAGTATGCTCTATATTTTACCCAGTCAGCTTTACTGTAGTTAAAAGTGATTTGAAGTTTACGTGAAAATTCGCCGCTTATTGTAAAAGTTACAGGAAGATGATTAGATGAGAGTTTAGTAAGAGTTACAGGTTCAGAAAACTGAAGCACATTCTTAACCAAGACTATATCGGGTGTTGACGCAACACGTGTTATATTATAGTGGACTAGAGTTGGGGTAAAAGGTGCGATGATTTCATATTCATTGTTAATCATGTGATCAAAGAGTACTTCACCATGAGAGTTGGAAGTGCAGCAATTCCAATATGGATGCTTTGTATTAAAATCACCCATAACCAGTAACTTTTTATTTGTAGATAGGACAGCATCTAGATCACATGTAAGAAGTGACAAATTAGGGGACTGATACGCTGAGATTAGTGTCATATTACTGCCAGATAGCAATAATTCTACACCTATGCACTCAAGGTTATGTGTTTTCGGTAGAACTACAGGTGAGTGTATTATATCTGACCTAATTAGAATGGCAACACCCTGACCTCGGCCTTCGTTAGATTTATCTAGACGGTAGCAACAGAAACCTGGAGTAGTTAAATTACATTTTGGGGATATTCTTGTCTCCGAAATAGCAATAATATCTACTGATAATTCAGTAGCTAAGTCTAGCAGCTCAGTTATTTTTGTGCGGATACCATCGGCATTCCAATATAATAAACGTAACTTACTGAAATCATACATATTGACCTAGGTGAGTCAAAATTAGAATCACTTTATCCATCATATTAGTACATGCGAGAAATTGATTTTTTATAGTTTTGATAGCCATTAGAATCTGTAACATATCTGTTGTTGCCTGATCGTGGATGTTATTGTTTGGGGGTAGAAACTGACTCTGGGGTACGGCTCCTGTCAGAACACTGTTCCAGGCACGGCCATTGACCATGGCCGCCGTTTTGATCGGGTTGCTACCATCAACGACGCTCTTTTTAAACGGGATCTTTATATCCTGCTTGAATTTAATTTCTGCTTGTCTTTTTGCAAGTAATTCAATATACTTCTTCCGCTCTTCACATTGCCGAAAGTTTGCAGGATGGGCTCCATTACAATTACAGCACTTTGCTGGTTGATTTCGATCATTTTTAGGACATTCTTCAGTCGCATGGTCTCCTGTACATTTCACACAACGGGGAGGCAGGTTACAGTTTTTTGACGAGTGTCCAAAATTCTGACATCTAAAACACTGGGTGCCATATAAGTTGTTTGCATGATATTTCCGAATCTGGACGACACAATTACTAAGGTACTTTATTTGCCTGAATTTTGCCATATCGCTTCCAGGTGGCAGTTGTACAAGAAAAGGTGGACTTGTTACCACTTTCCCACCTGAAACCTTCATCATGCGTACTACAGGATCCTTAAAACCTAAGGATACAAGTTCCTCTTGTAAGTGGGATTCAGCGTAGGCAGGAAGACCAAAGATAACAGCTTTCAGAGGCTTCTCGTCTTTACGCGAGAAGGTGTGATATGCAATGTTTTCTTTACGCAATCCTTCTTTAACAGCCTGGTGGCTCTCGGCAGAATAGCAGATGATTGAAATTTTATTATTTCCTTTGTACTGCACATGAAAACTTCGGGTATACCTGCTAATGAGGGTTTTGATGTACTCGTGAGTCCATTCGCGCCTGAGCTCCATCATGATGGGGGGAATGCGGCTGGATTTCTTCACTGTAGTGGTGGCTTCCTTCAGTCGCACTTCCACAGGATTACTTGCTTGCTTTTCTGTGCTGGCATCATCAGAGAGAACGCCAAACTGGTTTGAAGTCTTCACACATGTTGTCGACGTTTGTGGGTGTGGTTGAGCAGTATTCTTTGGAATTTTCCAGTCGCTCATGTTTAACGCGCCTTCAGGTGGACGTTTACCAACTGAGTTAGATCTGGTTAGGAACCTATCCATGGTAGGAGCTGTGATCTACCAATACTAGCCCAGCCGAATAGCTAGTATGAAACTTTCCCATCACTAGCACTCTAAGTATACAATTCGCACAGTGGGGATCCAACGTAGCTAAGACACGAGCGTACCGAACAAGCGCGCGCGAACGCTAATTCATTGGGTTACACCGAACGAGTCGGTCAGTGACGTTGGCTTTAAATCGGCAGGCCAGGTCGTGATACGGGGTGGGTGTAGGCCATCGGGAGGCAGCTTCACCATCATAGAATTTCGCGGTAGATTTTTGGTCCGTTCCCAACTCGACTCGTAGTAGTGAATATTGGGGAATCTGGAGCACGGGCTCGGACCATTTAATATTGTAGTTTTATTGCCTATTTTTTTGTGTGTGTTTAGTTATAAGTTTAGCGCTGTGTATCGCAGCCTATGTTTCGCCTCGGCTCAGGTCCACGAGTGGACATTCGTCCACACCTTTTTACGTAAGACACATTGGGCCCAGCACGCGTGGTGGACCCGGGTGGGGCGTGAACACTACATACTTAAATGTTCCAAGCATAAAAGAAATATGCAGTCAGGTTCAATGAAGAAGTTAGATAACCAATTCAAAATCCAAATTAAAGCACTTTAAAACAAGCTCAATGAAACCGATTTTAAGGAAATCACATGGTTACGTTTTGATAAAGGAACACCCCTTGTATTAATTTCCACAGACCACAGTATACTGCCCGGCGGGGCGGGGCGCACGAAAGCGTGGCACCAGGCAAAAACTCGCTTGAATCATCTAACAATAATCTAGTTATTAAAAAACTCATTTTACATCTCTCATATTCGGTAAGTAGTTCCTTATTACCCCCAAATGGGGCTTGTAGGTGACCAATTAGCGCTCTAGGGTAATAATGTAGCTAGAAAACCCCTAGGGCGGTAAGTAATTGAGTTTTGAAAGAGTGAAGTGTTTTTTTTTTAATTACTTACCACCCTAGGGCTTTTATAGCTACATTATTACCCTAGAGCGCTAATTGGTCACCTACAATTTGGTGGTAATAAGGACCTACTTACCTCACAATCGAGATGTAAAGCAGAGTAGTTAGCTCGGGTGTAAGCATCAATTGCACCCTCGAAGTATAGGCGTCCTCGCTGCGCTCGTGCACCTAAATATCTCGGGCTGCAATTGATGCCTTACAGCCCTTGGCTACTAATCTACTATTTACTTATAATACTAACTCTAATAATATGATATAACTGTATAAATGTCAAATACAGGGAATAAAACATTTAGAGAAGTTTTGATGTTTTAAACTACAACTATAATTTTATTTTGATTTTATTTCATGTTCTGTTGTACCGTCACGAAGCGCTCTACCTAAATTTCTTTTTGACCTCTCGAAGAGGAACACTCTTTTCACTGACATCACATTCATTTTTGTAAGGGAAGTAAAATTTTTGGGGAGTTTAAGAATAGTAAGAACCTCTACCTTCCAACACCGAGGACATTACGACGAGGCATGTTTTTTTGAGTACTCTGACCTCTCTAGTAAACAATACGAATCTTAAAAGTATTGCTGTAGATTGTACCCAGGACGATCCTAGACTGCAAACAATAATTATCCAGTCCTTGGTGCTTAAACCCTGGAAAACCAAAGTTTGTCTTTAATTTCGTTAGTAGTTAATCACTATTGGGGTTGAATAACCGTGGTAGTAAAATATGAGTAAGGTTGGATTTAATTTAAAACGATAAAGGATGCGCTAGCCCAAGATTCGCAAGAGTGTTATGTTGCTTATTATCCACACTTTGGTTTTCACTCTAAGGAACTACTCGTACTACACTACTTCGGAGATTTATGGGACTTTTTTTTAGATACCTACACTGTGAGAAAAATGCAAAGTTTACTTACATTAGATGTCAATCCGAAAGATGTGAGATATACAAACACCATAGAATAAACGAAAAGGCTTACGTAGTTAATGACCAGCTGAAAACAAAACTTTTATGTAGTTTTACGTGAAAACTACTAGGTTACTTTTTTGGACCTGATATGCGTATGCCTACCTTATTATAGAAGAGGTCAAGAGCAACAACTTTTGTTTTACGACTTTGCTAACAACGCACGAAAAATTTTCAACTTCCCGTACAAAATGGGTCGGTCACGTGATCACTTTAGTATGGGGAGTAAAAATTTTTTGTGCATTGTTAGCGAAGTCGTAGAACAAAAGTTGTTGCTTTTGACCTCTGTACTAAGGTAGGCATACGCATATCAGGTCCAAAAAAATCGGCCAAGTGCGAGTCGGACTCGCGCACTGAGGGTTCCGTACCACCACATAATCATAATTGTATTAGTTGAAATTTCAGTAAGTTAATGTGCTACATTTTTTGAGTCCTACACGCGCTTGACCAAATTTTATTATTTGTTGTTATTTTATAGCTTATGCACTATAAACATACCAATTTTCAAGTTTGCATGTGTTCCCGTTTTTAAAATAGAACTAAAACAAAAATCGCCTCAGCGACCATCCACCTTGACCCCTCTCTTATATGAATGTTCTTGAAACGGGAGCTCACCACAATTGGTTACCATTAGTTGTGAGAAAAGTTGTAATATTTAATGATTTCAGACTTTTCTCATTATTTGTACTGTGAGACCTAGCTTCTTGCCGAATTTCATAATTTTAGGTCAACGGGAAGTACCCTGTAGGTTTTTCATTTTTGCATAAATGTATGGAGAAGAGGACATAAAATGCCATATCTTTTGATTGCGTCGTTGTAAAAAATTGAAATTTTCAGATCTTGTGTGGTTCATGGATCCTAATATATATTATTAATTTCAACCTGATACCTTTACCCGTTCGTGAAATAAAGGGTCTTGACAGACAGACAGACAGACAGACAGACAGACAGACAGACAGACAGACAGACAGACAGACAGACGGACAACAAAGTGATCCTATAAGGGTTCCGTTTTTTTCTTTTGAGGTACGGAACCCTAATTTAGATACCTACACTGTGAGAAAAATGCAAAGTTTACTTACATTAGATGTCAATCCGAAAGATGTGAGATATACAAACACCATAGAATAAACGAAAAGGCTTACGTAGTTAATGACCAGCTGAAAACAAAACTTTTATGTAGTTTTACGTGAAAACTACTAGGTTACTTTTTTGGACCTGATATGCGTATGCCTACCTTATTATAGAAGAGGTCAAGAGCAACAACTTTTGTTTTACGACTTTGCTAACAACGCACGAAAAATTTTCAACTTCCCGTACAAAATGGGTCGGTCACGTGATCACTTTAGTATGGGGAGTAAAAATTTTTTGTGCATTGTTAGCGAAGTCGTAGAACAAAAGTTGTTGCTTTTGACCTCTGTACTAAGGTAGGCATACGCATATCAGGTCCAAAAAAATCGGCCAAGTGCGAGTCGGACTCGCGCACTGAGGGTTCCGTACCACCACATAATCATAATTGTATTAGTTGAAATTTCAGTAAGTTAATGTGCTACATTTTTTGAGTCCTACACGCGCTTGACCAAATTTTATTATTTGTTGTTATTTTATAGCTTATGCACTATAAACATACCAATTTTCAAGTTTGTAAGTGTTCCCGTTTTTAAATAGAACTAGAACAAAAATCGCCTCAACGACCATCCAACTTGACCCCTCTCTTATATGAATGTTCTTGAAACGGGAGCTCACCACAATTGGTTACCATTAGTTGTGAGAAAAGTTGTAATATTTAATGATTTCAGACTTTTCCCATTATTTGTACTGTGAGACCTAGCTTCTTGCCAAATTTCATAATCATTTTAGGTCAACGGGAAGTATCCTGTAGGTTTTGCTTTTTTGCATAAATGTATGGAGCTGAGGACATAAAATGCCATATCTTTTGATTGCGTCGTTGTAAAAAATTGGAATTTTTAGATCTTGTGTGGTTCATGGATCCTAATATATGGTATTAATTTCAACCTGATACCTTTGCCCGTTCGTGAGATAAAGGATCTTGACAGACAGACAGACAGACGGACAACAAAGTGATCCTATAAGGGTTCCGTTTTTTCTTTTGAGGTACGGAACCCTAAAAATAACCTTGTATAATAAGGAGTGATCGATCGTTCTCAAGATTCGTTCTCTTAAATAAAAATAGTGACCCTAAGTTCAGGCTGAAGTTATACATTTAATTTTAATCTGCTATTTTTAAGGACTGTTTAAAATCTATTTCTTAAAAAGATAAACAAGTAAATACTTATGTTTAATGGTAGTAAAGAGAGCGGAGTCTTACCGGTAGTGCGTTTAGTTTCTCATAATCTATAAACAATTGAAATAGCTGCTCTAAATGGACATCTGACTCGACATTTCGGAAATCATGCGTAAGAGCAGCTAAATATCTCAAAGCTTCGTTATTAGGTTGAATTAGACTGGGTACTTTCTCTATCAAGCTGATCCCTTCAATATAGTTCAACATAATTGCGTTGATGTATCGTACACGAATCCAGAAATATAGCATGAAAGTCGACATAAACGCCAATTCAGACATTGCTGGCCCTAAGGTACCGACAAAGGATGTGAATGCCCCCATCATCAAGAAACCTCCACTTAAGGAACCCAGCCACACAAAAACGAGGACCACTAATATTGACCACAGAGTGATATTAAAAATTCTTCGTAACATATAATTGATATGTTTGTTATGTTCTACGCCCATATGGCGATCAACTTTTTGCAGATCGACGAAAAATTTTACGTTAGCTCGATTGTAAACATACCTCGCGTGTATAACAAAACTTAAAAAGTTAACAACAGTCATCCAGTAAGTAGTGATTATAACTTTTTTTAAATCTTCATAGGGATAATGTTCTGCAGTATATGCAAAAAACGTATAGGTATAAGAATAAAGAACTAAAATCATATGTATCACGGTATATAGCTTTAGTTTTAGTGTAGGAGGGGTGACAAATCTGTCTCGAGCATCTACGCGGCTTACACTCACTACTTTCAAAAAGACATTAAAGTCTGCGATGATTTTTATGAATTCATCCTCTAGTATATCCGGTGATAAATATTCACATGTCATTGACCGTCTACGGAATACTTTGCGTTTCATTTTAGTTCGGAAATCCACATGCGAAAGCTAGCACGTTTTGATCTTTACTAAACTACCTAAGCTAAAAGAATTAAAAAATAACTATAGTTATGAATATTCAGTCATTATATCACTCATCTATACTCATCAGTCATTAACGTTTGATTAATTATTCAGAACCCAAATCACCATCATCATCATCACAGTCTACAGTAGCAAATACTCCGTTGATGAAATTATATGTAAATATGAAAATTTACTGATAAGAAATTTAACACATAATCATTATTAACCGACAGTCGACACTGCCCAAAAAATTATGTTTCGAGTAGGTAGGTATTATGTATCTAGGTTTTTTTGTACTGGTCTTCTGTTGTTAGCCTTGGAAAAGTACTGATTTCCTTTTAACCACATGTTCTATAAGTAGAATAAAGAACAATAAGCATAATTTAAAAAATAATAAAAGAATAACTGATTTTAAAAATTAATATTAAAATTTAATTGTGTCAACCCTCACCAGACTAAACACTATCGATAAGCGTGAGCAAGTATTTGCCTCAACTGTCGTCCTTACGTAGTTTTCTATCTCCTATCTCTGTTGCACGTTAGGCAATGGCATTCGTTTGAGAATAGCGACGGGTGCTCGTTGCGATTCATAGAATAGGGTTGGAAACTTGACCTTTTTTTCATAGAAAGTATTTTACTTGTATGCTATTTTTAGGGTTCCGTACCTCAAAAGAAAAAAACGGAACCCTTATAGGATCAGTTTGTTGTCCGTCTGTCTGTCTGTCTGTCAAGACCCTTTATCTCACAAACGGGTTAAGGTATCAGGTTGAAATTAATACCATATATTAGGATTCATGAACCACAAAAGATCTGAAAATTTAATTTTTTTACAATGACGCAATCAAAAGATATGGCATTTTATGTCCTCATCTCAATACATTTATTCAAAAATGCAAAACCTACAGGGTACTTCCCGTTGACCTAAAATTATGAAATTTGGCAAGAAGGTAGGTCTCACAATACAAATAAAGGGAAAAGTCTGAAATCATTAAATACAACTTTTCTCACAACTAATGGTAACCAATTGTGGTGAGCTCCCGTTTCAAGAACATTCATATAAGAGAGGGGTCAAGTTGGATGGTCGCTGAGGCGATTTTTGTTTTAGTTCTATTTTCAAAACGGGAACACTTACAAACTTGAAAATTGGTATGTTTATAGTGCATAAGCTATAAAATAACAACAAATAATAAAATTTGGTCAAGCGCGTGTCGGACTCAAAAAATCTAGCACATTAACTTACTGAAATTTCAACTAATACAATTATGATTATGTGGTGGTACGGAACTCTCGGTGCGCGAGTCCGACTCGCACTTGGCTGGTTTTTAACTATCAATAAGTTTTATGTAGTTTATTCTACTTTCACAACATACGGTTAAAAGCACATCGGTACTTTTCCTTACACCCTTTATATCTAAGTTTATGCCAAAACAATATATTAAATTTTTAATAAGTTAATTGGGTTGTTTGTGTACGAGTACTTAGCATTTTCTCTGCATATTTGCCCGTGCTGCGTAGATAATATTTCATACGAGACTGACAATATTTTACGCCAAGCAAGAATAAGTGCTTTGTAAATAAAATGTACCAACGAAGCATTATTCGAGAAAGATATGGTTCAGATTCAGATAATTTTATTCAATGTAGATTCTTTACAGAATACTTATTGTATGTCATGCAGAATACAATGCAAATAGAGCGAGTCTACGCCGTTTCGGATCGTGCTATGGCAGCGTAAAAGAAACGGCAAGAAACCACTGCAGCTCGGCCTACTTTAAGAGTCGGCTTTTTACAATGTGTTTCTTGTGTTTCGCTGGAATATCAGAGCACCATACCTCCTTGTCATTGATATAGTCATCTAATCTATAGTAAGCTTTTTTACATAATGTTTGCTTTACACGTTCTTTAAACTTTCTCTCTGGTAATTGCACTATATTGTCAGGTATTTTGTTGTAGTATCGTATACACAGACCAACGAAAGATGTATTGACTTTAGATAATCTAGTATAAGGCTGATCAATTTTGTGCTTATTTCTAGTATTAAAATTATGCCTGTCACATTTTTTAGGTAATTGATGAATGTTCTTTCTAGCGTACATAATGTTTTCATAAATATATTGGCATGGCACTGTCATAATGTTGATCTCCTTTAACAGTTCTCTTAGGGAATCACGAGTCTTCAGGCAATAAATTGCTCTTATAGCCCTCTTTTTTAAAACGAATACTGAATGGATATCAGCTGCCCGGCTCCAAAGCAGTATGCCATAAGACATAATGCTATGGAAGTAGCTAAAGTAAACCAGCCTTGCGGTAGCCACATCAGTAAGTTGTCTGATTTTTCTGACAGCATATGCAGCCGAGCTCAATCGACCAGAAAGAGCCGTTATATGAGGGCCCCATTGAAGTTTAGAATCTAGTGTTAACCCTAAGAAAACTGTACTATTAACAAAATCTAATGTTTCATTATTCAATACTACGTTATGTGAACAACATAGTCTTAAATTTTGGCGTTTAAGACTATGTTGTTGACAGCAAACCATGCATGAATCTGCCCAAGTGCATCATTAACCTCGTTATAATTGTGTGATTTCCTACTTACATTAAATATTAATGAAGTATCATCAGCAAATAACACAATCTTTGACAGATTCCTCACTGCCAAAGGCAGGTCATTAATATAAATAAGGAATAAAAATGGCCCTAATATGGACCCTTGAGGTACACCACTTTTGACTACAGATCCCAGTGACTTCCTTCCGTTTACTTGTACCTTTTGAATCCTATTGTCTAAATATCACTTAAGGAGCTTAAGTGAGTTATTCTTAACACCATAATGTTCAAGTTTTAGCAACAATGTGCTATGATCTACGCAATCAAATGCTTTGGATAGATCACAAAAGATGCCAATAGCATCTTCAGATTTTTCCCACGCGCAAAAGATGTATTTTAAAAGTGCAGTACCGGCATCCGTTGTACTGCGTCCTTTCGTGAAACCAAACTGATGGTCATGTAGTAAGTTATTTCTATTGAAGTGCGAAAGCATTTGATTGAGTATGACCTTCTCAAAAATTTTACTAAGTACAGGCAAGACTGATATAGGTCTAAAATTACTAGGATCCTTTCTGTCACCTGCTTTGAATAATGGAACTACTTTACTTTTTTTCATTAAGTCAGGGAAAGTACCATGATCGACACAATCATTAAATATAACAGCTAAGTATGAAGATATAGTATCAATTATCGCACTACAGACTTTGACTGACATTCCCCACAGGTCCTCAGTAGTTTTAATTTTAATACCTTCAAAGGCTTTAACAATTTCGTTAGGGGTGACATGTTTGAACCCAAATTCAGTTTTGCAGGCGTCCACATTCTTTTGAAGTAAATCGCTAGCAAGTGAAGATGATAAATTGAGTGACTCTGTTGTTTTCAACGGAATATTAGTAAAAAAGGTTTCGAATTCTTGAGCCACTTCTACGTTCGAACTAATGGTTCCGCGATTTGTATGAAGTGTGATTCGATTGTCACGCGGTTTAACTTTACCAGTTTCACTGTTTATAACATTCCATACAGCCTTAATTTTGCTATCAGCAGACTGTATTTTTTTCCGTAGAAAAAATGATTTTGCTTTTAAACAAACTAACTTAAACAATTTTGAATAATTTTTGACATAGTCAATGAAACGGTCGTCATTTGAATAATTTCTTAGTTCATATAATTCAAAAAGTCTCCCTCTACTTTTGTGAATACCAGTGGTAGCCCAGTCACTGAATTTGAATTTTACAATAATTTGTTTCTTCCTAATGGTGAAAATTTTACTGAATTCAGTATTAATCAATGTGAATAAATCTTCATATGAGTTATTAGGGTTATTAGTATTATAATCGTGATAGGGCAGTTTTTCTAGTAACGTGTTTTTGTACTTTTCTAACCTACTGTTCGTTAGACTCCTGGTTTCTATATCTATTTTCTGGTTTACTCGAGAATAAATAAAAGTAACACTTTGACCAGAGTGGTCAGACTGAAGCGAGTTTATGATACTTTTCTCAAAATAATCGCAATTACAAAAGACGTTATCAATACAGGTAGCCGAGGATGACGTCACCCTTGTAGGTTCAAAAAAATACATGCTCTAAATTAAAACATTTAAAAAGATTTAAAAGTTTGTTATTGATATTGACGTTAAAGTCACCACACACTATCAAAAACTTATTATCTTTTGTCACTATTTTTAAAACATCTTCCGACCTCCCACTTTTCAAAATTTTTCAATGTTCGAGTTAGTAACATTGAAAAATTTTGAAAAGTGGGAGGTCGGTATACCTACGCATACTATAACATGCTTGTCCAGCTCTACACAAGATATTTCAATACATCTTTCAACCGAAAGTCGAACAATATCTTTACGGTTCTTTATCTTAAAACTGTTACTGTGTTGTGTGTTTATCCACCGTGTAAAGCAGACTTTCGATTGAAAGCACTGGCTATACAATAATTATGATAATTAATCAACATTTGATAGTCTTTTTGCCAGTGTTCAGTCAAACAAACAATATCATATTTTGTTTTTTCTAAGAATAATTCTAAAAATTTTCCAGAAAAATCTTGAATATTTTGATGTAAAATTTTCAAAATATTAGATTTTTCCTTTGTCTTTGCTATAGGAAGTTTTTTGCCAGAAGGTTTTTTTTTCAGTAACATTTTGTTTAGAAAAACCCTCTTTTGTCGTATGAACTAGTTTAAAGAATTAGTGTTAGTAATGTTACTAACTTAAGAAGTTTTTTGTGTATAACTTCCTATAACAGAGTCAGATATATTATACGAGTATGCTATCAATGTAGCCAGGTCTTTCTTAAACTTAAGAGGCAGGTACATAGTATCCTTTGTTAATGTTAAATAACTTATAAATATATTCATGTCAAGATATGAAATGTCACTATGACGACTTGTCAAATTTTGTAAATGTAAATGTAAAAAAAAAAAGGAGTCGATCAATTGTATTTGGGGACTTCAATGTGAACTTGTTGTTACATGACGACGCTAACGTCCAAGAATACGTGAATACCTTAACCGAATCTGGATACTTTATACTAAATAATTTAGATCAAAGATATTGTACTCGAAAAACTTCCTCAACAGTTAGTATTATAGATCATGTCATCACCAATTTAGAAAATAATAATTTTAATCTAGCAATCATGGATTCTTCCCTATCAGACCACAATCAACTATATTTAGAGTTAACCAAATGTGAAATTCCCCGCAAGCAACGGGTAGAATATGAATGTATTAATTACTTTGATTTGTACGAAAGTTTAAAACAGGATTCATGTCTTAATAAAAATTTAATACACGATTATACATTACTAGAAAACCTTGTATACAACTATCTTGCTCTAAATAAAATAACTAAGTATTAAATTATGAAATTGCCTCGAGAAGATTGGATCAACAAATCAATTTTGAATGAAATTAATAACCGCAATGAATTATGGTGCCAACTAAAAAATGACTCTGAAAATAAACGTATTCAAAACGAATTTAAGCAAAATAAAAATAAAGTTGACCACATGATTCAATGCGCAAAAACAAATCATTATTCCAAAGCATTTACAAGTTGTGAAAATAATCCTAGAGCGATGTGGCAGATCATAAATAGTTTAGCAAATCATAAAATCAATACCCAAGATATAAATCCACCCAAACTAATGATCAGTGACAAAACTATTACCGATGGCAATGAAACATGTGAATGTTTTAATGTCTATTTCTCGACAATTGGTGCTGTACTTGCAAACCAAATACCGACAATATACCACAACAATGTTATAAATACACTAAATAATAATATTACACACACACTCCCTGAATTAAAACCATGTACAACAGCAGAAGTTGACAAAATTATTAATAAGTTAGATGCTAATACTAGTGCCGGAATAGATGGAATGAACACGTAAGTACTAAAGTGCATTAAAGATCTTATAATACCCGATTTAACTAATTGCATCAACAAATGCTTAAGAGACGGTGTTTACCCTGATAGCCTGAAAATTGCCAAAGTAAGTCCCATACACAAATCTGGCTCAAAAGCAGACCCATCAAACTATAGGCCCATATCAGTCCTCCCAGTTCTGTCAAAAATCTTCGAAAGAATTATATACAACCGCTTAAATGAATATTTAAAAAGTATCAACTTCCTTTGCGAAAATCAATACGGGTTTCGTGAAGCGTCTAACACCTTATCAGCAACAATTGACCTAATTACTAAAATTAAAACCTCTTAAGATGAGAAAAAGACAGCATTAGGTATTTTTATAGACCTCAAAAAGGCGTTTGACACAGTTAGTCATTCACTTCTGCTTAAAAAACTTAGGAGCATCGGTATTGTAGGAAAAGCCTATTACATTTTTGAATCTTATCTGACGAATCGACAGCAGATTGTTAAAATTGGAAACTATAAAAGCAATCCTAAAAATATAACTTTTGGAGTTCCGCAGGGGTCAATACTAGGACCATTGTTGTTCCTTGTATATATAAATAATATAAGCAATACTAAACTATCTGGTAATCTAACTTTGTATGCCGATGATACATGCTTATTTTACTATGGTAACAACTTACTTGACCTCGTAAAGGAAGCCCAAGCTGATTTGAATTTACTCAGTTCATGGTTTAAATATAATCTCCTCACGATCAATACGTCTAAAACGTCTTATATGATATTCGCGGCAAAAAACAAAAAAAATCCTGACTATCCTCAGCTTGTAATAGGCACAGATATCATACATAGGTCAAGACAAGAAAAGTACTTAGGTCTTATACTAGATGATAAACTCACGTGGCAAGGACATATACAACACATTAAGTCAAAAATTGTTCCCCTGACAGGCGCATTACATAGGATGGTTCGCTACGTACCATATAAATTAAGGACCCTAATTTATAATTCCCTAGTGAGACCACATCTAGAATACTTGATTGAAGTCTGGGGTGGCGCCGCTAAAACGAACTTAAATAAAATACAAAGGTCTCAAAATAAAATAATTAAAATACTGTTTAATTATAAATATGACACACCGACGCAAATTGTATACAAAAAGACAAAACTATACGATATAAAACAGTTATACACATACAAAACATGCATATTGGTAAAGAAAATGATAAGACAAGACATACATACAAACATTACTTTAAATAAAAGAATATCCAAATATAATACAAGGAGTAATAACAAAATCCAATTGAAACCACCCAGAACGGAATACGGAAAAAGAAGTATACTATATGAGGGTGTCCAATTATATAGTAACTTACCATCTCACTTAAAGGACTTAGAATCCATGAATGCTTTCAAAAGTAAATTGAAACTGCATTTGCACGATACTGTCAATATTATGTAGATATTATTAATTACTTGTTATGCATGCCTAGATAAATTACTATAAGTTTTATAACTTTTGTTTTTGCTTTTCTCTTTTAAAGTGAACTGTAAATGTTCTTTTGAGAAAATAAACTCTTTGAACTTAAATTCATTCTGTATTGTTGTGTTGCTCACTGACATTTGAACAATATGGGAAGTTACACAGAATAAACCTACACTTAGTTTCACTCTGTATTTTGTTTAACAATGTCACAAAATTGTTTAATTTTAAAATGATTGCCTACCACGATAACAACAGTGGTGTTTATGTCAAACTTGCCTACAGCAATATTTCTTACAAGACCATCGAAAGAAATATCGGGACAGCAAATGTTGGTCAGGTAGGTATAGTACTTTTAGAGCCGATAAATTTAGTAGATTTTAAGGATTTCGACAGGTTTAAAAAGTGTTGTTCTCCTTTTGACTTCTCTTCTTCTTCTTAGTCGTACTCTTCAGTTACTGAAGGTCGTGTCTGACTTGGAACGCCATCGTGGATGTTTCAATCCTTTTGACTTACAGAGTGTAGAAAAACCAGCACCTGGTTTAGAATAAGACTTGTCTAGCCTTAAATTTAGTGGGCATGCAGGATTCGGCCCAAGTGGTAATTATGTCGGCTGTGGTTTGGTTAAAGGAATTAAAAAGCAAAGAAACAGTAAACGTTTTTATTGTAAATATTTTATTGTATCCTTTAAATTCTCGATACACTCGATGGTTATTCAAAGCGATTTTGAAAACTTGCCATAGCGACCAATCTCAGTGTCTTAAATGTTTTAAACACCCCATTGAATTGGATTTTACTTAAATTTTACAAATGATATTAATTTCTCTTAGTACTTCAGCTTTCCTTTTAAATTTGCATTCTTTTGAATAAAAGAAAGAAGATAATTTTAATATAATTTCAGCTAATTTAATACATTATTTACAGAATATTTTGAACACAACACGTTTCAAACCTTAAAGTTTTGCCGTTGTGATGGCATCATTATACCATTTCTGATTCCCGCTATGGCAAATCTGCTTTACAATAATATATCACTACAAAATAACACAAGCCTCTACGCGTTTACAGGTTCAGTCGGCTTATTAGTAGGTACCACTAAACTGACAATTTTATTGAGCTCGATCGTTAAAAAATATAAATTCACAAACAGAAGATAACATGATTTTAATTTTTCGTCATCAGGTAAAAAGCTGTGTGAAAAATTGTAATATTTATTGTACGTTTGAATCCATTTATACAATATAAATATCGCGGATTGCCGCGAACTCAAAATGTCGCGAAAGTATAACTTACAGTATTCCTCTAAGTGCAGCTTCCTCTGATCTTCTTACCAGATCCGTTTGGTCTTCAACTTTCTTCTGTCTGGCTCCTGCTTCCAAGCTGATGCGCATGACTTAATTCATATTCCTGTAGGAGAAATCCCACCAAAAACATGAATGTAAAAAAATGGGAGCCAAGTTCATTATAAATAATATGCGTGGCTGTTGACTTCACTGACAAAAGACGTGATATCTAAATGGGTGCCAAGTTCTAGTAATACTTAAATTGGTTTATAAGAACGTACAAAATTCTCAAATACAAATACAAATACAAAATCGATTTATTAGAACACATGGGTAGAATTTGTTTACATACACAAACCAGGTGCAAGAAAGATGCAAGTTTTACAATAGGTACATTTACAGTAGGTAGGTATGTGGTAAACACAAATACAGGTTGCGCTAGTGCCTGTTCCAGGTATCACCTGTGTTACAGGGTCCAGCGCCCCCTCCAGGGCACGGTGAGAGTCATTGATTAAAACCCTTAGAAAATTTAATACAATAAATGTGATAACAAAAGAAAATGTTTCTTAACTTAGCACATAATAAATAAAATAATAATAATGGCAACCTTTACTACTTACTACATTTGACAGATTTTGCTGTCCAAACAATGAAATATTATATATATTACGCATTATTACGATTACGCACTACCACAATATACACATTTTTACCAAAATCTAAACTAAAGAAAGGAGGTAAAACGTCCCAGCAGCAAATAATTTATGACGGTAGTTATAAGTTGTTATCATACTTAACTAGATTCTAATGGAATCGGACACACACACGCTCAGTCACGCTACCGAGGGAAGATGACGTATTATGACGTCGTGTCATTTCACAACAGAAGTACTAGGATAACATTGCATCGAAGGAGTCAGTCAAAGAATAAAGAATGACGGTGCGTACAGACTCGGGTGCTCAGGTCAAATGTTATCGCCCAGTGTAGATGGTCTTAAGTTCACGAGGAAACTAATAGTAGTGATTCAGTTTCAGTGTATGTATAGTTCAGAAGAATTTTTTTAAATATGTTTTTACATTCGTGGATATTTTTAGGGTAAAGGTTAAGAAAAATGTTTAGCTTGTTATAAAGATATATTGAGAGAAAAATATTTTGATGTCTGGCAAAGTCGGAGTGTGGAGAAAATTTACTTTTTAAAATTGGACGTGTACTACGATTAGAGGAATATAATTGGTGGTCATATTCAATAGAAGAATGAAGTCTAATTACAGTATTTAAAATATAAAGTTTAGGGATTGAGAGAATTTGACACATTGAGTATAAACTAACAGTAGGAAAACGCCGCTTTTTAAAAAACATGACTTTAAGAATAGCGCGCTGTGTAGTTTCAAGTCTAAAAATATTGGTTTTATGTGTACCACCCCATGCGGAAATGCAGTAGCAAATAATGGATTGACACAAAGCAAAATAAATGCGTTTTAAAAGATCTCGATCAACAATTTTTCGTAATCTTTTGAATATCCATATTAATTTACGACATCTAATTGCAACAGTTTCAATTTGGGGTTTCCAATTAAGATGACAGTCCACAATAACCCCCAAATATTTAATACAGTTAACTTTTTCGATTCTTGAACATAGACAGCTGGCCCCGACTTTAACACAGTTATTACAATCAGAGGCCCTGATTATGAGATTGGAGTTGGGGACACCGCGTTTATTTATGGAATAAGGAATATATTTGGTTTTTAGTAGATTAAGGGTTAGTAGATTAGTTTCCAACCAAGACAAGACTTGCCGAAAGCCTACTTCCGCGAGGTCATAGCACTCCGCCCAAGTCTCTCCCTGAAACACCAATGCCGTATCATCGGCGTAGGTGAAAACTTTGCCATTTTGTAACGACATATTACAAAGGTCATTGATGTATATCAAGAAGAGAGTTGGGCCAAGTACGCTGCACTGCGGAAGTCCAAAGCTTACATTTGTGAATGTACTTCTAGCTCCGCCGATAACTACTCGTTGGGTTCGATTATTCAGGTAGTCGGCAAAAAGAAGCAAAGGGATTCCCCTTACTCCATATTTTTCCATCTTTGAAAGAAGGATAGGGACAGAGGCAGTGTCAAAAGCTTTTGCTAAATCGAGGAAGATGCCTAAGGTTTTCATCTTTTTGTCGAGATTAGTTGAGATTACTTTGGTGAGTTCAACCACAGCATCCTCAGTTGATAGTTTAGCACGAAAACCATACTGAGAGTTCGACAATATATTAAATTTGTTTAAATAGTTAAAAAGTCTTTTATTAAGAAGTTTTTTTAGTACTTTTGATAATGCAGGTAAGACTGAGATGGGTCTGTAATTGTTGACACTGCCTCTGTCACCTCCCTTGTGAATCGGATGAACTAGGGCCTGTTTGAAGATATCAGGAAATTTACCATCTTTAAAGGATCTGTTGCAAATAAATGTAAGAACAGGTATTATAATATGCCTAGCTTTTTTTAGAATCGTCACTACCAGTTGCAGAACTATCTTTAAGGCCTAAGATAAGTGTTTCGATTTCCTTTTCGTCTGTATCTATTAGAAAGAAAGAGTTCGATTGTGATGGTATGTTGTTTATGTAGTTGTTAATTTGCTCTGAGGATACAGTAATCTTTTCAGCCATAGTTCGTCCAATATTGGCAAAATAATTATTGACATATTCAATAGGATCATCTTCACCGTGGTCAGCGAGTAAAAGTTGAATTGGGGTGGATTTCTCCTTGGCAGTGTTTGTTACTTCGCGTATAATACTGAAGGTTTTTTTGGAGTCTTTACATGCAAGGTGAAGCCTTCTACGATCAAAGTTATTCCTGACATTAAGTATGATTTGGTTGTAGAAATTTCTGTACCTTGTGTACGATAATTTGGCTATTTTGTCGTTAGGATTAGCTAGGGACTGTCGATGTAGGAAGTCACCATGTTTAGAACAACGTAGAAGACCTGGGGTCATCCAGCTTTTAATAGTGCGTCGACGACATGGTACAAAAAATTCCTTTGTATTCTTTTCAATAGATTCTTGAATTGCCTCTACTAAACATTTTGCGCTTATATCAACGGTTTCAGCTTTATAAATATGAGACAGATCCATTTCATTTAGGTAGGTCACGGCACTGTCCCAGTCTACACTTTTAGTACAATTATAACTACTTTGTATTGACAATAATAATACTAACACTTCATCAGTTGATGAAGTGTTAGTATTATTATTGTCAATACAGCAGAGCACTGCGTGGTGATCATTAATTGGAGAATCCACCACAAAAACATGTGACGGGGATTTATTTTTAAGAATAACGTGATCTAAACAAGATCCGCTTATATGAGTCGAGAAGTAGTGCCCAGGGAGCATCCCTAGTTCAGCAAGAAGGTTAAGATAGTCATCTTTTTTGGAGTCATCACTAAACGGTCTGATGTCTATATTAATATCACCGACAATGCAAATATTCTGGAACGTTGTTAACTGGTTAACCACGGATTCGAGACAGTCATAAAATTTTTCTAAAATGTGTTTAGTGTTATTTTCCTTGGATGGGGAACGGTACAGCGCTATGATAGCAGTACTAATTTTGGGTATTTTGATGATCATACAGCTGAAATTTGGAATGGTTTTAGAATATAGTTGCCCAACTTCATTGCACATGAAATTTTTTTGAAAAAGTATGATTACTAATGTAAAGGGGGCCAAATTTCAAATTGTCGCTACTAGGTCGAGTGGGGTATCATAAGAAAGGGCTTTACTTGTACATTCTAAAATATATTTTTGTATTTTTTTAAGTTTCTTAGTTTTCAAGTTATGATGAAAAATGTCAAAAAAAATACCATTCCCCCCCCCTTATCTCCGAAGTTTGAGTAAGGAAAAATCTGAATTAATTACAGTTGACAGAAATGTATATAAACTTTACAGCAGAAATAAAACAATCTTTCTAAGTAGCACAGTTTTTCAGAAATCTGCAAAAAACCTTTACAAACAAATTTAGTTTTGCGGTCCTGAAAATGGACTTTATTGCTTCCAAAAATACTATAGGTATATCGGAACCCTCGGCGCGCGAGTCCGACTCGCACTTGACCGGTTTTTTTTAAGTTGTCTTGCCAAATACAAAATTCTGCTAGAATTCTTTGTCAGGTGTTCGGTGATGTAAATAGTTGAGTTGCCAAGTCCCATGAAAGACGAGTTAAATTTCATGGTAGGATTTTTCAAGTTGTATTTTTTAAGTGCCGACAGGATGAAGTACTTGCAAGAATCGTTGGAAAATTCAACGAGTATTGGATTAGATGGACCCTTCGTACGCAGTCTATAAGCGTTTTTAATCTCAGAAGCCGGAACACCGGCATCGACTGCCCTGATTATACGCAGAACAAGATCCAACACATCTTTTTTCGTTTCTTTTTCTTGCTGCGGAACATTTTTTATTTCAACAAAGCTAGTTAAACTTTTTCTTTGTAAATCTTCTACTTTCCTCTCTAGAAAAATTATTCTCTCATCACGTACTGAATCCCGCTCTTTTATAGAATCAACTTCAGCTTGCAAATAATTGTTTTGATTGGTAAGCATTTGCATGTCTTTTTTCATATCCTTGATGCTATCTTGTACATTGTTTAGATTATCATTCAGTTTTTCAAATTTTGTGTCCTGATCAGATTTCCACTCACTCAGCTTTTGTTTAATTTCTTTAGTAAATGCATTGAGGTCTTCACGCGACAAATCTTCTCTTGGACGCTTGAACCGTGAAGCATCAAATTTTATGGGCGTGGAATTATCTGAAGTTTTAGTGAGGTCCGGGTTGGAAGCGGAATTCATGTTGATTTTTTTTGTATAGAGCAGATCAGGCAACAGTAATATATTTTATATCTATCCTACTAAATTTATGACTATATGGTACAGTAGTTCAGAATAAATCGTTGAAGCTCATTTGGTGTGTACACGACTCTATCTTCAATACAAGCAGGGATTGTTTGCAGATTGCGATGCGTAAGTGCGTAAAACTGTATTAGTTTAATCTCACCTCGTTGCTGTGTGCGTCGGCTCGATGTATATGTAGTAACCAGTAGTAACAACTAGCTTGGAACCACCTGTTGCACGCTTGTGGTCTCCTATTATATCGATCGATTTTTTGAACAGTGGAATTAAATTGGATGAATTTTAACTTAAGCGCACGCACGTCCGCTCGTCACCGAGGTCCGGGAGGAAGGGGAAAACTAGCCAAGTCAAAACTTGAACTTCAATTTTATTCAAATTTATCTGCCTTGTGTAAAAATTTCGACTTTTAAAATTTTAAATTTTTTAAATAACAAACATTTTTATAGCAGAAAATGTAAGAAATTGTGTTGTAAATTTATTTGAGAATTTTGTACGTTCTTATAAACCAATTTAAGGATTACTAGAACTTGGCACCCATTTAGATATCACGTCTTTTGTCAGTGAAGTCAACAGCCACGCATATTATTTATAATGAACTTGGCTTCCATTTTTTTACATTCATGTTTTTGGTGCGATATCATTACTTTTTGTAAAAAAATAGGTATATCTTCCGGCACCTGCTTACTTTCTCACCACCATGAACTCTTTACCAAATAAATAGCACGTCAGTACGTACTTAGGACCTTATGGTATGGTAGGTAATAAAACAACAAATGTTTCCACTGACGTGCTGTTGACTGTAACGTTTCAACTCCAACTGCCACAAAAGTTAAAGTACGCGAGTGACCAACTTTTGATTGTACAATTATTTAAGCCATTGGGGTACCTACCTACAGCCGACCAATTATTGAAAATCAACGAGTGATAAAATATCGCTTAAAAAATTAAAAATCGTTAAATATCTATCAAATAGCGTTTGATTGTTAATTATTATACAATATGAATTAGGTTTTAACCCCAAATCAGAGTAAAATTGAAATTAAAAATCTCAAAAGTGATAGATATTGTGAGACGTATGTACCTATAACACTGTATGTAAGATTAAGATGTACAGTCAAGACCACATCAACCTTGACACATTGGACTTTTTACCGTTCTTATTTCAATAGACGTACGGGCTAGAGTCGCATTGCGAGTGTCAAGTTTGACCTGTCATTGACTGTAACAATGCATTTGTATAGACGTACTCTAAAAAAAATCTACCGCTTACATACCCTTTATGAAGGTTAGTGCAGGCAACAACACTTCAAGATTAACAAATTACACATTGCATTATACTTTTCACTGTATTACTCCAACAGTTGTAGGAAATAACGTTGCGCTGCGAGTCTCAAGCTTGCACTGCTGTTGACTGTATACAAGGCCGCACGGCAGTGGAAACACTTTGACCTTGAGCGGGTCTCTAGTTTTGGGCGTTTGTAGCGTAACGCTGGTTCAGTCTACACTGGTTTTGCGCCTCCTTACTGCCTGCCGTGCGTACAATAAGGTTAAGGTGTATAGAGTATACACGGCTGCAAGTCACTGAAAACTCATCGACTATGAGAGGGGTCTCTGGTTTCGTTTGTAGCGTAGCGCTAGATCAGCTTAAACTAGTTTTGTTTTTATTTATGTAGGTACTTCTTGCAGTGCGTACCTATAAATATAAGTACAAAAGAATGGTGATGACACAAGGTAGCTGCGAGTATCAAGCTTGACTTGCTCTTCCAGCCTACTCTTGACTGTAAAATAAGTTAAGCAAATAGAGCATTTGCTATACCTATACTGCGATTTTTTAACTTTGGCTGTGACGGTTACTTTCTGCGCATTGGTGACAGTCACCGGAGTTCGTAGCACCGGAGAGCCAATGGACGATTCGCACGCCTCCCCCTATCTGCCGCGCTCGCCCTCGCGATATTTTTTAGGGTTCCGTAGTCAACAAGGAACCCTTATAGTTTCGTCATGTCCTTCTGTCTGTCTGTCCGCGGCTTCGCTCAGAGACCCTTAGTACTAGAAAGCTGAAATTTTGTACAGATACACATTTTATCTACGCCGACAAAGTGGTAGAATAAAATTTTTAAAAATATTTTCTTTTTACGGTACCTCCCCTACAAGTGAAGTGGGGATGAATATTTCTTTTCTTGTCTACCCCATAGTGTGGGGTGTCGTTGGATAGGTCTTTTAAAAAGATTGTGTCTGTAAAAATCATTTTTAGATTTCAGGATTTGTTTGCGAAATATTAAGCTTGAAAGCGCAATTTTTTGTTGGAGTCGAGTGTCCCCGTGCTGGCTAAACGGTTGTTATTGGGAATGTGAAAAAATTCACAGTAGTTGCATATATGATGAAGTTAAAAGGAAAACTATCACAGTTAAATAGACTTCACAGGTTAATGAGCTATAGCCGAAAACTGGAAATAATAAAAATAGCAATAGCAATCAGGAGCTAGGACCTCGCTGAGCATTAGGAGGTAAAAAGTTTATAATATAAACGTTATGAAATACTTAATCAAAACCCGCTTTGCGATGATAAATCGTAAAAAAACTACGGTACCCTATACTGCGCGTGGCCCGACACGCACTTGGCTGGTTTTTCTTTAGTTCTGTGCGCTAACCGTCAGAGCCAATGTTACTTAAATCAATCTGTACCCACTAGTTGCCGGAAGACTAACCCAGTATTAGGCAAAACTTTAACGTGACCTTTGATCATGAAACCTGTTATTACTGCTTTGATTTATAATTTTAAAAGGCGAAACATTTCAAATCGTAAAAAAATCTCTTATTTCTGAGTTTTTTCTGTGTATACACATTATTACCGAGCTGGACACCAAATTTCAACTTCTTCTTAGGTCAGTGATAAAAATGACGATTTTTAGATGTTCATATCTTAATAACCGTTTGAGCTGTATTCATGAAATTTGGGGTACTACTTTATCTTAGGGGTTTTATTAAATCAAGCTTCCATTTGTTTACTTTAAATAGATTTTGAGTAAAGCAATTTGCTATTAAACTTTTGACAGGCGCTACATGTTATTAAAAATCGATTATGTGAAAAACATTTCAAATCGTAAAAATTCTCTTATTTCTGAGTTTTTTCTGTGTTTACACATAATTACCGAGCTGGATACCAAATTTCAACTTCCTAGGTCATCTGAAAGTGGTCTAGAAATAGTGTCTATAGGTGAGTGAGTAAGTGATAAAAATGAAGATTTTTAAGTAGTCATATCTCAATAACCATTTGAGCTGTATTCATGAAATTTGGGGTGCTACTTTATTTAAGGGGTCTTATTAAATAATGAAAATTTCATTTGTTTATGTTAAATAGATTTTGAGTTATTAAGGGGACAAATTTGGCTCCAAATGGTTCGTGTAATATAACACACGGTTGCTGCTTCGTCACTTTTCTCTTTGAACTTGGCTTTGACACGCTACCGCGTGTCTAGATCCCACGTCAACTTAATGCCACAAACACTATCAGCTCACGAGACATAGTATTTTAGAGGCTTACATATTCTTAAACGTATCAATTTAGTGATTTTATAAGGTCGGTATACCTTCTTTACCCCAGACTATGAGTGAATATTGTCATTAAAAGCATATAATCTTGTATTTATTTATTTTATTTGATTAATTACAACGGGCTGGCCTATTACAGTAATTAATAACAAAATATGTAACACATAATGTCAAATCTTATAAAAACAAGTGAATAAAATAAAAAAGTCAATAAATACAACTAGACTTGTTCACAACATTATTACACGTACAAAAGTCTGAAAGGATTTTCAGAAGTTGACTCCATGAATCCGTGAAAATATCAGAGTTCAAAGAGTAGTTGAGAACTGAGTTTAGACCACTGATCATTCGGCAGAGAGGGGCAGGGGACTGGGCATATGAAACAGTCCTACAACATGGAGCTGCGAGGAGACGTCTTTGCCGAGTGGATCGCGTTCTAGAGAATATATTTATCAGGGACATGCAGTCGACATAATTGTGAATGCAGCTCGGTGCAATCTATTTCTCCACGCAATACCTTCAATGCAACAGTTAGTTCTTCCTTAATAGGCATCTTTACCTCTTTACCTCTATTCATTGCATCTTTACCTCTATTCTCGTGAATTGAAACAAGTTAAACAGTTGTATACACTTAGCTCTCTGATCCAAGCGACGCTGCTGCTCACCAGTAGCCTTGTAAAACACCAATTCATACACCAACACACTACTAAACAAACTTGTTAAATAATTCATTAGAAAGAAAAGTTTTAACCTTCGACAAACGCGGCAAACTGCAAACTGTCAATCTCCAAACGACAAAACAAAATGGCCGACATGGCGTCCTTTCAGGTATTGTCATAATTCGCGACAACGTTCGCGACACTCCCCAACCAAAAGGAAGTGTTACCTTTAGATCGCTTCGCTAGACTTGGCCTAATCCTTTCAAACATTCTTACGCATGGCAGCACTTACGCATTAGCATTACGGTCAGTCTAATGTGTCAGACAAATTATTTAAAAGATGAGCAACTACAAAATTAAACTCATCATCATCATCATATCAGCCAAAAGACGTCCACTGCTGGACATAGGCCTCTCCTAAAGATCTCCATGACGACCGGTCCTGCGCTGCTCGCATCCAGCGGCTTCCCGCGACCTTGACCAGATCGTCGGTCCACCTTGCGGGGGGCCTGCCAACGCTTAGTCTTCCGGTACGTGATCGCCACTCTAGAACCCGGCCATCGGTTCTTCTTGCGATGTGCCCTGCCCACTGCGACTTTAGTTTAGCGACTCTCAGGGCTATGTCAGTTACTTTTGTTCTTCTGCGGATCTCCTCATTTCTGATTCGATAGCCCTTACCATAGCTCTTTGGGTGACCTTGAGCTTCCTGATAAGGCCCATCGTGAGCGGCCACGTCTTGGAAATTAAACTCGTATATGAAGAAAAACAATTAATACTGTTTTGAATACATACACACATAAACACTATGCCCTTCTCCCGATCAGTAAATTATAGCCTTCCTGCCAATCAATCTTGACATACTTCTTGTATTTTCTTCATTCTAATCAATTTTTTTTATCGTCAATGGGCTTACTCTTGACCTCGATTTAGTCTTGAAGACAGAGATGAGGTCGACGATGGAACGAGCTTGCCCAGTAGAAGCCTATTCACTCGCGACTTGAATAGATTCGGGTTCTATGAACTCGGGAACACCGACGCAGGCAGAGAATTCCACTCTTTAGCTGTGCGCATTATAAAAGATGTTTCAAAGCGCTTTGTGCGAATGTGCGGAATATCAACCAAGTATGGGTGATATCCTGCGGTGCGTCTGGACTCCCGATGGCAGAAGGGAGATGGTGGAATAAGCTCGTGGAGCTCTTGAGCACACTCTCCGAAGTACAATCTGTAGAAGACCGACAGACATGCAATTTTGCGACGGTGGGCCAGACTGTGAAACTTGGTTTTCACCAGCATCTCATCACCAATGAGCTTCTTGGCTCTGCGATCTATCGAGTCAAGTGCGGCTAGTTGGTGTTTTGCTGAGCCATCCCAAAGGTGACAGCAATTCTCCATGCAGGATCGGACTTGGGCTTTATATAAAACTAGAAGCTGTCCAGGAGTGAAGTAACGCTTAACCTTATTGAGGATGCCCAGCTTTTTTGCCGCAGTTTGGGCTTTAGACTCAATGTAAGCGCCGAAGTTTAGGTTTGCACACAACTTCATGCCAAGTAGCTCGAGATTGTCGGTAACTGGTACAGTTGTACCTCGGAAAGTAGGAGCCAGATTGAACGGACTCCTTTTGGCGGTGAACAGACACGCCTGTGTTTTGGTGGCGTTGAAACTCACCAGATTTTTGTCACCCCACTCGGAGACACGACTTAAGGTTGAGTTTATTCGCTCTTACATGGCCTCTCTCGAAGAACGTATATCGTCACTGCTGGCTTTTGCGCTAGACATATATCTCTCGACAACAGTACTGTCATCTGCGTACCCAACAATACTAGGACCTAGAAGGTCGTTGATGTGCAGCAGGAAAAGAGTCGCAGAGAGAACAGACCCCTGAGGAACCCCGGCGTCGATAACCATGAGGTCAGAGGAGCAGCCATCAAAGACTACTCGGATCAACCGTTCACTCAGGAAGTCAGATATCCAAGAGCAAAAGTCAGCAGGAATGCCGTATGTAGGAAGTTTGCTCAGCAGACTTGCGTGCCACACCCTGTCGAAGGCCTTCGAGATGTCCAGTGACACAGCAAGGGCTTCGCCGTGTTTCTCGATGGCCTCCCCCCAGCATTGCGTGACATATACTAGAAGATCCCCAGTTGATCGTCCTCGGCGGAAGCCATACTGACTGTCACTGAGTAGGTCGTTAGCTTCTAGGTATGTTAGCAGTTTTCCATTAAGTACCCTTTTCATAACTATGCAGAGTATGGAGGTGATGGCGATTGGCCGATAGTTGCTGGGGTCGGCACGACTACCCTTCTTGGGCACTGGCTGTACGTTAGCAACATTCCAAGATTTTGGCACCGTTCTTGTTTTAAGAGAGAGAGGCGGTACAAACGTGTTAGCACAGGAGACAACTCAGGCGCACAGTTCCTCAAGACTCTTGCTGGTATCCCGTCAGGACCGCTAGCTTTGTTCACGTCTAGGAATTCTTTCTTATTAGCTTTTCTCCATTTCAAATACCTACTCCAAAACTCCACACTCTTCTTCTTTAAAAAGAGCCTGGCTCTCGTCAAAATGAACACCACTCTGAAAACCCTGGCTTGGCGTGGCTTTAGTCTAATTTAACAAACAGGGTCCATGCGTTCCTTGCACAACTGTTAAATTATTCCATAATTTTAAGAGAGTCTGTGATAGGAGTCAGGTTACCGAAACCAATGAAAAAATGTTGAGTAAGTCACGAGACATATTCTACCTGCCACCAATAAGTACACACGTACTCTTTAAAGATATAGAGAGCAATGCCACAGGCACTTGTAAAGCCCGTCTTCGTATTTCTACGTAGGACGGTAATATCAAAAGAGTAATGACACAGGCAATTGTAGTAGCCCGTTTTACTATCTTCACGTAAAACTAAAACATATTGCCGTCTATGGAGCAACCTAGACTATGCTAGGACATTACAGTCCTCTCGTCTTCAACGGGAAGTAAGAGCAGCCTGCAAGTATACTAACTTGACTGGGGGCATATTACCCCGGACATAACACCAAGTACACTGACTTAGTTGGGAAACTATTTCCTGGATATAACTCCAAGTACACTGACTTGGCTGGGAAACTATTTCCCGGACATACATAGCTCCAAGTACACTGACTTGGTTGGAAAATTATTTCCCTGACAGTTCTTTCAAGCCCACGACTGGGGTACTTCAGCACATTCGCTCCCCGGGCCACTCATGAGAGAACACCAGGCATTCTCTACGGTAGCTGTTCTCTAGTACGTGCTATTACCAACGAATAAACTTTATACAGCAGACTATGTTTCATGACTTTCTCAACCTCACTAATCTTTTACTGAAAGAATAAGACCATATCCTCAACGTTGTTTCAACAAAAACGTATTTTTGACCTACTCATAAAATGTTTACTGTCATGTGACAGTAAACATTTTATGATTTTATTTTTTGGGTATGTACCCAACAAGTGACGTTCTAGTCCTTATACTAAAGTTCGCGGCAATCCGCGACACCTGGATTTACAACTTTTGGCATCCTGCCTAACTGCGTACTGATTTTATACTTAAGTATTTATTTAACATCTGGTACTAAAGAAAATAACATTTATTAATATTTTTATTACTCACTTAACGTAGTTAAATTATGAATCCAAAACAAACTGCAACACAGTTATTGTCCACGCGGACACGGCGTTAAGCAAGTTCAAGTAGAACTCCGTATCCATATGCCACATGTCGAACACGGAGAAACGCGGAGGGAATTCATGTAATAGCTTGTACATTCGCTTAGCTTTTTTCCTTTGAGGTCCTAAAATGAAAGGAGGAAATACTACAAAATACATAGTACAGTAGCACTATACTTTTCTCGCGGTATGCGTTAGTCATCATTATCACATCGTGTGGGTTGTAAGATCGATGACCGACCTTAAACACCCTGGTTTCAGAGAAGTCGAGCCGATCAAGCCTTGATATGACTCGTGAAGTGACTACTACGGCAGATATTAGCCGGGACCAACGGCTTAACGTGCCTTACGAAGCACGGACTCATCCAAATTTTCTGACAGATTATTATTAATGATGAAGTCACACAAAGTGCCATTTATTTGCCAGTTTCGCCACCGGGAATCTAACCCGGGACCTTTGGATTAAGAGCCGAGCGCGCTAATAACTGGACCACAGAGGCTGCAGAAACTGAAAATAGTAAATAAATACTTACTGCTACAAATTATATGCAGTACAAACTTACTTATAAACATACTTAAATGTTCCAAACACAATGGAAATATGCAGTTATCTATATAACCAATTCAGAATCCAAATTAAAGCACATGAAAACAAGCTCAATAAAAAATATTTTGAGGAAATCACATGGTCACATTTTGATACTAAAGGAACACCCCTTATATGATATCCCCCAGACCAAAGTACGAGTATACTGCCAGGCGGAGCGCACGAATGACGCGTGGCTTCATTTAAGATTAATTAGGCAAAAGCTCGCTTAAACCATCTAACAACACTAATCTAAATATTAAAAAACTAATTTTTAGTAATAATACTAAGTCTAATGTGATAAATAATAGGTCTTTACCTATGAAATTGCCGAAATTTTCTTACATATTAATGAGATCATAATTCCTATAATTATAATGCAATTTTTTTCATTTGTCTTATATTTGAAAGTTGACTTCAAGGTTATCAATTTACGCAGCCATAAAATAAAGTTTTTATTTTTAGTTTAATTTATAAAATTAAAGGTTTGAAAATTGTTAGTCTTAAATGTCGTCCG
This sequence comes from Athrips mouffetella, assembly GCA_947532105.1. Lineage (NCBI taxonomy): Eukaryota > Metazoa > Arthropoda > Insecta > Lepidoptera > Gelechiidae > Athrips > Athrips mouffetella. The sequence goes on along the minus strand of OX383981.1, from coordinate 14,136,368 downwards.
ATTTCATCATTAGATTTGTTATATTTTTTTACAGATAATATTTTTCGAAAATTAAATTTCATTTTCTGTTAGCTTAATATCTTCTCAATAATACTTAAAAAAAAAAATTGGATTTATAATTCCAAAGAAAAATGCAAAAATGTTAGTACTGAAAAATGAGTTTATCTAAAATTCGCCATACAAAACGGCAATTTCATAGGTAAAGACCTAATATGTAACTACTAACTCTAAATGACAGATTAGTCTTGGCTTGAAGGCAAAAAGTTCTGGGAAAAAGTTCTGATAGTATAACCCCCTAGAACGTGTAGACTTGATAACAGTGATAAATGTTACTCTTAGAACCTTTACCTTCAAACACCGAAGACATTACGACGAGGCATGTTTTTTTGAGTACTCTGACCTCTCTTGTAAACAATACGTATCTCAAAAGTATTGCTGATGATTCTACCCAGGCCAATCCTAGACTACTAGTAATAATTATCCAGTCCTTGATGCTTAAACCCTGTAAAACCAAAGATTATCTTTAATTTCGGTACTAGTTAATCACTTTTGGGGTCAATTTGAAAAACTGTGGTACTAAAATACGACTAAGGATGGATGGATTGTTTGAAATACGATAGACGATGCGCAAGCGCAAGATTTGCAAGAGCGTTCTGTTGCTTAATATCCACACTGTGGTTTTCACATTAAATATGAATTTATTAATCAGGCTATTTCATTGTGGAGATTTTTGGGAAAAGTCTTTTTAGATACACTGTGAGAAATAAGTAAAGTTTCCTTACATTAAAGGTCAATCCGTAAGATGTAAGGTATACAAACAACACAGAATAACCGAAAAGGCTTACGTAGTTAATGACCAGCTGAAAACAAAATTGTAGTTTTAGTTTTACGTGAAAACTCTAAAACAAGAAATGATCATGTTTTTTGATACCTTATTGAGGTCACCAAGTGCAGTAACTAGATTCGTTCCCTTAAATAAAAATAGTGACCTTATGTTCAATACATAAGCTACATGTATAAGCTGATGTAATAGATTTAATTGTGTACTGATATTTTTCACGACTGTTTTAATTTCATATGTTAAATAGATAAATAAATATGTTACAATGATAGCAATGAGAGTGGAGTCTTACCGGTAGTGCGTTTATTTTCTCATAATCAGTAAACAATTGCAATAACTTCTCTAAATGGATATCTGAGTCGACATTCCGGAAATCATGCGTAAGAGCAGCTAAATATCTCAAAGATTCGTTAGTAGGTAGCTTTAGACTGGGTACTTTCTCTATCAAGCTGATCCCTTCAATATAGTTCAATATAATTGCGTTGATGTATCGTACACGAATTCGGAAATATAGCATGAAAGTCGACATAAACGCCAAATCAAACATTGCTGGCCCTAAGCTACCTACATAAGATATAAATGCCCCCATCATCAAAAAACCTCCACTAAAAGAACCCAGCCACACAAAAACGACAACCCCTACTATGGACCACAGTGTGATATTAAAAATTCTTCGTAACATATAATTGATATGTTTGTTATGTTCTACGCCCATAAGGCGATCAACTTTTTGCAAATTGACGAAAAATTTAACGTTAGCTCGATTGTAAACAAACCTTGCGTATATAACATAAATAAAAAAGTTAACTGCAGTTATCCAATAAGCAGTGACTATCACTTTTTTTAAGTCTTCAGAGGGATAATGTTCTGCGCAATATGCAAAATACGTATATGTATAAGAATAAAGAGCTAAAATCATATGTATCACGGTATATAGCTTTAGTTTTAGTGTAGGAGGGGTGACAAATCGGTCTCGAGCATCTACGCGGCTTACACTCACTACTTTCAAAAGGACATTAAAGTCTGCGATGATTTTTATAAAGTCATCCTCTAGTATATCCGGTGATAAATATTCACATGTTGTTAAACGTCTACGGAAAACTTTGCGTTTCATTTTAGTTCGGCAATTCACATGCGAATGCTAGCACGTTTTTGTCTTTAGTAAACTACCCAAGCTAAAAGAATTAAAAAGAACTATTAAATTATGAATGTTCAGTCATTATATCAATCATCTATATACTCATCAGTCATCAACGTTTCATTAATAATTCAGAACCCAAATCACTATTATCATCATTACAGTACATTGTAGCAATTACTCTGTTGAGGTACTCGTATATGTTAATATGAAGATCGACTGATAAGAATTAATTACACTAATTAAACACATAATCATTATCACCCGACAGTCGACACTGCTCAAAAAATAATGTTTCGAGTGTAATATATCTAGGTTTTAAGGGTTCCAATACCAAAATGGTAAAAAAAAGGAACCCTTATGGTGCCGCTCTGTCTGTCTGTCTGTCTGTCACACCTCTATATCTCAGTAACCACTCATGCTATCGACCTGAAATTTGGAATAGTTCTAGAATATAGTTGCCCAACTTAATTGCACATGAAAAAATTTTGAAAAATGTATGATTATTAATGTAAAGGGGGCCAAAATATCAAATTGTCGCTACTAGGTCGAGTGGGGTATCATATGAAAGGGCTTTACTTGTACTTTCTAAAATATATTTTTGTATTTTTTTAAGTTTCTTAGTTTTCAAGTTATGATGAAAAATGTCAAAAAAAATACCATTGCCCCTTGAAGTTTGAGTAAGGAAAAATCTGAATTAATTACAGTTGACAGAAGTTTATGTAAACTTTACAGAAAAAATAAAACGATCTTTCTAAATTGCACAGTTTTTCAGAAATCTGCAAAAAACCTAGTTTTGCGGTCCTGAAAATGGACTTTATTGCTTCCAAAAATACTATCGGTATATCGGAACCCTCGGCGCGTGAGTCCGACTCGCACTTGACCGGTTTTTTTTTTGTAGTGATCTTCGTTGTTAGCCCTAGTGGCTGTCACAACTTCATCGGACGGTGGGTATAATATCTAGGTCTACGCCACAACAATATATTGAATTTTTAAATGGGTAATTGGGTAGTGTGTACCTAGCATTTTCCCTGCATATTTTCCCGTTCTGCGTAGGTAATATTTCATACGAGACTGACAAAAATTTACGCCAGCCAAGAATAGACCGTAAGGGCACTGCATGTTATCCTACGTCATCTAGTACACGAAATTTGCAACTTTATAGCGATAGTAGTGGCCTAATAGGTCCACAAAACGTTGGTCTGCCAATCTGTACAGTTGGAGAAAAAAGTGGTTAAATGACAGATTACACGAATGAAATCTATTCGTAGAAATAGAAGGTACTGTGCACTTGCGGAACCCTAAAAAATTTTTAAATGCATAAAATACTATTTAGAGGAACTGTCAAGAAGTGTAACGAGAAACGGGGAGTAGAAAAATATGACAAGGCGTGACAGTTGAGACAGAGTCGAGACAGAGCCGGGAACAGAATCGGGAAAGGGGAATGCAGAAAAAAGGCATTTTTGCTGGAAAAAGGGAATAATAACTAAAAATAGAGTTGCGAGTCAAATTGTGATAAAAAAATAGTTGCAAAGATGTTAAGAACGAAAGCAACAGAAGAAAACTAAGAATCAGGTTTTGTTGAATAGTGAGGGCAATGGAGCTGAAATAGAATTTTAACGTGAATGCTTAGTTTCAGGTAATCCCGGAAAAACAAAGGTCCACTGCTGGGCAAAAGCCTAACATGCAAAATTGTGAAATGAAGTGATCTGCGGCTGTGTAAATTTTTGGAAGAATCTTAGGACCAATCAATAGTCTTGGTAAAAAGGGAAGTTTTAATTCCAGACATCAGTAAGTCATTTTTATATATTTTTTGTAGCTCGTGGAGGAAGCTATCAAATAGCTGATGTGATGAATCTTTTGAAGGAGACCGTGATCCTTGATTTCGGATTCCTTCAATTGAGACAAAAATAGGCATTGCTCCGTGTAGGATATAGTATAGGAAGGTTTATTTGCGTATAATTTCAAGACGCTAACATTCGGGATTTGATTCCAAAGTGTATAGAATAAGTGAAGTGAAACTAACGTTATGTAAGTATTCAATTTTGTGGTTTTCCATCTTTTATTTATTTTCGGTTCAAAGTTGTTGTGTGTATTTGAGTTAAGGTGAAATGTGACTTAATGAAATTTATAGTTTCTTCCAGGTTGTGTGAGCTAAATAACGTTGAGAAAATCAGATTTCAATGTCAAAGGAGGAAGAGTTGAATGGAGAATATTTGCAGCTTTACAGATCTACCTGCGGGGCCATAAGAGGCTTGTACTGTGTGATACTTTAAGTAAATTGTTATTCCCTCTTAATGATTTTCTTTTGTAAACATTAATAACTCTGCGAGAATTAAAACATACTGTGTTTCTAAACTGAGTCGTTATTTGTAGATAGTAATAAAGATTTCCTTTTCCCATAATTAAGTATAAACTAGTTCTGCAAATGTCTTTGTTCGCGTATAGCTAGGCAGGATAATGTTCTATTTCTAAACAGGTACAGGAATTACAAGGAACATTATAGACATGGAAAAGCAAACCACAAATGATAAAACGTGAAGGCTAAAAAAGGTATTGCATGGATTGTAAAGGTAATGTAAATTTCACTGTGATTAATTTTTTCCTTTACAGAGAAATTGATTAAAATAGTCCTTGGTGAAATCATAGAAACTGGACTCTGATGTATATTTTGTCAACGTTTCAAGGGTGGCTTTAGATGTTGTTTATTTTGTCAACATATCAAAGAGACTTTAGACGATGTATATTATTATCATCATTTCAAGGAGACTTTAGTCGATGTATATTTTTTATACTTTTTTAGGTAGAATTGTCTATTTGACATTATTGTCAAATAGTCAACAAATAAATCATTTTTGATTTAGTTTTACTCAAAGCTAGACGCTATTTTGAAATCTTTATAAATTTTTTATCTCTTTAACTAAAAATAAATCAAAACCCGAAATCAAAATGGAAGAAAATATTAATACATTAAATAATTACCTTTTTTAGAAAATAATATAAAATCTTTGGCCCTAAATCAAAATTCCAGTTTTTGATATACTAGTGTCATCATATGATAAAATTTAAAAATATTCCGTCAGATCAAAAGAATTAGAACGTCAATTCAAAATCTTAAAATAATATATCTGAAAACTAAAACTTGGATATAGATTGTGACATTTTATTGTGAAATAAAGGGTAAGTTTAAGTAGAGTGAATATTATAAATAATATTATTTCAAATAATAATAAATTGCTTTGATAGTGATTTTGAATCTTTTGCCTCAATTTCCCAAAATTGGAACATGCTGAAAACATTACTACATTTCAGTACTCATGTTCATAGGAGGTGCTTATCTTTCCTTTTACTTTCATTTTATAGGAGTCCCAGATTTTGAGATTAAGAAATACTTGCTCTCAGGTTTATTTAGTTCAACCAAGCATGGATGGATGCCCTCGTGACATGTTTCCCCGATGTCCACTATATTGGTTGTGGCAAATGTATGTCGCGTGTCACTGGAGTATCTGTCTAAGTCTATCTGATAATATCAACCTTCGGATTTATTTATTTAAATCATTCTTGGGCTGGAGCCCTCAAGCCTAAAAGGGTCTGATACTAAAGTTCTTCTCGTTCTATTTGTGTGAGGTTTCGCTGATTCATCCTGATTTCCCTCTTCTGTGTGTGTGGGATGAATTGGTGTTATTCCAGTACAAATGGAAGGATATTAGCAAGGTGTTTTAACGTTGGATTTTGGAATTGGTGTTTCTTGTGTTATGTGCTGATAACGCTCGCCCATTATTGGATGCGTCGTTTGAGTGGCATATACCACGGGAGAACCTCCTGATCATTGCGTTGGTCTACCAAATGTAGAGTAGTTAGATAATTTAAAACCTTCTTCTTTTGTGTAGGGACATTCTAGTTTAGTCTAATGACATTAAATTGTTTATAAGGAATAAATTAGAATTGTCTTGAATCAAAAGGAAGAATATTCTTGATGGAGACATTACGTTCGTTCGTGGGTTGCTTCTTGTAAAGTGTGTTGACGACGTTCGCCCGTAAGGCTGCGACGGCTGTACGACACTCTGACCTTGGGGGACCTCTGAACTTTATGTGTGTCATCCTAAAGTAGTTAATTAATCTATTTAATCTTCATTGAATCATACAGGAATCTAAACCTTATAAGATTCTAAGTTTTATTTTTCCTTAATAAAACTTGTCATAATTTATCATACTTAAAATTATACTTTGACTCAGTGTGAAACCACCTTTAACATTACTAAATAGATTCTTGAAAACAATAATGGAACAGAAATTATAATGTTTAGTTTCTTTCATTGTAGATAAGTTCCGAATATTTAAGTATATACAATAATCCCATTTTTTATACTTCTTTTGAGTCCTCTTTTAAAAGAACATCGAGTTTTAGCTAGTGTTGTTTACGCTAAATTCTCCCAGTGTTTTTGGTTTTGAATACTCGATGCTTTTGATTTTCCCTTAAGATCTTAAATCATAAATGTTTGGCCCAACCTAGCTTAGATATTACTATCCCGTATCTTCTTGGTTCTGGTCATCAAACTTCACTTTTATTTAAGGATTACCTTCAGTAATCTTTTGTCATGCTTACTTCTTATATGTTCTTCTTCGAAATATGCTGGGTAATCCCATTATAGTTTAGATGCTTTTCATTTTATTTAAATGAGTGTTTAGACTGGGGTTACTCTACATAATTCTTGTCCTGCGTGGGTTGGTAACGGAAAAGAGATTTAGCTACGCATCACAAGTGAGAGCTATGAAGGATATACGGAGACCTTGTTGGTGCAATAAAGTCACTCAGTGACTGGGGGGAGGGAAATTGCCCTTCAAACTCTTTATGTCTCTCGTTATAAAACCGTTATTGATCTAGGCTGGCCATGCAAGCAATAATACTATACCCGTATCTAGTACAGACTTCACACTTGGACGTGTGGAGCTGGCTAATTATTTTCAGTTTAACTTATTTCAAAACAAACTAAGGGATTCGATGATGTCGATCATTGTCTGCCCGGAGGGATTACAGGAAGAGCTCATTTTGTAGGAGTGCCTTGTTTTCCTAAAGGAAGACTGTATGCTTCGTGTGCCTGGCGGGCTCGGTGACCAGCTCTGGTATGGGTGACTAAAAGAAATAGTCAATACCCTGTGAACCCTGGATGAGTCAGTGATCGTCCCTTAAAGGTGGGCCACGTGGAAGTCGGGTTTAAACGCGGGGCATGAACATACCGGGGGGAGACATCATCACCGTCTGGGTTGTACTGTGGTTAGTTAGTTCCACTCTCCACATACATTAACCCTAGTCTTTACTGTAGTTTAAGTTTTCGATGGGATATCCAGCTCCGCGAGGATGATCAGAATCCTGACGATCCAGTTGGATTGTTAGGGTAGTTTAGCGTCATGTCATCGTGAGCTGGGTGATGATATGCCTCGGACCTAGGACTTAGGGTAGAGGAAGCCTAGGACGAGCTGTTTGGGGCGATGGTGGTGCTCCAAACATGGGGATTGTCCCCACATTATTTTTATTACTTCGTTTATATTAACATAGGTTTCTTTTCAGAAACTTAACGGCTATAATAAATTTGCATTGTAAAAGAGATGAAACCTCTCCTAAACTGATGAATCTACATGAATTCAGATGAACTACACCAAACAATATGAGACTAAATTCAAATAAATAGTGATATAAAATAAAATAAATAACTCAAATTAGACATGTAAAGATTAGGTTTATATTCAAATATAAGTATTAAAATAACAAGTGTGTTTCTTTTTCATTCTTCTATTGCCACTCTCCACCGAGCAGAATCTGTAAATTACAAAATATAATAAGAATATAAAACGGAATGATGTAGGATTCAGAAAAATTATAATATTCTTAAAGGATATTATTCTAGACGATCAACTTTGGCCAAAACTTTCACGTATCTGATTTGAGGATCCTATTGGAAGGGACTTCAGATCTGTACAGTACCTATACAAGTAAAAAACAACAGGTGTGCCTGGCATCCTCTTGGCAGTTTCGCTAGTTGGACCACAAATGTGGTCGGATGTGATTGGATCACAAATTTGGTCGGACTGGCGAAACTGCTAAGAGGATGCAAGGCAGACCTGTTGTTTTTAGGGTTCCGTACCTCAAAAGAAAAAAATGGAACCCTTATAGGATCACTTTGTTGTCCGTCTGTCTGTTTGTCTGTCTGTCTGTCTGTCAAGACCCTTTATCTAACGAACGGGTAAAGGTATCAGGTTGAAATTAATACCATATGTTAGGGTCCATGAACCACACAAGATCTGAAAATTTCAATTTTTTACAACGACGCAACCAAAAGATATGGCTTTTTATGTCCTCATCTCCATACATTTATGCAAAAAAGGAAAACCTAAAATTATGAAATTTGGCAAGAAGCTAGGTCTCACAGTACAAATAAAGGGAAAAGTCTGAAATCATTAAATATTACAACTTTACTCATAACTAATGGTAACCAATTGTGGTGAGCTCCCGTTTCAAGAACATTCATATAAGAGAGGGGTCAAGTTGGATGGTCGCGGAGGCGATTTTTGTTTTAGTTCTATTTTAAAAACGAGAACACTTACAAACTTGAAAATTGGTATGTTTATAGTTCATAAGCTATAAAATAATAACTAACAATAAAATTTGGTCAAGCGCGTGTCGGACTCAAAAAATCTAGCACATAAACTTACTGAAATTTCAACTAATACAATTATGATTATGTGGTGGTACGGAACCCTCAGTGCGCGAGTCCGACTCGCACTTGGCCGGTTTTTACTTATATAGGTACCTTCTATTTCTACGAATAGATTTCATTCGTGTAATCTGTCATTTAACCACTTTTCTCTCCAACTGTACAAAACCTGCCAGTTTTCGGATTGGTAGACCAACGTTTTGTGGACCTACTAGGCCACTACTATCGCTACAAAGTTGCAAATTTCGTGTACTAGACGACGTAGGATAACATGCAGTGCCCTTAAAGTCAGAATAAGTACTTTGTAAATCAAATGTTCCAACAAAGGGAAGATGTGATCAAGTAGGTATTGTACTTTTATAGCCGATAAATTTATTACAATTGATTTTATAAAATTCGACAGGTCTTAAAAGGATTGTTCTCTGTTTGACTTACAGAGGGTAGAAAAACCAGCACCTCGTTTAGACTTTTTACTTTCGAGCGGAGCGAGAAAGGTATTGTATTCGTGAAAAAAAAAGTTTTTGTAATTTTCTCAAAAATATATTCTATATCACAGACATCATAAAAAGCAAGTCTCCCAAAAATGTCCGTCCGTCGGTCGGTTGGTCGGTCGGTCGGTCGGTCGGTCGGTCGGTCGGTCGGTCGGTCGGTCGGTCGGTCGGTCGGTCGGTCGGTCGGTTGGTCTGTCTGTCTGTCACGCTTTGACCTAGCGGCTAAACGAATAGTCCGATTGACACCATATTTTAAATTTAAGATTTTTATGTAAATCCATCGAAGGATTCTTAGTGGTGTTTTGCTGGCTCTCATTTTGAGGATAGCTGTCATACAACGAAAATGAAAAATTGCTATTTGCTCAAAAACGGCTCAAAATATTTTGATGAAACTGTATCTTAAATGTATCTTTTGGCAGTATCTACTTGTCTGTGGAAGTTCATTTAAGGGGTGTATTAAGTATTGACGAAGGGGTGTAAATATTAAAGAAATATCTGTCGGTTAAACACTATTTATTAAGTATTAATTGAAAACCACACCGTTTTACATTACTGAGATTCTGAGGCAGCCGTGGACAGGATGACAGATGTCATACGTCAACAATGCGCGCGAATTGCGTTGTGTGCATGGTTTGGATACAAGCATAAATATCCTACACTTCCTCCCCCTTAATTTACAGAAACGAGGTAACCAATAATTTTGATTATTTTATAAATCCAAGATTTGTCTGGGTTTGGGGATTACTACGTCTAAGCATGGGTTCGGGTATGGCATTGTCAGTCTGACCATGACTTACATCATTTGTAGGGTTTGAAATGGTACAATTAATAGAATTTTTATCTGTAATATTAATGGGTACACTTTCCTTATTGGTGGACCTGTTAGGCAACAACTGAGTTACATTTCTAGTACCCATTCCATTAGAAGTTTTAATGGTGTAGATTAAATTGCCTAGAGGTTCATCAATAAAATAAAAAATAAAAATAAAATAAAACTTTCTTTATTTCTTTTAACAATTCGTATTACGCAGGTGTCTCCAAGTAAGCTTAGCGCCTGTGTTTGGAGGCACCGCTCTTCTATCGCTAAGAATTATAATCTACTTTTTTTTTAAATAAATTTAAAGGCATATAAAGACCACGTAGCGACGTAAGTATGTCAATTTAATTATTAGTATGTGTGTAATAGAAAATGTACATTAGTACTTTATATTATTGTGCTGTAAGTGTGTGTGTGTGTGTGTGTGTGTGAGCGTGTTTACGTGCGTGCAGGTGCGTGTGTGTGAGTGTATATGTGTGATAGAGAGAGAGAGTGTATGTGCTTGTGTACTATGGCGAACAGGTATTTAGAAGTAAGTGTAAGAGAGTGAGTTATTAGATTCAACAAATTTAACCCCTTTTCAATCTCTTTCATACTTCTGATAAACTAACGGCCAGTCTATTTCGATAACATTCAGCCAGTCACAACCCATAAGGGCCCTCGTGCCTTCTTTGACCACATTTAGAGGTGCTAAGAAATATTTACCTTTTTCTTTAACATAGACTTTAGCTTTCCCCACCACATTAATGGGTTTCCCACCAAAAGCTTTCAAAGAAGTTCTGGTTTTTGACAGTTTTAATGGAGGTAAATATTTCTTGACCACCGACTTAGGCATGAGAGTTACATCAGAACCACAATCAATTTCAAATTCAATCATCACATTATCAATAGATAGACTCACCAACCAAGGATCTGTCTTCTTTTCCTTAATTTCCAATATACCGTTTCTTTCTTCCTTAAATAAGTCATTTCATATAAAGTTCTCATTTTCATTTAACAAGTTAATTTTATGTTTATTTTTCTTATGAATTTTTAACACTGAAAAACTTTCACATTCATCACTATCTGCCTTAACTTCTTTAACTTTCTTTATCTTCTTGCCTTTCTCCTTCTTATATCTGCATACTACTTGGAGATGACTTTTCTTTTTACATACTTTGCAGGTCTCCTCTTTATAAAAGCAGCTTGTTCGTGCATGTCCTGTTTTGCCACAACAATAACAAGTTAAATTTTTGTTTGTAGGTGCAGAAGCTTGATGTGAAGTAGACGCTGTTTGCTGTGACTTAGTTTGATACTTCATCTTTACAGCATGTACCTCCCCAAAGGTCTCTCCTGTAATCATCTTTGAATTAACCTCAGCCACTTTCATGGTTCTTGCTATGTTAATAGGTTGTGCAAAAGTTAAGCTAGATGCGGTTAGTAGCTTCCTCACAATGGCTTGATTTTTCAATCCATGGACAAATTTGTCCCTAAGTTCTCTCTCCAGATGCTCTCCAAACTTGCAAGTCTGCAAGAGTTTCTTTAAAGCCGCCACATACTCTGCTATGGACTCATTTTCTCTTTGTGTCCTTTGCATAAATTTAAAGGTTTCAGCTATTTCTGATGGTTCCGGCTCCAGTTGATTTTCAATCATATTGCTCAGCTCTTTATAACTTTTACTCTCAACTGGGTCTGGGTAGCACAGTTCAGTCAACAGCGTTACTAATTGGAAACCTATGTAGGTAAGTAAGTATTCTGCCCAAAGTGACTCGTCTACTTCATGAATTTTCATTTTTGACTGAAATACCTGTGAATAAACTTTCCACGAACACTTAGTTGCCTCAAATGTGGGCATCTGAAACGTGGCTGGTGTCGTCACATGAAAGATTTGCGCTCCCTTTGCGCCCTCGGCGTTCTCATCCGAGTTTTCGATATCCGACCTTTTACACCCCTTTTTAAGATCCGATCCGCGTCGCCAATGTTAAATATTGACGAAGGGGTGTAAATATTAAAGAAATATCTGTCGGTTAAACACTATTTATTAAGTATTAATTGAAAACCACACAGTTTTACATTACTGAGATTCTGAGGCAGCCGCGGACAGGATAACAGATGTCATACGTCAACAATGCGCGCGAATTGCGTTTTTGTGCATGGTTTGGATACAAGCATAAATATCCTACAGGGTGTTCCCTTACTACTAAAATGTAAAAATGTGATTTATTCAAAATTGGTTTCATTGATCTTGTTTTAATGTTCTACAATTTGGATTCTGAATTGGTTATATACCTGACTGGATATTCTATTGGATTTTTTTGCAAAAATCTAGTATACCGGGTGTACTAAAACTGAAAGGGCTTGCTCAGTAGACTAAACTGAATAACTTTTCCTAAGAAATATGCGTTGGGAAATTCTATGCAAGTATCTTACGGTAGTATTCAGTCTGTGAAAATTCACATAAAGGCTGTTCCAGTTCTGCGAAAATTTAGCCATGCAATTTTCCCGAAATCGTTTACTGTTTGTTTGTCTCAATGTTTCACAATTTGAATTCTGTATTGATTTGTATATTTCATGAGAATATTTTTTTGAAAAACTTTAATTTAAGTTTGTCTTTTCATACTATAAGTAAAAACAAAAATATGTATTACAAACTTAAGTTCGCAGTTGATACTGTTTAATTGCCTATCGCGAGAAAGTAAGTGCAGTGCTGCTGTACCATTTATTTTTTATAGAAGAGGGAGGCAGACGAGTCACCTGATGATAAGTAATCACCGACGCCCATAGACACCTGCAACACCAGGGGGATAACAGGTGCGCTGCTGGCCTTAAAGATATTTGTAGGCTCGTTTCTTAAAGGTTGCCTTGTTGTACCCGTCCGGAAATACCGGCGCAGGAAGCTGATTCCACAGTGCGATCGTACGTGGTAAGAAGTTTCTTGTAAAACGTAAGGTGGAAGATTGCCAGTTATCTAAGTGGTATGGATGAAATGTTAACTTCTGGCGAGTGGTGCGGTGGTGAAATTCTGCAGCAGGTATAAGCTCGAACAATTCCTCAGAGCACTCCCCATGATACATGCGATAAAGGATGCATAGAGATGCAACATCTCTCCGCAGTGCTAGATGGTCAAGTCGGCCGGTGATGACATCGTCGCCTATGATTCGGATCACTCGACGTTGAACACGTTCAAGAGGAAGGAGCTTATCAGCGCCCCGGCCCAAAGGTGGCAACAGTACTCCATATGTGAGCCTTATAAAGTCAAAGGCGATGTGCCGGTTTGCAGTACCGTCTTGCTCTACCAAGGAAACACAACTTTTTAAAGGCCATTTTGGCCGTGTCCTCCAAATGATCGCAAAATTGGACGGAGCTCTATATACCGGCGCCGAGAATCCCAATACTGCTTTGCAACAAGAGAAGTGCTCTGAAACAGAGGAGATGCAACAAAGGGGTTTTTCTTTGCGGTAAACGCGCAAAATTGCGTCTTTTTGGGGTTAACTTGTACCTAGTTGCGAAGACCCCAATTCAAAATAAGATCTATTTCAGTTTCGATTTCAGACACAAGTTTGTTCCGATACTCGCTGACAAATGCCTGAGAAAGGTTAGCATGGCCGTGGTATGATTCATCCACCGTACTGTCATCTGCATAGCAACGAATGCCACCACTAGTTAGTAACATATCATTGATATGCGGAAGAAACAGCGTAGGTGATAGCAAACAGCCTTGTGGGACACCACAATTCACAGGCTTAGATTCGGAGCACGAACGGTCGACAACGACTTTGATGCTGCGTTCCGTAAGAAAGCTGGAGACCCATTTGCACAGTTTCTCAGGCAGCCCATAGGAAGGAAGGTTCGAAAGAAGCGCTTTGTGCCAGACCCGATCGAAAGCTTTTACCATGTCCTCTTAAGGCCTCCCCCTTGCTTTCAACCGCTTCCGCCCATTGGTGGGTCAAGTAGACCAGAAGGTCGCCAGCAAAACGACCCTGACGAAACCCGTACTGGCGATCACTGATGAGCTGGTGCTCCTCTTGGTATCGTAGGAGACTAAGACGTGTCTAGCTTAAATGTAAAAATATTTGGTTAAAGGAATTAAAAAGCAAAGAAACAGTAAACGTTTTTATTGTAAATATTTTATTGTATCCTTTACATTCTCGATACACTCGACGGCTTTTTCAAAGCGATTTTGAAAATTTGCCATAGCGACCAATCTCAGTGTCTTAAATGTTTTAATACCCCTTAAATTGGATTTTACTTGAACTTTATAAGTGATATTAATTTCGCTCAGCACTTAAGCTTCCCTTTTTAATTGGAATCTAAAAGCAAGAAGATAATTTTAATATAATTTGAGATAATTTTATACCTTCTTTACAGAATACTTTGAACACGACACGTTTCAAACATTGAGATTTTACAGTTGTGATTTTAAATTGATATATGTCATCATTATACCTGTTCTGATTCCCGCTATGGCAAATCTGCTTTACAATAATATATCACTGCAAAATAACACAAGCCTCTACGCGTTTACATGTTCAGTCGGCTTATTAGTACCACTAAACTGTCAATTTGATTGAGCTCGAGACGTGTCGAGACCCAACGTTACGTTCGTTATTTTTTTAAATTTAATGAAAATGCTCATTATAATAATAAAACTAAAAAAAAATAATGTGGTTTGGAATTTCATTTATATAGTTTTGAGCACTACTAGCAACGTAACTGCCTAGAAACCTAAATAACTAGCTTATTGACAAGAAACCTAAAATAAAATCATAAGCAGAATCGATCAACTTTTAGTGCGGGGACCTATTTTTGAAAGTCATCTAGTAACCCTGATTAAATTTTAAGTCATATTGTAATTTTATAAATAATATTCATTAATTTTTAAAATAGGATCAGGGACAATTTTTAAGTCTAATTTGTTCCCAGGCATGCTTTGCAAACTTAGTTAATTAAAACCTTGAAACAATTTCTAACCGTTTCCATTTGTGTTGCTAGCATTGTTGTATTAAAATAATTTAAGAAAAGAACTATAAAACTACTACTTTATATTACGTAAAGTATGAAAACATTTTTGAAAAAGTGATAAATATGATAATCTAGACTAGACCGTTAATGATTATGAGCACTACCGTCATTTCATACTTAAATAATTTAGTGTGCCGATACAGTTCTATGTGTTCCGTTACAATTGTTTATTCATCTTTACTATTCTAGTTTTAAAAATCAAATCGGTAGGTACTTTGTTATATTTTGCACACACCCTGTGAATATGAGTATAACAAATACAACTAAATAAAAAACGAGTTAAAGTGGTCGAGGACAAGAAGTGAAAATTGCCCTTATTTTTTATATGTACGAAACTGACAGCTCAAACATGATTTTAAAGTCAGTCTCAAAGACTTCATGAATTTTTCTTTAATAGTAATAAAAATAATTAACAAGGAAGTACAGCGAAGAATTGCCTACGGTCTATAACTTACGCCATTCCCACAAGACATTATTAAGGCGATGCAGCATAGCGACTATTCGCTATATTTAAATTTACCTAAGAACTTTAAATTTCTCTAGTTCAAATATTTGTAAGGTGTTTAGCGTAGAAGAATATTATTTAACAAATATAATTAAATTGTATTTTTATAAATAGTTCATATTTTATGATGACTAGTTTAAGGTAGTGTCAATCACTAGATTTTAGAACTTAGAGAGCGTCAAAACTATAGAGAATTACACTATAGCAAAACTCTAATTAATTTCAAGACGTGCATTTTTATAAAAAAAAGTACCAATTTACTTCTAATTCAAGGAGCATTTATTTAGGGGGCAATATATTTTTTAGACATTACCGCGATGTTCTGACACGATTTTTTTTACAAAAATGCACTCTTATGCCAGTTCGAGGTAAACACGAGATAATAGTAAGATTAAAATAATTTTAAGAGATTCATCAATCTATTAGAAAAATATTGATTTCTTTATAGTTAGTTACAGAAAGATCGTGTAGAAAAACATGCAATCTTGAAATCCTGTGCTTTGACTCCGACACACGTAAATTATTTTACAACGAATAACAAGAACATGGATCTAACAAGTTTTTATATTTTAGCGCATAATACGCCATTTTCAATTGCGTGTAAAATGGCGGACATATTTTGGATCCAAAGCAAAACAAGTTTTTTATCATCATAGTGAGTATACGCTTTTTAGTTACTGCACCGTGAGCAAAAAATTGTAGCGAATCAAGTTATTAGTAGTAAAGGGATATTGAGAAAAAAATGCAGTACCAAAAAGTTTCATGGAATATTACCTCAACACATCGATATAGGCAAACAAAGGTATGTGTAATATTGTGTGTGATTGTTCAGGCTCTAAAAAGCAGCAAAATCAAGACGACGCACCACCCAGCTTTGTTGACAGCTCACCGATACCGCGGCCGAACATGTTGCTCATCTACAAAAACAAAAAAGTTGAGGCAAGTAAAGGCTTAATTTACAAAAGTAAAAAAATACATTTGTTCTTATACAGGGTGTTTGTAAGCTGGGTGTAAAACGTTAAAGGAGTGACAGATGAGACCATTTAGATTATATGAAGCCATATTTGTCTTAGTAGGATATATTTTTTTTCATTGTCATTTATACAGGATGTTAATTTGATTGCGTGCCATAGCTCAGGGGCGGGATCAGTATCAGTAACTGAACAACTTTTCCTTATGAACATAGGTCGAAATACGAAAAGAAAATCATTTTTGACCTCCCATAGAAACTGCATCAGCTGATAGCGCAATTTGTATGGAAGGTCAAATTTGTTTTTCCGAATTTCGACCAATGTTCCGTAGAAAAAGTTGTTCAGTTACTGATACTGTCCCGCCCCTGAGCTATGGCACGCAATCAAATTAACACCCTGTAGATTTCTTTCATAAGTAGGAATTTGTTTTTTATTGAAATAATTTAATTTTCGTGTTTCAAATGAAGACTGCAATTTCTGATACCATAAAAATGGGCCAGTCCTTTCACTTTCGTACTTGGCGCGCGCGAGGAGTGCGCTCCATTCAATTAAATGTGACGTCTTATATCTTATAGCCAGCTGAAGATGAAGACGCTCCTTACAATACCTCATTTGCCAAATTACGATAAGCAGTTTAGAAGTTATGAGGGAACAGATGAACAAACATACATACCGGTCAAAATCATAACCCTCCTTTTTGCCGTAGTCAGGCAAAAAGCTATGTGTTTTTTTTTAATATTTAGTGTATATATGAATCTATTTATACAATATAAATATACCTGGATCTATAACTTTTGGCATCTTGCCTAACTGCGTACCGATTTTGTACTTTAATTATTTCTTATCTTATCTAATTAGCTATTTCTGTCCCACTGCTGGGCAAAGGCCTCCCTCCGTTCCTTCCACTGGTCTCTACTCTGAGCCTCTTGTTGCCAGTCTTTACAGAAAGCGTCGAGTTCATCGCGCCATCTGCGCCGTGGTCGGCCTCGGCGCCGTCTGTTACTTGGCGGTTGCCAGATAGTTGTGGTCTTGGCCCAGAGTTCCAGCGGCATGCGACTTACGTGACCAGCCCAGTCCCACTTTAGCTTGGCAGTTGCGTGGGTCACATCGGCAATTTGTGTTTTTGAGCGTATTGTGCTGTTCCTGACCCTATCGGTCAGTTTCAGGCCCAACATACTACGCTCCATTGCTCGCTGGCAAACTGCAAGACTGGACCTTTGAGCTTCCGTCAAAGACCAAGTCTGTGCTCCGTAGGTGAGTGTTGGGAGAATACACATGTCCACGAGTTTACGTTTTAATGACTTTAATTATTTATTTAACAAAAAATAACATTTATTAATATTTTTGTTACTCACTTAACGTAGTTAAATTATGAATCCAAAACAAACTGCAACACAGTTACAGTCCACGCGGACACGGCGTTGAGCAAGTTCAAGTAGAACTCCGTATCCATATGCCACATGTCGAACACGGAGAAACGCGGAGGGAATTCGTGTAATAGCTTGTACATTCGCTTAGCTTTTGTCCTTTGAGGTCCTCAAATGAAAGGAGGAAATAATGTAAAATACATAGTACAGCAGCACTATACTTTTCTCCCGGTATGCGAAAGTCATCATTATCACATCGTATGGGTTGTAAGATCGAAGACCGACCTTAAACACCCTGGTTTCAGAGAAGTTGAGCAGATCAAGCCTTGTTATGACTCATCTAATGACTACTAAGCCAGATATTAGCCGGGACCAACGGCTTAACGTGCCTTACGAAGCACGGAATCATCCAACTTTTCAGTCAGATGATTTTTAATGATGAAATCACACAAAGTGACATTTATTTGCCAGTGTGTCCACCGGGAATCTAACCCGGGACCTTTGTATTAAGAGCCGAGCGCGCTAATAACTAGACCACAGAGGCTGCAGAAATAAATACCAACTGCTACAAATCATGTGGAATACAAACTTACTAATAAACATACTTAAATGTTCCAAGCACAAAGGAAATATGCAGTCCAATTAAAAGCACTTTAAAACAAGCTCAATGAAAGTGATTTTGAGGAAATCACATGGTTACATTTTGATAGTAAAGGAACACCCCTTGGGTATATAGGGTGACTTTTAATTAGTTCTTGATAGCAAAAGATATGCATGTACCCATTATACTGGTTGAACAACTTTTCCCAAGGAACATAGGACGAAATACGAAAAACCAAATTTGACCTCCCATACAAAACGCACTATCAGCTGATGCAGTTTCTATGGGTGGTCAAATTTGGTTTTTCGTATTTCGACCTATGTTCCTTGGGAAAAGTTGTTCAGTATCATGAGTACATTTATACCTTTTTCCATCAAGAACTAATTAAAAGTCACCTTATAAGAATTTCTACAGACCAAAGTATACTGCCCGGCGGAGCTCACGAAAAAAGCATGGCTTCATATAAGATCAATCAGGCAAAAGCTCGCTTAAACCATCTAACGATACTAATCTAGTTATTAAAAAAACGAATTTTTACTAATAATACGAACTCTAATGTGATATGTTATATACAGGGAATAAAAACATTTAGAGCAGTTTTGATGTTTAAAACTACAACCAATATATAATTTTATCAAAATTTTATTTCATGTTTCGTTGTCACGTTACGATGCCTTGTGTGTGCCTCTCAAAGAGGAATACACTTTTCACAGATGTCAAATTTCTTTTGTGAGGGAAGTAAAATGACAGATTAGTCTTGACTTGAAGTCTATCCTCAGGGAAAAAGTTCTGATAGTACCCCTAGGCTGTGAAGACTTGATAACAGTAACAAATGTTACACTCAGAACCTTTACCTTCCAACACCGAAGACATTACGACGAGGCATGTTTTTTTGAGTACTCTGACCTCTCCAGTAAACAATACGTATCTTAAAAGTATTGCTGATGATTCTACCCAGGCCAATCCTAGACTACTTGTAATAATTATCCAGTCCTTGATGCTTAAACCCTGGAAAACCAAAGATTATCTTTAATTTCGTTACTAGTTAATCACTTTTGGGGTCACTTTGAAAAACTGTGGTACTAAAATACGACTAAGGATGGATGGATTGTATGAAATACGATAGAGGATGCGCAAGCGCAAGATTTGCAAGAGCGTTCTGTTGCTTAATATCCAAACTGTGGTTTTCTTTCACACTAAAGATTAATTTATATCAGGCTATTTCATTATGGAAATTTTTGGGAAAACTCTTTGTAGATACAATGTGAGAAATAAGTAAAGTTTCCTTACATTAAAGGTCAATCCGTAAGATGTAAGGTATACAAATACCATAGAATAACCGAAAAGGCTTACGTAGTTAATGACCAGCTGCAAACAAAATTGTAGTTTTAGTTTTAAGTGAAAAAAAAGTCTAAAACAAGGAATGATCGCCTTTTTTAGCACCATATTGAGTCCGCCAAGTGCAGCAACTAGATTCGTTCTCTTAAATAAAAATAGTAACGTTATGTTCAATACATATGTTACGGCTGATAGATTTAATTGTAAAGTGATATTATGCAGGACTGTTTAAATTGTATATGTATACTTATATTAAATAGATAAGTAAGTATGTTTCAATGATAGCAATGAGAGCGGAGTCTTACCGGTAGTGCGTTTAGTTTCTCATAATCAGTAAACAATTTTAATAACATCTCTAAATGGATATCTGAATCAACATTTCGGAAATCATGCGTAAGAGCAGCTAAATATCTCAAAGCTTCGTTAGTAGGTAGATAAAGACTGGGTACTTTTTCTATCAAGCTGATTCCTTGAATATAGTTCAACATAATTGCGTTGATGTATCGTACACGAATTCGGAAATATAGCATGAAAGTCGACATAAACGCCAAATCAAACATTGCTGGCCCTAAGCTACCTACAAAGGATATAAATGCCCCCATCATCAAGAAACCTCCACTAAAAGAACCCAGCCACACAAAAACGACAACCCCTACTATGGACCACAGTGTGATATTAAAAATTCTTCGTAACATATAATTGATATGTTTGTTATGTTCTACGCCCATAAGGCGATCAACTTTTTGCAAATTGACGAAAAATTTAACGTTAGCTCGATTGTAAACAAACCTTGCGTATATAACATAAATAAAAAAGTTAACTGCAGTTATCCAATAAGCAGTGACTATCACTTTTTTTAAGTCTTCAGAGGGATAATGTTCTGCGCAATATGCAAAATACGTATATGTATAAGAATAAAGAGCTAAAATCATATGTATCACGGTATATAGCTTTAGTTTTAGTGTAGGAGGGGTGACAAATCGGTCTCGAGCATCTACGCGGCTTACACTCACTACTTTCAAAAGGACATTAAAGTCTGCGATGATTTTTATAAAGTCATCCTCTAGTATATCCGGTGATAAATATTCACATGTTGTTGAACGTCTACGGAAAACTTTGCGTTTCATCTTAGTTCGGCAATCCATATGCAATTGTTAGCACGTTTTTGTCTTTAGTAAACTACCCAAGCTAAAAGAATTAAAAAGAACTATTAAATTATGAATATTCAGTCATTATATCAATCATCTATATACTCATCAGTCATTAACGTTTGATTAATTATTCAGAACTCAAATCACCATCATCATCATCATAGTCTATTGTAGCAATTACTCTGTTGAGGTATACTCGTATGTAAATATGAAGATCGACTGATAAGAATTAATTACACTAATTAAACACATAATCATTATCACCCGACAGTCGACACTGCTCAAAAAATAATGTTTCGAGTGTAATATATCTAGGTTTTAAGGGTTCCAATACCAAAATGGTAAAAAAAAGGAACCCTTATGGTGCCGCTCTGTCTGTCTGTCTGTCCGTCTGTCTGTCACACCTCTATATCTCAGTAACCACTCATGCTATCGACCTGAAATTTGGAATAGTTTTAGAATATAGTTGCCCAACTTAATTGCACATGAAAAAATTTTGTAAAATGTATGATTATTAATGTAAAGGGGGCCAAAATATCAAATTGTCGCTACTAGGTCGAGTGGGGTATCATATGAAAGGGCTTTACTTGTACATTCTAAAATATATTTTTGTATTTTTTTAAGTTTCTTAGTTTTCAAGTTATGATGAAAAATGTCAAAAAAAATACCATTGCCCCTTGAAGTTTGAGTAAGGAAAAATCTGAATTAATTACAGTTGACAGAAGTTTATGTAAACTTTACAGAAAAAATAAAACGATCTTTCTAAATTGCACAGTTTTTCAGAAATCTGCAAAAAACCTAGTTTTGCGGTCCTGAAAATGGACTTTATTGCTTCCAAAAATACTATCGGTATATCGGAACCCTCGGCGTGTGAGTCCGACTCGCACTTGACCGGTTTTTTTTTTGTAGTGATCTTCGTTGTTAGCCCTAGTGGCTGTCACAACTTCATCGGACGGTGGGTATAATATCTAGGTCTACGCCACAACAATATATTGAATTTTTAAATGGGTAATTGGGTAGTGTGTACCTAGCATTTTCCCTGCATATTTTCCCGTTCTGCGTAGGTAATATTTCATACGAGACTGACAAAAATTTACGCCAGCCAAGAATAGACCGTAAGGGCACTGCATGTTATCCTACGTCATCTAGTACACGAAATTTGCAACTTTATAGCGATAGTAGTGGCCTAATAGGTCCACAAAACGTTGGTCTGCCAATCTGTACAGTTGGAGAAAAAACCGGCCAAGTGCGAGTCGGACTCGCGCACTGAGGGTTCCGTACCACCACATAAACATAATTGTATTAGTTGAAATTTCAGTAAGTTAATATGCTAGATTTTTTGAGTCCGACACGCGCTTGACCAAATTTTATTATTTGTTGTTATTTTATAGCCTATGCCCTATAAACATACCAATTTTCAAGTTTGTAAGTGTTCCCGTTTTTAAATAGAACTAAAACAAAAATCGCCTCAGCAACCATCCAACTTGACCCCTCTCTTATATGAATGTTCTTGAAACGGGAGCTCACCACAATTGGTTACCATTAGTTGTGAGAAAAGTTGTAATATTTAATGATTTCAGACTTTTCCCATTATTTGTACTGTGAGACCTAGCTTCTTGCCAAATTTCATAATTTTAGGTCAACGGGAAGTACCCTGTAGGTTTTTCATTTTTGAATAAATGTATGGAGATGAGGACATAAAATGCCATATCTTTTGATTGCGTCGTTGTAAACAATTTAAATTTTCAGATCTTGTGTGGTTCATGGATCTTAATATATGGTATTAATTTCAACCTGATACCTTTACCCGTTCGTGAGATAAAGGGTCTTGACAGACAGACAGACAGACAGACAGACAGACAGACGGACAACAAAGTGATCCTATAAGGGTTCCGTTTTTTTCTTTTGAGGTACGGAACCCTAAAAAGTGGTTAAATGACAGATTACACGAATGAAATCTATTCGTAGAAATAGAAGGTACCTGTACAAGTAAAAAACAACAGGTCTGCCTGGCATCCTCTTGGCAGTTTCGCTAGTTGGACCACAAATGTGGTCGGATGTGATTGGATCACAAATTTGGTCGGACTGGCGAAACTGCTAAGAGGATGCAAGGCAGACCTGTTGTTTTTAGGGTTCCGTACCTCAAAAGAAAAAAATGGAACCCTTATAGGATCACTTTGTTGTCCGTCTGTCTGTCTGTTTGTCTGTCTGTCTGTCTGTCTGTCAAGACCCTTTATCTAACGAACGGGTAAAGGTATCAGGTTGAAATTAATACCATATGTTAGGGTCCATGAACCACACAAGATCTGAAAATTTCAATTTTTTACAACGACGCAACCAAAAGATATGGCTTTTTATGTCCTCATCTCCATACATTTATGCAAAAAAGGAAAACCTACAGGGTACTTCCCGTTGACCTAAAATTATGAAATTTGGCAAGAAGCTAGGTCTCACAGTACAAATAAAGGGAAAAGTCTGAAATCATTAAATATTACAACTTTACTCACAACTAATGGTAACCAATTGTGGTGAGCTCCCGTTTCAAGAACATTCATATAAGAGAGGGGTCAAGTTGGATGGTCGCGGAGGCGATTTTTGTTTTAGTTCTATTTTAAAAACAAGAACACTTACAAACTTGAAAATTGGTATGTTTATAGTTCATAAGCTATAAAATAATAACTAACAATAAAATTTGGTCAAGCGCGTGTCGGACTCAAAAAATCTAGCACATAAACTTACTGAAATTTCAACTAATACAATTATGATTATGTGGTGGTACGGAACCCTCAGTGCGCGAGTCCGACTCGCACTTGGCCGGTTTTTACTTATATAGGTACCTTCTATTTCTACGAATAGATTTCATTCGTGTAATCTGTCATTTAACCACTTTTCTCTCCAACTGTACAAAACCTGCCAGGTTTCGGATTGGCAGACCAACGTTTTGTGGACCTACTAGGCCACTACTATCGCTACAAAGTTGCAAATTTTGGTACTAGATGACGTAGGATAACATGCAGTGTCCTTAAAGTCAGAATAAGTACTTTGTAAATCAAATGTTCCAACAAAGGGAAGATGTGATCAAGTAGGTATTGTACTTTTATAGCCGATAAATTTATTACAATTGATTTTATAAAATTCGACAGGTCTTAAAAGGATTGTTCTCTGTTTGACTTACAGAGGGTAGAAAAACCAGCACCTCGTTTAGACTTTTTACTTTCGAGCGGAGCGAGAAAGGTATTGTATTCGTGAAAAAAAAAGTTTTTGTAATTTTCTCAAAAATATGTTCTATATCACTTAGACATCATAAAAAGCAAGTCTCCCAAAAATGTCCGTCCGTCGGTCGGTTGGCCGGTCGGTCGGTCGGTCGGTCGGTCGGTCGGTCCGTTGGTCTGTCTGTCTGTCACGCTTTGACCTAGCGGCTAAACGAATAGTCCGATTGACACCATATTTTAAATTTAAGATTTTTATGTAAATCCATCGAAGGATTCTTAGTGGTGTTTTGCTGGCTCTCATTTTGAGGATAGCTGTCATACAACGAAAATGAAAAATTGCTATTTGCTCAAAAACGGCTCAAAATATTTTGATGAAACTTTGCATGACCAAGAATCACCATGCAATGTATCTTTTGGCTGTATCTACTTGTCTGTGGAAGTTCATTTAAGGGGTGTATTAAGTATTGACGAAGGGGTGTAAATATTAAAGAAATATCTGTCGGTTAAACACTATTTATTAAGTATTAATTGAAAACCACACCGTTTTACATTACTGAGATTCTGAGGCAGCCGTGGACAGGATGACAGATGTCATACGTCAACAATGCGCGCGAATTGCGTTGTGTGCATGGTTTGGATACAAGCATAAATATCCTACACTTCCTCCCCCTTAATTTACAGAAACGAGGTAACCAATAATTTTGATTATTTTATAAATCCAAGATTTGTCTGGGTTTGGGGATTTCTACGTCTAAGCATGGGTTCGGGTATAGCATTGTCAGTCTGACCATGACTTACATCATTTGTAGGGTTTGGAATGGTACAGTTAATAGAATTTTTATCTGTAATATTAATGGGTACACTTTCCTTATTGGTGGACCTGTTAGGCAACAACTGAGTTACATTTCTAGTACCCATTCCATTAGAAGTTTTAATGGTGTAGATTAAATTGCCTAGAGGTTCATCAATAAAATAAAAAATAAAAATAAAATAAAATTTTCTTTATTTCTTTTAACAATTCGTATTACGCAGGTGTCTCCAAGTAAGCTTAGCGCCTGTGTTTGGAGGCACCGCTCTTCTATCGCTAAGAATTATAATCTACTTTTTTTAAAAATAAATTTAAAGGCATATAAAGACCACGTAGCGACGTAAGTATGTCAATTTAATTATTAGTATGTGTGTAATAGAAAATGTACATTAGTACTTTATATTAAAAAGGAAAAAGGGTGGAAAGAAGAAGAATATGTGGATGGATAAAAGTGTACAGGCAGCTGTTTGTGAGAAGAAGAAAGCATGGTCAGATTGGTTAGCAGTAAAAGCTAACCAAAGAATGCAGAGGGCAACAAGTGATGACGTAAGTGTAGCAAGAAAGGTATATAAAAGAGCGAAAGGTATTGTTAAGGAAGTTGTTGAGAGAAAGAAAGAGGAGTGTAAGGATGAGTTTGACAGAAGGCTTACTGAAGATTTCCAGTCCAACCAAAAGTTTTTCTGGAAATCCATACGGACAGCCCGAGGAAAGTTTGGAACATCGGAGCTGAGTAAAATCAGAAGCCAGGATGGAAGTATTATAAAAGGTGAAGAATGTGTTCTGAGGAGGTGGAAGGAATATTTTGAAAGTCTGTTTGAGAGAGAAAAAGCAGAGGCCAGCGAACCTAGGTCTTCTGTGGAAATGAATGAGAATGAAGAGGAGAATTGTGTAAGTGAGATAAGTATGGATGAGATTATGAAAGCGATGAAAAGTATGAAATCAGGTAAAGCAGCTGGGTATGATAGAGTGTCGGTCGAGATGTTGAAGGCTGGGCGAGGCATTGTGGCTAGTCAGTTGTACCGCCTTTTCAACTTGTGTTGGACGAACGGCCAAGTACCAGGTGACTGGTGCAAGGCTGTGATTGTGCCGCTGTACAAGGGAAAAGGGTCACAACAGGACTGCAAAAATTATCGCGGGATAAGCCTTCTCAGTGTCGTCGGCAAACTGTATGCAAAGGTTTTGATTGAAAGAGTCATGAAAGATACTGACGATAAAATATGGGATGTACAAGCGGGATTTAGAAAGGGAATGGGATGTACAGATCAGGTCTTTTCCTTGCGGTGCATAGCTGAAAAGTTTTTGGCTAAAAACCAAAAAGTCTACTGCGCGTTCGTGGATTTGGAAAAGGCCTATGACCGAGTGGTGAGGAATGAATTGTGGTCAGCATTGTCTATGTATGGGGTAAACGGTCATCTGATTCAAGCACTGAAATCTCTCTATGAGGATTCCAGTGCTTGTGTCAGAATAAACGGGGCGTACACTGAATGGTTTAGCATCGAAAAAGGTGTTAGGCAGGGATGTGTAGCGTCACCTTGGCTGTTTAACCTGTTCATGGATAATTGTTTGATTGATCTGAAAGAGAGTATGTGTGGACTGAGAATGAATGAGTTACTCATCAAATGTCTTCTCTACGCTGATGACCAAGTTGATAAGATAAGATAAGATAATTCTTTATTGTTATACTGTGTTAACAGATGTTACAGTTCAATGTAGTACCAACAGTTTGCCCATTTCGGACGTACAATATTAATCTTACAAAATAAAAATTTACTAACATAAGTTTAGTTATTCATTACGTATTACATGCAAAATATTCGGTAAGACTACTTGTACTTGCGTCATCTGCTGACGAGTTGCAGGAGATGGTAACAATAATGAATGTGGCTTTGGACAAGAAAGGAATGAAAGTAAATGTAAGCAAGACTAAAGTAATGGTACTTGAAAGAGAAGAATGTATGACAGAGTGTACTATATTAATAGATGGTGAACAAGTCAAACAAGTGAAGGAGTTTGTGTATCTGGGCTCAAAGTTTACGAGAGATGGAAAGTGTGAAAGTGATATTGAAAGAAGAGTGAATGCTGGAAACATGGTGAATGGTGCCCTGCACGCCTTTATGAAGAGTCAGAAGGTGTCTCACAAGGCTCGTTTGGCTGTTCATGGGGGAGTTTTGGTACCAACACTGATTTATGGCAGTGAAAGCTGGGTATGGCAGAAGAAGCATGAAAGTAGAATTAATGCAGTGGAAATGAGAGCGCTAAGGAGAATGATTGGTGTTAAATTGAGTGACAGGATAAGAAATAGTGTGATAAGAGAACGGTGTGGCGTAAAAGAAGACGTAGTGACCAAAATCGAGAAAGGGATGCTGAGATGGTTTGGTCATGTAGAGAGGATGAATGAACGAAGATTGACGAAAGAGATCTACCAGGCGAGAGTGAATGGAAACGTTGGAAGGGGAAGGCCTAGGCGAACGTACCAGGACCAAATTCAGGACGTTCTGAAAAAAGGCCAGGTTAAAAGTACCCTAAACCGACGAGCATGTATGAAAGGATTGATGAAAGTACAGGAAGCAAGGGAAGTATGTCAAGATCGTAGCAGGTGGAGGACTGTGGTCTCTGCCTACCCCAACGGGAAAGAGGCGTGATGTTATGTATGTATGTATGTATGTACTTTATATTATTGTGCTGTAAGTGTGTGTGTGTGTGTGTGTGTGTGAGCGTGTTTACGTGTGTGCAGGTGCGTGTGTGTGAGTGTATATGTGTGATAGAGAGAGAGAGTGTATGTGCTTGTGTACTATGGCGAACAGGTATTTAGAAGTAAGTGTAAGAGAGTGAGTTTATAGAAACATAGTTTAATTGTTAGTTTATCTGTAAATAAGACATAATGCAATTTGAATAATAAAAACGTTGTATAAAAAATATATAGATCAGGTATTATATAATATAAATAACATTTATTATATAACAAAGATTTTATGCAAGTTTGTTTTAGAAAATAAGCCCTAGAAAGAGCCAACTTTCTCGCCTGGCATATATTGGCGTTGGACCTTAACAGAAACGTGCTCTTTAGGCAATACCACCGAATGCTTAACAATAGATAGACGTGTCCGGAGTTTCCTGCCCAACATCAACTCACTTGGGGCTCTGCCAGTGGATGCATGTGGGGCATTGCGATAGCTCAGAAGCCACGCCTGCAACTTAGCGTCTAAATCAAGAGCATTATCATAATTTGCAGACTTCAATGCCTTCTTAAAAGATTGCACACCCCCCTCTCTGCCAGTCGATTACTAGCTGGGTGGTAAGGTGCAGTGAATGTATGTCTTATATTATTATTCTTACAAAAAGTTTCCATTTCTGCTGATGTCCATTGAGGCCCATTATCCGTCACTAACTGTTCGGGCAGACCGAAACGAGCAAACATACTCCTTAAACATTTGATAGTAACTTCTGAAGTTGTTGTCTTCATTCGAACAACTTCAGGCCACTTGGAAGGGCGTCAATGACTATCAACCACATATGACCAGCGAATGGACCAGCAAAATCAGCATGGATTCTTTGCCATGGTTTGCCAGGCCATTCCCAGTTATGAATGGGTTTACTCTCTGGCTTATTCCTGGTTTGTATACATCCTTTACAATCATTTGTTAGTTGTTCAATGTCATTATTGATATTAGGCAACCAAAAGTAACTACTCGCCAAGCCTTTCGTTTTTAGTGAGCCTAAGTGACCAGAATGTAAATCAGTAAGAAGCCTCTCTCTCAATCCGACTGGAACAACCACTCTTCCTCTCCATATAATACAGCCATTAATGATTTGTAATTCAAGAGTTGCCTTTATAATTAACACACTCAGGAGATATATTGTTTGGCCAGCTTTGTTCAATATAATAATAAACTTTACTTAAAGTTTTATCTTTTTGTGTAGCTGCTGCAATTTCTAACTGAGTAACTGGGGGATTTTCTAGAACAATACTATTGACAAGTGGGACATTATCTTCTGGGTCGATTGCATCATCTTCACAAATTGGCACTGGTAGCCTGGATGGAAAGTCTGCACTTGCATTCAAATGAGACTGTCTGTATTCAATTGTGTAGCTATAGTTATTTAATATTAAAGCCCATCTAGTCATTCCATCAGCATATATCCTGCCCAAAGATTTGTTAGGATGAAACAGTGACACTAAGGGTTTATGGTCAGTACCTAAAATGAAGTTATTACCCTCCAAGTATAGGTCGAACTTTTTAACAGCCCAAATTATAGAGAGAGCCTCCTTGTCTATTTGAGAGTATTTAGATTCAGTTTCTGTCAACGTACGACTAGCGAAAGCGATAGGTCTTTCTACCATTTTATTTTTGTAAGTGGCACCAAGACCATATTTGGATGCGTCACAACTTACCACCAATTTTAACTTTGGATTATAATGAATTAATACAAGGTCTGAGGCAATTGCCTTCTTGGCCCACTCAAAAGCTTCAATTGCCTTCTTGGCCCACTCAAAAGCTTCACTCCACTGCCATTTAGCTCCTTTGTGCAATAACTGATACAAAACATGTAAATTTTTAGCTGCATTTTTCAAGAACTTATTATAAAAATTTACAGTACCAAGAAAACTTCTTAACATTTTTGTGTCTTTGTGTTTTGGAGCATCTAAAATAGCCTGAATATGTTCAGGTGTTTTCTTAATGCCTTGTCTATTTGGCCACAGTATTGAAGTTCAGTTGACATCAAAATTGTTTTTTCTTTGTTGACTTTAATATTTAATTCTGCAAGTTTACTAAAAACCTTTTCAAGTGTTTGCAAATGCATATCTTCACCATTGGTTGCGATGAGGATGTCATCTAAATAACAATAAACACCCGGTATGTCAAAGTTGACATCCATGAATTGTTGCAAATCTAATGGGGCCGGTGAAGTACCAAACATCATGAATGTTGGCTTGTAATATACCCATGGAGTAGTGATTGTAAGTAATTTCTGTGACTCCTCATCCATCCTCCGGTTCATGTATGCTTTTCTGATGTCAATTTTGCTAAAAACATTAGGTATTCCTGAATTACAACAGTTTAATTTAGCAAATATGTCTTCTATGACAGGAATTGGGTATTCATGGGTCTCTAATTGCGGGTTCATAGTGCTTTTATAATCACCACAGATTCTAATGTTATTGGGTTGGGACCCTTTATTATAGGCACAATTGGAGTTGCCCATGTGACCTCTTCAATGTTGTTTATTTTAATTAATTTATTTTGCTCCACCAGTTTATCTATCTCTTCTTTAATTAAATATTCCCAGGCATATGGAACTCTACGTGCCTTGCACATGACCGGTTGAGCACCTGGTTTAAGTTTCAATTTCCCCAACGTACCCTTGATTTCTCCAGGTTTTTGAGAAAAGACATCTTTAAATTTTGTTATTAACCCTTGCAGTTCTGCAGCCTTTTTGTTATTAGATTCAACAAATTTAACCCCTTTTCAATCTCTTTCATACTTCTGATAAACTAACGGCCAGTCTATTTCGATAACATTCAGCCAGTCACAACCCATAAGGGCCCTCGTGCCTTCTTTGACCACATTTAGAGGTGCTAAGAAATATTTACCTTTTTCTTTAACATAGACTTTAGCTTTCCCCACCACATTAATGGGTTTCCCACCAAAAGCTTTCAAAGAAGTTCTGGTTTTTGACAGTTTTAATGGAGGTAAATATTTCTTGACCACCGACTTAGGCATGAGAGTTACATCAGAACCACAATCAATTTCAAATTCAATCATCACATTATCAATAGATAGACTCACCAACCAAGGATCTGTCTTCTTTTTCTTAATTTCCAATATACCGTTTCTTTCTTCCTTAAATAAGTCATTTCATATAAAGTTCTCATTTTCATTTAACAAGTTAATTTTATGTTTATTTTTCTTATGAATTTTCAATTCCACGACAACCGCTAGGATTACTATATCTTCCAAGTTCCAGAACCAACTCAACACTGAAAAACTTTCACATTCATCACTATCTGCCTTAACTTCTTTAACTTTCTTTATCTTCTTGCCTTTCTCCTTATATCTGCATACTACTTGGAGATGACCTTTCTTTTTACATACTTTGCAGGTCTCCTCTTTATAAAAGCAGCTTGTTCGTGCATGCCCTGTTTTGCCACAACAATAACAAGTTAAATTTTTGTTTGTAGGTGCAGAAGCTTGATGTGAAGTAGACGCTGCTTGCTGTGACTTAGTTTGATACTTCATCTTTACAGCATGTACCTCCCCAAAGGTCTCTCCTGTAATCATCTTTGAATTAACCTCAGCCACTTTCATGGTTCTTGCTATGTTAATAGGTTGTGCAAAAGTTAAGCTAGATGCGGTTAGTAGCTTCCTCACAATGGCTTGATTTTTCAATCCATGGACAAATTTGTCCCTAAGTTCTCTCTCCAGATGCTCTCCAAACTTGCAAGTCTGCAAGAGTTTCTTTAAAGCCGCCACATACTCTGCTATGGACTCATTTTCTCTTTGTGTCCTTTGCATAAATTTAAAGGTTTCAGCTATTTCTGATGGTTCCGGCTCCAGTTGATTTTCAATCATATTGCTCAGCTCTTTATAACTTTTACTCTCAACTGGGTCTGGGTAGCACAGTTCAGTCAACAGCGTTACTAATTGGAAACCTATGTAGGTAAGTAAGTATTCTGCCCAAAGTGACTCGTCTACTTCATGAATTTTCATTTTTGACTGAAACACCTGTGAATAAACTTTCCACGAACACTTAGCTGCCTCAAATGTGGGCATCTGAAACGTGGCTGGTGTCGTCACATGAAAGATTTGCGCTCCCTTTGCGCCCTCGGCGTTCTCATCCGAGTTTTCGATATCCGACCTTTTACACCCCTTTTTAAGATCCGATCCGCGTCGCCAATGTTAAATATTGACGAAGGGGTGTAAATATTAAAGAAATATCTGTCGGTTAAACACTATTTATTAAGTATTAATTGAAAACCACACAGTTTTACATTACTGAGATTCTGAGGCAGCCGCGGACAGGATAACAGATGTCATACGTCAACAATGCGCGCGAATTGCGTTTTTGTGCATGGTTTGGATACAAGCATAAATATACTACTAAAATGTAAAAATGTGATTTATTCAAAATTGGTTTCATTGATCTTGTTTTAATGTTCTACAATTTGGATTCTGAATTGGTTATATACCTGACTGGATATTCTATTGGATTTTTTTGCAAAAATCTAGTATACCGGGTGTACTAAAACTGAAAGGGCTTGCTCAGTAGACTAAACTGAATAACTTTTCCTAAGAAATATGCGTTGGGAAATTCTATGCAAGTATCTTACGGTAGTATTCAGTCTGTAAAAATTCATATAAAGGCTGTTCCAGTTCTGCGAAAATTTAGCCATGCAATTTTCCCGAAATCGTTTACTGTTTGTTTGTCTCAATGTTTCACAATTTGAATTCTGTATTGATTTGTATATTTCATGAGAATATTTTTTTGAAAAACTTTAATTTAAGTTTATCTTTTCATACTATATGTAAAAACAAACATATGTATTACAAACTTAAGTTCGCAGTTGATACTGTTTAATTGCCTATCGCGAGAAAGTAAGTGCAGTGCTGCTGTACCATTTATTTTTTATAGAAGAGGGAGGCAGACGAGTCACCTGATGATAAGTGATCACCGACGCCCATAGACACCTGCAACACCAGGGGGATAACAGGTGCGCTGCTGGCCTTTAAGATATTTGTAGGCTCGTTTCTTAAAGGTTGCCTTGTTGTACCCGTCCGGAAATACCGGCGCAGGAAGCTGATTCCACAGTGCGATCGTACGTGGTAAGAAGTTTCTTGTAAAACGTAAGGTGGAAGATTGCCAGTTATCTAAGTGGTATGGATGAAATGTTAACTTCTGGCGAGTGGTGCGGTGGTGAAATTCTGCAGCAGGTATAAGCTCGAACAATTCCTCAGAGCACTCCCCATGATACATGCGATAAAGGATGCATAGAGATGCAACATCTCTCCGCAGTGCTAGATGGTCAAGTCGGCCGGTGATGACATCGTCGCCTATGATTCGGATCACTCGACGTTGAACACGTTCAAGAGGAAGGAGCTTATCAGCGACCCGGCCCAAAGGTGGCAACAGTACTCCATATGTGGCCTAACTTGAGCCTTATAAAGTTGAAGGCGATGTGCCGGTGTGCAGTACCGTCTTGCTCTACCAAGGAAACACAACTTTTTAAAGGCCATTTTGGCCGTTTCCTCCAAATGACCGCAAAATTGGACGTAGCTCTATATACCGGCGCCGAGAATCCCAATACTGCTTTGCAACAAGAGAAGTGCTCTGAAACAGAGGACATGCAACAAAGGGGTTTTTCTTTGCGGTAAACGCGCAAAATTGCGTCTTTAGTTGCGAAGACCCCAATTCAAAACAAGATCTATTTCAGTTTCGATTTCAGACACAAGTTTGTTCCGATACTCGCTGACAAATGCCTGAGAAAGGTTAGCATGGCCGTGGTATGATTCATCCACCGTACTGTCATCTGCATAGCAACGAATGCCACCACTAGTTAGTAACATATCATTGATATGCGGAAGAAACAGCGTAGGTGATAGCAAACAGCCTTGTGGGACACCACAATTCACAGGCTTAGATTCGGAGCACGAACGGTCGACAACGACTTTGATGCTGCGTTCCGTAAGAAAGATGGAGACCCATTTGCACAGTTTCTCAGGCAGCCCGTAGGAAGGAAGCTTCGAAAGAAGCGCTTTGTGCCAGACCCGATCGAAAGCTATTACCATGTCCTCTTAAGGCCTCCCCTTTGCTTTCAACCGCTTCCGCCCATTGGTGGGTCAAGTAGACCAGAAGGTCGCCAGCAAAACGACCCTGACGGAATCCGTACTGGTGATCACTGATGAGCTGGTGCTCCTCTTGGTACCGTAGGAGACTAAGACTAAGACGTGTCTAGCTTAAATGTAAAAAGATTTGGTTAAAGGAATTAAAAAGCAAAGAAACAGTAAACGTTTTTATTGTAAATATTTTATTGTATCCTTTACATTCTCGATACACTCGACGTTGAAAATTTGCCATAGCGACCAATCTCAGTGTCTTAAATGTTTTAACACCCCTTGAATGGGATTTTACTTGAACTTTATAAGTGATATTAATTTCTCTCAGCACTTAAGCTTCCCTTTTTAATTGGAATCTAAAAGCAAGAAGATAATTTTAATATAATTTGAGATAATTTTATACCTTCTTTACAGAATACTTTGAACACGACACGTTTCAAACATTGAGATTTTACAGTTGTGATTTTAAATTGATATACGTCATCATTATACCTGTTCTGATTCCCGCTATGGCAAATCTGCTTTACAATAATATATCACTGCAAAATAACACAAGCCTCTACGCGTTTACATGTTCAGTCGGCTTATTAGTACCACTAAACTGTCAATTTGATTGAGCTCGAGACGTGTCGAGACCCAACGTTACGTTCGTTATTTTTTTTTATTTAATGAAAATGCTCATTATAATAATAAAACATAAAAAAAATTATGTGGTTTGGAATTTCATTTATATAGTTTTGAGCACTACTAGCAACGTAACTGCCTAGAAACCTAAATAACTAGCTTATTGACAAGAAACCTAAAATAAAATCATAAGCAGAATCGATCAACTTTTAGTGCGGGGACCTATTTTTGAAAGTCATCTAGTAACCCGGA
This sequence comes from Athrips mouffetella, assembly GCA_947532105.1. Lineage (NCBI taxonomy): Eukaryota > Metazoa > Arthropoda > Insecta > Lepidoptera > Gelechiidae > Athrips > Athrips mouffetella. The sequence goes on along the minus strand of OX383981.1, from coordinate 14,101,704 downwards.
TTAAATTTTAAGTCATATTGTAATTTTATAAAATATATTCATAAATTTTTAAAATAGGATCAGGGACAATTTTTAAGTCTAATTTGTTCCGAGGCATGCTTTGCAAACTTAGCTGCCTCATGTTAGAAAGTTAATTAAAACCTTGAAACAATTTCTAACCGTTTCCATTTGTGTTGCTAGCATTAATGTATTAAAATAATTTAAGAAAAGAACTATAAAACTACTACTTTATATTACGTAAAGTATGAAAACATTTTTGAAAAAGTGATTAATATGATAATCTAGACTAGACCGTTAATGATTATGAGCACTACCGTCATTTCATACTTAAATAATTTAGTGTGCCGATACAGTTCTATGTGTTCCGTTACAATTGTTTATTCATCTTTACTGTTCTAGTTTTAAAAATCAAATCGGTAGGTACTTTGTTATATTTTGCACATATGAGTATAACAAATACAACTAAATAAAAAACCGGCCAAGTGCGAGTCGGACTCGCGCACTGAGGGTTCCGTACCACCACATAAACATAATTGTATTAGTTGAAATTTCAGTAAGTTAATGTGCTAGATTTTTTGAGTCCGACACGCGCTTGACCAAATTTTATTATTTGTTGTTATTTTATAGCCTATGCACTATAAACATACCAATTTTCAAGTTTGTAAGTGTTCCCGTTTTTAAATAGAACTAAAACAAAAATCGCCTCAGCGACCATCCAACTTGACCCCTCTCTTATATGAATGTTCTTGAAACGGGAGCTCACCACAATTGGTTACCATTAGTTGTGAGAAAAGTTGTAATATTTAATGATTTCAGACTTTTCCCAGTATTTGTACTGTGAGACCTAGCTTCTTTCCAAATTTCATAATTTTAGGTCAACGGGAAGTACGCTGTAGGTTTTGCATTTTTGAATAAATGTATGGAGATGAGGACATAAAATGCCATATCTTTTGATTGCGTTGTTGTAAAAAATTTAAATTTTCAGATCTTGTGTGGTTCATGGATCCTAATATGTGGTATTAATTTCAACCTAATACCTTTACCCGTTCGTGAGATAAAGGGTCTTGACAGACAGACAGACAGACAGACAGACAGACAGACAGACAGACAGACAGACAGACAGACAGACAGACAGACAGACGGACAACAAAGTGATCCTATAAGGGTTCCGTTTTTTTCTTTTGAGGTACGGAACCCTAAAAACGAGTTAAAGTGGTCGAGGACAAGAAGTGAAAATTGCCCTTATTTTTTTATATGTACGAAACTGACAGCTCAAACATGATTTTAAAGTCAGTCTCACAGACTTCATGAATTTGTCTTTAATAGTATAATAAAAATAATTTACAAGGAAGTAAAGCGAAGAATTGCCTACGGTCTATAACTCACGCCATCCCCACAAGACATTATTAAGGCGATTCAGCATAGCGACTATTCGCTATATTTAAATTTACCTAAGAACTTTAAATTTCTCTAGTTCAAAAATTTGTAAGGTGTTTAGCGTAGAAGAATATTTTTTATCAAATATAATTAAATTGTATGTTTTATAAATTGTTCATATTTTATGATGACTAGTTTAAGGTAAAGTGTCAATCACTAGATTTTAGAACGTAGAGAGCGTCAAAACTATAGAGAATTACACTATAGCAAAAGTCTAATTAATTTCAAGACGTGCATTTTTATAAAAAAAAGTACCAATTTACTTCTAATTCAAGGAGCATTTATTTAGCGGGCAATATATTTTTTAGACATTACCGCGATGTTCTTACACGATTTTTTTTTACAAAAATGCACTCTTATGCCAGTTCGAGGTAAACACGAGATAATAGTAAGATTAAAAGAATTTTAAGAGATTCATCAATCTATTAGTGAAATAAATGCGATTATCGAAAGTTGTAGCTTGGAATCAGCCGTTATATTGGGTGACTTAAACGCCCATCCAGGTGAACGTTTTTTCAATGAGCTATTAGAGATATGTGCCGACCCGGAACAGTCATGGTCGTGTATTGACTACGATCTTTTACCTAAGGATACGTTTACATATGTGTGTCAAGCCAGCGGTTCACGGAGGTGGTTAGATCACTGCGTTGTGACTGGCGCTGCAAGACCGCTTATCGATAGAGCTTCGGTTTTATACGGCGTTTATTCTTCCGATCACTTACCTGTCGTGTTTGAATGTAACATAAACTTAATAAATCCGAAATTTGAAAGTTCACCAACATATTGTGATAAAGTTCGTTGGGGTGAAAGAGACAGCAAGCAAACAAATGTTTATTTAGAATATTGTCACTCTAACCTTAAACTTGTTGATTTTCCAGTTGAGTGTACCGACTGTGCATATAAAATGTGTTCTAACCCTAAGCACTTGTTAATATTGGATACTATGTATAACAAAATAATTGGTATTCTAAAGGAAGGTGCCCGTTTGTCTTATGTTGGCGGAGAACGACATAGGAAAAAGAAGATTGTTGTGGGGTGGAACAAACACGTTGGTTGTGCTCACAGGGAGGCTCGACTGTGCTATCAAACTTGGCTTTTATATGGTAAACCAAGCAGTGGAGTCATTTATGATAGTATGTGTGAATCTAGAAGGATTTTTAAGGCTAAACTAAAATATTTCCAAGACAATCAAGAGCAGATTAAGATGGACATCTTAGCTAAAAATCACTCTATGAAACAATTTGGGAGATTTTGGAAATCTACAAATAAACTTAGTGCGAAACCGAGCCTGCCTGTGAGTGTGGCTGGCGTGAGCGAGTCCGCGGATATTGCTAATTTGTTTCAGCGTCATTTCACTGTGCAATCACCGTTGGAGCGTGTAGAGCAGGGGATCGATGCTGAGGCTATACCTGATGAACCATCAGTTAGGTTCTCTGCCAAAGAGGTGGCGACTGTGATAACGAAAATGGTAAAGGGCAAGTCTCCGGGACACGACGGCCTCAGCATCGAGCACCTGAAGCATGCTGGCCCGCACATTGCAAGATCCCTGGCTTTGTTTTTTAATTTATGTTTGTACCATCGCTACTTACCGCAAGATCTAATGTACACGGTTGTAGTACCTATAATGAAGAATAAGACTGGGGATGCCTCGGATATAACTAACTATAGGCCAATATCGTTAGCCACTGTCATCGCTAAGGTGCTGACAGTCTGCTTGAGAAGCAATTGGCGAAGAACCTTGAGCTTCACGACGCTCAGTTTGGTTTTCAGTCTGGGCTCTCTACGGAAAGCGCTATATTGTGTCTCAAGCAGACTGTACAGTATTATACTGCTAGAAAAACGCCTGTTTTTGGTTGTTTCCTTGACTTATCGAAAGCGTTCGACCTTGTATCTTACGACGTTCTATGGAGCAAGCTGCGCAATGAAACTTCTCTGCCATCTGAGGTAATTTCCTTATTTCGGTTTTGGTATTGCAACCAAAGAAATAGTGTAAAGTGGGCAGGCGCTAATTCTGACGTGTATAGGTTGGAGTGCGGGGTGCGGCAGGGGGGGTTGAGTTCGCCCCGGCTCTTCAACCTCTACATGAACAAGCTAATCGTTGAGCTCAGCAGCACACGTATCGGTTGTCACATTGACGGGGTTTGTATTAACAATATAAGTTATGCAGACGACATGGTGCTGCTGAGCCCATCGATAGGCGCTATTATGAAGCTTGTAGCTATGTGTGAGTCTTATGCGGTGGCTCATGGCCTAAAGTACAATGCCAGCAAAAGTGAGTTGATGGTTTTTAAATCAGGCAGTAAAACTTACTTGAATGTACCCGAAGTGAAACTTAGTGGTGTACCTCTTCGTAGAGTTAATAAGTTTAAATACTTGGGGCATTGGCTCACTGATGACTTAAAAGATAATTGCGACATTGAGAGGGAACGTAGGTCGCTGGCTGTCCGATGCAACATGCTGGCCCGAAGGTTTGCACGATGTACAAAAGAAGTAAAAACGACACTTTTTAAAGCATTTTGTCAATCCTTCTACACGTGCAGCCTTTGGGTCAGTTACACTAAACGGACATACAGCGACCTTCGTGTGCAGTACAACAACGCATTCAGGATTCTGATGGGGCTGGAGTGGCGCTGCAGTGCGTCGGCAATGTTCGCGGAGAAGCACACGGATGACTTCTAGGCCATCATGAGAAAACGTTGCGCCTCTCTCATGAACCGGCTCTGCACCAGCACCAACAGTCTCCTGAAAGTGTTTGTGTACCGCTGGGACTCTCCAATGTTGCAACATTGGGACCAGCTACATAGGCTAAGAAATAAATAATAATTTTTAGTTTAAGTTTAAATTTTAACTAACAATAGTGTATAAGTGTTTTGTATTACTAACATACTATGGACTTTGTCTGAAATAAAATGTTTGAATTTGAATTAGAAAAATATTGATTTCTTTATAGTTAGTTACAGAAAGATCGTGTAGAAAAACATGCAATCTTGAAATCCTGTGCTTTGACTCCGATACACGTAAATTATTTTACAACGAATAACAAGAACATGGATCCAGCAAGTTTTTATATTTTAGCGCATAATACGCCATTTTCAATTGCGTGTAAAATGGCGGACATATTTTGGATCCAAAGCAAAACAAGTTTTTTATCATCATAGTGAGTATATGCTTTTTAGTTACTGCACCGTGAGCAAAAAATTGTAGTGAATCAAGTTATTAGTAGTAAAGGGATATTGAGAAAAAAATGCAGGACCAAAAAGTTTCATGGAATATTACCTCAACACATCGATATAGGCAAACAAAGGTATGTGTAATATTGTGTGTGATTGTTCAGGCTCTAAAAAGCAGCAAAATCAAGACGACGCACCACCCAGCTTTGTTGACAGCTCACCGATACCGCGGCCGAACATGTTGCTCATCTACAAAAACAAAAAAAGTCGAGGCAAGTAAAGGCTTAATTTACAAAAGTAAAAAAATTACATTTGTTCTTATACAGGGTGTTTGTAAGCTGGGTGTAAAACGTTAAAGGAGTGACAGATGAGACCATTTCGATTATATGAAGCCATATTTGTCTTAGTAGGATATATTTTTTTTCATTGTCATTTATACAGGATGTTAATTTGATTGCGTGCCATAGCTCAGGGGCGGGATCAGTATCAGTAACTGAACAACTTTTCCTAATGAACATAGGTCGAAATACGAAAAGAAAATCATTTTTGACCTCCCATAGAAACTGCATCAGCTGATGGCGCAATTTGTATAGAAGGTCAAATTTGTTTTTCCGAATTTCGACCAATGTTCCGTAGAAAAAGTTGTTCAGTTACTGATACTGTCCCGCCCCTGAGCTATGGCACGCAATCAAATTAACACCCTGTAGATTTCTTTCATAAGTAGGAATTTGTTTTTTATTGAAATAATTTAATTTTCGTGTTTCAAATGAAGACTGCAATTTCTGATACCATAAAAATGGGCCAGTCCTTTCACTTTCGTACTTGGCGCGAGCGAGGAGTGCGCTAAATTCAATTAAATGTGACGTCTTATATCTTATAGCCAGCTGAAGATGAAGACGCTCCTTACAATACCTCATTTGCCAAATTACGATAAGCAGTTTAGAAGTTATGAGGGAACAGATGAACAAACATACATACCGGTCAAAATCATAACCCTCCTTTTTGCCGTAGTCAGGTAAAAAGCTATGTTATTTTTTTTAATATTTAGTGTATATATGAATCTATTTATACAATATAAATATACCTGGATCTATAACTTTTGGCATCTTGCCTAACTGCGTACCGATTTTGTACTTTAATTATTTCTTATCTTATCTAATTAGCTATTTCTGTCCCACTTCTGGGCAAAGGCCTCCCTCCGTTCCTTCCACTGGTCTCTACTCTGAGCCTCTTGTTGCCAGTCTTTACAGAAAGCGTCGAGTTCATCGCGCCATCTGCGCCGTGGTCGGCCTCGGCGCCGTCTGTTACTTGGCGGTTGCTAGATAGTTGTGGTCTTGGCCCAGAGTTCCAGCGGCATGCGACTTACGTGACCAGCCCAGTCCCACTTTAGCTTGGCAGTTGCGTGGGTCACATCGGCAATTTGTGTTTTTGAGCGTATTGTGCTGTTCCTGACCCTATCGGTCAGTTTCAGGCCCAACATACTACGCTCCATTGCTGGCTGGCAAACTGCAAGACTGGACCTTTGAGCTTCCGTCAAAGACCAAGTCTGTGCTCCGTAGGTGAGTGTTGGGAGAATACACATGTCCACGAGTTTACGTTTTAATGACTTTAATTATTTATTTAAAAAAAAATAACATTTATTAATATTTTTGTTACTCACTTAACGTAGTTAAATTATGAATCCAAAACAAACTGCAACACAGTTACAGTCCACGCGGACACGGCGTTGAGCAAGTTCAAGTAGAACTCCGTATCCATATGCCACATGTCGAACACGGAGAAACGCGGAGGGAATTCGTGTAATAGCTTGTACATTCGCTTAGCTTTTGTCCTTTGAGGTCCTCAAATGAAAGGAGGAAATAATGTAAAATACATAGTACAGCAGCACTATACTTTTCTCCCGGTATGCGAAAGTCATCATTATCACATCGTGTGGGTTGTAAGATCGAAGACCGACCTTAAACACCCTGGTTTCAGAGAAGTTGAGCAGATCAAGCCTTGTTATGACTCATCTAAGCCAGATATTAGCCGGGACCAACGGCTTAACGTGCCTTACGAAGCACGGAATCATCCAACTTTTCAGTCAGATGATTTTTAATGATGAAATCACACAAAGTGACATTTATTTGCCAGTGTGTCCACCGGGAATCTAACCCGGGACCTTTGTATTAAGAGCCGAGCGCGCTAATAACTAGACCACAGAGGCTGCAGAAATAAATACCAACTGCTACAAATCATGTGGAATACAAACTTACTAATAAACATACTTAAATGTTCCAAGCACAAAGGAAATATGCAGTCCAATTAAAAGCACTTTAAAACAAGCTCAATGAAAGTGATTTTGAGGAAATCACATGGTTACATTTTGATAGTAAAGGAACACCCCTTGGGTATATAGGGTGACTTTTAATTAGTTCTTGATAGCAAAAGATATGCATGTACCCATTATACTGGTTGAACAACTTTTCCCAAGGAACATAGGACGAAATACGAAAAACCAAATTTGACCTCCCATACAAAACGCACTATCAGCTGATGCAGTTTCTATGGGTGGTCAAATTTGGTTTTTCGTATTTCGACCTATGTTCCTTGGGAAGAGTTGTTCAGTATCATGAGTACATTTATACCTTTTTCTATCAAGAACTAATTAAAAGTCACCTTATAAGAATTTCTACAGACCAAAGTATACTGCCCGGCGGAGCTCACGAAAAAAGCATGGCTTCATATAAGATCAATCAGGCAAATTTTCGCTTAAACCATCTAACGATACTAATCTAGTTATTAAAAAAACGAATTTTTACTAATAATACGAACTCTAATGTGATATGTTACAAAATAATAACAAAAACATTTAGAGCAGTTTTGATGTTTAAAACTACAACCAATATATAATTTTATCAAAATTTTATTTCATGTTTCGTTGTCACGTCACGATGCCTTGTGTGTGCCTCTCAAAGAGGAATACACTTTTCACAGATGTCAAATTTCTTTTGTGAGGGAAGTAAAATGACAGATTAGTCTTGACTTGAAGTCTATCCTCAGGGAAAAAGTTCTGATAGTACCCCTAGGCTGTGAAGACTTGATAACAGTAACAAATGTTACACTCAGAACCTTTACCTTCCAACACCGAAGACATTACGACGAGGCATGTTTTTTTGAGTACTCTGACCTCTCCAGTAAACAATACGTATCTTAAAAGTATTGCTGATGATTCTACCCAGGCCAATCCTAGACTACTTGTAATAATTATCCAGTCCTTGATGCTTAAACCCTGGAAAACCAAAGATTATCTTTAATTTCGTTACTAGTTAATCACTTTTGGGGTCAATTTGAAAAACTGTGGTACTAAAATACGACTAAGGATGGATGGATTGTATGAAATACGATAGAGGATGCGCAAGCGCAAGATTTGCAAGAGCGTTCTGTTGCTTAATATCCAAACTGTGGTTTTCTTTCACACTAAATATTAATTTATATCAGGCTATTTCATTATGGAAATTTGTGGGAAAACTCTTTGTAGATACAATGTGAGAAATAAGTAAAGTTTCCTTACATTAAAGGTCAATCCGTAAGATGTAAGGTATACAAATACCATAGAATAACCGAAAAGGCTTACGTAGTTAATGACCAGCTGCAAACAAAATTGTAGTTTTAGTTTTAAGTGAAAAAAAAGTCTAAAACAAGGAATGATCGCCTTTTTTAGCACCATATTGAGGCCGCCAAGTGCAGCAACTAGATTCGTTCTCTTAAATAAAAATAGTAACCTTATGTTCAATACATATGTTACGGCTGATAGATTTAATTGTAAAGTGATATTATGCAGGACTGTTTAAATTGTATATGTATACTTATATTAAATAGATAAGTAAGTATGTTTCAATGATAGCAATGAGAGCGGAGTCTTACCGGTAGTGCGTTTAGTTTCTCATAATCAGTAAACAATTGCAATAACATCTCTAAATGGATATCTGAATCAACATTTCGGAAATCATGCGTAAGAGCAGCTAAATATCTCAAAGCTTCGTTAGTAGGTAGATAAAGACTGGGTACTTTTTCTATCAAGCTGATTCCTTGAATATAGTTCAACATAATTGCGTTGATGTATCGTACACGAATTCGGAAATATAGCATGAAAGTCGACATAAACGCCAAATCAAACATTGCTGGCCCTAAGCTACCTACAAAGGATATAAATGCCCCCATCATCAAGAAACCTCCACTAAAAGAACCCAGCCACACAAAAACGACAACCCCTACTATAGACCACAGTGTGATATTAAAAATTCTTCGTAACATATAATTGATATGTTTGTTATGTTCTACGCCCATAAGGCGATCAATTTTTTGTAAATTGACGAAAAATTTAACGTTAGATCGATTGAAAACAAACCTCGCGTATATAACATAAATGAAAAAGTTAACTGCAGTTATCCAATAAGCAGTGACTATCACTTTTCTTAAATCTTCAGAGGGATAATGTTCTGCGCAATATGCAAAATACGTATATGTATAAGAATAAAGCGCTAAAATCATATGTATCACGGTATATAGCTTTAGTTTTAGTGTAGGAGGGGTGACAAATCGGTCTCGAGCATCTACGCGGCTTACACTCACTACTTTCAAAAGGACAATAAAGTCTGCGATGATTTTTATAAAGTCATCCTCTAGTATATCTGGTGATAAATATTCACATGTTGTTGAACGTCTACGGAAAACTTTGCGTTTCATTTTAGTTCGGCAATCCACATGCAATTGTTAGCACGTTTTTGTCTTTAGTAAACTACCCAAGCTAAAAGAATTAAAAAGAACGATTAAAATATGAATATTCAGTCATTATATCAATCGGCTCTGCCGTGCGGTGCCGGCCCAGAATAGAATAGTACCGACCCATCTCTTCCAATGGGTGTCGTAAGAGGCGACTAAGGGAATGAAATCCAGAGGATGGGCAGCAGCATCCTTCTGTGTATTATCCCATCAGACTGCGGACGCCAACCCGTCTGCCAAGCGTGGCGACTATGGTAAAACCCCCTAAAAATCCTATGAATCACGTCAATAAGCACCGGCCCCTAGTCCCCGGCGGCCCCGCTATTCCTGGCTCTGGTAGCGGTCATGGTAACGGTGGGGCAGGGGGTGCGAAGAATCCCCGGCAGATGTCGAGCTACCAACAACGACGACCTCTGGCCCTGGCAACGTACAACACGCGCACATTGCGGACCGACGAGAAGGTTGCTGAACTCGAGGAAGAATTGAGCGGGTTACACTGGGACATCTTGGGTCTATCTGAAGTCCGAAGAGAGGGGGAGGACTTGATAACCCTAAAATCAGGTAACTTGCTCTATTTCCGGGAGGGCGACCAACTGTCCCAGGGAGGTGTCGGGTTTATGGTCCACAAGTCTCTCGTGAACAACGTCGTCATGATCGAGAGTGTGTCGTCGCGGGTAGCGTACCTTATACTCAGAATCACCAAACGGTATTCGCTGAAGGTCATACAGGTATACGCCCCCACATCGACACACTCTGATGATGAAGTCGAGGCTATGTATGAGGATATCTCTAAAGCCATACATACGCCTAAGACCCACTATACCGTTGTCATGGGGGACTTCAACGCGAAACTGGGCAAGCGAGGCGATGGTGAGCTGAGGGTGGGGCAATTTGGTGTTGGATATCGGAATTCCAGGGGCCACATGTTAGCCGACTTTTTGGAGAAAGAAGGACTCTTTATGATGAATTCCTTCTTCAAAAAGTCGGAAAACCGAAAATGGACCTGGATCAGTCCCGATGGTGTTACAAAAAATTAGATTGACTTTATCATGTCGACGAAGAAGCAAATATTCAATGATGTCTCTGTGATCAATGCGGTTAAAACCGGAAGCGATCACCGGTTGGTAAGAGGCACATTGAATATCAACGTAAAGCTGGAAAGAACTCGACTGATGAAGTCTACGCTCCGACCCGCACCCACCAATATCCAAAATCCCGACGGCTTTCAGCTCGAACTGCAAAATCGCTTCGAATGCCTTGGTGAATGCATAGATGTGGACGACTACAATAACGGGTTCGTGGAAACTGTCTATACAATTGGGTCAAAGTATTTCAGACCCCACCGTACTAAAAGAACCAAAAAGATCTCAGATCATACCCTCAAGCTAATGGAAGAAAGACGCGAAATGGTTCTGCAGTCTTCGGGAGATGCTTCTCAATATCGGCGGCTCAATAAACAGATCTCTAAGTCTCTGACTCGCGACATTCGGCTATTTAATACTAATCATATTAAAGAAGCGATTGAGCGGAACAAGGGCTCCAAAGTGTTCGCAAGAGATCTGTCTATTGGGCAGAGCCAGTTGACGAAGCTGAAGACCGAGGATGGCAGAACCGTATCGTCCAAGCCTGAGCTACTGAGGGAGGTTGAGAAGTTCTATGGACAGTTATACACGTCAACCGGCCCACCCGTTAGCAGTCTGGCCAACGATCCAAGAGCTAGACTTACCCGACACCATACCGAAGATATCCCGGACGTCAGCTTGTACGAGATTAGAATGGCTCTCAGACAGCTTAGAAACAACAAGGCACCCGGGCACGATGGAATTACGGCTGAGCTTCTGAAAGCAGGCGGAAGGCCAGTGCTAAAAGCTCTTCAGAAGCTGTTTAATTCTGTCATACTCGAAGGGAAAACGCCACAGGCATGGCACAGAAGTGTGGTGGCGCTCTTCTTTAAAAAGGGTGATAAGACCCTGCTGAAGAATTACAGACCCATCTCACTTCTGAGTCATGTCTATAAGCTGTTCTCGAGAGTCATTACGAACCGTCTCGCACGCAGGCTCGACGACTTCCAGCCTCCCGAACAAGCCGGTTTCCGTAAAGGCTTCAGTACCATAGACCACATACATACGCTACGGCAAGTTGTACAGAAGACCGAAGAGTATAACCAGCCACTTTGCCTAGCGTTTGTGGACTATGAGAAGGCCTTCGATTCGATCGAGACGTGGGCTGTGCTACGATCTCTCCAGAGGTGCCAAGTCGACTATCGGTACATTGAAGTGTTAAAGGATCTGTACAAAAACGCCACTATGTCAGTCCGTCTTCAGGACCAGGATTCGAAACCTATCCAATTGCATCGAGGAGTGAGACAGGGAGACGTCATATCTCCTAAACTGTTCACCGCTGCATTGGAAGACGTCTTCAAACTCCTGGACTGGAAAGGACTTGGCATCAACATCAATGGCGAGTACATGACCCACCTTCGATTTGCCGACGATATTGTCGTAATGGCTGAGACCCTGGAAGATCTCGGCACGATGCTCAATAACCTCAGTAGAGTTTCACAACAAGTGGGTCTTAAAATGAACATGGATAAGACGAAAATTATGTCTAACGCCCTTGTTGTACCCACTCCACTCAAAGTTGGAGACTCTACGCTCGAAGTTGTCGATGAATACGTATACCTGGGACAAACAGTCCAGCTGGGTAAATCCAACTTAGAGAAAGAGGTTACTCGTCGAATCCGACTCGGATGGGCAGCGTTCGGGAAGCTCCGCAACATCTTCACGTCCAAAATACCGCAGTGTCTCAAGACGAAAGTCTTTGACCAGTGTGTGTTGCCAGTGATGACATATGGAACCGAGACGTGGCCGCTCACGATGGGCCTTATCAGGAAGCTCAAGGTCACCCAAAGAGCTATGGAAAGGGCTATGCTCGGAGTCTCTCTGCGAGATCGAATCAGAAATGAGGAGATCCGCAGAAGAACAAAAGTAACTGACATAGCTCTGAGAGTCGCTAAACTAAAGTGGCAGTGGGCAGGGCACATCGCAAGAAGAACCGATGGCCGATGGGGCGTAAGGGTTGTAGAGTGGCGACCACGTACCGGAAGACGAAGCGTTGGCAGGCCCCCCACAAGGTGGACCGACGATCTGGTCAAGGTCGCGGGAAGCCGCTGGATGCGAGCAGCGCAGGACCGGTCGTCATGGGGATCTTTAGGGGAGGCCTATGTCCAGCAGTGGACGTCTTTCGGCTGATATGATGATGATGATGATATCAATCAACTATATACTCATCAGTCATTAACGTTTGATTAATTATTCAGAACTCAAATCACCATCATCATCACAGTCTATTGTAGCAATTACTTTGTTGAGGTATACTCGTATGTAAATATGAAGATAGACTGATAAGAATAAATTACACTAATTAAACACATAATCATTATCACCCGACAGTCGACACTGCTCAAAAAATTATGTTTCGAGTATAATGTATCTAGATTTTTTTGTAGTGATCGTTGTTAGCCCTAGTGGCTGTCACAACTTCACTGGTTGGTGGGTATGTATCTAGGTCTACGCCACAACAATATATTAAATTTTTAAATGGGTAATTGGGTAGTGTGTACCTAGCATTTTCCCTGCATATTTTCCCGTTCTGCGTAGGTAATATTTCATACGAGACTGACAAAAATTTACGCCAGCCAAGAATAAGTAAAGCATATATATATATTCTTTATTGTGCACAAATTACATAAAATTGTAGTTAACATAAAATGTGTTTACAAAGGTGAGCTTATCTCTAAAAGAGATCTCTTCCAGCCCTCCTAGCTGGTGTGAAAGCATTATCAGGGGAAGATGTGATCAAGTAGGTATTGTACTTTTATAGCCGATAAATTAATTACAATTATTTTTTTACAATTCGACAGGTCTTAAAAGGGTTGTTCTCTGATTAGACTTACAGAGGGTAGAAAAACCAGCACCTCGTTTAGACTTTTTTTCATAGAAGAGGGAGGCAGACGAGCAGACGAGTCACCTGATGATAAGTAATCACCGACGCCCATAGACATCTGCAACACCAGGGAGATTACAGGTGCGCTGCCGGCCTTTAAGATATTTGTAGGCTCGTTTCTTAAAGGTTGCCTTGTTGTACCCGTCCGGAAATACCGGCGCAGGAAGCTGATTACACAGTGCGGTCGTACGTGGTAAGCAGTTTCTTGTAAAACGTACGGTGGAAGATTGCCAGTTACCTAAGTGGTATGGATGAAATGTTAACTTCTGGCGAGTGGTACGGTGATGAAATTCTGCAGCAGTTATTAGCTCGAACAATTCCTCAGAGCACACCCCATAATACATGCGATAAAGGATGCATAGAGATACAACATCTCTCCGCAGTGCTAGATGGTCAAGTCGGCCGGTGATGACATCGTCGCCTATGATTCGGATCACTTGATGTTGAACGCGGTCAAGAGGAAGGAGCTGATACTGAGGCGCCCTGGCCCAAAGGTGGCAACAGTACTCCATATGTGGCCTAACTTGAGCCTTATAAAGTTGAAGGCGATATGCCGGTGTGCAGTACCATCTTGCTCTACCAAGGAAACACAACTTTTTGAAGGCCATTTTGGCCGTGTCCTCCAAATGACCGTGAAATTGGACGGAGCTCGATATAGCGGCGCCGAGAATCCCAATACTCGGCTTTTCAACAAGGGAAGTGCTCTGAAACAGAGGAGATGCAACAAAGGGGTTTTTCTTTGCGGTAAACGCGCAAACTTCCGTCTTTTTGGGGTTAACTTGTACCTAGTTGCGAAGACCCCAATTCGAAACAAGATATAATTCAGTTTCGATTTTAGACACAAGTTTGTTCCGATACTCGCCGACAAATGCCTGAGAAAGGTTAGCATGGCCGTGGTATGACTTATCCACCGTACTGTCATCTGCATAGCAACGAATGCCACTACTAGTTAGTTGCATAATATCATTGATATGCAGAAGAAACAGCTTAGGTGATAGCAAACAGCCTTGTGGGACACCAGAATTCACAGGCTTACATTCGTAGCACGAACCGTCGATAACGACCTTGATGCTGCGTTCCGTAAGAAAGCTGGAGACCCATCTGCACAGTTTCTCAGGCAGCCCATAGGAAGGAAGCTTCGAAATAAGCGCTTTGTGCCAGACCCGATCGAAAGCTTTTGCCATGTCCAAATTCTTTTTCAACTTCTTCTCTGTCAAGCTGTGCGACTATGGAACAAACTTCCTAAGGCTATACAAAGCAGTCCTTCAATAACATCGTTTAAGATGCGAGTAAAAGAGCACTACTTATAGCAACCATTATAATATTATTTTTACATCTCTCATATTCGGTAAGTAGGTCCTTATTACCCCCAAATGGGGCTGGGCTCGCTGCGCTCGTGCGCCTAAATATCTCGGGCTGCAATTGATGCCTTACAGCCCTTGGCTACTAATCTTCTATTAGTTTATGTAAGTATCTTAGCATAATGCTGAGTTAGGGCCTACTATGGGTGTGGTACACAAATAAAAGCTTTTCTTTTTTATTCAATATTTATTGTAATACATATATACGTACTCGTATAAGAAAGTGTTAGTAGTGTAAGTACTGCATCCATAATAAACGGTTATTCATTCATTCATTCATATATTTATGTATGTATGTATTTCAAAAGTATGTTTATCCTTTTTTATATATGCCTTATTATTAATATTGTAATTTTAAGTATATTAGTGTGTAGTATAAGTAGGTATTTTTGTTTTCTCCATTTTTTATGCTAGTTTGCTATTTATTAAAAACATATGTATTTTTTAAATTCTATTTTCACACTTCTAAATGCACATTCCCGTGCCACTTTTTTTTCATGTCGTTCTTTCACACCAGCTAGGTTGGCTGGAAGAGATCTCTTATAGAGATGCTCACCTTTGTAAACAAATTTGATGTTACCTACAATTTTATGTAATTTGTGCACAATAAAGAATATATATATAAATATAAACTGACCGCTAAGGCCTCCCCCTTGCTTTCAACCGCTTCCGCCCATTGGTGGGTCAAGTAGACCAGAAGGTCGCCAGCAGAACGACCCTGACGGAATCCGTACTGGCGATCACTGATGAGCTGGTGCTTCTCTTGGTACCGTAGGAGACTAAGACGTATCTAGCTTAAATGTAAAAAGATTTGGTAAAAGGAATTAAAAAGCAAAGAAACAGTAAACGTTTTTATTGTAAATATTTTATTGTATCCTTTACATTCTCGATACACTCGACGGCTTTTTCAAAGCGATTTTGAAAATTTGCCATAGCGACCAATCTCAGTGTCTTAAATGTTTTAACACCCCTTGAATGGGATTTTACTTGAACTTTATAAGTGATATTAATTTCGCTCAGCACTTAAGCTTCCCTTTTTAATTGGAATCTAAAAGCAAGAAGATAATTTTAATATAATTTGAGATAATTTTATACCTTCTTTACAGAATACTTTGAACACGACACGTTTCAAACATTGAGATTTTACAGTTGTGATTTTAAATTGATATACGTCATCATTATACCTGTTCTGATTCCCGCTATGGCAAATCTGCTTTACAATAATATATCACTGCAAAATAACACAAGCCTCTACGCGTTTACATGTTCAGTCGGCTTATTAGTACCACTAAACTGTCAATTTGATTGAGCTCGAGACGTGTCGAGACCCAACGTTACGTTCGTTATTTTTTTTTATTTAATGAAAATGCTCATTATAATAATAAAACATAAAAAAAATTATGTGGTTTGGAATTTCATTTATATAGTTTTGAGCACTACTGGCAACGTAACTGCCTAGAAACCTAAATAACTAGCTTATTGACAAGAAACCTAAAATAAAATCATAAGCAGAATCGATCAACTTTTAGTGCGGGGACCTATTTTTGAAAGTCATCTAGTAACCCTGATTAAATTTTAAGTCATATTGTAATTTTATAAATAATATTCATTAATTTTTAAAATAGGATCAGGGACAATTTTTAAGTCTAATTTGTTCCCAGGCATGCTTTGCAAACTTAGCTGCCTCATGTTAGTAAGTTAATTAAAACCTTGAAACAATTTCTAACCGTTTCCATTTGTGTTGCTAGCATTGTTGTATTAAAATAATTTAAGAAAAGAACTATAAAACTACTACTTTATATTACGTAAAGTATGAAAACATTTTTGAAAAAGTGATTAATATGATAATCTAGACTAGACCGTTAATGATTATGAGCACTACCGTCATTTCATACTTAAATAATTTAGTGTGCCGATACAGTTCTATGTGTTCCGTTACAATTGTTTATTCATCTTTACTATTCTAGTTTTAAAAATCAAATCGGTAGGTACTTTGTTATATTTTGCACACACCCTGTGAATATAAGTATAACAAATACAACTAAATAAAAAACGAGTTAAAGTGGTCGAGGACAAGAAGTGAAAATTGCCCTTATTTTTTTATATGTACGAAACTGACAGCTCAAACATGATTTTAAAGTCAGTCTCACAGACTTCATGAATTTGTCTTTAATAGTAATAAAAATAATGTACAAGGAAGTAAAGCGAAGAATTGCCTACGGTCTATAACTCACGCCATTCCCACAAGACATTATTAAGGCGATTCAGCATAGCGACTATTCGCTATATTTAAATTTACCTAAGAATTTTAAATTTCTCTAGTTCAAAAATTTGTAAGGTGTTTAGCGTAGAAGAATATTTTTTAACAAATATAATTAAATAGTATTTTTTTATAAATAGTTCATATTTTATGATGACTAGTTTAAGGTAAAGTGTCAATCACTAGATTTTAGAACCTAGAGAGCGTCAAAACTATAGAGAATTACACTATAGTAAAAGTCTAATTAATTTCAAGACGTGCATTTTTATAAAAAAAAAGTACCAATTTACTTCCAATTCAAGGAGCATTTATTTAGCGGGCAATTTATTTTTTAGACATTACCGCGATGTTCTTACACGATTTTTTTTTTTACAAAAATGCACTCTTATGCCAGTTCGAGGTAAACACGAGATTATAGTAAGATTAAAAGAATTTTAAGAGATTAATTAATCTATTAGAAAAATATTGATTTCTTTAAAGTTAGTTCCAGAAAGATCGTGTAGAAAAACATGCACTCTTGAAATCCTGTGCTTTGACTCCGACACACGTAAATTATATGTGGAATATATTACTCGTAACTACAACAAATAACAAGAACATGGATCCAACAAGTTTTTATATTTTAACTAAACAGTAAAAAGGATTCAATCCAACATCCTCACGCACCACATTCCGCCTCAACCAATATTTAAATCGATTTACTTAGTTAAAATATATTTTTGTAAATAATTATACCATCGCGAATATATACCGTCATTTTTATCTTTGCGAAAGCGATATGTTTAATTATTGTAGCACGTATTTTAAGTATGCATTCGTATATAACTTTGTCGTTATTATACCTATTCAATCGTGATATCAAATACTACTCTTATTATACACACCTATTACATGGTACTTGCTTCAAACGAATAATGACCCTAACTGTACATAAAGCTTTTTATAAAATAAAATCTAGACTTCATTTTTAATACTAATTTAATCACTCTAAGCTATGCGATAACTGGCCACTTATACTTATATCTAGCGCATAATACGCCATTTTAAATTCCGTGTAAAATGGCAGACATGGTTTTGGATCCAATGCAAAACAAGTTTTTTATCATCACAGTGAGTATACGCTTTTTAGTTACTGCATCGTGAGCAAAAATTGAAGTGAATCAAGTTATTAGTAGTAAAGAGATGTTGAGAAAAAATTGATGCAGTAACAAAAAGTTTCATGGAATATCACCTCAACACGTCGATATAGGCAAACAAAGGTATGTGTAATATTGTTTGTGATTGTTCAGGCTCTGAAAAGCGCTAAAACCAAGACGATGCACCACCCAGCTTCGTTGACAGCTCGCCGATACCGCGGCCGAACATGTTGCCCATCTACAAAAACATAAAATATAGATGAGGCAAACCCTTCTAGCTAGATTTTTTTTTAAATGTAAAAAGTGGGTAAACGAGCAGGTGGACCACCTGATGGTAAGTGGTCACCACCGCCCATGACACCTACACTGTCTTATAGATAAAGGCTTAATTTACAAAAGTAAAAAAAACCGGTCAAGTGAGAGTCAGACTCGCGCGCCGAGGGTTCCGATATGCCTTTAGTATTTTTAGAAGCAATAGTCCATTTTTAAAAACGTAAAACTAAATTTTTTAGTAAAGGATTTTTGCAAATTTCTAAAAAACGGTACTATTTAGAGAGTTTGTAAAATTTTCCTGTAATATTTACATAAACGTCTATAGACTGTAATTATTTCAGATTTTTCCTATCGCAACCTTCCGTGATAAGGTGGGGGTAAATGGTATTTTTGTATGCATTTTTCATCATAACTTGAAAACTATGAGCTATAAAAAAAATTAAAATCGATTTTGGAACCTAGTAGCGACAATTTGAAATTTGGCCCCCCCTATATTGGCCCACTTTACATTAATAATCATAATTTTTTCAATTTTTTCATGTGCAATTCGCATAGGAAACGTATGTGTAAGGTACCTCGAAACTTGGCTCATAGACAGAGATAAGGTCAATAAGTAAAAATAAAAGATACGAATTTTTTTCGGTTGCAAATAATAAATTTAAAAATAATTTTGTTTTTGTCAAATATCGATAGGTCGTATGGCAGAATGAAAAGTAGCCATGGCCAGTCTTAAAAAAAAAACTGACAACTGTTCTTAGTAGTCTGTGGTCGGTTTATACAGCTGTTAGTTTTTTTTTATGATAGGCAATGACTACTCATCACATTCTGCCATACGACCTATCGATATTGGACGAAAACGATTTTTTTTAAAACCTCGTCATTTATGGCCGAAAAAAATTACTTACTTACTTACTACGCTGGCTCAGCGACCCAAAGTGAGTCTTGGCCTCCAATACGAGATGTCGCCACTTCTCCCGGTCTCGTGCAGTCTTTTGCCAGTCGCTAGCTTGGAGCTCGCGTAGGTCTGCTTCCACCGCATCTTGCCAGCGATACCGGGGGCGCCCAACCGGTCTTTTGCCTGTTGGACATCCTAGATAGGCTCTTTTGACACCACGATCGTCATCCATCCTAATAAGGTGGCCAAGCCAGCGTAGTCTGTGCGCCTTAAATTCGCCTATGATGTTGGAGTCAGCCAGGAGGTCTTCGACTTCGGTGTTCTTGAGGAGTCTCCATGTTCAATTTTCCCTCTGTCTTGGGCCGAAAATTCTGCGGAGAATTTTCCTTTCGGCTACCAGGAGTTTATTCTCCTCTTTGAGAGTTAGTGTCCAAGCCTCACATCCGTACATGAGTATGGGTCTAATGACAGTTTTATAGACTCTGATTTTGGTGCTTTTACTGAGAAGCTTGGACACTAAAACCTTGTGTAAGGCGGCGCTACATCTTAAAGCGTTCTGGATGCGAATATCGATTTCCTCGTCCCGCGTATAGGTATCAGTCACAGTACAGCCCAAGTAAGTATTTGAAATTAGCCACTCCCTTGTACTCAATTTCTCCAACTTGTAGTCCCTTAGGTCTTACGCGGATATTATAGCGTCTCATGAAGAGATATTCGGTTTTTCCGTGGCTAATTCTCAGACCAACCTTTTGAGCTTCAGTTTCCAGGACTGCTACTGATTTCTTCACTTCTTCACGGTTTTCTCCTAGCAAGGCCAGGTCGTCTGCGTACCCTATCACCTTATGCTTTCCATTTAGTTGCACTCCTACATCTTGTGCTAACACTTTTCTTAGGGCATATTCTAGCACCAAATTGAAAAGCATTGGTGACAGGGCGTCACCTTGCTTCAGACCCGTGACGACAAAGAATTCGTCCGTTAGTTCGCCTTCCACTCGGACTCTCATTCTGCTTTCCTTTGTAGCTACCTGGATCATATCAACCAGTTTTTTCGGAATATTAAAGTTCCTTAGGATTGTGAATAACGCACTTCTGTCTATGCTGTCATAGGCCTTGGCAAAATCCACGAACACCGCATGAATGCTTTGGGCGTACTCCCATCTCTTCTCCATTATCTGCTTAAGGAGGAAAATCTGGTCAATAGTGCTGCGATTTGGTCGGAAACCACACTGGTAGTCGCTGATTATTTCCTCTGCGTACGGTTGAAGCCTTCTGAGAAGCACGTAAGCTAGTATTTTGTATGCTGTTGGTAATAATGCTATACCGCGGTAGTTCGTGCACTTCTTTTTGGAGCCTTTTTTGTGGACAGGGCATATGACACCAACATTCCCAGATCCTGAGTATCAGCTCATACAGCTTGGATTGGACTGTTCCACCTCCGTACTTCCACACCTCCGAAGGTAATCCATCGATACCCGGGGCTTTGTTGTTCTTAAGCCTCATAATGGCTCGTCGCACCTCCTCAAACGTAGGTGGCGCGACTTCCTCTTCGATGTCTTCTGTCAAACGAGGAACGGACTCTTCGAGCGGAGGACAGTTCAATAGATCTTTAAAGTAGTTGCGCCATTGCTCCCTGATTCCTTCTTTAGCCGTTATTAGGTTGCCATCGTCACCTTCAAGTATTTGTGCAGTGGGTTGATAGCCTGTCTTACAGGATCTCACTTCTTGATAGAATTTTCTCGACTCACTTGCTCTGATGAGTGACTCCATATTCCGAACTATGGTATCTAAGTGCTCTCTCTTAGCTCTTCTTATTTCCTTTTTAACTTCCATCTTTACTTCCTTGTATTTATCGTCCCACTGCATATCTTGTTCGGCAAGGATCTTTAATCTCCTCCTTTCCTCTATGATGTTTTCGCACTCCTGATTCCACCATTTTCTCCTTTTCCTTTTCTTTTTCCGGCCAAGTATTTTTTTGCTACACATTTCACCGTATCTCTAAAGCCTTCCCAACCTTTATCTATGTCCTCTTCAACTGGTAGATCATTAAATCTGTTGCTTATTTCCAATCCAAATTTGTATTTTAATTTCTCATCTTTAAAGCTATCTGTGTTAATAGGTTCTTCTTGTTTACAAAATTTTATTCTCTCTACTTTGATTCTAACTTTCACTTTGATACCCAGTAGGTAGTGGTCGCTGTTGCAGTCGGCACCTCTATAGCTTTGAACGTCGTATATTGTGCTTTTATGTCGGTCATCTATGAGCACATGATCTATCTGATTAACCAAAAAAAAAAATAGTATTTTTTATTTGTCTTTAATGATCCTATTCCTGTTTATGAGCCAAGTTTCAAGGTACCTTACATATAAGTTTCCCTTGCGAATTGAGTTGGGCAACTATATTTTAAAACTATTCCAAATTTCAAGTCGATAGCATGAGTGGTTGCTGAGATATAGAGGTGTGACAGACAGACGGACGGACAGACAGACAAAGTCGCACCATAAGGGTTCCATTGTTTACCATTTTGGTATCGGAACCCTAAAAATGAATGAAAAAAATGATTGTTCTTATATAGCGTGTAATGGGTATTTGTGATATTACTGAAGAGCCTAAAAAACCTAGGGAAAACCTAACCTCTCCTAGATTATTAATTCATCGGAAAGAAGAGATTTTCTGCAGTGTTTTATTTGTGATGGTATGTCATTAATAAAAATTAAAAAGTAGAGGTCCCAAATGAAACCCTGGGAGGGACACCTGATTCAGCGAAATATGTCTCCGATCCATTGCCGTTGATAACGACACTTTGAGGTCTATGATTAAGGTATGACTTAAAGCATTGAAGCAGTGGATCTCCAATACCGAATAAGTTAAGCTTTCATTAAAGAATGTGGTGATTCACTTTATCAAACGCGCTACTAAAACCTGTGTAAACAGCGTCAACTTGTGAACCACTGTCAAGCTCTGTCGAAAGCTTGGAAATGTAGGGAGTGGGGTTGGTTAGAGTAAAACGGCTGGCTCTGAAGCCGTGTTGGTGTTTGGACAAATTTTTATCTACAAATGCAGAAATTATAGGATATAAAAATGATTCGAATACTTTAGAAAAACATGACAGGAGAGATATGGGTCTATAATTTTTAACACTAGCTTGATCTCCTTTCTTTTAAACAGGGACAATTCGGGCCCTTTTCCATACATCTGGAAACTGACCTTTTTTTGGAGAATTGCTAAAAATTATGGACAGAGGAAGAGCAAGGAAATGCAAGGACCTGATTCAATTCCACCACTCTTTGTCAAAGAGTGGTGAAATTGTATCAGGTCCTTGCATTTCAAAGGCTTTTTGTATTTCGACCTATGTTCCTTTGGAAAAGTTGTTCAGTTTCATAGGCAAATTCACACCCTTTAGTATTATCACACCTTTCCCTCACACGCTATAATATGAATCTGATCTAGGGGATCAGGTTGGCGATGCTGCTTATCAAAAATAACTAAACTCAAGAAGACGTTTTATTTTAAGATAAACGATTTATCTTCTTGTTGTTTCGAATTTTTCGATTGCAGTTACATTATAAGATAAAGTTTTTAGTAGCTTTCAAAAAGTTAAGAAGCCAGAATCAAGTATTTGATATTTACTAACGCACCACTTCAATAACCGAACCGTACTCCAAGTGATGGGTGACACGAGTATTGAAAATTTTTAAGCACATCGCTTATCTTTACCTAGCCCCTACACAAGCACTAGGTGGATAGAGGTCTCCTGGTGTTCAAATAGATAATTTACCTTTCCAACGACAGCAGTTACATTCCCAAGCTTAGCTTCCTCTGTAAGAGCTTCAAGCTTGGACTTTCCAGCCTTAGGTCCCTCTTCAGAACCATCGTCACCGCCGCTTTGGGAAAAATAAACAAATCTTAGCGATTTATTTCAGAAAGTCCATAATAAAGTCCGAACAATGCTTGCGTGCATGTCTTTCAATATCATACACACTTATTAAGTGACATAAAAACTATGTCAAAAAGTTAACGTATCGTTGAGTTGTTGACGTGTGTCAGAAACGTATTTTTTTTTCTTTTATGTAAGAAAAGTAGTACTACAGTCAGTATAACTCGCAAACATTGTTCGTCTGTTCTCTTATTTCTTGCTCCACAATCTTAGTCACAGTTTTTGGAAAAGCAATAAGCTGTTTGTTAGTTTTGGTATGTGTCCCCGAGTTGTGTAGGGAGGGAAGCCTAAAGCAAGCGCTCAGTTTCATCGTTTTTTAACAAAACGAAGCACCACATAAACCACATTTGACCACACCCGACGCGCATTTAGGCCGAAGAGGAAAGATGTACAACACAAAGATAGAAAACATTTCTTTTGCATTTGTGATCAAAACCTGCGTGTGTCCTCCTCTTTTCAAAGATGGCCGCTTATTAAGAAATCGGGCAACCGCGGCTTTTCCTGTGAAATTTTTACCTTGTTCAACTAATTTTATTATCTTGTACTGGTTAGATAGCAGAATTTTCTTCTTCTCCAAAGTAAAATTAAGATCACGCTAAAAGCGAACATCATTTCGCTACATTTTTCTTTTAATATGACGATATTAGACCAAATGTTTTAATTTAAGTTTAAGTCGAACAAACTCAAAAAATATAATATAGTATACTTATAACCTGGACCTCTCCTCATGTTCATTTGAAGTAAACCTTTAGCTTGTAGGTCTTGTTCACCGTATGAAGGCAATAAATGTATTGAGTTTTGAGGTCCATATATTTTTTTTACATCCAAAATTGGATATCTCTCTCAGCATGTTCCTCTGCATCAATTATAGTCGATTTTTTTTATTTGTTCGTACAATTGGTTAAACTATCCTTGTAAATAGCTCCTTCTACTTTATCATAAAGAAAAATTTACCCGGTATCCTGCTGAGCAAGAAGCAAGCTACATGTGGCTTCTTCAGTGTGCATCCTAGCTGCAACGTTCTGGTAAATCTTCGAATTAAGTTTGTCGTCTATCACGCCTTGCAATTCGAAGTCACTGTACATTTTCTGCAATAATATAAAAGGTGTAAGGGACAGCCTTCCGAATGAATACTGAAAGGGCATGATCAGTCAACGTAACTGAACAACTTCCAGCGAATAAAAGTTTCAGGAAATAAAAACAAATCGGCCTCTCCATACAAAATTGCAAACTTGATTGGACGGTTTGTATGGAGGATCTGATTTTTTTTTTCATTTCCTGAAACTTTTATTCGCTGAAAGTTGTTCAGATACGTTGACTGATCATGCCCTTTCAGTATTCGGAAGGCTGTTCCTTACACCCTGTATAAAAGTAAGTATCTAAACCACAAGTGCCACTACTATGTTACGAAATATTTATTCATCTTCTGTCTAAGTTAAAAGGATATTAATATAATAAAACCAAATTATAAAAATGCCAAAAGTCAAAAATAATATCAACTGTAAATTTTTGTTAAAACTATTTTAGACCACAATCAAGGTAATATTTTCATGATGGCAACACAACCGACCACCGCCATCTATTGACACAATAACGTACCTTGACAACAATTGAGAGGCACGCGACTTGCTGTAAATGCAACGCTGGCCGTTCTCCAAGCCAGGTGTTGATCAGTCCAACCTGGATGCCGTACCAGTGCTCGAACAACTGGAGAATCCACAGCTCGTCCGTCACCTGCGAATATTTTCCATCGTAGTTTCTGAGGTGTAATATAGGTGGCGCTACTTGTTAGAACCATGGTTCTAAGAAAACTTTTATCTGTTGCTGACATTTCCTTTGTCAACAAAGCAGAAATTGTCAGCAATATAGGTAGGTTTACTTCCCTCGCTATTATTCTCATTGACCCTCTTAGTTAACCCTATGTTCGGCAATAATTTATCCTTAGTTCAGACCATCAAACAAGATAACTTTACCTAAGGAACATTAGGTCGAAATGCAAAAAATAAAAATTTTTCCCACAGAAATTGCAACAGCTGATGCGCATTTTTTTAGGGTCGATTGGCTTACTCTTGATCTCGATCTAGCCCTAAGGGCAGAGTTGAGGTCGACGATGCAGTGAGCTTGCCCAGATGAAGCCTATTCATTCACGACTTGAATAAATTTGGGTTATAATTAAAACTCGTTCTGTCCAGATATTCACTTGTTTTATTCCGGCATTTCTTCAGTAGCAGGTACTAATAGTAAATTGAGTATATTTTAACTATGCCATATTTCGTACAAGACTAATAGTTTTACAATTCTCAATACGACTACTCGTGTTAACGAACACGCCTCTCGCTAGACTGCTGGCTGGCCCTGTCGAATCGAATGCCAGCTAGAAGAAAACTCTGTAGTCAATAGACTTACTTTTTTTTTAAATTAATCTCAAATTTTGCGCAACCTAACAATAAGAACTCGGAAACTCAAACGCAGGCAGTTCCACTCCTTATCCATGCAATTTGCATAGGAAACGTATTTGTAAGGTACCTCGAAACTTGGCTCATAGACAGGGATAAGGTCAATAAGTAAAAATAAAAAATATGATTTTTTTTCGGTTGCAAATAATATAGTTAAAAATTAATTTTGTTTTTGTCAAATATCGATTATCCGTATGGCAGAATGAAACGTAGCCTAGGCCAGTCCTAAAAAAAACTGACAACTGTTTTAAGTAGTCTGTGGTCGGTTTATACAGCTGTTAGTTTTTTTTTATGATAGGCAATGACTAATCATCACATTCTGCCATACGAACTATCGATATTTGACGAAAACGATTTTTTTTAAAAAACTTCGTCATTTATGGCCGAAAAAAATTGGTATTTTTTATTTATCTTTAATGATCCTATTCCTGTTTATGAGGCAAGTTTCAAGGTACCTTACATATAAGTTTCCTATGCGAATTATAAAAGATGTTAAAAGCCCTTGGTGCGAATGTGTGGAATATTATCCAAGTGTACGTAGGGGATATCTTGCGGTGCATCTGGAATCAAGATTTTTTTTCGTATTTTCAACCTAAGTATGCTCCTCAGGGATAGTTGTTTAGTTTTATAGTAGGTAGGTATGAATGCACAGTTTTAAAGATCAAAATGTTTAACAAATTTTTCAGATCGGTTTCGCCCCTGAATCCTACCTAATAAAAATCAACAAGATTGCCAAAGAAAAAAAATTGCTCGAATTTTTTTTTCGACTTCATACTTATCATACCTAAGTGGTCACGTATTCGACTCATTTTGTATGGGAAATAAAAAATAAACTTCAGGAAAGTTTCTTGTTTTCTCACTGATAAGTAGTTAATTTGCGCCTTACCTTCGATCTGATTTGGTCCATAGAGTTCCTCATGAAGTTGACATAGCCCTGACCGATGTCTTTCCCAGACCCGGACACGTTGGCTATCGTGAGGATTGATCCGATCAGGCTGCAAGTAAAACAACAAATTAGGCAGAATAAAAAGCAGAAGCAGAAGCCTAGGTATGCAGGTGAACAGAAAAGAACATTCGTCGAAATACGAACTATATTAAAAACATAACTTAAACCGCAAATTAGAAACAAACGCTAGAAATTCTTTTAGTTGGTTTTCAAAAAACCAACTAAAAGAATTTCTAGTCAAAAAAAGTTACTACAGCATAACTGAATTTTTTAATGACAAATTAGAATAAAGTATAATAAAATTAAGTAAATTAATACACAATCTTATAAATAAATAATTTAATATTTTTAAAACAAATAATCTTGTATTTAAAAATAAATAATTTAATAACAAATGAATAAATTATGATAATAACTATGAATGGGTAATAATATTATAAAATAAATACATAGTAATAATGACGTAGATAATTTTATGATTGTATTGTTAAATTATTTTTTTCTTTTTATGAAGTTAAATTATTGCGTACTAACATTTACTAATATAATATAGGTACTTAACATATACTAATAAATACTAACGTACATAAATTTTATTTTTATTGTGGCAACTAGTCCTCTCATGTTTGCTGTGCCCTTGCAGGGTGTCACCTGTACTTATTTTATAATTTTAACATCTTTTATACCTGTGACTGCATTAAATAAAATATGAAATACGAAACAAAATTTTTGACCTCCCATAGAAACTGAATCAGTCGTCATTAGCGTTTTTTTAAGGGAGGACTATTTTTTTTTCTTATTTCAACCTATTTTCTTTAGGGAAAGTTGTTCAGTTTAATAGGCAGAATCACATCCTTCAGGGTAGACATACCCTTTCTGTTATACCTTGTATAAGGGTCGTAATGAAATACTGAACACAATTCTAACATGTTACTAAGACCATGAAACTGAACAACTTAAAAAAATAAATGGTACAGCAGCACTGCACTTACTTTCTCGCAATACTCAAGAAAAAACTATCAACCGCAAACTTAAATTTGTAATGCCATACACATAGTATGGAAATACAAACTTTTATTTACGTTTTTCCAAAAAAAATGTTCGAATGAAATATACAGATCAATTTAGAATTCAAATTGTCAAACATTAAAACAAACAAACCTCAAACGATTTCGAGTAAATAACATGTTTAACTTTTGGTAGTATACTGGAACGCCCTTTATATGAATTTTCACAGATCAGTGGATACTACCGTAGGATACTTGCATGGAGATTTTTTAAATTTCCCAACACATGTTTCTTATGGATAATTGTTCAGTTTAATCTACTGAGCAAGCCCTTTCAGTTTTTGGTACACCCTGTGCACTAAATTTTATTCAAAAAAATCATGAAGATTATCCAGTCAGGTAGACAACCAATCCAGGATTAATATTATAGAAATTTTTTATAAACTCAATGGAACCAATTTAGGGTAAATCACATATTTACGATTTGGTCGTTCAGGAACACCCCTTATATGAAATTACACAGATCAATTGATACTAACGCAAGATATCTTACATGGAGATGCTTGGTCATGCAAAGTTTCATCAAGATTCTATGAGCCGTTTGAGGAAAATTCAATTTTTTATTTTCGTTGTATGACAGCTACCCTCAAAATGAGAGCCAGCAAGAAACCACTTAGAATCCTTCGATGGATTTGCATAAAACTCCTAAATTCAAAATATGGTGTCAATCGGACCATTCGTTTAGCCGCTAGGCCAAAGCGTGACGGGCAGACCGACCGACGGACCGACCGACCGACGGACCGACCGACCGACCGGCCGACCGATCGACCGACGGACGGACATTTTTGTGAGACTTGTTTTTTATGATGTATAAGTGAACACATTTTTGAGAAAATTTGAAAAACTTTTTTTTTCACGAATACAATACCTTTCTCGCTCCGCTCGAAAGTAAAAAGCATGTCTCTACAACATTTGACAGTTTTTGTTTTAACTCACTTTTACCCGCGGCTTCGCTCGTGTTATATAATTCTAGCTATCAACTATCATATCATACCTTGCATTTTTCCGGGATAAATTGCAGCCTATGTTAGTCCAATGCTTGATCTATCTACCCCCCAATTTCATCAAAATCGGTTCAGCCGTGTAGGCGTGATAGCGAAACAAACAAACAAACATCCATGCATTCGCATTAATAATATTATTGAGATGAGATAGTGAGATGAAATAAGATTCTTTAATAGAATACTCGTCCTCCACATAGATAGCACATAGCACTCTCTTTTGAGTATATAGGGTGACTTTTAATTAGTTCTTGATAGCAAAAGATATGCATGTACTCATGATAATAAAACAACTTTTCCCAAGGAACATAGGTCGAAATACGATAAACCAAATTTTACCTACCATACAAAATGCGCTACCAGCTGATGCAGTTTCTATTAGAGGTCAAAACTTGATTTTCATATTTCGACCTATGTTCCTTGGGGAAAGTTGTTCAGTATCATGAGTACATTCATACCTTTTTCTATCAAGAACTAATTAAAAGTCACCCTAAATTATAATAGTTAATTTAAGTATAGGATGAATTCTTTACCTCCCCTCATCGAACCTCGCGATCTTGGCCAGGGTGGCCTCCAGAACTGCTGACAATCGTGTCGTCATCCCGGTCATCATGGCTTGGAGGCACGCTTCGATCTGGGCGTCCATCTTCGCGTGGTATTGGTACTGTACACACAAAACGGAAAATCGTCATTAAATACATACATTAAGATCACGCCTCTATCCCTGAGGCATAAGCAGAGACCACAGCCCTCCACCTGCTACGATCTTGACATGCTTCCCTCGCTTCCTCTACTTTCATCAACCCTTTCATACACGCTCATCGGTTTAAAGTACTTTTAACCTGGCCTTTATTTAGAACGACCTGAATTTATATCGTACTAGCTGGTGCCCGCGACTTCGTCTGCGCAGAATCTGCGGTCTCACCCGCATTAAATGTGTTTTCCCGTGGGAATGAAATGTTTTCCCGCGGTAAAAAGTTGCCTATGTGTTATTAGGACCTAACCTATATGTGTGCCAAATTTCATTAAAATCCATTCAGTAGTTTTTCAAATCAAATCAAAATAGTTTATTTGCTAGAGTTCATGTCAAGTAGATGTTTTAACAATTTTAGAAGTCCTTTGATCTCAACCTGAATGCAGGTGTGCAAATTTTACAAATAACTTACATACCTAGTCTAGATTCTAAATTCTAAATTACATCATGTCAATTTTTATAACCTAAGAATTCTTAAATGGAGTAAAAACGGTTATCTAAAAGCCATACATTTAGTTTACATTTAAAACTTTTTTCTTCTAAACATTTCAAATGATTAGGTAATGCGTTATAAATGAAGACGCACATGTTATACACATTATGTTCATATATATATTTCTTGCAAGGAGGTTTATATAACATATAAAGCATATAAATGCAGTGTGATTGCAGTGTTTGTCAAAAAATTCAGGATGTGATCTTACAAATAGGCACAGTTTTTATGTATAAGCAGGGTAATGGCAAAATATTATATTTCTTAAAAATAGGTACGCAGCTGTCTGTTATATATGCATCATCTATAGCTCGAACACATCGTTTTTGAACTCTGAAGGCCCTTATGATATCAACAGAATTACGCCATATTAATAATTCGTAAGTAAGCACTGATGAAACATATCCATGGTATGCTGTCAGGGCTGTCTCAGTTGAAGCAGTTTGTCTCAATTTTTTTAAATGCGAAACGATCTAGTCGTTGGCAAATTATATCTATATGCTTTTTGCAATTTAGGTGGCTGTCTATAATAGGTCTTTACCTATGAAATTGCCTTTTTGTATGGCGAATTTTAGGTAAACTCAATTTTCAGTACTAACATTTTTGCATTTTTCTTAGGACTTATAAATCCAATTTTTTTAGGCATTATTGGAAAGACATTAAGCTAACAGAAGCTTAAATTTAAGTTTCGAAAAATATTACCTGTAAAAAAATATAACAAATCTAATGATGAAATCGGACGACATTTAAGACGAACAATTTTCGAACCTTTAATTTTATATATCAAACTAATAATAAAAACTTTATTTTATGCGTAAATTGATAACCTTGAAGTAAACTTTTAAATATAAGAGAAATGAAAATAAAACCATTAGAATTATAATAATTATGATCTCTTTAATCTGTAAGAAAATTTCGGCAATTTCATAGGTAAAGACCTATTATTAACTCCCAAAAATTTAAATGTATCTACTTCTACTATTTTCACATCATTATAGTTTATTTGCAGTGGAATCGTATTACAATTATATGAATAAAATTCCATTACTTTTGATTTATTAATGTTCACAGTCAAATTATTTAGCTCCATCCATCTAATTACATCATTTAAAGCTATATTTATCGTCTGTTCAAATAGATATTTATCTTTACATTTAATTAAAATAGTTTTTCATCTGCATATAAGACACATTTATGAGAGATAGCTTGTGGTAAGTCATTAATGTATAATAAAAACAGCAGTGGGGCAAGAATACTCCCTTGGGGTACACCAGTGTAGATTATTTGCCATGCAGATCTAAACTTTTCTTTTATTAGAATGTTTTGGCACTGGGAGGTTTTTGTTATCGTAGTACATTTTTTCTGCCGTTTAGATAGCTTTTTATCCAATTTAAAGCATTTCCCCTAATACCGTATCTTTCCAATTTATCTAATAGCATTGCATGGTTAACGAAATCGAAAGCTTTACTCATATCTAAAATATTGATATTATAGACATATCATTATTGATGCTTTCAGTTATAAATTTTAACATGCTAAAACAACCAAGCTCAGTGGAGCTGCCTTTACGAAAACCAAACTGTTCTTTAGTCAATATGTTATGTTTAGTTAAAAAACTATTTAGTCTTACAAGGAAAGCCTTTTCGAAAATTTTTGACAGAATAGGAATGATGGTGATAGGTCGGTAATTAGAGGGATCTGATTTGTCCTCCTTTTTGAAAATCGGTTTCACTATTGAAATTTTTAGATTCTTTGGAAATATACCTTCCATAAAGGATATGTTGATGATGTGGGCAAAAGGATGTCAAAAAATATGTCAATAGCACATTTTGTAAAAACACTGGTTACTATTTCATCATACCCGCTAGTCATACTGTTATTGAGAGACATGATAATTTTATATATTTCTGTTTTATCAACTGGAGCTAAATAAATGGTGTATATATTTCTATTTATATTATTATTAATTATAATGTTAGTGTTATTAGAATTTTTATTTGTAAAATGAATGAAATAATTATTAAAAGCATTACAGATGTCAATTGGATTGTTATATTTTTCATTATTTATTTTTATTTCATCAATGTCACCGGTACACGTGTTAGATTTTACTGATGAAGATATCACATTCCAAGTAGCTTTTCCTTTATTTTTATTTTTGTTTATATATTTGTTATTATTAATTTTCTGTGATTTTATTATACATTGTTTTAGTAATGTAGTATATTTTTTAATTTATTTTTATTTGTTGGACATTGTTTATATTTTATAGATAATGCTCGTTTAATTTTGATGGATCGCTTTAATCCTTTTGTAAGCCATTTTAGTTTCCTAGGACGATTGGATATTTTAACTTTAATGACTGGAAAGCACAGATTGTAGAACATTAGTAGGGTATCAAAGAAGTAACTAAAAGCGATTTCAGCATTGTCTGGGTCAATCACTTTAGTGAAGGTTAGTGCAGACACGTGAAAGAGTAACAAACATCCAAACAATCTTTCGCGTTTATAATATTAGTAGGATAGGATAGTAGAATCAGCTAAAGAGTGGAATCTTCTGCCTGCGTTTGTATCCAAGTTCATATAACTCGAATATATTCAAGTTGCCAGCGAATAAGCTTCTTCAGGGCAAGCTCGTCCCATTGTCAAACTCATCCTGTCCTCAGGCGTAATTCCGCGTAATATTATATACTAATTCTTTGCCTCAGGGCTAGATCGAGGTCAAGACCTTTGGCAGTAAAAGTATATTGTGTGGGTAATACGATCGATGATCGACCTCACAATCTCTGGTGTCAGAGCTGTTGATCCGCCAAAGGCCTCATTTACCTACGACTAATTTTGTAGACAGTAGCCGAGATCAACGGCTTAACGTATCCTCTGAAGCACGGAAGCAGAGTTCATCCTGCAATGTACTAACCAAACTGGAGAAATATCAAAACGTGATTTTCGTTCCACAGTGTCCCCACCGGGAATCGAACCCAGAATCTCCGAATCGAGTGCCAAACGCATTAACTACTAGACCATGGAGGCTAATAAACGGAAAATTAACAAAGGAGAATGACTTAAAATGCATTGGCCATGGTTTGGTTTCATAACTTTTTTGTGGTCTTCTGTTGTTTTTGTGATCTTCTGTTGTTGTGACGGTTGGGGAGCGGAAGGCTTTACCCAGAAGTTTTATACCTATTTTGTTACAATACTTTCGACAGATGTTTTAATATTAGCTTATCCATGATCAAGCTTGTTGTTTTTATTTTATCGAACAAGGATTTGTGAAACTTACTATATCGACTCCCTCTACAGCACAAAGCTTCAGCGCCTGATTCTTCGCATCTAAAGCGACGTTCACCATCGCACAAGTCTCAGCTGGCAGAATGTAATCCGTTGACATGAATGTTACACTCTTCTTTAGCCATGACTGAAAAAAAAGTGATAGTTATCAATCTTGTTATCCATACCATAGAAATATTTATACTTAGTTATTATTCCGAACCCGCTTTTTTTTCCCTAAAATGCTATCTAAATAAATTTACTATACCAGCGGTTTGGTCGCAAAAATTGATCTCATCTTCTACTCCAGTAAAATTACGAGAGATTGTATGGCGAAACGGAAATAATTGATAATAGCCGTGATTCTTTTTCAGATCGATAGATTATATTTCTAATGGAATGGAAGTGTAAAGCTTTTTAATGGAATCCACCTAAATTTACTTCATTTATTTATTTATTTTGCCGTCCAAACATTAAAAAAAATATGGAATTTCGGAAAAAAATGTTAATAGATTATTTTTTTTATTTACGGCTTGCTATATATTCAGAATTTCATATTATACATGAATCCACCTAAAAATATTAGCTTTTTTGTATTGTTTAACTTTTATAGCACGAAATTTAAATACAGCTTATCTTCGCAACCAAAAATAGTAATAGATCCGTTTTGCTTTCTAATAATTTAAATAGTGCTATATAATCACATTTTTATCAAATCCAACATAAATGTTAACAAAATCATTGTAAACCAGCGATTACAAAAAACTTTTTTTTTATTTAGTATGGCATTTTTGTGAATATATATAAGAATCACTTACATTTAAAAAGGTTGAGTTTAGCTCAGTTTATTACTATTATTTTACCTCGACTTTATTGGCCCTTATATGTAAAAATAAGTGGAGATTTTATATTTTGAAATAAATTGATATTTTTAAATATATTTATGGTGGATTTTGATGCCTATATGTAAAGTATACGTTTATCTATGATATAAAGTATATAATTGTCTATTACTATTTTTGCCTTAGCTGTTATTCGAAAAAAATATTCCGCTTTAAATTTTAGGTGGATTCGTAAATATTGCGTCTTAACATCATATTTAAATACGATATACACAAAAAAGTAGCTATTAGCATTTAATGTTTTGCAAAACCGTATTTTTACTGGACTATTCATTCATCATCATAATCATGACATCCCATGAAACGTCCACTACAGGAAAGGGAACTCCCTCCAAAATTCCAGCTTTTGCTGAATCAATGTGGAGGGGAAGTACCATAGTCACCATGCTTGTTAGCGTTGGCATTAAGGACCGCGGTTTATGGTGACCGCAGAATGTTAGATGATACGATACACAGAAGGATGCTGCTGCCCATCCTCTGGTTCATTAACCCTTAGTCGCCTCTTACGATACCCACGGGTAGAGATGGGTTGGTACTATTCTTTGCCGGCACCGCACGGGGCCGAATGCCTGGAAAAATTCGTTTTCTCCGTTTTGAAAATTTCTCCAAAAAAGCGCATTTCAGAAACGCTGGCATGTGTTAGTGGGCTTTGGTTAAGTTTATACCTACAGAGCAAAGCTCGGTCGCCCGGATACAAAATAACGGAAAGGTATGATAACGTAACGGAAAGGTGTGATAATGTAACGGAAAGGTATGATAACGTAACGGAAAGGTATGATAATGTAACGGAAAGGTATGATAACGTAACGGAAAGGTATGATAACGTAATGGAAAGGTATGATAACGTAACGGAAAGGTATGATAACGTAACGGAAAGGTATGAGAATGAAACGGAAAGGTATGATAACGTAACGGAAAGGTGTGATAATGTAACGGAAAGGTATGATAACGTAACGGAAAGGTGTGGTAACGTAACGGAAAAGTGTGATAACGTAACGGAAAGGTGTGATAAAGTAACGGAAAGGTATGATAATGTAACGGAAAGGTGTGGTAACGTAACGGAAAAGTGTGATAACGTAACGGAAAGGTGTGATAAAGTAACGGCACAAACTACTGGCAACCCCGAGGGACTTAGACGTCAAATATCAGTTGTTACGTGTATTTTAATTATTTTAATATTTCTTGTCGTTGTAATGGACATTTTTGTTTAAAATATTATATATAAAGGATTTGTGTGCCTGTGCTGTGACTGTAAACCGCCTGTGAAGTGTGAACTAGGTATATTCTTCGGTTGAAGAGTGGCTGACATCTACCAACGGACGACGGATTTGAATCATCAGATTATCCCTGGGAGTATTGTTTCCATAATAACTTTACGATATTATAGTATTGTTTTATGATATCTCCACCTATTTATGATCGTAAAAAACATAACTGTTCGTCCACAACATCTCACTTTCGTGAGAAACGTCCATCCACAAAACACCGGCGCTTTGTTTTGTCTCATTTTACTTGACGAATTGTGGAAGTAAATTCGATGATTAAACGTAGCCGAACACCACAATTAAATACTTTACACTATACTGTAATACAGGTAACCGCTAAAGTGTTTATATTTTGATCAAATATCTACTTATCAAATTGATTTGATAGGTTACCTTGAAGGTAGGAGGAAGCATATAAACACAATATTATTGAGGATAACAAGTAAAGATAATTTTAGTATACTGTTAGGCTTAAACTAATAATAATCCCTAGGTATATTTCTACTCTTTACCTACACTTTTATTGTATCAGTCCTTACTTTTTATTTTACAGTTTTGTTTCTAATTACTTTTAAACTTCTTCCTTTTTTTTTATACCTACCCATTTACTTTACTTTATTTTCTATTATTTTTCTTATTCTTTACCATTTCACTTTAATTTATGAAATACCTAGGTTCTACTTATATTGAATTAATTTATCATTCACAGTTGCATAGGTCAATTACTAAATAGTAAATATAGTGTTAGTTAAGTAGTTTGGTTAGGAAGGTACCTACGTAGATACTATTATAGTATTATTTGACTGTATATTACTGGACTAGTTTATTCTAAACTTCCTCCTGTATTAATTCCAGGTTACCATGGCAACTACCCGTATACAGCAGCTTGAGAAACACCTTAAAGATGCAGAGAAACTTAATGATCGCCTTTTGGCAGGCAGGGACGTTAATGAGTTTGAAATAAAACAGCTAAAAGTCAAACTACAAGCCCAAGGAAACAAATTTGATACGATGAAAGAAAGTTTCAAGGAAGCCCAAGCCGAAGTTACTCGACTGGAAAATCTTGTCGAGTCTTTAACGTCCCTGCAGGATCAACATCAATCTGCCCTTGACAGAAATAGTTTGCTGCATCTTCAGCTGCAGGAAGCACATTCGCAACTGGAAGAATTACACAAGGAGAAAGAAGAGGAAGACACTAAGCATGCAGTATCCTTACACCACGAGTTATCAATTGTAGAAGAGCACAAGGAGGAACTTGAGGAGCTGGAGAAAATAATAAAAAACAAGGATGTTGAGTTAACAAAGGCACAACAATGTATTGATGCGCTTCATTCTAGACTGAGGGAGATTACAACGGCTTATGATAAAAGTCAATCTTCGCTTCAACTGTTGACAAATAAATATGAAGAAAGTGAGCAGCGCATGCATGAAATGTTGTCATCCACAGCTGAGCTCAAGCAGCTTAATACCACTCAGCAGCAACTGATAGCCACCCTCACCAATGACAAAGAGGTTGCTTGTGGTCTAGAACCACCGCGGACATCAAATATCAGCATGTCTTCTAGCTGTACGCCTGCAACCTGCGGTTCAACCTCAACATTTTTTAACTGGCGATTTTCAGCTCGCCTTACAAGGAAACAACGACGCCGCCAAAAGCGACACGCGTACAATCGACGCCAGCAGCGCGGAGACCAGCATGAGCAGACCGCAGTGAGTGACGTCATCGTGGTGGCACCACGGCAGCACATCGATGAGAGCGTGGTGACTGCGAGTAAAGACATCACCACGTCGCCAATGTCGCCAACACATGATGCCGCCGCGCGTGAGCAAACTGCTGTGAATGACGTCATCGTGGTGGCACCACGGCAGCACATCGATGAGAGAGTGGTGACTGCGAGTCAAGACATCACCACGTCGCCAATGTCGCCAACACATGATTCCGCCGCTGGTGGCGCCACGGTGGAACAGCAGCCACCTGTCGATAATAGCACAGAGACCACGGATGGCGAGGACTTTTCGTCGACTTCCAATAAAAAGAAGACCTTTGTATATTCAGACAGGATAGGAGTAGGTCTAGGGTCTATTTTTAATTACTGCCATAATCAGCAGGTGACCAATATTTGCTGTCCCGATATTACTTTCGATGGTCTTGTAAGAAAGATTGCTGTAGGCAAGTTTGACATAAACACCACTGTTGTTATCGTGGTAGGCAATCATTCTGACATAAGTAGATTAAAATTAAACAATTTTGTGACATTGTTAAACAAGATACAGAGTGAAACTAAGTGTAGGTTTATTCTGTGTAACTTTCCATACTGTTCAAATGTTACTGAGCAACACAACAAATGTATACACAGAATGAATTTACATTTACAAAATTTGACAACTCGTCATAGTGACATTTTATATCTTGACATGAATATTTTTGTAAGTTATTTTAGATTGACAAAGGATACTATGTATCTGCCTCTTAAGTTTAAGAAAGACCTGGCTACATTGATAGCATATAATATATCTGACTCTGTTATAGGAAGTTATACACAAAAAACTTCTATAGTTAGTAACATTACTAACACCAATTCTTTAAACTAGTTCATACGACAAAAGAGGGTTTTTCTACACAAAATTTTACTGAAGTAAATGAAAAAAAACCTTCTGGCAAAAAACTTCCTATAGCAAAGACAAAGGAAAAATCTAATATTTTGAAAATTTTACACCAAAATATTCAAGGTTTTTCTGGAAAAATTTTAGAATTAGAATTATTCTTAGAAAGAACAAAATTTGACATTATTTGTCTGACAGAACACTGGCAAAAAGACTATCAAATGTTGATAAATTATGAAAATTATTGTATAGCCAGTGCTTTCAATCGAAAGTCTGCTTTACACGGTGGATCACTGATTTTAGTTCGTAACAGTTTTAAGATAAAGAACCGTAAAGATATTGTTCGACTTTCGGTTGAAAGATGTATTGAAATATCTTGTGTTGAGCTGGACAAGCATGTTGTAGTATGCGTATACAGACCTCCCGCTTTTCAAAATTTTTCAATGTTCGAGTTAGTAATGGAAGATGTTTTAAAAATAGTGACAAAAGAAAATAAGTTTGTGATAGTGTGTGGTGACTTTAACGTCAATATCTTAGAAAATAATACCTATAGTAACAAACTTATAAGTCTTTTCAAATGTTTTAATTTAGAGCATGTATTTTTTGAACCTACAAGGGTGACGTCATCCTCGGCTACCTGTATTGATAACGTCTTTTGTAATTGCGATTATTTTGAGAAAAGTATCATAAACTCGCTTCAGTCTGACCACTCTGGTCAAAGTGTTACTTTTAATTATTCTCGAGTAACCCAGAATATAGATATAGAAACCAGGAGCCTAACGAGCGGTAGGTTAGAAAAGTACAAAAACACGTTGCTAGAAAAACTGCCCTGTCACAATTATAATACTAACAACCCTAATAACTCATATGAAGATTTATTCACATTGATTAATACTGAATTCAGTAAAATTTTCACTATTAGAAAAAAGCAAATTATTGTAAAATTCAAATTCAGTGACTGGGCTACCGCTGGTATTCGCAAAAGTAGAGAGAGACTTTTTGAATTATATGAGCTTAGAAATTATTCAAATGACGACAATTTCATTGAATATGTCAAAACTTATTCAAAATTGTTTAAATTAGTTTGTTTAAAAGCAAAATCATTTTTTCTACGGAAAAAAATACAGTCTGCTGATAACAAAATTAAGGCTGTATGGAATGTTATAAACAGTGAAACTGGAAAAGTGAAACCGCGTGACAATCAAATCACACTTCATACAAATCGCGGAACTATTAGTTCAAACGTAGAAGTGGCTCAAGAATTCGAAACCTTTTTTACTAATATTCCTTTGAAAACAACAGAGTCACTCAATTCATCATCTTCACTTGCTAGCGATTTACTTCAAAAGAATGTGGACGCCTGCGAAACTGAATTTGGGTTTAATCATGTCACCCCTAACGAAATTGTTAAAGCCTTTAAAAGTATTAAAATGAAAACCACTGAGGACCTATGGGGAATGTCAGTAAAAGTCTGTAGTGCGATCATTGATACTATATCTCCATATTTAGCTGTTATATTCAATGATTGTGTCGATCATGGTACATTTCCTGACTTAATGAAAAAAAGTAAAGTAGTTCCATTATTCAAAGCTGGTGACAAAAAGGATCCCAGTAATTTTAGACCAATATCAGTCTTACCTGTACTTAGTAAAATTTTTGAGAAGGTCATACTCAATCAAATGCTTTCACACTTCAATAGAAATAACTTACTACATGACCATCAATTTGGTTTCACGAAAGGGCGCAGTACAACGGATGCCGGGACTGCACTTTTAAAATACATCTTTTGCGCGTGGGAAAAATCTGAAGATGCTATTGGTATCTTCTGTGATCTATCCAAAGCATTTGATTGCGTAGATCATAGCACATTGTTGCTAAAACTTGAACATTACGGTGTTAAGAATAATTCACTTAAACTACTTAGGTCATATTTGGAAAACAGGATTCAAAGGGTACAAGTAAACAGGACGAAATCACTGGGATCTGTTGTCAAAATTGGCGTACCTCAAGGGTCCATATTGGGGCCATTTTTATTCCTTATTTATATTAATGACCTTCCTTCTGTGGTGAAGAATCTGTCAAAGATTGTGTTATTTGCTGATGATACTTCATTAATATTCAATGTAAGTAGGAAATCACAAAATTATAACGAAGTCAATGATGCACTTCGACAGATTCATGCATGGTTTACTGTTAACAATCTAGTCCTAAACGCCAAAAAAACTAAATGTATTAAATTTGCACTACCAAATGTAAGGTCTACTTCACATAACATAGTATTGAATAATGAACCATTAGATTTTGTAAATAGTACAGTTTTCTTAGGGTTAATACTAGACTCTAAACTTCAATGGGGACCTCATATAACGGCTCTTTCTGGTCGATTGAGCTCGGCTGCATATGCTGTTAGAAAAATCAGACAACTTACTGATGTAGCTACTGCAAGGCTGGTTTACTTTAGCTACTTCCATAGCATTATGTCTTATGGCATACTGCTTTGGGGCCGAGCAGCTGATATACATTCAATATTCGTTTTACAAAAAAGGGCTATAAGAGCAATTTATTGCCTGAAGACTCGTGATTCCCTGAGAGAACTGTTCAAGGAAATCAACATTATGACAGTGCCATGCCAGTATATCTATGAAAATATAATGTATGCTAGAAAGAACATTCATCAATTACCTAAAATTTGTGACAGGCATAATTTTAATACTAGAAATAAGCATAAAATTGATCAACCATATACTAGATTAACTAAAGTCAATACATCTTTCGTTGGTCTGTGTATACGATACTACAACAAAATACCTGACAATATAGTGCAATTACCTGAGAGAAAGTTTAAAGAATGTGTAAAGCAAACGTTATGTAAAAAAGCTTACTATAGATTGGATGACTATATGAATGACAAAGAGGTATGGTGCTCTGATATTCCAGCGAAACACAAGAAACACATTGTAAAAAGCCGACTCTTAAAGTAGGCCGTGCTGCAGTGGTTTCTTGCCGTTTCTTTTACGCTGCCATAGCACGATCCGAAACGGCGTAGACTCGCTCTATTTGCATTGTATTCTGCATGACATTCAATAAGTATTCTGTAAAGAATCTACATTGAATAAAATTATCTGAAATCTTATCTGAAATCTGAAACGGAAAGGTATGATAACGTAACGGAAAGGTATGATAATGTAACGGAAAGGTATGATAACGTAACGGAAAGGTGTGATAATGTAACGGAAAGGTATGATAACGCAACGGAAAGGTGTGATAATGTAACGGAAAGTTGTGATAAAGTAACGGAAAGGTGTGATAATGTAACTTAAAGTATGTAACTGAATTCAAAACTCTGTGATATAGATCTATATAAATAAAAAAAGAACGTAAAAATTTTGTTACCTGGAAAGAAGACTCGGTCCTCTGTATGCAAGTCTCCATCATATCACAAGCCATGAGCTTCAGCCTTTGCTCCAGGTGTGAACGGAATTCTGGCTCCGGCCAGTGCAGGTCCCTGATAAAGCACTGTAAGGCATCCAGCTTCCAGAATAACTCTTCACTGGTTGAGCAGCCGTTTCTGCAAGAAGAGGCTGAAGTTAAAAACGAAGACTACAATTACATTTTTTAGGTAATGCAGAAAAAAAATTATTCCCATCAGGTCGCTATTAAAAATAAAGTATAAACAGGTTGAAAGGTGCTGTACCGCTTGAAAACAGCAATTTGTCGTTTACGTGTATTAAGAGCTTTCCCCCAGCCAACTAGCGCCCCATCAGTTAAAAAAATATTACTCGCTAAATACAAAATCTCCAATCTGTCTTACAAAATTGAAGTAAAGGTTTAGTTTATTTAAAACTTATGAATCCTGAAAAATATAGTTCACTGTTTTTGTTCGCTGTTTTTGTGTCTGTAACTACAGTGAACTATGTTTTTCAGGATTGATAGGTTCTAAATAAACTAGGGTACCTTTACTTTAATTTTGTAAGACAGATTTTCGATAAGATTAGTATTTAGCGAGTAATATTTTTTTTAACTGATGGGGGCGCTAGTTGAATGGGGGAAAGCCCTTAACAAAATATGTTTATTTTCTCTTGTATTTCTTATCCACCGGTCCTCGATGCAAAAACTTCATACCTACCAACATTATCTCGGTTCATAAAAGCTACTAACCCTTTTATCTCCCACCGCTCCTTCTCGAATCCCTTATGTAGCGACTGCGCGATTGAAGACTCCATTAGGTCCACGTATCGGACCACTAAAGGAGCGAACGTCTCTCTTAGGTGTTCGTGGAATCTACCGCCTTTTAGGTTTTCTGTAACAAAATTCATCATCGTTTATTTCTTCATTGGTTTGCTTAAAGTAAAACATCAAATCAATCAACTCTATCGGACATTTCTGGTGCTAGAATTTGGATGTTATAATACGTCATGATGAAAGAGCTTTTGTGCATACGCTACTATTCAGAATTAAGTAATAGTAGTAAATACCGCAGTGTCTCAAGACGAAAGTCTTTGACCAGTGTGTGTTGCCAGTGATAATATATGGCACCGAGACGTGGCCGCTCACGATGGGCCTTATCAGGAAGCTCAAAGTCACCCAAAGGGCTATGGAGGAGATCCGCAGAAAAACTAAAGTAACTGACATAGCCCTGAGAATCGCTAAACTAAAGAGGCAGTGGGCAGGGCACATCGCAAGAAGAACCGATGGCCGATGGGGCGTGAGGGTTCTAGAGTGGCGACCACGTACCGGAAGACGAAGCGTTGGCAGCCCCCCACAAGGTGGACCGACGATCTGGTGGCGGTCGCGGGAAGCCGCTGGATGCGAGCAGCGCAGGACCGGTCGTCATGGAGGTCTTTAGGGGAGGCCTATGTCCAGCAGTGGACGTCTTTCGGCTGATATGATGATGATGATGATGAGTACATACAGAACGGACACCCTCTCAACCCCCGCGACCCGCCGCAGACGGGTCTAGTCACGTCTGGTTGTACTGCGCGTGCGATTGCTTATGTTAGTTTTTTTGGCAGTTTGT
The DNA here is from genome assembly GCA_947532105.1 of Athrips mouffetella. Lineage (NCBI taxonomy): Eukaryota > Metazoa > Arthropoda > Insecta > Lepidoptera > Gelechiidae > Athrips > Athrips mouffetella. The sequence continues at coordinate 14,058,698 of OX383981.1, read as the reverse complement.
GGTTTTGCGCTGCTCGATGTATGAGGTCTTCTTGGTGTGGCTACGCATATGCCATGAACACTCAAGGCATTATTGATAAGCTTGTAGAATGTGTACTACAAAGGCTTTTATGCCAAGCCTCATGAAGCATTCACGACCACGGTGCACGACAGTTCTCTTCTACGATACTTACGCTCTTTTATGACCACAGCTTATGACCGATATATCGCTGGTTGAATACAGAAAAACAAGTGAATGAACATCATAATGTTAGTGGATGTGCTACAACGGAAAAAAACAACATTTTTTTGACGATTTTTGGTAAGTACACAGGTACTTTAGACCAAAACATAAATTTTTTCAAGTAGTGCTCAAAAATCCCCCTCTTAGGAGGAGGGGGGGGAGTAATGACGTCATCAAATTTTTGTATGGGATTTGAATTTGACAGGTTTTGAAAAAAAAATATTCAAATCCCATACAAAAATTTGATGACGTCATTACTCCCCCCTACTAAGGAGGGGATTTTTAAATAATACTTGAAAAATTAAATGTTTTGGTCTAAAGTACCTGTGTATCAAAAATCGTCGATGTAGATATGTATGCGGCAATTTTAGGCGTAGCACTTGGATTATGTAGCTTGATTAAAATGAGCAGGATAGAGCTAGGCGTGAGAGCAGGACGGAGCGATATATGTCTCTGTCGCTCCAATATTTTACGTATCACTTTTTGTATCACTCCGTCCTGCCTGCTTAGCACGCTCCCCGAGAGAAAATTTATCTCGGAGAAATGTCACTTTAATTGGGAAATTATGTCATCTAATCTATCACCTCCAAGCGCGAAGAAATGTCAGTGGAGAAGAATGTTTAGCAAATCCACAAATTAAGTTTTTGATATTTTAGACAGAGATAGCTTTACACACTAATACATGTAGCCGTCCTTGTCTTTCAAAATGTGTCGCACTGCTCGGATGACAAAAAAACGTGACGATGCTTTAAGTCTTTAATCTATGGGCCTAGATAAACTGACAACTAAAGCGTGCTAAGCAGGCTGCTGTCACACTGATGTCATTCTCATCAAACTACATTGTTTCGGCTGTAGCAAGCTCACCATCAGTCCTCAAATAGTCGTTCAAGATCTGGAACAGTGGGAAGGAATCCCAGGTGTCAGGGGGTTGTTCAGCCAAAACTCTGTCCATATCTACTCCAAACAGCGCCCAGAAGATCTCAGCGTGTTCCACTAACAGCTCGGAGAACCACGCGAACGCCTGTTTAGAATAGACATCAGTTTGATCGCAATATTTCAAAGACAAATCATTTTTTTAAAATGGAAATTATGGATAGCTTTCTTTGTTGCCCAAACCCGAGAGAAGCAAGGAGTCTGAATTCTTTGGCCAAAACATTATTATGTCGGTTTAATAATGTACCCAGGTCATGGCAGAAATACAGCATATCGCAGTCTAACTGCGGCCCTTGCTGAGCCACGCAACTTTTCGCTACCACAATGCACCACAAAAATACTTTATAAGATCTATTTGACGTCGCTTAGGGACAGATAAAAATATAGCCAAAAAGGCATTGCTAGTGTTTTACAGTATTAATATTAAGTTAATCTATTTGACGTCGCTTAGGGACAGATAAAAATATAGCCAAAAAGGCATTGCTAGTGTTTTGCAGTATTAATATTAAGTTAATCTATTTGACGTCGCTTAGGGACAGATAAAAATATAGCCAAAAAGGCATTGCTAGTGTTTTGCAGTATTAATATTAAGTTAATCTATTTGACGTCGCTTAGGGACAGATAAAAATATAGCCAAAAAGGCATTGCTAGTGTTTTGCAGTATTAATATTAAGTTAATCTATTTGACGTTGCTTATTTAAGGACAGATAAAAATATAGCCAAAAAGGCATTCCTAGTGTTTTGCAGACAAATATTTGTAAGGTCTATCCATATTTCAATTTGAGATAAAGAATGAGAATAATTTCTTTCCAACAAGAAACTACAAGATCGAGCTTCTCATAGACCCAGCACTTGACTAAAACACCAATAGATGCCCAAGTGCGATAGATCGCAGTGCCAAGAAGCTAAGTTTTACAGTCTGGCCCACCGTTGCAAGGTTGCATGACTGTCGGTCTTTTACAGATTGTACTGCGGTGAGTGTGCCCAAGAGCTCTATGACCTTAAACCGCCATCCCCCTACTACCATGGGGAGTTTAGACTCCCATCCATACTTGGTTGATATTCCGTTTATTTAAACAAAGCACTTCGCAACATCTTTTATAATGTTCACAGCTAAGGAGTGGAATTCTCTGGCTACGTCTGTGTTCTTGTTATAAAAAAAATGCTGTTTATTCAGACGATCCAGTGTTAGGAATTTACGTTGAAAGGAATATGTCATCATAATTAAAAAAAACCTGAAGCATTAACTACTAACTGTGCAGCAAATGCTTCAGGAAATGTCTTAATCAAATAAGTACCTACTTCAATAACATGCAACAATATAATATCTACTGAAAAAGGCCACTAAAAAGCAATAGTGTAAAAAAGTAGATTTTAGACATTACCTTTATCACAGGGTAACCTTAATGCTTCAGAACATTTAACGAAATTATTGAAAATAGCAGAAGATAGAAGTCCCTTTGATAATGATAAGTCTTTGACAGTTTGAAACATTTGAAGTTTATATGATGAAGAACCTACATTAGTTGTGAATGCTGATATCAATAATATTTTCAGTGTCGTATATTGTGCATTAGCCAATGATGTTAATCAACTTAATGTGTTTTTGAATGATCCATAAACAATAAATGTATTAGTAATAGTTGGTGCAAGCCTAAATTGAGCAGAATATTCTAAAAGCGTTTTGTGATGTTTTATGTAGGTAATGTATAATCAGGAAATTCTAATTTCGGTCTAAGTGAATGTATAATGTAATTTTAAAGTAGACTGTCAGTGTTTCAGTACACTTTTCATTTCAGACTGCGGTAACGTAATCCCTGCCAATTTGTTCAAATAACTTGACGTATGATCAAAAATTTTGATTATTTATCTCCGGAATGAAAAGTTTGAGTCCCAATGTACAGCGAGACTAAAACTATTTCAAACTATTTCTGAAACTCAGATCATGCAACTTTTTGAGTTTAATCGTAAAACATCTAAGCTTAAGCGAGTGTTTCGAACTATTGAGTCTACTCTTTCTAAAACGTGGTCAATTCATAGTGAAGTATGGTCAAAATCAAGTGAACGAACGGTTGACAAAAAGTGATTTTTTCAGCCGAGCAATTTTATTATCAAATGAGTAAGTAGTTACATTTGGTTGACCGCTAGAATCCGATTTTGTGTTATAAACCTGCGGAGAAATAAAAGGTATAGATAGAAGTGGATTTAAAGTCATAATAGAGTACTTAGCGTACATCCAACATCTACAAGTGAATTCATGAGATTTGTACTGTACGCACTGCCTCAGATCAAGCGGCGATCAACCTGATGCTTGGATACACGCCTTTACAAATTTCAGCGAAATCATGAAGGAATACTAATACAAATAGTCTTATTGAACAGGAGCAAGAATTTAAAGAGATCACAGACATAAATTCACTTGAAGACAAAGCCACATAAAATATATAAATTCAGGAAAACATAAACACAATTTTCAGTACTAATAGTAATCTTAATACACCAACTTAAAGAGAAAATATACCAACAGCCAATCAACAGCCGCTTCCTAAGTGTTAATATTCTTGACTATAAAAACATTCCATTAGGCAGATATTGTCATAAATACTTTCATAAGGTATATTTTCAGTCCAAATTGATTTTAAATAAACGATAACGATGGACATTCTCCACACTAACAGCGACAGGAGAAGGGTGCTATTATCCAGTGAACATTGATTTATGGTTAAACCTTTCAAGATTAGTAAGTACTTTGATAAAATGGTACATTATGTTAATGAAAATGAAGGAAAAACTCATTCCTCGGAGAAAAGCAAGCAAATCTCTGATATTAACTTTAACAATCTTTAAAGGTTTCACCTTACTGAAATTACGACATTCAGGATTGACATATATATTTTAATATTCTTATATTTTCTTAGAAGTTAATTTGAATTTTGAAGTACCTTCAATCTTTACAAAAATAATAACTTACTCAATTTTATATAACCTAATATTTTGTTCATAGTATATAGAAAACTATTTCTATAGTTAACAGAAATTCAGAAACTATCGTTACGTAAAAATTCACTCCAAAATTATTATAAGTGTAACCCACCTGGATCTTATTAGTGAATCATTTTACATTCTTTTCTCTTTGATATAATGGAGTTAAAAGTCTACTACTGCTTTATTACTGCTGACGAATAATCCCCAGAGGTTTGATAAATTCAATCTACACGCCAATGCTTTAAAAAATAGGAATCGTTGTTTTGGGCATGTAAATTGTATTATCAATATTCTTTTTTTTCTTTAACTTACCTCAGCATAATGTTCTTCGTTTTGTTGAAGTAGATCGACACACAGTTCTGCTAAATGTATTAGATCCTCTAGTTTCTTTGCTGGTGTTACCATCGTTTCGCCTCTTAGATCCTCTGAAAAATCACAGTATTATTATTGTTTGGCTTATGTATAATTGCTTCTCGGTCGCACTTAAACGACTGGTTATTTTTGCCATCATAGTCAAACCTAGTTATATCGTTGTTTTGTTGTTATAATTCATTTCGCAAATACCTAAGTAGGTAATTTTAAAATTACTTGGTTAAACTAGAATACTCTTACCACAGTTACCGTGAAATTGTGTTTAATGATAAAATATTGGTGGACTTTATATTATATGACTTCGAGCGAATTGATTGAATGTTTAGTTATTTAATGATTTATCTCGTTAATTTTACCTTCAATGTTAGCCTTCTGACTAAGCTGTGTATAATTGAGTAAAGCTGCATTCTCAAGACTTGTTTGTATCATTGCTCTCACTTCTTCCGGCGCCACTGGTGTTACTACATCCTTCATCAATACTCTTTCTAGTAGTGATAGGGTCGCCTGAAAGTTCGCATTGTACGGTCATAAACTTTAGAGTGAAATTGTCGAGCTATACAGTTGCCTTCCATCTACTTTCAAAAACCTTCTAAAACACGTCTATTTTACACAATAATGAAATAACTAGAGATATATTTGTGTCTTTCTACCATAGATATATCTGTTTAGTAAAATGCATTATAAAAAATACCTATATGTCTATTTCCTTTCCATTTTGTTTAAATTTAATTTCTGATCTTTGGAAATACAGCCAATAATTTAAACAGCATTTTTGACATTAACTACCACATCTAATTCCTCGCCATCTTTAACAATTCTAATAAAATCTTAAACAATACGATCACCACCTTAAGCGCGCCCTCCGGTCTTCCAAACGGGAACGCGTATCTGAAGTTTGTGATCTGATGCTGCAGCAGCGCCTTCAGCCGCTCCTTGATCTCGGCGAATTTCTCCTTCTCTTGCACTGTGATGCTGCCCACCCCGTCCGGCCTGCCAGGCAAGGTGGCCGTACTGTAAACCATCTCCGCCATGGAGCTTACTCTAGTAGGACACAAGCAGGAAAGGGGGGGCGGTGGAGTCGGCAATGAGAATAAAATTGCTTTGTAAACTTTGCCTATTTTTTTGGAAGATGGCTGAAATTTGATGCCACAGAAAATGAAAATATTAGGCAATTTTGTACTGCCTCAATAGGGATATCGATTACTGATTAAAATGTCGGTCTCTTTGGTACTTAGGTACCAATGTGTTTTGTCTCGTTATTATAGAATCACAATTTTTACCAGCTTTTTTGATGAAAAATATGTTTGTTTCTATCATATTGTATAACCTTTTTTTACCGAAATATGTATACTTTAATAATATTTGATTCTTTAATAATAATTGATCTATTCTCAATTATTGCCAACTCCACAACCGCATAGAGAGAAAATATTAGTAAGGGAAAGCATTCAGAGTTAGTAAGCACACATTTACTATAATGTACATGACAGCTGAAGATAGGGCGATTAAAGCAGTCGACAAGAAGGTAGCATAAACCAGTATGTTAGGTATCGAAAAGGCCACCAAGGCGTTATACAAAGCTAGATCACATCGATGTGTAGCTAAAGTTAATATGGTGAGTTCACACTAAGCCATGCCCTTCAGGCATATTATAAGTTAGTTTGGAGTTGTGTTTGAAAATCAATTAAATTAATTAATTTAAGTTTACTTACATGGACTCTTACATCATGAAATCAATAATAATTTACAAACACAACTTTATTGACTTCTTAAGTTAGGCTATTCTATGGTAGTTTATGCTAGCATATGGTGTGTACACATTTAATAGTTTAGGTCCTAGAGTGCTTCCTAGGGGTACACCAAATCTAACACATCAAGTTACTATATATAAAATTTATCTTTCTACACACCCACCTGGTTCATTAATAATGTATAGACTATAAGTTAGTTGGTATTCCCGCAATATTACAGTACTATCATACTTTTGTAAAAATTTTGATTAAAGCTCAGTCAAAGGCTTCGTAAAGATCGATTAAGGTCTGATCTTATTGTTGGCTCAGTTGTTATTATGATTATATTTTTAGTTTAATATTTGACTTCAGTCTCGCCATTCAGGGTCGACGATTGTAAGTTTTTACCAAAAGAAGATTAAAAAATTACTGAGCAGCTAAACGCTGTGCTTGTAATTTTGTTGATTGTAGCAAATATTTTTGTTACATTATGACATTTTTTGTGATGATAACATCACCACTATCATCAGAGCTGAGTAATTCATAAAAATTTTACACATACCTGTTCCCATGGACATGGCTAGCACAAAATGCGAAGGAGTAGTGCATCAAGGTAGGGTCGACGGTCTGCTGACCACTTTCAGCCACATCCAGTAAGTCGGAGAGATAGCAAAGATGGCGGTAGCAACCTCTAACTCCATACCGAGCACAGTACTCGTCCAGAACGAATACTTGGCCGGGAGAAAACCAGCCCTGGAAGATAGAAGAATGATTATTAGATGGTAACTAAGCGACAAAGAGAGAAACCTTTATTAAAGAAAAGAAGAGAAAACGAAACAATTTAAATTAAGGGACAAGATAGGAGAAGGAAAGAGCAAAGTATTTGATGGTGCAATTCATGAGTATTATAGTCAGCTGTTCGAGACAGATATTTGAAAGAAAATTAAGATATTTTTATTCGTCAGACTGGATTTTACGATGTAGAAAAGGGTTTTCAGAGGTAAGCCGTTAATTCTATATTAGTAATATAAATCGTACTGTTTCGGTAAAGAAAATAAAATTTTCTTCAAAATTGATGATAATAAATAGTGTAAAGTAGTATCAAAAACACATACCAGAGAGCAATAAGGATCTTGCAGACGATACTTGAGCGTCTGCGACTGAAGCATAGAGAAAAGCTGATGATGATCAAACTGACACGGGTCAGCCTGAATGTAGTCCTCCATACCGTGTTTTCGAGCTTTGTCAGCATCTGGAAGCAGATGATTTATAACCAGTTACATGTAGCCACGTACAAAATGCTTAGACATTTTTTTTAAATCTTTTTATTTTGTGGAAAAAGGGTTTTATCATGCAAAGAATGTTCACTGTGGGCTATGATAAAGATTGTACTGGCCTCGGATAAAGGGTGAGGCTCAAACATTGTTAAAGATACCAAAATCTGAACTCACAGTTTCTAAACCTGTTAGAAGATCACAACGAAGATTTAGACAACATTACTTAAGCATGCAATGTTAACATGAAACATTCCGATTCTGGCAACTAAGCTGTGGTGCGCGGGAGTATACTCGTATTTATGGAAAGCACTTGTCATGTGTATAGTAAATAGTTTAATATTGTCATCATTTCCCTAGCCTAATTCCGTTTTTACACATAGTTTTTCGGAGTCGTCTACCTAACCCAGATTTTTACACAGAGCGACTGCCATCTGGTATCTGCAACCCAAAGGGTAAACCAGACTAAACCGTAGATTAGGTTTTTTCAGGTTATTGGCAAATCTGACTGTCAGAGTTTTCAAGCTGCCAAAGAGGCCACTTAGTTCGCTACATTCCATTATCCGGGTCCATTCTACCGCTGAATATCATTATCTTGCAATGCACCGCTAAAAACTGGAACCTTCTACCAAATACGACTAACCGAATATTGCCTTTGACTAATTTAGCTATAGTATCGAGATTATTGCTGCTTGAAGGATTTTCACGTCAGAGATATTATGATATTATATTCGTATGGTGTTGAAATTTTCAACATTTTCGTAACGCAGTCTTAAAGTACCCATAGTTACTCGTATTTTTCTGGTATTCTGATCTCTTTATCTGTCGTTTTTTTGTTGACTTTTTTAACATCATTCACATCACTTAACCAAAATTTAGCATCTACAACACCACTACACATGCCAATAAGATGAGAGGATCACGTACCCTTACCTCCCATAATCTTGTGGTGGGTGTCGGAAGTCGTAGGAGGAGTGGGCTTATGACTCTGTCCTGTCGCTCGATATAACGCCATCACCCACAAATGGCATTCATTCTCATCAGAGACCCCCATCAAGACTGACTCTCCGTCTCTTACTGCGTTCATGAAGTATTTTGCGCCTTCCAGTTCTGAAAAAATATTGTTGATATTGATTAGATTAAGCTTGTTTGCTCGCAATTTTACCTTTTTATTTGCTAAAAAATTACGTGATATTTGCCGCGACCCCTTTCTCCCCCACATGAGATTAGATGAGGTTTAGACCCCTCCCCCCATAAACACTTCACGTAATTAATGGACGCCCCCGGACGAAAGCATGTATCCTGGTCAAAAAACTGTGATTTTGAATATTATTTATATTGACATTTATCAACCAATGATATTCAAGAATTTGACATTTTGATAATGCGAGTGTGTGCACTGAAGTGCTGTAAAATTATGTTCTTAGGTAAGCGAGTACTTACCTTGTCCAACCATTAGTTGAGCTGCAACAAAAAGTTAAGATTACTACTCGTAACAAGGAATATATTGTACACTCTCTAATTCGACAATCAGGCAATTCGTAATTTAGTTCGCAGTAAAAACATCATCGTCATCAGCCGATAGTCAAATGCTGGATGTATAGGCCTTCCCTATAGTCTCGCTATATATCAAATTATATATTCTTTGGTTATTATGATGTTTTTTTCATAATTCTCTAATATAAAGTTTAATAATGTCCTTACCCATTAACAAGGGCAGGCCAAGAAAAATTCTATACAGGGTGTTAATTTAATTGCGTGCCATAGCTTAAGGGGTGTTTCAGTTACGATAAAGGAACACAAAAAAAATTAAAATTAAAAATCCTACTGAAAAAATAATCTATAACTGCATTGAAACTACGCGGAGCAAAGTCGCTAGCGCGCGAGTATCAGTGAATAAGGTAGGCACATCATCATCATATCAGGCGAAAGACGTCCACTGCTGGACATAGGCCTCCCCTAAAGATCTCCATGACGACTACATAACTGAAACTCTTTCGCGCGCTTTTGATAGCGCGCCCATTCGCGCGGTCATTGCCCTCCGCGTTAGTTAAGTTTCAATGTTTTTATTTTTTTTGAGTAGGATTTTTTTTTATATTTTTTTTGAGTTCCTTTTCATTTCATTTATTAATTTGCATACATGTATGTTAAAGGTCTTAAAATTAAATTACAGTAAGTACATGTACCCTTTTTGGGCATTGCAAAATGTAGGAGGCATGCATTTTAGCTAATAATAACTTATAATTATGTCTATAATCATCTAGATCTAAACCGAGTTAAATTTTATTTCACTTATAAAGAAAGCAAAGAGAATTATAAAATTGCCTTTATCGTTACTGAACCACCCCTTAAGCTATGGCACGCAATCAAATTAACACCCTGTATAATATCATACGATTGAAGATCTTACTAGGTAGCTACGTACGTAACTACTACTTGTAGCAGTCAAACTTATGTCCTAATGAAATAGTGAGCATAATTTTAGTACGTTACTTAGACAGTGGAATTGAACAACTTCGACCAAACCAATTTGACCTCCCATAGAAAATACGCTATCAGCTGATGCAGTTTCCAAGGTAGGTCAAAAATTGACTTTCGTATTAAGACCTATGTTCCTTGGGGAAAGTTGTTCATTTTCATGGTCTGAGTAACATACTAAACTTATTTTCACTATTCCATTAGGACCTTATATATTTGACGAATCTCCTATGTTAGGAAGTCTATTCTGAAGAAACGTTATTAGGCTAGGACTATGATTTACCGCTAAATGAATGTGAATGGAATGAGACCGCGAGGTAGGCCGAAGAAAAGATGAATGGACTGTGCCAAAGATGATATGAGAAAGAAAGAAGTGAATGTTGAGAAGACGGTTGATAGAGAGAGATGAAAGCGATCAACATGTTGCTTCGATCCCAAATAAATTGTGATAAGGGCAGGTGAATGATGAATGACTTACCGCTGGCAAGCTCGATATAATCCACAGTGAACCCATCGAGCTGCATCATCTCCGTGGGTTCAGACTTCTTGTCCTTATATGAGCATAGAGCAAACGTGTACTGCGAAACTTGCACGAGCACCATATAACGACGTTTCCACTTGCGCCAGACCGCTTTACCGATGACGTGGAGATAACTAAAAAATAATTGTTCTGAGTTATCTTCTGGCATAAACCAAAGGCCTTTTACCCCAAGTTTTGCCATCCACGTACATGCGCTTCCTCGTCTCACCTCCTCTTTCAGGATTTAAGCGGTGATCCTCCCAGTCCTAAATTAATGTGGCATAAGGAATACATGACCGGCCCAATCCCATACCTTATTCCGTTATGATAGATAGATAAACACTTTATTGTCACACACAGAACACGTTATGTTATGATACGTAATTAGGGTTCCGTACCTCAAAAGAAAAAAACGGAACCCTTATAGGATCACTTTGTTGTCCGTCTGTCTGTCTGTCTGTCTGTCTGTCTGTCTGTCTGTCTGTCAAGACCCTTTATTTCACGAACGGGTGAAGGGATCAGGTTGAAATGAATACCATATATTAGGATCCATGAACCACACAAGATCTGAAAATTTCAATTTTTTACAATGACGCAATCAAAAGATATGGCATTTTATGTCCTCATCTCCATACATTTATTCAAAAATGCAAAACCTACAGGGTACTTCCCGTTGACCTAAAATTATGAAATTTGGCAAGAAGCTAGGTCTCACAGTACAAATAATGGGAAAAGTCTGAAATCATTAAATATTACAACTTTTCTCACAACTAATGGTAACCAATTGTGGTGAGCTCCCGTTTCAAGAACATTCATATAAGAGAGGGGTCAAGTTGGATGGTCGCTGAGGCGATTTTTGTTTTAGTTCTATTTAAAAACGGGAACACTTACAAACTTGAAAATAGGTATGTTTATAGTGCATAAGCTATAAAATAATAACAAATAATAAAATTTGGTCAAGCGCGTGTCGGACTCAAAAAATCTAGCACATTAACTTACTGAAATTTCAACTAATACAATTATGTTTATGTGGTGGTACGGAACCCTCAGTGCGCGAGTCCGACTCGCACTTGGCCGGTTTTTTTATTTTTTATTTCCTACCAATTCTTAAATCAACTATGAAAAGTCCATGTGCTAATGGTTCTTGAGTAATATTTTGAGGAATATACCTACAGAATGCTAATTGATCAGCCTATACAAGGAGTAAGGAACAGGTTGACAAATATTGATACAACTGATGAACTTTTTCCGGAAAAGTAAGTGTCCAAGAAGCATTTTGTATGGATTTTGTATGGAGCGGTCGATTTTGTTTTCATTTCCTGTGGCATGATTCTCAGAGAAAGTTGTTCAGTTTCATCGACTGATCATGCTCATTTTGGACAACCTGTCCCTTACACCATGTTTAAATATACTCATACTCACCCACAATGCTTCATATTTAACGGCTTGTCCATTCTGCACGCGATTTTGATTCTTAAGTCTTGGTCTGGCAGGTTCTTCGGTACGGTCATGCGATGCCATTCTGGTGCCTAGAAATAAAATATAACGTGAAAAAGAATATTTTATAAGAAGGATGGGGAATGCAGATTTGCAATTTCGATAACTTATTTTATGTAATTTTTCCGTGTGTAATTTTTTTAAGGCACCTAAATCTGAGGCATCTCTTTTCGATACTTCAGGTACAACTAGTTTAGCTCCTCTCATAATACAATATTTTGGATTATCAGATAGCGTGCTGATACCATTTGATGCTCGATCAATGGCATAGCAATTTGGTGTACTTAGGTAATATCACCAATTATCGACGTTAGATGATGACACAGAAAATATAATAGTTGATGATGAATAATATAGTATACTACTGGTCTACGCCCCCATTGTGTGAGTGCAGTAAGACCCTTCAGTTGTTTCTTACCTTACTGGACAATGGCGTAGGCCTCAACACGACTTTCCCCAGTTCCTTGTCTTCCAAAGCAAGCATACCAGGGTTTTCAGTATATAGCTTTACTTTGACAGCTGGAAGTGGTTGCGTGATGCTGAAGTCACCTTGAGTGTCCCACCTAGCAATAACATTGTCATTGAATTCTTATATATTTTTTTTATTATGCCAACCTTACCAATTCACAAGTAATTCTAAATCTTAACTCTATATGTAACTACTATAAACAAAAATATTGACCTACAGGCTACCTCTTCTTTGACCGCATGCTCAAGAAAATACTCTTCTCGTGCAAATCCTGTACATGTCGGAGTTCCACAAGGAAGCATTTTGGGGCCACTATTATTTATTATTTATATCAACGACATAGTTAATTTGACATCTTATAATAAAATGATTCTGTTTGCTGATGATTGCACAATTCTTTACTCTAACGAAAATGACATTCAAAGTAGTATTTCAGAAATTATAAATTGGTTAGAAACTAATAATTTGAAGATTAATCTAAGCAAAACAAAAATTATAAATTTCAAACAAAGAAATCCCGTGCCACTCAATTCTACTGTAGAGCACGACTCAACAGTGATTGGGCAAACAGATGAAACTAAATTCTTAGGCCTTCATTTAGATTACAACATGAGCTGGAAATCTCATATCAATAGTTTATGCGAGAGACTCAACCAAAGCTCTTTTGCTCTGCGCAAACTTAGCAAAATAGCCAATCGAAATACAGTTTTAATGGCTTACCATGGACTTGTAGCATCAGTATTAAGATATGGTATAATTTTCTGGGGAAACGCGACCGGTATAGATGCAATATTTAAAGCACAAAAACGCTGTATTAGAGCTATCTGCCACTTACGACGAACTGATAGTTGTAGACCACATTTCATAGACTTAAAACTACTAACATTTTCATCGTTGTATATTTTTGAGACTGTAATGTTTGTTCGTACCAATATGCATCTTTTTTCTCAAGTCAAAAGTACTCGTCGACAGGACAAACTGTGTCTACATTCCTGTAAAACTGCACTGCTTCATAAAAGTATAGTTGGAATGGCACCAAAACTGTATAACGCTCTTCCTAAAGATATAATCAATATTTCTAGTCTGGACTCTTTTAAAAAACAACTTCACAAGTACTTAGTTGACAATGCCTATTATAATTTAAGGGAATATTTTTCGAAGAAAAAATCTTAGGTTTAAGTTTGACATTTTCAGATTTATATTTAACAATTTATTAATTTTTATTCCTGACTGATTTGTATTTCTTTTTTTCGATTCTTCTTGTTTAAATTTAATTTTTAAGGTATTTTTCTAAAAATTTGCATGCTAAACCAAAATTAGCAAAACATGTACATGATCACTTTATATTTTTGTACCACCTCTGTAATCCTTACCATGTTTTCGCAAATAAACGATTCTGATTCTGATTCTGATTCTGATTCTGAAAATCTGACGATAGGAGTTCATAGCAAAATCTCATTACTGTGATGAAGTTCACAACTTATTTACATTCTGCAACCCAAGTAGCTGCCTCACGACAGCGGTCTTTCCAACGTCCGTGAGCACGTGTGGACTATAAGCACCCAGTAAGTCATCATCATCAAGACTTCTTCTGCTGGACGAAGACCTCTCCGAAATAACTTCATGACGGACGACCGATCTTATTTACACAAATAATATTACAGTATTTAATAATAATACTTACATAGGTTTAGACGCCTCAGCTTGGTCTGTCTGCAATTTGTCTCCTCCTTCAACTTCCATAGTGCAATATACTATCCGATTGGGAGCCAGCGACTTCAGACCTTTGACTTCCATAACTACCACCTATATATCGTGAAACATTCATATAAAATGTATTAATACTAATTTCTATGGCCTACCTATTTCGCTTATAAAATTTAAGCTCACCAATTTTAAACTTCATCATGATTTTTAATGTATCAATGAGTAAAAATCTTATGCCCGGAATCGCTAGTTTAACTAAAAGTCTCGCAAATATTTTCAATCTTTATAATGTAGTTAATTTTTACAACAAATAAGTGTGATCATCTGAAGAATTCTAGAAAAATATTTCGTTGATTTCACGTGCTGGTTCTTATTTTTAAACCGAATTCTTGATTTTCATAGTAAAATTAATTTCTCAATTCATCATTTTACTCGTTTTACCTGAAGACGTGTTTTACTATTAGTTTCTGTAAACTCATCTCTCTTAGTAAACTCTTTACCTCAATTTGGAATGTCAAAACAACATCCATTTTTGTGAGTTGCGTGTCGACATCGCCTTCTCCTTCCCCTCCTGTCAGTTTGTTCGCCAGTGAGCCTTGCGATCTGAAACACAGCTGCTTACTCAGCCTTGCGCTTGGTTCTGGTCCCGCATTTCTATTTTGATACCACCACCATTATTTTAACCACCACCAGTGTTAATCATAACATTGTAACCAATCGAAGATATTCCATCACCAAAATCATCATCATCGAATTCAAGTGTACATTAAGCATTCTCAATTTAAATTTATTTAAGCAAAATAGTGATTGTACGATATTAAATATTTTAGATATGAATATAGTGGCAACATATCCGAAAGACAATCGATGCAAAATTATAGGACCAGTAGAATCATACAAAAAAGTAATAGGTACAGATTAGGATCCAAGACACAACAAAGGTAACAATTTCGAGGATAAAGGTTGGGAGTCCACAATCAAAGGGCATTTAAGTCAAAAGGTTTCAAATATACATCAGCATTGCATGGTGGTTTTAAAGGTATTTTATCGAACCATGGTATCCATCACCAAGCCAAGAATGATTAAGCAAGACAAATGAAACATTACAAAGTTACTGTCACACATAAATCTAAAGCTAAACTAAGTGTTAAATGTGTTTAAAGGGTGATAAAGGTAATTTTTGTTAATACACAAAATTACCCTCAAAATATATATTCATACATACAACAAAGTTTGGAGAGGTAGAGCCCAAATATTTTGTATATTAACAAAAGCATAATACGTAGCGGAAATATGGGAACTAATATTTCCGTATGAAGCGAAGCCCTACTTTAAGGCGAAGCTTATATATTAGTTAAATTATTCTTGTTTGCTTTTACGTGAAATCAAAATTGAAGATAAAAATGTTAGAAAAGTAATAAAAAACAAAAAGCGAAGTGAAAGTGATAGTAATAAAATAGAGAAAATAAAGCTGTGTCAAAGCACTTATTTTTGAATATCTGTATTTATCTTAGGTTGTTGTACTTAATTGTTAAATTTATAATGCTAAAAAATTTATTGCTTTCGTTAGTGTTTCTACAGTATCGTAGCTACTTCTTTAAAATCTATACAAGCTGTTAAAATGGCAAAGTGTTCGTGGAAGCTGTCCTTTGTTGTCACTTGACATTTATTTGAACTTAGCAATGTGTTGCGTTACTAGGTTTATATTACTTTTTTTCTACTAGCATTTATTTCTAGGATATTGCCGTAATAGCCCAATGGTCATGTCGTGTTTGATTGAAGATTTGGAAAATATTGTTTGGGTATCATTCTTATGTCTTAGGTATAATTGCTACTAAATGTTTCACTAAGTATAATGGCGTCAAATATATTATGTATGTATGTATGTATTGTATTTATTTCATACTATTGTGAATGTTTAGTTATGTTTATTCGTAAAAATTCTACGATCTTCTTATTTCAAGTTATGACTACATTTCTCTTTTTAGGTAAATACGTAACAGCTTTGAAATGTTATATTACATTTCTTCTTATGAAAACTGTTCCTCTCACATCTCTCTCAGTGAATCTTTCAAATATTACACTTCTGTCATTGATTTATGTTTCGTTTCACATGTTTACTCATTTCTCACACAAACCATCAGACTATTTGCGGCTTAAAAATCTATTACAAAAAATATTTGACCACATTCTAAATTACGGTACTATGAAGCTCTATACTATCAAATTCTACAGTGGTCTTATGACAACAGGGAGCTTAGTCTTCAGGCCAAGTGGGACACGATCCTTGCTACGCATACACGTGCGTAAATGATCAATTCTGTACTCATTACTTGTACTTCCTTCTTTTCCGGAAAAGTGCCAGGGAAGAAAACCAAAATAGAAGATGAACAGGGTGTCAAACACTGGATGAACTTCTAAAGTTGATGTAAGGTTATAAAGATGGTTGAGCACATATTCTTAGGAAATATAATGTCAAAGAACAAAATCACACAAATTGAGACTCGACCGATGACTTTCATCATTAGTAACACCTGTCTTATGAAACAACAGTTAAGTGGTTCTCATGTCGTCCGTGTGGGTATTGTGATTTTCTTCTTTGTAAAAGTAATCTTACATGGGAAGTGTTTCATAAACTTCTAACTGTCAATGTATTAGTTCAAATAACTACAGAGGATATTGCAAGAAAATGACT
The DNA here is from genome assembly GCA_947532105.1 of Athrips mouffetella. Lineage (NCBI taxonomy): Eukaryota > Metazoa > Arthropoda > Insecta > Lepidoptera > Gelechiidae > Athrips > Athrips mouffetella. The sequence goes on along the minus strand of OX383981.1, from coordinate 14,041,816 downwards.
GAACAATGTCAAGAGAATAATGTGCTCAGTCAAAGATGTTTTGAGACTATAGTCCTATCGATTCTAACTTATATTTCGAGATGTAAATGATAAAAAAACGTTTCATCCATTATTAGATTAGAAAACCAAACTATAGTGCAAGAAAGATGATAGTTTTTAACATTTCTTCATATTTTTACTTTAAATAGTTTCTTGCTTGAGTAACATTTTAAATTTATATTAGAGCATATAAATGGTTATGAAGCTGAAATAGAGAATGCCTATCAAAAATAGAGAACAACATTTTAATAGGTATTTGGGATTTTCTATGCTTTTAAATGAGTACTATAATATTCTGCTGAAAAGTAATGATCTCCAAACTTTCAAACGCCTTCAGAAATAGCATTCTCTATTATATTCATAAAAATATCATCAGTTTTGACCATCGATTTAATTATAACGCAAGCAACTTTATATATCCGAATAACTAAAACCTATTTATAATCTGAAATGTTAATCTAGTTATTAACAAATATTATTAATATTCTCCTCAGATTTTTTCAAACTGATTCATTTCACAGACTTTTCTCAATCGATGGTCAAACTGTTAAAAACACTGACCACACCGAATATAATATAATATCTTTATAGGTACTTGATGCCCACACCAAAAACCACAACATATAATTTCCCAGAAAAGTAACTAAGATTCAATTCTATTAATTTCACAAAACATTTTAAATTAATTCGGTAATATTTTAAACAGAGAATTTAAATAATTAGGATAACATCATTGATTATTTGTTAAAAAATCTTAGTCACTTGTTATATATTTTCATTCTACCCAGAACACATATTTTAGAAGAAGTTATAACTAAAACTAGTTATGGAAAACAAATATAAAGCCACCTCCGCAACAATGATGGATGCTATGTATGTGCTCACTGTGCACCGCCCGCCCGCAAATAAACGCGCAAGCCCAGGCAAGTGCAACAGTAACCTGCCGTTATTCATAGTCTAAGAGTGCAACACAGAAACCAACCACTCTCTCTACACGTGTTTTGCGCATTTATTCGCGGGCGGGTTGGGCGGTGCACAGTGAGTAAATAACATAACATCCATCATTGTTGCGGAGGTGGCTATATATTTGTTTTCCATAACTTTTTGAAATGGAATTTCGCAAAGTAATGCCTGATTCTATTAACTACTTAAAATAATTAAAAGGTTTTCCCAAGACTTTTAGTAACTGTACCCTTCGTGTCAAATTCGTGAACCTATTAAAAGTGACCTCAAGTTCTGATATTGTGTAATATGCTCACTTTAAGATCCATTTTGGGATTAAATTTATCTTTGTCCTTTTCATTCGTATAAGGTCTGAAAAGGACAAAGATACACGGTTTAATACCATGATGTATTGATCCCTCCTTTGCTAAACTCTATAGCAACTGACCTGTGATTATACCGCTTGATTTTGTGCAGCCCGTATTTGGAGTCAGCTCCTCCCTTGGACACTGGGAGTGACTCCAAATTGGCCATCAGCAGGTTGATGGAACTCTTCAACTCTTCGATGTAGAGGGACTCCATCTCTTTCAACACGAACTTCGGCATCAGTTTGCGATTCTGAAAATTGTATTCAGGATTTAATAGTATATAATCCAATCTGGTATCGTAGGTAAAGAACATTTTTGTTAACCATACGAAATAGGTACATTAAAATGTTGTAGACGTGAAGACAACCAGTCTTTTCATGGAAACTGATATTCTCATATTTGTCTATAGTAAACGACTGAAGTGACACTTACTCTTTCCATCTCATTGACCTTCTGCATTCTTCCATCCAACTCTCTTCTTATAGCTGCAGCTTGTTCATCGGCAGAATCCAACTGAAAAATCATATCACTTAAGTCTTTCGAATTTTCGAAGTTAGCAAAACCACAAAGTGTGAGTTGGTTGGTCTTGAGATGTTTAGTTTTTTTTAGATGTTTGCTGATCATTCACGCCTTAACAAAACAAAACAAGACAGATCCTGGAGTTGCTTAATAGTGTGTTTCATCTTAAATTATTAAGTTCATGCAATAGTTAAGTTTTTAATACAACCTCAATAAGTAAATGAATCACCGTCCTTTATGTCTTACCTCGCCATATTTAAAATAGCTTTGATAAACAGAGAGTTATTAAAATATTTATGTTATTTGACTCAAGTGGCAATAACGAGAAACTTACCAGTAAAGCATTGAATAATAGTTGGTGCTCAAACTTCTTGACCCCTAGTATCTGCTGAAACATATCATACAGCTGTTCCTTGCTCAGGATACACTCGGCATTGAGACTTTGCTGTTGAGCTCTTGACGGCCTCTTCGAGTCGTCGTCTCCTGGTATGCCTGTGCGACAAATTTATGCAATTTTATATGATTCTCGTATTTCAAGATTTTATTGGACGATTGCAATATCTTTCTTATCAAACTATCATCGGTTGTTGTTAGTTTCTAATTCATAAGTCAACAAGAACTTCTTGTTGATTTTTATTTAGCGTAACTGTTTTCCAGTTACTATTTTTAAGCTAAGATAAGAAGAAGAGCTTGAAGCCCTTTATTGGTGATTCGGTCTTGCCAGTCATGCCATGACCTAAAATTTGGGTTGTTTAATTTAGTATCGTTCATTTAAATAAATAAAAGCAAAACTAAATTCCTGAAATTAAATAGATTCTGTGTGGGCATTAAAAAGCATAACAATTATATTGTTGTATTAAATCAAGTTCATGACACCAATTCCATTTCAGTTCTTAGTACCCACGGCTTTATCAATGTTAAATTCTAGGATATTTCGGTTAATCTTGCGTTTATACCTAATTAACTTAAACAATCCTAGTATTTTCCGGTAATCACTAGAATTTACAACAATTCACGAGTCTGCAGTCACAGATGACATAAATGGAAGAAACGGCTATAAACTTTCACGGTGACATTTCAAATCAGACACGACAAATCATCGAAAAAAGAAGCAGAAATTTGTGTGAAAGCAGGCGGTTAACATACACAACTTACCTTGTTAAGGCTAGATAAAAACCATATAAAAAACTTCAAAGCCTTAACAGTGATCATAGCTGCATAATATAAAATTACGATAGAAATTGAAGTCAGCTTTAATTAGAATAAACAAAAAGCAATTAACGTGAAACAAAGCTAGCCGTTATATGAAGATTTTAATTTTAACAGTGTTGAATTAAAATAGACTTCAAAATCCAAAGAACAAATACACCAACAAAGCAACCAGCACAAGACAGAAGCCGCATTCATTAAAGGGAGATAAAGAAATGAAAAGGAGAAAACACATGTTACACACTTTCGTGTGATACCTGTTATTCCTGCTCAGGGTGTGTGAGAGAGACATGTCGTGAGAGAGAGGGACAGAAACACAGACAGTAAGACAGATGCAGGCGACACACATGTAGGTACATTTAACATTAACACTGTGATTTATGATTGGCCAGACTCATTTATATAAATATACTAATTGAAATATTATAGTAAGAATAAGGTGCTTCTTTGTAATAATATGGTGTAATTACTTTAACACTATATATTGTCAGATTTCTATCTTGCTAAAATTAAGACAACTTAACAATAAAATTATTAGTTTTATTAAAAATAACCCTATTGTGCAAATTCACTCATACATGCGCAGTGATACGCCGTTAGTAACTGCTCCGTGGGTGTGCGAGTGTTGCATACGCTATGCGTATTATGATCAGCCCAACGCTAATACAGGTTGATCACATTTTAGCAGCGAACTTACAAGTATGTACAATCAGGAAAGCTAGACAACGTGCCATTAAATTTAGAGATGTTAAAGCGAATGTCATTAAATGTACGGAATGATATAATGTGTCAAATGTCATCCAATACATTTCATGGCGTTTGCTTTCGTCAAATGGCACATTTTCAAGTAATCGTACTGTTGATTTTAATACCTTCTGAATTTTCTGGCCTTTTTAAAAATTGCTGCGTTAGAAGCACCTTATAAGGAATATTTTTTTGCAATATTAATATAAGACTTTGACTCTAAAAAATAAATGTGACTGACCATACCAGTAGACGAACCATAACAACGTACACTTTAGTAAATATCTATGACATCACTTTAATTTTATATGTGTAGTTTTATTTTCTACGTACTAACAAAAATGGTTCAACCACTAATATACCTTTATTTATTATTCAGGTACGTGATGGCAACATTCACTTTAATTTCAACGATTATGTTTGAAAAAGCTGTATGCAAACGTGCAAATATGCAAGATTACTGTAAGTACGGAATTCAGTCACGTATTATTATGCTTTTGTCAATAAAACATAATCTTCGAACTTAAGATTTTATTTCAAACTAAAAGTGATATTGCAACATTTTATACAACTTAATATTAAGGACAAAATAATCCATGATTGTATTTTGTTAGAGAATAATGAATGGTACATTTGTATACTTTAAAATACAGAAGGTGCAAATATAAACCTTTTACATTAAAGTTACAGGTGAAGTTGGTTAGTAAAATGACGAAAATAACGAACAATGCTAGACATCTTTGTAAGGACAATGTAGGCTCAATAATGAAGTCTGATGAAAAAGTGACTCCAAAGTTTAAATAGCATCCAAAGTAACTATCTTTTAATATCAAAAATATTTATAATACCTTTATTTTAAATTTGAATGAAAAGGGTAGGAACTAGGAATGTTACAATATCACTTAACTATCGCCGAGTTAAGTACATCATACAATGAGTAATCAGGCAATGGTGGTTAATCTAAAATTTTGTTCAAATTTATACCAATAGTTTCCGTCAGGTGCATAGAGGATGGATTAGCATTTTTAATCAGTAATTTCATATCGATGCTGAGATATTTTTTTAAGGATCTTAAGAAGAATTGATTTATTAATGTTGCAAATCCCTTGAGCATTTCAAATTGTTGAAAAACAACTCAGCATCTATTTGGTATATCTGTTTGATAACCTCAAGTCAGGCATATTCTACCAATGCTAAAATTGAGGATATTCAGCAATACATATGATTTAAGCAATTGTGGCATATGCTTGGCCTGAGACACAAAAGTGGTGCCAGTGACCAGGATTGTATAATGTTCACTAATGACCACAGTTCATACATACACATTCAACGGCTTTGCAAGCAACACAGCTTTGACACACACTGCTGCATGCTTGGTTATAAGGTCTGATCGCACTATACTATAACGTGTCGATTACCGCTGCATTTCTGCAATGCTAATCATTTTGTACCACCATGTTCATTGGGTATAAAACAATAAAAACGCAAAAAAGATTTTTGACAGTTGGCACATCATTCTTTTTAGGGGCATTGAAATGCACTTACGGGTAACCAAAACGACTCGTCTCTACAACCCAGGCGCGTATTTAAAGACGAATGATTATGATATTATTATTAATTATTTAAGCTTTGCATTTTAAACTTTAGGATGCAGTAATTGCTATAAAATCTGATTTAGTAATGATTTTTTTAATGACTGCTTTGAACGCAAGCTTGCTTAGTTGAGTCGAATTGTTTATCCGCACGTATCAAATATTATTATATAAGTCAAATTTACCTGTTCCTTTCATGATGCAGTCAAATTTAGCTAGCCAAGATGTTAAAACCGTTTCTTTACTTAATCCATCAATTTCGGGCAAAGACCTGGGAAAAATAAATCAGTAACTAGCAGAGATTTAGTTATTATTACGTCGTTTTTCGTATTCAGTATGTTCAATACAAAATTGTTAAAATCCTGAACTGGGTGCTTATAAAAACTATAAGTAACAAAAACTTGTTGTGTACACTACTTATGAGGTGAATAATAAATAATGTATCGTTCATATACTTGACCTACAGAATGCAATTTTGAGTCATTAGACAATAGTTTTAATTTTTTTCTTTTAGACTGATTTTTTCCATAGACAAGCAAGGAATCGTCCAAATAAACATCAAAAATTTTAAGAAGGTACAGAACTTAATATCTCCTAAAACATATATATTAAAATTAGTATCAAACCTGACTCTCTTTTCGATATTATTCCGGAAGACTTCACGAAAATCATGATGGGAACACGCTCCAGACTTGACCATTTGCTCAACACGTTCCGATTTCAAGAAGACATCGTGGTACGACTGTACTGCGTTTTGGAATGCTTCGTCTGCTAGGATCTGAGTCTCGCCTTTGAGGAATGCCTGTAAGCATTTATTTTATTTCGTATGTCTTTCCCCATTTATTGCTCAGTAAGAGCAGCAGAAGGCATTACACATTTTATAGAAACGATTGTGGCAGGAAAAGAAGAGGGAAGAAGAGGATCGAAATCTGCTAACGAATGAAGAAGAGGGCAGGGGTGTATACATACTACGAGCTGGAGAACCTCATACAAGAAAGAGATAGATGTAGATAGTATTTAGTTAGTAGCAAGGACATAATATTATTATCTGATTCCTTTTTACCTGAAACCTAGCCTGGATTGTCTCCAGCTGATGTGGCGTCAACTTCGTGTGACGCCTGGTCATGTCAGTTGGCTGCTTTGCATTGAAAGGATGCGCGACACATCTCGAGACGAACACGTACAGCTGAAGCCGACGTTTCTTGTCCTCTTCCAACTTTTCTATCTTCTCCTGTGGCGAAAAGAAATGAAAAATGGTTTCATGTTTTGCTCATCTTTTCGTATTCTTATAAGAAGTGTCATCGATTGGATGGACTTGATCGTTCATACTCTACGAATGCTTATTCTTGTGTACGTCACTAAATACTCGTGATTTAAAAAGTTTCACAAAAACAGTCATATCTTATTCTTATAAATTTGGGATCATCCTATTCCATTTTACAATTTCAACAGTACTCCTTATCTCGTTATTTTCGAATACTATGGATATTACATAATAATATTTCGTATATCTATGACTCATTAAAAAACAAATTATCATTTTGTTAGGTATTTGTATGTTTCAGTTGGTAAGGTCCCTGAAGATATTATTATAATTGTGTAGGTAGACCTTTTCCCTCAATTAACTTTAACGATATGACCGAATTAAAAAGCCTGAACTGGCATATATTAAGGGTCTACCTGTTCGTTCACGTGCCTTTTAATTATCAAAATATTACAAAGTTAATGGTAATGTACAGTAAACTTGTTTGCTTACGATTGAGGAAGCACACAAGCCAAGACATACCTTAGTAAATATCCAAGCGATTGAATGATTCATTTGTTATTTTATAGGAATCCAAAAATATAAATATCTCACCGTGTAAGTACCTGGGGATCTTGAAAAACGTAAACAATTATCATAATCAGTTATAAGATACTTGCTTCTAAACATTCACGTCCAATAAGGTGTTTTCAAACATCTTTTGGAAGTTTTAAGCTTTTTCTAATACAATGTAAAAATTGTTTTATGAAATAAAGAATTGAATTGTTCGACTAGATAGCGCTGCTAGTCAGCACTAGGAAAAAACCGGCCAAGTGCGAGTCAGACTCGCGCCCTAAGGGTTCCGTACCTATCTACCATATGATATACTAAACGCTTTTGCTCTTTGATTTTAAAAACTCCTTGACCATCCAACTTGACCCCTCTTTTATAGAAAAGTTCTTGAAACGGGAGCTCACCTTAATTGGTTACTTTTAGTTGTGAGAAAAATCTAAATATTTAATGATTTTAGACTTTTCCCTTTAATTGTAATGTGAGACCTAGCTTCTTCCCAAATTTCATAAATTTAGGTCAACGGGAAGTACCCTGTAGGTTTTGCTTTTTTGCATAAATGTATGGAGATGAGGACATAAAAAGCCATATCTTTTGATTGCGTGGTTGTAAAAAACTGAAATTTTCAGATCTTGCGTGGTTCATGGACCTTAATATTATTTATCAATTTCAACCTGATACCTTTTCTCGTTCGTGAGAAAAAGGGTCTTGACAGACAGACAGACACACAGACAGACAGACGGACAACAAAGTGATCCTATAAGGGTTCCGTTTCTTTATTTTGAGGTACGGAACCCTAAAAATATACACTGATACTGAACGTTCACCCAGTATGAAAATACAGTTTGATCGTTACTGTCACAGTCCGTAATATATTTTCTTCTAATATGATTTCATTAAGTTTAAAAAAGAAATTACCATCAATTAAAAAGAAGTTACCATCAATTACCAGTGATCAGCGTACCACACATCGACACTTAAAAAACGTAGTTGATAAACTTTAAGGAAAACTCCCAATTACACATCGCTGTCAGAGTGACAAAAAATACTAAGTAAACACAACAGATAAAAAGGTAGAACAGTATGCAATCTGCATTAAACTGGTGATCAACTCATTTGTACTGCAGTTCGAGACCACAACAGCGCTGATTTTCAGCTGGCCGCCATAGCAATGGCAGATGGTCAAATTAAAAGAATTTCAGCCAAAATGTATCTCTCTGTTTAAGAGCCACCGCGCACTAGCGATTTTTTAGTTGGCCGATAGTTTGATCGTTCTGGGAATCAGTATGTACCCCTATGGTAGTGCGCGAATTTGTCGGTCCATTTATCTATAGAAAGTACGATTGCGACTAAACTGTCGGCCAACTAAGAATCGCTAGTGCGCGGTGGCTCTAAGTACCTGGGGATCTTGGTCCTTATCAGAATGGCTGGCACCAGAGGGACTGGGCGACGGCGCAGGCGCTTCCCCGGAACTGGCACTCCCGGTGGACGTCCTGCGCAAGAACGATCTACACGATCGGACGTATTAAGTTTTCAATGTAAGTGAACACTGTCTTCATAAACTGATTTAAATCTTTCATGCTCTTTATTTAAATCGACCTATTCGATTTATCACAAAGGCTATCAGTGCCTTGCGAAGAAAGGGTAGTGGCGAGCGAAGAAAAACATCTACCAATTAGATCGCTGCATTATCACGTCATCGGAAAAATAAGCTATCTTATTAGTAGATCATTCCTTCTTCGTTTTCAACTATTCAGAATTAGTAGTTAATGTGCCATGTTTGTATACAAACTATATTTTACAGTTAGAGAAACATGTTTTAGTCAGTTTATGTAGACTTATGGTAAATGTAATGATTATACTAGCTTATAACTACAAATTACTATTAAGGTCATATAAAATACCTTATAAGCATCTACTTTAAGCACTGCATGATTGAAATAGTATTCATGCCGTTTATTTTTTTTTTGTTAAATTTTCATTTGTTTATTCTACTACTAATAAGCTTGGCCTATATAAAAATGTTCTGTGAGTTGAAATGGCCATGAGAATTCAGAAAAAGTTTAAAAATTGGTAATAGCTAACTACTTTGAAAAAGTTTTAATGTTAGAATCGGTTAGACACACTAATTTATAGATTTTTCAATATACCTAAAATTACGTGTCTGGCCGTTCCTAGTATACTTGTGGACAACTAAATCAAGTCACCTCACCTAGAGAAACTGTCCTGGGAACATTTTTGAACTATTTTTTTTGTAATAATCTTAACACGAGAAGATAGTCTTTTCAATATTATGTAGTTTCAAGGTGAGTCGATTTATTTGCCGGCAAGTATACAACGTGTAACAAAAAGGGTTGAACAACCGTAAAAGATGCGAACCTGCCCATGAAACTGAACCAGAAAATATCGAAATAATAAAAAAAACATCATTAATTAAATAATTGAGTAGTACATTTTGTACGAAATGTAATTCTTTTATATACGGTCGGTACGCTCTCGTCTTTTTTTATTTAAAACTATGTAACGTATAAAAAGTTGCTCAGTTTCACGTGCAGATACACCCTTCAAGATTGTAATACATTTTCTGTTACACCTTTATACCTTGTAACAAAACCTACACTCTAGAGCAATGACTTCGGATCACTTTATTTAAACTCAGCAAGTGACCCGTTTTCATTGCTCGCGAGTGTTGTATAGTAACTTACGCATGTGGCGGTGGTGCGAGGGCGCTCTGTGCTGCCTCTGCTCTTTGCCTAGTGGCCGGATGAAGGGGGGCAGCTAAGGGGGCGGTTGTTAGTGGACTCGGGCCTGTAAGATATTTGATAATATCAGGTTTATCAGGTTACTGGTTGAGCTGAGGACGTTGATTTTAATAATAATTGGACCAATCAGACGGTTGTGTGTGGGTGGGGTGCTGGCACAGTATACAAGATGTTAGGAAAAGTACCGATTTCCTTTTAACCACATGTTGTACAAGTAGAATAAAGTACATTAAACAAATTGATGATAAAAAAATAAATTAAAAATTAAATACTTAATATGAAATAAAGTTATCACAGAATATATATGACCCTATTCTAAGAGTACTAACAGACGATCGGATCGGACTGCTCCGAATTTAGCTCCGGACAACGATTTTGTCCAATAGCGTTGCGGATTGACCCAAACGACAATTTTGCTATGGGGCAAAATCGTGGTACGGAGCTAAATTCAGAGCAGTCCGATCCGATCTATTAGTACTTTACGAATCACAACGCGCACCCGGCGCACCAATGGTAAACAAGCAAAATAAGTACCTACATGCGCGCCGCAAGTCTGGCTAGGGTTGAAACAATTAAATTTGTATATTGATTTTTTATTCCTAATTATTTTTTATTCCTTTTTTATAGTTTAAACATGCTTAATGTTCTTTATTCTACTTACAGAACATGTGGTTTAAAGGAAATTGCTACTTTTCCTAACACCCTGTATTTATCAAGCAGTTTCACAAATTTTAAAGTAAAATCTCTGTTTAATCTAGAGTTGTCACTTTCTGTTTTGATGTCAATATAAGTTTCTTTAACAAATTAAGTTACAGCAATAAATTTACAAGAACTTTAAGTTTAAAGACACTTTGTGCAACTGACACACTATAAAAATTCTTACTATAGAACGTTTTGAAGTGCAATAAAGATTAGCTCATTTGCGGCTTGTGGTAGAGTCAACCGCACGTCGGTAGAAACTTTTTCAAATCTATTACCATGTTATAAGGTCCAAAGTGTTTCTACTGACAAGCTGTTGAGTGTACAAGGGAATAGGCCCCTTTAGACGCTGTTGTTACAGCTCGTGCTGAGTTGGTATTGCCAGTGACGGATGGTGAAAAGTAGTAGACTGCTCCTTTTATCTTTTAAAAATCTTTGTTGAAACTGAAATATTAATTTGGATAACCAAAATCTTTAACTGCATCTTGCGAGACAGATTTATAAGTTCCGTAAAAAAATCGTTTACGTTTTGTAAATTTTTCTTTTTAATGGCAGGCCTGGCAACCTAGAGCTGAAAAAAATATGGTTCCGCTTTTTTTATTAAGCGGTTATTTTCGCAGTTGAAAATGCCATCTTTATTTACCATAAACTATTACTACTTAGTTTTCTACTTTGTTACAATACACTTACCTGAAACTCCCAGTAATCTAAAATTTTTACTAAAAAATGTAATAAAAAAGGTAATAAGATTAATTAAAAACAAAGTTAGTATATTTACCTGGTGATTTACCTGGCAATCCAGCTGTGGACCCTCTGGGGAGCTCAGGTTTGCCTCTAACCGATGGCCGACCCCCTGGCAGAGACCCTGGCGGTACGACTGTAATACAAGCATACTACTGACGAAGCTTACGGCAAAATAATTTGTAGCAGGCGTCAGTTAGGCGTTATCGATTTACGAAAAGAGATAAAAAAGCTTAGGGCCCTTTGCACTAAACTTAAGAATCGCTCCTAACTTGTTTAGAACACTCCTAGCAATACTTTGACGGCCCTTAGGCGAGAACTTGGGCGATTGTTAATTTTAGTGCAAACGGCCCTTAGCTTAATAACTGGGGTATACAACGTGTAACGGAAAGTAGTGATAATACTAAAGGGTGTGAATCTGCCGATTAAACTGAAGGATTTTCCCATAAAACATATGTCATAGAAAAAAATAAATTCTTGACCTCCCATAGAAACTGCATCGGCTGATGGCGCATTTTGTATGGGAGGTCAAATTTTGTTTTCGTATTTTGACCTACGTTCCTTGGGAAAAGTTGTTCAGTTTCATGGGCAGATTCACACCCTTTAGTATTATCACACCTTTCCGTTACACGTTGTATATTTAGGCTCCTAGCTAATTTTTTATTGGAACAGAACAAAACTGAACTACCTTTCCAAAATGTCAAAATTCAGAAAATAATTTCGCTTTTTTTCCTGTGATTCTACTAAAACACTAAAATTGGGGATATATTAGGGGAAATTTTACACAAGGTCATCTGATCGTGTACTATGGGTATCAGAGACTGATATACATACATAAATAGATAAATAACACCCACACACAGTTGTGTTCGTCACACAAATGTTTGCCCTGGTCGCGGGCTGAACCCGCGGCCCAGGGCGTAGAAAACAAGCTCTTTACCAACCACACCAACGGGCTAGTTCTTAGAGTCCATGTTTGTAATTTACAGCTGTCAAATGTAAGAATAATGAATGTCAGTACCAGTAGCAGCAGGAGTAACTGTACTCATGACCTGATCTGACGTAACATTTAAAGCCCGCGTCACACAGAGGCGGTAGCGGAAGCGTTCCGGGGCCGGTATTTTTTGTAAAGTATGAGTTCTTATGCACCCTGTCACATTGAAAAGCGGTCGCGGCGCGGTATTTTGTTCCCGCCAAACCGCCCGCTTTCGCAATCATACCGCCTCTTTGTGACTTGGGCTTAAATCAGTCAGTGTACATTTATTCTTAGTTTAATTTAGAGATACATATAATGCTTTTTCACCTTCCGAATTCTCCGAACTCTTTCTGCCCTTTCTACGGGAGTAGAAAATTTTGTGAATTCCTTAAAACAGTTTGTCGTTCTTTCTATCTCGCTATCTATACTTCTATCTATGCATGCCATTTTTTGTATCTAAAAACCAAAGATCTAATAGCACAATATTATTATATTTTGCCTTAGAAAAGAAATCAAATACCACATAGCTAGCACGCATAAAATTGCTTAAAAACTTCTCGCTTTAATGTTACTCCCTACTTTTATGCTACGATCTAAATAAGGCATTTTATTATTTTATATTTACTTAAAGAAATGATAAAGTTCATAAATTATCACTCAAAAAAACATAATTAATATTTATTACGTCTACCTATATGAAACCAAAATTGTACAAGCACAAGGGATGATAAAATATTTTTTAACGGAACTTGGGTAGAAAACGGGTAAATTGGTCGTCAAATTGCCGCTACAGAAATTCTAACAAAACTGGGGAAGTCACACAAAGTGATTTTTGTTTGACAGTGTCTCCACTGGCAATCAAACCCAGAACCTCCAGATCGAGTGCCGAACGCTATAACCACTATACCACGGATGCTGCCGTTGACATCGGGCAGGAACAATGTAGATTAGTTGATATAATAAAGCGTCTTCGATATAAACTAAAAAAAACGACGTGGTTGTAATTTTCGATCTACACTTCTGGTTTTAAATTACTTAAATTACCTATAATTCATAAAAAATATGTTGATGTGGCATAAAGAACTCTAAATAGCAATGGTCAACTTATTTGTGTAAGACCAATGGCTATGCTTACTCGTATGTTATGACATAACTACTACTAAACTAATAGACTAAGGGCTGGCAGTCGGTAACCCTACCTCATCGCATACCATAAGTAGCAACTAATTTGTTTTGAAAAAAAACTGCATTGTCTAGGCGCACGCTGGCAAACTTTGTACAATTAAGAGCAGATCAAACTTGACACTTGCAGCGTAACTTTAGCCCTAGCAGTTATTGAAATAAGAACGGTACAAAGTCCAATGCGTCTAACTTGCCGTGCAAAAAATGATTCTTTTTACTCATCCACAAGTAAAGTATGTTCTGCATGCAGGATTTTTTATCCACCCGTTTCCCCTCTTATTCGTTATCAACAGGGTTGCCTCACTCATACTTTGTGAGTTAGCATTAGGTACTTGAAAAGGACTTTGTGACTTACTAAAGTATCAGGATTAGGCAATGCAACCCTGTTTATTTTGGTAGTCTTGCATTTAGATAGGTATTATTAACTTTATTACTTGGTAAACATGGTAAAAAAAGTTTTTTACTGACTGCACGCACGACAGCAAGGAAGTGTAAACAAAATCATTATAAGCTGAACTAGCGCTACGCTACAAAAGCCGGAAGGTCAAAGTGTTTACACTGACGTGTGGCCGTGTGTACAAAACAAAGTCAACCCAGTTTTTTAGTTTCAGCTTTTTATGCACCACCCTAGGGTTGGTTGCTTTTGGGTATGCGATGAGGTAGGGTTACTGACGATCAGCTCTGCACCTATGAACTAAACGAAAATATATCTTTTACCTGGTAGTTTGGATGACTTTGTCTTGTGTTCGTCATCGGTATCCTCCTCGGAAGAGCTAGGGTCGATCATGGTTTAGCTCTGCGAAGATAAAAATATCTCATATTATTTTACACAGGGTTTTAAAAAATTGTGTAAACCTCTGGCGTTTAAATACAGCCACTTTTGTTCAACGAATTTTTGAATTTGGCAATAAAAGATTTGTCATACAAATTGAACGGATAAGCTGATATGCATGGAGTCGAATTTTTTTTTAGAGAAATTACACGAATTTTTTAAAATCCTGAATATTTGAAATAGTTTATTCGAAAACGAGGGGTAAGTATGCCTTTCACCAGAGGTGTGATATGTAGTTAACCTGTAAGCTGGAAAAAAACCAACCAATAGTATTGCACCCCCAAAAAAACTTTTAATAGGTATCACGGATTAAAACTTGTATGGAATGACTTCAGTATTGACATTTATGAATAATCAAAACTGTTAAAAAAATAACGTTTTTCCATCACAAACTATTGGATCACACTCATAAGACAGAAATTAATTCTGCCTAAAATTTAAGCTCTATGGCCAAAAATCACCATCATTAACTGCGAGTGGCGAGTGCCAGTAGCGAATTATTCTTTGATCTAAAAGGTTGCCATTGATCTAAAAGGTTTATAATAAAATGAAGGAACGTTTTTGATAAAAAGCCTAGGTTTTTGAGCCAACATTTTCAACAACAAATCCCTAGATTTGTTTAGCACGAGCTAATTAGTCCGCGCTGAATCAGCGGCGTCTTAAGATTCCTCAAGCTGCTTGCGACATTTTTACTCCGTGTACTAAAAAACGGCTGTGTATTTACGTGCCACCAAATTTGAGTAAATTTTTACCAAATAAATGTTCACCTAATTTTGTTTACCAAAATGATTAAATGATTACCAAATTTGCTTCTGGCACTTCGCCGGCCGCTGCCGCGGCACGCTCACTCCGCTCGCTCGGCTCGTGACCAAGATAACCTAACACAACCTAACCGAACCGGCTAATTTTGACCAGCATAAATTTGGTAACCAATTACCCAAATTTGGTGTACATCCATCCATTTTGTCTAAAGTGTATTGGGGTATAAAAAAATATTTTGGAAATCATTAAATTTATAGCCCTAAAAACCACTTGGCGCTTCGTGATTGAAGTGATTCTACTTTTGAAAACAAGCAACTTTACCAATAAAAAAAAAATGTTTTGCTCTCCATACTAAAAAAAGATATTTTTTTTTATTACAATTTGTATTCTTCGGGAAAGTTGGCTGTATTCTTAAACAACATGGTGTCTCGTAAATGGAACGACAAACTTTAATTATGTGTTTACAAGAGGATATCCATCAACTTTTTCCTCTTCGACTTTTAAAATTCGACAATGGGAAACATGCACGATTTTTTTTTTATTTATTCTCATTCATGTAATAAACAGTCTTGTAAAAATATTTTTTGAATAACTATAATATTAAAAAAGATATATAAGCCATCGAAGATTTGTTTCTGTCTCTTTCTCGCAAAACGAAATTTAATATGGAGTTTATATGGCCGTAGTGCATTGTGACGTCACTATTCATGTCGGATCTCTTTGTCTACTTAGTAGTTTTAAATTCTTAAATGATTTACATTTTAATTTTACTATTTGTCATCTCTACTACGGTATTTTCATATTTTGTTAATCAATGCGACAAAAAAAAATTATGCATTCTCCCTATTTCTACTCGACTCTTCGACAATTTTTTTTTAAATTCTTTAAGTTGTTGGATTCGCTCTTGTAAACACATGATAAAAGTTTGTCCTGCCATTTACGGGACATCGTGTATGTATAATCACTGGGCTTTGGGAGCGAAACCAAGAAAAATTCTCGTTGTATAGAAAATACTTATTTCGCTCGTGGCCAAACCGAGACTATTGCTTTTAATAATATATCTAGCCTTTTAAATCCCCATATGAGACAGAAACCCTTTGGCGGCGTTAAAACTTTCGCCACTGTTGGTTGGCCTGATGTAATGTACGAGTAATTAGCTCTTAAGTAACCACCCTTTTAGAGCAGAGGAAAGTAATTTAAGTAAGTACAGTCAAAAGCAGGTTCAGCTTGACACTCGCAGCGCAACTTGATATCATACGACTATTGGAATAAGAACGGTGCAAAGTACAATTTGTCAAGCTTGACGTGCTCTTGATTGTACCTGCTACTACTATTAATTCCGTGCCCTATTCCATTACAGCTGTTAAAACTTGGAATTAATGTACGATCTTAAAATTATGTTTCGAAACATAAAAAAATCGTCTTTAAAATAGTAATATGGATAAGTAAATAAAACTAAGCAAGTATTTCCCTTACATACTGTGGCCACCAACAACCGCGGACCATGGTGCCAGCCGCAAAGCTAACAAGCGTGGTGACCGACCATGTACTCAAAATTGTACCACGCGTTTTAGCTGGTACGGTCAACCGCACGTCGGTAGAAACTTTTTCAACTTTATTACCACGCCATAAGGTCCAAAAGTGTTTCTACTGACGTGCTGTTGAGTGCACGCTTGAGGAAGCTCCCTGTCCTGCAGTGCAATTTTCTTGGAATGTCATGATGATGATAATGAAATGTTTTAAAAATATACCTACATAATATCACGCCTTGTTCCCGTCGGGGTAGGCAGAGACCACAGTTCTCCACCTGCTACGATCTTGACATACTTCCCTTGCTTCCTGTACTTTCATCAATCCTTTCATACATGCTCGTCGGTTTAGGGTACTTTTAACCTGGCCTTTATTCAAAACGTCCTAAATTTGGTCCTGGTACGTTCGCCGAGGCCTTCCCCTTCCAACGTTCCCATTCACTCTCGCCTTGTAGATGTCTTTCGTCAAACTTCTTTCATTCATCATATCTACATGACCAAACCATATCAGCATCCCTTTCTCAATTTTAGTCACTACGTCTTCTTTTACGCCACACCGTTCTCTTATCACACTATTTCTAATCCTGTCACTCAGTTTCACACCAATCATACTCCTCAGCGCTCTCATTTCTACTGCATTAATTATACTTTCATGCATTTTCGTGAGCTTTCACTGCCGTACATCAGTGTTGGTACCAAAACGCCTCTATGAACAGCCAGACGAGCCTTGTGAGACACCTTCTGACTCTTCATAAAAGCATGCAGAGCACCATTCACCATGTTTCCAGCATTCACTCTTCTTACGATATCACTTTCACACTTTCCATCTCTCGTAAACTTAGAACCCAGATACACAAACTCCTTCACTTGTTCGACTTGTTCACCACCTATTAATATAGTACACTCTGTCATACACTCTTCTCTTTCAAGTAGGTACCATTACTTTCGTCTTGTTTACATTTACTTTCACTCCTTTCATATCAAAACCTACATTCATCATTGTTACCATCTCCTGTAACTCGTCAGCAGATGACGCAAGTATAACTTGGTCATCAGCGTAGAGAAGACATTTGATGAGTAACTCATTCATTCTCAGTCCACACATACTCTCTTTCAGATCAGTCAAACAATTATCCATGAATAGGTTAAACAGCCAAGGTGACGCTACACATCCCTGCCTAACACCTTTTTCGATGCTAAACCATTCAGCGTACGCCCCGTTTATTCTGACGCAAGCACTGGTATTCCCTATAGAGATATTTCAGTGCTTGAATCAGATGACCGTTCACCCCATACATAGACAATGCCGACCACAATTCATTCCTCACCACTCGGTCATAGGCCTTTTCCAAATCCACGAACGCACAGTAGACTTTTTGGTTTTTGGCCAAAAACTTTTCAGCTGTGCATCGCAAGGAAAAGACCTGATCTGTACATCCCATTCCCTTTCTGAATCCCGCTTGTACATCCCATATTTTTTCGTCAGTATCTTTCATCACTCTTTCAATCAAAACCTTTGCATATAGTTTGCCGACGACACTGAGAAGATTTATCCCGCGATAATTTTTGCAGTCCTGTTGTGACCCTTTTCCCTTGTACAGCGGCACAATCACAGCCTTGCACCAGTCACCTGGTACTTGGGCGTTCGTCCAACATAGGTTGAAAAGGCGGAACAGCTGACTAGCCACAATGCCTCGCCCAGCCTTCAACATCTCGACCGACACTCTATCATACCTACCTGCTTTACCTGATTTCATACTTTTCATTGCTTTCATGATCTCATCCATACTCATCTCACTTACATTATTCTCATATTCATTCTCATGCATTTCCACAGAATACCTCGGAACGCTGGCCTCTGCTTCTTCTCTCTCAAACGGACTTTCATAATATTCCTTCCACCTCTTCAGCACACATTCTTCACGTTTTATAATACTTCCTTGCTCATGTTCCAAACTTTCCTCGGGCTGTCCGTATGGATTTCCAGAAAAACTTTTGGTTGTTAAAATCAAGTTTTAAAACCTATAAAACCTTCTTGTTATTTGGATAATTCGCAGTGGCTTGATTTTATAAAACACATTAAAAATTATTATTGTCAAATATGCTTAAATCTTGCGATTTGCATTGAGTTTTTGGGGCACAGAATACAATGTAACATTAAGCGAAAAAAAAATCTCATAAAACAACTCTGATAAAATAATAAAAACGAATTTATAACAAAATTTTAAATCAAAACAAATGGCTGTACGCCATTAAAATTACTCAAAGTAAAAAATATGCATTTTAATCGGGCAGTCGCGTGTGGAAATGGTTTTAACCTCAGGTTATAAAACCTAACTGTGAACGAGTGTGATGGCATGTTACGATACGGTGTAATAGGCGTCCTAAAATAGCTTGTTTGCCGTTTTATTTCAAATTGTTTTCTACTTAGTTTTATGATTTACAATCGATTGTAATAATACTTTTGTTTTTTTATGTGATAAGTGTGCAAACGAGCAGGTGGAACACCTGAAGGAAAGTGTTCAGCACCGCCCATAGAGCCCGCTGTCTTTTTGGTCGGCATGACTTGACACTAATAAGACAGCAAAGCACGTTACCCATCTCGAGAACTAAGATGGTGTGTCTCGTTTGCCAGTAATTTCGCTGGCTCCCTCACCCTTCAAACCGAAACACAGCAGTGCAAACACTGCTATTTAACGGCAGAAATGGGCAAGGGGGTGGTACTTCCTCAGACGGACTTTGCACAAAAGCCCTACCACCTTCAACAATAATACTAATCATATACTGTCAAACGAGCAATGTTTGTATATATACAGCGTGAATTTTTATTCGTTTTAAACCCGAAGCCCAGATGATTTCGATAGGGGGTTTTCGGGGCGAAAAATCGATCTATATCTAATCTGGGTCTTACGTCTGGGAAAATGCGTTTTCCTGGCATTTTAAGACTTTTTTTTTAAATACCGCGTTTTAGACAAAAACCTATAGCGCCATCTGTTGGCGGGTAGCATAGCTTGCTCACCCGATATTTTAATGTTACACCCATAATTAAAAAAAGACGCTGACTGACAATATATTTCGCGATTATAAATATGGTCCTTATAAAATAGTGATCATAATTTTAGCATGTTATTTAAACCAGAAAACTGAACAACTTTCGCTGAGGGATAAAACTCAACAACTTTCCATATCGAAATACGGAAACAAAATTTTTCTCATAGAAGTTGCGTCTGTTGATAACGCCCGTGGATAACGCATTTTGTGTGGGAGGTAATTTTTTGTTTTCATGTTTCAACATCATGTGTCTTGGTAAGATGAAAATCATAGGGCCCCATCGACTATTGAGTTTGTTGAAGTAAATGGTACAACAATAAAAGACCCTCAGGTTATTGCGGATGTATTCAATGATTACTTTATTGAGTCAACAAACCAAATAAAAAATAATAACTGCAATTTGATGGCCATTCCTTCCACACATAATAGTTTATTCCTCTTGCCCTGTACGGAAAAGGAAATTTCAAATATAATTCGTTCTTTAAATAACACAAAGGCGGTCGGCTACGATTTTATATCAACTTCTGTTATTAAACATTGCGCATCCTTGTTGGCTCCATTATTGTGTCACTTGATAAACGAATCATTTGAACAGGGCATATTTCCTTCAAAATTAAAGCTATCTCTTGTAAAACCGCTTTATAAGAAAAACAATAAAAGCGATTTGAAGAACTATCGTCCTATAACGCTCATCTCAGTTATTTCAAAAATTTTCGAAAAAGCTATGCATGTTAGAATCACAAATTTCTTAAACAGATACAACATTATAAATGATGAGCAAAATGGTTTTTGCAAGAATAAGTCTACCACTCTAGCTTGCTATACCTTGATGCAAAATGTAACTCAGTATATAGACAGAAAAATGCCAGTAGTTGCAGTATTTTTTGACCTGTCAAAAGCATTTGACTTCGTAAATCACGATATATTACTGTCTAAATGTGAAACGTACGGAATAAGAGGACCTGCGCTGGCATGGCTCAAAAGCTACTTATCAGATCGTCAACAATGTGTAGAGCTAAACAGATTAGATGAAAAGAACGAAGTTATAACTTTCAAATCACAATTAAAAATTAATTCTTCGGGCGTTCCACAAGGTAGCATTTTGGGCCCGTTATTGTTTGTTATATATATCAATGACTTTCCCAAAGCTACAATGCACAAAACGGTGTTATATGCCGATGATATATCTGTTATTATTCCATTTGACTCGAGATTTAAATTTTCTGACATAATAAATGATACAATTGATAAAATTAATGAATGGATAGAATGCAATAATCTAATTATTAATATAGAGAAATCTAATTATATTCAATTTAGTAATTATAAAGCCCATCGTTTCTCTTTTAATATAAAGTGTCGTGGTCAAACGGTACAACAAGTTGAGCAGACTAAGTTTATGGGACTTCATCTTGATCAGTACTGTAATTGGAAAGTACATGTTCAACAAATTTGCAACAGACTAGAAAGGTTCATATTTGCTTTAAAATGCCTTAGACGCACTGCTGGACTGGATGCTGCGCTCACTACATACCATGGTTATGTGGCTTGTGTTTTGAGGTACGGTTTGATCGTGTGGGGAAATTCCACTGATATTTCAAAAGTGTTTATCACTCAAAAGAAATGTGTTAGAGGAATGTGTGGAGTTGGACCTCTTGAGTCTTGTCGCCCGTTATTCAGGAAACTCAGAATACTGACCTTAACCTGCCTGTACATATATGAAGTGGGCGTATTTGTAAGAGCAAACCAACAGCTATTCCCATTACGACCCAATGATAATCCTAGATTACGACCAAGGGATCCAACTCTATTACAGCAACCAAACTGCAAAAGTGCACTTTATAAGAAAAATTGTCACATGATGTGCATAGATATTTTTAATCATATTCCAAGACAAATAAAAGAATTACCAATAAATAAATTTAAATTTGAGCTCCACAAATGGTTATGTGATCAATGTTTTTATAATCTTAAAGAATATTTTGACAAGATTAACTGATTTGTATTTGACATTTTTATGACCGTTGTGACATTATTTTGACATTATTATGATGAATTTTTGATTGATTTCAGAATATCTTAATATTATTTTGTGTTTTAAATGTATTCGATTTTTATTATTATTAAATTTAATTTCAAAGTAGGAACAAACAATAATATTTGCATGCTAATTTGTTAGTGGAACATGTGATACTATGTTTAAAACCTACCAACTCTGTTTACCATGTATCTTTGCAAATAAACTTATCTTATCTTATCTTATCTAAAAGTTGTTCAGTTTCAAGTTGACCTCGCATACAAAATGCGCAGATTATGAAATTCTACGAAACATTAAAATAAATACCTCGAAGACCTAGTTACATCTCAATTTTTTTAGGCGTGATGTTTTGTATGTTTGTATTTTTTTGGCAAATTTCTAATAGTTTAGTGTTTTTATTAAGTTTGTTTACGGTATCCTAGCTTTCAAATAAAACTAGAAACAAAGTGTCGTTCTCTCTTTTTTTATAGCGCCTTTAATTTATATAGCAATTTTGTCTAAAAAGAAAATTGGATTTTTGAAGTGAAAACTTCTGTAGCGGCGCGTCAGATCTGACGAAGATTGTCTATATGTAATATAAATTGTCATGTTTGTCTACGATAGCGCAGTAAATGAATATTGTATGTACTTTTATACTGATAAATAAAACAATTCGTGCGAAATTATTCCCTAACCAATCCAAAATATTCAAAAATGCACAACGTTGATGTTTAAGTTTTCACTTCTGCAAGCACTCCCGGAGTGCAACCCGTCCTTTTTTTATCATAATTTTTAGGGTTCCGAACCAAAATGGTACAAACGGAACCTCAGCAGCCACTCATGCTATCGAATGAGACCTTGCTAGATCAATTTTCAACCCCGAAAAACCCTGTACCTATAGTAAATTTCATCGAAATCTTTAGACCCGTTTTCGAGAAACCGATTCTACAGGATGTACAAAAATCTAATCAAATCTTTATGCCGCTACGTAAATTCCTCTGATAATGAAATTAAGATATAAATTTATCTCTAACTCTCTAACATATTACGTAAGGTACGTATTGGCACTGCAAGAAAATAAATATGCAGAGAAACTTTCTTAAAGAACGTTATTGAGATCCAAGATGGCACCATGCCAAATGTAGCTCTGAGGGTATGGGGAGTAAATTGAATTATGTTTTGGCTTACTCAGCACAAGTAAACAAAGTCGTTGCGACTTGTTAAATTTTCTAGGACATAAATGAAATTAAATATATTTTTTCCATCCGAGAAAAAGACACCCTTGCAGTATTTATGCTACATAGGGTGACTTTTAATTAGTAAAGATATGCATGTACTCATGATACTGAACAACTTTTCCCAAGGAACATAGGTCGAAATACGAAATTTGACCTCCCATACAAAATGCGCTATCAGGTGATGCAGTTTCTATGGGAGGTCAAAACTTGATTTTCGTATTTCAACCTATGTTCCTTGGGGAAAGTTGTTCAGTTTCATGGGCAGATTCACACCCTTTAGTATCATCACACCTTTCCGTAACACGTTGTGCCTATGCAATAACATAAGAATTGCACCGATGACTTTTTCTCGGATGGAAAATAGGTAGTTATTTTCGATACAAGTGCGGAGAGGAAGTAAATCCTGAAGAGTTGTCGCGATATAGAACACGAGATTTAGCGAGTTTTACAATGTATTCACTAGAACTTGTCATTTTAATCAATAAAATAGATAAAAACTTTAACTACTAGAAGTTTACAAGAATTTTTTTTGTAGAAAATGGAGGGAATATCAGCACCTGCGCGTGCACGAACAAAAAGTTTTTGAACAGGTAAGAAGTTATTTATTATTTATTTGCAAGAATACATGTTGATAGAATGTGTATAAGACAAAGGGAATTCATGCAAACTGCCTACTGCTTTGTAAAAGAAAAATATGACGTATTTAATATCTTTGTACATAATACAATCATTATTTACAAAAAAAAAGAAAGTTTAAAAACTTTATATTTATTTGTTGAAAATTTATCTTTTTACTCAGATTTTTAGCTATTAATCAACATATTTCTGAACACAAAAGACTCCTTGCTCTGAACTTGTTATCTCTTGTACAATTAAATTAAAAAGTTACTTTACAATGCATTTACTCGAATAGACGTCAATTGCATAGCAGCAAACCGTGCGGAAAGTGGACAATTCCAGCATGATCTGCCAGCCCGTGCGGAAAACTACAAAAAAATTAAATCAAGCCTTTTCAACACACTTGCTCATAAAACCGCTCTATTTGCACTGAATTAAGGTGCATAATCCAGCTTATTAAACACGCGTGCTTTTTCCATTATTATTACCGCATTTTTTTTATATTTCGGCAAGGAGCAAGGAGTTTTTATGTCTATAAAATTCATAATATTTTCAAGAATAAATATAGTTTGTTCTATAATATGATCAATAAACATTCATTTCATGAAAATATTTATATTTATCAACTTAGTGATAACAAATTCGTCTTTCAAGTAACAAAATATCCCATTTTCAATAATTTGAAGACTAAGCTGTTTGGCAGTTTAGTGAATGATTCCTGCGCGCTCATATACGAGTATGTATAATCTGTGTCCGCTAAAGCAGCGCGCGCCATTTTGTGATGTTTACATTGTGTTTATTGTAATTATTTTCAAAAGTGTCGACTCCTAAAAATAAAAACAGTAAATAATGTGCGTAGTTCCTCAATGCAGAAAATACTAAGAGGCACGAAACACAAGTCTGGAGAATTATGTGTACGTAGAAGTCTAAGGAAAAATACGTAGCTTGTTGTCTACGAAGTTTCCTTCGGTAAAAGAGGTAAGCAAATTTTGCTTGTTTTTATTCACAAGTGTGTTGAAAAACGTCGTAATAAGCACGTGCGCTTTGGTGATTACACTCAAAGGTAAGTGACTGACATTTCAAGAAATTGTTCTACGGCACCTAATTACCTTAAATTCAATCTTTTGCTACGATAGGTCTACGACGTAGTATCCGTATATCAAAGTGCGTTTTATTAAAAGTTGGGTCAGGAATCCCTACTTTGAATATGACCAAGTGATTTTATTTAAGAATAAACTGAAACAACGTAAAATCTTAACCAACTAAAAACAACCGAAAACTATTTTATCTACTCTTATATTCGAAATCCTCAATAATGCGTACAGAAATTGTAGGTTACCATCTTCATAATGTTAATCTGTGCCTAGAAACACTCTT
Organism: Athrips mouffetella; assembly: GCA_947532105.1. Classification (NCBI taxonomy): domain Eukaryota; kingdom Metazoa; phylum Arthropoda; class Insecta; order Lepidoptera; family Gelechiidae; genus Athrips; species Athrips mouffetella. The sequence goes on along the minus strand of OX383981.1, from coordinate 14,016,806 downwards.
AGTAGCTATTTTTATGAAGTACTGAATTTTGTAACAGTCATCGCGGGAAAACTATTAAACAACTTTTAAATTCTTATGGGCGTGCATGACAGCATTGACAGCGCGTTGCATATGTAGTAGATTTTGGCCGCAAGGAGGTTGCATTGCAATAAAGAAAAACTCAGCAAACAGAAGTTTTATTTACGCATATTTTTAGTTTTGTTATGAAATAGGTGATAAAAGCGATGATTCGCCTTCGGGTGTTTTTAAGGCAACTAGGAACTTCGCTTGGCAGTTGTCACCGGAAAAAAGGAAAACATTAAGAAAAGATGTGTTTTTGAACACACTATTTTAGGATTCACGATATGAGAGTAGATAAAATTGTATATTCAATTCTACATAATTAAGTAGAAAACACTCTTGTTAATAGCCGACGCTGGAGTTTTATACCCCTCATTATATGTACCATTGCATAAATTACTATTATGATTCACAAATATTGTTCTGTAGTTTAAGGAGTCTACCAGGGCTTATTTAAAAATTTTAAACCTCGACAATGACTCGGTGATATTTAAGAATTGAGTGCCTGTATTGCATAGTAAAAGTTGTTCAGATTGACATCACATCCTTTAGGGCCCCGATCGTGGTAATTGCAAAAGGTTTTACCGTTGTACGGAACCATTCAAAGCAAAGTGTTTTGTATGAACGAATAAAACTCAAATCTTAAAAGTAAAACCAAGTTCATATCGTTAAGATCTTTTTATTTCTAGATTTCATTTGAGCGGCTGACTGACCTTGTGTGATAAAAGGCGGTTAAGCAACTTAATCTTCACTTGTCTAATATAAAGTGGCTGAGTGTCTTAATCTGCACTTGTGTGATAAAAGGCGGCTAGGTGACTTAATCTGCGCTTGTGATAAAAGGAGCATGTCACACAAGACGGCTTAGTTACTGAATATGCCGAATTTATTCAAATCTGATGATTGATTCATCTTCGAAGACCACGCAGACCCTTAGATATCCATTTTTAAAGCAGTCGGTCTAGTAAATTAAAAGTTACATTTTCACAGATTCTCACACAAAGCGCGGCCAAAAACCAGCCAAATTCAAGTCGGACTCGCGCACCAAGGGTTCCGTACCACTAATGTAAAAATCAAGTGCCGTCCCGTGTGGTGCCGGCAAAGAATAGTACCAACCCTTACATACTCGTGGGTGTCGTAAAAAGCGGTGTAAGGGTTATAAACTGGAGGATGGGCAGCAGCATCCTCCTTTGTATCTATATAATATCTTACTTACTGCGGTCACCTACAACCGCGGTCCATGGTGCCAGCCGTAACGCCAACAAGCGAGGTGACTATGGTACTCTCCCTCTACATTTTTCCAGAAAAAGCTTGAATTCTAGAGGGAGCTCCCTGCTCCTGTAGTGGACGTTTCATGGGATGTTATGATGAAGGTAAAAATACCGTCTTAGTTACGGCTGCACAGTCACGCAGAAGTGTACTAAAAACGCGCGAGTCCGACACGCACTTGTCACGTTTTTATAATTTTTTGTTATTCTATAGATCATACACTATAAACGTACCAATTTTCACGCTTGTAAGTGTTCCCGTTTTTACGATAGAACTAAACAAACATACATACATAACATCACGCCTCTTTCCCGTTGGGGTAGGCAGAGACCACAGTCCTCCACCTGCTACGATCTTGACATACTTCCCTTGCTTCCTGCACTTTCATCAATCCTTTCATACATGCTCGTCGGTTTAGGGTACTTTTAACCTGGCCTTTATTCAGAAGTAGAGCAAAAAACACGTTTTTATTACAGAAGCTCATTTCAACCGTCTACGTATTACCGTTCATGAGATACAGCCCACTGACAGACAGACAGACAGAATTGGAGGTATATTTACGGGGCCCCTTTTTCACTCTTTGGGTACGGGACCCTAAAAAATCCCAAGAAAAAAAAAAATAGCCTGTCATATAACTGTTTTGTAATGTCTTGGCGTGGCAGTCTGCTAAGTTTTACCCACGACGGAACGGAGAAGGTTTATGCGTTTAGGGTTATAGGTTATTTTGCTTATTTTTGTGTAGCTTTCATGCTTGTTTTAAGGCGTATCCAACGTAACCGAGTTGGTCGCCATCGCTGTCAAAATTATACCTAATACCTAGATCGAGGTCAAGAGTAAGCCCATTGACGATAAAAAAAAAGAAAAATAAACCATTAACACTGAAAGTTGGGACTGTTTTCTGCACAATCTTTCGTTACTGCAAAACTGCAAAGCCGGGTGGCAAAGAGAAGTTTAGGATAAAGCTTGACTATCCCGCTTTTGAGGCGGAGTTAAAAAAGGAAGATTGGTCAGCAGTATTCCAAAGCTCATGTCCGTCCGTAGCGGCCAGAGAATTTATGGCGAGGCTTGAGGCAGCTAAAGACAAACATAGTAAGACTGTACGCGTAAGACGTTCTGAAATAACTCTAAAACCGTGGATGACTCCCGGTCTTATCAGGTGTGCCCTCCACAGAGATAAATTACATGCTGAAGCTAGAAGCCACCCCCACGACTCTCTTAAAGATAAAATATATAAACGTTATCGTAATTTCTATTATAATCTGGTTCATAATCTAAGAATGCAGTATGATAGGCATGATTTGGAGAAGAACAAAGATAATCAGCAAAATCTATGGAAATCTATAAAACGAATAACATACTGCAATTCAACTAAGACGAGCGCCCATGAACTATGTCAAATTAAAACAACGGAGGTTGATTCGCTTAACTTCTGTAACAACTTCTTCTGCTCTGCAGGTCAAGAATTAGCCGGACAAATATTGGTTAAAAACAATACTTCAGAAGAGGCTCTTGCTTCTAAAATCAAAATGGATTCCTCTCCTTCTGATTCTTTTTTTATGCATCCTACAACCACACACGAAGTAGAAAGTTTAATTTTACAACTTAAAAATGACAGCGCCCCTGGTATCGACGGGATTTCAAATAGTTTAATAAAACAGATCAAAAACTATATCGTTGAACCGTTGACACACATCTTTAATCTAAGTCTTTCCAAGGGAGCATTTCCAGAAATTTGGAAAACCGCCGTTGTAACCCCCATTCATAAGGGAGGTAGCAAAGATACTCCTAACAACTTTCGTCCCATATCCTTACTCAGTTCTTTTTCGAAGCTCTTAGAGAAAGTAGTAAATAAACAGCTGACGCACTACTTGGAATCAAACAACATTTTGGCCAGCTGTCAATTTGGTTTCAGGCAGGGTAAATCCACTGAACAAGCCGTTTCTCTTTTAACCAATATTGTATCCTCACATTTAGACAAAGGTCGTACATGTCTTGGCGTGTTTCTTGATCTCGCAAAGGCGTTTGATTCAGTATCAGTGCCTATACTGTTAAGAAAATTAGAGGGCGTAGGAATAAGAGGGATCTGTTTGGAATGGTTCATGAGCTATCTGACAAAAAGAGAACAGTGCACTAGGGTGGGTAACTTCATAAGTAATTCACAAAATTTATCCTTCGGAGTTCCACAAGGTAGCATCCTTGGACCTACTCTATTTTTAGTTTACTTGAATGACCTTTCATCACTTAACCTTGACCACGCAGACATCATAAATTATGCTGACGACACTGCCATTTTATTCCATGGGAAGGACTGGAATGAAGTTCTTTCAAAGACGCAAACCGAAATGGCTCGTGTAGCTTCTTGGTTGAGTAATAATTTGCTTACTTTGAACACTAGAAAAACAAATTTCCTTTGTTTCCATAAGACTGCTGCCTCTGCACCGTCGCCTGTCAATGAAATTACAATCCATTCCTGTAATCTGTACACTTCCACTTCCCCATCACCTATGTGCAACTGTGAGAAAATACAGAGGGTAAAAAACACTAAATACCTGGGTGTCACTATTGATGAAAAACTAAACTTCAAAGATCATCTATCTGCTACGTCCGCCCGAGTACGAAAAATTATATATATTATGAAACTACTACGGGACGTAGCAGATCTTCCTTTGCTAAAGGCAATATACTTAGCCCTGTGCCAATCGGTATTAACTTACTGTATACTGTCATGGGGTGGAGCAGCTACTTCACACTTTCTTGCACTGGAACGAGCGCAACGTGCAGTATTAAAAACTATGATACATAAGCCGTTCCGATATCCTACCATTCTTCTGTTTAGAGACACTCAGGTGCTTAGCGTCAGACGATTATATATTCTTAACACTACCTTACAGGCTCACAAAGAGGTGTTAAAGCTTGCAGATTATAGCGAACGAATTAAAAAACGTGTTTTTAAAATAGATTTACCGTCGATAAAAACTGAATTTGCAAAACGTTTCAGCTTTTATAGGAAACCCTACATTTATACAAAAATAAATAAGATATGCAAAGTGCATCAACTTTCTCTTCAAGAAGTTAAGTTTAAAGTAAAAAAAGAGTTGCAAGACTGGACCTACATTCAATCCGAAAAATTCTTTGAATGTATAATTTAATAATCGCATGTTATTTAGTTTTAATTTGATTTTCTAATTTGATAAATTTTGTTGTAAATGAGAACAAGTACCGCTACTATTATGTTGTGTTAACTATCTTGCTTAAAAATACCACAGGACAGGCTCAGCCTAGTGTGGATTTTTTGTGAATTTATTTCTGGTACGGGAACCCTTGAGACAAACTATAACATTAACCTACTTAGTAGGTACCTTTTGTTTTTGAATTTCAGATAATAATATGTTATATTGTTTATAGTGCTCTAAGACTTATTATGTAATTTCCCGCTATCCTATATTTGAAATAAAAATTTTATTATTTTTTTATTTATTATTTATTATATTATATTTTTACTAAGATGGTACGGATCCCTCGGTGCGCGAGTCTCACTCGCACTTAATTTTACTCCACATCACTACCACACCACAGTCAGGTTTCATTATCACTGGCAATGAACCAGCATGACATATAGAACAAGGGCGCGTACATAACATTAGCATAGAAAGTACCTACAGCACAATGATATTGTCTGCCTTACTGTCATATCCTCCTCACAATATTATTAAGTTAAGGTCCTTAGATGAAGTAGGTTCGTATTGATCAAATAATATAGGGTCCTTCTCATAATTTTATTGTTCTACTGAAAATGAGACCAAGAATTTGAATTAGTTTTTCCCATGAAATAGTTAAACACAAATTTGTTACTTGGCGCGAGTGCTTTTTCATGAAAATAATTGAAACTCGAGCATGCGAAGGATTGTGAGCGGAAGCGAGTAAGCGAGGTTTTCAACGCACGAGATGCGAATTTGCGAAACACACAATTTTTCACCTCACTACAGCTAGTAAAATGCCAATGAATAGCGCCTGTATCTAATACCATAGTTCATCATCAGATTCTAATTTCAAAAACCTTTTCCACGCTAACGGTCTAAAATGACTTTTGCTCTCAGATATCGACCGAATAAGCTCAGTTTTCCGAGCTAGTGACGTGAAAAATATTATTAGTTTCGCAAATTTTTTATGGTAATTTTGTTTTCGTATGTTGGTTGACCTTCTTTGGGAAAAGTTGAATAGCCAATGAATTTCCAGGCTACAACGATGCTTCACTTTCGTGATCGCAAAAGAAAGATTAAATAAAGCCTAAATAGTGTTCTTTCACATTGTTATAAGTACCATATTTACGTTCATTGAGCTTGATCGAGCTTATAATGGATAGTAAATACTCATAACCTCCTAAAATAAATTGATATTACTTAAAATAAGAAATAAAATGTTACACAAATAAAGTGGCAAAAATCATACCAGGTTAAATAATGTAGGAAAATTTATTTTTAATAATCATAAATTCAATGTTGTTTAAAATGTTACCTATTTAAAAATAATTTACACGTAGTTGTTAAAGTTGTCAATTTTTCTAATAATATTAATTGTGTAATTTACTTGAATGACGAAGAATTGTTTTGAATTTATTTTATATTTTGTGACTGTATTTTAATATGTATAAAATAAACTATTTGATCATTGTGTAACTTAATTTAAATTAAATAAGAAATAAATAATTTTGTATTTGTTGTATTTGTAAGAAATAAATAGTTATTTATTAAAAAAAAACATATTTAAGCCTCTTATAAAGACGCAATTTTATTGTTATTAATTACAATAACCATTTCTTTTCTTTAAATAGGATCTTTTCACTACAAAAATAGACCTCATACTCAAAATAGTTTATTCATTGTTGGATATTAAAACTTCTTAATGACGTCAGCTAAACTACATCGCTTCACAAACAAATTGGCGCCATGGTGGGAAAAAAAAAACAACGACAACAAAAAATACAACGACTATACTAAATCCTGGCATATTAATTATAGACCGGAAGCCTATACTTAATAAATAATCTACCCAGGAACCTTTATCATATTGACAACAAACTGCAAAATAGATGACAATTAAATAAAATCGCGTTATATATAACATATTTTTTTATTTATTTATACTTACTAATACTTATCCTTATAGAATAATTTGTAATAACTTGAAGAGAATGTTGTGAATTTTGAGACTGCCCACTATGTCTGTCTAAAACTTTCCTAAAACATTGAACTTTTAACCTTTACACTTGATATTTAGACGTGCCTAACAAATAAAAATATTTATTATATGAAATTTTAGTAACAACGTTTTTACATGAACCTAATTAGTTTCTATCGGCGAAGCATCGCTCCTATTTATAGTCAAGTACTTTTTACACGAATGTACTAAATAGCTTACTGTATAACCATAAATAACTAAGTATGTGTAGTTCATATAGAGCATTGTTATATAAAAGTTAATCGACAGACTTTAGGGATTAAGTATGTACGCAAGTACTTATAATTTTAGAACAGGGCAAGCTTCAAATCCAATTTGCTCTTGAACTAATAACTAATAATTCGATTAATAATAAAAAAGGCACTAAAACTTACCTTCCTTACTCCTCCGGCTTAAAAAAACAAAACTTTTTCGGTTTAGGCACTGGCTGGATACATAACGCTTAAAAACGACGCGCGAATAAATAAAATTACACTTTTTAAATTTAGAATTCTATTTACAATAAGTAAGTAATATTTACAGTTCGCGAGGATTTTTGCCGTGGTACTGGCTCGAAACGTCAGTTAGGTCCGCATTTCGCTTAGCGCATGTGCGGCTGAAAATGGCGGATGGTCGATATTCCGTGATAAGGTGCCGTGAAGGCTGCGCCCCTACTGCGTTGACATTGTGAAAACGGGGTAATGTGGATCGGGGTCACGGTTTCGTATGTACGCGGGTTTCCGGAGTGGTGATACCAGCCGATAAGCAGTGTTGCTTTACGAAAAAATAAACGCCGGATCTTTTGAGGTTATGTTTCATTTTCTTTCTTTGTTTTGATTGGTATTTTTGTTTAGTTTACGTTTAAGCCAAAGGTCCTCACAAGTTGTGAGTCAATTTAATAGGGAAAAGCCACAGTACCTACAGTTTTCAGTGGATTATTAGTACAACACAGAAAGACGCCATTTCGTTTCTTCTGATCTAGATTCCCAACCTTAATTTATGGGTAACTGAACAAAAGATGGGCAGAAGCAGTGAAAGCACCCTTCTGTGTGTCAATGTAAGCATCACACTTTATACTCGTCGGTTGCGACGCAAACAAGCGTGGCCACTATGGTGGCGAACGTTGCAACAGCGCGGTGGCGCTGATGGAGCACAATGAAAGATTCATAACGTAGTTAGGCCTCCCCCTCTTTTCGCCATCTGTCACGGTCCTGTGATGCTAACTGATATGGGCTTTAAAAGGATTAAAATTAAAACGTCATATAAGGTTGGTAACGCACTTACAACACTGGTGTTAAAGATATAATAGTGTCATTGGTAGGCCCGCCCGCCCTTTTTTTGCGTTTGTTTGTGTAGATAGTAGTTATTTATAAAAAAATTACAATTGCCATTCAAACAAGGGCCTCTACTCTGATTCATCAAAAACAGTGAATAAAACGCTCATATTTTCACCGAGTGAAAAAAGACTTTGAATTTCGAACAAACGCAAATATGTAAAAATTCATAGGCTAGTTAAATAAAATAATACGAGTAGGTCTTTACCTATGAAATTGCCGAAATTTTCTTACATATTAATGAGATCATAATTCCTATAATTCTAATGCAATTTTTTTCATTTGTCTTATATTTGAAAGTTGACTTCAAGGTTATCAATTTAAGCATAAAATACAGTTTTAATTTTTTGTTTTTTGATATATAAAATTAAAGGTTCGAAAATTGTTCGTCTTAAATGTCGTCCGATTTCATCATAAGATTTGTTATATTTATTTACAGATAATATTTTTCGAAAATTAAATTTAAGCTTCTGTTAGCTTAATGTCTTCCCAATAATGCTTAAAAAAAATTTAAAAATTGGATTCATAAGTCCTAAGAAAAATGCAAAAATGTTAGTACTGAAAATTGAGTTTACCTAAAATTCGCCATACAAAACGGCAATTTCATAGGTAAAGACCTAATATTGCTCATTTTCAAAGATTTTGGAAACTACGCCAGGTTTTTCTTATGTCAATGCTCATTTTAAATTAAGATAAACAATTGCCGCCTTTTTTACTTTTGATGTAAAATAGTTTCTGTAGTCAATGGTGAAAAGTTGCGTACCTAACACGTAAAAAAAAGGACGGGAGTGCCGGCAGAAGTGAAAACTTGCATTTTTGAACATTATTCTTTTTGTAAGGGTCAATCGCGCCATTGCTCGCTTACTTCTTTAATGTCACTGAATAAATCCCCGTATTGTAATAACAATACGGTTGACAGTTGACGCTTTTTCGATCAGGCTACGAATCTGACGCGACATCTGACGCGAGTTTAACATTTTTTACCCATCTAAAAAAGTGCCAAGCGCCGCTAAAGAAGCTTTCACTTCAAAAAAATCATGTCGGGCCTTGTATCCCTCGCTCCGCTCAGGATTCTACTCTAGAATCCTTTGCTCCTCTTGGGATCCAACTTAGTCCCTCGAAGGAAATTTCCTTTTTTTTCACTTGTTGGGTAAACTACATATACTTATACATACTAACTAAAAAGCGATGCGGAGGAGCGGGCCATGTTATCGTGGTTTATTTCTACAAGTGCCCAAATGACAATCACCATCGTGAGCTGTCTACTCGCTTCCCTGCAGATAGGAACATGGGTGCTCTTTTATAATAGAGCCTCTCAGCCGTTATATTTCCTATTTATTGCGCCTACGGTACCCTAAAAAAAGTCTTGGCAAAATGTCAAAATCGTTACTAGCAAGAGTTGTTTTCTGGGTTGAACTTCTGAGATAGGTACTCATTTTTGCACGTAGTTGTTGTAATTTTTCCCTCGGGAGGTTTTTATGTTTTATGCCAGAATTTTATTTCTTTTTGTGACGTCATTTAAATCGGCACCCCTAGATTGGGCAAAACAAGGTTCGGCGTATTGCGCAAGTGGAAGTTACTCTTTCTATCCGATTACGAAAATTAAGCAACGTTGGCCAGGAGACCGCTAGTGGAACAACAACTAGACCGTTTCTGTGCTTCGGAAGGCACGTCAAGCCGTTGCTATCGGCTACTGTCACTGAAATCAGAGGAGATGAGGCAGCTTGAAAACTAGTTGGCCACCAACCTGGCGAAGCCTAATCTAGGATTGGGCCCGTAGTCTAGGCAACGAAGCGGATCGTTGTATGAAGACCCCCGCATTAAATCTTCAGTCGATGAAACTTTGCTGGGGTATTACACTACATGAGACAAACCTTCTATAAAAAAAAAATATCGGTACTTTTAATTTTTCTATACAAAAATTACAAAAAATTTATGAAAAAATTGTTTAGCAAATTTTTTTTTTGGATGTTTTGAATTTACATTTAATTCATGATTCTTTATCATCATGTCAAATAAAATCTGCCTGAGAAACTTATGTTGGGGTTGGGGTCAACCGCTTCGTTGCCTACAATACTGGTTTGTTTGCCCTCTAGCTTGCGGAGGTCAAATGAAAGTGGCGTCGTAAAAGCAAGTGCCTTCGTTTAAACCCCTAGGTTAAGTCACGTCACACCTAGCTGAATTTAAAGACTAATTCGGCATACATTACTGGGAGGCTTGGTTATGTTAATTGCAATATCCTTACTTCAACGAGCAATGTAAGCCTTATTCGTTTCTAAATTAAGGAAGGTGTGATCGTGGCTTTAGGCAGCCTACTCCGTAAAATCCTTGTTAAAAACGGAATAAGGCTACAGGAAAATCAAATAAATGATGTTGACTTTTTTAAAGTTTATTTCGGCGGGTCGAATAATGAATTTCTACTTATAAAGTAACCGTTATCATTTAGGTTCTTTTTTGGAACTCCCGTATACAAATTGTAACAGCAAGCGTGACTTACAAGAAAGAAAACCGGAGACTTCGTGAAAAGAGCAAAGAGCTCCAACCACCCTCTTCATAGCTAAAACTCTTTGACTAGCAATGTCAATTATAGTAGTTTAAGCAAGGCCTCTAGCAATGTCAATTATAGTAGTTTAAGATACAAGTTCCGTAAGTAGGGTTATTACAAACGAGTTGACGTTTTGTAAGCCCGAGACGAAGTCGAGGGTTTACCATCGGCACGAGTTTGTCATAACCCTTACGGACGTGTATCTTACGACGTTTTTCAATACATTTGTGAGAAAACAGGTATAAGTAATACACTTGGTAAAGGAACCAACCATGGGTACTGTCAGCCTCTTGTCGATTTATGTTCTCCTGGTACTGTCCTGTTTATTTTAAATATAGGTCACGCAAGTAAGTTTTACAAAATAATTTTATGATCAGAGTGTAAAAACTCCTTGGTATTATACTTTTTTTACTTACCGCACTAGTTCGGTAAGTAGCTACTTACGAGCAATGTTTACGACCTTGTAAGTACGTTTTTCGAGCAAATGTATTGAAAAATATATAAGGTGTTTATAAATTAGACCCAAATATTTCTAGGGGTGGTGTAACTATGATAAAGAAAAAGGTTTATCAAAGTTTTAGAAAAATCCTCCCGCTAGATTTTTTTTATAATTTTCAAACAAAAAAATTATTATTATTTGCAATCATCCTGTAGTAATGATTTCGACATGATTTCGACCGTACTAAGAGCCCGAAACCGAGCCGAAACCGCCCGAACCGCGCACTGGGCTTGCGCGTGATTGGCTCACGACTCCGCGCTGCCGCCTGTGCTGATACGGAGTGTTCATTTTACGATATTTAACGGTATTTACGGTGTTTTTAGGATTTTTCTCGAAAACTAGCGAATAGAAATGTAAAAAAATAATACCAATAGTATTCATTTAGGTCCTTGAGGTAACCCTAACAATATTTGGGTCTAATTAAAAAACACCTTATATAACAATATACCCTTACATATAAGAATTGAAGAAAAAGAAGTCACATTTGTTAGATGTTTGAAAAGCTATCTAGTCCAAAAATCTTTTTATAATCTAAAGGAATTTTTTGAAGATAAACCTATCCTGATACTAATAGGCAATTATAATTGTAAATATAATTATGATATGAAAATATTTTATTTTACTAATACGTTAGTTTACTATTATTTAATCTGTGCTAATACTGATACTAATATTTTAATAATACTGTAGGAAGGAACTGAGTTGAAATTATATAATCTAATAAAATAAATAATAAATTAATTATTTTGAATGTAGTGTTATAATTAAGTCTGTATACTAAAATTGTCCAATATGTTATGTTGTGTTATTGTTTTTTTATTAGTGTTATTGTGGTTATTGTCATGCTATCACGTAACTAATGTAAAATTAATAATTTGAAATTAATTGTATATTTAACCGACGAAAAAAAAACGGAGGAGGTTCTCAAGTCGACGCGTATATTTTTTTTATGTATGACCACGCATAACTTTTTACAGAGTAGTCCGATTTTGATAATTCTTTTTTTATTGGAAAGGGTATACCCCGAAGTTGGGAAAATAAAATTTATAGTCACCAAAGATTGTAAAATAAAAACTTTTTAACAAAAAAAAATAAACCGCAGATAAAACTGAAAAGCAAGAAATAATAAAACTTTTTTATTTAACCTTAATAACAAAGTTCTTAAACTAATGTAAGTATACCCGAGTAAATTTGAGTCGGCGCCAAACAGGCAAATTAATTAATTACGATGCACGGCGGCGGCGCCGACTCAAAATTACTCGGGTATACTTAAATTAGTTTAAGAACTTTGTTATTAAGGTTAAATAAAAAAGTTTTATTATTTCTTGCTTTTCAGTTTTTACGGCGGTTCATTTCTTTTGTTAAAAAGTTTTTGAAATGTCGATTCAAAAAGTTGCAGTGCCATTCCAGGGTCCATATTGTGTTCTGTATAATTGTTATTTTCCATCTATTGTACCATATTTATGGAAGCAATAAATAATTGAAATTGACTCTGTAGGACGCCGGTGAAACTGAACAACTTTAGACTAAAATAATTAACCTCCCATAGAAATTGCATCAGCTGATAGCATATTTTGTACATTAGGTACACACGGCCGCACATCGGTAGAAACACTTTTGGACCTTATGGCGTGGTAATAGAGCTGAGAAAGTTTCTACCGACAAGCGGTTGACCGTACCTAGGCAACGGAGCTTTATATGTATTACTCTGTATAACTTATAGGCGAAAACTTGTGAATTGCGTCGTTTCAAGCCACTGTTTTGGTATAAACATAAGTATATTTTTCGCTGTAAGTTTTCCTAAAATAGTAAAATAAATAATCTAAACCAAAAGTCACTAACAGATGGCGCTGTTGGGTTTCTGAAACGCGGTATTTTCAATAAATGCCCCAAAAGAAACCGAAAAAACTAATTTTTCCAGACATATTATGAGACCTATCTTATCCTATCTTGTGAATGCAAAAGAATGTAAAAAATGTTTAAGAGATCACTTCCTGCGTGAATGATTGGTCACAGTACCTATTATAATTTATGTTAGTGAGTGAGTAAGCAACCACTCATCTCTTAGATAAACCCTTACAGGTTTTTTAGAGGTGTGATTAAAAACTTCCTATGCTTTTTTTGTAAATTGTTTTGAACAATAAATTAAAAAAAAAAAAAAAACTTCGTCATAACATCGTCATAACATTCCGGGAGCTCCCTCCAGAACTCCAGCAAAAACGCGTGGTACATTGGAGGGGATTTACCATAGTCACCACGCTTGTAAGCGTTGCGGCTGGCGACCACTCTTATTGGTGACCGCAGTACGTAAGATGTTACGATACACAGAAAGATTCTGCAGCCCATCCTCCGGTAAATAACCCTTAGTCGGGTTAGTATTATTCTTTGCCGGCACCACACGGGTCATCTTAATTTAAAATAATATTTTTTGGTTCAAGATATCTTTTTTCTGAAGTCTTTGACCAGTGTGTGTTGCCAGTGATGACAAAATATGGCACCGAGACGTGGCCGCTCACGATGGGCCTCGTCGCAGGAAGCTCAAAGTCACCCAAAGGGCTAAGCTCGGAGTCTCTCTGCGCGATCGAATCAGAAATGAGGAGATCCGCAGAAGAACTAAAGTAACTGACATAGCCCTGAGAATCGCTAAAGTAAAGTGGCAGTGGGCAGGGTGCATCGCAAGAAGAACCAATGGCCGTTGGGACGTGAGGGTTCTAGAGTGGCGACCACGTACCGGAAGACGAAGCGTTGGCAGGCCCCCAACAAGGTGGACCGACGATCTGGTCAAGGTCGCGGGGAGCCGCTGGATGCGAGCAGCGCAGGACCGGTCGTCATGGAGATCTTTGGGGGAGGCCTATGTCCAGCAGTGGACTTCTTTCGGCTGATATGATGATGATGATCTTTTTTCTGTGCATACGCTGGCAGAGAATTTAACTCCTTAGCTTCTTCTTTGCGTGTCGATGGCATCGTCATTTTTATTTTATATTTGTTTAGCCCAAAATTCGGCAACTGCATTCGGGAACAGCATTTTGTGTGGCGTCCATTAGCTCTTGCTGTGTGCAGGTGGATGGGAACGCAGAACACGATGTTAGGTGGGCCATAGTTTGTATCGCACCACACGTGCAGATCAGATTAGGATCCTTTGAGAAACCCCACCTGGACATGTTGTCTTTACTGCAGCCAACCTGAGTCCGAAGTCTATTTAGAGACTTCCAGGTCAGCCATGGCTAATTTTGTCCAGGCGAAAGACTCTCTGAAGGTGGAACAAAAGGGGAAGAAAGTGAAACTCTTTCACGCCACAGTCTGCAGCGAGCCTGTGAAGGGTCAGAGGTCAGGCTATCGACACACTTTACGAAATTTTTTCGGCTTTTTAGCCTTTGCGGCACTGGTTCGTGGCTGTGCAGAGGGTGTTGTGTGTCTTTCATCTTGGCCTTTTTACATGAGCCAGCCACAGATCTGCGGACATCTGGAGGCGCTATTCCAGCCAGTGGATACAGTAACTTGACCGGAGTCGGCCTTAGACAGCCAGTAATTGTCCGACAAGTTTCATTTAAGGCGGTGACTTACTTGGTGATATTAACAAAATTTAAGAACGAGTCCTTGGAATGTGGAAGTGACTTGATTTAATTGCCTAGATAGATAGATAGATAAAAATCTTTATTTTTAGAACTTTTTACATTAATTTACATAGGGTCTCACAAAACCACTTACGTGGTTTATCTGCGAGGACAGAGTACCGCTCGTACGGCTACAAGTTCATACTTAAAAACTAGTTATTAATAAGGAACAGCAACTATGGGAAAAACAAAATAAGCATAGTTTAAAAGAAAATTCGACCATTACCTTTGAGTCTATAAAAGAAAGATATTATAATGTTTTAAATAAATGTTTCTTAAGCATTATTGAAAATTGTTTTTTATTTTGTATGTTTGCAATGTCGGACGGCAGGGCGTTAACCAGATACGGTATGCGTTTATTCAAAGTTCTATCACCATAATAGTTATTTACTCTGGGAACAACATATCTGCCTTCCGACACTGCCCTTGTACCATAACCATGTTGCAAAGGTACAAGGTAATCCTGACACCCATGGTTATTCGAGAGCAACATATATTTATGTTTTAAAGTAGCTGGTAAGTAGGGTAATGAGTTTTGGAAAGTTTTGATGAGATTCTGATCGTACTTTGTTCTCAAATTATCTATTAATGATTTATTACATTTTAATTATCTTTTGATTGTGCTATCTGATACTGATGTTTTGGATGATCAAGTTTTGGCATTTGGTATATATTTAACAAGATATTTTTCTTTGTTTTTCACTTACGTCAATATCTGAAAGAGCTATAATGGGGCTATGATGTCCCGTGTGGTGCCGGCAAAGAATAGTACGGTCAACCGCTTGTCGGTAGAAACTTTTTCAACTCTATTACCACGCAACATTATTAGATCTTGTGTGGTTCATAGACCCTAATATATGGTATCAATTTCAACCTGATACCTTTACCCGTTCGTGAGATAATGGATCTTGACAGACAGACGGACAACAAAGTGATCCTATAAGGGTTCCGTTTTTTTCTTTTGAGGTACGGAACCCTAAAAATCACCCAAAGTTTAACCCCAAACAAACTATCGAGCGAAAATCGCCTAAAACACGTTTTTAGTAGGGAAACCTGCAAAAATTTATGGTGATAGCAGCAACAGAAATACTAAATAGATGCAGCCTGATGACAGACATCGGAGACATATTAATAGGCTCCGTCAAAAATAAGCACTGATATTTCTAAGAAAATCCACTTTGCGATAAAAAAAAAGATAAGGACTCTCTGTAAACGAAACTAGTTTAAATAGTTATTTAAATATTTTTACGCATGCTATGAAGTAAAATAAAATATTATTTGATTTGGTTGCTGCACAATGTTACTTTTCCAAAGAAAGCCATAAAAAAAGCAAGTGGCCGATACACCCACTCCAAAAAATTCATTGTATGTACTTTCCTGTTTCGGACGCGGTGTCCGAACGCAAGCGTCCGAATCACCCACTAAGCCCCCATACTATCACCCCTTAAAGCCATAGCCACTAATTTCCAATAAACCTGTAGATATTATTTTATTACGAGAGAAATTTTTATAGGCCACTTGGCAGCCTGGAAAGTCTGACCTCATTTTCGTTGGCAACTGACTGCCTGGTGATGTAAAAACCAGGAAACTGTTTCAAGTGCAGCTGCCAGCGTCGTTATACTAAGAGCCAATTGCACAAAGCGTCTTTATAGTTAAAGCTCATTTAGAACTAAGTACGTGGTCGACCGAAATTCGCTTTATAATAGCTACCTCAACATTAAAACATCATCGGGTGAGCAAGCTACTCGCCAACAGATAGCGCTGTAGGTTTCTGTCTAAAATGCAGTAATTTTTTTAAAATGCTAAAGAACACGGGTAAAACAAATTTTCCCAGACATGACACCTAGCTAGATCGATTTTTCGTCCCCAAAAACCCCCGGATACTAAATTTCATCAAAATCGTTAGAGCCGTTTTCGAGAAACCGATATCAAATATATATATACTAGCTGTTGCCCGCGGCTTCGCTCGCGTGGATTTCGTATTTATGTTGTGACCGGTTTTCCGAAGCAATGAGATATTTTCCCGTCATTTCGGGGTAATTTTAAACTAAGGAAAAACAGGACTAACCCTGCGCAAATCAATGACAATAATTCAAGATCCAGCTGAATTTTATATAATATACAGACGTTACTCATAAATTACTCAGAACAGAGGAACTTAGCAGCAGTATCCTAACAAATGTAAAGAGAGAGATGAGAGACACCTTTATGTAATATTTCAAAACAGAGCCAATTCGCAGAAGTAATTGAGAAAAACTAAAACCCTCTCCCTCTCTCTCCCTCTCCCCCTTCCCCTCCTTCTCCCTCTCCCTTTACCTCTACCTGTACCTGTACCTGTACCCCTCTACCTCTCTACCTCTCTACCTGTCTACCTCTCTACCGCTCTACCTCTCTACCTCTCTACCTCTCTACCTCTCTACCTCTCTACCTCTCTACCTCTCTACCTCTCTACCTCTCTACCTCTCTACCTCTCTACCTCTCTACCTCTCTACCTCTCTACCTCTCTACCTCTCTACCTCTCTACCTCTCTACCTCTCTACCTCTCTACCTCTCTACCTCTCTACCTCTCTACCTCTCTACCTCTCTACCTCTCTACCTCTCTACCTCTCGACGTCTCGACGTCTCTACGTCTCGACGTCTCGACGTCTCTACCTCTCTACATCTCTACCTCTCTACCTCTCTACCTCTCTACCTCTCTACCTCTCTACCTCTCTACCTCTCTACCTCTCTACCTCTCTACCTCTCTACCTCTCTACCTCTCTACCTCTCTACCTCTCTACCTCTCTACCTCTCTACCTCTCTACCTCTCTACCTCTCTACCTCTCTACCTCTCTACCTCTCTACCTCTCTACCTCTCTACCTCTCTACCTCTCTACCTCTCTACCTCTCTACCTCTCTACCTCTCTACCTCTCTACCTCTCTACCTCTCTACCTCTCTACATCTCTACCTCTCTACCTCTCTACCTCTCTACCTCTCTACCTCTCTACCTCTCTACCTCTCTACCTCTCTACCTCTCTACCTCTCTACCTCTCTACCTCTCTACCTCTCTACCTCTCTACCTCTCTACCTCTCTACCTCTCTACCTCTCTACCTCTCTACCTCTCTACCTCTCTACCTCTCTACCTCTCTACCTCTCTACCTCTCTACCTCTCTACCTCTCTACCTCTCTACCTCTCTACCTCTCTACCTCTCTACCTCTCTACCTCTCGACCTCTCGACGTCTCTACGTCTCGACGTCTCGACGTCTCTACCTCTCTACATCTCTACCTCTCTACCTCTCTACCTCTCTACCTCTCTACCTCTCTACCTCTCTACCTCTCTACCTCTCTACCTCTCTACCTCTCTACCTCTCTACCTCTCTACCTCTCTACCTCTCTACCTCTCTACCTCTCTACCTCTCTACCTCTCTACCTCTCTACCTCTCTACCTCTCTACCTCTCTACCTCTCTACCTCTCTACCTCTCTACCTCTCTACCTCTCTACCTCTCTACCTCTCTACCTCTCTACCTCTCTACCTCTCTACCTCTCTACCTCTCTACCTCTCTACCTCTCTACCTCTCTACCTCTCTACCTCTCTACCTCTCTACCTCTCTACCTCTCTACCTCTCTACCTCTCTACCTCTCTACATCTCTACCTCTCTACCTCTCTACCTCTCTACCTCTCTACCTCTCTACCTCTCTACCTCTCTACCTCTCTACCTCTCTACCTCTCTACCTCTCTACCTCTCTACCTCTCTACCTCTCTACCTCTCTACCTCTCTACCTCTCTACCTCTCTACCTCTCTACCTCTCTACCTCTCTACCTCTCTACCTCTCTACCTCTCTACCTCTCTACCTCTCTACCTCTCTACCTATCTACCTCTCTACCTCTCTACCTCTCTACCTCTCTACCTCTACCTCTCTACCTCTCTACCTCTCTACCTCTACCTCTACCTGTCCCTATCCCTACCCCTTACGCCAATTTAACCGCTGTCCCTAACATAGAAATGACACCCATATTTATTTTTAGACATTTCAAACCTATCGCACCCCAACCCCATCCCCAGAGGACGATGGTATTTCACGTCCACCACGTTGGATTTCAAAGTTGTTGTAGTTTTCGTAATCAGCGACCCGATAAACCATATAAACGATACCCATATTGGTTTTTAGACTTTTTCACCCCATTTCCATTTTTTAGGGGTTGAATTTGGGGTGGAATTTCAATAACAGTGATGAACGTTGCATAGAATTAGATCATTAATGCCTAAATAATAAATTATGTGGATTTTACTTTAAGAATAAAGAATTTTCAACTTCATCCCCCCTTTTCACCCTTAAGGGTGTCGAATTTTCAAAAACCCTGAGACACGTAATTATTAATTTTTAGTCGTCAGCCTAAATACAAATTTTGAAGATCCTAACTTCAAAACTGACGGACTTTCATACAAACTTTCATCCCCTATTTTACCCCCTTAGGGGTAGAATTTTGTAAAACCCTTTCTTAGTGCACCTCTAGGCCTTATAAGGAACCTACATGCCAAATTTGGAATCTCTAGACTTAGTGGTTTGGGCTGTGCGTTGATATGTCAGTCAGTCAGTCAGTCAGTCAGTCAGTCAGTCAGTCAGTCACCTTCTTCTTTTATATATAAAGATATATACAAATATTGCTCGTTTAATAGTATAGGATTCTGATCCTTTCTTTTCAAAACTAATTCTGACCCTTCCTTCGTTAAAAAAAAACCGGCCAAGTGCAAGTCGGACTCGCGCCCTAAGGGTTCCGTACCTATCTACCATATGATATATTAAAAGCTTTTGCTCTTTGATTTTAAAAACTCCACGACCATCCGACTTGACCCCTCTTTTATAGAAAAGTTCTTGAAACGGGAGCTCACCTTAATTGGTTACTATTAGTTGTGAGAAAAATTTAAATATTTAATGATTTTAGACTTTTCCCTTTATTTGTAATGTGACCTAGCTTCTTGCCAAATTTCATAATTTTAGGTCAACGGGAAGTACCCTGTAGGTTTTGTTTTTTT
This sequence comes from Athrips mouffetella, assembly GCA_947532105.1. Taxonomy (NCBI): domain Eukaryota; kingdom Metazoa; phylum Arthropoda; class Insecta; order Lepidoptera; family Gelechiidae; genus Athrips; species Athrips mouffetella. The sequence goes on along the minus strand of OX383981.1, from coordinate 13,997,252 downwards.
GCATAAATGTATGGAGATGAAGACACAAAAAGCCATATCTTTTGATTGCGTCGTTGTAAAAAATTTAAATTCTCAGATCTTGTGTGGTTTATGGACCTTAATATTCGTTATCAATTTCAACCTGATACTTCTTCTCGTTCGTGAGAAAAAGGGTCTTGACAGACAGATAGACCGACAACAAAGTGATCCTATAAGGATTCCGTTTTTTTATTTTTAGGTACGGAACCCTTAAAATTAAAGCCCCATTCGAAAAACGTGCTTTTTTTGTGTTTTAGCTCTATCGTAAAAACGGAAACACTTATAAGTGTGAAAATCGGTATGTTTATAGTGCATAAACAACCTATGTCCAGCAGTGGATGTCTTGCGGCTGATATGATGATGATGGTAGGAAACAACATATCTTACTCGCACTTAGTCGGTCTTTTTAAACATGAGCTGCCAGCAAGTATGAATTTATAAGGGATGTCCAAAAGAATTTCTCGTGTTTCGACCAATGCTTGGGAAGTTTATTAGTTTTGTGGTCTGAGTATGATAGAAAATAAAATTGCACTAAATTCATTTTTTTTATAATATAACCATCTTCGGGACATAATAGCTAGATGTCGCCACACGCAAGGTTTGCATTCACGTGATGTTGCCACAGAATTAATAGAGAATGTATAGAATAAGCACTAAAAATGCAAAGTATTCGCCATCAAACTATACCCTATTTTTTTAGCATTAGAAATTGTGTAAACAAAAGAAGCAGTGGTGGTAAACCTTTTTTTTTACAAATAACACTCTGTACTTAATAAGAGAGAGACGAAAATACATTTGGAAGGCAGTTGGTTAAGCATTGCGCTTGAGTTAACTCAGACCGGCTTCAGAATCATATCATAATCAGTTAAAAGCATGGGAAACTAAACATGGTAAAAGTCATAAGCTACGTTTTTTAGAACCCCACGCGGATGGAGTCGCGGCCAAAAGCTAGCAAAGAATATTTTGAGTGGAACATCAAAAAATTTACAATAGGTAATAAAAAGCTATCCTTGCGCCCAAAATACGGTTACGGATCAAGATTTCATGTACCTGCTACGTTATATGAACACGCACACTACGAACGTCAGCGGTACTTTGAACTCACACAGACATACTAATTGCCTAAACTAGCAGCGCGGCGATATTGATAGGGACTCTTAAACGAAATACTTAATATAACAATAAAAATAATTAATAACTTAAAATAAAAAAAAACTGAAGCGAAACTTCGTGTCGAGTTTCGGACGAATGAATATCAGAAAACAGTTGACTGGACAATTATGATACGTATAAGGAAATATTGAATGGCATGAATTTAGTTGGATTTGTTGGAACCTACTATCCAAGTTTATAAACATTGACGAAATCTACATTCAAATTGGTCGAATCATCGTTCGTTCAGTTTGCCTACAGACATGTATATTGTGTGTTTTTTAAATTGTGTTGTCGTGCAAGGTACAAGTAACCAAGGTACAAGGTAAATGTAAAGATTTTTTTGAATTTTTTTTCTTCTGATATTCAAATAAAATTAAATTCCATCTCGACCACATCACTTCTCATATCTTGTTTGTTAGTACGTTTTTTTCTGTCTGTTAAGATAAATGCTATATTTAATGTAAAAAATGGTTACGAAGTTTTTCAGTCTCAAAGCCATTGGCGTTAGTATGACCTTCAATAATGACTTATTTCAAAATTGACATACGTAGTCTGGCAATCAAGTTCCGGGAATTATGATATGACTCGGGAACTGGCCACACCGCGTCATTGCTGAACATATGACTGAAAACAAAAGTCCTTCTTTTCGTTCCATATGTTTAAAATTATTGGAGCGATTGGTTTGTTATTAGTAACTTTTTAGTGGCGTCGTGAAAATGAATCTCATTTGAAACAAGTATCGTAATCCAATTCGCTTTTGTGAAATCCGACGAAAAACCCGCGGAAATCCTTCTGAAATTGCAATTGGTGTACAGAGACAAGTGCAAGTCGAAAGTTACGTATTTGGACGGACAAAGTGGTACAGGAGGGGTCAGTTAGGACAAGATGATCCATGTGAAGAAACTACCGTCACCTCTCGCAAATGTTAACTGTCTACGCACGCTTTTCACGTTTCACCAGCGGCGGCCCGAACTCATCGAGAACACTTGGGTCTTGCACCACGACAACGCGCCGGCCCATTTTACTTCAATGTAAAAGAGGTTTTGGAGAAAAAAGACATTACGTTGCCACATCCACCCGGAAGCCCGGATATTGCCTCCTGAAACTTAATTCTCATCCCGGAAGATGAAGTCGCACCTCGAGGGAACTCGGCAAATTGGCGAACAGGAGGTCAAGGAAGCTGTAACCACGGTGATGAAGGAGTTAATGCTGCAGCAGGTGCTTTCAATAGAGGAAGCTACGTTGGTATCGTTGTGTAGAATTGGAGGAAGAAGGATTGTCAAGGCCGATAGTACAATTGTGTTCCTAACTTAACATTTTTGCGTTTTTTGAAAAAAATCCGGAAATTTATTGCCACGCTGTACTCTTTTTAATTTTATCATATTAAACTGACACCCATTTTTTAAATACTTCAAGTTTTTTTTTACATTACTATTTGCGGCGAAATCGCCAGTGTCGAGTGAAAAATTTACACATTACATACTCTCCTTGTAAGCAGTAGTGGATTTTACGAAGGAACATGTTTGTGACTTTTGAGACAAAACGAACGGGAATACCACGAGAACGCTTGAAATCTTTATCAGCTGCGTACCCTGTAATCAATGTACTGCATAGGCAACACACTATGTTGATTATCTACTGAATCACTAGATACACAAAAAACCACAAATTATATCGTTCAGGCTAAACCCCACCCCGAGTTCCTAGTGTTCCTACTAATAAATAAACTTTCCGTCATGTTTTCAACCTCTGCCTCTTTAGGTCTTTTATAGTACAAACTTGTGAACTGACTTACGTCATTGTTAATGTAATAGATAGGGTGCTGGCCTCCAATATTTCTAAATGATTTGCACGTGTGGAAGACGTAGATTGTTCGATTAAAGACGATGAGTAGAACCACAGAAAAATAGTCTGCCACCTTGTTAGCGCTGCGTTATCCACTAACAGGGCTTTAAAAATAAGCTAAATCAATTGCTCATGTCTGCCGCTTGCACTGATGGTCAGAATCATCCTCAAAACGATGAAAGTTGAAGAGGCAAATCACCACACCTCTGCGTTTTGAAGGAATATTTTTTTAGTTTTTTTATGATATTAAAACGTGTATATCATTTGCTCATGTGGCAGACATAGATCTTTCGATTAAAAACGATGAGTAAAACAACAGAAAAATAATCTGCCACCTTGGTAGCGCTGCGTTATCAATTAACAGGGCTTTAAAAGTGTAAAAAAATATGTGCTTAATCATTTTCTCATGTCTGCCTCACAAACTGATGGTCACAATCATCCTCAAAACCATAAAAATCGAAGAGGCAGACCTCTAGACCTCTGATTTACCAAAGGCAGACCATTTGATTGATAGAGTAGTCTTTTAAAGGGTGACTTTTAATTTGTTCTTGATAGCAAAAGGTACTCATGATACTGAACGAACAACTTTTCCCAATGAACATAGGTCGTTCCTATGAGTGTGTTACTCGGATCTTAACAACTTTCCCTTAAGTACTTACATAGATCGAAATAAGAAAAAAAAATTACCTGCCATACAAAAAGTGCTAACAGCTAATACAGTTTCTATGAGACGTTGAAATTTTTTTTAGAGGCACAGCAGACGGTAGACTTTTTGTTCTGACCAAAAAGCCCGCCAGTGTGGCCGGTACTGCAATTATTTTCGTATTATTATAGTGATTGACATGAGAAAAACGTTCCGTTTCTATGCGCTTATTTTCCAAAATTTTTGGTTTGAAACAAAAACAGCATGAATAGTTATTCAGTTCAAAGAGTTATTCAGTCGATAAGGTTGTTCAGATTGGTTGTTATTTAGTTAAAAACGTAAAGCAATTTTGAAACATGTTATGTTTGAATTTTATTCTATAAAACTATAATTTTCGCAATACCGGCCACACTGACGGACAATGTCCGTGACTGCCCGTGTCTGCCCGCCCCTTCATATGCTGAGCGCCTTCATTCATGTTCATTTGTTCGTAGTTTTGTAAAGATTTGAATAGATGACATCAATCAAAGTCATAGCAGTAGCAGCAAAATACGACTTGTAATGAGATGTGATGCCATTAAATAAATATCTATCTATCAGTCGCATTCCAATTTTATTTTGCTAATTTGCAGCACAAATCTGCAGTTCTGCAAGATATGAATTTGCACAAAATGCACTACAGAAAACGGCGCCTATCTATTGGAAGTTTATTAGTTCAACAGACCACCGTACTATCTACTGGATATAACTATCTTACTGCGACATAATGTACCCTACTTGAAGGAAGAAAGTTGATTAGGACGCACTCTATATAGGGGATTTGATTGATTTGGTGTGAATTTAAAAAAAATTATAAATCTTAAGATCAGTGAGCATAACGTCTTTCAATTTTTTTTGTTCGGTGAGACCAAATGAAGCAACTACAATAATGAACAAATGGTTTAGTAAGCCTTTTTCTTACATATTTACTACTACTTCCCGTGCTAATGCAGAGCCCTTTACGTCTACCTCTCCGATTTCTTTCACTTTTAGGATGTTTTGACTAGCAGCTCCATTGGCAGACATGAGCAAATGATTTAGTACCCTTATTTTTTTCTAATTTATGAAAAACTGTAACTCAAAAACGCAGCGACGGACAGAAAAACTTTACTGAACCAAATCAATTTGTAATAATCTAAACTATCATCTCTAGCGATATGAAATACGTGCAAATCATATAGCGAAATGTTTATGAGCTCCCTATCTATAAGAAAAACACTCTGCTTCAAAACGCACTGCACGTTGGTTACTGCAATCTTTTTTCCAGTTTATTTGTATAAATTTATTTGTTTTGTTGTAGAAATTTAATTTATAGTACTTTAGTATTAAAAATATGAATAAACTGTCATATTAGTGGCTATTTAGAACCTAAACACATATATAAAACATTATGACATTTTTCGTAATATTTTATAGCTTGCCACTCGTTAACGTGTATAATAAAAGACCCAAATTATCTTCTTTCTAATGCCCAAAAAAAACAAGGTATAGACGTTAGACATAAACTAGATATATCTTTGTTTATTTAAAATTCGAATGATGATAAAATAAAATAGAGAACTTTTTAACATTATAAGGTATCCGGGTATAAACTTTAAATTTAATACTTCAAGCGAACACTTGGAAAAGTGAAAATAGCAGGATTCGCCAGAAAATTCTGACGAAAATATACTAACACTGATTTAAGATTACAGCCTGCTTTTAGGGTTCTGTACCAGAAGGGTCAAAACTCTTTCATCTTTTGAACCGTGGTAGTTATACGGTTGAAATTACAGAAAATGTGTTACTATACAACGTGCAATTCTAAATGTAGTTCCACCCATATAACTGAACAACTTTTGTTCTACAATTTTTGAAAAGGGATTTAATTTAAAAAAACCGGTCAAGTGCAAGTTGGACTCGCACGCCCAGGGTTCTTATAAATCTATAGTGTTTTTTCCTATAAATCGGCATTTCAAAGTAAAGTAGTACTGATAACTTTAACTGCGTATTTGATTTCCTATGCGTTTTATTTTTGTTCTGAGGTTTGCATTCGCGTGGTTAGTTCTAATCACTAACCATTGAATTGACTCTGGGAACCTGTAATGACCTCTTAGAGCGTATAATTTACTTTAACACTAATAAGATAGCAAAGCGCGCTGCCCACCTTAAGGCAAAGTCGCAGCATAAGGGTTCCGTTTTTACCATTTTGGTTCGAAACCCTAAAAACGGCAAAGTGCGAGTGGGACTCGCGCTCCAAGGGCTCCATACTCATCTTCAAGCTTCTGCCCTTTGATTTTAAAAACCCTCGTCCACTGTAACCTGACCTCTCTTTTATATGAGTGTACCTACTTAAAACGGGAGCTCATTTTAATCGGTCTTCTTCTTTTCGTGTCAATGGCAAATGATTTTTTTAGAAACTTAGCCCAAAATGTGGCTACAGCAATAGCTCTTTGGTTGCCTTCAAAAAGGTCCTCCTTGGTGCAAGAAACTGAGGAGGTAGGGCACGAAAGCAAGTGTGTCATGGATTGCAAAATGCCGCATTCACACTTGTCGTTATCAGAGAAGCCCCATATGGGTCGTTCCATATGGGCCAGGGAAGATTTTCGACAATGGGGATATATGGGCTTTAGGGGGGTAAATTTTTGACCACAGTTCTATTCTAGCCTTTGATGGATCTGATTCGAGGGGTACGGTGTCGTCGGTTAATTGCTAACATTAAATAACAGGCCATTTGATACTAACGCGTTAACAAGTCCATAGCGCGTTTCGTAAACTGAGTGGCGCCATATAACGGTGGGTAGTGTCGAGGTGTTACATTTATGTGAAAAGCTGTGTGAAAAGTTGTAATATTTAATGATTTCAGAATTTTTCCTTTGCTATGAGACCTAGCTTCTTGCCAAATTTCATTATTAAACGGGAAGTACTCCTTAGGTTTTGGTTTGGTTCATAAATATATTGAGATGGAGACATAAATGGACGTATTTGATTGTGTTTTTGAAGCTTGGAATTTTCACAGCTTCAAAAGTCCATGGATTTTTTTTTATTTGGCTTTCACATCTCAGGGATGGAGGTGTATTTCGCCAATGTCAGAGTGACCTTAATATAAAATTTTGATACCTTTATCCTTTCGAGAGAATAAGGGTCTTGACAGTCAGACAGACACACAGATAGACGGACAACAAAGTAATTCTATAAGGGTTGTTTTTAGGCTTCCGTACCTCAAAATAAAAAACGGAACCCTTATACGATCACTATGTTGTCCGTCTGTCTGTCTGTCAACACCCTTTTTCTCACGAACGAGAAAAGGTATCAGGTTGAAATTGATAACGAATATTAAGGTCCATAAACCACACAATATCTGAAAATTTAAATTTTTTGCAACGACGCAATCAAAAGATATGGCTTTTTATGTCCTCATCTCCATACATTTATGCAAAAAAGCAAAATCTACAGGGTACTTCCCGTTGACCTAAAATTATGAAATTTGGCAAGAAGCTAGGTCTCACAGTACAAAGAAAGGGAAAAGTCTAAAATCGTTAAATATTTCAATTTTTCTCACAACTAATAGTAACCAATTACGGTGAGCTCCCGTTTCAAGAACGTTTCTTTAAAAGAGGGATCAAGTTGGATGGTCGTGGAGTTTTTAAAATCAAAGAGCAAAAGCTTTTAGTACATCATATGGTAGATAGGTACGGAACCCTCAGGGCGCGAGTTCGACTCGCACTTGGCCGGTTTTTTTTCCTTTTGAGGTACTGATCAATTCGGTTTTTATAATTATTCTTAACGAATGTACCAGGATAGGTACTATAACGTTATCAGTAGCCAAACTATGACTCATAGTTAACAATAAGCTAATATAACAATATCGTAATGTGGCCTTCCCCCCCTCGGCTAACCTTCGGCCTCACCCCCCCGCTGTCTGCTGGTTGATGCTGACCATCGAGTATGTAAGTTTTGGAGACGATATCCGAGTTGATAACAGCCTGTCTACGATTATGTGATGTATCGTTTAAACGGCAAAGTGGAAAACATAACCCTCATTTTAGAGCAATACTATGGTTGCAGAGTTTTAATTAGTTTGTATTTGGTTTAAATATTACAGAAAATATGTTCTAATGTCCATACAAATTAGATTGATTTAATCATTCGAGAACAAAATAAGGTTAAGACAATAAAAAAACGAGGGGCACTTATCAACTCTTCAAAAGTAACATTAACACTTCCTTTAAAAAGCTGATAGATGATAAATAATTTTTAAAGCTCTTCCAATGACTTTTAAAATGAGGTCTTAAGCTGATCATCATATTGTTCGGCCGCCGCAATAAAAAAAGTATTTTATGTAAGTGAGCAAAGAGCAGAATAGGCCACCTGATGGTAGACAATGTAGTAGTAATCACAAAAACGAAAAGCGCGTTGTCCACCGCGAGAACTAGAACAGAATGTCAAACATTGGCTCCCGTGCAAGCTATTTCCCAGACGCACTTAGCACGTTCAAAACTTAAAGAAAAATAAAAATTGTTTGTCAATGAAAATAATTTTTTACCACATATTTTTAACAGTCATTGTTAGGTTTCATTTCGTCTCTAAATTACATGCTCGGTGATGTAAACTATTGTGGCTGACACAATTTTACGGATAATTTGCTCCGTACTACCATCTACATGTACCATTGTGCAGAATGCCCATTTAGTGTCAAAATGTATGTCAAAATATACCAGCCGTGACACATTAATGGTACTCGCGAGTTAAAAAAACCTAACAATATGCAGTATGTGCATATTGTAAAGTGAATTTCAGTGGTTTTAAATAGTATCTATGCCAAATATTATTCTTAAATATTTTTTTGTGGATACAACATTTTGAAAAAATATTCTTTTTAAATTTTAATTATCTATAATTTCAAAAAAGATATACCTTTAAAGTAATATTATCTAGGTACTGCAAAATAAATAAAACTTAAACTCAAAAAAACAATATAAACCGTTATGGCCTATTCACGCGGGACCAAATTTAGGCACCTGAGGGATGCAGCAATACGAAAGAAAGAGATAGTCGAATAGCTTTCTCTTTCTTTCGTATAACTGCATGAGGCGCCTAAATTTTGCCGTCGTGTAAATCCGGCTTTAGGTCAAAAAATGCCACCATGTCGTATTTAAAACGATTTACTTTTTATCACACCTTCGTCAAGTATCTATTGAACTATACATATTATATGTATCGAATATCGATATTATCGATAAAACGCGTTATCTATTAAACTTAGACGTAATTATACGGGGTGTTATAATGAAGGGGCTGATAAGAGCTAATTTACCTACCTCCCTTTCTAACAAAGGGCAGAATATGCGTGCTGGAACGGAGCGGATTCGCGCTGTTTTACGTTTTTAACTCATTTTTGTATTTTTCTTAAAATCTGTACCCATAATATTAATTATAAAACAGCTATATTATTATGCATAATATATTGAATGATGTGTAAAAGTTTTGCAATCATAGATTAATGGGTACTTAAGAAAAACGGTTTAAAAGCAAAAACCAGAGGTAACTTTGGATGTTTTTATGGCGTACAAAACATATTTAATCGTGTTTCAGAGCCGGACATATTCTTGCAAAGATGCGTAATTATTACATTATTTTTTTTCACGGCCATATTATCATCACTTTTCGTTAAAAACCTGCTCAAGTGAAGCGTATTTAGCTCTTATCAGCCCCTTAAGGGTAAACTGTGATCTTTGAAACTGTGTATGTGAGACCATGAAATAGAACAAATCGGACTCGATTTCGATATACCTATAGTATTTTTAAAAGCAATAAAGTCCATTTTTAGGACTGCAAAACTTAAGTGTATTTTCTAAAGTATTTTTGCGGATTTCTAACCTCAATCGATTCAAACTTCGGAGATAAGTGGGTAGGGGAGGGGAATTGAACTTTTTAGAAATTTTCCATCATAATTTAAAACATAGTCATTAAATTAAAAAAAAAAATATTTCGGTATGCACTAGTAAAGCCCTTCTATATCGACCTAGTCCATTTGGGCCCCTATTGAAACATTATTATTTTTATTTATTTTATTGAAATAATATTTTTTCTTTCAATAATAACATTTTTATTCTTTCATTTGCAATAAAAATTTGAAAATTTTGAATTAGAAATTGCTGTTTAACAATAAGGCCGCCTCGTTGTACACTTTTATTTCTGTATTTTTCACTAAATTTCGTATGCAATAAAGAATATTGTATTGTATAAAGTTGGGCCATCATATTCTAACTATTCCAAATTTTAAGTCGATAGCATGAGTAGTTGCTGAGATGAACAGGTGTGACAGACAGACAGGCGAAGTCGCCTCATAGGGGTTCCTTTTTTACCATTTTGGTTCGGTACCCTAAAAAGTCATCTCCCATACAAAATGCGCAATCAGCTGGTGGTTACTATGGGAACGAATTTTTTTTATAGTATTTCGACCTATGTTCCTTAGGGTATATTTTCAGTATACATAGTCTGAACGCACAGTTTCAAGGATCACAGTGTGTACCCAAACATCCTGTATAATTTGTGCTAGTGCTAAAATATCTAAGCATTGATGCAACCAGCTGTAACTTCGACTGATCACAAAAACATGTTCACCTTGCGCTGTAAGAACCGATGAAACTTGTATACAGGGTGTTAATAATAGAGGTATCAACATAATTTGTGGCTAATTGACGATTGACTTTTCTGTGTTGAAAAATTACTAATTGTAAGAAGTAAAATTTTAAAACATTCTTTGAAGTGGAAACAGGTAATCGGGAAAAGCAATTTTATTGTGTAAAAACTTATTGTCCAGCTAGATTCGAGAAGCGTTGTCAAGACCATGTTTATATTCTATGGTCAAGACCATCATCATCATAATAACGTAGACGTAGATACGTCCACTGGAGGACGAGGAGCTCCCTCCAGAACTTTAGCTATTACTGGAACAATGTTGAGGGGATCGCACCATGGATCGCTGTTGTTGGTGACCGCAGTTTGTAAGATGGTACGATACATTATACATGCCACAAGGACGACATCCTCCAGTTCATAGTCCCTAAGTCGCCTCTTACGACACCAACGGGTAGAGATGGGTTGGTTAGACGTAGATTAATATAAATATATATGTTACGGCAAAATTATTAATAATTTCCTTAGATTTGGTAAATGCGATGGAAACTGTGAAATTCATCATAATTCGGTTAGGTTATTAGAAGTAAATCCTATCCCACCAAAAACATAAATGTAAAAATGTAAGCCAAGTTCTTGTACATATTATATTCCGCCATTATTCCTGAAAAACTGTGCTGCCTCTTGCTTTACCAGTAACCATTTTATTAAATCGCTCAATTAGAGAAAGTTTCTTTACATCTATTTGGCTTTCCAAGCACATATAGTGCCATTACATAAAAAGGGTTCTAAACGTAACGTGGAACACTATAGACCCATCTCGATTTTGAACGTGTTGAGTAAATGCTTTATGACCATATTTATCCAATCATCAAGCAAGGCATACCTGAGCAGCAACACGGTTTCTTTAAAGGGCGTTCGACAACAACTAACCTAGCTGTATTTAGTGATGACGTTTTACACGGGATGGGATTTCGCTCTCAAGTGGACGTGATCTACACTGATTTCGAAAAAGCTTTCGACCGCGTAGATAACGTGATACTATTGCAAAAATTGCTAAATCTGGGAATACACGGAGACCTTTTAAGATGGATAGAATCTTACATCTCGAACAGAAGGCAGGCTGTCGTAGTTGCTGGATATCGTTCTGATTACATCCACATACCCTCAGGAGTACCCCAAGGTTCAATTATTGGTCCTTTGTTGTACCTAGTATATCTTCACGACATAGGAGATTGTTTCAGACATGCTAAGTATCTGCTTTACGCAGACGAAAAAAAAATATACCACACAATAAAAGATTGCGTTGATAGCGCTAACTTACAAGACGATTTAAATAGATTATCTGAGTATTACGTCAGAAACAGAATTGGAGTAAATCTAAGCAAATGTGTGCACATCATATTCACACGTGGTGCACCTATTGACACTTATTATCACTTAAATGGAACTAAAATCACAAAAGACAGTTTTGTAAAGGACTTGGGTGTACTCTTGGATACTAAATTAACATTTTCATCCCATGTAGATCAAATTGTAAACAAGGCCTTTAAAAATCTAGGTTTTATTTACCGAATTACAAAGCCTTTTACAGATCTGTCATGTGTGAAACTTCTCTTTATGTACGCAGCATATTAGAATACTGTTGCAGCATATGGAATCCACAGTATATTGTATATGATAATGCCATAGAACGTGTCCAGAGAAAATTTGCTAAACACCTGAACTACCGCAGTCGATTTACTAGCGACTCCTATGAACAGTCGTGTCTGAAACATGGATTGATGCATGTCACTGAGAAATCGAAGGTTAGTACGTGATATGGCACTGTTCCATGAAATATGCCTGGTACTCTTGATTGCTCACAGCTTGTCAATGTCATTGACGTCTCTTACTCTGACGTGTAGCTAAATGCCAAATTTCAGCTTTGTAGGTCTTCTAGAAGTGGTCAAACATTTTGATGAGCTGTCAGTGAGTACCAAATTTACAATTTTCTCGAGTCTATAACTTTTTTCTGTAATAGCTACAATATTGAAACTTTTTATTCAAAGTACATTAAATGGTGTTATTATGTCCGTAAAGTTTCATCCAGATCTATTAATCAGGTAAGAAGATACATGGGGGTCAAAAGTGGCTCGAAGCGGTTCGGGTAAATAGTGCACGGTGTGCGCGCGACCTGTGCTTAGAACTTGGCCGGCGCACTGTCGTGCGCTTTGATACTATTAAATGAGCAATATTTGTATATATATAAATATATAAATTTGTAATCGGTTTCTCGAAAACGGCTCTAACATTTTAATGAAATTTAGTATACAGGGGTTTTTGGGGGCAAAAAATCGATCTAGCTAGGTCTTATGTCTGAGAAAATTCATTTTTCCCGAGTTTTTAAGCATTTTTTAAAGTAGCTATTATAGAGCAAAGCTCGGTCGCCCAGGTACTAATTTATTATTTTAAATTGTTAATTATTAATTTTCAATTAAGTGATCACAATATTTTTTCCGTAACATCAAATTAATCACTTTGTTCATAACATATTTACACGATAACCAATTAATGAATAAACATCCTGTATATAGTATTAACACGACTAACGGACTATAAATTTGCAATAAAACCTACTCAATAGTTACTCATGCTTCAAGGCTTTCAATGAAGAATATTGTGTCATTCATTAATTATAATTATACATTAGTTATAGTGAGTAATATAATGTTAAAATTCCCACGCTAGACAAATAAGTGGGTAAATGAAGAGCCTGGAAGTAGTCGCTTCTCTATCCGCCCCGCAATCTTCATCTAGGACCAGTAGTACCTACACACGGCCGCACGTCGGTGGAAACACTTTGACCTTGAGGTCTCTAGTTCCGGGCGTTTGTAGCGTAGCGCTGGTTCAGCTTATACTGGTTTTGTTTCTACGTGCTTGCTGCAGTGCGTACATTCAGCCGCTATTCAGTAGAAGAGTGGAATTCTCTGCCTGCGTCTGTGTTCCCGAGTTCATATAACCCGAATCTATTCATGTCGCGAGTGAATAGGCTTCTTCTGGGCAAGCTCGTTCCATCGTCGACCTCATCTCTGTCTTCAAGACTAGATCGAGGTCAAGAGTGAGCCCATTTTCAATAAAAAAATTAAAAAAAAACTCAGCCGCTATTCAGTAGAACAAATCTTCTACTGAATAGCGTCTGAGTTTTTTTTTTTATTAAATATCTGCCGCCACTAGGTCCACGAGGTCCATCAGTTAAACAATATTACTCGCTAAATACAAATATTATCGAAAATCCGGAAAGACAGATTGAAGTAAAGGTACACTTAACAGCACGTCAGTAGAAACACTTTTGGACCTTATAGCGTGGCAATAGAGTTGAAAAAGTTTCTACCGACGAGCGGTTGACCGTACCATTGTTTGTGTAGAATCTACGAGTATTTACTTAGTAAAATAAAGTTTGCTGTAGTTGCAGATACAAATACTGCTAAAAGTGGCCGTTTTTGACACTTATTGTGTCTGTAACTACAGTCAACTACATTTTTCAAAATTGATAGGTTCTAAATAAACCAGGGTACCTTTACTTCAATCTGTCTTTTCGGATTTTCGATAAATTTGTCTTTAGCGAGCAATATTTCTGATGAGGGCGCTAGTTGACTCCTGGAAGCCCCCATAAGTCTTAGTTAATTTATAAGGGAAATTAAATTAAAAAATCGTTTTAGATCCATGTTTTTGGGAAAATCGTTCAGATTTGTGTTTTAAGTGACATAAAGTAATATATTTACTTAAAAGCTGGAATTATGATAACTAACGTAACTCAACTGGTTAGCTCATGCGTCACTGATATTGATCAAGTTTGTTGTTTTATGAAACTAGTTTTAATGAGTAATATCGGAATTCCCACGACAATACAGTCGCAAGACTCAAGAGAAACCATATCGAAAAATTTAATATACACTAGAATGGTCCATTTAGATCGAAATAAAAAAACGGAACCCTTATAGGATCACTTTGTTGTCCGTCTGTCTGTCTGTCAAGACCCTTATACTCACGAACAAGAAGAGGTATCAGGTTGAAATTGATACCAAATATTAAAGTCCATAAACCACAAAAGATCAGAAAATTTCAATTTTTTTCAATGACGCAATCAAAAGATATGGCTTTTTATGTCCTCATCTCCATACATTTATGCAAAAAAGCAAAACCTACAGGGTACTTCCCGTTGACCTAAAATTATGAAATTTGGCAAGAAGCTAGGTCTTACAGTACAAATAAAGGGAAAAGTCTAAAGTCATTAAATATTAAAAAAATTCTCACAACTAAAAGTAACCAATTAAGGTGAGCTCCCATTTCAAGAACTTTTCTATAAAAGAGGGGTCAAGTTGTATGGTCGCGGAGTTTTAAAATCAAAGTGCAAAAGCTTTTTAGTATATCATATGGTAGATAGGTACGGAACCCTTAGGGCGCGAGTCCGACTCGCACTTAGCCGGTTTTTTTTTTGTAGAATCAGCCCTAAAAGGATTATTGTACTTTTTTTAACACTGTGTAATAAAAGCTGAAATAGAGAAACTCGCAAGGTTAACCCGATGACCGTCGGCTGGTTACAAACAGACACACGAGAACCGGTCAATCGTGAATCCTGTGGTGGGCAGTTAAATCCACGATCACACCTAGCAGAATTCTAAGAATAATTGCGTATACATTGCCCGTTGAAGTAAGGATATTGCAATTAACATAACCAAGCCTCCCAGCAATGTATGCCGAATTAGTCCTTGAATTCAGTTAGATGTGATCGTGGCTTAAATTCAATAGTACCTTTTTGTTTTATTAAAATAAAAGAGAAACTTACTGAGCTCGGCAGCGCTTGAACGATCACCTATAAAGGTTGTAAGGGACGGTGTATCCAAAACTGAAAAGGCGTGCTCAGTCAACGAAACTGAACAACTTTCCCAAAGAAACATATGTTGGGAAATGAAAAAAAATTCGACCTCTCCATACAAACTGTTCGACCAGAGTTGGCAATTTGTATAGAGAGGTCAAAATTTTTGTCATTTCCCAACATATGTTTCTTTGGGAAAGTTGTTCAGTTTCGTTGACTGAGCACGCCCTTTCAGTTTTGGGTACACCGTCCCTTACACCCTATTTAAAAGCTTTATTTCTTAATGTGTCTGAGCAAACCCTAATTTTGTCATGAATTATCCATGTCCTAAATTCTAGGTGATCCTGCTGAATTTTATTTTCGTAAAATAACCGCTCTGTTATAATTTCGTTTTGGGAAATATGTTCCCATATTTCAAGAGCTCTTCCTGCTTTTGGTGGACAATTTTTTTATAGATTTCATTCGCACTGAGTTTTGGGGAAGATATAAATTTATGTTTTAATTATTAAAATCTATTTATTAAGTTAGTACAGTTATCAAAATTATCGCTAAAACCAAACATCGTTCGCGTCTTTTCAGTTTTAAGTTAAATTCAAAATAAACTACAAAAAAAAATTAAGTAGGCTTTCTAAGTATGTATTATTTATTTCTATTGAAATCGCTTAAGAATCGGCTTCTTCTGACTAGCTCAATACATCCCGATATCATCTCTCAGGGCTAGATCGGGGTCAAGAGTAAGCCCATAGACAGTAAAAAAAATTATGTAGGTATGTTTCCCGTGGGTGTCGTAAGAGGTGACTAAGGGTTATAAACTGGAGGATGGGCAGCAGCATCCTCCTGTGTATCATACCATCTTACTTACTCCGGTCACCTACAACCGCGGTCCATGGTGCCAGCCATAACGTTATGGTACTTGGAAGCTCCCTGTCCTGTAGTGGACATTTCATGGGATGTTATGATGATGATGATGTTTATCCGTCGAAGTACATAATTATTTGTAACACTCACGAGTCGTTTAGTGATAATGATAAAATTGTAAAAAAAAAATGATTATTAAAACCAAATTTGCTGAAATGTACGTTCAGGCGGTTATTTTATATTAAATTATTGCTTATTACACTTATTCATTTAATAAATTTGATAGAAGATTGCTGTAAAATAAACACGTTATCAACACGCAGCTCATAAAATAATACTTATCAATCTGTTTATTGATTAAACTAGCAGCGACCAACTGAAAAACATTATTTCCAGTATTTTAACAGCAATTCATGCATTAGAAATCTATTCATAGCTATAATAAAGGGTAAAATAAGAATAATATTAGAGAGAAAATTACTCTCATTCAATAATAATAATAGAACAAAGAAAACCGGCCAAGTTCGAGTCGGCATCGCGGAACGAGGGTTCCGTACCACTAAAGTAAAAATACAATCTTAGGTATGGTCGCTCAGACACGCACAAGTGTACTAAAATGCGCGAGTCTGACACGTACTTGACCAGTTTTTATTATTTGTTGTTATTCTATAGCTTTTGCAGTACAAACATATGTCAATTTTCATGCTTGTAAGTGTTTCCGTTTTACGCCATAGAGCTAAAACAAAAATCCAGCAAAACACGCCCAAAAAACAAGTTTTTGGCTCTACGGCTCTAGCCTAGCTAGTTTTATGCCCTTCTTAATTTATTATGTTTTTTAGGGTTCCGTACCTCAAAAGAAAAAAACCGGCCAAGTGCGAGTCGGACTCGCGCACTGAGGGTTCCGTACCACCACATAAACATAATTGTATTAGTTGAAATTTCAGTAAGTTAATGTGCTAGATTTTTTGAGTCCGACACGCGCTTGACCAAATTTTATTATTTGTTGTTATTTTATAGCCTATGCCCTATAAACATACCAATTTTCAAGTTTGTAAGTGTACCCGTTTTTAAATAGAAATAAAACAAAAATCGCCTCAGCAACCATCCAACTTGACCCCTCTCTTATATGAATGTTCTTGAAACGGGAGCTCACCACAATTGGTTACCATTAGTTGTGAGAAAAGTTGTAATATTTAATGATTTCAGACTTTTTCCATTATTTGTACTCTGAGACCTAGCTTCTTGCCAAATTTCATAATTTTAGGTCAACGGGAAGTACCCTGTAGGTTTTTCATTTTTGAATAAATGTATGGAGATGAGGACATAAAATGCCATATCTTTTGATTGCGTCGTTGTAAAAAATTGAAATTTTCAGATCTTGTGTGGTTCATGGATCCTAATATATGGTATTAATTTCAACCTGATACCTTTACCCGTTCGTGAGATAAAGGGTCTTGACAGACAGACAGACAGACAGACAGACAGACGGACAACCAAGTGATCCTATAAGGGTTCCGTTTTTTTTTTTTGAGGTACGGAACCCTAAAAACGGAACCCTTATAGGATCACTTTGTTGTCCCTCTGTCTGTCTGTCTGTCTGTCAAGACCCTTTATCTCACGAACGGGTAAAGCTATCAGGCTGAAATTAATACCTTATATTAGGATCCAAGAACCACACAAGATCAGAAAATTTAAATTTTTTACAACGACGCAATCAAAAGATATGGCATTTTATGTCCTCATCTCCATACATTTATTTAAAAAACCTACAGGGTACTTCCCGTTGGCCTAAAATTATGAAATTTGGCAAGAAGCTAGGTCTCACAGTACAAATAATGGGAAAAGTCTGAAATCATTAAATATTACAACTTTTTTCACAACTAATTATAACCAATTGTGGTGAGCTCCCGTTTCAAGAACATTCATATAAGAGAGGGGTCAAGTTGGATGGTCGCTGAGGCGATTTTTGTTTTAGTTCTATTTAAAAACGGGAACACTTACAAACTTGTAAATTGGTATGTTTATAGTGCATAAGCTATAAAATAACAACAAATAATAAAATTTCGTCAAGCGCGTGTCGGACTCAAAAAATCTAGCACATTAACTTACTGAAATTTCAACGAATACAATTATGTTTATGTGGTGGTACGGAACCCTCATTGCGCGAGTCCGACTCGCACTTGGCCGGTTTTTTTTGTTATAGTGGCAACAGAAATAAATAGTCTGTGAAAATTTCAACTGTCTACCTATTACGGGCCAGCTGTACGCAAAAGACCCTCAGCGCCCTACGTGTCCAGTACAACAACGGCTTCAGGATGTTGTTGGGGCTGCCCCGCTTTTGTAGCGCCTCGGGCATGTTTGCTGGGGCGCATACAGACGACTTTTATATAAAAGTAATCGTAAATGCGTAAAAGCAGCCTCAGTACTCTGTAGGGTAAGGGCGAGTTCCAATTCCAACCTGAAAACCGTTGTTGGAAAATACGACTTGCCTACAGAATCTTTTGAAGTGGTTGGTCAAGCGAAATATAATATAATATAATTTAAAATAATGATAAATAATTGTTGACTTATATTATTATGACATAATTTACTAACATAAAATAAGTTTATACTAATCATTTTATGGATCTCTGTCATCTTGAATTAAATAAATAATAATATTACGGTTCATGAGATACAGCCCGCTGACAGACAGATGGACAGACAGATATCCGAAGCATATTAATAGGGTCCCGTTTTTCATCCTTTGGTTATGGAACCCTAAAATAACCGGCCAAGTGCGAGTTGAACTCGCGCACCTTCTGTTCCGTACCACTAAATAATATCGTCTTAGTTATGGACGCACAGTCAGAAGTGTATTAAATTTGTGTGAGTCTGACTCGTACCCACGGCCGCACATCAGTAGAAACACTTTTGGACCTTGTGGAGTGGTAATAGAGTTGAAAAAGTTTCTACCGACAAGCGGTTGACCGTATTTGTCCAGTTTTTATTATTGTTTATTATTTTATAGCCTATGCACTCTTAACATACCAATTTACACGCTTTTAAGTGTTCCTCTTTTTTACGATAGAGCTAAAACAAAAATCGAGCCAAAAAATCGTCAAAAAAAACATGTTTTTATCTTTATAATTTTTTGTTATAGGGGCAACAAACACATTAATTTATTATTTTTTTACATAATCTGTTAAATGTTCAACTGTCTACCTATTACGGTTCGTGAAATACAGCCCGCTGACAAACAAATATCGGTCGGAGGCATATTAATAGGGTTCCGTTTGGGTACGGAACCCTAAAAAGGATCTATCAACCCCGAAGGATATGAATGTACCCAAGAGACTGAACAACTTTTCCCATAGAACGTAGACATTCGCAAGACGTGAAAAAAAAACACCCGTTGGCTGTACTCTTAATATGACGGGTTAGTGACATATGACCCCATTGTCAAATGCCCCCGTGTCAAACGCCCCCCCGATGAATTTTATTCAGAGAAACACCAATCTGCCTGTACAATCACAAACACAAGTGTTTGGTAGGTTTTATGTGGAGCACGTCAAGCTCTAACCCACGTTCACTCACCTCCTCCTTTCCACCCTCTCCCCCCCCACACAAGAACTGAAGTAACTGACATAGCCCTGAGAATAGTCAAGGGGCTACCTCCCGTCCACTAGCGCTCCCATCAGTTAACAAATATTACTCGCTAAATACAAAACTTATCAAAAATTTCGGAAAGACAGATTGAAGTAAAGGTGCCTATGTTTATTTAGAAACTATTTACTCTCTAAAATAAAATTCACTATAGCTTCATTTTTTGTATCTACAAAAACTGCTAAAAGTGGCCGTTTTAAGCACTTTTTGTATCTGTAACTACAGTTGTGCTACAGTGAACTTTATTTTTCAGAATTGATAGGTTTAACCTAACTTTAACTTCAAGCTGTCTTTCCGGAATTCGATAAGTTTTTTATTTAGCGAGTAATATTTTTTTAACTGATGGGGGCGCTAGTGGATGGGAGGTAGCCTCTTAAACTAAAGTGGCAGTGGGCAGGGCAAATCGCAAGACGAACCACGTACCGGAAGACGAAGCGTTGGCAGGCCCCCCACAAGGTGGACCGACGATTTGGTCAAGGTCAGGTCACATAACCACCTCCTAAATAGTAGCATAATTGACACTAACAAGACAGCAAAACGCGTTGCCCACCCTGAGAACTAAGATGTTGTGTCTCAAGTGCTAGTAATTTTCCTGGCTCCCTTGCCCTACAAACCGAACACTGCTGCTTCACGGCAGAATAAAGCAAGGGGTTGGTAGGTACTTCCCCAGACGGATTGTGAACAAATAGTCCTACCACCTTCCATAAAAATGTAATAAGTTTAACACACTGTTACAAATTAAGTGCAAATAAAAAAAATATTTAAGCATATGACGCATTGAGCCTTGAAGGAAAACCTCTTGTTTTATTTACATTCATGCTATTTAGGTAAGTGAGACGATGGCCGTGAATAGAACGTGACAAGTGAATACATTACGAGTACAGGCTATTATAGATTATTTTAGTACCCATTCATTTTTTTTTTTCAGGTTAAAACATTTTCCTAAAATGGATCTGTGTGTGTGCTTTTTTGTGATTTTCAATAAGTGAACAAATAAATCGATTTAATTATACTTGATGATCATTTAGTGCTTTAATAAATCTAAGTGCAACCTAGGTTTACTTAGGTACTTTGGTTAGCTAAGTGATTTGGGAATCAATTGTGGAATATCACTAAGTAATTTATGAGATTTTTAAATTTTATAAAAGATCAAAATATCTAATTAATTAATATAATTAATCAGAGACTACTTTTTTAAGAATTTATGGTGTAACAGAAAGTGTATATCAACCCTGAAGGATGTGATTCTGCCCATAAAACTGAACAACTTTCCCCAAGAAACATAGGACGAAATATGAAAAAAAAATCAGCTGATAGCACATTTTGTATGGGAGGGCAAAAATTTTATTTCGTATTTCGACCCATATTCCTTGTGGAATGTTTTTCAGTTTAATGGGCAAAATCACATGTTTCAAGGTTGATATACTTTTCTGTTAAACCTTGTATAATTCTTGAGTTATGTATTATTCTAGGGTTATTTGTAACTCAACCAACTCCCGTTAAGGGTGTATTGTGAAGGCTAAATGCAACAACTATTGTTCTAAAACTTTTAGAAATTTGGGAAAATATTTTTTTTCATCCATACGAAATCGATCCAATACGTGAACAAAAGTTGTTACATTTTTCCGTCACAATAAACCAATATGAATTGGTTGAGTTACACATAGCCCTGGGAGCCAATTCTTGAAAATTACCGGTTGATAAAATTTCTCTTTTTTAAAAATTCAAATTCAGCCTGATAAGCTGTCAAAAAATTTTAAAAACATAAAAATTACCAATTATACAACACTTTATATTTAACGAGTATGAATCTTAACTTTTGAAAAGAAAAATCAATGATTTTGAATTTTTTGAGTGATATTTTATCACCCGGTGATTTTCAAGAATTGAGTCCTTGGACCTGTATAAGTAATCTGGGGCTCAATTCTTGAAAATCACTGGGTGATAAAATATCACTTTTGAGACATAAAAAATTCATATTTGCCCTGATAAACTGTTGATAATTAAAAATTAACAATCTTGGACTGATTCATATTGTACGAATATCAATCTTCACTTTTGAAAAAAAAACTGTGATTTTGAAGTTTTTGAGTGATGTTTTATCACTCGGTGATATTCAAGAATTGACTCCCTGTGATGCAAACAATGGTTAACCTTTTGATTGGAGCTAGTCATTAAACACCACCTAATTGTATCGTGCTAAAATAATTCATTATCTACGTGATCAGAGCAATTAGAATGTCATTTATATTGATGACACATTTGTTGTTTCTGGCACACGTTTCTAGGCATTTCGAAAGTAATGCTGTTCAGACGAGTATTGCATGACGCATCTGTTTTTATAAACGATGTCACCAACAAAGCATCACTTTGCTAAACGGTGTCATCGTTTAATATTATGAAACAAAATAGTTTGATTAATAAACAAATTCAATCAGTAAACAAACACGATCCGTCTTACTACAAAAAAGTTAAACAACTGTTGAACACTTGATCAAAAAAATCGTACAAAATAACTCTGGCTATGTCATTGATACGCAGAAGTCAAAAATGATTTATTTTCTTATGACTTGACTTCTGCGCATCAACTGACATAGCCAGTTATTTTATGCTATTTTTTTTATCAAGTGTTCAACAGATGTTTAACTTTTTTGTAGTACACCCATACATTTTATATGTTTCATCTTTTAATGAACAAGCTTTGTTCGAACTATACTTAGAACTGTGGTTTTAACTAGTACTGTGTTTAACGATTCGAGGTCATCAATGCATTATAACCGGTTAAAATACGTAATACGAAATTATCGTGTACTTATTAACCGTGATAACAATGTACTTTATGTATGTAATTGTGAAACGTTGACAAAGCGTTGACGTAGCGACCTCGAAACATGCCAGCCTTACGGAATCGCACAAGCATAATAAAGACTAAATACGTACATCAAATTTACATTATATTTATTGGTAATACAACAAAATTGCGCTTACATTAAGTATCTCTAAACTACACATTTAGATAATCAATTTCATTAAAATTTAAAACCGCGTTTCATACATATACATATAATATAACAGTATCTATGTACATTATTCAATGGCAATACTTGGAAGGCACGTTCATCGGAATGTGGTATATTTTGTCGGCGGCCAGCGTCGTGGGGCGAGCCAGTTTTACACACGCTCAACCTCGATATCACTGTCCCTTTTATTTCACACGCGTAAAAAAGAGATAAAAACAAACAGCTCCAATCTTATCATCGTCCTTTTTGCGCTTCATTAGAGAATGGATAGATTGCATCAGTTAATGCCATGCCGTATCAAATGTGCGTGTATTGAGTGGTTATGATAAGTACGTATCGATTTGGGCGATGTTTACGGCGAGATAATTGCGAGCGACCTGGCAACACTGCAGCGCGGCCTTCACTTAAAAGCACCTGACACAACGCTATAACACTGCAATCACTGCACTCTCACAGTTTCTTGACGATGTCAAACTTGGACTTGAGATCCATTGGCACCTTCTTAGGGTCGACCTTCTTTTTTGCGGCGAGATGTGCTCGCATCTCTGCAGCTGTCATGTGTAAATTGAGCTTTGGTTCTTGAGGCTCCGGAGGTGTCGGGCTGGAATTGCTATTGGCAGAAGCGGCGCGTTCCGGCGCGTCCAAGTCTGGTAAAGGATCACCCGGCGCAGGGGCTACGACTAACAACTCCGCCTCGTCTGCCCGTTCTTTAATCCGTCCGACCACTTGTTTATGCGTTTCATCTGCGATGCTATGCCCGTTCACCTCTAATATACGGTCGCCTCTGCGTAGACCAGCCTTTTCTGCTGGCGAGCCGTCATCGACTTTTCCGATATACTGTCCGGGTTTTCCTTTTTCTGCGTGAAGATTGAATCCGTAGCCGTCGAAGTCAGGTACTTTCCGCACGTGGCAAAGGCGCGGCGCGATGGCCGCGGTACCGTTCGCGGACATGTCTAGTGGTCGCCTCGTGAGCCGCCCGCGTACTGTCCGTGCGTCCGCCGCCCGCGCAACTCAACGCAACCTCTCGTCTCTCCACCACCCCTCTTCTCCTCGCTTCACCCCGCGGACCTGTGCGCACCTGTAATGTTGCCTAATCTGCACTGATAATGAGTCTAATGAAGATTAAAGTCGAAATATTTCTTAACTAAATCCATATTCACAGATCGTGTTTGATAAATTTAAGCTGCTGAAAAATGCCTAAATGTTACAATGATTATCGACATATATATATTTTTTTATAAAATGAAACATCACATCACGCAGCATACGTTAAGAGACGTTACGAAAATTGTTAATTTACCTATAGAAAAACCTACAAAAGGTTATAATGATGACAAGTCATCTCATATCGATGGCAAGTAGTCAATACAATTTTTTTTACTTTCGATGAAATGTGGTAATATAATAACTAATAAGTTATAAATCTTTGGAGATTTCCATCAAAATATCTATTGATTTGATTACCTTTATCACAAAGCAGGCAACACAACACCTGTGCGGGGCGGAAAAGGTGGAAAGAAGCGAAGGGGGGACACAGCACGCTCAGTCAGTTCTCGCGAGCCAGCGCTCAAGTGCGCATATCCGTCAGTGATAGTGTTTGAAAACTTAACCCAGTTCAGGAAACAAGTGCCAATACCAAGGTGAGTCCACCCTTCGACTCCCGCGCAGTGAACCCCTAACGTGTCAATTCGGCCCCCAAGCGTGCTTCGGATTTGTGTGTATTCGTGTCCGTTACCTGCCGGTCGAGTTCCACTTCGCACCTGTGTTCCGATGACGTGACGTGTGACCCTTCGTTTAGCCCACTTTATTATTGTTGTCCTACACAATAATGTAACATTTGATAAGGTAAAATATAAAATAGGAATAGAAAGGTGAAGTTATTCGGTTGCAGCGTGTTGTGTTGGAAGATTAGTTCGTCACCTGGCCGCTAGGCAGCGCTGGGGCGCGGTCGTTGCCCGGCGTTACGGTTCTACACCTCTCGATTTTAATTAGATTCCTACTCGTATGATCTGGGAGTCGTGGGATCTGAGGTCATAGACTATGTTGACCGTAAGGGACCTTAGTGGTAATGTATTATGTGGGTAGGTTTAATTTTATTGAATAGTGACTAACACAAAAAACCGGGCAAGTAACAGTTAAACCCGCGCACTAACATACTACCTACATTAAATTTAATGGTGCTATTACTTTCAAGACGCTTTCTACAACTGGATTTAAAACAGTCTGATACACAACAACATAAATTTTATTTTGTTTACTTCCTAGTTGTTATTTTCCTGTCTAAATATGCTTTATCTAAATTTAATTATTCATTCGGCGGCAAATACACCGCCATATTCATTTAGTTGGTCGGTCAATTTCATGTCTATTTATGAATGGAAAGTATGTAAGCAAGTGTGAACTGTTTTATGAATGCTCTACAAAAGTAGTTGATACATAGCTACGCTGTGAATTTGAAATTTAAGTAATTAGGTAGATACGGCGACTATGAAAGCTGGGTATGGCAGAAGAAGCATGAAAGTAGAATTAATGCAGTGGAAATGAGAGCGCTAAGGAGTATGATTGGTGTTAAATTAAGTGACAGGATTAGAAATAGTGTGATAAGAGAACGGTGTGGCGTAGTGACCAAAATCGAGAAAGGGATGCTGAGATGGTTTGGTCATGTAGAGAGGATGAATGAACGAAGATTGACGAAAGAGATCTACCAGGCGATAGTGAATGGAAACGTTGGAAGGGGAAGGCCTAGGCGAACGTACCAGGACCAAAATCAGGACGTTCTGAATAAAGGCCAGGTTAAAAGTACCCTAAACCGACGAGCATGTATGAAAGGATTGATGAAAGTACAGAAAGCAAGGGAAGTATGTCAAGATCGTAGCAGGTGGAGGACTGTGGTCTCTGCCTACCCCGACGGGAAAGAGGCGTGATGTTATGTATGTATGTATGTAGGTAGATACGGTGTTTTATTTTAATTATGAATAGGTATAGAATAGATTCCGATATTGACAGTACATAGATCGTACCTTCTTTTATTCTATGGTCAGTACCTACGTCGAGACCTTACTGGAGCCATTTCTTTCTTTAAATTTTAAGGTTGATATAGGTGAGTAGTCACTTCCAAAATACCGCAGTGTCTCAAGACAAAAGTCTTTGAACAATGTGTTGCCAGTGATGACATATGGCACCGAGACGTGGTCGCTCACAATGCGCCTTATGAGGAAACTCAAAGTCATCCAAAGGGCTATGCTCGGAGTCTCTCATCTAGCGGAATCGAATCAGAAATGAGGAGATCCGCAGCCTCCTCAGGAGAACTAAAGTAACCGACATAGCCCTGAGAATCGCTGAACTAATGTGCCAGTGGGCAGGGACCAACGATCTAGTCAAGGTAGCGGGAAGCCGCTGGATGCGAGCAGCGCAGGACCGGTCGTCATGGAGATCTTTAGGGGAGCCCTATGTCCAGCAGTGCACGTCTTTCAGCTGATGATGATAATATGTTGGTGAAAGGTGAGTGAGTAGCCCCGTGTGATGCCGGCAAAGCATAGTATGCATGCCGGAGCATGCCGGAGGTAGGGCAGCAGCATCATTTTGTATATCGCAATCGCTAGCCGCAACGCCTAAGCGTGGTGATTATAGTAATTCCTCTGCTAAGTACCTCCAATTCTGGAGGGAGCTCCCTGTCCTGCTGTGGACGTTTCATGGGATGTAATAGTAAAGGTGCTAGAACTTGCTGTAGCTTAGCAACAAAAAAATAAGGTCGAGATATGCTAATAAGCACATACCATTCAAAATCAAATAGCTATTATGTACATTGAATATTAATAGACCATTATAGGATTTGCCTACACCTCTTAATCCTGCTCATATAAATGTGTTATTCTCCGCCTAAATGGCAGTTTGGAAAATTCCGGGGTCTGAAACGATAATTTTATCGTATTACTTGCTTTCCGCCTGCGGTTTCACCCGCATTAAATGCGTTTTCCCGTGGGAATGAAGTGTTTTCCCGCCGTAAAAAGTAGCCTATGTGCTATTCCAGGACCTAACCTATATGTGTGTTAAGTTTCATTAAAATCCATTCAGTAGTTTTTGCGTGAAAGAGTAACAAACATCCATCCATCCATACACCCATCCATCCATACTTACAAACTTTCGCTATTATAATATAGGATTAGTAGGAAGGATAATCGTAAACAAAACCAAGTCCTTGACAAAAAATCTGAATTTGCGCAGATTTATCTTGATATGGAGCTTCCGTTTTGTCGTAGTCCAATATGAGTCCAATAGAATCGAATCGTTTATTTGCGAAAACATAGTATACAAATCCTGCATTCGATCATGCCTCCGTGGCATGTTCATTCCCTGGATAAACGACTTCTCCTGACATCAAAAATAAGTTTTAATCCTAACCTCACGCTACGTTCCAAAACCATTAAATATTACCGTGACCCTTGGCTGATATCAAAGGTATTTAAATTATTACCTAAAACGAAACGCAGCCCTAAGTTTATGAAAATTCTATTTACCCGAGGCGTGTCATCCAGGATAGTTTCTGCAAAATCTATTTGTTTTCATCTGTTTATCTTATCGCTTGCGTTGCTTTCGTTCATTTTGATCTAAAACATGCGCAGGAGTAATCTTGCGTGATCATCATTTTCTAATAGCGATATTATCACATGCTATGTCGACGCATGTTCTTGCTTTTTAGGGCTACGAACTAAAACGGTGAAAACGGTACCCATAAGGTGCGACTTAGTACTGTCTGTCACTTAATTGGGTAAAAGGAATATATTTCCCACCCAGCATTTTACATTTTGCGGGCCTCGTTGAAAATATAACATGTCCCCAAATATTTTATATGGTATGGGCAATAGGAAGAGAGCCACATTACCTTTGGCTTTACTTAGTTTATGTGGGAAATATTATTCCTTCTATCAATTACAATAAGTTTGCATAAACGTCTGCCCAATTAAGAAGGGTTAACTCAGTAATCACTTATGCTATCGCCTTAAAATTTGGAATAGTTTTAGAATATTTAATAAATAAATGAAAAAAATTATAACACTATTATTGTAAAGAGGGCCGAAACAGCTGGGGGCAAATGAATTGTCGTTTCTAGAACGAGTGGGGTATCATATGAAAGGACTTTACTTATACATTACAAAATAGATTTTTTTATTTCTTTACAACTCTTAGTTTTCAACGATCTAGTGAAACGTCTCTGAGTGATACCTTCAAAGGCCAAATTGATAATTTACAAATACGCGCACAACATGTCAACATTCAGATATCTGGAAATGGAACCCGGAACCTTTGGCGCTTCATTACCATTGCCTGCCACAGATTAACAATATTTTAGCCACTACTCCACACAGACCTTCTAACTGTTTCGAACATATAAACCTTAAAGCAATTCCTGAAAAATTCTGTAAAACCGTATCAAAATCGCCGCATGCGCCGCCGGTCCAGCGCAGCGGAGTACGGGTGTGGTGTTATCAGAGATTGCGACACCTCCCCTCGCTTCCTCAAACCTCCCTCCGCGGCCGCCATTACGCCCAGCGTGACGTCACAGTTGCGGAATGTACTCAGCCAACGTGCGAGCGTTGAAGACTTGAAGTACCTACCTTGTAGGTTGTAGGTCAGTTGGGTGATTCTCACAGAGGTGTGAAAATTTATTTGAATTTGTCTGTTCAAAGGGATTTATTGCGATTAAGAATGTAGCAAGCTTGTTATTTTAATAGAATAAAATAGCCGGCCAAATGCGAGTCGGACTCGCGCACCCAGGGTTCCGTACCACTGAGGTAAAAATATCGTCTTAGTTATGGACGCACAGTCACGCAAAAGTGCGCGAGAGTCCAACACGCACTTGACCAGTTTTTATTATTTGTTGTTTTTTTAAAGCTTATGCACTATAAACATTCTAATTTTCACGCTTGTAAGTGTTCCCGTTTGTACGATAGATCGAAACAAAAATGGAGCAAAAATCGTCTAAAAAGACACGTTTTTAGTAGGGCAGCCCCCCTTTTAATTTATAATATTTTTCTCTTATTGAAACAGAAAAACGTCATCTCCAAAAATTTCAACTGTCTACCTATTACGGTTCTTGAGATAAAGCCCGCTGACAGACAGACAGACAGACAGACATCGGAGGCATATTAATAGGGTCCCGATTTTCACAATATGGGTAGGGTAGGAACCCTAAAAATTTATTCGATGAAAAACCCAATTCTGTACAGACAAACTCAAATTCAAAATTTTTGAAGTAACGATCAATATCGAAAATAGTCAAGTGTCTTTCTACTATCGCAAACGCCAGTAGAATAGAGTGAAGCTAGCGAAATGTCACGTGACAGCTAATGTCAAACCCATAGAGTTTTATTCTATTCTATAGCATTTGTGATAATAGAAAGCCACTTGTCTCAGGGCCCCAAAGAGATTTGAACCTCGCTACGCTCGGTCAAGCGAGGTTAAAATCTCTTTGCAGGGCCCTATACACCATAATGTAGCGTACACAGATGTTTGAAAGCAGAATTTGTTCACCGACTGATGCAGACTCTACCATATGATCACAGATAAAAGTGACTTCCCAGATTTAAATCCTTTTGAGCAAGTCTGGGATAGGCTCCAAAAAGAGCTCTGAGGGATTTTCCTGAAAATTTGATCACAGAAGAACAACTTTTTGTGCATCTCAGTAGGACCTGGGACAACATTCCTCAACAGGATATTGACAACCTCATTCTGAGTATGCCAACTAGGAGTAAGCTGCCGTTATTCATGATCTAAGATGCCAACCGATGCAGATACGTTATGAAAGCTCCTCCAAGGTTATGAATGTCATGGGTGCTTTTACTGATTATGAAGCCACTCTGGAAACGATTTAACTTTACTTGTTTTCATAATTGCGTTTTTATTTCTCTGCTTAGAAATCTGAAATTTATTTCAGTCATTCTTTATAAAAAAAAATACAAATTATCACATGAAGTTTTCTTGGATATATACTCGTACATGTCTTAAAATAGACATATTATTAAGAATTCATGTGTTGTTTAAATATCCCTATACCGTGTTGATGTGTGTAGTACAGATAATATCTGATAGTTTCGCTAATTCACTGCACACCTGCCCTTGGCTCGTAACTCATCGGCGTCTCTCTTTATGGCAATAAACCAACAGAAAGCGCCAAAGAAAGCGAGTGAAAATACATACAAGTCGTTTGGTTTAGTATGCAGTAGACATTGTAAGATGTTGCCTGCCACAAACTACTGTGTGTGTGTACTGCAATGTTTAGAACAAACAAAGGCGGTCTCAAGGTTAGAGAGACCATCATCATCAATCATCATCATATCGTATGGGTTGCAAGGTCGATGACCGACCTCACTAACCCTGGTGTCAGAGTTGTTGAGCCACCAAAGGCCTCTATGGCTCATAAACGACTGCATCCGTAGATCGTATAGTCGGGCCAACGGCTTAACGTGCCTTCCGAAGCACGGAATCATCTAACTTTTCAAACAATCAGGTGTTTCTTTCTGCAGTGTCCTAACCAAACTGGGGAGGTAGCAAAATTTTGTTAGACTGTAACCTACCGGGAATCGAATCCGGAACCTCTGGATCGAGAGCCGAACGCTCTCACCACTACACCATGGAGGCTGACCATACAAACAGCATATAGACAACGTTGGTTGCTATTCGTTTTCATAGTAACCCATAAACTTCCAATGCTGGGCATAAGCCTTTCTCAAAGATATTTTCGATAAAAAATATTGCTGTTATTTATTGCGACGCAAGAACTAAAGCCACGATCACACACACCTAACTGACTTCAAAGACTAATTCGGCATACATTTCTCGTTGAAGTAAGGATATTGCAATTAACATAACCAAGCCTCCCAGCAATGTATGCCGAATTAGTCTTTGAATTCAGTTATGTGTGATCGTGGCTTTAAAATCCAGTTATGTTACACCAGCGCTACGCTACAAACGCCTGAAACTGAAGACCTGCTCAAGGTCAAAGTCAAAGTATACTTTATTCATATTAGGATTCATTGATCACTTTATGACGTCAAATAAACTAAAAGCCACGTCAAGTCACAAACAAAGTGGCGCCATGTGGTAAAAAAGTATGACGAGAAAATCCTCACGCGCCGTTCCCGTTCCCGTTGTAAATTCCGTTCGGGATCGGTTAGGTTGTGTTCTAACGAACTTAACCGAACCGGCTAATTTTGACCAGCATAAATTTGGTACCCAATTACCCAAATTTGGTGGAGATTCATCCATTTTGTCTGAAGTGTATTGGGGTATAAAAAATTATTTTGGAAATCATTAAATTTATAGCCAAAATCTTTTTTGTTAACCATTAGTATTCAAAAATAACGATAAACATGAACAAAGTTGCAATCACATAAAAGTTAAAATCTTTCGACTAAAATTATCCTAAATTACCCTTTGCGATCATTTTTAGACGTCAACTTCATCACGTCATGCATATGAAAAAAAAATAAGTGAAAATAAATACCTATTACAGTAGAATCCGGTTATAGCGACACTAATGGGTCCGGAGCTTAGAGCAACGCGTCAAACCGCGCAAGTTGCGCGCGAAAATCGTGTTACTCTATGGTCCGGAGATATTTGCGTCGGACTATCCGGACGTCATACGGTCAACCGCTCGTCGGTAGAAACTTTTTCAACTCTATTATCACGCCATAAGGTCCAAAAGTGTTTCTAACGACGTGCGGCCGTGTGTACTAAAGAAGTCACCTATTGCGTTATTTCTTAACAAATCAACGAAACATTATTATTATTATTTATTGTTTATTGTGCACACAAGAAAATACAATGGACAATACATAAAAAAAACCACACAACAGGTACTACTTATTTCAATAAAGAAATGTCTTCCAGCAGACCTAGGCGAGTGTGAAAAACATATGCGTCGCTAAAAGCAGTCGGTCGTTATAAGCGACGTCGTACTAAATGGATTCTACTGTATATCATACTTGTATAAATAAAGTGTACACTGATGTATGCTTGTGCTATTTCATATCCGTCCTCAGTCGTCCTTTAGAGGAATGTGCTAAAAGGTACGGCCTCCACTCGCAACGCGCTGCATTCCATCGCTCAAATACCAACACAAGTACCTATACATTAGATTACTCACTTGTACATATTATTAGTAGTAAGTTATGTACATATTATTAGCTAGGCGAACGTACCAGGACCAAATTCAGGACGTTCTGAATAAAGGCCAGGTTAAAAGTACCCTAAACCGACGAGCATGTATGAAAGGATTGATGAAAGTACAGGAAGCAAGGAAAGTATGTCAAGATCGTAGCAGGTGGAGGACTGTGGTCTCTGCCTACCCCGACGGGATCAAGGCGTGATATTATGTTTGTATGTATGTATAGTTAATCCCACAGAAAAATAAAGGTAATTAGAAGGAGGATTAAAGAAATAAATTCGTCACAACGTAGTGAAGGCGCCATTCTATGGATTTGACAGGATATTTTGAATATAAGTGATTGAAGTGATCATCGTCATCGATGATGGGATTGGGACATGTTGGCAGATGTCATCCCCTACTAAAATAAATTTGCAGCCAAGCGAAGCAAGGAGGTCCGAAATCTTTAGTTGATCCTAAGAGTTAATCTTAAATTGTTTGTCACGCTTACAGCCAGCTGCAGAAGGATTTTTTAAAATTTAATGTAATTTTTAAAACAGCCAGACTTAAGTAGGAATGGACTGGGCATATAAGCTGAATGCATCCGCGACGGTGGGCGAGAGTCGTCACCCAATGGATACCACAGAATGGCCAACACCGCAGGGGTAGACCACGAAAAAGGTGGCGTGACGATTTAGACTCGTACCGTCGCGATTGGCCAGAATTCGCTATGGACCGCGACAGCTGGAGGACCGAAAGGGAGGCCTGTGCTCAGCCGTGGGACATAGGCTAGTGAAAAAAAAAGCTTTTCAATCTATTTCTGAAACTGTCCTCGTTTACAAAACAGGAAGATTTAACTTTAAAGATGATTTGTGCAACTAGAGGCTAGGAGACATTTAAAATTATTATTAATTAAAATTGATCGACTCGTCCTTATGCTCTAAAAAAACCGGCCAAGTGCGAGTCGGACTCGCGCACTGAGGGTTCCGTACCACCACATAAACATAATTGTATTAGTTGAAATTTCGGTAAGTTAATGTGCTAGATTTTTTGAGTCCGACACGCGCTTGACCAAATTTTATTATTTGTTGTTATTTTATAGCCTATGCCCTATAAACATACCAATTTTCAAGTTTGTAAGTGTTCCCGTTTTTAAATAGAACTAAAACAAAAATCGCCTCAACAACCATCCAACTTGACCCCTCTCTTATATGAATGTTCTTGAAACGGGAGCTCACCACAATTGGTTACCATTAGTTGTGAGAAAAGTTGTAATATTTAATGATTTCAGACTTTTCCCATTATTTGTACTGTGAGACCTAGCTTCTTGCCCAATTTCATAATTTTAGGTCAACGGGAAGTACCCTGTAGGTTTTTCATTTTTGAATAAATGTATGGAGATGAGGACATAAAATGCCATATCTTTTGATTGCATCGTTGTAAAAAATTGAAATTTTCAGATCTTGTGTGGTTCTCGCGTGGGTTTTTATTGTCGCTTCTTTTTTTTCCCACAATGGCGCCACATTGTTTGTGAAGCGATGTAGTTTAGCTGACGTCATTAAGAGATTTTAATATCCAACAATGAATAAACGATTTTGATTTGATTTGATTTTGATTTGTTCATGGATCCTAATATATGGTATTAATTTCAACCTGATACCTTTACCCGTTCGTGAGATAAAGGGTCTTGACAGACAGACAGACAGACAGACAGACAGACAGACAGACAGACAGACGGACAACAAAGTGATCCTATAAGGGTTCCGTTATTTTTCTTTTGAGGTACGGAACCCTAAAAATAAGTAAAATCCTATATTATTTTTTTATTTTTAAACTGTCAATCATAACCGTCGAGAATCCTGAAGGCACTGGAATCCCATGGTTATATTATGGGGCCTATTCGTACTGTAAGTCTTAGAGAGGGTTAACATAGGTCCACTGCATAGGTCCCACATAAAAGACTTCAACGGGAGCATCTTCATAGACTTCAAAATCGAAGATTGTTTTTAATCCTTTTTAGGGTTCCGATACCAAAATGGTAAAAAATGGAACCCTTATGGTGCGACTTTGTCTGTCTGACCGTCTGTCTGTCTGTCTGTCACACCTGTATATCTCGGCAACCACTCATGCTATCGACCTGAAATTTGGAATAGTTTTAACCTAACCCAACCTAATCGCAAAAAACATTATGATTATTAATGTAAAGGGGGCCAAAATAGGGGGGCCAAATTTCAAATTGTCGCTACTAGGTCGAGTGGGGTATTATATGAAAGGGCTTTACTTGTACATTCTAAAATATATTTTTGTATTTTTTTACGTCTTACGGAAAAATTTGAATTAATTACAGTTGACAGAAGTTTATGTAAACATTACAGCAAAAATAAAACGATCTTTCTAAGTTGCACAGTTTTTTAGAAATCTGCAAATAGCCTTTACAAACTAATTTTGTTTTGCGGTCCTAAAAATGGACTTTATTGCTTCCAAGAATGCAAAAAGTAAATCGGAACCCTCGTCGCTCGAGTCCGACTCGCACTCGACCGGTTTTTTTTCTTGTAGAACAATTTTGTTTGCTCTACGTCAACATTGACACATTTAATACAAAATACTTTCATCACACAAGGTGGGCTAGCATAGCAACAAAAATCAATAAAAATTTCAGAATCTTTAAGAATCAATATACTTAATACGAAAATCGGTCTCAAACAACAAAATTTTGCTAAGTAGATTCGAACCTACTATGGATGTGGGCAAACTACTTGAACAATGACCTTGGCTGCGCAGAGTCGATTTTTCATACAAATTGAGCTGCGCAAAGCTTCCCCCACCACGCGATTATTGTTCAAGTTGTTTGCGCCGCATTATACCAAACTACTACTACGTACACACGGCCGCACATCAGTAGAAACACTTTTGGACCTTATGGCGTGGTAATAGAGTTGAAAAAGTTTCTACCGACAAGCGGTTCTTCACTCACTCTTCACTCGTTATTGGCCTGTTTTTTTGTTATTATCCATAAGTGTTTGTATGTTGCTAAAGCCACGATGACACCCAGCTGAATTGAAAGACTAATCCAGCTTCATTGCTGGGAGGCTTGGTTATGGTAATTGCAATATCCTTACTTCAACGAGCAATGTATGCCGAATTAGTCTTTGAATTCAGCTAGCTGTAGCCCGAAAATAATCCTAACGTAAATACAGGGTGTAAGGGACGGTGTACCGAAAACTGAAAGGGCGTGCTCAGTCAACGAAACTGAACAACTTTCCCAAAGAAACATATGTAGGGAAATGAAAAAAAAGTTTGACCTCTCTATACAAATTTCAAGGGACGGTGTACCGAAAACTGAAAGAGCGTGATCAGTCAACAAAACTGAACAACTTTCCCAAAGAAACATTTCTGGGAAATGAAAAAAATTTTTGACCTCTCCATACAAATTGCTCACTCTGGTCGAACAATTTGTATGAAGAGTTCAAAATTCTTTTTCATTTCCCAGAAATGTTTCTTTGGGAAAGTTGTTCAGTTTCGTTGACTGAGCACACCCTTTCAGTTTTCGGTACACCGTCCCTTATAGTTTGTAAAGAGAGGTAAAATTTTTTTTCATTTCCCAACATATGTTTCTTTGGGAAAGTTGTTCAGTTTCGTTGACTGAGCACGCCCTTTCAGTTTTCGTTACACCGTCTCTTACACCCTTTATAGTGCACCTATATACTTATCTTTAAAATCTGCATTATTTTTAGTAGTATTTAAAGTAAAATCTTTACTTTAACGTAGGAATGCGGTAAATTGATATTATCAACTAAGGAAAATAAAATTATTAATGCCGATTTAAAGATAACAGGATAAGAAAATCGATAAAATAATGATGACTACGTCAGTAGAGCACTTTTAGATTACTTTGACAATATGTTTACTTCAGATATTACTAATTACAAAGCAATCTTCACCAGTATAGAGAAATTATTGTGAATAAGTATAATAATGATTGATAACGGGTTTACCGTGGTTTTAATCTGAAGTTACTTAGAAACAAAAACTATTGCGGGTGGTTGAGGACATACCTCATACAGCCCAAGAAGCGAGAAACCTGAAACTGCATGCATTTTCTAAAAGCTGATTTTTGATTAAAGTATTTTTGTTTAAATAAGATAAACTTATACCCCTATTCCTAAAAATTTCGGTTTGAGTTATCAAGATTATTTTGAATAAAATTTTCTTTTTTTGTTTTTCGTCACTTTTAAAGTCACATTTCTATAGTCGAAATGTCTATAGATGCCACGTCTTAAGTCGCCACGTTGGTACTTGAAAGAAATTTGGGAAACTTGTAATTAATGCACTCGTGTTTTGCATTCCCTTTGCTGACGTTAACGCACCAAACTAAGCACTTGTGCATCAATGACTCACTTTGAGCGCGGTGCAACAATCTACTATTACTTACTTCAAAAATCTGCTACAGTAAAAGGCCCTCTATACCCTACGGAAGTTATGGCGGAAGTCAGCACTAGGCACGGGTGATTAAAATTCCGATCACGTGACGTTTTCACTGCGAACCGGTGGTGCTAATGCGTCAGCGTGGCACTTATGTTGTTGGGCCGTTAATGGTGGCCAAAACTTACGTACAGTCTACATCAGATGTACCCTAACATTTCCAGCGCGAATCTGCCTTCAAAGATAACTAAAATAAGAAAAGTAAACATGGCCGCACGTAGGTGGAAACTTCGACCAATATAAAGAGCAATATAAAGAGTATATTGGTCGAAGGGTGGAAATACCTTTGTTTCGGGCGTTTATGGTGAAGCGCTGGTTCAGCTTATACTGGTTTTTTTACGAGCTTGCTGCCGTGCGTACAAAGACCAACGTGACAATCTTGACTGTACATCCAAGCGCACGTAAAGCTTGAAACATTGACTTTGCACCGTTCTTAATATAATAGCCAAGCCAAAGTACTAAAGGTATTTCGAACCCTCGGCGCGTGAGTCCGACTCGCACTTGACCGGTTGTTTTTTAAGTCACACTTTATTGTAGAGATCTATCTAAATAGTTTAGTTTTTTCAAAAATAAAAACAGTATATTTTCTTACATTTTATTGCTGTTGGGCTTAAATTGCTCCGTTAATTTGTTACAATTTCGTACTGCAACAAATATCTGGTCGATTCAGCTGATTCGTCATAACACATTAAAATCTTGATGATACTACGTTCTATGGCTACAACATATAACATCTACTAATATTATGAAGATGCTATAGTTTGTTTGCATTTACGAAGAAATCTACTACAGAATTGATTCTTAAAATCTTTCATTTGAGTCACACATCCATATTATCATAATGGACTGTTTTTTACTGTTGAATATTTTTTCTTTGAAAGCACGTTTAAGGCGAACAAAATCGCGGGCAAGGGCTAGTAATAGAATATTATAACAGCCTATATCATAATTATAATTTAACGCACGTACGTAAAACCATCCACGAGCCGGCATCATGCCCACTAGTCACATACGCGACCACTTACCGGCCGCTGTTTACTGTGGAAATTGTTCTTTAGAGAGTGATATTCAAGTTCTAATTTGTTAGGAGTTGGCAGCTTTGTAGGGCGAGCCGTGTTGGCTATGTGGTATGTTGTTTTTATCCGTTTCTTTTTTTACGTCACTTTTGATATTTAAGGAACTTTAGTGTAAAATTTCATGGTTCTAAACCCACCGGTTTCTATCGTTCAGCTAATAGGTATTTTACTTATTACGTGTCTTACACACTGCACTATAATACAGGCGATATAATATACACCCAACAGCACGTCAGTGGAAACGGTTTGGACTTTATGGCATAGTAATAGAGTTGCAAAACTTGCAAATGTTTCCACTGATATGCAATTGACTGTACAAGTATGACCGTACAAGTATGAGTGAATTGGCAAAGGGGTTACACGTCTGGCGACGCTGTTGTTTAGATTGACAGGCAGCAGTGTGAGAGTAAGACGGAGCGATGCGTAAGATACTGGAGTGACCAAAGATTTCGGACCTCCTTGCTTAGTACCCTTATTTTTCTGTGGGAGTGACACAGACACGTATCGCTCCGTC
This sequence comes from Athrips mouffetella, assembly GCA_947532105.1. Taxonomy (NCBI): domain Eukaryota; kingdom Metazoa; phylum Arthropoda; class Insecta; order Lepidoptera; family Gelechiidae; genus Athrips; species Athrips mouffetella. The sequence continues at coordinate 13,959,333 of OX383981.1, read as the reverse complement.
CTGCTCTCACGCACAGCTCTGTCCAGCTGTCCTTCTTATCAAGCAGGCTGCATTATATTAATTTGGTACATACTCCACCTCGCAAACGACTCAAAAGCAGTCACAGTTTTATTAGAAACACCGTGCCCCTCGAATCAGATCCATCAAAGTCTAGGCTAGAACTGTGGTCAAAAAGGTACCCCCCCTGAAAGCCCGTATATCCCCATTGCCGAAAATCTTCCACCGACATGATCTTCCCTGGTCCATATGGAAGTCACTTAATAGACTGCGATCGGGCGCTGGCAGGTGCGGAGAACTCAAGAAGAGGTGGGGCTTCTCTGATAACGACAAGTGTGAGTGCGACATTTTGCAATCCATGACACACTTGCTTTCGTGCCCTACCTCCTCAGTGTCTTGCACACGGGAGGACCTTTTTGAAGGCATCCATAAAGCTATTGCTGTAGCCACATTTTTGGGCTAAGTTACTATAAAATTATTTGCAATTGATACGAGAAGAAGAAGAAGACTAATATTATAATAATCTAAGTGTCCTACTTTTGAGGATTGTTATTTTGATAAGGTTCACTATTTATAGTAACCATGATAGTTACTAAAAATATTATTAACACAATTTCGCACTGTCCTAAATATCTAAGATATTTCAAAATTCACAAAAGATCGTCTGATCTGCGAATTAATTTTTAATATTTTCAAGTCGCGAGTGAATAAGCTTCTTTAGAGTGAGCTTCTAGTTACATTCCAGCGTCGACTTCACTCCGTCCTCAGATTGAGTTCAAACAAGTCGACTGACAGGAAAAAACCCATTTAAAACAGGTTAAGAACCGAAGATTTATAAATAATTAAATGTATATTTGTTTCAGGTCAAAGTTCGCGCGTAGAAGCTCGAGGAAGCTATCATCATCATCACTCCAGCCCCAGAAGACAGTAGCAGCGAGTGATGGACCCGCGGTGAGGAAGAGAGGAGAGATGGCGCTAAGAGGGGGCGGGGGAGGGGGCAGCAGGTCTGTACAGCTCGATTTTGTAAGGGTACTAACAGACGATCGGACCGAACTGCTCTAAACTTAGCTCCGTACCACGATTTTACCCAATAGCAAAATTGTCGTTTGGGACCATCCCCAATGCTATTAGACAAAATCGTGGTCCGGAGCTAAATTCGGAGCAGTCTGATCCGTTAATGTTAGTACTTTCTGAAAGGTCCTGCATTGCGGTTCTGGTTCAAATTCCTGCATTAATTTTAATCTCTTGTTTTATTGTTGTTTTGTTGTCTTGTATATTTTTAATCTCTTATTTATCCTTCTTACCTACAGGGGAAGAAACTCAACGAACAGAGCGATGGATGAATTCGACGAACTAGCGGGGTTGAGGGAGGAAAATGCGGGGAGCGGTGGAGGGGACAGACAGACGTATGTGCTGGAACATCTGGCTACATTCACCGTAACGAGAGAGACGGGCATAGTGTATCCAGCTGATGGAATGAGACGGCTGTTGCAACTGGAAAAGACTAATGGCAAGTTTTTATCGCTTTTTACGAGTAAGTAAGAATTCAAGCGCAGCAAGATCCAATCAGCGATTTTTGCATAATTTGTCTGTTTGTTAGCTTCCTTCTTTGTTTAAGCTACACGCAAATACTGCTGAACCTATTCTTTTTGCATCAATTAAATCTTATTTAGACTTACAAACTGGTACATATTTTCGTTGATATGCCGAAAGCCAAAGATAAGTATTGTTGTGTTTGCCTACATCTTTTCTGTTTTTTTAAAGATTCCTTATATCAGTTTTTGTTCTATCTTTCCAGGAATATGGAGTCAAAAGATGCAACTGTGTTTAGACGGGCAGTGGGTCCTTGTCATGGACTATGAAACAGGGGTAAGGTACTTTTTTTTTAATAGAATTTCTTTAATCATCCATTGCGTCAACCTATTAAATTACGTGAAGCCAGAGGCTATGTGGCAACGAGAGGCTACAGACTAGTCTAATCTGACAAAGAGTCATCTCTATCTGGTGTGCTCCTTGAGTTGCGGAGGTCTGTTCCGCGTTGTAGTCGTTCTGTTTTTATACATTTCCCTTGTCAAACAACTTGAGTTAGGTAGCAGACTTTGTAAAAGCGAAATTTAGTACCTAAAGGTAAAGCGAGACAGTATAGTGTATGCTTTTTCTACGATTCTTTTTTATTATTATTAGTTCCTTACCTATCAATTAATGTCCTTTTGTATGTAACTTTCTGTTTGTAAAATTGTGCAATAAAGAATATATATCATTGGCGTTTAGTATGGAGAATTTTAGGTAAACTCAATTTTCAGTACTAACATTTTTGCATTTTTTTTTCAGGAATTAAAAATCCAATTTTTTTAAATCATGATTGGGAAGACATTAAGCTCACAGAAGCTTAAATTAAATTTTCGGAAATTGTTATCTGTAAAAAAATATAATAAATTTAATGAAATCGGACGACATTTTCGAACCTTTAATATTTTTCGATATCAAACTAAAAATTTAAACAATATTTAATGCGTAGAATGATAAACTTTCAAATATAAAACAAATAATGAAAATAGCTATAGAATTATAGGAACTATGATATCATTAATCTGCTAGAAAAATTTCACCAATTTTATAAGTGAGGATAATAACTACTCGTATAACGAACGATACTCTTTTTTCCACAGTCAATAATGGAACGTTTCCCTGCCGCCTGGGTGCACCAACCAACGGCCTTCACGTCTCCCGAGCCAGCAGAACTATACAACAACGTGCTAGCCTTCGTAGTAGGGGCTCCGGGGGGTAGCGAGAGGGGAGAGCGGGGGGATAGAGACGAGCCGCCTCCGAGAAGGGAGCTGCATATATTTCAATGTCACGACGTTGGGGCTCAGCAGTTGGTTGAAGAGCTGAATGCGCTCAAGTAAGTAAACATGCCGAATAAGAATCATCGTCATCATGATAACAATCCATAAAACGTCATGAAACATCCATGAAACTTCGACTACAGGACAGGGAGCTCCCTCCAGAATACCAGCAAAAACGCCTGGTACATTTTGGAGGGGAAGTACCATAGTCACCACGCTTGTTAATAGCGGCTGGCACCGTGGACCGAGTAGAGGTTGCTGGTGATCGCAGAATATAAGAGGGAACTATACACAGAGGGCGCTGCTGCCCATCCTCCGTATAGACCGTGTGGTGCCGGAAAAGAATAGAACCAACCCAAATCTACACGTGGGTGTCGTAAGACTAAGAATAAGAATAGTAGCATAAAAGGTAGCCAAGAGATCTTGAACCTTGAACTTTAAGAGGATGGGCAGCAGCGTCCTTCTGTGAATCGAATGATTATTACTGCAAGAGAAAGTCAACCTTGACTTGACCCTAGCAATGCGACTTTAGCATCTACGGCTCCTGAATATGAACGGTACAAAGCCTAATGTGTCAAACTTCAAATGCTCTTGGCTGTACGATCCCAAGGTCGACCACACCTTTTGCTGTGATTTTCTGTACAATAAGTAAAGAATCCACCAAAGCTTTTGAGAATACTTATCATGCCACTTCTGTTCTAGGGCTAGATAGAAGTCAAGAGCAACTCTATCTATGATTAAAGAACCTAATTATCGGTGTCAATTTAGTATAAGTTTCTGCTTCACTGGTATACGGACAAACTGCAATGAGTTAAATAGTATTAGTTGGACAGGGTGGTATGATATGACCTTTAGGCCAAATAATGTATGATGATTCGTCGTCCGCGTGGTGCCGGCAAAGAATGGTACCAACCCATCTCTACTCGTGGGTGTACTGAGAATGGGCAGCAGCATCTTTCTGTGTAGGTATCGTACCATCTTACATACTGTGGTCACCAAAAACAGCGGTCACCAGCAGCAACGCTTAAAAGCGTGGTAACTATGGTAAATTCCCTCCAAAGTACCACGCATTTTTGCTGGGGTTCTGTAGGGAGCTCCATGCCCTGCAGTGGACCTTTCGTGGTATGTTGTGTGTAGAATAGAATAGAATAGAATAAAATCAATTTATTTACAGTAACACACAGATTCAGACAGATACACAGAAATAAAGGCAATTTGAATAACACATTGACAAATAGTGTGTGTGTGTGTGTGTGATTCTTCGTCTATGCAATGATGTTTTCTTGACACTGTATTTTTTTCTTTGGTTAAATTACTATAACTCAGAGCTATTTGCACAAAGATTCTTTAAAGTTAAAGCTCTTTTAAATAATTGCTGTAACTTTCGTTATAAACAAAGCGGAATGTTCCAGCAGCAGTAGGACTATAGTATGTATGACTCATTTCATACATACGTAGCAAATTGATCAAAAACGTTGTAATAGCCTTATCACAAGTGCAACTATTCAGTTAAGTACCTACAATATCACCCACACAAATGCGATAACATTAAACTTTGCAAAACACAATGAAAATAATAATAGTACACATAAAAAAATTACTCTGACTTTTTCATTATTTACGGTACATTTGAAGTAAATATATATATGTCGCAGGCAAATTGTAAAATTCACCATTTTATATAATGCCTAGGCATTTTGCAATTACAACTTGCCGACGCCGTTTTGCAATTAGCCGGGGCGGTTTGTAAAACAGTTTTCCGAAACTGAAAGTGTAGACGGCCTTTCCATACAAACTATATAACAAACTGCAATTTTTTTCATTTTTGCATTCACTGAAAGTTATTGATCATGCCCTGTCAGTGTTTGAGAAGCCGTCCCTCCGTATTTATTACACTTTACATTTTGGTGGGGAGTAATATAACAAACACTTAAGATAACATGAATCTAAAAGAATATTTTGATGATTTGTATTGTACAGAGTACATTTTCGTGTTTTATTATCTAATCTCCTGTCTAAGAGCTGATCTCTTGACCAATACTGTTCAGTATTTCGTAAGATAATGTGAAGAACGTATGTGAAAAGTGTTTGGTGTTACGTGATCTTAAAATGCCAAATTATTTGTGGTTGAAATTTGGATTTCCTTTGCCCCCATCCGCGTGTTCATCATGGTATGAAACCTTTACCTATTTTGATCTTGAATCTTTTCTGTGCTAAGGCACACAAAGGTTAAAAGCCTGATCAACCCTGGTGGTAGGAATTTTGAATCTGCCAAATGGTTGTCGACCTTGACAATGGGTTAAATTGTGCCTTCTAAGCATCGACTCCTAATGGCTAATTTACACGGGGCAAAATTTAGGCGCCTCTGAGGGATGCAGCAAAAGTTTTGTAAAGTTTCATTAAAATCCATCCAATAGTTTTTACGTGAAAGAGTAACAAACATACATCCATCCATACATATAGGTTTACAAACTTTCGCGTTTATAATATTAGTAGGATAAGAAGTAAGATGTTTCAATGCGCTTTGTGCGAATGTGTGGAATATCAACCAAGTGTGAGTGATATCCTGCGGTGCGTCTGGACTAATTTAAGAAAAGTATACTTGACGATCTGGTCAAGGTCGCGGGAAGCCGCTGGATGCGAGCAGCGGTAAGACCGGTCGTCATGGAGATCTTTAGAGGAAGCCTATGTCCAGCAGTGGACGTCTTTCGGCTGATATGATGATGATGAAACTTGATAGTAGGTAGTTTTCTTCTTTTCTCTATTATTGTGAACTATGACGACAATAGTGTTCCCTTTTCCCTAGCTTTTATGGGACAGAAAATCAACCCAGTTCACTTAAAATTTAAGTTATAAAATGCAGGACCTCCAATAAGTCCAAGACAGCTCTTTTTTATGATCTGGGTGGTTGTACCAGGTACTAGAAAAAAGGCCAGGCCACAAGAAAAAAGTTAACAAAAGTAAAGAAGATGATTTCTTTTTGACAGGGGCGTCGCGACCGGTGTAGCAGGAGAAACCAATCGTGACTTCATAATTGAACGAGAGAGGGAGAGAGAACGGGAAACAGAGATAGAGAGACCCAGGAGACAGGTAAGATCTCAGAGTAAAAAACTATAGAGTCCGCCATATGCATATTTGGTATGAGCTAATGAAGCGTGAAGCGTCTCACTGTCGCCCATGCTAGTCGGTCAAAAAACTCAGTTAAGTTTTACAAAAATCAAGATATCTTTAAAAATCTAATGTTTTAGTATAAACTTTGTATGCGAAAGTGAAAATATATCGTTTTTTACTTGTGAATTGATCATTAATACTAAGAACAGAAGCGTAAATAATCCGTAATAGCCATTTTATGCTTGATTTTTAAAACCGTTTTTTTCCTGAATGGTAAGTGTTTCCACCAGAAAAACTGTGGTAGTAGCATTTATTAGTCCCATGTCACATATTTCTCAGAGAGAAAGATAAACATTTTACGTTTTTAGGAATTGAAAAAAATTCCATACATTTTAGTATGGAGGTCTCTCGCAAGAAAGTGCTACGCTTATGGCTCCCTCCTTAGCAGCAAGAGCTGCTACTAAAACCTCCTTGGGTAAGATTGAAATAATATAGCTTGACTAGGATGACAGCAGTGTAACAGCTGTACGAAGCTTTGTTATAGAATGTCGCAGTATATTCAGAGCCGTGGTATTATAATTTAACTAGTGACATTATAAATTCACGGTAAATTATAAGCTATCAACTAACCTAACCTATTATAAAAAGAGTTATAAAAATAAGCTATGGAAATTGTAAAGACACAAGTTAAATTGTAATAAAAGAAGCCGATTGACAATTTACCGTGCACATAATTTTACTTAAAATTACTAGTGAAATTATAATATCACGATACCTGGGACATACATATATTAGGTTATTTTTTAGACCTGATTTCCTTTTGCCCACTTACTAGTGAGGTCAAAAGCAACAACTTTTGTTCTACGACTTTGCTAACAACGCACGAAAAATTTTCAACTTCCCATACAAAATGGGTCGGTCACGTGACTACTTTAGTATGGGGAGTAGAAATTTTTTTTGCGTTGTTTGCAAAGTCCTAGAACAAAGGTTGTTGCTTTTGACCTCTGTAGTAAAATCATTTTCTGTAATATGGTTGTATGAGTTTCAAGTATACCCTATACCTACATTAATACATTTTCATTGTAATACCCTAATACATTTTCATTAATCGGCCATACTGGCAACACACAATGTGGAGGAAATAGGGTGCTTTCTAGCACTTTTTGTAAGTTCAACTAGGTGGCGCTGCTGATCATCGTTGGGAAAATGGAAACACTGTTGCTAAACGGTCTGCCAGTATGAAAATCATTAAGTCAGTTTGATGGCTACTGTCAAATGTCTGCCATATGTTGTTTTATTTATTTTTACAAAGCCATACAAACATTAATTACCAACAGATATAAGCTTGCCACCTTTTGACACTTAAAAAGACGTCGTAGAAAATTGCCTATTGTCATTTGATGTGACCTTTGTATGTAAAAATGCCGATAATACATTTTCAAGATGTTTTTAGTTTCATTTTGCTTAGTTTGACCACTGAGACATGAACATTGTCATGCCATATCGCACAAATGAGCGTATTTTTGATGATTTTTCTCGTAAAAACTACCGAATAATTAACGAAAAGAGTTGATGGGTAAGACAAAGTAAATTTTTCTCCTATTTTCTAGCAGGTGCATATAGAGATGGCCGGAGATAAAACACCTCCTCTCTTTCGTTTAGTCACATTTTTACTTTCGAGCAGAGCCAGAAAGGTATTGTATTCGTAAAAATTTTTTTTTCTAATTTTCTCAAAAATGTGTTCTAGATATCACTTATACATCAAACAAACAATTTCCGTCTGTAGGTCGGTCGGTCCGTCGGTCGGTCTGTCCGTCACGCTTTGGCCTAGCGGCTAAACGAATGGTCCGATTGACACCAGATTTTGAATTTGGGAGTTTTATGAAAATCTATCGAAGGGTTCTTAGTGGTTTCTTGCTGACTCTCATTTTGAGGGTAGCTGTCATACAACGAAAATGAAAATATGAAATTTTCTCAAAAATGGCTCATAGAATCTTGATGAAACTTTGCATTACCAAGCATCTCCATGTAAGATATCTTGCGCCAGTATCAATTGATCTGAGTAATTTCATATAAGGGGTGTTCCTGTACCACCAAATCGTAAATATGTGATTTACCCAAAATTGGTTACATTGAGTTTATTAAAATTTTCTATAATATTAATCCTGGATTGGTTGTCTACCTGACTGGATATTCTTTATGATTTTTTTGAATAAAATGTAGTACACAGGGTGTACCAAAACTAAAAGGGCTTGCTCAGTAGACTAAACTGAACAATTATCCATAAGGAACATTTGTTGGGAAATTAACAAAATCTCCATGCAAGTATTCTACGGGTAGTATCCATTGATCTGTGAAAATTTATATAAAGGATGTTCCAGTACTACCAAAAGTTAAACATGTAATTTACTCGAAATCGTTTGAGGTTTGTTTGTTTTAATGTTTGACAATTTGAATTCTGAATTGATCTGTATATTTCATTCGAACATTTTTTTGGAAAAATTTGAAGTTTGAAGACCTTATGCGATATAGCACCAGGCTTAAGGTGCTATATCGCATAAGGTCTTTTATTGGAATAGACTTACGAATTAGGTTGTGCGAAACATTAATACTCTCCAAGCTTAACTACTGTCTTAACCTAGCCTCTTTGTATGAGGCTAAAATTATACAAAATGGCTATTTATATGACTAATATTTCAACGATGTTATCATCCGATACGACATGATAAGTAAATTCAGGCCCGCGGTCCTCTGTTATCGTTCTGTATATCCGTCATCTTTGATAACAGTACATTACACAGATAAAAAATATCAATGTAACAGATCTAACTCATAATGTCTAAATAGCTGACTGAAGGAGTGATCACACCTAGCTGAATTCAAAGACTAATTCGGCATAAATTGCTGGGAGGCTTGGTTATGTTAATTGGAATATCCTTACTTCAACGAGCAATGTATGCCGAATTAGTCTTTGAATTCAGCTAGGTGTGATCACTCCTTTACACGAAACCAAAATTTTGGCGTCTCTTGGAGGAATATAGATCTGTAGGCAAAGAGATTTGAACCTCGCTGCGCTGCTGTAGGCTGTTGGAAAGAAAGGGAAAGCTATTCGATTATATCTTTCTTTCCTACAGCTGCATCGGCATTACTTGTAATACTGCCCCACGTGAATCAGCCTTAACATCATCATTGGCCTAGCCCTATTCCGTATATAGGGTGACTTTTAATTAGTTCTTGATAGCAAAAGATATGCATGTACTCATAATACTGAACAACTTTTCCCAAGGAACATAGGTTGAAATACGAAAAACCAAATTTGCGATCAGCTAATGCAGTTTCTATGGGAGGTCAAAACTTGATTTTCGTATTTCGACCTATGTTCCTTGGGGAAAGTTGTTCAGTATCATGAGTACATGCATACATTTTTCTATCAAGAACTAATTAAAAGTCACCCTATATACGTAAGGTTATTTAGAACGCAATTACAATTTTATAATAACGTTTTAAAGAAACACACGCTCTACGAAAATATCACAAGAAAAACGCAAACGCCACTCTATCTATCGCGGTTATCAATGGAAAAATAGAAAATCGTTCGATGAAGGGAAATTTGAAAAAAAAATATCATTTATCTTAGTGGGTTTCAGGTTATAAACCATCGTAGAGTTTTTATAACAACAGTTAAAAAATCCTACAGTACCTACTAAAGACGACGATGACGACCGGTCCTGCGCTGCCCGCATCCAGCGGCTTCCCGCGACCTGGGGCTGATAAGATACGCTTCACTTGAGCAGTTTTTAACGAAAAGTGATGAATGTATGGCCGTAAAAAATGTGATAACTGATAATTAAACATCTTTCTGAAGAAGATGGCTGATTCTGAAACACGATTAAATATATTTTATACGCCATAAAACAAACAAAGTTACCTCTGCTTTATGCTATTAAACCTTTTTTCTTAAATACCCATTAATCTATGATGACTTTTACACATTATTCAATATATTATGCATTATCATATAGCTGTTTTATAATTAACATTATGGGTACAGATTTTGAGTAACATGCAAAAATAAGCGAAATACGTAAAACAGCGCGAATCCGCTCCATTCTAACACGCGGGGCATTTCATGTCAAGCGGACAACCAAAAAAAATATGAGGTCGTGAATTTTGTTTATACTCTGGTCAGTTATACTTCTAGTGGACGTGGATGTGTACACACGATGTTTTTTTTGTGTGATGATTTATTGCTGAGTTATGAGCTTTTAAAAATTTACTAAGAATGAAGTCCGTTATTTTTTGGATGCTTATTATTTGTATCAATTCATTTGTAAAAAAAACTATTTAGTATTATTTCTTGTAGTTAAAAAATTTAAATTTTTAATTTTTTATCGAATTCTAAATTTGAATTTTTTTTACTTACATTAAACCGGAAGTGAAAATTTTAAATCGATATTTGAGTAACTTCGACATATTTTTTTTAAAATATTTTAACCTTGAATAAAGCTTTAAATGTACTTATTCTTCACAAAAAAAATTACAACGTGATCGCCAATAGTGTAAGACTTAGAGCGGTTTTATTAATTGAGATTGAAATAGTATTAATTAAAATGGAGTTTTATTTTGTAATTTTTACAATTTTACCATTTGCACTAGCACTAGTTCTCTTTACACATAGGCCTGCGTTGGTTGGAAGAAAAGCATGCAGTTGTTTTGTTCCTGGAACGGTGATAGCGGAAGCAAAACGGACTCGTAGGAAATCTCGCTCTTGTTGAACACTTTCCTTCGAGCAGTAGTAAATAGAAGTCTCATTCAACGATGACTTTGCCCATTCATACAATCTGATAGGTGTAGTGATAGCCCTATTCGTAGACTGTAAACTTGCACGGGTTGCCAAACGTTTAAGGTTTCCCCCAAGACCATCACATGGCCCTTTTCCATGAGCGGTGGCATGGAAGTGTAACTGTTCTTCTTTCTTAAAATCTTGTTTGTAATAAAATTGGTTCACAAAATTGAACCTATTCTTAAAATGTTGGGGAGCCCCGTCTGTAATGTATTTGATTATAGAAACCGCAATTCTGTGCTCATCAAGGTGCTGGTGCAGTATTTTTTGAAAAGCGTAGAATGTGGCTGTATCATGCTTTAAATCGTCCGAAATCATGATGATGCTTCCATGTTTAATATCATTTCCATCTTTATAATAATAAACAGATGTCAAAAGCGTGGCTTGATCATTATTCCAATGAAATGATTGGGCAGCATCTTGTACGACAAAACTATAATTTTCGGCAAAATCACATTGAACGAGTATTTCGCCTTCAGAGATGGTTTCTTTCAGGGTTCTAAAATAAAGCGCTTGTTGTTCAGCGATATAAGCATGCGGCTTCAAAATGTTTAAAGCGTTACACAAACAATCCACAAAATCATCAGCAGAAAGCACTTGGGTGGCTATCGTGAAGCGGTCTGTACCTTCCCATTTTTCAAACTGAATATTTGTCACTTGATTTTCATCAAATACCATTTTTAAATGATCACGTATTCCGCTAAGACCAGGACAGGAAGAGCAATTCTCATTTGCAGATTTTGTTGTCTTTGTAGACATTAAATGACATTTCGGCGTTGGATTGGCACACATCATCATTTGTAGGCACACTTTATAGGATGAAAGATGCATGGTAGTTCCAGATGTTAGATTGGCCACGTCTCCTCCTCTCAACATTAGTTTAACATTCTGGTGATACATACATACACATACCATATGTGTTCCAGAGTCTCCAGCGAGGACGCATTGTTTTGGTCTTAATGTAAAAAACTTCGTTAAGCCAACTTTTACGTTTGGATATTCTATTTTAAACTTTTGGTAAAGTTCATCTATATTGCACATTATAAGTTGCTTTTGTACATGCGTTCTTTTTCCATCTTCTAATTTAATGGATACAAAATCTTTTTTGCCTGGCATCACTCGACTGATATCTTCTCGAAGATAATAATTTTTTACCAAGCTTTCAGATTCCGCAGGTAATTTACGACCATCGCGAGGATTCGGTGAAGTCAAGATGCCAAACTGTTCTACCAGTTGCTTAGCTTTTTTTGCTTGGCGTCGGGATGTTCCGAATTCTTGAGCTAGTTTATTCTCACTCCAGGACTTGGGTGCAATAGTGAGTATCATAGTCTTAATAGATGTGGAAGTGGAGGGATTATTGAACTTTTCTTTGAGCTGATTCAAAATTTCTTCGTTTTCCATTGATGCATCTGTCTGCGTTCCCATGTGTTGGTACTTGTCTTCCGGAATGAAAGTTTCATCTTGGGTAGTTTGCGAATAATCACTTGATGCCTGACTTGATTGTGACTGTACAATATTTACTTCTGAAGGTGATTCACATAATAGCCGTTTCCTGCACGACTCACACACATAAACATCTGGCGAAATTGTCCACTTTTCACTTAATGTTTTAGATATTTTTCTAACTTTCACACGTTTTTTATGACGAGTCAAAAGGAACGGATTAAAACACCGATCACCAAAGGGAGCCATATTACTTAAAACAATAAGGAAATAGTAACGCGTCTAGTTGATGAGCTGTCAAAGTTTAAACTAAAAATAACGGATTTTGACATAATACCGAGACAGTTCGTTGTCTTATAGCTGTCTCTTTCTGGCAAGCAACGACGATTAGTATTGTATTTGTTAGTGAAACTTTTTATAGCTACGAGATGGCGTTACTGGTGTGTTCCACAGTCGTATCCTAGTTTTTGAAATTACTCTTTTGTATGAACACGTTATTATTTACTATAAAAATGCATATATTTATGTTGTTAATTATATTTTTCTTTTTTAAAAGTATATTTTCATGTTATACTGAAAGAATAAAATGTTCATAGCCTAGTATTATAGCATGTTAGCGCATAAACCCGATTGCTTAGAAAGTGCTCACAGCTATATGTGCGTACTCTATATGCTCTAAGTCTTAAACTATTGGCGATCACGTTATAATTTTTTTTGTGAAGAATAAGTACATTTAAAGCTTTAATTCAAGGTTAAAATATTTGAAAAAAATATGTCGAAGTTACTCAAATATCGATTTAAAAATTTCGCTTCCGGCTTACTATACGTAAAAAAAATTCAAATTTAGAATTTTATAAAAATAATAAAAATTCCAATTTTTTAACTATAAGAAACAATACTTAATAGTTTTTTTACAAATGAATTGATACAAATAATAAGCATCCAAAAAATAACGGACTTCATTCTTAGTAAATTTTTAAAAGCTCATAACTCAGCAATAAAGCATCATACGAAAAAAATATCGTGTGTACACATCCACGTCTACTGGAAGTATAACTGACCAGAGTATAAACAAAATTCACGACCTCATATTTTTTTGGTTGTCCGCTTGACATGAAATGCGCGCGCATTCTGTCTCGTCATTCCTCCTTGTGGGAGAGCCTGCCCACGCTACGTTTTCTGTTTTGTGGTCGCCACTCTAAAATCTTTTTACTCCATCGTCCGTAACTTCGGTTCTTCGAGCCATATGCGATAAAATTATAAAGATAGCTAGATATTAATTGTTCTCTTCCTTAAAACTATGTCATCGATTAAGGACTTATAATAACTACCTAGATCTAAGCTCTACTATCTATCTACCGATCTACTCTAATATTATAAATAGGTAAAATTAAAAAAAAAATGTAAAATTTGTAATTTAGGACGTGAGAGTAATCTCCGAAAGTAATCCTTCGATTTCAAAAATCCATTCACCAATATTTAAGTTTATTAAGGTAGGTATGGGCTACATTTAATCGCGGAATAACGCTCAAGGTCAAAGTGAACCCACTCATGTCCGCCCGTGTGTACCCGTGAAGACATCTTTGAAGCCACAAATAACGCAGTAAATGAGTTCTAGGCTACAAAAATTAATCGACACGCCAAAATACAAGATGCAACACTAGATACACCGATCTTGCATCGAGAATTGCTGCCACCTCTGGGATGGCTCAGCCAAATACCAACTAGCCGCTCTAGACTTGATCGATCGCAGAGCCAAGAAGCTCGTTGGTGATGAGATGCTAGTGAAAACCAAGTTTCACAGCCTAGCCCACCGGCGCAAAATTGCATGTCTGTCGGTCTTTTACAGATTGTACTTCGGAGAGTGTGCCCAAGAGCTCCATGAGCTTATTCCGCCATCCCCCTTCTACCATCGGGAATCCAGACGCACCGCAGGATATCACCCATATCTGGTTGATATTCCACACATTCGCACAAAGCGCTTTGAGACATCCTTTATAATGCGCACAGCTAAGGAGTGGAATTCTCTGCCTGCGTCTGTGTTCCCGAGCTCTTATAACCCGAATCTATTTAAGTCGCGAGTGAATAGGCTTCTTCTGGGCAAGCTCGTTCCATCGTCGACCTCATCTCTGTCCTCAAGGCTAGATCGAGGTCAAGAGTAAGCCCATGCATAGTAAAAAAAAAAAAGATAGCATCAAACTCCGTTCACTGACATTAGTCACTATTGTACTATGCGTCATCATCATCAATTCTTGTGGCTTGTATGTTCAATGACGAACCTTACAAATCCTTAATCCTTCTCTATACAGAGTGTAACAAAAAGAGTATACCAACCCTGAAGGATCTTAATCTGCCCATGAAACTGAACAACTTTCCCTAAGAAACATAGGTCAAAATATGAAAAAAAAAGTTTGACCTCCCATAGAAACCGAATCAGCTGGTAGCGCATTTTGTATCGTAGCGTAGGTCAACTTTTTTTTTCGTATTTCGACCTATGTTGCTTAGGGAAGGTTGTTCAGTTTCATGGGCAGAATCACATCCTTCAGGGTTGATATACCCTTTTTGTTCCACCTTTTAATATTGGTTTAATTTAATCACTGTCGAATTGAGAATCATCTTACGACTATTATACTCCATTATATGTCGTCGTTTTAGAATTCAGAATAGATAAAATAAATTCTAACTTAGGGGTAACCTAGGGGATTGATTTTACCTACTAGTTCTTTTTTTTTTCATATAAAGCGACTGCCATCTATCACATGGTTAAACTAGACTAATTCTTCGATTAATCCAATGCTAAATTACCTACTCTTTTATCATCACTAGGTATAGTTTTCTTTTGCACTTTTATTTCACCTTTGCCCAGAAGGTAAACTGTAAATCAACATTCCAGTAGCGTTACGCTATAATAAAACTGAAAACACAATCAGCATCTTATCAATATCGAGCGTGGCCGCGAGCAATCTGTTGTTAGCTATCAGTAGGTGGTTGTAAATGGCCATGGGCGCCTGTTTTGTATAAAACTTCAGTGGCATTGAGTGAAAGGTTAAAAGTGTACAACTTTGCACAAGATGGACGATTTTCCCTTTAATACGTACACTCGACAGCAATGGGAAGCTGTATTCTCGGTGAGAGATTGTTACTTTTATACAGACAGTCTCTCTCAGCGCTGATCATGAAATCGAAATTCGATATTTATTCTGTAAAGAATCAACACTGAATCTAAATCTGAATCAAAGTGACAGTGGGCAGGACAGAATAGATGGCCCATGGGGCAAAAACATTTCAGCCACGAGACATCGAATAGAATAGAATAGTTTTTATTGCTAGAACTGGTAATAAAATACAGATGGTATGTAGTAAATATAGTTCATAACAGCTCTTACCTTAGATCAGGCATGCAATCTTTTAAAAGAAGGTGGACCGCGGTTATCTGGGCCCGGTTGTCGAGAAGATCTTTAGGGATGGCCTATGTCCAGCAGTGGAAATACTTCGGCTGATATGACAACGGTGACGATAATAGGACAGACATTTGGACAGTAGGTACTATGACACCATATTACCGGTCCATCGACAGTTCACTACAATAAGGTTGACTTGTTTGAGCGCTTGGCTATGCAGGTACCTTGGGAAGATTTCAATGGGGCGGTGTCTGGGTGGTCATGGTAACGGCACTTGAGGGGCATTACCTCTCCTTTAACCCTGCTCAGTTGAACGCTAAATTTGTAGCAGGACATACGAAAATATGCTATGCCATGCCATGAGATGAATAACTGTACCGATAGTTTTTGGTTCGATTCCCAGCAAGGGCCAATACCTGAATGATGAGTTTCGGTATTTTCGTCCGGTCTGGGTATACTTGTGTCCAGCAAATACAATATAAGATCTAGGTTTGCAACTTGTTAGTGTTAATGTAAAGCCCCGAGCGCTTGCAGCTACAAAGTGCCTTCTTTCTTAACCATACCCCAAAAACCGTCGTCACATGCCGTGTTCATCGTTTTTATGCTATTCCATTAATTTGGTTTGGTCATGTAGAGAGCATGATGAACGAAATTGACGAAAAAGATCTGCCAGGCGCGAGTGAATGGAAGCGTTTGAAAGGGTTAAGGCCTCGGCGGCTAAATAAAGGCCAGTTTAAAAGTAACCTAAACCGGCGAGCGTGTATGAAGGGCTTGATGAAAGTAGAGAAAGCTAGGGAAGCATGTCAAGATCGTAGCTGTACCTATATTCTCTGATGAAAGTCCTCTTAAGCAACGAGGGTTGATACCTTGGTTGCTTAAGAGGACTTTTGAACAGGCCTTTATTCAAAATGTCCTAAAATTTCTTACAGCAAATGTCAGCCCAGCTGGGTCGCGAGCGTGAACGCACGAGTGAAAGAGACGACGCATCCTCCACCGGGTCTGAGCGTTTGTACGAGCAGGACATAGCTATCCTCAACCGGTGCTTCGATGACATTGAGAAGTTCATCGCAAGGTTGCAGCATGCTGCGGCTGCGTCGCGCGAGTTGGAGAGACGGAGACGGAGTAGAGGACCTAAGCAGAAAGCTGCTGGCGAAGGTTGGTAGAAATTTATAAATGAGTTACATAAATACATACATACATAACATCCCATGCAACGTCCACAGCAGGACAGGGAGTTCCCTTTAGAGTCCAGCAAAAAACGCGTAGTACTTACGAGGGGATTTACTGTAGTCAATACTTGTAAGCGTTGCGGCTGGTGACCATTGTTGTTGATGCCCGCAGTGCTGTTGCCCATCCTCTGGTTCATAAGCCCTTAGTCGTCTCTTACGACACCCACGGGTAGACATAGGTTGGCATTATTCTTTGCCGGCACCACACAGACCCAGGTTATCATTATTAGGTTGTTGCTTTTTTTTAATGCTTGATTATGAAATTACCAAAATCCGGAAGTTGGTAACTTACTTGGTTGGTTGGTTGGTTGAACTACTTTTTGATATACCATCGTCATCATCACCTAGCCTAACCCGGTAGTAGTTTTATCTGTTGGCTTAGATTATGCAAGATAAAAATAACTAATCGATAGTGTTGGTATTTATGATGCTACTTATGATTTGTGAGTAGTAAAATAAGTAGGCCTACCTACTTACCGTTCAAACCTTATCATCAAAGTCTAAAGGAGTGATCACACCTAGCTGAATTCAATGACTAATTCGGCACACATTGCTCGTTGAAGTAAGGATATTGCAATTAACATAACCAAGCCACCCAGCAATGTATGCCGAATTAGTCTTTGAATTCAGCTATGTGCGATCACTCCTTAAGTTGTTCTTCTGTACTTCTTGGACTGACTGCCGTATAATCCATTCTTTTCGTTTATTCCAACAGGTTTTCAACGCTTTCCGATTTTTTTTTCAGCTTGGGCTTTGACGGAAAGAATAACATTGTTTTACAAACTTGTTTTTTCTGACAGCTTTAGCCGATTGCATTTAACATGGCTGTAAAATGTGTTAGTAAGCGTTGGAATAAAAAAAATGGATCTTATTCAGAACGTGTTTCCCATAAACAAACCATTGCCCTTCGCCCGTGCAAAGTCAGGTAGAGAGTAGCCCAACGCAGCATTCCCCTCAGCCAAAGCTGTGGCCGAAGTCAAAAATGCCAGAACTATTATATATGGCAAACTGGATCTGGATAAATAATAGCCCCTCTGACCGCTAAAACATTGGTCCTAGTCCTAATTTAAGTTTTGCAAGGCTAGTGGACAATCAGCATTCAGAGTTTTTAAGCAGCTTTGGCTTAACGACTACTATATCAGTGACAGTATCCGGGATCCACGGATTAATCGCTCCAACAGTTTCGTAGCACATGGTAGCACTAGCAACGTTTGTCGAGAAGACCACGGGTAAATAAAGCCTACAATTTTTTATAGGACCTCAGCCTTGGATTAAATAATTTGTTTTTATTTAGGCAACTGTGAGCCAAAATAAAAATACCAAGTTTACAAGTAGTATACCGTAGTACCACACGCAAAATTGTTTTACCATTAGCGGGCACCCAATCAGGCCACAGTTATCAACCATACTATATTGAACCACTATTCCTCAGGCATGCTAGCTCTACGAACCCGGCCACCTCCAGAACGAGACTTTGTGGACGTGCTGCAGAAGTTCAAGCTGTCTTTCAACCTCCTAGCTCGTCTTCGAGCTCACATCCACGACCCCAATGCTCCAGAGCTTGTGCATTTTCTCTTCACTCCGCTGGCTTTGATTGTGGATGCTGCAGGTATGTCTATTTCTTCAAACTCTACAGAAGTTCAAGCTGTCTTCCAACCTTCGAGCTAACATCCACGATCCTAATGCACCAGAACTCGTGCATTTTCTCTTCACACCACTGGCTTTGATTGTGGATGCAGCAGGTATGTCTTTGTCAACAAACTTTACAGAAGTTCAAGCTGTCTTCCAACCTACTAGCTTGCCTTCGAGCTCACATCCACGATCCTAATGCTCCAGAACTCGTGCATTTCTTCTTCACACCACTGGCTTTGATTGTGGATGCTGCTGGTATGTCTATGTCTACAAACTCTAGCTACACAAGATCAAGCTGTCTTCCAACCTTCGAGCTAACATCCACGATCTTAATGCACCAGAACTTGTGAATATCCTCTTCAGCACTTTCTTTGATTGTGGATGCTGCAGGTACGTCTATATCTTATATACAAATTTTCTGAAGTTTAAGCTGTCTTTCAACTTACTAGCTCGTCTTCACGACCCTGAGGGGCTAGAACCATAGAAAACAGTTTCATGTATTCTATGGCTAGAACCGAACTCAATCGTTATCGATTCTCTCTTTTTTTCTATACAAGAAGAAAAGAGAGATTCGATAACGACTGAGTTCGTTGTGCATTCCATGTTTTTCAAAACGCACTAAAATAACGTAAAGAATTCTCATTGAAAATCAGTTATATGCAAGTCTTACAGTAAATTGATACACTTCGTGACGCTGCTATTGACATTGGAGGGCCAAGAATATACCCAAGTGCCTTAACGTAAAGAATAGCTAGGAAGATGTTGATTGACAAGTGTCGTACTTATTTTCAAAATGTTTACCTACATGACATCTCTATGTTTCGAGGATAAAGGGGTCGGGCTCCCAGTTCCCAACGTCATCAATCTTAAACAATTGTAGGGTGTTTTGATAAATAATTAACTTTTCGGACAATCAGGTGATTCATCCTGCAATGTCTTAGCCAAACTGGGGAGATAATAATTATTAGGCAAAATAAATTACCTTACACTAGACTTCTTTTCAGGTGATGTGGGAGACGGGAGATTACCTTCCAGGGTCGTTCAGCCGTTACTGACGAGAGACGCCCTGAACCTGCTGGCCAACTGTGTGACCAGCAAAGAAACGGAGCTGTGGCATTCACTTGGAGACGCGTGGCTAATACCCAGGTAAGTTTTTTTTTTATGTGACAAGTGTGCAAACGAGCAGGTGGGACACCTGATGGAAAGTGGTCACCACCGCCCGCTGTCTTATTAGTGGCATAACTTGACAACTAAGATGGTGTGTCTCGTGTGCCAGTAATTTCGCTGGCTCCCTCACCCTTCGAACCGAAACACAGCACTGCTATTTTACAGCAGAAATAGGCAAGGGGGTGGTACTTCCCCAGACGGACTTTGCACAAAAGCCCTACCACTACTAAAGTCCGTTCTCTACTAAACTCAGTTCAGAATTCCTATAATTCTATAGCTAGTTTCATTATTTGTTTTATATTTGAAAGTTGATGTCAGTCAAGGTTATGTATTATTATGTATATTATTATGTATTATTCTATTATATTATAGTTTAGGTATGTAGTATTCTATTGTATTATTGGTATATAAGTAATATGGTATGTAGTCAGTATAAGTAGTATATTTAACTTATGACTATGTGTGTATGATTAATATGTAGTGTATATCATAGAGTAATATAATACTGGGCGTATATATTTACCTACTATTATTTAATCTTAATAATCGTGTACACATTCTTGTCCCCGTCTATATACTAATATTTTTCTTACTAAAGATTGGTTGGCTGGAAGAGATCTCTTCAAAGAGATAAGCTCGCCATTGTAAACTTCATCTGTAACATTTTATAATTGTTTTGTTGTGTACAATAAAGAATACATATAAGGTTATCAATCTACTCATTAAATATTGTTTTTATTTTAGTTTGATATCTAAAATTAAAGGTTCGAAAATTGTTCGTCTTAAATATCGTCTGTTTTCATAACTATTTTATTTTTACACATGACATTTTTTCTAAAATTAGATTAAAGTTGTTGTAAGCTTAATTCCCATTCATACTTTAAAAAATATACAATTTGGAATTACAAATTCCTAAAAATATGCAAAACTAGCTGGTGCCCGCGACTTCATCTGCGCAGGTAGCCTATGTGTTATTCTGATGTATAAGCTATATTATTGTAAAGTTTCATTGAAATCCATTCAGTAGTTTTTACGTGAAAGAGTAACAAACATCCATCCATACTTTCAAACTTTCACGTTCAAAAAAAATAATTTACCTAAAATTGTCCATTAAAAACGCCAACTTCATAGGTAAGACTTAAAAAAATACTAACTAAACTACTGTTTTACTACTTAACTATTGTTTTAGTACCACAGAAGGGTATTTGGTGGTAATAATAAATTTCAATACGCCGGCGCGCCACTATTTAGCCTTTAAGGTGAATGCACACTCGTCTTCACTGCATCGCACCGCGTATAATATTTGATTGATTTTTATGTAACAAAATGCACGTGAATTTTAGATATCATAATATTTAATTGTTTTTTTTTTGTACAGTTATATACAATTATTAAAACCAAGGTCAAAATAACTTAATTATAATGACAATTCTGACTCACTACAATCAAATAACAAAGCAAAATTAAATCCATTATACATTCAAATATTTATGTGTGGGTGAGCATGACTATAGCAGCTATTACTAATTAAATATTGTAAAGATAAGACGTGAGTCATCTTAATCATTATAATATGCATAAGTGTCAAATTCATCACGTTTATAATGTAATAAGAAAACAATGGAATGATCTTACCTTGGAGATATAGCACGAGTAATACTTGTGGGTATATTCGATAGCTTAAGTATAATCCGTCAATTCATAATTCATTTTGTTTGCGTTCAAAGAGGTCTTAAGTCTAATACAGTTCCCATTTGATAACTTATCAGGTGTAGCTATTAAATGATTCTCATTTTTATTATCACCTATTTATTTATTACTAATTATTTATTTATATCGAATATTTTTTTTTTAATTTAAAGTCTTCTATTTTATAGTAACATAGTGCAATTATTTTTTTCATATTTTTCTATAGATTTAATTGTTCCCAGAATTGCGTTATAATTTTTATTACTGAGTAGCGTGGTCCTTTTCATATAAAGCACTTTATTTATTTTTTAAGTGGTGGTTTTAACGGAAATATACTTATTTATAGGTACTTATATAGAAACATTTAAAAATAAATGAATTAAAGATAAAATAAAAATAATAAAATGAGGAACTTATTAAAAAAATATATTTTTCTTTTCTTTTTTTTTTAACAATTCATTAACACAACACGAATTTACCATAGATAACAAAGATATAGTGCTTAATGTAAGTAACGATATCTCATTTCCTGTGTCTTTTTAATCCTAATTGAAATTAAATATCGTAAAGATAACTTATGTGGCCTCTTTATTGTATGAACGCCTCACTGTCCTACTAGGATAATATTATGTCTTAGTGTAAGGATAGACTTGCGTAAACTCGGATCTTTCCTTCGAGTCTGACGTACTATAGTTCGTTCATCTTAAGAATGCAGTGAGTCATCGCTTTCCGCCGCTGGTAGCCAATCCCCGTAACACATCAGGTCGCTTAAAATTATAAATTCAAACGCACAATGACTAACTGAAGGCAAACCTTCAAAAGAAGCGATTGTTTTGTGTGTTACCTAAAAACTAAAATAAAAAGTAACAAAAAAAAATACAAAATGCGCTATCAGCTGATGCAGTTTCCATGGGAGGTCAAAAATGTATTTTGTTCTATGAGCTATGTTCCTTGGGAAAAGTTGTTCAGTTTCATAGGCAGATTCACACCCTTCAGTATTATCAAACCTTTCCGTTCCATGCTGTAACGCAGTAGAGCACATCGCTCGAAGAACCGATGGTGCGTAAAGGTTCTAGAGTGGTAGCTTGTGCGACAGCATAGTAGGTAAATTATTTTTCATCCCATCCATTCGAAAATCGCTGAACGGTTCGTCAATAAAGGCGAACAAAATAGCTGTTTTCTCCAAGAGACTTTCGTAGCGGGTAAAAATGGGATTTAAAATTAGAATTTGAATATTTAGGTCCACCATAGAGATATTTTAGGTCAACCATAGAGGTCGAACCAAAATACTGTATGAAAAATGATACTAGCCGGATGTACTATTAAAATTAGTATGAATGTAAAAAAGAAATATGCTTGAAATGTAAACAAGACTACCAACCAAAGAGGTTCTGTTCCTAATTGATACACAAATGTCAATAACATTTTCAGTTGTTACAAATAATACTTGATGTGATTTTTAGTATTGTTGCATCAAGTAATAATATTGTATTGGTATTTAATACTTAAAATTAATGACAAGTGTGTGTCTCAATGAGCCTCTTATTCTTTTCTCATAGAGGGAGATAAAAAGCAGAGTGTATTACGCGGCTGCAAAAATATTTTTACCTTGAGCGACCTACTGAATCCCTCGCTGCGTTCAGGATTTTACTTTAGAATCCTTCACTTCGCTCTGGATTCAAAATAGCGCCCTCGCCTTAAAAATATTATTTTACAGCCTTGTGATTTTCTTTTGTTTCAGGGAACAATGGAAGACTCCAATCCCGCCATATCAACCAGTTTTTATGGACGGTTGGACTCCTGACTATCAAGTAGATGATCAACCTCTTCGCAGGTTAGTGAATATTAGTCATTAGGTATAGGGTCTAATTAAAGTTTTAAGACTGGTGTTATAAACAACTAGACCAAAAACAACAATCAAAAAGAACAAATAATCATAATTATCATAAACAACAAGAAAAATATGCCTCTGTATAATTACCGCAAAACTTATTATTTTGAGCTAAACTTAAGTCAGTTGTATGCAAAATTTCTTTTGCATACAACTGACTTTGTAATTGTCTAAAACATTCCTATAATAAATTTTGTGTCTTTAATGTATCTATGTATGTGTCTTAATGAAATCCGTTGTTTACTTTTTATTTTTTTTTGTACTCCTATATTTATTTACCTTTTAAACGTTATGGTGGACGTACACTTACCCGCATACGAAAAGCAACATTCGCAAGGTCGCACAGCTTATTACTATTTGAAATTCATGCAAGTTTAATTAATTTTAACTATGAGATTCAAAACATTTTTTTTTTTAATTATTTAAATAGACTCTTTTTAACTCACAAATAGCCTGGTATATTTATACCAGGCTATTTGTAATATCTTTTTGAAAAAGGAAGATATGAAAGTTTTAATTTCTTTTCAAACTGTTTTCCTTTATGTTGCCCTGCTCAATTTATTTTTAAATGTTATGTATGACGTCACAAGTATTTTGTAAAGAATCTAAATCAATAAATAAATAGATTCGTCACAGGAGACTTGGTCCACGCGGCATGTTATGCGTGTAACTTTGTGTTCACTCACCTTTCTTTGTGTTGCCAATTTATTGTGTTGTATTGTCAATGTATTGTTTTGTCAATTTATTGTGTTGTATTGTCAATGTATTGTTTTGTCAATGTGTTGTGTTGTATTGTAAAGGCCATCGCCACGACGAAGCGAACCACCAAGAGGGCCGGAAAGAGAACGAGAGAGGGAGAGAGAAAGAGATAGAGTCCCGGATAGAGCAGATGGTTACGCGTACGATCGGGATGAACCTGATTTGTACGGGGAACAGTATGCTCCGTCGTATACCAGGTAGGTGGCTTTAAGGTGATTCCATACGGGAATCACTTTTTCTGGAACAGCTTTTGTAACATTTGATAAATTTAAAAACTGATATCGTGTTGCGTAATATTACTTTTCAATGTTGCTCCACAAAGGGTAACTTCGGTGTGGATGCATCTTTATGTTTGTATTGTGTTCCTTCTCTCTGTCATTTCATTTGTGTTTAAAACTACCTAGGTATATTAAAGAAACAATTTCTATATATCAGGTTCCTCAAAATGATTTTAGATGCAATGTACCTATTCAAATGCCAAATAATTAAGATAAGAATATGTTTTATACGCTTTAATGCTTATCGTGTCTTTCTTAGAAAAAAGATCAGTTATCAAATATTTATCAGTAAATTAAACAATCTAACAACTACAATTACATTAACAGTATTTGATAGGTAGATAAATAAATAAATAAATATTAGGGGACAATTCACAGAGTCTCTGATCCCAATCTAAGCAAAGCCTGTACTATGATGGGTACCAGAGACTGATATACGTACATAAATAGTTAAATAACACCCAGATATAGAACCAAAACTCCTGTTCATCACACAAATGTTTCCCTGTGCAGTGATCGAACCCGTGTAAAAGGCAGGCTCACTAACAACCACACCAACGAATCTGTCATCTTGAAGAGTTCCAAATAGCCATTGGACCCACGATGACCATTCTTTTATGTTTTTAGGAATCCGCGGGCAATAGGAAGAGACGACTCGGGTTCCGCAGCGTCATCGCCAGACCGTGAGCCGCCTTACCGCGCGGCAGAACGGGACGAAGGTAAAGGGTTTTATTATTGGCTTTTATTATGTGAATAGTAAAAAAAAATATTTAAACTTAGTTCTTTCTTTCTTTTTTTTCCACATGGCGCCACTTTGTGAAGCGATGACGTCAAAAAGACGTTATAAAATGATATGAAAAATCCCAAAATATATAAATACATATTTTTTGATAACTTGGTACTCAACCATTGGGAATTCTTGCCAAAAAAGTTATAATTATTTATTTCTTTTTTATTATTTTTTTATTTGACTTAAATTATAATGGGTTCCGCAGTACCATCGCCGGACCGCAAGCTGCCTTTCCGCGCAGCAGAACGGGACGAGGGTAATATTATATTTATAATTACTTAGCTTAAGGGTAATCCTTCCTGAATGACCTTGAGACTGAATAGCTTCGTAACCAAAAAAAAACCCGGCCAAGTGCGAGTCGGACTCGCGCCCTAAGGGTTCCGTACATATCTACCATATGATATACTAAAAGCTTTTGCTCTTTGTTTTTAAAAACTCCGCGACCATCCAACTTGACCCCTCTTTTATAGAAAAGTTCTTGAAACGGGAGCTCACCTTAATTGGTTACTATTAGTTGTGAGAAAATTTGTATTCTTAAGTTTCATAAATTTTTGATAAAAAAATGTAGCAGTTAAATGGTTACAAATGGAAAAAATTTACAAAATAAGGGTCATTTAGATTTTTTTTTCTTCAGTTTTACGAATTAAATTAAAACTCTATCTAGACCACATCACTTCTCATATCTTGTTTGTTACTGAATATTTTTTCTGTTAAGATTAATGCCATATTCATTTTAAAAAGTGGTGTTTTTTAAGGTTCCGTATCTCAAAATAAAAAAATGGAACCGTTATAGGATCACTTTGTTGTCCGTCTGTCTGTCTGTCAAGACCCTTTTTCTCACGAACGAGAAGAGGTATCAGGTTCAAATTGATAACGAATGTTAAAGTCCATGAACCACACAAGATCTGACAATTTAAATTTTTTACAACGACGCAATCAAAAGATATGGCTTTTTATGTCCTCATCTCCATACATTTATGCAAAAAAGCAAAACCTACAGGGTACTTCCCGTTGACCTAAACTTATGAAATTTGACAAGAAGCTAGGTCTCACAGTACAAATAAAGGGAAAAGTCTAAAATCATTAAATATTTAAATTTTTCTCACAACTAATAGTAACTAATTAAAATGAGCTCCCGTTTCAAGAACTTTTCTATAGAAGAGGGGTCAAGTTGGATGGTCGCGGAGTTTTTAAAATCAAAGAGCAAAAGCTTTTAGTATATCATATGGTAGATAGGTACGGAACCCTTAGGGCGCGAGTCCGACTTGCACTTGGCCGGTTTTTTGTATCTTGAAAACAGTGAATATAAAAAATTGTGCAACTGACTGTAACTGTCCTATCTTTGGCAATAACTTGGACTAATCTAGTTCATACAAAATATGAAACACTTTTTTTGCATAAAAGTAAATGTTTTATCTGTACGAGTAATAACTCGTACAGTTAAAACATTTACTTTTAGCCATCTAGTTTTGATCCCCGTTGGCTTACCAATAGGTAAGCCAACGGGGATCAAAACTAGATGGCGTTACAATCGACTGCACCTTGATTAATATCATGTAAAAAGTCCAAACCAATTTTTGCCATCTTCACCATATTAACCTAAAA
This sequence comes from Athrips mouffetella, assembly GCA_947532105.1. NCBI lineage: Eukaryota > Metazoa > Arthropoda > Insecta > Lepidoptera > Gelechiidae > Athrips > Athrips mouffetella. The sequence goes on along the minus strand of OX383981.1, from coordinate 13,932,652 downwards.
ACGTCCATTGCTAGAGATCAGCCTTTCCTAGAAAACGCGACAATGACTATTCCGTCTGCATCCAACAAATTCCCACAAGTAACCTCCATCATTTCGTCGATCCACCTTATAAGAGCGTGCTCACTCTACGCAAGTAACCTCCATCATTTCGCCGATCCACCTTATAAGAGCGTGCTCACTCTACGTCTTGCGGTGATGAAGATACAGTCAAATTACCCAATATAATTATATTTAATCCATTTTTTTTAATATTGCATATGTTTTGTAAAAAAAGTTGTTTGTCAAATAATATCTGTCGTGTCTTTGCTTTTCCTTCATTATATTTAACCCCTATTCAACAGATGACCTCGGAGAGGCTTGGGCCCGAGGGGTGCAAGCGCGCGGGGGGAGGATAGTCAGAGTGACGTACCCCCGCACAGCAAACAATGATAAGGAGTTGACCGTAGTCCGCGGCGAGTATTTAGAGGCAAGTATCCTTTCAAGTATCCTTTCAGTATCAGCCCCGTGTGGTGCCGGCAAAGAATAATACCAACCCATCTCTACCCGTGGGTGTCATAAGAGGCAACTAAGGGTTAATGAAGCAGAGGATGGGCAGCAGCATCCTTTTGTGTATCGTATCATCTTACATTCTGCGGTCACCAACAACCGCGGTCCATGGTGCCAGCCTTAACGCTAACAATCGTGGTGCCTTCCCCTCCACATTGTTTCAGCTAATGTTGGAATTTCGGAGGGAGGTCCCTGTCCTGTAGTGGACGTTTTATGGGATGTCATAATAATTCTTTCAAATACAGGTTGTAAGGGCCGGTATACTGAAACTGAAAGGGCTTACACATGAGACAAAACTTAACATCTTTCCCTAAGAAACATGTGTTGGAAAATATTAAAAATATCAACTTTTTTATAGAAGCTGCGTGACCCGAGCGGTGATTTTATCTTGATTTTGTATCTAGAGAAAGTTGTTCAATTAAGTCTACTGAGCAAGCCATTTCAGTTTTCTTTCTTTAAATCTTGTACAAGTCACACAGGCAGTCACACAAAGCTTTTTTAAAGTCTGTTAAATCCATTGCTGTCCCTTTATTTTTATATGAAAAAGAAAATGACAGCACTAATATCAAGCAGCTTTGTCCAAGTGAAATGGCTGTGCAGACACCATAGCGAAAACGGATTCTAGGTGTGCCGATCGTTGGAGTCATACTGAAAATGGCAAACGTGACACTCTGTTGCAAAGGTTTTTGAGTCGCCACTGACATGAGCTACATTAGGTGTCTCTTAGGTAGCTAAACTTTCGTCATTCGAAAGAAAGAGCAATAGCTTAATTAATAGCGTTAATGCACTTCAAAAACAAAAAGGGAAACATAAGTAAATAATTCTTGTCTGGTTCTCCCTAGGTGCTGGACGACTCTCGCAAGTGGTGGAAAGCGCGCAACCGTCGCGGACAAACTGCGCACGTTCCGCACACGATCGTCGCGCCTGCGCTCTCGCCACCTTCCAGTCCGCATCTCTACCCCAACCCTATTTACACGCACTATCAGGTACGTTCAACAATCGAAGCTAAGTTTTCGAAAATGAAAGATAAGGGTAACTATGACCGGAAAACTCATTTTGACATTTTTAATAATGTTTGAGTGAAGGTCCTTGTCCGGCAGTAGAAATTGATAACTTTCAGGAAAAATAAAAGGTATCTAGTGTATATACGTATTTTTCCTCTAATATATCTCTTATAATAATAATAATACGTGTTGGCTTCGGCCCCACGCACGCCTTCCAAAGGTCCGGGACTTAATTGCCCGAGATTCAGGAATGATAAACAACATAATAATAATAATAAATTATGATATCACCTCTCTTTAAATGTTACCCCTTCTCTCGAACCTACTCCTTTTAAAATTTTACTTATCCTTGGATTTAAACAGAGGCACTTCTTTTAATTGCTATTCTCTTCCCAAAAGTCGCCCATGTGTGAGTCACTAGGCGGGTAGAAAATCCATCCAAGGCTCGAGACTGGTCCCGGGACTGAAAATGCTTCTGAGACCCAAATCCCTATCTATAAGTCATCAAACTAAGCATAGTTTGATGACTTATAGATAAGGATTTTAGTAGAGTAAGAGTAGCAACTCTTCCTTAAAAATTTCCTGATAAAGTTTATATGACTCCTTTTCAAGTGTTACTTCCAAAATTTGTAATAGATGAGGAGAGATAAGATTACACCTTTCTGCTGTTTGTATTTCTTGATACTTCTGTTCTAGGACGGCGGTGGTCGCGGCTCCGGCGGAAGCAGCCCCGAAGGTGCGGCGGGTAGGAGCGGGGGGGTAGCGGGGGCGGGCCCTCCGGGGGGAACCGACTGGGTGCGCCGGGAGCGGCTCGGGAAGAAGGGGGAGTTCCGATACTTCTAGCGCACACACTACACACTACCGTTATAGAGTGTCATTACAATCGCAATAATAGTGTGATAGCAGGACGGAGTGGGACGACCCAGCCACGTATGGCTCTATGCTTCTCTCACGCAAAGCTCTGTCCAACCGTCATTCTAATAAAGCTACATTGTTTCAACTATTCACATTAGTACACGTTCTTAACAGTCCAATGTTCCCAAAAACCGAATATCAAAATATTCGGCCTGACTATAAATAGCCTGTAATTTATTTTTATCGTCATCGTATTATCAGCCCCAAAAAATGCTCAATACTAGAAAAAGGTCTACGAACATATTATCTTGAAATCGTTACTAAAAGAGCGGTTTCATTCGACTGTAAGCTCGGGACCACTATTGTTATGGTTGAAACACACTAGACCCGCGTATACAATGTAAGCAACAAATTTTCCATTCGCACACACGCGTATCGTAATGTTATGTAGTGTTTCATACGTGACGTGGGCCTAGTCTGTTCTGGCTTCACTTTCGCGTTAGAGGCATGAGATTAAAGAGTGCGTGAATCGTCCTACATATAATTTTCATAGCGAGATTTTACTTCTCACTTTGTCTTTTCTAACATACCGACAAAATAAAGTACTGAATTTCAAATCTATGACACTCAAACTAGAAACACTCTCTGTATTCGAACCAAAGTTCCATTTAGCCCCTCAGATGTGGCGTTATTTATATTTTGCAAGTAGATATTCATTTGGCCACATAAGAATCAGATTTCTGTACTTAAAAATACAGAATTACAATATAAGTTTAAAGTGTTTTTGTACTCCAACCTGCATGCAGGCGTGCAATTTTTTTAATTCAATACATTCAATAGCACATTTTTTTTATTACACTAAAACATTTCAATATTACTTTAGTGTGTAACGCCAGAAGTATCGGAACACAATTTCGGGTGCGTTTAAGTGTTCGTGGGTCCATGTGTGTGTGCTTGTCTCTATGGTTAATCTGTGCTAGTTCTTCAGCAGCTAAGTTGGGCATTAGTAAGACTCTGAAATAATGAATACTTAAATCAAAATCAGATTGAAAACAACACACAATGAACAGCAAAGAATCAACCAAATAACTGATATTGACACTTAGAATTTCTTTAACCTACTACTATACATTATAATGTTCAAATAAACAAAGTGCTAAATTTGTACGGAGAGGTTTGCAAAATATATCCAGCCGTCCTTTCCATTCCTTATAGTTTGTTTCTTTCCATCGTCAAGGTAAAAGGAAGCTGTTAGTCAAAGTGTTAAAGCCGTCAATTCTGTTTCAAATATTTTTATCTAAACAAATATACCTACTCTTCGTTCGTTCTTTTTATATGTAAGTGTTCATTTCTTCAGTGTGTCTTAAAGTTTAACAGTGTTGCATTTGTGGGAAGTAGACTGCTCTGCAGCCTAGCCTTTTGATTGGCTAATACTTTTGTTGGGTTGGTCTGCAGTAGCGCGATAGTTGGCAATTTTTTGTTGACTTATTCCAAATCGTTGCTATACGCGTAGGTACTATCAAATATGTTTAAACTGATCAAAATCTCAACTAAATTTTCAGCCAATCCATAAATAGTCTGTAGTCTGCGGCCTGTCTTATCTTATAAAATAATACATTCTAATGAACAGATTTTGTATGTAGATTCCTAATAATGTATCCAGAGATGTAGAAGTCGATACGTACGTCGTACAAGTCTGATTTTACTATATTTACCTATACGTAAATTCATTAAAGACTTTAATTATTTTTATTTACAAATAGATACATAACGGGTCTTTTATATTGATGAAAAAATAGTGCTATGTAATCAACTCAGTCAGAGCCAAAAAGAGATTTCTGACTAAGTCTAACACTTGTGGCTAAGTTTTTTTATAAGGCATTGTCATGTACTGGAAACGTTATACTTCTTTGGTAATAATAGTGCTTATTGTGACGTCATTCGTCATCGGATATTTATTAATAAATTAAATTTTAAAAGACCCTATATGAAACATAAAGAGATTTATAGAAGCAGATTATAATGTAAATGATCATAATAATAATGGGTAAAATAAGAATAATTTAAATAATAATATATTGTATTACTTATGGTTCGAAATGGGCGTTTCGCGAATTTCTTAGTAAAATACATTAAAACTTTTTATTTTGGCAGCTAAATATTCATTTAATTAATTTAATAGCGGGTATGAAATATTTTGCGACCCGTCCATTTCGCCGACAAACTAGTTGTAACCTATAGTATGTTTGTATCTTACATTTTTATACATTAAATTTTTTACAAATTTTTCTGGCGCCTATCTTATCTATAATATCCTAACATAACAGTTCTTTACAAATTATTGAAAAAAAGTAGTCTTAAAAGTGACACTTGTTTTATAGTATTATATTTCTTTCTTTTAAAATGTTTCTTTGTGTTTAAATTTTGGTATCTACTAATTTAATATTCTGCCTTAAATTAACATCAACGTCTGTTTTAGTTTTCAAACTTTAACCAATCATAATAAAATAATCATAAACTTTAAATGTTCGAAAAAATCCATGGGATGCTAAATTAACACGAAAAAAAACGCAGCGTTTTTGCTGGAATAAAATTATTTTGTTTTGTCGCTTTACGTTTTTTCGTGGTTTTACTATTTGTGTTGTGAATACTTGTGACTTATACGTGTGTGCTTTGCTTACTATTACTTTTGGGGAGTGTCGTGATGTCGTCTTGTAATTGTGGTAAGTAAATGCTTATCTTTTTGTTTCTTTATTTATTTAGCTATTTGTTCTTTTCTGTAGCGTTCAAATCCATTTTTTGTGGGTAGACCACCGATTGGTGCGCCGCTACCTTTAATTTTTGCCACGGTATTTCTTTTAGTAAACACCAAATTGGTCAAAATATATTGTTAAAAACTGAAAATTAAACGGCGCTACCAGTATTAGTAGTTGGCCAGACTGCAAACTCAAAGATAATAATTTCTTTGAAGTGTCCATAGTGAGCATGCGGGCGTGGCTTGGAGGTAGTGAGGTGCGCGGGATGGTTGGCGCGGGCAGCGCGCGGGCAACTCACGCGACACGTCATGCAAGTGGCCGCAGTGAGTGAGTGTGCGGGCGGCAAGCGGCCAACCGCGCGAGGAGCGGGGATCTCAAACCAGTTCGAGCTTTCCGCTCGCGTTCTAACGGCGTATTCCAAAGAATTCAATTTTGAAGAATTAATAACTGCTATTCGAGCACGGAAAGAAGGAACGAAGCCGCGCTCGACTGCGGACAGTCAGTCGCACCCGTCCCCGCACCCGTGCCGCGCCCCGCGCCCGCGTTTGCAGTCTGGCAAAGCACAAAATTTCTAAAAAAAAAATTTTTTTTACTTTTCTAAACCAATCAAATGATTAGGATACAGTCGCTTGTTGCGCCATTTTACTTCCTGTTTTAGTGCTTATTATCTCTCCTTCACCCACAGACATTCATATTTCCTGCGAATTCCACTATAACCCACGTCATTTAGTCGCCTTCTTGTGAAATATAACAACGGAGAAGGAGGAACTTCTCCCTTCGTTTAGCTGGCGATTTTGTTTGTCAGAACAGAATATTTTTCAAATAAGCTTGTATTAATAAAGTACTCTACTTCCAGCTCACGGTCGGGAACAACCCGCCCCCCTCCCGCCACCACCGCCTCCGCCTCCACCCCCTCCGGCACCGGTACCCGCGCCTACCAAGACGGATACTATGAAATGTAAGTTTCGAGTTATAAAATCCCAAATTGCTGGCAATAAATATGTGAGATAACAAGCTAAGGGGTTACAACTGGATGGTAAATGATCAGCTCTGTCTATTGCACCTACTCTATAAGTGAGGTACCCTATCTTGAAAACGGTGTCTCACTCATGTACCAGCAGTGGCGTATTTACCCTATGGACAAGTGGTGCAACCGCCCGGGGCTGCAGGCTGTGAGGGGCGGCACTAGCCGCCTTGGACACCAGAACCCATACCCTGGCATTGCAAAGTGTAACATTGAAATTTTTTGTTAGCTCCATTGCCGGTCTCCAAATAAGGCAAAGTATAAGAAATTAGTTTCAAAGTGCAAGTAAAAAAATATTCTGTATGGCATTTTTAGTTCATTCGTTTTTTTATGGGGCGGCAAATCTTTTTCGGTGGGGGCGCCAAATTTTTAAATACGCTGCTGTGTACCAGTCACTTCACTGTTAGAACCGTAACAGAATACTTAAGGTTGCTTTGGAACAGGAATGGGCAGAAAGACTTTGTACAAAGCCGTACCACCTTAACTACCCTAACTTCTGAATAACATAGGTTCAAATACGATATAAAAAATTTGGCTCCCCATACAAACTGCATCAGCTTACAGCACATTTTGTATGAGAGGTCAAAAAAAAATTTGTATTTCGACCTGTTTCTTGGGAAAATTTGTACAATTTCATGGGCAGAAACACCTCTTAAAATATACGGGTGATAAAAAAATTTCGCTATCAGTAGATCGACCAGTGTTCGGGCTTTTTGATGTGCACATTTTATGGGCTAGTAGGTACATGGTTGACTGAACTTCCGCCTCAACATTAAAATATCATCGGGTGAGCAAGCTATGCTACCCGCCAACAGATGGCGCTGTAGGTTTCTATCTGTACAGCTGAATTTTTTTAAAATGCTTGAAAACACAGAGAAAACGAAAGTTCCGAGACATGAGACCTAGCTAAAGCGATTTTTCGCCCTCGAAATCCCCGTATGGTAAATTTCATCGACATCGTTAGAGCCGTTTTCGATAAACCGATTACAAAAATATATACAAAAGTCGCTCGTTAAAGAAAAAGTGATTATTAGGCTTTTGAACTTTATTTACATAAAAACTTTGGTACTTATCCATAAAGTTTCGTTATAGCCACAAAGTCAGTAACATCGACGACAAGCGGTCTCCATGATGAGCTGAAGATGGTGCTGCCACAGATACAGAACCGAAAGAAGATGCTGGATATCAAGAAGACGCCAGACATCTTCATACATCAGGTATCAAATTATTTAAATATTTATACGTGTTAACGGAATAAGCGAAACTGAGAAAATAATTTGATCAGGATCGAGAGTAAAATCAATTTCACGGGTTTTGTAGGGGTATTTTTTTAATTTTTATTATTATTATTTTTTCCGCTTCTAAATAATTCGGTGGATACGCGGTACATCATCAAGTCATTATGTCACGACGAAGCGTCAACGGTGATGAGGAGAGGGGGGATGTGGGCGTGGCGTGCGCGGACGCGACGCGGACGATTAGCTTAAAATATACTAGAACAATGATGAAACTTTAAAATAACAATATCTAGAAAAAGAGCTAGCTAGTCGCTAGCGTGTAAAAGATTTTTAAAATTAGAACGTTATGAATGAATGAATGAATAACTCATTATTGCACACATCTAGGGATAAAAATTAAAAATTACGGTTTTACAATAAGTGGGCAAAAGGCGGCCTTATCACTAAAAGTGATTTCTTCCAGACAACCTTTTGAGGAAATCAGCAGCGACGAAAGACTGTAGTGTAGTGCACTAATATACAGTTACATATATAAATATTTTGAAATAAATAATGTAAAAAAATATATACCTACATACATATGATTAAATACAGTATATATACACATATTCATTACAAATATAGACATATATGTATACTACACACTGTAAGTTATACATAAAATAAAATACATAAACATACAATATATATCGACATAATATGGTTGCGAACTCATAATAACTTAGCGAGGAAATACTGACGAATTTTGGTTTTAAATATGCCCAGAGACTTAGAATGACGCACCTCCAACGGTAGGTCATTCCACATCGTGGTAGCCTTGACAGTGAATGATTCCTTGTAATACCCAGAGCGAGTATAAGGAATGTCTAATAAGTTATCATTCTTAGACCTAAGGTCACGGCTGCGACCTGCACCGAGGAAATGGAAACGTTCCTTAAGGTAGGGAGGGGAGCGCGGGTCATACAGCACTTTGTAAACGAGCGTCAAAACGTGCTCATCACGCCGTAGCCTGATCGGAAGCCATTTTAGGGCTCCCGCACACGACCGAGAATCGGTGGCCGATTTTTTGTCGGCATCCCGCTCTGACGTGTTATCACCTGAATCTTCCGTCCTTGTCCCGGCCGATAATCGCCCACCGATTCTCGGTCGTGTGCGGGAGCCCTTAATCTATTCCTGTACTCGGACACATGGTCGACGTTATGATACAAGTGAGGAAAAATTGTGTGCTTCGCTCGGCAGCAAAGCTCGCAAAGCTATTTCGCGCCGCATGCCTACAATCCTGAGCGTATTCGCTCGTGGCTCAATCCTTGAATCCTTCGCTTGCTCGAGATTCAATACAAGGCACTCGCGCCAAATAACAATTTGGCTGCCTTGCATAACAAATAACAATTTTTTTGTACTTTTCTAAACAAATGAAGGTATTAGGGTACAGTAGTTTGTGGCGCCAATCGAGGTTGTAATCACAAAATATCTTGCTTGCAGAATCGACTGATTCCAAATCGTTATGTTTGTGCATACACCTTCATACTAATCGTCCAGACTTAACTATTAGCCGACCAAAAACATGTGACTTACCTTTCTCGCTTTTTACGAAAACCATGAGAAGATAATTATGGTAGAGCAAGTGTGGAGCCAGCACTAAGCGACATAATTAACCATTTTCTTCCAGAAATCAAACCCAGATGAAGTAGCAGAATGGCTAGAAGCTAAAGGCTTCAGTTCTGCCGCTCAGCGCACTCTACGGATGCCAGGTCACCAGCTCTTCGCACTGACCAGGCAACAGCTGGAGAAGGCACTAGGAGCTGATGAGGGGAAGAGACTCTACAGCCAGATCCTGGTGCAGCGGAATGTGTCTGGGGTGAGTCGGCTGCTACCCCCCAACGAACTGGCTGGTGAGATTATATGCTCACCACTCGTATATTCAATACTGTCTTCAATCATCCCTTCTTCTTTGTCTCCTTGATGTTTTGGTTTTGGCCATCTTTATCGTAGCCATGATTTAGCTTAACTTCTGGTCTTCTTCTCATAACCTTAAACTTTAATTTTGGAATGATGTCTGTTCAGTCGTTGCCTATTCAAATACCTAAAGGTACGGTCAACCTCACGTAAGTGGAATCATTAGCAACTCTATTACTATGCCATAAAGCCCAAAGTGTTTCTACTGACGTGTTGATGGGTGTACATACCTTCACCAGTCGCAGTTCAGTAGTAATAAAACTGGTACCTATATAGGGTGACTTTTAATTAGTTCTTGATAGCAAAAGATATGCATGTACTCATGATACTGAACAACTTTTCCCAAGGAACATAGGTCGAAATACGAAAAACCAAATTTGACCTCCCATTCAAAATGCGCTATCAGCTGATGCAGTTTCTATGGGAGGTCAAAACTTGATTTTCATATTTCGACCTATGTTCCTTGGGGAAAGTTGTTCAGTATTATGAGTACATTGATACCTTTTTCTATCAAGAACTAATTAAAAGTCACCCTATATAAGCTGAACTAGCTCTCAGCTACAAACCGTACATACCAGAGACCCTCTCAAAATCAGTGTTACCACTCTCGTGCATCCGACTGTACAGTCAAGAGCACATCAAGCTTGACACATTAAACTTTGTATCGTTCTTATTTCTAAAGGCGTACGGGCTAGAGTCGCGCTGCGAGTGTCAAGCTTGACCTGTCGTTGACTGTACGTAATGATTTCTTCTCAAGTGTTCATCTGACTAATAGGCAGTTACACAAAGCATTATACAGGGTGTTAATTTGATTGCGTGCCATAGCTCAAGGGCTAAATCAGTATCAGTAACTGAACAACTTCCCAAGGAACATTGATATTAGTTTTTCTGTACCTTGGGAAAAGTTGTTCAGTTATTGATACTGATCCCGCCCCTGGGCTATGACACGCAATCAAATTAACACCCTGTATACTCTATTAACTCTATTCCTGTCACTTTATATGTATATTCAAAATAGAAAGTGACGGAATAACAATGCAGGTTTTTTACTTTTTAAAAGCTATGGGTAACTGCCTGTAAATGAAAATTACCCAGGTTTTACTCTTTCTGTGTAGAAACTAATGAAACCTCTTCAGGGTGTTAATTTGTTGCGTGCCATAGCTCAAGGGCGGGATCAGTATCAGTAACTGAACAAATTATTCTCAAGAAACATAGGTCTAAATACGAAAATCAATTTTTGACCTCCCATGGAAACTGCATCAGCTGATAATGCATTGCAAATTTGGTTTTTCGTATTTCGACCTATGTAGCTTCGGAAAAGATGTTCATTTAATAATACTGGTCCCGCCCCTGAGCTTACGGCACGCAATCAAATTAACACCCTATTTATTAACCAGTACAAGACGACCTCAGCTTCGGAGCTACAGAGTATACTTCGCAAGGTTCGAGAAAAGGTGGAGGTGGAAGCGTGAGTGACGTCACACAAGCCGTGAACACCAATGCTAGATACAAGAAAGAAGACTCTTGGTGCTAATTTATACGCCATCACAACATCTAAATTAACTGCTTATGGTCTGAGGACCGATCGTCTGTTGGACAAATTAGTATACAAAAAAATAGTGTGACTTTTGCAGTGTACGAAATGTGGCAGGTGCGCGTTGACCCTAAGAATTTTATGGGTTGCTAGTTTTAAACACTCATCATTCGCTGCTAATTTGAATACAAATTATATTTTTCTGTCGTGTTGATTTTAAGGTCAGATAAAAAAATTGGTACTCGATAAAACTATAGCAGTACCGCCTAAATGAGTCCTCACCCGCTGGGTACGTGCGGGCTGGTGCGGATGGCGGATGCGCGTAGAGAATGAGAATGCCCCGCCGCCCGCCGCTGCCCGCACCTCTTTCGTTCCCCCTTTGTCGTCTTACCCCCACGTCCCTGTACCCCGCGGGCGAGGACTCATTTAGGCGGTTTATCTCAAAGAGATTTTAACCTCGCTGCGAGCGTAGCGAGGTTCAAATCTCTTTGGTTTATCTATAACTACTTGACCAGTTTAGTAGAGCGATATTTTTTTTAACGTTAGAAAGCCGTCAAACTTGAATGAAAGTGATGAAGTAACATGATGGACCCTCCTCCATAACTTCTAAGTTAAATAAAGCTTAATCTACCTTTAAAATATTTCTGTCTTAAACTTGTCAAGGTGTCATCAATAAATTTATGTGAGGTTTAACTGTAACCCGCAACTGGTAACTGGATATTGTCAATTATAAAACGCCCTTTGCAATTTAAAAATAAGATGTAAAAATAGGCTGTAACAATGACTATGTCGCAGCCAACTGATTTAATCAGGCAGTTAATTGAATGCCTAGGTGGTTGATTGACTTCCGGCATTCAATTGAATGGCTAGAGAACACCTAGCCCAAACGTTGAATACAACGTTTAACAAGATGGCTAAACGTCCTGCAGCCATCTCTACTAGAACTAGCTCATAGGTCCGTTAGATAAGGCATAAGGTTAAGGATAAGGTTGTGTTACGAGTAGGTTCTCTAGCGACCAGAACAGCGAATTAAAACGTGCTTCACAAATAACTATTTTGCTGCAAAAATAAATATTCTGCGCCTCAAATAATTTGTTCTGCTGCACATATAATTATTTTGCTGGACAAATAATTTTATAACTGCTCAATCAGAATTTTTGTTCATCATAATTTGCGGAAAAGCTTGAACCCGGCTGATTCAAGGTTAGCCGTCTCATTCGGGCTAGCTATCGATTACCCAACTCGTTTAACGTTGAGCGATAATAGTTCACTCAACAATCGGCCTAGGCATTCAATTGAGTAGCGGCAGTCAATCAACCGCCTAGGTAGTCCATGAACTGCCTGATCAAGCCTGTTGGCTGCGACAACTATACAACGTGTGACAAAATATTTGTAACTCTACCAATCATTGTGGAGGCCAAATGCTACAACATTTGTTCTACGACTTTTTGAATTTCGGCAATTTTTTTTATTTCTACAAAATTATAAACTGATTGATCCAATTAGTATGGGAAGTAATTTTTTTTATTGCGAATTTCCAAAAGTCGAAGAACAAAAGTTCTTGCATTTACAGAGCTTTAAAAGAATTGTGTAAAACCTTGCGGGCTTATTCTGGGGGGTAAATACAACAACTTTTGTTCTACGACTTCTGGAAATTCGCGTAAAAAATTCGACTTTTCATACAAATTGGACCGATCAGCTGATCATTTTGAATGGACAGTCGAATTGTGTTTTGCGAATTAACAAAAGTCGTAGAACAAAAATTTTAGCATGTAGCTCAAGAATAAACCCTTTAAAAAGTTCTATAACAATTTTTTTAAACCCGATATAACTCTTAAAACATTCCAAACTATAAATTCTAATTTAAGTTATAGATACTTACTTAATAATACTTGTTAAAAATAAATAATTTTATATATATTTTTTTTTTATTAATATTTTCCCGTGTGGTGCCGGCAAAGAATAGTACCAACCCTTACATACCCGTGGGTGTCGTAAGAGGCGACTAAGGGTTATAAACTGGAGGACGGGCAGTAGCATCCTCTATTGTATCTAACATCTTACTTACTGCGGTCACCTACAACCGCGGTCCATGGTGCCAGCCGTAACGCTAACAAGCGAGGTGACTATGGTACTTCCCCTCTACATTTTTCCAGCAAAAGCTAGAATTCTGGAGGGAGCTCTCTGTCCTGTACTGGACGTTTCATGGGATGTTATGATGATTAATATTTTATTTGAAATACCTTGGTTGCCCATGTAGTGCCGGCATAGAATAGTACTAACCAACCAATATCTTTCTGTAAGGGTCGTAAGAGGCGACTAAGGAATAGTGAAGCGGAGAATGGGTAGCAGCGTCCATCTGTTTATCGTAGCTTCTTATACACTGCGGTTACCAAAAACCGCGGTCCATAGTGCCAGCCGCAACGCCTGGTGCCTATGGTACGCACGGCAGCAAGCACGTATAAACAAAACCAGTACAAGCTGAACCAGCGCTGCGCTACAAACGCCCGAAACCAGAGACCCGCTCAAGGTCAAAGTGTTTTCACCGACGTGCGGCCGTGTGTACGTTTCAGGTTTTGTTAAAAGAAAGTCAAAATTATTTCAGTTTAATATAAAACATATTTTATTTGATTCTCTTAAATAGGTAATTATTTTACAATATTTACTTAAACAACGATTATAAAAATATTTAACTACAACAACAGAAAATATATTTTACTATAAATATTATATTTACATTTCTTCAATTTACATTTCAACAATTTTATTTAATTAAAATATAGTGTAAATTTCTTTTCTGAAACCCAGTAATAAACAAAGAGAAAAAAAATTACTCCATAAAGTTATTTTGACTCCATACTAAAGTGGTCACGTGGTGGACCCATTTTGAATAGGCAGTCGATTTTTTTATTGACTTTTTTTCTGAAAAACCAATGATAATTCACGGTCTATTTTTAGTACCCCGTAACCAAAAATGGGGTGTTATGAGTTCTAAAACAACCTGAGAATAACAAAAAAGATACTTTATAAACAGAATCATACAAATCACAAATCAGACAAATTCGTAAAATGTAGCCGGCGACTATGTTTATAATAGTATTTTATAAAAAGTTTTTCGTTGTAAAATCTTGGAATATCAACATATAATTTTAGGTATGGCACGATTGAAATATATGTAACAAATAAATATTTACAAGTTCTAGAAATCGACGTCGATTTTTATAAGTTTTAATCCCAAAGCCCAATGATTGAGCCGAAAACAATCACATGACTGTTCGAAAACAATTTTTTTGTCAAATAAATTTTTTAAAAGCGAATACGTATCTCGACAAAAAGAATTGGGAGTGTTGCTTATTTTCCAATGACTGGGTACCGGGATTAAAATGAATAAAAATATTCATTGTATATGTACAATATACTCATCGCAAAAAAATTACTATCACATAAAACACTGGCTTATATGATATTTAGTAACAAGATCTTATAATATGATAATATGATATGACAATGACAACTAGGTTTGGAAAACATTAATACCACGTTAAGTATTGGAAGTTGTTAATAAAATTTTGCAAATTACAGTGTGTAAGGAAAAGTCCTGATTTTCTTTGTGTAAGTAGAATAAAGTACTTCTTATGAAAAAAAAGTTCAAGTTGCCAACCCTATTCTTAGAATCGCGACGCGCACCCGCCCTCATTCATTAGAACGTCATTCACTAGCGTGCAACAGAGATAGGAGATATAAAACTACGTAACGACGAAACTTGAGGCAAATACTCACGCTTATCGGTGCGATAGTATTGAGTCTGGTGAGGGTTGACACAATTAAATTTCAATATTGATTTTTAAAATCTGTTATTTATTTATAATTTTTTAATTTATTAATCATGCTTATTATTCTTTATTCTACTTAGAGAACATGTGGTTAAAAGAAAATCGGTACTTTTCCTTACACTGTATACATTTTTGCAATTTTTTTTTTTAAATAATAATTAGTATCAAAAATGTTTTAGTCTTCGTACGATGCCCTACTTACCGTATTTTTCTTAAACGATAAGTAAGTAAGTATGATCAGATAGCCAGGTTTTCTATTTCTGCTATATTTATTCCTAAATATATTTTTAGGGTTTTTAAATCTAACTGTGAAACTACAAAAATGCATCATTGCACTCGGCCCATGAGTTTCATACACACAACCGTACGATACAACTAAAGTTGTACCAAGGACGCCAGAAATATGGGGTGTATGAGATAGTTTTCCGAAAACTAAAAGAGCATGATCAGTCAACGTAATGTAACTGAACAACTTTTAGTGATTGAGATTTATAGGAAAAGAATATCGGCCGCTCCATAAAAGCTGTCCAATTAAGTTTACAA
Organism: Athrips mouffetella; assembly: GCA_947532105.1. Lineage (NCBI taxonomy): Eukaryota > Metazoa > Arthropoda > Insecta > Lepidoptera > Gelechiidae > Athrips > Athrips mouffetella. The sequence continues at coordinate 13,917,363 of OX383981.1, read as the reverse complement.
TTTTGTATGGAGAAGCAGACTTTTCTTTGCATTTCCTGAAAGTTTCAACCATTGAAAGTTACATGGTTAAGTTCAGTTACGTTGAGTTTTGACTTTTCGAGTCAACGGCAAAAAGTGACTAGAGAATCTTAGTCCCTCCGAGTGCATGAAACTGAAGAAGTAGGGCACGTCAGCAAGTGTGACATGGATTGCAAAACGCCGCACTCACACTTGTCGTTATCAGAGAAGCCCCACCTCTCACTAAGTTCCCCGCATCTGCCAACGCCCGATCGTAGTCTATTTAGAGACTTTCATATAGACCAGGGAAGATCATGTTATGTACCTTTTCAGCATTAGGAAAGCTGTCCATTACACCCTGAATAGATGATAGCTCATCATCATTATATCAGCCGGAAGACAGACAACTGCTTGACATACCTACGTCTCCCTTAAAATCTCCACTATGTCCAGCAGCTTCTCGCGACTTTGACCAGATCGTCGGGCCACCTTTTAGTTGGTTGCCCGAAGCTGGAGCTGCCTACGTTATTTCTTGCGGTTGAAGCTTGTAAAAAGTTGGTGCGTTGGTTGGTCACAAATTATTATTTGAACTTAAAGGTGCTAACTTAACAGTGAAACTTAAAAACTATTTTTAAATAAATTCAATGTGAGATGTGAGCGTTGAATGAAAGTATTCTGCTCAGAATCACGAGCCCATTATTTTTACGGTTTGCCATGGATGAACAATATGAAAGACTGTCAATCCCTGAAAAGTGTTTTACATCTTTTATAATGAGCACAGCTAAGGAGTAGAATTCTCTGCCTGAGTTTGTTTTCAAAGTTCGTATAACCCGAATCTAATCAAGTCGCGAGTGAAGAGTCGTGTACATCATCTCAATATCCAAAAGCCCATCAACGATAAAAAAGTGTAAAACTAGATGGCACTAACTTATAGCCTGGAATATTACTATAAGGTCTATCCTATCGAGAATCCTGTTGAAAAACATCCCTATAGCATATTTTTCATTGAAAGTTATTTGTTCGCGCAAGGTTCTCGATACACAACAATATCTTCTTATCAATATCTTCTTTTTCTTATCTTATAACTATAATTCATATTCACTTTATTTTGCAAAGTAGAGCATTTACAAAAACCATGCATGTAATATTATATCTTATCATATGGTATCTGTTTTAAGATAGGTACTTATTTATTTATCATTAAGCATAATTTAAAAAAGTATTATTATTTTTATTACACTGCACTACTCATAATATTATTACGGATTCCTCTCCCAAAGGTTGTCTGGAAGTCGCTTCCAGTGATAAGGCCGCTTTTGCCCACATTTAGGTAGTTTATATATATATTCTTTATTGCACATTTAACATACAGAAAGTAAACAAACAAAAGGACATTTACAAAGGCGGGCTTATCTCTACAAGAGATTTCTTCCAGCCAACCCATGGTTGTGAGAGAGAATATTCATAGCGGGATACAATCGTGCATGTAAATGGAAAAAAAAACAAAAATAAATAAATAATACCTACAATTTCATAGAAAATAATTAATACCTGTATATAAAAGCTTGGCTTAGCTTCTTATGTGACTGTATTGTTTTTGTAAACTGTGTGCAACAAAGTGTTTATCTATCTATATCTATCCATGTATATCTTAGCGCCATCTAATTACAGTAAGTTATATTTTGTGCTTTTAAGGCGTGTCTTCTGTATTTATTACACAAAAACACGAAACATGAAACATTTGTTTTTATCTTCTCCACCCGACTCGGCAAACAAAATAATTGTGTAAGCATACATACTCGTACACCAATGTGTACGGCCACGCCTTAGTATTTTGTGTTTTCTCTGTAATGTTTCAGAAAAAACATGCAGAAGACACGGCTTTAGGGGTAATTATTTCTATTAGATTGCCATTTCATGTGATTCTTTCTCATTATTCCTCCAAGGCTTATAAATAACCTCTTTGCTCAACATCTTCTTAGCTAATAATGTGACTGGCGCCCTCTTGTGGCTTCCCGTAAACTTATCTAATATTACTTTGTATCGCTCACGCTACGAAGACTGTCTTTCTTGGATTCTTCTGGCTATCGCTGCAGTTAAAGCTGAACCCTTTCCACTACCATCTTCAGCAGGGAGTAAGGAAAACTGGAAAAGAGAGTTTTTTTAACAAAAAAAAAATTGGGCTACAAATATAATTACGTTTGCCGTTATGATGAAGTTACAGGTTATTTATACAAGTTGGCAAAAACGGAAAGGACATGAATAACTCTCCCCAAGAAATGTATCACCTGAAGTGCTTGTTCATACAAGCTTTATCTTCAAGCTTTAGCTTTATCTTTATCTTTCTTTCAAATTAAGTTCACAATTTTGTAGAGAACAATAAGATATTTTTTTTTATTTCCGATAATAATGTACCTTGGGAGAGTTGTTATTTTAGTAAATATGTACCTTATAGCCTGTATAACTAGAGCAATTTACATCACATGGACTTGGCAATACAGAAAACGTATAATAGGTATCATTGTAGGTGAGGACAAAAGTCTCCCTTCTCAGTAATGCAGCGTATTTTTTGTGACAAAACACTTCATGGAGTTTTCCTATCATAATCATAGGTCGATGAAACTTAAAATCTACGTACCGAAATACCAGGCGCAAGCAAGGTGATGTACTTTTTCATGAGCTTGCTGATGCGGGGATGCTTCTTGAATACGGAGCCATCAACGGCCACCACCACGTGGGGTCGCTCCATACGCCGCAGTAACGCGGCTATGCCTGTAGCAATATTGAAACATTATTTGTAAGAGAGGCTCTGTTGGACTTCCCTGAGGTAAGCACATTATAAATTACGTAACAATAGCTTTTTTCTAAATCTTTCATAAACTAATTCTGTAAGATGTTAAAGTAGAAATTCAAAAGTTGAAGTGATTACTTTTAACCACTTAAATGCACATGATAATTGTATTGTTTTAGACAAGGTCTTATGACCTACGCAATGAAAAGCTTTCAACTAATCACACGTACGTAAAATTATTCTGTGTCTGGGAGTTTTTTTATGTATTTTTGTATACGAGTCTTTGGTACCCATGGTAGATCCTTTGTCTAGTTTAGTATCAGATGACCAAAAAGAAGAATACTAACAGACTGAAGCAAGCTGTGCAGCTCTGTTGCTGACTAGTTGGGCGACATGTTGAGCAATCAAGGCGTCAGTCCGGGAAAATTGCACACCTCCACAAGCTTCGCTTAAAGCTTCTGCCGTACGTTGCCATTCGCCGTTGATGTTTTCTCTGTAAAGATGAAATGTAAAAACTCAAGTAGGTACGTACGCTTCTTTAATTCGACCTTGTGACCTAAGGTTAAAATTTATTATCCTTTTTGCATGTGAGTCGTAAACAACGAACCCAACAATCTTAAGATCAATAAGAAATCAAACTGGGTCCAAATAACAATAATACTTTCGAGTAACGTACTGCAAGGTCGATGACCGACCTCACAGACGAATCAGAGAAGTTGAGCAGCCAAAGACTCCTCCGTAAATAGTCGTCGGGACTAACTTTACGTGCCTTCCGAAGCAGGTGATTCATCCTGCAATGTCCTAACCAAACTGGGGAGGTCCCATAAAGGGAGTTTTTTTGTGACAGTGATCCCACCGGGAACCGTACCCAGAACCTCCGGATCGAGAGTGGAGCGCTCTAAGGCCACGATCACACCTAGCTGAATTCAAAGACTAATTCGGCATACATTGCTGGGAGACTTGCTTGTGTTAATTGCAATATCCTTACTTCAACGAGCAATGTATGCCGAATTAGTATTTGAATTCAGCTTAACCACTAGACCACGGAGGCTGTTACTAGCTACTACTTACTACTACAAACTCACTGTTCAAACATGCTGACGTGTGCTGTATCTAGAGTAGCTCTAGGGAATGTGGTAGGGAAGAGACCCTCGCGAGCAAGGGCTGATAGGGACGATCGTAGGATACAGCCCAGGTATTTGCCACCGATGTATTTCTCGAATCTGTAAACAAACAAAAACACTTGGTAGTAACAGCAACTGATAAACCTGTAGGTACAGCTTCTTTTTTTACTGTGTATGGGCTTACTCTTGACCTCGATCTAGCCCTGAGGACATAGATGGGGTCAACGATGGAACGAGCTTACCCAGAAGAAGCCTATTCACTCGCGACTTAAATAGATTCGGGTTATAAAAAAAACGATCAGAGCTAATACAAAACTGACAGTTCTGCTCTAGGCAGAAGGAGCATGTTAAAATGATATCTAGTAGGTATTTCATTCATTCATTCATTATCATTCCATAGTCCACAGCTAGAAAGGTGGCTCCCTTCAAAATCTCACAGCAAAAAAAAGTATAAGTACATTTTGGGATGTCCCATTGGGTGAATAGTGACCGCAGATTGTAAGATGGTACGTTACGCAGAAGGTTCCACCGGTTCTCTTAACCATTTCATCACAATAGGTGTATATTATTAACCACAGCCACCAATAAATGGCGCGTGGGATTTTTAAAACGTGCTATTTTCAAGAAATGCAAAAAAAAACTTAGAAAATGAATCTTGACTGTATTAGACCTAGATAAATCGATGTTTCGTCTCCAAAAACCCATGTATACTAGTCTTTATAGTCGTTTTCGCGATACCGATTACAAATAACATACAAATATTGCTCACAGGATTTATGTTTATTTATTCATTTGTCAAGATCGTAGCAGGTGGAGGACTGTGGTCTCTGCCTACCCCGACGGGAAAGAGGCGTGATGTTATGTATGTATGTCTTAAAGTGTTAGTATCCATGTCGCAGGCAAATCGTATAATTCGCCGTTTACAAGCGGCCGAAAAATTGTAGGTCATTGTCATTGTAGGCAAAATGTAAAACGACGTCGGCAGATTGTAAACGGGGTTGGATCACTACTGGTGCATTTTAGGTTGGTTAGTTAAAAAGTAGGCAAGGTTATCTTACGACCACAACGCCAGAAACAAATTGCGCGTCGTTATGTAAAATGACGAACTTAAAAAAATCTCGGCATATTGTAAAATGCCTAGGCATTATGTGAAACGGCGAATTACACAATTTGCCTGCGACATGCACAAGACTAGCTTTTAGCATCGTTTAAGGTACCTGAATACACATTTTTATTTTATTTTACCTTTCCTATAGTAAACTGCCTGCGTCTGTGTTCCCGAGTTCATATAACCTGAATCTATTCAAGTCGCGAGTGAATAGGCTTCTTCTGGGCAAGCTCCATTCCATCGTCGACCTCATCTCTGTCTTCATGACTAGATCGCGGTCAAGAGTCAGTCATTAAAAAAAAAACTAACAGAACTCACGTAAAAGAAGCAGTCAGCAGCGAGTTGTCATCAACCTCCTTATCAAACCGTGTCCTCAAGAAATCTAAAGAACCGTTGTCCCCAAAGGCGCCCCACTCCACATCAATACAAACATCTGTGACTCTCTCGTGTGAGCACTCCCAATGTGTGACTCGTGATGCTCGCTCCATGTAACACCCGTTGGAGCCAGTGCCTAGGATCACGCCGATCTGCGAAGAAATTGTGATAATTAGTTAAAAGATTGACTGAAGAAGTTCAGCAAAAAAGCCAGTAAGAATTTGATTTTAGATCGCAATTTGAGATTTGATCATTGACTGTTGAACACAGTTCAACAATAACCTATGGAAATCCTGGCTGAACCTGCAAAATAACTTATGTGCAGTAGATATTTTTGGCTGTCAACTAACTCATCATGACCATCATTCATTACATCCTATATCTATAGTTACTTCACTCTCGATTTAATTGTAGCTGGCGCAAATGGATCACAGTTCGGTGGTGCCTTTTACCACTCGATCCAAAACACAGCAATGCCAACATTGCTATAACGGCTGAAATAGGCAAGGGAGTGAAACCTCCCCAAACGAATTTTGCACAATAGCCTTCAAAACCTTCATCACCTTTACCAAAACTTACCCCACACTCCGGATCAATATGAGCTCCAGCAACCAAGGTTCCAGTGGTATCATTCAGCAGCACCCTGACGGTCACCTTCAGCCCTCTAGCATCCAGACACCGCTGCAGCAACGCGGTAACGTCCACGCCTTCCATTCCTCCACACTTGAAGCTTTTCGTCCAAGTGACCAGCTCGCCAGAAGTTATCGAATGCTGCTTCATTGGGAAGGAGAATGTGAAGCCTGGAAACATCAACATTCTTAATATAGTACTTTATTAAGTAGTAAGTACTTTATTTAAGACCGTCTGTTGTCATAATAAAACAAAAAAAAAAAAAAAAAATAGTCGCTGCATTCGATGTACAGTCTAGGACCTCTAGTTTCTGGTTTTTAAAGGGTTGTAGAATAATGCTGGTTCTGGTTATAAATTACCAGTTATCTGCAGTCGTGCAGTGGCTGCTGGACATAGGCCTTCACCAGAGTATAACACATTACTCAGACAGTTAGACAGGAATCTATGTCGCAGGCTTTTAATAAAGTCAGATTTTTTAATAAAAAAAATCAGATTTTGTCATAAGCCTGAGGTCTCTGGATCTTAACCTGAACTCGTTTAGGTTAAGTTATGGTTATGTTATATTTCTTTAGGTTAATGTAGGTTTGGTTAGGCTTGTGTTACCTATAGCTATAGTCCATCTTGCACTCTCTAGGTTCGCTCACGCTAACACCGCTGCTTAGCGAATTGGCCAATTTTCATGCAAAACTATGCTCCTGCCTCCTGTTACTTGTTACCATAGCTTGTTATCCATTATCTTGTGTAGGTACATCAGGAATGGCAGGTCCGAAAAATTCTTGTTTGACTGTATCCTCAATACGGCCATAAGTTTTACGTATACGCCTATGTACTTTTAAGGTAGGTACAGTGAAGAGCACGTCATGCTCCCACCCACGTCCACTCACCCCCCTCCCCTCACCCCCTACTCGCCCACCCTCCCCTGACACCCTTATCATCACGCTCCCTTCACCTCCCCTCACCCCCACAAAGCTCGATGTTTGTTGGCCAATTTATGTCACTGGAAGGCCTATATTGGCCACTTTGCAGGAAATGACCACCAGAACGGAAGCATAGACGTATCTACGTCAAAAATGTATGAAAAAAAAACCGGCCAAGTGCGAGTCGGACTCGCGCCCTAAGGGTTCCGTACCTATCTACCATATGATATACTAAAAGCTTTTAATTTGCTCTTTGATTTTAAAAACTCCGCGACCATCCAACTTGACCCCTCTTTTATAGAAAAGTTCTTGAAACGGGAGCTCACCTTAATTGGTTACTATTAGTTGTGAGAAAAATTGAAATATTTAATGATTTTAGACTTTTACCTTTATTTGTACTGTGAGACCTAGCTTCTTGCCAAATTTCATAATTTTAGGTCAACGGGAAGTACCCTGTAGGTTTTGCTTTTTTGTATAAATGTATGGAGATGAGGACATAAAAAGCCATATCTTTTGATTGCGTCGTTGCAAAAAATTTGAAATTTTCAGATCTTGTGTAGTTTATGGACCTTAATATTCATTATTAATTTCAACCTGATATCTTTTCTCGTTCGTGAGAAAAAGGGTCTTGACAGACAGACAGACAGACGGACAACAAAGTGATCCTATAAGGGTTCCGTTTTTTTATTTTGAGGTACGGAACCCTAAAAATAACATTCAGTCGAGTAGAAATCTCCTCCTTTTTTTAATTCGTTTAATACGAGTAAGCATGAATCTTTTGGAGTGTGTGCAGTTTCTCACCCATAGAAAGGTCTTCATTCTCCATGCCCTCTCCTTTAACGAAATCCAACACACAGTCAGCTAGGAAGTTGAAGAGATCTTCTCCTGGGCCCATTCTTAGCTCGTCACTGAAATATAAACAAAACAGTAAGCATTATTCATTCATTCATTCATTCATTATAGAAAGAAGAAAAAAGTAAAGAAGCTGCAAAGAAGAAGAGAGAGAAAAAGAAACAAAGCTAAGAAAGAATAACAACCCAAAAAGGCCCACTGGATTGGACAAGATCCTTTCCTAGTTGTATAGTTTATTCCTAAGGGATCGCGGTTGACAACCCTATATGGTACAGACCAGAAACAAAGTTGCTTAATTTGCTTGATCGGGAAAAGTAAGTACCAGGGCCAGGAGCGCTTCCAAGCTTACCTGATGTGGTATTGTTTGACGTCCTCCCTGACCAGATTGCCCTTGTGTAGCTCCAGAAGCAACACGCGGAAGTTGGTACCACCAAGGTCTAGCGCTAGGAAGAGACCTTCCTCTGGAAAACGACAAAAAAGATTCATGCTTTAAGTTTATTAAAATTCCAAGACCAAATTCAGGATCTCCTAAATAAAAATCAAGTCAAAAATATTCTAAGCCGACGACTAAGAGTTGAATAAGAAGGTCATAGCGGGTGAGAGGTATCTAATATTTTCTTTTACTTATTTCTGGTTACTTGAAATAAATAAATAATGAATTTAATGAATTTGTTTTTTCGGACCTTTAGAATATGACGGTAGTCCTTAATTTTACATAGAAGAACTGCCATAAGCAGATCCATCTGCCATCGGCGAGCACGCCGTAATTCAAGGAGGAACCAGCCAGACCCCAATTCTCATTAACACCACCACGAGTAGCTGATAATCTACTTCTCTTTTTTTATTTGAAAGACTTAGAGGCTATGAACTGGAGGATGGGCAGCAGTGTCCTTTTGTATCGTCCCGTCATACATACTGCGGTCACCAGTAACCGAGGTCCATGGTGCCAGCCGCAACCCTAAAAACCGTGGCATGTACTTTCCGTCAAAATTGTACCACGCATATTTGCTGGAGTTCTGGAGGGAGCTCCCTGTCCTATAGTGTACGTTTCATGGAATGTTATGGTGATATTGTTACCTGTGCCATCAGGTAGCTCTGGCACGTATGTGTTGGCCATCTGCAGTGAAGAAGGCTGGTCTCTCAGACCTGCTTCCAACTCCTGCTCAAAGACGTCCCCCACTCGTCTTAAAATTCCGCCACATAGCACCAGACTTGAGAGCGCGCGCTCGATCTGAGGACAAGAAAAGAAAATGGTATCATCATAACTAATGATCGATAACTATTGTGCAATTCGCGGCAAACTCTAGGGATGACATAAATCTAGTTAGTCGATGTATATAAAGTGCTCTCGAATGTACGTTATTTTGACATTGTTGTAAATTGTCAATAGGCTTCAATTAATAGTAGTGGAGTAACTAAGCTAATCACCCCAAACCATTTCAGAGGATTTTCCAAAGTTCATCTCCCAAGGGTTGGAAATATGTAGGAACATCCTAGGCTCCCAGATCAATTGTTGTCCCGGGCTATCCAGACTCGTCTACTCATAAACTATGTACAACCAAACGGACAAATTCGCTGACTGCTACGAGTACGAAATGATTTGAAGCTATCCAATTCAAATATACAATTTAACTAGGTAAATTATAATTTCACGGGGTCTATTTTTTTACTTGTTTGGTCACAGAACTCTCCTTGAAACATTCCCCTAATCAAAGGCAATGTAATTTACTAAATTGTGTATTGCCCGAATTGATTGAAAGTTGTATGATTTCGGAGTGACGTCATAGTGGGGTTGATAACATGTCGATAACGCGGTACGAGATACAGACGCAAGTTGCGTCACGCAACACCATCCAACAAAAATTGGACATTAAGGCACAGAATATATAATAGTAAACAAGTTTATTAAGGCCGGTATTTCACTGGGACACCATGGCAGCGCAACCAGTCGCCGCTACCAACAAAATCTATACAGCTCTATAGAGAGTTACTCACCTGGTGTCCGTTTGGTTACGCAACCAATTTGACGGCGCAACCAGCTCGGATGCTGGTAGCGCTACCACTCCCAGTGAAATATAGCTCTTAATACTGTGGCCGCAGGGTGTAGCGACTCTGCTGGTGTCTAGTTACGGACACCAGTGGCGCAACCAGTCGCGCCACCGTGGTGTCCCAGTGAAATACCGGCCTAAGAACTTTGATAATGGCATCGTTCGCACTTTCTAAGCACATAGAGATTCGCTACATACCTACATGTCGGAGGTATGAATACGCACAGATATCAACTTCACTGAATCGAAACGCAAGCGCCTGCCATCTGCAGTCGCGGTAGTACGAGCCCCTAGCTAGATAAACGCATTACATTCACTTGGGTCTCAGCCTCCGTGGTCTAGCGGTTAGAACGCTCGGCTCTCGATCCGGAGGTTCTGGGTTTGATTCCCGGTGGGGACACTGTCAAACCAAATCGCTTTGTGCAACCTCCCCAGTTTGGTTAGGACATTGCAGGATAAATCACCTGATTCTCCGAAAAGTTAGATTTTTGATGATGTCCGTGCTTCGGAATGCACGTTAAGCCGTTGGTCCCGACTACTATCTACTGACGTAGTCGTTAATGAGCCATGTCAGAGGCATTTGGCGGTTCAGCAACTAAACACCGGAGTTACTGAGGTCGGTCATCGTCCTTGCAACCCAAACGATATGATGATGTTTCACTCGCGTGTGAAAATGGACGTTTGCTTCATTACATACATTATTATTATTATGAGGAGCCTGTTGTGTCCCACTGCAGGGCTAAGGCCATACATACATACATACATTATTAGTCAAAAAGTGACAATTGGCCTCAGATACATATTTTTATCTAGGAGCTCGTGCTAAGCCGGCAGGAGGCGAGCGCTTCGATTATATCACGCCTCACTCACGTAAATATTCCCAAGTTTACAATCAATCAATCAATTCAAGTTGATGGGGATGGTAAGCTAAGCTTGGAAGAGTTAATTCTACATTCGTTCTACCATCAACCTCATCTTAGATTTAAGTTAAAGGCTGTGATTTACTTGTACGGTCGATGACTAACCTCACAAATCTTGACGTCAGGAATGTTGACCCGCCGCCTTCCGATCTTCCGGTCCTAAGACCATCAGGTGAATCATCCTGCTATGCCCTAACCAAACTGAAGAAGTCTCACAAAGTGACAGTGCTTGGTAGTGTTCCGTCCGGGAATCGAACCTAGAACCTTAAGACCAAGAGGATTCAAGAAGAGAACACTTTAACCACCAGACTACGAAGGCTCTAGTTGATCAAAAACTTTTCAACTCTGTCGTCAAACCAATAATTAGCAACTACCCTCCAAGCGTCAAACTTTCCACCGAGATACGTGACAGTTAGAAAACAACATCCATCAATAACCATAACTAGTTAGAAACTTAATTATTGAAAAATTACAGAAAATACTTAGGTATATTTGAAATACAGGGTTTGGGAAAATCTCCCAAAAACTAAAAATGTGAATTAACAGTATGAAATTGATCAAAATCTGCCAAAATCAAAGCAGTGTAATTTTCTGCCTACGTCTGTGTTCACCACAGAAAAATAAGGGTAATTGGAAGGAGTATTAAAGAAATAATTCGTGACAAGGTAGTGAAGGCGTCGTTCTATGGATTTGACGGGTTATTTTGAATATTTGCTAGTGATCATCGATGATTTGACATAAAAATTTGGGACATGTTGGCAGATGTCATCCCCTTGTAAAATAAATTAGCGAGGATCTATTCCGAACGAAGCAAGGAGGTCAGAAATCTTTGGTGTTCACGAGTTTAAATGACCCGAATGTACTCAAGTCGCGATTGAATACGCTTCTTCTGGAGCTCTAGACAACGTGCCATTGAATTTCGAGATATCGAAAACAAACGTCATAAAATGAGAGAGAGATATAATTTATGAGCGATTGTGATTTATGTTTTTTTTTATTGATGAAATAATTTATGTCTAATTTTAATGTCACCCTATTCATCATAATAACGTTAGCACGTTGCCTAGACCCCCTGTCAAGCTCATTGACCACAGTCAAAAAACTGTTCCCAAATTAGAAAATTTCGAAATAAAAATTCCAGAGTATCCCTACGCAGCATTTCCCTCTGCTATGTCAGAACTATTTGCGTACTCCCTTAGGCCGATATTTCACTGGGACATTATGGCGGCGCAACCAGTCGCGCCACCGTGGTGTCCGTAACTAGACACCAGTAAAGACACCAGAGTCGCCACACCGTGCGGCCACAGTATTAAGGGCTATATTTCACTGACAGTGGTAGCGCGACCAGCATCCGAGCTGGTTGCGCCGCCAAATTGGTTGAGCAACGAAACGGACACCAGGTGAGTAACTCTCTATAGAGCTGTATACATTTTGTTGGTAGCGGCGACTGGATGCGCCGCCATGGTGTCCCAGTGAAATATCGGCCTTACTGGACTTTACGCGGGAATTCGTGTTGCAAAGGCAATGCTTCATATAAGGCAGACACGTTTCGGCTATATACCGTAAAAATAGCCCCCATTTAGAAACCGTGTATAAATAACTGTTTAAGGCCAGGTAGTACCCTTAACCGACGAGCGTGTATGATAGGGATGATAAAGTAGAAGAAGCGAGGGAAGTATGTCAAGATCTTAGCATGTGGAGGGCTGTGGTCTCTGGAAACTGGAAAGAGGCGTGATGTTATTTATGTATATGTATGTTTGTGTGTTTTATCATCTTCATATCGGTTGTAAGACATCGACAGCTGAAAAAAGTCTTCTAAGGGATCGCGCACACGACCGAGAATCGGTGACCGATTCTTTGTCGGCATCCCGCTCTGATGTGAATCTTCCGTCCTTGTCCTGGCCGATAATCGGCCACCGAATCTCGGTCGTGTGCGGGCATCCTAAGGCTCGAAATACACACAAAGGGGCGTACGGAGAGGGCGAAGCGCAGGCAAGGCACGGGCGTAGAACGGATATACCTACGTACGACGTACGGCCTACCAGAAGAGGGGAAAGAGACTGTATGTATGTGAGCAAAGCCATTGGCTGTACTTGCACATACTGTGGTCATGTTAATTAATTGCAATAATTAAGTACATTATTGTAATATCAACAAATCATCTCAGTCCGAGAAAACGACCTTAATCTCCATAGGCTAAGGCCTCGCGATAAGGTTTATGACCATATCGAACGCATCGGGTCGATTGGACACATGTTAACTTTACGATATCGGTATCAATAAAGGTTAAAAAACCGGTCAAGTGCGAGTCGGACTCGCGCATCGAGGGTTACTTTGCTTTTATTTCTAGGTACCCGATATTTTTACGAAATTTTATAGCACAGTTGTGTTTGTGTTGTAATCAATTTGCACTTCACCAATTTTTAATTCGTTATAGATAGCTTATGCACTACAAAGGTTCATTCTTGTAATTTGTATCAATTTTTTTTTTTTTTAGGATATCCGCCATTTTTGTATTTTGCTGTGTACAATTAACTGTAAATAAATAAATTACACATATTCTATTAAAATTTTAATCATTCAAAAGATCATTATCATCATAACATTCCACGAAACGTCCACAGCAGGAGAGGGAGCTCCCTCCAGGAAGCGATTTACCATAATCACCACGCCTGCGGCTGGCATAGTTAATATTCCTAAAAATAACGATTTTTTGAAATTTTCTAGGCCTCACCTCTGTAACCCCGCTAAAAAAAAAGCTCCCTCAAGCGCTGCAGAATACCCGTTAAACCTAAACAAAAATTCGCAACAACCGTGCAAAAACAGAGTGACATTGCGAATTTGCAATATTTTCCCAACAATTGACCTACTTACATTGGTCGGCTATTCAGCGCGCGGGAAGTAATCGCCGATATTTCCGAACATAGCCATTATACCTCTATGGTTTATATGTCATTCGAAAGGTAATTTTATAAGGTCTAAAGTCACCATACATGTCAAATCAAAATAAACTGTAGTTTTTATGCAATAAGGCAAAATTCGAAAATCGGTGCCTGGGTTCACATGTGAACCCGTGGGGCTTGACGGAATGAAGCGATCTGGGTTCACATGTGAACCCACGGGGCTTCTGAGGTTCTTAAAAATTTACTAAATTACTAGTAGTCACGGCCAAAACCTCATCACTACTATTGCAAAATTGAAACTTGATTTTGTAAAAAAAATATCACTAGCTATTGTATGTCTCTGAATCCAAATCACAGATTTTTGATCTTTTTGTTTGTTTGCTTGTTTATTTGTTCAGTCATCATGCAAAAATTAATGAACCGATTTAACTAATAAATTGACTTTACATGCAAATGATGTCGCAGGCAAATGCTAGTAGGTAGTTTATAACTTTAGTTAATTGTTTAGTTAGAAGTTAACAACCGTTGAGATATATGCGTTGACAAATCACGTGCAGCCTGATAAAAGATTACTTCGTCATTTAGTGCAATCTTAAGTAAACCCATATTATTAAACGAGCAGTTCATATAAAAGGTGTAACAGAAAGGGTATATCAACCCTGAATGATGTGATTCTGCCCATAAAACTGAACAACTTTACCCAAGCAACGTAGGTCGAAATACGAAAAAAAAATTTTGACTTCCCATACAAAACATACTATCACCTGATTTAGTTTCCATCGGAGGTCAATTTCTTTTTTCCATATTTTCACCTATGTTCCTTAGGGAATTGTTTTTCAGTTTTATGAGTTGGTATACCCTTTTTTTACACCCAGTAAGTGGTTAGATTGCTCGACTCTCAATCCGGAGGTTCTGGGTTCAATACCCGGTGGGGACACTGTCAAACGAAAATCCCTTTGTGCGACCTCCCCAGTTTGGTTAGGACGTTCCAGGATGAATCACCTGATTGTCCGAAAATTAAGATGATTCCGTGCTTCGAAAGGCACGTTAAGCTGTTGGTCCCGACTACTATTTACGGATGTAGTCGTTATTTAGCCATGAGGCCTTTGGCGGCTGTGAGATCGGTCATCGACCTTACAACCCACACGGCATGATGATGATATTGATGATGACCACGGAAAGTTAATTAGGTGAACAACTGAACAACAACTGAAAAACTTTCGCAAGGAACATTCCCATGGAAACCGTATCGGCTGATACATGTTTATTTTATTATAGGTCATAATTATAATTATTTATTACTAGCTGTTGCCCGCGACTTCGTCCGCAAGGGATTCAATCTATCTGACCATCCATCCATCCACCCTTCCGTCTATCTGTCGTCCGTCCGTCCGTCCAACCATCTGTCCAACCGTCCGTCAAACCATCCTTGTCCCTGCTGGGAGAGGGCTCCCTCTCCCCCTCCCTCTCCTCCTCCCCCTCCCTTTTCCTCTCCCTCTCCCTGTCCCTCTCCCACTCCCTCTCCCTACCCCTATTCCTATCCCTACCCCTAACGCCATCTTTACTGCTATCCCTATCTTCATATAAACATAGAAACGACACCCATATTGATTTCTAGACATTTCAACCCTATCGAAACCCAATTTCACGTCCACCACGTTGGATTTCAAAATTGTTGTAGTTTTCGTAATCAGCAACCCGATAAATCATACAAATATATGACACCCATATTGATTTTTAGACATTTCAACCCTATCGCACCCCAACCCCATCCCCAGGGAATGATGGTATTTCAAGTCCACCACGTTGGATTTCAAAATTGTTGTAGTTTTCGTAATCAGCCACCCAATGAACCATACAAACGATACCCATATTGGTTTTTAGACTTTTTCAACCCATTTCCCTTTTTTAGGGGTTGAATTTGGGGTGGAATTTCAATAACAGTGATGAACGTTGCATAGTATTACAAACCTAATCCCTAAATAATAATTTATGTGGATTTTACTTTAAAAATAAAGGATTTTCAATTTCATCCCCGTTTTCACCCTTTAGGGTGTCGAATTTTCAAAAACCCGGAGATACGTAAATATGAATTTTTAGTCGTAAGCCTAAATACAAAATTTGAAGATCCTAACTTTAAAACTGACGGACTTTCATACAAATTTTCATCCCCTATTTTACCCCGTTAGAGGTGAAAATTTGTGAAACCTTTTCTTAATGCACCGTTAAACCTCATATTAAGGAACCTACATACCAAATTTGAAATTTCTAGACCCAGCGGTTTGGGCTGTGCGTTAATATCTCAGTCAGTGAGTCAGTCACCTTCTTCATTAACATTAAATGCGTTTTCCCGTGGGAATGAAGTGCTTTCCCGCGGTAAAAAGTAGCCTATGTGTTATTCCAGGACCTAACCTATATGTGTGCTAAGTTTCATCAAAATCCGTTCAGTAGTTTTTACGTGAAAGAGTAACAAACATCCAGCCATCCATCCATCCATCCATCCATCCATACTTACAAACTTTCGCGTTTATAATATTAGTAGGATAGGATGCTAAACGAATTATCTTTCTTTTCCCGGCGTAGACAAGTGCGAAAAGTGTGTGTATGAGAAGTGTGAAAGTTTAAAAAATATCGCATCGGCTGATAACCAATTTTGAATGAAAAGTTTGAGAGAGAAATTTTTTTATCCCTCGATTGGGGAAAAGTTGTTATTTTATTTAATTAAATACACATTTTCAGTTATGTTTACATCCTGTATTTTGTAAGTCACGTGGCCTTTCGTCTGCTATATAATTATGCCTATCATCAAATTATCATGAACTCTAACATACAAGATAACCTAGAGATAACATCAAACCAATAGTTTTGATAGCATTACAACTCTACCGTAATATTTATAACAACAAAGGCCCACGAATTTGTTCGCATCTTAGATTATGAATGACTAGCTTTCCGCCTGCGGTTTCACCCGCATTCAATGCGTTTTCCCGTGGAAATGAAGTGTTTTCCCGCGGTAAAAAATTGCCTATGTGCTATTCCAGGACCTAACCTATATGTGTGATTAAAATCCATTCAGTAGTTTTGGGTGAAAGAGTAAGAAACATCCATCCATCCATCCATACTTACACACTTTTGCGTTTAAAATATTAGTAGGATTTGATGGTTCGCATTTTAGGGACTGACTGATATTCCTGACGAGCCAGTCCTAGCCACTACGAAAAGTGGCGGTTTTTCAAAATCTATGTGCGGTGTGTTCCGAACTCGAATATCCTATACTGTTAAACGAGCAATATATATATATATTTGTAATCGGTTTCTCGAAAACGGCTCTAACGATTTCGATGAAATTTAGTATACAGGGGTTTCTGGGGGCAAAAAATCGATCTAGCTAGATCTCATGTCTAGGAAAATTCGTTTTCACCGTCTTTTTTAACATTTCTTAGCGCGTTTTAGTGCGTTCAAGAAACTTACAGCGCCATCTGTTGTTGTGTAGCATAGATTGCTCACCCGATGATATTTTAATCATACAGAGCATAGCTCGGTCGCCCAGGTACTTACCTGGTAGGTAATATACGTACGGTTAACCACAAGTCAGTAAAAACTTTTTTACATCTATTACCATGCAATAAAATCCAAAGTGTTTCTACTGACGTGCTGTTGAGTGTATAATCCAGTCCACGAAAGAACGAGAAGTTTTGTAAACAAACATTCAGTAGTTACTAAAAATATCTCTTCATCTTAGAGCCACCGCGCACTAGCGATTTTTTAGTTGGCCAACAGTTTAGTCGCAATCCTTCTCCATAGACAAATCGCCAACTTTAAATCGACAAATGCGCGCACTACCATAGGGGTCCATACTGATTCCGAGACCGATCAAACTATCGGCCAACTAAAAAATCGCTAGTGCGCGATGGCTCTTAAAACGCTCACAGTAAAACAGGAACTCTCTGCCTGCGTCTGTGTTCCTAAGTTCATATAACCCGAATCTATTTAAATGGCGAGTGAATGGGCTTCTTCTGGGCAAGCTCGTTCCATGGTCAACCTCATCTTGGTCTTCGGGGACCCATAGAGGTCAAGGGTAAGCCCATTAAACTAAAAAAAATCTCTGCCACTACACAAGGTACGCACGACAGCAAGCACAACAAACCAGCGCTGTCTCCAACAAATTAAGGAAAATTCCAAGAAAAACTGAGAATAGGAAACATGCACGATTTTTTTTTATTTAAAAAATTTTGAATTTTTGGGAGACTTATTTTTTAGAAAAATTTAAAAACTGAGTGGGTTCCCGTCGATAGCCGGCGAGGAAGAGGAAGGCCTAGGAAACGATGGCGCGACGACCTAGATGCTTTTGAAGCCGAATGGCAAACCGTGGCCCATTATCGCGATCTTTGAAAAGAAAAAGGGAAGGCCTTTGCCCAGCAGTGGGACATATAATAAAA
This sequence comes from Athrips mouffetella, assembly GCA_947532105.1. NCBI lineage: Eukaryota > Metazoa > Arthropoda > Insecta > Lepidoptera > Gelechiidae > Athrips > Athrips mouffetella. Next base: position 13,899,259 of record OX383981.1, on the reverse strand, counting down.
AATCATATAATAAACAATCTTGTAAAACTATTTTTCGAACAACTATAATATTAAATAAATGGTACAGTAGCACTGCACTTATTTTTCTCGCAATACTCCAGGAAAAACTATCAACCGCTGCCATACACATAGTATGGAAATACTAACTTTTATTTACATTTTTCCAAAACAATGTTCGAATGAAATATACAGATCACTTCAGAATTTAAATTGTCAAAGATTAAAACATACAAACCTCAAACGATTTCGAGTAAATCACATGTTTAACGTTTAGTAGTACTGGAACACCCTTTATATGAATTTTCACAGATCAATGGATACTACCGTAGGATACTTGCATGGAGTTTTTTTTTATTTCCGAAAACATGTTTCTTTTGGATAATTGTTCAGTTTATACAACTGAGCAAGCCCTTTCAGTTTTTGGTACACCCTGTGTACTAAATTTTATTCAAAAAATCATAAAGAATATCCAGTCAAGTAATACCAATCCAGGATTAATATTATAGAAAATTTTAATAAACTCAATGGAACCAATTTTGGGTAAATCACATATTTACGATTTGGTGGTGCAGGAAGACCCCTTATATGAAATTACATGGATCAATTGATACTGGCGCAAGATATCTTACATGGAGATGCTTGGTTATGCAAAGTTTCATCAAGATTCTATGAGCCGTTTTTGAGAAAATTTCAATTTTTCATTTTCGTTGTATGACAGCTACCCTCAAAATGAGAGCCAGCATGAAACCACTTAGAACCCCTCGATGGATTTGCATAAAACTCCTAAATTCTAAACATGGTGTCAATCGGACTATTCGTTTAGCCGCTAGGCCAAAGCGTGACGGACAGACCGACCGACGGACCGACCGATGGACCGACCGACGGACCGACCGACGGACCGACCGACGGACCGACCGACGGACCGACCGACGGACCGACCGACGGACCGACCGTCGGACCGACCGACCGACCGACGGACGGACATTTTTGGGAGACTTGTTTTATAGAACACATTTTTGAGAAAATTAGGAAAACTTTTTTTTTCACGAATACAATACCTTTCTCGCTCCGCTCGAAAGTAAAAAGATATTAGCCATGGACGATTTGTTTCTGTCTCTTTCTAGCAAAACGAAATTTAATATGGAGTTTACATGGAGTTTATATGGCCGTAGTGCATTGTGACGTCACTATTCATGTCGGATCTCTCTGTCTAATTAGTAGTTTTAAATGCTCATATAGGGTGACTTTTAATTCGTTCTTGATAGAAATAGGTACTCGTATGAACGTACTCATGATACTGAACAACTTTCTCCAAGGAACATAGTTCGAAATACGAAAATCAAGTTTTGACCTCCTATAGAAACTGCATCAGCTGATAGCGCATTTTGTATGGGAGTTCAAATTTGGTTTTTCGTATTTCGACCTAGTTTCCTTGGGAAAAGTTGTTCAGTATCATGAGTACATGCATATCTTTTGCTATCAAGAACTAATTAAAAGTCACTCTATATGGGCCGTATTTCTTAGCCGATTTAAATTTTAATTTCGCTTTTTGTCATCTCTACTACGGTATTTTCATATTTTGTTAATAAATGCGGAAAAAAAAATTTATACATGTTCCCTATTATTTTTTCTATGTTTAAAAATGGCTGAGATAATGATCTTAATATCGTTCAAAAATTTGACGAGGTTTGGTTATGAACCAAATGACGAGTATTCGACCGCGTACGTATCTCGTCTACACCTCGGATGAAGTATGTCTACACTGTTGACAAACCGCGCGGTTAGCTCGCGTGCGAAAAACGCCTTGTGCAAAGGTTTAAGCCTAAGCCCCCCACGTAAGATAGCAACGTCACCAGACAAAATTATCAAAAGAAGGATTTTTATCAACTGATAGTAATTAAGTATGATTGGAATTCTATTATGGTGGTTGCTGAGTGGCAGCACCTTACTTTTAGAAATAAATTGATTGCGTCGCAAATACAAAACTTTTCATTAGTATTGTTCGTTTGGCGGCAATATGGGGTAGTTATATATGTTATATAACCCATATAAATAAAGATAAATAATATAAATAAATGTTTATTTGAGCCAGTTACACAAGTGGAGTTTTAACAGAATGGAACTTAAAAGGCTAATTAATTTACTAATTGAACGGCGGTTCCCTGAAACTCAAACTAGGTTAAAACCTGTGTGATGAGTGTCAGTGGTCTGTCGTCTCTATTGTTAATGTATGCTTGCCAAAAACAATGAACAAAAGTTATTATGTAACTAGGAATCATTAATGGTACAGTCAACGGCAGGTCAAGCCTGACAATCGCAGTGCAATTCTAGCCCGTATGTCTCCTGAAATAAGAACGGAACAAGGTCTAATGTGTCAAGCTTGATGTGCCCTTGACTGTACATAGCCGCGGAAACACTGGATTTTATATTATTGTATGTTAGAAAATTTTACAGTGCTTCCACGGAGACGTATAACTGACTAATATACTGAGATTTAATGTCTAATGCATGTGTGTAAGTATATGGTGGGGGTTTTGTGTGTGTGTGTTGTGTGAATGTGTATAAAGTGTGTTGTGTGTGTATGAGATGTGTAGCGGTAACATCATAGCTTAGCTTATCATACTCCAAATTACCGCAAACAAACAATCCTTATTAAAATGAATTTATTTCTAAAAGTAGCAGCACCTCTGCTCAGCGACCACCTTAAGGCGCTAATAGCGGTCAAATGCCTAACTTTACGTTGAAATATTAAAATAAATGGCCATCAAAACCATAGAAAAAAAATACAGGGTGATATATCAATATTTTAAAAAGGTTATTACTTGAACAGAATTGTAATTTTGCTATCCACGTTTTAGGAAAAAAATCCCCAGCAGCACCTTATTTTGTGATAATTAGCAAAATTTCTCCAAAACCGCAAAAGTTCACTAGTTAGTTTTTACACACAGAATAGGTATCTATTATATAAACTACTATTACTTGAATGTTTTATCTTTATTCCACATAATACTAAGAAAAAGTGCAAAAAACCGAGTTTTTTAAACGCGTGCGGCCGCGAACCCGACCAAAAACTGTAAGCGCGTGATATCTTAGCGTGCATACGATTAAAGTGCATTTTTAATTTGATCAAGTAACGCTGAGCGGAGCATTTTCAATACTCAATACTAGCCCGTCTTCTTTTAGGTCTCCCGCACACGACCGAGAATCGGTGGGCGATTATCGGCCAGGACAAGGACGGAAGATTCGGTCGTGTGCGGGATCCCTTATTTGCTGTGTGTTCCGTTTTCGTACGGTCAACCGCTTGTCGGTAGAAACTTTTTCAACTCTATTACCACGCGATAAGGTCCAAAAGTGTTTCCACTGATGTGCGGCCGTGTGTACGCACGGCAGCAAGAACGCAAAAACAAGACTTGTATGAGCTAAACCAGCGCTATGCTACAAACGCCCGGTACAAGTGACTCGCTCAAGGTCAAAGTGTTTTTACCGACGTGCGGCCGTATGTACGTTTGACAGCTGTCAAAACGGACTTCTTACGATTGCCTCACTTTCCCAGATTAGTAAGCTCCGCTCTGTCTTTAGATAGATAAATACATAGAAACTCTTTATTGCACACAAATTTACAAAAATTACGTACGATCAACATCACTTATTGCGCGCAAAGGCGGCCTTATTGCTTAGATCAATCTCTTCCAGGCAACCTTATAATTGGGGATCACTGAGAGTCTTTGAGTATCTTTAAACCAAAGTACACCAACAGATGGCACTGTAAGGTTTCTGAAACGCGCTTTTTTGGGTACCCCCGTACCCGTAAGCACTTCACTGGAGTACAGGATCACATGAAACAATTTACTCATGGAAGAGCGGTGTTTGCTCTTTCTTTCTCATTTGCGAGGAGCAGCTTAAACAAAACTCTGGTGCCACTAGCCAGGTTGACCACTCACCTGACAAAAGGGTTAAGGAGTGATCACACATAGCTGAATTCAAAGACTAATTCGGCATACATTGCTGGGAGGCTTGGTTACGTTAATTGCAATACCCTTACTTTAACGAGCAATGTATGCCGAATTAGTCTTTGAATTCAGCTAGGTGTAATCGTGGCTTTAGGTGGCAGACTCTTCTGAACCGAAATGATGCTATATAGAAAGAAGTTTCTAAAACCGCTATCACACCTTCCTTAATTCAGAAACTAATCCGGCATACAGTGCTCGTTGAAGTAAGGATATTGGAATTAACAGAACCAAGTCTCCCAGCAATGTATGCCGAATTATTCTTTGAATGTAGGAAGGTGTTATTGCGGTTTTAGCAGTTAAAAACAAACTTAACACTTTCGCGGACGGAAAGTCTATAGCATCCGTTTTTATTTTTCATGATTGGACGCGGATTTCATTGCATTCGAAGTTCGTTCTTAAGTTTTGGCCAAGGATGCGTACGAATCGGTTTTCTCGTACCAAATTATGAAATTTTATAATTTTCTGTCACATTTCAATTATCTAGTCAAGAAGTTTTTATGGTCCTTTTATGATGTTTTTGCACACATTCAAAGTTTTTTTAAATCTCGCCCTCCGTACCCCCTTATTACGCACACAGATGCTAGTATTCCTATTTGTATGGGTTTCATAGCGGTTACCGTCACATTGAATGGTCTACAGTAGAAGCTATATGACTATGATGCTATAGCATTTCAAAAATTTTCATACAATTTTTTTGTGTCAATCTTGGGTGACTTACTGTCCGCGAACGTGTTAAGTTTCTAGAATAGTACCTATCTAGGAAAGTGTCATACACAACAGATAAATACTAATAACAATAAAAGAGTTTATTGCGTACTCTTAACCGCATTATCTTTACAGTGCTGTAAAGTTTTCAACAGCAGGTGAAAATAACACAATTACACTTATCAAGTTAAATAATGGAGATTATGTACGTACATATGGCGGAATGTTTGTTAACTATACTTGTTTACATAATGTAGTTTTAAGTTACAAAATACGGTAGGTGCAAACGTGTAAACATAACATCTGCTGCTGACGATCAAAGAAAAACAGGGGGTCTATTACGGTAGTTGGAACGTCTCTGCCATATGCGAACCATTGCCTTTACAACGAATCCTATCCTATACTATTAAACGAGCAATAGTGAACATAATTTTAGTATGTTACTCCGACAATGAAACTGAACAACTTTCCCCAAGGAACATAGGTCGCAATACGAAAAGCTAAATTTGACCTCCCATACAAAATACGCTATCAGCTGTAGCAAATTCTATGGGACGAAAATTGATTTTCGTATTTCGACCTATGTTCCTTGCGGAAAGTTATTCAGTATCCGCTTTACGCCCGTGCCTTGCCCACGCCTGCACGTCGCCCTCTCCGCATGCCCTTTATGTGTATTTCGGAATTTAGAAGACTTTTTTCAGCCGTCGATGTCTTACAACCGATATGAGGATGATAAAACATACAAACATACATAACACGGGCTCTTTCTCATAGGGGTAGGTAGAGACCACAGCTCTCCTTTAAGATCTTAACATACTTCTCTCGCTTCTTCTACTTTCATCAATCCTTTCGAAAGTTTCGAAATCGCTCCTTAATTAAAACGACGACTAAAACGATTCTTACCTTTTGTGCACGAACTTTGTCGTCAATCCTCAGTGGAGGCGGCAGGAACTGCTCCTCCCAAGCTCTGTCTTCGATTTCAAAGGTTCCGTTACTTCTGTTTGTTCCATTTACACCATTGACTCCGTTAGTCTGATGGCCATTAAGCCTTGGTTCGACAGAAGTCGACATTTTGTTAAGTTTCTTGTGATAAGTTTCTGTGTCGTATTCAGTTAGGTCCTGTTATCTTTGTGTCGTAGCTAATAGGTACTTGAAAGTTTAATTTTGTAGGTACCTGAAAAGACGGAAAATTTACAATTAATAAAACAAATAGTAGATACATTTAGGCAGAGTAGAAGAAGATAGAAGCTTACTAAAAACGATAGAGAATAGAAGAGGCAAGACTGGACACCCTGGTGGTGCTATACCATTCGAAACATTCAAATTTAAAACTTCCTCCCTTGTCAATAGAATATGATATTAATTGGATACTAATCATTGCCAATTTGACAATTCATACATAACAACCAATATTATACTCTATTGTCAGTGAGCGAAGTTATGAATTCGACTGTATCGAAAGATACATCTAAGATAGTGCTTGAAATCAGACATGAGCTTCAGTACAAAAAGGTTGATGAAATTAGAGGAAGCGAGGGAAGTATGTCAGGATCGTAGCAGGTGGAGGACCGAGGTTTCGGCCTATCCTGACGGGAAAGATACGTGCTTTTATGTATGTATGTGATAAAGAAGATGAAATAACAGAGGACGCCTGCTTGTTGGGCTTAAGGCGATCCGTTTTCCATACTTAATTCAAATTACTTGCATTCTTATGCGGGATATAAAATGCTGTTGAAAAACGAGTGTATACTGCTATTTTTAGTTAAATTTTTCTCTGATTAATACAAAGATACAGCTAATGCACCGAAAGTACCACAGTATAGATCGCGTACAGCCACAATGGTAATATTGAACCAATGATTGCTAACAAAACTAGTATGCATGTGCTGTATCTTTGTATTAATCATCGAAAAATTTGACTAAAAATAGCAGTACACACTCGTTTTTCCACAGCATTTTATGTCCCGCATAAGAATGTAAGTAATTTGAATTTAGTATGGAAAACGGATCGCCTTAAAAAATTATAATAAAGCGGCTTAGCGCTCGGTACTGTACCGACGCGCAAGTTCTATTCTCAAACATTTTCAAATGCTCCCTAATACATTTCAAAAGGTGAACGCACTGTACAACTAAAACTGATTCCGATTTAAAACAGCATATTTGGAATTAAAAAGTACCCTAAACAGACTAGCATCTTGATGAAAATAGAAGAGAAAGCGAGGGAAGTAAGTCAGGATCATAGCAGGTGTAGGACGGTTGTCTCTGCCTACCCTGAAGGGATATGATCTAAACTAAGAAATAAAACAAAGCTTTATCACGAAGACATGTTGATGTATTCTCTCTTGATTTACCAAGTGGGCTGGGTGTTGCCACCACTCTAAACCTAATTACATCATACAGAACATCCCCCATTTTTAAGGTATGCCCTTACACACAACAGTCTCTGTTGACTTGCCACATAACTTGACTTAAATACCAAAATTGAACTTATATAGAAGAAAGTTACAAACTAATTATCATCTAACCTTAATGAACACAATAATCTTTTAAATACTGCGGTGCCTTAACTACTCTACCTGACCTTGTCCTAGTAGAAATAGGAACTGTTGCAGACACAGTTGGTTCTCTAGTGACATTTTGCTCGCTAGGAACAATCGGTACACTATTATCATTACCCTGACTATGAACACTAACAGGCACATCAGTATCCGGCACTTTCTTCTTAATGACTAACTCATTCTTACTAGGATTTATATGCTTTTCATTCCTTCGAACTACATTGCCTTCCTCATTTAAAACTTTGTAAGATCTCTGCTTCACTTTCTCTAAAACCTTCCCCGGCATCCAAGTTTTATCAGGTAAATTCTGAATAACTACATTTTCCCCTTTTACAAAAGACTTTTTAGGTTTAGCAGTTTTATTATAGTTCTGTGTATAATTATCTTTTATTGTTTTCATTTTTTCTTTAACATCAATAGGCAACTTTGGCTTTAATTTATTCAGTACACATGGTAATGTAGTTCTAAGGAGTCTTGACATGAGTAACTCAGAGGGACTGTACTCTAATCCTGCTACTGGTGTTGTCCTGTATGCTAACAAACTCATAGCAAAATTAGAACCATCTTCTTTACATTTTTTTAACAATGACTTAACTATTCCAACTGCCTTTTCAGACATTCCATTTGACTGCGGGTATCTAGGGCTTGAGTGAATCAACTGAATGTCATACTCATTGGCAAACTTTTTGAACTCAAAGCTGGAAAATGGCATATTGTCACTCACACAGAACTTTGGAATACCATGGGTAGCCATAATTACTTTAAACTGTTTGATAACATTGGATGCAGTTTTCTGTTTTAGATATTTGACTTCTATCCACTTTGAATAATAATCGATTAGGACCAAATAATCTTTTCCTGAAAAGGTACAAATATCTACACCCACTTTATGAAATGGAATATCTGGAATTTCATGTGAAATTAAAGGCTCTTTTGTGTTTGATGGTCTAAACTTTTCACAAGCTTTGCATCCTAACACAAAGTTCTCTATGTCTACAGACATACCCGGCCAAAACAAAATTTTTCTGGCACGTTGTTTACTCTTAACAACTCCAGCGTGACCTTCATGAATACGTTTGATCATATCTTGCCTTAATTGTTTTGGAATAACTATCCTATCCTTGTAGTATACAATATTTCCATGCACATGTAAGTCATGTCTCAGTTTGAACAAAACTTTCAACTCTTTGTTATAGAAACCTTTGTCATTTTCAGGCCAACCACTGCTATACCAGTTGAGCACACTCTGCAAGTTAGGATCTTTCAACGTTGCATTTTTTAAATTTTTCAATCGTTCCTCAGAAATAGGTAACTCTTTTTCCAAGCCGTATACCACCTCTGTTTCTATAGTGTGAACAATTTCTTGCAAAGTAGGCTCTTCCTGTTTGTTATCACAAAAGTTTCTAGACAAGTAATCAGCAATATACATTTGTGACCCTGGTATATACTTAATTTCAAAATTATATTTTAAAAGTTTCAAAACCATTCTTTGCAATCTGGATGAAATCTTGCTTATATCTTTTGACATGATTGCTACCAACGGTTTATGGTCAGTTTCAATCAGTATTTTGCGTCCATATATAAACTGATGATACTTTTCAACTGCCATACAGATTGCAAAGAGTTCTTTCTCTATAGGAGCCCATCTCGTCTGACACTCAGTATAAGATCTGGAATAAAATGATATAGGTTTCCCTTCTTGCAATAAACAGGCCCCCATTCCATTTTTCGAACTATCCGTTTGCAATACGACATGCCCTTTACTATTCAACATTGCTAATGTAGGCGCACAAGTTAATTTATTTTTTATATCACTAAAGGCTTGAGCTTGCGCTGGTCCCCAGTTCCATTCCATGTCTTTTCTTAACAATGCTCTCAATGGATCAGTAGTTTTTGAATACTGTGGAATGAATTTGCTCAGATAGTTACACATACCTAGAAATTTCTGTAGTTGTTTTACATTTTTTGGCTCTTCTAGGCTAACTATAGCTTTTACATGCTCTTGGTCTACACTAATTCCTTCTCTGTTTATTATCAATCCTACATACTTCACATGCTCTTGTCTATATTGCAACTTTTTATTATTAAACTTGACGTTGTACTTCCTTGCTCTATCTATCACTTTAGTAAGAATCCTGTCATGTTCCTCTTTGTCTTTTCCTGCAATTATCAAATCGTCAAAGTATATCATAGTACCTTCAATATCCCCAAAAATCTTAGTATTAATTTTTTGCATCACCTCAGGTGCCGAAGAGATACCAAAAGGCAGTCTGTTAAATTTATATCTACCAAATGGTGTCCCAAATGTACACAAATTTTTCTCATCCTCTAACTTTATTTGAAAAAACCCATCTTTCATGTCCAAAACGCTAAACACTTTCTTTCCCTGTAAATTATTATAAATCTCCTCCGGAGATGGAATCAAAAAGTTCTCTCTCAAAATGTTATTATTTAGCTCCTTGGGATCTAAACACAACCTTAGAGACCTGTTAGGTTTTTCAACAATCACTAAGTTATTGCACCACTCAGTCGGACCCTCTGTTTTCTCTATGACACCTCTTTTTTCATAATCATCCAAAGTTTCCCTCAACTTGTTTTTTATTGCATGTGGAACTCGCCTTATGGGCTTAATTACTGGAACTGCATCATCCCTTACCTTTATCTTGTATGTCCCAATGTCACCAAGACCTGTGAACACATCCTTATTTTGTTTTATAAAATTTTCTTTTGTTGAGATGGACTGTGACAAATTATCTACTCTTTTCACTAAGTTCAATTTTATGCAATCTGGCAACCCAATCACTGGCTGTACTGGCAAATCAATAATATTAAAATTTAATATTTTTTTCTCATTTTTGTAGTTACACTCCAACTCAGCCTGTCCTACAGTATTAATTTTCTCTCCATTATACACAACAAGTACATTCTTACATTGTTTTAACACACAGTTATTATTTTTTATCTTAGTGTAAGTTTGCAAAGATAAAGTGTTGCAGTCCGCTCCGGTATCAATTTTAAAGTCCAGTTCTTTTCCACAAACATTCATCTTAACCAACCACTGTTGTTTGATACTGTTATTTGTATATATGCTTGATAAGTAGAAGTCCTTTTCACTTTCAGATTTTTCTTCTTCTTCTTCTACGGCATGTATTTTCTTTTTGTCACTTCTCTTTTCTTCTCTTTTCTTATTATACCTACACTGTTTAGCATAGTGATTATATTTGCTGCACACTGCACACCTTCTTCCAAAGGCAGGGCACTTTCTGGCCTCATGATGCAGCCCGCACTTGTTGCACAACTGTTGTTCTAAAACTCTGCTTGTTCTTTCTTCTTTACGATAACCTCTGTCTGTAGTTTTTCTAAATGCATCTACACACTCCTTAGAAGTACCACCTATTCCTTGTAACTGGGTCTTCCCTGCCTCTGAAGCCCTACAAATACTTATTGCACGCTCCAGGTCCAAACTTTCTTCTCTAAGTAACCTTTCTTTTACGGCACTGTCAGCTACACCAATCACCAACATTATAGCGACTAACCTGTCCTGCATGTCGCCTAATTCGCACTTTTTTCCTTGGTTTTTGAGTCTCGTCACAAAGTGGTCAATTGTTTCTCCTTCCTCTTGGCGATAATTGAGAAATTCATATGTTTTGAGCACCAAGCTCTTTAACGGCTCTGCGTACGCATCTAATGCTTTAAATAAGGCTGAAATTGACACTTTTTGGGCATCTTGTAACGTGTTGTAAACGTCGACAGCTTCTTCGCCCCCCGCGTTGAGAAAAATGGCGATTTTACGATTCTCACTCACTTTTTCCAACCCTGCCGCCTCTATGTATATTTCAAACAATTGTTTAAACTTTTTCCAATTAGCGTCTGGTCCACTTAGTTTCAAACCCTTTGGTGGGCGCAAGCCATCTACAGAAGGAACCGGCGAGTCTTTTGTGTCGTCCGGCATTTTGGTTATTTTTCACTAAGATTTCCAACAAGATTTCACAAAGATTTCTAATGTTCTGCACTAAGGTTTTACTCACAATAGTTTATAGCACTGAAGTTACTAGTTTTTAGGTTCTTTTAACCTGACACCATGATCTAAACTAAGAAATAAAACAAAGCTTTATCACGAAGACATGTTGATGTATTACTCTGTACATAAACTTACTAATCTGGGATGTATTCTCTCTTGATTTACCAAGTGGGCTGGGTGTTGCCACCACTCTAAAGTAATTTTATGTATGTATGTTATAAAGAAGAAGAAATAACAGAGGACGGCTGCTTGATTGACTAGAATGATAATAAAGCGGCTCAGCGCTCGGTACTGTTCCGGGGCGCAAGTTCTATTCTCAAACATTTTCAAATGCTCCCTAATAAATTTCAAAAGGTGAACGCACTTCACAACTATAACTATCTAATCCCGATTTAAAACAGCATATTTTGAGTACAAAACGGGAACCTTGAACAACTATCTCCACGTCACACGACATTCTAAAAATACTAGCGAGATGCAAGATTCGAGCGAGTCTAATATACGAAACTAAGAAAACAGTTTCAATATTCGATTGCTTTTTCATTAGATCATGTTTAAAAAAACCTGCCAAGTGCGAGTCGCACTTACGCACTGAAGGTTTCGTACCACTAAGGTAAAATACTGTCTTAGTTATCGACGCGCAGTCATGCAGAAGAGTATTAAATTCGCGCAAGATAAGTTTTTATTATTTGTTGTTATTCTATAGTTTATGCAATATAGGGTGACTTTTAATTAGTTCTTGATATCAAAAGATATACATGTACTCATGATACTGAACAACTTTTCCCAAGGAACATAGGTCGAAATACGAAAAGCCAAATTTGACCTCCCATACAAAATGCCCTATCAGCTGATGCAGTTTCTATGGGAGGTCAAAACTTGATTTTCGTATTTCGACCTATGTTCCTTGGGGAAAGTTGTTCAGTATCATGAGTAAATTCATACCTTTTTCTATCAAGAACTAATTAAAAGTCACCCTATATACTTCCCAATTTTAAATTTATTTTGTTCTATGACCTTTGTTCCTTGGGAAAAGTTGTTCAGTTTCATGGGCAGGCAGATTCACACCCTTTAGTATTATCACACCTTTCCGTTACACGCTGTACAGTGTCCCATCCATGTTCCATCTCATTGAGTTCGGAACACTTGTGCAAGCAGAAAAGAATAGTACATTATGGTACTTGTGTGTTACATTAGTGATTACCGCCGAGGCGCCATTGAGACCCGAGGACGGTAATCATCAATACACACGTGTATCATACGACGGCTTTCAACACATTTGTGAATAAAATAACAATAAAATTTAAACCACCAAAAATTTTTTTAAATTCTATTTATTTAAAAGTGTATGAGTTTAAAAACACTTGTGCTGACAAAAACAAAAAACCGGTCGAGTGCGAGTCGGACTCGCGCGCCGAGGGTTCCGATATACTTAAAGGTTTTTTGCAGATTTAAAAAAATCTGTGCCACTAAAGATAGAATAGAATAGAAAAACGTTTATTAAACATATCAGTTTTACATTTTCCATAATATTTACATAAACCTCTATCGACTGTAATTAATTTAGATTTTTCCTAAGTACCCTAAACCGACGAGCGTGTATGAAAGGATTGATGAAGTTTCAGGAAGCAAGGGAAGTATGTCAAGATCGTAGCAGGTGGAGAACTGTGGTCTCTGCCTACCCCGACGGGAACAACGCGTGATGTTATGTATGTATGTTTTCCTATCGCAAATCGGAGATAATGGGGGGGGGATGGTATTCTTTTTGTAATTTTTTATCATAACATGAAACTAAGAGTCATGAAAAAATATTTATTTTGGAATGTTTAAGTTTAGTTACAACAATTTCAATTTGATAATAATGACATTTTTAAGTCTTTCGTTTGCAATAAAGTTGGTGCTGCAAAGAAATTAAGCAAGGAGGTTTTTGTTCTGAGTGGTGCTGAGATAAACAGGTGTGACAAACAGACGAAGTCGCAAGGGTTCCGTTTTTACCACTTTTTTTTTAAATATACCCTAAAACCCTTATTATTATGACAGGACGTTAGTTACTAGGGACGTTAGTAGAACGTTCTAATTAAAGGCTAGGTAATAGCATCCTAAACCGACAAGAGTGTATAAAAGGATTGAAGAAAATACAGGAAGCGAGGGAAGCATGTCAAGATCGTAGCAGGGGGAGGAGGGCTGTGTCTCTGCCTACCCCGACGGGAAAGAGGTGCGATTGTATTATACATGTATGTATTATATTTTGCGCACTTTGTTCAGTTCTATCGAATAATAAACCAATAAAAATGGGGGCTATCGGCTATATCTTGTCGCGGGTGACATGATGTCGTGCCCCAGCCGCGACATGCGATAAACATGTCGCGGGGCTACGATAAGCCAAGGGTGAGATAAAATACTTAATAGTCTAGAAAGTGGAAACAAATTGTTTTTATTCCTAAAGCTTTTTTATACTATCGCCACTTTATATGTGAATAAGCCACGGTCCACGGGAGACCGAGTTACTCCACAATCTCAGCGGATAATATCTGAGCAACGGAGCTTTGAATGAATGAATGAATGAATGAATAACACTTTATTGCACACTAATAAAGTAACTTTGATTTGTATAATTTTAACCGAAACCCACCACCAGATGGAGCTGTAGGGTTTATTAATTTATTTATTTTTTTATTGTCAATCTGCTTACTCTTGACCTCGATCTAGTCTTGAAGACAGAGATGAGGTCGGTAATGGAACGAGCCTGCCCAGAAGAAGCCTATTCACTCGCGACTTGAATAGAATCGGGTTATATGAACTCAGACGCAGGCAGAAAATTCCACCCTTTAGCCGTGCGCATTACAAAAGATGTTTCAAAGCGGTTTGTGCGAATGTGCGCAATATTAATCAAGTAGTGTGTGGAATTTCTCAATTCCAAGAATTGTTCAGAAAATACTCAAAAAAAGAAGAAAATGAATTTTCTCAGGCCGTCTTAGCTAGATCGATTTTTCGGCCCCGAAAACCATCAAATGGTAGAGCCGTTTTCGACTTTTATAAGACTGTTTTTAATTGCTCATACTTTGTGTAATGTTCCTTGTGTGGCTTCTTCTGATTTAAGCTATTGATTCTTTTATAGTCAACTCTCCCATGGGATGGGGTGACTTGAACCACTTCCCACTTTTAAAAAATCTTACATATTTTATCATTAACAAAATGGTTTCCGAAAATTTCGATTATGACAAAAGGTACCCTTTCATCTATCCATTTGTAAATAACTAACTTTCTCCTTCTGTCTCTATCTTGTATGAGATTTCTCAGAATAAGGACGAAAATTAATAAAAACGTATCTATTATAAGGATTTTATGACCGTGATCTGATTTTGCTTGTGCTTTAAGGGGACACTATATAGGACGCGTCCTTCCTTTCACTAATAACAACAATATCATAAGTTATGTATAATCTTGTATGAGGATATAAATATTGACGTCACCGACCCTCCCCCGGGCCTTGTCATGGCACTGAACTGATAAATTTTGATAACAAACTGACAGACTGACACAATAATCTCTATATTTATCATTCGCCTAAAGAAACAACACGCATAATTAGGATTTTATTTAATTTTATTTTGAAATACCAGGGCGGACGATTTTTTTTTTCAAGATTTTATTTGACCTCTTTTGGCGTGGATAAAATGTATATCCATACAAAATTACAGCTTTCTACAAAATTTTCAGTTAAGAGTCTCCGACCTAAGCCGCGGACAGACAGACAGACATGACGAAACTATAAGGATTGCTTTTTGACTACGGAACCCTAAAAAGGTGACAAAGGTGACAAATGCGGGCATGTTACGTCAGGATGTAATTTCCTATGCAGGATTATTTTTGACCCCTAGCCAAATTTTAGTATGTTGCTCAGAACACGAATCTGAACAACTTTCCCAAAGGAACATGGGTCGAAAAACGAGAAAAAATTTTGGTCTTCCCACACAAATGCCACTATAGCCGGGACAAGATTTGTATGGGACGTTGTCAGAGTCGTATACGCATACATGACATATCATACATAGGACATATCGTGTCTTTCGAAGCACAGAAACGCTCTCTAATCTCCATGACACTAGCGGTCACCCATCCGGGTTCGAACCACGAACAAAGTTGCTTAACTATCGTAATCTCAAAGAAAGAGTAGTTAATTTACCTACCACTTGGACACGAGATTTTAATTCTACAGTGAAACCCATTTGTTTTAATAGCAATCAAATAGAGCGACAAATCGTCGTCATCTGCGTGTGCGCAAGCTATGTTTACATAACATGTGTACTGCGCATTTAATTAAATGACAGACGCGTTAAGATATTAGTTATACCTATTGGTGTGAAAATTATTGTGAAAGTTTTTCTTTATTCGGAAGGCACGTTAAGCCAACCCAGCTACTGTTACTGATTCGTGGCTTGAATACCCTTTTTTACAGAGTCAGGTACCTAACCTAGAGCCTAAATAGTATTTGATGAGGTTAAAGAGTGTGGTGCCAGGGTCGGTGTGGTAAGAGGCGACTAAGGGTTTATGAACCGGTAGATAGAGGCAGCATCATCTTTCAGCATCGTACCATTTTACACACTGCAGTCACCAACAACAGCGGTCGCCAGCCGCAACGCTTACAAGCGAGGTGACTATAGGGTGACTTTTAATTAGTTCTTGATAGAAAATTTTTTGAATGTACTGATGATACTGAACAACTTTCCCCAAGGAACATAGGTCGCAATACGAAAATCAAGTTTTGACCTCCCATAGAAACTGCATCAGCTGATAGCGCATTTTGTATGGGAGGTCAAATTTGGTTTTTCGTATTTCGACCTACGTTCCTTGAGGAAAGTTGTCCAGTATCATGAGTACATGCACACCGTTTTCTATCAAGAACTAATTAATAGCTTTTAAGCTAATTTTAAGCTATTTTACCAGCTAGTATATTATATAATACTTATTCCTTAGATAAATGATTCGGAGCGCAGCGAATCATTTATCTAAGACTTATTCTTAAACTAAAAACAGATTTTCAGACCAAAAAATAATTTATATTTTTATACTTAAAACATTTATACTCATCCTCCGCAACCCAGAGGGCAAACTAGACCCAATACCTTACTAGCTGGATGTCACTCAATGACATCTTACTTAGTTTAACGATCGGGACCCAGGGATTAAATACGGAAACCGCTCAAATATCTTACCCCTGACGACACCAGGACTTTCATGATCAAAAAGCCAAAAAAAAGCGTAATAAAAATTGAGTGTAGCAACACACCTTTCGCTCATCACGCTTGCAACGCTTTTTATGTTACTAGTACCTGGGCGACCGAGCTTCGCTCTATAATAGCCGCCTCAACATTAAAATATCATCGCGTGAGCAAGCTATGCTACCCGCCAACAGATGGCGCTGTAGGTTTCTGTCTAAAACGCGGTATTTAAAAAAAATGCTTAAAAACACGGGGACCTAGCTAGATATACGTATACAAATATTGCTCGTTTAATAACTTGCGAAATTTCCGCAGGTGTTTTAAATGACATAGTTTTCCGTAGCGGAACTTTCCTACACTAAGAAAATTATTTATTTCCTTGCGACTTAACATTGACATTCGTCTTATAAAACCTTACAAACAAGCGGAACAAAATAGTTACCTAACTATTTATGTAAGTACACGGTCATGATCACCTATTTACTCAGCGTTTGTCGTGTAGTAATAAAAAATTTAAACTTGGTGTATAATTCTATCTACACAGCCTAAAAAATGAAAGAATAAAATTGGTTACGCGATTTCGTTCGTGTAAAATTATTGTTTTTGTACGAGAACGTCCCACTAATCCCGACGTTAAAGGTAGGCCTAAAGCTGAGGCACGAATGGCGCAACACAGCAGAGAACAGTATTTCTAATTTTCCTTTAGTTTACTTCGTAATGAAGCGAGAGGGAATACGTGTTCTGCCCTAAGCTGCACCATCGGCGAGGGCCGGAGGGCCAAACAAAAATCGTGTCACCAATATCGCATAGCATAACTAAAGGACACCTAAACGTATTTTCTTTAAAGCAATAATTTACTTTCATCATAACACGTCAAACTCAAAAAACTGCCGCGCGTTCGTTCCCCGCTCAGAGCAAACGTTTGTGCGATGAACACAAGTGTTTCTTCTGTGTCTGGGTGTTATTTATCTATTTATGTATGTATATAAGTCTCTGGTACCCATGTAGTTTGGAATCAGACGAATTTCTGTGAATTGTGCCTCCATTTATGACAACCATGAAAGCCGGCACCTCACTGACAGTATTTTGTTCTTATGTTAATCCTGGCAAGGCCACTCCAATCGTAAATAAGAAAGCTCCAACACGAAAACGTCAAAATAGTCCACTTTTCTTATTAGCTCTAATCACAGGTATGTATAAATACCACATCTATACCTGTTACGACTATTAGCTCAGTGCGATTGGCCTCGCCCTTGCGGCGTCACCACACGATCTGATTACGTATACAAACGCGTACACTACACACCCACTGTTTACAATATACTGTGGTCTACCTAACTGCAGGTGCAATGACGACGGAATATACTAGTTTACTAGTATTATATGATCTGTGCTTAGGATTTACTTTATACATTCATACGAAAGGTCGTGCTAGCAAAATTAGAATGAACGGTTCAGATATACTTTCAAATGTTTTTATTTCTTAATTGGTACGAGTATTATGATAATTTGCTGTGACTACGTGTGGTGCCGGCAAAGAATAGTACGAACCCTTCTCTATCCATGGGTGTCGTAAGAGGCGACTAAGGGATTACAAACTGTACGATGGGCAGCTTCGTCCGTCTTCCTGTGTATTCTACCATCTTACACACCGACAACCGCGGTCCAGCCGCAACGCTAACAAGCGTGGTGGCTATAAGTATGTATAGTGCTTCCCCTCCACATTGTTCCAGCAAAAGCTAGACTTTTGAAGGGAGCTCCCTGTCAATGCAGAGGACGTATCATGGAATGTAATGATGATTTGGTACGATAATCGCAAGTTATTTTCAGTTTAAAGAAGAAAAAAGAAGTTTCAAGAAGAAGTTTTAAGAAGAAGTTTCAAGAAGAAGTTTCAAGAAGAAGTTTCAAGAAAAAGTTTCAAGAAGAAGTTTCAAGAATAAGTTTCAAGAAGAAGTTTCAAGAAGAAGTTTCAAGAAGAAGTTTCAAGAAGAAGTTTCAAGAAGAAAGTCAATTATAATAAAAAGAGTGCAAGTGTAATACTGAAAACTGAAAAGAATCCCGAGGAAAATAGGTCAAAATACTAATCCAAGCATAACATAAATGAGTACTTGATTTCTCTCTCTCTTAAGATCACGGAAGTAAAGGTATCTTGCCCGCAGTCAGTAATAGAATGGGTGACCGTTAGTGAGCGTTTCCGCGCTTCGGGAGGCGTTAAGAGTTTGGTCTTGGCGTCAGCGTCTGATGGCAGTCGCTAAACCTCAAAGAAATTTTAACCTCACTGCGCTCTCGGACAAGCTAGATTAGCAGCCAACCTGGCAAAGACAGAAACTTGCCAGAAGACAAAAAGATATGTTGCGGAGGTCAGATGGCAGTCGCTCAGTGTAAAATTTCCTTGGTAAAAAATAATGGAGTACACAGTGCGAGCGACTGAATAGACAGTAGACAGTTTCTCGCACTGTGTCAGTAGCTCGACGCCCCTTGACTGTGTTCACGATGAAAGCAACTGCCTTATCTCTTGCGAGTCATGTGCTAGCGTAGTATTAGGATGAACAATATCGAGTTAACTTGATTTAATTTAAAAAAGCCGTGATAAGGTCTATGACAACAATACTTAGCGTAATATTATATATTCTTTGACAATACTAAGTTTTGAATTAGAAAACGCTTATAAAAACTTCAAAAAGCCAACAAATGCCGCAACTGATTGTCGTGCGAGTGGTGGGGGAAGGCGAGACGATTGAAAACAAAAACCGGTCAAGTGCGAGTCGGACTCGCGCGCCGAGGGTTCCGATATACCTATAGTATTTTTGGAAGCAATAAAGTCCATTTTCAGGACCGCAAAACTAAATTTGTTTGTAAAGGTTTTTTGCAGATTTCTGAAAAACTGTGCAACTTAGAAAGATCGTTTTATTTTTGCTGTAAAGTTTATATAAACTTCTGTCAACTGTAATTAATTCAGATTTTTCCTTACTCAAACTTCGGAGATAAGGGGGGGGGAATGGTATTTTTCTTGACATTTTTCATCATAACTTTAAAACTAAGAAATTCAAAAAATACAAAAATATATTTTAAAATGTACAAGTAAAGCCCTTTCATATGATACCCCACTCGACCTAGTAGCGACAATTTGAAATTTGGCCCCCCCTATTTTGGCCCCCTTTATATTAATAATCATACTTTTTTCAAAATTTTTTCTTGTGCAATTAAGTTGGGCAACTATATTCTAAAACTATTCCAAATTTCAGGTTGATAGCATAAGTGGTTGCTGAGATATAGAGGTGTGACAGACAGACGGACAGACAGACAGACAGAGCGGCACCATAAGGGTTCCTTTTTTTTACCATTTTGGTATCGGAACCCTAAAAATGATTACTCGAATGCGAGCACTGTCTGTAGCTACTTTGGCCGACTTGCACGCTGGCTCGCACCGTGTAAACTAAGCTTAAGGTGGCCGACTTCATAAAACAGCAGCGCTAGAATTGAACACAATCGTGATCGTTATCCATTGAGTTGAAGCCAATGCATAGGTTTCACGGTAGCACCGAACACAATCGTAATCGGCTTCAAGACGATTACCATTTGAACCGTCTTCAATGATAGTCATTCGATCAATTGAATGAATGATTCGGTACTATTTGACATTTGAAAGCCATTATCGGTAGCACCGAAATTTAAAAAAAAAAAAAAGAAACAAAAATTGATTCCGATTCCGAGTCCAAAACGTCAAATGAACAAGGTTACTCCCTCTGCGGTCCAATTTGCGCTAACAGACTGCTTTAGAGCACTGTGAGCGCGCTTAAGTCGGTCCAAATTGACCAAAAGCGTGCTCTAAAGCACTCGCTCGTTGACCGCCTTACGTCATTGATGACGTCATCGTTTTTGCTATCAGTGCTTTAGTCAAATAGGTGGAGCAGTGAAAGCGCTAATGTCAAAATCGATTTGACACATATAAAATCCCACACATTTGCAACCAGCTGACGTTTCTCAAGTTTTAATTTTAATGAGTTTGTCTCTAATGGAAATGAAAGTGGATTTGGCGCACATTTTTGAGGGATTAGCTTAGGCTTTGTTAAAGAAAATAAAAACAAAACTGACATTTTGACAGATGAACACGTGAGCGCGCTTAAATCCATTCCAAATTGACTATAGCAACAAAAGCATTGATAGCTTTGTGAGCGTGCAAAATCAATTTGGACCGTCCGTCAGTACTGTATACGCTTTTAGCAGCGTTTGTACAATTTGGAACACAGCGTCCATCGTTACCTTGTTGGCATAATTTGGTAGATTTCCTGCGTTTTTACGGTGTTTTCACCACATATTGTTAGGTATTGTTTTTTTTGCTGTTGCTTTTGATCGTTTCTTTTGTGTTTTTGCACTCCTCCTAGCAGCGGCAGAGCAAGAATGATTAAAGAAAAGAGATCTTTTGGAGCGAAGAGTAATGAGAGACTCTTGCTTGCAGATCTCTGCTGCTGCCAGACAAATCATTCATCGACAGTTTTTGCCTTTCGAACCTTTCGAAAAGGACTTTTACAGATCTTTGTGAAGATTTGATCTCACTTTTGGCACAGGATTAAAGGAGCAGCGCAATGCGCTCAGATATTTATGGTACTTACCTGTGTTTTAGCATCTATATACTGTAAAAAACATCAATCAAGATGATGTTAGTTTGTTATTTGACTTACCCTGTGAAATTTATCTACTAAAAGAAAGTAGCTTCAATCAACCCTCTCCCAAATCAGACAAATTTATTGACTTTCAGATTCTGGAGTTATGCGAGTGGTTCTTACCAACATAGTGTTGGAGATCACAGGATGATTAATGTGTGTCAAAGGACAATGTCGAATTGCCTGGCAGAGGTCACTAATGCCTCATATTTAAACTCGCCACATATTTTAAGAAAATATATAAAATTCCCACAGCAACTTGAGAGAGAAGCTCTTCTATAGAGGTAATAATTAATTTAAAATTCCCGTGTGGTACGGGCAAAGAATAGTACCCAAGGAACATATATACTGATGTGGCGGGATGTCAAGGTAAATTTTTCTGCCAAAACCAGGTAAAAATACACACACATATGTTGCATGGAAGGGCTTCTAAATAACTATAGATCTTATGCTAAGCATCTCTCAAAATACAAGGCATTAACTTAGGCTTACCGTAGAATAATGCTTGATCTGTGTTTTTTACACAGAATTATCAATAATTCAGTAGATTCTCCATCACTATTAAGTAAGATAAAGCACACTGTTCCTAGACCTAATGCAAGGCCTACAAACTATGTTCCCTTTAGAGCTCTTGGATATAGAACAAATCTTGGTGCTTCAGCTCCTATTAACAGAATGATAAAAACTTATAATTCTATGTACAAGCATTTCGGTTTGGATGTATTCAACGATACCTCACCCATGTACAAAAATAAAATTAAAAGATATTTGTATGAGAAACAATAATGTAATATGCTTTTAGGTAATCTGATCTGTTTAAGATAAAATTATACTTTTCGTAAATGATATTTGAATTGAATGTTAATGTAAAATGAAAATTGAATTGACATGCATGATATTTTAGTTCTTTTATTGATATTATAATTAGGTATGTAAGTTTTAACGGTAAATTGACATGACATGCATGATATTTTAGTTCTTATAATGATATAATAATTATTATGTAATTTTTAACTTCTAGCATGATGTGGCAGCCTTTAAGTGTGATGCATATTCGCTTACACCACCGGTAAATGCACCACAGGTAAATGCACAGATTCAGCACTACACGAGGTAGTAGGGAAAATAGAGTGTGCGATACATCACAAATTATCAACACTAGGCGTTTTCATAGACATTGAAGGAGCCTTTGACAAAACAATGTTCCACAGCATGAGAACGGCACTACACCACCACGGGGTGGGAACAACCCTCAAGAACTGGATATGCAATGTGCTAGAACAAAGAGCGATACAGGTAACAGTGAACGACAAAACAAGAGCCGTAGTGGCGAGGGGATGCCCACAAGGAGGTGTATTGTCTCCGCTGCTATGGAATCTTGTAATAGACAGTCTCCTCACACAACTAAATGACAAAGGTTATTTCACAATAGGATATACCGATGATATTACCATCCTAATCAACGGAAACCATGAGCACACTCTATGCAACCTCATGGGACAGGCACTAGTGTGATAAATATGATCTCTCCGTTAACCCTATCAAAACCGAAATGGTCCTTTTCACAAAGAAAAGGAAACTTTCAACAATGGGAATGCCAACATTTTTCAAAACAAAATTAACTCTCAACCGAGGTTAAATACCTTGGAATAATGATAGACAGCAAATTAACTTGGCAAAAACACCTAGACAACACACTGAAAAAAGCCAATGTAAAAGACTCCTAGGTCAGAACTGGGGTCTCTCTCCCAAAATTGCGCACTGGCTATACACAACAGTAATAAGACCAATCACCACATACGGCGCGTGGTATGGTGGCCCAGGACAACTCTAAGAACCGCTCGAGCGGACCTAGAAAAGCTACAGAGACCAGCATGCATCTGCATAACGGGTGCAATGCGCACCACACCAACAGCAGTCCTGCAGGTGATGCTAGACCTGCCACCCCTAGACTTATACATACAACAGGAGGCAACTCTAGCATCACTCAGGCTAGGACTGTCAGGGACACTAAGCGTAGACTCTAGAATTCACCACACAAAAATAAAAGAGAAAGCCCTAAGTCACCAGCCGCTATTAGCCGCACCATGTGACAGGATACCTAAACAAAACACCCTTAACAAAACACCTTTAACAAAACATACAACATAAACTTACAAGAAGAAACACATGACTACTCAGGTATAAATGAACTGCGCATATACACTGATCGGTCAAAAACAAAACTAGGCACAGGTGCAGGTACATATTCACAAGACCTTAATATTGAAATATCAAGCGCCCTAGGACAATTTCACACAGTATACCAAGCTGAATGTGTCGGCATTATACAAGCTGCACAAGCAACAACAGCGAGGAACATAACTAACACAAGCATTCGTATAGTCTCGAACTTTAGAACTTACCCGTGGGTGTCGTAGGAGGCGACTAAGGGTTAAAAACTCGGGGATGGGCAGCAGCATCCTCCTGTGTATAATACCATGTTACTTACTGCTGTCACCTACAACTGCGGTCCATGGTGCCAGCCATAACGCTGACAAGTGAGGTTACTGGTACTTCCCCTCCATGTTTTTCCAGCAAAAGCTAGAATTCTGGAGGGAGCTCCCTGTCCTGTAGTGGACGTTTCATGGGATGTTATGATGATGAATAATTAATTTAGATATTATATACACTTTCAACCTAAATGCCCTTAACAGTTGATTTTTTTTAGATTCTCTTTAGAACTTACCCGTGGGTGTCGTAGGAGACGACTAAGGGTTAAAAACTCGAGGATGGGCAGCAGCATCCTCCTGTGTATCACACCATGTTACTTACTGCGGTCACCTACAACTGCGGTCCATGGTGCCAGCCATAACGCTGACAAGCGAGGTTACTGGTACTTCCCCTCCATGTTTTTCCAGCAAAAGCTAGAATTCTGGAGGGAGCTCCCTGTCCTGTAGTGTACGTTTCATGGGATGTCATGATGATGAATAATTAATTTAGATATTATATACACTTTCAACCTAAATGCCCTTAACAGTTGATTTTTTTTAGATTCATTGAAAAGTTCAGTTTCCACGAGTACTGGGCTAAAAACCTAAGACAAATGCTCCAATCACTTGCTCATGAAAGTTAAAAAGTTGCATTGGAGATGAAATAAAAACAAAACTCATGACTTACCATATAGAAACTCCTCCCTGCCTAAAACTAGCTTCAGGCAAGGAGGTATTCATAGCCCGGATGCCTGGACATATAGAAATAAGGGAAAAGAGACATATGGAAATATGCTGATAAATTGGCTAGGTTGGGAGTGGATGAAGTCTTGATAGGCCCAGAACCCCGCCTACCCATCCCTAGCAAGATAATTAAAGGGGTTTTCAAGAGAATAATTATAACAGAGGCCGACAATCCAAACTCTTTATAAAAGAGTATGATAAGACAAAGATCAGACATTTATTACAGTTTCCGAAAGCAGATATAACTAAGATAGTAGGTGTAATAACAGGACACTTTATCCTGAATAGACACCTAACTTTAATGAAGATGAAGGAAGATCCAGCCTGTCCAGCCTGGAGTGAGGAGAAGATGAAACTAGCTTCCACTTCATCGATAACTATTTTATATTCATAATGATGTTTAGATAATAGCCATGGTCATATGCCATGCCACATTCCCTAACTAAATGAAGTTATTAAGTTTATGCCACTTTTCGCCAGTTGCTCAAAGCATCTTTAAAATTAAAGCTCCTTTAAGTCTATTGCTGACTCTTTCTGTTTTGCTGACAAAGAAAGTGACAGTAATAGATTTAAATCAGCTTTAACTCTAAAGACGCTTTGTGCAACTGGCTGTTTGCCCTAAAGCTTCTTTGAGGGAAGGTGGCATGGCAGTACCCGACTACGGCAAAAAAAGGGTGAATTGTAACTCCGTTCAAAGAAGCTCAACAAGCGATCGAAACCATTGTCGGTCTGACAAGGGCCCAATCCGCAAATCAGATATATAGATATATTTTAAGTTCAAAAACTCAACAAGTAGGTACTGCAAAATGTTGTTTTAAAAAGTATGAAACAAGAAAAATTGACAACTCAAATTATTATGTACAAACTATTATATTAAATAAATATTCATAGTGATGTCAGATAATAGCCGTGGTCATATTATGCCACCAACCCTAAAAGCGAGCAAAGGCTTTAGGGAAAAGTGACAACAATATAACCACGGCTATTATATGAATATCACTATCAATATTTATTAAATACCATAGTTTATACATAACAATTTTAGTGACAATATTTTCTTGTTTCATACAATTTAGAGCAAGATTTGCCAGCTGTAGTCGGGTTCTAGATTTTTAACTATTTTTTTATTTGCCATACTATTTTTAAAGTAGGTAAAGTTATGTTTAAAACCATTACATCTTTATTGACCTACTATTTAGTTAGATATCACTTTATTGCTCACATAATAACAAAAAAAAACCGGTCAAGTGCGAGTCAGACTCGCGCGCCGAGGGTTCCGATATATCTTTAGTATTTTTGGAAGCAATAAAGTCCATTTTTAGGACCGCAAAACTAAATTTGTTTGTAAAGGTTTTTTGCAGATTTCTAAAAACCTGTGCAACCTAGAAATATTTTTTTTTATTTTTTCTGTAATATTTAAACAAATTTCTATCGACAGTAATTAATTCAGATTTTTCCTACCGCAAACTTCGGAGATAAGGGGGGGGGAATGGTATTTTCTTTGACATTTTTCATCATATTTTGAAAACTAAGTCTTAAAAAAAACCAGCCAAGTGCGAGTCGGACTCGCGCACTGAGGGTTCCGTACCACCACATAAACATAATTGTATTAGTTGAAATTTCAGTAAGTTAATGTGCTAGATTTTTTGAGTCTGACACGCGCTTGACCAAATTTTATTATTTATTGTTATTTTATAGCTTATGCACTATAAACATACCAATTTTCAAGTTTGTAAGTGTTCCCGTTTTTAAATAAAACTAAAACAAAAATCGCCTCAGCGACCATCCAACTTGACCCCTCTCTTATATGAATGTTCTTTAAACGGGAGCTCACCACAATTGGTTACCATTAGTTGTGAGAAAAGTTGTAATATTTAATGATTTCAGACTTTTCCCATTATTTGTACTGTGAGACCTAGCTTCTTGCCAAATTTCATAATTTTAGGTCAACGGGAAGTACCCTGTAGGTTTTGCATTTTTGAATAAATGTATGGAGATGAGGACATAAAATGCCATATCTTTTGATTGCGTCGTTACAAAAAATTGAAATTTTTAGACCTTGTGTGGTTCATGGATCCTAATATATGGTATTAATTTCAACCTGATACCTTTACCCGTTCGTGAGATAAAGGGTCTTGACAGACAGACAGACAGACGGACAACAAAGTGATCTTATAAGGGTTTCGTTTTTTTCTTTTGAGGTACGGAACCCTAAAAAAGTACAAAAATATATTTTAGAATGTGCAAGTAAAGCCCTTTTATACGACACCCCACTCAACCTAATAGCAATAATTTGAATTTTGCCTTGGGTAATTCAATAGTCATATTTTTTTAATATTCTTTCATGTGCAATTTCGTTGGGCAACCATATTCTAAAACTATTTCAAATTTCAAGTCAATAGGCCCGTCCACACCAAGCGAGCAGCCGCGCCCGAGGCCCGCCGCGCGGTGTCGGTAAAACGGTTTGCTCAAAGGTGCCTCAGTCGTTTGCCGCGCTCGGTGTGGACGCGTCGTTTGAAGGTGCCGCAAAAAATGGACAAAGATCAGTGTCGACGTTTGATAAGTTTGTATATGCCGCAAATAATTGGCTGGCCGCCCGTGGTCGCCCGACCGGTCGGCTGGTGGTCAAGTGGTTGGCTGGTGGTCAAATGGTCGTCTAGTGGTCAAATGGTCGGCTAGTGGTCAAATGGTCGGCTAGTGGTCAAATGGTCGGCTAGTGGTCTGCTAATGGTCAAGTGGTCGGCTGCCAGCGGCTAGTGGTCAAATGGTCGGCTAGTGGTCAAATGGTCGGCTAGTGGTCTGCTAATGGTCAAGTGGTCGGCTGCCAGCTCGGCTTTCTTGTTTATATTGGTGTGTAGCACAATAAACGGACATACAGCGAACTTCGTGTGCAGTACAACAACGCATTCAGGATTCTGATGGGGCTGGAGTGGCGCTGCAGTGCGTCGGCAATGTTCGCGGAGGCGCACACGGATGACTTGTACGCCATCATGAGAAAACGTTGCGCCTCTCTCATGCACCGGCTCTGCACCAGCACCAACTGTCTCCTGAAGGTGTTTGTGTACCGCTGGGACTCTCCAATGTTACAACATTAGGACCAGCTACATAGGCTAAGAAATAAATAATAATTTTTAGTTTTAACTAACAATAGTGTATAAGTGTTTTGTATTACTAACATACTATAGACGTTGTCTGAAATAAAAATTTTGAATTTGAATAAAAGCAAAAGCTGCCACGGCCGTGCGCTTGTACGGCGCCATCTTTTCCGTTTGATTGCTCGAGCTTGCTCGGGCTGCTTTAGCGAGGCAGAATTTTACGACCCCGCATGCCGCGGCAGGGCGACTGCCGTGCGCGGCGGGCCTCGGGCGCGGCTGCTCGCTTGGTGTGGACGGGCCTAATTGAAGGTGCCGCAAAAAATTGATAAAGATCAGTGTCGACGTTTGTATGCCGCAAGTACCTAATTGGCTTTGGGCGCCGGCCGCCCGTGGTCGCCCGGCCGGTCGGCTGGTTGTCAAGTGGTCGGCTGCTGGTCAAGTGATCGGATGGTGGTCAAGTAGTCGGTTAGTGGTAAAGTGGTCGACTTATGGTCGAGTGGTTGGCTGGTGGTCAATTGGTCGGCGTTCTTGTTTATATTCGTGTGTAGCACAATAAAAGCAAAAGCTGCCACGGCCGTGCGCATGTACGGCGCCATCTTTTCCGTTTGATGGCTCGGGCTGCTTTAGCGAGGCAGACTAGTTGCGTGGAATTTGACGACCCCGCACGCCGTGGGCGCGGCAGGGCGACTGCCGCGCGCGGCGGGCCTCGGGCGCGGCTGCTCGCTTGGTGTGGACGGGCCTAATAGCATGAGTGGTTGCCGAGATATACATGTATGAAGACAAAGTCGCGCCATAAGGGTTCCTTTTTTTTACCATTTAGGTATCGGAACCCTAAAAACAAATGTACATGGAGAACTTAAACCTAATGTGGGCAAAGGCGGCCTATTGTTTATTTATTGTTAATTATAAAATTATTTAAGGTAAATTGTGGACTTTACCTTAAACAATTTTATAAAATATTCTTATAGTAGTATAAGAATATTTTTTTAAAAGAAAACAATGTTCAAAATTTGTATTTTTTTAATAGAAAATAAACATATACCTACTATAACTTTGTTTTAATCACAGCCGGTTCTTGTTAATAAAACACCGTAGCCTAAATTAAGTTTTTGTATAATCACAGTATTTACTGGCTTTTACAATCATCGTCAGATAATATCATATTGTTATGAGCTAGCGGTTCGGGATTGGAGTGAAACACCAAAGTAAGTTTTTCCGTTTATAGGCTAGATAAGATAAGGACTTAGTACCTGGGCGACCGAGCTTTGCTCTACAATAACTGCCTCAACATTAAAATATCATCAGGTGAGCAAGCTATGCTACTCGCCAACAGATGGCGCTGTAAGGTTCTGTCTGAAACGCGAAATTTACAAAATGCTCAACAACACGAGGAAAACGAATTTTCTCAGACATAAGACCTAGCTAGATCGATCTTTTGCCCCCAAAAACCCCCGAATGATAATTTCATCGAAATCGTAAGAGCCGTTTTCGAGAAACCGATTACAAATATATATATACAAATATTGCTTGCTTAATAGTTAGGACTTATATACAACCCGAGCTTCTTGTTCACACCTCACCAAGTTCGCCCTCTGAGCCTCTTCGTACGGACTCCCCTCCGTGCACTCTTCCACAGAGTTTTCTCGCTCTGGGACCTCTTCAACGGAGTCTTCCCTCCGGGACCTCTTGTAAGGGGTCTTCCCTCCAGGCCCTCTTGTATGGAGTCTTCCCTCTGTACTGTACTACCTCCGGCACCTCTTTCAGAGTCTTCCCTCTGTACCCTCTTGAGTTCCCTCTGAGGCTTCCTCTTCCTTAGGACTTTTCCTTGTTCTTCTTTTCTCTTTTTAGTTTGCTTTCCACTGAACTGCGGAGTAGCCATCATCATTGGTATCTTCTCAGGCGCCCACAGTCCTAACTGTTTGACGAGGAGTAGTGAGCATGGGCTGCCTAGTGGCCGCAGGGTGCGGCGGGGGAGGGGAGGGGCCTCAACGGCGTAGCCGCTCGGTGGCCCGGCTTATATATATACCCATGCTACTTGTTTCCGAACATTCTGGACTCATTTTTTTATTTAGGTTTTTGTTAGATATTTCTAGTAATTAGCTCTCTTTCTTTTCTTTCTAGAATGTTCTGAACAAAAAACAAATGATAAAACAGCTATATGGGTGGGTGGTATTCGAACCGGCAACCATTGGCTTGTTAACCCAACGCCCTAACCACTGGACCATGGGGCTATTAACGATGAAATTTTGATAGTTCTTTTTGAAAGCTGGCAACCTGACGTCATGCTCGTGTCACTATGTAGGTTGTAAGGTTGATGACTGACAAACCCTGTTGACAGAATTGTTAAGCTGTTAAGGCCTGTGACTTCTTCAGAAAATAGGACCAATGGCTTATGTGCCTTCTGAAGCACGAAATCATTTTACTTTTCGCACCCACTGGGAGGTGACTAGAGGTTGCAATGGGGGTCACCACTATTAGCTATGCCACTCCAAACAAAATTAGTATGTCTCCATATTATACATAAGCATTACATCCATCTGCTGCTCTCTTGAAACCGCTCGGGGAGCTAGCATCCTGAAATGTTGTACAAAATGTTAAATGCATATCTTTTTTTAAACAAGAATGGCAGACTAGACTACCGAAATGCAGACAAAAAGTAATTCACAAAATATTTGGATTTCAGTCGAAAGGAAAGTGCATGATTAAACTAAAACATTTCTGTAATTGAGAATCACTACAAACTAGACATAGCCTATGTATCTGCAGAGGAAATTACAAGAGAAACAGAAAATTTGTAACTAACCTTGACTTCCACTTTCTTCTTTCTTTTTGTCGTTTAATAATTTGTGACTGCTGCTGAGCGAATATTAGGGGTAGGTAAGGGCTTTTCACACACAATATGAAAGAAACATCGTCAAAAGCGCCACATAGAAAATTTTATAACCTAGGGTGGAAAACATAACCTAAAAGAAGACTGAAAAGTCGTGCGTTTAGTTGCTCGCTTTTTATTCAATACTTTTTATTTTTTTGAGCTAAAAATCAAATAAAAAATAATTATTTCACTCAATTAATCCCTTTCAAGCCAAAATACTGTATAAAAAGTAACATTCTTCTAATCAAAGATTTGTAAATTGCTTCCGAAATATTTTCATGGTGAAGAAATATAACGCATATATTTAGTTCACTTTAATCATTCATGAACCCCATCAATCGTATTCAACCAAACTGATAGTTACATGCTACCGTTTTGTTCAACACGATTACGACTCAATGGGAATCATGATACCGATTCAAATCGTTAACGATTGAGTTTCAATTCTAGCGCTGCAGGGCTATATACAATGATATATAGATGCCATTTACTTACACGTGTTCTGCTGTTAAATACTACTATGTTGCATTTTTTTAGTAGTTGTAAATGGTAGAAGAAATATTTTCAAACAAATTGTTGCTTTCATAAGCCGTGCGTGATTTTAAGATGATAGTCCAATAACTTCGTGATTCCTCGAATTTGTTTTCTCGAAATCGGCTCTAACGATTTCGATGAAATTTACTATTCACAGGTTTTTCGGGGCAAAAAATCGAGCTACGTATGCCTCATGTCTGGGAAAATTATTATTCTCCGTTTTTAGCATGTCTTGAAAATAGCGTATTTCAGAAACCCTACAGCGCCGTATTAGTGGGCTTCGGTTTAGATTATACAGAGCGAAGTTCGGCTACCCAGTTAGGTACAGTCAAGAGTACATCAAGCTTGACACATTGAACTTTGTACCGTTCTTATTTTAATAGACGTACGGGCTAGAGTCGCGTTGCGAGTGTCAAGCTTGACCTGTCGTTGACTGTACTAGTTCTAAAAACAAGAAGATGCCTTTTCGAAACGTTGGAAGGAGAACACCTAGGCGAACGTTCCAAGGCCAAATTCAGGACGTTCTAAGTAAAGGCCAGGAAGTAAGTACCCTAAGCCGAAGAGCGTGTATGAAAGGGTTGATGAAAGTAGAGGTAGCGAGGGAAGTATGTCAAGATCGTAGCAGGTGGAGGGCTGTGGTCTCTGCCTACCCCGACGAGAGATAGGCGTGATGTTATACGTACGCACGGTAGCATGTAGCAACAAAACCATTACGAGTATAAGCTTTATCAGCGCTACGCTAAAAACGCCAGAAACCAGAGACCCGCTCAATGTTAAAGTGTTTCTACCGATGTGCGGCCGTGTGTACTATAATAATACGAATCCTCATCACATTTTTAAACCTATCACGAATCCATTACTTATCAGAAGTCTCTTAACTGAAAGTGCAAATAAAAAGCTGTATAATGACACTGGTCAAGCAAGCCGATGATATATGTTGATTTTATAAAACCTTGGATTTGAACAAAAATAGCATATGATCTAAGTTTTTTATCGTGCGTCGTACAATATTGCAAGACGGACTCTACATAGTAGGTGCTTAAACCACTGAAGCATGTTTTTATGTAAATTAAAGATAAATTGCATTTAGAATTCTTCTTCTTTTAAACATGCTTGTGAAACGGAGACTGTGGCAGGACTTGATAGTTTCTTCCCCCGCGTGAGGCAGGATCTCCAATTTAAAGTTGGTCACACTGATGACGGAGGAGGAATAACTTAAGGGCACACGACCGAGAATCGGTGGGCGATTATCGGCCAGGACAAGGACGGAAGATTCAGGTGATAACACGTCAGACCGGGATGCCGACAAAAATCAGTTACCGATCCTCGGTCGTGTGCGGGATCCCTAAAAGAGAGGTGCGGCCCGTACGTGCGCGACCGTACAATGTCACTGAACTTGACCTGACCTTGACTGTGCACCACCCACCTTATTTACAATTACAACACATCGTAACTTGACGCAGTTGGTAAAGTAAGCACATTTACAACTGCTGCGGCCTAGCCTAGCCTTAAGGGCAAAGAAATTGTAACGATTAGCTGCTCTACTAGGTAGTATAAGGTATAAGATGGATATAAGTCAAGGGTTGGCAATAATGTAAAGAACGTGATTAAACGACTTAAATTTTTTTTTCAAAATCCAGAACCTAACTACTGGCAAATCTTGCTCTAAAAAGCATGAAACAAGTAAAACTTCTACTTACTACGCTGGCACAGCGACCCCAAGAGGGTCTTCTCCTCCGACACGAGAGTTCTCCATTCTTTCCTGTTCTGTGCCGCTTCTTGCCAATCGGCTCTTTGGAGGGCATCCAGGGTATAAACTTTGGTATTTAAAAATATTCATAGTGATGTTCAGATTATAACCGAACCGACGAACCGATTAGTGATTTTCGAATAGATGGGATGAAAAAGCTATTTCTGACTTGTTTTATTTAATTTGGTAGGAAAGTACTTGTCAAATTTTATTAGTTATGATATGACAATGCCAACAATACAACTTTTGTGACACGGTGGCGGGTGCTAGAATTTAGCGTGACTATTCTTTAATCAAGCGAAACGAGAATGAATTCTTTGGAAACTACGGTTAGGCATGGTCGATCTTACTTTGGTTTTCTTATCTACAAAGATGCAATTTACATGAATTTCAAAATTCAAACAAAAATTGCAATTAGAAATGGGTATAAAATTATAATTAGATATTAGTAATTAATATTCATAGTCATTAAATCCTATACTATTAAACGAGCAATATTTGTAATAAATATATAGGTATATTTGTAATCGGTTTCTCGAAAACGGCTCTAACGATTTCGTTGAAATTTACCATACGGGGTTTCGGGGGCGAAAAACGATCAATCCAGCTCTCGTGTCTGGGAAAATTCGCTTTCCCCGTGCTTTTAAGATTTTTTTAAATACCGCTTTTTAGAGAGAAACCTACAGCGCCATCTATTGGCGGGTAGCATAGCTTGCTCATCCGATGATATTGTAATGTTGAGGCGGCTATTATAGAGCGAAGCTCGGTCGCCCTTCCTGGTACTTTACTGTACTTACTATCGAGCAGTATGTAACTGATGCATGATGGGACACGAGGCAGCAATTTCTCACACTTAGAATAGGTCAAGTTTTTCCGCAACAGTACCGGGACAGCCTCAGCAGCATTCTGGTATTTGAACTGAACGCGAAGGACTTAGGGCAATATACAAGGTGTAACAGAAAGGGTATATCAACCCTGAAAGATGTGATTCTGCCCATGAAACTGAACAACTTTCCCTAAGGAACATAGGTCGAAATACGAAAAAAAAAATTGACTTCCCATATAAAATGCGCGATCAGCTGATTCAGTTTCTATGGGAGGTCAAAAATTTTTTTTCGTATTTCGACCTATGTTCCTTGGCGAAAGTTGTTCAGTTTCATGGGCAGAATCACATCCTTCAGGGTTGATATACCCTTTTTGTTACACCTTGTATAACTGGCTTTAGTAATAGCAGTCGGAAACCTTCTTTGGAATTTGAGCGTCAAAGGGTTACAGAACTACATTGACCGTGAGGATGTCAGTGCACCTAACAGTGGAATGTTAGGAACCGTTTATTTATTAGCAACGACTAGCATCAACCAATTATAGGAATTGGTATACGAAATAAAAACACTAAACACTAATCAATCAAATGAAATAGTGTTATTTTTTCAAACCGGTTTTACCATAAGTACCTACATAGAGAACTGTTCATTTCGATCTCGTTTATAGTGGGGGAAATTAGCAAAAAATCACCCCAAAACATTTCGGAGCCAGCGTCGAATGTGCCCGTTTGGTTATAGATAGTCATGATTAGACGAGTCCAAACAGTCCGGGACACAAATTTATTTGGCCCTTTAGCGGTGTTAAGGACGTAATTAATGTCCCCGTTATTTTTATTTTTCATGAATATCTCGAAAACTGCAGCACATAGCAGAAAATATCATAGAAATGAATTCATATGAATAAAATTCTCTACATAAAATGCATTGCAACTTTTTTGCTAGGTTCAATACCTTAAGAGATCTTGAGAGGGGAAAGTGGGTAAACAAGAAACATTCTAAGGCACAGATTTTCATACAAACTTTTATCCCTCAATTCACCCCCTAGAGGGATGATTTTGCAAAATTTCTGAAAAACGTGTTCCTATATTTCTGTTCATTAACATGATCCCAAATAGTTAAGCAACTTATGTTAAAACTGTAGGATTTTCATATAAATTTCCATCCCTTAATTTACCCCCTTGGAAGATGAATTTTTAAAAATCCTTTGTAATTCAGTAATTTTTACATGCAATCTACCTTTGTGAAAAATTTCACATTTGTAGCTACAGCGGATACGGTTCGCCGTTGATGCATCAGTTAAAAAAGTTTCTTCTGTACATTAATATTTTTCTTGATTGCCCATTTTCCTTTTATTTCTTAAAGTATTGAGTCTAGCGAAAAAGTTGCAATGTATTTTTATACAGAATTTTATTGAAATTAATTTAGTCCTAGGACATAGGACATTTTCTGCTATGTGACGCAGTTTTCGAGATATTCTTAAAAAATAATAAATGGAACATTAAGTACGTCATTAACACCGCTAGAGGGCCTGATAAATTTGTGTCCCGGGCTTTATAAACTCGTCTGCTCATGTGCTATCCGAATCCTAACTTGCACATTGGTTGCCAGCTCCGAAATTTAATGCTATCCAACCGAACTATTAAACGTAACCTATATTTAACCGGTTTCGGAGTTAAAAAGGTTAATAGAGGTTCCGGGTTAGCAAACCGGTTCGAACCGTCTCAAAGTAACCGGTTTTTAAAAAGCTCGCATTTAAGTTCCACTGCAGTTTAAACAGTTTATGACCGATACGATACAGTTAATTTTCATAATTGTTTCAACACGATTAGGTACTACTTGACCATTAAGTATCAAAAGAAGATACCGACCGATAAAGCAAAGTTTTCCGAGCGAATACGTTTTAAAATTTTAATCCTTGAAATCAACTTAAAAACGAACAATGTAATTATAGCTACAAAAGATGTTGGTAAAACTAGAAATGGCAAGGAAGTCTAATAAGCAACAAGAGTTTTGATTAAATCGCATGTCTAAAAGAAGCATCAATTGTCATGCTCATACTTTACAATTGACTATCTTGATGAATTGCATGAGAATAGGCGGCAATTGGTACTGACAAATTGGTGCAATAAATATAACTGCTATTTAATGATAGCCGCTGCATTTTTTTTTTTGTTTATTTAGGTACATTAACAGCCTAATACAAAATGATTTATAAAAGCTTAGTCTATAAATAAGGCCAATTACAGATGTTCCATAAAGTAACCAAACATAATTCATATGATTCAGATTCAGATAATTTTATTCAATGTAGATTCTTTACAGAATACTTATTGAATGTCATGCAGAATACAATGCAAATAGAGCGAGTCTACGCCGTTTCGGATCGTGCTATAGCAGCGTAAAAGAAACGGCAAGAAACCACTGCAGCACGGCCTACTTTAAGAGTCGGCTTTTTACAATGTGTTTCTTGTGTTTCGCTGGAATATCAGAGCACCATACCTCTTTGTCATTCATATAGTCATCCAATCTATAGTAAGCTTTTTTTACATAACGTTTGCTTTACACATTCTTTAAACTTTCTCTCAGGTAATTGCACTATATTGTCAGGTATTTTGTGATTGAGATGTGATTATGAGATGAAGATGAGCCTAGGTAGAATGGACCGCAAGTTGATGTCGTATACCGTTTTCGTCCTTGTGGTGTCAAGAAACACCCCATGGGCCGTAGACTTACAAGTTGCTTTATATTATCGTAAACGCTCGGTAGGCAGAAAGAAAAGAAGGAAAATTATTGGAATTGACATAATCTGACGAAATATGATTGCTCTTGTTAACCAATTAAAACAAGAAAAACACTTCCTTTTTCGTAAGTTATGAATAATAATTACAAAAACGGCTAAAATTGTGAAAGCCAAAGAGTTTGAAACATCGCTCGTTGATAGCTAAATGTCAAAGCTTTAACATCTATTCTATTCTCATACATTTTCATTCAATTCTATTTTACTAGCGTTTACGATACCCCTGAATGTCGTAAAGGTGAACTTAGCGAGCCTACAGACAGACAACGGTACTTTAATTACTATAAGGTTTTCATTTTTATTTTATTTATTTTATTTTGACAACAGACGGTTAACTTAAAAAAGTACATGTTTATATTGGTATGAATACAAGCTGCAAACTTAGAGTGTCAACTATTATTTTTATACACTAGTAAGGTGTCTTTAACATATTATAACATTGACCGGTCATTGTAATTAACAGTGCTGAACAATAACAATGAAAATTTTACGTAGCTACATATAAGAGTAAGTAAGTTAGTGTAGTTATTTGTTTCAACGGAAGCAGGATTTAAGATATTATAGCTAAGGTAGTTATATTTAGTATATTATTATTAGATATAAGAATAATAATATATAAGTATAATGTGTAGCGTCACCTTGGCTGTTTAACCTGTTCATGGATAATTGTTTGATTGATCTGAAAGAGAGTACGTGTGGACTGAGAGACGTGGAGAGAGTTGCGTCATCTGCTGACGAGTTGCAGGAGATGGTAACAATGATTAATGTGGCTTTGGACAGGAAAGGAATGAAAGTAAATGTAAGCAAGACTAAAGTAATGGTACTTGAAAGAGAAGAATGTATGACAGAGTGTACTATATTAATAGATGGTGAACAAGTCGAACAAGTGAAGGAGTTTGTGTATCTGGGCTCAAAGTTTACGAGAGATGGAAAGTGTGAAAGTGATATTGAAAGAAGAGTGAATGCTGGAAACATGGTGAATGGTGCCCTGCACGCCTTTATGAGGAGTCAGAAGGTGTCTCACAAGGCTCGTTCGGCTGTTCATGGGGGAGTTTTGGTACCAACACTGATGTATGGTAGTGAAAGCTGGGTATGGCAGAAGAAGCATGAAAGTAGAATTAATGCAGTAGAAATGAGAGCGCTAAGGAGTATGATTGGTGTTAAATTGAGTGACAGGATTAGAAATAGTGTGATAAAAGAACGGTGTGGCGTAAAAGAAGACATAGTGACCAAAATCGAGAAAGGGATGCTGAGATGGTTTGGTCATGTAGAGAGGATGAATGAACGAAGATTGACGAAAGAGATCTACCAGGCGAGAGTGAATGGAAACGTTGGAAGGGGAAGGCCTAGGCGAACGTACCAGGACCAAATTCAGGACGTTCTGAATAAAGGCCAGGTTAAAAGTACCCTAAACCGACGGGCATGTATGAAAGGATTGATGAAAGTACAGGAAGCAAGGGAAGTATGTCAAGATCGTAGCAGGTGGAGGACTGTGGTCTCTGCCTACCCCAACGGGAAAGAGGCGTGATGTTATGTATGTATGTATGTATGTATAAGTATACGGCGACATTTAAATGTTAGTACTTAGGTATTCAATCACATTCTTTTTAAATGTAGGAAGAGAGTTAGAGAATAGATCTATTTGAGATATATTTTTGTTATAACCAGCCAAGTAGCGACGAAAGTATGTGTATTTTCGGTGTTATTGAGGATGTTTTTTAAGGTTAATAAGGGATCTTAAACCAAGGGACAGGCGTTTTCTTTTCCGCGGTCCGTTATGCCTGCTGGCAATGCTTACAAGCGTGACGACGACGGTACTTGTATGTACTTTCCTCTTTCAATAAAATGCCTGGTAGGTGTCCTTTATACGGCCGTAAGTTTTACGTGGTTACGTCTATGTCCCGTGTCGTGCTGGCAAAGAATAGTACCAACCCATACATACCCGTGGGTATCGTAAGAGGCGACTAAGGGCTAACTGGAGGTTGGGCAGCAGCATCCTCCTTTGTATCTTACATCTTACTTACACCTACAACCGCGGTCCATGGTGCCAGCCGTAACGCTAACAAGCGAAGTGACTATGGTACTTCCCCTCCACATTTTTCCACCAAAAGCTAGAATTCTGGAGGGAGCTCCCTGTCCTGTAGTGGACGTTTTTCGTGGGATGTTATGCTGACGTTTATGTAGGTCCACTCACTCCCCATCCCCCTCAACCCCCCTCCGCTCACGCTGTCTCTTTCAAAGCTCGATGTAGTTCCAATTATTGCCGCCAGAGGGTCTATATACTAAGCTCACCGTTAAGCTCGCCATTGTTATATGTTTTCACTTGTGCTTGTTTTTGTAATGTATTCGTGTACAATAAAGAATATACACTTTGTATGAAATGACCACCCGAACGAAAGCATCTACACGTGTCCTCGTCAATGGCACGCTTTTTTTCTGCGAGAAGTTTGTAGGAGGTAGGTAGTGAGGACTTATCCTATACTATTAAACGAGCAATATTTGTATAAATATATATATATATATATTTGTAATCGGTTTCTCGAAAACGGATCTAACGATTTCGATGAAATTTACTATACAGGGGCTTTCGGGGGCGAAATATCGATCTAGCTAGGTCTCATGTCTGGAAAAATTCGTTTTCACCGTTTATTTAATAATTTCTTTGCACGTTTTAGTGCGTTTAAGACACCTACAGCGCCATCTGTTGTTGAGTGGCGTAGCTTGCTCACCCGATGATATTTTAATGTTAAGGCGGCTATTATAGAGCGAAGCTCAGTCGCCCAGGTACTGTTTTTACTTTCGAGCGGAGCGAGAAAGGTATTGTATTCGTGAAAAAAAAAGTTTTTCTAATTTTGACAAAAATGTGTTCTATATCACTACATCATAAAAAACAAGTCTCCCAAAAATTTCCGTCCGTCGGTCGGTTGGTCGGTCGGTCCGTCGGTCCGTCGGTCGGTCGGTCTGTCCGTCACGCTTTGGCCTAGCGGCTAAACGAATGGTCCGATTGACACCAGATTTTGAATTTAGGAGTTTTATGCAAATCCATCGAAGGGTTCTAAGTGGTTTCTGGCTGGCTCTCGTTTTGAGGGTAGCTGTCATACAAAATGAAAAATTGAAATTTTCTCAAAAACGGCTCACAGAATGTTGATGAAACTTTGCATGACCAAGCATCTCCATGTAAGATATTTTGCACTAGTATCAATCGATCTGTGTAATTTCATATAAGGGGTGTTCCTGTACCACCAAATTGTAAATATGTGATTTACCCAAAATTGGATCCATTGATTTTATTACAATTTTCTATAATATTAATCCTGGATTGGTTGTCTACCTGACTGGATATTATTTATAATTTTTTTGAATAATATTTTGTA
Organism: Athrips mouffetella; assembly: GCA_947532105.1. Taxonomy (NCBI): domain Eukaryota; kingdom Metazoa; phylum Arthropoda; class Insecta; order Lepidoptera; family Gelechiidae; genus Athrips; species Athrips mouffetella. The sequence continues at coordinate 13,859,618 of OX383981.1, read as the reverse complement.
CACAGGGTGTACCAAAAACTGAAAGGGCTTGCTCAATAGACTAAACTGAACAATTATCCATAACATGTTTTGGGAAATTAAAAAATCTCCATGCAAGTATCCTACGGTAGTATCCATTGATCTGTGAAAATTCATATAAAGAGTGTTCCAGTACTACCAAAAGTTAAACATGTGATTTACTCGAAATCGTTTGAGGTTTGTTTGTTTTAATGTTTGACAATTTGAATTCTGAATTGATCTGTATATTTCATTCGAACATGTTTTTGGTAAAACGTAAATAAAAGTTTGTATTTCCATACTATGTGTAGGGCATTACAAATTTAAGTTTGCGGTTGATAGTTTTTCCTTGAGTATTGCGAGAAAGTAAGTGCAGTGCGGCTGTACCATTTATTTTTTTATGTAACAAGTGGTTATACTGCCACCTGGTGGTAAGTGGTCACCACCGTCCATGACACCCGCTTTCTTATTAGTGAAATAATTTGACACTTATAAGACAGCAAAGCGCGTTACCCACCCAGAGAACTAAGATAAGAAGAAGAGGAAGAGAAGAGAAAACACACAGCCACGGCAAAAATCTCTTTGACCTTGAGCGGGTCTCTGGTTCCGGGCATTTGTAGCGCAGCGCTGGTTCAGCTTATACTGGTTTTGTTTCTACGTGCTTGCTGCCGTGCGTACTATCTCTTCTGGCGCCACATTAAGCCACGATCACACCTAGCTGAATTCAAAGACTAATTCGGCATACATTGCTGGGAGGATTGGTTATGTTAATTGCAATATCCTTACTTCAACGAGCAATGTATGCCGTATTTCAGCTCTCTAGGTATTAGTGGAAGTACGAGATCTTTTTGATAATCGGTGAGTCAGTAAGTGTGTCAGTGACAAAATTGCTTAAATTCGACTGGCTATAATAAGTAGGAATTGTATGTAATTTAAGGATATACCTAACTATGTGTCTACTTTTTGTCATTGAAAATTCTGTTGAGTTTGCAAATATGCGAACTCTTTAGAAACATTTACAAAGACAATTTTTATAATCGAAAAATGTCAAATGTCAGTGTCTGCAAAAACATCGTTGTGAAAACAATACTAAATCGCGTTCGTAAATATAATCAAAATAATTCGCGTAAATCTAGCTCTATAAACAGTTCCGGTATCACATATAGTTCACTGTGCATATAAGTTCAACTCCGCTAACAGGTTTAGGACCCCGCGCAAAAATTTAAAGACGAAAAATGGACCCAATAAAAAATATGACGATCGGTCTTTTAAGTGGAAAGTCCAACTGGGAAACATGGAAATACAAGATGTGCATACTTTTACGAACTGTTGATCGCGCGCTAGACGTAGTCGAGGGCAGATTCGTGCGACCTGAAAGCCCGAGTACAGCAGCGTCAGATTCACCGACAAATGCGAGTACTTCAGCAGAACTCCAGGCATTTATTAAGGCTGACACTAGTGCGCTGCTACTCCTGACCACGAACCTCGATGACGGAACGCTAAAGAAGGTCATGAGATACACCAATTCTAGAGATGTTTGGCTAGAGCTACACAGGCTCTTCGACGGGATCACCGAAGATCGCGCATACAATCTGTGTATGAAGTTTTTTGGTTTTAAGAGAGACTCAAATGATGATGTTGCTACCCACCTTTCGAAATTGAAAAATATTTGGACAGAGCTTAATATTGAGATGTCGAAATCAGAGTACAAGAAGGAACTACCCGAGCTCCTCCTTATATGCAAGATTTTGGATACTTTGGGCGACGAATATTTTACATTCCGTAGCAGCTGGCTTCTAACACCAAAAAAGGAAAGAACAGTCGAGAACCTGACCAGCCACCTATGTGCTTTTGAGAGAGCCTTGCCAAGTAATAACGTACCTGAGCAGGATATTCTCAGTGCCTCGACGTCGGGCACACAGAAGCATTCTAAGAAGAAGGAACCGAAGATGAAATGCAACTATTGCTTGAAAATCGGACACCGCGTTAAGAACTGTCCGAAATGGATTAACGACGGCAAGCCACCGAAGAGCATGAACCCGAAGCCCCCTTCTTCTTCGCATAGTGAGAAAGCCAACATGATTCTTTTGACTATAGAAGCGAACGCAGGTACTGTAATCAATTCACTTAACGATAACGACAGCGAGAACTGGTACATCGACAATGGCGCGACGAGCCATGTAACGAACCGAGCAGACCTCTTCCAGAGCTTTGAGCATTTCGTTGAGACGCATACTGTAACAACTGCAAGTGGCAATGCGATTCGTGCCAAGGGCAAAGGTTCAGTTACTCTCAAATCCAATGTAAGAGGGAAAGAATTCGTCATTACCCTTCAAGATGTCTGGTATGTCCCTGCTATAAATAAAAATTTATTTTCAGTTCTCGCTCTGCACGACAAACTCCCTAATAGCTTTTTCTCATCGACGACAAAAGAATGCACCGTCTATGTCAACGGAGAAGAATGCTTACGAGGAAAACGCCTGAGACTAGGTGGCTTATACCGGCTCGAAGCAACGAACGTGCCACCTGCTCAACCACAAGAAGTTTACCTGACAACTTCTACGCTGCAGCTCTATCACGAGAGACTAGCTCATCAAAACAAGAGACACGTAAAAGCCAAAGTTAAACGCGAACTGGGACTCGATTTACCTCTTGATAAGGAGAACTGCGAAGGCTGCATTTACGGGAAAGCCCATAGATTTAAATTCGGGACGAGAACGCGTGCTAGTGCACCGGGAGAGCTCGTTCATACCGACGTTTGTGGACCATTTCAACCGAGTTACTCAAACTACAGATACTACGTTTTGTTCAAAGATGACTATACTGGCTACCGTATGGTGTACATGCTGCGACACAAGTCTGAGGTCAAGAATAAACTCGTCTTGATGCTTAAACAAACGGAAACAGCTGGACACACTGTAAAATGCCTGCTTAGTGATAACGGAGGTGAATTCGACAACAAGTCCATTCGAGAAATCCTGAACGCGCATGGAATTCAACAAAGACTTGTGACACCTTACACGCCGGAGCAAAATGGAGTGAGCGAACGAGAGAATCGAACTCTGGTCGAAACCGCGAGATCCATGATGTATGCACACGAAGCTTTGCCGCAACAACTGTGGGCAGAACTTATTAACACGGCTGCATATATTTTGAATAGAACAGGTCCAACAAAGACTGAGGGAAAATCTCCCTACGAACTTTGGTGTGGAAAAAAGCCGATTATTAAACATTTGAGAATCATCGGATCGAATGCTTACGCCCACATTCCAAAACAAAAAAGAAAGAAATTAGATAAGAAAGCCATCAGAGGCAGACTCGTTGGCTACGACGAAGACTGTTACCGGATCTGGATCACAGATGGAAAGAAGAACACGCTTATCCGCTCGCGTGACGTAATCTTCGACGAGAGACCACTTCCCATTGATGAAAAGTCTTCTAATGAGGAACAGACAGAAACTAGGGATTATACTTTTAAACTGCCATTGGATAACGCCAAAGACAGCGAGGCCTCTCAGTCACATCAAGATCCACCAAGGTTAACAGCCCCTATAGAAAACGAGGGAGATCGTATCGACGACGATCTGGAGATGAGCACAAACAACGATGGACATGATCTCGAGGGAGAGAACCCAGAACCAGTTCCAGACGGAAACCATATCGAGGGAAACCCAGAACCAGTTCCAGTCGAAGATCATATCCAGGAACAAGACGTGCTAGATCCACCAGACAACAATTTTGAAGAATTTCATGATGCTGAATCTCCTACTCCACGCTACAACCTACGAGACCGAAGTCTAATCAAGCGCCCGGAGAGATACGACGATTTCGTGTGCGCCGCGGAAACGTTCCCTTCGAATTTCTCCGATGCGATGCAACGTGATGACAATGTAGAATGGAAGAAGGCCATGGACAGTGAAATGAAATCCTTTAAAGATTTAAACGTTTGGACGCCGTGTGTACTACCCAAGGGCAGAAAGGCTCTTCCATGCAAGTGGGTTTTTACGTATCAAAAAGAACCCAGATGGAACTATCGACAAGTATAAAGCTCGCCTTGTCGTAAAAGGCTATAAACAGCGAAAAGGAGAGGACTATGATCAGACTTATAGTCCGGTGGCCCGACTCGCTACGATTAGAGCCCTACTGAGTGTCAGTGCACAAGAAAACTTACATCTCATACAGTTTGATGTTTGTACAGCATTCCTTAACGGCGAGTTAAAGGAAGAGATTTATGTCAAACAACCGGAAGGCTATGGAGACGGAACGTCAAATGTTTGGAAGCTTAACCGAAGCCTGTACGGATTAAAACAAGCTCCGAGATGCTGGAACTCTTGCTTTGAAAGTATACTGCTGAGCATGGGCTTCAATCAATCCGAAGCAGACTGCTGCCTGTATACCAAACACTTTGAAAATGGACAGAAAATACTAATGACATTGTATGTCGACGATGGATTAGTAGCTGCAACAGATGAGAAACTGTCGACCGCCTTCATAAACGACCTCAAGGAACGGCTGAACATTACAACGAAGCCAGCGACCTATTACCTGGGATTACAAATATCCAGAGAAAAGGACGGTTCCATTCTTATCAATCAGGAAGCCTACGCTAAGAAGCTTCTTCAGCGCTTCGGAATGGAAAACTGCAACCCTGTTGCTACGCCAATTGAGAAGGCAACACCTACTGAACCAGGGAAAGTGAACGACACAGAAGCGAACTTCCCCTATCGTGAGGCTGTAGGCGCCATCGCATATTTAATGGTCGGAACACGTCCGGACATAGCATATGCAGTTGGAGTTGCATCTAGAAAATTGGAATCACCGACTAAAGAAGACTGGTTGCGAGTGAAGCGAATCCTACGCTATATCAAAGGCACGAGCTCACTTGGAATCAGATACCAAGCGAAGTACTCAACCCGTATTTTGAAGGGATACAGCGATGCCGATCACGGTGGAGATCAGGACACCGGTCGCTCTACCACTGGAGTCGTTTGTCTCTATGCCGGAGGGACAGTATCATGGCTAAGCCAACGTCAAGCGTCAGTCGCTATCTCGACAACTGAAGCTGAAATTGTGGCAGCCAGTGAAGCTGGAAGAGAACTCGTCTGGCTCGCAAGGATTTTACAACAGCTGACTGTACTCGCGGATATTCCATTACTGTTTGTAGACAACGAAGCTGCTGTACGACTTGCGCATAACCCAGAATTCCATAAGCGCACAAAACACATACGCCTCAGACACTTTTATGTGAGAGAACTGGTGACCGAGGGTATCTGCAGTGTAGAAAGAATCGGCACAAAGGATCAAGCTGCGGACATTCTCACCAAGGCGTTGCCCGGTTCAACTTTTAAGGTCCTTCGCGTGGCGCTAGGACTATCCCAGTAAATGTTTAGGGAAAGTGTTGAGTTTGCAAATATGCGAACTCTTTAGAAACATTTACAAAGACAATTTTTATAATCGAAAAATGTCAAATGTCAGTGTCTGCAAAAACATCGTTGTGAAAACAATACTAAATCGCGTTCGTAAATATAATCAAAATGATTCGCGTAAATCTAGCTCTATAAACAGTTCCGGTATCACATATAGTTCACTGTGCATATAAGTTCAACTCCGCTTACAAATTCAAGTCTCTATCTTTACCAAAAGGAAGTTACAGGAGGGTCAAAAAGGCCCTGAGTGGCTTCGAGAAAAGGTTGGTACGGCTGTGCCTTTGTTTGCTCGTCTTGGCGGGGGCACTGTCGTCCCCCCAGATATGATTATGGTTCCATTTTGCTAAAAGCTTCATTCCAATTCTTCGCACAGATTTGTACACAAGGGTAAGGTCGATTTTCAGATCACGTTTATCTTTTGTAAACATTTTGGCATTTGTCCAGGATAGTTATTGAGTATTTCGCCTACACAGAGGAAACTAGAATAGAAAAAATCGTCTATTAGGACAAGAAAATATAACCGAAAGAACGGGGGCGGGTCAACAAATCTTAAATAATTTACAGCAAAAAATATATATTAAACAGAACGTAAAAAAAGTACGAAGACCATTCTAAGGGGTGATTCTACATCACTACTAGATTGTACTAAAAATATAAAAAAGAATAGGTACTTTTTCCTAATAAAGTAGTTTTAGCTAAAGAAGAAATGAAGCGCGCGGAGGGTTCAATTACGTCTATGATCAGCTGGTGATTCAGACAAAGATGTTTTTTGTTATAATATCCAGTCACTAGCAAGTACACGGAGCAAAAGCAAGTACCTACCTATTTTGATAAATTCATCATCATCATGACATCTCATGAAACGTCCACTACAGGACAGGGAGCTCTCTCCAAAACTCCAGAAAAAAGCGACCGCTATTGGTTGTGACCGCAGTATGTAAGATGGCACGATACACAGAAAGATGCTGCTGCCCATCCTCCGGATCATAAGGCCTTAGTCGCCTCTTACGACACTGTGTACGACACCCACGGGTAGGGAAAGGCTTGGTATGGTATTATTCATTTCCGGCACCACACGGACTTGAATAAATTAATAAAAAAACTAATTATTAATATAAATGTAATTTGAAGGAGAATCAAAATTCAAAATAAAAAGTATTTTTTATATACAGGGTGTTAATTTTATTGCGATCAGTATCAGTAACTGAACAAATTTTCCCAACGAACATTAGGTCGAAATACGAAAATCCATTTTTGACCTCCCATAGAAACTGCATTTTGTATATCGCATTTTGTATGGAGGGTCAAATTTGGTTTTTCATAATTCGTCCTTTGTTCCTTTGGAAATGTTTTTCAGCTACTGATACTGATCCCGCCCCTGAGCTATGGCACGCAATCAAATTAACACCCTGTATATTTTTTACAATCTATTAGTGATGTAGAATCACTCCTTAGAAGGATCATCGTGTTTTTTTTTACACCCTGTACGAGTATACAGAGTTATTTTTGGACCCCTGACCAAGTTTGTTTTCGTATTTCGACCTATTTTCCTTGAGGAAAGTTGTTCAGTGTCATGGGCTGAGTAATATGCTAAAATTATGTTGAACCTTAACTGTTACGAATAACTCGTAGGTATCCATAATTTACTTATTAATGAACTTTATGAATGAGCAAAAGATACAAATGTTCATTAACGTGACTAATTAAAATTCTGTATAATCTGTTATTGAGATACGTTAATGGAGAAGTCAATAGGCGTCATTAAATTCTCTCGTTTTAATGACTATTCCAATTTTAATTAAATGAAATCGTGATAGGGTTCTATCAACAGTTATCGTGGCACATGCTTTATTGAACTCTTCTTTGATTATGTCCTGACTTCAAAGGCAGTCCGTAGGAGATCACTTGCAGCGATAAGGCCACCTTTGCCTATGCACTTTAGGCGTAGGCCAGACAGCAGCGGTGCGCCGTACGGCACGCCTTCAGCGCACCTCTTCTGTCTGGCCTGCGCCGCGTCGTTCTCCTACATTTTGAATGCAAGTGATTTGAACAGGCGACGAGACGGCATGCCAAAGGCGCACTGTCGGTGCACCACCGGCGCACCGGCGGTTAAGCCAGCGGCGCGCCGGTGGTGCATGCCGCCGCACAGCACAGTCTGCTGTGAGTGACGCGCCGGTTCAGACGTAGCACCCGAAGCGCGCCACGGGCGCAAACTATGTGCGCTCGTAGCGTGCCACAGACACACCCGATGCGCGCCGCGCCCGTTCTGTCTGGCTTGCACCTTACGAAATTAAAAATCTTGACCTTGCCAGCCTTATACGTTATTGTTATATTGACAGACTTAATGAAAAATATACACTTATATGAGAGTGACAAAGAAAGGCAAGATAGAGAGAGCACTCGAAGAATGAACCTACCAAATGTCATAGCCCCGGCCCTGGACATTGTAAAGCACTGTCCACGGTACCAAGCGGTAGTTCTCTTTAACAAGATGCCTAAAGAATTAAAATTGATTAGAAATTTAAGTGTTTTAAGGAAAATTTGAAATCATTGCTTTTAGGGAAATGCATGTATTCAATTGACGAATTCTAATGAAATTTTATATTTTTTATTGATGTTGACAATTTTATTGCAAATGCATTATACTTTTTAGTTTATTTTTAATTTTTTAAATTTACGTTTAAGTATTAATTTCGAATACAATGTAATTAAGTACTAATTTCGAATACAATGTATATTGTTTACGAATAAATGATGATGATGCATTTAGATTAAGTTTTTTCTGTACGTTTGTTTTATCCTATATTATTAAACGAGCAATATTTCTTCTTTCCCAAAGAAACATTTTTTGACGTCTCCATACAAATTGTTCACTCTGATCGAATAGTTTGTATGGAGGTAAATTTTTTTTTTCATTTCCCATAAATGTTTCTTTGGAAAAGTTGTTCAGTTTCGCTGACTGAACACGCCCTTTTAGTTTTCGGTACACCGTCCCTTACACCCTGTATATTTGTAGTCGGTTTCTCGAAAACGGCTCAAACGATGTCGATGAAATTAACCATACGGGGGTTTTCGGGGGCGAAAAATCGATCTACTCATGTCTGGGAAAATTCGTTTTCTAATTAAACCTACAGCGTCATCTCTTGGCGGGTAGCATTGCTTGCTCATCCGATGATATTTTAATGCAGAGGCGGAGAAATAATCTACCTACAGATTGTGAATTTAATCGTGTGTCACAGCTCAGTGGCAGGTTCAGTTTCAGTAACTGAACAACTTTACCCAAGGATAATAGGGAAAAAAAAATAATTTCCAATAGAAACTGCATCTGCTGATAGCAAATTTTGTATGGGAGTTCAATGTTTTTGCGATCTATCTATGTGTTCCTTGGGAAAAGAAGTCAGTTACTGACAAGACAATGAACCCACCTTTCTTTATACCATATCTCGAAAATCGTTATAGCCATCTTCGATCACCAAAAAAATATAGTTACTATAAATATTCAGGTGTTGCTCATGTTTACCTAGTGATTTAGTTTAACTAGCTCGAAACTCCGTACGCGCCGTAAAGTTTCTGCCTATATTCATACGAAAGCATGACAAGTCCTTTCTTTATTTTTTTAGCTCCCCTGTTGCCCCTGTATTTACTTTTAAAATATATACTTAAATCGAAAAAGATATCACTGAAAATTTGAAAATGGTATATTAAATCATATAGGACTAACGCACTCTATAGGGGAGAAACGTGAGACAGAGAGAGGCTGGAGGCGTTTGAGATGTGGTGTTGGCAAAGAATGGAGGGTATAAGCTGGACAGAAATGGTGTCAAATGAAAGAGTACTTGAAAGGGTTAAAGAAAAAAGATCTATCGTACAAACTATAGAGAACCGGAGAGAAAATATGATTGACCACCTAATACGACACGATTCGTTTATTAAGAACATCATAGAAGGGAAAATTGAGGGAAAGAGAGGAAACGGCCGACCGAAGAGAACCTTTTTGATACAAATCGAAGAGAAAGTACAGGTCGAGTCGTATCAGGAGGTGAAGGAACTGGCGGAAACAAGGAAACATTGACGATTACTCCACCGACAAGAGCACAGCCTTTCAGTTTAAAGAAAAAGAAGAATTAGTATTTACTTTATGAAGGGCAAGACCCCCGACCACCCAGTTCCTGATCACCTCTTGCAGATTTATGCCTTCCTGGTGTTTCGCACCTTATAGTTAAAAAAAATTGAGTTATTAACATTCTGTTAAACAAATACAAACACGATATCCAAAGAGATTTGAACCTCGCTATGACCGAGCGTAGCGAGGTTCAAATCTCTTTGATTTATACAATATGGCACAAAAACGTCAAAACATTGAGTACAAACCGTTTACATAGCAGCGATCGCAAAAAATATAGAAATAGTAATGACTAAAATAGCGCTTGAAAAAGTACCTACTCGCCGACGACGACGCCATGCGCCACGGCGGCGCTAAATTATTTACGAGTTCGTAGGCACAGTGTTTTGAACACAACAGTTCATAATGCCAGTAATGCATAGTAGGTGGAGAACTGTGGTCTCTGCCTACCCCAACGGGAACGAGGCGTGATATTATGTATTATTATTCGTTACGTTATCCGCCATAATAGCACATAATTTGTGAAAATTTTAACCATACAGCTACTACCGCTACTACGGTTCAAAAGATAGAATACACTCGTCGGACAGACAGACAGTCGGAAAGACAGACAGACGAGGTAGGCTCAGTAATAGGGCTCCGTTTGGCCCCTTCGGGTACGGAACCCTAAAAAGCAACGAGTCACTTGCAACTGAGGTCACCTCGCAATGCATTACTTGACCCCCCTACATCTTTCACCCCCCCACTATAGGAGGGTTGCGCACGAATTTGTAGATAATAAGAGCCCTAAATCTACAAGCAAAGAAGTCCAATTTCTTTTTACCCGACTACGGCAAAAAGGAGGGTTATGACCGGTATGTATGTATGTACATATGTATGTATGTTCATCTGTTCCATCATAACTTCTAAACTACTTCTCATATTAAAGCGTCTATAGAAGCGTCTTAATTATCCGCTGGTTATAGGATACAAGAAATTTCGTTCAATTGTATGTGGCGCCCTCTAGAGCAGATTAAGTGAAGGACTAATAAAAAAAAAAAATTTAACCGTACCGTGTTGGGTATCAAATGAAAGGGCTTAACGAGCACATTTCAAAAATATATATGTTGTTAGCTTTTTTATGTATTTACAACCCCAAAATAATTTAAATAAAAAATCTGTTCAAAAACTAGAACCCAACTACTGGAAAATCTTGCTCTAAAAAGTATGAAACAAGAAAATATTGTCATCGGAAATTGTTATTGTCATCGGCTATTATCTGAACATCGCTATGATTATTTATTAAATACCATAGTTTGTACATAACAATTTCCGATGACAATATTTTCTTGTTTCATACTTTTTAGAGAAAGATTTTCCAGTAGTCGGGTTCTAGTTTTTGAACTGTTTTTTTTCCTAAATCCCTTTCCACCTAGAAGACTTTTATAGTTACCTTTGACTGTCACCGATTTCTCCCTGTTTCGGGAACGTGACTCTAGTCGGCTTATGTGATTAATTCTAGGCTGGGTTTCAAAACGAGTAATAATTACCCATTGATAGCAGTCTGTCTCCACCACACATATATGGACATCATAAAAAGCTAGCCTGATTTCAGGCTAATTTCTCACTGATTTGAAACGCGCCCTTAATTCACAACACGAGGGCATAATTATAATGTAGCCTGTGGATGCCCAGAGTCTCGATCCTATAGGTAGACCACATCGTCTTCTTTAAACTGTGATGTGATTAATTGATTAATTAAGGACTGGCTACAAGATTTCTACAGGTCGCAGTGACTAATGAGAACTCAGATTCAGATAATTTATTCAATGTAGATTCTTTACAGAATACTTATTGAATGTCATGCAGAATACAATGCAAATAGAGCGAGTCTACGCCGTTTCGGATCGTGCTATGGCAGCGTAAAAGAAACGGCAAGGTCACCGAACAACCCACAAACAAGAATAATTACACTTAATAAGTAGTAAACAAGTCCACAAAGTAGAAAATCGCAAAAATACAGTAAGTGTTAAAATAAAAATAATTACCAAACCATTAAAAATTATTACAACCCCTTTATCCTCCAAAACATTAAACATATTTGTTCATAAATACGTAGACTACATGCAAAAACTATAGAACCAACAAATACACTATCGCGTTTATACTTAATCTTTTAAATTGTACTAACTATAAGACTTATTAAAGTCGAATCGTTTTAATTACACTTCATCAAACTTGATTGCGGTAAATTGAAGTTTTAACAAAGCATTCGATAGCCTGAAGTACGGATATTTCATTTGTAGTGAGAAGCATAAATTCTTTTATATAATACCTAATAATACTGTTGCCTAATCACAGTACGTATTTTTTAACTGATAAGACATTATCTCTGAAATTATCGACTTTTGTTTTGAGTAGCAAGCAATAATGCCCCAAGGGTCAAACCCGGGACCATTATTGTTGTTATTTGATGATAATGAATACGCATGTTCTCTCAATGGAAATATACAATATTATTAACTTATTACATAAATAACCTCTTATTGTATAATTTGTATTTCAGAAAGCCGTGAACCCTTTAAGCTGTAATTTGGTATTCGTCTCGTGTTTGTTTAATCTCATACATAATTAATGACTTTTTTATATTTATATTGGAATGCTGTTAATGCTGTGGGTACGAAATCGTCAAATAATGTTAAAAGGTTATGAAAAGTTCAAAAGTTGCTTGTTTTTTTGTTTTGACTTCTGCTTTATCGGAAATATTTTGTTTTCATCGAATCGTAACAAGCTGAGCCTAGATAATTAATTTTGTCGATTAAATCTTTACGACTACATAACTACTATATTAAACTTTGGTAAAGCCTTGATTGACAATGTCTGAAAATCCATTATCTCAATGTTAATTTACTCAACTGCAAATCATAGTGTAGGCGAATTTCATTGACCAAGTTCAGAGGTCAAAAGAGGCGACCGAAAACATTAAGAACGAAATAAAAATAATCAGAATAAAAACCTTTTAAAATCTGCAAAAAAGGTCAAAGCTACGTAACTAAATAATTTAGGTGAAACTGTAGAAATACTCACATGTAGATTCGACGACGACGCACTAACCGCGGCGAATTAAAATAGGTTTATTGACAACGCGTACGAAAGGTCTGAATGTACGGAGTACACTGAGAATAACAACATAGCCACTGCGAACGCGCGGGCTCGTCTAGCCCGGCCTCTTATCGGCCGTGCTCACACTCTGACAAATACAGAAGCTAGGAAACTTTATGATAACGATATCAGTCGAATGTATTTCTTGTTTGGTAGGTTTATAGCAGCTGTAAGGGGGCCTGCCGCCACACCCGCTAAGATGAATGGCGTAGATCGTTTCGTTTCTGGATTCGTCTCAAGAATGATACGGGAATATTGTTTATTTATGATTTAAACTTAGGGGAGTATATCAGCTTCGAGTACTTTCTCAAGTTTCTGGATACTGTTTGAACTTATGAACTTTGTGCGACTAGTTTACTTCTGTCTAGACATGATGGTATTAAAACTAACTTAATGCTAACTTATGAGTACTAACTATAGGTATACGGAATTTTCTCTCTTTCTCTCGTAATAGGCAGTTAACATTACTTACTTAGACAACAACTACAACAACAACTTTTTCCAAAAAGCATAGGTCAAAATGCAAAAATAAACTTTGACCTTCCATACAAAATACGCTGGCGCAATAACGTCTCTATGGGAAAACATTTATTTTCGGATTTCAACTTAAAGTTCCCTGGGAACAGTTTTTCAGTTTCACAGTCCAAGTAACATGCTATAATTATGTTCACTATTTCATTCTGGGGCCCTATATTTAACTAGTATTTAATTTAATTCTGAAATTTGAGGGTTATAACAATAAAAATCTCAAATATAGCAGATCGATAAAAAGTGTTTTTTTTTTGGCAGTTCATTGGAAAGTTAACACTATTTTTCGTATAGAAGCTTTGTTCCAGGAAAGAAGTTGTTCAGTCCATGGTATGATTAATGTATTGTAATTATATGCATTATATTAAAAGGACCTTCTAGACTTGGTATAATAATATACGTGATATTCTAAATTATTCTGATCAGCACATATATTTTGACGCCCTAGACAAAAATTTTAGCTAAGGCCAAATGTCACTGTTTGACTTTTAATATGGAGCAAACGTCAAAAGTATAATTTTTATCTAGGGTATCGTGCTAAGTGGGCTGATCTATTTATACCTCTTAACACAAAATAAAACGACCATTCGGTACCAAACTTGAAAAACCAGTAGTGGTGTGTTCTATACATACCAATACGCCAATACCAAGCTAACCAACTGATTATACGAACAAGTTGAGGAGTACATTAGTATTAGTAACTGAACCACTTTCCCTAGGAATACAGGTTGTAAGGGACAAGTTGGAAAATACTGAAAGGGCATGATCAGTTAGCGAAACTGAACAACATTCCGTGAAAAAAAAATTTTTTGGGAAATGAAAAAAAAAACAAACGAAATTGCAAACTTGATTGAACAGTTTTTTATGGATAGGCCGATTTTAATTTTCATTTCCTGAAAATTTTATTCACTGAAGGTTGTTTAGTTACGTTTTCTGATCGATCATGCCCTTTCAATATTTGTTAACCTGTCCCTTACACCCTGTATAAAGGGTGTAACGGACGGTGTACCGAAAACTGAAAGGGCGTGCTCAGTCAACGAAACTGAACAACTTTCCCAAAGAAACATATATTGGGAAATGAAAAAAAATACAACAAATTTTAAAGTAGACGCAATATACAACGTGTGAATGGAATAAGCGAAACCTTCATACACCCCAACAGATTTTTATTAAAATGTATCTATTCCTGTAAAAAAACCTAACAAAAGTTTTTTTTTTATCTAGATATTGTTATTTGAAAGTCATTAATACGGGAACTTTATTTGAAGTTATAAGGGCGACCCTAAAATAATTACAGTAAAGCTAATTATTGCGCAGAAGGGTGTTGACTCCCCCCCCCCCTCCTCCCCCCAAATGTGTCCCTTTTTTAGATTTTAATTTTTTTTCAAAACCTGTTGAGATTAGGTCGAAACTGTCAAAGAAACAAATAATCCAATTAAAATTACCTATGAAATGGTATCAGTATCAACTATCAGATTGCAGGTTTCTAGGATTTGTTCATCAACAAAACGCAAAAAAAATTAAAAATATGCATATTTCCTGGAATTTTTTAACTTACTCAAATTTTTTTAAAGGTATTGACATAACTTTATGTGTAAACATTATTCTTTGCATTTCTTAAATTTCTTAAATTTTGAAATCAGTAATGAAGTTGCAGTCCATTACATTTGAAAGTTATAACGATATAAGACATTTATAATATACCTACGCATACAATTTTTTTGTCGTGATTTCCTGTATTGTTGAATTCCATAGTTAAGTAGTCTGTATTCTTCTTCAGGACTCAATCAAATAGTAAGTATCCTTTTTTAACTCGTTAATATTTTTATGTTAATTGTTCAAGTTAAATATTTATGTTATATCTACTGTTTTAATTACTCTGTGTAGTTATGCGCCTCCAAACAGTCTTACTATCAAGTGCTACGTCTGAGGACGACATAAAAAATGAGACGAAAGTTGTTATAGATGGAGGCTATTTGTTGCGGACGGCGACACGGAATGCAACACTCAAGTACCAGAGCAAGCTACGCACGAACATCACCCGCCCCCGCGCCCCGCACCGACGCCGCGAGAGCACAAAGCGAGCGAGACAGCCAGCGCGTGCGAGCGAGATAGACAGCGTGCGCTCGGCGTATCACACGCTAGTTCCGACCGGCGCTAGCGGGACTTAAGCGCGCACAATTCCGCCATTCTGCAGTGTTACAGTCTACAGCTCAAGAATACAAGTGCACAGTACAGTCGAAGATACAGTTCCAGTTCTGTCTACGATCCGAACACAGTTGGAAACAGTCAGTTGTACAGTGCAGTGAACGTTATACAGTCCACTCAAGGAGTTGACAAGACAGTGAAAACTAGTTAGTGACTAGTCAGTGTCAGTGCCAGTGCCCGCGAGCTCTCATTTGTACCACACATAGACAACATTCTAAAAAAAGCTTATAAATAATTGGGTTTTATATGTGTCCGTCTCCCCAGCAACCCATGCGAGATATGGCCAAGTGGCATACACCAAAATTTAGTGGAAATTGGTTCATTCCATCAGTAAAGTGTCAGATTCAGTGCATCAAAACTGATGACACTACGAGCTGAAAACTTTGGGTGGCTGTAGAAACGTCTCGTCAGCCAGCCCATTCTATACAGGGAAAACTACGAAGATTACATAAAAGCAAAATAGTTCCACATTTACTGCATGTCTAGTGCAATTGATTGTAAAAAAGCCGAATCGAAAATGTCCATATGGTAGGAGCCCTTCATCAATAATTATGGGTGGCTGGAGAGACGTTTTCCCAGCCAGCCCATGTGATATCTCGGAACATATAGTAGGTAGGAAGATAAAACAAAGCTTAATATTTACTACCTACTCGGAACAGTAGGTAGCAAATATTTCAAAATCCTAGGTCCACTAACTTTTGAGATATTTGTATTTTTTCATGGGCTTGCTGGGGAGACGTCTCGCCAGCAAGCCCATGCTGTAACTCAAAAAGTACTGCACGTAGAATGCTGAGCGATATACCATTAGAGAGTGCATATTTGATGCAATAAGCACCAAGAAAAGTGAGTCCCTAGGTCTTACGGTTTCGGTGCTAGAAACAAATATCATTTTCCCGCCGAAAATTTTGAATGCATGATGTGAAGTGCGACGTTGCCGTTCTGTGCAAATCTACATGTTGCTGTTAGAGCATTCAAAAATCAATCTTGTATCCTTATAGTTAAAAGGTACTGTAGACGCACGTGTAGATTATTTGTAATTTGAGAATAGTTCGGGAGACGGTGTACTTAGTAAAAGACTGATTGGTTATCAAGAAGTTTTTATTTATTTGTGGACGACATGTTAAGAACGAAAGAGATAATATGTATTTTAGCTCACGTGAAGACTAACTGGTGCCTCAATCTCTTTTTAGCAACCGTGACAACTGTATTCTAGGAGGAGATGTAGGTTTAATGGTCTCAGTAACAAACTAAAATTTTTAAAGTATTCTTAAATTGTTCTGTAATTAATAAGTTAAGAAAACTGATTTATTAAATAAATACGTGAGCCAAAATACATATTATGTCTTTTGTTCTTCACATTTTGTCCACAAATAAATAAAAACTTCTTGTTAACCAATCAGCCTTTTAAGTACACCGTCTCCCGAACTATTCTCAAATTACAAATAATCTACACGTGCGTCTACAGGACCTCTTAACTATTAGGACACAAGATTGATTTTTGAATGCTCTAACAGCAACATGTAGAATTGCACAGAATGGCAACGTTGCACTTCACATCATGCATTCCAAATTTTCAGCGGGAAAATGATTTTTGTTTCTAGCATCGAAACCATAAGACCTAGGGACTCACTTTTCTTGGTGCTTATTGCATCAAATATGCACTCTCTATTGGTATATCGCTCAGCATTCTACGTGCAGTACTTTTTGAGTTACAGCATGGGCTTGCTGGCGAGACGTCTCCCCAGCAAGCCCATGAAAAAATACAAATATCTCAAAAGTTAGTGGAGCTAGGATTTTGAAATATTTGCTACCTACTGTTCCGAGTAGGTAGTAAATATTAAGCTTTGTTTCATCTTCCTACCTACTATATGTTCCGAGATATCACATGGGCTGGCTGGGAAAACGTCTCTCCAGCCACCCATAATTATTGATGAAGTGCTCCTACCATATGGACATTTTCGATTCGGCTTTTTTACAATCAATTGCACTAGACATGCAGTAAATGTGGAACTATTTTGCTTTTATGTAATCTTCGTAGTTTTCCCTGTATAGAATGGGCTGGCTGACGAGACGTCTCTACAGCCACCCAAAGTTTTCACCTCGTAGTGTCATCAGTTTTGATGCACTGAATCTGACACTTTACTGATGGAATGAACCAATTTCCACTAAATTTTGGTGTATGCCACTTGGCCATATCTCGCATGGGTTGCTGGGGAGACGGACACTTTTATATTGCGCGTAGGAAAACCTTTTTATAGTGCCATAACATATAAGTTGTTGTTCTATAGTTATGTCCGGAGTCGCTTAGAATTCACATGTGTCGTCTGGCATCCATTTTATAAAATACATTATAGAACTGGGATTCGATTCTTGAAAATCACCGGGTGATAAAATATCACCGGTGAAAATTTTTGTCACCGATGATTTCGAAATCAGCATTCACCAAAAGTCGTATTCGTACCCTGAGTACCAACATGCAGAAACTATGCGGATTTTGACGTTTGGTTGTGTTCCATTTCATGCAGAAAATATTTTTTATCGGTAATTACCGGTTTTTGTTTTCATACAAACTGCTGAAAAATATGATGTGACAGCAGTAGAGCGTGTAATGAAACGCATGTTTGTAAAAATTAAAAAAATAATAACCTAACCTCACCAACATTGTTTAGAAAATGGTTTGATTATAAATTATAGGAGCAATTAAGATTGAATTAAGATAAAAAAGCAAGCTGAAAGCTACAAGAGGAGGCACTTTTTAAAGATGGATATATGACAGGAGACACCTTGATTAAGTAAATCAAATAATTATAGATACCAAACCTTATTTATCATGTAAGTATATTTTGGAGGAATAAGTAATATTTATAGTAATATTTGCTATAAAATTAAGTTGCTGTTAAGTAGCAAGTATCTAAGTAAAGTATCTCTTGTGATTAATGAAGAGAGAATGAGTAATAAGTAAATCTATTATTTACAGATACAAGAACAACTTGCTACTTGTTGCGTTTATCTACATGAAGAGAAGACTAAAAAGTTGCTATTCCCATGGATTAGCTGGGGCTCAAAGCACAGGAGTTGCCGTCTGTTCCTGGGATAAAGTGTGAAATAGTTCCGTACATGTGATTTGATCACCTGCCTGCGTGCGTCGCGGTGTCCCCAATAGAAATAATATTATAATTATGTAACGAGATTTTGTGATGTTCTGTAAAAATATGGCACAAAACTTTCTGCTCGTTGCAAAAACTGCTTGCACTGCCTGTTCATAACGCTGCAGGTTTTCCATGAAATAGCTATCCTTACCACAATCTTAGGTTAAAATACCCAACACTGTTTATAATGGGATTGGATGGCTACGATAGGTTAGAAGTTAGAAGAAAGTTGACCCTAGTTATGTACTCGTATGTATTCAAGGTATTCTGTGGAAAACTAAGTAACGCGCAGATTTTAGAGCATATGGGGTTAGCTGTACCAAATCTGAGGTTGAGATGGGGACTTAGAGATGTGGTTTTTGTTCTCCCTGACTGTAGGACAAATATTTTGAGACATTTCCCACTTACTACTGTACTTAGAATCTTAAATGCCACATCGGGTAAGTTGGACTTATTTAAATGTAGATTGATGAAATTCTCAGAAGTAGCTTTCATATACATTAGTAATTCAAATATTAACTAGTTTTACTCTTTTAATTGATTCTATTTAAATTTTATTTAATTGTTACAGAATGAATGAAATGTTATATAATTAATAATTTTCTTATGTCGAATGACGGAATGGATGTACGCATAATATATTTTAATGCTTTTTAATAATTTAAATTTTGAGCTTGTTTATGCATCGTTGCCTTGGGTTGACCTGTTAGCTAGGGTGATGCACTTGTGTGTAATTAGATTTAAATAAATGAAATATTGTAAAGTGATATTGTTAAGTGTAGTGTAGGTAATGTTTTAAAAATAAATAAAAGATATTGATGATCCAAATAAAGAGTTTTACTCCAATACTCGTATATTACACTGGTTACTAATAAGTCTATACTTTATTAGCTTATACAAGCGGACAAATCGTTAGTTGCCGGAGTTTTCAAGTTGCCGAAGGGCTTCTGACTTGGCTCTACATCTAGAACATGTTGAAAGTTGTTGTAGAACATGTTGGAATAATTCTTTCACTAGCCGTCTTCTTCTAGGTTCTGACTACAGCCAATTATAGGAAAGAAAGACCCACCACCACTTGCTTCACAACATCATTGATCGGTAAAACTATCATGCTGCTTCTACCTCATAAACTAATGAAGGCTCCGCTTATTACCTGCATCTTGATTACAAGTATTGGCATTGTACCCTTTTGGTATATTGTCTTTCCTGCAGTTAGGTACTTGCTTGCTGTTTTTGCAGGAGAAATAAAAGAATGTCACTTTCTGAATAAAGTTTCAAAAATAGCCGTCGGTCGGTCGGTCGGTCCGTCGTCGGTCGGTCTGTCCGTCACGCTTTGGCCTAGCGGCTAAACGAATGGTCCGATTGACACCAGATTTTGAATTTAAGAGTTTTATGCAAATCCATCTAAGGGTTCAAAGTGGTTTCTTGCTGGCTCTCATTTTGAGGGTAGCTGTCATACAACGAAAATGAAAAATTGAAATTTTCTCAAAAATGGCTCATAGAATCTTGATGAAACTTTGCATGACCAAGCATCTCCATGTAAGATATCTTGCGCCAGTATCAATTGATCTCTGTAATTTCATATAAGGGGTGTTCCTGTACCACCAAATCGTAAATATCTGATTTACCCAAAATTGGTTCCATTGAGTTTATTAACATTTTCTATAATATTAAACCTGGATTGGTTGTCTACCTGACTGGATATTATTTATGATTTTTTTTCAATAAAATTTAGTACACAGGGTGTACAAAATACAAAAATACAAAATAGTTTATTTGAGAAAAAGAACATCATTGTTACAATTCAATCTGACACCCACACTAGCATACCCTGTGTCGTGGGTTGCCAGCGCTCTTCCGCTGAATACAAAGAAACTACCAAAGTACCAAAAACTGAAAGGGATTGCTCAGTAGACCAAACAAAACTGACCAAACTGAGCAATTATCCATAAGGAACATGTATAGGGAAATTTAAAAAATCTCCATGCAAGTATCCTACGGTAGTATCCATTGATTTGTGAAAATTCATATAAAAGCTGTTCCAGTACTACCAAAAGTTAAACATGTGATTTACTCGAAATCGTTTGAGGTTTGTTTGTTTTAATGTTTGACAATTTGAATTCTAAATTGATCTGTATATTTCATACGAACATTTCTTTGAAAAACGTAAATAAAACTTTGTATTTCCATACTATGTGTATGGCATTACAAATTTAAGTTTGCGGTTGATATTTTTTCCTTGAGTATTGCGAGAAAGTAAGTGCAGTGCTGCTGTACCATTTATTTTTCATCCTTCCTGTACACGTCGATCACGTGACCGCTTTTCTATGGGATCAAAAAATTTTTTGCAGTAATTTTTTTCTCGGGAGCAAAACCACAGAAAATTCACGCTGTATTGTTTTCTTTGCTTATAGTCCCTTTTTAAGGAGAAAAAGTACGCCAATTTTTAGTTCAGCAATGCCACTTGGTACGAATGTTATACACGTCCACCCAAGCCCAAAGCGCCCGGGAGCCAGACTGAACTCCGCGTCAGGTGTGGGGTAGGAGGGGTCAAAGTACAGTGCCCCGGCGCCCAGAAAAAAAAAATCTGGCGGATTTGTTTGGACCTTTGAATCAAGTTTGGTGTCATTTTCAGATAACTAAATGATGCCCAGTTCATTCCCCATACCAGTTTTTTTAGGGTTCCTTAGCAAATTATAACGCAATACGTAAAATAACAAAATTATCACAATGCAAACAATCCCTTATATTTTCTGATTTTCGCATGAAATTTGGTTTATAAAAAATACTCTCCGAAAGTCCATTCAATGCAGATTACAAAAACATTAACAATAAACATACATTTAACTATTTTCAATGTAAAATAAAATAATTATTACATATACTTAATAGAGCCGCATAGAACGGTTTATCTTCGAAGGAACGAACTTCGAAGAATGGAACTTTTCATGTGAACTTCCTGGCTATCACGACTAGTATCGTTGGATTCCTTGTAACGCCCAAAACACGAAACTCTCCGTCGTAGAGTGCTAAAGTGGTGGAAGGGGGAGGGGGAGGCAACCAAAGATGGCGGATGAGCAGTGTGGTTTTAACGCTATAACTCGATAAGTACTGGACCGATTTACAAAATGTAATTGATTTCTTAAAGATAATAATATGTTCCATGTTTTGTCCATATACATCTTAGATGTATTTATTATGGTTGATGAGTTATTTAAAATGAAATATTGAGTTTACAGAATTTTATTTACAATTTCCTCTACAATTACATAATTCAGTGCATTTGAGCTGTTTTTTTTTTTTCTCTTATGGCACTAGTCAGACTTTGAGCTGACGTTTGAAGCAATTAAATTTGATACTGCAAGACTTCAAGCACCTACATATAATCAATTCTAAGCATGCTTGAGCAGCCATAGCACTTTGGGTTCACAGCGGCACCCAAACGTCTCCTTCTCTCTGCCAACCCCATTCAGATGGGCAAGGAATATTCTGATTTTTTATTAGGCACTGCCCCCAACTGGTTAAGCTGCCCAGGTATGTGGTTTGAGGGCAGCTTTTATAGGAGGCAAATTTTCGATTGGCCTGTCCTTTTTTGTAAATAAATTCTTGGAAAAATTCATTTAAGTACTGGCTCAGAGGGGCATGATCTGAAAAACAATTAATCACATATTTATCTTTTCAAAAGTTAAGATTGATCTTCGTAAAATATAAAGCAGTCCTTGATTGGTAATTTTTATGTATTCTGATTGACATTTCAACAGATTATCTGGGCAAATCTAAATTTTTAAAGCCTCAAAAGTGATATTTTATCACCCGGTGATTTTCCCAGGCCCGAGAATCGCAGCCCGAGCCGCAGGAGGGCGTAATGGAGCCGAAAGTGTAAGTACACGTGCTTCAACACATTTGCGAATAAAAACAAAAAAATATTTCTTACCTTTTTTTCCGAAAGAAATTTTGTATCGGAAGTTAGGTATTTTTCCTTAGATATCTACTTCTGTATTTTGTCTAAATATTTTCGACGTTGAGAAACTACTTTAATGATTGTTTACCGCACTCGGTCGGTAAAAAATTGTGCCCCGGTGCGCCAGATTCACAAAGTTTGTATTTCCATTAAAGTTTGCAGTTGATACTTGCATATCGCGAGAAAGTTAGTGCAATTCTGCTGTACCAATTTTTTTCATGTCCTTTAGGTAATCAGTTTCTCGTCCAAACTAGGGGTTCAATAAAAAGATTTAAATATCCGGAGACCCATCATTTATTATAAGTACACTACCTACATTTACAAATCTGTAATTAGAAGTAAAAGCTGCCTTTTTACAATTTACATATCTTACCCACTTTTACAAATTCTAGTAGGTCATAGAATAGAACAAGGAATTTAAAAGTTTTCTGAATGTTTGACCAAGTTGAAAAAGAAAGCTTTGCGACTTCATGAAAATTACACTTTTTTTTGTATACAGGATGTCAATTGAATTACGTGCCAAAACTTAGGGGTTGTTCCAATTACAATAAAGAAACACGAAATTGTTTTTTCAAAAATCCTATATAACAAAATTATGAAAACTTCAAAGTAAACGCGGAGGGTAATTAGTTTCGGAGTTTTTATATTTTTTTAAACAGGAATTTTTAATATTTTTTTGTTCTTTTATCTTTACTGAAACACTCTCTAAGCTATGGCACACAATTAAATTAACACCAACAGTATTACAAACTATTTTATGTGTATTAAATTAGTGTCGTTTTAAAGGACAATGGGCAAAAACGTATGGAAGCTGGTACAACCCACTAATAGCGATGATATACTCCTATATGTCGTTGGATAGATCTTAATTCAAATAATATCTACTGAGACAGCATTGTTGTAATGTTTGTCCGTTTGGAGTTATATCAATGTTATTTCCCCAAAATACTATCATAATTACAAAATAACTGTCCATTTTTATGTTACTTTCGAATGATATATATCCGAACAGACAAAAATTACAACATTGCTATCTTAGCAGATGTTATTTAAATTAAAAAGATCCAACGACTTATATGTCATCGCTATTGGAGGGTTGTTCCAAAATGCCTAATGTCCTTTATGCCCCAATAAAAACATACAAAATATGGGCCGAAGTCTCGCACAAGGACATTGCTCTTCATGAATTGATCCCCAGTTTTACACAAAAATTCACTGTCTTACTACAAAAAAGTTAGACATATGTTGAACACTTGATTAAAAAAAAGCGCACAAAATAACTGGCTATGTCAGTTGATGCGCAGAAGTCAAGTCATAAGAAAATAAGTAATTTTTGACTTCTGCGCATCATCTGACATAGACAGAGTTATTTGGTACGATTTTTTTAATCAAGTGTTCAACAGATGTCTAACTTTTTTGTAGTAAGACGGACACTGTTCATAACATAACCTAGTAGTGTGAGACATATCAACATACCTACAATACAAGATCTATTTTACGAAAAAAAATTAAGTGTCTAGACCCAGCGGCTGTTTACATAAAACAAATATCTTGCCGTTACCGGTAGGTTATGAAATAATGTTATTCGACCACAAGTACTTAGCTGATTAAAATTGTAACTTAACGTAAATTAATAAGGTTCAATTTTAAAAATGTTTGATTTGAAAAGTACTTTCATAAGTCAAGTATTTATGTCGGTCTGCTTGGCAATATTTAATCATGCCTTGGCATTCTTCAAAATGCCGACAGTTTTTTAATTCGTCATTTTACATAATGCCGCGGCATTTCACAAAACGGCGGGTAATTCGTTTCTGGCACTCGCCGGCCGCTGCCGCGGCACGCTCGTCTCGTGCATTGTGATCGTAAGATGACCGGAATGGCTAACGAACCTAAAATGTAAACCGGCAAATTGTAAAACGGCGCCGTTTTACAATTTGCCGACCGTTGACAGTTTGCCTGCCGTTTGTAAATGGCGAATTATATGATTTGCCTGCGACACATAAACAAACAATGATAAAACGCCTTTACTTCAGGTTATTGATTACAATCACACCAAAGTTGACCAATCAAGCCCTTTTAAGAATTCTCTCACACCCAGTATATCAAAGACCTTGTATTATAGAGCTACAATAACATTAAAATTAATTTACGTCAATATTAGGTATCACAAATTGAGGCACTTTTCTTATTGGATAATTTTTATACACATTTACACGCCATATTGGCTTATACAGGGTGTTAATTTAATTGCGTGCCATAGCTCAGGGGCGGGTTCAGTATCAGTAACTGAACAACTTTCCCAAAGAAACATGGGTCGATAAAGGACAACAATTTTGAACTTCCCATACTATTGTGTTGGTCACTTAGTATGGGAAGTCCAAAATTATAATTTTTTTCGACCTATGTTTCTTGGGAAAGTTTGTTCAGTTGCGGATGCTGAACCCGCCCCTGAGCTTTGGCACGTAATTAAATTAACACCCTGTATATACTAAATTGACACACAAGATGTAACCTAACCATGGATTGGCCCATGGACGAATAGAAAGGACTGAACATAATGCAACATCTACAAAGTAGAAAATCCCAAATTTCACTACCCCAGGCAGGATCCGAACCTGCGTCTTCTCCGTCAGTACCGGAGACGCTTTACCAACAAGGCTACAGTGGCTAGTACAGCAAATATTTACTAGGTTGTAGCACAATCGCAACGTTGAAATGCATATAGAGGTCGCAAATTTCACGACATCAGGCAGGACCAAAGTAGCCTAATTTGTTTTATTATATTAGGTCTTTACCTATGAAATTGCCGTTTTGTATGGCGAATTTTAGGTAAACTCAATTGTCAGTACTAACATTTTTGCATTTTTCTTAGGAATTATAAGTCCATTTTTTTTAATTCTTTTTAAGCATTATTGGGAAGACGTTAAGCTAACAGAAGATTAAATTTAATTTTCGAAAAATATTATCTGTAAAAAAATATAACAAATCTAAAGATGAAATCGGACGAAATCTAATACGAACAATTTTCAAACCTTTAACTTTATATATCAAACTAAAAATAAAAACTTTATTTTATGCGTAAATTGATAACCTTGAAGTCAACTTTCAAATATAAATCAAATGAAAAGAATAGCATTAGAATTATAAGAATTATGATCTCATTAATCTGTAAGAAAATTTCGGCAATTTCATAGGTAAAGACCTATTATAAGAGGGAAGAGTATACACCCGCAACACCAGGTGGGTCACAGGTGCGCTACCGGTAAAGTTGGTTAAGCATATCCGGTACTGACGGAGAAGACGCAGGTTTGAGTCATGCCTGTGGTTGTGAAATTTTGCGATTTTCTACTTTGTAGATTCATCCGAACACAATTGTGTTCAATAATACAACACATAACAAAAGGGACATGACAAAACCCGCAAGGATAAATCTGCCCATGAAACTGAACAACTTTAGCAAATGAGTAAGTGGGCCCTGATGGTAAGTGGTCACCACCGCCCTTAACGGCCACTGTCTTATTATTAATGGTGGTGGTGACCACTTACCATCAGGGCCCACTTACTCATTTGCTAAAGTTGTTCAGTTTGACACTAATTGACGGTGCGACGGTTTTGAAGGTGGTAGGGCTTTTGTGCAAAGTCTGTCTGGGGCTTGCTTTTTTCTGCCGTGAACAAGCAGTGTTTGCACTGCTGTGTTTCGGTGTGAAGGGCAAGGGAGCCAGGGAAATTACTGGCACATGAGACACACCAGCTAAGTTCTCAGGGTGGGCAACGGGCTTTGCTGTCTTGTTAATGTCAATTATGCTACTAATAAGACAGTGAGCGCTATGGGCGGATGGTGACCATTTACCATCAGGTGGCCCACAGGCTCGCTTGCTCACTTGTTACATGAAAAAAAAAACTAATAAGATAGCAAACCGCGTTGCCCAACCTGAGAACTAAAATGGTGTGTCTCATGTGACGGTTATTTCACTTACCCTTCAACCGAGACAGCAGAACGTACGAACATAAGTCAAAACACGATTTTCTTTTGGATCTTCATAGAACTTGCACTCGCTGATAACGCATATCGCATTATGTATGTTCGACCACCCATACATAATTCGCTTTTATATCAAATTTCGATTTATGTTCCTCAGGCGTAGTTGTTCAGCTACATAGACAAATTCTTCATTCTTTGGGGTCGTTATACACTATTTGTTAGGTCAATAGCGACAATATATCATTATTGGGAACACGACAGGCAAATAAAAATTCAACTTAAAAATACTTAAGATCCTCAAAAAAAAAGGAATCAAAGAAATTCTTAGTAGTCCAGTCAATCAACGAAAGTTTGTATGGAGAGGGTTGGATTAAATGCACTTTAGAGGCTCATCATAACATCCCATGATACGTCCACTACAGGACAGGGAGCTCCCTCCAGAATTCTAGCTTTTGCTGGAAAAATGTAGAGGGGAAGTACCATAGTCACCTCGCTTGTTAGCGTTACGGCTGGCACCATGGACCGCGGTTGTAGGTGACCGCAGTAAGTAAGATACAAAGAAGGATGCTGCTGCCCATCCTCCAGTTAACCCTTAGTCGCCTCTTACGATACCCACGGGTATGTATGGGTTGGTACTATTCTTTGCCGGCACCACTAGAGGATAATTTATTAATTTACCAGTAAAAACATTCAAAAATTTAAAACCACAATAATCCCCGACTAAACTCAATTTGAATAATATTTACCATGTGTACTGGTACGTACTTTAAAAAAAATGTGTTTTTACAAAATTGCCGGATTTAAATATTTACAGCTTCAAAAAGCCTATCTTAGTATTTACAATTAATTTCTCTAAACGTGCATTTAATGCAACCTCATTTCGTAGATTGACTGATAATAATAACTGACATAATTAATTTTTAGATTATGTGAAAGCTCCATCTAGTTTCCATGATTTTTATGCTTTTCCGGGTTACGTTTTCTAGTATGGGGAAATGTCAGTCTTATTATTAATCGTCCATGATTATTGCCGAGATATTTTATTATTGTAATTACTACCATTTAATTGCAGCGCCCTCCCAGGGTCCATATTGTGTTCTGTTTTATGTATTTTCCATCTTTTGTACCATATGGAAGCAATAATTTGAATTTGACATCATTGTGATTTGTGCGTAAATTAAAACTAACTGTCCTTCCTATAAACAAATAAATTATTTCATTGAATTCGATTATTCAAAGTAAGATGTGCAGAGTGCAACAAAGTATCCACTATTCCTTCCAATTTATAAGAATAAGATTATATTTTCTAGTGTAGCTTGGTGAACTTGGTTATATCATGGACGAACAATAAGGCCGGTATTTCACTGGGACACTGGTAGCGCGACTGGTGTCCGTAACTAGACACCAGAGTTGCTACACCCTGCGGCCACAGTATTAAGGAGGAGTGGTAGCGCGACCAGCAGCCGAGCTGGTTGCGCCGCCGAATTGGTTGGCGGCGCAACCAGCTCGGCTGCTGGTGTCTAGTTACGGACACCAGTGGCGCAACCTGTCGCGCTACCAGTTTCCCAGTAAAATACCGGCCTAAGAAGAAATGACCATCCCCTTTTAGTAATCGTAACCCGTAAAAGTATAAAACTAGATGGCGCAAATGATGCGATAAATAATCCGGGAAGTTATTATGACTCGAGTATTCTGCTAAAAAAAATTAACCAAATTTCAATGTTAGCGTTTCTTTACATTGAAACTATGTTGAAATTTTTAATGTTTTTTGGCAGAATACTCGGTAGATCATAATTAATTTTCAGATTTTGTGAAAGCTCCACCTAGTTTCCATGATTTTTATGCTTTTCCGGGTTACGTTTTCTAGTATGGGGAAATGTCAGTCTTATTATTAATCGTCCATGATTATATGCATGTCATATTTTAACTGCAGCATACTGAATCACTCTAGTCGCCGCGCAGTGCCCTGTAAATAAAAAAATTCTAGATTATTTCGTACAATCCAGGTCAAGCGTGCCAACTAAGGCCATGTCTCCATTAGGCTCACAGTGAGCCGCTCACTGTCTGCCTCCAGTAGGTCTATATATATTTTAAATGGAGTGTCCATTCAGCGCTTACTGTATGTACGCAGTTTGCGGCGTTACGCTTGCTGATTCATTCAGTGAGCAGCTGAGTCGCCGCGAACTATGCTCACGGTCGGCGGCCGAGAAGTAGCTTGTGCAGTGGAGAAACAAAAACAAGAAGCGGATCCCCGACACCCGCTGCACAACTACACGATGCCCGTAGTCCGCCTCAAAAGTCGTAAAAGCTTTCTGAGGTCAACTTCTCCCGCAACAAGCAATAACCCAAGCTCGGCAAGAGAGCAAGTGTGGGTCGAAAAATTCCCAGTCCCATCAGGATACGTCCCACCTGCAGAAACTCTGCCACCAGGACACAATCTGTAGTGGTCAACTTGGAAGTCGCTAAACCGTCTGCGAACTCAGGTTGGCCGCTGCAGAGAAAACATGGCGAGGTGGGGCTTCGCAGACCAGTTGCTAAAGCACTGTGACTGTGGAGCTCCATCTCAGAACATGGCGCACTTGCTCTCTTGTCCACTGTGCCCCTCCACCTGCACTGGCGACGATCTTCGTGAGGCGTCGAATAAAGCCATAGAAGTGGCAAGGTTTTGGGAGGAAGACATTTAAAAGCATCTGGTATTTGAACATTGACACGAAGAAGAAGAAGACGGTCGGCGGCTCAGTCAGCTCACTACGCCGACGGAACGAATTGAGTGAGCGACCGATACGCCGCTCAGAGTCGGTCGGCTCACTGTGAGCCTAATGGGGACATGGCCTAAAGCGGGCATCACAACATCCAATCTCTAAATACACTTCGGACTCAGGTTGGTTAGGGTTTCTCAAAGAATCCCAACCTGGTCTGCACGAGCGGTGTGATACAAACTATTAGGCGGAGAGCGAGCAGTTGGCAGCCCTACCTCATCGTATACCAAAAAGCCACCTATCTAGGTGAAATAAATGGAAAAGGTGAGCCTAAAAAACAGGGTTGCCTAGGCGCAACCTGGCAAGTTTTGTATTTGACTGTACAAAACTTATTTTTTTTAACATATTAAACTGTTAATTTTTTTACCAATTAGTGTACCAAGTAAGAACATAGTACATGCAAAAGTACTAATTAAGAAGTACCAAAACCAACAAGATTACCCCGCAGGTACTTATTGATTTTGGTGTGCGATGAGGTAGGGTTACCAACCGTCAGCTCGTAATCTATATGGCCCACCTAACATCATCTCCTGCGTCCATATTCTCTTGATAGGTTTTTAGGGTTCCGTACCTCAAAATAAAAAAACGGAACCCTTATAGGATCACTTTGTTGTCCGTCTGTCTGTCTGTCTGTCTGTCAAGACCCTTTATCTCACGAACGGGTAAAGGTATCAGGTTGAAACTAATACCATATATTAGGATCTATGAACCACACAAGATCTGAAAATTTCAATTTTTTACAACGACGCAATAAAAAGATATGGCATTTTATGTCCTCATCTCCATACAATTTATCCAAAAATGCAAAACCTACAGGGTACTTCCCGTTGACCTAAAATTATGAAATTTGGCAAGAAGCTAGGTCTCACAGTACAAATAATGGGAAAAGTCTGAAATCATTAAATATTTCAACTTTTCTCACAACTAATGGTAACCAATTGTGGTGAGCTCCCGTTTCAAGAACATTCATATAAGAGAGGGGTCAAGTTGGATGGTCGCTGAGGCGATTTTTGTTATAGTTCTATTTTAAAAACGGGAACACTTACAAACTTGAATATTGGTATGTTTATAGTGCATAAGCTTTAAAATAACAACAAATAATAAAATTTGGTCAAGCGCGTGTCGGACTCAAAAAATCTAGCACATTAACTTACTGAAATTTCAACTAATACAATTATGTTTATGTGGTGGTACGGAACCCTCAGTGCGCGAGTCCGACTCGCACTTGGCCGGTTTTTTTCGTCTTACTCTTGAATCTTCATTTCATTACTTCAATATTCTTCAAGATAATTCATTTTGGACCTGACATCAGTTTGCCCACTTATTAGTGAGGTCAAAAGCAAAAAACTTCTAACTTCCCATAAAAAGTAAGGTATAAATTAGGTAGTGACACATACATTTTGTATGAGAAGTTATAATTTCTTTTTCCGTTAGCAAAGTCCTAAAACAGAAGTTGTTGCTTATCCGTCCAAGTTATCACCTCACTAATAAGTGGAGCAGACAAAAAACTATCTATGGTTTTTCAAGTGATATTCAAAGAGAAAACGAGATGTCTCAGTAGATGCAGGACAATAATAGGATCAAGAAAAATCATGTGAGAACTTCTAGGCTGGAGCCCGGTGTTCAGGACTTTAGTATCACCTTAAGCACAGATTAAATAATAGTAAACTAACGTTTACAGATCCGACACTCCCAGGCGGGGGTACTGACAAATTTCAACCTTACGGTCTAAGCATAAAGTCGATACTTGCAGTGCACCTCTTAGGACACGTTTTTAAATTGCGGGTGATCGCGGACAGGTGGGCTAAAGCGATGATTTTGTCACTTTATGAGATACTGAGCGAGATGCAAGTAGACCTATTTTGCCGCCATAAGCTTAAGATGACATAAAGAAAAGTAAAATCGACTGCCTCACCAGTCGACTTCTAACGTCGCGTTGCATACCTAGAGTGAGGAGTGTCACAGGCCTGCCTTAAGTTACTCTATCACCGGTAATCGCTTTTGTTCGCCCAGAATATCACCATACATACATACATAACATCACGCCTTGTTCCCGTCGGGGTAGGCAGAGACCACAGTCCTCCACCTGCTACGATCTTGACATACTTCCCTTGCTTCCTGAACTTTCATCAATCCTCTCATACATGATCGTCGGTTTAGGGTACTTTTAACCTGGCCTTTATTCAGAACGTCCTGAATTTGGTCCTGGTACGTTCGCCGAGGCCTTCCCCTTCCAACGTTTCCATTCACTCTCGCCTTGTAGATCTCTTTCGTCAATCTTCCTTCATTCATCCTCTCTACATGACCAAACCATCTCAGCATCCCTTTCTCAATTTTAGTCACTACGTCTTCTTTTACGCCACAACGTTCTCTTATCACACTATTTCTAATCCTGTCACTCAATTTCACACCAATCATACTCCTCAACGCTCTTATTCCCACTGCATTAATTCTACTTTCATGCTTTTTCTGCCATACCCAGCTTTCACTGCCGTACATCAGTGTTGGTACCAAAACGCCTCCACCTATCGCCATGATATCACAAAATTCTATTTCAGATTTTCAGGCACTGTTTGGATATAATGGTGTTATTCAGAGCGAACAAGTAATTCTTCATATGGATTAGCTTATGGTGATACTAAAAAACATCTTCCAGACAAGTTCGGGTCTTACTACAAAGAAGTTAGACATCTGATAAAAAAAAAACGTACAAAATAACAGACTATGTCAGTTAATGCGCAGAAGTCAAGTCATAAGAAAATACGTCATTTTTGACTTCTGCGCATCAATGACATAGCCAGAGTTATTTTGTACGATTCTTTTGATCAAGTGTTCAACAGATGTTTAACTTTTTTGTAGTAAGACGGGAAAACTTTAACTAAAACAGACAAACTTCAAAATTTTAAAAAGGCCTCCTGAACACCGGGCCCCGGTCTGGAACATCTCACATGGTTTATTGTGATCCTCTAACACATTTCAGGTCTAGTATAGCGTGGCGTGGATAGGTTTGGCTCCGACGGTTTTTTCTGCTTGTGGGTGACAGGCGGAGAGCCAATGAACGATTCGCTCGCCTCCCCCCCACCTGCCGCACTCACCCCCGCGACAATTTTTTTGAGTTCTGCGCATTAACTAACGGTCATACCGCCAGTCGCACAGAGCATCTTTAAAGTTAAAACTCCTTTAAGTCTGTTGCTGACTGTTTTGTTGACAAAGAAAGTGACAGCAGTAGTTAGGTAGATTTAAAGGAGCTTTAACTTTACAGAGGCTTTATGCAACTGGCTGTTAGCCTAGCCAGTTATTTTGTACGACGTATATAAATAAATCTCATCATCCATCATCAATGGAGGGAGAGTCCTCCTTACTTACTCCTAAGTCCTAACCTAAGAGTATATAATATAATCTCTTTACTCCTGCATCTTCGTTTCTTTTCATTTCTAATATTTCAATAAATAATCTTCATGCCTTTTTAAAACCTCATCGATGGTCTCCCATGAGAGGTTTCCCAAAAAATTGAACAACTTTCCCAGGACGGCATCAAGCCGTCCCGTAGCGCGAAAACATTTCGAGTGAAATACTTAGCTTGCGCAAGAAAACACAACGATAGCGCGTTTCAGAGAGTTAGTAACGCCATCTAGGAGATGTAATAAGATGTACTTTTTATGTGAATAATTTTTATAACGTTTGTCGTTATTCTGCAAAGTATATTATTTTATGGAATTTAGACCGTTCCATTTTTGGGTTATATTGATAACTATGAAATTGCCGTTTTGTATGGCGAATTTTAAGTAAACACAATTTTCACTACTAACATTTTTGCATTTTTATTAGGAATTAAAAATCTAAATTTTTAATATTTTTTAAGCATGATTGGGAAAATATTTAGCTTACACAAGCTTAAATTTAATTTTCGAAAACATTATCTGTAAAAAAATTTAACAAATCTTAATGATGAAATCGGACGAACAATTTTCGAACCTATAATTTTATATATCAAACTAAAAATAAATACATTATTTTATGCTTAAATTGATAACCTTGAAGTCAACTTTCTAATTTAAGACCAATGAATTATGATCTCATTAATCTGTAAGAAAAATTTCGGCAATTTCATAGTTAAGGCGGTTGCTGGGTGGCAGCACCTTACTTTTAGAAATAAATTTATTACGTCGCAAATCCAAAACTTTTCAGTAGTATTGTTCGTTTGGCGGCAATATAGGGTAGTTATATATGTTATAACCTATGACATCATAGCTTAGCTTATCATTTATAGCTTTGTATTGGTAAAGTGCTAAAAGTGGCCGTTTTTGGCAGTTTTACAATACAAAGCTATTCACGATAAGCTAAGATGTGATGTGATGGATAATAAAATATAGAACTACCCCAAATTGCCGCCAATCAAACAATCCTTATTAAATGTTTTGTATTTATGACGCAATAAATTTATTTCTTAAAGTGGCAGCACTTCTGCTCAGCAACCACCTTAAAGACCTGTTATTACCCGTTCTGACACGCGCCCTTATTCAACTAATAATGCTTACCTTGGCTAGATACAGGTTGTTTTTAAATGCATGGAGAGCAGCCCTTTAGCGACGAAACCTCTGTTGCACAAAGGACATACGTAGGGCCGCGCACCGCTGTGATACCTGAAATGAAATGTTAGAATTTAGAGTGAGTTCCAAAACGGTAATAAATAACCCTTTGACAGCAGTCTGTGTCGACCACACCGATGGACGCTCAGAGTAAAAAACTATAGAGTCCGCCATATACATATTCTGTATGAGCTAGTGAAGTGTAAAGCGTCTCACTGTCGCCCATGCTAGTCGGTCAAAAAACTCAGTTAAGTTTTATAAAAATCAAGATATCCTTAAAAATCTAATGTTTTAGTATAAACTTTGTTTGCGAAAGTGAAAATATATCGTTTTTTACTTGTGAATTGATCATTAATACTAAGAACGGAAGCGTGAATAATCCGTAATAGCCATTTTATGCGTGATTTTGAACACCGTTTTTTTCCTGAATGGTAAGTGTTATCACCAGTAAAACTGTGGTAGTAGCATTTATTAGCCCCATGTCACATATTTCTCAGAGAGAAAGATAAAAATTTTACGTTTTTAGGATTTGAAAAAAATCCATACATTTCAGTATGGAGGTCCCTCGCAAGAAAGTGCTACGCTTATGGCTCCCTCCTTAGCAGAAAGAGCTGCTACTTAAACCTCCTTGGATGGACGTCATATAACACTATACTGCTGTCAGGGTAATTTTTACCCGATTCGGAACGCAACCCTAGTAAACATCTTGAAAAGGTGGCTATAGGTCGACCGCAATCTGATGAATAATAGTGAAATGCAAATTTAAAGTAAGCAACACTGGGGTAATTGGACTATAACTTCTTGATACTTTTTGTATTTGTGGTAGGGTAACGGGACCGTGCGACCGGCACCTTTGATTTTGCAACACGTCTGCATTGTTGAGTACCTACTATTCCGCAAGCCCGCAGCCGTGTGTGGGCGCTGTATTGAAAATTCACGCCACCGGTCTCACGGTTTCGTGGCCAGAATCTTAGCCTCCGACCAAAATAAAAGAAGTATAATAATTTATTGCTTTGTTATACAACTCGTAATCCAAATGTTCTACCAGATTTACGGTTGCCATTGAATTTTTCCTTTATGTGTGGTATAAAACGTTGCTTCTTGCCAAATTTCAAGATTATAGGTCGACTGGAATTATCCTTTAATTTTTGATTCCATTGCGAGTAGTTGCGAGTTTCAAAATATGCGGCTTAAATTGCTGTTTCTTTTGATTGGGTTGACATAGAAGTTTAAGTTTGTTACAGCTTAAACGTATTATAAACTTGAGTATTTGATATGAATTTTAATTTAGTACCTCTACGCGTTCATGAGGAAAAGGGTAGTAAGTTTAAAATTATTAAAAATATGTTGATTATATTATTTAACTAAAAATGTATGCTTTTCTATATCTGTGCTATAAGACGTTGCTTCGTACTAAATTTCAAGATTATGTGTTCACGGGAAGTACCCTGTAGGTTTTGATTCCCTTGAAAGTGTCGAAAACTGGAAAATTTGCGGCATAAACAGATGTATCTTTTGATCGCCTTAGCTTAGAAGTTTGATTTTTTTACAGCTCTTAGGGACAGTAGACTTGAGTATTTGATATGAATTTCAGTTTGATACCTCCACGAGTTCCTGAGAAAAAGGGTCGTGACAGGCAGACGGACAACAAAGTTCTGTTTTTTCTTTTGAGGTATGGAACCCTAAAAAGTGATCAGACGTGAAAGCCCGCAAAGTGTACATGAACCGCGGCGTTTGGCACGGATGACGAACTTAATGATTCTGAGCGCAGCCCGTCAGGCAGACACCGGGGCCCGGGCGGATAATAACCGCACCGGACGATACGCGTCATGTTACGCTTACTATAGAAACAAGTACTGACCGCGTGGCGGAAGACGCAAGCGGTAAAGAGCCGCACCTAAAGCGGACGCAGCGCAAGGCTACACGCGGAGCAGACCCTCATAAGTATCAAAACTAGTCAGCCCTACTTTATCCGTGGCGCTTTAAAATCGAAAATTGTGTTTTATTTATAACTGTTTCTTCACGAATTTAACGATAGACATTATAAAAGAAAAATCCTGCTCCCAATCGTTCAAGTTTTTCTGACATTCTTACTAAATATTTTAGTGTTTTCAAGTAAACAAAGAAAAATCTCAGTATTGTTGACACGACTCTTACTTTGGCAAGACATGTGTCAGCTCAACATTGCCATATGGAAATCTTCTTTTTATTTTTTATTCATGAGATTTTGATCTACCTATACATTTAATTTTTTTCTGACAGTTTATGGCAAAATAACTCAAAATCAAAAAGTAATGATTTTCTAATGCATTACATATTTCACAATGTTTTTTCTAAAATTAGACCACTTTCTCGTTCCTTAGCCTCACGGCATTAAAAATAAGAATTTCATTCGGACGCCATATAAATCACCGAGGTGACTTATCAATTTATTTTTTAATTACTAGGATGCTAAAGGAAGGAGACATACTTCGGAATATGTGTATAATAATAAAACTTTAATCTATCAGAAAAAAATAAATATTACCTACCATATTTTTAAGAAGTTTATAGTTATAGATAAGTTGGTTACAGTTTTTGTTTAAATTAAAGAACTTATATTCCATCCTATCTATTCGATAATCTCTGACTGGTTAGTAAATTGATTTCTTCAAGAGATTTTCATAGCGGGTAAAAGTGAGATTTGTATTTGCAAAATGAATATTGGTCCAGTGATCCAAGACCAATGGGGTCGAACAAAAATATTGTATGAATGAAAAATTTTACCAGCAAGAAATAGTTATTTCATATGCAAAGCAGCAAAATTGTTATTTGGCGCTAGTGCCTCGTATTGAAATCGAGCAAACGACGGATTAAAGGATGTCTAGGATTCAAAAGAAGAATCCTGAACATAGTGAGGGTTTCAAGAGACGCGAATTACTTTGCTGCCGAGCGAAAAACAAAATTTTTCAGCGAGGAAAATGCTGACGAACAGCTCCAGTACCTTATACCATAAATCATCATCACGTTCTAATTTCAAAAACCTTTTCCACGCTAGCATACAAAAATGACTTATACAAGATGTAATAAAAACAGCATACCGTTCGTGTATGACTAGTGTAGACCGCTGGGAGAAGGCCTTCCCGCAGTGTGGACATACGTGTGGCCTCTCGCCCGAGTGGACTCTCTCGTGAAGAGTCAAGTTGCATTTCTTCACGAAGCCCTTACCGCAAGTTCTGTAAAAGTAGCAACATACAAAAAAAAATAAAAGGTCCTAAGGAAATAATGAACATAATTTTTGTATAATTTGTACTTCAACGGATAAAATGACGTTTTATATGTCGTTTCGGTCTTATGCCATCAATATAAAACGCGAGTTTATCCGATAAAGTAAATATTTATGTGTAACACTCACGAGTCGTTTAGTGATAAAACTGTACAACTTTCCTCAATGAACATCTAGCTAGGTCGAATATCGGTCGTTCTGCGTTTAGGTCCTTCTGCGTTTAGGTCATTTTGCGTTTGGGTCGTTCTGCGTTTAAGTCAATTATTGGTTTTAGGTCATTATAATAATAATAATAATAATATTCATTTATTTCGGAAAAAAAACATCCATATGATTGATTTTATGATTATGCGTCGAGACGGAATAAGAATATAAATTGTTGTCCTCATATAGAAACTGCATCAGCTGATATCGCATTTTGTATCGGGGACAAATTTGGTTTTTCGTATTTCGACCTATGTTACTTGGGAAAAGTTGTTCAGATTCATGGGTAAATTCACTTCTGGCTCCACACGGGCGATAATGATGATTAGATTAGACTATTTCGAGATACAACACGGATACTCACTTGCAAATATTGGGCTTATATCCCGTATGGATACGGATGTGGAATTTGAGATGCTCTCGGCTGGATAGCGCCTTTCCGCATATATTGCAGAGGAAATTTCGTTCTCCTGTATGGGCTCGGAGGTGACGTCTGAAAATAAGATATTACCAATACATATTGAAATCACGTGATGAGCTGGTGCTTTGGAAATTAAAACTAATTTCAATTTTAATGCATAGAATAACGAGACGATAGAATGAATGAATGTCCTCATTATAATCATACGCTACAGACCGCGTATTATACCACTAAATGCTATTGATTGTTAATCTTATTTTACTGACTAAACAAAACATTTCAAGTTGCGCAACCCTGGATTTTAACCACTTTTTTAATAGTGCACTCTCCAGTTTGATGGCTTTTGGGGAAGACGATGCAGTAAGTAGAGTTGACTACGATCGCAAAAAGGGTTGTAAGACCCTTAGTTAAGATACGGGAACTGGCGAGCGCAGATAACACATGTGTTCGTACGCGCAGCCGTCTCCGGGTGGGTAGAACACATCAAGCTTGACACTTAGCACTTAGAACGTTTTAAATAAAAACGGTACTAAATTTAGTCCAATATATCAAGCTTCACGTGCTTTTGACTGTGCGTGTGCATGTCAACTTAACTTCCGGATAGATAATACAGAAATATAAACTCGATTGCCAATGTACAGCTTTTCATTTTACCCACCTTTTTTATTGTGCGCACCCGAATTTGGTGGCTTTTGGGAAGGCGAAGCAAAGAGTGGTGGACAATCGCAAACAACAAAGAGGTGTGAAACCCACCTAAGCGAGTTAAGATGCGCGAACTGGCGAGCGCAGACCGCACAGCGGAGTGTGAGCGCGCGCGCCGCCGCCTCCGGGTGTGCCCGCGCGCGGTGGGATAGCAGGTACCGCATGTACACGAACCCTTCAGGGCACAGATCACACACGAACCGCTTTTCGGGACCCGTAGACCCTTCCATAGGCTCTTCGCCCCATTTGTGTGTTAAACCTGCAATGTTACACAAATACGAAGATTTTGTACACGGTATTACAAAAATGATGATGCTGAGTTATTTTTGGACCCATAGCCAAATTTTAGTGCGTCACTTAGAACACGAATCCTAACATGCATACCTTGCGCCGGCAAGTTTCTCATTTTTTGATCCACGTCTCCTCAGGAAAGTTTCTCATGTACATATGTACCGAAACGAAAGGAGTAACATATGTACTAAAAGACTAATTACCATGTTTAAGAATCTGATGATGATTTCTGAAGTATTTTTCATTTATAAGGTCCGAGGTCTCTATAACCTAGTATATTCACTATGTTTGAGTATCTGTTGATGGTTTCTGAAGTAATTCTCACACAGCGCTCACCTATAAAGTCCGAGGTCTCTTAGTATTTATATATTTACAATGTTTGGGTATTGATGATTATTTCTGAATTAATAATTACACAGAGCTTACCTATAAGGTCCGAGGTGTCTATAACCCGGTACATTCAATATGTTTGAGTATCTGATGATGGTTTCTGAAATAATTCTCACACCGCGCACAGCTATAAGGTCCGAGATCTCTATAACCCTGTACATTCACTATGTTTGAGTATCTGATGATGGTTTCTGAAGTTATTCTTACACAGCGCTCATCTATAAGGTCCGAGGTCTGTAAAATGCTTTACCATGTTTGGGTATCTGAATTAATTTTTACAGAATGCTGAAAAATTAAGTATATTTACCATGTTTGGGTATCTGATAAGTTTCTGAAGTAATTCTCACAGAGCGCACACCTGTAAGACCAGTCTTCATAATGTTCTATACACTTACCATGTCTGAATATCTGATGATAGTTTTTGAAGTCATCATCATCATAACATCCCATGAAACGTCCACTACAGGACAGGGAGCTCCCTCTAGAGTTCTAGCTTTTGCTGGAAAAATGTAGAGGGGAAGTACCATAGGCACCTCGCTTGTTAGCGTTACGGCTGGCACCATGGTCTGCGGTTGTAGGTGACCGCAGTAAGTAAGATGTCAAATTCAAAGGAGGATGCTGCAGCCCATCCTCCAGTTTATAACCCTTAGTCGCCTCTTACGCCATCCACGGGTATGTAAGGTTTGGTACTATTCTTTGCCGGCACCACACGGGTTTTTGAAGTAAAAGGGATTATTCCTGGGTCGAAAACTAAATAAAATTATGTTTCCATCTACAGAAGACATTTGCAGATTTGCTGAAAACTAACCATTGAAAATTTTGTGTGCAGTTTTAAATTTATTTAATTAACTTTGTATGGGTGCCTTCGAGTGCTAGGTAGCTAACCTGTAAACTGGAAAATCCAACCTATCGAGCGCAGATCTACGTTATCCTATTGGTTGGAATTTCCAGCTCACAGCTGCGGACAGCACTGGTGGAAAAGCAGCCTTAGGGCTAAGAACTCTATGAACTTGTATTAAGCGACTATTTATTTACTTGTTTATTTTTGTGATAAGCCCGCCCTTGTATATGTCCTTTATTATTGTAATTTTATTTTTAATTTGTGTGCAATAAAGAATATATATATATTTACCATGTTTGAGGATTTGATGGTGATTTCTGAAGCCCTTCTCACAGAGTGCGCACCTGTAAGGCCTGAGATCTCTTTCCCAGTGCCTCTGCCAATGTGATGCCCACAAGTCTTTCTCTACCCGCTGAAAAAAAGATTGTTTAACAAATATGTATCAATAATATTAATAATGCGGCATTGGCTCTCTTTAAAGGGTTACTATCGGTCTCTTTTGAGGGTCGGCAGAAAAATGTTAAATTGCAATGATTTGAACGAAATGTAAGTATTTGGATTTTAGGGCGAAAAGTCGGTCTAGGTCTCGTGTCTGGGAATATTCGTTTCTTCCGTGCAATTCAGGAAACCCTACAGCGCTAACTGATGATCATATACCACTTAATGCTATTGATTGTCAATCTGCTCATGTTATATTTTGCTGACTGAACAAAAAATTTCAAATTGCGCACAGGCAACCATGGTTTTTACCCACTTTTATAATACACACCTTAGTTTGGTGGCTTATGGGAAGGCGATGCAGTAAGAAGAGTTGACGACGACCGCAAATGATTGAGTTGTAAAACCCACCATATCAATATTGCGACATTGGCTCTCTTTTAAAGGTAGCTGTCCTACAAGAAATTGCAATATGCTCATAAGCGGCTCTAATGTTTTGTATTAAATTTACAGTATTTGAGTTTTGGGGGCGAAAAGTCGGTCTAGGTCTCGTGTCTGGGAAAATTTGTTTCCTCCGTGCGATTCAGGAAACCCTACAACGCTAACTGATGGTTTTGTCGAAATTTATACAAAGCAGAGCTCAATACTGAATATATTCATTGCATCCCATGATTATTACAAGCTCGGTCCACCAGGAAATTTTTGAATTTATTTACCTTCTGGCAGCGCGTACACTTAATAGGATCTGTATCGGGAGGCGGCGGCGGCGGCGGTGGTTCCTTATCTTCAGTGGAAGTCGCGTGGTCTCTGCAACACAACATCGTCATAATCACAAAACTACTGTTCTCTGTAACCTTCGTCTTAAATACTTTAGTACTTTCCAGACAGGTCATAATAGCCTCAGTTCCTTCTAGACCTTGTTCTTAATTACCTGTTTCCTTAAAACCCAGGTCTTAACTATTTAATTTCCCCTATCAAACCCAGGTCTTACTACTCAGTTTCCTTCATACCAGAGTTTCACCCAGACACGGTTCTTACTTTCTTAGGTCCCTACAGACCCAGGTCTTAACTATCTCAGTACAACGAAGACTTTGATAAATTTAAGCAGGAACTTAGGCAGTATTTAATTAAAAAGGCATTCTATTCTCTACCCACCCCGACGGGAAAAAGACGTGATGTTATGTATGTATGTATTCTATTCATTGCAAGAACATTATAACAATCGTTTGTATGCGCAGTTAGGTTGGGAATAGTTTGAATTTAATTCAGTTTTAAGTGTGACATTTAATTTTATTGATATTTTATTGTTGACAATTATTTGATTGAAATTGTATTCGTGTATTCATTAATGTTGCATGCCATAGTTTAAGGCAGACCAAAGAGAGACAATCTTAATTTTTAACGACGTATGTATACACCTGTGTATCGCAATAAAGAAATATTCAATTGAATCAGTATTTTACAGGTCTAGGTCTTAACGACCTAGGACTTAACTATCTCAGTAGTTTACAGACCCAGGTCTTAACTACCCCAACCACTTCTAAACCCAAGTCTTCCCCTCTAGATTCAGGAGCAGGACCTACCTCAATTTCTTACAGAACCTACGTCATACTATATATATATTCTATCGGACCGATTTCGGTCATGGCATTGGCGACTGTTTCAACTCCTTTGTAGATGGCGTTCATGTGCTCGCATGTGGCTTATGTAGCCAATCTTATTGATAAAGGCCCCCCCGCATTGCAGGCACGTGAGCACTCCATTAATATAATTATAACTGATCGCTACAGGTGGACGGGCTTTCAGTTCTTCGCGTCTGGCGTCAAGCTCAAGACAGCGATTAATTTCAAAGATTTGTATTATGTCTCTTGCTAGTGATCTCCACTGGACACGATCCACAGCCCTGTGTTCCCACTGCGAGGACTAAGCTTACTTGTAATGTTGCAGCATTTCCATCCGACTGTAGCAAGTGACGAAGCAGACACAGCAGTGAAACTCTACTGGCTCCAGCTTAACCATCTTAGTTCCCTCCAGGTCCAGATCTTCGAGTTCTTGCTTCACATCCACCTGGAAACATCCGAATGTTCTTAAAAAACCACTTAATTTTAGCTTTTTTGTTAATTTTTGTTGCAAAACTTTCGCCCTCTCGTTCCCCCAACTATTGCGGCCTTGAGCAAATTTCCACCAACCACGTCTATAAAGTTTTCTACAGCCACCTTTCCTTTCGGCCCTTGCCCACTTACTTTTGTATACCATTGGATCTGGTAGGTAAAAAAATCAGTATTCAAAATACTGTAGGTACACGTTGCACAAAATAACTTTGGCCCTGTCATTGATGCGCAGTAGTAAAAAAAGGGCCATTTTTTTCTTCTGCGCATCAATGACAGGGCCAAAGTTATTTTGTGCGTCGTATATAAGCGTGTGAACATCATTCCATCCTGATGTCATTCTAATCAAGAAACATTTTTTCAACTTTAGTGAAATAATAAATAATAATATAAATTAATTAATAACCATAATGACAACTTTTGTGCAAAGTCCATCTGGGGAAGTACCACCCCCTTGTTTTTTTCTGCCAGGAAGCAGCAGTGTTTGCACTGCTGACTTTCGGTTTGAAGGGCAAGAGAGCCAGGGAAATTGCTGGCACATGAGACACGCCATCTTAGTTCTAAGGGTGGGCAACGCACTATGCTCTTGTTACTGTCAATTATACTACTAATAAAACAGTGGGCACTATGGGCGGTGGTGACTACTTACCATCAGGTGGCCCACAAGCTTGCTTGCTCACTTGTTACATAAAAAAACAGGATGGGGGAGAACTGCTATGTCAAAGATCCTATGAAGATCCCCAAACGGACGATCGGTTGGACGCCCTAGATACCGATAGGCCTATGCAGTTAGCGCAAACTTGCGCCAGGCGGGTGGCTGGTAAACTACTGCATCATATCAGGACCAGTCATTCTCGTCCAGGCCAAGATCACTTCTGGATGTGTAAGTGTTTACACATTTTGCAGCCATGACTCTAAAACACTGGTTTTAGAGTATATTTGACAGAAAAAAATTACACACAAACTTGTCTTTTCTGACAGCTTTAGCTGATTACTATTATTATTATTAATATAGCTGCAAAATGTGCTGGAAAGCGTTGGCATTGACTTGTGAAACGGATTATAGTTAATACTGTGGAAATGTGGTACCTTAACATCAGGCTGTGCTGGGTCTAC
Source organism: Athrips mouffetella (assembly GCA_947532105.1). Classification (NCBI taxonomy): domain Eukaryota; kingdom Metazoa; phylum Arthropoda; class Insecta; order Lepidoptera; family Gelechiidae; genus Athrips; species Athrips mouffetella. Next base: position 13,815,979 of record OX383981.1, on the reverse strand, counting down.
AACAGTCAACGCAGTCCCTTCTGGCAAAGCTCTCATCAGCATTTCCCATTCTTTGAGGTCCTTCTTATGTTTTTTCTTCTCTATATTGCCGTTTGACACCTGAAAGTTTGCATAAGAACTTCCGTAGCACTACTACAATGACATACTGGAAGAATTAAAAATAAAACGTAGTTATTTACGCAATAAGGGGCACAATTTCGCATAAATTGCTATACGATTTTCATAAATTTTTCTGTTTTCTCAAACTATGAAAAACTGATATAGCTATCAAATGTTAAAATTTGACAATGCCAATCGGCCATGCCTAAGCTTCCAATGTTAAAATGTTCAAAAAATTTGTTAGTTATTTAAACATCGTTTTATTATCATCAATGGACTTGATCTTGACTTTGGACTAGCCTCAAGCTGAGGATGGTGAAAAGGTTGATGATGGTATGACTTGCATTTGAGAAAGATTGTGAATGAGTCCATTCAATATTTATTTGTATAGGGGTTGAAGGTTTGCAGGTTATCTTATACAGGGACAGTGTACCAAAAACTGAAAGGCTGTTCACTCAATGAAACTGAACAACTTTCCCAAACAAACATTTCTGGGAAATGAAAAGTAGTTTTGACCTCCCCATACAATTGCTCACTCTGGTCGAACAGTTTGTATGGAGAGGTAATTTTTTTTCATAATTTCCCTAAAACGTTTCTTTGGGAAAGTTGTTCAGCTTCGTTTACCGAGCACTCTCTTTCAGTTCTCGGTACACCATCGCATCCCTTGTAGTTGTAAACTTGTTCATTACACACAGAATATGTTATTTTAGAGTAGAATCATGATTCTTTTAGGAAAAACAAAAAGTCACAAGTAAAGGTAACAGCCAATTAAGAATTACCTTTGTCTTTTTATTTTTAGTCTTCTTTTTCTTGAACTGCATGAGTGAAATATCATCTTCACTATTATCTGACGGCAAATTTGAATCCCAAAAGTCATCTGCACCGGTATCTTCAGTTTTAACAACCTGAGAATCTACTTGAGGTTTTGGTTCCTGTTTTATTTTTATATTTTGATATAATGGAACATCAGTAGTAGTTTCACTAGGTGCTGGTTTTATATTTGACTCTGTTTGAGTACTCTGATCACAGGTAATTTTTTTCAAGTAATTTGTATTACTAATTTCATTTACATTCTCATTTTGAACATTCTCTTTGGTGGAGTTGCTAGGCAGTTCATTGGTAAAGCAACCAGGTTCTGTTTGTTCAATTTTATGGATGATCGGCAGCGGGGAAGGAGAATAATGGGTGAGATCCACTGAGTCTTCTATTTCTACTGCTGTTGATATCAAAACTGCACGAAGCCTAAAATTGAAAAAAAAAATACATTTATCATTGTAAGCCCTGTTTGTAAGCAATAAAAAATAATTATGCTTTTACTGTTTGGTACTTTATTATAGGTGCTAAAAATCCAACTAACCGCTAAATTGCATCGCGAATGAAAATTAATTAGTAGCAAAGATATAGACTACAGAAATAATAAAATAGGTAATAAAAATGTGATAGAAAAGCTAATAGATATACCTGTTCTGAACTTCAATTGTTTCGTTGCAAAATTGGTAAAAATCGTTAACTTTGCAGCTACACCGGTCACAGATCTTCTGCGGCAGCCGGTCGTTCTTGAACACCTGCAAAACAGAAATAATTATAACCGATCTCATCGCAAATTCTTGTAGGTTACAACATAACAAAACAGTATCAGTCTACCTTGATAGGAAGATATAGTGACATCTTCAGGTACAACGCATTCTCTTCATCAAAAATATAATTATTAACGAATCTATTTGAGCAACACAGTCTACATATTTCTTCCATAATTACAAAATTTTGTATTCATCGGCTACGAGCGTTCGTAGGTAAATCTTGTGAAATGACAAGTCGGCCATTTGTCAAATATTGACCTTCCACATTGTGTTGCCAGTTTTTAGGTTTATGCTAGGCGGTACTATGACGGACCCAAATTCAATGATTAGATTTATATATATTAGTAGGTGTGTATGTATGTCTGTCTTTGGGGGTGGGCGGAGACGGGCCGGTGAAACAGGGAGCTGCGCCAAACTTTTGATTAATGAATACAATGTTTGTAAAGTTACCTTACCTACTTCGAAATGTAAATATTCAGTAATCGTGAACTTCTATCACCTGGTGATTATGAAATAGATTATGAGAATTACAAAGGTGATCTATCTTATAGTTGGTCGAGCACAGCATGGAAGTGTAGGACCTAGCTACCCTACTGTATCGATTCTGGAACTAACTACAGACAAACAGAGAATAGAGTCTGCATCGCTCCTTAAATCCCACAATCATTTATTTGTTATTAATATTATGCAGCTTGCCACTTAGTCTTTCAGTTTTTATTGATGCATCTCACAGTACCGTAGATACGTTATTTATACAGTCTGATAATGTTAAATTTTAAGAAGTAGATTTAGGTAGAGCTTATTTATTAAGTGAACAAAGAACTCAATGAGTTGAAAGTTATAAAAAAAGTAAACGAGACAAGTCATTTATTTGTGCGAAATCCAGTTGGAAAGACTTGCTTTGAACACACGAATAGCAAAAGTACGTAGTAGTAAATCTCACCCTTTTTTGGTCTATCTGGTAAACAACAGTGGTTTCAGAAACTAGGATTCCCTTTCTAATTTATTTTAACGTCAATACCTAATTTAGACGATGCTATGATTCCTTAGGGGAAGGTCAGACAGTCTCGTAGCCTGCCGCACCTCTTCTATCTGGCCTTCGCCTTAGGCGTAGGCCAGACAAGCGGTGCACCGTACTCTTCTGTCTGGCTTGCTTTTTTTTTTTGTAGTGGACTCCTGTTGTTAGCCCTATTGGCTGTCACAACTTCACCGGACGGTTGGGGAGCGGAAGGCTCTACCCAGAATAAACGCGATAGGCTACAAGCCTAAGAGCGCCCCGCGGGGCTCGGACCTCGGCCTAGATTGTTGCCGGGGATTGGAGAGAAGCGGCCTGGAATATGCCTATAGTTCCCAAAGCATGGGAATGAACTGAAACGGGGGTGACCACGACCCCGCCGGCGGGGACGGGCATTCGAGCTCGCGGATGTGGAGTGTAGCCTATTGTTGACTTTATTGATGTATGTCGTGATGGCGTCATCAGGATCGGAAAGGACGTTCCTAGGACGCCTTTTGAATTTACAAGTAGGGTGGGGGAAATAGTCTGCTGCCTGCCCCACCAACGGATTCGGGTGGTGCGGCGCAGAGTCGAAGTAACGCCTAGCTGCGTCTTGAAAGAACTTTTTGATGGACGGAAGGCCCAAGTCAGCGTGTAATTCACGGTTGCTAAGGTACCACGGAGCCCCCGTGGCACGGCGCAGGAAACGGTTTTGGAGGACTTGGAATTTGTTCAAGTTAGAGCGGGCCGCGTGGCCGAAGGACACACAAGCGTAGGTCATGATTGGCCTGACGCAAGCTGTGTAGAGCCTGACTTTATTTCGGAGGGAGAGTTTACTCTTAGGTCCTACCATAGCATGGAGACGGCCGAGCACAAAGGCGGCTCGGTTGCGAACTGTTTTGATATGCACGTTAAACGTGAGCATTCTGTCTAAATGGACACCTAGGTATTTGACAGATCTTTCCCATGGGATAGGTCGGTCGAATAGCCTGATGGCACTGGGTGGTTCCTCTCTGGAGAAGCGGGAGAAGAAAATAGCTGAGCTTTTGTCCGGATTCACCTCGATCCTCCATTTCCTGAACCAACTCCCGAGGGAGTCGATTGCGTACTGGAGGGTCCGGTGAATTCACCGGTGATGGCGAAAGGAGGCGTAGATAGCAGTGTCGTCTGCGAACAGAGCGAGCTTTGCATCAGTGGGCATGGGAATGTCGCTAGAGTACAGCGAGAACAGTAGGGGAGAGAGAGCTGAGCCTTGCGGTACTCCAGCTTGGATGGGGTGGGGTGTCTGGCTTGCGCCGCCGCGTCCCCTTTATACATTTTGTATGCAAGTGAGTTTGGAGCGGCGGTGCATCTCACGGCGTAAGTACCTGCCGGCGTACTTGTATACAAGATGAAAGAAGAGGAGCAGAGAAACTGACCGGCGCGTCTGTCTTAGTTAAAGAGTTAGTGGTAAAATATCTTTACGATCCAAGTTTAACATGCAGCATCAGTTTATATATACATTCTAACCTACAAGATGATTAAGCATGGTGTGACGTAAGCGTCACCAAATAGAATACCTAATTGAAGTGAAGTGAGTACTTTTAATTTGCCGAATCCGACAAAAAAAATTACAACAGGAACGTCTTTTCATCATAAGTAGAAATACCAGGTTGGCCATTTATAAGCAGCTTAAGCAAATCTTTAAGCCTGGTGGGCTTCAGAATAATTACAGCAGAATCATTTGGTTGTAACTTCCTGAAGCGAGGCTGTTTTCGCGCGATAGGAGGCGATAAAACCGTCGACTGCTACTTATCTTTATCGTGCGCCTTCAACAAATAAAGTGTAAAAAACGAGATAAAGTGAGTACCATTGGTAGCTGACGATTGACGTGAATCCTAGTTTCAAATCTTTCTGATGTTGATAGTCCGATAACAAAAAGACCAAGGGACATCATAGGAAATCAGCGATGTACCGTTTCCAGAAAGATTTCATTGTTCTCGGGTATATTTCCGGACACATTAGAAATAGGCATAGCCAGCAAATAACCCTAAATTAAAACATATGAACATTTAAAATTTTACAGGAAACACACCAGTTACGAATATACCTACTGGAAAAAATATGGATATTTCCTGAGGCCTATCGGTAAAGTGGATATATTTCATTAGGTATAATATTTTGATCATGACGTTTGACCAATATTCAGCCAGATGACAAAAAGAAAGCAAAAGACTGTAATTTTGCACCAAATAAAATCAATTGTGAAGTTTTGACATGAGTTTAATGGTAGTGATTTCATTGTATACAGAATTCAAACTTTTAACCGAAGCCTGTTACGAAAAATATTTACAGTGTGAATTTCAATTAGTTTTGCTTCCAGAGCCCAGTGATTCTACTCATGAAAAAAAAGCAACTTTCGGGAAATTTTTCCTTCAGGCAAATTGCTGTTATCATGAGTTGAATCCCTGGGTTGCGGGCGGGAGCAAAATTAATAAAATTCACTAGGTATATAAGATGCTTCCTTATCAACTGCATTCTTTTGAGTATGTTACTCGAACCATATAACTGAACAACTTTCCCATACGATAAAAAAAATTTGATCTTCCATTCAAAATCAGTTGACGCAGTTTCTACGGAGCATGGAATTCCTTTTCGTATTTTGACTTTTGTTCTTTTTGGAAAATTGTTAAGTTTTATGGCCTGAGCTATATGCTCAAAGAAACGCAGTTGATTAGGACGCACCCTTTATACCAAAGTTTTCTCCATGCTCAGTTGCAAACTAAATTTTTCCTTGATTACCGGCTAAAATAATACAATATAAGGTGTGGTAAAGGAAAATACCTAGCTGATACCAAATAATGAACAAAATATGTTAAATAATTAAGTTATTGTTACAATTCATAAAATCAGTGCCGTACGATATCGTTCCTTGCAGTTGGAGCTAGCCTTCAAAGTAAGCCCTTCAAGTGTTAACAAGAATTATGCAAAGCCATTATTAGACATGTACTACAAAAATAATCAACCCAATTGCTTTTGTAAATTAAAAAAAAGCTGCTTGAAACGCAATGGCACTCAATACCTAGCTTCAAAATTCAAGATTATTATTTGGATTTAGATCTAAGCATTATATTTATTAATAATAATCACAATAACTGATAACGATCAAGACTGAATATTCATAGTAAGAGTACTATCTTTGTTGGCTTTTATATCCGATAGGAGTGGTGCCTCGATATCAAGACATCATTCTAGGTACCTATTGTTTTGATAAGGTATGTTAAGATAAGAATATTGTTTAATTGAAGGCTCTTTAGAGAGATCATACTTGTGCCTGCAGTAGATATTGTGTCTATATTCTTGTTATAAATCCGACTCATTCAATTAATTTGAAATAAAGATCTTTGTCAGTCTTGAAATATAGTTTAGCTGTAGCACATAGCGTTACATAACGCATTTCCAAAATGGGTCTAACGTTTATCATTTTGCTATATTTTCGCGAAAAAATACTGTCAACAATATTTGTAAAGTATCTTACAATCATCTATCAGGAACCTGCACGATAAGGAATTGGAAACTAGGTCCAGGTGTGGCCGCTATCTCTTGCTGATAGCAAACAAGTCAAAATCACCAAAGAAAAAGTACAAATTTGAGACTGCACCGCTCCTTAAATTATTATTTAGCATGAGATGGTACGCTGGAAACATATTATCAAAAGAACATCGTGTCCAACTCCTTAGTAGCTGAGGGAAGAGAGAGATTTCTGCAACAAGCCCATGCTATCTTTGGGAAAACGGCAAAGAATAACTAAGAATGACCAAAAACTACTGTACTTTAAAGACACATTTCCAACATTCTACAAATGAAAAACTAAATCAAAATCGTATGCGGTTTTCATCATCAAGAGTGTGTTTCGGAGTGAGAAACTCTTGCCCAGCAAGCCCATGTATTAAGGTTAGGTATTAGTTAGGAAAAAAAAACATGTCATGAATAGAATGCTGTAAAGTTTCAAAGGCCAACAGGTATCTTTTGTCGTTTTTCTGAAACAGAATAGGTACGTGCAAACAAAAAGGCCATGTTACTAGTCATCTAATTCATGCCTATGATCTCCTCTACAACCTACATGCTTTAAGTTAGAAACTTTTTATTAGTCTCAACAGAATATTTCTTAGTTTTCAATGTACCTAGCTCACAGAAGCACGCGATGACGCGACATCAACCGCGAACTCAGCAACCTTGAAACATAGTGAAGCCCATGAAAATCGATCCTTAAAACTTGAGAGTCAACTTTGTAATCGAGTGAAACGGCACACACGCTGAACTCTGGTTTAACTTTAACCCACATAACAAAGTTCAATGTAAACACAATACGAAGTTTCCAAGTTCCAGTTCACGGCCGCGCAGATGCCCCCTCACCCCACTGCCAGGGTGGGACCCCGGTACCCTTCTCGAACCAGCTCCCCCAGCGCTGCCACCTCGATTTGTTTCAAACAATCATCTGGGATCTCAGACGGCGGCGTACCTACCTACCTACTCGTATCAATCTTCAAGACGACATTTTGGGATTGCAGTGGAGCATAATACCTATCTTATTTAATTGAGTCATTGTCGTAGGTTATTTCGGAAGGTAGGTAACTGACAAAAAGATGACCTAACTACTTGGTAGATATGTCACCTTCGGCAATGTGTAGGTATAATTCAGCATTCTATACAATTCGAAATTCCCTAGACAATGTAAGAAATGCCTGAAATGTGGTAGTGTATAAAATATTATTTATTTCATACTTCGCCTCGGCATTCTATAGAATGCCAAATGGGCAGCTGGCTGTCTATGTGATATGTGAAATATAACTAATCCTAACCTAATTTAACGAAACCCAACGTACCCAACCCAACCTGACCAAACATTGATAAATACAGACCAAAATGTACCACATTGCTGCTGGACCAGCAGGAATTATATATTATAGACTTTCAAATATGTTTTTGTTTTTTTTAATGTTTGATGCCTAGATGAAGTATGAAATTGACGGCAATATTTTAACTTTTTCATATATTGCCTAAACATTGTATAGAATGTACAGATTGCCATTGCAACAGATACATCAAAATAGGGCTCGTAAATCTAGACTAGATAGCCACCAATGTTTCCATAGTCTACTTCTTTAGATAAGCGGTATTAATGCTAAAAAAGCCAACGCTAGGAAAAAGTTTACAACCCAAACTCATCTTTTGGCTACCTGCATTGACCGGGAATCGAACCTGGAACTTTAGGCATAGCGTCTGACTGATCTGTTACCTATTTGGCGCTTTAATTACAAACTTTACCTAAGAATCATTTCTCAGTTTTTGATAAATTACTTAAACTTCTATCCTTACAATAATATCAACTAGCACACCTGTCTATAGCAAGCACCTCGCCTTATCAAATGACACCGTTTGATACGAGCTCCTTCTTATCTGTCATGTCGAAATTCCACGTATCACGTATCCCAGTTTAGACTGTTTGCAACGACATTTCACATTATTGAGGTGAGTTCTAGTTGCCCTATTTATGCAAAATTGTAACTGTAGAGCCCTTTATTGTACTGTGCTAGCTGAGTGTACGAACAAAAATAAGTGCTTACGCAAATGTTAACTTAGGTGTTTTGACTTTTATTGTTTTTTTTTTAAATTTAGTTATACTGAAATTAATTTATTTTTGAATCGATTCACCTTTAATTAACAAAGATAAGATTGTAATCGTCTAACAGGTATTTTTAATTTTTTGTGCTGACTCCACGTTGGTATCTGTGCTTGTGTGTTGTGTAGTTGTTTGCTATTCCATTGTAGAGATATAACGTAATAAAGGTGTATCTTTACAGCAAACAAAGCTAGTTTAGTTGAAATGCGCCAGAGTGGGAGACAATAGACGCCGCGGGACGGTGGCGAAGCCCCGCGCTTAGAGGCTCCAAACTTTGGCGGCAGCAGCTAGGACGTTATCGCCGCCCCTACTGATTGGCGGAGTGAAGTGTTTGCGTGGTTGATATGAACGGCCAATCGATTCCCCTCCCTTATCACGATTATGGTGGACATTCGTACCTCGTGTCGTTCCCGATATCGTATCTGAAGATATCATCGAAGGTATAAATATGAGCCCATCGATCGATCGGCTCTCTATCGGTGTTTGCGCTGTGATTAGAACAGTGAAGCCAGTTTAAGTGAAGAATTCTCCTGGGTCCTCCTTGTTTCGGGTAATTGTATCGTGGGAGTCACTGTTTTTCGGTGTTGTTCTTATTTGAGTGTTTCTATTTGAATTCTCTTTAACGTTTATTTTGAAGTGCCAACGTGGCACGGTTCACGTTACTATACTCGCGACCGCGACTCATAACTGAAGTGTAATTTTTTGCAATTTTATAGAGTACGAATCTAAAACACAACTATCAATTTTGGGGAGAAATTAAAGTATTCATACAATAGTATTGATACAAAGATTACGTAATACCATATGGTGGCCCAATGGCACATGTGTTCAAGGCGTGTGATTCGTTGGCTACAATACCGTGAATTATCCTCATTGAGCGATACAATTGTAATGGGTAATATTTGCCGAGCTATGTAGGATCACTGACGCGACAGGGAAAAGCGGTGCTCTTATCAGAAAACGTTAGCCGCACCTTTTGCGAGCGGTGATAGCGCGCGGCGTATCGAGCAAGCCGCGATTGTCACAGCAGTGGCAGTGAGCACACGCGTGCGAGCATCATTTATTCACAGTAAAAGGTTTTTTCTCTTTTTCAGATTATCTGCATATGACGCTGTGTTTCAGTCACCTAAAGGCTCCACGTCTGAGTTGGACAGGGGATCTCGACAGTTTCAAGTAGTACGCTGCCAGATCTATCTTTCCAGCTCACGCGTGGAACCGCCCCATCACGCGAGTTTCAATTGAACGTGCACGGAACAACAGAAGATATACATCGTAAAAGCACACTCAACGAAAGAAGAACAGAACATTGGCGTAAAGGACTAAGTGGAGGTGTGATCTCTTCACTTTTTATGCTTAAAGTGAGATTCAACTCCTCCAACTTAACCCTGAACGCAAAGACTGCAAATAGTGAAGAAGGAAGTTAAATTGCTTTAAAAATACTGACTCACAATATAACAAGGAATTACTGTATTTTTTTCGATTTTAACAATTTATGGATAAGAAGATAGGCAGGTTATTTTCTAATTTACAAGTATAGGTAGTTCCTTACCTACTTTGTAGAAAAGAATCTGATACTATTTAAGTATTCCTAAGTTAAATAGTATCAGATTTTTTGTATCACACCACCCAACTTATGATAAAAGTAACGGTCATGTTGATAATAATAAATGTCCAAGTTATCACTGTCACGTGTTTTTTTTATCTTTTTCCATAACGCACCTTGCCTTTCTCAAATGCATGACTTCATATAATTACACAAATAAAGGCTGCAACCATTTAGAAATGAAATGAATTGCATAAAAGTTAAGGAATTCACTCTCATTTACACTACAATTAAATTAAATACCTAGTACCTACACATTTGTTTGAGCGTAGTCAAGTACAAACTGAAAAAAAATCTAGTTAGTTCCGTAGTTTACGAGATTAGGTGCGTACTAAATTACAACGCATTTAATAAAACAAACGCAACTCAAAAATAAAATTGAAAATTTTGATTAAATTAGTAATAATTTGTGGAGATAGTTCACACAAATTCCAATAGGTGACGCTATTACTCACGGGACGATAAGAGTACTATGAAAGACCCAAAACCGCGCAGACGAGTGTGAAGATAGTAACAAATCAGAAAAAAAATCACAACACCCAAAACAAAAAATAGGCAAAAAAATGTTGGTAACACTGCGCTAAAAAAGCTTGCAAACTTCACGCACCTAACCTGCGCTGGACATCGACTCGTCCGTATCTCTAAACTCTGGGAAAATGTATATTGATTTTTCAAAGAAAAGTCAACCGATGTAACAAAACACCGTCCGCGGAGTGTTTATAAGTGAATTGTGTGAATGTGCAGTGTCGACAAGATGGTGCGACAGTGTTCCTCGGTTCGTTCCGAGTGAGATTGGATAGTGTGCGTCGCTGGCCGGAGCCCGGCCGCGGGCAGGCCCTGGGCGCCATGGACGCCGCCGCCGACCCGCTGCGGGCCGCCAGGCCGTGAGTATCCCGGCCCACACGGGCCCGGGCCTACATATTATACCCGTGGATTATTTTGGTCCGCGCGATTGCGAAACGTCGAGCTCTCGCTCGCGCGGACATTCTCTCGCTCTTGGCGTCATGGCCTCCGCTCCGCGTTGCGCCATTTCGAAACGGTCGCATCGCGAGGCGAGGACACGGCGACACGGGCCGAGCAGAGCGATAGCGATCTTGCAGCCGCAGCGCGCCCCTCGAGCGTGACCACTGCGCTCGCAGCACCACGCTCCCCGGCGGCCTGGCCCGCTCCGCTCCGTGCATGAATGACTCCCGTCCGCTCGTAAATCAGAGCCGTGTTTACAGTTTTTGCGGCTGCAAGACTCGCGCTCTTTGTCTTGCGTTCGATCCGTGCATAAGTGCAACACGCGCTACAGTCACCGAAGGCTGCACTCAAACAAAGCACTTCGCTGTACAATCATTACCTAAAACGTTACAACCCATTTCTACGTGATTTCTTCTCGCAATTGTCGCGTAATTGTACTCGATACATTATCAATGTGTTTGGAAACAAATTTACTTGTCAATTGTCGATTATTGTGTATAGTTTGAGGTTATAGTGGAATTTGTTGGTGTGTATTAGCATTGGAGACCTCCTCACCGTTCCATATTCACTCTGAGAGAGAGATCTATCCATGTGGAGTGATATAAAGGTTCCATTTAGTGTTCACAAAGTGACTGGGTCATTTTTGTCCCATGTGATGTGCAGTGAGTGTAAAATTGGTCTTTTAGAGTTTCCTGTGTATTGGACCTTGCAGGATTCTATTGGATTTCTCTCTCTGCGTCCAGACCTGGATTTGAACCAGCCCAATGTTCAGGTGAAGTTTATACTTTATTATGAAGGAGTTACATCATTTAATTTCAGTTGTATCGTCACATGATTGCATTACAGGTTTCACAACACCTCCATACTTGATTGTAGGGAGTGTTTATGTACTAAATACTCAAACAGTCACTAATAAAACATATTAGGAAGGAAATTATCTACTTAAAAACAAATCTTTAATTTTCTTATATTGTTGCTTTGTTTACATCTATAAATCATCTGTAACTCTCAGAACAAAAAAGATTTACTAATATCACTGTAGTCTACAAGTAATAATAGCTTAATCTTTTTAAATAGATTTTGCAAGACACCAGAATTGCCTATAAAAAGTAACGACTTAATTCATAGACTTATGTGTAGAACTCAAGAGGCGTAGACTCGCTCTATTTGCATTGTATTCTGCATGACATTCAATAAGTATTCTGTAAAGAATCTACATTGAATAAAATTATCTGAATCTGAACAATTCATCATCAGGTGAACAACCTCAATCAATATAAATTGATGCATTAAGGGTAGGGTACATTTGATTTAACATCTTTGACATTTGTAGTTGCGATATAGATCACATTTTCATATATTATGGTTTCTGATCATATTTACTGGATTCTGGTATAAAGACAAAACAATTCAATAACTTTTCTCTGTAGATAAGCCAACTTTAGGCATGACAACCCTAGGCATAACAGACAGCCCCCTATATGACCATGCACTAGGACTAGGTCAGGTGACCACGTAAAGTAAATAACACCATCAGAGAAAACACACTTGGAGATAACCTTAGATCAAATACCCAACAAACTGGACAAACTGACTGCGTTCTCGCAACAGTTAGGGTGGCTAAATTGATGGCCACATAGGCCCACGCACAATGGACTAAGGACTAAGTCGACATAGGACTAAGTGTGGAAACCACACACTAAACTTAGAACTCTATAGATTTATTTTATCTTTCATAGTAAGGTCAGACTTTACCGACTTTTGCTTGTTATTCAGAAATCGCAATAGATTTATAAAATATTTTTTACAAATTTGTCGTCATTCAGTTATTAATTTTAATGAAGAAGAACACAAATGTATCAAGCTGATTTGATGTACTGTGTCTGTTCTCACATGTGCAATTTGCCATTTGTTAGAAAGGGACAGTTTCAAGACTAATGCATTGCTTTAACTCACAAAGTAGTTGCAAAATTCTGATTTAAGGCAAACACCCCTGAAATATATTGCTTTAAGTTTCTGTTTTACTGTCAAAGAACTGCCTCTTAGTCCCAACTGCATGCGATACAACAAATAGTGACAGATTTTCGAATGTAATGTTGGAATGGAAAGATTTTCTGTCAGACTACGTTTAATATTTGTTTCACACAATAATTATTATCTATTCCCATATCCAACATTATCAGCCCCTTGGAGGATGATTTTCAAACATGTTGCCAAATAATATGATTTTCATTTATTAAGTCACAATTGGTTTCCAATGTAATGAAAATTACGAACTAAAGATATGTTCCAGTGTGTCTCCACAAGACATAGTTCCCAGCATACTGGCAGCGATCACCGACCACCATGCAAGCTTTGGATCACCAAGCTGATCTTTTGGGCAATTGTATGATTCATAAATTTTTATTTATTGTTCCTGAAGTTACCTACCCTTATATAATTCCAAACACTTGCTGTTCACTATACAAATAGTAAAAGTTATAGAGAAACATATTCGTCAAGAGCATTTAGGACTAGGAGCACATGAACAGGGGGAGATGAAAGTGGATGCAGTTGCTACCAACCTGTTTACTTTACACTTCTTCTTTTAAGAATTTTCTTCCAATGCTTTTTCAGCAGTGATTTTCAAAAAAATTCAAAATATTTCAAAAAATTTTATTCACGATACACAGGTACATAAGATGTTAAACACAATTTTTTAAGTTCTGCTGCGATCCACCTTTCGGTATATGAATTTTCATTTAAGTTACAATGTCACATTTTAATATTTTTTAAAATTTAAATCTAATGCATTATAACATCATTACAATATCATCATTCAATACATCATTATTCAATTATATTATAAAAATTTATGTCAAAAATATTATTATTAAAAAGATAAAAACAAGTAACAAATAAATTAGTGTGAGAACTGTCAAAATCCAAGGTCAAAATATTCAATAAAATTCAATAAACTAAATAATGATATCATGTCCAAGTTGAGCTAAGTATAGCGACCACTAGTTACGTCAAAATATTCTTTGATGGAATAGAACGCTTTGTCAATTAAATATTCGAAAAGTTTCTTCTTAAATAGGATAGTGCTGGTACATTTTATTATGTTCTCAGGGAGACTATTATATATTCTGGTAGCCATACCTAGCACACTTTTTTTAAATGTTTCAGTTTTACATGGTTTCGTACAAAGCTTTTCCTGGTGACATATATTCTGGATATGTTCAAATGCATTTGGATGCCGCTTAATAAATAAAGCCATTTCTATATACATTGATGTGAATGTTAAAATTTTAAGATTTATAAAATGAGGTTTACAACTATCTGTGTTATTAAGGGAACATATAGAACGCAAGCATCTTTTCTGAGCTAGGAATACCTGATTATTGTTTGTAGCATTTCCCCAGAATATGATACCATATCTCATTCTAGGAGCAACGTATCCGTGATATGCTGTCAATACTGCTTTTTGGTTCACTACTTTAGCCAACATACGTAGGGCATAAGAAACCAACAATAAAGTAATAAAAACAATTAAATCGCAGTATGTTATAATTGCTGATGTTGTACATTATTAGAAAAGCGACAGCAATTTGGAACATCCAACATCTTGTGGAATATAGACATGAACCGAAAAAACCTTTTTATTTAATTTTTGAACCTAAAATAAAAGTAAAGCCTCATGGAAGTATTACGAAATATCTATAATTGATGCAACATTTTGGTTATAAATCAAACATATTGTTAATAGTTTGTTTACATTGTTACTACCAGATGTAGTGTAGTAAATTTCTAAATTATTACACGTAACTTATTAGTTGAGATTTGAATGAATGCTTATTAATTCATAGATTCTTTTCTAATTGGAACTGGCGATCAATGAAGTTATTAAAATGATATTAATTTATTTTCCTGTAACAAATCATAAAAACTTAATGTTTTTTTAGCTTAGCACAATGAGAATAAGGTTTATAGATTTATATGATATGAATTACTTCTTAATGAACTTCTATGGCTGATAAGAACTTTTTAGGGTTCCATACCCAAAGGGCGAATAATGATGCCCTTTTAATATGCCTCCAATGCCTGTCTGTCTGTCAGCGGGTTATATCTCATGAACCATTATAGGTAGACAGTTGAAATTTTCACAGATTACGTATTTCTGTTGCCGCTTTTAGCAAAAAATACTAAACATAAAAAAATATTGTAAATTAATGGGGGCTCCCCTACTAAAACGTATTTGTAGGCGACTTTTGTTCGATTTTTGTTTTAACTCTAACGTAAAAACGGGAACATAAGCTAAAGAATAACAAGAAATAATAAAAACTGGTCAAGTGCGGCAGTCTCGCCCAAATTAAATACACTTCTCTATGTGAGTGCGCTTCCATAACTAAGACGGTATTTTTACCTTAGTGGTACGGAACCCTTGGTGCGCGAGTCCGACTTGCACTTGGCCGGTTTAGATCCTCTTCCATCCATTCCAGGGATTGTAATTTCTGTTTTAATTTTCTCCATTTTGCCTACTTTTCAGTATCCTCCTTGGTTAGGCCTTGTACAATGAGTTTAAGGCTTATTAAGTTTTTTATGAGATATTTTTCAAGCTATATTTAATAGGTTGGCTTTATTTCCTAATTACTCCTCCCAACCCATACACCTATTTAAGGCTGTTCCGTTATGGGTAATAATTACCCTTGACAGCAATCTGTCTGACTACACACATGGACTTCATATAAAGCTTTCCTGCTTATTTATACCCAATTCGAAATGCGTCCTTGATAAAATAGTGGGCCTTAAAATCATTTGGTTGTTTAATACTCTTTAACTTTGCAATTCAATCACTTGAATGCATTTCAATTTAATTAAACCATTAGGTCTAAAAACAAGCAATTTTGCAAAAATGTTCATAATGTAGAAGCGAAATATTTTTTTTGAAATTTATCCATTATGTCATAATTACCATTATGTAACCACCAATATCATAATAGAGTTCAGATAAGACGCTTATGTTTTGTAAACAAAGTAATAACCTCAAAGTCATGTAAAAATTAAAATGGTAGCCTAAGTGTATTTCTGTGTGTGTATTGTGGTGACAAACATGTATCTTTTAGTTAAAGAGTGTTCTTGTCTTAAATGTGCAAAATGTATGTTTTACAAAACCAACCTTTCTTGAACTCTACTAGAGTGTTTTCTGCCCCTATTGTGAAAATGAAAATGAAAAATATATTATTAACATTAGTTATATTAGTTACCATTACCCAGCTAGAAATAATGCCAATACCATAGCCAATACTTAATTAAAGCCACAAACTCTTGATTATTTATTCCTGTACTTCACAAGAAAACTAAATAATACACAAAACAATAAAGATCAGTTCAGTTTCTATTAGTTAAAAGATTGTTTGTTTACTAACAGAAACTCATAAATCGTTTGGTGCCCCATTTTTTCGGGTTTTGGGCACCCGACTCTCAACGGCCACTGTGATCTGTAAAGGCATAATTGTAGCTAACCTTTGGTTACTCCAAAGGTCAAAGACAATGGAACACAAAATACATCAAATCAGCTTGCAATTTGCAGTTTGTTAGAAAGGGACAGTTTCAAGATCAATGCACACACTAGTAAGTCTGTCTTTGTCCGTAGTAGTAACCATGTTGGCAACAACAAACCCTGTTCAAAATCTCTAAGCTGTCATGGCTTAGTGACTACTATCTAAAACTAGGACCAAATGCTTACATTCTTAGTCAAAGAATAGTACATTACTGCCATGGCCGACTAAAAAGGTATTGAAAGACGAACTTGATTCCTTGGCTTCGCCTCTGCCCACTTGAGTAAGTCATTCAATACCTGGTTGTGGCCATGGCTTGTATAGTACTTTTCTCAATAAATGCGTGGAAATTCAAACTAAGTTTAATCCAAACAATCATTATATGTTTCTACTTACCAATATATTCCTTTATATTCTATTTAATATATTCTATTTAATCTGTGTTTGTTTATTTCTTTTACAATTTGTAGCTTTATTTTTGCAAGCCAGTTCGAAATTTTAACAAAATCTTTCATAAGTTACCTCCTTGTTTGTTATGCTTAGATAAGTTACCTCCTTGGTTGTTATAAGTCACCTCCTTCGTTCTGATGCTTTGGTAAGTTACCTCCTTGGCTGTTATGCTTGCTGGTACATTCCACTTTCAAAAAACTAGACAGATATGAGTTTTCATAGTAATTTACTTGGTCACAAAATTCAACAGAAATGAAAACTGTGCCCTTGTTAACTAGGCAGTAATGGGTGTAATCTTAGACGTCCCATTGCCATTAAAAATAGCTATTTTGATTTATCTCAAAGAAGGTTGTCAAAATAATGATCGAATTTCCAATGTTTGAGAAAAAGAGCAATAAACACTTCTACTTTTTAGTTATTGGCTTCCATTGTTTTTTAGGGTTCCAAACCCAAAGGGTGAAAAACGGGACCCTATTAATATGCCTCTATTGTCTGTCTGTTTGTCTGTCAGCGAGCTGTGTCTCATAAACCATTTTAAGAAGAGTGTTGAAATTTTCACAGTTTATGTGTTTCAGTTGCTGCTATAACAACAAACAATAATAATAAAAAAAAAAGAATAAGGGGTTCTCTAATAATACGTGTTTTTTAAGAGATTTGTTCCCGATTTTTTTTATAGCTCTAACTTACAATCGGGTACACATACAAGCGTTAAAATAGGTATGTTTATAGTGCATAAGCTACAGAATACGAGTAACAACAAATAATAAAAACTGATCAAGCGCCTGTCGGACTCGCGCGCATTTAATACACTTTGACGTGACTGCGCGTCCGTAACTAAGACGGTATTTTTACCTTAGTGGTATGGAACCCTCGGTGCGCGAGTCCGACTCACACTTAGCCGCTTTTTTACTAATGATGGCTCCGCCATCGACAATGTGCAGAAGGTAACTCAAAAATTACTTGCAGTACAACTACATTACTGGTTGTAAATTACTATGATGGATAAAAAACACTTCAACTTAAAGAAATAAATGGCAATTGGCCTTATAGAGCACAGGATAGAAAAAAGTTGACCAGTTAAAAAAACAAAAGCACAACATAATGTAATCCATTTGGCCAGGTAGTCCCTGAATGAAACAAAAATGTAATACAAATCACAGTAATCTTTGTTTACAAACAGAAGCTCATAAAATTTTATGGATCTCTTCAGTGCACTCATTCATTGATAGTTTGCAAACAGAAGGCTAATTTATAATCATTTCGGTATGTTTTGATTTTTTTTACTGTTTATTTATTCAGAATCTTTGTCATTAAACACACAGATACTCAGATTAGATAGAAGTGTAACAACTTTAATAGCAATGAGAAACATCAATGAAGTTTTAAGTTTTAATTCAATAGAAAAATATGGGTTTCATTTTATTATGGAACTGGCTTGTAGTGATGAAAATTTACTGTTTTTCCTGTAAATCTCAAAAGGTACTTACGTAAATTTCATTTACCTCCGAGTGTAATTTGAGGCCTGTTGGCAGTAACTTTTTCTTTCCAAACTCGAAATTAGAGCTGCATTTTTGGTTTTATCAAAAGAATGGATTGGTGACCATTAGTACAGTCAAGAGCAAGTCAAGCTTGACACTCGCACCGCGACTAGTCCCTATAGCTATTGATCTAAGAATGGTTTAAAGTCCATTGTAAAAAATATTGTGTAGCCTGACGTGCTCTTGGCTGTACATCGATTGCAAGTTTGCTGTTAAGTATATTGAATAATATTTAAACTTCAACACTTTTTTTCTGTATTGCACTGAAAAAAGGCCTTAACTCAGCATTATGCCACGACCATGACTCTTGAAAAAGTACATGTATGCATCTGGTATGACATTGAGAAGGTTATGAAAGAAGATATAAATAGAACCTTGCAGGTAAAGTAGTTTGAAAACTGTAAAGATTATTTTACTAAGTGTTCCAAAAATTTTGCGCTATTTAAGTTAGTGGTAATGTAAGGTACAGTCAAGTGCATGTCTACCGCAATACTTAAAACTAAAAATTTCTTGTTTTGACCCATGTTCTTTGAAGAAAGTTGTTCAGTTAAATGTGCATATTCATATCCCTAGAGTTGTTGTTTAACATTCTTTTTCCAGACTCGATATTCGTACTTGCATTTATTATTTTTTAACTGAGTTCAAAAAATGAGATTCTATATTCGATGGTACATGTTATTTTTTTATGTATGTTACGCGATATCTCCGCCCGTAGTGAACCGATTGCAATGATTATTATTTTATTAAATGGGGTTTCACACAAATTTCGTTAGAATCTGATGATGCGAGTATGAGATAGAAAACGGAAACTCTTCAAAAAATAACGTCACACGAATCGCTATTTAGTTAATTTAGAAGGTTCATCTGATATAGTGCAAATAATTATAGTAGGTATATTATTGTTGCTCAGTCAGCAGCACGTCAGCGGAAACATTTGTAACTTTATTGCCATGCCATAAAGTCAAAAATGTTTATACTGATGTGCGGTTACTTTTTTGACAACCTGCAATGCAATGATAATGCAATGTCCATGTTCGATTTCTGGACCTGGCGGATATTTGTATGATGATTTTGTATGGCTGTGTTGTTAACAAGACTGGCAAATGAATAGTTTATAAATTTGAAATCCAAAATCAAACTCGTCTCCAAATCACAATAAACTCACAAAACCAAGCAAAAGAGCGCTAGACATTGACCCGTCGACCTGCGCATATACGTACATACCTACCTATCGCCACTACTCATACATAGGTACCTATACACCTTACGAACGTGGGTATATCTACATAGCTATACAGTACAGTACTACGCTCGATGCAGCTATACGAGTTATAGGTGTGTACATTTGCAAGCTCAGGACATATACGTACCTACTTGTTGTACGTAGGGACGTATTTACGCCTTGGGTGGACTGCTATAGTAAGTTGCGTTGTTTTATTTTGAGCTTGAGCTCAGATTTCGGGTTTTTGAAAGTCGTTTAGCGAGAATTGTATGGGATCTAGATGGATATTTCGTCATTTGGTGGAATAGGTATATATTTACTTATACGACGTGTCTAAATACGCAAAACTTCTCGATGGGTAGGTAGTTCTCTCCATTTTACTGAACAACTTATGTTGTTTCTACAATTTATGATAATTAAAATTTAAAAAAAATTATTCTCCTTTCCATACAAATTAACTGGATCGGGTAGAACTACCACCCGAGAGGTTTTGCGTGTTTAGAACTAGCTGGGGGTACCAGGCTTCGCTCTGGGAGTTGATATGAGGTTGTAGTTAGAATAATCGAATCGGTCGAATGGTCCGCAATGTTCCAGAACATTCCACTTAATTCGAGAGTTCTCTAATATTTACAATGCTCTGGAATATACCCAAACTTTCCACAACATTCCGGGATATTCTGGAATGTTATGGAATGCTCGAATATACTGTAACTGTTCTAGCTAGAACTTCTGGCCCTTATATCATCCGAGGTGTTTCCGATCATTCTAGACTGTTCCGTAACTATTCAAAATGTTTCGAGTTGTTCTAGAATGTTGTAGAATGCTCTCGATGGTTCAAGTAATTTCTAGAGGGTTCTAACCCTTATATCTTTTAAAAGCACTGTCTTCAGGTAAAAACGGGAACCTTCTTCATGGATGGGGAAAAAGAGGGCTAGGTAAAGTCAAGAGCACATCAAGCTTGACAGATTGGACTTTGTACCATTCTTATTTCAATAGACGTATGGACTAGAATCGCACTGCGAGTGTCAAGCTTGACCTGTCGTTGACTGTACCACAGCATGCAATTCCCTTGATCGTACTGGTATGGGCACAGAGCTCTGAAGCGCATGCTTCTTGATCTACATCTAGAGACGAATTCTTTATGTCATTCAATACAAATCAGTGTCACCATTTACTAAAACTAACACGTTTTCCGCACCCACACTACTAGCGTCATTTGAGTGCGAAAAAAAATAGTACTATTATTGCGAGAGATTAAGATGCAAAAAACCAGTGACAGCGTCTCTATGGCAACGAATGTGTTTATGATGTGCATTCAAAATAAGCCCCTACAAAAATTGGATAGTATAACTCTTCAATAAGGAACCAATTTTTTTTACTATATTCGCTTCTATGGGGGGGTCCGCGCGAAGGCGAAGTGGCCCTATCGCTGTTCTGTGGGTATGGGACTCGTTTCTCAGTTTTAGCGGCACGCACATTGTACGCTTTCTTTTATAATATTACTAGCTGTTGCCCGCGTCTTCGCCCGCTTCGTTCGTCCACTCTTAATAGTCTTAATACACTGTCACATTAAAGAAAACCTCTATCGTGAATACTACAATCCGTACTGACGAAAGGATACCACCTTAACTTGCTGTTGAAAAACTATTCTCGCGTACAAAAATCGACAGAAGCGAATGTGAACTTACTTTTGCATTATTTTGGCCTATTGTTTTATGCCAGAATAGTTTTAAAACGGCAATTTGGCTTGGTATCCATACGACATCCTCAAAAAATGCACTGTATCTCCCATAGCATCCCATGAAACGTCATATAAAGGACAGGGAACTCCCTCCAGAACTACAGCAAAACGCGTGGCATTTCGGAGGGGATCATAATTCCATGAGAAAAAAGTCTCTGGCAATTACTAGTAACAATTAAATGAAATTTTTATTAACTTGACTATCGCAAGCACTCTAATCCTACTAATATTATAAACGCGAAAGTATGGATTGATGTTTGTTACTCTTTCACGTAAAAACTACTGAATGGATTTTAATGAAACTTTACAATAATATAGCTTATACATCATTATAACAAATGGGCTACAATTTATCCTGCGCAGACTAAGTCCCAGGCACCAGCTAGTAAAAAAATAAAGCGTTTCGTCAAATCAAATTACGCATAATTCAGATGGTAGATTACAAAAAAAAACCACATGAAAAAAAAAAATAAAGTAATAAATACATATAATCGCTAAATACAAACACCCAAAGCTAAGAAACAAAAAAAAAGCTTTAACTTTAAAATCCAAACCGGGAATCGAACTTAATCCTCTTATATATCAAGCAATAGCACTACAACTAAGCCAAACAGGTCGTCGACATACGAGCGTACAGGTCGATACTCGTATGTACACTTGTGTGCAACGAACGAATGTACGTAGCTTTTCGCTATACGTATAACTTTAGATAGTTATATGCTTATCTTCACGGCTTGATCCTTTCGAGGGTCGGCTTCGTAAGAATATACACTCATTTCGGTACGCGTTGTTATGCTGAACAACTTTTGCGTAAGAAATGTACAAGATGTTTGGGAAGTGACTGTACAAACTTAACGGTAGATTCATACCATGAAACTGAACATTTTTTCCCAATGAACGTAAGTCGAAATACTGTATTGAAAAAAAAATCGGCTAAGTGCGAGTCAGACTCTAGCACCGAGGGTTCCGACCAGTAAGGTTAAAATATTGTCTATAGGGACGCGCAGTCACACAGAAGTGTATTAAATTTGTGCAAGTCCGACAGCACTTGAACATACATACATACATAACATCACGCCTATTTCCCGCCGGGGTAGGCAGAGACCACAGTCCTCCATCTGCTACGAACAGTTGCCTTGAACAGTATTTATTATTTTTGTTGAGCTTATGCAATATAAACACGCGAATTTTGACTTTTGTAAGTGTTCCCGTTTTT
Source organism: Athrips mouffetella (assembly GCA_947532105.1). NCBI lineage: Eukaryota > Metazoa > Arthropoda > Insecta > Lepidoptera > Gelechiidae > Athrips > Athrips mouffetella. The sequence continues at coordinate 13,793,371 of OX383981.1, read as the reverse complement.
ACAATAGAGGTAAAACAAAAATGGAGCAAAAATCGTCCAAAAACACGTTTTTAATTAATTATTAATTAATTATTTTATTTTTACTATTTGTTGTTATAGCGGTAACAGAAATACATAATCTGTGCAAATTTCAACTGTCTACCTTTTGCGGTTCATGAGATGCAGGCCGCTGACAGATAGACATCAGAGGCATATCAATAGGGTCCCGTTTTTCACCCTTTGGGTACGGAACCCTAAAAATGAACTTCCCATAGGCGCAAGCCAGACAGAACGGGCGCGGCGCGCATCGGGTGTGTCTGTGGCACGCTACGAGCGCACATAGTTTGCGCCCATGGCGCGCTTCGGGTGCGCCCGAGGCGCGCTTCGAGCGCCCCCGTAGTACACTTTGTATGCTACGTCCGAACTGGCGCGTCACTCGCAGCGGAATGTGCTGTGCGGCGGCGTGCTGGCGGTCACGCCGGCGGTGCGCCGGTGGTGCACCGACAGTGCGCCTTTGGCATGCCGTCTCGTCGCCTGTTCAAATCACATGCATACAAAATGTAAGAGAACGACGCGGTGCAAGCCAGACAGAAGAGGTGCGCTGAAGGCGTGCCGTGCGGCGCCCCGCTGCTGTCTGGCCAACGCCATAGAATAGCGCATTTTGTATGGGTAGCCAAATTCTTTTTTTTATTATGTTTAGGCCTTTTTTAGTTCATTGGGAAAGTTGTTCAGTTTCACAATCTGAATCTATCATTAAGGTAATAGTAACTCCCCAAAATGTGTTATTCTGTGATGTATAAGCTATATTATTGTTAAGTTTCATTAAAATCCATTCAGTTGTTTTTACGTGAAAGAGTAACAAACATCCATCCATCCATACTTACAAACTTTCGCGTTTATAAAATTATAATATTAGTAGGAAGTAGGATATTGCTGACGCAAAAGATGGTAGAGCTAAGTTAAGCTAGTTGTGAAGTAGTGTAGGCAACGAAGCAGTTGACCCCAGCATAAATTTCTTAGGCAGATTTTATTTGACAGGATGATAAAGAATGATGAATTAAATGTAAATTCAAAAATGGAAAAATTAAAAGTACTGATTTTTTTTTTTTTTTATAGAAGGTTTGTTTCATGTAGTGTAATACCCCAGCAAAGTTTCATCGACTGAGGATTTAATGCGGGGGTCTTAATACAACTATCCGCTTCGATGCGTAGACTAAACTAGATATCTCTAGGGACTAGGGTTACAGCATTTTAGTGCGTTAGAAAGTTCGTAAATTTTTTACTTTTCGTTTATTTTTACCCGGTTATGGTATTCGTAATTATTGGCATTAAAAGTATTACGGCCAGTTGCACAAAGCATCTTTCGCTAAAGATGCTTTAAATCTATTGCCGACTCTTTCTGTTTTTTTGACAAAGAAAGTGACAGCAATAGATTTAAAAAGGTTCTAAGTTTATAGAAGCTTTGTAAAACTGGCTATTAGTGAACAGTTTAATTGATTACGATGTGTTAGTTTAAAGCAGTTTCAAATTCAGAGACATCATTTAAAGATAAGTCTTTCGATAGGTCTCATTCTATTCTTTTCTATTTCATTGGCAAATAAAGTGACAGAAAGAGCCAGAGATGTTGAAAGTGACTTAACTTAATGAAAAATTAACTTTAAGTCATTTTAGTTCTCAAAGTGAGCAACGCGCTTTGCTGTCTTATTAGTGTCAAAAGTCGTTGATAAGACAGTGGGTGCTATGGGCGGTGGTGACCACTTACCATCAGATGGCTCACCTGCTCGTTTGCTCACTTGTAACATAAAAAAAAATTGACGCCTCTGAATTCAGCAGTAAGACCCTGTATATATAACAGCGTTAAAACTACGCACGGTATGCACAGAGCCTGTGGTAGTCGCAACAACAGAAATTCTTTAGGCGCTCCGCATACTATACTAAGGAATTACGACGAAAATTCGTCTGTCGCGGGTCTTTGACAATCAATTTATGAAGTTGGCATACTAGTGACTTGCTTAGGCTTCTCTTGAATTGATATCTTTGCACTTTAATCAGCGCTCTGTGCTGAAATGTTGGTTGTTTGTAGGGTTCCGTACCCAAAGGGTGAAAAACGGGACCCTATTAATATGCCTCCGATGTCTGTCTGTCAGCGGGCTGTATCTCATGAACCGTAATAGGTAGACAGTTGAAATTTCACAGATTATTTATTTCTGTTGCCGCTATAACAACAAATAGTAAAAATAAAATAATTAATTAAGGGGGCTTCCTTACTAAAAACGTGTTTTTGGACGATTTTTGCTCCATTTTTGTTTTACGTGGGACACTCAGAAATATTTGCGACACTAAAAAAAATTGTTCTACAGGTACATATATTTTTATTAAATCTTTTCAAAGTACTCTCCACCAGCCTCTATACAAAGATTCATGCGTCTGAACCAGTTTTCAAAACACTTTTTCCAGTCCGCCGTAGACACCTCGTTTACAGCCTGCTCGAACGCAGCCAGCGCATCTTCCGGCGACGAAAATTGTATCCCCTTGAGCTGATTTTTTATTTTTGGAAATAAAAAGAAGTCACACGGTGCTAGATCAGGGCTGTAAGGAGGGTGACCCAGGAGTTTGACTGGTGTGCTGTCCAGGAAGTCCCTCGTTTTGAGCGCGGTGTGTGCAGGCGCATTGTCGTGGTGGAGCAGTAGTCCGCGGAGCCCTGTGTTTGGTCGCTTGTTGCTCACAACAGAAAAAACTTCTGGTAAACATTTGGTAGTATACCATTCGGCGTTGATGCTTCTTTGATCTCGTAAGGGAATTGAGGCCAAGTGGCCAGTCAAATTAAAAAAGCTGGCGATCAAAATCTTCCCCCCGCTTCGAGATCGCTTCACTTTGGTAGGCGTTGGTTCATTTTGAAACACCCAAACTGTCGACTGGCGCTTGGTTTCTGGATCGTATTGATAAATCCAGGACTCATCACCTGTTACGATGTCGTAAACACGCCGAGACGAGCCTGCTTCAAATTTGTTCAGCATATCACGGCACCATTCCACCCGGGCCTGCTTCTGAGCGTCGGTGAGGTAGTGCGGCACCCAGCGCGATACTATCCTCCTCACGCGAAGATGCCCGTGTAGAATCTCGTGAACGCTTCCCGATCCAATCTTTAATATGTGCTGAATCTCCTGATATGTAATTCGCCTATTATCTTGGATTAAATTTTTCACTGCTAGCACGTTTTCTTCCGTAATAGCCGTCAAAGGGCGACCGCTTCTTTCTTCATCCCCCAAGGTTGGTCGACCGCGCCTAAATTCGTTATACCAACGATACACGGTTGCCTTGGAGGGGCCTTCATCCATAAATGCCATTTGAAGTCTATCGAACGATTCATCCGGTTTCAGGCGACACTTGAAATCGTAAAAAATCATAGCTCTAAAATCTTCCCGGCGCAGATCCATTTTTCAGTAAGACACGATACTTTGAATTGGCTCGCAAAAAATGTGGAGGGAAATTTTGAAAATGGAACACACATATTTTTACTTACAAGTAATCATATTTTCGAAAAAGATTCTGACCGGCCAGTCTCTCATATATAAAAACTATTTTTCGCAATACTTTCTGAGTGGCCTGGTACCTCTATTGTAAAAACGGGAACACTTACAAAAGTCAAAATTCGCGTGTTTATATTGCATAAGTTATTGTTCCTTTACGTTATATTTAACCTGGTCATGGGGTCCCATTCCGTACATACATACATAACATCACGCCTTGTTCCCGTCGGGGTAGGCAGAGACCACAGTTCTCCACCTGCTACGATCTTGACATACTTCCCTTGCTTCCTGAACTTTCATCAATCCTTAACTAAGATAGTATTTTTACCAAAGTTGTACGGACCCTCGGTGCGCGAGTCCGACAAGCACTTGGTCGGGTTTTTTTATTCTAAGCAGTAGTTTTATGTGCTTCGAAAAGCACGTAAAGTGGCAGCTACTATTTTGTCAGCTTGTAAGCTTAGAACTTGCCTGTCCGTCTTTGCTAATATCACTGATAGTATTTCGATTCGTTAAGCCATGTTAAGTATGGTAAGCCCTGTGTGGTGCCGGCAAAGAAGAGTACCAACCCTAAGGGTCAATGAACTAGAGGCTGGGCAGCAGCATCCTTCTATGTATCGTATCATCTTACATTCTGCGGTCACCAACAACCGCGGTCTTTGGTGCCAGCCGTAAGTCTAACAAGCTTGATGACTATGGTACTTCCCCTCCACATTGTTTCAGCAAAAGCTGGAATTTTGGAGGGAGCTCCCTGTCCTTTAGTGGACGTTTCATGGGATGTCATGATGAAGCCAAGTTGAAGACTAACAGCCAGGTTACCTAATAACCTGGCAGGGGAAACTCTGATCTAGAATGAGGTCTGGATTACCCTCTGCGTTGCGGAGGCCAGATGGTAGTCACTCTGTGTAAAAACTACCATGGCTAAATCTTAGGAAAAACGGAATAAAGCTAGCTTAGGGCAATGTGGTTGTACGGTCAGCCGCAAGTGAGTGGAAACGTTTGCAACTCTATTACGGTGTAAAAAAGTCTAAAGTGCTTCTACTGACGTGCCGTTGAGTGTACAACAATTACGTAACCCGTTTTATGTCCTCTTCGAGGATAGGTAAAAACGCCTTTTCTTTTTTTATTGAAGTAGATGCTTGAAATAGCCACAAGTGATTGATTAATCTCTTTAAATAACAATAACATTATCCAAGTCCTCGCTAAAAGGTTGCTGACCTCTGGTCTAGTCATAACAATGATCGATTAATAATTTGTGTAAACAAACCTCAAGTTTAATATCTTCCTAGTAATTCCAGATCCATATTCCATACTTTATATTACCAACAACCGTGGTTCATGGTGCGGTATTTAAGAGGATATGTCTGAAAATATATGTCCCTAAACACAGAATCCTCAGAGAAAAAAACTGCATAAAAACTTATTTTGACGATGCCAAAAAATAGTCATGAAATAGTCATAAATAGTCACCATAAGGAAAAAAATAGTCGCGTTACAATTCTAGAGTTATAGCTATGGTTTGCTGAGGATTATGGCCATAGGCTATATACAGAATCCTCAGTTCTGATGCAAGCAAACCGTGGGGACTATCGACTTGGTTTTTATTTTAAAAAATAGTCATGAAATAGTCGTCGTGACTTCCAAATTCTCAAAAATAGTCGTTCAAGGATTTCAGAGTTACAGGGGTAGCTTGCTGAGGATTCTGTGCATAGCATTTCACGAACGCAGATTCCAGCAGAACGATTAGGTTTTTCTGTTTGATACTGATGTCAAAAAATAGTCAACAAATAGTCGTCTCAAACCATAATCACTTTGGTCAGGTTTACCTTGTAGAAGTATGTTAAAAATGCATGCTAACTTCGCCATACATTTTTCAACTCAAGTACAGTCGTGTTCAAAATGCATATCATCTTTGATGGTAACTATTTAGTTACTTTTTTTTCATGTATTTGGAACCCAATATGATTAATTCTGTAATAAAAAGCAAAGTTTATTTGTTTTCATGTTAAATAATATAGCTTAATAAACTACAATAATTGGTTTTAAACTAAAATAATAAAAAAAAAACTTCTTTATGAATATATTCAGTAACTACAGATTATTTTTAAGTTAGTTTTTAGGGTTCCGTACCTCAAAAGAAAAAAAACGGAACCCTTATAGGATCACTTTGTTGTCCGTCTGTCTGTCTGTCTGTCAAGACCCTTTATCTCACGAACGGGTAAAGGCATTAGGTTGAAATTAATACCACATATTAGGATCCACAAACCACACAAGATCTGAAAATTTAAATTTTTGACAACGACGCAATCAAAAGATATGGCATTTTATGTCCTCATCTCCATACATTTATTCAAAAATGCAAAACCTACAGGGTACTTCCCGTTGACCTGAAATTATGAAATCTGGCAAGAAGCTAGGTCTCACAGTACAAATAATGGGAAAAGTCTGAAATCATTAAATATTACAACTTTTCTCACAACTAATGATAACCAGTTGTGGTGAGCTCCCGTTTCAAGAACATTCATATAAGAGAGGGGTCAAGTTGGATGGTCGCTGAGGCGATTTTTGTTTTAGTTCTATTTAAAAACGGGAAAACTTACAAACTTGAAAATTGGTATGTTTATAGTGCATAAGCTATAAAATAACAACAAATAATAAAATTTGGTCAAGCGCGTGTCGGACTCAAAAAATCTAGCACATCAACTTACTGAAATTTCAACTAATACAATTATGTTTATGTGGTGGTACGGAACTCTCAGTGCGCGAGTCCGACTCGCACTTGGCCGGTTTTTTGTATAAATCACAGTCTTCGTACTTATGTCCGTTAAATGGTTAAATGAGTAATACAGGGTGATAATTTTATTGCGTGCCATAGCTTAGGGGGTGTTTCAGTAACGATAAAGGAACACAAAAAAAAATCTACTTTAAAAAAATTCTGAAAATTTTAAAATTAGCCCTACGCAGAGGGCAATAACCCGCAGCGCAATGACCCAACTGAGGCTGCGCTTTTTACGAGCTGTTGTTAGTTTTAGAATTTACATTCAATTTTTAAGTAGGATTATTGAAAAAATGGAAATCCTAACTTGGAATAACGCGTTGTGTATTTACTGCTTCCATAGGCTGTAGTGTAAGTTAACTTTACATTTCATATAATTACCGTAGAACACGGCAATTGTCGTTTTAATAGCAACACTGTAGGGCACTTCAATACGCGCCGGCGGCGGCGGCGAGCGCTAGCTCGGTCACACAATTCGGTCGAGCCGAACGCCGCCATGCTATTGGTTAAACATATCTCCTCTCAGAATATTGGTGCTTTTTCTATTATACGACCCACGTTAAACATTTCCAACTCTGTTACTATGCCATTAAGTCACTGATTTGTATTATTCTACTGATGTGCTATTGGGTAAAAGAAACACATATGCAGCGGCATTTTAATTATTAATGAATAGTTAAATGCGTAGGCAAACAACATTGATCAATCAAGAAATTAGTAAAGTTAGTATAGTTAATTTAGTAATATTTGCGAACCTACCAATTATTATTAAAGTATTTTTACTTACTGAATGCATCTGGGTTTAAGCCCGATATTCTAGTTTTACCTTTCCTTAAACGTGGAACCCACATTATAAGTTTTTAGACCAAAAGGTTGGGTCTGTGCACTGATATATCAGTCGGTTTATCCTCTTATTTACCTAATAAAAATAGATGACACAAAACTTGAAACTTGAAATCAATATCAAATAATTTTGTGTACGCGACTGTACAAAGGAAAAATGTATGGCGAAGTTCACATGCATTTTTAACATACTTCTACTAGGTAAAACAGACCGAAGTTATTATGGTTTGAGACGACTATTTGTTGACTATTTTTTGACATCAGTATCAAATAGAAAAACCTAACCGTTCTGCAGGAATCTGCGTCCGTGAAATGCTATGCACAGAATCCTCAGCAAGCTACCCCTGTAACTCTGAAATCCTTGAACGACTATTATTGAGAATTTGGAAGTCAAGACGACTATTTCATGACTATTTTTTAAAATAAAAACCAAGTCGATAGTCCCCACGGTTTGCTTGCATCAGAACTGAGGATTCTGTATATAGCCTATGGCCATAATCCTCAGCAAACCATAGCTATAACTCTAGAATTGTAACGCGACTATTTTTTTCCTTATGGTGACTATTTATGACTATTTCATGACTATTTTTTGGCATCGTCAAAATAAGTTTTTATGCAGTTTTTTTCTCTGAGGATTCTGTGTTGAGGGACATGAAAATATTTAACGCTCAATGGGCGGAGTCTTCTCGCTCGACCCCCCCGCTCCCCGCACAAAATACACGCACTGAGCACCCGCCGCACGCGGCACGCCGGCCGCAACAAGCATAGAAATGCAAGGAGTTGCGTTATATAAAATCTTTTTAAATAGAAACATTTAGCTTATTGTTATAAATAGTTTATTTAGATGCCGAATAGTATGATTAAGGGTTTTATAATCACCTAAAGTCGAAATTATGCAGTAAAATAAATTTTGTATTTTTTTACGACTCATTTTACAGTTAAACTAAAAAAGTCTATAAAAACGAAACGAAAAATCTGAATTGATTACAGTCGATAGAAGTTTATGTAAAAAATTAAAGAAAAATAAAAAGACCTCTCGAAGTAACACTGTTTTCTAAAAAAAACAATTTACGCTCTTATATTTAACTATACCTACTTTCAGTATAGGTAAGCAGACACTAGTACATATATGGTATTCTGTGACGCAGATGAACGAAGCTAACAAAAGCCGCGCGTTTTTAGGGTTCCGATACCAAAATGGTAAAAAAAAGGAACCCTTATGGTGCCGCTCTGTCTGTCTGTCTGTCCGTCTGTCTGTCACACCTCTATATCTCAGCAACCACTTATGCTCATCATATCAGCCGAAAGACGTCCACTGCTGGACATAGGCCTCCCCTAAAGAACTCCATGACGACCGGTCCTGCGCTGCTCGCATCCAGCGGCTTCCCGCGACCTTGACCAAATCGTCGGTCCACCTTGTGGGGGGCCTGCCAACGCTTCGTCTTCCGGTACGTGGTCGCCACTCTAGAACCCTCACGCCCCATCGGCCATCGGTTCTTCTTGCGATGTGCCCTGCCCACTGCCACTTCAGTTAAGCGATTCTCAGGGCTATGTCAGTTACTTTAGTTCTTCTGCGGATCTCCTCATTTCTGATTCGATCGCGCAGAGAGACTCCGAGCATAGCCCTTTCCATAGCCCTTTGGGTGACTTTGAGCTTTCTGATAAGGCCCATCGTGAGCGGCCACGTCTCGGTGCCATATGTCATCACTGGCAACACACACAGGTCAAAGACTTTCGTCTTGAGACACTGCGGTATTTTGGACGTGAAGATATTGCGGAGCTTCCCGAATGCTGCCCATCCGAGTCGGATTCGACGAGTAACCTCTTTCTCTAAGTTGGATTTACCCAGATGGACTGTTTGTCCCAGGTATACGTACTCATCAACAACTTCGAGCGTAGACTCTCCAACTTTGAGTGGAGTGGGTACAACAAGGGCGTTAGACATAATTTTCGTCTTATCTATGTTCATTTTAAGACCCACTTGTTGTAAAACTCTACTGTGGTTATTGAGCATCGAGCCGAGATCTTCCAGGGTCTCAGCCATTACGACAATATCGTCGGCAAATCGAAGGTGGGTCATGTACTCGCCATTGATGTTGATGCCAAGTCCTTTCCAGTCCAGGAATTTGAAGACGTCTTCCAATGCAGCGGTGAACAGTTTAGGAGATATGACGTCTCCCTGTCTCACTCCTCGCTGCAATTAGATAGGTTTCGAGTCCTGGTCCTGAAGACGAACTGACAGAGTGGCGTTTTTGTACAGATCCTTCAACACTTCAATGTACCGATAGTCGTCTTGGCACCTCTGGAGAGATCGTAGCACGGCCCACGTCTCGATCGAATCGAAGGCCTTCTCATAGTCCACAAACGCTAGGCAAAGTGGCTGGTTATACTCTTCGGTCTTCTGTATAACTTGCCGTATCGTATGTATGTGGTCTATGGTACTGAAGCCTTTACGAAAACCGGCTTGTTCGGGAGGCTGGAAGTCGTCGAGCCTGCGCGCGAGACGGTTCGTAATGACTCTCGAGAACAGCTTATAGATATGGCTCAGAAGTGAGATGGGTCTGTAATTCTTCAGCAGGGTCTTATCACCCTTTTTGAAGAAGAGTACCACCACACTTCTGTGCCATGCCTGTGGCGTTTTCCCTTCGAGTATTTATTTTTTTGTATTTGTATTTTGTAATTCCATCGTGCCCGGGTGCCTTGTTGTTTCTAAGCTGTCTGAGAGCCATTCTAATCTCGTACAAGCTGACGTCCGTCCCAGTGTAACCTGCTCAATTCTTCTTCGAGTTCTGCAACCTTCTCGTCGGTCCGCAATGTGCGCGTGTTATAAGTTGCCAGGGCCAGAGGTCGTCGTTGTTGGTAGCTCGACATCTGCCGGGGATTCTTCGCATACCCTGCCCCACCGTTACCATGGCCGCTACCGGAGCCAGGAATAACGGGGCCGCCGGGGACTAGGGGCCGGAGACTATTTTTGTGATTCATGTTGATTCTTAGGGGGTCCATAGTCGCCACGCTTGGCAGACGGGTTGGCGCCCACAGTAAGATGAAATAATACACAGAAGGACGCTGCTGCCCATCCTCTGGATTTCATTTCCCTTAGTCGCCTCTTACGACACCCACGGGAAGAGATGGGTCGGTACTATTCTTTTTAGGCCGGCACCGCACAGCTTACCACTTATGCTATCGACCTGAAATTTAGAATAGTTTTAGAATATTGTTGCCCAACTTTATTGCACATGAAAAAATTTTGAAAAAAGTATGATTATTAAAGGGGGCCAAAATAGGGGGGCCCAAATTTCAAATTGTCGCTACTAGGTTGAGTGGGGTATCATATGAAAGGGCTTTACTTGTACATTTTAAAATATATTTTTTACTTAGTTTTCAAGTTATGATGAAAAATGTCAAAATATATACCACTTACCCCCCCCCCCTTATTTCTGAAGTTTGAGTAAGGAAAAATCTGAATTAATTACAGTTGACAAAAGTTTGTGTAAACTTTACAGCAAAAATAAAACGATCTTTCTAAGTTGCACAGTTTTTTAGAAATCTGCAAAACACCTTTACAAACAAATTTAGTTTTGCGGTCCTGAAAATGGACTTTAATGCTTCCAAAAATACTATTGGTATATCGGAACCCTCGGCGCGCGAGTCCGACTCGCACTTGACTGGTTTTTTCGTATGTCCCTACATTCCGTCCGCCAGGTCTGTCAGTAATAGCGACTCCATTACTCTGTTCGATCAATGGATACATACTTTTGTAGAATTCTAGCTTTTGCTGGAAAAATGCTGGAAGTACCATAGTCACCTCGCTTGTTAGCGTTTTACGGCTGGCACCATGGACCGCGGTTTTAGGTGACCGCAGCAAGTAAGATGTAAGATACAAAAGAGGATGCTGCTGCCCATACTCCAGTTTATTACCCTTAGTCGCCTCTTACGACACCCACGGGTATATATAGGTTGGTATTATTCTTTGCCGGCACTACACGGGACAGGTATTATTATTAGTAGTATTAGCAAGTAGTATGTACAATAAAATATGTAATCAGGTTGGTATTTACTTTGATCACAAATAAAAATTCTCATCTAGGGCTACAATGACAATCTCAAAAATAATTATAAAATATATTTTTTGATGAAATAGTTTTTATTGCGCGTGAAAGGTTGGATTTGGGAACAACGAATACAGGTCTGTCGTCGACAGAAGGTCACGGGCAACTGATCGGTGAAAGAAAGGAATAAAATAATTACTTCCGCAACGTATTAGACTGCGACAGATGTAGTGCGCGTGCACCAAAACTAAATGACGTAAGCGCCCGATATAAAATATCGACTTTTTGTAAAAACTAAGAAATAAAATAAAATTTTAGCTTTAGTCAACCCTAGCAACTACGAATACCTTTCTTTATACTTAATTTCAATACTGAAAACACCTCAGATTACACAAAAAGAGGAAGAAACGAAAATTGAAGAGGCAACTTTGGATTTTAATTTTATGTAGTCGATTTTCAGTAATCATGTTTTGGTCTTAGTGATGCCCTCACATGAATGGTCAAGAAACACATACCTGAAAATCACGACAAGAAACTGAGTAAATAAAAAGATATTTGTCTCTAAAATACCCAAAAAAAATGTACATATCGTCTTGTATTTAAAAAAAATGCTTAAAAACTCAGGGAAAATTCACCCAGACATGAGACCTTAGATCGATTTTTCGCCCCCGAATACCCCCCTTATGGTAATCGAAATCGTTATCGTCGCTTTAGTCGCCTTTTACGACACACACGGGAAGACATGGGCTTTTACAGAAAAAGTAAAAGCCCTCCAAACGAACTGCGAACGATATTACCTAAAGATAGTAGCCGGGACAAATGATTAAGGGCCTTCCGAAGCAAAGAAACGTTTTCATTATCTCATCTCCACTTGGCCACGCACGAATCTAATAATAATTTGTATAAATATAAACAAACTATTAAAATTGAGTAGGTACCTAATATTTCTGAATCAATTATTCACAAAAATAACAAGTTACCTACATTACATGTTAAATCGGCAATAAACTACAGATTGGTGTTATAATTGTAATAATTACTGACAATATTTAAGTTGTTACGACGGTTTTGTTTACATAATTACAATTTCATGTTGATTTATTGATCGTTCGAGCAACTCGTTATAATATTCTTGACTTGGATACGTGAATGCTTTCGTGTGAGGGTCATTTCGTTGTTGGGAGGGCTAGGGGGGAGGGGGTGAGGGAAGAGAGGGGGGGGTGGATGTGGGTTGGTGCTTGACGTGCTCCTGACTGTACCTACCTACGTAAAACTTACGGATGTATCAAGGGTACAGCCAATCAGGGATTTTTTTTATATTACAGTTAACAGCAAGTCAGTGTAAACACTGTGTCATTAAGAACGTTTTATTAAATAGCAGTATAGCGCTGGTCTTCTTTATGCAAATTTTATTACTGAGGTGTTTTTGATTGTACATTCAAGAGCACGTCAGTAGAATCACTTTGGACCTTATGGCATGGGAATAAGGTTACAAATGTTTCCACTGACGTGCTGTTGACTGTACCAAGAAGCTCGTTGGTGACGAGATGCTGGTGAAAACTAAGTATCACAGTCGGGCCTTGTATATTTGTCAGTGCGTGTGCTCAAGAGCTCCCTGAGCTTTTTCTGCCATCCCCCGTCTACCAGACGCACCGCAGGATATCACCCACAGTTGGTTGGTGTTCCACACATTCGCACAAACCATTTTACTCTTATATAATGCGCTTAGCTGAAGAGTGGAATTCTCTGCCTGCGTCTGTGTTTTCGAGTTCATATAACGCGAATTTATTCAAGTCGAGAGTGAATAGGCTTCTTCTGGACAAGCTCGTTCCATCGTCGACCTCATTTTGGTCATCAAGGCTATCCAAGCCCATCTTCAATAAAAAAAGTCACTGTAAAATCCGTTTTTTTTTTTTCGTTTATTTCAACGCTTACCAACACATTTTGTAGCCGTTACACTAAGAGCAGAGTATATTTGACGGTAAGAATAACATTGTTTTACAAACTAGTTTCTTCTGACAGCTTTGGCCGATTGCTTTTCACATAGCTGCAAAATGTGTTGGTAAGCGTTGCAGGGCAGGGATATGATAAAATTAGGGACTTGGTCATATCCCTGAGAATTTTTGTTCAAATTCCCGGGAGTAGACAAAATTAAAAATTCCATATTATTTCTAACCTAACTAAATCAAATCTTACCTAACATAAAAAAACAGAACCTAACATAAAAATAATAGAGTTTAGAGATATGATAAAATTAATGACTAATTCGGCATACATTGCTGGGAGGCTTGGTTATGTTAATTGCAATATCCTTACTACAACGAGCAATGTATGCCAAATTAGTCTTTGAATTCAGTTAGGTGTGATCGTGGCTTAAGCTAGTGGCCAATCAGAAAACGACTCGATCGAAATGTCCGTTTTCAGTTCATTCAGTATTTTGCTAAAAATGATGATGATGAGTATATTTATATACCTAGTATGTAGTTGTTCCGTCAACATTCAAGTAATAGAGGTCATTGGAGCTATTTTTAAATATCTGAAACAATGATTATGTTGACTTCCGCTGAATTGGCGGCAGTTTCGATATGCGTTCGTTTTTTAGGGTTGTGTGTGTCCGCGGCTTAGCTCAGAGACTCTTCGTACTAGAAAACTACCAACAAAGTGCAAGCCAGTTCGAAATTTAAACAAAATCCTACTAATATTCTAAACGCGAAAGTTTGTAAGTATGAATGGATGGATGTTTGTTACTCTTTCACGTGAAAACTACTGAATGGATTTTAATGAAATTTTACAATAATATTACATCAGAATAACACATAGGCTACAACTTAACCCTGCGCAGACGAAGTCGCGGGCACCAGCTAGTCTTTGATAAGTTTCGACCTTAGTTGTTATGCTTGGATAGTTACCTCCTTGGTTGTTATGATGTGATAAGTTACCTTCTTCGTTCTGACGCTTTGATAAGTTACCTCCTTGGTTGTTATGCTTAATGATACATTCCACTTTTAAATAACTAGACAGATATGAGTTTTCATAGTAATTTACTCGGTCGCAAAACTCGATAGAAATGGATTTACATACTAACTTTGCCGGCAACTACTCGCGAGTATTTAACCAGTACAGCTGTTCATAGTAAATTACTCGGCCGCAAAACTCGATAGAAATGGACTTTCATACTAACTTTGCCGGCAGCTAATCGCGAGTATTTAACCAGTACAGCTATTTTTATTTAACTCGAAGAAGGTAGTCAAAATAATGATCGAATTTCCAAGCATGTTTGAGAAAATACATGCATGATAGTCTGTCTGATAGTCATACTTGCCTGCCCTCCGTCGCTTGTTACTTGACTTTGATTGACCTTGTTATTTTCCTCATTAATTTTATTTATACTTTTCATGCAATTAAACTGGATCTGGTTGTTTACTTAGTTTTATGGAAAAGCTCTTATTTTTTAACCTTTAATCTTCTTGACTAATTAAGTAGGCTAATGGTCGGAAAACCATCCTACGCTTTTTTACTGATAAATTTATCTACTAAAATCTTGAGAATTGATTTTGGTTGTTTGTGAGGCTGCCTTCTGCTCTATAGGTCGCGGGTTCGTTCCCCGCCTAGGACCAACGTTTGTATTATTAATACAAGGTGTAACAGAAAGACTCTGCCCTTGAAACTGAACAACTTTTCCTCATAGGTCGGAACGAAATACGAAAAATAATTTTTGACCTCCCATTCAAAATGCACTATCAGCTGATTTAGTTTCTATGGGAGGACAAAATTTTCGTAAGTTCCTTATAGTAAGGGTGATGAAGGACAAATTTCTATATGATTTGCTCATGTCTGCCTCTTTGACTGATGATAAGGAGCATCCTCTAGAAGATATAAAAAATATTGGCGGACATCCACACCCCTGCGTTTTTGAGGAATTAAGTTTTAACTATTTTGAAATTTGACAATGAAACGTACACCTGGCAGACTATGACTATCTGATTAAATACAATGTATAAAACCCCAGAAAAATGGTCTGCCACCATAATAGCCCTGCGTCGTAAAGTTACAGCGCTTCAAAATGCAAAAATTCACTACTTCGTCCCGTGATAATGCAGAGCCCTGCATGTCTGCCTCTTCAATTTTCTACATCTTCAGAAGTATTTTAAACAGGAACCACAAAGGCAGACAATAAAAACATTATTTAGTATCTTATTTTTTTTTTTTTGCAGGAACCACAAAGGCAGACAATAAAAACATTATTTAGTATCTTATTTTAATTTTTTTTGCTTTAACAAAAACGCAGCGACGCACAGAAAAACTTGTAAGGACCAAATCGATTCGTATTGAGCTGATCTATCATCCCTATTAATATGAATCATGAGCAAATCATATACCCAAATTGCAGCCAGCACCCTAACTATTAGGGCTAGTTGTTCAGTTTCATAGGCAGATTCACATCCTTCTGGGTTAGTACTTCCCTTTTTGTTACACCCTGTATAGGCGTATATGCAGTTTCTTCTCTGATACCTACTCGTATTAGATTTCACGATAGAGCTAAAACAAAAATCGATCGGAAATTGCCTAAAAAACACATTTTTAGTAGGGGAGCCACCCTTGTTATTTTTTATTATTAGTATTTGTAGTTATAGCAGCAACAAAAATAATCTTTAAAAATTCAACAGTCTACCTATTACGGTTCATGAGATACAGCCCGCTGACAGACAGACATCGAAGGCATATTAATAGGGTCCCGTTTTTCAGCCTTTGGGTACGGAACCCTTAAAAAGTCGTTTTTCATAAAAATTTACATACCAGATTCTCTATATTATTTATTCACTTTCCTTTAAGCTCAAGTCACACAGAGGCGGTATGATTGCGAAAGCGGTCCGGAGGAGGTTTGGCGGGAACAAAATACCGCGCCGCGACCGCTTTTCAGCCGCCGGTCTAATCTAAGAAGTGCGATGCGGATGCGCGCATCATGCGCGCATCATGCGCGCAACCGGCAGCGCCGGTGCAGTACGCAAGAAGTGCGCGAAAGGTGTGGTGCGGGCGTCGGCAGTGGACGTATTTAGGGCATTCTAAATTTCGATTATAATTTGCGATTATCTATGCGATTATAATCATAAATCACCGGATATTTTTCAATTATCTCACAAAAAGAAATATTATATAGGAGTATAGAGAGTATAAAGCCACGAATAATTAGTGATAGGCACGACTATTGCTCATTTATATAAATATTTGCATGCCTGTTTCGCAGACTAGATACTAAGACTATTTTTCTATAAGATCTGGAATTTGTATTTTGTAAGTATCTCTGCAAATAAACGTTTCTATTCTATTCTATTCTATAAATTCTACGTCGTCACGCATTTTCCCTGTGTCCGTACTCCGTCCCTGTGTGTATCGTTCGGCGACTGATGCGCGCATCGGGCGCACTGCACGACCGCGCCTCACCCTCGCCGCACTGCGACGACGCGTCGCTTTGTATGAAACAAGTGACAGGCGGCGTGCATCATGCGCGCATCCGCATCGCACTTCTTAGATTAGACCAGCGGCTCAATGTGACAGGTTGCATAAGAACTCATACTTTACAAAAAAGACCGCCCCCGGAACGCTTCCGCTACCGCCTCAGTGTGACTCGGGCTTTAAAGAGGATCGTATAACTAATTATAAATTCATAGTATTGATTTGATATACGTTTCCCAATATAACTTGCACTTCGGTGCGCGAAAATAACCACTTGCTAAAATAAAAACTCATTCAAGTGCAACAAGAACGCAGTGTAGTAAGTGCATCGACCTACTGGCAAAGATAACAGCTCAACAGCAGATATCAAAATGCGATTAGTCGCTTACTCATACAACACACCGCCTACCATAAACACATTATCTGTTCTGTAAGCGAAACTTACACGAGATAACTGTGTCGTGGTACAGGCCATGAGCAGCGATAAAATTATTGTACTTTACCACATCTACATATATCGATACAGAATCTGTATCTTTAAAACATTTATTGCAATAAACAAATTCATTCATTCATTCTCATTTGGTTAGGAAACCAAGAGGCTAACCTCTGGTGTTAGATCTACAATTAACTCAGGGTGTTAATTTGATTGCGTGCCATAGCTCAGGGGCGGGGTCGGTATCAGTAACTGAACAACTTTTCCCAAGGAAGATAGGTCGAAATACGAATATCAATGTTTGACCTCCCATAGAAACAGCATCAGCTTATGGCGCTTTTTGTATGGAAGGTCAAATTAGGTTTTTCGTATTTCGACCTATGTTCCTTGGGAAAAGTTGTTCAGTTACTGATATTGATCCCGCCCTGAGCTATGGCACGCAATCAAATTAACACCCTGTATATAAGCTGTGAGCTGGGAAAGTTCCAACCAATAGGATTAAGCCGTTTTCTTAGTAAATTCATTTGTACAAACCTAAAATTCATCTATCTACCTATCCAAGAGATGTGATTTTAATTTGTGTTTAAACACGTTAACATTTCTTTCAATCTTCAACTCTACAGGCAATCTATGAAACCTAAAATTCATCTATCTACCTATCCCAGAGATGTGATTTTAATTTGTGTTTAAACACGTTAACATTTCTTTCAATCTTCAACTCTACAGGCAATCTATGAAACCTAAAATTCATCTGTCTACCTATCCAAGAGATGTGATTTTAATTTGTGTTTAAACACGTTAACATTTCTTTCAATCTTCAACTCTACAGGCAATCTATGAAACCTAAAATTCATCTATCTACCTATCCAAGAGATGTGATTTTAATTTGTGTTTAAACACGTTAACATTTCTTTCAATCTTCAACTCTACAGGCAATCTATGAAACCTAAAATTCATCTATCTACCTATCCAAGAGATGTGATTTTAATTTGTGTTTAAACACGTTAACATTTCTTTCAATCTTCAACTCTACAGACAATCTATGAAACCTAAAATTCATCTATCTACCTATCCAAGAGATGTGATTTTAATTTGTGTTTAAACACGTTAACATTTCTTTCAATCTTCAACTCTACAGGCAATCTATGAAACCTAAAATTCATCTATCTACCTATCCAAGAGATGTGTTTTTAATTTGTGTTTAAACACGTTAACATTTCTTTCAATCTTCAACTCTACAGGCAATCTATGAAACCTAAAATTCATCTATCTACCTATCCCAGAGATGTGATTTTAATTTGTGTTTAAACACGTTAACATTTCTTTCAATCTTCAACTCTACAGGCAATCTATGAAACCTAAAATTCATCTGTCTACCTATCCAAGAGATGTGATTTTAATTTGTGTTTAAACACGTTAACATTTCTTTCAATCTTCAACTCTACAGGCAATCTATGAAACCTAAAATTCATCTATCTACCTATCCAAGAGATGTGATTTTAATTTGTGTTTTAACACGTTAACATTTCTTTCAATCTTCCACTCTACAGGCAATCTATGAAACCTAACATTCATCTATCTACCTATCCAAGAGATGTGATTTAATTTGTGCTTAAACACGTTAACATTTCTTTCAATCTTCAACTCTACAGGCAATCTATTAAATATTCCCACTACTTCCACACGAGTCCAGGATTGTACTACCTTCAGCTTGGTGCTAATACTACATGTTAGGTCTTTCCTTCCTTTTACTTTCGAGCGGAGCGAGAAAGGATTGTATTCGTGAAAAAAAAAAGATTTTCTAATTTTCTTAAAAATGTGTTCTATCACTTATACATCATAATAAACAAGTCTCCCAAAAATGTCCGTCCGTCGGTCGGTCGGTCCGTCGGTCGGTCTGTCCGTCACGCTTTGGCCTAGCGGCTAAACGAATGGTCCGATTGACACCATATTTTGAATTTAGGAGTTCTATGCAAATCCATCGAAGGGTTCTAAGTGGTTTCTTGCTGGCTCTCATTTTGAGGGTAGCTGTCATACAACGAAAATCAAAAATTGATTTTTTTTCAAAAACGGCTTATAGAATCTTGATGAAACTTTGCATGACTAAGCATCTCCATGTAAGATATCTTGCGCCAGTATCAATTGATCTGTGTAATTTCATATAAGAGTTGTTCCTCTACCACCAGATCGTAAATATGTGATTTACCCAAAATTGGTTGCATTGAGTTTATTAAAATTTTGTATAATATTAATCCTGGATTGGTTGTCTATCAGCCTGGATATTCTTTATGATTTTTTTAAAATAAAATTTAGTACAAAGGCTGTACCAAAAACTGAAAGGGCTTGCTCAGTAGACTAAACTGAACAATTATCAATAAGGAACATGTGTTGGGAAATTGAAAAAATCTCCATGCAAGTATCCTACGGTAGTATCCATTGATCTGTGAAAATTCATATAGAGGGTGTTCCAGTACTACCAAAACTTAAACATGTGATTTACTTAAAATCGTTTGAGGTTTGTTTGTTTTGATGTTTGACAATTTGAATTCTGTATTGATCTGTATATTTCATTCGAACATTTTTTTGGAAAAACGTAAATAAAAGTTTGTATTTTCATACTATGTGTATGGCATTACAAATTTAAGTTTGAGGTTGATATTTTTTCTTGAGTATTGCGAGAAAGTAAGTGCAGTGCTGCTGTACCATTTATTTCGTCTGGTAGGCAGGCAGTGACCACAGCCTAAGATGCCAGCAAAGATCTTGACATACTTCCCTCGCTTCCTTTACTTCATCAACCATTTCATTCACGCTCGTCGGTTTAGAGTACTTTAGAGTTTAAGGGGCTGATAAGAGCTAAATTACCTCCCTTTCTAACAAAGGACAGAATGCGCGTGTTAGATCGGAGCGGGTTCGCGCTGTTTTACGTTTTCCGTCTATGAAACAGCTATGAATAATGTGTAAAAGTTTTGGCATCATAGATAAATGAGTACTTAAGAAAAACTGTTTAAAAGTAAAAAGCAGAGGTAACTTTGGATTTTTTTGGAGTCGGCCATATTCTTGGAAAGATGCTTAATTATCAAATTTTTTTCATAGCCATATATTCATCACTTTTCGTTAAAAACCTGCTCAAATGAAGCGTATTTAGGTCTTATCAGCCCCTTAAGTTTAGCCGTTGAGTTGGTCGTTGGTCCCGGCTACTATATCTATTAGTTTTCGAAATTCGTTCATGAGCCATATGTATCAAAAACCTTCGGCGGCTCAATAAATTCAGCACTCACTTTACTTTCCTACGTTTATTTTAACACGCATACTAAATTGCAAGGGTATATACCGCAAATGCTATACCCTAGGTTATACACTTTCCCTTATATGAAATTTTAACAATTTC
The DNA here is from genome assembly GCA_947532105.1 of Athrips mouffetella. Classification (NCBI taxonomy): domain Eukaryota; kingdom Metazoa; phylum Arthropoda; class Insecta; order Lepidoptera; family Gelechiidae; genus Athrips; species Athrips mouffetella. The sequence continues at coordinate 13,772,919 of OX383981.1, read as the reverse complement.
TTTTTTTGAAAATCTGGAAGTCTCTACTTCAGTTAAGCTAAAAATCACCTAACCGATCCCAATCGGGATCGGTTAGGTTGTGTTCTAAAAAATTTAACCGAACCGGCTAATTTTGACCAGCATAAATTTGGTGTACATTTATCCATTTTGTCTGAAGTGTAGGTATTGGGGTATAAAAAAATATTTTGGAAATCATTAAATTTATAGCCATTAATATTTGGTACAACCAAACTTGACTGGACTTGTTTGGATTCCGAATGCATTAAAACTATACATTATTAAGGCAGGACAATTAGCAAGGCGAGTAGTCGACTGTCTACCATGGCGGTAACGGAGTAGTGACCAGGGACTGGAAAGCGTTCGGCCACAGATTAGATAATACGGCAGGCCCGGCCGTTTGAATTTGAATGTAATGTATTGATCTGTATATTTCATTCCAACATTTTTTTGGTACGTAAATGTAAATAAAAGTTTGCATTTCCAGCTCACAGCTTAGCTCCCTAGCACAGCATTGGTAGAAATTCACCCTTATCTCGTAACAGCCTCCGTGGTCTAGTGGTTAGAGGGTTCGGCTCTCGATCCGGAGGTTCTGGGTTCGATTCCCGGTGGGGACACTGTCAAACAAAAATCTCTTTGTGCGACCTCCCCAGTTTGGTTAGGGCATTGCAGGATGAATCACCTGATTGCCCGAAAAGTTAGATGATTCCGTGCTTCGGAAGGCACGTAAAGCCGTTGGTCCCGACTGCTATCTACGGATGTAGTCGTTAATGAGCCATGTCAGAGGCCTTTGGCGGCTCAACAACTCTGATACCAGGGTTTGTGAGGTCGGTCATCGACCTTGCAACCCACACGATATGATGATGATGATCTCGTAGTCAATAGTCGCACCCTGTAGGTGTCGTCCACGGGTAGACATGGGTTGGTACACTCAACAGCACGTCAGTAGAAACACTATTGGACCTTATTGCGTGGTAATAGACTTGACAAAGTTTCTACCGACGTGCGGTTGATCGTACTATTCTTAGCCGGTACCACATCGGCTTCAATCTTTATCACCTGCTCCGCTCTACTAGCTACCTCAGGAACAATATTCGTTTAGCAATAGACCTGTAAAGCTATAAAGCGAATTGTGACTAAATTCCGTGCTCATTTAACTCTCATATTCGTATGTGTGAGTAAAAACTGAGAATCGAAAGCAGCAGATCAATAACACAATGTGCTGGTCACGAAAACCGTTCACACGCAATCTTATAACTCCTTCGAGTGAAACGCCGTCGGTAAATATCGTGATACGCGTTCCGTTACGAGGAAAGTCTTTCCGTCCACCAGTACTAAAGCCACGATCACACCTAGCTGAATTCAAAAACTAATTCTGCATACATTGCTGGGAGACTTGGTTATGTTAATTGCAATATCCTTACTTAAACGAGCAATGTATGCCGAATTAGTCTTTGAATTCAGCTAGGTGTGATCGTGGCTTTAGCCTAGTACAACAAAATCCTATCCCTATCATGTATCTTTAAAACGGCCGTAAGGTTTTCGTGGATACGTCCATGTAGCCAGGTACAGTCATGAGCACGTCAAGCTCCAACCGCTCCCCTCACCTATCTCCCCTCCCCCTCCACTCCATCCCTTCACACCTCTCCCCTCACCCTCTGACTCATCTAAATCTCTTGGTACTACACCAATTATTGTCGCCAGAGGGTCTATATCGACGCACGAAGCCGCAAGCGCTGATTATCACGATCTTTACTGATCTCTTAAAATAAGAGTTCAAAGAGTTTCGTGCTGTGCCTGTGCGCTTACTTAAGAAATATTTACTACACGTTTGGATTGCAGCAATAATTAACTTAACATCACGCCTCTTTCCCGTTGGGGTAGGCAGAGACCACAGTCCTCCACCTGCTACGATCTTGACATACTTCCCTTGCTTCCTGTACTTTCATCAATCCTTTCATACATGCTCGTCGGTTTAGGGTACTTTTAACCTGGCCTTTATTCAGAACGTCCTGAATTTGGTCCTGGTACGTTCGCCTAGGCCTTCCCCTTCCAACGTTTCCATTCACTCTCGCCTGGTAGATCTCTTTCGTCAATCTTCGTTCATTCATCCTCTCTACATGACCAAACCATCTCAGCATCCCTTTCTCGATTTTGGTCACTACGTCTTCTTTTACGCCACAATAATTAACTTAATTCGTGATAAGAATGTGACGCATTATCTTGAGTAATTAGGTCTAGGCAGACTTTTGAATACTACACTAGCTAAAATTTGTCGTTATTGGATTGAAAAAAAAAATGTTTTTTTTTTATTAATTTTGACTATGACAATGTTGCAATGCAATGTAGTAATGATTTAAATTTGATAATTTTTATTTGTGTAATATGGGAAAACTGTAAACTTCCTGAAATAAAAGATTCTTATTTTTAAAAGTGTTCAACCGAGTATCTGAAGGTGAGCGGTTAGTACCGTCCATAACACCCACTGTCTTATAAGTGGCACAATTTGACACTGATAAGACAAGAAAACGCATTGCCTAAGAACTAAGATGGTACGGTTAACCGCTTGTCGGTAGAAACTTTTTCAACTCTATTACCACGCCATAAGGTCCAAAAGTGTTTCTGCTGTTGTACGGCCGTGTGTACGTCGTATATGCCAAAAACAAAAATCCCGTGACCATGGCCATACCGCAAGGGGTGGCCACGTGCGCTTGATTGAATCTCGTTGCTCCAGGTGGTAAGGAGAAGTGGTAGGGCTTTTGTGCATAGTCCGTCTTGACGGCCTTGCCTATTTTTATCGTTGCTGTTTTGGTTTGAAGGGAAAGGGATCCAGTGAAGTTGCTGACGCACGAGACACCATCTTAGTTCTCAGGGAGGGCAACGCGCTTTGCTGTTTTATTAATATCAAATTATGCCATTAATAAGACAATAGTGCTATGAGCGGTCGTGACCACTTACCATTAGCTGGTCTACTTGCTTATTTGCTCAATTGTTACATAAAAAAAATCACTTATTCTGCTACTAAATCGCTCCGCTTTTTAATCAAAACGTGCGTGGTTGTGAGTGATAATGACGCACGTGCGACTAGCGTGCAAGTCTCGTCTGCATCATCGATACGAACGTGAGATTCTTATTTTAGTATATTTCACTTGCAGTCGCAAACGCAGTGACATTGAGGTAACAGACGTGTTGTTCGAATTTGCGCCTGATGCAAACAGGACAGAATAGTACCAACCCATATCTACCCGTACCGCGTATACCGTAGGTGTCGTAAGACGCAACTAAGGACGTATGAACGATGAGGATGGGCAGCAGTGTCATTCTGCGTGTAGTGGTAGAGGAGTCTCTCTGTCTGCGTCTGTGTTCCCGAGTTCATATAACCCGAATCTAGAACTTGCGAGTGAATAGGCTTCTTCTGGGCAATTTAGTTCCACCGTCGACTTCATCTCTCTCTTCAGGGCTAGATCGAGGTCTCAAGAGAAAACCCATTGACCATAAAAAAGTACCATCTTACAAACTGCGGTCCATGGTGCCAGTCGCAACGCTAAAAAGCGTGGTGACTATACTTCTGGTACGTGGTAACTACTTGCCCTTTAAATTGTACCACGAGTTGAGCTGGAATTCTGGAGGGTGCTCCGGTCCTGCAGTGGATGTTTTCTGGGATTATTATGTTGCTCAGAACCAGGAAGTAAATTCGTGCCTGTGTCTGTATTCCCGAGCACATATCTGGATCTAATCAAGTCGCGAGTGAGTAGGCTTCTTCCAGGGGGGAGCACGTTCCATCATATATTTCCTCAAGGCAGGTGTGTGAAGAAAAAGCCCCATATCGATGTTAAAAATTGTTCATTATATTACAAATGTAACGACGTTAGAGCAAGGAGAGGGTCGGAGATTAGGTACCAAATACACCAACAGGGCATTCAGTAAACAATCTATAAAGCGTATCCTTAAGAAGCAATTGCTCTTCAGTTACACGAGGCACACGTTTTTCAAAATAATACACCATCCATAGAGAAACCTTTTTGTACTTTCGGTTAATATACAACTATAGTCTGACCGCAACCGCTGTACCGCGCCTTAGGTATGCGCGGGAGGAGGTGGGGGAGTGGGAAGGAAAGAGTAAGAACTACTTGCCGCCGTGAGCAAAGACGAGCGATGACCCCCGCCGTCTCACCGCTCGCATACCGGAGGTGCGGTACATCGGTTGCGGTCAGACATACATACATACATAATATCACGCCTTGTCACTAAGAGATTTTAATATCTATTCTATTCTAAAGTCTATAAGTTTATTCATATAAACGATTTTGACTTTGTCCTGGTACGTTCGCCGAGGCCTTTCCCTTCCAACGTTCCCATTCAGTCTCGCCTTGTAGATCTCTTTCGTCAATCTTCTTTCATTCATCCTCTCTACATGACCAAACCTTCTCAGCATCCCTTTCTCAATTTTAGTCACTACGTCTTCTTTGACGCCGCAACGTTCTCTTATCTCACTATTTCTAATCCTGTCACTCAGTTTTACACCAATCATACTCCTCAGCGCTCTCATTTCTACTGCATTAATTCTACTTTCATGCTTTTTCTGCCATACCCAGCTTACACTGCCGTACATCAGTGTGGTTGAAATTTAGCGTCATCCGGTCAGACTGTAGTCAGTATATAACATTTTTACCCGACTGTGCCACAACAAGAGTATACTACACATACACTTTTTACATTCAAATTAGACGTAATTATGTTAACCAAACGATATATTCTTACGTAGAAAAGACTGTAATCTTAAGGGTCTATTCAAGGCCGTTAGATGGCTACCGAAACATCCATCTGTTCCGCTCACCCTTCTTAGCATAGCACCTTCAAAAATTTCACGGCTCCCTTTCAAACTGTGCATATTCTTTCGTCGCGACTAATTGGAATGCCATTGTTTATTTAAACAATAGTTATTTGTTATGCAAGGCAGCAAAAGCGTTATTTGGCGTGAGTGCCTTGTATTGAAACCTGAGCAAGCGAAGGATTCTTCGCTCGTGGTTCAAAAGAAGAATCCTGAGCGTAGCGAAGGTTTCAAGGCACGAAACGCAAAATAACTTTGCTGCCGAGCGAAACACAAAATTTTTCACCTCACTAAAGCGAGGAAGCAGCCAGTACCGCAGCGTGGAGGTCTGCCATACTGCATCACGTTCGAATTTCAAAAACCTTTTGCCCGCTAGCGGCCAAAAGCTTTTGGCCGCAGAAAAACCTTTTGCCCGCTAGGGGCCAAAAATCGCTTTTGGCCGCAGAATTTAACCGACAAAACAAATGTTTCCGAGCTTTGGAGGTGAAAAAGAATTTGGTCAGTCTGCTGATCAGGATAACATTGTGTTGCCTAGTATATTTTATGATGACGATCTATCAATTGCTAGGTGGTCGAAGGATAAAAATTTATCGTTATTATAACTGGAATAATAGTCTTTTTAGGGATAAATTTGATCATCTTGAAAATAATAAAAAGTCCGGCCAAGTGCGTGTCGGGCCACGCGCAGTACAGGGTTCCGTAGTTTTTTAAAGATTTTTTTATCTCAAAACAGGTTTTTATTTCGTATTTCATAACGTTCGTATTACAATATATACTTATTACCTCCTAAGGCTCAGCGAGGTTATAGCGCCTGATTTCTATTGTAATTTATACTTTTTCGAGATTTTCGGCTATACCTCATTAACCTGTAATGCCTACTTAGCGGTGATAGTTTTCGTTTTAATTTCATCATATACACTACTACTGTGAATTTTTTCACATTTCCAATAACTACCGTTTAGCTGGCAGTTTACCAGAAGAATAGGGAAGAATGGGGAAGGGCACTCTATTCAAGCAGCAGTATGGTCTGAGTCGGACAGGAGCATGGTCACGTCTTCGACGTAGGGCTCAAAGACGTGACCTTGCTCCTGTCCGCCTCAGCCAGGGCCGGCGTGAGTCCTCATGAAGTGGAAACGCAGGGTCGAAGAAACCTAACAATGATGACTACCTGAAGAAGAAGCTATAACTGATGACATGTGTAATTTTCTATTGTCTTTTGGAAGAAAGCACAAAAAATCTGACAATAATTTTAATTAGGTAGGTAACTTACACATGAGTAGGTGATACGACACACACCTGTTGCTGTGTTTCCTCTGGTTCTCGTTTGATAATAAATATCAAACAAGAACCAGTAGAAACCCAGCATCACGTCAACGAGTTACCCTTGGACCTGAATGGTGCCTGCAGCCTATACGAAGTACGAAGATCATCAGACCGTGGAGGAGATGGTGATCGGCCCGACTGTGTTACGTTTGCTGACCTTTATAGTATACTCAATCGTGGAACCAATCAAGTTCATTACTCTTATAATTTTTTTATGTACATCTATTGCTGATCTAATGAACATTAGTATAAAGTTGTTTTCATTGTTTCTACTGTATATTTATTTCTAGATTTGTGATTGGTTCTAGGAACCAAAAACCTTCTCAAGGTAAGGTCTAAACCCGCCAAGTTGGAATGATTAATATCGGTTCTGATTATTTTTAACTTGGCTGTAGTTTAGATTTGATTTCAACTCTTTTTTTATGTACAAGAACTTCGCCTACATTTTTACATTTATGTTTATGAAACGGAGCAAAACGCAGAAAAAACAGAGCGATAGGGAGCTAAACGCAGAGAAACGGAGCAAAACGTAGAGAAACAGAGCGACATCGAGCGAAACGCTGAAAACCGTGCAAAACGCAGCACAACAGAGTGAAACGCAGAAATACGGAGCGAAACGCTATGATACGGAGCAAAACGCTGCGAAACTTTCGCTACTGGGTCGACTGGGGTATCATATTATGTAAAGGCTTTACTAGTTATTTCCAAAATAGATTTCAAGGTGGGGAAATACGAAACCCCTTAAAATTTATTTTGGAATGTACCTCCGAAGTTTACAAATCGAAAAAACTGAATTACGTTTCATTGTGTTTCGCTTCGTTTCGGTATGTTTCGCTGCATTTTGCTGCGCTTCGTTCCATGTCCCTCAACACAGAATCCTCAGAGAAAAAAACTGCATAAAAACTTATTTTGACGATGCCAAAAAATAGTCATGAAATAGTCACCATAAGGAAAAAAATAGTCGCGTTACAATTCTAGAGTTATAGCTATGGTTTGCTGAGGATTATGGGCATAGGCTATATACAGAATCCTCAGTTCTGATGCAAGCAAACCGTGGGGACTATCGACTTAGTTTTTATTTTAAAAAATAGTCATGAAATAGTCGTCTTGACTTCCAAATTCTCGAAAATAGTCGTTCAAGGATTTCAGAGTACAGGGGTAGCTTGCTGAGGATTCTGTGCATAGCATTTCACGGACGCTGATTCCTGCAGAACGGTTAGGTTTTTCTATTTGATACTGATGTCAAAAAATAGTCAACAAATAGTCGTCTCAAACCATAATAACTTCGGTCTGGTTTACCTAATAGAAGTATGTTAAAAATGCATGTTAACTTCGCCATACATTTTTCCTTTGTACAGTCGCGTACACAAAATTATTTGATATTGATTTCAAGTTGTCAAAAAAAATGGATTTTGATATTGTTAGAGGCTTTTATTTTTATATATTGTTGCAGACCCTATTTTAGTGTTATCTATTTTTATTAGGTAAATAAGAGGATAAACCGACTGATATATCAGTGCACAGCCCCAACCTCTTGGTCTAAAAACTTATAATGTAGGTTCCACGTTTAAGGAAAGGTAAAACTAGAATATCGGGCTTAAACCCAGATGCATTCAGTAAATAAAAATACTTTAATAATAATTGGAAGGTTCGCAAATATTACTAAATTAACTATACTAACTTTACTAATTTCTTGATTGATCAATGTTGTTTGCCTACGCATTTAACTATTCATTAAAAATTAAAATGTCGCTGCATATGTGTTTCTTTTACCCAATAGCACATCAGTAGAATAATACAAATCAGTTACTTAATGGCATAGTAACAGAGTTGGAAATGTTTAACGTGGGTCGTATAATAGAAAAAGCACCAATATTCTGAGACGTTTGTTTAACCAATAGCATGGCGGCGTTTGGCTCGACCGAATTGTGTGACCGAGCTAGCGCTCGCCGCCGCCGCCGGCGCGTATTGAAGTGCCCTACAGTGTTGCTATTACAACGACAATTGCCGTGTTCTACGGTAATTAATGAAATGTAAAGTTAACTTACACTACAGCCTATGGAAGCAGTAAATACACAACGCGTTATTCCAAATTTGGATTTCCATTTTTTCAATAATCCTACTTAAAAATTGAATGTAAATTCTAAAGCTAACAGCAGCTCGTTAAAAGCGCAGCCTCGGTCGGGTCATTGCGCTGCGGGTTATGTCCCTCTGCGTAGGGCTAATTTTAAAATTTTCAGAATTTTTAAAAGTAGATTTTTTTTGTGTTTGTTTATCGTTACTGAAACACCCCCTAAGCTATGGCACGCAATAAAATTATCACTCTGTATTACTCATTTAAAACCATTTAACGGACATAAGTACGAAGACTGTGATTTATACAAAAAACTAACTTAAAAATAATCTGTAGGTACTGAATATATTCATAAACAAGATTTTTTTACTATTTTAGTTTAAAACCAATTATTAAGTTATATTATTTAACATGAAAACAAATAAACTTTGCTTTTCATTACAGAATTAATTATATTGGGTTCCAAATACATATAAAAAAAGTAACTAAATAGTTACCATCAAAGATGATATGCATTTTGAACACGACTGTACTTGAGTTGAAAAATGTATGGCGAAGTTAACATGCATTTTTAACATACTTCTACAAAGTAAACCAGACCAAAGTTATTATGGTTTGAGACGACTATTTGTTGACTATTTTTTGACATCAGTATCAAACAGAAAAACCTAAACGTTCTGCTGGAATCTGCGTCCGTGAAATGCTATGCACAGAATCCTCAGCAAGCTACCCCTGTAACTCTGAAATCCTTGAACGACTATTTTTGAGAATTTGGAAGTCAAGACGACTATTTCATGACTATTTTTTAAAATAAAAACCAAGTCGATAGTCCCCACGGTTTGCTTGCATCAGAACTGAGGATTCTGTATATAGCCTATGCCCATAATCCTCAGCAAACCATAGCTATAACTCTAGAATTGTAACGCGACTATTTTTTTCCTTATGGTGACTATTTATGACTATTTCATGACTATTTTTTGGCATCGTCAAAATAAGTTTTTATGCAGTTTTTTTCTCTGAGGATTCTGTGTTTGAGGGACATTTCGTTCCGTATTTCCTCGTTTCACTGCTTTTCGCTTCGTTTTACTGCTTTTCAATTATGTAAAGAAAAGTTTAAAAAAATATCATGATTATCGACATTTGATTTTCTAAAACTTTTTATCTGCAGCTCTATTTCTTTTGGTAGGACCACGGGTAAGAAAAAAATGCCCGTGGTCCAACCATTTTTTTTGGTAGGACCACGGGTTAAAAAATTGCCCGTGGTACTACTGGTAGTACAACGCGGTAGTATCACGGGCAATAAACCAAAATTTGTACCTTGAAAAAACTTTTTTTTCACGATTTTACTTTACCACTGTCGACGTAAATAAAATGTACATTTATACTAAATTACAGCTTTCTAGTACGAAGGGACTCTGACCTAAGCCGCGGAGAGGCAGACAGATAGACGGACATGATGAAACTATAAGGGTTCCTTGTTGACTATGATACCCTAAAATTCATAAATCAATAATTAAATAAACACAATAATATAACTAAGGCTGATTTGCTGAAAGAAAGCTATGATTTGATTTTTTAAAATTCTTTATCACTTTTAGTTGCTTTTAGTAAGTAGTAGATTGTTTACCAAGGAGCAAAACCTAATTAAGGGCAAAAGCGTTTTTTGAATTTAGAGCGGAGCGAGGGCTTATTTGAATTTAGAGCGGAGGAGCGAGGGATTCTAAAGTAGAATCTTGTAAAAATTAAATTGTAAATATGTAGTTCAAATTGTAAAAATGACTTTCTTTCACAAGATTTTAATAATGAAATTGACATTTATACTTTTCAAAAATTAATGAGATTAGGTTATGAATTTGCATGGACAATTATCTGATAAATATCCAATAATTATCAAAGAACCCTGGCTACTACAGACAAAGATAACCGTCTAGTCACTCAGACTGTCTCTGCAAATAATTATCCACTATGTCATAACAAAAAGGAATATTAAAGTATGCAGAAACAATGAATGGACTGTATATAAATGTAATAACCTCCTTGAAAGCGACAATGTTACGTCGAAGCCAATTTACATATGAAACACGTGTGCAAATAGTCAATGTGAAGAATATTGCCACTTGCAACCGAAGTATGATCCATTTTTAGGGTTCCGAAACAAAACGGTAAAAACGGAACACTTATGTTACGACTTCGTCTGTCATACCTGTTTATCTCAGCAACTACTCAAGCTATCGACTTGATATTTGGAATAGAATAGAATTTTTATTATTATTGGAAATGGGGCCCAAACAGGGGGGGCAAATTTCAAATTGTCGTGACTAGGTCAAGTGGGGTATCATTTAAAAGGACTTTACTTGTTCATTTCAAAATAGATTTTGAATTTTTTTACGACTCTTAGTTCTCAAGTTTCAAAGAAAAATTACAAATAATATACCAGTTTGCGAAAGGAAAAATCTAAATGAATTATAGTCGATAGAAGTTTATGTATATATTACAGGAAAAATAAAACTTTCTTTCTAAGTTGCACAGTTTAGAAATCTTCAAAAAACCTTTACAAACAAATTTAGTTTTGCAGTCCTAAAACGGACTTTATTGCTTCCAAACATACTCGTACTAAAGGTATATCGGAACCCTCGGCGCGCGAGTCCGACTCGCACTTGACCGGTTTTTTCTTTCTTGTTGATTCCGAAGTCTTACTTTCGGCCGAAAGATGTCCACTGCTGGCCTTATGCCTCCCCTAGTGATCGCTACAACAACCGGTCCTGCGCTGTGCGCATCCAGCAGCTTCCTGTGACCTTGGCTAGATCGTTGGTTCACTTTGTGGGGGGGGCCTGTCTACGCTGCTACGTCTTTAGCTTCACTAGAAATTGAAACTCAATGGGAATTGTTTTTGAAGCCGACAATATGAAGCTGGATCACATTTACGCCATAAAAAACCGGCCAAGTGCGAGCCGGACTCGCGCACTGAGGGTTCGGTACCACTTTAATAAAAATACCGTCTTAGTTATGGAAGTGAAGTCACGCATAAGCGTATTGAATTCGCGCGAGTCCGACACGCACTTGACCAGTTTTTATTATTTGTTGTTATTTTATAGCTTATACACTATAAACGTACCAATTTTCACGCTTGTACACTCAACAGCTCGTCAGTAGAAACACTTTTGGACCTTATGGCGTAGTAATAGAGTTGAAAAAGTTTCTACCGACGTGCGGTTGACCGTACGTGTTCCCGTTTTTACGATAGAGCTAAAACAAATATCGAGCAAAAATCGCCTAAAAACACGTTTTTAGTAGGGGAGAACCCATTATTTTTTATAATTTTTTATTTTTAGTATTTGTTGTTATAGCGGCAACAGGAATACATAATCTGTGAAATTTTAACTGTCTACCTATTACGGTTCATGAGATACAACCCGCTGACAGACAGATAGACATCGGAGGCATATTCATAGGGTCCCGTTTTTCACCCTTTGGGTACGGATCTCTAAAAAGGACCCAGGTTAATACAATTTGCGATTGTCAGCTTTCATCATCATCATCTTTGTCGTATCGCTCTTCGCAGAGCGGTCGTGGTCACGTCGAGTTATCCACGTCGGTGGTAGAGGCGGATACAGCTCTCCGCACGATCTCCCGCTTCTCTCCCTGTTTGCAGACTGACTGGTGCGGTCAGATACGCGGCTTCCTACTACGGATTTTACTTGGTCAGTCCAGCGCATAGGTGACCTTCCGCGCGATCTGGTTCCCTCCACTTTTCCCTGCACGACCAGCCGCTCTATGGACATATGACAGCTTTCAATTGGCTTCAAAACGATTCCCATTGAGTTACATGCTAGCGCCCCTGATCCGTGATTGCCAATCTAATTTCAGATTAGAACTTTGGTCACAGAAAAAAGTAATAGTAGGTACTATCATACAGACTCTCCGCCCCCCTTGCATTCCACCCCGCACCCCCGCGCGCACCCGCCCGCGAGAGTCGTGGTTTTTCTGAGGGTCTTTTGTACTGAATATGCGAGCCTACGCGACCTTCCAATTTCAAATTTTAAATTCGCGCTCGATGTATGTAATGTCCGGGGTGCGTGGTTATAGTCGCTGAAGTCCTAAGAATCTTATTAACCGTCAAAGTCTTCGCATCCAACCAAACCTTGGCTGCAGTGCATTGACCTTGACAGCTGCGTTATTATGCTGTTAGTCCTCGCAGCTGTTCTCTTATAAATAGATCTCTGGCTATGTATTTTCAATTAGAATATTCCAATATAATAATAAACTATATCTTCTGAAGTTTACTAGAGAATACGAAAATATAGCAATAGGTCTTGTAGTGTAGTACACCCAACAGCACGAGTAGTAATAGGATTTTATGGCATGGTGATAGAACCACACTTTTGCACATTTTTAATAGTTTTTCGTTATTATTTGGGCGTTTTGAAGTGAATACTTCTTTAGCGGCGCTTGGCAATTTTTTAGATGGGTAAAAAATGTTAAACTCGCGTCAGATGCCGCGTCAGATCTCGCGTCAGATATGATCGAAAAAGCGTCAACTGTCAAACGTATTGTTATTACAATACGGGTTTTTATTCAGTGACATCAAAGAAGTACGCGAGCAATGGCGCGATTGACCCTTACAAAAAGCATAATATTCAAAAATGCAAGTTTTCACTTCTGCCGGCACTCCCGGAGTGCAACCCCTTCTTTTTTTCACCAAAGATGCACACGTGACGCACGGGAATCGGACCGGAATGTATGGAAATTTGTGACGATTCGGATATGACGAAATCATGTCCACAAAATATTCAACAAAGAATTCAAGCAATTGTGTTAATTAAGTGGCTACTTTTGACTTATATCATAATAATGCATATTCAAAATTGAAAGTTTAAAGTTACAAATGTTTCCTCTGACATGCGGTTGACTGTACGGTTTTATATAAGAATTTAAATTAACAAAACATTGGGCCGTTTGCACTAAACTTAAGAATCGCCCAAGTTCTAGCTTAAGGTCCGTCAAAATATTGCTAGGAGTGTCCTAAACAAGTTAGGGGCTATTCTTAAGTTTAGTGCAAACGGCCCATTATTTCTCATTGTCCGTCATATTGTAGTCGTTGTATTGTAAAAAGGCGTTTTTTTTTTAGCACGACGATATAGGTTACAGCTGACAACTTGACAAGCTAAACACTAAAATTAAAAATTGGGAGAAGCATAAAAACATATACATGTCACCGGAAAATGATAAAAATCGTAAGTTGATCAATTTCCTAGGAAGTTGAAATTAATTATTTAACGCAATGACCTCCCACCTTATTGATCACCTGACGGTAAGTTGACAAACTAACGATTTTAATAACCAATCGCTGCTCAGTGTACAATTTTACGTTGGACTGACACTCATAAAATAATACACTGTTCTTTGATTGGTCGATGGCATTGGTGGCAAGCATGTGGCAAGTGCTTATTCATAGTAACAATCGACATTCAACCAATCGGCGTACACCTCACGTTCGTCAGATAATTTTACCGCGAGACTCCGAAAAACGTACGTAAAACGTACAACGTAAACGTACGTATCTATACGTAAAATAGTACATTTCAACAGCCGTTTATGATTTTTCGAAAGTTGTTCAACTTACTAGGAAATTGATCAACTTACGATTTTTATAATTTTCCGGTAACAAGTACAGTCAACGACAGGTCAAGCTTGACAATCGCAGTGCGATTGTAGCCCTTACGTTTATTTAAATAAGAACGGTACATAGTCCAATGTGTCAAGCTTGATGTGCTCTTGACTGTACCAGTGTACCTACACACTTTTTTCTCATGTTTCAATTCAACTTTTAAAAACGGTTGAAATTTTCCCTTTTTGATCTGGATTTAACTTTAACTTAATATACTCTCTAATTGTAGACATGAAAAGCTTATAAATGACGACGACGAAATTTACCAAGTACTGCGAAGACTTTCCTTTCATGTTTAAACAAAAGGAAGCTTTTTGAAAACGTTAACTTTGGTCGGTGATGAAACAATAAACTGCTTTTTAGGGTTCCGATACCAAAATGGTAAAAAAAAGGAACCCTTATGGTGCCGCTCTGTCTGTCTGTCTGTCTGTCTGTCCGTCTGTCTGTCACACCTCTATATCTCAGCAACCACTTACGCTATCGAGCTGAAATTTGGAATAGTTTTAGAATATAGTTGCCCAACTTAATTGCACATGAAAATTTTTTGAAAAAAGTATGATTATTAATGTAAAGGGGGCCAAAATAGGGGGGGCCAAATTTCAAATTGTCGCTACTAGGTCGAGTGGGGTATCATATGAAAGGGCTTTACTTGTACATTTTAAAATATATTTTTGTATTTTTTTAAGTTTCTTAGTTTTCAAGTTATGATGAAAAATGTCAAAAAAAATACCATTCCCCCCCCCTTATCTCCGAAGTTTGAGTAAGGGAAAATCTGAATTAATTACAGTTGACAGAGGTTTATGTAAACTTTACAGCAAAAATAAAACGATCTTTCTAAGCTGCACAGTTTTTCAGAAATCTGCAAAAAACCTTTACAAACAAATTTAGTTTTGCGGTCCTGAAAATGGACTTTATTGCTTCCAAAAATACTATAGGTATATCGGAACCCTCGGCGCGCGAGTCCGACTCGCACTTGACCGGTTTTTTTGTTTCATAATTTGGTTTTACAAAAATACTTTGAATGTTTTAGCGACTGCTTCCTGATACAGTCAAAAGCATGCCATGATGTTACACCAAACAGCATGTTATTAGAAACACTTTTGGACCCTATGGCGTGGTAATAAAATGAAAAGTTTCCAGCAATGACAGCCTCATCATAACATCCCATGGAACGTCCACTACAGGACGGGAGCTCCCTCCAGAATTCTAGCTTTTGCTGGATAATGTAGAGGGGAAGTACCATAGTCACCTCGCTTGTTAGCGTTACGGCTGGCACCACGGACCGCGGTTTTAGGTGACCGCAGTAGTAGGTGACCGCAGTAAGCAAGATGTTAGATACAAAGGAGGATGCTGCTGCCCATCCTCCAGTTTATAAACCTTAGTCGCCTCTTACGACACCCACGGATATGTAAGGGTTAGTACGATTCTTTGCCGGCACCACACGGGATAATGACAGCCTACTCCCACCCATTTGTATAATTTACAATACATTGGTTTAATAGGGCAAATAATAATTGACCTAGCTAGGTCACATGTCTGGTAAAATTCGTTTTCTCTTTTTTTTATAATTTCTTGAAAATAGCGCGAGTTAGAAACCCGACAGCGCCATCTGTTGACCGGCATTGGTTAAGATTGTACAGAGCGTTGCTTAGTCGCCCAGTTGCTATAGACCGAAACCGAAATAAGAAAGTATAGTGTTCTTGTTGTGACTTGTGAGGGAAACGTAGCAAAGGAGTCTCGGTCATTATCATTTCAATAAATTTTCTAAATAAAATGCTTAGTCTTATTGATTCTTCATATAAAGTTGAAATAATTTTATTGACTGAATGTAAAACTCCTTGCTATAGTATATTTTTATTAACCATATAAAAAAAAAACACTAGTGCGGTAAGTGACAACTTTTCAGCAATGTTTACGCCATTGAAAGAACCTTTTTCTAACAATTGTATTGAAAAAGGGTTTTCATTTGATTTTACACTTATTGTTGAAATGGCACAGGTCGAATAAAAAATTACCTCATTCCAGATGACAAGATATTACAATATCGAATATCGTTACGTACATGATAAAACGGGTTATGAATGAACTAATTTATATTTATGTGATGCGCATAGCGATGTAAATACTCGTACTACAGAGGGGTGACTGAATATTACGATAGCTCAGGTGGTTAGGGTTGGCGACTATAAATAAATAAAGTTCGAAAAGCTGCTTTAAAGTCTCGTTAAAGCTATGGAGATGTCCAAATAAAAGGGGACGTTTTTAATTGTGTCATAAATGTCATAATCATCATAACATACGCAAAACATCCCGCAAATATTGGGAGCTCCCCCAGAATTTTAGGCTGGCTGTCCATTGATGCGGAGCGAGCTGGCGGAGCGGACAAACGAGGAAATATTAACCAATATGATTGCATAAAAACTCCGCTCCGCCATCCTTTATTTCCTCGTTTGTCTTTTTTTTTATGTTACAAGTGAGCAAACGAGCAGGTGGGCCACCTGATGGTAAGTGGTCACCACCGCCCATAGCACCCACTGTCTTATTAATGGCATATCTTGACACTAATAAGACATCAAAGCGCGTTGCTCACTTTGAGAACTAAGATGGTATCTCTCATGTGCCGGTATTTTCACTGGCTCCCTTGCCCTTCAAACCGAAACACAGCAGTGCGAACACTGCTGCTTCACGGCAGAAAAAAGCAAGGGGGTGGTACTTCCCCAGACGGACTTTCCACAACAGCCCTACTACCTGTCTGCTCCGCCAGCTCGCTCCGCATCAATGGACAGCTAGCCTTGCAGTGCATCAAAATTTGTGTTAACGTTGCGGACGGCGGCGCAATGGAACGCGGTGGTCCCTGTATTGTGGTACAGTCAAGAGCACATCAAGCCTGACACATTGGACTTAGTGCCGTTCTTATTTCAATAGACGTACGGGCTAAAGTCGCATTGCGAGTGTCAAGCTTGACCTGTCGTTGACTGTACGATACGTAAGGTTCATTCAGGTTGTGAAACCGAACAAATTTCCCTTTTATTATACCTTGTATAGAAGGACTACTACCCATCTTAGTCGCTTTTTATGACAACCACAGGAAGGAATAGGATGACAATGGTGTTCCTAAATTCTTAATAATCATTTAATTAATTACAAAAAAAGAACCGGCCAAGTGCGAGTTCGCGCACCGAGGGTTCTGTACCACTAAGTTAAAATACCGTCTTAGTTATGGACTCGCACTCACGCAGAAGTTTATTAAATACGCGCGAGTCCGATACGCACTTGACCAGCTTTTATTATTTGTTGTTGTTAGCTCATGCACTGTAAACATACCAATTTTCACGCTTGTAAGTGTTCCCGTTTTTACGATAGAGCTAAAACAAAAATCGCATAAATGACAGGTTTTTTGTAGGGAACCCCCCTTAATTTATATATTTTTTAACCCCACTCTACCTAGTAACGACAATAGGGAATATGCATAATTTTTTTTGTATATTTATTATTAAGAAAATTTATTTATTAACAACATATTTATTAACAAAATATGAAAAACCGTAGTGGAGATGACAAAAAGTTAAATTAAAATTTAAATCGGCTAAGAAATACGGCTGATATAAGCAATTAAATATATTAATTACGCGCCGATTAGACAGAGAGATCCGACATGGCATGTGACGTCACATGCCACTACGGCCATACAAGCTGCGTATTTGATTTCGTTTTGCTAGAAACAGACAGAAACAAATCTTCGATGGCTTATATCTTTTTTAATTTCATAGTTATTCGAAAAATAGTTTTACTAACATTTACTTATATATAAGTACTAGCCCATCGGCACTTTACAATGTCCCCAATTCGTTGGTCCGAAATCTGACGTTTAGGATCAACAAACGTCAGTCGTTGTCAGTCATATTGTCAACATTGGATGCAAATAAACTTACCAACAAAATGGAATGTTCTTAGTTGAAGAAACAATATACTCTTATTATTATTATTGTTATTTCTTATTATTGTTTTTGACTATTATCCAATTAATGAAACTGAAAAACCAGGCCTAAATCACATATAAACAGTAAAAAGTTTGTTTTGTTTTTTCCCGCCATATTATTTCCGTTCCGTGTATTTAGCACCGACCGAAGTACGTAGTAGTTCACGCGATTTTTCACAGATGGCGCTATTTTTTCTTGTATGGGGAAATTTTGAACCGCTTGTTCCCAAGACCCTATCTTGACTATATAAATCTATGTTTACTAAGCTGTTTAATACATGAATGAGGAGATTTTTTTTTTATAAAAAAACATGCATATTCCCTATTCAAATCAAATATGAGAAGTTCTTACAAACCTGTTAAAATTACTGGGATACATTGACTGATGTTGATGCATCGCGTCTAACCGCGGGCTTTTCGCTAAACCACTGCTCCCTGGAAGCAAAAACTAAACTTATGACTCCGTTTTTTTACGAATGTTGTAAAGCTACAAACATTCATGTTTATCACAAAGAGTTATTCAAAAAATAGTTTTACTAAACTGTTTATTACATGAATGAGGATAAATTTCTTAAATAAAGAAACATCACGCATATTCCCATTTGAAATTTTGCCCCCCCCCCCCCATTAATAATATTTTTTTTTAATTCTCTCATGTGCAATAAAGTTGGGCAACCATATTCTAAAACTATTCCAAATTTCAAGTCGATAGCATGAGTGGTTGCTGAGATATACAGGTGTGACAGACAGACAAAGTCGCACCATAAGGGTTCCTTTTTTTACCATTTTGGTATCGGAACCCTAAAAACTAGTTTTACTATCAGCGGCCTAAATTAAAACACTCGTCTCACAAATGACAAACAAAGCGACAGAATGACACAATACAATAATATTTATAAAGTTTTGTTTACGATGAGATTTCTCGCTACTCCGAGTACGAGTAGTAACCCGATCAACGAAAGATAAGATCCCTACAACAATTCGCCATATCGCTTTCAATATTTCTATTTCTAACTCAGGGTAGTAAATAAAACATTTTTTTCCTTTTTTTTTTCAATTTAAATAAGAGCCAATCTCTTGTGGAGCAAAACTGGAAACCAAATTGCAATACAATCGACTACACCTTACTCTTGATTTGTTGACCTAAAGTATGACGTATATTCTTTAAAAAAAAATCATTTTGTGGTTAGTTTTATTCCGATTCCTTCGTCACTGCATTTTTAGGGTGATGATAGACACATTAAACGATCTTCCTTCGATGGCTACAAGCATTGTGTTAAATATCTAATAAATCCGGTCGTGTAGTGTCAAGCAAAAAGTGGCGTAAGTTGTAACTAGACTATCCAAGTCAAGCTGCCAAATATACCATATCATCCCATGAAACGTCCACAGTCCACAAACGTCCGTCAGGACGTTCTGAATAAAGGCCAGGTTAAAAGTACACTAAACCGACGAGCATGTATGAAAGGATTGATGAAAGTTCAGGAAGCAAGGGAAGTATGTCAAGATCGTAGCAGGTGGAGAACTGTGGTCGGGGTAGGCAGAGATGCCTACCCCGACGGGAACAAGGCGTGATGTTATGTATGTATGTAAACGTCCACTGCAAGACAGGAGCTCCAGGAATCTAGCATTTGGAGGGGAAGTACCATAGTCACCACGCTTGTTTAAAATGTTGATTACCCAAAAGTAATAATTATACTTTTGGAATATTTTATTGTAGTCCATGTCGGGGTTGGGCTTTTGGCAATTTTAAATTCTTACTATATGCCTGACAACCTATACGATGGATGACTTGCTATAACTACATACAGCCCAAATTCATCGATAAAATATATTGTCAGGGTCTCCATTCAAAAAAACTCTTGTTTATTGGGGTATCATGAATGGGAGACATATTTATTACATGCGCTTACGACGGGGGGCGATCAGATGTAGAATTGAGTATCATATGGAAATTACACCGATTTAGGGTTGAATCAAACGTTGCTGTCTGTCTACATTTAAATTGAAAAAGTGTGATAGGATCTAATAAGTCTCACGAAATATGTTGATTTATTTATTATTTCACCTATACGCGTATCGTGAAATAATTTAAGCCATAAAAGAGGGGTTCCGTGTCAGTTAATAACAGCAGTCTGTCTCGATAAGGACGTCATATGCAGCTATTCATCATCATCATATCAGCCGAAAGACGTCCACTGCTGGACATAGGCCTCCCCTAAGAATCTCCATGACGACCGGTCCTGCGCTGCTCGCATCCAGCTGCTTCCCGCGACCGCCACCAGATCGTCGGTCCACCTTGTGGGGGGGGGCCTGCCAACGCTTCGTAGTTAATAGCTCGGCATCTGCTGGGGATTATTAGCATCCCCTGCCCCCCCGATGCAGCTATTCTTCTGGTAATATTTCACTGTTTTGGAACGCGACCAAAGTTCACTGACATATACTAATAACAGGTTTAGTTTTTGTGATAGGGCGGGTAAGGCGACCGACATGTTGCGCCGACTTTAAATAAAAATTTATCCCAAGACACGCGGTACATGGTAACGCGGTTGACAGGTAACGCGGTTGACAACCCTGATCAGCTGTGAGGAATACTATTGCCAGAGACTTGTAGTCAAGAGCATAAAGTATTTTTTATAATCAAATTATGATGACCGTTTATTCGAGTGTCGAGAGATTTTTTGTTCAAAATGTTACTGTTGACAGCCCTGATCCATTAATAGTCTTCTAGGGATATGAATTCTAAAGCTGTTCTATGAACTTTTAAATTATACTCGATACGGAATACTTACCAAAAATCGAAAGCACGTATTTAAGTAAAGAAAAATGTGTAAAAAAAATGCGATAATATTTTTCAGGGGTGACTCAGAAAGAAATGGTGGCCTCTCCAAGACAAATTATACCGTGATTGCGAAGAGCTTTGTATGAAGAAGCAATTTTTTGGTCCTGTCCCGTGTGGGCTGTAAGGTCGATGACCGACCTCAAAAACTCTGGTATCAGAGTTATTGAACCGCCAAAAGCCTCTGACATGGCTCGTTTAACGACTAGTTTCGTAAATAGCAGCCGGGACAGAATCAACGGCTCAACGTGCCTTCCAAAGTAGGGAGTCATTTCACACAATCAAGTGGTTGAATCTGCAATGTTCTCATCAAACTGGAAAAGTCATAGTGTTCATGTTTGACAGTGTCCTAGATTCTGTTCCCGTACTGGGTAGAGAGTCGGACGCTCTAACCACTAGATAACAAGGCTTTAAAAATATCCTGGTACCTACTTTTTTAGGGTTCCGTACCCAAAGGGTGAAAAACTCTATTAATATGCCTCCGATGTCTTTCTGTCACCGGACTGTATCTCATGAACCGTAATAGGTAGACAGTTGGAATTTTCACACATTATGTAATTCTGTTGCCGCTACAATAACAAATAATAAAATTAAGGCGCTCCCCTATCTAAAAACGTGTTTTAAGGTGATTTTTGATCGATTTATGTCTATCGTAAAAACAGGAACACATAATATAAGCGTGAAATTAGCATAAGCTATAGAATAACAACAAATAATAAAAACTGCGCGTCGAAATTCACTTCTGCGTGAATGCGCGTCCATATAACTAAGACGGTATTTTTACCTTAGTGGTACGGAGACCTCGGTGCGCGAGTCCGACTCGCATTTGGCCGGCAACAGCTGATCAGGGCTGTCAACACGGTAAAATTATGGATGTAAAAAAATCAGTATTTTACCGTGTTGACAGCCCTGATCAGCTGTTTAATATCGATTTTATCACGAATACGATAGGCAGTCTGGTAATCTAATTGCGCAGTTATAAAAGTTCAAGAGCGCGATCCACGGTTTTCGCTTTTTGTTCTTCGTTCAATTGTTCGTAGTAAAAGTTGTTAAATTACAAGTTATTACTTGTTTCGCGTACGTTGCGTTCCATTCAAGAATGTTGTCATTATTAATGATCGTACACGTGGTCGATAATGATTTGCTTGAGTTATGTTGTAGTAAGTTTTGTGCTGTAATTTACATTTTCTAGGTTTGGTGTAATCAAGGTTAGCTGCGGATCTCTTAGTTCTTTTAAGTTATTGTCCGTGTATTGCCAGCAAAGAATAGTACCAACACATCTCTTCCCGTGGGTGTCGTAAGAGGCGACTAAGGGCTTATGAACCGGAGGATGGGCAGTAGAATCTTTCTGTGTATCGTACCATCTTACATTCTGCGGTCACCAACAACAGCGGTTGCCAGCCGCAACGCTTACAAGCGTAGTGACTATGGTAAATCCCCTCCTAAGTGCCACGCGTTTTTATTTTTCTTCATATAGGTATTGCGCGTCTAAGTGCACGTGCACTAAATAATACGTCAATTGAAACTGAAAATCGAAAGACAGTTTCGCAGTCGTGAAAACGTATCGAAAACGAAAGCTATATGGAGTTAAAAGTTGGCACTGTTACAAGCAACAAGAGCGCCGCTGAAAGCGAAACGAATGCAAAAATATTTATTTATGACAATATTTTGATAACAGAAAATAGATTCATTCATGTATTCAGTTGTAAAATAAACTGTATTTTGTAGAATAACAAGTTGTATATTTTAAACGGTTTTTAAGTTTTCTCTTTCTTTAATTATTTGTCTTATATTCATTTACTTATATATACTTCTATTACTTTAACTGTCGACACCACTCGTGATCCGTGTGGTGCCGGCAAAGAATAGCACCAACCCATCTCTACCCGCGGGTGTCGTAAGAGGTGACTAAGGGTATATGAACTGGAGGATGGGCAGCAGCGTCCTGTGTATCGTACCATCTTACATACAGCGGTCACCAACTACGGCGGTCCATGGTGCCAGCCGCAACGCTTACAAGCGTGGTGACCATGGTACTTCCTCCTTATTGTTCCAGCAAAAGCTGGAATTCTAGAGGGAGTCCCCTTTCTTGTAGAGGACGTTTCAAGGGATGTTATGATAAACAAGAGGCCGGCAGTAGGTTGAAAACCCTGATGTGCGGTTGACCGTACCAGTTGCTTCACCAGCGAAATTTCTATGGCATCGGTGGGTTTCAACTCCATAGACCTTGACACCTTTTGATGACCTTCAAATGGATCAAAGCCAAAACCTATTGAGTTTGGCCGGTAGAGGTGCTAAAGCCACGATCACGCTTAGCTGAATTCAAAGACTAATTCGGCATACATTGCTCGTTGAACTAAGGATATTGCAATTAACATAACCAAGCCTCCCAGCAATGTATGCCGAATTAGTCTTTGAATTCAGCTAGCTGTGATCGTGGCTTAAGTCTTTTTGCGTCTTGGCTGTTGATCTTTCAACCAAAACAATAAAAAAACTTTACCAAGGGAAAACATTCAACTCTTAAGGTTGTTAACAGGCTCTTTATTTAACTTCGCCCTTTAACTTTGTTCAAAGAACTTTGAATGGCGCTGTTTATTAATATGGCTTCTAAGTTTAAAGTCTTAGTAGCTAGGCGACCGAGCTTCGCTCTTTATTAAATCTTAACCACAGCGCAATAACAGATCACGCTATAGGGTTTCTGGAACGCGCTTTTTTAAGGACTGCTGCTTAATGACTCCTTAATTCGGA
Organism: Athrips mouffetella; assembly: GCA_947532105.1. Lineage (NCBI taxonomy): Eukaryota > Metazoa > Arthropoda > Insecta > Lepidoptera > Gelechiidae > Athrips > Athrips mouffetella. Next base: position 13,749,460 of record OX383981.1, on the reverse strand, counting down.
AGGCACGTTAAGTTGTATCAAGTTAACAAATTAAAAAAAAAACCGGCCAAGTGCGAGTCGGACTCGCGCACTGAGGGTTCCGTACCACCACATAAACATAATTGTATTAGTTGAAATTTCAGTAAGTTAATGTGCTAGATTTTTTGAGTCCGACACGCGCTTGACCAAATTTTATTATTTGATGTTATTTTATAGCTTATGTACTATAAACATACCAATTTTCAAGTTTGTTAGTGTTCACGTTTTTAAATATAACTAAAACAAAAATCGCCTCAGCGACCATCCAACTTGACCCCTCTCTTATATGAATGTTCTTGAAACGGGAGCTCACCACAATTGGTTTCCATTACTTATGAGAAAAGTTGTAATATTTAATGATTTCAGACTTTTCCCATTATTTGTACTGTGAGACCTAGCTTCTTGCCAAATTTCATAATTTTAGGTCAACGGGAAGTACCCTGTAGGTTTTGCATTTTTGAATAAATGTATGGAGATAAGGACATAAAATGCCATATCTTTTGATTGCGTCGTTGTAAAAAATTTAAATTTTCAGATCTTGTGTGGTTCATGGATCCTAATATGTTGTATTAATTTCAACCTGATACCTTTACCCGTTCGTGAGATAAAGGGTCTTGACAGACAGACAGACAGACAGACGGACAACAAAGTGATCCTATAAGGGTTCCGTTTTTTTATTTTGAGGTACGGAACCCTAAAAAGGACGGGTTGCACTCCGGGAGTGCCGGCAGTAGTGAAAACTTGCATTTTTGAATAATATGCTTTTTGTAAGGGTCAATCGCGCCATTATTGCTCGCGTACTTCTTTAATGTCACTGAATAAAAACCCGTATTGTAATAACAATACGGTTGACAGTTGACGCTTTTTCGATCAGGTTACGGATCTGACGCGAGATTAAAATTTTTTACTCATCTAAAAAAGTGCCAAGCGCCGCTAAAGAAGTTTTCACTTCAAAAAAAGGACGGGTTGCACTCCGGGAGTGCCGGCAGAAGTGAAAACTTGCATTTTTGAATATTATGCTTTTTGTAAAGGTCAATCGCGCCATTGCTCGCGTACTTCTCTGATGTCACTGACGCTTTTTCGATCAGGCTACGGATCTGACGCGACATCTGACGCGAGTTTAACATTTTTTACCCATCAAAAAAAAGTGCCAAGCGCCGCTAAAGAAGTTTACACTTACAAATATAATTTTGAATAGCTTTAATACGATTTCTTTTTGCGTTTTTATGTTTCCTATGTTGTATGTTGTCAGACTGACAATACTTGGCATGCATTGCTAGTCTCTTTTCAAAAGAAGATAATAAGCAAGCAAGTTATGTAAAACAGCAATGTACGCTTAAATAATATATTGATTTTTCGATCATAAACTTTAAGCAAACTTTTTCCTCGCCTATATTAGCTTTGTAATAAATTTCCAATGAATATGATTATCTTGTGGGTTAGTGTAGGTTAGTGTAGGTTAGTTACATTTTATTACTTGTTTGTTTTTTCAATGCCGCTTTTCTTCTTCTTCTTTTCGTATCAATGGCAAAAAAGGTCCTCCTTGGTGCAAGAAACTGAGGAGGTAGGGCACGAAAGCAAGTGTGTCATGGATTGCAAAATGCCGCATTTAAGGTATAGTATAATATTATACAGTCAACAGCACGTTAAGCGTGACTTTAGCTCCTACGGCTATTGTAATAAGAACGATACAAAGTCCAATGTGTTAAGTCTGACATGCTCATGACCGCACAGTAATTATGGAATTGCTCGCCGCCGCCGAGTGATAGTTGCTCTCCCTTTCCGATTACGAACTAAGATGGGTGACCGTTAGTTGTAAAACAAATCGAGCGCTTTTTGTGATTTGGAATGTACGCTAAGCTGTTGGTCTCGGCTACTGTCAATTATAGTAGTAGTTTAGCAAAGTCTGAGGTCATCTGGCGGCTTGAGAACTCTGATAGTCGGGTTGGTCGCTAAACTGGAAAAACCTAATCTAGTTCTGGTTTGCCTCTGGGTTCTGGTTGACAGATGACAATCGCTCTGCGTTGTAACCTGTACCCTTGACAAGTCTCCGGCGTTAGAAAACCGACTCCTCAAAAATCCATTCATGAGGAGTCGGTCGCCTAACCCAAAAGAAAAACAATTTTAACCTCTTTAACTCTATACAAATTGCTTACTCTGATCGAACAGTTTTTATGGAGAGGTTTTTTTTTTCATTTCCCAAAAATGTTTCTTTGGGAAAGTTGTTCAGTTTCGTTGACTGAGCACGCCCTTTCAGTTTTTGGTACACCGTCCCTTACACCCGGTATGAGCCGTTTAGATAATGTGTAGGAACGAGTCAGACTTGTTAATAAAATGTTTGTTCATATTTATTATATCGTCATCATATACAGAGTGTTTGGTTTATCTCTGAAAACCTGTCTGGGATTTAATTCTTGAGAATCACCGGGTGATAATATTTCACTTAAAAAATTTAAAATAGCCGATTTTTCTTTTTAAAAGTTAAGACTGATATTCGTTAAATGTAAAGTAATGTTTGATTGTGAATTTTCATGTCTTTTTATTTAACTTTTAGCGGTTTAAGCTCAAGTCAGACAGAGGCGGTATGATTGCGAAAGCGGTCCGGGGCGGTTTGGCGGGAACAAAATACCGCGCCGCGACCGTTTTTCAATGTGACAGGATGCATAAGAACTCATACTTTACAAAAAATACCGGCCCCGGAACGCTTCCGCTACCGCCTCTGTGTGACGCGGGCTTTAACAGGGTGAATTAGAAATTCTCTAGACTTACAAGTGTCAAGAATTGAGTACCTGTGCGTTTTTCCATTTCTAACAATGAACTACTTTTGTTCCACCACTTATGTGAATCATCAAAGCAAAAAAATATTTCTCTACACAATATGATAAGCGAACTGCGCCAATTTGTATGAAGAACCAAAATTTATTTTTTTATTTTAAAGTTTATTAGTCTAATAAATTGACGAGCTTATTCCATCATCTCCCTTCTACCATCGGGAGTCCAGACGCACCGCAAGATATCACCCATAGTCCCATAATTGGTTGATACTCGTATTTCGCATATCCGCACAAAGCGCTTTGAAACATCATTTATAATGCGCACGGCTAAAGAGTGGAATTCTCTACCTGCGTCTATGTTCCCGAGTTCATATAACCCGAATCTATTCAAGTCGCGAGTAAATAGGCTTCTTCTGGGCAAGCTCGTCCCATCGTCGACCTCATCTCTGTCCTCAGGCTAGATCAAGGTCAAAAGTAAGCAATAAAAAAAAGATAGTGCAACAACACGAGAGGTTTGAAGAGATAAAAAGACTCTGTTTATCGTCAGTCAAAGCACCTGTTACCCAGTTTGACAGATCGTTGCGGTAACAAGAAACGATATTAAGAAAGTAAACCAGTTAGCTGCCACCCTGATTTATATGAAGAAATTAACCTTTACGCGCGTTGGTTCGCTCGCTTTTTTGCATTCCGTATTTGTGAATTATTCTGGGAAGTGCCCCGAACTTACTCGCATATTTTATAGAGTTGTGGTCTTGTGCTCCATTTTATCACTAAATGACTCTTGAGTGTTACACATAAGTATGTACTTACTTGATAAACTCACGTTTTGTATTGACGGTATAGGTTTTGATCCGATTCGCGGGTGTTTTTCAGGAAGGTCAGCAAGTCAGGGTTGCCCAAGGGTTGCCCCACCCCAACGGGAGAGGTGTGATGTTGCGTTTACATTTATGAAATCATAGAACGGTCGTTGTAGGCAATATACATGAAAAGTATTTATTATTTTGATAATGTTAAGAAATAATCAGGTTAAATTAGAGGGAGTCTAGCACCACGAGTTCCGTACCAGTACTTATTGTTGATAGACGAAATTGACTGGTAGATTCAAACTTACTGTGCCATATTTTCTTGAGTCCGAATCGCACTTGGCCGGTTTATATTATTTGTTGTTTTTCTATTTATCTTATGCTGTGTAGAAGGTGTAACAGCAAAGGGTATATCAACCCTGTGTGAATGATTCTGAATGGTTCTGATTCTGGAAGTGATTCTGCCCGTGAAAGAAACAGAATATTTTTCCCTACATAGGTCGAAATACGATAAAAAGTTTTTGTCGTCCCATACAAAATGTGCTGTTAGCTGGTTCAGTTTCTGGTTCAATTTTTTTTTCATATTTTAACATATGTTCATGGGCAGAATTACATCCTTCAGGGTTGATTACCCTTTTTGTTACACCTTGTATATGACGCTAAAATTCACGTTTTTTGTATGGGGATCCCCCTTATATTCCATTATTTAATTAATACTTGCGGCATAATTTCAAAATTCGTAAAGATCTGCTTAGTTTTGTGTGAGATGATAAATGTTCTTTCTATAGCGACGGCTCAAAAGTCCTCTTAATTCACAACACTAGTCTCACACAAACATGTACCTATATTAGAGTACTTAGTATTCACTCCAGTGCCATAACTGGTTCAACAGTGGGTTGAATCAAATCGTTTCGAAGTGGACTGGACCGGCTAGTCTACTTACACGACCTGTTTATAAGGAGATGGGAATTTTTAACGCATTTTCTTTAATTAGGTGATGAATGTTTGTGAATGAAAGAGACAGAATGTACTTTTCTCTTTCGTTCCCCTTTCGGATTGAGCAGAGCATAAGCAAATGGCCATCCAGTGCTCTTCGCATAACGTCCTTTTCTTATAATGCCCTTTTTGTAAAATGTCCTTTTTGCATATGTTTTTCACGGTCTGAGTCCATTTCATTTATTATTGTGCACAAAAACATTAACAAAACTAGCACAAGTGCGAACACAACAATGTAAGCTGTGTTTTCTACCAAACAAGTCTTAGATTTTTCTTTTTTATGCAGAACTTAAATCTTGATTTAAACAAATATGATACATAATATAATAATATTTGGACAGTTTGATTTACCATTGAGGGGGAGCAGCAATAAAGCGAGGAAGATGAGTTAAAAATGTATAATATCCAGAAATACAGAAACCACGTATAAAAATTTTCAGCAAGCAAGAATAACAAGATTGATTCTATGGTAACCGGAGGCAGGGCGATGTACATTGCTCGGCGGCGCGCGACAACATACATTGCGCGCCGCCACATCACCCCCCTCCAGAGACCATGCTCATGGGCGATAATAAGTAGGGAACTGAACTCTTCGTCCTGAGCGCGTTTGCCTGACCACCTGGCCGGGAGCGGTCCCGACATTACCAGGCATGTTACATCGGTTCCTGTCTTGTGTATTTGTGTGATTAAGTGGGTGAGTGTGTGTTGGTTCGCACAGTATATAGGCTGGTTTAATGCGGTCTATTGATACTCTGGTCTTATAACCGTTTACAAGAAGCTTGAAAACTTTGACGCCTCGCTCCAGGACTTCATGCGGACCTGAATACGCTGGCTTTAGTGAGCCTCCTACGGTGTCGTCACGCAGGTAAACATGGGTAGATTTAGCCAAGTCCTTAAAAACAAAGCAAGACGGCTTACCACCATGTCGTGATGCTGGAGAAGGTTTCAAACTTCTAACAATGTGTCGGAGCCGTGACATGTAATCCGTCACGTCTACCGTCTCCTCTGCTTGAGGGTCGAAAAACTCACCCGGGAGTCGTAAAGACTCTCCGTAAACTAGTTCAGCTGAGGAAGCTTGTAGATCCTCCTTGTAGGCTGAACGTATCCCTAACAAGACGAGAGGGAGTGACTCGACCCAACTGCCATTTGCGTGGCAGGTTATGGCAGCCTTAAGTTGCCGGTGGAACCTTTCCACGAGTCCATTGCAGGCAGGATGGTAAGCAGTGGTTCGCCTATGTTGAAAACCTGCAATTTGTGACAGATTTTTAAATAGGGCCGATTCGAACTGTCTACCACGGTCCGTTACTATGTCAGTCGGACAACCGAACCGGGATATCCAGCTGCTAAGTAAAGCTTTAGCGACAGTCTCGGCAGTCATGTCTGGCAGCGGTATTGCCTCAGGCCAACGCGTAAATCTATCGACGGCGGTGAGACAATAACGATAGCCTTGAGAGATGGGTAATGGTCCGATGAGGTCGATGTGAATGAATGCGAACCTCGCCTTAGGTAACTTAAAAGCCCCTATCGGTGTAGAGACGTGACGTGTTACCTTTGACCTTTGACAAGCCAGACAATGTCGTACCCATTCCCTGCATTCTTTTCTTATCCCAGGCCAAACGAACCGTTCTGCGATTAATTGCGCAGTTGCGTTTGCCCCGGGATGACTGTATGAATGAAGACTGTCAAACACCTGTCGGCGGAATTCCTTCGGGTCGTTGTAAACCGGTGCTAACGTCACAGTACAAGTCTTTGCTTGAACCTGGTATTTTAAATGGCCTAAGACACAGTGAAGTGTTGCCTTCGAGTAACAACTTTAACTCACTATCTGTCTGCTGGGCTGTGGCTAGTTTATGCAAGTCAACGGGCAGAGCGATCTCCTCGATGCGTGATAGCGTATCTGCCACCACGTTGTCTTTACCAGAGATATGTTTGATGTCTGTGGTAAACTGTGCAATCAGATCAAGGTGCCGGAACTGGCGTGGTGAGCAATTCTCTTTACGGTTGTGGAATGAGTAGACCAAAGGCTTGTGATCTGTGTAAATCACGAAGTCTCTAGCCTCTATCATGTGGCGAAAGTATTTGACGCTTTCATAAATCGCAAGCAGCTCACGATCGTAAGGAGAGTACTTAGTTTGCGACGCACTCAGCTTACGTGAAAAGAACGCCAGTGGCTGCCACGATCCGTCCTTGAGCTGTTGTAAAACTGCGCCAATAGCCCTGTCTGAGGCATCAGAAACTAATGCCAACTTAGCGCCACACTCGGGGTGGGCCAGCATAGCAGCATTGCATAGCCCTTCCTTACAGGCGTTGAAAGCTTCCTGCTCAGCGTCCTTGAACTTGACTGGGTGTGAGCCTTTTACCGAACCTGTTAAGAGAGCATTAAGCGGTGCCTGGTGCTCAGCTGCACTGGGAACAAACCTGCGGTAAAAATTTACCATTCCAAGAAAACGGCGAAGTTCTTTTACCGTCTTAGGAACAGGAAAGTTCTTGATAGCCTCAACTTTGGATGGTAAAGGCCTTGTACCCTGTGCACTCACGCTGTATCCTAGAAAAGTTACCTCTGCTGCTCCAAATGTGCACTTTGAGGTATTTATCACCATGCCATTCTCCTTAAGCCGAGTAAAAATCTGATGTAGATGTCTCTCGTGCGTCTCCTGATCCTTCGAGAAAATCAAGAAATCGTCCAAATATGCATAAGTGAAGTCCAGACCCCGTAACATTTCATCCACGAACCGCTGAAACGTCTGTCCGGCGTTACGAAGTCCGAACGTCATGAACGGAAATTCGTATAAGCCGAACGGTGTGGTGATCGCGGTCTTCGGGATGTCGTCAGGGTTCACGGGAATCTGGTTGTACGCTTTGACAAGGTCGATAGTGGAAAACACAGTGCAACCCGCAATGCAATGAGCAAAATCCTGGATGTTGCGGATCGGGTACTTATCTGGGACCGTCCTAGCGTTCAGCATCCGATAGTCACCGCAAGGACGCCAGCCATTGTCCTTCTTGGGTGCTAGATGGAGTGCAGCTGCCCAAGATGACTCTGAAGGTCGACATGTACCGTTTTGTAACATTGCCTCAAATTCTGACTTGGCAATTTTTAGTTTGTCGGGAGCTAATCGACGCGGTGTGCAGCAAACCGGCGGTCCTGAGGTAGTACGAATATGATGAACTGTATTGTGTTTAGGTGTGCGGTGAATGCCTGGTGGTCGTGTGATCTCGGGAAAGTGTTCGAGTATACGGTGATAGACAGAAGAACCAGTAACTACCTTTACTGACGAAACAATTTCCGACGGTTGAGCAAGCAAAGCCACGGTCGAAAGCATTGTATTGCCATCCATTAAACGTTGGTTCCTAACGTCTACTATAAGGTTATAGTGCGACAAAAAATCTACACCTATTATCGCCCTAGTTACATCAGCTACCACAAACTGCCAAGCATAGTCACGGCGCAAGCCTAGATTTAACACAATGTGCGCATACCCGTACGTAAAAATTTTTGTACCGTTTGCAGCACTTAACTCAAAGTTTGTTTTTTGACGATGTCCTTTGACACAAGATCGCGGAAATACACACAAGTCAATACCAGTGTCTACTAAAAATTGTACCTTCGAACGTCGATCCGTAACAAACATGCGACCGGTACCTGGGCAGCCGTCGGCCGCTTTTACCGACTGCCCCGCGATTTTACCGAGAAATCACATGGCTTTACACACTTACTGGCTTTCTCCGCAAACTTGGAGTGGTACCAGCAGAGCGGGAATTTTCGATAGTTCGACTGGGTACGCGTTGATGACGAACGTCCACGCCGGCCGCTTGAAGAAGTAGAACGCGCCCGCGGGCGCGACATCCTCTCCAACTTGTTCGTCAACGCATGAACCTCCCGTGTCAGCTGTGCGATTTGGTTCGTCATGGCATCCGAAGTCCCAGGTGAAGCTGTTGATGCTACATGCAATCCGGGCGAAACAACGTCGTGGATCTGGTCGGCCAGCTCAGCAACTTCATCCAGCGGCAGCTTGCCTTGCGATGCTATAATGGTCTGCGTGCCTCTGGGAAGTCGGCTGCTCCAAATGGACCGCAGAAACTCGTCCGGAACATCTGGCCCAGCCAACTGCTTTAGGTGGCGTAGAAATTGTGACGGCTTCCTGTCACCGAGTTCTTCACGGGTCAGAAGTTGGTTAACTTTTTTCTGGCGAGATTCCGAAAGACTTTTTACCAACTGACTCTTCAACTGCTCGTATCTGTCCGTCGAAGACGCAAAAGTAGAGCTGGTGATGACATCTTCAACTTCGGCGGCGAAGGAAGGGTCCAATTGACCGAACGCATAATGAAACTTCGTAGCGTCGGCCGTGATGTTCGCAAGCGCAAATTGGCTTTCCAGCTGCGAAAACCATAGTCCTGGCTTCTGAGGATAAAAAGGTGGTACTCTCACGCCAACTCTATGTAGCTGCCCTCCGCCTTCTTCTCCTTTCTCTTCGTTGGGCATCGTGTCCAAATAGGTCACCAATGAGGGGGAGCAGCAATAAAGCGAGGAAGATGAGTTAAAAATGTATAATATCCAGAAATACAGAAACCACGTATAAAAATTTTCAGCAAGCAAGAATAACAAGATTGATTCTATGGTAACCGGAGGCAGGGCGATGTACATTGCTCGGCGGCGCGCGACAACATACATTGCGCGCCGCCACACCATCCTAGGACTATAGTCGACTAAGTTTGACGCTATAGATCTCAACGTCTACCACACTGATTTACCATCCTAGGACTAAAGTCGACTAAGTTTGACGCTAAAGATCTCAACGTCTACCACACTGATTTACCATCCTAGGACTAAAGTCTACTAAGTTTGACGCTAAAGATCTCAACGTCTACCACACTGATTTATCATCCTAGGACTAAAGTCGACTAAGTTTGACGCTAAAGATCTCAACGTCTACCACACTGATTTACCATCCTAGGACTAAAGTCGACTAAGTTTGGCGCTAAAGATCTCAACGTCTACCACTCTGATTTACCATCCTAGGACTAAAGTCGACTAAGTTTGACGCTAAAGATCTCAACGTCTACCACTCTGATTTACCATCCTAGGACTAAAGTCGACTAAGTTTGACGCTAAAGATCTCAACGTCTACCACTCTGATTTACCATCCTAGGACTAAAGTCGACTAAGTTTGACGCTAAAGATCTCAACGTCTACCACTCTGATTTACCATCCTAGGACTAAAGTCGACTAAATTTGACGCTATAGATCTCAACGTCTACCACTCCTGCGCTACTCGCACAAGACGCCTTCCCAGATGGCAATTTTTTTTTTGGAGATCGGTTCCCTAATTCCCTATATCACAGGTTACTTTTGAACTTAGTTTAGGGAATGTACTTCATAAAATTATGTTATAAGATTCATTATAAACGTACTATAGGTAATGTGAGAGTGAAGTGGGTGCAGGAGCACATGGACCTGGCAGAATAACAGCATCGCAGTGCCGCTGCGGTCCATGCTGAGCCAGGCAACCTTTTCGCTCCCACAGTACACCACAAAAATATAATTATACTTTAGACTAAGACTAGTAATAGTATTATTTTGTAACTAGTAATTAATTAATTTGTTTTGTACTGTGTAAGTGAATAAAAAGTTAAAGCCCCTTGTAGGCCGGCTAGGGCACTTCACAGACTGTAGATGTGCCTAAAGAGATTGCGCGCGGTTGGTTGCATCAGTCTGCCAACTGCACTTGCCGCAGACCACTCACCGTGGACTCGGATCAAGAACACACTTTCGCTTGAGCAGCGGAGCGTCGAGTGGAATCAGTGCCGCTTACTAACACGAGCGGCACGAGTGAACATACATATTAACATCACGTCTCTTTCCCGTCGGGGTAGGCAGAGGCCGACCGATCTGAGCGAGGAATTTGTATCTAAGACACATCCTCCGGACCCGGGCAGCCGAGTCCTTATGCTAATCGTACCCCAAATCTGTGGTCACTAATCACCGGGGCCTATGTGCCAGCCGCAATGGTAACCAGCGTGGTGACTATACATGCATCTCCCAAAAATATACCACGCTACTTCGTTGTAAAATTCTGGAGGGAGGATCCCTGTACAGTACCTAGTGCACTGTTTATGGATGACTGACACTGATAAAGCCTAATTTGAGCTACTCTTAACAAGACAGAGAAGTCGAAAGACGAATCCAAAATACCTGGAAGAGCTATTGGGCAACCTTCCCTTAGTCCTGAAGAAAAAAACTCATGAATATGTGCATTCTTCTCGTCCCCACCTATGGTGCTCAAACGTGGGACCGACATCCAAAAGTCCAGGCTGAAGGTCTGCCAGCGCTCTATGGATAGCACCATACTCGACGTCAAATTGACCGATCGGGTCCGAAACAAAGGTGCTACTAACACCACAGATTATAGATAATAGTAAAGCTACACTCTCAAACTTGTATCGTGGACGTTGTCCAAAAGGCCGCGAACCTAAAGTACGACTTGGCTGGTCATGTTGCTAGAAGGCCTAAAGGGGTTCGAAAATAACCAACTGGGCTCCTGAGGGCGTCACATGGCCGAAGAGACGTCCTAAAAAAAGACGGTCTGACGAAATTGACACTTTTTCGAAGGGTCGACAACGACAGGTCAAGCTTGACATTCGCAGCGCGACTCTAGCCCGTATGTCTATTGAAATAAGAACGGTACAAAGTCCAATGTGTCAAGCCTGATGTGCCTTGACTCTTGACTGTACATGCTATAGACGAGTGATTGCGCGTTGTTGGTTGCATCAGTCTGCCAACTGCACTTGTCGAAGACCACTTACTGTAGTGTACACCTGGAACTTTCGCTTGAGCAGTGGAACGTCGAGTGGAATTAGCGCCACTGACTAATTGTTGTTCAAAACAGACCCATAACATGAAAACACAGATTTTGTCTGGTACTGGGAAATAAGTTGTCTGGCTCGAATTCTTTTAATTAATTAAAATGTCTTAGGAATTCCTTACCTAATCTATTCTGAATATAAGAGATCTTCCAAAGTAGAATCGAAGGATAAGCACATTATCCACATCGGTTTCTTTTTAATGATTTTCCAATTTAACAAATCTAATAGACGAAGCTTTTAGAGGTTTATTGCTAATATTGATTAACAGATTGAAACCAAAGTATAGGTGACAAAATTGGCCTTGCCAAGTCGTCTTTTATATTTATCCACTTCTCACTGTCTTCTTTATCTTTTTCACGGCTGTGAGCTTGAACAGAATAATTGAATTATAAGCAAAATCTTTTAAGTAGCAGTATTTCTTATCAATAAAGGTACTAAAAATAATCACTAATGAGTCATTAGCGTTCTCAGTCGCGCGTGGCGTTAGTTCCGCTGCGTTTCGCCCTCGAGCCTAATTACCTTGTCGCTAAGCGGTCTTTGTGCGGAATGGCCTATTGGCACGGTTGGTATTAACCCTGCCTTCTGCGCCGCAAGTTGCGGGGTCTGCCCCCGCCCGGGACCAAAGTTTGTTTGTAAACTTAAGTGTTTTGGTCTGTTATCTATTGACGTCGATACGTCTTTGCTTCCGTTTGGGGGGGGGGGGGGTCATTTCGTGCATAGTGGACATAGGCCCTCTGGCGGCAATAATTGGTACTATATCAAGCTTTGGATGAGTCAGAGGGTGAGGGTAGAGCGGGGTGTGGGGCGTGAGGGAAGTGGATGAGGGGCGGGGGTGAGTTGGGGGGCGGTTAGGGGGGGTGAGTGGACGTGGGTGGGAGTTTGTCGTATCCACATAAAACTGACAGCCACACAAGGATTCAGCTAACCATAGGGACTTTTTAAGCCTATGTCTAAGTATTAACAGTCCCTAAATGGTGCAGGCTTTGCCTAGTTAGGATATAATGAGCGTGTGGGAAAATGTCTCCCATATTTTATATATTTATTCGTTAGCGTTATGTTCTCATTCGGGCGTGGCGTTAGTTCCGCTGCGTTTCGCCTCCGAGCCTAATTAGCTTGTCGCTAAGCAGTTGTTTTATTTCGTACAGTCCGACCGGGGCCAGAACCCGCTACTTTCAGGCTTTTGGACACTAATGAACTCTTTTAATTCCTATTGTAGTGAAAGTACCTGGAGATCAAGCGCCGCCAGGTTATAGCGTGCCCAAGATTTTCGGCTCTGACGGTTATTTTCTGCGCATGCGTTACAGGCGGAGAGCCAATGATCGATTTGCTCGTCTCCCCCTCACCCCCGCGAATATTTTTTTGAGTTCTGCGTATTAACGGTAATAGCCAGAGTTATTTTGTACGACGTATAGTGTTTGCTATCATAATAATATGCATGCCCCGAAAAGCAAAGCGAAATATCTCAACTAACCACCACTGGAATAGTAATAGAAGATTGTAGAACACCCGATACGGCACGACCATTTCCTGAGAAACATCATAGAAGAGAGAAAGAGAACGAGCTAGGCAGACCTTCTTCGATTAAGTGAAGAGAAGGTCAATGTCATGCCGTAACGAGAGAGACAACAGATATGTGTAAACCCTTCTGAGAGAGACAACAGATAGCTGTAAACCCGTGTCTCCTGGATGTTCTTTTCAGGGTTCCGTACCCAATGGGTGATAAACGCCTCGTAAATGCCTCCGATATGTCTGTTTGTCTCATGAACCGTAATACAGCTAAAATGTTCACAGATTATGTCTTTCTGTTGCCGATATTAACAACAAATAATAAAAATAAATTCTTAATTAAGGTACTAAAAACCTGTTTTATTTAGGCGATTTTTGCTCGATTTTTGTTTTAGCTCTATACGGGTGGTCGAAATTTTATTTTCGTATTTCAACCTATAAAAAGTTTTTCAGTTTCATGGGCAGAACCACCCCTTAAAATATCCCGGGTGATAAAAAAAGCTGTGTATAAAATTTGAATGAAAAATTTATTTATTTTTTTAAACCGATAATGACCAGATCGTTGGTCCACCTTGTGGCCTGTCCACGCTACGACTTTCAATTCTTGGTCTTGTTACTAACCCAAATAAATACATTACCCTTTTTTTCCCGCCTCCGTTATCGGTTAAACCCCACTAACGAATCTCCGCTAGCCAAACGGTGAAATCAAAAGCTAACAGCACTAACAGTTCAGAGAAAATCGATCTGTAGTTGGGAATTAACTACGAAACTACATGTAATTTTATGGTAGTTTTATGTCCTGTAACAGAATTACATGTAATAAAATAAATGATACATATTTTAGATTTGATTGCGGATTTTAAAGGACGTTCGAATCGTATTAAAACATTATATCGTATGATTATTTGATTATACTTCTTGTTTTAAAATAATTAAAATAACAGTCCAAATTATACTGATTTTGATACCTCTAGCGTACACCCTTCAATTTATGTCTCGTCCGTCTATAATCACAACTGCGTGCTGGTTATACATATCGTGTGGGTTTTTTTTGTAAGATCAATGACCGTCCCCATAAACCCTGATGTCAAATACATTAAGTCGCCAATTTTTTTGACATAGTCTAATCAATGAGAGAGGTAACCATATTAAATGGAGAGATATTGTTACCAAGCTGACACGGAGTCACGATTCTCCGTAGTAATGGAACGATCAAGAGGAGAGAACGGTTACGATAGTCCTCACCGGGATCCAGACTTAGAACCTCTGGATGCTCTAAACTAGACCATGCACGGAGGCTCCGTTTCCACTTACCATATCAGCAAATACCACTGAAACGACAACCACTGAAGAGAGAATACAAGGTATCTGGATATCTAGAGTCTCTCTCTTTCGCGTCTATGTTCTTGGATATACCGTTCTCAATTGCACATCCTGGTTACATGAAGAAATCATTAACGTATCATCCTTTTGTTCGCAGGGAGGAGGGCCCGGAGAAACCAAAAAGCGGGGAAAGCCAAGACGACGGCTACGAGAGCAATAGCGGCGAGGCGCGTCGTCCCGAACCGGAGCCCCAGCCAGCGGAGCCCCCGGCGCCCCCGCCACCCCCCTTACTGCCCCCCGAACCCCAACCTCCGCCCCCTCAACAGCCTCAACAACCTCCACCTCCCCAACAACAACAGCCCCCGCCGCAAGAACAATACGAACCACTAATGCGGCACTACCCTTCACCGTACCGCCAATTCGATCCTCAAGAAGAACCATACCAACACTTCCCTTTCCCCAAATACTCCAATGACCCTTACCAGTTCAAACGGGAGCCTGACGCTCCATATGACATGAGTCACCATCCACACCACTTACAGTACCCCAAACGAGATGATGACATGTATAATGGTGTGAAAAGAGAATGTGAGGATCCTTATTCGTTTGTCGAAGAAGAGGCGATGTCGATGATGTTGAATGCTCAGCACAGTGGACATCACGCCCCGCCACATGAGCATGCGCATATGATGCATCAGCAGATGATGCTCAATCAGCCGAAGAAGAGAGGGAGGAAGAAGAAGATCAAGGACGAAAATGGGTGAGTTTTGATATAACTTGTTGTAGCTTTTAGTTAAAAAAAGTTAAAAAGCCTCTGAAGTTTTTGTGGTCGTGTAACCTCTTTCAGATTAAACTATGGAAAATATGTAGCCACCTCCGAGCACTGACCCTCTGTTGTCGGGCACTGGTTGGACTAACATCTCGTGAGGATGCCTCGTGTAGAGGCGAAACACGTGCATGCGCATTTATTTGCGGGCGGGC
Source organism: Athrips mouffetella (assembly GCA_947532105.1). Lineage (NCBI taxonomy): Eukaryota > Metazoa > Arthropoda > Insecta > Lepidoptera > Gelechiidae > Athrips > Athrips mouffetella. Next base: position 13,734,195 of record OX383981.1, on the reverse strand, counting down.
GGGCTGTGCACAGATAATGCATAACTTCCATCTTGTTGCGGAGGTGGCTCCATATTTTCCATAGTTTGTGATAATGGACTTCCGACAGGTAACGACTGACTCTATTTTCAGAGTTTATATAAGTGAAGGAAGAAAGTGATCAAAATTTTTTCCTCTTTGTATGTCGTAATATGGAACGATTTGGTTGCAACATTTTCTGTTCAATGACATCAAATTAAACAGGCTGTTCCATATACCGAGTGCTTGGCAAGATTACCAATACTCGTAGTAATACGTCGCACAAAATAAGTCAGGCTGTGACCGTTAATGCGCAGAGGTCAAAAAATTAGTCGCGGGGGTGAGCGCGGCAGGTGGAGGGAGACGAGGCTCTCCGCCTGTCACCCATGCGCAGAAAATAACCATCACAGCCAAACTTATAATGCACACGCTATATGCGTTCTTAGAGTTAGTCCCACTGTAAAATTTGTGCGTATTCAGATTTCACTATTTTTAGCACCTGACTTATCAAATTCAGCCTAAGTTTATACCATACTGAGTTCAAAACCAGTCAAAAGTAAGTCTGTATACAGGAAAACAGGCAAAGGCTAGTCGGTTATAGCTTGTAGGCTTATCAGCGCACGTCATTATAATTACCAACTGTGTTTGTTGTTATCCAAAGGATGACACCATATACTTACCCGTACCACGCATTGGTGCCTTGCTGGCGACAACATTACTTCGAAGTACAATGCGTGTTATAAGTACAGACAACCGCAAATTGTTCGAAACATTTGATCAAGGTCTATGTTCATTGCTTCCACACCGTCCCGCTTCTTTCCCGTCGGGTTAAGCAGAGACCATAGCCCTCCACCTGCTACGATCTTGACATACCTACTTCCCTCGTTTCCTCCTCTTTCATCAATCCTTTCATACATGCATATTGATTGATATTGCTTGGATTACAAACTTTATGTCGACGAGTGACATCCCCAGGGCTATGGGATCCAAGGAAACGTCCTGATTTTGTAACGATGTTCGTAATGCATGTGTGTGATGTTTTGTGGACTGTATTTTTTTGCGTTTGATCTGAACTGAGTCTTATGCAATACTAATACGGCTCTTTTTCAGTGACATCAAAAATAATCCGTTTCCTTTGAACTTACCTGGTTTTCAAAAATCTTTTCTTAATCGTCGTCTGCGTTATAAGGCACAGCCATCATCTATTATTTTTTTATTTATCAATCAATCAAATATAGTGAGATTTACAAAAATAGAACATAAAGTATAAATAATAAAAATTGATTGATTAAATCCTTGGTCTCATTTAACTATTTACCCCAAGATAATTAGATTTTGACCTAGGCAAAAATCGGAACCAAGATTTTCTTTTTGTGGTTTATGAAGTCTTGGAAGTAATTACATAATTACTTAAAATTAAGCATATCACCAAATGGGACAAGGCGGCAGATTAAAAAAACCCTATTATATAAATAGTTACTGTGGCAAAAATGCCAACTAAACGAAATGTTTTCTGGGCTCGTTCAATGATAAACTTTTAGTATTTTACAAACTAATTAAGCACCTAAGTTCTTAGGTAAAGCCTAAAATTAAAAAAATCCCACTATAAGATTTATTTCTTTTTGTCTGCTCGGGCAAAATACATAACTATCTCGTGACTTTTTGTACTTCAAAATTTTGTAGTACTTGATCAAACAGTAATAAAAGTGAACACAATATGTTAAAGCTTTACAGTGGTATAATTATTGAGGGATTTCTCTTTGGCCAAAATAGTTAACTGAATGAAAAGTGTTTGATTATACTCTAAAACTGTACCTACGTTGATTACTTTGAAAATTAAACATTTCAGGCAATAGCGTATCTTTTTATATAAAAATTACATTATGTAGCGCTTTATATCGACCCTAAAGAAGTTGAAATAAAGTTCATAATTGACATTAACATAGTACACGGCTCGTGATTGCACGGTACGGCAACGTCGCATTGTTTCGCTGTTTTTTTCGGTACGCGCTTCGGAATTTAAAGTTAAACATGAAAGATAAAAATTTACATCGGTTGTAGTAAGCTGAAAATACTTTTGATCTTCTGATCTAAATCTAAATATATAAAACAGCATGCCCTAACCGACTGACTGACTGACTGACTGATTCATCAACGCCGAGCCGTAACCGATAAAGCTACAGATGTGAAATTTTGTAAGTAGTATTTTTGTACGTCAAGACTACACATTAAGAAAGAATTTTCCGAAATTCATCCCCTGAGGGGTTGAAAAATGGGGTGGAAGTTTGTATGAATATTCTACAGGTTTGACATGAGACTCAAAATAATTGTGGACTTGATCTAATGAAAGGGAAAAACCGGCCAAGTGCGAGTCGGACTCGCGCACCGAGGGTTCCGTACCACCACATGATATAAATTGTATTAGTTGAAATGTCAGTAACTTACTGTGGTCGATTTTTGAAGTGAAAACTTCTTCAGCGGCGCTTGGCACTTTTTCAGATGGGGAAAAAATTATTAACTCGCATCAGAAGTCGCGTCAGATCTCGGACGAAGTATAGAAATGGATTTGAAAATAAGCATACCAAGTTAGAGCAGGCTCAATATATACAAAACTTCTAAAGTGTGATAAAGACCAAAACATCTTTTTTGTCTGTGAAATAGGCAGCTTTTTCCAAGATCAAAGGAGTGCGACTCCTGTAAACTTGTTTACTATTATATATTCAGTGGTCATAGTCTCGGCTTTTTTCGTTGTGCACAACGTGATATGTGCACGACAGACTTGAAATTAAATAAAATTCCAGTAACCACCTTATTTATGGATATGACGAAGGCATTCGATTACGTTTCTCATGACATTTTGCTAAAAAAGTTACATAGATATGGAGTCAGAGGACCAGCCTTAGAACTCATTAAATCTTATTTACAAAATCGTAAACAAGAAACTCATATAACCTACCTTAATGAACGAAATATTGAAACTACAGCCATTTCAAATTTAAAATCTGTAAAACACGGTGTACCACAAGGTAGCATATTAGGCCCTCTGCTATTCATTATGTACATTAATGACCTTCCTGATGCAATAAATAATAGAATGATATTATTCGCCGATGACTCTTCTGTCATAATTAAATGTACTGATGCTAGCACATACGAGTCTGACATCAATGAAACCCTAAGTAATATTATTCAATGGCTTAACAGTAATAATCTAGTGGTAAATTTAAACAAAACGAAGTATATGCAATTTTACCTACCGCAATCTCACCCTGTTGATATAAATATTAAATACTGCGACAACCAAATTAAAAATGTCAATTTTTTCAAATTTTTGGGTGTTGGTCTAGACTGTCATTTGAATTGGAAGCAACATATACATGATTTAATCTCGAAACTGAGCAAGTATGTATATGTTTTAAAAAACGTAACAAAGACCACATCCCAGAAGGCCGCACTATGTGCATATCACGCGTATGTTGCTTCTAATTTGAGGTACGGCATATTACACTGGGGTAATGCTGCTGCAATTTATATAATGCCGCTATTTAGGGCACAGAAAAAATGTGTACGAGCCATGTTTAACGCTAAGCAACAAGATAGTTGTGTACCATATTTCATAAAATTGAAAATACTAACCCTACCATGCATGTATATATACGAAGCATGTATATTTGTCCACGAAAACTTGATAAGTTTAAATTAACTAAACCTCGTCATCCAAGAAACACAAAAAACAAAATTTACGTATGGCCCGTAATTCAACCGAACTTGCAATTTTACAAGAACACAGCGTTTGCACTAGCACCTAAATTATACAATAGTTTACCGGATAGCATGAAAGATCTAAACAACAGAAAATTTAAATTAAAACTTCATTATTTGCTGTATACCAAATGCTACTATAGTATAGAAGAATATTTATTAGATAATAAAGATGTAATATAATTAAATATAGGTATTTGAGAGGTATTTATAATTAAAAATGTGATAAAAACGTGTTGTGATACTTCTGATGTAAGTGTTAGTTAAGTGTGATGTAGTAGTTTTAAGTATGATTTAAAGATGTACTCTAGAATTAATAAATTCTCTACTATTAATAAAATAAGTTTCGGCTATGTACTATAACATAGTTAATATTGCACGCCGATTTCGGTATGTTACAGTGGATATATTTTATACAATTTCATCTTGCACTTTTTACCTGTAACAATGCAATAAATACATTTGACTTTGACTTTGACTTTGACTTTGACGTAATGGTTTTGATCGTTATTTAATAGCGAATCCTAAATGTATGAGATCTACATTTCGGATGACAGCTGTCAAACTAAAAATCGCTATAACTCGAAAACTACTGACCCTAGACTACTCATGTGCTGAGATAAATGATAGGTCTCGATGAGATCTACATTTCGGATGACAGCTGTCAAACTAAAAAACCCATAACTTGGAAACTACTGACTCTACAATACTCATGTGCTGAGACAAATGATAGGTCTCGATGAGATCTACATTTCGGATGACAGCTGTCAAACTAAAAAAACCCCATAACTTGGAAACTACTGACTCTAGTATACTCGTGTGCTGAGTCAAATGATAGGTCTTGATGAGATCTACATTTAGGATGACAGCTGTCAAAGTAAAAATCGCTATAACTTGAAAACTACTGACCCTAGACTACTCATGTGCTGAGACAAATGATAGGTCTCGATGAGATCTACATTTCGGATGACAGCTGTCAAACTGAAAAACCCCATAACTTGGAAACTACTGAATCTAGAGTACTTGTGTGCTGAGTCAAATGATAGGTCTCGATGAGATATACATTTTGGATGACAGCTGTTAAAGTAAAAATCGCTATAACTTGAAAACTACTGACCCCAGACTACTCATGTGCTGAGACAAATGAATGGTCTCGATGAGATCTACATTTCAGATGACAGCTGTCAAACTAAAAAACCCCATAACTTGGAAACTACTGACTCAACAATACTCATGTGCTGAGACAAATGATAGGTCTCGATGAGATCTACATTACGGATGACAGCTGTCAAACTAAAAAAAACCCATAACTTGGAAACTACTGACTCTAGTGTACTCGTGTGCTGAGTCAAATGATAGGTCTTGATGAGATCTACATTTCGGATGACAGCTGTCAAAGTAAAAATCGCTATAACTTGAAAACTACTGACCCTAGACTACTCATGTACTGAGACAAATTTTAGGTCTCGATGAAGAAGTACACGACCAATGACGCGATTGACCCTTACAAAAACATCATATTAAAAAATTCAAGTTTTCACTTCTGCCGGCACTCTCGGAGTGCAACTCGTCCTTTTTTGAGTCCGACTCGCACTTGATCAGTTTTTATATTTTATGGCTTATGCAGCATGAGATACAATACAGCCCACTGACAGACAGTCAGACAGACATCGGAGGCATATTAGTATGATCTCGTTTTTCACCCTATGGGTACGGTACCATAAAGTCTGAAATAATTAAAGTTTTACAACCTTTCTCACAACCAATTAACGCTAGCTAGCTTCCACTTCAAGTAAATTCTTATTAAAGAGGAGTCAAGATCGGGGGGTCAAGAGCGAAAGCTTAGCACGCTAGTCCGACTCGCACTTGCCCGGTTTTTTGTAACACTGTATCCCACAATGATATTTTCTCCTTTCAATGGACTGTTTGAAGTGTTGTTGTTTGTACAAGCAGGCAGCCAGACACTTGCAGCCCACTCTAGCTACTTGGACTGTTGAAATAAGAACACTAAAAAGTCTAATATTATGTCAGGCTTGACCATAGAGTAACACGATTTTCGCGCGCAAAGCCCGGAAAAGAGTAGGCAAAGCTTCATATTTTCATGCAAATAGTTCTGGCATTTTTTGCGGGGGCCGGGGGGGTGTGAATCAGTGCTGCCAGAAGCTTATTTTGGTTGGTTGCGCTATGTTTGCTAAAAAAAACAGAAAAGTTCCTGTAACGTAATCGGAACTATACTAATTGGTTAAATTCATATTCTGTTTTTGTTGGTGGCTAGAGTATTCGAGCCTTGATTTGTCTTTCTGAATGTCTTCGGATCCAGGTCAGTTACTGCAAAGATAGCTTCTGCAGGGCTTCTGCTACTCGTATTCATAGGCAGGTCTTATTACATATGAGAGGGCGGTGCTGCCTCACAAGCGGTGGAACATACGACAAATATACGGATCCCTACCTGAACATTTGACATATATATACAGAATAACTTTTAATTACTTCTTGATAGCAAAAGAGATGCATGTACTCGTGTTACTGAACATTTTTTTCAAGGGACATAGGTCGAAATATAAATAAATATTTTGATTACTTCATAGTAAAAGTAGTAGTCATGAGTACATGCATGCATATTGCCACGAACATGACGTCAGGTTGGCGACTGTCATACGAGAGAACTGTTTGAAAATTTCGTCAACAAAGTTGATAGCCCCGTGGTCCAATGGATAGGGTATTGGGCTACCAAGCCAGCTTTTCCCATCCATATGGATGTTTTATCATTTACCATTTGTTTAGAACATTCTAGAAATAATAGAAAGAAAAGAAGCTGAAGAAAGAGAGCTAAAATCTAGAAAGATCCAACAAAAACCTAAATTTAAAAGTGAGTCCAGAATATTCGAGAACGAGTAACATGGGTATATAAGGCCGGCTACCGAGCGGCTATGCTGTAGTGTAGTTCAGTTTCATATTTCCCACATAAACTAAGGCGATGTGGGAGCTTTATTCTTTATTATTCCTATTGCCCATACCATATAAAAAACTTGGGGACATGTTATATTTTTAAGTTTCGGAATCGGAACATGAAAATGCTGGCAAACCTATTACTAAAGTGCTGTTCTGCATACATATATCGACATATCGAAAGATTTTTAGAATAATTAAGAAGAAACAATAAAAGTAAAGAAATTAGTCTTTACAAGTTACCCGCGACTTCGTCTTGCTTAGGATTCGCAGTAAAAGTAAGTAGAAATATTTCTGCCACTCATCAAGTTTTGTTCAGGAGTAAGGCCGTAAAAGAGTAAGAAACATACAAAGTTTCACCTTTATGAATAACATTTCTAGCTATTAGCCGAGACTTTGCCCGCGAGGATCGAACAAAAAAACTCGTACTTGACTAAAGTAAATTTTAGCGAATTAACTTTTCTTCCACAACAAAATGTTGTTGCCTTGACGTTTACAGTCGCTGAATAATTTCATTGGGATTGTTAAATGTTATCACATTTTGCCAATTTAATTTTTAAAATCAATAATTTTGCATTATGATTCACACGGTCGCCGACTTGTTGACAACAAGCATTGATATAGATTAAAAAACACGATGTGTTGATACAAAATGACAGTTGACACTGACAGTTCTTGTATTTTGTAGTTCGGTTAAACACAAATCACTGCTTAGAAGACTTTTCATATCTTCTTTGTCACAAAATTATCAATTTCGTTGTCTTCTTTTGTTTTTAATTACCGGGAAAGACAAGAAACGTCAGTTTATAATCTGTGCGGTCGCCAACTGCCAGCTACACGGTCGGAGACGTAACCAACGTCCTCTATTTGACCTTAGTTTGGGAAGCTGCTTTCACAACCAAGGGCGTTGGAAGGTCACAAAAAATTTGGTTGGCGACCATGAACTACACGGTCGGAACCGACCAAGGTCACCTCTGTCGGGGCTTGGTTGGCGACCGTGTATCCGGTACTTAAACTAAGAGATCCGTACCCCTAATGTGACACGTATCATCCGTGGGTGTCGTATGAAACGAATAAGGGCTTATGAATCAGAGGATTGGCAGCAGCATCCCAGCTCTGTGCATCGTATCGTCTTACACACTGCGGTCACTAACAACAGCGTTCGCTAGCCGCAACGCTTTCAAGCATGGTGACTAAATATATGTCTATTGCATGGAGACCTCCTAATTATTTTACTTTTCATTGATTTTATTATTTGTTAGCTAATCCGCTACAATCACACATAGTTATTCTGTAAAAATTTTAACCATATAGTTACTACGGTTCCAAAGATAAAGGTCGGACAGACTGACAGGGCTTAGCAAAAAGTCCCGTAGGCACCCCTAGGGGACGGGACGGGAGCTAGTTTAGAGACTAACATTAATAACTATAGGCTACCATGAAAAGGATCAGCACAAATAGTCAAGTGCATGCAGCAAGAAACGAAGAGCACAATATCTAAAGCTAGTAACCTATTCTGTGTCTAAAGCTTTTCAGGACAAATAAGAATGTTGCCCACAAATAAATCGAGTTTGCATGCAACCTACGTCCAGCAGAAAATTACAATTGATATGCCAAAAAATAAAATAAATTAACAAGTATCAAATCAATTTTTCTGACTATAACCAGTGATACCATACGAATTTTGTACAAATTTATTTCAGTATCTTCTTTCAATCAAGATCTTCGGTGTTGTCAAACAAATCTGACGATTGATTTAGACTAAAAATACGAATTTCGTGTTTTTATATAATTAAATAGCAATTATACAGTAACAATTTGTTCGATGTGAAATGAAACACGTTCTTTTTGTAAGCTTCATATCACAGATCTTTTTTTACAGCAGAAAACACATTAACAAAGCATGTTTATACTGTGACCGTTCACGAAGACGACTAGACTTGGTCTAGTTAAAAATCCGAGTGCAACTAGTTTTGTTGAACGCATATGCTCTTTTGTGCTTGTACTTTGGCAGAGGGGAAGCTACGTAAAAGGCGTCTCCTAAACGGGCTAGCGCGGTTTGACGCGTTGCTCTAAGGGCTTGACGTACTCTTGACATTACGTAGAAGAAAAAAGTCTCGGGGCGCACGGCACGCCATACCGGTTCCAAAGAACATATAATATTACGCCGGTTCTCACTCGCTTGACGCGATCTATTGAATTAAAAATCAACTTTTTTATCTTTTTATAATTATGCTTAATTTTATAAATAAAGGAAAGAACACACGATGAAACCTGTAATTAAACAAAAGTTTTTCAGTTGGTATTTTTGCTTCAACATTAAATACGAAAATATTTAACTTTAGATTAATATGCTTAATTTTAGGTAATTTGCTCAAAAACTGTCCTGGAAAGTCTATCAAATTTAAAATAATTTGGTTGCCATTTTTGCCTGGACTTTTATGTAACTTGGATACAAATTTGCTAATAAAAAAATATGCGCAAATATTTTTTGCTTAGTTTTAATTGAAGTAGGTACCTTTGAACCCACATCAAAAGTTTACCCCATCAGATATTAGTTACAATTTTTGACTTGACTTCACATGCATAAACAAACAAAAAAATATATTTTCTGGAGAATCTAAAAGCCAGCCAATTCATTAAAAAATATTTTTTACATAAGTGTTCCACCACCTATTATAATACATAGCAACTTTATAGTAAATTGACGGTTTCGATTTATGTCCAGCCAATTAAAAATTACAGCTTTAGGACTCGGCCGAATTCTTCTTCTATTCAAATTAACTATTGACGAAAACTCCCACACTAGGCCAGTCCTGTGGGAGCTTTTAATCAGGTACATTGTGTACTTTGCTCAGGATATAATATGAAATTGTCATAATTGCTGTAGCTTTATTTATTTTCTACAAAGTAAGCTACCTAGTCTAGATCTAGACAGTTTGACGAGGGTACTGGTTTTTACATAGGGCGACTGCTGTCTGACCTTCGCAATCTAGAGGGTAACCAGACCCAATCCTAGATCAACGTTTGTCATATTAGTGGCTGGCAATAGTCTTATAATAGTCTTTATTTCTTTTTTAGGGTTCCGTACCTCAAAAGAAAAAAACGGAACCCTTATAGGATCACTTTGTTGTCCGTCTGTCTGTCTGTCTGTCTGTCTGTCTGTCTGTCTGTCTGTCAAGACCCTTTATCTCACGAACGGGTAGAGGTATCAGGTTGAAATTAATACCACATATTAGGATCCATGAACCACACAAGATCTGAAAATTTCAATTTTTTACAAAGACGCAATCAAAAGATATGACATTTTATGTCCTCATCTCCATACATTTATCCAAAAATGCAAAACCTACAGGGTACTTCCCGTTGACCTAAAATTATGAAATTTGGCAAGAAGCTAGGTCTCACAGTACAAATAATGGAAAAAGTCTGAAATCATTAAATATTACAACTTTTCTCACAACTAATGGTAACCAATTATGGTGAGCTCCCGTTTCAAGAACATTCATATAAGAGAGGGGTCAAGTTGGATGGTCGCTCAGGCGATTTTTGTTTTAGTTCTATTTAAAAACGCGAACACTTAAAAACTTGAAAATTGGTATGTTTATAGTGCATAAGCTATAAAATAACAACAAATAATAAAATTTGGTCAAGCGCGTGTCGGACTCAAAAAATCTAGCACATTAACTTACTGAAATTTCAACTAATACAATTATGTTTATGTGGTGGTACGGAACCCTCAGTGCGCGAGTCCGACTCGCACTTGGCCGGTTTTTTTTCTTTCTTCGGAACTATCATTTCGCCACGAGCGCTTTGATGAAACGCGCAGTGTATATCGAACAAGATATTCGTCGCGGCGGCTGTTTGTGATCTGCCGGTTATAGATGGAATGGGCTTCCTGGTTCGCATGTATTAGTGCGGCCTTGTCGCAACATGCTCACGTTGACCTCGTGTGCGTGAGGACTGTTTCGGATTTTATCAGCTTGCTTGAAAGGCTGCAACGCAAATTATGCTTTTGTATAGGTGTGGCAAAGAATAGTACCGTGTGGTGGCGGCAAAGAATAGCACCAACCCATTTCTACCCGTGGGTGTCGTAAGAGGCGACTAAAGGACTGTAATTTGAGTATAGACAGCAGCTTCCTTCTGTGTATCGTACAGTCAGGAGCACATCTAGCTTGACGCATTCGACTTTGTACCGTTCTTATCTCAATAGACGTACGGGCTAGAGTCGCGCTGCGAGTGTCAAGCTTGACCTGTCGTTGACTGTACCATCTTACATACTGCGGTCACCACCAACCGCGGTCCATGGTGCCAGCCGCAACGCTAACAAGCGTGGTGACTATGATACTTACCCCTCACATTGTTCCAATAAAAGCTGGAATTCTGGAGGGAGTTCCCTATCCTGCTGTGGACGTTTCATGGGATGTTGTGATGATGATTATGGTGAGGTGTGGCACGGACCCATTTTTAGGGTTCCGTACCTCAAAAGAAAAAAACGGAACCCTTATAGGATCACTTTGTTGTCCGTCTGTCTGTCTGTCTGTCTGTCAAGACCCTTTATCTCACGAACGTGTAAAGGTATCAGGTTGAAATTAATACCATATATTAGGATCCATGAACCACACAAGATCTGAAAATTTCAATTTTTTACAACGACGCAATCAAAAGATATGGCATTTTATGTCCTCATCCCCATACATTTATTCAAAAATGCAAAACCTACAGGGTACTTCCCGTTGACCTAAAATTATGAAATTTGGCAAGAAGCTAGGTCTCACAGTACAAATAATGGGAAAAGTCTGAAATCATTAAATATTAGATTTTTTCTCACAACTAATGGTAGCCAATTGTGTTGAGCTCCCGTTTCAAGAACATTCATATAAGAGAGGGGTCAAGTTGGATGGTCGCTGAGGCGATTTTTGTTTTAGTTCTATTTAAAAACGGGAACACTTACAAACTTGAAAATTTGTATGTTTATAGTGCATAAGCTATAAAATAACAACAAATAATTAAATTTGGTCAAGCGCGTGTCGGACTCAAAAAATCTAGCACATTAACTTAATGAAATTTCAACTAATACAATTATGTTTATGTGGTGGTACGGAACCCTCAGTGCGCGAGTCCGACTCGCACTTGGCCGTTTTTTTTTTCTTTTATCCCCCTTTGTTTTCTTGTGTTGCAAGTGAGCAAACGAGCAGGTGGGGTAAATTATGCGACAGTCAGGATTACTAGAAATGGGTTGGTACAGTTAAGAGCACATCAATCTTGACACCGTTCTTAAGTTAATATACGTAAGGGCTAGAGTCGCACTGCGAGTGTCAAAGCTTGACCTGTAGTTGACTGTACGTACTAACCATTCTAAGCACAGATTATACAGCGTAAAGTTTCACTGGTTCTCCCGAAGTCCAGTTATTCTATACTCATTCTTGATGAAAAAAGTTTTTTTACTCTATTTTTTTTACCTTACCATACAAAATGAGTCGATCTCGCGACTATTTCATTATAGTCAAAAACATTTTTTTGTAGTAATATTTTTTTTTGTTTTTGGGAAATTTGCTATAGTCTAGGCAACGAAGCGGATCGTTGTATGAAGACCCCCGCATTAAATCCTCAGTCGATGAAACTTTGCTGGGATATTACACTACGTGAGACAAACCTTCTTTAAAAAAATCCAAAAAAAAATCGGTACTTAATTTTTCCATAAAAAAATTACAAAAAATGAATGAATTTTTTTTGGATATTTTGAATTTACATTTAATTCATGATTCTTTATCATCCTCTCAAATAAAATCTGCCTGAGAAATTTATGGTGGGGTTAACTGCTTCGTTGCCTTCACTACTAGTTACCATGAGTAGAATCACTGGGCTTCGGGAGCAAACCAATGAAAATTCACGTTGTATATTTTACCTAAGTTCGTAATGTTTTGTGGATATTTGTGATTAATGTTCAGTAGTAGCGGGCACCGACCCACCGATCGCTCTCCGGAATTAGCGAGTCGCGTCCCACTTACAAACCTGCGCCGCGGCATACGGCAGCCAAGCAAGCAATAGAATCGGTTACATTAGCAAGTTACGGCGGGTACGCACGGCGGTAACCACGTAGAAACGAAACCAGTATAAGCTGAACCAGCGCGCGTTCTGGCCAATTGACTGTTTGAAGTTCCAACAGGTCTTTTTAGTTCGATCCAGCGATACCTAGGACGTCTCACGGGGCGTCTACCAGTAAGATGTCCAAGATATGCCCTTTTGACCGCACTATCCCAAAGTCCGGCATATGCCTTTTCTTTTTACGCCACTCTGTCGTGTCCAGTTTCCCGCGACGGAGACAATGTAATCTGAATATCTGGTGGTCGGCCCGGCCTGCCGTATTATCTAATCTGTGGCCGAACGCTTTCCAGTCCCTGGTCACTACTCCGTTACCGCCATGGTAGACAGTCGACTCGCCTTGCTAATTGTCCTGCCTTAATAATGTATAGTTTTAATGCATTCGGAATCCAAACAAGTCCAGTCAAGTTTGGTTGTACCAAATATTAATGGCTATAAATTTAATGATTTCCAAAATATTTTTTTATACCCCAATACCTACACTTCAGACAAAATGGATGAATGTACACCAAATTTATGCTGGTCAAAATTAGCCGGTTCGGTTAAGTTTGTTAGAACACAACCTAACCGATCCCGATTGGGATCGGTTAGGTGTTTTTTAGCTTAACTGAAGTAGAGACTTCCAGATTTTCAAAAAAAGAAATTGTTAAAATTTCATATAAGGGAAAGTGTAAAACCGAGGGTATAGCATTTGCGGTAAATACCCTTGCAATTTAGTATGCGTGTTAAAATAAACGTAGGAAAGTAAAGTGAGTGCTGAATTTATTGAGCCGCCGAAGGTTTTTGATACATATGGCTCATGAACGAATTTCGAAAACTTTAATAGATATAGTAGCCGGGACCAACGACCAACTCAACGGCTAAACTTAAGGGGCTGATAAGACCTAAATACGCTTCATTTGAGCAGGTTTTTAACGAAAAGTGATGAATATATGGCTATGAAAAAAATGTGATAATTAAGCATCTTTCCAAGAATATGGCCGACTCCAAAACACGATTAAAAATATTTTTAACGCCATAAAAAAAATCCAAAGTTACCTCTGCTTTTTGCTTTTAAACCGTTTTTCTTAAGTACTCATTTATCTATGATGCCAAAACATTTACACATTATTCATAGCTGTTTCATAGACGCAAAACGTAAAACAGCGCGAACCCGCTCCGTTCTAACACGCACATTCTGTCCTTTGTTAGAAAGGGAGGTAATTTAGCTCTTATCAGCCCCTTAAACTCTAAAGTACTCTAAACCGACGAGCGTGAATGAAATGGTTGATGAAGTAAAGGAAGCGAGGGAAGTATGTCAAGATCTTTGCTGGCATCTTAGGCTGTGGTCACTGCCTACCAGACGAAATAAATGGTACAGCAGCACTGCACTTACTTTCTCGCAATACTCAAGAAAAACTATCAACCGCAAACTTAAATTTGTAATGCCATACACATAGTATGGAAATACAAACTTTTATTTACGTTTTTCCAAAAAAATGTTCGAATGAAATATACAGATCAATTCAGAATTCAAATTGTCAAACATTAAAACAAACAAACTTCAAACGATTTCGAGTAAATCACATGTTTAACTTTTGGTAGTACTGGAACACCCTTTATATTAATTTTCACAGATCAATGGATACTACCGTAGGATACTTGCATGCACATTTTTTTAATTTCCCTTCACATGTTCCTTATGGATAATTGTTCAGTTTGGTCTACTGAGCAAGCCCTTTCAGTTTTTGGTACACCCTGTGTACTAAATTTTATTGAAAAAAATCATAAATAATATCCAGTCAGGTAGACAACCAATCCAGGATTAATATTATAGAGAATTTTAATAAACTCAATGCAACCAATTTTTGGGTAAATCACATATTTACGTTTTGGTGGTACAGGAACACCCCTTATATGAAATAACACAGATCAATTGATACTGGTGCATGATATCTTACATGGAAATGCTTGGTCATGCAAACTTTCATCAAGATTCTATGAGTCGTTTTTGAGAAAATTTCAATTTTTCATTTTCGTTGTATAACAGCTACCCTCAAAATGAAAGCCAGAAGGAAACCACTCAGAACCCTTCGATGGATTTGCATAAAACTCCTAAATTCAAAATATGGTGTCAATCGGACCATTCGTTTAGCCGCTAGGCCAAAGCGTGACGGACAGACCGACCGACGGACGGTCATTTCTGGGAGACTTGTTTTTTATGATGTATAAGTGATATAGAACACATTGAGAAAATTAGAAAAACTTTTTTTTTACGAATACAATAAATACCTTTCTCGCTCCGCTCGAAAGTAAAAAAGGCGTGATTTTATGTATGTATGTACCTCAGGAGCACTAAATCATCTTACGCGCAATACACATACATAACCATAACTCCCTAAGATCGCTATAAATCACACCATCTCAACCGCAAAGCGTGCGCGTAGCGTTCCGGCGGATAATTCTCGCGCATGCGCTGTGCGGTCTGCGCGGGAGTATTTCGGTACCGGAACAGACTCGATTCCGACGAATCGCACAATCAGATCAAGGTGGCGCTCACTGTAAACAAATGGGACACGCGGGCTATTTAGTAATGCTAGCTTTTTGCTAGACTTGCTTTCATAAATCCCATAAACAGTTCACCGCTGGACAGGGATCTTCCCCCCCAAGAATTATACAGCAGAAGAGGGGGGGACATACGTCAGTTTGTCTATTTCTGCCGTAACTCAGCAGTCTTTGCACTGCAGTTCGAAGGGCAAGGATGAGACATATACGAGTACGATGGTAGTTCTCAGGTTGTCAACGCGCTGTTCTTTTCGTACCTATTAGTGTCAAAATCATCATTGTCCTCCGTTTTTGCCAAATGGTTTTTACGGAGTCGGCTACCTAACCCAGGGGATTTGACAGGGCACTGGTTTTTACACAGAGCGACTTCCATCTGACCTGCGCAACTCAGAAGGCAAACCAGACCCAATCCTAGATTAAGCTGCAATCACACCTTCCTTAAATCAGAAACTAATTCAGCATACATTTCTCGTTGAAGTAAGGATATTGGAATTAACAGAACCAAACCTCCCAGCAATGTATTCCGAATAAGTGTTTGAATTTATGAAGGTGTGATTGTGGCTTTAGGCTTTGCCTGGTTAGTGGCCACCCTGGCTGCCAAGTTTTCAAGCCGCCAAATGGCCCCTGACTTGGCTTAACAACTACTATCATTGACAGTAGCCGGGACCAACGGCTTAACGTGCCTTCCGAAGCACGGAATCGCTTTAGTTGTTGTGCCACTAGCGGTCACCCATCCGGGTTCTGACCACGCCCAACGTTGCTTATAGCCCGTCCAACGAAGACCGGAAAAGGCTGAATAGGGGAAATAATTCAGAAGTGAGAGGCACAATTGTAGAAGAAAGTGGCCCTTCTCCACTTCGCGTGATTTCTTGGACGTTGCTTGTTATCATTAGGTCTTTAAGGCGATCCGTTTTCCATACTAAATTCAAATGACTTGCATTCTTATGCGGGACAAAAAATGCTGTTAAAAAACGAGTGTATACTGCTATACTTAGTTAAATTTTTGCTGGTTATACAAAGATACAGTTAATGCACCGAAAGTACTAGTTTTTGTTAGCAATTTTTGGTTCAGTATTACCCTAGTAAGTGTGCGATCTATACTTTTTTTTTTTAATAAATAAATCATTTATTCATGTACAACCAAACAACAACTACTTTCGGTGCATTAGCTGTATCTTTGTATAAACGATATTTTTTTCTAAAAATAGCAGTATAATCTCTTTTTTCAACAGAATTTTATGTTCCGCATAAGGGGGTGTGTAATAGATGATATAACAACTTTTAATATAACATTTAATTGATATAACAACGTTTCATATAATTTTGTTTCATGTAATAATTATTTCGTATAATCGACATTTCACATATTTTCATTTCATATAATTTCAAAACGTATAATAAACATTTCCTATAAAAATGTTTCATATAATCATCATTTCGTATAATACCCATTTCATATAATATCAGTTCGTTATTTTCATTGATTAGTTATAATATCCACATAAATTATTAAGTAAATGAACAAGCAAGCATGCATTATGCAAAAAAAAGCAAGCAAAGGCAAGCAGGCATGCATGCAAGCAAGCAAGAAGCAAGCAAGAAACAATCAAGCAAGCAAGCATACATGCATGCAGGCAAGCAGACATGCGCATACATTCATGTCAACCTAATGGCGGAATGAAGCAGAGCTCGCTCCGCTCGCCTCCGCTCAATACCGCCATACCCTTCGAACCTAACCAACTGTCTCGGGGTGCCCCGAACTCTTTTGCTTGCTTTGCTCGCCTATGATCAATTTAATTGAGCCTTATCGTTTCGTTTTTACAACAATTTTAATTAAATAAGCATATAACTATACAAAATTATTATAAACTAATTGATTATTATATTTTTTTGTTTTATTATTATAAATTAAATACCTTCAGGACCATTAAGTTGAATTCCCATTATGTTGAATTCTCCGAACGTTGGATTTAAATAATAAGTAAATTAATAAAAATATAAAGTATCAAATGAGTTTTATGTGAATTAAATTTTATATGAAAGATATTTAGGTGAAATAAATTTTAAATTAAATTAAATTTAAAAAAAGTTAAATTAAAATTAAATTAAAAAAATTAAATTTAATTTAAAATTAAATTAATTAAATTTAAAATTTAGGTGAAATAAATAAATAAAGATATTTAGGTGATAGTTATGCCAAATGTTAGTATAGAAAACGTTAATTATAGTAAGGTACGTTATGTCAAACAAAATTATGCTAATAGTTGTTATATGAAACGTTTATTATATCAATTTAATGTTATTGAAACGTTGATATACGAAAAATATTTATACGAAGTGATGCGCACCCCGCATAAGAATGCGAGTTATTTGAATTTAGTATGGAAAACGGATCGCATTAAAGTATCTGTGATTGAGATACGAGTAACTGCAGTATATGGCGACCCAGGAAAGCATTCATTACATCGCTTACCTGTCCTCTGTGGTGTAGTGGTTAAACGCTCGGCTCTCGATACGGAGCTTCTGTGTTCGATTCCCGGTGGGGACACTGTCAAACAAAAATTTACTTTGTGTGACTTCCCCAGCTTGGTTAGGACATTTCAGTATGAATCATCGCATTGTCTGTACTTCGGAAGGCACGTTAAAGCCGATGGTCCCGGCTACTTTGGTAGATAGTCGATAAATGGATTTGTGAGGTCGATCATCGATCTTATAACCCAAACGATATGAAGATGGTTCCGTACATCCATCAGACTTATAGGTCAATTAATCAAGATATGGTTATGGAGTTACTTTTATCACTGCAAGAAATGTTGTGATCATAACACTTTGGACGTCCCATAAAAAAGTTTCCGATGTTGGTGGAAAAGCCAAGAGATTTTATCTTAGAAAAGATCAGTGGTCTAATAATAAAAAAACATCCATGTATTTTAAAAGTGGCTGTAGTATAAAACCTCTAACGCCCTAAAAAATGTAAACTAAACTCTAATGTCACTTTACTGATTTATTTTATAAAGACGATATTTCTACAAACCGAGTGTTGGTCTTCTGTTCTTCCGATATTATTTATTCTGTGGCCGTAAGATAAATAAATAAAGGCTTAAGTCTGAATAAGAGCACTAACAGTACTGCCTAATTACCTTCTTATTCACTATCGTACAGTAATTACGGTGAAAATTTCGGTTTCGTTTGAGTTGCACCGTTGAAACTGTACATTTGAGTTATACAGAGTGTTAGGTGAAATTTGTGCTAAAATGGGTACTGAATTGATCAATATTTTAATTTGAATTTTTCTATACATAAAACTTATTAATTCGTCTAAATACAAAAAATAAAAAAAAGATTCAATCGTAATTTTATAAAGGTAATTATGGAGTCTCTTTCGTTTATATATTCTTTATTGCGCACAAATAACATAAAGTTGTCAAATGAAAATTGTTCACAAAGGCGAGCTTATCTCTTTAAGAGATCTCTTCCAGCCAACCTATCAGGTGTGGAAGAATGTCATTAAAACGGGCACAAGGATGTGCGTTAATAATCGTGATAAGAAATTTTAAATTAAAATAAAAGTTTTTAAATACAGTAAAGCCCTGACGCGTGGTTTAGTGAAAAAAAAACCGACCAACTGCGTGTCGGGCCACGCGCTGTATATGGTTCCTGGTTTCATGTTTTTTTAGGATTTTTTGTGGCAGATCATGTTTTGAAGTATTTCATAACGTTCATAACATAAACTTTTTACCTTAGAAATGGGTAGAACACATCTCGGTTTTCGCACATCTTGTCTATGCATTACAAAATATGTGCCAGCCCACTGTCTAACTTAACTTATCATCTTATCAACGCTGTAGTTAATACTGTGCAGTACTATCAGTTAGTTACAATAATACACAAGTCAAAAGGAGTATAGCGTCTAGTTAAGGATTTTTACATGAGATCTCAAAACATTTATCAGCAAGAGTCACGGCGCATTTAGGTTACGATAGGATTCTTCTCAATAATGGCTACTGATCGTTATGACCTTTTTGCCAATAATCTTATAACAAAAACTATCAATTATAGTGAATCTTCGTTTTCAACGTGAGAGTTCCATGAGCTTATTCCGCCATCCCTCTTCTACCATCAGGTTACCAGACCAGGCCTGTCTCACTCCGCGTCTAGGCATGAATTAGGTACCTACCGCGCGGCGCGCCCTACGGCCGCTATGTTTTTCGGGCTATCACGCTTTTGCTGTTTACATGTCCGATACGTTTTGCGCACTTTGTGTCAACATACATTCATAAAACAATTATTATTTATTTTGGTTCCAAGTCTGGGATGTTTTTAGATAATTATAATGAGGAACAGAAGTAAATTGTGTGTATTGGATGCATGAACTCGAAGAAAAAGTGAAATTTTATCTTTTTTAAGATACCAACTGATTGTAAAAAGTGTTTTTATTGTTTTTATTATTAAATAGGTATCGTTTATAAAACATACTTACTCTAAATATATATAAGTCGGCACTCAGAAATTATGAGGTTATTTGTTGATATAGTGTCAAGCTTGGCGTGCTTTTGACTGTACAAGTCCATCAACATATAATAAATTTTAGTTTGACGAATAAATGAAATAAAATAGGTATTACAGCAATTGTAGCCGACACTGGAGTCAACCCTGGCAATCGACAGCGTCGACTTGGTATATCAAGCTGCATGGCAAACAGGGCCCTGACACGTGGAGTTAAGGTGCAATTTAGCTTTGACGCGCTATGTTTAGGTAAATAAAAAGGCGGCTTTTTCCAAGATCAAAGGAGTGCGACTTCTGTAAACTTGTTTACTATTATATATTCTGTGACCAGACGCACCGCAGGATATCACCCACACTTGATTGATATTCTACACATTCGCACTAAGCGCTTTGAAACATCTTTTATAATGCGCACAGCTAAGGAGTGGAATTTTCTGCCTGCGTCTGTGTCGTATAACCCGAATCTAATCAAGTCACGAGTGAATAGCCTTCTTCTGGGCAAGGGCTAGATCGAGGTCAAAAGTAAGCCCATCGAACATAAAAAAACAGGAGCTAAGCTCTTCTTGGTGGAGTAACTTCCAGTCAGTTCATCTCTCCGGCAGATGCTTTACGTCCTGATTGGATCCGACTTCGGTTTGGTCCACGTAACTTCGCCTAGGCCTTCCTCCTCTTCTCTTATTCTGAATCTATTAACTTAAACCTTATAAAATTTTTGTTTCATTAATTTCAGCATGGAAATAAAAGCGGAACCAGGCATGGAAGGAGCGATGCCGCGGCCGGTGAAAGAGCGCAAGAAGCACGATCGTTTCAACGGCATGAGCGAAGAGGAGGTGGCTCGGAGGACCTTACCTGACCATCTGGCGGAGAACCTGGACATCATTATTGTGAGTATGATCGCAGGCTGATAGCCCTCATAATCTACTCTTAGTTCCATCAATCAGGCCTAGAGGATAAAGCTTAAAAAGTGGTGACGAAGGTGGCTCGGAGGTACTTTCCTGACTATCTGTCTAAGAACCTGGACATCATTATTGTGAGTATGATCGCCTAATTGCCATCGATAAATCTATAGAAGCGCAGTATGCTGGCTCTGAAAGTGACTGATAGAGTCAGAAACACTATAGCAGAACTGGTCGTCGTGAAAATTTTAGGGGAGGCCTATCTCCATAATGATGATGAAAGTAGTGGCTATAAGAAAGACTTACCATTACCTTACATTTAATTTTATAAAGTGTATATAATCAATTAAATATGTTTTCAACAGATCGGCATAAACCCTGGCTTGTTCGCGGCGTACAAGGGTCACCATTACGCGGGCCCCGGCAACCACTTCTGGAAGTGTCTGTACCTGTCGGGTCTCACCAGGGAGCAGATGAGCGCTGATGAGGATTATAAGGTGAATTGTATTTCTATGCTGTCAATATCAATATAATTATAAATCGATTTCACCACACGTTGCTCTGGTTCTAATGCAAAAGTGCTTCGCCGTCCCAAAGGTAACCTACCTATTGCGTACGGCCCCTGTTTGGCTATTTCCTGATAATATCGCCTCCTTCGACGATGCCATTAAGCACATGATCGAGTCGATCATCAACGTCTGAGCATTGACCAGTGGACGCAGGCGGTTCTGCCAATTGGGCACGGGGGTATTGGAGTACGGTGCGTGCGGGATGTGAGCCTCCCGGCATTCTTGGCGTCGGCCCGTGGGGTTGCTGGCCTAGTCGCTAACATTCTATCTTTGAATGGTGACAGGGCGAGCATCCCGTATGTGGCTGACGCCTTGACAGCCTGGTTGGCTCTCAACTCGGGCGCGGTCGTGCCCCAGAACCCCAAAGTCCAGCGCTCGTGGGATGACGTAGGATGCAAAAAAACTCTCGACAGGCTTGTTGGTAGCGCTACGGGGGCGGATCTGGCGAGACTTCTGGCGGTGTCGTGCTCGGAATCAGGGGCATGGCTGCACGCGCTACCTTCGCCTTACGTAGGCACTTTGCTCGACGGTGACCCATTGCGCGTGTTCGTTGCTCTCCGCCTGGGCTGCGATGTATGCCAACCACATCTATGCATCTGCGGTTCCATGGTGGAGGCGAACGGTCATCACGCTTTGAGTTGCCGTCAATGCACTGGTAGGCACTCGCGTCACCATGCCCTCAACGATATCGTCCAGAGGGCTCTCACGTCGGCTGGCGTTCCGTCTGTGCTTGAGCCGTCGGGCCTCAGTCGCACCGACGGTAAACGGCCCGACGGCCTGACGTTGGCGCCGTGGGAGAGGGGGCGGTGTTTGGTGTGAAACGCAACGTGTCTCGGCACCTACGCCGCTTCCCACAGCAATCGCACTACACGCATGGCCGGAGCGGCAGCTGAATCACAAGCGGCGATTAAGCGCCAAAAGTATGCTCCCTTGGGACAGGGCTACATTTTCGCCCCATTGGCGGTGAAAACGGCGGGCTGCTGGGGAGCGGACGCTAAACGATTTGTGCGCGAAATATGCCGTCGGCTCCGACAAAAGAAATGTGACCCCCGCTCCGAGTCGTTCCTGGTGCAAAGGCTGTCCATAGCCATTCAACGTGGTAATACCGCGAGCATTATGGGCACTTTAGCACCAGGAACGTCAAGGGGCGGTTTGTTTGACTAACAAATACATTTTTGTATTTTAATTATAACTTGTTTAAGAGTAAGACTTAATTGTTATTTTGACTTAGAAATTTGTTTGTAGTAAATAGGCCAAATAATTTTGTTATTATAAATATGGGAAAATAAATCTGATGCTGACGGTTAATTTCTGCGCAAGAATTGTTGTGTTCTGCGTATTTACGGGCACGGGCGTGCTCAGTCAACGAAACCGAACAACTTTCCCAAATAAACTTTTTGGGAAATGAAAAAAAAAATTAAACTAACGTAACACGCCTATTTCCCGTCGGGGTATGCAGAGACCACAGTCCTCCACCGGCTACGATCTTGAAATACTTCCCTTACTTCGTGTACTTTCATCAGTCCTTTCATACATGCCCGTAAAAAAATTTTTACCTCTCCATACAATTTGCTCACTCTGATCGAACACTTGGGAGTGATCAAAATCATTTTTCATTTCCCAAAAACATTTTCTCGGGAAAGTGCTCAGTTTCGTTGATTGAACACGCCATACACCGTCCCTTACACCCGTATAAAGCATCGACTCATTTTTAATTCTGCTTATGGACCTCGTATCTTAAATTACTATTCTTCTATTCTCCAGTTACTAAACTTCGGTATTGGCTTCACGAACATGGTTCCTCGCCCCACGAAGGGTTCAGCGGACCTAACGAGACGAGAAATTAAAGAAGGATCCGCAGTATTACTGGAGAAACTACAGACGTTCCGGCCTAAGGTCGCTGTCTTCAACGGGAAGTTGATCTATGAGGTCTTCTCCGGGAAGAAAGATTTCTGTTTTGGAAAACAGCCGGATACAATAGCTGGAACTAACACGGTAAGCGATAGTATAGCATAGCAAAAACAGATTTGACTAAATTGTGCAAAATATGACTTATTTCAAATGTGATAGATATTAGTAAGATTATAGAATACTAGAGGGTCAATAGATAAAGCTTAAGTGCAGAATAGGGACAAATATTTAAGGGGTAATATTATCAAGAATAGAAGATCATAGCAGTCTTAATGGAGTAACTGCAGATTATCCGGCCGAAGGCTGCAGATTATCCGCCGTCTTCAACGGGAAGTTGATCTATGAGGTCTTCTCTGGGAAGAAAGATTTCTGTTTTGGAAAACAGCCGGATACAATAGCTGGAACCAACACGGTAAGTGATAGTATAGCAGGAGGAAAAAACGTTGGGTAAAATACGACCAATTTCAATTGTGAAATTGGCAAGAATATAATATATGAAGTTATAGGGTTAAATAGGAACAAATATTACCAACTTTAGGGGTAATATAGCAAGAATAGAAGATCATAGCAGTCTTACTGGAGTAACTACACACTGTCCGGCCGAAGGTAGATATCTTCAACGGGAAGGTGATCTATAAGGTTTTCTCTGGGAATAATGACTTCTGTTTAGGGAAACAGCCGGATACAATATCTGGAACTTATACGGTAAGCGAAAGTACAGCTGTAGGGGTAAATTCGGAAAAATAGTATAAATATTTATGGCCAATGTGAAAGTTTCCGGTCAAATTACGTTTTAGCAGTAAGTTGATTTATGGTGTTTTTTCCGAGAAGAAAGACTTCTGTGTTTCTGTACCCAATAAAGTTATTTATTTATTTATTATTAATAGTGACGGGGGCTGGGGCTGGATAGCTAATATGCCTAGAAAACAAGCGTACGAAGTAATACAATTGTAATGTGAAACGTCATGATATTCACGACCCTATCCCATTAGAACTTGTACAAGCAAGAAAAGAAAAGAAAGATAAAACGACACATCTCTTAAGTAACATGAATTAAAAGAAAACACCAAAATTTCATCAGAATTTTGTTAACATGGACCTTTTCATTTTAGTACATGTGGGTAATGCCGTCATCTTCCGCCCGCTGCGCGCAACTACCCCGAGCGGCCGATAAAGTTCCATTCTACGCGGCGCTGAAGAAATTCCGAGACTATTTGAACGGGCTCATAGCGCACGTGGACGAAAGCGAGCTGGTATTCCCCGACAACACCACGCGGCGTCCGCATGAAGAGATGGAGATACGCAGGTACGCGTATGTACCCAATCATGCAGTATTTATAGTAGAGTAGCTGTAAGTGTTGAGAAGGTTGGTTAGAGGGAGAGAGAAGAAGACACCACCACGCGGCGTCCGCATTAAGAGATGGAGATACGCAGCAGATAGCTGTAAGTGTTAGGAGGGTTAGTTAGAGGGAGAGAGTAGAAGACACCACCACGCGGCGTCCGCATGAAGAGATGGAGATACGCAGGTACGGTCAACTGCACTTCGGTAGAAACTTTTTCAACTCTATTACCACGCCATAAGGTCCAAAAGTGTTTCTACTGATGTGCTGTTGAGTGTACAGGTGTGTAGCCAATCAAGCAGTATTTATAGTAGAGTAGCTGTATGTGTTGAGAGGGTTGGTTAGAGGGAGAGAGTAGAAACCACCACGCCGCGTCCGCATGAAGAGATGGAGATACGCAGGTACGCGTATGTACCCAATCATGCAGCATTTATAGTAGAGTAGTTGTAAGTATTGAGACGGTTGGTTAGAGGGAGAGAGTAGAAGACACCACCACGTGGCGTCCGCATGAAGAGATGGAGATACGCATGTACGCGTATGTACCCAATCATGCATTCTTTATAGTAAAGTAGCTGTAAGAGTTGAGAGGGTTGGTTAGAGAGAGAAAGTAAAGGACACCCACCACGTCGCGTCCGCATGAAGAGATGAAGATACGCAGGTATGCGTATGTACCCAATCATGCTGTATTTATAGTAGAGTAGCTGTAAGTGTTGAGAGGGTTGGTTAGAGGGAGAGAGTAGAACACACCACCACGCGGCGTCCGCATGAAGAGATGGAGATATGCAGGTACGCGTATGTACCAAATCATGGAATATTTATAGTAGAGTAGCTGTACGTGTTGATGAGGGGGTTGGTTAGAGGGAGAGAGTAGAAGACACCACCACGCGGCGTCCGCATGAAGAGATGGAGATACGCAGGTACGCGTATGTACCCAATCATGTAGTATTTATAGTGGAATAGCTGTAAGTGTTGACGAGAGGGATGATTAGAGGGAGAGAGTAAAGGACACCCACCACATCGCGTCCGCATGAAGAGATGAAGATACGCAGGTACGCGTATGTACCCAATCGTGCAGTATTTATAGTAGAGTAGCTGTAAGTGTTGAAAGGGCAGGTTAGAGAGAGAGAGAGTAGAAAACACCACCACGCCGCGTCCGCATGAAGAGATGGAGATACGCAGGTACGTGTGTGTAGCCAATCATGCAGTATTTATAGTAGAGTAGCTGTAAGTGTTAAAAGGGTAGGTTAGAGAGAGAGAGTAGAAAACACCACCACGCCGCGTCCGCATGAAGAGATGGAGATACGCAGGTACGCGTATGTACCCAATCATGCAGTATTTATAGTAGAGTAGCTGTAAGTGTTGAGAGGGTTGGTTAGAAGGAGAGAGTAGAAGTCACCACCACGCGGTGTCCGCATGAAGAGATGGAGATACGCAGGTACGCGTATGTACCCAATCATGCAGTATTTATAGTAGAGTAGCTGTAAGTGTTGAAAGGGTAGGTTAGAGAGAGAGAGAGTAGAAAACACCACCACGCCGCGTCCGCATGAAGAGATGGAGATACGAAGGTACGCGTATGTACCCAATCATGCAGTATTTATAGTAGAGTAGCTGTAAGTGTTGAGAGGGTTGGTTAGAGGGAGAGAGTGGAACACACCACCACGCGGCGTCCGCATGAAGAGATGGAGATACGCATTTATTTTGTATTAAAAAGATCGTAAAAGAGGAAAGTAAGCTGTGACGCCATAGCAATTTATTTATTTTTCACTTCTCATGCTCTGAAAGTGCTTCTTTGTGCAGGATATAGGCTGCACAATATCGAATTTTGTGCACTAGGGCATGCAAGTAATCGCGGTGGTGTATGCGTCAACATATTCTTCACTAAAGCAGAACAACTCATTCTTCAGTTACATTTAGAGAGTACTTTTACGTTTTATTTCCTCGCAATCAAAGTGAAAAGCAGAGTTTATAACTCGTCCACAAAACCATTTTATCCTCGACATTACTATCAGCCCTCGCCTTCGGCTCGGGCTTCTAAAAGTCTCGGAAATATGGTTCGTTTTGTGCACTTGTTATAAAATCTACTATTATTATGTATCGTACACATGAAAGGAACACACAAACATAGTTAAAGAAAAATGACACAACAGGTACTGCTTATTTCAACTAGGAAAATTCTTCCAGCAGCTATGTGATTTCATACAAAACATATATTATGGAAGATTGTGGTTTTTCCAAGGAGTAGTTAATTAGGTTTTTGTAACCTTGTCCAGTGTCCCCTTCTGCTGGGTGATGCTTTAACTATTATGGATCCTTCTGTCAACTTAGCTCTATCGTACAGTTCTGTTGGAGTTTTATCCTTAAGTCGAACACAATTTATTTATTTTATGAATAAAATACTGAACGTTATATTTTCGTTCATAGATTAACAATGGAGCCAGAGCCGGGAGACACGATAATACTTGAAGACGGCACTGAGGTTCCGCTGAAAAAGAAACGCGGGCGACCTAAGAAGGTAATTGTCTCTACTAATATAAAATTGTAAATTTATGTTAATTTTAAGCGAACATTTACACTGGCGTCAGAAAGAAGGAAGGTGCATAAATCCTACATAAAATAGACATCCAAAGATTCAATGCTTGATAAATTGCTGTTAACAGGTGCTTCAGTGTTTTGCAATGGTTTGCAGCCTAATTTCAACACTGTACGTACACTGAAAATATGACATATATAAAAAAAATATCACGTTATGCTACAATCTAAAATAGCGCTGGTTCATTTGATACCGGTTTTGTTTTTTACCTGAAATGCTTCGCATCTTTTGATGCTGACGTAGTACACTGGACCAATCAATATTCATGTTTTTATTCAATCACTTTTTTGCCCACTATGTAATTCTCTTGGAACAAAGAACTACTTTATTTATACTATCATTATTTTTCCATTAAATTAGATGACAAATAGATTGTCGTAACTATCGAAATTAAAAATTCGTCCTAAAATAGTACATTGTTCATCGAGAGGAGAAAGTGACCGATTTCCAACAAGGGTGTCAATACACCCGCGTTGGGAATCGCACTTTCTTTCGAGTGATACATAGTGCTTTATACTTCACCTACGAGGAAAATAAAACTAATCTTTATTAATTAAAGTTTATATTTACATTGCTACAATTGTTAAAACTTAATGTTATATTTTTATTAGGTAGCTTAATGTTAGTTTGGGATTGAGATGTTTGTGACAAAGCAGTGATAACTGGCTGTGATGCTGTCATGGAAGGTGGTGGTCCAATAGGGGAGATTGGCTGCTGAAGAACCACTGGCGACGCCCTGCTCGTTGAAGGCAGTAGTGTCATCGGTACTTTCCGAGAAGGTGAAGTTTACACTTCACCTTCTCGGAAAGTACCTCAGTACGAAAGTCAAGAAGGTCGGAAGTTTTTATAAACTATTCCTCCCCCCAGGTGAAGCTAGAAAACGGCGAAATAGTTCCGCCTACCCCCCGCGCGCCCCGCCAGCCGCGCCCGCCGCCCGCGCTCGGGCCCAACGGGGAAGAACCGCCCAAGAAGAAGCGCGGCCGGCCCAAGAAGATACGCCCGGAGGACCAGCAGTTCCTGATGCAGCAGCAGGTAGACGCTAGTGTGAGTGAAACAGTTTCTGGACAGTCCACTGATAACCTAGCCTATCTTGAGCAACCCAAGAAGACGAATAAAAGGAAACCTAAGAATGTTAGGCAGGAAGAACAGCAATTTCACATGCAACAGCAGGTACTGATAATTTATATTATGCTTTATAAGGCTTGTATTTTGAAATGAAGTTGCTTGAGTTATATATTTTTGGATTTGGAATCAATTGAACTATCCATAGAGAATAGAAGATTGCATAGTCAGACTGAAAAAATGAAAGTTATGACAGTTAGAAGTTCACTCAGTGCACGTTTTTGCGAGTTGTGTTGGCGTTTTGTGATGTAGTTTAGTTTTTGTGCCTTGGGGTTTATAGAAACCAGTTATGTAAGTATGTATTATTTCATATATTTATAGCATATTTCGATAGAAAACGTAAAATACGTTCATAATCATAAATCAAGAAAAAAGGGGGTCCCCAAGTTAATTTTTTTTAGGAAGCTGAGCTTTTATCCTCGGCACCAGACCAGGGACTTTAAGTTATGTGGCACACAGTACATTTTAAATTTAGAAATGAAAATAGTGGTGAACGCTGTGACCGCATGTCCCGTCCACTCTTTACAATATAAAGTACCTGGGCGACTAAGCTTTGCTCTGTATATTTTTTCTGAAACACGCTTTATTTCAAGAAAGAAAGACCTTACAACGCCAACTGTTATTGGATCGGCCGCCCAGGTACTGAAAGTTTATGTCCGAAAACAGACCGACCTCTTTTCCTTGCAGCGCTTTATATAGAACCCTAATGAAATTGTGAACATAATTTTAGCATGTTACCAAGACCATGAAATGAACAACTTTTTCCAAAAAACTTAGGTCAAAATACGAATAGAAATTTTTAACATCCCCATACCAAATGCGCTATTAGCTGACGCATTTTCTATAAGAACTTAAAATAGATTTTTCAGTGTTGCTGATGCCGTTTCTATGAGAACTTAAAATAGATTTTTCAGTGTTTTGTCCTAAGTTCTATGGGATAAGTTGTATTAATGGTACAAAAAAATGTGTTCACTAATTCAGTAGGACCTTACATTTTAATATTCCCCACAGCAACAGCAGCCGGCTCCGATTCTGCAGCAGCAGCAACTGGGGGGCAGCATGCCGCTGCCGCACGAGCAGCAGTACAACCACGGCATGCAGCCGCAGATGCAGTTCCCCAACATGCCTGAACAGCAGCCGCTATACATGCAGGGGCAGCCCGAGCCCGACTACTACCACAATAATGGTGAGATTTCTTATAGCTGCAGCTTCCCATAGCCCACCGAAAATGGTGAAATTATGGCATAAATAAAATTAACCGAAAAGAAAATCTTGGCTAAAATCGACCAAAAATTTCATAAATACGACCTTCAGCGAGCCAACCTACAACCGACTAAAAACTTCCAAAAGCTAGCTAAAACCACCTAAAAAAAACGAGCCTTCCAGAAGCGATCATTAAAGAAATTCCAAAAAAAATTATCTTGCTAAAACAACATGAAAATCTACTAAAATTGACTTAATTAAATTATACTTACTAAAGCTTACATACCTAAGAAATCAACCACAGCATGCAGCCGCAAATGCAGTTCTAACATGGCCGACGAGCACATAAAAACTTTCCCTAAAATAATCTTAACAACTTACCTAAATCATTTACAAAAATCGACCTTATTATACTTCCATACTTCCTAAAAATAACATTATAAACTTCCTAAAAACGAGCTAAATAAGCTTTCAAAAATAATCTAAAAACTTTCTAGTTATTGAATTAAAGGATTACTAAAACTAAACAAAAAAACTCTAGGTGCTGCCATATTTCCCCGTTAATACAGTCTGTAGAGTAGTAGAGTAAAATTGAGGTATCAGCAGGAGTTTTAGGAGAGCGTAGGAGAAAGCAATATAGCAGGAGTTTCATGATATCTAGAGCTTTTAGAAAACAGGTGTTTTCAGGTGTTTGTTTTGCTCTGATAAATGTCTTTAGAGTTTCATTGGTTCAATATTCACTCATGATTCGTGTCCTCTGAAAACTTATGTTCTTTGTGAACTCATGTTCTTTGTAAGATCCTGTTCTTTGTAAACTCCTGTTATCTGAGAACACCTGTTTTCCGAAAACAAATGGTCTTTGAAAACTCTTGATTCAGATACCTCAATTTTATTTCTCAGATGCCTCAAAAGTCAGCTTATTCTAATAGCAGCTTGTAAGCATTGTTAATGGCTTGAATTGATTTGTGATAACACTTCGTATTCTATCCCCAGGCGGCAACACAATGGAAACCAATTCCGGCATGGACATGTCAGGCATGAGCATGCAACGGTACGCGTCCCCCGGGCCGGGCGGGGGCGGGGCGGGCGGCGGGGGCACGCCCGGCGCGGGGGGGGGCGGGTACGCGGCGTCCCCGCGGGCTGTGTACCACTCGCCGCGCTCGCAGGGGTACTCGCCCGGTCCGCCGCGGCACCAGCCCACGCCGCAGCCGCAGGTAAGGACTAATATTAGTTTACCTTGTGTTTTTAAACATTTTTCTAAAATACTGCGTTTTAGACAGAAACCTACAGCGCCATCTGTTGGCGGGTAACATAGCTTGCTCACCCGACGATATTTTAATGGGCGGTTATTATAGAGCGAAGCTAGGTCGAGCAGGTAGTAAAAATGAGTTGTGTTTATCCCAGCAGTTCCCCGGCAGCCCGGCGAGCGTGAGTGTGAGCGTGAACGTGGCGGGCGGCGGGTACGGCGGGTCCGGCGGCGGGGGGCGGGGCCCGGGCGCGCTGCCCGCCCGCTCGCCGCTGTACGCCGCCTCCCCCTCCTCCTACCCGCACTCGCCCGCCCCGCTGGCGCCGCGCCGCCCGCACGACCTGTACCGCGACCAGCCGCACACGCCCTCGCCATACAGGTACGATTACACTAAAGTGATTAATTGTAGACTTGGGTGGTAAGGGGTGTCCTAGTTCGTAGCCAAAACAAAAGAAGCGAAAGGATGAACGGATTAAATTGTAAATGTATGTTTGATTGTTGCAGTAGGTCCCCGGCGCCGGCGGGCAGTACAGCCGGCAACAACACCCCCGCCAACACTTCAGGCGGCGGCAACGCGGGGCGGAGCACCCCGTTCGGGGCGGCGTCCCCGCTGGGCGCGCTACACTCGTACACGCCCTCGCCGTGCCACACGCCCTACAGCCAGCACTCGTCTCCGCAACCAGCGCTGCATCGTGTCCGCACGCCGCCCTACGGCGACAGCAATATCAACCAGGTCAGTTGCAGCTCTCCCCTTCCTTCACTATCTTTCCGCCTTCTCGTTCTTCCCCTATCCTTCCCATCCATCCCATTGATTAATGTGAAAACATCCAGCGTTGCATCGTGTCCACACCCCGCCCTTTGACGATAACAATATCAACCAGGTCAGTTACTTCCTTCTCGTCCTATTACTTCATCACTCTACCCCCCTTTCTCTCCCTCTTTCCCTCTTCCTTCCCTTCCTTGCTCTATCCTTTCCATCCGTCCCCTTTCTTCCCTTCCTAGCCCTATCCTTCCCATCCGTCCCCTTTCTTCCCTTCTTTGCCCTATCCTTCCCATCCGTCGCCTTTTTCCTATCTTATCCTTGTCTTTGACAAGCCCGTTGGTGTGGTTGATAGTGAGCTTGCCTTTCACGCCTTGGGCCACAAGGCAAACATTTGTGTGATGAACACAAGTGTTTGTTCTGTGTCTGGGTGTTATTTTTTTTTATCTCTGTTACCCATAGCACAAGCTTCACCTAGTTTGGCATCAAATGGACTTTGTGTCAAGTGCCTCCAATATTTATTTTTTATTTTATTTTTCCCTTTCTCTCAACTTCCCCATTTCTTTTCCTCGTATTTATTCCAATTCTTCTCCATTTATTTCCGTCCCATTCCTTCGACTTCTCTTCCCTTTCTTCACGTACGTTCACATTCTCTTACCTTGCGTCCTCTTCTTTATATTCCATTTACTCCTTCTTCACTTCCATCCACTCCTTCACTTCCTTCCACTCCCCAAATACCAAAGTTAACAAAAGACAAGGTTTAGGGGAAGAAAAGGGTTTCGTAAACAAAATATTTTTTTTTTTTTATTGATGGTCCACAAAACTGGATACAACACATAGGCGTTGTGCCCTTCTTGATGCAGACACAGCATGCAAAAGTAATATCCTCAAATTCGTGTGAAAGGTGCTTAAAACCTAGGTATTTTTTGACTAGCTGTACGTAAAACGATGTTTTATGTTTTGAGGGTAAAGGGGCCGGGCTCCTAATTCCCAACGGCCACTGCGACCTGTGCAGATCTATTGTAGCCAACCCTTTATATTACATTTCCTCGGCCACACCGACAGCCTCAAAGAAGCTGACAATCAGCCTAGGATTGAGAGTTCGAGCATCTTCAGGGTATAGTATGTGTCCTCCCGTTTCCCGACTTCTACTGTGAGTTAGTGCATCACAGTGGCAGATCAGGTGTATAGGTGTTTCATCGTCTTCTGCACAGAATCTGCAATATGGGTTTTCGTATAGGCCCATTCTGTTTAGGTGCTTGCGCAACCTACAATGTCCCGTTAGGGCTCTTATGAGTATCCTAAATTGATTCCGATTTAGCTCGAGCGCTTCAGATGTGTATTTCTTTGAGAAGCCTCGGATCAACTGTTTTGAGTGTGAGAGACCAGTTGAATCTTGCCAAGCTAGGATGGCTTCGCACTTCGCCCAAGCTCCTAGCTGAAACCTGGTGGCAGATTTAGGTATACCTAGGATTGGCTCCGGTCCAGTAAATTTTGACGTAAAACGATAGTCGAAGCGTTTTTTTGCGTATGTGTATTTGTTTACAAAACCCTCACACTCTGTAATATCACAGTCTCACAGACAAGTTAATATAACACTTATGCACGGCAGCAAGGACGTGGAAACAAAACTAGTATAAGCTGAACTAGCGTTACCCTACAAACGCCTGAAAGCAGAGCCCTGCTCAAAACAAAATGTTAGAATTAAATTTTAAATGATGACTATTTTGTCGATAGGGCGGCAGCACAGGGTCAGCAGGTAGCGGCAGTTTCGTAGCGGAGTTATCATCTGATATCGGCGCCGCCATCTCTTCCCCTGGAGCGCCGTCCCCTTCCCCTGCCCTGGCGGTGGACTTTGAGCCGCCAAGAGACGCCCACTCTCCACTCGGCTCCACCGACATGCATCCCGGCTCCAACTCTAATTCAAGCCTCTCGGATTATAACAAGGTATAGTCACAGATTAAATAATAGTAAACTAACGTTTACAGATCCGACACTCCCAGGCGGGGTGCCGACAAATTTCAACCTTACGGTCTAAGCATAAAGTCGATACTTGCAGTGCAAAGCTTAGGACACGTTTTTAAATCGCGAGTGATCGCGGACGGGTGGGCTAAAGCGATGATTTTGTCACTTTTTGAGGTACTGTGCGAGATGCAAGTTCAATATTGTTCAATGAAACATGCAAATACTTACTTACCTATTTTGCCGCCTTAAGCTTAAGATGACATAAAGAAAAGTTAAATCGACTGCCTCACCCAGTTGACTTCTAGCGCTGCGTTGCATACCTAGAGTGCGAAGTGTCACAGGCCTGGTATAGTGTTCAATCTCTTGAAAACTAAAATTATAATAGACTAGCTGGTGCCCGCGACTTCGTCTGTGCAAGATAAATAATAGCCTGTGTTATTCTGTTGTATAACCTATATCATTGTAAAGTTTAATTAAAATCCATTCTATAGTTTTTACGTGAAAGAGTAACAAACATCCATCCATCCATCCATACTTCTAACTTTCGCGTTTATAATATTAGTAGGATGAAACTAAACAATTTTTTTTAAACAAAAAAGTGGAAATACGAAAAATAATTTACATTCCAAACTTCCTGAAACGTAACGTCGACATATATTCGGGCTTACAAAATCTTTTTTACGGAATTTGTATCTTAAATATTTTGTTACTTCCAGACGAACTCGCAAGGTGGCAGTGAGATGTCACCCGCGGGGGTCAACAGTGTGGGCCAAGTGGGGGTGGGAGCTTCGCAGTTCGGGGGCGCCATGTACGCGGGGGAGACGACGGAGGCGCGCGGGGGAGCGGGCGGGAGCGGGGGGCTGCAGCCCTACCACATGCACTCGCACAGCCCCGTCGGCATGGACAAGCAGCACTACCACTACCCGCACCAAGGTAGGGTGGGGGCATACAAGTTGGGGGTGTGGAAGTGAAGTTGAAGGGGTGGAAGTGAAGTTGAAGGGGTGGAAGTGAAGTTGAAGGAGTGGAGGTGAAGTTGAAGGGATGGGAGTGAAGTTGAAGGTATGGGAGTGAAGTTATAGGTGTGGAAGTGCAGTTGACGTTAAGTAAGTGAAGCCTACAATACGCAATCGAGCAGCCGCACTACCATGGACAATCAGCACTACCACTACCCGCACCAAGGTAGGTAGGAGGGGGGAGTTAATAGGATGGATGTTAAGGGTATGCAAGTGAAATTGAGGGTATAGAAGTGAAGTTGAAGGAATTGAAGTGAAGTTGAAGGAATAGAAGTGAAGTCGAAGGTATGGAAGTGAAGTTGAGTGTAGGTAATTGAAGTCTTCTACATGCACATACAGCCCTTCCGCCATGGACAAGCAGCACTACCACTAAACGCAACAAGCTAGGGGGAAGGAAGGTTGGGGAGATAGAAGTGAAGCTGGAGGTGTGAGAGAAAAGTGGAGAATGTGAAAGTGAAGTCAAAGAAATATAAGTGAAGTTCAGAGTGTAGAAGTTGTGGGGTTGATAGTGTAGAAGTTGTGGAGTTAAACGTGTGGAGGTGAAGTTGAGGGGGTGGGAGTGAAGTTAGGGGAAGGAAGGTAAATTGAAAGGTTTGGGGGGAAGTATGGGGATGGGAGTGAAGTAGGGGAAGGGAAGAAAGTTGGGATACCTAAGTAAAGCTGAGAATGTGGAAGTGACGTTGAAGGTATGGAAGTGAAGTTGAGTGTGCGGGAGTGAAGTTGAGAATATATAAGTGAAGTTAAAAGTATAAGAGCCAAGTTGAAGTTAAGGGGATGACAGGTAAGTTGAGTGTATGGAAGCAAAGTTGAATGTATGGAAGAAGTTATGAAACATTGATATGGTCAGAGCACTTATTTCGGAGCCTCATGCACGAAGAAATTTATCAATTGGCTATTTGTATTAAAAACCTACATGTCTATCTATGACTTAATCAAACTGCAAAAGATAATGATTCTAATGTCAACGTAACTCTTTGTGATAAACATGAATGTTTGTAGCTTTACAACATTCGTAAGAAAATGGAGTCATAAGTTTTGTTTTTGTTTCCAGGGAGCAGTGGTTTAGCGGAAAGCCCGCGGTTAGACGCGATGCATCAACACCAGTCAATGTATCCCAGTAATTTTAACAGGTTTGTAAGAACTTCTCATATTTGATTTGAATAGGGAATATGCATGTTTTTTTATAAAAAAAAATCTCCTCATTCATGTATCAAACAGTTTAGTAAAACTATTTTTCGAATAACTATGAAATTAAAAAAGATATAAGCCATCGAAGATTTGTTTCTGTCTGTTTCTAGCAAAACGAAATCAAATACGCAGTTTGTATGGCCGTAGTGGCATGTGACGTCACATGCCATGTCGGATCTCTCTGTCTAATCGGCGCGTAATTAATAGTTTTAAATGCTTATATCAGCCGTATTTCTTAGCCGATTTAAATTTTAATTTCACTTTTTGTCATCTCTACTACGGTTTTTTTTATATTTGGTAATACATGCGACTAAAAAAATTTATGCATATTCCCTATTGCTGAATGTTCAGTGGGAAAATACGTCTTTGAATGATGGCGGGTCGTCGGATGACATACGAGACTACTGTTTTAAAATATCGACAAGTCAGCTAAGAGTCCCGTGGTCCAATGGACAGTATCAGTTTTCACTCACGTTTTTATCATCCATTTTGTAACTAATTTTGTGTTTTTCTTTAAATTTTAATAATATTTATTAACACTAGGGTTCATAATAAGACAGTCTAAGAAATTTAGTGATATTCAAGCCATCAAAACACTTTATTTTACGTATGTTCGCTGCCGGTTGGAGTATGCCAGTCAATTATGGAATCCCCAATATAAACTATGACAAAGTTCAGAACAAATTTTTAAGATACCTGGGCTATGCGAGTGGATGTAGATTTGATAGTTACGAGGAATCATGTGCACATCATAACATAATGCAACTTAGTTTTAGACGGGAGATAGCCGATCAACTGATCTTATTCAAAATTGTCAACGGTTTTTTTTATTGCCCAGATTTAGTCAACAACATACACTAACTGTCCCTACGAAGCGAAAACATAGTTTGAGGAATAGACAATTGTTTAGCTGCGATGATGCAAGTAGCAATAAAAATTATGTTCCAAATGGTTTTATGTATAGAACCCTTACCAACTACAATAAAAACTTTACTGATCTTGATATTTTTCATGTATCACTAGCTGAATATAAAAAACAAATTTCTTTAGCGGTTAATAAATAGTTAAGTTTAAATTGTAAACCACTAATTGTTAAATATTTGGTAATTAATGTCTCATTAACGGTCAACCGTGCGTCAATGCAAACTTTATTGCCATGTCAAAAATCCTTGTCATGTTTCTGTTGACGTGCTGTTGGGTGTACCTAATTTGGTTTATATCATTTCGTGTTTATATTTTTTCTTCTAAAATTGTTTAATTTCGTATCCTGAGGCATTTCTCAAAAAAGAAAAGAGAATGTAAAAATGCGACATTTAAACTATACAGGGTGTTAATTTAATTGCGTGCCATAGCTTAAGGGGTGTTTCAGTTACGATAAAGGAACACAAAAAAAATATTTAAAAAAATCCTACTAAAAAAAAAACTATAACTGCATTGAAACTTAACTAACGCGGAGCAACATCGCTAGCGCTCGAGTATAAGTGAATAAGGTAGGCACATCATCATCATATCAGCCGAAAGACGTCCACTGCTGGACATAGGCCTCCCCTAAAGATCTCCATCATGACGACTACATAACTGAAACTCTTTCGCGCGCATTTGATAGCGCGCCCATTCGCGCGGTCATTGCCCTCCGCGTTAGTTTTCAATGGAGTTTATATTTTTTTTAGTTGGATTTTTTTAAATATTTTTTTCGAGTTTCTTTATCGTTACTGAACCACCCTTTAAGCTATGGCACGCAATCAAATTAACACC
This sequence comes from Athrips mouffetella, assembly GCA_947532105.1. Classification (NCBI taxonomy): domain Eukaryota; kingdom Metazoa; phylum Arthropoda; class Insecta; order Lepidoptera; family Gelechiidae; genus Athrips; species Athrips mouffetella. The sequence continues at coordinate 13,696,774 of OX383981.1, read as the reverse complement.
CTGTATAATACGAGTTAAGCCTGTGGATACCTATAATTGGTTAATAAGTGTACCTGTCTGTGTTTCCATATTTGAAATAAATTGTTGGTGTCTACGAATAAAATTGGTGTCCATAATAAAAAGTTTATTTATTTAGCTTTGTTTACATTTTGTAAATGATTTCTGTCACTGTCACTTAGTGTCTTGAACGCTGTCATAAATGAGTTCGTTAGAATACATAAGGAGATTGTATTTTAAAATAATTCATGATTTCCTAGTACTTTCCGCTGGAAATGTTCAACGTTAGGAGTGCTCTTAGGATTGTCTAGATCTTGCTTTGAGCTGGTAAAAATTTAATATTTTTGTCATTTGCTATTATTTGCAATTAGTTCATTGTGTACTTCGTTATTGCGTCATCCTTAACAAGGTTATTGTACTAGCGCTTATAAATAAACTTACCTCGGAACTTACCACTATATCAAAATTTAAAGGAATCAAAAAGAAAAAAATGTAGCTTTTTACGTAATAAGGTAACAATTTCCATATTCCGGGAACTCTATGGGAAATTGACATAGGTACTCGTATAATATGTTAAAATTTCCTATACCAGTTCAGGCATGGGGGGCTTCAGGGCCCTGAGTCTGGCTTTCTACAATCGCAAACGCTATAGAATAGAATAAAAATGTATGGGATTGACATTAGATGTCACGCAACATTTCTATCGCTAATGTCATTCCCGTACATTTTCATTCTATTCTACTAGCGTTTGCGATTGTAGAAAGCATCTTGACTCAGGGCCCAGAGGTTAAGATTATCTCACTGTACAATATGCAAATAAATAATAGTTTATCTCAAAATGTTTAGTACACACAGTATAATGGAAAGTGTTTTGTCCCTGCGCAGATCGACGCCGGAGGGCGGCGGGGGGGTGGGGGTGACGGACGGGAGCGGGGGGGTGTCGGACGGCGCGGGGGGGTTCCGGCCGCCGCAGCCGCACACGCCGCAACACCACGCGCACCCCGGTAACTACACCACACCTACACTACACTACACTACTGCCGGCGTTATGTCGCCTCAACCGTCTAGTGAAGTTGTTGTTACAGCCACTAAGGCTAACAACAGAAGACCACTACAAAAAAAAGACCGGCCAAGTGCGAGTCGGACTCGCGCACCGAACCACCATATAATCATAATTGTATTAGTTGAAATTTCAGTAAGTTAATGTGCTAGATTTTTTGAGTCCGACACGCGCTTGACCAAATTTTATTATTTGTTGTTATTTTATAGCTTATGCACTATAAACATACCAATTTTCAAGTTTGTAAGTGTTCCCGTTTTTAAAATAGAACTAAAACCAAAATCGCCTCAGCGACCATCCAACTTGACCCCTCTCTTATATGAATGTTCTTGAAACGGGAGCTCACCTCAATTGGTTCCCATTAGTTGTGAGAAAAGTTGTAATATTTAATGATTTCAGACTTTTTCCATTATTTGTACTGTGAGACCTAGCTTCTTGCCAAATTTCATAATTTTAGGTCAACGGGAAGTACCCTGTAGGTTTTGCTATTTTGCATAAATGTATGGAGATGAGGACAAAATGCCATATCTTTTGATTGCGTCGTTGTAAAAAATTGAAATTTTCAGATCTTGTGTGTTTCATAAATCCTAATATACGGTATTAATTTCATCCTGATACCTTTACCCGTTCGTGAGATTAAGGGTCTTGACAGACAGACAGACGGACAACAAAGTGATCCTATAAGGGTTCCGTTTTTTTTTTTGAGGTACGGAACCCTAAAAAACAACTTTATATCGCTTGATTAGAGTGGCAGCAGGGTGGAGCTATACGTGATAGCATGACGGAACGATACGAGCCTCTGTTTTTTTTTTACTGTGTATGAACTTGCTCTTGACCTCGAACAGAGATGAATTAAATAGATTCGGGTTATAAGAACTCGGGAACACAGACGGAGGCAGAGAATTCCACTCCTTAGCCGTGGGCATTATAAATGATTTATCAAAGCGCTTTGTGCGGATGTGTGAAATATCAACCAAGTTTTGTTTACTTACTACAAGCTTTAACTAGACTATCAGCCTAAACAGTACACTGTTTCTTTTTTTTTGCTCCCCTCGTAAAGCGATAGTGAACTTTGCAAAGGAAAATGTCCGTGACTTTTTGAGACTACACAAACGGGGCTTATACATGAGATCATTTGAAATCTTCATCAGCTGCGCACTCCGTAGTCTATTTACTGCGTAACAAATATTCATTAAATCACAAAATGCACAACAAAACTTAAATTTAGATATGTGATACAACTTGATTGGAAACACAGTAAGGCTAAACTATACGTGAGAGTAGATCGGAGCGATACTTGTCTCTGTCTGTCGCTCCAATATCTTTTACATCGACACTGACCTGCTCGCCATATAAAATAGTATGTCAAATCGTAGCAGGGGAGGGCTGTGGTCTCTGACAACCGCATCGAAAAGATAATATGATACATCTATTGGCCCAATCCATCGGTTTTGAAGATAGGTTGAGCTTTAATAAACAGTTTTAATAAAAGACAAAGATTTGGCAAATGAGCGAGCTTCAATAGTGGATAATTTTATTTTTGTCAATCATGTACTATTGTTAGTTAGGTATACTGCGTGCAAAATAACTTCGTTTGTGACCGTTAATGCGCAGAAGTCAAAAAAATTGTCGCGGGGGTGAGTGCGGTTCTCCCCAGGGCGCGAGCGAATTATTCATTGGCTCTCCGCTTGTCACCCATGCGCTGGAAATAACCGTCATAGACAGACTTGTCCTGAACGCGCTGTAGGGTCCATTAATAATAATAAATAATAATAATAATAAAAATCTTTATTTCTTACAAAAACAAATATACAGGAAGGTTGTCATAACATTAAATTTAACAAAATTTACAGCTTCGCTTATGTGAGTTATGTCCCTGTCTCCCAAACTAGGTTTTATCCTGTATCTTGGGAGTCAGTGAGTCTGGGTCTTACAATTTTTATTTACAGTACATACATACATAGCTGGTAGTAAGTAATAGGGGTTTTTATTAGCTAGTAGGCATATCATATCATAAGGTATATTTTATTTATAATATAAGTAAGAAATGTAAGTTTATCTATACATATAAATAAATAATTAAATAAAATAAATAAATAAGACATCATTATAATGTTAAATATATACAACGAAATAATACAAAAAATACTATACATAAAAATATAAATAGGAGTTATGACACATATAATATTTATTTAGTCCGAATAGGAAGGTAGAATATTTGAGTAAGCGTGTGTACGTACATGTGTGTGTTTGTGTATGTAGGTTTAAGAGTAAGAGAATGATTTGATTAAACTTCACGGGATGTGAAAAGTATTTTATTCATACAAGTCATGAAATAAACTTTAATAGGTCTTCTATTTTATTATAATCCTGTGTCAAGAGCCAGTTAGTAAGTTTAACTTTTACTTCAAATTTGTTTAAGTGGGATAATCCAAGTATGTTGTTAAGTTTTGAATACATATAAGTACTTAAAACGTAGTATTGGTGACTAGCGAAAACAGTATTATGAGGAACTGAATTTGGGTTATTTCTTCGTCGTTCAGGGATTGGTAGAGGGACATCTTTGTGCTTTCTCAAAATGGATTGCAGCACAAAGAGCTGTCTAACTGTTAGGACTTTTGCATCTGAATAAAGTTTTGTTGTATCATATCTGCGCGGTTTTTTGAGCATCACTTTAAGTACAGCTCTTTGTGCCCTTTCCACTTTGATCAGATGTGTCTTATAAGTTCCTCCCCATACAGAGATGCAATAGTTAAGTACGGATTGACATAATGCAAGGTAAGTCATATTAAGTATTTCGGAAGAAGCAGAAACCCTAAGTAATTTAAATATATATATGAGCCGGACAACTCGAATGGAAAGTACATCAATTTGACTGGCCCAGTTTAGACCCTCATCAATGAGTACTCCAAGGTATTTTATTATTTTAGTTTTGTTTACTTGGAGACAATTGCAGTTGTCCTGTAAGTTTTTGCAAGTATGCGCTTTAATATTAAAGTTATTAGGTGGTTGTGTGTTTTGGCGAATTGAAAATGATATGAAGTTTGTTTTTTGAACATTTAATGACAGAAGATTAGCTATTAACCATGTTGTGACCTGATTGAGTGAAACCTCGGCGTTTATCTTGACGGCCTCCCAACTTTCTCCTTCTACAAGAATAGCGGTGTCATCAGCATAAGCAAAAATACGACTGTGAGAAAGATTCATATTACACAGTTCGTTAACATAAATCAAGAACAAAGTGGGGCCCAATATGCTGCCCTGAGGCACTCCATATGACACATTTTTTTCTTCGCTAAACAAAGATTCAATTTTTACCTTCTGCCTTCTATTAGTGAGATAGCTTTTAAATAGCTCAAGAGCTATTCCACGCACGCCCATTCGTTCCATTTTATAGAGGAGGTTGGGAACAGAGACTGTGTCGAACGCTTTTGACAAGTCCAAAAATATGGCAAGGCATTTATTTCGTGCGTCCAAGTTTTTTACTACATCCTGTGTAAAATTTATTACAGCATCTTCAGTCGATATGCCATTCCGAAACCCATATTGGTTAATGGAAATTATGTTTTGCTTTTCAAGATAGATTTTAAGCCTCTTATTTAGAATTTTTTCTAAAATCTTAGACAAAGCAGGTAGAATTGATATTGGACGGTAGTTGTTGACACAGTCTCTGTTTCCGCTCTTATAAATAGGATGAATAATGGCGAGTTTAAAGGCATCAGGAAACACTCCAGTCTCAACTGAGATATTACAAAGATAAGTTATCGGCGGTACTAGAGCGGTACGGCACTCCCTCAATATGTTCGATGGTATGTCATCCCAGCCGATGGCGCAATCTTGTTTCAAACCTAATATAACTTCCTCAACTTCTGTCTCGTCTGTAGGTAGTAACATCAGAGAGTTACACGGTGGTGGGAATGAATTTTGGTCGTTACTGTGTCGATCTATTACAGAGAATTGTTGCGGGTTGTTAGCTATGACATTGTTTGCCAGATCTTCACCTATTTTGGAGAAAAAACTACTGACATGTTCTAAAGAAGACTGAGGGCTATCGCAGATGTGTAATAGGTCAGCGGATTCTGATGGACTTTTTTGCGATAAAGTTACTTCTTTTATTGTTTTCCAGAGTTTTTTCTGGTTTCTACCGGCTTTTTGGAATTCTTTCTCTTCGTATGCTTTTTTTAACTTGCGGAGTAGTTTGTTGCAGAAGTTCCGATAGCGCAAATAAGTAGTTTTAATAACCTGATTTTCAGGGTCCCTTTTTGATTTACTGTGTAATTTATCGCGATTTTTTATGCACCTTAATAGTCCTGTCGTAATCCATGGCTTGATATTCCTACATTTTCTTGGAACTTTAGTGATGGTTGTGTGCTTAGCAATCACTGTTCTTAAAATTTCAATGAAGCTACTCGTAGCCTGATCAGCATTTGTGTTACTAGTAACTATCGTGAAATCAGTATTTTCCAGTTCTCTTTTTATTGCATCATGATTTAAACGTGTGACGAACTTACTGACACTCCTCATTGGTTTGATATTTTCTAGTGATAATATGACGGGCTTATGATCTGTAATATTTGTATCTAGAACCAGCGTGATGTTATTTTGTTTAGATTTTAATAATGAGTGGTCCAAGCAGTTATTAAGCCTAGTTTTAAGCGTGTGTGTGGGAAGAAGACCATGGGATGCATTGCAAATGAGATAATTTAAGCTATTCTCGTCATCGTTATTTGGTTTAATGTCTATGTTGATATCTCCTAAAAGAGCAATATTTCGGTAAGTAGATACGCTGTCGTAAATATTATTTAAACTGTCTAAAAAGTCCTCAATATGCTCCTTTGAATTGTATGATGGCGAGCGATATACACCGATAATAGCGAATTTGTTTTCAATTTTACATATCAGGCCGGTGCCACTTTTAACCACTGGTTCAATTACTTTGCATTTAAGACCGACTCTAGTATACATTATTACACCATCATTTTGGTTTTTCGTATTTTTTGAAAAATGTGCATTGTAACCGTTTAAATATGGAAGATTATAGACTTTACTTAACCAACATTCTGTCAAGATAATAATATCAATTTTAATAACTATACTTTGTAGCAAAATAAGCAGCTCATTATAATTTTTATTAAGACTACGTATATTCAGGTGTAATGTTGTAATGTTCTTAAACGAATTTTTAATGAAGTCACTACAGTTTTGAGGAGAGCAAAAGAATGATTGTTCGGTATTTAAAGAGTCTAAGTCATTTAAAATATTTAATAAATTAGTCATTTTTGGTAATTAATAATTATAAACTTTTTTATGGGCTATAGGTATGCAAATGTATAGCTCCAAGTAGTAAGTAGCTGATGTGAGGGTATCCGGTTCTGTGTAAATTTAAGTTTTAAGGTTAAAATGCAGTTGCTTTGATGAGGGGAGTTGTTTCGACTTGTAGTTTTATCATTGTGTAAAGATGTTGTGTGAATGTGTGTTTTTAGTTTTATTTTAGTTATAGTAAATAAGATTAGGTACATACAAATACGATATAATATAAGACAAAAAACATAAAAACCATACGAGTAATATATATTAGTAAGACAATATAGGTAATAATTATTAATCCGATTTAGATCTAGTCAAGCTTTATTCTGAAGATCCAAGAGTGTTTGCTCTGACTTCACTATTATATATTTGTCGCTTGATGATTTTCTCAAGAAGACATTTCCATTCGAGGTCCAGCAATAATCGTATTTGTGAGTGTTTGCGAAATCCCGTGCACGGAAGAACAACTTCTTTGTTTGCAGAGGTAAATATTCTGCTACGTATACCGCCATACGGGTGCCCGGGATACCCAGGGTCTCGGTGTTTAATTTGTTAGCATTGGGAAGATTCTTGTTATATTTTTTAACTCCGCTAACAAAGTCGTTTTTTGTGGTGACCTGCAAAAATTCCGCAATCATTGGCTTAGGAGTTCCCGGCTTTCCAGGTATACGGCGTACATCACGGATGTCTGCTGAGGTATAGTTCTGTCCAAATGTATGTCCAATATTATTTATTATTGACACAAGGTCCTCTTGAGTTTCTTTCTCTTTTTCCGGAACATTTCTAATTTCTACTACTGCATTACGCGAGCTTAGTTGGATGTCCTTTAATTTATTTTCCAGACTTGAGACGTATTCAATTAACTGGGTGCGTTCTTTTTCGAGGTTGGTAATTTGTTTGGTAATATCTTCATATTGTAAGGCAACAAAGTTGACTGACTTTTCTACCTCTTCGAGTTGCTTCTTAAATTCCAAATTGTCCTTTTTCAAATCTGCCATCTCGGACACTAATTTCTTTAGCATAGAATTTTGTTCCTTAAACATAGATGTAAGGTTATTGTTTTGGGTTTTGTTCCACGAACTTAACATTTCCTCGATATCTTTTTTTAATTCCATTTTAAGTTCCTGTTTGAAAGTTTTGAATTCACTTGGAGAGGGGTCTCGACTAGACTGCTTGTTTCTAGGGTTCAAGTTGACGTTACTTCGATCCGCCTCACTATGATGGGCAACATTAGGGTCCGACTTTGACTGGTTCTCACTATTCGGAGTATTGGGTGGCGATCTTTGTGTTTTCCCCATGGTGCGTGGCTAAATAAAACTTAGTATGGTCCTCTTAAAAATTGCCCTGGAGAATCTCAGCGATGAAACATAAATAAAGGACTTCGTAATTAGGTCGCGTAGTGTACGCGCGATTATCGTAATACTATCCAGCTATGACTTACAAACTTATTTTGCACACAAGAGTGACTGCTGTCCCTTTCTCAAAACCCGCTAGGGGAGCACCTTATTATCCTAGGCGTTAAGTGCGATAAGGAGCCACCGATACTGCACTGATTCACCGTACGCACCTGTTACGAAACCAGTCGTGCGAGACACCGCTCGCTCGGGCTAACGTCCATAAGCCGGGGGTCTTATCTTGCTGGTTAGTAGTCACGCGCAGTTGTAGGCTAACCAGCGGCGATTGACACGGCAACGGGTGTAAATATTCTTAATGTGGAGATCTAAGTAGAATGGTTTGGTTCCTCACACTAGCGTGGAAGCGGGTGTTATCTACGGTTGCACGAGCCAGACTGAAAAACCTTCAAGTGCGAGGTGGGCCGATAGATGTTTCTGGAACTGTATTTCCTGACATTATTTACGTTTTCAGGTTCGCCCTCAGCGTACGGCGAAACGAAGCCTAAATCCCAAGACGTGGCGTCGAAGTCCCTGTCAGGATTGGAGTCCCTCGTGGACCAGATCCCCTCGATAGCGGAGGGCGGGGGCGGGGGCGGAGTGGGCAACGTGGGCAGCGTGGGCGTGCCCACCAGCGAGCAGCCGGCCCCGGCGCCGGTGCCCTCGCTGCCGGAGTACGCGCCTGCGCTCTACGGCCCGTATAGTGCGTACGGTGGACCCGCTTATCCTAACAATGGGTGAGTTTTGTAGTTGTAAAGTTTTTTGCGAATCTCCATCGTGTATTAAACGAGCAAAAAAAAAAATTGGGAAAATTCGCTTTCACCGTTTTTTTTAATTTCTTTGCGCGTTTAAGAAACTTACAGCGCCATCTGTTGTTGAGTAGCATACTTTGCTCACCCGGTTGTACGTATACTATTTATCTAGTCCCTAGCTCACCCCATGATAAGTTACATCACAAATCCTTGACATGACAGCGGAAAGCATAGGCTACGTATTGTTTGTATTAAAAAAATCTTTATAGGAGATAAGTCAACAATCGTACTGTAAACTATATTTTTTTTTGTTTATTTCAATGCATTATTTTGCAGCCATGACACTAAAACCAAACAAACGAACCAAAAAACACAAAGACAAATGCTAAATCAATCGAAAGTTTTGCGAAAACGCGCGGGCTTTTTTATTTTTATTCGCCCGTTTGTGGAGTAGGCTAAGATCATAGGTCATGCAGCCACTTCTTGCGTGAATCCGCGTGTTTTATACAAAAATCATTTTGTTTTTAATTTTCTGCATGCACCAAGGAGATTGGTGACGATAAAAAAATAAAATGGATGTGGCCAGTAACAATTTAATTAAAATTTGATTTTTGACAGTTACAACCTCTTTGCTGATGACTGTTGAATAATTAAAAAAAAAATCGGGTCAGTAATGGATTTTCATACCTTTTGCTCACCCTTGAGAACGAAGGATTTCCATACGAACTTCCATCCCTTGGGATCGAAGGATTTGAAGTACCTCTCTAATCGGAATAATGAGAGTGTATTTTCAGAGCAGGTGTGATAAAAATAATATTGTGTAGGTATTTGAATGGTAGTGTGGTGTGTGTTGCAGCTACGGCGCCCCGTTCGTGGGGTACGGCGGCGGCTGGGGCGGCGGGCTGATGCGGCCCACGCCCGGCTACCTGTCGGAGTGGCAGTACGGGTACGCGGGGGGCGTGGCCGGGGTGGCGGGGGTCGCGGGGGGGTACGCGCCCTACAACTCCTACTACAACGGGTACACGCCGCCGCCCGCGCACTCCGCGCAGGTACGAACAATCTCCATACCATACCATACCATACCATACACTATCCTATACTATTAAACGAGCAATATTTGTATATATATATTTGTAATCGGTTTCTCGAAAACGGCTCTAACGATTTCGATGAAATTTAATATACAGGGTTTTTTGGGGGCAAAAAATCGATTTAGCTAGGTCTCATGTCCAGGAAAATTCGTTTTCACCGTCTTTTTTTATATTTCTTAGCGCGTTTTAAAGCGTTCAAGAAACTTACAGCGCCATCTGTTGTTGACCGAAGCGAAACTCAGTCGCCCAGGTACTACTATACTATACCAGGCTGGGGGAAGGACTGAGGTGTTTGCAGGTGCTAGCTCCGTACAGGGATGTTGACTACTGATTCATCGCTATAACAGCCGAAAAATAAAGGCAATTCAAGATCAAATCATAAGGATTGACGAATTCCCTCAATAAAGACAGCGTTGAATCAAACACCTACATTCACTGCTCTTTTACATGGTTTTTAGGGTACCAAAACGGTAAAAAAGGAACCCTTATGGTGCCACTTTGTCTGTCTGTCCGTCTGTCTGTCACACCTGTATATCTCGGCAACCACTCATGCTATCGTCTTGAAATTTGGAATAATTTTAGAATATGGTTGTCCAACTTAGTTGCACGTGAAAGAATTTTGAAAAAATTATGATTATTAATGTAAAGGGGGCCCAAATAGGGGGGCAAAATTCCAAATTATCGGTACTAGGTTGAATGGGGTATCATATGAAAGGGCCTTTACTTGTACATTCTAAAATATATTTTTGTATTTTTTTACAACTCTTGGTTTTCAAGTTATGATGATGAATGTCAAAAAAAATACTGTTCCCCCCTCCTTATCTCCGAAGTTTTTTTACCTGTAAGGAACTACTAACTAGTATCGTTGTTGTTCACAGACGCACTACCTATCAGCACCGCCGCTGCTAGAGCTGCACAAAAACGGGGAGCACGCGCAGCCCGTGCCCTCCGTGCCCGCCGTGCCCTCCGTGCCCAGCGTGGGCTTCGGCGGGTTCTGTTAGTACACCCGCTCGCACTCGCCGGCCCCGCCACCCGCGGACATCATGGATCTGTCCGCGCCACCGCCTCGTGCGTCCGCGCAGGTTGTAGACCTGTCCGCGCCGCCCTCATCGCCGGTACGTTCCTTCGCGCAGGTTATCGATCTATCCGTCAAGAGGGATGAGTAGGTCGATCGTTGTCACTATTGTATTATCTTAATAACACTCGTATCAATTTTAAAATTTTATGGACTACTGATTAGATAGGATTGACAATTTCCTCACAAAATGCTTTCTTTTTCAATTCCCATAACAGGGCATGATCAGTCAAACATATGTTGAAAAATTTAAAAACATCGTTCCATATAGTTCAGAAAGATTACATCGGGCAGTGTTTTTTTATTTAAAAAAGTATTGGCGCTGACACATAGTCATGAAAGATAAGTCTAACATGTTGAAACGTGTACAAAATTGCAAAATAGTTTCGATAAAAAAAAGCTGACGTTGAATTTTTGTACCTGTTTTTAAATGCTCGGTAAAACTATAACTATCCAGACTAGCGCCATCTTGTATTGTCTGTCCTTACTTATCTTTCGTCCATGTTAAAACTTTGAACTTCTCGAATCATTAATACGAGTGTTATTTCGTTATTATTTTACACACATTGGTTCATGAGTTGTAAATTGGTTAGTGAATGATGTGCAATTGTAAAATTAATTCGCATCTTTAGTTTGCTCGTCAATACAAGAAGGTTTTCTCATTTTCGCGCGTGTAAATCAATGTGTGTATGATTCTTGAAAGCAGTGATGTCATGATTATTGTGTTGCTATATTTTTATTCTACATTTTTCGAAAATAAAGTGCCAATTCTGAAAAACTTATATGTTATGTTAAATATTTATTCCAAATTAAAATTCTTATTTATGAATGAAAAAGCATTTTGTTACGCAGCTGGCTTGCGAAATCAGTATTAGATTGTCAAAATATGCATAGAATCGGCACTATATTTTCAAAGGAAATATTCTCTCTTACACATCGAATATTGTCAACTTTACTGTATCTCTCGAATTTGATCGTGGAACGTTCATGACGTCACTTTCGGACAGCGATGACGTCATAAGGTGGTGATTGGTGGAAAGACTCGGCCGGGTGTTAAGTGTGTGTATATAAGCTACGTGTTGAAATGGACGCCATTTTGTAGTGCGGGCTCCGAATCTCTGCGTTACCGCTCTATCAGTATGTTCCTTTACCGTCGAGTACATACGTGTGATCTTACTTAGGTTCGGTTCTTAAAGTACATTGTAAAAGGTCTCGATATTTATAGTGTAAGTAGCGAAATTGGACTGAGCGCCGACTCGGTATCCGGCCAAGCGCGCTGTGACGTCAGGCCGCCATTTTGCGATGAGTGGTTTCACAAAATGGCAGCTGTAAACTAAGTCATGAACACAAGGTGGTTTTTTTATTTCAGGTAACATGATTAAGTAAATCTGCGGATCTAAAAACTTTTTCAAAGAAATATCATAGTTTCGGTCTCTGACCTGTAAACAAAACTAAAAAGAGTATGGAAAATGGAAGAAAGGAACTTGGGGAGGCAAATGTTTTTTTTTTTTTTCATTTTTCAACTGATCTTTGAAAAAGTAATTCAGTTTCACAGTTTCATTTACCTTTTCAATTTATCAGAAATAAAAAAGAATCTAGTATTTTAAGATTTCATGTTTGCTAAATAAACTTACCTCTAAGTATAAAAATAAAATGATGACGTCACGACACGACGAAAATCTGACGTCACAGTTCGCGCTCGGCCGCCTCGAGCGTTTTGTAAAGCAATCGTTAGTGATGTAATTTAATCTTTTTCAAAAAAACTGAAATGAGCTTAATTTGTAGGGTTTATTTGTAAATATTGTATGTATTATTTTTTTCGGTCCATCACATGGTTTAGTTAAGACGGCAAAAGGTTTGCGGGGTGTGGGGGGAGTCGAAGTACTTAATGTGACTGAAGACCAATCCGGAAATAGTCCAATCAACGGAAGATTGGATACCTTTACAATATTTTTACGCAGCTAAAATTTTTCAGGGTGGTTAATAGTCTAGGAAAAGAAGCAGATCGTTGTATGAAGATCTATGCATTAAATCCTCAGTCGATGAAACTTTGCTGGGGTATTATACTATATGAGACAAACCTTCTATAAAAAATCCAAAACAAAAATCGGTACTTTTGATTTTTCTATACAAAAATGTCAAAAAATGTATGATTTTTTTTTGATAAATTGTTTTTGGATATCTTTAATTCATTCATGATACCTTATCATCCTGCCAAATAAAATCTGCCTGAGAGTATTATTTTGGGGTCAACTGCTTCATTGCCTACACTATAAGTAAAATGTGCACGGTCACTGATTCGCTGCAAAATTTAGTTTACGGAATAATTATTGTCAAGGTCTACTTACAATAAAAATCCCGTTGATTGGGGTAAATATTATGATTATAATTCTGAACAACCATTAAAGAACTTTCTTATTGGTTGTTCAGTTTTGAATCGTAGCTTCGTTGCTGGATAAGTCTTGTCAAATAATTATTGGACTGTGATGTCAGAAACATGTGTTCGGGAATTCTAGAATTTTCTAAAGATCCTAATAAAAGGTTTGGACGGTTGTGCCACATTTCTAAAGTCTTGCCAATGAAGTGTTTTTCGTTCTAGTCACTTACTAATTCGTGTGGGCTAGTCAAAACTAAAAAAAATATCTCCTTTTGGGTATTGTTCGCAATGCAACATGTCTTCTATGCCACACATAAAAATTGCTGTTGACTCACGATTTAACAAACTTCGATGATTAAAATAAAAGTAATCATAAATTACTTCTACATGTAGTCATTTAATAATTTGTAGCTTAGCGACATTTTTTGATAGGCATTTTTTATAGTTGGCATAGAATACTTTTGCGTATCGGAACAAACCCTTCCTTACGCCCCGCGCATCTTTCAAGCCGAAAAAATATTATTATTATTTTTATCTAAGTCACAACGGCCTATGAAGAGTGTATACTTTTTAGAGTTTAGTTTTTAACATGGATTTTTGTGACGCTATTTATAATTCGATTTTAGCATTTTTTATACATTAACTTTTATATTTATGCTGCCGTTGTTCGGCGGCCATTTTGAAGGTGCGGTCAGTGACCTTGATAGTTTTTTTTTTTTAACCACAGTACTTTGTGTATTGAACATTTTTTGTCACTGGCCGCGAGAGTTGGGGGATGTATCTTTGACACTGAGCAAGATTTGAACAGAATGGAGTGTTTAAGTTACGTTCCTTTTAAGCTTAAATTACACGATTTTTACGTCATTTTTTTACAGGCAATTTACAGCAAAACTGATCAATAATTCTGTCCACTTAACCAGAGAAAAAAAAAATCAAGTCAAAACCGCGTAGTGGGAGAAGATCACAAAGAATTTGCACGTAAAACGGACTTTTCGATCGAATCGAATGTCTCAAGTATCTTGTAAATAGTATCTTGCCTAGATTTATACTTTTGATTGGTTGAACTGATATCAATTGTCATTTTTGACGTTATTTTATTCAATTAAGGTATAGTTAATTGTAGCACCGTCTATTTTCAAAAATTCCTCCAAAAGTTAAGGCTTAGGTACAAAGTTTATTTGCCATTCTAAAAACAGTTTTGCATTGAACAGTCTCAGCGAATGAAAGTTAAGCGAGCGCAACAATAAGTTTTTCCAAAAAAAACCGCTGTCTGCTTCGAATAACGGCAATGTCGTGACTAAAAATAAAGAAAATTGACTAAGAGAGAAAATGACGTAAGAACCATGTTGTTTTGAATTTAAACCTTGTGTTGCCATGAGACGATGCATTTTGTCATGTTACCCGATCAGTTACATAGCTTCGGAACGCTAGTTATAGCATAATTGTACACTTTATTATAGTTGTGTCTTACCGTTTAACTCTTGTTGTACTCGTGCGTACGGTTGCTATGACGACTGTACCGAACGAACTAATAGGACGGCGGTTTTAACGTCTCTACTGAACAACTTGATAATAGTACGGCCGTGGTCCGCGGGTTTGATCCCCGCCCAGGGCAAACATTTGTGTGATGAACACAAGTGTTTGTTCTGTGTCTGGGTGTTATTTATCTATTTATGTATGTATATCAGTCTCTGATACCCAAAGTACAAGCTTTGCCTAGTTTGGGATCAAATGACCTTGTGTGAAATGTCCCTTATTTATTTAGTAGTACGCAAAATTTAAGGCTTGCACTAAATGAAGGAATAGTACGGCAATTTTAAAGCCTGTACCAAACTAAGTAATAGTACGGGAACTACACGGTCGGTAATGAACGAAGCATTGTATGGGTAAAGCACAATTCTTTTTTTATTTTTTATTTGTAAAGTCAAAGTTAACGTAAATGTCCGTTTTCTAAAATTTTTTACCTATTCACTATATGATTCTGCATGGACATACAGTGTGTAAGGGACAGCTTTTCGAAAACTGAAGTGGCATAATCAGTCAACAAAACTGAAAAACTTTCAGTGAGTGAAAATTTTAGGCAATGAAAAAGAAAATGTAAACTTGATTGGACAGTTTGTATGGAGAGCTCGATTTTTTTTTATTTCCTGAAAGTTTCATTCACTGAAAGTTGTTCAGTTTCGTTGACTGATCATGCCACTTCAGTTTTCGAAAAGCTGTCCCTTACACACTGTATGTCCATGCAGAATTATATAACGTGAATTTTCATTGGTTTCGCTCCTGAAGCCCAAAAAAAAGAATCAAATTTCCCGAAAAAAAAAAAATTATTCAAAAATAATTTTCGACTTCCATACAAAATGAGTCGATCACGTGCCCAGTTTAGTATGGACTCGAAAAATGCATTTAGAGTAAAAAATGTTTTTCTTTGGGAAAGTTGCTTGTATGTTTATGTTTCATAAACACTGAGCTTTAGAAGCGATCAACCAATGTAAATTGACGGTGTAGTTTTTGTATGGAAATAACATTGTTTAGTTCTGTGGATATTTTTACGTGTGTCTCAGTCGTTATAGCAATCTTATACCGCGTTTAGTTTTTAAAGATGGTTTTAATATTGCATAATGAGGTGCTGTGGGCCGGATGTTTTTGTTAACGTTAAGTAGAAGCCGCCATCTTGAATTTATAACGCAATCCACGCGTCTCTTTTCATTATAGTCCGTTCTTTTCATCTGAACAACTAAAAAAGAGTTTTAAACGCGCATTTCCGGGATTAAATGTTGTTCAGTTACTGGCGCTCAAATCTTAAACTGAACAACTTCAACAGTCTTGACTTTTAAGAAGACGGCTAAGTAATTGAAATCCAATATACTTAGCCGCTTTTTTTAATATCAAGACAGAAAATTTGTTCAGTGTCTACCAGTTCGGAAAAATTATAAATTACTAATGATAACTGCGTACATAAAAAAACTTAGGTGACGGACAATTTTTGTACAAACAATTTCTAATTTCTTTGCACAAATCGTGTTAAATGTAAGTGAAACGAAATAAACATAATATACGTAATAAAGACATATACGTTAACTATAGGTTATGTATGCATGATTGCTATTGGAGGAATTTATTCTAGAGGGGGGAGGGAGGGGCTTGCGTCGCGTGATCTGCGGTTACGTTATGTTCTTGATATTGCTTCTACGTGGCGCCACTTAGCCGTTAAAAAAGTCATATCGTCATTAGTCCTATCAAAGTTTACTGCTGGCATGGAAGAAGGACTGACCATCCCCTTTTATAAATCGTAACTAGTCCGGCAAGTTATTATTATTTATCGAGTATTCTGCTAAAGTTTCTTTACATTGAAACTATGTTGAAATTTTGAATGATTTTTTGGCAGAGTACTCGATAGACCATAAATAATTTCCAGATTATTTGAAAGCGCCATCTTGTTTCCGTGAGTTTTCGTCCATGCTGCTGGACAGGAATTCTCGTACATGCATGATATTTTGTTATCTAATTTGGTATAAGACGTTTTTCCAGTCACACGAAGCGTCCGCGAGCGGATCTGGTACATATGCGTGCCGTCAGCATTAGATTAATTCATACATGCTTCACAAGGTGCCCTACAAGGTGGACCGACGATTTAGTCAAGGTCGCGGGAAGCCGCTGGATGCGAGCAGCGCAAGATCGGTCGTCATGGAGATCTTTAGGGGAGGTCTATGTCCAGCAGTGGACGTCTTTCGGCTGATATGACGTTGAAACATGCTTCTCCTGTTTTGCTGTTCGATCGGTGAGACGATAACCCTCATCCCCATCTCCGTGGTATTGCTCTACTGATCAGTCTACTCCATACGCGTCCACCCGACAAGAGGCGCCCAGCCCATGAGCTTTCCGCCATCCCTCTTCTACCATCGGGAATCCAGACGTACCACAAGATATCACCCACATTTGGTTGATATTCCGTTCATTCGCGCAAAGCGCTTCGCAACATGTTTTTTAATGCGCACGGCTAAGAAGTGGAACTCCCGAGTTCATATAACCCGAATCTATTCAAGTCACGTGTGAATAGTTTTCTTCTGGACATGCTCGTTCCATTGTCGACCTCGTCTCTGTCCTCGGGGCTAGATTGTGGTCAAGAACATAGAAAGTAAAAAAAGACTTCTTGAGCCAACCCTCAAGTCTTCTAACTCCATATTTTCGCATCACAGAGGTGACGTTCGGCAGCGCTTAGAGACCGCGACCCAAATCCCACTAGTCCGCGTAGTCGCTACAGGTACACGCGGCCGCACGTCGGTGGAAACTTCGCTGGAAAAACCTTGACCTTGAGCGGGTCTCTGGTTTCGGGCGATTGTATCGCAGCGCTGGTTCAGTTTATACTGGTTTTGTTTCTACGTGCTTGCTGCCGTGTGTACAAGAGACCGGTCTCGTTTCCCGGCGCCACCCTTTATCTGGCCAGTCTTCGACGACCAGCCGTCTGATCGTCGGAGCTCCGGATCGGAGGAGCCATGATCAGGGCCTATCGCCCATATACTCCAGTAAAATTACGAGAGATTGTATGGCGAAACGGAAATAATTGATAATAGCCGTGATTCTTTTTCAGATCGATAGATAATATTTCTGTGTAAAGCTTTTTAATGGAATCCACCTAAATTTACTTCATTTATTTATTTATTTTGCCGTCCAAACATTAAAAAAATATGGAATTTCGGAAAAAAATGTTAATAGATTATTTTTTTTATTTACGGCTTGCTATATATTCAGAATTTCATATTATACATGAATCCACCTAAAAATATTAGCTTTTTTGTATTGTTTAACTTTTATAGCACGTAATTTAAATACAGCTTATCTTCGCAACCAAAAATAGTAATAGATCCGTTTTGCTTTCTAATAATTTAAATAGTGCTATATAATCACATTTTTGGCAAATCCAACATAAATGTTTACAAAATCATTGTAAACCAGCGATTACAAAAAACTTCTTTTTTTATTTAGTATGGCATTTTTGTGAATATATATAAGAATCACTTACATTTAAAAAGGTTGAGTTTAGCTCAGTTCATTGCTATTATTTTACCTCGACTTTATTGGCCCTTATATGTAAAAATAAGTGGAGATTTTATATTTTGAAATAAATTGATATTTTTAAATATATTTATGGTGGATTTTGATGCCTATATGTAAAGTATACGTTTATCTATGATATAAAGTATATAATTGTCTATTACTATTTTTGCCTCAGCTGTTATTCGAAAAAAATATTCCGCTTTAAATTTTAGGTGGATTCGTAAATATTGCGTCTTAACATCATATTTAAATACGATATACACAAAAAAGTAGCTATTAGCATTTAATGTTTTGCAAAACCGTATTTTTACTGGACTACATAGTACATTGAGTATTGACCTTTGGGCTAATATGCCCGACGAGATGCAACTCGGGCAACGAGACACATTCTCAGTCCCGTTACCTGCATCGACAAAAATAGTTTCGTGCCATCCGCATGCGTGACGCGGGTCAGCAGCGTGGAAAAGATCAAATGTGGATGACACGCATGCGTACCAGACACGCGCGCGGACGCGAATCCGCGTGACTGGAGAAGCGGCCGTACAAGGTGTAAATAAAAGAAAGGATATAAGGGGTGGAAGGGACGGTGTACCGAAAACTTAAAAGGTGTGCTCAGTCAACGAAACTGAACAACTTTCCCAAAGAAACATATGTTGGGAAATGAAAAAAAAAATTGACACCTCCATACAAACAGTTCGACCAGACTGGGCAATTTGTATGGAGAGGTCAAATTTTCTTTTCATTTCCCAACATATGTTTCTTTGGGAAAGTTGTTCAGTTTCGTTGACTGACCACGCCTTTTAAGTTTTCGGTACACCGTCACTTACACCCTGTATAGATCGGGGTGACGTCGTGGCTAAAGTCACGGCTAAATTGCTGAACCGATTTAGATGAACGAAAGATTTTCATTATACAAGTTGTAAGCGAATAACTTTCCTTGAGGAACATAGGTCGGAAAGATAAGACCTCCTATAGCAGTTTCTATGAGAAGTTGAAATATATTCTTCGTATTTCGAAAAGTAGTTCAGTATTATGGGCAGATTCACATTCAGGGTAGTATTCCCATTTTATTGCATACCTGTTTTGTTACACTTTGTATAACATACTGTCTTAGACCATAGATCCAATTCACATAGGAAACGTATGTGTAAGGTACCTCGAAACTTGGCTCCTAGAATAAGGTCAATAAGTAAAAAATAAAAAAAACTAATTATTTTCGGTTGCAAATAATAAAGTTAAAAAATAATTTTGTTTTTGTCAAATATCGATTAGCCGTATGGCAGAATGAAATGTAGCAGCATGGCCAGTCTTATAATAAAAAACTGACAACTGTTCTAGGTAGTCTGTGGTCGGTTTATACAGCTGTTAGTTTTTTGTTTTCATGATAGGCAATGACTACTCATCAAATTCTGCCATACGACCTATCGATATTTGACGAAAACGATTTTTTTTAAAACTTCGTCATTTATGGCCGAAAAAAATTGGTATTGTTTTATTTATCTATAATGATCCTATTCCTGTTTATGAGCCAAGTTTAAAGGTACCTTACATATAAGTTTTCTTTGCGAATTGTACCTTTGTCTAATAATTCGATGATAATTTAAAACTCACGTTGCCCGCTTGGTGGCGCCACTTCGACGCTTCTTTTCGCAAAACTAGGAATCGGTGATTCGTGAGGAATCAACAGGGTATTTAAGATTGCTTAGATTATTATTATATTATTTTGTATTTATTATTATTAGTTGTGTTAGTGTTACTTGTTTATTGACACTGGTTTTTGTCCGTGAAGTCTGGAATGTGCTACGATCTTTTACAACTAATATTCTTACAAAAATTTTAGTTAAGAAGCTAAAGGCGGTAATTTTCTTTTTAATTTCTGCGTATTCAATTTAGAAATTCATACTAAACATCTTGTTTTTTTTCAAGAATTTTTTGGCTTGGAAGCATGACCTTTTGATGTTTTAACCGCGGAGTTTTTGCTGTCAGTGTTGCCATGTGTGACTTTTATAAATCCTAATTTTGCATTGTACGCCAGAAAAGATCGTGGCTCATTAAATTCTTCACCGATACATACACGCCCTTGTACATACTGAGTGTTTTAAAGCTTTTTTTATATATTATACTTTATTTAAATATTTACCTTTTTGCTAATTGTACAATAATCAATTATATTTTGCTATTTATATAATATATTTCGTTTTTCGCTAGCGGACTGTGGTCGCGTTTTTTGACAGTATTTTATTAATAATTTTAGTTAATTTTAAAGATTTCGATCAAGTGAAATAATTAACTAAGGGTTTCAGATGTCATATTTCATTTTCGTATTACGTTTGATCGAAGTTTCTTTAATAAAATGATAAAAATCCGAGTACCATTCGAGTGCTGTGATTAAGGAGTGGCCAGTGGGGATAGTTAACCTGTTCCGCAGGTAACACGGTTTACAAGTTTATTTTAACTCTTTATTACTAGTCTACAAACTACTAATTTGCTTTATAATTTTTAAATGTGTATGAGCTGAAACGTTAAACATATTTATCGCGACCACTTCCGTAAGCGTATCGAATGAAGGCCTACATAGTGTAGATGTCCGGTGCTTGTGTAACTGCTGGCTTTTGAAACCATAGACGCTATAGATTTTCAATCTTATGTCAATAATTCGAACTCCTCACCAACTGCAAACTTAATCCATCCTTAACTGAGAGTACTTAATTAGGTAATGTAAGAGATGAACGATGGGTTATAAGATCGCTTATGACTGTTAAAATATAGTCTTCAATTAATTTTTCTAGTCGTTTATGAAACTAGACCTAGTCGTAAATTTTAAAGAATATCTTCATTGCCTATTTTTTTTATTTTTGCGAGATATCATATCATCGACGGAAATTCTATAGTTTCAAAAGCCAGAAGTTTTAACCATGCGTCGAACGTGGTCGTTCCGACACAGCCTAACACGCCACTGCCAAATTGCTAACCATGACAGTACTGATTGGTCGACAACTGCGTTCGAAGCATTTCTTTTTTCAAAATAGCGAGTCGAATAAATGAAATTTCGAAACGACTGCTCGGTACATATTGTTTGTAACTCATTGTGGTATCTTTCTTATAGCTTGGGATTTTGTGATAGTTAAATTTATATTGGTTAAAGTTTCTTCGTTTCTCGAATAAAAATTACGCGTAGGAGGTGAAATTATTTTACTAAATTCGTATGTAGTTCAATATGTTTACTCGAAACGCCAAAATAATTGCATGTTTTAAAACAGAATCTTAAAATTGGGTGAATAATTTCAATTTCGCATTAAAGTATATTGTGGCATGGGTTAAATATTGCCGTGTCTTGGTTGGAAATGTGTTTGTTTTAGGGTCGCGCGGCCGCCTCGCCTGTGAGGTGAAAGGTAGTGAAAAGTCTCTATCAACGAGTTAGTGTTAGTTCACGACCGTTTGTGCGTCGCTGGTTAACGCTATTTTTGATCAAATTATTTTTTTGTGTTTTTATCTTTATTTTTTTAGATCTAGGCAAAACTTTTCTGAAATGCAGTCTATTTACATCGACTGTCGACGAAACGTTACAGTCTAAACGAGTTCTCGTTACTTTGATCGTCGAAGAAACGTTGCGAAAAATGTCTGATATACATTTAGCAGATTAATTATGAGACGAAAAATTTGTGTTTTCGCTTGTTTTTTTTTTTGGATTATAATTTGAATCTATTTTTTATACAATGGCTGTTTATTTATTTTTAAGTGTGAACCAGCGACCACTGTGTCACTTAACTATTTGTACAGTATGTATATTTTTGTAAAATTCGATTCTAACTTGTGGCAATATTATGAATTTTAAAAATTGTCTTAATCAAATCTTAGTACAATTGTTGTTTGAACCATTTTCTTTACGTTCACTCGTGAGGCATATGCCACTTTGATATACGTAATTAATTAGTTATTCGATTTATACATTTAAAATTAATCTTCGAAATCATACATGTTTTAGCTTTTTAATGACATACAGTCCGACAAAAAGGAGTAGATAGAAATGGGAGCGACACTTGTAAAAATGTTTTTACATAGCAACACTGGAGTTATTTTGTATTAAGAAATTAGGTGTAACCAGAATAACTAGTATTAGTTCTCTGTGTATTCTTTTTTGTCGCACTGTTCGTCAGTTGCGCAAAGCGTCTCTAAAGTTAAAGTTCCTTTATATCTATTGCTGACACTTTTTTTCTCAATAAAACAGAAAGTAACAGAAATGTATTTGAAGAAGCTTTACTTAAAAGACGTTTTGTGCAACTGGCCGTGTATCTCACGTGATGCATTGCTAAATGTACAGGGGAATTCGAATAGCATTTATTATTGAAGTTATTCAGTGTTTCCAAATACATTTAATATTATTGCATTTTAAGGTAACAACAATAAGGTTGTAAACAGTTTATCTGCATTTACAAGTTCCAATCTTTTAGCTATATTGGTATATTGCTGATTAGCTTTTTCTACCAATATACATTGTACAGTCCCCATCAAAATTCGATGACCACATCCACATTTCCAAAATTAAAGATGACGTGAAATTTAAATTTGTTCATCGACTTTTTATGGTGACTGTACAATAAAATGGACTTAGAGAGGAACATGTAATACATACATGTAGATGACCCATTCACAGTTCCCCGCCGCAGTCCACAGATACAGCTACATGAGAGAAGAATAAGTAAACTTACCTTAGCGATATAGCTTTCTCTTTCTTTCATGCTGCTGTACCCTTTGCTGGATGCCGCTCAGTTCTGTGATAGGCCGTCTTAGGTCTAACAGTAGTGTAGTCATATGCCACTAGATGGCGTGCCGTCATATGTCCGCACGAGTGAAGCGCGCGCGCCGCTTGGTTGTGAGTAGTGACGCTTTTTGCTCCTCGCCGCGCACTCCACGCCATTATTTTCACCAACTCTACGTCTTACCCGTCAAAAAATCGATTATTCTAAGAATAAAATAATACCAGGTACGTTTCGTTTCTTTCATCTGGCAACACCGGTCTGGCACTATGATTGGTTGTGTGATAGTTGCCATTTTAAAACTGTAATAATAATTAAAGATTTTTTTCTGAAGGCCGTACAAGCGAGTCAGAATGTTTAGGGACCACGGTTCCTAAATCGTTTAATCAAGGGTCATGTCGTTAGAGTAAAAAAAGCAGTATTGTCGTGCCAAAACATAACGCAGGGGCGAAGCAATAAAATAGACTCCAACTTAAGCAATATTTCAAATTATACAATTTACTTACTTTCTAACGGTTGTTGCAAGTTCTGCTGATGAAAATATTTGTGACATTTAGACGGGTGTTCTTTGTGTGTACAAATTATGATTGCTTGAGTTTTGACAGCTATCGATGGTTCATACAATGTTACCCTCCTTTTCAGAATCCGTTTAAATGTCATATATATGAATTATTTCAAATGTTTACAATAAGGTACTACAGTTTACAAGTGACATCGATTTTATGACCAGTGTTTAAATTCTTTGCCGTTACCTGGTAACTAACGAGATTTAAGTAGAAAACACCCGATGATCTCATGTTGTAGAGTTGATGTAATTAGATTTTTTTTTTCATGAATAATCAGTAAATAATAATATTTGTATATTGTTCTTATACAGCGTGAATTTTCATTGGTTCTGCTCCCAAAGCCCGGTCATTCTTCTTATGATAAGCAAATTTCTCGAAGAAAAACTCATTTTACTCGAAAAAAAATTTCACGTGATCGACTCATTTTGCATGGCAAGACGGATTTTTTTTATCGCGTATGTAATTTTATTTTTTCGGGTAAGTTGCTTGTTTTCATGAGTGGAATCACTGGGTTTCGGGAGCAAAACAAATGAAAATTTACGCTGTATACATTTAATATGATTTATTCTTTAATAAATCGGTGGCATTAAAAAAATTTATAACTTGGTCAGGAGTCGATGCCTATAAAATTACTGTAAAACCTGCCTTATACAAGTTGTAACAGAAAGGGTATATCAACCCTAAAGAATGTGATTCTGCCCATTAAACTGAACAACTTTCCCCAAGGAACATAGATCGAAATGCAAATCATACAAAATGCGTGATCAGTTGATTCAGTTTCCATGGGAAGTTAAAAAAAAATTGTATTTCGAACCATGTTCCTTGGGGAAAGTTGTTCAGTTTTATGAGCAGAATCACATCCTTCAGGGTTGATATACCCATTCTGTTACACCTGTTAGATGTTTGCAGAACTAAATGGCTTTCTTTACCTTGATCGTTTGGTTGGTAAAAAATATGCTATAAAATGATGTTTGACTTTTTCTCAACCAAACGATTTACGTACAGTCAAGAACAGGCTAAGTTTGACACTCGTGATGTGACGTAGCTCTTTAATGGCACAAGCACAAAATCCTATGTGCCAAACTCAACATGCCCTTGACTGTACCGTTTAGTTTCTAGTTGTGATATTGTAACAATCCAGTCGCTGCAAATATAATGTAGGTCGCATCTGTTTCTAAGAGTTCAGTCAGAATAATGTTTCTAGCTCAATTTTATTGATACTTAATTAATTTTACTTATTATGTAGGGTGACTTTTAATTAGTTCTTGATATGGATGTACTCATGATACTGAACAACTTTCTCTAAGGAACATAGGTCGAAATATGAAAAACCAAATTTGACCTCCTATCATTTACTTATATATAAGTACTAGGCCATCGGCACGTTACAATGTCCCCAATTCGTTGGTCCGAAATCTGACGTTTAGGACCAACAAACGTCAGTCGTTGTCAG
Source organism: Athrips mouffetella (assembly GCA_947532105.1). Lineage (NCBI taxonomy): Eukaryota > Metazoa > Arthropoda > Insecta > Lepidoptera > Gelechiidae > Athrips > Athrips mouffetella. The sequence goes on along the minus strand of OX383981.1, from coordinate 13,671,890 downwards.
TCATATTGTCAACATTGGATGCAAATAAACTTACCAACAAAATGGAATGTTCTTAGTTGAAGAAACAATATACTCTTATTATTATTATTGTTATTTCTTATTATTGTTTTTGACTATAATCCAATTCATGAAACTGAAAAACCAGGCCTAAATCACATAAAAACAGTAAAGAGTCGGTTTTGTTTTTTCCCGCCATATTATTTCCGTTCCGTGTATTTAGCACCGACTGAAGTACTACACAACGTAGTTCACGCGATTTTTCACAGATGGCGCTATTTTTTCTTGTATGGGGAAATTTTGAACCGCTTGTTCCCAAGACCCTATCTTGACTATATAAATCTATGCCTCCTATACAAAATGCGCTACCAGCTGATGCAGTTTCTATGGGAGGTCAAAACTTGATTTTCGTATTTCGACCTATGTTCCTTGGGGAAAGTTGTTCAGTATCATGAGTACATTCATACCTTTTTCTATCAAGAACTAATTAAAAGTCACCCTATATTGCTTGTTACAACATTTAACTTGTTTCGTAGTTGTTTATATACCGGCTGGGTGACACAATCCTGTTTTACACAAATGGCAACATTGACACCGTCAAGATTTGTGATTGGTTGATTTTGACAATGTTGCCAGTTCTGGTCAAGATTGTCAATTTGATAAAATTTTTAATGTATTTATGTTTAAGTAAACTTTCTCAGCCGGGTTTGCTTGACTCATTCGACTCGCATTTCAATTCGGTGCTTTGTTTTTGATCGGCGAAAGCGCGGCGGCATAGTACTTCTAACTACCTACCTAATTAATTACAAGGTGTTAAAATTCGGCCATTGTGGTTTTGTAATTTTACTGCTACTTTTTTTTTCATTTTGACTAATTCCACAAAGAAAATCTACTTTCAAAGAGTATTCCATAAACTAAATGAGTCAAGTTGGCAACACTTATAAATTACTTGCCAGATCTTTAGAATTATACCGATTAAATATTAAAATGTTTTTAATATTCAGGTCAAGTAAGTAAAAATTATTTGTTCGTCAATTAATTAGTGCATGCCGCCTCGCGCCGCGGTACCTACGATCAGTCGTTGAAGTCGATGGTCATTTACATCAAGTTTTTAACACTACATTGAGTTTTTGTAAGGATTATAAAATTCGCAATGTAGTGCCAGAAGTTTGTAGGTTTGCCGTAGGATGTTAAGTACAATCTTTTGCCGCGGTTTTGTCGCGAATTCACGCGCACTCGCGCTATCTCCAGTTAATATAATGTTTGTACAGATTTTAAACGATAACTTCTCGTAGGTAACTAAGCAAAAAATATTTTTAGCATCGTAAGATCTAATCGAATTACATTTTAGTGTATCATAATAATAAATTAAGTACTCGAGTTTTTCGAAATATCGTTTTAAGAAAAAAAAACTTTGTATGGTCCTGTGAGTTTTTATTTAAATAAAATATAATAATTGATAATATCTCATCTGAAACTGATCCGTGAAATGTAATTAGAAATTAAACAGGATGAATTTTAAATATTAAAATACATTAATAATGGTTAAGTAATGTATTATAAATAGAGGTAAGGTAAAAGTTATTAACATTGTATGGAAAAAATTGTGACAAAATTATAGTCATTTGTAATATTAACTCATTCTTGTTTTATTACTTCCTTTCACCTGTCGAAACCCCTAATTCAATATGGGACTTCGAGGAAACGCTCGAAGTTCCAAATAAGTATAGCATTTGCTCGATTGCGTCGGCCGTGCTGCTCGCGCATGCTTGCCGTTCGGTCTGCAAGGACGCAAAGAGGTAACAATGTTTATCGAAAACATTTTTTAGAACTGTTATTGATACTCCAAAAGTTCATAGTCTATGGTAATTTCTTGTTTTATTTTTAATTTGCATGATTTTGTTAAATCTAAATGTAAGGACTGTCTATAACTTAAGAACCTTTTGCCTACATTTATCGCAAATAAATATCTTTTATCTTTATCATAGATTTACGTAAAAATTCGCAAAAAAATAAAGAGAAACAGTAACAGGGCTCTTTGAAATGAAAATTTAATGCAGACGCTGTCAATTAAATTAACAGCCTATATAAATAATTACTTTTACAGCGTAGGTACTACTTATTTCTTTATTGTTAAATAAATGAACAAAAGGTGGGCACAATAGTTAATAAAAATTACGAAACATTCCAATGCTAAAAGATTTTGTTTACTATGTTGAAATAATGTAGCTGAATTAGTATTAGCGAGAGAATATGAAGGCTCGCGCAGAGGAATGGACGAAGCGTGGAAACAGGCGTGGCTGGTGAAGACTGCAGCGGAGATGAAAAATAAACTTGAGAACTTTATCACCGGCTTTTATTTATCAAAATGAAAGGCACGGGGATACGATGTAAACTAAGATTATTACATTTTATTAAGATTGAATTAAAATTAACATGAGCACACAACGGGTGCAAAGGAAGGAAGGAAGTGATGAAAAAAGCAGTGACGTTTCAATATGACAGTCGATGTCAGATAAAGCTTAGTTGCTACTATGGTTAATAAACCATACAGCCTAGTTCCATGTAACTAATGAATACTATTTCAACACTTCCCCTTATTCATTATACATGAACTCTTATCAAGAATGAAAGTTTTCATACAATTACATGATTATTACATAAACCTAACAATACATGCTTAAAAACTCTCGTACAAAACATCTCAAAACCTTAACAAAATAACATGCTCAACTTTACATTATGTCACATTTTAATATTAAAATTTAAAATACAAAAGTCAGGACTCTACACATTTTACATTAAGTTCACTAATAAAATACTTGTGCTTTGTGGAACCTAGGGGCTTGGTAAGTACATCTGCTATCATATCTTGAGTAGAAAGGTACTTTACTTTGGCAAAACCGTTTTGAATTAAATCTTTAACATAGTGATATCTCAAATCAATATGTTTAGTTCTTTTATGACAGTACTCTTTCGCTTCAAGTAATTTATGCGCACTCTGATTATCATTGTAAATTACAATATCAGACTTTAAATTTAATATTTCAGACAAAAAGTTTTGTACAAAATACAAATCTTTACAAACATCACTAATGGCAAGATATTCAGCCTCAGTACTACTTAAAGCTGTACAACGTTGTTTGCGAGATTCCCAATTAAGTAAATTCCTACCTAACTTTATCACAAAGCCGGTATAGGATTTACGGTCCACAATGTCGTTGGCCCAGTCAGCATCTGTAAAAGCAGTTAAATTTAAATTACGGCTCCTATAAAAATATAGTCCATAATTTAACGTCCCTGCCAAATATCTTAAGACGCGCTTTGCCGCTAACCAATGACTTTTATCAAAACCATTATTGAATTGGCTTAACTGACTGCAAGCAAAGGATATATCAGGGCGTGTACACACTGATAAGTACATTAGCGATCCTAGCAACTCTCTATAGTGATAAACACTATCATCAAGCAAATTGCCCTCTGGCTTACATAATTTGGAATTTAATATCATGGGTGTACTGACAGGTTTACAGTTTTCCATCCCATAACATGACAAAAGTCTTCTAATGTAATCAGATTGATCCAATGTCAAAATACCCTTTGCCCTGTTTCTTGTCACATTCATTCCTAAACATACTTTTAAAGTACCTAAATTCTTGACTTTAAATTCATTTTGTAACAAGTTTAATAATTCTGTTTTCATATCAGAACAATTACTGAAAATATAAAAATCATCAACATAGAGAGCCACTATAATTAATTTCTTATTTTTATTTTTAATATACACACATGGCTCACATTTACTCTGTGTGAATTCTCCTTTAGTCAAGAATTGATGTACTTTTAGATTCCACATCCGACTAGCTTGTTTTAGTCCATAAATGCTCTTAAGTAAAAGACAAACTTTATTTTTATCTTTAGCAAAACCTTCAGGTTGTTCCATAAAAATTTGTTCATTGAGTTCACTATTCAAAAAAGCTGTCTCTACATCTATATGATCAATATTCATATTTAATTCATTCGCCAAAGAAAATAAAGTACGCATCGTGCTGCGGCGGACCACAGGAGAAAAGGTGTCACTATAATCTACACCCTCTTGCTGAGAATAGCCACGAGCAACCAGCCTAGCTCTATATTTATCTTTTCCCGAAGAATCTTGCTTTGTTTTAAAGACCCATTTTCACTTGACTATGTTTTTATCTGTAGGTCGATCAACGAGTCTCCACACTCCATTCTCGATTAGCGCCTGATACTCCTTCTCCATTGCTAAAGACCAGTCCTTACAGTTTCGTGATGACATAGCTTCCTTGTAGGTGACAGGATCCGACTCCCTTTGCACTAACATAGATAAGTCATATTCATCATACCTGACCGGCGGCTTGCCACGAGTACTACGCACAGGACGCCCAGCGACAGTCTCCAAAGGCCCAGGACGATCTACAGCGAAATCCACAGGTCGCGAAGTAGCAGTCACTGATGGCACATGACTCGTCGCGGCATCTTCCCCTCCAAGTGACGTTATGTACTGCTCGACCCAGTTAGTATCCTCAGCTGTTGAAGATGGACTACAACTGACAGCGGCCTCATCACCAGTGCAGTACTCAGACTCTGGAGCTGAAATTACAGAAATATTCTGATTATTAATAATATCACAGTTTGTTTTGTTTTCAGTCTTATCTAAATTAATTTCACTATTATTATTCAAATTATTATCAGATTTGCTTGAAATATTATCATTATTGCAATTATTATTTAAATTATTATTGGAATTGGAGACTATGTCAAAATTATAAAAAATCACTTCCTCTACAACCTCATTTGTGTCACTCATTTTTAAATCTTTCAGAAACTTGTTTTCTAAAAATGCAACATTCCTGGCATAAATAATACGCTTTGGATTTGAAGGGTTCACCAATCTATACCCCTTAGTAGTGTCACTGTAACCCATAAACAGACACATAGTGGATTTAGCATCAAATTTTCTTCTTTTCTGCTCAGGTATCAGTGTATAAGCAACGCAACCAAATACTCGCAGGTGACTAAGTTCTACCTTTGAACCGGTCCAAACCTCCTCAGGTACTGATCCCTCCAAAGCGCGGGTGGGACTTCTGTTCTTTAAATACAATGCTGTCATAACAGCTTCCCCCCAGTAACGCTGGCAGAGACCGGATTCCTGCAGCATGCAGCGTGCCTTCTCTATGATAGTGCGGTTCAGCCGTTCCGCTGTTCCATTTTGTTGTGGACTGTAGGGAACCGTGACCTGATGTACTATACCTTCAGATTTTAAATAATCAGTAAATTTATTATTACAGTATTCAGCACCACCATCAGACCTGAGACATTTTATGGGAAAACTGGATTGTTTTTCTACTAAAGCTTTAAAATTTATAAAACAGGACATTACCTCACTCTTATTGTGAAGCAGATAACCCCAGCTCTTTCTGCTGTAATCGTCCGTGAATGTCAGGAGGTATCTGGATCCTCCCCAACTGACTGTTGACATTGGGCCGCAGATGTCAGTATGAACAAGCTCTAGTGGCTGATGAGCACGCTTAGCTTCACCGATGGGGTAGGGTTTGGCAGCCATCTTCCCCTCAAGGCATGCAGTGCAATCATCCAAACTAGTCTGAAACATAAGACAGTTATTCCGCCGCAGAGCACACATACCATCGTAGCCAAGATGTCCAAGTCGTTTGTGCCATGTCGCAGTCGGCACACTCGCCGTCAGCGCACTCTTATCCCCCTGGCCTTCATACGTCAGGGTGGCAGAAGAATGACTTGGCTGCTGCGAACATAACCTATAAGTTCCATTGACATTCTCAGCTTTACCCAAACATTTCCCATTAATTTCACAATGTTTATAAAAGTGACACCCTTTCTTATTAAAAACAATAGAAAAACCTGCCTCCGCTAGCTTACTTACAGATATAAGATTTGTTGATAAGCCCGGCACAAGCAACGCATCTTTCGCTATAACACACTCATTATTAAGATTCAATTTCAATGTACCAACACCTGTACTGTCTAACATGTCATTATTAGCCACACAAACTTTATTTTGAACTGATTTAAAGTCTCTAAAAAAGTCCTTGTTGTTACTCATATGATTAGTACAACCTGAGTCCACAATCCAGTCACTTTGCTTCACATACAACGCCTTCTCAGCCACTAAGAAAGTCTGTGTATCAGTCTTACCAGAGTGTTTTCTGTCACGGCGGTACTTAAAGCATTTCGACTTGATATGGCCTGGTTTCTGGCAATAGTGACATAATAATTTCTTGTTCTTCTTCACAGTAAATGCTGTCGCAGTCTCATTGTTATTGTTCTTACGAAATTCCTCTTGCAACAAACGAGTGCGTACCAATTCACTATTCAGAGTAGCAGATATACAGGCCGTTTCCATGTTCGAGACAAGTATGTCATATTCAGCTGGCAATCCGCTCAACATTATTTCTGCCACTTCTTCATCTTCAATAGTGCGACCAATATCAGCTAATTGCTGGACTATTGTCATAATGGTATTAATGTACTCACTCATATTTTCAAATTGTGTGTATTCGATGTGATGCAGTTGTCTTAAAAGAAGCACTCGCCGATACAAGCTTTTGTCATCAAAAATAGCGGCTAGCTTGCTCCAAGCATCCTTGGCTGACTTTGCCTTCTGGATATATTGAAATAGTGCCGGCTTCACTAGCAGGCTGATGCGCGCCAGCGCACGCTGGTCCTTTGCCGCATCTGGATTGGGCTTGTCTATTGTTTCCCAAAGACCTTCCAAGATTAAAAGGTTTTTCACCATAAATTTCCAGCTGCTATAGTTTCTTAATCCTTCTAATTTTTCAATCTGAATACTCCCGCTGCCGTACGTCGTATGCCGTGGAGTCTCCTCATTGTTCTCAGAGTTGTTCTCACCTTCACGGTGCTCTCCGTTGCCGTTTGATTCCGCCATATTTTGTCAGCAGCTCCACACGAAGAAATCGCCGATATAATTCCAACCGTCTTCCGTTCCGTTGGCACTGGGCCCATAACCTATTAGCGAGAGAATATGAAGGCTCGCGCAGAGGAATGGACGAAGCGTGGAAACAGGCGTGGCTGGTGAAGACTGCAGCGGAGATGAAAAATAAACTTGAGAACTTTATCACCGGCTTTTATTTATCAAAATGAAAGGCACGGGGATACGATGTAAACTATTATTATTACGTATATATTATATAAACGTATTACATAAACGTATTACATTTTATTAAGATTGAATTAAAATTAACATGAGCACACAACGGGTGCAAAGGAAGGAAGGAAGTGATGAAAAAAGCAGTGACGTTTCAATATGACAGTCGATGTCAGATAAAGCTTAGTTGCTACTATGGTTAATAAACCATACAGCCTAGTTCCATGTAACTAATGAATACTATTTCAACAATTAGAATGACAGAAGTGTTAGAGCAGGACGCAGCGATATGCTACACATTGGAGCGACAGAGACAAGTATTGATCCGACTTGCTCTCACGCATAGTTTTTCCACCTGTCATTCTAATCAAGCTAAATTATTTCGACAATAGAGGCCCAAAACTTTCCACATTAAAACGATTTCTCCATTCTGGCAACACTGCACTAAACACGGTCCCGCCCGCACACGTTAAATCTGCGATCCGGTAGAGATGCAGCTATAAGAAAGAAGGAGAAAGCTATAGGACCATAAACTAGGTGTATAGCCCGCGTCACACAGAGGCGGTAGCGGAAGCGTTCCGGGGCCGGTATTTTTTGTAAAGTATGAGTTCTTATGCACCCTGTCACATTGAAAAGTGGTATTTTGTTCCCGCCAAACCGCCCCGGACCGCTTTCGCAACCATACCGCCTCTGTGTGACTTGAGCTTAAATGACTATTTCTTTCTTTCTTATAGCTGCATCCTTATCTAAAATTACATTACGCAATCAAAATTGACTGTCTGCGGGCACCCAGTGTTGAGTAAGTGTCTGTAAATATAAAGACATGGCTTAAAGGTTGGTCTATTGGCCAATAAATATAAAACAAATACAGCGCGTGGCATGGGTGACAGGCGGAGAGCAAATGAACATTTCGCTCGCCCGCTCACTCCCGCGACTCATTTTTTTACTTCTGCATTAACGGTCACAGACGGAGTTATTTTGCACGCAGTATACAAACTAATACTATTTTTGTTAACAATAATAATCTTGCACTACTTTTATTTAGCACTTTACCGCACTACTTTTATTTAGTACTTCACTGTACTACTTTTATTTAGCACTTTACCGCACTACTTTTGTTTAGTACTACACCGTACTACTTTTATTTAGCACTTTACCGCACTACTTTTATTTAGTACTACACCGTACTACTTTTATTTAGCACTTTACCGCACTACTTTTATTTAGTACTACACCGTACTACTTTTATTTAGCACTTTACCGCACTACTTTTATTTAGTACTACACCGTACTACTTTTATTTAGCACTTTACCGCACTACTTTTATTTAGTACTACACCGTACTACTTTTATTTTTGTACTTTACCGTACTACTTTTGTTTATTGGGTTGTATTTTCTTACGACTTTTGTGCTGACATTTCTTGAAAAAATATATTCGCATATTTTGTCTGCTTTACCGCAGCTTTCCATTTATCTGGTCATTGTAGTGCCGTGTATCTCCAACTTCGACACTGGCAAAATTGTCCATGTTGACAGAAGCCATATTACAAATATTTGATTTGATTTAAGGGCCCCATACAAAGCCCTGCCTGCAGGGCCCTGCTTGCAGTGCCACTGCCAATCGTACTTTGTGTGGGCATGCAGGGCCGACAAAATCGCCGTTACATCGGCCCTGCAACACCACACACGGTACGATTGGCAGTGCGCACTGCAAGCAGGGCCCTGCAGGCAGGGCTTTGTATGGGCCGTTTTAGCTTTACAGCATTTAACACTTGACCGTGCTGCACTTTTATAATTTGGATTATTTTCTTACGACTTTTTGTTGACATTTCTTGAAAAAATTTATTCATATGTTTTATTTTCAAACTCTACCGTTTTTTATATTTTATTGTTAAAAATAATAGTCTAAATGGTTAGAACGTTTCTGGGCCCATAACCAGTGAAAACCTATGAAGATTTAACAATAAAATACATTTTATATATTTGTCAATGGTGGAGCTTATGCGCATTGATGGTGTCGCCACCTTCACACAGCGGCCAACTCTAGAACTAATTTGTTGACTAAAACCTCCTTTCAGTTAATAATTTTGCGTATAAAATATTATTTTTACTACTTTCTTACTGGAAGAAAGACAAAAGTGAGCGAGACATTCGTGAGTTATAGAAGCAAAGTACCACTGCTGACAAAGGATGTCACAACCGCAGAACGTAAACCTCATATGAGACTAGGCTATTTATAGTACCCACTTTAACAAAATTTCATAGTTTGGAATATTTTTGCATTTCAATCCAATAAAATTGCATAAATTTTATGTAAAGAGCATCACTTACAATCAAAGTATATAATGAAATAAAAATCATGTTAAAATATTGCAAGAAGTTGTTTAAATCTCTGTATAATTCTGTGTTACTAAACAGCTAGCAACACTGTACCCTTAAAAGACCTCAGTTTGATGGCTTCAAATCCATAGATAAGTTGAGTTGTCCGGAGACTCCGAGAAAAGATCGGCGGATTGCCTGTAGAATTTGGTGGATCGAGATATGTCGGATATCGGCAGTGGAGACGAGGGAATTTCTAGTCAGAGTACGTATTTAATTAGAAGTGGTTACCGTCGTTTTAGAGCCGCGCCGGGTCTCGGTTCCGCTTGCCGTAGCGGACTCAAAAGTCGACCGTTCTAACGTTCAAAAGTAAATATCTCATTGTTCCCGTTTCAAAATGGCGAATTGGGGTTTTGGAAGCGGTGGTTGGAGGCCGGGCCGGTGCCCGGGACCTGGCGGGAGGCGGTCGCACTGGCCCAGCCGGGGGAACCATCCGTCTGCCGTTGGAGGTTGACGACCTATCGATTTTTTTGTCTGCGACCTCTTGTCGTCAGGCGGGTGGGCCGCCGCGCGTGCAGCGTCGCCGCCTCACCGACCTCCGTCGCTACCCGGGCTTCTGACCCACCTCCACACGCCGCTGACAGCCTGGTAATCCTATTAGGAGCTCAAGCCTCCAACCTCAATTCATTCCTCAAATCAGTGCAGCCAAGTGCATTTACCTTTAAAATTCAGTGTATTCACCTTTTACTAATCAAAGAAACTCAATGCGAACTCTTAAATCCTCAAATAATCAAAAATAAAGTGACTTTTGTGTAGTGTTGCAAATCCTTTGTTCTGTGACTGATCAGCTGTTCTGAAGAAGTCAATCAGAAGGTCTACTCCATCTGGGATCGTCGTATTTTTTCCTGCAAGTGGTGAGAGTGTGTTGCTATGCCAGAGTGAGACTACCTTGAAACAGCTTAACAAAGAGACATGCTATATAACCTGGTGACCTTCTGGTGCACTTAAGGTTGAAAATCCCACATATTAAACCCTACCAAGAACTTTAGAAGTGTTAATCAAGGTATAAGTGAAAAGTGTTACATTTGAAGAACAAAGCAACACCAGCAGATCTGCCTACTACAACAAGGAATAAGTACCATTTTGCATGTTTTTGATTTATTATAAAATATTCTATAGATTCTACACATTTTTCAAGACATTCAGTTTGCCTTAACTATTCCTTTCCATAACCTAATAAATTTCCTTATTATGATTTATGTCACTGCATCTGCAGTAAGTAGCACAGTGTCTCTTCAAAGTTAATCCTCCATCAAGTGTAATACTGTGGCTGTGTTCCAAATTGTACAAACGCTGCTAAAAGCGTATACAGTACTCACGGACGGTCCAAATTGATTTAGCACGCTCACAAAGCTATCACTGCTTTAATGGCTCTAGTCAATTTGGAATGGATTTAAGCGCGCTCACGTGTTCATCTGTCAAAATGTCAGTTTTGTTTTTATTTTCTTTAACAAAGCCTAAGCTAATCCCTGAAAAATGTGCGCCAAATCCACTCTCATTTCCATTAGAGACAAACTCATTAAAATCAAAACTTGAGAAACATCAGCTGGCTGCAAACGTGTGGGATTTTATATGTGTCAAATCGATTTTGACATTAGCGCTTTCACTGCTCCACCTATTTGACTAAAGCACTGATAGCAGAAACGATGACGTCATCAATGACGTAAGGCGGTGAAAGAGCGAGTGCTTTAGAGCACGCTTTAGGTCAATTTGGACCGACTTAAGCGCGCTCACAGTGCTCTAAAGCAGTCTGTTAGTGCATATTGGAACGCACAGTGTCACTTCTATCAGAAAATTATAGTATGTATGTATTAATCCTGGCAAAAAAACAGTCACCAAGACTGCACAGTGCACATAGTCTATTTTACATACAAATTAACATACACATGCCATCCCCCACTTTTTTTTAAGGGTTAAGGGGCCGGGCTCCTGGTTCCCAATGACCTCTGCAACCTGAGAAGATCTACTGTAGCCATAACCCCCACTATGTGAATTTTGTTTGCTGCCATGTTACATTAATGAACATTTCTGAAACTGATAGTTCTGCCTAAATCCATTTTAACCTATACACTTGGGACAAGCACACGTGTATTGAAGTTATGTATCCCCTTGGGAGCACACAGGTTAAAAATGCAAAGGCATTTGAATCAATATAAATTCTAGTGTTTAATGGTTATCTTATCAAATTTTAATTGCCGCTAACATAACGACTGGCTTGTTGGTGTGGTTAGTAGTGAGCCTGCCTTCTAAGCCATGGGTCGCAGGTTCAATCCCCACCAGGGCAAACATTTGTGTGATATGTCTGGGTGTTATAAAAAAAAAAAAACAATCTTTTTTTTCAGATTTGAATCCATTTATGTATTATTTATCTATTTATGTATGTATATCATTCTCTGATACCTACTTAGACTTTGCCTAGTTTGGAATCACTTGACTGTGTGAATTGTCCACCAATATTAGTCAGTATAGTCAACTGAAGTAAAGCCAACATAAGAAGTCCGTTTTGAAGTTTCCTTAACACCAACACACAGGGTTCATTTTTCTTTGCACGTCATAATTTTGCGTACGTTTGACAGCTGTCAGAAAAGACCTATTAGGATGGCCGTACTTTAAACAATAAGATGATATTCCTAACATCCTAAAAACTATTCCACTTCTCCAGTTCGACCTCACCTCTACCCTCAGGGCTAGATTTAGATCATGATCAAGGTCTATGGAGAACAAAAAAAGTCTAGATAACAATGCCTAGCATACCACTACCACAAGAATGAGTTTGAAGAATATATCTACTTTTTATTGTGCTCGGCTTGACATTCTATATACCTATCTACCCATAAATTGTTTTCTAATTTTGTAAAAGTACTGCTTAAGCCACGATCACACCTTCCCTAATTCAGAAACTAATTCGGCTTACATTGCTCATTGAAGTAAGGATATTGCAATTAACGTATCCAAGCCTCCCAGCAATGTATGCCGAATTAGTCTTTGAATTCAGTTAGGTGTGATAATGGCTTTAGATAAAGTCACCTAAAAATTAGGTCTATCAGCACCACCTTATAGTTTAAGTTCTTTTGCACATCAAAAAACAACTATGTTGATTTTTCCTTCCGACTATTCATCATACCATCCCATCAATTGTCCACTACAGGACAGGGAGCTCCCTCCAGAATTCTAGCTTTTGCTGGAAAAATGTGAAGGGGAAGTACCATAGTCACCTCGCTTGTTAGCTTTACGGCTGGCACCATGGACCGTGTTTGTACGTGACTGCAGTAAGCAAGATGTAAGATACAAAGGAGGATGCTGCTGCCCATCCTCCAGTTAACCCTTAGTTGCCTCTTACGACACCCACGGGTATGTATGGGTTGGTACTATTCTTTGCCGGCACCACACGGGACTCCGACTATTACTAATGCTCAATCTTAGCTATATTTTTAACTGACTCCAAAAAAAAGGAGGAGTTTCTCTATTCGATGTATTTCTTTTTTTTTTTTTTTTTTTTTTATTACACAGGTCACGGAATGTATTGTCAAAATTAAAAGACCACTTTCTTATCCAACTGTACAATAAACAAAACTTAAAATTTAGGAGACATGAATTATGATTTTTCAACAGTTGATCCTATTGACCAGCTGATGATTTATTCAAGGAAAATAATAGGAATCATAAGTTGATCAATTTTCTAGTAACTTTTGGAAATTAATAAACTTTTAGGAAATTTGTAGATCCATAGTAGTCTAGGCTACGAATAAATAATAGTCTAGGCAACGAAGCGGATCGTTGTATGAAGACACCCGCATTAAATCCTCAGTCGATGAAACTTTGCTGGGGTATTACACTACATGAGACAAACCTACAAAAAAAAAAAAATCGGTACTTTTAATTTTTCCATACAAAAATTACAAAAAATTATGAAAAAATTTTTGTAAAATTTTTTTTTGGATATTTAGAATTTACATTTAATTCATGATTCTTTATCATCCTGTCAAATAAAATGTGCCTGAGAAATTAATGTTGGGGTCAACTGCTTCATTGCCTACACTATAGGTCCATGTTAACACAACGTAATTCATGTTGTGCCAGAAGCGAATTCTGTACAGTTTATTATTTTTCGAAAGTCAATTAACTTACTAGAAAATCAATCAACTTACATGTCCATATTGCTTTCCGGTGACATATACATTAAAGAAAGTTAGATTAACAATTAAATATTTTATAATTATTTCTTAAACAGAAGATGTATGAAACCCTATCTAAATCCACCCAATAGTTTTTGAGTATATTGGTGCACTGACAGATGGTAAATTCAAAGTACTCGTAATCAATGATTTGTATTATCTTTTTTGCAACTTGGAGATTCCAATTATAATTTGACTTAAGCAGTGAAGCTTGTCCATGTGGTGCCGGCATAAAATTGTACCAACCCATCTCTGCCCGTGGGTGTCGTAAGAGGCTACTAAGGGTTTATCAACTGGGGGATGGGCAGCAGCATCTTTCTGTGTAACATACCATCTTACATACTGCAGTCACCAACAACAGCAGTCAACAGTAACAAGCATGGTGACTATGGTAAATCCTTTCCAAAATACCCCACATATTTTCTGGAATTCTGGAGGGAGCTCTCTGTCCTGCAGTGGACATTGCATAGGATCATCATCATGGGGTGCCATCTTCGAAATGAAGTTTTTTTTTTTTTTCATAAGTAGTTATGCATCAATGTAAAATAATCCAATAACTCAAAATAATCCAATAACATTTTATTTTAAAGTGGTGTACAATTAACCTACACAATTTGTAGTAATTTACATATTTATTTATTAATGTTATGCTTTGGAGGTAGGGTTTGGCCACTGCAAGCTGTAAATATAAGAATAGAATAAGAATAAGATTTATTTGCTTCAAACACGGTTGATACGATATTCCATTGCGAACTAAAGAAAAGTCCTTTAAATTAGAATAATATATATATTTTTTTTAAATAATGAAGGGGAGGGCGAGAGACAATTAAACAAAACATGATACTGAATTATTGTATGCCCTCTAAAAGAGGTCCACTATTAGACAAGAACCCCTAAAAAGTAGCTCTTTTTTCCCTATTAGTCATGCTTGGTAGTTTTACAACGTGACGCTTTTTCCTTGCTCAACAGATGGCCACTGTTGGTTTATTAAAACGCGCAGTCATTATTTCTTTTGGATTCCTTAAGTATATTAATATATGGGCATTATATGGCAGAAGTTTGTAATCGCGTAGCGAGATTTCGTAGTTTAGTTTTGCTACAATTTTTTTAGGAATGTCACATGTACTTATTATGCACGACGTCCTTAATGAACAGGTCACTTTCATGCGGTGAATTAACTGGTTAGTGAGTATTTTCCTGCTAGAATCCTGTTAGGGTGTTATTAGTACCATAGCAATTACAATTGCATGATCGATCTTTTTTTTTTGCGAGCTTGTGGGCTACCTGATGGTAAATGCTCACCACCGCCCATAGCGTCCACTAGCTTATTGGTAGCATACATGACACTAACAAGACAGAAAAACCCCTTGCCCACCATGAGAACTAAGATGGAGTGTCGCATGTGCTAGTAATATCACTAGCTCCCTTGCCCTTCAAATCGAAACACAGCAGTACGGACAAAAGCCCTCCGACCTTCACGCATTCAATCTTGAATTGGAACGTCCACTCAACAGCACATCAGTAGAAACACTTTTGGACCTTATAGCGTGGTAATAGAGTTGAAAAAGTTTCTACCGACGAGCGGTTGACCGTACATTGATGAAATCATCGTCGATCGCGTACTTGGACTATACGCGTAGATTGATAATTGATCAGCAATCGATCGATCATCTTAACATCCTATGAAACGTGCACCGCAGGACAGAGCTCGCTCAAGAATTCCATAGGGGTAGAATCTTAGTCACCACGCTTCATAGCGTTTTGGCTGGCACCACGGGCCGCGGTTGTTGGTGACCGCAGTGTGTGAGATGGTACTATTCCGGTTCATATGTACCATTTTCAATTCACCCCCGCTATTTGAGCCCCATTTACAATAATAACAAAAATATTTTTGTTATTCTTTCGTTTGCAATAATGTCGGGCGAGCATATTTTAAAAGTATTTCAAGTCGATAGCGTGAGTTGCCGAGATAAACAAGTGTGACAGACAGACAGACGAAATCGCAGCCAAAGGGTTCCGTTTTCACCATTTTAATTCGAAACCCTAAAAAGAAGCGAAAATAAAGAATCCACGCGCTTTTTATGTCTGAATACCAATCTGTAATTCGTTACTGAATACCATCCTAGCGTGCTGTAAAGCACTGAGCGCGCTTATGTGGTTCCAAATAGATCGAAAACGTGCCTTTAAGGGGCTGATACGAGTAAGAGCTGAATTACCTCCCTTTTTAACAAAGATCAGAATGCGCGTGCTAGAACGGAGCGTATTCGCGCTGTTTTACGTTTTTCTCGTAAAAAAAAATCTCTACCCATAATATTAATTATCAAATAGCTATATTATTATGCATAATGTATTGAATAATGTGTAAAAATTTTAGCATCATGGGTACTTAAGAAAAACGGTTTAAAAGCAAAAATCAGAGGTAACATTGGATTTTTTTTATGGCGTACATACAAAATATATTTAATCGTGTTTCGGAGTCGGCCATATTCTTGGAAAGATGCTGAAATTTTTTTCACAGCCATATATTCATCACTTTTCGTTAAAAACCTGCTCAAGTGAAGCGTATTTAGCTCTTATCAGCCCCTTAAAACCACATTAGAAACGTAGGGACAGTAGCCCTCTAAAGATGACCCATTTATGCATTTTTCACACAATATTAAAATACGTTCCCGTACCTTCCATAGCACGAAAAGCTAGCTAGCACCCATTTCAGACAGATCTATAAGGCTCAACATTCGTAATCGAAAAGAAAGAACAATGGCCACTATAGGCCTCGAAATCTGCTAATAATAAGCTTATTCATAAAAGTACAAAACATAACTACTTCTTTTTCAAGTCGGTTCAGATAATAAAATAGGTTCGTAAAACCGGTTCGGGAGGCGGTGCTAGGACGATCGCGTCATAGTTATGGGTAATGTCTAGTCTGGCGTCTGGCGATGGAAACAGGACGAAAGATGTAGCTATCTCTTTCCAACTCACAAGTTATGTGCCTAGGGCTGCCATCTCGGAAATTAAGAAGTTAGGATAACAATCTATAAATTGCAACAAAATACAAAAATTCTATCTGACGGTGACCTTGACGAGCAGTGCAAATAGTAGGCTGTTTTTCCACTAGTGCTGTGCGAGGAGCTAAGTTGCAAGCTGGAGAAATCCTAATAGGATTGCGTCATTTTAGCTTGTCGAATGGAGAAATCCTATTGCTTGGAATTTTCCATCCTTAGGCAGGCTTTCCCGGACGATGACCGACCTTACAAACCCTGGTGTCAGAGTTGTTGAGCCGCCAAAGGCCTCTGACATGGCTCATTAATGACTAAATCTGAAGATAGTAGTCGGGACCAACGGCATAACGTGCCTTTCGAAGCACGGAATCATCTAACGTTTCTGATAATCAGGTGATTCATATTCATCCTGCAATGCCCTAACCAAACTGGGGAGGTCGCACAAAGGGATTTTTGTTTGACAGTGTCCCCACCGGGAATCGAACCTAGAACCTCCGGATCGCGAGCCGAGCGCTCTAATCACTACACCACGGAGGCTGGAGCAGTGGACCGTTGCGAGTATGTGTAGCAAAGTCGGTGTGATCCTTTCCGCCAAAGCAGTGCGAGGAAGCTCGTCACACCGAGAATTCGTAGAGCAGGTTGTGTTACGGACTCGCTGAGCGAAAATGCTGAACGGTCATCATTATACCATGGTGTGGGTCGTTGGATCGAAGACCGACCTCACAAGACCAGCTGTCAGAATTGCCGTCAAAGGCCTCTAACATGGCCAAGAAGCTCGTTGGTGATGAGATGCTAGTGAAAACCAAGTTTCACAGCCTAGCCCACCGGCGCAAAGTTGCATGTCTGTCGCTCTTTTAAGCTCAAGTCAGACAGAGGCGGTATGATTGCGAAAGCGGTCCGGGGCGGTTT
This sequence comes from Athrips mouffetella, assembly GCA_947532105.1. NCBI lineage: Eukaryota > Metazoa > Arthropoda > Insecta > Lepidoptera > Gelechiidae > Athrips > Athrips mouffetella. The sequence goes on along the minus strand of OX383981.1, from coordinate 13,654,265 downwards.
GGCGGGAACAAAATACCGCGCCGCGACCGCTTTTCAATGTGACAGGGTGCATAAGAACTCATACTTTACAAAAAATACCGGCCCCGGAACGCTTCCGCTACCGCCTCTGTGTGACGCGGGCTTTACAGATTGTACTTCGGAGAGTGTGCCCAAGAGCTCCATGAACTTATTCCGCCATCCCCCTTCTACCATCGGGAATCTAGACGCACCGCAGGATATCACCCATACTTGGTTGATATTCCTCACATCCGCACAAAGCGCTTTATAATGCGGACGGCTTAGGAGTGGAATTCTCTGCCTGTGTCTATTTGAGTTGCGAGTGAATAGGCTTCTTCTGGGCAAGCTCGTTCCATCGTCGACCTCATCTCTGTCTTCAGGGCTAGATCGAGGTCAAGAGTAAGCCCATATACAGTAAAAAAAAACATGGCTGATTAACGACTATTTATGTAATAGTAACCGGGAGCTAAAACTTAAGTGCCCTCAAAAGTCGGAATCATCTTAGTTTATTCATCTGCCATCATCATCATAAAATCCCATGAAACGTCCACTGCAGGACAGGGAGCTCCCTCCAGAACTCCAGCAAAAACGCGTGGTACTTTGGAGGGGATTTACCATAGTCACCACGCTTGTAAGCGTTGCGGCTGGCGACCGCTGTTGTTGGTGACCGCAGTATGTAAGATGGTACGATACACAGAAAGATGCTGCTGCCCATCCTCCGATACATAAGCCCTTAATCGCCTCTTACGACACCCACGGGTAGAGACGGGTTGTTACTATTCTTCACCGGTACCACACGGACACGGTGCCTTGCAAATCTTGCAATGCATATGGGAAAGTCTCATAAAATGACTTTTATTTGGCTGTGCCCCCACCGAGAATTGACCCCAGAACCTCCGGATCGAGAGCCGAATGCAATAACCACTCAACACACCCTGGACACTAAATACGTCGCGTAGGCTCGCATATTCAGTAAAAAAGACGCTTATAACGACCACGAGAATCGCGCAGGTTGGTGCGTGCGGGGGTGCGGGGTGGATTGCAAGGGGGGCGGAGAGTGTCAGTTCTCTGACATTTCTTCGCGTTTAGATTAGATGAAATCACTCCTTAAAAAAACATAACCGTCCTGTTTTAGGGCAGTTGGGTAATAAAGTGACATTTCACCGAGATATATTTTCTCTTGGGCAGCATGCTAAGCCCGCTGACCTCGACTGTTTATCTACAGGAAAAAGACAATTTCACTAGTTGATTGAACGACTTGTATGTGAAAATTAATAGTCTAGGCAACGAAGCGGATCGTTGTATGAAGACCCCCGCATTAAATCCTCAGTCGATGAAACTTTGCTGGGGTATTACACTATATGAGACAAACCTTCTATAAAAAAATCCAAAAAAAAAATCGGTACTTTAAATTTTTCCATACAAAAATTACAAAAAATTTATGAAAAAATTAAAAGTACTTACCGATTATTTTTTTGCATTTTTTTATAGAAGGTTTGTCTCATATTCTCTTTGCCTACACTATAAAGTTAAACACGATAATTGTTGCCAACCCTATAATATACTATAAGCCGCCTCGCCTTGAGTCGCGCGAATTCGCATGATTTTGTTTTGTTAATATGGTCGAGTCGTTTCGACTTGTAAAGAACTACTTTTAAGTGTAAGTACCAATTTCTAGAACTTGTAAAATATTTGAAGGGCTACCTCTTACAAGGGGGTCGTATAGTACTTCGTATTAAATGCGTATGTTTTCCCGTATGATACCGGCAAAGAATAGTACCAACCCAATCATACCTGTGGGTGTCGTAAGAGGCGACTAAGGGTTATAAACAGGAGAATAGGCAGCAGCATCCTCTTGTGTATCATACCACCTTACTTACTGCGGTCACCTGCAACCGAAGTCCTTGGCTGACAAGCGAGGTGACTATATGGTACTTCCCCACATTTTTCCAGCAAAAGCTAAAATTCTGGAGAGAGCTACCTGTCCTGTATGTAGTGGATGTTTCATGGGATGTTATGATGACCGATATCTTCCCGTGTCGTGAAAGGCGACTAAGGGATGACCGCTGGATAGGCAGCAGCGTCCTTCTGGGAATCGTACTTGTCACCCAACACAGTCGGTCTATTTGTGCCAGAAGGCCAGAACGAATGCTATCAAACGTGGTAACTATGATACATTACATTCCCCCGAAGAGCTACTTGTCTTGCAGTTCACAGTTGTCAATTTTTTACGGTTAACGTAACTGAATGAATAAAACTTTCAGAAATGAAAAGACCGATTTGTCTTTCCACTCCATACAAACTGTCCAATCAAGTTTACAATTTTGTATGTAGACCCATTTTTTTTTCATTTCCTGATAGTTTTATTCATTGAAAGTTGTTCAGTTACCTTAGCTCATCCATGCCCTTTCAGTTTTATGAAACTTGTCCCTTACACTCTTTATAGTCCCGTAGCCCGTGGACATTTAAATTACGAAAAAGGTTACCGTTTGTCTTTGTGAAATTGTTATATATTTCGCCATTTCGCATACTAAAAGCGGAGTCTTAAAGATCGTAACCCGCCGTAACCATAATATAGTAAACAACTATAATCTCCATGTATATCTAAATATATAAAAGAGCATGTCCTGACTGACTGACTGATTCATCAACGCCGAGCCGTAACCGCTATAGATACAGATCTGAAATTTTGTACACAGGTTCTATGTGCGTCAAAACCACCCACTAAGAAAGGATTTTGGAAAATTCATCTCCCAAGGGGGTGAAATAAGGGATGAAAGTTTGTATGAAAGTCCTTTGTTTCTTGAGCTAGATTCACACAAATTTGAATTTAAGCTTCTGGTAAAAAATAAAAAAACACGTGTTTAAGGATTTCTTAAAAATCACCCTTTAAGGGGGTGAAAAAGGGGATGATTTTTTTTCCGTATGTTGGTCTATAAGTCTTTCAGTTTTAAAGGTAGAATTATAGAAATTTGGTTTTGAGCTTTTGGTAAAAAATAAAAAAGTACGTGTTTAAGAATTTTCCAAAATCCATCCCCTAAGGGGGTGAAATAAGGGATGAAAGTTTGTATGAAAGTCCGTTAGTTTTAAAGTTAGGATCTTCAAAATTTTTATTTAGACTGACGACTAAAAATTAAGTTTTACGTGTCTCAGGGTTTTTGAAAATTTTACACCCTAAGTGGTGAAAAGGGGGATGAAGTTGAAACTCCTTCATTTCAAAGTAATATCCACTTAATTTATTATTTAGGCATTAGGGTTGTAATTCTGTGGAACATACATCTCTGTTATTGAAATTCCACCCCAAATTCAACCCCTTAAAGAGCGAAATGGTGAAAAATCTAAAAACCAATATGGGTATCATTTGTATGGTTTATCGGGTCGCTGATTACGAAAACTAAAACAAATTTTGAAATCCAATGTGGTGGACGTGAAATACCATCATCCTCCGGGGATGGGGTTGGGGTGAAATAGGGTTGATATGTCTAAAAATCAATATGGGTGTCGTTTGTATGGTTTGTAGGATCTCTGATTAGGAAAACTACAACAATTTTTAAATCTAAGGTGGTGGACGTGAAATACCATCATCCCCTGGGGATTGGGTTGGGGTGCGATAGGGTTAAAATGTCTAAAAATCAATGTGGGTGTCGTTTCTATATTTATATAAGGATAGGGATAGCGGTTAAGACGGCGTTAAGGATAGGGATAGGAGTAGGGGTAGGGTTAGGGGCAGGGATAGGGAGAGGGAGAAGTAGAGGGAGTGGGATGGAGGTAGATAGAGTGGGAGAGGGTGAGGGAGGGGGAGAGGGAGAGACTGCACATTGTCTGAATATCACGCGAGCGAAGCCGCGGGCACAGCTAGTTAGTTATAAATTTCTAGGTTACCGCATTGTTTCGTTATTGTCATGTTGTACAGCTTTGTTGAATTACCATACGTAATAGTAAGACTATGGAAATTTACCAAAAACAAATTTAAGACCAAATGAGTCTTAAAATCTGAACCGGCCACAAAAACAGTTTGAAAATAGAAAGAAAGAAAAAAAAAATAAAAAAATAGGTACATGGTTTGTTCAGAGGGTCTTTTAACAGATGTATAAATTTAAAACGGTAACTCAAAAATGTAAATTTTTGTCAATATGGCCGGACTACATCACTCGTCACTATATTATGGTTACGGCGGGTTACGATCATTAAGACTTCGCTATTAGTATGTAAAATGGTGAGATCTATAACAATTTCACAAAGTCAAACGGTAACCTTTTTCGTAATTTAAATGTCCACGGGCTACAGTACTATTAATAATAATAAAGTTTATTTATTCAGACAATTACAGTCCACAGTCTTAGTAAATACAGCACCAACTACAAAAAAGTAAAAAAAAAACTGTTCTTTAAACATGTTAAAATAACTAACCATTCTTTTTCCCAACACAGTTTTTCACAAAAAATAAAATATTTTTTTCACAGAAAAGAAAGATTCAGATAATTTTATTCAATGTAGATTCTTTACAGAATACTTATTGAATGTCATGCAGAATACAATGAAAATAGAGCGAGTCTACGCCGTTTTGGATCGTGCCATGGCAGCGTTAAAGAAACGGCAAGAAACCACTGCAGCACGACCTACTTTAAGAGTCTGCTTTTTACAATGTGTTTCTTGTGTTTCGCTGGAATATTAAAATAATAATTGAATAGTAGCCTATTCTTCTCTAAGAAGGCGTAGCTTTTTAGCCAGTGTTTTTTATAAGATAGTAAAATCATTCGAATTAGCGAATCTTTCGCATCGATTTGATAGAATTTCAGTTTTCCTGGCGAATGCCATATAACCATATATATAAAACCACGCCTCTTTCCCGTCGGGGTAGGCAGAGACCAAAGCCCTCCACCTGCTACGATCTTATATACTTCCCTCGATTCCTCTACTCTCATCAACCCTTTCATACACGCTCGTCGGTTTAGGGTACTTTTAATCTGGCCTTTATTCAGAACGTCCTGATTTTCGTTTTGATAATCATAATATGTGTCAATATAGGGGTACTAACTAGTGGGGCATCTTTGTCAATTTTTACCCCATTTGGTTTTCTTGTGGAAACGTGGTGTTTTCCCACGGTAAAAAATTATGTTATCTACCTATACACTGCTACACAGATATATAACTCACAGCTTTCTTAGAATGAAATATTATTAGAACCTCTAGAATACGATCAAATTATAACTATAAGCTATGGCTACTGGCTTAGGTTTCGCTGACAGACATTTTCTGATATTGTGCAAATTACAATTGAAAGCTGCCAAGAGACCCCTGCCCTCCACCTGCTACGATCTTGACATACTGCCTTCGATTCCTCTATCAACCCTTTCATACACGTTTCTTTGGTTTATGATATTTTTAACCCGTACTTTATTTGGACATCCTGAATTGACCGAAACTGTAATGAATACAACATATAATTAATTTATTCAAAGAATACAATGGAAATTAATTTAACGGTCAGACAGCCAAAAGTTGACCTAAAAATGACCTATGATAATAAGAACTAATCTACCAATTCGCTAAGCTAAATAAATAAAAATGATATTTTTTATATTTTTAACTGAAAATTTAGACTATTTTAGGAAAATAATTTGTTTATTGCCACTAAACTATTCTTATTAATTTTTTAAGTTTTAAAGTTGATGACGTCATTTCACAATAGACGATGAAAAGAACGTTACATAGTGCTACTGTGTGGTCACAGTGAAACGAACGTGCTTCGACACAGATGTGTCAATCAAACTCGAAACGTCAAATCGAATCGTTTGACCAAGGAGGTTTTAACCCACGCTACGCTCTAAAGCGAAGCGTAGTAAAACCTCCTTGCGTTTGACAGAAAGAGCATAGAGAATAAAAGTTTTCTTTTCTATTGTTTTTTTTACTTGTAGAATGACGTCACTCAGCAGTCAAATGAATGTCACAACTGCCGCAGCATTTTTGAATATATTACCTTAATCAAATTACTTTTCTAGTGGAAAATAAAAAAATATGGTAAAAAAATATCTCGAAATGGTTTTTGAGTCTTTTATATCTTGATGACTTATCATAATAAGTACTTTGTTATCCTTCTCCTATATTACCTAAGTTTTCTTTGCCTATTTCTACTATAATTTAATAAGTACCTGGTCGACCGAGCTTCGCTCTATAATAGCCGCCTCAGCATTAAAATATCATCGACTGAGCAAGTTATGCTACTCGCCAACTGATGGCGCTGTAGGTTTCTATCTAAAACGCGGTATTTTTTTTAAATTGCTTAAAACACGGGCAAAACGATTTTTCCCAGACATGAGACCTAGCTAGATCGATTTTTCGTCCCCAAAAACCCCCGGACACTAAATTTCATCAAAATCGTTAGAGCCGTTTTTGAGAAACCGATTACAAATATATATATAATATTGCTCGTTTAATAGTATAGGATTGAGTACCTGGGCAACCGAGCTTCGCTCTGTATATTCTTAACCAAACCCAGTAACAGATGGCACTGAAAGGTTTCTCAAACGAGCTATTTTCAAGAAATGCTCCAAAAACCAGTATAGGCCGGATTGCGAACGTGTGGTTGACTGGAAGAGATCTCTTCAAATGGCTCGCCATTTTAGACTTCTTTTGTAACACTGTACTGTATCTTTATTTATGTGTACAATAAAGAATACATTAATTAAATAAATTAAGAATAAATTAAGAATAAAAAGAGGTTACTCGTCGAATCCGACTCGGATGGGCAGCGTTCGGGAAGCTCCGCAACATACCGCACGTCCAAAATACCGCAGTGTCTCAAGACGAAAGTCTTTGACCAGTGTGTGTTGCCAGTGATGACATATGGAACCGAGACGTGGCCGCCCAAAGAGCTATGGAAAGGGCTATGCTCGGAATCTCTCTGCGAGATCGAATCAGAAATGAGGAGATCCGCAGAAGAACTAAAGTAACTGACATAGCCCTGAGAGTCGCTAAACTAAAGTGGCAGTGAACAGGGCACATCGCAACAAGAACCGATGGCCGATGGGGCGTGAGGGTTCTAGAGTGGCGACCACGTACCGGAAGACGAAGCGTTGGCAGGCCCCCCACAAGGTGGACCGACGATCTGGTCAAGGTCGCGGAAAGCCGCTGGATGCGAGCAGCGCAGGACCGGTCGTCATGGAGATCTTTAGGGGAGGCCTATGTCCAGCTGTGGACGTCTTTCGGCTGTTATGATGATGATGATGAAAGAATACATAAAAAACACGGGAAAAACTAATTTTCCCGGACATGAGACTTAGCTAGATCGATTTTTGCACCTGAAAACCCCAGTATGGTAAATTTCATCGAAATAGTTAAGAGCCGTTTTCGGGAAACCGATTACAAATATATATATACACAAATCTACTTGGGCCAGATAGTTTCCTTCCACAAAAGGCAAGACAAAGAAATTAAAACGCTTGGAGGAGCTACTGGTTCATGAAGGATTTACTAAAACGCGATCGATCCGACACGGCGTAGACTCGCTCTATTTGCATTGTATTCTGCATGACATTCAATAAGTATTCTGTAAAGAATCTACATTGAATAAAATTATCTGAATCTGAATCTAAAAGGAACTCCCACTATCCTTAAAACGTATAAAATCCTCGACATGTGTATCTTGCCCGTTCTATCCTACGGTGCCCAAACATTGTCTCTGACTGAGGCACAGAATTCCAAACTTGCGGTTTGTCAAAGGGCAATGGAGCGCAGCATACTAGGTGTTAAGAGGACCGACCGTATCCCGAACGCCACTCTATCACTGACGCCAATAGAAAGGCTGCCACTTAAAATGGGATTGGGCAGGCCACGGGTGTCGAATGCACCCGGATAGGTGGGCCAAACGCGCTACAGAATGGGTGCCACACAACGGACGCCGGGGCAGAGGAAGGCCAAAAAAGCGATGGAGAGATGATCTGGTTGCTTTCGAAGATAAGTGGCCGACGATGGCCAGCGATAGGGAAGATTGGAAACGTAGGGGGGAGGCCTTTGCCCAACAGTGGGACATAACTGGCTAACAAAAAAAAAATATACGGGTGTAAGGGACGGTGTACCGAAAACTGAAAGGGCGTGCTCAGTCATCAAAACTGAACAACTTTCCCAAAGAAACTTTTCTGGGAAATTAAAAAATAAATTGACCTCCATACAAACTGTTCGAGCAGAGTGAGCAATTTGTATGGAGAGGTCAAACATTTTTTACATTTCCCAAACATGTTTCTTTGGGAAAGTTGTTGTACACCAGTTGTACACCGTTTATACACAAATATTGCTCGTTTAATAGTATAGGATGTTATCGTAATATCTCAGGCTCCAAAAACGAACGCGTCGCTCCGTTCCTTTTCACATTGACTGCCCGCAACGCAACCGATTATACTCGTAGCCTACGTTTCACAAGAAAAAATGGCGAGTTTCACTTTTTTGCGCGTCTGGCTAGCGTCTGTGCGCGCAACGGGTCAACGACCCGCCTTGACTTACATAACGTGGCGTGGATTTGCACAGACAGGCGTTGTTCGTGCAACTTATATTGACACTTGCCTACCTACGAGTATACATACTTAGGTTTACTTACCTACATCCTGGGCTCGAGGATATACCTACAAATTATTTTTTTGAACCTGATATGCGCATGCCCACTTTTAAGTGAGTTTAAAAGCAACAACTTTTGTTTTACGACTTTGTTAAAAACGCACAGAAAATTTTCAACTTCCCAAACAAAATGACGTAAGTGACCAACACATTTTGTATGGGAAGTTGAATTGTTAGCAAAGTCGTAGAACAAAAGTTGTTGCTTTTGACCTCACTAATAAGGTGGGCGGGCATACGCTTATGAGATCTAAAAAAATTACTATAATCAATGATACCTATATCAAATATTTTTTTTGTGGCATATCAATATAAAAATTGTTTAAAATTTCATATTATTGAGCAGATTTTTGCTATTGTATTTCGTTAATAAGTTATTTTTCCTGAAGTAGATACCCTAGGTATAAGAAGATTTTACGTTTTATAGTTGATTTTTCTTGGACTGATTCAGGACCAACGACGTCTGAACGTATCTTCCGCAGTACAAAATCATCTTATTTCGGAAAATCTGGTGGATAGCTTGTAATGTCCCTACCAAACTCGGGAAATCTCACAAAGTGATTTTCGTTTTGACAATCCCCACTGGGAGTCGAATCAGAAACTCCAGAAACCTTCCGCTGAAAACTTTAACCAGTAGACCGCAGAGGCTGTTAAGTTTAGTTAAAATTGCGTTTTCGAGTTAATAAAATACTCAAATGTAAAAAAATAAACCGGCCAAGTGCGAGTCGGACTCGCGCCCTAAGGATTCCGTACCTATCTACCATATGATATACTAAAAGCTTTTGCTTTTTGACTTTAAAAACTCCGCGACCATCCAACTTGACCCCTCTTTTATAGAAAAGTTCTTGAAACTTGAGCTCACCTTAATTGGTTACTATTAGTTGTGAGAAAACATGAAATATTTAATGATTTTAGACTTTTCCCTTTATTTATACTGTGATACCTAGCTTCTTGCCAAATTTCATAATTTTAGGTCAACGGGAAGTACCCTGTAAGTTTTGGCAATGAGGACATAAAAAGCCATATCTTTTGATTGCGTCGTTGTAAAAAACTTAAATTTTCCGATCTTGTGTGGTTTATGGACCTTAGTATTCGTTATTAATTTCAACCTGATACCTCTTCTCGTTCGTGAGAAAAAGGGTCTTGACAGACAGACAGACGGACAACAAAGTGTTCCTATAAGGGTTCCGTTTTTATATTTTGAGGTACGGACCCTAAAAACGATAAGAAATATACCTACTTATTCTACAGCAAGTAACAGAAAGTTACAATTTAGTTGTAGTTTCAGAAGATATGTGAATACAAATCTTAAATTGGCGAAGCCAATTGAGCTTCTGTTTGCGTGAACCGATAGCAATGAAACAAACTTTTATGTAGCACCAAAAAATGTTTGATAGCTACACTGTAAGAAACCCCTTTTCAGTCGGTCCAGATGTTTAAAAGTTTTTCTTAAGTGTTTTCTGTAAGCCCAAACTCCACTCGTGCGTAGTCATAGGTACAGATAGGTTTGTTTGAATAAAAACGATCCTAAATTAGCAACTTCTGAGGCACTTTTGACTTTAGATAGATAAACCAAGATTAACCAGGCCAGAGATGATAAGAGGACTCTTTATAGCCGCGTCAAAAATAAATTGGCCGAGCTAAAAATGTACACTGATATTTTTAACCTCTTCAAAACTTTTGAGACTAAAATATGCCTGTTAATGACGTAAACGTATCTAAAGACTGTATTTAACCAGGTTAATAAATAAGTCAACTTCCTGTACAAATGTGATCGTCGCTGTTACATTTAGTATTGCATGTATTTTCTTTGTCAATAAATAGGTAGATTGGCTTGATTGTAGAACTGCCTAATAAAAATTTGTCGAAAAACCTGACTTGTGGCTTTTGTGCAAAGTACGTCAGATGTACCACCCTTGCATATTTTTGCCGCAAAGCTGCAGTGTTTGCACTGTTCTGTTTTCGGAGGCCAATGTCCAACAGTGGATGTCTTTCGGCTGATATGATGATGATGACATTTAAAGACGGTTTCTGAAACTGCAATTAAATTAAAACACAATGTTTAAAATGTGCGTAAAAGAATGTAAGCCAATTACGACTTCGAATGTCCTCAATACATACCGATGTGCCAAAAGGAATGTTCCTCCTAATTCAAGAATTAAGGTTACGCCCTGAATACCAAGTGCTGACTGAACTCAGCCTAGTACACCATGCCGCAGATAAGTGGTTACAAAACCAGTATAAAGTGTATGAAATCTAGGAACTAAAGTCCCGCTCTAGGTCATAGTGTTACTGCTGACGTGCTGACGACTACAGTACACACTGCGCGACGCAAAAGTAATGCAACTGCAATTACATCAGATTTTTTATCCTATACTATAAACGAGTAATATCCTATTCTATTAAACGAGCAATATTTGTATATATATAAATATATTATATATATATATATATATATATATATATATATCTATCTATATATATATATATCTATATATATATCTATAAATATAAAAGAAGAAGGTGACTGACTGACTGACTGACATATCAACGCACAGCCCAAACCACTGGGTCTAGAGATTCCAAATTTGGCATGTAGGTTCCTTATGAGGCCTAGGGGTGCACTAAGAAAGGGTTTTACAAAATTCCACCCCTAAGGGGGTAAAATAGGGGATGAAAGTTTGTATGAAAGTCCGTTAGTTTTGAAGTTAGGATCTTCAAAATTTGTATTTAGGCTGACGACTAAAAATTAATATTTACGTGTCTCAGGGTTTTTGAAAATTCGACACCCTTAAGGGTGAAAAGGGGGATGAAGTTGAAAATTCTTTATTTTTAAAAGTAAAATCCACATAATTTATTAATTAGGCATTAATGATGTTGTAATTCTATGCAACGTTCGTCACTGTTATTGAAATTCCACCCCTAATTCAACCCCTTAAAAAGGGAAATGGGGTGAAAAAGTCTAAAAACCAATATGGGTATCGTTTGTATGGTTTATCGGGTCGCTGATTACGAAAACTACAACAATTTTGAAATCCAACGTGGTGGACGTTAAATACCATCACTGCCTTGGGATGGGGTTGGGGTGCGATAGGGTTGAAATGTGAATATGGTTGTCGTTTGTATAATTTATCGGGTCGCTGATTACGAAAACTACAACAATTTTGAAATCCAACGTGGTGGACGTGAAATACCATCATCCCCCTGGGGATGGAGTTGGGGTGCGATAGGTTTAAAATGTCTAAAAATCAATATGGGTGTCGTTTGAATGGTTTATCGGGTCGCTGATTACGAAAGCTCCAACAACTTTGAAATCCAACGTGGTGGACGTGAAATACCATCATCCCCTGGGGATGGGGTTGGGGTGCGATAGGTTTGAAATGTCTAAAAATAAATATGGGTGTCGTTTCTATGTTAGGGATAGCGGTTTAATTGGCGTAAGGGGTAGGAATAGGGGCAGGGATAGCGAGAGGTAGACAGGTCGAGAGGTAGAGAGAGAGAGGGAGAAGGAGGGAAAGGGGGAGAGGGAGGAGGGGGAGGGGGATAGACAGAGGGAGGGGGAGAGAAAGGGGAGAGAGGGAGAAGGAGGGAAAGGGTTTTAGTTTTTCTCAATTACTTCTGCGAATTGGCTCTGTTTTGTAATATTTCATAAAGGTGTCTCTCATCTCTTTCTTTACATTTGTTAGGATACTGCTGCTATGTTCCTCTGTTCTGAGTAATTTATGAGTAACGTCTGTATATTATATATAAAATTCAGCTGGATCTTGAATTATACTCATTGATTTGCGCAGGGTTAGTCCTGTTTTTCCTTAGTTTAAAATTACCCCGAAATGACGGCAAAATATCTCATTGCTTCGGAAAACCAGTAATAAAATAAATACGAAATCCACGCGAGCGAAGCCGCGGGCAACAGCTAGTATATATATATTTGTAATCGGTTTCTCGAAAGCGGCTCTAACGATTTCGATGAAATTTACCATACGGGGGTTTTCGGGGGCAAAAAATCGATCTAGCTAGGTCTCATGTCTGGGAAAATTCGTGTTCCCAGTGTTTCTAAGCATTTGCGTTTTAGACAAAAACCCACAGCGCCATCTGTGGGCGGGTAGCATAGCTTGCTCACCCGATGATATTTTAATGTTGTGGCAGCTATTATAGAGCGAAGCTCGGTCGCCCAGGTACTTATATATATTTGTAATCGGTTTCTCGAAAACGGCTCTAACTATTTCGATGAAAGGGTTTTCGGGGGCGAAAAATTGCTCTGGCTAGGTCTCATGTCTGGGAAAATTCGTTTACCCCGGGTCCTTAAGCATTTTTTTTAAATACCGCGTTTTAGACGGAAACCGACAACGACAACACAGAAACGACATCTGTTGGCGGGTAGCATAGCTTGCTCACCCGATGATATTTTAATGTTGAGGCGCCTATTATAGAGCGAAGCTCGGTTGCCCAGGTACTGTCACATATTATGAGCCAAATAAAGGCCAGGTTAAAAGTACCCTAAACCGACGAGCGTGTATGAAAGGGTTGATGAGAGTAGAGGGAGTGGGGGAAGTATGTCAAGATCGTAGCAGGTGGAGGGCTGTAGCCTCTGCCTACCCCGATGGGGAAGAGGCGTGATGTTACGTATGTATGTACTTGCCAAGCTATTACTTTCACCAGAAAAAACAAGGTTATCACTTACAATTACACAATAATACAACAATATCTAGAGTTTCTCTGGTGAGGGATCTTGGTGTTATTCTAGATTGTAAAATGCTCTTAACGGCTCATTTTGACTGCATTAGTCAGCGATCCCGTAAAATGTTAGGGTTCATCTATAGATCTGCTCGACCGTTCAAAAAAGTTAGTACATTAAAAATACTATATTTTGCATACGTTAGAAGTATACTTGAATATGCTTCAGCAATATGGTCACCCGTATATGTGACCCATATAGCTCAAATTGAATCCGTACAGCGTATTTTCATTAGGCGGTTAAACTATAGATTCAAAAGAGATGGTCATTACAACGAAAGTCTAGTTCATTTCAGAATTCATTCACTTGAAGACAGACGGAAAGTGACTGACATGAAGTTCCTTTATGACGTGATTACTTCGAAACTTGACTGCCCTGCCATGATAACCCAGATTGGTGTTATTGCCTGTACTACTCGCACTAGACATACGCGATCCCTATACGCTGGGTATGTTCGTACTAACTATGCTCAAAATTCAGTTCTCCATAGATTAGTACGCATATGTGAGTCCGATTTTAGAACCGCTGATATATTCTTCCTCTCGCGTAATCAGTTCATAAAATTTATTATTAAAAGTCTTCCTCATTTCAATGAGGATGCATCTGAGTTGGAGTGACAAATACTTTTTTTTCTTTTTTTTGCATTGCATTCACACAGTAACACACATACAACACACACTTTACACACTACATTCCGTTTATAATTTGTTTAGCATTTGCAATGTTATTTTCCTTTTTCTCTCGCCCTCTGTCTAAGGTAATTTGTAATATGTTGAACTTCTTAATTACCTGTACACAATTTTAATACGTTTGTCAAATTTATTTTTTTATGCTGTGAAGTTTGCAATATGAAAGGATTGATGAAAGTACAGGAAGCAAGGGAAGTATGTCAAGATCGTAGCAGGTGGAGGACTGTGGTCTCTGCCTACCCCGACGGGAAAGAGGCGTGATGTTATGTATGTATGTATGTAAGTTTGCAATAAATTAATAAATAAATAAAATTATGTATGAGCAAATGATAGATAGGCCTAGGGGACCAGATGGCAAATATTCACTAGCGCCCGTAGCATCTACTGTTTTATTTTTAGTGTATAATAAGACAGCAACGTGCGTTGCTCACCCTAAACACCAAAATGGAAAGTCTCATGTCCCGATACTTTTGCAGGCCCTGTCACGTTTCAAACCGTGTTTTACTAGTCGGTTTGTGGTATATGATAACCGCACCGGCTATACACGTAATGTCTTATTTGTGGATACTTTGTCACTAATAAGACAGCAAAGCGCGATACCCACCCTGAGAACTAAGAGCGAATGCCACATATCTTGATGAAAGGGTTGATGAAAGCACAGGAAGCGAGGGAAGTATGTCAAGATCGTTGCAGTTGGAGGACTGTGGTCTCTGCCTACCCCGACGGGAAAGAGGTGTGTGTTATGTATGTATGTGCTGATTATTTCACTGGCGCGATGAGTAACCGTCGGAACACTGCTGCGTAACGGCAGAAATAGGCAATAGTATGGTATTTTTCCAGACGGATTTGCGGGTTAAACTACTCGCTTTTGGGGTTGTTTATTTTTCCAAAGGTCTCCTTTAAGACACCTTGAATCGGCTATTATCTGGGTAAAGCTATGACACAGGGCCCGGTGGTTAGAAAACTTATTTGGTGTAAGTTCTAGCTTCTTGCCAAACTTCATGATTCTAGATTCCAAGGTTAACGGGAAGTACCCTATAAGTTTTGGTTTGTATGAAGATAGGGAATAAAATGGCCGTATTTTTTTATTGTGTACAAAAGTTTGGAATTTTTACACTTTAGTGTTGCGTATTAATTTAAATTTGATACTTCGTTTCGTGAGAAAAAGGGTCTTGACAGACGGACATCAATGTGATTCTATAAGGATTCCGTTTTTATATTCTAATGAGATCCGGAACTTTAAAAAAACGGCCAAGTGCTTGTCGTATTCGCGCACCGAGGGTTCCATAGCACTAACGCAAAAATACCGTCTTAGTTACGGACGGGTAGTCACGCAGAAGTGTATTCAAAACGCGAGAGTCCGACACGCACTTGACTAGTTTTTATTATTTGTTGTTATTCTATAGTTTATGCACTATTAACATACCAATTTTCACGCTTGTAAGTGTTCGCGTTTTTAATATAGAGCTAAAACAAAAATGGAGCAAAAATCGCCTAAAAACTGGTTTGTAGTACGGGAGCCCCACTTAATTTATTTTGGTCTTTATTTTTAGTATTTGTTGTCATAGCGGCAACAGAAATACATAATCTGTGAAAATTTCAACTGTCTACCTATTACGGTTCATGAGATACAGCCCGCTGACAGACAGACAGACATCGGAAGCATATTAATAGGGTCCCGTTTTTCACCCTTTGGGTATAAATGAGAATCATAAATAAATTATGGGGACATTTCACACAAGGTCATCTGATCCCAAAGCTTGTAGTATGGGTATCAGAGACTGATATACATACATAAATAGATAAATAACACCAGACACAGAACAAACACTTGTGTTCACCACACAAATGTTTGCTCTGGGCGGGGATCGAACCCGCGGCCCACGGCGTGAAAGGCAGACTTACTCGTACTACCAACCACACCAACGGGCCTGTCATGTATGAAACCCTAACAAGAAAAACCCCACCTCAGTCTGCCCAACTGGTATTGTTACACAATCTTACTTATGATACGAGCCTCAGGACGCCTGAGCAACTGCTTGGAATGCGTTTAGAGCTCTGAAATCAGTCACCTGTGACTACTGACTCCGCCACGCTTCACAGAACACCACCTATGGACTGTGAAGTAACTACACACTGCTTCTGTAGCACAGAATATAGTAATGGGTACTATCATACAGAACGGACACTCTCCGCCCCCCTTGCAATCTCCCCCGCACCCCCGCGCGCACTCGCCCGCGAGATTCTCGTGGTCCTTCTGAGGGTCTTTTGTACTAAATATGCGGGCGTACACGATCTTCTAATTTTAAATTTGCACTCGATGTATGTAATGTCCGGCGTGTGTCTGTAGTCTAGTGGTCAGAGCATTCGGCTGTCGATCCGGGGGTCCTGGGTTTGATTTTCGATGGGGCAATGTTGATGGCTTACCTGATTGTCTGAAAAGTAAAATGATTTTGTGCTTCGGAAGATACGTTAGGCCATGTCCCGACTAGGCGTACAGTGAGCCGACCGACTCTGAGCGGCGTATCGGTCGCTCACTCAATTCGTTCGGTCGGCGTAGTGAGCTGACTGAGCCGCCGACCGGGAGCATAGTTCGCGGCGACTCAGCTGCTCACTGAATGAATCCGCAAGGGTAACGCCGCAAACTGCGTACAGTAAGCGCTGAATGGACACTCCGTTTAAAATATATAGGGAGGCGTACTGGAGGCAGACAGTGAGCGGCTCACTGTGAGCCTAGTGGGGACATGGAAGTATTCGTTAATGAGCCATATCAGAGGCCTTTGGCGGCTCAATTACTCAGATATTCTGAGGTCGGTCATCGATGTGATAATGACCAATTCGAGGTACTTTTACCTTAGTGGTAAGGGACTCTCGGTGCGCGTGTCCGACTCGCACATGGCCGGCTTTTATTAAAGTTTCTATTCGCTGTCGCCTTGTATATCTTTTGGCTATCTGGTGTTCTAAAAACATAACACATCATTTTGGGAGTCGAGTCGTCAGTCAATTTCATTGCTCTATGCGTAACTACTACATCTTTCAGTATCTATTTTTTATTACAACTAGCTTTTCATTACATATAATTTTACATCCAACTCCAAAAAGGCCCTGATATGGCCAGTTAAGGTGATCTGTGACGGCCAGCTTAGTCCCGAACGCAACTAGATGGAGCCACTGCTGCAAATATGAGGTTTTATTTTTTAATGCAATAAGTACCAACTATATATGTGCAAAAAGTTGATTCGCGTAAACTTCATCGTGCAACTTCAACGCCTAACAACAATTTCGATAAGAAAAATATCTCCATATGTCCACTAAAGTCAATTACTCTCGTCAGTCCGTGTTTACATGAGTACGATCACTCACACATGCACACAAAGCACAACCGTACAGTTTTGACCGCACGCCTACAATCGTAATATTGAACCAAAAATTGCTAACAAAAATAGTACTTACTTTCAGTACATTAACTGTATTTTTGTATTAATTAGCGAAAAATTTAACTAAAAATAGCAGTATTCGTTCGTTTTTCAACAGAATTTTATGTCCCGCGTAAGAATGCAAGTCATTTGAATTTTTGTATGGAAAACGGATCACCTTAAACATTTGTTAACAGAAACATAATAACTTTAATTAACGGTCGTTTTCTGCTAAGGGCGGGGTTATTAACCTAGTTTGGGGTTGGTTAGCAACCCCTTGCTTCCTCTAACCCGTCGCGACAATAAGAATATCACCTTTGTTTATAGTCGTGTGACAATGTTTTTACTTTTTAGGTTTTTTAGTTTTTATTTTGTTTGAAAGATTCGCCGCTTGAAACTTTTTTCTCGTATATACCTTCTGATTGAGTGGACCGACTGCAATGAAACAAAGCTTATCTTGCACAGAAATAATCCAAATGTGCAGGATGTAAAGGACGGTGTACCGAAAACTGAAAGGGTGTGTTTAATCAACGAAACTGAACAACTTTCCTAAAGAAACATTTCTGGGAAATGAAAGAAAAATTATGACCTCTCCATACTAATTGCTCACTCTGTTATATTATAAAAATTTCCATTTGATTCGGTCCAATAGGTCAAACAAAAATATCGAATATGACCTAATAAGTAGGTTAATATTACTTGAAAGTCAAAAGCTAAGTCATACTTTTGCGAAAATTTACAAAGTCCACATTCGTACACTATACAGTACAGTTTTGTTATGAAGTGATTGATGGGTGAATGATTGATTGATGGGATGACTGATTGATTGATGGGATGACTGATTGATTGATGATGATATTAAGAGGTTTGTTAACCAGGTTTGTTTGTTAGTTCTCGAATTTCATATAAAATCTAGAAGATTTCTGTTTTGATGTTTATTCATAAAAATAATAGTTAAGATCCTATACTATTAAACGAGCAATATTTCGATTTAGCTAGGTCACATGTCTCTCAAAATTAATTTTCTCCATTATTTCAGCATTTCTTGAAAATAAATAAATATAAATAAAAATGTGTTTATTTTCTCTCACTACAGATTTTTGACATATTTAACAGCTAAGTACATACAATCTTGTAATTATTAAAATCTGAAAATAGTGAAAGACAGGAGCCTAAACTAGGTAGACCCTGTGCTATAGGTCTCCTAGTCTCACCACACTCGGATAGATGTTCAAACCTAAAATTTAAAGTACAGTAAGTTTTAAGGCCAAAACGTTCTGTATGATTGAATTGATGTGTGTATCTGTTTATTTGTGTATGCAAGAGTGTTTGGGTATGTGAGATGTGACTATGTGAATAGGAGTGTTAATGCTGTGCAACAAAAATTTTGTTTTATCTTTATATTTGAACCCTACTTTGCAACGGCCAGCAATTTTTCAGTATCATCATATTCTAAAGTTAAGAGCCATTTAATAAGTGTCCTTTTGCATTCGTTTGTGGTCATAGGGTAGATCGAGAGTAACTTATTAGCTTGATTGTACAGCGCCACCTACAGCGCCATTTGTTATTGAGCTTTTGTTAAGATTATACAGAGCAAAGTTTGGCACCAACAGATGGCGCTGTAGGGTTCTGAAACGCGATAGTTTCAAGAAATACTGAAAGACAGATTTTCTTTTCTGGATATAAGACTTCCTAGTAGCTAGATCGATTTGTCATCTCGAAAACCACTATATTGTAAATTTCATTGAAATAGATCCGTTTTCGAGCTTTATTTTTACTAGTACCTATAATAGTCGCCTCAACATTAAAATATTATCGGGTGAGCAAGCTATGCTACCCGCCAACAGATGGCGCTGTAGGTTTCTGTCTAAAACGCGGTTTCTTTTAAAAAATGCTTAAAAACACTGTGAAAACGAAATTTTCCAGATATGAGACCTAGCTAGATCGAGTTTTAGCCCGTTAAATCGTTAAGAGCCATTTTCGAGAGTAGGATTACAAATATACATACAAATATTGCTCGTTGAATAGTATAGGATATTACAAACTGCAGCGTCGTATACAACACTTAATAATGTAGCTTTTTAAGAGGATTATTGTCTCGAATGACCTTGAGCATCTGGGCGGAGCAAAGGCGGGCGACGCGCCTCACTTCGCGCTCCCCGCACAACTACCAAGTGCCAAAGATTATCATAATTATAATTAAAATTGAAAGGAATTAATGCACTGCAACAGAAGTGTTGCGTCGTAGTGCATGTTGAATTCTGCTTCGTCACACGCAAAATTGTTATAAAATGCGCCAGTAGTGTAGCCAGGCAGGCTTTCTATCCTTATACAACGTTTAAGGTACTGTCAGTTCGGAAAATCCAACGTTTTAGCTTTTCGAATCAATTTTTGAAATAGTAAACAATCCATACAGTTAAACGAGCAATATTTGTATATACATGTAATCGGTTTCTAAATCGATCTAGCTAGGTCTCACGTCTGGGAAAATAAGTATTTCTTTTTAAATAGTAGGCAGAGACCACAGTCCTCCATCTGCTACGATCTTGAAATACTTCCCTTGATTCCTGTACTTTCATTAATCCTTTCATACATGATTTCATAGATTTTATTTTTATTTTTACTTTTTTTTTTTTACTATTTATGGGCTTACTCTTGACCTCGATCTAGCCTTGAGGACAAAGATGGGGGTCGTCGATGGAACGAGCTTGCCCAGAAGAAGCCTATTCACTCGCGACTTAAATAGATTCGGGTTATAAGAGCTCGGGAACACAGACGCAGGCAGAGAATTCCACTCCTTAGCTGTGCGCATTATAAAGGATGTTTCAAAGCGCTTTGTGCGGATGTGTGGAATATCAACCAAATATGGGTGATATCCTTCCGGGCGTCTAGATTCCCGATGGTAGAATGGGGATGGCGGAATAAGCTCATGGAGCTCTTGGGCACACTCTCCGAAGTACAATCTGTAAAAGACCGACAGACATGCAATTTTGCGCCGGTGGGCTAGGTTGAGACATAATTAATATTTGAACAGTAGGTGGAAGAGAAAAAAGAAAAAACCTAAAATATGATAGAACCATACGCGTACGAAGATTGTAGGGCTTTTGTGCAAAGAACGCCTGGGAATGTACTGTTCTGCCATAAAGAAGCAGTGTCTTTCTGATGTGTTTCGCTTCGAAGAGAAAAGGAGCTAGTGAAATTACCGCCACAAGAGACCAACTTAGTTCTCTGGGTGGGCAACGCGCTTTGCTGTCTAATAAGATTTTTCTTTAAGATTTTATTTTACCGCTTTGTCGGCGTAGATGAAATGTATATTCGTACTAAATTACAGCTTTCTAGTACTAAGGATCTCTGAGCTGAGCCGCGAACAGACAGACGGACATGACGAAACTATAAGAGTTCCTTGTTAAGGTGATCCGTTTTCCATACAAAATTTAAATGACTTGCATTCTTATGCGGGACATAAAATGATGTTCTAATATAGTAATATTATGTAGTATTATTAATGACTGTTTTATGTTTTTTATGTGTTTTGATATGTTTTTAATTTCTAATTCAATATATTTAATCAATTATTTAAGCTACATTGTCGATTTGGGATAACCTGTCATGACTGTACTGTTGATGTTGTTAAGAAATAAATAAATAAATAAATAAATAAATAAATGTTGAAAAACGAGTGTATACTGCTATTTTTAGTAAAATTTTTTCGCTGATTAATACAAATATACAGCTAATGCACCGAAAGTATTAGTTTTGTGTTTGCAATTTTTGGTTCAATATTACCATTGTGGGTGTGCGATCTATACTGTTGTATTCTGCATTAGCTGTAACTTTATCTAACAATAGCAGTACACACTCGTTTTTCAACAGCATTTTTTGTCCCGCATAAGAATGCAAGTCATTTGAATTTAGTATGGAAAACGGATCGCCTTAACTACATAACCCTAAAAATCACGTTGCAGAAACTTTATAAATAGCTACTGTCGAACTGTTTCTCTCTGTAATATTGAACTTGACTAAAGAAATTGCCAATAAAATCTCCAGACTATTTTCGTTTCAATTTTACACTGCGGTGTCCATCGCCCACGTCAGACACACATTCTAAATCTGCGAGTTAGGCTGCTGTTACACTATACTAAATTGGGTGGATTTTCGAGTTGGGATAGCAAGTGTACCCTAACCGTTACAGCTATATTAACACATATTCCAACCATGTAGCTACTACGGTTCTAAAGATACAGCCCTTTAAAACACGGACAGACAGACAGACGATGTAGGCTTAGTAATAGGGTACCGTTAGCACATTTTGGGTACGGAACCATAAAAATAGGTATATTTCATCACGTCGTTTAATTCTAGGATGTCCTTTCAGCATTTTGGTTCTTTCAGCACCCCAGTTGGTGGTTTTTAAAGCGCTTTACGCTTTACACATTTTCAGTACAATGTTTGGATGAAAAGAAAAGTTGGAAACGTCGCCCGGAAAATTTGAAACAATGGATATAATAGAAAGTTGTTTAACGGATTATTGTTTGTATGAACTAAGTTTTTTTATGTCAAAAGTGAGCAAACGAGCAGGTCGGCCACCTGGTGGTAAGTGGCTACCACCGCCCATGACACCCACTGTCTTATTAGTGAAATAATTTGGCTCTACTAAGACACCAAACCGCGTTACACGCCCTGATAACTAAGATGGTGTGTCTCATGTGCCGGTAATTTCACTAGCTCCCTTACCCTTCAAATCGAAACACAGCAGTGCAAACACTGCTGCTTTACGGCAGAAAAAGGCAAGGGTGTGAGTACTTCCCCAGACGGACTTTGCACAAAAGCCCTACCACATGAAGTATGACGGGTACGCATTTTATACGTGCGAAGCCGCGGGACAGAACGGTATTTTGTTGTCGAAACCAATTCAGTTAATAAGAAATGTTTTTAAAGGCTTTTGTGGAAAGTCCGTCTGGGGAAGTACCACCCCCTTGCTTTTTTCTGCCGTGAAGCAGCAGTGTTTGCACTGCTGTGTTTTGGTTTGAAGGGCAAGGGAGCCAGTAAAATTATTATTGTTATGTATACCATCTTAGTTCTCAAAGTGAGCAACGCGCTTTGCTGTCTTATTAGTGTCAAAATATGCCATCAATAAGACAGTGGGTGCTGTGGGCGGTGGTGACCACTTACATAATCATCCGAGATTTCTGATAGTGTAATAGCGTCTTTGGAGCGTGTGACCTACATGGGGTTCACTTTGGGGGGTAATTTTTGGGGTCAAGGCGGAAGAGGATGTACAAGTCCCCTCTGTGGGTCATTTGATAAACGATAAGTGCTTTTATTTGCCGCTTTACAGCGATATATACTGTTAGATGATAGGGGTGTCGTACACCCAGCAGGACGTCAGTAGAAACACTTTGGACCCTCATCGTAACATCCCATTAAACGTCAACTGTATGAATGTATGAAGTGAATGAAAGTGCAGGAATGAATGAAAGAATCCAGAATACCAGCAAAAATGCAATTTGAAGGGAAAGTACCACGCTTATTAGCGTTGCGGTTTGCACATTGGATCGCAGTTGTTGGTGACCGCAGTATACAAGATGGAACTATGTACACAGAGGGCGCTGTTCCCCATCTTTCGGTTCATTCTTTTCCTCTTACGACACCCACGGGTAGATTTGGGTCTTTGGACCTTATGGCATAGTAATAGAGTTACAAACGTTTAGACTGTACCTATGAAGTTGCGATATGTATGGAGAATTTCAAGAAACTTGACTTTCAGTGACAAAACTTGCATTTTCAGGGT
The DNA here is from genome assembly GCA_947532105.1 of Athrips mouffetella. Lineage (NCBI taxonomy): Eukaryota > Metazoa > Arthropoda > Insecta > Lepidoptera > Gelechiidae > Athrips > Athrips mouffetella. The sequence continues at coordinate 13,631,030 of OX383981.1, read as the reverse complement.
TCCGTACCTAAAGGGTGAAAATGGGACCATATTAGGGCGCTGTACGTACATAGTCAAAATTACCTTCCTTTCTAACAAAGGGCAGAATGCGTGTGCTAGAACAGAGCGGATTCGCGTTGTTTTACGTTTTTCGCTCATTTTTGCACTTTTCTCGGCGTACACTCAACACGTTGAAAAAACCGGTCAATTGCGAGTCGGACTTGCGCGCCGAGGGTACCGATATACTTTTTGTATTTTTGGAAGCAAAAATGTCTATTTTTAGGACCGCAAAACTAAATTTGTTTGTAAAGGTTATTTGCAGATTTCTAAAAAACTGTGCAACTTAGAAAGATCGTTTTATTTTTGCTGTAATGTTTACATAAACTTCTGTCAATTGTAATTAATTCAGATTTTTCCTTTCACAAACTTCGGAGATAAGGGAACGGTATTTTTTTGACATTTTTCATCATAGCTTGAAAACTAAAAGACGTAAAAAAATACAAAAATATGTTTTAGAATGTACAAGTAATCCCCTTTCATATGATACCCCACTCAACCTAGTAGTGACAATTTGAAATTCGGCCCCCCCTATTTTGGCTCCTTTTACATTAATAATCATAATTTTTTTCAAAATTATTTCATATGCAATCAAGTTGGGCAACTATATTCTAAAACTATTGCAAAATTCAAGTCGATAGCATGAGTGGTTGCTGAGATATAGAGGTGTGACAGACAGACAGATAGACAGACAAAGTCGCACCATAAGGGTTCCTTTTTTTACCATTTTGGTATCGGAACCCTAAAAATGGTGTGTAAAAAACTAGATTTAACAAAAGGCTTTCTACTCGTAGCACTAATTTTGTGTTGATATACAAGGTTATTTTTTTGGACGTGATTTGCGAATGCCCACGTTATTACAGAGGTCAAAAGCAACAACTTTTGTTCTACGACTTTTCTAACAACGCACGAAAAATTTTCAACTTCCCATACATCGTAGCAGGTGGAGAACTGTGGTCTCTGCCTACCCCAACGGGAACAAGGCGTGATGTTATGTATGTATGCATACAAAATGGGTCGGTCACGTGACCACTTTAGTATGGGGAGTCGAAAATTTTTGTGCGTTGTTAGAAAAGTTGTTGCTTTTGACCTCTGTAATAACGTGGGCATACGCAAATCAGGTCCAAAAAATAACCTCTCTAGTATAATGGTTTTCAAGCGATTTGGTTTATATATACCTAGTACGAAAAAATCACATTTTTCAAGAAAATATTCTATAAGGAAATTTCTTAGTAATTGTATTTTTGCGTATGTAAAATACCAACTATTGAACTGAAGATGTACATATAAAAAAATCACGGTTGAGGCAATTGTACAAGTACTTTGTCTATAATATTGCACACAGAAAGTTACCATAACATAGGTCACCGGTAAGAAAGGATTTTGCGAAATTCATCCCAAAAATCCATGCGGGCGAAGTCGCGGACAACAGCTAGTTTTGTTATTATAGTATAACAAACATATGGTTAAGGAAGAGTGGGGTGATCGACAAAGCGTAGAAGACTGTACACGCTTCGCCAGTGAATGGGCATGATCTTGACCTTAATATAGCCCGAGGATTGAGATGAGGTCCACGATGGAACAAGTTCACCTCACGGGTTCACCCAGTAGATTCAGATTCAGATAATTTTATTCAATGTAGATTCTTTACAGAATACTTATTGAATGTCATGCAGAATACAATGCAAATAGAGCGAGTCTACGCCGTTTCGGATCGTGCTATGGCAGCGTAAAAGAAACGGCAAGAAACCACTGCAGCACGGCCCACTTTAAGAGTCGGCTTTTTACAATGTGTTTCTTGTGTTTCGCTGGAATATCAGAGCACCATACCTCTTTGTCATTCATATAGTCATCCAATCTATAGTAAGCTTTTTTACATAACGTTTGCTTTACACATTCTTTAAACTTTCTCTCAGGTAATTGCACTATATTGTCAGGTATTAGAAGTAGAAGTAGGCAGTAGAAGCCACTCAAGTCATCATCATCATTTTCCTACCCTTATTCCGTTTTTGCCAATGGTTTTTGCGGAGTCGGCTGCCTGAGGGATTTGACGAAGGCACTGGTTTTTACACTGACCGACTATTATCTGATCACCGCAACCCAGAGGGAAAACCAGACCTAATCCTGGGTTAGGCTCTGCCAGTTTAGTGGCCAACCTGACTGTCAGAGTTTTCAATCCGCCAAATGGCCTCTGACTACTATCATTGACAGTAGCCGGGACCAACTGCTTAAAGTCCCTTCCGAAGCACGGAAACGCTCTAGTTCTTGTGCCACTAGCGGTCACCCATGCGGGTTCTTACCACGGCCAACGTTTAACTTTCGTAATCGGAGAGAAAGAGTAACTACCACTCGGCCACGAGTGACTCAAAATTGAGTCTAGTTTTAAAAATCAATATAGTTTAATAACACAAACAAATTTAGTTTGGCGGTGTTTGTAAAGGTATTAGAGAGATCGTCTTTCCTGTAATATTTACATAAACTTATATCGACTATAATTAATTCAGATTTTTCCTATGGCAAACTTCAGATAATAATTTTTTAGTAATTTTTCATCATAAAAATGAGTGGCTGCTGAGATATACAGGTGTGACAGACAGACAGACGAAGTCGCACCATAAGGGTTCCGTTTTTACAATTTTGGTGCGGACCATAAAAAGAAGCTATAAGAAAAACAGCGACTTACCCACGAGGAAAAACCCACAAACTCACTCGCTAATTTTATAGATTTGCGAGGTGCATTTTCGAGATTGCGATAACAAACAAATATTCCTCGTACAGTAAAGAGCACATCGAGCTTGACACATTGGACTTTTTACCGTTCTTATTTCAATAGACGTACGGGCTAGTGTCGCACTGCGAGTGTCAAGCTTGACCCGTCGTTGACTGTACAAGTACAGGATAAAAGGTTCTTCATTGTATTAACTTAACATTTGGATAGTCAACATAATGATATAAGTCTTCTCTGCTCTTAAAGAGAGCTTCAATCTAATCCAGTGTGAAGTTAGTTAGTAACTAGTTTCAAACATGGCCGCGCAACGCAAGTACGCAATTCGAATGCGATAAGATACCCCTCTCGCTTTCAAGCACACTCCGCTTACTCGCAAGAGCGGGACGGGTATAGTTGTTTGGTAGTAGGGTGACCATCTCGAACTTTTATTAGTTCGGATTTGGACACAAAGACTGTTTTTATAATTTACTCTACATAATATTCAGCCTTATGTATCAACTTTTTAAATATACTTCTTACATTACGACATGAGTGTAGATACAATCTATTATTTGTTTTAAGAAATATTGGAAAACTGAGGAATGAGAAACCACCAAAGTCGGAATTTTTTACAAAAGTTTGATCTGAATAATTTTTTAACTACCCGTTGACCTATGAACTTGAAATTTGGTTTATTACAGTATATTTTACTGTCAAATACTAATATGCCGATTAATCAGATTTATCTTAGAAATTCCTACATTTTTAGGGTTCCGTACCTCAAAATAAAAAAAAACGGAACCCTTATAAGATCACTTTTTTGTCCGTCTGTCTGTCTGTCAAGACCCTTTTTCTCACGAACGAGTAGAGGCACAGAACTATATATAAGCTAGGTAGAGGTATCAGGTTGAAATTGATAACGAATATTAAGGTCCATAAACCAGACAACATCTGAATTTCAATTTATTACAACGACGCAATCAAAAGATATGGCTTTTTATATCCTCATCTCCATACATTTATGCACTAAAGCAAAACTTAGAGGGTACTTCCCGTTGACCTAAATTATGAAATTTGGCAAGAAGCTAGGTTTCACAGTAGAAATAAAGGGAAAAGTCTAAAATAATAAAATGTTAAAATTTTTCTCACAACTAATAGTAAACAATTAAGGTGAGCTCCCGTTTCAAGAACTTTTCTATAAAAGAGGGGTCAAGTTAGATGGTTGCCTAGTTTTTAAAGTCAAAGAGCAAAAGCTTTTAGTATATCATATGGTAGATAGGTACGAAACCCTTAGGGCGCGAGTCCGACTCGCACTTGGCCGGTTTTTCCTATTAAAACCCAACGGAACCCTAAATGTGCGAAGTCCGTGTTGGACTTAGCCGGTGTATTTTATTAGATGGTTTTTGATGTGTGTTCTACCTTGCAAAACCAATAAAATCACACTGCTGGGCAAGGGCTTCATACTTATGCAGTTAAATAAAGATTAGAGATAGACGTCAGTGCGTTCCGCTCTCGATATGGAGGTTCTGGGGTCAAATCGAGATTTTGATTATGTTTCACAGTGTTCCCATCAGGATAAATCACCAGATTTTAAGTTAGGCACGTTAAGTATTTGGTCTCGGCTATTATCTACATAATTAGTAATGATGAACCATGTCAAGGCCCATTATTGGCGACTCAGTAACTGTGACAATAGCCAAATGAGTTGGTTTTAAAGGCACTGCAAATATTGAAACCGTGTGTTCTTTCTTATTATGATTTATAGAACTTTTACTGAAAATAAAAAAAACCGGCCAAGTGTATGTCGGGCCACGCTCAGTGTAGGGTTCCGTAGTAACTTTTTACCTCCTAATGCTCAGCGAGTTCCTAGCGCCAGATTGCTATTTTTATTGTTTCCAGTTTTTCGGCTATAGCTCATTAATCTGTGTGGCCTACTTAGTTGTGTGGGTCTCTGAGCTAAGACGCGGACAACCAGACGAACATGACGAAACCCTAAAAACTATTTTGAATAATGTAAAATGTAAAATAATGTAAAAGTACATGTAAAAAAAATTCCCTTTCAAATAAAAATAAACCCAGACAAATTAAGATTCCAGAAAAAGACTCTGATGTAAAACCAAGTAAGTCTAGCAAGACACGTCCGTTGAAATCCAAACGGATGGTAACCCTACTTGGAGGCCATTGTACGTGCGCAGTGAAGTTTGAAACCAGTTCAAAACGAGTTTCGATCTAGTTGCGTTGTGTGTCTTGGCTTACGTGTCGCAAGCTATATTTTATGTTTCAAAATGAATGAAGAACAGAATATAAAATTCGTGTTGGAGGTAGAGAAACATCCATGCCTGTACAATACCACTCTTAGTAGTTACTCACGTAAGTCGGAGACAGATAAAGCATGGGAAAAAGTGGGTAGGGTTATGAATATGTCTGGTGAGTGGCTTTGTTTGATTTTTTAGGGTTTAGAACCAAGTGCGAGTCGGACTGGCGCACCAAGGGTTCCGTACCACTAAGGTTAAAATACCATTTTTGTTATGGACGCGCGCAGTCATGCAGATGAGTATTAAAAGCTTGCGTGTCCGCCACGCACTTGATTAGTTTTTTTGTTGTTGTTTTATAGCTTATGCACTATAAACAGACCATTTTTTACGCTCGTGTTCCCGTTTTTACGATAGAGCTAAAACAAAAATGGAGCAAAAATCCTAATTATACAAAAATACTTCCCACATGCCTTAAAATATGATTATCCTATACTATTAAACGGGCAATATTTGTATATATATAAATATATATATATAAATATATATGTATATATATTTGTAATCGGTTTCTTGCAAACGGCTCTAACGATTTTGATGAATTTTAGTATCCGTGGGTTTTTGGGGACGAAAAATCGATCTAGCTAGGTCTCATGTCTGGGAAAATTCGTTTTACCCTTGTTTTTAAGCATTTAAAAAAAAATACCGCGTTTTAGACAGACACATAAAGTGCTATCTGTTAGCGGGTAGCATAGCTTGCTCACCCGATGATATTTTAATGTTGAGGCGGCTATTATAGAGCGAAGCTCGGTCGACCAGGAACATCATTTATGGTATAAGATAATTTATTTTTAGATAATCAATTGTATTGCACATTAAAATTATAATAACAGCCTCTGTGGTGTAGTGGTTAGAGCGCTCGGCTCTCGATCCGGAGGTTCTGGGTTCGATTCCCGGTGGAGACACTGTCAAACAAAAATTTCTTTGTGCGACCTCCCCAGTTTGGTTAGCACATTGCAACAAGAATGAATCACCTGATTGTCCGAAAAATTAAATGATTCCGTGTTTCGGAAGGCAGGTTAAGCCGTTGGCCCCGACTGCTATCTACGGATGTAGTCGTTAATGAGCCATGTCAGAGGCCTTTGTCGGCTCAACAACACTGACACCAAGGTTTGTGAGGTCGGTCATTGACCTTGCAACCCACACGATATGATGATGACATTATTATTTTGCGAATTCAGGAGGTTGCTTCCTCATTTAAATAATAGAAATACATAGAAAAAATAGGAGGGTCATTTCACACCAGGTCATCCGCTTCCAAACTAGGCAAAGCCAGTGGTATACTGCGGGGCAAACAACTTGAACAATAATCGCGTGTTGCGGGAAGCTTTGCGCACGTCATTTTGCATGTAAATCGACTCTGCGCAGCCAAGGTCATTCAAGTAGTTTGGCCTTAAATAATAACACCTAGACACAAAACAAACACCTGTCAAATCAAATCAATTTCAGATACAGATCCATATTATAGTGCTATACAATAAACTTATTCTATGGTTACTAAATAACTAATAACTTTCTATGTTCATCACCCAAATATTAGCCCTGGGCGGCATTTGGGCTTTCAAAAAGCGGGTTAACAAATTCTTAAAAGGCCGGCAACGCACTAGCATCGCCTCTTCTGGTGATGCAAGTGTCCATGGGCGGCAGTGACATTTTCCATCAGGTGCGCTGTCTGGTCGTTTGTCTGGTCTGACATTAAAAAAAATTGAATCCGCGACTTACCGCGTAAAAGACAGAGGCACAACCAACGACACCAATTCAGCCTGTTGACATGCACTTTATTAATCTAGTACTTTTATTTTAGGTTTGGCATGCAAGGAGAAGTGGAGAAATCTTCGTGTGGTATTCCTCAGACACATGAAACCCGGCGGGCCGGGCAATAAGAGAAAAAAGCCATACTATTTACTTGAGTTCATGCAATTTATAATTCCATTTGTGAAGATACCACCCGAGACCACCTTACCTTCTACCAGTCCAACGATGAAACCTGAAACTTCAGAAACTAAGGATGAAACTATTCAACCTTATCAGATTCTGTCTATTGAGCATCAGAATGAATCTACTCCTGAAAATACTGAAGAGTACCACAATGAATCTACTTCCAGCTCTAAGAGAATGAAACCTACATTTCAAGATACAGATGAGCAATTTTTAGAATATGCAAAAAAAGATCGCTCAAGTGAGACTGCTAACGATACTGTCATGTCATTCTTGAACAGTCTCGCTCCAGAGTTGAGAGAAATGAATTTGCAACAGTTCAAAACTTTCAAAAGGAAGGTGTTGACTCTTATTGATGATATAATGGACGACAGTGCAGCAACTACCTCGAAACAATCTAATCAGTCTATAGTTATAGATGCAATAAAGCAGGAGTATCACCCTTAATAGTAGATTAGTAGCCAAGGGCTGTAAGGCATCAATTGCAGCCCGAGATATTTAGGCGCACGAGCGCAGCGAGGGCGCCTATAGTTCGAGGGTGCAATTGATGCTTACACCCGAGCTAACTACTCTGCTTTACATCTCGACTGTAAGGTAAGTAGGTCCTTATTACCACTAAATTGTAGGTGACCAATTAACGCTCTAAAGTAATAATGTAGCTAGAAAAGCCCTAGGGCGTTAAGTAATTAAAAAAAAAACCACTTCACTCTTTCAAAATTTAATTACTTACCGCCCTAGGGCTTTTCTAGCTACATTATTACCCTAGAGCGCTAATTGGTCACCTACAAGCCCCATTTGGTGGTAATAAGGACTTACTTACCGAATATGAGAGATGTAAAATATATTTTTCACCTCACAAGCTCGGAAAACTGCTTTATCGGTCGAAGTCTGCGTGCAAAAGTAATTTCAAGCCGCTGGCGTGGAATAGAACCTAAATGGCCGACAAAATAGGTATTGAAAGACAAACGTGATAATGTGGGCAGAGGCGAAGTCGCGTCTGCCCACATTATCACGTTTTTCTTTGCATGCGCATGCGCGTGAGTCCTTCAATACCTGATTGAGGCCAAGGCTTGTACCTACTGTACTTTTCTCAATAAATGCGCGGAAATTTAAACTAAGTGTAATCGGCCTCAAAACTCGATAAAAATGGATTTTCATACTTACTTTGCCGGCAGCTGCTGGCGAGTATTTAACCAGTACAGCTATTTTAATTTATCTTGAAGAAGGTTATCAAAATAATGATCAAATTTCAAAGCATGTTGGAGAAAAAGGTTTTTAAAATTACTAGAACGTGATGATGAAGTACGCTGTAGTGAGATGAAAAATTGTTTTTTTCGCTCGGCAGCAAAGTTAGTTTTCGAGTCTCGTGCTTCGAAACCCTCTCTACGCTCAGGATTCTTCATTTGAGCCACGAGCGAAGCGAGAACCCTAGAATCCTTCACTTGCTCAACTTTCTATACAAGGCACTCGCGCCAAATAACAATTTTGCTGCCTTGCATAACAATTACCTATTTTTGTACAGTCTTCCACACGGGACAACACTTTGAACCGTAAGACCGTTTTATTACGTCGCTAGAGCGCTGATATTCGCAGCGTATGTGTTTCTACAGATTTGAGGTTGACTGTATTTATATTTTTAATTTATTATGTTAGTTGTAAAGCCAATAAAGATTTCTTATAATAAAACTTTATCTCCTGTGAAATGTGAAGCTTTTATTAATTTCCCTTACAATCAAATGCAGCAGTTAAAGCCACGATCACACCTAGCTGAATTCAAAGACTAATTCGGCATACATTGCTCGTTGAAGTAAGGATATTGCAATAACATAACCAAGCCTCCCAGCAATGTATGTCGAATTAGTCTTTGAATTCAGCTAGGTGTGATCGTAGCTTAAGAAGCAACAGAATTTAAAAAATACGGTACGCATATTATTTTAGTTTGTTTGCTAATTGTCATTAAAGAATTTCAAAGCAAATGTACGTGGTTTATTTCCGGAGACGTTCCATACTCACCACTCTTGTTAGCGTTGCGGCTGGCAGAATGGACCGCGGTTGCTGACGACTGCAGTATGGTAATACGATACGCAGAAGACACTGCTACACATCCTTCGTTACAAGATTACTTAATCGCCTTATAAGACACCTACGACAAGGATGCCTTTCAAAAATCTCAAATATGTTATTTTCCTTGTACGGTCAACCGCTTGTCGGTAGAAACTTTTTCAACTCTATTACCACGCCATAAGGTCCAAAAGTGTTTCTACCGATGTGCGGCCGTGTGTATACGCTCGTCAGCAAAGCAAGGAAGTGGAAACAAAACCAGTGTATATAAACATAAGAAAAATTTGGCGATTTGATTTCTTCTCTTTACTTATTTACACAATAACAGTGAAACCTATACGTGTTAATGGAATAAGCGAAACTGAGAAAATAGTTTGTTCAGAATCGAGATTAGAATCAATTTCACGGGTTTTTGATAGGGGTAATTTTTTTTATTTTTATTATTTAAATTTTTGCCGCTTCTATTCTAAATATTTCTGTGGATACGCGCGCTGGTGGCGGCGGCGCCGCGCGGTTCATGAGCGAAGAGGAGGGGAGGGAAGTGGGCGTGGCGTGCGCAGAGTGCGCGGACTAGAACAGCGATGAAACTATAACAATCATGAAACTTTAAAATAACAATATCTACAAAAATATATTTTTTTAAGATTTATTTACGGGAATGGATTTATTTTAATGAAAATCAGGGTGAATGAGGGTTTCGCTTATTCCATTAACACGTTGTATATCTAAATGTTTATCTAAAATATTTTCGAAACCAGTGTAAGATGAACTTACGCTACAAACGCCTGAAATCAGAGACCAGATCAAGGTCAAAACGTTTCTACTGACGTGCGGTCGTGGGTAAATTTGTATTATCTTCATAATCGTGCTAAAGTTGAGAAATCCTTTTTTAATAATAAAGCAGAAATAGAAATCAAAGAAAAAATGTTATTATTATGTATCCGTTAAATATAAATGCAATATTTTTTTTTGTTTTTCAGAATATCATGGTCAAGGCATGGACGCGGGAGGGAGTAATTTTGACTCCGGTAAGCTCCACTACTCTACTTAGTATTTTTTTTTATTATTGAAATGGGGTTACTCCTGACCTCGATCAAGTCTTGAAAGAGATGAGGACGACGATGGAACGAGCTTGCCCAGAAGAAGCCTTTTCACTTGCGACTTAAATAGATTTGGATTATATGAACTCGGGAACACAGACGCAGGCAGAGAATTCCACTCTTTTGCCGTGCGCATTATAAAAGATGTTTCAAAGCGCTTTGTGCGAAATAATAGGTCTTTACCTATGAAATTGCCGAAATTTTCTTACAGATTAATGAGATCAAAATTCCTATAATTATAATGCTATTTTTTCCATTTGTCTTATATTTGAAAGTTGACTTCAAGGTTATTAATTTACGCATAACATAAAGTTTTTATTTTTGGTTTGATATATAAAATTATTAAAGGTTCGAAAATTGTTCGTTTTAAATGTCGTCCGATTTCATCATTAGATTTGTTATATTTTTTACAGATAATATTTTTCAGCTTCTGTTAGCTTAATGTCTTCCCAATAATGCTTAAAAAAAAATGAAAAAATTGGATTTATAATTCCTAAGAAAAATGTTAGTACCGAAAATTGAGTTTACCTAAAATTCGCCATACAAAACGGCAATTTCATAGGTAAAGACCTATTATGAACCAAGTATGGGTGATATCCTGCGGTGCGTTTGGACTCCCGATAGTAGAAGGGAGATGGTGGAATAAGCTCGTGGAGATTTGTTTGTTTATTTGTTCGAGCATCACGCAAAAACTACTGAACCGATTTTAATGAAACTTTTTTGTTTGATAGCTAATAGTTTGGCTTAACCACTGGTATATTTAACATGCGGACGAAGTCGGGGACAAAAAGCTAGTTTTTAATATTATTGTCATCATTGACTTCTCGTCTTTTGCAGAGCAAAACTCTGTCGTGTTTTTATTGTCAATGGGCTTACTCTTGAAGACAAAGATGAGGTCGACGATGGAACGAGCTTGCCCAGAAGAAGCTTATTCACTCGCGACTTGAATAAATTCGGGTTATATGAACTCGGAAACATGTTTTAAACTATTGGGGAGATTTGTATGGCTCTACCGATTTTTTTTTCTTCCGACCAACGTTGTTTTTTCATGTCCGACCACGGGCTCTATAAAGTGCTTGGAACGTCAGGTTTTAAAATAAAAATAAACACGATGTAGTTCAAATTTAAGTTCTCGAAATGTGGACCTTTACCTCCTGAAGTGTGGTGCAATCGATGAATACCTTGATAAATATTTGTCGATGATTTCGGCTATTTTAATGTGCTTTTGTTTTACAGGGCAGCAGCCGGCAGAGCAGGAGCTGGCGACAAAAATGCTGCAGATCCAATCCAAACGGTTCTACCTAGATGTGAAACAAAACCGGCGGGGGCGGTTTATCAAAGTAGCCGAGGTAAGTTACCTAGGTTGTACAAAAATGCTGCAGATCCAATCCAAACGGTTCTACCTAGATGTGAAACAAAACCGGCGGAAGCGGTTTATCAAAGTAGCCGAGGTAAGTTAAATAGGTTGTACAAAAATGCCGCAGATCCAATCCAAACGGTTCTACCTAGATGTGAAACAAAACCGGCGGGGGCGGTTTATCAAAGTAGCCGAGGTACTTAAGTTACCAAGGTTGTACAAAAATGCCGCAGATCCAATCCAAACGGTTCTACCTAGATGTGAAACAAAACCTGCGGGGGCGGTTTATCAAAGTAGCCGAGGTAAGTTACCTACGTTGTACAAAAATGCAGATCCAATCCAAACGGTTCTACCTAGATGTAAAATAAAACCGGCAGGGGCGGTTTATCAAAGTAGCCGAAGTAAGTTACCTACGTTGTACAAAAATGCTGCAGATCCAATCCAAACGGTTCTACCTAGACGCGAAAAAAACTAGCGAGAGCGGTTTATCAAAGTGGCCGAGGTAGGTCTTCATAACACTTGTACAAAAGATAGTACCAGAAAGATCATTGGTGACGAGACTAGTCGAGGCAAAACTGCAGAGCCTTAAACACCGTCGGAATGTGGCCAATTTTGGATGGAGGGTGCTAACTGTCCTGCAGTGGCCGTTTCACGGGATGTTATGGTACATGAGGACCTTTTATTGTAAGTTTACTGATAGCAAGCATTACACTGTAACTGATATTATATCCGTTATATTATATTAAGGCAATGATTGATAAGTGTATATCATGTAATCGTTTGGAGGTAAATCAAGCGTTTATATATAGATAATGAGATTGATTCAGGCTAGCAAAATTTAATACTTACTATTGGACAGCTTTCGATATGTGGTCTCTTGCTCTTGCTTTTTTAGTCGAAGAAGAGCCTTTAATTTAGACCTGGTAAAATCCTTTGAACGGAACGCGGTGGCCACCAATTTCCGTTTTAAGGATTTTGAATAAACAAGATAACATAAAGCTAATTGTAATAGTTTAAAATAACGCTATCCTGACAAAGAACAATTAGCCGTTCTTCAATTTTTCATTTTGGTCTCCAATTCAAAGAAATTAATTAAATTCTGATGAGGGCGCTAGTGTGCGCGGAGTGCAGTCTTAAACCTCGAAGCAAGGAGGTCCGAAATCTTTGAGTTAAACTATGGCTAGTAACACGACGACTATACAATCGGATCGGATTAGGTTATGCATAATGTGCTGTCTCATCGTAATTGTCTTCTTCCTTTTGTTTTTTAATTTGTTTTTATCTGCGGAGACCTATAATTGGCTCTTCTGTTTCTTTTTATAAGTTTGTCGAAGACACGAACTGGTGGCGGAGAGGGATGACACTATGTGGGCAAGGGATATACATCAGGAATAGCAGAGAACACGATATTGGCCGAACTATTTGTAGTAGGCATCGATAACATCTTTGACAGTCGCCTAATTCAATCGAGTGTAACTTACTTGCATAACGATCATTCATCCTGACATGCCATTGACCTCTCATACGGTATTCTCTTCTATCACGTCGTCGGTAAACACAGCGGTGTGCAGGACTGCTTGTGCCACCTGTTGTTTTAATGTAAAATTAACTAAGTGGCACAATCCTTTCCACCCCAAAGTTAGAGGCTTTCATAAGAATCTATCCACATGTTCAACTACAGCAAACTCACGGTGCACCGTGTTTCACTATCACAAAAGGTATTCGCGTATCATAACCTAAAATCTCACAGTTTAAGGCAGAAAAGATCATAAACACTTAGCTGTCGTTAAAGGGTCGCTACTGTCATCGCAGAATTGCCACGGCTCATCCGCCATCGGCTGCAGGCTTCATCTCGCGAACAACTATCACTTTAGAACTTGACGTGGTAAAATCTCGAACAAGAATGAGCTGTTGAAAATGGCGGCCTCGTCTTCACTTTGCTACGTGTTGGCTAAACTGACACAAACCACGCCCCTTCACGCGCCATTCGTTGTAGTAGTACCAACCTCACGATCTAAAGCCATCATTGCCAACATCATCGTCCAACATCGACAATCTACACTGGTACGGAAATTCAGTACTAATTTGACGTTTGGCGTAGCTTCGCCGTGCTTGGGCCACTACATGGGTGCTGCTGGCATAAACGTTTGTCTTTGAAAATACCGCGGGAAATTCGAAATGAGAGTCGCACTACGACACGGCCGTCCTGACCTGCGACCGTCCTCGGGCGCTTCATTTTGCAGTCCTGTAACAATCACGAAAGCACCTATAGCTCGGCTCGTAAACTTATCCGCTCGTCCAACCTGACATGATAAATGTCAATGCAACAATCGAATACCTCTTTCTGTCTCTCTCTTGTAAATAAAATAACAACGATAACCATAGCATCACTGAAAGCGTGTGTCCCTTCGACCACGAATGGACCGGACGGCACGTTTCTTCGAAACACCATAGGATCACTGAAAGCGTGTGTCCCTTCGACCACGAATGGACCGGACGGCACGTTCCTTGGAAACACCATAGCATCACTGAAAGCGTGTGTCCCTTCGACCACGAATGGACCGGACGGCACGTTTCTTCGAAACACCATAGGATCACTGAAAGCGTGTGTCCCTTCGACCACGAATGGACCGGACGGCACGTTTCTTCGAAACACCATAACATCACTGAAAGCGTGTGTCCCTTCGACCACGAATGGACCGGACGGCACGTTTCTTCGAAACACCATAGCATCACTGAAAGCGTGTGTCCCTTCGACCACGAATGGACCGGACGGCACGTTTCTTCGAAACACCATAGCATCACTGAAAGCGTGTGTCCCTTCGACCACGAATGGACCGGACGGCACGTTCCTTCGAAACACCATAGGATCACTGAAAGCGTGTGTCCCTTCGACCACGAATGGACCGGACGGCACGTTTCTTCGATTACACGCAGTTTCTAACTAGGTAGTATGTCCTTACGACCAACCATTACGGTCTGGCCCGGCACGATACTCCAGGTAGTTCAACTAACCTCACTGGACCGGACGGGTGTGTCCTTTCAACCAGCCACACGTGCTTGGCCCGGACGACACTGTCCCTTCGACCAGTATACATCACCTCAAGTCATAAGCCTGGACCGGACGGATGTGTCCTTCCGACCAGCTACGTTTGCCTGGCCCGGACGACATTGTCCCTTCGACCAGCTCCGACCGCTCATATACAACACAACTCTAATAGGCACTCTCTCAAAGATACAAAGACACAAATTCTAAAGTACACACACACACACACATCACACATATTACACATACCTAATAGTTATAGACTGTCTTGCTCAGCGTGAATTTGGACTTTGTGTACGATCATTTCATGGTCAGAGTTAATGATTGAAGTATCTGATCCTATTGTGATTGTGTCCGATTCAGCTGTAATGGTATCTGAATCTGCGGTCAACGTATCGCTACTACTAGCACTTGAAAGTTACTGTTCCTTTTTTAAAAATAATCATTATGGTTTTAGTAATCACTTGATCAAAATCACTAAAGCACTTGTGTATGCTTTTATCACGTTATTGTAAAACATTTTGAACTTCATCTCGAAATCACTTTAGTTAGGTTATGTTATGAACGCATTCTTTACTGAAAGTTTTCTACACTGCCTAACAACTAGAATCATTATTCCGGTACCTAAAAATATTGTAAATGTCAAGGCACGATCAAGATTAACGAGTCACTTCCTATGGTTTGTACTTACGTGGGCGCAATGTCAAATATCGTGTTAAGTAAACAAGAAATCACATCAAAAACACTATGAAAATCGTAGCACTATTACAAAAGCAACATTTACAATGCTTTTTTTCGTTTCAGCCTGGTTTCAGCACTACATTTTACTTATCGTAACAGTTAACCGCAATATCATAACTATTTTAGGTAACTAAACGTCACGTCTCATGTAGGTAGACGTTGCCTATCGTCGGGCAAAACATTTAAACTATTGTAGGTACACTAACGCGGTTCAGAACTGTCCCGAGTCAACTATAAACAAACTAATTATTTTCCTACCGTCAACTTTGAACCTTTTTTTTCAGACAACTGTGCATGACTGTAGGTTACCTACCTACACCATCCAAAAAAAATATCATAAACTCTTTACCACTATGCTAAAAAAACCTGTTACACTTCACTACTATTCCAACAAAACCGTAAAGGTCACACTACACTACTCGTATCATCAGAATTTGTGGGTGTGGATTCCTATCCCACTTCTGATGTCGAAGACACGAACTGGTGGCGGAGAGGGATGACACTATGTGGGCAAGGGATATACATCAGGAATAGCAGAGAACACGATATTGGCCGAACTATTTGTAGTAGGCATCGATAACATCTTTGACAGTCGCCTAATTCAATCGAGTGTAACTTACTTGCATAACGATCATTCATCCTGACATGCCATTGACCTCTCATACGGTATTCTCTTCTATCACGTCGTCGGTAAACACAGCGGTGTGCAGGACTGCTTGTGCCACCTGTTGTTTTAATGTAAAATTAACTAAGTGGCACAATCCTTTCAACCCCAAAGTTAGAGGCTTTCATAAGAATCTATCCACATGTTCAACTACAGCAAACTCACAGTGCACCGTGTTTCACTATCACAAAAGGTATTCGCGTATCATAACCTAAAATCTCACAGTTTAAGGCAGAAAAGATCATAAACACTTAGCTGTCGTTAAAGGGTCGCTACTGTCATCGCAGAATTGCCACGGCTCATCCGCCATCGGCTGCAGGCTTCATCTCGCGAACAACTATCACTTTAGAACTTGACGTGGTAAAATCTCGAACAAGAATGAGCTGTTGAAAATGGCGGCCTCGTCTTCACTTTGCTACGTGTTGGCTAAACTGACACAAACCACGCCCCTTCACGCGCCATTCGTTGTAGTAGTACCAACCTCACGATCTAAAGCCATCATTGCCAACATCATCGTCCAACATCGACAATCTACACTGGTACGGAAATTCAGTACTAATTTGACGTTTGGCGTAGCTTCGCCGTGCTTGGGCCACTACATGGGTGCTGCTGGCATAAACGTTTGTCTTTGAAAATACCGCGGGAAATTCGAAATGAGAGTCGCACTACGACAAGTTTATTGTAAGATTGTAGTAGCTGTTGGTCATCCTACAATAAATAAAATAAATAAATAAATAAATAAATACTTTCTTATAGTAAGCTAGACATGACACATGAAATCATTATCGGCCTGGAATGACTAAGTAACTTGTTCAGGCATTTTTATTTGTTCGTAACTAGAAAACAGACTAATTTTACATCTTTATTTCCAGATCGGAGCAGACGGGCGACGTTCTCAAATATTTCTAGCAATGTCTACAGCGGCAGAGTTCCGAGACCACCTATCAGCGTTTAGTGACTACTATTCATCATTGGGGCCCCCCAATCCGGACAATGTACCAGAGGACGGCAAACTCAAAAGTGAAATGATGGTCAAGGTAAAAATAAAATTTTTGGATATTGGGAATCATTAGGAAACTGTGGGACTAATTTACATTTCGGGACACTATAAGACAATTGGTCATCTTTGGGGACACTATGAGACTATTGGACATCTTTGGGACACTATGAGACTATTGGTTATCTTTGGTACACTATGAGACTATTTGCCATCTTTGGGACACTTAGAGACTTAGGGCCGTTTGCACTAAACTTAAGAATCGCCCAAGTTCTTGCGTAAGGGCCGTCAAACTATTGCTAGGAGTGTCCTAAACAAGTTAGGGGCGATTCTTAGGTTTAGCGCAAACAGCCCTTAGGTACTTTAGGTAACTAACTAACTTAAGGCCACCTCAGTATTTAGTGTACTATTCATCATTGGGGCCCCCCAATCCGGGCAATGTACCAGAGGACGGCAAACTCCTGTAAACTCCTGTAGACCTGTGCTATAAGCACTAGCCAGCGAACATGAGGTGTAGAGAGCTAAGACAGTGTTTATGAATCTATGGATGTTAATGTACATAATATTAGAACATTAAATTAGAACAATGATAAAAAGCAATTGTAGTAAAACTATCTGCAAATTTAGTACACACAAATTTAAAGTAGGATAAGAAAAGGATAAAATAAATAAGAAAGAATCTGACTTTACTAAGTTTCAGTTTAAGTTAGGATAAGTATGACGAGGTATATTTATGTAAGGGGTTTTAGTAGGTTTTCAGAGGATTCGTAATTTAGTGTCTTGAGCCACTCAGAAACAGCGATTTTACATTGCTGTCGCTAAAATATCTTGCGCATCGACTTTTTGGCGGGAACTTGGCGTGGGCTCTTGCCTGCTCGGTTGAAATTCTTGTTTTTTCTGTATGTAGTCATTTAGTGGATAATAAAGATAGTGTTTTATGCAGTATATTAGCTACGGAGTGCGCAGCTGATGAAGATTTCAAGCGATCTCGTGTTTGAACCCAGTGTGTGTTGTCTCAAAAAGTCATGGACATTTCCTTTGTAAAGTCCACTATCGAGCAATGAACAATTTCCCCACTCGACATTGGCGGTTCGACATTTTTTAATTTCTAAAAAGTGAAGAAATTGCAAAAACTGAACAATGTTCTACAACACGACACTGGCAGAAATGTCCCCAAATATGGGTTGACGATTGCCAAATAAAAAAAAAACTTGCGCATCGCTCCGTTCTGCTCTCACACTGCGGTCTAGCTAATCGAGCTACATTACAGTACGCCATTTTTTTAAGGACAATCGTCGGTACTACCTGGACTTGAAAGAGAATTCGCGCGGGCGTTTCCTGCGCGTGTCGCAAACGATCACGCGAGGCGGGCCGAGGTCGCAGGTTGCGCTCCCGGCGCAAGGCATGATCGAATTTAGGGACGCACTCACCGACCTGCTAGATGACTTCGGGACCGACGACGGAGGGTAAGTGTTTTAAAAGAGAGGGCTTTTCTTGATGGACGGCTATGAAGGTAAATACTGGATGAATTTTGAAGATGCGAGACTCTTTTAATGGCTTTCTGAGGACTACTCTCATTGCTGTTTTAAAACTCATTGCTTGAGAGATATGTTCATTTATTGTATTTTTTAAGCTATTTCACATTAGGCGGTTTAGTAGCGCGGTAGATGTGCGGGATTGCAGGCCCCTTCACATTAGTTTCAGCGCTGCTAAGTCGCGAACGGACTACGCGTCAGGTGCTGGCAATGAGCCGGTTTCGCAGCGAAGCGTCAACTGAGTATTCAAAAGTGTCGATAGATGGCTCTGAAGACAGTTGCTAAAGAACTTAAAATAAATCTGTCATAGATGAAGCGTGAAGTAAATAAACCTCCTTAGGTAACACTTACAACAGATAGGAAAAATAAGTTGACAGTTAAATTTTCCTACAACAACGCTATCTATCAAGAAAATTAAAATTAGTTTTTCTTTTTAAAAACCGGCTCATTCCGCACTACTGTCGTGAGCTGCTTAACCTTTATTTACTATTTTTTTTCTTTGTAGTTATATGCCATTTAAAAATGTTTGTGGTCCTATGCTGACCTGACAGGCATGACAAGTCCAATTTTCAAAAGTATTAAGAGATGTAACTTTGAATAGACCAGAAAAACACCTTCGGGCGAAACGCCACATTCAAAATGTAGGTTTTTTAAAAGGTACCATTTCGCCCGATGGGGCTAACGTATCTCGGGTGAAACAGCTCATCGGATCACATACATGCCAGTTGAATATCCTATTTTTGCCTGATAATGTGAGGTTTTGTCCCACTTAATTTTGCGGCGTTTTATGATAATTTTTAGAGCAATGATCATGGCAGCTTAAATAGAAATTGCTATTTTATAAAAAATCTTAGTATTTATTTACCCGAATAGGCGTCCATCTTTATTAATAGCAGCAGAAATGTATCTTTTTGGTGGTGGGTTTTAGATACTTATATTGCGTTGCGACAGCGAAGCTTAATCTCCGCCAAAGGACTTTGGAGCGAAATTCCTTTAACGAATCCAAGAGTTTCCTAGGTTCCATACAATTCATAACTTCGATCACTGACAATGGAGTAGAATATTGGTTGGATGAATTGTCAAATTGGCGGTGATTAGCATCCAACCAATATCCTACTCTATTGTCAAGAAACGAAGTTTTGAATTTGCATGTTTCGAATAGTATCGTATCGATATATCTGAAATTGAGAGTAGATACACTGATTTGATGTTTATTTGGCTAGGATCAATCCAAAGTCTTTACGCCTTTGCTAATATCTAGATTTATTACTTATTTCGGATGTGGGTTTTGTAATATACTAACGCTGTTAACATACATTGCTGCTTCTAAACAATGCAGATGCGAAATTTTCTAAAATCAGTCTTTGGTTTGGTTTGTACGGAGTTGGCTACCTATTCTACGGGATTTGACTTGGGTACTGGTTTTTACACAGAGCGACTGTCATCTGACCACCGCAACCCAGACCCAATCCTAGGCACAGATTAAATAATAGTAAACTAACGTTTACAGATCCGACACTCCCAGGCGGGGTGCCGACAAATTTCAACCTTACGGTCTAAGCATAAAGTCGATATGTGCGGTGCACCGTTTAGGACACGTTTTTAAATCGCGGGTGATCGCGGACACGTGGGGTAAAGCGATGATTTTGTCACTTTATGAGATACTGAGCGAGATGCAAGTAGGTATGTAATATTGTTTAATCAAACATGCAAATACTTACTTACCTATGTTGCCGCCATAAGCTTAAGATGACATAAAGAAAAGTAAAATCGACTACCTCACCAGTCGACTTCTAGCGCCGCGTTGCATACCTAGTGTGTCACAGGCCTGTCGTAGGTTAGGCTCTGCCTGGTTAGTGGCCAACTTGGCTGTCAGAGGTTTCAAGCCTCTGAGTTGGCTTAGCGACTACTATCATTCTTATTATTGACAGTAGCTGGGACCAACGGATTAACGTGTCTTCCGAAACACGTTAACGCTCTAGTTCTCGTGCCACTAGCGGTCACCCATCCTGGTTCTGAGCACGTCCAACGTTGCTTAACTTTCGTGATCGAAAAGAAAGACAACTACCACTCAGCCACGAGCGCTTCTTTATTTCTGGCCAAAATGTCTCCTTTACTGCTTGTTGGAATACAGTCGAAATTATGTATCTTTATTAGATTTACGGCAGTGAGAGCAGGATGGAGTGATGCTTAAGATATAAGAGCGACAGAGACACATATTGATGTGTCCTGCTCTCAGGAAAAAAAGCTCTATCCTGCTGCGCTGTCAATATTTGAGTGGTGACCGCAGTATGTTGGTACGATGCCGTGAAGTACGCTCTAGTTAAAGACATACATGCCTTAGTCGCCTTTTACGATAGCTGGCACCATACAGCCACAGTAAATATATAAGCTAAAGCAGTATGGAAACTCGGGCCTTTTTTTGAAAAAAGAACTATTCTGCGTCGGAGCGTCAGGGTTGTAACCCATAAGTTTTGTAATAAGAATAGTATGATGAACTCAAATATTGGGTGCTTCTATCAAATGTGTTCCTTTCAGCATTTTTTCGGACTATAAAACTAAACAACTTTCCGTAAGAAGTCACAATACGAAATTTTTTTTTATGTCCATTAATTAGCATCAGAAACTGCGTCAGCCGATAGCGCGTTTTGTATTGGGGGAAATTTTTTTTCGTGTTTCGACCTAGGTTCTTTAAGGAAAGTTATTCAATTTTATGGTCCTGGGACTCCTGATCGTGTCAAATTAAAGTTAAAATTAAGTTTAGCAGATAGTCTTGCATAAAATGTTAAGTCAAAAGGTTAAGCCACTTAGTCGCCTTTTATGACACAAGGGCAGATAAAGACACTTAGTCGCCTTTTATTACACAAGGTCAGATGAAGACACTTAGTCGCCTTTTATCACGCAAGGGTAGATTAAGACACTTAGTCGCCTTTTATGACACAAGGGCAGATTAAGATACTTAGTCGCCTTTTATAGCACAAGGACAGGGACATACTTATAAGGACCCTATAAGTACCTATTTGTTTGTATTATGGTTTTGGCACCCAGGACTTACTTCAGCGCGAAAACTGCTTATTTTCCTGTAGCGGCGTGCGCATGTGTGAGTGCGCCATTTTTGGACGTTTGTTAGGAGTTTCCATACTGCTTTAGCTTATATATTTACTGTGATACAGCTAAAATAAGGCCAAATAATCATTACAGACATCGCGCATATCTGCGTAGGTTTCTAAGTTAGTTTCGCGGTGCAGAACGTGTGACGACAACCACCAGGACAACCTCATCATAACATCCCATGAAACGTCCACTACAGGACAGGGAGCTCCCTTCAGAATTTTATCTACACGTTGGTGTCGATTCTGGCAGACCCAAACTAAAACTAAACTAAATTTGACAGGTCTAAAAGTGTATGTATATTTATTTAATGGCATCACATCTCATCACAAAACGTATTTCGCCAATGTCAAAGTAAAGGAATTGTTACAAAAGTATGGCGACACGCCAATGTCCAGTGAAAGAATGATTTACACAGGAATCCGCATCTCGAAGATCGACGACGAGGAAAGCCTGTGCACCACGATGACTCCGATAAGTTGATAGGGGAAATTATTGAAGTCACGAAGAAAGCCGCTTCTCACCATCCAAAAACTTTAGTAGAAGAATATATTTCCATTTTCTATTAAATGTTCACTTTGTAAGACGTTTATTGGATAATATCCTATCAAAATTATACTTTAAACTCTCAAATCAACAAATAAAACCAAAATTGAAACAAATTCACGTCTGCCATCTTCAAATGCTGACAAAGTGTTGCTAATAAAAGACAGCATCATTTTTAGACCTATCAAATTTCGTTTAGTTTTAGTTTAGGTCTGCCAGAATCGACACCAACACGTTATAATATATAATGTAAATTTCGCATCTGCATATATTATTTTTTATTATGTTGTACCGCGAGCGAAGACCAACAAGTATTACAAAAAGTTTCTACCACTGGTTGTACAGTTTCAAAGGGGAGCTTCCGGAGGGGCGCCATCTACGTGTCGACAACAAGAACTTCTACTTCGATATTGGACAGAACAACCGTGGCATCTATATGAAAGTTTCAGAAGTAAGTACTATCGGAATAAGTACACTGTTGGTATTTATATTTATTTATATATATTCTTTATTGCACAAATTTGCAAACAGAAAGTTACATACAAAAGGACATAAACAAAGGCAGGCTTATCTCGTAAAGAGATTTCTTCCAGCCAACCCATGGCAGTGAGAGAGAGTGTTCATTAGCGGGACGCAATAGTGCATTGTGAAAATCCACAAATTCCATTGAAGATTTACCGTTTGAAGATTGAACACTTACAACTAATTTACAATCCATCTCTATGAGGCACACATGGCATTAATTACACATTGTTAAATTGAAATTAAATTTAATATTATATTTAAACTATTTCCTATTACTTTTTATACAATTCAGTTTGTTCTATGACTTTGTCTAGATTTGGTCTCGTGTCTCGTTTCGTTTGTTTTTACATTGAAAATAATAAAACCTGCAATTTCATCAAAAATAAACAGTTTTCTTCACATAGAGCAAGGGTTGGTAGTTTTCCGCCGTATATTTTCTTACTTTCATGAAGGTGGTAGGGCTTTTGTGCAAAGTCCGTCTGGAGAATTACCACCCCCTTGCTTTTTTCTGCCGTGAAGCAGCAGTGTTTGCACGGCTGAGTTTCGGTTTGAAGGGCAAGGGGGAGCCAGGGAAATTACTGACAAATGAGACACACCATCTTAGTTCTCAGGATGGGCAACGCGCTTTGCTGTCTTGTTAGTGTCAATTATGCTATTAATAATACAGTGGGCGCTATGAGAGGTGGTGAACACTTACCATCAGGTGGTCCACAAGCTCGCTTGCTCACTTGTTATATAAAAAAATACAACGATGGGCTCAAAGTAATCATCAATATCCAAATCGAATAAAAATACGAATCTGATTAGTCAGATCCTTAAACAAGAACATTGTCGACAATTTAACGAAAATCAAATATATTTTGTTTTATTAAGGCGGGCCTCGGTAATATTTGAATTACATTAAATTTTATTTGCTCAAGTGGGCTGATATAAGTACACAATACAACAAAACCAAACCGCGTTATAAAATTAACGTATACGAAAACGTGGCATGAATTTATGTATAAAAGGCTTTTATATTACCTACAGTCTAAATAATATAGAAAAACTATGCATGAGAGCAGCTGTGCGTTCCAATTTGCGCTAACAGACTGCTTTAGAGCACTGTGAGCGCGCTTAAGTCGGTCCAAATTGACCTAAAGCGTGCTCTAAAGCACTCGCTCGTTCACCGCCTTACGTCATTGATGACGTCATCGTTTCTGCTATCAGTGCTTTAGTCAAATAGGTGGAGCAGTGAAAGCGCTAATGTCAAAATCGATTTGACACATAAAATCCCACACATTTGCAGCCAGCTGATGTTTGTCAAGTTTTAATTTTAATAAGTTTGTCTCTAATGGAAATGACAGTGGATTTGGCGCACATTTTTGAGGGATTAGCTTAGGCTTTGTAAAAGAAAATAAAAACTAAACTGACATTTTGACAGATGAACACGTGAGCGCGCTTAAATCCATTCCAAATTGACTAGAGCCATTAAAGCAGTGATAGCTTTGTGAGCGTGCAAAATCAATTTTGACCGTGTGTCAGTACTGTATACGCTTTTAGCACCGTTTGTACAATTTGGAACACAGCGCAGGTCGGATCGATTCGTGTCTCTGTCGCTCCAATGTGTAGCGTATCGCTTCGTCCTGCTCTCACACTGCTGTCTAACTAATTATGCTACATTACTTCGACTGTAGTAATCATTGTAAAGTCCAGTCAATATACGGTATGAGATCGCACTAAATTCACATTTAGAGAAATTAATTTTAGGGTTGGGCCACCTTGATCGACGGCGATCAACGGTTTGCCTATACAAAACGAGCGCAAAGTATGGAAATCCTTTCGCATCGACGTGGCGAAAGGATGCGAAAGAATTTCCATACTTTGCGCTCGTTTTGTATAGGCAAATCGTCGATCGCCGTCGATCAATGTGGCCCAACCCTTAGGCTATTTGAAGCTTTAAATAATTAAATCCGGCAATTTTGTAAAAACTCATTTTTTTTTTGTAAAAGTACCAGTATAAGCTGACCTGTGCTACATGGTAAATATTATACAGGTTGAGTTCACCTTATACTACACCAGAATATCAACGATATGTCGGGGATTACTGTGGTTTTACTAGTAATTTAATAAATTATCCCCTAAAGTGCATTTAATCGTATTTTCGCATACAAACTTTCGTTGATTTACTGGACCACTAACCACTTCTTCAACTTTAAAAGTTTTTCCGTAATGATTAAAAATTTTCTAGCCGCTTCCGTAACTGTACACTCAGAAATATAAAAGCATCGAATCTCTTATTTTAAATACCTGTATGTTTCATAGACTTCAGAGAAGTACTTCTGAACTCATCATATTGACTTGTGTTCATAGGTAAAGAGCAACTTCCGCACAGCGATCACAGTTCCCGAGAAGTGCTGGACACGCTTCCGTGACATCATGGCGGACTATTGCGAGAAAATGAGCCGCGCGCAAGGATCGCCTGACCATCATCAGGTACTATACAACTTGTATACACACCATCACAGTCAGTATAATATAGACTCCGAGAAAACAGAGCGTTCATGGCTGGTCTAACCATCATCTAGGTAGTATACAACTTGTATACTCACCGTCACAGTCCGTATACTCGTATTATAGGCTTCGATAACACAGTGTTCACGGCTCTTCTAACCATCATCAGGTATTATACAACTTGTATACACACCGTCACACTCCGTATAATATAGGCTCCGAGAACACAAAGTGTTCATGGCTCTTCTAACCATTATCAGGTACAGTAATACCTCGCTTTACGCGACCCCGTTGTGCGTGGTTTCGGTTTTACGCGAGTTTCAATTTTCGCGCTAAAATGCCTCGCTTTACACGGATTGCTTACATGTAGAGTTGCGTCACTTTCGTTGCGGGAATTCCCAATTTCTCTGACCATTCTCATTAAATAATAGGGAAACCCCGCAGAGGACTTTTTGTCTTTGGAGATCCATTTTTTATTTCGTCCGTTAGTCTTACGTAAATTTTTGATCTTGGCAGGCAGTCGTTTCTTAACCCTTGGTGAAACTAATTAAACGATTATTTTAAAATGCCGCTCGAACAAAAAAAAAGAGCGTATAAGTCTAACTTTGGAGTTGAAGTTAAAGGTGTTGAAAAAAATTAATAATGAAACAACATATTTTTAACATTTAAGTAATAGTATTGATTTGGATTTTGTACTGACTTTTGACTATGTTTAAATGCGAACCCCTTTTTACGCGAATTTCACTTAACGCGAGTTAGCGCGGAACGTATCCCTCGCGTAAAGCGGGGTATTACTGTATTATACAACTTGTACACACACCGTCACATACACACCGTCAAAACTGTTAAAAAGTTTTATACTAGCAAAGATCATTAAAATATGCTAGAATAAAATGTACAGTCGGCCGCACGTTAGTGGTTATTTTATTTTTGATTAATTTGTTCAAAGTCCAATGTGCCAGGCTTGATGTGTTCTTGACTGTACCCATAGTAGTTAAGTCAAGTGTTTTTAGCTTTTTCCCTTCACTTTTTGCATGTGTTTCTTAAATAATTCTTAAATAATAATCCTTAAATAATGACCTAAACGTATTGCTGAATGTGCGGTTGGCCGCGCGTCAGTAGAATCACTTTGGTCTAAGCCAGCCCTCAGTATGCTTTTGAAGATAGTGTCTGTATTGAAGTGCGGTTAACTGTAGGTATACCTGTGGTCAGTGTCACTATGGAGTGAGAGCTTCTTCTGCCAACAAACTGCTGCGCAGTTTGGCAGAGTAAACAATTTGTAAACTTTTTATGTTTTAATATGAATAAATGATATACATACATACATACACTCCGTATAATATAGGCTCCGAGAACACAGAGAGTGTTCATGGCTCTTCTAACCATTATAAGGTATTATACAACTTGTATGCACACTGTCACACTCCGTATAAAATAGGCTCCGAGAACACAGAGTGTTCATGGCTCTTCTAACCATCATCCAGGTACTATACAACTTGTATATGTCGCAGCCAACTGGTTTAATCAGGCAGTTAATTGAATGCCTAGGCGGTTGATTGACTGCCGGCATTCAATTGAATGGCTAGAAAACACCTAGCCCAAACGTTGAATACAACGTTTAACGAGATGGCTTAACGCCCTGCAGCCATCTTGTTGAACTTGCTCAAGATAAGGCATCTAGTATGCTGCGCTTCATTGCCCTTTGGCAAACCGCAAGTTTGGACTTCTGCGCCTCAATCAGAGACCATATCTGGGCACCGTAGGTTAGGACGGGCAAGATACGCGTTTCGATGATTTTACGTTTTAATAATAATGGGGGAGTCCCTTTTAATAAATTCTTAATGGAAATCATGGACCAGTAGCTCCTCCAAGCGTTTTAAATTCGGCGAATGATTTCTTTGTCTTGCCTTTTATTGTAAGGAAACTAGCTGGCCTAAGTAGATGTATTATTCATAATGTATCTCTTGCCTGTCTATCACAACTCTGCGTTTAGTGCCATTGGTCACTTTTGTCTTTGACTGGTTCATTTGAAGTCCAACCTTGCGGCTCCCACATCGAGTTCGGTCAGCATGTTTTATAGTTCATGGGCGGACGAAGTTAAAGACTCTAAAATAACCATCGTAGAATTCCATAACGATTGTTTGAACCTCTACAGTACCAATAGTACCATGTATAAACTTGGTTTCAGGGCGGGTCGACGGCGGGGGGGCCTGGTAGTGCGCGGGGAGGCAGTGCGCAGCCTTCACGAGATATAGTGAGTATACAATCATTCATATTCTTCCTTTCGAGTCAATGGCAAAGTGTCTATAATAAATTGGCCTTAAAAGTGATTATACCAATAGCCTTTTAGTTGGCTTAAAATAGATCGACTCAAGTTCAATAAACTGTAGACGTAGAGCAGTTTGTTATGGATTGCATAGCGCCGTAACTTGTCATCAGAGTACTCCACTACATCGTAGGCGAAAATAATGTTTTAAGTTATTTAATTTGAGACCACACAGATAAAAAGGTCACCATATTTTTTTTATAGCTTAATGACACAATTAAAAAGTAAATGATTTTTAATGCATCATGTTTTTCACAAAATTGGTTCTAAAATACCATCATTTATAGGTTTGAATGTCTCCTTCCTCTAGCATCATAGTAATAAAAAAACCGGCCAAGTGCGAGTCGGACTCGCGCACCGAGGGTTCCGTACCTATTTACAATATGATATACTAAGATCTTTTGCTCTTTGACTTTAAAAACTCCGCGACCATCCAACTTGACCCCTCTTGAATAGAAAAGTTCTTGAAACGGGAGCTCACCTTAATCGGTTCGATTTATGACGTATTAAAAAAAAACTACTTACTCGATCTCGTTCAAACCAATTGTCGGTGGAAGTTTGCATGGTAATGTACATTATATTTTTTTTTTAGTTTTATCATTCTCTTATTTTAGAAGTTACGGGGGGGGGGGACACACATTTTACCATTTTGGAAGTGTCTCTTGCTCAAACTATTCAGTTAAGAAAAAAATGATTTTACAAACCTAATATCATTTTTGAAGACCTATCCATAGATACCCCACACGTATGGGTTGGATGAAAAAAAAATTTGAGTTTCAGTTCTATGTATGGGGAACCCTAAAATTTATTGTTTTTTTTTTATTTTTGTGTGAAAATCTTAATGCGGTTTACAGAATACATCTACTAACCCAGTTTCAACAGTATAGCTCTTATAGTTTCGGAAAAAAGTGGCTGTGACATACGGACGGACAGACAGACAGACATGACGAATCTATAAGGGTTCCGTTTTTTGCTATTTGGCTACGGAACCCTTAAAACCGGCCAAGTACGAGTCGGAATCGCGCCCTAAGGGTTCTTTGATTTTAAAAATGTTGCTCTTTGATTTTAAAAACTCTGCGACCATCCAACTTGACCCATCTTTTATAGAAAAGTTCTTCAAACGAGAGCTCACCTTAATTCGCATAGGAAACTTATATGTAAGGTACCTTGAAACTTGGCTCATAAACAGGAATAGGATCATTAAAGATAAATAAAAAATACCAATTTTTTTCGGCCATAAATGACGAGGTTTTTAAAAATAATCGTTTTCTTCAAATATCGATAGGTCGTATGGCAGAATGTGATGAGTAGTCATTGCCTATCATATAAAAAAACTAACAGCTGTATAAACTGACCACAGACTACTTAGAACAGTTGTCAGTTGTTTTTTTTTTAAGATTGGCCATGGCTATGTTTCATTCTGCCATACGACCTATCGATATTTGACAAAACAAAATTATTTTTTAACTTTATTATTTGCAACCGAAAAAAATTCGTATTTTTTATTTTTACTTATTGACCTTATCCCTGTCTATGAGCCAAGTTTCAAGGTACCTTACAAATACGTTTCCTATGCGAATTGGTTCCTATTAGTTGTGAGAAAAATTGAAATATTTAATGATTTTAGACTTTCTCCTTTATCTGTCCTGTGAGACCTAGCTTCTTGCCAAATTTCATAATTTTAGGTCAACGGGAAGTACCCTGTAGGTTTTGCTTTTTTTCATAAATGAATGGAGATGAGGACATAAACAGCCATATCTTTTGATTGCGTCGTTGCAAAAAATTGAAATTTTCAGATCTTGTATGGTTTATGAACCTTAATATTCGTTATCAATATCAAGCTGATACCTCTACCCGTTCGTAATAAAAAGGGTCCTGACAGACGCACAACAAAGTGATCCTATAAGGGTTCCTTTTTTTTCATTTTGAGGTACGGAACCCTAAAAGTAACAATCCAAGTCCGCATTGAATCGCAACTAGCACGTGAGTGACGTCAGGCGCGAGACATTCGCTCGCGAGGTCATTAACCCCAAATGCCCCAACGTTGTTGCGATCGCGCCGCGCGGTTACTTGCTTTACGGTAATGGCCACAATTTATTTATTATCGTAAAGATACGATATTTATCTTTTTGAGAAGGTGATGAAACGTGCTTTAATGTTAACAATGAAAAGTTACTCTAAATAATGTCATTTTGCAGTTACTCTGGTTTTTATTTTAATCATTGTGCGAAAAAATAAAAAATAAATCATGTTTTTGTCAATATTTTAAAAACAGCAAAATAAAATTAGTAGGTTTCAAATGAGCAATCGTAGACAATTATATAATCTTTCAAATGACATATCAAGCAACGAAATTCATGCAATAGAACTCGAGAAATAAAGAAAAACTTGTTACGGTCGGCCGCCATCTGTGTGACGTCACAGCTATGCCTGTCCCCACCTTCTCCTCTTAAGACTGTCAGTTCCGTATTTTATAGATCACAAGGAACACGTACATACCAGTCTTAGGTATTTAGAAGAGAGGACTACGAAAATCGTGAAGGAGACGAAATATTAAATATTTTCCTATAAACTATTCAACCTGATACCTCTTCTCGTTCGTGAGAAGAAGGGTCTTGACAGACAGACAGACAGATGGACAACAAAGTGATCTTATAAGGGTTCCGTTTTTTTATTTTGAGGTACGGAACCCTAAAAAAATGTAAGTCACTTCGGTGTGGTCAGTGCTCGGGCGTCCAAATCACTTTCATAAATTAAGGTTGCGTTCCGAATCGGGTAGAAATTACCCTGACAGCAGGATAGCTTTATATGACGTCCATCGGTGTGGTCGAGACAGACTGCTGTCAAATGTTAACTATTACCGTTTTGGAACTCACTCTAAAGCTGTGAAGCTAAGGAAAGTGACAAACTACAGCAACATAGTCCGTCTCTCCACTTGCTTTTGTTTGTGTAGATACTAGGTTTGTACTAAAAGAAATGTGGAGAGGCGCGATGTTTTACAATAGTTTATTAGTATATTTTTGAAAAAGTATTGTTAAAAATATAATACATTTAAAATCATATATTTTTACCTCACACAATCAGAATGTAAAAGAAATGTGGAGAGGCGCGTTGTGTTACAATAGTTTATTAGTATATTTAAAAAATATATATTTTGTTAAAAATATAATACATTTAAAATCATATATTTTTACCTCACACAATCAGAATGTGATGAAATATGGCCACCTTTTCAAGAACTTACGAAGCCCATTGTTTGCACTTTCTTAGATAACACAGAAGTATTTACTAACACACACACTTACCGTAAATACACACACACACAACACACACCCACACTTTCTGTAAATTGTTTTTATTATACTGAATTTGGTTTTGTATTTTTTGTTCAAATCAAGGCTCAGATAGTAAAGTTTTAAGAAACATCTTCCGAATACTGGTTTTTTTACTTTCCATAGAACTTGATCACCTTACATATTTTGTATGGAAAGTAAAAGAAATATTTCTCGTGTTTCGATCTGTATGCTGTGGGGAACGTTAACACAGTGTTTTGAATCAAGGGTTCTAGTTTTCGGAACATATCTTTTTACCCTCTACAGTGTAGTTTTGTGTGCATTTCAGGATACTTTCAGTGGCGGTGCGCCTGACCGGATTTGATGCGAGGGCCGCCTCTTGTACTGAACAGCGAGCCCCTCCCCGCACCCCCCTTACCTCCATCCCCACCCCCGCTGAGACAACAGACTACCGACAGAGACAACAAATAATAAGTTAACATAATAAAAAAAGTATAATTGTGAACGGGTTACCGATGATTCGAATTTCAGTGCGGAAATGAAGCAAAGAATTCTTAAGCTGGTCTTGTAGAAAGTGTCATAATTTTTATCGGTATGTGTAAAAGTTCGTAAAGTAGACTTTTAAAAAGTCTCAAAATTACCAGTATGTATATTTCATCTGCACTGAAAATAAATAAAAAGACCGTATGAAGTTTCCAGTATTGATATTGTTATGGATTATCGTGGCATATTTTACCGCCACGCAGAATGCCTAGCTTACTCAACTGTGAGACTACGAGAAGGTAAGCACAAGTCTAATACTGAACTAAATTGTTAATATTATTACTATAAAACATACAACATGTGCACCATAAGATGCACCCGCGAGACTTAGAGATCAGCTAGCCTAACACATATAACATGTGCACCATAAGATGCACTCGCGTGGTATCATGTGGCATATTTTATCGATTCAGGCTGGAACTTTGTGGTCTTATAAATTATTAAAGGTTTAGTTTAATGATGCTTGCTTTTAGGTTAAAAGTATCTTCGTACGTTCAACGTACTTATAAATTGTAAAATTAGACACTGACCCTGTTATATTTCGTATAAAATGTGTAATTGGCAAATATACATTGTGTATGTATAATATGACACTTTGTATACTAAATGTGATGACATTTAATACTTAGTATACAATGTGTATAATTTTGTAAACAATAATTTACATAGCGTATACTGCACGCAATATACGGTAAAGTCCAAAATTGTAAGCGTTAAACGTTAAAAATATTTCATGGCTTTAAGCTAAATCTGTGATCATCTTGGTTGGTGAATGACGTAAAAAAAAATATTTTCAGCAAGCATTGCCAAACAATCTCCAAATCGTCGGTAGCCCTCTAAATGACATTGGAAAACTTTATTTTCAACCTAATCTTGTGTACATAGTATTTTATATATACGTATGTATAGACGCCACAGAGATTATTCACATGCGAGAACTATCGTCATCTCGTTCGCACTTGTAAGTAGTATGTATTATTCTTTGAACAACGCTTTTTCTCATAAAATTTCACGGTATATGCGAGCAGAGTAGAGATATGCTTTGTCTGCGAGAGTGAGCGAGACAGAGGTTGTTCGCTGTGAATTATACCGTCAGTTGCATGAAGCTGTTTTTTAGTTAAAACTATGGAATAAAACTGTTTTTGTATGTTTTGGTGACATAGAATGAGTCAGCATTAACAAAGTGTTAACTAGCTAAAGAATAACTTTTATTGTGCAATTGGCTGGTAGTGTGGTGTGATATGATTTAGTGCGTGCGTGGCTTCGGCGCGCCTACCTATAAGTATTGTGATAACTGGTAAAAAAAAACATTTATTGTTTTACTGTTCTAATTAATGCAAGATGTTTCATAATTTACAAAAAAATGGGGAAAGAGACTTACCTTAAGGTATCCCTTTCTCTATCCTACACGTCTTGTTAGAAAGAGACAGACATAGTGCTTTATTATTCTGTGTAAGTGATTTTCTCAATTATTTTCAAAATTAAGCGCTTAACTAACTTGCGTGCATTCGCACAGTTTTTTTTACATTTAAGAAAGTTCGCATAAATTTTAGTTACTTTTAATACTGACAATAATTTTAAGTTTACCTGACTACGGCTGAGCCGAAGGGGTTGCTGTAACCAGTAAGTTTATTTTTCGTTTTGTTTGAATTTAAAATTCGAACGATACGTAGCTAAGATAAATTCAGAAACATAAATTTGTTTGACGTCGAGTAGTCGGTTAAAAATCGCATAATATTCGGGACAAACGCGGGGAGGATTTTACGCGGGAAAAAAAATTGTATGTGGCCTTTCTTTATAAGAAAACAAAATCGTTCCAAATTGCAATCACATGTCACTTTAGTTTTGTCCGTAAAGCCCTTCTGAAATCGTGCATCTTTGACTTTAAGATGGCGGCTTTCAAAATGGCGGAAAAAATAATGTGATTATTTTTGTAATTTACGCCTCTAAGAGGACCGTTGATTATTTTTTCACATGAAATACTAACTTTTAGGCATTGAGCTTTATTTAAAAAATTTCGCCTGTATATTCTATATTCTAATATTTCTTTTAAAATCGACACGGTGACATGAATTTGATCGAATGGAATCACTTTAAAATTAAGTTATATTTTTTTTGTTCGCGCGAACAACTTTTTTATACACATTAGTCTTTTCAAAATTCTATGAGAACAATAGTCTCTAAAAAAAAAGGAAAATAATTAAAAAAATGGATGAGTACATCTTTGGTGTGGTCATCCCAAAACAATATGATTTGAAAAAAGAAATTAAATTTCACTTTTGTAGTTAGTAGGTGTATGTGTTTTTTAAATATGAATTATTTAAATATAGTTTTTTGTCTGTTTACACTAAGATACTGGCATGCAAAAATGTGTGTGAAGGAGATAGCTGCGTTCGAAGTCTCACTTCTCTTTAGTTTTCCAAATTTTGCAGTCTGCGGAATTTTTGATAAGTCAGCAACACTACGGCCTACGCGACGCGTGGTTTCGACGCAGCTTTCTTCCGTGATGTCATACACCGGGTGTTTACAGGGCGTGCTACATCGGCCGCTGTGACATGCCATTCGCTCCGGCAGTGTTACCAACGTTAAATATAAGAATATACCAGTGAAAGCAAAACTACCAGCTGTGATGCATAAAAATATATTTAATAAAATATTTTGGCAACACTGTTAAAACGAGGGAGGGCAACTCACAGCGACCACACTCGAATCATTTAGTTAAGTACCGCACAGCTGTGATAATATACTCGTAGACGTATGAACCGACAAAATTGAAACGATTTTCATACGTCGTGGGCCGGGCCGCAGTCGCATACATCATTTATTCGGTAGGTTTAAAATTGGTAATATTTGAAGTAGGCAACATTGATAGTAGCAAATTAAGGCCAAAAGACTCGAAACAGTTCTTTGAAAATTATGGAATTTATAAGCTTTTTAGAATTTAAAAACTCTTTGCGTAGGTGATTATTGGGATGAAGTTAAAATTGTTTGGTGTGTAATTGAATGTGGACCAACCAGAGATATTCCTGATGTTATATGCCGGATACTAACGAATTTAAAGTAAGAAAAGGAGTTGGATTTGTATGCATTCGTAATATTTTCAACTTCAACTTTTAGAAGAAAGCTTTTAGCAATTATTGCCAATAATTGGCGGCACTACTAGCGGTCGGCTGCTGCAACCAAACGTCAGCAGTGCCGCAAACCGCTCTTGGTTGCAGCAACTGGCTAACTTCTTTGCTCGCAGATTAATCACTTGGCGCGTAAACAGTTCAACATTATTGGCTATCTCCCGACCAATCGGAGCGAAGCATCCGTTATTCTTTATTTAAACGCGCCTCTTAGGGTAAAGTCAACCTATCACTGCCATTTAAAAGACGTTGCATATATTATTATCTGTGTATTTCCGCCTTTATGAATATAAGGAGTGTTATAGTATCAAGGCGATCGATAAAATGAATCATTGAAAAGGAAACTATTATTATGAGATATGGAAATAGCAATATATTAACAAATTTATAAACTTCATCCGATATATAAAATACAATATTATTTGTACTTTTTATTTGGTCAAATGAATTGCACGTTTTATCATGTACTAGCGGGGTATCCTAGGATAGCGACAACTGATCTTTTTACTAAGACAAGGAATATATCTCGCTACAGACTTTAGCCGAATGGGACAGAAAATAACCCTCTCTAAGATCATGTAGACACACGGTGTGCCTTAAAAGAAAAAGGCCGGACGCCGAAAGAAACAAAATTAAGCTCTTGTCTCCTTTCCCAATCAAATCAGCAATTTTTCTTTCTGGTACGAGCGAAAGGGAAGATGTCCAGCGCACTATATTCTTCTCTCTCTGCGATGTTTTATGTCGACGATCGCCTTGTTTTAACGACACTCCTAATGCGATTGCGGACGGCCCAACCGAGGATAGGTTAAGTTCGGTTATGTAAGCACCCTGTGTTATTATTATTCGAATTCTCGTTATGAGTTGGCTTTGGACTAAAATAAATCTTACTAGGGAAGTACTATTATGTGTATCGTACCATCTAACATACTGCCGTCAACAACAACAGCGGTCATCAGACCCAACGCTTACGTTTGCTGGAGTTCTGTAGGGAGCTCTCTGTTCTGCCGAAGACGTTTCATGAGATGTTATACTACTACAAGAGAAATCATTTTTTCTGTTTCAACGCAGTCTGCTCCCCAACCTAGGTATGAAGCAACTATAGTTGCTAAGTTGAACTCTAGTTCCACCTTTGTGTGACTATTATATAGGATGTAATGGACAAGTTTCTCAAAATTGAAATGGCATGATCGGTCATCGTAACTGAACAAATTTCAGTGAATAAAACTTACAAGAAAAAAAAATCGGCCTCCATACAAACTGTCTAATCAACTTTACAATTTTGTATGGGGACGTCGATTTTTATTTTCATTTCCCGAAAATTTTATTCACTAAAAGTTGTTCAGTTACGTTGACGGATCATACCATTTTATTTTTGGAAAACCGGTCCCTTTCACCCTTTATAAAGCGAAAACACGGCCTCGCGTGCATCGACATGCAGATTTAAATAGCAGGGGCAAATCATACATTATAATTTACTCCTTGACAACTTTCTACAGAGGCACAGAATTAAGTAATAGTACTATAATGTATAAATTATTATTCTGTAGAACGGACACACTCCGCCTCCCTTCCAATTTACCGCGCACCCCCGCTCTCACCCGCTCGCGAGATTCTCGTCGTACACCTGAGGGTCTTTTGTACTGAAGATGCGGGCATACGCGACCTTCCAATTTCAAATTTCAAATTAGCGCTCGATGTATGTAGTGTCTGGGGTGACAGAGTGATTTGTATTGGGGGGTATACAATTAGGTCACCATCTGATAAAAATCTTGGTTTTTCAAATAAGGAATCAAACGTAGATCAAGAAAACAAGTCCATAGCTAACTCAGTTCGGGATTGTAAGTGAGCGAGTGAGGTCGTGTTGTATATAAATATTGTGTGCTTGGCTGCGTGCGAACGCGGTGTAAGGGTCAGTGCTCACTGTCGGGCTGAAAACAGTTTTCGTGTAGGGTAGTTTGAAATTATATCTTTGTCTTTTTGCGAGACTTGATTGCAAGTTAATCTATTTGATTAATGAGTTCACCTAACGATTATACAAGGTGTTGTAAAAATACTCAGTAATATCTGAAATTCGGACTACTAAAATCGCAAAAAAAAACTTCATGAAACTTGATTTGATGTGATTTTATAGCGTAAATAAAATTCGGTTTGGTTTCTAAAAATCTAATTTCTAACTTACTTAAATTACAACATAGCTACCAAAACATAAAAAAAACAATGTTGCGCTTTGTGTTGCCAGCTCAGATATTACTTGGGTTGACTGGTGCGAATCTGTTACGCAGGGGTGAATTTACTAAGTTGGTTTGTTTAGAGTAACCCCCAGTCAATCGTGTTTTTACAACGGCCCTTATGTGTGTGACTCTAAGCAGCACGTTAGCACCCGAGTATTAAAATATGTGTTTTGAACTTCATGCCTCAGTTGGAGGCATGTGGCGTGGATGCCACGACATACATAACCTCGTAAATTGCTTTCAGTAAACCTAAATTGCCTAAAAATGGCGTGACTTTCTACTTATACTGAATACTAGCTTATCCCGCAACCTCGTCTGCATGTGTTTAGCTATCAAACAAAAAACTTTCATTAAAATCGTAGTTTTTGCGTGATATGACGACATACTCGAGACAAAAAAGTCAAAAAATCTGTCATTTGGATCTGGGGGAATCAAAGTAGCATAACGGGTTATTTTTTTATATATATCTTCAATGTCAAGCCCTTTGGTGTGGTTGGTAGTGAGCCTGCCTCTCACTCCATGGGTTGCGGGTTCGATCCCCGCCCAGGGCAAACATTTGTGTGATGAACACAAGTGTTTGTTTCGTGTCTGGGTGTTATTTATCTATTTATGTATGTATATCAGTCCCTGGTACCCATAGTACAGGCTTTGCCTAGTTTGGGATAAGATGACCATGTGTGAAATGTCCCTCAATCTTTATTTATTATTATTTATAATGTACAAACAAAATTTATTTACAGTTTTATTTTATTTACATATGAGGAATGTGTCATTAGCTAATCGGCAAACAACACAATCCGTGTAAATTTTAATACCTTAAATGGCAATATACTAAGAATGAATAAATTCCTAACGTGCAACCTTGAGGCACGCCGATTCTTAGACACGGTGCTCACTGAGTAGTTACACTTTGAGGCAAAATACGCCGTATGCTCGACTTGAGGCATGCAAGTCAAAACACCTTAGACACGAGAGCTGTTAGAATAGTAAGCAGCTTGTAGCTTCAGCTGCTAATTGTTTCGAAATGGTGGCGTTGAGTGGCAGCCATTTTTAATATAAGATAGGGTTTAGAAAGATATCCGCGCAAATTGAAACTGGATTGAGACCACGGAATTGGTAAATTTTCCCCAAGGATAGGTCGAAATACGAAAATGTTTTTATTTTTCATATATACATTGTCGCGAATGCAGTTTCTATGAGAAATCAAAAATCTTGTGTTTCGACTTGTTTTTTTTTTTGAAAAAGTTTTCATTTTCATGGTCTAAATTCACAGTTTTATATTTTGGAAGACGTTTTTTTTTTACACGAAATAGCTAAAAGCGACCCTATCTTTAGAATTCT
Organism: Athrips mouffetella; assembly: GCA_947532105.1. Taxonomy (NCBI): domain Eukaryota; kingdom Metazoa; phylum Arthropoda; class Insecta; order Lepidoptera; family Gelechiidae; genus Athrips; species Athrips mouffetella. The sequence continues at coordinate 13,592,999 of OX383981.1, read as the reverse complement.
CCCTGTTGTAAAAATGCTGGCAAATTAACACAGACTGTTCTTCTTATAAATAGTCACTAGATACTAAAAAGACGAAGATTCAAACGTACAGATGTCTCTTTCTCTCTAATGTTAGGACGAATAGTTCGATTCGATCTCCGCGCGTTATGTATTCATGCATTTTGTATAAGTACTAGTTTTAGTACCAGCCTTATTGCATAGATGGCGGTGGCTTGTCAGTCGCTGTCCTTTTTATTTTTAATCTGTGACGTCATACAACTTTAAATCGCATACATACAGTAGGTATATAAATACATGTATTATACATATTATTCCGAGTCATATTAGTGATAGAAGTTAAATATTGTGTTACTAAGGTAATATTTTTTTATGTATTTATCAGTTTGTTTTTTTTGACGTTCCTTTGCTTTTCCGCTCACGGACCAACTACCTAATCGCGAATATTGTAATACTGGTTTGTTACTGAGAAATAAGACCCATTATAAACAGAATTAAAGACCCTATATTTTGACGAAATAATAATAATAATATCGGTAAGTATTTATTTAATTATAACTAACTCATTTTTGTTATAATTCAGTAACAAATCAGTCAGCTGCTTATGTGACTTTGTAAAAAAATACTTCATTAGCCCGCTGTTAAATTTATTTGTTATTTTAGGGCGTAGCGCAGACGATCGACTTTCCACGGAACAATCTATTGCCTAGTAATAGTAATAATTGACGATTGTAGTGTAACTAGTGAATTCACTGGCGCCTGAGGTACTCAGTCTTTCGTTCTCAGCGTGCGCAAAGAACTTTTCTGTCTTATTAGCGTCAAAGCACGTCTACCACTTATTTACATTAAAAAATCTGTAGAAAATGTAAATTTTCGATCCTCACCATTATGTTCAATATTGTTCAGATAGTAAGTCGTCTGCGTTGCAAACGTTAAACGTCGTTTCTCTATTAATAATAATATTTTTTTAAAGTTAGTGTGTTCAACGCGAGCGATGTAAAATACAGCACGACATAACTTAGCATCGTTATATAAGTACGAATCAGGACGATCTTTGTTGCTATTGGCTCTTATTAAGTCCTGTCTAAGTTCTATTTTTGAATAAACCACTAGAAATTCGAAATTCGCACACAATTTAAATGTTTCCAAGGAGTTATAAAGTTGTGTCGCACTGTACTCGAGTTGAAAAATATGTAAAATACTTTAGCCCTAGCTCAGTCATAGAAATAAAAAAAAAACTGAGTCTCAATACACATAGAACATACAAAACAAAATAACGTAAAAATTCAACGATACAGTCCATTTTTATGAGTGTCTTATAATTACCAACTTGATTTGCTGCTCATATCCTTTAACGATCATCCAGGTTCACCGCAAAAAAAAACTTTGTAAAATAGAGGTATTTTTGCGCTTAGCTGGACCATAGACTAGATAATTGATAGAAAAAAAAAAACATCTTTCAGGCAACTTCAGTCAGCGCCATCTAGTTCTGTCCCAGTCCAAGTATCGGTTATAGTATGTTGCAGTACTCTCGTATTCTACGTCAATGGTTTGACTTTTTAAGGCTATTAAGTTGTTAATCGATAAGACACAATAATGGATATTAGATGCAGCCTAAAAATTTTATTCGATTAGGTTAGTTTATTTACAAAACACTTCTCCACGACCACATAAAGTTAAGTGGGTGACGTCCGTGAATATGTTACATAAGAGAAGAAAAAATAAATCTATATATAAAAAATATGGTTTGTTCTACGGTTTCATATGAAAACTAGTTGGAGTCGATTCTTTTTTCTACGGGACGAATGGCTCAACCGTGGCAAACGTTGAAAAAAAAAACATTCAAATGAAAATCGTTAAAACACCCAAAATATTCTGGGCGAGCTCGTTCTATCGTCGACCTCATTTCTGACCTCAGGGCTAGATCGTGGTCAAGACTAAGCCCATCGACAGTAAAAGAAATATTCCTACCACACTCAACGAATTACCGTCTTTTTATAGGTATGAAACTGTAGAATGAACAGCAAAAATCACTTTCTCTATAAAATAGTAACAAAAAAAAATAGAAATACCTTTGATCTTGGGCGGCGCGGCGTGTTGTTATTCATAAGTTAAGAGTATTTGTTTATGTGAATATTCACTACATGATTGGTAGTGTTGAATATTCACTACTTATTGGTGGATATTCATTCCCAGTTTAGTTCCTGCGTGTTTTCGGCGCGAGGGCCGCGCGATTCTTAGCCCGTGTTCCGTATCGTATCGCTTGACAGGTTGTATCTTTGGACTCGTAGTAAGACGCATGGCTTCAAAATAAAGTATGTCTAACGTCTATACGTAAGGCCTACTCAATTATTCTCTACGTCTGGACTAAATTTTTTTCATCGCACTTAGTCAACCACGTACTGGCTGGCTTTTTAAGATAAAGCTGGTTGTTCTGCCCACTGTTCATATTCTTTTTCTTGGCCTTCATTCTGACGCCAATTTTGTCTAAATCTTGTGCCAAAGAGTGGTGGATTGGTACCTTACTCGTGTTGATTGAACGTTGAAAACTGCCATCTGTTATTAATTTCCTGTACTAAACACAGAATATGTCATGCGCCTCACTACGACTAGTGGTTTAATTTTAAACAATCTAGGGTACAAATTGTAAAATAATTTCCATAGATGTTTAATAATACAGAGTTTATATTTAGAAAAGAAATAGATATTCCCCAAATGTTGAAAGCTATACACTCTTTTATCAACCAGGATAATTTAAGAGGTGGTTCTGCTCATGAAACAACAACTTTTCCCAAGGAACATAGGTCGAAATACGAAAAAAATTATTCTACTTCCCATACAAACTGCATTTGCTCATTTTGTATGGGAGGCCGATATATTTATGATCCTTGGGTAAAGGTGATAAGTATCATGATTCATGTTCAAAAGCTAAAATATATCATATCCTCTTAAAATATCCGGGCTAGTAAAAAATAAAGTTGTATATAAACTTGTGAGTATAAATATACTTTTGTATTTTGTTGTAAAGCTAGATATCGTGTGGTCATATGTCGGCAATAGACGATCTAGTGCATGGTTCGAGAGTCGCTATGGTTTTATTTCGAAACTCTTGGTTGGTCGGGCCGGTTTTTACTTATACGATGAAAATATATGCGAGGATATGAGGATACACAAACCCAGTTTGGAATTCGCTGAGCTCGCTTGAATTTGTTCCGCTCAGATTATAAAAAATTTATTGTACTTTATGTCATCCACACATCGTTGGCATTTTTTAATCCATCTTATATTTCGGTAAAGCTTTTAACTCTTCCTGTATGCATTTTTACTCTTCCTGTAAATTTTCTTGGGTTTCTGAGTAAACTACGAACGCATCGTCAACAAAGCTGATTAGTCACCGGTCCGTGCATCGTTGTATGAGGTAGAGTCCGCGTGTTGTTTGCTCGTGATCTGCCTCCTGTGATATCCCGCGCGATCCTCGCGCCCTTTTCGCTTCGATTATACCATTTACTTCAATGCCATCTAGTTATGCATCTAAACTATTCTCAGTGATACAGTAACGCCATCTATTTGTTTGTATCATTACTTTTAGAAGTGCTTGCAGAATTCTGCAGAATCTGAATTAGACAATGGAACTACATTCAGTGGGGATTAAAAAGTGTGATGTGTAAGGAATTATCGTCTTTAACTTGCTTTTGCTTGGTTTTAAGATTATGTTTCCTATTTTGATTCCTAGTTATCGTAGGGTTGCTAATCATAAGAAAGCTATATAGTCTATAAGCTATTTTGTTGTCGTCATAGCTAAGGATATAGATGTAATATAATGCTAAGACATAGATAAGATTAACCCCATTCCTCTTAACGTAAAACGTAATATTCTGGATATGTGGCAACCCTACTGTTGTGAGTGTTTTTGGTCGGTAGAGACCTTTTGCTATCGCAGTTTGGTATAATAATATGATAGTCAATTATTATAGTATACATCTTGAAATGCAATTTTGACGTCAACCTAGATAAATGTAGATATTTTAAGTTCTATTTTGAAGTCGTAATTTTTTTAGGTACTATGGCATTGAGAAGCTTGTCGGCCGCAAATTTATTTAAATTACTTCTTATTACTTTTGTTGTATCGTTTGTTTAGGGTTTGACGTCATTCTTGCCCTCGCGCCGCCCTGGACAAAAAAAATAGTTCATTAAAATACGAAACGATTCAACTGCAACTTAAAAAAGAGTTATAGTAGTATGTTAGTTTTAATTATATTTCTGATATTAATTGATGTTTTGCTAAAGATGATTTATCGTGTTACGTTTGAGCGCGGACGCAGCGCGCGCGCTGTCGCGACCAGCGGTGTTCTATTTTTAAAATCTGTCAAGTGTCAACTAATAACAGGCTGATCAAAATCGAATTTTCAAAATAGAATGCTGGTCAAAATGCTTGTCTTATAGGCCTAACTGAATGCTGTTAAATACCTACGTTACTGAGGCATGCATGCAAGCTTACGCGACTTTACCATCGCGGCAAATTGTTCTGCACACGTTCGTGTGCTCACTGTCCGAAAAAAACGCTGCAGTAGCATCGCATCTTAACGAAAAAACAAAAATTATATATATTTTTATTATTTCGTTAAGATTTACCAAACCGCCAGCTGTACAAAAAACTTAACCTCAAAATTTCATAATATAAAATTACATGTAAGCAATACCACAGTACCTGAAAACGGAAAAAAGTATAAAATGTATATGAAAAATGTAATAGTACGGAAATAGTGGTTGAACATGTAGTGAAATCCATTCGCTACTACAAAAAGCACTTTGGGAAATAGTTCAACGTAGTTGATTATAGATGCCGTTCATTATAATAGCGATAGCAAGGCGATAGTGTATGAATCTTAAATTTCACAGCATCAAATTAGTAGATGCATGAAACTTTTTGTAGTAGCGCCAAGGTTTCGCTAAAGCAAACTTAGTACCGGCGGTGCAAGCGGACAGAAGGACTACGGTTGACGATATATGATTGTTTTTTATTTTTGTTTTCGATTATTTTTTTTAAGAATCTGCAAAGCGTCCAGTTGATACATAGTAAGCTCCGCGTAACAACCATAAGCTTTGATAAAATGTCAAAAATATCAATAAACGGTTGTTGTGTGGGGCTTTCTAGAAAGATTGAAAACATAAGTGTATTTGCAAAACTCACTTGACTTCATTGTTAACAAAAATTACTGTTTACAAGCTTCAGAATTTCGGTGGTAACGTTGATATAGTTAAGTAAGTATGGGCTAGAGTGAAAGGTTGAAGGGAACACGACAAATTCGCTAAGGTAAAAGATGTGAAACCTGACCAAAACATGTTTTGAAGCATCGAACATCTAAGACTTGACTGTACATCATATTCAGATTATAGAAAAGAAACATGGTTTCATGCATTGGTCAGGGTTATATGTTTGCATAGGACGTGCCATAACACGTATTGATGCAGAAGTCAGATTACAGATGGCAGTACTGTTCAGTACTGCTAACTGTAATACTGAATTGGCGCGGCGCTTTCTTTGCGCGGGGTGTTTGATATTGTATTTTGGTTAAGATCCTTTGTAATTACGTCCAGGATTAAGACAGCTTCAATTTATTAGAGGGTGAATGAAGGACGTTACATCTTTCTAATTTTGTTTGTAAGTGATAAGTATGAGTAAGGACATAAGCGCCCTCTGGGGCTGATTCGTGATGTCGCAAGATCACGCCACGAGAAGTGCCGATATCATGGAAGCGATGAGGTGAATAAAATACTGCCAATCGATTGTAGTTATTAATAATGGTAAATGATTTGTAGAGTTAACAATTTCGAAATATTGTGTCCTAAATATTTCATATTTTATGTATAGTATTGATATGAAGGTGGTTGGTTTTGTTCGAATATTCTAGGTTAATCTTGTCTTAGTGCTACTCTATCGGTGAAGCTAATTATGATCAGTAGCGCAATCTACACGTAAAATAACAGCAGTACACGTAACAAAAAATGTTTGAACATAACCAGGCGCCATGTAAATGTTTTCCTTAGGGTGAGACGATGGATACAAACTGTGTTCTGTAGTGTACCGAGCGGACAGGGGTTGTCTAGATAGGTTTGCACTTTCCGCGCGCCATTGCGTGCCGCCATCTTGTCGACGTGCGGCGCGAAATGGCGAATGGAGTTTAGGTGGAGTTAAGTTGTAAAAAAAAATAGATTGCAATATAAAATGTGGTGTTAGGTTAAGATGGCATATTGGGTGTTGTGTATGGAGAGGGTACTAGCGCGTCGGATTAAGATTTTTCTCAATTCTTTCGTGTAAATGAGAACGAGAGTTCTAAATTCAAGCTTCTTTAAGAGTAGAGCTCTAGATAGATTTGAAATTTTAATGTTTAGGCGCCCAATATGTAGTGAGAGACGTGCTAGGGGTTGATGTAATCTGCGGGAACGGTTGGACTGAGACGGGCTCATGTGATGAGGATAAAATCTTTTAGACTTCTTTGTAATTTCTAAATTCGTGTGTAACACGCTCCCTTCTTGAGACTGGTTCGGTGTATCAAAGAAATTGGCGATCTATTGCCGTCTCGATCTTCTTTGAAAAAGGAGATAATTGTTTGTGAAACAAAAGCAAGTCTTGTAAGCTAAGCTTAACTAAAATGCGGGAACTGGTCTAAAATGAGATCGCTGATTTCTAAGCGCGTTTTATGTAGTATTCGCAACCGATAATTTACTACTTTATGTCATTCTGGCTGTTGATAACTAGATGCATCTGCCATCTATTGGGAACCCGTCAAAATTATCTGTTGCGTATATTGAACAAAACGCGCTTGTGAGATTTTGTATCCAAAGATTGTATGAGTGATTTTGTACTTCCTATAGGTTTATTATAAGTACCTACTAGTATTTTATATATTTACTTACCTGTTATTTTTCTATTGGTTAAAACTAGTTGGTATCGATATTTGGAACATTGAAAGATCTCCAAAGACGAATTAGTGAAATAGGTACTGACGTTTTTATATCTATTTGTATACCCAAAATCGTGGCAGATAAAGATGTAACTATAATCGAATGATATTGTAACATCGAATGATATTTCGATATGTGAGGCTATCTGTCATGTTTCTTATTGTATTCTTATATGGAATGTTGGTAAACTGTGCCCGTTTAAAAAATGTATTTAAATTGCAAAGCAATTAATGAATATCGTACGGGCGCAGATGTTATATCGTATGGTTAGGAAGGCAGTGAAACTGCAATAAGGTGCTCGGTTGTACTTATGAAGGATATCATATTTCTTTTACATATTACTTTAAAAAATATACGACAAAAATTCGCCTATTTATTTTGTACACGCAATTTTTAATTAAGCCAAAATTGATTTGTGTCTTTAGTTATAGATTTTCTTTGAATGTATCTTTTCAAAACGTTTTGTATGTGAGCGCGACACGTTTCAAATCAACGCCATCTGTGAATCCATGTTGAGTATTCATTTTAACAAAATAGTTGAAGAGTGTTTCAATAGATGGCGCTATTTGACGTGTAGCGACGTTTGGAGCCGTCGTGATGTGATGTGGCGTGATTATGTGATGTTGTATGACGATGATGAATCGCTCGACATACACAAGGCGGAATATTGGTGCGCGACTGTGACGCGCGGTGTGCCGTAGGAGAGTTTTACGATAAATGGTGAAAAAAATAAAGAAATTACAAAAAAAAAATTGCGTTGTTTGTTTAAATGATAATACCGGGTTATTTTTAAGCCCGTGGTAAAATTTTTGTATGTTACTTAGAATATTAACCTAGGAGGCAATTCTTGAATATAAAATATGGGCTTACTCTAGACCTCGATCTAGTCTTGACGACAGATATGACGTCGACAATGGCACGAGCTTGCCTAAAAGAAGCCTATTCGCTCGCGAATTGAATAGATTCGGGTTATATGAGCAGAGAATTTCACTCTTTGGTCGTGCACATTATTATAAAAGATGTTTCAAAGCGCTTTGTGGGAATGTGTGGAATATCAACCAATGGGTGATATCCTGCATCTGGACTCCCGATGGTAGAAGGGATGATGACTGAAATAATGAAATATAAAAATTAACAATCACCTGTATTCTTTTGAGAAGAAAAAGCAGTGATTTTGAATTTTTTGAGTGTCATTTTACCCATGCCCACCCGGTGGTATTTAAGAATACGCTCCATCTCCCAAACAGACTCAAGTTTAAACAGAGAACGTTTTGGTCCTTCATGCAAGTTATTTTGCCGCAGTGAGGTTTTTATGAGAAAACTTAAAATAATCGTTTCTCTGTTCATGTTTTTTCGGGAAAGTTTGAGATTTGTTTTCTAAGAAACACAAAAAAATTTGCTACGAGTCCAAAAATTTTCCGATAAACCTGTCAGAAATGGTAGAAATCCATTGACGTAAGAAAAACGCTGCGCTGGCGTAGTTTCCAAAATCTTTGTAGAAATGATACATTTTCTCTCTTGTACCCAAAAGTAAAAAATCTTATTCTTACTTTGACAGCTCTCAAATTATCTTTCTATTTACTACTTGCACCAATTAACAACGTAAATTCTCAGACAGCTTAAGCCTGTCCTGCAGAGGACGTTTGGTGGTCAGCTTCCACTACTATAAAACACAATAACAGCCAGTACAGTAAAGAAGAGTTCGAAATTTTAATCTCAGAGATCCTCCCGACGCATAATGTCACGTTCGCAAAATGTCACTTTCTCAAAATGTCACGTTCGCAAAATGTCACGTTCGCACAATGTCACGATTAAGTGTGACATTTTGCGAACGTGACATTCTGCAAACGTGACATTTTGCTATAGTGAACCCTAGTGTGACATTTTGCGAACGTGACATTATTTGTCGGGAGGTCAGAGATATGTCCAACTTTTTACTGTACAAAAAAATTCATAAAAAATGTTAAATATTAATATTTTGGAAATTGCCTCTGACGTTAGACATGACTATATTACGAGACATTTGGCGCATGTTTGGTATGTTTTGATATATTTTTGGAACCGGCATATGATCTCCTTTCATTTGATATCACACACGATAAGTTTCTAAACAAAAGAACTTCAAATCCCATACAAAAAAATTATGACGTCATAGCTGCCCCCACCCCGGGAGTATTTTTAAGAGCTGCCGGAAAAAAATATTATTGTAAAAAATTAAAGTACCTGTGTATACCAAACGGCAATCCTGTACATCGTTCTATTAATATGAGCTTTGTACAATACATTGCCAACTAGTTTCATGAGGTGTTATGATGATGAATGAAGATGACATGACACATGCTATAAGCTTTTTATGTAAGTAAACAAAATAGACATGGATTATTAGTTCAAAGCATGGACGAACAAGGACTGGCCATCCCCTTTTAGAAATGGTAACCCGGAAAAGTATAAAACTAGATGGCGCTTATAAATAGTCTGGGAAGTTATTATGATTTAGCAAGTATTCTGCTAAAAAAATAAATCAAATTTCAATGTTAGTTTTCCTTTATATTGATACTATGATTTTTGGCAGAATACTGTGTATACCATAATTAATTTCCAGATTATTTGAAAGCCCCATCTAGTTTCCATGAGTTTTATGCCTTTCCGGATTACGTTTGCTAGTATGGGGATTGTCAGTCTTATTATTATGCGTCCATGGTTCAAAGTATGTAAATTTTACCCAAAAATATTGAAAGATTATCTTAAAAGAAATCTAAGACCCTGTATAAAGTTATGAAACTGGAAAAGTCTCCTCATAGACTTGCATACTCAGATTTTAGTCTTGGCCAACCGTCTGCCAAACATCCTGTATACAAGTTGTAACTATCCATGGAGGATGTGATTCCGCCGATGAAACTGAACAACTTTTCCTACAGAACAAAGGTCGAAATACGAAAACAAAAATCTTGATATCCCACACATTCATCTTCATAATATTAGTGTGATAAATGTGATGTGATACCTACAGGAGGATCTAAATATTAAATTAGTGAAAAGTACGGACACGAGTAATTAAGTTTCCTCGTGTCCGTACTAGTCAGGACAGTAATACGGACACGAGGAAACTCCCCACAAAATGCACTATCAGCTTATTCAGTTTCTATGGGCGATTAATAGTACATTAAGATGCTAGTGCGCTGTTTTGCTCATTACACACTAGGCTCAGAAATTGCAGCCCGAGCCGCAGGCGAGGGCGTAATGGAGCCGAGAGTGTAATGGCAATGCGCACGTGCATCTTACGACGTTTTTCAACACATTTACGAGTAAAACTACAAAATTTTGCTAACCTTATGTCCACCATACGTCAGCCGGAACATTTTGTCGGCTGCATATGCTTGTGTTTTCCTTTGATTTTTACAACTTTCACAACTATATTTCGTGTATGAGTAGGTATTTTAGACGGTTTAGGAACAGTTTTTATTAGTAGAAGTCGACACTTTTAGAAATAATTACAAAAATAAAAATCCACAAACATTTGAAAAATGGCGCGCATTATTTCTTTTTCAGCTGGCACAGATTATATTATACGCGTATTTGAGAGGCATAGATTAAACTGCCAAACATCCTATTTCATTAACCTTGGAATATTTTTTTTAAATTGAATTCTCGTTAGGTAAATGACAAGTTTATTATTAATTAGTTAATTAATATAAATAATTTCATAAAATGATCATTCATTTATGACATTTTCTCGAAGTTAGCTTAATTTCTTGAAAATAAAAACTTCTTGCTCCTGTCCGAGATGAAGAAAATCAAAAATAAAACACTAGTGCTGTAATGTAATGAAAAAACACGGGTGTTTAATAAGCTGTATTATGAACCTCAATACAGTGCAATACAGTGCAAAATGTGTTGAAAACATATTTTTTCATATTTCGACCTATCTTCCTTAGGGAAAGTTCAGTTCAGTTCTATTTATTTATTTGGCGAACAAAACAGGTAACAACCGATACAAGGTAAAGTACAGATTACAATATTATAACATTCTATAACTAGGTTGAAACCCTATGTTCACACATCAAGACCAAAATACTTACGATGCAGTGAAAATCATATTAGTTTCTCATTATGTACTAGAATTGTTTAAAATTAACTAAGTGCGGAACCAATTATTACAATAAAATATTATACCTATGGGTTGTAGATCATGTGAGGACACTTGACAGTATTTTAAAAGTGTTGGGACGAGAGTCGAATAGGTCTAATTTATTATTTTCGTGAGACAGCTCGTTATATAGGTAGTCGGCACATTCTAACAATTGGGTTATAATACGAAGTGTTTTTGCTGTAGGTTTGAAGCAAGAAGGTTCTGGGTTTTCGAAGATTGTAAGCGGTATTGTTTGTGGATATTTAAACTAGATAAGAGAGGCGGGGAATCAAGTAGCGCATGTACGATTTTGTGTAAATAGATCAAATCTGAGTGTTTGCGCCTGCCGCCTTAGCACGCTGCCCGAGAGAAAATATATCTCGGAGAAATGTCACTTTATTTGAGGAATTAATGTCCTCTAATCTGTCACTTTCAAGCGCGAAGAAATGTCAGTGGAGGAAAAAGTTTAGCAAATTTACAAATTACGTTTTTGATATTTTAGACAGAGATATGTATCTTTATACATTAATATACATGTAGCCATCCTTGTCTTTCAAAATGTGTCGCACTGCTCGGCTGTCAAAAAACATGACTATGCTTAAAATCTTTAATCTATGGGCCTAAGTAGATAAACTGACAACTGGAGCGTGCTAAGCCGGCTGGTGTAAAGAGGTACGACATTATGTTCAGCTTAACATCCTTCAGGATTGGTATATATACCCTTTTTGTTACACCGTGCATATAATTTAAATTTAAAAAATAATTTGTTTTCAAGAATAACTCAATTTACAATACAATTGGTAGGTACTCACCAGTGCCTATTTTATGATCTTGATCAACCAAGCGCAGACGCGACGGACAAAGAACGTATAAAATAAGTGAAATGGTCTTGACCCTTTACTTTCCTTCGGGTACAAAACCACAAAAAGAAAGTCCACACCAAGAATAATTAATGCTCAAACTGAGCTAAGAGTCCATAAAAATTGAAGAAATTCTTTAATAAGCAGATAGAAGTGAGTGCAGATCAAAGAGACTTAAAAGTACTCGTAACCCCTGGTTATTGGAAAATATGCATGCGGTTCGATAAGCAAATAAAAACAAAATGACGAAGAAACTTCGTAAATAAAATTTAAATAATATTATGCTATTCTATCTTACTTGTATGTACTAGTCCGGTCCCTTATAGTCTTATATCGCCAAATTGCACCAAATTTTTTCCAGGTACTAGTTAGGTACATAGCTTCCAATTTTTGATAGTAGCCAATTCTTGAATTTTCTATGGAAATTTTTTGAAATTCAAGAATTGGCTCCTATCAAAAATTGAGAGCTATGTACCTAAATAAATTTGGTGAAATTGTAAGGCGTGTCTACGTGAAACAGCTAACTGACCGCACTACTAGTCTCATTGGAAATAGGATATTATAATCCGCGAGTAATTTTTGTTACATGAACTTAATCAGCCAATGAGATTAGTAGTGTCGTGGGAAAGGAAAATTGCCAATGCCATAAAAAAAATATACTTCAGTTCTTAGTCTATTAAAACAGTTATTTGAAGCACTCCACACATTTCTATTTGTCAGCGTTTTAGGCTGGAGGCGACGCACTCCCGCGCCGACGACGACCAGTCGTTCCACCATTCCTCTACCGGTTACGTAATAATTAGGATAATTAATTCTGGACCGTTACAGGAAGTTTTCGAGAGATTAGACAGATTTGGTATCACGTCGGGGTCACTAATGTTGTTGAACTGATATTGTGTGGTAGGTATATTGTATTATTATTATATTGACTCTACTGTAATTTATCAGAAGGATATGTTCAGTCTAGTGCATTACGTGATATGGAATGAAAGTCACTTTTACGACTATAAGGTTATATTGTCAATTCACACACAGATCGATCACTTGTTACAGAATTAATTATCCTAATTATTACGTAACCGGTAGAGGAATGGTGGAATGACAAGGTAGCGATGTGCCCGCTACGCGGTGAGGGAACGACTGGTCGTCGTCGGCGCGGGAGTGCGTCGCATCCAGCCTAAAACGCTGACAAATAGAAATGTGTCACCACACACTCTTAAAGCCATGCCATCCCTCCATTTGTATCTCGGCCAATCGTTAAATTGGGCCGATCGAGATCTGTCTGGGCACATCATGATACGCCGGCATTTCTTCATTTGCCTGTCTAATACTCGTACCCTCCATATCCTTCATAGCATAACGTTTAACGATTTGCGCGGCCATGCTTGGGCAAATCGATTCTGTCAGGTGACCAACCTTAACGTAACGTAAGCGCCCAGCCATATCTCGATGTGCCCAGGCATATCTCGATGTGCCCAGGCATATCTCGATGTGGCCAAGTGACAGTAGGGCAAATCGACAAATAAGTTTCTTTCATCGATCTGTCCAATTTTTTATTAGGCACATCTTGAAATAATTGGCCAGATGTCGAAATATCGGCACATCGTGATCTGCCCAGGCAGATCTTGATCGGCCCAGTTCCACTATTGGCCCACGACATATCTATAACAGAACCTACTAAGACTTTATGTTTATATAAGATCTGGAATTTGTATTGTGTAAGTATCTTTGCACCGAGACGGGGCCGCTCACGATGGGCCTTATCAGGAAGCTCAAATTCACCCAAAGGGCTATTCTCGGAGTCTCTCTGCGCGATCGAATTAGAAATGAGGAAATCCGTAGAAGAACTAAAGTAACTGACATAGCCTAAGAATCGCTAAACTAAAGTGGCAGTGGGCAGGGCACATCGCAAGAAGAACTGATGGCCGATGGGGCGTAAGGGTTCTAGAGTGGCGTGGCGACGACGTACAGGAAGACCTAGGGGTTGGCAGGTGGACCCCCCACAAGGTGTACCAAGGATCTGGTGAAGGTCGCGGGAAGCCGCTGTATGCGAGCAGCGCAGGACCGGTTGTCATGGTCGAGATCTTTATTTAGGGGAGGCCTATGTCCAGCAGTGGACGTCTTTCGGCTGATATGATGATGAAGTATCTTTGCAAATAAACGTTTCTATTCTATTCTATCAGTAATCTGTGACTTTGAATTTTTCTAGTTAAGTATATTTTATCAGCCTCTGATATTCAGGAACGAAAGAAGAGTCCCAGAGCGGTACTTTGCACCCTCCGCATACATTACGCTTCCTGAGTTTACGCTTTTGCATAAACGTGAAAAGTGGACGCTTTTCTGTTGTATTTTATTATTTTGTGCCTTTGAATCAAAGAGTTTTTGAATGGGGGGTGCTTTTGAGAAATGTTTCATATTACCATAAGTTTTTTCGTTTTTCTTACGTTTGATGAATAAGGGGTGTTAAGTCGTATTTTCCAAGCAGATACAAGGTGTTTTGATATGCCGATAAATTATTAACCTTGTTTCAAATCGGATAAATAAGACGTGATATAAAGCTATCCTGCTGTCAGGGTAATTTCTCGCCGTTTTGAAACGCGGCCCAGGTAAATTCATATTTATTTGCTTTCAAATAGGCATAGCTAGCAAATACTGGCATAATAATTATATAAATGAAATAATTAAATTGTTATACATTCCATCTCCCAAATTATAATAATAATGAAATGCTTATAAAATAAATAATTCTATATCAGTTCAAATGTAATGTAACGTTATATCTTCTGTCTTGCCCCTCCGCACGGCGGCGATATTTGGCCAATGCATGCAAGCTAAAAATAATCAAAGAAGCTTTAACCCTTCTAAACTCTTTGGATGCATCTGCAGTCATAAGTAAATGAATTTACAAATTAATTGTCAGCGGTGTCTTTCGTAACGTTTGCTTTATTTGCACCAAAACAAGCCAATGCCGACGTAAATCCTATCCTATCTTACTAATATAATATAATAATAATATAATATTATAATATTATAATAATATTAATATTATAAACGCGAAAGTTTGTAAGTATGTATGGATGTTTGTTACTCTTTCACGTAAAAACTACTGAATGGATTTTAATGAAACTTTACAATAATATAGCTTATACATCAGAATAAAATATAGGTTACAATTTATCCTGCGCAGACGAAGTCGCGGGCACCATCTAGTAAAGTATATTTCTATAACAATTTTCCTCAAATTCATTGAAACCTATCGTCATGGATCTTCGAACAAGTGATTGCGAATATCAAAGCAAGACCGCCTGTCCTCTTGATATTCGTCGAAGCGTGCACCCTTCGACCTTTCGTGCTTATGACAAATGAACGAATATAACGAGTCTTATTTAAATGAAATCCAGGATATTTTGAAAAGCAGAGAAACATTATAATTGCTCAAATGGTATGTTTTAATAACAACTCTGAAGGATGTAAATCTAGCCACGAAACTGAACAACTTTTCCCAAGTACACAAAAAAAATACAAAATACCTATAGGGTAACTTTTAATTAGTTCTTGATAGCAAAAGATATGCATCTACTCATGATATTGAACAAGTTTTCCCAAGGAACATAGGTCGAAATACGAAAAACCAAATTTGACCTCCCATACAAAATGCGCTATCAGCTGATGCAGTTTCTATGGGAGGTCAAAACTTGATTTTCGTATTTCGATCTATGTTCCTTGGGGAAAGTTGTTCAGTATCATGAGTATATTCATACATTTCTCTATCAAGAACTAATTAAAAGTCACCCTATATACCTACACCGTGGGCCCGAGTAACCCGAAAGACTTTAACCAGGTATTCCTGACGATGATATAAGTAAATAATGTTAGGTAAGTAAATAATATAAGCCAGTGTGAAGTTAGCAGAAAAAGGACGAATTTTATAAACCGACCAAGTTACATACATACATATATAACATCACGCCTCTTTCCCATCGGGGTAGACAGAGACCACAGTCCTCCACCTGCTACGATCTTGACATACTTCACTTGCTTCCTGTACTTTCATCAATCCTTTCATACATGCTTGAGGAGGTCAAATTTCAAAAATGCGAAAACTGCCTTAATTGGGCTCGATGGTAAAAAGCTAAAAATAATGTAAGGTTAGTAAGGAAAATCACATTTACAAAATTTAAATGAAATAAAATTTATATTTATATTTTACATTTCTTCTTCTTCTTTAATTTAAGAGCTTGGCTCTTGTCGATGGAGTAACTTCCAGTCCTCACGTTGTATCGCGAGCTGCTTTACCTCCTGAAACGACACGACATTGACCTTTTCTTTAATCTGGTCAAAGTAGCTTCTCCTAGGTCTTCCTCGTCCCCTCTTTCCTTCAATCTTTCCTTCCATTATGTTTCGCAGGAAATTGTCGTGCCGTATCAGGTGACCTATCATTTTTCCTCTTCGGTTATCTATTGTTTTTAGTAAACTTCTTTTCTCTTTGACTATTTCTAGCACCTCCTCGTTTCTTTTCTTTTCCGTCCAGCTAATTCTTTCCATTCTCCTCCAGCACCACATCTCAAATGCTTCCAGCCTTTCTCTATCTCTTTGTGTCAGTGTCCATGTCTCACTTCCGTACAATACAATGCTCCATATGTACACCTTGATTAAGCGCTTTTTTACCTTTTTAGATATTTTGGCCTTCAGGAGGTGTTTCTTGTTATTAAAGGCTTTTTTAGCCATAGCTATTCTTTGAACGATATCTGGTGTACATCTGGAGTCACTGGTGATTAAGCTTCCTAAATATCTGAATTTATAAACCTGTTCTATTGTAACGTTATTCAGTTTGATTGGACAGTGATCTGGGGTATGTTTAGATGCTATAAGTGTTTTGGTCTTTCCAGTGTTTATTTTCAAACCAAATTGTAAGAAAGTTTTATCCATTTTTGTAAGAAGATCTTGCAGGTCTTGACTATTTTGAGCAACTGCTGCTATATCATCTGCAAACCTAATAAACTGAATTTTTTGCCCATTAATTTTAATTCCTCCGCTGTCTGAGTCTACTATTTCTTGTATGGCCTGCTCTATAAACACATTAAATATTAACGGTGATAGTGGACACCCCTGTCTTACACCTTGTCTTATCTTTGCCTTTTCCTTTTCCTCTCCGACTTCTATGATTGTTTCTTGTCCTTTGTAAAGTTCGTAAATAATTTTTCTATCTCTAGTCAACTCCTATTTCACGGAGAACTCTCATCATCTTCCTCCAATTTTACATTTATATAATTTTATTTTACAATCGATTAGTGACGTAGAATCACCCCTTAGAAGGAACGTCGTATTTTTTATACACCCTGTCTAAATTTATTAGGACTCTGTATAATTTGCGTACGCAAGACGTGGAGTGTTATTTTATTGTGGAGTGTTTGAGAACGTCGTATTCAATTTTTGAGAGCTTAATTTGATTGACCTGTCGTTTGTATGTGTGGGTGGGTAGATTTTTTTTGCCATTGTAATTTTTTTTTCTTTTGTGCAGTCTTGACGTGCGATATCCCCGGTGATATTCAAGAATTGGCTGCACCTCCAGTGTGATGATTGTGAAAGACTTCAAGAAATAATAGAAAATATTAGTTTCTGAAAAATATTGTATTCGACCAACAATGACAGACGAAGACACGGGCTACGTCATAAAAATATAAATTATGAAACTAGCAAAGATAGTAGGTATATGGTGTTACGATACCTAGAAGGATGCTATATCCATCATCCGATTCAAAATCCCTTTATCGCCTTTTACGACACCCACAAAAAGAGATGGTGAGGTACAGTTAAGCGCATGTCAAGTATGACACTCAGTTTAGCCAGAGCAGCATAGACGAGCTATTCCAGGCATTAATACTGCGAAAAGCTCCAATTTAGAAGTATATCTGCCTTACTGCTTTCGAATACTCGCCTGTTTTTGATCATTGTTCATCTCACTAACGAGAGATCCTTATAAATAGAGCCGACAAACAGACAGACAGACCCTTGGCACGTGCTCTTAGTGCTTGTAATAACTTCTGAAAGAGGTCTAGGGAGGTGAGTGTCTGTCTGTTTTTTTTTTATTCAGAAGATTTTTATTGTAAGGATTTTGAATAAATGAATTTCTCATTTCATAAATTACACCATTGTTACCTATTGCTATGGCATATTTAAATTTTGGTCTAATTTGTTAAAAACTTAATGCCTGTTTGTATACCCACCTATGGACTTTATCGTCTGAAATAAAAGAATTTTATTTATTTATTTATAAATATTAGGGAACAATTTAAAAAACCGGTCAAGTGCGAGTCGGACTCGCGCGCCGAGGGTTCCGATATACCTATAGTATTTTTGGAAGCAATAAAGTCCATTTTCAGGACCGCAAAACTAAATTTGTTTGTAAAGGTTTTTTGCAGATTTCTGAAAAACTGTGCAACTTAGAAAGATCGTTTTATTTTTGCTGTAAAGTTTACATAAACCTCTGTCAACTGTAATTAATTCAGATTTTCCCTTACTCAAACTTCGGAGATAAGGGGGGGGGAATGGTATTTTTTTTGACATTTTTCATCATAACTTGAAAACTAAGAAACTTAAAAAAATACAAAAATATATTTTAAAATGTACAAGTAAAGCCCTTTCATATGATACCCCACTCGACCTAGTAGCGACAATTTGAAATTTGGCCCCCTCTATTTTGGCCCCCTTTACATTAATAATCATACTTTTTTCAAAAAATTTTCATGTGCAATTAAGTTGGGCAACTATATTCTAAAACTATTCCAAATTTCAGCTCGATAGCGTAAGTGGTTGCTGAGATATAGAGGTGTGACAGACAGACGGACAGACAGAGCGGCACCATAAGGGTTCCTTTTTTTTACCATTTTGGTATCGGAACCCTAAAAAGTGATCTGATCCCAAATGAGGAAAGCATACTAGTAGAGATGTCTCCGAAATATGATAAGAACAGTGTTGATGAATTTCCTAATAAGTTGATCCACTTTCGAAAAATAATTAACTTATAGGAAATTCGATCCATAGTCCGTTAGAAAGAAAGAAAGAAAGAAAGAAAGAAAGAAAGAAAAAATTAGGTAAGGCTATGCTTAGGTTCTCCTTCGATCAACCGCCAGAAGAATTCGGTACAGTTTATTATTTTTCAAAAGTTGATTAACTTTCAACTTACGATTCCATGTCATTTTCCGGCAACACAAAAATCACCCCTCTTTCCCGTCGGGGTAGGCAAAGCTTTAACATTCTTCGTACGCTTACTGTCCTTGGTTTTGTCTAAAATATTATACATTTTCATGTAGTATTTTTGGCATAAATTGCAACAGTAAAGTGGTTACAAATGGAAAAAAATAATAATAATGTGGGTCACTGTAGGGTTCCGTAGTAAAAAAGGAACCCTTATAGTTTAGTCATGTCCGTCTGTCTGTCTGTCCGCGACTTAGTTCAAAGACCCTTTGTACTCATCATAACATCCCATGAAACGTCCACTACAGGACAGGAAGCTCCCTCCAGAATTCTAGCTTTTACTGAGAAAATTGTGGAGGGGAAGTACCATAGTCACCTCGCTTGTTAGCGTTACGGCTGGCACCATGGACCGCGATTGTAGGTGACCGCAGTAAGTAAGATAGTGTGATACACAGGAGGATGCTGCTGCCCATCCTCCAGTTAACCCTTTGTCGCCTCTTACGACACCCACGCGTATGTATGGGTTGGTACTATTCTTTGCCGGCACCACACGGGACCTTTGTACTAGAAAGCTGAAATTAATTACGTACCTATATAGGGTGACTTTTAATTAGTTCTTGATAGCAAAAGATATGCATGTACTGATGATACTGAACAACTTTTCCCAAGGAACATAGGTCGAAATACGAAAAACCAAATTTGACCTCCCATACAAAATGCGCTATCAGCTGATGCAGTTTCTATGGGAGGTCAAAACTTGATTTTCGTATTTCGACCTATGTTCCTTGGGGAAAGTTGTTCAGTATCATGAGTACATTCATACCCTTTTCTATCAAGAACTAATTAAAAGTCACCCTATATACATTACACCTTGTTGACTACGGAACCCTAAAATCTCCCATACAAAATGCGTGATCAGCTGATTCAGTTACTATGGGACGTCAATTTTTTTTTTACAAATTTCGACCTATGTTCCTTGAGGAAAGTTGTGCAGTTTTATGGGCAGAATCACATCCTTCATGGTTGATATACATACCCTTTCTTTTTTTTTTTTTTTTTTTAGTTTATTAAGGAACAAACAGTCTTTAAAAAACATTTAAAATTGAAACTAGAACTAAACAGACCTAGAGTCCCCTTTTGAAAAGAAAAACCTTCTGGTTGATATTTTTGCAACCCGTGCAATTCAAGAATTGGGCTCCTTCATTCTAATCAACTGAATATAATATAATTAATAGTAAACTATTAAACCAGCAATATTTTATAATGTGGCCCATTGATAGGCGTCCAAAAGAAAAATTTTGATGCGTCAAAAAATATAAGTATTGAAAAAATCATCATCATCATATCAGCCGAAAGACGTCCACTGCTGGACATAGGCCTAACCTAAAGATTTCCTACTCGCATAAAAAGAAATATCCAGTACAAAAAAGACATGAATTTTTAGAACTTCTTCGGCAGAAAATTTACTAAACTACAAATAATCACGGAACATACATGGGGGTAGGTTATGTATATACATATGTATGTATGTATGTATATATTCTTTATTGCATCACAAATGAAATGAGACAAATTACAAACGAGAATAGTACCTATGCAAAGGCGGACTTATCCCTAAATGGAATTTCTTCCAGCCAACCTTAGAGAGGCTAAACGAGTTGACAATATTTTTGCAGAATACCTACATATAAAGAATTGTTAATATTATTTACTAAGTACAACGGATAAATAAATAAATTAATGCATAAACACAAGAGATATATAATAATAGTAATATATATAATACCTATAAATAAATAAAATATATATGACAAACATATTATAATAAATATATAAAGTAATGAGATAAATACCAAAATATATAAATCAACTTGCTGCTCAAGTGTCAGTATTGTGACCCCAGAGTTTCCTCAGTGAACATTTGAACGCGGCTATGTTGGGTGACCTACTCACATTCTCAGGAAGCAGGTTCCACAGTCTAACCGCTTGAACGGAGAAGGAATTAGAGTAGACACGAGAAGAGTGACCAGGAAAGACGAGGGAGAGGTTGACTCAGGAGCGGAGATGGCCATCGGTGAGGGTGCGGAATTGAAACCTTTCTTTTAAGTAGAGAGGAGTAGCAGGATTAAAAAGGATGGTGTACAGGAAGGATAGGATGTGGATATTTCTGCGACATCTGATGGGAAGCCAGTTTAACTCGGTGCGAAACTCCGATACATGATCGAATTTTCGGAGACCAAAGATGTACCTAATGCAGACATTTTGGAGTCGATCAAGTTTGTCCAGAAGATCTGCATTGGCGTCAAGAAATGCTACATCGGCATAATCCAATAGCGGCAGAAGAAGGGATTGGGATAGCATTATCTTGGTTTGAAGAGGCAGAAAGTTCTGTAGGCGCTTAAGGGAGTGGAGGGAAGCAAATAGTTTGCGGCTAACTTCACCAATATGAGCTGACCAGGACAGGGTTCTATCCATAACGATGCCTAGGTTCTTAACATTGTTAGAGAAAGGAATTACTGTATTGTTGAAGACAACACTAGGCAACGAAATGTCAGCGAGCTTGGAGATGTAGTAGTGGTCGCCAATGATAATTGCTTGAGATTTTTCCGCGTTAATCAAGAGACCACGGCTGTTAGCCTAGGAAGCGATAGTATGCAGATCGGAGTTAATTAACTCAATTGTCTGTGAAAAGTTACCAAGAACGTCGGCAGAATAAATTTGCAGATCATCAGAATAGACGTGATAGGATGAAGAAATAGAGGTTGTGATGCCATTGATGAAGATCGAGAAAAGTAAGGGCGAGAGAATACTCCCTTGAGGTACACTCGCCGTAAGCGGACAGAATTGTGATAGGTGATCCACCCGCACCAGCTGTTTGCGATCGAATAAGTAGGATTTAAACCAAGATAATGCTAGAGGAGAGAGATTTAAGGAATTTAGCACCGCCAACAGAAGGTCATAGTCTACGGAGTTGAACGCACTGCTAAAGTCAAGAAGAACAAGAAGAGTTAGCTTGACAAGACCTTGACAAGGGCAGTGGTGGTGCTATGGCCTGGGCGGAAGCCGGATTGTAGAGGATTCAATAAGTTCGAACGGAGTAGGTGGGAGTATAGGCGACGATTTACGAAATATTCGAGGATTTTCGATAGGATGGGTAGTATGGAGATGGGTCTAAACTCAGAGAAGGTGTTGAGATTGGATTTTTTAGGGATGGGTATGACATGCGCGACTTTCCAAGGTGAGGGAAAAGAACCAGATGACAGCGAAAAGTTAAGGATTTCGGCGAGGATGGGAGCGAGCATGTGCTTGACAGGCGAGATCATCTCAAGACTAATACCATTATCTCCAACGGCTTTCGTCTTGATGCCGCTTATAATCTTGATAATCTCCGCCGCCGAAATCCTCCCGAAATCTAGAGGACTACCGGATGACGAAGAGAGAGTTGTAAGTAGTTCCAGCGTCGTCCGCTTCTTCGTAGCGTCCAATAATACTGGGGAAGAGCTGAAGTGTTTGTTTAGCGAGTTCAGGTCTAATGTTGTAGGAGTGTTGGGTTTAGGCTTGCCTGCACCCAGGGACCTTAACAACTTCCACAGCTTATCCCGGGGACAGCTATCAATGGTGGAATGGATGTATTTCCTACGTGCAGCCCTGATTGATTTGTTGCATAAGTTACGCAAAGTGATGTAGATTTCGCGATTACCGTCAGAGGGAGTAGGTCGTAACCTGATTTTGGCTCGGTCTCTTCTGGCCATCAAACATTTAAAGTCTTCTGACAGCCAGGGGGCAGGGAAGTGCCTCACCCGCACTGGTGTGGCAGGAGCGTGTTTGTCGTAGATAGACAAAAAAATGCTGTTAAAAGCCAAGACTTTTCCATCAATGTCTGGGTATATGGATACCCTTTACCATAAGGCATCGAAATTTTTCTTTTGAACGCCCGTGTAATCGGTTTCTCGAAAACGGCTGTAACAATTCCGATGAAATTTACTATTTACCATTTCGGGGGTAAAAATCGATCTAGCTAAGTCTTATGTCTGGGAAAATTCGTTTTCTCATTTTTTTTTTAGCATTTCATGAAAATTGCGCGTTTCAGAAACCCTACAGCGCCATCTGTTATTGGACTTTGGTTAAGATCATACAGAGCAAAGCTCGGTTGCCCAGTTACTATGACACTACGGACAATTTGCCTGCTCTTAAAAAAATATACAGTCGAATAGAGAACCTCCTCCTTTTGAAGTCGGTTAAAAAGAAGATGCTTCGCTCTATTTGCTGAGAAATCAATTTTAGCTACGACGTAGACGGGTGCTCGTAGCTAATAGCTACGTACGTAGCTTAGCTCTACGACGTTTGAAGTGGTAATTAACGTCAAGTCAATCAAGTTTAGCTTTATGGTGCCTCTCCACATTTAGCTTTATGGTGCCTCTCCATTTCTACCCTGGGTGTCGTAAAAGGGGACTAACAGTATCGTCATACCTACGGAAATTCCATCGCTACAAGGGATTTTGAACCAGAGCATGGGTTGTCTGTAGCGTCCTTTTCACGTCCTTTTGCGTATGCGGTCAACAACAACCGCGGTCAATGGTGCCAACTGCAACGCTGGTTTTAATTAGCTTTAGACCAGATACGTAGAATAGTTGTACGTAGAATAGTTGTACGTAGAATAGTTGTACGTAGAATAGTTGTACGTAGAATAGTTGCTCTGAGACTGAGACGGTTAAAGTCACGGGAATCCAGTAATAACAGGATGGAGGAATGGAGGACAGGGAGCTCCCTCCAGAACTCCAGCTAAAACGCGTGCTACTTAGGGATTTACCTTAGTCACCACGCTTATAAGCGTTGCGTCTGGCGACCGCTATTGTTGGTGACCGCAGTATGTAAGATGGTACGATACTCAGAAAGATGCTGCTGCCCATCCTCCGGTTCATAAGCCCTTAGTCGCCTCTTACGACACCCACGGGTAGAGATGGGTTGGTACTGTTCTTTGCCGGCACCACACGGACCAAAAAAATTGCAAAAAAATGTGCTAACTCTTATTTCCTACACTACTCTATACCACATCCAAAATGCGACTGCGAAACGTCGAGCAAACACCTCTCGCCTAACCTAATGAGAGGAAGCGAGACGCACATATACCAAACCTGCACGCTAAACAGAGACAACTATATGTGGCGGGCGAAAGCGCAACATCTACTGTCTGCGGGGAAGAAAGATAGTTATATGGCAAGGATGTAAGAGTGAAAGAGATGGAGATAGATACTCAGTGTGGCTTTTTTGTGAATAATTTAGCAGTGTAGACCGCCCTTTCGTGTCTGGCAGAGGAAGACTCGGCAATTTTGTGTAAAGCAATTTCGAGTGATTTTCTACGTTGGTATATGCCGGTAATATTCGCTATGTAAGTAGTATATAAGGTCCCAATGAAATAATGAACATAATTTTTTTAGTATGTTACTCAGACCAAGAAACTGAAAAATTTTCCCTGAGGAAGATAGGTCGAAATACGAAAATCACTTTTAGATTTCCCATAGAAACTGCATCAGCTGATAGCGCGGAGGTCAAATTGAGTTTTTCGTATTTTTTATGTTCCTTTGAGAAAGTTGTTCAGTTTCATGGTCTAAGTAATATGCTAAAATTATGTTCACTATTTCATTAGGACCCTATACAAGGTTATTTTTTTGGACCTGATATCCTTTTGCCCACTTATTAGTAAGGTCAAAAGCAACAACTTTTTTTTGTTCTACGACTTTGCTAACAACGCACTAAAAATTTTCGACTCCATACTAAAGTGGTCACGTGACCGACCCATTTTGTATGGGAAGTTCAAAACTTTTCGTGCGTTGTTAGCAAAGTCGTAGAACAAAAATTGTTTGTTGCTTTTGACCTCACTAATAAGTAGGCAAAAGGAAATCAGGTCCAAAAAAAACCGGCCAAGTGCGAGTCGGACTCGCGCCCTAAGGGTTCCGTACCTATCTACCATATGATACACTAAACGCTTTTCTCTTTGATTTTAAAAACTCCGCGACCATCCAACTTGACCCCTCTTTTATAGAAAAGTTCTTGAAACGAGAGCTCACCTTAATTGGTTCCTATTAGTTGTGAGAAAAACTGAAATATTTAATGATTTTAGACTTTTTTCTTTATTTGTACTGTGAGACCTAGCTTCTTGCCAAATTTCATAATTTTAGATCAACGGGAAGTACCCTGTAGGTTTTGCTTTTTTGCATAAATGTATGGAGATGAGGACATAAAAAGCAATATCTTTTGATTGCGTCGTTGTAAAAAATTGATATTTTCAGATCTTGTGTGGTTTAGGGCTCCCGCACACGACCGAGAATCGGTGGGCGATTATCGGCCGGGACAAGGACGGAAGATTCAGACACGTCAGAGCGGGATGCCGACAAAAAATCGGTCACCGATTCTCGGTCGTGTACGGGATCTTTTATGGACCTTAATATTCATTATCAATTTCAACCTGATACCTCTTCTCGTTCGTGAGAAAAAGGGTCTTGACAGACAGACGGACAACAAAGTGATCCTATAAGGGTTCCGTTTTTTTATTTTGAGGTACGCAACCCTAAAAATAACCTAGTATACGGAAACTTAGTAGTGTATGAGTACAGTTAAGAGCACGTCATGCTATGGACTTTTTACTAAACCTTAGGCGTAGGCCAGACAGCAGCGGTGCGCCGTACGGCACGCCTTCAGCGCACCTCTTCTGTCTGGCCTGCGCCGCGTCGTTCTCCTACATTTTGTATGCAAGTGATTTGAACAGGCGACGAGACGGCATGCCAAAGGCGCACTGTCGGTGCACCACCGGCGCACCGGCGGTTACGCCAGCGGCGCGCCGGTGGTGCATGCCGCCGCACAGCACAGTCTGCTGTGAGTGACGCGCCGGTTCAGACGTAGCACCCGAAGCGCGCCACGGGCGCAAACTATGTGCGCTCGTAGCGTGCCACAGACACACCCGATGCGCGCCGCGTCCGTTCTGTCTGGCTTGCACCTTAGAGCGCTCGGCTCTCGATCCGGAGGTCCTGGGTTCGATTCCCGGTGGGGACACTGTCAAACAAAAATCCCTTTATGTGACTTCCCCAGTTTGTTTTGGAAATTTACAGGTTTAATCACCAGATTGTCCGAATTGCTCGGCGAGGTACGGTCAACCGCATGTCGGTAGAAACTTTTTCAACTCTATTACCACGCCGTAAGGTCCAAAAGTATTTCTACTGATGTGCGGCCGTGTGTACGAAGACAGACGGCGGCGGTTCGTGAAACTACTGACCTCCCTGAAGAAGATCCTCACACAGGATTGAAACGTGTCGGTCCTATGCCGTTTTGTATATTTAGATTAGATTGTCCGAAAAGTAAAAAGTAAGATGTTTTCGTGCTTCGGAAGGCACGTTAAGTAAAAAGTAAGATGTTTTCGTGCTTCGGAAGGCACGGTAAGCATTTGGTCTCGGCAACTATCTGCGGTATTAGTACTGGGCGTATCCGGAGACACAGACGGAGTAGCACATGCACTAAAAAGGATAACCGAACTAAGTTAAGGTGATCTGTGACGGCCAGCTTAGCCCCGAACGCAACTAGATGGCGCCACTGCTGCAAATGTAAGGTTTTATTTTTAATGCAATAAGTACCAACTAATTACCAGGTGACTATGGTACTTCCCCTCCACATTTTTCCAGCAAAAGCTAGAATTCTGGAGGGAGCTCCCTGTCCTGTAGTGGACGTTTCATGGGATGTTATGATGATGATGAAGTACCAACTTTATATGTGCAAAAATTTAATTCGCGTAAATTTCATCGTGCAACTTCAACGCCTAACAACAATTTCGATAAGAAAAATATCTCCATATGTCCACTAAAGTCAATTACTCTCGTCAGTCCGTGTTTACATGAGTACGATCACTCACACATGCACACAAAGCACAACCGTACAGTTTTGACCGCACGCCCACAATCGTAATATTGAACCAAACATTGCTAACAAAAATAGTACTTTCAGTACATTAACTGTATTTTTGTATTAATTAGCGAAAAATTTAACTAAAAATAACAGTATTCGTTCGTTTTCAACAGAATTTTATGTGTCGAGTAATTTAATTTTAATTTAATTTATTCAGAGAAAACCTTACAGCATTACATTTTTATAAGAATAATTAATTAAATATAATTGTATGCCAAAAACAAGATTTCACGTATTATGTAAACAAACATAGGTAACAACAGCTGATGAAAGAAATGAATACAAAAACTACATCTACATTTTTCAGATCAAGAAAATATTACGTTATACAAAATTAGACAATAAAATTAGACAAAAAATAAATAAGTATAAACAATAAAAATTTGACTAAAAACTCGTGAGTGTGTGCGTGTAGGTGTGTGTGTGTATGTGTGTGATATAATTATTATGAATATTTTTAAGTTATATGATATTGCAACTACCAGTTACGCAGAATATTCTGAGCACGGTATACCCACAACGGCGTCCACATCATGGTTAGTGATAGTACCACCAGCAAGTATGGTAAGTACGTGTTTTTTGAAGTTTTCCCGCTTCAAGCAAAAAATGTCTATATCCTTGAAGGAGCTATTATATGTGCGGACACATCGAGTCAAAACCGAGTTTTGAGCGTAGTTTGTTCGAGAACTGGGTTCGCAAAATAGACTTACAGACTACGTATAAGAAAGTGTTAGAAGTGTAAGTACTGCATCCATAATAAACGGTTATTCATTCATTCATTCATTCATTCATTCACTTGTGTGTCTAGTACGTACTTTAGGCGTATTAATGCCAATTTTTCCTACCAATTCTGGGCAGTCTACAAGACCGTTAACTATGTTATAAAGAAACATCATGTCAGCAAGCTGTCTTCTCTTTTCAAGCGATAATAAACGGTAATGCTTAAGACGCTCTTCGTAACCAAATAACGTGTCTCCACACCGATGGCTTAAAAAACGCAAGAACTTACGTTGAATGCCTTCTATTCTAGCCGCGTGTACAGAATAGCAGGGGGACCATAACTGTGAGGCGAACTCTAAAATACTTCTTACAAAAGCAAAATATACCGTAGTAAAAGAGTGCACCATTTTAAACGGCCTGGTAATACGCATTACAAATCCTAACATTTTGTAAGACTTCTGCACTATGTGTTCATAATGCATTGTAAACATAAACTTTTGATCAAGCATCACCCCCAAGTCCCGAACGTCTGTATGTCTTTTAACAGGTACATCATTAATTGAGTAAACAAACTCGACAACCTTTTTTTTTCTGGTGTATGTAATACATTGACACTTGTCCACGTTAAGATCTAAACCGTTCAGTCCACAATAACTGCTCAGTCTATCCAGGTCATCCTGAATGTACAAACAATCATTGTGGCAGTTCACAGAAGAGTAAATTTTCATATCATCGGCATACATGGAGAATAGTGAGTGCTGAAAGCATGAAGAAATGTCAAATATGTAGACGTTAAAAAGTAACGGTCCCAGGTGCGACCCTTGTGGAACACCTGAAGGGATTAATGAAAAATTAGACACACATGCTCCAATTCTAACAGCTTGGCATCTATTCTCCAGGTATGACGCGAACCATCTTAGGAGATCGCCATGCACACCCACAGCTCCTAATTTGCCAATCAATATCGAGTGATCTAAACGATCAAAGCATTTGGAGTAGTCAGTGTAGATGACATCCATCTGACCACCACCGTCAATACTCTTCAACACGTTGTCCGTGAACACAGCCAAGTTAGTCACAACCGACCTCTGCCGCATAAAACCGTGTTGTTGTAACGGTATTGACTGTGATAAAAAAGGGTAAATGTGATCATGAACTATTAACTCCAAAAGTTTGCTAAAGACTGATAAAATGGAAATAGGGCGGTACTTGTCAAAACGAAATTTAGGTCCGCTTTTATGTACAGGGACCACAACAGCTTCTTTCCATTTTTGAGGGAACACTCCTTCAGCGAGTGATCGATTGAAAATTATTGTGAGTGGTCTTGACAACTCCTTGGCACAAGTTTTAACTAAAAGTGGCGAAATCCCATCACTACCCACACTCTTATTAACATTTGTTTTTTTAAGGTATCGATATACCGTCTCTTCAGTTAAGCGTATACTATTGTAACAAGAAGTCGAAATGCTGTCAATATTATAAAGAACCGCTCTTCCCATACCTGGCCGATACACGGACTGGAAATAATCCAAGAAGTGTGTACAGATCTCCATTGTGTCAGTAAAAACAACGGAGCCATCTTTCATTTGCTTTGGAATCGATCCGCAGCCTTTTAATTCTTTGGAGTATTTCCAGAAGTATCTCGGATTTTTGGATAAGGCGGATTCACAGTTATATACATATTTGTTCCAGCACTCGTCCTGGGCCTGTTTTTGCCGTTTGCGCAATAACACGAAGGAGTCCTGGTCGCGAGGATTGCCATTTAATTTCCACAATTTGTGGTAGTGTAGTTTTTCCTTAATTATGTGAATTAGGCTCCTGCTGTACCAGACGGGGAAGAACTCATTTCGTACCAAGATGAACGTGGGAACAAACTTTTCAATTAAGCTATTTAACTCAGCATAAAATTGGTGGACAGCTTCGTCAAGGGAACTTGAAGTTAGTATTGAGTTCCAGTCAATATTATTCAAGTGAAAACGTATAGAATCATAATCGCCTTTTTTGAATAGGTATATTTTCCTGGGAGGTTCTTTTAAGGGCTTAAGTATAATGTTTTGGAGTTCGACTTCGAGGGCAGGATGATGAGGCATGTCCTCTCGAGTAAACGGGTTACAAGATCGAGTGACACTTACATATGTAGTGCTGAATACTAAGTCAAGAAAATTGTTGCTATCGTTTGCTAGCTTATTATACTGACTCAACCCCGACATACACAATAAATCAGTAAATTCCTGAATGTGACCTGAAATATTACCAATAGGTATCAATTCATCATTAGTATCCGCGAACCACTTAACGCAGCTCATATTAAAGTCACCAAGACAGACAAAGTGGTCATCTGGGAATAGGTCAGTTAGTTTAGCAATATACAGGTTGAATTGATTAAGTATTGGATCGTTTGAGGCACGCGTACCCGTTAAGTATACGCAAATAATATGCAAATTATTAGTGGAGCCAATAGTTTTAGCAGGAATGACAACGTGAACTGAATCAAATAAAACATTACAAGGTAAATATGAGTCATCGCGCCTGGCAGCCAGGCCACGGCGCGTAAGTAGCATTACCCCTCCCCCCCGAGTACACTGTGTGGCTATCATATCCCGGTCACATCTATGAACGTCGTACCGACCATCGGAGATTTCTGAGTCAAACACGCCGTCATAAAGCCAGCTCTCCACTATAGCTACGACCGTAAACTCGCAATTTAGCAGGCTTTGTTTAAAAATCGTTGTTTTACCTCTAATGCTCCGGGCATTCTGAAAATATATGTCAAACGTCATTGTGTAATAAAAATAAAGTTTGCCTTATTATTATATTTAGTACTGATTAGGGTTACCGCTGACGGAATAATGATTATAAACTGAATATATAGAACGCAACTGATGGTTACAAAAAAGTGTTTGTGCGTGTACTGTGTGAAGTGTAACAGCTGAAAGTGTGGAGTTAAGAATACTAAGAAAACATGTAAGGAGTACAATGCAGAATATGAATTGTAATATCCAAATTTAGAACTCATAAGCATTAGGCAGTCGAATTTGGAACGTAGTCGGCGCATTTCATCTTTTTTAGATCTGAATCGGTTCGAATTGTCAAGGCTGGGTAATTCTTCGCTTTTCTGACGTATATCTTGCCATTTCGCACCCATGGATTTAAAAACCCCAGTTCAGTGCACGAATTCTTCACTAATTTAAAAATTTTCTTATTTTCGGCAGTGAGGTGCTCGTTAATATAGACCTTTCTCGTGTTACCGGGAAAACCTATCTCTTCGCAACTACAGCCTTTTCTCTTGCGGATGGCACTAATCAGCTGATCTCTAAGCAGAAGAGACGACAGTTTGGCTACAATGGGTTTCGGTAGCTTACAACTCTTGTCCTTAGGAGGTACTCTGACAGCTGAGATTATATCCTTGGGCGCTAGTTGTACTCCGATGAGAAGGGATATGGTCATTCGGGGTAAAAGGACGCAGTGGGTAAAAGTACGCGTTGCCTTTTTCTCAGCGGGGGGGAAGCGGGCGGGGAAGTTTGTTTGGCAGGATCGCTCGCGTCCACGCCGCCATTTTGTGACAACACCTGTTGAGTGGTTGTGTTCGTGTTTAAGGAGATACGAAATAATATTAGAAATCAGTGAAAATCTTGTAGTTTTTTTATGTACGGGAAAAGTTTGTACAGACTGTGTTCTTGTGTTATTGGAGGTAAGTTGTTTTTGTTACTTTTATATGGTTATTGAACAATTTTAGCCGCGAAAAAATTCTAACCTAACTTTATTGGATTGGGATTGTTTGAATTTTATTCTGAATAACAGTCGAATGGGGTAAAAGTACGGGGGTAATAGTGCGCATGCGAACTTTTACCCACATTTGCGTACTTTTACCTCACATTGTTAAATAAAAGAAAAATATTTTTTACATATGTCTTTACCAATCAACGTTTAAAAAATTGTTTCAGAATGCGAAATAATGCCTCGAAATTACATTAAAAAAACACCGGGAAGAAGTTTAATACCCCTTACCCAGCACATCTTCTGACTGTTCATAAAAGCGTGCAAAGCACCATTCACTATGTTTCCAGCATTCACTCTTCTTTCTTTATCTCTTTCACACTTTTCATCTCTATCTTCTAAGCACCTTCGCATAGATATAGTTTGCCGGCGACGCTAAGAAGGCTGATCCCGCGGTAGTTTTTGACGTCCTGCTGTGACCCTTTTCCCTTATACTTACAGCTCTGTACCATCGTATTCTCTCATAAACAATAACAGCAAAACAAACCAATGTATGTGTTATGTGTAAACCAATTAGACATAGTTTGAATAAGTTCATAGTGTTTGAAAATTAAAATTTTATTTCATTAAAGCTTATTAATATATAAATATATACAGCAGAAACGACTTTTAATATATTTTTCTTCAATATATCTGAGTACGTACTTTTACCCCGTATGCGAACTATTACCCAAATTAATGCGTATTTCTACCCACAAGTCGGGGCAAAAGAACGCACTACGACCTAGTTAATTTTTTACTTAATAAAAAGAAAACCGTTTTATATATCGTCAGAATCTTTTTGTAATTTTGGTGTATATTCAATGTACTACAGAAAAAGCAAAAAAACGATCCTTACATAGTAATAGTTTCAACTCAGCAAAGCAAAGACTGCAAAAGTGCGTCCTTTTACCCCTAATGACTCTATGGACGAGATAATCTTTGTAAGAATGCAAGTCATTTAAATTTTTGTATGGAAAACGGATCACCTTACTTAGTTTGCAAATATCTTAACTTCGGTCAACAATAAATAACTTCGCTATGGACAAATTAAACTTGGTTACTATTAAGTTCATCCGTGTGGTGCCGGCAAAAAATAGTATCAACCCATCTCTACCCGTGGGTGTCCTAAGAGGCGACTAAGGGCGTACGAACCAAAGGATGGGCAGCAGCATCTTTCTGTGTATCGTACCATCTTACATACTGCGGTCACCAACAACAACGGTCGCCAGCCGCAACGCTTACAAGCGTGGTGACTATGGTAAATCCCCTCCAAACTACCACGCGTTTTTGCTGGAGTTCTGGAGGGAGCTCCCTGTTCTGCAGCTGCAGTTAACGTTTCATGGCATGTTATGATGACTATTAAGTATTAAGTCATAGTTTGCAAGTCACAATTTTTTGGTAATTGTAGCATACCAATAATTGATGCCACACTATCCGGGAGGTGGCAACACTGGAGAGTCAGTCTTGGCTTGACAGGCGTTGCGATAACACGGGTGTGCTGGGAAAATACTAGATAAGTTACATGGAAACCATCTAAACACTACAGTAATCAGTAATAAAAATTTGGTTAGGTACTGATAGATAAGCTTTAGATAAGTAAGTAGGTATATCTGACTTTCAGTTTTCTTTATAATAAAGCGTGAGGGAAGCCCCCAGGGCAGAACGCGTCTTCTCGTGGTAATTTTACATACATAACATCACGCCTTGTTCCCGTCGGGGTAGGCAGAGACCACAGTTCTCCACCTGCTACGATCTTGACATACTTCCCTTGCTTCCTGAACTTTCATCAATCCTTTCATACATGCTCGTCGGTTTAGGGTACTTTTAACCAGGCCTTTATTCAGAACGTCCTGAATTTGGTCCTGAATTTATTTTTATGTAACAAGTGAGCAAACGAGCAGGTGGGCCACCTGATGGTAAGTGTTCAGCACCACCCATATCACCCACTGTCTTATTAATGGCATATTTTGACACTTATAAGACAGCTAAGCGCGTTGCTCACTTTGAGAACTAAGATGATATACCTATCTCATGTGCCAGTAATTTCGCTGGCTCCCTTGCCCTTCAAACGGAAATACAGCAGTGCAAACACTGCTGCTTCACGGCAGAAAAAAGCAAGGGGGTGGTACTTCCCCAGACGGACTTTCCACAAAAGCCCTAGGTACCACCTTCCAAAATATTACGAAATTACTAAAGACTTTTGCCAATAACGTTGCGTTTATTTTTAACTTAAGCGTTGTAGGCTTCCGTTTTTGTTTTGGTAATATCGTTCAAATTACCATTACCCCTGCCCTGCACAGTCTACGTCTCACGCTCACCAGAAATCTGTATAACCGGAGATTTTATCCCATCAAATATGTGACAGCCCGCGTCACTACCATTGCTCCCACTAAAATTTCTCTCCGATTACCTCGTACAAATATTTGCACCTCCCGTCACCCCTATTTCACCCCTTTTAGGGTGTACGCGCACTTGTTGGGACCTAACGGCAGAGAGCAACATAAAACTCACGAATTAGCCATAAAAAGTTTACTGCTGGATAAAACTGCGTTTTTTTTACAATAAAAAACCGATCAAATGCGAAGGTTCCGATAGTATTTTTGGAAGCAATAAAGTCTATTTTTAGGATCGCAAAACTAATTTTATTTCTAAAAAAATTTCGCAAATTTCTGAAAATCTATTCCACATAGAGAGATCGTTTTATTTTTGCTGTATAAACCTCTATAGACAAAAATTAATTCAGATTTTCGCATTTCAGACTTCGGAGATAAAGGCAGACAGACTAACAGACAAACAGACGAAGTTGTACCATAAGGGTTCGGTTTACTATTTTGGTTCGGAACCCTAAAAGCGTGGTATGTTTTGGGGGGGTAAGTATAATAGTCACCACGTTTGTTAGCGTTGTTGGCGACCGCAGATTTTTGGTACGATATGCAGAGTGACGCTGCCCATCCTTCGCCTCAGCATGCCTTAATCGCCTTTTACGACACCCTAGAAGAGACGGGGTGGTACTATTCTTACCGGCAGCAACTGATCGAAAGAGTAAACAAAATACGTTAGGTATATAATTTGTGTTGCGTTGCGTTGCGGGTAAGTGCGTGTTGACCTTTAAAAACGACACCCCAATTTATTGACATCATAATATCCCAGTAACGTGCGGAACCCAAATTGCCGTTTAAGGGATTTGCGAGGACCCCTAATTTTCTGGTTATAGTTCTGCGGATTGTTAATAGTGAGAGGGATATTTTTGATTTGTTTTCGTGATAGATTTTCTGATTGAGGGTGGGATTAGATTCAACTACCTACTCAAATTATAAATAAAAGTTCTGTACTAAATCTGCTGTCACTCTCTGTTATTTGAAAGAACTTTAACTCATCATCATATCGTAAAGGTTGCAAGGTTGATGACCAACCTCACAAACCCTGGTGTCAGAGTTGTTGAGCTGCCAAAGGCTCTAACATGGCTCATTCATGACTACATCCATAGATAGTAGTCGGGACCAACGGCTTAACGTGCCTGCCGAAGTACGAAATAGGGGTAGGCAGAGACCTCAACCCTCCACCTCAACCTCACCTTACCTCACCTCATCATACTTCCCTCGCTTTCTCTACTTTCATCAACCCTTTTATACATGCTCGTTGGTTAAGGTACTTTTAACCTGGTCTTTATTTAGAACGTCCTCAATTTGGTCTTAAAACGCTCACCGAGGCCTTTCCCTTCCATAGGTAATTTAAATTCAATCTCGCCTGGTGGATCTCTTTCGTCAATCTTCGTTCATTCGTCCTCTCCACATGACTAAACCATCTCAGCATTCCATTTCAATTTTAGTCTTGAGTCTCCTGTGTATTGTTTTGTTTTTGTATAACAATAAAGAATTTATCTATCTATCTTCTATTACACCACAATGTTCTCTAATCACAATATTTCTATTTCTGTCGCTCGTCTTGAAGCTACATTATTTCAAATGTATGCTGTGAGCTGAGAAAATTCCGACCAATAAGATAGCTCCATTTTCCTAGCATAGCGCCGCGCAGTTTTAATTTAGGAAAATGGAGCAATTTTATCGATTGCATTTTTTCCAGCTCATGGCCTAGCTACCTTGCCAAGCACTGGTGGAAGGCCACACTAATACCTTGGCTGCTGACCTGACAACGCCTACCATATTACTCTCGGACCACGAGATATTACTCATCCAAATGTTTACAAGTTATTAACATGTATCCACCCTACATCCCGCCACGCGTCTGCCGCGTGGCCACCCTGGCTACTATGTTATAGGTTTATTACCAAACCTGTAGCCGTTTATATTGATGATATTATGATGGTCTGATTGAGTGTTGCACTCCATTTAACTTCAAATATCCGGTGTTGTGTGGGAGATTATTTGATAGAGTAGGTAATTGGTGAAAATTCGAAACATAGAGTTACTTGTTGTAAAAGACAGGTAAGTTACTTGAACCAAAAGATAGGCACAATATTCTTCTGCGCATTGTAATAGTTACCACATTGCAGTCTTTGATTTTTAAAGTAGAGGAATGTTCAGATTCGTTGACTTACGTACTCTTAAGTAGGTACGGTCAACCGCTTGTCGGTAGAAACTTTTTCAACTCTATTACCACGCCATAAGGTCCAAAAGTGTTTCTACTAATGTGCGGCCGTGTGTACATATCGTTTAAATTTTCGGAAGGTTGTCCCTCAAACCTTATACGATCGCACGTCAGTGGAAACACTTTGACCTTGAGCGGATCTCTGGTTTCGTCTTCGGTATCGTAGTGCTTGGTTCAGCTTATACTGGTTTTGTTTCTACGCGCTTGCTGCCGTACCACACAATTGCTGTACAAATTCTAGAAGAGCTCCTTGTTTAGCAGAAGACATTTTTTTGACGAAAAGAAGTAAGAGGATGTACAGTCAACGACAGGTCAAGTTTGACACTTGCAGCGCAACTCTAGCCCGTACGTCTATTGAAATAAGAACGGTACAAAATTTTGTCTGGCTTGATGTGCTCTTGATTGTACCTCCTATTCTATGAGAGATTTGCCAGCAGGAATGGATCAACTAGCATATTCAAGTAATAATTTCCTGCTTGAACACGACCCGCATGCACTGGAAACTCTTGACTCAAATTGTAACATTGAATTGATGATGACCTTTGAGGCCAGTGCTTTGTTTTTAATCCATAAAAAAACAACCATCATCATGCCGAATTGGTTAAAAGGTCGATAACTGACCTCACTAACCCTGGAGACAGAGTTGTTGAAAAGGTCTCACTAAATGATCTAAGGAAGGAAGGAACGGAAATGGGTCGATGACATAAGGGACTGGACGGGATTACAGTATCACAAGTTGAAGAGGGTTGCTCAACTCCGCGACGAGAACGGACTGCAGAGCTGACCTCCAAACTTAATTTTGAAGATGGCACCCCATATGATGATGGTATGCCACACGGGCCGCTGCGTTGCGCTGCGTTGCCGTGCCCTGCCCTGCCGCAGTCCGCAACGACGGGAAGGGGCGACGACTTCTGAATAGGACAAATTTATATGGAAAAACCACGAAACTCACAGCATAACAGCTTTGCCCGCGACTTCCTGCGCGTATAATTTAGAGAATAGTAACCCTTGTCATTTCTCACTGAATATCTTCAAAATTGGTTAAGCGGTTCTGCCGCGAAACCGTACCAGGAATAGTGTTACTTCCACATTTATAATATAAGATTGTTCACCATCAAGAGGTGTCATCGCTGTGTCATTAGCATTCGAGGGGTAGACCTAGCTGTGCGTCCCGTTCACACCTGGCGACGAACTATCGAGAGCGAGCTGGAGCGAGCGGAAGAAGCAAGAAGGACGGCGCAAGACAGAGGGAAGTGAAGACAGCTCGTGAAGACTCTATGTACCAGCGGGGTGCCCTGGGATTGCTATCCTAGGACACCCCGCAACAAAAACAACAACATGGGGTGCTATACAGGGCGGAGACCTGGAGTCCTAAAATACAGGCCTTTGCTTAGTTTAGGCTCCAGTCTCCCACAAATACCAAGTCAATTTTTGAGTTACTTTTATTGCTTGCATGATTTGTGGTGAGAAATAAACATGTTTTTGATTTTTGATTTTGATTTTTTTGATCTTCAAAATGGAGGTCAGCAGTTAGAACTACTCGCGGTGTTGAGCCACTCTGAATTTTTCAGTTAATTAGTTAATTTAGTCAAAGATCAAAAAAACCCTGTCGATTTTAACCCTCTTTCGTTTTGCGTGTATTAAAGCTATAACTTTTACCAGTTTAAAGAATTCATTTCGAGGCGCGTGCCGTAAATTGTGTTGATAACCCGAAATAAATAACCTATCTCATGTTTATTAAGTTAAACAAATTCATCACCCATCGTTATCATCATATCGTGTGGGTTACAAAATCGATGACCGACCTCACAAACATAGTGTCAACGACCTCTGATATGACAAAAGTCAAAATCGTTTATTCATTGTTGGAATCTCTTAATGACGTCAGCTAAACTACATCGCTTCACAAACAATGCCAATCCCAAAGCCATGGAGGGAAAAAAAGAAGCGACAATAAAAACACACGCTTTCTTTTAAATATGTTTGAATGGCTGCGGCTCTAACGGCTTTACGTCTAACTTACTTTTTGGTAATTTATCATAGACATGCAATGTCCTAACCAAAGAGATTTGAACCTCACTCCGCGAGCGCAGCGAGGTTAAAATCTCTTTGGTCCTAACCAAACTGGGGAAGTTTCAGTGAAGTGATTTTTGTTTGACAGTAGACCTAAACTGTTTAGACTTGGTTTAGACAACGTGCCATTAAATTTAGAGATGACGAAAGCGAACATCATAAAATATAGGATGACATTATCATGTCAAATATCATCCCATGCATTTCATGACGTTCGCTTTCGTCAAATGGCACGTTGTCTAGAACCCCAGGAATCGGACTCAGAATTTAGAGATGACGAAAGCGAACATCATAAAATATAGGATGACATTATCATGTCAAATATCATCCCATGTAATTTCATGACGTTCGCTTTCGTCAAATGGCACGTTGTGTAGACCCCCAGGAATCGAACTCAGAATCGAGGGCCGAGTCTGTTAAAAACCTCGGTTTAAGGGGCTGATAAGAGCTGAATTACCTCCCTTTCTAACAAAGGGCAGAATGCGCGTGCTAGAACGGAGCTGATTCACGCTGTTTTACGTTTTTCGCTCATTTTTGCATTTTTCTCAAAATCTGTACCCATAATATTAATTATCAAATAGCTTTATTATTATGCATAATGTATTGAATAATGTGTAAAAGTTTTGGCATCATAGATTAATGGGTACTTAAGAGAAACGGTTTAAAAGCAAAAAGCAGAGGTAACTTTGGATTTTTTTTATGGCGTACAAAATATATTTAATCGTGTTTCGGAGTCGGCCATATTCTTGGAAAGATGCTTAATTATCACATTTTTTTTTTCACGGGTATTCATCACTTTTCGTTAAAAACCTGCTCAAGTGAAGCGTAATTAGCTCTTATCAGCCCCTTAAGGGAGAATTTCTACTAAGTTGTTTTCAAAGGTCTTTATTTGATCATAATACTATAACTAACAGAATATAATAGGTTAAAACACAACTATATCTACAAATAAAATAAGGTACTTACAGGCTAGGAATTGCCTCTTACCTAAAGTTATCAGCATCAAAGTCGGTATTTTATGACATAACACATATTTAAGCACTACACTTTAACCACAATTGATTTATACGTAAAAACAATAGTTTAGTTTTACTTTTTGCTGATGCTTATATCTATCACTAAGAAGAACACGCAGGAATAAATTACAAAACAAGAATTGAACTTGTTAAAAGAAGGTATACTTAGATAACTAGTAGTTACTTTGTATTGAACCGACCAAAATAGGTGCGCGTGAAGCGCCGCCTCGCCCCCCGCATGCACTGGGCGCACGGCGACTACGGCGAGCGAGGGGACGCACTACCGGTTCTCGACGATCACGCGTTTGGTCATCGCGCTGCTCGGGTACTAAGTAGTGCTGCGCGAGTGAGCCAAGCTGCGAGCTGGGAAAATTGCAAGCAATAGCATTGACATTCGAGAGGTAGGAAAACTGAGCAATCCCATTGATTGGAATTTTTCAGCTCACATATTATAGCTACCGAGCATAGCTAAAATAAAGGTAGGCAGAGACCACCGCTCTCCACCTGCTACGATCTTGACACGCTCGTCGGTTTATGATACTTTAACCTGGCCTTTATTTAGAAAGGTGGAAAGCCACTATAAAACTTTCCAATTGAAGTATAGGTCGCCTATTGATCAAATAGCTAAAGTCGACATATGTTCCGCCCTGAAGTAATATTTGCCCTCTTAATTCGAGCAAACATACAATATTTGCGAGTCGAGTGCTCTTCAGTATATCAATAAAATATTGTATCAAATATGGCGCGGGTGATTTCCCCGATGTAACGACTAAGTTCCGATAGGGGTGTTTGATACCACGAAGACTGCAGGGGAAAAACAAGGAATGTAAAAAAAAAAGGTAATGATAATGCCTTTTAGTAACGTTTTTGTTAGTGTTTTTGTGAATCTACACCTCAGTTAAATTTACAGATTCTAAAACCATCAATATCATGTTCTATGGCCCGTCATTCAATTGTTTTTATTATAGGAAGAAGCAAAAGAAGCGTACCTAAGCATCATTTTTTATTTTTTAAAACAAGGAATGCAAAAGAAAAAAAACCGGTCAAGTGCGAGTCGGACTCGCGCGCCGAGGGTTCCGATATACCTATAGTATTTTTGGAAGCAATAAAGTCCATTTTCAGGACCGCGAAACTAAATTTGTTTGTAAAGGTTTTTTTGCAGATTTCTGAAAAACTGTGCAACTTAGAAAGATCGTTTTATTTTTTCTGTAAAGTTTACATAATTATCTGTCAACTGTAATTAATTCAGATTTTTCCTGACACAAACTTCGGAGATAAGAATGGTATTTTTTTTAACATTTTTCATCATAACTTAAAAACTAAGAGACGTAAAAAAATACAAAAATATGTTTTAATATGTACAAGTAAAGCCCTTTCATATGATACCCCACTCGACCTAGTAGCGACCACTTGAAATTTGGCCCCCCCTATTTTGGCCCCCTTTACATTAAGAATCATAATTTTTTTTAAATTCTTATATGTGCAATTAAGTTGTGCAACTATATTCTAAAACCATTCAAAATTTCAAGTCGATAGCATATGTGGTTGCTGAGATATAGAGGTGTGACAGACAGACGGACAGACAGACAGACAAAGTCGCACCATAAGGGTTCCTTTTTTTTACCATTTTGGTATCGGAACCCTAAAAATGTGGTAATCTACAACTCAGTAAAACTTACAGATTCAAAAATGTATGGCCCGTTATTTGATTGTTTTTACTCAAAGAGTTTTGTGAGCGCCATGTTTTATTTTTTTAATTTATGTGAATCAGCTTGAAACTGACATTATTCGTTTTTAGTCTTCCGTCTACTGAGAATTAAAAGAACCTGTTAGATTACTGCTAGTTGCACTAAGCGTCTTAAGTATCTTATAATTCCTTTTAAAGCTCCTTTAAATCGATTACTCTCTTTCTTTGTCTCCAAAACAGAAAATGACAGAGCAATAGATTTAACATCACATTTGAGACTGAAAATTCACCCTGATAAACAGTTTAAAAGTCAAAAAATTATCAATTACACATTATTTTATATTCAATCTTCATTTTTGAACATAAAAATCAGTGATTTTGAACTATTTTTAGTGATATTCAAAAATTGACTCCCAGTGATCACAATGTGTTCTTAATTAATTGCGCCACCAGCACCGTTAACCACAGATTACTTAACAATAATGGTATCGAGAAAGAGTTGGTTCTTATACAGATTTAAATTAGTTTACAAAACTACTACGTTCTTATCTAAAAGCACGAAAATCTCGCAGACAAAACCACGGCAAGAAGCCAGTCACACAATAATTCAATTTCGCTCGAGCATTAACATTTAACACTAAATCTTAATCCAGGGAGCATTATAGTCCAGGAGACGATTGTACAATACCGGTTCCGGTTTGGGCAAGGATACAGAAGGAATACTCTTCAACAGATAAAAAAAATGTAATACTCAAAGAATTACAAGTATTAACGATTTGATTTCTGCCGACACCCACAAATAGAGGTACAATAGTGTATTACGACGTATGTGACGATTTTATTGAATTTCACAACTATTTAGGGTTCCGTGGGAAACGAATTAAAATTAATGTATAACGAGTTCCTGTATCGGACCATTCGGATTGTTTTTCACTTACACAACCTTTAAAAAAACCGGTCATGTGCGAGTCGGACTCTTGCACGCAGGGTTCCGATATACCTACAGTATTTTTGGAAGCAATAAAATCCATTTTTAGGACCGCAATACAAAATTTGTTTGTAAAGGTTTATTTTTTTCAGATTATTAAAAAACTCTGCTACCAACAGAGATCGTTTTATTTTTGCTGTAATATTTACATAAACTTCTATCGACCATAATATATTCCGATTTGTACGTTCGCAAACTTCAGAGGTAAGGAAGGATGGTATTTTTGGTGTTAAGGATGGTATTTTTTTGTAATTTTTCATCATAACTTGAAAACTAAGTGTCGAAAAATATACAAAAATCTGTTTTGAAATGTACAAGTAAAGCCCTTTCATATTATGATACCTACCGGAAGCCTTAAGCCTTTGTCTATAGGGCCCCATACAAAGCCCTGCCTGCAGGGCCCTGCTTGCAGTGCCACTGCCAATCGTACTTTGTGTGGGCATGCAGGGCCGACAAAATCGCCGTTACATCGGCCCTGCAAGACCACACATGGTACGATTGGCAGTGCGCACTGCAAGCAGGGCCCTGCAGGCAGGGCTTTGTATGGGCCGTTTTACTGTCTGTCTGTCACAACCACTCACGCTATCGACAAATTTGTTTGCCCAACTTTATTGCAAATTAAAAAATAAAAATGATATTATTGTTTCTATTGTAGAGGGGGCCCAAATAGGAGGGGGGGGGGGGAATGGAATAAAAAATGAATTACAGCAATTATTAAAATATTACAGCAAAAATAAAACGATCTTACTAAGTTGCACAGTTTTTTTAGAAATCTGCAAAAAACCTTAACTTACAAAAAAATTAAGTTAGGTATGCGGTCTTAAAAATGGATTTTACTGCTTCTAAATGTACTACAGTTATATCGGAACCCTCGACATGCGAATCAGACTCGCACTTGACCGGTTTTTTTTTCAGTTGAGAAGCCCAGTGGCCGAGGAGCCGACCACATCAAAAGTATTA
The DNA here is from genome assembly GCA_947532105.1 of Athrips mouffetella. Taxonomy (NCBI): domain Eukaryota; kingdom Metazoa; phylum Arthropoda; class Insecta; order Lepidoptera; family Gelechiidae; genus Athrips; species Athrips mouffetella. Next base: position 13,550,086 of record OX383981.1, on the reverse strand, counting down.
TCCCCCAGACAGTGTGTCGCCAGCTTTATTCAATAAGTATTGTGTTGTGTATAATGTGTAATCCGGAAGATGGAAGTTGTAAGGACTTGCGTGCTTCCTCATAGAAAGTGATTGGGTAGACGAATTGGAATTATAAAAATACAATAAAACGGGAAATTATACAGGGTGTAATAAAAAGGGTACACCAACCCTGAAGGATGTGAATCTGCCCATGAAACTGAACAACTTTCCCTAAGGAACATAGGTCGAAATACGAAAAAAAAATTTTGATGTCCCATAGAAACTGAATCAGTTGATAGTTCATTTTGTATGGGAGGTCAAAATTTTTATTTTCCTATTTCGACCTATGTTCCTTAAGGTGATCTGTGACGGCCATCTTAGACCCGAACGCATCTAGATGGAGCCACTGCTGCAAATATAAGGTTTTATTTTTTAATGCAATAAATACCAACTATATATGTACTTACATCAACGAGCTTTGCAATTTAAAGCTTATAAATGGGAAAATTATCACTTTTGCCGATGATACTGCCCTGTTGTTCAGCACCGACTCGTGGAGGGAGACCTTTGATTGTGCTCAGAAAGGTTTCAATCTTGTATCTGAATGGTTGTTTAGAAATGTGTTGACACTAAATGTTGGCAAAACTAAATATATGACTTTTTCTATCAGGAAACGTGACCAGCCTGAACCAGATTCCTTTAAAATAGTAGCCCACGCGTGCTCGGCAATTCCAAATTCTGTCTGCTCATGTCGTGTGCTTGAATCTACCTCTTCGGTTAAGTATCTTGGGATTATTATTGATCATGGTCTTAGTTTTGTTCCTCACATAGACTCCCTTACTAAAAGAACACGTAAACTTATTTATGTTTTTAAAAATCTTAGGCATGCCGCAGATAAAAATACGTTGCAGTTAGTTTATTACTCCTTATGCCAGGCCATTCTTGGTTATTGCATAACATCCTGGGGTGGCGTTTATAAATCAAATCTTTTAAAGCTGGAACGATCACAGCGAGCAATATTAAAAGTTAGTAATTTCTTACCCTATCGCTTCCCAACTAAAAAACTATATGATTATACGAAGGTGCTATCAGTTAGACAACTGTATATACTAAATGTTATTCTTCTGAAACATTCTTTACTTACCTATGATCCTGATCAATTAGTGAACAGACGCCGCAGTTATAATATATGCGCTAGTGTGTCCTGTCGTACTTCCTTTGCCCAAAGATCTTTCTACTTTCTAGGATCCTACTTATATCACTTTGTTAACAAAGAACTTAATATTTATGAACTTTTGAAAGCAGAAGTCAAGAAAAAGGTTTCCCTTTGGCTCATGTCATTAGATTATGATACGGTAGAAACCTTACTAATGCCATTATGTTGAAGTTACCAAGCCTACATACTACTCATAAATACCTACGCACTATAATATTCATACTCACACTACGTACACTCACGTACACGCACACACACACACACTCACACACACACACTTTCATACTGACACACACTGAATTAATATTCTAGAATTATTTTAAGTTATATGTATATCTTTATCTCTTGCTATCTTTGTTCTTACTTTTTAAAGGAGTCTTAGCCGTGTGATTTTCGTGATGGGGTTGGGAGCCTGGTGATCTGTCATACAGGTTTTTCCTAGTACGGACACCAGGCTCTCACAAATCAACAATTTTTTATTGTATACCTACAAACTCCAAGTGTACCTACTTGATATATAGAAATTGTTTTTGTGAGAGCAAATAAACGCTTTATTTATTTATTTATGTGCAAAAAGTTGATTCGCGTAAATTTCATCGTGCAACTTCAACGCCTAACAACAATTTCGAAAAGAAAAATATCTCCATATGTCCACTAAAGTCAATTACTCGTCAGTCCGTGTTCACATAAGTACGATCACTCACACATGCACACAAAGCACAACCGTACAGTTTTGACCGCACGCCCACAATCGTAATTTTGAACCAAAAATTGCTAATAAAAATAGTACTTTTAGTACATTAACTGTATTTTTGTATTAATTAGCGAAAAATTTAACTAAAAATAGCAGTATTCGTTCGTTTTTCAACAGAATTTTATGTCCCGCGTAAGAATGTAGGTAAGTCATTTGAATTTTTGTATGGAAAACGGATCACCTTAAAGAAAGTAGTTCAATTTCATGAGCAGAATCACATCCTTCAGGGACGTCCTTCAGGATGGTTTAGGCTAGATAAGGTTAGCGAATTACTAAATACTCGAAAGATTTTTTTGGTATCTGGCTCCTTCACTGCACTGAAAATAATCCTACTATGTAACCAAAGTTTAGTCTGTTCACACAGAAATAGTTATCATCATCATATCTTGCGGGTAGCAAGGTCGATGACCGACCTCACAAACCCTGGTGTCAGAGTTGTTGAGCCGCCAAAGGCCTCTGACATGGCTCACGACTACATCCGTATATAGTAGTCGGGACCAACGGCTTAAAGTGCCTTCCGAAGCACGGAATCACGGAACCTCCGGATCGAGAGCCAAGCCCTCTAACCGCCACACCACGGGGTAGTGAATTGCAAACACAACAATGTCTTCCTAGTAGTTAACATAAAACTATGATTATTTTTTTTCTTTCATTCCAACACATTTTGCAACTATGTCAGAAAACACAAGTTTGTAAAACAATGTTATTCTTTCCGTCAAATTACTCTGGTCTTAGTTTTTTGACATTTTTAGGGTTCCGTACCTCAAAATAAAAAACGGAACCCTTATAGGATCACTTTATTGTCCGTCTGTCTTTCTGCCTGTCTGTTAAGACCCTTTTTCTCACGAACCAGAAGAGGTATCAGGTTGAAATTGATAACGAATATTAAGGTCCATGAACCACACAAGATCTGAAAATTTAATTTTTTTGCAACGACGCAATCAAAAGATATGGCTTATTATGTCCTCATCTCCATACATTAATGCAAAAAAGCAAAACCTACAGGGTACTTCCCGTTGACCTAAAATTATGAAATTTGGCAAGAAGCTAGGTCTCACAGTACAAATAAAGGGAAAAGTCTACAATCATTAAATATTTCAATTTTTCTCACAACTAACAGTAACCAATTAAGGTGAGCTCCCGTTTCAAGAACTTTTCTATAAAAGAGGGGTCAAGTTGGATGGTCGCGGAGTTTTTAAAATCAAAGAGCAAAAGCTTTTAGTATATCATATGGTAGATAGGTACGGAACCCTTAGGGCGCGAGTCCGACTCGCACTTGGCCTTTTTTTTCCTTTTACGTCTAAGGATATTTCAGCCAGCTTCTTAGTGTTTGCACTTCTGTGTTACGGGTTCAGAAAGTCATATAGTAGGAAGCCAGTTCACTGGCACATGACATATTTAGTTCTGAAGTTGGGCAACGCGCTTTTACAGTGCTATTAGTAGAGGTGGTCTAGTGGTTAGAGCACTATCGGCTCTCGATCCAAAGTGTGAATATCACAGGACGCTTTACGCTAGATAGACCTAAGTAGGTTAGCGTCGCTTTTTGAATCGTCAATTTTTGATCGCGGGCATAGAATCTGTGAATTTGTATTGGTTTCGCTCCCGAAGCGCAGTGATTCTACTCATGAAAACAAGCAACTTCCCGAAGAAATTTTTTTTACTCGAAAAAAATTTTTCGCCTGCCCATACAAAATGAGTCGATCACGTGACCACTTTGCTATAGAGAGATGGAAATTTTTTTCTGGAGTAAAAAAATTTCTTCTTTGCGAAATTCTACTAGAATCACTGCGCTTCGGGAGCAAAACCAATGAAAATTCAGGCTGTAGAAACGCAACGGTGCGCAATTTTATAAGGTCGTTTGTCCAACATTTTTTGTTATTTTTTTATTTTTGAGGTGTGTCCTTTATCTCAAACGCTATAGAGAGGGGCGCCACTACCAAATTTTTGCCCCGGATCGAAAAAATCGATGATCCGGGGCTGGTTAGCGAACGAGTAAATAGGTACTCAAAACTTGTTTTGATGTCTGGGTCCTTCCCAAATACTGAATATTACATACCTATTATACTAATTCCAAAATACCCTGTGTGTAAGAATAAAAGCAATGAACCGAACACACAACACTGAAATCCATCCATTGTGATCTGGGAGAGATCGCTAATAGGCTTATAAGTCCGCGTCTGTAAGGTCGGCCTCTCGCTTTGTTCGCAGATTTGTGCGGAAAACTCACATTTTGCACAATATTTGGTGGCCTTTGTAGTATTGGTCATTGTTAGTGAATAGAATTTTCGTAATAAGTAGGATTTATACAGGGTCCCACCCATCTCTACCCGTGGGTGTCGTAAGAAACGACTGAAGGATGGCAGTAGCATCTTTCTGTGTATCGTACCATCTTACATACTACGGTCACCAACAACAGCGGTCGTTCTCGACTAATGTTACAAACAATAATTAGATAATTAGATTTTTTTTTTTTTTTAATGTCTGTTATTTTGTTTATCCTTTTTTTATTGGTTAAACATGCTTATTTATTGTTTAATATTACGTTAATTATTGTACTATTATTCGACTTATATTGCAGTGCCCTTACAGGGTTTTGCTTTACTGGAAATTTATGTAATTTGAGACCTATTTTAAAACAGCAAAGAGGAATTTGAAATAAATATTTTTTTTTAGACTTTTTTCTTATAAGAATAGAATAAGATTTTCACACCTTCAAGGGTGAACAACAATAATAATATCAACTTTATACCTTTACCCGTTCATAAGAACAAGAACCTTGGCAGACAACAAAGTGATCCTTTAAGTGTACCGTATTTTTTTTCCTTTTGAGATACGGAACCCTAATAAGTGGTTCAGTGTTTTGTGCTGTGTCAAATTATTTGTAGAGGACAGGTGCATCTTGACACCCCTCTCAATAATTTACTCAAAATACTGATGTCTCTGTCGCAGCCATATCGTATAACACGCCGTATTACAAAAGGCGGGCAAATTGTAAACGGTCGGAAAATTGTAAAACGGAGTCGGCTGATTGTAATTATGGGTTTAGATCAATGGTGCATTTTACTATCGTTTAGTTTTTAGTTTAGTAGCTAAGGCCATGTCCCCACTAGGCTCACAGTGAGCCACTCACTGTGAGCCGCCTGACTGAGCGGCGTATCGGTCGCTCTCTCAATTCGTTCCGTCGGCGTAGTGTAGTGAGCTGACTGAGCCGCCGACCGGGAGCATAATTCGCGGCGACTCACCTGGTAACTGAATGACTCCGCAAGCGTCGCTGAATGGACACTCCGTTTAAAATATCTAGGGAGGCGTACTGGAGGCAGACAGTGAGCGGCTCACTGTGAGCCTAGTGGGGACATGGCCTGAGATAAACTGAACCTAACCGATCCCTAGTAGGGATCGCGTAATTCATTTCTGGCAAGATATCATAATCTGGTTATCTTACCAGAAATTACTCGGCATTTTGTAAAATGCCAGGCATTATATAGGGTGCTACTTAATTAAGTGCGTTCCTTCTAGTATACTATACGGGCTATAAAACTGAACACAACTATGGTGAAAATTTCAAAGATTTCTGTATGTTTTTTTGAGATAATCAAAAAAACAGTTTGTTAACTAAACATTTAAAATATCACCCTTTATCATTTATTTACTCACACGTTTACAGTAGTGAATGAATATTCATTTCCCATGGCGCTAAAAAGCAAACTGGCGCCAAAAAGCAAGTCTGAACTCGACTATTTAGGAACTCCATCAAAGATAGCAAATAATTTGTTTGCAGATTACACATCACTAAAGCTATCATTAAAGGCACCTGTAATGCGTCGCTGTTGGCGTGGTGATAGACACCTCCAAATTCACAAATTACCCGAAAATTGGGCACAAGTTATTGCGTTTACGTTAGTCTGTGGTTACTTTTTTGTGTTGTTTTGATATCTGTTTAAATAAAACTTTAAATAAATTTTGCTGAAATGTTGTTTACAAGATACGTGACAGGCAACAGTTGATAGGCGGCGGCATAGACTATGTGTCAACCATTGACGTAAGAAAAACGCTGCGCTTCTAAACGCCCCCGCGCGTAGTTTCCAAAAGGAGATCATACTCGTAACAAAAAGTACATTTTAAAGTAGGAACGTAACTCCATCTACAACTCAGAGCGATTGCAGAGCGATGACATTAACAACACCAATCTTTCACAATCTTTTAACCGTGTTGAGTAAGCGCAGTCGTTTCAACCTAGACGGAGCGGCAGCATCACGCGACCACCGCATCCACTCATTGACGAGATGTAGTATGGATTGGAACTCAGAGGAGTGACGAATGTTCTAACAAGACTTCTTCACCTCAACCTCCTTATATCTCGACATAGAGCGGCTTGGGTCTTTGTCATACTTCAATGTCAGTTTATTGTTATTGTTTGCTTGATTAGAAACTATTGTTATTTTTCATGTTTATTTCAGCTACAGACCTGTTTTCAGCAATAGTGGGACAAAAACAGCTAAAAGCATTGTTTCTAGAGGCCTGTGTAATTAAACAATCGGTAGCCCATTAAAAAGCAAAGGTACCTAAACAATTTTTTTATTTTACAATGCATAAAGACCGTTTTAAGTTGATCCAATAATGTTCACCTAATCCCGCACTGGGTCCTTTGTTGCTGCTGTGCTGGTAAGATTATTCGAAAAACGCTAGACAGCAGTGCTAGATCAAAACACTGGATCAATGTGAATCAGCCTTCATGAAAATCTAGTAAAGATCGCCTTTTTAGTTTAAACATTCTTTCACTCATTCATAATTTCTCCTTGCTCGCTCTGGCTCATGGCCTTACGCAGAAGTTCAGAGACCTTCTCGTATTCACGTATGTGTGTGTGCCGTATGAGTACACGCTATCAGCTGTTCTAGCATGGTTTCTACAGGATGTTAAAATCTCGTGCGGATTTAATAATAAAATTTTGTTAGGAAAGTTAATTTCTAAAAATCATATGGAAAGTTTTGCTATTTTTAACATATTTGAGGTCAATGACCCTCCACAAAGCCACGGTTTTCTTAAACGTACCTAATTAATTCGCACCTTATATAAAACGGCGAATTATAAAATTTACCTGCCACATCTCTACTAATAAAAAATGCAATAAAAAACTCAAAACAATCTGTCCATACAAATTAGTGAAACTAACTAACATCTACCCTAACTGACCGGTTTAGTTAACTAGGCTCAGTTAACTCGAGGGAGGTTCACTTAACCGTACTCTCAGAAACAAATTAACATGTAAAATGCGGGAGAAAATCATAATAATGTGACATAGAGCAAGTAGATCACAGACGAGTCTTTTGAGAAATTTAAACGTGCCCACGTTGGTTATGTTTCTGAGATTCAAAGAATCTTACTATAAAAAAATCGGTTGTATGTAAAGTCGGTTTACTGACGATAGTTGAACGTGACAACGTCGTAAGAAAATACTGATGGAATGGTTGCATTTTTCAAAAGAAAATTTTAATTTTATTTGTTTCATAGATATTTTGTATGGATATAGAGAAGGAGGTAAATGGAAATCATAATTGAATTGATCAAGTTACATTTATTTGTACGCATAAATACAATTATGTAATTTTTTTTACAGTGTACATAGTACAAAGGACGAATATTCGACAATATATCACTGAACATATATTTAATATCGAAAAAATCATTACCTTTATCACCGCAAATATCGTTGCTATGAAAAATTGACGCCACATTCACTTTTTACGAAATCATGTAGGTAAATGTATTATTGTAACAGCAGCTGTCCACGCGGACGCATCGCTCACTCAAGTAGGAGAGAGACAGATATCGAACGCTGCCGAACGCGGAGGCCGATTGTGCCTCTTTGTCGCTCGTTCCGCGCTCTCGCTAGCACTTCAAGCCTTAAATGGAACGCCTCAGAGCGAGGTAACGCCGCATTAGTCATGTTTTTTCGTGCGCGCAGCCGGCTCCATCGAATTATAAGACGTTTTCACGTCTTTGTTGTAAGGAAAAGTAAAAGAAATATAAATCGTATTATAACGTGCAAGTTGCAAGTACCTGCAAGTGAACTTCAACCAACATGTATCGTCTCGTCTCGGAGATCAATTTTATTATAATCGTCTCTATCTAGTCCGCATTGTCATACGCATCTCCTGAAAACTTAAACCTCCTATAAATTCGACTTCTCCTACATAATTATCAAATTATAGGAAATATTTTTTATTACAGTTATTATAAAGTTATTCAGTTTCAGTTTCCGGCAGATGTCTTTTTACACGGTGTATCTTGTCAATAGCGTCGTATGCTATGTCCACACCTGTTGTTTATATAGCTGTAGGCACATTGTGGTTTCGTAAGTAGAAGTTTCCAATCCAACCCCTCTGCGCTACTTACTCTCTGTTCCCGTCGCGTGCAGATTTATTTTATTGTTCCGACCCTCTTCCCCGAGGGCTGGAGGGTGGAGGGTAAAAACCAGACGCAATATGCTCCGAATAAGATCCTTGATCGCTGTTTTATTGTTTTGTCACGGAGTGTTACGGGGCTGTTTTTTTATTTCGCTTTGTTTTTTAAGTTTATTAAGATTTTTGGTGTAGTGCTATTTTTTATCAACAATTATTTGATTTCCTTTGTGCGTTTACTTATAAAATTCATAACCTTGGAACAATGTTATGTTTGCAAACGGCCAGTTGCAATATAATCTCTGATTTACAGCTTCCTTTACAGTTATGTCTTGGTATAAATTAACACTGATTAAAGCTTGGATTAAATTATTACTATTATTATACTGTGTTACGTTACAAATCAAATAAATAAATTATACACTCACCGGCAGAAATAACCGGCCGGTATGTTTTCTTTCATATATTTTCATACAAATATGGGGGCAAACGAAGCGTCAATATCTTACCTAAATTGAATAAAAATACAAATCTGATTGATGAGGTCTTTAGATAAGAACCTTATTAAGAAATAAACATCCGCATTGTAAACACACTAAGATGTACCGCAGCCCTTCATAAATTGTCAATTTTATTTTAAAAAATCGAATGCAAAAAACCAGCCAAGAGCGGACTCGCGCACCGAAGGTTCCGTACCATTAAGGTAAAAATACTGTCTTAGTTATGGACGCAGAAGTGTATTAAATGCGCTTGCGCGCGAGTCCGACACGCACTCGACCAGTTTTTATATTGTTTGTTGTTATTCTATAGCTTATGCACTATAAACATACCATTTTTACGCTTTTAAGTGTCCCCTTTTTATTTTAGAGCTAAAACAAAAATCGAGTACAAATCGCCTAAAAAATTCGTTTTTGGTAGGGAAGCTAATTTATTATTTTTATTAATTTTTAGGGTTCCGTACCTCAAAAGAAAAAAAACCGGCCAAGTGCGAGTCGGACTCGCGCACTGAGGGTTCCGTACCACCACATAAAAATAATTGTATTAGTTAAAATTTCAGTAAGTTAATGTGCTAGATTTTTTGAGTCCGACACGCGCTTGACCAAATTTTATTATTTGTTGTTATTTTATAGCTTATGCACTATAAACATACCAATTTTCAAGTTTGTAAGTGTTCCCGTTTTTAAAATAGAACTAAAACAAAAATCGCCTCAGCGACCATCCAACTTGACCCCTCTCTTATATAAAAGTTCTTGAAACGGGAGCTCACCACAATTGGTTACCATTAGTTGGGAGAAAAGTTGAAAGATTTAATGATTTCAGACTTTTCCCATTATTTGTACTGTGAGACCTAGCTTCTTGCCAAATTTCATAATTTTAGGTCAACGGGAAGTACCCTGTAGGTTTTTCATTTTTGAATAAATGTATGGAGATGAGGACATAAAATGCCATATCTTTTGATTGCGTCGTTGTAAAAAATTGAAATTTTCAGATCTTGTGTGGTTCATGGATCCTAATATATGGTATTAGTTTCAACCTGATACATTTACCCGTTCGTGAGATAAAGGGTCTTGACAGACAGACAGACAGACAGACAGACAGACAGACAGACAGACGGACAACAAAGTGATCCTATAAGGGTTCCGTTTTTTTCTTTTGAGGTACGGAACCCTAAAAACGGAACCCTTATAGGATCGCTTTGTTGTCCGTCTGTCTGTCTGTCTGTCAAGACCCTTTATCTCACGAACGGGTACAGGTATCAGGTTGAAATTAATACCATATATTAGGATCCATGAACCACACAAGATCTGAAAATTTAAATTTTTTACAACGATGCAATCAAAAGATATGGCATTTTATGTCCTCATCTCCATACATTTATTCAAAAATGCAAAACCTACAGGGTACTTCCCGTTGAGCTAAAATTATGAAATTTGGCAAGAAGCTAGGTCTCACAGTACAAATAATGGGAAAAGTCTGAAATCATTAAATATTACAACTTTTCTCACAACTAATGGTAACCAATTGTGGTGAGCTCCCGTTTCAAGAACATTCATATAAGAGAGGGGTCAAGTTGGATGGTCCCTGAGGCGATTTTTGTTTTAGTTCTATTTAAAAACGGGAACACTTACAAACTTGAAAATTGGTATGTTTATAGGGCATAGGCTATAAAATAACAACAAATAATAAAATTTGGTCAAGCGCGTGTCGGACTCAAAAAATGTAGTACATTAACTTACTGAAATTTCAACTAATAGAATTATGTTTATGTGGTGGTACGGAACCCTCAGTGCGCGAGTCCTACTCGCACTTGGCCGGTTTTTTGTTATAGCGGTAACAGAAATACATAGTCTATGAGAATTTCAACTGTCTACCTTTTACGGTTCATGAGATACAGCCCACTGACAGACAAACAGACATCGGAGGCAAACTAATAGGATCCATCCATGGTTGAAGTAATTAATTTAAGAATTTAGGAAGGTGTGATTGCGGCTTTAGATGGGAAAATTGGACAATTTGTCAATCCCTCGCACAACTAGATAATAAGCCTCTCCTGCCACCCGCAGAGATTCTGCAACTACCTACAGTCAGACAGAGCCAATATTTTCCTCCGCGTCAATTTTTTTTCGCATATTATTGGCATCGTCTGTCAAAAACACGCGTGACATGGTGTGAACTTAGGTGTGAAGCTTGAAACAAAGTCTTTGTGGTCTCTGCCTACCCCGACGGGAAATAGGCGTGATGTTATGTATGTATGTAAGAGCACATCAAACTTGATACGTTGGACTTTCTACCGTTTATTTATTTCAATAGATGTATTGGCTAGTCGCACTGCTTGACAATGACAAGCTTGATCTGTTTTTGACTGTAGGTACACAAAATCACGCCTCTTTCCCGTTCGAGTACACAGAAAAAAATGATCTCTTAAAACAAGAACGCAATATGCCTCAATTGATATTGCTTGATTATAAAGTTAAATGTCTTAGAGTAAGATAATCACTGTAACGTATTAAAAATGTCGAATTCCTAAAATTCGAGAGAGAATTTCTTCTAATAAGAATTATATTACTAGGTTTAAAATTGATATTTTGAATTAAAATCATTTATTCTTTACATCAACAATGAAAAAAATCTTAAAGCAAGTAAAATATTAATCAATTAAAAAAATAAATCGTTTCGCCTAAGAATTATGAAAAATATTAAATGAAGATTTAGGACAATATTAAGACAAATAATATGTTGCTTGGTATGAGATAGTTTTCGTTTCGCTCAAGAACTATTTAGGTAAGTAATGAAGAGTTAAGACTATATAAAGGCAAATAACATTTTGCTTGGTAAAAAATTTAAGTTCTTTCGCTCAAGACCTATTTAGATATGCAATGAAGAGTTAAGGCGATATTAAGGCAAATAATTGTTGCTCGGTACAAGATACTGTGTCAAAGACGGAACGGTATCAAAATTTCGATTAGTTTGCTAACTAAGCCTGTGGTCTAATTGTCAGAGCGAGGGACTTCGAATCCAGCCACCTCCAGGACTTTTGATAAATTATAATGGTTGATAATGATGTAATAGTTCATAATAACATTAATAAATAATAGAAATGGAAACAAATGTGAAAAGAGAAACGTTAAAAAATAAAAAGATCTAATATAAAAATACCGGCAGAGAGCAGAAGAAGAGGAATAAGAAAAAAGTGTTTTTTTTTTTTAAAGAGCCTTATATTTTAATTTTTATTTTTAAAGAGCTTTAAAATTTTCAACAAAATTAGTATAGCTCTTGGGGTGACACATTTAGCTTTTTGAAAAAAGAGCTTTAAATTCTTTATTCAAATTAGTTTCCTTCTTGGTGTGATAGATGCTTCAATCAAATAAGTTTGGTTCTTGATATGATAGCTTTTAGTTTTTACAAAAAGAAAACAGTTGAAAATTGATATAAGTAAATTAGTTCTTGGACGCAGAACTAACTATAAGACAAAACATTTTATTTCTCAATCTAAGACAATACCATAGACATTATGGCATCTTGGTCACTACGCCCCTGAACGACGTTTTCGAGTTTCCTTATATCGAAAACCCAAACGATTACGACTTAAATAATATTATTTGGTTCAAGATATCTTTTTTTTCTGTGTAGTTAGAGGCCCTCCACCTGCTACGATCTGCCGGGCTAAAATGCGCACCGCGACTTGGTCGAGTCGCGCGCAATTGTCACTTTTTATGTATGGACTAGAGAAGACATAACCGGTTTAGTCTATGTAGACTAGCCAAGTTGCGGTGCGCAAGCTCGACCTACTGGACATACTTCCTTCGCTTCCTCTACTTTCATCAACCCTTTCTATGATTTTAATTTATTTTAGATTTAACTTTAAGGCCGCCTTATGCAACTGTTCTTAGCTGGTAAGACAGGGCTCTTCCCACTCATCATAATTATCATAATAACATCCCAAACTCCCTCCACAATTCTAGCTAATGTGGAAGGGAAGTACCATAGTCACCACGCTTGTTAGCGTTGCGGCAGGCACCATAGACCGCGATTGTTGGTGACCGCAGTTTGTAAGATAGTACGATACACAGAAGGATGCTGCTGCCCATCCTCTGATTCATAATCCTTTAGTCACCTTTTACGACACCCACGGGTAGAAATGGGTTAGTACTATTCTTTGCCGGAACCACACAGTCGTCTTTGCCACTCTTGGTGCTTAAAGGGCCGTTTGCACTAAACTTAAGAATCGCCCCTAACTTGTTTAGGACACTCCTAGCAATAGTTTGACGGTCCTTAAGCAAGAACTTGGGCGATTCTTAAGTTTAGTGCAAACGGCCCAAATTGTCTCACCGCTCGTGGCCTATATATTTGGAAAAATGAGATATTAGCAGACCAAGGACTCGGTACACACGGCCGCCAGTAGAAACACTTTTGGACCTTATGGCGTGGTAATAGAGTTGAAAAAGTTTCTACCGACAAGCGGTTGACCGTACATGTATACTACTCAAAACAAAATAAAGGCCAGCAGGCTTTTTTCATATATCATTAAAATGATAAAAGTAATGTATATTTTTATGTACGTTTTATTTAGCTTATTATATTGTTTTCAATTTGAACTAATAATTGTTTCAAATAATGCTCAGCGGCGATTTTCATCGAACTTTAACTTTAATCGAACTTTAATTGAAAAATTACAAGTAATGACATATCAAAAAAAACCGCTGCTGGCCCTTATTTTGTTTTGAGTAGTATATAATGAAAGTACAATTTTATTTTTTCATAATTCGTTTAATTACACTCGAATATTGCAGTTGACACTATAATATGAATTTATTAGAAGTACATTCTTAGTTACAGGTGAGTATTTTATTTACAATTTATCTAAATAAATCACATTTTTCTACTCCACATAAAATTTTACATACACAAAAATAACTGATGATAAGTACATCTGTACTTATCATCAGTTATTTTTGTGTATGTAAAATTTAAGATTACGAACTACACTAAACGGTGGTTTAATTCATTTGGTTCAAGTATAATAAAATTGTCTTTGTCCTGACTAGCTCGGTAATGTTTGTTTTATCGTTCTAGTTTGGAAAATGTATTTGAAATCTAAACGCGATGATGAACTAATAAAACATGGCTAACCTACATGCTGCGATGCTGGCAGCTAATTATAAGTGTAATGTAATAAGTTAATTCGTAATTCCGAATAAAAAAAAATTACGACTTTGAAGCATCGTCAAGCCGACTTCGTAAATAAATTTACTATTGTTTCATCTGTGGCCTGTGGCTAGCATCTGTGGCTAAGGAGGCAATAATGATTATATCTTTTTTCTATTGATTCCATTCATAAACTATTGAATGTCTGTTGATGTCTGTACAAATTATATCGTATGAACACTAACATCGATATTAATTAAATTTTTATTTTTTTCTCATCTACAAGCAAAAATTATGAACGACAAAACTGTACACTTATTTATTAGGCCTCGAGAATTGACGCGACGATTTAATCGCTAAAGATGGCCTATTTCACAAGTTAAACTTATATGTAAGGTACCTTGAAACTTGGCTCATAAACAGGAATAGGATCATTAAAGATAAATAAAAAATATCAAATTTTTTCGGCCATAAATGACGAGGTTTAAAAAAAAATCGTTTTCGTCCAATATCGATAGGTCGTATGGCAGAATGTGATGAGTAGTCATTGCCTATCATAAACAAAAAAACCGGCCAAGTGCGAGTCAGACTCGCGCACTGAGGGTTCCGTACCACCACATAAACATATTGAAATTTCAGTAAGTTAATGTGCTAGATTTTTGAGTCCGACACGCGCTTGACCAAATTTTATTATTTGTTGTTATTTTATAGCCTATGCCCTATAAACATACCAATTTTCAAGTTTGTAAGTGTTCCCGTTTTTAAATAGAACTAAAACAAAAATCGCTTCAGCAACCATCCAACTTGACCCCTCTCTTATATGAGTGTTCTTGAAACGGGAGCTCACCACAATTGGTTACCATTAGTTGTGAGAAAAGTTGTAAAATTTAATGATTTCAGACTTTTCCCATTATTTGTACTGTGAGACCTAGCTTCTTGCCAAATTTCATAATTTTAGGTCAACGGGAAGTACCCTGTAGGTTTTTTATTTTTGAATAAGATGAGATGTATGGAGATGAGGACATAAAATGCCATATCTTTTGATTGCGTCGTTGTAAAAAATTGAAATTTTCAGATCTTGTGTGGTTCATGGATCCTAATATATGGTATTAATTTCAACCTGATACCTTTACCCGTTCGTGAGATAAAGGGTCTTGACAGACAGACAGACAGACAGACAGACGGACAACAAAGTGATCCTATAAGGGTTCCGTTTTTTTCTTTTGAGGTACGGAACCCTAAAAACGGAAATCTTATAGGATTACTTTGTTGTCCGTCTGTCTGTCTGTCAAGACCCTTTTTCTCACGAGCAAGAAGAGGTATCGGGCTGAAATTGATAACGAATATTAAGGTCCATAAACCACACAAGATCTGAAAATTTCAATTTTTTACAACCACGCAATGAAACGATATGGCTTTTTATGTCCTCATCTCCATACATTTATCCAAAAAAGCAAAACCTACAGGGTACTTCCCGTTGACCTAAAATTATGATTTTTTTCAAGAAGCTAGGTCTCACAGTACAAATAAAGGGAAAAGTCTAAAATCATTAAATATTTTAATTTTTCTCACAACTAATAGACAGGGGGAAGTGGAGACAGCTCGTGAAGGCCCTTTGCACCAGCGGGGTGCCATAGGATAACAACAACAACAATAATAAATTAAGGTGAGCTCCCGTTTCAAGAACTTTTCTATAAAAGAGGGGTCAAGTTGGATGGTCACGGAGTTTTTAAAATCAAAGAGCAAAAGCTTTTAGTGTATCATATGGTAGATAGGTACGGAACCCTTAGGGCGCGAGTCCGACTCGCACTTGGCGTGTTTTTTTTTTCATTATATGGTTACTAAACCCTAGCTCTGTGCCAAATTTCAGCTCTCTAGTTATAGTGGAAGTACGAGATCTTTTTGATGACAGGTGAGTGAGTGTGTGACAAAATTGCTTTGCTTAACTTCGACCGGCTATTGCTCGAAAGCTATTAGTAGGATTGGTATGTTATTTAGGAATATAGCTAAGTACAGAACATATCTACTTTTAGTCATTGAAAATTCATTAGGCCAATTCTTGAAAGTCACCGGGTGATTTTCGAGATTTTTAAAATTAAAATAAGCCCTGTTAAACTCCTCAAAAGTAAGGATCAATATTTGTTAATTATAAAATAATGTTCAGTTTTATATTTCTTTCTATCCTATACTGTTTAACGAGCAATATTTGTATATATATACTTGTAATCGGTATCTCGAAAACGGCTCTAACGATTTCGATGAATTTTATATACAGGGGTTTTTGGGGGCAAAAAATCGATCTAGCTAGGTCTCATGTCTGGGAAAATTCGTTTTTACCGTCTTTTTAAATATTTCTTATCGCATTTTAGTGCGTTCAAGAAACTTACAGCGCCATCTGTTGTTGAGTAGCATAGCTTGCTCACCCGATATATTTTAATCATACAGAGCATAGCTCGGTCGCCCAGGTACTATAATCCTATACTATTAAATGAGCAATATTTGTATATACCTACATATATATTTGTAATCGGTTTCTCGAAAACGGCTCTAACGATTTCGATGAAATTTAGTGTACAGGGGTTTTTGGGGCCAAAAAATCGATTTAGCTAAGAGTCATGTCTGGGAAAATTCGTTTTCACCGTTTTTTTTTATCATTTCTTAGCGGGTTTTAGTGCGTTCAAGAAACTTACAGCGCCATCTGTTGTTGAGTAGCATAGCTTGCTCACCCGATAATGTTTTAATCATACAGAGCATAGCTCGGTCGCCCAGGTAGGTACTCTTATATTAGTATCCAAAAGGTGCCAAAAAAAACCGGCCAAGTGCGAGTCGGACTCGCGCACTGAGGGTTCCGTTACACCACATAAACATAATTGTATTAGTTGAAATTTCAGTAAGTTAATGTGCTAGATTTTTTGAGTCCGACACGCGCTTGACCAAATTTTATTATTTGTTGTTATTTTATAGCCTATGGCCCTATAAACATACCAATTTTCAAGTTTGTAAGTGTTCCCGTTTTTAAATAGAACTAAAACAAAAATCGCCTCAGCAACCATCCAACTTGACCCCTCTCTTATATGAATGTTCTTGAAACGGGAGCTCACCACAATTGGTTACCATTAGTTGTGAGAAAAGTTGTAATATTTAATGATTTTAGACTTTTTCCATTATTTGTACTGTGAGACCTAGCTTCTTGCCAAATTTCATAATTTTAGGTCAACGGGAAGTACCCTGTAGGTTTTTCATTTTTGAATAAATGTATGGAGATGAGGACATAAAATGCCATATCTTTTGATTGCGTCGTTGTAAAAAATTGAAATTTTCGGATCTTGTGTGGTTCATGGATTCTAATATATGGTATTAATTTCAATCTGATACCTTTACCCGTTCGTGAGATAAAGGGTCTTGCCAGACAGACAGACAGACAGACAGACAGACAGACAGACAGACAGACAGACAGACAGACAGACGGACAACAAAGTGATCCTATAAGGGTTCCGTTTTTTCTTTTGAGGTACGGAACCCTAAAAACTGACAGCTGTATAAACCGACCACAGACTACGTAGAACAGTTGTCAGTTGTTTTTTTTTTAAGACTGGCCATGGCTTCGTTTCATTCTGCCATACGACCTATCGATATTTGACATAAACTAAATTATTTTTTAACTTTATTATTTGCAACCGAAAAAAAATCGTATTTTTTATTTTTACTAATTGACCTTATCCCTGTCTATGAGCCAAGTTTCGAGGTACCGTACACATACGTTTCCTATGCGAATTAGTACACGCGGCAGCATGCACATAGAAACAAAACCAGTATAAGCTGAACCAGAGCTGCGCTACAAACCAGAGACCCGCTCAAGGTCGAAATGTTTCCACCGACATGCAGACATCATACTATTTAAGTAACTATTTACAACGAACTATTTACAAGTCAAATCTAATGTACACTTCGCTACACAAAAAAGAAACGCATATCATTAATTTATATGTTTCTATAAGTGCGTGTGTTATGTATGTTATGGCACAGTTTAATTACCTTGCCTGAATGTCTGTGCATCCTCACCCATGAGATGGTATGTTTCTTGAATAAGAAATAATTAAATATATACACTTGCTTTCTAACATCTCCTTTAAGACGTAATCACTTTTTTATCTACAAGTCAACTCCTCAATCAGTTCTCTTGTTAGCTCTCTCACCATAGCTCTGGTTAAAATATCCGTCGGGTCACAACAATTTTGAGAAAAACGTATTCGGTGACGTGATTCTAGAAGGATCTAGGATTCTCGGGTATGACTGTCCGAGGAAAGGTCTGAATGCTATTCTGTTTTCTTCTGGAGGCGCTTCTTGAGTGGAATCGTCCTGTGTGTCTAGGGATGAGTCGTTGTTTGCTCCAGCGCCAAGATGGAGCTTCCTTGTGTGCTTCTTCAGGTCGAAGTTTCGACAGAATCCTTTAGCACAAATACTGCACGTAAAAGGTTTCCTTTCGTTGTGTGTGTGCATGTGGAAAGTCAAGTTGTAAACTTGGTGAAAAGCTTTATTACAAATGGAACACTTGTAAGCTTTCTCTCCGCTGTGCGTCAGACGATGGTTTTTGTAATTCCCTTTTTGATGGAACCCCTTGCCACAATATTCGCAAACGAAGGGCTTATACCCTGCGTGGATTCTCGCGTGAGTGTTCAGAGTTGAAGATCTGTTAAAAGCTTTTCCACACGTCAAACATTTGTGGGGTTTTTCCGATGTGTGAATGATCTTATGTCGACACAACGTTGAGGCTTGGCGGAAACCTTTTCCACAGATCTTGCAGACAAACGGTCTGGCTCCAGTGTGGACGGGCATGTGCCTTGTCAAGTTGTAATGCGCGTTGAAGACTTTGCCGCAATCTGAACAGGCGAAGCTTTTGTTTTTAGCTGGAGAAGACGAGGGTCCTGTTGTTGAAGAGACTGTGTCAACAGCTGGTGGTCTGGGACTAGGAGGTCTTTGCGGCGACGGCGCTGGAGGTGGTCTGGGTAACAATTGATGAGCATACGTTAGAGACACTAAGTCTGGACCGTAGTATAGAAGAGGATAGTGGGAAAATTGTCTTCTGGCTGCTGGAATGTACTGCTTAAACGCTGAGTCTAAAAGTTGTGCTCCGTAGGATAAAAATGATGGATTTGTTGGAGGATCAGGAGACACTGATTTCTTCCTCGTGTCAGGTTCCATGAGCCTGGCTATGGAGAAGTTGAGGACAGGTGTTGGGGTGTCAGGGGACTTGGCTCGTTCAGGAGACGACTCCCTGGGTCCATCGCGCGTTGTGGATTGGAACGGCTGCATCTTGAGCTGAAGTTTGGTCTGGAAAGATGAGAAAACGTGTTCAGATTTTTTATCTTTGATGTCTTTAAGCTTGTACCTAAGGATTAGGCGTTGATTAAATTTTTATTAAAAAATTAAGTTGTATTGGTGTGCCTCTCCATTATTGTAAACTATAATAAACATTTCTATATTGAGGTAGGTGGGATTGTTTTTCGCTTTCTTTGATGGCTGTCAAATGATTACCTGTAAAAGCTACCACTAAGTTATCCATTTTAGATATGATAAAATTTTGCCCGCGACTTTATTCGCCTTAAGCATTTTTCCCGTGTGAGTGTTTTCCCGACGTTAAAACTAGCCTATGTCTGCCCTAAAGGACCATTCTAAACATACAAGATATATTTTTTTAAATTGAAGTAATACTTTATTTTATGTAGACAATTACTAAAACTCCTCAATCTCATTTCTTATTCTAAACTACCTTCTTTTATCTTGAAATTTGAATAAAACACTCCACCCTCAAACCACACTCCACGCCTCTTACCAATTACGGGAAAATCCCGTCTGTTATTCAAAAACATCACCCCCCTTTCTTTTACCGCTGTCGGGTAAAGGGGCGTGATACCACACCCTCACAGTTGAAAACATCAGTTGTTTTAATCAGATTGGAAAGCGTCAGAAAGCGTTGAAAGCGTCACCACCCTCAGTGATCTGCTAAAACGTTTGTTTTGTATAGAAATCGTTTGCAAACACAAAATGTATGGAACCCTACGGATTTGATGTATTGAGAGTTGGCTGCCGTAATTTAGAAATGTGTAATTTTAGAAATAGATCAAAGCCTAGACATGCAGACATTTTAACTCTTATGCAATGTCATTATAAACGTACTGAAAAAACAAACTGTTTTAGTCACGATAAGACTTCTTACCTAGGACTGCGAATGTTGATATTTTTCATGACAATATTTTATATTTTAAAAAGAAAATACTAATGTTTTTGTAAGGTTCGTTCAGTTAGTGTTAACTATCCTTTTAAATAATATGTTTGGTATAACTTCAAATTTTAAACTTTAAATTGTATTGCAGTATCAATCAGTGGCTATTTGATTGAGAGTACAAAGTAACTTTTCTATGTGCTCTCAATCAAATACCTACTTTTACCTAAATTTGCTCTTCTCTTGTTCCTAAACTCGTTGGACATATTTGTGCATGCTGTGCTCTCCTGTAAGTGATGAGGCACCCTGTTCTTGTAAATTGTAAGCAACCTATGTAATCAATGTGCACTCGTTGTTGGAAAGCCTAATAATAATAAATAAATAAATAAATAAGAACCACTTCTTTAATAATTTCATGCAAATACTATTTAGAAAACAGTGCTAGTCCCCCTAGTAAAAAAAAATATAATTATGACTTCGATATTACTTTTTTTGCCTAAGTCCTGGACAGGGAGCTCCCTCTAGAGTTTTGGAAGGGAAGTGACACAATTGTCGGCGCTGCGGCTGGCACCATGGACTGCAGTGGTTACTGACCGCAGTAGTTTTAATAAAATGGTACTATACGCAGAAAGACACTGCTATCCATCCTTTGTCACCAAAGGCGCGTTAGTGTAATATTATTATATTCTTTGCCCAAGGGTAGAGATGAAGTGTGTGGACCACAGAGCTTGGTGGTGTGGACCACTTAAGTTCCTGTATTTATTTTACATATTAAAGTTATTCTTTTTAAATTTCGTCTACCTACAACGTCTGACAACATCCAATATTATCTATCAAAAGTTGACAATGTCTTGTTGACAAGAGCACAGCGTGGCTAAAATTGTAGGCCTAGGCTGAAAACACATTAACTCCTGTTTACTAGTATTATATCTGTGCTCCTGCTAAACAATAGACATCCAATAGACATCCAATAGACATCCAATAGTAATCCAATAGACATCCAATCCAACGAATGCTTGCGTGAAGTTTAAAGTTCGGCGTTCAAAGCAAGGAGGTTGAAGTAGCAGCACTTTCTGCTAAGGAGAGAGCCATTTAAACGTACATCCATTTCTTGCAGGGGACCTCCATACTTAAATGTATGGATTTTTGTTCAAATCCCAAAAACGTTAAATTGTTATCTTTCTCTCTGAGAAATATGTGACTTGGGACTAATAAATGTTATTACTTACCACAGTTTTTCTGGCAAAAATAGTTACCATTCAGGAAAAAAAACAACGGTAGGTATTAAAAATCAGGTATACTTAAAATGGCTATTTCTTAGGTACTTACTGATCAATTCACAAGTAATTCACTTTCGCAAATAAAGTTTAGCTAAAACATTAGATTTTTAAAGATTTTTTGATTTTTGTAAAACTTAATCGAGTTTTTTGACCGACTGGTATAGTCGACTAGGAGACGTTTAACTTTTCTCTATATCATACAGACTATGAATATGACGGACTCTACTTTACTCGTGGTTCAAAACATGGATATAAACTCAAATTATTAAACACAAGCTCAAATTATTGTACAGTGCGACAAGGCTTATAATGAGCGCGGGTGGGGGCGTTCTGGAGAACTGTCAAAAGTGACGTTCCACAAGGTGGCAGTGTTAGTTACTTTTTTTGCCACAATCATTATATATAAGCCTTGTCGCCCTGTAATAAGCTGGAAATTGCTAAAACCTCTCAAATTATCAATGAATGTTTAAAAAAAGAACACCGTTCCAATTTCAAAATCAAAACGCCATTTCTCAGCGCGTTCGACATTTGACCCTACTTATTATCCAAAAATACGTCAACTTTCAACTTCCGGTGCACAACTAAAGTACAACGGTCGCCCTTAAGAGAACAATCACTAAACTCTACAATAAGTTGTAAAAGCAGTAATTTTGATATGAAAACAATGAAATACACACAATGGCAATGGCTAGGGAACGCGAAGCATATTGTTTAGCCAACAGTCTGCTTGGTTTTAGCACCTGGCCCTTATAGCTGAATGCTAAGAGTTAGGTTTGATTTGGAGTACTAAATTAAATATTTTAGACAAGAACAATAAAGTTAAAACAATACCGCAGCGATTACGGTGAGTCGATTTAAAATGCCGTTTTGGTATAGCTGGTAGTGACTCTGGCTGTTGAGAAGTAAAAAGCGATGGATTATAATTATGTATAGGGTGACTTTTAATTAGTTCTTGATAGCACAACATATGCATGTACTCATGATACTGAACAACTTTTCCCAAGGAACATAGGTCGAAATACGAAAAGCCAAATTTCACCTCCCATACAAAATGCGCTATTAGCTGATGCAGTTTCTATGGGGGGTTAAAACTTGATTTTCGTATTTCGACCTATGTTCCGTGGGGAAAGTTGTTCAGTATCATGAGTACATGCATATGTTTTGCTATCAAGAACTAATTAAAAGTCACCAGTAATTATATTCAGTAATTATATTCCATTCATTAAGAGAAAACAAATGTGGTGCAAATATGATAAATAGTGTACATGGTTTTAGCACATTACTCAGACCATGAAACTGAACAACTTTCCGAAAGGAACATAGGTCGAAATACGAAAAAACAAATTTGAGCTCCCATACAAAATGCGATACAGCCTTGGCTACAGCTGATGCAGTTTCCATGAGAAGTCAAATATTGATTTTCATATTTTGACCTATGTTCCAAGGGGTAAGTTGTTCAGTTTCATGGTCTGAGTAGCATACTAAAATTATGTTCACTATTTCACTAGGACATTAAATATACAGGGTGTAATAAAAAGGGTATAAGCAACTCTCGAAGAATGTGAATCTGCCCATGAAACTGAACAACTTTCCCTAAGAAATGCAAAAAAAATTGACCTCCCATAGAAATTGAATCGGGAGGTCAAAAATGATTTTTTCCGTGCTGTTTTAGGGTATATGTGTAGGGTATGGTAATTCAACAAAGCTACCTACAACATGACAATAACGAAACAATGCGGTAACCTAGAAATGTATATAACTAACATATATGGAGATTATAGTTTTGTCACTAAATATGGTTACGGCGGGTTACGATCTCTAAGACTTCGCTATTAGTATGTGAAATGGTGAAATCTATAACAATTTCACAAAGACAAACGGTAACCTTTTTCGTAATTTGAATGTCCACGGGCTACAGGACTAACAGGACTATCAGCGTACCATCCATCGACAATTAAGGTGGTTGCTGAGCAGAGGAGCTGCCACTGAGAAATAAATTTACCTATTGCGTCTAGCGTCTTAAATACAAAACATTTAATAAGGATTGTTGGTTTGGCGGCAAGTAGGGGTAGTTCTATATTTTATTATCCATCACCTCACACCTTAGCTTATCGTGAATAGCTTTGTATTGCAAAAGTGCCAAAAACAGCCACTTTTAGCACTTTACCAATACAAAGCTATAAATGATAAGCTAAGATATGATGTTACGGGTTATATCATATATAACTACCCCATATTGCCGCCAAACGAACAATACAAATGAAAAGTTTTGTATTTGCGACGCAATAAATTTATTTCTAAAAGTAAGGTGCTCCCACTCAGCAACCGCCTTAAAAGAACGTAGGTGACAAACGTCAAGGAAAACTCCTAATTGGCTAAAAATTCACTGAGATATCATGTGTGCTCAACATTGTAGACTCTACAAGCCAAAACCCTCTACAATGTATGTGTATGTGTTTGGCTTAAACATTGAAATAAATAAACGAGTTGACCCGTTACCAAATATCCACCGAAATTTAAAAAAAATATTTGTGGCTCATGAGGGGATCGAACCCGCGACCTTCGCGTTATTAGCACGACGCTCTAACCAACTGAGCTAATGGGCCGATGTCAATCTGACTCCAAATAAAAATATCTTTTTCAAAAGCGATAACATCTGATAAAAACAAAAGAGTTTAATTGCAGGTATTGTAATTACGATATCAACAAAAGTATAAAAGCGATTGTGTTTGCCGCCGACAAGCCACCGTATTTGATAAATTTTAAAGGGACAAATATCTCTAATATGAAAGTAATTCTATATAAGTAGTATGAGTAATTTCTTGTAATTTTTGGATCTCATCATCATCATAATGCCTAGCTAAAATTAAGTAAGTTATGCAATTTTGACAGCTCAATACACTCTGATCACTTTAAATCCGATCGAAATTTTTGGCCCGAAGATGTTATTTATAGTCAGATATAATAGATTATCTACTTAATTTTTTATTGCTTGAGATTTTTGCGGTTACTATGACAATTTTATTAATGTTGCTATAAAATCGATTATAATCACGAAAACGGGTGAAAAAGTTTGTTTTTTCTTTCTATCGGACGGGAAAAAAAATTCCGGTCAAGTGCGAGTCGGACTCGCGCGCCGAGGGTTCCCATCATCATCATCCCATGAAACGTCCACTACAGGACAGGGCGCTCCCTCCAGAATTCCAGTTTTGCTGGGAAAATGTGGAGAGGAAGTACCATAGTCACCTCGCTTGTTAGCGCTACGGCTGGCACTATGGACCGCGGTTGTAGGTGACCGCAGTAAGTAAGATGTAAGATACAAAGGAGGATGCTGCTGCCCATCCTCCAGTTAACCCTTAGTAGCCTCTTACGACACCCACGGGTATGTATGGGTATGTTCCGATATACCCATAGTATTTTTGGAAGCAATAAAGAATAAATATTCTAAAACCGTTTCAAATTTCAAGTCGATAGCATGAGTGGTTGCTGAGATATACAGGTGTGATAGACGGACAGAAAAAGGGTTCCTTTTTTACCATTTTGGTATCGGAAAAAAAATGGTTCATTTGGGGCTAACTAAAACCTTTATTGACGAAGGCTTCTTCTAGGTAAGCTCGTTCCATTGTCGACCTCATCTCTGTCCTCAGGGCTGGATCGAGATCAAGAGCAAGCCCTTTGGCTTGACAATATAAATTTTTCGAGCCAATGGAAGCTAAGAATGAAAAGAACAATAGTACACTTAAGAACAGGTCAAAGTTGACACTTACAGCGTGACTCTAGCCTCTAAGACAATAGAAATACGAGCGGTACGAAGTCCAATGTGTCAAGCTTGACGTGCTCTTGACTGTTCCGCCCCATCTCTACCCGTGGGTGTCGTAAATAGCGACTAAGATATTTTTAACCGAAGGATGGGAAGCGACGATCTTCTGCGACATACTGCGGTCACAAACAACCGCGACATATGCGGTCACCAACAACCATGGTGCCAAGCGTGGTGACTATGGTACTTCTCTTTAGAAATATACAACGCATTTAATTTTGCTGTTAATTTCTAAAGGGATATTGTTCAGCAGAAGGCTTGTATTTTATTTATTTACTGACTGGCCCGCTGGTGTGGTTGTTAGTGAGTCTGCCTTCCACGTCGTAGGCCGCGGGCAAACATTTTGTGTGATGAACACATGTGTTTGTTCTGTGTCTGGGTGTTATTTATCCATTTATGTATGTTTATCAGTCTCTGGTACCCTGGCTCTGGCCTAGTTTGGGATCAGATGACTCTGTGTGAAATATCCCCAATATTTATTTATTTAATGGGATGTGCGACGTTGATTCTTATAAGTAGATGCGCTGAAACTGGTTTGAAAAAAATGGTTTATTGCATATCAAGAATAGTTTGAAAATTATACATACAAGTTCCGCCAAACTATAAAACAGTCAGGGGCGCTACGTTGTTTTGTTTTATGGTCTGTAACGTGGGTCATTACTATAGTACTTTGCTCATCGGGAAGAGAAAGGGACCGATTCCCAACGAGGGTGTCGTTTGAGACATGAGGCGCAGCCGAGGGCCTCAATACACCCGAGATGGGAATCGTACTTTCTTTCGAGTGATGCATAGTGCCTTATGAGTATTTCACCAATGTCAAAAACTTTTTGGCTTTTAACATTATGATATTAAAAGAAGCACATCGACCGACATTGACATAAATAAATAAAAAAAACGGCCAAGTGCGAGTCGGACTCGCGCATTGAGGGTTTCGTACCACCACATAATCATAATTGTATTAGTTGAAATTTCAGTAAGTTAATGTGCTATATTGTTTGAGTCCAACACGCGCTTGACCAAATTTTATTATTTGTTGTTATTTTATAGCTTATGCACTAAAAAAATACAAATTTTCATGTTTGTAAGTGTTCCCGTTTTTAAAATAGAACTAAAACAAAAATCGCCTCCGCGACCATTCAACTTGACCCTCTTTTATATGAATGTTCTTGAAACGGGAGCTCACCTCAATTGGTTACCATTAGTTGTGAGAAAAGTTGTAATATTTAATGATTTCAGACTTTTCCCATTATTTGTACTGTGAGACCTAGCTTCTTGCCAAATTTCATAATTTTAGGTCAACGGGAAGTACCCTGTAGGTTTTGCATTTTTGCATAAATGTATGGAGATGAGGACATAAAATGCCATATCTTTTGATTGCGTCGTTGTAAAAAATTGAAATTTTCAGGTCTTGTGTGGTTCATGGATCCTAATATATGGTATTAGTTTCAATTTGATACCTTTACCCGTTCGTGAGATAAAGGGTCTTGACAGACAGACAGACAGACAGACGGACAACAAAGTGATCCTATAAGGGTTCCGTTTTTTTCTTTTGAGGTACGGAACCACGTTAGAAATCACTTAGAAATGGATTCTTATACAATTAAATAGTCCATCCTGCATATTTGTACGATTGCAATGACGTACATTTGTCCTCATTTTTAAAAAAGGACTTATGTTTTCTTAGCAGGTGAGGTATAAAAAATATAGCTTTTTTTAAAATAACCCAGTCGTAAAGGGAAGCGATCTTAGCCAAAAAGGCCGTATGCAATTATCCATAAAACATTTTATTCCAGTCCACACGAGCGTATGTTCCGAATGCACTGTTTAACAAGTTTAATTGCTATCAAAAGGCTCAAAACCAACCCCAAGCATTGTTTTTGAAGTCAGGGGTTGAACAATAAGCAAAATTGGACGTGAGTATAACAAAACCATATTCTTTCTTTAATGCTTAAATCTATATTGTATGGAAGAACGGAAAAAAAAACATTCTAGACAGTTAAGCCAAGCCAAGAATGGGAGTCTGATCATGATACTGAACAACTTTTCCGAAGGAACATGTCGAACGAAATATGAAACAAATACACCGTTTCATAGTACATTAAGATGCAAGTGCGCTATTTTTGCTATCTCACGTGCACCGAAACATTTTGTAGACTGCATGGTGTATTTCTTTTTAATTTTTACATCCTCTAAACTTGTATTTCGCGTCTAAGTATTTTAGACGGTTCGGAAACTATAATTATTAGAGTTTTTATTCGAAGAAGTCGATAGTTTTGGAAATAATTACACAATATACAACACAAATATTTGTACCTAACTATGGCGCGCATATTTCTTTAGATTTATATTTCCACAGATTATTTGCCCATGAAACCGAACAACTTTCCCTGAGGAACATATGTCGAAATACCAAAAACAATTTTGACCTCCCATAGAAACCGAATCAACTGATAGCGCATTTTGCATATTTTTTTCGTATTTCGACCCATGTCCTTAGTGAAAGTTGTTCAGTTTCATGGGCCGAATCACATCCTTTCTGTTACACCTTGTATAGCACTGTTTCTTTTTAATTCAAATCTATGACACACGGTAGTGCAAAAGCCAAGTTCTCAAAGACGACAGTTTTGGTAGGTTGCACCACGGCAGGTATCTATCGTAAACACTCAAAAGTTTAATTAGAAATACCAATGTTAAAGAGAATAACGACTTCACAAACAAAATTAACTAATCCAAAATATTCATAACAAAATTCTTGTAAATCTCTCGTGCGAATAAGCAAATCCTCCAAACCTTGCCTCCCTCGGGTGAGCGTAGGGTAAGCTGACCACTTAACGTCACCTCTAGTACTCGTCAAACGAATATTATTCGCGAGTCGCAACCCCGAAGGCTGGGGATTAATTTTCAATCCACTCGTTTATCAAGTCGCATGCGTGAAATTTTGAAATTACAGTAATGTAAAATTTTGACATAATTGTTCTAAGTATTAATTGCTTGTTTAGTGCGTGTTTCAGTTCTTACGGTATATAGAAATATTCAAAATTGTGAGTTTTGATATCTCATCTATTTCAAGGTCTAGACTTGTTTCTAGTTATAAAGACAGAGATGAGGCCTACGATGGAACGAGCTTGCCAAGAAGAAGCCTATTCACTCGCAACTTTATTAATTTCGGGTTACATAGACTCAAGAATACCAACTAGCCGCTCTAGTCTCGATCGATCGCAGAGCCAAGAAGCTCGTTGGTGATGAGATGCTAGTGAAAACCAAGTTTCACATGAAAATTGCATGTCT
Organism: Athrips mouffetella; assembly: GCA_947532105.1. Lineage (NCBI taxonomy): Eukaryota > Metazoa > Arthropoda > Insecta > Lepidoptera > Gelechiidae > Athrips > Athrips mouffetella. The sequence continues at coordinate 13,521,460 of OX383981.1, read as the reverse complement.
GTGGGTCTTTTACAGATTGTACTTCGGAGAGTGTGCCCAAGAGCTCCATGAGCTTATTCCGCCATCCCCCTTCTACCATCGGGAATCCAGACGCAACGCAGGATATCACCCATATTTGTTTGATATTCCACACATCCGCACAAAGCGCTTTGAAACATCCTTTATAATGCGCACAGCTAAGAGTGGAATTCTTTGCCTGCGTCTGAGTTCCCGAGCTCTTATAACCCGAATCTATTTAAGTCGCGAGTGAATAGGCTTCTTCTGGGCAAGCTCGTTCCATCGTCGACCTCATCTCTGTTCTCAAGGCTAGATCGAGGTCAAGAGTAAGCCCATTCATAGTAAAAATAAAAGAACACAGACACAGGCAATTTATGATGAGAAGTTTAAGCATAGTATTAAGACCGGCATTTATCATTAAGATTCTAATCCTCCTGATCACGACAATTCAAAGACAGTTAAAAATTTCTAGTTATACTTAAGTCAGACTTTTAGTACTAACATTCTTTAAAGGTGCTAACACTATTAATCATTTTGTTATTAATAAAAATATAAGACTTTTTCTCGAAAGAAAGGAATTTTTTTTTTTTTTTATTAAAGTCATTTACAATTTCTGAACTTATAATTAATGACACGGCGCCTCCTAAACCTTAATCAGGTACATAAAGGTAAATAAAGAACATAATCGCGGTGTCAATATAGTGACAGTCAGTTAAGCATACCTATCAAACGAGTGATTCAGAGATCGGGCTCTATTTGAAAACTGACATTTCCGATGGTGACAATGACAACCGAATGACTTGGAGTGGAATCGAGTGAAATGAGTGAAGCTGGCGTTTAGAATCGTCGCATTGAAAACTGAGAACCCGTTCAATAATAAAAAAAAATGGTGCTCATGATAAGTTTTTTTTTTTCGGGTTTGATATGTATAAAAATATCATTGCATGGCCATCATACCCAATAGGTTTTTGGGTTAATAAACAGATTGAATATCTCGTTTTGCGCTGAGCTTGACACTTTTTTGACACACAGATTTTAAGATATTTTTATTGGCACGTTTGGCTTGTATATTTTTTTTTGTTACAAGTGAGCAAGTAATAGGTGGAGCAACCTGATAGTAAGTGGTCACTACCGCCCATAGCACCCACTGTCTTATTAGCAGCATAATTGACACTAACAAGACAGCGAAACGAGTTACCCGCCCTGCGAACTAAGATGATCTGTCTCACCATGCATGCACGGATGGAGTGTACAGATTTAATAACAAAAATGTCATATTCACATCATATAACCGAGCACACGTATTGGGCCTAGTGAAACGCCAGTCGAAGCCACAGCGTACCTAAGTATGACAGAATGATAAGGTACAAGGACCATTTGCGCGACAACAGTTATCTAATTGTAAAATTTTAAATTATCATGTCTTCGATATATTTTTGTTTAACATCTTAAAATACACTTCCACACCCACCTTGCAATTTATGTTTTGAAAACCTCAGGGTTAGGTTGAGTTTTAATAAAAAGTTTTAATAAAAGAAAGAAAAAAAGAAAAATGTTTTTTTTTTTTTTATAACAAAGAGTTGGCAAATGAGCGAGCTTAATATCAGATAATTTTTGTTTTTGCTCAACCATGCATTATTGTGAGCTAGGTAGAGTTCACCAAAACCTTCAAGTGCGAGGTGGGTCGATAGATGTGTCTGGATCTGTATAATTATCTAGAATATCTTACAGATGTAAATACCTTGTGGATGTTAATTTCATGTACCACCATGTCGTACCCTATTTTATTATTTAATGAACCCTGTCAAAATCTACACCAAAGCGGAAGCCAAAGCGTACCGCATTCAATTGAGAGAGGGACAGATAGAACACGTTTACCCTATGTGAAAAGGAGATGGCTATATCTAATCACTGCTTAATAGGGCTGTGTTTACAGGGTGATTATTATTAATTTGCAATAATCTTTATCTTTAATTCGCGACTTGGTCCGCGTAGGGGGATGAATTTCGCAAAATCCTTGTTTAGTAATTACGAATCTGGCAAACTATCTGTGTGCTAAATTTCAGCCCAATCCGTTCAATGGTTTGAGCTATACGTTAATAGATCAGTCAGTCATTTCCTTTTATACAAGTCCTAATGATATAGTGAACATAATTTTAGTATGTTACTCAGACCATGAAACTGAACAACTTTCTGCTAGGAACATAGGTCGAAATACGAAAATAAATTTTTGACCTCCCATTGAAACTGCATCAGCTGATAGCAATTTTGTATGGCAGGTCAAATTTGGTTTTTCGTATTTCGACCTAAGCTCCTTTGAGAAAAAGGTGCAGTTTCATGGTCCGAATGACATTCTAAAATTATGTTCACTATTTTATTAGGACCCTGTATAAACTACACCCTGTAGATAAATGGCGGTGTTGGGCGTGTTTCGACGGCTGTCGCACGCAGGTCGCCGGTTCGATTCCCGACTAATGACGTCTTGATTTGACAGATGTTTGATTCTGCGTGACTTGAATCACCACTCAATTACTGTTGGGGATTTTGATGATTTTCAAAATATTGAATGAGTGCTTGGGATTACGAGTTAAGCAGGATCAAGTAGATTGGTATGAATGGAGTAGTCTTGGACAGATTTTTGATTGAGTGTGATTATGGTTTTTGCAAAAATTTTGAGGCCTTTGTATGTATGTAATTTATGATATAAGTTCATGGCAGAAGTACTACTAAGACTGACTGGCTAATAGACAATCTCAGCAAAACCGTTAAGTTTGTGGAGCACTACGAAAGGGCTCAACTTGGGAAATATTATAATAGAAGTTCAACATTCCATGGAATCCATAGAATCACAACATTCCATAGAAATTCCCCAAAATTTCACAGTGAAATTCCTGGTATATTTTAGAGGGGATGTACTGCCTATCTTCTGGTTCAAGATTATTTAATCGCGTTTTACGACACCCACGGGTTAGCGTCATACATATTACTTATACATTTTTGCCCAAGGGGTAAGATGAGTATTACTATTCTTAATAAAAGATTAAATCTGTTCATTATACAAAGTGTAAAGGAAAAGGGTATATACGGTGACTTTTAATTAGTTCTTGATAGCAAAAGATATGCATGTACTCATGATACTGAACAACTTTTCCCAAGGAACATAGGTCGAAATACGAAAAACCAAATTTGACCTCCCAAACAAAATGCGCTATCAGCTAACGCAGTTTCTACGGGAGGTCAAAACTTGATTTTCGTATTTCGACCTATGTTCCTTGGGGAAAGTTGTTCAGTATCATGAGTACATTCATACCTTTTGCTATCAAGAACTAATTAAAAGTCACCCTATATAAACCCTGAAAGATGTGATTTAGAACATGAAACTGAACAACTTTCCCTAAGGAACATAGGTCGAAATACGAAAAAGTTTTTTTACCTGCCATACAAAACGCTCTATCAGCTGAATCAGTTTCTATGGGAAATCAATTTTTTTTTTCGACCTATATTCAGTTTCATGGGCAGAATCACATCGTTCAGGGTTAGAATACCCTTTTTGTTGCACCCTGTAGAACAAGATTAAATTTAGGTTAGCATGGGAATGGCATGTTATTTTTATTTAAATACTGTAAAAGCAAAAATCCTAATCCATCGTTGTCTCTTTACCACGACTACACATTATCTAAGTATCTATTCAATTCTGACTTCCATACTTCAATCATCAGATAGGTCTAGTATCGAGATACGGTCATAATAGCCCCAGACGCTTTATCTGTGATCTTTGGCAAAGATACGACGCGTCCGATGTTAAAGGGAGAAAGCGATAAGAGGTAATTATGATATTGACCGGGATAATCTCCTGCTACCATCTTATTGTATAACCCGACCGGCAAACCTAGACACCTGTATACATCTGCCTTGTATAAAAAGTGATGTCTAAATGAAATGGTCGGTTACCATCGCAACATCTTTATTGTAAAACCCAGCTGGTTAAAGTTGACACCTGCCTGCGTACTTGTCTATATTGCATTTGATATCAATTTATGCTGGTTGGTTGGTGATTGAGGGTGCTAAAAGGACTGAAAAGATAATAGTGCTACTAAAGGCGCTGAATCTGCTTTGATTTGCATGATTAGGTTCGGTTTTCACTGAAAAATTTGGAGTAGGTAATATTGGTAAGTACCTAAGTAATTTTTTTTAAGTTCGTTGAGAAAAGTTGTTTTAGGTCTAAATCTACAATTTCAGTTTTCGGGAAACGTCCTTTTACACCTTGTATAGAAAAGATAATAAAAAATAAAATTACAAAAAAAATGTATCTTGCAGAACTTGGCACAAGTTTTAATAATTGCGGACGCATACAGACATTACTCGTACTGTCCCGTGTGGTGCCGGCAAAGAATAAGGTACAAGTTTCTTATAGTACCATACCAACCCATCTCTACCCGTGGGTGTCGTAAGAAGCGACTAAGGGTTTATAAGCCGGAGGATGGGCAGCAGCGTTCTTCCGTGTATCGTACCATCTTACATACTGCGGTCACCAATAACCGCGGTCCATAGTGCCAGCTGTAACGCTAATAAGCGTGGTGACTAAGGTACTTCCCCTCCATATTCTTCCAGCAACAGCTGAAATTCTGTTGGGAGCTGCCTGTCCTGTAGTGGACGTATTATGGGATGTTTGATGATGATAATGAGAGACATACTGGACCTTAGCCGTCTTTAAAACCACAATCACCAAGACTCACGTAAGCTTATAGCGCTTTCACCGTTAAAAGGTTTTTAGGTGTAATTTAGAGCCAAGTCTCGAACTCTACAAGCCCAATAAACCCGACGACGTCTTGGTAAAAAAAGTATTAATTGGTCGTTTCGCTCCACGTTTCGTCTATAGTTCGCGTCTGCATCAAGAATGCAGTAAGTCATTAATGCAACTGAAGGGTAAAGGTGTTTTCACAATGGAGTTAAAATGCAAAAAAATATTCTTTTTAATGTTTTTTAGGGTTCCGTACCTCAAAAGAAAAAACGGAACCCTTATAGGATCACTTCGTTGTCCGTCTGTCTGTCTGTCTGTCTGTCTGTCTGTCAAGACCCCCTTTTTTACTCCGTTGTCAAGACCCTTTATCTCACGAACGGGTAAAGGTATCAGGTTGAAATTAATACCATATATTAGGATCCATGAACCACACAAGATCTGAAAATTTGAATTTTTTACAACGACGCAATCAAAAGATATGGCATTTTATGTCCTCATCTCCATACATTTATTCAAAAATGCAAAACCTACAGGGTACTTCCCGCTGACCTAAAATTATGAAATTTGGCAAGAAGCTAGATCACACAGTACAAATAAAGGGAAAAGTCTGAAATCATTAAATATTACAACTTTTCTCACAACTAAAGGTAACCAATGTGGTGAGCTCCCGTTTCAAGAACATTCATATAAGAGAGGGGTCAAGTTGGATGGTCACTAAGGCGATTTTCGTTTTAGTTCTATTTAAAAACGGGAACACTTACAAACTTGAAAATTGGTATGTTTATAGTGCATAAGCTATAAAATAATAACAAATAATAAAATTTGGTCAAGCGCGTGTCGGACTCAAAAAATCTACCACATTAACTTACTGAAATTTCAACTAATACAATTATGTTTATGTGGTGGTACGGAACCCTCAGTGCGCGAGTCCGACTCGCACTTGGTCGGTTTTTTTTTTGTTTTTAGGAAACACATAAATAGTCCTGTAGACCGTGGACATTCAAATTACGAAAAAGGTTACCGTTTGTCTTTGTGAAATTGTTATATGTAGATTTCGCCATTTCACCGTAACCATATATAGTGACCAAACTATCATTATATGTTAGTTTTATACATTTCTAGGTTACTGCATTGTTTCGTTATTGTCATGTTGTACAGCTTTGTTGAATTACGATACGTAATAGTAAGACTATGGAAATTTGCCAAAAACAAATTTAAGACCAAATGTGTCTTAAATTCGGAACCGGCCACAGAAACAGTCTTAAAATAGGTAGGTATATGGTTTGTTTAGAGGGGCTTTTAACAGATGTATAAATTTGAAACGGTAACTCATAAATGTAAATTATTGTCAATATGGCCGGACTACATCAATCGTCACTATACATGGTTACGGCGGGTTACGATCTTTAAGACTTCGCTTTTAGTATGTGAAAACTATAACAATTTCACAGACAAACGCTACGATAGGACAAATGGTTACGGGGCTTGGCTATCAGCGGCGGAAAGCGATGACCAGGCGATGACTCACTGCTTTCTTAAGATGAACGAACTATAGTTCCACACAACCTATCACATTTACTAGGCTGAGTTCAGTTATACTGGTCTTTAATGTTGTGTGATGCAAGGTCCTACTGTGCCCCCAGATGTTGAAAAAGTTATCAACACATTCAAAAAGGTGCCAAAAGTCAAATTTGTTTTCACATACTGAAGTTATAAATGTTTCTCAAACTACACCTGTTCCATCTATAACGGAAAGCCTCTTTAAAGTTAATATATCTTTAAAATAGCCGACTTATATCGCAAGAATTAATGTCACATTAACATTAAAATGCTCTTATTCAACTGACGGTTAAACAGCTGTTGACAAAAATTGCGCGCTCCACCGACTCATACAAAGAACGCAATTTCTTTTTCTACGACGAATTCTAAACACACCAACAATAAAGGTCCGTTCACACTTCCGTCGGAACCATGCGCGGGCGCATTAGGATTAGTGCACATTATCGAATATTTGTATCTCTTTTGAAAGGATTATCAGGTATTTACATAGTGACGTCTTACGTTTGGTACGCAATGAGAAAGTGGTGAGAGATTTTTTGTATGGAATGCTTTTGGAAAGTGAATTTGTTTGGCTACAGTACTATCTCAATCTATATTGGATAATATTATATTGTTTTTTTTTTTCCTTTATAATGACAATGAAAATTCGTAATCGTATCCCGAAAAGTTCAATCGTTTCTGGATAAGGCTACTGCCAGCAAATATGCTACTATGTTACTGTTTAACTTAGACCAACGATAAACAACTAGACTCACAGTTGCTAAAGACTTTTCTTCAAAAAATGTCCTAGCGGTAATATACATACCTACTTATACATCAAGTTATATAGATAACTAAAAACACATGATACCAAATTAGGACTTAGGGTCGTTGCTATAAGATGCAATGTCATTTGTACGTAATGATCGTTATGTCCTTCCGAAGTTCGTATGTTTGAACTCTAGTTCCATGTTTGAAATTCGAAGATTGGCATTTCTCGGAATAGAAAATGGCATGGCCTCAGCGACGCGAGGGAATTAGTTTGTTTGTAATAAAATGAAAATTGCTAATAAAATTCAAATATTGACTGTTAAGTAATAGATTTATTGATATCATTACATAAAATAGATACACCATCTTTTTTCTGCGAGTACTGGTATTATTTGCATAGTTTTTCACAACACACGTTGGCATCGCGAGACGTTGTTTTCATGCCGCGGTCAAAAAACGACTAATTCGCATCTCCTCACCTCACGCAGCAACGCGGTGAGGAGATGAGCCTCGGACACTTTTTGGGCTCGAATGTGTCTCTAGTTCTTTATGAAATCTCATTGCTGTTTAAATAATAATTTAAACAGTAAATTTAAACTATTTTAATTTTGCAAAATATAAAAAAAAAATTGGACAGAAAATCTATATCATAATGTGTTCCTTTCATTATCGCAATAGTAAATCTAATGGGACTTTCAGATCATAAGCCATGTCAGATGCCTGTGGAGGCTTATTAACTCTGACATGTGGTATAACATAACAATCAGATGCCTGCACCTGCACGATCGACCTGATCGACCTGAATTTGATAACGATCAACCTGCACGATCAGATGCCTCACGTCATACAACGAATTTGTGCCGAAAATTGTTTAGGCTATTTTGTCCATAAGGTATTTTCTTAGAATAAATTGATATCTGGATGTTAAAATTGAATTAATGTCATAGTTTACAGTTTACACCTTTACCTACCAACCTAGTAGTAACATTTAGTTTAATTATTAGAAACAAAAGAGCCAAATGAATTCGGGCTATTTACTCCGTCGAAAAAACCGTAGTACGGAATGGGACCCTATGACGATATGTAGTGCGGCCGATTAGCTGTTTCACGCCTTATAATTTCACCAAATTTTTTCCAGGTACTACTTAGATACATTGCTCTCAATTTTTGATAGGAGCCAATTCTTGAATTTTTTGAAAATTTCCATTAAAAATTCAAGAATTGGTTCCTATCAAAAATTTAAAGCTATGTACCTAACTAATACCTGGAAAAAATTTGGTGCAATTTGGTGAATTAAGACGTTAAGCGACTGGACTAATGGTAACTATTCAGGACATATAGCTTGCTCATTTGAGAAGACAAAATGTCTTTCGCATAAGTCCCACTTTTGGGCAGTGTTGGGTAAGAATAAATAAATATATTTATAAGCAAAATATTTCCCAAATTCACAAGTACCTGAATCTCGTTAAATTCTTTTGTTTACTGTTTGCAATGCGAAATTGAACCACCCTTTGTCACTATCAATCCGCTGGCACACTTGCCTCCCTCGGGATCGAACCCACGACGCACCAATTACATGCCGCAAATATTTGACAGCACGAGGGATGACGGCAGATCACGGAAAGAGTTTAGATTTTAACCTCCGGTTAAAAAGAGGAATATAATGAGTTTGACGTCTTTTGGCGATGAAAAAGATCATCCGTTTTCGACTTGTATCTTTATACAGACTTGTTCTTTAACAGAACATTTCCCAATGAATGGAATAGGGAATAAGCATTTTTTTTTTTGTCACATTTATTAACAAAATATGAAAATACTGTAGTAGAGATGACAAGAACCTATTCATTACGCGCCGATTAGACAGAGAGATCCGATATGGACAGTGACATCACATGCCACTACGACTAGGCTAGGCAGTAAAGCTGCCGTTATTAGTCTAGGCAACGAAGCGGATTGTTGTATGATGACCCCCGCATTAAATCCTCAGTCGATGAAACTTTGCTGGGGTATTACACTACATGAGACAAACCTTCTATAAAAAATCCTAAAAAAAAATCGGTACTTACTTTTAATTTTTCCATACAAAAATTACAAATATATATTTCCAAAAACATCAGAAATAATGCTAGCATGCTTTTCGTTTCCACTGGTGAAATTGGTCGCCGTATTATTGTATCTAAAGAAGAATACTCGGTAGTATGTAAAAAACTACAAAAAAAAATTAGAAACTATTTATTGCATTAAATGATAGATATTAAATAATTGTATCTACATAAGAGAGATAAATCTTACGATTAATTTAGGGTATTTAAGTTGAATAAAAAAATACAAATCATAATTTTAAATTGAATATAGAATTTTATTTTACACGGGGGTTTGATGGTCACCCCTTTCTATACTGTTTGAATTATTCACACCTTTTCATAGATACTTAGTTAAATTAGGTGTTAATTTTAACACCTCGTCGCCTCGATATTGTCACCCTATTAAAGAGTGGGCGAGAGGGTACAGAGGTCTTATACAGAGTGTTTTATTAAGACTGCATCATGTGCACAGTGTAGCCCTCATCAGTAACAAATGACAAACGGCGTATGTTCCATTTTTAGGGTTCCGAACCAAAATGGTAAGAACGGAACCCTTTTAAGTTTGTGTGCAATAAAGAATATATATATATATATATACATGGTGTGACTTCGTCTGTATGTCTGTCTGTCACACCTGGGCCCTGAGACAAGTGGTTTTCTATTATTTATTGTAAACGCGATAGAATAGTATAAAAATGTACGGGATTGACGTTAGCTGTCACGTAACATTTCGTTAGCTAATGTCAATTCAATACATTTTCAATCTAATCTACTAGCGTTTGCGATTGTAGAAAGCCGCTTGTCTCTAGCTGTATATCTAAGCAACTACTTATGCTATCGACTTGAAATTTGGATGGAATAGTTTTAGAATAAGATTGCCCAACATAATTGCAAATGAAAGAATTAAAAAAAATATTATTATTATTGTATAGGTGGTCCGAAAAGTGGGGGCAAAATTTTAAATTGACATATATATGAAAGAGCTTTACTTGTGCATTCCAAAATATTTTATTATTTGTTTATTGATTTTTGGGAAACTAACAGCAAAACTATAACATTAAATAAACTAATTAATAAACTTATGCTAATTATAAGTCTCCACCTATATAAAATAAATATACAATTTTTGTATTTTTTACGACTCTCAGTTTTCGACTTATGATGAAAAATGTCAAGAAAAATACCACTCCCCTTATCTCCGAAGTTTGTGAAAGGAAAAATCTGAATTAATTATAGTCGATAGAAATTTTTGTAAATAACCTCAAAATCGTTGCGAGCGTAATGACCGGAACTCTCCGCGGCGGAAAGATCCAAATTTCAGCGCTTTGAATGTGGTAATTTTAACGATATTACCAGAAACAAAGCGTCAGCCTGCTTTAAATAATATCGTTCATATACCATGTGTCCGGTGGCCGACTGCACAAACTTCAACGGTACATCTAACCATGAAATTGAACAACTTTTCTCAACTAAACAATTTTTTTTCGTATTTAAAAGTTGTTCAGTTTCATGGTTAGAATCTACCGTTTAAGCAGCCTGTGGATAGAGGACGCTATAAATTTAAGCTTTTCACACTTTTCATTTGAGTGTGCCGCCCTCGCATTGTCAACTTGTTATAAAGATACACGAGGGCTAGCTACGAGGGCAATTATATATTTTAGGTCCCAAAATATTACCCTACCACTAAATGGTTAGGGTTAAAATCATTTTGTGGCAGTTGGGTGAGTCTCTTTTGTATTAATTTGGTCTGTCTTCTCATTTATCAGCCTCAGCCTCCGTGGTGTAGTGGTTAGAGCGCTCGGCTCTCGATCCGGAGGTTCTGGGTGCGATTCCCGGTGGGGACACTGACATAAAGAAAATTCCTTTGTGTGACCTAGGATATTGCAGGATGAATCACCTGATAGTCCGAAAAGTTAGATGATTCCGTGCTTCGTTGGTCCCGACTACTATCTACGACTACATAGTCGATAATAAAAGAGCCATGTCAGAGGCCTTTGGCGGGTCAACAACTCTAACAACAGGGTTTGTGAGGTCGGTTATCGACCTCGCAACTCACACGATATGATGATGATTTTCATTTAATAGCCATACTTGTCTTTGTGCTCCTACTTGGATTTCTTATTCTTCTACTTTTGATTTGATAGCTGGAGAATATTAAAGATCAATTCTTGAATGCTCTCCAGCATTGAAATTGTAAATGATATAAATACTTTTACTTATTTATTATTTTTTGTTTCTTTTTGTACGGTCAAAAGTAGTTCAAAATTATTCTTGTGAATAAAACACGCAAGAGAGCAGGTAAAGCTTGACACTCGCAGTGCGCCATCAGCTCATAAGGCTATTGAAATAAGAGCTGTGCAAAGTTCAATGTGTCAAGCTAGACGTGCTCCTGACTGTACTTTACCCCGAAAAGATGCCATTTTTGTTATAAATTCTTTTGTTGCATCGTAGGCGAAATTTTGCTAGATGAATATACGCAAAAGTTCACTTCAAGTCCAGTGAGTTTTAGGCTAGATTTACACGGAGTAACTAAAATGGGGTCATTAGAAATATAACTAGCTTTGCTTGTTGAAAACATTTGAATGCAGCAAGCAATGTATGGAAGTCTACTAGGTAGGTACTGACCCGTTTTTACTTACCTGCCCTATAAAAAAATGTAAATGTAAAGTAATGTAATGTGTATGTAAAATTCAGCCTGTTTATCCTGCATAATTTCAGCATCACAAAATAAATTTGAAAACCGCGTCAAACTCTATTTGCCAACCGAAACACGCATCTCCAAATCGGCAAACAATCCAATTACTCTCAGTGTAACAACCTAACACCTATATAGTTAGTCTGCGCCCTCCCGATGACATCGACCCTCGCCTGGTCAACCGTGATGCTAATTCTGCACCCTCCGAGGGTGATATTCTCATTGTAAGTAAAACTGATCTAAATCTTGCTTTTTTGAGACCCATTACACAAAGATTCACAACAGAACCCTATTAAGATCAGGGAGCCAATTCTTAAATATCACCGGGTCATAAAAAATCACTGTTGAGACTTTGAAAATTCAAATTCACCCTGATAAACTGCCAAAAAGCAAATAAAAAGACACGAAAATTAACAATTATACACTACTTCATATTTAACGAATATCAATTGTCACTTTTGAAAAGAAAAATCAGTGATTTTGAATTTTTTGAGTGATATTTTATCACCCGGTGATATTCAAGAATTGGGCCCTAGGGACTCAATTCTTGAAAATCACCGGGTGATAAAATATCACTTTTGAGACTTTAAAAATTCACATTTACCCTGATAAACAGTTCAAAGGTAAATCAGATTACATGAAAATTAACAATCAAGGACAGCTTTATATTTACAGCATCCAGTGATACCGGACAGTGACCGTCCTTAACGCCTATGAGGCCTTTTAGTATAAGTATAATATAGAAATTGACTATGGCTTACATGTTTAGTTTTTAAGACTGTTATGTAAACTGTATGAATAAATAAATGAAATAAATTAAATTTTACGAAGGTGAATCTTAACTTTTGAAAAGAAAAACCTGTGATTATGAATTTTTTGAGTGATATTTGACTGGTGTGAAATTGAGTGACAGGATTAGAAATAGTGTGATAAGAGAACGTTGGGGTCGTTTGTCAGCATTTGAAGATGGCAGACGTGAATTTGTTTCAATTTTGGTTTTATCTGTTGATTTGAGAGTTTAAAGTATAATTTTGATAGGATATTATCCAATAAACGTCTCACAAAGTGAACAGTGAACATTTAATAGAAAATGGAAATATATTCTTCTTCTAAAGTTTTTGGAAGGTGGAAGCGGCTTTCTTCGTGACTTCAATAATTTCCCCTATCAACTTATCGGAGTCATCGTGGTGCACAGGCTTTCCTCGTCGTCGATCTTCGAGATGCGGATTCCTGTGTAAATCATTCTTTCACTGGACATTGGCGTGTCGCCATATTTTTGTAACAATTCCTTTACTTTGACATTGGCGAAATACGTTTTGTAATGAGATGTGATGCCATTAAATAAATATACATACATACAAGAGAACGTTGTGGCGTAAAAGAAGACGTAGTGACTAAAATTGAGAAAGGGATGCTGAGATGATTTGGTCATGTAGAGAGGATGAATGAAGAAAGATTGACGAAAGAGATCTACAAGGCGAGATCGAATGGAAACATTGGAAGGGGAAGGCCTCGGCGAACGTACCAGGACCAAATTCAGGACGTTCTGAATAAAGGCCATGCAGGTTAAAAGTACCCTAAACCGACGAGCATGTATGAAAGGATTGATGAAAGTTCAGGAAGCAAGGGAAGTAGGTATGTCAAGATCGTAGCAGGTGGAGAACTGTGGTCTCTGCCTACCCCGACGGGAACAAGGCGTGATATTATGTATGTATGTATGTATTTTATCACCCGGTGATATTCAAGAATTGGTCCCCAAGAGACAAGTGATAATCGGTTCTTCTCAGAATCACTAAAAAGGTTTTCTGGGCTTTTGGGCTTTTGGACAACGCAGAAATTCGACATAATTATGCCTGTATATTTTTTTCATGTAAAAAGATTTTATATATTTTACTATGTCTACAAAAAAGAATTTACCAACAGTGATTGACGTACCATCCATCGAAATTCAAGGTTTAAGTAGCAATACTTTCTGCTAAGGAGGGATTATCTATTTCTTGCGAAGGAGCTCCATCCATACTACCTAAAATGTATGAATTTTTATCAAATCCCAAAAACGTTTACTTTTTATCTTTCTCTTTGAGAAATAGGTAAGTATGTAACTTAGAACTAATATTTGTTATTACCCAAGTTTTTCAAGTAAAAATACAAACAATTTAAGAAAAAGCCGGTCAAGTGCGATTCGGACTCGCGCGCCGAGGAGAGTTTTTAAAATACTTATAAAAGTTTGTTTTTAAAGACGTACCTATTGCAGATTTCTAAAAAAACATGCTATTTGAGAGAGATCGTTATATTTTTCCTGTAGGTACTGTTTACCCCTACCGACTGTAATTACCAGTAAAGAAAATATAAAATTTCTCTTCTTTTGGGCCTGCCTCATAAATAGTTTTTTAATTCTTTCGTTTGTCGTCGCCCTTCTAGCTAACCGTTATATCTGCACTGCGTCTTATCATTATGCACAAGTTCTCTCTAATCGTCATTTCTGTATCGTTTACCGTTTCAAAGATAGGTACTTATATCGTGTTTTTAGTTTGCAATATCTGCATAGGTGGTCATTTATGTTCTTGCTATTTGTCGTATGGAACATAGACCACTTAGCAAGATCTTTTCCATTAAGAAAACTGGAGGCTTAAATTAAGAAAATTACTGTCTTATGTACATAGAGCACTCATGTTTACATTAATATTTACACTTAGAACTCTCTCTAGAGGAAACTCTATTTTTGAAATATTATAAGATTGCATTTATACTTAGTTGTGTTATAGTTGCCCAAAATATTACTTAAAATACTTACAAAGCTAAATAAAAGTACCTAAAAATGTTGATTATAAGCCCAAATATTAGAAACATAATGTTGTATTTTAATAAAACGTTCACAAGAAATCGTTTAATTATTTTAAATGAATGAAAACAATGGTATAAGGTAGTTTTATTTATATGTTGAGACGAATAATAGAAAAATATCAACGTTACATCTGACTTTCTTACTCGAAAAACTAAAACAAAGTTCTCACAGAGTGTCATATCTGCTTAGAATAAGTATAAATAAATAATTAGAGTCGTTAGAGTTATCCGGCTTATAGGTATTAACTTAAAGAACTAGCTAAGAGCTGTTATAATATATTATTAAGTAGTGCATAGTTTAAAAAATAACTTAATTATAGCAGCATAATTGAAACACGAAACCGAAAATGGGTTGCCCTGGAAAAGTAACAATTTCGAGTTGTAACGGTTAGCTTGAAGGGTGACGTTGTGAGTAATTGCCGCAGACAGACGAAGTGTTTTTTTACCATTTACCTACCATTTTAAACATACCTAAGCAACAACGTGTTTTTAGCTCTTTCTAATTTTAGGTTAAAAACGGTAACACATTCGAGCGCCTAAATTAAGTATAACTTAAGTACCTACCTATTTTGGTATTAAAATTGACGTAAGCTCGTGGGCCAAGTATAAAAACATTCTATTCCTTACTTTCTCAAGGCAGCCGATCGAGCGGCACTTTTAACGCGCAATACAAAAGGGTATATCCGAAAGAGTTTGCAAATATATCACTGGCCGAAAACGGAAGTATTATCGTTTATTGTGCTATAATCCCGTGATTAAGAAGCTTAACAACAAAATAAATACAGTACGGTCTTGCTTAACCGAGTTTGTAGTAGGTAAGTGTGAAGTGGTGACCGACAGGATAATAGGTCTTTACTTATGAAATTGCCGAAATTTTCTTCCAGTTAAATGAGGTCATAATTCCTATAATTCTAATGCTATTTTTTTCATTTGTCTTATATTAGAAAGTTGACTTCAAGGTTATCAATTTACGCATAAAATAAAGTTTTTATTTTTAGTTTGATATATAAAATTAATGGTTCGAAAATTGTTCGTCTCAAATGTCGTCCGATTTCATCATTAGATTTGTTATATTTTTTTACAGATAATATTTTTCGAAAATTAAATTTAAGCTTCTGTTAGCTTAATGTCTTCCCAATAACAATTGAAAAAATATAAATAATTGGATTTATAATTCCTAAGTAAAATGCAAAAATGTTAGTACTGAAAATTGAGTTTACCTAAAATTCGCCATACAAAACGGCAATTTCATAGGTAAAGACCTAATATTTGCGTTTGAACGTAACGGAAGCGGTTTACTTAGCAGTAGGTAATATTTATATTAACTAATAATTTTCCTGACAAATTAAGTAGGTAGGTACCTACTTAATTTGTTTGTGAATTGTAATATTAGATATAATATTACTTAGGAAACTAATTTATTGATAAGTATTTAATTTTTAATGTGCAATTAGAAAGTGCCATGATATAGGTAATCAACCACACAAGAAATTAGTTCAACATTCTCCTCACAAGAAGGTTCGCTTTATCGTTCAAAATCTGCGATAAAAACTCTTTTTGACCGCTAGAAACGTCAGTTTACATTATCTAATCTGTGATGCTAGCGTGAAAAGGGTTTTTCGAAATTCGAACGTGATGATGAACAAACAAACACAGCTGGAGCATGAAACATAGGTAAAGGTAGGCAGTAAGCTGCCGTTATTCATAATCTAAGGGTAAAGGTAAAACCAAAGAGTACTATAATAAGGGGGGGGGGGGGGGTAAAACCAAAGAAATATGACTTCTTTGCTCCGCTCGGTAAATCCTTTATGGTGCGGTACTGGAAGCCAATTCTTGAATTTTATCACCCGGTGACATTCGAGAATTGGCTCCCTGAATGGATCTCGTTTATTATACAAAGCCGAACATAATGTCACTAAATAAAAACTACACAGAAAGAGGCGTGATGTTATGTAGGTATTCAGGTACATCTTGAGAAACATAATACCTAGGCTACTTTTTGCAGCGGGAAAACATATCGTTCCCACGGGAAAAAATTCAAGGCGAATGAAGTTTCGACGCCCGAGCGTTAGATATACCTAATCACGAATAAAATAAGTACGTATTGTTGCTTAATCCTATGGTAAGTACCTACTTAAGACATTTAGGTCTAGATTTCTTAGGTGTTGTCAAAAGAGATTTTGTTCTTAATTAGATAGAATATTGGGTTAGGTACCTATTAGATATAATGATATTAAGTAGGTACTTACCTTTTATTGACATCTGCATGTACCAAATTATACAGGGTGTCGGTGTACCGAAAACTGAAAGGGCGTGACCAGTCAACGAAACTGAACAACTTTCCCAAAGAAACATTTCAGGGAAATAAAAAACATTTACTTATCCATACAAACTGTTCGTTCAGAGTGAGCAATGTGTATGAAGGAATTTTTTTTTCCAAAATGTTTCTTTGAAAAAGTTGTTCAGTTTCGTTGACTGAGCACGCCCGTTCAGTTTTTGGTACACCGTACCTTACACCCTGTATACCTAGGTGGTTGGTATAAAGCGAAATCGACCAATGTACCACTTTACAATCTAATTAAATTCTAATTAAAATAATATAAAAATCATCTACCCACCTTTTCTCACTTCACATCACCACAAAACACTGGCCACTTAGAAAAGAGCAGTCCTCATTGCCACTAGCCACTGAAAACCAAAACCGGCACTAAGATGGCGCGCGCTGTTCCAATTTCAAAATTCGATGGCCAAATGCCTAAACCAAACATGTTCCTGCCCCGCGCGTCCCTCACCTTCCCTTATTGCAATGGCGACTTGAGAGGAGGTGGCATACATTTGGTGTACATTGCTGGGTTGCAAAACTTATTTGATGGCAAGTTTAAATAATTTTTTTCTGAAATATTTGGCTGTAACTTATTTTTTTTTACCTTTGGAAATAAAAATATGAACTTTTGCGATTAAATTTTACTATTCTCTTAGATATGGATTTAAGCAATTAGTACACTATGTATTGTATGTTGCTGTGTAATGAATGAGGAGATTCTCTCAAAATTATTCTATTTGTTTTTGAGTCTGCTGTTTGTTAGTCATTATCATTTAGCTCTACATTTTTTCTGTTAATTTATTAAACAGCAAAAATAACACAAACATGTCATGTTCCACGGCTCTAAAAGATTGATAAAGAATGTCACGAAATATTTTAGCTTTATTTTTGAGGATTATTATCATTTTAAGTTGAAAAAGTAGTATGACAGCAGCACACAGCTTTGCGTGAGAGCAGGACGGGATGATACGTGTCTCAGTCACTCCAATATCTTACGTATCGCTCCGGCCTGTTGTCATTCTGATCAAGCATCTGATGAGTATTAAATGAATTTTGTAACAAATTTGGCAAAAAAATTGGATATAGGTAAGTACATACACAGCTGTTTTGTAATTTTTCTAAAGCAGCTTTCTGCCTCATAATAAGTATTTGCTTGGTTAGGTTCTAGCAGTTAATGACGTCAGTTACATTACGTAGCGGCTTAGTAGCTGTAAAAGAAGATGGCGTCATGTGGAAAAAAGTGACAAGAAATAATAAAACCTTATGAAATATCATAATTTTTTTTTTTATACGCAAGCAATGTACAATTTTCGCACATACGCCGTTACGCTAGTCGGTCTCCGTCGAAAGGGCGGTCGCGGGGTGGCTCTCAATAATTCAGCCGACCAACTGGAGAGCTCGCCCCTCCCTCCGCTAGTGGGGCGAAAGGAGGGGGAGGGGAAGTGATGGAACTCTGCTGGATTCAGCCACATTCAGCGTTTGAAAAAAGAACTTTGCTGTTTATAGTGAATTCCATAGAGCTATTTATCAATGATGAGATAATGGATCTTTTCTGTGATTTTTTTATTGCTGTTCAAAATACTTGTGTCCGGATTTCTATACAAAGTTTGGCTTCGGATGACTTCAAAAACATACTTAGGTACCTACTTATTGCTTATTTACATTGAACGCAGAAGTTGAATTAATATGTCAAAAACGTTTTGGAAAGTTGGAATTTCTTTTTCTATAGGAACTTAATTAAACAAAAATTTTGTATGTATTTATTTCCACAATATACCTACCTACCTATTTTCGAAAAAGTTTTTACTTATTCGGATAAAATGTCTCCTTTCTTTAGCAAAATAATAAAAAATTACAAGTGCCAGAGTGTTCTATTAGTAACAAAAATCGAGCAAAAATCGCCTAAACAAACTGATTTTTAGTGGGCCGCCCCCTGATGTTTTGTTTTTTATTTTTAGTATTTGTTGTTATAACATAAATACATAATCTTAACAAAAATTTCAACTTTATCGGGGTATTTTTTATTTTAAATTAATTTTCCCTTGTCAAAACTAAAATTAAAGCAAACTTTGATTTCGAAAAGGAAAATTGAGGTGTTTACACCAAGGATTTGGAATGTCTTTTAGTTATTATTCTAGTGATTTTATAAAACAGGAATTTGTATGAACTTAAACCTATCAGCGCTATTTTTGTTAGCACGCCTCATCCTCTAATCGTCAGTCAGTTGCGCTTTTAAAACTACAACCGTATCTACGTCTCTTTCTAACACATAGTTACTGCATATTCTCTATCACACTCTGTCAGGTGTGTTACTGCCGGTATCAAAATGGTGTATCCCGTTGAAACGTGATGTTTCGTTGAAGTTAATCGCCAATTTTTTTAAACAGCTAATATATATGGTGACTTTTAATTAGTTCTTGATAGCAAAAGCTATGCATGTACTCATGATACTGAACAACTTTTCCCAAGTAACATAGGTCGAAATACGAAAAATCAAATTTGACCTACCATACAAAATGCGCTATCAGCTGATGCAGTTTCTATGGGAGGTCAAAACTTGATTTTCGTATTTCGACCTATGTTTCTTGGGGAAAGTTTTTCAGTATCATAAGTACAATCATACCTTTTTATATCAAGAACTAATTAAAAGTCATCCTGTATGTTGTTCAAAAAAACTTAAATCTAATGTCAGCAAAGGCGGCCTTATCGCTTCAAGCGATCGAACTTTATTTAATAAAACATAAACTCCTGTTGACAATATTATTTCATTGTATTTTCCTTTCTTATATCATTGCCTGCATTGGATACCTAAGAAACGATTAAATAAAAAAAAAGAACACAAATATTTCAAATTACAAGATACAACCTTTTTACACCATGCGCAGTGGGTGGATGTGCATTATACAGTATGTTTGCCAAGTTGCGCATTTCAAACGACAAACGTACTTTTGTCTCTTTCTATCGTTAACGTTTATTATATTTTCGTCTCGTTTGCTCTTATTGGGGGTGGTTTTGTTGCGCGGCCGTTTTACGACGTTTGTACACCTTGCACAGTGTAATGTAGAGTTAGAGACTGCCAAGGAATTTACTATTTTTAGGGTACCTACCTATACCAAAATGGTAAAAAAGGGAACCCTTATGATGCGACTTTGTATGTCTGTCTGATACACCTCTATATCTCAGCAACC
The DNA here is from genome assembly GCA_947532105.1 of Athrips mouffetella. Taxonomy (NCBI): domain Eukaryota; kingdom Metazoa; phylum Arthropoda; class Insecta; order Lepidoptera; family Gelechiidae; genus Athrips; species Athrips mouffetella. Next base: position 13,501,278 of record OX383981.1, on the reverse strand, counting down.
ACGCTATCGACTTTAAATTTTGAATAATTTTAGAAGTGAAAGAATTTTAAAAAATACCTATGATAATTAATGTAAAGGGGGCCCAAATAGGGGGGCAAAATTTCAAATTGTCGGTACCTACTAGATCGAGTGGGGTAGGTAGGTATCATATGAAAAGGCTTTAGTTGTACATTCAAAAATATATTTTTGTATTTTTTTTATGACTTTTAATTTTCAATTTATGATGAAAAATGACAAAACAAATACCATTCCCCCCCCCTCTTACCTCCGAAGTTTGTGAAAGGAAAAATCTGAATTAATCACAGTCGATCTTCCAAAGCATAGGTAGTTTCTTAGAAATCTGCAAAAAACCTTTACAAACAAATTTAGTTTTGCTGTCCTAAAAATGGACTTTATTGCTTCCAAAAATACTAAAGGTATATCGGAACCCTCGGCGCGCGAGTCTGACTCGCACTTGACCGGTTTTTTTTATTTCACAAGTGGGCAAACGAGCAAATGGGCCACCTGATAGTAAGTGATCACCACTGCCCATAGCACCCACTGTCTATTAGTGTCATAACATGACACTAATAAGACAGCAAAGCGCGTTGCCCACCCTCAGAACTAAGTAGCAAATTTAAGGATATGCATGTACCCATGATACTGAACAACTTTTCCCAAGGAACATAGGTCGAAATACGAAAAACCAAATTTGACCTCCCATACAAAATGCGCTATCAGCTGATGCAGTTCTATGGGAGGTCAATACTTGATTTTCGTATTTCGACCTATGTTCCTTGGGGAAAGTTGTTCAGTATCATGAGTACATTCATACCTTTTTCTATCAAGAACTAATTAAAATTCACCTTATATATCTGTATGTCTACCTCTTCACAGCTGAACCCCTAAACCGATTTTGATGTTTGGTACTTACGAGTACAAATAAGTCGCGGGGAATACATTTTCATTATTGGTAACGAAGCATAAACAAAAGTCTATAGATACATGTAACGAAAGGGTGTTTAAATACGAAAGACCAAATTTGAACTCCCACACAAAATGCGCTATCAGCTGATGCAGTTTCTATGGGAGGTCAAAAATTGATTTTCGTATTTCGACCTATGTTCTTTGGGAAAAGTTGTTCAGTTTCATTTGCAGATTCACACCCCTCAGTATTACGAGTATTTCACTTTCACTTTCACAAGGAAACATTTTTGAGTAATGAAAAAAATTTGGACCTCTCCATACAATTTTCATTTCCGAAAAATGTTTCTTTGGGAAAGTTGTTCAGTTTCGTTGACTGAGCACGCCCTTTCAGTTTTCGTTACACCGTCCCTTACACCCTGTATATAGGGTGACTTTTAATTAGTTCTTGATAGAAAAAGGTATAAATGTAGGTACTCATGATACTGAACAACTTTCCCCTAGAAACATAGGTCGAAATACGAAAATCAAGTTTTGACCTCCCATAGAAACTGCATCAGCTGATAGCGCATTTTGTATGGGAGGTCAAATTTGATTTTTCGTATTTCGACCTATGTTCCTTGGGAAAAGTTGTTCAGTATCATGAGTACATGCTTATCTTTTGCTATCAAGTACTAATTAAAAGTCACCCTATATGACAAGATTCGAGATGAATGTATAAATTCTTTAATATACAAACACCTAACAAAATGTTACAAAAATCTAAAGAAGGAAGGCAGTTTTTTCGCTTAGAGAGCGAAGATTTTCGTAAGATTATTTTATGAATTTTTGACCGGCTGTCCATAAGTAAAAAATTACAACTCGCTAAACACATTATTCATCGAAAATCCACTCGGAGGATGTCAGAGGTCAGTGATCGTTTATAAATAAACTACGGTGCATTAATTTCAATCAATCATCAATCTGTTTGTCCAGATTTTCCATAAATTATGTGGTTAGTGAGTTATATTTTTTTTACTTACGGGGCACCACTAGACGGCGGGTAGGGTCTTATGCCCACAGAGCTTTTCTCTTTTTTTGCAAAACACATTCATAGCCCCATCTGTCTCATTTCACTTGTCCTAGTACCCCATTCTAACTTTAACCTTGAGGTTCAAATAAAGTACCACCAACTTAAACTAGATGGCGTGCGTAAGTTTAATAAGGATTTTTTACAATGGATTGCTTAAAGGTTCCCCGTCCTGTTAATATTAACTTTCTTTTGTCTCAAGCCCATTCCCCCTTAATATATACTTTAGGGAAATTTATTCAAATTAATAATTTAAAACTATAAAGAGTTATTTTATTGTATGATGTTTATATGTCTACCCTACCCTCATAATAACATATATATGCATGTATCTATTTATTTGTGATGTTAAATGTTTGTGTTGTCCTCTTTCCAGTTCACCTGGGAATTGACTTGTGTTATGTACCTATTGTGTACCTACCGCCCATTGTTTAAAAAAAAATCACATGCCTTATTTGAACATTGGCAGAATCATCGCAAGTAGCGATGGAGCCATAACCATAAAAAATTGAATTGAATGGATTGCTTCCATGCGTGTCCGTCTCCCCAGCAACCCGTGCGAGATATGGCCAAGTGGCATACACCAAAATTTAGTGGAAATTGGTTCATTCCATCAGTAAAGTGTCAGATTCAGTGCATCAAAACTGATGACACTACGAGGTGAAAACTTTGGGTGGCTGTAGAGACGTCTCGTCAGCCAGCCCATTCTATACAGGGAAAACTACGAAGATTACATAAAAGCAAAATAGTTCCACATTTACTGCATGTCTAGTGCAATTGATTGTAAAAAAGCCGAATCGAAAATGTCCATATGGTAGGAGCACTCCATCAATAATTATGGGTGGCTGGAGAGACGTTTTCCCAGCCAGCCCATGTGATATCTCGGAACATATAGTAGGTAGGAAGATGATACAAAGCTTAATATTTACTACCTACTCGGAACAGTAGGTAGCAAATATTTCAAAATCCTAGCTCCACTAACTTTTGAGATATTTGTATTTTTTCATGGGCTTGCTGGGGAGACGTCTCGCCAGCAAGCCCATGCTGTAACTCAAAAAGTACTGCACGTAGAATGCTGAGCGATATACCAATAGAGAGTGCATATTTGATGCAATAAGCACCAAGAAAAGTGAGTCCCTAGGTCTTATGGTTTCGATGCTAGAAACAAAAATCATTTTCCCGCTGAAAATTTGGAATGCATGATATGAAGTGCAACGTTGCCGTTCTGTGCAATTCTACATGTTGCTGTTAGAGCATTCAAAAATCAATCTTGTGTCCTTATAGTTAAAAGGTCCTGTAGACGCACGTGTAGATTATTTGTAATTTGAGAATAGTTCGGGAGACGGTGTACTTAAAAGGCTGATTGGTTAACAAGAAGTTTTTATTTATTTGTGGACAACATGTGAAGAACAAAAGACATAATATGTATTTTGGCTCACGTATTTATTTAATAAATCAGTTTTCTTAACTTATTAATAACAGGACAATTTAAGAATACTTTAAAAATTTTAGTTTGTTACTGAGACCATTAAACCTACATCTCCTCCTAGAATACAGTTGTCACGGTTGCTAAAAAGAGATTGAGGCACAAGTTAGTTTTCACGTGAGCTAAAATTCATATTATCTCTTTCGTTCTTAACATGTCGTCCACAAATAAATAAAAACTTCTTGATAACCAATCAGTATTTTACTAAGTACACCGTCTCCCGAACTATTCTCAAATTACAAATAATCTACACGTGCGTCTACAGTACCTTTTAACTATAAGGATACAAGATTGATTTTTGAATGCTCTAACAGCAACATGTAGAGTTGCACAGAACGGCAACGTCGCACTTCACATCATGCATTCAAAATTTTCGGCGGGAAAATGATATTTGTTTCTAGCACCGAAACCGTAAGACCTAGGGACTCACTTTTCTTGGTGCTTATTGCATCAAATATGCACTCTCTATTGGTATATCGCTCAGCATTCTACGTGCAGTACTTTTTGAGTTACAGCATGGGCTTGCTGGCGAGACGTCTCCCCAGCAAGCCCATGAAAAAATACAAATATCTCAAAAGTTAGTGGAGCTAGGATTTTGAAATATTTGCTACCTACTGTTCCGAGTAGGTAGTAAATATTAAGCTTTGTTTTATCTTCCTACCTACTATATGTTCCGAGATATCACATGGGCTGGCTGGGAAAACGTCTCTCCAGCCACCCATAATTATTAATGAAGTGCTCCTACCATATGGACATTTTCGATTCGGCTTTTTTACAATCAATTGCACTAGACATGCAGTAAATGTGGAACTATTTGGCTTTTATGTAATCTTCGTAGTTTTCCCTGTATAGAATGGGCTGGCTGACGAGACGTCTCTACAGCCACCCAAAGTTTTCAGCTCGTAGTGTCGTCAGTTTTGATGCACTGAATCTGACACTTTACTGATGGAATGAACCAATTTCCACTAAATTTTGGTGTATGCCACTTGGCTATATCTCGCACGGGCTTGCTGGGAAGACGGACACCTTCCATGCTGCTTCAGGCTTTTTGGCGGGAACTCGACATGGGCGTTTGCCTGCTTAATTGAAATTTAGTTTTTTTGTGCATTTAGTGATTTAGTGGATAATAAAGATAGTGTGCCCAGCTGATGAAGATTTCAAGTGATCTCGTGTTTAAGCCCCGTTTGTGTTGTCCCAAAAAGTCACGAACATTTTCCTTCGTAAAGTTCACTATCGCTTTACGAGGGGAGCAAAAAGAAAGACACATTAAAGACATCAGACATGGCTGTATGGGCTTTGTACTCTTTGCCTTTCCGAAAGGAAGAATGAAACCAAAAAAAAAAAAAAACCATGCTGCTTCATTTCATGAATGTAGGTGTTCTACGAGTAGTGATTGAAAATGTGTGAAACCGCTGATGATTTTTCCATGTTCATTATTGGTCCTTTAGTAAAAGTTCTTCGTTATCATAGTAAGAACATCTACCGCCAGTTGCACAGAGCGTCATTAGAGTTAAAGCTCAGTTGAAACTATTAGAGGTACTTTTTAGGGTTCCGTACCTCAAAATAAAAAAAACGGAACCCTTATAGGATCACTTGTCCGTCTGTCTGTCAAAACCCTTTTTCTCACGAACGGGTAGAGCTATAAGGTTGAAATTGATAACGAATATTAAGGTCCATAAACCACACAAGATCTGAAAATTTCCATTTTTAGGGTTCCGATACGAAAATGGTAAAAAAAAGGAACCCTTATGGTGCCGCTTTGTCTGTCTGTCACAGCTGTATATCTCGGTAACCACTCATGCTATCGACTTGAAATTTGGAATAGTTTTAGAATATAGGAAGATATAGTAGGAAGAAAGCGTGACGGTTATGAAAGAGTTGTTGGTAAGTTTGGTGATGAACGTGTGAATGATAATGGAATAAGTTTGCTTGAGATATGTTTGGAATGGAGTCTTTTTGTGGCAAACACTATGTTTGACCACAAAAGGATCCATATGTATACAAGAGAGGAGGGTAATGCGAGAAGTATGATCGATTTTGTAGTTGTGGATGAAAGATTGAGAAAAAGAGTTCTGGACGCTCGCGCATATCGTGGAGCCGCCATCGACACAGACCACCACCTGGTTGTGACCCGAATTGGTGGTCTATTTAACCGGTGGCGGCATAGACCACAAGAGCAGACGAGCGTTCTAGAACGTATCAAAGTAGAGAGATTGCAAGAGGAGGATGTCAGAAAAGAATACTTGAAAGGCTTGAGTGAAAGATTTGAGAACCTGGATGAAGTAAATGATATTGAACGTTTGTGGAATGAATTTAAAGATGGAGTAGTAGGTATAGCTGTCAATGTTTGTGGGGTGTCAAAAAGGGGAAAGTGTGGAAAGAAGAAGAATATGTGGATGGATAAAAGTGTACAGGCAGCTGTTTGTGAGAAGAAGAAAGCATGGTCAGATTGGTTAGCAGTAAAAGCTAACCAAAGAATGCACAGGGCAACAAGTGATGACGTAAGTGTAGCAAGAAAGGTATATAAAAGAGCGAAAGGTATTGTTAAGGAAGTTGTTGAGAGAAAGAAAGAGGAGTGTAAGGATGAGTTTGGCAGAAGGCTTACTGAAGATTTCCAGTCCAACCAAAAGTTTTTCTGGAAATCCATACGGACAGCCCGAGGAAAGTTTGGAACATCGGGGCTGAGTAAAATCAGAAGCCAGGATGGAAGTATTATAAAAGGTGAAGAATGTGTTCTGAGGAGGTGGAAGGAATATTTTGAAAGTCTGTTTGAGAGAGAAAAAGCAAAGGCCAGCGAACCTAGGTCTTCTGTGGAAATGAATGAGAATGAAGAGGAGAATTGTGTAAGTGAGATAAGTATGGATGAGATTATGAAAGCGATGAAAAGTATGAAATCAGGTAAAGCAGCTGGGTATGATAGAGTGTCGGTCGAGATGTTGAAGGCTGGGCGAGGCATTGTGGCTAGTCAGTTGTACCGCCTTTTCAACTTGTGTTGGACGAACGGCCAAGTACCAGGTGACTGGTGCAAGGCTGTGATTGTGCCGCTGTACAAGGGAAAAGGGTCACAACAGGACTGCAAAAATTATCGCGGGATAAGCCTTCTCAGTGTCGTCGGCAAACTGTATGCAAAGGTTTTGATTGAAAGAGTGATGAAAGATACTGACGATAAAATATGGGATGTACAAGCGGGATTTAGAAAGGGAATGGGATGTACAGATCAGGTCTTTTCCTTGCGGTGCATAGCTGAAAAGTTTTTGGCTAAAAACCAAAAAGTCTACTGCGCGTTCGTGGATTTGGAAAAGGCCTATGACCGTGTGGTGAGGAATGAATTGTGGTCAGCATTGTCTATGTATGGGGTAAACGGTCATCTGATTCAAGCACTGAAATCTCTCTATGAGGATTCCAGTGCTTGTGTCAGAATAAACGGGGCGTACACTGAATGGTTTAGCATCGAAAAAGGTGTTAGGCAGGGATGTGTAGCGTCACCTTGGCTGTTTAACCTGTTCATGGATAATTGTTTGATTGATCTGAAAGAGAGTATGTGTGGACTGAGAATGAATGAGTTACTCATCAAATGTCTTCTCTACGCTGATGACCAAGTTGTACTTGCGTCATCTGCTGACGAGTTGCAGGAGATGGTAACAATGATGAATGTGGCTTTGGACAGGAAAAGAATGAAAGTAAATGTAAGCAAGACTAAAGTAATGGTACTTGAAAGAGAAGAATGTATGACAGAGTGTACTATATTAATAGATGGAGAACAAGTCGAACAAGTGAAGGAGTTTGTGTATCTGGGCTCAAAGTTTACGAGAGATGGAAAGTGTGAAAGTGATATTGAAAGAAGAGTGAATGCTGGAAACATGGTGAATGGTGCCCTGCACGCCTTTATGAGGAGTCAGAAGGTGTCTCACAAGGCTCGTTTGGCTGTTCATGGGGGAGTTTTGGTACCAACACTGATGTATGGCAGTGAAAGCTGGGTATGGCAGAAGAAGCATGAAAGTAGAATTAATGCAGTGGAAATGAGAGCGCTAAGGAGTATGATTGGTGTTAAATTGAGTGACAGGATTAGAAATAGTGTGATAAGAGAACGGTGCGGCGTAAAAGAAGACGTAGTGACCAAAATCGAGAAAGGGATGCTGAGATGGTTTGGTCATGTAGAGAGGATGAATGAACGAAGATTGACGAAAGAGATCTACCAGGCGAGAGTGAATGGAAACGTTGGAAGGGGAAGGCCTAGGCGAACGTACCAGGACCAAATTCAGGACGTTCTGAATAAAGGCCAGGTTAAAAGTACCCTAAACCGACGAGCATGTATGAAAGGATTGATGAAAGTACAGGAAGCAAGGGAAGTATGTCAAGATCGTAGCAGGTGGAGGACTGTGGTCTCTGCCTACCCCAACGGGAAAGAGGCGTGATGTTATGTATGTATGTTTAGAATATGGTTGTCCAATTTAACTGCACGTGAAAGAATTCAGAGTAAATTATGATTTATTATGATTATGAAAAAACCTTTACAAACCAATTTAGTTTTGCGGTCCTAAAAATGGACTTTATTGCTTCCAAAAATACTAAAGGTATATCGGAACCCTCGGCGCGCGAGTCCAACTCGCACTTGACCGTTTTTTTTTTATAACGACGCAATCAAAAGATATGGGTTTTTTATGTCCTCATCTCCATACATTTATGGACTAAAGCAAAACCTAGAGGGTACTTCCCGTTGATCTAAAATTATGAAATTTGGCAAGAAGCTAGGTCTCACAGTACAAATAAAAGGAAAAGTCTAAAATCATTAAATATTAAAAAAATTCTCACAACTAATTGTAACCATATAAGGTGAGCTCCCGTTTCTAGAACTTTTCTATAAAAGAGGGGTCAAGTTGGATGGTCGCGGAGTTTTTAAAGTCAAAAGAGCAAAAGATTTTAGTATATCATATGGTAGATAGGTACGGAACCGTGAGGACAAAGTAATTGACACCAATAAAAAAGAAATTCCATTCTGCTTTCAACTTCAAAGATGCTTCCTGCAACTGATAGTAAGGGTGCTGACGGACAAAATTTCTATATGATTTGCTTTTTTGACTGATGATAAGAAGCATCCTCTAAAAGCTACTCTAAAAAATACAAAAAATATTGGCAGACATCCCGGCGTTTTTGAGAAATTTTGTTTTAACTATTTTGAAATTTGACAATTAAACATACACCTGGCAGACTATGACTCTTCGATTAAACACAATGTATAGGACCACAGAAAAATAGTTTGCCACCATAATAGCCTTGCGTTGTAAAGTTACAGCGCTTCAATATGCAAACAACCACTACTTCGTCCCGTGATAATGCAGAGCCCTGCATATCTTCAGTTCAGTATCTCCTGTTCGATATTTTCAGTAGTTTTTTAAATAGCAGCCACAAAGGCAGACAAGAACATTCAAAAACGCAGCGACGCACAGACAAAGGTGATCTCTCATCCCTATTGATATGAATCATGAACAAATCATATTCCCAAATGGCAGCCAGCACCCTAACTATGGAGATTAGGTAGTTCAAAGTTTTGTAGTATCTACTTTTAACCTACCAACAGATTCAAATAAAACAACAAAATATTTTAAACCAACTTTATTTTTAGCTAAAATATAATAATTCATACATCAAAGAAGTTCTTAAATATACTGCAATAATAATACCGCGGAAAATACAAAAAAAGTTAAAAATAGTCATAAAGATAAAAAATATGAAAAAGAACCTAAAATAAAAGCTACCATGGTTAATACTTGGAATTGCAGTTTTTTTATTTTGCTTTGTGCGGTTAGCTGAAAAAAGGTCAGATCTTAAAATTAAATAAAATAAAGGTTATAGGGAAATGGTCATTGGACGGTTGTCGAGTTAAAACTTCAACGAAACTACTAATAACTTTGTAAAAGATAGAAAAAGCAGACATTTACATATAGGATAAAGCTTGTGACACACTACACTAACACTAACTGGCTAAAAGATTGGCCAGCTGGTATTTTGCAGACCCATCCCATGCTGGGTCTGAAGCTTACTGATCGGGTCAGAAACACCATACTGCGGTCTACAACACAAATAGCCGACGTAGCCTATACCGCCGCCAAGCTCAAATGGGACTGGGCAGGCCACGTGTCCCGTGTGCCGCCGGACCAATGGGCCAAGACCACCACCACCTGGCAGCCGCACTGACAAAAGGCGTTGAGGCCGATCAAGGCGTCGATGGCGCGATGAACTTGACGCCTTTTGCAAGGCCTGGCAAGTGCGGGCTTTAGATAGGGACCAATGGAGGAAAGAGAGAGAGGCCTTTGCCCAGCAGTGGGACACTACAGGCTAGATAAGAGGAAGATAAGAAGATCCCAAAGGTGGCAGCAGTACTCCATACGCGATCGGACTTGTGCTTGATATAGCTGTAGAAGCTCTCCCGGTGTGAAGTATCGCCAGGCCTTAGAGAGTATGCCAAGTTTTTTAGCTGCAGTTTTGGCCAATGACTCAATAAAATGCCCAAAGTTCAGATTGACGATAAAGCCACGATCACACCTAGCTGAATTCAAAGACTAATTCGGTTAACATTGCTCATTGAAGTAAGGATATTGCAATTAACATAACCAAGCCTCCCAGCAATGTATGCCGAATTAGTCTTTGAATTCAGCTAGGTGTGATCGTGGCTTAAGTGCATACCAAGGAGCTAAAGGTGGTCTGATATCCGTACGGATTTCTGCCAATGATTTTAATTTTTGGATGCCATCAATGTGTTCTTCAATATAAAATATGTTGAAAATCTGCTTTCTCTAATCTTTTACAAAAGATTTAACTAACAAGAAGTCAAGCAATAAAAATATCAACAAGCCGTATTTTTGAGAAAAAATAAATCGTTGTACGAAAATAAAAATATAAAAACTAATGGCACTAACATTATTATGTCACTAACTTTTAGATAAAATACTATTAATAATTTAGACTACTCCCAAAAATCCGGCTTGCTGTGACTCGTTCAGAATAGTTTGATTATTAAGACAACTTTTCAAAACTTATTTTGTTTTGTTGGCTTATATTTAACTGAACATCAAAACTGAACTAAATGATTTTGTATTGTATTGTAAAACTTAACAAAAAATGGTTTTCACAAATCTGATAGATAATCTTTAGTTTTATTTTTTCTACTAGATAGTTACAGATCCAAGTTTTACTTTAGTTTTTATAACAGACTTGAAAAAAAGAAGGTTATCAATTCGACCCGTATTTATGTATGTAATTTTGTCAAAAATACACAATTATTGGTAATAGTTTTAAAGCTGCCACAACAATCAAAACTATTCATTGAATCAGTGGGTTTGGTGACAAAACAGTAAAAATTTAACTAATACAATGTAAAATGTATAACCAAACTTCACATGACGTCAACTAGAGAAAACACCAATGATTATGTCCACAACAATTGCTTTGTTCGCGTACAGTCAAGTTTTATCTTACTACTTTTATGTTCACACTTATATTACTTTCAATTGCAGTAAAATTGGCAGATACAATTTCTTTCTAAGATTTTTTAATATGTTTTCAACTCCTTTTTCTTACTGTAACAACTCCAAAGCATGTTTATTTGCTGACACTCGACAACTTTTCTTAAGGACCATAGGCTGAAGAAGAAATTGGCCTACAGTTTTGGGATGCAGTTTCGATGAGAAGTTGAATCAATTCTTAATGTTTTCATACGGAAACATTAAAAATAGATTCATGATGCCATGGAAAAAGTTGTTAACATTCATGATCAGATTTTGTATATTTATTTTGTAAATTTTCTGTTAAAAACGTAATATAAGTACGAACATTGATTTCAGTAGGATCAAGCTGTCCATCTTACACAGTTACACGCTATTCTAATATGGCAAACTATACCTTGATATGCTCTCATAGGATGAAGTGGCATTTTCCTTGTCGCTGTTACATTCATGACTCATGAAAAAGTCATATTCTCAACTTCTTTTTTCGTTAAGTTTATACTTAGATATGTTTAGACCAAGTTAGTATAAAAAAAACTTGCTGATCGTTAGTTTTTTTGCTGATCAAATAATTGTGACTTTACTATAAGTAATAAATTAACAACGGCGAGCAAAAGGCCATGCTTAGAGCGAGTCCGTGTCTTGCACAGAGTAGCTGATAGTACAGAGAAATCAAACCTAACTACACTTATTTCTAATATGTCGACGCGTCGCTTTTTGCCATTTCCCGCAGTGCACACGCCTCATAACTAACACTTAGCTTACTCTAATTGTTAGTAAAAATCCCTTAACACATTCAAAATATATATATAATTATATAGATTATAGCTGATCCTAAACCGATACCAATTTGTATATGTGTATAATATCGTACGTACATCTATATTATTTTCTCAAATAACTCTGTGCCTAATATACATTTAAGCCGACGACTTATTGAAAAGCTCGTAAGGGAAAAGTGTTTTGGACATTTTTGTCGAAAGACTAGGTATAAAATTTAGATTTAGAAGCATTTGTACCTCTCAACTTAAAATAAATGCTTTTTTGAACAAAAATTCGCTGTAAACTTAAATGCGGGTTTGAACTTCGAAATTCAAAATGGCGCCTGAGAATTGCGTAGAGTAATGCGAAAAGACAGAGAAATACAAAGAAAAAAGTAAAAAAAATAATTGCGCCATTATGAATATCTGAGATATTTTTAGCAAAATATAGGGAATTCGTTAATAAAAATTGTAGCATATAAGACTTAAGTAGGTATCAGTAATATAATATACATAGTGTCTGATCTTATAGCTATATTATCTTCTTAAGACCGATTCCATACGAAATTACAACGACTACGTTTTAATACATACACCTTTTCACTTAGAAAGTAATAGAAAAAGATACTTAAGAACAATTTCTAGAAAATCTAGAATTTTAGACCAACGTTTCCGTCCTACTAAAGCAAGCGAAGGAAAATAATTTACGTATAAATTTTGATATGATAATTTTTGAGACCTTAATAACCAACTACAAATTAATGTAGTTCCCAAGTTTGTGCCACGCGTGTGTTTTTGTGCAAAAAGCGTTTTATTATTATTAAAAACTATAACAATCGATGCTGAATACAAAATCAATTCCATTTTCGAATTATTTTGATCTCATTTTTGTTTTGTGACGCTTCAATAGACTTATCATTTTATAAGAAACCTCTTTTGATGGTAACTCAATGACACAACTTTTATCCCACGACTTACATTAATTAACCGGCCCAATTTTCATTCAAACAAAAAATTGTTTCTGCCATTTTTCAAAAAGTCTTGAAAAAAATTGTTTCTCATGGTCTGAGTTACCATCTTAAAAGTTTTGTAATATTTATAAATAATTTTAATGCTAACACATTCCATAAGATATTTGAGTAGGTCTTTACTTGAAATAATTTCAAATACAATTTCTTTTACAATATAATTTTCCTATTCAATACTCACTTTCACATTTGAAATACATCCCTATATATTTTTTTTTACTTTTTCTTAAACCCATCACATTTTATTCCACCTCCTTTTAGCATTAGTTAAATCTAATAACTATCTTTTAAAGCATCATTTAAGATATTATCCGAAAAATAAAGTTAAAAAAATCTCAAAATAACATGTTCAAACGTCGGCCATTTTGAAACGTCACATAAAGCAGAATGCTCCTTAAGAGAAAGGGCGGGAAAGAGTGCGTTAGTTAAGTACAAGATAGAGCCGCTAGACCACAGATTACATCGTGGTGTTGTCCCACTCCAACTGGCTGATGTTCCTGTATTTGTGCTGTTTGCCTGGCAACACTGTGGACAAAATAATACAAATGTAAAATATTTTCAAAATTAAAGGTCTTCTGAAAACAGATTCTGGTAATAAGACTAGCGTTAGCAAAAGCAGCGCTACGCTACCAAGGAGGTTTAAGTAGCAGCACTTCTTTTATTGCTCGTGAATATTTCAATAGGTTGCTCGATAGGTTCCTTAAGTGGCCATGGGTACAACCGGCACCCAGGAGCGTTTTTATATAAAAATATTATTATCTTGAAATTTGGTAAGTTTTTAGAATACTCGATAGACCGTTATAATTTTTAGGGTTCCGAACCAGACGGTAAAAATACTATAGGTAGTAGGTTCCTTAAGTGGCCATGGGTACAACCGGCACCCAGGAGCGTTTTTATATAAAAATATTATTATCTTGAAATTTGGTAAGTTTTTAGAATACTCGATAGACCGTTATAATTTTTAGGGTTCCGAACCAGACGGTAAAAATACTATAGGTAGGTATACCGAAATTCCTGGCGCTAGTACGACTCGCACTTGACCGGTTTTATATTTTTTTTCGGGTTACAATTTCTATAAGGGGATGGTGGGTCTTCTTATCCATGATAAAGGGATGGTAACCTACCTTCATCATCTTCATCGGAGGAGTCGTGATGGTCGGAGTCGGATTCCGAGCAAGACTCGTCATCCGAGCTGTTAGCTGTCACCGCGCGACCGCACTCCGGCGCCGCCTGCTGGGGAAACGGGAATGTTGCTTACAAAAAAATACCAACTAAAGTGGGACCAACGTAATAAGTCCGTTTTGACGTTTCTTTATCATCAACACACAGGGTTCATTTTTCTTTGCAAGTCCTAATTTTTCATACGTTTGACAGCTGTCAAAATGGACCTATTACGATGGCCTTACTATAATTTGTTTTAGTAGTGTTCATTAACAAAATATGAAACCTCCTAGTAAAGATGACAAAAGGGAAATTCAAATTTAAATCTGCTAAGAAATACGGCTGATATAAGCACGCCGATGTCAGCCCAAGATCTCCACAGTAGGTGTATGATGGCCCAAGATGGTTGGTGCTGGTCCATCGCTGCCGACGATATCCCATTAAGTGGGGTCTAGATCGCCGATGTTAGCCAAAGAGCTCCACAATAGGTTTATGATGGCGCAAAATGGCCAATAATGGTCAACTCAAAGATTTCGGACCTCCTTGCTTCGTTCGGAATAGATACCTTGCTAATTTATTTTAGTAGGGGATGACATCTGCCAACATGTCATAACCCCATCATCGACGATCCATAGGAATTATTCAAAATAACCTGTCAAATCCATAGAACGACGCCTTTAACCTGTCAAATCCGTAGAACGAAGCCTTTAACCTGTCAAATGCATAGGACGACGCCTTTAACCTGTCAATTTCATAGAACGACGCCTTTAACCTGTCAAATCCATAGAACGACGCCTTTATCCTGTCAAATCCATGGAACGAAGCCTTTAACCTGTCAAATGCATAGAACGACGCCTTTATCCTGTCAAATCCATGGAACGAAGCCTTTAACCTGTCAAATGCATAGGACGACGCCTTTAACCTGTCAAATTCATAGAACGACGCCTTTAATATGTCAAATCCATAGAACAACGCCTTTATCCTATCAAATCCATGGAACGACGCCTTTATCCTATCAAATCCATGGAACGACGCCTTTAACCTGTCAAATCCATAGAACGACGCCTTTATCCTGTCAAATCCATGGAACGAAGCCTTTAACCTGTCAAATGCATAGGACGACGCCTTTAACCTGTCAAATTCATAGAACGACGCCTTTAATATGTCAAATCCATAGAACGACGCCTTTATCCTATCAAATCCATGGAACGACGCCTTTAACCTGTCAAATGCATAGAACGACGCCTTTAACCTGTCAAATCCATAGAACGACGCCTTAAACCTGTCAAATGCATAGAACGACGCCTTTAACCTTTCAAATGCATAGAACGACGCCGTTAACCTGTTAAATCCATAGAACGACGCCTTTAACCTGTCAAATGCATATAGCGACGCCTTTAACCTGTCAAATCCATAGAACGACGCCTTCACTATCTTGTGACGAATTATTTCTTTTTTCCTTCTAATTACCTTTATTTTTCTTTTGGGTCAACTCACCTGCTCCATGGGGTTGACAGTGATGGTCAAGGCGGAGTCGTCCCACGCCATCTCGGTGTCGGCGGGGGGCACGCGGGGGCGGGGGCGGGGGTGGGACGCGCGGGGGGCGCGCGCGCGGGCCACGCCCACCGCCACCAGCCCCACCACCACACCTACCGAGATCGCGCCGATCAGCAGGGCCACGTGGTCTGAGGGGAAACATTGAGATATCGTTCATAGTTATAGTACCACACAAACTGTCAAAAAACGGTCAATGCTTCAACTTTAACCATATTTAATACAAATTAATAAATATAAACTATTATAAAATTGAGGATTATTTAAAGGAATATAATGCATGAGATCA
This sequence comes from Athrips mouffetella, assembly GCA_947532105.1. Lineage (NCBI taxonomy): Eukaryota > Metazoa > Arthropoda > Insecta > Lepidoptera > Gelechiidae > Athrips > Athrips mouffetella. Next base: position 13,485,525 of record OX383981.1, on the reverse strand, counting down.
AACTGCGGTTCTAACATATTAATTCAAATTTACTTATTTTATAGTGTTCCAAGTTTATAAAATATAATTTGAAGCGATTCGACTTAACTTATTCGATAACAACGATAATAAAACAAAAGACGAGCAATCCGGTCGAGGCGCGTGCCAGTCTTAAACAGCGACCGACTAGTTTTGATACTTAATGATATTGATACTTACTGATATCGATACTTACTGATATCGATACTTACTGATATCGATACTTACTGATATCGATACTTACTGATATCGATACTTAATGATAAAGATAAATAAAAAATAGAATAGTTTTTATTTATGATATCGATACTTAATGATGTCAATACTTAATGATATCGATACTTAATGATGTCGATACTTAATCATTTTGATACTTAATGATATCGATACTTACTTAATGATATCAATACTAAATGATGTTGATAGTTAATGATATCGATACTGAATGATGTTGATACTTAATGATGTCGATACTTAATGATATCAATACTAAATGATGTCGATACTTAATGATGTCGATACATAATGATGTCGATACTTAATGATGTTGATACTTAATGATCTCGATACTTAATTATGTTGATACTTAATGATGTTGATACTAAATGATGTTGATAGTTAATGGTATTGATAGTTAATGGTATAGATACTGACTGGCAGGCGGCTGGTCGCTGTGTATGTCGAGCAGGCGCGCGGCGGGCAGGTCGGCGGAGTGCGGCTCGCGGAGAGCATGCGCCGCGTACACGCGCGGGGAGAGCTCGCGGGGGGGGGCGTGCGCGTGCGCGGGCGAGTGCGCACTCTGTACACGACAACAAACATTTACCGCTAGTTAAACAAAGCGTTTTTAAAGTAAAATCTTCTTTAAGTCTAATGCTGACTCTTTCTGTTTTGTTGACAAAGAAAGTGACAGCAATATATTAAAAGGACCTTTAACTTTAAAGCCGCTTTATGCAACTGGCTGTCAACGTGTTAATTGCATTAAAAAACAAATAACAACCGCCACCTCGTTGTTACTAACAACCTGTAATTTAAAATGTAAAGCACACATACATGCACTCTTATGTAGGTATAGGCTAAAGAGTGGAACTCTCTACCTGCGTCTGTGTTCCCGAGTTCATATAACCCGAATCTATTCAAGTCGCGAGTGAATAGGCTTCTTCTGGGCAAACTCGTTCCATCGTCGACCTCATCTCTGTCTTCAAGACTAGATAGAGGTCAAGAGTAAGCCCATTTTCAATTTAAAAAAAATATATGTGAAAAAGCGCTATCTTAAAATTACTCAAGTTTAATTTTGGTACCTGAAATTTCTGATAATTTTCGCGGTCGTAGATAAAGTTTTGTATGAAACTATACGCAACCAAGATATATACTCGTACGCAATAAGGCTTTTTAATATTAGAACTGTCTATTTTGATATTCGGCTTTGTCTCATATCAAAAACTAGCTCTTTTGTTATAATTGTAAATATAATTATGATATGATATGAAAATATTTTACTAATACTTATACTAATATTTTAATAATACTGTAGGAAGGAACAGAGTTAAAATTAATAATTTAATAAAATTAATTGAAATTATTTATTCAGAATGTAATGTTATAGTTAAGTTTGTATACTAAAATTGTCTAATATGTTATTTTGTGTTATTGTTTTTTGTTAGTGTTATTGTGGTTATTGTCATGCTACCACGTAACTATTGTATTTTGAAATATCGATTCCAAAAATTGCAGTGCCCTTCCAGGGTCCATATTGTGTTCTGTATAATTGTTATTTTCCATCTATTACGAGTATATCATATAGAAGCAATAAATAATTGAATGAATGAATGAATAAATTCTTTATTGCACACATAAACATAAGAACACACAAAGAATAACACTTAAGGTTATAGTGGGCAAAGGCGGTCTTATCGCTGAGAGCGATCTCTACCAGACAACCTTTGTATAGAGGAAAAGACATACATAAATAATCACAGCAGGTAGTGTACCAATAAAAAATTGCATACAAACAACACATATATAAGTAGAGATGCCATACGATAAATAAATATATAAATATAAATAAAACATAAATATTAAATTATTACAAAAATATAAACAAATAAATATATATCTATAACTATAGTGTTACGAATACATGTATACTCAGTTGCAAACAGAAGAGGAACGACTTAGGAGATAATTATGCAGTTTTGTTAATTGAACATACATACATACATAATATCACGCCTCTTTCCCGTCGGGGTAGGCAGAGACCACAGTCCTCCACCTGCTACGATCTTGACATACTTCCCTTGCTTCCTGTACTTTCATCAATCCTTTCAGACATGCTCGTCGGTTTAGGGTACTTTTAACCTGGCCTTTATTCAGAACGTCCTGAATAATTGAATTGAATTGAAAAAGCCCTTATTTAAGTTCAGACGCATATACAAGGTGTATCGGAATGGTGTGATAATACTAAAGGGTGTGAAATTGTCCACAAAACTAAACAACTTTTATTTTTCGTATTTCGACCTATATTGTATCATAACATCTCATGAAACGCCTATTGCCTCTCGTCTATTGTCCTGGAAGACACCAGCAAAAGCGCGTGGTACTAGGAGGGGAGAGGATATACATCGTTGTGGCTGACGACCGCTGTTGTTGGTGACCGCAGTATGTAAAATGGTACGTTACACAAAAAGATGCTGCTGCTCATCCTCCAGTTCATAACCCCTTAGTTGCCTCTTACGACACCTACGGGTAGAGATCAGTTGTTGCTATTCTTTTTTTGCACCACACGGACATGGTCTAAGAAACATGGTAAAATTATGTTCATTATTTTATTACGACCTCATAAAAAAATGTCCACTACAGGACAGGGAGCTCCCTCCAGAATTCTAGCTATTGCTGGAAAAATGTGGAGGGGAAGTACCATAGTTACCTCGCTTGTCAGGTGCTTGTCGCCTGTGGCGTTACGGCTGCCACATGGACCGCGGTTGTAGGTGAAAGCAGTAAGATGGTATGATACACACAAGAGGATGCTGCTGCCCATCTCTCAGTTTATAACCATTAGCCGCCCCTTACGACACCTACAGGTATGGCACAGACTAAATAATAGTAAAGTAACGTTTACTATAGGTATGGGATGGTACTATTGTTTGCCGGCGCCACACGGGACCATCGGCATCATTAGGACGTAATATAACTATTAGTGACCTGCTTATCGCGAGCGACGGCATCCATCTTGTCGGCGACTCCGCTCGGGTGCAGCTCGTGGGCCAACTCCCCGCCCGCCATGTGGGGGTGCACCACTGTCAGCTGGAGGCATCGCAATAAACAATTCATAAAAAGGAAATATGCATGAATTTTTATCATAAAAAAATAAGGAATTCGGACTCCTTGCTCCGCTTGGAATAGAAGGAATACTAATTTATTTTAACTATGGGATGACATCTGCCATTGTGTCCCAAGTTGAAATGTCAAATCATCAAACGTGATTTGACAATCTCATACAAAATTTACAGAACGACGCCTATGCCGTTTTTACAATGGCTGAATGAATGTCAGAATACCTTGTGACACATATTTTCATTAATCTTCCTTCTATTACCCTTATATTTTTATGTTAAAAGATTATCCTCATTCATATAATTATCAGTTTAGTTAAATAAAAAAAGATATAAGCCATCGAAGATTTGTTTCTGCCTCTATCTAGCAAAACAAATTGAACACGCTTATTGGCTGTCATTCACCAACAAATCTGCCTCTACGTGGAACATTCCAATTCAAGAGAAAAATCTCAAAAAAGTATGCGGTCAATATTATATTTCAATTTACGCCCCAAGTCTTAGTTATTCAAAGAAAAATATGCATTGTAGTCACAGTGGATCTAAGAAATTTTGAGGTCGAGGCTAAGGAATTTTGTAATCGTGCAGTGAGTGTTTCAGTTATTTTATGTTTCACCTCACAATCTCGGAAAACTTTGTTTTCCCGGTCGAAATCTGCGTGCAAAAGTCATTTTTGGCCGCTAGCGTGGAAAAGGTTTATGGAATTAGAACGTGATAATTATGGTATAAGGTTACGCTATTCGTTAGCTTTTCCCTCACTGTAGTACGGAGAAAAATTGTGTGTTTTTATTTTATGCGGAATACACGCAATTTTATTTTATGCACGCTCAGGGGACCAATTCTTGAATATCACCGGATGATGAAATATCACTCAAAAAAATTAAAATCACAGATTTTTCTTTTCAAAAGTAGAGATTGATATTCGTTAAATATAAAGCAGTCCTTGATTGTTAATTTTCATGTATTCTGATTTACCTTTCAACTGTTTATCAGGGCAAATGTGAATTATTAAAGTCTCAAAAGTGATATTTTATCACCTGGTGATTTTCAAGAATAGAGTCACAGGATTCAATACAAAGCACTTGCGCCAAACAACAATTATGCTGCCTTGCGCCGAATTTCTAGTGGAGCTGCTTGCCGTCATTCATATAGTGTGGGTTGCAAGGTCGATGACCGACCTCACAAACCCTGGTGTCAGAGTTGTTGAGCCGCCAAAGGCCTCTGACATGGCTCATTAACGACTACATCCGTAAATAAGTAGGTCGGCTTAATGTGCCTTCCGAAGCACAGAATCAGCTAACTTTTCGGACAATCAGGTGATTTATCTTGCCATGTCCTAACCAAACTGGGGAGGTCGCACAAAGAGATTTTTGTTTGACAGTGTCCCCGCCGGCTTCTCTGATAACGACAAGTGTGAATGCGGCGTTTTGCAATCTATGACTCACTTGCTTTCATGCCCTACCTCCTCAGTTTCTTGCACCAAGGAGGACCTTTTTGAAGGCCACCAAAAAGCTAATGCTGTGGCCACATTTTGGGCTAAGTTACTATAAAATCATTTGCCATTGATACGATGAGAAGAAGAAGAAGATCGAACCCAGAACCTCCGGATCGAGAGCCGAGCCCTCTAACCACTAGATCACGGAGGCCGTGAGAAACTACAATGATACTGACCGTTTGCACGTATTCGTTGGAAGTGAACCGTCCGTTCAGCTCGGAGCATGTCAGTTTGAACACGCGGTTCAAGTAGTAGGCCGGCTTCTTGTTGCTGTATTCTATCTCGCGGAGGACCTGCAACAAGTTACCATATTATCAATCAAATCATTTATGAGGATATGTGAGAAAATACTTATTTGACAATGGGCGGAGTCTTCTCGTTTGAAAGAAAGGGATAAAGTGATTACATCCGCAACGCATTAGATTGCGACAGATATACTGTGCGTATACCAAAACTAAATGACGTAAGCGCCCGATATAAAATATCGACATTTTGTAAAAACTAAGTAATAAAATAAAATTTTAGGTTTGGCATATGATAGCAACTGTATCTAATTTCACTATTAAAAACACCTCAGATTCCACAAAAAGACGAAGGAATGAAAATTTAAGAGGCAACTTTGGAATTTTATTTTGTCGAGACGAATTTCACTAATCATGTTTTGGTCTTTGTAACATTATCACTTGAGTGGTCAAGAAACACATACCTGAAAATCACGACAAGATACTGAGTAAATAAAAAGATATTCGTAAACGATCACTGTAAAGCAAATTAAGATAATCCTGGACCAATGTTATGCTATTATGGGGAAAATTAAGATGGTCATGGACCAATGTAATGCTGTCATGGGGAAAATTAAGATAGTCATGAACCAATGTAAGACCATCATGAGCCAATATAAGATAGTCAGTAATGCTATCATGGGCTAAAGGAAGATAGTCATGGATCAATGTAATGATATCATGGGCCAAAGTAAGATAGTCGTGGACCAATGTAAGGCCATCATGGGCCAATATAAGATAATCAAGGGCCCATGTAAGATAATCATATACCAATGTAAGGCTATATCATGGACCAAAGTCAGGCTATCATGAGCCCATGTAAGACAATCATGGACCAATGTAAGGCCATCATGGGCCAATATAAGATAGTCAGTAATGCAATCATGGGCCAAAGTAAGATAGTCATGAACCAATGTAAGGCTAAAACGCACCAATGCAAAGCCGTCATAGACCAATATAAGGCCAATACATACCTGTTGATAGTTTTCAGTGGTGTCAGCGCCGGTAAGAATAGCCCCGTCTCTCGTCACAGCTGCGCGGATGTCGTATCGTAGCGGCAGGTCGGCTGCGTCGCGTAGTGACAGCGCTTCGTGGTCCGGGTTCAGTGCCGGGTACACGGATACGACGCAGGAGTCTAGCTTCTGGCTTTCCGAGTCTACAAGAAAAAAATACAATTACTTATTTTATTACAAAACATGAGATCAGATTCTGAACATACGACGAAATCGAATCAATAAAAACATTCATAAGATAACATTCGTCGAAGGTGGACCAGAGTTATGCTGGTTTAACCTATTTAAATTTGTGGTTTCAATGTATCAAAACACACAGTAATGGTATTTTTATACAGTACATGTAATCTATAATTACCTAACTTCATCACATACCAAATTTAGTAGGCAGAGGATTTTTAGTTGATTAGCCTATTACTCGGTGATATTTAAGAATTGGACTGTGTGGTGCCGGCAAAGAATAGTACCAACCTATACATGCCCGTGTTTGTCGTAAGAGGCGACTAAGGGTTATAAACTGGAGGAAGGGCAGCAGCATCCTCCTTTGTATCTTACATCTTACTTACTGCGGTCACCTACAACCGCGGTCCATGGTGCCAGCCGTAACGCTAACAAGCGAGGTGACTATGGTACTTCCCCTCTACATTTTCCAGCAAAAGCTAGAATTCTGGAGGGAGCTCCCTGTCCTGTAGTGGACGTTTCATGGGATGTTATGATGATTCAAGAATAGGGAACATGCATGATTTTTTATATTTTAAAAACTTATCCCCATTCATGTAATAAACAGATAACTAAAACAATTTTTCGAATAACTATGAAATTAAAATAGATATAAGCGAAGATTTGTTTTCTATCTCTTTCTAGCAAAACGAAATTTAACACGGAGTTTATATGGCTGTAGTGAACTATGACGTCACTATTCATGTTGGATCTCTCTGTCTAATAGGCGCGTGATTAATAGTTTTAAATGCTTATATCGGCCGTATTTCTAAGCCGATTTAAATTTAAATTTAACTTTTTGTCATCTCTACTATGGTTTTTTCATATTTTGTTAATAAATGCGACTAACCAAATTTATGAATGTTCCCTATTGGACTGGAGTACTGATAACTCACCACTATTATCGTGTCCTCTGGACAGCACATGTACAGTCAGCTGCGGGAACACCTTGAGCCCGGCCCGGAAGTGCGCGTAGTCTCTCGCGGCGTCGCTTGTACCATTGATGAGTATGGTGGGCGTCTGGGGCTGCAGGACCATTATGTACGATTCTGCCGGCTTCGCTTTGATGATACGGCCGTTGTCGCAGCTGGAGATGAATAAAGGAATAGATAAACTCGTTTATTTTGTCTACAGACACACATACATAATACAGACAACACTTAAAATACAGAACAGAAATTAATGCGACAAGGACACTAACAACAGTTGGTTCAATAGAAAATACATGTAAGTTGGTTTGCTTGGGGTATGTATGAGTGCTGCAGCAGTTCAAAAAAGGCCGTAGCTCAGCGCCGTTACTTGCTTTGCAGCAAGTCACTGATTTTCAGCTACCACCTTGAGAAAAAACGCGGTAGCGGTAACCACAAAATCAATTCGCGAATTTTTCGCGAAACATACAGATTTTTTAAATTTGAGTCTAAATATCAGCTTTTTTCAAGATTGTTTTTTAAATAGGCCTTAGTCCAATTTAAGTTTTTTATGCCTGAAGTAGGTAGCCAATGGTCTCCTCGACTCGCCTGTTTCATAATGACAACCTTCTACCAAACATCCTGATGTATATATAGGGAGACTTTTAAATAGTTCTTGATAGCAAAAGATATGCATGTACTCAAGATACTGAACAACTTTTCCCAAGGAACATAGGTCGAAATACGAAGAACCAAATTTGACCTCTCATACAAAATGCGCTATCAGCTAATGCAGTTTCTATGGGAGGTCAAAACTTGATTTTCGTATTTCGACCTATATTCTTGGGGAAAGTTGTTCAGTATCATGAGTACATTCATACATTTATCTATCAAGATTAAAAAAAAAAAAATCTATCAAGAACTAATTAAAAGTCACCCTATATACAAATATTGCTCGTTTAATAGTATAGGATGTCTTTGGTTTGGGTAATGAAGTCCACACTTACGTGATAGTAGTAGCTACGTGGACATTGCGCCTCCCGGGAGTGGGAAAAGCCCGCGCGTCTCCGTACGCCACTCGACGAAGTAAGGTTTCCACATCCGCTACACCGTCACCTTCCACTGACACGGATTTTAGATCTGAAAATAAAGATTTAATATACTATATTCTATTTACTTTATTTTTTTTTATTTGTTTTTTTTTTGTGTGCAATAAAGAGTTATTCATTCATTCATTCATTCATTTAAGTAAACATTCAAGGAAATCTTACCCTTAGCAAAATAATAAATGAATGTAATTTTTTTTATTATTGAAAATGGGCTTACTCTTGACCTCGATCTAGTCTTGAAGACAGAGATGAGGTCGACGATGGAACGAGCTTACCCAGAAGAAGCCTATTCACTCGCGACTTGATAGATTCGGGTTATATGAACTCGGGAACACAGACGCAGGCAGAGAATTCCACTCTTTAGCCGTGCGCATTATAAAAGATGTTTCAAAGCGCTTTGTGCGAATGTGCGGAATATCAACCAAGTATGGGTGATATCCTGCGGTGCGTCTGGACTCCCGATGGTAGAAGGGAGATGGTGGAATAAGCTCGTGGAGCTCTAGAGCACACTCTCCGAAGTACAATCTGTAGAAGACCGACAGACATGCAACTTTGCGACGGTGGGCCAGACTGTGAAACTTGGTTTTCACCAGCATCTCATCACCAACGAGCTTCTTGGCTCTGCGATCATAAAGGCATACGAAAGGTCATCTGATGTAAAATTTATCAAGTTTTAGATTCCATGCTCGAAAGGCTTGCTTAAGGTGATCCGTTTTTCATACTAAATTCAAATTACTTGCATTCTTATGCGGGATATAAAATGCTGTTGAAAAACGAGTGTATACTGCTATTTTTGGTTAAATTTTTCGTTGATTAATACAAAGATACAGCTAATTCGCCGAAAGTGCTACAGTACAGATCGCACTATGGTAATATTGAATCAAAAATTGCTAACAAAAACTAGTACTTTCGGTGCATTAGCTGTATCTTTGTATTAATCAGCGAAATTTTTTATCAAATATAGCAGTATACACTCGTTTTTCAACAGCATTTTATATCCCGCATAAGAATGCGAGTCATTTAAATTTAGTATGGGAAACGGATCGCCTTGACTCCATGCACACATACATACAGATGCACACACACATACAGACGCACACACATACAGACGCACACACATATACAGACATACACACACACACACACATACGCACTCAGTGTCTGCAATACGTTAAGGTTTTATCCTTTTTTTTTCTTTTTCTCTTTTATTATTCTATCTTTTATATATTGTCTTTTTTATGTAGGAATGTCATGCTGATCTTTTTTTTTTACCGTTAATAGTACGAGTCCCATGCAATATGTACCAATCCGAGGAGTGGGAACCTGGTGACCTGTACTACAGGTCTTTGACTTATTTCAGGCGCCAGTCTCCCACATTCAAGTGTTTAAGACTCCAAAAATGTGATTTAACTAGTTTTAAGTTCAACAATGACACTTCTGTGGTGAGAAAATAAATACTCTTATTTATTATTTATTATTATTATATAGCGATCTATTTAGACGACAGACGTAATTCTCTTTGCCTTTCTCCTCAAAGCCTTCCGGTTTTCAAAAAGCTGTTCTGATCTGAAAATTCTTTTTTTATTACATCAATCTACACAATACTCACATAGATCGGGCGCCAAGCTCAGCCCCTCCCGGCATCTTGAGACGCACTTGAGCGCGGGCACTGGCTGCACGGCGTGACGCAACACTCCTAAACCAGCCAGCCAGCCGCGGAGATGGTGCTTCATGTCGTTTTCTGTTCCTGAAACAAATGGTTTGTTATCAATGTTGATGGTAATGGTCTTCTTCTTCTTTTCGAGTCAATGGCAAAACTGACTATAAACGCTTAGCCCAAAAAGTAGCCACATCAATAGCCTTTTGGTTGCCTTCAAAAAGGTCTCTCCGAGTGCAGGAAACTGGAGAAGTAGGGCACGACAGCAAGTGTGTCATGGTTTGCAAAATACCGCATTCACACTCGTCGCTATCAGAGAAGCCCCACCTCTTCATGAGTTCCCCGCACCTGCCAACGCCCGACCGCAGTCTGTTTAGTGACTTCCATATGGACCAAGGAAGATCGTGACCTGGTGGCAGCTTTTCGGCAGTTGGGATCAAATCCCAATGGTAATGGTAACATAAATTCAAAGTTGCAAACACACACAAACAAACCTACAAACGGTCTATAATATTGCGCAGTCATGAATATTGATTGGATGTGTGGGCCGCCTTAGAATACAAATACAGAAACGATTTATTAGAAAACACGGGTACGATTTTTTTACATACACAAAGCAGGTACAGGGTTTACAATAGGTACATTTTATAGTAGGTAGGTATGTGGTCTCGTGTGGTGCCGGCAAAGAATAGTACCATCCCATACATACCCATGGGTGTCGAAAGAGGCGACTAAGGGTAATAAACTGGAGGATGGGCGGCAGCATCCTCCTGTGTATAATATACCATCTAATTTATGTTATCTATTTGTCTATATATTTTATATATATTTTTATATGTATTTTTTATTTATTTATTTGTGTATATTTTGTTTTTATTGTAGTTGTATTTACATTAAATATTATCTATATATTGGCATTGGCACACTACTACAGTTACTATTTACATTTTCCTACAAGCAACTAAGGTTGTCTGGAAGAGATCGCTTTAAGCGATAAGACCGCCTTTGTCCACCCTAGTTTTAAGAGTCTCCTGTGTATTGTTTTGTTTTTGTGTGACAATAAAGAATTTATCTATCTATCTATCTAATTTACTGCGGTCACCTACAACCGCGGTCCATGGTGCCAGCTGTAACGATAACAAGCGAGGTGACTAAGATACTTCCCCTCTACATTTTTCCAGCGAAAGCTGGAATTCTGGAGGGAGAGCTCCCTGTCCTGTAGTGGACGTTTCATGGGATGTTATGATGAGGTATGTTGCGCTGGTGCCTGTTCTAGGTATCACCTGACTTACAGGGTCCAGCGCCCTCTCCAGGGCACAAAAAAAGACGAACAATTTTCCTAAACAAATACGGCAACCGAAAATAAGGCAGAGACAACACTATTGATACTTAAAACTGCATTTACATGTAAAGTAACCCACCTTGCCAGCACGCTCCAATCACCATGGTGGTGTTGACCCCGTGCGCCGGGTGTAGCGGCCAGTCATCGATGATCTCCGGTCCCTTCCCGTCCGGACTGCGGTAGGGCTCTCCATCGATCACCAGTTCCACATTCGGGAAACGCACGTTGATTGAGTAGTGGTGCCATTCGTTGTCGCAAACCTGGAGGTAGTTCGAAATACATTGGTCACAATCAAAAGATCGAACAAGTTATATTGTAAACAAAAAGAAATTAGGGGAAAATTAATTCATTTCATCCACAGGGATGAAATGAATTAACGCGTTTGTAGCGTAGCGCTGGTTCAGCTTATACTGGTTTTGTTTATACGTGCTTGCTGCCGTGCGTACTAATGGTATCAGAGACTATCTCTTACAATGTTTGCCCTGGGCGGGGGTCGAACCCGCGGCCCACGTCGTAGAAGGCAGGCCGTTACCAACTACGCCAACGGGCTATACACGGTGTAAGGGACAGCCTTCCGAATACTGAAAGGGCATGATCAGTCAATGTAACTGATCAACTTTCCGCGAATAAACTTTCAGGAAATGAAAAAAAAAACCCGGCCTCTCCATACAAAATTGCAAACTTGATTGGATAGTTTGTATGGAGAGGCCGAATTTTTTTTCATTCCCTGAAAGTTTTATTCGCTGAAAGTTGTTCAGTTACATTGACTGATCATGCCCTTTCAGTATTCGGAAGGCTATCCGTTACACCCTGTATAGCTGAATTGTCCGCAGAAACGCAAGGAAGCGACAAATTGCTGCAAAACTGATTTCGATGCAAATGACAAATAATTAAAAACTACTGCGAATTAACCGATGACAACGACGCAGACAAAGATTTTTATCTCAGAGACTTCTATTTGCTTTAACAGTCCCTTAGTTTTAACGTCTTATTCTAAACAGTGTCAATATCTACTCCAGCCGGGTATCGAACCCTAAACTGTCAGAACAGCACCCAAATGACCGTCAACAAAAGTAAATACCTCAGGGATCTTCCAGCGCCACTCAGCGGGTCTGAAGATGTTGAGATCACCTTCTCCGAAGTCGCGACGCAGGAGCAGGATCAGACGACAGTTGCGGACGAATAGGGCGTAGTGGTGGCGGTTCATTTCTGCGAAATTTACAATATTTTTTAGGCAATTAATCCCGTATCAGGAACTAGGCTGGAAATTAATCCCGTATAAGCAACTCTTAGGCTGGCTGATTGTCTTGCGATATTAATTGAGCCCTAAGGATTGATTGGCGTGAGTAATACGTTTTTGTATGTAATCTGGTTAAAGACGGGCTACGTGCCAAAGAATCTGAGAATCCTATTTAGGCAGAAATGACCCTGGATGTATTTACGACTCCAGATAGCCTATGTCGCAAATGCAATGAAATACGGAGTAACAACCAAGATACAAGAACCAGAAAATCCGCTGTCAAATGTGCTCCAGTATGGAGTAAACCCAGGATCCAAGAAACAAAGACACAATTTATGAAAACAGTATGACGGGTTCTTACCACGATATGGGTTTTTGATGAGCTCCCGATATTTCGGTGCTGTTGTTATCTTGGTCATCCGTGGATGAACAATACAACAACACACAACAACAATGCAACAACAATATACAACAGAGACACAATTGGATCTGTGCGAGCTGCCAAGCGTTTACAGCATCACATGAGATACTGCCGACGTTCCCGAGATGTTGAGTGAAGCGGGAGAAGAGTGAACACTATGGTAGTGTTGACAAATCTGATTTATTTCCATATTTTAACGCTTTTTATACTTTAATTCTATTATCACAGACGTATATTATCTTAGTGTGTCGTCGGTGTAAAGTGCAACGTTGCATGTTTTATTTCTAACTAGGTTTGAGTGATGCTGAGTAATGATGCGACGTCAATTGTTGAAATCTTCTAAATTATGTTCAGGGCTGACCATTCGGGCTGAACAGGATCTACTGCTTAACTTGTAATGTTTACAAGTTACACAGAAGATCCTGTAGAGCCTGGTCGATTGAATAGATAGGATATAGAGTATCCCATCACTCCCATCAGGTCATCATCATCATCATATCAGCCGAAAGACGTCCACTGCTGGACATAGGCCTCCCCTAAAGAACTCCGTGACGACCGGTCCTGCGCTGCTCGCATCCAGCGGCTTCCCACGACCTTGATCAGATCGTCGGTCCACCTTGTCGGGGCATGCCCACGTTTCGTCTTCCGGTAATTGGTCACCACTTTAGAACCCGTACGCCCCATCGGCTTCGGTTCGTCTTGCGATGTGCCCCATCAGGTAGTTAGGTATCCAAAGAATCTGACGATCCTAACGAGGCAGATGGTCAAAAGCCCAATCTGAGATGTTAAGCTCCTGGAGTCTTAATCAGAGTGTATTTTGCTTTTGATACCGCAATCAATTGTAATTCAACTTCGTTTGGAAAGCTCTAAATGAATGTCTATGTGTAGTTGACCTGGAACTTATGAAACTTGTCTTCCATAGAACGCAAAACGCTTTAGTGTCGAATTTCCATAACATAACGTAGGGTTCCCAGACAGAAACGTACGATACTAAACAATCGTATCGAGCAAGATAGCGGCTGCATAAGCGTTTCAGATACCTATTCAACTGTCCAAAGAATACGAGGATCTTAACGAGGCAGACGGTCGAAAGACCATTCTGAAACTTAAGCTTCTAGGGGTCTTTATTTTAATTTTGGATAACTCAATTGTTTTTACGAACCTAATCTTGTTAGTACCGCGCACAAGAACAGTATAAAGTAAGAGTACTATCATACAGAAGGGACAAGCTCCGCCCCCTTGCAATCCACTCCGAACCCCCGCACGCACCTGCCCGCGATATTATCGTGGTCTTTCTTAGGGTCTTTTGTTCTGAATATGCGGGCCTACGCGACCTTCCAATTTCAAATTCGTGTTCAATGTATGTATTGTCCGGAGCACAGGTGCCGCGGTCAACTGTGATTCATCTTAGTCTGGAAAATATCACCTGGAATTTATGGGCACAGGGGTGGTATGTAGTGGTAAGTAGGTATACTGACTGTGGTCATCAGCGAGGCACAGGATATGCTCCTTGCGATGCTTGTCCTGGTCGGGGCGCGGCGCGTGCCTCAGCCACGTGGAGATGGAGAAGCTTCCGGCCAGGTTGTGCGGCAGGATCGACTCCGGGACGATGGCTGAGGTGGTCTCGCCATCGAACTCGAACATTTGCTCCCCGTCGCGACCTGAAATGACATTTAGGAATAATAAAGGCAAATTGCTTTTGAATTTGTAAGAGAAACCCATTCTTAAGTTATCGTAATTTATCGATTGTCGTAGCTCCTCCAAGGATTCCCGTGTGGCAGAATTGAAAATAGTCATAGCCTATTATAGAATATAAAACAAAAACTGTCGCCTCTCTTAGTGACATAACAGTTTTTTATGATAGGGTATGATTATGTTCCATTTTGCTGTACGCGAATCAATTTTTTAACGAAAAAAAAAAATGCGTTATTTGTGTTAGATTTTTTTTATATTTTTTATGATAACTTGATGAGCTTATCTCTATTAATAGGTCAAGTTTTGAGGTTTGTTGCCTTTGGGGGTTCTGTTATGAATTGCAATAATTGCATAATTTGACACATTCACTTCTTTTCAAAATGAAAATAAAATACTTTTTTTTAATTTAGGCTGATCAAGAAATTTGATTCCTTCAAATTACATTGCAGTAATTTATTGAAATGGATAGGTACTTGCTAGTGATTGGATATTATAACAAAAAACATCTTTGTATGTATCACCAGCAGAACATGGAGGTCATTTGAACCTCCTCCTCACTTCTTCTTGAACTAAAACTACTTTTTTTAAAGAATAAGTTCTTTTTATATTTTTTGTAATAGTAGTTTATGCAACGGTACATAATGAGGGGTATAAAACTCGAGTGTCGGTTTATGGGACGCAGGCGAGCGTAGCGAGCCAAGTTCCATAATAGAAGACACGAGTGTTTTATACCTAATTATGTGGAGTTGCATACACAACTTTATCTACTCTCATATCGTGAATCCTAAAATAATGTGTTCAAAAACAAACCCTATTGTTTGTCTCTTTTTCCGGTGATAACTGCTAAGCGAAGTTCCTATAGCTGCTTTAAAAACACTCGAAGGCAAATCGTAAACGATTTTATCACTTATTTCATTACAAAACTAATAAAATTATGTAACTACAACTTTAGTTTGCCGAGTTTTCCATTATTGCAATGAAACCTCCTTGCAGCCACAGACTACAAACGCATCAAGCTGTCAATGGCGCGCCTATAAAAATATGTTTAATAGGTCTCCCGCAATGACTGTTAGTAAATTCAATACTTCATAATACACTCCCACAGATAAAAAAATGCTGCTTTAGAGTGTTTCTAAGCACAGATTGACATTATGAAGATGTTAACCTACAATTTTTGAACGCATTATTGAGGATTAACGATATGAGAGTAGATTAAATTTATAAGTGATGTAGAATCCCCTTAGAAGGTCGTCGTACTTTTTTACACCCTGTAGAGCCAAATGTATTTTAGAAAGATATTGCTCACCAAGGTCTGGTTTCAGTCCTTTAGCCCACTCGTTTCCGACACCAGGGCTCGGCAGAAGATCAATCGTTTTCGCGTCCATACCTGGAATAAAAACAGAACAAGTTTCAATTCACCATTCAAACAAATTGTCAGTATATGATAAAACTTCTATTTTGACCAATCTGTCTTCCGTTGGGTGTCGTAAAAAAGATTTTTCGGCGCAATCCGAAACAGTTTCATTTATTGGCAATATGGGCATGAAACCAAAAGTTACGGGATTAAACTATTATATAGTTTGGCGGATTTCAGTTTGAAAAATGTATCTACTGTTTTTTTAGAACAATAAACATTTTATTTATTTATTTTTATTTTATAACATTTGCGTTGCGCCCTAATAGGCCTGCCCACGCTGAGTCCGATATTCCGAAGTATGGTTGCCAATTAAAAACCTTTCTGCCTCTTCGATTTGATATTTTAAGATCCTTAACTACTACACTTGGTCATCTGCAGTTTAAGTATGTTATACAATTATATCAGCCCTAGACATCTGGAGATTAAATAGATGCACGGAATTATTGAAATTAGGCTAGAAGACACTGGGCTTCTCTGCCTAAAGAGTCATTTACGCACCACAAGTAGTCTTATGTACATGAAGAAAATACTTATCCCTATCGTAGCTACTGCTAGCCCTGGAGATTTATTGTAGCCAGGAGCTTCTAAAATACTAGAAAACTGTGCCTGAAGCGTATTACTTACTCATCACAAATGGTTTTCTGCACATAAAGGGAGTTCGTGTCCTTATCATAGCCAGTACATCTGGAGATTTATAGCAGCCTGGATCTGTTGAAATAGGGCGAAAAGACAGTGGCTGAAGCGTTTTTGCTCACCTCAAATAGTTTGTGCCCATAAAGAGAAAATATACCCCATAGATGTATTAAAAAAGCACCGCTTCGCTGCGCTTAACATATTCCTAGCGGTCAGTGCCATAGCTCCGGACACCAGGATATTAATAGAATCCTAGAGATGATAGAAGATAGTGCCTGAAGTGTTTGTAGTTCACTTACCACAAATGGTCTTCTGTCCATAAAAAGAGTACGTATTCATATCCCCATCATATCATAACCAGTGCCAGCCCTGACCACTTGGAGAGATATAGTAGCCTAAGGCTGCTGAAATAGGTAGATTAGTACTTACCACAAATAGTCCTCTGCGCATGAAGCGAGTACGTATCCCTATCGCAACCAGTGCCAGCCCTGGACGCCTGGAGGGTCACAGCGGCCTGGATCCTGGTGACACCTGGGCACCGCTCGTCTGAGGAACAAGCTTCCAAACGAGCAGCTGGGAACAGGGCGAGGGGACCAGTGCCTGGGGCGTAGTCTACTCGTTCTGCAACACCTGGAACGGAAGTTCAAATTTCATTTAAAGTTCTTCATTTTGTTTGAGCTCATACACCTCATCAGTCTATGATATACATAGTGTAGGCAACGAAGCAGTTGACCCCAACATTTGACAGGATGATAAAGTATTATGAATTAAATGTAAATTCAAAATATAAAAAAAAAATTACAAAAAGTTTTTTCATACCACATTTTTTAAAATTTTTTTATGGAAAAATAAAAAGTACCGATTTTTTTTTGTTTTTTTTTTTTAATAGAAGTTTTGTCTCATATAGTGTAATACCCCAGCAAAGTTTCATCGTCTGAGGATTTAATGCGGGGGTCTTCATACAACGATCCGCTTCGTTGCCTAAACTATACAGACGATTTGATGAAAGTGGGAGCAAAAGGCGAGATTTAGTATGGCCTTATGGATTTTATAAGTATGTTTCGAAGTCAAAAAGGAAATAAACGAAAAAATGGATTGTAGTTGATCAGTTTCAAATAATATTTACAAATATTCTTACACACACTGTATAACAATCTCAAGAATCTCAAATCTAAGGACACAGCAAAAAAACCGGCCAAGTGCGAGTCGGACTCGCTCCCTAAGGGTTCCGTATCTATCTACCATATGATATACTAAAAGCTTTTGCTCTTTGATTTTAAAAACTCCGCGAGCATTCAACTTGACCCCTCTTTTATCTAAGCGCACGGCAGTGCGCAGGCCAAGTTCCCGCAACAGGCCACTCGCATGCCGTGCACTATTTACACGAACCGTTTCGACCCACTTTTGAGCCCCCTGTAGCTCAGTGCCTATTGCAAGTACAGAGATAATACTGTACCTACATAATCATATACTAATACTGAAGCAATTTGCCAAATTTCATAGATATAGTGAAAATAGCTAATTTTGGCACTTAATGACTGACTGACTGACTCACTCACTGACCGGTAATCAAAACCTCCAGACCACTTCCAATTGTCCTAGCGTTATGAAATTTGGTAATTTAGGTAGTCGTTAGGATAAAAGTAATGGGAAAATTCAAAAATTTGAAATTGGTCAAGTGCGAGTCGGGTTTTAGTCAAAATTATGTATAAAATGTTGGTAATACTTCTCTAAGACCTGAAAATCTAAAATTTGGCATGGGGATAGTCGTTAGCATTAAAAAAAGTATAGCAAAAATTTAAAAATTGGAAATTGGTCAAGTGCGAGTCAGGATATAGTCATTACTATACATAAAATTGTTGGTCATACTTCTGTGAGACCTACAAATCTGAAATTTGGCATCGGGCATTAAAGTAAAGGAAAATTTGAAAAATGGAAAATGGTCAAGTGCGGGTCAGACTAAAATTAATGTACCAAATATTAAAAAGGTAGTATTTCTAGAAGGTCAGACTTAGTCATGCATGAAAACAAGTACCCATGTTTTAACGAAACTATAAAAATACAAACAACGTTGCGATAGTTACTATAAATATAATATAGCAAACTGAACAAAAAGAAATGAAATCCCACCAAAAACATAACTGTTAAAAAGGGGGCCAAGTTCCTATCGGCTAATTGCTTGCCTAAAAAAGGGTTGAAATCCGATCCAATGCCAAGTTTAGATGCACTTTAATATCGATCATAATCGTCTTCATCAGCAGCCTGATCCACTAGTAAACATTTGCCATTCGCAAGACTCGTCACCACATCCAGTCCTCCGCCTTCCGCATCCAGCCACTATCCGCCACCTTGTTCACATCAACGGTTCATCTGGCCGAAATTCACTTTACCATACACCCAACTTAAAATATGGTATAGCTGTGAAAATACGCAGGTACGTTGAAAATAATATCTAAAATGAAATACTTCTAAATATTTACTTACAGCACAAAAACCTGCCAAGTTCAAATTTAGAAGTATTTCATTTTAGATATTATTTTCAACGTACCTGCGTATTTTCACAGCTATACCATATTTTAAGTTGGGTGTATGGTAAAGTGAATTTCGGCCAGATGAACCGTTGACGTGAATAAGGTGGCGGATAGTGGCTGGATGCGGAAGGCGGAGGACTGGATGTGGTGGCGAGTCTTGGGAATGGCAAATGTTTACTAGTGGATCAGGCTGCTAATGAAGACGATTATGATCGATATTAAAGTGCATCTAAACTTGGCATTGGATCGGATTTCAACCCTTTTTTAGGCAAACAATTAGCCGATAGAAACTTGGCCCCCTTTTTAACAGTTATGTTTTTGGTGGGATAGAAAAGTTCTTGAAACGGGAGCTCAACTTAATTGGTTACTATTAGTTGTGAGAAAAATTGAAATATTTAATGATTTCAGACTTTTCCCTTTATTTGTACTGTGAGACCTAGCTTCTTGCCAAATTTCATAATTTTAGATCAACGGGAAGTACCCTGAGGTTTTGCTTTTTTGCATAAATGTATGGAGATGAGGACATAAAAAGCCATATCTTTTGATTGCGTCGTTGTAAAAAATTTAAATTTTCAGATCTTGAATGGTTTATGGACCTTAATATTCGTTATCATTTTCAACCTGATACCTCTTCTCGTCCGTGAGAAAAAGGGTCTTGACAGACAGACAACAAAGTGATCCTCTAAGGGTTCCGTTTTTTTATTTTGAAGTACGGAACCCTAAAAACGTTAAGATTTGATTTCTTCGCTAATTTTATTTTCCATAAAATGGTATATTTATTTAAAGATTAGCTTGGCATAATCCTAACTTTTTATGGTTTTCTGGTGTGGCCCTCTAGGTTGTAGAGGTGAGTCGCTCTGTGTAAAAATAATACCGTCGTCAAATCCTTGTATCCACAATTTAGCTCGGCATTTAGCAAACGCAACGATTTTATGATTTGTGTAAAACCCAAGGAATTTATCAGTAAAAACAATGTTGTAACAATATTGTGGTATTTGCCCTGGGTAGTCAATTCTGTTAGTCAGTCCCGTGTGGTGCCGGCAAAGAATAGTACCAACCCATACATACCCGTGGGTGTCGTAAGAGGCGACTAAGGGTTAACTGGAGGATGGGCAGCAGCATCCTCCTTTGTATCTAACATCTTACCTACTGCGGTCACCTACAACCGCGGTCCATAGTGCCAGCCGTAACGCTAACAAGCGAGGTGACTATGGTACTTCCCCTCCACATTTTTCCAGCAAAAGCTAGAATTCTGGAGGGAGCTCCCTGTCCTGTAGTGGACGTTCATGGGATGTTATGATGAGTCAATTCTGAAAAAGGGTATAAGGCCATGATGAATAGGAATTATCTACCTATCTATCTATTTAATTACCTTTCCAGCCAGCTCTGCAGGGTTTGTTGACCTTGATGGTGACCATGACAGGAGCCGACTGCATCATTCCGCAGTCGTACGCCACCACCGACAGAATGTAGTTGTGGGCCTTCTCATAGTCCAGGGGCTCAGTGTTACGAATCACTCCTGAAACATTATAATCATTGTTGATTTTCTACCGCATTACTAGGTTAGGTATACGGAGATTTTCAAACCCATCTCGACAGTCACAATTAGGTATTTCAATTATTTAACTGTGAAAAATGTAGCTTTTGTTCAAGTTTCATCTTTTAAGCCCGAATCACACATAAAGGGCATACGCCGCCGAGGACGCTGATGTGCAGGCGAGGCGCAGATGGTGAAGCGTCATGCCTGTCGCTTCTGTATAATTTACGACGCGTCGGTTTCATAGATTTTGTCTAAACAAGTTTTGAAGTGTCACCGTGCCTTCTTCTCACTTGTTCCTCGCCCTTATAAGTGTGATTCAGGCTTTACATACTCGAACGTCATTTCCACATTGCATTTTAGTTAGTGTTGCGCACTTGCCCATTAAACCAAACAACTTTTGTTAAAAGAAACATGGTCGATTTCGCTAATGCGCTATCAGCTGATGATATCGACCTATAGCTTCTTGGTAAAAATGATCAGTTTTATAAGCAGATATACATTGTTCAGGGTTGTTATCGATGCCATTTTTTGTTGAAAATGTAACAAAAATCTTACCTTCGTTATCCACAGTAAACGGCGTATTGACATCACTCTGGATCTCGTACTTGCACACGTCTCCATATCTCGGCGTGCAATCCCTGTCCGTCGCTTCGACTCTTACGATCTCGTCGTAAAGTCGTCCTTCGTCTACCGACTTCACGTAGGCCGCCTGTGTGAAGACCGGGGCGAACTCGTTCACGTCTGTCACGGTTATGTGGACTGGGACGCTGTGGAGAGAATTGTACCATTTACACACATAGAGACCTTTGGCGGCTCAACAACTCTGACACCAGGGTTAGTAAGGTCGTTCATCGACCTTGCAACCCACACGATATAATTATAATAAACCTGGGCGACAGAGCTTCACTCTATGATAGCCGCCTCCACATTAAAATATCATCGGGTGAGCAAGCTATGCTACCCGCCAATAGATAGCGATGTAGGTTTCTGTCTAAAACGCGGTATTTTCAAAGAACAATTGTACCATTTACATACATAGTACCTGGGCGATCGAGCTTCGCTCTATAATAGCCACCTAAACATTAAAATATCATGGGGTGAGCAAGCTATGCTACCCGCCAACAGATGGCGCTGTAGGTTTCTGTCTAAAACGCGGTATTTTCAAAGAACAATTGTACCATTTACATACATAGTACCTGGGCGATCGAGCTTCACTCTATAATAGCCGCCTAAACATTAAAATATCATCGGGTGAGCAAGCTATGCTACCCGCCAACAGATGGCGCTGTAGTTATTTGTCTAAAACACAGTATGTAAAAAACTGCTGAAAACACGGGAAACATGAGACCTAGCTAGATCATTTTTTTGCTCCCGAAAACTCCCGTATGGTAAATTTCATCGAAATCGTTAAAGCCGTTTTCGAGAAACCGATTAAAAATATATACACAAATATACCAAAATTGCTCGTTTAATAGTATAGGATATATAGGATTGCGATACCCAATCTGTCGCATAGACGAGTTTTCCAAAACTCTGATAAGTGTGTTTTTACTGTTGCAATAATTAACGTCCCTTTACTTCCCCCTTTAATTGTTCTTTAGGGACCTCCCTGTCCAGTAGTGGAATTTTTGACAAGTTGTACATAATTTGTCCCGTGTGGTGCCGGCAAAGAATAGTACCAACCCATCTCTACCCGTGGGTGTCGTAAGGGCTCATGAAGCGGAAGCATCTTACTGTGTATTGTACCATCTTACATACTGCGGTCACCAACAACAGCGGTCGCCAGCCGCAACGCTTACAAGCGTGGTGACTATGGTAAATCCCCTCCTGACTACCACGTATTTTCGCTGGATTTTTTGTAAATGCCATAATAAAATTTTACATCTCTCATATTCGGTAAGTAGGTCCTTATTACCCCCAAATGGGACTTGTAGGTGACCAATTAGCGCTCTAGGGTAATAATGTAGCTAGAAAAGCCCTAGGGCGGTAAGTAATTGTAACGTCCGCCTTGATGGCCGCCTCCAGCAGCGGGGTGGCGGGCGTTTTAATTACTTACCGCCCTAGGGCTTTTCTAGCTACATTATTACCCTATAGCGCTAATTGGTCACCTACAATCTGGTGGTAATAAGGACCTACTTACCTCACAATCGAGATGTAAAGCAGAGTAGTTAGCTCGGGTGTAAGCATCAATTGCACCCTCGAACTATAGGCGCCCTCGCTGCGCTCGTGCGCCTAAATATCTCGGGCTGCAATTGATGCCTTACAGCCCTTGGCTACAAATCTACTATTAATATTTTGTAATTCAAGCGGAGGACCGCTTAACTCCTATTGTACTAGCTTTGCTTAGTTTAGGGGTTAACGGTGAAAATGTATGTGCTAAATTTAAGTTATGGTAATAAAATTATTTGATTTTTTTTTTGGACTGCTGGAGGGAGCTTCCTGTCTTGTATTGGACGTTTTCATGGGAGGCTATGATGACATGATAGTTTGGCTCGTAAAATCAATGGCCGATCTTAAAAACCCTGTCAAGCAAGAGTTGTGTGAGCCGCCAATAATAATGTTTTGATAACTCACGTGTCATAATTTATCTTTATAAGTGGGCGCTTGTCCGGTGTGGTGCCGGCAAAGAATAGTACCATCCCGTACATACCCGTTGGTGTCGTAAGAGGCGACAAAGGGATGTAAACTGGAGGATGGGCACCAGAATCCTCCTGTGTATCATACCATCTTACTCACTGCGGTCACCTACAACCGAGGTCCATGGTGCCAGCCGTAACGCTGACAAGCGAGATGACTATGGTACTTCCCCTCCACATTTTTCCAGCAAAGGCTAGAATTCTGGAGGGAGCTCCCTGTCCTGTAGTGGACATTTCATGGGATGTTATGATGATGAACTTACGTGTTGGAGTAAGAGCCGTCACAGCCCACCGCAGCGATGTCAAACTTGTAGTTGCGTCGTTTCTCGCAGTTCAGAGGGTACCTGACTCGGAGACGGGCTTCGTTCTCGTCTATCACCATTATCTGAAACAAACGCACAACAAATTAATAAAAAATAAATAAAATATTGTCGGTCGGAATACAGTATACAGTATACACCACAGAATACAGTAATTACTACTACATACAGAACGAACACTTTCCGCCCCCCTAGAAATCCACCCTCCATATATGAACTACTATATCGATAAATATTTAGCTGCGCGTATAATTGCTATTTGAATTGCAATTTGGTGGACGGAAGTAGCATTTAATTTCAAAGATTTTATCGAGTTTTTTTTCAAGTTCTCAACTCAACCTTTATTTTAAAATGGCTGTTTTCCAGACTTGTCGAAGTTACAACTGAAGTCGATACAACAAACTTCCCCGTCCGGAACCTGCGCTTGTTGCGATCCTATCGTACAGCTAGTTGCGTTCCTAGCGACTACTTCCAGACTTAACGGCAGAACTTCTAAAGAACGGGAATTATTTTTTATTGCTTCAGTTTAGTCGATAGGAGTAAAAGTTTTGTAGTTTTAAAGCTAATTGAAGAAGACTGTTAGTTGGTTTTGTTTGTATAGAAGCTTAATTAAGATTTGTCGTAACCGGGTGAGGAAAAATAAATGATTTTTAAACGAAAGTGCACGCTCTGCCGCAACTCTTTAAAGCAATTCCAAGAATGTTTAAGTAGCAGCACTTTCTGCTAAGGATGGAGCCATAAGCGTATCCATTTCTTGCGAGGGACCTACATACTAAAATGTATGAATTTTTTATCAAATCCAAATAATGTCGAAATTTTATCTTTTTCTCTCAGAAATATGTGAAAATAGTTACTAAGTTAAAAATCACGCATAAAATGGCTATTTATTACGGATCATTTACGCTTCCGTTCTTTGTATTAATGATCAATTCACAAATAAAAAAAAGATATAGGGTCAATGTACCACCAGTTAAGACCATTTAAGCGGTTTAATGACGAAATTCATAAAAAAACTAAATTATTTGTTCTACTTAAAGTTTAGTCACTTCTTAAGTTTGACTATGTAATAAATGCTTAAATGAATTAGATGCTTATTGATATAATAAGTGTTAAGGGCTTTACAAAATATGCTCTTAATTTTTTTTTTCAAATGTTCCATTGCATGACCACTTCGAATAAACATACTTACGTACTAGCTAGACAGTAAGCTGCCGTTATTCATAATCTAAGAGCTAGACCAACTCCTAACTTTATTATAAGACGTCAACATAAGTAAATTCTTTATAAAATCGCGGTATTTTAATATTTCTTACTTTCAGTTCAAATTTAAGTCTTGGTTAGCTATTGATGCTTGGTCATCTAGTGGTACACTGCTAGTTTCACTTTCGTAAACAAAGTATAGCTAAAAACTTTCGATTTTTGTAAAACTTAACTGGGAGTTTTGACCGACTAGTCATAGCCGACTAGGAGGCGTTTTACACTTCACTACATCATACAGACTATGTATTTGTTTGAGGTAGCTACACACATGTTCGGTTCGGCTTTTTTCATTCAACATACAACTCAAGTTCTAAGAAAAAGCCGAACCGAACATGCCAAATCGAACATGTGTGTAGCTACCATGACGGACTCTACTCTGTGTGCAATTCAGTACATTCACTCTCGATATTATTATTTAGGTGCTGATATTATGTGGCTCCTAGGGTGATCTGAAGGAGGTCTTGTCCAGTAGTGAACAAAGATAATAGAACAAATATTGCTGTCTTCCAGACAGAATCTTTGATCTTTGCGAAAATGTAAAAAAAAGTCTTAAAAAGCCTTCTCTTCTTGTAACAAAACTTAACAAAACGGAAAATCCAAACTCCAAAGCAAGTCGAACTCAATAAGTCAGTTCAGCTGAGCAGCAACCCAATTCTCGTACTGATTTATCGTTCGACAGACAGACGGACAAATGGGCTTTACAGGTGAGTAGAATTGTATAGATTGTTGTTTGTTCGTCGTAAAATGAAGAGGTTTGTCTTCACTCTTTGTTGTCTGAGGTTAAGAGAAGCCATTGTGTTGAAATGAAACGCAAGGTTTAACTTTATTATTATAGATATTGACAGATTCGTTCGTGTATCACCTTCTTACGGGGTGACCACTGATCTCAAGTACACCTACTATTTTCAGGCCCCAGAATCAAGTTATGCCACTAATAAGACAGTGGGCGGTGCTATGGTGACCACTTACCATCAGGATAACCTAACCCACCTGCTCGTTTGCTCACATCTCAAATTGAAAATAACCGGTAAAGTGCGAGTCGGACTCGCGTGTTCTTGCTTGTTATATTGTAGCCTATAGTATTTTGGAAGCAATAACCGAAAAAATTTTTTTTTCAGATTTCAAAAAAATTGTGAGAACACTACTTAGAGACTGTTACATTTTTTTGTATCTATCTATATTTAATTCAGATTTTTCGTTTAGCAAACTTCGGAGATAAAGGAATGGTATTTTTTAGACATATTTTCATCATAAGTCATAACTTTAAAACTAAGAGTCGTAAAAATGATACCACACTTGACCTAGAAACGACAATTTAAAATTTAAAATCTCAATTTTTTAGTCAGTTTAGCAGATGCGATTGAGAAACTCGAAAGCAGCAAAACTGACAAAAAAAATATTTTCTTATTTCCAATGACTAAAAACTAGCAAGTCGTTCTGGATTGTGCTATGGCAGTTTAAAAGAAACGGTGCAGCACGGCCTACGACAAGAGTCGGCTTTGTAGTACAATTGTTTTCTTGTGTTTCGCTGGAATATTAGAGCACCATACCTTCGAACCATACCTCTTTGTCATTGATGTACCTAGTCATCTTTTCTGTTTTATTTTTACATAACGTTTGCTTTAAGTAGTCCTTAAACCAAGAACAATACAACTCCTTTTCCCTTGCAATAAAATTATCTGAAACATGGACCGTATCCAAAGTGTTACATTGTACTATTCTTTATTGCGCTTCCCCGATGTAAAATACGGCTTTATCTTTTGTCTGTTCTGTAGAAACTATTGCTTTTATACTTGCCTCTAGCTCCCAGCTAAAAGAATAGTGCCATAAGTTCACTGATCTCAGTATAATATGGTCTGTACTGTAAGCAAAGATTTTGGAAACTACGAAAGTACGATAATAATAATATAATATAACTACGATAATATCGCGCCGATAATTAGTCTATGGTTCGGCCTTTGACAAGGAAATTCCCATACTAAGTAAATTTCCGAACGTAATTGTTGTTGTCAATCCGATAATATCGGAGCTCCGATAAAACTTCGGAGTACAGGCTCTGAAAGGTCATGATCAGTTAAACAAACTAAACAACTTTCAGTGAATCAAACTTTAAGAAAATGAAAACGGCCTCTCGATACAAACTATCCAATCGTGTGTTGGATTTTTTTTAAATACATAAAAAAAACACTGACTAAAACTGAAAACACAAAATCTCCATAATTACTTTTATCAAATATGTGAGCAGAAACTTTCTTTCTATAAAGTGGCGGTTCGTATGTTCTTTATTGTCGCTTAGACAATACATCACTATCGACTATCACCACATGATCAATCACAATCGAAGTACATGTCTGCACGAAAATCTCAACCTCAAAGCCCGTACTGACGAAAACATAGTTAGATAGCGCGTAACCAATTTTTCACCTCTCCGATTCCATCAAACCGGGTGAAAGCTAACCGGGTATACCCGTACGGGCAAACAAAATGCCGGATATTACACCTGCGGGTAAAACTACGCTTTTTATTTGAATAGTCCGAACAAATCCGGGCTCGAATCGTATTACTAGTTTGGTTAGGACGCTACTGGCTGATAAGGTAATTCAATGATAAGAGAAATTATTCCACTACATAGATATACGATCGGTCGCCTATGTACGGTCAACCGCACGTCGCTAGAAACTTTTTCAACTCTATTACCACACCATAAGGTCCAAAGAGTTTCTACTGATGTGCGGTTGAGTGCACCTACGAGCTTCGCTCTGTATAATTTTGACCAAAGCCCACCAACAGATGGCGCTGTAGGGTTTTCGAAACTCGTTATTTACAAGAAATGCTCAAAAAAGGGTGAATACGAATTTCCTCAGACATTAGACCTAACTAGATTGGTGATTTTTGCCCGCAAAACCCCCATTTTCAAACCTCCGTTTTCGAAAAACCGATTACAGCCACTTATGTCATTTACAACCATTTATGTTTATTTTCTATGTGTTATTAAAATCTCTGACTCGTCATCAGCTTGTGACCCAGATTTAAGATGCTCCATGGTTACAGTTTGATTGTTGAAATCCTTCTTCGACACTGACGGCAACGATGGCTACCGCAGCCTCGGACCGCAGCAGTCAATCTAATCTGACGTGCTTGATTTTAATCATTTACTTATATATAATTTTAATGTTAATTATGATTGACGAAAACTTCCTATCTAAATTCATTCTTAAATTCAGAGAAAACACACTTCGTGCAGAATAAACCACCAAATAACTAACAAACTGACCGAGTTCTGGCAACAGTTAGCGTGCGTTATTATTATAACGGCCAAAATTGGCCCACGTATAAAGAGGTCCACACAGAACTAAGTGCGGAAACCACACAACTAACTTAGAACTTAGAAGTCTTAATAGTAAATTGTATCACAAGGCTGTAAAATAATATTTTTAAGGCGAGGGCGCTATGTTGAATCCAGAGCGAAGTGAAGGATTCTTGAGTAGAATCCCGAGCATGGCGAGGGATTCTAAAGTAGAATCCTGAACGTAGCGAGGGATTCAATAGGTCGCCCAAGGTAAAAATATTTTTGCAGCCGCGTAATACACTCTACTTTTCATCTCCCTCTATGAGAAAAGAATAAAAGGCCCATTGAGACACACACTCGTCATTAATTTTAAATATAAAATACCATTACAATATTATTACTTGATGAAACAATACTAAAATCATATTAAGTATTATTTGTAACAACTGAAAATGTTATTGACATTTTTGTATTAATTAGGAACAGAACCTCTTTGGTTTGGTAGTCTTGTTTACATTTCAAGCATATTTCTTTTTTTATATTCGTAATAATTTTAGTAGTACTACCGGCCAGTATAATTTTTCATACAATACTTTGGTTCGCCCTCTATGTTTGACCTAAAATATCCCTATGGTGGACCTAATTTCAAATTCTAATTTTAAATTCCATTTTTACCCGCTAAGAAAGTCTCTTGGAGAAAACAGCTATTTTGTTCGCCTTTATTGACGAACCGTTCAGCGATTTTTGAATAGATGGGATGAAAAATTATTTACAATATCTATGTCATATTTTCCGACTCACTCAGCAGACAAGAGCCGGGCAGACACGGGCAGTCACGGACTTTGTCCGCCAGTGTGGCCGGTATTGCGAAAATTACAGTTTATATCAGAATACAATTCAAACATCATTTAAAAAAAATGCTCTACGTTTTAAACTAAATAACAATCAATCTGAACAATCTTTTCGAATAAATAATTCTTTGAACTGATCAACTTCAAGATGTTTTCCTTCCAAACCAAAGATTTTGGAAAATATGCGCATAGAAGAGCGTTTTTCTCATGTCAATGACTATAATAGCTTATACGTTAGTTTAATCTAAGATAATAGCCGTCCTGGCGGACTGTCAGAACAAAAAGTCTGCCGCGCCTCTTATACTGCAACTAGGGTTGCCAGATGGCCGGGACTCACGGGGATAGTCCCGGAATAGGAGTGTATGTCCCGGGTCCCGGAATTCTGAAAAATGTCCCGGAATGGCTGAGATAAGCATAATCGCAATTTAACTATCGCGTGCCTTACTTACTCTAGGCGAGTCATCAACCAATAGCGACTTAGCTGGCCGATGCTTTTTGTGAACGAATTTTTAGTTTCATGTTTAACTTATGGACTTACAAATGAACGAAACCGTATATCGATGAGGAACTTGTTAAGGCTGAACTTCAGACAAGAGTAAATTATTACTTATCTTGTTCCGAATTTATGCCAATGTTGGGCGGCCCATACGGCCAAATAAGTTGCAGCTGCAACTGCAAGAATCAGTGGTAAATATATCTGTATTCATGAGTGGTCTTGTTTTTTGTCCCGGTATTCGACCCAGAAAATCTGGCAGCCCTAACTGCAACTGTCTGACATGGCTGTCCGGCAAAACAACATTTCAATTTCTTTTTCCTTCTTTTTCCTTTTCCATGCATTCTTGTAAGTCGGGATGTTAACTTCAACTCTATACAATTATGCAAAGAGGTGGGCCAAGACGAGGTTTTTGAAGTCTGTGGTGTATCAATTCCTCAAATGAAATGTGTCGTATTATGTATATACAGAGTACCTAATCCATCTAACTTAATATTATTCTTTGCCAAACTAGACGAATTGCTTCACAAAACTACAAGTAAATACAAAAAAAATATAATAATAACAGGCGATCTTAACATTAATACGCTTAAAAATTGCTCTGCTTCCCAAAACCTCAAAGATATTTTAAATACATACAATTTACAGCTACATATTAAAACCCCAACCCGTGGGTCTTCATGTATCGATCATATAGCTAGCAATATTGTAGATTCTACAGCAAATACTTATCAGCTATGCCTCTCTGACCATGAGACTTGCCAAATTTTAAGCTTTACCACTCATCACAAGTTACCTAAATTGCAATATTGGTACATTAATCAGAGAGTATACAACGCAGACAATATATCAAAATTTAGAGAATCACTATCTAGCCTGACATGGCACGAAGTATTATGCACTGAGGATGTAGATACAGCTTTTGATAGTTTCGTCGAAATATTTTTGCTTTTTTATGAGTTACATTTTCCCATGGTAAAAAAGAAAGTAACTTCAAAATCAAGAAAGCCAAAATGGATCACAAGGGGCATCAAACAGTCTTGTAGAACAAAAAGAAAACTTAGATTACTTTATTATGAAAACAAAGGCGTACTGCGAAATACATTTAAAATAAAATACAATACTTATAGCAAATTGTTAAGAGCTTGTATAAGCAAATCACAAAAAATTGAAAATCATAAGTTCATAAATAAATCAAAAAATATATATAGGGCTACATGGCAGGTGATAGGGGGCACGCAGGATAGTAACAAAGCTTCTGAGGGGATCAAGGAGGTAGAATGCAATGGTAAAATAATTCAAAGCCCATTAAAGATTGCAGAGACCTTTAATAACTTCTTTATTGATACCACAAACAAGTTACTAAAAGCTGTCAAAACAAACGAGATTACGATAAACTCAATACCAGGAAGTATTTTTCTGAAGCCGTGCACAAGGGAAGAAATTATGAAGATAATAATGTCACTTAATAACACCAGTGCAGTTGGCTATGACTCCGTGTCAACTCAAATAATAAAAGAATGTGTAGCAGAAATTTCTGAGGTTTTAATATATCTAATAGACTTATCGTTTGCAAAAGGACACTTTCCAACAAGTTTAAAGAAGTCAATTGTAAAACCACTACATAAGAAAGGGAATCCGAATGATTTAAACAACTACCGACCTGTAACACTTATTCCTGTTTTTTCCAAGATCTTCGAAAAGGCAATGCGGAATAGACTTATACAATTTCTCGACAGAAATAATGTTATAGCTCAAGAACAAAACGGCTTTCAGAGTGCAAAGTCAACACTACTTGCAGCCTTCTCTTTGGTCAAAAAATTAGCATCTTGCATCGACTCAAGGGTACCAGTTTCAGTCGTGTTCTTTGATATGACCAAAGCTTTCGACTTTGTGGAACACAAAATACTATTGTCGAAATGTGAAAAGTATGGCATCAGGGGTCTAGCCCTGGAATGGCTCCGAAGCTACCTAGGCGGAAGAAGTCAATGTGTAGAGGTCAAGCGGATTGACGACAGTCTTCAACTAAGGACATATCAATCCAAATATCGCCGAAATGATTTCGGTGTACCACAAGGGAGTGTATTGGGTCCTTTGATGTTTTTATTATATATTAACGACCTACCCAAGGCTACAATCTATGATACAGTTCTTTTTGCAGATGATATCTCGCTCGTAATACCTCATATCGACAAAACTAGCAATTTTGAAACACAAATAATTGATGCGATAAATAGCATATATTCCTGGTTGCAAAACAATAACCTAATGGTCAACTTAACTAAGACGTGTATGGTACAATTTAGAAACTATAAAACTGATCCTAAATCAATCAGCATACATTGTCAGGGTACTAAGATAGAGGAAATAGATTGCGTTAAGTTCTTAGGCATACATCTAGACAGAAATCTTAACTGGAAGCCACAAGTAGATAGTGTCTGTACTAGGCTGAGTAAATTTGTTTATGCTCTAAAACAACTAAGGTGTACAGCAGGCGAGAAAATAGCACTACTAGCATATCATGGCTACGTGGCTTCAGTTCTTAGATATGGACTAGTTATATGGGGTAACTCTACAGAAATAGAAAGAGTTTTCTTAATGCAAAAAAAATGCATAAGAGCGATAGCTGGTGCAGGCTTTATTGACTCATGCAGGCCAATATTCAAAAAACTGAATGTACTAACATTAACCAGCATGTACATCTTAGAGTCCTGCATGTTCGTGAAGACTCACCCCAGGTTCTTCCAACTCGAAAAACGACCGACAAACCTACGTAAAATAGATGAGACCAAACTGGCTATGCCCTCTTGCAGTACAAGTCTAGCCCAAAGAAATTGCTTTTATATGTGCATTAAGATTTATAACAATATACCGAAAGAATTTCGAGAGCTACATATTATACAAATATTTAAAACAACCGTTAAAAAGTGGTTATCTGAGAAATGTTTTTATAATTTACAAGAACTTTTTGTGACATGTAATAATTTTTAGGTTTTATTGAAATTAATATTGACTGTTTGGTTTTTTTTTTTTTTTCTCTATTTTGTGACATTTAATTTTATTACTACGACTAATGTTATGATTGATATATTAATGTATATTGCCTGAATTTAAAAGAAAAAGAAATTTTTGCATGCTATTATCAGCTAAATAGAGACACCTAATTAAATTTAAGATCTGTATTGTACCTATTTAATGCAAATAAATTATTTGAT
Source organism: Athrips mouffetella (assembly GCA_947532105.1). Classification (NCBI taxonomy): domain Eukaryota; kingdom Metazoa; phylum Arthropoda; class Insecta; order Lepidoptera; family Gelechiidae; genus Athrips; species Athrips mouffetella. Next base: position 13,452,613 of record OX383981.1, on the reverse strand, counting down.
TTGATTTGATTTAAAATATTGACAACCCTAGTTCCAACTAGCCTAGCCCGTAAGTTGAAATATGTTTTATTTTGTCACCCCTCCGTTGTATTGTTTCGATCTCGTCCCGGTTTGCAATTTGTACAATTTGATACCGAACGGTATGTTTGCCGTACAAACAAAACCTTTGCCGGATCTTGTTATAGATAGCACGTTTTGGGGTAATTTTATGTTCAGTGTAGGCCTACAAATTGGTATTCAAAATACCTATTGATTTTATTAACAGTTTACAGAGGAAAGTTTGTATTTTTAGGTAGCATACTACTAAATCGTAACGTACTATGTCGTTAGAGGCGACTAAGGGCTTATGAACCGGAGACTAGGCAGCAGCATCTTTTTGTGTATCATATCATCTTATAAACTGCGGTGACCAATAACAGCAGTCGCCAGCCGCAACGCTTACAAGCGTGGCGACTATGGCAAATCCCCTCCAAAGTACGACGCGTTTTTGTTGGAGTTCAGGAGGGAGCTCCCTGTCCTGCAGAAGACGTTTTATGGATTTTTTGATGACTAACGAAATAATATCTGCCAAGACGAGCAAACAAAGGCAAAGCCGTATCATCCTTTTCTCGAAGCCACTCAGGGCCCTTTTAACCCCCCTGTAACTTCCTTTTGGATAAAGCTAGAGACTTGAATTTTCAATGACAAAAAGGAGACACTATACTAAGCTATATCCTTAAATTACATACCATTCCTACTTATAGCTTAAGAGTAATAGCTAGTCGAAATTAAGCAATTTTGTCACTGACACACTCACCGATCATCAAAAAGATCTCGAACTTCCACTATTCCTAGAGAACTGAAATTTGGCACAGAGCTAGGATTTAGTACTAATATTAAGGAAAAACTATCAAAACCAGGATCGTTGAAGACCTGCAGTACCTGATGGCTCTGATGTGAAACCCTAATAGACCAGCCAAACTATGAGGGATATTAAAATACTGCCATAGCAAAAAATACTCAATCAATGTGATGAGTAGGTATTAGCTGTTGATATACATCAGTGCCATTTTATAAAGTCATTGAGCTGACAAATAATAAAACACGTATTTCAGAATTTTTAGTACTATGAAACATACAAAAAGAAGTGAAATCCCACAAAAAACATTTTCATATAAAATGTTGCCAAGACGAGACGAGAGCTAGCATTTTCAAAAAGTTATCAGTTCTCATGTACAGCCAAGCTTCTAATTCTAAGCGCCTTAACTCTACAAGCCCTAACTTCACAAAATCTACACCTTAGTAAAAATATGTGGCTTGGCCGTCTCGTCTTGGCAACATTTTATATGAAAATGTTTTTGGTGGGATATAAATATACAACTATATACTCAAGCTGTGACGCGCCGAGCAAAAAATTGAGGAATGGAAAAGAAACATATTTTTTACGCAATAACGCAGTTCCATCAATTTTTCATTTCCCGTAAATTTTATTGTTTCCCGTTGCTACGGGTTCGACTGTCAAAATTTTCCACCGTACCTAAGGACATAAGATTATATAAAACTAGCTGGTGCCCGCGACTTTGTTTGCGCAGGTTTATAAATTGTTGCCTATGTGTTATTCTGATGTATAAGCTATATTATTGTAAAGTTTCATTAAAATCCATTCAGTAGTTTTTACGTGAAAGAGTAACAAACATCCTTCCATACTTACAAATTTTCGCGTTTGTAATACTAGTAGGATAATAAACTTTATTATTCTTTCACATAGACAAAAGTACAATATCGATTAGTAAGATTACGATTTTAGAGGTTAGTTAAGGGAAAAGTTTAAGGGTAAAAACAAGCAGGGTCAGATGTTGATGCTTACAGAGCACTGATGATGGATGGCCATCATCAAAAGCGCAGCCACGGAGCACTTTCCAAAGCTGGTCGCTGATAACCCAGGACTAGCTATCGAAAGAAGAAATCTCAAAAATTACACGTGGCAACAACCTTGCTGCTACAAGCTGCGAGTTATTTTCCGATAACTGAATCTTGAATTCCAACTAGTACACTAAAGAGCTCATGAAGCTTGACATTGGACTTTGTACCGTTCTTATTTCAATACGAGCTAGAGTCACACTGCGAGTGTTAAGCTTGACCTGTCGTTGACTGTACTTCACACGCACGCAGCCGCGCCGCAGCGGTGTGCAGGCAGTGAATTCACAATTTTCTAAATTTTCGTCCTTCATTAATTTGTTTGAGTGTATTGAGTAGTTATTTTTTCCCGGCAATAACAGCTGAGACGCCTTAATATTTTTTTATCAAAAGTGTGTTGGAGCCTTACTATTACTGGTGACGTCATCGCACAAATTTTGCATATTTTATAGTTTCTCTAAAATAACGGAGAAAAACGTTATAAAATAAAACTTTAAAATCTCGTAAAGGTGGAGGGAAACTTCCTGTCGACTTGACAAGTCTGTACGGGCAACCGGTGTCTTCATGTAGAAGCACAGACATGTGGAAGGGAACATAGGAAACGACATCCTGACCGAATCTGGGTGACACCCTAACAATACGATACTACTTCGATACATTCGAATTCATAACTTTGTTCACTGACAATAAAGTAGAATATTAGTTGGATGAATAGTCAAATTGGCAGTGATTAGTATACAACCAATATCCTACTCTATTGTCAAAGAACGAAGTTCTGAATTGGCATGATTCGAATAGTATCTTATCGATATATCTAAAATTGGGAGTAGACAAGACAACCAGATTCGGTCAGGGTCTCGTTTCCCATACACAAGCGTAAGCCCATATACACAGTAAAAAAAAAGAACTAAAAGTTCTCTTACCTCAAAAGGCGCTTCCCCATGATGCTTGTTGTTCAATATGAGGAAGGAGCAGAGAGGTCCTCTCGCCCTGATGGGAGGAGTGACTTCCACCAGGGTCTCGTTCTCGCGGATCAGCCCATGGTAGCCCTCGTCAGGTTCCGCCAGCTCCAAGTATGGAATGTCTGGAAAAAAGAAAAATAATTTATTAGATTTATCTATCATTCTTATTCACAAATCATTTTGAAGGCCTGTAGGTATGTGACATAACTTATCTAACGACTAATTTCGTAGTATTTATTCATGAAATTTTTTTTTGTTTGATCGAAGACTTAACGCGCGTTCCTCTTTTCAGACAATGAAATTAGGTAATTCTTCTGCAATATACAGGGAGTAGGGTACAGTTTTTCCGAAATATGAAAGGGCATGATCAGTCAACGTACCTGAACAAATTTCAGCGAATAAAACTTTCAGGAAACCTCTTCATAGAAACTGTTTAATCAAGTTTGCAATTTTGTATGAAGAGACCGATTTTTTTGCCCAGTCCCTTACAACCTGTATATACAGTCTCACAAATTCTTCTGCTCCTTTTTAGTCGCCACATAAAGTCGCCCTGTAACTGGGTCTATAGGCGTGTTCAAATCTTCCCCAAACATCTTGTTTAAATATGTCTTCATGTGCACCCGATATAGTGTGTGTGCACCCGAGTGTTTGCTCTGTGTATGGGTGTTTATCTATTTATATATCATCATTCTCTGGTACCCATAGTACAAGGCTTTGCCTAGTTTGGGATCATGGTGGCTTTGTGTGAATTGTCCCAAAATTATTTATTTATTTACTTAATGTTTACGAAATAATACGAGACTGTGGAATAGTAAGCACACTATAATACATTTTTTTTTATTATCTTTGCTGTTAAGTTGTAATGGACGCTTCGACGTTATCAATCATATTCACCAAAAGATTTCGGACCTCCTTGATTTGCTCGGAATAGATACAGTGCTAATTTATTTTACTACGGGATGACATCTGCCAGCATGTCCAATTACCAATAAATAATAAGTCAGGAATTGTTACTGCGCTCAAAAAATGACCCAACGAAAATCGTGTATTTCACAAGTGGTTCCACCGCGTCATTGGCTCAACTACTACTAACTGACATTGCAGCACGCGCGCGAACCAATCGCTGCTCTCGTTTTGAAATTGAACCAATTGATTCGTATTTTGAATATACGTCCTTTTGGTTTCACGTACGCCCACTTTTTGTTTGGAATTTGTTCTGAATTAGAGTTCCTGACTTATTATTTATTCGTAGCCTATAACTACTAAATTCATAGAACGACGCCTTCATTGCATTTACAAAGAGATTATAAAGATCGAAGTCCCTAGCTGGAAGCCAACTAACTTTTCAAATTAAAATACGAACTTAGAAAATTTAATTGATTGCTTGTTTCAAAAACATGTCTGAAACATTACTATCCTGCATAAAATCAACTCAATTTCTATTTTATCTCCGTACCACGATATCCTTTTGAATTACACTTTAATCAGGTCAAACATAATTTAATTAACCGAACTGCCATCCCAGTTTTAACGACAGTTAATCCCGGGTTTATCGAAACAAAATTAAGTTATATGGCCATAGATAAGCCTAATAAAACGAACGGTCGTTCGGTAGCGGAATAGGCGATCAAATTGTATAATTTTAGTGTACCTACGTGGTCATCGTGTAGCGGTGTTCCGGAAGGCACGGTAAGATAGATAGATAGATAGATAGGAACTCTTTATTGCACACAAATTTACAACAATTAAATACAAACAAAATATCTTATTGCTGGCAAAGGCGGCCTTATTGCTTAGAGCAATCTCTTCCAGGCAACCTTATAAATGGGGATCACTGAGATGGACATGAGTAGTGCAGAGTTTACTAATTTTAAAATAAATAGGTACATAGAATCAAACAATTAAATTACTTACCATAATACCGAAATACACACAATATATATTTTTGAATAAATAATAAACAAATTCACATATACTTACGTAAAATAATACACATATATCATATACATAAATAAACAAGTTAAATAATTCATAAGTTTAATAATTCTTATTTTTCTTGCCGCAAAGTCAACGAAAACCTAATGACACTTGATCTTGGCAATTTATTGAGTAGTTCATGAACTGTTTAAGATGAAACTGATCTAATTTTACGCGTAAATGTGGTTCCACAAATGACATGACAAATCGCACAATATATTATATTTGTATCACGGTTGTCTAGTTTTATATGAAGCATACACTCCACAGTCCATATACATGCAGCTCAAACCGTTCAGTCCATGGTCTATTATACATTCACCACACAAAGTGCTTAAAAGTATTTGGAAACAATTAAATTAGACACCTAAACACTGATATTATAAAGGTGAAATTTTATATGTTTGGATATTTGGATGTTTGTAACTCTTTCACACCCTAACCGCTGAACAGAATTTTCTGAAATTTGGCAGGGTTTGTAGATTATGATCCAGAAAAACATAAAATTGATTTTTGCGGTGAAAATTTAAGGAATTTTCTTGGGAAAATCTGTTTTATTTATCTTTTTCAATAGATCCACGTGGACGCAGTCGCGCGCAACAGCTAGCTAAAGAGTTCACCGAAACAGATGTTTAAAAATAATTACACGTTCACTCACATGCTCTTACCAAAATCTCACATAGAACAATATTCCTTTTAATTCCAGCTTAGAATGTAGAGAATTTCGTTCAAATATATAGTGTACCCGGCTAGGAGGACCATTACCCGGCCCGTTACCGAAGCTATTACCGGTAATGAAGCGTCCTAGACCCGCTGTACGATACCTGCACGGCAGTGAACGGTGCTAGAGAAAATAGAAAGCGTAATTTACTAAAGGGAGTTGCTTTTCAAAGGAATATTGGAAAAATTTGGCGCCCAGCATGGGGCCAAGGGCCAATTTATTAATAATGAAAATTTGTTATTCTTCTTTTTATGTCCATAATATATTACCGGACCAGCTTACTAAGGGGCCAGATTAACAGCTCCGTTGTTTGTCTCGATTAGGTGACCTAATGAACACCGTGGAACTTACTCCATTGTAAAGAATATACAAGGTGAATTTTCTTTAAACCTGAAGACCAGCGATTCTTATAAACACAAGTGAATTTCCGAAACGAAAAAAAAATTAAAGATTTTTTCCCACTTCGCATACTTAAGTCGAACCGACACATTTTGTATGATTTTTTACTGACAGAATATCATCTTTTATAATCATTCATTACAACCCGTGTAGAAGCTCTACTCTTGTAGAAGCTCGTGTAGAAGCGCACCCGCCCGCACGCTGAGTGTATGCCTGGGCGCGCGCGTGTCATCTGTCACTTTCACTCTCACCCGGTGCTCTTAGCTTCACGCACACTAACAAACTCTATGCAAACAGATTTCTTAACTTCGGAGAGTGTAGGTAGCGGAATCAGTCCGTTTCTAGGGAGTTTACTATAGGTATACGCTTCACAAAGAAAGTGACACTTTTCGTACGGTAATAAACAAACTACAAAAAAAATATTCTTGGTTTTGCTGCAATGAGATAAAAACATTTTCAAACTATTCTGATCGGCGCTCGTGTCAAATGAAATCACGGCACAAATAGGTACAGCAATATTTGGGTTAACAATTCGAGGGTTAACACCAGAGCAAAGAATATATTGAAGTCAAAATTGAAGTGTCATGACACTCATGACGAATCAAAACGATGGTTTCTTGCCGTTTCTTTTACGCTGCCATAGCACGATCCGAAACGGTAGTAGTCTCGCTCTATTTTCATTGTATTCTACATGAAATGACATTATAAGTATTCTGTAAAGAATTTATATTGAATAAATAAATCAGAATCCAAAAATCGATAAAATGTTGAAGAGGATGTAACTGAATACCATTTTTCAGACAAAAGTTTTTTACAATACTGTACGTGACTTTATCGCACGTTAAACTCTAGAACCACACCTGGCAAATAAAAGTTAGGCCGGAAAAAACCGACCAAGTGCGATTTGGACTCGCGTACCGTGGTTGCTTATCCAGTAAGGTAAAAATACGGTCTTAACGCGCAGTCGCACAGAATTCAACCAGTTTGAATTATTTACGGTTATTCTAACACTTGTGCACTATAAACCAATTTTCACATCTTGTTAGTGTTCCCATTTTCAAGATATAGCTGATAGAGCTAAAACGCCCAGTATTATATTACTCTATGGCTAAAACAATGAAACACCGAAAAAAAAACACATTTCTTGTATGGGAACCCTTATTTTTTCACTTTTCATTGTTTTCATTATTTGTTAGGTAATACCATCGCTATAATAATAACACATATTTTGTGAAAATTTCTAACACACCACTACCACGATTCAAATGATACAGCCCTTTAAAGGTAGGACAGACCGACGACGACGTAGGCTCAGCAATTAGTCTAGGCAACCAAGCGGATCGTTCTATGAAGACCCCCGCATTAAATCCTCAGTCGATGAAACTTTGCTGGGGTATTACACTATATGAGACAAACCTTCTATGAAAAAATCCAAAAAAAACCGGTAGGTACTTTTAATTTTTCCATACAAAAATTACAAAAAATGTATGAAAAAAATTTGTTGTAATTTTTTTTTTGCATTTAATTCATGATACTTTATCATCCTGTCAAATAAAATCTGCCTGAGAGAATTATTTTGGGGCAACTGCTTCGTTGCCTACACTAAATAGGGTCACGTCACTCTCTGGGTACGGAACGCTAAAACGGTCCGGTTTGTCAAGCTCGATGTGCTCTCGAACGTACTACCGCAGATAACAAAACCATTATAAGCGGAACCAAAGCTACGCTACAAACCCCGGAAACTAAAGATCCATTCAAATAAAAAAGAAATATTTGGTTCACCGGCAAATAATATATTGAAGTGACAGGCGGTGACAAGGGCTTTTTCCGTCTGTCGATAACTATAACATGACGAATCGACATACAGGGTGCTTTTTGGTATTTTTCAAGTTAATTTAGTGTTGGTTTGACCTGACCCGAGATGCTCAGTAGGGCACTGGGTAATTTACCTATTTCATCCGCAAAGCAACGGCTGTGGCTGTGTTCCATTTTGGGTAAGGCCACGATCACACCTAGCTGAATTCAAAGACTAATTTGGCATACATTGCTAGTTGAAGTAAGGATATTGCAATTAACATAACCAAGCCTCCCAGCAACGTATGCCGAATTAGTCTTTGAATTCAACTAGGTGTGATCACTCCTTAAGGGAACACGCCAACGGTTCTGATATACCTATAGTATATTATTAGAAGCATAAAGTCCATTTTTAGAACCGCGAAACTAAATTTGTTTTGATTATTTCTAAACAATTGTGCTACTTACATATGCCTGTATCGACTATAATTAATTCAGAATGTTCGTATTGCAAACTTCGGAGATATACTCTTTAGACAATTTTTATCATAAATTGAAAACTAAGAGCTTTTCAAAATACAAAATTCTTTTTTTAATGATGCATGTTAAAACCTATTTTTAAATGAAAAAGTCAAGCTCTTTCATACGATATACCACTTGACCCAGTAACGACAATTTTAAAATTTTCCATCCTAATTTAAAATAATAACAAAAATATTTTTTTAATTCTTTTGTTTTCAGTAAAAAAAAAGCATATTTTAATAGAATTTCAAATTTCAAGTCGATAGCGTGAGTGCTGAGACAACAGATGTAACAGACAGACAAAGTCGCATCATAAGTGTTTCGTTTTTACGATTTCCGTCCGAACCCTAAAAATAAATAAAAAATTAAGTCTTACAATTAAGTCATAAAAAATATGCTTTTCATGCGCTTGCATGCAACTCGAACGAAGTCAGGGCGAGCAGCTATTTAATTATAAAACAAAGAATTGATATGGAATCTTCTTTGTGTAAGCATCAATATTCAACTGATCCTAAAACAGAGGCATAATTTCATATTAAATTCTCAACACCGCCGCTTACCGAAGCATTTTTTCCATCATATCTCAGCATATGCAACAGGCAAAACCTCCTGAATACATAATTTATAGCTGGCAGCACCGGTGTCACGATCACATGTGTCGCGCGGATAAAAGGGGGAGTTTACCCATTCCAGGGAGGTTTACCCCACTTTCTGGGAGAGCTAGCTTCTGTGGTGAACGTTATACGTCGATTTCATACCCGGCAGTGTAACAAAACGGACGAAGTGGAGGTGTGTTTTGTTTTATAGTTTTTTTTAGCAATAAATGTAGGGTGTAAGGGACGGTGTACCGAAAACTCAAAGGGCACGCTCAGTCAACGAAACTGAACAACTTTCTTAAAGAAACATTTTTGGGAAATGAAAAAAGAAATTACCTCTCCATACAAACTGTTCGACCAGAGTGAGCAATTTGTATGGAGATCAAAAAATTTTTTCATTTCCCAGAAATGTTTCTTTGGGAAAGTTGTTCAGTTTCGTTGCCTGAACAGACCCCTTCAGTTTTCGGTACACCGTCCCTTACACCCACATAACAAATTGATCAAAAACGAAAATTCTAAAACATGCCAAATATAACTTTAGTGCGAGATATGAAAGGCAGACAAAATATAGAAAACCGGCCAAGAGAGACTCGGACTCATGCACCAAGGGTTCCGTAGCTGACAGTTTTTATTATTTGCTACGCTTGTAAGTGTACCCGTTTTTACGATAGAACTAAAACAAAAATCGAGCAATAATCGCCCAAAGAAACATGTTTTTAATAGGGAAGCCCTCTAATATATTTTATTTTTTATTTTTATCTACTGTTCTCATAGCGGCAACAGAAATGCATAGTGTGTGAAAATTTCAACTGTCTACCTATTACGGTTGTGAGATACAGCCCACTGACAGACAGACAGACGGACATCGGAAGCATATAAACAGGGTCCCATTTTATACCCTTTGGGTCATCATAACATCCCATGAAACGTCCACTACAGGACAGGGAGCTCCCTCTAGAATTCTAGCTTTTTCTGGAAAAATGTAGAGGGGAAGTACCATAGTCAGCTCGCCTGTTAGCGTTACGGCTGGCACCATGGACCGCGGTTGTAGGTGACCGCAGTAAGTAAGATGTTAGATACAAAGGAGGATGCTGCTGCCCATCCTCCAGTTTATAACCATTAGTCGCCTCTTACGACACCCACGGGTATGTAAGGGTTGGTACTATTCATTGCCGGCACCACACGGGACCCTTTGGGTAAGGAACCCCAATAAACTAGCACGTCAAGAATACCACTAAGTGATTGTAACAACGAAACCGTAATTTCTTGAAAATGCTCTCATTAAACAGTCGATTATTACCTCCCACCCTCCTCCCCTCCCCACTCTTATTACACAAAATATGAGCCTATTGCGGTAACATTGTGTGCGCATTCGCGGGCGGGTTGCCAACATCGAAACTACTCGTATTTCCTAAATAACGCTCGCCTCGTTTTCTATTATGAAGCGTTTCATTTTGGCTGTGGTAAAAGCTGCATTTGGCATTTTAAGTAATGTAAATAGTTCAACGGTAAACGTTATTGTGCTTTTCTTTTTTAGGGTTCCGTACCCAAAGGGTACCAACAGGACCCTACTGCTAAGCCTACGATGTCAGTCTGTCGACTTTCAAAGATCTTTTGAACCATAGTATTCAAGCGGTTGACCACACAATTACTGTTATTATGGCGGATAATCTAACAAATAGTTAAAAACCGACCAAGAGCGAGTCGGACTTGCGCCCTAAGGGTTCCGTTCCTATACACCATATGATATTCTTTAAGGTTTTGCTTTTGACCTTTGATTTTAATAACTCCGCGTCTACTCTACTTAAAACGGGAGCTCACCTTCATTATTGGTAAAAGTTGTAAAATCAAATAATAGGCCTATTTATACTAATAGTGGAACCAGTCGATAACTCGATAGCGCGTTTCAGAAACTAAGTGGCGCCATCTAGCGGTGGTTAGTTAATGATTTCAGACTTTATCCTTTGTTTGTGCTATGAGACCTAGCTTCTCAAATTTCATTATACTAGGTCAACGGGAAGTACCCTATAGGTTTTGGTTTGGTTAATAAATATGTAGGCACATTACTAGCATAGCAGCACCTTCTTAGCGACACCGAGAGAGACCTCCTTGCTTCAGGAATAGACTGGCAGCTAAGTATTTAGATAGCTGTCAATCTGATGAAGCGTCAATGTGAAAGGACGACACAACAAGTCATCTTGGTAGATGGTTGTGATCGTGCTTTTAGATCTGACTATTCATCGAGTTTCCTGAACTAATGATAAGTAGAGTTACAGCACAAGACGTACAATCATAGTATCAACTGTAATAACTATCCAGTTTCAGACTGGGCCAGAAGGTCCCGGGTGCCTCATCACAAGCCCAGAGCCCGGAACGTGACGTAACCCACTATATCCTAGATGATTATGATACCACGGCTCTCCTGCGCTTATAAATGTATGAAGATGGAGACATAAATGGTCGTATCTTTTGATTGTGTTGACGTAGAAGCTTGGAATTTTCACAGCTTCAAGGGTCCATGAATCTTAATATTTGTTATTAATTTCAACTTGATACGTTTACCCATTCAGGAGAAAAAGGTTTTTGACAGTCAGACAGACGGTCAACAAAGTGATCCTACAAAAATTTCGTTTTTTTTCCTTTTGAGGTACCGAAGCCTAAAAATAAGTCAGAATCGTTTCTTTTAGGCGTTTTTTATATACTAATCTATTTAAGTCGCGAGTGAATAGGCTTCTTTTGAGCTAGCTCGTTCCAACGTCGACCTCATCTCTGTCCTCAAGGCTAGATCGAGGTCAAGAGTAAGCCCATACATAGTAAAAAAAAATATAAATGCACTAGCGTTTTCCTTGGTATGACCATAGTGCATAAGCTATAATGTACGACAACAAATAACAAAATTGGTCAAGTGCGAGTTGAAATGAACAAAATTTGACACAATAGTTTCGAATCTACTAACTATTGTGTGGTAGCAGGTTCTTTTACATTTTGTCACAACAAATTCTTAATAAATACATACGAATCCGCAGAAATCTGTACTGCTCTGAAGGTAGAACTGTGCAAGTTCATCTGATCTAGGTTTACTATTATTTAATCTGTGTCTAGGTACACAAGCAGCAAGCTCACAAACTCACATATGTGAAGTTTACGGGCATTTACCATCATTACCATTAGTGTCAACGTCCACTTAACCGTTTCAGCAACAGACTAGCACCCACTTTTTAAAAGAGTGGACCGAGTGGACGGCGCGCGGTCCCTGCGTGACCACTATTTCTAAATTTAATGTACATCTAAATTTAAAATGTACTGTGTGCCGCATAACTTAAAGGCCGTTTCTCAATGACTTAGCAGCGAGGCGAGGCGGTGTTGGTGTGGTGCTGACGCCGACCCTAAATAAAGTTGTTTTCTTGAAGATTTTCCCCTTTCAATATTCGCAGGTAATAAGGAAGCACCTTATACGCCTGATAATCTCTCATCCTACCTAAGTAACATTGGTCGAAAACAGAAAAAACTTTTTGGTCTTCTCATACTAATTTCAGTATTGACGGCGAAAGGTTTGTATGGGTGAGCTAATTTTGTTTTTAATTTTTCGACCTATCTTCCTTGGGAAAAGTTACCAAACCATACCCAAATATAGTAAAATCTTTCAATATCAAGCTGTATACCTAGTTGTTGATATCGGCCATGCCCCAAATTATCATATTAGAACAGAAATATCGCGTGTCGGTGTAAATGATACATAGAAAGTGTAGGTAAAGAAATATAAATATAGGGAGAGGTCAAGGACTAGCATTGAAAGGTGCTACAACAGCTTTATTTTAACATTTTAGTTTAATCGATTTATAAAGCCATTTATATTCTTCTGCGCCTGCCGTGTGGTATTGGCATAGTACCAACCCAAATCTATCTGTGTGCGTCGTAAGAGGCGACTTATGGCTTGTGAACCGAAAGGTGGGCAGCAGCATGTTTCTGTGTATCGTACCATCTCGCATACTGCGGTTATCAACAAAAGCAGTCGCCAGCCGCAACGCTTACAAGCGTAGCGACTATGGTAAATCCTTTCCAAGTACCAAGAGTATTTGCTGGAATTCTGGAGGGAGTTTCCTGTCCTGCAGTGGACGTTTCATGGGATGTTATGTGTAAAGTTTTAAAACTATACGTAATTAGGCATTTTTGCAGACTTTGCCTCAAATTAAAAGGTTTTTTGAAAGCCACTTAACAGGTAGCCTTTTGTGGATCAAATTGAGTTTGTCTAATTTTAAAAATATGCTTATTGCTAGGGTCGCCTATTCTTTATATTTCAAACTAAACTGCGGTCAAGAGGACCCGTTGAAATAACACGAAAGAGACCCGAAATAAAATATGAAATTAATTTAAACTATTATAATTCAAATTCTGTACCCACAAAAGCAGACGTTCCACCAACGCACTAAAGTTATTAAAAGCTTCAACTAAATACATAAACCAACTTGGGATTATTGTAAGTAAAGTAAATGGAACCAAACGGCTTGTAAGTCGAGCTGAAAGTGATAGATTAACGACAGCTCCATAGATCTCCCTCAGGCGAACCGTCGGGGTCAATTAAGCCCTTTTTCAGTCCCGTCCAGAGTACAAGCGCCAGAGGTGCTTTCAGGGTTAACGATAGAAATGCTGAACGAATTTGATAAAATCTGTCTATCTGGCAAGGACTTAAATAAATAAATCTTTATTTGCTTTAAATGTGGTACAAATTGGTGTAACATTAATATAATGAATCTCACATTTAACCAACATAATGATATGCAAACAGAGAGAGTAGCATGCAATCAAATTATGTCAGAAGAAAAATAATTTTTTACAACATTTTGACAACATTATTTACTGAATTATTTGCTTTAAATGTGGTACAAATTGGTGTAACATTAATATAATAAATCTCACATTTAACCAACATAATGGTATGCAAACAGAGAGAGTAGAATGCAATCAAATTATGTCAGAAGAAAAATAAATTTTTACAACATTTTGACAACATTATTTACTGAATTTCATGCGGACCAACTTGCTGAAAACATTGTGATTAGAAATAAAGATTTTTCTAACTTCTGTACATGAACATGGGGGACAAATTCACAAAAGGTCATCTGATCCCAAACTGGATCAGAACTCAGAACCCATCTATAGTCCCATTTTGAGCGCCAAATCTTTTTTTTACATTACGTCCAGTCGAGAATTAATTAAAATTCTAGAAACAAGAAAAAGTTCTTGCAGATGCCGAATCAAGTTTAAATTTGTATTTACTCTTTAGTAGAATTAACATTAAGTTCTGCTGGCTACCTATATTGGCTGTCAAGAGCAAAGTTTGAGAACCGTAGGTCTCATAGCCTTTTGCAGGAAAGAACCAAGGTAATAAAGTTTGCGGTCAGACTTTATTAACTTTATTGTACCTTAAGGGCTCCTCAGAGGGTAACTGTCTCCATGGTTCAGCGGAGAGACGAGAATCAGTAATTCGGAAAAGAACTGAAGTACGGGTTGCCACAGGCTTGGCTTTTTATTTAATCTCAAGTGCGGAATCCCAAAACTGGGCAAAATATTCCATCACGTTGCAACACTGGCGGGTAAATGGTGACAGGAATCGTATAAACGATATAACTAAAATTTGATTTTCCACAGCTAACTTAGTGTTTTGTTGTTACTACTATGAATAGTGTCCTTCTAATACTGCTTTTAAATACATTTTATTGCCGCCACCAAACGCCTCTCAATTTTCCATAATTAAACTAATTAAGGGCTTTGTATCGTCACATTAAACGTGTATTTAATGACAGTATGTATCATGCATAAATAATTCTAATTATCTGGCTCTTTTGATGAATAAGTAACGTTATCATATACAGCGTGATTTTTATACAACAGAAAAAAATTAAGGGTGATTCTGCCCATGAAACTGAACAACTTTTCCCAAGGAACATAGGTCGAAATACGAAAAACCTGATTTGACCTCCCATACATAATGCGCTATCAGCTGATGCAGTGTCTATGGGAGGTCAAAAATTGATTTTCGTATTTCGACCTATGTTCCTTGGGAAAAGTTGTTCGGTTTCATGGGCAGAATCATCCCTTAAATTTTTTGTGAATAAAAAACATCTTAATTTTTTAGCAAAATGTGGTGTCAGCTGATGCGGTTTGTATGGGAAGTCGAAGTATTTTTTTTGTATTTCAACCTGTTTCTTTTGAAAAGTTGATCAGTTTCATGGACAGAACCACGTCTTAAAATATCCGGAATGATAAAAAATAAAGCTGGCTGTATGTGGCACAACTCTCAAGATTTTATCGCTAAATAAAAATATATTCTGCTCATAGATTATTCTTCAATATATAAAAGGGTAAATAAATAAAATAAAGGTAATTTCAGAGGTATCAGCAAAAGTTTATTAAAAAGGTACAAATAAAGTTTATAAATTCTCATAGCTGGTGTTTAATTGGCCCATTGGCTTGAGACTGCCTTTTATTCCGCGAGCCGCGGGTTCGATCCTCGCCCAGAGTAAACATTTGTGTTATGAGCATTGAGTTCTGTGACTTGGTGTTTTTATCTATTTATGTAGCATCAGGCTTTTTTAGTTTTGGATCAGTTGACTTTGTTTGAATTGCCGCTAAATATAATATGATAACACAAACAGAATAAAGTCCTGTCTACGAGAAGCTTCACAAAAATATTTTCTAAATACTATCTCTACGAAGCGTACATCCGACCGAAAGCGGGTGAGGCGCAACCTTTTGTGAATGATATCAGCGAAATTCACAAAGCCATTCACGCTTATAGCACAACCGTTTCGGCCCCATTCTGGGCGCCAAGATTTTTTATTTGGCGACGATTGCCACAAGGTTGGCCTTGGGTATTTCTCTTTATTCGTAAATGGTTAGGTTCTTCTAGAGATTATTGGATTTAGGACTGTACGTGGTCTAGAAACATTTTTATCACTATGAACATTGTTGGAGTATCAATATTCTTTTATCGGGTTAGTTTGTGTCGTTGCTTCTGCGGATGGTGCTATTTTGTTTGTCAAAAAACGTAACTTACGCTTATCCCATGACAATTCCACTGCAAGACAGAGAACTGAACCCAGAACTCCAGAAAAACGCGTGGTACCTTGAAGGGGATCTACCATAGTCACCACGCTTGTAAGCGATGCGGCTGGCGACGGCTGTTGTTGGAGGCCAAAGTATGTAAGGTGGTACGATACACTCAAAAACGCTGCTGCCCATCCCATCCATTGGGTCATAATCTTTTAGTCGCCTCTTACGACACCCTCAGGTAGAGATGCGCGCTGAAGCGCTTCCTGGTGGAAAACTGTTTTTATAGTGTTGACGAATATATGAATTGGGATAAAGCGTAATTTAAGCTGAAAATTTATAATAAAAATTATAATGTACTTTTATTGAATTTACTGAACCAATTTAATTTAATTTGAGTTACTGTATTATTGTAATCTAATATTTGTATTTTGTAAACTTAGTGTTAATGTTATTGTTGATATAATTTGTTTTTTGCTAAATTCAATGTAATTTCCAACACAGTGTCAATTGTTATGGAATAAAATAAATAAATAGATGGGTTGGTACTATTCTTTGCGGGCACCACAAGGGCACGTAACTTAACTAACGTATTCAGTATTGATATGTAATATCTTTGTAATATCCAAATAAGAACAGTGAGACTTAACTTTGGTACTTCATTTTCTGCGAAAGCTTTACTTTGAAATTTCATTTTCTAAGAAACAGTAATAATATGTCAAAAAATACCATGTCTGCTCTTTAACAAACACGAATAAATCGCAAACAAAATGGCTCCATCTAACTTCCATGATTTGTTTTGTACATCGTACCCAAATCAACATTCAAGGGACAAATTCTCCTCGTTGTCTCGTTCACAGGCATTTCACATTGATAATGTTGGTCAGAGAACCCTCTTGTTATTTTGTATGGCTACTTCAGGGTAATTGTCGCGTTATGCTGCCTTTTGACTGACGTGGCGCGGGATGCTTTGGGTTTAGATTAATGGCATCCCGAGTTATTCCCGACGGATTGAGGTAGAAATGGAGCTCGAAATACGTTAGGGTATCTATTCTAAAATTACAGATTTAAAATTCGAAGTTTGACCTAAAAAGGGATGATGTTGTGTGGTAGTCCAGTAAATAATCAAGCTTAAAAAAGCCTTGGCAAAAACGCCCGCTTCCAAAATAATTGTGTCCATAATGTGTCCTGCTTGAAGCGTCTACTACCTACTGCTTAATAATTCTTCGTACATCCAGTTTGGCGCCCAAAATGGGGCCAAAATATTACAAGCCTCGAATCGATGACGTAACAAAAAAGAGTTCAATATTATGAGCTCCTAACCTATACCGCATCGTATTGCTCTTAAAATACACTTACCTAAATTCCTGAGACATTCAATTACGTCCAGCTTTCGCAAGAAGGGTTTTTATGAAGCCGGAGGTAGTGTGGATTGTAATAAATTGTCGATGTGTCGCCCTGAAGGGAATGACTTGATTTTACGCCGTTTTTTGTGATATTTTTGCCTGAAAGATGTGATGTGGGTGCTCTTTGTAAGTGATGGAGCATTTGTGAGATTATTTGAAGCTAGAAATCGTTAATGCTCGTTTTTACTTTGGATTTAGAATGTGTTTGGAACTACTTACTCAAGTCTAAAATTTTACATCATCGTATCAGCTGAAAGACGTCCACTGTTGGACATAGACTCCATGACGACCGGTCCTGCGCTGCTCGCATCCGGCGGCTGCCGGCGACCTTGACTAAATCGTCGGTTTATCGACTAGGTTTATCGGATATGCTTAAATATTATACCTATTTTAATTATTCCAATAAATAATGCGACTACCTTATTGCCAAAAAGGTTAACGATTAACGCTTCTTTTAATTTCTAGTAGGAACATAAAACTTGTTTTGTCCAGAAGCTTGTTTATTGTTGTTTCATGTACTAATTTAAGTGAATGTTTTACGACCATAGTCTTGTTACACGCTAAGTAGCCATCTCTACTTATTAAAATTTCACTAACTAAAACACTTTTACCGCAACGCACTCCTAAAGCGCTTCAGTCACGCAAAATGGAACTTTCAAAGTGACACATCGCTAGTGTTGCCATACGTCCGTGTAATTTTAAGACCTCCGGGCATTTTTAGTGTGTTACCCTGTCTTAGCACTTTGAACAACATTCCAAAAGAAACATGGAACGAAAGTATTTTTTTTGGCTTTGCTATATAAACCTTCCGACGGCAAAATTTTTATGAAAAAATTAAAAAATCTTCTTGCTTTCTGGGCCATGTCTCTTTGGGAAAATGGTATAATTTTATTTTACCATTTTTTTCCGTATTTGACCATCGAATAACTACCGTATGTTTTGTATTAGTCTCGTTTTCAACAATATCGACTCAATTTAGAAATACCCAGAGCCAGGGGCGCAGAAAAAATATTTGATAGAATTGAATTTAAGGCATTGATGTATCCAAACTCATAAATCCCGTAAAGAAATAACAAGAATTAAGGCCATTTCATTCAGATAGTTAATTTACATTATTATAATGGTCACTCCGGCTCAGATTAGAAGGTAGCTCGAAAAAAATGCATGGTTGGTTTTCTTTCTTTCTTAAAGCAGTTGAAATACTGCACATGTTTCTGCGTTTATGCATCGCAAGTATTAAAACATTCCGTATTTATTCCTGAAAAATATGGCAACCCTACATTATCATCTAAAAGTGCAAACTAAGTTTAAAACTACAGTTTAACGTTACTTTCTTAGTCAAACTAGTTTCTAGTTGTAACTCTTCAAGTTTCGTGTAAGGTCAGACGAGACGTGACTTGAAAGTTTTTGAAGTACGCGAACTTAGAATTTTGCTTTGCAAGAAAATTTCGTCGCTTTTCCTTTTTCTTGCCCCTTAGCTAAACTGAGGAATCCTGATCGATCATGAACTGTCTAAGGCCCTATTAATTTTTTTGTGGAATATATTTCCATCAATAGACAGTTTTGGCAAAGAATGTATATGTTACCGGCTAAGTGTATAATTCAGGCATTCTATGCAATGCCTAAGGCATTCTATATAATGCCGAGCTCGTCTAGGCAATGTATAAAATATTGTTTCTATCGTTTATAATTGTACACATTGCCTAGTCAATGTATAGAATGCCTCGGCATTGTATAGAATGCCATGTGGAGATCAGGTAAAGTATTAAATAAGACAAATAACATGTGTTTTTAACTAAAATAATCTAACCTAACCGAACTTAACCTAACCTAACCCCACTTACATCCCACTTACCACGTATTCTATACATTGCCGGCTGAACATTGGGCATTGTATAGAATGCCTAGGCAATGTGTAAAATAAATTTTGTTTCATACTTTGCCTGAACGTTTTAGGCATTGTATAGAAAGAATACGTATTCTATAGAATGCCGGATTTGAACATTGCCGGTAGCATATACATTACACTCATCATCATTTCCCTAGCCTTATTCTGTTTTTGCCAATTGTTTTTACGGAGTAAGCTAAAATAAAATGTACCCATAAATTACACTACGCGGATAAAAACGTTACGATTTGTCAAAGGCCAAATAATTTTTTGTGGAGAATATCGAGATTCTTTAGTCGATCAGTTTAGGCAAAGAATTTACCTATAATCCAGTCTTTTACTTTATTCCAATGCTTACCACAGATTAAATAATAGTAAACTAACGTTCACAGATACGTCATTCCCAGGCGGGGTGCCGACAAATTTCAACCTTACTGTCTAAGCATAGAGTCGATACTTGCACTGTACCGCTTAGGACACGTTTCTAAATCGCGGGTGATCTGGGCTAAGGCGATGATTTTGTCACTTTATGAGATACTGAGCGAGATGCAAGCAGGTATGTAATATTGTTCAATCAAATATGCAAATACTTACTTACCTATTTTGCCGCCATAAGCTTAAGATGACATAAAGAAAAGTAAAATCGACTACCTCACCAGTCGACTTCTAGCGCCGCGTTGCATACCTAGAGTGCGGAGTGTCACAGGCCTGCGCTTACCAACCCATTTTGCCATGACACTAAAACCAGAGTATATTTGATGAAAAGAGCTTCAGTTTTAGCAGATTGCTTTTGACATAGCTTAAAAATTTCTTGGTAAGCGTTGGAATAAACTAAAAAAAAAAAACGGCCAAGTGTGAGTCGGACTCGCGCACTTAGGGTTCCGTACAAACCTGTACGTATGCAAGTAAAACTTATGGTATTTTTATTCCTAAAAAACTTTATTATGTGACTTACCATATTTCAACAGAAGTGATTGTGACATACGGACGGACGGACAGACGGACAGACAGACATGACGAATCTATAAGGGTTCCGTTTTTTGCCATTTGGCTACGGAACCCTAAAAATAGATCACAGAGGGATACTTGTAAATCGAGCCGTAATTGTGGATGCTAAATACAACAAATTTTTTGTTCCGCGCATTTTGAAAAACCGCAAATCTTCTATACAAAATGATCGACAGAGTATGGGATGAAATATTTTTTTTTCGAATTATCAAAATTCTTATCAAAACTCTCCGCCTCCAGCTAGCAACGAGCTCTAGCTAATGTCAATCAATTGTTGCACATTACCAGAAAACAGCCTTTAAACATAATAATTTATATGAACGGATAAACTCACGTTTTATATTGCCGGAATAGGACCGACAAGTTTCGATCTTGTTAGAAGATCTTCTTCAGGGAGGTTGGCAGTTTCTGAGTGAGTTTATCCGTTCATATAAATAAATAATTATGTGTAACACTCACGAGTCGTTAAGTGATAAAATAGCCTTTACACAGTTTCCCACCCAGTATTTAAAGAGTTTCACCCACATATTCTCCCTTCGTCCACTCGAAAGGGACCATCCATTAAATGTCAAGAGGGACCATAAGAGCTAACACGGGCGTCTTAAATATAAAACGTACGCCAAACCAAACCACTTTCTTAAAATCAGACTGGAAGGAATTAAGACGTCATATACACTCACCGGCAGAAACAACCGGCCGGTCTGTTTTCTTTCATATATTTTGATATAATGCGTTCCACGAGTCAATGCAAAAGCTTACCAACACATTTTGCAGTCGTAGAACTAGACAAAGTACGACGAACCAGACGAACCAGAGTCTATTTGACGGAAGAAATAACATTGTCTTACAAACTTATTTTTTCTGACAGCTTTAGCTGATTACTATTGATCATGGAGCACAATAGCCTTGATATAGCTGCAAAATGTGTTGGTAAGCCTTGGCATTGACTCGTGGAACGGACTATACAAATATGGGGGCAAACGAAGCGTCAATATCTTACCTAAATTGAATAAAAATACAAATCTGATTGATGATGTCTTTAGATAAGAACCTTATTAACAATATTGTCAAAGATTAGGTATATCTAAAATGTTGAAGAAAACCCGTGTGACTTTTAAAACATTTTAATTCGCTAAATGTAAGAGATTTCTGACAAAATGACGTATATTTTTTTCTGAACGATGCACGGAATTTCCTGGATACCGTACACAGGTCTAATCTTCAAGAATCGGTAGTCAGACACCTTATTTAATGATCTCACTGTTTATTCACGGATATTTATTTCGTTTAGGAAATAACATTGACGCTTCATTTGATCCCTTACTTGTATGAAAATCTACGACAGAAAATAGACCGGCCGGTTATTTTTGGACCCCTGGCCAAATTTTAGTATATTGCTCAAAACATGTATCTGAACAACTTTTCCAAAGGAACATGGGTCGAAAGACGAGAAAAAATTTTGGTCCTCCCATACAAATCTTGTTCCTGCAACAGTGGGGTTTGTATGGGATGAGCAAAATTTTTTCTCGTTTTTCGACTCCTTTCCCACTTCTAGCTTCTTGTGGCGACGTTTGTGGCTGTGGCCGGTGGCCCGTGTGCGGGAACACTTATATTCTACTAGCGTTTAGGATAGTAGAAAGCTACTTGTCTCTAGACCAAGATGTCTGTTTTGACGTTCATTAAAGACATAGCATAGGTAAAAAGCACAACTTTTAACTAGGTTCGAAACTAGCCGATTCAATAAGTCAGACAAATAGTACCACATCGCCCGGAGCGGAACTGAATTTATAACCTTCTGCTTTGTGAGTTTAAAGTCAACGATCAGATAGTATTCCTTTAGTGCGAAATGATCTGTAGTCAAGTTAGATTTTCAATTAGGTACCTACTGAACAAGGATCCTAGCGCCAGTATAGGCGCACGACAGATATACCCCTTACTATGAACTAAGGGTCTCTGAGCTAAGCCGCGGACAGACGGACAAACAGTCGGACATGACGAAACTATAAGGGTTCCTTGTCGACTACGGAACCCTAAAAACGGAATCCTTATGGGTGCGACTTCGTCTGTCTGTCACACCTGTATATCTCAGCAACCACTCATGCTATCGACTTGAAATTTGGAATAGTTTTAGAATATGATTGCCCAACTTTATTGCAAATGAAAAAAAAATTACAGTAAACGAGGGCACAAAATTTTTAATTGTCGTTACTAGGTCAAGTGGGGTATCATTATGAAAGGGCTTTACTTCTACATTCCAAAATAGATGTTTGTATTTTTTTACGACTTTTAGTTTTCAAGCTAAGATGAGAAATGTCAAAAAAAAAACATCCTCCTGATCTCCGAAGTTTGAAAAATCTGAATTAATTATAGAGGTATATATTACAGGAAAAATAAAACGATCTTTCTAACTTCCACAGTTTTTTTGAAATCTACAAAAAAACTTTACAAACAAATTTAGTTTTGCGGTTGTAAAAATGGACTTTATTGGTTCCAAAAATATTAAAGGTGTATCGGAACCCTCGGCGCGCGAGTCCGACTCTCACTTGACCAGTTTTTTTCTTCATGTAGTCTTCTCTTATATTCTTCTCATAAAAATGAATTATTTATAACCGAGCCGATTTACTACTGAGCCATGAAGTGCAGAATGTATCACAATAGGGTGTTTTCTATGACGTTCGTCAACTGTTTTTTTTTCGTTGGGTGGTACGCTGATAACTGTTGCGAATTTCTTTTTCTAGGCTTGGTAAAATGAGTGAAATCTTTTTTGTGAAATTTTGATTTACTGCGTCAAGCGTGATCACGGAGCTATGTGTTTAGATAGCATTTTTACTAAGCATTGAATGTATGCCAGCTGTGTAATCACATTATCGACAGCCCCGATTTCTACGCAGTGGTTTGTTAATTCTGTAAAGTCCCAAAATCTACTCGAACGAAGTCGTGGGCACAGCTAGTATCTAAATAAGAACGAGACAAGTGAACCAGCCAACCGCGATACATATCTCGCTCATAACTCTGCTCAGGTTACATGCGCCTCTTATCGCCTCCATCACGATTTAAGAGGAGGCATAAAAGAGGCAGGAATTTTAGCACATTACTTGGCACGGCAGCCTTGGTAGAGGGTGATTGTTGAATTTACAGCGCATTCCGTGTGGAATTGTCGCCAGGAAGTGAATTTGTGAGTAAAGGCGGCTACACACGTAGCTGGATGGAATCTTGATAATCGAAATTTACAAGATATTTATTTTCATTGATAATTATCGCATAGTTATCAGATACCACAACTATCTGGCAACCGCCAAGTAACAGACGGCGTCGAGGCCGACCACGGCGCAGATGGCGCGATGAACTCGACGCTTTCTGTAAAGACTGGCAACAAGAGGCTCAGAGTAGAGACCAGTGGAAGGAACGGAGGGAGGCCTTTGCCCAGCAGTGGGACAGAAATGGCTAATAAGATAAGATCAGATACGAGTACTTATCTATGCCAAGTTTGATGTCCTTAATGTTTGACCTACACAGGCTACACATGAAAATTTCATTACTTTAATATTGTGCAAAGAAAGACATTTATAATTCAGTCACGTTTACAAAATTTAAATAAAAAATAATAAACATTAAAATTGTAATGTTAAAATTTTTTAATGAGTCATTTTTTTCATTTTCGTGTGTGTTCGACAGAAGACCCCTCAGGCATCTCACTGTAGTACGCACCAGTGGAAATAAAACCAGTATAAGCTGAACCACCGCTTCGTTGAAAACGCTCCAAATCGACGCGACGTGCGGCCGTGTGTAAAGCTAATGAGTTGTGAAGTGTCTGTATATTCATTCAGATTAATTTATTTTTAGCAAGAATTCTTTGAGCGCCTGTGTTATAAAAGGCTGCACAAAACTATCTAACAGACGCATGCTTGAACGAAATGATTGTCTATAAATGTTTGACAAGCAAGCAGTAACGTGTGGAGCGACCTTTACACAGTTTTGCTTAAGTGGCGCCCAATGTGGGACTTCACATATATTTGGTTTGTAGTTGCTTTGTGTTAAAGGTGAATTCAATATTATTTTGAATGGTAACTGGTAGATAGATGGGTGACCAGTAATGGGAAGGAGAAGAATTTGGTATTCCTAAATCGAAGGGAATTTTTAAGGCCATTTAAATATTTAAAACAAGTCCAAAAACTTAGGAGTTGGTAATTCATTAACAGCATTAAAAATTCTCATTTGATTGGAGGAGCTTTTCCAGGTAAAAACTAAATGGCAAAGCTTTTACCGGCCAAAAAGGTTTACTTCTCGTATCCAATCCACTTTAAACTGAAAAAGATCCTTCAAAGCAAAAGCCCAACCCTGGCAACATTTCTCATACTGCAGTCTTACTTTTATTACTCTTTCATTCCGTAAATGGCGCCCAACGTGGGACTAAGCTCGCATCGTATCCTTCTAAATTTGAAAACAACTCGGAAACTCAGCAAGTATACATTTCACTGAGGATTTTTGCTAAGGACAGAACTTTTCGGTTTTCGGCTAATTACTGAGCTGTCTCGGTGATTTATTGTGGTTGTCGAGTACCTTGGAACATGCGAAGCTTTTCGCTGACGTCACAGGCTGCTCTTTTTTGCGAAAGTAGGTCATATACACTGTACAGTACATTCTATTGGGTCTCACCGTATACAACGTGTATCAAAAAGGGCATAAGGAGCCTGAAGGATGTGATGCTCATGAAACTGAACACCATTTTCCATAAAGCAAGTGGATAATAAATAAATAAATAACAACGTGTAGCAAAAAGAGCATAACGAGCCTGAAGGATGTGAATCTGCTCATGAAACTAAACAACTTTTTCCTTAGAGCATGTGAAAAAAAGTAAAAAATAAACTTCTTATAGAAACTGAATCAGGCGATAGTGCATTTTAAAAAAAGTTGTTCATGGGCAGATTCACATCTTTCAAAGTTGTTCGACCGTTTCTGTTACACCTTATACAAATTGTAAAGGGTGGGAAATAGTATGCTCCCTTGGGGCACTGCAAGAAGTCATCCTTTGAATAGTAATACAACCTCTACAATGTTTCCTATATTTTTTCATACGCACAGTCAGATCCATGACCTTTTGAAGATTTTACCTGAAATTAATAAAAAAATATAATTAGTTTCATAAAATTTAAAACAAAATTAATATGACAGGAGTACGATAACTTTTATCAAAAGCTTCAATAAAGTTCTTTAAACATCAAACAGTTCAAGTTTTTACTCAGAATTTGTTATTTCCAGCAATATTAAAAACTAGACTTTTAGGAAAACACATCGGTGCTATGAATACTAAATTATAAATTATAGTTCAATGTAACTTTAGGAATATAGATCTGTTATCAGTTAGAACACGAAACTACGTATATTCCACAGTTCCGTACAACTAAGTAGTTTAAGCTTCAAGTTGTATCGAGTACGTTAACGATCGGGAAGTTTAACTAGCTTAAGGGAGGTAATAAGCGGGCTGATTGATATTGGATGCCTGATGAGGTACGCCACGTTTGGTAGTTCCCTTGTGAATTGTATACCAATTAATATCTACCCACATGGAGCAAAATTCAAGGACTATGGCAATGTCTAGGTGGTGACGATGACAGAAAATGTTAGTGTTATTTTGCTAAATCTTTACTGAAATGACAGTGGTTATCAAAGAACAGTTCTTTGGTTGCCTTAGCTAAGAAATAGGTGTGTATTTTTGTATGAACTAGGAGCGACCTAGTGTTGATCTCAGATTATAAGGGTTATAGACACAGAGCTCTGAAGCGCATGCTTCTTGCTCTGCATCTAGAGACGAATTATTTATTTCATTTAATACAAATCAGTGTCACTATTTACTAAAACTAACACGCTTTCCGCACCCACACTACTAGCGTCATTTGAGTGCGATAAACATAGTGCCATTATATTATTGCGAGAGAGCAAGATGCAAAAAACCAGTGACAGCGTCTCTATGGCAACGAATGTGTTTATGATGTGCATTCAAAATAAGCGCTTACATAAATTGGATAGTATACCTCGTCAATAAGGTACCAAATTTTTTTACTCTTTTCGCTTCTATGGGTGGGTGCGCGCGCAGACGGAGTGGCCCTATCGTTGTTCTGTGGGTTATAGAAGAAGGATTACATAAATAATTTGTCACAAGTTAGGGATATGTGATGTAAAGTCACAAGAAATTACATAATCCTATTTTCTTTGAAAATGCAATGAAGGCGTCGTTCTATTAATTTTGTAGGGTCATTTTGAATATTTCATAACCATCGATGATGATGTGACATTGCATAGCAAAAGAGATGTGACATGCAGGGAGATGTCATCCCATATAGTAAAATAAATTTGCACGGTATCTATTCCGAAATCTTTGGTGTCGATCAATTAAAAAATTACAAACAGTAAAATTTTACTGGCCTAGAATCTTGCTACACTCACTAAGTTGCTGTTCATTTACATTCAGTATTTCGTAAGTGTAGCTTTCTCCATCTGTCTCTGTCTTGTATTAGGTTTTTCAGTTCTCCGTAAGTATTTACCCCCGCCCTCTCTTTCATCCCTTGGCAGTACTCTATTTTTGGCCGGCTACGGCCTCTTCTTCCTTCCACAATCGTTTTTACACATGTCTCGACGAACACACAGGACAGGAGGTATGGTGTTCCATTGTTTGTGGGGTGGCACCGTACTCGCAGTAGTTTTCGGAGCTGTCAGTGAATCCACACCGACAACATGCTGTCTTCACAGCTTTACAATAACCGACCTGGGAGCCAATTCTTCTTAAAATCACCGGGTGATAAAATATCACTTTTAAGACTTTAAAAATAAGATATAAAAATTACCAATTATACAGCACTTTATATTTAATGAATATCCAATCGTCACTTTTGAAAAATCAATGATTTTGAATTTTTTTTGTGATATTTTATCATCCGGTGATTTTCAAGAATTGACTCCCTGGGTCGGAACTCATAATATTTTATCATAGAGCATTCGTCAAAGCGTGTCCTTACATGCATGGCACGAATATTAACAAATGCCACTTTAGGGACATGAGACACCTTAAGGTAGACTGACAGCTGGAACATCAAAGCGGTGGAAAACACAAAGTAAAAGAAAGGTAAGTAAAAGAGACTTGAGGCAAAATGTATGTAACTTCTACTCAAAGTCGTAGGTACTATCTAAAATATGAAGTAAAACTAACAATAGCAACAGAACAGCTAGTTCAACTCAACAACGTCGTGTTTGTAGAGCATATTATTTATCCATTGCACAAGGCAAACATTGCATGCAACTAAGAAATTGCACATTCCTGGACTAGTATTTATCAAAAATGTGGACGTAAATATGGCAGACGTATGGAGTTTACGTTACGTTTCGGATATCATACATTTTCGAAACTAAAGCCACTTGCATACACACTCAAAAAGGTTTCTTGAATGAAGATGTTAATTTATGTAAAATATACTGAAACTAATATTTTCTTAAATTAAGCAAATATTTTTTTAATCCTAAGAGCATTTACTTTAATTATGAAAATAATTGCTTAGTTTAAGAAAATGATTGTTTTAGTATACATTAAATAATATAGTCTTCATTTACGAAACCTATTTTTGTGTGTAATAGATACCTATACATACATATATTATGTTCGTTCCCTTAGGGTTGAACAGAGCCTTAGTTGGACTTAGCTATTGTGTTGGGTTAGATTTAGACCTCGGATCCTATACTATTAAACGAGCAATATTTGTATATACATTTTGTAATTGGTGTCTCGAAAACGGCTCTAACGATTTCAATGAAATTTCGATCTACTACGTCTCTTGTCTGGGAAAATTAGTT
The DNA here is from genome assembly GCA_947532105.1 of Athrips mouffetella. Classification (NCBI taxonomy): domain Eukaryota; kingdom Metazoa; phylum Arthropoda; class Insecta; order Lepidoptera; family Gelechiidae; genus Athrips; species Athrips mouffetella. Next base: position 13,424,552 of record OX383981.1, on the reverse strand, counting down.
CAAATCCCACTCGCACTTGGCTTGTTTTTGGACTGGACTGACACATAGCAATGTCATGATGGCTTTATTTCTACCAAAACTTATAACAAGCTTGCGTTTCCCCATTGTGCTCTCTCTTGGTCTATACAAACTTATAGCGAGCAAGTTACCGTCGGTTCAATGAATAGAGACAAATGAGCTCAAGTTAGTCGAATAACTGTTGGTGAAATGCTGCCAGTGTACCAACTGTTATGAGTTGGTAACTATTGAATGATGACTAAGTGAAAAGGTACTTAGGTATTCTAGGACCTTCTTGGTATTTATCAACAAAAATAACCGGACAAGTGCGATTCGGACTCACGCGCATAGGGTTCCGATGTACTTATAGTATTTTCATTAGAAGCAATAAAGTCTATTTTTAGGTTTGTAAACGCTTTTTGCAGAATTTTTAACAACTGTGCAACTTAGAGACATGTTATATTTTTCCTGTACATAAATCTCTGACAATAATTAATTCAGATTTTTCGCTTAGCAAACTTCGGAGATAAGAGGTGTAAACGTATTTTTTAGACATTTTTCATCATAACTTGAAAATAACGAGTCCTATAAAAATACTAAATTCCATTTTGGAATTTACAAGTAAAGCCCTTTCATATGATACCCCACTTGAAGTTCTAAGGACAATTTAGATTTTTCCCCATTCACAATAATAAAATAATTCTTTTGTTTGTAATAAAGTTGGGCAAGCATATTTTAAAGGTATTCCTTTCAAGTCGGTAGAGTGAGTAGTTGCTAAGATAAACAGATGTGAAAGACATAGGCAGACGTAGTCGCACCATTTTGATTCGGAACCCTTAAGGCGGCCACATACAGTCGGAATTCCGAAACGGATTTTCGAAACAGAATATCGATTCGAAATTCCGTATAAACAACACACACATACGTTTAATTCCGTTCGGAATAACAAGGCTCAGTTGAGAGACGCCAGCGATTGAGTTAAGACGTCAGCGACTATGGACGGCTATTTTCTGATTTTGATTACTCTGGTCTCTGTTGTGGTAATCTTCGTGGCTTGAGTCCCATAGGCATGGGTAACCTTCCACGTCCATAAATATAAGTGTTCGATATCGGACATCGCGCGCGTAAATAGACGTGCGCATTAGTTAACAATAAAACAAACACCTACTCGCTTCGTGCGTTCAACGTACACTGACTGTTTTGACTGGCGTTCCGTTCGGAATTATCAAAATTTACGAATGTGTGTTGCGACTCATATATATTCTATGGAAGAGTTGCGTTCGGAACGGCATTATTCCGTACGGAATTCCGGACGCACAGGCCACCATTCGGAATTTCGAAACGGAGAAAATTCCGAACGGAAAATTACTGATGTATGTGATAGGTCCATAGATTTGTATGGGTTTACAGCGTTCGGAAACCCGAATCGATATTCCGTTTCGAAATCCCGTTTCGGAATTCCGACTGTATGTGGCCGCCCTTAAAGTGCATAAAGAAGAGATATGTACATTTTGGATGATGGTGGTTTCCTCACTCCGTGGCAAATGAAACAGTAGAAATAATAAAATATTTTTTTCCATCTCGTACACATCGCCGCACGTCGGTGGAAACACTTTGACCTTGAGCGGGTCTCTGGTTTCGGGCGTTTGTAGCGGAGCGCTGGTTTAGCTTACACTGGTTTTGCTTCTATTGACTCGCTGCCGCGCGTACAATTACGACAACAGGCAGTTTCAACATATAACCTTCAACACGGTAACGAAAAATACTGTGACACTCCTAGTTTGAGAGACGATCATAAATCAATGTCTTGGAAAAATCTTGGAAAGGTATATTTCTCACAATGGCAAAGCGAGACAAAGAGGTAAAAAAATCCAAGATATACGACGAGAAACACAAAAAAATACCTACGATTTATCAGACAGAGGTTCAAAAGAAACTAGCAGAATGAGATTCAGATCAAAGGTTCTACTCAAACTTATATTTATGTACAGTGTAAAGTCTAGTCCCAACGATGATTGAAATATACATAAGAACGGTACAAAGTCCGAGCTGTCAAGCTTGACTTGCTTTTTACTATACTTCTTTTATTTGATGCCTAAAAAATATACCATTGGCAAGACAAATGCCGAAAAAGCCTTAAACATAATGAAGTTCTTCATGAAACACTAAAAGCATTTCCCGCGATCAGTGAAAAGCGACAAGATAAATATAATTTATAGGACATAAAATCCAGTTTACTATCCACCAACAAACACGGCTTCAATTTACGAGATGCTATTACATTAAACTACGTCATGATTTATTCATCGAGGTTCGCATCTAGCGGTCCGCAACTAGCAGGATCGGAACTAGCGAGTTCCTAAAATGGGGCGATCTGTCAAGTGTAACAAAAGGTGGATTTATTCTACACGTGTCCAATGTGTCCATCAGTAAAGTGCTATTTGGCAGATTTTTGCAAGTTTCGAACAAAAAACAAACTAAAGTTTTCTTCTAGTTTACGTCATTCAAATTATAGACGAGAAAGATATCTTACGTGTTCATATAACTTCCTAGATTAAACTTTGACATACAAAATATACAATGTGAAATTGTATTAATTTTTCTTCGAAAAAGTAAAGTATTTTGAATCAATGAGTAGTTAGTACGCACACACGCAAATTCCGCTACTTCGTCTTTTAAATAGCAATCTGTATAATGTACATAATGTGGTCCTAATGAAATTGTGACCATAATTTTAGCATGTTGTCAGACCATGAAACGGAACAGCCATAGACTCTGCGTCAGTTGATAGCGCATTTTGTATAGGATTTCGATCTATGTTTGAGGGTAAAGAGGCCGGGCTCTTAGTTTCCATAAGCCACTGCAACCTGAGAAGATCTTTATAGGTACTACATCTCCTTGGCCACACCGACAGCCTCAAAGAAGCTGACGTTCTGCCTAGGATTGAGAGTTCGGGCATCCTCAGGGTGTATATATGTCCTTCTGTTGCTCAACTTCTGCTGTGAGCTAGTGCATTACAGTGGTAGATTAGGTGTATAGGCGTTTCTTCGTCCTCTGCACAGAATCTGCAGTGTAGGTTTTCGTAAAAACCCATTCTCTTTAGGTGCTTGCACAACCTACAATGTCCTGATAGGGCTAATATGAGTAGCCTAAATTGATTCGGATTTAGCTTAAAAGCCTAAACTTTGTATTTCTTTGAGAAGCCTCGGACCAACTCTTATTAATGTTTATACATTACATAAGGCCATTCGAACCTTGCCAAGCTAGGATGGCCTCGTACTTCACCCAAGCTCCTAGCTGAAACCTGGTGGCAGATTTAGGTATACCAGAGGCTGGCTCCGGTCCAGAGAATGCAGCTCCGGAGCCTTCTCTTGCCAGTTCATCTGCTACCTTGTTTCCTCCTGTTCCCGAGTGTCCAGGAATCACCCTAGGGTAACTTTGCTTTTTGCGCCTAGTTGGCTGAGGGCTTTTATACATTACATAGTGAGATCTCAGTGACATTAAAGCCGCCTGACTGTCTGATAGGATTGCAATTTTCTTACTGGAATATTTGAGGTTTTCGTGCGCGCTATCGAGTATCGCATACATCTCAGCTTGAAAGACGGTTTCTTAGCGGCCAAGGCTTGTAGCTTTTTTACATGTAGGCCGCTTGACATTCACGCCTGCTCCAGCAAGGCCTTCTCGTATCGAGCCGTCGGTGAACCAGACTAGTTCCGCCGTTTCGAAATGTTCGGGTACAGATTTTTCCCAATCATCCCTTGGCTTCGTATAGTCTATCAAAGTTATGTATCATGATATCTGAAGGCATTGCCATAATAAGGAGTTTGGTGAGGCTGTTGTGCAGATTCTTCAAAGTCTTGGATGCCCAACTTGACTTGCCTGCTTCAATGGGCCGTAGGAATACTGTTCGTGCTTCTTATTGGACATGTACTCGTAAGTACCTATATAGCGGTATTAAGTTAAGAAGCACTTCCATGGCCGCAAAATCCGCTACTGCGTCATTCAAATAGCAACCTGTATAATATGGTCCTTAAATAGTGAACATAATTTTAGCATGTTACTCGGACCATGGAACTGAACAACGTCGAAAAACCTAATTCCTATAGAGTATCCATAGAGTCTGCGATAATACTCTTTGAGTCTGCGTCAGTTGATAGCGCATTTTGTATAGGATTTCGACTTATGTTTCTTGGGAAAGTTCATGGTCCAAGCAACATGCTGAAATTATGTTCACTATTTCTTTGGAACCTATAAGCATGATCAGTCTGTTTTTAGCTGAAGAGGTTGTGACAGCTAGCTATGTCTAAAACTGGGTTAGAAAACAATGAAGCCTGCACTGAAAGCATCTCAGGCTTAGCCCGGCTCCAAATTCAAATATGCATTTTGCTTCTCTATGTTGGTAGTATATGGAATGACGTAAGCGATCTGTCAAGCTTACCAACAGTAGTGCACCAACTCCGCCAACTTAACAGCCCTGCGGTATAACCTGCCAAGTTTGGAACTCCGAACGCGATTTTGAAACTTTTTCCTACGGCCTCTGGCATCGAATAGTTGGATTCTAATTTTAAAACAGAATGAAATTCTCTGGATTGCTGGTTAGAAATCCAATACGTTTCATGAACTTTTCCAATTTTGTAACCATATCGAGTCTGTTTTTAATCAACTTCTAGTTAACAAGAAAGTTTAACTAGTAGGTTTTCGGTAAATAAAGGTATGAGAACAAAACAATGTAAAACTTCAACAGCATACATCTCAAATCAGATATTTTTTAATCCTGTTTTTGAAACAAAACCAAAAAGATAACCTCTTGTTGTGCTCTTGTTAGAATTTGCAGGTTAGGTAAGCACTGAGAGTCGTCACCTTAAAAAACCGGCCAAGTGCGAGTCGGACTCGCGCCCTAAGGGTTCCGTACCTATCTACCATATGATATATATACTAAAAGCTTTTGCTCTTTGATTTTAAAAACTCCGTGACCATCCAACTTGACCCCTCTTTTATAGAAAAGTTCTTGAAACGGGAGCTCACCTTAATTGGTTACTATTAGTTGTGAGAAAAATTTTAATATTTAATGATTTAAGACTTTTTCCTTTATTTGTACTGTGAGACCTAGCTTCTTGCCAAATTTCATAATTTTAGGTCAACGGGAAGTACCCTGTAGGTTTTGCTTTTTTGCATAAATGTATGGAGATGAGGACATAAAAAGCCATATCTTTTGATTGCGTAGTTGTAGATTCAGATTCAGATAATTTATTCAATGTAGATTCTTTACAGAATACTTATTGAATGTCATGCAGAATACAATGCAAATAGAGCGAGTCTACGCCGTTTCGGATCGTGCTATGGCAGCGTAAAAGAAACTGCAAGTAACCACTGCAGCACGGCCTACTTTAAGAGTCGGCTTTTTACAATGTGTTTCTTGTGTTTCGCTGGAATATCAGAGCACCATACCTCTTTGTCATTCATATAGTCATCCAATCTATAGTAAGCTTTTTTACATAACGTTTGCTTTACACATTCTTTAAACTGTCTCTCAGGTAATTGCACTATATTGTCAGGTATTTTGTTGTAGTATCGTATACACAGACCAACGAAAGACCAATGTAAATATTATGGACCTTAATATTCGTTATCAATTTCAACCTGATACCTGGGTGTCTACTCTAAAAGTCCGATATATCGAAACGATACTACTCGAAACATGCAAATGCAAAACTTCGTCTCTTGACAATAGAGTAGAATATTGGTTGGATGCAGTTTGAAAATTCATCCAACCAATATTCTACTCTATTGTCAAGGGACGAAGTTTTGCTGTTGCATGTTTTGTGTAGTATCGTTTCGATATATCGGACTTTGAGAGTAGACACCCTGTTCTCGTTCGTGAGGAAAAGGGTCTTGACAGACAGACAGACAGACGGACAACAAAGTGATCCTATGAGGGATCCGTTTTTTTATTTTGAGGTACGGAACCCTAAAAAGGCATTAACTACTGTTTTCAACAGTTTTCACAGCCTCCATGGTATAGTGGTTAGAGCGCTCGGCTCTCGAGTCGGAGATTCTGGTTTCGATTCCCGGTCACACTGTCAAACAAAAATCCCTATGTGCGACCTCCCCAGTTTGGTGAGGACATTGTAGGATGAATCACCCCATCGTCCGAAAAGTTAGATGATTCTGTGTTTCGGAAGGCACGTTAAGCCGTTGGTCCCGACTACTATCTACAGATGTAGTCGTTAATGAGCCATGTCAGAAGCCTTTGGCGGCTCAACAACTCTGGCAATAGCGTTTATAAGGTCGGTCATCGACCTTGCAACCCACACGATATGATGATGATGACTGCTTTCAAAACTATGCTTTTTAGTTGGTATACTTCCTCCCTGTAAATTATACGTGGTGCTTCTTAATTAACTGCGAATATATATAATATATTCTTTATTGCACAAAACTTGACAGAAAAGATTATAACTAAAGGACATATACAAAGGCGGGCTTATCTCTAGAAGAGATTTCTTCCAGCCAACCGAACGCAGTGAGAAAGTTGTATGAACGGGAACACAATTATTACTTACTAGCTGTTGCCCGCGACTCCGTCCGCGTGGGGTTCAGAAAAAGTAGCTAATGACTTTTCCCATGGTTCAAACTATCTTCGTACCAAGTTTTTATCACAATCGGTTTATCGGATTAGTCATAAAAGCGTAACAGACAGACAGTGCAGTTCTCGCCTTTATATTATTAATTAGGTATACAGAGTACCGATAATACGGATTTTTGTAAATTAAACACCTCTTACGTGTGGACTGCTAGGTCGTCGCCCACTATCCTCGTAAGTGTAAAATCATAGTCGAATTCCACGCGGAGTATTTATGATACGGGTTTCGTTATTTGTTACGAGTATACAAAACAAAGCCTAACTAAATCTGAGGCTCAGTCACTTTAGCTTCTGTGGCTACTGAAAAAAGAGCAGCGGTACAAAGTAAAACGTGTCTAGCTTCACATGCTTTTAACTCTACATGTACCTACATACAAAACTGTTGGACTTCACTTCCGTACAATCTTTGTAACTTATCTGTCCCCTTAAAAGACAATTCCTAAAAAACAATGATTCACTTCTCTCTTTATTTTTTAAAGTATTTCGTTTATAAGTACCTACTCGTACTTCCTAAGTTTTCAAAACTTTAGAACTTTCATAATTTTTTTTACATTTGTTGTACCGCCATGCCGAAAGAGGAATTATTTATTATTATTTTTACAATAAAACTAAATCAAGATTTTACCAATCTTTAGCTGTACCCACGACTTTAAATAAACAACTGGACCGGATCAAACGGGATTTTAAACAACGTATAATTGGCTTTCTTCCGTACAAAATTATAAGCTTTGTTTGATTTTAGCTCGGTTTCACAGCTTGAAACTTTGAACTCGCCTATTATCTGTTTGAATGAACCGATGGCAATAAAAAAAAGTTCAAATATTGCACGAAAGCAACCCAAATACGTTATTAAAAACCCCGTTTAAGTCGTTCAAGTAGTTTGTGAGGTATTGGTGCGGCCGCTTAAAATTTCGGGAACCTTCTGTCTGAGTGAACCGTTTGCAATGAAATAAAGCTTATAAGTTGCACAGAAAGAAGCCCGACGCGTCATTGAAAACCTCGTTTGACTTTGAACCAGTTCAGTAGGTGAGTTCTTGGTTCTGCAGCTTGAAACTTTGGGTATCTTCTGTCAGAGTGAACTTACCTATCCTATCGCAATGAAACTAAGCTTATTTATTGCACAGGAGTAAGCCAAACGCGTTATTGAAAGCCACGTTTGAATCTGCTCAAAAGTTTTTGAATTATTCGCGCCTTCGCTTGAAACTTTGCGTAACTTCTATCTGAGTGAACCGTTTTCAACTAACCTAAGCTTATAAGTTGCACGGAAGTACCTAATCTAAGCACGTCATGGAAATGCCAGTTGGAGTCGGTACAGTAGTTTGTTCGCTATTGGCGCCGCCTATTGAAACTTTGGGCATTTTCTGTCTGAGTGAACTGTTTTCAATGAAAGTAAGCTAATAAATTGCAAAGAATTAAGCTAAACACGGTATTGAAAACCCCGTTTAAATCCGTTTAGTATTTTGTGAGTTATTGGTGCCGCCGCTTGAAACTTAGTGTATTTTATGTCTCAGTGAACCGTTTGCAATAAAACTAAGCATACATGGCGCCTTCGCTGGAAATTTCGCGCACCTGTATGAGTGAGCCGTTTTCAATGAAAGTAAGCGAATATGTTGCAAAGAAGTAAGCTTGAAAGTTTATTGAAAACCCCGTTTGAATCCGTTCAATAGTTTGTGAGTTATTTGCGCCGCCGTATTAAACTTAGCGTACCTTCTGTCTGAGTGAACCGTTTGCAATGAAACTAAACTTCTATGTTGCACAAAAGTAAGCCAAACTCGTAGTTGAAAACTCAGTTTGAATCAGTTTGTGGGTTATTATCGTACAGGCAATTTGATACTTTACATTAGTGTAGCTTCTGATTGAGTGAACCGATTTGAATTAAACTTAGCCTATATGTTGCTCAGAGCTAAGCTTAATCTATCTACGAAAACTGCGAGAAAATCCGTTCAGTAGTTTCGGAGTTTATCGAAAACATACAGACAGACAGACAAAAAGTTCAGAAAACATATTTTTGAGTTCTATTAGTCGTTTCTTATCGCCCACACAATTTTTTTTATAAATTTATCAAAAGTGCAGACACGCGGTTTCTACTCTTTTATTATATGTACTAGCTGTTACCCGCGACTTCGTCCGCGTAGATTTTATAAAACAGAACTCGAACTTAATTGAAACATATTTTACGGAGCGCTTATCCTTCTTGATCCCTACGTAAACGATGCATTTGTACTTATCCAAGTTGAATAAATGCATCTTACTACAAACTTAATTATCTTTTGATTTTATTTAACTGGTAGGTAGTGCGGAATTTTCATTGTCAACCGTTACAGGCGAACTTAAAAAAGAAGGCAATAAAGGGAGTGAAGTGAATGGGTAGCGAGGAGGTATTCATAAAAGTAAAAAAGGTCCCTATTCCTCCCTATCTATCCTTTTGTATCCCCCCCCCTACATTCCCACTCCCCCTCCCTCACCCTCTCCCACTCTCTCTTCCTCTCCCTCGCCCCTCCCTCTTCCCCCCCCCACCCTTCCTTCCCCCTCCATTTCCCCCCTTCCCCTCTCCCCATCACCCTCCCTTTCCCCCTCGCCCTCCTCCCATTCCCCTCACTCATCCTCCCCTTCCCCCTCTCCCTCCCTCTACCCCCCCTCCCTCTACCCCCTCCCACGCCCTCTACCCCTCCCTCCCCCTTTCTCTCCCCTCATTTTCCCCTCCCTTACACTCTCTCCCTATCCCTCCCCCTCTCCCTATCCCTGACCCTACCCCTATCCCTGCTTCTACCCCTAACGCCATCTTAACCGCTATCCCTATCCTTATATAAACATACAACTGACACTCATATTGATTTTTAGACATTTCAAACCTATCGAATCCCAACCCCATCCCAGGGGTGGTGGTATTTCACGTCCACCACGTTGGATTTCAAAATCATTGTAGTTTTCGTAATCAACGACCCGATAAACCATACGAACGACACCCATATTGATTTTTAGACATATCAACTCTATCGCACCCCAACCTCATCCCCAAGGGATGATAGCATTTCACGTCCACCATGTTGGATTTCAAAATTGTTGTAGTTTTTGTAATCAGCGGCTCGATAAACCTTACAAACGACACCCATATTGATTTTTAGACATTTCAACCCTATCGCACCTCAACCTTATCCCCAGGGGATAATGGTAGTTTACGTCTACCACGTTGGATTTCAAAATTGTAGTAGTTTTCGTAATCAGCGATACTTAGTTGAGTAAAAAAAGAAGTCCCATCAAAATCGGTTAAGTAGTTTCGGTGTGCTGTAGCAGATACAACCCCGCTAGAGTATTATTGTATGTGTAGATTCCCACGGGAATGAGATATTTTCCCGGGGTAAAAAGTAGCCTATGTCCGTCTCCAAGTTACCATCTATCACCATACCAAATTTCATCAAAATCCGTTCAGCCGTTTAGGCGTGAAAGAGCCCGCTAGAGTATTATTGTATGTGTAGATTCCCACGGGAATGAGATATTTTCCCGGGGTAAAAAGTAGCCTATGTCCGTCTCCAAGTTACCATCTATCACCATACCAAATTTCATCAAAATCCGTTCAGCCGTTTAGGCGTGAAAGAGCAACAAACAAACAGAAAGACAGACAGACAGAGTTACTTTCGCATTTATAATATTAAGTATGGATAGATGAAGCACCTCAGGCGCTGTATGTTGTGACCTCAATATTGAACTCGTTGAATTACAAAAAAAATAATGAACTGAATCAAAAGCGCCGATGATTCTTGTCGGACAAACCATGTATATCGATGCATAATTATATAAAAAAATATATAAGGCCGCTTGAATTATGGCGGATATAAAAATAAATCATGTTCGGAAATGCTCGCGATGTCAATAGGTAGTCGAGAACTCTGGACATGAATTACGAGCACTTCATCCGCAGTTGTAAAGATTTCATAAGAATATTATTCTTAACTAGCTTTTGCCCTCGACTTCGTTTTTATTATAACTTCAGTTTTCATGTTTAAAAAAAACCGGTTAAGTGCGAGTCGGACTCGCGCGCCGAGGGTTCCGATATACCTATAGTATTTTTGGAAGCAATAAAGTCCATTTTCAGGACCGCAAAACTAAATTTGTTTGTAAAGGTTTTTTGCAGATTTCTGAAAAACTGTGCAACTTAGAAAGATCGTTTTATTTTTGCTGTAAAGTTTACATAAACCGCTGTCAACTGTAATTAATTCAGATTTTCCCTTACTCAAACTTCGGAGATAAGGGGGGGGGAATGGTATTTTTTTTGACATTTTTCATCATAACTTGAAAACTAAGAAACTTAAAAAAATACAAAAATATATTTTAAAATGTACAAGTAAAGCCCTTTCATATGATACCCCACTCGACCTAGTAGCGACAATTTGAAATTTGGCCCCCCCTATTTTGGCCCCCTTTACATTAATAATCATACTTTTTTCAAAAAATTTTCATGTGCAATTAAGTTGGGCAACTATATTCTAAAACTATTCCAAATTTCAGCTCGATAGCGTAAGTGGTTGCTGAGATATAGAGGTGTGACAGACAGACGGACAGACAGACAGACAGACAGACAGAGCGGCACCATAAGGGTTCCTTTTTTTTACCATTTTGGTATCGGAACCCTAAAAAAACCAGTGCTGAAGTCAAACTATTGGGTCTTTAACTATGAAATTGCCGTTTTGTATGGCGAATTTAAGGTAAACTCAATTTTCAGTACTAAAATTTTTAATTTTTTTTTTTTTAATTATAATTCAATTTTTTTTTTGTATTTTTTTGACATTAAGCTAACAGAAGCTTAAATTTAATTATAAAAAAAAAACTAAAAAAATCTAATGATGCAATCGGACGACATTTAAGACGAACAATTTTCGAACCTTTAATTTTATATATCAAACTAAAAATAAAAACTTTATTTTATGTGTAAATTGATAACCTTGAAGTCAACTTTCAAATAGAAGACAAATGAAAAAAATAGCTTTAGAATTATAGGAATTATTATCTCATTAATCTGTAAGAACCTATTTTTAGCTAATAGACAAAATAAGTTTCAATATCGGTTTAGTAATTTCAATGTACAGACCAAATCAATGAACAAGTTTGTAATAGTGGAAACTAGCAGTTACCCGCGACTTCGTAGACGTGGGTTTTTGAAAAATATAGCCTTATCTTCATACCTAATTGAATCAAAATCGGGTCAGCCGTTCAGCCGTGAAAACAATTGTTACAAATCAAACCAAAAATCATTTATTCATTGAAGGTTTTTTTTTACTATGGGTTTAACTAGATCGAGGTCAAGACGATCTAGTTATTAAAATAAATTAAATTATTTAATTATAAACTGCATCGCTTAACAAACAAAGTGGCGCCATGGTGAAAAAAAAACGACACTAAAAACGCACAACAAAAAGAGTTACTTTCGCATTTACAATGGACTCGAATAAAATAAAATGAGATTTGTACATGACATCTTCTTTATTCGAAGACATATGTAATTTATTTGCTAAATGGGCTTGTATTTTTTGAATTATTCTATCGTGAAATACGCCAGTAGATGTTGCCAACAGTCCCTCTTTGGGCGCCAAATAACATGTTTGACATTAACAAGGTATCAAGGCTTTGTAGGCTTTTTAGTTATTTTCTTATGTAACTAGGTATACCTACTTATTTTGTAGATTAAATAAATGAACTGAAATAAAAAACGACATCCAAAATTATTTTGAAAATGGTTTTTATTTTAACACTTCCTGTGTTCGGATAACAGTACTCCACTTCTACTTATTACTCCTACTGTTCTACTTTGTACAAATGACATCATGTAATAAATAAATATTTAGATCTAGGGAATGCATACGGATAGCCTTAAAAGTTTTTATTCCAACAGGATTCTGTTGTTGATTAGTAAGTGATTACTTACTCAAGTTTAAGGTTTTGTAATGCAATAAATTTTATTATTATGACTATGCAATAAATTTTAGATAAATTTTGTTAATATAAATGCCGAGAAATTTTATTATTATAAATGCCGAGAAATATTTAATTCGTAATTTTACATAATGCCTCGGCATTTTACAAAACGGCGCGTAATTTGTTTCTGGTATTCACCGGCGGCTGCTCGCTCGCTTCACATCACAGAGCTCTGAAGCGCATGCGTCTTGCTCTACATCTAGAGACGAATTCTTTATGTCATTCAATACAAATCAGTGTCACCATTTACTAAAACTAACACGCTTTCCGCACCCACACTACTAGCGTCATTTGAGTGCGATAAACATAGTACCATTATTGCGAGAGAGTAAGATGCAAAAAACCAGTGACAGCGTCTCTATGGCAACGAATGTGTTTATGATGTGCATTCAAAATGATCGCCTACAAAAATTGGATAATATAACTCTTCAATAAGGAACCAAATTTTTTTACTATATTCGCTTCTATTGGCGCGCAGGCGAATGGCCCTATGGATGTTCTGTGTTTCACATGCTCGGCTCGTGCTTTGTAGTTGCAGGATATGCAGTACTCCGCCAAATAAATAAGTTACTTTTGTAAAATGTTTGTGTCCATTGGTCGATTATTCTGTAATTTTGTAAATAAATTGGCTAGGTAAATAAAAAGTACCTGGTAACCCAGCTTCGCTCTGTGTAATCTTGGCCAATGCCTACCAGCAGAAACGCGCTATTTTCAAGAAATGTAAAAAAATAAGGAGTGATGAGACCTAGCTAGATCGATTTGTCTGTTATATTTTCACGGTTAATCCGCTGAACCGATTTTGATGAAAAGTATGTACCCAGATAAAATTAAAAAATTAAAATTCCACTTCTGAACTTAAAAATACATAACCAATTTCAAAATAAATAATAAGTAAAGGTCGCGTAACATTTTCTTGGAAGGACAAATGACGATAAAAGTGAAAACCTTTAGATCAAAGGAGGATTTATCAAAGGTAAACTTTTAGCAAGGTGTAACGGATACTTAAGAAGATATTTAGTTACTTTTATGTACCAGTTTTTAGTTAAATAATACTATAAATAAAGGCGGTCCTTAATACCGACATTTATCTTTGATATACAATCTGTTCGAGCACGCACCGAACTTCAGGAACTTAGTTCAGGTTAAAAGCAAAAACTTTGTTTTTATGTGCATTAGCTGTATCTTAGTATTAATCACCGAAAAATTTAACTAAAAATAGCAGTATACCCACGCTTTTCAACAGAATTTCATGTCCCGCATAAGAATGCAAGTCAAGTCCTTAAGAAACAGGCGCAAAAATAATTAACTAGGTTTGTGCAAACTATAGATGTATGACAAGAGTTGACGACCAAAAGTATTTCTTGTTTTCCAGCCCAAGCTTCAATTTCAGTTTAGAATTTTTGCACTGATAAAAAACAACGTAAACAACTAGGTATGTGTTGCTTTCGTTCAATGGCTATCACATTTCAAACTGGAACTATCTATGAAGCGATAGAAGCGATCTGTCTAAAACGGATTTCAGAGAGTGTACTCAAGATCAAGCGTCTCCACACTCATCAATAAAGGTCCAGTGGCATCGGAAAGCTGAGACCGTTCTTTCGGCCAATTCTCTAGTGTTGTTATGATTATCGATAGTTTTTAACGATAAAAGAAAAGATGCATCTGACAGCCTGGGAATCGCCACCAGCGCCAGGGCACCATTGCACCGGAAAACTCGAGTGGGGGACTTTTGGATAACTAAGCCTTGAGCTGATTTTTCTTTTGACTGGAGACACTATCTAAAACCCCGCCCCTTTTCTCATACCTGGTTCAAACCAAACTTACTCGCTCTATTTGCATTGTATTCTGCATGACATTCAATAAGTATTCTGTAAAGAATCTACATTGAATAAAATTATCTGAATCTGAATCTTACCCATTAAACTGGCTGGGTTGCTGCGCATTGTAAACAGTGATACCTTGTTGAACCAGGTACAGTCAAGAGCAAGTAATGCTTTTCACTCATAGTGCGACTCTAGTCCATAGCTAGAGTATTAAAATAAGAATCGTAAGAAGTCCAAAGTGTCAAGTTTAATGTGCTCTAGACTGTACAAGCGCACTGGTGCAGGGATTATCAACTATTTTAGAATCAAATGAAAACATTAATCAAAACGGGAACTGTTTGGTCAACTTGGCCAATGCAACTATTCAGTCCTGCAAGAATTAATCAGTCAGTCTGCAAGAAGAATCAAATGAAAACATTAATCAAAACGGGAACTGTTTGGTCAACTTGGCCAATGCAACTATTCAGTCCTGCAAGAATTTTTGCTCGTAGCTTCGCAAAACTGGCAAATTTTAGTATAATGACATACACATCTCTCAATAAGAACATCTTGATTTCTAGCAAAATTATCAAAATATTTCTTTGTAAGAAACTATCACAATGAAGAAACTATCGACATAGCAACAGCACTAGTCGAGTCGGAATCCAGGAAGTTTGACGTGGCCTCTTCACTTTAATGGTTGCCTTTAAGTCCTTTGTGAACCTTATAATGCAGTGGGCAATCTAAAAAATTACTTTAGAATAGTCCCATTCTGGGCGCCACTTCACTTTGATGTCGCCCGGAGTACGACCATTATATTTTTAATTGCCATTTAAGAAGGTGTATTCGGGGGTTAAACATATAATATCTTTGCAAGAAATACCTACACCTTTAATTTTAATTCACGTGTTACAAAGTCGAAACTTTTATAATCACTACATATTATAAAAGAAAGTCCCCCGAAACGTTTTTCTGTCGTCATCCATCCATCATGTCTTTCTGTGATCGCTAAACTCAGGAACTACTATATTGATTTCGATCCGGTTTTCACTAATAGATAGATTAATTCAATAGGAAGGTTTGAGGCTATAATTTATAAATATTGAGTGCAAATTAACTGAACTGTGATGTTGTTTGTAGATCAAGTCGGAAAAAAGGTGCCTCTTGAGAGCTTTCTGGGCGTGCGCTGCGTAAATGGTTTCATTTATATGAAAGTTATGTATGAAAGAATTGTTGCTCTCTAAGAGCTCTAAAGAAAAACCGGCGATAGTATTTGTCTATCATTTAAGGGTAACCCACAGTAACCAACTATTTATAGCAAAAAAGTAGATTTTCAAAATAAGGTATTTTTGAACGTATATTTATACCCGTGCGAAGCCGGGGCGGGCCGCTAGTAAATAATAAAAGCAATATAAAACCCAGCGTGTGAAATAACAACCCGTTAAATATTCGAATTTACGTTTAATAAGAATACGAGTAAAGACCCATTATTTGGATGTTATTGAATTTTATTTAGCCCATGTAGTGTCGTAGCCATTTAACCCATCTCTACTCGTGGGTGTTTTTAGAGGCGACTAAGGGAGTATGGACAGCAGCTGGAGGATGGGCAGCAGCGTCTTTCTGTGTACCTTACCATCTTACATACTGCGGTCACCAACTATCGCGCTCCATGGTGCCAGCTGCAACGTTAACAAATGCAAACGTGGTGATTATGGTACTTCCTCACCACATAGTTTCAGCAAAAGCTGGAACTCTGGAGAGAAAACCCTGTCCTGCAGTGGACGTTTTTGATTATGATCAAAAGTTAATGAAACTACAATAATATCATCAACATATATCACTCCGATTCTGAATTCTGTTCTTGATCATGCCCTGTTAAGCATATTGAACCATAAGAGGCTGATATGAGCCTGAATATTTGCAGCAAAGTAAATTGCGAGCTAACTGAGTACGGCGCAATTTCAGCCAGCCTTTCAGCCGATTCATTCGGTGCTAATTTATAGTCGACTATTGACGTCCGGCCGGTAGTTTTCATATAAAGGGTGTTTTTGGTTACTTGTACCAGGGAATTTGGTCAGAGGGATTAGTTTTCTTAACAGTCAAACTACGAATAAATAATAAGTCAGGAACGGTAAACAAAAAGTAGGCCTACGTGAAACCGAAAGGACGTATATTCAAAGTACGAATCAATTGGTTCAAATTCAGAACGAGAGCAGGGATTGGTTCGCGCGCGTGCTGCAAAGCTAGCTACTCGTAGAAGTAGTTAAGGGGGTTGCAGAGCAGAGGTGCTGCCACTTTGAGAAATAAATTTATTGCTTCTTAAATACAAAACATTTAATAAGGATTGTTTGTTTGGCGGCAATTAGGGATAGTTCTTTATTTTATTATCCATCACATCACACCTTAGCTTATCGTGAATAGCTTTGTATCGCAAAAGTGCCGAAAACGGCCACTTTTAGCACTTTAACAATACAAAGCTATAAATGATAAGCTAAGCTATGAGGTTACGGGTTATAACATATATAACTACCCCATATTGCCGCCAAACGAACAATACTAATGAAAAGTTTTGTATTTGCGACGCAATATATTTATTTCTAAAAGTAAGGTGCTGCCACTCAGAAACCACCTTAAGCCATTGACGCGGTGGAACGACTTCTGAAATACACGACTTTCGTTGGGTCATTTTTTGAGCGCAGTTACAATTCCTGACTTATTATTTATTCGTAGCCGTCAAAGGCCTACCGCAAGTACTCGTATTTGCACACAAAAAGTTTGGTAGATATATCTGGGATGATTTACT
The DNA here is from genome assembly GCA_947532105.1 of Athrips mouffetella. Taxonomy (NCBI): domain Eukaryota; kingdom Metazoa; phylum Arthropoda; class Insecta; order Lepidoptera; family Gelechiidae; genus Athrips; species Athrips mouffetella. The sequence continues at coordinate 13,407,337 of OX383981.1, read as the reverse complement.
GATGTTACCACGCTTGACAGGATTGAGGCTATAAAACGGGGTGATTGGTAACCGTGCCGACAACACAGGTGGAACACACATGGAACACAGATCCGTAACACAGATGAAATAATAGAAACTGAGATTATAGATGCCTCAGTAAGGATGAAGTTAAGGATGAAGGAGCCCTTAAGTGCCTTTTAAGACACCCACAGAAAGCGATGGAGTCGTAGTTTTCTATGTTAGCACCACACGGTCTACCAGATTTGAGAATTAATACCGTTTTGGGATTTATCCTATAAATAACCATATTCCTTTCTGCAATTGAAATATTGTAGCTTGATTAAAATGACAGTAGTGAAACAGCAGAAAAGAGCGATGTGGAATCGACAGCGACATTTATCACAGCTCAGTCCTGCTATCATTCTAATCAAGGCACATAGTGGTGTCAATTCTGGTAGACCCAAACTAAAACAAAACTAAATTTGACAGATTTAAGTGTTGCTGTCTTTGTTACTCCCTACAGACTAATAAAAGACAGCATTATTATTGAACCTGTCAAATTTAATTTAGTTTTAGTTTGGGTCTGCCAGAATAGACACCAATTTCACCTGTAATGCAAGCAACCGAAAACATCCTGTATAGACCAATATTCTCCGTTTTCATATATTCTCCGTAAAGCACTGCGAGGCATTACGCGTTTCGTGGTCGATTACTTGTTGCACGATTTAGTGTCGGCCATTTTGGTTTGTAGTTTATTAACGACACTGGTTTGCGGGTTTATAGCGGAAATAGGTCAAAATACGCAATTTAACAACTTAATCAAATAAGCAATTTTTGGAACGTCAAGACATTAATAGATGCATGAAATTTGCAGACTATGACGTCATCTTTTGTTACCGGTATTAGCTACTTTACGCAAAATTAGTGAAATGTAAAAAATCTCATATTTAACTAGAAAAAAAAAAATCTGACACTGCTTGTTAATCAAATAAAAATATTTAGTAATTTTATTTATTTTTGATAAAACAATCGTACCTATCTATATCCAATTTTATAGTAAAAATATTTCCATCGGAGCAAAAATAATGATTAGGGCTAATTTCCACTAATATCTTATCGTATTAGGAGTGGTAGAACATTTTAATTCACTATCAAAATACTAAATGCTGCTACAATACCCAAATCAGTTCAGTATCCAAATAGGAAGAAAGTAAAAAAAAAGATATCACTGAACAAATCTGCTTCGTAAGTGTAAATGCGAGGCAATATCCGCTTCCAAATATGAACGCCGTCGAATCGAACGCTCTAGAAATTCGGGCAGCCATTTTGTTATAATTGATGGACTTTAAACAAAAGGTTTTCACGTGTTCCTTTGATCTACGCCACGTGATCCGATCACAAAGTAGAAATTTATGATCGAACGACAAAACTGTGGTAATTACTCTGTGAATTGTTTTACGATTTTGAATATTTTTTTCAGGAATTTCGGGATTGTGTCAGGAAAATCTTGTGAATTTTTATTTATGTTGTGGATGTAGACTGACTGAGTCTCTCTACTATTTATTATAAAATTGTAAATTAATTTTGTCTGTACATTAAAAAAATTATAGAAGAAAGGACGGGTTGCACTCCGGAAGTGCCGGCAGAAGTGCAAACTTGAATTTTTTAATATTATGCTTTTTGTAAGGGTCAATCGCGTAATTGCTCGCGTACTTCTTTGATGTCACTGAATAAAAACCCGTATTGCAATAACAATACGGTTGACAGTTGGCGCTTTTCCGATCAGGCTACAGATCTGACGCGAGTTTAACATTTTTTACCCATCTAAAAAAGTGCCAAGCGCCGCTGAAGCAGTTTTCACTTCAAAAATATCACGTTATGCTATTTTGATGCCCCTGAATCCAAATCACAGATTTTTGGAATTTCTGTCTTGTTGTTTGTTCGAGCATCACGCAAAAACTGCTGAACCGATTTAAATGATTTTTTTTTGTTTGATAGATAATAGTTTTAAACACTGGTATATGTTTTTTAACATGCGGACGAAGTCGTGGGCAAAATCTAGTAAATTTAACCCAATCAAAGCAGACTTCTGAAACATAGTGCTGCAGAATTTTTTAAAATATTTTAAAACTAAAAAGGATACAGCTCAAATACTGAAACTCGTTTTTTTGTCGTATTTCTATTAATAATAGGCAAATTTAATATGACAGTTCGTTTGAAAAATCAGTAATTGTTTTTATTGACTACGGGCTTGGTCTTTACCTCAATCTAGCCTCAAAAGGACATGAGGTCTACGATGTTCCTTCGAAATGTCTGTCTATCCATAATTTCAGTTTTCAAAAGAAAAATGTCTTTTTATATCCTGTTTAACAAAGATAAGAACTAACAAAGAAATTCGTCAAATTCGTGCTGTAACTAACAATTTGTAGATAATATTATATTGATGTTTCTTCAAAACAACTGTTTAGATTACATAAAGACGGTTATGCAAGTGAAGCAACTTCGCTAAGACGGGATCATGGTTAGTGGATAAACGCCTAAGCCATTGGACCCCGCAACCCGGCTTGCTCAAGAGCAATAAATAGTGGTCATTAAGCGACAGGCAAAGTAGGAGAATTATCATAATATCTTAGAAAGGGTTTTAAATCTTCGAGAATCTTACGTGGCCAACTCTTTCTTTCCGATCACAGAAGTTAGCCGTTGGTCCCGGCTACTTTCCTAGATAAAAGTCGTTCAGCCATATCAGTCACTGATCAGAGAATACCTGCACGATAACTACCACTTGCGGTCACCCATCCGATTCCCGGACTGAATCGACGTTCATATCTTTCATGATCGTAAAGAAAGATCAATCGTCAGTAGGCCGCGAGCGCTTTGACATCCACACTATACGAAAAATAACATACAACAATGTTTCTTCGCAGCTGCGCAGTAATGTTGTTACAAGATTGTTTACAATCCTTAGAATGTATCCAATTACGAAATACACTTAACGTTGCCCACTTCATCGACTTCGAAAATGAGTCCCACGCTGGGCGCCATCTAAGCTAAATTGGCGACGAGATTGCGACCAAATACAAATAGTTCCTTTATAGCGTTTACGCGAATGCCGCAGCTTGCCACACGGGTGCGAAGGGCTCAAGACCATCATTAACTTTAAGAGGTCGCGTAGACCGCAGTATAAACTAAACCGGGTAAAATGTTCACAATCAAAATGGCGTCGCGGGTGTTGGAATGGCGGCTTAATGGTACATGTAATAGTGCTGTAAATAATTTTCTCTTGCGACTTCAAGGCCCTTTGACTCCAACCACAGAAACTTAATAACGTTTCCGTCCCTGATCTAAGGTTGCTTTTTGAAGTTACGAGTGGAATTAGTGGAAATTTACGCGTGGTTGGAGTTTGAAGTAAAGATTTTGACAAATACTTTGTTAAGATTAAAATTTGAGTATTTAGGATACCCTTTCAGGAAAATAAGCACGCTCGCTTGATTTCGTTACAAGGGTCTTTGTTTTGTAAATTGATATAATTCGACCTCCATTCCGCTCAAATCGTTTTGTTATTTCTTGTTTTTAGCCCCCAGCTATTAAGCGGGGGCGTCATAATGTCGAAAGTGTATAAAATTATAAATCTGCGATTATTGACTGAGCAATTTCAAATGATAAGTTATTCTTTTGTTAGTAAGGTGAAATTGTTAGCGTACGAGAAAGGTCTAAATTTGTCTTTAAATATGATTTAAGGAATCCACAGCGATTTCGTTCAGCGTATCGTGCCATACAGCGGCAACACGCCAAAATGGCCGCCGAAAAACTAGGTGTCCTTGGTAGAGCAAGACGGTACTTAACACTGGCACATAACCTTCAACTTTATAAGGCTCAAGTTAAGCCTCATATGGAGTATTGTTGCCACCTTTGGGCCGGGGCGCCTCAGTATCAGCTCCTGTTTCATATATTCTGTGATCAGCTCCTTTCTCTTGACCGCGTTCAACGTCGAGGGATCCAAATCATTGGCGACGATGTCCTCACCGGCCGACTCGACCATCTAGCACTGCGGAGAGATATTGCATCTTTATGCATCCTTTATCACATGTATCATGGGGAGTGCTCTGAGGAATTGTTCGAGCTACTACCTGCTGCAGAATTTCACCAGTGCACCATTCGCCAGATCGCACTGCGTTTAAGAAACGACCCTCCAAATATCTTAAAGGCCGGCAGCGCACCTTCGACCCTTGGTGCTGCGGGTGTCTATGGGCGTCGGTGATCACTTACCATCAGGTGACCCGTCTGCTTCCCTCTTCTACTAAAAAAAAATTGATAACAAGCGTGATGGTTACAGACCTACAGCGGAACCACGCGATACGGTTTGGATATCCTAGGAAGGGTCCAATTAAATCATGTCAGAGCGAAGTCATCTATTTGGCGGATAAAAACTCTCCAAACGAAGGTTACTCCGGTTACTCTATCGGTCTCGCCAACGGCCTTGTTTAATTAAAAAATGGCAGTTGTCAGTCAATATCTAACTCACGTATTTTGAGCATTCAGTAAAAAAATAGGACCTTCGAAAATGGCGCGTGGCTCAACAGTTTTTAAGTGAAAGGTTTTTTCCCAGCTGTCATTTTATTAAAGCTACTTTAAGCTGCATTATTTCGATTGAAGTTCGCCGCAAAACTATAGAAGCAATTAAATAAAGGCACACAACAAGCTTAGAGAGCTTCTCACGTTGCGTAATTGATTTCTCTAAATTGGAACAGCGAAGTGAGGATTCTAGCCTGCAGTTAACTAGTTCAAATAGATCAATATCTTTGCACACGCGTCTGGTTTTACTTTTCAAACTTAAGGTTGACGCAGACTTGCTACTAAATAAATAGATCATGCACTAAAAATATACCGTCATCATCATAACATCCCATGAAAATGTCAACTACAGGACAGGGAGCTCCCTCCAGAATTCTAGCTTTTGCTAAATGTGGAGGGGAAGTACCATAGTCACCTCGCTTGTGAGCGTTACGTTACGGCTGGCACCATGGACCGCGGTGGTAGGTGACCACATTAAGTAAGATGGTATCATACACAGGAGGATGCTACTGCCCATCCTCCAGTTTATAACCCTTAGTCGCCTCTTACGACACCCACGGGCAAGTATGGGTTGGTACTATTATTTGCCGGCACCACACGGGACATGTACAATGTACCGTAGAGTGATACACAATATATACCTATTATACCACAGAATACGTGTTCACCAAAACTAATAAGTTAATTTAGAATCGATATTAGCATCGATTAATATCTTTTCGATAGGTACACACGGCCGCTTGAAAGTGGTAACACTTCGACCTTGAGCGGGTCTCTAGTTTCGAGCTTTTGTAGCGCAGCGCTAGTTCAGCTTATATTGGTTTTGTTTCCACTTGCTTGCTGCCGTGCGTACTTCTCTTGTTTTTTTTCTTGCCACTACTAAATAATTAGACCGAACAACGTACCAGGACCAAATTCAGGACGTTCTGAATAAAGGCCAGGTTAAAAGTACCCTTAACCGACGAGCATGTATGAAAGGATTGATGAAAGTACAGGAAGCAAGGGAAGTATGTCAAGATCGTAGCAGGTGGAGGACTGTGGTCTCTGCCTACCCCAACGGGAAAGAGGCGTGATGTTATGTATGTATGTATGTAACAATGTACAAGATACACTTACAATGTACAAAAATATGAATAAAACATGAAAAATACAACTATCTCAAAGAAATCTTATCTTTTCATGTGTCAGCGGAATTCGATTTACCTACTTCAATAAAAAATAGGTGGGGTGTATGAGGATAAACACGTAAGTACGTAAAAAGATTGGATGTAATAAACGTGTCGAGACACGTGAACACAGATGTCATCACTCATCGTACACGTGCGATACAGAAGTCTGTTTTCCTCAAAACAAATCGGTCGTCTGTCGGCACCTTAATCTAATACGACGCGTCATCTGATATAGCAATACTCACATTTGTGTAGAGTGGATTTCCAATAGGTACGAACCTACTCCAAATTCACAATAGCACTTCAACAACAGGTATAGGTGCGGTTCTTGTGATTTAGAAATCGTACAAAATAAGTTTTAAATTAAAATATTTTTCAAATACCCATACAATTTCTTAATTCGTTTCATATTTAAGAAAACAAAAATATAATGAGTGACATTGAAGGATAAAAGTCAGCACCATAGGTTGTGCTGGTTACAATAAATTTTTATAATGGCGCCCAACATGGGACTAATTATTTGAATAAAAAATGTGCTCCTTCCAAAAGTTACACTCCTTTCTTTTTTCATTAAAGGGCGCTAACTTAATAAGAACAAATTAGGTCAACAATCAACATAAAAACTCCTTGGCCGTAAATTTTACTTTTTGTCTGTCCGATGTTTTAAAATATAGTCCTGTTTTGTTTTTATTTTCTCGGCACACGCCCTCTTTGCTGTAGGTTTAAACCTTGTTTAGCTAACGCTCCTTGTTTAGGTACGGTCAACCGAACGTCGGTAGAAACTTTTTCAACTTTATTACCACGCCATAAGGTCTAAAAGTGTTTCTACGGACGTGCTGTTGGGTGTACAAACCACAAATTGTAAAAAGAGTAGAGTTTTATTCAAGTAGTGCACAAAAATTTGGCAAATTACTCAGTCTACTACAATTTGAAATGTGTATTATGACTGGCTGTGTTCAGGGTGTTTTTAAAGAATCCTTATAGTTTTTATGTTTCGCTGGAATATCAGAGCACCATACCTTTGTTATTGATGTAGTCAATAATAGTTATACCTGGACGATCGAGCTTCGCTCTATCAATGGTAATGTAATTTTACTAAAAAATTAAGTAATCATCTTACACAAAGACCACTCGATTTCTTAAACGTGTTATTGAAAGGTTTCTGAAAGGCATTAAAATGCGCAAAGAAATAATTAAAAAAAGACGGAGAAAACAAATTTTCCCAGACATGAGACCTAGCTGGATTGATTTTTCGCCCCCGAAAACCGCCGTATGGTAAATTTCATCGAAATCGCAGAGCCGTTTTTGAGAAACCGGTTACAAATATAATATAGGACGATAAAAGCTGCTAAGCGGTTCGGGTGCGGTTTCGGGTTCATCTAATCTATAAAGTCTTACATAATGTTTGCTTTAGGGCGATTCTCCACAGCGGCGATGCATGCAAGCTACAAATATCGTAAGCATTTTAGTTCTGTCCACGCAATAGACATGCGAGATGAAAGCAAGTGATTAATATCATCGCGAGGTCGCTATTGTACGTATGTTGTGCGGCGAGCGTACACATAGTATTGTTTGTGTCTATACAGGATCCATGCTAGATGCAAATGATTAATATCGCTATCGTGCGGCGAACGTGAACAGTGACTCATATACATTCTTTAAACTTGCTCTCAGGTAGCTGCACATTTTTGGATATAAGTATTTTAATGGCAACACGAGACGTGGGGAGGTGATGTAGTGAAAAAGGTGGTAGCGAAGCGAGAGTCCTAATTCTTTGGGTCATCGTCATAATAAATCGTTTGGGTGGTCAGATCAATGTTTTTCTACTTGATATACGGACAATCGTTGCTATACGGTTTCGGAAAGTTTCCCTTTAAGGTGGTTGCTGAGCAGAAGTGCTGCCACTTTGAGAAATAAATTTATTGCGTCATAAATACAAAACATTTAATAAGGATTATTTGATTGGCGGCAATTTGGGGTAGTTCTATATTTTATTATCCATCACATCACATCTTAGCTTATCATGAATAGCTTTGTATTGTAAAAGTGCCAAAAACGGCCACTTTTAGCACTTTACCAAAACAAAGCTATATTTGATAAGCTAAGCTATGATGTCATGGGTTATAACATATATAACTACCCCATATTGCCGCCAAACGAACAATACTAATGAAAAGTTTTGTATTTGCGACGCAATAAATTTATTTCTAAAAGTAAGGTGCTGCCACCCGGCAACCGCCTTAATGTATTTAATTTTTCTGTTTTCCATTATTTGATGCAAAATCTAAACGATCGCACGGTAGTAAGCACTAGAAATAAAACCAATATAAAGCTGACCCAATGCTACGCTACAAACGCCCGGAACCAGAGACCCCCTCAAGGTCAAAGTGTTTCCACCGACGTGCGGCTATGCGTACTTACATCAAACGCGTTTTTACTTTTTTCTTATTAACAAACACACCCATACCTCAGGAATGGAAATACAATGCGCATAAAGATAACATTTTTCCATCCTAATTGTATGAGAGAGACGGAGAATGCGGAAAAATTACGACACATATTCAAGATTGGATCGCAGAGCGGATGAGTGCCTATTATTTTTATTGTCATCCTTTCATCATGAGAAATTATTTGGAAATTGCTGTACGATTTATTCCTGTGAATTTGTACCCGTGCATTTCTTCCTTACTTGAGGAAGCAGCGTTTCTTCGTTCTTACTTCTCACGTAGAAGGTCATAAGGAAGAAAAGCAATAAAGAAGGCCAAAATAAGTCAAATCACCTCCTCTTTACTGAATTTCAAAAAGAAAATATTCTAGTTTGTATGAAATTACATATCTATGACGTCATATTATGTATCAGTCTTTTACGATCTTTTCAAATTAAAGTTTACTAAATACATTTAAATCTGCACGTAAAATTTGAAATAATTAGTTATCAGCAATTTTACACTTTTTCTCGTACAGTCAACGACAGGTCAACCTTGACACTTGCACTGCGACTCTAGCCTGTATGTCTACTGAAATAAGAACGGTATAAAGTCCAATGCTCAGAGTAAAAAACTATAGAGTCCGCCATTTACATATTCTGTATGAGCTAGCGAAGAAGTGTAAAGCGTCTCACTGTCGCCCATGCTAGTCGGTCAAAAAACTCAGTTAAGTTTTACAAAAATCAAGATATCTTTAAAAATCTAATGTTTAACCCTTAAATGCGCCAATTTTTGGATTCCATTGATTTTAATTTATCATATGTATTCCCCCCCATATTTTGAGAGAAAATTAACAAAAAAAATATTTTGTTATATTTTAATGTATTTTTAGACCAAAAACAAAGTGTTGCAGAACTACAACATGGCGCAATAAGTGCATGAAAAAGGTTGTTTTTTTACACATTACCTAAAAATTTTAATTATGCATAAAACAATATTTTTATTTACTATTTTTAATTTTTAATATGATATTTATAAAATCAATTGTTTTTTTTATTGAAATATAAGAAAACACTACATTTTATTCACATTGTTTGAGTGTAGCCCTTGCAAGAAGGATACTTACTCCTCCCACGGTCAAACCACACTGGCCAATGGGCAACATTGGCTAAGTGAACATCTTTACTTGGTGCTATTTGTCCTGGAACTTCTTCTTTTTATTTCTTGAATCGCTTTTTCTAAAGAAGCACTGCTTCGTTTACCACGCTTGGGCGTTGGGGGCGAAGTACCTGAAGTTGTTGCTGAAACATCATCTAACTCACATAGAGTATCTGCTAAGGCCAGTCTGAACGCGGCAAGTCTAAGACTGTTGTGACCGTTTAGAGTGTCTACCTTTCTTGACAATATCCAAACATTTATAATTGTCATATAAATTATGCGATAAAATAGCTTTACCACCCTTTGTTCTTATTCTGTAGCGTCCTATGAAACAATCCATCAAGTCTACTCCTCCCATATTTGCATTTGCATTTGCATTGTATTTCTCTGTGTCTTGCTCTAGTGCCTGCTTAAATAGGTACCAAAAGTGATCATTTTCAATATTATCTGGTATAAGTGGTGGATCTGAATCATCGTCCTCTTGCTCCTCTTCATTTTAGATGATATCATCTTGAAGATCTCGCGCAATTGCATCAAGATTTTCATAAAATGTCTCCTGGTCCTCTTCATGTTTACTACCACTTTCTTCTAAATCATATTCAGACATTATTCCAGCTTCTAGACGAGATAAATATGTCTCAATCTGATTCTCAGACAGGCGGCTCTTGCAGTAAACAAACACATATTTTTTATGTATGCATTGCGCAATGTTGCATTTCTGCAACAGTCAATTTTATACCAATTTTACATTGATTTATACATCAATTATTATATATTATATTATAACCTCAAATTTTAGTGTCTTTGTTGTATGTATGATTTTTATCAAAGTCTTACCTTGAGGTTTTTGAATAAAAAATCTCGATCAAATGTTCATGTAAATCGATAGTCAGATGATTCGTAAAAACTACCCTCAAAAAATAAAAATATTACAAGTTACAAATAAAACAGTGTTGCTTGTATGTTGAGTAGTATTTTTACTACCATATTATTTTAATATAATAGGAAAACATCCATTATGGAATATTTTGTGCCAAAAAATTAAAGTGTTGCAGAACTACAACATGACGCATTTAAGGGTTAAGTATAAACTTTGTTTGCGAAAGTGAAAATATATCGTTTTTTACTTGTGAATTGATCATTAATACTAAGAACGGAAGCGGAAATAATCCGTAGGTAATAGCCATTTTATGCGTGATTTTTAACATCGTTTTTAGGGTTCCGATACCAAAATGGTAAAAAAAAGGAACCCTTATGGTGCCGCTCTGTCTGTCTGTCTGTCCGTCTGTCTGTCACACCTCTATATCTCAGCAACCACTTACGCTATCGAGCTGAAATTTGGAATAGTTTTAGAATATAGTTGCCCAACTTAATTGCACATGAAATTTTTTTGAAAAAAGTATGATTATTAATGTAAAGGGGGCCAAAATAGGGGGGGCCAAATTTCAAATTGTCGCTACTAGGTCGAGTGGGGTATCATATGAAAGGGCTTTACTTGTACATTTTAAAATATATTTTTGTATTTTTTTAAGTTTCTTAGTTTTCAAGTTATGATGAAAAATGTCAAAAAAAATACCATTCCCCCCCCTTATCTCCGAAGTTTGAGTAAGAGAAAATCTGAATTAATTACAGTTGACAGAGGTTTATGTAAACTTTACAGCAAAAATAAAACGATCTTTCTAAGTTGCACAGTTTTTCAGAAATCTGCAAAAAACCTTTACAAACAAATTTAGTTTTGCGGTCCTGAAAATGGACTTTATTGCTTCCAAAAATACTATAGGTATATCGGAACCCTCGGCGCGCGAGTCCGACTCGCACTTGACCGGTTTTTTTTCCTTAATGGTGCGTGTTTTCACCAGAAAACTGTGGTAGTAGCATTTATTAGTCCCATGTCACATATTTCTCACAGAGAAAATTAAAAATTCTACGTTTTGTGGATTTGAAAAAAAATGCATACATTTTAGTATAGAGGTCCTCCCTCGCAAGAAAGTGATACGCTTATGGCTCCCTCCTTAGCAGAAAGAGCTGCTACTTAAACCTCCTTGGTCCAACGTGTCAAGCTTGATGTGCTTTTGACTATACTTGGCCGGTTTTTGTATGTATGATTGGCAAAGAGGTTTTAGCCCACGCTTATAGGTAAGCATTTGACACTTATCAAACCTGAGGCGCTAGCACCGAACTCAATCGTTATCGAATCTCTCTTTTCTTCTAGTATAGAAAAAAATGTAAAAATGTAGGCCAAGTTCTTGTACATAAAACAAGTGCGAGTCGGACTCGCGCACTGAGGGTTCCGTACCACCACATAAACATAATTGTATTAGTTGAAATTTCAGTAAGTTAATGTGCTAGATTTTTTGAGTCCGACACGCGCTTGACCAAATTTTATTATTTGTTGTTATTTTATAGCTTATGCACTATAAACATACCAATTTTCAAGTTCGTAAGTGTTCGAACTAAAACAAAAATCGCCTCAGCGACCATCCAACTTGACCCCTCTCTTATATGAATGTTCTTGAAACGGGAGCTCACCACAATTGGTTACCATTAGTTGTGAGAAAAGTTGTAATATTTAATGATTTTAGACTTTTCCCATTATTTGTACTGTGAGACCTAGCTTCTTGCCAAATTTCATAATTTTAGGTCAACGGGAAGTACCCTGTAGGTTTTGCATTTTTGAATAAATGTATGGAGATGAGGACATAAAATGCCATATCTTTTGATTGCGTCGTTGTAAAAAATTGAAATTCTCAGATCTTGTGTGGTCCATGGATCCTAATATATGGTATCAATTTCAACCTGATACCTTTACCCGTTCGTGAGATAAAGGGTCTTGACAGACAGACAGACGGACAGACAGACAGACGGACAACAAAGTGATCCTATAAGGGTTCCGTTTTTTTCTTTTGAGGTACGGAACCCTAAAAAGAGAGAATCGATAACGATTGAGTTCGGTTCTAGTCCCTCAGATGGTAAGTTACGATGGAGTTGAAGATTTGAAGATGCCTTGAAAAGATCCAACAAATTCGACAATTAATCCAACCAATATTCTCCTCTATTGTCAGTGAACGAAGCTATGAATTCGACTGTAGCGAGTAGTATCTTATGAAAATTGAGAGTAGACAACCTGCAGGGAGGGAGTTCCAATATTTAGCTGTGCGCATTATGAAAGATGAAGCAAATCGCTTCGTGTGAATTCATAATAACATAAGGCTCTACTAAAGAGGTCATCATCATCATGACATTCCATGAAACATCCACTACAGGACAGGGAACTCCTCCTCCAGCTTTTGCTTGAAACAACGTGGAGGGGAAGTACCATAGTCACCACGCTTGTTAGCGTTACGGCTAGCACCATAAACCGTGATTGTTGGTGACCGCAGAATGTAAGATGAAAGATACACAGAAGGTTGCTGCTGCCCATCCTCTGGTTCATTAACCCTTAGTCGCCTCTTACGACACCCACGGGTAGAGATGTGTTGGTAATGTTCTTTGCCGGCACCACACGGGGCCACTTCATTAAAGAGGTCACTTTCTACTTACTTTTAGCTTTTTTTTTCAAAACGGCTGCTCAGCTAAATTAAACTGTGCCTCGTGAAGTTTTCGACATGTCGTAAAGTTTACCTGTAACAATGAAACGTTAAATTCTTAGTTATTTTACACAAAAAGAAAAAAAAACTGATAAACATAAAAAGGTACAACTTAAACAGAAAAGCCCAATCGATTCATCCCTAAACCAGTGAAATTATTATCTATCCCACTAAACTAAAGCACTTGAAGCCGTACCCGGCAGTACCCGGCTCATTTTGCAACCACAATTGACCGGGTCCCGTTCCGTTAGGTTGACCCAGATCCGGGGAATCCCGTTAAATTCGGGACGGTCCCGGACGTACGTGCTACTAACAGCGACGTGTAGGGGTTTTGGAAATCTCAGAACGCAAATTTTGGTGGACTTAAGTGGGTTTGGTATTAGGGAAAATCTAAATTATCAGTAGACCGAGAGGGATAAAGAGCACTGGGTATCTTCTGTTTCGCTCACATTAGAAAGAAAGCAATAAAGTTAGTGTGCCAAGAGTCCCGCATAACAGTTGGATAGGTAGATGAAGTCGTATAATATAATATATATCAATCATATTACATAACGTATTTATATTTTCCTTTGGAACGCATAAAGTAGATATTTTATTCAGTATTTTAGATGGTATTATTAATTTTATACACTATTGGCGATCACAAATTAAAATGAGTTCCTTTCCATGTTTGTCATATAAATATATATTTTTTTTATTAATGGCCGTTTGTATAGGTACTTTGAGGGTTTCTCCACGTCGGCGCTCACGCTCACTTAGGTACTAACTGAAAAACAGCGCTAAGGTTCGTCAGTCGGGTCTTGGCATAATGCTGAGTTAGGGCCTACTATGGGTGTGGTACACAAATAAAAGTTTTTCTTTTTTATTCAATATTTATTGTAATACATATATACGAATAAGAAAGTGTTAGTAGTGTAAGTACTGCATCCATAATAAACGGTTATTCATTCATTCATTCATTCAATAAGTAATATTTAAAAACAAAAACCCGACTGCGTAACAGAAAAGAGCCTAGACAAACCCACCAGCACGTCAGTACAAACACTTAGGATTTTATGGCATGACGTGCAGTTGACCGTAGTATATCACTTTCCTATCACCGCGATAAGGCGCTTTGTACGCTGAAAACCTGCCGCTGCCCCAAAACAGTTTCTGCTGAAAAATATCTGTGGTGAGGCTTTTGTCTTGCAACGAACATTTATGGGCTGCAAAAAGAACATAGTATGTATCTCGTAAGTCTCTCTGTATCGCGGCTCGTAGCCACGTAAAAGTAAAACTCTTTATCTGCCCGTGATTTTCAAAATGGCCGTCGCAGGACGCTCGCGCTCGGCTCGGCCCATTTTAGTGCGGAGTGGACTTGTTACGGACCACGGGTTGAGTTAGGCTAGTGATGCATCAACAAGATTTTTTTTTCGTATTCGAATAGCAATAGAAAAATTCAAATGCTTGGATTTCGACGTATGTATGTAAAAAACTTTGTTAGAAAAAAAGCAACGTTTAATTTATGATACATGAAAACGATGCTGCTTAGCTGCGCCTCAGGCCTCGAACGACATTCTTTTTGGGAATCGGTCACTTTCTCTTCTTAATAAACAATGTGTGCTAAAGTAAGGAATTCGCAGAGCCCGTTTTGACAGCTGTCAAAACGGGCCCTGTAATGTTAGTAATGTTAAGGATTATTTTAGATCAGGGATATTTTAGACTTATAGTTTATGCTACTATTCACACAATTTACATCTCATTACCCTAGCCTCACATTAAGATCCCTGAGAACTTTGTGGCGTAGATAGGGGTTGACTAAGTTCATCCAAACCATGACTGAATTATGATAAAGTGGTAATAATTAACTTGTAAAGCACAATTTTGAGGAACACCAATCTAAACTGTTAATCGAGAAGGAGCTAGAAAAATAACGTTACCTTTTGTGGGCATATGCACAGTTTATGGGAAAACAACTTATTGAGGAGCTGATGCTGGTTCAGGCTTGAGGTAAGCAAACAAGAAATATCAGCTTTGCAAAACCATGGAAACGTAATAACAACAAATCACAGAAAAAGTCTTCAACATTCTTCACCCCTGGGGCTTGAAGGCAGACTTAGCACTGAGCGGCCACGCGTGGGTGGCGCAGCGTGTTTCATGAGGTCCTCACGTCAACAACCCTAACTCGGCCGTCTCCAGGGTACACTGCTTCGATTGTTCCACGAGGCCTGTACCCCCTCTCAGAAGTGGGGTCAACAACATGTAACTCACCGCCAACTTGTAGCTGATTCTCGTCACTGGTAGGACTCAAGGTTCTCGGTAATAAACAAGAAAGATCTAGGCTTCTTTCAGCCTCTAGCCCAAAACAAGTCAGCTAATTTTTACGCCACTGTTTCTTTGAACATAGATTCTTATCACAACTGTTTTTAATAATAAACAAATCAATTACGAATATTCGTAAAAGTCACATCACTAGTTGAAAGCTCGTTTGTGTAATGGAATTGTAAACTCTATTACGTAGGAATAGGGAGGTTGGATGCACGTAATAAGAAATGTAAGAGAATCTCGTTGAAGAAAAACTTGATTTCGAAAAGGTTTCCGAAATAAGTGAGTTTTACCGTAATAGATCCAATGATGATAAAATTTGGGATTTTTAACTTGAATTAGGGGGAAAAACGACTTGTACGAACATAAATTACCCTATTTCTGTAGAAGTCGGGTAAAAATTTAAGCTTTTAATTGCTATACGGTAATGTGACAGCCGGTCAAGTGTGAGTCGGACTCGCGCACCGAGGGTTCCGTACCAGTAAGCCAAAAATACCGTCTGATTTATAGACGCGCAGTCACGCAGAAGTGCATTAAATGCACGCGAGTCCGACACGCATTTCACCAGTTTTTATTATTTGTTGTTATTCTATAGCTTATGCACTATAAACTTGGTATGTTTCACGCTTTTGAATCGCCTAAAAAAACCTGATTATTTTTACCCTCGGTGCTCGAGTCCGACTCGCACTTGGCCGGTTTTTATTATGTTATTTGAAAATCACTACGAATATTTATTAATTGCCATAGTTTTTAGGGTTCCGTACCTCAAAAGAAAAAAACCGGTCAAGTGCGAGTCGGACTCGCGCGCCGAGGGTTCCGATATACCTATAGTATTTTTGGAAGCAATAAAGTCCATTTTCAGGACCGCAAAACTAAATTTGTTTGTAAAGGTTTTTTGCAGATTTCTGAAAAACTGTGCAACTTAGAAAGATCGTTTTATTTTTGCTGTAAAGTTTATATAAACTTCTGTCAACTGTAATTAATTCAGATTTTTCCTTACTCAAACTTCGGAGATAAGGGGGGGGGAATGGTATTTTTCTTGACATTTTTCATCATAACTTTAAAACTAAGAAATTTAAAAAAATACAAAAATATATTTTAAAATGTACAAGTAAAGCCCTTTCATATGATACCCCACTCGACCTAGTAGCGACAATTTGAAATTTGGCCCCCCCTATTTTGGCCCCCTTTATATTAATAATCATACTTTTTTCAAAATTTTTTCTTGTGCAATTAAGTTGGGCAACTATATTCTAAAACTATTCCAAATTTCAGGTTGATAGCATAAGTGGTTGCTGAGATATAGAGGTGTGACAGACAGACGGACAGACAGACAGACAGACAGACAGAGCGGCACCATAAGGGTTCCTTTTTTTTACCATTTTGGTATCGGAACCCTAAAAACGGAACCCTTATAGGATCACTTTGTTGTCCGTCTATCTGTCTGTCTGTCAAGACCCTTTATCTCACGAACGGGTAAAGGTATCAGGTTGAAATTAATACCACATATTAGGATCTATGAACCACACAAGATCTGAAAATTTCAATTTTTTACAACGACGCAATCAAAGGATATGGCGTTTTATGTCCTCATCTCCATACATTTATTCAAAAATGCAAAACCTACAGGGTACTTCCCGTAGACCTAAAATTATGAAATTTGGCAAGAAGCTAGGTCTCACAGTACAAATAATGGGAAAAGTCTAAAATCATTAAATATTACAACTTTTCTCACAACTAATGATAACCAATTGTGGTGAGCTCCCGTTTCAAGAACATTCATATAAGAGAGGGGTCAAGTTGGATGGTCGCTGAGGCGATTTTTGTTTTAGTTCTACTTAAAAACGGGAACACTTACAAACTTGAAATTTGGTATGTTTATAGTGCATAAGCTATAAAATAACAACAAATAATTAAATTTGGTCAAGCGCGTGTCGGACTCAAAAAATCTAGCACATTAACTTACTGAAATTTCAGCTAATACAATTATGTTTATGTGGTGGTCCGGAACCCTCAGTGCGCGAGTCCGACTCGCACTTAGCCGGTTTTTTTTTTAAATTTCAGATGACAATATTATCTTGTTTCATACTTTTTAGAAAAAGGTTGGTCGGGTTCTAGGTTTTTAACTAATTTTTCATCGTCTGATCATGCCCTTTCGGTATTTGCGAACCGGTCCTTTACATTACATCCTGTATACAAAGAACAGTGGTATAATTTCAAAATTTATAACTACAAGAGCAGCAGCAAGCCATCTGCCAATATAACTCAGTAATCCGAGACCTGTGACCCGTCACCCTTAACTTCACCAATTTGAATAACACTAAGTTTAATTGGTTCCTACTATCGAACACTAATAGGTAGCATTATTGAGGCCCTTTGAAACTGTCAGGATAAGTTATAGGAGGCGTAATATGAACAAGCTTTGAAGTCTTGAGAGGCGTGAATAGAGTCGTAAATCTACGAATTTGTAATAATAATCCTACTGTACGAACTCGAACTGATGTCACACTAAAATCTTGATTATCACAAGTTTTCATAATTAATGTATAAAAAAATTGCTGTAGATCATGAAAGAAAGAAAATAATTTATTTGGTAACTTAATATATTAGGTACGTTACAAGCTAAAGTTCAGTACTCTAAAGATGAGTACAAAGTTACCAAAGACCGTTACTTGCATACGAAATGTGAGTTATGTTTTTTTAACAAACTTCTAAGAAAAATTAGTGCTCTGTGGTCCTGCGGTTGTTGCCCTGGGTCTCCTAAAGACAAACTGTGGTACTGGCGTCATGTACTAAAAAATTTTGTCCAGATGAAGATTTTAGATAAACAAAACACAACGAAACACTCATAAGAATTGACAAAACTGGTGTCTTCGTTCAAGTAAAAGTTTTCATGAATGACCAAATTCGACCAATAAGAAAATGACTTATTGTGAAACAGTTAATAGAATTAACACGATATGAATGAAAGTCGTCACTTTTACTTGTTTTAGAAATATAAGAAAACTTAACATGAAATTTAAAATAATGTCAAACTAAAAAGAGAGTCAAAAACTGTATACCATTAAAATTCATTTAATGGTATGTATGTCCAACTCAGATACAAAGATTTTAAAATCACTTGTTACATAACAACATTGCAAAATGGGTGTCGAAATGATGTAGGGAACCCTAATATGTTCAACTGCATCCATTATTATCCCATTCTGTTTAGGTCAACAGATATATTGCAGTTGTAGACACCACGTTAGCTGGCCTCAAGCCAACCCAGAAAGGTGGCGTAGCTCGTGACAAATGACTTAAATCCAAGGTGGGACCGTAAATTTAGAGAATAAGAAATAGTTCGAAACGTCTACGAGGGGGATATATCTTGTCTTGACTTGCTGAGAGCAGTATATTTCCTTAATCCCGTATATGTGACCTAGTTCAGATTTCCAGTATCTGCACTGAACAGAGATGACGCAATACAGATAAGGTTAGTTGTATTTGAAAAGCAATACTAGGAACATAACCTGATAGAAGATAAATGATATTTTCGCATCAACCTTTGTGTATAAGTCTTTTTAGATGGCAAAAACACAAACAACAAATTAATTTATTACGGAACTTTTACAAATCTGTCGTCGTTTCTTGCATAGTACCAAATATACAAGTGGAAATAAAATGACATCAAAGCATTGGTCCTTTGAAGGGTTAATAAGTCTGGTCAAAGCTGAAGGGCGAATTAGAAAAAAACCACCAGAGCTCGTTCGGTCGTCGACCCTAACAGGTCCACAGAGCAACGATAGGGCCACTCAGCCTAGTCCAGGGAAATTATTATTTGACCTGGAAGTAATTAAGTATGGCTGTTTTATCTCGGATCCTTGTTAAACAACTAATCTCTCCTATAAATGTATAATTATTAAAATCGTATGACCTCGAGAACATATATTTTTATTTTTTATTTATACTAAAATGCTAATGCAATCAATCGATTAGCATTTTTAATAGAACTATAATCATAGGTAGTTTACTTAAAAATTAAAATGTTTTCCCATTGAAATTGCTGAAATTCGGAGTTTCAGTAAGGTAATAAGTTAACTCGATATTGCACTTAAAGGATAATATATAATGGAAGTAAGTTTAATGTTTTACTTCTTAAATATTATTTTAAATACATTTTATACAAAATTAAAATGTCAACTGTAATGATAAACTTTTATTTTGAATTTTTCGGTTTAAAATGTATTTTTCGTCATCTTCCCTATATATTTTTTCTTTAATACTATTTTACATAAAGGTATGTATTTATACTTAATTTTGTCAATAATAATAAAAAAGTCACATTTATATTTACTTCAAACCCACTCATATAAAAGTTTCTAAATACCCTGGAGAGCGCAGGGCAACACACATGGACTTCAAAGCTCTGTGATACAGGTCCCTTAAAGGGTTAAGCCACGATCACACCTAACTGAATTCAAAGACTAATTCGGCATACATTGCTCGTTGAAGTAAGGATATTGCAATAAACATAACCAAGCCTCCCAGCAATGTATGCCGAATTAGTCTTTGAATTCGACTAGGTGTGATCGTGGCTTTAACACTTGTCAGAGCTGGAGGGCGGTATAAAGACAGACACCAATACATGATCGGTCGTCGACCTTAAAAAAAATAGAGAAAGTTTAAAATACACCCACCAGGTCATTGACAGTCCCAGGTGTAACGAATCTACGATCAATAGCGCTACAAGGTCAAACGTGGTTAAAACCTGCTACATACGTAACAGCAAGTTTGACAAGCCTGTATGAACAATGGTTTTAGACAAGCCTTATTGATCTTTTGTGAGAAGGTTTTGTGCAATGCGCAAATTATATAAATATATAACCATCTGCCTAAGTATATACGAGACCTTCAAGAGAACAAATTTAAAACTACATTAAAAGATTTATTAATTAAAAAAGCGTACTATAATATCAACGAATACCTATGTGACAAATTTAATAATGAAATTGATTAATGATTAATTGTAAGTTTATAATAATTTAATTTCAATTTAATTTGAAATAATAATAATAAAAAACAAAATAATAATAATTTTATTTCGATTTGTGCGCGAAATAGGCCGTCGGCTCCGACAAAAGCAATGTGACCCCCGCTCCGAGTCGTTCCTGGTGCAAAGGCTGTCCATAGCCATACAACGTGGTAATACCGCGAGCATTATGCGCACTTTTGCACCAGGAACGTCAAGGGGCGGTTTGTTTGACTAACAAATACATTTTTGTATTTTAATTATAACTTGTTTAAGATTAAGACTTAATTGTTATTTAATTTTAAAAATTTAATTTATGATAATAATTTAATTTTAATTTAATAATGTTATAAATGCCATGTGTGCCTCATAGAGGTGGATTGTAAACTAGTTTAAAGTATACAATCTGTAAATGGTAAATAAATGAATGAATGAATTTTGTGTCTCTGCAAGCAATAATTAATGTTAAGACGATTAAGCATGTTTGCTCAAGAACCTTGTTAAGTGTGCACGATAAGCATACTTAACAAGCTTCTTAACAGTTTTGCTTAAGTGGCGCCCAACATGGGACTTCAGATACTTTGCTTTTACAATAATACCATACAGGCGGTCAGCATGCTTCTCCAACTTTTTTTTCAGATCGGTTTATTAAGCAAGCACTTTCGTATCACCTTAAATGTTATACAAACTGTATACAAACACCTAAATCCGACTCGTATTGGCTTTGTTCATTTTCTTGTTTGTTTAGGATTACCGGTTTGTATCTGGATTCAATTTTATTCGACGGTAGCTGAAAAATGCTTTCACGTGCCTTTAAGGCAAAGCCTACAGTCGGTATCATTTCGGTAGAAACGTTATAACCATCAGCGGGTATCTAGTTGCTATGTAGTATTTGTACTTCTGTCACAGAATAAAGTAATAGTACTACCATACAGAACGGACACTCTCCGCCCCCTTGCAATCCACCCCGCACCCCCGCGCGCACCCGCCCGCGAGATTCTAGTGGTCCTTCTGAGGGTCTTTTGTACTGAATATGCGAGCCTACACGACCTTACAATTTAAAATTCGTGTTCGTTGTAATGTAGTGTCCGGGGTATGCTTTTGTTGTGTTTATCCTTTTTTGTTACAGTCAAACACATGTTAGTATAAAAACATTGCCGCTTATATTACGAAAACACACGATCGCAGATAATTGCTGCTGCTCTGCCAGTACGAAGAATGAATATGCCAGTGACGTTTCCGGAAACATTTCGACTATAGTTCTTGTAGCAAGCAACGCGCATTTGTCGTCTAGTATAAACGAATATCACAGACAGATGAAAGGGTGACCACTTATAATCATACGATTTATCTGCTCACTTATTTATAAAAAACAAAACAAAGCCCAGACTTTGAATTATTCATCGCATCTAAAGACATATCGATTCCATAACTCCTTGAGAAGGGGTCTTCATGAATAATTACCCGCTCATCAGCTCGCCAGGTTTACATAGGAACTGCTAACAAAGCTCCCAGCGAAGGGATTCTAACGTTACACAGGGATCCTGGCAAATATAGCGGGTCTACGAAATAATTTCGAGGGAAATTAAGGTCACCTTCCACAAGGCCGGGAAGTCTAGCCGAGAAATCGTTCTCGCTTTAATTTCACGCAAGAGAAGGAAAACAAGACTGCGAGGAACCGTTTGTAGCATATTTGCGGGGTTTTGCGGCGAGCGTGTGGATAGGCCTGAAGAAAATTTCCACCAAAGGATGACCAGTAACATCCATCTGCCTATTAAGCTAGGGGCTAGGGTTTTTTGTAAAAGATTAGGGCCCCGTCACATGGATTGCATTTGTGCAGTCAATAAACTCATGTAATACCTCGGCAACCGAGCTTCGCTCTTAATAGCCACCTCTGGGCAAGCTATGCTACCCGCCACCAGATGGCGTTGTAGGTTTCTTTTTAAAACGCGGTATTAAAAAAATGCCTAAAAACACGGGGAAAACGAATTTTCCCAGAGATTTATCGTCCCCGAAAACCCCAATATGAGGGAGAACCGGTACGTCAAGAAAGCCTATGAGGGTCAACCGTCAGGAAGCCATGCGGTTGGCCGCCCGAGGTATCGGTTGACCGCCCGTGGTATCGGTTGTCTGCCCAAGGTATATGGTTGATGCAGACTCACGCGAGCTACTGGGAGGCTGTGGCACAAGATCGGGACCAGCGGCGGATGTGGCGGATTCCCGTATATCCCGGAGGCCAAGATTTACTTTGGGTCGTTGCGCCAGAGGAGTAAGTATAAACCTTCAGCCAAACCTTATTTAGAAAAGCAAATTCTTTTCATGTACACATCACGTCTCGTCCATCCTTCATCCTTAGATATATTTTATGAATCGAGTGATACAGCATAAGCTTGCTCATAAATTCATGTCACACTAGAGGTATTTCAAAGCCTAGAAATTCATATATTATGTCGACGTGTGAGTGTTTATTTATTCACAAGAGGAACGCTCAAAAATTCCTACCAAGGCCATTATTACGGCTATAAAGTTTTATAACAACACATATTTGCTTGGCATTCGCGATTTGTGGGTTCATTCCGGAAATTACATTTGTGTTTTCGAGTGGAATGAATGAAAGAAATAAATCAGACACACCTGTGTTATTCTTTTTAAATATATTCGTTCCAAACATAAGGGGAAACAATTTTAGTTCATACAGAATAGAGTACGCGACTGAGTAGTGCGGACGAAACGTATCAAATCAAATATAGTTTTGTCATTGTTGGATATTAAAATCTCTTAATGACGTCAGCTACATTACATCGCTTCACGAACAAACTGGCGCTAATTAAAAAAAAAGCGAATAAAAATGTTTGAATGTACAGGGTTGATACAATAAACATTTTTTTTTAATATTAATTGTCCAACATGCGATCGGTCTTCGACCATAAGCAGTTAATTTTGATATTGTGATGGCGTTTTAGGCGTCTCGTTTGCAATGGCTTACTTAGACAATGAGCAAGTCTGTTTTGGTGGTGAGTTAATTTGCTCTTATAGGCCTTCGTTATTGTGTTTATTTCCTCTTTTACAGTTGGGATTTTCAAGTAGTTATGGATTTCATCCATTCTCGTGAACCATGGAGCTTCCACTACGAGTATAGCCTTAAGTACTCTATTTTGAAATCTTTGCAGTATCTCAGTATTGGATGTTTTAGCCGTTCCCCAGAGCTGAATGCCATAGGTCCATATAGGTTTTAGGACATAAGTCAATTTAATTTTGAATTAGCCTGTTAGAACTGTAGCCTAATAACATGGATTTTTCTCTTCTAGATAATCCGATATTTTCTAATAACCTTTCTTATACAATTTTTGCTTGATAGCAGCTTGAATTTATCTAACGGTAAACTTTCAATATTAGTGGGTATCTTATTATAGAAGCGTATACATTGACCTTTATAAGTTTTACTAATTTCTAACTGTCTAATTTTGTATGACGCTCCTGAGCTGTTGCGTACCTACTAAGTTTTTCTTTATTTTATGTCTCGTGATAAAAAAACGACAGCTTGACAGATTTTTTTCTTTTCTGGGTACCACGTTTTTCTACTAAGACATACCGTGCGCATTTTTTTGCGCGTATGTTTATATGTGTGTGACTCAAGGTAAAACAGCTATAGACATTTTCTGTGCTTTTCGGAGACACACTCGGGCAGTTAAGTTGTGTATTCCTTTGTCTAGCTCTAAGATTTAAGGGCTAAGGTGGAGTGAGGTGAGGTGATTTGTATACTCCATTTTTTATTCAAT
Source organism: Athrips mouffetella (assembly GCA_947532105.1). Lineage (NCBI taxonomy): Eukaryota > Metazoa > Arthropoda > Insecta > Lepidoptera > Gelechiidae > Athrips > Athrips mouffetella. The sequence goes on along the minus strand of OX383981.1, from coordinate 13,383,349 downwards.
CAAACAATCCAATATTGCGGACAAATTCCAACCTAATTTTGGAGATGTGTGTATCATTTCGGGTCGTTGCGCCAGAGGAGTAAGCAAGTGCGACTAGGGTGACAAGAAAAGTAAGAAAAACGTTTCAATGTTCAAAATAAACTTTTGCTACGCACGAACGCATTGTGGAATCAGCTTCTTGTGCAGGTATTACCGGATGTAGCTTTCAAGAAACCATAGAAAAAACGAACCTACAAATATTTTTAAGGCCACCGCACCTGTGATCCCCCTGGAGTTGCAGGTGTCCTTACGCGATGGTGAACACTTACCATCAGGTGACCCGCCTGCTCGTCTGCCTCCCTCTTTTATAAAAAAAATTGACTATAAAAGCCAACTCATTTAATTTGTAAGTTATCAACGAGATACTAAGAGTAATTCTGTGATAGTATGTGGAAATGGGAATATTCCTGGTGTCTAATATAAATTCACACAAGGTCCTGAATTTCCCCGAATTCGTTCTGGATTCTCGTCAGCATGTACGTGCTTATTTATGCGGGTATTTCTAAATTGTTTCTGTACATTAACGACAACGCTACTGTAAATGAAACTTACGTTACAAACTTGGAGGTATAAAATTAATTTTTAGCTACAATCTGGCACCCAACAAGAAACCATAGAAAGTTGACTTTTTGGCGGGAACACGTCGTGGGGGTTTGCCTGCTCAATTGAAATTCTATTGAAATTTTAGTTTTTTGTGCATTTAGTTATTTAGTGGATAATAAAGATAGTGTGTTATTTTATGCGCAGCTGATGAAGATTTTAAGTGATCTCGCGTTTTAGCCTCGTTTGTGTTGTCTCAAAAAGTCACGGACATTTTCCTTCGTAAGGGCGCTTGTCCATTGACGCGGAGCGAGCTGGCGGAGCGAAATATTAACCAATAGGATTTTATAAAAACTCCGCTCCGCAATCGCTTCGCCATCCTATTGGTCAATATTTCCTCGTTTCTCCGCTCCGCCAGCTCGCTCCGCGTCAATGGACAGGACCCTTAAGTTCACTATCGCTTTACGAGAGGAGCAAAAAGAAAGACAGAAAGAAAGTACACTGTTTATGCTGATAGTCTAGTAGCTAAAGCCTGTAATAATTGACAAAAAAAAACATAGAAGGCTGTTTAATTTTTTTTACAAGGCTTTCAAAAAATTTTGTATTCAAATTTCAAAAACATTTTACAAAAAATATCGTCCTTTCTATCATTGTTTTGACAGAATCAGTATGAGAGATTAAAACATTTTATTTCTTTTAGGAAATCTTAGAAAATATTATTTTATAAAACAACAGTCATTGAAAAGTTAAAGCAAATACACCTTTAAACTACATCAAAACTAACAATAGGTATATAAGGTCCTAATGAAATAGTGAACGTAATTTTAGTATGTTACTCAGACCATGAAGCTGAACAACTTTCCAAAAAGTTCGAAATACGAAAAGAAAATTTTACCTCTCATATAAACTGCATCAGCTGATAGGTCATTTTGCATGGGAGGTGAAATTTGTATTTTCATACTTCGACCCATGTTCCTTCGGGAAAGTTGTTCAGTTTCATGGTCTAAGTAACATGCTAAAATTATGTTCAGTATTTCAGTAGTACCCTATGTAGGTGTACTCCGTTAATACGCCTTTTCAGATGCCAATGTAAAGAGTGAAATACAAAGCAAGTTAGCTTCTCATGTGCGACATCTTTGAAGATACAGACGTCTCATCAGGATTGCCATGGTAACCTACGTTATTTCCTTTGACTACCCACTTTGAATTTGTACTTGTGAGACGTAATAAAAGCTTTGTAACTGTCTATTGAGGATTTGACTTCATTACTACATCCCATATTAGCGTTGTGTCCTTGTGTTGCCAACTACGCGTTATATTCTCCCATCTCTTTTCGTGGGTGTCGTTAAAGGCAACCTAGAGATCTTAGACGGCTAATGACGGTTGTACATTGTGCCGGCCGCAATAACAACTCGGGTGACTATGGTACATCCCCTAAGCCGCAATGTTAACAACTTAGGTAACTATGGTACATCCACTAAGCCGCAATGTTAACAACTCGGGTGACTATGGTACATCCCCTAATCCGCAATGTTAACAGCTCAGATGACTATGGTACTGCCCCTAAGCCGCAATGTTAACAGCTCAGATGACTATGGTACTGCCCCTAAAGCCGCAATGTTAACAACTCAGGTGACTTTGGTACATCCCCTAAGCCGCAATGTTAACAGCTCAGATGACTATGGTACTGCCCCTAAGCCGCAATGTTAACAACTTAGGTAACTATGGTACATCCCCTAAGCCGCAATGTTAACAACTCAGGTGACTATGGTACATCCCTTAATCCGCAATGTTAACAGCTCAGATGACTATGGTAATGCCCCTAAGCCGCAATGTTAACAACTTAGGTGACTATGGTACATCCCTTGATTAGCAATTTTAACAGCTTAGGTGACTATGATACATCCCCTAAGCCGCAATGTTAACAGCTTAGGTGACTATGGTTTATCCTCTAAGCGGCAACGTTAACAGCTTAGGTGACTATGGTTCATCCTCTAAGCCGCAATGTTAACAGCTTAGGTGACTATGTTACATCCTCTAAGCCGCAATGTTAACAGCTTAGGTGACTATGTTACATCCCCTAAGCTCAATGTTACCAATTATAGTACATTTTATTTTTTATTTCGTTTTTTAAGCCCTAAAAGGGGAAGAGTGGCGTTTGCCCTGTCGTTGGACAGAAACCGCATGTGCGCCTTTTGTGCGTGAGTATTAAGGTAGGCGTATGCTAAAACGCAGTAAGCAACGCAGTAAGAATTAATATACAAATATTGCTCGTTTATATAAAACTATTTGTAATCGCATCTCGCTCTCCCAGATACTATCCTCCTGATATAAGTTGAGAATGTTAGTCATTCGTAACAATGTTTATATTGATTAAGTATTAAAACTTAACCAAGTTTGCTTAGGAGGACGGTCCTTTCAACAAGATTATAGAAACATCACAAACATCCTGCGCTATCTAACAAGAACACAAGGATTTAAGCGATAAAGTTTTGTGACATAAAAATATAAAACAAGTAATTTAGTTATTCAACATGATTTCCGATATGAGGATGGAGGAAGATCGCACAGTCAAGAGAAGAAGAAAAGAGAAAGGCGAGGGCCTTAGCCGACCGTCCTACGAGAAAACAACCAGGTCGAATGTCCCAGGTACCGCTGAAGTGCAAAAGGACGTACGCGGTACAAAGACCTGATTGGCGTGGTACGAGTAAAAAGGGACGACTGGCGGCTTTTGCTGTCGGATACCAAGATCCTCTATTGATCCATGAGTATTTTACTCATATACAGAGCGAAACGAAGGAGTGTGAATCTGCTCATGAAAGTGCACAACTCATAGGTCATAGAACAAAATCGATTTAGGAACTGCATCAGATAGCGCATTGTATGTAGGGTGACTTTTAATCAGTTCTTGATATAAAAAGATATGCATGTACTCATGATACTGAACAACTTTCCCCAAGGAACATAGGTCGAAAAACGAAAATCAAGTTTTGACCTCCCATAGAAACTGCATCAGTTGATAGCGCATTTTGTATGGGAGGTCAAATTTGGTTTTTCGTATTTCGATCTATGTTCCTTGGGAAAAGATGTTCAGTATCGTGAGTATATGCATATCTTTTGCTATCAAGAACTAATTAAAAGTCACCCTATATAAGAGGTTAAATTTGTTTTTTCGTTTTTCGACCTATGTTCCTCGGGAAAAGTTGTTCAGTTTCATGGGCAGATTAACTCCCTTCAGTATTATCACACCTTACTTACCCACTCATAGAATGACAAGGATCTGTCTGTTGGTAGTAGATAAAATTGGAACTAACGCCACGCCTGTGACACTCCGCACTCTAGGTATGCAACGCGGCGCTAGAAGTCGACTGGGTGAGGTAGTCGATTTAACTTTTCTTTATGTCATCTAAAGCTTATGCCGGCAAAATAGGTAAGTAGGTATTTGCATGTTTGATTGAACAATATTACATACCTACTTGCATCTCGCTCAGTATCTCATAAAGTGACAAAATCATCGCTTTAGCCCACCTGTCCGCAATCACCCGCGATTTAAAAACGTGTCCTAAGCGGTGCACTGCAAGTAAGGTTGAAATTTGTGGGCACCTCGCCTGGAAGTGTCGGATCTGTAAACGTTAGTTTACTATTATTTAATCTGTGCTAACGCTGTTGCCCTGGGAATTGATATTTTACGAGCAAAATATATGACAGCACCGCCCTCCGGTTAACATTATTCAACTGCTTATAAATAAATCCTTCATTATCGCAAAAGCCAAGCTAGCATATAAGGTAATCCGCCGGATTTAAGAGGTCACTTCCACCGTACCGCTTTCACAATTATGAGTTGCCATTTAAATTCAAAAGCTAATTGAGTCGAAAACACCCTTGTTGGAAATCGGTCACTTTCTCTTCTCGATGGACATTGAACGATGTACTACATATATTAATTATTGACTTAAAACTTACACTACGTAATTTGGCGCTCAGTATGGGACCAAATGTAATCATCAAACGAAATCATAAGAACAAAGAACTATGTTTTAATACAAAGAAAAACCCTTACTCAAATTTTATAATTAGTACCTGGTCGACCGAGCTTCGCTCTCTAATAGCCGCCTTATCATTAAAATATCATCGGGTGAGCAAGCTATGCTACCTGCCGTAAGATGGCGCTGTAGGTTGCTGTCTAAAATCAAAATCGTTAGAGCCGTTTTGGAGAAACCAATACAAATATATTTACAAATATGGGTGATAATTTGATTGCGTGCCATAGCTCAGGGGCGGGATCAGTATCAGTAACTGAACAACTTTTCCCAAGGAACATAAGTCGAAATACGAATATAAATTTTTGACCTCCCATAGAAACTGCATCAGCTGATAGCGCATTTTGTATGGAAGGTCAAATTTGGTTTATCGTATTTCGACTTATTATAGATGTTCCTTAGGAATAGTTGTTCAGTTACTGATACTGATCCCGCCCCTGAGCTATGGCACGCAATCAAATCAACACCCTGTAAACAAATATTGCTCATTTAATAATATAGCTGGGTATGGCAGAAAAAGCATGAAAGTAGAATTAATGCAGTAGAAATGAGAGCGATGAGGAGTATGATTGGTGTGAAATTGAGTGACAGGATTAGAAATAGTGTGACAAGAGAACGTTGTGGCGTGAAAGAAGACGTAGTGACTAAAATTGAGACAGGGATGCTGAGATGGTTTGGTCATGTAGAGAGGATGAATGAAGGAAGATTGACGAAAGAGATCTACAAGGCGAGAGTGAATGGAAACGTTGGAAGGGGAAGGCCTCGGCGAACGTACCAGGACCAAATTCAGGACGTTCTGAATAAAGGCCAGGTTAAAAGTACCCTAAACCGACGAGCATGTATGAAAGGATTGATGAAAGTTCAGGAAGCAAGAGAAGTATGTCAAGATCGTAGCAGGTGGAGAACTGTGGTCTCTGCCTACCCCGACGGGAACAAGGCGTGATGTTATGTATGTATGTATGTATTAATAATATAGGATTATTATTAATATTCCATCCAACTAATAATTGGTTCCTACTTCCACCCACTCTACCTACAATTTCACGCTCGAACGTAATTCTTTAAAAAAATATTTTTCGAAATTTGTTTTTAGAATTGGAACGCTGAGTAATCCTCTTTCATACACAGAGTAGCGACATAATACAAATACGGCCAATCAAAGCGGATGAAAAAGAATTATTAATTGGCGCCCGTAATGGGACTTTGAAAAATGAAAGTAAGTCAATCCGGCTTTATGTATGACAACCGAAGTAATACTATACTATGAAACGAGCAATATTTGTATATATATATATATATATGTGTTTGTAATCTGTTTCTCGAAAACGGCTCTAACGATTTCGATGAAATTTAGTATACAGGGGTTTTTGGGGGCAAAAAATCGATCTAGCTAGGTCTCATGTCTGGGAAAATTCGTTTTCACCGTCTTTTTTAATATTTTTAGTGCGTTCAAGAAACTTACAGCGCCATCTGTTGTTGAGTAGCATAGCTTGCTTACCCGATTATATTTAAATCATACAGACCATAGCTCGGTCGCCCAGGTACTAATGGCTCTAAGAGCCACCGCACACTAGCGATTTTTAGTTCGCCGACAGTTTAGTCGCAATCGTACTTTACTCGTATATAGACAAATCGATCGACAAATGCGCGCACTACCATAGGGGTACATACTGATTCCCAGAACGATCAAACTATCGGCCACCGCGCACTAGCGATTTTTTAGTTGGCCGATAGTTTGATCGTTCTGGGAATCAGTATGGAACCCTATGGTAGTGCGAGCATTTGTCGATTTAAAGTTGGCGATTTGTCTATGGAGAACGATTGCGACTAAACTGTCGGCCAACTAAAAAATCGCTAGTGCGCGGTGGCTCTAACATGCTTTGATTGATGTTAGTATGTCAACCACGGTGTGTGTGTGTGTGTGTGGTATCGACCACTCATGTGTACTACTAGCTGGTGCCCGCGACTTCGTCTGCGCAGGATAAATTGTAGCCTATGTGTTATTCTGATGTATAAGCTATATATAAAATCCATTCAGTAGTTTTTACGTTTAACAGTAACACACATCCATCCATCCATTCTTACAAACTTTCGCGTTTATAATATTAGTAGGATAGTAGGATACTCCTTACTGGATTATTGCTTGTTAAGTGGTAGTACCTGGGTGACCGAGCTTTGCTCTGCAATAATAGATGGCGCTGTAAGTTTTCTAGGAGGCGCTATTTTCAGTTAATGTTCCAAAAATGGAGAAAACGAATTTTCCCAGACATAAGACCTAGCTGGATCGATTTATCGCCTCCAAAAACACTAGTATCGTAAATTTAATCGAAATCATCAGAGCCGTCTTGAAGAAACCGATTACAAATATATAAAAATATTGCCCGTTTAGTCACCATGCACCGCGCTTGTTGGTGACCGCAGATTGTAAGATAATAAGATACACAGAAGGATGCTGCTGCCCATCCTCTGGTTCATTAACCCTTAGTCGCCTCTTACGACACCCACGGGTAGAGACGGGTTGGTATTATTCTTTGCCGTCATCACACGGGCAAGATAACTATAACAAGACAAGTACGTGCGCGACCCTCTCCCTACGACGATGCCCATTGACCACACTCGCCAATGTAGTGTTATTGTAATCTCCAGTTCCTTTCAATGTTGTAAGAAATTCTATTCAAAATTAGAACGCTCAAACCTAATCCTCTTTCATACAGAGAGTAATGACAACGTACAGTCAACAGCACGTCAGTGGACACATTTGTAACTCTATTACCATGAAATAAAGCCCAAAGTGTGTCTACTGACGCGCTGTTGTGTGTACAAACAGGGCCAAGCAAAGCGGATGAAAAGAATCATTAATTGGCACTCAAACTGTGACTCGGATAAATTGAAACATATCAATCTGGATATTATTTATGATACCGGAATATCGATAGACTATTGAGATATTTTATACCAATAAACATGCTTAGATGTGTTACTCATAAGTTATAACCCAGTCATTCAGTAAAAGGCGACTAACAATACACCTGCGGAAAATCCGCGTCGGAACAATCCGCGATGGATCTTTCCGTCAAGTATGACCTAGAGCGGAATTTCCGTATCGGAACTTACCGCTAGGTCTATTTAACTGTGACTAGACTAGTTGTGTTGTGATATTTACTCTGTGTTCGCGACTCATTCCAACGCAACTTGACGGAATGATCCGCCGCGGATTGGTCCGATGCGGAACTTTTTGCAACTAGCTAGACCGATTTAGAGTTAGGTTTTTAAAACAAATTTGTATACATACGTTTAATTCCAAATACGCAAAACCTCTCGAGTGGTAGGCCCACCCATGTAACCAAACGACTTTTGTTCTACAACTTTAGGAAAAATCTAATCCGGTTAATTTGTATGGAGAACCAATATTTTTATTTTTATTTTCAATAGTTGTAAAACAAAACTGGTTCATTTTGATGGGTAAAACTTCCCTACAGACAGACGGATAAACAGACAGACGGAGTCGCACCATTAATGAGGGAAGAATGATGATATTACTTACTTATGCTATCTCAGCGACCCGAAGAGGATCTTGGCCTCCGACACTAAGAGCCGCCATTCTTCTCTTTTGTGTACAGCTTGTTGCCAGTCGGCTATTTGAAGCTCCAACAGATCTTTCTTGACTTGGTCGATCCAACGATACCTAGGACGTCCGACGGGGCGTCTACCAGTCGGACGTCCAAGATACGCTCTTTTGACCGCACGATCCTCCCCATCCTTTCCACATGGCCAAACCAGCGGAGTCAGGCTGACTTGGTCTCCTCAATGATGTTAGGCTCGGCTATAAGGTCTTCTATCTCCTGGTTCTTCCTAACCCTCCATGTTCCGTCTTCTCTCATTGCTGGTCCTAGAATTTTCCGTAGAATTTTCCTCTCTGCTACTAAAAGTTTGTCTTCCTCCTTCAGCGTGAGTGTCCACGCTTCGCATCCATACATCAAGATTGGCCTGATGACGGTTTTATAGACCCGAATCTTGGTTCTTCTGCTGATAAGCTTGGACACGAGAATTTTGTGAAGGGCTGCTGAACATCTTAGTGCGCTTTGGATTCGGATATCAATCTCCTCGTGCCTTTGGATGATATTAGCGGAACAAATTAATTGATTACCAAAAGTTTAAGATTTTGGTAGTCTTTGACTCTCTTCACAACCTCAAGATATGCGATTATGAAGTTTAAGGCGACGCAGCCGCAGTCAACACTTCACAAAAGCGAAGTCGTAGGGCACAACTAGTTATGTATAAGGAAAAAGATGTGGCAAATTTACTAGGCTTTAATTCGTCTCTGAAAGCCTTGTTTCTAAGACGCACCGTTTTCAAGTTACTAGCGAAAGTCCTAAAAAAGGACCTTTCTCGACCAGTCCTGCGAGTAGCCCTGACAATAATCGAGAGGAATTTATTTGAGGTTGTGAAGAGAGTCAAAGACTACCCAAAGCTAAAACTTTTGGTAATCAATTAATTTGTTCCGCTTATTCCCCTTATATGGCTCAATCTTCCTGGGATACATAAGGGTTTCATTTATAGTATTTTGGTAAAGAACCTTATAAAGATACTTACTCCGCCAAGAATACCAACGGACTTGCACCAAAAGGGTTCTATTTTTACTATTTTGGTACAGAACTCCAAAAAGATACTTATTCCGCCAAGAAATGCCTACGGAGTTGCACCAAAAGGGTTCCATTTTTACCATTTTGGTACAGAACCCTAAAAAGATACGTATTCCGCCAATGAATGCCTAATTCCACTAACTCAACACACGAAGATTCAGGCAAGTTGTAAAAACGTGATCATAGCATAGCATTGGAATTACGAAAACGTGATAAACCCTTGAAGATCCAATAAGAATTAGGCAGAAAATGGCCTCGAAGTCCCTCTCAAACTTCTTTACGAATCCCTGATTATACGAACAAAAACAGTATTATTCCTAACAAAACGTCTGCTTCTTTTGTTTGTTTATCTTTACGGGCAGATGCTTCGTTAATACCGGGTGTTACGGCTGAATGAGTTGGTAATACCAGCGGTGAGATATAAAGGGCAAATTTCGAGTTTGAGCGCCTTTGAATAAGAAATTTTCCACTAAGGCTAAGACTGTCAATCACAACGTAAGACCGTAGACAGATACGATTCTGTGCTTTTGATAACAAAATTTTAAATTGAGAAGGTAAAATAAAAATAAAGAAATCATTATCGAAACATAAAAGAATATCCAAGCAAACGCCTATCATCATAGACCTTAAACCGTTTATCTCAGACGCATATTCTGCTGAACAAACTATATTTTCACGTCTGAATAACCCTATTCAAGAGCGACAATTCCTGCCATAAACTCTGCAAGTTTATTACCCAATCAAATCAATGCAATGGAATCAAATATGTTTCTTCGTGCCTTCGATCATATATTTTAATAGATGCATTGGCAAAAACGGAATAAAGGCAATGATGAGTCAGGTTGTTCAGTCTATTGTATTGCGTCTTCTTTGCTCTCTGGGAGGTTAAATGGCTTTCACTATACCTTATCATGACTTTCCATGAAACGTCTACTATACTGCGTGCAAAATAACTCCATCTGTGACCGTTAATGCGCAGAAGACAAAAAATTAGTCACGGGGGTGAGCGCGGCTCCCCCCAGGGGGCGAGCGAATCGTTCATTGGCTCTCCGCCTGTCACCCATGCGCAGAAAATAACCGTCATAGACAGACTTATCCTGAACGCGCTGTACAAGACAGGGAACTCCCTCCAAGATTCCAGCTTTTGCTGAAACAATGTGGAGGGGAAGTACCATAGTCACCACGTTTGTTAGCGTTACGGCTGGCACCAAAGAATATGGACTCCTTGCTCCGCTTATATTTCTATGGATGGCACCATGGACCGCGGTTGTTGATGACCGCAGAATGTAAGATGATAAGATACACAGAAAGATGCTGCTGCCCATCCTCTGGTTCATTAACCCTTAGTCGCCTCTTACGACACCCACGGGTTGGTACCATTCTTTGCTGGCACCACATGGAGAACTCTACCTATATAAACCTAAATATGTCCTCCTCGAATTCCCTAAGCGTCCTACGAGGTAGGCCACCAAATAAGACAGCAAAACGCGTTGCCATCCTGAGAACTAAGATGGTATGTCTCATGTGCCAGTAATTTCACCGGCTCCCTGACCCTTCGAGCCGAAACATGGCAGAAAAAGGCAAGGGGGTGGTACTTCCGCAGACGGACTTTGCACTTAAGCCCACTTTCAAAAGAGGCTATGGTTTTAGGTGTTGGGAGCAATGACCTTTTCAAGCCGGCTAATATACCAAATACTACGAACTGAAGTCACAGGGTCGCACACGTCGTCTGTCTTCAAAATAAATCTTATTTTCACAAATTGACAAATTTTAACCTTAATTCTGAAAAACTTCTCACCATAATCCCAAGGCAGGAATACATTAAATATTACGAACTTCTATGGAAGCTAATGGCAACGTGGGCTGTAATCGAATTTGAACCTTATCTTAACGACATACATTTTAAATTACCATTAGCCTCTGTCAGCCAGCTGAGGATAAATTGTTTATTTCTATAAAGTTTATTTGGAGAGGAAAGAAAGTTTATAGGAGAGAGCGGAAGGAAATTTTGGTGTCAATAATTGAATTGAAACTTCATCAAGGGTTTTACAAATGAATAGCGCTCTCATTCTACAGGGCGTAAGGGACGGTGTGAAAAACTTTTCCAAAGAAACATTTTTGGGAAATGAAAAATAAATGACCTCTCTATACAAACTGTTCGATCCGAGTAAGCAATTTGTATGCAGAGATATATATATTTTTTTCATATGAAAAATATTTCTTTGATAAAGTTGTTCAGTTTCGTTGACTGGACACGCCCTTTTAGTTTTACGTCCCTTACACCCTTTATATTGAGGTTATAAATCTTGTATTAGCTACAAAAAAGTATCTAAAACATGAACAAACAGCAACTCTCTAAACTGATCATTGAAAAAAAAAACAGAGAGAAAGACATTATAAGTAATCGCTCAAAACGTTACTTCGAAGGTTTGTGACAAAATCAGGAAAAAAATGGAGCCTAGCCTACAACAATCCGACAATGAGGATATATTTGTCCTTATTTGCGACGACGTAATAACCGTTCTTTTGAATCAAAACTATTATTATGGTACGTACAGTCAAGAGCACATCAAGCTTGAAACCTTGGACTTTGTACCGTTCTTATTTCAATAGACGTACGGGCTAGAGTAGCACTGCGAGTATCAAGCTTGACCTGTCGTTGACTGTACTATCGCCGCCAGTCCCATCTGACCACCGTAAAGGTTATACATGGTTATTTTTAAAATTTTCAACTTCCCATACAAAATGGGTTGGTCACGTGACCACTATAGAAAACTTTTTGTGCGTTGTCAGCAAAGTCGTGAAACAAAATTTGTTGCTTTTGACCTCACTAATAAGTGGGCAAAAGGAAAGTAGGTCCAAAAAAATAACCTAGTATTAATTAACAATCGAAAAGTAAAAGCGCCATCTAATCCAGTTCTTACAAATACTTTGAAAATACGGTTTACATAAATATAAAAGGTTTACCATAGTACAAAAATCGATCTAGCTATGTCTGGGAAAATTCATTTTTCGCGTGAATTTAAGAAATTTTGAAGAAATACCGCGTTTTAGACAGAAACCTACAGCGCTATCTGTTGGCGGGTAGCATAGCTTGCTCACCCTATGTTATTTCAAGGTTTAGGTGGCTATCGTAGAGCGAAGCTCGGTTGACCAGGTATACATAATAAATGAGTTAAAATTACATAAAAATTACAAGGAACATTCAAAGCATCTTAAACTAGGTCAAGAACGGTTCTTATCGAAGAGGATCCTCGACCTCTCCTCTGACTAATGCTCCTTAATAACATCATATTTATTACAAATTTTCAAATATAATTATATTCAACAGCCTCTTGTTTAAGAGGACACTTTTGATGAAGAAGTACGACTAAATAAAGAGCACAATGAGTAAAAAAACTATAATAAGCTAATAGAAAAATTACAAGCCTTATTTTTAAGAAGCTCTCTTGGAGATATTCAAGAATTGGGGTACCTAGCCTAAAAAAGAAAAATGTATTCTCTCTCCTCATTAAATCTTAAGACAGGCGTGAGTGTCGTGACTGTATTTAAAAAGATTTTCATTACCTATGGTATGGCGACTCCTACACCTACAGCCCTTCCCACCTCAAGCGTTATAATTTATAGGCTAAAAGTTGCACGGCTCGTCGCTGTGCCGAGGAGATAAGCCCGGTGGGGTTATTGAGAAAAAGGACACACTGATGATGGTTTCATCTACTCGCAATGGAGCAATTTCGACAAATCTGAATATAAATAGCATTTAAAGATATTTAGTCAATTCCGTGCAATACAAAGCTTGTCGAATCATTCATTTCATTCATTACTTAAGAGCCATGCTCTTGTCGGTGTAGCTTTCTCCATCTCTCTCTGTCTTGTATTAGGTTTTTCAGTTCTCCGTAAGTATCTACCTCCGCCCTCTCTTTCATCCCTTGGCTGTACTCTATTCTAGGCCGGCCGTGACCTGTTCTTCCTTCCACTTTTCCTTCCACAATAGTTTTTATAAATTTCTCTATTTTGACTAATTCCATCCAATACTTCCTTATTCGTCCTTTTCTCTGTCCAGCTTATTTTCTCCATTCGCCTCCAACACCACATTTCGAATGCCTCGTAATCTTTCTTTGTCTCGAATCAGTCGTTGATATTTTACACAAAAAAAGAAGACCAAAAATATATAAAATTTCATTGAATATGTCAAAAATTATTCAAAATTGTTTAAATTAGTTTGTTTAAAAGCAAAATCATTTTTTCTACGGAAAAAAATACAGTCTGCTGATAACAAAATTAAGGCTGTATGGAATGTTATAAACAGTGAAACTGGAAAAGTGAAACCGCGTGACAATCAAATCACACTTCATACAAATCGCGGAACTATTAGTTCAAACGTAGAAGTGGCTCAAGAATTCGAAACCTTTTTTACTAATATTCCTTTGAAAACAACAGAGTCACTCAATTCATCATCTTCACTTGCTAGCGATTTACTTCAAAATAATGTGGACGCCTGCGAAACTGAATTTGGGTTCAATCATGTCACCCCTAACGAAATTGTTAAAGCCTTTAAAAGTATTAAAATGAAAACCACTGAGGACCTATGGGGAATGTCAGTAAAAGTCTGTAGTGCGATCATTGATACTATATCTCCATATTTAGCTGTTATATTCAATGATTGTGTCGATCATGGTACATTTCCTGACTTAATGAAAAAAAGTAAAGTAGTTCCATTATTCAAAGCTGGTGACAAAAAGGATCCCAGTAATTTTAGACCAATATCAGTCTTACCTGTACTTAGTAAAATTTTTGAGAAGGTCATACTCAATCAAATGCTTTCACACTTCAATAGAAATAACTTACTACATGATCATCAATTTGGTTTCACGAAAGGGCGCAGTACAACGGATGCCGGGACTGCACTTTTAAAATACATCTTTTGCGCGTGGGAAAAATCTGAAGATGCTATTGGTATCTTTTGTGATCTATCCAAAGCATTTGATTGCGTAGATCATAGCACATTGTTGCTAAAACTTGAACATTACGGTGTTAAGAATAATTCACTTAAACTACTTAGGTCATATTTGGAAAACAGGATTCAAAAGGTACAAGTAAACAGGACGAAATCACTGGGATCTGTTGTCAAAATTGGCGTACCTCAAGGGTCCATATTAGGGCCATTTTTATTCCTTATTTATATTAATGACCTTCCTTCTGTGGTGAAGAATCTGTCAAAGATTGTGTTATTTGCTGATGATACTTCATTAATATTCAATGTAAGTAGGAAATCACAAAATTATAACGAAGTCAATGATGCACTTCGACAGATTCATGCATGGTTTACTGTTAACAATCTGGTCCTAAACGCCAAAAAAACTAAATGTATTAAATTTGCACTACCAAATGTAAGGTCTACTTCACGTAACATAGTATTGAATAATGAACGATTAGATTTTGTAAATAGTACAGTTTTCTTAGGGTTAACACTAGACTCTAAACTTCAATGGGGCCCTCATATAACGGCTCTTTCTGGTCGATTGAGCTCGGCTGCATATGCTGTTAGAAAAATCAGACAACTTACTGATGTAGCTACTGCAAGGCTGGTTTACTTTAGCTACTTCCATAGCATTATGTCTTATGGCATACTGCTTTGGGGCCGAGCAGCTGATATACATTCAATATTCGTTTTACAAAAGAGGGCTATAAGAGCAATTTATTGCCTGAAGACTCGTGATTCCCTGAGAGAACTGTTCAAGGAAATCAACATAATGACAGTGCCATGCCAGTATATCTATGAAAATATAATGTATGCTAGAAAGAACATTCATCAATTACCTAAAATTTGTGACAGGCATAATTTTAATACTAGAAATAAGCATAAAATTGATCAACCATATACTAGATTAACTAAAGTCAATACATCTTTCGTTGGTCTGTGTATACGATACTACAACAAAATACCTGACAATATAGTGCAATTACCTGAGAGAAAGTTTAAAGAATGTGTAAAGCAAACGTTATGTAAAAAAGCTTACTACAGATTGGATGACTATATGAATGACAAAGAGGTATGGTGCTCTGATATTCCAGCGAAACACAAGAAACACATTGTAAAAAGCCGACTCTTAAAGTAGGCCGTGCTGCAGTGGTTTCTTGCCGTTTCTTTTACGCTGCCATAGCACGATCCGAAACGGCGTAGACTCGCTCTATTTGCATTGTATTCTGCATGACATTCAATAAGTATTCTGTAAAGAATCTACATTGAATAAAATTATCTGAATCTGAATCTATCTTAAAGGCGTATTGCAATGGCCAGGGGTGATCAAAAGTAGTGAGAATGATCAACATTTTGGTTAAAATCTTTTTAGTTTCATAGTTTAATTCAGTAAAAAGACGGTGACAAAAACCTAGACCATGATATTTCAAAACGTTTAAACATTACGGTAAAGTTCAACACGATCCAGCAAACAACTTGAGAATTGAGAGAAACGAAAGTCGCCACGGATGCCATTTGAAGGCTTGAGTTTAAACAAGTTAATCACTTTTCCTACATAATAATAAATTTGACTATTCCTTCTTCCTTTGATCTATTCCTTCTATCTGTTCCCAAAATTTGAATTGTTAATTAGATTGTGCGAAGCAGAAACAAGTACACAAGCAAAATCGAAGTCGTGGATCCCATAGGAGAGCTTTTTGCAGGGCTTTTTCAAAGGGATTGAAGTTTCAGAAAACTGTGGGATTCAGGGTCTAAAAAGATTTTGAATCTACGTAGAAAAGCGCATGGTTAATTCATCAATAGTTGTTTAATTTCTGGATCATTCTCACTACTTATTGATCGCCGTAGTGAGAAGTTGCATTTTGCTTGGAAGACTCGAATTTCGTAACATCTCAAATTTAAACAAAAAACAAACACAAAAAGATAAATAACAAATCCACTGAAAACAAGACACAACAAAACACATCCCATAATTTGTCACAAAAAGGACGAAACGAAACGCGCTTGACGGGCATAATCCCGCCCTGCCTCTGCCTGACGTTGGAAAGGAAAATGCCATGCGGAAACAAATTACACGTCCTATGGAGTCCTATGGACACGTCTGACGTCATGAGTCCCATGACGTGACACGTGTTGATACGAGGCAGTTTTATGAGCGACGGGTGACGGAGCTTTAATTATTTTATGGCATTTATAAAGGCTTTGTAAATCCTATATTATTAGACGAGCAATATTCGTATATATATTTGTAATCGGGGGGTTTTTGAATAATCGTTTTCCCCGTGTTTTAAGCATTTTAGTAAAATACGTCGTTTTAGATTTTTAAAAAAACCTACAGCGCCATCTGTTTGCGGGTAGCATAGCTTGCTCACCCTTTGATATTTCAATATTGAGGCGGCTATTCTGGAGCGAAGCTCGGTTGCCCAGGTACTTACAAGTGATCCGTCATCACAAGATCCTATCTAGGTGATCTGTTGCGGCCAGCTTAGCCCCGAACGCAACTAGATGGAGCCACTGCTGCAAATATAAGGTTTTATTTTTAATGCAATAAGTACCAACTATATATATATATATTTATATATATATATATGTGCAAAAAGTTGATTCGCGTAAATTTCATCGTGCAACTTCAACGCCTAACAACAATTTCGATAAGAAAAATATCTCCATATGTCCACTAAAGTCAATTACTCTCGTCAGTCCGTGTTTACATGAGTACGATCACTCACACATGCACACAAAGCACAACCGTACAGTTTTGACCGCACGCCCACAATCGTAATATTGAACCAAAAATTGCTAACAAAAATAGTACTTTCAGTACATAAACTGTATTTTTGTATTAATTAGCGAAAAATTTAACTAAAAATAGCAGTATTCGTTCGTTTTTCAACAGAATTTTATGTACCGCGTAAGAATGCAAGTCATTTGAATTTTTGTATGGAAAACGGATCATTTCATTTCATTTATTAATTGCCTCCATGAGTACAAGTGCGTCTTAATGCTAGTGTAAAGTTCTACATGAAACCCTGTTTGGGCACCTTAAGGCTAAATGAGATGGCCGCCACTTAGCCGCCATTTGACGATCAAGAATTAAAAATATACACAGGAGGAGAGATTTGAACGAGTCGCTAGGAGAAGCGAAAGTTCAGTTGAAAGAGCGTTGGCTCGGTACACCGAAGTTAGTTGATTCTATCCCGGCATGCGTTAAATTTTTTCTTCTGTTTTATTAAATAAAATTTGATTTACTAAGCAAACAAGATACAGTTTAAACAGGTAGTTCTGCAATTATGAAATTTAGGACAGGAGGTTCTTTATAAACACATGTAAGTATATCCTAAGTGGGTTGATACATGGCTAATCTTTGATAATAGCGCGTTAAAAAAATTGTGCTTTATTTAAATTCTGGGGGCTAGATGCAAGAAAAAATGTTCAAAAAGTCGTAGAAATTTTGCCTAGTCAAGAGAATCCTAAGAATATTTTTGTCACTACGGACAGATAGTATCTGCACGACAATTAAGTATACAGAATGTAAATTTAATTGCGTGCCATAGCTTAGGGGGTGTTTCAGTAACGATAAAGGAACACAAAAAAAAATCCTACTTAAAAAAAAATCCTACTTAAAAAAATTAAACTCCATTGAAACTAAACTAACGCGGAGGGCCACCGCGCTATCACCGAGCCAGCGCGCGAGTATCAAGTAATTCATTCTTTTTTTGTGTGTGACTCCAATTTTCCCTTCATTCGTTAACGGGCTTAGGACCGTCAAAATGTAATACCTATTAAATTATAAAAAAATATCATTGATCATAAAAGAAAAAACTAAGTAGGAATATTTTTTATTTTTTTGTGTTCCTTTATCGTTACTGAAACACCCCCTAAGCTATGGCACGCAATTAAATTAACATCCTGTATACTGTTGGCGTTAAATTGAGTTTTTAATCGAGACATCTTTTAAAAAAGCCAAGTTATAAAAACTGTTAGAAATAATTTGATATCTTTCTTTTTGATCTAACAAAGGATGACTCCGTACTAGGGCCTTCAAAGGAAAGGGGTTTCGCATAAAAATTCATAGAGGCCATGATCGTAATACTCCACGGGGCGAGCCTGAGTGATCGTACACCCGATAGCACTTCAGTAGAAACACTTTAGACTTTATGGCATGGTGATAGAGTTGCAAATGTTTCCACTGACTTGCTGTTGACCATAGTTATTAGGCGGAATTGTTGAGCCGCCAAAGACCTCTGACATGGCTCATTAGCACGGAATCATCTTACAGTTAAAACCACACAACAACGATAGGGCCACTCCGCCTGCGCGCGCACCCCCCCATAGAAGCGAAGAGAGTAAAAAAATTTGGTTCCTTATTGACAAGGTATACTATCCAATTTATGTAGGCGCTTATTTTGAATGCACATCATAAACACATTCGTTGCCATAGAGACGCTGTCACTGGTTTTTTGCATCTTACTCTCTCGCAATAATGGTACTATGTTTATCGCACTCAAATGACGCTAGTAGTGTGGGTGCGGAAAGCGTATTAGTTTTAGTAAATGGTAACACTGATTTGTATTGAATGAAATAAAGAATTCGTCTCTAGGTGCAGAGCAAGATGCATGGACTTCATAGCTCTTTGGTTAAAACCCTAAGCAAACTGGGGAAATCTTACAAAGAGAATTTTGTTTTAACAGTGACCTGGAATCGAACCCGGAACCTCCGGATCGAGATACGAACGCTCTAACCACTAGACAATGAAATGTATCCTTTAAGCCTTTAATGTATCCCCTCTATTGCGCCATTCATCTATGCAGGGTGTAAATTAAAGTCAAGAGTTGGTCACTATCAGTAACTGAACAAAAAAAATTGCCCTCCATACAAAATGCGCTACCAGACATGGTAAGTAAAAATAATCGCGGGTTGGCTATCTCCTTAATACGGCCGTAAGTTTAACGTGGATACACTGTAAGGGCACTGAATGTTATCCTACGTCATCTAGTACACGAAATTTGCAACTTTGTAGCCATAGTAGTGGCCTACTCGGTCCACAAAACGTTGGTCTGCCAATCCGAAACCTGGCAGGTTTTGTACAGTCGGAGCGCAAAGTGGTTGAGTGACAGATGACACGAGTGAAATCTATTCGTAGAAATAGAAGGTACCTATATAAGTAAAAAACAACAGGTCTGCCTTGCATCATCTTGGCAGTTTCGCCAGTCCGACCAAATTTGTTGTCCAATCATATCTGACCACATTTGTGGTCCGACTGGCGAAACTGCCAAGAGAATTGCATTCTCGAAGGCAAGACCTGTTGTTTTTTACTTATATAGGTACCTTCTATTTCTACGAATAGATTTCATTCGTGTAATCTGTCACTTGACCACTTTGCGCTCCGACTGTACAAAACCTGCCAGGTTTCGGATTGGCAGACCAACGTTTTGTGGACCTAGTAGGCCACCACTATTGCTACAAAGTTGCGAGTTTCGTGTACTAGATGACGTAGGATAACATGCAGTGCCCTTACAGTCATCTATGTAGGTAGGTACAGGCAAGAGCACGTCAAGCTCCCACCCACTTCCACTCACCCCTCCCCCCCTCACCCTCATCAAACCCCGCCTCTCTTGACCCCCCCACACAGCCACTCTCCTCTACCCCCCTCTCCTCAAGCCCTCGAACACATCCAAAGCTCGTTGTAGTACCAATTTTTGCCGCCAGAGGGCCTATATACACTTTGCACGAAATGACCCCACAAACGAAAGCATAAACGTATGCAAGTCAAAATATTTCCTCCCTTTTGTTCCCTCCTTTTTTATTTGACATTGACTAGCTTTGACATTACTTACTTACTCCTCCGGCGCAACGACCCAAAGTGAATCTTGGCCTCCAATACGAGAATTCGCCACTGGTCTCGATCCTGTACCGCAGCCTGCCAGTCGTCAGCCAGTAGCTCGCGCAAGTCTGCACCAACTACATCGGCCCACCGGTATCTCGGGCGGTCAACCGGACGGCGTCCTATCGGTCGACCCTTAAAGGCTGTCTTGACGAACCGGTCCTCCCCCATTCTTTCTACGTGGCCGAGCCAACGGAGTCTGTGCGCTTCGTCTCTCCGATTATGTTCGGGATCGCCACGAGCTCTTCCATCTCTGCGTTTTTTAGGATTCTCAAGCTTCCGTCGCCTCTTTTCGTTGGCCCAAAAATTTTTCGAATAATTTTCCTCTCAGCAACCAGGAGCTTATTTCCTTCTTTGAGTGTTAGTGTCCAACCCTCACACCCGTACATAAGTATTTACATTAAAGCTTAAGCGTAAGCTTTGACATTAAATAATTTAAATTTTATCTTTGACCTATGTATTCTCTTGTCATTATTATTTTGTATTTTTTTATATTATTGGCGTTATTATTAAGTAATCTTATGTAATTTTCCAATACAATTGTAAAAAATTGTTTATGGAATAAATTGAATTGAAATTGAATTGAAATTGAATTATCCTTTTTCGTTTTTTGAAGAAACGACCTACCTACCTACCGGCAAAAAGTTTGTTGGTTTCTGGTACCTAATAATTTTGATTCCGTCTGATTTTAGTTCAAATTGCTGTCTTTCGTTTTCCTACATAAGTATGAAAACGCTACATACGTAGTGCTTAAAATTTATTTTAGCCTTAAATGAATCCCTTGATAAGAGAACAACGGATGGATTTTGTGTCCTACCACGCGTTTTCTGTGAAAATATTATTACTTAAATTCTGCTACAGGCGAGGCTATATGGAATTTTAGCTATGACGAGCGCCGAATGTTGTCGAGACCTAATTTTGCACGATCAGAGAAATGGTATTCCTACCCTCGACCTTATACTCTACCGGAAGAAGCCTCCAGCCCCTGGACTTATCAGGCAGACTTTCAAACCTTCAGCCTGCTTTTGGTCAGCCAGTGTTCCTTGGGTACATAAATCTCATGGAGTCATTTGGTCCTCGCATGCCATGGGGTATTATGCCACAACCACAGATGTTTCACCAATGATGAATATTCATACATTTGTATCTATGCCTCAAATGTGGGCCTATGCCCTCCAAAAATTTAATGCATGAAAAAAAAATATTTTACAAATAATCAACACATGCAGAAAGGCCCCTACTACCAGCCCATGAATGGTGCAGTTGTTCCACCAAGGCAAAAACTAATGATCCCGACAGTCCCTTCTTTAACTCAAAATAAAGATATTCACCAAAGAAGAGGAATTTCTGCAATGGAGAACGAAAAAGAGCTTCTAAAAAATTTTTGACTCCAAACAGACGTACACAACGAAAATTCGTTTGCTACGAGCAACAACATATTTGGGTCAAGATCTATTGGAATTTCTGCAAAAAATTCAAATCAAAACCTGTTTAAATCACCCTTCAATAAAATAAAAATAATGACTTCACCATTTGTAAAGTCTAATTAGGTGAAATCAGAAACATACTTGTTTTCTAAAACAAAAAAACCAGCACTTTCAAGAATCTGCTCTTTCTAGAACAAAGCCCATTGAGAACCTAACTGAGATGGTGGAGTCTGAAGAAAAATAAATTGTTGGTGCGAGAAACAACATATTTGGGTCAAGATCTATTGGAAATAGACTTTTGTTGATAGTACCCATTTTTCTAAAAGAAAATGATTCACCAAGTGTTTCTAAATGTATCCTGGCAAAATCAAATACCGACAAAATGTCTTCACCATTTTCAGTCTACAGAAAATATGGTGAAATCAGAAACATATCTGTTTTCTAAAACAAAAAATGGAAATATTCAAAAATCTGCTCTTTCTAGAGCAAGGCCCATTGAGAACTTAACTGAGATAGCACAGTTTGAAGGCTCATCAAATTTGAGTCTAAATGGTAGTTTCATATTTCCAATGGAAAAATTTAAATCCGAAAAGTTAACATCAAAGTCATCTAAAAGATTAACTGAGACCAACAAATACTCAACTCTAAGGAGAAAAATTTAAATTCGACTGTCACCACAATCTTAAGCAAGGGAATGTTAAAAAACAAATTGGAAATTTTAAAGTGAACTCAATGAAGCAAATTCTTCAGAAATAAATAAAGCACCAGGTGCATGAAAGAAAATTAAAGCTTACTACTTTAATGACTATGACAAGTTAAGAGAGAATGCTCAAAAGAAGAAGCAAGTCACTTTCAACCTTGGAGTGGAACACAGTTTTATGGAAGATGAAAAGTATGATCAAATAATGCTGGTATCTAATAACGAAGCTCTGATTGTTAATAATGAAGACAAATCTTTTTTAGACGAAAATTTTAATTTTATTGAAGAGACTGGAAAACAAAATAAAAATATTTTTCTGCTAGAACAAAATAAAAATAAAAGACGCGATGTACAGTGAAATAATAAAAGAAAAAGAAAAAGCTGATTCTGTTTATAAAAACGGCGACGTTGAGGCAAAGGCCTAAAATTATAAAGCCAAAAAGAATATTGAAAATATTAATGTCTACAATCTTGAAGGGATATCGAAAAGCTTTAGTGTGAAGAATCAAGATATGAATGACCGGATTGTGGCGAATAATGATAAAATTTCATTCCGAAAAGTTTACATCAAAATCATCTGAAACAACAAATACTCAATTCTGAGGAGAAAAAAAATTTAAATTTGACTGTCACCACAATCTAAGCAAGGGAATGTTAAAAAACAAATTGGAAAAGTTGAAAGTGAACTCAATGAAGCAAATTCTTCAGAAATAAAAGGAGCTCCAGGTGCAGGAAAGAATATTGAAGCTTGCTACTTTAATGACTATGACAAGTTAAGAGAAAATTCTCTAAAGAAGCGAGTAACTTTCAACCTTGGAGTGGAACACAGTTTTATGGAAGATGAAAATTATGATAAAATTATGCTGGTCTCTAATAACGAAGCTCTGAGTGTTAATAAAGAAGACAAATCTTTTTTACACGAAAATTTTAATTTTATTGAAGGAATCGACTGGAAAACAAAATTCTTTTTTCTGCTAGAACAGAATGAAAATAAAAGACGCGATGAACGGGTCAGTGAAATAATAGAGGGAAAAGAAAAAACTGATTCTGTTTTTAAAAATGGCGACGTTGAGGCAAAAGCTAAAAATTATACAGCCAAAAAGACAATTGAAAATATTAATTTTTACAATCTTGAAGGGATATCGAAAAGCTTTAGTGTGAAGAATCAAGATATGAATGACCGGATTGTGGCGAAAATGGACGAGTACAAGTGCTGTTTTACGCAGATTATGGAATCTGTCTTATCGGAAATTTTGAAGGATTCGTCAAGTTTAGAGGACTCCATTAGACCTCCCCTGCTGAGCTTCCTCCAAGACCTGAGGCAGAGAGTAGCTGACCACCGCACGGCTCGGACCCTCGTCGATAGACTAGAGAGCTCCTACATTAAGTTTGGATCCGAACAAATTCATCAAGATGTTTGGATGTGCCATTTTATTGGTGAATATTTTGAACCGTTGTTTTCAGAAAATATTACCCGTATCAAACCCGTCGTTTTGTGAAGGCGGGACCCTGCTGGAGCAGCTGGAGCGCGGTATGGAGGAGTGGGGGGCGGAACCCGACCTGCCTTCCACCGTGTTCCCGACTCCCACAGCCGACGCGCCAGAATAGCCGCGCAGAAAGTTTGTAAAGCATCCCTCGTAAGTGCTGAATTTTCTGCAGCAACGCTATCTTCAGTGGCGGAATCGCGAAATTGAGGAAATTGACAACTACGATGAGGATGCACAAAATAACGGAGCGGGAATTGGAACCCGCAGTCAGTCGTGGGCCCACTGCGGGCATTGGGAGGGAGCGCGCTATCGCGGCGAGCGAGTCATCGACTACAGGCAAGTGCGCGAAACAGGCGCGCAATGTTGGCGCGTGCGACAGAAGTCGGAGTCGTCGGAGACTACAATCTCGATATCCTCTCGCTCGCCTGGACCGACAAAGAAAATATGTTCGAGTGACATTGATACCACATTCTCGTGTACGAGTATATCTACCTAAGGCAACAAACTGTCCTGGCGCTCTAATCTAATTGAGTTTGTACATTTGAAAGAAGGTCCACTTACATTAAGAAAGACAGATTTTTCGTAACGATGCTTACTTAAACTCCATAATAATAATACATGTTTTCATTGAAAAAAGTTTTAAAAGTTTGGCAATATACAAGGTTATTTTTTTGGACCTAATTTGCGTATGCCCACGTTATTACAGAGGTCAAAAGCAACAACTTTTGTTCTACGACTTTTCTAACAACCCACGAAAAATTTTCAACTTCGGGTCGGTCACGTGACCACTTTAGTATACATACATACATAACATCACGCCTCTTTCCCATCGGGGTAGGCAGAGACCACAGTCCTCCACCTGCTACGATCTTGACATACTTCACTTTAGTATGGGAAGTCGAAATTTTTTTGGGCGTTGTTAGAAAAGTCGTAGAACAAAAGTTTATGCTTTTGACCTCTGCAATAACGTGGGCATACGCAAATCAGGTCCAAAAAAATAACCTGGTATAATATCACCTACAATTTTTCAGACAGACAGACAAAAAAGTGATCCTATAAGGGTTCCGTTTTTTTCTTTTGAGGTACGGAACCATAACAATGACTTCACCATTTGTAAAGTCTAATTTGGTAAAAACAGAAACACACTTGTTTTCTAAAACAAAAAAACCAGCACATTCAAGAATCTGCTTTTTCTAGAACAAAGCCCATTGAGAACCTAACTCAGATGGTGGAGTCTGAAGAAAAATAAATTGTTGGTACGAGCAACAACATATTTGGGTCAAGATCTATTGGAAATAGACTTTTGTTGATAGTACCCATTTTTCAAAAAGAAAATGATTCACCAAGTGTTTCTAAATGTATCCTGGCAAAATCAAATACCGACAAAATGTCTTCACCATTTTCAGTCTACAGAAAATTTGGTGAAATCAGAAACATATCTGTTTTCTAAAACAAAAAATGGAAATATTCAAAAATCTGCTCTTTCTAGAGCAAGGCCCATTGAGAACTTAACTGAGATAGCACAGTTTGAAGGCTCATCAAATTTGAGTCTAAAGGGTAGTTTCATATTTCCAATGGAAAAATTTAAATACGAAAAGTTAACATCAAAGTCATCTAAAAGATTAACTGAGACCAACAAATACTCAACTCTAAGGAGAAAAATTTAAATTCGACTGTCACCACAATCTAAGCAAGGGAATGTTAAAAAACAAATTGGAAATTTTAAAGTGAACTCAATGAAGCAAATTCTTCAGAAATAAAAGGAGCTACAGGTGCAGGAAAGAATATTGAAGCTTGCTACTTTAATGACTATGACAAGTTAAGAGAAAATTCTCAAAAGAAGCGAGTCACTTTCAACATTGGAGTGGAACACAGTTTTATGGATGATGAAAATTATGATAAAATTATGCTGGTCTCTAATAACGAAGCTCTGATTGTAAATAATGAAGACAAATCTTTTTAACACGAAAATTTTAGTTTTATTGAAGGAATCGACTGGAAAACAAATTTTTTTTTCTGCTAGAACAGAATGAAAATAAAAGACGCGATGAACGGGTCAGTGAAATAATAGAGGGAAAAGAAAAAACTGATTCGGTTTTTAAAAATGGCGACGTTGAGGCAAAAGTTGAAAATTATACAGCCAAAAAGACAATTGAAAATATTAATTTTTACAATCTTGAAGGGATATCGAAAAGCTTTTGGTGTGAAGAATCAAGATATGAATGACCGGATTGTGGCGAAAATGGACGAGTACAAGTGCTGTTTTACGCAGATTATGGAATCTGTCTTATCGGAAATTTTGAAGGATTCGTCAAGTTTAGAGGACTCCATTAGACCTCCCCTGCTGAGCTTCCTCCAAGACCTGAGGCAGAGAGTAGCTGACCACCGCACGGCTCGGACCCTCGTCGATAGACTAGAGAGCTCCTACATTAAGTTTGGATCCGAACACATTCATCAAGATGTTTGGATGTGCCATTTTATTAGTGAATATTTTGAACCGTTGTTTTCAGAAAATATTAGCCTCAAACCCGTCGTTTTGTGAAGGCGGGACCCTGCTGGAGCAGCCAGAGCGCGGTATGGAGGAGTGGGGGGCGGAACCCGACCTGCCTTCCACCGTATTCCCGACTCCCACAGCCGACGCGCCAGAATAGCCGCGCAGAAAGTTTGTAAAGCATCCCTCGTAAGTGCTGAATTTTCTGCAGCAACGCTATCCTCAGTGGCGGATTCACGAAATTGAGGAAATTGACAACTACGATGAGGATGCACAAAATAACGGAGCGGGAATTGGAACCCGCAGTCAGTCGTGGGCCCACTGCGGGCATTGGGAGGGAGCGCGCTATCGCGGCGAGCGAGTCATCGACTACAGGCAAGTGCGCGAAACAGGCGCGCAATGTTGGCGCGTGCGACAGAAGTCGGAGTCGTCGGAGACTACAATCTCGATATCCTCTCGCTCGCCTGGACCGACAAAGAAAATATGTTCGAGTGACATTGATACCACCTTCTCGTATACGAGTATATCTACCTAAGGCAACAAACTGTCCTGGCGCTCTAATCTAATTGAGTTTGTACATTTGAAAGAAGGTCCACTTACATTAAGAAAGACAGATTTTTCGTAACGATGCTTACTTAAAAGTGGTGTAAAAAAAAAGTGGTAAAGTGGTGTAAAAGTGGTGTAAAAAAAAAGTGTAAAAAGTTTGGCGATATACAAGGTTATTTTTTTGGACCTGATTTTCGTATGCCCACGTTATTACAGAGGTCAAAAGCAACAACTATTTTTCTACGACTTTTCTAACAACCCACGAAAAATTTTCAACTTCGGGTCGGTCACGTGACCACTTTAATATACATACATACATAACATCACGCCTCTTTCCCGTCGGGGTAGGCAGAGACCACAGTCCTCCACCTGCTACGATCTTGACATACTTCACTTTAGTATGGGGAGTCAAAATTTTTTTGGGCGTTGTTAGAAAAGTCGTAGAACAAAAGTTTATGCTTTTGACCTCTGCAATAACGTGGGCATACGCAAATCAGGTCCAAAAAAATTACCTAGTATAATATCACCTACAATTTTTCAGACAGACAGACAACAAAGTGATCCTATAAGGGTGCCGTTTTTTTTCTTTTGAGGTACGGAACCATAACAATGACTTCACCATTTGTAAAGTCTAATTTGGTAAAAACAGAAACACACTTGTTTTCTAAAACAAAAAAACCAGCACATTCAAGAATCTGCTTTTTCTAGAACAAAGCCCATTGAGAACCTAACTCAGATGGTGGAGTCTGAAGAAAAATAAATTGTTGGTACGAGCAACAACATATTTGGGTCAAGATCTATTGTAAATAGACTTTTGTTGATAGTACCCATTTTTCAAAAAGAAAATGATTTACCAAGTGTTTCTAAATGTATCCTGGCAAAATCAAATACCGACAAAATGTCTTCACCATTTTCAGTCTACAGAAAATATGGTGAAATCAGAAACATATCTGTTTTCTAAAACAAAAAATGGAAATATTCAAAAATCTGCTCTTTCTAGAGCAAGGCCCATTGAGAACTTAACTGAGATAGCACAGTTTGAAGGCTCATCAAATTTGAGTCTAAAGGGTAGTTTCATATTTCCAATGGAAAAATTTAAATCCGAAAAGTTAACATCAAAGTCATCTAAAAGATTAACTGAGACCAACAAATACTCAACTCTAAGGAGAAAAATTTAAATTCAACTTTCACCACAATCTTAAGCAAGGGAATGTTAAAAAACAAATTGGAAATTTTAAAGTGAACTCAATGAAGCAAATTCTTCAGAAATAAAAAAAGCACCAGGTGCATGAAAGAAAATTAAAGCTTACTACTTTAATGACTATGACAAGTTAAGAGAGAATGCTCAAAAGAAGAAGCAAGTCACTTTCAACCTTGGAGTGGAACACAGTTTTATGGATGATGAAAATTATGATAAAATTATGCTGGTCTCTAATAACGAAGCTCTGATTGTAAATAATGAAGACAAATCTTTTTTACACGAAAATTTTAGTTTTATTGAAGGAATCGACTGGAAAACAATTTTTTTTTTCTGCTAGAACAGAATGAAAATAAAAGACGCGATGAACGGGTCAGTGAAATAATAGAGGGAAAAGAAAAAACTGATTCTGTTTTTAAAAATGGCGACGATGAGGCAAAAGTTGAAAATTATACAGCCAAAAAGACAATTGAAAATATTAATTTTTACAATCTTGAAGGGATATCGAAAAGCTTTTGGTGTGAAGAATCAAGATATGAATGACCGGATTGTGGCGAAAATGGACGAGTACAAGTGCTGTTTTACGCAGATTATGGAATCTGTCTTATCGGAAATTTTGAAGGATTCGTCAAGTTTAGAGGACTCCATTAGACCTCCCCTGCTGAGCTTCCTCCAAGACCTGAGGCAGAGAGTAGCTGACCACCGCACGGCTCGGACCCTCGTCGATAGACTAGAGAGCTCCTACATTAAGTTTGGATCCGAACACATTCATCAAGATGTTTGGATGTGCCATTTTATTAGTGAATATTTTGAACCGTTGTTTTCAGAAAATATTACCCTCAAACCCGTCGTTTTGTGAAGGCGGGACCCTGCTGGAGCAGCCGTAGCGCGGTATGGAGGAGTGGGGGGCGGAACCCGACCTGCCTTCCACCGTGTTCCCGACTCCCACAGCCGACGCGCCAGAATAGCCGCGCAGAAAGTTTGTAAAGCATCCCTCGTAAGTGCTGAATTTTCTGCAGCAACGCTATCCTCAGTGGCGGATTCACGAAATTGAGGAAATTGACAACTACGATGAGGATGCACAAAATAACGGAGCGGGAATTGGAACCCGCAGTCAGTCGTGGGCCCACTGCGGGCATTGGGAGGGAGCGCGCTATCGCGGCGAGCGAGTCATCGACTACAGGCAAGTGCGCGAAACAGGCGCGCAATGTTGGCGCGTGCGACAGAAGTCGGAGTCGTCGGAGACTACAATCTCGATATCCTCTCGCTCGCCTGGACCGACAAAGAAAATATGTTCGAGTGACATTGATACCACATTCTCGTATACGAGTATATCTACCTAAAGCAACAAAATGTCCTGGCGCTCTAATCTAATTGAGTTTGTCATTTGAAAGAAGGTCCACTTACATTAAGAAAGACAGATTTTTCGTAACGATGCTTACTTAAACTCCATAATAATACATGTTTTTATTGAAAAAAGTGTTAAAAAGTTTGGCGATATACAAGGTTATTTTTTTGGACCTGATTTGCGTATACCCACGTTATTAAAAGCAACAACTTTTGTTCTACGACTTTTCTAACAACGCACGAAAAATTTTCAACTTCTCAACTTCCCATACAAAATGGGTCGGTCACGTGACCACTTTAGTATACATACATACATAACATCACGCCTCTTTCCCGTCGGGGTAGGCAGAGACCACAGTCCTCCACCTGCTACGATCTTGACATACTTCACTTTAGTATGGGGAGTCGAAATTTTTTTGGGCGCTGTTAGAAAAGTCGTAAAAGTTGTTGCTTTTGACCTCTGCAATAACGTGGGCATACGCAAATCAGGTCCAAAATAATAACCTAGTATAATATCACCTACAATTTTTCTTAAAATTTCATTGATCACCTAGGTAATTTCAAGAATTGATACAGTAGGCTCAGTCAGTCGCTCTTTCAAAGGACCTTTCTGCAACTTCAATAAATAATTGTGATTAGGTAATGTAACTAACGTCACTGAGAGATTTTTAATATCCAACAATGAATAAAGATCATTTGGAATTTTTTTTACCTAGATCTTCCATGGAAAATGTTGTTCAGTTATGGATTCTGAGCTCCCCTTGAACCATGGCACACAATTTCATTAAAATCCTGTATTGTGAATTTTGAGCCTCCAAATACCAGACCCTTCAGAAAAATCGTACGTTTAATTATTTTTTTTGTGCATCTAATGAAGTAAATTAATTAACTCCTCCTCTACCCTTTACATCCGTGTAAAGTTTATATGAAAAGTAAACATGGAGCGTACTCCAGGAGCTTCGTATAAAATAATTTTAATTTTAAACACCATGTTTGTGGAGGAGTGTCAACACTGGTTTATGAAATATTTACAACGATGATGTATGAAGAGCTCATTGAGTTTCATGTGGCAAGAACAGACAGCGCAATATTGTAAAATATTATCTGATATGGTTTGGTTGACTTATACGTCTTTGCTGTCGTTTTTCTTTTATTTGAATACATTATTTCAACAAATATACCCAAATTACCTAAAAAAAAAAAAAAAACAATAAATAATAGTAGACAGGCGCTTAAAAAAACACGCGGTTGGCAGTAACAGCTCTTAAAAGACCGAAGCCTGTGCCAGGGCTAGTTTGGAGGGTCGTTTCGTATTGAGGGCATAGGCCCTCTGGCGGCAATAATTAGTACTACATCGAGCTTTGGTTGAGTCAGAGGGTGACAGAAGTATCCACTTGAAACTTTCAGCCGCATCAAGGATACAGCCTACCAGGGATGTTTTAAATTTAATTAAAATTGATTTATTAATTAAACAAATAATTCCGTTCCTTCGTATGTCAAAAACTCTTTGCCATGAGGATAACATCGTGGCTCTAGCCTAGAATCCTTCGCTTACTCGAATTTCAATAGAAGCTGCACGCGCCAAATAACTATTTTCTACCTACGAAATAGTGCCGCCTCTTGTACTACTTTGTTATTCTTCTTATAGAATAAAGTATCCCACCAAAAACATAAATGTAAAAATTTAGGCCAAGTTCTTGTACATAAAAAAAGAGTTGAAATCTAAACTACAGCCAAGTTAATAATAATCAGAACCGATATTAATCATTCCAACTTGGCGGGTTTTCATCACACCAATACTTCTGAAAAGAGCAAATCTTGCGGAGGTAAGTTTTAGAGTTGGACTTTTTTTCTTCATTAAAATTTCAAAACCCGCCAAGTTCGAATGATTAATATCGGTTCTGATTTTTATTAACTTGGCTGTAGTTTAGATTTCTACCCTTTTTTTATGTACAAGAACTTGGCCAACATTTTTACATTTATGTTTTTGGTGGGATTTGATTTCTTTTTGCTCAGCTTGCTTTATAGTACCTATCGCAACGTTGTTCATATTATATTATTATTATTAAAATGAAGTGTGTCTGGTCTTTTAAGATAGATATATTTTATAAAATCTGAATGTTCGTTCATAGTTTCTTTAAAACATAGTTAGGTACTTGTTTTCATGCATGACTAAGTCTGACCTTCTAGAAATACTACCTTTTTAATATTTGGTACATTAATTTTAGTCTGACTCGCACTTGACCATTTTCCATTTTCCAAATTTTTCCTTTACTTTAATGCTAACGACAACCCCAATGCCAAATTTCAGATTTGTAGGTCTCACAGAAGTATGACCAACAATTTTATGCATAGTAATGACTATATCCTGACTTGCACTTGACCAATTTCCAATTTTAAAATTTTTGCTATACTTTTTTTAATGCTAACGACTATTCCCATGCCAAATCTCAGATTTTTAAGTCTTAGAGAAGTATTACCAACATTCTTATACATAATTTTGACTAAAACCTGACTCGCACTTCCAATATTCGAATTATCCAATATTCGACCAATTTCCAATATTCGAATTTTCCCATTACTCTTACCCTGACGACTAGCTAAATGCCAAATTTCAGCTTTGTAGGTCTTCTAGAAGTAGTCAAACATTTTGATGAGCTGTCAGTGAATACGTGAGTCAGTGAGTACCAAATTTACAATTTTCTCGAGTCTATAACTTTTTTTCTGTAATTGCTACAATATTGACTCTTTTTATTCAAAGTATATTAAATGGTGTTATTATGTCCGTAAAGTTTCATCCAGATATATTAATCAGGTAAGAAGATACAGGGGGGTCAGAAGTGGCTCGAAGCGGTTAGGGTAAATAGTGCACGGTGTGCGCGCGGTCTGTGCTTTAGAACTTGGCCGGCGCACTGTCGTGGGCTTTGATATTTGTACTGTATTGTATTGCAAGTTTAGTGCAGTGTCTGCTCTAGTACACTCGTTAATTCAATGGAGATAGCTCGTTAGGGAATATGACAAGCAAGCTGTGAAGAGAAGAAGCATTTTGTTTATACCATAATAAAAACATAATAGAGGTAGTTAAGTGCTTTTAAGTTTTCATATTATTATTATAAAATCATAAAACTGAAATGAAGAAGGGTGTACTATACGTACATATAGAAAGAGCGCGTCAAATGTCTCGTACGGTCAAGAGCACATCAAACTTGATACATTGGACTTTATACCGTTCCTATTTCAAAAGACGTATGGGCTAGAGTCGCGATGCGAGTGTCAAGCTTGACCCGTCGTTGACTGTACCATTCTTATTCCAATCCCCATAAATTCTTGGGGTTACCTACTTCCCGTTCACCTAGAATCAAGATCCGCGAGTCAAACTCGCGCGCCGAGGGTTCCGATATAGGTAACTATAGTATTTTTAGAGGCAATAAAAGCGGTTTTTAGAACCGCAAAACTAATATTGTTTGTATAGGTTTTTTGCGGATTTATAAAAAACTGTGCTACTTAGAGAGATTGTCTTATTTTTCCTGTAATATTTACATAAACTTCTATCGATTTTTCACTAAGCAAACTTTGGAGGTAAGGGTATTACTCGTAATAGTATTTTTTTTAGTAATTTTACATCATAACTTGAAAATGAAGTTTAAAAAAAAATACTAAAATCTCATACAATACCCCATTTGACCTAATTACAACCATTTAAAATTATTCCCGCCCTATTCGGGCCCCATTTACAATAATATTTTTTTTTTTAAATTCTTTTGTTTGCAATAAATTTGGGCAAGCATATTTTAAAAGTATTCCAAGTTTCAAGTCGATAGCGTGAGTAGTTGCAAAGATGCACAGGTGTGACAGACAGACAGACGAAGTCGCACTATAAGAGTGTTTACGCACTACGTCCGATGCGAATCCGATCCGAACCCGTGAAAATAAGGATCTTTAAAACTCGGACCCAATACGATGTAGTGCGTAATGTACCATAGAAATAGTTCTACGGCTACTCCGGCCCATATTTTCACGGGTTCGGATCATAAACACTCTAAGGGTTCCGTTTTTACCCGACTACGGCAAAGCAAAAGGAGGGTTATGATTTTGACAGGCTATGTATGTATGTATGTATGTTCATCTGTACTTCTCATATTTTGACAAATGAGGTGTCGTTAGAAGCGTCTTAATTATCAGCTGGATATAGGATACAAGAAATTTCGTTTAATTGTATGTGGCGCCCTCTAGAGCAGATTAAGTCAAGGACTAATAAGAAAAAAAATTTTTACCGTACCGTGTTGAGTATCAAATGAAAGGGCTTAACGAGCACATTTCAAAAATATATATGTTGTTAGCTTTTTTATGTATTTACAACCCCAAAATAATTGAAATAAAAAATCAGTTCAAAAACTAGAACCCGACTACTGGCAAATCTTGCTCTAAAAAGTATGTAACAAGAAAATATTGTTATTGGAAATTGTTATGTACAAACTATGGTATTAAATAAATATTCATAGCGATGTTCAGATAATAGCCGTGGTCATGTTATGCCACCTATCCGAAAAAAGCGATCATAAACTTCAGGGCAAAGAGGCATAACAATATGACCACGGCTATTATCTGAACATCGCTATGAATATTTATTTAATACCATAGTTTGTACTAACAATTTCCGATGACAATATTTTCTTGTTACATACTTTTTAGAGCAAGATTTGCCAGTAGTCGGGTTCTAGTTTTTGAACTGATTTTTATACCATTTTGATTCGGTTACCAAGTTGTTCAGTTTTATGAGCAGATTCATATCCTTCAGGGTTGGTATATCCTTTTTGTTAAATCCTGTATTATGTACTTTAGAATCACTCAACACAACTTCTTTTGGGGGCCCCAGGAGATTGCTATTTATTCAGTTTATAGTTTACCTTTGTGCACCGTCCCCGTATTACAATTATTTTGTTTCCTGCACCCAAAAGTTGCCTGGAAGAAATTGCTTTTTAGCAATAAGGCCGCCTATTGTGCTCCGTATTTCATGTTTGTATTTTTTGTAAATTTTGTATTTCTGTGTGCAACAAATAGTATTGTATTGTATAGAGACAGTTTGAACCTTGGGGACGGATGTAGCTTTTTCTTTTTTTTATTCTAACTAATCATAAGAACAAATCATACTCGTATCATAGGATCTTAAGAATACAAGTAACAGCTTGTTTTACATAACGTAGTACGTACATAGGTCATTAGGCTTATGTTAGATTGAGCCTCAAAAAAGAGACAGGCTGTTAGTATTGACCTATTGTGTACCTAGGTAAGGTATGGTACAAGACCTAACCTTTAATGAATATTAATCTACCGTCAAATGTCAAGGTAACGGTTTGTAGGATGAAATAAGGCTATTTCTTTTTTTTAAATTTCCAGTACTTACTGAGAAATCAGTATCCATAAAATTTAATTTCACAAATCCTGGTGGTAATTTGTTAACAACTTAATTATTTAACGCCTATATGTATACTTACCTATAGACTTTATCTACTGAAATAAAAAACATAATATTTACTTATTTATTCTATCCAATACTATTAAACGAGAAATATTTGTACATACTTATACACATTTCATAGAAAACGGATGTAACGATTTCGATGAAATACACTATACGGGAGTTTTCGGTGGTGACCGAGCTTCGCACTATAATAGCAAACACAACTGAAACATAATCGCGTGAGCGAGCTATGCTACCCGCTAACAGATGGCGCTGTAGGTTTTTGTCTAAAACGCGGTGTTTTAAAAAAAAACCTAAAAACACGCGAAACTAAATCGAAATTTCATCGAAATCGTAAGAGCCGTTTTCGAAAAACCGATTACAAATTATATTATAGGTACAAATTTATATGGGTAACCATATGTACAAATATAATAAGTCTTTACCTATCAAATTGCCGAAATTTTTTTACAGATTAATGAGTATAAGCATAATTCCTATAATTCTAAAGCATTTTTTTTTCATTTGTCTTATATTTGAAAGTTGACTTCAAGGTTAACAATTTACGCATAAAATAAAGTTTTTATTTTTAGTTTGATACATAAAAATTAAGGTTCGAAAATTGTTCGTCTTAAGTGTCGTCCGATTTCATCATTAGATTTGTTATATTTTTTTACAGATTATATTTTTCGAAAATTAAATTAAAGCTTCTGTTAGCTTAATGTCTTCCCAATCATGTTTAAAAAAATATTTAAAATTTGGATTTTTAATTCCTAAGTAAAACGCAAAAATGTTAGTATTGAAAATTGAGTTTACCTAAAATTCGCCATACAAAACGGCAATTTCATAGGTAAAGACCTATTATCTACAAATGTTGCTCGTTTGATAGTATACAGGGTGTTAATTTAATTGCGTGCCATAGCTTAAGGGGTGTTTCAGTTACGAAAAAGGAACACAAAAAAAATAATTAAAAAAATCCTACTGAAAAAAAAAAAACTAAAACTGCATCGAAACTTAACTAACGCTAGCGCGCGAGTATCAGTGATTAAGGTAGGCACATCATCATCATATCAGCCGAAAGACGTCCACTGCTGAACATAGGCCTCCCCTAAAGATCTCCATGACGACTACATAACTGAAACTCTTTCGCGCGCTTTTTTTTGATAGCGCGCCCATTCGCGCGGTCATTGCCCTCCGCGTAAGTTTAGAGTTTTAATTTTTTTTAATAATTTTTTTGAGTTTCTTTATCGTTACTGAACCACCCCTTAAGCTATGGCACGCAATCAAATTAACACCCTGTATATAGGACAGGATATGCGGACGAAGTGACGGCCAAAAGCTGGTAATAACAATAAAATTGTGTTGTTCGCGCGATCTCACTCAACTCGTAATGAGGGGTATCCATCATGTCCTGTCCGTCCGACTGACAGTACGTAATGTACGCGCTAATGAACCAACCGTGTTCCGTATCGATTCGATACTGTTCTGATTTTAGTAGTCTACTAGCTGTTACCCACGACCACACCCCAGACACTACAATAATTTAGCAAGGTTTCTACTCCGAGCAAAGCAAGGAGGTCTGCTGCCGTATTCCGAAGTGAAACTACGATAATATCGCGCCGATAATTAGTTTATGGTTCGGCCTTTGACAAGGAAATTCCCATATAAAGTAAATTTCCGAACGTAATTGTTGTTGTCAATTCGGTAATATCGGAGCTCCGATAAAACTTCGGAATACCAACCCTGATTTCCTTGGTAAACACTTGTTTATCTCGGCGACAACTCACACATCGATGTGAAATTAGGAATAGCTTTAGAATACCGAACCACTCACCGAACTTTACTGCAAACAAATTAATATTTTTTTATTATTATTGACATTATCAATTTTTACTTTCGAGCGGAGCGAGAAAGGTATTGTATTTGTGAAAAAAAAGTTTTTCTATGTTTCTCAAAAATGTGTTCTATATCACTTATATATTATGAAAAGCAAGTCTCCCAAAAATGTCCGTCCGTCGGTCGGTCGG
Source organism: Athrips mouffetella (assembly GCA_947532105.1). Taxonomy (NCBI): domain Eukaryota; kingdom Metazoa; phylum Arthropoda; class Insecta; order Lepidoptera; family Gelechiidae; genus Athrips; species Athrips mouffetella. The sequence continues at coordinate 13,346,538 of OX383981.1, read as the reverse complement.
ACGGTCGGTCGGTCGGACCGTCGGTCGGTCTGTCCGTCACGCTTTGGCCTAGCGGCTAAACGAATGGTCCGATTGACACCATATTTTGAATTTAGGAGTTTTATGCAAATTTGTGGTTTCTTGCTGGCTCTCATTTTGAGGGTAGCTGTTATACATTTAAAATGAAAAATTGAAATTTCCTCAAAAACGGCTCAAAGAATCTTGATGAAACTTTGCATGACCAAGCATCTTCATGTAAGATGTCTTGCGCCAGTATCAATTGATCTGAGTAATTTCATATAAGGGGTGTTCCTCTACCACCAAATCGTAAATATGTGATTAACCCAAAATTGGCTCCATTGAGTTTATTAAAATTTTCTATAATATTAATCCTGGATTGGTTGTCTACCTGACTGGATATTCTTTATGATTTTTTTGAATAAAATTTAGTACACAGGGTGTACCAAAACTGAAAGGGCTTGCTCAGTAGACTAAACTGAACAATTATCCATAAGGAACGGGTCTTCCAGTACTACCAAAAGTTAAACATGTGATTTACTCGAAATCGTTTGAGGTTTGTTTGTTTTAATGTTTGACAATTTGAATTCTGAATTGATCTGTATATTTCATTCGTACATTTTTTTTTTTGAAAAACGTAAATAAAAGTTTGTTTTTCTATATACTATGTGTATCGCATTACAAATTTAAGTTTACGGTTGATAGTTTTTCCTTGAGTATTACGAGAAAGTAAGTGCAGTGCTGCTGTACCATTTATTTTATTTATTACTAGCGACCCGCCCCGGCTTCGCATGGGTGCAATGCTGATACTAAATACACTACAGAAAAACTGTGAACGTTGTATATAAAAACTGAAAAGCACGTTTTTATAATAAACGCGTCCGATCGCTGCTAAATTCAAAGTGCTATAGGGAAAACCGCGGCCTCAGACGCGCTATTTATAGGCACGCTCTTGCCGCACCGGGCGGCCGGCCGGTACCGCCGCAAACGCTATGTCCCGCAATTTTTAAATCTGTAATATCTTCGAAAATATTCTCTTAAATCATACGGTGTAAAGGGCCATATATATCTATATTAAATGAACAATGTATTCAAGGTATTTAATTGGTTAAGGATTATTGCTGTATTGGTTAAAATCGCTTCGAAAATTAGCCATTATTTGTCGTAAAAAGTAAATGACAAAAAAAAGTTATTGTGGGTTATCCATAAGAGATAGACATATACAATCACGGACTTTTCTGTAGACCTTTTCAATGTGTACAATACTTAGTACATTATTTTGATAAAACTCGTAGGGTTCAGCCTGCGTTTGCAATGTAAGCGGAAAAAATGTAATTATTTACGACATCACATTAGAAACCTCAAAAATAACAGTACTTCTCCACTATTTAATGGATGTTATTATACATATAAACCTTCCTCTTGAATCACTCTATCTATCAAAAATAACCGCATCAAAATCCGTTGCGTAGTTTCAAAGATTTAAGCATACAAAGGGACATAGGGACAGAGAAAGCGACTTTGTTTTATACTATGTAGTGATAGTGATTATTATTGTAAATAGGGCCCAACTAGCGGGGACAAAATTTTTATAAAAAATTTCAAAATAATACGATTCCCATATCTCCGAAGTTTGCCAAACGAAAAACCTGAATTTAATATAGTCACTAGAGGTTTATGTAAATATTACAGCAAAAATAAATTAATCTCTCCAAGTAGCACAGTTTTTTCGAAAACTGCAAAAAACTTTTACCAATAATACTCGTACTCCAGTAAATTACGAGAGATTGTATGGCGAAACGGAAATAATTGATAATAGCCGTGATTCTTTTTCAGATCGATAGATTATATTTCTGTGTGAAGTTTTTTAATGGAATCCACCTAAATTTACTTCATTTATTTATTTATTTTGCCGTCCAAACATAAAAAAAATATGGAATTTCGGAAAAAAATGTTAATAGATTATTTTTTTATTTACGGCTTGCTATATATTCAGAATTTCATATTATACATGAATCCACCTAAAAATATTAGCTTTTTTGTATTGTTTAACTTTTATAGCACGAAATTTAAATAAAGCTTATCTTCGTAACCAAAAATAGTAATAGATCCGTTTTGCTTTCTAATAATTTAAATAGTGCTAAGTAATCACAGTTTTGGCAAATCCAACATAAATTTTTACAAAATCATTGTAAACCAGCGGTTACAAAAAACTTTTTGTTTATTTAGTATGGCATTTTTGTGAATATATATAAGAATCACTTACATTTAAAAAGGTTGAGTTTAGCTCAGTTTATTTCTATTATTTTACCTCGACTTTATTGGACCTTATATGTAAAAATAGGTGGAGATTTTATATTTTGAAATAAATTGATATTTTTAAATATATTTATGGTGGATTTTGATGCCTATATGTAAAGTATACGTATATAATTGTATAAGTATATAATTGTCTATTACTATTTTTGCCTTAGCTGTTATTCGAAAAAAATATTCCGCTTTAAATTTTAGGTGGATTCGTAAATATTGCGTGTTAACATCATATTTAAATACAATATACACAAAAAAGTAGCTATTAACATTTAATGTTTTGCAAAACCGTATTTTTACTGGAGTATAAACTTAGTTTTGCTACCCTAAAAATCGACTTGACCGCTTTCTAAAAATACGAGTACTACTGTTATATCGGAACCCTCGGCGCTCTAGTCCGTCTCGCACTTGACCAGTTTTTGTTTTGTAATTCGTCATAATGTTATTTGAAAAAGTTAAAGGGGGAGGGGTGTGGTCTCTGCCTACCCCGACGAGAAAGAGAGAGGCGTGATGTTATGTATGTATGTATGAGTTTTTACACCTTGTTTAAATAAATAAACAAATATTCAGTCACTTTAGAAAGAAAAGTCCATTTGGACTTCAGCTTAACAGATGGGAGTACATTTTGTTAGAATTTCCTGGTTACATTAATCTCAAATTGAATTAGGCGAAAACAGGAATTACATACATCATACCTGTATATACGCCTCTTAACTGGAATTTAATAATATCAAACTGCCACCTGGACATAAACTTCCCTGGTCACCTGGAAGGCCCTAAATTGACTGCGCACCCAGGTTGGGAGATGTAAAGACACACAAAATGGACACAAATGGATGGATGGATGTAAATAGGACACTTATTTGCATTTTGTTGTTATATTATTTATATAATGTATGTATATGTATATATATAAAGGTATATATTTTTATGTTTATTTATGTATATTACATCTGTGTATATGTGTATTATTTTATGTAAGTATATATGTGTATTTATTTATTCTATGTCTGTATTTAAGTATTTTGGTAAATACTTAAGTTTATTGTTTGATTTTATGTACCTAATTTATTTTCAATTTAGTCTAACTTAGTTAAGCAAACTCTGCACTACTCGTGTCCATCTCAGCGATTCCCAGTCCTAAGGTTGCCTGGAAGAGATTGCTCTAAGCAATAAGGCCGCCTTTGCGCGCAATTAGATATAAGGTTTCTTACGCAATTACTCTTAATTTGTGTGCAATAAAGAGTTTCTATCTATCTATCTATCTATCTAAGCCGGTAGGGCTATATAGAAGCTAGCAAAAACATCTGCGACTGCGGTGTGATGATGCCACAAACTATGTCCCACCTCACAGCATGCGCATCAAGCCCCATAATATGCTCGCTAAAGGATCTGTACGCAAGGCCAGACCAAATGCCATCTGCGTTGCCGAATACTGGTCTGGGAAAGTATAAGTGTTGCCATCGACACGATAGAAGAAGAAGCAATTAATATTATTATTATAATATCCAATTTAGACGTTTATTCAGATTAAACTCTTAAAACCAAAACTCTGAATCCTAACTTCCAAGTTATTATACGGTGAAATTTTATCATCATCAATTAATTAATATTAGAAGGGAATTCTCTTACAACAATATTTATTCGAGTAAACATTTCGCGTTGATGGTTTCGAGCGAATTTTGCGAAGTTTTGGAAATTAATATTATTAATATTTGATTATAGCCGAGAATAGAGGCGGTAGATATTATATTAGGGAAGCGAGTTCTTGAATAGCCACAAGGGAATTAGAGAATTCAATTCAATATATTTTTTGTGATCTTATAGTGATCTTACGGCACTCGGAAAGCAAACGACAAACTGAATAACTTAAAAATACATTTTTTTTTAAATGAATAGTTCTTATTTGCCAACATGTATCAGAAACGCGACTATAGAACTTTAAAGCAGAATCAGTTCTACGGTACAAAAACTAGCAATCAGAGAAACGCTCATGGTGATACCACTGACGCGCTGCCGACTGTACATTTTTCTGTATCCAACCGGCTTGTGTCAGAAAATTAAAATCAGTTCTATGGTACAAAAACTAGCATCCAGAGAAACGCTCAAGGTGATACCACTGACGCGCGGTCGACTGTACATTTTTCTGTATGCAACTGGCTCGTGTCAGAAAAAAAGAATCAGTTCTATGGTACAAAAACTAGGAACCAGAGAAACGCTCAAGGTGATACCTCTGACGCGCGGCCGATTGTACATTTTTTTGTATGCAACCGGCTTGTGTCAGAAAAGTAGAATCAGTTCTATGGTACAAAAAATAGCAACCAGAGAAACGCTCAAGGTGATACCACTGACGCGCGGCCGACTGTACATTTTTCTGTATGCAATCGGCTTGTGTCAGAAAAGTAGGATTAGTTCTATGGTACAAAAATTAGCAACCAGAGAAACGCTCAAGGTGATACCACTGACGCGCGGCCGTCTGTACATTTTTCTGTATGCAACTGGCTTGTGTCAGAAAAGTAGAATCAGTTCTACTGTACAAAAACTAGCAACCAGAGAAACGCTCAAGGTGATACCACTGACGCGCGGCCGACTGTACATTTTTCTGTATGCAATCGGCTTGTGTCAGAAAAGTAGGATTAGTTCTATGGTACAAAAATTAGCAACCAGAGAAACGCTCAAGGTGATACCACTGACGCGCGGCCGACTGTACATTTTTCTGTATGCAACTGGCTTGTGTCAGAAAAGTAGAATCAGTTCTACTGTACAAAAACTAGGAACCAGAGAAACGCTCAAGGTGATACCACTGACGCGCTGCCGACTGTACATTTTTTTGTATGCAACCGGCTTGTGTCAGAAAAGTAGAATCAGTTCTATGGTACAAAAACTAGCCACCAGAGAAACACTCAAGGTGATATTACTGACGCGTGGACGACTGTACATTTTTCTGTATGCTACTGGCTCGTGTCAGAAAAGTAGGATTAGTTCTATGGTACAAAAATTCGCAACCAGAGAAACGCTCAAGGTGATACCACTGACGCGCGGCCGACTGTACATTTTTCTGTATGCAACTGGCTTGTGTCAGAAAAGTAGAATCAGTTCTACTGTACAAAAACTAGCAACCAGAGAAACGCTCAAGGTGATATCACTGACGCGCGGCCGACTGTACATTTTTCAGTATGCAACCGGCTTGTGTCAGAAAAGCGACTGCAGAACTTCAAAGCGCATCCCCGTCGTTATATCCAATTTGCAGTCAGCACGCGTCCTGCACTTTTTGATTTATACTCTTGCCGGGAAGCCACTTTACGAGATAATGGTGTTGCCAGAAGCAGCTGTAAGTAAACTCACTTGTGGTAGACGGCAAAATTGTTTTATTTCCATCTCTATCCTCATATTTGAAATTTTATTATTTAAAAAAAAATTCTGACGAATATAAAGTTCTTAAGTATTGTTTTATTTTTGTTATTGTTGTACTAACTATAATGTTGCCGCTTATAGCTGAGTAGTAGTTGGTACTCTTTTTTTTATGACGCAAGTTAAGCCTAATCCTTCCCTTAAATTAGCAGCTCGTCAATGTTAATTACGACCTCATTTACACGTCAATAACGTACACATAAGCGTGCCTTGCAACGTGGCTGTTACGACCAACAGTGACTCCGAATCGCCCCGAAATACAACTACCACATCATTAAATATTGTTTTGCCTAAAATATTGTAATTTTTCATATATTTTTGATAAAAAGTGTAGCAGTAAATGGTAAAAACCAGTCAAGTGCGAGTTGGACTCGCGCGCCGAGGGTTCCGATATACCTTTAGTATTTTGGAAGCAATGAAGTCCATTTTTAGGACCGCAAAACCAAATTTGTTTGTAAAGGTTTTTTGCAGATTTCTAAAAAACTGTGCAATTTAGAAAGATCGTTCGATCGTTTTATTTTTGCTGTAATATTTACATAAACTGCTATCGACTGTAATTAATTCTGATTTTTTCATTCACAAACTTCGGAGATAAGGGCCCTCTTATCTCGGAACGATATTTTTTTTGAAATTTTTCATCATAACTTGAAAACCTAGTACCGACAGTTTGAAATTTTGCCCCCCCCCTATTTAGGCCCCCTTTACATTAATAATAATAACTTTTTCTTAACTCTTTCACGTGAAATTAAGTTGTACAACCATATTCTAAAACTATTCCAAATTTCAAGTCGATAGCTTGAGTGGTTGCTGAGATATACAGGTGTGAGACAGACAGACAGACAGACAGACAAAGCGGCACCATAAGGTTTTCTTTTTTTTACCAATTTGTTATCGGAACCCTAAAAATGGACAAAATAAGGGTCATTTAGGATTTTTTTTCTTCAGTTATACAAATTAAAATTATATCTCGACCACATCACTTCTCATATCTTGTTTGTTAATACGTTTTTTATCTGTTAAGATAAATGCTATATTTATTGTAAAAACTGGTTACGTAGTTATTCAGTCTCAAGGTCATTCAGGATGGTTTACCCATAAGGCCAACTTAGACCCGAACGCAACTAGATGGAGTCACTGCTGCAAATATAAGGTTTTATTTTTTTAATGCAATAAGTGCCAACTATATATATGTGCAAAAAGTTGATTAGCGTAAATTTCATGCTGCAACTTCAACGCCTAACAACAATTTCGATAAAAAAATATCTCCATATGTTCAGTAAAGTCAATTACTCTCGTCAGTCGTGATTTACATGAGTACGATCACTCACACATGCACACAAAGCACAACCGTACAGTTTTGACCGCACGCCCACAATCGTAATATTGAACCAAAAATTGCTAACAAAAACTAGTACTTTGAGTAAATTAGCTGTATTTTTGTATTAATCGGCGAAAAATTTAACTAAAAATTGCAGTATTCGTTCGTTTTTCAACAGAATTTTATGTCCCGCGTAAGAATGCAAGTCATTTGAATTTTTGTATGGAAAACAGATCACCTTAAGCAACGTTATTAGTCGTGGTCGGAACCCGGTTGGGTGACCGCTAGTGGTACAACTAGAGAGTCTCGTGCTTTATTTTGGTCGGTATTGTTCAAGGTCTGAATGAAATAAAGATACATTACTAATTGTACTATTATGAAAAAAGTATGACGGGTTCTTACCACGATATGGGTTTTTGATGAGCTCCCGATATTTCGGCGCTGTTGCAAGCACTATGATTCACGGATGAACTGGAGAGCCCAGATTAGTAAGTATAGAACTGGAGTCTGCGGGTAGTAAAACTTATTGGCAGACATATCTGTCTGTCTACCCTCCTTCTAGTTCTTACAAATACAATACAATACAAATATACTTTATTGCACACCAAGAAATACAAGAAATAGTTACAGAAATATACAGAAAAAGAACAGAGTAGTACAAAAGGCGGCCTTATTGCTAAAGTAGCAATCTCTTCCAGGCAACCTTTAGGTGTTGAAATGGGCGTAGGGTGGATAATGCGACGCGGGTTGGTGGCTACTTCTTTTATTTTGGTGACTGCCGGAACTGTTGGAACTCGATCGAAACTCATTCATAGATCAAAACTCATTCCTCACTCTTCCCTTCCTTCCTCATCCCTCATACTGTTTTCATATTAGTGTTAGTGACCGTGTAACTCTCAAACAATACATTACTGAAAATTCTCTTTAATTTCAACTTATTAAAGATTGGTTCTTACGGAATTAATAACCATTTCGAAGCTTATCATAAGCGAAAACTATTGAGAATAGATAGCGACACAAAATCTTGAAATCTCGTATGAAACATGATATCGAGTTGAGTTTCTCGAATCAAGACCTTCAATGGATAAAATTTCAACAGTCGCTCTAAGTACTAAGGCTCCGAGGGTTCCTCTTGGAACTGTTGGAACCACTTAACCTCAGGTATCACAAATGTCAAAGAAATAAATAATATAAGTTCTTGTAATAGTAAAAATTCATACATTTGTGCTTATCCCGAGCTGTTAGGGGTTAAATTCCTACGAACTTACACAAAAGGTGCAAACGGGGTTTCTTGCTACCGAACCAATTTTTGAAAACCGCTTTCGACTTTCTTCGAAAGAGGTTTAATAAAATTCCTAAAAATCCACACGGTTGACTGGTAGAGATCTCACCTAGGGATAAGTCCGCCTTTGCATGTAATCTCTCAGATAAAAAGTACTTTTTTTTTAAACAAAAAACTACAACAACATTTCGAAGGTCCGTTACTTGACCGTAGTTAGAACCAGGATGGGTGACCGCTGGTAGTAAAATAACTTGCAAACACATCCCAGTGAATCATTATTATATCGTGTGCGTTGCAAGGTTGATGACCGACCTCACAAACCCTGTTGTAGAGATGTTGAGCCGCCAAAGGCCCTGACATGGCTCATTAACGACTACATCAATAGATAGTAATCGAGACAAACGGCTTAACGTGCCGTCCGATGCACGAAGTAATCTAACTTTTCGTACAATCAGGTTGAATCGGGAGCCGGCTGTTATCTGTTATTTTAATGAATAATATATAACTAACGATGGTATGAATGACATTACTATTCGTCGGCAAGGACTTCGTTAAGGTGATCCGTTTTCCATAAAAAAATTCAAATGACTTGCATTCTTACTCGGGACATAAAATTCTGTTGAAAAACGAACGAATACTGTTATTTTTAGTTAATTTTTTCGTTAATTAATACAAAAATACAGTTAATGTACTGAAAGTACTATTTTTGTTAGCAATTTTCGGTTCAATATTACGATTGTGGGCGTGCGGTCAAAACTGTACGGTTGTGCTTTGTGTGCATGTGTGAGTGATCGTACTCATGTAAACACGGACTGACGAGAGTAATTGACTTTAGTGGACATATGGAGATATTTTTCTTATCGAAATTGTTGTTAGGCATTGAAGTTGCACGATGAAATTTACGCGAATCAACTTTTTGCACAAATATAGTTGGTACTTATTACATTAAAAAATAAAACCTTACATTTGCAGCAGTGGCTCCATCTAGTTGCGTTCGGGGCTAAGCTGGCCGTCACAGATCACCTTAAGGCGGCATCCAAATCGAGATATTGTCCCATTCCAAAAACATCAAAAAATATCATCTAATCGTGTTATGATATTACTTTATGACATTACTCTATGTTTTATTTTATATTTATGACATTACTAGCTGGGGCCCGCGACTTCGTGTGCGCAGAATCTGCGGTTTCACCCGCATTAAATGCGTTTTCCCCGTGGGAATGAAGTGTTTTCCCGCAGTAAAAAGTAGCCTATGTGTTATTCCAGGACCTAACCCATATGTGTCAAGTTTCATTAAAATCCATTCAGTAGTTATTACGTGAAGGACTAACAAACATACATCCATACCATACATGTTTACAAACTTTCGCATTTATAATATTAGTAGGATTTTGTACAGTCGACACATTCTTGACAGCAGAAAAATCTATGCGTAAGAGCAGGTCTCGGTACAATACTTGTCCCTGTCGCTCCAATGCGTAGCACATCGCTCGTTCCTGCTCCCACACTGCTGTCATTCTAAGTCAACCTACATTATTTCGACCGTAGATTGTACGACGCTTATATATCCTTATAGATCACCTATTCATCATCATCAATTTAAGAGTCAGGAGTGAAAAGGCTTCTTCTGGGCAAGCTCGTTACATCGTTAATCTCATCTCTGCTAGATCGAGGTCAAGAGTAAGCCCACAGACAGTAAAAAAAAAACTCGCAGGTCACCTCACCTCATAAATCTGGCATCTTTGAAAAAGTCGTGGTCTCATACCTGTAATAAACAAGAAAAAGAGTTAGAAAATAAATCAATGTAGTTTTCAAAATGAATATAGACCGACTAGAATCTATTGGCCGTTAGGTAACGGTGACAGGAGGGCGTTGCTGTCATATATTTTGCTCGTAAAATGCAATTTTTTTTCCAAAAAATTTAAAAATTCCAAGGGCAGTGGCGTTGGTTTCGAACTTATCTACCTGCCAACAATGAGCCGGTTTTAAAAAAAGAAAAACTAGTTTTAATTTTCTTGATAGATAGCGTTGTTGTAGGATAAATTTAACTGTCAACTTATTTTTTCCTATCTGTTGTCTGTCAAGTAAGTGTTGCCTAAGGAGGTTTATTTACTTCATGCTTCATCTATAACAGATTTATTTTAAGTTCTTTAGCAACTGTCTTCAGAGCCATCTATCAACACCTTTGAATACTCAGTTGACGCTTAGCTGCGAAACCGAATCATTAGTTGTAGCCAGTTGCAATCCATTCGTGAGTATTGTGCCACCCTGTATTTGTTCTACTCATAATTCCTATTATATTAAATTTAATACAAAGTTTTTTGGAAAATTCATTTCAATTGAGTTTTCATAGTAATTTACTACTCAAACGCAAAACTCGATAGAAATGAATTTTCATATTTACTTTGCCGGCAGCTGCTCGCGAGTATTTAACCAGTATAGTAGAGCTATTTTGATTTATCTCAAGGAAGGTTGTCAAAATAATGATCAAATTTCCAAGCATGTTTGAGAATACTCGTAGGATATAAAAAGGTTCTTAGTTTTTACTCTGATAAAAACGTTTCGTAACATCTTGTAGGCGGTGAGGTGCTTTCTTTAAAGGTCTTTCTACACAGGGTGCTAGGTGACATAAGGTAAAGGTTATCTAAAAATATCTCTTTTATGACTCTTAATAAAAGCGTCATCATGTAACTTATATTTATTATTTATATTTCATAAAATGTTTCTATATTTATCTTCGAATTCCCCCAGCTGGGCCCGTCGCAGTTATGATTTGTTGCTCTGTACCACAGACTATAAAACACTTGGACACTATTTAACATAGACATAAGTAAGCTGCCGTTATTCATAATCTAAGCTATTTAATTAGTAAACGTCGTAGAAAATAACTATGGCTATGTCATTGATGCGCAGAAGTCAAAAATGACTTATTTTCTTAGGACTTGACTTCTGCGCTTCAACTGACATAGCCAGAGTTATTTAGTGCGGCGTCTACAAAATCAAAGAGATTTGAAGCTCGCGCGAGGTTCAAATCTCTTTGTACAAAATGTACGGAAAAAACTGACAGTCAATTCGACAATTGCTGTCACAAGATTATGGGAGGACTAAAATAATTTCCAGTTCCTTGAAGAAAGTTGTTCAGTTACATGTTTTGAACAACATAAAAAAATTTAGCCAAGGGTCCAATCTCCAAAAATAACGGGTTTATTTTATGTCTAGGGGTTATATGATTTACGGCGCTCTAATTAACGAAGGAACCCGCAATTTATATCCTGACAATCTTCTTTCACAATTTCATTCCACAATGTTTTATTGAATGAGAGAATTAGAAATTATGAAGTCCTCTGGGAGTCGAGATTTCTTTGTTTTGAAAGCTTTGGGTTGGCTTTTGTAGCTTGAATAAGACATTTGAAATTGCTTGTCAAAAATCATGTTGAATAAAAAACCGGACAAGTGCGAGTCGGACTCATGCACTAAGACATGAGTCCGACTCGCACTTGTCAATACAATACAGCATTATTATACACTGCCACCATTTGATCTTTGATTTTAAAAACTTGTCCGATCAAACCTGACCCTTCTTTAATATGAATGTACTTGAAAAAGTGTGAGAAAAGTTGTAATATTTAGTGAGAAAAGTTGTAATATTTAGTGAGAAAAGTTGTAATATTTAGTGAGAAAAGTTGTAATATTTAGACTTTTCCCTTTGCTTGTGCTATGATACATAACAACTTGCCTTTCATGATCTTAGATCAACTGGTTTTTTTTTCTTTTTCAAGTACAGAACCCTAAAAAATCTCCAGGGCTAGTTTGACTACAAGAGCATAGCGGACACGATCTCAAGACTGGAGCCTGTTTAAAACCTCAGTAGCTATCTATATGCTAATATCTGACCCAAAGTCGACCCCAGCCTAGAGCATCTCTAGTAGAGAGATACTCAAGGGGTTTATATTAATATAAAATGTAGTAAAATGCATTTTACTAAGTTCGTAAAAAACTTTTCTTTCGAAATGATCTTAAGAGCGTGGAGAAATTACAATGCTTTTTATTTAAGCAGAAATATCTGTAGAGTTTTCTTGAGAATTCAGTCTCTAGTGACTCAGTTCATAAATCTAAACATTTTGTACTGAAAGTTTTTATCAAGTTGGATTTTATCCACTGGTTCGATATTTTTAACATTTGAAGTACTTAGGTTCTTATGATCATCCATTATCCTAACCCTAACACCCTATAAAACGTCCACTGCCGGGCTGGGAGCTCCCTCCAGAACTCCAACCAAAACGCGTGGCAATTTGGAGGGGATTTACTCTAGTCACTACGCTTGTTAGCGTTGCGGCTGACCACCGCTGTTGTTAGTGACCGCAGAATGTAAGATGGTACGATACACAGATGCTGCTGCCCATCTTCCGGTTTATAAGCCCTTAGTCGCCTCTTACGACACCCACGGGTAGAGATGGTCTAATGATATTGATATTCTTTGATAATTTACTGTCAAAGGATTTTGTAGACTATTTGAAGAGTACAGACTCGGCGAGCGTACCAGGACCAAATTCAGGACGTTCTGAATTAAGGCCAGGTTAAAAGTACCCTAAACCGACGAGCATGTATGAAAGGATTGATGAAAGTACAGGAAGCAAGGGAAGTATGTCAAGATCGTAGCAGGTGGAGAACTGTGGTCTCTGCCTACCCCAACGGGAACAAGGCGTGATATTATGAATGTATGTACAGACTAGACGATATCACGGTAAAGATAGCGTGATGTAAGATTCAGATAATTTTATTCAATGTAGATTCTTAACATAATACTTATTGAATAACATGCAGAATACAATGCAAATAGAGCGAGTCTACACCGTTTCGGATCATGCTATGGCAGCGTAAAAATCTTGATGAAACTTTGCATGACCAAGGATCTCCATGTAAGATATCTTGCGTCAATATCAAGTGATCTGTGTAATTTCATATAAGGGGTGTTCCTGTACCACCAAATCGTAAATATGTGATTTACCCAGAATTGGTTCCACTGAGTTTATTAAATTTTTCTATAATATTAATCCTGGTTTGGTTGTCTACCTGACTGGATATTCTTTATGATTTTTTTATTTTATTCTTTATGAAAATTTAGTACACAGGGTGTACCAAAAACTGAAAGGGCTTGCTCAGTAGACTATACTGAACAATTATCCATTAGGAACAGGTGTTGGGAAATTAAAAAAATATCCATGCAAGTATCCTACTACGGTAGTATCCATAGATCTGTGAAAATTTATATAAAGGATGTTCCAGTACTACCAAAAGTTAAACATGTGATTTACTCGAAATCGTTTGAGGTTTGTTTGTTTTTTTATTTGACAATTTTAATTCTGAATCGATCTGTATATTTCATTCGAACATTTTACTAGAAAAACGTAAATAAAAGTTTGTATTTCCATACTATGTGTATGGCATTACAAATTTAAGTTTGCGGTTGACAGTTTTTCCTTGAGTATTGCGAGAAAGTAAATGCAGTGCTGCTGTACCATTTATTACATAACATTTGCTTTACACATTCTTTAAAAAAAATCTAATTTCAGTCGAAGTTTTTTGGAATAAGTTGTTTAGTTTCATAGTCTAAGCAAAATGCTAAAATTGTGATCACTATTTCATTAGGACTCTAACTACTAATATAAATTATAGGCTAACGAAAAATAAATCATTTTTCTGAGATAAATTAAAGAACAAACAATCTTTTCCCTTAATAAACGGTTCAAATAAAACGAGCCCTTAAAACCCGACGATATCAAAAGAAATACGATATTAATCAGTCTTCTCGTCATTTTGTACCCGCTAAAGATAATGTCGACGAAAGGGACCGACTCTTAATAAGAGAATATTAAAATGTCAAAGCTAGTCAGCTTTTGGCCGCGGTTGTGTCCGTCTTTTTTTTTTTTGAACCCAGAAAATTATGTTAATTTGTAAGACTTATTGCCAGTTTCACAAAGAATCTTTAATGTTGCTCTCTGCTTGCGTATGTGTTCCCGAGTTCATATAAACCGAATCTATTCAAGTCGCGAGTGAATAGGCTTCTTCTGGGCAAGCTCGTCCCATCGACGACCCCATCTCTGTCCGCAAGACTAGATCGAGGTCAAGAAAGAGTAAGCCCATTGACAATAATAATAATAAAAAACTCCTTTAAATCTATTGCTGCCACTATAGCAAAATACACAGTGACTAAAATTGAGAAGAGATGCTGAGATGGTTTGGTCATGTACAGAGGATGAATGAACGAACCTTGACGAAAGAGATCTACCAGGCGAGAGATAATGGAAACGGTAGAAGGGGAAGGCCTAGGCGAACGTTCCAAGACTAAATTCAGGACGTTCTAAATAAAGGCCAGGTGGAAAGTACCCCAAACCGAATGAATAGCGTGTATATGAAAGGGTTGATGAAAGAAAAGAAAGCGAGGGAAATACGTAAAGATCGTAGCAGGTGGAGGGCTGTGGTCTCTGCCTATCCCGAGAGAGGCGTATGATGTTATGTATGTATGGGGTCTTAATTGTCGATTTGTATGGATAATTTTGGTAAACTAAATTTCCAGTATTAACATTTTTTTAAGAATTAAAAATCCAATGTTTAATTTTTTTTAAGCATGATTGGGAAAACATTAAACTTGCAGAAGTTTAAATTTAATTTTCGTATGAGAAAGCTGAAATTTAGTATGGATATGTATTTCATTCACCCCGAGAAAGTGGTAAAATAAAATCTAAGAAAATATATTTTTTTAGGGTACCTCCCCTACAACTAAAGTGGGGGTGATTTTTTTTTTCTTGTTTACGCCATTGCGTGGGGTATCGTTGGAAAGGTCTTTTAAAAATAATGTGAGTTTGCGAAGATCATTTTTCGATTTAGGGATCCGTTTACGTAATATTCAGCTTGAAAGCGCAATTTTTTGTTGGAGTCGAGTGTCAGGTAAACGGTAGTTAATGGAAAATGTGAAAAAATTAGTAGTAATAGTATATATGATGAAATTAAAAGGAAAACTATCACAACTAAGAAGGCTTCGCAGGTTAATTAGCTATAGCTGAAAAACCGGAAATAATGTAAATAGCAATAGCAATCAGGCGTTAGGACCTCGCTGAGTATTAGGATGTAAAAATTTTATGTTATGAATGTTATGTTAGACAACACCTGCTTTGCGATAAAAATCGACAAAAGCTACGGAACCCTATATTTCACGTGGCCCGACACGCACTTGGCCGGTTTTTTTTATTTGACAATTATAGAAACGTCTTTAAAGTTAAAGCTTTAACATAAAAAAAGTTATTTCTTTGTATTTTTTTGATGAAGACAGCAGTGTCAGTTGAGGATTTAAAGGAGCATCAACTTTAATAACGCTTTCTGAAACTGGCTGTTTTTAATTTTTTTTTTTTTTTTTACTATGTATGGGCTTACTCTTGACCTCGATCTAGCCTTGAGGACAGAGATGAGGTCGACGATGGAACGAGCTTGCCCAGAAGAAGCCTATTCACTCGCGACTTAAATAGATTCGGGTTATAAGAGCTCGGGAACACAGACGCAGGCAGAGAATTCCACTCCTTAGCTGTGCGCATTATAAAGGATGTTTCAAAGCGCTTTGTGCGAATGTGTGGAATATCAACCAGATATGGGTGATATCCTGCGGTGCGTCTGGATTCCCGATGGTAAAAGGGGGATGGCGGAATAAGCTCATGGAGCTCTTGGGCACACTCTCCGAAGTACAATCTGTAAAAGACCGACAGACATGCAATTTTGCGCCGGTGGGCTAGGCTGTGAAACTTGGTTTTCACTAGCATCTCATCACCAACGAGCTTCTTGGCTCTGCGATCTATCGAGTCAAGTGCGGCTAGTTGGTATTTGGCTGAGCCATCCCAAAGGTGGCAGCAATTCTCCATGCAGGATCGGACTTGTGCTTTGTATAAAACTAGAAGCTGTCCAGGAGTGAAGTAACGCTTAACCTTATTGAGGATGCCCAACTTTTTGGCCGCAGTTTGAGCTTTTGACTCAATGTTGGCGCCGAAGTTCAGGTTTGCACACAGCTTCATGCCAAGAAGCTCGAGGCTGTCGGTGACCGGTACAGATGTACCTCGAAAAGTAGGAGCCAAATCGAATGGACTCCTTTTGGCAGTGAATAGACACGCTTGTGTTTTGGTGGCGTTGAAACTCACCAGATTTTTGTCACCCCAGTCGGAGACAAGACTTAGGTTGAGTTTATACGCTCTACCGTGGTCTCTCTCAAAGAACGTATTTCGTCACTGCTGGCTTTTGCGCTTGACATATATCTCTCGACGACAGTACTGTCATCTGCGTACCCAACAATATTAGGACCAAGTAGGTCGTTGATGTGCAGCAGGAAAAGAGTCGCAGAGAGAACAGACCCCTGAGGAACCCCGGCGTCAATAGCCATGAGGTCAGAGGAGCAGCCATCAAGGACTACTCGGATCGACCGTTCACTCAGGAAGTCAGAAATCCAAGAGCAAAAGTCAGCGGGAATGCCGTATGCAGGAAGTTTGCTCAGCAGACTTGCGTGCCATACCCTGTCAAAGGCCTTCGAGATGTCCAGTGATACGGCAAGGGCTTCGCCGTGTTTCTCGATGGCCTCGCCCCAGAAATGCGTAACATACACTAGAAGATCCCCAGTTGATCGTCCCCGGCGGAAGCCATACTGACGATCACTGAGTAGGTCGTTAGTTTCTAGGTAAGTCAGCAATTTTCCATTTAGTACCCTTTCCATAACTTTGCAGAGTATGGAGGTGATGGCGATCGGACGATAGTTGGTGGGGTCGGCACGACTACCCTTCTTGGGTACCGGCTGTACATTGGCAACCTTCCAAGGTTTAGGCACCGTTCTTGTTTTAAGAGAGAGGCGGTACCGGTGTTGGGTACCGTTGTTGGGCACAATCCGCCTTCTCCATTAGCTGTTCAAAGAGCCTGGATGTCTCCTCGTCACTGCTGTGCGACCGATAGACACCGGCGTAGAGAGATTTCTCAACCCCGGTGTCCACCAGTAGCCAGATTGTAGAAAACCCGGAATCCTCAAAGCAACGGAGACGCCGATAGCAAATGTCATCGCGAACGTACACACAGACCCCAGCTCGTTTTTTGAACTTGTGTTCCAACGAGTATCCTGGGTAGTTGAGGTACGCCGCGTCTGACGGTGTTCCTATTTGCGTCTCCGTTAAAAAGAATAAGTGCGGCTTCTCTGTCTCGAGATGATGGTGGACCGGGTCGATATTTGAGTGCAACCCCCTGATGTTTGTAAGGTGCACTTTAAGCGGGAGGAAGTGCCGCCGTTTGGTAAACTTATTTCTTTTCTTACTTTTTTTCATTTTGAGGAGTGTGTGGTGGGGAAATGGAAGAATGGTCGAGACGCTACTCCTTTTTCCAATTGGACGCTTCAGCTCATTTGACCTGTGGGGAACTCATCTGGAGACTGCGGGGACGCCCGAGCCTCCCCGAAATGGGTCCATCGGGTCCTCCCGTCCAGTCGCCAGCTGGCACGATGGAGCATTTCGGGATTTTTCGCTAGTTGGCGGGGCAGCCTTTCCCACGTCGGCTTTCGTGGTACTTGGGCCCCCTACTACCTGCGGTCGGCCAACGGCAGGGACCGTGCCTCGGATCCCGCTACCCTCCAGTATGAGTTACCCGGTACAAACTTGCTTAGAGACCAAGACCGAATCAGAGCCGCGCTACTGACCACCTCCCATCCCCCAATGGCACTGGCACTCCCGCACTCCGACGGAACACAGCTAAGCTGTTTGGCGTCGGGCTCCGGCAGGAGGGTGGTCGCGAGCCAGGCGGCCAAAGCCTACCACCGCTGTGAGGGACCTTCAGCCGCCGCCACAGAACATAGTGTCCCGCGGCGCCGTTGCCCGGGGTGGACCGCTAGGAGGTAGGCCCCTATCACCCCAAAATTCCCTGTCATTCTCTACCATGGCCCATGGGAGTAGCGTACAGTCAAACGCACATGAAGTTTGACACTAGTTGCAACTCCAGTACGTAAAGCATTTGAAATAAGAACGGTAGGTATAAAAGTCCAATGTGTCAAGCTTGATGTGCTCTTGACTGTACAATGGACACAGTACAATCTAAGCCCTTAAAATTTTGCCTTTTCCTTCCTATTGAAACTCAACCATTCGGATTTTGTAATAAAACCCTTTGAAGTCCCAATTTTCTAAAAAGGACCCAAGGGTTTAATCAGTTGGTTCAGCTTAAAACATTTTAAATGCTGTTATGAAGGTAGATACTCGTATGAATGTTATAATTAGCTCATGAAACATTTTTAGAACGCCACAACTCAAACACGAGCTTTTTAGAGGAATCGATTTGATTGCCCGCGAGTGCAGCGACTTGCTACCGAAGTATGGTGGTATTGGTGGTACAGTACGCAGAAGTCGCGTTTATGCCCATCCTCCAGATAAAATCCCTAAGTCGCCTTATACGACTCCCACGGGCAGAGATGGGAGCATATTGCTTACTGCAGATGTGTGGTGCCGTGGTACTATTTTCCCATCATACGAAATACACATAATTTGTCGTTTTTTACCAAAAAACCGGCTAAGTGCGAGTCGGACTCGCGCACCGAGGGTTCCGTACCACCACATAATCATAATTGTATTAGTTAAAATTTCTAGATTTTTTGAGTCCGACACGCGCTTGACCAAATTTTATTATTTGTTGTTATTTTATAGCTTATGCACTATAAACATACCAATTTTCAAGTTTTTAAGTGTTCCCGTTTTTAAAATAGAACTAAAACAAAAATCGCCTGTGCGACCATCCAACTTGACCCCTCTCTTATATGAATGTTCTTGAAACGGGAGCTCACCACATTTGATTACCATTAGTTGTTAGAAAAGTTGTAATATTTTATGATTTCAGACTTTTCCCATTATTTGTACTGTGAGACCTAGCTTCTTGCCAAATTTCATAATTTTAGGTCAACGGGAAGTACCCTGTAGGTTTTGCTTTTTTGCATAAATGTATGGAGATGAGGACATAAAATGCCATATCTTTTGATTGCGTTGTATGTATGTATGTATGTATATATTCTTTATTGCATCACAAATAAAAGGAGACAAATTACAAACGAGAATAGTACCTATGCAAAGGTGGACTTATCCCTAAATGGAATTTATTCCAGCCAACCTTAGAGAGGCTAAAGGAGTTGACAATATTTTTGCAGAATACTTACCTACATAAAAAGAATTGTAATTGTTGTAAAAAATTGAAATTTTCAGATCTTCTGTGGTTCATGGATTCTTATATATGGTATTAATTTCAACCTGATACCTTTACCCGTTCGTGAGATAAAGGGTCTTGACAGACAGACAGACAGACGGACAACAAAGTGATCCTATAAGGGTTCCGTTTTTTCTTTTGAGGTACGGAACCCAAAAAAGATATATATATATTTCGAGATCATCAGGAAAGTTGCTTCGACAGGCTCACATCCCTGGTTGTTGAATATGTTTTTTTAAGACTTCAAATATTGTTTTACTTATGTAATATAAAGAGCAATCGCTCCACATTCCCTATCGGTCTACTTTCCCGATTGGTCCACTGCGCTCGGTCATTTACTAGCTGCATTTTTTTACTATAGTTCCTATTATACCACAAAAAAATACCACAGGACAGGCTCAGCCTAGTGTCGATTTTTTGTGAAATTATTTCTGGTACGGGAACCCTTGAGACAAACTATAACATTAACCTACTTAGTACCTTTTATTTTTGAATTTAAGATAATATGTTTGTTCAATTGTTTATAGTAATCTAAGACATTATGTAATTTCCCGCTATCCTATATTTGAAATTAAATTTTTATTATTATTATCTATTAATATATTTGTAATCCAAAAAACAATTTTGAAAATTTGAATTTTGAATGAGCAAATAAAAATATAATAACATCTGTATAATAAAATATTTTTTTGAGTATTTTGTTTATTATTACAGTTATACTTCGCTAACTCGCAAATTGAATTTTTATCAGTACCAATATAGGAAAATCTTCAATTACAAAACCCGCTGACACGGCATAAATTAACAAAATTAAATTCACGGCCCACTGGTTCCTGTTTACAGATGGCGGTTTATTTTTACATTTCAATTTTATTTATTAAGTTTTATCTAAGTTTGATGTACAATTTGATATTTTTCTTTGGCTCGAGACTGGCCTGATAATCTACGAAAACTCATCACAACATCCTATAAAAAGTCCCAAAAACACCACAAAAGCGTGGACAAAAAGGGAATTACACGCGTTTTGTGGGAAGAATGTGCTATAGTCTAAGGTGGTAGGGCTTTTGTGCAAAGCCCGTCCGGGGAAGTACCACCCTCTTACCCGTTTGTGCCGTAAAGCAGCACTGTTTGCACTGCTGTGTTTCGGTTCGAAGGGTAAGGGAGCCAGTGAAATTACTGGCACAAGAGACATAAAAAAAATAAAAAAATAAAATTTTACTTTATCTCTATGAGTTGTATATTTTTGAAAATCTTCATCTAAATCATAAAAATCAGTGTAAAATTTATTTATTTTAATTAAAATATTTGTGCTTGTATAATTCTGGTTTCTTTGAAGGTAAGCTAGCTCTTCAACTATAACTGCAGTGTTGAACTATAATTATTTTTATTTTTTTATGATTTTTTTTATTTTTAGGCTTCCGTACCTCAAAAGAAAAAAACGGAACCCTTATAGGATCACTTTGTTGTCCGTCTGTCTGTCTGTCTGTCAAGACCCTTTATCTCACGAACGGGTAAAGGTACCAGGTTGAAATTAATACCATATATTAGGATCCATGAACCACACAAGATCTGAAAATTTCAATTTTTTACAACGACGCAATCAAAAGATATTGCATTTTATGTCCTCATCTCCATACATTTATTCAAAAATGCAAAACCTACAGGGTACTTCCCGTTGACCTAAAATTATGAAATTTGCCAAGAAGCTAGGTCTCACAGTACAAATAATGGGAAAAGTCTGAAATCATTAAATATTACAACTTTTCTCACAACTAATGGTAACCAATTGTGGTGAGCTCCCGTTTCAAGAACATTCATATAAGAGAGGGGTCAAGTTGGATGGTCACTGAGGTGATTTTGGTTTTAGTTCTATTTAAAAACGGGAACACTTACAAACTTGAAAATTGGTATGTTTATAGTGCATAAGCTATAAAATAACAACAAATAATAAAATTTGGTCAAGCGCGTGTCGGACTCAAAAAATCTAGCACATTAACTTACTGAAATTTAAACTAATACAATTATGTTTATGTGGTGGTACGGTACCCTCAGTGCGCGAGTCCGACTCGCACTTGGCCGGTTTTTTTACTCCATCTTAGTTTAAAAGACTAACCAGTAAACACCACCACCAAGGTCTTCTTTTGTCAAGTGAACAAATAAGCAGAAGACCTACCTGATGGTAAGTGGTTAACTATGCCATAGACAGCAACACACGTTGCCCACCCTGAGAACTAAGATGAACTGTCTCTATTCCAGTACCTTCACTGACACCCTTACCCTCAAAACACAGGAGTTTCAGTTCAAGGATAAGCTTCCTCAATAGTCATAGTCAGCCTTAATACCCTACAAACTTTACAAGGGACTCGATCTTCGGCACAGTACAACAATAAGGTAAGAAGCTCAACTTAAAATAAACGCCTACTTAAGCGGCACGCACGCACGCATACACAAACTTGCGTTATGACAATTTTTCTCTTGTTCTTTAAAAGAATCTAGCACAATAAAAGAAAGTAAAACCATGAGGAAAATAAGAAACGAAGAAAAAAATCTAATGTCATTTTAAGTATCAGAAGTTAAGAGCATGAGCTTATTTCCACTTTACTTGGATAAAATCTATACATACAATAAAAGCGTAAAAGCGCCAATTCTGTACATTGAAAGTTAATAGAACCAATTCGGGTAATTTTTGGTATTGGTATTTTGTCAGATTGTGTGATCGCGATTAACTCGAAAACCACTAAACTCATTGAAACGCGGTTTTCCACAGTGTTTTAGGCATATTTCCGTGCATTATCTAAAGTTTATTTCATTGCAATCGGTTCACTAAAACAGAAACTACTCGTACGCAAAGTATCAAACGGCATGTGCCCCTTCTGAACCGATTCAAATGAAACTTTTAGTTTACTTTTTTGCAACGAACAAGCTATATTTTATTGCAATCGGTTAATTTAAACAGAAGACATGCGTTATTTCCCAGCCCGTAATGTCAGGTACATGGTGCTCCACTGTATGTCTTTATGTACTGTGCCTCATAGGGTTTAGTCACGTAACCAATATCGAACAGGTAAAGGCTTCTGTGACAAGTTAGTTCAGCCTTTGTGCTTAGGTGGGAATTTTAATGAAACAGTTCACACTATTATTAAATAAAGGACAGGTTTAAGGGGCTAATAAGAGCTGAATTACCTCCCTTTCTAACAAAGGGCAGAATGCGCGTGCTAGAACGGAGCGGATTCGCGCTATTTTACGTTTTTCGATCATTTTTGCATTTTTCTCAAAATCTGTACGCATTATATCAATTATAAAACAGCTATATGATATAATAGCGAAAAACGAAAAATATGCATAAGCATAATGTATTGAATAATGTGTAAAAGTTTTGGCATCATAGATTAATGGGTACTTAAGAAAAAAGGTTTAAAAGCAAAAAGCAGAGGTAACTTTGGATTTTTTTATAGCGTAAAAAATATGTTTAATCGTGTTTCGGAGTCGGCCATATTCTTGAAAAGATGCTTAATTATCACATAATTATTTTTCGCGGCATACACACATAATCACTTTTCGTTCAAAACCTGCTCAATTGAAGCGTATTTAGATCTTTTTAGCCCCTTAAAGTAATCTGAAACGACGAGGCCTGTCCCGTGTGGTGTCAACCCATCTCTACCCGTGGGTGTCGTAAGAGGCGACTAAGGGTTTAAAACCGGAGGATGGGCAGCAGCGTCCTTCCGTGTATCGTACCATCTTTACATACTGCGGCCACCAACCACCGCGGTCCATGGTGCGAGCCGTAACGCTAACAAGTGTGGTGACTAAGGTACTGACTACTGCCCCTCCATATTGTTCAAGCAACAGCTGCAATTCTGGTGGGAGCTCCCTGTCCTGTAGTGGAAGTTATGGGATGTTATGATGAAACCGGCGAGCATGTATAAAAGGGTTGATGAAAGTAGAAGAAGCGAGGGAAGTATCTTTGGTCTTTGCCTACACCGATGGGAAAGAGGCTCCCATTCTGGTACGTCCCGACCGGTACGCTCCCACAGCGAAAATATTGTTATTCCGGCACGCTCCCGGCCGGGACGCCCCCGTTGTTTTAATTACTTGAATAAGGACTGTTAAGAACAGAATTTTTATAAAAATAAATTAAGACAACGATCATGCATGATTATTGAGTCGTAGTATAGGTGTGAGTACCTAATGTAATGAGTGATTACCTTACTACCTTTGGCTAGTCTGTAAGTTACGTTTTTATAGAATTATAAGAAGGGGTTGGTGGCGCGGGCGGTGATGAAAACAACGTAGGTAATTGTTGGTTACGGTGTATTATAGTTACAGGTTCTTGTATATAATACGTTCGTCAATTAATACCAGTGGGCGCTTCGAAGGAAACTCCGCACTGTGCTTAACTGCCGATGTACTCAGTTATCCGTTCTAGGGAGTTCCAATGGCTTGAAAGCAACCCTAGGAGCAGTAATTGAGGTGCCTAGAAAAGTACATATGCATGTGGCCGGATTTCCGTGGTCATTAAAACGCGTGAACAAAACGATAGCGTGTTTCAGAAATCTGCCGACGCTACAGTGGTGCCATCTCTGGGTGAATGCTGGAACTAAGCGTTGGGGTCATAATTTCACGTGAACATCTCGATAGCGCGTTTCGGAAACTTGCTGAGGCGAAGGTGGCGCCATCTATGGAAAAGTGCTGGTACTACAGAATAAATTATTCTTCAAACATTCCTGTCAATTCTGGCAGACACAAACTAAAATTAAACAAATTTTTATAGTTCTAAAAGTGTTGCTGTCTTTGTTACCCCCTATAGGCTGTCGAATTTAGTTTTAGGTTTGGGCTCCCAAATCGACACCAATGTTGTAAAAATAATTTTAAATAATAACTGACTATAGAAGTAATAAGTAAAATTCATTTAATATTGTTTGTGTAATTATTTATTTATAAATTGGCATTGATTATGGCACTGTTATTAAGACTTATAGAAGAAATATAAAATATTTTTGATACAGGTAATCTATTTTAAGTTATGTATGTTAATACTTGTAGACTAATGTGATTTGTTTTGTGTGTTATGTTTATTAAATATAGATAAAAATCTATCTATCTATCTATCTGTATTTTAAAGATAATATTTAATATTTTTTTATAATCTTGTTAAGGGTGTTTTAAAAAACCATTACACTACTCAAAAGGCCATGCGTGACATAATTACATACATAGGTAAATATAAATATTTAAATTTCAAAACACTTTCGTTTTCAACAGTACTTGCTAAAGTGCCCTGTCAAAAAAATGGTTGTTTGCAACGGGGGCGTCCCGGCCGGGAGCGTGCCGGAATAACAAAATTTTCACAGTGGGAGCGTACCGGCCGGGAGCGTACCGGAATGGGAGCCTAACGGCCGCACCCGAGATTTTATGTATGTAGTTCACACTGGTGCAAGTTGTGCGAACCTACATAGGTGTAAGTATATCGAAGGCACGTTAACCTACTTATTTCGGCATTTACACTATAATAATAACCCTCATAAGCTACATTTTACCGCGGACAAACATCTTAATCCTGTGGGACGTGAATCTACAAAAGAAATCTAGTGAATCGATTCCAAATTCTTACTTTATTGAAAACTTCACAGATATTCAGTAACATTGCCTACTTTTGTTGTAACCATGCAGGGACTAGATAAGTACTATACGTACAACGTTGTAACATCTCATTCTGGCATTTCTGACGTGAAAATGGTAAAAGCGAACGAAGTCGCGGGCAACAGCTAGTTCTCTATACAGGACAAGGACCAAGAATGCGATCATTTGCTGTGCTTGGAATGCAATATCGTAGGCATTGAGTTGCAATGACGACAGTCAAGAATTGTAAGGACTCTATTGAGAATAGTTTGCCGTTTACGTACTTCAAGCTTTTGCCCACAGCTTCGTACGCGGCGTGGAATTAAAAAAAAATCGTAGCTATTCTCTTAAACGTAGTGTATTATAATTCTATGGTTCTTCCCCTTACTTCAAACTATCTTCGCATTGACAGCATTAGTTTTTGGCGCCCTCACGGAAAATCACTATTGCGTTTTTGAGTATAATGGTAATGTCCCGTGTGGTGCCGGCAAAGAATAGTACCAACCCATTCATACCCGTGGGTGTCGTAAGAGGCGACTAATGGTTAACTGGAGGATGGGCAGCAGCATCCTCCTTTGTATATTACATCTTACTTACTGCGGTCACCTACAACCGCGGTCCATGGTGCCAGCCGTTACGCTAACAAACGAGGTGACTATGGTACTTCCTCTCCACATTTTTCCAGCAAAAGCTAGAATTCTGGAGGGAGCTCCCTGTCCTGTAGTGGACGTTTCATGGGATGTTATGATGATTATTTTTTATATCCTTTTTTAGGGTTCCGTAATCAACAAGGAACCCTCATAGTTTTATCATGTCCGTCTGTCTGTCCGCGGCTTAGCTCAGAGACCCTTAGTACTAGAAAGTTGTAATTCAGCTTTCATCCACGCTGAAAAAGAGGGGTAAAATAAAATCTTGAAAATGAATGGTATGGTAAAATTCCCCTTCAAAGTACCTTTTTAAAGTACCTGCTTTTGCTATATTCTGGAGGAAGTTCTCTGTCCTACAGTGGACGCTTTATGGGATGTTATAAAAACCAAACATTAAAATCGGTTCAGTGAATAGCCGTGAAAGACAGAGTTACTTTCGTATTTAGAATACTAGTTTTGATGAATAGCGGACTTAGCCGCCTGGTAGGCGCTTAGCGACTCTTAGGGTGGAAACATAATGAGCCAGATTACCAATTTTACGTCTTTGAGACTTGATAAAAATATATACAATTCAGTATGGAGGTGCAAGAAATGGATACGCTTATGGCTCTCTCCTTAGCAGAAAGTGCTGCTACTTCAACCTCCTTGGTTTAGTATCAGTGTTTCTATTTTCCTAACGATGATCAGCAGCGCCATCCAGTTGTACTTCCGAAAGGTGCTGGAAAACTCCCCATTAGTTTTCCAAGCCTTAGTATGATATTATTACTATTGCGCCGTGTGGTGCCGGCAAACAATAGTATTAACCCATACATACCCGTGGGTGTCGTAAGAGGCGACTAAGGTTTATAAACGGGCTGCAGCATCCTCCTTTGTATCTTACATCTCACTTACTGCAGTCACCTACAACCGCGGTCCATAGTGCCAGCCGTAACGCTAACAAGCGAGGTGACTATGGTACTTCCCCTCTACATTTTTCTAGCAAAAGCTAGAATTCTTCCTGTCCTGTAGTAGACGTTTCATGGGATGTTATGATGACGATGATGAGTATGATATTATTAGAAAAGGTCTCCAAAAATCTATTTACTCCTAGACATTTAACCTTATAGTTATAGATTAGTATTCCCCTTTCGTCCTTGGTTATATTACACCCTGCGGTATAATATAGAAATAATGTGTCGTAATATCAGCAGTGGTTCTCAAACTACATTTATTGAAACTTAGGGGTGCCTCAGTCACCTACGTCAGAATATAGTGTTACGAACTAGCGGTTCGGGATTGGAGTGAAACGTCAAAGTAGGTTTTTCCGTTCACAACCCGAGCCTTTGATACACTCTTCGCAGAGTTCGCCCTCCGAGCCTTTTCGTAGAGTCTTCTATTCCGAGACCTCTTTTACGGAGTCTTCCCTCCGAACACTCTTCCCTCTGGGACCTCTTTTGCGAACTCTTCCCTCTGTACCCTCTTGGATTACCTCTGAGGCTTCCTCTTCCTTAGGACTTCTTTTCCTTGTTCCTCTTTTTAGATCGTTTTCCACTGAACTACTATGTAGATGTAGCCGCTCGGTGGCCCGCCTTATATACCCACCCATGCTACTCGATCCCGAATATTCTGGACTCACTTTTGAATTTAGATTTTTGTTAGATCTTTCTAGATTTTAGCTCTTATTCTTCAGCTATCTCTTTCTTTTCTTAGATAGCCCTTGGAATGACACATCGACATTTTTCTTTTGGACGTCTATCAATGGGCCACCCTAAATTACATATTCTTTGCTTGAGGTGCTCTTGACTGTATCCTATCCTACTAATATTATAAACGCGAAAGTTTGTAAGTATGTATGGATGGATGGATGGAGGGATGTATGTTTGTTACTCTTTCACGTAAAAACTACTGAATGGATTTTAATGAAATTTGGCACACATATAGGTTAGGTCCTGGAATAAAACATAGCCTACTTTTTACCGCGGGAAAACACTTCATTCCGACGGGAAAACGCATTTAATGAGGGTGAAACCGCAGATTCTGCGCCGACGAAGACGCGGGCACCAGCTAGTACTATTAAAAGAATGGCATACCTTCGTGGGTCGGCAAGTGTGGAACTTTGGGTACCACTGTTATAATAGCAAAGTATGGCATAATATAACATGGCTTATTGCTCGCTTTACGACGTATTATGCTTGTAGGCCGAATATGACACTATTATGGCGCGAGTAGATTTGTTAGAAGGAGAAAATCGCACCATTTTGGGGCGTTGGTGTGTATGTTGTGCACAGGCGTAACACTATCGTGGTGACTACGGTAATTGTTCAAAATATACCTACTGCTAATTTTTGCTGTGAAATTTAGCCCTTGATTCAGCAGGCTGATCAGATTCAAGTTTGTCAGCAAATTATGTTCAGCAAAAATCCTGATTAAGCAGCGCTAAATTTATTTGTCCTGCATAATAATTATTTGTGCAGAAAAATAAATTATTTCAGCTGAAGAATAGATATTTTTGCAGCAAAATAGTTATTTATGTAGCAGTACAAGCAAGTTTAAATTCGCTTCTGGCACTCGCCAGTCGCTACCGCGGCACGTTCGCTCCGCTCGCTCGGCTCATGCGTTGTGGTCGCAAGAGAACCTAACACAACCCTTTCGGGATCGGTTAGGTTGTGTTTGCCTTATCTAACGGATCTATGAGCAATTTCAACGAGATGGCTGCAGGACGTTCAGCCATCTCTTTAAACGTTGTATTCAACGTTTGGGCCAGTATACAGGGTGTTAATTTGATTGCGTGCCATAGCTCAGGGGCGGGATCAGTATCAGTAACTGAACAACTTTTCCCAAGGAACGTAGGTTGAAAAAGGAAAAACCAAATTTGACCTTTCATACAAAATGCGCTATCAGCTGATGCAGTTTCTATGGGAGGTTAAAAATTGATTTTCGTATTTTGACCTATGTTCCTTGGGAAAAGTTGTTCAGTTACTGATACTGATCGCACCCCTGAGCTATGGCATGCAATCAAATAACACCCTGTATACAGTGTGCTAGGTGTTCTCTAGCCATTCAATAGGGACTATTCATGTCATATAAATTAACTTGATTTTTTTATTTCCGATACTTTATTGCCCTGACATTACACCTAAACCAATATTTTCTTGTTTAGTGTGGATATAAATGCACAAAATATTAATTAAAAAGTGATTAATAAGCGAGGGAAGTTCGAATTTGCAAAAAGCCTCGCCATTGGTCGAATCGAAACGTGACGTCACGCGCCATGTCGTAGTGTCGGTATTCATACTGTGCTGTTGTATTTGGAAGAAAAAATCGATTTAGCTCAGAGACCCTTCGTACAAGAAAGCTGAAATTTTGTATGAATACGTATTTTATTCACGCCGAGAAAGTGGTACAATAAAATCTAACAAAATATTTTTTTTAGGGTACCTCCCCTACAAGTAAAGTGGGGGTGAATTTTTTTTGTTCACCCCATTGTGTGGAGTGTCGTTAGATAGGTCTTTTAAAAATAATGTGAGTTTGCGAAGATAATTTTTCGGTTTAGGGATCCTTTTGCGTAATATTTAGCTTGAAAGCGAAATTGTATGTTGGAATCACCCCGCCTTTCCTGCCAGATAAACTGTTGTTATTGGAAATGTATAAAAATTCACAGTAGTAGTATATATGATGAAATTTAAAGGACAACTACCACAGACAGCTAAGTAGGCTTTACAGGTAAAGAAGGTAGCTATAGCGGAAATAATAAAAATTGTAATATCAGTCAGGCGCTAGGACCTTGCTGAGCATATTAGGAGGTAAAAAGTTTATGTTATAAACGTTATGAAATACTAAAGCAAAACCTGCTCTGCGATAAAAAATCGTAAAAAAACTACAGAACCCTATACTGTGCGTGGCCCGATACGCACTTGGCCGGTTTTATGAATTAGGGATTCGTTTGCGAAAAAAATTGCTCAAAAGGGCAATTTATTGTCAGGGTCGTGTCCCCCTTGCCTGCTAAAGGGTTAATATGGAAACGTGGAAAAATATACAGTGCTTACCACCACATGAATATGAAGAATTTAAAAGAAAAACAACTAAGTTAGCTTTACAGGTTAACGAGAAATAGTCAAAATACTGAAAACAATGGAAATTGCAATCAGGCGCTGAATCTCGCTGTTCGTTAGGAACCTGCTTAACAATAATCATTTCTAAGATAACTATGGAACCCAATGCGCGTGGCTCGACACGCATGTTAACTATACAAACATGATAAACTTACATTAAAGTGATCTTCACAACAATTTTAATAGGATATTGAAAATACTTCAGTTCTTCTCATCACCTTATACCATTTTTTTCGTGTTTTCATATCTCTCGGATCCGCAAAAACCACATTATCTGTAAACTTCTCATAGTATTTGGGCACTTTGGCATAAGACAATACCCTATAAAATGTATTTTTAGCATTTTCCATCATCTAATAGCGATTAAAACTGAAGATCTTCAGGTTTTACCTTTACAAGCCTATAGTGAACAATACAGAACGCGGCATGTGACGTCATCCAAAACGCGCGAAAAATGGCGGCGTTTATCCATGTCAAATTTAATCGATTTTTCAAATATTACTTTATGAAAATATTTGAACATTTCTAACAGTATTTATATATTTAACCATGGTATAACGATGTAAGAAGTAAATTAAACAAATAAAAAAATTGATGAATACTCCCTATTGAATGCCAGCAGTCAATCAACCGCCTAAGCGTTCAATTAACTGCCTGATTAAACCAGTTGACTGCCGGCGACATATACAAAGCAACGACTTAATTTCCTGCGCCAGATGCAGCAATTATTTTTGTATGATACTGTAGTTTTACTACGTCATACTAGAGGCGCTTTTTTTGTTGTGTAAGTATTTGCCTAATCGAAACATTACGAACAATCAGCCGCACATCAGTGGAAACATTTGGTTTTGCGAGGAAATTATTTGATCCAACGCCACCAAGCTTTTATTGGATAAAGAAAAAAAAACTAAAACGTTATCATAGTCTCAGGTTTTCAAATAAAAGCGTGTTATATTGTAAAACAGCACGAGAAAAATAAAAGAGATGGTTTTTATTTGAAAACCAAAGATTGTGATCACGTTTTATTTCTTTTCCTACATCCACTAAAAACTCGTGTTAAAAAATTTTTACTCATCATCATCAGTGGGAGCTCCCTCTAGAATTCTAGCTTTTGATGGAAAAGTGTAGAGGGGAAGTACCATAGTCACCTCGCTTGTTAGCGTTACGGCTGGCACCATGGACCGCGGTTGTAGGTGACCGCAGTAAGAAAGATGTTAGATACAAAGGAGGATGCTGCTGCCCATCCTCCAGTTTATAACCCTTAGTCGTCTCTTACGACACCCACGGGTATGTAAGGGTTGGTAATATTCTTTGCCGGCACCACACGGGTATAAATTGTTCTTTTCCTACAGCCACTAAAAACTCGTGTTAAAATTTTTTACTAAGATTTTTTTATACATTTTTTTATCGCTTTATTTGACCTAGACTTCAATTAGATGTTTAAAGAATTTCGACCGAAAGATCAGACCTCGACCGGTCAGATTAGGGTACAAACGGAATTTTAACTAGAAACCTTTTGAAGGGTTCTGCATATTTGAATTTAATTAACAGTTGGAACTATTCATATGTTTAAATTAAATTAACTTAAAGGACCAAATCGCTGTATTTGAGTCAAAAGTCAAGTGATGTTAAATTTTGTTTTCCATTCTAAATTCAAATGACTTGCATTTATATGCGGGACATAAAATGCTGTTGAAAAGAGAGTGTATACTGCTATATTTAGTTAAATTTTACAAAGATACAGCTAATGCACTGAAAGTACTACTATATAGATCGCACACCCTCAATGATATAATGTTGAACCAAAAATTGCAAACACAAAACTAGTACTTTGGGTGTATTAACTGTATCTTTGTATTAATAAGCGAAAAATGTAGCTAAAAATAGCAGTATAAACTCGTTTTTCAACAGCATTTTATGTTCTACATAAGAATGTAAGTCATTTGAATTTAGTATGGAAAACGGATTGCCTTAAGATGTCTGGTTTGCCAGAGGGCAGACCGAGACCCAGAGGGGTTGCGGAGGTCAGATGGCAGTCGCTGTGTGTAAAACCAGCGCCCTCATTAAATCCCCAAGGTATGGTAGCCAACTCCATACAAAAGGCTAGGGCATTGATTATTACCTTTTAATACAAAGACGGGTTGCACTCCTGGAGTGCCGGCAGAAGTGAAACCTTAAACATCAACGTTGTGCATTTTTGAATATTTTGGAATGGTTAGGGAATAATTTCGCACGAATTGTTTTATTTATCAGTATAAAAGTACATACAATATTCATTTATTGCGCTATAAAATAAACAGTGATGAACTTGCTGCGAGTGTCTTATTTCCTCGCCCTTCATCCTCGCTAAACTTGCTCCTTTGAAAATTGGTATATCCTCAAAAAATCGTTTATCATGTGAACGGAGTCATCTGCCAATTTTTATTATTATTTATGCAGCAATATTTTATATCCAAACGAAGTTCCGGGTTCGATTTCCGTTTGACGTAACACACATATACCCATTTGTTATTTACCCGTGTTTCGTATATGGAAATTGGGCTTTTTATAGGAAAATTAACGTATGATCAATATTGAACACAAAGGGTCCCAAAATTGGTTTCTGATAAAAATACGAGTAGTCTTGCAAAAATCTGAATCTCTTGAAAATTTTTGCGAAAATATGATCTGGGTGGTCAAATAAAAAAGTAATAAAGCGCATTCGGGTAATTTTTGGATTTTTTGTCTTTTTCAATGTGCGCGACAAACTCGTAAACTACTGAACCGATTGTAACAGGATTTTCGATAATGTTGTTTTAATTAATTGCAATCAGTTCACTCAAACAAAAACTACACGTATGCAAAGTATCAACCGGCCTGTGCACGAAAACTCACAAACTACTGAACCGATTCAAACAAAGCGTTCAGTTATGTACTAATATTACTTCCGTGCATCATACAAACTATGTTTCATTGCAAACTGTTCACTGAAAGAGAACATATGCGAAGTTTCAATCAACGGCGCAAATAACTCACAAATTACTGAACCGTTTCAATTGAGGTTTTCAATAACGTATTTGGCTTACTTCGGTGCAACATATAAGCTTTGTTTCATTGCAATCGGTTCACTGAAACAGAAGATATGCGAGTACAAAATTTCAAGCGGCAAAACCGCATGATACATAGCATCACTTACTTTACTTCTAACTACTTCTAAGTTATTTTATAAATTTTCTGATACATAACTTCTACTAATGTTGTAAATAAAAATCTAGAACTTTGATCATGTGTGATAATCTATTAAAAGATTTCATTGCATACCAAAAAGAGCTGATTTTAGCCATTTCTTTATTAATAACAGTAATAAGGATAGGAGGGTGGGCAGCAGTATCTTTCTGTGTATCGTACACACGGCCGCACATCAGTAGAAACACTTTTGGACCTTATGGCGTAGTAATAGAGTTGAAAAAGTTTCTACCGACAAGCGGTTGACCGTACCATCTTACGCGGTCACTTAGTTACAACAGCGGTCGCAAGCCGCAAGGTTTACAAGCGTGGTGACTATGGTAAATCCCCTCCTAAGAACCACGCTTTTTGTTGGAGTTCTGGGGGGAGTTCCCTGTCCTGCAGTGGACGTTTTCATTTATTAAGAAAAAAAATTAAGTCTCTTCTATACTAAAGATTAAACGGACAACCGCAGGCGGTATTGCTGCAAAAAAGGAGTCATTAATTTTTATAGGTCACGAGCTAAAAAACTGAAATAAAAATATCCGGAGACAAAGGGACGATGGATTACCGAAGTGATGCAACGTTTACGAATACGAATTACGTAGTAAAGTTAAAGAAATATTAAAAGGTCCTTTAGAAACATATAAACTAAGTATGTACTCGTAATAAAGTATCGAAAATTGCCGATCGCAGTTTAAGACTGGCACACGCCTTAATTGGATTACTCATATTTTTTCTACTAAAATAATTCCATTAAATCTTTCATATTGCATCTCTAGGCACAGATTAAATAATAGTAAACCAAGGAGGTAGCAGCTCTTTCTGCTATGGAGCGAGCCATAAGCGTATCACTTTCTTGCGAGGGACCTCCATACTAACTAAAATGTGTAGATTTTTATCAAATCCTAGAAACGTTAAATATTTATCTTTCTCTCTGAGAAATATGTGACATGGGACTAATAAATGCAACTACCACAGTTTTTCTGGTGAAGACACTTACCATTCAGGAACAAAACGGTGTTAAAAATCACGCATAAAATTACTATTACGGATTATTTACGCCTCCGTTCTTAGAAAAAAATACATATTTTCACTTTCACAAACAAAGTTTATACTAAAACATTATCACCATACAGAATATGTATAAGACGGACTCTATAGTTTTTTACTCTGAGTAGTAAACTAACTCTAGGTTGTGAGGAGTGTTGCTTGTTTTCAGAATCACTAGGCTTCGGGAGCAAAACCAATGAAACACGTATTTATATAATAAAATCAATACTAAAGAAATATGTAGCGAATATAATTCGAATATTGATGCATCACTGTCTGAGGCATCACTATGATACGATCCTGTGAACGAAAAAGTTTTGTCTTTGATGATGAGAACAAAAGGACGCTACATAATTTGATACAATATGGCGGTGGGTTACGTTGTGTCAATCGGAATATTTTGAGGTTATTCTATTGAAAAGTATTTTTTTCTCAAACATGCTTTGAAATTCAATGATTATTCTGACAACCTTCTTCGAGATAAATCAAAATAGCTGTACTGGTTAAATACGGGCGAGCGCCGACCGGAAAAGTTAGTATGAAAATCCATTACTATCTTGTTTTGCTGCCCAATAATTAACTATGAAAACTTATATCTGTCAAGTTATTTAAAAGTGGAATGTACCAACAAGCATAACAACCAAGGTGGTAATTTATCAATGATTTTAAATTTCGAACTGGCTTGCAAAAAGAAAGCTATAAACTGTAAAAAATATTAACCAAACACAGATCAAAATAAATAGAACATGAAATGAGAAACTGCGGTGTAAAAAAAGAAATATATTGTACTAGCTGATGCAGTGGCGTGCACTCCATAAAGACAAAAAGACACTGCCTACCCTACCTACTCTAACAAAATAATCGGATTTTATTTGGATACCTTGTCACATTGTATTTATTTATTAGTGGTATTTACTACCTACCATCCTTGAAAGCATAGGTTGAAAGAAACATTCTAAAAACTTAAATTAGCTCCACCTGTCGAGTATCAGTGAGTACCTGTGGTATGCACATTCCACATCGCATTATTATTGCGCTGCACTAGCGCCGCCACGCGCCTAACGGCAAAGACACATACTATTCCTGTCTAAATGTTTGCATGTGTGCCGACGTGGTTATGCGAATGCACTATGTGTGCGTTCTTATAAATACATGGCACACAATGATACAATTAACGCACACAATTGCACAGGGTAGGCAATGTCTCACTTTGGCCGAAAGTTACCGAAGTCTTACGTAACAATTTTAAAAAGTATTAATTTCTTCGTGCTTATGTACCTATGTATTTGAATGATAAATTTTATTTATTTTTTATACTGAGTCGTCATTGTTTGTTTTGTTTTGATTTGTTTTGGCGATAGTAGGCAAATAAATATAAGATTTTAGAAAACAGAAAACGTAAAATTTCGAACCCCATTTTTAAATTAAACACACAAACCAATACGTATTAGTATTTTGGTAAGTAAAAGCATCGAAAATTTTTTGCCTACCCTGTCTAAAATCTCTGTGCACGCCACTGAGCTGATGCCCGCGACTTCGTTTGCGCAGGTTTATAAATTGTAGCCTATGTGTTATTTTGATGTATAAGCTATATTATTGTAAAGTTTCATTAAAATCCATTCAGTAGTTTTTACGTGAAACATCCATCCATACTTACAAACTTTTGCCTTTATAATATTAGTAGGAAGGATAGTAGGATATTGGTAAGTAGAAAGTAATTCTTTGTTTGTTTAAAAAATATATTTTCTCGTTGACCCTATAGGGCGGGGTGTCGTTATATAGGTCTTTTAAAAATATTGTGACTTTTCTGAAAACTTTCGTGAAATATCTAGCATTAAAGCGCAGGCGTGGGATTTATAAAAATTTTAATTTTATAATTACCTACTAGTAGTAAGGGTGATGAAGGACAAATTTCTATATGATTTGCTCATGTCTGCCTCTTTGACTGATGATAAGGAGCATCCTCTAGAAGATACAAAAAATACTAGCGGACATCCACACCTCTGCGTTTTTGAGGAATTAAGTTTTAACTATTTTGAAAGACAATGAAACGTACACCTGGCAGACTATGACTATCTGATTAAATACAATGTATAAAACTATGACTATCTGATTAAATACAATGTAGAAAACGCTTCGAATATCAGGTTCCTCGTGGTGAGCCTTGCCGCACCAGTCGATCCCTACTCCTCAAATTCCCTCAACACTCCTCAAGCCGCTACGGTGGTTCTTTCACGGTTCACTATGTTCGTTTATGGAACAAACTTCCTCACTCCATTCGCGCTAGTCCGTCGCTGGATACTTTCAGGCGAAAGCTAAAAGAGCACTTTCTCTCTAACTAGTTCTTACTTATATATCATTTCTATTCTTATTATTTTTCTTTTTAGTATTAAAATATGTATTTATTTATTTACGTAAGTTTTGTGTATAATATACCTATATATATTTTAATATATATATTTATATAAATATATATTACATTTCTATATTTATTACTTATTTAGTATTTATTCGTGTTAAAGTATTGTAGTAAGGAATCTTGTTTTAATTATTTGTGTTGTACACTTTTATGCCCGCTGTATTGTCTACTATATTTTTCTATTTAAGGTTAGCTGGTAGATAACTCAATTTTGAGTTAAGCTCGCCATTGTTATATGTTCTCACTTGTGCTTGTTTTTGTAATGTATTCGTGTACAATAAAGAATAAAGAGAAGAGAGAGATGAAAACCCCAGAAAAATGGTCTGCCACCATAATAGCCCTTCAAAAGTTACAGCGCTTCAAAATGCAAAAATTCACTACTTCGTCCCGTGATAATGCAGAGCCCTGCATGTCTGCCTCTTCGATTTTCTACAGCTTCAGAAGTATTTTAAACAGGAGCCACAAAGGCTGACAAACAAAAAAATTTATCTAATTTTCATATTTTTTTGCTTTAACTCAAAAACGCAGCGACGCACTGAAAAACTTGTAAGAACCAAATCGATTCGTATTGAGCTGATCTATCATCCCTATTAATATGAATCATGAGCAAATCATATACCCAAATTGCAGCCAGCACCCTAACTATAGCGTTTCATCACCATATCCGAACCATGAGGGTTCATTCTTCTATCATTTAGCTATCGACCTCATCTGTTTATCATTCTCAATTATATTATCGGTTGTTTTAATTCTATTGCCTGCGAATAATTGCACTTTCTTATCCCAAGCCTGTAAATATTGTATTTGAAAAATATAAAGGGTCTTATTGAAGGCACTGCAAATATTAAAACTCAATTCAAACAAAGGCACCTAGTAGTATTTATTATTCTTTACCAGAAAATCAGCTTTTTCGTGCACGTCAAATACGTAATTGAAAACCCCGTTTAAGTCGTTCAAGTAGTTGGTGAGGTATTGGTGCGGCCGCTTAAAATTTCGCAAACCTTCTGTCTGAGTGAACCGTTTGCAATGAAATAAAGCTTATATGTTGCACATTTCTATATCGAAATAAGTAGTACCTGTTGTGTCGTCTTTCTATATGTATTGTCCATTGTATTTTTCTTGTGTGCAATAAACAATAATAATAATAATAATAAAGAAGCCCGACGCGTCATTGAAAACCTCGTTTGACTTTGAACCAGTTCCGTAGGTGAGTTCTTGGTTCTGCAGCTTGAAAATTTGCGTATCTTCTGTCAGAGTGACCCTACCTATCGCAATGAAACTAAGCTTATTTATTGCACAGGAGTAAGCCAAACGCGTTATTGAAAGCCGCGTTTGAATCTGCTCAAAACTTTTTGACTTATTCGCGCCTTCGCTTGAAACTTTGCGTAACTTCTATCTGAGTGAACCGTTTTCAACTAACCTAAGCTTATATGTTGCACGGAAGTACCTTATCCAAGCACATCATGGAAATGCTAGTTGGAGTCGGTACAGTAGTTTGTTCGCTATTGGCGCCGCCTATTGAAACTTCGGGAATTTTCCGTCTGAGTGAACCGTTTTCAATGAAAGTTAGCTAATACATTGCAAAGAATTAAGCTAAACACGTTATTGAAAACCCCGTTTAAATCCGTTTAGTAGTTTGTGAGCTATTGGTGCCGCCGCTTGAAACTTAGTGTATTTTATATCTGAGTGAACCATTTGCAATGAAACTAAGCATACATGTTGCAAGAAGTAAGCCAAATACGTTACTGAAAACCTCGTTTGAAACGGTTCAGTTGTTTGTGAGATATTGGCGCCTCCGCTGGAAATTTCGCGCACCTGTCTGAGTGAGCCGTTTTCAATGAAAGTAAGCTAATATGTTGCAAAGAAGTAAGCTTGACAGTTTATTGAAAACCCCGTTTGAATCCGTTCAATAGTTTGTGAGTTATTTGCGCCGCCGCATGAAACTTAGCGTACCTTCTGTCTGAGTGAACCGTTTGCAATGAAACTAAACTTTTATGTTGCCCAAAAGTAAGCCAAACTCGTAATTGAAAACTCAGTTTGAATCGCTTTGTGAGTTATTATCGTACAGGCAATTTGATACTTTACATTAGTGTAGCTTCTGATTGAGTGAACCGATTTGAATGAAACATAGCCTATATGTTGCTCAGAGCTAAGCTTAATCTATCTGCGGAAACCGTGAAAAAATCCGTTCAGTAGTTTCGGAGTTTATCGAAAACATACAGACAGACAGACAAAAAGTTCAGAAAACATATTTTTGAGTTCTATTAGTCGTTTCATATCGCCCACACTAATTTTTTTATAAATTTATCAAAAGTACAGACACGCGGTTTCTACTCTTTTATTATATGTATAGATAAATAAAACTTTCAGGTTGATAGCGTGAGCATGTAGTTGCTGAGATAAACAGCTGTGACATACAAACAGACAAAGTCATACCATAAGGGTTCCGTTTTTACCACGGTGGTTCGAAACCCTAAAAATTGGGTTTAACTCGCTTTGATTTTAAAACTTAGGATTGTGATAAATTTTTAGTTCTTATTTATTAACATCTAATAAAATTTTGTTTTATATATTTTTTTTACATTTGTTTTTTATATTACAGACAAATAGAAGAGTTCTAAGTCTGTTACCTTCAGTGATTGAAGAGTACGACTAAGAAGAAGATTTTATATTTACAAATATGATGTTTAGTTTTTTTTTTGTTAATTATTTTTCGTCTTGTTTCAGTTACGGTAAATAACGAACTATAGTGTTACACTAATATGTTGCTATCTGTATGCAGGGTGTAAAAGACAGCTTTTCGAAAACTGAAAGGGCATGATCAATCAACGAAACTGAACAACTTTCAGCAGCTCCTCTCCATACAAAACTTTAAATTTGATTGGACAGTTTGTAAGTGGAGGATTTTTTTTATGTTCTTGAAAGTTTCATACACTGAGAGTTGTTCAGTTTCGTTGACTGATCATGCCCTTTACAGTTTTCGGAAAGCTGTCCTCACCCCATATACGTCACGGCTAAAGGTAGTTGTGAACATAAACTTATGATTATTATTTGTTGTTATTCTACAACTTATGCACTATAAGCATACAATTTTTCACGCTTTTATGTGTTCCCGTTTTTACGATAGAGCTAAAACAAAAATCGAGCAAAAATCGTCTAAACAAAACGTTTTTAGTAGGGAAGACCCTCTTAATTTTTTATTTTTATTATTTGTTGTTACAGCTTTAACATAAATACATAATTTGTGAAAATTTCAACTGTCTACTTATTACGGTTCATGAGATACAGCAGAAATATTTATTGTTTTATTTGTTCAGTCAAAATGGTTATTAGTTTATCTTGATAAGGCAAGGGGTTTGGGGTTTTGATTTGTTGAAATTAGTAACTGGATCCACTTATAGTAACTGTTTTGGGACTGTATCCTTCTCACCTACTATAAGGTTCGCTTTTAATTAGAAAGCACCCTATACCGGGTGTGAGGGACAGCCTTACGAAAATTGATAGTGTGCATTTGGACCATTATTATTGTGAATCACATTGCATAGGATTTTTTCTCAGGAAAGTAATCGTAACAAAAAAAAGAGGTATTTCTGTAATCTTCTCCGCAATGTATCGCTAAATTCACGCAGAGAGCATTCGGTCGCCGAAACACCACACGTGAGCGCTCGTGCCAGTCATTGACCGCTTCGGTGAAACGAGCGAGAGCGAAAGATGTTAAAACGAGTAAGCCGCGAAAATTTTCTTAAGCTTAAAATGTCTAAAAATAGTCTGTTATGTTAGGATTATTACGACGATGAGGTATTTGAAAAACAAAGAGAACAAATTGAGTAGGTACGCATGGCAGCAAGCACCTAGTAACAAAACCAGTAAAAACTTAACCAGCGCTACGTAGACAAAGGGATCCCGCACACGACCGAGAATCGGTGACCGATTTTTTTGTTGGCATCCCGCTCTGACGTGTTATCACCTGAATCTTCCGTCCTTGTCCTGGCCGATAATCGCCCACCGATTCTCGGTCGTGTGCGGGAGGAGCCCTAAACCAGAAACCCGCTCAAGGTCAGTGTTCCTATCGACGTGCGCCCGTGAGTACCTAGTTATTATTCGTACCTACGTAAAAAAAAACATGCTCTGCGCCCGCCTTGAGCGAGATAGATACGTGTACGAGTAAGTAGGTAGGTAACCTAGCTCTCTTACCAAAAACAAAATGAAAAAATAATATCGGCCTACCTCGGTCTGATAGACCGAGGTAGGCCGTCAAGGACTAAAAATTATAAGAAAAAAATTGAAATAAAAACAGCCGGTCAGCTGGAAGCGGGTGGACACTCGACTCCAACAAATAAATGCGCTAACATATTTCGCAAACGGATCCATAAATCAAAAACCGGTCAAGTGCGAGTCGGACTCGCGCGCCGAGGGTTCCGATATACCTATAGTATTTTTGGAAGCAATAAAGTCCATTTTCAGGACTGCAAAACTAAATTTGTTTGTGAAGGTTTTTTGCAGATTTATGAAAAACTGTGCAACTTAGAAAGATCGTTTTATTTTTGCTGTAAAGTTTACATAAACTTCTGTCAACTGTAATTAATTCAGATTTTTCCTTACACAAACTTCGGAGACAAGGGGGGGGGGGAATGGTATTTTTTTGACATTTTTCATTATAACTTGAAAACTAAGAAACTTAAAAAAATACAAAAATATATTTTAAAATGTACAAGTAAAGCCCTTTCATATGATACCCCACTCGATCTAGTAGCGACAATATGAAATTTGGCCCCCCCTATTTTGGCCCCCTTTACATTAATAATCATACTTTTATCAAAATTATTTCATGTGCAATTAAGTTAGGCAACTTTGTTCTAAAACTATTCCAAATTTCAGGTCGATAGCATGAGTGGTTGCTGAGATATAGAGGTGTGACAGACAGACGGACAGACAGACAGACTGAGCGGCACCATAAGGGTTCCTTTTTTTACCATTTTGGTATCGGAACCCTAAAAATGATGTTCGCAAACTCAGATTATAAAACACCTATCTAATAACACCCCACGTAATGAAGTAGATAAGAAAAAAAAATAACCCCCACTTTACATGGAGGTACCCTAAAAAAAATTTTTTTCAAGATTTTATTACCTACCACTTTGTCGGCGAGAATGCAATGTATATTCATACATAATCACAGCTTTCTAGTACTAAGGCTTTCTAAGCTAAGCCGAGGACAGACAAACGGACATGACGAAACTGTAAGGGTTCCTTGTTAACCATGGAACCCTAAAAATTACAATTCTTCTGTCTCACCGATATTGTTTCAAAGTATGTTTGTAAATGAGTAGAAACTATAATAATAAATTTATTTATTTACCACAATTTACGATAATATTAAGATTACATAAAATATCGGTTACTGCTCAACTAGGCTTATGATAAATTGTGGAAGAACTGATGCCCGAGATGGAACTAAGCCTGTGTTTCAGGTCATCAGGACTTCCATCTCGAATCGCAATGACATGCAGAACGGCTTCATTACAATTAAAGAAAATAATAACTTAAGGTACAAACTGCCTTTTGAAATCGAGAGTGGCTCCTCAATCCTTACGGAGATCTTAAAATTAACGTTGTACAATCAATAATAATCAATGTATGTACGGTCAACGACAGGTCAAACTTGACACTCACAGCACGACCCAAGCATGTAAGTCTATCAAAAAAAAACGATACAAGATATTGTTTCAAAGTATGTTTGTAAATGAGTAGAAACT
This sequence comes from Athrips mouffetella, assembly GCA_947532105.1. NCBI lineage: Eukaryota > Metazoa > Arthropoda > Insecta > Lepidoptera > Gelechiidae > Athrips > Athrips mouffetella. The sequence goes on along the minus strand of OX383981.1, from coordinate 13,304,175 downwards.
ATGGAAGAAACAGTACATTATAAAACCCTACAAAAAAAAAATATATAAAATGTAGGAAGAGTACACGACCCAGGCCTTCACCAGAAAGCCGAGTAAATAATCTTCCTTTAAATTATTATAGCATGTTGTTGCAGAAAAGCCAGTTACATCAAACCGACACTCTGTGCTCCATGCAAATACTAACACAAAAATCCCGAAAATTAACTTTCCTACCGAGGATCGAACCTAAGACTACAGTATGAGAGTTATGAGAGTCAAACGTAATGCCATCTGAGCCATCGAGCGTAAGATAACGGTTGCGAAATAGTCACCGCTTGCGATGCGCGTGAGCAGCGCGGTGACGTCATCAGAGGAGCAAGTTTTTATAACTCGGCGAGGTTATTATGGCGCGTCGCTTGTTGCTTTGTCGGAAAAAAATGCAAGCACGTGATTGGCTGTAAATATTGCGATGGGCGTTGTCATGACACAGTCATACAATGCCAGTTACCTACACCGTGAGTCCGACTTATTTGTTCAACAAAAGGGGGCGTCGTCGGTGTTGTCGGACCTCCTTGGTTCGCTCGGAATAGATACCTTGCTAATTTATTTTACTATGGGATGACATCTGCCAACATGCCCCAAATTTTTATTTGATCACTAGTAAATGAAATATAACCCGTGAAATCCATAGAACGACGCCTTCCCAGATTAGTAAGTATAGTACCTACAGAAGTAGACGCCTTCTAAGATGCAGTGTCAGGCAGGGCGGACGCTACTGTCCTGTAGTATATTGCTCGTAAAGTGTCAAATTCCCATAATGTGTCTATCGCCCGCTCATTTGTCGTTTTAAATTTTACCAATAAGTTTAATTTCCTCAAAAACACAAACAATATAATATTATATTAATAACTGTTTAATTTTGTTTTACCATAATAAAGATTTGTAGCCCGTAATATTATTGTAGATTTCATTTTCGGTATGACGAATTTTTCATTTGGCATTTATTTTATACTAGCGGCCCGCCCCGGCTTCGCTGTACGGGTAGAGTGGTGCCTTTTGTTGGGTTTTCAACTCATTCTTCAGTTACATTTAGAGAGTACTTTGCGTTTTATTTCCTCGCAATCAAAGTATAAAGCAGAGTTTATAACTTGTCCACAAAACCATTTTATCCTCGAAATTACTATCAGCCCCCGCCTTCGGCTCGGGCTGCTAAAAGTCTCGGAAAGTGATTCGTTTTGTGCACTTGTTGTAAAATCTACTATATTTTGAAAATCTACTTTTATGCTATAAAAAGTTGGTTACTGTGGGTTATCCTTAAAAGATAGACAAATACTATCGCGGACTTTTCTTTAGAACTCTTAGAGAGAAACAATTCTTTCATACAAAACTTTCACATAAATGAAACCATTTACGCAGCGCACGCCCAGAAAGCTCTGTAGAGGCACGTTTTTTCCGACTCGATCGACAAACATCATCACAGTTCAGTTAATTTGCACTAAATATTTATAAATTATAGCCTCAAACCTTCCTATTGAATCAATTTATCATTAAGAGATTTTAATATCTAACAATGAATAAACGATTTTGACTTTTGATTAATGAAAACCGGATCAAAATCAATACAGTAATTCCTGAGTTTAGCGATCACAGACAGACAAGATGACGACAGAAAAACGTTTCGGGGGACTTTCTTTTATAATATGTAGTTATGTAGTGAAGTGATGAAGTAAAAAATATAGTTTTTGAATTATAAGTAGTTCAGTTCAGCGAACTACAATACTATGGAACTCTAACTCAGAACAAATTCCACACAAAAAGTGGCCCTACGTGAAACCAATAGGACGTATATTCAAAATAGGAATCAATTGGTTTAAATTGAGAACGAGAGCAGGGATTGGTTCGCGCGCGTGCTGCAATGTCAGCTAGTGGGTAGTTGAGAGGTAACTATTTTAGCTCCACCTACTTAGGTAACTATTTCGTGGGGTCAAGTTTGAAGCGTAGTTATCGTTCTATATTATTGTAGTTCGCTGGTTCAGTTAAACAAAAAGAAATCTTTTAACTATGAAACATTGGAAAAAACCGGTAAAAATGGAAAGCCCCGTAAGTAAGCTAGTTAGAGATTCCGTATTCAACTCACTCAGAAACTCAGTTTTCAAACTGAGAAACTAAGTTTGAGCTCAAAGTTTACCTGCCCCCATCGAGAAAAAGCTCCAATTTAAAATTCTTTAAGTTACCACCTTTTTCGCAAGGGCCTTGGGAATATTTTCCGGTGATTTCAAGTTCTAAGTGTCTTTTAAAACCATTTTTGTAAACTGACACATCGTTTTGAAAATTTACGATTGCTTGAAAAAACAAAAACCAGGCCCAGTGCGAGTCAGACTAGGCTGTTAGACGAAAATTCTGTGCAAAAAATTTATGATCCGACTCGCATTTGGCCGATTTTTATTAATAGTTCTTTTTAAGGTTCCGTACCCAAAGGGTGAAAAACAGGACCCCATTAATATGCCTCCGATGTATGTCTATCTGTCAGCGTGCTGTATCTCATAAACCGTAATAGGTAGACAGCTAATATTTTAATTTATTATGTATTTCGGTTGTCGCTATAACAACAAATAATAAAAATACAAAATAACAATACATTAAGAGGGGTTTACCCATTAAAAACGTGTTTTTTTAGGAGGTTTTGCTCGATTTTTGTTCTAGCTCTATCTTAAAAATGGGAACACTTACAAGGGTAAAAATATCTTTCGTAACAAATATTTTGGAAAATGATCGGGATCTTGATTTACCATTCCGCAAAATCTGGTTTATTTAACTCTTCTAACAAGTATTAATCTCACAAGGTTATTATATAATACGTAACTATTAAGATAAAAGAACTTAAAATATAAACATAAGAACCACAGTAAAGAACCATTTTATCCATCCCATTTTAGTTTTCCAAATGATATCCGAAGAAAATCAATATAAAACGAAACTTAAGACTACACGCAAAACCCTCGTTAAGGATACTTACTAGGGATGGGACACATCATATGGTATTCGAAATAATATCCGAAAATAAGTGCCCAAATGAAGAACAATACAATGTATGTTAAAGTTTTAAAAACATTGCAATCATAATTCATAACACAAACATGACGGTTCCTTGTTAAGAAATACCCAACAAAAAGGGTCAATTATAAAAAAAAAAAATGTTAGGAAAAAACAACGTGGAATATTTTTAAAAACAAATCGATCTTCTATGATATTCATTACTATTAATCTTGCTTAACCATAAACAAAATTAAAATCATCAGATTAGTACTCCGAGTATATCAAGCATAGATGTTGCATAGAACTTATAGGCTGAATTTGGATTAAATTAGATTGAATTTTAAGCGAGTTTTATGGGTCTAAATGATTGTATAATTCTGAAAAGTATCCAATTTTGCTTAGATTTGTATTAGGATCGTAGTCTTGCCGAACAGGCACTTTCTTTCTTTATTTCCAACGTATATTTTCATTATTAAAAAATAAAATATATTAAAACACAAGTGTTCACTTTGTTGAGTTGAACAAATTATTTCGTTTTAGTTTTTGCTAACTTGCAACTTTCTCTTACAGGGATATTTGATAAGGAAATATTTGAAGTGTCAGATATCAGGTCCGGATATTTGGGAAAATGTCACGACCCCATACATATAATACTTACACGTGATACGAATTGTGGGTTTCTATTATATTATTTTCAATTTACGGAATCGTTTTCATTCCATGGGCAATATGGAGCTCTATTAATGTGACGAGACACCTGCGGAAATTCCGCGTCTGAACTTTTTTTTTATGTCACTAGGGGGCAAATGAACAGGTGAGCCACCTGGTGGTAGTGGTCACCACCACCTACTGTCTTATTAGTGAAATAATTTGACACTAATAAGACAGCAAAGCGCGTTACCCACCCTGAAAACTAAGATGGTATGTCTCGTGTGCCGGTAATTTCAATGGCTCCCTTACCCTTCAAACCGAAACACAGCAGTGCAAACACTACTGCTTTACGGCAGAAAAAGGCAATGGGGTGGTGCTTCCCCAGACCGACTTTGCACTAAAGCCCTACCACCAACGAACTTACGCAAGGTCTTGTGACATTTGTTTTGTTGTGAGTAATTTTGAAGAAAACAGAAGAAATGGATTATGAAAAAGTTGTGAATAAATTGTATGATAAACTATTTAAATAATTTTTTTCGATTTTATTTACAATTTGTTCCGATGCAGAAATGCCGCCCTAGTGTATCGATAAAAAGATAAGATCCGTCGCGGATCGTTCCGAACCTCATCAGTATAGAATCCATTTTTTTCGTTTATATTCCAATTTCCAACGCTAACCAACCCATACACTTTGTAGCAATGAGGATTTTAAAAATGTCGTACATCTTAACATTTCACTCACTGATTTTCTTAAAATATAAATAGTAGATTAGTAGCCAAGGGCTGTAAGGCATCAATTGCAGCCCGAGATATTTAGGCGCACGAGCGCAGCGAGGGCGCCTATAGTTCGAGGGTGCAATTGATGCTTACACCCGAGTTAACTACTCTGCTTTACATCTCGATTGTGAGGTAAGTAGGTCCTTATTACCACCAAATTGTAAGTGACCAATTAGCGCTCTAGGGTAATAATGTAGCTAGAAAAGCCCTAGGGCGGTAAGTAATAAAAAAAAACACTTCACTCTTTTAAAATTTAATGACTTACCGCCCTAGGGCTTTTCTAACTACATTATTACCCTAGAGCGCTAATTGGTCACCTACAAGCCCATTTGGTGGTAATTAGGACTTACTTACCGAATATGAGAGATGTAAAACATATTTTCAAACTTGCTCTTCCTAGTAGGAAATGACATCATGAAAGAATTTTTGAGAATATGAATAAGAACTATCTATTTGTCATAAGGGAGAAAGGTTTTTTTATAATATTTTCTTAATTTTAAGTAAACGCCAGCTTGAGGAGCCCTTTCATTGGATACATGACAGGTTTTTGTGGAAAAGGAATAGGTACGGTCAACCGCTTGTCGGTAGAAACTTTTTCAACTCTATTACCACGCCATAAGGTCCAAAAGTGTTTCTACTGATGTGCGGTCGTGTGTACTGGGATTCCATATAATAGTAAAATCAAAATATTGAAAAATGCTCTAAGAACGTTAGATATGAGGATATAATGAGTCATTTGCTGTTGTTTATAAAAAGTAGTTCAGCCATTGCCTGGAAGATCCAAAATTTAGTATGTTTTGTAAATATTTTCCTAATTTTTAGGAAACCAGTGACTGAAATGTAAAGTTGCACAATAGCCTTGGACATGGTAGCTCTCTATAAAAAAAAGATTTAAAAAATCTATTGAATTTCCAGTGCTCCGACTCATATCTAGCAATATTTGTATATATATATTTGTAATCGCTTTCTCGAAAACGGCTCTAACGATTTTGATAAAATTTAGTATCCGGGGGTTTTTGGGGACGAAAAATCGATCTAGCTAGCTCTCATGTCTGGGTAAATTCGTTTTCACCGTCTTTTTAAATATTTCTTAGCGCGTTTTAGCGCGTTCAAGAAACTTACAGTGCCATCTGTTGTTGAGTAGCATAGCTTGCTCACCCGATGATATTTTAATCATTCAGAGCGTAGCTCGGTCGCCCAGGTACTCCTATACTATTAAACGAGCAATATTTGTATATGTATTTCTAATCGGTTTATCGAAAACGGCGCTAACGATTTCGATGAAATTTAGCATACAGGGGTTTTTGGGGGCAAAAAATCGATCTAGGTAGATCTCATGTCGGGGAAAATTCGTTTTCACCGTCTTTTTAAATATTTCTTAGCGCGTTTTAATGCGTTCAAGAAACTTACAGTGCCATCTGTTGTTGAGTAGCATAGGTTGCTCACCCGATGTAATTTTAATCATACTGAGCATAGCTCGGTCGCCCAGGTACTCGTTTTAATACGAGAAACAAGTACCTAATATGAGCGCCTTGTGATTTCACGAGGCTCGCTATAATGTACCATTTCTAAACACGTTTTACTAAAAAGTCTAGATACTTTTCGTTCACACCAAGTCTGAATTTTTAGCATTGTCCTCAAAAGTACTTTAATCTGCTCAAAAATTATTTTCTATGACTGTACTTCAATACAGTGATGGTTTTTCGAGGGAGAAGGTAAAAGGTTATTAAAGAAAGAAGAAAAAGGAATTAAAATATTTTTATCATTACTTGATCCATCTATAGTTATGCACATTTTTGATAAATTGTTAACCCTAGCATTATAATATAATACGAAGAGAAGCGAAAGGAACTGTACAAGATAATCCAGAATGCGAGAGATATATAGAAAAACTGCGAGACCTAATTTTGAGGGGAAGCTCGTCTGTCATCACGCTTAGCGCTTGTTAGTGCTAGGCCAGACTGCAAACGCGGGCGCGGGGCTGACGCGGCATACTCAAACGTATGAAATTTCAGTTGAGTGTCCGCAATGGGCACTCGGGCGCAGGCGGGCTGCCCCGTGGGGATAGCGCGGGCAAATCACGCCTAAGCCTGTTCATACAAGTGGCCGTAGTGAGTACTATCCGCTGCGGGATCTCAAATCATTTCGAGCATAGCCTACTGTTCCACTGCGGATAGTCACGTCAAAGAATATACAATACTACATTAAAGCATAAAGAAGCTAGAATAAAAATGCACTCCGCCCGCTCGCTCTCGAAGGTTAATCAAAGGCAAACATTCCGCAGTTAGCACAGAGTAACTTATATCTGTCTCTTACACTCTCATCCGGCGCTTTGCCAAACCACTTGTGAGTGTAGGTAGCGAAATCAGTTGAGTGAGGCCTCGTCTTCTTCTTGGCAGCGTTTTCGCGCCTGCGGTTGTAGACTGGCTCAGCACTTGGCGTTGCGGTTGGTACCATTGACCACAGTTGTCGGTGAACGCTAAGATACGATACTTTGGTTTAAAATTCCTTATCCCTTATTTCCCTTTTGGTTGTTTTCTAGGGGGTTTTATATCTGACTGCCAGCGGATGATTACGTCCCGTACTTCCTGTAAGTAGTCGGTGGCCAAAGTTTTATTTAACCAGGCAATTACTTTTGCTACTCCCCTAACAAAAGTATCTGAAATAAACAAGAAAAAGTATGTATGTACTTTAAAGACGCACACACTCACGAATAGCCTCGCCAGGCATACCCGGGGCTCATCTTTGTGGTCGTGTCTCGAGATGATACACGCTGTGGCATTGTTTCGGGGAAACGCTCATATACAGGGTGTTAATTTGATTGCGTGCCATAGCTCAGGGGCGGGATCAGTATCAGAAACTGAACAATTTTTCCCAAGGAACATAGATCGAAATACGAAAATCAATTTTCGACCTTCCTTAGAAACTGCATCAGCTGATAGCGCATTTTGTATGGAGGGTCAAATTAGATGTTTCGCATTTCGACCTATGGTTCCTTGGGAAAAGTTGTTCAGTTACTGATACTGATCCCGCCCCTGAGCTATGGCACGCAATCAAATTAACACCCTGTATATAGGGTGCTTCTGCCCAAAACAGTTACTATAAGTGGATCCAGTTACTAATTTAACAAATCAAAACCCCAAAACCCCTTGCCTTATCCTATACTATTAAACGAGCAATATTTGTATACATGTATATATATATATATACACCATATATTTGTAATCGGTTTCTCGAAAACGGCTCTAACGATTTTGATGAAATTTAGTATCCGGGGGGTTTTTGGGGACGAAAAATCGATCTAGCTAGGTCTCATGTCTGAGAAAATACGTTTTCCCCGTGTTCTTTAGCATTTAAAAAAAATACCGCGTTTTAGACAGAAACCTGCAGCGCCATCTGTTGGCGAGTAGCATAGCTTGCTCACCCGATGATATTTCAATGTTGAGGTAGCTATTATAGAGCGAAACTCGGTCGACCAGGTACTAAAGATAAACTAATCACCATTTTGACGAAAGAAAAAAAAACAATAAATATTTCCGATATTTTCATTTTTAGAGTTTTGTACCCAAAAGGCTACAACAAATATTAATCTTAAGTTTATGTTCACAACTACCTTTAGCCGTGACATGTATATGGGGTGGGGACAGCTTTCCGAAAACTGAAATGGCATGATCAGTCAACGAAACTGAACAACTCTCAGTGTATGAAACTTTCAAGAACATTTAAAAAACCCTCCCGTTACAAACTGTCCAATCAAGTTAAAAATTTTGTATGCAGAGGAGATGTTAATTTTATTTTAATTTCCTGAAAAATTCAATCTCTGAAAGTTGTTCAGTTTCGTTGATTGATCATGCCCCTTCCCCTTCCGCTTTCGAAAAGCTGTCTCTTACACCCTGTATACAGTTAGCCACATATTAGTGTAACACTATGAGTCTATGATCCTCGAGCGGGTCTCTTGTTTGTAGGATGTCTAGTGTAAGCTCTGGTTCTGCTTAAACTGGTTTTGTTAACACTTATCTGCAGCTTAGTGTACTTACTATTGAAAACCTTGATCATGTTCTTATTAATTTGTTCATCATACTTAGCATCTATGGTTACTACCTTCCCTCCCTTAGCTGAAACAAGACGATAAATAATTAACAAAAAAAACATCTATTTGTAAATATAAAATCTTTTTCTTGGTCGTACTCTTCATTATCTGAGTGTCAGACTAGGAACTCTTCTATTCCTGTCTGTAATATAAAAAACAAATGTAAAAAAAATATAAAAACGAACTTTTATTGGATGTTAATATAAGAACTAAAAAAATTATCACAAGTTTTCAAATTAAAGCGTTTTAAACCCAATTTATAGGATTTTGAACCACAACGGTAAAAACAGAACTCTTATGGTGCGACTTTGTCTGTCTGTCTGTCACAACTGTTTATCTCAGCAACTACATACTCACACTATCAACCTGAAAGTCTTATTTATTGCAAACAAAAGAAAGAAATAAATATTTTTATTATTATGGGCCCAAATAGGGTCGCAATATTTTCCCCAACCAGCTAAAAGGGTTATTACTTTTAATGTGAAACAAATCACTGCAATAATAGGTATAATAAACCTTGTAATTCTAAATACGCAAATCTTTTCGGGTGGTTGTTCTACACATGTAACTGAACAACTTTTGTTCTACAAATTCTGAAAATAATAATAAAATTTTATACGGTCATTTTGTATGGAGAACAAAACATTTTTATCTAAATTTCCAAAAGTTGTGTAACAAAAGTTGTTCAGTCACATGTGTAGAACTATTGCGTATTTGGAATTTTTAATTTTTTTTTTGGGACATTTCACACATGGTCATCATAATTAATTTCACAGATTTCTGAACTCGTCTAGGTTTATTTAGGTTCGATTAGAGAAAACTTTGGTTTGCTAATTTCGTCTTCTTCCAGTTTTGATATAAAAAAACCGGTCAAGTGCGAGTCGGACTCGCGCGCCGAGGGTTCCGATATACCTATAGTATTTTTGGAAGCAATAAAGTCCATTTTCAGGACCGCAAAACTAAATTTGTTTGTAAAGGTTTTTTGCAGATTTCTGAAAAACTGTGCAACTTAGAAAGATCGTTTTATTTTTGCTGTAAAGTTTATATAAACTTCTATCAACTGTAATTAATTCAGATTTTTCCTTACTCAAACTTCGGAGATAAGGGGGGGGGGAATGGTATTTTTCTTGACATTTTTCATCATAACTTTAAAACTAAGAAATTTAAAAAAATACAAAAATATATTTTAAAATGTACAAGTAAAGCCCTTTCATATGATACCCCACTCGACCTAGTAGCGACAATTTGAAATTTGGCCCCCCCTATTTTGGCCCCCTTTATATTAATAATCATACTTTTTTCAAAATTTTTTCTTGTGCAATTAAGTTGGGCAACTATATTCTAAAACTATTCCAAATTTCAGGTTGATAGCATAAGTGGTTGCTGAGATATAGAGGTGTGACAGACAGACGGACAGACAGACAGACAGACAGACAGACAGAGCGGCACCATAAGGGTTCCTTTTTTTTACCATTTTGGTATCGGAACCCTAAAAAATAAATGGTACAGCAGCACTGCACTTACTTTCTCGCAATACTCAAGGAAAAACTATCAACCGCAAACTTAAATTCGTAATGCCATACTTATATTATGGAAATAAAAACTTTTATTTACGCTTTTCCAAAAAAATTTTTCGAATGAAATATACAGATCAATTCAGAATTCAAATTTTCAACAAACAAACCTCAAACGATTTCGAGTAAATCACATGTTTAACTTTAGGTAGTACTGGAACACTCTTTATATGAATTTTCACAGATCAATGGATACTACCGTAGGATACTTGCATAGAGATTTTTTTAATTTCCCAACACATGTTCCTTATGGATAATTGTTCAGTTTAGTCTACTGAGCACGCCCTTTCAGTTTTTGGTACATCCTGTGTACTAAATTTTATTAAAAAAAAAATCATAAAGAATATCCAGTCAGGTAGACAACCAATCCAGGATTAATATTATAGAAAATTTTAATAAACTCAATGGAACCAATTTAAGGTAAATCATATATTTACGATTTGGTGGTACAGGAACACCCCTTATATGAAATTACAAAGATCAATTGATACTAGCTCAAGATATCTTACATGGAGATGCTTGGTCATGCAAAGTTTCATCAAGATTCTATGAGCCGTTTTTGAGAAAATTTAAATTTTTCATATTCGTTGTATGACAGCTACCCTCAAAATGAGAGCCAGCAAGAAACCACTTAGAACCCTTCGACGGATTTGCATAAAACTCCTAAATTCAAAATATCGTGTCAATCGGACCATTCGTTTAGCCGCTAGGCCAAAGCGTGACGGACAGACCGACCGACGGACCGACCGACCGACGGACGGACATTTTTGGGAGACTTGTTTTTTATGATGTATAAGTGATATAGAACACATTTTTGAGAAAATTATAAAAACTTTTTTTTTTCACGAATACAATACCTTTCTCGCTCCGCTCGAAAGTAAAAAGAACGGGTTGCACTCCGGGAGTGCCGGCAGAGGTGAAAATTTATTTTGGAATGGTTAGGGAATAATTTCGCACGAATTGTTTTATTCATCAATATAAAAGTACATACGATATTCAAACTATTAACAATAGAGCAAAGTAATGTACTACAGAATTATAGAAGCCATCAATATCTACAAAAAAGTCCGCGATACCATATGTCTAACTATTACAGTTATGTCACAATAGCTACATTTTCATGTTAAAATATGTAATAGTAACGCCGGTACAAACTATATAGGCCACATTATTCGTACCTATTAATCCTTATCCAAATAAATGATTTCGTATTCAAGGCTATATCAGTACCTGTAAATAACTTTTTGAATTATTCAAATCGGACATACCATTCAAAAGTTATCATGAGTGAAATCGTTATCAAAATTGAAATTAAAGAAAAGCGCCCTAAGTGACTGTAATGGTTTTATCTACAACAGAGAATAGACACGAAAAATTTGACTGGTCAAGTGCGTGTCGTTCCGTGTGGTAGCGGCAAAGAATAGTGCCAACCCATCTCAACCTGTAGGTGTCGTAAGAGGCGACTAAGGGTTTACAAACCGGAAGATGGGCAGCGACATCTTTCCGTGTATCGCACCATCTTACATACTGCGGTCACCAACAACCGCGGTCCATGGTGCCAGCCTTAATGCTAACAAGCGTGGTGACTAAGATACTTCCCCTCCACATTCTTCTAGCAAGGGCTCGAATTCTGGAGGGAGCTCCCTGTCCTGTAGTGGACGTATTATGGGATGTTATGATGGTTTTGATGAAGTGCGTGTCGGCTCGAGCGAATTTTATGCACTTCTGCGTGACTAAGATGGTATGACTGCCCATAACTAGGACAGTATTTTTACCTTCGTCCCTCGGTGGGAGTCCAACTTGCGCTTGGCTGGTTTCTTTAGTAACCCCCGATGCAACAAGAACCTATATCTACCCGTCCGAAGCCGGGGCGAACCGCTAGTATTACATATAGACATTCTTCGTCAGATCGTCAGGGTTAATGAACCAGAGGATGGGCAGCAGCATCCTTCTGTGTATCGTATCATCTTACATTCTGCGGTCACCAACAACCGCGGTCTATGGTGCCAGCCGTAACGCTAACAAGGGTGGTGACTATGGTTCTTCCCCTCCACATTGTTACAGCAAAAGCAGAAATTTTGGAGGGAATTCCTGTAGTGGACGTTTGATGGGATGTCATGATTGATTGATGAAATGCAGCTAAGATACCCTATTGACACAAAAATATTTCCCAAAGCAACTACGGAACCCTAGACAGACAGCCCATGTAAGGTTACGCAGTTCCGCGGTTCCTTGCCTTTTCTATGTCTTCTTTTCCGACGTATTAATATAGGTAAATAATAATCAATGTATGATAGTTTGTCTCCTCTTTCTTGTAAATATACAGGGTGATTCGTATTTGTTATGGTCAAGTTTGAGATGTTGGAAATGTAAGTATGTTGAGTAGTGTTCTCCCAGTCCCATGGATGGTTAGTGATTAATTCTGAAAAGAAACAATTTTACAGATTTTACTTTAATTAGTAATTTTGAAGATTTCCTAATTTTTTCATAATCCTCTGACATTTTTGGCATTACTTTCAGTTTTTCTTTAGGGTACATGGGTAAGGCCCACGTCAGACTTTTTGTAGGTCCGATTATTGGGCCGACTTTTCCTCCGATTTTTTGTGGGACATCCTACAAAAATCGGTCTACGACTATCAGACGTGGGTGGGTGCCCGCGCCCTCAATCATCAGTTTAGAGCTTTGGGGCTGTTTTACACGACGGCAAAATTTATGCGCCTCTGAAGGATGCAGCTATACGAAAGAAAGAAGTAGTCAAATAGTTTTCTCTTTCTTTCGTATAGCTGCATCCCTCACAGGCGCTTACATTTAGCCGTCGTGTAAATCCGGCTTTTGAAAGTTGATGTCCGCACCCAAAGGCTAAAATTAAGAAGAATATTTTAAAAAAAGATCTTTATTTTACCTACTATGTACAAAATGCGCTATCAGCTGATGCAGTCTTTATAGGATGTTGAATTTGTTTTCGTATATTGATGTAGAGTGGTTTTTCGTAGGGAAATATACCCATTGGAAGGTTAGAGAACGAAAAAGAAATGAACTCTAGTCAATGAACTGCATCAGCTATACCGTATTTAATAAGGGTATTAATTACTTCCTTATAGTTAGGGTGCTGGCTGCCATTTGGACATATGATTTGCTTATGATTCATATTAATAGGGATGATAGATCAGCTCAATACGAATCGATTTGGTCCTTACAAGTTTTTCCTTGAGTCGCTGCATTTTTGAGTTAAAGCAAAAAAAATAATACTAAATAATGTTTTTTTGTCTGCCTGTGTAGCTACTGTATAAAATACTTCTGAAGATGTAGAAAATCGAAGAAGCAGACATGCAGGGCTCTGCATTACCACGGGACGAAGTAGTGGTTATTTGCATTTTGAAGCGCTGTAACTTTCCAACGCAGGGCTATTATGATTTAACAGGATTCTGCATAACTGGCTTCTTGAGCAAACCGTTTATTCTGTCAAAGAATTTTTGTGTAAAAAGTTCTGAGCTTTGTTGCATTTAGTTTCTTGTTTAGTAGTTTGTATTTAATAAGTATTTGCATGCTAGTATTAGTAGCTGAATGTGGAAATGTTCTCATTTATTATTTAACATCGTTATTGTACCCCATTCAAAGCAAATAAATGATTATGATTATGATGGCAGAATATTTATCTGTGGTCCTATACATTGTGTTTAATCGGACAGTCATAGTCTGCCAGGTGTACGTTTCATTGTCAAATTTCAAAATAAGTTAAACTAAATTCCTCAAAAACGCAGGGGTGTGGATGTCTGCCAAAATTTTTTGTATCTTTTAGAGGATTCTTCTTATCATCAGTCAAAAGAGGCAGACATGAGCAAATTATATAGAAATGTTATCCATCAGCACCCTTACTATTAAGGAAGTTGTACAGTACCATCGTTTTGTTAGTATGTTGCTCAGACCATAAATCTGAACAACTTTCTTTCTCTAAGGTTCATAGGTCGAAGTACGAAATATTTGACCTCCCATACAAAATGCGCTGTCAGGTGATGCAGTTTATATTTCAATTGGGAATTCAAATTTCCATTTTTTTCGTATTTTAATCAATGTTTCTTAGGGAAAGTTATTCAGTCTTATAGTCCGAGTACCATATAGAAAGGAACGTAGTTGATTAGGTAGCACCCTATATTGTAAAGAAAAGAAAAAAAAACATTTTTTACAACAATATGACTGTCGATAAAAAGGATACATCACTATTTCAATATAAATCTAAATAATTTGAAATGGGTAAAGGATTGATGAATGAGTCTTCTTGGGTGCCGGCAAAGAATTGTATATCAACTCATCTCTACCCGTGGGTGTCGTAAGAGGCGACTTAGGGATTATGAACTGAAGGATGGGTAGCGAGGCTTTCTGTGTATCATATTAACCACCTTACACTTTGTGGTCACCAACAACCGCGGTCTATGGTGCCAACTACAACGCTAACAAACGTGGTGAATATGGTACGCTAAAGGCTCTCTGTCCTGTAGTGGACGTTTATAATTTGTCATCATTATCATAGCATCCCATAAAACATCCACTGCAGGACAGGGAGCTCCCTCCAGAACACCAGCAAAAACGCGTGGTACTTGGTGGGGATCTACCATAGTCACCACGCTTGTAAGCGTTGCGGCTGGCGACCGCTGTTGTTGGTGACCGCAGTATGTAAGGTGGTACGATACACAGAAAGATGATGCTGCTCATCCTCCGGTTCATAATAACTTAGTCTCCTTTTACGACACCCACGGGTAGAGATCGTTTGGTACTATTCTTTTCCGGCACCACACAGACGATATGACTTGTAATAATCTATAAAAACGAAAATAAATTACCAATACTTACGAACAAAAAGACAAAACACCATCGCTATTTTAAAACACATTATAATATTTAAGTCCTCTTGAAGACGTCTTAACCACCACGACTACACCTATAGAACTGTATTTAAATATATCGCCAGTATTATTATATAAGGTCGTACATGTGAATATTGATATCGAGGGTTACTCATAGGTCGCTAGACAAAAAACTAAATCGTGAATACAAACATATTTTGCTATGCTGTGAGACCTACTAGCCGACCGTTACAATAGGGGACATGCACAATTTTTTTTTATTTAAGAAATTTATTCTCATTAATGTAATAAACAGTCTTGTAAAACAATTTTTCGAATAACTATAATATTAAAAAAGATATAAGCCATCGAAGATTTGTTTCTGTCTATTTCTAGCAAAACGAAATTTAATATGGAGTTTATATGGTCTTAGTGAATTTTGACGTCACTATTCATGTCGGATCTCTCTGTCTAATTAGTAGTTTTAAATGCTTATATCAGCCGTATTTCTTAGCCGATTTAAATTTTGATTTCACTTTTTATCATCTCTCCTACGGTATTTTCATATTTTGTTAATAAAAGCGACAAAAAAAAATTATGCATGTTCCCTATTAGGCGCATAAGATATGTACCCCTTACTCCGCCTTCATCCCCGCGCTCTCCTATAGTGACCAACTAGTGACATTCCGTTGACAAGCCCTTTGGTGTGTTTGGTGGTAAGCCTGCCTCTCACGCCGTGGGCCGCGGGTTCGATCCCCGCCCAGGGCAAACATTTGTGTGATGAACACAAGTGTTTGTTGAATGTGTTATTTATCTATGTATATCAGTCCCTGATACCCATAGTACAGGCTTTGCCTAGTTTGGGCTCAGTGTGTGAAATGTCCCACAATATTCATTTATATTGTCAACTGTCAAATGTCATGCGCTGTATTGTACTCGTAACGGTCGGCTAGTCATCATAACATCTCATAATACGTCAACAACAGGACAGGGAGCTCCCTCCAGAATACCAGCTCTTGCTAGAAGAATGTGGAGAGGAAGTACCATAGTCACCACGCTTGTTAGCATTACGGCTGGCACCATGACCCGCGGTTGTTGATGACCGCAGTATGTAAGATGGTACGATACACGGAAGGACGCTGCTGCCCATCTTCCGGTTTATAAACCCTTAGTCGCCTCTTACGACACCCACAGGTACAGATGGGTCGGTACTATTCTTTGCCGGTACCACACGGATACTGGACAACTTTCTCTAAAGAACATACATAGGTGTATTATAAAAAGTACCTGGGCGACCCAGCTATGTATGATTAAACTAATCGAGTGAGCAAGCTAAGCTACCCAACAACAGATGGCGCTATAAGTTTCTTGAACGCACTAAAACGCGCTAAGAAATATTTAAAAAGACGTTGAAACTAATTTTCCCAGACATGAGACCTAGCTAGATCGATTTTTTGCCCCCAAAAATCGTTAGAGCGATTTTCGAGACACCGATTACAAATATATATACAAATATTGCTCGTTTAATGGTATAGGATTTGTGAATAAAAATGATAAAAATTTTATGTTGTGACGAAAAAGCTGATTTTTTGGTAAAGAATAATAAATACTACTGGTTGCCTTTCTTTGACTTGAGTTTTAATATTAGCAGTTCCTTTAATAAGACCCTTTATATTTTTCAAACACAATATTTACAGGCTTAGGATAAGTATGTGCAAATATTCACAGGCAATAGAATTAAAACAACCGTTAATATCATTGAGCAGATGAGGTCAGATGAGATGATACAGGTTTATGATGAAAGAATGAACACATAAAGTTCGAATATGGTGATGACACACACCCCAGACACTACATACAATGTAATGTGCGCGAATTTGAAATTGGAAGCGCGTGTAGCCGACATATTCAGTACAACCAGAAATACGGGTATATCCAACGAACGTCAGTGAGTATACTTTTTCTTACAACTGACCTGCAGTATCAGAAGAGAGAATCTCGCGGGCGGGTTCGCGAGGGGGTGCGGGGTGGATTGCAAGAGGGGAGTGTCAGTTCTGTATGATAGAACTATTACTTTATTCTGTGGCTCTACAGTCTCGTCTATACTTCCATAGCTCTAGGTCCTAGAGTCTAGGAGCGCCCTTGACTGTGCGATGCACACAAGGACGCTGCTGCTTGGTCGCCTTTTACGACACCCACGGGTAAAGGTGGATTAGTACTATTCTGCGCCGGCATCCCAAATTAATCCTACACTATTAAACGAGCAATATCTATACATCTATACATATAATAAAACAGTAGAAACCGAGTGTCTGTACTTTTGATAAATTTATCAAAAAATTAGTGTAGAAAGGACTAACAAAACACAAAAAAATATTTTTTGAAACTTTTGTCTATCTGTCTGTATGTATTCGATAAACTCCGAAACTAGTGAACGGATTTTCTCGCGGTTTTCGCAGATAGGTTAAGCTTAGCTCTGAGCAACATATAGGCTATGTTTCATTTAAATCGGTTCACTCAATGAGAAGCTACAGTACTGTAAAGTATCAAACTATCTCTGCGACAATAACTCACGAACTACTAAACCGATTCAAACTGGGTTTTCAATCACGTGTTTGACTTTCTTTCGTGCAACATAAAACATTAGATTCATTGGAAACGGTTCACTCAGGCAAAAGGTACGCAAAGTTTCAAGCGGCGGCGGCGCAAATAATTCACAAATTATTGAACGGATTCAAACGGGGTTTTTGATAACCTGTCAAGCTTACTTTTTTGTAACATATTTGCTTACTTTCATTAAAAACGGTTCAATCAGAAAGAAGGTTCGCAAAATTTCAAGCGACGGCGCCAATAACTCACAAACAAATGAACTGATTAAAACGAGGTTTTCAGTAACGTATTTGGCTTACTCCGTGCAACATGTTGGCTTAGTTTCATTGCAAACGGTTCACTCAGACAGAAGATTCACTAAGTTTCAAACGGCGGCCCCAACAACTCACAAACTACTAAACGGATTTAAACGGGGTGTTCAATAACGTGTTTAGGTTAATTCTTTCAATGTATTAGCTTACTTTCATTGAAAATGGTTCACTCAGACAGAAGGTGTGCGAAGTTCCAAGCGGCGGCGCCAACAGCTCACAAACTATTGTACCGATTCCAACTGGCATTTCCATGACGTGCTTGGATTAGGTTCTCCCGTTCAACATATAAGCTTAGGTTAGTTGAAAACGGTTCACTCAGATAGAACTGTTGTAGTATATATATTTGTAATCGGTTTCTCGAAAAGGGCTAACAATTTCGATGAATAATATTTGTTTTCACTGTTTTTAGGGTTCCGTGGTCAAAAGGAACCCATATAGTTTCGTCATGTCCGTCTGTCTGTCGGTCTGTCCGCGGTTTAGCTCAGAGACCCTTAGTACTGGAAAGCTGAAATTTTGTACGAATAAACATTTCATCTACGCCGACAAAGTGGTAGAATAAAATTTTGAAAAACATTTTTTCTTAGGGTACCTCCCATACAACTAAAGTGGCAATGAATTTTTTTTTCTCGTCTACCCCATAGTGTGGGATTTCGTTGGATAGGTCTTTTAAAAATAATATAAGTTTGCTAAGATCATATTTCGAGTTAGGGATCCGTTTGCAAAATATTAAGCTTGAAAGCGCAATTTTTTATTGGAGTCGAGTGTAACTGCCGGCTAAACGGTTATTACCTATGGGAAATGTGAAAAAATTCACAGTAGTAGCATATATGATGAAATTAAAAGGAAAACTATCACACTTAAGTAGGCTTACAGGGTAATGAGATATAACTGAAAAACAAAAAACAATAAAAACAGCAATAGCAATCAGGCGGACCACTGAGCATTAGGACATAAAAAGTTTATGTCATACTTAAACGTTATGACATACTTACTCAAAACCCGATAAAATAAATGGTACAGCAGCACTGCACTTACTTTCTCGCAAAACTCAAGGAAAAACTATCAACCGCAAACTTAAATTTGTAATGCCATACACATAGTATGGAAATACAAACTTTTATTTACGTTTTTCCAAAAAAATTTTCGAATGAAATATACAGATCAATTCAGAATTCAAATTGTCAAACATTAAAACAAACAAACCTCAAACGATTTCGAGTAAATCACATGTTTAACTTTTGGTAGTACTGGAACACCCTTTATATGAATTTTCACAGATCAATGGATACCACCGTAGGATACTTGCATGGAGATTTTTTTAATTTCCCAACACATGTTCCTTATGGATAATTGTTCAGTTTAGTCTACTGAGCAAGCCCTTGCAGTTTTTGGTACAGCCTGTGTACTAAATTTTATTCAAAAAATCATAAAGAATATCCAGTCAGGTAGACAACCAATCCAGGAGTAATATTATAGAAAATTTTAATAAACTCAATGGAACCAATTTTGGGTAAATCACATATTTACGATTTGGTGGTACAGGAACACCCCTTATATGAAATTACACAGATCATTAATACTGGCGCAAGATATCTTACATGGAGATGCTTAGTCATGCAAAGTTTCATCAAGATTCTATGAGCCGGTTTTGAGAAAATTTCAATTTTTCATTTTCGTTGTATGACAGCTACCCTCAAAATGAGAGCCAGCCAGAAACCACTTAGAACCCTTCGATTGATTTGCATAAAACTCCTTAATTCAAAATATGGTGTCAATCGGACCATTCTTCTAGCCAAAGCGTGACGGACAGACGGACCGACCGACCGACCGACCGACGGACGGACATTTTTGGGAGACTTGTTTTTTATGATGTATAAGTGATATAGAACACATTTTTGAGAAAATTTGAAAAATTTTTTTTTCACGAATACAATACCTTTCTCGCTCCGCTCGAAAGTAAAAATCGTAAAATAAGTACGGAACCCTATACTGCGCGTGGCACGACACGCACTTAGCCGGTTTTTTTATTATTTTGCTTGCGTGTTTTAGTGCGTTTAAGAAGCTTATATCGCCATCTATTTTTGAGTAGCATAGCTTGCTCAACCGATGATATTTTAATTATAAAAAGCACAGCTCGGTCGCCCAGGTACTAACATTAATTTGATAAGTCGCTGTTTTATAACAACAATTAGATTACTTAGTTTTCCTAGAAAAACTGTCAAGTTCTTTGTTGGCTTGGTTGGTTGTATGAAAGGGTTGATTAAAGTAAAGGAAACGAAGAAAGTATGTCAAGATCGTAGCAGGTGGAGGGCTGTGGTCTCCGCCTACCCGACGCGCAGCGGAAACGATGCGTGATGTATGTAAGTTAATTAAATGTTATTAAGAGTACCTGGGCGACCGAGCTATGCTCTGTATAATTAAAATAGCATCGGGTGAGCAAGCTATGCTACTCAACAACAGATGGCGCTATAAGTTTCATAAACGCACTGAAACCCACAAATAAAATAATAAAAAGACGGTTAAAACGATTTTTCCCAGACATGACACCTAGCTAGATAAATTTTTCACCCCTGAAAACCCCTATATGGTAAATTTCATTGAAATAGAGCTGTTTTCGAGAAACCGATTACAAATTGCTCGATTAATAGTATAGGACGTCAGTAATTATATCCTCATTGAGTATAGGATTAAGGTATGGTGGGTAAAAATAGTCTCAAATACAATGAGTTACTAAGGCATCCGTTCAACAAGAGTAGCAGGAACTCCGTCATTGAATTTGTGCTTAAAATTTAATAAATAATCGGCAATTCATCAAGCTATCAAAGCGTAAACTTTATGAAGTGTGATTAATTTTATCTTCATGCAAAATTTAAATATTGGTTAAACTTTTCCGTATCAATCGCAATCAGTGTTAATACAAAATGTAAAATGTAAATTATTTATACCAAAACCGTTCAAGTGCGAGTCGGGCTCGCACGCCGAGGGTTCCGGTATATCTATAGTATTTAAAGGAGCAATAAAGTCAATTTTTTGTTTATTTCTGCAATATTTACGTAAACTTCTATCGAATAAAATTAATTCGGATCTTTTTTTCATAACAAGAAGGGGGAATGGTATAGGGTGTATTTCATATTTATTTATTTGCTTGCCACATGGTTCAATAAGGTGTTACATATATCTCAGGTGCTATTACATGTGGCACCCCGTGGGGGCACCGCAAAATCTACTTATTAATTAGGTGTTAATTTAATTGCGTGCCATAGCTTACGGGGTGTTTCAGTAACGATGAAGAAACACAAAAAAAAATTAAAAAAAAATCCTACTTATTTTTTTTTTATCATCAATGATTTTTTTTATTTATCAGGTATTAAATTTTGACGGTCTTAAGCCGGTTAACGTATGAAGGGAAAATTGGAGTCACGCACAAAAAAAGAAAGGATTTCTTGATACTCTCGCGCTGGCTCGCTGATAGCGCGGTGGCCCTCCGTGTTAGTTTAGTTTCAATGGAGTTTAATTTTTTTAAAGTAGGATTTTTTTTTTGGGTTCCTTTATCGTTACTGAAACACCCTGTATAGGTCGAAGCTTTCGTCAACTCTTTCATACACGCTTTTCGATTAAGGGTACTTTTTACCTGGCCTTCAAAACAAAAAGTGAGCAATAGATTTAAAAGAGCTTTAACTTTAAAGAAGCTTAGGGCAACTGTCTGTTTAACCCTATAATTGCGACTTTATAATGTGATCCACAATATTAAAACGCCTGCCGCAAACATCAGAGCAATACCGCAGTGATAATTTGGACTTTGCTCTGAAATTTGCAATAGGCGACGTCTCAGCAACCACTCATGCTATCGATCGACTTGAAATAGTTTTAGAATGTGATTGCCCAACTTTATTGCAAACCAAATAATTAAAAAATTATCATTATTATTCTAAATCAAATATTTGTAATATGGCTTCTGTCAACATGGACAATTTTGCCAGTGTCGAAGTTGGAGAATACACGGCACTACAATGACCAGATAAATGGACGGTCAATTAGCATAATCTGGATAAAAATAAAAACATATAAATAAATTATTATTCTAAACGGGGCCCAAATAATGAGGGCAAAATTTGAAATTGTCGTTACTAGGTCTCGACCTAAATATTATATGAAAGGGCTTTGTATATTCCAAAATTGATTTCTGTAATTTTAAGACTCAGTTTTCAAGCTATGATGAAAAATGTCAAAAAAATATCATTCCCCCCTTATCGCCGAAGTTTTCGAAAGGGAAAATCAGAATTAATTAGTCGAAAGAGGTTTATGTACTTAAAATAAAACGACCTTTGCCTCCTTGATCTTTGCTGATTGCAGATCATAATTTTTCATACGTTTGACCGAAGCGTTTGACAGCTGTCAAAAACGCATTCTCTCGACGGCCGCACTATAACCACTCTTGATCCTTGACGAGTTGACTATCAGATCTTTTTGGGCGCTCTTTACACAAAAGAGAATACAACAAAAACCATCCTATCTCTACATCACAATATGACAACATTTCAACACTGCTATTGTTTAGCAAATATGTAATTTACGCAACAATGGTGATGTGAAGAGCCTATTTCGTAGTATAATTATACCGCCTTAGTTATAATGACTTCACGGAGACGGACGAGAGAGCACGAGCAGTTTTTGTCAGCTGAAAGCACAGAACAACGATAGGACCACTCAGCCTGCGCGCGAAGTGAAGAGAGTAAAAAAATTTGGTTCCTTATTGGTATACTATCCGCTTATTTTGAAAGCACATTTTTTAGAAACACTATTGGACCTTATGGCGTGGTAATAGAGTTGAAAAAGTTTCTACCGACAAGCGGTTGACCGTACTATGTTTTTCGCACTCAAATGACGCTAGTGGTGTGGGTGCAGAAAGCGTGTTAGTTCATAGAGGTTAGTTTTAGTAAATGGTGACACTGATTTGAATTGAATGAAATAAAGAATTCGTCTCTAGATGCATCGCAAGACGCATGGACTTCAGAGCTCTGTGGCTGAAAAGCTTTGCGTGCTAAGGTCGTTTTTAGGGTTCCGATACCAAAATGGTAAAAAAAAGGAACCCTTATGGTGCCGCTCTGTCTGTCCGTCTGTCTGTCACACCTCTATATCTCAGCAACCACTTATGCTATCAACCTGAAATTTGGAATAGTTTTAGAATATAGTTGCCCAACTTAATTGCACAAGAAAAATTATTGAAAAAAGTATGATTATTAATATAAAGGGGGCCAAAATAGGGGGGGCCAAATTTCAAATTGTCGCTACTAGGTCGAGTGGGGTATCATATGAAAGGGCTTTACTTGTACATTTTAAAATATATTTTTGTATTTTTTTAAATTTCTTAGTTTTAAAGTTATGATGAAAAATGTCAAGAAAAATACCATTCCCCCCCCCCTTATCTCCGAAGTTTGAGTAAGGAAAAATCTGAATTAATTACAGTTGACAGAAGTTTATATAAACTTTACAGCAAAAATAAAACGATCTTTCTAAGTTGCACAGTTTTTCAGAAATCTGCAAAAAACCTTTACAAACAAATTTAGTTTTGCGGTCCTGAAAATGGACTTTATTGCTTCCAAAAATACTATAGGTTGACCTATGACTTGACCGGTTTTTTTAATAGTGTCTGAGATCAGAGTTAATATGCCTGTAGTGAAACTAGTGAAGTGAATAAAATAACAACTAGTCAATATTGGCAATTTAGAAATAATTGGACCAATAAAATATTTTTATCAGTTTTGGTTTTATTATTAATCACGGTAACAAGGGTTGTTAACTTTTAGATTTCATTGTAGTTCAATTTAAATTTTTGCTCAAAAATGTTGTTCTTAATGAACTTACCAGTTCTCTTCATAGTATATTTTTTAAAACATGTCGGAGCTAAGGTCCCTTCCTTGGTAAGTTGTAAACTTGGAAAAAGATCATAGGACCCTTGATAGGACCAGTATGTTGCCTAGTGTATATTGCCCCACAGCCAAGCAAATGTTTCCGCCGTATGTAAAAATAAAATTAGGGTGACATTACACACAAGATCATCTGATCCCAAACTAGGCAAATCCTGTGGTATCAGTGACTGAAATACATTCATAAATAGATAAATAACAGCCAGACACAGAACAAACACTTGTGTTCATCACACAAATATGTTTGCTAAGTAGAAGGCAGGCTCATTACCAACCACACAAACGGGTCAACTAACACAAGTCATGTGCTAGATATGTGCTTTTGAATCAACAGTGAAAATAAAGTACAGTTTTAAGGTGGTAGGGCTTTTGTGCAAAGTCCGTCTGGGGAAGTACCACCCCCTTGCCTATTATTACCGTATTACCGTAAAGGAACAGTGCTTGCACTGCTGTGTTTCAGTTTGAAGGGTAAGAGAATAAGTGAAATTACCGTCATACCAGATAAGACGTTATATCAGAGGCCTTTGGTGGCTCAACAACTCTGCTATCAGGGTTTGTAAGCTCTAAGTATGATATGATGATAATCATCATCAAAACATCTCATGAAACATCCACTGCAGGAATCGGAGCTCTCCTACTCTAGGATTCCAGCATCAACGCGTGTACATATTGGAGGGGAAGTACCATAGTCACCAGGCTTGTCAGCGTTGCGGCTGGCACCATAGACCGCGGTTGTTGGTGACCGAAGTATCATACGATACACAGAAGGATGCTGCTGCCAAATCCCTGGTTCATAATCCCTTAATCGCCTCTTACGACAACCACGGGTCGAGATGGGTTGTTACTATTCTTTAACGGCATGCGACGCCACACGGACACGACACCTACGGGTATAGTGTAGGCAACGAAGCAGTTGACCCCAACATAAATTTCTCAGGCAGATTTTATTTGACAGGATGATAAAGAATCATGAATTAAATGTAAATTCAAATATAAAAAAAAATATTACAAAAAAAAATATCATACTGTTTTTGTAATTTTTGTATGGAAAAATTAAAAGTAATTACCGATTTTTTTTGGATTCTTGTATAGAAGGTTTTTCTCATGTAGTGTAATACCCCAGCAAAGTTTCATCGACTGAGGATTTAATGCGGGGGTCTTCATACAACGATCCGCTTCGTTGTCTAGACTAGTAGTGATGATAATGAGTACTTACGCAGTTACTCGTGTATTTTCTTTCAGCACCCAATCCTGGTGGCTCGCTCTTCAATGGATTGGATGCCCAGCAGGGTGAACTCCTTATACTCCGATGTTGGCGCTTGGAGCGGTAAATTTGTAAGTTACACTTGTTGAAACAGACTTGATTATGCATTTGACATGACTCACATGATCTGCCGAGAAAGGACAGGCGGTGCAATGAGACATAAATAAATATTGGGGGACATTTCACACAATGTCATCTGATCCCAAACTAGGCAAAGCCTGTACTATGGGTACCAGAGACTGATATACATACATAAATAGATAAATAACACTCAGACTCAGAACAAACACTTGTGTTCATCACACAAATGTTTGTCCTAGGCGGGGATCAAACCCGCGGCCCACGGCGTGTGAGCCAGGCTCACTACCAACCACACCAACGCGCTTGACATGTCAGGCTTTTCCCGATAGCTCCAATGACTCCTCAAGCTATGCTATGGGGCAGCTGGCGTGTCCCTAGCCCTACACGCGAAAACCTTGTGGTACTCTAGAAAACATTAAATTCTAAGGTTGTCTGGAAGAGATCACTTTTTGTGATAATTTAAATTAATAAAACACACTGTTTAAAAATGTCATCTATATTAATGTGTAATAAGGTGTTATTCATTAATTCATTCTACTAGAACGTTTACGGCAATACTCGTAGAAAGTCACTGGCCCCTAGTTGCTAGATCGTCGGCACGGTTCACCGGAAGTCACGGGTTCAATCGAGTCGAATTTTCCTTCCTCCTCGAATACTTGAGTATCAAAATTTTTATGTTCACAGAGACCTGTCATGGATGAAATAGAGTCGGACGAGGCGTTGCGATTTTATCAGTTCTTAAACTACCTAGATGGCGCTAGTTTTGGAACTGGTACGTATAATTATTCGTCCATGTTTTATTTACACGTAAACTTAAAAATTCAATAATTTAACTTTCAAAAGTTTGCACAAGGAAAATCTGAGAAGAATCGATAGAAGCTTATCTAAAAAATATAACGACTCAGTTTTTATAAATCCGACACATTTACAAACAATGTTAGTTAGGTGGTCCTAAAAATACTTCATATTCTATTAGAATCTAGCTCGTCATAGACTTACGAGTAACATACTTTTGGTCATTATGAATATACAAGTCAGTCTTTGGTATATCTCTGCAAACCTCTCGGGTGGTGGCTTTACCCATTAAACTGAACAACTTTCTACATTAAACAGGTCGAACTACGAAAAACAAATAATTCAAGGTCCCCTGCTAACAGCGCATTTTGTATGGGAGGTCAAAAATTTATTTGCGTACGTTCCTTAAGGAAAGTTGTTCAGTTTTTTCGGTAGATAAATAACCCAAGGTTTGCAGAAATATACCAAAGACCCTGTATATATCAATCGATAAATTATAGGTCCTATCGATGAATTCGTCGTGGCAATGAATCGCCTAGCTTCGAACATGAAGCAAGAAAACAGCAAAGAGACGCAGTCACGAGGGATGAGGGAGTTGGAAGCTATCAATGGAGAAAAAGGTATTGTAATAGTACACGAGTATGGCTACTAGATGGCGCTGTGTTCATATTAAAATAAATCGTGCTTTCGGGACCAAGTGGCAATGGGGAAGCAGATTCTAGTGGTGATGGCGACCATGAACTAGAAGAAAGACGTATCGTAAACAGAAAGGTAGCCCAACATTCTGGTCAAGATCTCGAGAAGTATTTGGCTGGAAAGATGGCAAAAGCAGGACCATCATCGTGGAGATCTTTTGGCGAAGACTTTGTCCAGTAGTGAATGTATTCTGATATGATAATGATGATGATATTCAAAATGTTTTCTAAAAAGTTTACACATACAATAAGTGTTTAAGACTGCACAACAACTTTGGCTTTTTAGTTATAGAGACACTATAGAGTAAACGGTTGTTGAAGGTGTTGTGCCCTTGAACCTACTGACATAAATGAGAGTAAAAGATAGAATTGTTTTCTTTAAGGCGAAGGCCAAACAGAAGAGGCGCGGCGCGCCGTGTGGTATACCGTGTAGCGTGCCGGTAGGTGCACCGCCTTGTGTCTTTCCTCTCTTTCACATATTTTGTATGCAAGTGAGTGCAGCCGTTGACAGGCACGCCGAGAGATACGCCGCTCCATACCATACGCACTTGCATACAAAATGTATGAAAGGGACGCGGCGCCCTTCTTCTAACGCCTAATACCGCGTTCTAACAACTAGTGCCACCTGTTGGACACGCCACGAACTAATAACGTTTTATGTTCAGGCAACAGCATCAAAACCGTATTGGAAATAAGCACAGTGATAATGAGAAAAAAGAGGAAGTTCTTCTGCACTGGAGAAGTTAAGGAACCTATTGTCAACAACAAAATCATTTGCAAGGTAATCTACTAGTTGCCCGAAGCTCCTTTATTGGGGTTCCGTACCTCAAAAGGAAAAAAACGGAACCCTAATAGGATCACTTTGATAAGTGGAAACCATTCCAGTATACGCTGAACCGACGCAACACTACAAACATAAGAAACCAGAGACCCGCTCAAGGAAGGTCGTAGTCATAGTTTTGTGTCTCGCTGACAAAAAAATTAATGGCCGTCGAATTATTATTATTATTTATTCAATAAACAGTTTAAACAAACAAATTTTTTTTACAAGTAATGCGCCAAACTGTAAGGAGCAGTTTGATGGCGCTGTGCGCTCATTACATTTTTCAACTGCTTTAAAATAGCTACTTAGTTACTAAAATACACTAATTTAATTATAAAGGACATGCATGCATTAAAGAATTAGAAAACGAATTAAATTATAAATTGTAAATTGATATTTTAAGTTTGAAAATTGTTAAAAAGTACTGAAAGAATTTTATTATAAATTGATATTTTGAATTTGAAAATTACACTGAATTTATTTAATTTGCTCAAGAAACATCTCTTTTAATCTTCTTTTAAAAACATTTTTGCTCAATTCAACGTTACCTATCAGAAATTTTATATTGTTAAATATTCTAGGAGTGATATAACCCAAAGTTCTCTCTCCATAATAGTTACAGCTGTTAGGCTCTTCGTATCGCAACTGAATTGTTCTATGGCTATGAGATACCCAACTTTCTTGTGTACCGGGAGAATCTTGCACACCTTATATAGCTGCTCGTAGTCATTTTTGTACTTATTTTTCTCTTTTTTACTAACCAGCATTTTTATTATCCTGATTTGTAATGATTTAACTTGACTGATACAGGTGGTTAAAATCTCTGCGTGTAGTCTAGCTATACAAGGTGTAACCAAAAGGACACAAGCCTGATGAATAAGATTCTGCCCATGAAACTGAACAACTTCCCCTGAGGAACATAGGCGAATATACGAAAGAATGTGTTTTCTTTTTGCCTGCCACAAACAAAAACTTAAAGACATAGACTTCCCAGTACCTACATACTAATTAGGGTCTAAAATGTCTTAACAAGTATTAACAGTTCGCTAAAGCAACTTATTATTTTTTTCCTCAGGACAGGATCCTCCTTCCTATAGCCGGCTCCTCCTGCAGAGACGCTATCATGTACTGGCATCCCGACCTCACTGAGGAGCATTACTGCGTAGGAGCTCTGGAAGCCAGGAGTCCAGTTCATGTTATGGATATGGAAGGTCAGATATCTACTTACTTACTTACTTTCGCTGGCTCAGGGACCCAAAGAGGATCTTGGCCTCCGACACCAAAAGCCGCCAGTCGGCCCTTTTCTGCACCTCCTCACGCCAATCCGGTCTTTGGAGAGCGCTCAGGTCCTTCTGCACTTCGTCACTCCAGCGGTACCTGGGACGTCCGACCGGCCGCTTTCCCGTCGGTCGTCCCAGGTACGCTCTTTTGACTGCACGATCTTCCTCCATCCTCTCTACGTGGCCCAGCCAGCGAAGTCGGGCTGACTTGGTCTCTCCAATTATATTGGGTTCAGCCACTAGGTCTTCTATCTCCTGGTTTTTTCGTGACCTCCAAGTGCCATCATCACGCCTAGTTGGTCCCAAGATCTTCCGGAAAATCTTCCTCTCTGCCACTAAGAGCTTACTTTCCTCTTTTTGAGTCAGATATCTAGATATGCAGTTTTTTTTCCTAAGCATTTACAAACAACACGTCTTCTTCTTCAACCCACCTTCTATCCAGTTGCCCCTGTTGGAGGACTTGGAGGACACTTACATGGCTTCTCCGTCTTAAGTTTCTTCTTATATGCGGCTAAACGAACATAAACCCGAGGCACAGTATTAGTTACGTTCGATTCAGTTCAAAATTTACTACTACGTACTCGTATTATAAATTAAAGTCCCCCGGCGTGCTTTTCTCTCGCTATCGATCTGGTCTGACTGTTATCGCCAACCTCAGAAACTACTGTGTGGATTTTGATATGATTTTTACTAATAGAGAACGTGATTCATAAGGAAAGTATTTGTCTATAATTTTTAAATATTTAATGCAAATTGACGAAACTGTGATGATGTTTCTCGATCAAGTCGGAAAAATTGTTCCTCTTGAGAGCTTTAAACTTTTGCAAACCACTTGCGAAGCTCGGAAGGGCCGCTAGCTAAGAATTAAAAATTTACATTTGTATGATTAACCTGCTTATCTGCCTCTGATAGGAGAGGATCTACAGGGTTAATAGTAGGAGGATAAGACAGAAAAACTGACAAAAGCCCTGGGACTGACTTAATCTGCCTTGGACCCCACCTGACTTTAAAGATAGTTTGGTGGAGTGAAAAGAGTTTCACTTGCTACCAAATTGCAGTCTTAAATTGATGCCAAATGCCTGTGGTAATCCTCTTCAAAGCCCTACTTAGTGAAGAGACCTTTGGAAAGCATTTTTCCGCAGCAATGGAATCTTTTTAGTTACCCATATAAGCCAGGCAATCAAAACTACCACAATAATTTTATCCTCTTTTTTCAGGTGAAATGTTCTGCAAAGGTGATGATTACTCGAAAAGAGAGTACCTTTTAGCCTGCGACTTCTATGAGGACCAAGAGTCACCAGTAGCTGATCTGCTGCAGTACTATCCTGACCCTGACCCAGAAATAAGTCCTAAACTATACAAGTAATACTGAACTCCAGAAATATATTCGTAAATATGGACATTGGGATTTTATTGAGTTGCTCGGCTTGAGAGAGCCTACCCATAAGCTTATTCCGCTATCCTCCTTCTACCATAGGCAGTCCAGACGCACCGCAGGATTTTCACACTCAGTTATTGTTATTATTCCACACATTCACAAAAAAAATCAAAGCGACCAAAGACTTCTCATCACATGGTAACATTAATAAATGATAATGACCCTAATATTACTGTACCGTAAAGAAGAATCGATAATTAAAAGTTTTTGCCATTAATAGTCATTAGGCGATGACATTCAATTTTATTAATTACTTATCATTAAAGAACATGTGGGCGTTGTCGAACACTTATTCTTTTAACCGTTAGAGGTGTCTTAGAAAGCACTTATAGTGACACAAACGTCCAGGAACCCAATTCTTGAATAGCATCGATCGTTTATCGACATTTAAAAAAAATTAATTATAAAAATAAGTTAAGGTTGTTAATTTTCTTAAATAAATCACCCTGTGATATTCAAGAATTGGGTCCAGTCCGACCCGAGAATAATAACACTGCAAACGAAAATTTGTTTAATTCTTATTATGGAGAAACTTCAGGCGTCGAACTCCAGATGGCAGTACTTGCTCGGAATTACGAAACGGCATTTTATACTACTAGTACCCATTTACTACTGCGCTCAACTGACACTGATTTTGGTAGGTACCGGAACTGAATTTGTCCTCACACCTAATCTGTTTCTTTATGTTTTCCAAACCAAATATGGCTCCCTCCTAAGCAGAAAGTGCTCATTCGTGCTCGTAGAGCGTGTTTATTTATTTATGAGTGTCAAAGGGTAACATGGAATCAGCTGTATCTAGACGGAAAACGGTGTTATGTCGATTTAAATTAGTTTTCTCACAAAATACGTGACAAAAGATGGGCTTAGAAATTACATGAAACGTGAATTGCAGATAAGTCGATCACCTTTGTTCAAAAGATATCAAAATACTTTTTCACCATACGAGCTCGGAAGTATTTGTTTGTCGGTTGAATTCTGCGACCAAAAGCGATTTTTGGCCACTAGCGGGCAAAAGGTTTTTGAAATTCGAACGTGATGCAGTATGGCAAACCTCCATGCGGTACTGGCTGTTTCCTTGCTTTAGTGAGGTAAAAATTTTGTATTTCGGTCGGCAGCAAAGTTATTTTGCGTATCGTGCCTTGAAACTCGCTACGCTCAAAATTCTAGTTTTGAAGGAATCCTTCGCTTGTTCGAATTTCATTCAATACGAAGCACTCGCGCCATATAACAATTTTACTTACGTAATACATTTAGACGCTCAATTTTTCAGTGTTCTGTACTTACCTGTAAAAAAAACATAGCTTAAGTTAGTAAGTAAATACAATAGAAATTTTATTGTTTAAGGCAGCAGGTAAGTCCTACACTGACATTCAAACACATCGGAAATATTTATATTATAGTCGTGTACGAGACCGTGATTACAAAATAAGAAGTAAATATTGCTGCCGTGCAACCAAGTAGAAAAATAAGACAAGAAAATCGGTTTAGAGCCACCGCGCACTAGCGATTTTTAGTTGGCCGACAGTTTAGTCGCAATCGCACTTTCTATAGACAAATCTATCGACAAATGCGCGCACTACCATAGGGGTACATACTGATTCCCAGAACGATCAAACTATCGGCCAACTAAAAAATCGCTATTGCGCGGTGGCTCTTAGTTATTTTTCAAAATTACTTCCAATCGCTCGCACAATGTTTTAATCCCCGACTTTCCCGAGAGCTTTTCAAAAACTAAAACAGAACATTTTCACTTAACACTTTTTTAGATGAAAGCGGATCCTGCAAACCCTGCAAGCTCCGAAAATGTACTACATCCTTTAGAAAACTGTAACAAACTCTTTTCTGCTTGCTGGACAGTAATAGATTTTAAATTGAATGCACTGTAAGCGCTTTTAGCTTGAGTGCTTTCGAGCAAAAAGGCTTGACGGCTATGTAGACGGCTATAATTAGAAATTGCAAATGGCGTCTTTAAAACACGCTCAAAAATGCAAAATTTTATCCGAAAATCTGCGGAAATTTTTGTCATTTACCAGGATTAAATCTCTTATTTTAATATTTATGTATCCTGGTATTCCTTTTGCAAACTGCATGATTGCTTAATTTAAAAAAATGGAATAAAGATAAAATTAATTACTATATATATACCTAATACCTATGTATATTGTAATTTGAATTAACAAATGCACCATACATACACTCACAGGCAAAAATAACCGACCGGTCTATTTTCTGTCGTACATTTTCATACAAGTAAGGGATCAAACAAAGCGTCAATATCTTACTTAAAATAAAAATACAAATCTGATTGATGAGGTCTTTAGATAAGATCCTTATTAACAATATTGTCAAAGATTAGGTGTATCTAAAATGTTCCAGAAAACCTGTGCGACACTAAACATTTTAATTCGCTAAATGTAAGAGATATCTGACAAAATAACGTATATTTTTTTCTGAACGATGCACGGAATATCCTGGATACCGTGCACAGGTCTAATCTTCAAGAATCGGTAGTCAGACACCATATTTAATGATCTCACTATTTATTCACGGATATTTATTTTGTTTAGGAAATATATTGACGCTTCATTTGATCCCTTACTTGTATGAAAATGTACGACAGAAAATAGACCAGCCGGTTATTTTTGCCTTTGAGTGTAGAATGAATGACCTTCCTGTTGTCCACTAGCGCCCCCATCAGTCAAAAAAATATTACTCGCTAAATACAAAACTTATCGAAAATCCAGAAAGATAGATTATAAAGGTACCTTTGTTTGTTTAGAACGTATTTACGCTGTAAAATAAAGTTCACTGTAGTTACAGATACAAAAACTGCTAAAAGTGGCCGTTTATTGTAAGTAAATCTAAAAATTATGTCAGAACCTACAAAAAATCGTCAGATACACAAGAGTTCTCTGGTGGAGTGTACTTATAAAATGCACTCTTGAGTTCCCTACGTGCATTTCTAAGTACACTTAAGTCCTTATGTACTTAAAACTAAGTACATTTTCCAACCCCATCTAGTAATTAGGTTAGGTTCTTTATTTAACTTTGTTAGGGGGTGTTCATTCATGTACGGACACTAATAAATACATTTATTGTAAGAAATTATAAATGTTGGCCTGTAAACTGAGTTTGGTTCCTTTTCGTCTTTAATAAAATAATTCCAATGTTTTTCTATATATTATACTAGCTGGTGCCCGCGACTTCGTCTGCGCAGGTTTATAAATTGTAGCCTATGTGTTATTCTGATGTATAAGCTATATTGTTGTAAAGTTTCATTAAAATCCATCCAGTAGTTTTTACGTGAAAGAGTAACAAACATACATACTTACATGTTTACAAACTTTCGCGTTTAAATTATTAGTACCTGGGCGACCGAGCTATGCTCTGTATGATTTAAATATTATCGGGTGAGCAAGCTATGCTACTCAACAACAGATGGCGCTGTAAGTTTCTTGAACGCACTAAAACGCGCTCTAAGTCCTTTAGTCGCCTTATACGATTCCTACGGGTAGAGAAGGATAGGTATTATTTTTAGCCCGCACAACCACTTACTAATTACTAAAATGTTAGCAAGTAAATCAAATACATATTAGGTAACATTTCAGTCCTTAAATATTAGGCAACATTTTAGTCCTAGACTTAGACAAGTCCCAGATAATTTTAAGAGGGCTTTTTCAGCAATGAACAATTTAAAGAAATAACTAACTGGGATCGTAAATATTTCGCATTCTACTAATATTTTTTTAATAGCCTGTAAATAGGTCATCCGGGGATTTCTGAGTAAAAAGCAAATGTTGTCCATTCCAAGAAAGAATAGGACGATTATTACTAAGTAAACATTATGCATTTAAAAAGAGATTTATCTTCAATTATAATAAGCACATATTTGTAACCACAAAATATCCCTAAACAGAAAAACACTTAGTTTTAATTACAACTTGTCGACAATATTCTCATTTAACACACTTTAAATTTAAATTTGAGGTTATTTTTTTGTTTACCAAGCTTCTTATTCTTTCGTGTAATGGACTATAGTTTACCAGGAAGGCATAAAATGTAAGGTATACAATGGAAGACCCCTACATAGCTCTGCAGGTAACGTTTGTTAGTTGTTAAGTCTTATTACGGAGCTAAACAAAGGACGGTAACTACTGCTACTTGTAGTTTATTAAGTTATAACTTACGAGCTTTTGTCCGTGACATTTATTTATTTATTTTATTTTATTTAAGGACCGCCATTAGCAAATTACATTGACACTTATTAACAACTTACTTCTAAAAACATAATTGAATGCACTGCTTGTTAAGGCAGCCACAACATGCTTAAATTTATTACATTGCAACAAACAAATAGAAATAAAAAATAATATAAAAAACAGAAGTAACTAATGCTAAATGTGCAGGAAAAAGTTAACTAACAGACTGCTGTTCCCTTGCAGCGAGCAAAACTTTATTTCTGAAGCAGTTATATGAATCCTTGAAGATGTCGATGGTACCTAATTATAATTACGATTTTACTTGTAACAATTTTTAACAGTTATACCGAATAAATTTTTCTTTCTTTCTTTCATTGTAGCTACGGCTTAGCCTAGAAACAGCTGAAGACCGTTTGAGATTGGTTCGAGAGAATGGTAATTTAAATAAACCTACCGGTTGGCGAGGAATACGGGGTGAAACGTAGATTTGAAAGCTTTCTAGGAGTTGTGGGTTATCTACTCTGTTATTGAAAAGTTTATGCAGAAAAGTTAAGTCTATCAATCGTCGTCGGGTATTTAGATTCGTTCGCTAAACACATAAAATGCTATAAAACTGCTCCAACCTATTTTTAGATAGGAGAGATAGAGATACAGATTACTTCTAGAAACTTATAGTCGAAATATTTTATGATTTTTTTTTTCGTTTATTCCTACCAACACTTTTGCAGCTATTTCAAAAGCGATCGGCTAAAGCTGTCAGAAAAAACAAGTTTGTGAAATTATGTTACTTTACCCGTCAAATAAACTCTGGTTTTAGGGTCATGGCTGCAAAATATATTGGTAAGCATTGGAAGGAACGAAAAAATGTATTTATAGCTTTATCAGAATGACAGCAAGACAGAGCCAAAAGTCCAAAACAGGGCTTTCCGGCATCATCCTATCCTACACTATTAAACGAGCAATATTTATATATATATATATATATTTGTGATCGGTTTCTCGAAAAGGGCTCTAACGATTTTGATGAAATTGGTATACGGAGGTTTTTGGGCCGAAAAGTCGATCTAGCTAGGTCCCATGTCTGGAAAAAATCGTTTTACCCGTGATTTTAGGTATTTAAAATAATACCGCGTTTTAGACAGAAACCTACAGCGCCATCTGTTGGCGGGTAGCATAGCTTGCTAACCCGATGATATTTTAATGTTGAGGCGGCTATTATAGAGCGAAGCTCGGTCGACCAGGTACTTTAGTATAATCGACACAATACCTAAAATGAAACCACTAATAGAGGATGCGCCCGTGTTAAGCGGCAAAGGACAATATCTACTAACCCATCTAATAATAATAATAAAATTATTAATAAAAGCATTTATTCATAAAAATTACAATACAAATTACAAAATCTTGCGCCAAACTGTACATTCAGTTTGTTCACGCTTTGCTTCGCTCATTCACTTTTATCTCTAATATTAATTACACTTTTATTAAAATAATAATTAAGTACACACTTTTATTTAAATTAATTACACATAAATTGAAATAATAATTGAATGTTTTGGAAAAATGAAATCTCTACCCGTGGGTGTCACAACAGGTCAACAGTCGCTCTTTCTGTATTCATACTGCGGTCACCAACAACAGCGTCCATGGTACCGCAACGCTTACAAGCGTGGTGACTACGGTACTTCGGAAAATGGAATTTACTGTTTCTGGCAATACTATAGGTACCTATATCGGAACCCTTGACGCGCGAGTCCAACTCGCACTTGACCGGTTTTTTTTTAGTTTAATTTAAATTATCGAAAATTGTTCTTCTTAAAATTTGGTCATTAGATTTGTTATAATTTTTTTACAGATAATATATTTTTAGAAAATTAAATTAAAGCTCCTGTTTACTTAATGTCTTACCATTAATACATTTAAAAAATATTTTGGATTTGTAATTACTAAAAAAAACTGCAATAGTAGGTACTGAAAATTTATTTAACTATTCTCCATACAAAGTGCCAATTTCATAGGTAAGAAAGTAATACTGTCTTTTTACACTTTGTAATCCGGTTTACTTACGTATATTGTACGGTCAACCGCACACCAGTGGAAACATCAACTCTATTACAATACAATGCCGTAAAGTCCAAAGTGTTCCTATTGACGTGGTGTTGGGTGTACGTGGAACAGCGTTTCAACCTCAGAAATTCGATACACATAATCGCGTTTCAGCAAAATTTGCATTTTACGAATA
The DNA here is from genome assembly GCA_947532105.1 of Athrips mouffetella. Lineage (NCBI taxonomy): Eukaryota > Metazoa > Arthropoda > Insecta > Lepidoptera > Gelechiidae > Athrips > Athrips mouffetella. Next base: position 13,267,562 of record OX383981.1, on the reverse strand, counting down.
TGTATGCGCCTCGGAAATCCGAGAGTTATTTCATTATGTATCCTGTATTATATGTGTATTCTTGTACAATATTGTAGAATATTCTATGGATTAACTTGCGTATTTTCTACTAGCTTGATCACCAAGCCTTTACAGGATGAAAAAATAGAAGGGATTCGAAGGTAAAGTATAAAAATATTGATGATAGTTTAACTAAAATGAAACATTCTTTTATACCGCTACGTCCCTAAATCTGTAATATCTGCGAAAGTATTCATTTAAATTACATGCTGTGAAGGCACAGATTAAGTAATAGTAAACTAGTGAAGGGCCATATTGAACTATATTAAATGCACAATGTATTTAAGGTACTTCATTGGATAAGGATTAATGCTGTATTGCCTAAAATCGCTTCGTAAATGAGCCAGTATTTCTCGAAGGATAAAAAATGGTTATTGTGGGTTATCCCTAAGAGATAGACATATACCATCGCGGACTTTTTTGTACACCTTTTTTAGGTGTGCAATACTGTAGTACATTATTTTGATCTATCTCGTAGGGTTCAGGAATTGTAAGAGTTACAGTAACTGTCCACAGCGGCGATATTAATCAAATGCATGCAAGCTACAAATATCGTTTGCATTTTACATCTGTTCACGCAATCGACGTGCAAGCGATAAAACAGTGACCTAACCATCTATATACTCTGGATCACGGATGAAAATCGCGGAAAAAGTGGCATTCTTCCTGTAAACTCCTGATATAATAGGTCAATGGTACGATGCATCTGCATTTGTTAGAGCAAGTGATTAATATCGCTTGAGTGATAAATATCGCCCGAGTGATTTATATCACTTGGGTGACTAATGTAGCGTACGTGGAAAATAAGATTTTACGTGTTCTTAAAGAAATTGCGATTGTTTTGTTTTTCATATCTGATGTTGCTTAAGGGCGTTGTATAGTTTTCGTTGCCCATTCTCACCCCTATGGATAGGTAAATAAACTGAAATAAACCAAGGGTATTCTCAGGGGTAAGAGGCGGGATGTTCATGTATAAATATGTATTCCCAAAGGGTATCTGTTCTCATTAACCCTGCTGATAACTAAGTAATCAGGTTAGCCTCCCACACGATAGGATATAAAATACTAGCGCAGGATTTCCATTTACCAAAGGCACGAAAATAAAGCTGTTTCCAAGGAATTACAGTTTTTAGGATTCCGCAATGCTGTTAGCACAGAATAAAGTGAAAGTACTATCATACAGAAGGGTCACTCTCCGCCCCCTTGCAATCCGCCCGCACACCCGCGCGCACCCGCCAGCACGATTCGCGTGGTCCTTTGTAAAGGTCTTTAGTACTGGCAGGCCTACACGCGCTTCCAATTTCAAATTTCGAAATCGCGTTCGTTGTATTTAGTGTCCGCGGTGTGCTGTTAGTGTAGCGACACACCTACGGATCTTTCCGCCGCGGAGAGTTCCGCTCCTTGCGCTCGCAACGCTTTTTAGGTTACCTATGACACATCTGGCGGAATTTCCGTTGGTGTCATAATCGACAGATTTTTCGATAGCGGAACTTTCAGAGTCGGAATTTCCGAAGCCAAATGGGCGAGAACGAATCACGCCTGCCGCTTTTTAATATTAGTTTTTATATTTGTGTTTTAAGTTCAAAAAAATACTTCATTTTAACTTAGTCGAAAACTTTTTATAATAGGTCTTTACCTATGAAATTGCCGTTTTGTATGGCGAATTTTAGGTAAACTCAATTTTCAGTACTAACATTTTTGCATTTTTCTTAGTAATTATAAATCCATTTTTTTTTAGCATTATTGGGAAGACATTAAGCTAACAGAAGCTTAAATTTAATTTTCGAAAAATATTATCTGTAAAAAAATATTACAAATCTAATGATGAAATCGGACGACATTTAAGACGAACAATTTACAACCTTTAATTTTATATATCAAACTAAAAATAAATACTTTATTTTATGTGTTAATTGATAACCTTGAAGTCGACTTTCAAATATAAGACAAATGAAAAAAATAGCATTAGAATTATAGGAATTATGATGTCATTAATCTGTAAGAAAATTTCGGCAATTTCATAGGTAAAGACCTATTATTTGTGTTTGAAGCTCAAAAAGAGTACTTCATTTTAACTTAGTCGAAAACTTGCGGAATTAATATTAGTTTTTATATTTGTGTTTGACGTTCAAAAAGAGTACTTCATTTTAACTTAGTCGAAAACTTTCGGAATTAATATTAGTTTTTATATTTGTGTTTGACGTTCAAAAAGTGTAGCTCATTTTAATTTAGTTAAAAATTTTCGAAATTTCCCACGCACAAGAATAAGAAACTGAAAATAACCACTTGAGTGTTATGATAATCTAAAAAAACCTATCCTTAAATCCTTTAAACAAAATAATTACGGCATGGGAATTTTTTAAGGTTCAGGCGATATGTAAGTTTTGTTGGGTATTCTAAAGAGAAATATCTTTATATTTACCCAATATCTTGCCGTGATTTTCAGGTATGTATTTATTGACCATTAAAGTGAGGGCATCACCAAGACCAAAACATGATTAGTGAAAATCGACTCGACAAAATAAAAATCCAAAGTTGCCTCTTCAATTTTCATTTATTCCTCTTTTTGTGGAATCGGAGGTATTTTAAGTAGTGAAATTAAGTATACAGAATGGTATTTGTAGTTGCTAGGGTTTGCCCAACCTAAAATTTTATTTTAACACTTAGTTTTTACAAAAAGTCGATATTTTATATCAGGCACTTACGTCATTTAGTTTTGGTAACACGCACAGTATATCTGTCGCAATCGAATGCATTGCGGATTGCGCACTTTATCCCTTTCTTTCAAGCGAAAAGACTGCGCGCACTGTCAAATATCTATCTTTTCCCATAGCCTCTTCATTAGGATTATTCGGGGAATAGAGGAAAACCGCGTCAAACAGTCAGAAAACAATTGACAATCAATAAGGAGGCTATTAAGACTACATTAGCGGTCTTAAGTGATTAGGGTGGTATAAAAGTTGGATTTGTTAGTATCATAATCATTTCCAAATTGGTGGTAGAACTGTCAACATGAAGACCTTGGTAAGTTTTTTGTGATTTAAATATGTTTCAAGATATAGAACGACAAAGATCGTATGGCAGACGGTGACAGGAGAACGCTCTGTCATATGCAATTTGAATTTTCATTGGTTTTGTTCCTGCTCGTGTATGCTCACATGTCGCATAAAAAAATATCCAGTGATTCCACTGACGAAACTAGAAACTTTCGCGAAAAAAATACACGAAAACAATTTTTCGACTTCCCGTACAAAATTGAGTCGATCACGTGACCACTTTAGTATGGAGTCGGAAAAATATTTGGGAGTAAATTTTTTTTTCCTCCGGAAGCTGCTTGTCTTCATTAGTAGAATTACTGGGCAACGGTAACGAAACCAATGAAAAATCACGTTATTTTACTCGTAAAGTATCGAATTCCCAGAGCTGTTACGTTGGTTTCGATTTTGTCCACCTCCAATGGCTACTTGTTCTAATTCGCTACTTTTGTTTACTTTCCTTTTAGTTGAATGTGTTGTATTTGTAAATAAATTATATGTAAATTCGTATGCCGGAAGGTGCAACATAGTGAGACAATATATTTTATAACAACTTATTTACCTATGTTGACGAATAAAGACTTTTGATTTGATTTTGAAACATTATGATTTTAAATTTGGAAAAGAATAAAGCTTTGCTTCTTTGTTTTTAAGATGTTACTTTTTTGAGCCTAAAGCTTTTCTTTATTCAACAGTCATCTAAATATAAACTTTGAATAATCTTAAGTTCTTTTGTTCTCTATATTTTCTATAGATTATCTAATAATTTAATAGGTTTCTTCTAAGCAAGTTCGTTCTATGGTCCAAGTCAAGGACAAGAAAAAAAAACATTAGTAAACAATATTTTTCTATCTTTTTACAGATTGTCATCGTTGCTACTTTAGCCCTAACCCAGGCTTTACCATTCGGCCCAATGGGTGGCGGAGGATCAATGATGAGTTCTGGAATGGGCGGTGGTGGATATAGCCAAGGCGGTGGAGGTTTTGGTGGTGGTTACAACCAGGGCGTGAACAGCGCCATGGGTGGAGGTGGCTTCCAAAACCAAGGCCACAATAACGCCGTCGACACAGGCCATGAGGAGACCAGCGGTACTTCTGTAAGTATTATAAGAGTTCTGTACCCAAAGAGTAGTACCAACCCATCACTCATGACTATGGTACAACCAAGCTTGACACATTGGACTAAGTCCTGTTCTTATTTTAATAGACGTACGGGCTAAAGTCGCGCTGCGAGTGTCAAGCTTGACCCGCCGTTGACTGAACTTACCTTTTAAAAATATTGACGATTAAAGCAATGGTGGTCTGGAAGTACTGTCAAGCGCAAGTTCACCAGAGTAAGTCAAGTTTGACATGCTCTTGACCGTACTAAAAAGTAACAGGTTTTAAACCGTATAACATTGTTTTGTTTGAATAAATAAAATTTAATCTTTTAATCCTTCAATCTTCTGGAGGGAGCTCCCTGTCCTGTAGTGGACGTATTATGGGATGTTATGACGAATGATGATGAATCTTCTTGATAGTTATTTGATAAAAATCCATAGTTTTTCGTATGGAATTCCCTTGCAACAAACAGACATAAAAAACAAAAAGAATCTCTCCACAGCAGAAGTAGAAAGAGCTGCAAATGCTTCCTTCTTATATATATCTGTATATATTTTTTTTCTTTTTTTTTATTGAAAATGGGCTTACTCTTGACCTCGATCTAGTCTTGAAGACAGAGATGAGGTCGACGATGGAACGAGCTTACCCAGAAGAAGCCCATTCACTCGCGACTTGAATAGATTCGGGTTATATGAACTCGGGAACACAGACGCAGGCAGAGAATTCCACTCTTTAGCCGTGCGCATTATAAAAGATGTTTCAAAGCGCTTTGTGCGAATGTGCGGAATATCAACCAAGTATGGGTGATATCCTGCGGTGCGTCTGGACTCCCGATGGTAGAAGGGAGATGGTATTATATGAATAAAACTGTTTGTTTTCTTTACAGATAAACACATTCCACCACAGCAACAGTCACCACAGTGGCCTAAATGCTGGATATAATGCCGGTGCCCAAGGGGGCGGTAGCCGTTTGAACGCTGGGTCCCAAGGGAGCCAGTACGGCATGGGGGGTTACGGCAGCGGCTACAATCAGAGGGGGGGTAGTATGGGAGGTTCTATGATGGGAGGTGGAATGCCTATTGGAGGTGGTTCTATGATGGGAGGTGGTTCTATGATGGGAGGTGGCATGCCTGGCATGGGGGCGGGGATGATGGGATTTAAGGAAAGTAAACCGAAAGTCTAACTTAGAGTTGTGGAATAAATTATTTTTTATTTTATGCTTTGTTTTGTTATGCCTCATACTTTCCAAATCTAGTCGATTTATAGATTTAATGATACAACTAATTTATTCTGGAAAAGCAGTTTTTTGAAAGATTTTTTTACTCTTTTGAGGGTTATTACTATCTTAGACCAAGGTACACGTTCAGTTTAATATCAGATTAGTTCATCAGTCTGGTAATATTGACGCCAAACTGACTGTTAAGCCTACTGACTGCTGGTCTGATGGATCGGACTGAACGCTTGCTGAATATTTGATATTTTTCGTCAATCTTGGTAATGCGATATCAACAAGAGCGATATTAGTAAGAGTAAAATCGGTGTCTCGGTCTGGCATCGAACTAAACTGTTCAAAAATTGACTGCGTACGAGTAACTTTCGTCTTCGAATTCAATGGCGTAACTAAATGTTAGCATTTCCAAAGACTGTGCAAAAACGAGTTTAGAATAGAGGAATGGAAAAAGAGACAGGAGACGTACAATAGTGAAATGGAGAAAATAAAATACAGGGTAATTTTTTGACACCAGGAGAAATTTTAGTAATGATAATACATAGAACGTAAAACTGAACAATTTTCCTAAAAAGACATCTATATTAAAAAAAAAGTCGAAGAAGAGTAAGAGTTTGAATATCTAGGTTCGAAGGTTACAAGAGATGGAAAGTATGAAAGTGATATGCAAAGAATATTGAATGGGACGGGAAAGAGGAGTGATATTATGTATGTATTGAATGCTGGAAACACGGAAACATGGGTAACGGTGCTCTGCACGCTTTTATGAGAAGTCGAAAGGTGTCTCATAAGGCTCGCCTGGCTTCATAGAGGCGTTTTGGTTCATACCAACACTGATGTACGATGGTGAAAGCTGTGTATGGCAGAAATATCATTAAAGTAGAAATAATGCTGTGGAAATTAGATCGTTGAAGATTCTGTTTTCATATGCTAATTTTTTTATGAAAAGAAAAATTGGTTAAAGATCTAGGTAAATTTTTGAAAAACGGTAAAACCTGAAACTATTTTTTTGTATGTGATTTTTGTATGAACTAAACCTTAGAGTTTCCTGTGCAAAGCCAGGCCGAGCCGCTAGTTAGTATTAAAAACACCAACAAGATTCACAGCTTTCTTGTAAATTGAACGTTGTTTTTCCAGCCTGCCTAATGTAAGATCGTTAACACATTTTTTAAAACATCAAAAGTCGGTCAAGTGCATTCCGGGATACTCATAAAACGCGTCAGTACAGTCAAGAGCAGATCAAGCTTGACACTCGCAGTGCGATTTCCGTCTCTACGCGGACTAAAATAAGGGCGATATAAAGTCGTGCGCTTGACTGTACGATCTAACTGACACATTGGTCTTTGTGCCGTTCTCGATGGATGACACAATAGTACTGTAGCCCGTGGACATTCAAATTACGAAAAAGGTTACCGTTTGTCTTTGTGAAATTGTTATAGATTTCGCCATTTCATATACAATACAATATTCTTTATTGCACACAATTGCATATACATATTGCATATACTAAAAGCGAAGTCTTAACCCGCCGTAACCGTTTACTGAAGTTTTACCTGGATTCACGTAGTCTTTACAAATCTACATTATTTTCAAGTAAGTACCTGTTCTTTATTAAGTACCTGTTCAGATACTTTTTAAGATTAAATGACTCCCCAAACAAAGCATTAACGTATCCACGTCAATAAAACATATTTTTTCTTTCGTCCTTCGTATAGGCTACGATCAAAGACGAAGCCGCCTTATACAGCAACAAGTACAATCAGTGAGCAGAACAAGTTTCGAAAAGGCTCGAAAAAGGGGTCCGAATATCCCGAATCGTAAGTTTCAACCAATGAAAGTCAAATGTAGCAGTTGTCACCTGACCTACTAACCTAAGAGAGGCGTATAGACAAACCGAGATAGGTTTAGTGGTGTGGCTTGAGTAGCGACTCTGTAAACATAGACAAGATCAAACATATTTATTAGGTACTAACTGAAAACCAAATTTAACCTCCTCACAAAATGCGCTATCGGCTGACGCAGTTTTTATGGGAGGTCAAAAATTTATTTTCGTATTTTGAAAGTTGTTCAGTTTCGTGGACAGATACACATCCTTTAGTATTATCAGACGTATTCGTTACAATATAGGATAACCTAACTACCCAGACAACCCAGAACAGAGTTCTCTGGCGCAAATGTACAGGGAGCCCGACCCTAGATAAACTGGGAACATGGGTTGGACGGGTTGGACAAAGAAGAAGACGTAGGTATTCGTTACAATAAGTTTTTGTAGATTTTGCCACTTCGCCTCTGTCCTTGGCGAAACACCGCAAAATTTATGAGCGCCGCGTTTTGAATGTTTTCGCAGAATTTCGGGGATTTATTGTTTTGAAACACGTTGTTTTTATAAACATTTCGTTAAGCATTAATTGTATTGTACGCTGATTGTTTTAGACATGGACAATAATATTATTAAATGCCAATAAAACTTGTTTTGGAACAAAACCTTTGAAAAACACAATAGGTTTTAATGAACTCAAGTTTTTTGTGAAGTTTCTTTCGATTAAGGGGCTGATAAGAACCAAATTTCCTCCCATTCTAACAAAGGACAGAATGCGCGTGTTAGAGCAGAGCAGAATAGCGCTGTGTTACGCTTTTCACCATTTTTTTTTTCATTTTTCTCAAAATCTATTTAGTAATGGATAATAAATTGAATAATGTGTAAAAGTTTTAGCATCATAGATTAATGGGTACTTAAGAAAAACGGTTTAAGACCAAAAAGCAGAGGTAACTTTGTTTTTTTTTTTAAATATATTTAATCGTGTTTCAGAGTCAGCCATATTCTTGGAAAAATGCTTAATTAACACATAATTTTATTTCACGACCATATTCATCACTTTTTGTTAAAAGTAATGACAAAAACAAAATTTTCGTAAATAATAAAAAACTTCTCAAGTGAAGCGTATAGCTCTAATCAGCCACTTAAGTTACGTTTTCGAATAGGTTTACGGTCACAGTCAGTAAATGTTTCAAGATTTTGAACAAAGCTTTACCTAATCAAGCCATTTATCAACTTCTGGTGAAGGTGCAAAGCAATAGCTTAAAATATGTCTTTTGGTGTTTCCTGTCAGATTCATATTATTTATTCAATGTAAATTCTTTACAGAATACTTATTGAATGTCATGCAGAATACTATGCAAATAGAGCGAGTCCACGCCGTTTCGGATCGTGCTATGGCAGCGTCAAAGAAACGGCAAGAAACCACTGCAGCATGCACGGCCTACTCTAAGAGTCAGCTTTTTACAATGTCTTGCGTTTTCTTTTTACCCACGACGGAAAGTAGGCGGTATAAGCGTTTGGGGTTCGAGGTTGTTTGTCTGTATGTCTGTTACCATTTTCCTGGAAAACTACGGAACCTGTTTTAATGCGGCAGACAAATAGACGAAATCGCACCATAAGGGATTTTTACCATTTTGATTCCGAACCCTACAAATAAACTACATAAGTAGGTAGCTACCCACTTAATTTTTTTTATTTTATTTTAATTAATTCCATATTATTCTTCCTCTAGCATTTCAATTTAATTTTTCACCTATAAAAGAAATTTTGTAATGAAAAAAATATTTTGTCATCTATTTGAAGGCTAACAAGAAATTTTAATATAACAACCTAATAAATATTAACTTTTGAAGTACGAGTGTAATAGCCTTCATTTCATAACAGTTCTGTAAAGTAATTTTAAACGTAAATGGTCTTCATAACAATTTTATGAGACGTCCTTAGGAAAATACGCATAAAAAGATATTGCCGAGATGAATCTTTGTTTCGGGATTTAATTTAAACTGAATTATAGCAGTTAGAAACTTGATTCAATTAGAAATGGAGGTTGAGAAATCATATTAGTCAAAACATTACATAAGATTCTACAGCTGGCTTCGCATGCTGGACGTGGAGTTCCTCCCTAGAATGAGGCAGCAAAAATGCATAGGGCGGATGTAAATTCAAGAGTAGACCAAACTTAAATAAGCAGAGCAACTTTAGCTCCTGTGGCTATTGAAACAAGAACACTACAATTTCCAATGTGTCAAGATTCATGTGTACTTGATTAACTGTACCTATGTAACCTGGAACGCGGTGGGTAGTCAGTCACCGCCTCAGAAAAATAAAGCCCAATTCACATCTGTGTGAGCGGGGCAGTGTGATTGCGAAAGCGGTCCGGGGCCGGGGGCGGATCTGCGGTAAGAAAATACCGCGCCGCGACCGGTTTTCAATGTGACAGGGTGCATAAGAGTATGAGTTTACTTTACAAAAAATACCGCCCCCGAAACGCTTCCGCTACCGCCTCGGTGTGACTCGGGTTTAAGGGTGGACTTTTTGGCGGGAACTTGGCGTGGGTTGAAATTTTTGTTTTTGGTTTTTGTATATGTAGTGATTTAGTGGATAATAAATCAAGATAGCTATCGAGTGCGCAGCTGATGAAGATTTCAAGCGATCTCGTGTTTGAACCCCGTTTGTGTTGTCTCAAAAAGTCACGGACATTTTCCTTTGTCAAGTCCACTATCATCGCTTTATCGGCACTAGGGGTTCGCCATATTTTTAACTTTATTGTAAATTCAATGAAGGCGTCGTTCTAGTAATTTGGTAGGATTATTTTGAATATTTCATAAGCAAATGAGATATGACATGCTGGCAGATGTCATCCCATAGTAAAATCAATAGCACGTTATCTATTCCGAGCGTAGCAAAGATTTTGGAAGCAACGCAAGGTCTGAAATCTTTGGTCTCCGCAGCAGTCAGAAAATACATACATATAATAGGTTGAACATGACATTGCCGAAATTTTCTTACAGATGAATGAGATCATAATTCCTATAATACTAATGAAATGTTTTTCATTTGTCTTATATTTGAAAGTTGACTTCAAGGTTATTAATTTACGCATAAAATAAAGTTTTTATTTTTAGTTTGATATATAAAATTTAAGGTTCGAAAATTGTTCGTCTTAATTGTCGTCCGATTTCATCATTAGATTTGTTATATATTTTTACAGATAATATTTTTCGAAAATCAAATTTAAGCTTCTGTTAGCTTAATGTCTTCCTAATAATGCTTAAAAAAATAAAAAAGATTGGATTTATAATTCCTAAGAAAAATGCAAAAATGTTAGTACTGAAAATTGACTTTATCTAAAATTCGCCATACAAAACGGCAATTTCATAGGTAAAGACCTAAATGTATGGTGGTAAGACACGCTGAAAGATGCTGTAGCCAACCCTCTGGTTAAAGATCCTTAGTTGGCATTTTAGAAATCCTTAGACAAAAAAATATTTGGAATCAATCTGACAATATTTCTCAATTTTTAGGGTTCCGTACCTCAAAATAAAAAAATGGAACCCTTATAGGATCACTTTGTTGTCCGTCTGACTGTCTGTCTGTCCGTCTGACTGTCGTCTGTCTGTCAAGACACTTTTTCTCACGAACGAGACGAGGTATCAGGTTGAAATTGATAACGAATATTAAGGTCCATAAACCACACAAGGTCTGAAAATATAATTTTTATGTCCTCATGTCCATAAATTTATGCAAAAAAGCAAAACCTACAGGGTACTTCCCGTTGACCTAAAATTATGAAATTTGGCAAGAAGCTAGGTCTCACAGTACAAATAAAGGGAAAAGTCTAAAATCATTAAATATTTAAATTTTTCTCACAAGGAATAGTAACCAATTAAGGTGAGCTCCCGTTTCAAGAACTTTTCTATAAAAGAGGGGTCAAGTTGGATGGTCGCGGAGTTTTTAAAATCAAATAGCAAAAGCTTTTAGTATATCATATGGTAGATAGGTACGGAACCCTTAGGGCGCGAGTCCGACTCGCACTTGGCCGGTTTTTTATTGTTGACACAAAATAAGTAGAACAAAATAAACAAGCAATAAAGAGTGACCTCTCCATCTCCCTTGTCGTTTTACATTTTCAAAACCCAACAGATAGCTTTCCTGAATAGCTGAGAAGTCAAAACAATTGTCATTCTGTTCCCTTTCGTCCATCCTTCCTATTCTAGTAAGGGGTAAACGGGGTAAAGTGGGTAGGGTGAGGAACAGCTAGGGTTGCCAGATGGGCAAAATTGGTCCGGATTCTCCATACTGGATAAATTTTGGTCCGCCGCCGGCCAAATTTTAGTACAACTTTCGAACGAGAAAAAGTTTCGGTCGTCTGAATTCCAACAAAGGCAGCGTAGTTTGTATGGGAAACAAAAAAAAATAGTTTTTCGACCCATGCTGTTATGTTTTTTATTCCCAGTAAAATAGTTTTTAGCTAGGGGTAGGGGTGCAAACACAGATCAGAAATAATTCTAGATGACTCAAGTGTACCTACTTTGCATGCCCAAACCCGTGGCCCAAACTAAGCTCAAAACGCTTAGTTTGCTTGTCATGGGCTTGTCATATCACCGAGAACTGTGACATTTCTGATCTGTGGGTGCAAAGAAGCCCAGGGTCCTCTTAAAATAGTGCATATACTTTTATAATTTTTGTCTAAACACATAGATTCTAACGTAAAAAAAAAAATTAAGTAACTTCTATCATAAACTGCATCACCTGAAAGCATATTATGTACTAGCTGTTGCCCACGACTCCATCCGCGTGGGGTTCAGAAAAACGTAGCTAATGACTTTTCTCATGGTTCAAACTGTCTTCTTACTAAGTTTATATAAGTTTTAAATTATATTCGAATAGGATACGGGTTTCTTTATTTCTTGTAGAAAACTTTACCTACAACTAAATCTGAGGCTCAGTCACATTAGCTTCTTTGGCTACTGTAAAAAGAGTGGTACAAAGTCCAACGTATCTAGTTTCACACCCTTTTAACTGTATGTACCACCATAGTCCTCTCTTAAATTTATCAAAAGTAAAGACACGTGGTTTCTACTGTTTATTATATGTACACATCGTACTCGTATTAAAAAAAAATTATATGTTGATTTACGTTCCTTGGAAAAGTTTATTCATTTTATGGTCTCTGTTGTTGAAAAAAGTAGACATGATTTTTTTAGTAAAAAAAAAACTAAAATTATGTGTACTTTTTTCAAAAGAACCCTGTGTTTTAACACGAATGTATTGTCTTTTGACTATGTAAGTACAGTACTAGGCCGTCAGTTTAGTTTTCGGTGGTCTACTCAAAAATTTCGAAGCGAAAACCACAAGCAAGGGAAGTATGTCAAGATCGTAGCAGGTGGAGGACTGTGGTCTCTGCCTACCCCAACGGGAAAGAGGCGTGATGTTATGTATGTATATATATGAAAACCACTACGAAACAGTCGAATCCAAAACTTCATCCAGTGACAATAGAGAAGAATATTGGTCGTACGTCTGTCTTAAGGGGCCACCTGCCGTCCACTAGCGCCCCCATCGGAAGAAAAAAATATTACTCGCTAAATACAAAACTTATCGAAAATCCAGAAAGACGGATTGAAGCAAGGTACCTTTGTTTAACCTATTTACTCTGTAACATAAAGTTGACTGTACTTACAGATACAAAAACTGCTAAAAGTGACCCTTTTTAGCACTTTTAGGGTTCAGTACCTCAAAATAAAAAAACGGAACCCTTATAGGATCACTTTGTTGTCCGTCTGTCTGTCTGTCAAGACCCTTTTTCTCACGAACGTGGAGAGGTATCAGGTTGAAATTGATAACGAATATTAAGGTCCATAAACCACACAAGATCTGAAAATTTAAAATTTTTACAACGACGCAATCAAAAGATATGGCATTTTATGTCCTCATCTCCATACATTTATGCACTAAAGCACAACCTATAGGGTACTTCCCGTTGACCTAAAATTATGAAATTTGGCAAGAAGCTAGGTCTCACAGTGCAAATAAAGGGAAAAGTCTAAAATCATTCAATATTACAACTTTTCTCACAACAAATGATAACCAATTGAGGTGAGCTCCCGTTTCAAAAACATTCATATAAGAGAGGGGTCAAGTTGGATGGTCACGGAGGCGATTTTTGTTTTAGTTCTATCTTAAAAACGGGAACACTTACAAACTTGAAAATTGGTATGTTTATAGTGCATATCCTATAAAATAACATCAAAAAAAAAATTTGGTCAAGCGCGTGTCGGACTCAAAAACTCTAGCACATTACCTTACTGAAATTTCAACTAATACAAATATGATTATGTGGTGGTACGGAACCCTCTGTGCTCGAGTCCGACTCGCACTTGGCCGGTTTTTGTGTCTGTATCTACAGTGAACCATATTTTTCAGAATTGATAGGTTCTCAATAAACTAGGGTACCTTTACTTCAATCTGTCCTCCCGGATTTTCGATAAGTTTTCTATTTAGCTAGAAATATTTTTTTAACTGATGGGGGCTCAAGTGAACGGCGGGTTACCTCTTAATAACTGTTAATTTGACAAATCAACCAACATTGAATGAAATTGGTTATGTTGTTGGAAATTTGGAGTAGACCTCATAGAAGACTTCAAAACGATCAAACACGGTGACAGGAAGATGAGCCAAAAGAAAAATAGTTACTTATTTATCTTATGACTTTTAAATTAGTTAACCTATTGTCAACTTTTAAATGAAAAGTTGTTAAATTAAAATCTTCTCAAAACAATCCCCGAAATATTCTAAGAGGATTTAATCATATATTTTTGTTTTCAAATCTGGCAACCCTGACAAAGCGGATAGGATGGGGTAAAGCGGGGTAAAACCGCGCACTTACCGAGATGAGTCTCCTTTGTAACGCAGGCCTAGATTACTGCGAAGTGGTTGTTTTCAGTTTAATTGCAGATTTTAGATTTTAAGCGGTCGAGGTTGAACAGAAAATATTTTGTATTGTAACATTGGCACACACCGGACACTAGATACATCGAGCGCGAATTCAAATTCGGTCGCGTAGGCTCGCATATTCAGTACAAAAGACCCTCAGAAGGACCACGCGGGCGGGTGCGTGCGGGGGTGCGGGGTAGATTGCAAGGGGGGCGGAGAGTGTCCGTTCTGTATAATAGTACCTTATTATGTAACATAGGCAATCCTTTCATTTATGAACGAAGGAATAGTTCATTTCAAACGCAAGGGTTTTAGCCAAATTTTGTTTCGTCAAACTCGCACTAGACCAGCTTTTATTATTATTTTTGTTATTATTATTCACTATTTTTTTTAATTTTTTTTTCTTCTCTAATAGCTTGAACATATATATCTCTGAGATTAAAATATCGCACTCTTCTTTTGGCTGTTATTGTGTTTTATGGTAGTGGAAGTTGAAAGGAGAAAGCCAAATGTCTTCTTCTTCGTCTTGTAATTTTTGTTGAAAATAAAATAGTAGTATTGATAAATGTAATCTCATCAGACAGTAGCGTACCTCGTATTTTGACAATCCCCATGGCAAATTTTGCAGGCCGGGGTTCAAAGGTTGTTTTTCTGACATGAGCATCGGTTGGACTGGCATCCGGACCGACATCCACACCTATCTAACTCCTTGACTGCTTCCTATATCCAGGGTAAGGAGTGATCACACCTGGCTGAATTCAAAGACTAATTCGGTATACATTGCTCGTTGTAGTAAGGATATTGCAAATAACATAACCAAGCCTCCCAGCAATGTATGCCGAATTAGTCTTTGAATTCAGCTAGGTGTGATCACTCCTGTAGCTGGGTCCATTTAGGCTTTAGGGAGTTATCCTTCAGTTTCTTACATCCCTACTGCTCCGGTGGTGGATGGGTGGCTTTGTCACTTTCTAGTGCACGGCTCCATATTTCTCCAACGTGATACTTAGCCTTTTTTATGTGCTCAAGGAGAGCAGCAGCAGTGGGAGGGATCAAAGAGAGTGACTTTTCACCGGTGATAAATAAGAACCAAATTCGAAGCAAAAATGTGGTTCAGCTTATACTGTAGGCTTTGCCTAGTATGAGATCGGATGATCTTGTGTGAAATGTCCCCCAATATTGTATTATTGTATTGTATTTGTGTAGCGAGGTGACTATGGTACTTCCCCTCTAGATTTTTCCAGCAAAAGCTAGAATTCTAGAGGGAGCTCCCTGTCCTGCAGCTGACGTTTCATGGGATGTTATGATGATGATTGTTTACTACTGTCACCCACGCTTTACATTGGTAAGTAACCGCTGCGATGTCTGGTGGTGCGCACGGCAGCAAACACATAAAAAAAAACCGGCCAAGTGCGAGTCGGACTCGCGCCCTAAGGGTTCCGTACCTATCTACCATATGATATACGAAAAGCTTTTGCTCTTTGATTTTAAAAACTCCGCGACCATCCAACTTGACTCCTCTTTTATAGAAAAGTTCTTGAAACGGGAGCTCACCCAAATTGGTTACTATTAGTTGTGAGAAAAATTTAAATATTTAATGATTTTAGACTTTTCCCTTTATTTGTACTGTGAGACCTAGCTTCTTGCCAAATTTCATAATTTTAGGTCAACGGGAAGTACCCTGTAGGTTTTGCTTTTTTGCATAAATGTATGGAGATAAGGACATAAAAAGCCATATCTTTTGATTGCGTCGTTGTAAAAAAATTAAATTTTCAGATCTTGTGTGGTTTATGGACCTTAATATTCGTTATCAATTTCAACCTGATACCTCTTCTCGTTCGTGAGAAAAAGGGTCTTGAAAGACAGACAGACAGGCGGACAACAAAGTGATCCTATAAGGGTTCCGTTTTTTTATTTCAAGGTACGGAACCCTAAAAACCAGTTTAAAGCTGAACCAGCGCTACGCTACTAACGCCCGAGACCAGAGGCCCGCTCAAGGTCATTGTGTTTTCACCGACGTGCGGCCTTGTTTACGAAACAGGTTCAACCCTTTTTCAACGCCTGCGGCAAAAGTAGGGACAGTAATATTTATAGCCACACCACACGCCTCAAAAAAGCATTACAATGTGCAAAGCTTATAGCTACCACGTTCTAAATCAACGCGGCGACGGGGTCGTATTGCTCCCTTGGGAAATTACCGCACTATCGACAAGCGGAAGGTTTTATATCACCCAGTGTATTCAACAGAACTGTAAAATGTACACTCAACAGCAGCTGCACGTCAGTAGAAATACTTGGGACTTTATGGCATGGTAATAGAGTTGTAAATGTGTCCACTGGCGTGCGGTTGAACTTAGACGACAACAATCACATTTAGAGTCCTCAACATTTTAAACAAATACAACCTGCCAAGTGAGAGACGGACTCGCGCTATAAGGGTTCTGCACCTGTCTACAATCTTTCGCCTATGATTGTAAATACTCCGCCCTCATAATATCTTGCTCTCTTCTAGTCTTGTAGAGTTAAGGCGTGTAGAGTTAGAAGCTTGGCTCTACATCAGATCTGATAACTTTTTGAAAATGCGAG
The DNA here is from genome assembly GCA_947532105.1 of Athrips mouffetella. NCBI lineage: Eukaryota > Metazoa > Arthropoda > Insecta > Lepidoptera > Gelechiidae > Athrips > Athrips mouffetella. The sequence continues at coordinate 13,250,801 of OX383981.1, read as the reverse complement.
CTATCTCGTATTGGCAACATTTTACATGAAAATGTTTTTGGTGAGATAGAATAGTTTCAAAATGGCTCTCATTCGTTACCGGTAGTCTAAAAGGTATAAAAAAAACTGGCAAAGAGCGAGTCGGACTCGCGCACCGAGGGTTCCGTACCACCACATAATCATAATTGTATTAGTTGAAATTTCAGTAAGTCATTGTGCTAGATTTTTTGAGTCCGACACGCGCTCTACCAAATTTTATTATTTGTTGTTATTTTATAGCTTATGCACTATAAACATACCAATTTTCATGTTTGTAAATGTTCCCGTTTTTAAAATAGAACTAAAACAAAAATCGCCTCAACGACCATCCAACTTGACCCCTCTCTTATATGAATGTTCTTGAAACGGGAGCTCACCACAATTGGTTACCATTAGTTGTAAGAAAAGTTGTAATATTTAATGATTTCAGACTTTTCCCATTATTTGTACTGTGAGACCTAGCTTCTTGCCAAATTTCATAATTTTAGGTCAACGGGAAGTACCCAGTAGGTTTTGCATTTTTGAATAAATGTATGGAGATGTCAAGGTTTATTTGGATTCGGATATGAGTTTCAGGACGCACATTGATGAAGTTGTTAAAAAAGCTTTTCAACTCACGGGATTTGTAACAAGACAACTTAAAGTTTTTAAAGATCCAGGTATTATCATCCCTATTTATAATTGTGTGGTGCGTAGTGTCTTAGAGTATGCAAGTACAGCATGGAATCCATGTTATCAAGTGCATATTAGTCGTATAGAACGGGTCCAAAAAAAGTTTCTGTATCATTTGGCGTATGCTGACAATAAATGTAAAAAACTTACTTCGTATGAATCTAGGCTAAAGTTCTATAAAATAACACCACTAAGTATCCGAAGAAAATGTGCGGACATAACATTCCTGTACAAATTAGTCAATGGGTGTATTGACTCCATGGAACTTCTACAAGCCATAAAATTTGAAATTCCACGATCAAACAGTAGGCTTCTAAATAGGAGAACATTTGTCCTTCCTCATGTTAGGACTAACATTGGCCAACACAGTCCTATCCACAGAATGTGTGCCGGTTATAACGGTATTCGTTTCAAATTTGACATATTCACTGGTTCTTTGGCCTCAGTTAAGGATAAAGTACTTAGTAATTTGGTTATTACCAAATTTTAATTAATACTTAGTTTAACGTAGTTGTAATCTAACTTCTTACTTCTAACCTAATTTAACATAACTTAAATTAAAACTACCGGATATTTTGTTTATCCCTTGTGAATGCTGTGTTCACTATTTGAGAATGTACACAAATATCATTAACTTATGTTTTTATCAGAATTCTAGTTGTAGGTGTGTAACATTCGGTTTGTGAACCTAATAAAAAAAAAAAAAAAAAAAAAAAAAAAAAAAAAAAAAGTCAAAGTTAAAAGCTTCATTGTAAAAAATCAAAATTTTCAGATCTTGTGTGGTTCATGGATCCTAATATATGATATTAATTTCAACCTGATATCTTTACCCGTTCATGAGATAAAGGGTCTTGACAGACAGACAGACGGACAACAAAGTGATCCTATAAGGGTTCCGTTTTTTTCTTTTGAGGTACGGAACCCTAAAAATGGTATTAGAAACCTCAATATCATTTTTGAAGACCTATCCATAGATACCCCACACGTATGGGTTTGATGAAAAAAAAATTTTGGGTTTCAGTTCTAAGTATGTGGAACCCTAAAATTTATTGTTTTTTTTATTTTTGTGTGAAAATCTTAATGCGGTTCACAGAATACATCTACTTACCAAATTTCAACAGTATAGCTTTTATAGTTTCGGAAAAAAGTAGCTGTGACATACGGACGGACAAACAGACAGACAGACATGACGAATCTATAAGGGCTCCGTTTTTTGCCATTTGGCTACGGAACCCTAAAAAAAGGTATACCACCCCTGAAGGATGTGAATCTGACCATGGAACTGAACAACTTTCCCTAAAGAATATAGGTTGAATTACGAAAACAAATTTTGACTTCCCACAGAAACTTCTATCACGCATTTTTTATGGAAGTTCGGAAGGAAGGGAAAAGTTGTTTAGTTTCATGGGCAAAGTAACATTCTTCTGGGTTTGCCCTTCTGTTTCACCTTGTATATGACGTTGAGAAGGCTTTTGGTTTCTAGAACCAATCACAAATCTAGGAATAAATAAACTGTAAAAGGGTGTGTAATACTAGATGATATAACAACTTTTAATATAACATTTAATTGATAACAACGTTTTATATAATTTAGTTTCATATAATAATTATTTCGTATAATCGACATTTCACATATTTTCATTTCATATAATTTCAAAAAGTATAATAAACATTTCCTATAAAAATGTTTCATATAATCATCATTTCGTATAATACCAGTTCGTTATTTTCATTGGTTAGTTATAATATCCACATAAATTATTAAGTAAATGAACAAGCAAGCATGCATCATGCAAAAAAAAAGCAAGCAAAGGCAAGCAGGCATGCATGCAAGCAAGCAAGCATGCATGTATGCAGGCAAGCAGACATGCGCATACGTTCATGTCAACCTAACCTGAAGGGTATGGCGGAATGAAGCGTAGCTCGCTCCGCTCGCCTCCGCTCAATTCCGCCAAACCCTTAGCTGTGTCGGGGTGCCCCGAACTCTTTTGCTCGCTTCGCTCGCCTATGATCAATTTAATTGAGCCTTATCGTTTCGTTTTTACTACAATTTTAATTAAATAAGCATATAGCTCTCGGGGTAGCCTTATTCCCTAGAGAGCGTGTCCCCAGGTGGCGGATAGGGGGAAGCCCACCAGTATGGCGGGTCCCCAGTGGGCCCGTCAACCTGGAGGGTAGGAGGGAAATAAAATACCTCCCGCGGCCCACAAGGCCGGAGAAGGACACTCCGATATCAAACCCCACCCGTGGGCTTCTTCAACATATTTGGAGTAGAGGTTGCTGGTGTGCTGGGTATCTAGGTTGGGGTGCCCAGTAGGGAAGGCGGCGGGAGAACCATGAAAGTCAACGGCGGCTCCCAAACCCTCCAGGAGGGCGACAACCTTGGCGTCAGGTGGTAACCGGCCGTAAAATATAAAACCAAACCAAAACTTCTCCTAATCATGAAAAAAGCCATAAAGAAGCCATAAAGAATAAGGGTATAAATGTTAGGGCGTACCCCGTAAGCGACGTGAAGATTGCGAATGCGAAGAATGCTAGGGCGTTCCCCTCAAGCGACGACACAAAATCGAGTGACAAGAATAAATCTTCGCAATCAACACAAAGACTCAGAATAGCGACGTGGAATCTGGGTTCCCTTACTGGGCGCCGTCAAGAACTGGCAGAAACACTGAAACGGCGAAACATAAATGTATGCTGCATACAGGAGACGCGCTGGAAAGGTTCAAACCAGAGACCTAGGACTGGGGTATCAGCTGGTTTACCATGGAACAGACAACATACAGAATGGAGTCGGAATGTGCTTGACCACCATCTCAAAAGCAGAATCGTCAACATAGAAAGGTAAACAGACCGTCTTATCGCTGTCAAACTAGCTCTGGACAACCAACCCGTCATGAACATTATTTGCGCTTACGCACCCCAAGTAGGATGTCAGCAGACAGAGAAAGAAGCCTTTTGGGAGGATATAGATGAGATCATAGCAAAAATCCCATCAGAAGAAACAAAGTTTGTCATGGGAGATCTAAATGGACACGTAGGAGAGTCTAACATTACGTATTTCATTTCATTTATTAATTTGCATACATGTATGTTAAAGGTCTTAAAATTAAATTACAGTTCAAGTACATGTACCCTTTTTGGGCATTGCAAAATATATGTGTGTATAAAGCCGTCCATGGGGGTTTTGGATTCTTAATCTCAACAAGGAGGGAGAACATATCCTGGAGTTTGCCTCAAGGCATGATTTCACTATAGTGAATACGACCTTTCAGAAAAAACCAGACCATCTAATCACATACAGCAGTGGTGGGAAACGTACCCAAATAGATTAGGATAGCAAACTGAAAAGAGGCTTCAAAGATTGTAAGGTGATTCCGGGAGAAGCTCTAACCTCTCAATATAGAATACTAGTAGGAGTGTATTCATTGCCTAAGCCCATCAAGCATACGATAGACAGAACACCTCGAATAAAATGGAAAGAGCTAACTAGCGCAAAGGGTGAAGCATTTCTCGAAGATTTACGCGACCATCTAGCGGGAGATTTAAATACTAACTATAGTAGTACCGAGGAAATGTGGATGAACTTTGAAACCCACTGTCAGAATGAAGCAACTGTAAGGCTTGGCGTTGCGAGGGGAGGCATAAGTACGGGAAAAGATCCATCTTGGTGGAATCAGGAAGTCAAAGCAAGCATTATGAACAAAAAGACCACGTTTAAAATTTGGCAAGCTTCCGAGTTGGATGAAGACCGAGATAAGTACAGGGAAGCAAAGACTGTTGCAAAGAGAACTGTGGCACAGACAAGAGCAAATGCGCGGGAGGGGCTATACAATAGAATTGATAATGCAGAGTCAGAGGCAGAAATTTTCAAAATTGCTAAGTTAAGAAACAAATCAACACAGGATATCAAAATTAATAAGTTTATCAAAAGTAAGGACCAAGTATTACTAACAACAGACAAAGATATAACGAGAAGATGGTTTGAATATTACACGGAACTCATGAACGAGGAATTCCCCAGCAGAAAATCGGACCCCTTAATACCAACAGAAGGCCCAGTACAAAAGATTGGTATCGATGAAGTAAAATGCGCAGTAAGGAAAATGAAGAACCATAAAGCTGTTGGGCCTGACGAAATCCCTGCAGAGATTTGGAAACTCATAGGTCCAATAGGATTAGAGTGGCTCACTAGGCTGTTTAACCTTACTCTCAAAACTAAAACGATAAAAAACAAAGGCGACGTTACAGAGTGCGGAAATTATAGGGGCATCAAATTAACATCACATACACTAAAAATTTGGGAACGTATTATTAATAACCGCATACAATCTCTTACAACAATATCTCCAAACCAATTCGGATTTGCATCGTCAAAATCAACAACCGACGCCATACAAGCAGTTCGAATAGTTACGGACAAATACCGCTTAAATAAGGAAGACCTCCATCTCATCTTCATAGACCTGGAAAAGGCGTTCGACAGGGTCTCGCGTAGACTTGTATGGCAAGCACTTAGAGCACAACATCTGCCAGAAATATACGTGCAACTGACGCAAGACATGTACCAGAATGTGTCTACCAAAGTGAAAAGTCCAGCAGGCCTCAGTGAAGCTTTTGATGTGGGAGTAGGAGTCCACCAAGGTTCGGCGCTTAGTCCACTTCTTTTTAATCTCGTCATGGACCTAATCACGAAAAATATCCAAGCCCCACTACCCTGGAACCTCTTATACGCAGACGATATTGTCCTCATTGCTAACACAGCCAACGAACTACAGACCACTCTACACCTTTGGGTCAACGCTCTAGAAAATGCAGGCCTCAAAGTCAGCCGATCCAAAACAGAATACCTGGAATGCAAATTTAGCAATAACAACCACACGTCGTCCATATGTTACCCTGACATGCAAGTGGTTCCAAAAGTGACGCAGTTTAAATACCTGGGATCATTCGTCGGTAGAGACGGTAGCGTGGAGGCAGATGTAGCGCATAGAGTGAATGTGAGTTGGCAGAAGTGGCGATCCTTAACAGGCGTGCTGTGCGATTCTCGTATGCCTATTCGAACAAAAGGAAAAGTCTACAAGATGGCGGTAAGACCGGCGATGTTATACGGAGCAGAGTGCTGGCCGGTAAAAGAAGAGCATGTCCAGAAGCTCCACACAGCGGAAATGAAAATGCTTCGATGGGCGGGAGGGGTCACAAGACTAGACAAGGTCAGAAACGAGTACATCCGCGGCAGTTTCAAAGTGGCCCCCATACCGGAAAAGGTCAAGGAAAGCCGTCTAAGATGGTACGGCCATGTTATGCGGAGAGATGAAGATTACGTGGTCAAGTCAGCTCTAAACCTGCCGGAGAAAAAGAGAGGCAGAGGACGCCCCCCGTACACATGGTGGACCAGCATGAACACCCTACTTAACGAAGAAAACCTGCCCGACCCCACAACCCTCGACAGAACGTCCTGGCGCAACAAGATTAGGAGAGCCGACCCTACTTAAAGTGGGACAAGGCAAAGAAGAAGAAGAAGCATATAACTATACAAAATTATTATAAACTAATTGATTATTATATTTTTTTTGTTTTATTATTATAAATTAAATATATAATGAGTAAATTAATAAAAATATAATGTATCAAATGAATTTTATATGAATACCTACCCCGACGGGAACAAGGCGTGATGTTATGTATGTATGTATGTATTAAAATGATAGTTATGCCAAATGTTAGTATAGAAAACGTTCATTATAGTAAAGGTACGTTATGTCAAACAAAATTATGCTAATAGTTGTTATATGAAACGTTTATTATATCAATTGAATGTTATTGAAACGTTGATATACGAAAAATATTTATACGAAGTGATGCGCACCCACTGTAGAAGAAATGAAATAATCATTAGATCAGCAATGGATGTACATAAAAAAAATATAAGAGTAACTAACTTGATTGGGTCCATGATTGAGTATATAAAGGTCAGCAAACGTAACACAGTCGGGCTGATCATCATCTTCTCCACATTCTGATGATCTTCGTACAGGCTGTAGGCACCAGTCAGGTCCGAGGGTAACTCGTTGACGTGATGCTGGGTTGCTTCTGGTTCTTGTTTGATTTTCGGTATAAACACAAAATAAAACAAGAACCAGAGGAAACACAGCAACCTTAGGTTTGTATCGTACCTTCCTAATTAAAATGATTGTCAAACCATTGTGCTTTCTTCCAAAAGACAATAGAAAATTACATATGTCATCAGTTATAGCTTCTTCTATCACCAGGTGGTCATCATTGTTAGGTTTCTTCGAACCTGCGTTTCCATCAGATGAGGACACGCCGGCCCCGGCTGTGTCGGACAGAAGCAAGATCAGGTCTTTGAGCCCTACGTCGAAGACGTGATCTTGCTCCTGTCCGCCTCAGAGCCATACTGCTGCTTAAATCCCTGCTGCTGCTCTTCCCTATTCTTCTGGTGGAGCCCTGCCAGCTAAACGGTAGTTATTGGAAATGTAAAAATATTCACAGTAGTAGTATATATGATGAAGTTACAAGATCAAGTCGGTATAAACACAAAATCAAGTAAGAACCAGAGGAAACACAGCAACAGGAGGTTTGTATCGTATTACCAACTCATGTGTAAACCTTCCTTTTTAAAATAATTGTCAAACCATACATTTTTTGTGCTTTCTTGCAAAAGACAATATAAAATTACATTGTCATCAGTTATAACTTTTTCTATCACCAGCCGGTCATCATTGTTAGGTTTCAGATCTCTAACTCTACACGCCTTAACCATCAAACCTTGGATTATGTCAGGGTAGTTGCGATGCATGAGAACCAGGGATATTACGCATAAAAAAACACGTAATGACCCAAACAATGAAATTTAAAAAAAAACGAACAAATGTTATAGAAATTTTGTCAACAACCTACTCAAAAAACTTAAAAGACAGTACGAAAGAGACCAAATAATTATGGCCAAAGATAATATTAAAAAGCTGTGGTATACGATTATAACTGTCACTAACACGACTAAACAAAAACCTTCAACAGAACTTCTAGACATAACTGCAGATAAGCAAACATCTATTGATTATGTCAATGATTACTTTGTTAACATAGGTAAAAACCTGGCAAATGAAATACCTGTCAATATCTCTTCTGTACCTGAACAGTTTAAAACAAAAAAAATTGTGCTCCTTCCTACAGACAATCAGGAAGGAGAAATAATTATGAAGCTTTTAAAAAATGACTGCGCTGATACAATTGAAGCAGTACAAAAGAAATACTTGCGACGGTTGCATTATAAAATGTATCGTAGTCGACTGTCTTACGAATGTCTTTTAGAAAAATACAAGTTAACTAAACTCAGAACTAGACGCGCTCAGTTGCAAGCAATGTTATTATACTCGTATGATCTATGTCATCATAAATATGATTGTATAACGCTACATAATAAGCTAAAATTTAGAGTTCCTATCAGGACCCACCGTCGCAGAGATATAGCTCTTTTTACTACCAGTTCATGTCGCACCAATGCTGGCAAACGCTCTCCGTTGTACAGAATAGTAAATTTATATAATCGCTATCTTAACTCCATAGACATGTTTTCTACTAGCATAAGCGCATTTAAAAGAAATATTTTATCTATTCTTGGCAAATAGAATTTAAATTGTCTTTTCCTTCTATCAAGTATAGTTATATAATGTATTTAAGAATATTAACTTCCTTGTTTACTTACTACTACTAAACTAACTACTGATTTTTTGTGTCATATGTTTTTAATTTAGAGCCACTTCTCAACACTTGAAACCAACCTGTGGCCAACGATGTTGGTGACACAATCACCAATCATATAGTATTAAAATCTACATATATAAAAGAAGAAGGTGACTGACATATCAACGCACAGCCCAAACCGCTGGGTCTAGAGATTCCAAATTTGGCATGTAGGTTCCTTATGAGGCCTAGGGGTGCACTAAGAAAGGGTTTTACAAAATTCCACCCCTAAGGGGGTAAAATAGGGGATGAAAGTTTGTATGAAAGTCCGTCAGTTTTGAAGTTAGGATCTTCAAAATTTGTATTTAGGCTGACGACTAAAAAATAATATTTACGTGTCTCAGGGTTTTTGAAAATTCGACACCCTTAAGGGTGAAAAGGGGGATGAAGTTGAAAATTCTTTATTTTTAAAGTAAAATCCACATAATTTATTATTTAGGCATTAATGATGTAATTCTATGCAACGTTCATCACTGTTATTGAAATTCCACCCCAAATTCAACCCCTAAAAAGGGAAATGGGGTGAAAAAGTCTAAAAACCAATATGGGTATCGATTGTGTGGTTTATTGGGTCGCTGATTACGAAAACTACAACAATTTTGAAATCCAACGTAGTGGACGCTAAATACCATCATTCCCTTGGAATGGGGTTGGGGTGCGATAGGGTTGAAATGTGAATATGGGTGTCGTTTGTATGGTTTGTCGGGTCGCTGATTACAAAAACTACAACAATTTTGAAATCCAACGTGGTGGACGTGAAATACCATCATCCCCCTGGGGATGGAGTTGGGGTGCGATAGGTTTGAAATGTTTAAAAATCAATATGGGTGTCGTTTGTATGGTTTATCGGGTCGCTGATTACGAAAGCTACAACAACTTTGAAATCCAACATGGTGGACGTGAAATACCATCATCACCTGGGGATGGGGTTGGGGTGCGATAGGTTTGAAATGTCTAAAAATAAATATGGGTGTCGTTTCTATGTTAGGGATAGTAGTTAAATTGGCGTTAGGGGTAGGGATAGGGAGAGGTAGAGATGTAGAGAAGTAGAGAGGTAGAGGGAGGGGAAGAGGGAGGGGAAGAAGGAGGGGAAGGGGGAGAGGGAGGGAGAGAGGGAGGGGGCAGGGGGAGAAGGAGGGGAAGGGGGAAGGGGAGGGAGGGGAGAGGGAGAGGGAAAAGTAGAGGGAGAGGGAGGGGGAGAGGAAGGGGGGAGAGGGAAAGAGAGGGAGAGGGTTTTAGTTTTTCTCAATTACTTCTGCGAATTGGCTCTGTTTTGAAATATTACATAAAGGTGTCTCTCATCTCTCTTTCTACATGTGTTAGGTTAAGTGACAAGTTTAAGGCATAATACTGCTGCTAAGTTCTTCTGTTCTGAGTAATTTAGGAGTAACTTCAGCTGGATCTTGAATTGTACTCATTGTTTTGCGCAGGGTTAGTCCCGTTTTTCCTTAGTTTAAAATTACCCCGAAATGACGGGAAAATATCTCATTAAAAAATGGGAAAGTAACAACATAAATACGAAAACCACGCGAGCGAAGCCGCGGGTAACAGCTAGTTAATTATAAGTTCTAATTGTGCTCACTGTTTGTTAGCCCTAATAAATAAAATAAAAAATAAAACATATGGTAGATTGTTATAAACAGCAACACACATGTAACCGCAATTGTTTTCAAAGTTCGTAGTTCGCAGGGTACATTTTAATACCAATCTCTCAGGGTTACGCAAAATTCGATCACGATTTTCATGGGCTGTTTTAAATAAGTTTTGGTTTTGTTTAACAAATTTGGCAACTTCAAAAATATACTATTTAATTTTAATTTATTTATTAAGGAAATCTTACAGCATTAAATGTGTTTATAAACATAAACATAATACATCGAGCTTGCCAATTAAAAAGATCTCACAGTTAAACATTTAGAAGTTAATAACAGCTATTACAAATAATAAAAAAAACAAAAATACAGGGACGGAAGTGTAAGTATATTTAATTTTTTGAAAAGTGGTCGACATGAATCACGCGGTGCTACTCCACAAATGGCACGAACACATTTTTTTTGTGCAATAAATACTTTACCGATGTCTGTGCTGTTTCTCCACAATATAAGCCCATATCTCAATATCGATTGTACATATCCGTAATACGCAGTCATCGTTGTTCCTATCGACGCAGTTTTTGTAAGCCTAAATAGCGCATATACAAAACTATTTACTTTTTTAAGGACATTTTCAACATGGGTTTTCCACTTTAATTGGTTGTCAACACTTAATCCTAAAAATTAAACCTTACATGAGAAGGTTTTTGGTTCCTAGAACCGATCACAAATCTAGAAATAAATGTACTGTAAAAACAATGGAAATAACGTTATACTCATTGTTAGAGAAGAGAATGTTCATAAGATCAGCAATATTATACAAAAAAAATTATAAGAGTAACTAACTTGATTGGGTCCATGATTGACTATATAAAGATCAGCAAACGTAACACAGTCGGGCCGATCACCATCTTCTCCACGATCTGATGATCTTCCTACAGGCTGCAGGCACCATTCAGGTCCGAGGGTAACTTGTTGACGTGATGCTGGGTTGCTTCTGGTTCTTGTTTGATTTTCGGTATAATCACAAAATCAAACAAGATCCAGAGGAAACACAGCAACAGTAGGTTTGTATCGTATCACCTACTCAGTACCTTCCTAATTAAAATGATTGTCAAACCATTGTGTTTTCTACCAAAAGACAATAGAAAATTACAGATGTCATCAGTTATAGCTTCTTCTATCACCAGATGGTCATCACTTTCAGGTTTCTTCGACCCTGCGTTTCCACCAGATGAGGACTCGCCGGCCCCGGCTGAGTCGGACAGGAGCAAGGTCACGTCTTCGACATAGGACTCGAAGACGTGACCTTGCTCCTGTCCGACTCAGAGCCATACTGCTGCTTGAATCGAGTGTCCTTCCCCATTCTTCTCGTGGGGCCCTGCCGACGGTAGTTATTGGAAATGTGAAAGAAAATTACACACGTCATCAGTTATTGCTTCTTCTATCACAGGGTGGTCATTATTGTTAGGTTTCTTCGACCTTGCGTTTCTGTTCTCTGAATCTCGCAAGGTTACGTCTTCTACATAGGTCCTTTTGTACTGAATATGAGAGCCTACGCGACCTTCCAATTTCAAATTCGCACTCGTTGTATGTAGTGTCCGGGGTGTTGTATGGCCCAATAAAGAACACCTTACCACTTTCAATTGAGACGTACTAAAAAAGGGACCTTTACAACCCCCCACCCCCCTTGCCTCCACCGCTACCGTCCAATACTTTTAGTATGTTGTTGTGGACACTTTCTTCTACAATTGCGCCAAAATTGGCTCACTTCCGAATTAAATCCCCTATATTTCCTTCGTTGGACGACTTAATATATATACACATAACATCACGCCAATTCCCATCGGGGTAGGTAGAGACCACAGCCCTCCACCTGCTACTATCTTGACATTCTTCCTCGCTTCCTCTACTTTCATCAAACCTTTCATACACGCTCGTCGGTTAAGGGTACTTTTGACCTGACCTTTATTTAGAACGTCCTGAATTCGGTATTGGAACGCGAGGCCTTCTCTTTTCAAAGTTTCCATTCACTCTCTCCTGGTCTGATCTCTTTCGTCTAATTAAATCTGATATTATTATTTATTTATTTTTATTATTTATATTTGGTCCATCATAAAGTTCATGTCACTACATTTTTGCTTCGTCGTCAGAACGTCGAAACATAATCTGTGGTCGAAACGATTTGTGCCTGGAGCACCTTACTTCTTTGGTGCAACGACCAATGTTGGCCTCTGAAACTTGACTCCGTAACGAGAAAACGCCGGTCTCGATCTTTCCAGACGCCAGCCTGTAGTTCGCGAAAGTCAACGCCTACTTGAAACTGGTCTAGATGAAATATCATGTCATGTTATATCACTCTGTGAATGAGGTAATAGTTCAAAACATACTATTACCACCTATTACTACACCTGGTCAGTATAACTACCATTGTATATCGACTTTAAGAACTATCGCCACCTTGTGCGTTATGTAAACAATAAAATTCAATTGAGTACAAAACGTAGTTCTGCCAAGATATGAGTCAAGACGAGCGAGACGTACGATTCTCAATAATCACCGCAAATGATGTCATGTTTTTATTATTACCAGCTGCTTTTACGAACCGAAATAAAAGCTCAGTCGGTAATTACAGTTTGATTAAAAAGGAAATCGTGCAGGTTTTTCTCTGTCGCTCCAATATCTTAATCAAAGCTGCAAAGAGCTTGCTGTTATAATAAATAGTATTCTTATTAAACTGCATTAGTATTTTGACTGTAACGCACTCACTAACTGGGACATTTCAAATTGGCACGTAAAATTGCTGTTCTTTGTATTCTTCTTCTTCGTCCTAAGCTGGCTGAGGGTCATGAGTCATGACCATCAAAAGCTGCTCTGTCGTCGGTCAGAGCTCTTCAGTAGTCTTCAGGCCACACGGTTCTAGGCCCTGGGTGTTGCAGGAATTTGCCTCCAGGATTATACACGTCCATCGAGTCGGCGCGGCGGCCTGCCCCTACTCCTGTTTCCGTTCACGTGGAAAGCCGTCTGGCTTCTCTAGACTCGGAGGTCCAAAGAAGGATAGCGATCGATTTGAATAGAAAAATCTAAACCACAATTATGGACATCAGTGGTGTAACCACATAATTGGTGGCGTCCACGGCGATTTACTTCAATGAAGGTTAGTTGACGTCTATGGAAATTTTGGTTGTGTAGAATACACGTTATATGGGTAGTTTGTATTTTTGGCACGGTTATGTTGGTTGACCATATGACATATGACGTCACGTAATGCCATTGTGCCCGATCAGCAGCACATGGCGCACACGCTACCAATTTTTTGTTTAGGTTGAGAAATAAAGCTCAAAAACAAGGTTTTGCTTTTTAGGGTTCCGAATCAAAATGGCAAAAACGGAACTCTTATGATGCGACTTCGTGTGTCGGACTGTCTGTCACACCTGTATATCTCAGCAACCACTTATGCTATGGAACAGTTTTAGAATATGATTGCCCAACTTTATTGCAAATGAAAAAGTATTTGTTTTATTGTTATTATTGTAAAGGGGGCGTAAAAAGGGAGGTGGAGGGGGGCCAATTGTGAATTGTCGTTACTAGGTCGAGTGGGGTATCATAGATTAGATTAAATAATTACAATTACATGTTTGTAAAATGTAAAATTTAATAATACAATATACTAAAATGTCAAATTAAAAAATTCGTTCACAGAATATATAGTTCTTTATCCAACAAAAGGTTTTTAAGCCGGTGTCAAAACGTATCGTCATTTGGTTCTTTTTTTAGGTCATCAGGTAGGCGCTCGTAATATGTAGAACCAATTACACGCGGATTTTTTGTGGCTAAACGTAGTCCGTCGCGTTCCTACATTTAATCGGCCATTTCTTCGCAAGTCGCGTCCCTCACATCTCTGACGTTCGAAGTTGGACAAATTTTTTCTAACATAATATTAGAACTTCATATATATATATACAATGACTAAAGGGTCATTATTTTGTGCTTTTGGAATATTCCTCTACACGTCTGTCTAGGCTTTATGCCTTCGATGGTTCGGACAGCTCGTTTTTGTAGGACGAATATTCGGTCAGACTCGGTCGAGTTGCCCCAGAGGAAAATATGAAAGGGCTTTACTTGTACCTATTACTGATAAAGCACCTACCATCAGGTCGCCATTTGCTTGTTTGTTCGCTCGTGGATATCGTACTTTTTTGAACAACCTGTATCGGTGTTTCATATCTCAATCGTTCAATGAAAACAAATAACATTATCTCCCCGTAAAGCCCCGAATTTGAATAGTCATCGCAATATGCTAAAACAATGGCTCGCGAGTCACTCGTTATGGTTATTAGATTATCGAGCACTTTCCGTAATAGTCGGATTATTCGCTACCTCGTCTATCCTAATGAAGAACCGATATAATCGATTAGAGGCGGTGTGTTTGAATTGGATTGGATTTTAGTAATTAAGTGGGAAGCCATTTTGTTTCTTCTTCGGTCACTGAATTTTTAATTAGTAAAGTTATGTCTTATTAAAGTAGCGCCAACGTAAGAAGTCCGTTTTGACGTTTCCTTAACACCAAAACACACGGTTTATTTTCCTTTGCAGGTCAAAATTTTGCATACGTTTGACAGCTGTCAGAAAAGACCTATTACGGTGGCGGTGGCCTAACTTTAGCGTAGTATTGGAGTCAATAGATCGCGTCCAAAACACAATGCTGCGCAACCGATCACTAGCTCATAAATCTTTTTAAAAATATTAGTTTTAAAAATAGCCTAGATATTAATTAGAAAAATAGCCTAGATAAATATGTCATTCGCTATTTTTGGCTTTATCCACGATTAATGATGGTCTTCACCCATTCAAAATCCTCTAAGTCAGGCATTTGCTGCTCACCCGCAAAAAGATTTAATTTTTATTTTCAAGCGTTTTAATTAAATTTTTAAATGAATGTTATAATTTTAGAATCAGGTTAAAATAGCGTATTTATCAGTATTTTTTTCATGATAATATTTCTATAGGTTTCAAAGAAATCGACGCTGACACAGGAAAAAACTAAAGTTTTCCATGTCAAAAATATGAAATTTTTAAAAAATGTTTTATTTTTTTTCTCTGAAATCATGTTTTTTAAATCTAAAAACGAATTTGCCATTAACGATTTACTCGAAAATGATATCACAGTTGTCTTAGTAAGTAAACGACAGCATATATAAATTTTCAAACAAAACACGGCGGGAGTAAACTTCAACCCCCTCCCTCTCCCCCCTCAGACGTTAGTTTACTATTATTTAATCTGTGCCCTCAGGCGTAACTCCCGGGGACTCCCGCTCTTAATCAACTTCAATTTACCTAAAGAACACACATGCCAAGTTTCATCATCCTACTCAAAACTTTGATTACCTAATCCGCTAAATCCTCTAGTAAATGGGACTAAGCTGAACATGTAGCACGAATGCCCCCTGAATTGTGGGCCAATATAACAACTGGATACGTAAAACAAAGCGACGTAGGGGCCGCCCTCGGAACGTTGGTGCGACGAACTTACCACCCATTTAAGTAGAAGTGGACGACCGAGCTTCGCTCTATAATAGCCGCCTCTACGTGAAAATATCATCGGGTGAGCAAGCTGTAGCACTGTAGGTATAGGCGCTGTAAGTTTCTTGAACGCACTAAAACGCGCTAAGAAATATTAAAAAACGAGTGAAAACGAATTTTCCCAGACATGAGACCTAGTTAGAGTCTGTGCGGAAAGAGAATGGGCATAAGAATTGAGGTCGCAGCTGTGCTTAATTACCGTATTTGTCGTACTGTCAATTTAAAAACATTCCATCACAGCCTCAAAATATCAAGAGATGTTAGAGTCGCTCTATAATGAACGAGAGTGACTTATCAGTGTTGACAGCACGACAAATACGGTAATTAAGCACAGCTGCGACCTCAATTCTTATGCCCATTCTCTTTCCGCACAGACTCTAGATCGATTTTTTGGCCCCAAAAACCCTGTATACTAAATTTCATCGAAATCGTTAGAGCCGTTTTCGAGAAACCGATTACAAATATATATATATATACAAATATTGCTCGTTTAATAGTATAGGATAACTGCCGGGAGTTGGGTTTGAGCTGGGAAAAATGGAAGCAGGAAAGAGAGGCCTTTGCCCTGCAGTGGGACACTGAGGGCTAATTACTAAAAATAAAGTTATGTCTTGAATTGTTCATCGTAATCATAACATCCCATGAAACTGCAGGTAGGGGAACTCCCTCCAGAATACCAGCGAAAACGTGTCGTACAATTTGGATGGCTATAGTCACAGCTTTTACCAGCGTTGCGGCTGGCACCATGGACCGCGATTGTTGGTAACTTTAGTATGTAAGATGGTACGATATACAAAAAGACACTGCACATCCTCCGGTGGACAACCTTTTAGGGCGGTTACGCACAATCCGTGAAAATAAGAATCAATAGTGAAATCGGATGACGGAAGCTGATTTCACTATTGATTCTTATTTTCACGGGTTCTGACCGGATTTGGATCGGACGTAGTACACTTAACCGCACGTCAGTAGAAACACTTTTGGACCTTATGGCGTGATAATAGAGTTGAAA
Organism: Athrips mouffetella; assembly: GCA_947532105.1. Lineage (NCBI taxonomy): Eukaryota > Metazoa > Arthropoda > Insecta > Lepidoptera > Gelechiidae > Athrips > Athrips mouffetella. The sequence continues at coordinate 13,234,160 of OX383981.1, read as the reverse complement.
AAGTTTCTACCGACGAGCGGTTGACCGTACGTAAACTCGTCTCTTACTAGCCTCACGGGTGAGACGATGTGGTACTATTTGAGGGCACGACTGAGCTATTTGTATGGTAACTTAGATAATACCGATTCATAAACGTTCCTTAAGTTGATTTCGCTGAAGAGTGAGACTTTTCCATCCCTTTAAAACTTCGCTTCTTCAAGAATTCTTTCACATTTGCTTCCTCCAGAATTTTGCAGCTAAAAAGCATGGTCTGTTTTGGGGGTGTGTATCACAGTCACCACGCGTGGTCCGACCATCCTTGTTGGTAGGACCACGGGTAAAAAAAATGCTCGTGGTACGGTCAACCGCACGTCGGTAGAAACTTTTTCAATTCAATTACCACGACATAAGGTCCAAAAGTGTTTCTACGGATGTGCTGTTGAGTGTACTACTAGTAGGACAACGCAGTAGTACCACGAACAATAAATCCGTTTGGAAGCATTGCGGCTGGCGCAATTAACCACGGTCAATGGTAACCGCAATAAGGTGGTACACACGGCCGCACATCAGTAGAAACACTTTTGGACCTTAAGGTGTGGTAATAGAGTTGAAATAGTTTCTACCGACAAGCGGTTGACCGTACAGTCGATTGCAGGAAGCTTGACACTCGCAGCGCGACTTTTACTCCAACGTATATTGAAGTAAGAACGACACATAGTCCACATTGTAAAGCTCGACGTGCCCTTGACTGTGAAATTCGCAGATGGTCGCTGCTGCCCCTCTAAGTCGCCTCTTGCGACACCCACGTAAATGAATGCAAAACACAGACATAGCTCATCATCCGACCAATTTTAGGGTTCCGAATATTCCAAGCCTCAATAGGAAACAAAACCGGTCAAGTGCGTGTCGGACTACGCGCAGATTAGCAGCTTCCGGGTTCTGACGTTAAGGCTAGGCAGTCCTACTTGACCCTAAAATTTAGTTACCTTGTAACCACTTTTAGAAAATAAAATTGGCAGATTTTTTGACGAAAATAAAATCTAGTAATCTACAAGATAGGCAATCGACGTGCTCTTAAAGAAGCATGCTGTCTTGTCTTGCATGTCGTTTACAACTCTTGCCAACTTAAGATCGTAGGTATAAACATAGATATTGCTGAGCTTTATATTATCAGAAATGTCGTTAATGAATAAATTAAAGAACCAAGGTCCAAGGTGTGATCCCTGAGAGACGCCCGATGTTGCGACATAGCAATGGGATTAAAAGACCTTCAAAACGGCACAATGATACCAGTATGGAACCAGCTAAGTAAAGAACAGTGATAATTTCAAGTTTAGCCTGTTATGACAGACCCTATCAAAGATATTTGGCTTGACAATACCTTATCGATAACTACCTGTTATAACTGCTACTTACAACAGTTTTGGTATGTAACGTATATTATATGCTTAAATATTTCGATACAAAATAACATGACCGAATTCCGTTATCATATCGACCAAAAATGAAGGATTACTTTAACATACCTACATAGTTTGCTGCTTTACTAGTGCAGAAAATATTAATTCCGATTTTCCATAAGGCTGGGCGCGCAGATAAATCCACTTTATTTGCGGGAGCCACACAGTTTATGACAAACCTTTTGGATAGACTGTATGTCTATACCAAAATGAATAGAGAATACGCATGATTTTTTTATTTAAATTTTTCATCCTCATTCATGTAATAAACAGTTTATTAAAACTCATTTTCGAATAACTATGAAATTAATAAAGATATAATCCATCGAAGATTTAGCTTTAAGTTTTTGGGAAATTCTTTAAACAGTGAAGTATGGACCCATAAAGAACACCTTACCAATTTCATAATAATACGTACACACGGCCGCACATCGGTAGAAACACTTTTGGACCTTATGGCGTGGTAATAGAGTTGAAAAAGTTTCTAACGACAAGCGGTTGACCGTACTTACCAGATGTTCAGATGTAAGAATCAGTGAGGTGTATTTACCTGAAAAATAATGAAACTCGATTAGGATAATATACACATACCTACTTATCCGATTAGAATAAAAGAGTATAAATTATGATAAGACCAGGCTAAGTAGCTGGATGAGTTCTCACCATAACATCCCGGGTAAGTCTGTAGCAGGAGACGTATTTTTGAAGCGTTCGAAGTGAATCTTTAGTTCGCATACGAAAACGAATCGTATACGAATTTAATTTCTAATGCTCTCGATTTTACGCATTTTTGAATCATTCGAAAGCAGTGTTGCCATTAAATTCAAATCTTTAATCAATTTTCGTTTCACGCAGAAAAAATCAAAACCGGAAAGCAATTACTCGTTGATTTTAAAAACCGGTAATGAATTGCGAGGGAATGGAACGCAAATTAAAAAGTTGATATGTCAGTATAATGCCATGTGTGAAGGAAACGTCAATGTCGTTGTCATCACAGATTATACATACTTTCGAGTGGTAGAATTGCAAAACGAGTGGGTCGGACCACTCGTTGCAGAATTCATAGGTATGAATATTAAAAAATTGCGATTTTACGGATTCGTATACGAATCTTGCCAATTCGAATGCGAATTGAAGTTCGAACGCTTCAAAAATGCGTCTCCAGGGCAGGGGGATCCCCCTTGAATTTAAACAGCAAAAGCGTGGTATACTTATGTAGGGAAAATGAACCATAGTCACCAACTCACCACGCTTTTTAGAATTACGGCTGGCACAATGGACAGCGGTTGTTGGTGACCTCCAATATAGAGGTAAAGAAGGACACTGCTGTCAATATCCCTTAGCCGCCTTTTACGACACTGACGTGATACATTACTAAACAGATTTCATAAGTTCTTTTGGTTGTGAACAATTGGTAAAAATATAAGTATATTTCCCACAAAATGCAACGTAATATACTGTTGCAATTTTAAATTTAAACCTCCATTAATGCAGAAAATCTCCCTACATATTCATATTTGTATCGAGCGCCCGTTCCGGGGCTCAGAACCGGTACGGTCCAGCTAAAACCGGAATTTTCCGGATTACCGTCCCAGATGGGATGCTTTAGTATGTAGGTACTAGCCATGTGCTTTTGCGGAGTAAGATGTTATATTATTACAAGAAGAAAAGCTAGATTTTAGCGAATGCTCGCAGAAAAGGGAAATATAGACAGCAAAACCGCACTTTTAGAAAAGAAACTCGTTTTCGATTTGCCAGATAAGTATCATTATGTATCCCATCGAAAACAATTTCATGTAAAATGTTGCCAAGACGAGACCTTAGCTCGCATTTTCAAAAAGTTATCAGATCTCATGTAGAGCCAAGCTTCTAACTCTACACGCCTTAACTCTACACGCCCTAACTTCACAAAATCTACACCTTAGTCAAAATATGTGGCTAGGCCGTTTCGTTAATACAAGAACTATTGTATGACAGAAAAGCAATGAACAGTGAATAAATTTTTCACCTTACGCACACGTGACGGTAGCGAAACGGCCAAGCCACATATTTTGACTCAGGTGTAGATTTTGTGAAGTTAGGGCTTTTAGAGTTAAGGCGTGTAGAGTTAGAAGCATGGATCTACATGAGATCTGATAACTTTTTGAAAATGCGAGCTAAGGTCTCGCCTTGTTCGTTTCGGTCTTGTCTTTAAACCTAAATTATGATTTAGTTTGAGAATTAAAAGGCATTTATACCTGCCAAGACGAAGGTCGAAAGTTCGAAGGATACATTATACTCTATCGTACAGTCAGGAGCTCGTCATGCTCGACACATTGGAATTTGTAACGCCCTTATTTCAATCACCGAAGGGGCTAGAATCGTGCAGTACATACACTACTGAGGTCTACTCTCAATTTTCGATATATCGATACGATACCACATTGAGTTAGTCACATTCAAAACTCGTAAAGAATAGAATATAGGATGGATGAATTTTCAGATTGGCAGAGATTATCGTCCAATCGATTTTCTACTCTATTGTCAATGATCGAAGTTTTTAGGATTTGAGTGGTTTGAAAAGTATCGTATAAATAAATATAGCGACAAAGTAGAGCCTCTGAATACATAAACAAACAAAAGGGCTAAAAACTTTGAACACCGCAAAAATTTTGTAGTAATCAAGTCCAAGTATATTTTCCTTGGTTTTCATTAGTATTACTAAAATTAAAACTTTCCAAAACGAGACAGAAAAAGTGTATTTAACGGTCATCGAAGTCAAAAAAGAAGGGGAATATAAAAAGTAATAGCCGATGCGGTAAAGCGAAATCTTTAATACCCAGTATAAGAGGGTATTAAGTCACACAAAGAATGAAGAATTCCATTTAAGAAATGCTAGACAAAGGAGATTGGTCGTGTGGCTCAAAAAAGGAAATTAAAAATCCTCGAATGCTTTGAATCTTGAAAGAATCCACAATTAATTCACGGACGGAATCCATTTTGAACGGGGTTATTCTGGTTAAAAGCGGATCACACTGAAACTGAAACCGAAGGGGGTTGGTATTCGGTCGCGTTTCGAGGAAGCTCGTTTGTAATATGCGATTATGTGGTTAATATGTGTTACTGCGAATCTTCACTGTTCTGAACAATCTTTGTATACCACATACGTCATCATAACCACTAGTTTACATTCCCGCGAAATTCGAAGTAAAGCCGCAATCACACCTTCTTAATTCAGAAACTAATTCGTTATCATCACGATTCGTTATACATTGCTCGTTGAAGTAAAGTTTATTGGAATAAACAGAAACAAGCCTCCCAGTAAATGATCACTTCATGATGTGGCTGACCACTTCATGATAGGTTCGGTTATGTTAGGTTGCATTTCATGAAGTGACCAACATGATTTCATGAAATGGCCAACATATATCATGAAATGGAAAATACCACGATCTGGCCACGACATATACATGCCTTGTGTGTGAATATAGGAAGGTGTGATTACTGTTGTAAAGTTGCTGTTTTATGGTTCAGAAGGGCCCATACAAAGCCCTGCCTGCAGGGTTCTGCTTGCAGTGAAGCTCAAGTCACACAGGGGCGGTATGATTGCGAAAGCGGTCCGGGGCGGTTTGGCGGGAACAAAATACCGAGCCGCGAGCGCTTTTCAATGTGACAGGGTGCATAAGAACTCATACTTTACAAAAAATACCGGCCCCGGAACGCTTCCGCTACCGCCTCTGTGTAATGCGGGCCGATATAAGGTGTGTACAATGTAATGCAGGGCCGATAAAATCGACGTTATGTCGGCCCTGTAAAACCAACACACAATAATTTTGGCACTATTTGGCAGTGGGCACTACAAGCAGGGCCCTGCAGGCAGGGCTTCGTATGGGCCCCTTGAAGATCAAGCTGTGGTTGTGTTGTTAAATCTACTGTACAAAATAAAAAAATCTAATCATTAAATCACTTTACAGTCAAGTTTTGAGTAAACAAGATTGAAAAAGCACGGCTAGGGCAGAATAAATAGTATTAGATTAGGGTATTTGGTTAGTTAGGATTCCATATCACCACACGATTTATAGACAAAACTTCAGTGGGAGGTTTTTACTATTTGTTGTTTTACTAAAAAAATTACCGGCTAGCTATTACGGTTCAAAAGGTACACCCCTGCATAGGAGAGACGGACGACGTGCACTTAGAGGGTCCCGTTAGCCAACTTTGGGTAAGGAACCCTAAAAAGTATGCTAACGAACAAAATAAACAACTTTTAATTCTTACCCAAGTCAAATACATAATAAGGTCCAACCCAACAAACTTCCAAGAAGACCTCCTTGAATAAAACTTGGCAATCAAGCAAGACCCTAAACTTTGTGAGCGTCCGCGAGCACATTTTAAAACGAATCTCACATTGGGCCGTCAATAGACGCGGTCTAGCGATTTACTTCTACACTTTTATCAGCGAAAGAAATAACTCTGGTTAAAACCGTGTCGCTTGAATTTTATACAGTAATAGAATTAAAGTAACAGATGGCGAGACCAGCTGAATGAACACGCTCATCAATAGCAACGCTAGCTCAAATCCAGAACTGAGGAAGAACAGAAGGCAGACCTTTGCCCTGCAGTGGGATACGACCGGCTCCTAAAAACAATAAAAATAAAAGGATACAAACAGCAATTTTAACACATTGAAATCGACTTTGCAACCCACACCTTAGGCCGTTCACATAACAAGCTAGTAGCTAACCAGTCACAGACTTGTGTTTCAATAGTTACTCTGGTTTGTAACGCATTAAAGCATGGCTAATGTAAGAAATCCGTCTTGACGTTTCCTTATCACCTTGTAAATTTTGTTACGTTTGACAGCTGTCACAATGGACCTATTACGATGGCCTTACTTTAGTACTTACCTGTAATGAAAAAAAAAGAGTAGTGGAACATGGCAGATTCTCCGTCCACGATACTAGGTACTCAAAAGAAACAGAACCATGTTTTATGTGTCGTTTAAACGCCGATTTATTATGTAACTATCTTGGTAATCCTGTCGCGCAGAGAAGCGCGAATAAAAATTCAGTGTAAGAGTCTAAATGTAAAAGATAGGCAAAGTAGGACATTCATTTTCAGGAATTGTGTATTTTTTTATTCTAATGTTTCTGGCTCGGGCCCAGGCACGGTAATTAGATTAGAAAATTTACGTTTATTTATAAACCAGGTTTAACTGTAGGTATCTGTTTAAAGGGTTTTATAGTTGTTTATTTCTTAACTGGAATAGGGGCCGGCAAAATCTTACCACTCTTTTGATCTGAATTGAAATAACAGAGGGATGTTATTCTTCAATGCCAAGTTCACAGGTTCAACTTACTTTTTTTCTAATAAATTTTATCTTGTGTGGTCAAAATGTCTACTAAACCAAATAAAGCGCTAGACAACAATAGTCTACAGCTACATGTAATTTACATATGCCCGCAGACGATGACGTGATCGTATCCTGTAACGTCATCAGCGCGTGAGCAGCATTCGTATTGGTGTCTGACGCAGAGATGTATGTTTTAAAGAAATTGCCTACTGCTTTCAGAAAAAACCGGCCAAGTGCGAGTCGGACTCGCGCCCTAAGGGTTCCGTACCTATCTACCATCTAAAAGCTTTTGCTCTTTTATTTTAAAAACTCCGCGACCATCCAACTTAACCTGATAAAAATGTTCTTAAAACGGGAGCTCACCTTAATTGGTTACTATTAGTTGTGAGAAAATTGAAATATTTAATGATTTTAGACTTTTCACTTTATTTATACTGTGAGACCTAGCTTCTTGCCAAATTTCATAATTTTAGGTCAACGGGAAGTACCCTGTAGGTTTTGCTTTTTTGCATAAATGTATGGAGATGAGGACATAAAAAGCCATATCTTTTGATTGCGACGTTGTAAAAAATTGAAATTTTCCGATCTTGTGTGGTTTATGGACCTAAATATTCGTTATCAATTTCAACCTGATACCTCTTCTCGTTCGTGAGAAAAAGGGTCTTGACAGACAGACAGACGGACAACAAAGTGATCCTATAAGGGTTCCGTTTTTTTATTTTTAGGTACGGAACCCTAAAAAAGTAGTTTTACGTGTTCCTGTGTGACTACAACAGCCTTCATGGTCTACCGGGGCCCTCGAAGTTTTTGGCAAATACCATGCCACGGAACTCTCGGAACAAAAGTACTGATTTTGCTACACAAGTAAACCATATTATGCCCGCACAAGGTCAAAGTGTTCCCACCCATGTGTGGCCTTGTGTACCTTGTAGTGCGCGTGAGTCATCATGAGCATGGCGTCAGTTCACAGGTTGGATATTAGTAAACTGAGGTTTAGTTTAATTTAAGCCAGGATCACACCTATCTGAATTCAAAGCCTAATTCGGCATACATTGCTGGGAGGCTTGGTTATGTTAATTGCAATATCCTTACTTCAACGAGCAATGTATGCCGAATTAGTCTTTGAATTCAGCTAGCTGTGATCGTGGCTTTAGGTGCAAGCACAGGAGATCCGAAATCTTTGGGTGGAAGTAACTTTTATAACCGTTTTAGGGTTCCGATACCAAAATGGTAAGAAAAAGGAACCCTTATGGTGCCGCTTTGTCTGTCTCTCTGTCACACCTGTATATCTCAGCAACCACTTATGCTATCGACTTGAAATTTGGAATAGTTTTAGTATATGGTTGCCCAACTAAAATGCATATGAAAGAATTAAAAAATAATTAGGATTATTAATGTAACGGGGGCCACAATAGGGGGGGCCAAATTTCAAATTGCAGCTACTAGGTCGAGTGGGGTATCATATGAAAGGGCTTTACTTGTACATTCTAAAATATATTTTTGTATTTTTTTACGTCTCTTAGTTTTCAAGTTATGATGAAAAATGTAAAAAAAAATACCATTCCCCCCTTATCTCCGAAGTTTGTGAAAGGAAAAATCTGAATTAATTACAATCGATAGAAGTTTATGTAAATATTACAGCAAAATAAAACGATCTTGTTAAGTTGCACAGTTTTTAGTAATCTGTAAAATCCTTTACAAACAAATTTAGTTTTGCGGTCCTAAAAATGTATGAAAGGATTAATGAAAGTACAGGAAGCAAGGGAAGTATGTCAAGATCGTAGCAGGTGGAGGACTGTGGTCTCTGCCTACTCCGACGGAAAAGAGGCGTGATGTTATGTATGTATGTAAAAATAGACTTTATTGCTTCCAAAAATAGTGTAAGTATATCGGAGTCCTCGGCGCGTGTGTCCGACTCGCACTTGACCGTTTTTTTTTGTACAGAAAACATACTCGTAGTCTATGAAATGTTTATTGACCTTCGAAAAATAGGCCAAGCGTTTATTTAACAGCAAACTGTAATAGAAGTAGACTTGATAAATTGATTGATTAGTGGATTTGATGAATTCAATTCGTGTGATTTAAATTAGAATTAGACCGAAATCGCACTTTGAAAAGAGATAAATTTTTTGATTAGGATTTACGGGGTGCAATTTCCGTAAACTGAAAAGGCATGATCGATCAGTCACCGAAACTGAACAACTTCCAGTGAATGAAACTTGAAAAACGAAACCGGCCTCTCCATGCAAACTGTCCAACAAAGTTCACAATATTGTTCTCTTTCCGCTTTCGGCTAGTCTATTCGGTACATACGAACCAACCAATTCGTGACCCTTTTTAACTATCAAAACCATAGGGGTTTCCTTTGACATTTTGAATACATGTGTAAACGAAATTCAACCTATACATGAATTTGAATATATGCACGAAAATAAATATAAGTCGGGTCATGATTATAATTTGTCGACTGCACGTGTTAATCTCGTTTTACCCCGATCCCGATTTCACCCGTTACGTTTTCACCTGATTTTGATAAATTTGATTAAATTTTATATCGTTATTTTTTCTATCGTTTTAAACTAGTACCGACAACATAAAAAGTGTTTCAAGGTAAAATAATGCATTATTTTTTCTACATCTGATTATTGAAAATTATTTTGTATACTGTTGATTATTTATAAGTATTGCTAGATTATAACGAGACAAATTATTGAAAATAAGACTGATTTTACAGGATTTTAAGGTTTTAATTACAGTTTAATAAGAAAAAAAAACTAATTGAAATATTGTATATTTTAGTGTTTAATTAAATTTGATTTTTGAAAATTATTTTGTTTACTGTTGATTATTTATATTGCTAGTAATTGAAAATAAGACTGATTTTGCAGGCTTTTAAGGTTTAAATTAGAGTTTAATTAGGAAAAAACCGGCCAAGTGCGAGTCGGACTCGCGCACTGAGGGTTCCGTACCACCACATAAACATAATTGTATTAGTTGAAATTTCAGTAAGTTAATGTGCTAGAGTTTTTGAGTCCGACACGCGCTTGACCAAATTTTATTATTTGTTGTTATTTTATAGCCTATGCCCTATAAACATACCAATTTTCAAGTTTGTAAGTGTTCCCGTTTTTAAATAGAACTAAAACAAAAATCGCCTCAGCGACCATCCAACTTGACCCCTCTCTTATATGAATGTTCTTGCAACGGGAGCTCACCACAATTGGTTACCATTAGTTGTGAGAAAAGTTGTAATATTTAATGATTTCAGACTTTTCCCATTATTTGTACTGTGAGACCTAGCTTCTTGCCAAATTTCATAATTTTAGGTCAACGGGAAGTACCCTGTAGGTTTTGCATTTTTGAATAAATGTATGGAGATGAGGACAAAAAAAAAACCGGCCAAGTGCGAGTCGGACTCGCGCACTGAGGGTTCCGTACCACCACATAAACATAATTGTATTAGTTGAAATTTCAGTAAGTTAATGTGCTAGATTTTTTGAGTCCGACACGCGCTTGACCAAATTTTATTATTTGTTGTTATTTTATAGCCTATGCCCTATAAACATACCAATTTTCAAGTTTGTAAGTGTTCCCGTTTTTAAATAAAACTAAAACAAAAATCGCCTCAGCAACCATCCAACTTGACCCCTCTCTTATATGAATGTTCTTGAAACGGGAGCTCACCACAATTGGTTACCATTAGTTGTGAGAAAAGTTGTAATATTTAATGATTTCAGACTTTTCCCATTATTTGTACTGTGAGACCTAGCTTCTTGCCAAATTTCATAATTATCGGCATGTGACGATGCATAGCATCTATGAGAGAGAGTGCGTTGAATACTTCCCTTTAATTTCCACCAATCACTGAGTTTCCGGCGCAATTTCTCGATTGTGGCGCCATCTATAGGTACGAAGTCACAGGAGGCCGCTGGCGGCATTTCGCCCGTCATAGCGTCGTTACTTTTAAGATTTCTAGTGATAGTGTAATCTTTTTCTTAGCGCGTACTTATTCTGAGTGACTGTCGTTGCTCGTATAGCAATAAAATTATGAGTGATATAGAATAAGACGTGAATATCGCGATGTCCGACCACGTGGCTCGCGCCGCGAATCGCGACATGCGATTCGCAAATCGAGGCAACTCGTGCTCGCCTCCTCTACACGACATCTCGCGATCGCCTTACCAGAGCGCGAGCGACAACGACCACTTGCCACGCGGTGCGCTAACCCGCGGCATCTCGTTCGCCTCTACGTGACACCTCATGCTCGCCTTACCGAGGCGCGGGCAAGCGCCACAGGGAGCTCGTCGATGATGAATCCTAATCGCAGGCACCCAATTCCCCAGAGGGCGAGGTAAAACGAAGAAAAACTGGTGAGTCGAGTTTCAGTTATAATGAATTGATGAATAAGGACAGTGTTCTAACTAATGTTTTGCTACAAAATATGATACTACCCTCGTCATCACCACGTGTAATTGCGGGCTTTAACAAGCCACCTACGCCGAGCAATGATAATATTACGGGGACTACCGCCGGGCCACGCCCGTCCCCCGAGCCTGTGCGCGAGCCGGCGCCGGGGCCCCATAACCCTACCGTGGGGGTAAACTTGCAACGCCCAGTGGCACCTACCGTCAACCCGGTCGAGCCGTGGTTGTTGAACCTTATTCAAGTAACAATTCTTTAAGGGTAAAGATTACGCATCACTATTGGAAAATATAATGGCTGCTATTTGTAAAGGTTTAATTTCTCAACGAGACCTTTTAAACGAGAATTTATAACAGTTCTATAAACCGAAAATCGCAGGGAGCGTATCCTGAGCGAAGTGTACAACGAAAAACCTACGCGAGGGTCTGCGTAAGATCCCACCTAGTTCCATAAACCGAAAATCGCAGGGAGCGTATCCTGAGCGAAGTGTGCAACAAAAAACCTACGCGAGGGTCTGCGTAAGATCCCACTTAGTTCCATAAACCGAAAATCGCAGGGAGCGTATCCTGAGCGAAGTGTACAACGAAAAACCTACGCGAGGGTCTGCGTAAGATCCCACCTAGTTCCATAAACCGAAAATCGCAGGGAGCGTATCCTGAGCGAAGTGTATAACGAAAAAAAAAAAAAAAAACTACGCGAGGGTCTGCGTAAGATCCCGCCTATTTGTTACGAGCTTACATCCAAAACACAGGTGGGATGGACAAGTGTTAGTGGATACGACCGTTGTTTTATACAGAAAAAATAGCCCAGAAGTCAAACGCAAAACCGTTAACAAACAAACAAACATGCACCATGCAAGGCGGGCCCTAGCGGTTTGTCATTTCGTCAACGAGTGTGAAGGTACGTAAACTTCTATAAGAAGACCTTGAGAACAGTCCGACAAATGACTATCGACGAACCAACGTTCATACCACATTGAAAACACCGGTTCTCGTCCGATCACCGAAGTTAAGCAACGTCGGGCGTGGTCAGTACTTGGATGGGTGACCGCCTGGGAACACCACGTAATGTTGTATTAATTCTACGGGGGCTGCCTCCGAGCGTATCGGAGGCAGTGGCAGGCGCTGCGGGCTCCGTAGGCCCTTCTCGACATGATCACGGGAATGCGACTGCCATTTACTCGTACCTCCAAACCGTTACTGGTGAAACCTACAAATCAGGTACTACGGTGCTTTCACACACCTCTATCTCCAGCTGCATTATTAGAAGTACTAGAAGGACACCAGCTGGGGCCCAGTTTCTTTTCAACAATGTTTCTTACAAGGAAGAGCTACGGTTCATTCAGACCGATCTTCAAATATAAAAAGATTGAACCAGTTCATTGTTCCCAAACCATTCAAACTGATATCACAGTTTCAGATTTATCAGTTCCTTCAAAAGAACGATTAAATGGTAAAACTGGACTCCTCGTCAGCATACTTTCACGTGCGGATAGCACAAGTTTTTATCTTTTTATCTATCTTATCTTTAAGTACACCGCAGGTTTCTTTGGTTAGTTTACGAACAGCAGGTTCTTCAAATGACCTGCATGCCTACCCTTCGGCCTTTCTTGCGCTCCAAAGAACTTTGCAGCCTTAACCAACTGGGTGCCCAATACTTGCGGAACAAAGACATCCATATTATTCACAGTGGAATTAGGGTAGACCACGAGAAGTCAATTCTTCAACCGGTTCAACACCAGTCCCCCCACCCACAGTCGCATATACCTGAGCAGGTACTAGAAGATCTACAGTGGTGGATGAACGCCTTGGACAATAGAGAGACATCGAGCAATCTGCACCCGGAACTGATCATTTCCTGACGACCGATGCTGCCGATTACGGGGGGGGGGGCGTAGTTAGACGACCAAGCTATTTCCGGCAGATTCACTGGCACTGCAATCGCAAGGAAAATGAAGCCATAATAGCAGCAGTGAAGTACTTAAAGTCTCAACTGCGAGGTCGTCATCTATTCCTGCAATCGCACTGTCATTTCCTAGATTTGCAAAGAAGGCGGGATACGGTCAACGGCTCTCCTCAATATGATATAATCATAATATTTTTTGCAATATGACAGTTAATCTAGTACAAGATGTATTAATAAGGTGGGTCTTAAGTCTAATTAATTATGACACCCCGTTAAGGCATTGCAACAGTGACAGAGGGCCTGACTGATTTCCTAATACAATTAAATGAAGAATTAAAGTTTGACTAACTATTAAATTACATTAAATAATTCATAATAACAGGAAATACAATTCACATAATTCCATAATTAAGTTTAGTAAAATAATAAACTATATAAAAAAGAAATGTCAATAAAAACATATACCACCTAATGAACCTTTTGGACAACTGGAGCATCTTGGTGATGGTAGAGTACCTGCCAGGCAAGTTCAACGACATTTCTGACAGGTTATCACGAGGGAAGCAAGCTGCCGAGTGGCACCTGCTGGACCCGGCTTTGGAAGAAGCGTTTCGCAAATTTGGTGTGCCCCAAATAGATTGCGACCAAAGAGATCAGAGATATAGAGAAATATGTCACAAAGGAATGTCAAAATTGTTCAGCGCACCTTAGCCCGGCTGGGAGTGTACCTGCTAGAAGCGCTACTGTGGAAGTATGCGTTTTGGCTACCAGATCTTCGCTGTCGCGCGTTGGGCAAACCCATGAAAGTCAAGAGTCTCACTCAAGTCCTCATCGATCAAACCATCGGCCTACCACCGCCCCAAGTCCAGAAGATGGAACTATACGTATGGGAAGTTGGGGGTGGAGCCAAATATCTGAAAGATGGACCAAGGTAAAAGTGTTTGCTCAGATCTAGTTGGAGAGAATCCCCTTGAAGTCATAAAACCCGCTCGAGCATGGTGGGCCCAATGGTGTAAAAAGCAAAAATTTTAACTATAAGTATCCTAGCGGAGATAGTTTATCCAGACTTTAGCGTACTTGTATCGGCTTATCTAACAATTTTATTGCATGAATCGGTGGTTCTTATTTATGGTAGAACATAAGACAAGAAAGACTTGAACTCAAACTTTCTAGTTAAACATATATTAAAAGCCATATCTCTTCAACATCCACGAGCAGAGAAACCACCCATCTGGGACCTGGTCGCCTGGCTGCAGGGCTAGTGTAACGTTGAAGCACCACGTAGGTTAGCTTGTTTACTTTTTCTAGCGTCAGGCTGCAGGGTACATGATCTCACCTTGTTGAAAATTTCGGGATCTCGTTATACCGACAGAGGCGATCATGTCATTCTGTACCCAGCTTTTGGATCCAAAACGGACACAGCCTCATATGGACAATCAGGTTGGAAATTATTAAAACATAGTAATGACAATATTTGCTCTGTATTATGGCTTAGGTAAGTTACTGAGTTAGGGGAACAGAGGCGGCATGGCTGAGTGCCACAACTCTCTTTTCGTCTCAAGTTGGCCGCCTCGCGTACGATCATGGGTAATTGGATCAAAACTGTATTACGAGACGCGGGTATTGCGGCGTCCGCCGGATCAGTGCGCTCAACTGGTATGAAAATTACCCAATAGAAGACATTCTTAGTCGCGGAAACTGGCGGAGTGAAAACACCTTCGCTAGGTATTATTGTAAGCAAATCATAGGAAGAGATCGATCACAAAACAATCTCTCTTCTAATTTTGAACCTATATTTGCTGATGTACTTCTTGATTATTGCCATCAACTTAACCAAAAACTTTAAATTTCTGTTTCTTCAGATATATATAGATAAAGATAGAATTATATTTAAATAGTTTGTCAACGCATAAGTTTGCGGAATACCGATTTACTAATTTATAAGTAATAAGAGTACCCAAAAAGATTAAAATCTTTCATTTTATTTTTGAACCTCACATAGCGTCGTTTGCAGTCACCAGGAGATATAAACACGTCTCTCATAGATGCTATGCATCGTCACATGCCGATAATAGTGCAAGTTTTACAAAACAATAAAACTTGTATTATTGAGCAGAGACGATGCATAGCATCCCAATAAAGGCTCCTGGTGAGAGACTTCTATGACGGGCGAAATGCCGCCAGCGGCCTCCTGTGACTTCGTACCTATAGATGGCGCCACAATCGAGAAATTGCGCCGGAAACTCAGTGATTGGTGGAAATTAAAGGGAAGTATTCAACGCACTCTCTCTCATAGATGCTATGCATCGTCTCTGCTCAATAATACAAGTTTTATTGTTTTGTAAAACTTGCACTATTTTAGGTCAACGGCAAGTACCCTGTAGGTTTTTCATTTTTGAATAAATGTATGGAGATGAGGACATAAAATGCCATATCTTTTGATTGCGTCGTTGTAAAAAATTGAAATTTTCAGATCTTGTGTGGTTCATGGATCCTAATATATGGTATTAATTTCAACCTGATACCTTTACCCGTTCGTGAGATAAAGGGTCTTGACAGACAGATAGACAGACAGACAGACAGACAGACAGACAGACGGACAACAAAGTGATCCTATAAGGGTTCCGTTTTTTTCTTTTGAGGTACGGAACCCTAAAAATGCCATATCTTTTGATTGCGTTGTTGTAAAAATTTGAAATTTTCAGATCTTGTGTGGTTCATGGCTAATATGTGGTATTAATTTCAACCTGATACCTTTACCCGTTCGTGAGAAAAAGGGTCTTGATAGACAGACAGACGGACAACAAAGTGATCCTATAAGGGTTCCGTTTTTTTCTTTTGAGGTACCTACGGAACCCTAAAAACTAATTGAAAAATTGTATATTTTAGTGTTGTAATTATTTTGTATACTGTTGATTATTGCTAGACTAAAACGAAAAAAAATATTGAGAATAAGACTGATTTTGCATCATGTTAAGGTTTTTATTAGAGTTTATTTGTACATTGTATATTCTCCGTTTAGAGTTTCAAAGTGAAAATAATCTAGCTTGAATAATTTGACAGGTGGACAGAGCTGTGAGTGAAAACAGGACGGAGCGATCCGTGTCTGTCATTCTCCAGGACGTATAGCTCCGTCCTGCTCTCACACCATCTGTCAAATTCATCAAGCTATATTATTTAAACTGCATATTGATTTATTTTATTATTATATGTGAATTTGATTATGTAAGTACTCAATTTACCGTAAGTTTTAATGACTGCCATAATTAAACTCCTAGTCAGATTAATAAAACCTGTGATTATACTCCACCAGAATGTAAACTGTTTTATTCCATACGTATATTTCTACCGTGACCTAGAACTTAAGCCCAAGCCACACTGAGGCGGTAGCGGAAGCGTTCCGGTGCCGGTATTTTTTGTAAAGTATGAGTTCTTATGCACCCTGTCACATTGAAAGCGGTCGCGGCGCGGCGCGGTGCGGCGCAGGGGCGGCCGGGCCGCTAGTACAACCCCGCGGACCGGGCGCGGCGCGGGGCCGAACTTTCGGCGGGAGCGGGCGCTGTATTCCATTGCGTTCAATGCAATCCGTCACACAGAGCGGCAGCGGCGCGGCGCGGCGCGGTGCGGTGCGGTCCGGGCGCGAACTTTGTCGTTGTATTTTATTTACAAGAATTTTGCGGCTTTGCGCAGACTTTTTTTTAGGTTATCAGTTTGGTTTTTTATTTAGAGCAAAGGATTTACGTCTTTTGAATAATCACAGATAAATAATGTCACACCGACCACTACCGCCCCGCTGTCCCGCCGCGGTTTCCGCGCGGTACCTCTGTGTGACCGGTCCCGGAACGCTTTACCGCTTGTACCGCTCTGTGTGACGTGGGCTTTAGACAGAGCATTAAATTCTTGATCCTCAATGTTAAGTACGTGAAGTATAATAATTAAATTTGGAATAAAATTTTTCCTGCTGATGGTACTTCAAAGCAAGATTGACTTTTAATCGACTTCACCAATAAAATTTGAAATCGGGTGAAAACGAGACGGGTGAAACTGGGAATGGGGTAAAACGAGACTAACCCGACTGCACATCTTAATTTTGAGCACTATGACGTCAGCAGTTTACGAACTACCTACTTAAAAATTAAGCACATTAAATTTTAATCTCTACAATGTCCTTTTGTATATAACTTTCTGTTTGTAAAATTGTGCAATAAATGTAACGTGGTTAGATTTTAGCAGTTTTAGACGATTCTTTTTTATTTTAAAATAAATACAACACCACATTAATGAAATCCCACACCCCTAACTCAGATTCGGATATCAAAGCTTCTATTTTTGTCCTATAGCGGTTTTTTAGCCTACGCTTTCTGTGAACTACGACCTCGCGTAGGCTAAGTACAGTCAGCAACGCTCCTTACTACTGATGGAGCTGAGAGTAAATAATATATTTTTTTTTTATTGTCAATGGGCTTACTCCTTACCTCGATCTAGTCTTGAAGACAGAGATGAAGTCGACGATGGAACGAGCTCGCCCAGAAGAAGCGTATTCACTCGCGCCTTGAATATATTGGTGTATATGAAATAAGGTACACAGAGACGCAGGTAGAGAATTCCACTTTTTTGCCGTGCGCATTATAAAAGATGTTTCAAAGCTGCGGAATATGTAAAGTATATATACTAAGTATGTACTTTATATACTAAGTAGTATAGAAGTAGATTTATTTATAGTTATTGTGAAACCTCTAAGGTTAAGTTATTTATGTTTCGGTAAATTTTGGGATTCACCAACTTCAGGCTTTTACAGTATCTATCTTTATGGGACAGGTTGGAGTGTTGCTGTTTGTACCTACTATATAAAGGGCATAAGTGTTTATTGATGGGCTCACGAAACATGTCGACATCTTGGTTTTCGACAACCGTAATGAGGCCGAGTGGCCGGCGTGGGCGCATTACCGGCGTCACCGGCGCGTGCGTCGCGCCATCTGGTTTGTAAGAAGCAGGTATCATTGCCCTAATTTCGATACATGCACGAACGTTTTACGTTCATGATACATCAACATAGTCCATGACATAGTCAAATAAATATGAATATCATGGGAAATGTTTGTGAAACCAGTTTCCACTGACTAATAAAAACATAATAAAAAGCACATTATCGACGAAAATGTAAAGACACAGCGGCTTAGCCATCAATGGGCAGTGGCAAAAAGCTCCTGTAAAGTTAAAGCTCTGTTAAATCTATTGCTTTCAGTTTCTGTTTGAATAACAAAGAAAGTAACAGTAAAAGACTTTAAAGAGCTTTTAATCATTGCTTTTAATTAAACGACGCTTTTTGCAAGTGGCAGCAAGTACAGTCGTTACCAAGTTGCTGACGAGGTCCTTCTTAAATTCAGAGAATAATTCGGCATACATTGCTAGTTGAATTAATGATTTTGGATTGACAGAACCAAGCTTCCCAGCAATGTATGCCGAATTAGTCTTTGGCTTAAGGAAGGTGTGATAAACCAGCAAACTTCATATTTTGTCACTAAAGTAGGGCCAACGTAAGAAGTCCGCTTTGACGTTTTCTTAACACCAACACACAGGGTTCATTTTTCTTTGCAGGTTGCAATTTTTCATACGTTTCACAGCTATCAAAACGGACCTATTACGGTGGCCCAATGACCTATTACCTAATTACTAGTACACACGGCCGCACATCAGTGGAAACACTTATGGACCTTATGGCGTGGTAATAGAGTTGAAAAAGTTTCTACCGAAAAGCGGTTGACCGTACTCGTTTCGTGTTTAACATTGCGTGAAAAAAGATGGCCAATTCTTTTAGACCGACTGTATAATCCATTATTTTCGTTTATTTCAACGCTTACCAACACATTATGCAGTTATGTCGAAAGTAATCGGCTAAAACTGTCAGAAAAAAGTTCGTAAAACAATGTTATTCTTTCCGTCAAATATAGTCTCGTTAGAGTGACATGGCTGCAAAATGTGTTGGTTACAGCGAACTACGGTTGGTAAAAGCCAACTTTACTACGAGTATACTGGTTGGTAAGCATTGGAATAGACGAAAAAAATGTATCATATATCGTTCACAGCTGGGCGATGGTCTTTGTCTTCCTTTCGTCCTCCAAGTTTTCGTTTAAGTTTAAAAGCGATAAGATGTGCTTTGATCATTTTGCGTTCTTAGAAATCCTCATAATTCACACTTTTAGGGTTCCATACCTCAAAATAAAAAAACGGAACCCATAGGATCACTTTGTTGTCCGTCTGTCTGTCTGACTGTCTGTCAAGACCCTTTTTCTCACAAACGAGAAGAGGTATCACGTTGAAATTGATAAAGAATATTAAGGTCCATAAACCACACAAGATCTGAAAATTTCAATTTTTTACAACGACGCAATCAAAAGATATGGCTTTTTATATCCTCATCTCCATACATTTATGCAAAAAAGCAAAACCTACAGGGTACTTCCCATTGACCTAAAATTATGAAATTTGGCAAGAAGCTTAAGGTCTCACAGTACAAATAAAGGGAAAAGTCTAAAATCATTATATATTTCAATTTTTCTCACAACTAATAGTAACCAATTAAAGTGAGCTCCCGTTTCAAGAATTTTTTCTATAAAAGAGGGGTCAAGTTGGATAGTCGCGGAGTTTTTAAAATCTTTTAGTATATCATAATATGGTAGATAGGTAATTAGGTACGGAACCCTTAGGGCGCGAGTCCGACTTGCACTTGGCCGATTTTTATGTAGACAGAGCAGTTTGGTCAACAGCCCTTTTAGCCGGAAGTTCCGGCTTAAAAATCAGGGAGTTTACTTACTACCTTGTCAAATGAGTTATTCTTTATTGAATGGCTCAAATGTTCAGTAGATTTTGTATAAAACTTTTGAACAATGACGTAATTATTTCTTACCTTCCGCCCAGAAACTTTTTAACCATAGTTTTAAAAATGAATTTATAATCATACGACGTACAAAATAACTCTGGCTGTGAACGTTAATGCGCAGAAGTAAAAAAAATTGTCGCGGGGGTGAGCGCGGGAATAGTATGGCCAATGAGTGATCACAAGGGGTATGTGGATGGAAAAGTCGAAAGCAGAAAGTTTGACTTAAGAACTTTGTTGTGCTAATTAGGAGATAAACATACTAAAAGTCCTTGCCCCTGCTAGATTCATTTTTTGCTTACACCACAAAAACGTTGCGTCGAATGAAATTTTGTTGTACTACATAATAAAAGCTGATAAAATTCTCTACAGCTTTGGCTTTCACACTTTTTATCTATCTCGTATCTTTGCCTAACTATGAGCTTCGACAAATGGTCGATTTTCAAAAATGTTTTCTAAAGTCTTACGTTTTTTGTTTGCTTCATAACTTTTCTCAAGTGCTATGCGACCTTCTTTGTGCCCCCCCCCCCCCCTCGAGCGGACCTCGGAGGGGCAAGGACTTCTAGTATGTTTATCTCCTAACTAGTCCAAACAAAGTTCCTTAGTCAAACTTTCTGCTTTCGACTTTTCCATCCACAAATTATTCGTTGCTTTAGTTAAAGTAAGGGAGGCGTGCGAATACTCGTAGTTCATTGGCTCTCCGCCTGTCACCCATGCGCAGAATAACCTTCAGAGCAAAACTTATCCTACACACGCTATACACACTAAATAAAGGCTTAGTGTAAAAATAGCTTGCTTTCATTAATTTCAAATGATTTTATTACAAAGAAACAGAATTAAAAAGTAATTAAATTTTGAACAAGTAAACTCGCCGATAAAAAAAATACACGTGCCTCTCCATCTTTTTTTCATTTCACAAAGATCAGACTTAGATCGGACAGACATTTCTTTAAAAAATTACCTTGAAAAACGCTTTTATCAAATTGTTTCCAGCCCATCAAGTCCTGTCAGACCGAAGATATTTTACAAAAGGGTTTTTTAAAAGGGTATTTTTCGGTGTAACTTTTAAGCTTCTATAGTACCTCGGTTGATTGATTGACAATTACAATTTAGCGGAAGGGGTTAAGACAAATGAGGGCCATCTATTGAAGCGAGCTTGCGGGTTTTTCACTGAAAGGCTGAATATTTTTAAAAGGGGTAAAATGTTTATTGGTTTACAACGGAATTCGATAGCTATCCTACTTAGCCGTTCTGTACAGATTTCTAACACTCATCTCTGCCAACGAAGTACATACTAGTAGGTATTCAATAGACTCGCTCCTTCGTAAAAGGCGACTAAACTGGAAGATGGGCAGGGGCGTCCTTATCATTTTACATACTGCGGTCACCAACAACCGCGTTCCATGGTGCCAGCTGCAACGCTAACAAGCGTGGTGTCTTTCGTACTTCCCCTCCAAAATACTTATCACAACATCCCATTAAACGTCCAGTTTGGAGGAGAACTGTAGTCACCTTGCTTGTTAGCGTTGCGGCTGGCAACCGCTGCGGTTTGTGACCGCAGTATGTAAGATAGTACGATATACAGAAAGATGCTGCTGTCCATAAACCCTTAGTCGCCTCTTACGACACTCAAGGGTAGAGAGGTGGGTTGGTACTATTCTTTGCCGGCACCACAAGGGCGAAATACTTAAACTGTGAGCTGGGAGAATTCCGACCAGTACGATTGCGCCATTTTCCTAACTTGTCAAATGAAGCAATCCTGTTGGTGGGAATTTTCCAGCCCTCGAACAGCATTGGTGGAAACTGAGGGTGGAAAGGCCGCCAATTAGGGCCTGGTCACATGTAGCCGGCACGGCAAAAGTGCGTGGAGTTTAGTTGGTCACCGCTAGCTGTTTGAACTAAGTAGTACTAGTGACAAAAAATTCTAATTATGGATAACAAGATACGTATTCTACTCTTGCTATTGTTTACTAGTCCGAACAGCAAACGGTGACCAACTAAACTGCACGTACCTTTGCACACCGTCCACCGGCAATGGCTTCGCGCCGTCTACCGGCACCGGCTACATGTGGCCAGACGTTTAGGAAGAGCGCTCATCAACAAACTCCAAAAAATAGACATTATTCATAAGAGATAAGCGAAGAACCTTAAAATACAAACAGGTAAATTCAATTTCCTGTCTTAAAAGTCGGTTCGAGACCGAAACTTGGGCATTAGAAGTTACATTGTAAGCTTCAATTTAATTTAACTAGTAACTTCCAAGTTGCGAACAATGTTCAATAAAGAATCAGGTTTGTTGGGTGATTTGCAGTCTGATTTTGTCATACAACAGAATCAGGTGCGCAGATTAGCTTGGTTAGGTACGGTTCTTGATGAGAGAAGCAATAACAATTATAAGTTAGTACCTAGTCGGCCGAGCCTCGATCTATAATAGCCGCCTCAACATCAAAAAAACATTGGGTGAGCAAGCTATGCTACCCGGCAACAGATGGCGCTGTAGGTTTCTGTCTAAAACGCAATATTTTAAAAAAAGCTTAAAAACACGGGGGAGACGAATTTTCCCAGACATGAGACCTAGCTAGAACGATTTCTCGCCGAAATCTGTTTTCGAGAAACCGATTGCAAATATATTGCTCGTTTAATAGTATAGGATAATCTAGTGTGTTATACATTCCCTAAACTAAGTAGTCATGACCTTACATCTGACTTTGCAGCCTGAGCTCTTCATACTGTAAACTAAGTTTTATACCGTCGTAAACTCGTGTTTTAAAGGCAATTAAGTCGAAACACCTAGTAAAGTTCGAATGGCAAACGTCCAGGTATGGAAGGGAATTGAAATAAATTACAAATTGTTTAGTTTCGCTTGAGAATTTTTAAACTTAATAAAGGTACAGTGAAGAGCAGAATAAGATTTACATTAATAGCACGACTTTGGCTCCTACAGCTAAATAAGTTCAATGTGTTATGCTTTAAATGTGCTTGACTGTATTTGTTAGGTTAGCAGTCCCGTGTGGTGCCGGCAAAGAATAGTACCAACCCATACATACCCGTGGGTGTCGTAAGAGGCGACTAAGGGTTAACTGGAGGATGGGCAGCAGCATCCTCCTTTGTATCTTACATCTTACTTACTGCGGTCACCTACAACCGCGGTCCATAGTGCCAGCCGTAACGCTAACAAGCGAGGTGACTGTGGTACTTCCCCTCCACATATTTCCAGCAAAAGCTAGAATTCTGGAGGGAGCTCCCTGTCCTGTAATGGACGTTTCATGTGATGTTATGATGATGATGTATTTGTTAGAACATTACTGCGATATACTAACAATTAAATTATTTCACCTAAGTTGAATGAAGAAGTCTTTAGTGACAAAAAGTTGGAGAGCTGGTCGTCGAAAACCTTAGGTACCTCATCGCATACTGTATTGTTACCGATGAAGTGACCTACATCTCAAAACACCAACGTCTAAAATTACGGGGCTATCTGGGTGCAACCTAGTACGTTTTGTAAAATCTAGTACCAAGTAGTTGTACGTAATTCTATGTATTCTATAGAATCAAGTACCAACAAAAATCAAAAGGGATGCCTTGCCTAATCCTTTTAAGCTGCAATATAATTTTTTGGTTTGTACCAGGAGTGGGCAAGACAACTCTAGTTTATTTAGTGCTTCTTAATGAGTAATCGAATGTACAATGTTCTTACTTGGTTAGTACTCGATGAGAATAATGACTGTAGGTACGTAATTTGCTAATACCTTTTTTTATTGTCAATGGGCTTACTCTTGACATCGATCTAGTCGTGAGGACAGAGATGAGGTCGACAATGAAACGAGTTTGCCCAGAAGAAGCCTATTCACTCGCGACTTGAATAGATTTAGGTTGTATGAGCTCGGGAAAACAAACGCAGGCAGAGAATTCTACTCACAAGTACCCTTTGAGTACGTTAGATTTGGTATGCGATGAAGTAGGGTTGCCAACTGCACGTCCTTAAGAAACAACTTAGCAGAATCGGCTTCATTCCCTCTGCCTTAACACAAGGAAGAATAATAAAAAAGCTATGCATGAGAAACGTCACATTACGTCTTCACGTCTGAACATGCTCCAGCCAATGAGCTCCTCCTAAAACAATTTTAGCGTGCAACTGAGTGGATAATTGTTTTAAACGTTAGACGCTCCATTTCGGCCCATTTCGATAAGAATAGGGCATATTTAAGTGAGTTCGCTGAGTTTATAAGGTCTTTGGGAGTTCGTTGCTCGCTATCTGTCTATCCGCCAGTTGCCGGAAGCTTAGTTAAAAATGTTAAAACCCTATTAAATATAAAGTCTTCATTTTGTTCGTCGATCTTTCTGAGATCGCTCATTTTAAAAACTACTGTATTGATTTTGCTACAGTTTTCACTAACAGATATATTGATTCACCAGGAAGGTGTTTGTTTACATAAGTGAACTGACTCAACTGTGATGATATTTGTCGATCAAGTCGAAATAAGGGCTCCCGCACACGACCGAGAATCGGTGGGCGATTATCGGCCAGGACAAGGACGGAAGATCCAGGTGATAACACGTCAGAGCGGGATGCCGACAAAAAATCGATCACCGATTCTCGGTCGTGTGCGGAATCCCTAAAACGTGCCTAGTGCACGTG
Source organism: Athrips mouffetella (assembly GCA_947532105.1). Classification (NCBI taxonomy): domain Eukaryota; kingdom Metazoa; phylum Arthropoda; class Insecta; order Lepidoptera; family Gelechiidae; genus Athrips; species Athrips mouffetella. Next base: position 13,209,546 of record OX383981.1, on the reverse strand, counting down.
CGAAGCCGGGACGGACTGCTAATCCTATACTATTAAACGAGCAATACATATATTTTTAATCGGTTTCTCGAAAACGGCTCTAACGATTTCAATGAAATTTACCATACGGGGCTTTTCGGAGGCGAAAAATCGATCTGGCTAGGTTTAATGTCTAGGAAAATTCATTTTCTCCGTGTTTATAAACATTTTTTTTAATACCGCGTTTTTTATAGAAACCTACAGCGCCATCTGTTTGCGGGTAGAATAGCTTGCTCATCCAATATTTTAAATGTTTAGGCGGCTATTATAGAGCGAAGCTCGGTCGCCCAGGTACTTGTTAATAAATCAGAAAGTGACCGCCTAAGGGCCTATTTCCACTTTGCACGAAATGACCCATTCACGTCAAAAATACAGCAGCGACCTCCTGTCAGCGTCATCGAACTGCTACCCCCTGTTGCAAAATGCGCTAACAGACTGCTTTAGAGCACTGTAAGCGTGCTTAAGTCGGCCAAAAGCGTGCTCTAAAGCACTCGGTCGTTCATCGCCTTACGTCATTGATGTGGTAATCATTTCTGCTATTTGTGCTTTAGTCAAATCGGTGGAGCAGTGCAAGCGCTAATGTCAAAATCGATTTGACACATATTTTTGTTCTATGAGTTTGTCACTAATGGAAATGAGAGTGGATTTGGCGGCCATTTTTGAGGGATTAGCTCAGGCTTTATTAAAGAAAATAGAAAACAAAACTGACTTTTTGACAGATGAACTCGTGAGCGCGCTTTAATCCGTTCAAAATTGACTAGAGCCATTAAAGCAGTGATAGCTCTGTGAGCGTGCAAAATCAATTTGGACAGTGTCCGTCAGTACCGTATACGCTTTTAGCAGCGTTTGTTCATTTTGGAACACGGCGCTTGTCGCCCTATACCAAGCAAGCAATGTATGCCAGAAAGGAACGTAAAATCGACAAATTACGTTCCGTTCCATGCGGCTACTTCATTCACGCGAAAAAACGTGACTTCATGTCCCATTTGTTGGTAATTCCGTTTTACGCGTTTAAGTGTGGAATAAGGTGATTTTTTTATACGCCCCTTCGATCTTCGAACAAGGGTTTGATAGGAACGGATAGAGCGTGAAATTGCCGTGAAATCACAAAGAAAATCAGTGCATGTGGACTATAAATACCACGTGAAAGTAAAAAAACCTGATAATTAGAACAAAGTTTTAAATAAGAACATAATCTACATGAACTATAATTAGTTGGTGTTATTATACTAGAGCGCCCCAAAAGGTATGATTTATATTGCTTTTAATGAATTTTATTAAATTATTATTATTTTGACATTCAGTTAATTTAATTTTAGATTATCATTGATTTTGTTACTGTGTCCATTAATCATGTGATATTGAAATTGTACAGGTACTAACATAGAATAAGTATTGAGTACGGTCAATTGCTTGTCGGTAGAAACTTTTTCAACTCTATTACCACGCCATAAGGTCCAAGAGTGTTTCTAGTGATGTGCGGCCGTGAGTACTAACATTTATGGACTCGTGTCTGACATAAATAAATAATAATAATTCATTCTGCGAAAGAACATGACATTTAGTAAACAAACATTTTGTATTTAAGATGAGATTTCTCTACAATTTCAAGAAGCATACAAGACAAACAGAAAAACAAATAACTAGTCAGAAATATCTACGTTAATTAACACTTTCTAGATTCGAAATCGAGTTAATTTTGTTTACAAAACACTATGATAAAACGTGGTTATGAATTGGAATTGATTAAACTTCGGCCTTCGCCCTAAAATCAGTTCTATAGTTTCGTCCTCGTGGATTTCAGTGCATTGTAAAGTGATTGTAAAGGGGGATGAATTCTGCAAAACAATTCATTAGTGGTTTCAGTGGTAAATAGCAGCGATACAAAAGAAAATCCGCCATTTACAGTTTTGTTACTGAAGCGATAGTTATTCAACATAATCTTATTATACTAGATCCCATTGTTCTCCAGTAAAACAAAAGACGTAGAAAAAACCCTGATTATGTCGATTTTATTTTTTAAACTTGCTCTGTTTTAATTTCTTTGTCTTTTAGATAGTGAATGAAATATTTGTTAGGTAGCTATTTTATCAGCATGGATTTTTACTTTTCATATTCTAGGGATTCTAGCTGAAAAGTAGGGGGCGGTCGATCGTCTTCTTCACCCAAATTGTTAGGGTTCCGATACCAAAATGGTAAAAAAAGGAACCCTTATGGTGCGACTTTGTCTGTCTGTCACACCTGTATATTTCGGCAACCACTCATGCTTTCGACTTGAAATTTGGAATAGTTTTAGAATATGGTTGCCCAATCTAATTGCACATGAAAGAATAAAAAAAAAATATGATTATTAATGTAAAAGAGACCCAAATAGAGGGGGGCAAATTTCAAATTGTTGCTACTAGGTAGAGTGGGGTATCATATGAAAGGGCTTTACTTGTACATTCTAAAATATATTTTTGTTTATTTTTAAAACCCTTATTTTTCAAGTTATGATGAAAAATGTCAAAAATGTCAAGGTCAATGTCCTTATCTCCGAAGTTTGTGAAAGGAAAAATCTTTATTAATTACAGTCGATAGAAGTTTATGTAAATAATACAGCAAAAATAAAACGATCTTTCTAAGTTGTACACTTTAATGGAAATCTGCAAAAAACCTTTAGAAACAAATTTAGTTTTGCGGTCCTAAAAATGGACTTTATTGCTTCCAAAAATACTAAAGGTATATCGGAACCCTCGGCGCGCGAGTCCGACTCGCACTTGACCGGTTTTTTTTATGTAACAAGTGAGCAAGCGAGCTTGTGGGCTAACTGATGGTAAGTGGTCACCACCGCCCATAGCGCCCACTGTCTTATAGTAGCATAATTGACTCTAACAAGACAGCAAAGCGCGTTGCCCACCCTGAGAACTAAGATGGTGTGTCTCATGTGCCGATAATTTTACTAGCTCCCTTACCCTTCAAACCGAAAGACAGCAGTTCAAACACTGCTGCTTTACGGCAGAAAAAGGCAAGTCCTGCCGGATATTGCACAAAAGCCCTACCACCATCAAATATTTGATTATTATAAGTAAGTAAAGGTATAAATAAGTATGAATAAAATTATCATTTATTCATATTACAATATTCTTTTATAACTTTATGACGTCAATTAAACTACGTCATTTCACAAACGTGGGATCAAATAAAGGGTCGGGTTGAATAAAAACCCGTAATAGATTATGAATAACGGCAGCTTACTGCCTATAATAACAATACGGTTGACAGTTGACGCTTTTTCGATCAGATACGACAAGGAGGTATCACTACGCTTCGCCTAAGCGTGGGTTAAAACCTCCTTGGGCTACGGATCTGACGCGAGATCTGATGCGAGTTTACCATTTTTTTCCAATGATATTACAATTTTATTATATAACCGATTTTTTTCCCCATCTAAAAAAGTGCCAAGCGCCGCTAAAGAAGTTTTCACGTTGTACGTATAGTACTTATCTACTCCCTGGTTTTCACTTCAAAAATCGACATGAAAAAACTTAAAGATTAACGTCAAGCTTGACACATTGGACATAAATGGACTTACAAATTAGTGGGTGCCGTCATAATTTCAATCATCATCATAGCGTGTGGGCTGTAAGGTCGATGACCGACCTAACAAAACCCTGGCGTCAGAATTGTTGAGCCGCCAGAGGCCTCTGACACAGCTCATTAACGACTGCCTTCCGCAGAAAATAGCCGGGATCAACGTGCCTTCTGAAGCACAGAATCCTACAACTTTTCGGAAAATCAGGCGATTCGTCCTGCTATCAAACTGGCGAAGTCTGACAAATTGTTTTTGTTTGATAGTTTTCCATGGGGAATCGAACCCAGAACCTCCGGATCAAGAGCCGAACGCTTACACCAAAGGGTTTGAATTTAGAACTCAGCAATCCAAAAATACTCAGCCCTTAGCAGTGAGCATGTTACAACATGTTTTAAAACTTTAAACTGCCCTAATCCTAATTTGTTTGTGTTTGGAGATGCGATTTAAATTCGAAACATGTTTAGAAGTTTAAAATTTCAGACCCTCCTCATTTGGATGAAATTCTGCACGTCGGGGTCAGGGTAAATACTATATGATACTTACATTACGAGTAATAAATTATTTGTTTACATATACTTTTAACCCAAAAATGAAGATTTTGATGCCTTTTTGTGATTTTTTTTATGTAGGTAAAATAAGCATTTAATTTTGACTCCCATCTCACCTGATGGTAAGTCACAATGGAGTCGAGTAAGGGTGATGAAGGACAAATTTCTATATGATTTGCTCATGTCTGCCTCTTTGACTGATGATAAGGAGCATTCTCTAGCTAGAAGATACAAAAAATATTGGCGGACATCCACACCCCTGCGTATTTGAGGAATTAAGTTAACTATTTTGAAATTTGACAATGAAACGTACACCTGACAGACTATGACTATCTGATTAAATAGAATGTCTAAAACCCCAGAAAAATGGTCTGCCACCATAATAGCCCTGCGTCGTAAAGTTACAGCGCTTCAAAATGCAAAAAATCACTACTTCGTCCCGTGATAATGCAGAGCGCTGCATGTCTGCCTTTTCGATTTTCTACATCTTCAGAAGTATTTTAAACAGGAGCCACAAAGGCAGACAAAAAAAACATTATTTAGTATCTTATTTTCTTATTTTTTGCTTTAACTCAAAAACGCAGCGACGCGACGTACAGAAAAACTTGTAAGGATCAAATCGATTCGTATTGAGCTGATCTATCATCCCTATTAATATGAATCATGAGCAAATCATATACCTACCCAAATTGCAGCCAGCACCCTAACTAAAAATGTAGCATGCCTAATTAAAGCCCGCGTCACACAGAGGCGGTAGCGGAAGCGTTCCGGGGCCGGTATTTTTTGTAAAGTATGAGTTCTTATGCACCCTGTCACATTGAAAAGCGGTCGCGGCGCGGTATTTTGTTCCCGCCAAACCGCCCCGGACCGCTTTCGCTATCATACCGCCTCTGTCTGACTTGAGCTTAAAAGATACCTGTTCACTATTGCCTTGAAAAGATCCAAATTGTATTGTTCGGGGAATCTGCAGGGAGGGAGTTCCACTCTTTAGCTGTGCGCATTATGAAAGATGAAGCAAAGCGTTTCGTGGAAATGCTCCGAACAGCGACTAGTCCCACGAAGATGGATAGAAGAAGGTGGAATCGGGTTGTGGAATTCAGACGCACACCCGAAGTGTATTCTGTAAATTACTGATAGGCAGGCTACCAAAGATTTCGGACCTCCTTGCTTCGCTCGGAATAGATACCTTGCTAATTTATTTTACTATGAGATGACAACTGCCAACATGTCCCAATATTTTATGTCAAACTATCAGTGATCACTAGGAAATATTCAAAATAACCCGTCAAATCCATAGAACGACGCCTTCACTACCTTGTGACGAATTATTTCTTTAATCCTCCTTCTAAGTACCCTTATTTTTCTGTGCAGGCTACTTTGCCACCGTTTACGATAAGTTTCCTGCCACGCTTGTCAATTGCACTAAGACTGGCCAGTTGGAATTGAGCAGATCCATCCCAGTATCGTGAAAAATTGCAGTATTTGTAGTCTATCGGCAAATACCATCACGTTGGATCAAATACTTTCTTCCCAAAACCTTGCCACTTCTACGGCTTTATCTGACGCCTCACGCAGATCCTCGCCAGTGCAGGTGGAGGCACAGTGGACAAGAGCAAGTGCGCCATGTTCTGAGATGGAGCTCCACAGTCACAGTGCCTTAGCAACTGGTCTGCGAAGCCCCACCTCGCCATGTTTTCTCTGCAGTTTTTCATTGATACGAAGAAGAAGAAGTCTATCGGCGGATAAAAATACAGACAACCTGCAAAGACATTGACACCCCACGCAGCTTTCTAAACCTACGCATTAATTCCTGGTTTGGGAATGTTTGTGCGCTGTTTATTTTTATTTTATTTATTTTTGGATATTGTTTTGCACGAAAATAGCTCTTCTGATTTTTTAACCACTTTATTCGACGGCGGGTAAAAAAATGCAACGCGTGTAAAGTTATTTCGGCCAGTCGTTAACGATTCAGCACCGCATTTAATTTTTTTCATTCATCCATATGCAGAGATCTGCATATTTACAGTTTGAATAATTTACCACCGTTTTTGTAATGCCTTTTGGGCATGTCATTGAGGTCTTTGTTCAGCAATCATCTTTTATGAGCTGACATGGGTATTGAGAATATAATATAAGTACTTAATTACACAAAATATACTTTCGTTGGATTTGTTACCATGACGTCATATTTTTTGCCGGCCGTGTTGCCTACGAACTTCTGGTATCATGGTAGTTCTTCTGTTTCATGGTTTTTCATCAGGTAATATTTTTTATTTATATATTTTTTTGTCGATTTTTAGAACGTGTCAGGTTGCGCCCAGACAGCCCTGTATTTTAGACGAGCTTTCTTAAGCTCACTAGATTGGTGGCTAATTTGATATGTGATGAGGTAGGGTTGCCGACGAACAGCTCTCCATTTATCTGTCACTAAAGATCTTTTTTCATCAACAAGTTGTGTTGAATGTTGCTTATTGTTAGTATATCGCAGTAATGTTACGACTAATAAAGTTCGTCAAGCTTGATATATTGGTTTGTACAGTTTTTCATGCAGCCGTAAGAGCTTACGTCGCGGTTTGAGTGTCAATCAAGGCCTGCTCTTAGCTGTACCAGGTACCTACTTTATTTATTTATTTTTGGTCTAGAAAACAACCGTATTTTGCAATTAATTGTTCCAAACAAACCTTAAAGAAAAAACTGGCTATTGTCCACACCTCATTGCGAATGCAGGTCGACATACCAAGATGGCGTCACCTGATAGTGCCGCGCCTGCGATACTTGTTTACAGCAAATATCGACTCTACAACTGTGATTAGTTGGTTCAAGTTACGTAAGAATGCTACCTATAGAAGCTAAGAACTTATTACTTAGGTACAATCAACATTCTTGTCAGTTTACGAGTATCCAGGAATAGTATTACGTTTAAAGGTGCAATTGCACTTGCTTGCAGTACTAGGAAAGTTTGACGATTGTAGCGAAGTTTATAAGATTTCATTGCTTATTGCAGTATACTCCCAACTGCACGAAAAAAATCTGAAATTGCAATAAATGCGGTAGGTATACATTGTATGCGGTGTACTTAATAAGAAGACTCAAACAACATATCAAAAAAGCAAGTTTACTGCAATTATTGCGATTTCGAACATAAGATATGTCTGGCCTAAAATAACTTTTTTAATTTCCATAGCTAATCGACATCACCTATATTCGCGCATCACCATCTTGAACACGTCACCAATAAGCAGCTTCATTCTGATGAATTCTATCTTTTCCACTTCGATCTTAAGAGTAAATATCTCCAAATCGTTTTCACACGTAAGTATGATGTCCGTATGTCTATTTATATCATTCAAAGTTAAATTTGTTTGCATTTGTTTATGGGACGTAAAGATGCAGAAGGCCATTTATCACGGAGATTACGTTTAGAGGTAATCGCACCTGTAAATCAAGGAAGGTTACAATAATATGAGAGAGGGGGCGTGTACACACCAGCAGAGACGTTACGAACCATTTATAAAAGTTGACCGGAAAATAATATTGTCGCGTTTTTTTAGCATCATCGTAAAACGCTAGACTCGTTTGGATTCATCTTAATATTTGTCAACTCGTTTTCACCAGAAAAAATAGGACGGACCAAAATTCGCAACAAGAATCTAAATGTAAGGAACCTCGAAACTTGGCCCATAAATAAAGATAAGGTCATTAAGTTATTATAAAAATATCTTTTCTTAACACAAATAACGTAGTTCACATTTTTTTATTTTAGTAAAATATCGATTCCCTTATGAATGGATCATAGTCAAGAATTGAAATAAAAACTCTTAGTAACATGACAGCTTTTTTTAAATTCTGTGATAGGCTACGATTAAATTCCATTCCAACGCACATTTTATGCAAATAAAAAAAAATAATGCATCGTTTGTGTTCGAAAAAATTTAATATTATTTATGATAGCTTAATGACCCTATTTTTAATTATGGCCAAGTTTCAAGGTTCCTTGCATTTGAGTTTCTTTAGCGAATTCATAAGACCGACACCTAAGAAACGATTATTTTTATCAAATAAGTATCGTTTGAAAATTGAAGTTAGTTGAACAAAGCATCTCTAAAGAAGTCAATTGCTGTAAATTTTTTCATCATTGAACCAGATGGTGACAACAAAACATTAAACAAAGCTTTAACTTCGAAGAAGCTTTATGCAACTGCGAGATTGTCACTTATTATTTGTTATTTATTGGACGTAAGCCCCGTTCAGTAGGGACGAATTCGCCACGATTTTGTGCGCGATTTCACGTACAATGTCGCTTTGTTTAGCCGTGCAAATGTTAAAATTGTTAACCACTAAGTAAAGTACGATAAAAAGCGGCTAACTCCCGCATACTTCTTTTCTTGTCGCCAAAAGTTCGTGCTCATCTGCGAACTCTAGCATACCGAACGCTCGTTCCACCGCTCCTTCTTAGTCTGCACACTCCACAACAATAACACCGCTAGGGGGCGTTACTTGTTTCGTTTTATTGCGTTTTTTTTTAATTTATGCTCCACTCGCGTTGGTAATTGGTGTAGGTTATGACTGCCGCCTTGGGGTCATTTATCATGGCTTCGCGGCGTTAAGAAAGGATTTGCAAAAGAAATAGCTGGACTTACTTGAGGAATATTATTCCTGTTTTATACTTGGGGGATTTCTAGACACAATTAAAATCGAAAAACAAGTTTTAGAGATAACTAGATGTCCCTCAACACAGAATCCTCAGAGAAAAAAACTGCATAAAAACTTATTTTGACGATGCCAAAAAATAGTCATGAAATAGTCATAAATAGTCACCATAAGGAAAAAAATAGTCGCGTTACAATTCTAGAGTTATAGCTGTGGTTTGCTGAGGATTATGGGCATAGGCTATATACAGAATCCTCAGTTCTGATGCAAGAAAACCGTGGGGACTATCGACTTGGTTTTTATTTTAAAAAATAGTCATGAAATAGTCGTCTTGACTTCCAAATTCTCAAAAATAGTCGTTCAAGGATTTCAGAGTTACAGGGGTAGCTTCCTGAGGATTCTGTGCATAGCATTTCACGGACGCAGATTCCAGCAGAACGTTTAGGTTTTTCTGTTTGATACTGATGTCAAAAAATAGTCAACAAATAGTCGTCTCAAACCATAATCACTTTGGTCTGGTTTACCTTGTAGAAGTATGTTAAAAATGCATGCTAACTTCTCTTCGTTTTTCCAATGTTTCCATCTTGAAATAATGGAGTCTAGATCGGTAAGACTTTTCTTTTTTAGCCCTTCCAATTGAAAACGAGAGGTGCCAAAGGAAACGCTTTTGTACACGTTCTAATCGAAGTGAATGTACGGCATAATGTGGTCTCCAAACCACACTGCAATATTCTAACCCATTTCTAACCAGAGTGTTATAGAGCAAAATTTTGGTATTATTGCTAAAAAGTTTCGTGTTCCTAATGACAAATCCTAAAGTCTTTGATGTCTTCTTTATTATTGTATCTATGTGTGGCTTAAACGTGAGCTTACTGTCATAAAGGACGCCTAAGTCTTTGATACTATGTGCCTCATTAATTTTAGTATTGTTAATATTATATTCAAAATCTATTAGGTTATGTTTTCGTGAGAATTTTACAAAGTAACATTTTTTGACATTTAAAATCATTTTGTTAATATCACACCATTTATTTAATCTATTCAGGTCACTCTGAAGAAGAAGTGCATCTTCTACTGACTTAATCGACCTTGCGAACTTTAAATCATCAGCGTACATGAAGACTTCTGAGAATCGAAAACAATCCTGTACGTCATTTATGAAATAATTGAAAAGAATTGGGCCTAAATGCGAGCCTTGAGGTACCCCGGATAAAATTTGGTGGTATTTTGACTGAAATCCATTAATGACAACGTAAAAGGTTCTATTATTTAAGTATGATTCTACCCACTTCAGCAAGGACCCCGAGATTCCATACAAAGAAAGTTTATAAATAAGTAATTCGTGAGAAACTTTATCGAAGGCCTTGCTGAAGTCGGTATAAATCACGTCAATTTGTTGACCGGAATCAACACCTCTTACCAACATTTCAGAAAATGAGACCAGGTTGGTACTTGTAGACCTTGAGGTAACGAAACCATGCTGAAAGTCACTTAAATATAATTTCAGATGGCTCTGAATAATCGGACAAACAAGAGACTCAAAAATTTTTGCGAATTGAGATAAAATAGAGATAGGCCGGTAATTAGTTATTAAATCATCTTCATCTGATTTGTAGATTGGTACTACTTTTGCAGTTTTCCAATAGGATGGAAACACACCTGTATATAAAGATTTGTTAAAAATAGCCAATAAAGGATTCACTAGAACAGATGCACACTTAGATATGAAGAAAGGAGGTATTTCGTCAGGACCACCTCCTTTCTTACAGTCAATACATTTTAATTTTGTTAATAAAGACTCGCTAGTAATAACTGGAGCTGTTAAGCACTGACTATATAGCTGTAGTAATCTTAAGGTAGGACTTATATCGTAACTTACATTATCACTTTTACTATATACAGATGAAAAATTTGCTGCAAACATTTCACATATAATTGCACTAACAGAAGTAGCATTTACGCCATCACTCATAGTCAAGGGGTAAGTACTCGTGCCGCCACGCTTAGATTTCATATGGGACCAGAACAGTTTAGGATTTTTAGCTAAGCTATTTTCTAAATTACGTTTATAATCGTTATAACGCCCTATAGCTAATTTTTCGCAACGTACCCCAATTATATTAAGTTCAAATTTGTCCAAAGGGTTCTTGTATATATTATAACACACTCTCAACCTATTTTTTTTGTTAGATATTTTAATGAGATGAGAATCAAACCACGGAGGAAAATTATTCTTTCGCGGCTTACGAAACGGTACAAATGTTTCAATTGTTTCTCTCAAAACCTGGTAAAAGATAACAAGCATATTATTCACGTTTTGTGAATCTGTAAATAACTCTTCCCATCTTATTTGACTTAAATGTTCGATAATCACGTCATAGTCGGCTTTATAAAAATTTCGTCTATCAGAAGCGACATTATAGGGTAGGGTAGATCTTCCAGCCAATGAGAAAACTATGTCCAAAGGAGGGTGTAATTTATCTACTTTACTCTTATGGTGACTATTTATGACTATTTCATGACTATTTTTTGGCATCGTCAAAATAAGTTTTTATGCAGTTTTTTTCTCTGAGGATTCTGTGTTGAGGGACATATGACTAGAATGATAGGCTTTTTGTGAAAGCTTGGTGTTGAAAGATTTGCCTGTCTAAAAATATTGGCCGATATTTCACTGGGACACCACGGTGGCGCGACTGGTTGCGCCACTGGTGTCCGTAACTAGACACCAGAGTCGCTACACCCTGCGGCCACAATATTAAGAGCTATATTTCACTGGGAGTGGTAGCGCGACCAGCATCCGAGCTGGTTGCGCCGCCAAATTTGTTGCGCAACCAAACGGACACCAGGTGAGTAACTCTCTATAGAGCTGTATAAATTTTGTTGGTAGCGGCGACTGGTTGCGCTGCCATGGTGTCCCAGTGAAATACCGGCCTTAGCGGATAACGTTTTCATAATTCGAACGAATAACACAGGCAGGAAAGGATAAATTCCATTCGTATTGTATCGTTAGCATAAAGACTGCAATCTCGAATAACGTTAATACGGACGTCCAGTGGATCGTATTTTACGATAACGATACTCGTACTGTTCACTGAAGCGTAATTTGATGATAAAGAATTGAAGACTTCGAAATTCGAATTTTAAAGCTCCAACCGTGCGTCGATTATAATGCCACAAGCTACCTTCACAGGCTGCTTTTGAAAAAGAAGAAGGGATACTTGAGATTCTTTGTGCGAATCGCAGTTATTGTGATTGGAGGCTTAAAAAACGTCTGGTTGGTTAGGAATCTACAAAAGAAAGGAAAGAAACGACAGAAACATTCGTTTTAGATGAAACGTGATATTAAAGATTCGATTTTAGGTAGTTGGTTACAGGGTTGGCCTGGATAATTATCGTGATAATTATCATGATAATTACGTGTTGATAATTATCGTTGATAATACGAGGAACTGTTATTGTACAAAACAATATATATGTGTATCCAAACGCATGTTTTTTCGTCACAATATCAAGCGTGTATCGAAACGAACGCCAAATGTCATTCATCTACAGGGGAATTCCCCTCACTGTTATTTGTTTTCGTGAACTGTAGTTTGTGCGCTGCGAAATTAAATAAAGAAAAACATTATGCCTAGAAAACTTAATCCAATATGGTCAAAGTTTGACTGCATTAAAACTAAAAATTGTGGTTTATGGGCTAGATGCAAGAAATGTAAAAAAGAAATGTAGGGAATCTTGCGATAAATGAAAATATGTACGTTATTTGATTTGATAATTAGATAATTATCAGATAATTATCGGATAATTATCAGAGAAAATAATTATCTTGATAATAGCCAACCCTGGTTGGTTAGTTTATTTCATCGTTTAAGTCAAGATTCGACCTTACTCATCTGTACTTGCCAATTACAATGTCGTTTCTGGCTTTTGATTTCCATTACGTCGAATTTCGGAAAAAATATTCGCAACAATTATGCAAAATTAGATTAGCGACTAGCCTAACTAATAGGGTGAAAACGGAGCCAGATTACCAGTCAGGACGAATTCGGTACCGGTAAATTTGGGTCATACCAACATAAAGAAACAGGTGAATTGGTCAGTACGCAGTGGTGGAGGGGAAACGTCATCAAGGCTCAGTCCTGGGTGTCTACTCTCAATTTCCAATATATCTACCATTTGAAGTACTTATGCAAATTCAAAATTTCGTCGTTTACAATTGAGTAGGATATTGGTTGGATGCTACTCACTAACAGTTTGAAAATTCATCCAACCAATATTCTACTCTATTGCCAGTGAATGAAGCTATGAATTCGACTGTATCGAAGTAGTATCGTATCGATATATCGAAAATTGAGAGTAGACACCCTGACAACTTCACAAGTTGGTACGGGACTATATACTAACTCCTTGGTAAAGGCACCCGGAGGAGTGCATATGTTGCAGGCAAATTGTACAATTAGTCGTTTAACATTATGGCTTGGCATTCTAGAAAACGCCGAGAAATTTTTAATTCGTCATTTTACATAATGCCGTTAATTTTTAATTTGTCATTTTACATAATTAAACAGCGCGTAATTCGTTGCGGTCGTAAGATAACCTAACCGAACCGTGGCTAACGAAAATCTAAACAATTACAATTTGCCGACCGTTTACAGTTTGCCCACATATAATAAGGAAACACAGATTATAATACCAATACCCTTACCCAGCTCTCTATTTATAGCCATAGATTCCACCTGAAACCTTTGTTCCAGTAAAACCAATTTGGCTAGCTAGAGAATCCAATAGCGCAATCTTTGACGATTCAATTTGGTCCGATTAAAATTCCTACTTTCCTCTTTGCCATCTGATTACGCAAATTTCCAGGTAAGAGGAATTTCCAAATTATCCCGGTCTTATCCGGATGTACCCAGATAGGGCGCAGCTGGCTGTAACGTCCGGTTTTCTCATTACCGGACGAATACCTATTTGGGTTGTTTTCGGGAGTTGTCTAAAAGTTTTGTGGAAAATAATGTTGAGTATCGTCAGGGGATACCGTAACGGTCGCTCGCACGGATCATGACAAAGGCGAAGGCGGCTATCATTATAAAGCTAGATAGAAAAATACGTACCTATTTTTCCCTTATGTATCTATTATTAACTTTTGAGTAATTATTACAAGTAGGTAAACGCGGCCACACTTCGGTGGTAACACTTTGACCTTGAGAGAGTCTCTGGTTTCGGGTGTTTGTAGCGTAGCGCTAGTCCACCTCATACTGGTTTTATTTCTACCTGCTTCCTGCCGTGCGTATCTACATTAGAGGAGACATTCTGAACAAACAAAAAAGTTTTAAGCCGGTTTCCATTGATTTGTATAGGTATCTTTCAAATTAAATAGAAATGACAGAAAATCTAAATAATATTATGATCGCTAAATTGTTTTACTTCCATCAATGTATGATGCGAGATCAACATGGCGACCTGGGTGTCTACTCTCAAAGTCCGATATATCGAAACGATACAATTCGAAACATGCAAATTCAAAACTTCGTTCCTGGACAATAGAGTAGAATATTGGTAGGATAACCTGTGCCGGTGGGGGTTCCTAAGTAGCGCAGACGCCAGCTGTGAATGTGGAGAACTCCTGCAGACCATGACACACCTCACCAATTGTCCCGCGTGCCCAACCACCTGCTCGCGTGAGGACTTACTTGATGGTAACCAGAGGGCTACCACGGTAGCCGCTTTCTGGGCAAGTAAGATTTAGCCCGTGTTCTTGCCGACACGAAAGAAGAAGAAGAAGCTAACTACTGGCAGTTTGAAAATTCATCCAACCAATATTCTACTATATTGTCAAGGGACAAAGTTTTGCATTTGCATGTTTCGAATAGTATCGTTTCGATATATCGGACTTTGAGAGTAGACACCCAGCTAACGCGCGATATCTTGACATTTCTTCATCATTTCTCTGTCAATTCAATAGATCACGGCAACATTTCCGATAAAACGTTTATTTTCTCATAGAAATAATTTAGACCATTCTAGCTAACAAAAATTGAGGAAAGTCATTTATTTCTCTATCGATAACGATTTGATCGTGTGCAGTCATTTCCTTTCATGACAGCTTTTATCGATAATAGACATTCGGTGAGGTGTGATTATCTCATCTGATGACTATATTTTCTCGTGGAACAGAATAGAAGTAGGTACCTAATGAAATTGTACAATATTCAATGATTAGTCCGCCTAGGTTGAAAATTCTGATCTCAAGTATACGTTAATTGGAAAAGGGTCGTAATTTTAGCCATTTTCTTACTGCCAAGTTATAGTGCCAACAAATTAATATTGACACAGATGAAATCCTATACTATTAAAGGAGCAATATTTGTTTCTCCAAAAACGGTTCTCAACAATTTAGATCACTACACGGAGATTTTTACGCTTTTTGCTAGGTCTCATGTCTGAGAAAATAGTTTTTTTTCCGTTTTTAGGGTTCCGTACCTCAAAAGAAAAAAACGGAACCCTTATAGGATCACTTTGTTGTCCGTCTGTCTGTCTGTCAATACCCTTTATCTCACGAACGGGTAGAGGTATCAGGTTGAAATTAATACCATATATTAGGATCTATGAACCACACAAGATCTGAAAATTTCAATTTTTTACAACGACGCAATCAAAAGATATGGCATTTTATGTCCTTATCTCCATACATTTATTAAAAAATGCAAAACCTACAGGGTACTTCCCGTCGACCTAAAATTATGAAATTTGGCATGAAGCTAGGTCTCACAGTACAAATAATGGGAAAAGTCTGAAATCATTAAATATTACAACTTTTCTCACAACTAATGGTAACCAATTGTGGTGAGCTCCCGTTTCAAGAACATTCATATAAGAGAGGGGTCAAGTTGGATGGTCGCTGAGGCGATTTTTGTTTTAGTTCTATTTAAAAACGGGAACACTTACAAACTTGAAAATTGGTATGTTTATAGTGCATAAGCTATAAAATAACAACAAATAATAAAATTTGGTCAAGCGCGTGTCGGACTCAAAAAATCTAATTAACTTACTGAAATTTCAACTAATACGTGGTGGTAAGGAACCCTCAGTGCGCGAGTCCGACTCGCACTTGGCCGGTTTTTTAACATTTCTTGAAAATAGCGCTTTTCAGAAATCCTACAGCGCCATCTGTTAGTTAGTTTTGGTTAAGATTATACAAAGCTCGGTCGCCCAGGTACATTTACTGTGCCTAAGGCTGCTTTTTCACAACTGCTGTGCGAGGGAAATTAGCTGTGAGCTGTGAAAATTCCACAGAACAACGATAGGGCCACTCCGCCTGCGCGCGCAGAAGCGAAGCGAAGAGAGTAAAAAAAATTGGTTCCTTATTGACTAGGTACACTATCCAATTTATGTAGGCGCTTATATTGAATGTACATCATAAACAAATTCGTTGCCATAGAGACGCTGTCACTGGCTTTTTGCATCTTACTCTCTCGCAATAATGGTACTATGTTTATCGCACTCAAATGACGCTATAGTAGTGTGGGTGCGGAAAGCGTGTTAGTTTTAGTAAATGGTGACACTGATTTGTATTGAATGCATGTCTCTAGATGCCGAGCAAGACGCATGGACTTCAGAGCTCTGTGAATGAAATAAAGAATTCGTCTCTAGATGCAGAGCAAGACGCATGGACTTCAGAGCTCTGTGGAAAATTCCAACCAATAGGATTGCGCCATTTTCCTAGCTTATCAACTGCGCTTTCAAATGGAGCAATCCTATTGGCTGAAATTTCCCAGCTCACAGTTTAGCTCCCTCGCACAGTACTGATGGAAATTCACTCTTACCTCAATGAAATATGCAAGTCGTTTTCTTATTTATATTTTTTACGCCTGAATATTGGTTATTTTCATCTTTGTCTATATATCTATAGTTCCACTCAATCCATCCGTCTGTCCATTTATATCGAACTTGTCTCATGATATCAGTCGTTGCTCAAGACTACTCCTGAATGGATATTGGTTGAAGACCTTGCCGGGTTGCTTTATGGTGCTACAATACCAAAAAAATGGCTCGAGGTGATATAACGATGATATCAACGGCTATGTTTGGTTGCACTTTGTTCGATTATTCGATACAGCGCATGATATCAAACTTCTAGCCTTACATAGTGATGGATTTGCATTGGCTTATAAGGAAAGTTAGACAAAATGCTTTAGAATTAATTAAGTAGTTGCTAACATAAATAAAACACTGATAATTACATACATACATACATAACATCACGCCTCTTTCCCGTCGGGGTAGGCAGAGACCACAGTCCTCCACCTGCTACGATCTTGACATACTTCCCTTGCTTCCTGTACTTTCATCAATCCTTTCATACATGTTCATCGGTTTAGGGTACTTTTAACCTGGCCTTTATTCAGAACGTCCTGAATTTGGTCCTGGTACGTTCGCCTAGGCCTTCCCCTTCCAACGTTTCCATTCACTCTCGCCTGGTAGATCTCTTTCGTCAGTCTTCGTTCATGTATATTAGGCTGCTCTTAAAGAGCAGCTCTTTCCGATCACAAAAATTAAGCAACGTTGGTCCTGGCTGGAATTAGGTGACGGCTAAATTACTTATCTAGTCCCTGGTGACGGCTAGTAGTTTACTTACTAAAGTAAGGCCATTGAATAGGTCCGTTCTATGATAGCTGTATAACGTATGAAAAATTACGACCTGCAAAGAAAAATGAACCCTGTGTGCTGGTGTTAAGGAAACGTCAAAACGGACTTCTTACGTTGGCCCTGCTCACGGGCCCTACTTTAAAAACTATAGTCACACCTACGGTGGCCAAACGTCCCGTATTTTACGGGACGTCCCGTTTTTCAGCTTTGAATTTAACAGTGTCCCTTAATTTAGTAAAACTAATACGGGACAGAACAACGTCCCGTATTTCAGCAAATTGTACTCTCGTGCGATAAAATAGAAACCGCTTGTCTATTGATAATGTAAAACCTGAGTTGCAAATCAAAGTTAACTTCGATTTGTCGTGTATTGACTTTTATAAGATTGTGATTCAATAATACGGGACAGAACAACGTCCCGTTTTTCAGCAAATTGAACATTCGTGCGTTAAAATAGAAACCGCTTGTCTATTGATAATGTAAAGGCTGAGTTGCAAGTCAAAGTTAACTTCGATTTGTCGTGTATTGAATTTTATGATTGTGATTCAAAATGGGGAAATTTTGAAGGCTGCAAAGTCAAACAAAAAATATATTAAACAAACCATATTTATAAAAATTAAGTATTTTTAATATAATTTACCACTAAATACTATTTCTTATGAAAAAATTGATTGTCCCGTATTTTAATCCTAAATCCCGTATTTGGACGTTGTTGCCCGCACAGCACTGGTGGGATTTCATCTTACACGACACCTAGCTATAGGAACCACTCTTGATTATAGATATGATTACGTCAGAGAACGAAAGCAACGATTCTGAATTGTGTGAAGCAACATATTGAATGACGCACATTTCGCACCTGATATGGATCTTCATCAGTACTTAACTCATTTTAATCGCATTTTACGTTCACTTGCACTTTTAGACCGAAAACAGACGATTTTTTTTCTTATAAAGTTGATCAATACAATAATAAGCTATAAATACTATACATACATACATAATATCACGCCTTGTTCCCGTCGGGGTAGGCAGGGATCACAGTTCTCCACCTGCTACTATCTTGACATACTTCCCTTGCTTCCTGTACTTTCATCAATCCTTTCATACATGCTCGTCGGTTTAGGGTACTTTTAACCTGGCCTTTATTCAGAACGTCCGTCAGAATGCTATAAGATAAAGCAAAAGCAAGCTCTGAGCAACTACTGCCTGGACATCACCTGCCCTGGCTGACGTGGAAGTCTTTAAACAAACTCCGGACCCAAGTCGGCCGGAGCAAAGAAAACACGTACTGGTGGGGCTACAGCATGGATTCGGTGAGTCTGCTGTCTCTCTCCCCAGACAATGACACATCTTATGCCCTGCGAGCCCTTCCATCTGCTCACGCGAGGACCTTTCCAACGCTTACGATAATGCTGTCTGTGTGGCGCCCAAGTCGGCCGAAGCAAGGAAAACACGTGCCGGTGGGGCTATAACACGGATTCTGTGTGTCTGAGTGGTTTCTCTCCCCAGACCTCACCTTTTGTCTTGCCTATCTGCTCACACGAGGATCTTTACAACGCTACCGATAATGGTGTCTGTGTGGCGGAGTATTGGTCCAAACAAATATAGCGCTGCGGAATCGACACGACATTCGTCTGCACTCCTGAGCTGTCGCGTACTGTACCTACGCGTAGATATTCAATCTTCACAGATGTTAATATTGTTAATCTTTGAACTACTTTTTTTAGCACTCTACGGTCTAAAACAGGACGCATGACGCAAGTTTTAGAGGTCACTGTCTATGAATGAATTAACCTAATGTTATACACTTAAATATTAACAATGTCTTTGTGTTTTTTCCAAGTAGAAACATACCTATACATGGTCCTTAAAAATTACCACTCTAAATGAGACTGCAGAAAGGACCATTTAACCGTAGTTAGGTTACTGCCTACATTTGAAAGAAATCATCATCATCATAACATCCCATGAAAAGTCCACTACAGGACAGGAAGCTCAAAAGAAAAAAAATCATAAAAACAAAAAAGAAAGAAGAAAAAAAGAAATAAATAATCTGTAAAAAATAAATACTAAGAATGGTTCTTGTGTACTCTTATAAAATAAGGCCATTGTAATAGACCCATTGTGACAGCTGTCAAACGTATGAAAAATTATGAACTGTAAAGAAAAATTAACCCTGTGCGTTGGTGTTAAGCAAACATCAAAACTGACTTCTTTTGTTGGCCCTAAACTTATGATGATAATAAAAATAACCTCATTTTTTTGTTTTTAAAAAAGTACTTCCAAATGAATCACCCGGTATTTAAAACAAGCTCGCATTGTAACTAATACAATACCTACATTACTACAGTACTACTACATACATAGAAATGTTTGATTAACAAATTCACGGGTTAGTAACCCACACAGAATACTTGTTTCCTTCACGTAGTTTTCATAATTGAACCCTATTAATGGAAATACTGTTTTGGTGTGAAACTTGCGAGGTAAAATAGTTTAAAAAGCAACTCTCTTTTCATAGCACTAAAACTTAAAATTGTGTAGAAGGCATCTATCTAATAAGGCAGAATGAGGGTAAATACCCAAAAAAGTATTACCAGACTACATGTTAAGTTTCTAGATAATTTATGTTAGAGAATTTAGTATCAGTTAAAGATTATTATTCTGTGGTCTAGACTGGCAAATAATACACAAAAAATTAAGTAGGTATACCAAATCATTTAACAATATGGTGCATGCAGAAATGTAATCATATTTTACTCCTTAATAAAATAATTACTGTAAAAGCCACTCATCAAAATTTTAAATTTAATTGAACTTTTCTTTGATAAAAATGTATTGCCATCCTCTTTTTCTTTACTGGCTGGACATTTCCTACAGTAGAAGGAAATAATGATGGGAAAATTTAGACTCCACCTGCATCTTTCAATAGTACATAAGAAGTGCCAAAAAAATAAATTCACAAAAATATTATATAAAAAAATACTTTTATTTGATAGATACATAAAACAGAAAATTTATAATATAATTCTTTTAATAATAAAATACAGAACATATTGATGTAAGAACTCTTAAAATATAGAATATTCAGGACAATGCCAATTTTGTCACTAAAAATCATCCAACCACTCTGAATTTTTCATAAATGGGTGTTCCCGGAATTTATTCAATTGTATTTCCTTCTTCCGCACTTCAATGAATCGGGCTGTTGGCTTTATGAAGCTTAGTCCATCTACGAAGAAGGAGAGAAGTTTCTTGGAGTCATTTGCAAGGATATTGGGTACTTCTGGGAAAGGAGAGGTCAAGTTTAGGTACAGGAATGAGGTAGGTACATTAGGACCCCTTCCCTAAAAAAGAACAAAATTTTTGTTTTGTCCACTCAGTCCTTATACCAGTTAAGCACTATTATTTTTATTTAAAATTTCAGTCTTAATTACAATGGACCTAGAATGTTTACTAACTATTTCAACTTAGGATTTTTTATAAATTTGAAATATTTCTCTTAGACTATAGTTTTCCACTGTTAGGTAAAGGCCTTCTCTTTCTATTTCTGACAAAAAGCTATAGTAAAGCTTTTAACTGCTGAATATTAGGTTTCAATATAGCTCCATCTCAGTGGACTAGTTTGTAAATTTTACTGAAAATAAAAAGAGTTTCATAATCTCATATTATTTTAAAAAATAAAACATATGTAAACCTAATTTAAAACATTATAAAGGAACACCTTGGCCCTTGCTTGGTATTTATTTATAGCAAGGTGTGTAGTTTTTGTAGTCAAAGTCAAAGTGCATAAACCAATTTATACCTATATCTGAATAAACCGTAAAAGATTCATTTCTATGCTATCAGATAAAAACTTCTAAAATGAGGACAGAGATAAATGTGGCGAGCACAACAATAGCGGATAGCCCCAATAAAAACGTATGAATCAACAGCAAAGTCACATAACTCCCACTCTAACTAAGCCTTTATAATGTTTAGGTGTGCATGTATGCAGTCGCCAAGCCGGTTTTCATCCCACACAAGCCCAGATTGACCAATGGAATATCGAGAGAACCACGTTGGGGACACTTTCCAATGCCCATAGGACTGCAGCGACCCGAAACTTACGAAAAGGTCTCACACCTGGAATTTTTCAAGTTTCTGAGTCAAAGCTAATAAAAAGAGCTTTAACAAAGAAGTAAGACGATTACTCATGATTTTTATGTTCAAATCGAATCATGAAAAGGTGAGTTCACGGCGTGATAAATTTAATAAATAGCTAAATGAAGTCAAGTATTTTGATAGGTACCTTGATTGTCGTTGTTTCCTTCGGCCCTCGATGCCGTAGCCAGGAAAAGTCCGAGGCACAAAACGCTCCAAAATCTCACAATCATTATAACTGATCAAACAGCGACACTAAGTTCACAGTTATATCGTAAATAACAAATTACACTCTCGACATAATCAAACCGATAACACTCGCGCCGTTAGACAGGCTACGGATCGGCCTTTCTTTCGCAAATGGCGGCGAATGAGGGATGACGGATGTGCTCATCGATTGCATTTGAGAAGTGCGTTAGCGAAGGCAGTTAGATATACGTTTTGTAAAGTAAATATTTGGGTTGCTAGCGGAAAAAAATAATTTCGCGTCATGCATCTATTTAGGGTTCCGTAGTAAACGAGATGAATTGACGGTTTTAGGCACGCAAGAAGTAGCTTTTTATTTTTTCTGTGAAGAAAGGGCTCACAGTTTGAGGGGACGATGTGGAACGAGACGACCATTTGCATTGTTTTATGTTAGAAGTGAGTATGTATATAAGTATGGTTGTATTGATCAGATAGCAAGCAAAGTGAAATCAATGAATTTGGAAATCCTTCATCTTGGACTATCCGATCATAAAACACCTCGATAGTTACTTTTCAGGCGAGAAAATATCCAGCTAACTCTACTTGGTTTGAGCTTAAACGGGACTATGACACCTATTATAATCAACTAGCTTTACCCGCGGCTTCGCTCGCGTTATATCAAATACTAGCTGTGCCCGCGGCTTCGCCCGCGTGATATTCAGACGATGTGCAGTCTCTCCTTCTGCCCCTCCCTCACCCTCTCTCTCTACCTCCATCCCACTCCCTCTCCTTCTCCCTCTGCCTATCCCTGCTACTAACTCTACCCCTACTCCTACTCCTATCCCTATCCTTAACACCGTGTTAACCGCTATCCCTATCCTTATATGAACATAGAAACAACACCCATATTGATTTTTAGACATTTAAACTCTATCGCACCCCAACCCCATCCCCAGGGGATGATGGTATTTCACGTCCACTACCTTAGATTTCAAAATTGTTGTAGTTTTCGTAATCAGCGATCCGATAAACCATGCAAACGACACCCATATTGATTTTTGACATATCAACCCTATCGCACCCCAACCCCATTCCCAGGAGATGATGGTATTTCACGTCCACCACATTGGATTTCCAAATTGTTTTAGTTTTCGTATTGGTTTTTAGACTTTTTCACCCCATTTCCCTCATTAAGGGGTTGAATTTGGGGTGGATTTCAATAACAGTGATGTATATTCCACAGAATTGCAACCCTAATGCCTAAATAATAAATTTTGATAATTTTGATTTTGAATCTACCTTTAAAAATAAAAGACTTATAGACCAACATACGGAAAAAGTATCATCCCCTTTTTCACCCCCTTTTAGGGTGATTTTAAAAAAATGCTTAAACACATGTTTCTTTATTTTTTACCAAAAGCTTAAAGTTAAATTTGTGTGAATCTAACTCAAAAAACAAAGGACTTTCATGCAAACTTTCATCCCTTATTTCAACCCCTTAGGGGATAAACGTTGAAAAATTCTTAAACATGTGCTTTTTCATTTTTTACCGTGAGCTCGGAACCAAATTTGTATAATTCTACCTTAAAAAATAAAAAGACTTATAGACCAACATACGGAAAAAGATCATCCCCTTTTTCACCCCTTTGAAGGGTGATTTTTAAGAAATGCTTAAACACGTGTTTCTTTATTTTTTACCAGAAGCTTAAATTCAAATTTGTGTTAATCTAGCTCAAAAAACAAACATCCCTTATTTCTCCCCCTTGGGAGATGAATTTTCCAAAATCCTTTCTTAGTGAGAAGTTTTGACGTGCATAGAACCTGTGTACAAAATTTCAGATCTGTATCTAAAGCGGTTACGGCTCGGTGTTGATGAATCTGTCAGTCAGTCAGTCAGGACATGCTCTTTTATATATATTTAGAAGAAGAAGATAGCTGTAACTGTTGCCCGCGACTTCGTCCGTGAGGGATTCTATCTATCTACCATTGATAGACCATCCATCCACACTTCCGTCTATCTGTCGTCCGTCCGTCCGTCCAACCATCTGTCCAACCGTCCATTAAACGATCCCTGCCCCTCTCCCTCACCCCCATTTCTCTCCCCCCCCCTCCTTCTCCCCCGCTCTCTCCCACTTCCCACCTT
This sequence comes from Athrips mouffetella, assembly GCA_947532105.1. NCBI lineage: Eukaryota > Metazoa > Arthropoda > Insecta > Lepidoptera > Gelechiidae > Athrips > Athrips mouffetella. The sequence goes on along the minus strand of OX383981.1, from coordinate 13,185,635 downwards.
CCTCTCCCCCTCCCTCTCCCCCTCCCTCTCCCCCTCCCTCTCCCCCTCCCTCTCCCCCTCCTCCCCCTCCTTCTCCCCTTCCCCTCCTTCGCCCCTCACCCTCCCACAACACGGATGGATGCTGAAGCTTTAGAGGAACTCAAGTTGGTTTGAACGCTCCTTTGTGTCGTCCAAGTAGTACAAAGGCACTAAGAAAGAACACCATTGAACAAAATTTGAGGAATAACAAGCCGATCAAGTTGTCTATTCATGTACCTAAGGACTCTCAATATCAAAATCATTTAGCCCTATTAGAGATACGCTGAAGATCCAAGTCGAGGCAATCAATGCTTTCTAAGAAATAGTATATACAGGCTAGTTCTTAAATTCTTTTATTGACAAAAATTACTATGTATTTTATTTTCATAATTAAAAAACGCACAATAATAGGCTTGTTTATTGGAAAAATTGAATTTTTACTAAAAATTGGTAATAAAAATAAAAGCTATAAACGTACTCAATAATAGGAAGAACTTTTACGTATCCGTATTTTTTTTTCATATCCGTAGGGTGTAACGGAACAGGTGTCTTCCGTACAATTTCACTCAAAACTTTAGTTATTCTTCAAATCATTAATTACATTTTAAGATACTGAACCTTGCTTTATTATTTTCATAATTTATTTAATAAAATAAATAATTAATAAATAAATGTTTATTTGAGCCAGTTACACCATTGGAGTTTTAACAAAATGGAACTTAAAAGGCTAATTAATTTACTAATTGAACGGCGGTCCCCTGAAACTCAAACTAGGTTAAAACCTGTGTGATGAGTGTCAGTGGTCTGTCGTCTCTATTATTAATGATTGCTTGCCAAAAACAACTAGGAATCATTAATGTAAGTAAGTTAGATATGAGCGCCGCGCCGGCGCGCCGCCGCCGAACAAATTTCCTGCGCCGCCGCCGCCGCGGATGGCCACGGCGCGCCGAGCGAGGAAAGAGTTATTAAATCCATACTTTTTAAGCACTGATTCAAATTCTCTTCTCTTCCTTCTCTTACTCTTTTTAGTTAAGATATTGATCCTACCTGCTGAATACCTAATTTGTAGCATGATTCTTAGAGAGCCCCGATTACTGAATGGTTTCAGAAATATTTTTGAAGATTACCTACGTGAATTTTTTTGTGAAATGAAGATAAGCTAACAAAAACTTGTGTTTGAAAACCGGACTAAAATTAAACATTTGTTTATTTTTCCTTAAAAGTGTTAGAATATTAGTACAGTCTGTTGTCCGTACAGTTAGTAATGTTAATAGTTAAAATAATTTTATCAGATTTGTTTTCATATGCCACTTTTTTTTTCATTATCACATGTAACTCATAGACATGAAAGGGCTATATCTAACTCGCACATTTCTTAAAAAAATATAGCAAAATTCGATGAATTTGACCTCTATCTAGCCCTGAAGACAAGAGATGAAGTGAATGATGGAATGGACTTTACCAGACAAAGACACGCTTTTTTATTTTGTCAATGGGCTTACTCTTGACCTCGATCTAGTCCTGAAGACAGAGATGAGGTCAACGATGGAACGAGCTTGCCCAGAAGAAGCCTATTCACTCGCGACTTGAAGAGATTCGGGTTATATAAACTGGGGGACGCTAACGCAGGTAGAAAATTCCACTCTTTAGCCGTGCGCATTATAAAAGATGTTTCAAAGCGCTTTGTGCGAATGTGCGGAATATCAACCAATATTCATAGGGGAATTTTCTGCGGTGCGTCCCTCCGACCCTCAGACTCCCGATGGTAGAAGGTAGTGGTGGAATAAGCCCGTGGAGCTCTTGACCACACTCTCCGAAGTAATATCTGAAAAAAGACCGACAGACATGCAACTTGGCGACGACCACACTGTGAAACTTGATTTTTACCTCTAATGAGCTTCATCACTAATGAGCTTCTAGGCTCTGCGATCTATCGAATCAAGTGCGTCTGTTGGTATGTAGCTGAGCCATCCCAAAGGAAATCTTCATGCAGGATCGGACTTGGACTTTATATAAAACTGTAAGTTGTCGGAAAGAAGTAACGCTTAACCTTATTGAGGACGCCCCACTTTTTTACCGCAGTTCGGGCTTTTGACTCAATGTTAGCGCCGAAGTTCAGGTTTGCACATAGCTTCATGCCAAGTAGTTCGTGGCTGTCGGTAATTGGTACAGTTGTACCTCGAAAAGTAGGAACCAGATTGAATGGTGGTATATTGACGATATAAGGGTGGAACCCCAATCCTCGTCTAGCCGCACGTAGGAGGAAGGGGAATGGTGGTATAAGGTCGTACGGTCAACCGCACGTCGGTAGAAACTTTTCATCTCTATTACAGCGCCATAAGGTCCAAAAGTGTTTTTACTGACGAGCTGTTGTGTGTACATTTCAGACGCACTCAATGAGATGTATTCTATAGAATACTGATAAGTACATAAGGCACTATGTGTCGGTGTTCAAGGCTCTACAGTTTCTCTGTTTCGACAAGAGTCTCATCACCAATGAGCTTCCTAGTACGTTTGTCGATTGCAGTAAGATTGGCCAGCTGGTATTCTGCAGACTCATCAGTACTCCATACCGGACTTCTGTTTGAAGCACAAGCACAAGTCTGATAGGGTATAAATGGCTGTAGAAGCTGTCCCAGTGTCATGTACCGCCTGGCGTTGGAGAGTATGCCAAGTTTCTTAGCTGCAGATTTGGCCAAGGACTCAATAAAATGCCAAAAGTACAGATTGGACGATAAGTGCATCATACCAAGGAGCTCGAGGTGTTCTGATATCGGTACGAATACATTTCGGAACTCTGGAGTCAGATTGAAGGGATTTCGTTTGACTGTTAAGAAACACGCCTATATTTTGGCCGCCACAGTCGGACACTGAGTGAAGGGCCAGAAACAAACGTTCAACCATGGTCTATCGACCGACAAGATGGTATTTGTGCCACACTGGCTTTTGCATTGGGTATGTATCTATCCGTAACTGTGCTGTCGTCTGCATACTCAAAGATTCTAGGCACCAGTTTATGTGCATCAGGAATAGAGTTGGGACAGAAATTGAGGAACTCCGTCATAGATAGCCCTCTGATCAGACTAGCAATCTTCAAAGACCACTTGATTCAATCGTACACTCAATAAGTTAATATCCAATTGCAAAGGCCAGGTATTTCATACGATGGAAGATTGTTTGTTTGTGTGATTTCTGTCGTAAAGTAACAGTGTTTACACCTTTGTGTTTCGGTTTGTAGGGTAAACGAGCTACTGAAATTACCGACACATGAGATGTACCACCTTAGTTCTCAATATGGGCAACGCGTTTTGCTGTTTTATTAGTGTCAATTATGCCACTCATAAGACAGTGTATGCTGTGGGTGGTGGTGACCACTCACCATCAGTTGGCCCACCTGCTCGTTTTCCCTCTTGTGACATAAAAATAAAGTCATTAGCTTCAAGTTATGCCACTACTTTGTTATTAACTCGCTCCATAGTCTTGCAGAGTATGGAGATTTCCACCGGCCTGTTCCATCACTATCAGGACATTTTTTAACCATTTAAACCATTTATTTTTGCCACAACACATATTAGGTTAAAAATATACAAAATTTTCAAATTACAATATTCAGTATTTTTGAGAACCATTTTAATTTCTTTTGGTACGTATTTCCAAATTTTAAAAGAAAGTTAGGAATTAAGTATTTTTGTGCCAACCCTATATGGATTCTACGATTTCCGGTCATTTCTTACAAAAAAATGCTTTAGAGGTCACGCCGCCGATTTCGCCGCCGCCGCCGACCCTAAAAAGTCGGCGCGCCGCCGCCGACCTTATAGCCATCGGCGCTCATATAAGTATATAATGTGGGTTTTGTGTGTATATTGTGGTGAGTGTATGTGTGTGTGTTGTGTGAATGTGTATAAAGTGTGTTGTGTGTGTATGAGATGTGTAGCGGTATATGTGTAAGTGCTTGCAAGAAGGAGTAAAAATTAGGTTAGCAGGTATAATTTAGGTTAAGATGGATTCTGTCTGATCATAATCTAAAGATAGTAACCACTTTTTAATTTTATTTTTACAATCATACTTATTTAGTGAGCTAATATGTAGGTTTTCATTGATAGCATTGTAGATGTTTGCACTACGATGTCTGAATTGCTTTCTCGCAAAACTAGTTTTACAAACTATTTTAGGGCATGGAGGTATAGGTCTTTTCCGGGTGGTTTTATCGGCACCATTTGGTAAGTGGACGCATCTATGTTTACACAGGGTGGAACGTAATATGTATAATTGCCTTACTGTGAGGAAGGACAATTCACTATATAATTGCTTCGTCGGGAATCTGTACGGCTTGCGGAACAGAACCTTGAGGATGGCCCTTTGTGATCTCTCAAGATCAATAAATTTTGATTTAGACGCACCACCCCATGAAGATATAGCATAAGATAGGATAGATTCAGCGAGTGCTATATAAACTATTCTTAAAGTTACTTTGTCGGCAGAGTTTCTTAATTTCTTAAAAATAAATATTAGCTTCCTAGTCCGTGACATAAGAGAACTTAAGTGTTCGTACCAGTTGAGACACTGGTCCAATAGAACTCCCAGTTACTTTATAGATGGGGATCGTATGAGAGGCAAACAAGAGCACGGAGTAGATGAGTATTTGAACTACGAAACTCCAAAATTTTGAATTTTGAGGGCGATATTTTCTAAATTGTGCTTCATAGCTTTAAACAAATGAAAAATTACACTATAAATAGACCTGACGCCGAGATTTTGGGGCTTTTTTTTTTTTATTTTACCAAGTGAAAAGCTCCATCAGAGCATACATTTTTGTGAATTTTATATTATATTTGTGTTAAATTCAAGCTTTGTGTAGAGGCTTTTGAAATTTATTTGGATTATGCTGTTTAGGTACGTACGAGTAAGCTCGGCCGTGAGCAGGTATTGATGGCTCGGGTAAACAGTAAATTTCAATTGAATAGTAAAAAGTTTCGTAAATCATAGATAAATTCTCGGCCAGTTTTATAATTTAACAGTGTAGACACCTAGATTGTGTTGGTGATTCAGTTGCTCAATGTGAATAATGAGAAAAGCCATCACTTTTAAAGTGTCGTGAAACAATTTTGATTGCGTAAGTAGAGTTTGATAGGAAAGTTTAGTAAGTGTGTTCGATGATTCACCTTTAAAGTTTTGTGCACGCACTACAACTTGCCTACATGCCTGCCCGTTTGTGAAAAGAACGTCGCGGCAAGTTTGTAGAGGAACTTTATTTGAGAGGTTTCTTGGGGGACCGACTCTTGGACTCTTGTAAATGAAGATGTTTTCTTAGGAATCATTTTGATTTATGGAATGAGTCTATAGCAGCATTCCCAATTGCCCTGGCAAAATACTGTTTTCCATTATAATTAATTTAGCATGGTGTCAATCGAGGGTTGATGGGGTAAAATAGAATCGGTGTTATATTCCTCTCGTGAATTATGGCATCAGTTCTGCTTAGGAATTAGATAGGCACTGGAAGTGATTCACCAGAGGGATTTCATGATGTTGAAAATCTCAATGAATCTCTTCATTATTATGTCTCTGATTCAGTGGTAGGGGCATGTCGAAGAGTGTCGTGGATGTCATTCCTTCCTTCTACTTCATCGGAGGTATATTTATGAAGATTAGGGTTTGTTGGTTAGCGAAATCCATTTAACGAACTGAGTGAAGGGGTTTTTCACGGCGTGTGGTGGATTTCTTAGGGTTCTTCGTACAGGGCTTAGGGTATTAGGCACTCATTGGATTTTGCCAAAATCCGTCTGATAGACAGGTAAATTCTTTAGCTTAGGGGTCGACTCCAGTGAGCGTACTGGCTTAGACAAATCACCACGAATTTAAAGTTACACCTGAGACTCTTGTCTCTTGTTTGATTTACAACACAGTCTTATAGGTAGTATTCTCACAATTTACTTTTTCTATAGGTTTACACAATCTTTCGCTAGGTCAGGGTCTCTACCTTCCATCTGGGTGTGGAAGTGGCCAAACACATCACGTTTAAAGTAAATGTGCGACCGGTCCCTCTTGTTTGAGTAAAAAAACACTCTAGATTAGGAAAACATCAGTAGAATCAAAGCTTCAATGCATCAAAATATTAAAATAATAAAGTAAAAATGTTGCTGCAAAATTACTATAAAAATAATAAATTTAAAAATTTTAAACCGACTTTAAAAATGTTGCAGACAAATAAATATTTCGCTCATTTATAACTGACCACTTTTATTCTTTGAACGTCAGATAATTTATTGCAGTTTTTATTGATTGATTTGCATTCTAAAGATTGAGAAGATTTGTTATAAAATTTAGTTTTGTTGGTTCATTTTTGGCCACATAGACTAAAAGAAATACAATATTAAGTTTTTATTTAATTTTTCTAACAATACATTCCATAATCTATCATATAGATTCATAAAATACTAATAAATAGTAGGTGGTTAAAAGTTAGATAGGTTGACTGGAAGAAATCACTCTTAGTGATAAGTCCACTTTTTGCAACATTTATAAGCTTTTATAATATTTATTATTCAATTTTGTGTGCCAAATAGAGTAATTTATTTATTTAGATATTAGTACGGTTCTGACTGAAAGAATTTTAGGGTTGCATAGGCGCGGTTCATAAAGTAGGGTTTTATAACTACTAGACGTTTCATTGGCGATTTTATAGATCAAAGCAGACTTATTCAGTATTTAGAAAGTTCAGAAAAAGCATCAGGCAATATTAGGTCATTCTTAGATAAAATTAGGTTATACAAATAAGCTAGGTTTCTAAAACAATCAAAGTTAGGTCTTTAGTTATAGACAGGTTAGATATTAGAATAAATGCGGGTTGACATGGGGGGGGGGGGTTATTACAAGGGCTCCAACTTTAAAAGTTATTGCAGTTCAAGCACATGCACCACCAACAATATAAATCTACATCTAAAATGGCTGCCGTTGGGAGGGGTCGGTCATTGACCTCAGAACAAAGACCACCTTGCTGGTGGTCATATCATAGACCCTCTATGTGGAGTATTTTTTATCGATAAATATAAGCATACATGTTGTATAATGTTCGCTTAATGTTCGTGACGGGCGCCATCTATTAATCGCTATCGATACTACTAATAGGAATTGAATGGTGTATTGCTAAGTCTTCGTAAACGCCCTCCTAATTTTGAAAAAAAAAGCATATTTTTTGATATGGCAACACCAAAGTTTCGAAAGTTCATTTTCGCATGGCGGACGTGCAAGTGGATTCTGTTATTTGTTGGTGATAATTTTCAACTATAATTTCGTCGCGATTCCTTATGGAAAGGAAAATTCTGATGCTGCTATTTCTTTGTGGTCGTGCTTTATTCATTCCTTAACGTCATATGATGTTAGTGTTTTGATTTTCGTTGCATCTGTGTGAACTGCATAGTGTTTCTCAAAAATGGGAAAATGTGACGAAGCGAATGTCGAAGTTAGTATGGGGGACTCGGCGTCCCCCATGAAGCCGGATAATTTTACGTTTACCGTGCCCCCGGAGGCGCCTGTCTTCGAGCCAACGCCTGAGGAGTTCCTGGACCCTTTGGCGTACATCAGCAAGATAAGACCCATTGCAGAGAAGTCAGGAATATGCAAGATCAAGCCTCCAGCGGTAAGCTATTTTTTGCTACAAAGCTTCTTTTGCCTTTATAGGCTGTAATTTCGTAAATTTTCGTGATAATTCTCGGTTTGCAGCAGTTTCTAACCCCTGAAACCTAGGCTTTTGTATTGTGATGCAACCATCATTATTTCGTGTTACCAGTCAAGGTGCCGTGTTATTCCTAGTTTTTCTTATTGAATTCCGCATAATACGACTTAATCTTCAAATTAGAACCGCTGTAGGGTTTAAAAGTGCATAATAATAGGTGAAAATGCAAATGCATATTGTACACTGACTTGGGATGCCATTTTGTATCGAGCCCTGGGCCTACGTTATTTTAGATAAAAAAAGAACTGTCGCCAGTATTTTTGCTACGCCTAACTGTATTTCCCACAGTAACTATTGAATAGCCACGAATTTTGCGATCTTTTTCCTTATTTTACCTTCAGAGTCATGCTACATGACCAAGGTGAATTTCTAGTGTGTCACTTTACCAATCTTGATAAATCAGCTACACATTGCAAGTCTGGTTTTACTTATCAATTCTTGTCAATATTAGCCTATTTACCACACTATTTTCATTTGTAAATAGATGCCACATGTACAAAATTCCCTTACAACAACAAGAAATAAAAGATGTCTAAAAATGTGACAATCTCACCAAACTAATTTTGCCCATAACTGCAGCTAGCTATGTTTTGTGTTATGTTTAAAACTAATTGTTTTTGATAGTATTGCGTAACCAACCAATCACTCATTTTGATTTATTAATTATTTTTCTTATAAAGGTTACTGCCAATCCCATAATAAAATTTTGTGAAGGTTAGCATGTACATGTGTGAATTGTTTATTTTTCTTTGTTGTAAATCACAATTGATGCCTTTATATAATTTTTTAATCCATTACCTTTTACAATCCTATGTAGATCAGTGATTTAAATACATCAGACATCTAAAATCATAATTATTATAATATTACTATTACATTCAATAAATTCATAGCATGGTGACTTATAGCCACTATAATATTAAAATATTAATTTATCTACTTTCATATGATTTACAAGTATATAAAATTAATAATATTAATATAATAATTCCTTTTATTTCTTTATTTTCATTTGTCAATAGAAGAATGTTTGTTACATTTTGATTGAAAGTTTTTAATTGTTAGGTTAGCATTTGGGCAATGGGACATGACCAGCTTCTAAATAATAATAAATAGTACCATTTCATATCCAATTTCAAGGTCCACCTTTAATTTCTTCCTTCTCTCTCTAATTAATCTCAAGTACACTAGACTAGGTACATGTTTATAACCAAAATACACACACAGCAAAACGCTTAGACTATCTATTCAAACACACCTAGATAGAAATATTTACATTTATAATGCTTTTACATTAAAATTAGAGCTTATTTTGTTTATTTTACAACCCTATTCTTCTACGCATTGGTCCTGCTGTCTTTCTTAAATTGTCATCTTATCATTACCATTAAATTTTCTTCTTCTGTCTCCCTTTCTCATACATTTGCAGCAGTTTGTTCATCAACTCTAAATAAATAAATAATAATTAAATAAAAAAAGCCTTTCATTTCCCTTTTTAAAACAGAGTTGAATAATATAGTAGAGAGCTTACAATTTTAAAACAATTGTTTTTAGTTAATTGCACAGTTTTGTAATTCAGGTTAGTTAACATACTTATGGGCCTGTTTCACTGGATGCTGCTAAAGTTTAAGATGACAGATAAAATATTTGCCAGCTAAATGTATCTGATTATTGCGCTTGTGAAAGAAAATATTTCCACTATCTAACAGAAATAACTGGCTAGCAGATAGGCTATCTGAAAATTAGCAACAAGTTGTGAGATGATCCTCAGCCCAAGTTAGTGATATTAGTTCTTTTTTTTTTCTTCTGTAAGGGTTGCTACACACATAGCGGGCCGGCATGTTCGATTCAGCTTTTATCATACAACAGGCAACTCAAGTTCTAAAAAAAAGCCGAACCGAACATGCCGGCCCGCTTATTTGTGTAGCATCCCTTAGGGTCCCTTTAAGGGTATAATAGGCCTCCTTTAGTTCCTCCCATCTCTCTCTCTCTCTCTAACAAGGTGAAATTCACAACCAATACTCCTGCATTTCAATGTTTTTGCTTTATTGTTGATTCATTCAATACCTACAATTACATGCTATAGTTAAACATGTGGTACACAGTGTATTATTTATATTTATTACATACTTAAGAGCTTGACTCTTAAGTTCAGAGAGAGATACATTTCAAGACATAACTATGAACTACCAAAATCTCGCATCTGAATGAATCCGCAAGGAGTTCTATAAATCAGTTGTAACAAAGGTTCCTTGCAATTTTTTTTTACATAAGAAATTACAAACTACTCTGGAATTAATAGTTCTGTTTGACAATATTTTTATTGTTCTAAGTTAAGTTTGTGGTTTCCGCACTTAGTCCAGTAAGGACCATTGTGCGTGGATTTTTATTGTTTACTGTACAATGTTAAAATATTTTTTTTTTTTTTTTTTAACATTGTTTACTGTACAATGTTAAAATATTTTTTAACACATTTGCTCATAAAACAGCTCTGCACTGTATAAAGGTCCGTAATCTAGCTTATTAAACATGCATGCTAGTTTCATTACATTACCACACTAGTGTTTTATTTTTGCTTTTTTTTTTAATATCGGCATGGAGCTAGAGTCTATAAGCTTTGATAATATTTTTATGAATAAATAAACTGTTTGATAATATGATAAATGAAGGTTAATTTCATGAAAATATTTAAATTAGTTAACTAACAATAAATTTGACTTCTATGTAAGAAAATTTGCCATTTTAAATAACTCAAGGATTAAGCTGTTGGGCATTCTAGTCAACGTACCTCCTACGCGCACATGCATTATCTGTGTTTGCTAAAATAGTAATATGTGCACCATTTTTACAAACATTTGTGGTGTGAAAATAGGAAAGCAAATTTCATATTATTTTATTCTCAAATGTGTAAAAAACGTCGTAAAAAGCGCGCGTTTTCGTCATTACTCTCTCGCCTCCATTACGCCCTCACCAGCTGCTTGGGTTGCAATTCTCAAGCCTTGAGCGTAGTCACCATAATAGTGCACTTGTACCTTAATGTACTATTATATTGATTTGTTTCCTTAGCCATTCCATTAGAAAACACCGAACTGAAGAATGATTGAGATTTGTTTTAAACTTTCGCACTTCTCTACTTAGGGAATAGTAAGGTCATTTATAGGGTAATTTATTTTGCCTACTTACAAGTATCGCACGGATATGAGCACGGCAAAGATAAGGCAAGGAGTAAGGCAGGGATGTCCACTTTCACCTTTGATATTTAATATTTTTATCGAATGTGCGATACGGAAAATAAATGCTTCAGGGAAAGACGGAATCAAAATGAATGGTGACAACATTCAGTTCATACGGTTCGCAGACGATATAGCGGCACTAGCTGAAAACTCCACACATTTACAGGCTCTTGTTGAAGAAATGGATAGAACATTTCAGGAATTTGATTTAACAATCAACGCTAAGAAAACGAAGACATTAACGTCCAGGAAAAAACATGATACATCAAATAGACCAATCATATTAAATGGCAGTCCGCTTGAAGAAGTAAAAAGCTTTAGATATTTAGGTAGCCTGATCACAGACAATTCCAGATGCACGCCCGAGATTACTTCAAGAATAGCTATGGCAAAGACAGCTTTCAATAATAAAAAACATCTGTTCAAAGCAAACATTTCAAAATTAGCGCAGAAACGATTGATTAAAGCCTTTATATGGAGTATTGCGCTCTACGGCTGTGAAACGTGGACCCTAACGCAAAGAGATAGAGAAAGGTTAGGAGCATTCGAGATGTGGTGTTGGAGGAGGATGGAGAAAATCAGCTGGACAGAAAAGAAAACTAATGAAGAGGTGTTAAACATGGTTAATGAAAGAAGAAGCATATTAAATACTATTGAAAATAGACGAGGGAACATGTTGGGACATCTGATACGACACGACAAATGTTTAAAAACTATCATAGAAGGAAAGGTTGAGGGAAGGAGAGGTAGAGGAAGGCCAAGACGTTGCTACATGGACCAGATTAAGGAAAAAATAAATGTCGTGTCGTATCAGAAAGTCAGACAAGTTGCAGAAGATAGGAAGGCGTGGAAGTTACTCCACCGACAAGAGCGTAGCTCTTAAATAAGAAGAAGACAAGTATCGCGCTAAGACCCGGAATAAAGTAAACATGAATGATTGAGATTTTCTATATTATTAGGATTTGTTATAGATTAATTATCTACAAAATTATATTATTGCCTTAAATGTGGTACAAAATTGGTGTTACGTTATAATGAATCTTACATTTAACCAACATAGTGCGCGGGCACACTAGCGATTATAGGGCGCGGCGATAAAAAATCATACAAAATAGTGTACACGTGCCCTTAATTTAGTACGCAAATAGAGAAAATACCATGCAATTAAATTATGTCATGAAGAAAAAAAATTTATATGTATGTGTTGGTTGGTTACTAAGATTGTTTTATTATCCCTGAAATTTTAATATTTTACTTCTACTATTAAACTGAACAACTTTTCCCAAGAAACATGGATCCAAAATGAATATAGCTTTTTCTTTATAAATCTTGCGTCGTTAATAGAGGATTTTTGTCCCATGTTTCTTGGAAAACCTTTTTTTTTGTATGGTCTGAGTAACATACAATAAGGATTTTATTTGTTACAGCACTGGCAACCCCCATTCGCCGTGGACGTCGATCGTCTACGGTTCACCCCCCGGATACAGCGGTTAAATGAGCTTGAGGTAAAAATATATCAAGTGTAAAAAAACGATGGCGCGACGACCTAGATGCTTTTGAAGCCGATTGGCAAACCATGGCCCATGATCGTGATCTTTGGAAATAATAAGGGGAGGCCTTTGCCCTGAAGTGGGACATTTAGGGCTATTACAGAAAAATGTAACCACTATTTTAACCTTAGACTATGAAACTGAACTGAACCCCCAAAAATTACCCCCATACAAAATGCGCTATCAGCTGGTGTTGTTTCTATGGGAAGATGAAATATTTTTTTCGTATTACGACATACTCGTATGTTTCTTAGGAAAATTTGTTTAGTTTCACGGTCTGAATAACAGGCTAAAATATTGTTTACAATTTTTAACCTTGCAAATTGTCAAGTCTAATAATTAAAATGTTTTATTCTGAATATTTTTGATTCTTGTTTAAAAACTGCTTCTCTAATAAATGTAAAATAAATGTGTATAAATAATGTGAAATTTGGTATAAAAGTAGAATAGTCGTGCAAAAAGCATGCAATGGAGTCAATGAAACATATTATTAAGTAATTTTTTTTTAAGTTATTTTCATAAATTACGAACACATAATCAATAAATCATTGAAACTGCTAGGCTTTATACTTAGAATATGCAAACCCTTCACCATGAAATAAACCTATAAAATTTTATATTTTAGTTTAGTACGTTCCTTGCTGGATTTATGCTCTGTAGTCTGGAACCCCCACTATGCTTGTGATATAGATCGTATAGAAAAACTACAATGGAAATTCCTGAGGTGCCTAGACTACAGGGTAGGAACCCAACATCTTAGCTATTATAATTCTTTAAAACAAAATGAAATGTTACCATTGAGCTTAATGCGCCAGCAATTTGACTATATGTATCTCTATAAGATTGTCAATGGTTTCGTGGATTCCCCGTACCTCTTAGAACAAATACAATATAAAATCCCTTATAAGTCTATTCGTATCACTAATCAATTGTTTGCCAATCCTTATTTTTCTAAAAATTAATACATATTTTCGTCGCTGCTTGGCTGGTTATAACAAAAATATATCTCAAATAGATCTATTCTCTAACTCTCTTCCTACATTTAAAAAAAATGTGATTGCATACCTAAGTACTAATATTTAAATGTCACTGTAAACTTATTCTAATAATATACTAAACGTAATTACTTTAGCTATAATATCTTAAATCTTGTCTCCGTTGAAACAAATAACTACACTAATTTAGTTTCCTGTAACTGTTAATTGCAATGTCCGATCAACGTTATATGATAAAGACACCTTACTAGTGTATAAAAATAATAGTTGACACTCTAGGTTTGCAACTTGTATACATACCAATATAAACGTGTACTTTTTTAAGTTATCCGTCTGTTGTCAAAATAAAAAAAATAAAAAATAATTTAGGTACCACTAAAGTTAGGCCACACTTTTAATTTTAATAAAAAAATTGTCTGACATACTCCGCAGGCCATAACCCGCGTTAAGCTCAACTTCCTGGATCAGATAATCAAGTTCTGGGAGCTCCAGGGCTCCGTACTCAAGATACCGACTGTCGAGAGGAAGCCTCTCGATTTGTATGCTTTACACAAGATCGTCAAAGAGGCTGGTAAGTGTAACATTTGAACGTCTACCTATCTTCCTAAGAAGCTGCTGCACCTTCTAATCAGGTAGTCTACTTTCCAACCACTCATGCACACACACACACACTCACACACATACGTACATATACTAACACGCACACACACATACACTTCTATAAACGTACACACACTCTATACCTACTCAATCACCATCTGATATGAGAAAAAAGTGTAAATTTAAAAAATAAATATTAAGTCACTTACCTTATAATTAGCTTAAGTAAGTATATACGGATAAACGTTTAACTTCTGCGAAAGAGCGTTGCCTCCTAACACAGGCGTTTCTATGCTTAAAAGGAGGTATCACCCCTAACTATACCATACCATTTAATGATGAATATATTATATAGTGGAGGACTGTGGTCTCTGCCTACCTTATAAACCTATATTATAAACACTCAGGTTCTACTGTATTTTTTTATCATTATTATTTTGATGTAATTCCCCAGATGGCTTCGACGTCTGCTCAGCGGAACGCAAGTGGTCAAAGATCGCCCGTCGCATGGGCTTCCCGCAGGGCAAGGGTATAGGCTCTATCCTAAAGGGCCATTACGAACGCATACTATACCCTTACGACGTGTTCAAGAGCAGCGGCGTCGTTGACAATAAAGAAACTGTAAGTTGAAGAGTATCGTAATTGATTTTTATGTTTCATTCATTTGAGCAATGTGAAAAAAGATGTTGATTTTCATGCTGCAGTCTAACCCTGCCGCAAGCCTGGTAAACTCAACAGCACGACAGTAGAAACACTTTTGGACCTTATGGCGTGGTAATAGAGTTGAAAAAGTTCTACCGACAATGTGCGGTTGACTGTGTACCCAAGATACAAGTATTCAATATACTTAGTTTAGGTTCCTCCGTCATTATTACTTGTTGTTCATGTAAATATTTTTAGACTAATTGTATCTCCATTTAGTCTCTTTAACGCTTAGTTTAAAATCTGTTAGTCGCCTTGTACGACACCTACGGGAAATAAAATTAAAACGCATGTAATTTTTTTAATTTTCAACAGAAACTTGAAGTGAAGAACGAACAGACACCTGAGAAAGCGACTGCTACGCGCAGTCGTTCAGCCACCAAATGCCCCCTCGCCGCTACGCCACCGCCCGCCAGGAGATACAAGCCTTCAGACCCGGAACCGGCTGCGGAAGGGAGTCACGCTGAAGGGGCTTTAGCGAGCAATGGAGATGGGGAGAAGACTCCTGTGAAGAAAGAGAAGGAAGAGAATCTGGAGACTAGGCGGAGTAAGTGCTGTTTCTTGTTTACTCTCTAGTTAGATATATCCTCAACCTTCAGCCGAAAGGAGTCACGCTGGGTGGCAGCACCTTACTTTTAGAAATAAATTTATTGCGTCGCAAATACAAAACTTTTCAGTAGTATTGTTCGTTTGGCGGCAATATAGGGCAGTTATATATGTTATAACCCATGACATCATAGCTTAGCTTATCATTTATAGCTTTGTATTGGTAAAGTGCTAAAAGTGGCTGTTTTTGGCAGTTTTACAATACAAAGCTATTCACGATAAGCTAAGTGTGATGTGATGGATCATAAAATATAGAACTACCCCACATTGCCGCCAATCAAACAATCCTTATTAAATGTTTTGTATTTATGACGCAATCAATTTATTTCTCAAAGCGGCAGCACTTCTGCTCAGCAACCACCCTAAGCGAGCAATAGAGATAGGGAGAAGACTACTGTGAAGAAAGAGAAAGAAGAAAATTTTGGGACTAGGCGAAGTAAGTAGTTTCTTGTTTACTCTCTAGCTAGAGATACCTTTGGATCCTGGAATTGCAGCCGAAGAGAGTCATGCTGAAGGGGCTTTAGCGAGCAATGGGGATGGAGAGAAGACTCCTGTGAAGAAAGTGAAGGAAGAGAATTTGGAGACTAGGCGGAGTAAGTGCTGTTTCTTGTCTACCCTCTAGTTAGATAGATCCTGAACCTTCAGTCGAAAGGAGTCACGCTGAGGGGCATAAGCGAGCAATGGAGATGGGGAGAAGACTACTGTGAAGAAAGAGAAAGAAGAAAATTTTGGGACTAGTCGAAGTAAGTATTTTCTTGTTTACTCTCTAGCTAGAGATACCTTTGGATCCTGGAATTGCAGCCGAAGAGAGTCATGCTGAAGGGGCTTTAGCGAGCAATGGGGATGGAGAGAAGTATCCTGTGAAGAAAGTGAAGGAAGAGAATTTGGAGACTAGGCGGAGTAAGTGCTGTTTCTTGTCTATTCTCTAGCTACAGAAACCTTTGGACCCTGAACCTGCAGCCGAAGAAAGTCACGCTGAGGGGCTTTAGCAAGTAATGGAGACTGATGACTCCATTACTCGCTAAATGGATGACTTCTATGAAGAAAGAGAAGGAAGAGGATCCGGAGAATAAGCAAAGTAAGTGGTGATCATAATTTTACCTTCTAGATAGGTTTAATTCCTCCCGGCGCATAATGTTACGTTCGTAAAATGTCACTTTCTCAAAATGTCACGTTCGCAAAATATATAAATATATAATTTTAAGATTTCAAATTCATTCAAATTCTTTATTTTAGACTACAGTCGATATTATTAGTAACCCATTTAGAACTATGTTAGTAAAATAAAATTAAATCAAAATATCTTGTCATCTAAAAAAAAATATTAATTAAGTAACTGAACACTCTGGATCTACCTTGAGGCACGTGACAGAGGCATTACATGCATCATGGTCCAGTGTCTCAAAATAGGTCCATCTGTCCGCTCAGCTATGGTGGTCAGGTATGGTGGATGTTGGCGCTGCCCCGCACTCGCGCTATCAGGGAGGCGACCCATTATTGTTGATTGACTGATTGATTTGGGACAAAGAAAATTTTTGTTTTTTTTTTGTATGGATTTGGGACTTAGAAACATTTTCATTCTTTGTGGACTTAGAAAAAAATTCAAAGTGTTTCTACCGACTTGCTACCGTGTAGCTGCAAGTACAAGTATCTTCAAGTTATCTGTATTACAAATTGCTTTGGTATAGTAGAAAATGTCCTTAGGCATAATGTCACGTTCGCAGAATGTCACGATTAGGTGTGAAATTGTGCGAACGTGACATTTTGCTATGGTAAACCTTAGTGTGACATTTTGCGAACGGGACATTATGCGCCGGGAGCAATGTTTTGGGTAACATAATGTGTTGTCTTCAACAGCGAAGTACTAGTTTTTAGAAAAGTGGTTAAACCTTGTGACTGAATATGGGAGAAAAAACACTATTAAGATAGACAAAGACAAACGGATTCTTCTTTCGTGTCGATGGCAACACTTATACTCGTTTGGACCAGTATTTGGCTAATAAAAGACGTGAGTATTGGTTTGATTCTAAATGACTTCTAGAGATATAAACCATCAGACTGCTGCCGAATCAAATACTCACGAATATAATTTGACAAACCTCGCCCCAGTTTACTTACTATAAGGAGTATTATCGTTAGAGATATAGAGATCAGTGTAAATGTCCCACAACTTCTCTTGTTGCCCTTTGTGTTTGTTGAGGTTGAGGTGCGGTGGAGATATACCTAAGAGCAGGTCAAGCTTGACACTCACAGTGCGACTTTTGTCTCTAGGCTGTGAAGCTTGACGTGCTCTTTACTATACCTACCTCACCTACATACACGTAAGTATTCACGTAAAAATTACGGATGTATACGTCGTACAAAGGAACTGGATGTGACCGTTAATGCGCAGAACAAGCGCGGAAGTCAAAAAAACTGTCGCGGGGGTGAGCGCGGCAGGTGGAGGCAGGCGTGCGATTCGTTCATTGGCTTTCCGCCTGTCACCCATGCGCTTGCTAAATTAAGAATACAGCCAATATTTTTATTTATATATTCTTTCTAAACGTTTGTTTTTGTGCCAGGTCCCCGTGAAAACAAGTGGATGTCGGCGGGGGGCAGCTGCGGCGCCCGCTCGCGCGTGACGCGGTCCGCGCGCCTCCGCGAGCACCGCATGTCCAACATGACGGTCAGCGTCACGCCCGCGCCGCATGCGCTGCACAAACACAACCCCGACGACCCGGTACGTACTGTTGGTAGTGTCCTCCCTTACAGCCTGCCTATTGTCGCACAAGTCTCAAGTCATATATGTAACTCGCTTACAGTTTGCGCCTCGCCACCGGCCATCGATAAGGACTTCAACTTTTGCCACATTGGCGAAAAAGTGATTAAATCATAATAAATTAATGAATAAAACTCACTAGTTGAGACCTCAAAATGACTGAAACAATAGTTTCTATTGAAAATTATGCTAGCACGGTGCGCAATAGGTCGGTCGATAGTCGGTCGGGGAAAAAGTTTATTTGTTTTTATATACAAATTCAAGACATTTCGTTTAAACTTTATTTAATTATGATATATGTGATCCAATTTGTTCGATAACTTGTTCCTATCTTGTAGATGATAAAAAAATTGTGCATTCTGATCAAAAAACTGCGACAGCTGCAGTATTGACAGCCCTCTCTTGATATAAATCTTATACTGTCTAAAGAATTCTGAAGAGACCGGAACAGGTAGAAATCTGAGGGTGCAGCATTGTCAAGTCTATATGGTGGATGTATTAAAACTTCCCAGTAAAGCTCTCTCAATATTTGTTTAGTAGCTAAAGATGAGTGTGGTCTGGCTCTATCGTGACGAAAGACCACAACCTTTCTGTTGATCAATTCCGGATGTTTCTTTTTTCAATTTCTTGTTGAGCATCGTCAGTTGCCGGCAATAGAGATCCGAATCGATGGATTTGCCCAGTGGTTAGCTCATAATGAATGATGCCCTTTCAATCCCACCACACACACACACAGCATAAATATATATTTTTTTAGTTTATTCCAATGCTTACCAACAAACTTTTCAGCCATACCACTAAAACCAGAGTATATTAGATAACTAGGTTATCTAATAAGAATGATCAGTTTTCTAAGTGGTAGGACAAGTTTCCGCCAAATAACTGGGTTATGTAATGGTATTTATTTTTCCTTTTAGATTACTGGTTATCTATTATACAGGGTGAATTTGAAAACATTCGACAAATTTTGAGATTGAGTCAGACCACGAAACTGAACAACTTACCCCAAGGAACATAGGTCGTCCTTCTTTAAACTTAAGAGATATGCTCTTGTCGGTGGAGTAATCGCCAATGTTTCGGTCGTTAGAGGTAAAAAAAAAAAATCGATCACCCATACAAAATGTATAGTCAGCTGACTGACTTTACTATGAAAGGGCAATTTTTTTTCGTCCGATGACCTATGTTCCTAGGCGAGAATTGTTCAGTTTCGCGGTCTGAACTCAATCTCAAAATTTGTCAAATGTTTTCAATTTCACCCTGTAGTTATGTAACAGGATCAAGCCTATTTGACGGAGAGAATAACATTGTTTGAACTGGTTTTTTTCTGGCAGCTTTTTTTCTTTTGATATAGCTGCAAAGCGTAAGCGTTGGAATTAATAAAAAAAATTGATCATATACCTTAGTGCGTGTTAATCCGGGTTTCGCCACACTCTATGAAGTTTAACCGCCCTTTGACCACTATCTTTTCCGCACGTTTTTAGCGTAAGTAATCCACTTTTTATCACTGGTGATCAATCTCTTCAAAAATGATACGGTTTCGTTACGTTTCAGTAGTGAATCCATCGAACAATTAAATGGATACACGGGTCATTAGGTTTCTTTCAGTGAGCTCGTGTGGCATCCAAGTATCGAGCTTTTTTGTATACCCAGCCTTTTTCAAATGGGCCAAACTGTTATGTGGTCTATCCTATGTCGTAACTACTTAATCGTGCTCAACTTTTAAAATACGAAGAAACTTTCCCCGATCTGACCTAGTAAATAATAAAAAAAAAATCGCACAACAACAACATAATCACGTCATGTTGGTAAGTTGGCTATGTGGCAAATTATCATTACAGCTATGCCAGCTACTTCAGTTTATGATTTCCTGGGAGGATATTATGATGATTATTTGTAAATAAGTGACGTGTACATTTTTTAAAATAATTTAATTTAATAAAATTAATTTATCTGCCATCGTGGCGACAGAATAGCTGGTAGTTTTTAAATTTTTATTTCATAGCTCGTAAGGTAAATTTGTAGAATTCATAAAACGGTACGTTTTTCATACATTTTATTCAACTTATGTGTTTGAAAATTGACACTCGCTATTCTGACGCATACAGCTATTGAGCTTTTCACATTGTTTTTCATTCAATAAATTATGTTTTATGATGTCTTTTACGTGTGAAGCACCGAGCAAAAACAAGAGGAATAATAGAAACCATTGCTTTTTACGCAATCAGGCAAATATACCAACAATTTTTTTTTTTTTAGAAACTGTACTAGAAAGTGTTATTAAATTTATTATTATTACAAATTCAAAATTTTCCGTTGTCCTTAGGACTAAAAGCTAAACATAATTTTTTTCTCATTCTGTACGTTTGTACAACCCTATGGTTGTTGCAGCGATCCTGGTCATGGCACCAAATTGTAACATCACTTTCATGTACTGCAAAGGGAAAATAACTTAGAAAGATAACTCATAAATCATAAAACAGAATTTCTTGTTCTATGTATGTATGATAATTTGGTAAAATACCTCCTCCACCTCACAGCCCACGATTCGCAAACCAGGAGTAGACATAGTGATCATGTCGAAGCAAAGGCTGGGACGAAAATCCGCAACCTCAATAGGAGCTAAGGTCTTAAGTTGCTCCAATGAAAGTTGAGAAATAACAGGCGCTTTATATACGTATGCATCTTCTGTATATCCACAAAATTTTGCATAAAACGACATGCTCGACATCCGTACAACAAGATTGTAAAGCCCTACAAACTTTTATAGATAGAAAGATAAAACATATATTCAGTGCCAACAAATACAACAGAGAAGAAAAACATTCTTACTTTGACGAACTTGTTAAAGTTCACTCGACTTTATATTTGAATATAGTGCAATTGTGGTGTATAAAGTATGTTAATTTGATGTTTGGTATTTTTATAAATTTTTATTCAATTCTCGTCTTACAGACAACAATCAGAAAACAAATCTGTCTCTACTTTTGGATATCCAGCAAGATAGAACGTGTATTTAGTGCAAGTTTGCGTGGCGTAGCGAAATCATACAAGAAACATAAACAAATTAACGTGAAAAATACACTAATGATAGGCCAAACCTATTTACTAGAATTGAATCTCTTCGTGAAATTAGTATAAAAATCCTACAGCCAAGCAAACTTTTTTGTTGTTGTACATTTATGTTTTTATTTATTTGGAAACATTTTAGTTAATATAAATTGAAAATAAAGACAGAGAATAAATGTAATTCCCCTAAAAGAGAGGAGAGTTGTGAGTATTGAACAACACACCCGAAGGTATCTTGTCACACAAGTTTATTAATTTGTTTGACTGAAACCTTAGAATAACCGAATTATAACCCTATTTGTGATGCATGCAGGTGCAACATTGAATGTAGAAAGATTTTTATTTTATCGTTGATTTTTGTTTTGAGAATGAGAATGATTGGATATATGTTTTTATTTTTTTAAGTTTATGGGTTGTATATGGTTGTCTAACTTGTAACAACATTCTTCATTGGCATTAAACTTATTCCTCTGTGTCAAAAATAGTTTTCCAAATTTATATTTTAGGCCTTATTTAGTTTCTGTAAAAAATAGTTTTTTCTTTGACCTCATCTGTCATCTGGTTTTTAAAAATCTCATGAATTAGTACTTCTTTCATCGGTTTACCACTATTTCATTATTGACTTCTTTCATTTTTATTTTTTTCTTCTCTGTCAGAATACATTTATCATAAACATACAAACAAGGCAACCATGTAACATCCGTAGACAAATAAAAAATTTCTCAACGGTCATTCGATGAACTTTGGATGTTGTACCACCGTTTAAAAAAAACGGCAAAAATGTTTTGGGTACCAAAAAATTGCAAAATTTGTTTTAAAAATCCCGATGGATGTAAAAAAACACATTGGCCATTTAAAGCGTAATTAATGTACGTCAAATTGTAGATTACACCGAAAACTACTGGACACCAAAAAGGGTAAATGGGCCCCAAATTTTGTGATTAGTTGCCTATTTTATAAACAGCATTTTTCAAACTGGAATTATTTTTCGCTGTTGTAATAATTTCTTTGGTTTCAATATGTTATAAGAAATCAAGTACAAAATATTTTACTGAGTGTATGTAATATCTTCTTGTGTAGTCATCACATACTATACAAATTCCTTTTTTTAATGAATTATCTACTGCTAGAAACTTAATGTATCTTACTTGGTCTAACATCAGAAGATCTTAGGTACTACTCTATTCTCTTTTATTACAATTATACCAGTGGTTTCAGCCTATTCTCCCTTCTTGGTGCCCGATTAAACTGTTTGTTCATTGTTGCTATTGCGAATTTGGCGAACATATCGATTATTTTGGTACTCATTCAATATGATGCCGTTATATTTTTTTTTATATCATACTGACTTCTTATTCTTTTTCCAGCTGGCAAAGTATATGTGCCGAGTTTGTGGGAGGGGCGACGTTGAAGAACAGATGTTGCTCTGTGATGGGTGTGACGATTCGTACCATACTTTCTGCTTGGTACCGCCGTTGGCTGATGTGCCTAAGGGAGATTGGAGGTGCCCAGTGTGTTTGGCTGAAGAGGTAAGTTG
This sequence comes from Athrips mouffetella, assembly GCA_947532105.1. Classification (NCBI taxonomy): domain Eukaryota; kingdom Metazoa; phylum Arthropoda; class Insecta; order Lepidoptera; family Gelechiidae; genus Athrips; species Athrips mouffetella. The sequence goes on along the minus strand of OX383981.1, from coordinate 13,162,838 downwards.
TAAAGAATATTAGTCTGATTTAAACTTAAAAATCACAACATTTTACGGCCACAGGATAGATTCGAATTCCATCCATTCAATGCTGTAATCAACTAGGCCAGTGGTCCAATTTCTGGAGATTTATAAACAACTAAATTATCTTAAAATGACAAATCTGATCTCAACTCAAAACCCGACAGCTTGGACTCTTTTTGTTTGGACGTCCACAAATATTTTTCGTGATTCGTGCAGGTGTCGAAGCCAGCAGAGGCGTTCGGTTTCGAGCAAGCATCGCGAGAGTACACACTGCAACAGTTTGGAGAAATGGCCGACCAATTCAAGTCTGATTACTTTAACATGCCTGTGCACGTAAGTATTGGGGAGTCTATTATGTATAGTAATCCTATCTATTAAACGTTATGTATTTGTAATCAGTTACGTCATTAAGAAATTTTAATATCCAACAATGAATAAACTATTTTGAGTTTGAGATGTCATATAAAATGTGCACATGTATTTTCTGTAAACAGATGGTGCCAACATCGACGGTTGAGAAGGAGTTTTGGCGGGTAGTGTCGTCCATAGATGAAGACGTTACCGTGGAGTATGGAGCGGACTTGCATTCCATGGACCATGGTTCAGGTGCGTTATCTTAATTAGTATGCCGTCATTAAGCTCTAATAGTCCAGTCGCTTAACGTCTTATATCGCCAAATTCACCAAATTGCACCAATTTTTTTTCAGGTACTAGTTAGGTACATAGCTCTCAATTTTTGATAGGAGCCAATTCTTGAATTTTCTATGGAAACTTTTTGAAATTCAGGAATTGGCTCCTATCAAAAATTGAGAGCTATACCTAACTAGTACCTGGAATTTTTTTTGTGAAATTGTAAGGCGTGTCTACGTGAAACAGCTAATCGACCGCACTATAACTGCCGTACTCCGAGACGTCACGTCACTTAAAGCTAATAAACCCTATATTTATTTCTCATACAGGTTTTCCAACAAAGTCAAGCGCCCACCTGTACCCGGGCGAGCAACAGTACGCGGAGTCTAGTTGGAATCTGAACAACCTGCCCGTTTTGGAAGGCTCTGTGTTGGGACACATCAACGCTGATATTTCCGGGATGAAGGTAAGATAGCCTTAAAATCTTTAGACCTCCACAACGATCAGGCCGTTGGCTTCCAGCAGCAAAATCCCACTGGGTTAAATTGGGTAAAACCCACCTGAAAAACCCGCGGGTTTTTAACGAGTTGGGATTTTCAGAAAAAGAACATGTTTTTTTACAAAGCTGTGAATTGTAAAGTGTGTTTTTTAGAGGTATGATGACACATGCCATGAATCGTCCACTGCTGGACAGGAAGCTCCCTCCGGAACTCCAGTAAAAAACGGGTGGTACTTCCCAAAGATTTCGGACCTCCTTGCTTCGCTCGGAATAGATACCTTGCTAATTTATTTTAGTAGGGGATGACATCTGCCAACACGTCACAACCCTATCATCGATGATCCATAGAAAAAATTCAAAATTACCTGTCAAATCCATAGAAAAACGCCTACTCCACCTAGTGACGAATTATTTCTTTAATCCTCCTTCTAAGTACCTTTATTTTTCTGTGGGTACTTCCCTTCCCTTCCCTTAATGATGTTAGTTACATTTATATCGCTTCACAAACAAAGCGGCATGTGGGGAAAAAGATGCGACAATAAAAACTTATGCGCTCTTTTAAATAAGTTGATGTGTACAGGCTTGATAGAATAAACATAAGTCAATATTTATTTTTTATTTATATAATAGGTCTTTACCTTTACCTATGAAATTGCCGAAATTTTCTTACAGATTAATGAGATCATAATTCCTATAATTCTAATGCTATTTTTTCCATTTTCTTACATTTGAAAGCTGACTTCGAGGTTATAAATAAATAAATAAATAAAAATCTTTATTACCTCTACAAACTTCTACAAACAGAAAGTTGTAGAGGCTGGAGCCTAAACTAGGATACCCTGTGTTTTAGGTCTCCAGGCCTCCACCTCCAGAAAAGTATACAAAATTTCAAGGTAACAAAGCAAACATTGTTTTAGCCTTAAGGGCGTTAATTATGAAAATTTATAATAAAAAATAAGTGGAGATAGGAACACCTTGCATTGTATTCTGCATGACATTCAATAAGTATTCTGTAAAGAATCTACATTGAATAAAATTATCTGAATCTGAATCTGAACCTGAAAGTGATCTCCAAGGAGTATGAGTGAGTGAATCTGAGTAAGCGTGAGTGAGAGGTAGTGTAAATGTGTGTTGTGTGAGTGTGTGTGTGTTGAGAAGTGCAGTAGAAAACAATAGTACATAGATTTATTAATTACTACTAAAGATTGCCACTAATGTAGTTGTGTTATCAATTTACGCATAAAATTAAGTTTTTATTTTTAGTTTGATATATAAAATTAAAGGTTGTTCGTCTTAAATGTCGTCCGATTTCATCATTAGATTTGTTATATTTTTTCACAGATATTATTTTTCGAACATTAAATTTAAGCTTCTGTTAGCTTAATATCTTTCTTTAAAAAAAATTTAGAAAAATTGGATTTATAATTTCTGAGAAAAATGCAAAAATGTTAGTACTGAAAATTGAGTTTACCTAAAATTTGCCATACAAAACGTCAATTTCATAGGTGAAGACCTATTATGTAACCAACATAGCTCTAGGAGTAAGTATATGTTTGACATATACTTACTCCTAGAGCTATGTTGCTTACATATACAGGGTGAAGTTGAATTGGCATAGCTCCCGAAGCCCAGTGATTCTACTCATGAAAACAAGCAACTTCCCGAAAAAAAAAATTTTTCACTCGTAAAATTTTTTTCGCCTCCATAGTAAAGTGGTCACGTGATCGACACATTTTGTATGGGAAGGTGAAAATTTTTTTCTTTGGGAAAGTTGCTTGTTTTCATGAGTAGAATCGCTGGGCTTCGCGAGCGAAACCAATACAAATTCACGCTGTATAAATTATACACCTTCATTGTAATCTATCCTTAGTTTAGTTCTTTTCTTATGATTTTTTTTTCATAAAGGTAGAACAAACTGCCTCGGAGTGCTTCGTATTTATTTCCAGTAAAGTACTTGCTTGTACCCGACTCGGATGGGCAGCGTTCGGGAAGCTCCGCAATATCTTCACGTCCGAAATACCGCAGTATCACAAGACGAAAGTCTTTGACCAGTGTGTGTTGCCAGTGATGACATATGGCACCGAGACGTGGCCGCTCACGATGGGCCTTATCAGAAAGCTCAAAGTCACCCAAAAGGCTATGGAAAGGGCTATGCTCGGAGTCTCTCTGCGCGATCGAATCAGAAATGAGGAGATCCGCAAAAGAACTAAAGTAACTGACATAGCCCTGAAAATCGCTAAACTGAAGTGGCAGTGGGCAGGGAACATCGCAAGAAGAACCGATGGCCGATGGAGCGTGAGGGTTCTGGAGTGGCGACCACGTACCGGAAGACCAAGCGTTGGCAGGCCCCCCACAAGGTGGACCGACGAGCTGGTGGCGGTCGCGGGAAGCCGCTGGATGCGAGCAGCGTAGGACCGCAAGTCATGGAGATCTTTAGGGGAGGCCTATGTCCAGCAGTGGACGTCTTTCGGCTGATATGATGATGATGACTTGCTTGTACGGTCGAACAAACTGTTTTTTTTATTATTATCGTCAATGGGCTTACTCTTGACTTCGATCTAGTCTTGAAGACAGAGATGAGGTCGACGATGGAACGAGCTTGCCCAGAAGAAGCCTATTCACTTGCGACTTGAATAGATTCGGGTTATAAGAACTCGGGAACACAGACGAAGGCAGAGAATTCCACTCTTTTGCATTGCGCATTATAAAAGATGTTTCAAAGCGCTTTGTGCGAATGTGCGTAATATCAACCAAGTATGGGTGATATCCTGCGGTGCGTCTGGACTCCCGATGGTAGATTCGTAACCCTATTTGACAAGAATTCGTTTGAAACTGTCACAATAATAAGGTTTTCTTGTTTGTCATTTCGAATGCATGATTAAGCAAAATTCAACCTATTTGTATTTGATGTATGCACGAAAATAAGCATGAATAGCAGAGTTCAGCTGGTGTTTTAAAAACTGCTCATTTTGTAAGACTCGTCAATGCCGATATTCAAGAATGTCAATGGAAAACAACTATTCCTGTATAAGACCCCAAACTACTGCTAAATCCATAACAAGGAAGAATTTTTGCGTGCAAAGTGTGCTTACAAGTCTTTCCTCTCTGCCAACCGGGTATTGCCCGTGGTACACCCGCGGGGTTCACCTAGGTGTTCCACGGGAGATTTTTAGTTTCCGTGGTCCACCTGTCTGTACTTAGGATTATAATCACAGAATCGATCCAAACCCAACACACAAAAAAATGGGAGTTTCCTCGTGTCCGTACTACGTTGGTACTACGTATTAAAAGCATGCTGTGTCAGTGTTTACGGTCAGTTTTATTTTTAAGTAGGTAACTACGCATGTGTAAAAATAAAAGTATAATTGTGAACGGAATGTGTGCTTGTGGTGTGTGGATTGCGTTTCTGGAACTATTAAATTCAGATGAATTAAGATTACGTCGTAGAAGAATGAGTGCATCTTTGTGAAGGCTTGCTTGTACAGTCAAGAGCAGGTCAAGCTATTCATTCGCAGCGTGACTTTAGCTCCTATAGCTAATTTAATTTTTATTTTGACAGCTGGCATCCGAAATGTAGATCTCATCGAGACCTATCATTTGTCTCGGCATACAAGTAGTCTGGGGTCAGTAGTTTTCAAGTTATAGCGATTTTTAGTTTGACAGCTGTCATCCGAAATGTAGATCTCATCGAGACCTATCATTCGTTTCAGCACACGAGTAGTCTAGGGTCAGTAGTTTTCGAGTTATAGGGATTTTTAGTTTGACAGCTGTCATTCGAAATGTAGATCTCGATGAGATCTATTATTTTTCCCAGCACAAGAGTAGTCTAGGGTAGTTTTCGAATTATAGTAATTATAAATTTGACAGCTGTCAACCAAAATGAAGATCGCGACGAGATCTATCATTAACAAAAAAAATAGACCTCGATTTTTAATAAATTAAAACATTGTCAATGTTGTAACGAACATCCAAACATAATAATAGGTCTTTACCTATGAAATTGCCGAAATTTTCTTAGAAATTAATGAGATCATAATTCCTATAATTCTAATGCAATTTTTTTCATTTGTCTTATATTTGAAAGTTGACTTTAAGGTTATCAATTTACGCATAAAATAAAGTTTTTATTTTTAGTTTGATATATAAAGTTAAAGGTTCGAAAATTGTTCGTGTTAAATGTGGTCCGATTTCATCATTAGATTTGTTATATTTTTTTACAGATAATATTTTTCGAGAATTAAGTTTAAGCTTCTGTTAGCTTAATGTCTTCCCAATAATGCTTAAAAAAAATTAAAATATTGGATTTATAATTCCTAAGAAAAATGCAAAAATGTTAGTACTGAAAATTGAGTTTACCTAAAATTCGCCATACAAAACGGCAATTTCATAGGTAAAGACCTATTATTTGTTAGATAACACAGATATTACATTTTAGAACAAACAAGAAATCACTTAGTGCGGTCCTGTGTCAAAGATTTTTGTCACGTGGACCACGGGCGATAGTTTTGAATTAATTTTATTTCAAAAGTGATCAGGTGTTCCACGGGAGAAAAAAATCTCGCGGGTGTACCACGGGCAATGCCTGTCTGCCAACCCCTGTGCCTCTATGGTGCGCGACAGCTGAGGCGCGCCATACATTTTGCCCGCACTTCTGCTGCTGTTTGGTGCGTGCGATATTGTCCAAATCATTATTACATCTCATGAAAACCTGCTGGACGCAGCAGAAATGCTTGGTATATTTGGAGGGGATGTACTACAGTCACTTCGCTTTTATTAGTTGGGTTGCGGTTGGCACAATAGACTGCGGTGGTTGGTGACCGCAGCTACGGCGTAGAAGGCAGGCTCACTCCCAACCACGCCAACTATTTTTGTGAAAACGGAATCTTAAGTTTAAGGGGCTGATAAAACCTAAATACCTACACTTCACTTGAGCAGGTTTTTAACGAAAAATTATGAATATATGGCAGTAAAAAGAAAAATTAAGCATCTTTACAAGAATATGGCCGACTCCGAAACCAATCAAATATATTTTGTACGCCATAAAAAATCCAAAGTTACCTCTGCTTTTTGCTTTTAAACCGTTTTTCTTAAGTACCCATTAATCTATGATTCGAAAACTTTTACACATTACATTATTCAATATAAAGGGTGTAACGAAAACTTAAAGGGCGTGCTCAGTCAACGAAACTGAACAACTTTCCCAAAGAAACATATGTTGGGAAACGAAAAAATTTTTTGACCTCTTCATAAAAACCGTTCGACGAGTGTAGGCAATTTGTATGGAGATGTCAAATTTTTTTTCATTTCCCAACATATGTTTCTTTGGGAAGGTTGTTCAGTTTCGTTGACTGAGCACACCCTTTCAGTTTTCGGTACACCGTCCCTTACACCTTGTATTATGTATACATAATATAGCTGTTTTATAATAAAAAAAAATGCAAAAATGACCGAAAAACGTAAAACAGCGCGAATCCGCTCCGTTCTAGCACGCGCCTTCTGCCCTTTGTTAGAAAGGGAGGTAATTCAGCTCTTACCCCTTTATTATTATATTTTTATGTAAAAAGATAGCAAGCGAACCTGAGGGCCACCTGATGTTAAGTGGTCACCATCGCCTATAGCGCCCACTGCCTTATTAGTAGCATAATTGTCACTAACAATACAGCAAAGCGTGTTGCCCACCCTGAGAACTAAGATGGTGTGTCTCATGTGCCAGTAATTTCCCTGGCTCCCGTGCCCTTCAAACTGAAACACTGCTGCTTCACGGCAGAATAAAGCTGTAGTGTGCGGCTTGCCTCTCCTACCTTAGTATGTAAGTATTAGCAATATCGTACATACATACATACATAACATCACGCCTCTTTCCCGTTGGGGTAGGCAGAGACCAGAATATCGTCCTTGGTATTAGTCATTAAACCTGCATCATAGGCTCCGCGCACACCAAGCGGCAGAGCAGACGAGAGCAGTTTTTGATAACATTGCAAAATGGACTTTATATTCATATGAATAAAATTGAAAATTGCCTGAGAGGCACTAAAACTGCTCGCGCGCAGCCGCGCGGCAGTAGGCAGGCGCTTTGTCGTAGTGTTGCCATCTTAGTTAATTTTGGGCTAGATTTAACCTTTTTTACTGTAGTTGGATCTCGTTTGTCACAGAGTAGGTACAATCAGGAGCACGTCGATCTTAACACATTGGACTTTGTACCATATTTACTTGACGTAGGTTAGGTTGATACTAGAGAAACGCTGCAAGTGTTAAGCTTGACGTGCTTCGTCACTCGTTCCTCAACCGATATACTTGAACGATAGTTAGTATTTCTTTTATGAATATGAGGTCGTAATAAGTTTACTAACATTTCAAATTTTTCGTAGTCCATTTTATAATAATCGTAAAACAAACTTCCTCGCGATGGTAAAAAATTGCATAAAGTATGAAATTCACCAAAAATGCTTCTCTCTTGCCAGGTTTCCTCCATCCATATTGACCTCCTATTTTTATTGTTATGTGATAATTTATTTTTATGCCGCTCCACCTCTTCCTCTTCCGCCAATAGTGCTATTATTACAATATCCCAATCTACCATATTTACGCAAAAACGTCTCACCTAGTTGAATGTTCACAACAAACTGACAACACGGCATGGTAACCCCGAGAGCAGTCATCGTCATGCTCGCGCATGCTCGAGCATGCTCGAGCATGCTCGAGCATGCGCGAGCATTTTGCCGGTCGGTCTGCGCGGGCCCATACGCAACACACGTGTTTCTTATTTAACGCTTTCCCGGGGGGACGATCCATGGCGACCCTGCCAGGATTCGAACCTGGAATCTTCTGATATTTTTGCGGTGCGGGACCCGGGAGAGTGTTAAATAAGAAACACGTGTGTTGCGTATGATGCAGGTTTAATGACTAATACTTATATACTTATATATTGAGGCTAGCCGCACACTACAAAGCAAGGGGGTGGTACTTCCCTAAACAGATTTTGTACAAAAGCCCAACCACTTTCAAAATATATAAAAAACTCACGGATATTGAAAGATATTTCATTTTGAATTCTTAATATTTTGTGGGTTTCCTACTGTGTATACTCGTAAAAGTGGTTCGGTGTGTATCCGCAGGTGCCGTGGCTGTACGTGGGTATGTGTTTCGCGACCTTCTGCTGGCACAACGAGGACCACTGGAGTTACTCCATCAACTACTTGCACTGGGGAGAGCCAAAGACTTGGTGAGTGTTGGACTTGATCCGCATATCGTCCGTCTCTCTGTTTGCTGTTGTTTTTATGTTTTCCTGGTATGGAAGAAGGCCGTTTAGACTTATAATGACCACTTGAAGGTCCACTTTCCATAAGGTTCATTACCTATAAGGTCCACTTTCCAAAATGTCCATATTCCAAAATTTCTACTTTCCAAAATGTCTAGAATAACCAAATTGTCAACTCGGGTTGCAGCTAAGTGCATTTTGCTTCACTGCACACTTATAATCCTCAGAATTTAAGTAGATTCGAGTTATTTGAACTGGGTAATTCAGACACTCATACTTTTATTTATAAAAAAATCTACTTACAGACAAAATTATTTTGATTAGTATGAAAAACTGTGTCTGTCATTGTAATCAAACTTTACTTTATTATTTAACAAAGGAAGAATGTACACAATACACACTATACAACAAAAGCCTGAATAAAGAGACACCTATAAACATCACTAGTGTTCAGTAGCAGCCCCAATGGACCAAAGTCTGTGCCAGGACTGTTACATCTTATATATTGAACCATTTGAGAGCGGTGTCATCTACATTATCGGTTGTACAGTTGTTATTATTTTAATTAGATTATAATAATAATATTACTTTAAAAAAAAAATTACAACCTAAAAACTACTTCGACTCTGTCTTTAAATATTAACAATAACGTTTTATGGTTCAGGTACGGCGTCCCGGGTTCGAAGGCCGAGCAGTTCGAAGCGGCGATGAAGGCTGAAGCTCCCGAGCTGTTCCACCTTCAGCCGGACCTGCTGCATCAGCTGGTCACCATCATGAACCCCAACATCCTCATGAAGGCGGGAGTACCCGTCTACAGGTATCTTATCTACAGCTGGACTTATGGCCTTTGACTAGACTTCTGGCTCTTGACTAACTGGTCTTCTGGCCTCTGACTGACTGTTCTTCTGGCCTCTGACTGACTGTTTTTATGGCCTTTGAATGACTGAACTTCTGGCCTCTGTCTGACTGGACTTCTTGCCTCTGACGGTCTGTTCTTCTGGGCTCCGACTGACTGTTTTTCTGGCCTTTGACTGACTGGACGTCTGGCCTGTGACGGACAGAATTTCTCGCCTCTGACTGACTGGACTTCTGGCCTCTGACTGACTGTTCTTCTGGCTTCTGACTGTTTCTCTGGCCTCTGACTGACTGACTGGTCAGTCTACTGATTATTGCTTGACCAGCGCAATCTAACACGTTTTGTTTCTTCCAGATTGGACCAGCATGCGGGCGAGTTCGTGATAACGTTCCCGCGTGCGTACCATGCGGGCTTCAACCAGGGCTACAACTTTGCTGAGGCCGTCAACTTCACGCCCGCTGACTGGGTAAGTTTACCTATGTAAATAACTAGCTGGTGCCCGCGACTTCGTCTGCGCAGGATAAATTGTAGCCTATGTGTTATTCTCTTGTATAAGCTATATTATTGTAAAGTTTAAAATCCATTCAGTAGTTTTTACGTGAAAGAGTAACAAACATCCATCCATCCATACTTACAAACATTCGTGTTTATAATATTAGTAGGATAACACCATGGACAAATAATGACAAAGAACTTACAATCTTCTACTAAAAATCGTAACTCGTAAAACTCACTGAAAGTTGAAACTAGATGGCACTGACAAAAAAATTGGGAATTTAAAAATGAATAGAAGTACCTATGTACAAATTAATTGATTCTGGAATTCACAATTAAATTAAAATCGACAAAATAAGTTCAAATGGAGAAAATTCTAAAATTCAAGAAGCGGAAATGTTGCCACCAGAATCAAATGAAAAGATTTTCAAATAAAATGTTCTAAGCCTTACTAGGTAAATAGGTAGTTTAAGTTTTTAATGGTTACTAGAAAAGTACTAAACAAGCCTTGGCCGCAACTAGTTAGGTATTGATGGATTGTCACGTTCGACCATTAATACTAGTTTTATCAGCCGCTGCAGTATTGTACTATTTCGTAACACACGTATTATGTTACAGCTGAAAATGGGCCGCGAATGCATCTCGCACTACTCTACCCTTCGCCGCTACTGCGTGTTCTCTCACGACGAGTTGGTTTGCAAGATGGCGCTCGAAGCAGACGCTCTAAGTCTCACCGTGGCCCTCGCGGCTTATAGAGACATGCGGACCATGCTACATGATGAAAGGAAGCTGAGGAAGGGACTCTTGGACTGGGTGAGTAGATAGTACAAAAGTTTAGTCTACAAGATGGAACTCTAAGCAGACGCTCTAAGTCTCACTGTGGCCCTCGCGGCTTATAGACATGTCGTGGCCAGATCGTTAGAAATGATCACTTCATGATGTGGCTGAACTTCTCATGACCACTTCATGAAAGGTCATGACCACTTCATGAAAGGTTCGGTTATGTTAGGTTGCATTTCATGAAAAAACCAACATGAAAGTGGCCACATCATGAAATAGCCAATACCACGATCTGGCCACGACAGACACATGCGGACCATGCTACTTGATGAACGGAAGCTGAGGAAGGGACTCTTGGACTGGGTGAGTAGATAGCACAAGAGTTTAGTCTACAAAATGGAACTCTAAGCAGACGCTCTAAGTCTTACCTTGGCCCTCGCGGCTTATAGAGACATGCGGACCATGCTACATGATGAACGGAAGCTGAGGAAGGGACTCTTGGACTGGGTGAGTAGATACTCGTAGTACTGGAGTTAGTTTACAAGATGGCGCTCTAAGTCTCACTGTGGCCCTAGCGGCTTATAGAGACATGCGGACCATGCTTCATGATGAACGGAAGCTGAGGAAGGGTCTCTTAGACTGGGTGAGTAGATAGTATAAGAGTTTAGTCTACAAGATGGAACTCTAATCAGACGCTCTAAGTCTCACTGTGGTCTTCGCGGTTTATAGAAAATTTAGGCAGAGACTCTTAGACAAGGTAAGTATCATTAATTTACTTTACATCTCTCATATTCGGTAAGTAGGTCCTTATTACCCCCAAATGGGGCTTGTAGGTGACCAATTAGCGCTCTAGGGTGGGTAATAATGTAGCTAGAAATGCCCTAGGGCGCTAAGTAATTGAGGTTTGAAAGAGTGAATTGTTTTTTTTAATTACTTACCGTCCTAGGGCTTTTCTAGCTACATTATTTTCCCTAGAGCGCTAATTGGTCACCTACAATTTGGTGGTAATAAGGACCTACTTACCTCACAATCGAGATGTAAAGCAGAGTAGTTAGCTCGGGTGTAAGCATCAATTGCACCCTCGAACTATAGGCGCCCTCGCTGCGCTCGTGCGCCTGAATATCTCGGGCTGCAATTGATGCCGTACAGCCCTTGGCTACTAATCTACTATTAACAACTGACAGCTACTTTTGTGTTCCAAGTTAAAACGCCGCCAGTTAGTGTCCCGTGAACTAATTTTGACGCATACAGTGCTTGCCTTATAGAGACTTGTGGAAATTGAGAAAAGGACTAGGACTGGGTGAATAGATAAACAACTCATAAAAGAATCACCCTGCATAAAACAGTTCTTAGAATCCTAATCCCCAAGGTACCCAATTATAGAAAAGTATACATTGACTTTAAGACTTACTAATCTTGTAAATTTATTGTCAATAGGGTGTAACAAAAGCGGAACGAGAGGCGTTTGAGCTGCTCCCGGACGACGAGCGGCAGTGCCAGCTGTGCAAGACCACGTGCTTCCTGTCCAGTGTGACGTGCGGGTGCACGCGCCACGTGGCCTGCCTGCGCCACTACGCGCAGCTCTGCGAGTGCCCGCCGCCCGCGCACATGCTGAGGTGAGTACACACCATTCGTACATTCATACAGGCTCAACGGAAGCGGAGCGAGAGGCGTTCGACATTGTCCCGGATGACTAATGCCAATGCTGAGGTGAGGGCAACAATCGTATATAGAGGGCACCAGTCATGCATTGATACAGGTTGAACGGAGCGGAGCGAGAGGCGTCTGAACTTGTCCCGGATGACTAACGCCAGTGCTGAGGTGAGGGCAACAACTAGTCATACATTGATACACGTTCAACAGAAGCGGAGCGAGCGGCGTTCGAACTTGTCCCGGATGACTAACGCCAATGCTGAGGGGAAAGCAACAACCACTAACAGAGGGCCCAGTCGTACATTGATACAGGTTCAATAGAAGCGGAACGAGAGGCGTTCGAACTTGTCCCGGATGACTAACGCCAATGCTGAGGGGAAGGCAACAACCACTAACAGAGGGCACCAGTCGTACATTGATACAGGTTCAAGAGAAGCGGAGCGAGCGGCGTTCGAACTTGTCCCGGATGACTAACGCCAATGCTGAGGGGAAGGCAACAACCACTAACAGAGGGCACCAGTCGTACATTGATACAGGTTCAAGAGAAGCGGAGCGAGCGGCGTTCGAACTTGTCCCGTATGACTAACGCCAATGCTGAGGGGAAGGCAACAACCACTAACAGAGGGCACCAGTCGTACATTGATACAGGTTCAAGAGAAGCGGAGCGAGCGGCGTTCGAACTTGTCCCGGATGACTAACGCCAATGCTGAGGGGAAGGCAACAACCACTAACAGAGGGCACCAGTCGTACATTGATACAGGTTCAAGAGAAGCGGAGCGAGCGGCGTTCGAACTTGTCCCGGATGACTAACGCCAATGCTGAGGGGAAAGCAACAACCACTAACAGAGGGCCCAGTCGTACATTGATACAGGTTCAATAGAAGCGGAACGAGAGGCGTTCGAACTTGTCCCGGATGACTAACGCCAATGCTGAGGGGAAGGCAACAACCACTAACAGAGGGCACCAGTCGTACATTGATACAGGTTCAAGAGAAGCGGAGCGAGAAGCGTTCGAACTTGTCCCGAATGACTAATGCCAATGCTGAGGTGAGGACAACAATCGTATATAGAGGGCACCAGTCATGCATTGATACAGGTTAGACAGAAAAGAACGCGAATGCCAGCTGAGTAAAACCTTGCTTCTGCACCTGGCTTACTCGCAACTGTTATTCTGCTTTTCAATAAAGAGTTGAATTATATTTATTTAGTTTCTAATCTGTGTCATCAAAAAAAAAAAAAAAATTTACTCTCACATGTCTGTTTTCTTATTTATAGGGTGGAAGTTATAACAATGGATCATTAATTTTAAATAAGTACAATACAATGTGAGAGCCTGGTGTCTGTACTAGGAAAAACCTGTATGACAAATCACCAGGCCCTTGCCCCTCTCAGTAAAAAACAATGATCAAAACTGTTGAGTGACATACTAAAACACAAACATGGCATTTTAACAATATTTTACAATGGAATAGCAGAAAATAAAGCAAGACGTACATTGCACAAGAGTGTGTGTGTGAGGTATGGGTGTGTTTGTGTGGGTGTGTGTATATGTGTGTTTGATGGAAAAGTTTGTGTACGAGTTAAAGTTGTTGTGTGAGACTGGTGAGTGTGAATTAAGTAGGTAAGGGTTTTGAGTGTATATGCTTGGCTGTGGATACAATATATGTACATAGCAAGACTTTCTTCAAAAGATTCGGGTCTTTTGTCAAGATCTAGGATATAAAATCTTTTTAATCGACATTTTGTTTAAATTTATATTCAAATCACAAGCCCATTCTATTTTTGTTTATTTTGAAAAAGCAATACCCTTCAGACTTACAACATATAATAGCATGTTTTTTAACTTACAGATACCGCTACACCCTTGACGAGCTGCCAACTATGTTAGAAAAGCTGAAGCGGAAGTCGGATTTGTTCCGAGAGTGGGCGGAGGCTGTACAGAACGCCCTAGATCCGGACACGCCCAAAACCTGCGACCTGGACGGACTGAGGGCCCATCTTAAACGGGCTCATGACCTCAAGGTAGGTATACTCATACTCAAGGTCAGGGTCATATTCGATCAAGGTCATACTAGCTGAATCTCAAGTCAGACTTGTTCCGAGAGTGGGCGGAAGCTGTACAGAACGCCTTAGATCCGGACACGCCCAAAACTTGCGACCTGGACGGACTGAGGGCCCATCTTAAATGTGCTCATGACCTCAAGGTCAGTATACTCATGGTCAAGGTCATTATCGTTCAAGTTCAAATTTAGCACGTTTACAAAAATTTTCTTTAAATGTTTTCTCTTTATCAATAAATAGTCAGCAATATATTATACAAATAGCGGCAGAGCTGAAGTAGGGCTGGGTGGGTCAACTCACATCTGTCAAACTCACTTTGATAGATGGCCAAAAGTCACTAATGACTAGGTAGGCTAAAAAAACGTTGGCGTGTCGTGATTAACTGAAGGCTTTAGCACACAACAGAGAGGCCTTTGCCCAGCTGTGGGACAGTGACAAAAAGAGAAAAACAGAGATTTACCTAAAGAAAGCATTGCGCAACTGACGGCCAAGCTCAAGGTTTTGTGGCTTGTTAAGTTTAAAGTAAGTCACACACTGTCATTTTGTTCAAAATTGATCTGACATTTGCCAGGATAAAAAAGCACTTTCATACAAAATTACCATCTCTAATTAATTTACGAATTTTTTATACTTTTGAGGGCGATTCGACATACGTTTTTCAAAGAATCATAAGTAATCAAATATTTCAATATTCCAACAGATGCACAAAACCGAGCTAGTTCGAGCCCTAGAAACAGCCATCGAGGACGCCGAGAAATGCGCGTCGGTGATCCAACAACTCGACCTGAATAAGATGCGCACGAGGACGCGCCACCACGACCCCAAGTACCGGCTCACCATACACGAGCTGACGCTGTTCGCTGCTGAAATCGACGGCTTGGCTTGCGTACTGCCTGAAGGTAAAATCCTTAAAAAAAAATATACTACTTCACCAATATTGCTACTAAAATCACGTTTTAATGAGCCGGTTTTTAAAAAATAAAAACTAGTTTTAATTTTCTTGATAGCGTTGTTGTAGGAAAATTTAACTGTCAACTTATTTTTTCCTATGTGTTGTATAAGTAAATGTAAGTGTTGCCTAAGGAGGTTTATTTACTTCACGCTTCATCTATGACAGTTTATTTTAAGTTCTTTAGCAACTCTCTTCAGCGCCGTCTATCGACACCTTTGAATACTCGTTGACGCTTAGCTGCGAAACCGACTCATTTGCCATTAAAACGTGAATACAAGAGTACATACTACTTTATTGAGATTGCTACAAACGTCACGTTTTAATTTGCTATTAAAGCCCATTTTAGTTTAGTCACTCACATTTAAAATAGCAGCATTATGTTTTCTTTCATCTTCACTAATCATCACTGTATCTAAAGATAGATCGCCGAGCGAAAGGTTCGAGCTTGGATGTCGCCTTATAAAACATTTTTTTTTCTTTCGTATTTTGCTCTTTGCAAAGATTTTTAAAAATTAAAATGAACAAATTATACATCATTTTCTAATCGTGGTTTCTTATTCATATATTGTAATACTTTGCTTATATTATTTTATATATTTTAGTTATTTATTTAATTATGTTGTTCCCAACAGGATCGGCAGTAAAAGAAGTCCTCCGTCAAACCGCAGAATTCGAAACAAAAGCTGCAGAGTTACTCAACAACGATTTGGAACAGACTGACGCGAGTACGCTTCGGGAATTAGAGGAGGTAAGTATAAAATGGTTGTTTTAAACAACGTCGATTTTTTAAATTTACTCTTTAATTTCAAAATGAAGTATTCTCTTGGCAGGCAATGAAATCTGTGGTTGGTTACACAAATTCCATTTTTGTGGGCGCAGGGTAAAACGCCGAACAAAAACTCGTTTTTTATCCCAAGTGTCTTTATGAAAGTGGTTCAGATTTATATTCTAGTCATCGTCCTAAAATTTAGCTTAAAGTCAAGTACAAATAATTTATTCCCATACAAAGAAAAAAAGCACAGAGTTAGATAAAGAATCACCAAACAGTCAGACAGACAGTCAGTCAAACAGTGTTCATCATCAGACAATTTTATACGTGCATGTGATGTGACTTTTATTTATGCACGCAAAAAATACAAAAACAATAAAATAAATAATAGCAAAAACTACACAAAAGGTACTGCTTTCATGAGACTTAACCGAAACTTTCTGTTTTCTCAGGTTGTTGAACTAGGTTCTCGCCTTTGCATCGTCCTCCCACAACTGGCCCCGCTGCAGTCTTTACAACAGCAAGTCAAGTTCCTAGAAGAGGTCCGCACTTATAAGGAAGACTGTTCGACCTTGACCCCAGAGGTCATTGATAGGCTGTTAAATGATGCTGTCACCATTGTGCCGCATCATAGAGTTGAAGCGGAAAGAGCGATGCTGTTTAAACTGAAAGGTAAGGACGTATAACATTCAATCTTGACTTCACAAGAATATTCTTCGACCTTGACCTTAAAAGTTCATTACTCGACCTTGACCCCAGAGGTCATGAAGGAAAAAAAAATTACGCTCCTAGATGGAGTAGTAATCATGCCCATTTTGTATCGAAACCTATGCGGCCGCTCAGAGGGGTGGGAGGGTAGGTGGAAGCGGGAGACGGGGTTTGTCTTTTAACTCTATCACACATCTTTGAATACGTTACGTTAGAAAAAATTAGAGACATTTATGTTATGATATGCCCAATTAAAAACAAAATATCAATAAAGTACGATATTTATTTGTCTTTATTTGGCATGTAAAAAACAAGAAACTTCATGGTTGCTGAATTTGAAAATAGTGATGTGATGTATATTTATCGATTATTTACTTACATTTTATCACATGGCTCCTGGACTTATTTATCGAACCTCTCATATACAATGGTGATCAATTTGCAACTTGCAATAATATTGGGAACTACTTACTTATTTTGTCTTTTTGCTTCTCCATACAAATATATCTTTTATTTCCTAGAGTGAGCGAACTACCGAGAGACGCACAGGGATAGACGGCCCACCTGATAGTAGGTGGTCACTGTCGTCTAGGACATCTTGCAACTTAGGGGAGCAGATACGGTGCAGGCCTTTGAGATGTCTGTAGACTTGCCTTTTGAAGGACCCTAAGGGCTCCCTCCCGCACACGACCGAGAATCGGTGGCCGATTATCGCCCAGGACAAGGACGGAAGATTCAGGTGATAACACGTCAGAGCGGGATGCCGACAAAAAATCGGTCACCGATTCTCGGTCGTGTGCGGGAAGCCTAAATTGTTGTGCAAAGGAAACACCTCGAGAGGGAGATCATTCCACACCTTGCACGTGAGCGGTAAAAGCGTTATCCACGTACGTTAGTTCGAGATCAGACGTCCAGGTGGTGAGGATGAAATCTATCACTTATCGGAATTAAATATAAAATTGCAAGGACCACGTCAAATTAAACATAAACAAATTAAAATACATTACAAATTTTTAAACAATATTTTTAATTTATATTTTTAACTATTTAAATTATTGTATAACGTATTTACATTACGTGTAAAATAACTTTTGACCACCTATTTTTCTCGTAAATCACCATTGATATTGACATAATATTTATTACAATGTAAATTATTAACAATAAGAAGTAAAACAATGTTTTGTAGTCTAATTAAAAATGTAATAGAATAACACATGTCATAGTTGATAGTTTTATTTTCTTCCTTTACTCTTCAATTTTGTATTTTAATCTTGTTTCTGACAATGTAGAGCTACCTTCGGAAGCATGTATCGTTGAGTTCTGAGGGGGAAGCACTTGTTCATCAATCTGTAAGAATGAAAATATATTATTTGGATAAAGAGATAATGCTGAAGCTAATATAACACCAATACTTCGTTCAGTATGGTCTGTCTGCCTAACTGTTAAACGAAGCACAAAAATCTTACAGTTCTTAGAATAACTGAAAAACTAGATCAGCAACTATTTGCCATCGTTACGAATAGTCAAATCTAGATATATAAAAGAAGAAACTGATTGACTGAATGAATAAATGAATGGCTGACTGACTAAGAATCAACGCGCAGCCCAAACCACTGGGTCTAGAAACTCTAAATTTGGCACTTAGCTTCCTTGTGAGATCTAGGGCTGACTAAGAAAGAATTTTTTAAAATTCACCTCCTGAAGGGGTGAAACGGGGGTCCAAAATTTGTATGGGGCTAGTTAATAATATTAATAAGACACTGCACAGAATTATAAACGTACATACAGCTGTTTTTGAGATGGGATAGCTGGTAGAGATTATGGATTTCTGAGGATGGAAAAAACTAGTTTTTCATTTACCTTGTGACATAGGTTCTCGGTTGGAATGGCATCTTTATGAAGTCTTTTTCTGCGGGCTTCAGTTAATTCGTAATTACTGTTATTAAAATGAGCTGAGCAGATTCTGCTATATTTGGTTGGTATCCAATTTTGGTCTCTCCCGCATGTTGGCACCCATTGACGTTTTTGCGCCGGATCTTTTAGAAAACTGCGATAAATAAATGAAATAAAATTATAACGACGACTCGATTCTATATTATTTTTCATCGACTACTTCACATCACTAAAAATCAACAACACAATTTTCTACAAAAAATTTGACCACGAAAATTGTAAAAACCAAGCGGTTTACTACTCACCAGAAGAATGTGATACCAGCAAGCTTTGTAGTTTTGCTTGCGGCATGGTTTCGGCACAATTTCACCGCACAATTATTAATGTTTTGTGTTATTTATTTTATTTCTGATATTTTATGACAGAGATGTTGTCCATGTCACATGCCGTGAACGACTATTTGGAAGAAAAGTGTGAATGTGTGTGTGTTACAAAATTGTATCACAGCCGGCACCCATAGTACGTTTTGATTACTACTCCATCTGGGCGCGTAATTTTTTTTTCCTTCATGCCAGAGGTCATTGAGAGATTGCTAAATGATCGTGTCAATATCGTGCCCCATCACAGAGTGGAAGACTAAGTACAGACTGGTTGATTTCGTTGGTAATTCGGCGAAGTACGTAGGATTTAATTCCCCATAAGTTGTCATAGGTGAATTTTCTGGGTATTATTTATCTGTTTACTTATATTGCCTGATGTCTTTGAAATTAATAAATATCCCAAATCAAAGACCATGAATCAAAGTGGGTTCTCAGCTTAAAACTCTTGTCTTGTAAATAGTCTGAAGATGCCATGTCACTTACAAGTTTCACTCTTTCAGCACAAGTCGAAGACTGGGAGGTCCGCGCCAAGGCAGTCCTCATCGACACTTCCAAACCACCCAGAGACCCTCGGGATCTTCCTGACATACAATACACTACACTAGCTGAGTTGGAAGAGCTACTGAAAGAAGGAGGGGACATAGAAGCAGCACTGCCCTCGCACCATACTTTAAATTCTGCGCATTCACACGCAAGGGACTGGCTCGCTAAGGTGAGCATTCACTCCAAAGACTCAACCTCAAACTTTTTTTTTTAGTTGTCAATGGGCTTACTCTTGACCTTAATGAATCTAGTGTTCAGAGATGAGGTCGACGATGGGACGAGCTTGCCCATGGGACGTGGGAATACATAACATCCCGCCTCTTTCCCGTCGGAATAGGCAGAGACCACAGCCCTCCACATGCTACAATCTCGACATACTTCCCTATTTTTATCAACGCTTTTTATACATGTTCGTCGGTTTAGGTTAGTTTTATCGTGGCCTTTATTTAGAACGTCCTGAATTTTGTCCTGGAACGTTCGCCGAGGCCTTCCCCTTCTAACGTTTCCATTCACTCTCGCCTTATTCAATTTTAGTTCAGGTATCCTCTCTACATGACCAAACCATTTTTAGTCACTACATCTTCTTTTACGCCACACTATTTTAATCCTATCACTCAATTCCTCACCAATGATACTCCTCAACGCTCTCATTTCTACAGCATTAATTCTACTGTCATGCTTCTCCTGCCTTACCCAACTTTCTTTCTTTCAACTCCAACTCATTGGTACAAAACTGGTATGAAAAATAAAATAGTGAGGATGCTTCATATAGTGCCTATGTCTGTCTGTTGGAGTCACAAGTCACTGCAATAGATGAAGTAGTTTATGAATCGACCTACATTCTGGTATTTTCTTGTTTTATTTATTAACTTAATATTTTGTATTCGCAGGTGGAAGAGATGCAATCAAAAGACTTATACCCCTACATGCACAGCGTAGAAGCCTTAGTGAAGCGCGGGCATCAAATACCAGTCGCGTTGTACGAAAAAGACCAACTGGCCACGGCTCTATTGTCCGCGAAGGAATGGAAACGAGGCGCGGCTGACATGTTTTTGAAGAAGGTAAGGATGATTTTTAAAAATATATGAAATAATGAAGACATGAGCGCTTTTCCTCACGAAACCTTTTCTACGTTCGGCCTGATAACTTATCTCTCCTTATTTTGAATAATGATAAAAACTTGTTTTTAAATTAATATAGTTGCTAATAGAAATTTAGCGAAAAGATCAGGGAAAAGGATGAAAACATGTAAGGATAAATTCGTTAGAGGTAAATCAGGGTCAACCTAAATAAATGAAAAGTTAAATTGGTCAGTAGCACGCATTGGTAAAGGGAGAGACATCATTAAGCCCAGTCGAGCAACTCTCTCTTTTGAATACATAAAGATAACACAGAAAAGATACCCTGATCGAATTGCCCATAATTTTTACCTTCTCCTTTATATGTGCACCAAAGTCAGGGTAGTTTCACCGATGTTGTTTGTTACAGAACTGGCCATACTCCCTGCTCGAAGCCCTCTCCCCGCGCACGGAATGCGGCTCGGGCCGGCGCCGCACCAGGGCCCCGGCGTCTGCTGACCCGCCGCCCTCTTCCCTGGAAGCGGGGCTGTTTCTCAGGAACTTCAGTGAAGACTCCACTCCGACAGAGATCGTAGCTGCCTTCAAGCAGGCTGAGACTCGGGAATTAATTGCTTTGAAGGAGTTGAGGTGAGTTATTGGTGATAATTACTCGGAGCTATGTCTTGCCGGCGTATTAATTATGGGGTTGTGTCTAAAAGAAACATTTAGAAGGTTTTTTTTAGAGGAGGAGGAGGAACCCGGAAGAATTGTTTTGAAGGAGTTGAAGTGAACTACTCGTAGCTATGTCTTGTCGGTGTCTTCATTGGAAGCGGGGCTCTTGAGGAACTTTAGTGAAGATTCCACCCCTACAGAGATCGTAGCTGCCTTCAAGCAGGCTGAGACTCGGAAACATATTGCTTTGAAAGAGTTACCGTGAGTTATCGATGATTATTACTTGAAGACTTGAAGCTATGTCTTGCCGCCATCTTCAGGAACTTAAGTACTGTTCTTAAGGAACTTAAGTGAAGACTCCACCCCTGTAGAGATCGTACCTGCCCTAAAGAGTTGGGATAGGCTGGATCTTTAGTGTAGACTCCACCTGGACGTTTATCGAAAATTACTTGTACAAATAAATAAATATGATTGTGTTGTTCCCAGAGCC
This sequence comes from Athrips mouffetella, assembly GCA_947532105.1. Classification (NCBI taxonomy): domain Eukaryota; kingdom Metazoa; phylum Arthropoda; class Insecta; order Lepidoptera; family Gelechiidae; genus Athrips; species Athrips mouffetella. The sequence goes on along the minus strand of OX383981.1, from coordinate 13,141,124 downwards.
CGCAATTTACGCAAAGAAGTCCGCGCCCCGGCGAGCGCCACGCAAGGCGCCGTGTTCTGCGTGTGTCAGAAGAGGCAGTATGGAGTCATGACGCAGTGCGAACTCTGCAAGGACTGGTTCCACGGTATGGCAACATTTTCTTGTTCAAATTCGTAATTCATTGCACCAATAAAACAAACTTTTTTGTGTTGTGTTTACTGTTTTAAATGAAAATAATATTATCTCATTATGTCATCCCATGAAACGTCCACTATAGGACAGGGAACTCCCTCTAAAATTCCGGCTTTTGCTGAAACAACGTGGAGAAGAAGTACCATAGTCACCACGCTTGTTAGCGTTACCATAGACTGCGGTTGTTGGTGACCGCAGAATGGAAGATGGTACGATACACAGAAGGATGCTGCTGCCCATCCTGTGGTTCATTAACTCTTAGTCGCCAATTACGACACCCACGGGTAGAGATGGGTCGGTACTATTTTTTGCCGGCACCGCACGGGATAATATTATTTATTACTTGTCAAAAAAACGACTTTCTAAAACAAACAAATGTTACACATAATTTTAACTAAAACGTTTTATCATATTCTTACTAATCTCATCTCACTATTTACAGCGTCGTGCATAGCGGCCGCTAAAGAAGAACGCCCAGAATCTCCGGAACGAGTGGAGACGCCGTTCCCCACGCCTGAACCCAAGTTCCTGTGTCCAGATTGTACGAGGACTAAACGACCTCGTCTGGACCGAATACTTGCGTTGCTGGTGAGTTCTAGTAAAACACCCCATATTCATTTAATAATTAATAAAATTTGTTTTTATCACACCTGCTCTGAAAATACACTCTAATTATTCCAATTAGAGAGAGGGAACGCGTTTATCCCGCCCTTCAAATCCTTCGATCGCAAGGGATGAAATTTTGTATGAAAATCCTTCCATACCAAGGGTGGGAAAAAGGAATGATTTTTGTATAAAACGCGCGGATTCACGAAAGAAGTGGCTGCATGACCATGATCTTAGCCTACTCCAGAAACGAGCGGTTAAAAATAAAAAGCCCGCGCATTTTCGCAAAAATTTCGATTAATTTAGCATTTGTCTTTGTGTTTTTTGTTAAATATGGATACTTCTAGGGATAGTGCTATCCCTAACACATCGCCAGAACTATTAGAGGCAAAAAAAAAGATAGAAAAAGCATTTTTACAAAATTACTTTAAAGTAGGCTGTATGTAGTACTGTGGTAGTATTGCCTTAGCCTATGCAGATTGAAAATTATGTATTATAACAGTTGCGGAATGAAAATCCATACTCCATTTCCGTACTGCTCGTAGTATGGAACAGTGTGGAAATGAAAATGATAGCGGAAAATGACCTCAATTTCGAATCTGTCATTGGTTTCGAATTTGGAATATTCCGGTACGGGAGTAGATAAAAGTAATAACTCCCTTTGTCGTAGGTGTGGCTACAGAAGCTCCCAGTGCGCCTGGCGGAGGGCGAAGCGCTACAGTGCGTGACCGAGCGCGCCATGGCGTGGCAGGATGCCGCCCGGGCCATGCTCGCCAGCCCACTGATGGCCACGCTGCCCACGCCACACCCCACGCAGGTAACTATACTGTGGCAGGATGCCGCCCGGGCCATGCTCGCCAGCCCACTGATGGCCACGCTGCCCACGCCACACCCCACGCAGGTAACTATACTGTGGCAGGATGCCGCCCGGGCCATGCTCGCCAGCCCACTGATGGCCACGCTGCCCACGCCACACCCCACGCAGGTAACTATACTGTGGCAGGATGCCGCCCGGGCCATGCTCGCCAGCCCACTGATGGCCACGCTGCCCACGCCACACCCCACGCAGGTAACTATACTGTGGCAGGATGCCGCCCGGGCCATGCTCGCCAGCCCACTGATGGCCACGCTGCCCACGCCACACCCCACGCAGGTAACTATACTGTGGCAGGATGCCGCCCGGGCCATGCTCGCCAGCCCACTGATGGCCACGCTGCCCACGCCACACCCCACGCAGGTAACTATACTGTGGCAGGATGCCGCCCGGGCTATGCTCGCCAGCCCACTGATGGCCACGCTGCCCACGCCACACCCCACGCAGGTGACTATACTGTGGCAGGATGCCGCCCGGGCCATGCTCGCCAGCCCACTGATGGCCACGCTGCCCACGCCACACCCCACGCAGGTAACTATACTGTGGCAGGATGCCGCCCGGGCCATGCTCGCCAGCCCACTGATGGCCACGCTGCCCACGCCACACCCCACGCAGGTAACTATACTGTGGCAGGATGCCGCCCGGGCTATGCTCGCCAGCCCACTGATGGCCACGCTGCCCACGCCACACCCCACGCAGGTGACTATACTGTGGCAGGATGCCGCCCGGGCCATGCTCGCCAGCCCACTGATGGCCACGCTGCCCACGCCACACCCCACGCAGGTAACTATACTGTGGCAGGATGCCGCCCGGGCCATGCTCGCCAGCCCACTGATGGCCACGCTGCCCACGCCACACCCCACGCAGGTAACTATACTGTGGCAGGATGCCGCCCGGGCCATGCTCGCCAGCCCACTGATGGCCACGCTTCCCCACGCCACACCCCACGCAGGTAACTATACTGTGGCAGGATGCCGCCCGGGCTATGCTCGCCAGCCCACTGATGGCCACGCTGCCCACGCCACACCCCACGCAGGTAACTATACTGTGGCAGGATGCCGCCCGGGCCATGCTCGCCAGCCCACTGATGGCCACGCTGCCCACGCCACACCCCACGCAGGTAACTATACTGTGGCAGGATGCCGCCCGGGCCATGCTCGCCAGCCCACTGATGGCCACGCTGCCCACGCCACACCCCACGCAGGTAACTATACTGTGGCAGGATGCCGCCCGGGCCATGCTCGCCAGCCCACTGATGGCCACGCTGCCCACGCCACACCCCACGCAGGTGACTATACTGTGGCAGGATGCCGCCCGGGCCATGCTCGCCAGCCCACTGATGGCCACGCTGCCCACGCCACACCCCACGCAGGTAACTATACTGTGGCAGGATGCCGCCCGGGCCATGCTCGCCAGCCCACTGATGGCCACGCTGCCCACGCCACACCCCACGCAGGTAACTATACTGTGGCAGGATGCCGCCCGGGCCATGCTCGCCAGCCCACTGATGGCCACGCTGCCCACGCCACACCCCACGCAGGTAACTATACTGTGGCAGGATGCCGCCCGGGCTATGCTCGCCAGCCCACTGATGGCCACGCTGCCCACGCCACACCCCACGCAGGTAACTATACTGTGGCAGGATGCCGCCCGGGCCATGCTCGCCAGCCCACTGATGGCCACGCTGCCCACGCCACACCCCACGCAGGTAACTATACTGTGGCAGGATGCCGCCCGGGCTATGCTCGCCAGCCCACTGATGGCCACGCTGCCCACGCCACACCCCACGCAGGTGACTATACTGTGGCAGGATGCCGCCCGGGCCATGCTCGCCAGCCCACTGATGGCCACGCTGCCCACGCCACACCCCACGCAGGTAACTATACTGTGGCAGGATGCCGCCCGGGCCATGCTCGCCAGCCCACTGATGGCCACGCTGCCCACGCCACACCCCACGCAGGTAACTATACTGTGGCAGGATGCCGCCCGGGCCATGCTCGCCAGCCCACTGATGGCCACGCTGCCCACGCCACACCCCACGCAGGTAACTATACTGTGGCAGGATGCCGCCCGGGCCATGCTCGCCAGCCCACTGATGGCCACGCTGCCCACGCCACACCCCACGCAGGTAACTATACTGTGGCAGGATGCCGCCCGGGCTATGCTCGCCAGCCCACTGATGGCCACGCTGCCCACGCCACACCCCACGCAGGTAAAATACTGCCCTCGCTTCACTTTATACAGATATAGTATGCGACAGCTCGGGAGGCTAAACATTTTGCCTGCACTCCCGAGCTGTATGTAATACTGAAAATCAATACTTGTGATTTATTAGAAAGGCGAATATAGCCTCGATCCCTTCCCATGACAAAATAAACAGAGAATATTATTCGAACATATACTGCGGGATTTTTATTGGTTTTATTCTTGAAGCCCAGTGATTCTACTCAGGATAACCAGCAACTTTTCCGAAGAAAAAATGTTTCGTCTCCAAAGTAAAGAGGTCTCGTGATCGACTCATTTTGTATGGGAAGGCGAAAATTTATTTTCGAGTAAAAACTTTTGTTCGTGTAAGTTGCAGCAACTTACTGCCGCTGCTTGTTTTCATTAGTACTCACTCGGCTTCGGGAGCGAAACCAATCAAAATTCACGCTGTATTCTGGATTCTGGAAAGTATTTATGATTGACAAATCTAATTGTCTTTACAGGCTAGTCGCGAAAAATCAGACAAATTGAATGCTGAACTGAAAAAGGCCACCGGCCGAGCACATGACTCACATTTATCACAAAACTCAAGGTAAGTACAAAAGAAGCGGAATTACCTTTTCTCGAAAGGTTTTTTTTTACATCTCTTTTCGCAAAGTTGGCTTTTAATTTTCAGATTTTAACTAGCTTTTACTAGGGACTTTGTCCACATTTGCTCAAACTGTTAGCTATTAAACAAAAGAGTTTCATTAAAATCGATTTAATAGTTTTTGCGTGATGCATGAACAAATAAACAAACAAATAAAAAGTCCAAAAATCTGTGATTTGGTTTCAGGGGCATCAAAATAGCATAACGTGATAATTTTTTTATAGTCATTAGTAATTTTTGTTTACATCATCAGTGCAGATAGTGAAAGTCAAAGCCAGAAGGTTATAGAAAAAGCAACAAAAATATTCTTATGTCCAATTTAAAGCGTTTAGAATTTTTCTATCTGTTCTTTTACTGTAAATCTTCATAACAATATTGAATTTTCATGTGTAATTCAGGTCCTCGGCGAGTGTAGAACATGCATATAGTGCGACGCCGAGGTCGCCGGGAAGCAGGGTGGCGCCCGGACTATTACAGAAACTGGAAGAGCTCATGATGGAGGGAGACTTGCTCGAGGTATGAATGGGTGAAAACACTAGGATCAGATTACCGGTCGGGATAAATTCGGTACCGATAAATCAGGAATACCAGAAAACGTAACTCGGAAATAAATTCATCTAGAAGAACTACGAGATTGTGATTTGAAAAATATCTCGAGAATACAGGCTCAAGAATTTCACGTCTAATAACGCTTTGTGGTAGCATATGGTGATCTCGCGGTGTGTCTTAACTCGGATCGGACCGGATGGTGTAACTAAAAGCGTCTTTAATCATCACATCCTTAATTAGGACGTGACGTTAGGACATAATATTTTTTCGAAATACAAGATACCGTTTTCTATGTTTTTGATGGATCAAAAAATCGAGTTTGTATAGCGTCGGCCGAAGAACTTCGTCTCAGTTATTTAATCAATCTAGATTCTTTACAGAATACTTATTGAATGTCATAATATGCAGAATACAATGCAAATAGAGCGAGTCTATTACTAGTCTTATGGCTTATTGCACAAAGAATTTTTAAAGTTAAAGCTACTTAAATCCATTGCCGACTCTTTCTGTTTTGTTGACAAAGAAAGTGACAGCAATTGACTGAAAGGAGCTTTAAAGACGCTTTATGCAACTGGCTGTTAATTGTTTATTATGTGTGCAGGTCCGTTTGGAGGAGCAAGCGCAAGTATGGAGCGCGGTGGTGCAGGCGCGCGGCGCGGAGGGGCGCGTGTGCGCGCGCGTGCTGGACGCGGGGCGGCGCAAGCGGCAGCAGCGCGCGCCGCGCCCGCACCGCCAGCTCAAGCGCACGCGCGCGCCGCCCGCGCCGCCCGCACCGCCCGCACCGCCCGCGCCCAGTGCGCACGGTACGTACCTTAGAGCAAGCAACAGTTCTGCCGCAGCTTCCCAGAAGACGCCGAAGTGTGGAGTGTAGGGGTGATGCTAAGGAATATAGGGTCGAAAAAAGAGACAACAGCGTGCGCTGCAATGTTCAAACCGAAACACAGCAATGTCCGTCGTGCTGTTATTCTAATCAAGCTTTATTTTGACTGTAACATGCTCTGCGCGCCCTAAGCAAAAATTAATAGACGCAAAATGCATATCTAAAAGCGTTTGAATGGCACAACTATCGCCAAAATACTTCTCCCCCTCAGATGATCGAAGTTTAAGTTCACAGTTAATTTGTATGTGGTTTTGTTACAGCAGCAACGGCACCAAAAACGTCAATCAAACGAGGCTCCGCTACTACTACGAATTATCTCAACAGGAAACAGGTATCCATTTAAAATAAACTGATCATATCATATCGAAAACACAACACAACCGTAGTAAATCAGTACAAGAAAAGTTAACAGCCTAAATGGGTCTCGGAGGGAAATTTAGATTTTTATACGAGGCAAATGGCCCTTCACGAGCGCCCTCTTGTGTAGAAAACTAGAAACATACATGAAATATCTTTGAATAAAACTAATAACTCGATATTAATTGTAATTATTTTGTAAGCAGGGTGTCTCCGGCGGATCGGGTCTAATGATGCGCAAGCACTACATGGCGCGGCAGGAGCGACGCAAGCGGGGACTCGCCGCGCGCAACGCGCAGACACGACCCAGAATGGGTGAGTGCGCACCTTTACTTTAATCTGGACACACGATAGTGTGTGTGTCAGCCTAGTTCCAGAAGGAAAAGGGCGTCTCTGTATATGATATGAATCATTTCAGGCCCCTTCAGACCCTCCTTAAATTGATAACTATTTTACCTACTCAAAGCACCCACTGTCTTGCGGTTTTCTGTTTTTGAAGACCAAACCTCGAATCTATAACAGGCAATTTTATGACGTTTGTCAAAAAGTTTTTTTCAGTGTCGATAGGTGGCACGCTCATCACTGTTGGTAATTTCTTTTTTTATGCCTTTGTAAAATGAATGAAATCTTTTTAAAAGAAAATATATTACAGACTAGCTGTTGCCCGCGACTTCGTCCGCAAGGGATTCTACTATCTGACCATCCATCCATCCACCCTTCCGTCTATCTGTCGTCCGTCCGTCCGTCCAACCATCTGTCCAACCGTCCGTCACACCATCCCTGCCCCTCTCCCCCTCCCTCTCCTCCCTTTTCCTCTCCCTCTCCCTGTCCCTCTCCCACTCCCTACCCCTATTCCTATCCCTATTCCTAACGCCATCTTTACCGCTATCCCTATCTTCATATAAACATAGAAACGACACCCATATTGATTTCTAGACATTTCAACCCTATCGCACCTCAACCCCATACCCAGGGGATGATGGTATTTCACGTCCACCACGTTGGATTTCAAAATTGTTGTAGTTTTCGTAATCAGCGACCCAATGAACTATACAAACGATACCCATATTGGTTTTCAGACCTTTTCACCCCGTTTCCCTTTTTAAGGGGTTGAATTCGGGGTGGAATTTCAATAACATTGATGAACGTTGCATAGAATTACATACCTAATGCCTAAATAATAAGTTATGTCGATTTTACTTTAAAAATAAAGAATTTTCAACTTCATCCCCCTTTTCACCCTTTAGGGGTATACGTCCTGAGATACGTCAATATTTATTTTTCAAAAAATTAATATTTTTTTGATTTTGATTAAATGATTTGATTTGATTTAATTTTTTTATTTTAATATTGGGGACATTTCACACAAGATCATCTGATCCCAAACTAGGCAAAGCCTGTACTATGGATACCAGAGACTGATATACATACATAAATAGATAAATAACACCCAGACACAGAACAAACACTTGTGTTCAACACACAAATGTTTGCCCTGGGCGGGGATCGAACCCGCGGACCACGGCGTGTGAGGCAGGCTCACTACCAACCACACCAACGGGCTTGTCAGTGTCGATAGGTATTTATATTAATTTTTTGTCGTAAGCCTAAATACAAAATTTGAAGATCGTAACTTTAAAACTGACGGACTTCCATACAAACTTTCAACCCCTATTTTACCCCCTTAGGGGTAGAAATTTGTTAAACCCTTTCTTAGTAAACCGTTCAACCTCATAAGGAACGTACATGCCAAATAAGGAATTTCTAAACCCAGCGGTTTGGGCTGTGCGTTGATATGTCAGTCACCTTCTTCATTAACATTAAATGCATTTTCCCGTGGGAATGAAGTGCTTTCCCACGGTGAAAAGTAGCCTATGTGTTATTCCAGGACCTAACCTATATGTGTGCCAAGTTTCATTAAAATCCATTCAGTAGTTTTGACGTGAAAGAGTAACAAACATCCATCCATCCATACTTACAAACTTTCGCGTTTATAATATTAGTAGGATATTTGACAGAAGCAATCAAACTGACTTAATTATTTTCATACTGGGTGTCCGTTTAGTATAAGTGTTTCCATTTTGTTTCAAAAAATGCTGGAAAGCACCCTAATTAATCAATCGACTTCTAGTCGTTCTTAAGATCAGATCTCATTATTAATATCGTTAAGTAAATATCAAAGACGTTCCACAAAAAAAGTCTACAAGCAAATAGCAAAAACGTCCTCGACGTTTCCTCAGATCAGGCACAGATTAAATAGCCTGTTATAGTTCGTCCATCTTAAGAATGCAGTGAGTCATCGCTTTCCACCTCTGGTAGCCAAGCCCCGTAACCAATTAGGTCGTTTAAAATTATAAAGTCAAATGCACAATTACTAACTGAAGGCAAATCTTCGGAAGAAGAGGTTGTTTCCTTCGTGTGTTACCTAAACAACGGAAATAAAATAAGTTAAAAAATATTTCCATTGTGAATACACCTTTACCCTGCATTTGTCATTGTGATACACCTTTACTGCATTCTTATCGCGGACGAACTATAGTGCCGGAAACAAATGCGTGCCGTTTTCATAGCGTTATGTAAAGGACCGATCACACCTGACTGAATTCACACACTAAGTCAGTTAGTCTCCTACGTAGGAAAGGAAGGTAGAAAGATGGAACTAAGTACCAGGCCACTCAGAAAGTATTGCGAAAAATAGTTTTTATATATGGGAGACTGGCCGGTCAGAATCTTTTTCGAAAATATGATTACTTGTAAGTAAAAATATGTGTGTTCCATTTTCAAAATTTCCCTCCACATTTTTTGCGAGCCAATTCAAAGTATCGTGTCTTACTGAAAAATGGATCTGCGCCGGGAACATTTTAGAGCTATGATTTTTTACGATTTCAAGTGTCGCCTGAAACCGGATGAATCGTTCGATAGACTTCAAATGGCATTTATGGATGAAGGCCCCTCCAAGGCAACCGTGTATCGTTGGTATAACGAATTTAGGCGCGGTCGACCAACCTTGGGGGATGAAGAAAGAAGCGGTCGCCCTTTGACGGCTATTACGGAAGAAAACGTGCTAGCAGTGAAAAATTTAATCCAAGATAATAGGCGAATTACATATCAGGAGATTCAGCACATATTAAAGATTGGATCGGGAAGCGTTCACGAGATTCTACACGGGCATCTTCGCGTGAGGAGGATAGTATCGCGCTGGGTGCCGCACTACCTCACCGACGCTCAGAAGCAGGCCCGGGTGGAATGGTGCCGTGATATGCTGAACAAATTTGAAGCAGGCTCGTCTCGGCGTGTTTACGACATCGTAACAGGTGATGAGTCCTGGATTTATCAATACGATCCAGAAACCAAGCGCCAGTCGACAGTTTGGGTGTTTCAAAATGAACCAACGCCTACCAAAGTGAAGCGATCTCGAAGCGGGGGGAAGATTTTGATCGCCAGCTTTTTTAATTTGACTGGCCACTTGGCCTCAATTCCCTTACGAGATCAAAGAAGCATCAACGCCGAATGGTATACTACCAAATGTTTACCAGAAGTTTTTTCTGTTGTGAGCAACAAGCGACCAAACACAGGGCTCCGCGGACTACTGCTCCACCACGACAATGCGCCTGCACACACCGCGCTCAAAACGAGGGACTTCCTGGACAGCACACCAGTCAAACTCCTGGGTCACCCTCCTTACAGCCCTGATCTAGCACCGTGTGACTTCTTTTTATTTCCAAAAATAAAAAATCAGCTCAAGGGGATACAATTTTCGTCGCCGGAAGATGCGCTGGCTGCGTTCGAGCAGGCTGTAAACGAGGTGTCTACGGCGGACTGGAAAAAGTGTTTTGAAAACTGGTTCAGACGCATGAATCTTTGTATAGAGGCTGGTGGAGAGTACTTTGAAAAGATTTAATAAAAATATATGTACCTGTAGAACAATTTTTTTTAGTGTCGCAAATATTTCTGAGTGTCCCACGTAAGTCACTAACTGAGTAAGCCGCATAGTAAGCAACACAGTAAGGAACTTTAGTGAAGGGCCAATACTCGTACGAATAGAACACCTTAACGTACGGAAAATATTAGTAAGGGCTAATTTATGTTGTATAGAAAACACTAGAATTACTAAAAAAAAAACTTGCCAAGTGCGAGTCGGACTCGCGCACCGAGGGTTGCGTACCACCACATAATCATAATTGTATTAGTTGAAATTTCAGTAAGTTAATGTGCTAGATTTTTTTAGTCAGACTGCGCTTGACCAAATTTTATTATTTGTTGTTATTTAATAGCTTCTTAAACTTAAAAAAGCTTAAACATACCAAACGAGCAATGTATGCCGAATTAGTCTTTGAATTCAGCTAGCTGTGATCACTCCTTAACTCAACCGAACGAGACGTATACAAATTTTTTAAAGTGATTTTTTGTTAGGTTATTATTAGTACTTATTATTTAACCAAGATTATGCTTTATTTTTATTTTTCATGGACAAGTTGTTCGATTCGAATTAATCATTCGCAAAATTTTCACATCACTAAACCTTCTAACTCCTTTACTTGAAGGGACTTAGCAAGTTTAGTGATGTCCAAGTGCGAATGATTAATTCGACTTATCGAACAAAAAATATACTTATATTAAAAAAACGGTCAAGTGCGAGGCCGACTCTCGCGTCGAGGGATTCGATATTCCTGTAGTATTTTTAAAAGCAATAAAGCCCATCTTTAAGACCGCAAATAAGTTTGTTTGTAATTAGTTCTTCTTTTAATTATCGGTTGTATTTGTCTTGAGGTTGTATCAGCTTATTTTTAACAATCGATAGTATTTTATTGTACAATAATTATTTTCGATAAGGCTATTCAACAGAGTTACTGTATTTCAAGATCAACTAGCGACAGCGAAACTATCGCTATCGGAACATCACTATTCAGCAACTGTATTAGTAGGCACTTTTTCTACTTAGCTTCCTAGCTAGAACTCTGAATTCACAAACGTCTTTTTCTACGTAGCCTCCTAGGTAGATTTCTTATTCAGTCGTCAAATTCAAGCAGGTGTAATCGCGGCTTAAAATGGCGAGCTTCACAACTATTTGGGATATATTTTATTTACATAAGCGGCGAATTACAGAATTTGCCTGCAACATCGAATTAATTTTGTATCTGTAACGTTTATGTTATTATATAGCAGGTGCCGGGCGAGGGAACGCGGCGGCGGCTCGTCGAGTGGAGGCCGGTAGACGGAGCAGCACATCCTCAGGGTCGTCAGCTGACGAGGACGAGGACTGCGCCGCCGTCAACTGCCTGCGACCCACCGGTCAGTATCATGTAGCTATGTGGAGCCGGCAGACGCAGTAACATCCTGAGGTCGTCAGAAAAAAATCTGGCGGATCTGAAGGCAAGGTACTTTGCACCCATAGCAAGTCCGTACTGTCACTACATTGTGTTTGATCTTGTAACTGACGCAGGACCGGATAGACGATGTCGGCAGTAGTGTGTTTTTATGTCATATTAGTGCATCTTCTGTCATTATCACTCCGTGTGGTGCCGGCAAAGAATAGTACCAACCCGTCGCTATTCATGGGTGTCGTAAGAGGCGGCTAAAGGTTTATGAACCGGAATATGAGCAGCAGTATCTTTTTTGTATCGTACTATATTACATACTGTGGTTACTAACAACAGCGGTCGCCAGCCGCAACTCTTACAAACGTGGTGAATATGGTAAATCCTCTCCAAAGTACCACGCGCTTTTGCTGGAGCGCCCTGTTCTGCAGTTGAGTTTTATGGGATTTTATGATGAGAGAATATTACGACTATGTATATACATTTGTCCCGTGTGGTGCCGGTAAAGAATAGTACCAACCCATACATACCCGTGGGTGTCGTAAGAGGCGACTAAGGGTTAACTGGAGGATGGGCAGCAGCATCCTCCTTTGTATCTAACATCTTACGTACTGCGGTCACCTACAACCGCGGTCCATGGTGCCAGCCGTAACGCTAACAAGCGAGGTGACTATGGTACTTTCCCTCCACATTTTTCCAGCAAAAGCTAGAATTCTGAAGGGAGCTCCCTGTCCTGTAGTGGACGTTCATGGGATGTTATGATGATGATGACATACGTTAACGTTGTGGATGTTTGTACGCTTAGGCAAGGAGGTGGACTGGGTGCAGTGCGACGGCGGCTGCGACCAGTGGTTCCACATGCACTGCGTGGGGCTCGCCAAGCACTCGCTGCGGGACGACGACGACTACATCTGCGGGCGCTGCGCCGCCGCCCGCCACCGGCCGCGCGCCGCCCCCGCCCCGGCCCCGGCCCCGGCCCCCTCCCCCTCCCCCTCCCCCTCCGCGCCCGCGCCCGACCACAAGCACAACCACAAGCTCGCCCCCAGCCACAAGTAGAGGTGCGTTCACTTTTTAGGGTTCCGTACCTCAAAAGAAAAAAAACCGGTCAAGTGCGAGTCGGACTCGCGCGCCGAGGGTTCCGATATACCTATAGTATTTTTGGAAGCAATAAAGTCCATTTTCAGGACCGCAAAACTAAATTTGTTTGTAAAGGTTTTTTGCAGATTTCTGAAAAACTGTGCAACTTAGAAAGATCGTTTTATTTTTGCTGTAAAGTTTACATAAACCTCAGTCAACTGTAATTAATTCAGATTTTCCCTTACTCAAACTTCGGAGATAAGGGGGGGGGAATGGTATTTTTTTTGACATTTTTCATCATAACTTGAAAACTAAGAAACTTAAAAAAATACAAAAATATATTTTAAAATGTACAAGTAAAGCCCTTTCATATGATACCCCACTCGACCTAGTAGCGACAATTTGAAATTTGGCCCCCCCTATTTTGGCCCCCTTTACATTAATAATCATACTTTTTTCAAAAAATTTTCATGTGCAATTAAGTTGGGCAACTATATTCTAAAACTATTCCAAATTTCAGCTCGATAGCGTAAGTGTTGCTGAGATATAGAGGTGTGACAGACAGACGGACAGACAGAGCGGCACCATAAGGGTTCCTTTTTTTTACCATTTTGGTATCGGAACCCTAAAAACGGAACCCTTATAGGATCACTTTGTTGTCCGTCTGTCTGTCTGTCAAGACCCTTTATCTCACGAACGGGTAGAGGTATCAGGTTGAAATTAATACCATATATTAGGGTCTATGAACCACACAAGATCTGTAAATTTAAATTTTTTACAACGACGCAATCAAAAAATATGGCTTTTTATGTCCTCATCTCCATACATTTATGCAAAAAAGCAAAACCTACAGGGTGCTTCCCGTTGACCTAAAATTATGAAATTTGGCAAGAAGCTAGGTCTCACAGTACAAATAAAGAGAAAAGTCTGAAATCATTAAATATTACAACTTTTCTCACAACTAATGGTAACCAATTGTGGTGAGCTCCCGTTTCAAAAACATTCATATAAGAGAGGGGTCAAGTTATGATGGTCGCGGAGGCGATTCTTGTTTTAGTTCTATTTTAAAAACGGGAACACTTACAAACTTGAAAATTGGTATGTTTGTAGTGCATAAGCTATAAAATAACAACAAATAATAAAATTTGGTCAAGCGCGTGTCGGACTCAAAAAATCTAGCACATTAACTTACTGAAAATACAGCTAATACAATTATGATTATGTGGTCTTACGGAACCCTCGGTGCGCGAGTCCGACTCGCACCTGGCCGGTTTTTTTTATTATCAATGGACTTAGTCTTGACCTCGATCTAGTCTTGACGACAGATAAATTAATTTATTAATATTCAGAAATTGGGCGTCGTTTCAGGGAGTCTGGGAATGATCCCCGCGCCGGATCGTTTTTGGTGCAGAGGCTTTCCATCGCCATACAGCGCGGTTATGGGCACCTTTGCACCAGGAACGATTAGGGGTGGGATTTTTAATGACTAATGTTTTTTTAAAGTGACGTGTTTATTCTTTGAATTTGCAATTTTTATTTATTTATTCAATGGGGTCGATTCAGGCGTGGCCGCTAAAGTTAAGCCTAAAATTAAAATTCCTAAATTTTATCCAGATTTTAATTACGTTTTAATCAATGTGCTATTCCAGAGTGGCATGATAACTAAAAAATATTATCGGGCAACTAAAAAATAAGAGTGAATGATTGAGTGAATGAAAAAGCTGTCTGTCTCGTTCCCACTTATGGATTTCATATAAAGCTATCCTTCTCTTCTTCGGAAAGAAAATAATAGACAAAATAAAGGTAAAACCGCCAAGTTCGAATCGGAACCGAGTTGCCAGATTGACCAAAAAGAGACGATTTTTGATCCTTTTGGCAACGAATCATCCCTTAGATGTCCATTCACATACTTCGTCCCTTTTTAGACAACAGGCCAAAATTTTACCTTAGATGGCCCAGCTTTTGGAAAACACGGGCAAAATTAGCACAAACATTTCCTCATCCTGTCAAAATTAAGAATTCTTATTTATCTCGGTCGCGTCGATGTTGTCGTCAACTTTGCAGTAATATTTTTGAAATCTTTGTGTCATTCACGTGTCATGCGTCTGAAAAAATTTTGTCTACAGCCGCCGGTTTGCAAGATAGAAGACGAAATTGTTAGCCGTCAACAATTTCGTCGGCGGCAATAGCCGGGAAAAAATTTTCAGGAGCGGAATATGTTGGTGTTGTTTTATTTTTGCCTCTTATTTCTTTCTTTCCTTCCACAACTTCAGAAAATGCAAAAGAAAGAGTATGGCTTTTGCTCATTTGGAAAAATCTGCTGTTTTTAATTTTAACAGGCTGGTTTTTAATCGCCGCTTAAATTAGCTGTTCTTGTCTATGGTTCCGCTTAAAATGAGGCTTGTGGAATACCAATTTGCAGTTACACGGAAATTTAGTAGATTGGTTAAAATTTATAAATGTCAAAATCAATTTACTCCCGTCATTTGATTTTGACAGTTGCGTACAGAATATCAAACGGTTTAGCGACACTTAAATAAATTTAGGAAATTTAGCGGCCGCGCCTGAATCGACCCCAATAAACAGTTTAAACAAACATATCTTTTTACAAGTAATGCACCAAACTGTAAGGAGCATGGCGCTGTGCACTCGTTACATTTTCAACTGCTTTAAAATAGCTACTAAGTTACTAAAATACACCAATTTAATCACAAAGAACATGCATGCATAAAAGAATTAGAAAACGAGATGAACTCGACGATGGGACAAGCTTGCCCATAAGAAGCCTTGAATAGATACGGATTATATGAACTCGGGAATACAGACGCAGACAGAGAATTTCACTCTGGTGCGCATTATAAAAGATGTTTCAAAGCGCTTTATGCGAATGTGTGGAATATCAACCAAATGTGGTTGATATCCTGCGGTGCGTCTATACTCCCGACGGTAAAAGGGGGATTTCTTTTTTTTTTTGTGAGCCGCAGGTTCGAATGCTACATGTGGTTATGAAATTTTGCGATTTTCTACTTTGTAGATTTATCCGAAGTCAGGTTGTAATAAATTTTTTTTTGTACTATTATACGTATACAGTGTGTAACAAAATCAACTCATAAGGATGTGAGTATACCCATGAAACTGAACAACTTTCCCTAAGGAACATCGACATGTTATGACATTTTGTAGAAGAAATAAATATTTTTTTACTTTACTTACTTTACAGTTGGGTCGATCTTAGTGAGGCCGCTAAATTTAACCCAAACCCCATTTTTTTATCCGTTCAAAAGTGATACTGATTGATTCTGGCACACACAAACTAAAGCTAAGCGAAATTTTACAGTTCTATAAGTGTTGCTGTCCTTTTCTGTGCCTAACAAAGACACCAACACATTTAGACCTGTCAAATATAGTTTAGTTTTAGTCTGCCAGAATCGACACCAATTTTTTTTTTTTTTTCAGCCTTAAAGACATCACCACCTGTAAACCTATCAATTTTTGAAAAGATATATAAACCAACACACAAAACGCTTCTCTAATGTAGGATTACATTAATTAATTGACAGATCATTTGATGAATTTGTAAATTTTTATTGTGACTTTTAATGGTGTAAATTTACTTGGAATTTTATTCTCCTCAGATGCTGACACAAGTGAGTTGATAATTTGGAATCGAGACGCGCACGTAAGCGAAATTAATATTACTTAAAAAAAAAGGAGACTTTAAAAAAAGTGATTGTTCATATAATTTACAGCCGTTTCGAACATTTGGTTCCGGCTAGTTTAGTAGAAAACGTGTTTATATAACTTGGATGTGAATCTTGTCTATGTTACTTCCGCCATGACGAAAATACTAGAATAGCGAGACGCAAAAACATACTGCGTTTCAACTATTAAGCTCAAGTCAGACAGAGGCGGTATGATTGCGAAAGCGGTCCGGGGCGGTTTGGCGGGAACAAAATACCGCGCCGCGACCGCTTTTCAATGTGACAGGGTGTATAAGAACTCATACTTTACAAAAAATACCGGCCCCGGAACGCTTCCGCTACCGCCTCTGTGTGACGCGGGCTTTACAAAGGTAAAAGAATTGGGTGGAAAATAGTGGAATGCTATAATGTTTGCCCTTTTCTAAAGAAAGTAAACTAAGCGGTAAATATTTCTATAGACGAAAATATCAAATCAGTGAGAGATAGATAAAATTGCCGCTAGTTATAATACCTTTTTATTTGACTGAGTAATAAATTTTACAGTTCGCGTGTGGTTGAAATGCAGTCCGTTTGCGTAGTCGGTAGTCTTAAGCGTCCCGTGGAGCTTTGATTTCTCATACAAACTAACTTTTGCGATAACTTCTAAACTACAAAACACATCATGACAAAATTTTGTACATATAATTGTATAAGACGTTTTAAGGTTTGAAATAGGTTTTTAATAGAAAGATAGAGTGAGTTTATATTTTACATACGTATTTTAAACTCGCTCTATTTTTATATTGATTGATTGATTTCAATTATAAACCTTTTTTAAATGTCGATACATTTTATCCAATTGTGTCTACATAATGTGTTTTGTAGTTTAGAAGTTATCGCAAAAGCTATTTTGTATGGGAACTCACAGTTCCAGGGGACTCTTAAATTTTTCTTGTCTTTGTACAGATTACAGCATATCAAATGTACACTTGCAATGCAAAACTGATACTATTTCATGAGTATGTGCAGTCTGTGCATGATAATAAAAGACGAGTAGAAATGAAGTTGAGATTTTTGAAAGGCTAAAATATGATCGATGTTGTAATTAAAATGTGTAATTTCGTCTCATTATGCATGCATGTATGCATATTGACGAATATTACAATATAATACCTAAACGTAAGATTCATAGATGTTGTAATATCAATTTACGTGCCTGCTGCGCGCTGCGGACTGAAACTGACGGTTCCTGACTGCTGCGGCTCGGGAAATTGTATACTGGTCTCGGCCAAAAGTTACTTTTATGGCCTAGGTACGTAATGTACTTCATAAGCAAGAGACGCTGAATTGTATTCTATCAACTTGTAATACAGGTTTATAATTTTATCAGTGCATGTTTTGGCACAATCCTTACACTACATACATCGAGCGCGAATTTGAAATTGGAAGGTTGCGTAGGCTCGCATATTCAGTACAAAAGACCCTCAGAAGGACCACGGGAATCTCGCGGGCGGGTGCGCGCGGGGGTGCGGGGTGGGTTGCAAGGGGGGCGGAGACTGTCGCTCTGTATGAGAGTACCTACTATTACTTTATTCTGTGGTTTTGGTATGTTACTCAAACCATAAAACTGGACAAATTTGTCAAGACAAAAAACTCAAAAAGCTAGAAGATTTTAGCTCTAAATTTTGTCGCTTACATCTTAGATGATAGATGACCGAAATTTTTTCTCCGACCCACGAATTTTTGGAAAAATTTTTCATTTTTATACCTAACCTAAGTAAAGTAACTTGCAAAAAGTGCACTGATAGAAAAATAAGCTTGTCTGAATGTACAATCAAGAGCACATCAAGCTTGATACAATCGCGCTGTGAGTGTCAAGCTTGACCTATCGTTGACTGTACAACTATTTCACAAATGTGAAGTGTTTTTATCAAGAAGGAAACTTTGAATTTACAAAGGTACAACTATGTATTTGTATTTATAAATATAAGAACTATTATAAATGCTAGGGGCCATCCATTTATTACGTCGCACTTTAAAAGGTATTCAGACACAGTTGCAATAAAATAAAATTTATTAAATTAAATAAATAAACTTATATATTTTTGTGCAAACAAAATTTTATTGATTGTCAAATAATTTTAAAAAATCGGCCATTTTCTTGTTCATTGCTTAGTGGACCGATCTTTTCATGATTATTTTCAGTATTTGTGTGACGTATTCATGAATAGTCCCTTATTTATATTAAATGCTATAAAATGATACTTCTTTTTTTTTTTGAGTGATTTTTTTAAGACTTGATGTCAAAATTCACTTAGATAATAAATGGAATTTGTTATTGAGTCTCCATTCAATGCAAATGTTTGACCATAATCACATTTTATATAATTCTAATGACAGATTTGGAAAGTATACAACGCATAAAAGAAAGGTTATGAACAACACAATAAAATGTGAATATTGCAGTGAAACGGAACAACTTTCCTTAAGGAAAATAGTTAGAAATATACTCTTATAAAAAAAGCTTGTTTATTGAAGTTTTTTTTAGTATTTGGGTCTATGTTCCTAGATAAAAGTTGTTCAGTTTGATTAACAATCTCATATCCTTGAGTATTTTTATACGTTGTAAAAATCTTGTAAATTGAAAATAGTTATTAGAAATCTGTCTGTATGAAACTTAAAAGAAGCTGCTGTTTTCGAGAAACTAAAACTGCTCCGATTTGTATATGGTTTCTAAAAGTTAATAAACGTAATATGAATTTGTAAGTAATAACTTGATATTTTTCTTTATTAACTTCCCCTTTTAGTTAAAACTCCCATAACACAGTTTTGCATATATTTTATTTATTCGACAAGTATGGAACAATATTTTTTAATGCTGACTTAATTTGCATAAAAAAATGAAGAAATAAGTATTCAGATAAAACCGTATAGAAATCGGAGCTCTTATTTTTTTTTCTGGAACTTTTAATAGTTTAAAAAAAACATTACAATATGACGATATTTTGAACTCTTTGGAAAGGCAAATATTTAGTGAAATAAATTAAACTCAATTTATTTTTAGATCTTTCAAGGAATGACTGATTATTTTAGTGCTTGCGATACCTACACTTAACCAGTATAAACAGGTCTTGCAAACCGAATCTTACTTATAGCTCCGTGATTCAACTTATACTGGAAAAGTGTAACTTTGTTGCCTGAAAAGCAATGGAAGCCAAATAATCATTAAGATAGGCACTTAAAAATACGGAATCAAGAACGAATTGCAGGTTGTCTCCCATGGTTGTCTCAGAGTAGAAGTCTTCGAATGTCGGGCCTGGAAACCCGAACTCGACCTACTAAACTACTTGTATTTCGAAAATCGCTACTACATAATTACTATGGAATAAAGTTCATACAAAGTCTTAAGTGTTGTTCTGATAGACTAACAAGAATTATGAATTTCTTACTCCGAAAATCGACCGTACATAACAGCCAACTTAAACAACATGTATCCAGGCCCTTAAATAAAAAGCTTGAACAGTTCACATTATTGAGGATGTCTACCAAAGACATTCCATGTATATCATAAAGCGCGCCCGCGAAAGGCTAAGCGTCCCCGTTATCCTGAGAAATCTATCCATTTCTAGCTTACTGCTTGATAGAAGAAATATTTATGATACATTTGTACTCTGGTTACCACCTACACAGAGCCGGAGGTTAATCAAGTAATGATCGCCCTCGGAATTCCAGTATGAATCTTATGACTGGTTGACTTTGTTTTGCAACTGCACTGGGCCGGACATTATTTGTCTGAGCTCTAAATACCCAGTTAGTCAAGAATGCTCAATCTCGAAAATGAAAGTATGGCTGCGTATTCGGAGGTCGCGTTATACAGAGTGTAAGGGACGACGGTGTACCGAAAACTGAAAGGGCATGTTCAGTCAACGAAACTGAACAATTTTCCCAAAGAAACATTTCTGGGAAATGAAAAAAAAAATTGACTTTCCCATACAAATTGCTCACTCTGGTCGAAGAGTTTGTATGGAGAGGTCAAATTTTTTTTACGTTTCCCAGAAATGTTTCTTTGGGAAAGTTGTTCAGTTTCGTTGTCTGAACATGCCCTTTCAGTTTTCGGTACACCGTCCCTTACACCCTCGAACATGCCGGGCACTTATGTGTGCCTACATGGAATCTCTTTGGTCTTTACCAACAAAATTTGTAGCTACGAAACAAATTTTACATGAGACAACTATCTTGTCCCAGAAACTGTTTTTGCGGCGACCTTTGCATAAATTGCTTGGCAGCCGCAAAGTTAGGTTGGTAATCTTAATACTTAAAATAATGAACTCTAGAAAATGATTCTAGCATAAAAGAGTAAGTATTCGAATGCGAAATCATTGTAAATATTTTTTTACGAAAGTTTTGATGCAAGCGAGGGTGATTCTTTTTATTGTAATGGAAGATAAAAATCTTTGTAAGTTAGGCATGCTTGGTGTTGTTTGCTTGGATTAGGAGTCGTTTTATTGAAGTAAGTGCTGTTTTTTTTTTAAAAACCGAATTGTTATTATTGTAGGTAATGAGCTTTTCTTCTGAAACTTGTAAACGCAAATTGAGACAGTAAGTTAGACACTATGGAACTGAAAATTGGCTTACTTTTAATTATACAAGGCATAAAAAAAATTGGCACATTTTTAGTACCTATGTTTTTTAGACCATGAAACGGAACAACTCTTCCCTAGGAACATACATCGAAATATGAAGAAAAATTTGAACTTCCCATAGAAACTGCATCAGCTGATTGCGCATTTTGTATGGAAGGTAAATATGTATTTTTTTTGGATTTCTTATTTTCAACCCATGCTTCTTAAGGAAAGTTGTTCAGTTTCTTCGTTTAAGTAACAGGCTAAAATAGTGATTACACTTTTTTACACTCAATTACAATACAATACAATTTTAATGAAATTGTATAATTTTTTCGACAAATTCTCTCAGGTTGAAATTTCTATCGCGCTATAATAGCCCACATTATTTAAACGTCTTCCTTAAAACCACTTAATTTTAAAAAACTGACCATCATTACATTAATCTCTCATGTCTTTAGATAAAAACGCTCACTCGTTTACCTGACTGCGGCGCAAGTAATAACGAACCAGATTTTTTAAAATCTGTTCTTAAAACAAAACTTTATATTCTGACAAATATAGGTTCTCATCAAAGATTTTGGAAACTACGCGCAGAGCGGAGCGTTTTTCTTACATCAATGTTTCTCATTTAAAAGTAATTATCCCATACAAAATGCAGGAATTGGTTTTAAAAATCTTCGTAAATCTGAAACTATGGATTACGGTAACTGAAGTTATATCCCAGAAATATTCCTCATACGATTCGATTTTAGATTTAATGGTATGGGTGGAAGTAAAAAAAAATCGTATTTTGACTTCTTGGACCTAACTGTTAAGTTTCAAAGTCAGAATTCACTGTTTTAGTTTTCGATTGACATCTGTTTACATACTGTATGACACTGTATGTGTTGATAAAAATATTATGATGAACTGCAGTCGGGTTTAATTTCTTCAATTCGCTTGTTAAAATCTCGTCAATAAGTTTTGGTGGTTTGCACCACACGCCATTACTTGATTTTAGTCCATTAATAATTAAAAAAACTAAATTGTTGATAGTTTATAAGTGTGTTTTTATTGGTAACTGAATAGTCAAAAATAAGAATTTCTTTAGACAAATAATTAAATTTAAAAAAATTAAGCAAAATTAAGTAAAATACCTTATTTAAAATACCTAACTTCAGTTGCAGATAACCTGCTAAAAGTCAATTTTAATTCTTCTATACTTCTCTTCAGAAAAATCGAGACAATACATTTTTATACAAAAATGGGGTCAAACGATACGGAGGTCACCTGTCTTCGGGGTCCACAGACACCTGAGCCCGCGGGATAAGTCGACCACTTTCTGTTTTTTTCATGGTCGACTCGATCCACCAGGACGGTCATTCAGCCCGCGGTCTCAGTCGACCACTCTCCACCCCTGAAGGGACAACTTAGCCCACGGGCAAAATAAAAAAGATCAACCCCTGTGAGGTTTGTGAGGTCAGTCATCAATACGATATGATGATCATACCAAGTTTAAAACCTGCATGCTTTTAAAAAAATATTTGCGCCAATAATTAGCTTAAATATTGGTCGTACAACTAAAATGTGTTTTATTGAGGATGTCCCCTCTGCAGTCGAAATCCATTAGAATGAGAGCAGGACAGAGCTATGCGCGAGAGCAGGACGGACCGATACGTGTCTCTGTCGCTCCAATATCTTACGCATCGCTCCGTCGTCGTCGCCTTGCTGTCGTTACAATCATAATTTTGACTGTACACACGGCCGCTCGTCGGTCTTCTTCTTCTTTTCGAGTCAATGGCAAAACTGACTATAAACGCTTAGCCCAAAAAGTAGCCACATCAATAGCCTTTTGGTTGCCTTCAAAAAGGTCTCTCCGAGTGCAGGAAACTGGAGAAGTAGGGCACGACAGCAAGTGTGTCATGGTTTGCAAAATACCGCATTCACACTTGTCGTTATCAGAGAAGCCCCACCTCTTCATGAGTTCCCCGCACCTGCCAACGCCCGACCGCAGTCTGTTTAGTGACTTCCATATGGACCAAGGAAGATCGTGACCTGGTGGCAGCTTTTCGGCAGTTGGGATATGAATGCGGTATATATATATATCATTATCATCACCTGAATATATGCGTCGGTAGAAACACTTTGACCTTGAGCGAGTCTCTGGTTTCGGACGTTTGTAGCGCAGCGCTGGTTCAGCTTATACTGGTTTTGTTTATACGTGCTTGCTGCCGTGCGTACTTGTAAAAATTACTCAAAGATTTGGAACGAACTAAATTGCACCTAAATTGCTTCTAACGAACTAAATTGCTTCTAATTAAAACCATGTAAAACTTATTTTCTATAAATAAGACAGCCTATCCGCAACTTTCTTATTAATTTAAGTTTTTTCTTGTAAAATGCAATGGGCTTAGTTGCGATGTAAAATTGTAAAGGAAAATACTTTTTAGCAATTTTTACTTAGTACATGACAGAAAAATAAAATTATGAAATATGATGCCAAGTTCGGAAACTGAGTGCAAAAGGATAGACAAGCGTGAAGTAGTGGGGGTTTGTAAAACTGAACAACAAACAAAAAAAACTATTACATTCGCATGTCAAGAATACTCTCATTTCCAAAATGTTGTTTAGTTTTTTTTGCATGTTCCATAGGATATTGTTGACGCTTGTCCATCGGCTTTTAACTTTGTGTATGACATTTAATTAATATAATTTTTGTCTTCATAAGTTCATGATTTTGTATAGCAATTTCTATTGTAATTTTTTTGACCTCAAATCACTTTTTTGATCTCTTGCTTCTTCCGACAACAATATCTCCGATCTGAGTAAATAAATGTTGAATAAAATTTATTAAATACTGTCATTCAATGTGGTACATATTGTATAAAGAATCTACTTAATTGTATTAAAAACATTTGTCTTGAGAAGAAATCTCATGAAAGTGAACAATTTTTTTATGGAACTTGGCTCTGAAAAAAAAAATAGCACTTGCCAACTAAGCCAAATAGTATGTTGCACTGAAGAATGTTTCCGTAATAACGAAAATAAAAAATCTTATAAAAAAGAAAAAGACACTGGGAACTAAATGGTTTTGCCGTGACTGTACCTTGATCGCTTTATTAGTTAAAAATACGTCCAAAAAGACTTGACGTTAAGGTACGTGCAGCCACGTGGTTTTCTTTCAATAAAAAATCCAAGTTGACTTGTGTTTGAAAATTGTTCAGTTTCGTTTCGATTTCGAGAAAAAATATATTTGTTTTATTATAGAAAATTGCAATATGAGCCTCGTTGCAATATTAATTACTTTGTAGGCACAAAAACTTGGAAATACAAAATTTTCCACAGTGAAATTAAGCATAGATGTATGAAAAATGTTGTACATAGTAGTATAAAAGGGGTTTGAAAATGCGAACTTAATATGGATTTTAGGACTTCTTAACTGAACAACTTTGAATTTGGAAAAAAAATTGGTCTTATGCTATATAACTAATAGCTTTAGTGCTAATTAGTATTGGAGCCAATTTCTTTTTTCACTATTCTTATTTACATAAGTTGGTTAGTTTTGTAAGTACTTACCCCACAAAATGTTTAATGTAATATTTTTACCACTCTGTGTACAATGTATTTTTTGTCTATTCCGTTACCTTCGGGAGCCGGGTTTTAAAAAAAGATCGTTAAATGACCCCGTTGATAACGGAATGTTAAAAAAACCATTATAAGTGTTAGTTAAGTCACTGTGCAACTATACGGTGAAATTTCGAATTATCGACCAATCCGGGTTCATTGTAAAAAACATTATTTAGTATAGATAAAAAAAATGTTGTTGAGATCAATAAGTCATCTTGTATGGTTGGACGGATTGACAGGTTTTGTGTACCAAATAATATAGAAAATTATTAGAAAATAATTTCGGTTTTTTATTTCTCTCATATTTTATTTACCTTATTTGAACAAGAAACTTCTTAAATACTGAATAAATAACAGGTTCAGAATCATTTGCCCAAATTTTAAAAACCTCCCAATAATTTTGAGAACTTGGCATAAGCACTACCGTGTTTCTGTTATATACAGCGTGTTTACGAAATGTCTGACTATACTGGAGTATGGTACTTAGGACATAAAACTGAACAACTTTCCCCAAATCAATTCGTCGTCGTCCCATACAAATTCCAGTGTTGACGGCGGCGGCGGCGCAAGGTTTGTATGGGGAAGCAAACATTTTTTTTTTCATTTTTCAACCTATGTTTCTTAGGGAAAGTTGTTCAGTTTCATGTACTAAGTAACACACTGAAGATAGACATTTCAAAATCACGCCGCATATATTTCACACATAACTTTTTTTATTGCTTATTGAATTGTAAATTTCCGAAGCCAAGGTGTTTTACTAACAAAATATGATTTATTTCAACGTGTTTTGTGTTTTGTACGTTTCACTGCTTTTTCTAGGTAAGTATTTATACTTTTTGTTGTTGCTATACGAATGTAAGGGAAGGAAACATCAATTTCTTTTTTGTTTTTAACTACAAGGCTTTGGAATAGATTGCGTTCAGGGGCAATGACCAAGATGCCATAATGTCTATGGCGCCAAAATGATAATGGTGCTAAAATGACCATACTCCTAAAATGACCATGGTGCTGAAATGACCATGATGCTAAAATGGCCATGGTGAATGACCATGGGAATTCATTACAGTTCTATTATATGAATAGACTAGCTGTTGTCCACGGCTTCACTTGCTTGAATTTCATATTTAAAGTACGTAGATTTGAAAAAACTCTGTATACTTAATTTAACATGTGTAGCTATAGCGGTTACGGCTCGATATTGATGAATCAGTCTGACTCAGGCCATGTTATTTAATATGTTTACATGAAAACTTACTATTTAAAAACTTTTTTACATTTCTCATATTCGGTAAGTAAGTCCTTATTACCACCAAATGGGGCTTGTAGGTGACCAATTAGTGGTCTAGGGTAATAATGTAGCTAGAAAAGCCCTAGGGCGGTAAGTAATTAAATTTTGAAAGAGTGAAGTGTTTTTTTTTATTACTTACCGCCTTAGGGCTTTTCTAGCTACTTTATTACCCTAGAGCGCTAATTGGTCACCTACAATTTGGTGGTAATAAGGACCTACTTACCTCACAATCGAGATGTAAAGCAGAGTAGTTAGCTCGGGTGTAAGCAACAATTGCACCCTCGAACTATAGGCGCCCTCGCTGCGCTCGTGCGCCTAAATATCTCGGGCTGCAATTGATGCCTTACAGCCCTTGGCTACTAATCTACTATTAAATACTATTTGATAATGGCCACTTAACTTATCTATGAAGTTCTATGAAGCGTTTGCAATTGTTGTTGTAACTTTGGACATTTTGACACTGGTCTTTTTGTTACTTTGGTCATTTAGGCATTTTGGTCATTATACCCCGAAGCCATAGATTGTACTGTTTTGCAATTTCTATATCCAGACTCAAGGTAAGAATGCGTGGTATAGTCAAGAGCACATCAAGCTTGATAAATTGGATTTATGTAGTTCTTATTTCCACGTATGAATGTCAAGTTTGACCTGTCGTTGACTGTACGTGGTAGGTATATTTTCCAGGGGTAGTACCATAGTCATAGTTACCGTTGCGGTTGGCACCATGGATGGATCGCGGTTTTTGGTGTCTGCAGTTATAGGTAAGATGGTAGTTGGTACAGTTAAGAGCACATCATTAATCAAGCTTGACACATTAGATTTTGAACCGTCCTAATTTGTACTTATACCGGCTAGAGTCGCACTACGAGTGTCAGGCTTGACCTGTCGGTTACTGTACACATGTTTTTAGGGAAAATTGGTCAATTTAGTCTACTTAGCAAGCCCTTTCAGTTTTCGGTACACCGTCCCCTTAGGCCATGTCCCCACTAGGCTCACAGTGAGCCGACTGACTCTGAGCGGCGCTTCGGTCGCTCACTCAATTCGTTCAATTTCGTTCCGTCGGCGTAGTTAGCTGACTGAGCCGCCGAAACCGTAACAACGCAAACTGCGTACAGTAAGCGCTGAATGGACACTCCGTTTAAGGCCATGTCCCCATTAGGCTCTCACCGTGAGCCGCTCACTGTGAGCCGACTGACTCTGAGCGGCGTATCGGTCGCTCACTCCCAGTATTTTTCTTTTCAGTATACTCAGCAACAGCAGTTAAAGACATAGAATCGGATACTGAATTGAAGTTTGAAAAGTCCGGGGTGAGCGATATTGAAGACGTCCAGTCGACAGTCAAAGATACCATAGTTGTGAGACGGGTTTGTATGCCATCAAACTAAGTACTATTATTTTTTCCCGTGGGAATAAGATGATTTCCTATGGTAAACTTTTCTCAAGATTAGATTTACAAGGAGTTAGTAAAATAGGGTCAGTGGTAATACATTGCTTGTTTACATGTCTGTTCGATCGAAAACACTTAAATGCATTTAAGTGCAGTAGATAAGCAATTACGTCTACTGACCCCTAATTAGTGTTCCGTACCTCAAAAGAATAAAAGGCCTTATTGGATGCCGACTTTCTTAAGTACGTCTGTCAAGACTGTTTTACTCCCGAGCGGGTAACGGTATCAAGTTGAAACTGAAAATTCCAAGCTTCTACAACTTCACAATCAAAAGATACGCCCATTCTCCATACATTTATGAACCAAACCAAAACCTATACTATCCTACTTACTTCCCAGTTTCCGTTGAGCTAGAATAATGAAATTTGGCAAGAACCTAGGCACAGTAAATAGATGGGCTTATTAGACCTAGGCACATGATAAGCTCATCTATTTACTGTGACCTAGGTCTCTTAGCACAAACAAAGGAAAAAGTCAAAAATTATTAAATATTACAATTTCTCTCACAAGTAATCACATCCAATTAAGGTGAGCTCCCGTTATAAGAACATTCATATTGAGGCGAAATGCACCCTAATAATGTACATACGCGACCGCACGGTCACCACAGCCCATAGCACCCACTATCTTTTTATTACCTTAATTTAACGATAGTAAAACAGCAAAGCGCGTTGCCATAGTAGTTAAGTGTTTTTAGCTTTTTCCTTTCACTTTTTGCATGTGTTTCTAATAATAACCTAAACGTATGTATTGCTGAATGTGCGGTTGGCCGCGCGTCAGTAGAATCACTTTGGTCTAAGCCAGCCCTCAGTATGCTTTTAAAGATAGTGTCTGTATTGATGTGCGGTTAACTGTAGGTATACCTGTGGTCAGTGTCACTATGGAGTGAGAGCTTCTTCTGCCAACAAACTGTTGCGCAGTTTGGCAGAGTAAATAATTTGTAATCTTTTTATGTTTTAATATGAATAAATGATATACATACATACCTACACCCTGAGAGCTAAGATGAAATGTTTCATGTGCCGGTAATTTCACTGGCCCCACTGGGTTTTTTCCCTTACCCTTCAAACCGAAACACAGCAGTGCAAACACTACTACTTTACGAAAGGTAGGAAGAAATAGGCAAGAAGTGGTACTTCCACAGACGGATTTTGCACAAAAGCCCTACCACCAACTAAACGTGTACGGTCAACCGCTTGTCAGTAGAAACTTTTTCAACTCTATTACCACGCCATAAGGTCCAAAAGTGTTTCTACTGATGAGCTGCCGTGTGTACGTGTTGTTTCTTTTTCAGACGTCAAATAAAATCGAATATGCAGCATTCAGCAATTTCCTAGTGGATGTTCTCAAAACTTTGAAAACATTCGACGACAATGACCTTCAAAACTTCACGAATATTTTTGATGCAGAAATAAGAAAATATTATTATAAGGTAGATGTCTTTGTTTTTTTATGGTCAAAGGACTTGCCTCTTGACCTCGATGTAGATGTAGAATGTCGATGCAGAGATGAGGTAGGTATACGATGGAGCGAGATTGCCCAGAAAAAGCCTATTCACTTGCGACTTAAACAGATTCGGGTTATACAAACTCGAGAACAAAGACGCAGGCAGAGTATTTCACTCCTGTAGGAGATGTGATCAGTGTCTATGTCGCAGGTAAATTGAATAACTCGCTTTTTTACATAATTCCGAGGCATTTTACATAATGCCGAGTGTGTAATTCGACATCATTTGCATTTTACAAAATCGTTTCGCTCGCTCTGGTCGTGCGTTGTAGCACAGATTAGATAATAATAAACTGGTTTTAGTCTGCTGGGACATTTTTTAACGTTATTACTATTGTTAATAGCTTCATAATTATAGTAGCAAATTATAACGTACTCTTATATGACGTTCTCGTATTAACGTACTCTTGTTGTATTTTAGTATAGATTTAAATGTGATAATGAATTTTATAGAACTATCTGATTTTAAATTTACTAACATAGTTTTTAAGTCTTACTAACAAAAAGGATCTTTGTAATCTGAAATTGAATAAATAATAATAATAGGTTTTTACCTATGAAATTGCCGAAATTTTCTTACAGATTAATGAGATCATAATTCCTATAATTCTAATGATTTTTTTTTTCATTTGTCTTATATTTGAAAGTTGACTTCAAGGTTATCAATTTACGCATAAAATAAAGTTTTTATTTTTAGTTTGATATAAAAAATTAAAGGTTCGAAAGTTGTTCGTCTTAAATGTCGTCCGATTATATCATTAGATTTGTTATATTTTTTTACAGATAATATTTTTCGATAATTAAATTTAAGCTTCTGTTAGCTTCTCTTCTTCTCAATAATGCTTAAAAAAATTGAATTTATAATTCCTAAGAAAAATGCAAAAATGTTAGTACTGAAAATTGAGTTTACCTAAAATTCGCCATACAAAACGGCAATTTCATAGGTAAAGACCTATTAGCTTGATTAGAATGATAGCAGTGTCAGAGCGGGACGGAGCGATGCGTAAGCCCAGTCACTTGCTTTCGGGTACCGGTGGTACCCAAACTTCTTTTGGATTGCACCCGTTTTCGCCCGAATACAGCGCCAGTCGAAATCCCCGATGCCGTAAACAAAGGTTGTATAAACAACCCTGGCTTGCATTCTGAGAAATAACACTGGAGCTAGGTTTCTTGTAGCGCTCGTGGATATTCCAATAGGTTGCTCGATAGGTTGCTTGAGAGGCTATGGGTACTACCGGTACCCAAGTACAAAGGACAAAAAAAAATCAGGTGGAGCGCGTGCGTGAGTGGATGAGCGACAGAGACATGTAGGTATCAGACACGCACTTATCAGAGACGCGATATCTTAAAAAACCGGCCAAGTGCGAGTCGGACTCGCGCACTGAGGGTTCCGTACGAGTACATACCTGTGCATATATAAGTAAAAGTTATGGTATTTTTATTGCTAAAAAACTTTATTATGTGATGTAAGTAACTAAAATTTATATTTGAGTTGACTGAATGAAAGGTAAATTGCAGTTTACGATTTATGACGTATTAAAAAAAAACTACTTACTAATCTCGTTCAAATCAATTTTCGGTGGAAGTTTGCATGGTAATGTACAACATATTTTTTTTGTGTTATTTTCCTCTTATTTTAGTAGTTACAGGGGGGGGGGACACACATTTTACCACTTTGGAAGTGTCTCTCGCGTAAACTATTCAGTTTAGAAAAAAAATATATTAGAAACCTCAATATCATTTTTGAAGACCTATTCATAGATACCCCACACATATGGGTTTGATGAAAAAAAAAATTTTTTGAGTTTCAGTTCTAAGTATGAGGAACCCTAAAATTTATGATTTATTTTCTAATTTTGTGTAAAAATCTAGATGCGGGTCACAGAAAACATCTACTCACCAAGTTTCAACAGTATAGCTCTTATAGTTTCGGAAACAAGTGGCTGTGACATACGGACGGACAGACAGACAGACATGACAAATCGATAAGGGTTCCGTTTTTGCCATTTGGCTACGGAACCCTAAAAACCCCGATTTGGTCACTGACTCGCTGATGGTCATCACAATTCTTAGGGTACTTCCTGAAGTCCTAGAAAGCTGAAATTTGGTATGTTAGTTAGTATTAGTACACAAGCAACAAAAAGATCCTAAAATTTGGAACTTTTACCCCCCAACCCCTTAAACCAGGGCATGGAAGTTTGTGTGGGACTTTCGCAAATTTTATAATAAGATACTCCTTGTTATAAATATAATTAATAAGCAAAATTAAAAAATTGTAAAAAACCCACGACGGTCGTAATTGAAAAAATATTAAATAAGACTTATAATATACCCCCGACTTAAAAGGAAGGAAGTAACGAAATAGTACGAAGAAAGTACCCACGAAAAGCCGTCGCTGCCATTCCGTATCCTACGAAAATTAATACAGAATTTAATCAATATAAATTCTATACGAGCTAGTTATAAAATAGCTTTAGTTTGTTACAGTTACGTATAAATTATTAAAACATGGCAATGGCAGCCCCGACGGATTTTCTTGGGTACTTTCTTCGTACTATTTCGTTACTTTCTTCCTTTTAAGTCGGGGGTATATTGAAAGTCTTATTTAATATTTTTTCAATTACAACCGTCGTGGGTTTTTTTCAAAATTTTTAATTTTGCTTTTTATTTTTAACTTTTTAAAGAGTTCCCACTTCACTGATTATTACAGCGCCCCCTGGTGAGTTGGCGCCACAACTCTAATCTACAAACCATAATTGATAAATTATAAAACCGTATCTAAATCGGTTAAGCCGTTTTTAAGATAAAAGGGAACATAACTTTGCACACACAAACGAACAAACACACAACCTCTCACCCTAAACGCATACACCTTCTCCGTTCCGTCGTGGGTAAAAAAGTACTATGAAACTTAAAAAGAAGTGAAATCCCACCATAAACATTTTCGTGTAAAATTTTGCCAAGACGAGACCATATAGCTCGCATTTTCAAAAGGTTTTCAGATCTCGTGTAGAGCCAAGCTTCTAACACTACACGCCTTAACTCTACAAGCCCTAAACTCACAAAATCTACACTTTAGTCAAAATATGTGAATTGGCCGTTTTGCTACCGTCACGTGGGCGTAAGATGAAAAAATTATTCACTATTCATTGCCTTATTGTTGAAACGGCCTAGCCACATATTTTGACTAAAAATTAGGGCTTGTAGAGTTAAGGCGTGTAGAGTTAGAAGCTTGGCTCTTCGTGAGTTCTGATAACTTTTTGAAAATGCGAGCTCTTGGCAATATTTTACATGAAAATTTTTTTGGTGGCATTTATTTATTTACTGCCTCATCTTTATGATTCTGTAGCTACTCGTACCACTACACCTCCACTCTAGCTATAGTCGCATCATGACATCCCATCAAACGTCCACTACAGGACAGGGAACTCCCTCCAGAAATCCAGCTTTGCTGAAATAATGTGGAGGGGAAGTACCATAGTCACCACGCTTGTTAGCGTTACGGCTGACACCATGGACCGCGGTTGTTGGTGACCGCAGTAAGTAATATGGTATGATACACAGGAGGACGCTGCTTCCCATCCTCCAGCTTGTAACCCTTAGTCGCCTCTTACGACCTCGGCCTCGGCCGTGTGGTGCCGGCAAAGAATAGTACCAACCCATACATACCCGTGAGCTATAGTCTATTCCACACGAAATAATACTTGTAGAAATTTTAAGCGTTTTGTGTATCTGTTATAGTCAAAGTCCGATACACAGTCTCTTCGCGGAAGGACTGGTTTATCCTAGGTTTGGCCAAAGCCATCAATCAGGCAATCCCCGAAATACATTTCAATTTCGCCCTTTGCCTGAAGTATTTTTAGTCAAACCCAGGAGCTCCTAACTTTTCAGTCAAACGTCGAAAGTAAATTATTCTGTTTCGGTTTTGGCCTAGGCAATCCTAGAAGCGACTGCAAAACTCGGTCAAACGTTGATCTGAACATGTTTAAACAGGTTCATAATGTCTCTTTAGGTTAGGTTATACTTTATTGCACATCGTACAAAAGGCGGGCCTAATGCCACACGGCATTCTCTCAAAGCATCTCAAATATAAAAGTGAAAATCACGTAAGCTGACCAATCAGGTGTCAGAACTGGCAGAGTTAAGCGGTTCTTAAGACTTGAAAGCTGCTTAAATGATAAAATGCTTCCAGATAAGACACTTTATACCTATATCGGAGTTTGACTCGTCAAACCCCGATTTAATAAAATTGTGTTTTGACGTTTGCCTGACCAAATTAGTCTCTCCCAGGTTTGACGAAAATTGTTTAGTCAAAGGCCGAAAATTTACATTTGTTTGGGCTTTGACTAAGTCATTCAGTCTGACCTGAGGATTGACCAGTCCAACCTAGGAGCGCCGGAGCTTCGGAGTTTGCCTATAACATATCGACGATATTTCTATTCAATAACACAAGGACGTACGCACAGAAAATCACTTGGACATACAAATAGTGCCCCGTGTGTTACCGGCAAAGAATACTACCAACCTGTCTACACAGGAGATGTAAGAGGCGACTAAGGGATTGAAAATGGGCTGCAGCGTCCTTCTATGTATCGTACCAACTGTGGTTACCAACAACCGCGTTCCATGGTACCAGCCGCCTCGCTAACAAGCGTGGTATCTATGATACCTACTTTCTCTCTACATTGTTCCAGCAAAAGCTGCAATTTTGGAAAGAGCTCCCTGTCCTGCAGTGGACGTTTCATGGGATGATCTATACATGTAATGTTTTCCTTGTTTTACCTTTCAAACTTGTACCACAAACGGAAACTAACTTTGTACCATAAGAAGAGGGTGGGGACCTGGAGTCCTAAGACACAGGTGAAAACTTAGTTTAGGCTTCTCACAAACATTTCTTTGCAAAAAAAATGTGGTTTTAAATATGTACCTTGGGAATTTCACAAAATATTTTATTGTTTTTAGGGTTCCGATACCAAAATGGTAAAAAAAAGGAACCCTTATGGTGCCGCTCTGTCTGTCTGTCTGTCCGTCTGTCTGTCACACCTCTATATCTCAGCAACCACTTATGCTATCAACCTGAAATTTGGAATAGTTTTAGAATATAGTTGCCCAACTTAATTGCACAAGAAAAAAATTTGAAAAAAGTATGATTATTAATATAAAGGGGGCCAAAATAGGGGGGGCCAAATTTCAAATTGTCGCTACTAGGTCGAGTGGGGTATCATATGAAAGGGCTTTACTTGTACATTTTAAAATATATTTTTGTATTTTTTTAAATTTCTTAGTTTTAAAGTTATGATGAAAAATGTCAAGAAAAATACCATTCCCCCCCCCTTATCTCCGAAGTTTGAGTAAGGAAAAATCTGAATTAATTACAGTTGACAGAAGTTTATATAAACTTTACAGCAAAAATAAAACGATTTTTCTAAGTTGCACAGTTTTTCAGAAATCTGCAAAAAACCTTTACAAACAAATTTAGTTTTGCGGTCCTGAAAATGGACTTTATTGCTTCCAAAAATACTATAGGTATATCGGAACCCTCGGCGCGCGAGTCCGACTCGCACTTGACCGGTTTTTTTATTTTTAAGGGGAGCCTGTTTAACGAACTGGCTGATGACAAAACGGTGAAAAAAAACATCACGGACCTATTGGAATATATAAAGAAAACACCTGTAAAGTAAGTACGAACGTGATATCAATTCTCTAAAACTTATCTTAAAACCGGCCAAGTGCGTGTCGGGCCACGCGCAGTTCCGTAGTTTTTTTACAATTTTTATAGCAAAGCAGGCGTTTTGTATAAGTAGGTATTTAATAACGTTATATTATACCTATTATAACTTAATATAGAATAAAACACTAAAGCGGTAATATAATGGAAAAAGCACGCGTGTTTAAGAAACTGTATTATGGACCTTAATGCAGTGGAAATAGAGCTGTTTTATGAGCAAATTTATTGAAAAGTAGGCGGAGGGCTGTAGTCTCTCTGCCTACCCCGACGGGAAAGAAGCAGGATGTTTATGTACCTACGACACTAAAACCACACTTATTTTACTTACAGGTCGACGAGAACAAATCTCGATATTATTCTCAAAAATTTCCAAAACCACGAATTTACAAAAGAGTTGACAGATTTACTTAACTACACGGATTCTTCATACGGCGAAGAATCTAAGAAAAAAATCGACGACGTCTTAAAACAACTTAAAGAATACATCAAACAAAATAAAGCGAAAAGAACGCGTGCGGATCTAGTGAAAATTGTTCAGAATGGTGTGAAAAGTATAATTTTTGATCATTATTCTAATCTAAATCCAAATGTTAGAAAGGACCTTAGAGTGAAAGTTGCAAAGTATTTTGCTGAAAATGATATCAATAAAGTGACAACGATATTTTTTGTAAGAGTTTCTGAATCAACTACAAAACCAACTACGACTACCACTACAAAAACAACTACTACTACTACAAAAACAACAACTACAAAACCAACGACTACTAAACATAAGTAAGTACCTGTACTTTTAACAGAATCAAGTACTTTATCGAATCATCATCAAGTCGGATTCATTCATTGCAATTGAACCTAAAGCCCACGTCACACAGAGCGGTACAAGCGGTAAAGCGGTCCGGGGGCGGACCTGCGGGAAGCGAAAGCGTTCCGGGACCGGTCACACAGAGGTACCGCGCGGAAACCGCGGCGGGACAGCGGGGCGGTAGTGGTCGGTGTGACATTATTTATCTGTGATTATTCAAAAGACGTAAATCCTTTGCTCTAAACAAAAACCAAACTGATAACCTAAAAAAAAGTCTGCGCAAAGCCGCAAAATTCTTGTAAAAAAAAATACAACGTCAAAGTCCGCGCCCGGACCGCACCGCACCGCGCCGCGCCGCGCCGCTGCCGCTCTGTGTGACGGGTTGCATTGAACGCAATGGAATACAGCGCCCGCTCCCGCCGAAAGTTCGGCCCCGCGCCGCGCCCGGTCCGCGGGGTTGTACTAGCGGCCCGGCCGCCCCCGCGCCGCACCGCGCCGCGCCGCGACCGCTTTCAATGTGACAGGGTGCATAAGAACTCATACTTTATAAAAAATACCGGCCCCGGAACGCTTCCGCTACCGCCTCAGTGTGACTTGGGCTTAATTGTCTCAACTGCACCTGATTTTCATTTACAATATTTTTTCCTGAACAAACGAGTTTAAAAGTACACTCGACAGCACATCAGTAGAAACACTTTTGGACCTTATGGCGTGGTAATAGAGTTGAAAAAGTTTCTACCGAGAAGCGGTTGACCTTACCTAAATTAAGATGTTAGTGCGCTATTTGGTGACAAAGCACGAGGCTTGAGAATCGCAGCCCGAGCTGCAGGCGAGGGCGTAATGGAGCCGAAAGTGTGTGTGTGTGTAATGTATAATGACCAAAGCGTACGCGCTTCTTACGACGTTTTTCAACACATTTGCGAATAAAAACAAAACGATGCAGGCATTTTAACTTTTGAACAGCTAAAAATTACAATCCGCCAAGTTATTCCCAAGATAACCCCTGAAACTTGCGAAAAAGTCACCGAAAACAACCACGAAACAATCAACTTCTGCAGCATGCTAAGAGGCGACCGTTTGCCTGACATAATTTTGGGTAAAATGAATAACACTAAACATTGGATTAAAGATTCTAACTCCTCTTATAAATAAAAATAACATTAATCTGTTTTTTGCAGGCTCAAGTTTTTACCAAATCCCTATAGAATATACTCCGACAATATACCAATTTACAAATCCAGCAGAGAAGCCAAAGCAGTCAGAAAGTTGCGAAAAAACTACTTAGAGAGAGGAATACCAATATCTAGCTTCGAACACAACATCCTGCTCAAATATTACAATTTCAGAAGTAGAAATATACGAGATGACTCAGAGGAGAGACAGAGAACTGTAGGAATATTAGCTAGGAGATATGAGTACACAACAACGGTGAAAAAAAGACATGAAACAAAACACAATGACGAAAAACAGAAAAATAAGAAACGTGAAAAACATTATAAAGCTACTGACACAAAGGAAGTAGAAAGAACGCAACACCAACTTACTACTGATAAGAAACCAAAACTTGAAACTAGACAACCTCGCCATGAAAATTATATCCCAAAACAACAACTCGTTCGTAATCATAGTAACTTGTTGAGCCAAATTGCTATTCATACAGACACCACTCACATTCACAACATTGAAGAACAAGTGCATTCTATTCGGAAGGGAATGGCTACACTTAATTATCTGGACATTTTCGTGATCACTGAAAATTCAACTGAAAACATATCTGATGGTGAAACTAAGACAAAAATTTCAAGTATCTTATACGACATGAGAGCTCACACTAAAAAAAATGATGGGAAAGCCTCAAAAACCACTACTGCAGTGAAATTACTACAAACAAATTCAACTGAAACTATAGGTATAATTCAAATTCCAGATAGCTCGCAATCAAGCAAAGATAAGTCCGAAGGCGAAACTAATACTACAAAAAATAAAGTGCTTAAAAAATTTAAACTGAAACATCCTCAAACTATAATAAATGAAGCTCTAAACACGAGTTCTAACAAAAGTAATGGCTCTGATAATCAAAACTTTTCACATATTGAAAGTAATATTACCGGATTATATGAAAATAAATCGAAAATTAAGAATGAACCTTTAATGAACTTTACGCAATATACACAACTCTCAAAATCAGCAAACTTTACGTTTAGTGACGTAGATAAGATTAATGTTGTATTCGCGAATGGTTTCTTAGCAGCATTACCAAAAGTATTGACGCAGATAAACAAAACAAGTACTCAAAGAGACAAATCATATCAAAATAACAGTATGTACATTGTTATATCTAAACACTCAAACACATCCAAAGAGTCAGAAAGTTTTGATAAAAACGGCAGAGCCAACGAAACAATAGATAGAGTATCTTCTCACCATGCAAACGAGCTCAAACTAAAAGATGATGTTCCTTCTAAGTACAAAAAAGAAAACAAAAGTAAAGAGAAATTATCTTCTGAAGAATTTTCTAAACCCAAACGAGATCAGAAGTCGAACGATAAATTAACTTTTAAACAGGATTCTGAGCATCATAAAGACCACAAAGCGACTGATCACGAGCTCAGCGAAGAACACAGAACAAAGGAAGAAACATCTGAAGAAAAAGATTTTAATCATCGAAAAGACCATAAGTCCACATACCATAGGGATCTTAAGTCCAAAGATAACAAACCTCGGAAAGAAAAATCAAACCACCTCAAACACCATAGATCAGAAGAAACCATACATACTGAGAAAGAAGAAGAAATATCACACAAGGATATTATTGCTAAGCGAGATAGACAGAAACGGAAAAAAGAAAAAATATCTCATGTGAATGATTCTGAGTTTCCTATAGACCATAACGTGTCCAAAGTTAAAACACATCCGAAAGAAAAAAATAAGCGCCCCAAACACTATAGATCAGAAGAAAACGTACAATCAAATAAAGAAGAAGATATATCTCACAAGGATGGTGCTAAGCAAAGTAAAAAGCAACGGACGAAAGAAAGAATATCTCATGTGGAGAATGCTAAGCGTCCTATAGACTATAAATCTAAAGGCAAAAAACATACGGAAGAAAAAATTGAGATCAAACACCATGGATCAGAAGAAAACATACATTCTGAAAAAGAAGAAGAAATATCACACAAAGATGTTGCTATGTTTGATAAAAAGCATAAAACAGAAGAAAAAATTGTTTATGAGGTAAATTATAAATCTAAAGGCAAAAAACGTACGGAAGAAAAGTTTGAGCACCCGCCACACAATCGATCAGAAGAAAGCATACGTTTTGAAAAAGAAGAAGACATATCAGACAAAGATGTTGTTCTGCATGGTAAAAAACATAAAACAAAAGAAAAAACATTTCGTGAGGAGAATTCTAAGCGTCCTATAGACTATATATCTAAAGGCAAAAAACTAACAGAGGAAACATTTGAGCGCCTCAAACACCATGGATCAGAAAAAAACATACATTCTGAAAAAGAAGAAGAAATATCACACAAAGACGCTACTGATCAAAAGCATAAAATAAAAGAAAAGGTATTTCATGAGGAGAATTCTAAGCATCCTATCGACTATAAATCTAAAGGAAAAAAACGTTCGGAAGAAAAATCTGAGCGCCCCACGCACCATGGATCAGAACAAAACATACGTTCTGAAAAAGAAGAAGGAATATCACACAAAGACGCTGCTGTGTATGATCAAAAGCATAAAACAAAACAAAAGGTATATCATGAGGTGCGTCCTATCGACTATAAATCTAAAGGCATTAAACGTACGGAGGAAAAATTCGAAACTCCGCAAAACAACCGACCAGAAAAATTCAAACATTCTGAAATGGAAGAAGAAATATTACACAAAGATGTTGCTATGTACGATAAAAATCAAATGCCAAGAGAAAAAATATTAAGTGAGGAGGATTTTAAGCGGCCTATAGACTACAAATCTAAAGGAAAAAACCTTCGGGAAGAAATAATTGAGCGCCCCAAACACCACGGACCAGAAGAAAACATACATTATGTAAAAGAAATATTACTTAAAGATGTTGCTAAGCATCTAGCAAAAGAAACAAGTATTGTTGAGGAGCATCCTAAGCGGCCTATAAACTTCCAACCTAAAGAAGAAATACGTACAGAAGAAAAATCTGACCGCCCAAAACACCACCAATCAGAAGAAAACATACATTCTGTAAAAGAAATATTACAAAAAGATGTTGCTGAGTATAATAAGAAGCATCTGGCAAAAGAAACAAGTATTGTTGAGGAGCATCTTAAGCGGCCTATAAACTTTAAACCCAATGAAGAAATACGTACGGGAGAAAAATTCGACCGCCCCAAACACGATGGATCTAAAGAAAACGTGAGTCTTGAAAAAGTACAAGAAAGATTGCTTAAAGAATCTTTGTACAAAGATTATGCTAAGTATTCTCATGACCACAAGTCTAAAGAAAAAATATCGATCAAGAATGAATCTAAGCGTGCCAGAAAGCGCAAGACAAAAGATAAAATGTCCTTTAGGGTAGATTCTAAGCGTTCAAAAGACCCTGTAGACGTTGAAGCTACAAAAATATCTTCAAAACTTCACAAGCATCATAGTCATCGTCATCACAAAAGGAATAAATCGTCAAGGCATCACAGACGCCACAAATCTTCTAATTATAGTGGACATCGCGAATCTTCTGAGAAATCCAACGTAGAGTTTTCTGAAAAATCGCACACCAACCAAACTCATCTCCTGCCCTATCCTTTTGGTTTAAGAAAAGCAAACAAACACTCAAGGAGAAACACAGACTCGACAAATGAGAACTAAACTAATGTAGATATTTCGTAGAGTTCACGAAAGAGCGACACGTTTTGTAAATAAACATTTTGCAGTTTAGAAAGCATTTCTCTTCATTTAGTCGACCCACAAATTTAGGTTTATAGAATATTTATTCTCATTAAGACTAAAACTAAGTCACTTACATGAGAAAAACTTAAAATTATAATTTACATTTTTTTCTAACCACAATCCACTGAAAAGAACTTAGGTTATAATTTTACACACAGCTAATGAGAAATATCCTGTTTTAGGGTTCCGTAGTCAAAAGGTACCCTTATCTATCTGTCAGTCCGCGGCTTAGTTCAGAGACCTAGGTTTGCTATGGGTACTCACGCCGACA
The DNA here is from genome assembly GCA_947532105.1 of Athrips mouffetella. Taxonomy (NCBI): domain Eukaryota; kingdom Metazoa; phylum Arthropoda; class Insecta; order Lepidoptera; family Gelechiidae; genus Athrips; species Athrips mouffetella. Next base: position 13,100,565 of record OX383981.1, on the reverse strand, counting down.
AATTGGTAATACAATTGGTAGTTATTGAAAAGAAAAATTATTTCGGGTACCTCCATTTAGTGGAGATGATTTTTTTCTCGTCTACCCCTTAGTGTGGGGTGTCGTTAGACAGGCCTTTTAAAAATATTGTAAGTCCTCTAAGAGCGTTTTTTGGGTTCCGAACCAAAGTATGTGCGACTTCGTCTGTCTGTCTGTCACACCTGTTTATCTCAGCACTAGGTTAGTGCCTAGGTCGAGTGGAGTATCATATAAAAGGGCTCCTTTGAACATTCCTTAATAGATTTTTGTAATTTTCTACAATTCTTAGTTTTCAAGGTATGTTGAAAAATACTAAAACTATTACCATTATACCAAAGCTGAGTGCACTGATAGACGGGCTCATTAACACTGCATAGCTTATACTCGTATTGTTGACCATGGTATGGTACCGTCAATAGAACATCATACCAAGGTACAGTGCGACAAGGCTTATAATGAACGCGGGTGGGGGCGCTGGTTTGTATGAGGAGAACTGTCAAGAGTGACGTTTCATAAGGTGGCGGTGTTAGTTCCTTTTTTTGCCATGTTCATTATAAGCCTTGTCGCACTGTACTGCTTAGCTCCTCTATCAGCTGATCAACATAAATATTAAAGAGCGAGGGTGAGGTAACCACCCCTGCCTCACCCCACACTTCAGCAAATACCTACCTATCAGACATTGAGTCCATCCATCTTACATAATTGGTCTGGTTATTGTGCCAAAATCTGAAAATACTGATAAGCTTTTCGGGTAAACCTGTCGACTCCAACTTACACCACAGTTTCTCGTAAGAGACCAAATCGAAAGCCTTTGATAGGTCTAGAAATGCGGCATAGACTGGAGTATTCCTATTAGTCCGGTCCCTTATAGTCTTATATCGCCAAATTGCACCAAATTTTTTCCAGGTACTACTTAGGTACATAGCTCTCAATTTTTGATAGGAGCCAATTCTTGAATTTTCTATGTAATTGTTTTGAAATTCAAGAATTGGCTCCTATCAAAAATTGAGAGCTATGTACCTACCTAACTACCTAAAAAAATTTGGTGAAATTGTAAATCGTGTATACGTGAAACAGCTAACTGACCGCACTATATCTGTATAGTACCGAATGCTTGAGCGTCAAGTTTGCACTTTCCGTAGATTACTGGTCGGAAACTAAACTGTGCGTCATTCAGATTTACATGTTTATACAGTCGGCGTTCAAGCAAACCATCCAGCACTTTAGCAATTACTGTAGCCAGGCCTGTAATTGCTATTATCGGCCGCGTCCCTTGTTTTATTTTTAGTATATGTACGACTACTGTTCTTCCGAGCTACTTGAGTAATTACGAGTGCCCAATACAACAATTGGACATCATAGCGAGAACTCTGGGTAGATGAGAGCCAGCATGCAGTAGATGTTCGATGCTGAGCCCGTCGTGGCCCGGTGATTTCCCTCTCTTCATGTTATTAATAACAGTCCCGACATCTTTCGCCGTGATAAGAGTAAGCGTACCAGTGGCGCGACGTCCCTCAGCACCACTCTTTCACTGCTGCTGTGCATTCCTTAGCGGTGACTCTGCCCGGAAATGCTGTTTAAAAAGGTTTGCGACCTCCACTGGGTCGCACACAACATCCACGCTAACGGGGAGGCTCGGCCCGGGATTCGGTCTGTTTGTTTGCTTCCAAAAACCCTTAAAATCTTTCGCTTTATGGTGGGACGCAAGTATGTCCGTCTTAATCTGTTCCTTGTTGTTTTGACAATATTTTAGCTTAGTTTTGAAAGTTTTATGAGCTCTAGTCATTTCGTTGTCATTATAGATCGAACCTGAAGATGGTTTCCCAGATCTAAAACCTAAGCCGAGACTCCTTTACATTTTTTTTGAGCATGCGTTTGCGAAATATTTAGCTTAAAAGCGCTATTTTTTGTTTCGGACTTTCCATCCACACTTCTCTTTTGAGCGTTAATTTCCCAAACCACTAACAAAAAACAAAAACAACACTATTTATATAATTCATTTATTTAAAATTGTATAGTATTCACATTGTCGCTACTAGTTTCAGACGAAACGTTAGCTTTACATACAAAATGAGAACACAATTTCACAAAACTAAGGTAAAGACAAATGCAGCGATCGAACAGAAGCTAATTATAATAGTACTAGTGTAATATACAAAACTGTGATAGCAGAATGATAAAGTACCTTGGCAGTAAAAAATCTGACTCAAGAAAGCTAAGACATCAGATTTGGAATAACGTACCCAAAAACTACAGCTTTAGTAGTTAGTCGTATCAAATCTCATGATCTCAACACTTCAAAATTATCAAACTAGACGTAGATACATGGTAATGAAAAATGATTAATACTGGTCGACGCCAAGTCGATACTTCATGCGCAAGAGTTTCTACGAAGTTCTACGTAACTGTCAATTTCAAATTTTGATCAATCAGCGGCTTGGACGAATGGCCACGTGATGTACGTGACTTGTGGCTTATAGGAATAGTAGTTTTGATACTTGAGCGATTATAGATTTAAATTGAAATAAATTAATTGGTTTCAAAATTGACAGTTACTGGACATAACATTTACACACAATTTAGGAATAAAATATTCCTAGAACAGAGCCGTGGACAAGCTATCACAATTTAAGTTCGGCTGAAGTGAATTGACTCTTTCAGCCTACATACACAATGTAAAATAAAAAAAGCTATACAATAATTGACTAAATACCTTAATCCGCTATTTGGGTAAAAATAATCTAATGTCATCGTATGTTTTGGTACAGTCGACTTCGAAAAACTACGAGACTTAAGTATTAGGGCAGTGCTCAAAATGGGTAAATTAAAACATTAGGAAGTTTTTTCTCGTGTGGACAAAAGAAGTTCTTTTGGCTTAAAAAGGTTTATTTTTTTTCTTTCTAATACACAAGTTTTAAGGTATAATTTACGTATTTAGTAAAAAACGTGTTAGTAAAAGGTTAGTTTTTTTAGCCTCTGATTTGTCCCGTTTTTTTAGCTCCGACTGTACCATGACGAGAATTCATTTGGTCAAAAACTAGAAAGTAATGGCGCTACTGTAAAAGGTTCCTAAATCAACTGATCGTTTAAAAATTAAAATATAGTCAGTTTAAGAATGTTTCAAAACGAACTCAATTTTAAACTACAAAACCAATTTTACAACAACTAATGTCATAAGTTTTTTTTACAAACTTGGTTATAGTTTAATAACAGACTACATACAATTTTTCTAATCAATCAACAGGTTCTAGTCTCTAAAGTGTCACCAAAAGTTTCCAGTTCTCTACCAAATTAAAAATTAAACTATTGAGCATAATAAAAGTAAACGAAGGCAGTCAACTTATCAAATAAAATGCGATTTTGAGTATAGTCAGAAACCAGTCAAGGGGTAAAATATTATTCGGACACTTACTGAAACTGAATAAAATTAGGTCAAAATGATAATAATATGTTCGTTTAATGCAATAGTCAAGAAGAAAAAGAATAAGTTTTAGATGATAAATGCAAAAAGCCTCATGAATTTAAACCTCTTTTAAATCTATTGCTGACCCTATCTATGTTATCAAAATAGACAAGGTCTGACTTTGACGGAACCTTTCTGCAACGGAAGGACAAAAAGAAAAGATTTTGAAAAAATGTCTAATGGTTCTTGCACATTTTTTTTATAAACTTTATTGGCAAGTATTATCAGGACAAAGATACAAAAACACATTACATAATAATATTCAGTTCCATAAATGTCCACACCGCCTCAATAATGGGAACGATTTTATAAAGCTACAATTGAAAATATCAAATTGATTAATAATAATTCATTTGTAAATATAAGTAGGTATGTACTACATAGTACATACGCATCGAAAATCAATTAAAAACTATAAAAATCGAAAATAATAAAAAAATGCAATATGTATTTCAATATACACGCGTAGGCCTTTTCTTAAAGGAAGACAAATTAAAGATGACTTTTTGATCCAAAAAAATATTGCACGGTGTCCTTAGGCGTTAAGGACTAAATAATGTTCATTCGTACTTAAAAGAAATGCTTTAAAAATTATTAAATTCGAAGGTTTTTGTACAAAAGATCTAAAAGTTTTAAATATCAAGATTATTTGGTCGTACTATAAGTTATAGTCTTTAGTCCAAAAATTCACCTAAGGATTACACAGAGGAGTAAACAACATTTATTGAATTAAAAAAACTGTTACCGTCATTAGTATTTAAAACAATAATTATTTTGGGTTATGGTTTCCGCATTTTAAATGCCATGATATGTTTGACAAATCAGTGATTTAAATACAAAATAATTAGAACAGGAACCACAATAGTTGCATAAAAAAACATGATGACAAAAACTGTACTGTACTTAGCTATATGTAAATGTAACATTCCATATACATTATATGGCAGAGGATACAAACTGTATTCACATAGATACCAATGAATACATAAGCGCATCGCTTATATTAATAGGACAGAGTTTCCCAAACTGTGACATAAAACAGGGAGGGTTTGTAGGCCTAGCATGACATGTGCTATTCTTATCAGCTTTAAAGTTTGCGCGTGAAACAACTCAGGCTAGACCTACCGGTGTTCCAAATTTAAATAAATGTTAAACCAAACGGGCTTAATCGTATAAAATGGACTCCAAAAACAGTTTGGAAAACGCTGGCGTCTACGAACTTGTCACAACGTCCACTATGCTATATCCACCAAAAAAATCGCATAGCTTACCCTTAATTAGCTTAAAAGGCCTTTTAACTACCTACCCTTAAATCCTTAAAGAATTCCACATAAGGTCACCTTGTTAAAATAGCTTCGATTATCACTTGAGAGAATCATCTACTTAAAGTATAAACTTAAAATACTATTACAAAAAAATTAAATTAAATGACATTTGATTCTGTAGAAAATTGTTACGTTATTTTAGTCACACACATTAATAGTTCTTAACCTAAGGTTTCGAGAGCGAATTCCTTTTTTTTTTATTACTAAAAATCGCTTGTATTGTTCAAAGATATGCTCGGTTCGAAGTAAAAAAAAAAAACATTCCATACAATTTGACAATCTTAAGATTTTTCTTGCTAATTATGATGTTTTTTGTCAATAGTTACCTTTTTGTTAACAGAAAGAAGACAAAAATCTACAAAATCTGAATAGGCTCTTTCTGTGCAAGCTCGTTCCATCGCCGACCTCAGGGCTAGATCGAGGTCAAGAATAAGCCCAATGACATTTAGAAAATCTTATTTTATTGATATCGTCCAATTTTGAGAATGTTCAAAGAAACGCAATCGATATGTCACCAGAAAATAACAAGAATCGTCAGTTGGTGAATTTCCTAGTAAGTTTATCGAAAAATAATAAACTGTAACTTGCATCTGATTTCACGTTTCGCTTCGCATTTGGTCGAAAGAGAACCTAACCGATAGGTTGTCTTTATCTTACGATTATCTTCTTTATCTACGACTTTCTTACGAGTTTATTATTTTTTGACAGTTTATCAACTGATCGCGAAAACTGATTAACTTACAATTCTTACAGACTTCCAATATTTTTCATACGACAACGATTTTATAAAATTTCTTCAATTTGATTAGATTTATTGAACGCTTTTGATTTAGACCGCCGACTGTATAAAGTAATGTGACTACTCTTTATATAAAAACCGAGCATTACTTTGAACACCAAAAAATTCAATAAAAATCTTGTTATTCACTGATCAAGATTCTACGAATTTTTCACAAACATGAAAGTTCTCTTCTCGAAAAGTCGTTTTCGGTACATGTTTAAAGTTATTCCTTTAGTGGTCGAGGTTACGTTATAAACGCATCAATTTAAGAAAGATAGTAAAAATGGCGGCGAACCTAATAGCCTCTTGCTTTAGAAAACTTCTAACAGGATTTTTTTATCACCCCAAAAATTTTAATAGATGGTTCTATCTATGAAACTGAACAACTTTTTCCAAGTAACATAGGTCGAAATATGAAAAAAAAATCGACGAAACATTTTGTAGTACCTAGTTCGATTTCTTTTTCGTATTTCGATTTATTTGTGTTTCATGGGAAAAGTTGTTCAGTTTCATATGTAGGACCACATTATTAAATTTATGGGGCGATAAAAAAAATACTCTCTTATATGTGAGCTGAGGGACAATTGGATAGTCGCCTTTTTCAATATGTTTCTTTATTTGACTGAGTTACACTAAACTACACTTGTAGGCACTAACACCAACACGCTTTATGTAATATTCCTATATATTACATAGAAAGTTAATACATATTCGCACACTTGCACTATAATGTCCACATATAGTCTTTATTTTAATTACTGAGATCAATTTTGCCTTTATGCACTAGATTGAGTAGCGTCAAACGTAACACTGCCTTTTTAGCCTTCTAATATTAATTTTCTTTAACTATTAGGAACGAAGACTGTGCTTTTAATTTGAAAGAAAAATGTCCGAACGAATTATAATTTTAGTCTTATTATATACATTAATTTCAAAATTAATTCGTCACATTTTGGCACTAAGCTACTTACTATGTCACGAATTTCACCAAATAAAAAAAAAACAATTGTACTAATTTACGACTACTATTGTAACTTTTCAGGAGTATACTTCTGCAATGTTTTCTATAAATAAAACACAATCTTGAAAATTTAGCACACGAAATGGGCAAATACAACAAAAAACGGGCTAAAATAAGGCAATGTTATAAGGCTGACTGCACACGACGTGATATAAGGGTCGACACACACCAACGCGACTGGACTCGTTTTAAAAGCTAGATTCAAACTGGCTTTTATTACAAAGGACATGGTATACAACACCAAAAAATATTCAGTAAAACCCTGAAAACGACACCTTATTTATTTACACAATACTTGACTTAAATACTTTTAATTCGTAAGAAATTTACATCCAAAAAAATTGTCACACGATTTTCAGTTACACAATCGTTGTTCTAAACATCAGCATTAATACCATGTCCTAAAACTCCAAAGCTTAATGATACATTCTGTAAACGTAATATTTTGTGCGTTTGAGACGTCTCTTATTAAAAAATTCAGAATCGTTCGGCAAGAACCTTCATCTCATACTTATCAGACCCGGATACGACGGAGCTATTTCGCTTCACCGCGTAAACCTTGACAACCAAGTCTCTCGAATTACGTTTACAAAAACATCGTTTTAAACATGCCCAAAATGACGTACACCAATTTGAATCCCACTTTTGTCGGTACTCGTTACTGGAATCCCACTCATAATGACATAAGCCATCAGAATCACCAGAGCTTCTTTTAAAATGACATACATCACCAGAATCCTGTAAATGATGGCAAACATAATCAGAATTTATATTCTGATGATATATACAACCAGAACTCAGCTTATGATCACATATATCATTAGAATTATGTTTACATTTGCCATCACATACTTTTTCGCAACAACCAATATCATGATGACTTGTATCACCAGAATGTCTCTGACGACACAGTTCACCAAAGCTCCCTTTCTGATGACACAGATCACCAGAGCATACTCTCCGATGACATGAATTATCAGAGCGTCCTCTCTGATGACGTAAATCATCAGAGTTTCCTCTCCGGTGACACAAACAATCAGACGCTGCGGAAAATATATGAGTGGGGTGCCAGCAAGTACCAGGAGCGCAGAGCCGAGCGGGCGGTGGTCTCGTGGATCAGACGAGGTGGTCGCGGTCGTCTAGAGAGGCGTCGGAGTCGCGGTCGGCGCGCAGCTCCCGCTCCAGGTCGAGGGAGCGCCGCTCCAGCTCCAAGCGTGCCGGGGCGCCGCCCGCCCGCCGCGGCGCTTCCAGTGATGACACCTGCAAACAGTTTGCGGTGACAACATAGCTAAGTAAACAACATTCGGAGTATTCGGGCGCTAACTAAATAGACGTTTAGTTAGCAAAAATTTTTAACAAACATATTTGACGCAAGGTAGATAAAGGCTGTCAGGCGTAATGTTACTCGATCATATCCTATGGGACAAAGGTCTGTCAGTCTGGTTATTTAAGACAAATATTGTACAGGAGTGCAATTAAAGGAAATAAAGAGAAAGCTATACAACTATTACGGTCTTTCCCATAGCTACATTCCTGCAACCTTGCCAGACTGATGGACTGAACTGATGCCAGACTGAATGTGTAACCTTTATCTAAGGTCACCAACATTGATGTTAGAGTTATTAAGCCGTCAAAACCCTTTGACATGGCTCGAAACCAATCTACATGAAACTGCGTTTTATAAACCTATACCGCTATGTCCGCTATCATTCTTAGGGCGGGGTTAGGAGGACGCTGGTAAATGCGGCAACTTCCCCATCAGACATCAGATCAGAAATAGTGAAGTATCTGGGATCTCAAAAAGCACCAAGAGCGCAGTACCGATTGTCGTTTTACCGCGTTTTAACAAACCTACACCGCCACCTAGCGTAAACACGCGGAACTATCTCGACTGCTCACCTTAGCGAGGCGGCGGGCTTCGGGCGGGCGCTAGGAGGGCGCGGGCAGGTGGGGCAGCTTGCCCGCCGGCCAGTACCGCGCGCCGCACCCCGCGCCCGCCCCCACCCCGCCCGCCGCTACCCCGCCCCCTCCCACTCCCAGCACCGACCCCGAGTCCTCAGACAGCGCCGCTTGCAGCTTCGCTTCTGAAAATGGAACAACATTTACGAAATTAGTCTCCATCAATTTTAGCAGACACTGAACCGTAGCGGGGTTTTCTATTGCGATAGAATGAAAATGCATGGGATTGACATAATGTTCATCCTCACATACAATCCTACATAAACTTTTACTAACTTCATAAATAGTATAATTTTAAAATTGTTTTTCTTTCTATTTCACTACTGTTTCTCTTTTTTGGTTTATTAATTATTTTTATTTCTTTGGTTGTCCTTATACTTATTATTGTCAAAATCCTGCTGCTCACACTACTCATTTAATGTACTAGGGAAGAGCGGGGCCTCCCAATACAGGTTAAACACTTAAAGGGAGTGTCCTAGTAGTTATAAGATATGCACTGTAAAATTGAAATAAAAACCTATTTTTATTTATTTATTATAATGTTGCGTGACAGAAGCCAGAATCATCACACAACGCATTAATTCTATTCCAGATCATCTTCAAAATAAAGAAAATTAAACAGAATTTCAATATTTTGAAATTACACTGAAGCAGAAGCTCATATCATATTTCACAGCTTTACTTTGAATCGATCCGGGGTGTAATTGATGGGGTGTGTACCCACCCTTAACCCATGTTACAGGCTGGTAGGCCACACGGGACGAAAGCCTGAAACAGCTTTGACTTATTCTGCTATAAAAATGGGCATTTGAGCGAACGGTAACAACAAAGTTCTAATGCTTATGTGTTAATGTTAGGTCTAAATGTTCTCAATGTATATGGAATTTTCTTATCCCATGACGCGTTCGATAAAATGTCATTATTCCCATGCGCGCTTCTTTGTTTGTTTTTTAACACAATTTATATTACAATATTTGTCATTCTTACAATATTATAGTTCTGACACAGTTCACCAGAGCTCACTTTCTAAAAATGACATAGTTCACCAGACCTCCTTTCTGGTGATAACGTAAATCAAAGCTATGACATAAAGGATAAAAAGCTGTCAAAAACTATATTAATAAGATTCCAGCAAGTACCAGGACCGCAGAACCATCAGGAGTTGGTGGCATGGACTAATAGGTATACTCACTGGCTTGTTGCGAGGTGTTGTTGAAGGTGACGGGTGTGCGTGCGAGTGGCGTGCGCAGGCTGCCCCCCCGCCCCCCGCTGCCCGTCCCCACCCCCACCCCTACTCCCACCACCCCCGACACCCCCGCCACGCTGCTCGTCTGCAAACACACGTAAAAATACGTATAGAACACGCATACAAGGCAACTACGAAACTTGTGGATGAATGACGCCATCATTCCTATAAAATACGGATGTTACCATGTTAAAATAAAACAAAAGTGTGTTTGCAAAGAAAGATTCACGTAAAATACATATTTTTTTTATAGCACTAGGAGTACTTTGTGCCAATCTAATCTATAATCTATCTGGATAAAATCGTAAAGGCAAAAAAGTCTGTACATTGAACACATAGAAAAAAAAACAACTAGGGCAACATAATGACTGAACATGCTTGTACATTTTTTAAATTTTTGTCGGTTTGTCTGTCTGTTTGAAAGAGCAAAAACAAACAAGCGCAAAAACTACTAAACGGACTTTGACGAAACTTTAAATATTGAAAGAGCATATATAAAAAAAATCGAAAAATGGTTGAGGTCGACAAACAAAAACTTCGGCATAGTACAAAGTCAGTTAATTTCGGAGGTCCACTTTAATCGTTGTAATTATCTAGTCCCTGCTTTCTAATTTTGGTTATGTCAAAATACGAAAATCAAAAAAGATGAAAAGAAATAAAGTTAAATTTTCTAATGTTGTCAAGAGGGCCGCTTAAGCAACTTTTGACTTTTGCTCATAATATCGGGCAAAATAAATACATAATCTGTGTAAATTTCTACTGTCTACCTATTACGGTTCATGAGCTACAGCCCGCTGACACAGATATCGGAGGCATAATAACAGGGTCCCGTTTTTCACCTTTTGGGTATAGAATTCTAAAAATAACAGGTCTGCCTTGCCTTCTCCCGCGCGATTCTCGTGGTCTTTCTGAGGGTCTTTTGTACTGAATATGCGGGCCAACGCGACCTTCCAATTTTAAATTGGCGCTCGTTGCATGTCCAGGGTGTCCTAAGTCTGTGGTTTCGCCAGTCCCACCATATTTGTGGTCCAACTTTAGGATAACTTGCAGTGTCAGAGTGTACTAGTAGGAATTTTGTAACTTATAAACCTCCTCGAAGAAAGTCAAGTGGTTTTCAAAAATTCGGTAAGTTAAAAATATTTAACTACCTACCGATATACCGACTTCAACCCGCTGGCTTATGAAATAGGGAATCTGGGTATGACTCTAACTATGGAATGTTTGTAATTAGCAGATGATCTTAAACCATTCTTGTTGACTGCTACTGTATTATTCAACGAAGGTCGTGGTTCGACAAACTCCACTCGATATCACGTTTTAACTAAGAACTTCTAGTTTTTGTGTCGCCACCTGTTCACAATAGTTATCGCTTGTGATAAGCTACCTATTAATCTTGTGCCTACTATGTAATACAAATTTAATTTTTTTAAGAGATTTTGGAAAGCCGCTGGATGCGAGCAGAGATCTTTAGGGAGGCCTATGTTCAACAGTGCGGACGCCTTTCGGCTGATATGAAAAAATATATTTTTATCAGTTATAAAAACTATATGTGCGATTAGAGTCTCTATTTATAGCGCCTACCTTCAGGGTTACCTATGTCCGTGACACTAACAATTACTAAAGTTAGGCCTTCGTAACAGGTCCGTTCTGACTGACAGCAGTCAAACGTATGAAAAATTAAGACAAGGGTAAAGTAAACCGTGTGCGTTGGTATTAAGAAAATAGCAAAACGGAGTGTTCGTTCTGTATAAAAAAAAAAATCTGTTTATTGCATTAAAAAATCACATGCATAATATTATTAGTACTATTATACTATTATGATAGTAATATTAATTTAGCTATTTATTCTGTGACCCAACATTAGATTATTCTGCGACAGATTAGTGGCCAATCTAGCCGAGAGTTTCAAGCCACCTATCAGTTATAGTAGCCGGGACCAACAGCTAAACATGTAAAAGTTGAATAATTAAATGTAGACGTCTGCAGAAACAAAAATGTATACCTAAGCTAGCTCATCTCTTTTCATTACTAATCTAGATAAAAGATTTGCACAAAGCGCTTTGAAACATCTTTTATAATGCGCGCGGCTAAAGAGAAGAATTCTCTGCCTGCGTCTATGTTCCCAAGTTCATATAACTCGAATCTATTCAAGTCGCGAGTAAATAGGCTTCTTCTGGGCAAGCTCGTCCCATCATCTACCTCAAGACTAGATCGAGGTCAAGAGTAAGACCATTGACAATAAGAAAAATATTATGTTCGTGCTAGATACTAACGTGCGAGGGCTGTTCCTCATCGGCTACCTAACTAATGCTATCTAGCCAGTCAAATTAAAAGAGGCGTCTGCGGAACCACAAGGTTATACTAATATACCTAAACTTATTTATTTGTTCTGAGTACTGAGGTTAAGCAACATCTAATGGCAAACTAACGTGCGAGGGCTGCTCCTCATCGGCTATCTAAAAAAGTGATCACACCTAGCTTCACTAGCTAAATTCAAAGACTAACTCCGCAAACATTGCTCGTTAAAGTAAGGATATTTCAATTAACATACCCAATCCTCCCAGCAATGTATGCCGAATTAGTCTTTGAATTCAGCTAGGTGTGATCACTCCTTAACGAATGCTATCAAGCCATTCAAATAAATATAGGCGTCTGCGGAGCCACAAGTTTATACTCGTACCAATATACCTAAACTTACTTATTCGTTCTGAGTTCTGAGGTTAAAGGAGTGATCACACCTAGCTGAATTCAACGACTAATTCGGCATACATTGCTGGAAGGCTTGGTTGTGTCAATTGCAATATGCTTACTACAACGAGCAATGTATGCCGAATTAGTCTTTGAATTCAGCTAGGTGTAATCACTCCTTTAGGCAACATCTAATAAGAAACTAACGTGCGAGGGCTGCTCTTCATCGGCTATCTAACGAATGCTATCTATCTAGCCATTCAAATAAATATAAGCGTCTGCGGAGCCACAAGTTTATACCAGTATACTAAAACTTGCTCATTCATTTTGATCGGGAACTGCTATAGATAGAAGATGCTAAGTGTCGAGAGATTACGTCTATCGCTATCGTTTATAGTTTTGTTAAGATTGTGGAGATGGTTTTAACTTAAAAGAACACATGATTGAAACCCTTTCAAAGAAAGAATTTCTAAAAAATAAAAATACAGAATCAGCAACTCAAAAAAAAAAGAAAACAAAATACTTAACAAAAAGCAACTCAAAAGAAAACAAACCTATTTGTCAGTGCACTTGGGCGGCGGTGCGAGCGCGGGGACGGGGTGTTTGTGCGAGATACTAACGTGGTCGTGGTCGTCGTCGTGCGGCGGGCGCGGCAGGCGCCGGCGCAGCCACGCGTGGCGCAGCGCCTGCGCCGGCGACATGCGCTTCTCCGGGTCCCACTCCAGGCACCTGCCAACCGAACAAACGTGGATATTAGTAAATTAATAGTACATTATGGTACTAGTGTGTAACATTGGTGATTACCGCCGAGGCGCCATTGAGACCCGAGCCGTAGGCGAGGGTCTTAAGAGAGTCGAGGACGGTAATCATCAATACACACGTGTATCATACGACGTTTTTCAACACACTTGTGAATAAAATAACAATAACATTTAGACCAATAAAATTTTAAAAAAAATCTATAACTTACTACTGAGTTACGGCAATGAAAAAGTCACAGTTTGATTATGGGCGGTGTGTTGTCACCGATTCATGAGCAAGTGTGTTGGAAAAACTTTATAAAGAACAAAGCAACTCAACCAATAAAATAAAAATCTCTAGTGAGTTACAGCAATGAAAAAGTCACAGTTTGATTATGGGTGTTATTCTGTGCCTAATTGCTGTGACCATAGAGCCACTTTATGAGCAAGTGTGTTGAAAACGATTTTTCATTGCGCTGTCGATGCGCGTTTGTAGCGCGTCAAATGCAAAACGCAAGCCCGTCAGATATACAACTTGTAAAACTTTTTACACCATTATTAGCGCGTTTGTATCGGTTGCTGTGCAGAAAAAAACATTTTGGGAACGCGCGTCGACGACGCAATAAAAAGTCGCCATTTGCAAAGGTCTGTCGAGCATTCTCAGAGCCCTAAGAATCAAACAGTCGGAATAATGTAACTTGATTAGAGTGACACCAAGTGCGGGTCGGACTCGCGCACTGAGGGGTCCGTACCACTAAGGTAAAAATACCGTCTTAGTCAGGGACGCGCAGTAACGCAGAAGAGTGCGCGCGAATTTTGACTGGCATTTGAAAAGTTTTTGTTATTTGTTGTTATTCTATAGCTTACTATTTTTCACGCTTTTAAGTGTTCCCGTTTTAACGGTAGAGTTAAAAAAAACACCAAACCAAGTTTCTTGTATCTCCATAATTTTTTCCATTGTTTTTATTATTTGTTACGGTAATCCGTCATAATAACACAAATGCTGTGAAAAATTTCAACCATATTACTACTACAAAGGTTCAAAAGATACAGCACAAATAAAGGTCAGACAGACAGACAGACGACGTAGGCTCAGCAAAACGGTCCCGTTGACGCCCTTTGGGTACGGAACCATAAGACGGAACCCTAACTAGTAACGATTTGTGTATGTAAAGGTGTGATACTACTAAAGAAACTGAACCACTTTTCCATAGGTCATAGAACAAATTAAATTTTTGACCTCCCATAGAAACTGCATCAGCTGATAGTGTATTTTGTATGGTAGATCAAATTTGAAGACTCACCGCCTTATGAAGTCAATGAAGAATTTGTCCTGGCACCCCTTGAGCGCGGTGACGAAACTCTTGGAGCCGGGCGGGCCGCGGGGCTTGCCTCTTCGCGACATACCTGCAACATCAGAAACTTATAAAATACTAGTCAAGTACGAGTCGGGCACGCACATTGAGCTTTCTCTACGCAATGGTGTTAATTCTGGCAGTACTTGAAGGACAAAACTTCGATGCTGAAAACTACTGAGCAAAATTTTTACCCCAATGCAAAACCAATGTCGTAGGCGAAAAAGCGACTACTATTCGTTTATACCTTAGATTATCAATAACGGCAGCATGGTTTATACACAGCGTTATTTTTTTATCACCCCAAATATATTAAAAGGTAATTCTGTTCATGAAACTGAACCAAGGAACATAGGTCGAAATACATAAAATAATTTTTGACTTCCCATAGAAAATGCACCAGGCTGATTGCGCATTGAAATGGAAAAAAAATCGAATTTCGACCTATGTTCCTTAGGGAAAGTTGTTCAGTTTCGTGGTCTCAATGATCAGTTTCAAGGATCACAGTGTTTACTCTAACACCCTGTATATCGCGGGTGAGAAGGCGCAGCGCAGGAGTTCGAATCACGTATTGGTTCCCCGCAAGGTCCATACGCTTCCGTGCGCAGCTAATAACTGTCAGCATGTGCCCCCGTTGTACCAGAGTATCTAATGTTGTAAATCCTATACTATTAAACGAGCAACATTTTAATTTTCAATTTTAAGTTTCTCGAAAACGGCTCTAACGATTTCGATAAAATTTAGTATACAGGGATTTTTGGGGGCAAAAAATCGATCTAGCTAGGTCTCATGTCTGGAAAAATTCGTTTTCACCGTGTTTTTTAATATTTCTTAGTGCGTTCAAGAAACTTACAGCGCCATCTGTTGTTGAGTAGCATAGCTTACTCACCCGATGATATTTTAATCATACAGAGCATAGCTCGGTCACCCAGGTACTGATAAAAAGCAGTCTAGCACGTCCAAGTTCGTCGTTCCACAGCCAATAGAAGTTCGAAAGCACTTTATTCACAGATTTTCTTTGATTTTGCCTCATGTTACAAAGCAAACTCCGCCCCTTACTCAGTTGACAAATTCATTCTGATTAGCCATACCATTACGCACTAGTGTTGGCAGACGACCAACTATCGCAGACAGCACTTTTATATTATACCGTCTGATCAACATGCTGACTCATCGCGAGTTGTGACGAATAGCGAAGTGACGATTAGGTGACGATTTCAAAACGAACGTACCAGGACCAAATTCAGGACGTTCTGAATAAAGGCCAGGTTAAAAGTACCCTAAACCGACGAGCATGTATGAAAGGATTGATGAAGGTTCAGAAAGCAAGGGAAGTATGTCAAGATCGTAGCAGGTGGAGAACTGTGGTCTCTGCCTACCCCGACGGGAACAAGGCGTGATATTATGTATGTTCAAAGCGAGACTCTAACAGTTGTTTTTATTATGGCTATGAGACACAGCAGCGTCGTGAAGCGTGATACCTAACGTTATGAAAGATTTTCATTAAAAAAAAGGACGGGTTGCACTACGGGAGTGCCGGCAGAAGTGAAAACTTAAACATCAACGTTGTGCATTTTTGAATATTTTAGAATGGTACATACATACATACATAACATCACGCCTCTTTCCCGTTGGGGTAGGCAGAGACCACAGTCCTCCACCTGCTACGATCTTGACATACTTCCCTTGCTTCCTGTACTTTCATCAATCCTTTCATACATGCTCGTCGGTTTAGGGTACTTTTAACCTGGCCTTTATTCAGAACGTCCTGAATTTGGTCCTGGTACGTTCGCCTAGGCCTTCCCCTTCCAACGTTTCCATTCACTCTCGCCTGGTAGATCTCTTTTTCTTTAGTGAGCAAACGAGCAGGTGGGCCACTTGGTGGTAAATGGTCTTCGATAACACTTATTGTTTTATTAGGGACACTAATAAGACAGCAAAGCGAGTTGCCCACCCTGAGAACTGAGATGGTATGTCTCATGGGCCAGTTATCTCACTGGCTCCCCTACCCTTCAAACCGAAACAGCTGTGCAAGGATGGGAGCAAATAAGCAAGGGGGTGGTACTTCCCCAGAGGACAGGGAGCTCCCTCCAGAATTCCAGCTCTTGCTGGAGCCATGTGGAGGGAAAGTACCATATTTACCAAGCTTGTTGGTGTTGCGGCTGGCACCATGGACCGCGGTTGCTGGTGACCGCAGTATGTAAGATGGTACGCTACACAGAAGGACTCTGCTGCCCATCCTCCAATACAAATTCCCTTGGTCGCCTCTTACGACACCCACGGGTAGAGATAGGTAGGTACTATTGTTTAGCCAGCACCACACGGGACCTTTTGAGCCATGTTATAATTTGAATGGCGTAAAACTTCGACAAGATAGAGAAGCCACTGACCTGACAG
Source organism: Athrips mouffetella (assembly GCA_947532105.1). NCBI lineage: Eukaryota > Metazoa > Arthropoda > Insecta > Lepidoptera > Gelechiidae > Athrips > Athrips mouffetella. The sequence goes on along the minus strand of OX383981.1, from coordinate 13,083,572 downwards.
AAAGATGACTCCTCTATTTAATTTATCTACTCTTTGCTCATTCTGTGACAAATAATGTCGGGCAATAATACATTCTTATGTTGGGTGACTATTTCAAACAAGCATTTTAATGTATTTTTTTACGATATCTTAAGTGGATTGGTCTTGCTCCATAGAAGCTTGTTTATTAATCCGATAATGTTATTGAACCCATTATAGTATGAAGAACAGTAGCATTGAAACGACCACCCACAAAACATGAAAAGCCCGTCAGTAAAGAAAGAGTACAACGCATTCGTATTTTGAGAAGGAAATATTAAAATCGAGCTAGCAAGTGGGTGTCGTAAAAGGCGACTAAAGGATATTGAACTGGATGATGGGCGGCAGCGTCCTGAGTATCGTATAATATTACTGCGGTCACCTAAAACCGAAGTCCATGGTGCCAGCCGTAATGCTAGCTAACAGGCGTGGTGACTATGTAACTTCTCTTCCTAAATATACCACGGACAGAGCAGAATGTCCAATAGTGGAACTTATAAATGGATTTTATGATGAGCGAGGTACAGTGAAGAGCAAGTCCAGCTTGACATTCGCAGCGCAACTGCAGCTTATACGGATATTGAGATAAAACCGACATTACAAAGTCTAATATGTCAAGCTTGAAGCGAATTTGACTGTACACACGGTGGCGGTGACGTTCGGCGGTGGAAACACTTCGACCTTGAGCGGGTCTCTGGTTTCGGGCGATTGTAGCGTAGCGCTGGTTCAGCTTATACTGGTTTTGTTTCAACGTGCTTGCTGCCGTGCGTACAAAGAACTGTTAAACCCTGAGCACAGAATACAGCAATAGTACCAAAGAATACATGAATCTGTTTGTATTCTATGAATAGTACTATCATACAGAACGAACACTCTCCGCCTCCTTTCCAATCTACCCTTGACTTACTTCGAGGGTCTTTTGTACGGAATATGCGAGCCTTCGCGATCTTTCAATTTCAAAATTCAAATTCGCTCTCGATGTATGTAGAGTCCGGGGTGTACCCTGAGAGAGAAGTAAAATACCTCAGTATGAAAATGTCAACAAAACTAAATATCCAAAGAATGTTCGTAAAGCATGTTGAGTCATAAAACTGCATACTGACGACCACCTAGCTTGGTGAAAGATGAACTATTTTTATGATTTCGTCACCTCCCGGCGCACAAAAATAACTTGTAATCATTGAGTGTGTCTTCTGGTTTTAAATTATAGTTTTATAGTCAGTTTTTGAGTCACCCCGTTGACTATGGGTGTTGAGTCAATTTCATAAATCATTGGATAACCGGCGTCAACGGAATAACCGATTTTGTATAATCTTGTTTCTAAGAATGTAAGGTCAACCGCTTTCCGTAGAAACTTTTTCAACTCTATTACCACGCCATAAGGTTCAAAAGTGTTTCTACCGATGTGCGGCCGTGTGTACGAGTCTTGGTGCCAGAAAAAAAGATAGAAAGTACATGTGCACACTTGTTGTAAGAACCCGCAGTGTTGGTTTACGTTCGTTGCGTTTTATCCACATCCCATCTATCTGGCGAGGGAATTGGAGGGCTGTGGTCTCTGCATACCCCGACGGGAAAAGGCAGGAAAGGCGGGAAAGAGGCGTGATTTTATGTACACAAAATGGGTCCGTCACGTGACCACTTTAGAATGGAGTCGAAATTTTCTTGTGCGTTGTTTAGTTTACTATTATTTAATCTGTGGCGTTGTTAGCAAAGTCATAGAACAAAAGTTGTTGCTTTTGAACTCACTAACAAGGTAGGCATACTCATATCAGTTCCACAAAAATAACCTAGTATATGTAAATATGGATCTATCTCTGTCAATAAATAGGCCACTTTCAAACTGTTCATCAATAGTATAATTTGATCACCTCTTATGAGTAAATAGGCCATTGACAAGCAGTGCAATACCGAGGCAGACCCTTACTGGTGTGGCGTTTCCTTCGTTTCTCCTGCTTTATGGCCTTCTGAAGAGGCATACTCGTACCAAGAAGCTAACAGTGTTTCATGGGATCCTTACCTCCGCTAAGGACTGTAGTGCCATCAGCTAGCGTAGTAGCAGTGCAATACCGCGGTAGACCTTTGCTGCTGATGAAGTTCTTGCTTCGTTTCCCCTGCTCGATGAGCTTCTGGGGAGGCATGCCCAGGAGCTCAATAATGCAGGCCATTTGGTCTGCCTCGTCCTCGCCTGGGAGTAACGGGAACCCTGGAATATATTGAAATATATGGTGAGAAAATGAATTAAGATATATTTTTGATTGACGGATTCCTAATCATCAAACTTTAAAACCGCTTTTGAGTTTACAATTATTGGAACAGCGGGAGGGACCCTTTCAGATTTTTCAAGTATGCATGTAAGTATAGCCAATAGAGAAAAGCCATTCGGTAAATTAAAAACCTCCCATACAGAACGCGCTATCATCAGCTGATGCAGAAAAATGGAAAGTTGAAATATTAGTTTCTTATATCGACCTATGTACAGTCAAGAGAACGTATAGATTTACACAATGGACTTTGCACCACGCTTAGACGGAATGCGCGCTGCGAGTGTCAAGCTTGATCTGCTCTTGACTGTACCTTGAGAAAAAATGTTTCTTTTTATGACACAAATGGGCAAACGAGCGGGTGAGCCACCTGGTGGTAAGTGGTCACCATCGCCCATGACACCTACTGTCTTATTAGCGAAATAATTTGACACTAATAAGACAGCAAAGCGCTTTACTCACCCTGAGAACTATGATGGTATGTCTCATATGCCAGTAATTTCACCTTTCTTTTCACCCTTCAAACCGAAACACAGCAGTGCAAACACTGCTGCTTTACGGTAGAAAAAGGCAAGGGGGTGGTACTTCCCCAGACGGACTTTGCACAAAAGCCCTACCACCACAAAAGTGTAAGTTTAATGCAACATTTGAGCAAAATGTGCAGTCTGACCAAAAAATCTTGAATAATGCTTACCTGTAAGTAACTCAGCTAGTATACAGCCCAGCGACCACATGTCTATAGGCATGCCGTACCGCGCACCCATCATCACTTCAGGTGCTCTGTAGAACCGGGACTGGATGTACGTGTACACCCTCTGGTGCTCGTAACAGGAACTACCGAAGTCTATGACCTGCAAATGGAAAAGTATTTTTTAGATATTTTTTCGTTTTATTCAATGTTATCGGATTTTTGTTATATTTTCCTTAAATTAATCAAGGTTATGAGCTGATCCCAAACTAGGCAATGAGTGGACAAATGCTGATGAGCCCGCGACCAACGGCGGTCAGGTTTACCAACTACGCTTACGGGCTAACTAACTCATTTTTAGATAAATTCTCCCCCAAAATATAGCGTCAGTTTCACTACGTAGAAAAAAAATTAGGAATTTGTATTTGGGGTAATTTTTTTTCGTATTTTGACATAATAATCTTGAAGAAAAAGTCGTCGTCAAAAGTAGATTTTGTGTGTTGGATTTATTAAAGTAAGCGATAATTGAGGTATTTTGGATAAATACAAAGGCTTTATGAAAATTATAAACAAATCGATATATTCAAAGACAGTTTTTTACATGAAGAATAGTAAGTTAATGTACAGAGTACTTTTACATGAAGAATAGTGACAGTAAACAACGGTTGCTAGGCTACACTCATAGACCAAAAAGAGTATATACAAGGAGTATATTCTGGTCTTAACATCCACCCCTGTTTTTAATGCCTGCCATCTTCTTAAGCATTTCAATTCTGGGCCCATAAAGTGGTTTGGTGAGCATATCAGCAATCTGCCTGGCTGCAGGCACATGACAGATGCTAATGCTTCCATCTTGAATGCATTCTCGTATGAAGAATGACCGGATCCTGATGTGCTTAGTTCTTTGGTGAAACTCTGTCGTACATGTCTTTTGTTTTGATGTGCTAGCCGTTCATGATACAATTGTAGTGGATTAGATAGCAATAGGTTGACTTCCAGATTTTCTGGTGCTACACATTTCATTTTAAGTTTATATAGTCCACCTTTAATATCTCTTGTCCCAATTACTTTTACTTCTCCATTTACTTTCAGTAAACATTGCTTCGGCGTAGACTCAAACGTACTTAAGGACGAGTTATCGTGTACAGAGAGAACTGAGAATAAGTTTCTTTTGATATTTGGGACATACCAAACGTCTTTCAGCAGAATATGTTCAATATTGCCGTTGACATCTGCTTCAGCTCGAATATTGCCTATCCCAATGGCTTCGATTGACTGTCCATTAGCAGCAGTAACTGTATGTGAACTTTTGAAGTGTTCAAAGCTCTCGAAAAAATCGCTTGTGTTAGTAACATGGCTTGTCGCACCATTATCTACGTACCAGTTACTTTTGTCCATTGGCAATCCTTCATCTATGGCTAACACTGTCAGGTTTACATTTTGGTTCTGCTTCTTATCAATATTTGACGGCTTTGGTGGACGTCCATCGTTCTTCCATTTTTGGCATTTATGAACTGTATGTCCAAATTCTCCACAATAGTTACATTTGAAAACTTTCTTCTTTCTCTGTGTCTTCACAGTATATACTTCTTCTGTATTATCTGTTTCTTCATTACAACTCAAGGCTTTTTCATAAGCACTAAGCTGCGAGGTGAGGTTCTCTATTGTTCGATCCTTTTTCGATACTAGGAGCCAACTCGACTTGAAAGCAAAGTAATCTTTTGGTAAAGTGCCAAGTATTTTACAAATCAGTAATATTTCTGGCAAATTTGCGTTGAGTTGTCCATTCAGGTCATGCCAAATGTTTTTCAACTTAGATATGTGCTTCCTTATGTCATGTTCAGGATCCTTTTTGTAATCAAAGAATTCAAGGCATAGATCATAGCTTTTGTCTTCACTACTTCCACTATAGAGACGTTCTAGCTCATCCCATACCTCTTTAGCGCTTTTGTAACGCATTACCTGGTCGAGTATCTCATCCGTCATGTTCGTCGTCATCAAAGTTAAGACTGCACTGTCAATAGATCGATATTGTAGCAAATCTTTTTCATATTTTGTTTTAGCGGCAGCAACAGCAGCAGCATCGCCAATGTTATCAGGTTCATCAGGCTTACGAATCTTTCCAGCTAAAATATCTTCAGCTCCAGGAATCGCCCTGCACACTGTTTCAATCCTATACCTCCAATGCTTGTAGTTTTTTCCATCCAGGTGCATTACTTGTACTTTTGAGGCTTCTGCAATCGCCCTTTCCATGGTGACGTCAGACCAAGTAACAGGTTTGCGAGAATATTATTTTATTCTTTCCCAGACGAGGTAAAACTTTGAGCAAACTATTTTTCTCACTTTATATCTCTGCTACCATATTAAAGTAAGCGATAATTGAGGTATTTTGGATAAATACAAAGGCTTTATGAAAATTATAAACAAATCGATATATTCAAAGACAGTTTTTTACATGAAGAATAGTAAGTTAATGTACAGAGTACTTTTACATGAAGAATAGTGACAGTAAACAACGGTTGCTAGGCTACACTCATAGACCAAAAAGAGTATATACAAGGAGTATATTCTGGTCTTAACAGGATTAAGATGATTTTGTTTTTTATCTCTTTGTTCCTCGGCTCCTTGATACGCGATTGTATTTGTAATTTCATTTCAGTACTAACATCATCATATCCTACTACTAACAGTATTGATTATTTAATGTATATGTATTTGCACGATAACAATACCCTAAATAAAAATGAGAGCGTGACTAAAACGAACTTGGTTTTCTCAGGAATACTTCTCAATCAACCTCACAAATGGCCAATCTAAACGTGCACGAAGACCTTGACAGAGCATTCTCAGTTCCTTGTCACGCTCTCAATTTCCCTGAAAACTGCAGTGTTGATACGTTCTTTAACTATAATATCCTCAATTATAATATCCGTAGTCTACAAAAAAACTTTGACGCCTTTCTGGTCTTACTAGGTAGGATAAATATAGATTTTGACGTTATAGTTCTAACAGAATGTCACTTAGGAACGTGCTCTCTTATTAGAACCATTAAAGGATTTACTTACATTGCTACAGATACTATTTCAAACCAGGCCGGAGGTGTGGTGGTGTACGTCAAATCAAACTTAAATGTTACCTCAATTCAACCAAACTTAAAGGATTGCGACAGTCTTTATGTCACTATTAATCAGTCAGTAGCTCTTCTTGCCATATATCGCTCTCCCTCATTTCATAACTGTGATAATTTCCTTAATTCTTTGGATTCATTTCTAAATTCATCGGAGGGAAAGTTAGTATCTCTTGTTGCTGGGGATATCAACATAAATATTCTGACTAACAATGAACAAGTGGATAACTATCTCTGCCTTACGTCAGAGCTTGGTTTGAAACCTGTAATAACAATACCTACCAGAAATAATAACTGCCTCGACCACATATTTGTGAAGTCTAACCTAAATGCAACTGGTATTGTTTGCCCATCTGATACGGATCACGATATGACGATGGCAGGAGTGAGGACTGACATCAAGAAGCCACATTCCAACAGATTAATTACTAAAATTGACTTCGATGCAGTAGAAAAAGAATTGAAGGAGACTGACTGGACTAATATATTAACAATGAGAGACCCGTCTGAAGCAGCTGCTTGCTTTATGCTTACCTTAGAAAATACTATGCATAAACATACGGTACATAAAAAAGTCAGTCGCTCAAAATTCGTGCTAAAAGACTGGATGACCCCTGGTCTCTTGAAATGTTCCCGCCATCGTGATTACCTGCATTCAAAATTAAAAGCTGACCCTGATAACCCTATCCTTAAAATGTCTTATAAACGGTACCGAAACTTTTATACCGAACTGATATCAAAACTTAGATCACAGCATAATCAATCACGATTAAATGTTAACAAAAATAAACCAAGAGAATTTTGGGAAGTCATAAAAGACATATGCGATATTAAAACAAAAAACAAACAAAATCTCGAACTTCTAACTTTCAAAAGTATCCCAACCGAATCGCTAACGGAATGTAATACTTTCTTTGCTACAATTGGAGAAAAACTAGCACACAAGATTTTAAAAGACTTAAATACTACTGAATCAAACCTAGCGAAAGAAATTAAGTCGGACGGAAATTTCCCTTATTCGTTTTACATGAATCCAACAGATGAGTTTGAGGTTTGCGACATCATTTGTGCGTTGAAAGCTGAAAGTGCACCAGGCATCGACGGAATGAACAATCGTCTTCTCAAGTGCTTAAATACTGTCATAATTTCCCCTCTAACTCATATTTTAAACCTGAGCCTCTCATCAGGCGTTTTTCCGAACTGTTGGAAAACTGCTGCGGTTGTCCCAATCCACAAAGGTGGTTGCCCCAAAGACCTCTCAAACTATAGACCGATCTCACTTTTGAGTACTTTTTCTTAGATTCTAGAGAAACTTGTGAATGAACGCCTGACGAAATACTTGGAAACGAAAAATATTTTGTCGCCTAATCAGTTTGGTTTTCGTCAAAAGAAATCAACGGAGGACGCAGTAACTCTTTTGCTGGATAATGTAGCTAAGGCTCTGGATGACGGCGATGCATGCGTGGGAATGTTTTTGGATTTATCCAAAGCGTTCGACACCGTGTCTCCACAAATATTGCTTAAGAAGCTGGAGTGCATTGGAGTGCGTGGTGTTGCACGGGACTGGTTTGCCAGCTACCTTACAGGCAGATATCAGAGGGTAAAAGTGGGAAATGATATCAGCGCACCCACAGAAATAAGGTTTGGCGTCCCGCAGGGGAGTATTCTGGGTCCTACGTTATTCATCATGTACATGAACGAGATTACTGGCCTATTTAAACACCGTAGGGATGTTGAAACAATTTGCTACGCTGACGATACCGCGTTTATTTTTCGTGGCAAATCTTGGACTGCGGTCCTAGAAGATGCTGAGAGGGGAATGGCTGATGTGGCTTCATGGCTAAATAAAAATTTGTTAACACTGAACGCAACAAAAACAAAGTACTTGTGTTTTCACAAAACTGCTGCTTCTAGACCGTCAGCATTATCTAAGCCGATAAGAATACACACGTGCGGTCTGGATCTCTCTGATTTAACCGTTAAGTGCGCCTGTCAATATGTAGAGAGGGTTGAGGGTTCTTGATGAAAGGCTGACGTTTGGACAACATATAATTGCTCTTTCTAACAGATTGCGTAAGCTTATCCACATCATGAAACTACTTCGGCAGGGCGCTGATAGTAAGACTATAATCTTAGTCTATAAAGCTCTATGCCAATCCCTTCTTACATATTGCATCACTGCATGGGGGAGTGCTTCAAAGACCGTAATTATATCGCTAGAAAGAGCCCAAAGATCGGTACTCAAAGTGATGCTGAGAAAACCTTTTAGATACCCAACACGCGAGTTGTACTGCGAAACTAAAGTCTTGACTGTACGACAGTTATATATCTTACGCGTTTCGCTCTTTCAACATAGGATATTAATGAACTCTGGTGCACCTTTACAACATACCTTGGGTCGCCGTATGGTCATACCAACCACTAGAGTAAAAACCACCTTCGCGCGCCGTTTCAAGTATTTCTCATTCCCTTTTATCTATAGAGTCGTTCAAAAGCACTGTGACATTCGAAATGATACCGTGATAGAAGCCAGGACTAAAATAGTAAAGTGGTTATCATCTCTCGATTATAATTCCACTGAATCTCTTCTTGTGATTATAGAATAGCTTGTGCAAATATATAATATCATCAGTTCAAACCAAAACTTTTTGGTATATATTTATTTGTTCGTACACCTTGTATTTTATAGCTTATTATACTGCATGTTATTTTTATATTATATTTTATTTATCTCTGCACGTCTTATCGGCAATTACGATAAATAGATTTAATTTCTTCTTTTATGGTAGTTTCCAAACTGCATTGTGTAATATTTCTTGGAATAGCACATAATTGTTAATTTTTGTATTTAACCAATATAAGATTTCCGGCGATACAGGTTTATCCTAGTGCGGGGATCGTTGTTAATGTGATCTTGTGTGTGCAAATTGTTAAATAAATAAATCTTAATCTAATAATGGAATAACAACACGAGGGACATCACACTTTTTTGCAGCAATAATATCTAGGGAGGGTCCCAGGGTGCGTATTCCGAAGTTTTATCGGAGCTCCGATATTATCAAATTGACAACAACAATTACGTTCGGAAATTTACTTTGTATGGGAATTTCTTTGTCAAAGGCCGAACCATAGACTAATTGTCGGCGCGATATTATCGTAGTTTCACTTCGGAATGCGGCAGCAGAAGTAGACGGATGATGCGTTTATAAGCGGAGCGTATCTGACTTAAAGCACGTATCTACCAGACAACATATGACGCGCAGGTCCCTAAAGACAGTTCGGGGAAGCCCTTGACCTATTATTTATTTATAAGACCCATATACACCTCAACATCTCGATTTCATGTCAACGACCGCCTATATAACCTCGAAACGCGAGTTTCGTAGGAAATCTTAGATATACAGTGTCTTAGGAGACGAACTACACGGTACTACTCGACTTTATCACTTACTCTCTTGCGCAAATGAATTCGAGACAAGTCTTGGTCTCAGAAACGAGAATCCGCCTGTGGACGAGAGGCAGACTTAACTTCTAATAACAACACAGGCAGCCAAACACGCTTCCGAAAAAAAATATAAAAATGATTCCAACAAAATGCGCAAAAAAAAAAGCATGAAGTTAATAATAGTTTATTTATGCAAATTGTTCACAAAAGAACTTAAGGTAGGTAGTCAACTGGATGGAATACAATTATTATACTGCCAAGATTTTGCAGCGCATCTGGTATGTTCGCGGACGCCAGGGTTCCCGACTATTTTGCTGTAATCAGACAACGTGTTGCCGCATTCTGGGAAAGACTAAGGTGTTCCAGTAACAGTCTCATTGAGGTCTGTGTTGATAATATCTATCAAAACAAGATACTTAAACACTGGGTGAGTTTGCACAAGAGTGAGAACAGAAAGTAATATATACTTGTTGGACTTAATCTACTTGTAGATTATATAACTCTGCTTTTTAAACTATATTTCTTTTGTATATGGGTATCTATCTACCTGAAATAAAGTTATAATAAAAATAATAAAAAAAAAAAAATATACTGTAACCCTGACTCCCAAACTAGAAAAAGCCCTGTGTCTTGGGAGACAGTGTTCAATAAAAAGAAACATCATAATTTTGCGTATCATATTATGTTTTGGGGAATATTCTTAAGTTTTTTTGACTAATTTCAAAGCTTAATGAATTGCACTACTTTTCCTCACACCCATTATAATATTTTAGAGAAAATAAAATATAAAATTTGATTCCGAGAAGCAGCGTCTGGCAAGGGCCCAAAGATGTGGTCACTGATGAATGATGATTTTAACTCTACACCACGAAAATAATATGTCAGTTGTAGAAAAACGGGCTTCTATATGAACCTACCATTATCAAACCTAGGAGATCAAATGGACCACAAATAAATTTTACAAAAGGTCTAGTGTCTGAACTGACACGTTCGTGGTCAAATGTAAATTGCTCTGTGATCACGAAACCGTGGTGTTCAGTACCTAGACGGGTGATCAAAAGTGGGATAAAACTGGAACGGTTGTGTGTTTGGGAAGGCAACTTAGGCAGTTGGTCCCGGCTAGTACAGTAGATTGTAGTCGATAGTCCACGACAGAAGTCTTTTTACAACAATTAACATACAGAAGTTGGGGTCAATTCACACAAAGTCATCTGATCCCAAAGTAGGCAAAGCCAGAGACTGATATACGTACAGAAATAGATAAATAACAACCAGACACAGTACAAACACTAGTGTTCATCACAAAAATGTTTGCCCTGGGCGGGGATCGAACCCGCGGCCCACGGCTTATTAGGCAGGCTCACTACCAACCAGGCCAACAGGCCGGCCAACAATAAAAATGTAAGTATATTGGTAATTAGTAAATAGATAAATGAAACCCAAACACAGAATAAATACCTAAGTATAGCCGAGAGGATATCAAGCTCGACAAAATAGACTGTACAATTAAGAGCGCCTCAAGCTTGATACGTTGCGTTAGACTTTATTTCTATGCGCTAGAATCAGCAGTGGCAAGTGTCAAGCTTGACATGCTCTTGACTGTACCACTCTTATTTCATTAGCCGTAGGAGGTAAAGCTTAAGTCCCGTGTGGTGCCGGCAAAGAATAGCAACAACCCTAAGGTATTTTGAACTAGGGGTTGAGCAGCAGCGTCAATTCTGGCAGGAGCTCCCCTGCCCTGCGGTGGATGTTTCATGGGATGTTATGATGAGGAGCTAAAGTCGTGCTGCAAGTGTCAAGCTCCACCTGCTCTTGACTTTACCTTCATTATCAAATAAGAGACACCTTTAATTGCAACGTAGCGAGATTTTATTTCAATTACCCAGAGCATCGTAGAATGTTTTCTTATCACTGAACCGGAACTATTTTTTTACATCAATGGCCACTCACTCCATTTACCCAAGAAATTGTCTCTCCATTGGAACAAAAACTGTTCACCTAATTGCTTCTAAAGAAAAATATACAAGATGGTCAACCGAGTCACATTTGCGAAATGAGTTGGTTCCGTACACAGAAAATATTGTAATTAGGCGAGAGTGCTTTTAGAAACTCGAACAAGCGAAGGATTAGGATAGAAACCTAGAATCCACGAGACGCGAAATAACTTTGCTGCCGAGCGAAACACACAATAATTTTTCACCTCATTACAGCTTACAGCAAGGAAAATGTTAACGAATAGTGCCAGTACCTTAAACCATCATCATCATCGTGTTCTAATTTAAAAACCCTTTTCCACGCTAGCGGTCCAAAATGATATTCACACGCAGATTTCAACCTATAAAGTCAAGTTTTCCGAGCTTCTGAGGTGAAAATATAATTATAAATTTTATACTTGGTTCAAATCACGCTTCTGTAAGTGGCGCTATGTTAGAATACTAAGCAATCAATAATAAAACAATTTTAATGTTTGATTATAAACGTCATCCGCAAAATAAGTAAGTTTCGTATTGAAGAGGGGATTTGAAATTAAAGCATTTTGGATATACGAATAGGAGTATTCCTTTACTTTGTGTGGCACAAGCCACAAGAACTTCTTTTATATCAAATTACAAGCTTTAAAATCAAAAAATGATTTTATTTTAACACTTCCTGTGTTCGGATAAATCTACAAAGTAGAAAATCGCAAAATTTCACAACCACAGGCAGGATTCGAACCTGCGTCTTCTGCGTAAGTACCGCAGACGCTTTACCAACTAGGCTACTGTGGTCCTGCCCGATACAAACGCAACGTTGGAATGCGTATAGAGGTCGCTAAATTTCACAACATCGGGCAGGACCACAGTAGCCTAGTTGGTAAAGCGTCTGCGGTACTTACGCAGAAGACGCAGGTTCGAATCCTGCCTGTGGTTGTGAAATTTTGCGATTTTCTACTTTAAAATCAACCTAATAAGCTCTATTAATCATTCAGCCGTATCAATTTGAATCAAAAATCTTGATTGTGACTATGATAGTTTCCATTACGGGTAGGAACTTTTTTGTCTGTCTGTCCAGTGGTACTTATTGTTTTTCCATTATGACGTAAGGAACCCTAAAAAACGTAATTACGCCAGATAAATAATCAGCTTCACGCAATTACTTAAGAGTTACAAGAATTGAATTTTCTTAGAAAAGAATTGCGGATGTATGTCAGCGACTTGCTAATTACTTTGACAGGTCTCTGGCAAAAGTTTGCCAGAACTGTGGCACGTTTGCCAAGTAGGTAATAGGCAGGTATGAATAGGGAGCTAAACAAGTGTGTTTGTGAAGAGTTTGGTTTGTTTTGTAGTAAATCAGCATCTAACTAACGTTAGTTTCATCATAGCATCCCATGAAACGTCCACTACAGGACAGGAAGCTTCCTCTAAAATTCTAGCTTTTGCTGGGAAAATGTAGAGGGGATGTACCATAGTCACCTCGCTTGTTAGCGTTACGGCTGGCACCATGGACCGCGGTTGTAGGTGGCCGCAGTAAGAAAGATGTAAGATACAAAGGGGGGATGCTGCTGCCCATCCTCCAGTTTATAAACCTTAGTCGCTATAAAATAACAACAAATAATAAAAATTGGTCAAGTCCATTTCGGACTCGCGCGCTCTTACGACACCCACGGGTATGTATGGGTTGGTTGCCGATACCACACGGGACGGTAACGAACGTTAGTTTACTATTATTTGATCTATGTCTATGTGTTAATGATGATATTTTTAAAATTAAAATTCATTAATTTTTAAATATGTTACTTGGACCATAAAACTGATCAACTTTCTCTAAGGAATATAGGTCGAAATAAGAAAAAAAAAATCGAACTCCCAGAGAAAGTGCATCAGTTATTTTAATAGCGCATATTGTATGGGAGGTCCAATTCCATTTCAAGTACACGTTCGATGTTCCTTACGGAAAGTTGTTCAGTTTTTGGTCGGAGTATATGTTCAAAGGAACGCAGTTGATTAAGAAGGACCCTATATTTATCATTTTAACTCAATACAATCGCTAAGTGTAGCTTTAGTTAAGGCCATACATTGTTGTACGGCAGTGAAAGCTGGGTATGGCAGAAGAAACACTGTAGAAATGAGAGTGTTAAAGAGTATGATTGGTGTTAAATTGAGTGACAGGATTAGAAATAGTGTGATTAGAGAACGTTGTGGCGTAAAAGAAGATGTAGTGACTAAAATTGAGGTAAGGATGCTGAAATGGTTTGGTCATTTGTAGAAATGATGAATAAACGAAGATTGATCTAAGAGAAAGAGATCTACCAGGCGAGAGTGAATGGAAACGTTGAAAGGGCAAGGCCTCGGCGAACGTTTCATGACCAAATTCAGGACGTTCTAAATAAAGGCCAGGCTAAAAGTACCCTAAACCGATGAGCGGGTATGAACAGGCTGATGAAAGTAGAGGAACCGAGGGAAGTATATCAAGATCGTAGCAGGTGGAGAGCTGTGGTCTCTGCCTACCCCGAAGGGAAAGAGTCGTGATGTTTATGTATGTATGTAATATTGCAGTGTACTTGACATATTTATTAACTTCAGAAGTTTATAATAAGCGATAGATAGTCTTATCTAATCTAATCGTTGGCGCACTGTTGTCGCAAGCGATGCATGTTAAATTCAAAAATCGATTCCAAATCTGCCTTTTCAAGGTTTCCAAAACAATCGGTGACGTCACAAGTCACGTGGTCGACCAATGGCTTGGCCGAAATGGTTGTTTTCAGTTCCGCGGCCCACGATCGGTGGAAGTTGGCGAGGATTTCTAAACTTCACGCGGTAGTTACTAAACTCGTATTTTTAACTGGCTGCAGTAAATATGCTAGACCTCGTGATGAGAAGCTAGTGAAAACCAAATTTCTGGCCAACCGTAACCGTAAAAAACTTTTAGGAGAGTGTGCTTAGGAGCTCCATGAGCATATTCCGCCATCCCCCTATTGCCGGTTTGACAAAGCGCTTTGATCTTTTATAATGCGCACAACTCACAGCAAAAAAGTGGATTCGCGTCTGTGTTCCTGAGTTCATATAACCAAGATCTATTCAAGTCGCGAGTGGCAAGCACATCGCGTTGGTGATAATACTGCCCAATCTGCCTATCCTACGGTTTAAGAACCCTTAGTCGCCTTTTAAGATATCCACGAAAAAAGATGGATGATACAATCACAAGCACGTCAAGTTTAATACAGTAAACCTTGTGCTGTTCTTGATTAAATCACCATAGATAAATAATAAAAAACATTTGGGGACATTTCACACAAGGTCATCTGATCCCAAACTACGAAAAGCCTGTAGGTATCAGAGACTGATATACATACATAGATGATGTTGCACTATGTTTAGCTGGTACCAATGGGCGCACCTGCATACTATGATGAAAACGGCGATCTAATTAGCCGTTCCAATTTTATCACGGGTCTCGTGTGGCCACCGTCTTTTGTTTCCTCGGTGTACCAAAACATGAGTGACGTCACGTTTCCCGTGTAAGTGCAAACGTGACCTCTCGCCGTGACGACACGTGACTGTGACCCTAATCGCGTTGTCAAGTGCAAAACGAATGGCCGTCGCCCGCGATACATGGCTACTGTTTTAGCCTAATAGCACATCTCGAACGGATAGATTCATCATCATAACATCCCATGAAACGTCCAGGACAGGGAGCTCCCTCCAGAATTTCAGTTTTTGCTGGAACAATGTGAAAGGGAAGTACCGTATAGTCACCACGCTTTTTAACGTTGCAGCTGGCATAAGGACCGCAGCACGTAAGATGGTACGACTTCAAATTGAATCGCGCGAAATTACAGCATTGTAGTATATGTGGCTGATTGAAGTGTCCACGCGCGCCCCTGCCGGCCTCGTAGTTTAAGCCGCAATCACACCTTCCTAAATTCAAAGACTAATTCGGCATACATTGCTGGGAGGGTTGGTTCTGTCAATTCCAAATTCCAATATTCTTACTTCGACCAGCATTGTATGGAAAATTAGTTTCTGAATTCGCCACGCGACCAGCGACTATTGCCTACTTATAAAATTGGTCGCTTCTTCTGTTCTCCTCATCATCATATCGTGTAGGTTGTAAGGTCGATGACCGACCTCACAAACCCTAGTGTCAGCCGATAGTAGCCGGATCGCACGGCCCGACGTGCCTTCCTAAAAGCCAAGGATTGATAAAAAAAAAATCTGTTTATTTCATAAAAAAAAAATCACATGCATAATATTATTAGTCAGACGCTTAAAGACTTAAACCAAGTAAATAGGCTGGTCTGGTCTTGAAAAAGCCTTTGCCCAGCTTTGCTCTGGGACACCCATGAAACTTTGAATGTTTGAAATATTACTCGGACCATAAAATTGAACAACTTTCCCTGAGGAACACAGGTCGAAATACGAAAAAACAAATTTGACCTCCCACATAAAAATGCGCTAAATCAGCTAGCTGATGCAGCTTCTATAGGAGATCAAAAATTTACAGATTTCTAGATTTCCTTGAGGAAAGTTGTTCAATTTCATGGTATGAGTAACATACACAAATAATGTTTACTTTTTCATTAGGACCTTATATTTTGCTGAAATATCAAACGCATTTCAGCACTTTCCCCAGACGTACTTACAGAAAGAATCATAGTTTATTCAGAGAAATATTTCACGCTGGAAATGCGAAGCTCGCTACACGAGTTCATATTTTATGAACCGAGAAAATGGTTCATGTTTCGCTGAATATTCCTTTTGATTTAGAATTTTGGCAAATATGGGAAAAGCACTTGTCTAATCTATAAATCTATAAATGTCTAATAAAGTCTAATACACTTGCGACAGAATATTCCGCTTATACAGGGCGTAAGGGACGGTGTGCGGAAACTGAACAACTTTCCCAAAGAAACATAAGTTGGGAAATAAAAAAAATTGACCTCTCCATACAAATTACCCGCTCTGGTCGAAAAGTTTATATGGAGAGGTCAAAACATTTTTTCATTTCCCAACATATGTTTCTTTGGGAAAGTTGTTCAGTTTCGTTGACTGAGCATGCCTTTTCAGTTTTCGGTACACCGTCCCTTACATCTTTTATGTGAGGGTTTGATCCCCGCCCACTCGCCCAGGGCATACATTTATGTGATGAACACAAGTGTTTGTTCTGTATCTGGTTGTTATTTATCTACTTATGTATGTATATCAGTCACTCATAGGTTTGCCTAGTTTGGGATCAGATGACCTTGTGCTAAGTAAAAGGTGTAACAGAAATTGTATATCAACCCTGATAGATGTGATTCTGGGTGCGTATTCCGAAGTTTCATCGGAGCTCCGATATTATCAGATTGACAACAACAATTACGTTCGGAAATTTACTTTGTATGGGAATTTCTTTGTCAAAGGCCGAACCATAGACTAATTATCGGTGCGATATTATCGTAGTTTCACTTCGGAATACGGCAGCTGCCCATGCAACTGAACAACTTTCCCGAAGGAACATAGGCCGAAATAGGAAAACAAATTTGACCTCCCTTACAAAATGCACTATCAACTGATTCAGTTTCTACGGGAGGTCAAAGATTTTATTTTTCGTATTTCGATCTTCCTTTCCTAAGGGAAGTTGTTCAGTTTCATGGGCCTTCAGGGTTGGTATATCCTTTTTACCCGGCTGCTCCAAAACAGGAGGGTTATGTTTTTCGAGTGTATGTATGTATGTCGATTTCTTTGTCGCACTCTGCAGCCTATACGGCTTGATAGATTGCAACATGTGAGGTGTCGTTAGATTTGTATTCATTGTGGGAGTGTCATAGGGTATAAAAATTTGTACAACAAAAATATACAAATGAAAAAAAATAAATCGAACGACGAATCCTTGTGAGACTTGTCTGCCAACAAACTATTTTATAGTTTTGTGGAACTTGATTGAAAATTGTAAACTGTTTTTTGATACATAATAAACCATTTATTTATTTTATTTTTATTTATTTATTAATAAAATTAAATAGAAAAAATAATTTCAAAAATAAAATATCCAACTGTGTAGAAAAATATGAATTGAAAAGAGAAAAAACAAGTTCTAAAATCTATGATAACATAAATATAAATTGAATTTCATGAAGTATGGTATTGCAGGCGGGGACAAACAAAAACTTAATATATCTGATGTTGAAAAACCGCCTCAAAACATAATTTTTGTCTGCCCCGGTTTGTTTGTTCGTCGTTCGATTTTTTTAATTTTTTTTTTATATATATTTTTATTGCAATTGCACCAATACGAGTACAGGAAACTGTTGTTAATCTGCTAGAAATAGCTCCAAGTGTTCCAACGCACGCCGATGACAAAGGCCTAACATCTATTGTCTGTCTCTAACCACATTTACAGGAAAATTTAATATACCTAGCATGAAATAATTTTCGTACTTCCCATACTTACAATGTATCCATTGTTTGTTTCCTAATAAACATTATTAATAGAACTACCCAACGGCCCACATGCGAATGGGAGTACATTCGACAATCGTTGACCCGCGGCCAATTTCTATGAAAATCTTAAGTATATTTAAAGGTGAAACTTTGTTTGAAAGTTTGATGCAAGGCAAAACTGCTGAACAGATATTTGACAGGCATATAGATTACGACATTATCCCGTGTGGCGCCGGCAAAGAATAGTACCAACTCATCTCTACCCGACGGTGTCGTAAGAGGCGACTAAGGGTTAGAAGAAGAAGCGACCTTCCTTGTATCGTACCATCTTACATACTGATACTGCGGTTACCAACAACCGCGGTCCATTGTGCCAGCCGTAACGCTGACTAGCGTCGTGACTAGGGTACTTCCCCTCCACATTGTTCCAGCAATAGCTGGAATCCTGGTGGGCGCTCCCTGTCCTATAGTGGACGTATTATGCGATGTTATGATGATATTGATTATGAATGAAAAAAAGAAAGACGACGTACTCATCTTTTACTGCAGGAAACTCATCGATTTCCTTGAGAAAACAAGCCATCTAAAACGATAAGCTACTAAATCCCAAAATACTAGAAGAAATAATTTTTTAAAAGTAATTAATTATTTTTCCCAGCACTCAATTATGGGGTGCAAATCCCGTCAAAAAGAAGAGAAACTGACCAAAGAACTTCCTAACTTTCCACGTCTTTTATTGCTCAGTGACGTAACGTACAGCCCAGCAGGCTAGTGGAACCAAAACCAGTATAAGCTAAACCAGCGCTACGCAGTACGCTACAAACCCCCGAAACCAGAGACCCGTTCAAGGTCAAAGCGTTTCCACCGACGAGCGGCCGTGTGTAAATTCAAAAATCGTTGACCCGCGTCCAAATTCTATGAAAATACTGAACAAGAACCGAGATATTTTCCTCCTTCGTGTTCTATGAAATGTCTTGAGTGATTCGCACGTGAGACGCTAGCCATTTTTTATTTAAAAAGTAAATAAAGAGTAAACAAATCTGTATAAATATATAAGTATGGCGCAAACTGAAACGGAAATCTGTACATCTAAGCAATAATTGTTTTGTAGTAATTTTTTTTTTACATTCCATAGAAACTGCATCAGCTGATAAGCGCACTCTATATGGGAGGTCTAATATTGTTAATTAGTTGGTGATCGCTGTCGTTGGCAACTGCAGTATATAAGATGGTACGATACACTGGAAGATGCTGCTGCCCATCCTCCGGTTCATAAGCCCTTAGTCGCCTCTTACGACACCCACGGGTAGGGATAGGTTAGTACTATTCTTTGCCGGCACAAAACGGTCGCTATCTAATCAAGTACATTATTTCGTTACATAGGCAGATTTCAATCCACTTTTCTGTTACACTCTCTGCCGTAATCTGGACCAACGGCTTAACGTGTCTTCCGAAGCATGGGAAACGATCATTCATAGTCACGGTCACACATCTGGAACCTGGCAAGGAGCAACGTTGGTGAACTTTCATGAATTTACTTGAATAAATGAAATGAATTATGATCGGAAACAATAGCCATTAATTAAATCACATCCGATTAACGCACAAAGTAATCCTGTCAATGAAACTGAACAACTTTCCACTATGAAAACGAAAAATAAATTTTAACAACCGATACAGAATGCGCTATCAGCTGATGCAGTTTATACGGGAAGTTGATTTTTTTTTAACGTTCTAAGGGGAAAGTTGTTCAGTTTCATGGGCAGATTTACATCCTACATTTTTGTTCCACGTTGTATAATAATGATACAACATTGTAATATAATATTCCATTATTGATCATCCAATTTACCTCAACACGAAATAGTTAATAATGCAATAATTACCCGTGGTTGGTTTTCCGCGTACAAAAGGCAAAACAAATACTTACCTACTGAAATGAAACACTGTGTTATAGTACAACCAAAGGCACGTCAACCAACCATATTGGTCTATATTTACCTCACTACGGCGAAGCCGAAAAGGAGGGTAGCGTGTCTGAATAATTTTAAATGGGGATTATTGGAGATGTTCTGATGAATCTAGCCGACGATGAAATAAGCTTAGTCAAAGTCCGCAGAAGCCTATTCACTCGCGATTTGAGTAGATTCGGGTTATACGATTATCTAATATAGACGTCGCAAAGCGCTTTATGTGAATATCTGTCATCATCATTACATCCCATAAAACGTCCACTACAGGACAGGGAGCTCCCTCCAGAATTCTAGCTTTTGCTAGAAAAATGTAGAGGGGGAGTACCATAGGCTGACTATGACTTGCATGTTTAGATGTAGGACTGTAAATGTAAGTCGTATGTGAATAAATATAAATATTGATAAAAAAATTATCACGTTATTGATGCTCCTGAATCCAAATAATAGATTTTCGGACTTTTTGTCTGTTTGTTTGTTCATTGGTTCGAGCATCACGCAAAAACTACTGGACTGGAATGATTTTTTTTGTTTGCTAAGGGGGGACGTAGAAAAATCAACATTCTCGGATATTTAATCTACGTAAAATATACAGATTGAGGTGCACTTGCCTGTACAAAGAACCGTAATATAATAACGTTCGGTAAACAATAAGATTGACGCAATACATTGTTTACTATATTCGTAGGTAAAGCTCTTGGAACTATGAACTACAGAGTTACTTTGAAGAAAGCTTTAGGGAAAACAGATTTTATTTTTTACTAGTTTTCGCCCGCGACTTCATCAGCAAGTTAAAAGGTAGTAAAAACATGGGAAAATTTGTTTTTATCTCCGGTTCCCATATAAAAAAAAATTACCGGTCTAGTGAGAGTCAGACTCGCGCGCCGAGGGTTCCGACATACCTATAGTATTTTTGGATATTTTTTATTTTAGGGATAACAACAGCCTTAAAAATAGTGATTAAAATTACAAAACAAACTTAAAAGAGAAAAGCCAATTACAGCTATCCGCGTATTACATATTTAAACGTATTACGTCCTGATTATACTCGCAAGAGCGTATGGTGTCAAACAATCAGAAAAAAAAATAAAAAATTTTTTTGGTAAGTTAGAACTAAAGAGAGTTTGTTGTGTATGTCGTGTGTGTGTTTGTGTGTGTATATTATATTCTATATTGTATATATTATATTCTTAAACTATTTCAAATTTCAAGTCGATGCCATGAATGGTTGCTGAGATAACCAAGTGTGACAGACCGACATACCGACAGACAGACGAAGTCGCACCCAAAAGAGTTCCATTGTTACCATTTGGTTTCGGATCCCTACAACATCTGTTTCTGCATCACCAGCTGATCACCAGAGGTCATTTAACCCTCCAGGCGCTTCCCTTCTTCTTGAGCTAAAACTACTTTTTTTTTATTAGAAGGATCATCGTACTTTTCTTTACACCTTGTATACAAGGTTATTTTTTTGGACCTGATTTGCGTATGCCCACGTTATTACAGAGGTCTAAGGGAACAACTTTTGTTCTACGACTTTTCTAACAACGCATAACGTGACCGACCCATTTTATATGGGAAAGTGAAAATTTTTCGTGCGTTGTTAGAAAAGTCGTAGAACAAAAGTTGTTGCTTTTGACCTCTGCAATAACGTCGCAAATCAGGTCCAAAAAATAACCTTGTATACAAATATTGCTCGTTTAATAGTATAGAATGAATCAAACAGGATATTGCTTTAATAATTCAGGTAAAGAGCAGAACATTACGCTGGAGTATTATATACCACGTTTGTTTATGTTCGGTAAATTTGAGGAACCGGATCTATTTCGGGAGATAACAGTTTATTTTCACAGGTAACAGTAACAGGGTTCCTTCCTAGAATGTTAATCAGAAGATAAAGTTTACGCAAGAATTATGAAGAAAGATTTATGAACAAAATTCTTATAATTTGGGATGTTTGAAATGTAGAGTAGGGTTTTAATCACCATTTTAATGAAAAACCTTAATAAATATTCTGGAATTTGAAGGATTATAATGCAACTAGAATAATCTTTTCTTTGTCATTTTTAAAGTTTGCAAATAAATTACAAAGTAAGAAGTTCCTTCTCGCACTGGCACAATAGAACCTTACAATATCACATATCTTAGGATACAATCCTGTATCCGATCCAAGTTGTATCCAGAAAAAAACAAACGGAATTTTATTATTAGTTCTCGGCATAGATGTTTTCCTTTTGTAAAGGTAAAAGAGGATAAAAGATTTTGGAAATTTTTTGATAACAAGAAATTCTCTTTTGTAAAGCTGTTATCTAGTTTCGCCTGTTCCCATGTCAGTCTGTCTGTAAAGGAATCTCGCAAGTTAAATTTGACCAACTTCCCGGTTTCCGATTGAGCTCAATTATCAATTTATCATCAATGCAATATTATTATGAAATTGAGATGATCTCATGACAGAGCCCGAAGGTGGCCAATGTAGCCATGGGAACTCTATAAATAAGCCAGCCAAGTGCGAGTCGGACTCGCGTACCGACAGTTCCGTACCACAAAGGTAAAAATACCGTCGTAGTTATGGACGCGCAAAAGTGTATTAAATTCGCGCGAGACCGACACCCACTTGACCAGTTTTGATTGTATGTCGTAGCATTTGCACTATAAACATACCAATTTTCACGCTTGTATGTGTTCAAGTTTTTACGAAAGAAAAAAAAATCAATAAATCTATTAAAAATCGCCTAAAAAACTAAGAAAGAAAGAGTGAAAGGGAGAAAGATAAAAAAGGTAGCCACTCAGATAGTCTCCCTTATTTTTTCTTATTTTTAATATTTATTATTATAGTAGCAACAAAAATACATATACTAGTATGCCAACTGTCTACCTATTATGGTTCATGAGATAGAGCCCGCTGACAGACAGACATAGGGTCCCGTTTTTCACCCTTTGAGTACGGATCCCTAAAAAACGTCGCTTCCCCATCGAGTTAGGGCTTGCCTAATTCATCTTGATAACTCGATTCTTAATTTAATTTCATCGCAATCGGAGAGAGAGTAGCTCGTTGAAAAAAAAAACAAAACTACGAACACAGATTCGATTACATACATTACCTATGACGATAGTAAACTAACCTAGTTACCCGGCGACGAGACGAGACGCGGAGAATACGTTCCGTTACACCGTAACCCAGTTGCGCGGGCGCATTCAATCTCATTCGCGAGGTGAAGGTCGCGCGCACCTTCTAATTATCGCGTCACTTACAATGGTGACGATACGTTTTATGGTGTGAAGAAAGAAAGATAACTTCTAGGATGTAAAGTTTTCTCTAACAATGAAAACAGTTTCACTTTAGTAAGTTATAGTGAAGGCATTGTGAGACCAGTGGCGAGCCCAGCTCTCCGCCAGTTGCAGAAAACGTCTTTAAGTCAAAGCTCCTTTAAATCTGTGCCCGATACATTAAATTCTGTTGACAAAGAAGCTTACATTGATTTTGAGGAGCTATAAGTTTAAAGAAGTTTCTGAATCTGGATATCTCTTTGACAAAAATTTCGCCAAATGTCACAAGTCGCCAAATTAAAATGGAGACTACTAAGTTAGCCGGAAGAACGAACTATGGTCCAACACATTTTGCAGCTATGTCAACAAAAGAAATCTGCTTAAGCTGTCAGAAAAAAGTTTGTAAAACAATGTTATTCTTTCCGTCAAATATACTCTGGTTTTAGTGTCATGGCTGCAAAACGTGTTGGTAAATGTTGGAATAAACATTAAAATCAGCAATTTTGCGCAGTGAAAGTGCGCACCTATAAATCATGGCGAATAGTGCCGAATCGAGGGTATAGTGAAGATGATGTGAAGAAGATTAAGAAAGATAGTAGTGCTGTTTGCAGACAAATTGCATTTTATATCGCTTGAACCATTTCAACAACGCTTTTGACTCGATTCTTGAGAACGGAACCTACATTAACTGTTTGTAGTTACCTAACTAACGTACTACTTTCATTTCAAAGTTTTGTGTTCTAGCCTAATGGCTTCTAAAACTATACTGAAAATCAAAGAAAACAGGTCGGTAGTTTTTCCGTCATACATTTTCATACAAGGAAAACACGACTTTTCTACAAATTCAAAGTTTTGAAGTGACGTACGGGTTTTCCTGAACATTTTATATAAAAAACCGGCCCAGTGCGAGTCGGACTCGCGCCCTAAGGGTTCCGTAACTATTTACCATATGATATACTAAAAGCTTTTGCTCTTTGACTTTAAAAACTCCGCGACCATCCAACTTGACCCCTCTTTTATAGAAAAGTTCTTGAAACGGGAGCTCACCTTAATTGGTTACTATTAGTTGTGAGCAAAATTGTAATATTTAATGATTTTAGACTTTTCCCTTTATTTGTACTGTGAGACCTAGCTTCTTACCAAATTTCATAATTTTAGGTCAACGGGAAGTACCCTGTAGGTTTTGCTTTTTTGCATAAATGTATGGAGATGAGGACATAAAAAGCCATATCTTTTGATTGCGTCGTTGTAAAAAATTGAAATTTTCAGATCTTGTGTGGTTTATAGACCTTAATATTCGTTATCAATTTCAACCTAATACCTGTTCTCGTTCGTGAGAAAAACGGTCTTGACAGACAGACAGACGGACAACAAAGTGATCCTATAAGGGTTCCGTTTTTTTATTTTGAGGTATGGAACCCTAAAAATACAATGTTTGAGAAAGTTATTGAAAAGGTTCCTAAGTAAAGATCTGACTAATCAGATTCGTATTTATTCGATTTGGATAAGATATTGACGATTACTTTGAGCCCACCATCGTATGAAAATGTACGGCGGTAAAACTACCGACCCTACCGACCCGAAACTATTCTTTGCTCTTCAGTGTACATCTACAACGAAGAAAAAAATTTGTGAAACAAAAATAAGGTGTTTTTCCTGTCAATCTACATCTACTACTTGCTGGTTAATTAACATCAAAGTTCCAAGGCCGGCGTCCAATCCGAAAATATCGCGAAAATGTACCTGGAACAAATGAAATCTTAATTAAAAACTGACCTACTTTTATAAAATATTTCTAAGAAATGGAAAACAACATTCAGGGTAATCGTGCTGAAAATTTTGTAAAAATATTTTCTGCAGATTACTTACGAGTATTGCAAAATACGACAGAAAAATTAATCTTAGCAACAGAAGTTATAACAACTAGAACTGCTATTATGCCTTATTGACTTTTTGGTATTTAGGGCAGCAACTAGTTAAGGTAAGATTGGTAATCCTCATCGAAGTAAGCATTAGTTGTAATGTAATTATTTCAATTCAATTCCTGACCAAAGTATGTGGACCATCGCTCATTACACATTAGCTATTAGTGTCTTTGTTTGTTTTAAAACAAGAACTTCGTTGAAATTGGGTGTCCCTCGTCCACATTTATAGCATAAGTACAATTGATTCGGGAATAGACCTCTCGATTCTGCTCGGCGTAGCTACAGTTGAAATAGCGTAGCTTGATTAGAATGACAACAGTGTGAGAGTAGGACGGAGCGATGTATAAGATATTGGAGCGACGGAGACACCTTTCACTATTTACTGCTAAAAATATCTCTTACAGAAGGTTGCAGATGGCATATCTATCTACCAAAACCAATCTAGGTTCTGTTTTTCTAATTGCAACACAGTGGGTTTGTTCAAGAAATCAGGTCGCGAAGTAAACCGCAAAACAATGTGGAACAACAGCCACAACCTTCAACTAGAGTAGAGATGTTCACGAGAAACTGCGTAATGTAGGGGTCCGCCAGTGAAAGGGAAAAGCCTGCACTTGTAGTACAGTCATGAGCAAGCCAAACTTGACACTTGCAGTGCGTCTCTATTATGTAGAGATTGTAGAGTATTGTGGAGCGGTCGGTATAAGGGCAATAAGAAGGACTTTGATCCAATGTGTCAAGCGGCGTGTGTGTCAATGTGGCGTGCTCTTGACTGTACACTTCAAAAAAGTCTATTATTGACGATCAAAGCAATGGTGGCTTTCCTGTGCGAGACAATAACAATTTTCGTTTACCCTCACAATAATATCTACGTAGTTCACCTCTCTTCAGTCTACCCGTGACCACGGCTGTTGGAACGCAGCCGAAACGTCGGGAATAATAAGGTAATTAATTTATTTTGACACGGAACAAAATAAAGCAATGGTGGTCCGGAGGTACTACCAAGCTTGACACTCGCAGTGCAATTTTCGTCTTTACGCTGACTAAGATAAGCGCGGTGCAAATTAAAATGTGTCAAACATGACGTGCTCTTTACTGATACAGTCTACATCTCCGCGAATTCGACTTTGTGAAACCGTGAAAAACATATCTGAATTAATGTATGAAGACTAGCTATTAGCGGAACTTCGCACACTATAGACAAAAAAACCGGTCAAGTGCGAGTCGGACTCGCGCGCCGAGGGTTCCGATATACCTATAGTATTTTTGGAAGCAATAAAGTCCATTTTCAGGACCGCAAAACTAAATTTGTTTGTAAAGGTTTTTTGCAGATTTCTGAAAAACTGTGCAACTTAGAAAGATCGTTTTATTTTTGCTGTAAAGTTTACATAAACCTCTGTCAACTGTAATTAATTCAGATTTTCCCTTACTCAAACTTCGGAGATAAGGGGGGGGGAATGGTATTTTTTTTGACATTTTTCATCATAACTTGAAAACTAAGAAACTTAAAAAAATACAAAAATATATTTTAAAATGTACAAGTAAAGCCCTTTCATATGATACCCCACTCGACCTAGTAGCGACAATTTGAAATTTGGCCCCCCCTATTTTGGCCCCCTTTACATTAATAATCATACTTTTTTCAAAAAATTTTCATGTGCAATTAAGTTGGGCAACTATATTCTAAAACTATTCCAAATTTCAGCTCGATAGCGTAAGTGGTTGCTGAGATATAGAGGTGTGACAGACAGACGGACAGACAGAGCGGCACCATAAGGGTTCCTTTTTTTTACCATTTTGGTATCGGAACCCTAAAAAGAGACCTTCGCTCAGACAAAACTGATGTTGGGACAGAAAACTGGTATTTCTTCCTATCAGTACATTTTTATAAATCTCCCTCTTTCATTCATTATTTGTTAGGTCATCCGCCATAAAGACACATGACCATATACCATGAGAAACCTACTAACTATGCAAAAGATACAGCCTTCTAAAGGTCGGAGAGTCAGACATGCATGACAGACGACACGTAGGCTTCTAAGTTCTAAGTTAAGTGTGTGGTTTCCGCACTTAATCCTATAAGGACCATTGTGCGTGGGCCTATGTGGCCATCAAGTTAGCCACCCTAACTGTTGCCAGAACTCAGTCAGTTTGTCCAGTCTGTTGGGTATTTGATCAAGGGTTATGTCTGTTCCAAGTGTGTTTTCTCTGATGCTATTAATTACTTTGCATTCTAGGATGACGTGTTCAATGGTTTCGTCCGTTTCCATGCATGCCCTACATAGAGGGCTGTCTGTTATACCTATGGTGTGGTAGTGTTTATTCAGAGCAATGTGCCCTGTTATTGTGCCTACTACATTGCGGAGCTTAGTCCTGTTCATCTGTAGTAGTCGTCTTGTTAAGCGTGTGTTAGTTGATGTTATAATTTTTTTGGATTGTTTGCATGTTGCAATGTCATTCCATTGTTTGTCTGCTTCAATTCGTGTTTTTTCTCGTATCCATGTCCGAAGCTGGTTGAAAGGTAGCGGCAGCATTGGTTCTGGTCCTTCATAGATCTCGTTGGATCCGCCCCTTGCCAATTGATCTGCCGCATCATTTCCCAGAGAACCACTATGTCCTTTTATCCATTGTAATGTTATGTTGTTCTTTTGTGATGACTTCTGTAATTCTTCATGGCATTGTAATATTAGTCCTGAGGTTGTGTAGCTACCTCTCAGCGTTTGGAGTACCGATGCGCTGTCCGAGACTATACGAATGCTTACACGTACACGTAACACGTAGGCTTATTGGGTCACAGAATATATAACAATAGGGTCCCGTCGGCACCCTTTCGGTACGGATCCCTAAAAAGGTACATAACGAACTTTTTTCCATACGTATGCTTGCTGATTAACACTACCTGTGTTCGAATAACTCTACAAAGTAGAAAATCGTAAATCGCAACGTTGAATTCTTGTAGAGATCGATTTGTTAATATCATGTGGGACCACCCTACAGTAGCTTAGTTGGCTAAAGCCACGATCACACCTAGCTGAATTCAAAGACTAATTCGACATACATTGAAGTAAGGATATTGCAATTAACATAACCAAGCCTCCCAGCAATGTATGCCGAATTAGTCTTTGAATTCAGCTAGGTGTGATCGTGGCTATAGGCGTCTTCAGCATTGACGGAGAAGACGCAGGTTCGAAACCTGCCTGTGATTGTGTACTTTGCGATTTTCTACTTTGTAGGTAAATAGTTGAAATTAGGTGACAAGTTCAAACCGACGAGCGAGTATGTGCGGGTTGATAAAAGTATAGGTAGCGAGGGAAGTATGTCAGGATCGTAGCAGGTGGAGGACTTCTAGTCTCTGCCTACCCCACAGGGAAAGGGGCGTGATTTTATGTTTGTATGTATGTAAGTTCAGGTGTGCCGTGCGGTGCCGGCAAAGAATAGTACCGACTCATATCTACCCGTGGGTGCCGTAAGAGGCGACTAAGGGTTAATGAACCAGAGGATGGGCAGCAGCATCCTTCTGTTGTATCGTATCATCTTACATTCTGACGTCACCAACAACCGTGGTTCATGGTGCCAGCCGTAACGCTATCAAGCGTGGTGACTATGGTACTACCCTCCACATTGTTTCAGCAAGTCCTTAGTGGACGTTTTATGGGATGTCATGATGAAGTTCAGGTATACCACCATCTTTGTTTGTTATCGATAGAGCAATATTCCAATCTCGCCACCATCACTGACGCTAAGATGTGGGTCGACCTCGATTCGAGTAACTGGTTGTGATTAAGATGGCTGCACGAGACGGATTTGTGCCACGGCAGATTAAAAAAATAATAATTAAAAAAGATTTATTTTCGCGGCAACAAACGATGCGTTTCGAAATTATTTTAGGGGTTGGGTTCTGGGAACAATTTCCTAGTCAAATTAAGTCGTTTTTGATGTCGAAAGTGTTAATTTCAACGTTATTTACTTATTGCTAAATTTAAGTTTATATTTTCTTTTGAAGGTTTGCAAGCTACGTAAAATATTAACAATTTCATATTATTTCACAAAATTAAGACTGAAATTTTCATCATCAGTGCCGTTCCATAGTGGCTAATCATCATAACATCCCATGAAACGTCCACTACAGAACAGGGAGCTCCCTCCAGAATTCTAGCCCCTGCTGGAAAAATGCGGAGGGGAAGTACTATAGTCACCTCGCTTGTTAGGGTTACGGCTGGCACCATGGACCGCGGTTGTAGGTGACCGCAGTTATAAGTAAGATGCAATATACAAAGGAGGATGCTGGTGCCCATCCTCCAGTTAACCTTTAGTCGCCTCTTACGACACCCACGAGTATGTATGGGTTGGTACTGTTCTTTGCCGGCACCACAGGGGACAGTGGCTAATAAACAGATACATTTCAAATAATTATATGAAATAATCGGTAAAAACTTACTGTAAGAGGTTAAATAAATTATTGATAATAAATTATTTGGTATTGTATTGTAAATCGAAGCTACATTTTATTATTATCTGTGACATGCAAGAGAGAGAGCTAAAGTGGCTCTTGGTTATTGTTAAATGATTCGATTAGAGTGTTACTGTCAGTACAAATAATAGTTCTTTTTGGCTCACAGCCATTTTAAATAGTCGGGATTTGAAAGGTGATTAGTCTATCCCTAAGTAGGACCAAAAATTAGAACGGACTTAGTAAGTACATAGTCTTTCTTAAGAATTGAATTGAGATCTTACGAGAACTGTCTAAAATTGCAAAATTTTACGTAGAATTACGTTTTTGGTTCTAGTTAATCAAATTCTGGTTTGTACTAGTGAGTTTGTAACCTATTTCGTTGTTAATTTGAATCACAGCATGTTACGTACACTCAACAGCACGTCAGTAGAAACATTTTGGACCTTATGGCGTGGTAATAGAGTTGAAATAGTTTCTACCTACGTGCGGTTGACCGTACCTCATAACATGCCATAAAACGTCCACTGCAGGATAGGGAGCTCCCTCTAGAACTCCGACAAAAACTCGTGGTTCTTTGGAGGGGATTTGCCATAGTCACCATGCTTGAAAGCGTTGCGGCTAAGGACCACTGTTGTTGGTGACCGCATTATCTAAGATGCCAAGCCACAGAGAAAGATGCTGCTGCCCATCCTCCGGTTCATATGTCCTTAGTCGCTTCTTACGACACCCACGGGTAGAGATGGGTTGGTAACTTCTCCAGATTCTTACACTCGGAGGTACCGTTTTGAAGGCAACCAAAAGGACACATGTGGCCACATTTTGGGCTAAGCCAGTGCGGTTTTGCCGTTGACTTGCTTTTGCCTCTGCGTAAGGAAGGAACCCAAAACTAAGTTGTGCTTCCAAATGAGTCCCATAGTTAATTAAGGCAGGTATTTCAATTGTACATACCAATAACTAACTAGATACCTGTTGCGAAATTGGGTTAAAGAATTTGGTTCTGAAAACGAATTTAATACAACATGAAATTTACAGGAATCGGTTTATATGAAACGATTTGGCATCATCATAAAATTAATTAGGGACACGCGAATCAATAAACCTAAATTTTAATATTAATCGTAAAATTTTGATATGACTTTCTGTTCGCGTGTTACACAAATTTGAATTTTTTCTCGGAAGGACTTCTGTTTTAACGTTATTTGTGTACTTTTTATTGGGCTAAGTTCGCACTGCAGGTGGTTTGCTTAAGGCACAATCACACCTCCCTAAATACTAAGACTAATTCGGCATACATTGCTGGGAGGCTTGGTTTTGTTAATTCCAATATCATTATTACAAACAGCAATGTATGCCGAATTACTTTCTGAGTTCAGGAAGGTGTGATCGCGCCTGGAACCTACAGTTGAAATAATGTACACTCGCGGAAAGAAAAGGTTCGCCAGTTTTTAAATCATTTCGTTTAACGTCGCCAGCACATATTACCTTTTGAAACTGGATCAAAGATTCGACTATTGCATAGAAAAGTATACTTTCACAAAATTACGTTTTCAATTTGCACTCAGTATTTTTATGATTTACCTACTAGGTAAGTGACCACCCATGTTTGATTATTAAAACCGCGCCGGTAACCGGTAATGGTGAGATCTGTTTCCGGCAGGTCTGCCCAGTATAAAGTCAATTTGCAATAAACTTGTAATTTTTATTTTAACCAACTTACGTATAAAAATAAATGAAACTTCGATTTTGGTACTATCTCACTATAAAGTTCTGCTTGTACAAATCAGAAAATCCCAGGATTTCAAATTCCCTGGCAGGATTCGAACCTTGCTTTGAGCTATGCTTGCTCGGACATCGTTAAGGTGCAAGAGACTCTCTTTATATCCTATACTATTAAACGAGCAATATTTGCATATATATATATATATATATATAATATATGCATATATATATATATATATTTGTAATCGGTTTCACAAAAACGGCTCTAACGATTTCAATTAAATTTTGTATACGGGGGTTTTTAGGGGCAAAAAATCGATCTAGCTAGGTCTCATGTCTGGGAAAAATCGTCTTCACCGTCTTTTTAAATATTTCTTAGCGCGTTTTAGTGCGTTCAAGGAACTTACAGCGCCATCTGTTGTTGGGTAGCATAGCTTGCTCACCCGATGATATTTTAATCATACAGAGCATAGCTCAGTCGCCCAGGTACTTTTGTATTAAACTGCGTGTGACAATAAAAAATCTAACTATCTACAAGCATAAAACATGAACTAATTGACGTGCTTTCAGTAGCACGGGTAACGCTATTCCACTGGGTCACTCTTACCCATCCAGCTATAATTGTTGTATAATTGTTATTGCCAACTTTGCTTAACTTACGTCATCGTAAAGAAAGAACATACAGCTTGGACACCAGCTAAAATGTATGGAGACCATCCCTTATAATTCACTCACTCAAAATAATTATACAACAAAACGATACGAGTATCTTTCAAATTAATCATTCTGCATAAGGATTCACACATTAACGAACTACCCACAATAAATCAATGTTTACCATAAAACAACAGACCACCCGGTCTCGAAACAATAAATAAAATAAACGAAAATTATCAACCAAAAATATGAAAGCCGATTCCGTCTGTCTGTATATTTTTAATCAATTAGGGTTAAACCGCCATCAGAGGCGGATCAGGATCAGTAGAGGATTCTCGTTTCAGAGGCCAAAACACATTTTGTGTCACTTTACCAGATAAGAGGTACACAGACTTTGATGACAATTTGGCAATAAAAATCGAAAATAATGGCATGCACTTTAGACCTTACAACACGCTCTATGAGGTCGAAAAAAAGATCTGTTATTTTTGTCTTTTAATCGACAAGATAATCTTGTTTCAGTATGTACAGTCAAGAGCACATCAAGCTTGACACATTGGACTTGGTACCGTTCTTATTTCAACAGACGTACGGGCTAAAGTCGCACGTCGCGTGTCAAGCTTGACCTGTCGTTGACTGTACATAACAAAATTATGTTAGTACATACTAAAACCCAAACAAAGTCTCTGGCAACAGCCAGTATTGTATAAAATAAACATAAATTACTCATAAAGGATCTTGTTTCGTATCTCCTTTTCGGGAGGCGGAAATCGACTAAATGCGAACAATAAACATCACTTAGCCAAACGCGAAACGTCAGGCGGTGTTCGGTTACGATGCTAAAAAGACAAATATAAGAACTTTTGGCTAAACACTGTACAGTCAAGATCACCTCAAGCTTAACACAATGCATTTTTAACCTTACTCATTTCAATAGAAGTATGATTTAAAGTGGTACTCTGAATATCAATCCTGATCTGCTTTCAATTGTATGATTGTTTCGGATACATAGCTTACGAGTCTTGCTGTCTAAACTGTCTTTTTTTAGATTTTTTTTTAAACTTGAAAATGTGATAGGGCGGGTTAGGGTTCCCGCACACGGGCCACCAGTTAGTCAATGTATGCCGAATTAGTCTTTGAATTTGGTAAGGTGTGATTACGACTTAAGGTATACGACGCACAAAATAACTCTGGCCCTGTCATTGATGCGCAGAAGTAAAAAATGGCCCAATTTTGACTTTTGCGCATCAATGACAGGGCCAGAGTTATTTTGTGCGTCGTATAAAAAAAAATATAGCATTCTCTTTGATTTTTCTGTCTGAAATATGACCCACAAAAATGAATGAAGTAGATAATACGGTTTTCTACTGACTGGCTGTCTGCTGTATGTATCCCTGTAAGATCAGCCTCGACTTTTGGAGATACTTCCTTAAAATACGGTTTTTAGGGAAGCGTCCTCTTAAATAAACCAATATAAGTATGTGTATTCTCTTAAAACAAATGGGAGAATTTAATGAAAACATGGAGTGAGTGATTCACACGGCATACCTTGCGACCAGCGGACCGTGTATGCCCTCATTGAGTCCCATTACGTCTTGCGAGAACGCATTAAAATCTCCTTCCTCACATTTTATACGCAAACAATGCGTTGCTGGTTGCTGGCTGGCTGATGCCGCGAACGAGGAATTAAAAACAAAACTGTCAATTACGCGATTTGAAATAGTTATTTGTTATGCAAGGCAGCAAAAGCGTTATTTGGCGTGAGTGCCTTGTATTGAAACCTGAGCAAGCGAAAGATTCTAGAATTGAACCACGAGCGAAGCGAGTGGTTCAAAAGAAGAATCCTGAGCCCTGCCTCAAGGCACGAAACGCAAAATAACTTTGCTGCCGAGCGAAACACAAAATTTTTCACCTCACTAAAGCGAGGAAGCAGCCAGTACCGCAGCGTGGAGGTCTGCCATACTGCATCACGTTCGAATTTCAAAAACCTTTTGCCCGCTAGCGGCCAAAAATCGCTTTTGGCCGCAGAAAAACCTTTTGCCCGCTAGGGGCCAAAAATCGCTTTTGGCCGCAGAATTTAACCGACAAAACAAATGTTTCCGAGCTTTGGAGGTGAAAAGAGAATTTGTGGAGGACGCGGTTTGGCGATTTTTATCAATTTTCACTGTTCGAGCTCGAAGCACCACCCTTTTTTAGGGTTCCGATACCAAAATGGTAAAAAAAAGGAACCCTTATGGTGCCGCTCTGTCTGTCCGTCTGTCTGTCACACCTCTATATCTCAGCAACCACTTATGCTATCAACCTGAAATTTGGAATAGTTTTAGAATATAGTTGCCCAACTTAATTGCACAAGAAAAATTTTTGAAAAAAGTATGATTATTAACATAAAGGGGGCCAAAATAGGGGGGGCCAAATTTCAAATTGTCGCTACTAGGTCGAGTGGGGTATCATATGAAAGGGCTTTACTTGTACATTTTAAAATATATTTTTGTATTTTTTTAAATTTCTTAGTTTTAAAGTTATGATGAAAAATGTCAAGAAAAATACCATTCCCCCCCCCTTATCTCCGAAGTTTGAGTAAGGAAAAATCTGAATTAATTACAGTTGACAGAAGTTTATATAAACTTTACAGCAAAAATAAAACGATCTTTCTAAGTTGCACAGTTTTTCAGAAATCTGCAAAAAACCTTTACAAACAAATTTAGTTTTGCGGTCCTGAAAATGGACTTTATTGCTTCCAAAAATACTATAGGTATATCGGAACCCTCGGCGCGCGAGTCCGACTCGCACTTGACCGGTTTTTTTTAATTGCAAAGTATTTTCAAGGCTGCTTCAAGGCAAATGTCATGTTTCAATAACAATACAGTAGCCGAAATAATTTAAAATCTTCGTGGGTAAGTAATTTTTGGTATCAGTATGGTGTTCTTACATAAAAAGAACGATTGAACCTTTCTGAACCCGACATTTCAGAGATAATAGGTCGTATTTCGCGAATAAAAGTCCTAAATGCAATATGGTAACTGGTTTCCACCGAATTTGGCCTTTTCAGAGGGTTCGTGGCGAAATATTCGATATTTTATTGAAAGTTTGATCGTCTAATCCCAAAAATGGCTGTCTAAAGTGCGTTTATTCATTGGATCTGATGAAATTATCCAATATTTTAAGTGTTGCGTTGGTTGTATGTTGCTGGTGGCTAATTTTTTAAGTAGGTGGTCGTCTGTGGTCGTCTGAACAATCTTCTTCTTCTTCTTATATTTAAGAGCCGCGCTCTTGTTGGTGGAGCAATCTCCATTTCTCTCTGTCCTCTGCCAATGATTTGACATCCTGACAATCTAAAGCAAAATAAACTTTTATCTCCGCATTTCCAAAAAAACTTCAAATTGAAAATAACAAGGAATGTTGTTTCAATTCTATCATTTGCTCGATCGAGGGAAGCAGATGCATTTTCGTAGTAAGTGTTCGTAGTTCATTAGGCCACGATCACACCTAGCTGACTTCAAAGACTAATTCGGCATACATTGCTGGGAGGCTTGGTTATGTTATTGCAATATCCTTACTTCAACGAGCAATGTATGCCGAATTAGTCTTTGAATTCAGCTAGGTGTGATCGTGGCTTTACTCGATCCGAATCGACAGCAAAATCGCCTATTAGCGTTTCGTTCGGGTCAGGGCTGAATTAATTAAAATTTTGAATTAAGAATAGTTCTATTAAAAATATTCTTTATTAAAAATTTCCAAATATATATATACCTTTGACACAGCCTTCTGCGTCATTAGCTAAAGAATTTTTTATTTACTCCTAATTTTTAATCTGGCCGGATATAGGTGTAAATTTAAGCTTACACAAGTCAAGACAGACGGAAACATTTTTCATTTTCATTGTAATTACACAAAATAACCTTTCATCTACTTTACTTAGGCAACTTCTCAACAAAACAGAATTTGCATTTAAAACTGGACTGGCTAAAACAACACAGACATTTTAAAAACATCACACAATTCTTGTCTTACAGTTAAAAAGAGTATCTACTTTATTCAGTCGCTTAATGTAACGGGACTGTTGCGAACTTGTTCTTGCAATATTATTCCGGTCTTAATTTTTTCTTGTTTCTTTTTTAGTGCAATGCATGGAGCGCGAGCTGCAAATATATACAGTGTACAGTCAAGACCACATCAAGCTTGACACATTGGACTTTGTACCTTTCTTATTTCAATAGACATACGGGCCAGAGTCGCATTGCGAGTGTCAAGTTTGACCTGTCGTTTACTATAGGTATTGTAATATGTGCAAAATCTAAAGAGTATAAATGGACTTATTTGAAGAAAGGCAGATCAAATCAAATAATATTGCCTTACCGGGTCAAAGGTGGTTGAAGATTATGTATGACTTACATGGTTTTAAAAAATTCTTCAAAAGTTATCAATAGCTTATTCAGAAGATTATATGAAAAACATTTTGTTACAGGTTTTGTTAAAACCTAGCATTAACTTTAACGCTTTCCGATCCTTAGAAAGCACGCTCAAACATTGATTCCGATGAATTTATAATTCAACCAATGTCTGAACAAAACACACAATGGCACAGTAATTTTGAGCCTATTACAAAAAAAATTGTCTAACACAAATACCATCATCATCTTTATTCATTAACAGTACATAACTGTGTGCGAATTACAATACAATAAAAAAACAAAAAATTAAAATAAAAAATTAAAATAATATAAATAGAAATAAAGTATCCAATGAGAAATTAAAATAATATCACTAAAAAATTAAAATTAAATGCTCTACAATATAAAATGTCCCAAAAAGTTAAATACATTAATTAAGTCCACCAACTTGTTAAATTTATTTACAGCTAGGTACAAAGGACTATTCTTGACAATATTTAGGTTTGTTTTAAATAAAGTAAATAAATAAAAATGTATAAAAGCAAATAAATATAAAATATTGTGTTGTACGGAACATTCGGTGCACTTGGCCTGTTTGAGAACTAAATATAAAATCCCACATCTTAATCTGCCCAGACATAAACAACACCATTATCAACTGTTCACAAAGACAATTATAACACTAAAATTAGTTTTCATGCTTGGCTTGTCACCATTGTTCTAAGTATTCCTGCATCAGTCTGCCTTCACGGACATTTTGATGCATAACCGCCTTCCTATAAGCGAGACAGGAAAATTAATGCGGACATGTGAAAAGAGCCATTCGTAATTCAAACTGTGAAGGGTTTTAAAAGCTTTGTGTTTGGATTTGTATTGTCTACTCTATTTTCGCTCCAACTAAGAAGAAAAGATGTGCAGACAAAGGTTTTTCAGAATTTTCAAGTGCTCAAATGGCCTTCGACCATGCTTGATAAAAATTAAAAATTACAAAATAGCCATAAAAGTAAAAAAAGGTTAAACGTACTGTGCACTTGCGGAACCCTAAAAAATTTTTTAATGCATAAAATACTATTTAGAGGAACTGTCAAGAAGTGTAACGAGAAACGGGGAGGAGAAAAATATGACAAGGCGTGACAGTCGAGACAGAGAGTCGGAACAGAGAGTCGGAAAAAGGGGAATAAAGAAAAAAGGCATTTATGCTGGAAAATAGGGAATAATAACTAAAAATAGAGTTGCAAGTCAAATTGTGATAAAAAATAGTTGCAAAAAAGTTATGGACGAAAGCAACAGAAGAAAACTAAGAATCAGGTTTTGTTGAATAGTGAGGGCAATGGAGCTGAAATAGAGTTTTAACGTGAATACTTAGTTTCAGGAAATCCCGGAAAAACAAAGGTCCACTGCTGGGCAAAAGCCTAGCAAGCAAAATCGTGAAACGAATTGTTCTGCTGCTGTGTAAATTTTTGGAAGAATCTTAGGACCAACTAATAGTCTTGGTAAAAAAAAAGGAAGGTTTAATTCCAGACATCAGTAAGTCATTTTTATATATTTTTTGTCGCTCGTGGAGGAAGCTATCAAATAGCTGATGTGATGAATCTTTTGAAGGAGACCGAGATCCTTGATTTCGGATTCCTTCAATTGAGACATAGATAGGCATTGCTCCGTGTAGGATATAGTATAGGAAGGTTTATTTGCGTATAATTTCAAGACGTTAACATTCAGGGTTTGATTCCAAAGTGTAAAGATTAAGTGGAGTGAAACTAACGTTATGTAAGTATTCAATTTTGTGGTTTTCCATCTTTTATTTATTTTCGGTTCAAAGTTGTTGTGTGTATTTGAGATAAGGTGAAATGTGACTTAATGAAATTTATAGTTTCTTCCAGGTTGTGTGAGCTAAATAACGTTGAGAAAATCAGATTTCAATGACAAAAGAGGAAGAGTTGAATAGAGAATATTTGCTGCTTTACAGATCTACCTGCGGGATCATAAGAAGCTTGTACTGTGTGATACTTTAAGTAAATTGTTATTCCCTCTTAATGATTTTCTTTTGTAACAATATAATATCATTGTTTTGTAAACATTAATAACTCTGCGGGAATTATAACATACTGTGTTTCTAAGCTGAGTCGTTATTTGTAGATAGAAATAAAGATTTCCTTTTCCCATAATTAAGTATAAACTAGTTCTGCAAATGTCTTTGTTCGCGTATAGCTAGGCAGGATAATGTTCTATTTCTAAACAGGTACAGGAATTACAAGGAACATTATAGACATGGAAAAGCAAACCACAAATGATAAAACGTGAAGGCTAAAAAAGGTATTGCATGGATTGTAAAGGTAATGTAAATTTCACTGTGATTAATTTTTTCCTTTACAGAGAAATTGATTAAAATAGTCCTTGGTGAAATCATAGAAACTGGACTCTGATGTATATTTTGTCAACGTTTCAAGGGTGGCTTTAGATGTTGTTTATTTTGTCAACATATCAAAGAGACTTTAGACGATGTATATTATTATCATCATTTCAAGGAGACTTTAGTCGATGTATATTTTTAATACTTTTTTAGGTAGAATTGTCTATTTGACATTATTGTCAAATAGTCAACAAATAAATCATTTTTGATTTAGTTTTACTCAAAGCTAGACGCTATTTTGAAATCTTTATAAATTTTTTATCTCTTTAACTAAAAATAAATCAAAACCCAAAATCAAAATGGAAGAAAATATTTAAACATAAAATAATTACCTTTTTTAGAAAATAATATAAAATCTTTGGCCCTAAATCAAAATTCCAGTTTTTAATATACTAGTGTCATCATATGATAAAATTTAAAAATAATACTTTGTGAGTTCAAAAGAATTAGAACGTCAATTCAAAATTTTAAATAAAATATCTTCAAACTGAAACTTGGATAATTTGTGATATTTTATTGTGAAATAAAAGGGTAAGTTTAAATAGTTTGAAAATAATAAATAATATTATTACAAATAATAATAAATTGTTTTGATAGTGATTTTGAATCTTTTGCCTCAATTTCCCAAAATTGGAACATGCTGAGAGCATTACTACATTTCAGTACTCATGTTCATAGGAGGTGCTTATCTTTCTTTTTCTATCATTCTAAAGGAGTCCCAGATTTTGAGATTAAGAAATACTTGCTCTCAGGTTTATTTAGTTCGACCAAGCATGGATGGATGCCCTCGTGACATGTGTCCCCGATGTCCGCTATATTGGTTGTGGCAAATGTTTGTCGCGTGTCACTGGAGTATCTGTCTAAATCTATCTGATAATATCAACCTTCGGATTTATTTATTTTAATCATTCTTGGGCCGGAGCCTTCAAGCCTAAAAGAGTATAACACTAGAGTTCTTCTCGTTCTATTTGTATGAGATTTCGCTGATTCATCCTGATTTCCCCCATCTGTATGTGTGGGATGGATTGGTGATATTCCGGTACAAATGGAGGAATATTAGCAAGGTGTTTTAACGTTGGATTTTGGAATTGGTGTTTCTTGTGTTATGTGCTGGCAACGCTCGCCCATTATTGGATGCGTCGTTTGAGTGGCATATACCACGGGAGGACCTCCTGATCTTTGCGTTGGTCTACCAAATGTAGAGTAGTTAGATAATTTATTATCTTCTTCTTTTGTGTAGGGACATTCTAGTTTAGTCTAATGACATTAAATTGTTTATAAGGAATAAATTAGAATTGTCTTGAATCAAAAGGAAGAATATCCTTGATGGAGACATTATGTTCGTTCGTGGGTTGCTTCTTGTAAAGTGTGTTGACGACGTTCGCCCGTAAGGCTGCGACGGCTGTACGGCACTCTGACCTTGGGGGACCTCTGAACTTTATGTGTGTCATCCTAAAGTAGTTAAATAATCTATTTAATCTTCATTGAATCATACAGGAATCTAAACCTTATAAGATTCTAAGTTTTATTTTTCCTTAATAAAACTAGTCTTAATTTATCATACTTAAAATTATACTCTGACTCAGTGTGAAACCACCTTTAACATTACTAAATAGATTCTTGAAAACAATAATGGAACGGAAATTATAATGTTTAGTTTCCTTCATTATAGATATGTTCCGAATATTTAAGTATATACAATAATCCCATTTTTTATACTTCTTTTGAGTCCTCTTTTAAAAGAACATCGAGTTTTAGCTAGTGTTGTTTACGCTAAATTCTCCCAGTGTTCTTGGTTTTGAATACTCGATGCTTTTGATTTTCCCTTAAGATCTTAAATCATAAATGTTTGGCCCAACCTAGCTTAGATACTACTATCCCGTATCTTCTTGGTTCTGGTCATCATACTTCACTTTTATTTAAGGATTACCTTCAGTAATCTTTTGTCATACTTACTTCTTATATGTTCTTCTTCGAAATATGCTGGGTAATCCCATTATAGTTTAGATGCAATTCATTTTATTTAAATGAGTGTTTAGACTGGGGTTACTCTACATAATTCTTGTCCTGCTTGGGTTGGTAACGGAAAAGAGATTTAGCTACGCATCACAAGTGAGAGCTATGAAGGATATACGGAGACCTTGTTGGTGCAATAAAGTCACTCAGTGACTGGGGGGAGGGAAGTTGCCCTTCAAACTCTTTATGTCTCTCGTTATAAAACCGTTATTGATCTAGGCTGGCCATGCAAGCAATAATACTATACCCGTATCTAGTACAGACTTCACACTTGGACGTGTGGAGCTGGCTAATTATTTTCAGTTTAACTTATTTCAAAACAAACTAAGGGATTCGATGATGTCGATCATTGTCTGCCCGGAGGGATTACAGGAAGAGCTCATTTTGTAGGAGTGCCTTGTTTTCCTAAAGGAAGACTGTATGCTTCGTGTGCCTGGCGGGCTCGGTGACCAGCTCTGGTATGGGTGACTAAAAGAAATAGTCAATACCCTGTGAACCCTGGATGAGTCAGTGATCGTCCCTTAAAGGTGGGCCACGTGGAAGTCGGGTTTTGACGCGGGGCATGAACATACCGGGGGGAGACATCATCACCGTCTGGGTTGTACTGTGGTTAGTTAGTTCCGCTCTCCACATACATTAACCCTAGTCTTTACTGTAGTTAAGGTTTCGATGGGATTTCCAGCTCCGCGAGGATGATCAGAATCCTGACGATCCAGTTGGATTGTTAGGGTAGTTTAGCGTCATGTCTTCGTGAGCTGGGTGATGATATGCCTCGGACCTAGGACTTAGGGTAGAGGAAGCCTAGGACGAGCTGTTTGGGGCGATGGTGGTGCTCCAAACTTGGGGATTGTCCCCACATTATTTTTTTTATTACTTCGTTTATATTAACATAGGTTTTTTTTCAGAAACTTAACGGCTATAATAATATTGCATTGTAAAAGAGATGAAACCTCTCCTAAATTGATGAATCTACATGAATTCAGTTGAACTACACCAAACAATATGAGACTAAATTTAAATAAATAGTGATATAAAATAAAATAAATAACTCAAATTAGACATGTAAAGATTAGGTTTATATTCAAATATAAGTATTAAAATAACAAGTGTGTTTCTTTTCATTCTTCTATTGCCACTCTCCACCGAGCAGAATCTGTAAATTACAAAATATATTATAAAGAAATAAAACGGAATGACGTAGGATTCAGAAAAAATTATAATATTCTTAAAGGATATTATTCTAGACGATCAACCTTGGCCAAAACTTTCACGTATCTGATTTGAGGATCCTATTGGAAGGGACTTCAGATCTGTACAGTACCTACCCTAAACCGACGAGCATGTATGAAAGGATTGATGAAAGTTCAGGAAGCAAGGGAAGTATGTCAAGATCGTAGCAGGTGGAGAACTGTAGTCTCTGCCTACCCCGACAGGAACAGGGCGTGATATTATGTATGTATGTATGTAAATAGCAATAATACAACTTTTGCCTTTACACAGTATATAGAATACATGCCTAAGATAAAATTGTTCAGATATCCCCACGTTTATAACAAATATTCTAAAGAAACAGCCGGCATTCCTGTCAAAGTTAGGACAGACAGACGGACAACGCAGGCTAATAGGTCATTGGCCACGGAACCCTAAAAACCAAATAGTTAAAGATAACAAACTCATTATTCTAAATGATCACCCTATAGTTTGGCAATAATCTTCGAAAGAAAAGACCTAGGAAACTAAGTAACGCAATCTAATTAAAAAAAAAAAAAATACATGCAGAACACATTATTTGAGATAACAACAGTGGGTAATGTTAGAAAGTGCGGCGGTGTAGTATTAGTCTGGCTAATTGGCCAGAAGCAGTAGTGGTGGTGGTGTGAAGAGAGCGTGACACTGTCGATGCCATCGAAAGTTGCCATAATTACATCTGGCTGGCTGTTTCCGTGGCGCCTCGGAATCATTCAAAATTCGAATCTGGAACGTTATAAAAAAACAAAACTAGATAAGGCACGTTCGGGATTTCGACAGGCATAATTCGATAATTATTGTGTTTCAAACGACTTCGAGATTGCCTAAAACTTTTTAACAGAAAAAACGTACGGTCAACCGCACGTCAGTAGAAACTTTTTCAACTCTATTACCATGCCATAAGGTCCAAAAGTGTTTCTACTGACGATTTTTGAGTGTACCAAGAAATCTATATGATACGACAAATGACATGGTCGTTCTCGAACTCGTTAACTGCTGCAATTTTTGTCGAAAAAATGTATTTATTCGTTTTACTTTTTTGATAATTATTAAATTACTTACTATTAAAACAATACTTTCCTAGCATTTTTGCCAATTTCAGTCTCTCCGTTGGCAGGGCACTATTTAAGAAAGTTATTGATGTGCAAATGAAGTCAATTTGCTTTGACGAGCGAGTAGCTGGCTGCGAATTTTAGGGTATATTGTAAACCATAACAAAATAAATTCTAAATTCAAACGAACGTTTTGAAGCAAATTTTGAAGTAGAAACGTCATTGATTGAATTGATTAATAGGAGAGAGACTTGATCGAGACGAATTGAAGAGCCATCTCGTCAATCTTTAAGTACTATTATTGCTTTAAGTAAGTGTTGACCTTAAGGAACCTTCACCTTGATATTTAAACCCTAGGTACTTTAAAGTATTTTTTTCTTTAATGTACAGAGTTTTACAATGAATTAAGACTTATTCAAAAGGCAGCAATTCTTATCTACGAAATAGTTCACACAAAAACTAGGACTTTTCATAAGAAATAACAGCTGATCGGTCCAATTTGTATGTCAAGTCAATAATTTTATGAATCATCAAAAAAAATCGTAATAAAAAGCTGTTTCATTTAGCCCCCTGAATAACTCCTAACCTCCTAAGCCTCCAGCCTCTCTCTGTCTCTTTGTATCATTGTCCACATTTCTCCCCCATAAAGTGCAATAGTCCAGATATATAATAAACCTTTTATCTACTCCCGTACCGGAATATTCCAAATTCGAAACCAATGACAGATTCGAAATTGAGGTCATTTTCCGCTATCATTTTCATTTCCACACTACGAGCAGTACGGAAATGGAGTATGGATTTTCATTCCGCAACTGTTATAATACATAATTTTCAATCTGCATAGGCTAAGGCAATACTACCACAGTACTACATACAGCCTACTTTAAAGTAATTGTGTAAAAATAGTTTTTACTGGGGTGACGACTGCCTACCTATATTTAAAAGAAAACGGAGAGTACCAGGAGTACATAAATCGACAAGAGGCTAACAGTTGGCTCGCTTCTATACTCGTATTAAGCAAAGATTTTGGAAACTACGCCAGGGGGCGTTTATAGATATGCCATATACTCGGCAAAAACGTGCCACGTAAAAGCCAAAGTGAACTTGAAAATGGCGGTGTTTAGTAGTGCTGTCTAACTTGTAATCGATATTTTATCGATATGCGGGCTGGCAGACGACGTCGGAGACGTACAAGTAGACTTCGTTAAGTGATAGATTGCTGATAGATAGCTTACTCGCCGCGCCGTCACAATTTTTATCTCCTAGTACTCTAGCCCGTTCGGGTATTGAAATAAGAACGGTGCAAAGTTCAATGTGTCAAGCTTGATGTGCTCTTGACTGTACAGTTACATAATTAGAGGCGACTAAGGGCTTATGATGCGAAGGATGGGCAGCAGCATCTTTCTGTTTATTTTACCATCTTACATACTGCGGTCACCAACAACAGCAGTGGCAAGCCACAACGCTAACAAGCGTGGTGACTAGAGTAAATCCCCTCCAAAGAACCACGCGTTTTTTTGAAGGGAGCTCCCTGTCCTGCAGTGGATATTTTATGGGATGTTATGACGATGATAAAACATACTCTGTATTATTATGTAACTCGAGTTTCATAATTAATGTGATTATACAGTGTTTTTTTTTACCATCCGGTAATTTTAAGAGGTGATTCTTCTCATATTTCCCATATAAGTTAGAAACAGAATTTGTGCATCGGAGGATAAAACATC
This sequence comes from Athrips mouffetella, assembly GCA_947532105.1. Classification (NCBI taxonomy): domain Eukaryota; kingdom Metazoa; phylum Arthropoda; class Insecta; order Lepidoptera; family Gelechiidae; genus Athrips; species Athrips mouffetella. The sequence goes on along the minus strand of OX383981.1, from coordinate 13,038,799 downwards.
TATTACGCTATTAAATAAATAAAGTTAAAATAATCGGAGGTTAGAACATCTATTTGGCAATAAAATAAATAAAGTTTGTCATAATAATTCCCTAAAATTATCACGATCGATCAAAAACGAGGCCATTTTTCGCATTCTTATTACGTCACCCTTCCCCTTCCAATAAAACATTTGGTAACTATAAAATAAGTCAAATTAGATACACCAATAGCATCACAATCACCGTACCGGTAAGATGAGTTTTGAGGAGGTGAGTTCTTATGGTCTGTTGTAGCTGCCCTGTGTGCCCCATCTCAACTTTCCAACCTGTATAGTTGACATGAAATAGAACCATTGGTAAAGCACATCTTCATCATCATTATTATAATGGTTGATAGTCTACTACTTCACAAATACGAACCGCATAGAGCAGTGAGTGTACTGCCCCAGCATGTAAACGTATGATATCCACAGTTCTGTCAAAACAAGATTCCTCAAAATGCAGCGTATAGAGAAATAGTTTTAAAATTTGTATTTATGTTTTCTTTATCAAAAATATCAGTCCACTTCTTTCAGGCAATTTCATTTCGTGGGAATCTACAAGAAAAGGTTAGAACATATTATTAAATTCCTTTACATTCAATCTATAATATTGGTAGGGCAGCTGCTGCACAAAGTCTCTCAGTTCTGTTAAAATATTTTACAGTCTCATACGGTTTTAGTTTCAAAACAAATTAAAAAATGGGTTGTACACCCTGTGTGCAACTGGCCGTTATAACCAAAGACATTTTACTCCCTACTTTTATTTTAATCTGTTAAAATGGCACGCTTTTAAATTGCTGTAAGATTGGCCAGCTGGTATTTTTCAGACCCATCCCAGAGGCGGCAGCAGTTCTTCATAAATTATTGAATTGAAAGTTCCAACTCCAAAATGACCCCTTCTGTATCCTTTAACCGTACACTTAATTATTTTGCTAAAAGTTAAGGTTTATTGAACAGCATTATATGAGAATGTAAGAATATTGTAATATCGATATCAGCTGTGCTTGATTACATCACTACGTGTTTACATTGTTTGTATGTAAAAGTTTTGTAATGAAATAAAGACAATGGCAGCTTGAATACATAAAATAAATAGAAATTAGTTTACTTCATGGTTGAACACCGCTGCATCAAAAATTCGATCAGACAAATATGCGAAATATTCGTCAAAAAGCCAAATAACCAGCGACTTACTTGTGCATAGATAATTGTGGATGGTTCTTGATTTTCCTTGCACTACACAACAAAATAGAACACTGGCATCCTGCCGAAGCCTAAATAAAGAAATCAATTTATAAAAACGTTTCTAAACTGATATGTTTGTTTACAATAACAATAAAATTGTCGAACATGTACACCAATTTGACAGCCCACGTACTGTCGTATACCGTTTTTCAAAATGGCGAACTGGCGACAAAGTGTTTTCGTAAAAAAAGATTCGATACTGATAAAATATTCTTGTACTTTTTCAACCTTTCTAAACAAAGATTAGTTAGAAAGAAATAGCATTAACTTTATCAGTTAAGTTTTCCATAGACAATAGCTTCAGGTCCTTTAGAAGCGCAGCGTTTTTCTTACGTCAATGGTATTAAGTGACCGTAGCAACAAAAGAAGTGATTTGAACAAAATGGAAAGTATGTACCAGGAGAACATGAGTCTACAAGAGGCTGTCAGTAACCATATACATGAAATTAATGTTAAAGCAACTCCATCCACAAGCTCTGGATCTGGAATAACTTCGGGAATAACTTTAATTAACTGTACTAACTAACTGTCCTCTTAGTTCAATAAATTGATCACTACTCTTTAAAATTTTATTTTATTTTGTCGGTCGTAGATAAAGTTTTGTATGCAACTATACGTAATTAGTCATTTTAACACTCGATCTATACTATTTTGATACTCGGCTGCGCCTCGTATCAAAAACCAGATCTCGTGTTAAAATTACTCTCATTACGCAACAGTTGCATAAATAACTATTTTCTAATTTTCAGTGATATCTTTTTAGATTTAAATACTCGTATATGTTTCTTCCGGTTGAAGGCTTTTTTGGCTATTGCAATTCAGTCAGTCAGTCTTTTCACGTATCGTAATACAAAGCTGTTTCATTTAGCCCCCTAAATAACTCCTAACCTTTTGAACAAGAAATTAATAACACCTCATATGCATAAAAACAAAATGACTATTATTACGACACCTATACACTCTTCGGCGAACCATACTTCCTCAGAGATTTAAATTTAGAACAAGAGTGAGAACATCTAGTTTTCCGAGAATATGAGCGGGGAAGCCAAAACTTTGACAAGTAGGTCAGACGATGACGAGGGCGACACCGCAGATCGAAGCTATGGGATTCAGGGGCCATGGACTCACGGGGTATAATTGTCGCAGAGAAATGATAAAAACAGAGATTTGGTCAAATCCCTAAGCAATTTGATCAAAACCGGAATAAGACAAAATTCTTCTTAACATCTCAAAACGATACTGACAAAATCTTGGCCTAGTGGTATTGCTTTCTCTTTCTAGTTACCTAAGTTAGGCAACCGTAGAAGAACCTGGATGGAGTGAATGATCGATCACTCGAGAGTTTACCATGCTTCGGAAGGCACGTTAAGCTGTTGGTCCCGTCTACTGTCACTGGAAGTAGTCTGATGGTCAAGTTGGCCGTTAACTAACCTGACAAAGCTTAATCTAGAATTGGGTCTTGCTTGCTCTCTGGGTTGCCGGGTCAGCTGGCTTTCGTTCTGTGTAAAAACTAGTCATCATAACATCTCATGAAAAACGTCCACTACAGGACAGGGAGCTCCCTCCAGAATTCTAGCTTTTGCTGGAAAAATGTAGAGGGGAAGTACCATAGTCACCTCGCTTGTTAGCGTTACGGCTGGCACCATGGACCAAGGCTGTAGGTGACCGCAGTAAGTAAAATGTAAGATACAAAGGAGGATCCTGCTGCCCATCCTCCAGTTCATAACCCTTAGTCGCCTCTTACGATACCCACGGGCATCTACGGGTTCACCCACACGGGACATCATTGCTATCATCAGTGCCATCGTCAAGTACCCTTGTTTTGGTAGCATACAGATTAAGGCTAAGGCAACGTATCTTTAAAGTGTGCATGGTGCCCTATCCCTTCTTATGGGAGCTAACACTTAAAGTACGCACGGCAGCAAGCACGTATAAACAAAACCAGTATAAGCTGAACCAGCGCTTCGCTACAAACACCCGAAACCAGAGACCCGCTCAAGGTCAAAGCACACCCCGGATACCATACCAAAAATTTTTTAGCAAGGCAAACGCTTACAAAATGATTTGCAGCCATAAAACTAGACAAACTACCACGAACCAGAGTATATTTGACCGAAAAAATAACATTGTTTTACAAACTTGTTTTTTCTGATAACTTTAGCTGATTACTATTAATCATGGAGCACAATAGTCTTGATACCTATAGCTGCAAAATGTGTCGGTAAATTGGTAAAATGTTTTGCCATGCTAAAAAATTTTTGGTAACATACAACGAGCGCGAATTTGAATTTTGAAATTGGAAGGTCGCGTAGGCCCGCATATTCGGTACAAAAGACCCTCAGCAGAACCACGGGAATCACCAGGGAGGGTTCGCGTGGGGGTGCGGGTCAGATTGCAAGGGGGGCGCAGAGTGTCCGTTCTGTATGATAGTATACTATTACTTTATTCTGTGGTAAAACGCCAGGTTAAAAGTACCCTAAACCGACGAGCATGTATGAAAGGATTGATGAAAGTACAGGAAGCAAGGGAAGTATGTCAAGATCGTAGCAGGTGGAGAACTGTGGTCTCTGCCTACCCCGACGGGAAAGAAGCGTGATGTTATGTATGTATGTATAAAAGTGTTCCCATCGACGAGCGGCCGCTTTCGTAGCGTAGTCGTTATTGGAAAGAAATTAATATCGCTTCCTAAAATACGAGTAAGAAAGGGCAAAATACGCATTATGTATGAATATTAGATTTCTTCATTTATCAATATAAGCTGATCTAGTTCAGTATTAAGACCGGATATTACCCGCTTTTAATAAGTAGACTACATCCATCAACTAACTCGGTTATACACACTTGCACCATTTCAGAAGAATTGACTGATATGGTGATAGACGTATCCGAAAACACAGGATGGTGTAAAGAGCATGCCAAGCTTCACACCGTCAGTGTAAATCTAGCACTTATTTCCTTGAAATAAGAGCGACATGTACAATGTCTAATATGTTCAACTTGTTCCCTTTGTGTAAGCGACATAACATGTTTGTCCGTATTTTACAGATTGTCTTCGAAGAGCTTGCCCAAGAGCTCCATGAGTTTATACCACCATCTCCCTTCTAACAACGGGAGTCTAGACGCACCGAAAAATATCACCCAAACATGGTTGACATTCCAAATTCGAAGAAAGCGCTTTGCAACATCTTTTATTATGCGCACAGCTAAAGAGTAGAATTATCTGCCTACGTCTATGTTCCTGAGTTCAAATTAACCGAATCTATTCAAGTCGCGAGTGAATAGGCTTCTTCTGGGCAAGCTCGTTCCACCGTTTACCTGATCTCTATCCTCATGAATAGATTGAGACTAACAATAAAAAAAACAAAATCCAAAAAACAAGCTCCCTTCAGAATTTCACACCAGAAATGCTTACCACATTTTGGAGAGGAAATACCATAGTCAACACACTTGTTATCATTGCGGGGACCGCGGTTGCTGGTGACCGCATTATGAAAGATGGTACCATACGCAAAATAACACTGCTGCCCATCTTCCGGTCTAGAATACCTTTTTTTATGTTACAAGTGAGCAAACGAGCAGGTGGGCCACCTGATGGTAAGTGGTCACCACCGCCCATAGCACCCACTGTCTTATTAATGGCATATTTTGACACTAATAAGACAGCAAAGCGCGTTGCTCACTTGAGAACTAAGATGGTATCTCTCATGTTTTTTTTTTTATTTTATTTTATTGAAAATGGGCTTACTCTTGACCTCGATCTAGTCTTGAAGACAGAGATGAGGTCGACGATGGAACGAGCTTACCCAGAAGAAGCCTATTCACTCGCGACTTGAATAGATTCGGGTTATATGAAGTCGGGAACACAGATGCAGGCAGAGAATTCCACTCTTTAGCCTTTTTCTTTATGTGCCAGTAATTTCACTGGCTCCCTTGCCCTTCAAACCGAAACACAGCAGTGCAAACTGCTGCTTCACGGCAGAAAAAAGCAAGGGGGTGGTACTTCCCCAGAGGGATTTTCCACAAAAGCCCTACCACCTTCACCTTAGTCGCCTTTTATGACACCCACAAGATGGGTCAGAATTGTACCACACGGACGATTCTATTCTTGTCATATACAGTATGTAACGGAAATGTGTGATGACTGATGATACATACATACTCGTACATACATAACATCACGCCTCTTTCCCGTCGGGGTAGGCAGAGACCACAGTCCTCCACCTGCTACGATCTTGACATACTTCTCTTGCTTCCTGTACTTTCATCAATCCTTTCATACATGCTCGTCGGTTTAGGGTACTTTTAACCTGGCCTTTATTCAGAACGTCCTGAATTTGGTCCTGATGATACTAAAGGGTGTGAAGCTGCCCATGAAACTGAACAACTTTTCCCAAGGAACATGGGTCATAGAAACTACATCAGCTGAAGCACATTTTGTATGGGAGGTCAAATTTTGTTTTTCGTATTTCGACCTATGTTCCTTAGGAAAAGTTGTTCAGTACCATGAGCAGATTCACTCCCTCCAGTATTGTCACACCGTGTTTTCGTTACACGTTGTAGATCATCATCATCATCATATCAGCCGAAAGACGTCCACTGCTGGACATAGGCCTCCCCTAAAGATCTCCATGACGACCGGTCCTTCGTTGCTCGCATCCAGCGGCTCCCCCCCCCTTCTTTACTCCGTGAGCGGCTCGTTGTAGATAGCATAACGCAAAGTATTAAGGTAATAGACTTTCAAAATTTACTTTGTTACGTATTTTAATTTAACCCACACTCATTTAATGTAATACTTTAACACTTTTAACTGTAATTTTAATCTCATACTGGGCTTATTTACAATTTAAAACTAAACAGTTAAAATTCCCGTTTAAAAAAGTTATTCAAACACAGGTCATTGTCTTAGTTATGTAAACTCTAAAATAAATCGTCAGTCTTTACACATTCATTTACACATCGCTTGACGGATGGGGTGGAAGGTTTCTAAAGTGGCAACCACGAACCGGTACTGACTACCACAGGGTCTTCAGGCAAAATAATAAAAAACTAAACAATTAAAATTCCCGTTTAAAAAAGTTATTCAAACACAGGTCATTGTCTTAGTTATGTAAACGCTAAAATAAATCGTCAGTCTTTACACATTCATTCACACATCGCTTGACGGATGGGGTGGAAGGTTTTTAAAGTGGCAACCACGAACCGGTACTAACTACCCCACAGGGTCTTCAGGCGAAATAATTAAAAACTAAACAGTTAAAATTCCCGTTTAAAAAAGTTATTCAAACACAGGTCATTGTCTTAAAAATAAATCTTCAGTCTTTACACATTCATTTACACATCGCTTGACGGATGGGGTGGAAGGTTTCTAAAGTGGCAACCACGAACCGGTAATGACTACCACAGGGTCTTCAGACAAAATAATATAGTTTGATAAGAATAATAGCAGAATGGAGCGATCCGTAATAGGCCGGGCCACACACTCGTCGAGTGGCGTAGGAAGTAGCGAGGAAAGGAGGCAGAGATGTTTTGTCATTCCGCACGTATTGCTCCTCGTCTTGCCCATCACTCCCTGTTTTGTCAGTTTTTTGGGCGGCCGCGGTAAGTTGCTGAAAGCGATCATTACAGGACCTGGACTAGTCGTCCTGGAGATCTTTAGGGAAGGCATATTATTATATCCGAATGATATGATGATTATGATGAAGATATAAAATGACGCAATATTAAGAGTAAACTGGCTTACATCCAAAAGAGAAATAAAGACAAAGGGGTGAGGCAGTTTTAGTGGCTCTAAATCACTTTCAATCGTGTTGTATGCGTAAACACGTAAACACTTGTTCGCGGTTTTGACTCAATGGTTCTTGGAGTCATTTCAGTTTTCACTGAAGCTGGTTTTAATTGTTCTTAGATAACCTTTTGTAATTTTACGAGAGTTTTGTAGGTATTTATTTGGGTATTTGAGCTCTAAATCACGTACTATGTATGTGTAAAAACTAAAATTCGCGTTCGCGATTTCGACTCAATGGTTCGTGAAGTCATTTTAGTTTGCACTGAAGTTGGTTTTTAATAGTTTTTAGATTGAGAAAATGTGTTTTTGTTGAGCTACTTATTGTGAAGGCATCGACACTCGACAAGCCAGTGAGTAGCCTAACAAGCCAGTGAGTAGATATAGAGCCGCTAAATGGACCCTCACTTGGCGAAGTTAGTAAATGATATAGCTATAAATAATCGCACGTCATATTCACAAATAATCAAAAATACAAAATCTTAAGATTTCTGTTTTGACGTCTTCGAGCAACAGGATTTTTTCGAAGTTTGAAGTTTAATAAAGACTAGCTTCTTCCCACGGCTTTGCTCGCGTTATGTTGTCTTTGTAACATCCTAGTGTCTCCTACAAGAACCATGCACTTGATCTTGATCACTCCAGTGCTTGATCTATCTACGTCCCAAATTCATCGAAATAGGCGTGATAGTGGAACAAACAAACAAACACTTTCGCATTTCTAATATGAAAAAGGAAATATCTCCGAGACCTTCATTAATCTAAGATTAGTTCTTTAGGTTGGCAACATCTAGTAAACGTTAACAAGAACAAACAATACGAACATAAGTAGCCTATACACTACAACAATCTTTAAAAGCTCTGGAACTGTCCCTCGTTCCCAGTTCAGTTTTACTAGCAAGTTTATGCTCCCAGTTAAGTGCGTTCCAGTCCGATGCACTTGCAGCATTAACCATTGACGTCAGAACCATTGCTGGCAACACTAAAATTAAACTCGGTATTCCGTAATTGCACTATGTAAGTAAACTTAGTGTTTCTCTGTTAGGGTTTATAAGTACTTCGATAGACTGCGATCGGGCGTTGGCAGATGCGGGGAACTTAGAAAGAGGTAGGGCTTCTCTGATAACAACAAGTGTGAGTGCGGCGTTTTGCAATCCATGTTACACTTTAATTTTTTTTTTTTTTTTTGAGTTAGACATCTGTTGAACACTTGATTAAAAAAAACGTACCAAATAACTCTGTCTAAGTCAAATATGACTTATTTTCTTATGACTTGACTTCTGCGCATCAACTGACATAGCCAGTTATTTTGTGCGCATTTTTTTAATCAAGTTTTCAACAGATGTCTAACTTTTTTGTAGTAAGACCCACGGTGTCTGTCTGTATGTCCAACTTTTAAACGCCTGTATCTTCTTTTTAATGTCTTGAAATAAATAGTAGTTTTTACAACAAGTTCATAAAACATGACTTTTTATACAAGGCTTACGTATTCGCACGACCCGTATGGGAGTGCGAATAATTAAGCCGCGGATAAAGAGTGTTCTATGGTCGAGTTTATAACTCTGCTTTTCACTTTGATTGCGAGGAAATAAAACGTAAAAGTAGTTTATATAAGTAGTATTTTAATTAAAGTTGAATTAGAGTTTTATGGTATGGCTGGCTGGAAAGTCAATTTAGAAGAAAAAATTACTTTTTTGACCAAGTGCATAAAATACAATTTTAGGCTGCCTATACCCAGCATAAACTACAACTTTTCGAGCATATGAAGTGAAAAGTATATTTTTATTGGAGTTCCATTGTAATATTTTATCTGTCGCAAGACTCGCAAGTGTACCTGCATTCTCGATTGTTGAGCATTTTACAGTTGCTCTTTAGCACTCATTACGTTGTTTAAACTAGTTAATGAGTACGTGTGGAGCCGTAAAAGGCGACTAAGGCACCATGAACTAGAGGAACACTGCTGTCGGTCACCAATCTACATTGTGCGAGCAACGCTATGGTGCATCCGTTCCACTCACGCCTTTTCATATGAATTCTGGACCTCCCTGTGCAGCAGTGGATCTTTTCTGGGTCGTTCTGACCTCTTATGTGGCTTATCAATACACAGGGTGTGAGGGACAGCCTTCCGAAAACTAAAAGGGCATGATCAGTCAACGTAACTGAACAACTTTTAGCGAATAAATAAAAAAAATAAAGCTAACTCTCCATACAAACATTACGAACTGTCCATTACAACAAATTACTTTTTTTCATTTCCTGACAATTTTGTTCACTGAAATATGTTCAGTTACGATGATTGATCATGCCCTTGATTTTTCGGAGGGCTGTCCTTTACACCCTTTGTAACTGCTGATTTATTTAATTATGTATTTCTAAACTATAGACTTTATAAGACCGAGGAAAAATCATGAGCAAAAGTTCAAGAAAAAACAAACACATTTATAATCTATCAATCTGCGAGGAGGCATTGACATACTTAATGTACAGATGGCACTTTTTTGTGGAATATTTTTTGTGTAAAAGCAGATCATAACAGTCGAATCAGGAAAAGTACCGGATATGTGATCTACAAAGGAAAATTGAGTTAGAAGTTAATCGAATCGTTAAATAGTTTGTATAAATAAATGTATATGGCGTTCGAAGTCAAAGTGGACCTTATGACGGCATGCACTTTCGACCTTAAGGTTCATAAGGTCCTTTTTGATTTGAAACGCTCATCATAGAGGGACATCTCAAGATCATGTGTGAAGGTAATCTTGGTAATTTGAACGATATTACCAAAACAAAAAAGTTTCGTAACGTTTTAAGCAAACGCACCAACAATCACCCCCATATCAAAAACTAGACAAGCCCTATATTGGGTATCAGAGGCTGATAAAGATACATAAACAGATAAATAACACCCATAAAACAACAAATGTTTGTTCTGGGTGGATGTGGAACCCGCGCGCGAAATTCGGCACAAAAGCCTGAGGCACTACCAACCACACTAACAGGCCAGCCAAAGAGTCTGGTGTTTCTTATACAAAATCATAACCTCGAATTCATATAAAATAAAATGTGCTACAAATGTAGAAATTTCTGACTTTCTGTACGTAAAACGAGAGACGAAGCGTTTTTCTGTGTGTGTGTTTGTGGTTACGAAAGTCTGGGTGGTGTAATGAAGATAAAAATGTTTGTTTACAAAATGTATTGCTCTATCTTGAACTCTATTATACTGACCAATTGGCAATAGATAACAAATTGTTTACAAACAGTACACATAAATATGTAGGCACATACTAGCAGCACCTTCTTAGCGACACCGAGTGAGGCCTCCTTGCTTCAGGAATACTCGTAGACTGGCAGCTGAGTATTTAGTTAGCTGTCGATCTTATAAAGCGTCAAGTTGAAAGGACGTCACAACAAACCATCTTGGTGGAGGGTTGCGATCGTCCTGGACCCAAAACGAATCATAATAACTCCTGAACTAATGATTAGTGGTATCACAGCACAGGATGTGCAAACATGGAGTCAACTGTAATAGCTACCCAGGGTCAGACTGGAACAGAAGGGTCCGGGTGCGTCATCATAAGCACGGAGCACGAAACGTGACGTGACAATAATTAGATCCTGGTTAATTATACCTAAACCCACTATATCCTTGTGAATCTTGTGATTATGATATTATGGCCTCCTGCGCCGATAAATAAAACACTTTCGTCGAAACAAAACAAACGTACAGTCACCAACACATCATTGGGAGCCCTTATACTAAGTATAATTATAAGCGCTATTACTACGTAATAAAGCCGTTCTGAAGGTCAAGTGTTTTCCTGTAAGTGCGCTAGTCTGTATTGACATATATGAGCAACTAAAAGAGTTTTCGTTAATAGGTTCATTGACCTATTTCTATTACACAGAATGATTCCTACAATGTCTCTCTCATTTTTAGGGTTCCGATACCAAAATGGTAAAAAAAAGGAACCCTTATGGTGCGACTTTGTCTGTCTGTCTGTCTGTCACACCTCTATATCTCAGCAACCACTTATGCTATCGACTTGAAATTTGGAATAGTTGTAGAATTTGATCGCCTAACGAAAAAAATATGAGTATTACTGCCCAAATAGGGGGGCAAAATTTCAAATTGTCGTTACTAGGTCAAGTGTGGTATCATATGAAAGGGCTTGTACATTCTAAAATGTATTTTTGTATTTTTTTACAACTCTTAGTTTTCAAGTTGTGATGAAAAATGTCAAAAAAAAATACTTTTTCCCCCCTTATCTCCGAAGTTTGTGAAAGGAAAAATCTGAATTAATTACAGTTGATGGAAATTTATGTATACATTACAGCAAAAATAAAACGATCTTTCTAAGTTGCACAGTTTTTTAGAAATCTGCAAATAACCTTTACAAACAAACTTAGTTTTGCGGTCCTAAAAATGGACTTTAGTGCTTCCAAAAATATAAAATATATATCGGAACCCTCGGCGCGCGAGTCCGACTCGCACTTAACCGGTTTTTTTTAGTAACCTTAAGTATAGAGGCATAATGTCCCGTGTGGTGCTGGTAAAGAATAGTACACACGGCAGCAAGCACGTCGAAACAGAACCAGTATAAGCTGAACTAGCGCTACGCTACAAACGACCGAAACTAGAGACCCGCTCAAGGTCGTGTTTCCAGCGACGTGCGCCCGTGTGTACCGACCCATTATTCTCGTCTCTACTCGTACCATCGTAGAGGGATGTCGCAAGAGGCGACTAAGGGATTATGCAATGGAGGATGGGCAGAAGCGGTCCTTTTGTGTATCGTACCATATTACATACTACCAACCAGCTGCCAGCCGTGGAACCAGCTGCAACGCTAACAAAAATAATTTTTGTTTGTTTTTGTGATATCGAAAGAAGAGTGAATGCTGGAAACATGGTGAATGGTGCTCTGCATGCTTTTATGAAGAGTCAGAAGGTGTCTCACAAGGCTCGTCTGGCTGTTCATAGAGGCGTTTTAGTACCAACACTGATGTACGGCAGTGAAAGCTGGGTATGGCAGAAAAAGCATGAAAGTAGAATTAATGCAGTAGAAATGAGAGCGTTGAGGAGTATGATTGGTGTGAAATTGAGTGACAGGATTAGAAATAGTGTGATAAGAGAACGTTGTGGCGTAAAAGAAGACGTAGTGACTAAAATTGAGAAAGGGATGATGAGATGGTTTGGTCATGTAGAGAGGATGAATGAAGGAAGATTGACGAAAGAGATCCACAAGGCGAGAGTGAATGGAAACGTTGGAAGGGGAAGGCCTCGGCGAACGTACATGGACCAAATTCAGGACGTTCTGAATAAAGGCCAGGTTAAAGTACCCTAAACCGACGAGCATGTATGAAAGGATTGATGAAGGTTCAGGAAGCAAGGGAAGTATGTCAAGATCGTAGTAGGTGGAGAACTGTGGTCTCTGCCTACCCCGACTGGAACAAGGCGTGATGTTATGTATGTATGTATGTTGTTTTGGTTAGGACTCTAGCAGAATGACCAAAAAGTAAGATAATTCCGTGCTTCGGATGGCACGTTAAGCCGTTGATCCCGCGACTATTACCTACGAAGAAGTCGTTAAATAAGCCATCTATGACACCAGGTTTTTGAGGTTGGTCATCTTTGCCTCTTTTTGCACCCGAAGGTAGTATTAGTCAAGGCATCCTCATGCAAGTTGCATACCTTTAAATGCCTTCCGAAGTAAGAAAAAGCTTTAAATGTTACATCACTAGAGGTCACCCATCTGGGTTCTGACCGCGGCTTACTTTGCTCATCTTTCAGATTTAAAGAAAAGATCAAGAACCAGAAGCGCTCCAAATAGCATTTTAACACCCTAGGGCAGAAAAAGACCTACTTAAGTTCCTGTAAGCACGGCGGTGATTCCTTTCCCGAGAACGTCACACCGAAATACTCCACATGACTACGTGTTCGCGCGAAGAGGGATGTAAGGCGGTGGTTACACGATAAGAATATAGGCAGAATATTTCAAGTGTTTCGTTCCGTTACGGCAAAGGCAGGATTTTGTACAGACTTATTTTGTTTTCATTCAACGAGGAAGATTGGATGTGAAATCTTCGTCGTTCCTTAAAAGTGTAAAAACTGTGAAAACTTAATTATCACTACTACTTATTTTATATATTTGGTGTCATGGGCGGTGGTGACCACTTACCACCAGGTGGCCCACCTGCTCGTTTGCTCACTTGTGACATAAAAAAAATCTTGCAAAACATCCAAAGGGGAATCATGATATGATTTCGTTGACAACTCTAACAATATGATAAGTAGACTAGGGCTGCCGATCTATGATTGTGTATACTTCAAAAGCAAGCTTTTTCGTTCATCAGATCATCGCTAGCCAATAGTTATGACAACTATTATAACATAATTGATTTTGTGGCTATCTCATAAACTTAGCATAGGTATTTAAGTTACCGACTAGCCCCTACCGGTTTGATAATCATTTGTGTATACTTCAAAAGCAACGCAGTTATAGAGCTTCATAAACACATCTTTCGCCCATTATGTGATTAACAATTCTTGTGTGTTTTATAGTTGTCATAAAAGCTCTTTTACAATGCGTATAAACAGCAGATTGTCACATTTCTCAGGTACATTTCGTCGACAGATTTACGAGTGAAAGTAGGCATATTAAAGTAAGATTTCGCATATGAACTTGTTATTCAGAGAATGTCTTTTATAGCTCTCATAAAGCCTAAAAGGTCACCGTATATGCACTTTCTTTAAAACGAATTTATCAAATCACTTGAAGGATGCAACATGTGTGTGAAAGCTGTAAATTCAGCAGAAACATAAATAAATCAACAATAATTATCTAAAATTCGCACCGAACGCGAAATCGAGCACACTCAAGTTACTTGGAAACAAATCTGTGTCGCTCGTGTGTTCCCTGCCTGTAGTTCCCGAAACTCCCGAGTTATCCCTATAAATACTACCGGGGAACATTTCAGCTTCAGTCGTCCAGAAGCTTGTGAACAGAGCGCATGCCAAGGATCGCAACTAGCGGTTGACAACGTGAGGTTACTCGCGTAAACCAATCACAGTTTCGTAATTTGATTTGGCTGGATATCAAATAAATTAAAATTAAAGAGAAGTGTTTCGTTGATATTGTGTGGATTTTTCTATCAAAATGCTGGATAAAAGTATCTTGGGTGGCAGTTGGGAGAGCGTGGTAAGTTATTTAAGTTAACCTTCTTTCTAATTATTTTAATACTGAACTTAGTCCCACTGTACATAATTGCATTAGACTTGGCTGTCAGTGCTGTCACATTAGTTGTTAGAACTCGTAAAGTGTATAAGTTTTCATACGATATTTCACACTTAAAACTTTGAGTCGACACGTTAGCTACACATAAAAACAAACTAACTAAGGTTTACATTAAAACAAGTTTCTATAAATAGCAATCCAATCTGTTTTAAACACCGTCGTGTTTCTTAAAAGCACCTAAAATTATAAATAAACAAATTTAAACCCGGAATGCCCACGTTAATATACTTAAGTTTGGACTGGCCACTTATAAGGCTGTTGCGTCAAATGCACGCCGCCGTAAAAGGTAATCTTGTCTATGCTATGGTCAATGACATTACGCGTGCTTCGAATCCAATATGGCCGGATCTTGACATTGCCTTTTTGTCACGGTCTCGGAACTATAAAAGAACAAAATCTTAGATTTTATCGTTAATCAAATGATATAGATATGTTTCACGAATGATAATAGTTGCAGTCAATTTAAAACAACCTTGAAGATTATATCAATCAAAAAAAATATTTGATTGTAATTACTTTGACCCCGTTTCATAATAATGGCTGACAGATGAAAGAAATAATTAAATCGACATTTAAAACAATTTTAATGGCACACTTAAATGGGAATCAAAACTATGTTAATGCAGCATAATTTAACATTGGAACCACAGACAATTAAATTCGCATGCCCTTAATACCAGTAAAGTTCCTGGCCGTAAAAAGCGGAAGTAGACGGCGGAAAAAAGCAATTATCTTTTGTCTATGGTAACTCTCACGGGCGCCATTGTTTGAAAATAGAACTGTCGTTTAAATGCTGCTGGCTGTGTAACTATGTAACTATCGGCCTTTTGCGTGATTTATGTGTTTTCTAATGCGTTCGGAATTTGAAAACATTGGAATCCTTGCCGCTTCTTCCGGAGTTATATCCGTCGATTCATTTATATTACCTTGCAGGTTGCAAATGTTTACGTGTCATAGAAATAAAATTATTTGCATGTGGCCGCAGGGCGAGCGCAAGCCTTGTCATAGACTACATCAAAGCGTGGCCTGAAACCTCCTTGGATTCATCATAACATCCCATGAAACGTCCACTACAGGACAGGGAGCTACCTCCAGAATTCTAGCTCTTGCTGGAAAAATGTGGAGGGGAAGTACCATAGTCACCTCGCTTGTTAGCGTTACGGCTGGCACAATGGACCGCGGTTGTAGGTGACCGCAGTAAGTAAGATGTTATATACAAAGGAGGATTCTGCCAGGACAGGGAGCTACCTCCAGAATTCTAGCTCTTGCTGGAAAAATGTGGAGGGGAAGTACCATAGTCACCTCGCTTGTTAGCGTTACGGCTGGCACAATGGACCGCGGTTGTAGGTGACCGCAGTAAGTAAGATGTTATATACAAAGGAGGATTCTGCTGCCCATCCTCCAGTTAACCCTTAGTCGCCTCTTACGACACCCACGGGATACCCTTGGATTACATATAATTAAATCACTAATTAGAATTTATATAATCTAGTGGCTAAATTATCGATCCATTCTACTTTATCTTAAAGAAGTCCGTACAAGATTGTCAGTCTAGGAATCATCATACTGTTTGAGGCTAATCTAATCATGAAAAGAAAGTCACTAGAACGTTATTCATTGTTACCAATCTACAAATTAAACTTGACAATACAATGAAATGAAATATGGACTATTTATGAAGCTTTTCAAAAAAGTAGTATCAACAATTGGCACACGCCAATCAGCAATCGATCTGCAATAACGATAGCATTAAAATACGGTTCAAAAAAGTGTCTATCTGTCAAACTACAACTGTTATGGCTGTCAAAATTGTGTCATTAAGTTGTGAACCGGTTGTTCGCGAATTTCGGCTTAACTTTCACCTCTAACGTAAGCCTTAGATACAGCTAAGAAAGTTGTTGCATATTCAAAACTTGTTTGAACTGGTCAAAAACTTAGATTCTTATGAAACGGGTACATAAGTAACTAAATATATTCTTTAAGTTATTACTTAACACCATAAGCTACTTATGTATTTTTTTCATTGAATCAAGAACTCAAATAATCATTCTCATGCGAAACTGTGAGTAAACTTAGTAAGATATCTTTAGATATCCTAATCAATAAGGATTTAGTGACCCCGAAAAAAATTCCAATGAATAGAGGAAGAAAAGGCACTACCTGCAACAATGTAGGGTGATAAAGTGAAGTGATTTCAAATATTCAATAAATATTAGCAATCGCTTTTTCCTAGTTGTGTTTCTATAGGAAGATATAATCTTAATTATCGAATTTAAGTTCTATTAAAACCACTTTCCGACTTAATTAAGATAACTGAAAAATAATCTGAAAATAACGAACTATTGTACGAGTTGTACCACTGAACGATTATTGTCATGGTCGACTCCTTCGTAGGCTGGACTAGATTCTGTCATGCTATCCGGTCTATGATTTCGAAAGTTCATGTTATCATTATGACGAAGACTGACGAGTTTAAAAATACACTTTTTTTAAACTTAAACGTTAGATCATTAACTAAATATAATATTTACACCAAGTTCACGAAAAAAGGTTAAGGCGATCCGTTTTCCATACTAAATTCAAATGACTCGCATTTTTATGCGGGACAAAAAATGATGATGAAAAACGAGTTTATACTGCTATTTTTAGTTACATTTTTCGCTGATTAATACGAAGATACAGCTAATGCACCGAAAGTGCTACAGTATAGATCGCACACCCACCATGGTAATATTGAACTAAAAATTTCTAACAAAAAGTAGTACTTTCGGTGCATTAGCTGTATCTTTGTACTAATCAGCGAAAATTTTAACTAAAAATAACAGTATACACTCGTTTTTTAACAGCTTTTTATGTCCCGCATAAGAATACAAGTCATTTGAATTTAGTATGGGAAACGGATCGCCTTAACAACGTTAGATATTGTAAAGATATCACATCATTATTTAAATAAATATTAGCTGTTCCCAGCGATACCGTTTGCGTGAAATAAACAAAAATTTGCCCTTGCGATTTAAACTTTTATATCTATCGATCTTTGAGTTTATTTTGCAGATGGTTCTTTAGCAGGACTTTCAGTTACCAACGTATTACGTAATTCAGTACCAAAATAACAATATATTTTTAGCCGCACAAACTTTACTATTTCAATAGATGTGTAATGTACGACGATACTAATATACACACTAATTGTATCGATCTGAAAGGTCAAAAACCCAAATAACCATGCGACAATTATTACCACTACCACTACAACATTATAAATAGATATGACTTATACACAGACTGACTGAACAGTTATAAGGACGGTATGCATGCCTACGCGCGATTTTTTCTCACTGACTGTTGAGTTTTTTTTACATATTGCACCATATTTGACATTGATGTCAATAACATATTACAGTTTAATGACTTGTTAAATGGTATAAAGTGCAATGTACTTGTTTGTGCTAGTGTTATGAACTCGTGATTCACTCGGGCACGATTTATTACGAAAATCATTATTACTTTATTTTCTCCTAGATGGGAAAAAGAAAATAAATTGACACTGCATAACAGACAGAGCAAGTAAAATAAAATGCTCTGAATGAGTTTGTAGGGTCATCATCATAACATCCCATGAAACGTCCACTACAGGACGGGAGCTCCCTCCAGAATTCCAGCTTTTGCTGGAAAAATGTGGAGGGGAAGTACCATAGTCATCTCGCTTGTTAGCGTTACGGCTGGCACAATGGACCGCGGTTGTAGGTGACCGCAGTGAGTAAGATGTAAGATACAAAGGAGGATGCTGCTGCCCATCCTCCAGTTAACCCTTAGTCGCCTCTTACGACACCCACGGATATGTATGGATTGGTACTATTCTTTGCCGGCACCACACGGGGCCTTTGCCGGCACCACACGGGGCAGTGGCTGTTCGCAGGGGGGTTTTTAGGGTAAAGGAAGTTATTACAACTTCTAGGTTATAATGTTTCTTTGTAAAATTAATCAAGTAAAAGATTGTTTTATTGCAAACATATATCCGGTATAGAAATGAATACCTATCTCAGTAATTTCTTATAAACTAATATGTTCCGTCTAAATAAGGCAATACTACCATGAGAAATATGTCAATTAGAATAGTTCGTTTCTCAGATGGATTCTTGGCGAAACGGTTATGTTGTTTATTACTGTGACTATGCCTTTTTCAAAAGTTTTTATAATCTTTAAGAATGCATAACACTGCCTACACGATAGTTTGGATTTATTAGTCCGAATTGATTAATTTTTAATTCGTATCAGTGACATGCCTTTCTTGATGGTGACAGATTATGAATGAATGAATGAATGAATGAATAACACTTATAATTAACAAATAATTAGATTATAATTGTAACATTTTTATAAAAAATTTATATTTACATATATCCCGTGAATTTGCATTGGTTTCGCTCCTGAAGCCCAGTGGTTCTACTCATGAAGAAAAGCAACTTTCCTGAAAGAAAGCTTTTTACTCGAAAACAATTTATCGTCTCCATAATAAATTGGTCACATGATAGACTCATTTTGTATGGGAAGTAGAATTTTTTTTAGTTAATTTTTTTTTTTCTTATTGAAAGTTGCTTGCTTTCATAGAATGGGCTTCGGGAGCGAAACCAATAGAAATTAACATTGTAATTTCTTTGCAATTTTTGTCGTCTTTTTTCTTAGGTAAAGTTGTTTAGTTTTACAGTTAGAGTAGAGTAGATATAAATCTAATACTGCATTAAAAAAAGAGAATATTTTTTACCACTAAGTAAAAAAAAAACTATTAGCCTTTCCATTACACATGGTTTTACCTTTTACCGTTAAAAAGTCTAAATAAATAGAATTTTTAAGATCTTTTTTCACTAATCATTACACAGCATAAATCCGGATGATTCAAAAGTCAGACTTAGCTGTAAAACGCAAAAAAAAGACCGCTAGTGCTAATGTTATTTTTTTTATTGTATGATCGTTCACATACGCCTAACGGTCCTCCTCGTAGGTATGGAAAAAATAAAAGTTTTTGTTTAGTATGTGACTTGAAATTTATTCTACAGATTTTCTAAATGAATTCCAACAGAATATTAAATTAATATTTTAGTTTGTGGTTAGGTTAAAAAAAACCGGTCAAGTACGAGTTGAACTCGCGCCCTAAGGGTTCCGTACCCATCTACCATATGGTATACTAAAAGCTTTTGCTCTTTGATTTTAAAAACTCCGCGACCATCCAACTTGACCCCTCTTTTATAGAAAAAATCTTGAAACGGGAGCTCACATTAATTGGTTACTCTTAGTTGTGAGGAAAAATTTAATATTTAATAATTTTAGACTTTTCCCTTTATTTGTACTGTGAGACCTAGCTTCTTGCCAAATTTCATAATTTTAGGTCAACGGGAAGTACCCTGTAGGTTTTGCTTTTTTGCATAAATGTATGGAGATGAGGACATAAAAAGCCATATCTTTTGTTTGCGTCGTTGTAAAAAATTTAAATTATCAGATCTTGTGTGGTTTATGGACCTTAATATTCGTCATCAATTTCAACCTGATACCTCTTCTCTTTCGTGAGAAAAAGGGTCTTGACAGACAGACAGAGACAGACAGACGGACAACAAAGTGATCCTATAAGGGTTCCGTTTTTTTTATTTTGAGGTACGGAACCCTAAAAATGACCGAATCTGTCGGCAAAGAATAGTACCAACCTGTGGGTGTCCTAAGAGGCGACTAAGGGATTATGAACTGAGGATGGGCAGGAGCATCTTACTAGATGTATTATTGCACCGTCTTACATACTGCGGTCACCAACAACAAGCGTGGTGACTATGATAAGTCCCCTCCAAGGTACCACGCGTTTTTGCTGGAGTTCTGGAGGGAGCTCCCTGTCCTGCAGTGAACGTTTTATGGGATGTTGTGATGATTACTTTTTACAAGCGTTTCCTTGCTTCGGAAGGCAGGTTAAACAAGAGCTATCCAAAAGCAATTATCATAACCATAACAATTCTACCTAAACCATAAAAAACAATAGTAAATTCGTAATTGCAGCCGTAACATTAGCAATTACTGACACCAGTTAGGCAGTAATAATACAAAATGTGATTTATAGCCTTTTTACAGCACTAGAAATCTCTTGGACAAGGATACGGCCTTCCTTACTATAAAACTTAAACAGATGTCACGAATTCTAAAGCCGCAATTACACCTTCCTAAATACAAAGACTAATTCGACATACATTCCTGATAGACTTGGTTTTGTTAATTCCAATATCCTAATAGAAATGCAAGGTTTTAGAAATGATTCCATTCAACTCATATCGTGTGGTTTGTAAGATCGATGAACGACCCAACAATCCCTGTTGTCAGAGTTGTTGACCCGCCAAAGACCTCTGACACGGCTCATCAATGTGCCTTCCGAAGCACGGAATCATCTAACTTTTTGGACAATCAGGTGACTCATCCTGCAATATCTTAATCAAACTGGAGAGGTGGACCAAAGGGATTTTTGTTTGACAGTGTCCCCACTGGAAATCGAACCCAGAACATCCGGATCGAGAGCCGAGCGCTCTCCACGGAGGATGTCCAATGTCCAATAGGATGTATAATATCTTGAAGAATCTACGATTTGTTTTTTTTTAATAGGGTTGGAAACGATACATTTATCGTCATCTTAGATCAGTAGACCCCCAGAATAGACATTGCATTGAAACTTGCATCTAAACTAAAATAAACAAGACAGTTTTAACTGCGCCGCTTTTAGCGATACCTTCAACGTTATAATAACCCCAACGAAAATAACTGGTAACGTCATAAACGTTAGTTTTAACGTTATTACAAAACGAGAGCGTGAAATGGGGCACGACATCGAAAGTGTAACGTACCAAGAAAGCAGGCGTAGAACGGATTGGGTAATTACCTGAAAACAATAAAAATAAAATTTAATTTATTACATCACAAAAATTACACCAATATTGTAAAAATAAAAGTACCGTATCTTAAAAGGCTTAAAAAATATCGATAAAATAAGATAGGAAATGGACCTGAATTTATTTTATTTTCATTTGTGAATATTGACGAGCCTTGCAAAAAAAAAAATATTTTTACCTTAGTCGCGGTTCGAAGAAAAATCGCGTGTATTAGCTAATCTTATTTTTTAATTAGACCGTGTTAACTAACTACTGACAACTATTTAAAAGTGGCCCATTTTCTTCGACCCAAATTCGCAACAGTGTGGTGTTTTTTTAACACTAACCCATTAAAAATACAGTTACGCAACACCTCGACCTGTCAAAACATGAGAACAACGGATTTTTCAGCTGACACCCACCGAACATTTAAACTAGAGAGAAAACATGAAAGCAGGGCTAGAAAGTTCACAACCGAATATCTACGATGTAATCCTAGAATGATAAAGTGGTAAAACTAGGACGATTTGTGACTTGCTTATTGATATTTAAATTACACTATTACTATTTTAATTTAATTAAAATTCAAATGTAAATTATAAAAAAAAATCATACAATGTAATAAAGTGGCACTACTTATTTTTGAAACTGATTTTCAATCGTTACTGTATTTAGAACTAAACAGTTTCTTGATACAAATAAAGCTTAGCTGTACGATAAATATAACTAAATAAATACGAGACAGACTTAGGTTGGGAATAAAAAACCCACAAAGACTAATTTGATCACTTGTTTAGAAAAATAAAAGTTGCCTATTGGCCAACCAATGAAGTGATCAGGGAGGGATTGTAATTTGTAGCATTATTTCGTTCCCATTGTTTAAAGTACAACCCATATCTTGGACTAAAATTGATATATTTTTGCCACATTTTAATTCTAAATTAAATATATGCTCGGTGGCCGATAGTGACGTTGACATGGTCTACTAGTTTTACAGTTCCAAATGTAACATTTTCGTTTGCGAAATAAGAATTTCAGAGATAGGTGGTTGTAGCTCGGAGCAGCGACTCGAATTTAATTGTGTGAAGGTTTTGTAATTTTAACACTGAATTATATTTTTGGAATTCGTAAAATAATATTTTCATAGTCGCTTATTTGCGTTTATTTTGTCTACTTACATAATATTTAATTATTATAATTTTAGAACTAATAATAGCTTTAATCTTTAAAGCGTTAAAATAATGTAGGCACCAAAATTATGATAAACAGCAACTGTCAATATTTAAGATGTTTATAAATCTAAATCTTAAAAAATATGAATTATAATAAAAATTTAAAATTAATTATATTTTCTAATTCAATATAGAAATAATGACCAACTAATAATAATAAAAAAAATGTTACTTACGTCTTATCTACAGCGTGTCCTAAAGAACCCGATAATAAACAGTTTATTTCGAGTTGACCTATAATACTGTCCGACTCGATCGTGGAATTTTAAGAAACACCATATAACATTGCACAATATCTGTGTAGTTTCCAGAAATACTTTTACTCTGTAGTTACTAGAAATTGTAAAAATGTTATGTGTTATAAATGCAACAGCTGACATAAAACGGTGTGTACAGTCAAGCACAGGTCAAGCTGGACAACGCAGCACGACTTAAGCTCCTATAGCTACTGAAATAAGATCGGTACAATATCGAATGTATCAAGCTTTTCTGATTCATATAACCGTGTTCCCGATTATGGCAAAGTAACTAAGGCGGATAAATTTTTCGTGTGCAAGCCAGTTTAGCACAAATAATAGGTCTTTACCTATGAAATTGCCGTTTTGTATGACGAATTTAAGGTAAACTCTATTTTCAGTACTAACATTTTTGAATTTTTCTTAGGAATTATAAATCCATTTTTTTTATATTTTTGAGCATTATTGGGAAGACATTAATCCAACAGAACCTTAAATTAAATTTTCGAAAAATATTATCTGTAAAAAAATATAACAAATCTAATGATGAAATCGGACGACATTTAAGACGAACAATTTTCGAACCTTTAATTTTATATATCAAACTAAAAATAAAAACTTTATTTTATGCGTAAATTGATAACCTTGAAGTCAACTTTCAAATATAAGACAAATGAAAAAAAAATAGCATTAGAAAATTAGGAATTATGATCTCATTAATCTGTAAGAAAATTTCGGCAATTTCATAGGTACAGACCTATTATTTATAAGTTTTTTTTATTTTTTGTCCAAAACAAACTCACGAAGGAATATGGAATATTTCTATGCTGGTACAATCGAAAGCAGGAAAGGCTTGACACTCGCAGAACGGTACAAAGTCCAATATGACAAGCTCTTGACTGTACTATACTTTGCCGGCACCATACAGCAAAAAGCTCTTTGTAAAACTCAAAAATATTAAATTATTTTTCAACTAATACCAAAGATACTACACACCAGCTGTTTTTGATATAAATAACCACATGTTTCGTGAAACAAATTTCACCTTGATGTTAATCTTATTGTTTAACCGCTGGATTATTGGTGTAAACTTCCTAGTTTACGTTGTAAACTCCGACTAAAGATATATGGGTTGATGTTCGCAGTTTTAGCGGTATTTTAAACTTTGGTTTGTTGATAAACGTACACTTGCGGGCAACCGAATCAACTCTAAATATTTTTAAAATTAGAATAAGTGATATATTTGTACTTTCATAAACTTGTCAATTGATTTTGTCCGTACGATGAAGATATTTATCAAAACAGTATCACGTTATTATGTTTTGATGCCCCTGAATCCAAATTATTGTTTTTTAGACTTCTTGTCTGTTTGTTTATTTGTTCAAGCATCACGCAAAAACTACTGTACTTTTTTTTGTTTCATATATTCCTACTCGCACATATAAAGTCGCATTAAAGTTAATCTACCTAAAAGTTATTACTGATACCTTGTTTATAAATGAATCTAAAAAAAACCGGCCAAGTGCGAGTCGGACTCGCGCCCTAAGGGTTCCGTGCCTATCTACCATATGATATACTAAAAGCTTTTGCTCTTTGATTTTAAAAACTCCGCGATCATCCAACTTGACCCCTCATAGAAAAGTTCTTGAAACGGGAGCTCACGTTAATTGGTTACTATTAGTTGTTAGAAAAATTTAAATATTTAATGATTTTAGACTTTTCCCTTTATTTGTACTGTGAGACCTAGCTTCTTGCCAAATTTCATAATTTTAGGTCAACGGGAAGTACCCTGTAGGTTTTGCTTTTATGCATAAATGTTTGGAGATGAGGACATAAAAAGCCATATCTTTTGATTGCGTCGTTGTAAAAAATTGAAATTTTCTGATCTTGTGTGGTTATAGACCTTAATATTCGTTATCAATTTCAACCTGCTACCTCTTCTCGTTCGTGAGAAAAAGGGTCTTGACAGACGGACAACAAAGTGATCCTATAAGGGTTCCGTTTTTTTTTTATTTAGAGGTACGGAACCCTAAAAACGAGACTTAACATATCATAAACATTAATGGTCTTTTATATGCAATGGATTAACGTAAGTGCCTTATAATTTCGTTTCGAAGATTGACTTATGAGCGAGCAACTAGGTAGGTTTACTTTCGAAGACGATACTAAGGCTTCAATGAAGTGCCAAAAAAACAACCAACAGAAATTAGCTGACGAACGAAATAACTTTTTTATCGCCATTGCCAACGCATCTATCAAACGATCATGAGAAAAACAACAGGTGCCGTTTGTATGAGACGAGACATGTGGGCTCCAAAGGGCTTCCTTGGTAGACAATGTGTTAGATAGGGTAACTGAGGCTGTACGAGAACAATAAATATTGTTG
The DNA here is from genome assembly GCA_947532105.1 of Athrips mouffetella. NCBI lineage: Eukaryota > Metazoa > Arthropoda > Insecta > Lepidoptera > Gelechiidae > Athrips > Athrips mouffetella. The sequence goes on along the minus strand of OX383981.1, from coordinate 13,013,715 downwards.
CTAGCTAAAGATTGCTATAAGAAAACTTATAAGTAACCTATGTCTAACTCCACAAAAGATCCTATAGTGTCGGGTAAGGAACTCAGTCCCACGTATACGATGAGAAGAACCTATCTCATGATTAAAATATTTAAAGATAAATAAATATCACTATAAATAACAAGTGTTGTTTTGTACTGTATGCAATGCCAAACTATTTGTAACAAGAATGGCTTCACTCTTGAGATCTAAGCAAACGATTGAGTGCATCGCTGTGTTATCAAAAAATATATATTAAATTCACTAACTAGATAACTTAACATTAAAATATACAAAATAAATAGAAACATAAACTGATAACATCGTCGATCACATCTTACAATCAACTCCATTTAAAAATCAATTAATAAGTATAAAATGTGTTCGGAATAACTGCGGTCATGAAAATTACCTTGTAAACAAAAATAAAGTTAAGATACGGGAATCAATTTTATTTAAGTGTAAGAGTTAATCAAAAATTTCAATAAACAATAAACGAACCATCTATAAATCACAGAATAAAATTTCATTACAAATATCATATGTTAAAATCAAAATAAACTACAGGTTTACTTGTAAATAAAAATCCAATAAATATGTTTAATAATTTAAAAATAATGGCTGCCGATTACAACCTCGTTTACCCTGTAAAGGGCACTGCTAGGCCATGTAGCACGCAAGAATCGTTATTGATACTTGAAATAATCGCCAACAACTCAAATTTACGCCGACGGCCAATATTAATGATTTTGATACTTTGCGTCTAGTGTGAATGCCAAGTCTTGATGTTATTAATGAGCTTTAAAATGTTGACTTTAATTTTCTATTTATTGTTTGAAGGATTGCGTGTCGGTTAGGTCAAGTTTTGTCATAAATTATTAGGCGCACGGTAGTGCAACGTCAAGTTCTTACATATTCTTCATTTGTCACTTTGAAATTGTTGCTAATTTAAATGATAAAACTTTTTATTAAAGATTATTCCTTCTATTACAGATTGTAACATTATTTTTGATGATGAATTGTTAATCAGGTACCTATAAAAAAAACGAGATAAATCACTTACGAAAAGTAATTTATATTTTCTCGTCTTTCCAGATCTCACGCGATGACTACGACTTGGATTACAGTCCCAGCCCTAGAGTTTCACCATTAAAAGACACCTCGAACATCCCAGAGGACACTTATTGCATCAGCAGGCACAACCCTAACAGAACCTTCAGGAGAGAATCCGTCATAGCATCCTGGAAGAGTTTGAAAAAAGAACGAGAACAGGCGTTGGGAAAAAGAATAATCTACGTCGACGCGGATAAATATGAAGACTTCTACGGGAGGAACAAGGTTAAAAGATGCAAGAGCGAGAGAACAGCTAACACTCCCCGTGTGCCAAAAAGAGTCAAACGTACTTACTCAGTTCTCTACAGATACGATCCGAATGAAGAAAAAGTCGTCAAGGAATATAAGTACCAACTCCCTAAAGAACCGGAAGAAAGTACTCCTATCCAAAGATCAATTTCTGAACCATTTTTAAACCAAGAAAGAAAGGCAAAGAAGAAAGTGAAAAGGTCGTTTACAACTCTTCTAAATATTAAGACAAAGTTCTTAAATATCTTTTCGCCCAAGAGTTAAAGTTAGATTTAGGATATATAAAGAAAGTTGCTCAATACGGCATTTGTATAAAACTACTGATGCTAAGATTTCCTAGTTTATCAGCATTTCGTGCTTGATTGTAGGAAGATTGATGTGTTATTTAGCTTCTTCCAGATGAGGCTAAGCTAAGTTCAATTAGTTTATAACAAGACTTTTGTTCTTATGTAAGTTTTTCTTAGTACGTCGTTATTGCATAAGGAATAAAATATTATGTGGACGAAATTCTAGTCAAAATATTTCTGTATGATAAGGATTAAATGCGGTTCATCTAAAACAAAAAAAATTACCTATACTGATAAAAAAAAAACATATAATTCGATTTTTGTGTTTGCCCCAGCAGAAACATTTGAAAGAGTTTTGAATCCAAAATTTTTATTTAAATTTGATTACTTTCATACAGATATTATGAATAACAATTTTAATGCCATGACGTATATTGCATACGGACTAATAAAGCAAATATTTGATCAGGTGGTCAAGAATTACTTTTTACTGACAGATGTAATTAATAAATGCAATATTTCATGTATGCAATTTCAGTATCGTTTATTTTATTAGTTAATTTGAAATTTTATATTTATTTTGACATTGAATATTTTTATTATGACTGTAAGATGATTTTGTATTTGCCGCCTTTTGATATGTTTGTATTTCTGTTTTGATTATTTTTGTTTTTATATTATTTGACGATCATACTATTCATTGACATCTGAACAATTTATGTAATTTTGAATGTGATAGTATGAAATAAATAAATCTAATCTAATCAACATACCGTCATGTTAAATCGTCATAATAATTAGTGTAAGTTGTATTATATTATAAGTGTCTCGTACCAAAGTGTATTCATTAAGCTTAAGTGCACGGCAGTGCAATAGCCAAGTTCTATTTTTAATTTGTGATAATTTTGTGTGTTGTTATTGTACTATTATTGTATGTAATCTTTGACTTCAAAGTTGTATGTCTAACTTACAATTCTTGACAGTCGTAATATCTAGCTACTGACTACTGTTTTGTATATTTTACTTTAGAAATATAGTAAAATTTAAGTAGTCGTTATTTAAATTAAATTCATTCCTTATAGAAGTATTTTAATAAATATATAAGATGGTATTTGTATGTTTGTAAGGGTCTTACAGACTCAATATCTGCAAAATTGGTAAAGTAAAAGGTTTGTAGTATTTAATAAATATTTACATATATTTCACTTTGTTGTTTATTTCTATATACTCTACAGACTTCAAAGACAAAGAACTTTCTCATACAAATGTTTACACTATATAAAAAGTATTCAACATCATTATTATACCCGCAACGCCCGCATGGCGGCCATTGTTGATTTATAATCTGTGCACAAATGGCACAGATAATACAATAGTTTCATTGTTCATCGTTACAAGTTTATACGCTTTTGGTAGCCTCTGATAAAGAAGGGCATTTCGAATTATTATTTGTAATGGTTAAACATTCAATTGGATAGAAATTAAGTTCATCGTTGAAAAATTTCTTTCCGCTTAAATATGTAGACAAATAAAATCAATTAATCAAATAAATTATAATATATTTACAATAGTATCAAAATGAACAGTTTAACTTTAATAAGTTTATCGAATTTATAAATTTTTCGGTTGGCAGCATATGACATTTCGTTAATATATTTTAATATCTTGACCTTAACTCTTTACACAGAAATGATTATTTTCTTTAATCATGCCGCCAAAAGCTTGATTACCTTATTAATTCGTCATATACAATATACATACGGTACTTAAGAGGGTTAATTTTGCATACAATTGCCCTAAATCTCCAGAGCGGCGTAGGGCTGACCCTTTCAGAATATTTAATTTCTTTCACTTTATGATATGAATATTAGAATGTCCATCAAAATTACGCTTAGCATAGCTACCTATATACAGGGTGTAAGAGACGGTGTACCGAAAACTGAACAAACGTGCTCAGTCAACGAAACTGAACAACTTTTCCAAAGAAACATTTTTGGGAAATGATAAAAATTTTTACCTCTCCGTAAAATTTGCTCATATCGAACAATTTGTATGGAGAGGTAATTTTTTTTTAAATTTCCCAATAATGTTTCTTTGGGAAAGTTGTTCAGTTTCGTTGACTTAGCACGCCCGTTCAGTTTCCGGTACACCGTTTCTTACCCCCCTGTATAAAAGATTACATTAATAAAAACAATGGAAAAAATTTCATCTAAAAAGCTACATGGGATTTATTTTCTTGATGTGTAAGGGTTGCTTTTGACCTCGATCTAGACTCTGAGGTCGAATGGAACGAGTGAGGGTGTTACCAGACCAATCGATCGATCGTCGATCGACGGCATCGATCGAAGTTGATCGACTGGTCTAGTAACTTTAATTGATCGACAGATACTGTTCGACTACTGGCACCGGTCGACGTTGATCGATGAACTCCGGCAATATTCCATCAGTTTCTTTCAAAATGTATTCACAAGAGGACGCGTTGTTGTTGGCAAGTACGATGTTGCTCGTACTATTATTACGGAGACGCAAACGCAGAAGACTCTGGATGCGACCATTTTTTAAAGCCAAAGATCGCCTATCTTATCCAAATGACATTTTAAATAGCGGTTTCTTGGATGCTTTTCGAATGAGTAACAGTGATATTGAAAATCTCTTAAATATGGTGGCTCCTTTAATTGCAAAATTGGATACTAATTACAGACAGTCAATTTCCCCTAAGAATCGGTTACTTATAACACTCAGATTTCTAGCCAGTGGTGATTCATATCAAAGTTTAGTGCTAACGTTTAAAATTTCACAACAAAGTATTTCTTGTATAATTCCAGAAGTGTGCAATGCGCTTATATGTTCTCTCAGGGATTACATAAAAGTAAGTATTCTTGGACTTGTAATCGTAAGTTAAGTTATATATAAGGTAAGTGAAGTTGTAAAGGTATCGAAGAAATTAAAAATATAAGACATACATAGTATTTCAGGTTTATTATAATTTTTTCAGAGAAACAGTAATCATATAAACATATCGTTTAATTTTCTTGCAATTCAGATGAGACATCTTCTAAATTATCCAACGACTGTACTGTTATACTATTTTCACTTGTGGATGAAAGATTGATATTATCCAGCGAAAAGCTATATCCAGTTAAATCTCTTGCGTATTGAGAAGTGGGTGGAAGGTTGGATTGATTCGAAGATTGTGCATTTGTAGAATACTGCGTGGTGTAGTAGCCTTGATTTTGAGTTTGTGGATGGTCATATTTGCCAAGTTGAGCTTCGTAAATTAGGTTATTTATATGATGCTGTACGATAATACGGGCGTAGTCCGTTTTTAGTGTCCTCAATTTAAATGCTATTTGTTCTCCAAACAATGTATACTCATCAACATCTCTTTTATTGCGAATCAAAGAATCAACCATCTCCAACGTTTTTTCTATTGCGGCATCATTTGGATTGAGGCGCCTTTTACGACTGCCTTCACTATCAACGGAACTGTCCATCCCTGACTCAGATGCTTGTGAATTTATCTGAAACAAAATTATATACATATATTTTAAATAGGTATAATTTAAAAAATATATGAACTGACTGATAGCTCATATTCAATATATTTACGTCGTATATATTTATTTTACAGATGCCAAACACGGAAGAAGGATGGCTCAACATTGCAAAAGATTTTGACCTGCTGTGGAATTTTCCCCACTGCCTGGGTGCAATAGATGGGAAGCATATAATTATGCGAGCTCCAACTAACAGTGGGAGCACATACTTTAACTACAAGGGAGTTCACAGTATTGTCCTAATGGCTGTAGTGGATGCGAATTACAATTTTATGTACTGCGATATTGGATGCCAAGGTCGTATTTCTGACGGTGGTGTGTTTGGAAATACTATTTTGAATTCCATGAATCTACGAGGAATCCCAAAAGAAAGTGAATTGCCTGGAAGAAGTTGTCTTACACCATATGTTTTTATAGGTGACAATGCCTTTCCTCTTTCTGAAAATTTAATGAAGCCGTTTCTCGAATTAGGGCGAAAAGGATCAAAGGTGCGAATTTTTAATTATAGGTTGAGTAGGGCTCGCCGTATGGTAGAAAGCACGTTCGGCATTTTAAGTGCAGTATTTCGCTGTCTTCGAAGGCCTTTTCATCTTCAGCCGAAAAATGTGGAAAACATAGTGTTAGCTACGACTTATCTTCACAACTATTTAAGAAGAAATTGTGAGAGTTATAGGTCTTTACAGTTGCGTTATTCAAGTAACATAAATCAGAGTGCAGATTCCGAAATAACACAGCCGCCAGAAATTCAGTCATCTGTACTATTCTACAGCATACCAACTCCAGCTGAACTAGTGAGAGAAGAGTTCGCTGAATATTTTTGTTCTAACGATGGTATGATTGCATGGCAATACAAGTATTGTTAACCTTGGAATCTTACTCTGGGTGCTGTAGCTCCCTGTGATAATTTTAATTGCAATTTTTTTTTTATTGTGATTATTAGTTGTGAATTTCACTTTTATTGAAAGGTAACATTTTTTAATAAGTCATTTCTAGTTTTGTTTTGGACTAATACTCTGTACACAAGTGACAGCTACTGTGTAATCTGTATCAATAAAGGTCATAAGTATGTACTTGTAAAATTGTATTATTATTTTAATTACAACACGTTTACACCAATAGTTGACAATTGGAAAAAACACCTTTTGCAACTGTTAATTTAGTCCATCTATTGGTGTAAACGAGTATACTGGAAAATGTTTTAATGTGCTTAATATTATACTTTTATTTTGTAAGGGTACCTGCACAGCTAAGCGTGCGGCCGGGGCATGTGCCGGTCGCGCCGGTCGCTGTGCAACGACATTTTGAATCGCGCGTGTGCACGCGCGTGTCATCGCAGTGTACAGTCATCAACAGGGCAAACGTATACCGTTTTAGCAATTTCTTAAAGAAATATCAACTGGCACATTTTTAATGACTCAAAATTAATGGTCATTATTGGTTAAAAATTAATGGTCATTATTATACAGGATGTTAGGGTACTTAAGTACACAAGGTATTCGGTTAGGATAACTACACATGGTGTTAGTTTCAGTCAGTACAGTATACGGGGTGTTCGGTTAGGATCACTATATGTACAGGGTGTTAGGGTAAGAATACAGGGTGTTACTGCACAAGGTCTTAGGGTAAGTATACAGGGTGTTAGGATAGGATAACTATACAGGGTGTTAGGTTAGGATCGTTATCTTATCTTGCATTGCCTTGCCTCGCCTTGCCTCGCCGTGCCTCGCCTTGCCTCGCCTTGCCTCGCCTTGCCTCGCCTCGCCTCGCCTCGCCTCGCCTCGCCTCGCCTTGCCTTGCCTCGCCTTGTCTCGTCTTGTCTTGTCTTAACACCCTGCGTAGCAACACCCAGTATACTTACCCTAAGACCCTGTATAGGAAGCCTATCCTAAAACCCTGTAAATATAGTGATCCTAATCTAACACCCTGTGTGTTTATCCTAACCTAACACCCTGTATACTTACCCTAAAATCCTGTACATATATTATAGTGATCCTAACCTTATACCCTGTATACTTACTCTATCTCCTCCCACGCCTTATTTTTTTAATTGTCATCGGATCTACATTCATTATGTGGTGTCGACCGTACGACCGGCGCGTGCCGTTGCCGGCGCCGGCCGCACGCTTCGCTATGCAACCACGCTAAGATCTACAAAAGTTCAGTATAGCTAATTGTTTAATTGCAGATTAAACTTAAACATATTTGCCGTAAAAAATATAAATATGTATGTAGGTACTTACATCACTTGACATGCTCGAACGAGGACGATCCTCTGTAGACACAGTAGATCGTGGGCGATTTCTGTCTTGTATGAACATCATAGCTTGAAATGCATACCATTTAGAAACGTATATTTCGTCTCGTCCGGCACCGCTTCTTAAACTATCTTTCACTTTTTTATTTTCTTTCGAAAATGTTGTTTGTAAATTTTTTATCTTCTTTTCCACTTCCTCCTTAGTAATTTCAAATGAGTTGGCTATTTCGAGCAGTGCATCATGACGTTTTATTTTATTACGGTAATCATTGTGAATAATGTCCCATAGTACTGGTTTGTTTTTGTATTGCTCAATAAATTCCAAAGTTCTTTCATTCGTCCACGCGGTCGCCGCCATTTTGCCATGCGCGTCACGAAACAACCGCGAGCTTCACACAACTGAACACAACACAAACAAGCCAGGTAGGAAGCGCGGCGCGCGGGCGGGGGGGAGGGAACAGTCGGAGCGCGGCGCGTTTGATCAAGCATTATATTCCATTCTACCATCGATCGATGCCGTCGATCGACGATCGATCGATTGGTCTAGTGGAAACTATCGATCGACGTCGACTATTCCATTCTACCATCGATCGATACCGTCGATCGACGATCGATCGATTGGTCTGGTGGAAACTATCGATCGACGTCGACTATTCCATTCTACCATCGATCGATACCGTCGATCGACGATCGATCGATTGGTCTGGTAACACCCTAAGCCTATTCACTCGCGACTTCGTTTCATTTGAATACAGATACACTTCATACACTCTTTTAAGTCTAATCAACATAACAGTACAGGAAGAAGAAGTAACAGTAACATCAGCAAAAACGCTTGGTACTTGGAGAGGATTTACCATAGTCACCACGCTTGTAAGCGCTGCGGTTGGCGACCGCTGTTGTTGGTGACCGCAATACGTAAGAGATGGTATGATACACAGAAATATGCTGCTGCCATCCTCAGGTCATAAGCCCTTAGTCGCCTCTTACGACATCCACGGGTAGAGATGGGTTGGTATTATTCTTTGCCGGTTTAAGTCTAATACCGGGTGAAAAGCAAGCTCTGTAAAATAAAAATAATTCAAAAAAACTACGGAACCATTTACTGCGCGTGGCCCGACACGCACTTGGCCGGTTTTTTTACCATTGTGGTTCAGCACCGTATCTAACGTAAAAACCTAAAAACGTAAAAACGTAAAGACTTCGTCTGTCTACCTGTCACACTTGTAAGCATATAGTGCGGTCAGTTAGCTGTTTCACGTAGACACGCCTTAAAATTTCACCAAATTTTTTCCAGGAACTGGTTAGGTACATAGCTCTCAATTTTTAATAGGAGCCAATTCTTTAATTTCAAAAAAAATCCATAGAAAATTCAAGAATTGGCTCTTATCAAAAATTGAGAGCTATGTAACCTAACTAGTACCTGGAAAAAATTTGGTGCAATTTGGTGAATTTGGCGATATAAGACTATAAGGGACCGGACTATACCTCAGCAACCACAAATGCTATCGACTAAAAAAAAATCCACAGTGTAAGCTATGATAACATAATCTGAGTTATTATGAAACTAACCTGAAAAACTAAAGTAGATGAGTGTGAAAATGTTAACAAGCTCTGGTTTCCATTAGTAATATCAAAGAACGTTTCATAGCGATAAGGGATATTGGTATTTGTTTGCTGAAATCACTTTGCAGTTACAGCTATTGGATCCCGATATTATACGCCTGACTGGGCTAATATTCAGGTTAACTTCAGCTTTTTCATTTACATACTTAGTACCTAATGTACCCTAATGTTAAAACACTGAAAAAATCTAAGGACTTGGCGATACCTACATTAAAGCAAAAACTAAAACTTACTCCAGTAAAATTACGAGAGATTGTATGGCGAAACGGAAATAATTGATAATAGCCGTGATTCTTTTTCAGATCGATAGATTATATTTCTGTGTAAAGCTTTTTAATGGAATCCACCTAAATTTACTTCATTTATTTATTTATTTTGCCGTCCAAACATTAAAAAAATATGGAATTTCGGAAAAAAATGTTAATAGATTTTTTATTTTATTTACGGCTTGCTATATATTCATAATTTCATATTTTACATGAATCCACCTAAAAATATTAGCGTTTTTGTATTGTTTAACTTTTATAGCACGAAATTTAAATAAAGGTTATCTTCGCAACCAAAAATAGTAATAGATCCGTTTTGCTTTCTAATAATTTAAATAGTGCTAAGTAATCACATTTTTGGCAAATCCAACATAAATGTTTACAAAATCATTGTTAACCAGCGATTACAAAAAAAAATATATTTATTTAGTATGGAATTTTTGTGAATTTATATAAGAATCACTTTCATTTAAAAAGGTTGAGTTTAACTCAGTTTATTTATATTATTTTACCTCGACTTTATTGGATCTTATATGTAAATATAAGTGTAGATTTTATATTTTGAAACAAATTGATATTTTTAAATATATTTATGGTGGATTTTTATGCCTATATGTAAAGTATACGTTAATCTATGACATAAAGTATATAATTGTCTATTACTATTTTTGCCTTAGCTGTTATTTGAAAAAAAAAATGTTCCGCTTTAAATTTTAGGTGTATTCGTAAATATTGCTTCTTAACATCATATTTAAATACGATATACACAAAAAAGTAGCTATTAACATTTAATGTTTTGCAAAACCGTATTTTACTGGACTAACTGCTGAATGAGGAAAGCACAGAATTGGTTGTCATGGAGACCTAGAAGAGGCCTAAGTCCAGCAGTGGACGTCTTTAAGTTGGCATAAAGATGACAAAGGGAAGATATCATCATATCAACCGAAAGACGTGGACACAGGCCTCCCGTAAAGATCTCCACGATGACCGGTCCTGCGATGCTCGCATTCAGCGTCTTCCCGCGACCCTGTTATTGGCAAGATATAAAGCATTTATATTCTAAGCCAGCACTCTACGATAGCTACAATTTGTTATTTTAAGTGTAATATCGTGTATGATCAGTTCGATACTAACAATCTGATTTACATAATTTAAAAAGGGGCCGTGCTAATACTACCGGAACGATAGACGGGTGTTACTTGTAGGTACTCGCACCTCCTGTTACGAGTTTTACGAATGGTACAGACAGTGACTAGGGGACCAGGGAGGGATGACGTAGGAAACGTGGCCTTGTACTGTGTTCAGGGTGGTATTCAGATACAATTAAATAAACAGAAAGAAAGAAAATGTCCTTAATTTAAGTGATATGAACGAAAGCTAACGAAAAGATTAAAATATTGGAAGTAGAATGCCTAGACATTGGGAGCTTGACGTGCTGTTGACTGTACCTACCTACATAGACGTATCTACGTAAAACTTAGGCCGTATCAAGGATACAGCCAACCAGAGATTTTTGGATAATTTCCCCACATCCTGCTTCTTAATCCATCCCTGTTAGCACCAGTATAATATCGTAGCTCCCACGACAAACACTGAATTTGAATAAACAAGGTAACAGGGTCTGTAATAGCCCACTCCAGGGATCCCTTTGTACCTTTCAGAAGGACTACACAGGTGTGTACTTTCATGTACCGCGCCTTTGTAAAGTTTTTGAACGATAATGACGGGTTGAGGACTTTAGGTCGTGTTTTTGGATTTTTGGTGGAATTTTGACAGTGGGTGCCATGGGCGGTGGTGACCACTTACCACCAGGTGGCCCACCTGCTCGTTTCCCACCTGTGACATAAAAACAAAAAACATTTATTTTTGATGAAATTATGGCAAAAATTTTATGAGTCTTTTTTTTATTAATGGGGTTTGCGCAAATCAAGCCCTGAGGACAGAGATGAAGTCGACGATGGAAATAGCTTACCTTGAGAAAGCCTACTCAATCAATCGGGACTTCAAAAAGTGACTGCGTCTATTATATGACACGGCATTAACCCTCTTTACTTATCGCCAAGATCTTCCTCTTCTTCAACCTTTCCAAAAAAGATGATCGAGCAGAAACTTTAGTATATTGCCTTCTCCAAATTTATTACGTTGTCATAATATGGTTCTCATACAATTTTTTTCCTCCACTATTTCTATTTATTTGTGAAATTAACATTTGTCAAGACAAGAAAAGATTCACAAACGAGTCATATAGATATCTCAACGAAAATAATTCTCTAGACGTTAGTTTACTATTATTTAATCTGTGCCCTAGATTCTCAGATTAAAATTTGGTCAATATTAATCGATATCCTCTCTCCAACTAACGCCACCTATACACAAATCGCGCAAACTTTCTGGATGCTGTAAACTCATACTCGAACCCGAATCGTATCCCAATCCTACATCACCAGATAATACTTGCCAAGAGAACTAGGTGGTGTTCCGCTCGCATTATCCAGAAATAGATCATGACCTAGATTTGAAAGCGTTTTTGGTCTAGTGGCGAAAGCTCTTTCTTTCAGATCACGAAAATTAAGCAACGTTGGCCGTGGTCAGAACCCGGATGTATTTTCCTTACTTCGAAATGCATGTTAAGCCGTAAGATACTGTCTTAGTGGTCGCCATGCGTGCGGTAAGATGACGCCATTTTTAGAAATAAATCTATGGTGTTGCAAATATAAAACCTTTCTTGGGGAAAGTTTTTTGGTATTCCAGGGACACCCTGCTGAGGGATTAAGTTTTCGGGAGTCTTTGACCCCGTATTGTTTCGAAAGCCATGTGCTGCCATCTGGTGGGAAACAGGTGAACTAATGTGATCCAGCTGATGCGAACGGAATGTTTAGAGAACATTAAACCTTGAGATCAATGAAACATGAAGACCGACGAACTCCGAGATTATAATAGGTCGATTTTTGTTGTCTAGTTGGATATTCATGCAGATAGCGATCTAGTTTTATATGCTTACGAATAATTTCAAGTTTTTGAAAAAATAGGCACCCTAAACTGACGAAGGGATGATGAAAGTAGGGTAATCGAGGGAAGTAGGTATGTCTAGATCGTAGCATTTGGAGGGCTGTGGTCTCTGTCTGCCTATACCGACGAGAAAGAGGTGTGATATGTAGCTTTGTAAACGTTACGTTAGTCGTGATTTTACATATCAACAAGAGCGTTTTCCGTTCTTCGGAAGGCACGCCATTGTTCTCGGTTATTATTTTAGATGATGGTCATTAAGTCATGCCAGAGGTCAATGGGCAGCTTGAAAGTTTGACAACAGAATTACTGTCATTTGCTGAAAGAGTTCAAACTACTAGGATTTTTTTTTCGAAATCACTTGCGACGGTTTTTTTTTAGGTAGTTCCCACGGTAAATTAAACCATAAAGACTGTAGGCGAAGCCGCAAGGCGGAGTTCCATATTAATTCCAAATTTTAATAAAGCTTTTTTTCCAAAAATGGATTAGATATCAATCAAGAAACTTAAACTTGATTGAAATTTTGCATAAAGATTTGGATCACCATATAAATTAGAGTGATGACAAAGTGACTTTGAAAAAAATATTACATATTAGTGTGAAACTAATGAATATTCTATTGGAAGTGGTTTTTTCCACTTTAGAAAGTATTAATTAATCGCCCACTTTAAAGCGAAATATTCATCGATTTGTTTAATTAAAAACGTGTTAGATTTAACATCTGCCCGGGGTCATAGATTTTTTATCCTGGTGTAGGCCATAACTTAGGCATCATCCTTTTATTCTACTAGCGATCTAATTAGGCATCTTCATAATAGGAGCTCCCTCCAGAATTTCGGAAAAATGCGTCGTCTATTTGTAGGGAAGTATGTACCAAAGACACCACGCTTGTAAGGGTTGCGGCTGGCACCTAGGACCGCGGTTGTTGGTGACCGCAGTTAATATGTTTTTACTAACAGCTCGTATTTGTGTACATGACTGAATAAATTTAACTAAGTTAAAAAAGTACGAATATTCGAATCTGGATGGGGGAATAATTTGTCATGTTCCTTTGTGCGCAATAGAGTTTCTATCTTAAAACGCTACACAACCTCATTACGCGCCTGTGTAAAGCAATGAGCCACTTTGTAGCTGTGTAAGAGCGGGACTCAAAAGCGGCTGTATCAACAGGTAAACGTGATCAGATCTGATCGAGATTACCATCACAAAGACAGCTCGGAGCGCACCGTATTCAGCAAATTTACCAGTTTGAGGTTGCAAGGGAGCTTCAACACTGCTTTGGTTAATCGAACGCTTTTGGGGACCCAGATGCATAAAGCTTCATTAAATGTATTCTTAAAATGCAAAACAAATATCAAAAATCAAATGACAAATATCAACAAGCCGCACTTGACTCGATAGATCAATGCTCAAACAGAACTGAACTTCAAGTTTTGTCTTTTCTTGTAACGGCTTGTGCACCAATATATTACTCACAAACTACAGTGACACTTAAGCTCAAGTCACACAGAGGCGGTATGATTGCGAAAGCGGTCCGGGGCGGTTTGGCGGGAACAAAATACCGCGCCGCGACCGCTTTTCAATGTGACAGGGTGCATAAGAACTCATACTTTACAAAAAATACCGGCCCCGGAACGCTTCCGCTACCGCCTCTGTGTGACACGGACTTTATCATCAGGTGAGCTGTCTGCTCGTTTGCCTGCTCCAGGGACAAGATAAGTACAATGCCTGCTCTTACATAAAAACAAAACTCAATGGTCACGCCACAACAGACCAAGCCACGTCCTCGACATAAGCAGTAGGACAAAGGAGCAGACATAAAGACGACACAGCACTGGACCCTTTCCAGGATATGACCACATTTCATGCGCATAACGCAAGCAGACACGTCACCACGCAAGACACAGGACATGACGTTACACACACAGACGAGTTTTGTGCAGCACGTGCATTGTTTTATTGAGTGTTACAATATTTACATGCAATGCAACTGTACGTTACTGCGGGTCTTTTTAACACGACAGCTAGTTTTTTATATGAAACGAAGACCACCTAATATGCCAGTATAACAAAATTTTAATTCGTTAAAATTTCAGTTACAAAATTCAAGTATGTAATTCTTCAAGTAAAAAATCAGTTCAAAAACTAGAACCCGACTACTGGCAAATCTTGCTCTAAAAAGTATGTAACAAGAAAATATTGTCATCGGAAATTGTTATGTACAAACTATGGTATTAAATAAATATTCATAGCGATGTTCAGATAATAGCCGTGGTCATATTGTTATGCCTCTTTGCCCTGAAGTTTATGATCGCTTTTTTCGGATAGGTGACATAACATGACCACGGCTATTATCTGAACATCGCTATGAATATTTATTTAATACCATAGTTTGTACATAACAATTTCCGATGTCAATATTTTCTTGTTACATACTTTTTAGAGCAAGATTTGCCAGTAGTCGGGTTCTAGTTTTTGAACTGATTTTTTATTTCAATTATTTTGGGGTTGTAAATACATAAAAAAGCTAACAACATATATATTTTTGAAATGTGCTCGTAAAGCCCTTTCATTTGATACCCAACACGGTACGGTAAAAATTTTTTTTTTATTAGTCCTTGACTTAATCTGCTCTAGAGGGCGTCACATACAATTAAACGAAATTTCTTGTATCCTATACTAATGATAGCGCACTTATTTCATACACATTGAAAATATGATCTAGGGGGTCATTAAAAAGGTCATCATAACATCCCATAAAACATCCACTACAGGACAGGGAGCTCCCTCTAGAATTCCAGCTTTTGCTGGAAAAAGGGAAGTACCATAGTCACCTCGCTTGTTAGCGTTACGGCTGGCACCATGGACCGTGGTTGTAGGTGACCGCAGTAAGTAAGATGTTAGATACAAAGGAGGATGCTGCTGCCCATCCTCCAGTTTATAATCCTTAGTCGCCTCTTACGACACCCACGGGCATGTAAGGGTTGGTACTATTCTTTGCCGGCACCACACGGGGCACCACCATAAAAAAGGTAATAGAACCCATTAGTGTAGTTTTTGGAATTTTTGTCTTTTTGTCTGTTTGTCTGTGCACGATAAACTCGCAAACAACTGAACTGATTGAAACGGGGTTTTGAGTGATATATTTGGCTTATCTTAATGCTACAGGTAAGCTTTGTTTCATTGCAATCGGTTCACTCAAACAGAAGGTATACGAGTACAAACTTTCAAGCGGCGAAGAAAAGGATACATACGTAGCACGAAAGTAAGCCAAATACATTATTTAAAACCCCTTTTGAATCAGTCCAGTAGTTTGTGTATATTATAAAAGTCCAAACTCCACGCGAACGAAGTCGTTGGCACAGCTAGTCAAGAATAAAGCTATTGTTAGTGTTAGTCCATAAATGCAGAAGGCCTGAAATACAGGATTCTCCTAGTTCAGGCAAATGTAATTTATCTTCCACTGTTATGTATAAGTTTAGCCTATAAGTATTAATTGTATAACGATGTGAATAACTAATGATATTATTATTATTATAAAAATCAAGACTATTTTTGAAATATCTTCCAAGCAGTAAAGATGACCTACTCTTTACTCCAGCGAACCCACCATAAAAGGGCAGCGAGGCTACAAAATTGTCTATAGTTGCAAATATAAAGGTACGTATTATACTAAAATGACCACTTTTTTATCAAACAGCACTAAACTATTATTACTACCACCCCCGGAAACGGACTCTATAAATTTCTATCCCACGAAAACAAACCAAACCAAAATACTCACTCAAATCATTCAGTCCAAAAGAATGGAAAAGACACAGTCATAAACAATAACTTCCCCGTACTGAATTAGTCCCACCCTATCCCTTATCCTCCTCTCATGGGAACCGTTTGGGAACCACTTACCAGCCATTGCTCATATTTCCAACTTTTTAGGGTTCTGCATGTGATTTTGCACCGCTCAGTTTCAGTCCATCACCCCTCACAAAAAAGCTCCCAGGAATAATTGCTTTAATGTTTAGAGTAAGGCCTGGCTTGTCGAACGATCATTCTATAGAAATCATCATCATGTTCAAAAATTAATAAAAATATCTCTATCCATTATATATCTCGTGAACTTCCAATACAAAGGGCGGTGATTTGGGTCACAACTAAAAATCCCGCCGCGTATGTTGTGGTGCAAGTCAGCCTCCGTAACTACATATCCTAGGGAATTGGCCGTTGTTGCCAAGTCGCCAAATGGCCCGATTATCGACATAGCAAAATTTTTTTCCAAGCGTAAAAAGAAAGGCAAGAAACGTCAAAAAGCTAAGTTTTATTAGTCTCTACGGAACCATCGGTTTTTCACCTTATTCGAACTTACCCCTCTATATGTTATTTATTGCATCGTAGTTCTACGCACTTTTTTTCAATTATTTTTATGTGAGGGTGTGTAATGTGTATCTTCTATTCAATTCGGAACATCATTAGTTTTGATATTGTTAGAGAGTCTATAAATACATAATGTTTATAATTTGAACAATTAAGTACTCTGTGTACTTTGTAAGTAATACTTGGTAATACCATAACATCCCATAAATATTGTAATTGTAGTAGATTTTAAGGAGCTTTAACTTTAAGGTTGCCTTCTGCAACTGACGGTAAGCTTATTACTGACTTATATTCTAACTTCACGTGACCACAAAACGTGACTAGTACTTAACAAAGCAGCTAAGTTATACTAATGTAAAAGTAGTATGTATTAGCAAACAATAAGTTGCTACATCTTAATAATGTAAGGTTAGTCACTGAATGTGTTATATAAACAACTATGGTAAGCGGATATGACTAAACTATTTACAATAATTAAATAAATAAATTAGTACAAATATAGGATGTAAGGAATACATTACATACATAAAATCACGCCTCTTTTCCTTCGGGTCGGGGTAGGTAGAGGTCGCAGTCCCCCACCTGCTACGATCTTGAAATACTCTCCCACTTGTAAGGGATAATTTTCCAAAAACTTAAAGGGTATATGATCAGTGAAAGAAACAACAACTTTCAGTGAGTGAAATTTTCAGGAGAAAAAAAATTACCTTCATACAAAATTATAAACTTGTACAGTTTGTATGTAGGCCAATTTTTTGCTTTTCATTTGCTGTGCTGAAAACAACCAAACAAAAAGTACAAAACCATCTGTAATTTGGATCCAGGGGCATTAAAATAGCATAACGTGATAATTCAACAGATAAAATCAATTTACAATTTTATAATAGTACAGAAGATAGAAGATAAAAACCGCCCAAGTGCGTGTGGCCCACGCGCAGTATACCTACAACGTGTAATTCGAAATACCCAAACCTCTCGGGGGGTAGTTCTACCCGTGTAACTTCTTCAGCTACATGGCAGAACTACCCCCCGAGAGGTTTTGCGTACATAGAATTACGTTTTTTATCAGCATTTGCTTTATGAATGCTATGACGTATTTCTCATAATTTTACATGGATCGCAAACTTATATTAAAATTTTACTTCCCCAAGAACTATTTATAAGTTGGTTGGTCATGGTCGCTCGTTAACTTGAAAAGCCTACTTAGCTGTCATAGTTTTCCTTTAACTTCGTTAATACTACTTCCGAATTAACAACCGTTTAGATGGCAACCAATAACGCTTTAAAGACGTAAACGGATCCCTGAATCGAAAAATGGTTTTTACCCTCACACCTGCAATATTCAAATGAGAATATGACGGAGCCTATAGATTTGCGGCCGCAATCATATGAAGTAGTACCTGTCAAACTGACTTCAATCCGTTTCTATTTAGTTTTGCAGAACCACTAAGAACCATTGTGAATTTAGCTATAAACCAGCCCTATTCTTAGTTGAAACGCATAGTAAAAACAATTCTCAACTTTACGGTTTAGCATGAAATTTGTGACAGTGCGTGCCTTACAAAAATCTAAACGCACTTCAAAGACATACATCATGATAACTTGATAATAACGCATTGTCTTCGGCATAATAAGGACATCCTGGCCAACTAAGACGCTTTGTTCGGACAAACCAGCCAACTTCGGAAGTCTATTTCCAGTTGTCATTATCAGGTCAAAAGTACGACTCTCTAATTTATTCGAACGTCTTGACAACTCATTTAAGTTTGAAAGCTAATTTCAATTTTTGTTATGAGGTCAAAGTACACTCAACCGCACGTCAGTAGAAACACTTTTGGACCTTATGGCGTGGTAATAGAGTTGAAAAAGTTTCTACCGACAAGCGGTTGACCGTACTACTCTTTCATTAAATTAAATAGCTTTTTACACTCTTTCCGCAAGTAGCAGAACATTCCTTAAATATATACGCTTTTAACCGCTTGTTTCACAAAGCTCAAATTAAATCAAAATCAAATCAAATCAAAATCGTTTATTCATTGTTGGATATTAAAATCTCTTAATGACGTCAGCTAAACTACATCGCTTCACAAACAATGTGGCGCCATTGTGGGAAAAAAAAAGAAGCGACAATAAAAAACCCACGCGCTCTTTTAAATATGTTTGAATGTACAAGGTTGATATACAACATACATAGGTCAGTTTTAATTTTGAATTAGCCTGTTAGAACCGTAGTCTAATCCCATGGATTTTTATCTTCTAGATAATCTGATATTTTATAATAACCCTTCTTACATAATTTCTGCTTGATTACAGTTTTGAATTTATCTAACGGTAAACTTTCAATATCAGTGGGTACCTTATTATAGAAGCGTATACATTGACCTTTATATGTTTTACTAATTTTGTGAATACGGCTGACATGAGAAGCAAGTTGATTCTTGTTTCTTATGTTGACACTGTGCCTGTCACAATTTTTATCAAAAATATGTATATTCCGTTTAGCATATATTAAATTCTCATAAATGTATTGCGACACAAAAGTCAAAATGTTGATTTCTTTAAATTTATTTCGAAGAGATTCTCTAGGCTTCATTTTATAAATTGCACGAACAGCTCGCTTTTGTAGTAAAAAAAATGCTGTTTGCATCCGCAGCATGACCCCATAACAAAAGGCCATATGACATGAGACTATGGAAATAACTGAAGTAGACTAACCTCGCGGTGTCTACATCCGTCAGAGCTCTTATTCTTTTCACTGCGTATGCTGCAGAACTAAGTCTGTTCGACAATTTATTTAGCTCTTTCTAGCTAAACCTCTGTTACACCTATGGCTGTCACTTTCAAACACTAAAGCAGAGATTGACTGCGAAGAAACTAAAGTCAACTAACTACTGCAGTCAATCTATCAAAAGAGTAAGCAATCGACTTAAACTGAATGCACTAAAGTCAACTACTGCAGTCAATCTATTTTAAAAGAGTAAGCATTCGACTGAAACTGTCCAGTAGTGATGATGGTCGAAATAGGTAAACGGAAAAAAACTATAGCGAGTAACAGAAAATACAACAGCGCCATCTGTTGGTCGGTTTCATCAAAAATATTGTTACGACTTACTCCACTTAACTCGAGTTAACAATGACAACTCGAGTTAAGTGGAGAGTGACAGCCTCCGTGGTCTGATGGTGAGAGCGTTCGGCTCACGATCCGGAGGTTCTGGGTTCGAATCAGAGTGGGGACACTGTCAAACAAAAATCACTTTGTTCAATTTTCCAGTTTGGTTAGGACAAAAAAGGAGAGAATCACCTGATTGTCGGAAAAGTAAGATAATTCTTTGCTCTGGAAGGCACGTTAAGCCGTCGGTCCCAGTGCTATATACTGACGTAGTCTTTAATGAGCCATGTTAGAGGCGTTGTCGTTGGCGGCTCAAAAACTCTGACACCAGGGTTTGTAAGGTCGGTTGTCGATCTTAAAACCCACACGATATGAATAAAAAGGTCATCGTAAAATCCAATGAAAAGTCCATGAAAGGTCCCGCGTGGTGGCGGCAAATAATTGTTCCATCTCATACATACCCGTGGGTGTCGTAAGAGGCGACTAAGGGTTATAAAGTGGAGGATGAGCAGCAGCATCCTGCTGCCGCGGTCCATGAAGCCAGCCGTAACGCTGACAAGCGAGGTGACCCCCCCTTCAAATTTTTCCAGCAAAAGCTAGAATTCTGGAGGGAGCTCCCTAAATAAAAAGGTAATAATAGGAAAAACATGTTAGTTGACTCACACTGGTAGTTGACCAGACTACAGACCAGACAATAATTCGTTCTCCGTTGATTGGGCTATAAAGGGTAACCTTCTTTGTTGTCTGGCCTGCGGGCTAACAGGTAAAAAGTGCCAGAATTCCTGCAGTTCCGTTTGTTTGAAACAAAGACGATTCCGGGTATTAATTAGTGGAACCTCTTATTAAATGGATATACTAACAAAAACTGTAGTTATCTTGAGTGTTTTGGAATTAATAATAAAAGCTCAGACCCTAATTAAATTACTCACATCCAACATCAAGTAGTTCTAAAACAAAACATTTTACGTGATTCAACCTATGGAACAAAACAACTTTTCTACTAATACAACTAAAGCATTCTCAGTTTCCTAGATCTACACGTAGACGTTTACGTTAATTGATTTCATAAATTAAAGTCAATGAAAGAAAATCCAGTTTATCATATCATGTGCGTTGCAAGGTCGATGACCGACCTCACAAACCAGGTCAGAGTTGTTGAGCCGCCAAAGGCCTCTGATATGGCTCAGTTTTCGACAAAATGTATTGTCAGCCCGTTTCACAAGTTAACAATAGATTTAAAGGAGCCTTAACTTTAAAAACGTTTTATACAACTAACGCTCAGAATGTTAAATACAGAGATTATATAATAGTAGGCAGGTTAGGCAGTAGTAGGCAGGTTAGGCAGTAGTAGGCAGGTTAGGCAGTAGTAGGCAGGCTTTAGTTTGTGCAAGATGAAGCATTTTTTTTGGAACATATTTTTAGTGGAGAACTGTGGTCTCTGCCTACCCCGACAGGAACAAGGCGTGATATTATGTATGTATGTATATTTTTAGGGTACCGAATTTTAGAAAGTCGGTTCAGTTTTGTGAACTCATCATGTAATTTCAGATTTCTCCGATTTATCTGCGTAACGTACGAGTATGACTCAATAACGTAAGAAAAGCTAAACCAATCTTGTATTCTAGATTAGTTTAAAATCGATTTGAAACATCGATTTCTCCGGACATCTATATGCAGATGTCAATGACACTGAGGGCGATGACCTTATCAGCTGATTTATCGATTTATCATCCGGTAGCCGATGAAATATCGATCATAGTTTATTGTATATTTTTAATAAGTTGGTGTTTGTTTTTGGTAAAGAATGGGATATTTTATTTTAGACACATAACTCGTAAATAAAATAAATATTTTCCATACAAATTAGATCAGCTGATCTTTTTGTACGGAAAGTATTTTCTGTTAGCTGTTTAGTTGTCGGAACACCACTTACAGATTTTATAAAAAATATACTTTTGTAGTTTAAATATTTTTTTTAACTTCGAATGTCTGATAGGCAGAAAGAAAGACGACGTAGGCTTAGTAATAAGGTCCCGTTGGCACTCTCTGGGTACGGAACCCTAAAATTTTGAGAAGTTAAAAAAATGGGGGAACGTACACATACAAGAAACGTGTTCTTTTGGTGATTTTAGGGTTCTTTAAGGTAGGGTCCAACCAAACGGAGCCCTATCACTAAGCCCACGTGTCGTCTGTCTGTCCGAGGGCTGTGCTAATTAAGCCCTTTCATTTGATACCTAACACGGCATCATTATTTTTTTTTAATTCATTCTTGACTTAATGTCCGCTAGTGGGCGCCACATTTAATATAATGTAACGTGTTATACCTGTAACCAGCTGATGTTTAAGACGCTTCTAACGACACCTCACTTGTCAAATTACGATAAGGGATCCCGCACACGACCGAGAATCGGTGACCGATTTTTTGTCGGCATCCCGCTCTGACGTGTTATCACCTGAATCTTCCGTCCTTGTCCTGGCCGATAATCGCCCACCGATTCTCGGTCGTGTGCGGGAGCCCTAAGAGGCACAGCAGACGGCAGATTTTTTGTTCTGACAGTCCGCCAGCGTGGCCGGTACTGCAAGTATTTTCGTATTATTATAGTCATTGACATGAGAAAAACGCTGCGTTTCTATGCGCGTATTTTCCAAAATCTTTGGTTTGGAATGAAAACAGCTTGAATAGTTGTTTAGTTCAAAGAGTTACTCAGTTGAAAAGGTTGCTCAGATTTATTGTTACATATTTTAAAACGTAGAGAAATTTTGAAACATGTTATGTTTGAATTTTATTCTGATAAAATCTATAATTTCCGCAATACCGGCCATCCTGACGGACAATGTCCGTGAGTGCCCGCTCTGCCCACCCTTTCATCTGCTGAGCGCCTAAGGGAACAGATGAACATACATACATACATGCCAAAATCATAACCCTCCTTTTTGCCGTAGTCGGGTAAAAATAAAATAGACCATGTCTTCAAAAATGATAAATTATTGTACACCCAACAGCACGTCAGTAGAAACACTTTGGACCTTAAAGCATGTTAATTGAAACGCAAATGTTTCCACTGACGTGCGGTAGCCCGTGCGCCTGCGACTTAACTCATAAAAGCGCCGATATGGTATAAAATTAAATCAAAAGGCGATCCGTTGTTTAATTTTTAATGCCTCATTTAAAAATATCATAAAGACTAACGAAGACATAAAAGAGAAACCAACTTATATGTTTAATGTCCTTCAATTTATATAATGTTTTGTTTTGAAAGGGGGTTTTTATACGGGCATGTGTATCTTTTAGGGCCTCTTAAATCTCAAACAGTAATATTCCTTCAAAGATACACGTAATTAATTCTCTGTTTCAACTTTTTTTTTAAACTAAAAAGAATACGATGTTTAAATGTAAAATAATAGAAATGTAATAACATTTCTATTATTTTACATTTAAACATCTGTTCCATTCCAATTTTGAATTTAAAATACCAATGCATTCGAAATTCAAGTGTTTGAATTGGCATGGACTGATTCAAAACGCCATTGCTTCATAACTTTTATGACTGGCTGAATAAAATTGCAATTGCAATGGCGGACGAAGTGAAGTAGAGAAAATTTATGAGTCTTCTAGTCTAGCCAAGGAAATAGAAAGACAAACTTTTACATACAAATTACATTGAAGAAACATTTAAATCAAGGTGCTTAAAGCAAGCACCGCAAGCACACACTTAACTCGATAAAATAAAGTGGTGACAACTTTCTTTTAATTCTAAAGACAGAAGAGATCATTTCAAACTGGAAGAGTAATTCTCCCGACCGCAAAAAGGCAAATGCATTTCGGGACAGGTTTTAAAAGAAAGAGATAGCAGTATCAGCTGTTGATGGAATCTCAACAAGTAGAGGCGAGACAAATTAATTTCTCGGAAACGAAAGAAGCTTGTAAAAAAGAAAGGGATGGTTATATCTGGACCGTTTTAAGGGGAAGCAAGAGAGATAGATGTTTTATGGTAGTTGAGGTCGTTGCCGCGTAAACAGTGAAAAAAGAGGATCTTTGTATGAGATTAAGCACCGAAATGTTGCATTCAACAGCTGTCACTAAGTTTGTTTTTAATATTAACTTCCATTTTGTTTGTAAAGCCAGATTATTTTATTTGTGGTTAAGCAACGTATGCGTGTACAGGCAAGAGCACGTCAAGCTTGACACGCGTTGCAACTTTCAAGTTTGTGTGCGTTGCAAATTTACAGTTAAAAGCAGCGCAAGCTTGCCACTTCCGCACTGCGACTTTAGCTCCTGCGGCAATTGAAATAAGAGTGGTAAGTCCAATGTGTCAAGCTTGACGTGCTGTAACTGTACGTACGAAGTTAAATTGCATCGCCATGCACTCAATAATAAGAGTTATAGAAATAGGATTAAAGAGACAATTCCTCAAAAGGTGTGATGTAAACATACATACATACATACATAACATCACGCCTCTTTCCCGTCGGGGTAGGCAGAGACCACAGTCCTCCACCTGCTACAATCTTGACATACTTCCCTTGCTTCCTGTACTTTCATCAATCCTTTCATACATGCTCGTCGGTTTAGGGTACTTTTAACCTGGCCTTTATTCAGAACATCCTGAATTTGGTTCTGATGATGTAAAGTCACAACAAATTACATAATCCAAAATTATCTTTGTAAATGCAATGAAGGCCTCGTTCTTTTAATTTGGTAGGGTTATATTGAATACTGCATAATCATCGATGCTGTGACATTGCATAGCAAAGTTGTGACATGCAGACAGATGTCAACCCATGCTAAAATAAACTTGCACCGTTGCTATTCTGAGCGAAGCAAGGAGGTCTAAAATCTTTGGCCATGCATGAAGTGATCATAAGAAATGATAAAGGCGTGCTTTTGACGAGCGGTTTACGTAAACAGCATGCCTTAATAAAAAGGTAATAGTAATGGGCTTGTAGCATATAAAAAAAGTTACAACAGTTAAGTTGACAATTAATGGTTTCAAAGTAGAAACAATTATGTGCTTCGGAAGGCACGATAAGTTAAGTTTGAAAACCGCCCTGACAGGAATGTGTTCATGTGTTTAATGTCAAAATAACGTTGTATAAACTCCTAACCGTGTAGATATTTAGGAACTAGAAAGTTTGACAGTTTGTAACTCGGTAGTGTCTTAATTACGAAACCAGTCGGAGATAAATTTATGGTAACAACTTGGTTGCACGTTGTATAGTACAAAAGACAAATGGCTTAAGTAAAGCGCAGCTGTGTTCATAATGAAACGTTTATACGTACCGAATAAAAAATAGTTTGTCAATTATTATTTTGTATGTAGGCTAGAGTTTCCACTGCTTGGCAAATGTCTTTCGTCTTTATTTGTCAAATACATAGTTAGTCAAAAAAGTGAAGACAGCCATAAAATAAAAAACTAATCATTCGTTAAGTCACGTGTTGTCAGATTTTATGAAAAATTTACTTTAAGTAGATTAAAAATTTACATCTCTTAGTGCGGCAGTAAAAGGCTTGAAGAAAGTTATTATAATATCAGTAACATTCAAATATCGCCGGGTGAGCAAGCTCTGCTACTTTCCAACAGATGGCGCTGTAGGGTTTCAGAAACGCGCTATATTTTCAAGAAATGGTCAAAAACACGAAGTACTAAACTAATTTTCCCAGACATGAATTATTTGGGAAAGTTGTTCAGTTTCATTGACTTGGCACGCCCTTTCAGTTTTCGGCACACCGTCGCTTATGTCACCGTAAGTTGATAAATTTCCTAGTAAGTCGGTCATATACAAGAACTAATAAACTCGTAGGAAATTCGTAGATCCATAAGTCCGTTAAGTAAGGCAAACACAATCACACCTAGCTGAATTCAAAGACTAATTCGGCATACATTGCTGGAAGGCTTGGTTATGTTAATTGCAATATCCTTACTTCAACGAGCAATGTATGCCGAATTAGTCTGTGAATTCAGCTAGGTGTGACTCCTTCAACCGATCCGAGGTAGTGTTATGAGAAGCGAGCGTGCTAGGGCAGCAGCAGGCGAGTGCCACAAGCGAATTCGGTGCAGTGTATTTTGAAAATAGATCAACTTACTATCATTATCAGCTTACGATTCCGCGTCATTTTTTGGTGATATATCTAATATTGCTCGTTTTATTGTATAGGATAATGTAGGCATCCTTTACGAAAATCCATCGGCAGATTAATCCGTATTTATGAGCATTTCGGCTAAAGCCACGATCACACCTAGCTGAATTCAAAGACTAATTCGGCATACATTGCTCGTTGAAGTAAGGATATTGCAATTAACATAACCAAGCCTTTTGTACTAACCTACATTCTTGTGTTTAAACGAACGATGTGTCTACCTGCTTTTGTTATTTTTTCTCATGTTAGTGTCATATTGTCTTTAATGAGAATAAAGATTCTTTAAACCTAAGCCTCCCAGCAATGTATGCCGAATTAGTCTTTGAATTCAGCTAGGTGTGATCGTGGCTTTACTTTACTACGAGCACATAACGTTTATACATTTTTATTTTTATAGAACATTTTTGCATTGCCATTTATCAATTTCTCTACCCCTATTCTAATGACCAGCCAGCAATTGCTTAGTGAATTTAAAACCGATATCGACCGGTGGTCCTCAGCTCCCCTCAGTGGGGCGCGATAACCCCATTACTGAGGGTGTGACAGACAAACACACATGATAGTACTATATTTATAATGGTCGAGACGGATTTTATGTCAATACCATGCTTCTAGTTCTTCTGCTCCCGTATTTTGTTGAATACACGACTGTTAATTGTACTGGCTCAAGATCAGTCTCTTTCTTTTCTCAGCAGCACCAGCATGAAAAATATCCAAAACCAAAATGTCATTTTTGACTTGATTTTTTAGAACAAACGTCAATTTTGTTGCTCGAAAAGAAATAAAGTGTTCATCAAGGCCTAGGGTATCATGCTAGCGCTGCAGCAGCGATATAGCTATTTACAATGCATTATTGTTTCGCTATGAACACTCTCTCACAACCATGGGTTGGCTGGAAGTAATAATCTCTTGTAGAGATAGACTCGCCTTTGTAAATGTTCTTTTGTTTGTTTTCTTTCTGTTTGTTAAATGTGCAATAAAGAATAATAAAATACTGAATTACTTTCAGTGAATAAAAGTTTCAGGAAATGAAACGAAAATCTGCTTTTGCATACAAAATTTCAAACTTTATTGGACACTGTACCGAGAGGCCTATATTTATTCATTTCCTGAAAATTTTCGAGTAAACGTGCCTTTCGAAGCACCGAATCATCTAACTTTTCGGGCTATCAGTGATTCATCTTGCAATGTCCTAATAACCAAGTTTGGTTAAGGAGGTCGCACCAAAGGATTCTTCTTACAGTGTTGGGGACACCCCACCGGCAATCGGACCCAGAACCTGCGGATCGAGAGCCGAACCAACGCAACGCATGAAACCCCGCGAGAGGGTCGTATCACAATAAAAACTACAAAACCGCGATTCACGTATCACAATTGCGCTGAACTTGAAATTCGAACACGGAATGACGTCACTGAAAACCGTTGGTTACTGACAGAGACATGTAGGTCACTTGTTTATGTGTAATAATGAGTCTGTCTGAAAACGGACATACGTGGAATAATTACCGCGAACGGTTGTATTGAAGGAGACAAGAGAATTTCGGAACCCAGTTCTGATGACGTGTGACACAGATCAACAATAGTAATTTTTTTTTAGCTGTTTTGTATAAGCATAGAGTGGTTTTAATGACTTAACAAGGTAATGTTTTTTCTAGGAAAGTCTTTTGCAAAAGTGACGTGACTTGTGATTTTAAAACCTACTACATCTTATGATTGAATTGAATACCCCGCAGGATCCATGGCTTAACGTGCCTTCTGAAGCACGGAAAGGCTCAGTATTAGTCTGATTTCACATAATATCATTATAATCATCATAACATCTCATGAAACGTCCACTACAGGACAGGGAGCTCCCTCCAGAATTCTAGCTTTTGCTGGAAATATGTGGAGGGGAAGTACCATAGTCACCTCGCTTGTTAGCGTTACGGCTGGCACCATGGACCGCGATTGTAGGTGACCGCAGTAAGATTTAAGATACAAAGGAGGATGCTGCTGCCCATCCTCCAGTTAACCCTTAGTCGCCTCTTACGACACCCACAGGTATGTATGGGTTGGTACTATTCTTTGCCGGCACCACACGGGACATGATATACATACATACATAAAATCAAGCCTCTTTCCATTAGGGGTAGGCAGAGACCATACAGCCCTCCACGGCTCCACGCACCTGCTACGATTTTCATCAACCCTTTCATACACGCTCGTCGGTTTAGGGTACTCTCAACCTGGCCTTTATTTAGAACGTCCTGAATTTGGTCTTATGGAACGTTCGCCGAGGCCTTCCCCTTCCAAAGTTTCCATTCAAACTCGCCTGGTGGATCTCATTGGTCAATCTTCGTTCATTCGTCCTCTCCACATGACCAAACCATCTCAGCATTCGTTTCTTAATTTTAGTTACTACATCATCTTTCACGCTAAAACGCTCTCTTATCACATTATTTCTAATCCTGTCCCTAAATTTCACACCAATCATACTCCTCAATGCTCTCATTTCGTATCATTTCAAATAATTAATATTAGTTGTATGCATTTCTCACCCCACTTGAACTAAAAATTATCTATCATAAGATTCATAAGACAGATACCATATTACGCTTGCGCTAGAATATATTATCATACATAGAGGGCATTACGTAAGAGCCGGCGATATCGCTCAATGTCCCTGCGTCACTGGACTCTGTGCTTCAGAAAGCACGTTAAGGTTTTGGTCTCGGATAGTATCTCAAATAGTGGACGCTAAGCTACGTAAGAGGCTATTAGAAGGCTTGAAAACGTTGGAATTAAAAAGTTGGCTTTATAATTGACAGGCCCGTTGGCGTGGTTAGTTGGTAGTGAGCTTTTCTTAGGCCGCGGGTTCGATCCCCACCCAGGGCAAACATTTGTGTGATGAACACAAGACCGTGTTTGTTCTGTGTCTGGGTGTTATTTATCTATTTATGTATGTATATCAGTGTCTGATACCCATAGTACACCTAGTTTGGGATCAGATGATTTTGTGTGAAATGTCCCCAATATATATATATTTTTTTTTTCATTAAATTTCACACACATTTCATACAAAAAGCGCTGTATAATAAACTACAAGATCTGAACGTCGCTATACCTAACGAAAACCATTGCACTTAGCTTTCTTCTTTCATATAAGAGCATTTAGCCGCCTTTTTCATGATATAAGGACAGTGCGCGACACGACAGATAGCAGGGAG
Organism: Athrips mouffetella; assembly: GCA_947532105.1. Lineage (NCBI taxonomy): Eukaryota > Metazoa > Arthropoda > Insecta > Lepidoptera > Gelechiidae > Athrips > Athrips mouffetella. Next base: position 12,984,514 of record OX383981.1, on the reverse strand, counting down.
AGATCGCATATAGATGCATTACGTAAGAGCCGACGGTATCGGTCAATGACCCCGCGCTATGTAGGCCACGGTTCACTAAACTCTGTTCAACTCAGACTAATTTGTCACCAACTACATACATCAATTAGAATGTTTAAGTGTTCAGATAGGTTTTATGTATTTGTAGATAGATAGATACTTATGATTTATCTACTTGTTGCTGTCTTACTTTGGTCTGTAATCATGATGGTGATATTTTAAAAGTTGTAACATCGATAAGTGACCTCAAAGACCTTAATTGATTATACTTTGCCATGGCGTCAGAGCTAACAAGACGCTGGAGGCCTCTAATTTCGTAGATAGTAGCTGAAACTCCCGAAGCTCGGAATGATCATATTTTTTTCAGGTGGTTCATCCTGCAAAGTCGTAGCCAAACTGGGGAAGTATAACAAAGTGATTTTTATTTTTCAGTGTCCCCACCAGGATTCAAACTTAGAACATCCAGATCGAGAGCCGACCGCTTCAACTAGGTAGTACACCACGGAGATAGCTGCCTCACAATCGTCTTTTGACGGGAAATTCAATGAACATCTCCCTAGAGTAACACGAGCTTTGTTAGACATCCCAGCGGGCATTCCAGAAAAATTGTGTAACGAGTGTAACGCATAAAATGCGCTTTTGGAAGCTTTATATTGTGAAATTTTAAAAGTTACATACAAACATAGACCACGAAGAACAACTTTCTCTAAGGTACATAGTTCAAATACGAAAAAAAATATAAACCAATCCCATACAAAATGCATAAGCAGTTTCTTTGAGAAGTTGAAATTTTGTTTTCTTAGGTATTTCGACCTATGTTCCTTGGGAAAAATTTATCAGTTTGACGGTGTGAGTAACACGCTGTAATAGTGCTTATTTTTTTTACACTAGTGTGGTGCCAGCAAAGAATAGTACCTACCCATCTCTACCCGTGGGTGTCTTAAGAGGCGACTAAGAGTTTACAAACTGGAGGATGGGCAGCAGCATCTTTCTGTGTATCGTACCATCTTACATACTGCGGTCACCAAACACAACGGTCGCCAGCCGCAATAGACTTTAAGGGCACTGCATGTTATCCTACGTCATCTAGTACACGAAATTTGCAACTTGGTAGCGATAGTAGTGGCCTAATAGGTCCACAATACGTTGGTCTGCCAATCTGAAACCTGGCAGGTTTTGTACAGTTGGAGAGAAAAGTGGTTAAATGACAGATAACACGAATGAAATCTATTCGTAGAAAACAACAGGTCTGCCTTGTATCCTCTTGGCAGTTTCGCCAGTCCGACCAAATTTGTGGTCCAATCACATCCGACCACATTTGTGGTCCGACTAGCGAAACTGCCAAGAGGATGAAAGGCAGACCTGTTGTTTTTAGGGTTCCGTACCTCAAAAGAAAAAAACGGAACCCTTATAGGATCACTTTGTTGTCCGTCTGTCTGTCTGTCTGTCTGTCAAGACCCTTTATCTCATGAACGGGTAAAGGTATCAGGCTGAAATTAATACCATATATTAGGATCCTCGAACCACACAAGATCTGAAAATTTAAATTTTTTACGACGCAATCAAAAGATATGGCATTTTATGTCCTCATCTCCATACATTTATTCAAAAATGCAAAACCTACAGGGTACTTCCCGTTGACCTAAAATTATGAAATTTGGCAAGAAGCTAGGTCTCACAGTACAAATAAAGGGAAAAGTCTGAAATCATTAAATATTACAACTTTTCTCACAACTAATGGTAACCAATTGTGGTGAGCTCCCGTTTCAAGAACATTCATATAAGAGAGGGGTCAAGTTGGATGGTCGCTGAGGCGATTTTTGTTTTAGTTCTATTTAAAAACGGGAACACTTACAAACTTGAAAATTGGTATATTTATAGTGCATAAGCTATAAAATAACAACAAATAATAAAGTTTGGTCAAGCGCGTGTCGGACTCAAGAAATCTAGCACATTAACTTACTGAAATTTCAACTAATACAATTATGTTTATGTGGTGGTACGGAACCCTCAGTGCGCGAGTCCGACTCGCACTTGGCCGGTTTTTTTTTATTTGTATAGATACTTTCTATTTCTACGGATAGATTTCATTCGTGTAATCTGTCATTTAACCACTTTTCTCTCCAACTGTACAAAACCTGCCAGGTTTCGGATAGGCAGACCAACGTTTTGTGGACCTATTAGGCCACTACTATCGCTACAAAGTTGCAAATTTCGTGTACTAGATAACGTAGGATAACATGCAGTGCCCTTACGGTCTACAATGCTTACAAGCTTGTTTACTATGGTTAATCTCCTTCTAATTAGCACACGTTAATGCCGGAGTTCTGGAGGGAGCTCCCTGTCCTGCAGTGGACGTTTCATGGGATGTAATGAAGCGAAAACTTTAAGCAAGAGTAGCTCAGCGGCTATACTGGGTTCAGACGAACCAATTCTAAACGGCCCGAGGCCGATAATACGGATAAGTCAAGATTGACACTTGCAGCGCGGCTCTAGCCCCAAATATGATCTAAATAAGAACAGTACAAAGCCCAACATGTCAAGCTTGATGTGTTCATGACTGTACATCATGAATCTATTTTTAACCCTTTGGTCTACTCGGTCATCCATCAGCGGCGCTTTTGACCAACTTCCGTTAGTTGCCAGTTCGATTTGGGCTATTTTAGGATATACTCTACAAACTGTCGATGTTAGCCCTTCTTTTACTTATTGAAAGATGTTTTTTTTAAATTTTATCTATATATAATTAGAGATAATTCTACAAAAAGTAGAAAATCGTAAAATTCACAAGGCGGTTAAGGCGTCCTCGGTACCTAAATTACGGAGAAGATTGATACCTGCCTGTGGTGGTGGCTTTTACGATTTTCTACTTTCTAGGATATTGAAAGATCTTTGTAATCCTAATTTCTTACGACTTAAGCTCTGGCAGATACTTAGTAGAAAAGCTGCTTGTAGTGAACAGTAGGTTTACCTGGAACAAATAGAAATATGTGTATAAGTATTTTAAATCGTAGGTAAGTAATAATAATAGGTAATAATTCTTATTATCAAATTTATTTTAACTCTTACTATCTTGATTTATTTTCAGACATATCAAACTCGCGGGCCGCATATTTTTCCAAGCCCAATGCAATTTGCGGCCCGCAAGCCTGCCGAGGTCAGGATTGACATGATGCAGTTACTTTATTTTTTGATAATAAATTACTCCCAAAAATCTGTTTTATTTTTCGTGGCCTTTTCGGCCCGCTTATTTGGTGATTTTTATGCATTTGGTCCACGAATGGTCATTTGGTCCTCCGGTGCGATCGGTCCATTTTCCCGATCGGTCCTAACTATTTGATGATTAAACGAAATTACCTTAATGGAGTTCTCTCATCATTATACGAGGCGCTTTGTTTAAAGAGCTTTGTAACTCGATTATTCGACAAGAATGGCTCGCGTACTATCTATTCGCCAATAATTAAGTTACTACTAATCTCAAAGACGAAACGACGATGTACAATTAGTATGAAATGTCTGATGTACGTATTGAACGTACAACCAAGAGCAGCTAAAGCATCACCCTCGTACAAGGTCGTGACTAGCATTACCTACCGGCCAACTAAAAGGCAAAACTGAGAGGGTAGACGTATTTGACCCTTGAATGAAAAAAAATCTAAAACAATGCTATAGTTAATTAGAAGTTTACTACCACGTACTTTCATCGCACCTATCAGCTAAATACACCAATGACCGAGGATTTCCCTTTCGAACGGTCGGACATAAAAAGCTGGGTTGCTTGAACTTGTGGCGACGACTGTAAGGACATTGTCCGGTGACATGACCTCAGTGACACTCAAGTCAAGGTAATGTAACTGTTTAATTGACGTACTCAGAGACGTCCTTTAAAGTTAATCCTTACTTTCCTTGACAAAGAAATCGAAAAGAACAGCATGATTAATGATAAAGACCTGTCTAATATATAGGGTGTTTTCAACCATCTTTTAAAATGCCTACTGGATGGCGCTGCAAATCAGGACGAGGAAAAACCATCATAGTGCCACCATGTAATCAGTATGAAAATGATTCAGTCTGTTTGATTGCTTCTTTCATATGCCTGTAACGTTTTTTTCGTGTAAAAAAAGAAATTACCAACAGTGATTAATCACTGATTAGCGTAGCACCCACCGACACTTAAAAAAACAGACGTTGACGTGACGTCTGTCAACTTATCTCACTATTATTATAAATGCGAAAGTATGGATGCTTGTTTGTTTGTTTGTTCCACCATCACCTTTAAACGGCTGAACCGATTTCGATGAAATTTGGGATGTAGCTATATCCGAACAGTTTATTTTTAAGTATTTCGTAACAACGACAACGATTTTATATAATTATTAATTACTTATATAGCTTTTAGTTTAAAGTTATAAAACAAGCCAATCTCAACTAGGTAATCACTTCTTAAATAAGTATTACATCATGCTCCTTGCGAAATTACAAACTAGGCAATTACACTAACAATTATTATTAAGTTAACTTCCTAACAATTCGGACCACTTAAACAGACAAAAAAACAAGATAGGGTCGGTATTTTTAGGGTTCCGTATTTGTAATTGCTTGGACTTTAGATGATTTGCAGTATCTCAATTCAGAAGTAAAGTTTTTGAAATCCTTAAGTACAAGAAAAAAAAAATGTTTTTACTATGACGACACATGTTTTTATTTATTAACTGTTTCGTGGTGCATGTCGTATAATTCGCCGTTTGCAAACGGCGGGGAAATTGTAAAATAGCGTCAAGCGGCTAGTGCTAAAAACGAATTACGCGCAGCTATGTAAAATAGCCCGTGTGGTGCCGGCAAAGAATAGTACCAACCCATACATACTCGTGGGTGTCGTAAGAGGCGACTAAGGGTTAACTGGAGGATGGGCAGCAGCATCTTTTTTTGTATCTTACATCTTACTTACTGCGGTCACCTACAACCGCGGTCTATGGTGCCAGCCGTAACGCTAACAAGCGAGGTGACTATGGTACTTCCCCTCCACATTTTTCCAGCAAAAGCTATAATTCTGGAGGGAGCTCCTTGTCCTGTAGTGGACGTTTCATGGGATGTTATGATGATGTAAAATAGCAAATTTGTAAATTTCTCGGCATTTTAAACAATGCCTAGGCAATATGTAAAGCAACGAAGTATATAATTTGCCTGCGACACATGCAACTGCATCGAAATACAACTATTAAGTATTATAAATTCAAGCCACGTTTGTTTGAAAAGTATTCTAATAACATTTCTTCGGATTGAATTAACTACGGAACCATTGATGAGAAAATTGATTCGAACTTGACAGCTTTGTATTGTAGTAAAAAAGGTTATTTTCAATTAAAAACGGGCGAGTCGATTTTATGAGTGTTGATTGGTTGCGCGAGAGTTCGCAACTAGTTTACATCCGCAACTAGCGAGAGGTCATCGATCGTCTAGACGAGCAAATGGCTAGCAAGGATTTGAACCCAGACTTTGAAACTGTATTTTAGAATTACTTTGTGTTGGATAACTGGCAATCAGTATATTTCAGGCATTCTATACAATGCCTAGGCAATATACAAAATGCCTGGTACGATATTACTAAATAAATATTATCGTCCATTTCATACATTGCCTAGACGAAGTATGATATATGATTGAAGTATGATATACTTTGTGTTGTTATTACTTGATGGAACTCTAATGTATTTAATGTAATTAAACACTATTTTCACACAAATATATATATACAATAATAGTGGAACTAGTGTGAAAATGGTGTTTAATTACATAAATTATGTATGTAACCCTTATGTATTAAACCTGAATCTGTTTCATTTGTACCTAAGGCACTCAAACAGTCAACAGCAATTCAAGCTTGACACTCACACGAAACAAAAACGGTGCAAAGTCCAATGTGTCAAGCATGAGATGCTCTTGACTATACACACGAGCGCACGTCGGTGGAAACACTTTGACCTTCGAGCGTTTGTGGCGTAGCGCTGTTTCATCTAATACTGGTTTTGTTTCTAAGTGCTTGCTACCGTGCGTACCAATGTCACGCACGCCTTGTTATTTTCGTAAAATTAAATCGTAATAATATTGTTATAAAGTTGGCGTGACGAACTTACAAACGTTACATGATAAATCGCAAGTTTTGGTATAGTCGGCTGCACATAAGTGGTAACAAATTTTACCTTAAGCGATTCTCTGGCTTTGGAACTTGGTATCGTAGCGGTAATACATGAAATGGTAGCGGTGGTTCAGCTTATACCGGTATAATTACCACTTATATGCTGCCGTGCGTACAGTAGAGTTTTTACAGTCAAACGCACGTCAGTGGTAACATTTGTAACTCTATTACCATGCCATAAAGTGCAAAGTGTTTCTGCTGCCGCGCTGTTGGCTGTACATACAGTTTTGAATACAAACGCCCTATTTACTTGAATGTACAAAACCTGGACGCATAGAGGGAGATAATGTTGCCATTGTCTCACAGTAGGACAGTTACAAATGAATAATACACACTTTACGGATGTAACAGTATACGCCATAAAAGGATCTGACCTGCAATCATAAAGTCATCGAATACGTCACGAAAAACAAAACCATCTTGTACCAAATACCTCGATACTAATTGCACGGTCACTGCCTCACTGGCCCGAATTGAGAGTGAGCCAGTTTTAACTGACAAAGATTGACAAAGGCTTGCGTGCGACTATCATTTTGACACATTTTGTCGACAATCTTCTCAACAATGCCGACGGACATTGAACTGGGCTTATAACATAAGGACGAAGCTTTGTTGACCTTCTGGTGTCATTTTTGTCATCATGACGCAGTTGAGAATTAAGTAGCTATTTTATCGAAGGTTTTACAAACTATTTGCAATTACGCTATTTGTTTATGCAAATTTCATTCCAGGAAACAAAGTTGCTTCTAACGTGTTTTTCTGTACGTAAAAGGCTTTTTTATTAGCACCTATTAGAACAGTAACGAATGAAGTGTATGGAGCAGTCACGAGCGCGATACCTTGTTAATTTCAAATTATGCAGTTTCCATTAACTTTTTATGTTGTTCAATTAAAATACCAGTTGTTTAAAGACGACCCACTTACCTAATTCCGCGTCATACTGGCTTCAGGTAAAAACAAATTATTGAGCCGAACAATGAGAAGAATAAAAATATTTTTGCTCGCTCCATTAGTCACTCTTTTTAACCTTTTTTCGTTCATACGTGTTACCATACAAAAAACATGCTCCGTTATTTCATTGTTTTGCTTTTTTTCGCGCCAAATTCGGCGTCGTGTGGGCACTGTTGCGATTTTAATGACGATTTGATTGAAGCCTTTCAATGGGAACATCCAAAAACATGTGGGCGTGAGGTTAACGATTGTAGGACATGAATTTGTGCATTGAACAGTTTCGCTGGCACACATTATTTTGGACAAAGAGTTTTGAGGTTAGGCAATTTGGCAATGTTTTGATTAAGGAGTGCAAAACTAGAAACTAAAATACTGCGGTAAAATACGCGGTGGTTGGTGACCGCAGTATGTACCATCTTACATACTGCGGTCACCAACCACCGCGGTCCACGGAGCCAGCCACAACGCTAACGAGCGTCGTGTCGTGACTATGGTACTTCCCCTACAAATTTTACCATGCGTTGTTGCTAGAATTCTGGAGGGAGCTCCCTGTCCTGCAGAAGACGTTTCATGGGATGATGATATTGATGACTACTCGTATAACGCTAGAAATTTCAGAGTCACCCCATTAAAGGATCATTGCATTTATGTACACCCTGTACACAAGGTTATTTTTTTGGCTCTGAAATGCGTAGCCCACCTTAATAGTGAGGTGGTAACAAAAAAATTGTTCTAGCAACAAAGCACAAAAAGAACTTTCTATATAAAGTAACGTAATTGTCTAACACATTTTGTAAAATATTGTGCGTTGCAGCAAAAGTCGTAGAATAAAAGTTGTTGCTTTTGACCTCATTAATAAGGATGCATACGCATATAAAAAATAACCTTACTAAACAAAGTACATTGACAAATTTTGTGATAAATCCATTTCATACACATAATTTACCCGCTTATGAACACTCTCTTTCACTTCCATGGGTTGGCTGGAAGAAATCTCTTGTAGAGATAAGCCCGCCTTTGTAAATGTCCTGTTGTGTGTAAATTTCTTTTTGTTAATTGTGCAATAAAGAATATATATATAAAACAGATGCCGTACTCCGAAGTGAAACTACGATAATATCGCGCCGATAATTGGTCTATGGTTCGGCCTTTGACAAAGTACATTGACACATTTTGTGATAAATCCATTTCGTACACGTAAAACAACTTTGTTCATTGATATTTGCTTCCACATAGAAATCCGCGGATTAACATAGATAAGTGGAGTAAGTCGATTTACTCCAGTAAGAGGTCACACAAGACGATTACATAAGGATAACAAATATTGGTGGATTGAGCGCGAAATTGTGTGCTTTATCCTCTTAGGCGTCGTAAAAGGCGAAGATGGAATTTGGAGGTCGAGTCAGGCAGAAGCGTTCTGTTGCATGTCGTACCAACAGCGTTCCATGGCTGGCACCAGCCCTAACGCTAACAAGCATGGTGACTATGGTACTTTCCCTCTAAAATGCACCACGAATTTTTTCTGTAAGATGCTGCTGTCCAGCAGTGGACTTTTTTAATGGGATGTGATGATGAGCAAAAATATTTAAATTAGGGTTCTGCACTCAAGGAGTGCAAAGTTTACCTTTTTGAAAACCCTGGCTCTTCTTTAGTATTCTTGCCCTTAAAATTTTCAAGAAATATGATATGTGTTAGATTACCTATAATAAAATATATAAAAAGTAAGTCCCCATATAAGAAACTTGTTTCTTAAACTTAAGCTCTATCATCGAAACAACTGTACATAAAAAAGCGTGAAACTTTGTATGACTGTAGTAGACTAAGGCGCAGTAGTTTTGAACCTATTACAAAAATTACGTATCAACAATTTAATGAGAGTAATTGGTACGAGTGGCACTAGACCGAGGTCATTGGAAGAACCTGGAGGAGGCCTTTGCCAGAAGGCACTCAGAAATTAGAGATCTATTATAAACTGTACTACAGTAGTAAACGAAAGAAAAAAAAAAAGAAAACCTATTTTCCGTTAGAAGGCTTTATTATTATTAATTGGTAGTACGGAACTATTTGGTGCGCGAGTCCTACTTGCACTTGGCCGGTGATTTCTGTTCTGTTTTTCTAAAAGTTGAAAATTATAAAAACAAAAAAGAAAATTCGTCATTATCACGTTATGAAAATATCTATCTGGTTTATATTAGGTATGCCTTGCAAAATTTACTTTAAGAGAGTAAATCATTAGTGGTTAGAAGCATTAATGACGCATTCATTGAATTATCTTGGTTATTAGAACCGCTTCCGTAACTTCCGGGTGACTCTTTTGAATGAAAGATAAGGTTTTTTGCATATCCGGATAGGAAAGATAAGTAATATTGTTGATAATTCTATTCACAGAATGGTCTTGTTATTGAATAGCTGCGGTATTTATCATCTTTCCTGAGATAGCGAGATATACTTCTACGAATGTCAAATAAATGTGTGTGTGTGTGAACGCCTGGACTATTATCAAAAGAAACTTAACTGCAAGGTAAGGAAAGTTTAATCCTATATGAGCAATATTTGTATTGGGTTATATTTCTCGAAAACATCTCTAACGATTTCGACGAATTTTACAATACAGGAGTTTTCGGGAGCGAAAAATCGATCTAGCTAGGTCTCATGTCTGGGAAAATTCGTTTACACCGTGATTTTAAGGATTTTTCTAAAATACCGCGTTTTAGACAAAAACCTACATCGCTATCTATTGGCGGGTAGCATAGCTTGCTCACCCGATGATATTTTAATGTTGAGGCGGCTAATATAGAGCGAAGCTTTGTCGCCCAGGTAGGAGTAATTATACCAGCAGATTCTTCTGAAATATTATTTACTTTAATTTTAATAACAATGGGCTTGCACTTTGCTTCAATTTATATTTATATTTATTTCAATGTAGCCCTGAGACCTGAACTCATTCAGGAGAACCCAATTCACTGGTGACTTTTATAGATTCGTGATAGTGTTAACAGTACATCCTGATAATGAGCGTCTATCATACTTAAACAAGCCGAATTTATAGGTGGTGTGTCAGTGGAAAAGCCTCAAGCGATTAAGGTATGTAATTTGCTGATAGCACCTGATAGTCGAAACAGTAAATTGATGTAAAAATCCAGACATTGAACGTTCATAAAATCAAAATGACTTCGTCAGAAGAAGAGCCCCAAGCAATCTAGATAAGTAATTTGCTGATAGTCGAACAGCAAAATAATGGGACACGGACTTGAGTACCACACTCGACAACACTTGTTTTTCAAAAGACGATAGAACGATCTATGATAGTCGTTTAGACAATTATCGATTTTTTTGCGCGCAGCATACAAAAGGCAACTAGTTTTAAGATGTTTCTCAAACTTCGAGGAACAAATAATTCCAGTCACGTGTGATTGGCTGTACAAACAATTTCAGATAAGTTACAGTGCAACATTGACCCAATTAACGCCTTAAGGCTACATTAAAACGACGGAAATCACTGTACTTACATATATGTACTTAAGTGGGCAGAAACTTAAGTCAACGTAATTAAGTGAAACAAGTTATTTACTTCTACGATTTCCCATGAAGTGGCAGACAAGGTCTTGGGCAGGGTCTTTTATGGATAACACCTTAATTTTTTTTAAGTTAACATATTTATTTACGATTTAAGAGTGTAATATAAAAAACCGGCCAAGTGCGAGTCGGACATGCGCACCGAGGGTTCCGTACCTCTAAGATAAAAATGCCGTCTTAGTTATGGACGCGCAGTCCCGCACAAGTGTATTAAATGAGTCCAACACGCACTTGACCAGTTTTATTATTTGTTGTTATTCTACAGCTTACGGACTACAAACATTGGGATTTTAACGCTTGCAAGTGTTCCCGTTTTAACGATAGAGCGAATACAAAAATCGAGCAAAAATCACCTAAAAAGATGTTTTTAGTAATGAAGGCCCCCTAATTTCTTTTTATTATAGCGGCAACAGAAATACATATTGTGTCAAAATTTCAATTGACTACCTATTACAGCTCATGAAGACAGATAGACATTGGAGGCATATTAATAAGGTCCCGTTTTTCACCGGTACCGGTACGGAACCCTAAAAACGAAGTTTCTTGAAAAAAAAAAGATTTTAAAAATTTCTTTTTAGAGTATGATAACAAACACCTAGTTGCACAAAGTTTCTTTTAAGTTAAAGCTCCTTTTAATGTAGTATTGCTGACACGTTTTTGTAAAAAAAAAAAAAAAGACAGTTAGTGCCACCAAAATATTCGAAGGAGTTTTAATTTTAAAGACGCTTTCTTCTTTTCAGCATTTGGTGAAAATGCTTTTCAGCATTTGGTGAAAATGTAACAAGTTGTACAGTTTAAGTTGCATATTTGCATATTTTTGGCGTAAAAGTAGTGTGTTTGTGCTGCTGCTGTTTTGATTCGAAGTGAAATTACTGAGACATACCATCTTAGTTCCCAGGGAGGGCAAGGCGCTTAACACACAGTACCTAAGCGACTGAGCTTCGCTCTATAATAGCCGCCTCAATATTAAAATATCATTGGGTGAGCAAGCTATGCTACTCAACAGATGGCGCTGTAGGTTTCTCTCCGGTACTGACGGAGAAGACGCAGGTTCGAATCCTGCCTGTGGTTGTGAAATTTTGCGATTTACTACTTTTTTGTAGATTTATCCGAACGCAGGAAGTGTCCAAATAAAATAATTTTCAAAAGGAATTTTCCCAGACATGAGACCTAGCGAGATCGATTTTTCGCCCCCGAAATCCCTCGTATGGTAAATTTCATCGAAGTTTTTACGTTAGAGCCGTTTTTGGGAAACCGATTACAAATATACATACAAATATTGCTCGTTTAATAGTGGATAAAATGACAGTGGGTGCTATGGACGGTGGTGACCGCTTACAATCAGGTGGCCCATCTGCTAACTTTTTACATAAGTAACTCTGTTTGCTCCGAAAACAGAGGCCAAACTAATTTTTCGGATATCTGCCCCGGCCGAGCTTTAAACTCGGACCCATCGGTACAGCATACAGCTGCGTTACCAAAGGAACAAATTAACTGTCATGCATACGTAATTAACTTAAGTACTCATACTTATATAAACGTAAACATATGTAAAACAACTTCTTTATGTCAATGTTTTCCCATGAAGTGGCAGTCAAGGTCTCAGATACGGCCTTTTATGGAAAGTCCAATGCGAAGTTCAGTGTCGACGTTTCACAATCTATGCCGGAATTCACTTAACAGTTTTACTTCCTATTGAATAATTAAATTAGTCAGGTTTTGAATACGAATATTAATATACAGGGTGTAAAAAACCGGCCAAGTGCGAGTCGGACTCGAGCACCGAGGATTCCGTACCACTAAGGTAAAAGTAACGTTTTAGTTATGGACGCCCAGTCACGTAGAAGTGTATTAAATGCTCGCGCGTCCGACACGCATTTGATCAGTTTTAGCCGAGGATTATTTAGATTTGAGTCAAAATTACAACTACGGGAAGTGATAGGTTGATACTATATGAGCCGGAACTACACAGCCAATGTTAAATTTTTAACACATACAAAACAAAGACAAGCATGCAATATAGTCCGTTCCACGAGTCAATGCCAAAGCTTACCAACACATTTTGCAGCTATATCAAGGCTATTGTGCTCCATGATCAGCTAAAGCTGTCAGAAAAAACAAGTTTGTAAGACAATGTTATTTTTTCCGTCAAATACACTCTGGTTCGTCTGGTTCGTCGTACTTTGTCTGGTTCTGCGGCTGCAAAATGTGTTGGTAAGCTTTTGCATTGACTCGTGGAACGGATTATACATAAAACATAACATCATTAATCATAAACTGAAGCAGAAAAACATACCCAAACTGAACTTGAACCTTCACGAATGACTCAACGAACAATCGCACAGGTGCTTCCTACTAGCAGCATGTGAACGAACACGTGTTTAGATAACGAATTGTGTACAGTCGAGATCGCATTAAAGCCCACGTCACACAGAGCGGTACAAGCGGTAAAGCGGTCCGGGGGCGGACCTGCGGGAAGCGAAAGCGTTCCGGGACCGGTCACACAGAGGTACCGCGCGGAAACCGCGGCGGGACAGCGGGGCGGTAGTGGTCGGTGTGACATTATTTATCTGTGATTATTCAAAAGACGTAAATCATTTGCTCTAAACAAAAAACCAAACTGATAACCTAACAAAAAGTCTGCGCAAAGCCGCAAAATTCTTGTAAAAAAAAATACAACGTCAAAGTCCGCGCCCGGACCGCACCGCACCGCACCGCGCCGCGCCGCGCCGCTGCCGCTCTGTGTGACGGGTTGCATTGAACGCAATGGAATACAGAATAGAATAGAATAGAAACATTTATTCGCTTAAAACATGGTAGTAGGATGTTACAATAGATTTTACAGAACAGTCATGTTTTGCCCACAAAAGGCATGCAAATATTTTTAGATGATGTTACAAAATTATGTCAATAAATTTCATTAATAATTAATAACATTAAAATCATTACATTCAAATTACATCAAAATTACAATAAAAATAATAAATAATTCAATTTTGGTCAGAAAGAAATTCCTTAACACTATAATAGTTTTTGTCACTTAGCCATTTATATAATTTTGTCTTGAATTGCTTTAGCGCAATTCACACAGAGGTACCGCGCACCGCCGAAAGTTCGGCCCCGCGCCGCGCCCGGTCCGCGGGGTTGTATTAGCGGCCCGGCCGCCCCCGCGCCGCACCGCGCCGCGCCGCGACCGCTTTCAATGTGACATTGAACTCATACTTTACAAAAAATACCGGCCCCGGAACGCTTCCGCTACCGCCTCAGTGTGACTTGGGCTTAAGTACTGCCTTTTGCAGTCAATGACACACTTGCTGTAGTAGCCTTAGCGTGCGTTTCCACTAGAGCTGTGCGAGCTGCCAAAAATCAGAGGCGCCAAAATTTCGCCCAGTATACAGAGACAAGATTAACATCCGGGATAAATTGGGTACCAGCAAATCATTCAGGTATAGCCACTTGTTGCATTGCCCGAAAGAGAAGACTGCGCTCGCTCATCTAAGTCTCGGTACAGACGATTAATTTACGTGTAAAATTTGACGAGTTCCCGACTGTACATACATGACCTATCTGCGTTTTGTTATCGGTTGGCACATACGTAAATGGAGGTACGAGATGTGGCGGACGACTTTGGGTGGTTTGATCAAAAGAATTTGGAACGTAGAATCACGATTGCCGTATTGGGTTGGGTTGAGAATTGAGGAGCGTTTCCGTACTTCCACGGGCATGTTTGTTTGTCGGACAAACTATCTGAGATAGTCGTTAATTTTACAGTTTTTAAGTCATGAGTTTTTCAGGTCTTCGCACTGGACAGGATTTTCTAGACAACTTATTTTGTCAATTAGTTTTAAGTGCGAGGTTACCTACTTGCCGGGAGAGCCATTCTGCTAGTTAAGAGGTGCGCTCAGCTAGGAAAATTAAGAAATTTTTATAGGTTGGAATTTTCCAGCTCACAGCTTAGCACAGGTGGAAGGCCACCCTTAAGCCGCCATCACACCTTCCTTAATTCAGAAACGAATTCGGCATACATTGCTGGTTGAATTAAACATATTGGAATTAACAGTACTAAGCCACCCAGTAATGTATGCCGAATTGGTCTTTGAATTTGGGAAGGTGTGATTGCGGCTTTACTCAGACCAGTGGTGCCTACTGAGAGAGATATCTACGAAAACTGCTACAAGATATGCAGATAGATCTCTGCGATCTATCTGTGATTGATATATGCAAATTAGGCTGTGCCCGCTTAGTTGTAATCTGCGATCCAGGCAACAGACTTATGCACCGGAGTTTTCTTGCATTTAAGAAAAAACACCTACGTACAGTTAAAAGCACGTCAGTGGAAACATTTGCAACTCTATTACCAGGTCATAAAGTTCAAAGTGTTTCTACTGAAGAGTTGTTGTGTGTACATACCAATATTTTTACAAGCCTAAAAATGTTCCCATTATCAAAACTGGTTTGATGCAAACCGTCATAAAATTTGCATTTTTCCATTATAGGTCGTTAATATTCATCGATACTCATTTCTACATGTATTTTTAGGAAATAGTCACTTGCTCACGCTTAGTCACTAATAAAAACCATGTTCGTCATGGTCTTTCATCTCATCCTTTTGAAGATGGTAGGGCTTTTGTGCAAAGTCCGTCTGGGGAAGTACCACCCCCTTGTTTTTTTCTACCGTAAAGCAGCAGTTTCGGTTTGAAGGGCAAGGGCGCCAGTGAAATGGCACATGAGCCACACCAACTTAGTTCTCAGGATGGGCAACGCGCTTTGCTGTCTTATTAGTGTTAATTATGCTACTAATAAGACAGTGGGCGCTATGGGCGGTGGTGCGACCACTTACCATCAGGCGGCCCACAAAAAACATCATGTTCATTTTATTCCGGGTCTAAGCGCGGTACTTGTAATTAGGCAAAAAAAAATTACCTTACTATTCCCGATGTCTCAGCTGAGTTGCATCAGCCGTGGTCATGGGTAGACTGAAGAGAGGTGAACTACGCAGAACATTTAGACCCGTAATAAAATAAAGATGTATGAGAAGTGCGAGAGTTTAAGACAAACCTTTCATCACATCATTACTTAACGAGAAATCTCTATAAAACATCAATGTTTATAGCATAAAGTTATAGGTGACGGAAAAAAATCCAAACACTTTCAGCGCATCACTATACTTCTAAGTTAAACCAATATGCTAATACGGTTCTTCAGAATGTTACTGGACGGATAGGCAAGGTACTTTCTCCAGGTAAAACCATATTTTTAATACCGTGAAAAAGTAATCGACATAACACTTCAACCTATTTCCGACCTCACTACTTCATTATAAAGCTTAAAATGCCTTGTATCTCGAGGGGATGACGCAAAAAATTCATGTCCGTTTTCCGCTTCGTTGGGTACATGCGAAGTGTGTTATGCTTTAAAGTGTTCTTTAAGAGTAAAAAGAGAATATTATAATGAGGTTACATAATAAGATACATAACCAAAAAATTCTAGCTTTCTAAAGATGAGAGCTGAGGGTTAGCGTGCCTTTCAGGACACGGAAAACGCTCCAGTTATCAGATGTAGTAGCAACGTGCATTTAACTTGGTTGAGAGATACGAGTATACAGGGTATGTTTCTCTCTGTAAAAATCTCCGATGGTTGGTTTTCTTACAAAACTGAAAAACTTTTACTCTACAACTTTTCAACACCAGAAACCCAAATTTAAAGAACACAGATCAGAAATAAGTCTAGATGACTCAAGTGTACCTACTTTGCGTGCCCAAACTGTGACACGCTTCGTTTTCATACAAACGGCGGAGTTTGCGTTATCTAGACTTATTTCTGATCTGTGGTAAAGAACCTCGAAACTTGGCCAATAAATAGAGATATATAGATGACTACTTTCAATTTTCGATATATCGATTCGATACTATTCGAAACATGCAAATACAAAACATCGTCCCTTGACGATAGAGTAGGATATTGTTTGGACGCTAATCACTGTCATTTTGACAATTCAGCCAATATTCTACTCAATAGTAAGTTGAATTCGACTATATCGAAGTAGTATCTTGTCGATATATCGAAAATTATCGCCCTGGGTGTCTACTCCCAAAGTCCGATATATCGAAACGATACTACTCGAAACATGCAAATGCAAAACTTCGTCCCTTGACAATAGAGTAGAGTATTGGTTGGATGCAGTTTGAAAATTCATCCAACCAATATTCTACTCTATTGTTAAGGGACGAAGTTTTGCATTTGCATGTTTCGAGTAGTATCGTTTCGATATATCGGACTTTGGGAGTAGACACCCAGGTCTAGCACTGCCATCGAAAACGGAAGCATAAGGCAAGATACATTTGAACTACGGACTGACACATGACATGATAAACGCGTTCCAAGGCCTGGTTTTCCTGTTATTATATACTAGCTGTTGCCCGCGACTCCGTCCGCGTTGGGTTCAGAAAAAGTAGCTAATGACTTTTCCCATGGTTCAAACTATCTTCGTACCAAGTTTTTATCACAATCGGTTTATCGGATTAGTTATAAAAGCGTAACAGACAGACAGTGCAATTCTCGCCTTTATATTGTTAGGTATACAGAGTACCGATAATATGGATTTTTGTAAATTAAACACCTCTTGTTTACGTGTGGAATGTTAGGTCGCCCACTATCCTCGTAAGTGTAAAATCTAACTATGATACGGGTTTCGTTATTTCTTATACAAAACAAAGCCTAACTAAATCTGAGGCTCAGTCACTTTAGCTTCTGTGGCTACTGAAAAAAGAGCGGTACAAAGTCCAACGTGTCTGTCTACCTTTACATGCTTTTAACTCTACATGTACCTACATACAAAACTGTCGGACTTCACTTCCGTACAATCTTTGTAACTTATTTCTCCCCTTAAAAGACAATTCCTAAAAAACAATGATTCACTTCTCTCTTTATTTTTTGAAGTATTTCGTTTATAAGTACCTACTTCCTAAGTTTTCAAAACTTTAGAACTTTCATATTTTACATTTGTTGCACCGCCATGCCGAAATAGGAATTTTTTCATAATTATTTTTACAATAAAACTAAATCTAGATTTTAACAATCTTTAGCTGTACCCACGCCTTGTGCACAAACAACTGGACCGGATCAAATGGAATTTTCAACAACGCTTTTTTCCTTCCAGAATTTATAAGCTTTGTTTGATTTCAGCTAGGTTTCACAGCTTGAAACTTTGAACTCGCCTATTATCTGTTTGAATGAACCGATGGCAATAAAAAAAAGTATAAATAAAAGTAAAGTAAATATTGCACGAAAGCAACCCAAATACGTTATTGAAAACCCCGTTTAAGTCGTTCAAGTAGTTTGTGAGGTATTGGTGCGGCCGCTTAAAATTTCGCGAACCTTCTGTCTGAGTGAACCGTTTGCAATGAAATAAACCTTATCAGAAAGAAGCCCGACGCGTCATTGAAAACCTCGTTTGATTTTTAACCAGTTCAGTAGGTGAGTTCTTGGTTCTGCAGCTTGAAGCTTTGCGTATCTTCTGTCAGATTAAACCTACCTATCGTAATAAAACTAAGCTTATTTATTGCACAGGAGTAAGCCAAACGCGTTATTAAAAGCCACGTTTGAATCTGCTCAAATTTTTTTGAATTATTCGCGCCTTCGCTTGAAACTTTGCGTAACTTCTATCTGAGTGAACCGTTTTCAACTAACCTAAGCTTATATGTTGCACGGAAGTACCTAATCCAAGCACGTCATGGAAACGCCAGTTTGAGTCGGTACAGTAGTTTGTTCGCTATTGGCGCCGCCTATTGAAACTTCGGGCATTTTCTGTCTGAGTGAACCGTTTTCAATGAAAGTAAGCTAATACATTGCAAAGAATCAAGCTAAACACGTTATTGAAAACCCCGTTTAAATCCGTTTAGTAGTGTGTGAGTTATTGGTGCCGCCGCTTGAAACTTAGTGTATTTTATGTCTGAGTGAACCATTTGCAATGAAACTAAGCATACATGTTGCATGGAGTAAGCTAAATACGTTACTGAAAACCTCGTTTAAATCGGTTCAGTTGTTTGTGAGATATTGGCGCCTCCGCTGGAAATTTCGCGCACGCATGAAACTTGGCGTAGATTCTGTCTGAGTGAACCGTTTGCAATGAAACTAAACTTTTATGTTGCACAAAAGTAAGCCGAACTCGTAATTGAAAACTCAGTTTGAATCGGTTTGTGAGTTATTATCGTACAGGCAATTTGATACTTTACATTAGTGTAGCTTCTGATTGAGTGAACCGATTTGAATGAAACATAGCCTATATGTTGCTCAGAGCTAAGCTGAATCTATTTGCGAAAACCGCGAGAAAATCCGTTCAGTAGTTTCGGAGTTTATCGAAAACATACAGACAGACAGACAGACAGACAGACAAAAAGTTCAGAAAACATATTTTTGTGTTCTATTAGTCGTTTCTTATCACCCACACTAATTTTTTTATAAATTTATCAAAAGTACAGACACGCGGTTTCTACTCTTTTATTATATGTATAGATGTTATTCCTTCATATGTGCCTATTAATGATTTATCAGCCCGTGTTTGAGTCGGCACACAAATCTGTTGTCTGTGTGGTGCCCGCAAAAAAAGTACCAACCAATCTCTACCCATCGGTGTCGTAAGAGGCGACTAAGGGCATAGGAACCGCGCTACACATTGGAGCGACATGGACATGTATCGATCCTACCTGCTCTCACGCATAACTTTGACCTGCTGTCATTCTAATCACCAAGCTTCACTGTTTACTTATTTAATCAAAGAAATATGCACATACTAAAATTGTTTACACTTTAACACGGAATCCCAAATTTCAATAAGCGTCAGTAAAACGCCCACTTTCTACGCCAGTGGTCTTGAACCTTTGGCACGTGTACAAAATTTATGCGTGACTTTTACCTTTTACACATTTAAGAGGGTAGGTGAAAGGAATTGTACACTCGATGTTTATGTAAGAAAGTTACGACGTAAGGTTGAACAAGGGTGTCAAGGACAGTATCCTGCCTTAGAAGGAAGGTAAGTAGCCTCTTACTGCTTACACAGCTTCTAACATTCTTGCATTAAGCTTTCTCTGCCTGTTTGAGCTGGCTCCTTATTGTATCATTGAACAAAGTATGAAGAGTACGACCGATTTTTTTGTGTATTTAGGAAAAATGCTTTAGGACCTAGACGAGATAACTTTTCGATCACACGAGGCACACATTCGTGACCACAATAAACGCGTCACAATGTTTAGGACCGCAGCTCATCACAAAGCGCATGGATGATCTCGCGACGTTTGCGCAAGAGCAAGCCGGATACAATGTGCGCCGGATTTTTGAAAGTTGCCATATTGTGCACTGTACAGAACGCACTCGAATTTTGAATGGACTCGATTTCAGTAAGTCGCCATTGTTGTGCGTCATGCAATGTGTTAGATCAGATTTTTTTTACTTTCCGTGATGCCGGGTAAGAATAATACCAACCCAATCTCTTTAAGTAGATGTCGTAAAAGGCGACTAAAGGATCTTAAACCGGAGGATGGGCACTGCGCTTTTTTGCGTATCGTAGAACCATACCTACTGCTGTCAACAGCCACCGCGATCTATTGTGCCAGCCGCAAAGTTAACAAGCGAGGTGACTACGGTACATCGCAAAAATATTACCATGAATATTAGTCCTGCTGATGATAAAACAACTTCTTTTTTCGACCTATATAACAGCGTCTATAAAAATTGGTGTAAAACCTTTTAAGAGCTTATTCTGGGTGCTTAATACAACAACTTTTGTTCTACAAACTGTTCGAAATTCATAAAAATTTGACTGATAATTTTGTATGAAAGGTAGAATTTATTTTTAAGAATTTTGAGAAATCTTAGAAAAAAAGTTGTTGCCTTTAGCCCCAAAAATAAGCCCGTCAAAGGTTTTAAATCAATTTTGTAAAGCTCGTATCTAAAAGAAAGATGTTTAGTTTAGGTAAGCACCATTAAGTTGACATAGAAGGAAAAAGAGGCCGAGGCAGACGACGAATATCATAGACGAAAAATGGTTGGAAGTAGAGAGCACAGCAAAGTTAATTCGCATGATTGAAGATAGGAAGACATATGGTCGCCGACCTCCGGGATGGAGATGGCACTTGATGATGATGATTAATTTGACGCTTTGTTGAAAAATTCCTATATAATAAGACTTTCAATTGTAGGTCCAAACGGCAAAAAAACTCTAAAACTAACTCAAAACCAGCCATCCGAGCAAACATCCCTTTGATGAGCCAAGAATCTCACTAATTACGCGGGAAGTAAAAAACCTTCCCCGTCGCCAAACGTAAGGCATTTCAGAATTGCCCTCGTGTGTGTTCTCATTAGGGTTTTTCTAAATTAATCTGTGGAATGCTGGCAACTGAAGAATATGCGACATTGTTATCCTCGTTGATATAGAGTTAAATTACACCGCAAAATTTTGCAAATATCTCTTTCTAGGGTTCCGTATCTCAAAAGGAAAAGAAAACGGAACCCTGATAGGATCACATTGTTATCCGTTTGTCTGTCTGTCAAGACCCTTTTTCTTACGAAAGGGTAAAGATATCAAGTTGAAAGTAATTTCAAATAGAAGATTTGAAAATTTTAAGCTTCTACAACAACATTATCAAATGATACGGCCATGATAATGTTCTCATCTAACCTACCTACTTACAGGGTACTTCCCGCTGACCTACAATCATAAAATTTGGCAAGAAGCTAAGCTAGGTCTTATAACACAACCCAAGGAGAAAGTCTAAAATCATTAAATAAACAACGGTTTTTAGGGTTCCGATACCAAAATGGTAAAAAAAAGGAACCCTTATGGTGCCGCTCTGTCTGTCTGTCTGTCACACCTCTATATCTCAGCAACCACTTACGCTATCGAGCTGAAATTTGGAATAACTTTAGAATATAGTTGCCCAACTTAATTGCACATAAAAATTTTTTGAAAAAAGTATGATTATTAATGTAAAGGGGGCCAAAATAGGGGGGGCCAAATTTCAAATTGTCGCTACTAGGTCGAGTGGGGTATCATATGAAAGGGCTTTACTTGTACATTTTAAAATATATTTTTGTATTTTTTTAAGTTTCTTAGTTTTCAAGTTATGATGAAAAATGTCAAAAAAATACCATTCCCCCCCCTTATCTCCGAAGTTTGAGTAAGGGAAAATCTGAATTAATTACAGTTGACAGAGGTTTATGTAAACTTTACAGCAAAAATAAAACGATCTTTCTAAGTTGCACAGTTTTTCAGAAATCTGCAAAAAACCTTTACAAACAAATTTAGTTTTGCGGTCCTGAAAATGGACTTTATTGCTTCCAAAAATACTATAGGTATATCGGAACCCTCGGCGCGCGAGTCCGACTCGCACTTGTTTATAAACAACTTATAACCAATTAGGGTGAGCTCCCGTCTTAGGTAAATTCATATTAAAGAGGGTTCAGGTTTGACAAGAAGTGTTTTTTTTTTATTAAAGGGCAAAAACCTGCATATATCTTATGGTGGACAGGTAGGTAACCCTTAGTGCGCGAGTCCGACTCGCACTTGGTCAGTTTTTTTTATCGATATATGAATTAATGTAAGTTTATCCATTAGTTCACAAAGCGCCAGCAGCTTTCCTATAAAAGCTTTGTCGTAACAAATAATATATTTTAAATCTTAATTTTTTTATAAAATATTTAATTTCTCAAGACAAAGCTTTTATTTCTATTAATTACAAAACATATACAATATTAAAATATAATTTAAGTCAAAACCTACATTTATAAATTATATATTTCGTCGAGAGCGTCTCCGTAAGACATAGTTTGGGAATAAAATACTCTTGTTTTTGGCCGCTAGGTGGCGTGACCGCGGCCGCTTGCATTTACGAAGAAGGCTCCGTTCAAGGGACCGCGTTCACGAAGCCACGTAGACGCCACAATCGCTGATCAATCCTTCTAAATTACATACTTCCCGCACTTAATATGAATGTTCAAACTATTTTATAGAAAACCTCTCTTGCTGAACTGATATTTATCAAGTTCTTTATGACTATAGGCAGAAATATAGCCTCATATTTCTCTTTATGTTTACTTTAACCACAGTACCACACCCGTTAGACCATGTATAATTCAGCACATATTTTATAATGATTGCACAGTACGGTCCAGCCTTGCGCGCGCGCAGGAAACGTTAATTGTTCGAGTACAGTTTAAATTAATAACCGGTTCTCTGGTTGATGTCGAGATCTTTGTTCTGGACTTGCTTGGTTCTTATTTGTTCTGAAAGTCTTTTCATCTTTCATAAACCAATATTGAAAAGCAATGAAAGTCAGTGTATAGTAAAACTTCATAGCATACAGTTAAGACAGTAATCGACAAGTTCAGCCCCTCTTCCTGTAAATTGTAAACTGAAGCCTAAACTAAAATTTCCCAAAAAAAGGTCAAGGTCTGTGGCGTTCATAATAAATGTAAGTACTTGACAGAATATCACTCGAGGCTCGGCCGGCTAGCGGGGATGTTGTGTCTGTGTCCCACGTACCATATTTCTCTAGTTTTACTAGATGCATCCCGATTAATAACAGAATGTCTTACAGGACATAACAAGGTCAAATTGGGTATTTCGTATTTCGACCTATGGGGGCATGCCCCGTCGTCCTACTGGAGTGTCCCACTGGTAGGTCGACGGGGAATTCGCATTTCCCCCTCGTCCTACTGCACTAGTGTTCGAAACAAACAGGTTTTCATGTATCGATATTTTTTTCTAAAGGAGTGATCACACCTAGCTGAATTCAAAGACTAATTCGGCATACATTGCTGGGAGGCTTGGTTATGTTAATTGCGCGTCTCGTATCGAGCAATGTATGCCGAATTAGTCTTTGAATTCAGCTAGGTGTGATCACGCCTTTATAAATACAAGCTATGTTCTTTTGGAAAAGTAGTTTAGTTTCATGGTTTAAGTAATACAAATACAAAAAAAAAATACAAATACAAAATAATTTATTTAAAAAGTCCGGCTAACAAATAAAACAATTTTACTCTGATAACCACACTAGGCTAGGCCTGTGTCGTGGTTATCACGACCAATTGAGGAACATCGGGACTAAACAGGGTAACATAATTAAAATTACATAGTTATATTATAACTTAACTTTAAATACATAATACTACAAGAAAGATAAGTGCAGAAAAAAAAAAAAAGATTACAGAAACTAAAGCGACAATAATTAAGC
The DNA here is from genome assembly GCA_947532105.1 of Athrips mouffetella. Classification (NCBI taxonomy): domain Eukaryota; kingdom Metazoa; phylum Arthropoda; class Insecta; order Lepidoptera; family Gelechiidae; genus Athrips; species Athrips mouffetella. The sequence continues at coordinate 12,960,544 of OX383981.1, read as the reverse complement.
TAACAGTAGACATTAGAAACTAGTCCATGGGTTTTGTATGGATTTGTGGATGGGTTTGTGAGTGCGTGTGTGTGTATGGGTGTGTAAATGTATTATTTAGTTTCGAAAGCGTCTCGTCTCTATTTTAAAGGGGTTAGCAGTTTCTCAGTTTCATCGTAAGTCAAGTTTATTAAAACTCGTTTTACTTTATTTTTAAATTCGTGTACCGTCAAGTGTCTCATATCATGTAATTTTAACATTTTATTGTATAAAAAGGGTAACATAAAAGGGGGAAATCGGGAGGCGAAATTTGATTTTACTGTTTCCTGAGGTATTTTGAAAATTCGACGTTTTAACAAGGTATTATAGTTTTCCGAGTTCAGTACCGCTTTATGCGTACTAACGACAGCCCTTAATATATAAAGTTGTCTTACGCTTAACACCTGCGCTTGCTCATAGAGTTGACAAGTGGGATATCTATACGGCAAGTTAAGCATTACCTTCAAGATCGCCCTTTGTGCTCTTTCCAAGGATATCATATAAGTTTTGGCTGCCGCTCCCCATACCTCCATACAGTATGTAAGTATAGGCTCACAGAGCGCTGTGTAAATTGATGTTAACAATTCGATGCTGGCTACATGTCTCAGCTGTTTAAAAACATGGATTAATTTTCTAGCCCTAGCTGCCGTAGCCTCGATGTGATTCCTGAAGGTAAGTCGGTCATCAATTACCACCCCCAAGTACTTAATTGTGTTTGATCTTGTGATGACATTGCAGTTACAAGAGTTTCGATTAATTATGTTAGTTTGACAAGTATGTATCATCATGTTAAGCAAGGGATCAGGAGCAGTAGCGGCAGTTTTGTGAAAACAGACATATTTAGTTTTATTTGTGTTGAGAGACATTAAATTTTCAGTCAACCATTTGCTCACAATAGTCATGCCTTTCTCTGCGCTCAAAAAACATTCTTTCCAAGAATTGCCATGGAATATGATCGCCGTATCGTCCGCATAGCACACGATATCTGCGTCTTCTAAATTCAGCATGGTTAGACCGTTTAGGTAGACCAAAAATAGAGTCGGCCCGAGGACACTACCCTGTGGCACTCCAAAAGTCACTTCCCTTGCAGAACTAGTCCAATCGTTTACCTTAACCTGTTGGGTTCTGCCTTTTAGGTAGGTTTCAAACCAACTGAGGGCAACACCGCGTATACCTATTTGCTGTAGCTTCTTTAAAAGTATTGGAATTGATACTGTATCGAAGGCCTTGGCGAGGTCAAGGAACACTCCGATACATGATTTTCCGTTATCCAATAGTGAGGAAACTCTTTCAGTTAAGGTTTTGACGGCACCCTCCGTAGATTTGCCCCTTCTAAACCCAAATTGGCTAGCTGACAATATCCCTTTTCCTTCTAAATAATCAATCAACCTTTTGTTCATAACTTTTTCCATTATTTTAGATATAGCAGGTAGTAAAGAAATTGGCCGGTAGTTATTTAAATCCAAGATGTCCCCTCCTTTATGTATAGGAGTAACTGCAGCTATTTTGAACGCTTCCGGGACGACTCCTGTCTCTAGACTTTGGTTAATAATGTCAGTCAATGGATAGATTAGGCAGGTTTTACCGTTTTTGATTAGGCGATTACAAATTCCATCTATTCCAGGAGCGCTGTCCGACTTCAAAGTGTTTATTAGAGACTCTACTTCATAAATGTTTGTAGGGTTTAAGTAAAAAGAGCCCACCGGTGAGTCATTGTTGCTGATTTTTCCCGCTAGAAAAGACTCTGTAACATGAAGCTTATCCAGGATGGAGAATGCTAGAGACTTCCCTATTGTTGCAAAATGATCATTTAGTGCGTTTACAGATTCTTCAGGTGTTTTCTTTAAATTAATAATTTTGTTTCTTGATACGTTATTTGAATTGTATTTCCTGCAAAAATTATATTCACTATTTTTCTAGTATAATAGTAAACACTTTAAACTGTACAGTAATTAAAAATCTGTTCCAAACCTAGTACCCGACGACTACTGGCAAATCTTGCTCTAAAAAGTATGAACCAACAAAATATTGTTATGAAATTGTTATCTTCAAACTATGGTATTTAATAAATATACATAGTGATGTTCATATAATAGCCGATAAGTAGTTTAGAAGTTATGAGGGAACAGATGAACATACGTACATAAATACTGGTCAAAATCATAACCCTCCTTTTTACCGTAGTCGGGTAAAAATTGGCGGTAGTTTCTACATGGTTTGTATTTGGCAACATTTTTTTGCGTACGTTACAACTGTTACGAGCGTCATACATCTGCGCCGCGGGTTACATAATTCAATTGGTGGCGGCACATTTTTCAGTTTCAACGAAATATGGCGCGTCAAACAATTTGGTTACGTATGAGTTTGTGAGTAGCCGTAAATGTTCTCGCATTGATCGTTCGTCAACCTTATAACATGTACTGAAAGGTTGAATATTTCACTGTCAGCTTTTTAGGGTACCGTACTGTGAAGATACCAAAGGAACCTTTATTCCAAACCTTGCGTTTTCTGTCGGTCTGTCCGACTTTTAATTTTAGAAATTGTTGCTAACAGCGGTCGAGCGCGGTGACTATGGTAAAGTACCACACGTTTTTGGTGGAGTTCTGGAGGAAGCTCCCTGTCCTGCAGTGGACGTTTCATGCAATGTTATGATAAGCCTGTTGCTTGGATTATTAATAGGTCTTCGCCGTGGAGACCTATCCATAAGTTGGTTGAAATCAGTTTAAGAATAGGTTGGTCAGACACCTACAAACAATTATATAGCCTAACTATATCTGGATACAGGCTATATCAGTGAAAATTGCCTGCTTTATTAAATAAATAATAATTATAAATTATGAATTTAGGCTTAAGTTTGCAGATTTACTAACAAATAAAAAAAGTAAAAAATTACTTTGGTCTGGCTCTACCGTTTAAACTGTAATGGATTCAAGTATAGAACTTAGTGAGACTAGTGGAAGAACTTGAACTTGCTCACTTGTTACATAAAAAAACCTTTTATAACTGTAGTCCTACTTAAAATCTTTAATCAAGTCTTTCAACATGACTTTATGTAAATCACAGTGAGTTTTGAACTCACCCTTTATATCCATCCACAAAGCAAGTGAAGAGTTAAAACAAACGCGACAAGTGAACAAGTGCACGTATTATTATCAGACATTGCGTGCGCGTCTCGAATGGAAACATTTACGCGTTTCCCCGCCTTTGCAGCTGCGTACACGCACGTCTTATAGTTAGTGTGTACAGTCAGCCGTACGTCAGCGGGTGTTGGATTTCTAGCGTTTGTAGCGTAGCACTGGATCTGATTATACTGGTGTCGGGCGTGTGACTATTTTAGTATGAGAAGTAGAAAAAGTTCTTTTGAGTTTTTTTTATCAAGTGCTCTTATTTCCGAACAACAAATATAGTGGTGAACGTTTTCCGCGCATCAACAGGTATGTTAAGCCGTTGATCCCGGCTATCCGAGCACTGTATTGCATTGCAAGTAAGATCTTTACTGAATCGACGAGCATGTACGAAAGAATTGATGAAAGTACAGGAAGCGAGGGATGTATGTAAAGGTTGTAGCAGGTGGAGAGCTGTGGACGCTGTGGTCTCTGCCTACCCTGAAGGGAAAGAGGCGTAATTTTATGTGTGCACAGAAAAATAAATGGTACAGCAGCACTGCACTTACTTTCTCGCAGTACTTAAGGAAAAACTTTTAACTGCAAACTTAAATTTGTAATGCCATACACATAGTATAGAAATACAAACTTTTATTTACGTTTTTCCAAAAAAATTTTCGAATGAAATATACAGATCAATTCAGAATTCAAATTGTCAAACGTTAAAACAAACAAATCTCAAACGATTTCGAGTAAATCACATGTTTAACTTTTGGTAGTACTGGAACACCCTTTATATAAATTTTCACAGATCAATGGATACTACCGTAGGATACTTGCATGGAGGTTTTGTTAATTTCCCAACACATGTTCCTTATGGATAATTGTTCAGTTTAGTCTACTAAGTAAGCCCTTACAGTTTTTGGTACACCCTGCCATACTAAATTTTATTCAAAAAAATCATAAATAATATCCAGTCAGGTAGACAACCAATCCAGGATTAATATTAAAAGAAATTTTAATAAACTCAATGGAACCAATTTTGGGTAAATCACATATTTACGATTTGGTGGTACAGGAACACCCCTTATATAAAATTACACAGATCAATTGATACTGGTGCAAGATATCTTACATGGAGATGCTTGGTCATGCAAAGTTTCATCAAGATTCTATGAGCCGTTTTTGAGAAAATTTCAATTTTTCATTTTCGTTGTATGACAGCTACCCTCAAAATGAGAGCCAGCAAGAAACCACTAAGAACCCTTCGATGGACTTGCATAAAACTTCTAAATTCAAAATATGTTTTTTTTATGGTTTTAAAACTTTTTTTTTTCACAAATACAATACCTTTCTCGCTCCGCTCGAAAGTAAAAAGATATCTTGAACCAAATTATATTATTTAAGTTAAGATCTTTTGGGTTTTCGATATAAGGAAACTCGACAACGTCTTAGATGGAGAAATATTTTTTTTTCGTATTATAGTTCTCCTACCAAGAACTAAATTTCTTATATCAATTTTCAACAGATATCTTATTGTAAAAACTAAAAGTTATGACATCAAGAACCAAACTTATTTGATTGAAGTATCTATCACACCAAGAGGAAAACTAATTTGAATAAAGAATTTAAAGCTCTTTTTTCAAAAAGTTAAATGTGACACCCCAAGAGCGATGCAAATTTTTTTGAAAAATTTAAAAGTAAAATAAAAGGCTCTTTTAAAAAAAAGCGCTTTCTTTTTATTCCTCTTCTTCTGCTCTCTGCCGGTATTTTTCAAATTTGAGTAATTTTTTACCAAATAATATTCACCAAATTTTGTCTACCAAAATGGATGAATGTACACCAAATTTGCTTCTGGCACTTCGCCGGCCACTGCCGCGACACGGTCGCTCCGCTCGCTCGGCTCGTGCGTTGTGGTCGCAAGATAACCTAACACAACCTAACCGAACCGAAAATTTGGTGTACGTTCAGCCAATTTGGTGTAAATTCATCCATTTTGTCTGAAGTGTATTGGGGTATAAAAAAATATTTTGGGAATCATTTAATTTGTTGCCTTTTTATATTAGATCTTTTTATTTGTTTTCATTTCTATTATTTATTATTTATATCAAAAAAATCAAAAAAAAAAAAAATCAAAATTTTGTTTATTTTCTCACCACAAAATAATACAAAAACAACAATAAAAAAATGTCACAGTATTTGTGGGAGACTGGAGCCTAAACTAAGCCGAAGCCTGTATTTTAGGACTCCAGGTCTCCGTCCTACACAATGTCAAAATTATTATATCATGGACATATTTGTGGATCATGAAGATCTATAGTAATACAAGATACCAAAAAATATATTAGCAAAAAAATATAAAAAAATACAAAAATTTTGGTAATTAAAACCAGAAATTCAAAACTTAAACATAATCTAATCTAACAAATTAAAAGAAAACAATAAGAATGAAACAATGGAGAGAGATGGGGAAATTGAATGAGTGAATGTGTATAAGATTGTGTGAGAGGAAATGTGGAAGTATGTGTGAAGGTGAGTGAATGGAAGGTGTGTATGATGAGAGTGTATGTATGTTAATGCATACCTGCTTCAACGTTGAATTATAAGGAGACTTTCCGTCTCCTCGTAACTTAGTACAATCAGCCACTGGGTAACTAATTTTTTACATTCAGCCCTACAACAGCCATACATTTTTACTTCCTTATTAATATAATTGTATAGTTTTGCACTCCGGAAAGTAAAAAATTTATTCGCGAAAGCAGTTAATTAGTTAGTTATATATGTAACTGAAGACCAGTTTAAAAATACCCTAAACCGACAAGCATGAATGAAAGCATTGATGAAAGTACAGGAAGCGAGAGAAGTATGTCTAGACCAGGTCAAGACAGTAGCGGGTGCAGGACTGTGGTCTCTGCCTACCCCGACGGGAATGAGGCGTCATATTATTTATGTATGTATGTACTAACTCGTACTCGTACTGTGAACGATTGTCTTTATAAAATAGCAATGGCATTGCAAATAATAAAAGGATCATGCGTCAAAGGCTACCAGTATTTCTTTGTGCACGACAGTCACGCAAAAGCAATTGAAGATTTGTTCCTCTATAGTTTAAGGTCGTCAGCTTCAATGACTTCGTAGTTTTTTTATAAAAGAACCATGAATATTGACGAAGAATGTAATTTTAGATTATACTCATAATTAGGATTGAGTGGTTGCTGAGATATACAGGTGTGACAGACAGACAGACCAAGTCGCACCATAAGGGTTCCTTTTTTTACCATTTTGGTATCGGAACCCTAAAAACGAATAGGTACAGTCAAGAGTACATCAAACTTGACACATTGGACTTTGTACCGTTCTTATTTCAAATGCCGTAGGGCTAGAGTCGCACTGCGAATGTCAAGCTGGACAACTACACCACCTATTGATAAGTATTTTATCTACATAGCCGCGATTACACCTGCTTGAATTTGACGACTGAATAAGAAATCTACCTAGGAGGCTACGTAGAAAAAGACGTTTGTGAATTCAGAGTTCTAGCTAGGAAGCTAAGTATAAAAAGTGCCTACTAATACAGTTGCTGAATAGTGATGTTCCGATAGCGATAGTTTTGCTGTCGGTAGTTGATCTTGAAATACAGTAACTCTGTTGAATAGCCTTATCGAAAATAATTATTGTACAATAAAATGCTATCGATTGTTATAAAATAGCTGATACAACCTCAAGACAAATACAACCGATAATTGAAAGAAGAAAAAATTACAGACAAACTTATTTGCGGTCTTAAAGATGGGCTTTATTGTTTTTAAAAATACTACAGGAATATCAAATCCCTCGAAGCGAGAGTCTGCCTCGCACTTGACCGTTTTTTTAATATAAGTATATTTTTGTTCGATATGTTGAATTAATCATTCGCACTTGGACATCACTAAACATGCTAAGTCCCTTCAAGTAAAGGAGTTAGAAGGTTTAGTGATGTGAAAATTTTGCGAATGATTAATTCGAATCGAACAACTTGTCCATGAAAAATAAAAATAAAGCATTATCTTGGTTTAATAATAAGTACTAATAATAAACTTAAAAAATTCACTATAAAAAAAATTTTATACGACTGTTCGGTTGAGTCAAGGAGTGATCACAGCGAGCTGGATTCAAAGACAAATTCGGCATACATTGCTCGTTGAAGTAAGGATAATGCAATAACATAACCAAGCCTCCCAGCAATGTATGCCGAATTAGTCTTTGAATCCAGCTAGATGTGATCGTGGCTTTAATAGGCTGACAATACATTTCCGTGATGTTTTTATTTTTATTTACCTTAAATGGACAAATGAGACCTGAACATTGCCTTGCCAAATCTTATGAATGAGAGTATTTCTGATCAAACAAAAACAATGGCTGTGGTAAATGAAGTGGATACATTTTTTCTCTTTTTCTAGTCTTGCAGGTGCACATAGTCATTCGCCGTAACTGAACAACTTTCAGTAAATAAAACTATCAGCCTCTTCAATACTCTTCATATAAAATTGCAAATGGACAGTTTAGCCACGATCACATCTAGCTGGATACAAAGACTAATTCGGCATACATTGCTGGGAGGCTTGGTTGTGTTATTGCAATATCCTTACTTCAACGAGCAATGTATCCCGAATTAGTCTTTGAATTCAGCTAGGTGTGATCGTGGCTTTTTTGTGGAAAAGAGGATTATTTTAATATTTTCTGAAAGTTTTATTTACTGAAAATTATTCAGTTACGTTGACTGACCACGCCCTTTCAGTTTTCGGAAACCAGTCCCTTAGACCATGTATTGGTCAATTTAATTTCGATGCGAACACGGAATTAAATTAAAATTAATCATTCGCACTCGGACATCACTAAACCTCCTTACTCCCTTCAAGTAAAGAACTTAGGAAGTTTAGTGATGGGTAAATTTTGCGAATGATGATTAACAACTTGTCGATAAAAAATAATTATTATTCATGGTGTAATAACAAGCACTAATAAAAAAAAATATAAAATTCACTATAGATTACCATCGATACTTCAAAGGTTCAGATATTTTCTAAACGACTGTAGAGTTAATAAACCTGCTTTGCGACAAAAAAAATCGTAAAAAGAACTAGGTAAAGGAGTGATCACACCTAGCTGAATTCAAAGACTAATTCGGCATACATTGCTGGGAGGCTTGGTTATGTTAATTGAAATATCCTTACTTCAACGAGCAATGTATGCCGAATTAGTCTTTGAATTCAGCTAGGTGTGATCACTCCTTAACTCTACATTGCGCGTGGCTTGACACGAAGTACGAACTTGGTCGGTTATTTAGTATCGATTATTACCGGTACTTTTAAGAATTCGATATTCTCGATATTTTCTATAGGAATATTCGGTAGAGTTACTGTATTTTTAAAATTCAACCATCGATCTCGTTATCGCAGCAACACTGATTCAATAATTTTCAAAATTTACGGTTCGGTTAGGTACTCAATCAATCGCCAGTTAAAGCGCGACGGAGTCAGATGTGTCCGTGTAGAATACTTGACTAGTGCAACACTGTTAGTTTTGAATATAGCGGTCTTTAATTGTTTTTCTAGTAGGAGCGCTTGTTTTAAGTAAAAAAGTATACCATCAGTTAGGCCATTATTTTTTGTTCGACAAGTTGTTCGATTCGAGTCAATCATTCGCATTTGCCCATCACTAAACCTCCTTACTAAGTGGCTTACTATGTTCCGATGTCATTTTTTGGTGGTCATTTCCTCCGAGGCGAGTTCGCCCGGTTGGGCATTTCGCCCGAAAGTATTCATTGTTAGTCGAGGTCTTTTAAAACCATATCCAAAAGATAATGAGAAACTATGGCAAACAATAAATAAACTTACATACAGAAATAAAAAATCCAAATAAGATCAATAAACTTCTAGATAAAAAGAATTGACTTCAGCATTTTGTTACTGTAAAAATATCGTTGGCCGAAAATATTTTACTTTAGACTGCACCACGTAAAAACTACCAAAACGGCAATCACGGTTTAATATTGCTTACATATTTAATATGATTTTTTTTAAAACCATTACGATTACGCCATACATTTTTAGTATGACCGCGCGAAGTCTAATAAATAGCTCTGACACGCGGCCGATACCCACAAGAGCTCGAAGTGAGACCACGTCAGTTTGCACCGCGACGCGCCAAAATTATGGATCGCGTTTCAACGTATACACATTCTCTGCTTTCATAGTGTAACAAGGTAACTTTGTTTTTTACTATTTTCTAAAGTAAGATATTTCTTTCCTTGTATTTATAAAGTGTTTGTTTTAGAGAAATGGGGAAGCGCAAAGATAAATATTATGTATCCCGTCAAAAATTCAAAAAATATCTCTTCCTTTAACCAAGTAAGTACTATAGCGAACACGTGGGCAGGAGTTGACTGGCGACTGTTTTCAGAACGTGACGTCATTATTCGAAATCAAATTCAATTTAAGAAATACTCGCCAGCCAGCTCTGCTAAAAGGCTTTCCAGGAGGATCACTACAGTACCTACTTATATACCATACCTAGGTAGTTTAGTTTTGTGATGGGTGACTGGTGATGAAGGGTAGGCGGAGGAAGATAGGTAGATGATGGGTGATCGGTCAAAAGGGTTATCAGAGTAATAGATTTTCGGTACGTGATTGATGTCCGGACGAAGATGGGTGACCGGTGGATGATATTGATGGGTGACCGGCGGAAGACGAGTCAATGGTAGATGATGGGTGACCGGTAGATGATGGGTAATCGGCAGTGGTCGGAATAGGTAGAGCTGTTTAGGGTCGATGATCGGAAACTTGAACGTGCTGCTTGCTACATTATTTCGTCAGGTCTGTTAGATTTTCCTCTTGAGACGGATTTCCATGGCATGGCTTTTCGAAATAAGACTGCCTTTTGATCGTTAGTATGTGTCGTTTGATCTTTCGATCACAAAAACAACGAAATGTACAACGATGGCACGGATTTAAATGGATTACTTTTTTAAAAGAAGCAAACGGCGCCAAACTTAGGCAGGAAAAAGGCTACATTATTTCGTCAGGTCTGTTAGATTTTCCTCTTTAGACGGATTTCCATGGCATGGCTTTCCGAAATAAGACTGCCTTTTGGTCGTTAGTATGTGTCCTTCGATCTTTCGATCACAAAATCAACGAAATGTACAGCGATGGCACGGATTTAAATGGATTATTTTTTTAAAAGCAAACGGCGCCAAACTTAGGCAGGATAATAGTTGATGACTGGATGAATGATGATGATGAAAGGATGATAAGTGATGCGCGGATTATAGTTGATGAGTGGATCAATGATGATGAGTGATGCGCGGATGATAGTTGATCAGTGGATGAATGATCATAAGTGGATGATAGTTAATGAGTGGATGAACGATGATGAGCGGATGATGAGTGATGCGTGGATGAGTGGATGAATGATGATGATGAGCGGATGATGAGTGATTTTCGGATGATAAGTGATGCGCGGATGATAGTTGATCAGTGGATGAATGATGATGAGCGGATGATGAGTAGTGCGCGGATGATAGTTGATGAGTGGATCAATGATGATGAGTGATGCGCGGATGATAGTTGAACAGTGAATGAATGATGATGAGTGGATGATGAGTGATTTTCGAATGATAAGATATGATGAAGATGCGCGGATGATGAGTGATTTTCGGATGATAAGTGATGTGCGGATGATAGTTTCTACCACCATGTCATTACGAGTAAGTCTAAAGTGTTTCTACTGACGTGCTGTTGAGTATACAAACTTGAAGAGCTGTTCCCTGTCGCCCCTCGCTTCCCCTCGAGTAACCCTCCGTTATACAATCGTTGCGCTGAGCTATATTAGTAGAGTTCATTAAAAATACCTTGAGAGAAAAAAGTTCCATTCAAAACACAGTTTTTTAAAAGGTGTCGTTTCCTCCGAGCGGACGAGAACGCGTCTCGGGGGAAATGACGCACTACGACTCCAAGTGGACTGCGCGCATGTGTGTGTTCGATCATACGCACACTACTGTTGCTTCCGACTCGACGCGAAAACTAAACAGTTTTGATCCTATACATTTTTTTATGAAAGGGACAACTGATTTAGACATGAATTGAAAATTTTGTCAGGATTACAAAGTATCTCTTTTAAGGAAGTCTAACAAAATTACGGACAAGTACAAGGTGTCAAACAATCTCCTGAAAACTTCATCAATGGACTCATACCATGAAAAATTAACGATTTTCACCATACATACATCTATACACAACAAAAAAAAATGTTAAAGTGCGAGTCGGACTCGCGCATCGAGGGTTCCGATATACCTACCTATAGTATTTTTAGAAGCAATAAGGTCCATTGTAAGGACCGCAAAACTAAATTTGTTTGTAAAGATTTGTTGCAAATTTCCAAAAAACTGTGCTACTTAGAGAGATTGTTTTTTTTCTGAATTATTTACATAAACCTCTATGGACTTTAATTAATTCAGATTTTTTTCTTCGGAAAACTTCGGGGATAAGGAAGGGGGGAAGGTATTTTTTTAACTTTTTATATCATAACTTGAAAACTAAGAGTCGTTAAAAATATAAAGAACTATTTTGGAATGTACAAGTGAAGCACTTTCATATGATACCTAACTTGACTTAGTACTGACAATTAAAAACTTTGACCTACCCATTGTAAAGGTAAAGGCCCAGGGGGCCCACCCCTTTACAATAATAATAATAATATTATAAATATTTCAATTGCAATAAAGTAAGACAATCGTATTCGAGAACTACTTCTACTACTAAATATAAAAGTATAAACGAGTTTTTAGCTTGCTTTTCAATTTATTTTAAGGTCATTAAAAATACTCATAGAAGCCTTTATACAAAGTATCTGAACATATCAGTCGCGCTATAAAGTGTACCAGCACAGAAAATATAGAGGTATACTAACGTATAGCACATCTAGTGAACTGTCTATGATCCCTACTATTTTGATGTTCCTTAATAGTGATGTACAATTATTTCAAGAAGCAACAATCGAAATATTCGTATGTACTACTTAGTACTATCCAAATAATCTTTTATCATTCAATTGTTATTTTTCATTGGAATCATTATTCGCTTTTCGTACGATTTTGAATGAAAAATTTATTCTAACTAAAAGAATGAATAAAGCACTCAAATTCTTTGTGTTTACTTGACTGGTGCAACCTAATTTTAATTCCTTGTTTGTTTTTTAGTATACCGGTAATTCTGTGGTTTTTTTTTTGTAGTTATTCTAGTGTTTTTCTATAAAACATAAATTAGCCCTTATTAATATTTTCCGTACGATGAGGTGTTCTATTCGTATTGGCCCTTCACTAAAGTTCCTTTCTGCGTTGCTTACTATGCGGCTTAGTCAGTGACTTAGTCAGTGACTTACTTAGTTCCATCTTTCTACCTTCCTTTCCTACGTAGGAGACTAACTGACTTAGTGTGTGAATTCAGTCAGGTGTGATCGGCCCTTTAAGTAACTTACATCGTTTTTCAAGATTCAAGCTTGTTTTTCCATACAAAATTACATCACAATACCTAAGGCAGGCAGTCTCTTTTATAATATTGAGTAAGAAAGGAATACTCAGGGCTTTCTATCAATAAGTACTCGAAGCAACAAATTATACTTTCAATTTCTTTTTCTATTTGAACTTCGAGACATTGAAAAGCAACAATAGGAATGTTACGTGGTTAAGCTGCGTCGCTTATTACCCTTTATTACCAAACCGCACTTTCCAAGGCGGTGAACCGGCGAAAGTGGGTGTAACGCACTGAGTGATTTCGCTTTTTGACCTTAAATTGTGAGAATATGCGTAATTTTTTGACGGATTGTTTAGGTGCGTACTGCGTGCAGCCTAAGGTGTGTTTTTCGTTCGTGCGCGTCGGATCGATCACATCATGTCCCATGGCTGACCTGGAAGACTTCGAACCCAGGTTGGCTGCAGTAAAGGCCACATGTCCTGTAATGTTCTACCGTCCTGGGCTGCACATGCGATACAAGCAATGGCCCACTTAGCATAATGTCTTGAGTTCCCCTGCAGGTGGACCTGCACGCAGAAAAAATTCGCAACAGACACCCAAATGTTAGGAACCTTGAAACTTGGCCTATAAAAATTAAATTATTATTAAAAAAAAATTTTTTTTTTGGTACACAAATAATGCAGTTACCATTATTTTTTTCAAATAAATATCGATTTCCTTATGGGAGAATGCTACATAGACTTGAAAAAATCAAAAATAATAACTGTCAACTTTTTTATTGACATGACAGCTTTATTTTATGCTGGGGTCAAACGGGAATCGATATTTCATGAAAAAAATAAAATATATTAACTGTTTTTTTTTTATTATAACTAAATGACCCTATATCTATTTATAGGCCAAGTTACACATTTGAGATTCTCTTGCTAATTCATGGTACACAAAACGCAGTTAATATTCCGACAATTGCCACCGCGCAAAGGAAATAATACGTGCGACAAATTCGAGCGCGATCTTCCAGGGGGGCGCACATGGGCGGGGGTGAGGTAATCAGACAGTAAGCGGGGGCGGATAACGAGAAGAATCACGAGCAACTTAAGTCCCCCGGTAATAGTCTTCCCCCGAAGTCTGTCACAGCACCGCAGGATGATCGCACAAAAACTCTTCGGAAAATAAAATCCTTGGAAGGTTTGGGTTGGTGAGTGATCTTATTTGCGTCTGCCCTTCACATGAGTGTTATTGAAAAGAAAATCTGAGATTTTTTTTATTTGTTTATCCGTTCTTCAACGTCGAAATGGAGTGACATGGCTGATTTTTAAAGGATTTAGAAAGGTAGATATTTTCTCTTAAGTTGTATGATGATGGATATTTGTAGAAAGCTTCTGGTAAAATTGTCAATATCAATGTTAGTTCTGATGGTATAAGCAGTCTCTATGCTATGGCACTACTACTAGTAACTTTCCCGAAGAAAAATAATATTACTCGAGAATTTTCATTTTACTTTTCTTCTCATACAAAATGAGTCTATCATCCCTTTAGAGTCGAAAAAATGTTATCTAGAAATATTTTCTTCGAGAAAATTGCGAGTTTTCATTAAAATCACTGGGCTTTGGGAGCGAAACCTATGAAAGAAAGAAATATTTATTTGAAAATTCACGGTATAAAGCCCGCGTCACACAGAGGCGGTAGCGGAAGCGTTCCGGGGCCGGTATATTTTGTAAAGTATGAGTTCTTATGCACCCTGTCACATTGAAAAGCGGTCGCGGCGCGGTATTTTGTTCCCGCCAAACCGCCCCGGACCGCTTTCGCAATCATACCGCCTCTGTGTGACTTGAGCTTAACTGTAGCAATAGTTCATCTACCCACGATAGGATTTAGCTGCTAAGATTTACCTCATTTTTTAACCCGCAGCGAATCAGCAGTCCATAGCCCCATGATACCGTTGACCGGTCATTGCCTGTGACACGTTATAATAAACCATTGTTACTATAACACTGTTCCGTTTTGCATATCATTACATCCGCCATGTTTATACATTAAACATGATGGACCGCCCACACGCGTGGTCTAACGCTAATGCTGGGGGTTTTATTTGTGAGAACAGTCAAAAAATGCTTAAAACGAATGAACCTGGGTTTCAACTCTCAATTTTAGATAAATCGATACTATACTTCGATACAGTGAAATTCATAACTTCGTTCACTAATAATAAAGTAGCATATTGTTTGGATGAATTGTCAAATTGGTCGTGATTAGCATTCATCCAATATCCTACTCTATCGTCAAGGAACGAAGTTTTGAATTTGCATGATTCGAATGGTATCGTATCGATATATCGAAAGTTGAGAGTGGACCGCCTGATTTTAAAATCGGCAGGCTATGACCATCACCATATCATCCCATGACAAGTCAAGCAATCGAAGCAAAAATAAGTGGTATATTTTTGGGGAGATGTATCCACGCTTATTAGTGTTACGGCTGGCATAATTGACAGTGGTCAATAACTGCAGTATGGTAGCACATACGGCCGCACGTCGGTGGGAACACTTTGACCTCGGCGGGTCTCTGGTTTTAGGCGTTTGTAGCGTAGCGCTGACGCTACTGTGCTGCTACCCTCCACAGGCCACAAATATATAACTAGCTGTTGCTCTCGACTTCGTCCGCTTGGATTAAGTGGATGAATTTAGAAAAATCCTTTCTTAGCGCTCGCCTACGTTATACAACGAAGCTTAGTGCAAAATTTCAAGTTTCTAGTCCAAAGCATTTAGGCTGTAAGTGGAAAGATCAGGTAGATTAGTTTTTCCTTTTTATACATACTAGTGTAGGCAACGAGGCAGTTGACCCCAACATAAATTTCTCAGTCAGATTTTATTTGACAGTATGAAAGAATCATGAATTAAATGTAAATTCAAAATATCCAAAAAAACATTTACAAATTTTTTATTTTTATTTTTTGTAATTTTTGTATGGAAGTCCCGATTTTTTTTTTATAGAAGGTTTTTTCATGTAGTGTTATACCCCAGCAAAGTTTCGTCGACTGAGGATTTAATGCGGGGGTCTTCATACAACGATCCGCTTCGTTGCCTAGACTATACAGACTAAAGGCTCACATTGTCCACAGCGCCGATATTTGTCGAATGCATGCAATCTACAATCATCGTTTGCATTTTAGTTCTGTCCACGCAATCGACATGCATTACAAAACAGTGACCTAATAATCTATGGACTCCGGGTCACGGACAAAATTCGCGGAATAACTGGTCCTGGTACATCCTTTTTTCTTCCAGTAATACTCAATACATTTATTGCCTTCATATTTTTTTTTTTTTTTTTTTTTTTTTTACTATGTATGGGCTTACTCTTGACCTCGATCTAGCCTTGAGGACAGAGATGAGGTCGACGATGGAACGAGCTTGCCCAGAAGAAGCCTATTCACTCGCGACTTAAATAGATTCGGGTTATAAGAGCTCGGGAACACAGACGCAGGCAGAGAATTCCACTCCTTAGCTGTGCGCATTATAAAGGATGTTTCAAAGCGCTTTGTGCGAATGTGTGGAATATCAACCAGATATGGGTGATATCCTGCGGTGCGTCTGGATTCCCGATGGTAAAAGGGGGATGGCGGAATAAGCTCATGGAGCTCTTGGGCACACTCTCCGAAGTACAATCTGTAAAAGACCGACAGACATGCAATTTTGCGCCGGTGGGCTAGGCTGTGAAACTTGGTTTTCACTAGCATCTCATCACCAACGAGCTTCTTGGCTCTGCGATCTATCGAGTCAAGTGCGGCTAGTTGGTATTTGGCTGAGCCATCCCAAAGGTGGCAGCAATTCTCCATGCAGGATCGGACTTGTGCTTTGTATAAAACTAGAAGTTGTCCAGGAGTGAAGTAACGCTTAACCTTATTGAGGATGCCCAACTTTTTGGCCGCAGTTTGAGCTTTTGACTCAATGTTGGCGCCGAAGTTCAGGTTTGCACACAGCTTCATGCCAAGAAGCTCGAGGCTGTCGGTGACCGGTACAGATGTACCTCGAAAAGTAGGAGCCAGATTGAATGGACTCCTTTTGGCAGTGAATAGACACGCTTGTGTTTTGGTGGCGTTGAAACTCACCAGATTTTTGTCACCCCAGTCGGAGACAAGACTTAAGGTTGAGTTTATACGCTCTACCGTGGTCTCTCTCAAAGAACGTATTTCGTCACTGCTGGCTTTTGCGCTTGACATATATCTCTCGACGACAGTACTGTCATCTGCGTACCCAACAATATTAGGACCAAGTAGGTCGTTGATGTGCAGCAGGAAAAGAGTCGCAGAGAGAACAGACCCCTGAGGAACCCCGGCGTCAATAGCCATGAGGTCAGAGGAGCAGCCATCAAGGACTACTCGGATCGACCGTTCACTCAGGAAGTCAGAAATCCAAGAGCAAAAGTCAGCGGGAATGCCGTATGCAGGAAGTTTGCTCAGCAGACTTGCGTGCCATACCCTGTCAAAGGCCTTCGAGATGTCCAGTGATACGGCAAGGGCTTCGCCGTGTTTCTCGATGGCCTCGCCCCAGAAATGCGTAACATACACTAGAAGATCCCCAGTTGATCGTCCCCGGCGGAAGCCATACTGACGATCACTGAGTAGGTCGTTAGTTTCTAGGTAAGTCAGCAATTTTCCATTTAGTACCCTTTCCATAACTTTGCAGAGTATGGAGGTGATGGCGATCGGACGATAGTTGGTGGGGTCGGCACGACTACCCTTCTTGGGTACCGGCTGTACATTGGCAACCTTCCAAGGTTTAGGCACCGTTCTTGTTTTAAGAGAGAGGCGGTACAAACGCGTCAGCACAGGAGACAACTCAGGCGCACAGTTCCTCAAGACTCTTGCTGGTATTCCATCAGGACCGCTAGCTTTGTTCACGTCTAGACTTCGAAGTACTCTACGAACCTCTTTTGAGTGTATTGTGATCTCCGACATTGAAGAATCACAGCGAGGAATCGTCGGTGGCTGATTAGAGTCTGCATCTAGGCGAGAATTGCTCGCAAATAGAGATGCAAATAAATTTGCTTTCTCTGTTGCGGAGTGGGCTAGTGACCCGTCTGGTTTCAGCAGGGGAGGTAATGTAGGACGGCAGAAGTTGTTTTCGACTGACTTGGAAAGAGACCAAAATTGTTTACTACCAGAGGGGTAGGATGCAAGTTTGGTCCCTATGCGACTGACGTGGTCGTAACGGGCCTTCCGGATCACCCGCTTGCAGGACTTTGCAGCAGCATTAAATGCTCTTTTCTTCGCGCGAACCCGCCGAGCTCGAACTTTGCGGTCACGGGCTTGAACCCAGGCTTGGTATGCGGACTGCATTCGAGCCTCAGCGCGAGCGCAGTCCGCATTGAACCAAGGTCGGGCTTTGTGACCGAGCGGTATATCGGAGAATGGAATATAGTATTCCATTCCCTGCCGTATCACATCTGCAACCGCTTCAGCTGAACAGGTGGGGTCGCCCGAAGAAAAACACACTGGCTGCCATGGGTAGGACGCAAAGAAGTGCCGCATCTCATCCCAGTCTGCTGACTCGTATCGCCAAACTCGCCTCGTGCCTCTTGGGTTATCATCCGGAGGAGAGATGATTGACACGGACTTCACCAGACAGTGGTCGGATGTTCCCAGTGGGGCTGATACCGACACGGAGTGCCTGTCCGGATCTGTGGTCAGCAGCAAGTCCAAGCAATTGGGCGTGTGACCGTCAACGTCTGGCACCCGCGTAGCAACATTCACCAGCTGGGTGAGATCTAGCGACAGTGCTAGTTTGCGCGCCTCTCTCCCAGCATGGTCAGTTTTCTGGTATGGGAACAACCACTCGCTGTGGTGGGCATTAAAGTCCCCCAGAAAATGAAGCTGCGCTGTTGGGTACCGTTGTTGGGCACAATCCGCCTTCTCCATTAGCTGTTCAAAGAGCCTGGATGTCTCCTCGTCACTGCTGTGCGACCGATAGACACCGGCGTAGAGAGATTTCTCAACCCCGGTGTCCACCAGTAGCCAGATTGTAGAAAACCCGGAATCCTCAAAGCAACGGAGACGCCGATAGCAAATGTCATCGCGAACGTACACACAGACCCCAGCTCGTTTTTTGAACTTGTGTTCCAACGAGTATCCTGGGTAGTTGAGGTACGCCGCGTCTGACGGTGTTCCTATTTGCGTCTCCGTTAAAAAGAATAAGTGCGGCTTCTCGGTCTCGAGATGATGGTGGACCGGGTCGATATTTGAGTGCAACCCCCTGATGTTTGTAAGGTGCACTTTAAGCGGGAGGAAGTGCCGCCGTTTGGTAAACTTATTTCTTTTCTTACTTTTTTTCATTTTGAGGAGTGTGTGGTGGGGAAATGGAAGAATGGTCGAGACGCTACTCCTTTTTCCAATTGGACGCTTCAGCTCATTTGACCTGTGGGGAACTCATCTGGAGACTGCGGGGACGCCCGAGCCTCCCCGAAATGGGTCCATCGGGTCCTCCCGTCCAGTCGCCAGCTGGCACGATGGAGCATTTCGGGATTTTTCGCTAGTTGGCGGGGCAGCCTTTCCCACGTCGGCTTTCGTGGTACTTGGGCCCCCTACTACCTGCGGTCGGCCAACGGCAGGGACCGTGCCTCGGATCCCGCTACCCTCCAGTATGAGTTACCCGGTACAAACTTGCTTAGAGACCAAGACCGAATCAGAACCGCGCTACTGACCACCTCCCATCCCCCAATGGCACTGGCACTCCCGCACTCCGACGGAACACAGCTAAGCTGTTTGGCGTCGGGCTCCGGCAGGAGGGTGGTCGCGAGCCAGGCGGCCAAAGCCTACCACCGCTGTGAGGGACCTTCAGCCGCCGCCACAGAACATAGTGTCCCGCGGCGCCGTTGCCCGGGGTGGACCGCTAGGAGGTAGGCCCCTACCACCCCTTATATGGTACATAACAAGATGGTATTATAAATAAGGTATCTCATATGAGCCCATTTTCAGAGGCATTGCAATAATTGAGATAGACCGAGATTTTAAATAGTTATCAACAATATTTAATTATGTATTTATATAATGTAGGTATATTTTTTTAGTTTATTTATTTTTATCATTGAAATATTCGTTTAAATTATAGTAAGTTTTATTTATTAGGTATTCTTTTAATAGTTTTATCATCTTATTATAAGAATTTTCTATTCTTATATTTAGCGGTAGATGATTATATATTTTTATTGATACACTTAAAGGGCCAGAACTATGTATTTTTAATTTAGAAGGTATATTATTGATTTTATTTGTTTTATACCTGCGAGGGTACAGTCGGGGCTAATTATCTTCCATTTCGTAGAACTGCGGGTTGTTCTTAATAAATTTGCAAGCTTCTAGAATGTATAGAGAGGTTAAAGTTAAAATTTTCAATTTAGTAAAGGTCGACCTACAGCTTTCATCATTTTTTAAATTTCCTAATATCCGTATACATTTTTTTTGTAATATGAAGAGATCTGATACGTTTGTGCTATTGCCCCAAAGATAATAAAACCGTCCTAATACAATAGTCAATGGCAGCGATGCAAGCAAGTTATTAAGGGGCTGATAGACCTAAATACGCTTCACTTGAACAGGTTTTGAACGAAAAGTGATGAATATATAGCCGCGAAAAAAAATAATGTGATAATTAAGCAAATTTTTCATGGCAATTGTTATCACATAATTACTTGCAGACTCTGAAAATGTATTCCTGTCGTCAAAGGTTGCCTGTAAGAGATCGCTTGCAGCGATAAGGCCGCCTTTGCCCACATTAGGTTAAGCTGTCTGTGTATGTTTGTATTTTTCTTTTATGTGAGCAATAAAGTGTACATCTATCTATCTTTTCAAGAATATGGCCGACTCCGAAACACGATTAAACATATTTTGTACGCCATAAAAAAAATCCAAAGTTACCTCTGCTTAAGTACCCATTAATCTATGATGCCAAAACTTTTACACATTATTCAATACATTATGCATAATAATACAGCTTTATGGGTACAGATTTTGAGAAAATGCAAAAATGAGCGAAAAACGTAAAATAGCGCGAATCCGCTCCGTTCTAGCACTCGCATTCTGCCCTTTGTTAGAAAGGGAGGTAATTCAGCTCTTATCAGCCCCTTAATGTCGCTGGGTCACTTGCGTATGTTCGGCGTGCGTGGGCATATTTTTGTTTCTATGAAGGATGCATGTAAGATGCAAGCACGTGATTAATATCGCTATCGTGCGGCGTACGTAGTATCTATAACCTAGTACCAGTGATATCTATAACCTGATTGGAACATCTTAAAATGATTGATATGTAACATACGAGTATAAGTTTAAATTAGAAAGGATCGTATAAATCAGCTTTCTATCCATTAATCAGCTTAATTGATTAGACATTTAAAATTTAGATATTGTGTGGCCGTTTCTACCATTTCCAGTCCGATCAGGTTTGGGACTTTCACAGTCACACGGTGCGGGGAACTCGGGAAATAATATCCCACCGCAAGGTACCAATGATCCATTTTTAGGGTTCCGATACCAAAATGGTAAAAAAACAAGCCTTATGGTGCCGCTTTGTCTGTCTGTCTGTCACACCTGTATATCTCAGCAACCACTCATGCTATAGACTTGAAATTTGGAATAGTTTTAGAATATGGTTGTCCAACTTAATTGCACGTGATAGAATTGAGAAAAAATTATGATTATTAATGTAAAGGGGGCCCAAATAGGGCGGGCAAAATTTCAAATTGTCGGTACTAGGTCGGTCATATGAAAGGGCTTTACTTGTACATTCTAAAAAATATATATATATATATTGTTTTTACAAGTCTTAGTTTTCAAGTTATGATGAAAAATGTCAAAAAAATACCGTTCCCCCCCCCTTATCTCCGAAGTTTGTAAATGGAAAAATCAGGTGTACGTTTCATTGTCAAATTTCAAAATAGTTAAAACTTAATTCCTCGAAAACGCAGGGGTGTGGATGTCCGCCAATATTTTTTGTATCTTCTAGCTAGAGGATGCTCCTTTTCATCAGTCAAAGAGGCAGACATGAGCAAATCATATAGAAATTTGTCCTTCATCACCCTTTCTATAATACCTGTATATTAATTGCTTAGTAAGTAGATTACCTTATTATGCCCTAAAAATCACCGTATATGAAATGTTACCCGTGTGGTGCCGGCAAAGAATAGTACCAACCCATCTCTACCTGTGGGTGTCGTAAGAGGCGACTAAGGGCTAAAATCTTTCTGAGTATCGTATCATCTTACATACTGTGGACACCAACAACAGCGGTCGCCAGCCGCAACGCTTAAAAGCGTGGTGACTATGGTAAATCCCCTCCTAATTACCACGCGTTTTTGCTGGAGTTCTGGAGGGAGCTCCCTGTCCTGCAGTGGACGTTTCATGGGATGTTATGATTGTGTGAAATGTGTCCACCCCAAGGAAGTACCTTGCCTATTTTTCAACCAGACGATTAGTAAGTCAGCTGATGTTCCGGACGCAATACTAGTATTTTTAGCGCTGTACCTGCACTCTTGCGCAACCCCTTGACATTTTGCCGTTCAGAAATAGTGGCCAACTTGCCTCTTTGCCCACCCGTGGTGATTTGTTGACGGATTATCTTTTGGCACTAAAATATGGTGAATGTGACCTACTTGTCTAATAATTTGAATTATCTAAACATCTTCATAGGAGTTTTCTATCTCATAAAGTATCTGTATGTAATTTTTATGAAAATTTTAGTTTTAGATATTCTTAATTTTGCTCATTAAAATTGGTCAATCAATAATCTTTGGCTGATACATAGAGTACAGGGAGATTCTTAAAAATTGCAAGTAGGGTAAAACATGCAAAATTCTCTCGCATTATTTGCAAATTGACACCGATTTCAATATTTTTTTTAAAGTTCCTCTCATTAGAAGTACTATTAATCTTATCTCAAAACTAAGTTTTTTTACAAAGAACCAAACTGTTGAACATTATTGAACATTGAGCGTGTTATTTGTTTTTTAGTCCTTTAGTATTAGTAATTTGTCAGTCCCACTCTGTCCCACTTATTTCCTAACCATATGACCTAATCTTCAAATTCAAAATCTCTGGTAAAAAATTACAAGGCCAAAGTACACTAAAGCTGTGGTATGAAAATGAAGTGTGAGAAGTATGTTAAGATCCGCAAGTGGAAGATGAAATCTCTACCAACCAAATCATCATCATATCGTCGATGACCGACCTCTCAAACCCTAGTGTCAGAATCGTTAAGCCGCCAAAGGGCTCTTACATGGCGAACGATTACATCCGTAGGTAATGGTCTGGACAAACGGCTTAACCTGCCTTCCGAAGCACGGAAACATCTAACTTTTCGGCTAATCAGATGATTCATCCTGCAATGTCTTAACCAAACTGGAGATATCGCACAAAGAGATTTTTCGAACCCAGAACCTCCATATCGAGAGCCGACCTACTAGACCTTAGGACCAACCTAATAAAAGAGGTGAGATGTTTATGTATCAAGTATCACTTGTTTACTATCCATCTCGTGATTTCTCCACATCGATTTGCCCTATACATCTTACTTACCTACTTACAAATCACGAATGTACACTATAATATTACAAAAGCATCCTTTTGCATTCCTAATGAAGCATATCAGATTGTCAGCTATTTATACTACACACATTGACATTTAACTGCGAAGATGTTGCGGCTGTACTGCACTGATGACGACGTTTGAGGTGTTGAGATACATTGACGGTATTTTACAATTCAAAATTTTGCATAATAGCAGCTAAACAGCGCGTGCGACAGATAGCGACCGTGGTTGAGCAGTTAGAGCATTTGGCTCTCGATCTGGAGGTTCTGTGTTTACTTTCCGGTGGGGACACTATCAAACAAAAATCACTTTGTGTGACTTCCCCTGTCAGTCATTGCCGGATGAATCACCTAACTGTACGAAAAGTAAGATGATTCCGTGCTTCGGAAGGCACGTTAAGCCGTTGGTCCTGGTTAATATTTAAGTGCTCTCGGAATCACGGAATCATCTTAATTTTCGGAAAATTTTATGATTTTTCCTGCAATTTTTGTTTGTTTGACAGTATTCCTATCGGGAATCGAACCTAAAAGTCCTCAATCGAGAGCTAAACGCTCTATCCAATAGACCACCACGGTGGTTGCTAAAGGGTTAATGTAAATCAAAATAACCTTCCCACATCCAAGCGTCAAGCTCAACTTGAAGTGTCGTGACCTTTAAGCCCTCTTCATGTCTCGAGGACTCCTACCACGCGTTCGAGATTACTCAACACTCAACGAAGCTGTGACTTCCGAGAGAAAAATCGGAAAACTGTGATCGAGAAATCGTTTCTTTAAAAAAAAATCATAGGCTTGTTTTTAATAGTTCTGGGTTACAAATCTATAATCGAAATTTGTTTTAAATTTTAAATGAATACTCATTTTATCACTAAAATAAATAGCTGCCTCAACATCAAAATATTGTCAGGTGAGCAAACTATGCTACCCGCCAACAGATGGCGCTGTAGGTTTTTGTCTAAAACGCAAATGCTTAAAAACACGGGGAAAATGATACATACATAACATCACGCCTCTTTCCCGTCGGGGTAGGCAGAGACCACAGTCCTCCACCTGCTACGATCTTGACATACTTCCCTTGCTTCCTGTACTTTCATCAATCCTTTCATACATGCTCGTGGGTTTAGGGTACTTTTAACCTGGCCTTTATTCAGAACGTCCTGAATTTGGTCCTGGTACGTTCGCCTAGGCCTTCCTCTTCCGTTAATTAAAGTAAACTTCCGTATAATCCATTTTTTTGTTAATTCCAACGCTTTATAATCTATTTTGCAGCCATAACACTAATAACTAGAGTTTACTCAACGGAGGGTTAGCTATTATCAAGATAATTATTTTCTGTGATAATTATCCGATAATTATCTGATAATTATCCAACTATCAAATCAAATAACGTATATATTTTCATTTATCGCAAGATTCCCTGCATTTCTTTTTTACATTTCTTGCATCTAGCCCATAAACCACTATTTTTAGTTTTAATGCAGTCAAACTTTGACCAATTAGATTAAGTTTTCTAGGCATAATGTTTTTCTTTATTTAATTTCGCAGCGCACAAACTACAGTTCACGAAAACAAATAACAGTGAGTAATTTTTTCATAACTTTTCTTCTATTCTTGTCATTTATGTTAAAATTATTTACAGCGCCGAGCTTCTATAAAGAACTTAAAAACAACCTATACAATAAAGTCTAACTCAATTGAGTTACGGCAGAAATGGGGACTTTCATAATTACCACAGAAATAATGTCTTGAATTGAAATGGAATTGAATTTAGAACAATTTAAATAAGTTCAGCTTACTCTTGCTTCGGCTTTTAATTAATTTGAGTTAAACTTTCAAGGGCTTATTCGTCATGACATCTCATTAAACGTCCACTGCAGGACAGGCAACTCCCTCCAAAACTGCAGCAAAATTGCGTGGTACTTAGGGAGGGATTTACCATAGTCACCACGCTTGTAAGCGTTGCGAATGGCGACCGCTGTTGTTGATGACCGCAGTATGTAAGATGGTACGATACGCCGAAAGGTGCTGCTGCCCATCCTCCGGTTCATAAACCCTTAGTCGCCTCTTACGACACCCACGGGTAAAGGTGGGTTGGTACTATTTTTGCTGGCACCACAGCTTATAACAAAAGCTTAATGCAACAACTTTTGCTACACGACTTTTTGTGATTCGCCTAAAAATAAAACAACTTTTCATTCTAATTAGACCGATTAAAAGCTGATAATTGTGTTCATTTTGCAAATTATACTAAATGATCAGCGAATCGATCCAGTTAAGCAGTGGTCAACCAATATCTGCTCTATTCTCAGTGAAAGTAGTTTCGAAATTGCCTGTTTCGAAGCAGTATCGTATAGATGTCGTAGATTAAAAATCAAAATACAGTACGTGATGGAAAAATCACTGTAAGATTGATAACTTAGTCATCCATGCAGCTTCTACTGTTTCACTTTATATTTTTCAATGCAGACAATCCAAGCCTAACAAACAGCTTAGTAACAAACCGGTGCCGATAACATCTGTATTCATACCAGCCAGAGAGATATAGCAATATACAAGTTACTGTAAGAGTAAGAGAGTCGCAGCTATTCTAGAATCTGGGCCGTCTAGACTAGATTGAAATTACTGCCGCAAGGTTCTATGTTCGAACTAAATTGTACGAGAGAAAGGACCGTGTAATTTTGCGCTAGACAAAATTTAGGCCGTTGAGAGATAGATGTGAAATATGAAGAAGGAATTATGTAGGTAACTTATAGGCAATTGATATTATTTGTCCTACTTATCCGTATATACGTAATGTGAACCAGACATACCTTATCGACCGAATATCTTATCTTTTGAACAATCTTGAAGAACGAGAATGGTTATTACCTGTAAGAAATAAAAAAAAACCAAATTAATACACTAAGGATGGAAGAACATACATTTAAAATATTGGTTACAAACAACATTATTATATTTACAATCTACACTTCCTTTAGAGTCTACGAAAATCAAAACGAAACAAAGGGCTTGTAGTATCTCATAAGGTGGACAGGTACGGAACCCTTAGAACGCGAATGCCATATGAGAACCAATCTAACGACATCTTAAAATCCATCAAACCTTTTATGAGTAGCCAAGGGAACATAAGATTCGACACGCAAGGTGAAACACGTAACCCTTCTTTTGGCCTCGCCGTAGACAGTTAAAACCATAGAATAAAAGAAGAGGGTTGTTGAAACAAATTTCTCACCCCATGATAATATCCTTTCCATCAAATCTATGCTAGGTTTCGTGCAGCTCTAGGCTAGGAAATCCCTCCCGGCGCATAATGTCACGTTCGCAAAATGTCACACTAGGGTTTACCACACCAAAATGTCACTTTCGCATATTGTCACACTTAATCGTGACATTGTGCGAACGTGACATTCTGCGAAAAAATAATGAAATTTTTTCTAAGTCCACAAAGAATTAAAATTTTTCTAAGTTCAAAATCAATAGATAGTAAAAAAAAACGAAGTTTTCCAAGTCCCAAATCTATAGAAAAAAACTTAAAAAAATTTAAGTCCCAAATTGATAGTAAAATTATTCCAAAATTCTAAGTCCCAAAAAACGTGACATTTTGCGAATGTGACATTTTTCGATCGTGACACTTTGAGAAAGTGACATTTTGCGAACGTGACATTATGCGTCGGGAGGAGGAAATTAGGCAATTCTATTGGTTGGATATCCTTCAGCTTACATTGCACACATCTTGTGGGAAGGCACCTAAAGCTTTACTAGACACGCTGTAGTTAACCGGGCCAAATTCTTGCTATTGTGGACCGTCTCAACTTCGTTATATTATGTAAATGTAAACTCAGCTGTTTTACTAGTTCAAGGCCGCAATTCGTATTCCTATTTCTTAGAGAAAATGTGTTTTTGTATAAAACAATCATACCGTAGCTACTATTAAGCCAAGATCGGTGATCACACCTAACTGAATTCAAAGACTAATTCGACATACATTGCTGGGAGGCTTGGTTATGTTAATTGCAGTATGCTTACTTCAACGAGCAATGTATGCCGAATTGGTCTTTGAATTCAGTTAGGTGTGATCGTGGCTTTAGTACAGTCACAATCTACTCCTTGAACCCATTTAGTACCATTGCATGTTTTTATTAGGGTTCCGTAGCCAAATGGCAAAAAACGGAACCCTTATAGATTCGTCATGTCTGTCTGTCTGTCCGTCCGTATATCTCAGCCACTTTTTTCCGAAACTATAAGAACTATACTGTTAAAACTTGTTAATTAGATGTATTCCGTGAACCGCATTAAGATTTTCACACAAAAATAGAAAAAAAATCAATAAATTTTAGGGTTCCCCATACATAGAACTGAAACTAAAAATTTTTTTTTTTCATTCAAACCATACGTGTGGGGTATCTATGGATAGGTCTTCGAAAATGATATTGAGGTTCTATATATTATATATAGAATATATATTTTTTTTTTCTAAACTCAAGTAGTGCGCGAGTCCGACTCGCACTTGGCCGGTTTTTTATTGGACAACCTTGATGTTGTAGGAACAGTTTGTGAGAGTAGTTTAGGCACAGATTGCCTTTGTTTGTGTAACGCTTAAGGGCTTTGCTTGGTTTGATTTCTAGCTTGTTGGTACCCGCTATTGCGTAGACTTAAAAAATTCCCCAACACTAACATCTTAAAACTTTTTTTTATTGTCAATGGCCTTACTTTTGACCTCGATCTAGTCTTGAAGACAGAGATGAGGTCGACGATGGAACGAGCTTGCCCAGAAGAAGCCTATTCACTCGCGACTTGAATAGATTCTGGTTGTATGAACTCGGGAAAACAGACGCAGGCAGAGAATTCCACTCTTTTGCCGTGCGCAATAGTGCGCATTATAAAAGATGTTTCAAAGCGCTTTTTGCGAATGTGCGGAAAATCAACCAAACTATCTAAGTTTCACCTTAAAATATTAGTGTAATCATTGACCTGCTACGGCTGAGCGAACAGTTTCGGTATCACCGTATAAAATAGATTGTTTACACGAAAATTAAGGGCATTGGGCGCTTGCGCATTACATGCTTCGATTACAGCCTTGGAAACTGAGAATGGTTAAATCAGGGCACAATTAAAGCGTAGATTCTTGCGAGATGGCTCAATAGAAATCGCTGTATATTTAATTAAATTCTATTTTCCCTATTAATTGGGTGGAATGAAAGCCATTTGTTAGTTAGTCATTATATAAATTAGACTATATGTAAGTAAATGAATTAGACGAATGCTTTATGCCTGTAGCTTCTTTTAAGCCTCTAATGATTGGTTTCGGTAATGGCTGACTTGCTGGCTCAGCACAGGGCCCTAGATAAAAATATATCTTAGAGAAATGTCACTTTATTTGGGGAATTATGTCATAGCCTCAAACGCGTAGGAATATAAGTGGCAGAAAATATTTAGTAAACCTACAAATTATGTTTAACTTATCTTAAAATTTGCAGTGAACCGCTTGGCTGTCAAGAAAACGAAATGAATGAATGGAGTGGATAAAAGTAAATTGGCAACATTACTTCTTTAATGTATGGGCATGCAAACTGTAATAACGGGCAGAAGTGCCAGCATGATGCCAGTTTGCGTCTATCTAGACCATAGATTAAAGAAATAGTGTTGCTAATTGACTTATTTTAAGCATGGTTACTCTGGCTCCATTCATTCATTTAGTTTTTTGACAGCTAAGCAGTGCAACACAAATAGGACCGCTACATGAATTAATGTATAAAACTATATCTGTCTCTAAAATAATAAAAACTGGCCAAGTGCGTGTCGCGCCACGCGCAGTATAGGGTTCCGTAGTTATTAAACAATTTTTTTATCGCAAAGCGGGTTTTGGTATTGAGTAAGTATTTCATAACGTTTATAACATAAACTTTTTACCTCCTAATGCTCAGAGGTCCTAGCGCCTGATTTGCTATTGCTGTTTTTATTATTTTTAGTTTTTCAGTTATATGTAGCTCATTAACCTGTGAAGCCTACTTAACTGTGATAGTTTTCCTTTTATTTTCATCATATATGCTACTACTGTGAATTTTTTCACATTTACCATAATAACCGTTTAGCCGGCAGGGGGGGGGGGGACACTCGACTCTAACAAAAAATTGCGCTTTAAAGCTTAATATTTTGCAAACTGATTCCTAAATCGAAATGTGATATTTGCAAACTTATATTATTTTTAAAAGACCTATCCAACGATACCCCACACTATGGGGTAGACAAGAAAAAATAATCCATCTCCACTTTAGTTGTATTGGAGGTGGGTACCTAGAGCCGGGTACCTAGAACGTACTACGTACCTATTCCCTAAAAAAATGTTTTTCAAGATTTTAATCTGCCACTTTGTCGGCGTAGATGAAATGTTTATTCGTACAAAATTTCAGCTTTCTAGTACCAAGGATCTCTGAGCTAAACCGCGGACAGACAGACGGACATGACGAAACTATAAGGGTTCCTTTTGACTACGGAACCCTAAAAACGTGATTTGTGGGTTGTCAAAACATTTTCATCCACTGACGTTTCAACGTGTTTAGAGCTATGACGTCATTCCCCAAATAAAGTGACATTTCTCAGAGATATCTAGGACCTCGTACTGAGCCTGCTGGACATATTTTGTTCATTATAACCAAACTACTGACAGACCAGGGAAATAAAAAATCCAGCCTCTATCAAAATAATAAAAAAAAACTGATAATCTCAAGATATGAACGAGTTGTTACATGCCGACATCGTTCCGTATTAGGGCTGACACCGGCTTAAGAATAGATTGATTTAAACCCTTACTTCCTCAGACTAAATCGTCTCCAGCATGACCTTACCAAATAATAATATATAAACGTGTGTACGGCTAAGGTCGTTTCTAGTCGTACTAGCTAGTTGTTAGTACCGGAAACACGTAGCGTGTGAGACGTTGATCGATGTACCGAAACGCTGCCACTTCCTTAGATAGACATGTTCTTATTCTGAAGAGTTTCTGAACCATTAGATTGAAATAAACTAAAACGAGTAGGAAATATTTTAAGGTTTCCATACCCAAAGGGTGAAAAACGGGACCTTATTATTATGCCTGCGAAGCTTACAAAAAGTGACTAGTTTCTAGAACAATAAAAAAAGAGCGCATTATCAGCGTCAGTTGAAAATCATGATTAATTCCAAATCATTCGTTTGCAGAACAATGACATTTGTGTACAAGCAATATTCATCTTTCGGCACAATAATTATTTCGCAAAACCAATCTTAAATCTGCCTCTAACATCAGAGCAGCTAACAAAGCAATTTTTTTGTTAAGTTAGTAATTGTATTTCTGGTTACCTATTCAGGCAGGCCTTGGATTGGTCGTGACTACTCAAGTCTTGGGCTATTGACACGCTTCTCAATTATTGACGCCGACAGTCTCGAAGCTTTATTTTTGAATCGCAGGCAATTCATATAAAAGTTTTGTAGCAGCAGCTTATAACTTAATCTTCTGTTTGAGCGAACTGATTTTGATGAAACAAGGCGCAAATGTGCACTTTAAATCTCAAAAAGAGAGACAAATAAAGCTGCAATCAGACCTTCCTAAATTTAAAGACTAATTCGGCATACATTGCTGAGAGGCCTAATTCTGTTAATTTCAATATCCTTATTTCAACGAACAATATACCCGAATTAGTTTCTGAATTCAGGAAAGTGTGATTGCAGCTTAACATAGATTTAGTAATATGGTCCCTGGCACCTTTTGGGTACAGAATCCGAAAACCTAGACTTGATATTGATCATGTTACACTTCTGTCCCGAAACAATCAATAACTTTTTCATTACTAATGTAACTATAATAAATAAATGTATAGATCTAATTCAGTTAAAGGCATTCGAGCTAACCTATATTTAATGGAATTCTAGACTTTACCTTCACGAAAAAGTTTCGTGACTAAAACTAGATTTTTCAACTAGTCTACCCTTCTATTTGTAACTAAGTAGGTATTAGCTGTAAATGATTAATTGGACGGCCTGAGCCAGTGAGCATCGAAGCTTTACTTGTTCAAGCGTAACGATTTTACCGAGGAAATAGGTGAAATATTTAACACGTTTGAACTTTTGTCGACCACGGAAATATAGGCAGATGCACAGACTATATACATCGTACAGTCAAGAGAACATCAAACTCGACACATTGAATTGACATAATGATAAAGTATCATGAATTGTATGTTAATTCAAAATATCCAAAAAAAATTTACAAAAAAAAATTTCATACATTTTTTGTAATTTTTGTATGGAAAAATTAAAAGCACCGATTTTTTTT
The DNA here is from genome assembly GCA_947532105.1 of Athrips mouffetella. Classification (NCBI taxonomy): domain Eukaryota; kingdom Metazoa; phylum Arthropoda; class Insecta; order Lepidoptera; family Gelechiidae; genus Athrips; species Athrips mouffetella. Next base: position 12,929,026 of record OX383981.1, on the reverse strand, counting down.
TTTGATTTTTTTATAGAAGGTTTGTGTCATATAATGTAATACCCTAGCAAAGTTTCATCGACTGAGGATTTAATGCGGGGGTCTTCATACAACGATCCGCTTCGTTGCCTAGACTAGTAAGCGAGCTAGGTAAAATTACTGGCACATGAGACATTCCTTCCCTACTTCATCTTAGGCAAAGGCCAAACAGAAGCGGTGCGCCGCGTCCCTTTCATACATTACGTATGCAAGGGTGTGTGGTCACGCATTTGCATACAAAATGTATGTAGAGGAGCAGAGAAACCGACCGGCGCGCCATACCGTGCACCACGCGGCGTGCCGCACCTCTACTGTCTGGCCTTCGCCTTGGAAAACGGTCTTAGCTCTCAGGTGTCAAATTATGCTGCTAAGACAGTGGTTGATATGCGTGGTAGTGACCACTTATCACCAGGTGCACCACCAGCTCGTTTGCTCACTTGTGATATAAAAATGTCATCGTGTATGCTAGTAGCAAGTTATACTTTGTTGTTAAGGGTTTTCAGGTCAAATAGGCCTATGGCATGGCTTAACGACCACTAAGTAGCCGGGTTTAACGAGTAGGAGGTAAGGTGTTCCATAGTGCCATAAGAAAAAAAAAAAGAAAACAAAAAAAGGGTGTTCCATTGTTTATGGGGAAGCAGCGCCCTCACATTGATGATTCCTCACCTTCAAATGTTGCCATTCCATCGCCCGATGCACATGTTGCTTTTGTTGTGTCAGTATTCTCATTTGTACCGTAATACACTTACCGGCAGAAATAACCGGCCGGTCAATTTTCTGTCGTACATTTTCATACAAGTAAGGGATCAAATGAAGCGTCAATATATTTCCTAAACGAAATAAATATCCGTGAATAAACAGTGAGATCATTAAATAAGGTGTCTGACTACCGATTCTTGAAGATTAGACCTTAGCACGGTATCCAGGAAATTCCGTGCATCGTTCAGAAAAAAATATACGTCATTTTGTCAGATATCTCTTACGAATTAAAATGTTTTAAGAGTCGCACGGGTTTTCTTCAACATTTTAGATATACCTAATCTTTGACAATATTGTTAATAAGGTTCTTATCTAAAGACCTCATCAATGAGATTTGTATTTTTATTCAATTTAGGTAAGATGTTGACGCTTCGTTTGCTCCCATATTTGTATGAAAATATATGAAAGAAAACAGACCGGCCGGTTATTTCTGCCGGTGAGTGTATTTTGATGTAAAAGATAAAAATAACTAAGCTCGTATTTTTTAAATTATAGTCAGTAATTTTAGCCGAAAGAAATCCTAAAGCTTTCATCGTATAAAACGTAACGAATGTACGAATCTAAAATCTGAGCCTGGGGCAGAAGTGAACCGTGTTTATATAAAACAGACAGACTGCCATATACTAACAAAATGAGAGTAGGTCAATCAACAGTTATACCAAACGTTTTGTTATAAGTGACCCTGTAATTATGTCGTGAACAATAAAATCTGTGTTTTTTATAACTTCGCCTACGCAAATGTATAGAAATTTTGTATACCTATAACGGTGCATATAATGGATGTCTGTTGCGATTATTAATCGATGGCGTTGACAGGTTATGAGTTTGTATTTGACCTGACAAATTACTTTAACCTTGAAAACGCAGGCTCTCACTTTACAGTTAATTTTTAAGAGTGTTTTCCAAATCAAAGACTAATTATTTCTTTAAATCACTCCCGGGCTCATCTATGGGCCCTCTTTGCATTTTATATTTCGGTGGCCCCTAGTAGCCCATGCAAAAAATAAATGTTAGGTTGAGCAAGGAGTTTTGGTCAACCAAAAAAGTTGGCAGATGATCTAATTACAAAACTGCAAATTGTTTTTTTCTCAATCTTACATTTTTATAAGCTAGGTGCCATCAAATAGCTTGTGCTTAGATGTTTAGATATTACATAGGTAGGTATATAGTGTGCTTACTTTTATTTGCAGGGTGTTTCTGTATTATTATGTTTTCATTATCTTTAAACAAATTTAAAATTGTTTTTTTGCATGTAACAATTATTAATATGTAACAGTATAACATTGGGAGCCAATTCCTGCCAACAAATTGCTATACAGTTTGGCGGAATTTGTAATAATAATAACTGTAGTATTTTTTTGGAATAAAGTTTTGAAAATTTAAAAAAAAATAAAATTCTTTTTACTGTCTATGGTCTTACTCTTGACTCCGGTCTAGCCCTGAGGAAAGAGAGGTCGACGATAGAACGAGCTCGCTCAGAAGAAACCTATTCACCCGCGACTTAATGAGCCCTGTCAGAGGCGTTTGGCGGCTCAACAACTCTGGCACCAAGGTTCGTGAGGTCGGTCATCGACCTTGCAACCCACACGATATGGTGATGACCCGCGATATTAAGACGATTTGATTTTTTTTTTGGGTATTTTGAAGACAAATATCTTTTTATTTACTCAGTATCTTGACGTGAATTTCAGGTATGACCAAAACATGATTAGTGAAAATCGACTCGATAAAATAAAAATCCAAAGTTGCCTCTTCAATTTTCATTCTTTCCTTTTTTTGTGGAATCTGAGGTGTTTTAAGTAGTGAAATTAAGTATACAGAAAGGTATTCGTAGTTGCCATGATATGCCAAATCTAAAATTTTTTTTAATTACTAAGTTTTAAAAAAAGTCGATATTTTATATCGGGCGCTTACGTCATTTAGTTTTGGTAACACGCACAGTATATCTGTCGCAATCTAATGCGTTTTGCGGATGTAATCATTTTATCCCTTTCTTTCAAGCGAAAAGACTGCGCCCACTGTCAAATAACTAGCTTTTCACATATCCTCTTAATAAATTCCCCTCCGGTGCGATCGGTCCATTTTCCCATTCGGTCCACTTTCCCGTTCGGTCCACTTTCCCAAATGGTCAACTTGAAATTCGGGTTATAACAACTCGGGAACACAGACACAGCGGTTTGGCCTTGAAACATATAATTTATGAATAAAGTTTGGAGTTGTATGGGTAAAGTTAAAATTCGACTTCCTACAATACAATTCGAAGTGGGCACTTAAAATTCACCTTCTTCAACCTTAATAGTAACAGCTCATTGCTCACTGTTTATAGTAGCTGATTATACAACTAAACTAGCTGGCTACTGCATTAAAGCAATTTATTTTGACCTCACTTATTGCTTCTTTGTTCATTCCGGTTTTAGTATAAAGGTGCCTCTATACCGCTTATAATCAGTCGTGAACATTTTGGAACATTGGGTCGCATAGTGCGGTCAGTTAGCTGTTTCACGTAGACACGCCTTACAATTTCACCAATTTTTTTCCAGGTAACTAGGTAGGTACATAGCTCTTAATGTTTGATAGGAGCCAATTCTTGAATTTCAAAAAATTTCCATACAAAATTCAAGAATTAGCTCCTATCAAAAATTGAGAGCTGAAAAAATTTGGTGCAATTTGGTGAATTTGGCGATATAAGACTATAAGGGACCGGACTAGCAAGACTTGGAACAAAAGCAAAAGACCTACTTTTGTGATGTTACACTACATTACACTTCATATGGGATTAATAAAAAAAGGGAAAATAATTTTGGACATCCTTTGCTTGCGTATTCTAAGATTTTATAACAAAACATAATTAGATGGAAGTGTGGCCGAAAACAGACCCAGAGGTAAAAATCAGTCAAAGTCTCAGTGGTCAATCTGCCAGGTCGCATCAGAAAAATATTACAAAAGGTTTGTAATGGATGACTGCTTTCTTAAGACTTGTTTCTTAAATACCTCTCTCAACTGTTATAAAAACCAGAGTAAGGGCTCCCGCACACGACCGAGAATCGGTGACCGATTTTTTGTCGACATCCCGCTCTGACGTGTTATCACCTGCATCTTCCCTCCTTGTTCTGGCCGATAATCGCCCACCGATTCTCGGTCGTGTGCGGGAGCCCTAAAGGTTAGGTACGGTCATCCAAGAAAGTGGACTGTCATTTTGACAACACTTCCCGTGTCAGCAAAGTATAGCTAAAGGGTGATCACACCTAGCTGAATTCAAAAACTAATTCGGCATACATTGCTCGTTGAAGTCAGGATATTGCAATTAACATAACCAAGCCTCCCAGCAATGTATGCCGAATTAGTCTTTGAATTCAGCTAGGTGTGATCACTCCTTAAGAATGAGTTTGATTGTCGGAAGGGAAAATCGACCTTGTTGTTTTTTTTTTTTTTTTTATTATGTATGGGCTTACTCTTGACCTCGATCTAGCCTTGAGGACAGAGATGAGGTCGACGATTGAACGAGCTTGCCCAGAAGAAGCCTATTCACTCGCGACTTAAATAGATTCGGGTTATAAGAGCTCGGGAACACAGACACAGGCAGAGAATTCCACTCCTTAGCTGTGCGCATTATAAAGGATGTTTCAAAGCGCTTTGTGCGAATGTGTGGAATATCAACCAGATATGGGTGATATCCTGCGGTGCGTCTGGATTCCCGATGGTAGAAGGGGGATGGCGGAATAAGCTCATGGAGCTCTTGGGCACACTCTCCGAAGTACAATCTGTAAAAGACCGACAGACATGCAATTTTGCGCCGGTGGGCTAGGCTGTGAAACTTGGTTTTCACTAGCATCTCATCACCAACGAGCTTCTTGGCTCATCGATTGATCATCATCATATCAGCCGAAAGACGTCCACTGCTGGACATAGGCCTCCCTAAAGATTTGATTACACAAATAAATTTCAACCTATGACTTCAACCTTCAGGTGGTAGACCCTATTTTTGGCCGTCTGTACCTAATTTCTGACAAAGTTTATGTTTCCTACTCGGTTGCGCAGGCGGCCGAAACGATAAATACGTTGCCAATCCCGATAATGGTGTGTTAGTGCCTTAACATTATCTATTTTGAACTTTGGATCCGTGTTCAGATTCAATCGATGGGAATCACTTCGATTTACCTTTTATATTTTAGTTTGAACTAAGAGAGACAGCTCTCACGAATTTAGATAATCTATAAATTAAGTATCAACGAGGAAGATAATGTTACATTTCATCACAAAAGCTTGTAGGTTTATAGTGCTTTTTTGGGATAGTTGTTTCTCTAATTTCAAGTTATAAAGATATTTGGATAGTCGGTGTTTTTTCATTTGGTCGTTGTTTTTTATGTGGTTGGTGTTTTTTATTTACAGTTGGCCCTAGTACAGTACCTACGAGTATGTAAAGACATGTTCTCGATGTAGCAAGCCAAGAAGGAATAGTAGATTTTACAACAAGTGCAAAAAACGAACCATTTTTGCGAGACTTAGGTAATGTCGAGGATAAAATGGTTTTGTGGACGAGTTATAAACTCTGCTTTTCACTTTGATTGCGAGGAAATGAAACGTAAAAGTACGCTCTAAATGTAACTGAAGAATGAGTTGTTCTGCTTTAGTGAAGAATATGTTTTGGCGCGCGCGGCGTGGGGGGCGTGCCGCAGGCCCGCGCGCAGGGCGTACACCACCGAGATTACTTTTTTGCCCTAGTGCACAAAATTCGACTTTGTGCAGCCTATATCCTGCACAAATAAGCACTTTCAGAGCATGAGAAGTGAAAATAATGTTCCTTGTTTCAGCCAAGGGATATTTTCGTAACTAATATCTGTATGATATCAATATCAACGTCTCTATTCGATCATATTCCCGCAGATGGATGTTACAGTACATAGTCAACAATAAGTCACATTGTCCAAACCAACAGATCACAATAGACTCGTTCACAACTCAATTGAATGGGCTGTCGTATAAATTCTCTGTCTGCAACTTTAATGCCAGTGTTACTTGATCTCTGACTTCTAAGGCCAGTATTTCACTGGGACACTGGTAGCGCGACTGGTTGCGCCACTGGTCTCCGTAACTAGACACCAGTAAAGACACACTCTGCGGCCACAGTATTAAGGGCTATATTTCAATGGGAGTGGTAGCGCGACCAGCATCCGAACTGGTTGCGCCGGCAAACACCAGGTGAGTAACTCTCTATAGAGCTGTATACACTTTGTTGGTAGCGGCGACTGGTTGCGCTGCCATGGTGTCCCAGTGAAATACCGGCCTAAAAGGGCGTATATGTCGCAGCCATATCGTATACCTCGCCGTTTTACATAACGACGGCGGCATGTTACAAAAAGGCACGTAATTCGTTTCTGGCACGCCGTATTACACACGTTCTTAAATTGGTGCATTTTAGGTACGTTCGCTAAGGTAAACCCAACCTAACCGATTGTTACGCGCCTGTTTATAAAATGCCGCCGCCGTTACGCGAAACGGCGAACTATACGATATGGCTGCGACATTTATAGGTACGTTGAAAGTAGTGCCTGCGCCGATCTTACCAGCGCTTTACGGAATCGGTCCGCGCTGGCAGGTCTTTAGGGTCTTTTGAACTAAATATGCAGGCCTAAGCGACCTTCCGATTTCAAATTTCAAATTCGCGCTTGTTTTATGTAGTGTCCGGAGTATAGTAAAATTAAAAAGATGCACGGTTTTTTAACTAAGGAACTTTAGGCTGTGCTTAAGATCGCTTACGAAGTCGCAAGCATATAAAATCAATAGACATTTTCTATTCCAAGAAGCATCATAAACCAAAACAGCTAAACTCCTAAAATAATGGTTGTACACAAAAGGGGACGTGACGAAATGTTCACCGCCGTTGGTAAAGTCACGACGGAACGGCTCTTCCAATCGATTCAATACACCAATCATGGCTGTAACGATCAAATGAACTATCCACTAACTGTTTCTTAAGTATTTGCTGAAATTAATCCTAACTATACTTTACAAGATGAATTTAAATATTCTATTCTATTTTAATTTTTTTCTTATTATTATTTGATGTATCACACTAAACTCTGGTTGGCTGGAAGAGATATCTTCATAGAAATAAGCTCGCCATTGTGAACCTCTTCTATCACAACTGTTTTGTTTTATTGTGCACAATAAAGAATATATATTATTAAATTACAATGAGTCGGAAAAGATGTAAATCCGAACAATTTTGAAATCGTTCGAATGATTGACCATGTCCTGTCTTTATTAGACTTCTCAAAGCACTTAGTATACCCAACAGCACGTCAGTAGTAACACTTTGGACTTTATGGCATGGTAGTAGAGTTGCTAGTGCTTGAACTGAGGTGCGTTTGACTGTACGATGGACTAATCTGAAATTATGACCCGTATTCGAGCAAATTTTTAAATGAAGTCTATTTTCACCTAAATATGCGTTATATGCGTTGATAACAAAAAAGAATTAGCCAAATTAGCCAAGTCGTTCTGATGCTCTGTGATATATTTTTATGAAGATTTTTTTTATAATCAGATGGAGAAGTCATGACGTCAAAATGGCGCCTGTCTGTTTAAATCAGAGGTTAAAGACACTGAACCTTACATAACGACTTTTAAGTATCACACAAAAACCCAACGAATTGTATCAGCACCTAACTGTGCGGAATTCAAATGGACAAGCAATTTTAGGCATGATTGCACAACGAAACAATAGAAAATATATTAAAAAAACCAACACAATTGTATCCGGAGAAACGAAGAACAAAGACCGGATACATATTGATACTTGATTTGCGTCTTGACAACGAGTTTATGAGTGGCTATTGGACTATTTGAATGATGACAAGGTGGTCTTCTATGATACTAAAGGAGTGATCACACCTAGCTGAATACAAAGACTAATCCGGCATACATTGCTGGGAGGCTTGGTAACGTTAATTGCAATATCCTTACTTTAACGAGCAATGTATGCCGAATTAGTCTTTTAATTTAGCTAGGTGTGATCACTCCTTAAGGGCCCGTCTCACCGCTTGCTGCTAAGTTCTAGCATGGACGAATAATAATAGGACTCATCATCATATCGTGTGGGTCGGTCGATGTCCGATCTCACAAACCCTAGTGTCAGAGTTATTGAGCCGCCAAAGGCCTCTGACATGGCTCATTAATGACTACATCCTAGTAGAACGGAATCATCTAAATTTTCGGACAATCAGGTGATTCATCCTGCAATGTCTTCGAAACCTGGAATATATACTAATTCGACAATATAGGGCTTTAATTAATTGGTAAATCTTGGTCAATAGGGCGGCTAATTAATTGGTAAATCTTGAAAATAGGAATAAATTATTATTTAGAATTAAGTTGTAAGTACTAATTGAATTAAATTTGCATGCTATTAATAGGCTAGATGTGTGATACTAAGAAAAACATTGTCATCCCTTTAAAACCATGTCTAAAGCAAATAAAGCATTCTATTCTATTCTTAACCTAATCGGACGCGGGGTCCCGCTAGTTATACGAAAATTTTTCACAACAACCCTTTCATACACGCTCGTCGGTTTAGGGTACTATTAACCTGCCTGCTTAGCACGCTGCCCGAGAGAAAATATATCTCGGAGAAATGTCACTTTATTTGAGAAATTATGTCATCTAATCTATCACCTCCAATCGCGAAGAAATGTCAGTGGAGGAAAATGTTTGGGAAATCCACAAATTACGTTTTTGATATTTTATACAGAGATAGCTTTTTACACTAATACATGTAGCCGTCCTTGTCTTTCAAAATGTGTCGCACTGCTCGAATGTCAAAAAAACGTGACCATGCTTAAAGTCTTTAATCTATGGGCCTAGATAAACGGACAACTGCAGCGTGCTAAGCCGGCTGGCCTTTATTAAGAACATCCAGACAAAATATATTATAAACTTACGTAACTAAGTTACCTATTGGTACAATTTGGTGCTGGTATTAGATGGTACAAAATACACAAAAACTGTTCTACAACGTAAATGGAGTGAAACATATCGTTGGGAAAAACCTCACACTTCTTCGAGCGTGAAAACATGAAATACGTTAGAATTAAGTGGTCGTTACGAGTATTTAAATTGTAAAATTTTTCATTTGAAAAAATACACAAGAGCAAAATTATAGGTATATATCGTAGGTGAAATTTCACGCCTAAACAAGATACGTCTGGAATAGCCTTGTAGAATAGCAATTTTATCGCCGGGTAAATATTTGTTGTAATTAAATAAATAAATAAAAATATCGATTCGAATTTTTTCGAGAACATAAATCGGAAGTATCAACTAGTTTAATTTCTAAGATTATCCGAAAACAACTGGTTAGCATGTCTTCCGAAGCACGGTCCGAATCAGACACTGGTAACAAAACAAGCTGAAGGTCACGTATCGCTGTTAGGAAATAGGAACATCCTAATCAGCAAGAATAGCCCATAACGAATGACATCTTACACTCCGAAATCACGATAACGAGTTTGGGTGTCAGTCAACCTCTGTGCCACAAGGCATAGGTCGCGTGGGCTGGCATTAACCCACTTACCGACACCCGTGGGAGGCCGTTCTAAATTTAAAATAAGAAAAAAAGCGCGTCTTTTGTTTGCGCTTGCAATGCTCACGCGCAACCGCGGTTACAACAGTTGAAGTGCGGCATTGACAGTTTAGTGACTAATGTATAGAGGTTGGAGGCTGGTTGCCAAATTTTGGCGAAGTATTGCGTCTTCGGCATAGAACTCTTCGATATAATCTTTCAGATGTCTGTCTTTTTATAATGAGTAAGTACCTTTCTTCCTCAGTGGTAAGAAGCAAGAAAAAAGTTTGAAGGGCCTTACATGATAGGCTTGGGAATAGTTAAAAAAATTCGGAGCTAAGTCGAATTATTTTATGATTCCCACCACGTTTTTTAGGAAAAGTTGTTCAGTTTAGTCTACTGAGCAAGCTCTTTCCTTCCCTTACACCATGTATAGAAAGAAAATCTTCTTCGTGGACGTAAAAAGACGCGTTCATCATACCATCCCATGAAACGTCCACTACAGGACAGGGAGCTCCCTCCACAATTCTAGCTTTTGCTGGAAAAATGTGGAGGGGAAGTACAAAGATTTCGGACCTCCTTGCTTCGCTCGGAATAGATACCTTGCTAATTTATTTTACTATGGGATGACATCTGCCAACGTGTCCCAAATTTTTATGTCAAATCATCAATGATCACTAGGAAATATTCAAAATAACCCGTCAAATCCATAGAACGGCGCTTTCACTACCTTGTGACAACTTATTTCTTTAATCCTCCTTCTAATTACCCTTATTTTTCTATGGGGAAGTACCATAGTCATCTCGCTTGTTAGCGTTACGGCTGGCATTATGGACCGCGGATGTTGGTGACCGCAGTAAGTAAGATGTAATATACAAAGGAGGATGCTGCTGCCCATCCTCCGGTCAACCCTTAGTCGCCTCTTATGACACCCACGGGTGTGTATGGGTTGCTACTATTCTTTGCCGGCACCACACGGGACACCGGCACCACACGGGACACCGGCACCACACCGGGACGCGTTGGATGGACCAAATTAACAGTGCCCTAAATATATCCTTCCAAGATTCCAACAGACTGGCCCAAGACAGAAGTACCTGGCGCACAAATCTTTTGCCAGACGGCACTTGTCTGTCACGATCCTAAGAAGAAAATAATGTTTGAGACGTTATTTTCCCTTAAATACTCGTACATGCTCACGTTTTATCTCTACAATATAGGTAGTCTGTTTGCCAGTGGTTAATGGTAATTCAGTATAGATTTAAATTAAAGCAATGAATTCAAAATGAAGCGTTTACATTACAGACCTTGGCCTTACTTGTTATTCGATGAGAGTGAACGAGACAGAAACACTCTGTTGCTGTGGATAAGGTAAGTAGACGGCTTCTAGACGGAGCTGAAATATCCAACGAATATTTTGGCTACATAGCTGCATACACATAGAATTGTTATACGACCTCTAAATGAAAAGATATTAGGTAGAACAGGGATTCGGTAAAATCACATAACATTTTAAGTTTTTTTTAAAGATATAATACATACATATTTTAAACAAGCCTCGTTGTATGTGTAAGAGGGACGTTCTGAATAAAGGCCAGGTTAAAAGTACCCTAAACCGACGAGCATGTATGAAAGGATTGATGAAAGTACAGGAAGCAAGGGAAGTATGTCAAGATCGTAGCAGGTGGAGGACTGTGGTCTCTGCCTACCCCGACGGGAAAGAGGCGTGATGTTATGTATGTGTCTGTTTTAACTCTGGATTTCAAAAACCAAATATAAAGTTATAAGAAATTCCACCTAAAGTTATTAAGGACGTGAGTTTTTTTTTCTTTTAATTACATTTTGAAGGACACAAAATGTTGTTCAGTAACAATTTATAAAAAAAAATCAACGTATCGCTGCATAGCAGACTGGTACACACGACCGCACATCTAGAAACACTTTTGGACCTTATGGCGTGGTAATAGAGTTGAAAAAGTTTCTACCTACAAGCGGTTGACCGTACAACGAACAACCTTGGAAAGCGCATTTTTACACGGATTGCTCTTTGCAATCGTAATGTCACCGCGACATGCACCAAATGAAACTGCAAGTATTCTTTGTTTTTTACATAGATTTATATAGTCAAGATAGGGTCTTGGGAACAAACGGTTCAAAATTTCCCCATACAAGAAAAAATAGCGCCATCTGTGAAAAATCGCGTGAACTACGTTGTGTAGTACTTCGGTCGGTGGTAAATACACGGAACGGAAATAATATGGAGGGAAAAAACAAAACAAACTTTTTACAGTTTATATGTGATTTAGGCCTGGTTTTTCAGTTTCATTAATTGGATTATAGTCAAAAACAATAATAAGAAATAACAATAATAATGATAAGTGTATATTGTTTCTTCAACTAAGAACATTCCATTTTGTTGGTAAGTTTATTTGCATCCAATGTTGACAATATGACTGACAACGATTGACGTTTGTTGGTCCTAAACGTCAAATTTCGGACCAACGAATTGGGGACATTGTAACGTGCCGATGGGCTAGTACTTATATAAATCTATGGTTTTTTACCAAACTTTTTGGCATTACACCAAACTTTTTATTTTTATACAAAGTGTAACGGAATGGTGTGATAATACTGAAGGGTGTGAATCTGCCCATGAAACTGAACAACTTTTCCCAAGGAACGTAGGTCGAAATACGAAAAACCAAATTTAAGACCTCCGATACAAAATGCGCTATAAGCTGATGCAGTTTCTATGGAAGGTCAAAAATTAATTTTGTTCTATGACCCATGTTCCATGGGAAAATTTCTGTTACACGCTGTATAATATAAACCAACCGTGCCCGTCGCGTTGCAGATTTTTGAGTCCATACCAAGATCACTGGAATAAAACACTCTTAGTTTTTTCCGGAATTTCCCAATCAATGGGGATCGAGAAAAGGGATATTAAACCCATTGACAGTAAAATTTAAAAAAGACGAATCGGTCAAACCGTTCCTAAGTTATGTCATTACCTACAAATAGCTTTTAGTGCGGCGGTCAGTTAGCTGTTTCACGTAGACACGCCTAACAATTTCACAAAAAAAATTCCAGGTACTAGTTAGGTACATAGCTCTTAATTTTTGATAGGAGCCAATTCCTGAATTACAAAAAAAATCCATAGAAAATTAAAGAATTGGCTCCTATCAAAAATTGAGAGCTATGTACCTAACTAGTACCTGGAAAAAATTTGGTGCAATTTGGTGAATTTGGCGATATAAGACTATAAGGGACCGGATTATTTTGTTTGTAGTAATCTCAGTGACATGACCAGGATGTCGAAGATTCACACCCAGCATGTGCGTACTTTATGTCATAAATGAACCCATATCTTCTAGTTAGTTTCATTAAAGGCGGCTAAGAGAATAAGAGTGTGTGGCAAGCCAATATAGCTACTGCAGTCGTTAATTTCTGCCAAGGAAAGCGATTACGATTATTTAAACCATATTAACCACAATCGATAAAAATATCACTTCACATTTTCACAAACAATCTATACGTAAAATTGTTAGAAATTTGGCGTCTAAAATAAACAGAACTCTTCGTGAAAAATATGTACTGTCATCTGTGGAATAGAAAAACCGATGCAAAAGACAAATCACCAACACGTTTTAACAAGTTCACGATCAAGATCGACCTAAAAACAATCAGACAGCACAAACGCCTCCGTAATAATAACTTATTCTGTTACGAAAGTGTATTGTCGAACGTTGGGCGATAATTCTTTCATACGTAGACGATTTCTAGTCTGGCCCGTTGGCCGCCTTCCAATAGTAAGCTAGCTGAAGATGTGATGAAAGCGGGAGTTAACTAGTCTAAAGAAATAGCTTCAAGGATGTTTTGGATAAACTAAATGCCGAAAGAAGAGTTACAAATTGTTTTTTTTTTTATAGAGTGGGCAAAGCCGCTATTACACCATCCAGAATTAAAATTATTATAAAAATTAATTCGGCATACATTGCTCGTTGAAGTAAAGATATTGGAATTAATAGTTAGGGTGCTGGCTGCAATTTGGGTATATGATTTGCTCATGATTCATATTAATAGGGATGATAGATCAGCTCAATACGAATCGATTTGGTCCTTACAAGTTTTTCTGTGCATCGCTGCGTTTTTCAGTTAAAGCAAAAAAAATGAAAATAAGATACCAAATAATGGTTTTTTTGTCTGCCTTTGTGGCTCCTGTTTAAAATACTTCTGAAGATGTAGAAAATCGAAGAGGTAGACATGCAGGGCTCTGCATTATCACGGGACGAAGTAGTGAATTTTCGCATTTTGAAGAGCTGTAACTTTACGACGCAGGGCTATTATGATGGCAGACCATTTTTCTGGGGTTTTATACATTGTATTTAATCAGATAGTCATAGTCTGCCAGGTGTATGTTTCATTGTCAAATTTCAAAATAGTTAAAACTTGATTCCTCCAAAACGCCCCCTGCGTGGATGTCCGCCAATATTTTTTGTATCTTCTAGAGGATGCTCCTTATCATCAGTCAAAGAGGCAGACATGAGCAAATCATATAGAAATTTGTCCTTCATCACCCTTACTATAACAAAACCGAGTCTATCAGCTAAGCATGCCGAATTAGTCTTTGAATTAAGGAAGGTGTAATTGCGGCTTAAGCGACCCAAAAATCCTTGATGCTACTTGCAAATAAATATGATGACATTTCACACAAGGTAATCTGATCCCAAATTAATCCTAAACTAGGCAAGGCCTGAACTATGGACTATGATGGGTATCAGAGACTGATAAACATACTTAAATAGATATGTTTGTTCTGTTTCTGGGTTTTGTTTATAATACAAAGGTTTGCTTTGGCCGAAATCAAAACCCCCGACCTACTGCATAGAAGACACAGGCACTACCGAACACATCAGCAGTCAGAAATCCGTGAGCAAAAAAAAAAGGCTTTTAGTCTACCAACTTAAACATGGTTTCTGTTTGTGGTTTGGAAAGTTATGCTTTTAATCTGTTTACGCAAAACCTCTCGAATCACCGCGGCTGCAAAAAGCTACTTTAAAGTTAAACCTCCCTTAGATCTAACGATGGGCGAGGATCGTCACCCAGTGGTAACTAACCCCAAGGCGGACATCGTCGTAGGGGACGTACCTGTAAGCGTTGGGGTGCCAATCTGGACGCCTTCCACAAAGACTGGTTGGAGCTCGCAAATCACTACGAAAAGTGGGAAAGGAGGGGTAGGTCTTAGGTCAAGTAATAAATCGCTCCGGACCCACCATACCCCTGGGGGTATGGTGGGACGAAACCATACCACCATAGAGATGTGACTTAATCTATCGCTGCTTTGTTGTCAAGGAAAATGTCAACAAAATTATAGTTTTATTTTTGTTAGAACGTAGAGTAGCCTTCCTCAACTGGCAGTAAATAATAGAACATGTAGCCGATACTAAAATTTCAAAATTATTTATCTCTTTCACTAGACTTTAATTTAAATTACAATCCAAAGAAGATAAATTTACAATAAATAGCAAGGTCCGGATTTAAAAACCATTACTTTCATTCTGAACTTCCCAGACAGAAAAGAATCATTTTAAAGAGAGATGTGGTAAAGAGTCTAGAGCTATCGAGGCTGACTGAACGCGCCGAACCCACTTGCCTTTGAAACTTCAGATGAACTTTTAAACCACGAGCTTTCGAGGAAACGGAAAAAGACTTCAAAATATCTGATTATTTAAAGACGTATTACGCAACATAAAGTGTTGAGTATTACGTATAATAAAGGAGTCTGTTATCCATTGATGAACACAAAGGATAGACAGCAGCGTCCTTCTGCGTATAGAACTCACTGTAGCAAGTAAGTGTAAAACAAAACCAGTATAAGGTGAGCCAGCGCTAATACTACAAACGGCCGGAACCAGAGACCCTCTCAAGGTCGTATTTCCATCGTCGAGCGGCCGTGTTTACTGCTGTCCTTCCATTGTGCCATTCGCAACACCAAAAAGCTCGGTGACTTACATTCATCACACCTCTTTCCCGAAGGGGTAGGCAGGCAGAGATCACAACATGATGCGATTTTGACTTACTTTCCCCCAAAATGTTGCCACGCGTCATCGTCAAATTTTGGGGGAAATTTTGGTGGCTCTCTGTCCAGCAGTGGAGTTTTTGTGGGATATCATGGGATTTGTTTACATATATTATTATGCAAACAAATAGCACGTGGGAAAGAAACACACTACTTACCTACATAGTTCTTAAAAACGCTCTACTGATACACTGTCGGTTTTCATAACTACTTTCCTCCCTAGGGAGGTAAATCGAGTAACTTTCAGAGCATGGGTGATGAAAGAATAATTTGAAAGAGAGATAGTTGAGAGCAATCGACCACTTGGCTTTGAAACTTAGTAGGAAATTTAGCTGAAGATTTAAACGAGTTGCTTTACAAGATATAAAAGCACTCCTATTAAATATATATTTTTCAAAGAAATATTATATTTATGTATTTTATGTTCAAATTAATAACTCGCGGGGCGGTGATAAAAAGTCGACTCTTAATGTGCCTAGGCGGTGCTGCAGTGGTTTCTTGTCGTTTCTTTTACGCTGCTATAGCACGATCCGGAGTAGACTCGCTCTATTTGCATTGTATTCTGCATGACATTCATTAAGTATTCTGTAAATAATCTACAACGACTAAAATTATCTGAATCTGGGAAGCACTCTGTTTGGATATCGTTCTAAATTGTAGCCACTAGCGCTCTCTAGCTCGCCGTTAGTATAATCATCAGTATAATAGAGTTCACGAGAGAGCCTGAAGTTTTGTAAACAATCATTTTCAGCTAAGAAAAGATTTATCTTCAATTCCACGAGGTACACTTTGTAACCACAATACACACGTACACAGAAAAACGCTTATTAGTCCACCGTTTAACACAAAGAAATCCAGAACAGAAATATCAACTTTTTACATGAAATTTGAGGATACAGGTATATTTACAAAGCGTCAGATACTTTCGTGAACTCCGGTATACGTTATCGGTAGACGGTCGATTTTCACACTTAATTACCGCCTTAGGATGGTAAATGGAATTTACCGCCCGCATTCCGAGATATTCTGACTTACTTTCTGAGCATGAGCTATGAAAGAATAATTTTAAAGAGCGGAGTCGTCAAGAGCAATCGAGGCTGAACGCGCCCCGAGCCCACTTGGCTTTGTAACTTCAGCTGGAACTTTTAAGCCGAAGTAGCTTTGCGGTTAACAATATGAATAGTTAGTAAGATAGTCAGAAAGTTACAATGTATTTCGGTATTACATCAGGATGAAGATCTTTATAGTTTTTTTTTATCAGTAAGCATACTGAACGTCATAAGATTTATCAGAATACTTACGAAACGGTGTAAGTAGATTGCAGTTTCATACCATGCTATGGCAGCGTAAAAGAAACAACAAGAAACCACTGCACGGCTACTTTAAGAGTCGACTTGGTACAATGTTTTACGGAACTATAAAAATGCGACGGAACCTCATGCGGTGCGGTCCGAGGTGCGTCCTTGTCCGTGACCTTCCGCAAAATCACGCACCGTGTGAAACCACATGCACTGAGGAGTATGTCGCCAGCAGCCAGACTAGAGCCAGCTGATCGAGTGCTTGCGAGACAGCTGGAGTGAGCCAGGAGTCAGCTGATGGAGTGATCTACAAACTTACCAGTTTCTGATAATCTTGTTTTGTGCTCTTCCAAGTGACTTAACCTAGTCTTTATGAGGGGATCTGTACGCGTGGAATGAAAGTATCTATACCAAATTTCGTCAAATCGGTTCAGACTTGACTGTCAATGTCATGCATGAGGGTTTCGTACGCAAAGGATGAAAAACGGGACCCTATTTATATGCCTGCGATGTCTGTCTGTAAGCGGGCTGTATCTCATGAACCGTAATAGGTAGACTGTTAAAAATAATAATGGGATTCGTGTTTTTAGGCGAATTTGCTAGATTCTTAACGGGAACACTTACAAGCGTGAAAATTGGTTTGTTTATAATGCATAAGCTATAGAAAACAACAAATAATAAAAACTGGTCAACTGCGTGTCTGACTATCATACACTTCTGCGTGACTTAACTAAGACGGGATTTTTAGCTTAGTGATACGGAACCCTCGGTGCGCGAGTTCGACTCGCACTTGGCCGGTTTTTTTGTAATTATTCTTAGTCACCACACTATTAACAGTTGTATGTACATAAACATAAATAAATGACTAACTCATCGAATGTTTGTTCACACGGAGAACGTCCTCAGAATGGTGATCAGTCATTTTATACGCCATTAGGGTCGGGTGAGACTTAATAAGATGCTCATCCGTTGTCTAATGATAATTATTCTCTGTAGTATTAGGGACAAGTGGTATGTGGTGTTTACTTTTAAATTACTTGTTAGTGGTATTAATAAAACACTCTCAAGTGTGTGTAAAGTACATCTTGAGAGAAACCTCACACGAGAGGGATTTATTAATACGACCTCCAGTGTCATGCTCTATGAGAGGCGAAATAAGGATATTCAAATGATATTAATTCAAGAATTCTATATTACTCGTATTAAACGAGCAATATTTCTAAAAATAGCATTTGTAATCTTCGCTAAAATTTAAAAACATGGGTTTTGTCGGGAGTCAAAAGTTGTACAAGAAAAATAAAATCTAAAAAAAATTATGCTTTTTCCATACAAAAAGAACCTTGCAGCGCAATCATTTGGTCCGTTTTGTTAGTACCTGAGAAAAGTCTCTAAGCAAATAAGATAGATAGATAGATAGATGAACACTTTATTGCACACCTTAAAAAGAAAAAAAAAATACAAATTAAAACAAAAAATTACAAAAAGTGGGCAAAGGCGGCCTTATCGCTGTGAGCGATCTCTTCCAGACAACCTTTGGGAAGAGGAATCCATAGAAGGTGAACGAGTAGGAAGTGCAGTGTAACAAGGTGAGAATAATTATATAATAAAGCTTATGCTAGGAATACAAAAAATAATAATAATAACATTAAAAAGTTAAATAATACTTTAATAAATACATACATTAATAATATAATAAATATATATATATACATATATAACAACATACATATACGTAAATATACAATACTAAATACATACTACATACTCGTACATATTATCAATAGATCATTATTTATAAAGCTAATTGCAAACAGTTTGAGAAAGGAGGTGCTCGTGTACTTTAATTTTAAACGTATTAAGCGTTTTGGAGTTCCGAATGTCCTGTGGCAAAGCATTCCACAAGTAAGTGGCCCTAACTGTAAATGAGTCCTTGTAATATCCCGACCGAGTGAACGGCGCCCTCAAGACGTTATCAGACGTAGAACGGAAAGTGCGCGTATGGTCAGCCCCTTGGTAACGGAAGCGCTCAGAAAGGTATCGGGGGAAGGCAGGGTTGTTGAGGGTGTTATAAACTAGACTCAGCACGTGAGCGTCACGTCTCTGTCTGATAGACAGCCATTTAAGCCGAGTGCGATATTCGGACACATGATCGAACTTGCGCAGTCCAAAGATAAATCTGATGCACAAATTTTGCAACCGCTCCAATTTGCTAAGTAAATCCTCGTTGAGGTCAATGTAACACGAATCAGCGTAGTCAAGGATTGGCAGAAGTAGATGGTAGTATAAGATACATATTCTGAACATAAAAAACAAACTAAAAAAGCAAAGAAAATAATGTAGCTTAATTAGAATGAGAGGAGGACAGAGCTATGCGTGAGAGCAGGACGGAGCGATACGTGTCTCTGTCGCTCCAATATCTTACGCATCGCTCCGTCCCGCAACAACACAGAGCTATGCGTGCGAGCAGGACGGAGCGATACGTGTCTCTGTCGCTCCAATATCTTACGCATCGCTCCGTCCTGCAACAACACAGAGCTATGCGTGAGAGCAGGACGGAGCGATACGTGTCTCTGTCGCTCCAATATCTTACGCATCGCTCCGTCCCGCAACAACACAGAGCTATGCGTGCGAGCAGGACGGAGCGATACGTGTCTCTGTCGCTCCAATATCTTACGCATCGCTCCGTCCTGCAACAACACAGAGCTATGCGTGAGAGCAGGACGGAGCGATACGTGTCTCTGTCGCTCCAATATCTTACGCATCGCTCCGTCCCGCAACAACACAGAGCTATGCGTGCGAGCAGGACGGAGCGATACGTGTCTCTGTCGCTCCAATATCTTACGCATCGCTCCGTCCTGCAACAACACAGAGCTATGCGTGAGAGCAGGACGGAGCGATACGTGTCTCTGTCGCTCCAATATCTTACGCATCGCTCCGTCCTGCAACAACACAGAGCTATGCGTGAGAGCAGGACGGAGCGATACGTGTCTCTGTCGCTCCAATATCTTACGCATCGCTCCGTCCCGCAACAACACAGAGCTATGCGTGAGAGCAGGACGGAGCGATACGTGTCTCTGTCGCTCCAATATCTTACGCATCGCTCCGTCCTGCAACAACACAGAGCTATGCGTGAGAGCAGGACGGAGCGATACGTGTCTCTGTCGCTCCAATATCTTACGCATCGCTCCGTCCTGCAACAACACAGAGCTATGCGTGAGAGCAGGACGGAGCGATACGTGTCTCTGTCGCTCCAATATCTTACGCATCGCTCCGTCCTGCAACAACACAGAGCTATGCGTGAGAGCAGGACGGAGCGATACGTGTCTCTGTCGCTCCAATATCTTACGCATCGCTCCGTCCTGCAACAACACAGAGCTATGCGTGGGAGCAGGACGGAGCGATACGTGTCTCTGTCGCTCCAATATCTTACGCATCGCTCCGTCCTGCAACAACACAGAGCTATGCGTGAGAGCAGGACGGAGCGATACGTGTCTCTGTCGCTCCAATATCTTACGCATCGCTCCGTCCTGCAACAACACAGAGCTATGCGTGAGAGCAGGACGGAGCGATACGTGTCTCTGTCGCTCCAATATCTTACGCATCGCTCCGTCCTGCTCTGCTGTCATTCTTATCAAGTTACATTATTTCGACTATACGCCAGGAAAAAAGCTTTTAAGAAAGAGAATGTTAAAATTTTTCATTCAAAAAGATTAACTAAAAATTAAATTTTACCGTTTAAGCCGATAACGATTAGAAATATATACTGAAGAGCAAAGAAAATGAGTCGGTAGTTTTTCTGCCGTACATTTTCATACAATGATGGGCTCAAAGTAATGGTCAATATCTTATCCAAATCGAATGAAAAATAAGAATCTGATTAGTCAGATCTTTAAATAAGAACCTTGTCAACAAATTTCTCAAACATTGTACACATCTAAAATGTTAGAGAATGAAAGTATATGGGAAATCTGTCCCGTTTTCTCTTCTAAGTGATGTACTGATTTTCCTGGATGCTGTAGACAGATCTTATCTTCGAGAGATTTGTTGACAAGGTTCTTATCTAACGATCTGCCTAACCAGGGAGTCTACTCTCAGTTTTTGATGCATCGATACGATACTACTTCGATGCAATTAAATACATGTACAACTTCATTCCCTGAAAAAAAAAGAGTAGAATATTAGTTGAATGAATTATCAAATTGGCAGTGATTAGCATTCAACCAATATCCTACTCTATCGTCAAGGGAAGAAGTTTTGAATTTGCTTGTTTCGAATAGTATCGTATCGACATATCGAAAATTGAGAGTAGAAACCTGATTCGTATTTTTATTCGATTTTAATTAGATATTGGCCATTACTTTGAGCTCATCATTGTATAAAAATTTATGGCGAATACACTACCGACCCGTTTTATTTGCTCTACAGTGTAGAACGACGACTACAGAGCAGACGATTAGATAACTACCTATTCAGATAACTTAGCTAATACTCCATACTATGTTAATCCTGATCGTCAGAACAAAAGGTTTTTTGTTGTAAGTACACACAGCCGCACATCAGTAGAAACACTTTTGGACCTTATGGCGTGGTATTAGAGTTGAAAAAGTTTCTAACGACAAGCGGTTGACCGTACTATTATTTTTAAGCGAAAGCTTATTAAAGTGGAAGGCTTATTGCAGATTAAATGGAGTTTCATTTGGGTCTCGCTAAAACTTTCTACCAAGTGAAAACAAGTTTTTGTTTAAATCGCGTTTGAGTGAGTCTCAGGTAAGGAAATGCCATAACATACATTTAAATTTCATGTTTCATGGAAAGAATACACACCAAGCATTCATTATAAGACATCAAGCAATAAAAACCGGCCTATTGCGAGTCGCGCACCGGGGGTTACGTACGATTAAGTTAAAAATACCGTCCAGAAAGGGCGAATTCGCCGCGAATTGTTACGCGCGAGTTTTTACGCGCGTCGGCGAGGTACTGGGCGTCAATACATCGCGTCCACAAGCATCGCGCGAATTTTCTCAGCTCGCGCGAGTCGAGATACTAGGAGCGCCTTGTTTGCGTCCAGTTGAATGCGCGAAACACGCGCTGATAAATCGCGGCGAATTCGCCCTTTCTGGACAGGGTCTTTGTTATGGACGCACAGTCACGCAGAAAAGTATTAAATGAGTGCGCCGGTTTTCACCCCATGGGTACGGAACCCTAAAAATTGGGTTAATAGTTTTATATACAGTCGGTCGCACGTCAGTGATCGCACTATGACCTCGAGTAAGTTTTCTGTTTCGTTTATGCGTTTGCTTACATAAACAGAACAACAAGGTATCTAATTATGTACTCTGTTAGGGTGTAGCAGAATAATCGTAAAATAGTTGTAAACACTTTTCCAACGGAAGTAACAAAATAATAAGCAATACAACATAGACTAATTAAACTTAGGTGTTTCTAAGTTTTTTAGCGTAGCCGTTTCTGCTTATACTAGTTTTGTCACCGCTTATCTGCAACCGTGTGTACATCATCATAACATCCCATGAGATGTATAAAGATATATCAATTAGCGTAGCGGTGATAAGAGCATTTTGCCGAATTATTGAAGCGCTATGCCATATTGCTATCGCATCAGAATGCTCTATAAAAATCGGAATTACATGTACGACTTATTTAATAAAGAATACTCAATTTAGAACGTAAATGTTTGTTGTAAATGTTAAGAAAAAAACGGTTGTCTGTAAAGTCGGTTTACTGACGATAGTTGAACGTGACAACGTCATAAGAAAATACTGATGGATTGGTTGCATTTTTCATTTTTTTTTGAACCCGTTCCCGTACCCGAACCCGTACCCAAGCACTTGCACTTCAAGAACGTTAGTTTACTATTATTTAATCTGTGCTTCAAGCCTTAAATGGAACGCCTCAGAGCGAGGTAACGCCGCATTTTTCGTGCGTGCAGCCGGCTCCATCGAATTATAAGACGTTGTCACGTCAAAAGAAATTACACGTCAATAGTAAACTTTAAAATGAGACTATGAGCTCGAGTCTAGTCAGTGTCACTTCTGCCTGTCGCAAAGGTGCTCATAACACTTGAGGCGTTGCCTCGCTGATGGCTATGTATGGCCAACCACTGCACCAGGAATGACCCAGCGCGGGATCACAAGAAATAATTCGAATTCTTTCACTACTCGAAATAGCATCTTAAGCCACGTTTAGCTTAATCACAACCTAAGTGAACGTATGACAATGAAACCGGCAAAATTAAGGCCATGCCACAAAAACTCTGCAATGCCTACTGTTTAAGTATTATAGCAAGTTAAATCTAAAGCAGGTCAAACTTGAAAATCGTGAAATAAAGGAGTGATGACACCTAGCTGAATTCAAAGACCAATCCGGCATACATTGCTGGGAGGCTTGGTTATGTTAATTGCAATATCCTTACTTCAACGAGCAATGTATGCCAAATTAGTCTTTGAATTCATCTAGGTGTCATCACTCCTTTAAGTAAAAAATCGCTTGCGAAATCAGTTCCTAACACAAATAAATAAATAAGAATGGCACCAATATGTCAAGCTTGACGTGCCTATGCCTGTAAAATTTTATTTAACTGCGTGTGCTATTCGTAGTTTTATTGATCGGAAGCGTAATATCGAGGCAAAGCAAGTTAAGCCATCTTTTTCTTAAAGTAATTTATTGTACGCACGGCAGCAAGCTCGTAGAAACAAAACCAAGCTGAACCAGCGCTAATGGTCAAAAGTGTTCCCACCGACGTGCGGCCATGTGTACTTCTAACGCTTGCTATTTTATTTGGGTACGTCACCAACACCAAATAATACAGATTTAAATATTGAGAAATTAATTTTCAACTTTTTTTACTGCACTGTGCACATACTTTTAGCTAGCTAGATTCACCGTTTTAGGCTATGGGCTGTCATTCGGTCGTCGGTCAATCAGTTACTAAAATACAGGAAGTATGACAAACCATCATTTCATTAAGCTTCAGAAATGTTTCTTTATTTAATATTTATAAATAAATCATCTATATGCGGCACACGGAACAAATATATCTTTCTTCACAAGTATTTCAAAAGATTTACGTAAGAAAGCCGATCGATATGAGACGTGGCGTCGCGTCGCTCAAAATGACCCAGTAACACGCTGACTCACGTTTGAAATTACAGCAGAAACAATTATTTTCACTACATAAATAATGTAACTTAATTATAATGACAGTAAGACAGAGCAATGCATAAGAGCTGGACGGAGCGATACGTGTCTCTGTCGCTAATATCTTATACGCATCGCTCCGACCTGCCAGGCCTGTGACACTCCGCACTTTAGGTATGCAACGCGGCGCTAGAAGTCTACTTGGTGAGGCAGTCGATTTTACTTTTCTTTATGTCATTTTAAGCTTATGGCGGCAAAATAGGTGAAAATATTACATACCTACTTGCATCTCGCTCAGTATCTCATAAAGTGACAAAATCATCGCCTTAGCCCACCTGTCCGCGATCACCCGCGATTTAAAAACGTGTCCTAAGCGGTGCACTGCAAGTATCGACTTTATGCTTAGACCCGTAGGTTGAAATTTGTCGGCACCCCACCCGGGAGTGACGGATCTGTAAACGTTAGTTTACTATTATTTAATCTGTGGTCCTGCTGTAACACTGCTGTCATTATAAACAAGCTTCATTATTTTGACTGAACTAAACTATGGCCAACGTAAGAAGTCAGTTTTGATGTTTCCTTAACACCAACACACAGGGTTCATTTTTCTTTGCAGGTTACAATTTATCATACGTTTGACAACTGTCAGAACGGACCTATTACGGTGGCCTTACGTTAAACATCAGGTACATAGCTTCCACGTCTGTCAACGATTTGCGTATGATTGCAGATCGATGTAAAACGTGGCGTCGGATCTCTCAAATGACCAACTAACACGCTGACTCACTTTGCGAATTTCATTAAAAAAGAATACATTTGCACTACAGAAATAATGCAGCTTGATTAGAATGACAGCATGACAGAGCTATGCGTATGAGCAAGATGGAGCAATCAAGTGTCTCTGTCGCTCCAATATATTACGCATCGCTACGTCCTGCTGTCACACTGCTGTCATTATAATCAAGCTCCATTATTTTGAAAATTCGGCACATGGAATAGATATCTCTCGCCACAGGTTTTTTTACATTTTTTACATTATTTTGACTGAACTACCCATCCGGCACATGGAATATATACTACTCAAAACAAAATAAGGGCCAGCAGGTTTTTTTTAATTGTAATTTTTCTATTAAAGTTCGATGAATATTGCCGCTGAGCATTATTTGAAACATTTATTAGTTCAAATTGTAAACAATATAATAAGATAAATAAAACGTACGTAAAAATATACATTACTTTTATAATTTTAATGATGTATCAAAAAAACCTGCTGGCCCTTATTTTGTTTTGAGTAGTATATATCTCTCCCCACAGATTTATCAATGGATTTGCGTAAAAAAGCAGATCGATATGAGACGTGGCGGCGCGTCGTTCAAATGACCTAGTAACACGCTGACTCACGTGGCGAATTTCAGCCGATATCGAAAAACCATTCTTTACACTACAGTTGAAATAATGAAGTTTAATTAGAATGAGAGCAGGACAGAGCTGTGCGTGAGAGCAAGACGGAGCGATAAGTGTCTCTGTCGCTCTAATGTCTTATACGCAACGCTCCGTCCTGCTCTCACACTGCTGTCATTCTAATGTAAGGGACGGTGTGCTTGTATGGAGAGGTGAAATTTTTTTTAATTTCCCAAAAATGTTTCTTTGTGAAAGTTGCTCAGTTTCGATGTTTTTTCCCTTTCAGTTTTCGGTAAGTACACCGTCACTTATACATTATTTTGACTGAACTTCACATCCGGCACACAGAAAACATATCTCTCTCCTCCAACAATTCTTTCAATAATTTGCGTAAGATTGCAGATCGATGTGAGACGTGGCGGCGGCGCGTCGCTCAAATGACCTAGTAATAGTAACACGCTGACTCACGTGGCGAATTTCAGCCGATATCTAAAGACCATTCTTTACACTACAGTGTAAAAGAAGTCGGTTAAAAATAATGTAGCTTGATTAGAATGAGAGCAGGACAGAGGTATGCGTGAGAGCAGGGCGGAGCGATAAGTGTCTCTGTCGCTCTAATATCTTAAGCCCACATCACACAGAGCGGTACAAGCGGTAAAGCGGTCCGAGGGCGGACCTGCGGGAAGCGAAAGCGTTCCGGGACCGGTCACACAGAGGTACCGCGCGGAAACCGCGGCGGGACAGCGGGGCGGTAGTGGTCGGTGTGACATTATTTATCTGTGATTATTCAAAAGAAGTAAATCCTTTGCTCGAAATAAAAAACCAAACTGATAACCTAAAAAAAACTTTGCGCAAAGCTGCAAAATTCTTGTAAAAAAATACAACGACAAAGTTCGCGCCCGGACCGCACCGCACCGCGCCGCGCCGCGCCGCTGCCGCTCTGTGTGACGGGTTGCATTGAACGCAATGGAATACAGCGCCCGCTCCCGCCGAAAGTTCGGCCCCGGCCGCCCCCGCGCCGCACCGCGCCGCGACCGCTTTCAGTGTGACAGGGTGCATAAGAACTCATACTTTACAAAAAATACCGGCACCGGAACGCTTCCGCTACCGCCTCAGTGTGACTTGGGCTTTATACGTATCGCTCCGTCCTGCTGTCATATTGCTGTCATTCTAGGTACATTATTTTGAATGTAACTACGCATCAAACACACCTAAAAGATATCTCTACTACAAGTCTTTCAATATTTTGCGTAAGATTGCAGATCGATGTGACACGTGGCGGCGCGTCGCTCAAATGACCTAGTAACACGCTGACTCACGTTGCGAATTTCAGCCGATATCGAAAAATCATTCTTTACACTACAGTTGAAATAATGTAGCTTGATTAGAATGAGAGCAGGACAGAGCTGTGCGTGAGAGCAGGGCGGAGCGATAAGTGTCTCTGTCGCTCTAATATCTTATACGCATCGCTCCATCCTGCTGTTATTTGTCATTCAAGCTACATTAAGCGGCTATCACACATTCCTTAATACATAAACTAATTCGGCATACATTGCCGGTCGAAGTAAGGATATTGGAATTAACAGTAACAAGGCTCCCAGTAATGTATGCCGAATTAGTCTTTGAATTTTTTATTTGGAATGTAACACATATGACCAAACCTCTATACATGTTTGGTCATGTAGAGAGGATGAATGAACGAAGATTGACGAAAGAGATCTACCAGGCGAGAGTGAATGGAAACGTTGGAAGGGGAAGAGGCCTAGGCGAACGTACCAGGACCAAATTCTGGACGTTCTGAATAAAGGCCAGGTTAAAAGTACCCTAAACCGACGAGCATGTATGAAAGGATTGATGAAAGTACAGGAAGCAAGGGAAGATCGTAGCAGGTGGAGGACTGTGGTCTCTGCCTACCCCGACGGGAAAGAGGCGTGATGTTATGTATGTATGTATGTAAGACATATCTTTTCGATGTACACATCCGACACATCGAAAAGATATCTCTACCACAAGTCTTTCAATAATTTGCGTAAGATTGCAGATCGATGTGAGACGTGGTGTCGCGTCTCGCCAATAATTCAGTAACGCTGAATCACATCGCAAATGTCAGCTGATATCAACGAGAAACATTCACTTCTTTGCATTTGTCTTTTTTTGTTTCAACTGAGTTGACTATCTACCTACAGACTAGAAAGTTTAATTTCAGCATGCAACGGCGTACAGTCAAGATCGGGTAAAGCTAGACACTTTCAGCACGACTCTAGCCTCAATAGTGATTGGAATACTCGTAAGAATGGTACAGTCTTATGTGTCAAGGTTGACGTGCTCTTGACTGAAACTATACAGCGTCTTTGGTATATCTCAGCAAACTTCTCTGATGGAACTTGAACCTTGATAAATCCGATAAGTCCAAAGATAACTTAGGTTAGGTATATCAAACTTAATATTTATGTACTGGTAAATTCTAGAATTTACCCGCTACGTGGGCTTTATAGGTACTGTGCACTTGCGGAACCCTAAAAAAATTTTAAATGCATAAAATACTATTTAGAGGAAGTGTCAAGAAGTGTAACGATAAACGGGGAGTAGAAAAATATGACAAGGAGTGACAGTCGAGACAGGGTCGGGAGAGAGTCGAAAAAGGAAAATGGAAAGAGAAAAGCTTTTTAACCGAATAAAAGGAATAGTTGCTAAAATTTTGATAAACGAAAGCAACAGAAGAAAACTATGAATCAGGTTTTGTTGAATAGTGAGGGCAATGAAGCTGAATTAGAATTTTAACATGTTTAAAGGTTTCAGGTGAGAGAGATTTTGGACCGTCAAGCAAGGAAAATTTGGAAAAAACGGAGAAAAATAGAAGAATGGAATCGGTAAACGTTCCAAATATCCTTGTTGTTACTTTGAGACGTCTGTGAAAGAAAAGTCGTTAGTAAGCTGGATTTATGTGAGTTATATTTTTTTTTGTTTTGTAGCTCGCGAAAAAAATAGAATTCATACAGCTGAAGAAACGAATCTTTTGAAGGAGGCTTTGATCCTGGATTGTGGATTCCTTCAATTGAGATAAAGATAGGGATTGCTTCGTGTAGGATATAGTATAGGAAGGTTTATTTGCGCATAAATTCAAGATGCTAACATTCAGGGTTTGATTCCAAAGTGTAAAGAATAAGTGGAGTGAAACTAATGTTATGTAAGTATTCAATTTTGTGGTTTTCCATCTTTTATTTATTTTCGGTTCAAAGTTGTTGTGTGTATATTTGAGTTAAGGTGAAAAGTGACTTAATGAAATTTATAGTTTCTTCCAGGTTATGTGAGCTAAATAACGTTGAGAAAAATCAAATTTCAATGTCAAAAGAGGAAGAGTTGATTGGAGAATATTTGCAGCTTTACAGATCTACCTGCGAGGTCATAAGAGGCTTGTACTGTGTGATACTTTAAGTAAATTGATATTCCCACTTAATGATTTTCGTTTGTAAACATTAATAACTCTGCGGAAATTATAACATACTGTGTTTCTAATCTGAGTCGTTATTTGTAGATAGTAATAAAGATTTTCTTTTCCCATAATTAAGTATAAACTAGTTCTACAAGTGTCTTTGTTCGCGTATAGCTAGGCAGGATAATGCTCTATCTCTAAACAGGTACAGGAATTACAAGGAACATTATAGACATGGAAAAGCAAACCACAAATGATAAAACGAGAAGGCTAAAAAAAGGTATTGCTTGGATTGTAAAGGTAATGTAAATTTCATTGTGTTTAATTCTTTCCTTTACAGAGAAATTGATTAAAATAGTCCTTGGTGAAATCATGGAAACTGGACTCTGATGTATATATATTGTCATCGATTAGGGGTGGCTTTAGATGTTGTTTGGACGATGTATATTATTATCATCAATTCAAGGAGACTTTAAACGATGTATATTTTTATACCTTTTTTAGGTAGAATTGTCTATTTGACATTATTGTCAAATAGTCAACAAATAAATCATTTTTGATTTAGTTTTACTCAAAGCTAGACGCTATTTTGAAATCTTTATAAATTTTTTATCTCTTTAACTAAAAATAAATCAAAACCCAAAATCAAAATGGAAGAAAATATTAATACATTAAATAATTACCTTTTTTAGAAAATAATATAAAATCTTTGGCCCTAAATCAAAATTCCAGTTTTGATATACTAGTGTCATCATATGATAAAATTTAAAAATATTCCGTCAGATCAAAAGAATTAGAACGTCAATTCAAAATCTTAAAATAATATATCTGAAAACTAAAACTTGGATATAGATTGTGATATTTTATTGTGAAATAAAGGGTAAGTTTAAGTAGAGTGAATATTATAAATAATAATATTTCAAGTAATAATAAATTGCTTTGATAGTGATTTTGAATCTTTTGCCTCAATTTCCCAAAATTGGAACATGCTGAGAGCATTACTACATCTCAGTACTCAAGCTCATAGGAGGTGCTTATCTTTCCTTTTACTTTCATACTGTAGGAGTCCCAGATTTTGAGATTAAGAAATGCCTGCTCTCAGGTTTATTTAGTTCAACCAAGCATGGATGGATCCCCTCGTGTCATGTGTCCCCGATGTCCACTATATTGGTTGTGGCTAATGTAAGTCGCGTGTCACTGGAGTATCTGTCTAAGTCTATCTGATAATATCAACCTTCGAATTTATTTATTTTAATCATTCTTGGGCCGGAGCCCTCAAGCCTAAAAGGGTCTGATACTAAAGTTCTTCTCTTTCTATTTGTGTGAGGTTTCGCTGATTCATCCTGAATTCCCTCTTCTGTATGTGTGGGATGAATTGGAGTTACTCCAATACAAATGGAAGGATATTAGCAAGGTGTTTTAACGTTGGATTTTGGAAATAGTGTTTCTTGTGTTATGTGCTGACAACGCTCGCCCATTATTGGATGCGTCGTTTGAGTGGCATGTACCGCGGGAGGACCTCCTGATCTTAGCGTTAGATTACCAAATGTAGAGTAGTTAGACAACATAAAACTTTCTTCTTATGTGAAGGGACATTCTAGTTTAGTCTAATGACATTAAATTGTTTATAAGGAATAAATTAGAATTGTCCTGAATCAATAGGAAGAATATTCTTGACGGAGACATTACGTTCGTTCGTGGGTTGCTTCTTGTAAAGTGTGTTGACGACGTTCGCCCGCAAGGCTGCGACGGCTGTACGACACTCTGACCTTGGGGGACCTCTGAACTTTATGTGTGTCATCCTAAAGTAGTTAAATAATTTATTTAATCTTCATTGAATCATACAGGAATCTAAACTTTATAAGATTCTAAGTTTTATTTTCCCTTAATAAAACTTGTCATAAATTATCATACTTAAAATTATACTTTGACTCAGTGTGAAACCACCTTAACTTTACTAAATAGATTCTTGAAAACAATAATGGAACAGAAATTATAATGTTTAGTTTCTTTTCATTGTAGATAAGTTCCGAATATTTAAGTATATACAATAACCCCATTTTTATACTTCTTTTGAGTCCTCTTTTAAAGAACATCGAGTTTTAGCTAGTGTTGTTTACGCTAAATTCTCCCAGTGTTTTTGGTTTTGAATACTCGATGCTTTTGATTTTCCCTTAAGATCTTAAATCATAAATGTTTGGCCCAACCTAGCTTAGATACTACTATCCCGTATCTTCTCGGTTCTGGTCATCATACTTCACTTTTAATTAAGGATTACCTTCAGTAATCTTTTGTTATACTTACTTCTTATATGTTCTTCTTCGAAATATGCTGGGTAATCCCATTATAGTTTAGATGCAATTCATTTTATTTAAATGAGTGTTTAGACTGGGGTTACTCTTCATAATCCTTGTCCTGCGTGGGTTGGTAACGGAAAAGAGATTTAGCTACGCATCACAAGTGAGAGCTATGAAGGATATACGGAGACCTTGTTGGTGCAATAAAGTCACTCAGTGACTGGGGGGAGGGAGATTGCCCTTCAAACTCTTTATGTCTCTCGTTATAAAACCGTTATTGATCTAGGCTGGCCATGCAAGCAATAATACTATACCCGTATCTAGTACAGACTTCACACTTGGACGTGTGGAGCTGGCTAATTATTTTCAGTTTAACTTATTTCAAAACAAACTAAGGGATTCGATGATGTCGGTCATTGTCTGCCCGGAGGGATTACAGGAAGAGCTCTTATAGCTCATGATGGAGAGTGCCCTGTTTTCCTAAAGGAAGACCGTATGCTTCGTGTGCCTGGCGGGCTCGGTGACCAGCTCTGGTATGGGTGACTAAAAGAAATAGTCAATACCCTGTGAACCCTGGATGAGTCAGTGATCGTCCCTTAAAGGTGGGCCACGTGGAAGTCGGGTTTGACGCGGGGCATGAACATACCGGGGGGAGACATCATCACCGTCTGGGTTGTACTGTGGTTAGTTAGTTCCGCACTCCACATACATTAACCCTAGTCTTTACTGTAGTTTAAGTTTTCGGTGGGATATCCAGCTTCGCGAGGATGATCAGAATCCTGACGATCCAGTTGGATTGTTAGGGTAGTTTAGCGTCATGTCATCGTGAGCTGGGTGATGATATGCCTCGGACCTAGGACTTAGGGTAGAGGAGGCCTAGGACGAGCTGCTTGGGGCGATGGCGGTGCCCCAAACCTGGGGATTGTCCCCACATTATTTTTATTACTTCGTTTATATTAACATAGGTTTCTTTTCAGAAACTTATCGGCTCTAACATTGCATTGTAAATGAGATGAAACCTTTCCTAAATTGATGAAACTACATGAATTCAGATGAACTACTCCCGTCAATATGAGACTAAATATAAATAAATAGTGATCCAATATAAAATAAATAACACAAATTAGACATGTGAAGATTAGGTTTATATTCTAATATAAGTATTAAAATAACAAGTGTGTTTCTTTTTCATTCTTCTATTGCCACTCTCCACCGAGCAGAATCTGTAAATTACAAGATATTATAAATATATAAAACGGAATGACGTAGGATTCAGGAAAAATATAATATTCTTAAAGGATATTATTCTAGACGATCAACCTTGGCCAAAACTTTCACGTATCTGATTTGAGGATCCTATCTGAAGGGACTTCAGATCTGTACAGCTGGTGCCGTGACCAGGATATGCTGGTTTCAAGCGAGAGAGGTATTGAAGAGTGAAAAAAGAAACAAAATGAAAAATACACTAATTTCGAGTTTTGAACTGAAGAAACTTGAGAGTAAAGTTTATCTAAGTTAAAGTTGTTAAGCGGGACGTTAGAATTGGTTTTAGCTTAGGGTTATTTGTTTTGGAAACCATAGAAAATATGATGCATTCCTTGTTTCAGAATAAAGATGGGAAATTTTACAGTCTCAATAGAAGGAAACATAGGGTCAGGGAAGTCTACTTTGTTGGCAGCTTTGGGAGGCAACTCTGATTTTGAGATAATACCAGAACCAATTGATAAATGGACTAATTTATCTGGCGTCAATCTCTTCCAGTTATTTAAGGAAAATCCTAAGAAGTGGGGTTTCTGTTTTCAAAATTATGTTCTTCTAACAATGTTAGAGAATCATACGAAAGAATCTAGCGCTAAGATTAAAGTTATGGAACGTTCCATCTATTCAGCCAAAAATTGTTTTATTAGGGAATTGCAAGAGAGTGAATTGTTGCACCCGGCTGAGTTTGCAGTTTTAGATGAAACCTATTCTTATTTCAAAGAACAATTGGTTACTCGAATTAATTTAGTGGTTTATCTTAGGACTTCCCCTATGGTTTCTTATCAGAGAGCCCTAAGTCGTGGTCGACCTGAAGAGACAGGGATAACGTTAGATTATATAGAGAGGATTCACAACATTCATGAGGAATGGTTATTGAACCCTAATATAAAGGAAGATTTTGACAGGATAGAGATTATCGATGGAGATCAAAATATTAGCTCCATAAAGCAACAGTTTTGGGAAGTTAAGGAAAGAATATTAGATAAGCTTTCTATTCTTTAATTTAAACAAAATTCCAACCTATAATTTGTAATAAACTTTCAGTATCCAAAGAAAAGAAAAAAAATGCCTCCTCGTTATAATCTTAGATCATCTCAGGGACAAGATGAATTAGAAAGGACAGGTCAGCAAGAAGAACGTCCACGACCTTCTTTACGCAACTCCACTATGTTTCGCCAACTTCAAAGAAACATGGGAATTCTGACACAGAAGGTGTCGAACTTAGAGAATCAGCTGTCGCAAGCTCGGGAAACTAACGCTGCATCAGCTTCGTCTGAAAGGCATGAAGCACCGATTAATATATGCCCGGTGATTGATACAAGAGTCGAAAAACCACGTTTTCCTGGAAGATTTGGGGTACATCCAGTGTCGTTTTTGGAGGATCTTCAGAATTATTTACGGAGGATGCCTAATGAAGATGCTACAATTGAAACTATAATCAGTTGTTTAGAAGGTGATGTTCGAAAATGGGCCAGAATTTATAGACAGAGATGGTTTACACAGTCGGATTTCAAAAGAGATTTTTTGGATGCTTATTGGGGAGAAGCCGAGCAAAACACCTTGAGAAGAATGATTGTAAATGGCACTTGGTCTAAGGAAAATGGAACAATGCTAGAACATTTCGTTAGTTTAGCAGGGCAAGCAAAGATGATGTCTAGACCAATTCCTGAATGGCAAATAGTGGAGGATTTGATGAGACACTTTCCGAAGGATGTACAATATGCTTGGCGGATGAAGAAAGGAAATACTTTGATTGAGGCAACAGAGTTTCTTCGTGAATTGGATGACGTGAATAAACAATGTGGATCTTCTTCCTTTGACTCCTCTACTGGAGCTGATAGGGGAACAAAGCGTCAAAGTCCTTTCGTTTCAAATAAAGACAAGCCATTTTATAAAAAACCAAAAGTGGTGGCTCACATCGAGGGGGAGACTTCAAGGGGAAGGATCACTGATGAAATAATTCAAGAAGAAGATTTAAACTAGTTGGGGCCATTTCCAATAAGCAGGAGGTGGCCGCAATTAACAAAAAACTAAATTATCTTTTTCCTGTAAAATATTTAATAAAACAAGGTTGGAAGCCAGGGGTAGGATTGGGTTGTGACCAAGAAGGGATCTTATATCCTGTTTCCCCGAATAATACTAGAACGAATTGTGATAGAGAAGGTTTAGGATATTCTTCAGAAGATTATAATAATAAACAAACAGTCGTAAATTTAATTAAAGTTTTTGACGTTTCCGTGATTAAACAAAATCAACCAATGTATAATCAGTTCATTAGAGAATATGAAGGTAACTCTTTATATGATGAAGAGGTTTGCTTTGAGAATGAGGGGCCCAAATTTAAATCAGAAATAGAGTTACAAATTTTGGGGCAATCTATAGTTCTCTTGGTAGACACTGGAAGTGAAGTAACTTGTATTTCGGAAGAATTCTTAGAGAGTTTACAAGGAGAATTAAAGTTAGAATTCCCTGCGTTACCAGTTAGACCAATATGTGTGAGGGGAGCCGTTGGACAAAAGAGTCTCCAAATAAAAAAACTAGTCTCTATACCGTTGACGTGTGGTTCAGTTGATATTGATTCGGGATTTTTAGTGATTGCTAAATTAACTTGTTCTGCTATCCTTGGGGTAGATTGGTTAATTGCGCACAACGCTGTTTTGCATTTAAAAGAACCACAAACATTAGAATTGGGTATCGTTGGACAAGGAGAAATTACTATTCCGTTTCGAAATCTTTCTAGTGGGATTTTAGAAGAGAATCGAATAAATCTAATATCTGGAGTAGTGGAACAAAACGAAAAGGAAGGCGGTGAAGAAAAGCAATTATTAGATTTGTTTAAAAGTATTCGTTTGGGAATGGATTTGTCTGATGTAGAGAAGGAACAAATTTTTAATGTTTTGAGATCCCATATGCAAGTTTTTACAAAGAAACTTGGAAGGGCAAACTGTTATACTCATGACATTAAAATGATTGAGGGTACTCCAAGGATACAACGAACCTATCCTATACCATACGCACATAGGGCAAAAGTAGAAGAAAAGTTGAGGGAGATGGAAGAATTAGGGATTATATCGAGGAAAACTACAAATTTTTGTAGTCCTCTAACTTTCACTGGAAAACCCGATGGATCTGTTAGAATATTACTTGATGCTAGGGAAATCAATAAATATATGGTTCCAGAAGTAGAAGCTCCGCCTTTACAGATTGACATACTTAATGCTTTTCTTGGTGTAAAATTTATAACATTGATTGATTTAAATAACGCTTATTTTCAAATACCGTTGACTGAGGACAGTAAAAAATATACTGGATTTACAGTTAATGGAAAATCTTACGTATACAACGTGCTTCCGCAAGGACTTAAAACGTCAGTAGGGTCCTTTTGTCGCGCAATGGACATTATATTGGGTCCTGGTGTTAGAGAGTTTTGTGTCAATTATTTGGATGATCTTGCAATCCTAACGAGTGGGACTTGGCAAGACCATTTGGATCATATTGATATAGTTTTGGATCGTTTAGAATCAGCTGGAATGACTTGTAATTTTGCAAAGTGCAACTTTTTCTGCAGTGAAGTAAAAATGTTAGGGCATATAGTTACAACTTCGGGAATTAAACCTAACCCGGATAAAATAAAAGCTATAAAGGAATTCCCTATTCCAAAGAAACAAAAACAGTTAAGAGGATTTTTGGGACTTTGTAATTATTATAGACGTTTCATTAAGAACTATAGTATTTTGACTGCTCCGTTAACTAGGTTATTAAAGAAAAACCAAACATGGTTTTGGGATGAAGAATTAGATCGAGCTTTCAATAAAATAAAGGAAGAATTTATTACAACGATTCTATTGAGCCATCCTGATCAGGATAAATTATATTATTTACAGACCGACAGTTCAGGGATCGGAATAGCCGGATCATTGTTTCAGATTGGAAATAATGGTGAGGTTAAAATTTTGGGGTTCTGTAGTCGTGCGCTACGGGGTTCTGAATTACGATGGACTGTAACTGAACAAGAGTTGTGGGCTATTATTTATTCTGTGAAAAAGTTTGAGACTTATTTAAGAGGAGCGAAATTTGTTATCCGTACAGATCATAAGGCATTAACTTTCATGAAACTAATGAAATTATACAACAGTAGAGTCACACGTTGGATTTTATTTCTTGAGCAATTTGACTTCGAAGTCGAACATGTAAAAGGTGTAGAAAATATTGGGGTAGATATTTTATCTAGATATCCGCCAGGGGGAGTTTTACAAGAAGAGAAGGTGTGGTATCCAACTGTTATGTATGTAGGTGTTTCTACTGACCGTGACTTGAAAAATAAATTACAACGTATGATGGAATATCAACGGTTTGATAACGTCATATGTGGGATTAAGGAGAGAATAAATGGTTCTAGAGTACCCGAAAGAACAGATAGATTTACACGTATAACTTTGCGCTGTATTGTCAATAGTGATCTACTTTATTTTAAAACTGTACGTGGAGATTACGTTTTGTTTATGCCCAAGGTTCTACAAGAAGAGATTTGTAAACAGGTACATATAGAGATGGGTCATCTTGGCGCATATAAAACTTTGAAATATTTACAATTAAGGTGTTATTGGATAAATATGGGTAAGACAGTGAAGTCTTGTATTCAGAAGTGTCAAGTTTGTCAGCTTTCTAGACCTGACTATATAAAAGGGGTAGGGAAATGTAAATCGATTTTAACTGAAAACCCGGGTGAATTAGTAATGGCTGATATCTTCGGACCACTACCTAAAACTGAGGCTGGTTATATTTACATTTTTGTAATACAGGATTCTTTTAGTAAATTTATTAAACTTTTCGGACTTCGTGGAGCTTCAGCAGACTCAGTGCTTTATTGTATGAGAGTGTTCACTGAAATAATACAACCTAAGGCTGTTATGACAGATAACGGAAAACAATTTATTAGTCACAAGTGGAAAAATGGACTCAGAGCTTTGAGAATTAAGACTTTGTATACTACTATTCGTAACCCTCGACCTAACACTACAGAACGAGTGAATAAAGAATTAAACAAATTCTTTAGAATTTATTGTCATGATGACCATACTAGATGGGATCATTACTTGTTGGAGATTGAGGAATTGTATAATAATACGTTCCATGAGAGTACGAAATTTTCTCCTAATGAAATATTATTTGGAAATTCAGAGAAACTTAAAGTAGACCGTTTTCTACCACGGGCACTCACGAATAAAACATTAGATCAAATTAGAGAGGAAGTTAGAGAAAACCTTAGACTTTCGAGTCAGAAGCGGCAGGATAGATTCAATAGAACTCATAAGTTGATAGATTTTCAAGTTGGTGATTTGGTAAAATTAAGGAGGCTTAATAAATCGGATTCTAGTCGAAATAAAACTAAGAAATTTGATTTATTATATGATGGACCATATCGAATTGGAGGAATAAAATATGCTAATGTGTATATTCTCGTTGATCCTGAAACTCAAAGTGTCAAAGGAGTTTATAATGCAGTCCATTTGGCTAAATATTATACTTAGGATGTTAGCTATTGAGATTTTCACGGGACTATATCATAAATTTTAACTTTAGAGGAATTGAGATATTCCTGGTCACAACCTAATTAATATAATTTTATTAGTTTTAATTTAATAATTAATATTAGAAGACTATTTTGATTATAGTATATAGAGAGTCAATTTGTTAGTGAATTGACTGGCATTATTAAATCGACTTCGTTTTAAAAAAATATAATGAACTATAATAATTTATAATTTAATACAAATTTAATTTGGTTATATAATCAGGGTTGAACTGAAATAAATCTAAATTTAGATAAACATGCTAAATAATTTTAATAATTTTGAATAAAAAAAAAATTTAGTTTAATGATTTATAATATTAGTAGTTTAGTTATTTGTTTTGTTTATTGTATTTGTGAATAAAAAAATTTAAGGGCCAATATAGGAGGTTTTATTTTAATAAAATAATAATAATAATAATAAAAAAAAATTAATTTAAAATTGAAAATTTTAGAATTCTCGAAAAAAAAAAAAAGTTTTCTTAGATTTTTCGAAATAATAAAATTTTGGGGGAGGCTGTGCACTTGCGGAACCCTAAAAAAATTTTAAATGCATAAAATACTATTTAGAGGAAGTGTCAAGAAGTGTAACGATAAACGGGGAGTAGAAAAATATGACAAGGAGTGACAGTCGAGACAGGGTCGGGAGAGAGTCGAAAAAGGAAAATGGAAAGAGAAAAGCTTTTTAACCGAATAAAAGGAATAGTTGCTAAAATTTTGATAAACGAAAGCAACAGAAGAAAACTATGAATCAGGTTTTGTTGAATAGTGAGGGCAATGAAGCTGAATTAGAATTTTAACATGTTTAAAGGTTTCAGGTGAGAGAGATTTTGGGCCGTCAAGCAAGGAAAATTTGGAAAAAACGGAGAAAAATAGAAGAATGGAATCGGTAAACGTTCCAAATATCCTTGTTGTTACTTTGAGACGTCTGTGAAAGAAAAGTCGTTAGTAAGCTGGATTTATGTGAGTTATATTTTTTTTTGTTTTGTAGCTCGCGAAAAAAATAGAATTCATACAGCTGAAGAAACGAATCTTTTGAAGGAGGCTTTGATCCTGGATTGTGGATTCCTTCAATTGAGATAAAGATAGGGATTGCTTCGTGTAGGATATAGTATAGGAAGGTTTATTTGCGCATAAATTCAAGATGCTAACATTCAGGGTTTGATTCCAAAGTGTAAAGAATAAGTGGAGTGAAACTAATGTTATGTAAGTATTCAATTTTGTGGTTTTCCATCTTTTATTTATTTTCGGTTCAAAGTTGTTGTGTGTATATTTGAGTTAAGGTGAAAAGTGACTTAATGAAATTTATAGTTTCTTCCAGGTTATGTGAGCTAAATAACGTTGAGAAAAATCAAATTTCAATGTCAAAAGAGGAAGAGTTGATTGGAGAATATTTGCAGCTTTACAGATCTACCTGCGAGGTCATAAGAGGCTTGTACTGTGTGATACTTTAAGTAAATTGATATTCCCACTTAATGATTTTCGTTTGTAAACATTAATAACTCTGCGGAAATTATAACATACTGTGTTTCTAATCTGAGTCGTTATTTGTAGATAGTAATAAAGATTTTCTTTTCCCATAATTAAGTATAAACTAGTTCTACAAGTGTCTTTGTTCGCGTATAGCTAGGCAGGATAATGCTCTATCTCTAAACAGGTACAGGAATTACAAGGAACATTATAGACATGGAAAAGCAAACCACAAATGATAAAACGAGAAGGCTAAAAAAAGGTATTGCTTGGATTGTAAAGGTAATGTAAATTTCATTGTGTTTAATTCTTTCCTTTACAGAGAAATTGATTAAAATAGTCCTTGGTGAAATCATGGAAACTGGACTCTGATGTATATATATTGTCATCGATTAGGGGTGGCTTTAGATGTTGTTTGGACGATGTATATTATTATCATCAATTCAAGGAGACTTTAAACGATGTATATTTTTATACCTTTTTTAGGTAGAATTGTCTATTTGACATTATTGTCAAATAGTCAACAAATAAATCATTTTTGATTTAGTTTTACTCAAAGCTAGACGCTATTTTGAAATCTTTATAAATTTTTTATCTCTTTAACTAAAAATAAATCAAAACCCAAAATCAAAATGGAAGAAAATATTAATACATTAAATAATTACCTTTTTTAGAAAATAATATAAAATCTTTGGCCCTAAATCAAAATTCCAGTTTTGATATACTAGTGTCATCATATGATAAAATTTAAAAATATTCCGTCAGATCAAAAGAATTAGAACGTCAATTCAAAATCTTAAAATAATATATCTGAAAACTAAAACTTGGATATAGATTGTGATATTTTATTGTGAAATAAAGGGTAAGTTTAAGTAGAGTGAATATTATAAATAATAATATTTCAAGTAATAATAAATTGCTTTGATAGTGATTTTGAATCTTTTGCCTCAATTTCCCAAAATTGGAACATGCTGAGAGCATTACTACATCTCAGTACTCAAGCTCATAGGAGGTGCTTATCTTTCCTTTTACTTTCATACTGTAGGAGTCCCAGATTTTGAGATTAAGAAATGCCTGCTCTCAGGTTTATTTAGTTCAACCAAGCATGGATGGATCCCCTCGTGTCATGTGTCCCCGATGTCCACTATATTGGTTGTGGCTAATGTAAGTCGCGTGTCACTGGAGTATCTGTCTAAGTCTATCTGATAATATCAACCTTCGAATTTATTTATTTTAATCATTCTTGGGCCGGAGCCCTCAAGCCTAAAAGGGTCTGATACTAAAGTTCTTCTCTTTCTATTTGTGTGAGGTTTCGCTGATTCATCCTGAATTCCCTCTTCTGTATGTGTGGGATGAATTGGAGTTACTCCAATACAAATGGAAGGATATTAGCAAGGTGTTTTAACGTTGGATTTTGGAAATAGTGTTTCTTGTGTTATGTGCTGACAACGCTCGCCCATTATTGGATGCGTCGTTTGAGTGGCATGTACCGCGGGAGGACCTCCTGATCTTAGCGTTAGATTACCAAATGTAGAGTAGTTAGACAACATAAAACTTTCTTCTTATGTGAAGGGACATTCTAGTTTAGTCTAATGACATTAAATTGTTTATAAGGAATAAATTAGAATTGTCCTGAATCAATAGGAAGAATATTCTTGACGGAGACATTACGTTCGTTCGTGGGTTGCTTCTTGTAAAGTGTGTTGACGACGTTCGCCCGCAAGGCTGCGACGGCTGTACGACACTCTGACCTTGGGGGACCTCTGAACTTTATGTGTGTCATCCTAAAGTAGTTAAATAATTTATTTAATCTTCATTGAATCATACAGGAATCTAAACTTTATAAGATTCTAAGTTTTATTTTCCCTTAATAAAACTTGTCATAAATTATCATACTTAAAATTATACTTTGACTCAGTGTGAAACCACCTTAACTTTACTAAATAGATTCTTGAAAACAATAATGGAACAGAAATTATAATGTTTAGTTTCTTTTCATTGTAGATAAGTTCCGAATATTTAAGTATATACAATAACCCCATTTTTATACTTCTTTTGAGTCCTCTTTTAAAGAACATCGAGTTTTAGCTAGTGTTGTTTACGCTAAATTCTCCCAGTGTTTTTGGTTTTGAATACTCGATGCTTTTGATTTTCCCTTAAGATCTTAAATCATAAATGTTTGGCCCAACCTAGCTTAGATACTACTATCCCGTATCTTCTCGGTTCTGGTCATCATACTTCACTTTTAATTAAGGATTACCTTCAGTAATCTTTTGTTATACTTACTTCTTATATGTTCTTCTTCGAAATATGCTGGGTAATCCCATTATAGTTTAGATGCAATTCATTTTATTTAAATGAGTGTTTAGACTGGGGTTACTCTTCATAATCCTTGTCCTGCGTGGGTTGGTAACGGAAAAGAGATTTAGCTACGCATCACAAGTGAGAGCTATGAAGGATATACGGAGACCTTGTTGGTGCAATAAAGTCACTCAGTGACTGGGGGGAGGGAGATTGCCCTTCAAACTCTTTATGTCTCTCGTTATAAAACCGTTATTGATCTAGGCTGGCCATGCAAGCAATAATACTATACCCGTATCTAGTACAGACTTCACACTTGGACGTGTGGAGCTGGCTAATTATTTTCAGTTTAACTTATTTCAAAACAAACTAAGGGATTCGATGATGTCGGTCATTGTCTGCCCGGAGGGATTACAGGAAGAGCTCTTATAGCTCATGATGGAGAGTGCCCTGTTTTCCTAAAGGAAGACCGTATGCTTCGTGTGCCTGGCGGGCTCGGTGACCAGCTCTGGTATGGGTGACTAAAAGAAATAGTCAATACCCTGTGAACCCTGGATGAGTCAGTGATCGTCCCTTAAAGGTGGGCCACGTGGAAGTCGGGTTTGACGCGGGGCATGAACATACCGGGGGGAGACATCATCACCGTCTGGGTTGTACTGTGGTTAGTTAGTTCCGCACTCCACATACATTAACCCTAGTCTTTACTGTAGTTTAAGTTTTCGGTGGGATATCCAGCTTCGCGAGGATGATCAGAATCCTGACGATCCAGTTGGATTGTTAGGGTAGTTTAGCGTCATGTCATCGTGAGCTGGGTGATGATATGCCTCGGACCTAGGACTTAGGGTAGAGGAGGCCTAGGACGAGCTGCTTGGGGCGATGGCGGTGCCCCAAACCTGGGGATTGTCCCCACATTATTTTTATTACTTCGTTTATATTAACATAGGTTTCTTTTCAGAAACTTATCGGCTCTAACATTGCATTGTAAATGAGATGAAACCTTTCCTAAATTGATGAAACTACATGAATTCAGATGAACTACTCCCGTCAATATGAGACTAAATATAAATAAATAGTGATCCAATATAAAATAAATAACACAAATTAGACATGTGAAGATTAGGTTTATATTCTAATATAAGTATTAAAATAACAAGTGTGTTTCTTTTTCATTCTTCTATTGCCACTCTCCACCGAGCAGAATCTGTAAATTACAAGATATTATAAATATATAAAACGGAATGACGTAGGATTCAGGAAAAATATAATATTCTTAAAGGATATTATTCTAGACGATCAACCTTGGCCAAAACTTTCACGTATCTGATTTGAGGATCCTATCTGAAGGGACTTCAGATCTGTACAGTACCTACATAAATATAGACTACTATCACTCATCATCATGTCATAAGGGTTTCAAGGTCGATGACAGATCTCACACCCTGGTGTCAGAGTTGTTGAGCCGACATGGCTTGGCTTCTGACATGGTTCATTAACGACTACATCCGTAGTAGATAGTAGTCGGGACCAACGGCATAACGTGCCTTTTGAAGCCCGGAATCATCAAACTTTTCAGAGAATCTGGTGACTGATCCTGTAATGCCCTAACTAAACTGGGGAGATCGCACAAAGGGATTTTTTTTGCCACTGTTCCTCACCGGGAATCGAACCCAGAACCTCCGGATCGAGAGCCGAGAACAACTAGATCACGGAGGCTGCTTAACTTATGTACGAGTATATTTACTATCACCATGTAAGACTCTTTTTATAAACTGACCCAGTAACAAAGTCGCTGAGTCATTTTGCGAATGTCAGCCAAACAGTTAAATATCCGGCTTTAATTATAGTTTGTTTTGGTAAGAGAGTTGTTATTCTGAGCTAAAGTTAATACGGAAGGAATTACTTTGGCGGACACCGCTCAGTTTGTACGGTAAACGGAATATTCATTATCTTTGGCAATGACCGATATTTATAATTT
This sequence comes from Athrips mouffetella, assembly GCA_947532105.1. Classification (NCBI taxonomy): domain Eukaryota; kingdom Metazoa; phylum Arthropoda; class Insecta; order Lepidoptera; family Gelechiidae; genus Athrips; species Athrips mouffetella. The sequence continues at coordinate 12,885,448 of OX383981.1, read as the reverse complement.
TGAACACATGAACTAGGTGGTGCTTATACAAATTTAATGCTGAAAATAGTAAAAAATTGTTGGTGCAGCTATACTATTTCGTTTTCATCACCCCGGCAAAAGATGGTTAAAACTGAACAACTTTTTCCAAGGAACGTTGGACGAAATACGAAAAACGGTGATAGCACATTTTGTATTTTATTTTGACTCATGTACGTTCCTTGGCGAAAGTTGTTCAGTTTCATGCTTAGATTTATCTCTAAATATTCCGAGGTGGATAAAAATAACGAAATGCCACGTCGTCGTCACAAATATTTACTAAATGTCTATTTTTAGTCATAAAAGCCTAGTTAGTAACTTTAGGACACGAACGTATTAACAATCGGCGAAATAACAAAAACAAAAATGACATTACGAAAAGTCCTTATTGTAGAAACCAATAGAAACATTTTACGACCAACAAAACTAAAAGCATAAAACGAAAACAAATCATAAAACAGCGATAAACTAAAACACTAATAGTACCAATACTTATTGCGCATCTTAGTAACGGCAACGCAAAAATAAAATAACCCCTCGAAGATCAAGCACCCAGGAGGTTGCAAAAAGAGGGATCGTAGACTTCCAGGTCACTGGGTCAATCCGACCAGATGAAAATTGCCCACGCATTTACGCAACGGTTCTGCTATTACCTACACAGACGGCGTACGTAGGTGCGACCAATGTTGAGTGACACCTGGGTTATTTGCTCTTGGTATTAATGTAACAAAAACACAGAATTTTATTTGGTAATGACGATGTCAATAACGTCAATTCGCTTGGAATTTTCGTTCTAAGAAGATTTTATAAAATCCTAAAAGAATGAAGTTAGAAACAGTTTAAAAACAGCAGTAACTAAGGTGTCACGGTACTTTGGTTTTCGTGTACATATTACTTGTTTGTATGTAGACTGACTTGGCAGACAGACAGATGACGAGAGTGTACATACGGTTCAACTTTGCCATCTTTTTATCTCTAAGAAAACGCCTGTATCGTTATAGCGACTGCTTTTTTCTCGATTATCAAGTGGTCCAATATGAGACCCGTAGCCGTAGTCGCTAAGAATACATGTTAAAGCCACGATCACACCTAGCTGAATTTAAAGACTAATTCGGTATACATTGCTGGGAGGCTTGGTTATGTTAATTGCAATATCCTTACTTCAACGAGCAATGTAAGCCGAATTAGTTTCTGAATTAGGGAAGGTGTGATCGTGGCTTAAGCCATGAAGTATACCATCTTAGATAGTAGTCGACTAGTCGTTAAGGCATGTCAGTGTTCATTTGACTGTAGAGGTTTTGAAGGTAGTTGGGCTGTTGTGCAAAGTTCTTCTGGGGAAGTAACACCCCCTTGCCTAATACTGCCGAAATGCACAGTGTTAGGTGTTAGCAAGGTAAGGGAGCCAGTGGAATTACCAGAACATGAGACATACCATGTTGGTTCTCAGTCTCAGGGTGAGCAATGCGCTTTGTAGTGTCAAATCATGCCACAAACAAAATGGTCAGTAGGTGGTGACCACTTACCATCAGGTGGCCCACCTGTTCGTTTGTCCACTTGCGACGTTAAAAAAGTTCATTTACTCCAGTCTGTGCCAAAATTATAACTATGAACAAAGAACCCGTGAACCCGTTCTATGGAGAAAAAATCTGTCAAACTATTATCATAATTATCAACTAATATAATCAAATGTTAATACAGCTCTATTAATGTTCCCTTATCATCGTTACTATATAACCGAATCCATTATTTATAACAATAATGCATCTGTTAAACGAGATACCAAACCGAAATGGCTGTCCGCCAAATCAATGCCCCGGCCCTGACGTTTTGATCCAGATTTTATTTTTTTATTTCGGAAGTCGTAAAGGCTGAATGGGACGTGTGCCTTAGCCTGCGAGTTAAAAAGAAAACAGAGCAATAACCTTTGACGCGAGGTGGTTCACTTCAGTAATGGCTGTATGTGGAACGCCCTTTGCCTGTTTCTATCGTTACACCGGCTCTAAGGCCGGTATTTCACTGGGACACTAGTAGCGCGACTGGTTGCGCCACTGGTGTCCGTAACAAGACACCAGGGCCCTGAGTCAAGATGCTTTCTACAATCGCAAACGCTAGTAGAATAGAATGAAAATGTACGGGAATGACATTAGCGATAGAAATGTTGCGTCACAGCTAATGTCAATCCCATACATTTTTATTCTATTCTATAGCGTTTGCGATTGTAGAAAGCATCTTGACTCAGGGCCCAGTAAAGACACTAGAATCGCTACACCCTGCGGCCACAGTATTAAGGGCTATATTTCACTGGGAGTGGTAGCGCTACTGGTAGCGCGACTGGTTGCGCCACTGGTGTCCGTAACTAGACACCAGCTCGGCTGCTGGTCGTGCTACCACTCCCAGTGAAATATAGCCCTTAATACTGTGGCCGCAGGGTGTAGCGACTCTGGTGTCTAGTTACGGACACCAGTAGCGCAACCAGTCGAGCCACCAGTCGCGCCACCATGGTGTCCCTGTGAAATACCGGCCTTAGGGCGCGAAAGACTTGTACATCGAATTTTCCATTACAATCATTTATACTCAAGTCAATAGTGTCAATACGACGCAGTGATGTACTATATACCCGTTTCGACGAGTGTAATAGTCGCAATGTAATTTTCATAGACATATCAAAAGTGGTTAAAAATCTGAAAGAAATTGCTGACACGCTTTACAAAACAATACAATCTGAGTACTAATTTACCATTGATTTATAGATGTAAAGTTACACAGATTTATTTGTGGTGATTGACTTTAATAGTGGAAATTTATGTTTTTAATGACAGACTACTGCTTGACTGAGGACTGTGGTCTCTCTGCCTACCCCGACGGGAAAGAGGCGTGATGTTATGTATGTATGTATGTACTACTTCTTACTTAACAAAAGATCAATACTCAGCCTAAACCACTGAAGCTGTAACCGATGGTTTGTAAAGAGATCCTTTTTTTTATCGTCAATGGGCTTACTCTTGACCTCGATCTAGTCTTGAAGACAGAGATGAGGTCGACGAAGGAACGAGCTTGGGGACCTGTAAGTTACAATAAGGCAGGCATAAATATTCTTGAGCACGATCATAGTAACCTGCAATTTGTAGGTCATATAAACGCTACTAATCGATAATAAATCGTTGAAGTCGACAGATTCTCAGAAATTCAGCTCTTTTTCTAAAAAGATAAGAATTTGTAATGCTCAATTTTGCTTTAACTTTAGAATAAACATACAATATAAAACAAAGACACAAAATAGGTATAACAAAGCTGTTAAAAGGCAAAGGAATTTTCATACGAATATTTACAAAATTCTAGGAGACTGATGCTTAAAATAGGCCGGGGTCTATAATGATATGTCAGGATAACAGATCTCCATACCTTAGAAGTTAACATCGCAAAGCACTTACAGTTCATATGTCTATAGTGTTATTTTTGAACCTCAACCATTGTTTTATCACCCTATTTTATCTCCTCTTGCTATTTACAAAAAAAGAGCGAGATTTCCCCGTCAACACGCCACGTTTTTCTCCGCCTATGCGTACAGATAGATAGACAAGTGCGTGACGTAGGCGCTCCCGACAGGCCATCGATCGGTCCCTAGCTCCCGCTTACTGACCTACTTACTGCTACTGTACTGGGAATTATAATAATTACGTTAAAACAGCTATGGTTTGTTTCCTTGGAGAACGTAAAGACAAACAGGTTTCATTAAATTACTTGCTATTGTATCAAAAATGGGAATCATCCGTGTGGTGCCGGCAAAGAATAGTACCAATCCATCTCTACCGTGGGTGTCGTAAGAGGCGACTAAGGGCTTATGAACTGATTCTGTGTATACCATCTTACACACTAACAACAGCAGCCGCCAGTCGCAACGCTTACAAGCGTGGTGACTATGGTAAATCCCGTCATAAGTACCACGTGTTTCTGATGGAGTTCTGGAGGGACCTGTCCTGCAGTGGACGTTTCATGGGATGTTACTGGAAAACGTATCGTGAAGATCAAAAGGCAGGACTCATTGGGGAGATATAGACAAGATTGGTCTTTGTATCTTGTCCTCGATCAGTCCCTAACGGAATGTTAGCCAAGGCAGGGCAACAGACCACTCAATCTACCCTTCACCCACTGGGTAAGTCCCACTCACCCACCGTCTATTGAAATAAGAACGGTACAAAGCCTAATGTGTCAAGCTTGATGCGCTCTTGACTGTACCAAAATCTTTGATCGTAGGGCTGAAATATGTGAGTGACAAGGCGACCATCTTACCGATACATTATTTCCATAAGGATCCATGAAGAAGAAAGGGAACTGAAACAATGCAATGAAAGTATACACCTACTCTGTCTAAATATTGGAAGCAACGAACTTGTTTAGAATTAATTATACAAATATGATCAACCTATATAAGTAGTGTAGGACTGGTATACGATGACCTGTTGTTGACTGTCCAATCCAGTCTGTTACCCTATGTTGACACTCGCTCTCAATATCAAGTCAGGTAAAGCCACGATCGCACCTAGCTGAATTTATAGACTAATTCGGCATACATTGTGCCGCAGTGGTTTCTTGTCGTTTCTTTTACGCTGCCATAGCACGATCCGAAACGGCGTAGACTCGCTCTATTTGCATTGTATTCTGCATGACATTCAATCTCGTAAGTATTCTGTAAAGATTCAGATAGTTTTATTCAATGTAGATTACATTGAATAAAACTATCTGAATCTGAATTGCTCGTTGAAGTAAGGATATTGCAATTAACATAACCAAACCACCCAGCAATGTATGCCGAATTAGTCTTTGAATTCAGCTAGGTGTAATCGTTGGCTTAAGACGCTAAATATTTGTACACTCGACGCAAGGAAATAGGTTATCTATCTATCACTTGATAAGATTTTGTCGTATCAGTTATAGATGGTTATAGTTGGATATATTTCATCATGTGTATTGCATTTTTCTGTCATATTTTAGGATGCAGACACAGGACATTCTGATGTCCTGAGCCGAGGAAGATCTACACGGGGCGGATCAAAATTCTATTACTGGACTGGTCCAGTGTAGTCGACACGAAAAGAAATAGATAACATATGTAAAAAACCGGTCAAGTGCGAGTCGGACTCGCGCGCCGAGGGTTCCGATATACCTATAGTATTTTTGGAAGCAATAAAGTCCATTTTCAGGACCGCAAAACTAAATTTGTTTGTAAAGGTTTTTTGCAGATTTCTGAAAAACTGTGCAACTTAGAAAGATCGTTTTATTTTTGCTGTAAAGTTTATATAAACTTCTGTCAACTGTAATTAATTCAGATTTTTCCTTACTCAAACTTCGGAGATAAGGGAGGGGGAATGGTATTTTTCTTGACATTTTTCATCATAACTTTAAAACTAAGAAATTTAAAAAAATACAAAAATATATTTTAAAATGTACAAGTAAAGCCCTTTCATATGATACCCCACTCGACCTAGTAGCAACAATTTGAAATTTGGCCCCCCCTATTTTGGCCCCCTTTATATTAATAATCATACTTTTTTCAAAATTTTTTCTTGTGCAATTAAGTTGGGCAACTATATTCTAAAACTATTCCAAATTTCAGGTTGATAGCATAAGTGGTTGCTGAGATATAGAGGTGTGACAGACAGACGGACAGACAGACAGACAGAGCGGCACCATAAGGGTTCCTTTTTTTTACCATTTTGGTATCGGAACCCTAAAAATGAATAATGAAAGGATTGATTAAAGTACAGGAAGCGAGGGAAGTATGTCAAGATCGTAGCAGGTGGAGGACTGTGGTCTCTGCCTACCCCGACGGGAAAGAGGCGTGATGTTATGTATGTAACATAAGTTTATGTTCCTCCTCCTCCATGGTCTAGAGGTTAGAGGGCTCGGCTCTTGATACGGAGGTTCTGGGTTTGATTCCTAGTCGACACTGTCACAAAAAAATCCCGTAGTGCCACCTCCCCAGTTTGGTTAAGACAATGCAGCAGGATGTATCACCTGATTGTCCGAAAAATTAGATGATTCCGTGCTTCGGAAGGCACTTTGATGAGCCGTTGGTACCGACAACTATCGACGGATTTAGTCATTGATAAGCCATGTAAGGAGGCCTTTGGCGGCTCAACAACTCTAACACCAGGGTTTGTGAGGTCGGTCATCGACCTTGCAACCGACACGCTATGATGATGGATGATTATTAGTTTTCAAGAAGCCAATAGCGAATGACTTGTTTTAGATTGTCAACAAGATATTAGTTCAGAACCAATGAGTTACATTACAGTGTCTTCCGAAGCACTGAAACGCTTCAGTTGAAACTAAAAAAGAATAGAATATTTATTTATTAAAAATGTTACAGGTTTTCTAAAAACTAAACAAGGACCCGCAAAACTGTTAACACAGTTTGACTGCAGGAACAGTCTGGACAAAAATCATTATTAACTAAAAATAATTAATTTAATTAATTATAAGGACAACTAAAAGCTTTATTACTACTAGCGGTCACCCATCCAAATTGTGACTACGCCCAGCGTTGCAAATGAAGTAAATAGTCCACTAGCATCTCACTACAAACCAATTTTCCCGAGTGATTTGATTTCCTTTTCAAATCAGGGCGAATCAATTCAGCTCCAATCAGTGGCTCCAACTCATTGAAGGTGTCCTTCCTATCGCGTTGACCCAATTATTGACATGTATTTATTTATACAAAAGCAAGAATGTTCGCCAGGGTTCACTCCGTAACTAAAGCACAACCCGAGCACTACATACATCGAGCGTGAATTTGAAATTGGAAGGTCGCACAGGCTCGCATATTCAGTACAAAAGACCCTCAGGAGCACCACGAGAATCTCGCGGGCGGGTGCGCGCGGGGGTGCGGGGTAGATTGCAAGGGGGGCGGAGAGTGTCCGTTCTGTATGATAGTCATCATCATCATAACATCCAATGAAACGTCCACTATAGGACAGGGAGCTCCCTCCAGAATTCTAGCTTTTGCTGGAAAAATGTGGAGGGGAAGTACCATAGTCACCTCGCTTGTTAGCGTTACGGCTGGCACCATGGACCGCGGTTGAAGGTGACCGCAGTAAGTAAGATGTAAGATACAAAGGAGGATGCTGCTGCCCATCCTCCAGTAACCCTTAGTCGCCTCTTCCGACACCCACGGGTATGTATGGGTTGGTACTATTCTTTGCCGGCACCACACGGGTATGATAGTACTATTACTTTATTCTGTGCCTAAAGGGTGTCAACGGTACCGTATTACTAAGCCTACTAACTAACGTCTATCTGTCCGTCTCAACATAATCCGCTATCACACGTTCCTCAATTCAAAAACTAATTCGGCATACATTGTTGGTTCATCAGCATCATATCAGCCGAAAGACGTCCACTGCTGGACATAGGCCTCCCCTAAAGATCTCCATGACGACCGGTCCTGCGCTGCTCTCATCCAGCGGCTTCCCGCGACCTTGACCAGATCGTCGGTCCACGGTTCGGGTACGTGGTCGCCACTCTAGAACCCTCACACCCCATCGGCCATCGGTTCTTCTTGCATTGTTGGTTAAAGTAAGGATATTGGAATTAACAGAATAAAGCCTCGCGGCAATGTATGCAGAATTAGTCTAAGAATTCAGGAAGGTGTGATTGCGGGTTTAGTTAGCCGGGTGAAGGAATAATGTACGGTCAACCGCTTGTCAAGTAGAAACTTTTTCAACTTTATTACCACGCCATAAGGTCCAAAAGTGTTTCCACTGATGTGCAGCCGTGTGTACTAACTAAGGGAGTTACATTACATGGCAAACAAAATCAGCAGTCATTTCAATTGTGAAGAAATAGCAATCAATGGTCGCACTACAGACCAAATAGTAGGCTAGGTATAATAAAAAGCACTAAAAATAGCACTACGGTCTATCGATTCAGTTACGTCAACTAGTCTTCCATTTTTTATACTAAAGTTAAGCTAACAAAAACAGTCAAAGCAAGCCAGCAAGTAAAACCGATAACTCCAACTTCGTGCCACAATAGAACTTAATGCGGGTACAGTTCGTGTCAAAAATATGATAATTGACGAGGATCTATGGGATCACAGTGACAGGAGTGAACCATTCATCATCCAAATGTTTTTCCCTAACGAGGATTCGAGCCCGGAACCTTCGGCTTGGCAAGTAGTCACACCATCCAATCTTGGAAGAACCATGCACTGTAGTGGCCCACTAAGTCAAGCGGCCAAATGGCCTGTGACATGACTTTTGTGTGGTACAAAGATTTCGGACCTCCTTGCTTCGCTCGGAATAAATACCTTGCTAAAGGGGATGACATCTGCCATCATGTTCCACATTTTAATGTCACCATCATCGATGATCCCTATGTCAAACTATCAGTGATCACTAGGAAATATTCAAAATAACTCGTCAAATCCATAGAACGACGCCTTCACTACCTTGTGATGAATTATTTCTTTAATCCTCCTTCTAATTACCCTTATTTTTCTGTGGTGAGATATGATTAGATAAGAAAGAAAGGCATAATAATATGGCGGCTGACAGATAGAAAACAAAGGAAATCCAATCTCGATTGCATAAACGCAATTTGCTTGCATTTACTATAATAGTAGATTAGTAGCCAAGGGCTGTAAGGCATCAATTGCAGCCCGAGATATTTAGGCGCACGAGCGCAGCGAGGGCGCCTGTAGTTCGAGGGTGAAATTGATGCTTACACCCAAGCTAACTACTCTGCTTTACATCTCGATTGTGAGGTAAGCAGGTTCTTATTACCACCAAATTGTAGGTGACCAATTAGCGCTCTAGGGTAATTATGTAGTCAGAAAAGCCCTAGGGCGGTAAGTAATTAAAAAAAAACACTTCACTCTTTCAAAACTCAATTACTTACCGCCCTAGGGCTTTTCTAGCTACATTATTACCCTAGAGCGCTAATTGGTTACCTACAAGCCCCATTTGGGGGTAATAAGGAACTACTTACCGAATATGAGAGATGTAAATATCTTTAATGTCCTGCAAGTTATTAAAATACCGATCACCTACTTCGCGAACATTACATAATTTCAGATTTTTATAAGATTATATAAAATAATCGACGTTTAAGCTGACTGTACCTGTACTTCAATATGGACTCGATGGCGGACTTTAAATCATAACCACAATACTCGGCAGTCATGCGACCCTAGTACTCGGTTACTTGTTGTATACGCTTTGCTTCGCTAAAACGGGCATAGACGGGCACGAGATATATTTATAGTCTATTTTAAGAAGACTTTTTGCGTAATTTTTTATCTGATATCTCATTTATTATAGCAAGCAGGTGTGCTATAAAGAGCATTGAGCTCTCTGGTCGACCGAGCTTCGCTCTATAATAGCCGCCTCAACATTAAAATATCATCCGGTGAGCAAGCTATGCTACTCGCTAACAGATGGCGCTGTAGGTTTCCGTCTAAAACGCGGTATTTTAAAAAAACGGGCAAAACTATTTTTCCCAGACATGAGACCTAGTAGTATAGCTAGATCGATTTTTCATGCCCAAAAACCCCAGGATACAAAATTTCATCAAAATCGTCAGAGCCGTTTTCGAGAAACCGATTACAAATATATATACAAATATTGCTCGTTTAATAGTATAGGATAGTGTATTATCCGTGTATAAGGAGTCGCAACTGATTAAATAGTTTGTATTCAAAATTTTAAGGTATACTCTCCGTAATAGTTTGCACGTGAATTGAACTGCGAGCTGGTTCGGTGATTTTAAAGAATGTTAAAATTACTAAAAATGCGAAACATTATTTTCACCTCCAAAGCTCGGAAACATTTGTTTTGTCGGTTAAATTCTGCGGCCAAAAGCGATTTTTGGCCCCTAGCGGACAAAAGGTTTTTAAAATTCGAACGCGATGTGCTTATTATTTTGTAGTATGCTGCAGTACTGGCCGCTTGTAAAACCTGCCACGCACTATCGTTTTAAAGATGAGAAAGAGGGATGCAGCTATAGGAAAGAAACAAATAGTATTATGAATAGTGAATGCCTGGTGGGTAAGGAACTGGCTGATAATAAAAAGTAGATTTAAAATTTGATCGCCTTTTTTTTTGTTCTCTTGCCCAGATTAATGGACTTGCCCTTTGACTTAAATCAACGCAATACAAAATAGATTTGCCTGCCACTACCTACGAGTATCCTCAGTCTCCAGAAATCCAATGAAAATTAACCTCTTTCTGCAAATTTATCAAGTAGTTTATAGGTAGAGTCATGAACATAAGCACAATAGTCCCAAAAATAATAATAATTTAATTATAGTGATTTCCTTTTTAATGCCTAGTATTCTTAAAATGTATACATGGCCACTCGTCCGTGAAAACTCTTTGACCTTGAGCTGGTCTCTGGTTACGGAGGTTTGTAGCGAAGCGCGGGTTCAGGTTATACTGGTTATGTTTCCACTTGCTTGCTGCCGTCAGTACCATTATGTAGGTATTGTGCCCTTACGTTAGAACGTATGAGTAATTAATTAAACACTTATTTCTTATATTTGAATTGCTTTTCTTGCATTATGTTAACATTTCCTCGCTTTAATGAGGTGAAAAATTTTGTGTTTCGCTCGGCAGCAAAGTTATTTTGCGTCTCGTACCTTGAAACCTTCGCCACGCTCAAGATTCTTCTTTTGAACCACTCGCTTCGCTCGTGGTTCAATCCTAGAATCCTTCGCTTGCTCAGGTTTCAATACGAGGCACTCGCGCCAAATAAACCTTTTGCTGCCTTGCATAACAAATAACTATTTCTTGTCTGGAATCTACATAATGATCAGACAACCCTCGTGTCAGAGTTGTTGAGCGATCAAAGGCCTCCGATGGCTCGTTAACAACTACTCTCGTAAATTGCAGCCAACGGCTTAACGTGCCTTCTGAATCACGGAGTCATCTTACTTTTTGGACAAACTAAAATTCAAAGTAGTGAAGTCTCTCAAAATGATTTTTCTTAAGCAGTGTCCACCAGGAATCGAAACCAGAACTTCCGGATCGAGAGCCGAGCATAAGGCTACGGATCCTGTATTGGATTTAAAAATACGTATTTTATCTTTTGGAGACAACACACAGAAGAAGATAAGATATTTATTAATCATGACATTTTTACAACATAACAGTAATAAAACCAAGGCGTTGTAAAAGCTAAACACAAATACAAATATTCTTAGACTAAATTATACTTAAGTTTTCTCAGCAAAGCCTAAGCATTTGGTCCGAAGCTTTGCCAAGGAATCCGCAAATAAATCGACGTCTGGGAACAAGGTCAGAAGAGTGTTGAGCTGTTTAAGCGCAAGCATAAGCGGGGAGTGACAGTATTGGCTTGTGCGGTGAGTGGGCACCGCGAGCAGGCGGTGGGAGCGCGCGCGCGTGTAGTTATCGGGCACGTACAGCCGACATGCAGTTGTTACTAGCTGCGGACAAGTGGAAGCTTCACCACGGAGAAGACCAACAGTTGTAAGAAGGGAAACAAACGTACGCCTAGTTTGAAGAGAGTGGAAACCAAGGATGCCAAGTAGAAACATTGTAGGGTACAGAAAAGGATAATAGCAATATATTTTTTTGTAAAGGAATCTTAGAAATGCTTTCTGGACTTTTTCCAATAGTAAGCGATAAGATGCTTCGTGTTCACATATTTAATACAACTGAACGTAAATGAGTTTCTATAAAATGAGTTCAAATTTTTGCTGAGTCTTGAATCTTGGTATAGGTGTGGACAAACTACTTGAAATGACCTTGGCTGCGCACTGCGCAGAGTCAATTTTACATAGATACAAATTGACGTACGCAAAGCGTCCCCCACCACGCGTTCAAGTTGTTTGCCCCGCAGTATATCGATGTATCTCTTCTCCACTTGAGTAATTTACTATTAAAGCATAAAAGAAAACTTATCTCTGTAGGTAAACATATTATTTTGTCTGAAAATTGACGTCATAATTGCAGCACTCAACAATTTTTGTTGAATCAGGTGAGACCTACATAGCGGCGCGAGGATGCGACGCGCCGGAGTCGATTCGCTTCATTGGAAACACATTGTTAGCACGCATGCGTTTAACGGGACGTATACTGCTACTTTACAGAGAGTGCACTTTCGAGTTGTACTACTGATTCGATTTTATCTTCTATGTATCTTTGAATACACAGAGGTACATATAAATGAATGAAAGAAAAGAGCCTAACGTGAAAAAACCGGCCGGGGAGGGTTCCGTACCACTAAGGTGAAAATACCGTCTTAGTTATGGCCGCGCAGTCACGCGCAAGTGTATTATTTCGCGAGAGTCCGACACGCACTTGACCAGCTTTTTGTTATTTGTTGATGTTCTATAGGTTATTAACTAAAAACATAGCAATTTTCACGCTTATAAATGTTCCCATTTTTACGATCTAAAACTAAAACCAAAATGGAGTAAAATTCGCCTAAACAAACACGTTATTAGTAGGGAAGAATATAAGGGGGGGTAGGCTTTTATTTAGTTTTTAAATTTTTTATTATTTGTTGTAATAGCGGCAACATAAATACATAATCTGTGAAAATTTCAACTGTCTACCTATTACGGTTCATGCTTTTTTCATTAGTCTGAGGGTTCATGAGATACAGGCCGGAGAATGACTGACAGACAGACAGTCACCAGAGGTATATTAATAGGGTCCCGTTTTTCACCCTTTGGGTACGGAACCCTGGTGGGCTGCACCTTTGATCCGGCCGTAAGTTTTACGTGGGTACGTCTATGTAGGTAGGTACTCGTACAGTCAAGAGCAGGTCAAGCGTCACGGACCCACATCCTGTCACATTCACTCTCCCTCCCATTTACCAACCCCCTCCTCCCCCCTCTACTGACTCATCAAAAGCTCGTTGTAGTACCAATTATTACCGCCAGGTGGCCTATATCCACTTTGCACGAAATGACCCCCTAAACGAAATGACCCCCCAAACGAGAGCATAGACGTATCCACGTCAAAAAGTCCTTGTTGCCGGTGTTGCAAAGGTTACGTATATCGTTTTTATCTGAATTGAGAAACTTTTTAAACTGAATAGATAACAAATTGAACAACCTTCGAATCGAACAACTTTTCAAGCAACCTTCTAATCTAAGCATATAAACGACATTCAATTACTATCGATAAGTTTTGCTGCACTGGACTTTGGAGGACTTTTGTCTCTTATTAGACTCGATAGAGCGACCCAAGAAGCTCGTTGGTGGCAAGAAGCTGGTGGAAAACAAGTTTCATAGTCCACTACAGCAAACTTGCGTCCTTTCGGTCTGGTCTTTTACAGATTGCTCGGCCGACCCCGGCATCACACTTTCCTAAATTCAGATACTAATTCGGCATACTTTACTGGTTGAAGTAAAGGTTGAGAAATAACAGAACCAAGCGTTCCAACAATGTATGCCGAATTAGTCTTTGAATTTAGGAAGGTGTGACAGCGCCTTTAAGGCTATGTATTTATTTTCTTGCATACTTGGTTGAATTTCGCGTAAAGATTCATTCAAAATGTCAAAGGAGAAAAACTAATTGATTTGAAAATTTCAAAGTTCGAACGGTACTCCAGTAAGAATACGGTTTTACAAAACATTAAATGTTAATAGCTACTTTTTTGTGTTACATATAGGCATCAAAATCCACCATAGATATATTTAAAAATATATTTTTTTTTTTTTTTCAAAATATAAGATCGACACTTATTTTCATATATAAGGCCCAATAAAGTCGAGGTAAAATAATAGAAATAAACTGAGCTAAACTTAACCTTCTTAAATGTAAGTGATTCTTACATAATATATATTTACAGAAATCGTAATCGGATCAAAAAATTGTAATCGGTGGTTTACAAATATTTTGTAAACATTTATGTTGGATTTGCCAAAATTGTGAGTACTTAGCACTATTTAAATTGTTAGAAAGCAAAACGGCTCTATTACTATTTTTGGTTGCGAAGATAAACTTTATTTAAATTTCGTGGTATAAAAGTTAAATAATACAAAAAAGGTAATATTTTTAGGTGGATTCATGTATAATATGAAAGTATGTATACATAGCAAGCCTTAAATAAAAACAATAATCTATTATAGTAGTTTATGCAACTGTCATATAAAACTGGTTATTAAAACACGAGCTTGGGTTTATCACACGAGGCGCAGCCGAGTGTGATAATAGCATCAAACGAGTGTTTTAATACCATATTATATGCAGTTGCGTATACTACTTTATCTTCACTCATACAATAGGTAGGTACTTACTTATAAAAATTAAACAAAAGTAAGTAAACAACAAAGGCAACTTATATTATGTATACTACAGTTGTGATATAAGTCTATAGAAGCCGCCTTAATATATCCGCTAGGTCTTCTTTGAAATATACAAGCAGAACATTTTCTTAACATGGTTTTCTTTTAGATTTTCATTCTTTCCCAATTCATTGTAGGTTATGTCGTATAATGTCCTAGACTAGTATGAGAGAAGATCATAAGTTATTGAGTATCTTCTGGTGTGAGTGCAGTATCCTGACTGCACCACTTTATCTACTTTTTCAATAAACTTCACATTACTTTCACGGGCACAAAATACTTGAAAAAGGTAAATGTTTGAAAATAGCGGCAAATCTAATATCTATTTCCAAGTCCTTTCTAATTTCAGGCTGCGCGCGCATATTTTGAGCCACAGATGAAATAATTGTAACTATAGTAACTGTTACTCTAACTGCTCCAAAATAATAGGTTGTTTATATGGTACACTTTGTCATATGCTACTGATATTTGACAGCTACTAAGAAAAACTGATATATTACTAACGGGCTCTCTAAAAGCCCTTCTATTCAGTCTTCTTAAAAAAAGTTTAGATTCAAGGAGAATTGTATCCAAGTGTTATGTAATGATTAAAAAATTTAATTTACGTAACACCTTTGCAAAATTTTCATACAAAAATCGTTACGTAATGGTAACTTTTTAATTTTTTATATATACTCTGCGTAATATACAGCCTTACGTATCAACTTTTTGAATCATATTTCAAAGTTTACGACATGAGTGTAGATAAACATTTTTTACGAAATTCCATACTTTTTTAATCTTTGGACTGCAAAATAAATAAATGGGGTGAATTTAGGTGATTCCATTAAAAAGCTTTACACAGAAATATAATCTATCGATCTGAAAAAGAAACACGGCTATTACAAAATATTTCCGTTTCGCCATACAATGCTCTCGCAATTTTACTGGAGTACGGATACTTACCAGACCCAATATGTACTAGATTATACTTTTCTAGGTAAGTGGCCTAACTCGGAGTCCGAATGCCTCTGATTTGGCTCAATTACTATATATACCGGATCAAAAGCTTCGCGTGTCTTCCGATGCACGGAAAATACTGGAAAATACCACTTCTCATACCTAATAAGTAAGCTCAAGCAAGCAAGCTCGTTCCATCGTCAAGAGTAAGTCGATAAAAAAATCCTAATTAGCCTTACAATTGTTTTATTTCATATTCATATATCTCAGACAGCTGTAAGGATTATGTCAAATCCTCCGTAACGTGTTATTTACAGTTGTTTTTAGCAAAAACTACACAATAAAAGAATTAAAACCAACAATAAAGTCATTATTATGTTTTTAGGAATTCATAGCGGTTTTTAAACCAGTTTCCTTTTGAAATCTCCATAATAGCCTTTAATTAGCCATTCTTTGAGAGCAATGCACTTTAGCCAAAAACGTGGTCCAAATTAAAAAACTTTTATTTTTAAATTCTACGGCGTGATAGAGCTAAATTAAAACTGGCCACGTATAAGCGCGAAAAAGGGAAAAATAATTTAATTAAAACTAAACGTAATTTGTTTGAACTTAGAATATAAGCTTGCTCTTTTCTCAGTCCATAAAGTTTCAAATTTCGAACGCAACTTTTTCGTTTACGCGGATCCAGCCAGTTTCACAGTTTCGTATCCATTGGAGCGCGACCAATGCCAGTTATTTCCGACGGTGCGTTTTGTAGTTGCAACTCGGCTGTCACGCTATGTTCGAAGATTGAAACTAATCCTGCCAGTAACAGTTTTCAAACGTTCTCAGAAGAACAGGCTGTAACTGGCTGTAGACAGAATCGATCAAACAGTCACGGTCGGTTAATAAAACATTATTGCTTATAACGTTTTGTTTGATTGATCATCTGGGTTCGTCATCACATTATTATGAGAAAGAAAGTTGATTATTAATGTGATTATGACGGTTGGAGTTACATTTTCAAAACTCAATATTTGTTTTATAATATACTTGTACACATTTTATGTTCCATAATTAAAAAACCTCTTAATGAATTGACCATCGGAGGTTCAGAACAGAGACGAATGGCGAAATAGAGCGGAGGCCTTTGCCCAGCAGTGGGACACTCTACAGGCTAAATAAAAAATAATTAAAAAACTATAGTCAGACATAATTTTTTTTTCTCATTCTACACAGAATAAAGTAATAGTACTATCATACAGAACACTCTCCGCCCCCCCTTGCAATCCACCCCGCACCCCCGCGCGCACCCGCCCGCGAGATTCGCGTGGTGCTTTGGAGGGTCTTTTTCTACTGAATATGCAGGCATACGCAACCTTCCAATTTCAAATTTCGCGCTTGTTTCATGTAGTATCCGGGGTGCTTTGGAGACAAATTTTGCAATTTATTTTTTCGTACAACCCACTCCAAAAACTTTCCTGCAGGGTTACATCCAACCTCTAAATTGCTTTTTAACAAAAACTTGTCAAACGACCTCGAGCTTATACAAAAGGGGATAAGAAGGGAACACCTGACAGACTGAGACTATACACAAATAGTATACGTATACACAGTACACAGGTATACCGGCTGCTACCGACTAGGGTTACCACAATGAAAAACAAAAAAGTCAGAACAAAAAGCATGATCCCAAAAAATCCTGAACCTACCTGCTCGAGCTAACTAAGTAATATTTTTAGATACCGTATTATAAAAGCTTTTCGAATACAGTTCTTAAAATTAAAAAATAATACTACCCCACGTAGGAACCTCCAAATCCAATCAAAAAACTTGCTTAACCAACAGTAAAGAGTAGGTAAAGGTCGACACTTGCACTTGCGCGACTTTAGTTTCTACGGCTGTTAGAATAAGAGCGGTACAAAGTCCATTGTGTCAATCTTGACGCGCTCTTGACAGTACAAGCACCAGTTTAAACACTTGTCAGGCTTCTGGCTCTGGACAGTGTTTCAAATTCTGTCCTATCAGAACGAACTTTAACTACATCATAATATCAGCATTAAGACATCCTCCATCTATGTAGAGCATGCACTACAGATCTCTGGTCTTGCGCTGCCCGTATTCAGCGATTTCACGCGACCTTACCCAAATCGTCGGTTCACCTTGTGGGGTGCCTGCCCATGCTATGTCTTCTTCATGGTCACTACTCTTGAACCTTACCGAGCCATCGGCTATCGGTTTTCTGTCCACTGCGACGATTCTCAGAGTTATGTCGGTTACTTTAGTTTTTCTGAGGATCTCCTTGTTTCTGATTCGATTCCGCATAGAGTCTCAGAGCAATGCTTTGTGAACTTAGACGTGTGGTAACCCTACTGTCGACCGGTTTAACTCGATTCCTGCTTGTTTAGTTGTTCAATAAGGTACTGTGGTAAGGCGGGAGAGACAAATTTCACGATACAGTATAGATTTATTGTATACTAGCTTTTATTCGCGGCTTCGCTCGCGTTAATCATCCTAGTGTCAGTAGTAGTGTCGTCTTTGTGTCATCCTAGTGTCTAGGAACCATACATTTTTCCGGGATAAATTGTAGCCTATGTGTTAGACCAGTGCTTGGTCTATCTATTTTCCAAATTTCATCGAAATCCTTTCAGCCGTTTGGGCGTGATAGTGGTACAAACAAACACATATCCATACTTCCGCATTTATCATATTATTGATATTATAGTAAGATAAGCTGGTGCTTGCGATTTCATCCAGATGATTCATCATCATCATCATAACATCCCATGAAACGTCCTCTGCAGGACAGGGGGCTTCCTTTTTTACTGGAATAATGTGGTTCACCATAGTCACCACGCTTATTAGCGTTGCGGCTGGCACCATGGACCGCGGTTGTTGATGACCGCAGTATGTAAGATGATACGATACACAGAACGAAGCTGCTGCCAATCCTCTCGTTGGAGAACAGATGGGGGGAACAGATGATTACTCTATACGAATTTTGAATCCCCTTTCCTCTCTTTTAGGTTTTTTTTTAATTCTTTCTTAGAGGATGCCTATCTGTGTTCCAAACAGCCCAATTTGTTCAGTGTTTTCAGTCATTGATAGATCAGTCAGTTACGGTATCCTTAAAATGGGGTTTAAAAAAATTAGTTCGCACTATTTAAGCCTGTTACTTAGACCACGAAACTGAACAACTATCCCTGAGAAACATAGGTCGGAAAACGTAAAAAAAAAACAACTAGTACAGTTCCTTTGATAATTTGATTAATTTTTCGTATCGACCTATGTTCCATAGTGTAATTTGTTCAATTTCATGGTCTTAATAACAGTGCTTACTAATTAATAAAATAAAAATAAATAAATAATTATTTTTACACCTTGTATTAGGTACAGAAAAAGACTGACTTTGCCTTCGTAGAATTTAAAAAAAAATGTTGCCTCGGGTTATCTCCCAGGTACCAAGCTATCTCCACACGTCATGTGGACTGTCTGGAGATTGACCCAAAGCGTTACACTACACTGATGCAACTGATGTTCCATGTGTATTTAAACTATCCTATTTCAGCCATCATATTCATAGACTTGCAGATTAAATATCAAAACGCGGGGCATATGTTTCTATCCCAATTCTATTTTCAAACCAATTCAAACCTGCTCGTTTATCACCACAGATAAACGAAAACGCAGCCAAAACTGCTATGCATTGACGTATTAAACAAAAACACAGTGAAATCTATTTGAAGAAAGCATCAATGTATGCTAATTTCGTCTATTTCGGTCTCAGTCCGTGGGTATTATGGTTATTTATATTTTACGTCATTCCCCGTTATGCGGTGATGGTTTTTAGTTTTTATATCTTTCTTGCGTTTTCGAATCTCTTCCGGGTCTGGAGATCTTGTGAAACTAAAATATTTAAAAGCTTGTTCACACGAAAGTCTAATTTAATTAGTTACAATTAACGTCATAAATTAAAATTTATACTTTCAATTTTAATGTATGACGTTAATTGTAACTAATTAAATTAATTTTAGGCGGCTTTGCGATGGTCTCTGTTACCATCTCTGATTTTTATTCGTAGACGGTCAAAAATGTTTTACACCGCACTAGCTCCGAAAACTTTGCTTTATCAGTTAAAATCTGCATGCAAATGTCATTTTTGGCCGTATACGAGGAAAATAATTTTGAAATTAGAACGTGATGATAAATTATTGTATGAGGTACTGGCGCTATTTGTTAGCTTTTTTCTCGCTGTAATGAGATGAAAAAAAACAAACATTGTTGTTTCGCTCGGCAGCAAAGTTATTTCGCGTCTCATGCCTTGAAGTGAAACCGTCGCTACTCGCTTCGCTCGTGGCTAAAACGTAGAATTCTCCTCTTTCTTGTGTTACAAGACAAGGCACTAGCGCCAAATAACAATTTTGCTACCTTGCATAACAAATAACTATTTATTGTTATAAAGAGACGTTTTGAAAGCGGTATCAACAAAATCAGCTGCTGTGATATGTAAAAAGAATTACATTTTGGCAGCGAAGTTTAAGTTCTCAAGCCCCATGTCAAAATTAGCTGGAATTGGAAAGAAAACGTAGTTATTTACGTGATAAGGCATAATTTTGCATAAATTGCAATACATTTTAAATGAACTTTCCATTTTCCGGGAAATATATGGGAAATTGACATAGGGTTCATATGTCAAAATTTTTCGGATGCTGATCGGAGGTGGTTTCTGAGCAGAGGTGATGCCACTTTGAGAAATAAATTTATTGAGTCATAAATACAAAACATTTAATAAGGATTGTTTGTTTGGCGGCAATTTGGAGTAGTTCTATATTTTATTATCCGTCACAGTACACCTTAGCTTATCGTGAATAGCTTTGTATTGCAAAAGTGCCAAAAACGGCCACTTTTAGCACTTTACCAATACAAAGCTATAAATGATAAGCTAAGCTATGATTTTATGGGTTATAACATATATAACTGCCCTATATTGCCGCCAAACGAACAATACTAATGTAAAGTTTTGTATTTGCGACGCAATAAATTTATTTCTAAAAGTAAGGTGCTGCCACTTAGCAACCACCTTAAGACACCACATACATCGAGCGGGCGGGTGCGCGCGGGGGGTGCGGGGTAGATTGCAAGGGGCGCGGAGAGTGACCGTCTGTATGAGAATAGGTACAGTCAACCGCTCGTCGGTAGAAACTTTTTCAACTCTATTACCACGTCATACGGTCCAAAAGTGTTTTTACTGACGTGCTGTTGAGTGTACTATTACTTTATTCTGTGCCAGAGGTTAAGATCCAATGCCACACCGCGCTAGCTGATGTGCTGTTTGCAATACAATTAAAACCACAAAAACACGATTTAATCTGCACTGTCGCCACATTTTGTAGGTCACAGTTTTTGCAAATGGCCATCTGAAATCGAAGGGTCCCGTTTGCGGTATTTTCGTCACCGGCCATGGGAACGACATTGAAAGACGTATTCACAAATGACTTGTCTCATTAGAGCTGCTTTAATTTGTTTCAGTTATATTAAAATTAACTGAACTACAGAATGTAATGTTCATCTCAGCTATTAAGCCCAAGTCACACAGAGGCGGTATGATTGCGAAAGCGGTCCGGGGCGGATCTGCGGGAAGAAAATACCGCACCGCGAGCGGTTTCCAATGTGACAGGGTGCATAAGAACTCATACTTTACAAAAAATACCGCCCCCGGACGGAACTGCCACCGCCTTCCGCTACCGCCTCAGTGTGACTCGGGCTTTAAGGCCTAACTGTTGTTAAGTCAGAGGCCATTTGGCGGCTTGAAAAATCTAACAACAAGTTTAGTTTAGCTTACTACTGGCCCTACGATGCTTCCACAGTAACTCAATATAATCATCATCATAACATCCCTTTAGAAGGTATATATTGGTAAGTAAAAAGATTTTAATGTTTGTTTAAATTAAACATACATAGTTTGAATTTCCGCGCATTTATTGAGAAAAGTACCTATTACACAAGCCTTGGCCGCAACAAGGTATTGAAGGACTTAGCATCCGGGCCTTGACGCATACCTTTTTTGTCGGCCACGGCAGTAATGTACTATTTCTAAAGTTGATCAATTTCGAAAATTTATCAACTTACGACTCCGTGTTATCTTCCGTTATTGTAATCGGTTTTTCGAAAACGTCTCTAACGATTTCGATGAAATTTATTTATATACAGGGGTTTTCGAGGGGGACAAATGGATTTAGCTAGATGTTATGTGTCGAAAAATTGTATACAACGTTTTTTAAAAAAAATTTTGAAAATAGCTCGTCACAAAAACCCTAGAGCGCCTTCTGTTAGTGGCCTTTGAATAACTTTATGCAAAACGAAGCTTAGTCGCCCAGGTACTTCTTTTTAAGCTTCATAATAGGTTCTCAATTCAATTATAGATCATAACATAACACTATCGGTCCGAGAGCTCAACGTTTCAAATTGTGAATAAACCATACAAGATACAAATACAATCCTCCCTCTCTTTTAGCTTTCAACGGTCGGCGTGACCTCATTGTCGACATCGATGACATGCGTCTCGCTGGAATCGAAAATGATAACACAATTTAACCGTATTGTTTAGCTAGATTACGTTCGCGACATATAGGTATACTGATACTGATAATAAATAGAGATAACATCGAAAAGAGTCGTGTAACGCTTTCTTTACTCTAAATGATCGAAGCCAACATAGGTAGCAGGCAATGAATAGTACGGTCAACCGCACGTCAGTGGGCACATTTTCTACTCTCTTACCATGCCGTAAAAGGCAACTAAGAGTACTAGAATAAAAAACATTTAAAAGTAAGACATTACTATTACATTATAGCAAACTACAAAATATTGTTTATTGATATAGGTGTACGAGTATTATGCGATGACGCGTAAGTAGGTAGGTACCTAGGTACACTTTTATCAGGTTTTTACGCGAATCACGGGCGCTGTATTACGGTTCCTACTGATAAGGCGTAGATATTACGCATTTAATACGAAATATCGCCCTCGCAAGTACGAATTAAAAACATCCGTATATTATTAATACAATCGTTCAGTCAAAGCTGTCTGGTGAATAGGAACTCTCTATCTATTTCTGTAGTCCTTAGAAGGCGACCAACGGACCAACATGAAATTGCCATGTCATCTGATGCCAGAAATTTTAAACAGGGTCACCGCCATTCGGACCAGTTTTGTGCATCAACCTCTTTTTGACTGACAAGTGATCCAGTCTGCATTTTCTTAGCGTCTTAGCTAAACTGGAAGCAACCTAGTCGATAATGAAAGAATGAAATAGCTCAACGCCACACATTGCTCATATAATGACGCAAAAATCTTGACGTTTATCAATTATCAAAATCTACGGGTCGCGTAATTAGTGTGTTCTAAGATGTTCTAAGAAGCGTTTAACACAGCAGATAGGTTTATTTATTACCGCTAGTGGTAAAGCACGTTTTCTCTTTGCGTAGTTTTCACTATAAACAGATTGCTACTGGCACGAAACATTTATAAACATGTCTCTACTAGTCGAACCACAACTTCATTGAATAGGATAAAAATTGTTCATACACCGCAAAATAGGATAAATTTTATCTCATCGAATTCCATTTTCAAATCATTATTATAAACACCTACAGAACGGTATTTCTACGGTATGACGAGTGATTTACTAGTTTTTAAAATTTTCAAATAAAGAACGCACGGGGTGGCACGGGTGTGGCCAGCTGATCGAATCGGTGCACTTGTTTACCGAAACCAAACTGTTTATTGATTTTATCCGGCGCTAAGCAGCCGCCGAACAGGTGTTTCAGGTTTCGGTCAATGTTTCACGACATCCTACACCACATTTGTACGATTTATTGAGGGAAATGCAGGAAAAGCGGAAAATAACCAAGTCGGAAATGAAAGTGACTGACCTTGATTCCGGAGCGTCCCTGTTGCTTGAGCAGCACGTTCTCTGGTTTCATGTCGCAATGAATGATCCTGTTCTTGTTCAAAGCGTGTAGACACTGCAGCAGACTGTGTGAAAACTTCCTGACTAGCTGCAGAGAAAACCCTTGGAACTTGTTCTTCTTTATCAGCTCGTACAAATTGATCGAGAGCAGTTCGAATGTGATGCACGTGTGATTTCTGAATGTGAACGAGTCGAACATGTGTATTACGTTCATCGTATTATCTTTATCTTGCTCGCGGAGGTGCTCCAAGATACGTATTTCTTCCTGCGCTTGGCGGTGAAACCGTTTCTCGTTGCGCACCATTTTGAGCGCTACGTTCTCGCGTTTTTTGTGGTCGTACGCTTTCACGACTTGGCCGAAGCTCCCCTTGCCGATCACCTTGAGCACCTCGTATCGGTACGCGATGTGGTCGTGCGGGATGTGGATGTACGAGCCTTGTTCGTTGTCGTATTCGCAGTTGTTCGGGAAGCCGACGAGGCCTGGTCGTTTCTTTGCGTTCGCGCCTATAAAGTACACTTGGGGGTAATCGAATATCTCGCGGTGCTCGTAGGGGGTGAGTTTGTTCATGTAGAGCTTCATGACTTGTTCGGGGCTGGCGGCGGCGGCCGGGGGGCGCTTGTCGGGGGGTTGGGCCGGGGCGGGCGGCGGCTGAACCGGCCCTGGCTCCAGGGGTGGCAGCGCCCCGTCTCGGAGCAAAGCGCGCCCGAAAGCGTGCGCGCTTCCTAGCGGCATATCCCCGGTCATGTTGGCGCGCCCGCCGCCAGCTCCGCGCTCGCTCGCCGTGGCCGTGCCGACCCACGCGCGATCACCCTCGCGGACACTGCACCTCACTGCACTTGCACTCGGCGCCACTCTGACACACTGCACATCGACCGGGAGGAGCGAAACCCACGTTTCCACACAGGGCACGGGCACATTCCGTCTCGGTAACGATATTCAGATGCTGCGGCCGCAATAAAACCGTGCGACGCGAACGCGAAACGCAAACAAAGACCCCTTCTTCGCGAGCGGGTCGACTCGACGACAGGACCAGATCACCAGAGAGAAAATAGAAACTGGCCGGCAGAGTCATTGAACCGTTCGGCCGCACGAATGCTATGAGTGCGAGTGAGATAGAATGATAAATTTCGTCGTTCCGTTATCTACTCTAGGTGGCGCTGAATTCAAGATGGCGAACTCTAAGGGTACTATGACGGACCGCAATAAAATCGATTTTAGGATTCGATTTAACACAAGTCGCTAGTATAGGCTGCTCAAACTAAGTCTAGCTCTGACTGACCGTTAGTGCGCAGAACTCAAAAAATTTGTTGGGGGAAGGTAGGGAAATCATGGCAAGACTGGTTTTTATCATTTTAAATTTATTTTGAAATTCAAGTTGTTTTAGAAGTACGAAGGAGACTGTTGCCACTGTCACGCACCCTGCGCATCAGTGAAGCCACTCTCTTTCGCATTATGGCGGCAAAGCCATCAACGTATGCCTCCGCGAACATCCCTGATGCGCTGCAGAAACGTGGCAGCCGCAACAGCATCCTGAATATATTATTATATAGAACTCTGAGAGAGCTCAGAGCTTTCTGTGTATAGTTGACCCATAGGCTGCAGGTGTAGAAGGCCTGGCAGTATGCTTTAAACAAAGTAACCTTCACGTTATTCGAACACCTTGCAAACCTACGTGCCAACATATTTCCACGCACAGCTAGCGCCCTACGCTCTCTCTCTATATCTGTATTGTCCTCTAAGGACTCAGAGACTCAGTGCCCAAGGTACTTAAATTTGGCCACCCTTTTAAGAGGAGTTCCGCATAGAATGACATCCGGAATCATGTCATAGCATTTGCTTTAAATACTAGGAGCTCGCTCTTAGCAGCATAGTACCGTAGGCCATGAGCCTCTGCGTACCTCTCACAAATTCCCAACAGCTTCCTGAGGGCGTCTATTGATGGACTCAGCAGCACCATATAGTTGTTAAACACAGGGTCGTATTGATAAAGCCCTCTCAAGTCTGCGATTGCACTTAAGATGCATAATTTGTATGTGAAAAGTACATCTTGAGAGTAGTCTCACACTTAAGTTGGATTTATCAATACAACCCACAGTCCCGTCTACAGAGCACCCGATCCTGGTGCTGCTGAGCTCCTCAATTATTCGGTTCATGTACAGATTGAAGAGAGTTGGCGAGGTCAGGCCCCTTTGCCTCACGCCGCACTCCAACCTGTACATGTCCGACGTTGAGCCTGCCCAACGCACATAGTTGTACTGGTTATTATACCAGTACCTAAACAAACTAATCAAATCTCCTGGAAGACTTGTTTCATCCTGTAGCTTTTTCCACAACCTGTCATATGATACGAGATCAAATGCTTTGGACAGGTCGAGGAAGCAAGCATAAATAGGGGTTTTCCTCTTGGTGTGGTACTGGACGGTATTCTTTAGGCAAAAAATAGCTGTTTCTGTTGACAAGCCGGGTCTAAATCCAAATTGAGCGTCATGCAGTGTGATATGCTTCCTTAAATGCCTATCAAAAAGACCGTCCAGTACCTTTCCCACTATAGTAGCCAAGGATATTGGTCTATAATTATTAAGACTAGCAAAGTCACCCGTCCTGTTCTTCACAATTGGCACGACTACGGTTTTTATCAATTCTTGAGGTAAGTATGAATGTGTAACGCACAGTGAGAAGAACAAGGCGAGCACTCTAGGCAGATGTACACTTCCATGCTTTAAATGTTCCACACTGAGGAAGTCATGTCCTAAAACTTTATACTAAAACATTAGATTTTTAAAGATTTCTTGATTTTTGTAAAATTTAACTGAGTTTGACTGACTAGTATAGGCGACTGGGTAACGCGATACACCTCACTAGCTCATACAGAATATGACAGACTGAGGTAAAAACACTTAGACCCTGTCCAGAAAGGGCAAACTCGCCGCGATTTACTCGCGCGTGTTTCGCGCGTTCATCTGGACGCAAACAAGGCGCTCCTAGTATCTCGACTCGAGAAAATTCGCGCGATGCTTGTGGACGCAATGTATTGACACCCAGTACCTCACCGACGACGCGCGTAGAAACTCGCGCGTAACAATTCGCGGCGAAGTCGCCCTTTCTGGACAGGGTCTTAGGTATTATACTTTACACTTTTTGAGAAAAGTGTCCATAGCGTTGAGCTGTCTGTATTCCATTCCACGAAAAAACGCAGAATGTAGAGGTTAGTTTTTAAAAAACCATCCTAAAGATTTAAGTTTAAAAAAACTAAAATTACCGTTTTTAGGGTTCCGTACCTAAAAGAAAAAAACGGAACCCTTATAGGATCACTTTGTTGTCCGTCTGTCTGTCTGTCAAGAACCTTTATCTCACGAACAGGTAAAGGAATCAGGTTGAAATTGATACCATATATTAGGGTCTATGAACCACACAAGATCTGAAAATTTCAATTTTTTACAATGACGCAATCAAAAGATATGGCATTTTATGTCCTCATCTCCATACATTTATTCAAAAATGCAAAACCTACAGGGTACTTCCCGTTGACCTAAAATTAAATTAATGAAATTTGGCAAGAAGCTAGGTCTCACAGTACAAATAATGGGAAAAGTCTGAAATCATTAAATATTACAACTTTTCTCACAACTAATGGTAACCAATTGTGGTGAGCTCCCGTTTCAAGAACATAAGAGAGGGGTCAAGTTGGATGGTCGTGGAGGCGATTACTGTTTTAGTTCTATTTTAAAAACGGGAACACTTACAAACTTGAAAATTGGTATGTTTATAGTGCATAAACTATTAAATAACAACAAATAACAAAATTTGGTCAAGCGCGTGTCGGACTAAAAAATCTAGCACATTAATTTACTGAAATTTTAACTAATACAATTATGATTATATGGTGGTACGGAACCCTCGGTGCGCGAGTCCGACTCGCACTTGGCCGGTTTTTTTCTGAATAAACACAAAAACTTATCAAAAATGAGGATGAAAATTGAGTAATTACCTTTACTAAACTACTAGCTGTTGTACCTTTCATGTTTACCTACACCTTTAAAAAATTGTTTTATATTTTCCCTTTTTAGGGTTCCGTAGTCAACAAGGTTCCCTTTACAGTCTCGTCATGTCCATCTGTCTGTCTGTTTGTCCACGACCTAGCTTAGTGGCTGACTATTACTAGGAAGTTGTAATTTAGTACGTATATAAGTCACGCCTACAAAGTGGTATAATAAAACCTTGAGAATTTTTTTTTTACGGTACTCCCGTAGACGTGAAGTGGGATGATTTTTTTTCTTATCGACCCTGTAGTGTGGGATGCCGTAAGATACGTCTATTAAAAATATTGTGAGATTGCGAAGACTACTTTTCAATTTCGGGATCTGTTTGCGAAATATTTACCTAAGAAACTCAAACTTTTTACAGAGTCAAGTGTCCCCCGCCTACCAGCCAGCCAAACGCGTGTTTCTAAAAACGTGAGAAAAATCATAGTAGTAGCATATATATAATATGATGAAATTAAAAGGAAATCCATCACAGCCTACTTGGCTTTACAGGTTAAGGAGTAATAGTCGGAAGACTGAAAATAATAGAAATATTAATAGCAATCAGGCGCTAGGCTTCACTGGTCGTTAGGACGAAAAAAAATATGAAAAAATCTAAACTTGCTTACAATAAAAAGCAACTTTAATACGGAACCCTACATTGCGCGTGGCCAATCACGCAATTGGCCGGTTTTTTTTATTCTTACAACACATATTTTTTTATTCTTACAACACATATTTTACATAAGCTTAAAACTGTATTGGATGTAACCTATTCAAAACTGTAGGACTTTCATACAAATTCCGATTACTATCTTACTTATTATTTCCCTAGCTAGAGGATTATTTCACAATACATAATTTACATGTTTCATTACTTCCTATAGATAAATCGTTATATACCTAGGTACCTCTTAATCTAATTCCGAATTCTTACGCATATTATTTCAATATGATATTTATACAAACTTTCATCCCTTATTTGATCCCTAAGGTTAAGGGAAAATTTCTCTAATAATATGTAGGTAGGTACAATTTTTATTTTAGGTATTGTATTCGTGAAAAAAAAGCCTTTCTAATTTTCTAAAAAAATATGTTCTATATCACTTAATATATATTCTTTATTGTGCACAAATTACATAAAATTGTAGTTAACATAAAATTTGTTTACAAAGGTGAGCTTATCTCTATAAGAGATCTCTTCCAGCCAACCTAGCTGGTGTGAAAGAATGATATGAAAAGGGGCACAGGAATGTGCATTTAGAAGTGTGAAATGAGAATAAAAAAAAATACATATGTTTTTAATAAATAGAAAACTAGCATAAAATATGGAGAAAAAAAAATACCTACTTACACTACACACTAATATACTAAAAAACATAAATATTAATAATAATAATATAAGCCTTTATTCCGAATATACACATCAATTACATTATTACATTTCAAGAAAAAACAAGTCTCCCAAAAATGTCCGTCCGTCGGTTGGTCGGTCGGTCGGTCGGTCCGTCGGTCGGTCTGTCCGTCACGCTTTGGCATAGCGGCTAAACGAATGGTCCGATTGACACTATATTTGAAATTTTAGAATTTTATGCAAATCCATCGAAGGATTTTGAGTGGTTTCCTGCTGGCTCTCATTTTGAGGGTAGCTGTCATACAACGAAAATGAAAAATTGTAATTTTCGCAAAAACGGCTCATAAAATCTTGATGAATCTTTGCATGACCAAGCATCTCCATTTAAAGTATTTGGTTTCTAGAAATTCATATAAGGGGTGTTCCCTTACTACTAAAATTTTAAAATGTGATTTACTCAAAATTTATTTTTAATTTAAAGATGCTGCCATGAAACTCATTTATCTTCCAAAATATCCCATCCCATGCAATGTTATATTATGGGAATGGTTTTCGAACAATGATGATCCAGTTAGTAAGTGTAAGGATACACGATGACACTGACACTCGACACTCGAGTGTATACATCGATTGTCTATGTGTGTCCTCTGCCGCAACACTTAGTTGCAGATGTAGTGTGCGGTGTCGCTCAGTGTCTTCTGTGTCGCAGCCGTGGAGACAGGACGTGTGCAGTGTCCGACACAAGTGTCCCGAATTTCGAACCTGAGCGAAATTTATAGCTAGACCAACATGACGTTACGCGCGTGGATTGCAGAGGAAATAAAATCTTTGATTTCATATTATGATAAACCGCTGCCAGAACTAAGGCAAATATCAAACCCGGATTATAAAAATCGAGTAAAGAAGTCAGCAGCGGTAAAAAGTTTGGCAGAACAATTTTAATACTACTGCATTTGAAGTAAATAGAAATTTAAGAACGCAATTTAATAATGAATTAAGAAAACTAAAAAAAAGAAGAGCGGACCAGGTACAGATGAAAACTATGTATGCCCCCTGTGCTCTTCTTATGATCCAATCTTTAACCCATATCGATCTCTTTTTCGACTACGAATTTGAATTGAAACACATATAGTGACAACCGCGGCAGCAGCAGCACGCACGTCGGTTCATGGCGTGAGAATGTACAACACTGAATTGCAGTCAGTGTATATCGCGATTCGTGTAGACAGTCAATACACTTAAACCGAGACACTAGATATTTACACCAATGTCGACACAAAAAATTGGTTACCGTGTGGAAGCAATCGACACTAGTGTCGATATTTGTGTTGAATGTCAGTGTCGTCGAGTATCCTTTCCTTTAAGGTTTTCTGTGCATGTAATGTTACTACAAACACAGCAAAAGTGTATGTATATCTCTACTTAACTGCGTGTGACGTTGACGTGAGGTGATGTTTGTTTACAAAACGTCATATTCTTTCGTGGAATACCCTTTAAACGAAATATACTTGAAATCGATTTTGAAATATTAGGTCTTGCATAGTACTCCATTGTTGTCTATGGTTTACATTACCAGCGACATCTGCCGGTGATTTGTAAAACCAGCGACGAATCCACCGACTTATCTATCCATACCAATTTTTTTCTCCCTTGTTTTCTGTCATTTCAATCGTAATTTTATGGTGATTATTTTTATTTTAGTGAAGAAAATGTACAGTGACTGGCGTGTAACAAGCAAAACTTAAAACAAACCAAACGAAGATAACTGCGAGCTTGTCTTAGAAAATGTAAGTAGTGTTTTACTTTGTCAAACATCTATTTTACTTTCCCATAGTCGTAATTTTGTGCACTGTAATAATTTATTAAATTTATTGTTACCGGCCAGTTTGAATTCGCTTCCAATACGAAACTTTGCGATAACACTCGAAAATCGAATACTCCTGACATAGAATGCCGAACACACACGGTCTTTATTCATTTGTTTCGAATCGAAAACCCGCTATAAAATTATAGGTATTATTCATCGGTAAATTAAATCAGAATCAAATACGTGATTGTATGTGGTCCATACAATGGTCGCCACAGACTATTCGCCCATTTTGATTATGTGCATGAACCTTCGGCGATAATATGAACTCTTGTCGTTCATATTATCCACATATTATCGCATATACCTACTAACTTCCGTATTTTGCAAGGTTGTGTATCATATCACTTGGTTTCTTGGACTTTTGCCAGTGCATCATCAGTATACAAAGTGCTTTTTGCATTTGTATAAAAAGTAAGGGAGGTTGTTAGTGTTCTTTGTTATATTTTTTTGTTTTTTTACTGAGTCATTTGTAGAGAAATCTCAGCTCTGAGTCATGGTACAACCACTCAACCTTTGAACTTGGTTGTTCTATTTCCTGAGCTTTTGTGCCATATTCATTGTATTTTTCTGTAAGATGTTTTTTAGTATATGTCATACAAAATAACTCTGGCTGTAACTGTTAATTCGCAGAAGTAACACAAATATTTGGGGGGTGAGTGAGGCTGGTAGGGGGAAGCATGCGAATCGTTCATTGGCTCCTGTCATTTATGCGTTGAAAATAAACCATCAGAGTCAAACTTATCCTGCACACACTAAAGATGTTTGGATGTTTTTATTTATTATTGATTTAACTTTACCCTTTTGTTTTAGTAATTAATCATCGTTTACATATTTTTGATGTTAATCTACCCGTACAATATTATCAGTTGCTTGCTATCATCTGCCTGATATTTGCTTCAAATCAAATATCAAAACTACTCTAATTGTCAGGCAAATTTAATTGTATGTAAACTTTAGCTCTTTCTACAAAGTAATAACCTATGGGTATGAGGATTATGACCACCATAAAGTCAAGCCAGTAGATTTAATTTGGGGCCAAGTCAGGTAATTTTGTTTTTCCGTAGGAATTTACTTGGAAAAGTTTTTAATTAATAATTATTGTGTGGATTTGTAAGGTTGATAACCAATGCTATGAGGTTGTTGAGCTACCAAAGTCCTCTGACATGGCTCGTAATAGTAGATTAGTAGCCAAGGGCTGTAAGGCATCAACTGCAGCCCGAGATATTATTAAGTTCGAGGGTGCAATTGATGCTTACACCCGAGCTATCTACTCTGCTTTACATCTCGATTGTGAGGTACGTAGGTCCTTATTACCACCAAATTGTAGGAGACCAATTAGCGCTCTAGGGTAATAATGTAGCTAGAAAAGCCCCAGGGCGGTAAGTAATTAAAAAAAACCACTTCACTCTTTCAAAACTCAATTACTTACCGCCCTAGGGCTTTTCTAGCTACATTTTTACCCTAGAGCACTAATTGGTCACCGACAAGCCCCATTTGGGGGTAATAATTACCGAATATGAGAGATGTAAATGTCTTTTTCAGAAGATCATCTTACTTGTTAGACAATTAAATGATTCGTCCTGCAATGTCCTAAGCAAACCAGGAATGTCTCACATACAGATTTTGGTAACACAGGTGTCCCCACAGGGAATCAAACCCAGTAACTGAGCATTGAGAGCTGATTGCTCTACCCACTAGACCATGGAGGTTGTTGTATAATTATAGGCAATATTAATAATGTTTTGGGATAACAATTCAAGAAACTAAATTCGCTGAAATGAATGATTGCTGAACTGGACTGTATAGATAGACCAAAAGGATCCTATAAGGGCAAAACAAGGCAGAACTCTCGTTATTGTATTATTTGGTAAATTATGGACGGTTGTAAATGTGAAATATAACTAGTGATAATATATGACACAGTTAGTCATAGTTCTACAGGTCAGTATAAAATTAGTGATATGGACAGACAGCAAGATAATAGGTTAAATTACTATTCATATTTCATAATCATATTAATAATTCATGAGTACATATAATATGCAATGTTTAGGAAAATATGGCAAATCCGTATATTGGTTAAAGTTATAATAAAGGGTGTTCTGCTTTGTGACTGTTGCTCACGGTTATTTTCTGCGCACAGTTGACACGAAGAGTGGCAATGAAGATTCAGATTCAGATAATTTTATTCAATGTAGATTCTTTACAGAATACTTATTGAATGTCATGCAGAATATACAGAATAATGCTTCACACTCTTTTCCCCGCAACAAATTCTATGAGCTCTGCACATTAACCTATCAGCGCCAGTTACAATAATTCATACATACATACATAACATCACGCCTCTTTCCCGTTGGGGTAGGCAGAGACCACAGTCCTCCACCTGCTACGATCTTGACATACTTCCCTTGCTTCCTGTACTTTCATCAATCCTTTCATACATGCTCGTCGGTTTAGGGTACTTTTAACCTGGCCTTTATTCAGAACGTCCTGAATTTGGTCCTGGTACGTTCTCCTAGGCCTTCCCCTTCCAACGTTTCCATTCACTCTCGCCTGGTAGATCTCTTTCGTCAATCTTCGTTCATTCATCCTCTCTACATGACCAAACCATCTCAGCATCCCTTTCTCGATTTTGGTCTACGTCTAATTCATATGAAACTATTTTTTTGTAAATCTATAAGTAGGTAAAAATATGGTTCACAGAACGAAAGGTTGTCTAAAGAGATCACCTAGATGTTCGTAGTGGAATAAACAACTTCTAGGCCCTTTCTACTTTTCATCAACATCAACAACAGCAGTCGCCAGCCGCAACTCTTTGTGGCGTGGTGACTGTTAAATCCCCTCCAAAGTACGTTTTTGCTGGAGTTCTAGAGGGAGCTCCCTGTCCTGTAGTGGATGTTTCATGGGATGTTATGTTGATGATTAAGTGTGTTTTCATTAAGGCGAGAGAATGTAGTATAAAAAGTTCGCCCACATTTGTTCTGATAACTTTAATGAATGTGTATGTTTGATAACATTTTAGCCTATAAATTATGTCTGTCTGTGATTAGGTGTTATCATTATAATACAAAACAAACAAATTCCTTTAATTTATTTATAGATACAAATAATAATGCAATATTGTTTGGTAACGAATTTCAGTACTTATTCAATATTTTATTTTGTTTTGGGACAATACTGTATGTACAGACTTTTTTATATATTTTTTAAAGTATTGTCTCTAATATAGTGTTCCACAGCTGGGCAAAGGCCTCCTTGTACAATGTACAGTCTACATTATCCTAAATCTAAACCAATGAGCATGCATGAAGGGATTAACGTTTTTAGCTCATTTGTGCATATTTCTGCATTGAAAAAATAACATGTAAATGACTAGATTTAACCAGGCTTTCTAATTCAACAAATTTTGTGTCGATATTTATAGTAGTTTTTAAGAGATTTCTTATAAACAAATACAAAATACAAATACAAAATCATTTATTTCTCAATTCAAATAACATCATTTGTAAACCACAAAAAAGCACATAAAAATATATTGGGAGTTTTCTTAGTAATTGTGCTTTTGTGTTAGTAGAAATACAAATAAAATATAAAACATTTGAAACTGTGAGGTACTATTTAGATAGGTACTATCTAAAGATTTGAGGTTGTACTTGTAAAAGAAATTTGTTAAAGTAAGCCTTAAAAAATCTAAAGTTCTTACACTTTCCATGAAGTAATTTTTTTTAAATTGCCAACTTTGAAACCGTCTTTTATAAAACATCTTTGCGAACATCTTTCAAAACAAAAACAGTTCTCTTAGAATACTAGTCTAGTCAAGTTATAAATCAAGTTATTCTGTCTCAAAACATGGTATAATTGCATGAAATTACCTCCCCACTACGTACAAACTGTGAGAAAAATACTCGTAATTAAATTGTGTAAAAACTTGTTTATGTGAAGTAGTGGTTAAGGATATTGGCGGTTGTTTGTCATGGCTGTAATGAGTTCAAGTTTATGGTCGTAAATATTTTCATTGTGTACTGAAAACAAACACAAGTAAAATAATTATTTACTTACTATTTTTATGATAACATAATCGTCACTTCACCCTTACACGTGGAAGTTTCGATATAAACTCAAACTCACATTTAAAATATTTTATTCATTGTTAGATATAAAAATTTCTTAATGAAAGTAAATTTCTTTTTCGAATGTTGTACGTCCGGAATGGGCACACTGTTGCATCTGTATCATTGTTAATTAAGAACTTTTTGACACAGTGGACTATAAATAATTATTCTATTCTGTTCTATTCTATTCTATTCTATTCTATTCTATTCTATTCTATTCTATTCTATTCTATTCTATTCTATTCTATTCTATTCTATTCTATTCTATTCTATTCTATTCTATTCTATTCTATTCTATTCTATTCTATTCTATTCTATTCTATTCTATTCTATTCTATTCTATTCTATTCTATTCTATTCTATTCTATTCTATTCTATTCTATTCTATTCTATTCTATTCTATTCTATTCTATTCTATTCTATTCTATTCTATTCTATTCTATTCTATTCTATTCTATTCTATTCTATTCTATTCTATTCTATTCTATTCTATTCTATTCTATTCTATTCTATTCTATTCTATTCTATTCTATTCTATTCTATTCTATTCTATTCTATTCTATTCTATTCTATTCTATTCTATTCTATTCTATTCTATTCTATTCTATTCTATTCTATTCTATTCTATTCTATTCTATTCTATTCTATTCTATTCTATTCTATTCTATTCTATTCTATTCTATTCTATTCTATTCTATTCTATTCTATTCTATTCTATTCTATTCTATTCTATTCTATTCTATTCTATTCTATTCTATTCTATTCTTTGTGTCAGGGCCCTGTTCGTATAATAAATAATATTTGCCTATTTATGAATAATAGTAAAACTTGTCGACAAGTGTATTCTGCCCATCCTAACCTACGGTGCGCAAACATGGTCTTTGACAGAAGCACAAAAGTCCAAACTCAAGGTTTGCCAGCGTGCCATTGAGCGCAGCATTTTGGGTGTCAGGAGGACAGATCGCATCCGGAACACCTTTCTGCGCTCCAAAACCGGCATCGCAGACGTTGGTACAATGTCAGCAAAACTAAAATGGAACTGGGTAGGACATGTCTCTCGTATGCATCCTGAAAGGTGGGCCAAGTTGGCCACAGACCGGATCCCGGAGGACGGGCGACGTCGCCGAGGCCGGCCCAGAAGGAGATGGCGTGACGAATTAGATGCATTTGTGACTAACTGGCAGTTAGCATCACAGGACCGTGACAGATGGCGAAAAGGAGGGGGAGGCCTTTGCCCAGCAGTGGGACACCCTACAGGCTACATAAAAAAATAAAAAGTAAAAATTGTTTGTTACCCAGTGATATTCAGGATTATAGTATAAAAATCAACGATTACTATTTAAAAAATCTGCGTGTAAAATTATAACATTTTGCTGAATAAATAAATGAATGAATAACATTTATCGCATACTATTAAGTAGGTAAACATTCACAACTAGCGATTAATAAAATGAGGGCAAAAGGCGGAATTATCACTAGGAGTGATCTGTTTCAGACAACCTGACGGTATCAACATTTCACAGAATTCTGCTGAGTAACAGGTTTTGGAATATTTTTTTGTAAATAAATTTTCACGCTCAAAGTCACAGGCAGAACGCTAAGTATATCTAGTGAAAGTGAAGTGGAATAAGAAAATTAAGCAAACTTTTTATCTGATGATATTTTAACAATCGTGACAGTACTGTTTATGCTCGCTTTGTCTGCACATGGTTCGAAATTCGTGGTATGCATAGTAATTAAAATATAATGTAATTAATGACGCAGTAGTTTATTTAGATTAGTATCCTTTTTAGTCAGACTGTCGGTCAAGTAGACACATATGCCGAGAAGTGAGTACAGTCAAGACCAGGTCAAACTAGACACTCGCAGCGCGATTTTCGTTCCTACGGCTCTTAAAATAAAATCGGTCAAGTGCGAGTTGGACTCGCGCGCCTAGGGTTCCGCTATACCTAAAGTATATTTGGAAGCGTTGAAGTGCATTTTTAGGACCGCAAAATAAAATTTGTAAAGGTTTTTTGCAGATTACTAAAAAACTGTGCAACTTAGGAAGATCGTTTTATTTTTGCTGTAATATACAGGGTCTTAGGTAAATCCCTGCAAACCTTTCGGGTGGTTACTCAACCCATAATCCTAAGTAGGACTACATAGGCACTTATTTAAAAAACCCGTTTTCAACTTTCCATACAAACAAAATTATATTTTTTTTTTTTCAAAAATTAAGATACACCTGTTTGTTTTAAGCAGCACGTGCTGTCAGTTTATTAGAAAGAGGTCAAAGAGCGCCGCTAAAAAACGCCGCCAAGATGCCGGCCTTTGACAAAGCCGCGTCCGACGCCAATGCTCCGCCCCTATCCCTCCGCTACACCAATCACGTCCCGCCTGTCTATCCACCACCCCTCCCGCGCGTATACTACTCACCCCAGCGCCCGCGCAAACCCGCCTGCCCGTTCGCCAGTTCACGCGTTGCCTTCCTATGTGTCACACATAATTTTTTTTCGACGGATTCAACATTTCGAATGTGAACTTTTAAGATGGCTTTTTTTACTAACATCGAGTACACGGACATGGTACGTGTACTCGCGATTGCCAGTGACAACGTGAGCGCGGCAGTACGGCTCTACGCGGAGATGTTCCCTCAGCGACATACACCTTCGTGGCACACTATGTTGGGCGCAACTCAACGGCTACGTGATTATGGTCGATTTGACCATCCTACTGCAGATCGCGGGCGAGATCCACGCTACCCAGTCCGGCTTCAGGAAGAAATACTCGATTACTTCACAGTACACCCACAAGCCAGCACCGTCGATGGAGCCCGGAATTTCGGCGTCAGTCATTGGTTCGTGTGGAGAATACTACGTGAAGATGGGCTTTATCCATATCACCACACACCAGTGCAAGAGCTAAGTGAGCAGGACTACGCACCCAGAGTAGAATTTTGTGAGTGGTTTTTATCTGTGAGAAATTGCTCAATTTTGTGGACCGATGAGTGTACATTCACTAGAGAAGGACTGTTTAATTGCCATAATCAGCATCTGTGGATGCCCTCGAACCCACATAGTGCATACGAGTCGCACTTCCAGCACCGGTTTTCATTGAACGTGTGGGCCGGTGTCATTGACAATACCATTGTGGGGCCATTTTTTCTTGAGCGCCTCACGGGCGCAACCTACTTGGAGTTCCTAACCCAGCACCTACCTCGCCTCATCAACCGTCAGGTCCCACTGGCATACCTTAACGACATGTATTATCAACACGACGGAGCCCCAGCGCACTTCCAGAGAAATGTGCGTGATTACCTTAACCAAGAATTTGAAGGCCGCTGCATAGGACGTGGTCTACCAGTGCCGTGGCCTGCACGGTCACCTGACCTAACTCCCATGGATTTTTTTTTGTGGGGAGAAATTAAAAACTTAGTGTACACAAGTGGACGAGTGATAGAAAATGTGCGCCAGTTGAAACGCGCTATTCGCAGTGCCTTTAGAATTGTAAAAAGTGACACTTTCATGTTATCTCGCGTACAAGTTAATTTAAGGAAACGCGCGTTTGTGTGTATTGCTCAAAATGGACAGCACTTTGAGCAGATTCTGCGATCTGTCAATGATGAAAACATTTTGTAAACAGGTGAAATTTAAGTTAGTGTAAATAGTTACCTTAGTCCGGTCGCTTAACGTCTTATGTCGCCAAATTCACCAAATTGCACCAAATTTTTTCCAGGTACTAGTTAGGTACATTATTGCTGTCAGTTTTTGATAGGAGCCAATTCTTGAATTTTCTATGGAAAGTTTTTTGAAATTCAAGAATTGGTTCCATTAAAAACTTGAGAGCTATGTACCTAACTAGTACCTGATAAAATTTTGGTGAAATTGGGCGTGTCTACGTGAAACAGCTAAATGACCGCACTACCTGGGTATGTCTAATTCATAAAAATAATGATTGTAAATAAGATGATTAGGTACACTTTTAGAGAGGTGAAATCAGTTCATATTGATTTTATGAAAAAACATTGTTTTTGTAAAAAATTATCAATGTTACCTACTTAATTAAATTGAATTTTTTAACTTTATTCATGTTTGTTTTCTGTCCCCTAATACCGACTATCGGAGAGCAGGTCAAGCTTGACACATTGTACTTACCGCTTGCTTATCATAGAAAGCGTAGAGACGGAAATCACACTGTCTGTCAAGCCTGAGCTGCTCTTGACTGTGTAGTGGTTTCAGTGCTTTGAATAAGTAGGTAGGTACAGTCGAATTATGGAGTGTTTTCAGTGCTTTGGATTAGTATGTAGGTACAGTAGAGAGCAGCTGAAGCTCAAGAGCAGCTCAGGCTTGACACTCGCTTTTACCAGGTAAGATAAGTACAAAATCCAATGTGTCAAGCTTCAGCTGCTCTTCATACTAATCGAAAGCACTGAAAACATTCCATATTTCAGCTAGCCTTGGGTAGCTACAGTCCGGAGCAGCTCAGGCTTGACACTCGCTTACGTAAGATAAGTAAAAAATCCAATGTGTCAAGCTTCAGCTGCTCTCTACTGTACCTACATACTAATCCAAAGCATTGAAAACACCCCATTACGCGACAACTTGGTGCGTAGGTACTGGGACGTATTGGGATTCACTCAAAAATTGTGGGTTCGTCCGCCATAAACTTACGAATCACTGAAAATTTTTAAACAAATACCTTCCAACCTATTGTTCCTATTTCCTGGAAAAGTGAGCGTTCTCTTGATTTAGATCGAATTCTTTTTAAATCGAAATACCTACCTAAGACCCTGTCCAGAAAGGGCGAATTCTCCGCGAATTGTTACGCGCGAGTTTTTACGCGCGTTGGCGAGGTACTGGGTGTCAATACATTGCGTCCACAAGCATCGCGCGAATGTTCTCGGCTCGCGTGAGGCTCCCGCGAGTCGAGATACTAGGAGCGGCTTGTATGCGTCCAGATGAACGCGCGAAACACGCGCGAGTAAATCGCGGCGAATTCGCCCTTTCTGGACAGGGTCTAAGGCCAGCTGAATTATGGAGTGTTTTCAGTGCTTTGGATTAGTAGGTAAGTACAGTCGAGAGCAGCTGAAGCTTGACACTCTTACCAGGTAAGATAAGTACAAAATCCAATGTTTCAAGCTTCAGCTGCTCTCGACTGTACCTACCTACTAATCCAAAGCACTGAAAACTCCATCATTGGAGGCCGCCGCCATGATTGCTTCACATGAACGGCGCAAGGCAAAAAACGTAACTTAAATTTTTAGTTTATTGTGAAACAGAGAAAATAAATTATTACTTCGACGATAATCAACATATGGTAATAATTTATGAGTCATTGTCACTAGCGACGGAAGTTCTACCACAGATTAAAAGGTTTGCAGGGATATACCTAAGACCCTGTATACATAAACTTCTATCGACTGTAATTAATTCAGATTTTTCCTTTCACAAACTTCGGATATAAGGGGAACGGTATATTTTTTTGACATTTTTCATCATAACTTCAAAACTAAGAGTCGCAAAAAAATAAAAAAATATATTTTAGAATGTACAAGTAAAGCCCTTTCATATGATACCCCACTCAACCTAGTAACCACAATTTGAAAATTTGCCCCCCCCCCCCTTTTCGTGCCCCCTTTACATTAATAAATGTAATTATTTTTTAATTCTTTCATATGCATTTAAGTCGGGCAACTATATTCTAAAACTATTTCAAATTTCAAGTCGATAGCATGAGTGGTTGCTGAGATATACAGGTGTGACAGACAGACAAAGCGACACCATAAGGGTTCTTTTTTTTCCATTTTGGTATCGGAATGCAGCATGTATGAAAGGATTGATGAAAGTACAGGAAGCAAGGGAAGTATGTCAAGATCGTAGCAGGTGGAGGACTGTGGTCTCTGCCTACCCCGACGGGAAAGAGGCGTGATGTTATGTATGTATGTATGGTATCGGATCCCTGAAAATGGTACAAAGTCGAATGTGTCAAGCATGATGGAATCACTTTGCCCTTGAGCCGGTCTCTGTTTTCGAGCGTTTGTAGCGTAGCGCTGGTTCAGTTTTTTTTTTTATGTCAAAAGTGGCTAAACGAGCTTATACTAGTTTTGTTTCTACGTGATTGCTGTCGTGTGTTCTTTTCTTACAGTTAAGTGCACAAATTACTTGAGACTTGCAGCACGAGTTTGACTCTGGTTGAAATAAGAATGGTACAAAATCCACGCTTCTTTCAGGTCGGGGTAGGTAGAGAGAGGCCACAGCCCTCCACCTGCTACGATCTTGACATACTTCCCTCGCTTCCGCCACTCTAATCAACCCTTTCATCACGCTTAGAACTTCTTGATCCTGAATCGGGTCTTTTAACCTGCTCACTACTGACGATGATTTACACATGAAGCCAGAAAATAGGTCGCAACGCAAAAGTAACGAAACTGACTGATTTCTAGGTTGGG
Source organism: Athrips mouffetella (assembly GCA_947532105.1). NCBI lineage: Eukaryota > Metazoa > Arthropoda > Insecta > Lepidoptera > Gelechiidae > Athrips > Athrips mouffetella. Next base: position 12,844,431 of record OX383981.1, on the reverse strand, counting down.
GAATCAGGTGGCAGGGCAGTCGCTCTATGTAGAAACCAATATCTACTATACTCCGTACATCGGAATATTGATGATGAATATGATGATGAGTCAAAATTTGATTGAAACATTGATTTAAATTTTTTTTTGTTTCAACTTTTGGAAATCAAAATTAAAAGTCATCGATTTTTATGAAGTAACTCTTTTATTTTAATTTTCAATAGTCATAGAACAAAATCTGTTCAGTTACATGGGCAGAACCACCCGAAATGTTTTGCGTATTTAGTGTACAGGCTTGTTTTCGACCTCGATCTAGCCCTGAGGTCAGAGATGAGGTCGACGATGGAACGAGCTTGTTCATAAGAAGCCCATTCATTAAACTATAAAGTAAACGAACTTATGGGTTGTCGACACCGTAATGTCGGTACTTAGCCAACCCGGAACACGATATTCACGCAGGAAAAGCACAATTATCCAGCGCACTGGCAAAGATTAAAATACAGATTAGACTTCACTCGATTGTTATACCTACCACATTAAACAGATTGTGGTGCTTTAGTCCGCTAGAATGTGCCCGCTTTCGAGCCGAAATGTATGCAGTAAGCCAATCCCAAGTTAGACCATACATTTTTTAAAGAAGTTGCATTTATCGACAAAAAATTTAAAAATCTCTTGGCGTCCTTTCTTGCATTTCTTTTTAGGGTTCCGATACCAAAATGGTAAAAAAAAGGAACCCTTATGGTGCCGCTCTGTCTGTCTGTCCGTCTGTCTGTCACACCTCTATATCTCAGCAACCACTTATGCTATCAACCTGAAATTTGGAATAGTTTTAGAATATAGTTGCCCAACTTAATTGCACAAGAAAAAATTTTGAAAAAAGTATGATTATTAATATAAAGGGGGCCAAAATAGGGGGGGCCAAATTTCAAATTGTCGCTACTAGGTCGAGTGGGGTATCATATGAAAGGGCTTTACTTGTACATTTTAAAATATATTTTTGTATTTTTTTAAATTTCTTAGTTTTAAAGTTATGATGAAAAATGTCAAGAAAAATACCATTCCCCCCCCCCCCTTATCTCCGAAGTTTGAGTAAGGAAAAATCTGAATTAATTACAGTTGACAGAAGTTTATATAAACTTTACAGCAAAAATAAAACGATCTTTCTAAGTTGCACAGTTTTTCAGAAATCTGCAAAAAACCTTTACAAACAAATTTAGTTTTGCGGTCCTGAAAATGGACTTTATTGCTTCGAAAAATACTATAGGTATATCGGAACCCTCGGCGCGCGAGTCCGACTCGCACTTGACCGGTTTTTTTTTCCTGTTGGCTACAAAGTGGGTTACGACGTTTAACTATTAAATCAGATTACGTACACGTACTACAAATTAGTCTACTAACCTACAACTGCGAAAGGTTATCAGAAATTGAGAAGGTCATGGATATGACTCTTCGTAATTTGTTACACAATTTTTCCATCGCTTTCGTCCAAAAGCTCAGTTTTAAATATACTTATGCGATGCAGTTATTTCTATCGGTTTCTCTTTGCACAATAAAATCTGAGTTGTCGGTACAGTCTGCAACATGTTGGTACGAACACTTTAAACTCGAGACTTCCTACATTACTTCCCTGAAATGGTGATATTTGCCGTGAAAGTATTCCAATGATATTCGAGTGACTGTACCAGGCATACATTAAAATTATTGGCCACTTGCCTGTTTCCCACGATAATCGTATTGGCACTGTGTCGCGAATATCGATGTTTTTTACGCGTGTATATTTTTTTACTCTTGAAATACATAGTTAAAGCAATAGGATAAGTAAAGTAGTTGTTATGTAAAAACCAAAATAAAGTGCACCACGGTCGATAGTTTTGAATTTGTTTTCATTCAAACATTATCAGGTGGACCACAGGATAAAAAAGATCTCCCTTGGTACACCCAGGTGAACCACGGGCAATACCTGAATTCAAATACCCGTTCCTATGTAGGTAGGTAGCTGATAGGTTTCTATCTAGCTCCATTTTGCCTTTTCGCTTTTGCGCCACTGGCTCCTGTCCTTTTCCTGTCTTACCTATTGTTTTGTGTCCTCACCAAATAAGCTTATCACCGGACTATCGGGATAGTTCTATCTGTTGAGCGATTGACTACCACAGTCGAAATAATGTAGCTTGATTAGAATGACAGCAGCACAGAACTATGCGTGAGAGCAGGGTGTCTACTCTCAAAGTCCGATATATCGAAACGATAATACTCGAAACATGCAAATGAAAAACTTCGTCGCTTGACAATAGAGTTAGACCAGTCGCTGAAGAATATCAAGTTATAAAATTATTAGAGTATCTTGTTTTTTGATATGTTGTTAATGACATACTTTTAAGTAATTTTCTAAAAATTCAGAAACCCATGAATCCGGCTTTATGTTTAATGTAGGTATTTACATTTCTTTAAAAAAAAACTTTATATATAGAATTAGAGTAGAAAAATATTAAGACATCTCATATGTAATGTTAATATCTTTATGCTATTATGTTTTCAGAAATGTAATTTAATCGGCTCATATCTAAGTGAAAAAATGTTAGTAATCTTGCCAGTGCAGTTTTTAAGTCTCTGGTATTTCTAAAATAGCATTTAAATCTCTTAATTAACTTACATATAAAAGTTTAGAAAATAATGTTTATTGCTTTTATATTTTTTTTATATTATTGTTATAGTTGGGCCATTGTTAAATTAGAGTTCATAAATTGGAAGGTACTTACTCATAATAATGTACTTGATTACTAAACAAAAGTTTAGAAGCTTATTTTATCAGCGTTATTGCTTTTGGTGACACTGTGGTAGAGAACAGAAGATGGCGTAGTAGGTGGGTACCCAAACGCAGGACGCGCTGGCTGCACATGCTTCGGAGCCCCGGTTAGGGTTGGCGGTCAGCGCGTAGCGTCATCAGATTTTTCTATAAAGGGCATTGATTAAAGTTGGCGTCGTTTTCGAACTTTAGCGGCCACTTATGAAACTTCTTAATTTTGAAAGATTAAAGAAGAAATAATATCGGGGCTGAGATAACGGGGTTCAAAGATAACCACCAAAATTTTTTTTCTACTATCTTAAGACAAGATAGGTCTTAGTGATTTATCATTGGTAATTTTCCGATATGATGTGAAAAATACAAAGCGCTCGTCAAGTACTGTCTGCGGATCCTACGCGATCCCCAAAATCAACCGCAAAGCTACCAACACCGCTTTTGGTTTTACAACTAGAGCATTTCCCAAACTACGTAAGGCATGTTAAGTAATTTGTATTGGTCACTGTTAGTATGTGTAGTCGTTAAGCCAAGTCAGTGTTCATTTGGCGGCTTGAAAACTTTAACAGCTTGGTAAACCATGAATTCAGCAAACGCCTTATATGGGATTGGGTCTACTATTGCAAAAAAAGGCAATAAAAGTACTAAGAGGCTATTTAACTAATCTATATACATAAAAGAAGAAGGTGCCTGACTGACATATCAACGTACAGCCCAAACCGCTGGAATTAAAGATTCCAAATTTGGCATGTAGGTTCCTTATGAGGCCTAGGAGAGCACTAAGTAAGGGTTTCACATAGGGGTGGGTCGGTATGCGATTTTCTAATACCGAAACGTAACTAGTTATTAGTACCCGATAACGGGTTTTGAAACTATTTATTTCAATAACTATGTATTTTATGGTATGGCGATTCAAGAGGCGACTTCGTTACTGAGCGTTATTGCTATTATTGCGTAATCGCGGTGAACAGGGTGTTTCGTTATTTTAGTTATTTTATTCGATATAGTTTTTTTTCCAATTTGGTTGTTTCTAAACTTAGGTTAGGTAGGCGCAAGGAGGTTTTACTACGCTTCGCTTTAGCGTAGCGTGGGTTAAAACCTCCTTGGGTAGGCGTAATAAATAGTTTCTCCCAATAAATAGTTATTGCAGAACCGAATACCGTATTTTGGTTATTGCACCGATACATAGTTATTGAAACTATTTACGTTGCATAACGCCCATCTCTAGTTTTACAAAATTCTACCCCTAAGGGGGTAAAATAGGGGATGAAAGTTTCTATGAATGTCCGTCAGTTTTGAAGTTAGGATCTTCAAAATTTGTATGTAGGCTGACGACTAAAGATTAAATTTTACGTGTCTCAGGGTTTTTGAAAATTCCACACCCTAAGGGGTGAAAAGGGGGATGAAGTTGAAAATCCTTCATTTTGGAGACCCGTGGACTCTGAAGACCTACTGAAATCCTTATGATGAAGATTTTTTTTTCCCCCTTCGTGGACATTTAGCTGGAGTTTTGAAGTTAAGTAATGTCGTGCACATGTAGTGACATGTCCATTTAGTGTTATTTAAGGTGTTTTATCAGCTTCCTGGTAACAGGTCTTGCGGCGCTCTTCTTTTCAGTCTTTGAAAAGTTAAGTAAAACTTAAAAAAGTTTCCAATGGTACACTAAACGCAAATAGTACCGGTTTTTTTTCTCTAGTCTTTCTGAGTTTGCGGTTAAAATTGTGTAAGACGAAAACTTTGAAAGACGAAAGTAATACTGACAAGTTTAAAATAATATATGTGTTATATTGTAAGTGGAAATACCCAAAAAACACATAACCAAACTTTTTGGTTTAAATAACTTACATTTTTTGTTCAAGGAATGGAATTATATTATCTTTAGCACTAATTGCATTTCAAAAAGTCTTTATAAAATTGTTGATCATTTGCAAAATTACTACTAATACTTCAAAGTAAACAGCTTTCATTCCAACAGTATTATGCAAATGTGTTTTTTTTTTAGGTATTATTTTACGACAGTGGCAAAGTGAAACTAACCCATGCGAAACTTGTTAAACGTTCTCTAGGTGAGCAGCGACTGATAAGACTCTTTCTCTTTTTTAGACTCATATGACCCCGTTGAAGATGATTCTGCCCAGTCACATTCCCTTCCCCACTCCCTCCCTAGGAAATTAAATAAACCACGATTAGGGACACGTTTTCTGGGGTCGCGGTGGGAGTGGGTGGGGAAAAGGGATGTCACCGAGCAGAATCGACTTCAGCGGGGTTATATCAGTGTATAAAGACCCGGTAAAACAGTTTTTTATCAGCCACTGCTCGATATTGGGAATTTTCCACCTGCTTACCAGATGAAAGCATGGAGTTGAGATTCCTAATGTCGGTTTTAAATAGGCCCCAACTTGCGTATGCATTGAAAATTTTCCGCCAAGTAATAGCACGACGTTAGTAGTATAAAAAGTGGCGCGTTTTTTACTGGTAATTGAATAAATTATTGTGGCAGAGAGCAGATAACCGCAGCGCATGTACAAAAAAAACCGGTCAAGTGCGAGTCAGACTCTCGCGCCGAGGGTTCCGATATATCTTTAGTATTTTTGGAAGCAGTAAAGTTAATTTTTAGGACCGCAAAACTAAATTTGTAACGGTTTTTTGCATATTTCTAAAAAACTGTGCAACTTAGAAAGATCGTTTTATTTTTGCTGTAATATTTACATAAATTTCTAACGACTGCAATTAATTCAGATTTTTCCATTCACAAACTTCGGTGATAAGGGGGGGGGGGGGGAATGGTATTATTTTGGCTGTGTATTAAAGTGCCACCAAATTTGAGTAAATTTTTACAAAATAATATCAACCAAATTTTATATACCAAAATGGATGAATGTTCACCAAATTCGCTTCTGGCACTTTACCCAAATTTGGTGTACGTTCAGCCAATTTGGTGTACATTCTTCCAGTACATTTTGTCTGAAGTGTACTGGGGTATAAAAAAATATTTTGGGCATCATTTAATTATTTTTGTAATTTTTCATCACAACTTGAAAACTAAGAGTTGTAAAAAAATTCAAAAATATATTTTAGAATGTACAAGTAAAGCCCTCTCATATGATATCCCACTCGACCTAGTGATGACAATTTGAAATTTTGCCCCCCCTATTTGGGCTTCTTACAGTAATAATCATATATTTTTTTAAATTCTTTCATGTGCAATTAAGTTAGGCAACCAAATTCTTCATTTGTTCCAAATTTCAAGTCGATAGCATGAGTGGCTGCTGACATATAGAGGTGTGACAGACAGACAGACGGACATACAGACAAAGTCGCACAATAAGGGTTCCTTTTTTACCATTTTGGCATCGGAACCCTAAAAATACACGAGAAGAGAGACAACTTTGTCAAATGAACTTCTCTTTATTGAATGTGATAACTATAATCTTTACAGTATTTTATTTAGTTTTTTACCCAGGCATCATTCCTGAACTCAACTGTTTTAACGATTTCAAATTAATTCAAATATTGAAGTAGGTTGTCAAAAATTAATTGTAACAGGTACGTGGGCGTGAAATTGAAAACCAACCAGAGGCGATGAAACCAAAAGGAGGACTCAAAGTACCTTTAAAAATATTATTTAATAAGTGCCTTTTAAAACTATGCTAAGTAATATCAGCTGTAAGCAATAATTTCTAATCTAATCTTTATTCGTTGTAATAATGAAGGAAGTAGAAGCAATATCAGATTAGTACGAGAGCGCGTGAGGGGAACGCGGCCGGCACAGCTTGCGTGCTACTGACCAGCCAGCCGCACTGCCCTCTGCGTAGGTATGCATATTACACGGCAATTTTTTTTTTTTTTTTTCAAAAATATATCAAGCCTGTCGCGGCCATTTCTAATAAATTGAGACACAGCTTAAGGCATTGTGTTAATGAAGGAGACGTAAATTTAGAGACTTAAATTTTGTATTACGTTCACTGCGGTCATAAACGTGACTGACTTAGTTAGCTTATCTCCTGGCTTTCTTATCTTTTATATGTATTCTTATGTAATGCATTTAAGCTCATTTTATGAATTTCAGGTCCTCTAAAACTATAATGGCCAAATGAAGGACAAATTTTTATTTGACCCTTTCGCATGTACCTTAAGTTTCTTAAAACTTAACAATATATATCTACCAATGTTTGATGACAGTTCGAATCAGAATATCGAACTTAAATTCTACATTAATTTATTTATCGAGAGTAAAAGGAAATACCTAAATGTATACCTAGCGCAAGTTAAAAAAAGTTCTTAAATTATACAGATATGTCTTTAAACACGTCCCTGACGATATATTAAAACACGAAGTCATTCTAATAATTTCATAAGTTAAGTGGTAAATATCTGGTTCCACGGCCCGCCTAAGTAGAATATTGGTTATTTGAATTTTCAAACTAGATGCAACCAATATTCTACTCTATTGTCAAGGGACGAAGTTTTGCATTTACATATTTCGAGTAGTATCGTTTCGATATATCGGACTTTGAGAGTAGACACCCAGGACGGAGCGACACGTGTCTCTGTCGCACTATTATCTTACGCATCGCGCATCCAGGTTGTCTACTCTCAAAGTCCGATATATCGAAACGATACTATTCGAAACATGCAAATGCAAAACTTCGTCTCTTGACAATACAGTAGAATATTGGTTGTTATTTGAATTTTCAAACTAGATGCAACCAATATTCTACTCTATTGTCAAGGGACGAAGTTTTGCATTTACATATTTCGAGTAGTATCGTTTCGATATATCGGACTTTGAGAGTAGACACCCAGGACGGAGCGACACGTGTCTCTGTCGCACTATTATCTTACGCATCGCGCATCCAGGTTGTCTACTCTCAAAGTCCGATATATCGAAACGATACTATTCGAAACATGCAAATGCAAAACTTCGTCTCTTGACAATACAGTAGAATATTGGTTGGATGAATTTTCAAACTGCCAGTACTTAGCATCCAACCAATATTCTACTCTATTGTCAAGGGACGAAGTATTGAATTTGCATGTTTCGAATAGTATCGTTTCGATATATCGGACATTGAGAGTAGACACCCTGCTGTCATTCTATTCGATCTACATGATTTCGATTTTAGTTGTCATAGTCGTCCCTCTGTTTCCTCACAACGCCCTGGTCTTCCTTCCATCCTCCATCATGTGCATGGCATCCATCATTGTTGCGGAGGTGACTATTTAATTTTTATCAAATAAGACCTTTTCAATTATAATACTTATTAAATGATCTGTCGCCTCTGCAAACCACTCCATGGCTAACTGCAGTTAGTCGAGATGGTCACGTGATCGCCAGGTGTACTGTTCTGATGCGATTAATTTGCAGCCGGCCATTGTTGACGATGTGACACAACAGATTTTATACTAGTCATAGTATAGTACAGTCAAATGCAGGTCAAGCTTGACAACGTAGCGCGACTTAAGCTCCTACGACTATTGTAATAAGAACGGTAATTAGTCCAATGTGTCCCGCTTAATGTGGTCTTGGCTGTACCACAGATAATATAATACTATACTAGTACAGATGCCTCACGTCATAGAACGAATTTGTGCCGAAAATTGTTCGGGCTATTTTTTCCATAAGGTATTTTCTTAGAATAAATTGATATCTGAATGTTAAAATTGAATTAATGTCATAGTTTACACCTTTACCTACCAACCTAGTAGTAACATTTAGTTTAATTCAGGGTTGGCCTGGATAATTATCGTGATAATTATCTTGATAATTAACGTTGATAATTATCATGATAATTACGTGTTGATAATTATCGTTGATAATACGAGTAACTGTTATTGTACAAAACAAAACGAAATAATATATAAGTGTATCCAAACGCATGTTTTTTCGTCACAACATCAAGCGTGTATCCGAACGAACGCCAAATGTCATTCATCTACAGGGGAATTCCCCTCACTGTTATTTGTTTTCGTGAACTGTAGTTTGTGCGCTGCGAAATTAAATAAAGAAAAACATTATGCCTAGAAAACTTAATCCAATATGGTCAAAGGTTGACTGCATTAAAACTAAAAATAGTGGTTTATGGGCTAGATGCAAGAAATGTAAAAAATAAATGCAGGGAATCTTGCGATAAATGAAAATTTATACGTAATTTGATTTGATAGTTAGATAAGTATCAGATAATTATCGGATAATTATCAGAGAAAATAATTATCTTGATAATAGCCAACCCTGGTTTAATTATTAGAAACAAAAGTGCCAAATGAATTCGGGCTATTTACTCCGTCGAAAAAACCGTAGTACTCGTACAGATACGCCATGACTGTACCTAGTTACTGCACAGCAAAACTCACGTAAGGACGCAGCGGGTAAAGCTTTGTCGTGAACTATAAAGCTTTGTCGTGAATTATAGGATAAATTTAGAGGCGGAGAGCCAATGAACGATTCGCTTGCATCCCCCCACTTGGCGCGCTTACCCCCGCGACAAGGCTTTTGACTTCAACGCATTAACGGTCAGAGCCAGAGTTATTTTGTACGCCGTTAAAGATCGTTATTCATCAGATTGTTAAAGCGCTCGTGGCCGAGTGGTAGTCGAAAAGTTAAGCGACGTTGGCGGTGGTTAGAACCTAGTAGCACACATGTATATGGCAGTGAAGGCTTTAGTATGAAGTCGATTATTTTTTTGAGTTAATGTTTTATTTCTTCGGAAAAGTTGCTTGTATTCATAAGTAGATTTTTTATTAAATAAATAAATATTGGAGGACATTTCACACAAAGTCAATCGGATCCCAAACTAGGCAAAGCCTGTTTGTACTATGGGTATCAGAGACTGATATACAAATATAATTGGATAAATAACACCCATACACAGAACAAACACTTGTGTTCATCACACAAATGCAGCTAAGCTTTTAAATCACAGAGTCAAATTAGTAAAATCATCATCATTGCCCTAACCTTGCCATGCAACACAAGTTACCAACCTTCACCGTGATCTAACCTAACCGATTAGATACTCTTTATTACAATAAGTGTAGATTAAAAAAACTTTATAGCAACATATTAAGTGATCACACAAAAAATTTTGGGAACCTGTAAAATCTGAACCTGGGAAATTGCGAAACTTTTTTGGATATTACAGCCGAGGCTCAGAAATTGCAGCCCGAGCCGCAGGCGAGGGCGTAATGGAGCCGAGGGTGTAATTACCAACGCGCACGAGCTTTTTACGACGTTTTTCAACACATTTGCGAATAAAAACAAATCAAATTGGTTACCTTTAAAATACTAAACTTTGCTAACCTTACGTCCACCGGAACATTTTGTCGGCTGCATGCTTCCCTTTAATTTTACCAAATTTCAAAATTGTATTTCGTGTATGAGTATTTTAGACGGTTCAGGATCAGTTTTTTATATGTAGAAGTCGACACTATTAGAAATAATTACAATAATAAACACGACAAATATTTGTAAACTGGCGCGCATTCTTTCTTTTTCAGCGGTCACAGTTTATACGTCGCGTGAGGAGCCCCCAAAACATTACCATGTTATCTTACACCATCAATCTTTTATCAATTATTAGTCAATCTAGTAACCAAGCTATAAAAAAAAGTAATTGTCACTCGGTACCCAAACATCCTATTCCATTTACCTTGAAATAAATTATCAAAAATTGAATATCTTGTTACGTAAATGACAAATTTATTGTTAATTAGTTAATTACTATAAATAATTTCATAAAATCAACATTCATTTATGATATTTTCTCGAAGTCAGCTTGAAAATTTTTGTAACATAATAAGCATAAAAACTCCTTGCTCTTGGCCGATTTAAAAATAAAACACTAGTTACGTAATATTATGACAAAAACACGCGTGTTTAATGAGCTGGATTATGGACCTTAATACAGTGCAAATAGAGCTGTTTTATGAGCAAATGTGTTGAAAAATCTTATAAGTTACGCGGATGCTGATAGATAATTTTTTTATTTATGCACATATCAGACACACAATATACGAACGGCAGTAAATTATTAAACGAAGAACAAACAAACCAATTTCTACATTTCAAAAACTGGTGCGAGAAAATGTGTGCTGCAGTGGTACAAAAAACAATACACTTTCTTTTGGCTTCGCGTAGTGGTATAAAAAAGGCTGTAGCTCAGTGTATGTTATCGCCTAGAAGAGCAAATCACTGTTTTTCAGCTACAAGGTTCCTATGAGGAAACGCGAGTGCCGCCAACAATCACCAAAAATATTAAAATACTGTGAAGTTTAATTGAGTTAAATATTTTTATCTTTTTTTTTTTTTTTTACTATGTATGGGCTTACTCTTGACCTCGATCTAGCCTTGAGGACAGAGATGAGGTCGACGATGGAACGAGCTTGCCCAGAAGAAGCCTATTCACTCGCGACTTAAATAGATTCGGGTTATAAGAGCTCGGGAACACAGACGCAGGCAGAGAATTCCACTCCTTAGCTGTGCGCATTATAAAGGATGTTTCAAAGCGCTTTGTGCGAATGTGTGGAATATCAACCAGATATGGGTGATATCCTGCGGTGCGTCTGGATTCCCGATGGTAGAAGGGGGATGGCGGAATAAGCTCATGGAGCTCTAAAATTAGCTTCAAATTTTCGTGAACTATTTGATCATCAGTTAAACAACAGCCAAAACATGTCAACGTAATATCCGCTGGTCATGTCACACTGTGCGAAAGACGGCTTTTTTATTTACATGAATTGTTTGATTAATTTAAAAGCTATGAAAGTTTTGGGTAAGCTTACTGCATTGTTATTGGGAAATAAACAGGTTAACAATTATAGGTCCCCCGCTAATATAAGTACCTACACTTTAATGCCTTGAGAATGTCTTTTAAATTATATTTTCTTGATAGCAAAAGATATTCACGGACATGGATAAAGACGAGACAAAACTCTGGTCGTGCGATACAAGTTTTACGATTGCTGGCGCGAGGTTTGATGGGAGAGAAGGCCAAAAAATCTTATGTTTTTGATCCATGTTCCTTTAGGGCAGTTGTTTTGCTATAAAGAACTAATTAATATGACCTTCTATAGCGTCGATTACGTTCCTATCCTATAAAGGGTATGACATTATAGTCACTGGTTTTCGCACAGAGCGACTGCCATCTAACCACACCCAGAGCGTAAACCAGACTCTGCTTTACCAGGTTAGTGGCCATCCTAGTTGTCAAGAGTTTTCAAACCAGCAATGGCCTCTGACGTCTGATTTTACTTGACGACTACTAAGTATGAGTAACAGAAGCCGAGATCTACGGCTTCACATGCCTTCTGATACACCGAAAACGCTCGCTCTCTCAGCCACTAGCGGACAATCATCCTGGCTCTATCCAATGCCAACGTGGCTTTCGTAAAGACAAAGCAAGCATAAGCCACGATCATACCTAGCTGAATTCAAAGACTAATTCGGCATACATTGCTGGGAGGCTTGGTTATGTTAATTGCAATGTCCTTACTTCAACGAGCAATGTATGCCGAATTAGTGTTTGAATTCAGCTAGGTGTGATTGTGGCTTTAGCTACGAGTGCTCTAAATAAGCTCTCGCTAATTCCTTTGAGCAATTAGAAGGATGAAATAAAATGCTTCCGCGCCATTCTGCAGTAATATACAGGGTGTCTGGATAAACACTTATGAGATTGAAGGATTTAATATGCCCATGAAATTGAACAACTTTCCGAAAGGAACATTAGGTCGAAATACGAAAAACCAAATTTGACCACCCATGAAAAATTGCGCTATCAGCTGATACAGTTTCTATTGGAGGTCAAAAAATTATTTTCGTATTTCGACCTACGTTCCTGTGGGGAAAGTTGTTCAGTTTCATGGTTTAAGTAACCTATTAAAATTATGTTATGTTTACTAATTCTGTAGGACCCAAATTTTTTCTTGCCCCAAGGGTCTAATACGAAAATAATTTTTTGACCTCTGATAGAAACTGCATCAGCTGTTAGCGCATTGTGTATGGGAGGTCAAATTTAGTTTTTCGTATTTACCTATATACCTTTAAGATTCTTGGGAATAGTTGTTCAGTTTCATGGTGTAATTATGTTCACTATTTCTGTGGGACCCTATAAATTTACACCATCATCATTACACCACCATGTACATATTACATTTTTGTATGGAAAGTCGAGCTATGTTCCTTGTGAAACCTTGTTAAGTTTCATGTGCAGTCTCATATCATTCATGCTCTATAGTATTTAAACATCCTGTATTAGAAAACTACTGGATACACAACTACTGGATGCATAACAGTTGTCTAGTCAATAATTTTGCACAGCTGCAGATTATAAGCGACTGAAATTGGGTCACAATAAACAGCTTTTTATTATGCACCATAATGACCGACATTATCGTCGTTTGTAATTATGTTTTATCATATTGGCGGTTATTGTCAGGTCAGTTTAAAGCCTGACTTAGAATGGCTTATTCATATTTATTTAATTCACAACAATTATAATTTGTGTCGAAATAACAGTTAAGCTACAAATACAATCAAATAAAATTAAAATAAATGAAAATTAAAACTAATTGAATTGAAATCAAATTAAAATTTACATTAATATGCAATAATATTTGGTCAAAAGTTAAATACAATGTCATATAATTTTAAATAAAAGTAATGTCAAAGGAAACCAATATTTATTAAACTGAAATGAAACCAATATTTATTTTATTCATAATTTTTTTTTTAATGTACTTAGATACATTGATTTCTAGTTTTAACATAAATTTCGAACCCGATTCATTGTTATCGAATAAATAAATATGAAATTTAAATATTAGACTTACAAAAAAAAAATATTTTAGGATAGGTATTTTAATTTTTTGTCCAAATAATGTAAACTTCTGACATGGTATGGCTTGATGCAAAGAATTGGGACTGTCGGTTTGATATCCGTTATCCAAGTAGATGAGCCTAGGCTCCAGGCTATGCTAGGATACAGCCTGTGTGGCCTACTGGTTAAGGCGAACCTCTAGTGGAGGTTCTGGGTTCCAATCCCGGTGAGTACTGTCAAATTAATAAATAATTTTTAAGACTGTTCCTAGTTTGGTTAGGATATTGTATCATGATATTATATCGTGTGTGTTGCAAAGTCGATGACCGACCTCACACACCCTGGTGTCAGAGTTGTTACGCCGCCAAAGGCCTCTGACATGACTCAGTAACGACTACATCTGCAGATAGTAGTCGGGACCAACGGCTTAACGTGCCTTCCGAAGCACGGAATCTTTTAACTATTCGGCCAATCAGGTGATTCATCCTGCAATGTCCTAATCAAACTGGGGAGGTCACACAAATGGATTTTTGTTTGACAGTGTATCGAACCCAGATTCTCCAGATCGAAGGCCGAGCGCTCTAACCACTAGACCTTGCAGGCTGTAGGTTAAATCATAAGCTGTAGATTGCGTTCTTCGGAAGGTACGTTAAGCTGATGATCCTATAGTTGCTGTCTACGGAAGCAGTTGTAAATAAGCTATGTACAATACAACCACCTTGCAACCCACACTACATATTAACTGACACTAATAGTTTAGTTTTGTGCCTTCCGAAGCAGGGAAATGCTCTAGTTGTTATGTCATTAGCGGTCACCCATCCGTCTTCTGACCACAACAACTAGCTTAACTTTCGAAATCGTGAAGGAAGAGATATCATATCAATTGGCCGCGCCTCTTTTACTCCGCTCTATTGTCTATCATAGATTGTTTAGTCGATAATTTTGCATAGCACCAAATTTCAAAGTACTCAAATAGTTTAATATGTTGAGCTTCTCATTATGCAAAAAATTTAAAAAAAATCTGGTAGTATGTATCATATTTTTAGCCAGCACTTGTACCTCTTTCTTTCGCAAGCTTTCCCCCAGCCAACTATGAAATTACAGGCACATGAGACATACCATCTTAGTTCTCAGGGTGGGTAACGCGCTTTGCTGTCTTATTAGTGTCGAATCGTTTCACTAATAAGACAGTGGGTGTCATGGGCGGTGGTGACTACTTACCACCAGGTGGCACAGCTGCTCGTTTACCCACTTGTGACATAAAAAAAAAAAAAAAAAAACTAGCACCCCCATCAGTTAACAAAAATAAACTCACTAAATACAAAACTTATCGAAAATCTGTCTTACCAGATTGAAGTAAAGGTACCCTAGTTTATTTAGAACCTATCAGTCCTGAAAAATATAATTCACTGTATTTACAGATACAAAACTGCTAAAAGTGGCCGTTTTTCGCACTTTTTGTATCTGTATCTACAGTGAACTATATTTTTCAGGATATAAACTAGGGTACATTTACTTCAATCTGGTTAAGGAGTGATCACACCTAGCTGAATTCAAAGACTAATTCGTCATACATTGCTGGGAGGCTTGGTTATGTTAATTGCAATATCCTTACTTCAACGAGCAATGTATGCCGAATTAGTCTTTGAATTCAGCTAGGTGTGATCACTCCTTAAGACAGATTTTCGATAAGTTTTGTATTTAGCGAGGAATATTTTTTTAACTGAAGGGAGCGCCAGTTGGCTAGGAGAAAACTCTTAAGGTCCTGGTTTGAATGGGTTTAAGATGGCTTTCGCAATATTTTGTTTTTACACTTGACAACTTCGTCGGCTACTGATACTACTAAATAATAGTGTGTAGGAACCTAAAACTATGGAGTGTGGATTCAGACTGTAAAACTGAACAACTTTTTCCAAGAAACATTAAAATGCGAATAATAAAATAAACACTTTATTTATGTTTTCGGGGTGTTTTTTTTTTTTTTTGGTCTCTTCCTGCCCCAACGTGAAAGAGGCGTGATGTTATGTATGTATGTTTTTTGTACAACCGAAATACTCAAGTACAGCTTATAGTGTATGCGGAAAAACCTATTTGTATTTTGCACTCATACAAATTAGTTAATTAACAAAATGTACCAAATTATCACACATTTACCACAGTACAAGGTTGATTGATTGGACTGTTTTTGTGGTCATATGTGTAGCACATCGAACACGTATCAATGGAGCCGAAATTAATAATGCTTATAATTAATGATGTCTATACTTACTAAGATATTTGTAAAAAATATCACGTTATGCCAATTAATAATAAAAAAAAATACTGTACCTCTCCTACAATTTAAGGTGGGGGATTTTTTTTTCTTGTCTTCCCCATAAACCCCATATAAAAGTATGGTGTGTCGTTAGATAGGTATTTTAAAAATAATTTGAGTCTGCAAACACATTGCAAACATCATTTTTCGATTTTGGGATGCGTTTGCGAAATATTAAACTAGAAAGCACAATTTTTGTTGGAGTCAAGCAAGTGTCCTCCTGGCAGGGGTATAAACGGTTATTGTTGGAAATGTGAAAAAATTCTCAGCTAAGAAGGCTTCACAGGTTAATGAGCTATTACCGAAAAACTAAAAATAATAAAAATAGCAATAGCAATCAGGCGCTAGGACCTCGCTGAGCACTGGGAGATAAAAAGTTTATGATGAACGTTATGAAATACTTCATCATCATCATATCAGCCGAAAGACGTCCACTGCTGGACATAGGCCTCCCCTAAAGAACTCCATGACGACCGGTCCTGCGCTGCTCGCATCCAGCGGCTTCCCGCGACCTTGACCAGATCGTCGGTCCACCTTGTGGGGGGCCTGCCAACGCTTCGTCTTCCGGTACGTTGTCGCCACTCTAGAACCCTCACGCCCCATCGGCCATCGGTTCTTCTTGCGATGTGCCCTGCCCACTGCCACTTCAGTTTAGCGATTCTCAGGGCTATGTCAGTTACTTTAGTTCTTCTGCGGATCTCCTCATTTCTGATTCGATCGCGCAGAGAGACTCCGAGCATAGCCCTTTCCATAGCCCTTTGGGTGACTTTGAGCTTTCAATGAAATGAAATACTGATGAAATACTTAATCAAAACTAACTTTGCGACAAATAATCAGAAACTACGTAAACCTAGCGCTTGGCCCGACACATACTTGGCCGGTTTTTTATTTCCTGTTACGCACAGTATCCACTATCCACCCTTCCCTTATATTAGAATTCCTTGAAAGTAGTTTCGCCTATTACTTATATGGTATTCTGTGGCCTAGATCCCTTTTATTATTTTTTTTTATTTCCCAACACATGTTTTTTAGGAAATGTTGTTCAGTTTTGTCTACTGGATATAGGCCCTTTCAGTAATCGGTACACCGTTCCATACACTCTGTATAGCATTCCTTGAACCATAGAGTAATATAATACGCAACTGAACCAAACCGTCTTTTGGACATAAAAAAAACTGTTTAGACGCATATTTCGTCGACATAATCTCGGTGAAGTTGTGTGATTAATTTAAGAATACATTATCGTGATTCATAGTGATTCAATGCATAGGAATGCTATAGTTCGATCAATTATGGGAGTTCAAATTCAAATGTGCAGTGAGAACAGTCACTTATCTGTGAGGTGAACAATATGTATTGAACCAGTATCTTACATTCCTCCATGGTTGTCCATTGCGATATAGCGTGGTAATGCTACGAGTAGTAGCGTGATGGGCACCTTTGGACCGGGAGCGACCTGGGGCGGTCTGTTTCATTGACGGTTTCTTTGTTTTGATATAAATTATTATTATTTAATTAAACCGCGACTAATACAAAATCAGTTCCTATTGTTGTTATACTAATTTTACCTTAAGCGTCGTTTCTCATTATAAACTGGAATGCATGGGAAAAACATTATGAACTAAGTTTGTGAGTCAAAGTTGATGCTTTGGTACACTTTAAACTTGAACCTTTACTGCTTTTTAGGGTCCGTACCCAAAGTATGAAAAGCGGTAGCCTATTGTAATTATATAATTTTTTGTTTGACCAAGAAATCAAATCGCATACAGCCTTATTAACTTGCTAATTTATAATGGAATTTTCTACTTTGTTACAGTGAGGAAGTGAGAACAGTGATGGAGGAAGACCGGGAAGTAGAAGAGAGTCGAAAGCAATAGAGGAATCTGTCCTGTTATGTCTGTGATTACGTTTTAGTGATACCATTGTGATACATGTAATTTTTCCTTTACCGCGCCATTAGGGGTAAGTCAAGTTTTTTTTTATTGTTAATTTATTTATTTTATTTATTTATTTATAATCAATTCCTTACTACACTAACAGAAAATTCCAATGCATGCAGAAGGTTACATTATAACTTAAATACTATAAACTACTTAAAAATATCATAACTTTATTTACAAACTGACGAAGTCCGTCATAAAAAATATCTGCTTCCGGCTGCTGAGCAATCACGGCATTCAAAAGTGCAAGAGCACGTGACGTTGGAGCATTTCCCGCAGCGTGTGTGCGCGTATGAGGAGGCTGAAATAGACGGAGTCTACTACGAAGACGGCAGAATGTCTGCGGCACGAACAAGTTACATCTAGATAGAGTGCCAGAGTCCTCTATCTTACCATTTAGTAGCCGATAGTAGTGAACCAGTAGAGCGCATTTTCGCCTTAGCTCTAAAGTATTCATACCAACCATGCCCGCTACAAACAGAGATGGGTACAAGAAAGGGTAGAAACCATATAACTTCTTATAGAGGTATCGAGCGAATTTGCGCTGCACTCGTTCCACCATAACTTTGTACTTTGTTTCACGTGGGTCCCACACCATGGCATTGAATTCTAAAATACTGCATACGTATGCATAATACAATGTTATAATAGCGGTCCTACTCGTAAATAACGCTGTTTGTCTAAGAACAAAACCCAGTGATCTAGAAGCCCGACTGCAAAGATCTACAATATGAGGAGCGAAAGTCAACTCAGCGTCCATAGTCACACCCAAGTCCCGGACAGTGGTCACACGTTCTAGCGTGACACCAGAAACATTGTATGTGTGGCAATGAGAGGAGCGAGAACGAGTAAACGTTATTGTTTTGCATTTTGCACCGTTGAACTCCAATTGGTTAAGCTCACTCCACTCCACCACAGCATCAATGTCTCTTTGTAGTGCCTCGCAGTCCTCTATGTTTCCGATTTACTCCGATAATTAGCTTACTCTTGACCTCTATCTAGTCTTGAGGACAGATATGAGGTCGACGATGGGACGAGCTTGCCCAGAATAAGCCTATTCACTCGCGACTTGAATAGATTCGGGTTATATGAACTCGGGAATACAGACGCAGGCATATACGCAAGAATAATAAAAGATGTTTCAAAGCGCTTTGTGCGAATGTGTGGAATATCAACCAAGTGTGGGTGATATCCAGCTGTGTGTCCGGACTCCCGATGGCTTGAAGCTTTCATATATCTCGTCCTTAAGAGCAAGTTAAAAGGCCATAACGTTTTCACAGCAGGAAGTATGTATAGTTTGGAGGTAAAGTACAGTCAAGTGCACGTCAAGTATAACGCAATTAGTCTTTGCAACGCACTTAGTATACAATTTTTTTTTTGGACCTGATATGCGTATGCCTATATTATTAGTAAAGTCAAAAGCAACAAATTTTGTTCTATGACTTTGTTAACAACGACCAAAAAAAATTCAACTTCCCATACAAAGCGTGTTAGTCACTTACGTTACTTTGTATGGGAAGTCAAAATTTTTTGGTCGTTGTTAGCGAAGTCGTAGAACAAAAGTTGTTGCTTTTTATCCCAGTAATAAGGTGGGCACACGAATATCAGGTCCAAAAAAAATCCTTGTATAGTCGAAAGTTGCGCTGCGAGTATCAATCTTGACGTGATTATGAATGTTCCATGTTCGTTAGAGTTGTGGCTGGCGACCATGGTAATCGGTGACCACATTACGATGCACAGAAGAATGCTGCTCCATTCTCCGGTTTAATATCTCTTAGTCGCCTTTTACGACACCCACGGCTTGCTTTTGACTTCAATCTAGTACTGGAGATAAGTTGACAGGGTCAACGATAAAGGTTTCAACTCTGGCCAAATACTGACAGACAGAAACTAAAACTAAACTTTATTTGACAGGTCTTTGCCATTGCCTATGGGTTGAAAAAAAACCGGCCAAGTGCGAGTCGGACTCGCGCACTGAGGGTTCCGTACCACCACATAAACATAATTGTATTAGTTGAAATTTCAGTAAGTTAATGTGCTAGATTTTTTGAGTCCGACACGCGCTTGACCAAATTTTATTATTTGTTGTTATTTTATAGCCTACTAGCTGTTACCCGCGACTTCGTCCGCGTAGATTTTATAAAAAAACAGAACTCGAACTTAATTGAAACATATTTTACGGAGCGCTTATCCTTCTTGATCCCTACGTAAAAGATGCATTTGTACTTATCCAAGTTGAATAAATGCATCTTACTACAAACTTAATTATCTTTTGATTTTATTTAACTGGTAGGTAGTGCGGAATTTTCATTGTCAACCGTTACAGGCGAACTTAAAAAAGAAGGCAATAAAGGGAGTGAAGTGAATGGGTAGCGAGGAGGTATTCATAAAAGTAAAAAAGGTCCCTATTCCTCCCTATCTATCCTTTTGTATCCCCCCCCCTACATTCCCACTCCCCCTCCCTCACCCTCTCCCACTCTCTCTTCCTCTCCCTCGCCCCTCCCTCTTCCCCCCCTCACCCTTCCTTCCCCCTCCATTTCCCCCCTTCCCCTCTCCCCATCACCCTCCCTTTCCCCCCCCGCCCTCCTCCCATTCCCCTCCCTTTCCCCCTTCCCCTCACTCATCCTCCCCTTCCCCCTCTCCCTCCCTCTACCCCCCCCTCCCTCTACCCCCTCCCACGCCCTCTACCCCTCCCTCCCCCTTTCTCTCCCCTCATTTTCCCCTCCCTTACACTCTCTCCCTATCCCTCCCCCTCTCCCTCTCCCTATCCCTGACCCTACCCCTATCCCTGCTTCTACCCCTAACGCCATCTTAACCGCTATCCCTATCCTTATATAAACATACAACTGACACTCATATTGATTTTTAGACATTTCAAACCTATCGAATCCCAACCCCATCCCAGGGGTGGTGGTATTTCACGTCCACCACGTTGGATTTCAAAATCATTGTAGTTTTCGTAATCAGCGACCCGATAAACCATACGAACGACACCCATATTGATTTTTAGACATATCAACTCTATCGCACCCCAACCTCATCCCCAAGGGATGATAGCATTTCACGTCCACCATGTTGGATTTCAAAATTGTTGTAGTTTTTGTAATCAGCGGCTCGATAAACCTTACAAACGACACCCATATTGATTTTTAGACATTTCAACCCTATCGCACCTCAACCTTATCCCCAGGGGATAATGGTAGTTTACGTCTACCACGTTGGATTTCAAAATTGTAGTAGTTTTCGTAATCAGCGATACTTAGTTGAATAAAAAAAGTCCCATCAAAATCGGTTAAGTAGTTTCGGTGTGCTGTGGCAGATACAACCCCGCTAGAGTATTATTGTATGTGTAGATTCCCACGGGAATGAGATATTTTCCCGGGGTAAAAAGTAGCCTATGTCCGTCTCCAAGTTACCATCTATCACCATACCAAATTTCATCAAAATCCGTTCAGCCGTTTAGGCGTGAAAGAGCAACAAACAAACAGACAGACAGACAGACAGACAGAGTTACTTTCGCATTTATAATATTAGTATGGATTCCCTATAAACATACCAATTTTCAAGTTTGTAAGTGTTTCCGTTTTTAAATAGAACTAAAACAAAAATCGCCTCAGCAACCATCCAACTTGACCCCTCTCTTATATGAATGTTCTTGAAACGGGAGCTCACCACAATTGGTTACCATTAGTTGTGAGAAAAGTTGTAATATTTAATGATTTCAGACTTTTCCCATTATTTGTACTGTGAGACCTAGCTTCTTGCCAAATTTCATAATTTTAGGTCAACGGGAAGTACCCTGTAGGTTTTTCATTTTTGAATAAATGTATGGAGATGAGGACATAAAATGCCGTATCTTTTGATTGCGTCATTGTAAAAAATTGAAATTTTCAGATCTTGTGTGGTTCATGGATCCTAATATATGGTATTAATTTCAACCTGATACCTTTACCCGTTCGTGAGATAAAGGGTCTTGACAGACAGACAGACAGACAGACGGACAACAAAGTGATCCTATAAGGGTTCCGTTTTTTTCTTTTGAGGTACGGAACCCTAAAAAGATATAATTCTTGGTTCTGTCAAATTTTGTTTTACTATAGTTTGTGTCTGTCAGAACTGAAGCCAATAGGTAAGACATTTTTTTATGAAATATTATTCTTAGTTTTAGAAAATGGACACACTGCACGTAAGCGCCCACAGCAAGGGCTCGTCGCGGTCGCAGTCGCCGTTGACGGCAGAAATGTCGCGCGACCCGGCGACAGTCACTGATGACGTCATACGGTCGCGGGTACAGTCGCCCTCAGCTGTCCATCATGTTGTTAGCGTGAGTATACCAGTACACTCGATATATTTTGTGATCCTCTAAATACATTCAAAAATAAACTAAATTTAATGTTAACTTAACTTATTTCAAATCTTGCTCGTAGATATTGTTTATAATATTTAACTAACTATTATTCTGTTTTGTATTTCGTTCTTCATTTTTGTAGGTAATATCATTTAATTTAAGCACTTACTGTATTGTCCAATCTCAATTTTGGCGATAGTTGTGTACGCCTGTCATTGGTTTTGGTATCAGTTCCTAGACTTAATATAGCATAAGTTGCAAATGTGTTAATACCATTACTGTTGGTGTACCTATTGTAACAAATAAATAAAAATAAAATACACTACAGTTGTAAAACTTGCCACAGTTAAGAATTACCAGCCCACATTGACACGTACTGGCTCATCTTCATGTGGTTTGAATTGACCCACATTGGTCCATGTTGGTCAGTCATGCATAGATTTTCATCTTGTTTGTGGCATAATATACTAGATACAGCAAGGGGCCTAGGGGTGTCCCTTGCGATACTCCAGTATGGGTACAAAAGGAATCCCGATGTATGGTTGGATATTGACAACTACAGCTTGCGTTAGTTCCGACCGGTTGTTAACGTAAGATGAAAATCATCGTTAAGGGTTGTTTAATAATACCTATTTATAAAGCTTAGGCAGGAGGTAAGATCTTGGTAACCCCTATCAAATGCTTTACTTTAGTCCGTTTAAACAATATCGACTTGCTCTCTATCGTCCGTAGCCTCAGTCAAAATATCGTATCGCAGTAAAGATTCCATAAACTGACAATTATACAGACTCGAGTCTTCTTCGTTTATAAGAAAGACGCTTTACCAATTAGGCCAGTGTGGTATTACCCAGTTTTGTGAAATAATCGATCTCTTCATTACGACTTAAGCAATGCTCAAGGCCCTTAGCTTCGCTGTATGTACTAGCATGACTATCAAGGACACAATTTTCTATTTGAAAATATTTTTTTATACTAAGACAATGGATAAATCGGCCGAGCGTTTCTAATAAAGGGACAGAAAAATATCCCTTACTCAAGTACAAAAACGCGGCAAGTAAAAAAGAATAAAAAATGTTTTTTCACTAGAAAATCTGTTACTTTCCTTTCTTTTCTTCTGGTGCTTGTGAAATGGAAAAAATCCATCACTCTATAACATTTCTTTCTAAGGTAATTAAAATTATTCATCCGTGATCATGGTGCTTGCAACAGCGCCGAAATATCGGAAACTCATCAAAAATCCATATCGTGGTAAGAACCCGTCAAACTGTTTTTATAATAGTGTTTCATGTTTGTGTTTTTTCCTTAGGAGCCATCATCAAGTGGATCTTCGCGTCACGGAGAACGAGGCGAGCGGACGCCGCATCACGTGAAGTCACATTCACGGGATCTGGGCATGACGCCTCCAGCGGCCTCTACACCGAGAGAGTTAGTATCGTGCCTCCTAGGCTACATTAATAGTATGCTGCAAATTTTGTGCAAAGGACGAAGAAACGCCTATACTCCTAATCTGCCACTGTGATGCACTGACTCATACTCGTAGCAGAAATCGGGCTACAGGAGGACATATACTACACCCTGAGGATGCCCGAACTCTCATTCCTAGGCAGATCGTCAGCTTCTTTGAGGCTGTCGGTGTGGCCGAGGAGATGTAGTATAAAGGGTTAGCTACAATAGATGTATGCAGGTCGCAGTGGCCGTTGGGAACTTGGATCCCGGCCCCTTTACTCTTAAAACATAAACATAATAGTATGCAACGGTACATAATGAGGGGTATAAAACTCGAGTGTTGGTTTATGGGACGCAGCCGAACGGAGCGAGGCAAGTTTTATAATTGCATGACTCGAGAATTATACTTTATCTTCACTCATGTCTTATCTTATCTTATTTAGCCGTTGCTGTCCCACTGCTGGGCAAAGGCCTCCCTCGTTTTTCTCCATTCGTCCCTATTAAGAGCCTGCTCTTGCCAGTTTGTACAAAAGACGTCAAGTTCATCGCGCCATAGGCGCCTTGGTCGGCCTCGACGCCTCCTGTCGCTCTGCGGCTGCCAGGTGGTGGTGATTTTGGCCCATAGATCATGCGGCATGCGGGAAATGTGACCTGCCCAATCCCATTTAAGCTTGGCGGCTGTGTAGGCTGCGTCAGCTATTTGTGTTTTTGAGCGCAGTATGGTATTTCTGACCCGATCTGTCAGTTTCAGACCCAACATACTGCGCTCCATTGCTCGCTGGCAAACCGTGAGCCTGGATCTTTGATCTCCTCCTATCCTGGAGCCTCTACACTCATGTCGTGAATCCTAAAATAATGTGTTCAAAAACAAACCTTGACGTAATGTTATTCCACTTTAAATTACATATGATATGATGAGATAAACAGGGTTAACAGACAGAAGGATGAAGTCGCACTATAAATAACATCCCTTGAATCGACCACCGCAGGACAGGGGGCTGCCGAATTCCAGCAAAAAAACGCTTGCAAGCGTTGCGGCTGGCGACCGCTGTTGTTGGTGACCGCAGTATGTAAGATGGTCCCAATCCTAGATTAAATTAAGTCTTGCCAGGATGTGGCCTACCTGGCTTCCAGAGTTTTCAAAATCATCAATAACAGTGGCCGGTACCAACAGCTGAATGTACACACGGTCGCACGTTGGTGGAAACACTGATCTTGAAGGTTCTCCGGTTTCAGGCGTTTGTAGCGTGACGCTAGTTCAGCTTATGCTGGTTTTATTTCCACGTTCTTGCTGTTGTGCGTACCAGCGATTAAACGAGAACAACATTACTAAACATTTTTACCACAAATAAAAATAAATTGATGCAAATTTTTTAACAAAAAATGCGCTTAAATGATTGGTGACAAAAGACAAATAAATATTCACATATAATTCATCTTTTGCTTTAGATTGGAGGACTCACCGCAGAAGAAACCGATGCTAGGGCTGCTATCTACTGACTACACTGGCCCCGTGTATAGCCCTAACGTCTCCTACGCTCTCTCCGATGAATACTCGCCCCAAACGTATAGAGGTAGGCAAAATTGAACCCACACCATGGGGTCCCATTCCGTACTACGGTTTTTTCGAAGGAGTAAATAGCCGGAATTCATTTGGCCCTTTTGTTTCTAATAATTAAACTAAATGTTACTACTAGTAGATTAGTAAGTAAAGGTGTAAACTATTTACTACTATGTAAACATTCAGATATCAGCATAACAGGCTGGATGTAGATAATATTGAGTTAGCAGTCTCAATATTTTATTCCATTTTAAATAAAATTATTGATGACAAAGTCAAAACCAAAATGATTACTCAAGAGTATAAACTTATAAACAAAAAATTTAAAGCACATAAAAAGTGGAAGATTTACGACAGAGAGTCCGATGAGCAAATATTTTCAGATTTAAGGAAACAATGTAAAAAGCTAGAAACTTTATGCTATGATTTTTTTTATCAAGAACTGAGAACATTATTAAAATTAATCCTAAATACTTTTGGTCGTTCATAAAATCCAAAAAAAATTGTGATACCATTCCTGATGTGTTGTACTTTAACAATGAAGAAGCTACTGATGGTCCAACCATTGCTAGTATGTTTAGTTCTTTTTTTAACTCTGTTTTTGAAACTGATCATTCCTCGTTGACAAAAGTGCAGCCTCCTGATTTACCTAATGAATGCGTAATTAGTTCAATAGTAATTGATGTGGCATTAGTAAAAAAATATCTATGTAGTATTAATCCTAATAAAGGAAGTGGACCGGGCGGCATCCATTTTCCTAAAGCGCTGCAGTGATATGCTGGTTGTACCCATCTGTATCCTCTTTAAACTGTCGTTGAGGCTGGGGATTGTACCGACGGTGTGGAAACAATCGCTTATAACCCCTATTTTCAAAAGTGGCGATAAGCATAACATACAGAACTATAGGGGCATATCAAAATTATCAGTTATTCCTAAGGTTTTTGAACAAATCGTTTGTAATACATTATCGAGTACCATTCGGCCACTGTTAATAACACAACAGCACGGTTTTATATCGAGACGATCAACCGAGCCAAACTTGTGTGAATTCTTAGATTATGTCTTAGAAGGAATGGATAAAGGCTATCAGGTGGATGCCGTGTATACCGATTTCTCAAAAGCATTTGACAAAATTTCGCACAATATTTTAGAACAAAAATTAGAGTACATCGGTATACACGGCGACCTCCTTAGATGGTTAAAATCCTATCTAAGAGATAGAATACAAGCAGTAGCTGTAAAAGGATTCACTTCAAATTTCACCCCAATTACATCTGGTGTGCCCCAGGGTTCTCATCTCGGTCCCCTTTTGTTCAATATTTTTATAAATGATGTTTTACTATGTTTCAAACACTAATATTTTGTTGTATGCAGATGATACTAAAATATTTAAATTAGTGAAGTCAAGAGATGACTGTATTAGCTTGCAACAAGATCTCAATAGATTAAATGAATATTGTGTAAACAACAGGCTATTTCTTAATGTAAATAAATGTTGTAGCATTACATACTCCCGAAAGAAAAGTCAAATTAATTTTAATTATACTCTCCAAAACCATAGTCTGCAAAGGGTGACCGAGGTGAGGGATCTTGGGGTTGTAATGAAGCCTACTTACCCTAAGCTAAACTTAATTCTAGATCATGGCTCATGGCACCAAATTGTAACGGGCTACCTACCTAACTATTAATCTATCCAATGAAAAGTATGTAAGTTTAAAAGATTATGAAGAACCTGAAATGTATAACTGAATTAAGTATTAACTAATTCCTAACTAAGTCTAACTATTCCTAGAAAAATAAAGTTGAACTATGATCTAATAATCACCTAGCACAAGTTCTGATCTACCTAAAACCTAAAATTTTTTGAGTCCGTTTTAAACTGTTTAGTGGCCTTTAGAGTAATCGTCTAGGAAAATACCCCACACTAAGTAGCAACCCAGAAATTCTAAGTGTGAACCGTAATAAAATATGATATCCTAAAAATAAATATAATTCCCTAAAAATAAATAAGTACCTGAATATTTCTAGTCTATGTTTTAAATTATTTCTCCGTCGAATAAAAGCAAATAAGTAGATTTTAAATTGAAGTAGAATTTTGAGTATTTAATCACTTATTATTTTATAAAATCATTCCCTAGAGATTATTTTATTATACCAAACCCATGTTTTAGTTATTTACTCAGTTGAATGTATGGAAGCAAGCAAAAACAAAATAACAAACATAATTTATAAAAGAACCAATCAAACTTCTCTAAAACTGTAATTTATCTTATTACATTTTTCTTTAGTTTAACTTTGACAATGAAAGAGACTGATATTTTTCTAGTCCTTTTAGTTCAATCTGTTTTGATATTGAATCAATAATTTTCTTTGATACTTTGTACTAGATGATACATAAAACTGTTTTTGTGTATATAATGACTCCATATGGTATATCACTAATATACTGAGATTGTATTTTCTCAAACAATTTCATACATTATCAGCTATTTATTTATGCTTGTAGTCTTAGTAAAAGAATAAACAATTTGAAGATTTGAATGTATGATATCTCCATTCTGTAGTAACATTTTGAACCAATAAAACTTTACTCTAAAATAAATCATCAGAAAAGCTAATTTATATTTGTTTTTGTAAATTTTAACTTTAAAATTATTGTTTTTTTATCTTTCCTATGTTGGAAAATTGATTGTATTAAACAAAAACTTAGAGAAGTTTGACCAAGTTTAAGTATATAATATATGATGTAAACAATCTAAACTTTCATACCAATCTTGGGAAAGTTGTCAAAATACTTATCGGTCCGGGTGAAAAAGAAAGTACAAATATGAACAAAGGCTACTTTACCAGTTTGTTCCTGTTCATCCTAGGTTCTCATAGACGAACTGAGGTGAAGTGAACTAATCAGCAATTTGAGTAGATTTTGATACTCTCCATATTCTTAGGATTGAATCACTTACTAGACAAATTTCAGGTAAATCTCATTGCATGCACCTCCTGTAAAGTTTAAAGAAAAATTAAACTAAGATTTTAAGATGCCTTGCCATCTCTTGAATATATGGTTATATTTAAAATACCGTAATATTTCTCACAAAATCCGTTCAGACCTCCAGAGCTCTGTTTGTCCTGCTAAAAGGTAACACAAAAAAAATAAAACATTGAAATAAAACTCTTTTGCAAAAGCCATTTTCAATGGAAACCCTTGAATGAAATCTTTAGAATCCTAAAACGAGATTTGAGCCTATTTTATCTAACTGAGAGGCAAATCACCCTAAAATACTTAGCTTATTGTGTTTTTCGTAGAAATCTTCTTTCTCTGCTGCTGCTCCTGAACTTTCACTTTTCCAAATTTACATTTGGAAATTTTGACTTTTCACTAAAATTACTCCTCCATTCTGCTCGCATAGAAAAACTGACGCTTCCTTGTTCCAAAATATTTAAATAAAATTCAAACCTGCACAAACTCTTCCATCCAATCACGACTCAGCATTACAAACAACTATAAAACTCTTTGTTTTGCTCACTTCCAATACATATTCAACCTTTTTAATATTTGAAGAAACAATTAGGAAAAGTTTCCTACAAAATTTCAAAGTTTTAGAGTTCCGTAGATCAAATAAATTACGAAAATAATAATTCAAAGTTCAGTGTCTTTTAGTATTGTGAATGATTTAGAGATCAACTAAAATTTTGAGTGAAATTGTACGGACGATGCTAGTTCCGTTACAGCCAACCCCCAAAATTTACGCAGAAGCCCAAGCGTCCTCCGAAGTAAATTTTCTCATTTGAATTTTACGAATAATTTTTTAAACATTTATTAACTCTCAACCCATAAAATGAACACACGTAGATCCTGTTGTGGTGTAAGTTTTAAACCAAAAGAAAAATTTCTTCGATATGAATTCAAGAGCTTAAACTTTAACATATTGGTTATACCCCAGATAATGTCGAGTATTACGAACCAAATAATGCCCTCACAAGGAGAAGATTTGCGAGATCTCCTTGGCCGAATGTCAGAATTCTTAACATCTCCTTAATTCAAAAGGCAAAACTGTTTTTATTTTTCAGATTTTACCCCCGGATAGTCAAAAACACCCCTGCTGAGAATATATTTAATTCTGTCCTCTAAATTACTGTTTTACAATCAATTGCCGCAGCTTAATACTTGATTCAATATCGCCTCCACTTTGTTTTGGAGCATGTGCAGTGTGGGGAAATTGCATATAAGCTATTTGCTTCGTGTAGAGTAGAAATCATTTACAGGGAGCATTAACGCTCATGTTGGACATCAAAATAACTTTCGTACTCAATGTCACATAAAATTAACCTAACACCTATGATCCCATAAATACTTCGTTGTAAGTGTAATGTTCAGGGTCGACAGTCAATAACCTTTTGTTCACTGGTTGAGAATCCATTAATTCATTGCAACCCTCCATACTATTAGTCATCCCTACGCATTATGCAAGAATAGTCATGTTCCTACGCATAAGCCAATTTGTCAATTACTTTCACAATTTTCATACTACCTTTCTCACCTTCCTCTCCGTCCTCTTTTACGCTATTACTACGAACCACTGGTCCCCCCCCAATGAAACATATGAAATCAGAAACAATAAATTATGCAACTAAGTGAAAACTTTCCAGTAAAACGCTCAGGTACTGCGCAAATTTGTTTAATAATTTTAATTCCCAAAAACTCTTTGTTAATTATACTGATCTAATCACTTCCAATGTCTAACTATCTAACACCTATGCGCAACTGATGCAATAATTCAAAAAAGAAAAATAACACCAATTGTAAATTTACCCCATCAACCCTCGATTTACACCATGCAAATTTATTTGAAATGGAAGAAGTATTTTGCCAGGAAGGTTGGGAATGCGGCTATAAGTCCGTCCACAAATCAAAACGATTTCCTAGGAAAACATCTTTCTTTCCAAGGACCTACGAGTCGGTCCCCCAAAGATCCTTTCAAATAAAACTCCTCGACAGCTTGTCGCAACGGATTACTCACGTGTAAACAAGTCGTCTAGCACAATACTTTAAAAGTGAATCATCGAACTCTCTCTCAAACCCTTCCTATTACTATTCCACTTTAATTTATTTAAATTTATTTTATTTTATTCAAATTTGTTTAAATTTATTTTATTTTATTCAAATTTATTCAAATTTATTTAAAATAATTTCATTTTATTTAAATTTATTTTATTTTATTTAAATTTATTTTATTTTATTCAACCCCCAGACCCGAAAACACTCCTTGTCGTATAATCGTTTGAACAACCATGTCCTAGAAAACCTTGAAAACTCTTCCACCAGACATAAAAAGTTGTTCGATGACCTTACATTATGCAAAAACTTCTTTATTAATTATGCTACGGCACTGTCGCGAAGCAATGTCAATTAAATATAAAAATTAGAACCCAGCCTCCACTCTAAAATAACCATCTCAACATCAAAATATTAACAGGTGTTCAAGGTAAATTACCCCCGCCGACTAATGACGTTGTAGAATTCTATTTATAATGCGATATTTTCACAGACATGAAATTTATCTAAATCAAACTCTTTCTAACCCCATAAAACCCCACATGATAAATTTCGTCAAAATCGGTAAAACCGTCTTCGAATGTCAGTACAATTATTTAAAAATATTCAGTTTTCGGCTAAAATATTGAAAATTGTTATCTAATCTAAATTCGAATTTATTTATACAACCCCCCAAATTTAAAACTCTTGAAAAACTCGTTGAATTTATGCTACATTAATGAATTATTTGAATGTTTATATTCCTAATTAACTATTCCTAAATCGTAACGGTTCACACTCTCCATTTCACGTCAACAAATTGTGGCTGAAATAACAACCACGTTCCAGATTAAAACAGACCCAAGAATCGAAATAAAACCCTAAATAACCTAAAACATAATTTAACGATAGAATATTTACCAAACAATTCAATTTATCGTTTACTATTTTTCAATCTTTCGCAACTCTACAGTTTTTTTAAATATGCTTTAATTGAACGAAATTTTTTAATGTTAATCTTGATTGTCAAAATGTCGAGCGTCAGATATTACCAAACCAATTTTGAAATCCTTCATTTATTTACCATTTTTTCTACTATATTTTTGAATAACTCCTTTTTTTAATAATTAAAAATTTTCATAAGTTAACTATAGAAATTATTTTTTTATTATATGTACAAGTCTTTTTATTTACTTTACTGTTTGTTTACATTCCATGATTGTTTTATAAAGCAATCAACAAAAACAACAAAAAAAAATTATATTAAAATAAATAAATGAATAAATGAGCGATTTAAATTAAATCAAAAAAATGCGTTGCTCTTTTTGAGAATCAAAATTTAACTTGTGATGTAACCTTTGCGTAAGAAAATATTCAATAAGAACTCTTACATAATAAAAATCGCAATTTTTTTTTTTTTCACTATTCTAATCAAATCATAAATTCTACTGTTTTTTTTAATTTACCTATTCTGGCAACATTATAACCACATATTCAAAAAAAATCTATTTAAAATTTATAATAAGTAAAAAAAAAGTTCAAGTCAGAAATGTTTTGAATTAGCTAAATTATAAAAATAAAACTTTTGTTGCATTTGAAAAAACATAGACCTAGACTCTAGTTCGCCTAGCTTTGAAAATCAATTACTATTCCTATTACTTAAATTTTCTTAATATTTCTAAAGTTACAATTCTGTCTCATCATCATTATATCATGAAAATTCTAAAATCGTTGACCGACTTCACTAATCCCAATGTCAAAGTTTTTGAACCTCAAATACTCTAAACTGTCTTCATAGAAACTACCTCAGAAAATTTAATTAAATTTAAAATCAATGATCTAACGTGCCCTCCGAAGCAAGAAGTCTTTAAACTTCGAGCAACCAAACGATTCACCCCTCAACATCCCATTCAAACAGAGAAAGTTGCACAAATCACTGTTTGTCAACGTCCCCTTCTAGAAACAAACCCATAACCAAGCGCGAAATAAAATGTTTCCACTAAATTGCGTCCGTGTGTACAAGTTTCTTAGATATATAAATTGATGCTTTGAAATTTTTCAAAAACAATCTAATTTATAAAGTTACTTTACTAGTGGCGAAAAAAGATAAGTATTTAAAGCGAATGCCATGCTTCTTTTAAAAATAAAAATAACTTTCCGACCAAAGAGGTTTAAGTAACAGCTATTTCTGCTAAGAAGAGAACCATATGCGTAGCACTTTCTTGCGAGGAACCTCCATAATAAAATGTATGGTTTTTTTTCGAATCCTAAAAACGTAATTTTTTTTCTTTCTCTCTGAGAAATATGTGACATGGAACTAATAAATGCTACTACCATAGTTTTTCTGGTGAAAACACTTAGGTACCATTCAGGAAAAGAAACGGTGTTTAAAATAACGAATTAAATGACTATTTCGTATAATTTACGCTTCCGTTCTTAGTATTAATGATCAATTCGCAAGTAAAAAACGATATATTTTCACTTTCGCAAACAAAGTTTATACTAAAACATTAGATTTTAAAAGATATCTTGATTTTTGTAAAACTTAACCACAGAATTAATAATAGTACTACTTAACTGAGTTTTTTGACCGACTAGAATGGGCGACAGTGAGACGCTTTACACTTCACTTGCTCATACAGAACATGTATATGACGGACTCTATAATTTTTTACTCTGAGTTTCCGACACCCCGTTCCAAAATGTTCCTCAATCTGCTATAGAGTACACAATCAATAAAAGAATGGTAATGAATATGAATTTGACATAAAATTTTGATGAAATAACTTAGGCGTTGTTAAAATATTTAAAAATTAAAATAAAAAGCACTAAAACTGCGATAGTACCGTGAACGTGCCAAATAATTTAGATCGTTCATCAACACCACAAACACCTTTAGTAACGTTTACTCAATTTGGAACAGCGTAGTCTGCGTCTCAAATTGTTGATTTTATTTCCATGTCTAACTCTGATTCTAACCTTGCATATAGAAAGTCAAACGTTTGTACCAAATCTAACTTACTGTCTATTAATCCAACATCGTTTGACCGCAAACGCAATTTCCACTGTGAAGTTCAGTTTGTATAACCCTACTTTATTTGAAACCAATGTTCTAAGCTAACCTGCCTATTTTATAGTAATATACATGTATTCGCTCAATTTCAGGATAGTGATTACATCTTCCAAACCATTACAACCAAAAAGACAACACCCAAACATTGAAAAACTTCAGTGTTATGTCCGCTTATGAAAAACCTTGATGCTAAACTCAACATCTCCAAAGGTACTTACTTAGCACAAACAAAATGAAGGAATTTATGAAATTTCAAATTGCTACAATGATAATTTAACTATTCCTTTCATTTCACAGAGATTTTCAAACCTGCCTATCTATAAATACTTGCAAAACAGCTTGATGGACTAGTTCAATAAATCTAATATTTTACAAGTAAATACCTTTTGTTTTCTCTAAAAAGAACTTAAAATTCTACCTTTACAGTTGTTGTAATATGATAATAACCTAATGTTTGTATTTTTCAGAGAATTATGAACTTCATAAGACCCGAACACAAAGCCCACACTTTGGCAAAAGTAAAAGAAAGCCATCCGCAAGAAACCCCATATAATATCAACCACAGTTGAAAATCAACCCGACGACTCACTCAAACCCAAAGAAAATTAAAGTATTTAGTGCAAAAGTGACTCTCACACAGTGTTAAAGTACAATTTTTTTTTAGTGAGACTAAATGTTTTGTGTGCCCCTTTGTAATAAAATAAAAGTGTATTGTGTTCTAAAGTGTTATTATTAATCATTCAATTTATAAGTAAGTACTTATCCGATAAGTAACACGACTAGTATATCTGTTGTCACTCTTTATCACAGATTTTGACTAAATTCTAATAAGCTTTTAAATAACATAGCGGCAGTAAGGTAAAGATTCTAAAATCTAGTCTAAAACTCACAACAGATGATGCCTAACCTAGTCAATTTGCATATTCTTAGTAACAAATTAGATTCTAATTCAGCTTACCTATGTACCTACCCTAAAATCAAGCAAATTTTGCTAAAAGAATATTGAATTCTCCCTAATAAGTAAATAATTAAATTCTAACCTAGCAACCATATTAAAACAAAGCCTAAATATTCCCCATTTACAAAAAGGAAAAAGTATAACTAAACCTATAGTAACTCAAAATTCACATCCTGGTCACGGCACCAAATTGTAAAGGATAGAGCCAGATCACTGGTCAACCAAGACTATAATAGCTAGAAATTCATCCTGGGCTACTGCAGCAATTTGTAATGACCCTAATAAGCTTGGATCATATCCTGGTCACGGCACCAAATTGTAATGAAGCCTACTTACCCTAAGCTAAACTTAATTCTAGATCATGGCTCATGGCACCAAATTGTAACGGGCTACCTACCTAACTATTAATCTATCCAATGAAAAGTATGTAAGTTTAAAAGATTATGAAGAACCTGAAATGTATAACTGAATTAAGTATTAACTAATTCCTAACTAAGTCTAACTATTCCTAGAAAAATAAAGTTGAACTATGATCTAATAATCACCTAGCACAAGTTCTGATCTACCTAAAACCTAAAAATTTTTGAGTCCGTTTTAAACTGTTTAGTGGCCTTTAGAGTAATCGTCTAGGAAAATACCCCACACTAAGTAGCAACCCAGAAATTCTAAGTGTGAACCGTAATAAAATATGATATCCTAAAAATAAATATAATTCCCTAAAAATAAATAAGTACCTGAATATTTCTAGTCTATGTTTTAAATTATTTCTCCGTCGAATAAAAGCAAATAAGTAGATTTTAAATTGAAGTAGAATTTTGAGTATTTAATCACTTATTATTTTATAAAATCATTCCCTAGAGATTATTTTATTATACCAAACCCATGTTTTAGTTATTTACTCAGTTGAATGTATGGAAGCAAGCAAAAACAAAATAACAAACATAATTTATAAAAGAACCAATCAAACTTCTCTAAAACTGTAATTTATCTTATTACATTTTTCTTTAGTTTAACTTTGACAATGAAAGAGACTGATATTTTTCTAGTCCTTTTAGTTCAATCTGTTTTGATATTGAATCAATAATTTTCTTTGATACTTTGTACTAGATGATACATAAAACTGTTTTTGTGTATATAATGACTCCATATGGTATATCACTAATATACTGAGATTGTATTTTCTCAAACAATTTCATACATTATCAGCTATTTATTTATGCTTGTAGTCTTAGTAAAAGAATAAACAATTTGAAGATTTGAATGTATGATATCTCCATTCTGTAGTAACATTTTGAACCAATAAAACTTTACTCTAAAATAAATCATCAGAAAAGCTAATTTATATTTGTTTTTGTAAATTTTAACTTTAAAATTATTGTTTTTTTATCTTTCCTATGTTGGAAAATTGATTGTATTAAACAAAAACTTAGAGAAGTTTGACCAAGTTTAAGTATATAATATATGATGTAAACAATCTAAACTTTCATACCAATCTTGGGAAAGTTGTCAAAATACTTATCGGTCCGGGTGAAAAAGAAAGTACAAATATGAACAAAGGCTACTTTACCAGTTTGTTCCTGTTCATCCTAGGTTCTCATAGACGAACTGAGGTGAAGTGAACTAATCAGCAATTTGAGTAGATTTTGATACTCTCCATATTCTTAGGATTGAATCACTTACTAGACAAATTTCAGGTAAATCTCATTGCATGCACCTCCTGTAAAGTTTAAAGAAAAATTAAACTAAGATTTTAAGATGCCTTGCCATCTCTTGAATATATGGTTATATTTAAAATACCGTAATATTTCTCACAAAATCCGTTCAGACCTCCAGAGCTCTGTTTGTCCTGCTAAAAGGTAACACAAAAAAAATAAAACATTGAAATAAAACTCTTTTGCAAAAGCCATTTTCAATGGAAACCCTTGAATGAAATCTTTAGAATCCTAAAACGAGATTTGAGCCTATTTTATCTAACTGAGAGGCAAATCACCCTAAAATACTTAGCTTATTGTGTTTTTCGTAGAAATCTTCTTTCTCTGCTGCTGCTCCTGAACTTTCACTTTTCCAAATTTACATTTGGAAATTTTGACTTTTCACTAAAATTACTCCTCCATTCTGCTCGCATAGAAAAACTGACGCTTCCTTGTTCCAAAATATTTAAATAAAATTCAAACCTGCACAAACTCTTCCATCCAATCACGACTCAGCATTACAAACAACTATAAAACTCTTTGTTTTGCTCACTTCCAATACATATTCAACCTTTTTAATATTTGAAGAAACAATTAGGAAAAGTTTCCTACAAAATTTCAAAGTTTTAGAGTTCCGTAGATCAAATAAATTACGAAAATAATAATTCAAAGTTCAGTGTCTTTTAGTATTGTGAATGATTTAGAGATCAACTAAAATTTTGAGTGAAATTGTACGGACGATGCTAGTTCCGTTACAGCGTGCAACTTGATAGTGAATTGGTGTTTGATAAACATTGTGATAAAATTACTAAGAAAGCCTATAGGATGCTAGGTTTCATCCTACGTCAAAGTAAAGATTTTAAAAATCCTAGAACATTGCGTCTGCTATATAACTCCTTAGTAGCTTCTCAGTTGCAGTACGCATCAGTAGCTTGGAAGTCTTGGGACCCCTTCTACAAGAAGTATATAGCCAATATTGAGCGGATTCAAAACAAATTTACTAAATACTTAAAATATAGATTTAAAAACTGTGATCTTGATCTGTTCACGCCATTAGCAAAGAAAAGAGAAAATAGGGATGTTATCTTTCTTTATAAAATTATGCATAACTTAGTAGACTCCATGTATTTAGTAAGCAAAATCAACTTAAAATGTCCACGGGTGGGGCTTAGAAATAGAAGTAGTACTTTTTTCGTTAACTCAAATCGTACCAACTACGCCAGGAATAGATTTGTTTTAAGGGCACCGCAAACTTACAATAATGAATATAATGATATTGATATCTTTTCGAATAATTGTATTAGATTTCAAAATTTAATTAATAAGTCAAAATAAGGAGTAGTCATCTTCATTAGTTTTGTTTTGTTTATAAATGTAGGAATAAAAACACTTACCTATACAATTTTTAGTACCTAGATAGATAATATAGATTTTAGTTAAGATTTAGACTGGTCAAGGGCAGGGACTCGGAGCCAGAACTTTGTCCAGTGCACCGTTAGTTTAACATGTTTCTTTTCACTTTCAGACTAATTGCTACTGATATCTCAACGTGTACTGACTTGGTTTTTGGATACTGAGTCCCAGCTTAACTTACTCAGTGGTACTCAGCTATAGTATATATCTTTTATATAAACTGAATGCTGTTTGTTTCCCAAATAAATAAAAAAAAAACAATTTATTCTAAGAAAATACCTTATGGAAAAAATAGCCCGAACAATTTTCGGCACAAATTCGTTCTATGACGTGAGGCATCTGTACTATTATAGTATTATATTATCTGTGCCCAAACCTATACTAGAGCTACTTTCCAGCGAGGAGGCTACTTACAAGTACAAATGACTACATAACTTGGAAAACTGCTTTACCGGTCGAAAAATGCGTGCAAAAGTCGTTTTTGGCCGCTAGCGTGGAAATAATTTTTGTAATTTAAATTACGTTTTAAAGTACTGGCGCTATTCGTTTAGCATTTTCCTCGCTTTAGTGGGGTGAAGAATAGTGTGTTTCGCTCGCTTCGCTCATGGCTCAATCCTAGAATCCTTCGCTTGCTCGGGTTACAATGCAAGGCACACCCACTATACATCTCATTATTATCAGTTTAAATAAATGCCCACGTGCTGTTAACTCACTGAACAATTTGACAGCAAAAGAAATCTATTAAATTTATCTTAAAGAAACATTTTCTACAACCAATTAACATCCATCTGACTGCAAACCCAGATCCTAGTGCTTGTAATAAATTAATAATACTACGTCTATACCTATATAATGTTATTAGTACCACTTAACTTCCAACTTTGTCTATTTAATAAATAATATAATCAAATCACAATAATTAAAACGTAAGCTAGCGAGTAACTGAGCAGGACTACATATAATCTTTAATTTTTAAGATTCCCAGTCTTGTAAAGATAATTTAATAAGTTTTATGCATAAAAATAAACACTTGAATTTTTTTTAATGTAAGGAATAGCTTTCCGAATACTGATAGTGTATGTCCAGTCAACGAGTCTGATCAAATTTCAGTGAATGAAACTTTCAGGAAATGAAAAAAAGAATCTGCATCGCCGTACAAAATGGTAAACTCGATTGGATAGTTTGTATGGAGAGGCCTATTGTTTTTCATTTCCTGAAAGTTTCATTCACTGAAAGTTGTTCAGTATCACTGACTGATCATGATCATGCCGTTTAATTTTTCGGAAAGCGGTAATTATAGGTAAGGAGTAAACGTAGTAGTGCTTTAACTTCTACGCTCTCCTATGAACACTCACCTCAGACTTGGAACCTTTTTAACTATGAATTATTTGTTGGTTGAAGGTTGTGTTTACTTAACTCTATAGAAGATTTATTTATCAACTAAAATGTCACTTAACGGTCTTTTTTTTACAAACCCAAAGTCCTCATACTTACATAATGTCGTAAGTCAAGCATTTCAACTATAGGCAACCCACAAACTAACGAAGGAATGTTTTTGTGTTTACAGGTCAAGACAGCGATTACTCAAATCAAGGTAAGTCAACAAAAAATTTTCGTTTTTCCGTTATTGCCACATATTCTACCCCGACAATAGTTCAAAAATATCTCTTATATCAAATTCATATTCAAACATTTTGTATTAGATTAGAAAAAAAAAATTACTAGCGGCCCGCCCCGGCTTCGCACGGGTAGATATAGGTTCTTTTTACGTCGGGGGTTACTAAAAAATAGTATCACCAGAAATCTACCTCAACGACCTAATTATAAAGTTACAGAAAAAAGAACTTTTTTTTCTTGCCAAATTTTTATCATTTTTTTTTCTAATATTCGCATATTTCTTTTGATCAAAGTTCGACAATATGAACAAATCTGCTCTTTGCTACTATCTGTGAGATATTTCCAATATTGATAGTTAGTTACAATATTGTTCTGACGTTCCGGAACTTTGACCCTTTTCAGAAGACTCGTGATTGCCTTGCCGCCTTTTGTCGTACATTGCTTAATCATTAAGAATTTGATCGCTTGAACGCCTAAACAAAGCTAGAAATTGTACGAGAAATTGCGCCGACAATCTCCCCGTTTGAAAAGACCCTTCTCGCTTCTTTCCTCGTTTTCTCATTGCTATTGAAATCTTGTAGGTTTATATTTTAAACAGAACCGGATTAAGCCAGCGCGGGGCATCTAGCAAATTCTATTAAGGCCCTTGGTTTGTTTTTTCTTTGCAAGAAAACAATACCCAACGCAATTACAAAACAACTTTTCTCAAAAAGGCCTTTGAGGGACGCTAGGCTGTACCTGCGCAAAACTCCCCTCTACTTTCAACTGACAGGTTCTCATCTTTCGCTGCACGCATTGTACTATTATTATCTTCCAAAAGTATATATCATCAATTTCTAATTGGTCGGGTTATTACGACTACCTCGATGACAATGGAATTAGTATTGACAACTTGCGTTCAGTGCGGTGCAAAACATAAATTCAATTAATTAGTAATTTGTGGTGTGACCAGCGCTCAATTTTAGAAATGTACTAAACTATTTTCATGTGATCAGATATTTTTACGCTTCGATCTAAATATATGTGGCGACTATGTTACTTACCCTCCACATTTTTCCAGCAAAAGCTAGAATTCTGGAGGGAGCTCCCTGTCCTGTAGTGGACGTTTTATGGGATGTTATGATGACCAAAAAAGGACCTCACGGAAAATAATTTGATTTCGAGTAAATCGCGTTTGAAGTTTCGTGTAGAGGCAGTTTTGCTGCCAAAGGCAAACTGCCTCAGCTCACAAAAAAATTCATAAAAATAACACTACGGCACCTAAAAATATTCTTGTTAGACCAAAACAAATCTAAAAACCACAGATAAAAAAAACGGTTTCCAATCCCTCTAGAGGGGCTAGAACCGAACGAAATTGTTATCGATTCTCTCTTTTTTTCCATACAAGAAGAAAAGAGAGATTCGATAACGATAGAGTTCGGTGCTAGCGCCTCAGGGTGTCTACTCTCAAAGTCCGATATATCGAAACGATACTACTCAAAACATGCAACTGCAAAACTTCGTCTCTTGACAATAGAGTAGAATATTGATTGGATGAATTTTCAACCTGCATCCAACCAATATTCTACTCTATTGTGAAGAGACGAAGTTTTGCATTTGCATGTTTCGAGTAGTATCGTTTCGATATATCGGACTTTGAGAGTAGACACCCTGGTCCCTTTTTGGTCAACCACTCACATTGAAATCTGAAAGCGTTGGTGCGCGGGGCCCGTAGTATTTGCTACTACTCTCAACGTAACTAATCCGCCACTGGTTTTAAACAACATTTTGATGGTAGGGCTTTTGTGCAAAGTCCGTCTGGGGAAGTACCACCCCCTTGCTTTTTGTCTGCCTTGAAGCGGCAGTGTTTGCACTGCTTTCTTTCACACACACACCATCTTAGTTCTCAGTGTGGAAAACGCGCTTTGCTGTCTTGTTTGTAATAACGTGTCAGTTATGCTACTAATAAGACAGTGGGCGCTATGGGCGGTGGTGACCACTTACCATCAGGTGGCCCACAAGCTTGCTTGCTCACTTGTTACTTAAAAAAACATACAATAATTTGGCTTTGGGTTCATTGCTCCTAATATACGCTATAGTTTTTTTAATCATAATGAAATCGTTTTGTTTCCAGACGACCCCGACGGTTCAGCCAACATAACATCATCTAAAGCGTTAGCTGCGATCCAACATCTCAACACTAAGGTGGAACGAACCAAGGAGCTGATTAGACTGGAACAGACTATCCGAGATGGTAAGGGGTTGTGACTTAAACGAGCAATATTTGAATATTTATATGTATATATATTTGTAATCGGTTTCTCGAAAGCGGCTCTAACGATTTCGATAAAATTTACTATACTGGGGTGTTCTGGGTTCGACAAAGTGATCTAGTTTGGTCTCATGTCTGGGAAAATTCGTTTTCCCCGTTTTTTCGGGATTTCTTTAAAATAGCGCTTTTCAGTAACCCATACAGCGCCATCTGTTGGCGGGCATTGGTTAAAATTATAAAGAGTGAAGCCAGTTACTTATTTGTAATACATTACATTTTAGTTTACCCGTACCGAAAGACGAAGCGTAGGCAGGCCTCCACAAGGTGGACCGACGATCTGGTCAAGGTCGCGGGAAGCCGCTGGATGCGAGCAGCGCAGGACCGGTCGTCTTGTAGATCTTCACGGGAGGCCTATGTCCAACAGTGGACGTCTTTTGGCTGATATGATGATGCCATTGTAGTTTCAAATCGAAAAGGGTCCAGATTGCAGATCAGGAATCGAAAGACGCTGCTAGGAGAGGAAATATACCTCAGGAAATAAAAAAAGAAATTGGCCGCTCAATACAAAATAATTAAATCTATTGGGCAGTTTGTATTAAGCGACCTACTTTTTAAAAAATTTCTGAAGTAATTTCTTGGGAAAAATTATTCAAATTCGTTTACTATTCAATCATACCTTTCGAGTTTTCGGAAGGCTTTCCATTGTGCTTATCTTAGGTACTTTTTAAAAATTGCGCAAAAATAAATGTCCAAAATAATATTTACATTTACACAGACAACGTAAATGAGTACCTGAAGTTAGCCGCAAATGCCGACAAGCAGCAACTGCAGCGGATCAAAGCCGTGTTCGAGAAGAAAAACCAGAAGAGTGCATTATGCATCGCACAACTACAGAAGAAACTTGAAGGGTACAATAAGAGGATCAAGAATTGGGAGGTAAGGATCATGAGTACATATTAGGTGTAAAAAAAATTGTAACCACTATTTTAACGTGTTACTGAGACCATGAAACTGAACAACTTTCCCTAAAGAACATAGGGCGAAAAACAAAGAAAAAATTGTACCTCCTATGCAAAAAGCGCAATCAGCTGGTGCATTTTCTATAGGGAGTTTTTTTTTTCTTATTTCGACCTATGTTCCTTGGGGAAAGTTGTTCAGTTTCATGGTCTGAGTAACACGCTAAAATAGTGCTACATTTTTTTTTACACTTTGTTCAAGGTTTTTTAGACTCCTGGTCATATTCTAGTACATAATTGTAGAATATAAAACTGAAGGGTCGAGTATAATATAAGCAACTGAACAACTTTTACTACGAAACATAGGTCGAAATACGAAAAAAAATTACTTCCATACAAAACGCGCTGTCAGCTGATGTAAGGATAGTTCAAACAAAGACCTGCATTCATCGGTAAAAGTGGTTCAGTTACTTTACATGAACCCATCCCTGAGTTATGATTCCCAATTTAATGAACGGCTTTTCAACAAATATTGTTTGTTCGTTTAATACTCGGTTTGTGGAAAACGGCTCTGACGATTTCTATAAAATTTACCATACGGGGATTTTCGGGGGCGAAAAATCGATCTAGCTAGGTCTCATGTCTGGGAAAATTCGTTTTCCCCGTGGTTGTAACGTTTTTTTTAAATACCGCGTTTTACACAAAGACCTGCAGCGCCATCTGTTGGCGGGTAGCATAGCTTGCTCACGCGATTTTTTTTTAAGAGCGCGAAATAGACTATTTTGAGTTTGATGATTTTTTAATGTTGAGGCGGCTATTATAGAGCGAAGCTCGGTCGCTCAGGTACTATAGGATTAATACTGCTATGTGATAGTGATAATTTTGTGAGCCGGAGAGTGGCGTAGGCTATTCTTCTGGTATGTGTAATAAATTGGACGTTTGACTCAATGTTTAGTTTTATTTCCAGCAACATGGCAACAGTGGACAAGCGCACAGACAGCCGAAAGATGTGCTTCGAGATATGGGGCAAGGACTTAAGTAAGTGTTTTTTTATGTCACAAGTGGCTAAACGAGCAGGTAGGCCACCTGAGGGTAAGTGGTCACCACCGCTCATGACACCCACTGTGTTATTAGTGAAATAATTTGACACTAATAAAACAGCAAAGTGC
Source organism: Athrips mouffetella (assembly GCA_947532105.1). Taxonomy (NCBI): domain Eukaryota; kingdom Metazoa; phylum Arthropoda; class Insecta; order Lepidoptera; family Gelechiidae; genus Athrips; species Athrips mouffetella. The sequence continues at coordinate 12,801,072 of OX383981.1, read as the reverse complement.
GTTGTCCACCCTGAGAACTAAGATGGTATGTCTCATGTTCCGATAATTTCAGTGCTGCTTCACGACAGTAAAAGGTAAGGGGGTGGTAATTCCCCAGACAGACGTTGCACAAAAGACCTACCACCTTCAAACTTTTATGTTTTTATTAAAACAGCAGATAAAGTTTAGGGTTTTACGGAATGCATACAGGACAAAACCAATTGAAGCGGGGTTATCGGAGATGTCTCACAACATCACAACAGGAAAGGGAGCTTCCTCCAGAACCCCAGCAAAAATGCGTTGAGTCATCACGTTTATAAGGGTTGAGGCTGGCGACCGCTGTTTGGTAACCGCAGTATATAAGATGGTACGACACACAAAAAGATGCTGCTGCCCATCCTCTGGTTCATAAGCCCTTAGTCGCCTCTTACGACACTCACGGGTAGAGATGGGTTGGTACTATTCTTTGGCGGCACCACACGGACGAAGATCTGTTAGGCTTACTATGGCGCCGAATGCAAAGTTTTAAGATGATCCGTTTTCCATACAAAAATTCAAATGTCTTGCATTCTTACGCGGGACATAAAATTCTGTTGAAAAACGAACGAATACTGCTATTTTTAGTTAAATTTTTCGCTAATTAATACAATAATACAGTTAATGTACTGAAAGTACTATTTTTGTTAGCAATTTTTAGTTCAATATTACGATTGTGGGCGTGCGGTCAAAACTGTACGGTTGTGCTTTGTGTGCATGTGTGAGTGATCGTACTCATGTAAACACGGACTGACGAGAGTAATTGACTTTAGTGGACATATGGAGATATTTTCTTATCGAAATTGTTGTTAGGCGTTGAAGTTGCATGATGAAATTTACGCGAATCAACTTTTTGCACATATATAGTTGGTACTTATTACATTAAACAATAAAACCTTACATTTGCAGCAGTGGCTCCATCTAGTTGCGTTCGGGGCTAAGCTGGCCGTCACAGATCACCTTAAGCGGCTTCGTATCCCGTTCGGCATCGTTTAGATTGGGTTTGCCTTAGCTAACCCAAAATTAACTAGTAGTAATCTAACCCCGTTTACAATCTGCCAACGCCATTTTACAATTTGTCGATGTATACAATTTGCCCGCCGGCGAATTATTTGATAGATTGAGTTTTTAGGGTTCCGTAGTCGACAAGGAACCCTTATAGTTTTGTCATGTCCGTCTGTCTATCTGTCTGTCCGTGGCTTAGCTCAGAGACCTTTAGTAATAGAAAGCTGTAATTCAGTATGGACATAAATTTTATTCACGTCGACAGTGGTAAAATAAAATCTTGAAAAAATAAATATTGTACCTCCCTTACAAGTAAAAGGAAAACTATCACGGCTAAGTAGGCTTTACAGGTTAATGAGCTATAGTCGAAAAACTGGAAAAATAGCGATACGAGTAGCAATCACGCGCTAGGACCTTGCTGAGCATTAGGAGGTAAAAAGTGTATATTACTCGTATGAACGTTATGAAATAATAAATAAAAACCTGCTTTGCGATAAAAAGTCCTAAAAAAACTACGGAACCCTATACTGCGCGTGTCCCGACACGCACTTGGCCGGTTTTTTATTTATTTATGTATATCCTAGTGGAAATTATAATTTTCATACAGGCACGTAGGGGGCAACATTCGAGACGGCATCACAGGGCTCGGTGGTCAAGTAATGGCGGCTCCGAGAGAGTTCGCGCATCTCTTCTCTCGCTCCAACCGCTTCGGGTCAGCTGACAACATCAGCCAGCTAGCCGGTCTGTATCTGCATCTGTTTTTGTTAAATTACATAAGAAAGAGCTGGAATTACTAGTCTCATCGGTCAAGTAATGGCAGCTCCGAGAGAGTTCGCGCATCTTTTTTCTCGCTCTAACCGTTTCGGATCAGCTGACAACATCAGCCAACTAGCCGGTCTGTATTTCTATCTCTTATTGCAGCAATATAGACATCTTTCCTTTAGCTCTAACCGTTTCGGATCATCTGACAACATAAGTCTCAGCTAGCGGGTCTGTATCCCTCACTAAGGGTTGTATTGATAAATCCAGCTTAAGTGTGAGGCTGCTCTCAAGATGTACTTTTCACATACAAATTTTAGAGGCCTTTATCAATACGACCCTAAGTGTTCTCTTCAGAGCAATAAAGGCTTTTCTTCTCTCGCTTAAACCGCTTCAGGTCAGCTGACATCATCAGCCAACTAGCTGGTCTTTATCTCTATCACTTACAACAGAAAGGGATAGCAATATTGGTGGATAGTGTATATCTTTTCTCTCGCTCTTTCCTCATCGGGTCAGCTGACAACATCAGCCAGCTAGCCGGTATGTATTCGCATTTCTTAAAGAAAGGGACAATATTTCAAGTTTTAAGACGATGGCGCATCTTTTCTCTTGCTCTTATGGCTTTAATGAACAGATTCATGAACCAAATCACCTCTTTTTTATTTGTGGTGTATTTTAATTTTATATTTATTCCAAAGTTCACGAAACAACGCAACTAGTAAATAAACAAATTCCGGTAGAGAAAATATTTCTCTTTAATTACATGAGGTTCACGTTTGTAACCTCAATACACACACAGGAAAACGCTGTTAGGGTCTTACTACAATAAAGTTAGACATCTGTTGAACACTTGATTAAAAAAATGCGCACAAAATAACTGGCTATGTCAGTTGATGCGCGGAAGTTAAGTCATAAGAAAATAAGTCATTTTTGACTTCTGCGCATCAATGACATAGCCAGAGTTATTTTGTACGATTTTTTTAATCAAGTGTTCAACAGATGTCTAACTTTTTTGTAGTAAGACGGTTCAGTCCAAATAATGTAGCTTGGCTAGAATTACAGCAGTGTGAGAGCAGGACGGAGCGATGCAGTTAACATTGGAGCGACAGAGACAATTATCGACAGACCTGCTCTCACGCATAGTTCTTCCTGATGTCATTCTAATCTATATCGTTTTATATACAGCTAATAAGAAATATTCTCATGATTGTCACTTTATATGAATTTGCAACAGAAATTCAAATTTAAGGAACTTTGAAACTTGGCTCGTAAATAGGGATAGGGTCATTAAGTAACTATTATCTCATATCTTATTATCTAATCGTAAAACCTCAATAATGCTTCAGGAATTGTCGGTTACCGTCTTCATAATGTCAATCTGTGCCTAGAAATACTCTTATGGTGTATATTCGGTTATAGTTAAAGTAAGATGGTGCAACCGACCCTTAGTAGCATCTTTTTATCAGTGGGAGTGTATAAACCGACACTCGAGTTTTATACCCCACATTATGTACCGTTGCATAAACTACTATAAAAACAACAAATTTCGAACAAAATAGGTACCGCAGTTAATTATTTTTTAATTTTCGTCAAATATCGATTTATAGGCCAAGTTTCAAGATTGACGAAAGAGATCTACAAGGCGAGAGTGAATGGGAACGTTGGAAGGGGAAGGCCTCGGCGAACGTACCAGGACCAAATTCAGGACGTTCTGAATAAAGGCCAGGTTAAAAGTACTGTACAGATCTGAAGTCCCTTCATATAGGATCCTCAAATCAGATACGTGAAAGTTTTGGCCAAGGTTGATCGTCTAGAATAATACCCTTTAAGAATATTATATTTTTACTGAATCCTACGTCATTCCGTTTTATATCCTTATAATAATTTGTAATTTACAGATTCTGCTCGGTGGAGAGTGGCAATAGAAGAATGAAAAAGAAACACACTTGTTATTTTAATACTTATATTAGAATATAAACCTATTCTTTACATGTCTAATTTGTGTTATTTATTTTATATTGGATCACTATTTATTTATATTTAGTCTCATATTGACGGGAGTAGTTCATCTGAATTCATGTAGATTCATCAATTTAGAAGAGGTTTCATCTCTTTTACAATGCAATATTATTATAGCCGTTAAGTTTCTGAAAAGAAACCTATGTTAATATAAACGAAGTAATAAAAAATAATGTGGGGACAATCCCCAGGTTTGGGGCACCGCCATCGCCCCAAGCAGCTCGTCCTAGGCCTCCTCTACCCTAAGTCCTAGGTCCGAGGCATATCATCACCCAGCTCACGATGACATGACGCTAAGCTACCCTAACAATCCAACTGGATCGTCAGGATTCTGATCATCCTCGCGAAGCTGGATATCCCACCGAAAACTTAAACTACAGTAAAGACTAGGGTTAATGTATGTGGAGTGCGGAACCAACTAACCACAGTACAACCCAGACGGTGATGATGTCTCCCCCCGGTATGTTCATGCCCCGCGTCAAACCCGACTTCCACGTGGCCCACCTTTAAGGGACGATCACTGACTCATCCAGGGTTCACAGGGTATTGACTATTTCTTTTAGTCACCCATACCAGAGCTGGTCACCGAGCCCGCCAGGCACACGAAGCATACGGTCTTCCTTTAGGAAAACAGGGCACTCTCCATCATGAGCTATAAGAGCTCTTCCTGTAATCCCTCCGGGCAGACAATGATCGACATCATCGAATCCCTTAGTTTGTTTTGAAATAAGTTAAACTGAAAATAATTAGCCAGCTCCACACGTCCAAGTGTGAAGTCTGTACTAGATACGGGTATAGTATTATTGCTTGCATGGCCAGCCTAGATCAATAACGGTTTTATAACGAGAGACATAAAGAGTTTGAAAGGCAATCTCCCTCCCCCCAGTCACTGAGTGACTTTATTGCACCAACAAGGTCTCCGTATATCCTTCATAGCTCTCACTTGTGATGCGTAGCTAAATCTCTTTTCCGTTACCAACCCACGCAGGACAAGGATTATGTAGAGTAACCCCAGTCTAAACACTCATTTAAATAAAATGATTTGCATCTAAACTATAATGGGATTACCCAGCATATTTCGAAGAAGAACATATAAGAAGTAAGTATAACAAAAGATTACTGAAGGTAATCCTTAATTAAAAGTGAAGTATGATGACCAGAACCGAGAAGATACGGGATAGTAGTATCTAAGCTAGGTTGGGCCAAACATTTGTGATTTAAGATCTTAAAGGAAAATCAAAAGCATCGAGTATTCAAAACCAAGAACACTGGGAGAATTTAGCGTAAACAACACTAGCTAAAACTCGATGTTCTTTAAAAGAGGACTCAAAAGAAGTATAAAAATGGGGTTATTGTATATACTTAAATATTCGGAACTTATCTACAATGAAAAGAAACTAAACATTATAATTTCTGTTCCATTATTGTTTTCAAGAATCTATTTAGTATTGTTAAAGGTGGTTTCACACTGAGTCAAAGTATAATTTTAAGTATGATAATTTATGACAAGTTTTATTAAGGAAGATTAAAACTTAGAATCTTATAAGGTTTAGATTCCTGTATGATTCAATGAAGATTAAATAGACTAGTTAACTACTTTAGGATGACACACATAAAGTTCAGAGGTCCCCCAAGGTCAGAGTGTCGTACAGCCGTCGCAGCCTTGCGGGCGAACGTCGTCAACACACTTTACAAGAAGCAACCCACGAACGAACGTAATGTCTCCATCAAGAATATTCTTCCTATTGATTCAGGACAATTCTAATTTATTCCTTATAAACAATTTAATGTCATTAGACTAAACTAGAATGTCCCTTCACATAAGAAGAAAGTTTTATGTTGTCTAACTACTCTACATTTGGTAATCTAACGCTAAGATCAGGAGGTCCTCCCGCGGTATATGCCACTCAAACGACGCATCCAATAATGGGCGAGCGTTGTCAGCACATAACACAAGAAACACTATTTCCAAAATCCAACGTTAAAACACCTTGCTAATATCCTTCCATTTGTATTGGAGTAACTCCAATTCATCCCACACATACAGAAGAGGGAATTCAGGATGAATCAGCGAAACCTCACACAAATAGAAAGAGAAGAACTTTAGTATCAGACCCTTTTAGGCTTGAGGGCTCCGGCCCAAGAATGATTAAAATAAATAAATCCGAAGGTTGATATTATCAGATAGACTTAGACAGATACTCCAGTGACACGCGACTTACATTAGCCACAACCAATATAGTGGACATCGGGGACACAAGTCACGAGGGCATCCATCCAAGCTTGGTTGAACTAAATAAACCTGAGAGCAGGCATTTCTTAATCTCAAAATCTGGGACTCCTATAGTATGAAAGTAAAAGGAAAGATAAGCACCTCCTATGAGCTTGAGTACTGAGATGTAGTAATGCTCTCAGCATGTTCCAATTTTGGGAAATTGAGGCAAAAGATTCAAAATCACTATCAAAGCAATTTATTATTACTTGAAATATTATTATTTAAAATATTCACTCTACTTAAACTTACCCTTTATTTCACAATAAAATATCACAATCTATATCCAAGTTTTAGTTTTCAGATATATTATTTTAAGATTTTGAATTGACGTTCTAATTCTTTTGATCTGACGGAATATTTTTCTTAAATTTTATCATATGAAGACATTAGTATATTAAAAACTGGAATTTTGATTTAGGGCCAAAGATTTTATATTATTTTCTAAAAATGGTAATTATTTAATGTATTAATATTTTCTTCCATTTTGATTTTGGGTTTTGATTTATTTTTGTTAAAGAGATAAAAAATTTATAAAGATTTCAAAATAGCGTCTAGCTTTGAGTAAAACTAAATCAAAAATGATTTATTTGTTGACTATTTGACAATAATGTCAAATAGACAATTCTACCTAAAAAAAGTATAAAAATATACATCGTTTAAAGTCTCCTTGACTTGATGATAATAATATACATCGTCCAAAGTCACTTTTGAAATGTTGACAAAATATACAACATCTAAAGCCACCCCTAATCGATGACAATATATATACATCAGAGTCCAGTTTCCATGATTTCACCAAGGACTATTTTAATCAATTTCTCTGTAAAGGAAAGAATTAAACACAATGAAATTTACATTACCTTTACAATCCAAGCAATACCTTTTTTTAGCCTTCACGTTTTATCATTTGTGGTTTGCTTTTCCATGTCTATAATGTTCCTTGTAATTCCTGTACCTGTATAGAAATAGAACATTATCCTGCCTAGCTATACGCGAACAAAGACACTTGTAGAACTAGTTTATACTTAATTATGGGAAAAGAAAATCTTTATTACTATCTACAAATAACGACTCAGATTAGAAACACAGTATGTTATAATTTCCGCAGAGTTATTAATGTTTACAAACGAAAATCATTAAGTGGGAATATCAATTTACTTAAAGTATCACACAGTACAAGCCTCTTATGACCTCGCAGGTAGATCTGTAGAGCTGCAAATATTCTCCAATCAACTCTTCCTCTTTTGACATTGAAATCTGATTTTCTCAACGTTATTTAGCTCACTTAACCTGGAAGAAACTATAAATTTCATTAAGTCACATTTCACCTTAACTCAAATACACACAACAACTTTGAACCGAAAATAAATAAAAGATGGAAAACCACAAAATTGAATACTTACATAACATTAGTTTCACTCCACTTATTCTTTACACTTTGGAATCAAACCCTGAATGTTAGCATCTTGAAATTATGCGCAAATAAACCTTCCTATACTATATCCTACACGAAGCAATCCCTATCTTTATCTCAATTGAAGGAATCCACAATCCAGGATCAAAGCCTCCTTCAAAAGATTCGTTTCTTCAGCTGTATGAATTCTATTTTTTCGCGAGCTACAAAACAAAAAAAAATATAACTCACAGAAAACCAGCATACTATCGACCCCTTTTTCACAGACGTCTCAAAGTAACATCAAGGATATTTGGAACGTTTACCGATTCCTTTCTTCCATTTTTCTCCGTTTTTTCCAAATTTTCCTTGCTTGACGGCCCAAAATCTCTCTCACCTGAAACTTTTTAAACATGTTAAAATTCTATTTCAGCTTCATTGCCCTCACTATTCAACAAAACCTGATTCATAGTTTTCTTCTGTTGCTTTCGTTTATCAAAATTTTAGCAACTATTCCTTTTATTCGGTTAAAAAGCTTTTTTCTTTCATTTCCTTTTCTTGACTCTCTCCCGACCCTGTCTCGACTGTCACTCCTTGTCATATTTTTCTACTCCCCGTTTCCCGTTACACTTCTTGACACTTCCTCTAAATAGTATTTTATGCATTCAAAAATTTTTTAGGGTTCCGCAAGTGCACAGTACCCTAAACCGACGAGCATGTATGAAAGGATTGATGAAAGTACAGGAAGCAAGGGAAGTGTGTCAAGATCGTAGCAGGTGGAGAACTGTGGTCTCTGCCTACCCCGACGGGAACAAGGCGTGATATTATGTATGTATGTATGTTTCAAGGTTCCTTACATTTGAGTTTCTGTAGGGAATTTTGAAGTTATTATTTTGTTTACAAAACGTGCAATCTTTCGTAAACTCTGTCTATAAGCACTGTTTGTCCCTGCTTTCGTGGTATGTTATTCGCGGGGCTTAATTATTTTGTATACAAAATAAGTCTGGCTGTGACACTTGATGCGCAGAAGTCAAAAAATGAGTCGCGGGGGTGAGTGCGGCAGGTGGGGGGAGGCGAGCGAATCGTTTATTGACACTTCGCTTGTCACCCACGCGCAGAAAATCTTCAGAGCCAAACTTATCCTGCATACGCTATACAATTTTATATCTATTTTTGTAAGGTCAAGGGTTACCGAATTATTATGTATTCTTATATGATTATTATGACGGTGCATATGCTTAAGTGTGTCGATATTTGTAATATGTATGTGTGTTTGTCTCGCAGAAAACACGGGCCCTTGTAAGTACATATATTGTGCTCTATCAGTTTTGTATTGGTCCATACACGTTGTGTTTACAATTTCCACTGCACTCTGAAACTATCATATCAATGAACTTATGGATTGGGAGCCGAGAAGGTTTTGAACATGTGATAAATCAAATCAAAATCAAAATCGTTTATTCATTGTTGGATATTAAAATCTCTTAATGACGTCAGCTAATCTACATCGCTTCACAAACAATGTGGCGCCATTGTGGAAAAAAAAAGAAGCGACAATAAAAACCCACGCGCTCTTTTAAATATGTTTGAATGTACAAGGTTGATATACAACATACCTACATAGGTCAGTTTTAATTTTGAATTAGCCTGTTAGAACCGTAGTCTAATCCCATGGATTTTAAAAAAACAGGGCGAAAGCGAAATGTCTGAGTAGCTAATAGTAGATTAGTAGCTAAGGGCTGTAAGGCATCAATTGCAGCCCGAGATCAGCGAGGGCGGCCTATAGTTCGAGGGTCCAATTTATGCTTACACCCGAGCTAACTACTCTGCTTTACATCTCGATTGTGAGGTAAGTAGGTCCTTATTACCACCAAATTGTAGGTGACAAATTAGCGCTCTAGGGTAATAATGTAGCTAGAAAAGCCCTAGGGCGGTAAGTAAAAAATAAATACTTCACTCTTTCAAAACTAATTACTTACCGCCCTAGGGCTTTTCTAGCTACATTATTACCCTAGAGCGCTAATTGGTCACCTACAAGCCCCATTTGGGGGTAATAAGGACCTACTTACCGAATATGAGAGATGTATAGGATTATTAAGATGCGTCTCGACTTCGTTTGACTCGCGTAGAAGCCCGCACAATGTTCGACCGCGGCATTTGCTCGCGTGTCCTTTTTGGAGTCACTTTATCCACGGTCATTCAACGCACTGACGATCGCTGTCAAAAAATGTTCGCACGGAGGCTCGCGAGCACGGCTCGAGCGAATTTCCTCGCGCGTTATTCATGCGCGAGCTGTTATGCATATTTTTTATTATTATTTTATTATTATTATTTATTTATTTTTTATTATATCATTGCTCGATGGTTTGCGCGAGAATTCGAGACGCACCTTTAGAGAATCACGAAAATCATGCGAGAAGTTTCAGACCAGAGCCCGGTGTTCAGAAGGCCTTTTTCCAAACAGACTGATCTGTTTATGCTAAAGCCTCCGGCTTTCTTGTCCAATCAATATTTTCAAAATCAGAATAAGCTTCTTTATTACGGGGATACTCTAGTAGATACTTTTGTTTGCCCTGAATGTCATCATGATATCACGTGAAATCGTCCAGGATATATAAAATTGTCCCACTGGTACACACGGCCGCACATCGATAGAAACACTTTTGGTCCTTATGGCGTGGTAATAGAGTTGAAAAAGTTTCTACCGATAAGCGGTTGACCTTACCATAGTATAAATGAATTTCCAGCACCATTAAAAAAAATACTATTTTAGATTTTTCAGGCTTGTCTGTTTGGATTCCATGGTGAAATTCAAATCGAACAAAAGTGATTGCCAGTGTAAGATAGATTATACTGTTTATAAAAAAAACATTGACCGGAGAAAAAAGCCGGGCGCTTTAGCAAAAACAGACCAGCCTGAAAATCTGAAAAGAGCCTCCTGAACACCGTGCTCCGGTCTGGAACTTTTCATATGTTTTTCTTGTTCCTTTAACAATCCCCCGTGTACTCAAAAATTTCGTTTTCGCCCTAATTATCACGTATTTAAAACCTCCTCGGCTCCCTGTCCAAAACCACTTTAGGCCGTCTCCACCTCTCGGCTAGCCGCTATCTCAGTTAAGTTCAGGTTAAGCGCTAAACAACATTTGTGATAGGCACTGCTCAAGAAAACTGCCTGTATTTGGTGGTACCGTCAAGACCAATTCAAGCTTGACACATTGGACTTCGTACCGTTCTTATTTCAAACGCTCTATGTGCTATAATCGCAATGCAAGTTTCAAGCTTGACCCGCTCTTGATTGTATACATGACCTAACCATAATACTTCATTTGTCTGTGCTCTTCGCTTATTATCTTGTGTGTATGCATTTTCCATCGTCAATTTCCAATTTTCTACTTCTATGTTCATGCCAATGTAGGTTGTTTGATTTTATTGTTATTTTTGTAAATAATTATAACATATTAATTCATTCTATGACGACTTCTACAATACAATTAAACTATTATTTTTTTATCGAATTTGACGCATTTAGCACCAACTATTTCGCCGATTTATTGAAATGCGCAAGAATATATTTGGCTCCAGAACTGATAGGGTGCTTGCTGGCTGCCATTTGGTCATATGATTTGCTCATGATTCATATTAATAGGGATAATAGATTAGCTCAATACGAATCGATTTGGTCCTTACAAGTTTTTCTGTGCGTCGCTGCGTTTTTGAGTTAAAGATTAAAAAAAATATATATTAAATAATGTTTTTTTTGGTCTGCCTTTGTAGCTGCTGTTTAAAATACTTCTGAAGATGTAGAAAATCGAAGAGGCAGATATGCAGGGCTCTGCATTATCACGGGACGAAGTATTGGTTTTTTGCATTTTGAAGCGCTGTAACTTTACAACGCAGAGCTATTATTCTGGCAGACCATTTTTCTGTGGTCCTATACATTGTGTTTATTCGAACAGTCATAGTCTGCCAGGTATATGTTTCATTTTAAAATAGCTAAAACTAAATTTCTCAAAAACGCAGGGATGTGGATGTCTACCAATATTTTTTGTACCTTTTAGAGGATGCTTTTTAAATTCAGTCAAAAAGGCAGACATGAGCAAATCATATAGAAATTTAATATCCGTCAGCACCCTTACTATGATCTATATATATCTATGATCTGTATATCTGCCTCTTAGATTCACTTTGCATGGAAGGACAAAAATAAAAGTGGATGCATTTAGCATGCAGAATACGATGTACTAAAATTATGTAAAAACAAATTTAAAGAAATTTAAAAGCAGTGTTTGGTTAGCATTCTGAAGTAATTTCACTATCGTTATGTCATGTGGGAGTCGGACTCGCGCGTCGAGGGTTCTTATATACCTGTAGTATTTTTAGAAGCAATTAAATCGACTTTTAGGACTTTTAGGGCCAACGGAAGCTGTCCATACAAAACCGCGGGAAATTTAAAAATAACAAGTTTTAAACCCTGAAAATACTGCAAAATGACAATTTGATACTTTTAGTTGGTTTTCAAAACTACAAGTTACTACCTGAAAACCAATTAAAATTATCAAATTGTTATTTCGCAGTATTTTCAGGGTAATAAAGCCCTTTCATATGATACCCCACTTAACCTATTAACCACAACTTTACATTAATAATCAATCATATTTATTTTTTTATTCTTTATGTGGAATAAAGTAGGGCAAGCATATTCTTAAACCACACTCACCGGCAGAAATAACCGGCCGGTCTATTTTCTGTCGTACATTTTCATACAAGTAAGGGATCAAATGAAGCGTCAATATACTAAACGAAATAAATATCCGTGAATAAACAGTGAGATCATTAAATAAGATGTCTGACTACCGATTCTTGAAGATTAGACCTGTGCACGGTATCCAGGAAATTCCGTGCATCGTTCAGAAAAAAATATACTACGTCATTTTGTCAGAAATCTCTTACATTAAGCGAATTAAAATGTTTTAAGAGTCGCACGGGTTTTCTGGAACATTTTAGATATACCTAATCTTTGACAATATTGTTAATAAGGTTCTTATCTAAAGACCTCATCAATCAGATTTGTGTTTTTATTCAATTTAGGTAAGATATTGACGCTTCGTTTTCCCCCATATTTGTATGAAAATATATGAAAGAAAACAGACCGGCCGGTTATTTCTGCCGGTGAGTATATTCCAAATTTCAAGTCGATAGTTTGAGTAGTTGCTGAGATAAACAGGTGTGACAGACAGACAGACAGACGAAGTCGCACCATAAGGGTTCCTTTTTTACCATTTTGTTTTGGAACCCTAAAAAGAACCTTAAGAAAATCCAGCAATTGTTCCAACATAATTACGTAAAGTAACTGTGCAAAGATACCAAGGTCAGTCGTATAGCTAATTATCAATACAAGCCTAAAGTAGTAAGTTAGTATTCAAGTTCAGTGTTATAGTAGGAATAATGCAACATAAGAACATTATTCACTTTGGGCACACTGACGATATATTATTAAATAAATTCTGCAAGGTTGGACTTCTTGTTAGCTCCAAGACTACAATCTTAGTGTACGAGGCAAGAATATGACATAAACTGCATAGCATTTGAAAAATGATTTCTTTTGTTTCATTTTTAGGGTTCCGATACCAAAATGGTAAAAAAAAGGAACCCTTATGGTGCCGCTCTGTCTGTCTGTCCGTCTGTCTGTCACACCTCTATATCTCAGCAACCACTTATGCTATCAACCTGAAATTTGGAATAGTTTTAGAATATAGTTGCCCAACTTAATTGCACAAGAAAAAATTTTGAAAAAAGTATGATTATTAATATAAAGGGGGCCAAAATAGGGGGGGCCAAATTTCAAATTGTCGCTACTAGGTCGAGTGGGGTATCATATGAAAGGGCTTTACTTGTACATTTTAAAATATATTTTTGTATTTTTTTAAATTTCTTAGTTTTAAAGTTATGATGAAAAATGTCAAGAAAAATACCATTCCCATACCCCCCTTATCTCCGAAGTTTGAGTAAGGAAAAATCTGAATTAATTACAGTTGACAGAAGTTTATATAAACTTTACAGCAAAAATAAAACGATCTTTCTAAGTTGCACAGTTTTTCAGAAATCTGCAAAAAACCTTTACAAACAAATTTAGTTTTGCGGTCCTGAAAATGGACTTTATTGCTTCCAAAAATACTATAGGTATATCGGAACCCTCGGCGCGCGAGTCCGACTCGCACTTGACCGGTTTTTTTAACTGTGCATGGGCTTGGTCTTGACTTCTAACCTTGAAGACACAGATGAGGTCGACGATGGTTCGAGCTCACTCTTATTTCTTTTGTTTTATTGTATATTTGTTTTATTTTCAATGCATTTTTGTTTTCTTCTTAGTTTACATACGAAACTAGTTTTCTCGATTATAAATTACTAGCTATTGCCCGCGACTTCGTACGCATGGGGTTCAGATAAAAGTGATTTGTGAACTTTCCCGTGGTTCATACTATCTTCATACCAAATTTCATCAAAATCGGTTCAACAGATTAGTCGTAAAAGCGTAACAGACAGAGTTACTTTCGTATTTATAATTAATTAATTAATTAAATTCATTTATTATGGCAACAAGGGCCCATTTAGCTCATTAGTTTTTTCGTCAGAGGGCGCTTCAGATGTCAATACTGAGCTCCGTATATAATTAGTGTTTAAATTAGTTCCCACGTATAAACCAGTCACTTATTCTTGTGTATGTGCAGTTCATATGTGGTTTTGTGACAAATAACTGTTTTCGTGGTTGATGCTACAAAGACTGAACCAAAATAAGTGAATCCTGGCATTGTTTGGACCTTGACGGCGAGTGCTAAAATCTAAACCAAAAGTGCAATTTTCCCGAGTGCCAGTGTTTTTAATCGATTCATGAACATTTACACGTTCTGTGATTCTGTCCCTGGGCCAGTGTGTAACAGATCAAAATGTTATTATGCAGTTATAACCTCTAAATCAGAATACTCGAACTCGTAACGGCCTTTTTAACCACATCTATCAAAACCTTTTTGAACTACAACGACTGTACTTAGAGGCGCCATCTCCTGTTTACGTAGCGAACTTCGCTCTCCATTACTATTCGAAAGATCCGAACCTGCCTGGTGGTGCCATCTATCTTTTTGTGATCGAACTTCTTCTTCAATAACCAGTGATCCACAACCATCTCTACTCGACAATCACCAACGAGATCTGCCTCCTATCACTGCACTCACACCTCACTAGGTGGCGCTACACGTCTGCAATCAAGTGCAATATGAACTGCGGAGCCTGTAACAATAGTTTGCACGGAGAAGAGAAGGGAAATGTTGTGGGTTGCACCTCATGCGCCCTTAGGTACCATATACCATGCTTAGCCTTCACTAGAGACGAGGCAAAAAAACTACGCTCCGCGTCAGGCTCTTTCATTTGCCCTTCGTGCAAAGCAGTTAGTAGAAAGTCAACCTCAGTTACTCCAACTATCACCTGTTCTCCAAGCCAGATGAAAAACCCCTGCACCCCTGGCAGCCCGACAGCGGTCCCACCTAGCAGCTTCCCAGAACCCGACACTGAAACTTCAGGTAAAGAAGCCTTCACCTCATTCACCAAGTCCCTTAATCATATGAGGATGGTCTTCGACACAATGCGACTGGAGATGAATTCTTTCACAGAGTCTCTCAACTCAACCGCACGTGATATGGATGAATTTAGAGAAGAGATTGCTGATATGAAGAAGCAGATGAAGGAATTAGATTATTACAAGACGGAAGTTATTAACCTGCGTGCTGAAGTGATTGAGCTAAGGCAAGAATTAGCCTATAACCAGCAACGGCTTTTTTTGAAAGATGTCGAGATAACGGGAATAACCGAGCAAAAGGGAGAAAATATCGGTCAAATCGTCTCTACCATCGCTACAACTTTGGGCGTGCCGTTAGACCCCCGCGACGTTGACGACATACGTCGAGTAGGCTCGTTGGGAGGGGCAAAGAAGAACGATCTCCCTCGCCCCGTTGTGATTTCTTTCACGCGCCGAATGCCTCGAGACCAATTTCTCAAAGCAGCGAGGGTCCGGCGAGGCCTCTCTACAAAAGATGTTAGCGTTGCAGGTAACGCTCGTCAAATTTATATAAATGAACATCTCACCAAAGCTAATAGAATACTATTCAGCAAAGCACGGGCAGTGGGTGCTTTACTCGGTTTCAAGTACGTCTGGACGTCGAACGGGAATATCTTGATGCGTAAATCCGACATGAGTTCAATTTTACGCGTCACTTCGGAATCCACATTAGACAAGTTAACAACAAGCCGCTCTGCAAACCCACTCGGCTCAAATACTAGTAATCCTGGTCGGGCCCCCAAGGAATCCGGCGTGAGCCACCCACGCCCACATCACCAAACAGGCTCGCCTGACGTATCCCAAGTAGAGTTTAGCTCCTGATAAACGTGTTAAAATTAGATTACTGTGTGTCCTGAAAATCATGAACTATTTAGCCTGTTTATCTGTTATCAATAGTTTTATAGCTGCACGATCTAATCATAGTCACTACAACTATGTAACAAGTCGAAACTTTTCTGGAATTATAGACTTATATAGCGATTACTTTATGTGTCTATCTCAAAATACTTTTTCTATGTTGATTAATTGGGTAAATACTATAATTCAAAAGTGGAACTTCTGGCATCTCCTGCAGATAATTATTCTGGTAACTACACACTACACAGACATGTCTCACACTAATACTCACAACAATACTTACTCACAACGACCTACGGAACAGTCAATCCACAGATACCTAACCATTTCACACAAACCATACCACACCCGCAACGAGCTCCCCCACCATCTCTGCCAACATACCATAGGTTTTCATCTATCATGTGTACCGCCTTCGTACGAATATAAGACCAAATTAAGATACTTAACCCTACGTTTTAATAATTATAAACTGAAATCATGAATATCACACACGTATACAATGATTTAGACAAAGCTACACATATTACATGTCCCTTGCTTAACCCAGAGCAATGCAAAGATTACTTTGAACTTGGCTCTAAATTCAAATTTCTAACCTTGAACATTCGAAGTATTACAAAAAACTTTAATAATTTTTTAGTGTTACTTCGACGCTTTGATTTTCAGTTCGATATAATTTTACTCACAGAATGCTGGCTCGACGATACAACCCTTATTCCACAAATCCCAGGATATTCTTCTTTTAATACCACTCGCAACATAAACAGAAGCGGTGGTATAGTCGCTTTTGTAAAACAGAAATGGAACGTAACTATGCGCGAACCCCAATTCTCGGAGGCTTGTTGCATAATATTGGAAATCCATAAAGTAGTGACGGTAGTCGGCCTTTATCGCTCCCCTTCCTTTAAAGATCTCACCGTATTTCTAAACGCGCTCGATGACGTCATGTCTTCGCTAAGCTCGAAATCTGAGGTTATTTTAGCGGGAGATATGAACATAGACATCCTAGACTCGGAAAACGGCATGAATAATCAAAATTCGCAATATCTTTGTCTCACAGCCCAGCACGGGCTCATTCCTGCTATAGTGAAACCTACCAGACTTGAGGCATGCCTTGACCACATCTTCGTTAGAACTAAACAGTCACCTTTAAGTGCTATCTGTGATACCGACATAACGGATCACAAACCAGTGCTTATAGCATTCGCGACTGCTAACTCTAAACGGGTCCATAACCGTACTAGGACGGTTGTTGACGTACAAGGGATTTCTGACGAACTCAAATTAGTTAACTGGGACGCGGTTTATGTTTGCTCCGAAGTGAACGATGCTTTAGAGGCTTTCTTCAACATCCTACTTCCACCAGTCAAGTCAAACACTCGCACAGTCAGAATAAGTAGGTCAAAGTTCCACTATGCACCCTGGATGACACCTGGCTTGCTACGGTGTGCCAGACACCGTGACCGTCTCCACGGACTGACTAAATTACACCCCAAAGACGAAATTCTTAAACTATCGTACAAGAGGTACAGAAACTTTTACTATAATCTAATAGAAAAACTCAAATCACAACATGATCAAATGGAAATAGACTCAAATTTAAAGAACCCGAAAAAACTATGGTCTTCGTTATTTAGAATATGTAGTTTTAACAAAAATAAATCCAGCTCTTCAAACGACATTCTTGCCGTCAAAAGTGATCCAGCGGAGTCCTTACATCTCTTCAACAAGTATTTTGCCTCTGTTGGTCCTAACCTCGCTGAAAAGATCCTGCAAGAATCTGGACAGAAAGAAGAAGATCTTGCCTCCCAAATTCGCTCCACGAATACTCCCGTTGGTTCACTATTTTTAATGCCGACTGATCCGCAAGAAATAGATAAACTTATTAGTCAACTTAAGAATGATAGTGCCCCAGGCAATGATGGCATAAACAATAAGTTGATCAAAACAATTAAGAATGAAATTATTTCACCGTTGTGTCACATTTTTAATTTGAGTCTCAGCACTGGTCGCTTTCCAGAAGTTTGGAAGACTGCCACAATCACTCCAATACATAAAGATGGGCCAAAAAATGCCCCATGCAACTACAGGCCGATTTCGCTTCTTAGCAGTTTATCGAAACTGTTAGAAAAAATTGTAAACAGGCGCCTTACGGACTTTCTTGAACAGAATAGTCTACTTTCTGAGAAGCAGTTTGGGTTCCGAAGGGGTAGGTCCACAGAAGATGCTATGCAGACGCTAGTAAAACGGGTTGCGTCACTTTTGGATGGTGGTTATAAATGCTTAGGTGTATTCCTTGACCTCGCCAAGGCGTTCGATACGGTCTCGATACCTATCCTTTTGCAAAAACTACAAATACTCGGCGTCCGTGGAATAGCCTTGGCGTGGTTCCAGAGTTACCTCATTGGCAGAAAGCAACTAGTTAAGGTCGATAACATTGAAAGCAATATCTTACCGGTAAAATTTGGCGTACCCCAGGGCAGTATTCTGGGTCCTACCCTGTTCTTAGCCTACATGAACGACATTCACGATTTACCTATCGCTGATGCGGAGATTGTCTGCTATGCAGATGACACTGCTATATTATTCCATGCAAAAGATTGGTCAGAAACATGGCATAAAACTGAGATCGGAATGTTAACTCTCTCGAAATGGCTTAGTGACAACCTACTAACGCTTAACATGAAGAAAACTCAGTTCATATGCTTCCACAAATCAGCGGCGACAAGACCACGTGTTCAAACCGGCATACGTATACACAAATGTAGTACTTTC
Source organism: Athrips mouffetella (assembly GCA_947532105.1). Lineage (NCBI taxonomy): Eukaryota > Metazoa > Arthropoda > Insecta > Lepidoptera > Gelechiidae > Athrips > Athrips mouffetella. Next base: position 12,782,361 of record OX383981.1, on the reverse strand, counting down.
GCAGCTAACTCTGGACAGGACACTTGCCACTGTAACTCTATCAATAGAGTAAAAGATATAAGATACTTGGGTATTGTACTGGATGAAAAATTGAATTTTCAAGCCCATATCTCCTCCCTCGCATCCAGAGTTCGCAAAATCGTAGGCATAATGAGAGAACTTCGCAATTCCGCACCTAACTGCATCTTAAAAAACGTCTACACTGCCACCTGTGAATCAATCGTGAGCTACTGCATAGGAGTTTGGGGCTGCGCTGCCAAGACATTTCTAATAGTACTTGAAAGAGCACAGCGTGCAGTCCTCAAAACGATGCTCAAAAAACGATTTAGATTCCCTACTGACATCTTATATGGAGAGGCGAAGGTGCTGAGAGTCAGGCAAATCTATATCAAAAAGGCTTGTCTTACCACTCATAAAAATATTCTTATTTCTCCCAATCATGACATGTTGCTACAAAAAAGGACATTTAGTATCCCAGTAATGCCCATAAAAACTCATTTTGCAAGCAAATTTTCGTTCTTTGCATTCCCCTCCATTTATAATAAAGTCGCTAAAGTATGTGATATAAAAGGTTCCTCAATGAAAAAGACAAAAGATGCGGTTCACATATGGTTACTTGGCATGAATTACATCCAAACCGAATCTATCATCCCTTAATAGACCTGTCACACCATCCACATTTACACATACATACACAACACATACGCTCCCACACACACACAGACACACATGCACACATCACTTAAATTATTTAATTTAGCTAAATTGTGACTTTGTCAACTTCCTTACAACTGAGCTATGTAACTATGTTAAACGTCCCTCTAGTCCTATGTAAATTATTTGTATAAAGTAACTATTAATCGGTTGCCCAAGAGACAGGCTGCGTCCTAGTTTGGGAACCTCTAGTGCACTCTTTTGTAAATTATTTCTGTGTGGAATTAATAAATTTATTCTTATTCTTATTTGTTAGTAAGAAGAAAACTTATATCTATGTTAGTATCTAGCAATATTACTAGCTTTTACCCGCGGCTTCGCTCGTGTTATGTATAGGGTGTTAATTTGATTGCGTGCCATAGCTCAGGGGCGGGTTTAGCATCCGTAACTGAACTACTTTTCTTAAGGAACAAGTCGAAAAACGATAAATAATTTTGGACTTCCCATACTAAGTGAAAAACACAATTGTATGGGAAGTTCAAAATGTTTGTCTTTTATCGACCTACGTATCTTTGGGAAAGTCTTTCAGTTACTGATACTGAACTCGCCCCCTGAGCTATGGCACGCAATTAAATTAACACCAAAATAAAAAAAAACAAAATGGTTCTTTATTTATTGTAGGATATTAAAAATCTCTTAATGACGAGAGTTACATTTAACGACAGTGAACCATACATTTATCCGGGATTAATTGTAGCCTATATGTTAGTCGAGTGCTTGATCTATCTACCCCCCAAATTTCATCAAAATCTTCTCAGCTGTTTAGGCGTGATAGTGGAAAAAAATCAAACAAACAAACATCCATACTTTCGCATTTATATTATTAGGATAGTGAGATATATTAGTTTGAATTGGAGTTGCGGTGATTGAGATCATGAAAGCATTTTGTTTGGGAGGCAGAAAAGTCGCAGTTTGACCCGTTTTGGAAAATATTGTTTAGTAGATAAATATAATGATTCAGAATCACATATCAAATAATCTTCAGTTTATATTTTCATATCCTAATAAAAATGTATAATGTACAGAAGGAAGAAAACAGGAATACTATAGATACCTATAGATTAAAAATATTGACTCATATTTTGTCTATCTTCTAATGTTATCTTATTTTCACTAATCTGATCGCGCCTTTATCTACTTAAGTGTCAGTGTCACTTCGTCATAGCCGTAGAATAAGACTAAAGACATGGAAACCTTATTCACTATTTTGAAGGTTATACAAGTTACATTAACGTCGTGAGATGCAGTATCACTTAAAATTATTTTTATTTTATTTTATAGGCACACAAAACAAGTTACAGCCATGGAAAGTAACAAACACAGATAGTTCTTAAACTAGACCATATCTCTAAACATGTATGCACAAACAGCATAGGAATGAAACATTATTAGGGGTTAGTTATGGAAACAACAATTTGGGCTAAGGAACATAAAATTTGTTAGTAGTGTACTAATTTTAAAACAAGACTTAAAACTATCAGAAAGCAAAAATAAGGGAAGAGGTGCCAAAACTTAATTAAACTTGAAAAGTATTGCTCTGATGTTAGTCCTGAATTTGGAAAGTTTAGGGTTAAATATGTCTAAGGACGAGTTTTCAGTGACGAGTTCATTGTAGGTACGGCACATTCTAATAATGGGGTTATAAAAGGATGTGTTATTGATATAAACCTGAAGACAAAACAACCGGGATGTTGGTTTGCGTGACCTGTACATAGTATTAAAATTAAGAAGAGAAAGAAGATACGGGGAATCAATATAATAGTGGACAATTTTGTAGAAAAATTAACATATATACATAACATCACGCCTATTTCCCGTCGGGGTAGGCAGAGACCACAGTCCTCCACCTGCTACGATCTTGACATACTAAAAAAAAACGAAAAATTAAACTGTATTAAAACTTTTCATTTTATCATGGCGTACAGTACTAGTGCCGTTTGACATTCTCCTAGATAGACGTATTCCAGATCTACATCAATTCGACAGAAATCGCATATTATTTCAGGTTACAAAGTGCCTATGCTACTTCCATGCCCAAATGCCCAAAGATAGACTGTTTCTATGTTAAAAATCTCGTCATAGACTGTTTCTATGCTAAAAATCTCGTCCATCGAATGTGGTAGAAAATTCAGCTTGCAAACTTTTGCAAAATATTCGTTGCGAGATTAAAGGCGACGCGTCGACGTGTGGTCCAAAAATTATATCTCTATGGTGCAAGCCAGACAGAACGGGCGCGGCGCGCTTCAGGTGCGACCGAGGCGCGCTTCGGGTGCGCCCGAGCGCCCCCGTGGTACACTTTTCGGCTGGACGACGCAATCGATGGCAGCGGACTGTGCTGTGCGGCGGCGTGCCGGCGGTCACGCCAGCGGTGCGCCGGTGGTGCACCGACAGTGCGCCTTAGGCATGCCGTCTCGTCGCCTGTTCAAATCACATGCATACAAAATGTAGGAGAACGACGCGGTGCAAGCCAGACAGAAGAGGTGCGCTGAAGGCGTGCCGTGCGGCGCACCTCTTCTGTCTGGCCTGCGCCTAACTTTTTCTTTACGTGTAAAGAGTACGAAAAATAACTACACTTTTGCATATTTTCAATGTGTTTCGTTTCTATAATACCTATTACCTACTGTACTCCAATCAGATTCGATTTTTATTTTGGTGAATGAATCATCAAACCCAATTATTTCAAAAATAAAATAATAACAAGTTTGATAAAATGTCTTGAAAAGGGGTAACTATGCGATTTTATCTATAGAGCCAACTTTGTCTAATCATGTTGCTGAATACCTACAGCACTTGTGTGTATCCCCAATAATATCATATGCTTTTCTTGAATTTAATTGTTTACTATTTAAAAATTTATTCGAAAAGTTTAAAAGCCTCGCTTTTCTGAACTGACGGCACCTTCAAATTTTTGATGCTTAGTACAGTTAAAAGCAAGTCTGCATGACTCAAGCACGTAGAGCGTATGACATATGAACGATATTAAGTCCAATGTGTCAAGCGTGATGTGCTTTTGACTGTACAATGATAAAAACTAGATAGTCCGATCTCTATGTATTTAGTCTTAATTCTGTGTTCTCAACAGTAGTCTATTGTTAGCTAATATTTTCAACTGTACATTATTTACATAATATTTGTAAGGTAGTTGAGTGAATATCTTGTGTTTTGTGATAGAATTGTTATTTTTACCGGTAGTTCTTGCGTGATTGTGATGTGGTACTATGTAATTAGTATGAACAAGTCGTGTTTTAAAAATAATGTAGTTGTACATGAATACAATAGTTGTTTTGACCTTGATGTGTTTGAAGGTTCGGTTTGGTAGTTTGTGTTTAAATGTTGTTCAAAAAGTGTCGGAAATGTCGCAGGAAATGTAAATACCCTTTTATTTATTCACTCATTCATCATTACATCCTATAAAACGTTCACTGCAGGACAGAGAGCTCCCTCCAGAATTTTACAGAAATAAGGCGTGGTATATATGAGGGAAGTAACAAAGTCGCCACGCACTAACTCTAATATTTTATCTCTATAGTTTTTTGAACTTGTTGCAACTTTGTATTCTCACTGTCACATGATCCCTCTTCTTGGGATCCAGATGACGTTAAGGTGCGGCTGAAAATCAGCGTTTGTCTCTCGTGAGGTAGACATTATGCTGAGCTGTGTCTTTTTCCTTGTTGTGCCACGTTGCACACTAGAGTGTTTTTCAATTTATTTGTGATGGTAATTTGTAAGTTCATATATGTATAATACAACATTTTAGTGTGAAATGTGTCACAATGTTTATGGAATAAACGTTTTTCTCTCTCTCTCTCTCTCTCATGTTAGTGTTGCAGCTGGCACCGTGGACCGCGATGCTTGATGACCGCAGTTTGGTGGTAAACACGACCGCACGTCTGTGGAAACACTTTGACCATGAGCAGGTCTCTGGTTTCGGGTGTTTGTAGCGATGCGCCGGTCCAGCTTACACTGGTTTTGTTTATACGTGCTTGCTGCCGTTCGATCTATACGCAGAAGGAAGCTGCTGCCAAGTCTCCGGTTCAAACTCCCTTAGGCGCTTTTTACGACACCCACGATGGGTTTGCATTATTCTTAGTCAACGCCACAATTCAATGAAATAAGAAATATCATCATTCATCATCATCCTAATAAAAGTCAACTGCTAGACTGCGTGGTATATTTTAGTAAAGATGTACAGCCAAGAGCAGGTCAACCTTGATACATTGGACTTCGTTCTTACCGTTCTTAATTTCAATCGCTCTTCGTGCTAAACTCGCACATGTGTCAAGCTTGATGTGCTCAGGATTGTACCAAAGTCAAGTCACCACATTTGTTAGCGATGGCAAAAGATGCTGCTGACCATCCTATAGTACAAGTTCCCTTAGTCGCCTTATAAGACAGCCACGGAAAGAAATAGGGTGGTGCGACCACCTAGTCAATAGTGCCCGACCATGGTGGTATCTTCAAAGGTTTTAGTAGTTTCTCTTCCTTAATATTTTTGAAGACGTAATATAGATTGAGCTTTCGACGACAAAAAAGTAAAGTACTTTAAATTTTTATTCAATGACGTATATAAAGGAATCTGAAACATATTACTATTATCATAGATTGTTTATTCCCAAACATGTGTTCACTATTTAGTTATTTATACCATGTGAGCATAACATGCCTAAAATAGTAGGTCATGGCTTATAAATGATTTTCTACAATAACGTTGTTAATTTTCTATTCTTTTATGCTTTATAATATTTATAACTGAGCAAATTTGCATTCTACTAATTTGTTTGTGATCGTTTTGCTTATCATGCCTTCTCGTTCTTGCACGCTAGCCCCACAACACGCGGAGTTGAGAGGTAAATAGTATCAGTAGTAGACACACATAGGGCTCGTCTCACCGCGTGAGTTCCAGATAGCCTATGAGCTAGTAAATAGCATAATAGTCCAGTCGCTTAATTAACGTCTTAATTCGCCAAATTCACCAAATTGCACCGAATTGCACCAAATTTTTTCCAGGTACTAGTTGGGTACATAGCTTTCAATTTTTGATAGGAGCCAATTCTTGAATTTTCAATGGAAGTTTTGTCTCCTATTAAAAATTGAGAGCTATGTACCTAACTAGTACCTGGAAAAAAATTGGTGAAATTATAAGGCGTGTCTACGTGAAACAGCTAATCGGCCGCACTATTAATGTTGTGTTTCACAAGTGCTTGATTGCTCTAACTGACAGATTAACACAGGCAAAAATCAGAGATATTTATCTCGCAGATATTTTATCTGTCAGCTTCTATTGGGATGTTCAGCAGCAAGCGGTGAGATGGGCCCTAAATAGATTATTTTATTATGAAGTCAATCACAAAGTGGGTAATACTTCCAAGCACACAATTTAAAAAACAGGTCTGTGACGACCCACCCTGTTACATCCATGAAACTAAATAACACTTCCCAAGGAACGTAAATAGTAGATTAGTAGCCAAGGGCTGTAAGGCATCAATTGCAGCCCGAGAAATTTAGGAGCACGAGCGCAGCGAGGGCGCCTATAGTTCGAGGGTGCAATTGATGCTTACACCCGAGCTAACTACTCTGCTTTACATCTCGATTGTGAGGTAAGTAAGTCCTTATTACCACCAAATTGTAGGTGACCAATTAGAGCTCCAGGGTAATAATGTAGCTAGAAAAGCCCTAGGGCGGTAAGTAATAAAAAAAACACTTCACTCTTTCAAAACTCAATTACTTACCGCCCTAGGGCTTTTCTAGCTACATTATTACCCTAGAGCGCTAATTGGTCACTTACAAGCCCCATTTGGGGGTAATAAGGACCTACTTACCGAATATGAGAGATGTAAAAGTGTTTTGCTCACATGGCTTGTTTTCCTTGGGAGAAGTAGTTCAGTTTCATGGGAAGATACATTGTTTAGGGTCGTTATGCAGGAGATGACGTGTGTACGTACACAAAATTTGTTTTGTATAGAGGTTTTTGTGTAGTGTGTAGAGCGAAACACGCACAGGAGTCACGGCTTAAGAAAGTATTGCAATGTGTGTATAACTGCATTCAAGATAAAAGTAAAGTAGGTATTATCACACTATGTTTTATTGGCAAGGTTACGTTGCGGTCAAACTAAATAACCTCAACATGTCAATGCCGAAAGGTATATTTCAATAGTTATAAAAAAACATTCAATATAATAAATGTAGTGTAGTAAAATGTGTATTGAGTTTTGCTACAACTCGGCAGCGAACGCGTCGTCCGAAGGTTCGAGGGCTTCGGAAGCTGGCGAGACGGCACCAAGGGGGTCCACGCTACCCAGAGCGGCTACCTCACCAGCGCCCAAGTTCTCACCTGATGCCTCACCGTCGTCATCCATCACCAGTGAAGGAGCACCGTAAGTAGTCTTATTTTTGAGCATACATACATAACATCACGCCTCTTTCCCGTCGGGGTAGGCAGAGACCACAGTCCTCCACCTGCTACGATCTTGACATACTTCCCTTGCTTCCTGTACTTTCATCAATCCTTTCATACATGCTCGTCGGTTTAGGGTACTTTTAACCTGGCCTTTATTCAAAACGTCCTGATTTTTGAGCAAACGTATAGGAAACTTTATTTTTATTGTCTAGTCTAGTCTTGAAGACAGAGATGAGGTCGACGATGGAACGAGCTTGCCCAGAAGAAGCCTATTCACACGCGACTTGAATAGTTTCGGGTTATATGAACTCGGGAACACAGACGCAGGCAGAGAATTCCACTCTTTAGATTTTTAATAACGGTTTAAATTACACTTAAGGGTAAGTGGTCTCCACTATCTACGTGACCTACTTACCTTGACATATAACAGCAAAACGCGTTGTGCGTTGTGAGAAATAAGGATAATGTCACTGGCTTCCTGACCCTTCGAAACAAAACAGCAGTGCAAGCGCTAGTGCTATACGGCGGGAGTAGACGTCATCACAAAAGCCTACAATGCGCGCAACGAAAGAAGAGCCCTGACGAATCACGTGGTTAAAGGAGTGATCACACCTAGCTGAATTCAAAGACTAATTCGGCATACATTGCTGGGAGGCTTGGTTATGTTAATTGCAATATCCTTACTTCAACGAGCAATGTATGCCGAATTAGTCTTTGAATTCAGCTAGGTGTGATCACTCCTTAACCTACGCAGTAGACAGTTCGAAGCCATTTTGTAGGCCATTTTGTCGCAAACTGTCTACTGCGCAGGTTAACCAAGTGATCCGTCAGGGCTCTTCTTTCGTTGCGCGCATTGTACCACCTTATAAGAACTGAGGGGGCTGCGTTACCGAGACCGGCTTCAACACCAGGGCTTAAGTTTTCACCTGATACTTCACAGTCGCCATCTATCATCAGTGAAGGAACAACGTACATTGCTCATCGAGAAGAGAAAGGGACCGATTCTCAATGAGGGTGTTCATATACCTTGCTAATTTAGTAGGGGATGACATCTGCCAACATGTCACAACCCCATCATCGATGATCCATAGAACAACGCCTACACCACCTAGTGACGAATTATTTCTTTAATCCTCCTTCTAAGTCCTTTATTTTTCTGTGGTGTTCACCTATAAGGAACAAACTTCGCATAATGAAAATACTTTTTAATACTTTTTTTATGGCGTTTACATCTCTTTACGAGTGTTTCGCCAATGTCAAAAAAGATTTTCATTCATATTTGTTTTTTAAGTTCGGAAAAGTGCAAGTGGCCAGTATAATTTCGCGGACTTTTAAATAAAAACTTATTATGATATTAAAAGAAGGCCATCGACCGACATTGACCTAAACCACAAACTATTTAGGGATACTAACGCATCAGACGGGAATCTCCTTTATGTCAAAACTCGCTTTAAGAATGCCCTCCAAGGAGGTTTGATGCCCGCATACAAGCTTCTGCGAAATCTCGATTTACTGATACATAGAACAAAGATAAACAAAGGAATTGCAAATTTAGAAGAACTATAAACTACAATACGACTATAAATAGGAACATGAATGTGTGTTTGTTTGTGTGTGTATGTGAGTGTTAGTGTCTCGGTGAGTGTATTTGTGTGTTATGTGAGTGTGCTAGTATGTGATTGGGAACATTTTAGGGTGGTGGTTTATAAATTTAGATAATTAATTAGGAAAAGTGTAGGTAAAACACTGAATCAATAATTTATTTTAACAATTTATCTATATTATTCTTTCAAACAGTTTCTCGGTTGAATCATAGTCAAGGGCTTTTAAAATATTGAATATAAGTTTCTTAAATTTGTAGTTGTTGCAGGTTTTTGTTTGACTGATATCAGGTATAATTTTATTGTACAGCATGGGTGCACAGTAGTCGTAGTGTTGTTTGCACGTACATTGTTTTGTATGGGCAACGGGCACTTGACAATTCTTTTGTTGCAGGGTGGCAGAACAGGTAATGTATATCGGTGGTAGCGACGCAGAACTTGATATATAAACAATCTCCTTACTGACAATACTTCGCATACATTATACAGTTCCGTGGTTGGATGTCTGAAAGGCAATCTCATCATTACTTTTAGTACGGCACGTTGACCTCTTTCTACTTCAATAAGGTGCGACTTTGCTGCTCCACCCCAGGCACATATGCAGTATGATAAAATGCTTTGACAAAGAGCCATATATGTCAATTGTATCGTTTTTATATCAACTACGTCGCGGAGATTTTTAAAGATATATATCAGTTTTCTGACCCTGATTGTGACTCAGTTTGTCATCGAGTACCACTCCGAGATATTTTACACTGTTTACACGTAGTAGTACGTCACAATCGCATGAATCCGGAATACCTTCTTTTCTATTGCATGGGTAGGCGTGCATCTGAAGTCTAAAGCTGTCTTCAGGTTTCGTGCGATTTGTTCTACTGAAACAGATATACTTCGTTTTCCCAGAGTTTATGGATAACAAACTATCTTCTAGCCAGATGGTGATTTGCTTTATGCTTGTTTCCGCGAGTTTAAATACAGCCCTCCACGACGACTCGCGAAAAAGAAGAACAGTATCGTCAGCAAACATAAATGTACTTGTGTTATTTCTCTCCAAGGTATGACATAATGAGTTTATATACACCAGGAAAAGTGTAGGGCCTAGAGCACTACCCTGTGGTACTCCGTAGGAACATTCTAAACTGTGAATGAGAATTGCGATATATACAGTTTTTAGGACGGGGAGGCTAACTACATTGCGTAATTTTTTCATAATTCCTATAGTTTTTCGAAGTCTGGCTGAGAGTGCACTGATTTGAGACCGGAAGTTAAGCTTCTCATCAATAATGACTACAATTTCTTTAGTTTGGACAATGATATCACAGGAACAGGTATGAGGAGGAGATGAGTCTTTAGTATACTGACATGAATGAACTTTAATACCAAAAGCTGTTTATACGGACTTTCGAAAGGCTTTTGACAGGGTTGATCACGAGATTTTACTAAATAAAATTGCGTTTAACGGTATTAGGGGTAATCTAATACGTTGGTTCACTTCCTACATTACAAACCGAATGCAAAAAGTAGTTATGAATGGATATCACTCTCGCTCAATTGTAGTAACATCAGGCGTCCCACAGGGATCTATACTTGGCCCGCTCTTATTTATTTTATTTATAAATGATATTAATTCCTGTTTTAAACACACCAATTTTCTTTTATATGCAGATGACCTTAAAGTATACAAAACCATTAAAGACTTAAATGACTCTCAAAACATTCAACAAGACTTCCGAATACTGCAATAAAAATAAGTTAAAACTAAGTATACCTAAATGTAATTATATAAACTTTACAAAGAACAAAAGAGTGATATCCTTTCAGTATTCTCTGTGTAGTGAACCACTTTCAAAAGTAAATCATATAAGAGACTTAGGTGTATTGCTGGATTCCAAGTTACACCTGGACTTACATATAAATACAATAATTTTAAACGCATTCAAGATGTATGGTTTTGTCATGAGGTCCACAGTCGGCTTCACGCGTCCTAGCACATATCTCACTTTATATAACGCTCTGGTTCGCTCCCAGCTTGAATATGCCTGTATAATTTGGGACCCTCTATATAAAAAATACACACAGGATATAGAAAAGGTGCAATCTAAGTATTTACGTAGTATGCAGTATAGATGTAGTCGCACTCGCTCCTCTTACAACCTCATATTGAGAAATAATAATTTACTTTCATTGCAATCTAGACGCCTGCTTCTTCATGCAATGATGCTTCATGGAATATGTAATAATAAATTTGATTGTATCGAACTAAATAACAAACTAATGCTGCGGGTATATAGAACTGACATTCGACGAAAAGCTCGCAACTACCCACTGTTCGTAACTAGTTCTTGTCGCACAAATGCCGGATTGCGATCTCCTATTCGTCGACTGCTTGATTGATATTTATAACTCTAAATTCCACGATATAGCTATTTTTTCGTTATCATCTCCTATTTTTAAGAAACCTCTAGTTAAAATGTTATCTGATGAAAATTCACTCTAAATCTCAGGAACCGATGCTCTGTTTCTTTTATGTATTTGTTCTCACTAATGCAAGTCACTAATATAACATGTTCTGTACACATTACAAGTCCTTACTTAATTTTATTAGTAATCTGTGGAAAATGTCGTTGGTAGTACCATAAACTATGTTTTGCAAATATTTTAATTTAGGAATACACATTGTACTACAGTTTGTTTTCCCAAATAAATAAAAAAAAAGCTATACGGGGACTAGATGACTTTGAGATATGAAAAGATATGGATTTAGTTTTTTCCGTGTTAAGAGTCAAAAGGTTACTCTGAAGCCAATGAGAGATCACGGACATGCCTCCTTCTGCCTGCTGATAAACGGAATCCCAGCTATCACCACGGAACAAGACCGCAGTATCATCAGCATAGCATATCATCTCGGCTGAGTTAAGGTGTAGGTTGTGGATGTCATTCATATATGCTAAGAATAGCGTGGGCCCGAGTATGCTGCCTTGAGGCACTCCGAAATTTACTGACTGAACGTTACTACTGACCGAGTTAACTCTTGCCAATTGTCCTCTGCCAGTAAGGTAGCTCCGGAACCAGGCCAAGGCCACGCCACGGACCCCCGTCTTCTCCAATTTGCGAAGAAGAATGGGCACAGAAACCGTTTCAAAGGCCTTGGCCAGGTCCTGGAAAACACCTACGCAGTGTTAGCCGTTATCTAGGTAAGATGATACTAAGTCGGCCAGGAGTTTAACAGCATCTTCAGTTGATTTACCCTTGCGAAACCCGAATTGTCTCGCAGAAAGAAGACCATGTACTTCGAGGTACGACATGAGTCTGCTGTTTACAATTTTGTCAAGGAGCTTAGAAAAAACGCTAAGTAGGGAGATCGAGCGATAATTGTTGGATGCATTCTTAGGACTATTTTTGTGAATTGGGGTTACAGCAGCAATTTGCCAAGCGGTGGGAAAGGAACCGGAATCAAGACTTAAATTAAAAATATGGGTCAGTGGTACAGTAATATGTTTGCTAACAGTTTTTATTAATAAGTTATGGAAGCCATCAAGACCAGGCGCACTATCGTTTTCAAGATTCTTTATCAATGTTTCTACCTCTGCTGGATAAGTAGGAGAAAGAAAGAACGACGAAGAAGGTCCGTTACTAGTGTCAATTGAAGAAGCCAGATCTTTCTCCGAAGTGTTTAACTTGTTTAAAATGTCTTTCGCCAAATTTTGCCCAACATTAGAAAAAAAGTCATTACAAGCACTCAAAGATTCAATAGGATTTTATTTTATTGTTAGGAGATCATTGGCTTGTGTAGTTGGGAACTCAAAAAAATTCTTCGTATTTAGACCCATGTTCCCTGGGGAAAGATGTTTAATTTAATGGTCTGTGCTAAAAAAAAAATCTCTATTTCATTAGGACCTTATATGTATAGGTGATGAAAATCCACCAAAACAAATTGATTAAAAGTAATTACAAAAACGTGGTAACGATCCATACTTAATTATAAATACTTTGGATTTGATATGCATATTCTTTATTTTTACTTTCCTTTTTTGCCGGAATCACAGTCAACAATAATGAAACTGTTTTACGTGTTATTTTTCTTTTTTATATCGGTAGTATGGGCACGAGGTAATGACTATTTATTTAATAATTTATAATTAATTAATATTTTTTTTTATTATTTAATTTTCTTATTATGTTTTTTTTTAATATTTCGGGTTATTTTTGTATCACTACAAAAGTTTTGTTGACCATACATAAGACTGATCAACTTTTCCAAAGAAACATGGTCGGAAAACGAGAAAAAATCGGTAAAGTGGGAGTCGTACTCGCGAAACGAGGGTTCCGATATACATTTAGTATTTTTGGGAGCAATAGGGTTTTAGGACTGCAAAACTGTATTTGTATGTAAAGGTTTTTTTGCAGATTTCTTAAAAACTATGCTACTTAGAGAGATCGTTTTATTTTTCCTGTAAAATTTACATAAACCTCTATAGACTGGTATTAATTCAGATTTTTCCTTTAGAAAACTTCGGAGATAATTTTTCATCATAGTTTGAAAATTAAGAGATGTAAAAAATACAAAAAATAATTTTGGCATGTTCAAGGATAGCCCCTTCATACGTTACCCCACCCGACCTGGTCACGACTTTACAACCATAGCAATATTATTTTTGTTTTTTGTTTGCAATGAAATTGGGCAATCATATTCTAAAACTAGAACTATTCCGAATTTCAACTCGACGGCATGAGTGGTTCCTGAGATGCACAGGTTTGATAGACACACAGACGAAGTCACACCATAAGGGTTCCGTTTTTACCATTTTGTTTCGGAACCCTAAAAGTTTTTGCCGCCCCTTACGTAATCCTTCAATAACGACGGGTGTGTGTCAGTATTTCCACTGAAATACCCTGGATTAGTCTTCCAGGGGACTTCACAGCACGTGGATTGCCAAAAAACAATCCTTGTCTTACGACTAATGTTTCTGAAAAGTTATTTCAGTTTTATGGTCTGAGATACAAAATTTTTGTGCGACTTAAATTATTTCATTTATTTGCATTCAAATGGTATTTATTTAGGTCTTAAATGTAAATAGTTTCACATTTGATACCTTTGTAGGCGTTGCTTGAATAATACAATAAAAAAGAAGAATTTAATCTAATATTACGTAAATTGTTAAATATTTAACGTTAAACAATAACAATTAAAAAAAAAACAATACTCTATAATAAACTACCAGATACCATTAAAGATTTACCACATAATAGGTTCAGAACTGAGCTGTTTAAATGTTTGTGCAATAAATGTTTGTATAGTATTAACGAATTTATGTCCTGCAAGTTCTAATCTGACTGATTTTTATTATTGTTAATATTAGCACTATCTCCTTTGACATTTGATATTTTATTTTAATTTATGTAAACTTGACATTTTATTGTGATTGTTATGATTTATTTTTCTTCTGACATAATTTGATTGCATGCTACTCTCTCTGTTTGCATACCATTATGTTGGTTAAATGTGAGATTCATTATATTAATGTTACACCAATTTGTAGCACATTTGAAGCAAATAAAGATTTATTTATTTATTTACAGTTACTCGTAACGAAACTACTATCACTTAATTAAGAATTGTTGTATTATACTAAGACGCAATTATTTTTAAACGGATAAAAGTCTCGAACAAGCGTGAACATTTTTCCGTTTAATTCTTCAATAGTAACTACACCTCCTTACAGCTAGTCATTAGTCACAGTGCGTATCGCAATTGGCTCCCCTTGAAGTACCAACATGCAGCAAAATAACCGTCAGCTTCGGAGTTATGGATCTATCTTGTATGTGTGTGTTCAAGCAAACCTTTATTTATTTTTTACTTTTCTTCCTAGACCCTCCTATTGTTGGAGGCTCCTGTGTCCCTGCAGTTTGTGAAACCAGCTCTGACTGCATCAAAGTAATAAAATTCTTGCCGGGGCAAGGTCCTGCGTGTATATTAATGGGGCGCGGCTCGGAATGCTGCGCGGTTGCAATTTGGGGTCCTGACCATTTCTAGAACATGACGATAAGCGAAACTTTGGGTGCTTTTCCACTAGAGCTAATCTGTGAGCTGGAAAAATTCTCAAGCGCAGCTCAATCTCGGCAATAGGGAACATGCATGATTCTTTTTATTTAAAAAAATTATACTCATTCATGTAATAAACAGTTAAGTAAAACAATTTTTCGAATAACTATGAAATTAAAAAAGATATAAGCCAGCCAAGATTTGTTTCTGTCTCTTTCTAGCAAAACGAAATTTAACACGGAGTTTATATGGCCGTAGTGAACTTTGACGTCACTATTCATGTCGGATCTCTCTGTCTAATAGGCGCGTAATTAATAGCTTGTGATACAATCTACTATTTTGTTACACCTAGTATATACAAATATTGCTCGTTTAATAGTATAGGATAGTCATAGGCCATGAAAACCGACCAAAACAAATTGATTTAAAGTAATTTCCGAAATGCGATAACGATTCATACTTAATAAAAATAAAGTATAAATACCGTGGATTTCACAATTCACATTCATATTATTCATTGTTTCTTTCCCTTTTACGTCGGACACAAAATCAACGATTATGAAACTGTTTTTCGTGTTAGTTTTCTCTTTAATATCACTAGCATGGGCACGAGGTAATTATATTTGATTTGTTTATTGTATATTCATTTAGGTTTAAAGAAACTTTGTTCTCATGAAAGGCATAAAACCACTTACATGAGAAGAAAACTAAAACTAATTAATAACAATCGTTAATTATCACAAATCGTACGAATAACATAATTCGCCATAAGTACTCGTATATTGATTAAACTACCCTTTCAAAATTTGTTGTGCTAATTCGTATTAAAATTCATCAAAATATAGCTTATTATAAAGTTGCGCTTCCTCGTATCTTTGTTAAGACGAAGTAGTTGGCTCGTCTCGTGCTGCGTTTAGACATGTTTTTTATTTGCGTTTAAATAGTTTTCATTTAATTTTTTATTTATTTGTTTAACTGAATTTGCAATAAAAACAAATATGTTTCGTGTATTACATGGGGCTATTTTATATAGCTGCAATTTTTTTAATATGTTCACTCAAACCACAACTTCTTCAAAGAGAATTTCGGTTGTAAAATAACGCCTCTTTCCCGCCAGGGAAGGCAGAGACCACAGCCCTCCACCTGCTACGATCTTGATATACTTCCATCGCTTCCTCTTCCCTCCCAAGAATTAGCAAGCGCTTTCCGGCTAATACGCTACAGTTCGCCGCCAAATATTGAGTTAGCGACCGATACGCCGCTCAGAGTCAATCAGCGGACAGTCAGCCGCTCACTGTGAGCCTAATAGGGACGCGGC
This sequence comes from Athrips mouffetella, assembly GCA_947532105.1. Taxonomy (NCBI): domain Eukaryota; kingdom Metazoa; phylum Arthropoda; class Insecta; order Lepidoptera; family Gelechiidae; genus Athrips; species Athrips mouffetella. The sequence goes on along the minus strand of OX383981.1, from coordinate 12,766,288 downwards.
CTAAATTTAGTATAAGTTTGATTACTCACTTAAGTTGCCGTTGGTATTTATTTACACTTATATGGCGAGTAAATAAGTGCAGTGCTGCTATACCATTTATTTTATTTTCTTTCTAGATTCCGGCCTAGGCCGTATTCTTATTGAAGACACCTGTGTCTCTGCATATTGTGAAACTGACCATGACTGCGGTTACCAAGTGGACATCATGCCGGGGAGAAAACCTGGGTGTGTAAAAGTAAGGGGGAGTGGCTCGGTATGCTGCGCGTTTATGTTTGGGGCTCCTGGATATCCCTAGGAAGACTATCCCTGGTGCCTTTTACACAGAGCTAAGCTGTGAGCTTGAAAATTTTCAACCAATAGGATTGCTCCATTTTTAAGCGAAGCTCTAAGCTTGGAAAATGTAGCGATACTATTGGTTGGATTTTTTCCTGCTCACGGCTTAGCTAACACGCCCAGTTTTGGTAGGAAGGCAAATTTAAACCGACTTTGGATCTGTGTCTTTATCAATTTCGTCATCTTCAAGTACATATTAAAAATAAATTATTCCAACATTTTATTCCTTTTATTTAGTACCTGCGCAAGCAAGCTCTGCTCTAAAACCTGGAGAGGAAAATTTTTCCCTTATTAAAAATGTTGTCGATCTCATTTAGAGTCGTTTTTCATATCGCGATTTTGATTACAAAAAAAAATACAAATCTAATTTCTACCCGCTATGAAAATGTCTTGGAAGAATTAGCTATTTTGTTCGTCCTTATTGACGAACCAATCACCGGAAAGGGTGGTGGGAGCTTAAGTGAAATTCTGATCAGTGGAGTATAAAGGGGGAACTTAAGTAGAAAGTAGAGTGGAAAGAAGTACCATGATCCTGCTTAAAGTAGAGCCAACGTAAGGAGTCCGTTTTGACGATATCTTAACACTAACGCACAGGGTTCATTTTACTTTGAAGGTCATAATTTTCGTACAATTGACACCTATAACAACGGACCTATTACGACGATCTTACTTTATGACTCAGAATATGGCAGTGAACTTTCCCAAAGAAACATTTGCCTCTCTTGCCAGATTTATCCCCAAACCAAAACATCCCAAAATATTCTTCAATCCTCCTAGAAAGCATTACAAAACAGTACCTGATCGACCGAGCTTCGCTCTATAATAGTCGCGTCAATTTTAAAATATTTATCGGGTGAGCAAGCTATGCTACTCGCTAACAGATGGCGCTATAGGTTTCTGTTTAAAATGCGGTATTTTTTTCAAATGCTTAAAAACACGCGCAAAACGATTTTTCCCAGACATGAGACCTAGCTAGATTGACCCCCGGATACTAAATTTCATCAAAATCGTTAGAGCCGTTTTCGAGAAACCGATTACAAATATATATACAAATATTGCTCGTGGTTTGCAAGGTCGCACTCACTAACCCTGCTGTCAGAGTTGTTGAGCCGCCAAAGGCTCCTGACATGGCTCATTAACGACTACATCCGTAGATAGTAGACGGAACGGCTTAATGTGCCTTCCGAAGCACGGAATCATCTTTTCGGACAATCAGGTGATTCATTCTGCAATGTCTTTACCAAACTGGGGAGGTCGCACAAAAGGATTTTTGTTCCACAGTATCCCCACCGGGAATCGAACCCAGAACCCGAGAGCCGAGCGCTCTAACCTCCACCACAAAAATCAATTTTCCTTAACTAATCTAGCGTACTAACGGAACGATACAGATAAGCGGCTAGCCGTATGTTTGTTCAGATTTGCGACTTAACCTGATTCAAACATGCCTGAAGACGCCTTTTTATGCCAGTCTTGGTTCAGATTGTGAAATATAATGTAGTTACCTATATAAATCGCTTTTTGTGTATTGTTTGAGTGAAACCTGTGAGGTAACATACATACGTCGTACATATTATGTCGCAACCAACTAGTTTAATCAGGCAGTTAATTGAATACCTAGGCGGCTGATTGACTGCACAAACGTTGGCTAAATGTCCTGCAGCCATCTCGTTGAACTTGCTCATACATACATACATAACATCACGCCTCGTTCCCGTCGGGGTAGGCAGAGACCACAGTTCTCCACCTGCTACGATCTTGACATACTTCCCTTGCTTCCTGAACCTTCATCAATCCTTTCATACATGCTCGTCGGTTTAGGGTACTTTTAACCTGGCCTTTATTCAGAACGTCCTGAATTTGGTCCTGGTACGTTCGCCGAGGCCTTCCCCTTCCAACGTTTGCTCATAGCGAGCAAATAACATCAGGGCTCCTTCCCGGTAAGATAGGCAGAAAATATGTATCCTCCAACCTTCCATCCACTGGGCAAGGAACCACGTATTAGGTTTTTCTTTTGTACCTTACATCCGTTTGCCTACTTATTTATTACGGAACAGTTCTACGAAAAATATGACACTCTCATTGGTTAATTGTTTATCTTAGGATGTAGACAAGTTGAAATGTGAAGTCGCAGCTTTTTCTGAGCACAGAAGATCTCATTTTTGATCGCTTTTTAGTAAATGTTGACAGCATAATAACGTATTTAAAATAGTTGCCTCGTGTTTAGTCATCATTTTATAGCCACCAAGCCTATAACCGCCGTGTTACCACATTACGTTTCTAGGCCTTTAAACACCGCGTAGTCGCCACGCCTTTTAACACTGTCTATAGTAACCATTTCCATATGTTCACCACGTTTATATTCGCTACTTTTTAGGGTTCCGTACCTCAAAAGAAAAAAACGGAACCCTTATAGGATCACTTTGTTGTCCGTCTGTCTGTCTGTCTGTCAAGACCCTTTATCTCACGAACGGGTAAAGGTATCAGGTTGAAATTAATACCATATATTAGGATCCATGAACCACACAAGATTGGAAAATTTAAATTTTTTACAACGACGCAATCAAAAGATATGGCATTTTATGTCCTCATCTCCATACATTTATTCAAAAATGAAAAACCTACAGGGTACTTCCCGTTGACCTAAAATTATGAAATTTGGCAAGAAGCTAGGTCTCACAGTACAAATAATGGGAAAAGTCTGAAATCATTAAATATTACAACTTTTCTCACAACTAATGGTAACCAATTGTGGTGAGCTCCCGTTTTAAGAACATCAAGTTGGATGGTTGCTGAGGCGATTTTTGTTTTAGTTCTATTTAAAAACGGGAACACTTACAATCTTGAAAATTGGTATGTTTATAGGGCATAGGCTATAAAATAACAACAAATAATAAAATTTGGTCAAGCGCGTGTCGGACTCAAAAAATCTAGCACATTAACTTACTGAAATTTCAACTAATACAATTATGATTATGTGGTGGTACGGAACCCTCAGTGCGCGAGTCCGACTCGCACTTGGCCGGTTTTTTAGGGTTCCGTACCCAAACGGGACCCTATTAATATGCCTCCGATGTCTGTCTGTTAGCGGGCTGTGTCTCATAAACCGTAATAGATAGACAGTTGAAATTTGCACTGATTATGTATTTCTATTGCCGATAAAACAAATACTAAAGATATAAAAAAATAATAAATTAAGGGGGGCCCCCTATTAAAAACCTATTGTAAAAACAGGACTTTTACAAGCGTGAAAATTGGTATGTTTATATTGCAGTATCTGGGCAACCAAGCTTCGCTCTATATTAGCCGCCTCATCATTAAAATGTCATCGGGTGAACAAGCTATGCTACCCGCCAACGGATGACGCTGTAGGTTTTTGTCTAAAACGCGGTATTTTTAATAAACGCTTTAAAACATGGAAAAAACTAATTTCCCAGACATGAGACCTAGCTAGATCGATTTTTCGCCCCCGATAAACCCCGTATGGTAAATTACATCGAAATCTTTAGAAATCGATTACAAATATACAACGTGTTAGCGGAATAAGCGAAACTGAGAAAATAGTTTGTTCACAATCGAGAGTAGAATCAATTTCACGGGTCTTTGATAGGGGTATTTTTTTTTAATTAAAATTTTTGTCGCTTCTATTCTAAATATTTATGTGGATACGCGCGCTGGCGGCGCGGCGGCGCCGGCGGAGGGAAGTGGGCGTGGCGTGCGCGAAGTGCGCGGACTAGAACAACGATGAAACTAGAACAATGATGGAACTTTAAAATAACAGCATCTAGAAAAAAAAAACGTTTTTAAATTTTTTTTTCGGGAATGGATTTATTTTAATAAAAATCAGTTGGGGTGTATGAGATTTTCGCTTATTACATTAACACATTGTATAAACAAATATTGCTCGTTTAATAGTATAGGGTAGCTATAGAATAACAACAAATAATAAAAACTGGCCAAGTGCGTGTCGGACTGTCGAGTTTTTAATACGTAACCAAGATAGTATTTTTACCTTAGTGGTACGGAATCCTCGGTGCGCGAGCAATAAAGTCTATTTTTAGGACCTCAAAACTAAGTTTTTTTTTGAAAGGTTTTATGCAGATATCCGAAAATCTGTGCTTCTTAGAGAGATCATTTTATTTTTAGCTGTAATGTTTACTTAAAACATCTGTCAACTATAATTAATTCAGATTTTTCGCTTTGCAAACTTCGAATATAAGGGGGGGGGGATGGTATTTTTTTGTTTTTATTCATCATAACTTAAAAATAAGAGTTGTAAAAAATACAAAAATCTATTTTGGAATGCTCAAATTAATCCCTTTTATATGATACCCCACTACACGTCCTAGTCACGACAATTTTTTTTTTGGCCCCATGGGGTGGAAGCTTGTCATTGGCCTTTAATGACCCATATTTTTTACCACTTTGTAAATGTAGCTGTAAGCTTAATATAATAACATAAAATAAAATTTCCAATAATAATAAAAATAGTATCTTGATTCTTTCGTTTGCAATATAGTTGGGCAAGCATATTCTACAACTAAAATTTAAGTCGATAGCATTAGTACTTGATGAGATAAACCAGTGTTACAGGCAAAATCGCATCACAAGGGTTCCGTTTTTACCACTTTGGCTCGGAACCTAAAACACTTATATCTACTATCGTTTTACTTATACTCGTAGCAACTCGACTTAAGGGGCTACCTGTGGTGCACAAGCGCCCCCATCAGTTAAAAAATATTACTCGCTAAATACAAAACTTATCGAAAATCCGGAAAGACAGATTTAAGTAAAGATACCGTTGTTTATGAAGAACCTATTTACTCTGTAAAATAAAGTTTGTTGTAGTTACAGATACAAAAACTGCTAGAAGTGGCCGTTTTGGCACTTTTTGTATCTGTAACTACAGTCAACTATATTTTTCAGAATGGATAGGTTCTAAATAAACTAACATTTACTTCAATCTGTCTATCCGGATTTTCGATAAACTTTGTGTTTAGCGAGCAATATTTTTTTAACTGATATTTGACTGCAGGAAGCCTCTTAAGGTTGGAAAGGCCAAAATAGTTCAGATGATGGTGATGGTTACATACATAACATCACGCCTTGTTCCCGTCGGGGTAGGCAGAGACCACAGTTCTCCACCTGCTACGATCTTGACATATTTCCCTTGCTTCCTGAACTTTCATCAATCCTTTCATACATGCTCGTCGGTTTAGGGTACTTTTAACCTGGCCTTTATTCAGAACGTCCTGAATTTGGTCCTGGTACGTTCGCCGAGGCCTTCTCCTTCTAACGTTTCCATTCACTCTCGCCTTGTAGATCTCTTTCGTCAATCGTCCTTCATTCATCCTCTCTACATGACCAAACCATCTCTGCATCCCTTTCTCAATTTTAGTCACTACGTCTTCTTTTACGCCACAACGTTCTCTTATCACACTATTTCTACTGCATTAATTTTACTTTCATGCTTTTTCTGCCATACCCAGCTTTCTTTGCCGTACATCAGTGTTGGTAGCAAAACGCCTCTATGAACAGCCAGACGAGCCTTGTGAGACACCTTCTGACTCTTCATAAAAGCATGCAGAGCACCATTCACCATGTTCCCAGCATTCACTCTTCTTTCGATATCACTTTCACACTTTCCATCTCTCGTAAACTTAGAACCCAGATACACAAACTCCTTCACTTGTTCGACTTGTTCACCACCTATTAATATAGTACACTCTGTCATACACTCTTCTCTTTCAAGTACCATTACTTTCGTCTTGCTTACATTAACTTTCATTCCTTTCCTATCAAAAGCCACATTCATCATTGTTACCATCTCCTGTAACTCGTCAGCAGATGACGCAAGTATAACTTGGTCATCAGCGTATAGAAGACATTTGATGAGTAACTCATTCATTCTCAGTCCACACATACTCTCTTTCAGATCAGTCAAACAATTATCCATGAATAGGTTAAACAGCCAAGGTGACGCTACACATCCCTGCCTAACACCTTTTTCGATGCTAAACCATTCAGTGTACGCCCCGTTTATTCTGACGATGGTTACAGCTAGTGAAAATTATCCATATTTTTAACACTATTTACACATTTACTTTTATTACTTTTTTTAGAAAACCCCAACGTCTTTTGTGAACTCTGGTAGCGCAGGTATTTAAGGGCTTTCCCCCAGCCAACTAGGGCCCCCATCACTTAAAAAAATATTACTCGCTAAATAAAAAAACTTATCGAAAATCTGTCTTACCAGATTGAAGTAAAGGTACCCTACTGTAGTTACAGATACAAAAACTGCTAAAAGTGGCCGTTATTCGCACTTTTTATATCTGTATCTACAGTGAACTATATTTTTCAGTATTGATAGGTTCTAAATAAACTAGGAAGACCTTTACTTCAATTTTGTAAGACAGATTTTCGATAATTTTTGTACGAGTATTTAGCGAGTAATATTTTTTTAACTGATGGGGGCGCTAGTTGGCTGGGGGTAACCTCTTAAGTACCACCACCGAGTTAATTAAAGTGTCGGCATATTTTGAATATCGGCTTCTTGTACAATAGATTTAAGTCCTTAAGTCCTTCCAAAAACCAAAACTGAGGTAAAAGCTTATGCATTTATTTTATTGTTGTTTAGATACGCGACGCAACCGAACTCGAACAACATGTCCGAAGTCGCATTCTCCATCAAACCAATACTCAACGAGTTGAAGGAGAGGAAGGAAGACTATGAGAGGCTGGCGGAGAAAATTGATGCCTTGAAGGTGTGTATTTGTGGATTGTATACTTGCTTTTAGTGGCGTTTCTATAATTTAACGGCTGTGAATGATGAAGAGGTCTCCTTTGGCAGAGTAAATCCCCAGAACCCTCAGATCTTTTTGCAAAGGGGAGACGTTAAGATTTTCATGGGTTGATTTTCTACGGAGGGGGGATCTATTACAAACGGCCTGACAATGGCTCCCCTTCTTCAATCCGTCTTTGATTCATAAGGAACAACTCAGCAGAAGGAAATTTCTGTATCACCTATAGCCGATAATCAAGCGTAGATCGGCAACTATTTAATGTACACACGGCCGCTTGACGGTAGAAATACTTTGACCTTGAGCGGGTCTGTGGTTGCAGGCGTTTGTAGCGTAGTGCTGGTTCAGCCAGTGGCGTGCACAGAGATTTTAGACAGTATGCACATTTTTTTTTACCAATTTATGTGGATGTTATAATAAAGATATCCTGCTGACTCACTAATATTATGTTCTTACCTGGCTTATTTCTGTTTTGTGTCTTTTTGTACTGTGTTGGAAAATAAATGTGTTATCTATCTATCTATCTATCTATCTGTCAAAGAAATTCTCACTGTTTTAAAACTAAATAAAAATAAATGAAAATAAAATAAAAAAGGAAAACGCGACCCTAACAGGTCCATAATATCCAAAGATTGATAACTTGCGTTTTCTTTCCGCTTATTAATAAAATATTAAAATAATTTTAATTTACGTATTATTTCATATTGTTGTAGGTAATCTTTACGTAATTTTACTGATTAAACTTTTTTTTATCAAATCAACGCGCTTATATTTCTTCTAATTTTTTTTTGTTCTACAAAACTTCGTCGTAAAAACTGCTATGTCGGTTTCAGATATCGATATAATTAATATAATCATTTTACATTCAAAACACAATGATGGTCAATCCGACTAAACAAGTCGACCCTCTCCATTCAACAACTAAGCAATACTTTGAAGGCTTCTCAATTCGGTCGGGTCGCACTATAAGCTGTGCTTCTGCATGCGCTACACAAGCTTACATTTTCACGCACACAGACAAACTTTTGCTGTGTACTACACGAGACTTCACGAGATACGTTGTATGAAAAATAAGCAGGGCTTAGTACTGCCTTTGCGCACGGGACGCCGTAGTTGCAGAGCGCTGCGGTGCTAATAGATGGCGTGTAATACGGGACGCTGACTCAAAGACATTTTGACGGGGGTTTCTAATTTTACGGGAGTTATTATAGTTAAGTTATCATATCATTTACATGCAGGGGCACGTTTGTGTTGATCGTCTGGGACGACAGGGTATGCAGAGCTTTTTTGCATGTATGGAGTGCACGCCACTGGGTTCAGCTTATACTGGTTTTGTCTCTGCCGTGCGTACAGCCAGCGGTGTTCAAGTTCACGTGCTTGCTGCCGTGCGTACAGCCAGCGGTGTTCAAGTCCAACAGTGACGAAAAGTGTTTGGGCGGGGCAGTCGCTCGATTCTGCATGGGTTCCTCTGTCGGTACACATGCGCTGCTATGCTAATACCTCCAAATAACTTATCACTTTTGGACAAAAGTGCGACACTTGTATTTTGGCAGGTGAATGACGTTGTCAGAAGGGTTCTGCTGTAATACATTTTGCACGTTAAATGTCAAAATTCCTTTGCAGTGGCTTTGGTTCCGGTTGTATCCACCTGCCAAAATAACCGCGTCGCACTATACACGCTACTGGGTCAGCAAAAGTTGTTTTGAAGGACGTTACTCATATGGCGAGTTCGTTTAGCAATGTGGACGTTGTTGTCCTGTTATTGTTGTCAAACGCAAAAACGTGTACCTGTAGTTATATTATACACTCAACGGCAGAAATAACCGGCCGGTTTGTTTTCTTTCATATTTTTTCATACAAATATGGGGGCTAACGAGCGTCAATATCTTACCTAAATTGAATAAAAATACAAATCTGATTGATGAGGTCCTTAGATAGGAACCTTACTAACAATATTGTCAAAGATTAGGTATATCTAAAATGTTGAAGAAAACCTGTGCGACTCTTAAAACATTTTAATTCGCTAAATGTAAGAGATTTCTGACAAAATGACGTATATTTTTTTCTGAACTATGCACGGAATTTCCTAGATACCGTGCACAGGTCTAATCTTCAAGAATAGGTAGTCAGACACCTTATTTAATGATCTCACTGTTTATTCACAGATATTTATTTCGTTTAGGAAATATATTGACGCTTCATTTTATCCCTTACTTGTATGAAAATGTACGACAGAAAATAGACCGGCCGGTTATTTCTGCCGGTGAGTGTAGTTTAAATTTCAGGCTTTAACACAATAATACTAATGGAAAAACAAATTTGGTGGAACTGATATCTTATTCATCACCGACTCTTCAAAATTAAGTATATTTTCAAATATTCTTTTTCTGTCTTTATTGAATGTGTTAAAAACAAAAATAAAAAACAACCGGCCAAGTGCGAGTCGGACTCGCGCACTGAGGGTTCCGTACCACCACATAAACATAATTGTATTAGTTGAAATTTCAGTAAGTTAATGTGCTAGATTTTTTGAGTCCGACACGCGCTTGACCAAATTTTATTATTTTTTGTTATTTTATAGCCTATGCCCTATTAACATACCAATATTCAAGTTTGTAAGTGTTCCCGTTTTTAAATAGAACTAAAACAAAAATCGCCTCAGCAACCATCCAAATTTTTTTTTTTTTTTTTTTTTTTTTTTTTTTTTTTTTCTTTAATATACAATTGCATGCCCTTACAGTCTAGCCAATACAGCAAGCAAGTAAAATAAACATTATGTGTTAGTCAATATATTTAAAACTAAATTTGCGAACTTAGTCAAACAACAATTGGACAAGTCAGTCCGTTTTGCTACCTCATTAAGAGTATTGACAGCCCTTGATAACGGGCAATACTTAACTAGGTTGGTACGAGCAGATGGCACCTCATACATCCTTTGTCTTGGCCCTATCCTAAGCCGGGAATTTGGGACTTCCAAGGCAAGCGAATCAAACACTTCTTTATTAAATGTTTGGCCAATCAATAGCTTGAAGAAATACCTAGCCAGTGCTAAGTTCCTCCTGACTTCCAACTTATTGTATCCAACCATACCCATCACAAATAGGGTAGGATACATAAGTGGGTAGAAAGGGTACACCCCATATTGCTTGAAATATAGAAAACGCAGAAATTTATTCTGAATTCTCTCAAGCATCTGGGTGTACTTGATTTCATGCGGATTCCACACCATAGCAGCGTATTCCAGTCTACTTCTAACCAGTGCATTGTAGAGTGCTCTCACGGCCGTGGTATTTTTGAACTCACTTGTTTGGCGAATAATGAATCCCAAGTTTCGGAACGCTTTTTTGCAAACATCTACAATATGATCGTTAAACCTTAAGTCACTCTTGACCTTAACACCAAGATCTCTAGCAGATTCAACCCTCGTCATCTGTTCATTATCAATGCGATAAAGACAGTGCAGTGGTTGCTGTGCACGTGTGCAAGACATTACATTACACTTGGCGCTGTTAAAAAGAAGAAGGTTCTTATTACTCCATTCCACTACACTGTCTATATCTGCTTGCAAACGATCACAGTCCTCTTTTTTGTCAATGTTCAGGAATAATTTTAGATCATCTGCAAATAATAATGCTTTTGCATATTTGACTACCTGGGGAAGGTCATTTATCATGATGTTAAAGCCAAGAGGACCCAAGTTGCTACCTTGGCTAACCCCCGAGTATGTATGGTATGGCTCAGATACACAACCCATGCATTCAACATATTGCTTCCTGTTACGTAAGTAGTCCGAAAAGAAACAAAGCAGATTCTCTGAGAACCCCATTGCAGCGAATTTCGACAGCAAGATGTCGTTATCGACCGTGTCGAATGCCTTACGAAAATCAAAGTAGGCTACGTCAACTTGACCACCTATCGTTCGATCGACATTCGGTATGACGTAATTCATAAAGGACAAAAGGTTACTCTCTGTGCTCCGTCCTTTCCGGAAACCATGTTGGCATTCACTCAGTTGTGAGTTTACTTGGACATAAATTTTAGAGTGGATGACCAGTTCGAAAACTTTGGCAAATGCTGACAAGATTGCAATGGGTCGGTGCTCGCTCACTTCACTGCTAGACCCCTTGGGGACAGGGACAACACGAGTGGTTTTCCAGCGTTCCGGGAAAGTAGCTGATTCCAAACACAAGTTAAAAATATACGTGAGGGGTTTCTCTAATGCGTCTCTGCAATCCTTTACCAAGAAGGGTGGAATACCGTCCGGCCCAACTGAATGCTTGGCTGGAAGGCGCTTAAGAGCTGCACGGACCTCTTCAATCTGTACGGTCGAGATACTCACTCGGGGTACATCCTCACTATTTGTTACCCGACCTACACTTTCGAGGGCTTCCTTTACGTTGAGCTTTGGGGGGATTTTTGCATAGACTGAGTGGAAATACTCAGCAAACTCTTGTGCACGCCTAGTTACTGGTACTTCATTCGCGTCCTTAGTGATTACAGTTGGATTACGTTTTGACCGTTTAGACCTCATATAAGTCCAGAATGATAATGGGTCGCAACAGAATTTCGCTTGTAATTTCTCCCTAAATTCTTCATAGTCTGAAAGGGCTTTCTCTTTAACTAGTGCTCGGTAGAAAGAGAACTTTTCATAGTCTGCCTGTACCCCCAAGCGTTTATATTGTTTATGCCACTCAGCTTTGACTTTTAAGTGACTTTTTAGTTCAGCTGAGTACCATTCAGGGTATGTATATTTTTGAGGACCTGATGGCCGATCAGATTTAGTAGGTGTGTTGGCCTTAATTAGCTGATTTAGGACTTCATATAAATGGGAGATTGCTTTTTCAGAATTCTCTATAGCATAGAGCTGACCCCAATCTACTAATAGCATTGAAGAATACAATGAATTAAAATCACATTTCTTGAAATTCCACTTGGGGGTCATATTTGACTGGGAACGGGCATCATCACTCTGACAGGATGGCAGACATGAGCGATGCGCGTTAGAGTTATGTTTCAGGGCCATCAATACACTCAACGATGGATGCTGGCGCGAACTTGACCCCTCTCTTATATGAATGTTCTTGAAACGGGAGCTCACCACAATTGGTTGCAATTAGTTGTGAGAAAAGTTGTAATATTTAATGATTTCAGACTTTTTCCATTATTTGTACTGTGAGACCTAGCTTCTTGCCAAATTTCATAATTTTAGGTCAACGGGAAGTACCCTGTAGGTTTTTCATTTTTGAATAAATGTATGGAGATGAGGACATAAAATGCCATATCTTTTGATTGCGTCGTTGTAAAAAATTTAAATTTTCACATCTTGTGTGGTTCATGGATCCTAATATATGGTATTAATTTCAACCTGATACCTTTACCCGTTCGTGAGATAAAGGGTCTTGACAGACAGACAGACAGACAGACAGACAGACAGACAGACAGACGGACAACAAAGTGATCCTATAAGGGTTCCGTTTTTTTCTTTTGAGGTACGGAACCCTAAAAACATACACGCTCGCGCCGGTTCAACAGAAATAACTCTTCAACAAATGTTTGAAAAATATACGTCATTCCTTAAACAGCGAGTAATTGTGGAGCGTATTGTGTATTTACTATGCTTAATAATCGGGAGAAATTGGCTATAAGATTTAGGCTAAGTTCGTATTGCAGGTTACTGCATAGCGCCACAGAATATATAATAGTAAATAGCGCCTAGAGTCTAGTGAGTTTCCTGGACATCTGTTAAGCCGCTACCATCTTCCTAAATCAAATAACTAAATCAGCATGCATTGCTGGGAAGCTTGGTTTTGTTAATTCCAATATCTTAAACCAGCAATGTATGCCAAATTAGTAACTAACTTAAGAAGGTGTGATAGTGGCTTTAATCATACAAACCGAATTCCTAAAAGTTTCTGCCTAGCTAGTCGCCTGGCCAGAAACTAGGTTAACAAATTAATATAATATGATATATTGAAATGAAACCACGTTTCTCCTGGCAAAGCCAATGACAGACTGATTTTATTGAGCAACCGGAAGTCGTTACAGACAGAAACAGATTATGCAATTCACTTACAATAGATGTCGCTATATAGTTTATTTGGTGTTACCACATTAAAGTAAATACATTCTAACACAAATGACCACGAGTTTTTCCGAAAGGGCCTAACGGCAATCGAGTAAGCAAGTAACAAGTTAGGTAGGTCATACAAAAAAACGCGATAATTTCAATATTTTATCGGAAAAGAATTTAATGCTTAAAAAAGAACTTTGCGCGATGTCAATTAGTCATTTTCGTTAAAATAGCAGAAAATAATCGTCAGGATTAGAGTTAGTTTGCGCAGCATATAAGGTCCTAATGAAATAGTGAACATAATTTTAGTATGTTACTCAGACCATGAAACTGAACAACTTTCCCCAAGGAACATAGGTCGGAATACGAAAATCAATTTTGACCTCCCATTGAAACTGCATCAGCTGATAGCGCATTTTGTATGGGAGGTCAAATTTGGATTTTCGTATTTCGACCTATGTTCCTTTAGGAAAGTTGTTCAGTTTCATGGTCTGAGGAACATACTAAAATTATGTTTTCTATTTCATTAGTACCTTATATATACTCGTATATATACGAGTATCCTAGCGAGAAAACAGGCGACTCACTAAAATAGTACAGCTTGATTAGTATCACAGCAGGAAAAACTATGCGTGAGAGCAGGTCGGATCGATACGTATCTCTGTCGCTCCAATGTGTAGCGCATCGCTTTGTCCTGCTCTCACACTGATGTCATTCAAATCAACCTACATTACTTACTCTGTAGGCTCTCCTGCTTTGCAAACTTAGCCTAACAGAGTGAAAATGGGCTTTTTCACTGTAAATTCCGAACAGAGTTAGTTAAATTTTTGTAGTAGTAGTGCAGTTAGCTTACAATTTTTTTTTACTGTTATAATAAAAGCGTGTGTTTCGTTTGTTTGTATTGCAACGAGAAGCCACGACAGTCCTTTGTAAGTATTTATCAAAGGACATACTGTAAGAAACTTTTTAAATTCAATATTTTAATTTTGCAAGGGGTTGCATTTATGATAGTCTTTATTAATGTGGCTTGATTATAGTGACAGTAGGACAGATCTATGCGCGAGAGTAGGACGGAGCGATATGCGTCTCTGTCACTCCAATATCTTACGCATCGCTGTGTCCTTCTCTCATACTACTGTCACTCTAATCAAGCAACATTATTTCGACTGAAATGTAGCTTGATCAAAATAACAGCAAGACAGCTACGCGTGAGAACAGGACGAAGCGATATGCGTCTCTGTCACTCCAATATCTTACGCATCGCTCTGTCCTGCTCTCACACTACTGTCACTCTAATCAAGCAACATTGAATGTAGCTTGCTATGATCATTTTTAAGCATTAAGGCTGAAATATGCTGTCCCTTCTTATAGTCCATTTTCATTCATAGTAGATTGTAGATTTTATTACATTTATTTGACGCTTAATTTTTATCAAATTAGCGTTTCAACGATGGCTCTGATGCCTAATCTATATCACTTGTTGTTTAAATTTATCTGTACCTGGTCGACCGAGCTTCGCTCTATAATAGCCGCCTCAACATTAAAATATCGTCGGGTGAGCAAGCTATGCTACTCGCTTACAGATGGCGCTGTAGGTTTCTGTCTAAAACGCGGTATTTTTTTTAAATGCGGGCAAAACGATTTTTTTCCAGACATCTAGCTAGATCGATTTTTCGTCCCCAAAAACCCCTGGATACTAAATTTCATCAAAATCGTTAGAGCCGTTTTCGAAAAACCGATTACAAATGTATATATATATATAGAGATACCATCACGGTATATATATATATATATATATATATACAAATATTGCTCGTTTAATAGTATAGTACCTGACCGAGCTTCGCTCTATATCATCGGGTGAGCAAGCTATGCTACCCGACAACAGATAGCGCTGTAGGTTATGTCTAAAACGCGGTAATATTTTTAAAATGCTCAAAAACAACTGGGATAACGAATTTTCCCGACATGAGACCTAGCTAGATCGATTTTTCGCCCCCGAAAACCCCCATAAGGTAAATTTCATCGAAATCGTTAGAGCCGTTTTCGAGAAACCGATTACAAATATATATACATATATACTAATATTGCTCGTTTAATAGTATATATTCTACTGCAATCGTAACTTCAACTACTAAAGAATAGAACAGGAAATAAATCATATGAAAATATTTGTTTTTGACGGGGTATGAATGAATGAATGAACAACACTCCAGCAAACATTCCTGCCATTTTCATTCCATTATCCACTTTCCAGCCTAAACTATCGCTAGCGCCATCTAGTTTTGCTCTTTTTGGGTTACGAGTTATTAAAGGGGATTGTGATCCCTGTATTGTTTGTTATGCGTCAAAATTGGGAATACAAGAAAAAACTTTAAAAAATAAAATATCTCCGTTGGTCTACGACACTAGTACATTACAAAAAATCAACTAACAACAATCAACTGGTGCAGTCAAGAGCTCATCAAGCTTGACACATTGGACTTCAATACCGTAGGGACTAAAGTCGCACTACAAGTCTCAAGCTTTACCTACTCTTGACCGTACTTTGTACACGGCGTTACTGAAAAATTACTAAAGAACAAATTGTTGCTTAACCACGTGCTAGGCTTTAAAACTAGATATTTTTTCCGCAACTACAACATAGTAGAGTTTGTCTCGAGTGACTAACGAGTTGCAAACCAGTTAGTTACTTACTCGGAGCAGAGAAGGGAGAGGAGGTGCCTCTAGCAAATATTTTAACGAAACAAAGCTTGACGCCTCGCGGGGGTGAGGATCGAGGTAGTGGGACGGACACTTTGCTAGATTATAGAGGAAATTATATAAACCACGCCCCCTTTCGTCGTCATGGGCCGATTGAATCCTCTCCCTTCTCTGCTCCATGGTTACTCATGATCGCCATTGAAATGCTAGTGTTATATATAACGTAGTTAGTTACCATTGCGTAACATCTTAAAAGAGCGCCAAGCAGTCTAAACCAAGATTTATTATGCTGTCCTTTTCTTATAACCTTTTTTTCTATCAGAACTTATCAGAAGAGGTGTCGTTTCTGTCGGCGGCGCTACAAGAGGAGAGATTCAAGACAGAACGACTCGAGGAGCAAATCAACGATCTCACTGAACTACATCAGAATGAGGTACGTTTCTTTAGGCGCACTCCGGACAGTACATACAACGGCGAGAAACTAAAATTTGAAATTGGAAGGTCGCGTAGGCCCGCATATTTAGTACAACTGACCCACAGGAGCAGCGGGCGGGGCGCAGGGGTGCGGGGTGAATAGGGAATATGCATAATTTTTTTTGTTGCATCTATTAACAAAATATGAAAATACCGTAGTAGAGATGACAAAAAGTGAAATTAAAATTTAAATCGGATAAGAATTACGGCCGATATAAGCATTTAAAACTATTTATTACGCGCCGATTAGACAGAGATCCGACATGGAAAGTGACTTCACATGCCACTACGGTCATATAAACTCCTTGCCAAATTTCGTTTTGCTAGAAAGAGACAGAAACAAATCTTCGAAAGCTTATATAGTTATTCGAAAAATTGTTTTACTACACTGTTTATTATAGAAATGAGAAAAAATCATGCATATTCCCTATTGCAAGGAGGGGGAGCGTGTACAACTGTTATTCTGTATGATACTTTATTCTGTAATGTACTTCAGGTCAACTGCTGCGCAAAGACACATGTATAACAAGCCCCTTTCCCGTAAGGATAAACAGAGACCGGTAAAGGTTTTTGTACAAAGTCCATCTGGGGAAATACCATCCCTTTGCCTATTTCTGCTGAAAAAAAAAGCTGACCAAGTGCGAGTCGGACTTGCGCACTAAGGGTTGTTATACTACAAGCTGTTTAAAAGCTTTTGCTCTTTGATTAAGAAAAACTCTACGTCCACTCAAACTTGATCCCTATTTAATATCTCTTTACTTTAAACGAGAGCTCATCTTAGTTGAGTTTAAAATAAAAAAATATTACATCTTCGGTAGATGTAATATTTTTTTATTTTAAACTTTTTCCTTTTCATGATTTTAGGTCAACGGGAGTTTTGGTTGGGTTCATAAATATATGGAGAATTGTATCTTTCATAATATTATCGTTCATTATTGTATCTTTTGATTGTGTTTTCGTAAAAGCTAGAAATTTTCACACTTGCAGGGTTCGTGGATATTTGATATTAATTTCTGCTTAATATCTGTCTGTGAGAAAAAGAGTCTTAACAGACCGTCATACAGACCGACAACAAAGTTAGGTTTAGTTTTTTTCCTTTTGAGGTACTTCCCTTGCTTATTCTACTGCCACTAACAAAATGTGGTCTGATTTTGCTAAAACTTTTGCTAAGACGTTTTTTACCAGTCTGAATTTTCCCCCATTACTGGGTAAAGGCCAATTATAAGACGTTTCATCAGCGTCATAAATAGCTCCACTGCTAGACAGGTATCTCCCCATTTCACAGCAAAGTACATAATATGAGGGAGAATATACAATAGTTAACACGCTTGATAGCGCTTAGGCTGGCACCATAGACCGTAGTGGTTGATGACCGCAGTTAAGTACGGTGTTACGATATGTAGAAGCGCGCTGCAGCCTATCCTCTAATTTATGATCCCTTAGTTGTCTTTTATAGTTAGGGTGCTGGCTGCAATTTGGGTATATGATTTGCTCATGATTCATATTAATAGGGATGATAGATCAGCTCAATACGAATCGATTTGGTCCTTACAAGTTTTTCTGTGCGTCGCTGCATTTTTAAGTTATAGCAAAAAAAATAAAAATAAGATACTAAATAATGTTTTTTTTTGTCTGCCTTTGTGGCTGCTGTTTAAAATACTTCTGAAGATGTAGAAAATCGAAGAGGCAGACATGCAGGGCTCTGCATTATCACGGGACGAAGTAGTGAATTTTTGCATTTGAAGCGGTAACGCAGGGGTATTATGGTGGCAGACTATTTTTCTGGGGTCCTATACATTGTATTTAATCGGACAGTCATAGTCTGCCAGGTGTACGTTTCATTGTAAAATTTCAAAATTGTCAAAACATAATTCCTCTTAAACGCAGGGGTGTGGATGTCTGCCAATATTTTTTGTAGCTTTTAGAGGAGCTTCTTATCATCAGACAAAGAGGCAGACATGAGCAAATGATATAGAAATTTGACCGTCATCACCCACAGAAAGAGAGATGTGTTATTCTAAGTTGGCAACGCATTGACACTGGTGTGAATTCTGGCAGAAACGAACTAAAACTAAACTAAATTAGATAGATCTAAATGTACTGCTATCTTTATTCCACCCTATAGGGAGCAACAAAGGCAGCAATACTTTAGACCTGTCAAATTTAGTTTGGCTCTGCCAGAATAGACACCAGTATTAAGGCATTCAAATTTTTTTAATGTTTTTAAACTAAAGATTTTGCTGTTAGAAGAAATGTTACCACCAATATAAAATAAAATAAATAAATATTTATTATTTATTATTATTTATTTATTTTTTTATTTATTTTTTATTTATTTATTTATTTTTTATTTATTTATTTTTTTTTTTTTTTATTTTTTATTTTTTTATTTTATTTTTTTATTTTTTAGTTTCACGTAAAAATAAATGTTTACGTGAAACTATATTTTGTTTTCTTTTTCAGGTGGAAAACCTAAAGCAAGCTTTAACCGACGTGGAAGAAAAAGTGCAGTATCAAAGTGAAGAGCGAATACGAGATATACACGAAGCGTTAGATCTCTGTCAGACTAAAGTAAGTTAACAGTACCTAAATTGTAATATTTAGGCTCTATTGCAAATTTGGTAGAAATACTGTCATTGACATGGGCCAAAATAAAACTTAGGATGTGGTTTGATGTGAATTGTGGCAAAACTTAAATTCGGCCAAAGAATCACTAAATTAGATTAATTGGGCGCTACTAAGATGCCATTAAGCTGGTGCAGTTTCGATGCGAAGCTGTTTTCTTTTTATTTCGACCTATGTCCTTTGGGAAAAGTTGTTCTATTTCATGGTCTAAACGGTTAAATTGTGCTTATAATTTTTTCACACCTTTTATTTCGTCAACTCATCATAACATCCCATGAAATGTCCACTACAGGACAGGGGAGTTCCCTCCAGAATTCTGGCTTTTGCTGGAAAAATGTGGAGGGTAAGTACCATAGTCACCTCGCTTGTTAGCGTTACGGCTGGCACCATGGATCGCGGTTGTAGGTGACCGCAGTAAGTAAGATTGTGTGATACACAGGAGGATGCTGCTGGCCCACCTCCAGTTTATAACCCTTAGTCGCTACTTACGACACCCACAGGTATGTATGGAACGGTAGTATTCTTTGCCGGCACCACACGGGACCGTCAAGTATTGAGGTACAAACAGCCGCTCGTCGATGGAAATGCTTTGACCTTGAGCGGGTCTCTGGTGTCGGGTGTTTGTTGCGTAGTGCCGGTTCAGCTTATACTGGTTTTGTATGTAGTGTGTTCTCGTTCCCAGATCAGTAAGCTGGAGCAGTGGGCGGCGGGCGGCGGCGGGGGCGGCGGCGGCGCGGGGGGCGGGGGCGACGTGTCGGGCGCGGCGGGGCTGCCTCCGCGCCTGCTACTGGTCAAGCTGCTCAACGTGGCGCTCACGCTGCTGCAACTCGCGCTGCTATTGGTCGCCACAGTCGCCGGGATCGCCATGCCTTTCCTACGCACCAGGTACGTTTATGATCATCATCCAGATGAACGAAAAACGGCTGGACAAAACCTAAAAACAAAAAACTGAAAAGGATAGAAAACCTACGCTTCTATGATTTTTGCCATCTTAACAGACCTACCCTCTAGTCCTTAACATCTTATATCGCCAATTTCACCAAATTGCACCAAATGTTTTCTAGGTACTAGTTAGGTACATTGCTCTCAATTTTTGATAGGAGCCAATTCTTGAATTTTCTATGGATTTTTTTTTAAATTCAAGAATTGGCTCCTATCAAAAATTGAGAGCTATATACCTAACTAGTACCTGGAAAAAAAATTGGTGAAATTGTAAGGCGCGTCTACGTGAAACGGCTAATTGACCGCACTACTCGCTTAGTTGTCCGGTTAGTAGTTTACATTATTCCGGTTTACATTATTAAAGTAACTAAATGATGACACTAAGGGAAACATGGCGCACTTGCTCTCTTGTCCACTGTGCCCTTCCACAAGCACTGGCGAGGATCTGCACGAGGCGTCGGATATCCGTAAATGTGGCAAGATTTTGGGAGGACAGTATTTGATCCGGTATTTGTACTTTGACACGAAGAAGAAGGAAGGGTCAGAAGGATCTTTTGGCGTGACAAAGCAAGCATTTGAACAAGTTAGTGAAATAGATAAGGGGCTTACCCCTCGTCTCATATTGGTCAAAAGGCTGAACATGGCGCTTACGTTACTGCATTTCGCGCTGCTATTGGCCACTAAAGTCGCCGTGATAGCTATGCCTTTTCTACACGCACCGATATGATATGATACTTAAGAGGTGTAAAGGACAGCTTTCCGTCAACTAAAAGGGCATGGGCATGATCAGTCAACGAAGCTGTACAACTTTCAGTGGATGAAACTCAAAAAAGAAAAAGAAAAAATCGGTCTCTTCATACAGTCCAATCCAAGTTGACAATTTGGTTTCGAGACATGTGCCCTTCTTAGTATGATATTTCGACCGACATGAAAAGTTAGTTTTATATCAAAATTTAAAATAAAATAAATTCCTTAATTTCAGAGTGCGAGTCCTAACCACAAGCGTGGCGGTTATGGTCGGAGTGCTGGTACTGAAACAGTGGCCAGAAGTGACGCAGCTGTCAGAACACCTGCTGCGGAGATTCAAGGAGTATCTACTGGACAAACACCATGACAGGTAATGGGGGTGCTGGACTAACTTGGTTCGAAATGGTGGAGGTGCTGGGATTGAGAACACATGGCGATTTCATGCTTCGGACATTTTTTATCATGCGAATATGTAATTCAAGAGAATATAACTCAAAAACTTTACTCAAAAAACGCGGTAAATTTTTGGTTTTTCCATTCAAATCTTTGAGGGATTTTTAAGGACTGACCAAATTTTTTTTCGATCAATGTTTCATCGGAATATAAATTTTTATAGTCAGTTTAACATACTCAAATATATAAAATCTTTAACATGCAGTATAAAGTACTGAATACTTGAAACTATGTGTGGAATTGCCATGACTTCTCTCTACAAACCTCCAAGTAACTTAAAAGCAACAAAATATAAATAAATTTAAACTCATGCTAGCAAAGAATATTAGATTAGATAAATTTAATTATTACCTATAATTTACATAATTTTATAAGCGAACACTTTTGTTGTATACTTAGATCATGCTTGTTATGTATATATTTTGTACAAATATGAATATGGTGATACTAAGTAATGGGTATAGTTGAAAACTGTGGGTACTTTTAAAAACGGTGGCGCGACGATCTCGATGCCAATGACCCGCGGCGCGCGAATGCGTGTTTAGAAAAGCATTCGAATTATAAATACACCCGGTGGAACGCCGATAAGATTTACTGCCAGTTGCACAAAGCGTCTTTATAGATAAAGCTCCTTTAAGTATATTTCTAACTCTTTCTGTTTTGTTGACAAAGAAAGAGACAGCAAAAGATTTAAGGGAGCTTTAATTTTAAAGAAGCTCTGTGCAACTGGCTTTCTGGCTGGTAAACAGTTTTGCACTATTGATTTAACAATATTACATACCTACCTACTTGCGTCTCACTCATTATGTCGTAAAGTGATAACCCGACCCATTCTTGAGCGATTCAAAAACGTTCTAAGCGGTACACTGCAATTATGCATTTTATGCTCTACACTTAAGGTTGAAATTTGTCGGCACCCCGCCTGGGAATGTAGGACCTGTAATCGTCAGTTTACTATTTGTCGATGCTTCCATGAAGGTTTGGCAGGGCATGGCTTATGACTGTGACGATAGGAAAGAAAAAGGGAAGAGGGCTATAGTGGGACAGTCCAGGCTATAGAAAAAAAAACAGACCTCTGAATTTATAATAAATCAAAGTTAGTTAGGTAGTTAGAGCACACTACTCCAGCCCACAATCCCAGTATTAAATTCTTAGCCCATATTTTCTCAGGAACCTTACGTATGTTTCATAGTACTCTCCGCGGTTTTTAACTGTATCCATTCGTTAATTAAATATACTCAGTATATATAAATAAATAGTAGCTAGAGGTAATCATATCATTTTAAAATGGGTTGAAGCTTCATTATTACACTAAAAAGGGTTTAAATCTCATTTTGTTCGCATTGTGATTGGACTTAATTGCAATATTTTGTGCAGGTCTTGTATAAAAATTGTGAACGTTTGAAAATAACTGCTATTTAAAATGGGCATGCAACTGCAAGGGAATTTTTAAGATAAGATGATTTATTGTGTTCTTTTATTTGTTTTCCTAAGGTCTTTTTAAAATAAGGTCTTTATAATGTTACATACTGGCGTTTTACTATGATTACAAACAACTTTATTGGCCATTCCATAAATCCCAAAAAAACTGCTGTTTCATACGTTTTGGTCGAGTTGATAGTTAAATATTTGCAACTTTTTTCTTAATCATGAGTAAAGTATTCGGATTCAATATTGTTGGTACCTTTAAAGGACATTAACAGTGTTTTATTTTGGGTTCCTGGCCAGATAAAATATTACTTAAAACATAAAATCTAATTTACAGGTCATAAATTCAGCTACAAAAATAATATTATTATAAAACTGATCAACTTTCCTAGAGAGACATGGGAAGAAAAATGAGTAAGAGTTTCATTATTGGTTATCCCATACAAACACTTATCAAAAATAAATCTCGTTATTCGACGCATATTTTTTTTTAAATTTGGCTAGAGGGCCAAAAAGAACCAATCAATATCCATCTTTTATTTTTAGTTAATGGTTACAGTTTTCTTCTTCTCTTTTTTCTTTTATTGATTTTATTTTCTATTTCTTTTCACAGCAGATCATATGAGTGCAGATCGTTGTGTGGTTGATAATTGGCCATTTTGAAACTACGTGATCCATCGTTAGCATTTGGAAGGAATTAACTTATTATGAGACGCGTTTCAAACTCATACGCATAGCTGCATCGGGTTTTGTTTTCTACAAACTGTCATGCAGGTGCATTCAGGCGTAGACAAAAGAGGTACATTCCTTGATTGAGGAAATAATTTGAAATCTATACGAAATCATATTGCAATTTTGTCCTTACCAACTTATGATTCTTCAAAACAAATTAGTGTAAAATCTTTTTAAAGTAAAACACTTTTTTTTTGGCTAAATGAAAAAAAATACATGAAAAGGCAAATTTTTCTAAAGGTTTTACTCGAATTTGTTGCTACTTTGGAAAGGCTGCCCTGTATATCTTAGTCAATTAGAAAAATTGAAGGGACAATGGAAAGGTAATATTTTGGTTTTGAAAGGCTAAAATTCCGCCGCTCTTTGTTTTCTTTTTATTATTAAAAAACTATTTTATAATCGCATTACAGTAACATGTTACAATCTATTTATTATTACAATTTTACGTATTTTTTGTTGATTGATTGATAATAAAAATATGTAATAATTTTTTATTTATTTGTCAATTTTGATGGGCACTTGGATTTAAAAAAATATCATTTTTTACTGAAACTGTACAGTTTTGTTTTATTTGATGTAAAAGAAGCAATATTTTACGAATAAGTACGGAGAGTGCCTGGGGTAACTACGAGTAGAGTAAGTATACAAAATAGCGGTGATAATTTGTTTTATTAAGAATATAGTTTGCAACTTTTAAGTATATTTAAAATATCTGTATTTTTTGTGCAGTTCCATTAATATTCAAGGTGTAACAAAAAGCGTATAACAATCTTGAGTGATGTTAATCTGGCCAGAAAACTGAACCACTTTTCTCATTTAAATAAAAAAAAGTACTTGTCATAGAAACTGCATTAAAAGTTGTTTGTTCATTTTCATGGGTAGTATGTTTCAGGCTTGGCATACCCGTTTCCGTTACACCTTGTGTATACCCAATGATGTATTTTTTAAATATCTTGCGACTCTTAATTTGCGAATATTTAATTATGGTAAAGGATATTTGAGGCCGAGTTTCAGAAAACTAAAAAGGCAAGATCAGTCAACGAAACTGAACAACTTAACTTTTAGGAAAAAAAAAATCTCCATAAAATATTGTAAACTTGTTTGGATAGATTGTATGGAGAGTGCGATTTTTTTTTATTGTTCAGTTTCGTTGACAGGTTTCAGGTTTGGAAACTTGTCTCTACACCCTGTATGGTGCAACTTAGACTAAAATTTTAAAAATAAGGCTGGGCACAGAAATGGTGAAATAGAAATGAAATATGAGAAAAAAAACTTTTCCAAGCACAGAGGACAAAATGAGATTTAAACTGTGTCACAAAATGTATATTCTCTAATAGTTATTTTCATGCGACAGAATTTGCCATATTTAAGAAATCAGACCGTTTGAAATTATACTTTCTTTGTAATTTTATTCAAACTGTGGGCAAACGAATCTACTCACCTCCTTCTCTACTTAAAATTATTTTGAATTTTTTTTAAAGCGTACAAATACCGACCAGTAATTGTTATTTAGAAAAAAAGTGAAATTACGAGACGTGCTTGGTTATGTGAATCGATTTGATAGCTCGTTTTTTTAAAGGTTTTATCCTTCTGATGTAATAAAATTGTTATTGTACGTTTTTATTTAATTTTGTATGAGCTGTCTAAAATTATTATTGTCAATTTTTATTGTTAAAACGAGCGGTAGATGGTACAGTATGACTTGGGTAAAAAATTGGCACGTCAAGATATTATAAGATCAGATCATATAATATTTTTTCTCAATGTCACACATTTTTACAAGCAAATGTAAAATTCGTTCACTATTATTAGCAACTACCACCACTTTTTTGATTCAATTTAATTGCAGCTGAGTGCGACTGAGCACCTTGATGAAGTTGGCATAAAAAACTTAATAAATTACCCTCCGGTGCAATCGGTCCATTTTCCCATTCGGTCTACTTTCCCGTTCGGTCCACTTTCCCAATCGGTCCACTTTCCCATTCGGTCTACTTTCCTGATTGGTCCATTGTCCAAACGGTCCAATTTCCCAATCGGTCTAATATTTTTGGGACTTAGAAATAAATATGTTACAATATCTATCCTTGGGTCTGAAATGGACCTGCCAAGTCATACTGTACTTGGCGAAATTATTATTAGCAAAATTTTAATACCAATGAATGGATTTGACATCATCACATTTGCGTTAAAATTTGGTACAGTTGAGAGCACGTCAAGCTTGACACATTGAAATTATACCGTTCTTATTTCAAACATCGTTGGGGCTAGAATCGCGCTTCATGTGTCACCTGTTTTAGACTATTCTAACAAAATAAAAGTACACACAGTTCCTAAGTTACTAATACTTTTTATGCAATTCGTTATGATGTCGATTCTGATATGAATTGGCAGAATATTAGGAAAACCTTTTTCTAAAAGTAATAAATCTATTATAATTTTTATGTAAATTCATATGATATTTATAATTGCATGACATTCCAACAGATTGTAGTTAGGAGAAACAGTATGGACTAAGGCCACTCCTCTAGGGCGCTAGTAAAAGCGGAACTAGTTACCAACTTTGATTCGTACAGTCATGAGTACATCAAGCTTGACACACTGGACTTTGTACCGTTCTTATTTCAATAGACGTATGGGCTAGACTAGTCGTTGACTGTATACAGCGCAACATAAATTAACTGAGACAGTCGCTCATTTACTGATCATCATAATATCCCATTAAACATCCACTGCAGGACAGCTCCTCCAGAATTACAGCTTATGCTGGAACAATGTGGAGGGGAAGAACCGCGGTTGTTGGTGACCGCAGAATGTAAGATGGTACGATACTCGGGACACTCCTGCCCATGCTCCGGTTAGAGGGTAGAGATGGGTTGGCACTAATCTTTGCCGGCACGGCACCATACAGGCTGAAGCTTATTTGCTCACTTGGCTTTAAACTAATTTAATTTTGTTTCGCGTCTTCGTGTTTCGAAATGTACAGTAACGAGTGGCAGCCCCGTGTGGTGCCGGCAAAGAATAGTACTGTGCACTTGCGGAACCCTAAAAAAATTTTAAATGCATAAAATACTATTTAGAGGAAGTGTCAAGAAGTGTAACGATAAACGGGGAGTAGAAAAATATGACAGGGAGTGACAGTCGAGACAGGGTCGGGAAAGAGTCGAAAAGGAAATGAAAGAAAAAAAAGCTTTTTAACCGAATAAAAGGAATAGTTGCTAAAATTTTGATAAACGAAAGCAACAGAAGAAAACTATGAATCAGGTTTTGTTGAATAGTGAGGGTAATGAAGCTGAAATAGAATTTTAACATGTTTAAAGGTTTCAGGTGAGAGAGATTTTGGGCCGTCAAGCTAGGAAAATTTGGAAAAAACTGGAGAAAAATGGAAGAATGGAATCGGTAAACGTTCCAAATATCCTTGTTGTTACTTTGAGACGTCTGTGAAAGAAAAGTCGTTAGTAAGCTGGATTTATGTGAGTTATATAATTTTTTATTTTTTGTAGCTCGCGGAAAATAGAATTCATACAGCTGATGAGACGAATCTTTTGAAGGAGGCTATGATCCTGGATTGTGGATTCCTTCAATTGAGATAAAGATAGGGATTGCTTCGTGTAGGATATAGTATAGGAAGGTTTATTTGCGCATAATTTCAAGATGCTAACATTCAGGGTTTGATTCCAAAGTGTAAAGAATAAGTGGAGTGAAACTAATGTTATGTAAGTATTCAATTTTGTGGTTTTCATCTTTTATTTATTTTCGGTTCAAAGTTGTTGTGTGTATTTGAGTTAAGGTGAAATGTGACTTAATGAAATTTATAGTTTCTTCCAGGTTATGTGAGCTAAATAACGTTGAGAAAATCAGATTTCAATGTCAAAAGAGGAAGAGTTGATTGGAGAATATTTGCAGCTTTACAGATCTACCTGCGAGGTCATAAGAGGCTTGTACTGTGTGATACTTTAAGTAAATTGATATTCCCACTTAATGATTTTCGTTTGTAAACATTAATAACTCTGCGGAAATTATAACATACTGTGTTTCTAATCTGAGTCGTTATTTGTAGATAGTAATAAAGATTTTCTTTTCCCATAATTAAGTATAAACTAGTTCTACAAGTGTCTTTGTTCGCGTATAGCTAGGCAGGATAATGTTCTATTTCTAAACAGGTACAGGAATTACAGGGAACATTATAGACATGGAAAAGCAAACCACAAATGATAAAACGTGAAGGCTAAAAAAAGGTATTGCTTGGATTGTAAAGGTAATGTAAATTTCATTGTGTTTAATTCTTTCCTTTACAGAGAAATTGATTAAAATAGTCCTTGGTGAAATCATGGAAACTGGACTCTGATGTATATATATTGTCATCGATTAGGGGTGGCTTTAGATGTTGTATATTTTGTCAACATTTCAAAAGTGACTTTGGACGATGTATATTATTATCATCAAGTCAAGGAGACTTTAAACGATGTATATTTTTATACTTTTTTAGGTAGAATTGTCTATTTGACATTATTGTCAAATAGTCAACAAATAAATCATTTTTGATTTAGTTTTACTCAAAGCTAGACGCTATTTTGAAATCTTTATAAATTTTTTATCTCTTTAACAAAAAATAAATCAAAACCCAAAATCAAAATGGAAGAAAATATTAATACATTAAATAATTACCTTTTTTAGAAAATAATATAAAATCTTTGGCCCTAAATCAAAATTCCAGTTTTTAATATACTAATGTCTTCATATGATAAAATTTAAGAAAAATATTCCGTCAGATCAAAAGAATTAGAACGTCAATTCAAAATCTTAAAATAATATATCTGAAAACTAAAACTTGGATATAGATTGTGATATTTTATTGTGAAATAAAGGGTAAGTTTAAGTAGAGTGAATATTATAAATAATAATATTTCAAGTAATAATAAATTGCTTTGATAGTGATTTTGAATCTTTTACCTCAATTTCCCAAAATTGGAACATGCTGAGAGCATTACTACATCTCAGTACTCAAGCTCATAGGAGGTGCTTATCTTTCCTTTTACTTTCATACTATAGGAGTCCCAGATTTTGAGATTAAGAAATGCCTGCTCTCAGGTTTATTTAGTTCAACCAAGCATGGATGGATGCCCTCGTGACATGTGTCCCCGATGTCCACTATATTGGTTGTGGCTAATGTATGTCGCGTGTCACTGGAGTAACTGTCTAAGTCTATCTGATAATATCAACCTTCGGATTTATTTATTTTAATCATTCTTGGGCCGGAGCCCTCAAGCCTAAAAGGGTCTGATACTAAAGTTCTTCTCTTTCTATTTGTGTGAGGTTTCGCTGAATCATCCTGATTTCCCTCTACTGTGTGTGTGGGATAAATTGGTGTTATTCCAGTACAAATGGAAGGATATTAGCAAGGTGTTTTAACGTTGGATTTTGGAATTGGTGTTTCAAGTGTTATGTGCTGACAACGCTCGCCCATTATTGGATGCGTCGTTTGAGTGGCATATACCGCGGGAGGACCTCCTGATCTTAGCGTTAGATTACCAAATGTAGAGTAGTTAGACAACATAAAACTTTCTTCTTATGTGAAGGGACATTCTAGTTTAGTCAAATGACATTAAATTGTTTATAAGGAATAAATTAGAATTGTCCTGAATCAATAGGAAGAATATTCTTGATGGAGACGTTACGTTCGTTCGTGGGTTGCTTCTTGTAAAGTGTGTTGACGACGTTCGCCCATAAGGCTGCGACGGCTGTACGACACTCTGACCTTGGGGGACCTCTGAACTTTATGTGTGTCATCCTAAAGTAGTTAAATAATTTATTTAATCTTCATTGAATCATACAGGAATCTAAACTTTATAAGATTCTAAGTTTTAATTTTCCCTTAATAAAACTTGTCATAAATTATCATACTTAAAATTATACTTTGACTCAGTGTGAAACCACCTTAACTTTACTAAATAGATTCTTGAAAAACAAAAATGGAACAGAAATTATAATGTTTAGTTTCTTTTCATTGTAAATAAGTTCCGAATATTTAAGTATATACAATAACCCCATTTTTATACTTCTTTTGAGTCCTCTTTTAAAGAACATCGAGTTTTAGCTAGTGTTGTTTACGCTAAATTCTCCCAGTGTTCTTGGTTTTGAATACTCGATGCTTTTGATTTTCCCTTAAGATCTTAAATCATAAATGTTTGGCCCAACCTAGCTTAGATACTACTATCCCGTATCTTCTCGGTTCTGGTCATCATACTTCACTTTTAATTAAGGATTACCTTCAGTAATCTTTTGTTATACTTACTTCTTATATGTTCTTCTTCGAAATATGCTGGGTAATCCCATTATAGTTTAGATGCAATTCATTTTATTTAAATGAGTGTTTAGACTGGGGTTACTCTACATAATCCTTGTCCTGCGTGGGTTGGTAACGGAAAAGAGATTTAGCTACGCATCACAAGTGAGAGCTATGAAGGATATACGGAGACCTTGTTGGTGCAATAAAGTCACTCAGTGACTGGGGGGAGGGAGATTGCCCTTCAAACTCTTTATGTCTCTCGTTATAAAACCGTTATTGATCTAGGCTGGCCATGCAAGCAATAATACTATACCCGTATCTAGTACAGACTTCACACTTGGACGTGTGGAGCTGGCTAATTATTTTCAGTTTAACTTATTTCAAAACAAACTAAGGGATTCGATGATGTCGGTCATTGTCTGCCCGGAGGGATTACAGGAAGAGCTCTTATAGCTCATGATGGAGAGTGCCCTGTTTTCCTAAAGGAAGACCGTATGCTTCGTGTGCCTGGCGGGCTCGGTGACCAGCTCTGGTATGGGTGACTAAAAGAAATAGTCAATACCCTGTGAACCCTGGATGAGTCAGTGATCGTCCCTTAAAGGTGGGCCACGTGGAAGTCGGGTTTGACGCGGGGCATGAACATACCGGGGGGAGACATCATCACCGTCTGGGTTGTACTGTGGTTAGTTAGTTCCGCTCTCCACATACATTAACCCTAGTCTTTACTGTAGTTTAAGTTTTCGGTGGGATTTCCAGCTCCGCGAGGATGTTCAGAATCCTGACGATCCAGTTGGATTGTTAGGGTAGTTTAGCGTCATGTCATCGTGAGCTGGGTGATGATATGCCTCGGACCTAGGACTTAGGGTAGAGGAGGCCTAGGACGAGCTGCTTGGGGCGATGGCGGTGCCCCAAACCTGGGGATTGTCCCCACATTATTTTTTATTACTTCGTTTATATTAACATAGGTTTCTTTTCAGAAACTTAACGGCTATAATAATATTGCATTGTAAAAGAGATGAAACCTCTCTTAAACTGATGAATCTACATGAATTCAGATGAACTACACCAAACAATATGAGACTAAATTCAAATAAATAGTGATATAAAATAAAATAAATAACTCAAATTAGACATGTAAAGATTAGGTTTATTTTCAAATATAAGTATTAAAATAACATGTGTGTTTCTTTTTCATTCTTCTATTGCCACTCTCCACCGAGCAGAATCTGTAAATTACAAGATATTATAAATATATAAAACGGAATGACGTAGGATTCAGAAAAAATTATAATATTCTTAAAGGATATTATTCTAGACGATCAACCTTGGCCAAAACTTTCACGTATCTGATTTGAGGATCCTATTGGAAGGGACTTCAGATCTGTACAGTACCAACCCTTACATACCCGTGGGTGTCGTAAGAGGCGACTAAGGGTTATAAACTGGAGGATGGGCCGCAGCATCCTCCTTTGTATCTCACATCTTACTTACTGCGGTCACCTACAACCGCGGTCCATGGTGCCAGCCGTAACGCTAACAAGCGAGGTGACTGTGGTACGTCCCCACTTCATTTTTCCAGCAAAAGCTAGAATTCTGGAGGGAGCTCCCTGTCCTGTAGTGGACGTTTCATGGGATATTATGATGATGATGATGCTACAAACACATTTAATTCGATTTGACAGACAAACTAGTGTTAACCTCGAAATTGAATAAAAATCACCAGCAGTATTTAATATTTTTCGCTGATTGTCATTATCCAGTCGAAGTAGTGTGATTAGAATGACGCAGTGGGAGCAGGACGGAGCGATGCGCTACACATTGGAGCGACAGAGACAAGTATCTATCGGACCTAAGCTGCTCTCACGTATAGTTTTTCCACCTGTCATTCTAATCAAGTTACAACTGTAGATGGCGCCCCCTTGGCTCGTAATAACGGACCCTAGCTTTGGCCCCGCGACTAGCAGGGGAGGGGAGGTATTGTAATTGGTGGGGGCGGGGATTCTCCTATCCGTTGTGTACTACTAGTGTTGTGACGTAGAATCAACTTGTTGGTAAATGGTTTTTTTAGTTGCGTGTTAGACGAGAGGCCTAAATGGCGCCATGACGATGCAGAACAGCTTTCCCCAAAAAACATACATAGGTCGAAATACGAAAAAAAAAATTATCTCCCATACAAAATACGCTATCACTTTCATAGGCAGATTCACATCCTTCAGGGTGTATATTTCGCAGGCAAACTGTAAACGGTCGGCAAATTGTAAAAAGGCGCCGGCAGATTGTAAATCACTGGTGCATTTTACGTTCGATAGCCACAGTAAACCCAACCTGATTATGGGTTAGATTATCTTGCGACCACAAACTTGCCAGAAACGAATTACGTCGCGCCGTTTTGTGAAATGCCGAATTATACGATATGCCTGCGACAGATACACCCTTTTTGTTACAGCTTGTAAAGCGTGTAAAAAGCATACCTCAAAAACTGATTTTGTCGATAGAAATCATGTAACTGAACCCTTCCTAAGGATACACCTACCTAGGTAAAAAAAACTAAAAAGTTGCTTCGACTATCATTTGATAGATTTGATAGCACATTGTCATTGACAATTTGTCAAGGTACAGAAAGTCATTATGTTCTTTGGGAAAAGTTGTTCAATTTCATGGTCCAAACAGATTTCGAGACATTAATTTGTATACCATATACGTTTTACAAAAATAACCAGCTTTTTCCTAAAAAAATTACTCATACTCATTATTGTAAATGTATTTTTATATTATTGTGTAAAATGATGATTTTAATGTAGATATACAATTATTTTTTGTTGGTCAAACGATTGGGCAATAAATATTGTTGTAAAATTTTATCTAAAGTTGACATGACGCATATTATTTTCTATCCTGCTCACTTTAATGTACAGATATCCTAACACAACAGTTCTAAAAAAACTAAAGTACTTTTGGCGACTTTAGAAGAAACTCATAAATATCTCAAAATGAGTTTTGAAAATATTTATTTGCAAGGTAACTATTGTCTGTTTCGAATCTCTCTTTATTGTACAACGAATTGGACATGAACATGATTCAACAAATCTGAACAGCTTTTGCTAAGAAACACATCATCGAAATAAAAAAATCCCTGGTTGGCTGATACGGCCGTAAGTTTAACGTGGATACGTCTGTGTAGATTGGTACAGTCAAGAGCACGTCATGTTCCCACCCACGTTCACTCATACCCCCTCCCCTCATCCTCCCCTCCCTACCCCTCTGACTTATCAGAAACTCGATGTAGTACCAATCCGCAAGTTTCCTAATTTACCTACTCTTTATTGAACGTCAAAACAGAAATCTTCCATAGATTCTGTATTAAGTTTTTGAACGATGACGTCATAATTTTTTTCGCTTGTCATGCTCCAACCCACGTCCACTCACCCCCTACCCCCCGTCACTTACACCTCTTTCCCTTACCCTCCCTCTAACCCTCTGACTCGTCGAAAGCTCGATGTAGTATCAATTATTACCGCGAGGTGGCCTATATACTCATTGCACGAAATGACCCCCCAAACGAAAGCACAGACGTATCTACGTATAAAACAAACATTATACTGGAATGGACAGTTGAGAGATATTTTTTTTTCATTTCTAGGGAAAAGTTTCCAGATTCGTTGACTGACTATGCTGTTTCAGTTTTTGCCAATCTATCCCTTATATCTGTAAACAGGATGGAAATTTGAGATGAGGCACATGGGGCAGCTACCAGAAGAATTACTTGCTACAGGAAAACGTACTATGGAGACTAACCCTAACTATTGGAAATAATTATTATCTACTCCCGTACCGGAATATTCCAAATTCGAAACCAATGACAGATTCGAAATTAAGGTCATTTTCCGCTATCATTTTCATTTCCACACTGTTCCATACTACGAGCAGTACGGAAATGTAGTATGGATTTTCATTCCGCAACTGTTATAATACATAATTTTCAATCTGCATAGGCTAAGGCAATACTACCACAGTACTACATACAGCCTACTTTAAAGTAATTTTGTAAAAATACTTTTTACTGGGGTGACGACTGCCTACCTATATTTAAAAGAAAACGGAGAGTACCAGGAGTACATAAATCGACAAGAGGCTAACAGTTGGCTCGCTTCTATATAAAGTGACCGTAGCAACAAAAGAAGTGATTTGAACAAAATGGAAAGTATGTACCAGGAGAACATGAGTCTACAAGAGGCTGACAAGTAACCATATACATGAAATTAATGTTAAAGCAACTCCATCCACAAGCTCTGGATCTGGAATAACTTCGGGAATAACTTTAATTAACTGTACTAACTAACTGTCCTCTTAGTTCAATAAATTGATCACTACTCTTTAAAATTTTATTTTATTTTGTCGGTCGTAGATAAAGTTTTGTATGCAACTATACGTAATTAGTCATTTTAACACTCGATTTATACTATTTTGATACTCGGCTGCGCCTCGTATCAAAAACCAGATCTCGTGTTAAAATTACTCTCATTACGCAACAGTTGCGTAAATAACTATTTTGACATTCATATATTTTTTAAAAATAAGGTAATGCATTGACGTAAGAAAAACGCCCCCTGGCGTAGTTTCCAAAATCTTTGAGGTAATGTCAGCAAGAATGCTAAGCAAGCTCAGTCAATATTAAAATGGCATTTTATCAAACACAGTGAGAAAGCTCAAACACAACCTAGCTTACCTAGTCCTTATCTCTTAACTGCATAGTGGAACTGTTTGGGCCACGGGTTTGGGCGCACATAATCTTATTGAATTTTAGATTAAGCGCCTTCAAAATTTATTAATTTTTATAAAAAAATTTCGTAATAAACACTAAATTTTTTTTAAAAGAAAAAACGCAGTTTTCACGAAAAAAACCATCCCAGTCGATCCACTTACTGTGCCTATGGGGTCAACCGATGTCAAGGTATTAGAACTCTCATGTAATGTAACGCAAAATTGATTTCCCATACTAATGTATGGAAATGACTGTAAAATAGGGAAATAACTAGCTTTGTGGAAATTGCAGTTTTTTTTCCGACTGTAAATTACTGCCGAAATCTGTGAATGCAGGTCAAAATATCAGGTAGGGTGAGTCTCCTAAGTACACACGGCCGCTTGTCGGCGGTAACACTTTGACCTTGAGCGGGCCTCTGGTTACAGGCGTATGTAGTGTTGCGCTGGTTCAACTTATACTGGTTTTGTTTCTACGTGCTTGCTGCCTTGCGTACGTTTTCTTGTAGCTATTATATAGCTGCTCTGTGCCTCCAAATATCAACTTTCCACCCTGAATGTCGATACCTTTAAATACTTAATTTTGTAACGTATAGGTTCGTCTTATTACTTTGTTGTGCGGCAGATTGTAATGTTAGAAGAGGATGTAATGCTCTCATCAGTAATAATTTATATTTACATTGGAAAATGTATTTTAATTGGTTGCCAGCTATGGAATGAATTATATCATCACAATTTTATTGAATTTTGTTTTATTTTAAATACTATATCTCAATTGGACCAAAACACACATGTACTAGGGTTTCCAAAATAACGTCTAAAATTACTTAACTAGATTTTTAGGCAGATACGCCTATTCGACCTTATTGTATTTTTTAGGGTTCCGATACCAAAATGAAAAAAAAAAGGAACCCTTATGGTGCCGCTCTGTCTGTCTGTCCGTCTGTCTGTCACACCTCTATATCTCAGCAACCACTTATGCTATCAACCTGAAATTTGGAATAGTTTTAGAATATAGTTGCCCAACTTAATTGCACATGAAAAATTTTGAAAAAAGTATGATTATTAATGTAAAGGGGGCCAAAATAGGGGGGGCCAAATTTCAAATTGTCGCTACTAGGTCGAGTGGGGTATCATATGAAAGGGCTTGACTTGTACATTTTAAAATATATTTTTGTATTTTTTTAAGTTTCTTAGTTTTCAAGTTATGATGAAAAATGTCAAAAAAATACCATTCCCTCCCCCTTATCTCCTAAGTTTGAGTAAGGAAATATCTGAATTAATTACAGTTGACAGAGGTTTATGTAAACTTTACAGCAAAAATAAAACGATCTTTCTAAGTTGCACAGTTTTTCAGAAATCTGCAAAAAACCTTTACAAACAAATTTAGTTTTGCGGTCCTGAAAATGGACTTTATTGACTCGCACTTGACCGGTTTTTTTTTTGTTGAAGAGCTTTAGGAAGGTACTCGTAGTTTGAAACAAAGAATAGTTTCAATTTCAATGCAATTTATTTCAAATACAAGTACAAAAATATAAATAAATAAAGATAAAACTTAGGGCTTTGGTCTAATTTATGTATAGGATAAAATCATAATTTATTTTAAAAAAATATAAAAACAAGGTAAATGCAAACATTTGAACTGCCAAAAACTGCAAGAAATTTCTCTCACTTATACTTATGATAAATGCAACGAAAAAGCTTTTATGTTGCAGTTAGCGCCTTTTAGTCTCCATTTGCAACAGAGACGGTTCTAGGGAGGGGTCTTAAATTTTCCGGCTTGGGAGGCAGAGCCGGCTTTAAGACCACTTGTGGGCCGAAGCCGGAGTCATCAGGGTCTTGAGTGGCTATTTCTTCCGAGTCTTGATCTACGATTTCCTCGGATTCCTGATCGACTATTTCCACTTCTGCGCTGTCATCCAAATTAATAGGCTCTTCCTTCAATGTAGATTGGGCGCTGTAAAACTTTTTTTTGTAATATATACTACTCAAAACAAAATAAGGGCCAGCAGGTTTTTTTGATAGGATGACCTATCAAAATTACAATTAATGATAATTGTAATTTTTCAGTTAAAGTTCGATATAAATTTCCACTGAGCATTATTTGAAACATTATCAGCTTAAATTGTAAACAATAGAATAAGCTAAATAAAACGAACGTAAAAATATACATTACTATTATCTGCTGGCCCTTATTTTGTTTTGAGTAGTATATGTAGGTTATTTTTTCTACCTAATATCCGTTCGCCCAAGAATTATTTAGGTTGTAAGAAACAACATTTATTCTTCGACTTTTGAAACTACGCAAAAAAGATCTATTATTTTCAGTTGTAAAATTAATGGAACAAAAATTGATGTTTTTGTTCTCAGTAATAGGTGAGCAAACGGATATCAGGTAAAAAAAACTGGGTGTCGATAACCCATTTATGGGGTGATGCTGCATCATTACGAGATGTTTTCTTTTAAATTTCCTACGATCTTCTTCTTATATTCAAGCGGCTCTTAAATATAAGAAGACCGTAAGAAGCTCTTTTCGGTAGAGCAATCTCCATTTATCACTGTCCTCTGCCAATGATTTAACCGCCGGATGCCGGATGTAAAATCATTGGCAGAGGACAGTGATAAATGGCGGATGCATCCGTTCGACCATGAACCTTTAATTTTCCTAGAACTACAGTGCATTACATTCAAATGGTATTTATTACTTACTGAATAGGTCACAAATATAAAACAAAAAGAAAAATAATTCAAATCGGTTTGGTAGTTTTTGCGTGACGCTCGAACAAATAAACAAGCAAACAGACAAAGTCCAAAAATCTGTGATTTTGATTCAGTACAGACAAATCAATTTATAATTTTATTATTATAATACTAAGTCATTGTAGATACGAAAATAAGTTAAATGTAACTATAATATGTACCTCTGATACCTATGACACCAGCTGAGCGTAGTTCATTGCCGTCCTATAAGTACTTCTTTCAAGAAAAAGTATTCTTTTAATAACGCAGAATAACCTCTTACTTTTTACACCCAATTTTCGCAAAAAATGATCTCTTTGAACTGCGGACCTGGCAACTCAGATAGTTTCCAGAACATTCGTTGTAGTACCTTTTCAGGTGCACGAGCCTTAACAGGTCTATAATTGGTATGCGACAGGGTAGGGTTGCTGACTGTCCACTCTCACAGCCAGTTGCACAAAGCGTCATTAACATTAAAGCGCCTTTAGATCTATTCCTATCACTTTTTAGTCAACCAAATAGAAACCAAACAGATTTAAATGAGCTTTAATTTTAAAGGTGCTTAGTGCAACTGGCGGTTTTAACACATCAGATAAGGTGCAGTCGATGTTAGCGCCATCTTTATACATCGTGATTTTTTTTCCTTCACCAGAAAAAAATTAAGGGTGATTCTGCCCATGAAACTGAACAACTTTTCCCAAGGAACATAGGTCGAAATACGAAAAACCTTATACGTTAGTATTATATAGTCTAAGGAAAAACCAAATTTGACCTCCCATACAAAATGCGTTATCAGCCGATGCAATTTCTATGGGATGTCAAAAATTTATTTTCGTATTTCGACCTATGTTCCTTGGGAAAAGATGTTCAGTTTCATGGGCAGAATCATCCCTTAAATTTTTTTTGGTGAATAAAAATCACGTTGTATAGATTTGCTTTGCGCTTCCATCTTCCAAATCTCAAATTAGAAAAAATGAATGCATTAGGGCGCGTGCACACTAGCGATTTTCGGCGCGGTGATATTGCCGCGATCATATTATTTGTATGATTTTTTAAGCCGCAAGGCTAAGGCTAAATAGAATTGACGCCGCGAAATCTCGCGCCCGAAAATTGCTAGTGTGCCCGCTCCCTTATACTCTACAAAGACAACACAACGCAAAATATACATTTAAACAAACATTTAACCCAACCATGCACTTTTATTATAACATGTTATGATTATGGGAGATGCAAAATAAAATATAAAATACATTTTACCAATTCCACTTTATTTATCAGTAATATATTTATACGCTTACATATACATCTGTAGCTATGGCTAGCGAAAGTCTAGATATTATAATGTTTTCTGTAAATTATTATTAGGAAAATCTGCTATAGACAGTATTTTATTCGACTCAAATCTCTTTGGGAAAGTAGTTCAGTTTTAGGTTCTAGTGGTCTACTCTCAATTTTCGATATATCGATACGATACTACTTTAATGCAGTCGAATTCATAACTTCGATCACTGACAATAGAGTAAAATCAAAGAAATCGGACTTCTTGCTTCGCTCGGAATAGAAACCCTACTAATTTATTTTACTATGGGATTACATCTGCAACAGTTCCCAGATTGCAATTTCAAATCATCATCCATTACAATAACTCGACTAAATTAAAAGAACGACTCCTTCATTGTATTAACAAAGATAATAGGATTATATAAATTGTTATGATTTTAACGACTGAAAATATGCACACATCACTACCTTGTGACGAATTATTTCTTTAATATTCCATTACCCTTATTAAACAGTCATCATCATATCGAATAGGTTGCAAGGTCGATGACCGACCTCATAAACCCTAGTGTCAGAGTTGTTGTTATACAGTGAGTAAAATATTGGTTGCATGCATGAATCGTCAAATTGGCAGTGATTAGCATCCAACCAATATCCTACTCTATTGTCAAGGCCGAGGTTATGAATTTGCATGTTTCCAACCAGCTTTCCACCACCTGAATAACATACCAAAATGGGTCCAGTAAACCCAGAAAAGTATTTCATTTTTTTCTATTTTTAACTACTGGTGTTGCCCAATCGTTTTTCACTACTGCACCTGGCTCAACTCAGTAAAGTGACATAGTCAACAGCTTAACTTAGTTAGCGACGGCTAGGCCACGAAGTAGTCACTACTAAGGTCTAACCATAGAGCAGATTTTAGTACACAGAGCGTTGTCTTCCAACTATCACGCACGCTCGTAGTTGTGTCTATTGTATTGTTAAATTTCTCGCCACTTATATCAGGGTTTTAGGGTGCGTTTACACCAAAGCTGTGCTAGATAGCTAACTTGTGATCGAAGAAAAAAGAAAATGGAGGATCCTACAACAATAGGATTGCTCGATTTTCTTGAAGCATTAGCTTAGAGCTGCGCTGTGCTAAGAAAATATAGCATTACTATTGGGTGGATTTTTCCAGCTCACAGCTTAGCTAACTTGCACGGATCTAATGGAAAGGGGCTCAGATCACGACTTAGGTTGTTGCAAGAGATAGGAGAAAAACGGCCTGAAATATGCCAACTCCCAATAGACATAAAATATGCAAATTTAGATAGTGGATTAATAATATTTAGATAGTGGATGAACAATATTTAGATAGTGGATGAACAATATTTAGATAGTGGATGAACAATATTTAGATAGTGGATGAACAATTTTTGGATAGTGGCAATATCGTACCTGCTAAATTTTTAAACCCATAGAAACTTTCCTATTAATAATTTACAGATTTTATATAATAACGTATGTGTTAATATAGCGTACCTCGATTAGTAATCATAATTGATTTCTCCGCGAAAAATATATCTAAAATAATCGATAATAAAAAAATCTTAAAAACACTAACAAAATAAAATTTTACAATTAAAATATGGTGTAAATCGTTGTTCCCCGAGGGAATGTCACAAATAAAATGCTCTACAAAAATATTTCACATGTGTTTTAGCTGAGTTTTTACGGGACAGATTATTTTGATCATTAATTATAAAAGCTAATAAAAGCTTTACGGGTTTATGAATTACAATTTTAGTGTCCTCCTTGAGTTTTTTTTCGAAGTGAATCGATACAAATGCGAAACCAAACACTCCGTCGTCAAATTATCTGCTTAACTGATTTTAATGAAATATGGTATGGGTTAGTTTTAACCCCAGGGAAGACAATTGGCACCTTTTGTTTTAATTTCAACAACTTCCTTCAATTATCAACTTTATTTATAAAATGTTTGCCTTCTATTCAATTTAGAGGAAAATACTTGTTTCCCTTTTGGTCTCGAAAACAGCTCAAATAAAAATTAACATTACAGTTTCATGAAATCGAGTTTATCCTCGAAAAAAAAAATATAATGCGATTAAAAAAAGTGTTGGTCGGCGCAGTTTGAGCACAGCTGGGTCGCCCAGGAGCCCAATTATTCGACATTCAATACTACAATACAATTCCGAGTGATTTTTAGGATAAAAAAATGTCCTGATATAAACCTCTCAGTTAATAAAGTAGTGTTCGGTTGTTTCCTTTTTGAGTTTGTCATGGCATACTTTAATTTAAAAAATCTCGAGAATTACTCGGTGAAATTCAAGAATTGGGGTCCCAAAGTTATAAACATAATGACTCAGAAATCTGTCCCATAAATAAAATAGTTACTTATACGTACTTAAATAAATGTAATATACATCGCCATAAATCTTAATAATAACAAGATGAGTTAAAATGCCGTAAGGAATGCTAAAACAATGAGGAATGTAGACTTCTACACCGTGTAGCAAAAAGGGTATAAAAAACCCGAAGAATTAATATCTGCCCGTGAAACTTAAAAACTTTTCCCAAAGAACAAGTCAAAAGACCTATACCTGCTATATGCCATGCCAAAATGAGCTATTCAATGTTTCTACATACGGAAAAATGAATTTCCTTTTTTCGAATTTCGGTGATCGGTTTATATTATTATAACACAAAATCATCTGATTCACAACTAGGCGAAGCCTGTACTGTGGGTACCAGAGACTGACATTCGTACATAAATAAATAAATAACACCTAAACATAGAACACACCCGTTCCCCCCGTCCCCGTGTGGTGGCGGCAAAGAATAGTACTACCCTTACATACCCGTGGGTGTCGTAAGAGGCGACTAAGGGTTATAAACTGGAGGATGGGCAGAAGCATCCTCCTTTGTATTTTACATCTTACTACTGCGGTCACCTACAACCGCGGTCCATGGTGCCAGCTGTAACGCTAACAAGCGAGGTGACTATGGTACTTCCCCTCTACATTTTTCCAGCAAAAGCTAGAATTCTGAAGAGAGCCTGTCCTGTAGTGGACGTTTCATGGGATGTTGTGATGAAACATAGAACAAACACTCATTGCCCTGAAAGCAGGCTCACTATCATCTACGCCAAAGAGCCAGTACTAGGTTACTTGGGAAAAGTTGTTAAATTTCATGGACCCTTTAGGGTCGATATACCCTTTTAATACACACTGTAGATTTATAAAAGAAACAACACAACGAACATCGGTATAATATCAAAAGACTTACACAATCATTTCTTACATCCCAGACAAATCACAATCACATAAAAGTCTAAGCAACACTATGGCAGAGTGGAGTTGTAATATCAAATTTTTACAATCAATAATATCGAATGAACAATACGATAATTTCAAACAAAATTATGGCAGTACAGAGGAGCAGTAGAGGTAGAGTGTATGAAATCGCATTCATAGCAATGTGAAATACTCCGGACAAAACGGGAAGTAATATCCCTCTGTGCGATCGGTCCATTTTCCCGATCGGCCTACTTTTCCGTTCGGTCCACTTTCCCATTCGGTCCATTTTCCCAATTATAGTATAAAAAAAATGTGTTTCGTTACATTCAACTTTACAGACGTTTTATTTTTGTTTATCAGAAGAGATTAAATTCTGCAAATTAAAACTTCAATTATTACGTAATACATCGATGTTGCTTAGACTTTTCTTCTGTATATTATTGCCAACCCCATATAATATGATTAATAATTAAAAAGAACTCTTTCTTCATAAGAATTTTAACGTGCTTTTTTAAATGGAAGCCAATTATACGCCTAATAATCAATAACTTTAAAATCATACTAAATCATTAATCTAAACTACAAAATGTGAAAAATTAAAACAAAAATTACGATGAGATAGAAGTGGCATTTCAAAACGTTTCATAAAGGTTACATTCAGTACCTTCTCATAAGATTTTATATCTAAAAAGCATGGTAGCTTACTTCTAACAAAAATCCTATTTTTTCTAAGTTCCTTACCTTATTTAAAAACTTACAATTCGTTGTAAAAATGTATAAAAACATTGACACTTTCATAATACTAGCACATGTACGAATCTCCGTCACATTTGCACGCGGCAAAATAAATATTTATTTATATTTAATGTGAAATGGCTTTTAGAAATACTGAAAAGAAAAAAAAAATTACCAAGTAATTTTGACAATTATTATACTCCAAAAATCTGATTCCCTCTAAAAATTTACCTAGCAGTTTTAAGCTTAAATGTAGATATAAATAAATTAGATACACTTACAATTACATACAAACATATACGTACACGAATAATCGAATATATTAGTAATATATTTACTTCCATTAATGTTTTTACTTGTAGCGAAAATGTTGATTTTGATGAATATCCAAAAACACTAAGCTTAATTATCAAATTTGTTAATAAACGTACTCAATTCGTCAACATAGAAGCATGACAAAATCTTAAGTTTTCACGCACTGAAAGTATTTTACTACAAACATATATGCAATGTGTTTTTTTTTTCAACAAAATCAACATTTACCCAACAATATCCCTTCATCAACGCATATCACAAATCCGTCACCACACATAACAAGATTACAATACAGAATTTTCCAAACATATTGGAGGTTATTTTATCCCTGGCTAAATCAATTGCACTAAAGTATATGAAAAATATTAATTTTCCACAAAATTATGCAAAATGGTTTTCCTCATGAATTACGAAATTAGTCGAGCTCACCGAAAACATTCACCTGCGATTTTATCATTTTTGAAAATAATTTTGTGAATGTGCCCTGTATGATTTTCATACCACGATTTGGCCAGGAAAATATAACGAGATTTTGTTAACTGCAATGATTCTTATCTTAGGCTTAAAAATGTGGTCCAATTTTGGAATGTGTAAATTTTTTTTTTGTTTTCTTGTACCAATTTGGTGGGTTTAATAAAGTCTATACTAATTACTTTTAAGCCTTTATGTAGGCCTGTTTTACGTATGGGAACTTATGTTTAATTACTGAATTAGATTAGATCTGACCTGATCTGAGTGTGACATCAAAAAACATGTGTCGGTCTGTAGTTATGTTTTAAAGTAGAAAATATTAGTTTTAAAATACGACTTGGGTTGTATTCTGCTATTATATTTGTTTACACGTTGTCTGTTTCTTTTTATATTCAACATAACTTTTTAAAGACTGTAGCTATGTTTTTGAAGATCATTTATTTATTCATACATTTTGTTGACGGTTATGTTTTTTTGAGATTAAATCCATGGTTTAGTGAAATTATTTAGTCTGTAATTTATGTTTTTCTGTACGTATGGTTTTCTTAATAGGCGGCAAATGTGGTACGTATGTATGCTTTTTATAAACAGTTTCTGTTGTCTGTAGTTATTTTTTACAGATAGTCTATGCTGTTTATGTTTATATAAACAATTATGTGGTCTATGGTTATGTTGTTGTATACAACATGTTTTTATAGACATTTATTGAGGTCTGTAATTATGTTCTTATCTGGTATGTGGTTATGTTTTTTACATGTTTTTCAAGGTGCTTACTTATTAACGGGCGCGTCCATGGTGGGTATGTAATCCAGGGCCATGAGACAAGCGAAGACCGTCATGATCATCTTGGGTTTCCTCTCGGTGATGTCTTCAGGCAGCGCGTACACTCTCGCGCCACAACGTCGGGCCATCGATATCGCGTATTTCGCGTTCGCAAGTTTATCCTAATAGAAAAATAAACT
The DNA here is from genome assembly GCA_947532105.1 of Athrips mouffetella. Classification (NCBI taxonomy): domain Eukaryota; kingdom Metazoa; phylum Arthropoda; class Insecta; order Lepidoptera; family Gelechiidae; genus Athrips; species Athrips mouffetella. Next base: position 12,722,141 of record OX383981.1, on the reverse strand, counting down.
GTAAATTAAACCAATAAAAAATAAATAAACAAAACTCTTTTTTTTATACCAATTTAAAGCGTTATTTCCGACAAAGTTAAGCAACTTTGGCCGGTAAAAAGCAGGGTGTAAGGGACAGCCTTCCGAATACTGAAAGGGCATCATCAGTCAACGAACTGAACAACTTTCAGCGAATAAAACTTTCAAGAAATGAAAAAAAAATCGGCTTCTCCATACAAACTGTCCAACCAAGCTTGCAATTTTGTATGGAGAGGCCGATTTCTTTTTCATTTCCTGAAAGTTTTATACGCTGAAAGTTGTTCAGTTACGATAACTGATCATGCCCTTTTAGTATTCGGAAGGCTGTCCCTTACAATTGTGTGCGAAATGCTTCGGAGGCCCTCTCAGGATCCTCATTTAGTACATCTCAACCAGTAGTTAGGGGGGATGGAAAATGAGGACACCCCTGATGAAGCCAAAAGAGCGGCTCGCCACATATAACTGGCCGTCATCCTGGATGGGGCTTGAAGCGAAACAACCCACGCCGCCCGTCTCCAGCTGGGATAGTGGGTGAAATAGATCCATAGACGTGATCTGATCACCCGTCTGCGCGAGCCGCGGCGTCCCGATTAGAAATAATAATAATACACCCTGTATAGAATTTCCGTGTTTCGGAAGTCACTTTATGACATTGGTCTCTGCTACTATTCCTGATAGTAATCGTTAAGCGAAGTTAAAGGCCACATGGCGGCTTGATAACTCTTGACAGCCAGGTACTTTAGTTTGCCTTCTGGGTTGCGGAGATCAGATGGCAGAGTCTCTATGGACAGAACCAGTGAAGGCGTAATAATACTAGGATATTTCTTTTGCCCCGTGTGGTGCCGGGTAAGAATAGTACCAACCCATACATACCCGTGGGTGTCGTAAGAGGCGACTAAGGGTTATAAACTGGAGGATGGGCAGCAGCGTCCTCCTTTGTATCTTACATCTTACTTACTGCGGTCACCTACAACCGCGGTCCATAGTGCCAGCCGTAATGCTAACAAGCGAGGTGACTATGGTACTTCCCCTCTACATTTTTCCAGCAAAAGCTAGAATTCTTGAGGGAGCTCCCTGTCCTGTAGTGGACGTTTCATGGGATGTTATGATGATAATGATGATTTCTTTTTATTTCGATTCGAGGTAAAATCCTGCAGTAATGTACGAAATCTACATATAAAAGAATATGTATGATTCATGAGTCGAATTTTCTCTAAATAGAGGCCTGCAAAATTGCTAAAAAACGATTTCAAATTTTGTGAGCAGATTCAAATTTAATATTTTTTTAAGAACGTAAAAGACGATAATGAGCTATGAAGAAATAACTATATGATTTCATACAAAATATATAGAAGATTATACGCTTTCCAAGAGATCGGCAAAATTGCTGAAATATTTTTCAGTGTGGAGATATAAAAATTAATTTTATAAGGTCGTGAAAGACATTGAGCTGTGACGTCATAACTATGTGAATTCATACAAAATACTATATAGAAGATTATGGATTTGACATTCAATAAAGAGTAGATGACCAGTGTGGTGCCGGCAAAAAATAGTACCAGCCTATCTCTACCCGTGGGTGTCGTAAGAGGTGACTAAGGGTTAACGAACCGGAAATTGGGCAGCAGGATCTTTCTGTGTATCGTACAGTCAAGAGCGAGTCAAGCTTGACACATTGGACTTTGTACCGTTCTTATTTCAATCGCAGTAGGAGCTAGAGTCGCGCTGCAAGTGTTAAGCTTAACCTGCTTTTGACTGTACCATCTTACATACTGCGGTCACCGACAACAGCGGTCGCCAGCCGCAACGCTTACAAACGTGGTGACTATGGTAAATCCCCTCCAAAGTACCAGGCGTTTTTGCTGGAGTTCTGGAGGGAGCTCCCTGTCCTACAGCGCACATTTTATGGATGTTATGATGGTGATGATGAAAGAGTAGGTAGACTTGACTTTATTGGACCAGCTCATACTAATCAAAGTATAACGAATCATCTACACTGACCTCTTCAGTACCGCCGTGTAGCACCAGGTCGTAGTTGATAGCTCCCGGCTTGATGGAGTCGATCAGGTCCAGAACCACTTTTCCATCCGCCAATACTTCGTCCTGCAAACAATTCACAAATCAAAATCAAATCAAATATAGTTTATCCATTGTTGGATATTAAAATGACGTCAGCTAAACTACATCGCTTCACAAACAAGGTGGCGCCATGGTGGTAAAAAGAGACTCAACATTAGTTAACTAGGCTTCTGAAATGTGATTTAGCCAAATTAAACACGCAAGAAACTTATAGTGTTTGCTTGTAAGACCTAAGTGACTGTCATTGCTGCAGTCAGTTTTAATGCCTGTCAGGCAATTTCACAGTTTATTTCTACGGAAATAAAGTCCATATTGCAATGTTTTCAAAAACTGCTCTGCTCTCAGTTGGGTGTGCGCGGACCCACGGTAGAAGACTCGCTCTGTTCGCATTGTATTCTGTATGTAATGAAATAACGTTCGATAAATATTCTGTAAGGAATCTACATTAAATAAATAAAGGAACCTACTTAATTATTTCCCCACCCGGACTCGAATTATCGTACTTTCTTAACTTAGTTAAATTAATTCAGTCGTGTACACAAATAAGAGCTGTTAGTTATTCCTAGCCTATTGTGTCCCACTGCTGGGCAAAGGCCTCCCCCTCCTTAATTAAGATTACACTAAAACTTATTCTCATTGGTCTATAATTGAAGTAATGATTTGATTTTAATATAAAAGTATTTGTATTGTTCAATTTCCTATACACAAGAAGAAATAAGGGATGAAAGTCTGTATGAAAGTCCTTTGTTTCTTGAGCTAGATTCACACAAATTTGAATTTAAGCTTCTGGTAAAAAATAAAAAAACACGTGTTTAAGCATTTCTTAAAAATCACCCTACAAGGGGGTGAAAAGGGGGATGATTTTTTTCCGTATGTTGGTCTATGTCTTTCAGTTTTAAAGGTAGAATTATAGAAGTTTGTATTTAAGCTTTTGGTAAAAAATAAAAAAGTACGTGTTTTAGAATTTTCCAAAATTCATCCCCTAAGGGGGTGAAATAAGGGATGATAATTTGTATGAAAGGCCGTCAGTATCTTCAAGATTTTAATTTAGACTGACGACTAAAAATTAAGTTTTACTTGTCTCAGGGTTTTTGAAAATTTTACACCCTAAGTGGTGAAACGGGGGATGAAGTTGAAACTCTTTCATTTTAAAGTAATATCCACTAAATTTATTATTTAGGCATTAGGGTTGTAATTCTGCGGAACATACATCTCTGTTATTGAAATTCCACCCCAAATTCGACCCCGAAGAGGGAAATGGGGTGAAAAAGTCTAAAAACCAATATGGGTATCATTTGTATGGTTTATCGGGTCGCTGATTACGAAAACTAAAACAATTTTGAAATCCAATGTGGTGGACGTGAAATAATATCATCCCCCGAGGATGGGGTTGGGGTGCGATATGGTTAAAATGTCTAAAAATCAATATGGGTGTCGTTTCTATGTTCATATTAGGATAGGGATAGCGTTTAAGACGGCGTTAAGGATTGGGGTAGGGTTAGGGGCAGGGATAGGGAAAGGGAGAAAGAGTGGGATGGAGGTAGAGAGAGAGGGAGTGGGTGAGGGAGGGGGAGAGGGAGAGACTGCACATTGTCTGAATATCACGCGGGCGAAGCCGCGGGCACAGCTAGTATTAAATAAACAACTTTAAGTAAACATCTATCTCCTTTTTTGATCCTGACCAATCTGCAACTTCTGAGCCTTCTTCGAACCCACTAACATCCCTGGCGTGACTTTCCACCGTTCTGTCACAAACTTACGCCTTAAGACTTGTGATAGGTCGATTAGCGGGGTAAACGTGTATGGCTTTCCGGCATGATCTTTTGAAATCTGGTTCTTACCTGGAAGCTTCTAATATACGAGGTCTTCCCAGCGGAGGTCAGTTTGTTGTTGACCCACTGGACGATCTCTTTTTCTATGATGGGGTTACCAGTGTTGGCCAGTCAGGTCAGTACTGATAACGTGTGCGCTCGCATCAGTTGCCAGATTTTATATAACTGATAGTGTCTTATGACTCACTACTGAAGATTATAATATAACACTCTGAAGTATTCACTGTGATAGTGATGCTAAAGTCACTAAAACACAAATGACTTACTATTATGATAATCGGTAGTGACTTTAGAGTCTACAAAAATGGCTCTAAAGTAGTGCCTTTAGAGTCACTATAGTCACAAGTGTCTGAGTCATTATTATAGTCAGAAATGTCTTTAGAGCTACTATGATAGTTAGTAGTAGTGTCTTTATAGTAACCGAAATACTTACTGATCAATTTCGGCAGCTGTGTATGTCTTTGATTGCCACTATTATAAGGTAATTTACAACTATTTACCTGGAAGCTTCTAATCTGCGAGGTCTTCCCAGCGGAGGTCAGTTTGTTGTTGACCCACTGGACGATCTCTTTCTCTATGATGGGGTTGCCAGTGTTTGCCAGTCGGGTCAGCACTGATAACGTGTACGCTCGCATCAGTTGCCAGATTAGCGCTGGGGAGACGAGAAGTGACAATAAGTTATAGTGACTCTATAGTCGAAATAATGTAGCTTGACAATAAGTTATAGTGACTCTATAGTCGAAATAATGTAGCTTGACAATAAGTTATAGTGACTCTATAGTCGAAATAATGTAGCTTGACAATAAGTTATAGCGACTCTATAGTCGAAATAATGTAGCTTGACAATAAGTTATAGTGACTCTATAGTCGAAATAATGTAGCTTGACAATAAGTTATAGTGACTAATGTAATATATCTTATGCATAAATCTTATTTTACGCTATTTTTCAATAAATTTGTGAGAAAAACAATTTACAAATTGCGTTTATGCATCAAAAATCATCCAAATTGCTGTTTTGCAAAAAACACGCTTATTTTTTTGCAAAGGAGTATCACACATTCAACCTGTACGAAATTTTTTGAGCAAATGTATTGAAAAATAATTTTGTATTCGTTATCTAACTGACCGAGTGTGAGCGTGGCGTTTCCCTCGTTGATGTCTGCGCCGGCGATGCCCACCAGGCTGAACCCGAGCGCGCGGCCGAGCTCCACCGCGTAGTTGCAGTTCTCCAGCCGCTCCATGAACCGGCGCAGCTTCGAGAACTGCCGGTGCACCTGCGCACCATTGATCACAGATCAAGTATGATTACTAAACATCATCATCATGTCAGCTGCAAGGCGACATTCCAGAGATACTAGAGTCCCGAGATACTAGAGTTACATGTATTCCGTCCAGGGCCCTGAGTCAAGTGGCTTTCTACAATCGCAAACGCTTTAGAATATAACGAAAATGTATGGGATTGCTCGAAATGTTGCGTGACAGCTAATGTCATTCTTATACATTTTTATTCTAATCTATAGCGTTTGCGATAATAGGAAGCCACTTGACTTAGGGCCCTGATGATGCCGCGCGTTTTCTTACTCGCGCGTAAAACGCTGGTAATACTTGCTTATTTAAGTGTTGTGTGTGTAAATTTTATATTATTATTGATTTGAATTTTCGACATTATAATTGTATTTTAGTATGGACTTAGATTTTGTGATATGAATAATGTGATAATGAATTTTATAGAACTATCTGATTTTAAACTTTAAATTTACTAACATAGTTTTTAAGTCTTACTAAGAAAAAGAATCTTTGTAATCTGAAATTGAATAAATAATAATAATAATAATACGCCGCGCTCGTTGAGATACTTGGGCGCCATTGCCGCGTCCAGTCATAGATTTATATAAGGTGCTACTTAATTAAGTGCGTTCCTTCTAGTAGTAAGGGTGATGAAGGACAAATTTCTATATGATTTGCCCATGTCTGCCACTTTGACTGACGATAAGGAGCATCCTCTAGAAAATACAAAAAATACTGGCGGACATCCACACCCCTGCGTTTTTGAGGAATTAGGTTTTAACTATTTTGAAATTTGACAATGAAACGTACACCTGGCAGACTAAGACCATCTGATTAAATACAATGTATAAAACCCCAGAAAAATAGTCTGCCACCATAATAGCCCTGCGTCGTAAAGTTACAGCTCTTCAAAATGCAATAATTCACTACTTCGTCCCGTGATAATGCAGAGCCCTCATGTCTGCCTCTTCGATTTTCTACATCTTCAGAAGTATTTTAAACAGGAGCCACAAAGGCAGACGAAAAAAACATTATTTAGTGTCTTATTTTTTTTTTTTTGCTTTAACTCAAAAACGCAGCGACGCACAGAAAAACTTGTAAGGACCAAATCGGTTCGTATTGAGCTGATCTATCATCCCTATTAATATGAATCATGAGCAAATCATATACCCAAATTGCAGCCAGCACCCTAACTATAGTGTGTTATACGGGCTATAAAACTGAACACAACTATGGTAAAATATTGAAAGATTTCTGTATGATTTTTCGAGATAATCAAGAAAACAGTTTCTTAACATAATAAATATTTAAAATATCATCCTTTATCATTGATTTACTCACACTTCTGCAGTATTTATTCATTCATTAGCCATGGCGCCAAAAAGAAAAGTGAACATTAGTGGCTCGACTATTTAGGAAATTATCATGGTTTCTACAGGATGGTAAAACCTCGTGCGGATTTAATAATAAAATTTTGTTAGAAAAGTTAACTTCGAAAAATCATATGGAAAGTTTTATTTTTACCATATTTGAGGTCAATGACCCTCCACAAAGCCATGGTTTTCTTAAACGTACTTAATAAGGTAGCACCCTATATAAGTAAATGATGATTACTAAACATCATCATCATGTTAGCCGCAAGACAACCACAGCTGGTCAAAGGCTTCCCTAAAGATCTCCAGGACTCGCGGTCCTGCGCTGCTCGCGTCCAACAACTTTCGCAACTTTGACCAGATTGTCGATCTACCTTGTGTGCGGCCTGCCCACATTGACTTCCGATTTTTAGTGAAAACATTTGGATCAAAAATCGTGTAAAGTGACACTTAAAGCGTTTAATTTGATTGATTTATAAATTTTATTATTATCAAGATAAATATCATGATAATACTCATTTCGAACCCTGTAATAAGCCATATCCAAAGTCAAAGTCAAACATTTATTGCATCCCATGTTACACATAGAGGTCTTAAAAATATTGTGAAGTACAAACATGGACCCGGTTTGGGCATAGCAATGTAATAGTAATAGGTACTTAAGCTAAGTAGGTATTTATATTTTACATTCTTCTTAGATAGGTACATAAAATTATTTTTTCATCATGTTTTTTTCATTTAAGAACTCTTGTAGCGTATAATAACATTTATCAATCAGAGCTTTTTTTAATAGTTGCTTAAACTTGTTTATGTTATTTTCGTTTTTTATTGTTAAAGGTAAATTATTATAGATCTTGGCTGACATTGTTAATGGTCCAGATGAGACTATATTCATTTTGGAAAAGGGAAGTGCTAGTCTAGATTGTGGCCGTAAATTTTGTGGTCTAGAGTATTCTGTAAAGAGTTTTGGGTGTTTTTTGACAAAAATACTGACTTCTAAAATGTATATTGATGGTAGAGTTAGAATTTGGAATTTTTTAAAGTAGGGCTTACAACTTGTCATGTTATCAATATTTGCTATGATTCTGATGCACCTTTTTTGCAGAAGAAATAAGTTTGGGGCGTTTGTGCTATTTCCCCATAATAATATTCCATATTGCAGCCACGAGTGAGCATACGCATAATATGCCATTACAGCAGTGTTGGAATCAGTGCATCTTTTGAGCTCGTATAGCGCATATGTGAATCTTGACAATTTTGTAGATATTTTTGCTACGTGGTCTTTCCAGTTAAGATTTTTATCGATGTTTAAGCCTAACAGTGGATAAGTATCAACCGTTTCTATTCCAGTATTTTGGAATTTATACTCAATGTCTAGTGGGAGTTTTTGATGGGGCCTAAACTGTACTAGCTTTGTTTTAGTAAAGTTTATTTTTAAATTGTGTTCTTGGAGCCAGATTACTATTTTGATCATGGTTTCGTCCAAAGAGTGGTACAGGTTTGGAGAGTTTAAAGCAGGTATCACTATTGAAATATCGTCCGCAAAAAGGGTACATGGGTTTTCTATTATTTTAGGCAGATCGTTTATATATAATAAAAATAAGACACATCCAAGAACACTGCCTTGTGGTATAGATTTCGTAACGTGTGCTCTATTTGAACTGACATTTACTATATCACCCGTGATGTGATTGTATCCATAGGCCTTTGGCGACTCAACAACTCAGACACTAAGATTTGTGAGGTCCGTCTTACAACAGTTATAACCCACAAGATATTCTATATTATTAAACGAGCAATATTTATATATAAACAGATGTAATCGGTTTCTCGGAAACGGCTCTAACGATTTCGATTAAATTTAGTATACGAAGGTTTTAGGGGAAGGAAAATCGATCTATTTCAGTCTTATGCCTGGGAAAATTAGTTTTCTTATTGTTTTAGCATTTCTTGAAATAAGCACGTTTCAAAATCCTTAAAGCGCCATCTATTGGTCAGCTTTGGTTAGGATTATAAGAAAGCACCGCTCGGTCGGTTCAGTACCTGGGTACTGAATGAATGAATTACCTTCTTCCAGTTGACGATGCCCGGTTTGATGATGTCGTACAGCTGGAAGATAACCAGCCCGTCCGTCAGGTCCGAGTACAGCCAGTTCACGTTCGGAGACACGCCCATGGAGTTCATCCAGTTACGGTACGCTGAAAACAAACAATAATAATAAATAAAATCTTCTATTTCAACGAAAATATATATTAACACGTAAAACAGAAACTAGCAGTATTTATCACTATACATTTGTTTCTAAATCTGAGAATGGAGTTCAAAATCATTGAGTCTAAAGCACAAACTGCGGCAAAAAACCTGGGCATCCTCAATAGGGTTAGGCGTTACTTCACTCCTGGACAGCTTCTAGTTTTATATAAAGCCCAAATCCGATCCTGCATGGAGAATACCAACTAGCCGCACTTGACTCGATAGATCGCAGAGCCAAGAAGCTCGTTGGTGATGAGATACTGATGAAAACTAGTGATGTGAACCGATTACAATTTTTAACACCGGTATATACCGATTAGTTATTTTAAAAAACCGGTTTTTAAAGGTTTTTTTAGTTTTTTTTTTTAAATACCAGTATTTATTTAAAGGCTTAGTATTTATTTTTCTTCACCTAATCAGGTACAATTACAATACAAAAAAGGAGTAGTCATCAATCAGAAAATAAATGAGCAGGAGATTTTATAGTTCGCCGGTTTCTAATTAATCGTAGTTTTGATTTATGAAGCAAATTTGGTCAACAGCATCTGCCTGTAGCCTGCTCCGTCTAGAGGACAATATATATCCTGATTTGGAAAACATCCTCTCTGAAGGTACCGATGTCGCTGGTATGGCCAAATACTTTAGCGCTATTGTATTCAAAGGCGCCAAGTGTTTATTGCTGGACCAAGAAGCTCCCGCACTTTTAGCTGCATTCGTGATCTCGGCTTCTTCGCTTCGTGGATCTGTGTCTATATACATGCGTAAAATATTAATTACAGAAGCAGTTGAACTAGTATTGGGTCTTCTTTGTTTTAAGAAATCCAGTAGTCCAGGTTTTTTCTGTCCCGGCTGCTCCGAAGTCGCTGGCTTCTCTGAAGTCGATGGCACAGAGCTATCCACGGAATCTTTTAAGCAATGGGATGATTCTTTTCTTACCAACTCTTTCGCCAACAGCATGTTTTCTGGGTGACGAAATGCTGTTCTCAACACTGGATGCAAATATGTAGATATTTGCGACACAGTTCTTGTTTCATATGCCAAGAGTCTGTTACTTATGTGTCGCCTCACTGATGAGTGAAACATCTTGCCTATATCTGTTGTGAGGGAAATTTCAATAGTGTAAAATTTTTCAAATAGTCCACATATTAACGGTATGACTAGTCGGATACTGACCAGCGCTAACGAGTTTTGTAGCTTCCTCGAATATTTCCAAAATGTTGATAACTTCTCTAACTGCTTCTTCTTCGGAAGCAGTTAAATAGTCTGGCGCCTGAACTAATTTCCTACACAACAATGCGAGAACGTCACTCAACTGTAGTATTCTCATTAACATGTAAAACGTGCTCTTCCATCGTGTAGAAACTTCTTGTATCATCTTCAAAGGGGTAGAATCGGGTTTTCTTTCTTTCTGAGCTAATTTAAGCGCTCGCCAACCTACAGCTGATGACTTTTTAAAGAATTTTACAATGGATTTACATTTTTTACTTATGTCCTCCACCTCAGAAAGCTTCATAGAATCGTCCAAAGTTAAATTAAGCGTATAGGCAAAACACTGCATGTGCCTTATTCCCAGCAAATCACACATCTTTACCATGTTATTACCATTATCAGTGACAATAGCAGAAATTTTTCCTAATATTTTCTATTCTGTTAGTAAGTTAGTCATAATTTCAGCTAGATTTTCGCCTGTGTGCGAAGTTGGAACATCACATGTAGTTAATACGTAGCTTTTTAAAATGTTTTAAAAATGTATTGTGACAGTAAGGAAACAATCCATGTTTTGATTTGACCACATATCAGCGGTAAGTGCAACACTCTTAATATTTTCAAGCATGCTAGCAAGCCGTGACTTGGCACTCTTGTAAAGTTCTGGCATTGGAAGTTTATAGCTTGGATTCAATACTTCAACCAGCTTCCTAAAACCCTTGTTTTCACAGTGTCCGTCTCCCCAGCAACCCATGCGAGATATGGCCAAGTGGCATACACCAAAATTTAGTGGAAATTGGTTCATTCCATCAGTAAAGTGTCAGATTCAGTGCATCAAAACTGATGACACTACGAGCTGAAAACTTTGGGTGGCTGTAGAGACGTCTCGTCAGCCAGCCCATTCTATACAGGGAAAACTACGAAGATTACATAAAAGCAAAATAGTTCCACATTTACTGCATGTCTAGTGCAATTGATTGTAAAAAAGCCGAATCGAAAATGTCCATATGGTAGGAGCCCTTCATCAATAATTATGGGTGGCTGGAGAGACGTTTTCCCAGCCAGCCCATGTGATATCTCGGAACATATAGTAGGTAGGAAGATAAAACAAAGCTTAATATTTACTACCTACTCGGAACAGTAGGTAGCAAATATTTCAAAATCCTAGCTCCACTAACTTTTGAGATATTTGTATTTTTTCATGGGCTTGCTGGGGAGACGTCTCGCCAGCAAGCCCATGCTGTAACTCAAAAAGTACTGCACGTAGAATGCTGAACGATATACCAATAGAGAGTGCATATTTGATGCAATAAGCACCAAGAAAAGTGAGTCCCTAGGTCTTACGGTTTCGGTGCTAGAAACAAATATCATTTTCCCGCCGAAAATTTTGAATGCATGATGTGAAGTGCGACGTTGCCGTTCTGTGAACTCTACATGTTGCTGTTAGAGCATTCAAAAATCAATCTTGTATCCTTATAGTTAAAAGGTACTGTAGACGCACGTGTAGATTATTTGTAATTTGAGAATAGTTCGGGAGACGGTGTACTTAGTAAAAGACTGATTGGTTATCAAGAAGTTTTTATTTATTTGTGGACGACATGTTAAGAACGAAAGAGATAATATGTATTTTAGCTCACGTGAAGACTAACTGGTGCCTCAATCTCTTTTTAGCAACCGTGACAACTGTATTCTAGGAGGAGATGTAGGTTTAATGGTCTCAGTAACAAACTAAAATTTTTAAAGTATTCTTAAATTGTTCTGTAATTAATAAGTTAAGAAAACTGATTTATTAAATAAATACGTGAGCCAAAATACATATTATGTCTTTTGTTCTTCACATGTTGTCCACAAATAAATAAAAACTTCTTGTTAACCAATCAGCCTTTTAAGTACACCGTCTCCCGAACTATTCTCAAATTACAAATAATCTACACGTGCGTCTACAGGACCTCTTAACTATTAGGACACAAGATTGATTTTTGAATGCTCTAACAGCAACATGTAGAATTGCACAGAATGGCAACGTTGCACTTCACATCATGCATTCCAAATTTTCAGCGGGAAAATGATTTTTGTTTCTAGCATCGAAACCATAAGACCTAGGGACTCACTTTTCTTGGTGCTTATTGCATCAAATATGCACTCTCTATTGGTATATCGTTCAGCATTCTACGTGCAGTACTTTTTGAGTTACAGCATGGGCTTGCTGGCGAGACGTCTCCCCAGCAAGCCCATGAAAAAATACAAATATCTCAAAAGTTAGTGGAGCTAGGATTTTGAAATATTTGCTACCTACTGTTCCGAGTAGGTAGTAAATATTAAGCTTTGTTTCATCTTCCTACCTACTATATGTTCCGAGATATCACATGGGCTGGCTGGGAAAACGTCTCTCCAGCCACCCATAATTATTGATGAAGTGCTCCTACCATATGGACATTTTCGATTCGGCTTTTTTACAATTAATTGCACTAGACATGCAGTAAATGTGGAACTATTTTGCTTTCATGTAATCTTCGTAGTTTTCCCTGTATAGAATGGGCTGGCTGACGAGACGTCTCTACAGCCACCCAAAGTTTTCAGCTCGTAGTGTCATCAGTTTTGATGCACTGAATCTGACACTTTACTGATGGAATGAACCAATTTCCACTAAATTTTGGTGTATGCCACTTGGCCATATCTCGCATGGGTTGCTGGGGAGACGGACACGTTTTCACATACTTAAACGAGGCATCGGGGACTCTCCTAACATAGACTACATTTTAAACGGAACAAGACTTATTTTCGGATACATATCTAAGATTCGGATACATGTTTTGTGGTTGTAATCGGTTTTTTAATGTGAACCGGTAATTATCGGTTTCAACAAAAACCGGTTTTTTGTAGGTTTTTATGAAACCGGTTCACATCACTAATGAAAACCAAGTTTCACAGTCTGGCCCACCGTCGCAAAGTTGCATGTCTGTCGGTCTTCTACAGATTGTACTTCGGAGAGTGTGCTCTAGAGCTCCACGAGCTTATTCCACCATCTCCCTTCTAATATCGGGAATCTAGACGCACCGCAGGATATCACCCATACTTGGTTGATACTCCGCACATTCGCACAAAGCGCATCGAAACATCTTTTATAATGCGCACGGCTACAGAGTGGAGAGAATTCTGCCTGCGTCTGTGTTCCCGAGTTCATATAACCCGAATCTATTCAAGTTCTTCTGGGCAAGCTCGTTCCATCGTCGACCTCATCTCTGTCTTCAAAACTAGATCGAGGTCAAGAGTAAGCCAATAGACGATAAAAAAAAAGCTTTAGGGTTAGTTTCCTAAGTACGTTTTCTTGTAGCTATGTTTCTGGTACATGCGCTATGTGCCCCGGTTTTCCACCCTGTATAAAAATAAATTGCCTGAATAATGTTTCTTCACGGACACTACATACATCGAGCGCGAATTTGAAATTGGAAGGTCGCGTAGTCCCGCATATTCAGTACAAAAGACCCTCGGAAGGAGCATGAGAATCGCTTAGCGGGTGCGCGCGGGGGTGCGGGGTGCATTGCGGGCGGGGGGCGGAGAGTGTCCGTCCTGTATGATAGTACTATTACTTTATTCTGTAGCGTGAGCAAGAATCTCTTTGGCGGGTACTCACTCTTCTCTTCGCGCGTCTCATCAAGTTGATGGTACTCCTGGTTGTCATCTGGCGGGCGCTGCAAGGCCGGGTGCTGGTTGAACAGGTTAGCGACGAAGGCCAAGTTAAGCTTGTACACGCCGCCGACCACGTCCGCCGGGGAGACGAACGCGCGGCAACGGAGCTTGGCGGCTTGCTGTAACATCAGCTCGGCGCGGCGAAGCAGGTCCGATTCCTGTCGACAAGTTTATTTTACTTAGTTCCTGTGTTTGTAAGTTGCAGTACAGTACTTCAAAGAAAGTCACTACAGCATTCTATTACGTCATCGAATCATTTATCACTTACCGACTTGTCTCTAATAGACTTTAATAGCCGAAAAAAAATCTCAATTAAAGCACCTGATTGGCTCTTAACGTCTATAAATCGATTCTCAGAGCCACTAAAGTCTCCAATCTACTTTCATATCCTATAATTGGCTCTTGTTTGATCCTAAAAGATCCTAAAAGTTTCATAATCGACCCTCATACCCATTAAAAGCATCTGTCTCTACAACCTGCTAACCCCTGCACAACACTAGTAACCCTGACTCACTCGAAGCGCTTCAAGCGTTACGCTGGGGCATGAGAAGGTGCGACCTGTTTGAGCAGGTAGTAGTAGATCTAAAGAGTCGGAGACATCCTCAGCCTCAATTGACTTTAAGCGTCTCTAAATCGGCTCTCATTACCACTTAAAGACTTAATTAGCTTTCACTACACTGTAAGTGTTTAATTGACTCTAAATTTCCTTTAGAAGACCAAAAGTCTCCGATTGATTCTCATACTCTTTAATTGGCTCTAAAAGTCTGTAAATAATTCTAATATTTTCAAATTAAATCGGTTTCAGAGCCACCAAAAGTGTTAATTCGACTCTCTAAAGTAAATTTGGAGCGTCTGGAGCGTGACTCCAGTATCAGAAAGCACTATCTGCTTGAGCAGATGGGAGTAGATCTAGGAGTCGGAGACGTCTTGATGACTTTCATAGCCGCAATGGGCTCTTAAAGTCTCTAAATCGACTCTCATAGCCACTTAAAGACTTTTATAACCTTCAATAGACTCTCAAAAGTCATAGATTGACTCTTATATGCTTTAGTAGACTGTAAAAGTATCTAATTGCCTCTAATAATCTTTAGACGATTCTAAAAATCTCTTATTTGACCCCTTCCCAACACTAATAACCCCGACTTACTTGAAGCGCCTCAAGCGTGACTCCAGCATCCGAGGGCCCTATCTGCTTGAGCAGGTAGGAGTAGATTTCGGAGTCGGAGACATCTTGCTGGAAGTTGGTGCAGCGCCGCGTGACTCCCGCCGCTTGCAGTTGATGATTCACCCAGCGGAGCAGGATGGCTTCTGGAGACAGTGCTAGGAGGTCTTCGATGCGTTCCTGTGGAACAAAACACATTCTTGTTCAACTTCAACATTCAATAAGATGGCAATCGGCCGTCTCAAGATACAGCCATTACTGCCAATGTCTTGTTGACAGGAGCACAAACAGTATTAGATTGATCAGTTTTATAAAATAGACCAAACAAGTTTTATAAAATAGACCAAACATCAATTTTTGTTAAAAAAAATATATAAAAGCGTTCAAGATGTGGTGCTGAAGGATGGCGAACGAAAATAGAAACTAGAAGGTCACACTGCTACTTTTTGAAACGATACAAACGTGCGTTTGACAGTCGCTTCACGATTTAAAAGTAAACTATTTGCGACTACAGTAGAATCCGTTAAGTACGACGTCGCTCATAACGACCGACCGCTTTTAGCGACGCATATGTTTCGTTGATTTGTTAAGAAATAAAAAATAAGAAAGAAATGACTAGTTTAGTACGAACTACGACGTCCAGATAGTAGGACGTAATATCACGGATCCCTTGAGTGTTATTATAACCGGATTCTACTGTATATCGGTGCTGCATCGCGACTGTATTGTTGTAAAAAGTGGCAGCGTGTATAGGGAGTCTCGCTCTATTTGAGATGGTCAAGGAAAAGAGAAACATATTAAATACTATTGAAAATAGATTACAGAAGATGATAGGCCATGTGTACAAAATAAAATCTTTGTTGATAAGTTAGTTAGAAAAGTTGAATCTTTTTAAACCAAACAAAATACCACCATTTTTTAATTACCTGGTCATTTAGTAGTTCAGTGAGTCCCGGGCAGTGCTCCAGGGTGATTTGATTGAACAGACCGATACGAATGATCTGCCACAGTAGACCAAGCACCAAGTGGGGTTTGCCTGCAAACATACATTCAAGTTTTGATTATAATATGCTATACTCTATGCATTCTAGCTTTGCGATTTCGAAGGACCATTAAATAATGTCATTATAACATCCTATTAAAATTATACGCTGTGTTCCCAAATGTACAAACGCTGCTAAAAGCGTATACAGTACTGACGGACGGTCCAAATTGATTTTGCACGCTCACAAAGCTATCACTGCTTTAGTGGGTCTAGTCAATTTGGAACGGATTTAAGCGCACTCACGTGTTCATCTGTCAAAAAGTCAGATTTGTTTTTATTTTATTTGACAAAGCCTGAGCTAATCCCTCAAAAATGTGCGCTAAATCCACTCTTATTTCCATTAGAGACAAACTCAATAAAATTAAAACCTGAGAAACGTCAGCTGGCTGCAAATGTGTGGGATTTTTTATGTCAAATCGATTTTGACATTAGCGCTTTCACTGCTCTACCTATTTGACTAAAGCACTGATAGCAGAAACGATGACGTCATCAATGACATAAGACGGTGAACGAGCTAGTGCTTTAGAGCACGCTTTTGGTCAATTTGGACCGACTTAAGCGCGCTCACAGTGCTCTAAAGCAGTTACTCCAGTAAAATTACGAGAGATTGTATGGCGAAACGGAAATAATTGATAATAGCCGTGATTCTTTTTCAGATCGATAGATTATATTTCTGCGTAAAGCTTTTTAATGGAATCCACCTAAATTTACTTCATTTATTTATTTATTTTGCCGTCCGAACATTAAAAAAATATGGAATTTCGGAAAAAAATTTTAATAGATTATTTTTTTTATTTACGGCTTGCTATATATTCAGAATTTCATATTATACATGAATCCACCTAAAAATATTAGCTTTTTTGTATTGTTTAACTTTTATAGCACGAAATTTAAATAAAGGTTATCTTCGCAACCAAAACTAGAAATAGATCCGTTTTGCTTTCTAATAATTTAAATAGTGCTATATAATCACATTTTTGGCAAATCCAACATAAATGTTTACAAAATCATTGTAAACCAGCGATTACAAAAAAGTTTTTTTTTATTTGGTATGGCATATTTGTGAATATATATAAGAATCACTTACATTTAAAAAGTTTGTGTTTAGCTCAGTTTATTTCTATTATTTTACCTCGACTTTATTGGACCTTATATGTAAAAATAAGGGGAGATTTTATATTTTGAAATAAATTGATATTTTTAAATATAATTATGGTGGATTTTGATGCCTATATGTAAAGTATACGTATAACTATGATATAAAGTATATAATTGTCTATTACTATTTTTGCCTTAGCTGTTATTCGAAAAAAATATTCCGCTTTAAATTTTAGGTGGATTCGTAAATATTGCGTCTTAACATCATATTTAAATACGATATACACAAAAAAGTAGCCGACTAGAAGACTATGAACATTAGCTTAGCCCCGAATTTTAGAGCATGATGGCCGCTGGTAACATTTGACCTTGAGCGAGCCTCTTGTTTCAGACTTTTGTGGCGTAGCGCTGATTCAGCTTACACTAATTATGTCACCGCTAATTGCTGCCGTGCGTACATTAGGAGTGGACATATCTTAGTCACTACGCTTGTACCACTGCGGCTGGCACTTAATAGTGACAAGATACCTGTGGTTACGGCTTTTATACCATTTGATTTTTTTGTAACTACATTTTTAGACATCTGTCTTATTTCCTGAAAGTTTCAATCACTGAAAGTTGTTCAGTTTCGTTGACTGGTCATGCCCCTTACACCAAAGCTGTCTCTTACACCCCATATAGCCTTGAAGAGTAAAAAAAAATACTGTTATTTTTTTTTTACCTCTAGCAAGATCGTGGGCATCGATATTGACAATGTTGCATCCGATAGCCTGACTGGAAACCAGTGCCAGAGTAAGATTTTCATGTTTCGTATACACTGTTAGGTTTTTCTTGTTTATAGCTCGTTCGTCGATCGTGTCCGGGCAGGAATGGTTGATTACTTTGCTGTAATAGAATAAAAACAAGTTAAGTTACGGAAAAATAGTTAAAAAATAATCCTTAAGTGAAGTAACAACTGGGCAATTCAATTTTCCTCTTCTCGATTCAATGGCAGGGTATCTACAAAAGCTTAGCCTAAAACTTAAAAAAGATGCCTAAAATATCCCTCCGAGAGCAGGAAACTAGAGAGGTGGGGCACAAGCTTTGTTACCCGCCAACAGATGGCGCTGTAGTTTTCAGTCTAAAACGGGGTATTTTAAAAAACTACTTAAAAAACGGGGAAAACACATTTTCTGACATGAGACCTAGCTAAATCGATTTATCGTCTCCGAAAACCTCAGTATAGTAAATTTCATCGAAATCGTTAAGGCCATTTTCGAGGAACTGATTACAAATATAATATTGCTCGCCGCTTGTAGCATGATTACGGGGGTCCGTTACTTAGGCCCAGCGACACTGACTAACACATTTATAACAGATGGTTTGGTGATTTCGAGTGCATTGTGCTCGAAATTTAATGGCCACGTTTTGGGCTAAGATATTGCAATCACTTTTTGCTGATTCGAGAAGAAGAAAATACAGTCCTCAGAGAAATTGTCTTTGTAAGGGCAGTCTATCTCTGGAAGACTTACCATAGTATGAGTCCGTCTTTAAGCTTCTCGTAGAGCTGTTTCCCCTCAGGGTCTATGGGCAGCAGGTGTTTCAGATCAGGGTCGTGCTCCAGGTTGCTGTTGATCCAACCGGAGAACGCCATCTGTTCTTCTTGTCGCACTGAGTGGGTTGTACCTGGAGAAAGATAATAGTTGGTGATGCGATCCTGATGAAAACTAAGTTTCAGAGCTCAGACCATGCAACCATGGCAGGCCAGGCCATGTCATCAGGACATGCAACTTTCCGGCGTTGTTCCAGACCAATGCCGGAAAGTTGCATGTCAGTATTTTACAGATTTTATTTCTGAGAGTGTACCCAAGAGCTTTATGAGCTTATTCCGCCTTCCCCCTTCTTCCTAACATCGGGAATTTAAACGCACCGCAGGATATCACTTTTGCCTGCATCAGTATTCCCAAGTTCATATCAAGTATCTATTCAAATCGCGAGCGGCTCTTTCTGAAGCTCGTTCCATCGTCGACCTCTCTGTCTTCGGGGCTAGATCAAAGACAAGAGCTAGCCCATCGACGATACTTCTACGCTAAAAGTCGTGTATTTTGCTTACTTTGAAAGCATTAAATATCTTAAATCGGTCTTGAAGTACGGGTAACAGTGTTGAAACTCCATTCTAGTTCTTCAAAAAAAGCTGTGAGGTTAATTGCGGGAGCTGATTACTTAGAGCACTGTCGCCCTCAATTAATGTTTTAACTGTTATCTCGCTGTAGATATACTTAGTTTGTGTTTATGTGTATAAACATAAAGAAAGGTGACGTCCAAAATTATAATCTTAGATATAAGTGTCGTCTTCTTTTACCTAAGTCGAATTATGCAAATTATTATATTATTTAAACCTGTGATAATATCAATAGTTTTAAGACTAAATTAAGGTTTTTTTACATATCAAACTATGTGATTAATTTTATTTATGTGACTGTAATTGCAATATTTTTATAACTAATGTATTTTGTTATGTTGTTATTATTGATCTAAATGTTATAATGTAATGAACTTATTTTTCTATAAAATTTACAAACAGTAATTTATAAACCTGATGTGTTGATATGTTAATGTAAATATTGTTTTTATTTTTGTGTTTGGACAATGTTGTAAACAGTTTGCATTGTGTTGTACCTATTTATTTGCAAAATTAAGAAATTGAATAAATAAAAAAAGTTTTTTTCCGGGCATCTGGAAAAAAGCCAATTGGCCAATGCCAATGACCATAAATGTCATATTATGTCTCATTTGTATACTCAAGAGCACATCAAGCTTGACGCATTGGACTTTGTACCATTCTTATCAAATAGACGTAAGGGCTAGAATCGCACTGCAAGTGTCAAGCTTGACCTGTCGTTGACTGTACTCTAATTTCTAATGGAGTAGAGGAACAACTTACCATCACTAGATGCTTCGCTCATCCCCCCCAGATGTTCTAGATTTTCTTTTTTACTGACGGCTTGTTTGAATGTGCTGGAAACCTGAAAATAAAAGTGTTTACGTCATTTCTTTTGTGGTGCCGGCAAATTAGTATCATCCTATTCAATATATTTCTTATTCTTAAAGTAGGTTTGGTAAAAGGCAGTGTTAGTCAACAACACTGGGCGGGAACACATTCGCTTTGTATAGCGTCTTCATTATAAATGAATTAGACGCGAGCTCTATTGTTTATTTATAGTATGAAGAGCCCAACCAAAGAATAAAGTAATAGTACTATCATGAAATCCACCCCGCACCCGCCCGCGAGATTCTTGTGGTCCTTCTGCGGGTAATTTTTACTGAATATGCGACCTTCCAATTTCAAATTTCATACTCGCGCCCGTTGTATGTAGTGTGCGAGTTGTGCCCCAACGCAAGTGTTAAAAACAAAATTAAATTTCGTTATATGATTCTTTAAAACACTTTTCGTTATATGATTCTTTAAAACACTTTTCGTTATATGATTCTTTAAAACACTTATGGCAAATTATGGTGTAAAAATCACTACACGTAGGCTGCAACATAGACGCACGATTTCGTGCATCTTGCTTGCATTCTGCATAAAAGCAAACGATACTGTGTCTACGGATTGGTAAAGTCTTATTTGTGTCATGTTTAAAGCAAAAATATCTCCTTAAAACTAAGTTTTTTTTTTCGCTTTTTGACCTATTTTCTCTGAGGAAAAATTGTTCCACAGTTTCAGTTTAGGGAGATGTCCTTTTATACACTCTGTAAGAATCAAATAGAAGGCAATTCAATAAAACAATATCTAACGACAGCACATATCTACTTGACCTTAACTGCCCAGCAATAACTCGTTTAATGACGTGTTTTGATTAATTCAATCTGTAAATATTTACAGCTGCCGACCAAGTGTTGAGTTTGGGTCAGATTTGTTGACTTGCGTTATTACTGTTGATTTATGTATGCTCTCTTTGTCGCCCCTTATGTCGTTGGATTAAAGATTTTTGAGTCACACAGTTAAGCAAATAAATTATTTCTAAAGTTTCTAAGTTTTGATGTATGAATAGAAGAAGTGATTTCTGAAACTACTCTTCCGATTTTAAAGGTTACCCTTCGAAATACTTGGTTAGAATTAAAGCAGAATGAGCGACAGAAACACGTATAGCTCCGTCTTGTTCTTACTCATAACTATGTCCTGCTGTCATTTCAATTGAGCTACATTATTTCGAGGGTATGGTCCTGTTGGCACACAACTCCTCGAACTCGGTGAGTGAGATGCCATTCTTCCAACCCATTACCATTGTAGACCACGGAGCTTATAAACTACACTGATGTAGCTAGTGGGGTATAAAGAAGGTAAAGCTACCTGTTGTGCCTTAAGGTTGGCACACAGCTCCTCGAACTCGGTGAGTGAGATGCCATTCTTCTTAGCGTCGCCGTTAACATTGCCGTTGACACCGCGACCGTGTTTCGATGAACTATTGTCGTAGTACTCTTCGATCATACAGCGGACCTGAAATGCACAAAGTTTCAGTTAGTTTCAGTCTAGGCTTCAAGACATCAGACCAGTGGCAAGTCTTACTCTCTAGCCGTGAGATTTCAAGCCGCCAAATCGTTCTCTATCTGATAACCAGTTACAGAAAGCGTTTTAAAGTTAAAGCTCCTTTAATCTACTGCTGACACTTGCTTTTTTGATGAAAAGATTAAATAAAAGAATTAATTAAAAGAGACTTTCTACAAATAGACGTAAGTGATCGCTATCTAGAGGGTTAATTTTTCTATCATCGCAAAATGTTGGTAGGTTACTTAGAAGTAGTCGGTCAGTTAAAACCGGTTCGGCTGTAGTAAGTACTTAAATATTTGAAGCGATTAAAAATTAATTATATGCAGGACAGCAGGCCGTCAAAATCTCATAATCGTTAAAGGAAGTAGAGCAAATGAAGACAGTTAAGTGCGCTTTCTCATTGGCGCGACGCTTTGCAGCACCGGTGTGATATTTGTTGGCTTGCAGCATGCAGGCGATATCGCAAGCTTACCGAGCGTCTGCATTGGAAGTATTTAAATAGGTGCTTTCTGATTGGCGGGACACGACACGTTCGGGAGCGAAGCGTATTCGTCATAATCATATCGTGTGGGTTGCAAGGTCAATGACCAACCTCACTAACCCTGGTGTCAGAGTTGTTGAGCCGCCCAAGGCCTCTGACATGACTCATTAACTACAACGACTAGTAGTCTGGACCAACTGCTTAACGTGCCTTCCGAAGCACGAAATCATTTTACTTTTTTTACTTAATTTAATTTACCTATACAGCGTGAACTTTTATTGGCTTTGCTTCCGAAGCCCAGTGATTCTACTCATAAAAAGCAATTTTCCCGAAGAATTTGACATTTTTCCTGGAAAACAATTTTTCGATTCTTCATACTAAAGTGGTCACGGGATCGACTTATTTTGTATGGGAAGTAGAAACTTATTTTTTTCGAGTAAAAACATTTTTTTCTTCGGGAAAGCTGTGCTGGGCTTTGGGAGCGAAACCAATGTAAATTTAAAAAAGGACAAAGTGTATAATTTACCGCTTAGTGGTTAATCCTAGGATTTACCGGATAATCTTAGGCTAAAAATACAAATGTTAAGATTTACCACAGTTCGAACTTTTAAATGTCTAACAAAAGTTTATTTATTGAAGTATTGGTGCCAGCGGCTTCGTCTGCGCAGGTTTATAAATTGTAGCCTATGTGTTATTCTGATGTATAAGCTATATTATTGTAAAGTAAAATAATAAAATAAATTGGAGGTGGTAGGGCTTTTGTGGAAAGTCCGTCTGGGGAAGTACCACCCTCTTGCTTTTTTCTGCCGTAAAGCAGCAGTGTTTGCAGTGCTGTGTTTCGGTTTGAAGGGCAAGGGAGCCAGGGAAATTACTGGCACATGAGACATACCATCTTAGTTCTCAGGGTGGGTAACGCGCTTTGCTGTCTTATTAGTGTCAAATTATTTCACTAACAAGACAGTAGATGTCCTGGGCGGTGGTGACCACTTACCATCAGGTGGCCCACCTGCTCGTATAGCCACTTTTGACGTTAAAAAAAAGTTTCATAAAATCCATTTAGTAGTTTTTAGGTGAAAGAGTGACAAACATCCATCCATAAATCCATCCATGTATACTTACAAACTTTCGCGTTTATAATATTAGTAGGAAGGAAGAAGGACATTTTCCCCAACAGCACTTCAGTAGCAACACTTTGGATTTTATGACAAGGCAATAGAGTTACAGATGTTTCCACTGACGTGCAGGTGCCCGTACATACCTTCCACTGTGGCAGTTTATAACCAACGCTGTCGAGGGCGTCTCTCAACTCCTTCAGGTCAATATAGCCGTTACCACTCGTGTCGATCTGTAACAAACATATTCAAACATTAGACTTGTAAGAATTCTAACGCCTACTAGAGGGCGCTGGGATATTGATTGCTCACGGGCGCTACATGGGCTAGAGCCGCCGCTGCTTGTACAGTTGAGTACATCAAGATTGTCACACTGGAATTTGTACCGTTCTTATTACAATAGACGTACGGGCTAGAGTCGCACTGCTAGTGTCAAGCTTGACCTGTCGTTGACTGTACACTTCACTGTCATGTTTGCCAATATTTATACTTGAGATAGACATTGAGCATAAGCAAGCATTTTTAGGGTTCCGTAGTCAACAAGGAACCCTTATAGTTTCGTCATGTCCGTCTGTCGGTCCGCAGCTTAGGGACCTTTAGTACTAGAAATTTGTGATTTTGGTATGGGTAATTGGGTACACATATTGGTCTCGACGACAAAGTGGTAAAACAAAATATAGAAAAATAAACATTTTTAGGGAACCTGCCCTAGATGTAAAGTGGGGACGTAAATATTTTTTCTCGTTTACCCCATAGTGTGGAGTGTCGTTAGACAGATCTTTAAAAGCATTGTAAGTATTCTAAAAAATAATTATGATTTAAGGATCAGTTTGCAAAATATTAAGCTTGAAAGCGCAATTTTTTGTTAGAGTCAAGTGTCCCCCTCTGCCAGTTAAACGGTTGATATTGTAAACGTGAATAAAATTCACAGTGGTAGTATATATTATGAATTTAAAAGGAAAACTATGACAGCTAAGAAGACTTTACAGGTTAACGAGTTATAGTTAAAATGCTTAAAATAATAGCAATAACAATCAGTCGCTGGACCTCGCTATAACCCTACACTGGCCTGACACGCACTTGGCCGGTTTTTTTTATTTACCCAACCCAATAAAACATTCCAATGTTCTAAGATCCAATTGTACACAGTTACGTAAAATTACAACTAGTTTTAAACACTTTTACTTTTAGATTCACCAAGTGTTGATACATAAATTTAATAAATTTGAAATAAACGCATATATTATACCGAACGAAAGTGAAATTTGTACTTTTGGTCTTTACACTGACAGCCGTAAAAATATGCCGTGACTTAATGTTTGTATCACGTTTTAATCGACTTTATAATAGTTTTCTGTCTATAGATGCTATGAATTTAGATTTTCTAACGAGATTTATAAATATATGATACTAGCGACCCGCCCCGGCTTCGCACGGGTGCAATGCTGATACTAAATATACTATTTATAGGCACGCCCCGGCCGGTACCGCCGCAACCGCTATGTCCCTGCATTTTAAATCTGTAATATCTTCGAAAACATTCATTTAAATTACATGCTGTAAAGGCCATATTGATCTATATTAAATGCACAATGTATTTAAGGTACTTAATGAGATAAGGATTAATGCTGTATTGTTTAATCGCTTCGTAAGAAAAATAAAGGATTAAAAATGGTTATTTTGGGTCAAGATTATACCATCGCGGACTTTTTTGTAGACCTTTTTAAGGTGTACAATACTGTAGTACATTATTTTGATCTATCTCGTAGGGTTCACAGCCAGCGTTTGCAATGTAAGCCCAACAAAATAGAAACCTCTAAAATTATCAGTGTTTCTCTACTATATTATGCATATAAACCTTCCTCTTGAATCACTCTATCTTTAAAAAAAAACCGCATTAAAATCCGTTGCGTAGTTTTAAAGATCTAAGCATACATAGGGACAGACAGCGGGAAGCGACTTTGTTTTATACTATGTAGTGATTTTTTAATGTTCTCGCTTTAGTTATCACCCTTAATATTTGTTGCCTGCGATTTTGTTCGCAATTCGCTCATAAACGGTTTCTCAGAATAAAAAACGCTTGAAAACTTTAATAGGTTCGTGGCAAACATGACTGACGAAAACCAAGCCGGCTTAGCGGGCCTTCCGAAACACAAAAACCGTCTACATGTTTTACGACGTGCGGTCATCCATCCAGGGTCCGACCATGGTCAAAGTTGCTTAACTTTCGTGATCGCAAATAGAGCAAGTACCTTTCGGCCACACACAAATGTTTCCTACTTAAGGGCTCCCTGCAGCCAACTAGCGCCCCCATCAGTTAAAAAAATATTACTCGCTTAATACAAAACTTATCGAAAATCTGTCTAACAAAATTAAAGTAAACGTACCCTAATTTATTTAGAACCTCTCAATCCTGAAAAATATAGTTCACTGAAGTTACAGATACAAAAACTGCTAAAAGTGGCCGTTTTTCGCTCATTTTATATTTTTCAGGATTGATAGGTTCTAAATAAACTAGAGTACCTTTACTTTAATTTTGTAATACAGATTTTCGATAAGTTTTGTATTTAGCGAGTAATATTTTTTTAACTGATGGCTAGTTGGCTGGGGGTAACCTCTTAAGGGTGAATTTCCACCAATGCTGTGCTGGAAAATGGCGCAATTCTTTTGGTTGGAATTAGCTTCCAGCTCACTGGTAAGCTACTTAACACAGCTGTAGTGGAAAATCACCCTTAATGATCACTAATGATAAAATAAATATTACCTGAACCCATTGCGCGGGAACAGTGTCATCGTCCATTTTATTAATAACTTTTTATCACAAAAACACTACTAGTTCTACTTTTGCAGTCGAAATAATGTAGATTAGAATGAGAGCAGGACCGAGCTATACGTGAGAGCGGGATGGAGCGATACGTGTCTCTGTCGCTCCAATATCTTGCGCATCGCTCCGTCCCGCTCTCACACTGCTCTCATTCTAATCAAACTATGATAAATTTTTCACGTTTAATTCCAACGCTTACCAACACATTTTTCAGCTATGTCAAAGGCAATCGACTAAAGCTGTCAGAAAAAAACAAGTTTGTAAAACAATGTTGTTCTTTCCGTCAAATATTCTCTGGTTTTTAGTGTCATGGCTGCAAAATTTGTTGGTGTTGGAATAAACGATGAAAATTGGATTATACATTATTTCCACTGTAAATAATTATTTATATAAAAATCACGCGTTTTGCGTGTGTTAGGCTTTAACTTAACAAATGAAATGGCTTAAGTGAAACAACCACATTTCTTTTTCTTAAGGTATTGACAGACAATAGTGTTTTTGTAACACGAGCTCTTGGAGATAGTTTTATTTTATAATAAAAATGTTAACAATACATAAGAAATTCCAATATAGGCAGGCACCCCGTATCATAATTTATTCTTAAGTCAATTGAAGATTTAAAAGTATCTATAAACAATAACTATTGCGCAGGACAAGTTTGGCTCTGACAGTTATTTTCGGCGGAGAGCCAATGAACAATTCGCTCGCCTCCCCCACCTGCCGTGCTCATCCCCGCGATATTTTTTTTTAGTTCTGCACATAGGCAGAGTTACTTTGTACGACGTATACCCAGAAACTTAGTTTCGTTTTAGGGTTCCGTACCAAAATGGTAAAAAAATAAACACCGATAAAACAGAAGAACAGCGTCAATAGAATTAGCACCGATATCGGCGATTACTATATGAGTAAGTAATAAGTACTCAGTATGTAGTATGAGTAAGTAGTTGTAGTGATTTATTTCATAACTTTAAGATATCACAGTTGTTTAGAAATCTGCAAAAACCGTTACAAACAAATTTAGTTCCGCGGTTCTAAAAAAAACCGGCCAAGTGCGAGTCGGACTCGCGCACCGAGGGTTCCGTACCACCACATAAACATAATTGTATTAGTTGAAATTTCAGTTAGTTAATGTGCTAGATTTTTTGAGTCCGACAAGCGCTTGACAAAATTTTATTATTTGTTGTTATTTTATAGCTTATGCACTATAAACATACCAATTTTTAAGTTTGTAAGTGTTTCCGTTTTTAAAATAGAACTTAAACAAAAATCGCCTCCGCTACCATCCAACTTGACCCCTCTCTTGTATGAATGTCCTTGAAACGGGAGCTCACCACAATTGGTTACCATTAGTTGTGAGAAAAGTTGTAATATTTAATGATTTCAGACTTTTCCCTTTATTTGTACTGTGAGACCTAGCTTCTTGCCAAATTTCATAATTTTAGGTCAACGGGAAGTACCCTGTACGTTTTGCTTTTTTGCATAAATGTATGGAGATGAGGACATAAAATGCCATCTTTTGATTGTGTCGTTGTAAAAAATTTAAATTTTCAGATCTTGTGTGGTTCATGGACCCTAATATATGGTATTAAATTCAACCTGATCCCTTCACCCGTTCGTGAGATAAAGGGTCTTGACAGACAGACAGACAGACGGACAACAAAGTGATCCTATAAGGGTTACGTTTTTTTCTTTTGAGGTACGAGACCCTAAAAATTGACTTTTTTGCTTCTAAAAATATTACAGGTATATCGGAACCCTCGGCGCGCGAGTCCGACTCGCACTTGACTGTT
This sequence comes from Athrips mouffetella, assembly GCA_947532105.1. Taxonomy (NCBI): domain Eukaryota; kingdom Metazoa; phylum Arthropoda; class Insecta; order Lepidoptera; family Gelechiidae; genus Athrips; species Athrips mouffetella. Next base: position 12,694,359 of record OX383981.1, on the reverse strand, counting down.
AAAAAATAAAATAGATATTTTTTTTTAAACTTGAAAACAAATGACCCAAAAAAGGGTTATCTTTATAACAATTTCCTTGATTTTTTAGTTAGTTGTCTTGTATCCTAATACCTACTATAATAGATAAATGAGCTACTATGGATAATACTAACTCTTATTATTGGAAATAGCTTAGAAAATGTAAGTGAGTGTCCAAAAAGGGGTCAAGTTCGTCCATTGCACAAGATTTAATGATATTCAAGTAATTTAGAAGAATTTTAAACAGTGCACGCTCTGATTGAGCCAAAAATGAAGACAATGGTGTCGACTCTGGCAGGCTACGAGTACAACTAAAACTAAACGAATTTTTTTTGGTCTAATAAATAATTTTACCAGTTATTGTAAGAATTTGGATCATTTTAGTATATTATGAAGAATCTGAAAAACTTTGCTAGTCATGGGCAATAGAAATACATAATCTGTGAAAATTTCAACTGTCTACCTGTTCATGAGATACAACCCGCTGACAGAGACAGACATCGGAGGCATATTAGTAGGATCCAGTGTTTTTCACCCTTTGGGTAAAGGAACCCTAAAAATGAGGCGAGCGCAGGGCGGGTGGGTCAAGTGCGAATCGTTTACCCATGCGCAGAAAATAACCGTCAGCGTAAAACTTAAAAAAATCGAGCTGTGCCTTCTCCTCTCTTCTCGTCCTTTTGTGTCTCGACATGAATAATTTTCCTATTAACGTGAATCACATTTTTTCTTCCAATTCGAAAGTTGCACTCTGGTATCAATATTTACGTAATACGTTAACACTTACTCATTCCGGTCAAGCCTGCTTAGAAAACGAACGAATGTCGGAACAATCATCACCATTAGGTGACGCGGGGCACGTTGTCTTACATCAGCTCTGTGTGTTTGAACGTGGTAAATAAACAAAGAGAAATGAGAGCGATGAGTGAGATTGGTGTAAAATTGAGTGACAGGATTAGAAATAGTGTGATAGAACGGTCCGAAACAAAATGGCAAAAACGGAACCCGTATGATGCGACTTCATCCGTCTATCTGTCTTTTACACCTATTTATCTCAGCAACTACTAAAGGTATCAACTTAAAATTTGGAATGTTTTTGAAATATGCTTGCCCAAAACGAAAGAATAAAACAAAATATTGTAAATGGGCCCCAAATTTTAAATTGTCGTTACTGGGTCAAGTGGGGTATCATATTAAAGGGCTTTACTGTTACATTCAAAATAGGCTTTTGTATTTTTTTACGATTCTTATTTTTCAAATTATGCTGAAAATTGTCTAAAAATACCATTCCCACTATTTCCCACCCCCTTATCACCGAAGTTTGCAACACGAAAAATCTGAATTAATTATAGTCGATAGAAGTTGATTTAAATATTACAGCAAAATTATAACGGTCTCTCTAAGTAGCACAGTTTTTAAAATCTGCAAAAGAGTAAAACAAACAAACTTACTACTTACTTACTGCTTCCAAAAATACTAAAGGTATATCGGAAACGGCGCACGACTCCGATAATTGACTGGTACTTTTAAATAGTTGGACCTATGTGAATTGGGAAAAGTCCAAAGTAGAAATACTCTTTCGGTTACAACAGATAAGTAACAGCAGTTAGTCTGACACCAGGGTTTGTGAGGTCGGTCATCGACCTTGCAACCCACACGATATGATGATTTTCAGTTTCAGTTATAGTAACACGAATGCTAGATACGAGTCATCACAATATGACGCCAGGCACGTCGTTGCATCACGACCGGTCTTTATCTGCGCCCACTTCTACAAACTAGCGATATTCATTATCTTTGTCCGACAATATATTGATTGTTAAACGGCTTCCTTATTTGATTTTGAAAGGTACTTTTGAACTTGACACAATTATCTACTTTCCTTGGTATAATGTGGCCAGTGAAGAGGGTAAAGTTTGGATGTAAGAGGTAAATATAAATATGGTCAAAGAACTCCGGTGCTGAAGGTTTTTTGAGTTCTGTGCAATAACGGTCAGCATGCAAGTTCCGTGCTCCACATTATTATGTCCAAGCTACTCCTCCTGTTTCAATCATTCTTCAACCTTCATGGTGCTGCAAGGAGACGCGCAAGCGATACGTTACAAGGCTGCATTTTTCCCGCGGTAAAACATCTCACTCCCACGGGGAAAACGTTCAATACTGGAAATAAATAAAAAAATAAATCGCAATTCGAAAACTACACTGATTTGAGAAAGAAATTGAATTAAAAAACTGATGATTGTTGGAAGAAACTGTTTGATTATTATAAATTTTATTTATTTAAGACCTCTAGGCTTGTTGGAAGACCTTTCAAGACCCCGAATTTTAAATGTGCTAAAAATTTGAAAGTGAAAAAAAGAAAAAAATATAAGAAAATAGGACCGTAAATCTACTCTTACTTTAAATTTGGATACCAAAAATAATTGAATCAGCTGTTTAGGAGAAGAAAACGGAAAAGCGGAACGTCGTTTTTTAGGTAAAATCGGTCTAAGCTATATGTTGTCCTTATCGCACACCACAGGAGGATTGTTGGGGCGCAGCGCGACAGCAATAGATTGTACAAATACCTATTCCTCGGACTATGATACCCTCTTATAGCTAGCCACTAGGTCATTAGCATCAACAACATCAAATCAGCCGAAAGGTAACCAATGCTGATTAGGCCTCCTCCAAAGATATTCACGACACGACCGGTACTGCGCTGTCCGAATCCAGCAACAATCCACGACCTAGATCAGATCGTCGGATTCCCTTGTGTCTAGGGTTTTCTTACGCTAAGCTAACTACGTCGTCCAGTTCGTAGTAGCCCGTTAGGAACCATTCTTCGCCACCATTCATCGGTTAAACCTTTAGAGTTTGGTAATTCTCAGAGCACTATTCCCAGATGCCACGAGCGCTTGTTGATTATTATTAAAAAATACTACGAAAACGTCTTGCTTATAAAGCCATTTAGAATCGAACGTTATGAACTTCGTTCGTGTCATAAAGAAAAACATGTCTAAAAGGAGCGTAGTACAGCCAGTCACAGTGTTATGTAAACAGTTCTGTCCGCGAATGAATCAGCGATGACTCACGCACGTTTGCGTCGTCCGGGGCCGGTTATAGTTTTATTTATGTGTACTTCCTATACGCAAAGCAGCTTTCCAATTTAAAGGTAAGGAACAGCCTGGGGTGTGTGCAGACGCATTTTTAAGTTAAAGAAGTATAATAATATTCCCGCTTGGGTTTAAAGAAGGTTCAAACACAAGAGTTCAAAAACTGCATACTGCTTGGGTAGGTACTGTTCCTCGAATTATGCTCGGCCTAAGCAAACTTCGGCTCCAAATGGAAATGATCCTCAATTTTTTGGACCCAAGATATGGTTTCGTTCCTGAAGCTGACTCCTGAGGCTTTTGCTTCGTTGTTTATTTTAAATCATCTGTGTGCTTGAGGTCAGGAGTGTTAATACCTCCATGTAGCCCTGAAAACAGATATGAAGTCGACACAGTAGCGAGCTCACTTAGAAAAAGTCATCCGGTCGCGACTAGCATATATGTACCTACCAGAGTTTACGAAAGAAGTTGGGGTTTTGTAAACTAATAACGAAACTAATACAGTGTTGAAAATTTGGATAAATTTACTAACCGCATGTAAAACGATAATCTAAGCGTTTTTTCTGTGTTTGTGTGTGTATCGTGGTTACAATTAACTGTACAATGTTTTTTTACAAAACGTCGCGTTCATAGTGATCTCTATTATATTTCGGGAAGGGAAATATACACGCAGAAAGGGGTTATACTTTATATTTGGCTTAGCTTTTATATGGGTCTTACATCCAGTGGCATAAAATAAAAACTCCTGACACCTTTTTTGACAAACTATGTCTGTCTGTTCCGCGTATAAAGCTTAACCACTGAACCGATTTGGATGAAATTTCGTACGAACGTAATTTAACTTTTTTTTAAAGAATTCTGCGCAAACCAAATCACGTACGATAGCTAGTTGTCATATAAACGCTAGATTTATATCACAAAGCCAAGATGACCGTTCAATGAGTTTTGGACAGCTCGGGTCATCGACATCCTAATCACGCGAGCATCGAGCTCGGTCAAAGACCTCGATTATCCATTGCAGGAGCTAAGACAGCCTTTTGGCAGTCTTACTTATGGCACGCTTAGTAATGATTGACAGGTTGAGCTGAGTTTGAATAGTGTTAAAATTCTGGAGGAGTGATACAGTTGCCGGAAAGGTTGATCGCACGAGTCGTAAACCAAGTCGGTTGATTTTCTCTTGGAAAATATTTAACTGTACATAATAAATACTGATTGCACATCAAAAATACCAAATTTTTACTTGTAAAGGGAAATACACATAAAAATAATGGTTGTGCTTTGTATTGTGGTCAGGTTAACTTGCGACCACAACGCACGAGCCAAGTGAGCGAAGCGAGTGCCAGAAACGAATTAGGTACCTACATGCACTTACGTAAAACGGCAAGTTAATAATTACTCGGCATTTTGTATAACCGCCATTAGTTTGTAATACGGCGGGTTATACGATATGGCTGCGACATATCAATAGCGATGCGTCACGAACTAAAATAAAAAAAATTTCGGTAACTATTTTGCTGTGCGATCAGCATTTTTGATTAGGATTGGGATTTTCTTTGATTTGCTGATTCAGATTATTTGATTTGCAGTTAAATACAACCCTTAAAGCTAGAATTCTGGAGGGAGCTCCCTGTCCTGTAGTGGACGTTTGATGGGATGTTATGATGATGATGATGATGATGACAACCCTTTTCCTTTCTGAAAGTAATACTCTACCTAAGGGGTAATAAAATATACATAAAGGGCATACGGCGAGGCCAAGGTTCTAACGAGGCGCAGGCACGGCAAGGGAAGGGTGTGGAACGGATACGGCACGCGTAATGCAAGGAGCAGGCGTCGAAGCGGCACGCCTGCACCACGTCCCTTATGTCATACATCGGACACTAAATTTGAAATTGAAAGATCGCGTAGGCTCGCATATTCAGCATAAAAAAACCCTCAGAAATACCAAGAGAAACTCGCGGGCGGGTGCGCGCGGGGGTGTTGTGTGATAGTCACGGAGCAAAGAAGGTGTGCGGTAGTAGTTTTGTAGTAGCACCGTGCCTTCTTCTCGCCTGTACTTTGCTCTTGCCGTATGCCTTATAAGTATATTTCAGGCCTTAGTTATATTTTGGCTACACGGAAAGTATTGTTCTTGACCGAACGTAGGTACCTAACTAATATCTACTTATTTGTGGTGTTTCAATTTTGTGTAGGTATTCACTAGCCTTTTTATTTATGAGTGAAATGTTTTATGTCCGTGTGTGTGGTGTGTTTGTTCGTGTGTGTGGTGTGTGGTAATAGGTTCTTCCTTACGTCAGTCTACTGTTCATCCTACTAGATTTCTAAAGGCGCCTAGTCACAAATTGCCGTACACTACCATAACAACTGCGGTGTGGTGCCCATCCCCAGACCATTCCAGCCAACCCATGTCTTCTTGTGTCATGGGTGTCGTAAAAGACACCAAAGACAAATTGGTTTAAATAGTTCTGTTACATTAGGCAACTGGCTTGCGACCTGTCTCCATTCGGAGCTTTAGGTAAGTACTATTTAAATCCAAGACAATTGAGGCTTTAGTTTGACGAACTGTCATTTGCAAAAAGTGTCTTTTAAGTTAAAGCTCTTTTAAATTTGCTGTCTCGTTCTATGTTAAAACAGAAACAGCAATAGATTTAAAAAACAGTTGTGATATTAAATTGAAAGATAAAATAATTGTAACGTTTATTCAAGGCAACTTTTATCTATTAAACAATTTAAAGACCTTCATAAAACGATATCAAAATGTAGTTTGAGAATTTTATTGACATACTCAATGATAATGTTTGAATTTCTCAGATATTAAATACCAATGACGAGTGATTTGATAATAATTATTCAGTAATCATTTGGTATAATTTTTATCTGCTGCTTTGGCAGGATATAATGGCATGTTTGATTATTATATCACATAATAAGGGATTTAATGTGGTAATGATGTTGTATGAAACATAAGCGAAAATATGTTCTCAGGCTTATTTCTTGGGAAAGAAAAGTACGTAAACCCACGAGCGTGTATGAAGGATTGATGAACGTAGAGGAAGCGAGGAAAGTATGCCAAGATCGTAGCAGGTGGAGGGCTGTGGTCTCTGCCTAACCCGACAGGAAAAAGGAGTGACTTTATGTATGGTATTTTTGGGAAACAATTATTTGAAGAGGTGAAAATAGAAGGTGTCATTTTGTATATTTTGCTTTGAAGATGAAAATTTGAATTCAGGTTTACAAATTGTTTGAAATAAGGAAATACTTTGTCAGTAATTTGATATGATTTCATTAGTTCACTACGTCAGTCAGTCAGCCAGCTGTAGCTAGCCGAGTCAAAGTGGGGCGAATCACAAATTTTTGAGAAATCATAGAAATATGAGAAGCAACAATCTAAACATACTTAGTAGTAACTTCGTACAACATCAACGTATCTATTGTTTGTAATTCATTCTCAATGTTTTATTCCTGTAGGAACCAAAATATAGTAATAGATAAAAATAGGAGAAACTGCGATCCTATGAACCACACGTCGTATCCATGAAATTAATTAACTATAGTCGTCGAAACGAAAAAAAAATTCAACTTCCATTACAGGGTCACCGATAATGCTGTCATGTAGTAGAGTATGGGTTAAAAAAAATATGTCTCCGCGCTATCGGGTCGAAAAGAAGACCATAAAATTAAATAAATGGTACAGCAGCACTGCACTTACTTTCTCGCGATATACGAGAGTCATCATTCGACAGTGTCCACACCGGGAATCGAACCCAGAACCTCCGGATCAAGAGCCGAATGCTCTAGCTACTAGATTATTAAGGGCTGCGGATAGTAAAGAGTAAATAAGGACCAAGTGCAAACTTAAGTTTGTAATTCCATACAATTAATATAGAAATACAAACTTACCTATACCAACTAGATTTATGTAAAAATGATTTGATGAAATATGCAATCAGGTAGAAAACCAATGTAGAATCCAAATTGTAGAACATCAAAATTTGGGCTTATTTTGATTAACGAAACCAATGAACCAATTTTGAGTAAATCACATTTTTAAATTTTATTCGTAAGGGAACACCTCTTATATGAATTTCTAGAGACCAATTGATACTGCCGCAAATACCTTAAATGGAGATGCTTGGTCATGCAAAGTTTCATCAAGATTTTATGAGCCGTTTTTGCGAAAATTACAATTTTTCATTTTCGTTGTATGACAGCTACCCTCAAAATGAGGGCCAGCAGGAAACCACTCAAAACCCTTCGATGGATTTGCATAAAACTCTTAAATTCCCAATATGGTGTTATCGGACCATTCGTTAAGCCGCTAGGCCAAAGCGTGACGGACAGACCGACCGACGGACCGACCGAGGGACGGACATTTTTGGGAGACTTGTTTTTATGATGTATAAGTGATATAGAACACATTTTTGAGAAAATTAGAAAAACTTTTTTTTTCACGAATACAATACCTTTCTCGCTCCTCTCCTCTCGAAAGTAAAAATGGCACGAACTATAGTTAGTTAATTATCTACTAGCCACCTACGTGAGTAACTGCAATGTCATAATACTTGACCGGTCGCCGGAAGCCATACGGCTCCCAGACAACAAATCCCTTCGGCTTAGCTCCACGTAATCAATTGGGGAAACAACGCGAGTTGGGCAAATCACCTGGGCGACCGAGCTTCGCTCTATAGCAGCCGCCTCAACATGAATATATCATCGAGTGAGCCAGCTGTGCTACCCGCCAACAGATGGCGCTGTAGGGTTTTGTGTAAAATGCGGTATTAAACAAAACACGGGCAAACGAATTTTCCCAGACATGAGACCTCATCATATCAGCTCCCCTAAAGATCTCCATGACGACCGGTCCTGCGCTGCTTGCATCCAGCGGCTTCCTGCGACCTTGACCAGATCGTCGGTCCACCTTTTGGGGGCCTGCCAACGCTTCGTCCTCCGGTACGTGGTCGCCACTCTAGAACTCTTACGCCCCACCGGCCATCGGTTCTTCTTGCGATGTGCCCTGCCCACTGCCACTTTAGAAACATGAGACCTAGCTAGATGTAAAACCCCCGGATGGTAAATTTCATCGAAATCGTTAGAGCCGTTTTCGATAAACCGAGTACAAATGTACATACACAAATATTGTTCGTTTAATAGTATAGGATTATGTATGAGTTCGTAGCCAAGTTCCTCTTTCTTCCGATTACGAAAGTTAAGCAACATTGGCAGTGATCAGCACCCGGATGGGTGACCGCTAGTGGACAACATTTCATAAGCGTTTTCCGTACTTCAGCTGTTGGTCCGATAGTAGTCTTTAAGCCGAGGGAGATTTTAGTTAAGTGGTTTGAAATATGACAATCGAGTTGACTAATAACCTGGCAAAAGGAGTGATCACACCTAGCTGAATTCAAAGACTAATTCGGCATACATTGCTGGGAGGCTTGGCTATGTTAATTGCAATATCAATACTTTAACGATGCCGAATTAGTCTTTGAATTCAGCTAGGTGTGATCACTCCTAAAGCCTAATCTTGGATTGGTTTGGTTTTCCCTCTGGGCTGCTCTCTGTAAAAACCAGTGTCTCTGTCAAACCCCTAGGATAGCATACTCCGAGGATTCGGTACATATAAGTTTAATTAACTATCGGCCTACCACACGATAAATAAATGATGTGAATAAATAAATATGTACGAGTTCTTAGAAATAAGTTCTATAAACAAATTATCTAAGCTCTCCATTGTTATATGTTTTCACTTGTGCTTGTTTTTGTAATGTATTCGTGTACAATACATAATAAAGAAGAAGAAGGTATCTTCTTATCTTCTTCGCTCTGCCTTTACGGAGTTTTTTACGGAGCCTTGCTACCTTGCTGCATTAAATGTACTCATTGCCTTCCAAATCCAACTAACTGGCTAGACAATAGTCACTAGAGGTACCCGACAAAGCTGCAACGTGAGTGACTTAATTTTCGATTAAACCGCTATCACACCTTCCTTAATTTACTCGTAACAACTAACTCGGCATACATGGCTCGTTGAAGTAAGAATATTTGAATTAATAGAATCAAGCCTCCCAGCAACGTATGTCGAATTAGTCTTTGAATTAAGGAAGGTGTGATTGCAGCTTTAGGCTTTGCCAGGCTAGAAGCCAGCCTAGCTATTAGAGCTGCTATGGCCTCTGACTTGTATACTCTTGAACTAAAAACGTTTCAAGTCACTTATTCTATCAAGGACCTCATGACTCAAATAAAACCTTGTGCGCGATGTGATAGGAATACAAAATTGATGTTCAGAATTTATTTACAAAATTGACATTCGATGCCTGGTACGGTTAGGAAAGAGTTTCGTAGGTTAGATAAGACTAGAAACAAGCAGCTAGTTTGAGATGTACGTGGAACCCTTAAATCAAGAGCTTTAAAGACGCCATATGGAATGTGGAGCCTTAGCACAACAACAGCTTCTACGGTCTAGTGGATAGAGCATTCGGCTCTCGATCCAGAGGTATTGGGTTCGGTACCCGGAGGGACAGTGGACTTCTCCAGTGGCGTCTCCTGACTGGACAGTCAGGAGACGCAAAGTTGATTTCATGCTTCGGAAAGCACGTTAAGCCGTTGGTTGCGGCTACTATCTACGGAATTAGTCGTCAAATAAGCCAAGTAAGAGGCCTTGGTCGGCTGGACAAGTCTGACACCAGGGTTTTAGAAGGTCGGTCATTGAACTTACAACCCACCCCACACGATGATGATGATAAAAGCACATTTAATATACTAGCCAGGACTAACGGCTTAACATGCGTCTAAAAGCACGCAAAACACTCTGGTTAATTTACCACTACGAGTAACAAACAACGGTTAAAATGTTACTGCCGTACTCGAGACGTCTTTCTTTAAGTCTCGTGCTGTTTCTTTCTTAAGCCACGATCACACCTAGCTGAATTCAAAGACTAATTCGGCATACATTGCTGGGAGGCTTGGTTATGTTAATTGCAATATTCTTACTTCAAAGAGCAATGTAAGCCGAATTAGTCTTTGAATTAGGCTAGGTGTCATCGTGGCTTTAGGACTCAGTTTGATAGTATGTCATATAATGTCTCAAATCTAGCCTTGCCCTCAATGTTATGGAAATACCAAATCGATTTTTAGTAGTTCGGGTGCTGGCTGCAATTTGGGTATATGATTTGCTCATGATTCATATTAATAGGGATGATAGATCAGCTCAATACGAATCGATTTGGTCCTTACAAGTTTTTCTGTGCGTCGCTGCGCTCTTGAGTTAAAGCAAAAAAAATGAAAATAAGATACTAAATAATGTTTTTTTTGTCTGCCGTTGTGGCTCCTGTTTAAAATACTTCTGAAGATGTAGAAAATCGAAGAGGCAGACATGCAGGGCTCTGCATTATCACGGGACGAAGTAGTGAATTTTTGCATTTTGAAACGCTGTAACTTTACGACGCAGGGCTATTATGGTGGCAGACCATTTTTCTGGGGTTTTATACATTGTATTTAATCAGATAGTCATAGTCTGCCAGGTATACTCGTACGTTTCATTGTCTAATTTCAAAATAGTTAAAACTTAATTCCTCAAAAACGCAGGGGTGTGGATGTCCGCCAATATTATTTATATCTTTTAGAGGATGCTCCTTATCATCAGTCAAAGCGGCAGACATGAGCAAATCATATAGATATTTGTCTTTCATCACCCTTACTATAGGATTCAGGGTATTGATTTGCTATGCGGTGGATGGTACGGCTCGGTTGGCCAAGGCTGTCTGGGAAAAACGGCATGTTGCCAATTTTCAGTTGCAGGTGCAGACAATGCAGGCGTTATCTACGGAGTTATAGAATTAGGACAAAAACCAGTACCACCCCATCTCTACCCGTGGGTTTCGTTAAAGACAATTAAGGGATTTTGAACCGGAGGATGAGCAGTAGCGTCCTTCCGCGTATCCTACAGTCAACAACAGGTCAAGCTTGACACTGTGCGACTTTGGCCCATACGTCTATATATTGAAATAAGAACGGTACAAGTCCAATGTGTCAAGCTTGATGTGCTCTTGACTGTACCATAACATATTGCGGTCACCAAATATCGTGGTCCATGATGCTAGTCGCAACGCTTACAAGCGTGGCGACTAGGTCTAAAATATACAAGCATTTTTGCTGTGAAATTCTGGAGGGAGAGATCTCTGGTCAATAGGATTGCTCCATTTTCCTAGTCTACAATTGCATTTGAAAATGGAAGTAGTAATTTCCAGCTAATAGGTTAAGGAGTGATCACACCTAGCTGAATTCAAAGACTAATTCGGCATACTCGTTTAAATGTACTCGTTGAAGTAAGGATATTGCAATTAACATAACCAAGCCTCCCAGCAATGTATGCCGAATTAGTCTTTGAATTCAGCTAGGTGTGATCACTCCTTTAGCAAAGAAGTTGAATTCTCTACCTGCGTCTGCGTACCCGAGTTCATATACAAGTCCCAAGTGAACAGGTTATGAATTTACTTGAAACGGGAGCTCACCTTAATTGGTTATAATTATTTGTAAGTTGCATATTTAACTATTTTAGATTTTTCCCATAGGTTTTGCTATGAGACCTAGCTTCTTGCCAAATTTAAGTCAACAGGAAGGATATGAAAATTATGTTATAAATGGTTGTGAGATGTCTAATGATTTTAGACTTTTCCTTTACTTGTTTTGTGGAGACCTAGCTTTTTGCCAAATTTCATTATTCTAGGTCAACGGGCAATTACCCTAGAGGTTCATAAATCTATGCAGATAAGGACATAACTCCCCGTATCTTTTGATTGTGTCGTTCTAGAAGCTTGAAATTTTCACAGCTTCAAGGGACTATGCACCTTTATATTTAACACACACTTAACTTGTTTGATATCTTTTCCATTTTAGAGAAAAAGGGTCTTGACAGAAATACGAACAATAAAGTGATCTTATAAGGGTTCCGTCTTTTCCTTTTGAGTTACGAAACCCTATAAATATTTTTTTGAATACATTTGCTGGAAAAACGTACTTACAAGGACGTAAACATTGCTCGTAAGTAGTTATACTTACCGAACTAGTGCGGTAAGTAAAAAAAGTATACTACCAAGGAGTTTTACACTGATCATAAAAATATTTTAACTTAATACGAAAAATTAAATAAAATTTCAGTAATTGTTAAATTTTTACTATTAATTTTAACAACTAATATTTGTGATTATCAGTTGCTTAGCAATAAAATTTATTTGATGTTCCTTAAATAGTGTATTTGTTTTCTCACAAATGTATTGAAAAACGTCGTAAGATACACGGCCGTAAGGGTTATGACAAACTCGTGCCGATGGTAAACCCTCGACTTCGTCTCGAGTTTTCAAAACGACAACTCGCATTTGTAATAACCTTACTTACGGCACTTGTATTTTAAACTACTATTATTTTCGTGACATAATTTTGCAACACTACTCTTGTAATCAAGTAGTCAACAAGGCCGGCGGCGTGCGAATGTAGCGGACCGTCTTACGCGCAGGCGCATCCACCGCGGTGTTAGAAACAGCTACGTTCCCATGCGCCTTTTCACACAGACGACGACGCCATTGTTTGCTAATCGACACAGATGGTAATGGTAACTTTGTTGCCGTATCCGGATTTTGCGAGGCGATGTCAAGAACGTAGTTTAAAAAAACTCCTCGTTGGCAGATACTGTCAAGTTATTAACAAACACTCCATATAATTATAAGCATTGGCACAGCAGCCCGCTTAGCACGCTGCAGTTTCAGTTTATCTAGGGCCATAGATTAAAGACTTCAAGCATGGTCACGTTTTTTTGACATCCGAGCAGTGCGACACATTTTGAAAGACAAGGACAGCTACATGTATTAGTGTATAAAGCTATCTCTGTCTAAAATATCAAAAACGTAATTTGTGGATTTGCTAAACATTTTCGTCCACTGACATTTCTTCGCGCTTGGAGGTGATAGATTAGATGACATAATTCCTCAAATAAAGTGACATTTCTCCGAGATATATGTTCTCTCGGGCAGCATGCTAAGCAGGCAGGCAGTGTCAATGGTTTAGAAAAATAACCATGATCCTTACAAAGGGTGATTGTGCGTCATCAAAATATAGAAAATACTTTTTTTTAAAGAAGAAGTCTATATGGAAGTCTAAATACTTTTATCACCAGAGGTGAAGATTATTATTTGAGATATTAATCAATCACCTTCTATAAAAACCGACCACGTGCGAGTCGGACTCGCGCACTGAGGGTTCCAACCTTCTAAGGTAAAAATACCGTATTAGTCAGGAACGCCCAGTCGCACAGGAGTGTCTTAAATTCGCGCGAGTCCGACACGCACTTGACCAATTTTTATTATTGTTGTTATTGTATAGCTTATGCATGCACTATAAGCATACCAATTGTCACGCTTGTAAGTGTTCCCGTTTTTACGACCGCTAAAACAAAAAATTGAGCATAAGTTGCCTAAACAGCAGCAGTTGTTGTTGTTGTTGCAGTTGTTGTTGTATTCATTCATTCATTCATTCATAAAAATCCCGTTTTATAGTAGGGAAGCCCCTCTTAACTAAATGCGTTATAGCGGTTCATGAGATACAGCCCGCTGACAGACAGACATCGGAGGCATATTAATAGGTTCCTGTTTTTCACCATTTGGGTACGGAACCCTAAAAATGAATAACTATAACAGACCTGATTAAAACGTAACTTAATCTGATTCCATGAATCACCCAAAAAAATATTTTGGAGTGCGGAAAAGAAATCTTAACTTTTGCGATAACTTCTAAGCTACAAAACACATAGGTATGACAAAATGTTGTACACGCAAGAGCACTTCAAGCTTTACACATTGGACTTTCTACCGTTCTTATTTCAATAGACGTACGGGCTAGAGTCGAACTGCGAGTGTCAAGCTTGACCTGTCGTTGACTGTACATAAAATTTTATTGATTAGATGTATCAAGGTTTGAAATAGGTTTCTATCTGATAAAAACAATTAGTTAATCAATTAAAGATAGAGCTATAGTTATCCACGCATATCTCAGGAACTAAAAGTGAGATTGCAATAATTCTGTTTTAGTCGAACTAGGTATTATTCAACTTAGGTTACAGTGCTAGTTTCATCAAAATCGGTTCAGCAGTTCATTAAAATCGGTTTAGTAAAACTAAAAGTTCAAGCCTATCTGAATATTAGAAATGAAACATGTAAACGTGTCGTGGTTTGCAACTGTACAGTCAACTCTCGATTTACCTGACCCCCCCTTGTATGTAACTTTGTAATTTAGCTGCATATACAAGGGGGTCAGGTAAATTGAGTTGACTGTACGTATGTATACGTGTTTTATTCCTAAGTACCTGGTCGACCGAGCTTCGCTCTATAATAGCCGCCTCAACATTAAAATATCGTCGGGTGAGCAAGCTATGCTACTCGCTAACAGATGGCGCTGTAGGTTTCTGTCTAAAACGCGGTATTTTTTTTAAATGCTTAAAAACACGGGCAAAACTATTTTTCCCAGACATGAGACCTAGCTAGATAAATTTTTCGTTCCCGAAATTCTCGGATACTGAATTTCATCAACATCGTTAGAGCCGTTTTCGAGAAACCGATTACAAATATATATATATAGTGCTCGTTTAATATTATAGGATATTCAAGCTGGCACCGACCGCAAAAGCTTTTGTTTCTTCCTTGTTAGTCTTGAAGTCGGTTTATTTATTTATTTAATTTTGTTATGATAGACAATGGGACCTTTAAGTGCAGTTGATTCGCCCTTTATCAAACATCCCGTATCCACCACATAATTTGTATTTTCATTGATAACAAACAATAGGGCTTTATACATTTTCTGACGGCATTTTCGACTTCGGTTCCAGCGAGGGAAGTAACGTATCCATGAAGTGGGCGTACAAAAAGCTTGGCGTTTATATACCAACCCGTAAGTCCAGTTTAATCCCACTTCAGATACGGACCATTAGAATGATAGTGCAATGATAAAATGACCACTGTGGGACGATCCGAAGCGTAGTAGACTCGCTCTATTGTATTCTGCATGTTATGACGTTCAATAAGTACCTGGGCGACCGAGCTAGCCGTCTTAACATGAATATATCATCGGGTGAGCAAGCTATGCTACCGGCCAGCAGATGGCGCTGTAGGTTTGTCTAATTGCGGTATTTTAGTATTTTAAAAAAATGTTTAAAAACACGAGGAAAACGAATTTCGCAGACATAAGACCTAGCTAGATCGATTTTTCGCACCCGAAAACCATCTTATACTAAATTTCATCGAAATCGTTTTCGAGAAACTGATTACAAAGATATATATTTTTATATAGAAGTATATATGAAAATATTGCTCGTTCAATGGTATAGGATTCTGTAAATAATCTTTATTGAATAAATAAATCTGAATTCTGAAAATCCATAGAAAAGTATGGCGTTCTTTTGTTGTGTGCCACGAAATGGCGCAAAGCGTTGGCCAGACAGAAGCGCGTCGCACACGCACTTCCATACAAAATGTATCAAGAGGAGCAGAGAGACGAGGCGACGGTGCACAGACCGGCGCGCCGCTCGCCCGTCCGTATCTTCTCTAGCTCTTTCTAATCGTTCTGCGGCACTTACTCAATCCATTCCCGTGCACTTTTTTATATTATTCAACAAACATGTTTGTCAACCGAGTATCTATTCTATTTCACATAATGAATGCTGTATTTTTCATACTTTCCGCATACCTATATTTTATTTCCTATAAATAATGACGTAAGAATGCAGCTCGATGCGATCAATTGTCCTTTTATGGGCACTTAATGTATGACTAACCGGTTCACGTACACAGGGCTTGGTTTTAAAATAAATTAATGTCAAATAGCAGTTTAATACACACGGCAGCAAGCAAGTGGAAGCAAAACCAGTATAAGCTGAACCAGAGCTAAGCTTCAAACGCCCAGAACTAGAGACACGCTCTTAGTCTAAGTGCGTCCAATACCTTGGTTTATAGAGGCTAACACACTGAAACATTTCTATCTGGCCAAGCTCGTTCCATTGTCGACCTCATCTCTGTCTTTAAGACTAGATCGAGGTCAAGAGTAAGCCCATTGACAACAAAATCTGTATCGAGGTAGAATAGCATCTTGGGACACTCCACACATAAGGTTGATGCACCAGCTTTGTCAATAAAAGAAGTGAGATTTAAATGGGTACCAGGTCATTCATAACTAAAGGAATACATAACTTTTAGTAGTCTCAAAGCAATTTTTTTAAGAGTTTTGTGCCAATACCTTAACGATGCTACTGTAGCTAGTGTGTCCTGTTTCATTTGGCTCGTCAGATCTGTTTCCTTAAACTTGTTAATAAAACAACTTCTCAGTACGCTTGGTACATCATCAGCAGTACGGAAAACAGATTTAGTTGCGCACGAGTGTAAATTATAGAAACTGAGTGACTCATTTTTCAATGAACGACAAATCAACGCTATAGAAGCAATTGGGGCTAGGTAATACTCTATAGTACAGTATAGTACAGGTCTAAGAAAGAAAAACTAATTTAAAGATCTTAGCCAGATATAGTGTAGCAGTCTAGCAGTGCTTCGAAAGGCATGTTACCCCGTTCGTCCTGGCTGCTTCCGGGCCGTATCCTGCAACTTGCAACTTGCCTTTATAGATAGTTATCAGGTATTAGTCGTTATTGAGTCTACACTTGGTTAATACACAGCCAAAAAAAATATAGTCCCGTTTTTCACCCTCTGAGTACGGAACCCTAAAAAGCAATGAAAATACATCGCAGTGACTTGTAAATAACTTTCTTATCGCGCCTGTCTGTTCGCTCGACCGTGGCGCTCTCGCTCCGTGCCTGCTATTAATTTATTCCGAGCCAATTAATTACTCGAGAGATGAAAACGAAATGCTGGACGTAGCTTAGGAAATTTTGTAAAAAGTGGAAACAAACAAAATGGTACTACGACTACAATCAAAGTCGATAGAAACACTAAAATTAATTGCATGCATTAAGCAGTAGCGCTGATAATCCTTTTTCAATACTTTTGCTCGGAAAACGTACTTACAAGGACGTAAACATTGCTTGTTAGTAGTTACTTACCGAACTAGTGCGGTAAGTAAAAAAATAATACTACCCAGGAGTTTTACACTCCGATCATTAAATAATTTTTACTTTATACGAAAAATAAAATTTCAGTAATTGTTCAAAGTTTACTATTAATTTTAACAACAAATATTTGTGATTTTAATTTTGGTCTTGATTTTATCAGTGGCTTAGCAATAAAATTTATTTGATGTTCCTTTAACAAGTGTATTACTTGTACCTGTTTTCTCACAAATGTATTGAAAAACATCGTAAGATACACGGCCGTAAGGGTAACTCGTGCCGATAATAAACCCTCGACTTCGTCTCGGGTATACAAAATGTCAACTCGTTTGTAGTAACCCTACTTACGGCACTTGTATCATAAACTACTATTAACGTGTTCTCACTCGTGTGCGGTTTACTGCACAACCTACGATACGGTACCTAATGAACCTACTAGTAATTAAGGAGGGCACAAAGCAATTAAGCTTTAGGAGTGCCCATTACCTCATTGGTCATCTAAACTTGGATATCGGAACGCGCGTGCCGAAACGTACACGCCGTAAACACTCTATTTGGAGTGCAAGTACTCTTGAGTACTACCTTCCGCTCGCGGCTTTACTCGTGTAGAATTTTAGATTTCAGATTTGTTTATTAAATTTAGATTCTTTATAGAATAGTTATTGACCGTCTTAGCATGCAGATTATAATGCAAATAAAGCGAGGGTTTGCCGTTCGGATCGTGCTATGAACAGTTTTTATCAGAAGTGAGGTGTTTTCTATGAAAATAGTAAAGTCAGATCAAGCGCACCTTTAATGTCGGTGACCATGTTGTTAGCCTGATTGGCTGTCACCTGCCTTCACCGGGTTGGTTAGGGCGGAAGGCTCAAACAAGAAGTCCAGACAAAGGTGCCTCTCGGGGCTCGGACCACGGCTTAGAAAGAGATACAAAAACTCTTCATTTAATACAATAAATAGCGTACGAATAGCTTATATCTTGTCGCGCAAAAAGGCAGTCTTATTGCTTAGATCAATCAATAAGCCAATTAGCTTGTCTGCTAGGTTTCTGCTGGAGCTAGCTAGGTCGACCTGCGGTCACGGATCGACGCGTGATGGTTGCTGCTAAGGCGAGGGTAAAAGGGAATCTTAAAAGAGAAAGAGGACGTTCCAAGGATGAAATTCAGGTTATTCCGAACAAACCAAATCAAGCTCAATAGTACCCTGAGCGGAAGAGCGTGTATGATAAGATTGATAAGAGTTGATGAGAGTAGAGGAAGCTAGGGAAGTACATATGTCAAGATCGTAGTAGGTTGAAGGTCACCGGAAAATAACACGCAATCGTAAGTTGATCAACTTTCGAAAAATAATAAATTGTACCGGATTCGCTTTTTTTTAATGTCAAAAGTGGCTAAACGAGCAAGTGGGCAACCTGATGGTAATTGGTCACCACCGCCCATGACACCCACCGTTATATTAGTGAAATAATTTGACACTAATAAGACAGCAAAGCGCGTTACCCACCCTAAGAACTAGGATGGTATGTCTCATGTGCCGGTAATTTCCCTGGCTCCCTTGCCCTTCAAACCGAAACACAGCAGTGCAAACACTGTTGCTTCACGGCAGAAAAAAGCAAGAGGGTAGTACTTCTCCCTAAGCCCTACCACCTAAAAAAGCACTCGCTTCTAGTACTCGCCGACTGCTGTCGCAGCAGGCTCGATTCGCTTGCTCGGCTCGTGAGTTTAGTCGCTAGAGAGCCTACTTTACCTAACAGACCTATGGATTTCGAAGTACTCATCATCTTACTTTTGGAACAATCAGGTGATTCATCTTGCAATGTACTAAACCAAACTGGGGAAGTCACACAACGTGAGTTTTGTTTGACAGTGGCCCCACCGGAATTCGAACCCAGAGCCTCCAAAGCGACAGCCGAATGCTCTAACCAATAGACCACAGAGGCTATCATGCATAACAGACATGTATGCCTCGCTTCACTTGCCTTTATGACTTTACACGGGCGATAAGTTTTCCTTTGCTCGAGCGAGCATAAAAATAATATTTCAATTCAATTCATTTATTGATAAAATATTAAATTTTACAAGTCAGCAAATTGTATACAAAAATTATAATAGAAAAGGAATCAACATATTATTAAATTTCATTCAAAATTATAAATTATTTGCCACATTTGTCATAATTTCCTTTAGAGTTTGGGTTAGCAAATTCGCAGGTTTACAGTCAAATTCGCGGATTGAGTAGTATGCTTCCAACGTTAGCATGCTTTTAAGTTTATTAACAAACGAGACATCGGTCTTACTGTTTTTTAATAAAGTGGTATTTTTCGAATAGCGACAAGCATGAGGCTGAAAATTATACATAAATATGTATGACATATTTTTGATATACTCAGACAGGTGTCACTGTTATGCGATAGCTCAATTGGGAGAGCATTGGCACGGTTCGCCGAAGGTTGCTGGTTCATTCCCGGCTCGCGTCAAATTTTTCTTCGTTTTGTTTATTTAATTAAATATGTATTTTTTCAGTAAAAATTGTTGAGGGAGCAGTACAGTTTCTTACAAACATAATGCAAGGGTATTTAGCACACAGAATCATACCAACAAATTACCTATAAGTCCAGTCAACCTTCGAAAGTTTGTATGGAGAGTATAGATTAAATTCACTTGAGGGGATAATTTATTAAATTACCAGTAAAAAACCTTCAAAAATTTTAAACTACTATAATCCCCGACATAACATTGAAATTCTTTAAACCAGTATAAGGTGAAAAATTTTTTTTTTTTAATTGAAAATGGGCTTACTCTTGACCTCGATCTAGTCTTGAAGACAGAGATGAGGTCAGGATGGACGGATGGATGGATGGGATGAGGTTTTTACCAAATTGCCGGATTTAATTATTTAATTATTCAAATAGCCTATATTACTATTAAAAAATATTTTCTCTAAATGTGCATTAAATGCAACTTCATATGGTAGATTGATTGGACTATGTCCAATGTTGGACAGGCCGCCACAGAAGATCTCCGCGAGGAAAATATACTCTTGTGAATTTTCATTGGTTGAATTTTGCTCGGAAACCCGTGATACTCATGAAAAGAAGCAACTTTCCTGAAGTAAAAAAATTGTCCCATACAAAATGAGTCCATCACGAGACCACTTTAGTATGGTTGAAAAATTTAAGAGTAAAATATGTTTTTCTTCGAGAAAGTTGCTTCATTTCACGAGTAGAACCACTGGGCTTCGGGAGCGCGAAACCAATATAAATATTATAAATATTCAAGAGGAACTTTCTTTGTGGAGATCTACACATAAGGAAACAAAATGAAATGTTCATCATAACATCCCATGAAACGTCCACTACAGGACAGGGAGCTCCCTCCAGAATTCTAGCTTTTGCTGGAAAAATGTAGAGGGGAAGTACCATAGTCACCTCGCTTGTTAGCGTTACGGCTGGCACCATGGACCGCGGTTGTAGGTGACCGCAGTAAGTAAGATGGTAGATACAAAGGAAGATGCTGCTGCCCATCCTCCAGTATATAACCCTTAGTCGCCTCTTATGACACCCACGGGTATTTAAGGGTTGGTACCACAGAGTTGGTACTATTCTTTGCCGTCACCACACCGGGTGTGATCTTATTTTTATCAAAATAAAACAAAGCCCTGTTCAATCAGGACTCAGGGCTAATGTAGTTTTCTATGGACGGAATATTTATTTTTTAATCAATTCAGTGGTTCTAAATGAAAATTTTAAAAATTAATTGTTTTTATATTACTGTAGAAATTATACAAGACTTTCCTTACCTATATGTTCACATCTTATTCTCAGTAAGGTAGATCTGGGCATTTTCTATTTTGTCGTACGGTACTAGAACTTAAATAATTATTAGTTGAGTTTCACATCAAAGATTTTTCCTGTAATCTGTAGGGTTTACAAATACATTTGCCACAACTTAGTATCCTTTAGATGTAAGTAGCTACATGACAAAACATGTCAAGGCAACCCATAAAGACAAGTTTTGCATACTAATATATACACATTAGTAAACATCTCTCAAGTCCCAAGTAATGTTACATGAGTCATACATTGAATATTTTTCCATATTTGTGCCATGGATGACTAAGTCATACTAATTCAAATTATCCTGTGTTTTATGAGTAATTTTTTTGATGGTTTACATACCTACCTACTTTCAGTCTAATGAAATGTGTGGTTACATTTTTTTTAAATTAAGCAATAAGCATCCTATCTCACTTCACTTCATGGAAAGTGATGATGGAGTCAAAGATTTAGCATGCCTACGCGTCATACAAAATAACTTTAGCTGTGCCGTTTATGGGCAGAAGTAAAAAAATTAAAGGCTGGCAGCGCACCTGTGACCCCCCTGGTGCTGCGGGTGTGTATGGGCGTCGGTGATCGCTTACCATCAAGTGACCCTTCTGCTCGTCTGCCACCCTCCTCTATAAAAAAAAATTTGTCGTGCTCACCCGCGGCAGGTGTGCGAATGGTTCATTGGCCCTCTACCTGTCACACATGTGCAGAAAATAACCGTCAGAGTCAAACTTATCCTGCACCTGCCTGGTCAATCTTGCCTTGAAAAGATCTAGATTGTATTGTTCAGGGAACAAAGCTGCAGGGAGGGTGTTCTAATCTTTAGTGCTTTTAATAATACATTTATGAATGAGATCCAAAGTAATAGCTATGTAATTTATGACCTTATTTATATATATAAATTAGGTTATGAATTAATTTATAATAATATATAAGATAGAATCTAGCAAACAATTAAATTATATACACTATAAAAAAATTGCAATGATAAAATATATTTTTTTTTTCTTTGATTTGAATAGGTACTATTATAAATTAGTACGGCTGCAAATTAATAATTGAATTAAACTGAAGTCATTTGACCACAGTGGTTTGTGGTTAGTGTGAGCCAAATGTAAAAAAATATGAATGTATCATGAACAATGAACATGTGAAAATTCAATAAAAATAAACCTACTTTTACATGTACTATAAACCTTAACTGTGGTTGATTTTACATTCAAATGGACAAGCGCAAACCTGTAGTTAGATATCATAAACTGCATTGACAAACAAAATCATACTGGCATGATGTTTAGAAAATTGTAAAAAAAATGCATGTATACCTTTTCTTTTGCAAATTTCTGATTTTTCTTTCTAAGTTTTTTTGTTTTTTTCAACAGCAAAGCTAATATTCAGCTAAGAGCACAGAATTTTGCATTTAGCTTGCATTAGTTTATCCCTCAAGCTTGCTCTGGGCAGGACGTAAAGTCAGACAAGACAGGTTCGAATTATCCGTCATCCCCACTTGTATCCGCTAACTGGAAAACCGTGGTCTGGAGTCTGTCAAGAGACTTCCATTAGCTGTGGCAGGTCTTAACCAGCTGGAAGACTCTTATTGACACTCCGCAAACCAAACTGAGCAGCAGGGCAAATTTGTCATGACAATCTGAATCATGGGGCTACGTCTTCTGGAATGAACACTCTAAGGGCTATGACTATGGTCATGCTAACTTAAAGCCCGCGTCACACAGAGGCGGTAGCGGAAGCGTTCCGGGGGCGGTATTTTTTGTAAAGTATGAGTTCTTATGCACCCTGTCACATTGAAAAGCGGTCGTGGCGTGGTATTTTGTTCCCACCAAGCCGCCCCGGACCGCTTTCGCAATCATACCGCCTCTGTCTGACTTGAGCTTAAGGATTGATACAGAAATCTTATGATAAATCGGATTATAGTCCAGTCTGGCAACTCATGGCAGATATCGAATTGAAAATCTGCATCAGACAGTAGGAAGCATTTTAGTTAGTTGAAGACAGGTACAAGCTTGAACAAGGCTTGAACAAACAACACTGTTTTTGAGAATGTTGCTGACAAGCCTACTTTCCTCAAACAATTGTTTAATTCTACTTATTTTTTTTTTATTCAAAAGTTTTACATGGATTGTAATTTTAAGTAAAAAGTTTACCAAATTACTCATAATTCAAGTTGAACAGATACCTACTTTTAATAATAAAATTTTACATTTGACATGTGATAAGTGTAGTCCATGAAGACAGAATGACTTTTTTTAAAATATCCGGTGTGATAAAGAAGTAACTCTGTATGACAAGTTTATAACACAGCAAGGATAGATTCTCAGCGGGAACTTATTTGAGTAGGTGTTATGAAGAAACATCCAATATTTATCCAATAGTACTCAAAGAATGATGTCAGCTAAATCAATAAATGAACAATGGAATTGCCGAAATGTGTTTTGAATTATAATATAATTTTCTGTGGTTATTTCTTTTACCAGTGGATTCTTTATTTTAAAATCAGAAGAACATAACAAAAAACACAGCAAAGTCAAACTTAACAGTTCATGTGTACGTTATTATATTATAACTGTACTACATGATATAAATAGTTCATACTCTCACTCAAGGTAGACCTCACGCGGTCTCCACTCAGGGCAAGCTAAAAACTTACTCACTGCCCTCCTTATACGGCAAACGCAGCAAAAAACGTTGCAAAATATGCTTGCTTATGCTCATGTCCTAAATAACAGCAAATAACACGTTTGCAAAACGGCCGGCTACGATGCTACCGTTTAGTCGTAAAATACCACCAAAAAATACCTGAGAAAACTGCTCCTTGATCTCAGCTCGCTCCTCCTCAGTCAGCTTAGAATTATCAGCCATTATCGCACAGGTAATATCACAAAAACAGTAATCACGACATCAAAAACGAACGCACAGTAGAAACGCGTTTCAACCAAAAACTATCCGTTATCAACTTATCACTTACACTCTAATATAGTTCATATAAAATAATAAACTGAGTAAAATTAAAACACTTTTAGCAACTTTTTGTGTTGTGAATAAAGATTAACAAAGAATTATTCACAATTTTACTAATGCGTACACAAGTTGGGTTGACTCACGTTGAGTGACTGACGACGAAGCGAATTGATCGAATTTTAGAGCTGCCAGATTACATGTAATAAATTAGTATTATTTTCGCCAAATACCTATACAGGGTGTAAAAAAAAGTACGATGATCCTTCTAAGGAGTGATTATAATTCATTAATAGATTGTGATCATGTAATTTTATATTTCTTAGAACAACATTACAATAATGTATGAAAATGGATAGGTACTTGCTAGTGACTGGATATTATAAAAAAAAACCGGCCAAGTGCGAGACGAACTCGTGCACCACTAAGGTAAAAATACCTTAATTTCTATTTTCTTAGTTTTTCTTGTTATAGCGGCAACATAAATACATAATCTGTGAAAATTTCAACTGATTCTTTCCGACCGATTTCGGTCATAGCGACTGTTTCAACTCCTATTACGGTTGATGAGATACAGCCCGCTGACAGACTGACAGACAGACATTGGAGGCATATTAATAAGATCTCGTTAATCACCCTTTGGGTACGGAACCCTAAAAACATCTTTGTCTGCATCACCAGCTGATCAAAGAGGTAATTTAACCCTCCAGGCACTTAGCTTCTTCTTCTAAACATATTTAAAAAAATGTTTTATATTTTTTATACAATATATTAGTGATGTAGAATCATACCTTACAAGGATAATCGTATTTTTTTTACATCCTGTATAATACAGGGTCTTTATTGTCAAAGTTAATTTAAACAGAAACTTTATAAAGCTAACATAAATCTTATTTATTTATTTATTGATAAGGTACGCTTACAGCAATACACATGAAAAACATTTACATTTTGAACTTAATAGTATGACATATCGAATGTGCTTACATACAAGCCAAGCATACACAACATTCAAAATAATACACAAAACTTGATAATAAAATTTAAACTAAAAATTTTAAAGCAAAATAATGTTAACAAAACAAGAAACAAAATATTTATGAGATCCAAAAAATTATTTTTAAAATTATTTTAAGAATTTTAATCAAGTAATGGGGGCGATTCTAGCGTGGCCGCTAAAGGTATTGTAAGTTGTACACATTCTGGCAAGGGGATGGTGTCTTCCAATGCGAATGCCTAAAATAAATGGCAAATAATTAAATAAATAAATAAGTGTCCACTTATAAATAAATTAACGAATTAAAATGCAAATGGATCAAGACTGATTCAAAAAGTACACCAGTTTTTGATGTGATGGTATTTAAAATGTAACTTCATTACATGCGGAATCATACTTTATTCTGCGAGATCCTCTATTATTTTTATTTTAATAACGTATAAAATTTGTAACATTAATGAAAATTCTCTAGTACCTGGCAGCCCAGAAACTTTTTTTTTTTCAATTCTGGTACCCGATTGACGCTCTGTTACAACTTCGTTTAAACTGTACATTGCGTGTTTAACGGGTATTATGTCATTCGAGAAATCAGGGAAAACACCGATGTACTGTGATCTTATGCTTATAAAATCTTTGCGGAAAGGCATAAGGACGAATCCACATTCAGCTTAGTTTGGTGAATAGTAAATTCGGACGTTGAATGCCACCAGTACGACAAGTCAGTACACTCGTAAACGGTAGTGTTTTATATCCTCTTTGTACACTCGCAGTGCGACTGTAACCCGTACGTCTATTGAAATAAGAATTGTACATAATTTTAACGTGTCAAGTTTGCTATGCTCTTGACTGTACAAGGTCTAGTCTAGGTCCCAGGTAGTTTATAAACTTGCCGTATAATACATTGCTTTCGAAATATTTATATTTTGGCTCCTTGTTGCACTTCGTTGCCAATATAGTGCCGTCAATCAAAGTGAGACTCCTGTTGCTAAAACGTGTATGTACAAGGAGCCAATGCTTGAATATTACCGGGTGATATAATATTACTTTTGAGACTTTGAAAATTAAACACTTACATACAAACTGTTAAAATATAAAACCGGTCAAGTGCGAGTCGGACTCGCGCGCCGAGGGTTCCGATATACCTATAGTATTTTTGGAAGCAATAAAGTCCATTTTCAGGACCGCAAAACTAAATTTGTTTGTAAAGGTTTTTTGCAGATTTCTGAAAAACTGTGCTACTTAGAAAGATCGTTTTATTTTTGCTGTAAAGTTTACATAGACCTCTGTCAACTGTAATTAATTCAGATTTTCCCTTACTCAAACTTCGGAGATAAGGGGGGGGAATGGTATTTTTTTTGACATTTTTCATCATAACTTGAAAACTAAGAAACTTAAAAAAATACAAAAATATATTTTAAAATGTACAAGTAAAGCCCTTTCATATGATACCCCACTCGACCTAGTAGCGACAATTTGAAATTTGGCCCCCCCTATTTTGGCCCCCTTTACATTAATAATCATACTTTTTGCAAAAAATTTTCATGTGCAATTAAGTTGGGCAACTATATTCTAAAACTATTCCAAATTTCAGCTCGATAGCGTAAGTGGTTGCTGAGATATAGAGGTGTGACAGACAGACGGACAGACAGACAGACAGACAGACAGAGCGGCACCATAAGGGTTCCTTTTTTTTACCATTTTGGTATCGGAACCCTAAAAAGGTAAACATTGCTAAGCACCATCGTTTGCATGACCAACAGATAGGGATGCAGCAGCGTGAAAGAAAGAAATAGTGGTATTACATAGGTACGGTCAACCGCTTGTCGGTAGAAACTTTTTCAACTCTATTACCACGCCATAAGGTCCAAAAGTGAAGTGTTTCTACCGATGTGCGGCCGTGTGTACCTATTCTATACCACTACTCGTTTCTCTCATAAAGCTACACCCTTTTTTGTTAGTCGTGCATGTTTCTGCGAGCCAATGAACGATTCGTTAGCACTTCTTGGACCACCTGCCCCGCGCATCACGCGACTTTTGATTTATTGTTTCAAGGATGTTTGAGTAGCAGCACTTCCTGCTAAGGATAGAGCCATAAGCGTATACTTTCTTGCGAGGGACCTCCATACTAAAATGTATGGATTTTTATCAAATCCTAAAAACGTAAATTTTTTATCTTTCTCTTTAGAAATGTGTGACATGGGACTAATAAATGCTACTACCACAGTTTTTCTGATGAAAACACTTACCATTCAGGAAAAAAACGGTGTTGAAAATCACGCATAAAATGGCTATTACGGATTATTTACGCTCAATTCACAAGTAAAAAAGATATAATTTTACTTTCGCAAACAAAGTTTATACTAAAACATTAGATTTTTAAAGATTTTTTGATTTTTGTAAAACTTAACTGAGTTTTTTGACCGACTAGTATAGACGACTGGGTTACGCGATACACTTCACTAGCTCATACATAGGGTATATGACGGACTCTATAGTTTTTTACTCTGAGTCTTGTTTACTATTATATTCTGTGGTTCTGCTTTGGTTTATTTAACGTTTACTTATATAACTCATTGTTAGTTCTGGGCGACCGAGCTTTGCTAACTATACCATACAGCGCCATCTAGTACATACATACATACATAACATCACGCCTTGTTCCCGTCGGGGTAGGCAGAGACCACAGTTCTCCACCTGCTACGATCTTGACATACTTCCCTTGCTTCCTGAACTTTCATCAATCCTTTCATACATGCTCGTCGGTTTAGGGGGCCTTTATTCAGACAGCGCCATCTAGTATGGAGTAGAAATCTAACCACAATTCTTGAGCGGCCGATTTTCGAGGTTGTGAAAATTTAAATAAATCCGCTGAAAACTTTTTAAAATAGAAATAGTATAAAAGAAGATAATAATAAAACCTTTAACATTAAAATATCATCTTACTAATAAATACTTATATGGCCGTTTGGTGCCGGCAAAAATAGTACCAACCAAGCTCTACCCGTGGGTATCTAAGAGGCGACTAAGGGCTTAAGAACCGGAGGATGGGCAGCAGCATCTGTGTAAAGTACTATCTTACATACTGCGGTTACCAACAACAGCTTACAAGCGTGGTGACTATGGTAAATCCTACGATAAATCCCCTCCTGAGTACTCCGCGTTTTTGCTGTAGAACTGAAGGGAGCCCCCTGTCCTGCAGTGGACGTTTAAATTCTTACTTAAATATATACTTACCAACAGATGGCTCTGTAGGGTTTCTGAAACGCGTTCTTTCCTAGAAATAGTCAAGAAACGGAGAAAACGAATTTTCTCAGATATGAGACCTAGCTAGATCGCCTCCGAAACTAGTATAGTAAATTTCGTCGAAATCGTTAAGCCATTTTTGAGAAGTCGATTACAAATATGAATATTACTTGTTAAATAGTATAGGAAATAGAAGAATATAGTTATTTTTTGTACGAATCTCTTTATTTAGCTACAACAAAATGACAGATCCACCACCTGGACGGGGCGTAGAAATAATACAATATGTTTTATTACTCATTATTAGTGTATAAAACAATCTCTTTACTCTGTGAAAGCTCAGGTTTACGCATATATCACTACGTGCTGTTTTATTCACAATATAATGTTTGTATTATATAATTTTCAACATTGGTTCGGAAATATAAAAAAAAAGTAAAGGCCATTGAAAAGAATTGACATAATTTAACACTTGGAAAAATAAATTATAGACATGAGCAGCCATCAATGAAAACGATATTAATGTATTCGTAACATCGAAAAAAAACTTAGAGTTAATTTATGTTCAAATAAAGCGTTGCATTGCCGAGATATTGGATTGCAAAATATTCTTTGACAGAATACCTAGGTTTGAATTGTTCTCATAAAATCACGGAATATAAGGTTGATAAAAAGTAAAATAAATTATAAAGATTTCTGTCATACAAATACGGCAAATGAATCTGTTGACAAAAGACCAAAAATGCCAACTCAAAAAGAATAAGTATAACCGAAAATTCCGAACCGATGTTAACTGACTGCACCTACTGTAACGTACCTACCTATTGCTATACATTGACTTAAACAATGTCTGCCACTTTAATCTCGAGTTAAATTTCTGACATTCATTCAATAAGGATATATTTCTGTATATAATTTTTCTTTTTATTAATAGATGGCGCTAAATACGATAACATACTTTATGGTGGCATTTACAACTGCCGATTTGCAGTATAGTTATTTTATTATCAACGGGTTTCCTCTTGTTCTCAATCTAGCCTTGAAGACAGAGATGACTTGAGGTTGACGATGGTACAAGCTCAACCAAAAAAAGGCCAAACCACAAATTATGACATAAGGTTCGAGTTATAATGTACTCAGGAAATAGAACAATAGACAATCGGTTTAAAACATACGTCACGTTTTGTTGGAAAAAAACTGATTTTGAAAGAATAAGATTCATAATAGCAATAGTGTCCTATTTGTTAGATTTAACTTAGTACTGAATTTGTTAGGTACCTATTTGAATGTCAAAAATCACAACCCTTGACTGACATACAACGATTTAAAAGCTTTAATATAATAACATAATTTCGTTAAATATCTACATATTCTGATAATCAAACAATAATAAAACTAACTTTAGAGTTTTTTTAAATATATTTAACTACCTATTTCTTTGGATTCTACTTACATAAATGCAAATAATTTAGCAAAAATTAAAAGGAATTTAAAATCTTTAAAATTATTTGAATTTAATTAATTTCATGTTAGATAGGAGGTACATGCAAAATACATAGGTACCTACAACTTAAGTTGTGTACTTACCTATATATTTACTTATGTATTTATGCTGTATAAGATCCGTTTGTTTTTATTAAAACAAGTCCTAAGCAATTAAAAGTACATTTAAGTAATAAATACAGGGCAGCCAAAAAGGGTAAGTAACCAATTTTTTTTACACTTTCTTTTCGAATAGGTAAGGATCTAAGGATCTTTTTCAAATCGACAGTTCAGACAAAGTTAATACTTGCTTCGATGACATAGATGGCGTCGTACTAAAGTCAAGTGTCGTCATAAAAATATATCACCTTGAAAAAAGATCGATATTCAAAGTCTCACTGACACTTGTCATTTAATCAGCGCCATCTATTGAAAATACAGGTATATTTTTATTTTAAACGTCATTATGAAAAGACCTTATTAAAACGTTGATTTTTCCATATAAAATTTTAGTAATACAAAAACACATGACACAATCTTTCATT
Organism: Athrips mouffetella; assembly: GCA_947532105.1. Lineage (NCBI taxonomy): Eukaryota > Metazoa > Arthropoda > Insecta > Lepidoptera > Gelechiidae > Athrips > Athrips mouffetella. The sequence goes on along the minus strand of OX383981.1, from coordinate 12,664,091 downwards.
GTCTACAATTTAATTAGAATCTACAACAGAAATATATAACATTTAATTTAGAAACATTGTTCTAGTTTTGTTTTATTTATTCTAAAGTATTTCTAATTTCTATAACTAGTATTACTACATTATAGACACTATTTACAGTCATTAGCAGCTTATTTGTCACGTTGGTTGACAAGCGCGAAGTAGTAAAGGAGACGTTTCAGATTCCTATTGGACCCCGGCCATGTCTTTGTACAGATGTAAGTTGACTTTGAAGACATTATTATAACATATACATGCACCCGCTGACAGACAGACAGACCGACAGACAGACAGACATCGGAGGCATATCAATAGGGTCCCTTTTTTACCCTTTGGGTACGGAACCCTAAAAAGCTACGTTACTTTACAAACATAGTGGCGCCATGTTAGAAAAAAGAAGTGACAAAAAAACCCACGCGTTGTGATTCTTGTTTTATTCAGCATAATTTACTTGTAATATCCTGATATTTTTTTAATAATAGGCCGCACTGGCAACATATAACATGGTGGAAAACGTCACTTGATGCGACATTTATTTGAGAAAAGCTAACGAGGAAATTGCTTGTGTTCTTGTGTTCTAATTTATTTAGCAGAATCAGACCATTGAAACGTCAGTGTCAAAAGAGTCATATTGCACGAATCAGCGTACAGTATTTGTGTGATTAGAAAATATTTTTTTCACAGTCAACTATTAAACAAAAAAGTTACTGAATAAAATTAAGTAGATTTTAATCTCCTTGCTCCTAGCTGCTATACATAAAGATGGCTGGAGATGAAACACCTCCTTTCACAGATACTGGCGTGACATTGACAATACACAAGGCTTGAACAAAGACTAATAAATATATCTATATTACAATTTATAAGCGGAGTAAAATTACAGACAACGTGACAAACGCGCTGCTTGAACTGCTTGCAATTTTGACATAATCTAATGCTAAAGATACCTACAGTACAAAATTGAGCTTTAGTGATATGTATCGTAGTGTTTGATATGTTTAGTTTGCGTTGATCACATATATTTTTAAGAAGCATTGGAGGTTTCTTTTTTTTTAGTTTTGCAGCCAGACAAACATTTTTAAAGTCATGTTTGAAATCAACTACTTGCCATAAATTTAATAAAAATAAATAATAAAAGTGAAGTGAAATCAACTGACATTGACGTGTAGATAAAATAGGTTATCTTGTCTGTCATACTTGGGTAGCCAAATCGCATAGAGGAAATTTTTGTACGAAGTAATTATTATTTCTGATATTTTTACTGCATGGAATAAATGTTAGGTACTGATAAAAAAGCTTTCATTAGAGACTAGATATTTTTTATTAATATAAAATATGCCTAATAAACCTCCTTGTTTCCATATGAATATGTCGTTTGTGCAAGAACTCTTTTTAAATTTTATTAAAGGACTTTGAATTTTAATTAACAATTGTAAAAGCGTTCACAATAGTTTCTATAAGACAATACTTAAGAAAAAGAGTTTTAAAAAGTATTCGAAAAATGATTTAACTGTTTTGTCCAAGAAAAGTCTTATAACGTAAATTTGATCTCACAGACATTACGTTATCAATTAGAACACAGAGCTTGACAACTGGATAGCATAAATAGCAAAAATTTGTCCATTTACAAGTGTTATTATTGACATTGTATTTTAAATAAAACAAACGTCAGTAATCTTGTTTCCTCGTGTTCATGCTACCCAAAAAGAGACATTTTAATTTACAAGCTAAAAGAGAAATACATGGAAACTGCAAAGTTTCTGTTTTCATTTTTATATATTTTCCATCGTTCTATCCTCATGTCATATTATTTCACACGTAGCTCAATTAGAAAGTTCGTGATTAACCAAGAGATTTTCTATCAAGAAATATAAAGAGAAACGTTACAACATGGACATTACAAGTATTTTCAATCCTACGTGTATACAGCTCTGTTGATGAGCGACATGGATTTATTTGCTGGTAGATAAAATTGAATCTAATATCGCTGGCAATCCGCGAGTTTGCAGATTTGACACTTTTCGAGCATATGGCTGTAATCGTCTTTCATCTGCCAATAGATCCTTGTCACTCTATACAGTTAACGACAAGTTCACAAGGACAGTCCAAACAAAGCCTTTTGCGCTTTTGATATATTTAGAATTTCACTAATAACCACTAAAATACAAATTAAGAACTAAGTAAGAACTAAAATATGAACAAGTAGGCAATGAAGGTGGTTGACTTAGCGCCTGGAGCCTCTTCTCGTTAGGATTAAACCGTACCGTATATTGCATTAGATACCTATACAATAATATTAATATACTGGCACAGCGGTTATATTCCACATTTTCCTACCAGCAAAGATTGCTTGGAAGAGATCGCCTCTAACAATAAGACCACCTTCGATTTAGGGTCTCCTATGTAATTTTAATATTGTTGAGTTTGTGACAATAAAGAAATTATCTATCTTTACCGTTCACTTATTTATGTTAATTTGTCAACCTAGCTACTTGCCATGCAACTATACAGTTTCAAGAATCACGATCGTTAAAAATGAAAATTATATTAAATGTAAAAATGTATTTCTTTGACAAACGTCAGTGTGTCATGCAAATGAGTTTAAATCTAGGGGCTCGCGCTGCCGGTGTAGGCGACTACAGGCTTTGAAGTAAGAGTAGTATGGGGTCTCAAAAATATATCGGAGTAAAAAAAGTGAAAGTAAAGTGAATTATTAATCTCATTACGTATTATTTTGACAAAGCTGTCTTTTTACCAACTTTTGTGCAGAATCTATGACCATATGATAAAATTAGAACGCCATTTCGGAATGTAGAGACACTAAGACTACACTAAAATAACTTGATTGTAAATTTGGCAAAAACGTGATACCTAGGTCGTTTGATCGCATTTTAAACAACAAAGCGTTGTTACATTGAAACAATACATTATTGTGGTTGTCCATAATAAAAAAAAATCCTTAATATAAAACTAAATTAAATAAGGGCTTAAATGTTATAGGCTGTTTTTGTTAACTTGTCATTCCGCTACAAGTGTTAGCTGTTGAAACACAGAAAATGTATCACCTACTTCAAATTAAAGCTTCATTCTTTACCAATAACATTTATTTATTATATTATTTGTTATTAGTCTATTTTTAAAGTGTTTTTACAATTAAGAACTTAACGGACAGGGAGTAAACTAGTACAGTCTCCAAGGTATAGAATGAAAACTAATCCGAGTAAAACTGAACTAACAGCGCTGCTTCGGGAATTTTATTTTGTATGACAACACCACCTCCTCTTGCCAGCAACAAGACTCTTGTATTTTCTAGTAAAGAGCCGTAGCTTAATAAGTTTAATAATTAGGTACGCTTATGATAAAATAATTGGTATGACTAACGCAATGAACAATATTTAATAATTTTTTAATGAGTAGTTTAGATACAAATTATCATCACTAACTTTTGAAAATTCATATAATTTACAACCACAGGCAGGATCCGAGCCTTCTGATACTTATTAAAACAGGAAGGGTTAAAACGAAAATTACTAATTAAGTAGTTTTATCTTTTCCAGTCAAAGTAAGTCAAATAAAAAAAAAAAACTATTTTTAGATCTATAGCACATCACTGTACGCAAACGGGAATGACAGGCCAACGATATATGAATAATGAACATTCTCCTTGTTTTCTTTTGTTGAATCAGTTTTGCAGCGGCAGCTGTTAAGTTATTAATTGTAAGATACATACACTGGTAAAATTGACTTTTTTTCTGATGCATAAATCTAATTTTTGTTTGGCTAACATATAAAATTTTCTGTAGGTAGGTTTCAGCGAATTTATTTATGACAAGTTTTATTATCATATCAGCTGAATGCATCGACACAACGACCAATAAGTATCTAAATAGGCTTTTATTATATTGTAAGCAATATATAAAATACCTGCCAAGTGCGAGTCGGACTTGCGCACAAAGGGTTCCGAGGTATTTATTGGTACACACGGCAGTAAGTACGTACAAACTAAACCAGTATAAATTGAACCAGCGCTGCGCTACAAATACCCGAAATCAGAGACCCACTCGAGTTCAAAGTGTTTCCACTGACAAAGGTCCTGTGTATTACAAGCTTTTGCCTTTTGATTATAAAACTCTGCCCGCGCAGCATCTAATGCAAGTGCCACTCACTCGAACCCTTTCAATATGAATGTACTTACTTGAAATTGAAGCTTATTTTATATCACTTACATTAATTTGATTTCTAATTTCAAGATCTTAGGTCAACGGGAAGTAAGTATCTTTTTATTATTATACTACTTATAGGTTTTGATTATTCGCCCCTGACAAAAAAAACTCGATAGTCGATCTGCTTGTCAGACAGTCAGTAATCAGATCATGTAAAGGTACCGTTTTTTCCCTATTCAGGGACGGAACCCTAAAAAGTAAACAAAATATTTGTATCACCACTGCAATACTAAAACATCCCGTTGTAGAAAGAAGTTGATAAAATACCTTCTCAAGTTTATAGCTCCACCTTTAGATGCCATCCATGTCACACTTGCTGTCGTGCCCTACTTCTCCAGTTTCCTGCACTCGGAGGGACCTTTTTAAATGCAACCAATGTAATGATGTAGCCACGTTTTGGGCTAAGATTTTAGAAAAAAAAAAGAAAAGGGTAGATGTACCCTACCTACTGAAATTTCTGATATGTATGATTCATAAGTTACTTACATACCTAAGTTTTTCACTGCCAGTTGCATAAAGTGTCTCTAAAGTTAAAGTTTCTCTAATTCTATTGCTTACTCTTTCTGTTTTGTTCATAAAGAAAGTGACAGAAATAGATACAAAAGGGCTTTAGCTTTATTCAAGCTTTGTACAACTGGGTGTAAATCCTCTGGTTTTAAAATACTTCTAATTAAATCCGCTGAAACCAATCTTTGTGCGAGCTAAGGGTGCGTTCACATTGATTCATTTAACTTCTACACAGTCATCTAACGTAAAGGCGACATTTTAACACTACACAGACCCCTACTTATATTATTAGACGCGATACTTATTTGTTTTTAAAGGTACAGGGGAATTTTACACTTTAAACCCATCCTTTTAAGCAGTCAAAATTACTAGAAACTTAAAATAATAAAGGGGCTATAAACTTATGGTTTAATAGTTGCTTGGATTTTTCGGATCAGCGGCGCACGGAAGTTCCTTCCTTAATAAAACGGGAATAAATAGATGAATAAAAAGTGATATGTGAATTGACGTCATAAATTGTCGCCTTACCGAGATAACCGGTTTTAATAGATTACGGTTCTTTGGTGAAATTAGCAAACTACATGTTATGTCAGAAAACACGATATATTTGTTAACTAGCAATACGAGAAAGGCAAGAAAGTAAAGACACTTCGATAAAATTAATAGTCTGCGAAATACAGGGTGTAACAAAATGGTTATTCCAGCCCTGAAGGATGTGAATCTGCCCATGAAACTGAACAACATTCACTAAGGAATATAGCTCGAAATATTAGAAAAAAAAAATTGACCTCGCATAGAAAATAGTAGCTGATAGCGCATTTAGTATGGGAGGCCATTTTTTTTATTATGCTTACAAACTCTCTGAATCTAATCCCTTTCTCTCACACTCACTTTTAAATAAATAGGTAAAAGGATAAACTTATAATTGAAATCTAGTTAAAATCTAGATAAAATCCTCGTGTACCTGTAAAAACATCTTAAACTACCAGAAACGGAACGCTAAAATAGTGTAAAAGGCGTAAACACTTATTTACAAAACCCAGCCTTTAAGATCGACCTACAAGCACCAGTCTAGTCGAAAACAAACCGAAATACATTTATCTATGATATGTTAGAACTTTCAGTCTTTACGCTACTGCTAAAGTCAGTCCTAAGCTAACGGATTGTACAATCCCATAAGAAGAGGACGCGATTTTTTCAAAAAAGAAATCACCAAAAAGCTTTGAATCATAATAAGTACATCCAATTTCATAATACACATCTCTAGAAAAATATTTAGGTATAATCATATCAGCAACAAGTTCATTTAAATTAGTAAATATTGTAATACTCACAGCTTGTATGATATGTTTTAGTTTCATATATTTATTTACATCTATTTTTCTTATATCTACTCTTCCTTCGGTGATAACTTTCGTTTGTGCTTTACCTAAAGCGAGTGCATTGTGCAAAATATCATTTACAACGACTACTTTACTAAATTCATCATGACTCTTCAAAATAGGTACAATATCTTTTAAAATATATCTTTGTTTTAAAGGAACGACGTGTAAAGAAAATTTTGTGGTCTTAATACTAGTATCGAATAAATTCGATATCAAATTGACAATATACTTTGTGTTGGAGAAGAAAATGGTGACTTCGATGTTGTAGAGAATGGTTAATAAGACGATGCATATGTAGAGGATATTTTCAGATTTATGTAGGGAAGGTGCGGCACTGGGTGGGGTGGGGTAGACCACATCAACCTCGGCGATCTTAAAGATGGAGAGTAGAAGATGAGAGGATATGTCCTCATGTTGGGCGTTGATGCGGGCTTTCACAACTTTCAGTACGTCGATACATTCCTCCTAGAAAGGAAACAAATATTAGTTTTCATAACGAAGCGTTACAACTACAATAAACATCACGCCTCTTTCCTATAGGGGTACTCAAAAACCACATCCTTTCAACTGCTATGATCTTGACATACCTCCCTTGATTCAATGTCATCAACCTTTTCATACACACACACGCAATAAAGTACAGTCAAGAGCATGTTGGCTTGACATATTGGACTTAGTACTGATCTTATTTCAATCGTTGTAGGAGCTAAACTCGTTCTGCGAGAGATAAGCTTGATCTGCTCTTGCCTGTACGTTAAAGAGCTAGGTATGAACCATCTTTTGAAAGATAGGTCTACAAAATTTAGTAGCAAGAAAGATTCTTTTTTAGCTACTGTTCTCTGGTGCGAGATCAAGTTGAAAGTATTGTTAGCTGAGATTCACCTATATTAATTCGGTTATGATTTATGACTGAAACACTGACTTGAAGGGATAACAATAAACTTGCAAAGATTTGCTCAAAATCCAAATTTTTTACCTTTTCTCTATCCAAGAGACTCTCTCCAGCTTCCTTCAATGTCTCCTGTTCGGTGGAAGGCACGCTGGCTGATATGATGACGTTTTCGTTGCTAATGTTAAACAGCGTCAACGTGCAGTTTGTCTGAAAGAGTTATGGATTCTTGTCTCAGTAAAAAATAGAGCAAAATTAAATAAGTGTAAAAGTGTTGGTGCCCTTTTTCAGCTTATAGGGGGTAACCAAGACAGAAATACTTTTTAGACCGATCTTTACTTTAGTTTTCATTTGCAAGTTTAAAAAAAAAGGCAGGCCCTAAAGGATGTGAATTTGCCCATGAAACTGAACAACTGTTCCTACGGAACATCGTTCGTAATTCTCAAAAAAAATCACATACAAAATAATATTACCTATTCTGTAATGGTATGTCGAAAAGTAAAGTTGTTCAGTTTGGCTCAAATGAACATTTATTTATTTATTATTTATTTATTTTATTATTTATTTCATCGGCAGACTTATATCCTTTGGGGTCGTAACATCCTACATATTATACGTTACACGTTGCATTAAACGTTTAAGGGTCGGCGTCTATTAAACGCCTTAGCACCAGACCAGCCCCCCTTCGCCTCGCTACTAAGTTATTGAAAAACGGACTTTAAATTATGTGGCGCTCAGTACATTTTAAATTTAGAAGTGAAAAAAGTCCACGGCTCTAAAAGGCTCCAAAAGAGCTCCCATTTCAAAGAATTTCAAAGCAAAGGTGCGTAGTATATTTTGATGGCGATTTTACAGTAAAGAGCACGTCAAGCTTGACACATTTGACTTTGTACCGTTCTTATTTCAATCGTGGATCGACGAGGGCTTAAATAGCACTGCACGTGTCAACCTTGATCTGCTCTTGACTGTACCAGCGTCGTCTTCTTTATTAGCGTTGTGGCTGATACCATGGACCGCAGTGTTTGAGATACGCAGAAGGACACTGCCGCTCATCCTTTGGTTAAAGATCACTTTGTCACCTCTTGACCCATGGGAAGAGATGGAGTGGTACCTTAGACCAACGAGTGGTACCTACTATTCTAAGCCGGCACCACATGGACTTTTAATGGTATGTCATTATGAGTATCTTCTCTGAAGATCTTCTTACCCCTTCATTATGTACAGAGTACAAATACTGCTGGAGTAGACGGACGGCGTCTTCGGCTCCGAGACCTGTGTGTGGACGCAGCAGGGCCTCGTCTACCGCGCTGAAACCCAGCAGCAAGTACACGCCTTCTGGGAGCTTGTATTCACCTGCAAAATAATTAAGATTAGTTTAGGATTTTATGTGAAAGTATATGATTTTTGATAGAGATAAATAGGTACATAAAAAATTTATTAAGAAGCGGTACAAAAGAAAAGAAAGAGAAATAGCAACAAACACACATAATCATAAAGAAATAAAGAAACACGATCAGGTATTTCAAAGACAGCGCCAGGTGTGAGTCAATTCCTGTGTGGTCGCTTAATTTAAGCTTATTTAATAGGTTTGAATGTAGTGTCTTTGTTACCCTATAAAGCCTCACCTCAACACTTTTAGACCTGTCAAATTTTAGACTTTTATTTAGCTGCCACGCAGAAAAAAGATTTTGTTTTCGCTCATTGCTGCGAAATCTATGATATATGGGGGTCTCACAACATAGCTAGAAATAGTATTAGCACCTTTCTCTATACGCCTGGTAAGCAGAAGTGACGTGCGAATGATAAGCCAGGCGAGACGAGTAAGGTGCCTTATAATGACCCTGTCACGTACTTTTGGGTACCGGTGGTACCTAAAGGTTTTTTGGAGTAAATGGCTCCATCTTTCGCCAACATTCGGCTTTACTGCACTTCGAACCGGCCCTAGTCGGAATCTGAGATGCCGAATGTTGTTCATCACTTGCAATCTCAGAAATAAAACTTGGAGCTAGGTATCTGGTACAGCTCGTGAATATTTCAATAGGTTGCTTAAGTGATCATGGGTACTACCGGCACCCAGCCGGCTCAACACGCTGCAGCTGTCAGTTTATCTAGGCCCATAGAATAAAGACTTTAAACATGGTCACGTTTTTTGACTGCCGAGCAGTGCGACGCATTTTGAAAGACAAGGATGGCTACATCTATTAGTGTATTAAGCTATCTCTGTCTAAAATATCTAAAACGTAATTTGTGGATTTGCTAATCATTTTCTTCCACTGACATTTCATAGCGCTTGGAGGTGATAGATTAGATGACATAATTCCTCAAATAAAGTGACATTTCTCCGAGATATATTTTCTCTCGGGCAGCGTGCTAAGCCGGCAGGAGCATTGGACTAAAAATAATATTCTAATGGATTACGTGACTGGATATAAGAGGTAAATATAGCAAATATGACTCACCAGGGTTAGGTCTCATGCAGATAAAAGAACCGGAATAGCAGTAGCACCGTCCCCTGTACGCCTGGTAAGCTGGAGCAGCGTGGGAGTAGTGAGCCAGGCGAGATGAACAGGGTGCCCGAGGAACGCAGGCCACTTTACACGAAACTTGTAGTGAAGACTCGCACACGCATAGGTCCGTGCATTCGGCCAGTTCCGCCGATCGGTATAGCTATGGATTAAAGAACATAGATACACACACATTTATTTTATTTATTTATTTTATTTATTTTATTTATTTTATTTATTTTATTTATTTTATTTATTTTATTTATTTTATTTATTTTATTTATTTTATTTATTTTATTTATTTTATTTATTTTATTTATTTTATTTATTTTATTTATTTTATTTATTTTATTTATTTTATTTATTTTATTTATTTTATTTATTTTATTTATTTTATTTATTTTATTTATTTTATTTATTTTATTTATTTTATTTATTTTATTTATTTTATTTATTTTATTTATTTTATTTTATTTTTATTTTTTTATTTATTTATTTTACTTATTTTATTTATATATTTTATTTATTTTATTTATTTTATTTATTTTATTTATTTTATTTATTTTATTTATTTTATTTATTTTATTTATTTTATTTATTTATTTTATTTATTTTATTTATTTTATTTATTTTATTTATTTTATTTATTTTATTTATTTTATTTATTTTATTTATTTTATTTATTTTATTTATTTTATTTATTTTATTTATTTTATTTATTTTATTTATTTTATTTATTTTATTTGGACAACCAGTAGTAGTTACAATCAAGCTTAACAAAATTTACAGAGATTACTAAAAAAAGTCGCTAATGTACTACCTGTAGGTGCCACAGCATGCACAAAAGGGGTTAACAACCAACATAGTTCCTTAAATTTACTTAAATAAACTAAAGAGTACAATCCTATACTTGGTGTGGACATCCACAACGATTGTTGTAGTTGCCCACAACAAAGACAAGAACAGAATCAAGAAGTATACATTAAAGCAAAAATAACAGAATGCATATGGTGATCATCATCATCATATCGTGTGAGTCGAAAGGTCGATGACCGACCTGGTGTCAGAGTTGTTGAGCCACCCAAGGCCTCTGACATGGCTCATAAACGACTACAACCGTAGATAGTAGTCGGGACCAACAGCGTAACGTGTATAATGGTAATCGTTCAGGCGGTTGCATATAGCTTTATATCTTTGCTAATATTAACTAACAAACGTGATACTCTCACGCAAAGCGTAAGTATAATGTTATTCTGTTTCGGCTTACATCGCTAGTGGATTTGACAAGACTACTGTTCCTAGTGCCAGTTCAAAACTTGGACGAATCATCCTTAACCCAGTTTTTAGGTTTTTTATACAGACCTCGGTTATGTAATGCGTCACGCAGGACAAAGCTGTTCAGCATTTGTGAAGCGCGCTTAAGTCTCACCACGACCCGTTAAATTTATTTCGTACGTCTACTTTTCATTTTCATAAAATATCTTTGAATGTTTTTCTGTTGTTTCCTTGTAAAACCTGGCAGACTCCAACTTGCAATCTAAAATCTATCTTTGTTGTTAAAGCATGTTAAAGTATCAACATCTAAACTATCTTTGTATCTGTCAACATCATTGACGTAAGAAAAACGCTGCGCTTCTTAACGCACCCTGGCATAGTTTCCAAAATCTTTGGTCAACATAAGTTGTTATTTTGATTGGGTGTTATGCAGTAAACGACTTTAAAAGTGAACATCTATTAGAAGATTGGAATACATGCTTTTACCAAAATCTTTGGATGGAGAGTAGCGGCTGACATCGAGACTTCTATAATTTTCCCTATCAATTTATCGGAGTCATCATAGTACACAGGCCCTCGTCTTTGTGATCTGGATTCCTGTGTAAATCTTCCACTGGACATTGGCGAACTCGCCATAATTTTATAATAATTTATTTACTTTGACATTGGAAAAATACGACTTGTAATGAGATGTGACGCCATTAAATAATAAGAATGACAGTAGTGTGACAGGACGTAGCGCTGCGTTGGAGTGACAGAGACACGTATCGCTCCATCCTGCTCACACGCATAGCTCTTTCCTGCTGTCATTTAAATGAAGCTACATTATTTCAAATGTATAAATCACTAACCCTGCGAGTCTCTCCCATCTTGATATACTGCGCCTGATCATCACTTTCCGGCTTCTTGACGATACAGAACTTAGTCGGTTCGGGCGTCGTAGTCGGCCGCGTTGTTGTCGTTGTAGTCGTTTGCGTCGTAGTTGTAGTTACAGTAGTTGTTGTCGTTAAAGCCGTTGTTGTTTCCGTTGTAGTTTCCACGATCGGTTTCGACATTTGCGCGATCTCGTTCGGTTGGGCTGTCTGTTCGGACATCGTTGTGAGAGGGATCAGGTCTTCTGGGAGTTCCTGTTGTAGAAAAGGGATTATTATAGGATATTGTTTACGATTTTGTCGTCGACAAGTCCGTGTGATGCCGGCTAAGAATAGTACCACTGGATCTGTTCCCGTGGTTTTTGTAAAAGGTGATTTCTTGGTGAAACACTATACTTTATGGTCATTACATCAATTATACCATTAGAGTTACAAATGTTTCCTTTGACGTGCGGTACCTCCCGTACAAAATGTGCTGTCAGCTGATGCAGTTTGTATTCTTTTTTCGTATTTCGACCAATTTTCCTTGGTAAAAGTTGTTCAGTTTCATGAACAGAAACTGAACATATCCGGGGTGATAAAAAATTATGCTGCATAATTTTAATCAAAGCTCACCAACAGATGGCGCTTTAGGGTTTCCATCCATCCCTTCGCCCTTTTTTTTTCAAATTATTTTTAACCTTTTTTAACACACTTCATTACCTATTAATTTTATATTCTTTGATGTCAATCAAAATCCTTCCTGGCCGTATTTGCGCCATTATAAATGGCACGTATTTAATGCCATAAACTGTTGAACCCCTTTATTCGAACAAAATGTTCGTGAGTAGTACCAAAAGTCGAAAAGCACACAAAAATGAGCTAACTAAAATAATTCAAAACATCACTAAAAATACTGGATTGCACACTAAAATGTGGTTACTTACTACTAAATTTTGTCAAGCAAATCCGCGGCTCGCATGTAAAAAGACAGCCTACCACAACATGTTCGGGATCGGGTAGCTTGTGTTCTAACGGACCTATGTAACCTAACCTTTCGATGGTATCTTAGGTCATTTTTGTGTTACAGTACCTGGGCGACCGAGCTTCGCTCTATAATAGCCGCCTCAACATGAAAATATCATCGGGTGAGCAAGCTATGCTACTCAACAACAGATGGCGCTGTAAGTTTCTGGAACGCACTAAAATGCGCTAAGAAATATTAAAAAAGACGGTGAAAACGAATTTTCCCAGACATGAGACCCCTGTATACAAAATTTCATCGAAATCGTAAGAGCCGTTTTCGAGAAACCGATTACAAATAATATATATATACAAATATTGCTCGTTTAATAGTATGGGATTATTGTTGGTAGATTTGTTTATTTGTCGCAAAATTATTTGAATATTGTAATGCGGATTTTAGTAAACCTTAATTTTTTTGATGCACAATCAGTATTTTTGCTGTGCAGTTAAATGTTTTCTTTATCAATTATATTTCATTCCGGGTACTTATGAGAAGGCACATAAGACATATCATCTTAGTTCTCAGGGTGGGTAACGCGATTATTAGTGCCAATTATTTCACTAATAAGACAGTGGGTGTCATGGGCGGTGGTGACCACTTACCACCAGGTGGCCCACTTGCGACATAAAAAGACCTTAAACCAATAAATGTGAGTGAATTCATTCACCTCAATCGGTTCCAGCTGCGGCTTGCTGTGAGTAGTGGCGTGGTGATGGTGGTGGGTGGTGGTGTGATGATGGATCGGCAGGTCGGGTGCTGACGTCACGAGTCGCACGTTGTTTTCCAACGTGGTCGTCACCATGTTGCCGTACGTCTTCTGGTGGTAGTCGCTTTGGGATTCCACTGGAACACGAAAGAAGTGTTAAATACAGGGTGTAATATTCCAGTCGCTTAAGGTAATCTGTAGCGGCCAGCTTAGCCCCGAACGCAACTAGATGGAGCCACTGCTGCAAATATAAGGTTTTATTTTTTAATGCATTAACTACCAACTATATATGTACAAAAAGTTGATTCGCGTAAATTTCGTCGTGCAACTTCAACGCCTAACAACAATTTCTATAAGAAAAATATCTCCATATGTCCACTAAAGTCAATTACTCTCGTCAGTCCGTGTTTACATGAGTACGATCACTCACACATGCACACAAAGCACAACCGTACAGTTTTGACCGCACGCCTACAATCGTAATATTGAACCAAAAATTGCTTCAGTACATTAACTGTATTTTTGTATAAATTAGCGAAAAATTTAACTAAAAATAGCGGTATTCATTCGTTTTTCAACAGAATTTTATGTCCCGCGTAAGAATGCAAGTCATTTTAATTTTTGTATGGAAAACGGATCACCTTAACGTCTTATATCGCGCTTATGTGGACACGCTAGATAACAGCACCAATTTTCTTCCAGGTATGATTAGGTACATAGGTTTAATTACTTGATAGGAGCCCCCTCAAAAGTCAGTAATCTTGAATATACAGCGGCTATTTCAAATGTTTTGTTTTTTATCCATATCTCGGCTTCTAATTGACATAATACCACAGATGTGGTATGTAAATGCACATAATTACGCTCAAGGAATACAACTACACAGTTTTTAAAGGTATCAGACAATATTTATTCAGGAACATTTGCACCAATTACAAACTAATCAGTAATCGCTCACCAATAAACTGTTTGAATATTAAAAAATCGTAAGATAGAAGTTAAGCGATATTCACTACACATAATTACTATTACTTTGTAGTTGTAAGCACTTACAGGGTGTACTCGTAATGGACGGTGTACCAAAATCTGAAAGAGCTTACCCATATCACACCTCGCCAGCCACAGAGCAAAAACAAATGTGGCAACTATGGCAGTACCTCTTTAAGTAGGTAAACCATGCTTTTTGTCATGAAAATATATGGGAAAATCTTTGTCTAGGAGTAGAAGTATCTACACTGCTTACGACTGACCAATTAACCTGCTTCTTTATGTTGTTAACACATTGACCGGTACCGATTTGTCCTGACTGGTAATAAATAAATAAATAAAAAAAAGTATTTATTTTCTCACCACAGAAGTGTCATTGTTGAACTTAAAACTAGTTAAATCACATTTTTGGAGTCTTAAACACTTGAATGTGGGAGACTGGCGCCTGAAATAAGTCAAAGACCTGTAGTACAGGTAACCAGGTTCCCACTCCTCGGATTGGTACATATTGCATGGGACTCGTAATATTATTAAAGGTAACAATGGTTTCAGCCTAAGCAGAGGTTCTTACCAACGCAAGGGTTAAGCCACAACAGTCTCTGCCAGCCGAGACAGTCGTACAGCTGCGCGAAGTCAGTGCCGCGACATGCGCAGGCGGCTCTCAGCTGCGTTCCTAGCACAGCGACCACAGCTGCGCGGCAGGCAGCGGGCGACCCTGCGCAGCCTTGAGTTACTGCGTCCACTGCGCACCATTGCTCGTAGTTCTCGAGGCGAATCCTGGAAAGGGAATTTGTGTACCATCATATCGTGTGGGTTGCTAGGTCGACAATCGACCTCATAAACCCTGATGTCAGAGTGATTTGTTTATTTATTTTCATCTGGAGAATTAACAAACATGACACTTAAAATTAGTAATACATATCATATCTTATTGTTGTTAAAGTAGGTACCTACATGCTCTAAAACATTCTCACCAAGACATCATATTTTGTTACAACGTGTTTAGCGACCGTTAAAAACTAATTTAATTAAGAATAGAAAGCAAAAAAAAAATATAGATATATTATAAAATGCAAGAAAAATCCTATCAAAATCCAAATCGTTTCAAATTTACCTATTCTGAATTTGGTTTTCCTCTGTGCCTTTACATAGTTTATCAATGAGTTCCTTTTTAAATTTAAACAGATCATTGCCGAAAAGGTCAAGTGAAGAAAATTCTTTTCACCTCCAAAGCTCGGAAACATTTGTTTTGTCGGTTAAATTCTGCGGCCAAAAGCGATTTTTGGCCCCGAGCGGGCAAAAGGTTTTTGAAATTCGAACGCGATGTACTTATTATTTTGTAGTATGCTGCAGTACTGGCCGCTTGTAAAACCAGCCACGCACTATCGTTTTCAAGATGAGAGAGGGATGCAGCTATAGGAAAGAAACAAATAGTATTAAGAATAGTGAATGCCTGGTGGGGAAGGTACTGGCTGATAATGAAAAGTAAATTTAAAATTCGATCGTCTTTTTTTTTTGTTCTCTTGCCCAGATTAATGGACTCGCCCTTTGACTTCAAATCAACGCAACACATAATAGATTTGCCTGCCACTGCCTATCCACTGTCTCCACTTTGAAATCCCATGAATATGAACCTTGTTCTGCAAATTTATCAAGTAGTTTATAGGTAGAGTATGAACATAAGCACAACAGTCCCAAAAATAATAATAATTTAATTATAGTGATTTCCTTTTTAATGGGTAGTATTGTCTAGTAAAAACTCTTTGGCCTTGAGCTGGTCTCTGGTTACGGAGGTTTGTAGCGAAGCGCTGGTTCAGGTTATACTGGTTATGTTTCCACTTGCTTGCTGCCGTCAGTACCATTAAGTAGGTATTATGCCCTTACGTTAAAACGTATGAGTAATTAATTAAACACTTATTTCTTATATTTGAATTGCTTTTCTTGCATTATGTTAACATTTCCTCGCTTTAATGAGGTGAAAATTTTGTGTCTCGCTCGGCAGCAAAGTTACCACGAGCGAAGCGAGTGGTTCAAAAGAAGAATCCTGAGCGTGGCGAAGGTTTCAAGGTAGGTACGAGGCGCAAAATAACTTTGCTGCCGAGCGAAACACAAAATTTTTCACCTCATTAAAGCGAGGAAATGTTAACATAATGCAAGAAAAGCAATTCAAATATAAGAAATAAGTGTTTAATTAATTACTCATACGTTCTAACGTAAGGGCATAATACCTACATAATGGTACTGACGGCAGCAAGCAAGTGGAAACATAACCAGTATAACCTGAACCAGCGCTTCGCTACAAACCTCCGTAACCAGAGACCAGCTCAAGGTCAAAGAGTTTTCACGGACGAGTGGCCATGTATACATTAAGAATACTAGGCATTAAAAAGGAAATCACTATAATTAAATTATTATTATTTTTGGGACTGTTGTGCTTATGTTCATGACTCTACCTATAAACTACTTGATAAATTTGCAGAAAGAGGTTAATTTTCATTGGATTTCTGGAGACTGAGGATAGGTAGTGGCAGGCAAATCTATTTTGTATTGCATTGATTTGAAGTCAAAGGGCAAGTCCATTAATCTGGGCAAGAGAACAAAAAAAAAGGCGATCGAATTTTAAATTTACTTTTTATTATCAGCCAGTTCCACCCACCAGGCATTGTTTCTTTCCTATAGCTGCATCCCTCTTTCTCATCTTTAAAACGATAGTGCGTGGCTGGTTTTACAAGCGGCCAGTACTGCAGCATACTACAAAATAATAAGCACATCGCGTTCGAATTTTAAAAAACTTTTGTCCGCTAGGGGCCAAAAATCGCTTTTGGCCGCAGAATTTAACCGACAAAACAAATGTTTCCGAGCTTCGGAGGTGAAAATAACTATTGTTGTACGTTTTACACATTCTTGTTATGGGGGCGCGCTCGCCGGCGTTGGTGGCGCTCCCGGTGGTGGCCAACAGCGCCGTCAAACCTATTTTGGACACGAGATCGGGGCAGTCGTACTTTGAATTACATATTTTGTACAATGCAATTACGTCTCCTTGTTGCCTTCTTTCTTTGAGAGTGGCTAATGTAAACTTTTCTAATAATTTCTCATAAGATGAGGGTTTTCCATACAAACGATAATGAACGGCACGTAGAAATTTCCTTTAAATCTTTTCATTTCTTTCGGAGTACACATTATAGTAAGGGTTCCATATCACTGAACCGTACTCTAACTGAGAACGTACTAGTGCTTTGTATAGGATGAGGTATGATGACAGTTTCTTAAATGGCTTGCTGATGCGTAAGACAAATCCCATCATAGGTAGGTACTATAAGCTTTGTTTATTATCTTTTCAATATGGCTATCTAAAGTTAATTTTTCGTCTATATGTACACCCAAGTCTTTAACCAAACCTACCTGTTTCAGTACCTGTCCTCCTATATTGTATGTATGTAGAAGTTTATTATTAGTTTTGTTCGTTATAGTTTTTTGCATGCATTTTTCGTAAGCTAAAAATAATTTGTTTGTTGACCCGCCAAAGACCTCTAATATCCTATACTGTTAACGTGCAATCTTTTTATTCGTTTTAATCCCGAAGCCTAGTGATTCTACATATGAAAACAAGCAACTTTCCCAAAGAAAAACATTTTTTCGTCTCCCCATAGTAAAGTGGTCACGTGATCGACTCATTTTGTATGGAAGGTGAAAATTTTATTTCGAGTAAAAAATTTCTTACTTCGGTAAAGTTGCTTGTTTTCATGAGTAGAATCACTGGGCTTCACGCTGTATTTATATTTGTAATCGGTTTCTGGAAAACGGCTCTAAAGATTTCGGCAAAATTTACTATGCGGGGGAATTTTGGGGCGAAAAATCGATGCCATCAAAAACATAAATTGTAAAAAAATCAAGTCTCGCAACTCAGTTCTTCTACCGTAAAAAGTTGCGAAATCCATATAATACCAAGTTTGTTTATTTATTTAGTCCCTACACCTACGGGTCCTAATTATATCAATATTAAAAATCTTTTGTCTTAAGAGCGCGTATAAAGCCAGGAAAAAATCCGATTTCACCCGCGCGTCTTGCATCCCCCGCGCCGCGCAGCGGGCAGGAAATGATCGCACGGCGCTCGACACTTACGAGTATTATCATAGTTCGCTCGATTTCATACGACGCGCATAGTATATAAGCCAAAAATAAGAGGAATCTGCTACATATTTAGCATTTTGTAAACATCATACACGCAATCTAAATTTAGTAAAAATAATGTAACTTAGATTATTTGAACAACAACAAACAACTACATCTAACGTAATGAGCTATGCCAAAAGGAGAATAGGCATTTTGGCCTATCGGCGGCCATTGATCTTTCTGGTACTGTTCTTTCTCTTGACAGCTCGTAACAATATTATTATAATTCATTTTACCGGGAAAATGTTGTAATCGTAATAATATTAATTTAAAAAAATGAAAAATCATTGGTCACTAAAATTCGGTATCGCGGTTGACGACCCTGGTAAATGCCAATCTATTATTTTAGGTAGTTCATATTAATGTTGGTAGTACAAATAATAATGTTATTGAACTCTGTAAAAGCGTGAAGGATCTTGGCTTAATTCTTGACAACACCCTCAGTTGGAAAGACCAACAATATTAGCCGCAGGGTCATAAATTCTCTTAAACTTCTTTATAGATTTAAAAACTTCCAACCAAATCTTCCAAATTGAGACAAAGCGTATGCTTGTGCAAGCCCTCTGCGTCCTGGTCATTTATTATGCAGACACATGTAGCCTCGATCTCAACTTGGGGTTTCTGTTTTTTTTTTTATTGTCAATGGGTTTATTCTTGACCTCGATCTAGTCTTGAGGACAGAGATGAGGTCGACGATGGAACGAGCTTGCCCAGAAGAAGCCTTTTCACTCGCGACTTGAATAGATTAGGGTTATATGAACTCGGGAACACAGACGCAGACAGAGAGTACCACTCTTTAGCCGTGTGCATTATAAAAGACGTTTAAAAGCGCTTTGTGCGAATGTGCAGAATATCAACCAAGTATGTGTGAATTCCCGCGGTGCGTCTGTACTCGCGATGGTAGAAGGGAGATGGTGGAATGAGCTCGTAGAGCTCTCGAGCATACTCTCCGAATTACAATCTATAAAAGACCGACAGACATGTAACCTTGCGACGATGGGCCAGACTGTGAAACTTGGTTTTCACTAGCATCTCATCTCATCATCTCTCATCACCAACGAGCTTCTTGGCTCTGCGATCTATCGAGTCTAGTGCTTCTAGTTGGTATTTAGCTGAGCCATCCCAAAGGTGACAGCAATTCTCCATGCAGGATCAGACTTGGGCTTTGTATAAAACTAGAAGCTAACCAGGAATGAAGTATCGTTTAACACTATTGAGGATGTCCAGCTTTTTTGCCGCAGTTTGGGCTTTTGAATCAACGCTAGCGCCGAAGTTCAGGTTTACACACAACGTCATGCCAAGTAGCTCGAGGCTGTCAGTAACTGGTACAGTTGTACCTCGAAAAGTAGGAGCCATATTGAACGGACTTCTTTTGGCGGTGAACAGACTGGTCTGTGTTTTGGTGGCGTTGAAACTCACCAGATTTTTGTCACCCTACTCGGAGACACGACTTAAGGTCAAGTTTATTCGCTCTAACATAGCCTCTTTCGAAGAACGTATGTCGTCACTGCTGGATCTTGTGCTAGACATATATCTCTCGACGGCAGTACTGTCATCTGCGTACCCAACAATACCAGGACCAAGAAGGTAACCGTTCACAGGACGCGTCACTCTTTCTGTTCTGCCTTTAGGTTGGCCGGTAGATAATGCTGCGTGGCATGAGGCCCGCCCTTTGTACGTTTGTGCAATTAATTTAAATTAACAAAAAAATTTAATATTTTCATTATTATCACTTGAATTAACTTCGTTTTCAATACGTAAATTATCAAACATTAGACATTCTTTTCTGGACATTGACCCTAAAATCGTACTGAAAAAAAAGCAAGAAACAAAAGTATTAAGCTAAAAACATGCCTTTCAGTTGAGGAATTATCAACAGTGTGGGTGGGTACTATTTGGACCAAAATTATCGTTATTTTTCTGCCTTACTGTTGAGCTAAAAAAGGTTTTTATTTAGGCATAATTCATTAGGCATAATCCATAAGAAAATCAAAGTCCTGTAAACCAAGCTTAGTTCAACATTATAAAGAATAAATTGGGGTCTAAGATATTTTCCAAGTCACCAAAAAGACCACAGATAAGTGCACGGTAACGTTTCTAACGACTGCAAAGACTCCATGAAGGTGACGTGGGTTTATTGCCTAGGAGATAACAGGCGAGAAAGAGACAGAACACATGGCTGCGATCCTGTTTGCGTCATTACTCATTACTCAGACTAGAGATAAATGCTAGTGTGTATGACAGCGGTATCACGCACACAAAGCATGCGTGCGCGATCTACAAGCGAAGTTCGACCGACTCGTTGTGTCTTTTAACTGTTTCTAGACTTTCTATTTCTAACGAGCTTATTTTATTATTGAATATTCCACGGGCGACGGGACTTTTTTTTCGAGCCACTAAGAAAAATGTGTATGCATTTTCAAATTGTTTATGTTAAGACAGACTAGCATAGGGTCAGGGTGTGAATACCCTTTGGTTTCTATTAATGATACCAATTATTACTCCGAGTTAGATGTTTATGGGAAAAAATATATTTTAACACTCTTCTTCTTCTTCTTGTTTCGTGTCGGCAAGAACACGGGCTAAATCTTACTTGCCCAGAAAGCGGCTACCGTGGTAGCCCTCTGGTTACCGACAAGTAAGTCCTCACGCGAGCAGGTGGTCGGGCACGCAGGACAATTAGTGAGGTGCGCCATGGGGTTCTCCACATTCACAGCTGGCGTCTGCGCTACTTAGGAACCCCCACCGGCACAGGTTATCCTTGCTTCGGCCAACCTGGGTCCTTAGCCTATTTAGACTTCTCCAGGTTGGCCAAGGTTCCTTATAGCCAGGAGGCAGGTGTTCGTTGGGGGGGTTCAGTGAATGTGGGTACTCGTTTGCCCAAAAGCTGCATCTCACGTCGGAAGGGTTTTGGTCGGTATGCTGTGTAGATCGCAGGAAGCTTTTGCGGCTTCGCAACTGACCTGCGGCGGGAGAGAGCCCGTAGAGTGGATGTCTCGGCTTTGTTATCGTATATATTATTTTTACTTATTTATTAGGCACAGGAGTTGAAATCATGTGTTATATGCTAAGAAATTCAATAATTATGAAATCACATAATTCCTGAAATTTGCAAGGTCATAACTTTTTTTCACCGGGACCTATATTTTTGGTGCTATAGTAAAAGTTATTACTGATGACAAAGTCTATCATTTGACATAGGTTTCGCTCTTGTACAACACCTTTCAAAATGTTGGACCAGAGGTCTATGGAAAAGTTGCATTGTCTTTTGTAAGGTGTTTGTTGTTTTTTTGTGTTGTTAGCAAAGTCGTTGAACAAAAGCTGTTCAGATTGATCCCATCAATACAAGGTAAAAAAAAAATATATAAACCAAAAAAAACTAAACGAAAACTACGAATACATTCACAGCCCCTCACAAAAAGATTTGTTTTCCGTATTTATTCATGTTTTCTTTGTTGGTTATGTTTATTTTACCGTGCGGTGCACACAATCACAGTCTTCCCGTCTCAACGGAGCGAACAAGACTGAATCGTGAAACAAAACACGCTTGATGCCTGCCGTTAGCTGCGACGGACGATAACTTGCTGCGCGGAATAAAAATGTCGTAAGCGCCGAATGTTGTTTATTTTAATAACTCGTAAAATATAATTTCTTTTGTAAAATCGCTAATAGTGGCGCTCGATGATATGTTAAGGATGTTATTATTAAATAATGGCTTAATAATATGCAATACAACCTGAGAAAAACTAATTTTAGATGAAAATAAGAGGTTACTTTGGGATTTTTTTCTATCAAGATAGTTTTATTCTACTGTGAATTGAATCAATTAAAAATCTTGCAAATACGATGTTGTAACCATATATATTTATTATTTATTAATTGGATCTTATTTTGTCGATATTAAATTCAATCTAAGATAGGTAATTTGCCTTTATGATTGACTTGCGCACTTGTCATTGACGCACTAAAACAATCTAATTAAATATAATATGTATTACTTGTGAGATACATTGTGTTTTCATGCGATGGCCCAGTCGAAGATCGAAATCGAAAATGGCCTGAACCGGTCGAGAA
Source organism: Athrips mouffetella (assembly GCA_947532105.1). Taxonomy (NCBI): domain Eukaryota; kingdom Metazoa; phylum Arthropoda; class Insecta; order Lepidoptera; family Gelechiidae; genus Athrips; species Athrips mouffetella. The sequence goes on along the minus strand of OX383981.1, from coordinate 12,641,472 downwards.
AAGGATGGTACGGGCGTGCCGCTTTTTTTGCTCGACTTTCGGTTTGCAGCTAGGTTTCATGTCTCAGAGAATTCTTTTTCACATATTATTGAGCATTCCTTAAAAATAGCGCGTTCCAGAAACTCTATCCCACCCACAGCGCCATCTGTTGTCGGGTTTTGGTTAAGATTTTACAGAGCGAAGCTCAGTCGCCGTTGTACTTACTGCTCATGAACGGCCACTTTTGCGGTTAGTAGCCGGGACCGGGACCAACGGCTTAACGTGCCTTCCAAATAAAAAGAAAAACCGGTCAAGTGCGAGTCGGACTCGCGCGCCGAGGGTTCCGATATACTTTTTGTATTTTTGGAAGCAATACGGGCAATTTTTAGGACCGCAAAACTAAATTTGTTTGTAAAGGTTATTTGCAGATTTCTAAAAAATTGTGCAACTTAGAAAGATCATTTTATTTTTGCTGTAATGTTTACATAAACTCATGTCAACTGTAATTAATTCAGATTTTTCCTTTCACAAACTTCGGAGATAAGGGGGGGGGAATGGTATTTTTTTGACAATTTTCATCATAACTTGAAAACGAAGAGACGTAAAAATATACAAAAATATATTTTAGAGTGTACAAATAAAGCCCTTTCATATGATACCCCACTCAACCTAGTAGCGACAATTTGAAATTTGCCCCCCCCTATTTTGGTCCCTTTTACATTTATAATCATATTTTTTTCAAAATTCTTTCATGTGCAATTAAGTTGGGCAACTATGTTCTAAAACTGTTCCAAATTTAAAGTCGATAGCATGAGTGGTTGCTGAGATATAGAGGTGTGACAGACAGACGGACAGACAGACAGACAAAGTCGCACCATAAGGGTTCCTTTTTTTACCATTTTGGTATCGGAACCCTAAAAAACGGAATCATTGCAGTGATTTTTCTTTGACAGTGCCACCACTGAAAATCGAACTCAGTACCTTCAGATCGAGACGGGCAGATGCAAATCCTCCATAGGTAATATTAACTTATACATACATAGACACACATACATACAGCATTTACGTATACGGCCGCCATGTTTGAATAGTTCTTTACTAAACTAAACCAGGTAGAACCAAACCAACGTAAGCTTACAATTATAGCCCAGTTTGATTGAATAGTCGTCTATTACAGAGGTTTGCACAGATGGACATGACATGGACAGACATTACAAACGGCACAGATGGGGAGTTCAGACAGCTAGGGTTGAGAAATAGGGAATAAAAAAATATTTTTTCATTCCGATTCTTTATCATAATCGTATCGTCTGGGTTTTAAGATCGATGAGTGACTCACCTTACTTCGTATCAAAGGCTTAACGTGCCTTCCGAAGCACAGAATCATCATACTTTTCAGATAATCAGGTGATTCATCCTGCAATGTCCTGACCTGAATTATGTTTTGTATTCCTAACGTGGATTCGAACTCAAAACCTCCGGACCAAAAACCGAACGCTGTAACCACTAAACGACAAAGACTGCTATAAATATGGGTAAACTAGCTTTCCGCCTGCGGTTTCACCCGCATTAAATGCGTTTTCCCGTGGGAATAAAGTGTTTTCCCGCGGTAAAAAGTAGCCTATGTGCTATTACAGGGCCTAACCCATATGTGTGCCAAGTTTCATTAAAATCTATTCAGCAGCGAACTACAATACCTATTCAGTAGTTTTTGCATGAAAGAGTAACAAACATCCATCCATCCATCCGTCTTCTTACTAACTTTTTCTTACTTCTACTTACAAACTTTCGCGTTTATAATATATAGTAGGATAGTAGGATAACTCCGATGCTGCCGGTTGTTTTCTGCGCATGGGTGACACGCGAGGAGCCAATAAACGATTCGCATCGTACGCCTGCCCCGCGCATTCTGCGACTCATTATTTTCTGAGTTCGGACGGTCAGCATCAGACTTTGCTATTTGTTGTGCAATTTAGCTATGAAAACAGTTTTGGTATAATTATTTCTTAGACCAAAGAAATACACAAAAATTTAAGAATATTATAAAATAAAAAAAATAACCCCAATTATTTTTTTTCTTCCAGTTTTTATTTAGAAAAATATGTAACTATTTATTTAGACGTCGTGGTCCACCACGTAAGAGATGGAGAGACGAAATGAATGAACACGCTTGTCCATGGCAAATACTAGCCCAAAACCGGGATGTGTGGAAGAACGGAAGGGAGGGACTTTGCCCTGCAGTGGGACACGACCGGCTCCTAGAATTAAATAATAATAAAGAAATAAAAAACCATCAAGTGCGAGTCGGGCTCGCGCACCGAGGGTTCCGATATACCTATAGTATTTTTAGAAGCAATAAAGTCCACTTTTAGGACCGTTAAACCAAATTTGTTTGTTAAGGTTTTTTGTAGATTTATAAAAAACGGTGCTACTAAACGAGATCGTTTGATTTTTCCTGTAATATTTACATAAACGTGTATCAACTTTAATTAATTCGGATTTTTCATTCTGATAACTTTGGAGATAAGGGGGGGGGGGGGGGAATGGTATTTTTTAGACATTTTTCATCATTCCTTGAACACTAAGATTTCTACAGAGAGCTATTCAGGAGCCCTCAAAGCAACAATGGCTTTATTACATTAGATTATTATGTGGAATGTAAAAGTCCACATAGTCCCTTTCATATGATACCCCACTCATGCTAGTAACGACAATTTCAAATTATGACCCCACCATTTGGGCCACCATTTGGGCCCCCTTTCATCATCATCATATCAGCTGAAAGACGTCCACTGCTGGACATAGGCCTCCCCTAAAGATCTCCATGGGCCCCCTTTATTATAATGATAATATTTTTATGATTCATTCATTGGCAATAAAGTTGAGCACTCATATTCTAAAACTGTTCCAAACTTCAAGTCGATAGCATGAGTGGTTGCTGAGATATACAGGTGTGACAGACAGACAGGTGAAGTCGCACCATAAGGGTTCCGTTTTTACCGTTTTGGTTCGGAACCCTAAAAATTGCGCATTTTTTATTGGTATTAAAAAATGATTTTTATTTTAACACTTCCTGTGTTCGGATAAATCTACAAAGTAGAAAATCGCAAAATTTCACAACCACAGGCAGGATTCGAACCTGCGTCTTCTACGTAAGTACCGCAGACGCTTTACCAACTAGGCTACTGTGGTCCTGCCCGATGTTGTGAAATTTAGCGACCTCTATACGCATTCCAACGTTGCGTTTGTGCTGCCACCTAGCAAGCATTTTTGCTATACTAGCTCAACTAGTCCGAACACAGGAAGTGTTAAAATAAAAATCATTTTCAATTATACGTAGTGTTACCAATTTTCAACTCGAAATCTGTCTGCAATGATGGACTAGTTGAGCTAGTACAGCAAAAATGCTTGCTAGGTGGCAGCACAAACGCAACGTTGGAATGCGTATAGAGGTCGCTAAATTTCACAACATCGGGCAGGACCACAGTAGCCTAGTTGGTAAAGCGTCTGCGGTACTTACGCAGAAGACGCAGGTTCGAATCCTGCCTGTGGTTGTGAAATTTTGCGATTTTCTACTTTGTAGGTATAAAAAGCTTAAAAAAATCAAAAACCTGTCACTTCTAGTGCCTTAAAATCTGTGCAAGAAATTAGATATGTCCGGAAGAATATCGACGTGTGGTAACCCTGGAGAAGGGGATGCGGGACATAATGGCAATTAGACTGAATCGAACGGTCCTGAACGTCCTGAAAGTGGTATTGTCCCTTTGAGGTTGTTGTGATAATAGGCAGTATGCAGCTTTTGTGTGTGTCTCATCTAGATATAGCTTTTTTTACAATAAATAAAAAAAATAAAACTAACCCGACGCAAACACGACCCCTGCAAAAAGTTAAAAATAATATTGTGCGTTGAGGGACCGTCAAGTTTTTTTTTTTTTTTCCAAGTGAGCAAACGAGCAGGTGGGCCACCTGATGGTAAGTGGTCACCACCGCCCATAGCACCCACTGTCTTATTAATGGCATACCTTGACACTAATAAGACAGCAAAGCGCGTTGCTCACTTTGATAACTAAGATGGTATCTCTCATGTGCCAGTAATTTCACTGGCTCCCTTGCCTTCAACCCGGAACACAGCAGTGCGAACACTGCTGCTTCACGGCAGAAAAAAGCAAGCGGGTGGTACTTCCCCAGACGGACTTTCCACAAAAGCCCTACCTTCTGAACACGACGACTAAATCCACATGTTGATGTTAATTTTGTTGCACATACTTTTACTTTTTGTTGCTTTACTTACTTACTTTATTACGCATAATATATGTTTTTACGCTAGTTCTCAGCTCATAGTCTATTTATCTATTATGTATTGTTATTTAGCGGTCTCACGAGGCACTTAAGGCGATATGTATTTTTTGGGTATTTTGAAGACAAATATCTTTTTATTTACTCAGTATCATGCCGTTATTTTGAGGTATGTGTTTCTTGACCATTCAAGTGAGGGAATCACCAAGACCAAAACATGATTAGTGAAAATAGACTCGATAAAATAAAAATCCAAAGTTGCCTCTTCAATTTTCATTTATTCCCGTTTTTTGTGGAATCTGAGGTGTTTTAAGTAGTGAAATTAGGTATACAGAAAGGTATTTGCAGTTGCTAGGGTTTGCCCAACCTAAAATTTTATTTTATTAGGTACTTAGTTTTTACAAAAGGTCGATATTTTATATGAGGCGCTTACGTCATTTAGTTTTGGTAACACGCACAGTATATATGTCGCAATCTAATGCGTTGCGGATTGCGCACTTTATCCCTTTCTTTCAAGCGAAAAGACTGCGCACGCTGTCAAATATCTATCTTTTCTCATAATATTATTTTTAACTTTTTGAAGGGGTCGTTCGTCTGTAGCTGTTTTAACTTTTTAATTTATTGTAAAAAAAAGACGTAAGATCAGACATACACAGCTGCATACTGTTTTTTGCATATAAATCAAAGACACTTTGAAAATACAATTTTTAACTTTTGCAGGGGCCGTCTTTGCGTGTCGGGGATTGTTTTAGTGTTTTAATTTTTATTGGCAGTTTTTTAAACTTAAAAACAGAAACTTTGATAATGAACACTTCCAATCAACACTTAATAAATTTATTTTATTTAAGCTGAACATTTCGTGACGGATAGATCGAAAAAACCGGCCAAGTGCTTGTCGGGCCACGCGCAGTGTAGTTCCGTAGTTGCCTTAAGAATCATTATAGTTAAGCAGGTTTTGATTTTTTCATAATATTTTTCCCTCCCAATGAACAGCGGGGTCCAGCGCCTGATTGCTATTCCTATTTGTATTATCATTATTATCATTAGTCATTAAGAGATTTTAATATCCAACAATGAATAAACGATTTTGATTTGATTTGATTATTTTTCGTTTTTCGTCTATAACTCGTTACTGTGTAAAGCCTACTTAGCTGTGCTAGCTTTTCTCCAAAACTGTGATTTTTTTCATATTTCCGATCCGATAACAACCGGTTAGCTGGCAATATTGACTCTAACGAAAAATAGCCCTTTTAAGCAAAATATTTCTTTCTACTACTACATTACAACTTTCTTGTACTAAGGGTATCTGAACTAAGTCGCAGACAGACACACAGACCTTTGTTGCTTGGGTTCCTTAACGATTACGGAACCCTAAAAATGGTTTTTGCACGCACACACAATATTTTTAAAAGTCCTATTTAACGACACCCCACTTTATGGAGTAGACGAGAAAATAAAAATTCATCACCATCCTTCCATGCAAAATACCGCATCCAAATCGGTCCAGTAGTTATCCTGGAAAATGGTAACAGACACACATACACACACACACACACATAAACAATCTTGAACCCCAAATGAATATACCACATCCGTTGTGTCGTAGGGCGTGGGTAAAAAATGGGACCAAGTCAAAGAGTTCGGGGTTTGGGGTCGGTGTCAAATGTTGGAATTAACGAAATAAAGGACCAAATAAGTATACCTAAGGAAACACGCAATCAGCTAATTATTTTTATCAAACCAAATAAAAGAAAAACATAAAGCTTTAGAAACCTACAAAATAAAGGAACGCGTAATACCATACTGAATTGAAACCGTCCATTCCTGTGTTGCACAAAGCTGGACAAAGCGCCATTATTTCCAACCGATTACCTGCAGCGGTCGGCTGAATCGCAGCCTCTGTGTGAACTAAACTGTATCGATATGCGTGATTCAGTACGGCTGCCACCATGGACCGCGGTTGTGGGTGACCGCAGTAAGTAAGATGTAAGATATAAAGGAGGACGCTGCTGCCCATCCTCCAGTTAACCCTTAGTCGCCTCTTACGACACCCACGGGTACGTATGGGTTGGCACTATTCTTTGCCGGCACCACACGGGGCTGACTGATCATGCCCTTTAAATTTTCGGAAGACCTTTATACCCTGTATGTGACAAGTCAGCAGTGAGGAATCAGACGGTAGTCACTGGGCACAAACTGGATGCTGCCTCTCCAAAGCATTCGTAGATGAATCCTCTTGTAGTCTTCGATGTCCTTTTATACTTCGTCTATTTTACCAGCACTCAGGGTCATCACGGCAAGCATAAGCCAGGGTGTGGCCAGTCGGCAGTGGGGAGCCGAGGAAGGTGGCTAGTGTATAAGACGGATTTAGAATCTCGAGAGCGCTCATAGAGGAATCTGGTTGTCTTTGATAAGCCATTAGTTTTTGAGCTTATCTGCACTCAGGGTCATCACGGCAAGCCGGCAGTGGAGAGCTACAGTGCGGTAGCCAGATACAGCCTGTTCTGAGAATTCATAGAGGAGCATTTGGTTCTTTGTTGGATTATTTATTGAACTCACCTGCACTCAGGGTCATCACGGCAAGCGTGAGCCAGGGTGTGGCAAGCTGGCAGTGGGGAGCCAGAAGGTGGTCGCTGGGCACAAGCTGGATGCAGCCTCTCCTGAGCATTCATACATGAGTCTTCACGGTTGTCGGTTTTCCTAGATGCAAAAAGATATAAGTAGTTAAGATTTGAAAACTGATAATTAAATGTTAAAGTTAAGCTGTACCCTTATTGAAATTTGGTAAAGAGACATTTTAAACCTGGAGAGAGATATCTATAGCCTTCGCTTCACATGAACAAACTTGTTTAATAAACACAGATGAACCAAGAAACCCGAAAATACGAAATCAACACTCACTTGCACAAACAGAAGGCAATTTCCGTATTCCAATGCACTCCAGCCTTCCTATAAAATCCCCTCAGCGCCTCCATGCAACCTTCTCTGTCACACTCAGACGCATGGCACTTCTGCAGCACGGGAGTGAGAGAGGTGTCGCACTCTTTATCCTTGATGCATGACTCCAGGGCGATGTGGCAAGTTGATTGGAGGGAGAACTTGTCGTCACCTGCTTTACCGTTCTCTTTGCCAATTCTCTCTGTTGGTTCGTGTTTAGTAGATTAGTTTTTGTTATGTTTGAGTCACAGACTAAAAAGAGTGCACGCGCTAGCGAGATGAATTGATTTTAGTTTCACCAAAAATTACGTGTTTTTTAAACAAGTGTACATTTGCAAGATATAATGGTAATCGGTTATAATCAACTCGACTAGATTTGGTAAAGAAATTTTAAAATGCTCACGCGCACTCAATTTGTCATTTTTTATTCTACTTGTACCTACAAAACAAACTGCTATTTAGACGTGATTTTTTTGTAGCCAGACACTATTATTTTTTCTCCTCAAAGCCTAGGTATGTTTTCTGGAAATATAATTCAAATATTCAATTATTTTCCACAGATTAAAAGACCAACACAGAAAAAAAAAAAAATTTTTTTACACATCGAGAGAGACGAAATTGAAACCAAAACCAATATAAAACATATAAGAAAATACGAAAGTAATGAAACATTTTCAAATTGAAACGTGATGTCGAAAAATACAACTTTCCATGCCAAGACAATAATAATTTACAAAATTGTGGAGAACTTCATACTGATATAACGTGATGGAAAAATATTTTAACGGACTCAAAATTCTTACAATGGATTTGCCAATGATACAACTGATGGTATATACGTACGATTCAGGATAAGATACAAGCGAATTTGTACCAATTGATCATGCTAGTATAAAATAAATTTTGGATATTCATTATAACCACAAACAGGTGCCCGATCTTTTTTTAAAAAAACATCGCAAATAGTGAGAACATTGATGGAATTGTGTAGTGCAGAATTTTAAACAAGGTAATTTTGACTAATACACGACCACGATTCCACCAATCCCAAAACAAGTTATTATTCATTGGATTGGTTAGGTTTAGATATGGATTAATTAAGTCTGAAGAGCTTTCCGGGTAGAACTTTTTCAGCAAAAATTGCAAAGCTTCGCAGAGACCACCGCACCGTTTAAGCCTTCTCTCTAAAACCAAAACTTTCTAAGATTATACAAGTGATGAGGGAGGGGAAGCGGTTCTCAAGGGCTCTACAGCTTACTAAGAGAATCTTAATACTTTAAACTCTACGCAAAGCTCGACTCAGATTCTTAATAAGCACTTTCATTCAGCCAAACTCAAGTTTGGTCTGTCTAGTAAACTAGAAAGTGCTTCTATCGGGGTAAAAATAAAGATGGGGCTAGCACTTGGAGAAAAATAGTGCTTAGGAATAACAAATCAAACCACTCGTGAACTGTCTCATAAATGATATCGACTGTACAGTCTAAGCTCAAGAATGTGAGTGTCTTACGATATCTATGGTTAAGTACCGTTTGTTTCCAAGTGTACTTTAAGTTACTCCTATGTATCTAGACGTTAACTGATCTCTCTTCGTCATCTAGTAACTCAGTGACAGTTTTTGGTGTGCTAACTATTTTTAATATAAAATTTGTTTTAGTTTTTATTCTATTCTATCTGTCTATCATGCATGGGTTTCTAGAAGAGTCTATGTGTTTCGAGAGATTCGCCAACGTCCTATGTTAAAGCAACAATACGTACGGTTTTCATCAATGTATCCCGCTCCGTAGACTGTCTTAGTGGCATAGAGGGGATCTTCGCTTCCCCCTGGCTCGTGATTCCAACGGTGAAAATGATGTCCGTGGCCGTGGGGGTTGAAGTGGGGACTTGCGTAACGGTGAATGTGCGTCTTTATTTTGTCTGGTGCGATCACATTTCCGTCCTGCGTTATGGACATACCGCCGATCCACGACGTTGCTGAAGAATTCCGGTTTGTCTTCCGTCCGTCCGATATCAGCTTTACTGGAATGGCATCCATCGTATCGCTTAGCTGTAGCCGACCAGGGCGCGACGGGACTTCAATAAGCAGAACCGATCGCGCCACATTTTTAAAAAACATCGATAAATTGTGACCCTACTTGACGGCAAAGATAAAACGACAATCCAAACAATCCACAACGATATCGACTTTACGACATTTATCTTGCAAAAAATATGATTTCTCGATACAAATTTTAATAAAACAGCCCCGTTTGGGTAAATAGCAAAGCCTTCGAAGGCAATTTTGCCGGAACTATCATTGAAGCCAAGTCTATGCCGCGCAGTAACCATAGAAATCGTAGAAACAGATGCAGTAAGAAAACATGCAGCATGCACATCTCAAGGTGAAAGTTCAAACCGGCACAAAATGTTGGAGAAAAGGAAAATGTAGCGACCTAAAAGCATGCAGATAAAGTAGGAGCGAGTTTTGCTTGCTTTATTAATAACTATGTAAGTAATATCAAAGTTAAAGCTGAATTAAATAACGTAGCTATCAGAAATATGTACATAAATAGAATTTATTTTTATTACAAAAAACTATATTATTTTAAATTATTCTGAAAGACGAACGTCAAAGTGGAATCTTTAAAAAAAGGTGTCGTCGCTAGGGTGGAGTATAAATACTCCTAAATTGAGAAACCTTGTGACGTCAGGACGATATTTGGTCCGATATTAGTTGGCGGTGTTACAGAAGCGCTCCTACCTTACGAAGCGTAGAAGTGTCAAGCGTGCAGTGCGAGAGGCGACGGAATTGGACAGAGAAATGACCCGAGAATTGAGATACAGAGACTAGGACCAAACGTTGATATAGTTCTGTATAATTTGCCATTAAGAGATCATTGATTGTATTACTGTTATTCTGCAATATTTTGGTGAAGTCAAAATTAGTAACCCTAATCTTTTATCAGATATGTTAACGTTTCATAAATTTAAATCGTATAATTTGGTACTAAATTCACCTGGAACTTAAAAAATGTCTGTTCGTATTTATAGCGTAGACTAAGAGACCTACATAAAGAGAAAAGAAGTTTTCCAGGCTGTGCAACGCACTTTAGGACATTAAATTTTGTTAAGATTTGATCTTGTCTTCCTTTTTGAATTCAAATTAATTTGGATAACAATAGCCCAGTCGCAGATCTATAGGCTTCTCGGGCCATAGAGAGACACACAGAGAGAAGTTGAAGAGGGTGCGGCGACGGCTCACCGTGACGGGGCCGAGGGGGGCGCGGGGAGAGGAGGGCGGCGCGCAGTAGGCTGGCGGCGGCGGCGCGGGTCATCAGGCGGGTCCCGTTCTCGGTGACCAGCAGGATGGTACCATCGGGCGCGGCATACCGCGTGAGGGGCGGAGCACGCGACGTAGACCGCCGCGGGGCCTCGAACAGAGCCCGCACCGAAGGGGGGCACTCGCCCCACGACGCTGTCCCACAACCACGTTACCAACACACTACCGCCCACCTTGCTCGAGCCGCAACCAATACCCTTACTGGATCTTTAAGACTTACACTGCATTCAGGTCACTTTACAGATGAGAATAATATTTACAAAGATAGTACAGTCTAGAAAGTCTTGGGCAAAGATCCTTTAAGAGTACAGATAGATTCCGTGTTAAAAGATGAAGTAGACTAGACATGAGGTATAGGGTAGTATTCGCCGCCCCACGATCTATCAGCAGTCCAGAGGCCATCCGAAGGCCGAAGGTGTGAAGCCAAGAGTTCGGGTAACTGCGGGCATTTTGTACGGTGTGTGAGGTCAGGAGTACACTAAAAAAAAGCTCAGTGTCCAGTGAAACATAAAGGAACAGCCTTGTGTGGTAAAGTAGTGATTCTAAGTCAGTCCTAAGGCCTAGGCATCTAATTAGTGTTCGAAACAAAAGAGGCACGTAAAACATAAAGGTCAAGAAACATAAAATACATAAATTAAAACTATAACACGATAACGGCTATTGGAAGTGAGTCTAGTACTCCTTACAAGCGTTTTATAGTGTAAGTGTTACTGTTTTGTTCATTTATATTGTCTTGTTTTGGCTGCACGATATACATTATACTTGTCAAGATGTTATTTTTCCTGAATATTTTGACATTTTGTAATTTAGAAGAATATTTCAAGTTAAGGCTTCTGAATTGTGTGGTGTAGCGCAAGGCAAACCACTGGAACCACTTATGTATCTTTATTTTTTGTGTCTATCTGTGAGCAATTGATTTCGAAAGAAAAGAGCAAGAAACAGCCGATATAGTTTTACGAAATCATTAAACTCATGGATAGATACAAAAAAGTCTTTCTATATTTTACATATATTAAACATTATATATAAGTGTAACATTAACGCGTGTTTACCTATGCGTTTAACACTTAAAGCTATTACTATTCAATAATATCACTTAGTCGGAGTTTGAGTGAGAAAGTATTCCGTCACATTGTTCAGAACGCCATCTAACCAGCCTCGGATGTACTAACGACTGCAACGAAGTTTTGACGTCCGATGCTGGATGATGGCGTTAATTAATCATGTCCAACACATATACAGCGGACAAAAAAATACTGCTGTGAATGAATATACCAGGTATTTGTTCTTTTATGCACGTCACGTTTAGTTTTTTAATAGAAGGTTACTACAGTGAACAAAATGTCCTTACGGTGTCGAGGCAGGTGCCTAGGGGACTTGAGTAGGGCACTGGTTTTGGGCAACTGCCGTCCGCTACCGAAGACAATCCTAGTTTAAGGTTTGCCAGATTATTGGCTAACTTGACTGTTAGATTTTTAGACAAATAGCCACTAACTTAGCGTAGAAAGAAAAAAACCGGCCAAGTGCGAGTCGGACTCGCGCCCTAAGGATTCCCTACTTATCTACCATATGATATACTAAAAGCTTTTGCTCTTTGATTTTTAAAACTCCGCGACCATCCAACTTCTCCCCTCTTTTATAGAAAAGTTCTTGCTTTGCTCACCTCAATTGGTTACTTTTAATTGTGAGGAAAATTGAAATATTTAATGATTTTAGACTTTTCCCTTTATTTGTACTGTGAGACCTAGCTTCGTGCCAAATTTCATAATTTTAGGTCAACGGGAAGTACCCTGTAGGCTTTGCTTTTTTGCATAAATGTATGGAGATGAGGACATAAAAAGCCATATCTTTTGATTGAGTCGTTGTAAAAAATTGAAATTTTCAGATCTTGTGTGGTTTATAGACCTTAATATTCGTTATCAATTTCAACCCGATGCCTCTTCTCGTTCGTGAGAAAAAGGGTCTTGACAGACAGACAGACAGACGGACAACATAGTGATCCTATAAGGGTTCCGTTTTTTTATTTCGAGGTACGGAACCCTAAAAAAGACGAAAGAAATGTTTATTTTAGTTATAACAACTACTATCAGTGACAGCCTGGACCAACGTCGTCTGAACGTGCCTGACGAGGCCATATGTCATGTCTTATGACCTAAATACACTAATCACCAAAGTCTAAGACTCAGACACTAATGTGAACTTTTTAGTATAAGGAAAAAAATTCTGGCTACTAATGTACTTGAGTCTCAGACAATATTGACTAGTGTAGTGTACAATCAAACACAAAAATAAAACACTTATTATCAACCACAATGTACTTAACCCAACAATAAATAAATGTAACAAACATTTTTCAGTTTCCTGTCAATGCACTTCCGAATATTCTGAAATTTAAAAAAAACAACCGGCCAAGTGCGAGTCGCACTCGCGCCCTAAGGGTTCCGTACCTATCTACCATTTGATATACTAAAAGCTTTTGATCTTTGATTTTAAAAACTCCGCGACCATCCAACTTGACCCCTCTTTTATAGAAAAGTTCTTAAAACGGGAGCTCACCTTAATTGGTTACTATTAGTTGTGAGAAAAATTGAAATATTTAATGATTTTAGAGTTTTCCCTTTATTTGTACTGTGAGACCTAGCTTCTTGCCAAATTTCATAATTTTAGGTCAACGGAAAGTACCCTGTAGGTTTTGCTTTTTTGCATAAATTTATGGAGATGAGGACATAAAAAGCCATATCTTTTGATTGCGTCGTTGTAAAAAATTTAAATATTCAGATCTTGTCTGGTTCATGGACCTTAATATTCGTTATCAATTTCAACCTATACCTTTTCTCGATCGTGAGAAAAAGGGTCTTGACAGACAGACAGACAACAAAGTGATCCTTTAAGGGTTCCGTTTTTAGGGTTCCGATACCAAAATGGTAAAAAAAAGGAACCCTTATGGTGCCGCTCTGTCTGTCTGTCTGTCTGTCTGTCCGTCTGTCTGTCACACCTCTATATCTCAGCAACCACTTACGCTATCGAGCTGAAATTTGGAATAGTTTTAGAATATAGTTGCCCAACTTAATTGCACATGAAATTTTTTTGAAAAAAGTATGATTATTAATGTAAAGGGGGCCAAAATAGGGGGGGCCAAATTTCAAATTGTCGCTACTAGGTCGAGTGGGGTATCATATGAAAGGGCTTTACTTGTACATTTTAAAATATATTTTTGTATTTTTTTAAGTTTCTTAGTTTTCAAGTTATGATGAAAAATGTCAAAAAAAATACCATTCCCCCCCCCTTATCTCCGAAGTTTGAGTAAGGGAAAATCTGAATTAATTACAGTTGACAGAGGTTTATGTAAATATTACAGCAAAAATAAAACGATCTTTCTAAGTTGCACAGTTTTTCAGAAATCTGCAAAAAACCTTTACAAACAAATTTAGTTTTGCGGTCCTGAAAATGGACTTTATTGCTTCCAAAAATACTATAGGTATATCGGAACCCTCGGCGCGCGAGTCCGACTCGCACTTGACCGGTTTTTTTTATTTTGAGGTACGGAACCATAAAAATACCTACAAGATGTAAGTACAAGAGTACGATGACAAAGGGATGATTCTGCATTATTTAATTATGAGATTGTTAAATAACGAAAAACTATAACGAACGAACGATATTAAAAAACTTTTTGGACTCGATATCATCACTATAAAAATCTTCACACACATCAAGTGCTTATTATACAGGATAATGAGCTCGACAAATACTTAAAAAATATTTAAGAAAGTTTTTTTTTACTATAATAATGATGCAGAATGACCCTTTGAAATGATCATTGTACTTTTTAACACCTTGTATAAGCTGAATTGTTTGTGAACAAAAGATGTTGTTTTGACAAAAAGCTGTAGGTAGGTAGGTGTTTGAAAAATATATTTTCCACGGATATTTTTCCAGTTAAGTTCGAAAAAGTAATTTGAACAGGTGTGCTGCTTCTCACGGTACAAAAGCGAGTAAAAGAGACCCTACAAAGGTACTAGAGTTGTGAAACGATATGTTGAAAATGATTCGCTTACAGTCGAAATAATGTAGCTTGACCAGAATGACTGCAGGACGAAGATATGCGTGAGAGCAGGATGAAGCGATACGTGTCTCTTTCGCTCCAATATCTTTCGCATCGCTCCGTCAAAAACAAAGAGACCCTAATTTAAGCTTTATCGTTAAAAATAAGAAGAGTACAAAGTTCAATGTGTCAAGGTTGACGTGTGACTGTAAGTTTATGAGGCACACTGAAGTAATAGTTAGATACAGAAATATCGGCTAAGTTGCCAATACCAAACCAATACACCGCGTGCGTTTTTCGCGACGTTCTGAACCAAAATTTTTTTTTTGTAGATTGCCCCTGGGTACCACTGGTACCCAATTTTTTTTTGTGAGTAGATTGCACCTGGCATATACGTATATCCCAGAAACTGGGAACAGATCATCCCACCAAATTTTTTGTCAATACCTTGATATTTCCATGGAGTAACGAGGTTTGATTCATTTAGATTGAATGGAGCTTTATTTTTAGGGTTCCGTACCTCAAAATAAAAAAACGGATCCCTTATAGGATCACTTTGTTGTCCGTCTGTCTGTCTGTCAAGACCCTTTTTCTCACGAACGAGAAGAGGTATCAGGTTGAAATTGATAACGAATATTAAGGTCCATAAACCACACAAGTTCTGAAAATTTCAATTTTTACAACGACGCAATCAAAAGATATGGATTTTTATGTCCTCATCTCCATACATTTATGCAAAAAAGCAAAACCTATAGGGTACTTCCCGTTGACCTAAAATTATGAAATTTGGCAAGAAGCTAGGTCTCACAGTACAAATAAAGGGAAAAGTCTAAAATCATTATATATTTAAATTTTTCTCACAACTAATAGTAACCAATTAAGGTGAGCTCCCGTTTCAAGAATTTTTCTATAAAAGAGGGGTCAGGTTGGATGATCGCGGAGTTTTTAAAATCAAAGACCAAAAGTTTTTAGTATATCATATGGTAGATAGGTACGGAACCCTTAGGGTGCGAGTCTGACTCGCACTTGGCCGGTTTTTTTAAATAATGGTTACACTTGATCGGTCCTTAATTAAAAAAAAAAAAAAATTCTTTTCTGTTGCGAATTCCAATCGTCAGCTTCTGGTCTTTGAGAACGTATGGCAAAACATTTTTTTAGCTAGGGTATGTGTTAGTTTAATTTTATATTTAATTTTTTTTTACACACGGCTTATCGAACTACTTCTATAAATAAAAATATTTTAATGGTCCAAGGTCCTTTTCAGCTCAATGTCGGAATTACTGCAATTACTACAAACAAATTTTTAATTAGTCTGCAACTTTATTCACTAGCTATCATAAAAACACAGCTTCAAGTGTTAATTCCTAGAACCCAAGTCATAAACAACGTTTGTTTATGTTCTCAAGTGGCCGCGCGCTGGCGCCGCGAATTGGTGGGCATACTACTGCTTTTATTTTTAAAACGCGGGCAGTCTAGTGCAAAAAAAGTTTGGGTACCACCGGTACACAAAGGCACGTGAGTGGTTTGTTAAGGACTGACTACAGTACGGAAGATAACTCCCCTCTCCGTCAGTGGGTTGGTTAAGGACTGACTACGGTACGGAAGATAACTCCCCTCTCCGTCAGTGGTTTGGTCAAGGACTGACTATAGTACGGAAGATAACTCCCCTCTCCGTCAGTGGTTTGGCTAAGGACTGACTACAGTACGGAAGATAACTCCCCTCTCCGTCACCTGCGCTATTCGTATGACACAGGCAAATTGTACAATTCGCCGTTTCACATTAAAAGGTCTCCTCACGCTACAATTTCCATCACAATTAGTTATGACAATCTGTAGAATCGAGATTGTCTGTACTCTACTCACAAAGCAATTTCATCATAATTTCATGCCGCGTAATTTCAAAATTTTCAAAACTATCGACATTTCAACATGCGGGTCTTGTACTTACCATCGATTCATCAAATTACAAGCAATTAGCGTCGAAAAGAAGATGATATTGGCTAAAAACATTGCTTTTATCGCTTTTATCTAACAACAATAATAAATGACACCCACAGATTACATAGAATTCGTCCTATAGATAGAGTCATAGAGCTAATTGTATGAAAATTGCATGCGATCACGCTCCGCACTTTGCAATTTGGACACAATTTGTTTGACAGATTGTAGATTGCTAAGATTGGATTGAACAATTTGACAATTAGTTGGAAGTCAGTCCCAATCTGCCTACTTACGTTGCAATCTAATGGCAATCTGCAGATTGCGACAACTGATTGTGATTGAGATTGTTGCGTGAGTAGACACTTATATGTTTAAGAATGTTTGATTCGTCATTTTACATAATGCCTCGGACTTTTACAAAACGGCGCATAATTCGTTTCTGACACTCGCTTCGTTCACTCAGCTGAGTCGTAAGACAACCTAACCCAACAGGAAGGATCACGGTAGCCTAGTTATTAAAGCGTCTCCGGTACGGAGAAGACGCAGGTTCGAATCCTGCCTGTGTGTAGTTTTATCCGATCACAGGAAGTGTTAAAATAAAAATAATTTACAACCGAATCCAACCCTGATCTTGGCTAACCAATTTAAAGAGCACCAGTGATCTTAACTAATTAAAAAATTGTCGACGCCGTTTTACAATTTGCCGCCGTTGTTGGTCAGAAGATGTTAGTCCGTATGGTGCCGGCAAAGAATACTACCAACCCATCTCTACTCGTGGGTTACGTAAGAGGCGACTAAGGGCTTACGAATCAGAGTATGGGCAGCAGCATATTTCTGCGGTCACCAAAAACAGCGGTCGCCAGCCGCAACGCTTACAAGCGTGGTGACTATGGTAAATCCCCTCCAAAGTACCACGCGTTTTTGCTGCAGTTCTGGAGGGAGCTCCCTGTCCTGCAGTGGACGTTTCGTGGGTTGAAACCTACCAATAAATAATAAGCCAGGAATTGTAACAGCATTCAAAAAATTACCTAACAAAGTCGTGTATTTCAGAAGTCATTCCACCGCGTCAATGGCTCAACTACTAATAACTGACATTGCAGCACGCGCGCGAACCAATCGCTGCTCTCGTTCTGAATTTGAACCATTTGATTCGTATTTTGAATATACGTCCTTTTGGTTTCACGTAGGCCCACTTTTTGTTTGGAATTTGTTCCGAATTAGAGTTCCTGACTTATTATTTATTCGTAGGTTGAAACTCATTCGCGACATTCATCCTCAAAATGAATCATGTCATCGAATCACCTTTGGAATCACCTACTTATTAGAGCGTCACATCTCTATTCTAAAGTCTATTGTAAAATGTTCCCTACATCTAGTGGCTTTTAACGTGTCGAATTTATGTTGATTATTAAATTTCTAGTGAGCAAAAAACGTTTCACTCTGTCGCTCCTCGTGAATGTCGTAAAAGGCGACTAAGATTAAGTCAACCAGAGAATGTGGAATGTGGCTAACACACCATGACGAATACTAGAATTTCAACTGATCGAATTTCGACCTATTTAGAAAGTTGTTCAGTTTGCACATTTTAAGTTTTAAGGATGATATTTTTTTTGCACTGTTAAAAAAATATTTTTATTTGTACAGGCTCTTTATCAAAGAATCAGGGGTCGGCCGGCTTAACGTGAAAAATTTGAAAATTCATACGACTAAGTTGTGGCATTTAGCTTCACAATTTTGTAACAACTTGTATAAGCATTGTATAAGATAATCTTCTTCACCCACTCCCCTAACATCATTTAGGAATTTGCAGTTAGGCATAAGAACGCAAAGATAGGCAGCGCTGGAGAGATAATTTTCCTCTTACTTTAAGGGAATCGCGTCCAAATTAGCGCCTTTCAAAACATTTTAACGAAAATTCCTCAGAAGTCCTATGAGTGCCCTTATCAGGAAAGGAAAGAAATCTTCAAAAGCGAACCACAAAGGGCCTGCCAAAAAGGTTGAATGAGATTTTTCTTTTTGTTTCACTTTTGTACCGGGTAGTACCAATACGCATTGTTGATTTACCCTCGATTGATTTATTTTTGAATAAAACCATTTGATGCCTTGTTATATCTTCTGTTCTACGACTTCTTCACGCATAAAATTACGAATAAAAATATTTATGAAAGGATTATTTTAAAAAAATAGGCAAAGGATTGTGCCTTATGAGATTTTTAAAAGTCGTTAAATATATTCGAAAGTGGTAAAAGTCCGTCTGGGAAAGTACCACCCCCTTGCTTTTTTCTGCCGTGAAGCAGCAGTGTTTGCACTGCTGTGTTTCGGTTTGAAGGGCAAGGGAGTCAGCGAAATTACTGGCACATGAGATATATCATCTTAGTTCTCAAAGTGAGCAACGCGCTTAGCTGTCTTATTGGTGTCAAAATATGCCATTAATAAGACAGTGGGTGTTATGGGTGGTGGTGAACACTTACCATCAGGTGGCCCACCCGCTCGTTTGTGAAACCTAACCCCTTGAAAGGTTTTTAATTTGCACTTTGAGGTTTATTGTTTTTATCTTGCAAACCTAAAATTTTAAAGACTTGCATGCAGTTGCGCAAAGCTTATTAAAAATTAAAGTTCTGATAAATCTTTTGCTGCCACTTTCTGTTTTGACTGTAAAAAAGTCAGAAATAAATTGAAAGGAACTTAAACTTTATAGATGCTTTATACAACTGGGTGGTTGTCACTAATATTACTTGGTGTATGTCAAGATCGTTAGCAGATGAAAGCATCTGGTCTCTATCTACTATGGGTCATCACTAGTTGTTTCCCATGACTTCGCTTGCGTAGTTTTTGTTATAAAATCCAAATTTTTAGGCTTCTCATGTCCAAACTGTAGGATTTTTATACAAATATTCATCCCTCATTTTCACCCCCTTGGGGACAAAAAGGAACTTTTCTAGTTTCGTCATGTCCGTCTGTTTTTAGGGTTCCGATACCAAAATGGTAAAAAAAGGAACCCTAATGGTGCGACGTTGTCTATCTGTCACACTTGTATATCTCAGCAAGCACTCATGCTATCGACTTGAAATTTAGAATAGTTTTAGAATATGGTTGCCCAACTTAATTGCACATGAAAGAATAAAAAAAAATGTGATTATTAATGTAAAGGGGGCCCAAATAGGGGGGGCAAAATTTCAAATTTTTGTTGCTAGGTCGAGTGGAGTATCATATAAAAGGGCTTTGCTTGTTCATTCTAAAATATATTTTCGTATTTTTTTACGATTCTTAGTTTTTAAGTTATGATGAAAAATGACAAAAAATACCATTTACCCCCCCTTAGCTCCGAAGTTTGAGAAAGGAAAAATCAGAATTAATTACAATCGATAGAAGTTTATGTATATTCATTCATTCATTATTTAAGAGCCATGCTCTTGTCGGTGTAGCTTTCTCCATCTGTCTCTGTATGTATATATTACAGCAAAAATAAAACGATCTGTCTTAGTTGCACAGTTTTTTTAGAAATCTGCAAAAAACCTTTACGAAATATTTATTTTAAAAGCTCAATTTTTTGTTGGAGTCGAGTGTCCCAGCCAGCTAAACAGTTGTTATTAGAAATGTGAAAAAAATCACAGTAGTAGAATATACGATGAAATTAAAAGGAAAACTATCGCAGCTAAGTAGGCTTAACAGGTTAATAAACTATAGCCAAAAAACTTGAAGTAATAAAAATAGCGATAGCAATCAGGCGCTAGGACCTCCTGAGCATTAGGATTACGTTTACGAGCAATTGGCCTACGATTCCTACACACCCACAGCTTTAGAGAGGCCGTCTGTTTCTTTATTTTCCTAGCCTGGGTACATAATGTACTATTTCTTGGTAAGCCAAGTTTCACAGTAAAATATTCTAACCCCTTTGGTATCGAATATTTTATAAATTAGATCTTCTTTCGTGGTAGACATCTAAACGTTATCTCGTTAGAGCTTCTGGATTCTAAAAACTTTCTGTTTGAATTTCACTGGCTTCAGTTCGTTAGGTGTCTAAATCACAACAGATGGAGGGCAAAGAAGATGAATTTAACACTTTATTTCAATTGTCCAGATAACTCTACCAAGTAGAAAATCATAAAAAATCACAATCACAGGCAGGGTTCGAACCCGCGTCTTCTCCGTCAGTACCGGTGATGCCTTAACCGACTAAGCTACTTAAATGCGTATAGAGATCGCAAACATAAGATCGCTTTTTTTCTCCGTTCGTTTTTGCACAGAGCAGACGTGTCGCTCGAGCTTAGCAAAATACTTTTACCTTTCATATTGCAAAACTATATTTCCGTTCCATAATAATATTGAGTGTGCTTACGATCACGTCGCGAGAGGGCACTAGGCGTTTCTACGCAAGAAGAAGACAGCAGCCATTATTCATCTCACTCTCTCCTGCGTCATCACAACATACAGTGAGTTAGAAGGAGCGTTTAGACTTACATAGCTACTAGCTTGACAATGATTCGCTCACCTGCACAATCCCAACCTGACGTATCAATTCCGACAACTAAAAAAAAGAAAAACCAGAGAAACAAGCAACCTGATGGTCCTGATTGTCACTGTAGTGACGACATTACAACCCTGAGAGGGGAAATATCACACCTCACAAAACTACTTGAGGATTTTATTGGCAGCAGTCACCAATCTATGGCTAGTATGTCTGATAGTATATCTGAGGTCAAGAATGAAATTACAAATATGAAATCATCCCAGGAAAAAGCTATGGACACAATTAATGAGAACATGAGTGATGTTAAATCGCAGATTATGGAAGTGAAATCATCAATTACAAAGATTAGTAATAGAACAAAACCAGCTAAAATACGATTTACTGCAACTCGAAAATAAAGTCCTTTCTGACGAGGAGAAACTTAAATCCATTAAAGCTGACCTGAGCAAAATTTCATTTTCGCAAGAGGAGCTAGTATTGGAGATCCATGAACGTGCTAAGAGACAGAAAAACATAATCCTGGTAGGAATTCCTGAACAGAAAGCGTCTAATGCAAAAGAGCGACTCCTGAGCGATAAATCCGATGTGATGAATATAATCAAGACTTTTGAAGATTTACCAGAACCTGTAAAAATTTGCCGTATAGGTAAATATAACGAGTCTAAAAATCGTGGAATCAAGATCTCCTTCAGTAGCGAAGAGCCTGTTAAGCAACTACTACGTTCTAAGGATAAACTCCCGGTTGGTATAAAGATGTACTCTGATAATTCTCCTAATCAACAAAAACTCTTACGCGATCTACAAAATGAACTGAAACGCCGCACAAGTGAAGGTGAGACTCACCTCACCATTAAATTTATAAAAGGCATACCAAAAATTGTAAATACTGAACCAAAAAACTAGCGCCGATACTTTATTCTAGCGTTACGGAGACCGCTACTTACCAAATTATTTACAACTATGCTGAAATAAAAAATACTAAGTCCTGTCTTAATTTTCTATATCTTAACGCAAGGAGTATCTGTAACAAATTTGACGAGTTAGTTTGTTTAATAAAAACAGTACCTAAAACAACTCATGTAATCTTACTGACCGAAACATGGATCAAGTCAGATGAACAGGCTGAAAAATTACACCTTCCAAACTATACACACTATTACAACTTACGAACAGATAAGTCAGGAGGCGGTGTATCAGCTTACGTACATAATGACCTGAAACATACCTTATCAGAATCCCTGTACTCAGGAGGAAATAACTACCTTTGGGTTAAATTGGAAAAATATGCATTGAATATTGGAGTTATTTATAAGCCAGGTGACACAAACTACAAGGATTTCCTGAACACCTTCGAGTCACAACTTCAGCAAAACAGCAGAGCACTAATATTTGGAGACTTTAATATCAATCTCTTAGAGAGAAATAACAAGAAGCAGGATTATGTGAATTCACTAAATGCAGCTAGATACAAAGTACTGAATAAAATTGATAACGAACATTTTACCCGAGGAACTTCTACAAAAAAATCAATACTAGATCATGTTCATACAAATTTATGGAATGACACTTTCAACTTTGCCCTAATTGAATCCTCCTTGTCAGACCATAGACAAATTCATCTAACACTAAAAAAGTACAAACCTCCAAAGAAAGACACGTCGTTTAGAAGAAAAACACGTCGAAAAATATTTAGGCTTGCTGTTAGACAGCCGACTAATGTGGAGTGCTCATATAGACCACATAAAGAAAAAGCTTTCTTCTCTGATGGGTTCCTTACGTGGCATAGTTCGTTCCATGCCTCGGAGGGTTCGTATGTTAATATACAACTCTCTAGTTAAGTCACAACTTACGTATCTCATTGAATTATGGGGTAGTGCTCCTAAAACCAAGCTGTCCGAATTACAAGTTATACAAAACAAACTCATTAAAATGTTATTCCACTATGCGTATCTAACTCCTACTCATAAAATATACAAAGAAACTAACCTTATGAACATTAAACAACTTTACACCTACCACACATGCATACTTATACAAAAAATCCTACATAAATCCATCCATACATCAATCTCACTTACCCAAACCAAAAATGTATCTAAACGCAGCACGAGACGGGCCAGCTACCTAGTATTACCGAGGCATAGAACGAACTATGGCAAGCGAATGTTCACTTATGAGGGTGCGCAACTGTTTAACAACTTACCGTCATCTCTAAAAAAAATTAATTCAATTATAATATTTAAAGCTAAATTAGCTAGTCATATTATCAGTAAGTCTATGTAATGATTTAATTGTTACAAGTGATTTTAGGTTGTGAAAAGGCAGTTAAGTTTTAAGTTTTTAGTGAGCATAAAAGTGTGTAACTTCTCGATGCAAAACGAACGATTGTTAACCTTGTTTTATTTTTTGTTCTCATGTAAGTGACGTAAATGTCTTTAATGAGAAATAAAGTATCTTTAAACCTAAGATCAGGCAGGACCACGGTAGCCTCGTCGTGCTATTCAGCATATTTACCACTGCACGACAGCGAGCTCCTTTCAGAATTCCAGCAAAAAAGCACGGTACAATTTGAAGAGGAAGTAGTTCTACCACCAAAAGTCACCACGCTTGCTGGGACCATGGACCGTGGTTGTTGGTGACCGCAGTATGTATTTACTGTATGTAAGTTGGTACGATACACAGAAATACAATGTTGCCCATCCTCAGAAAGCGCATAGTCGCCTTTTACGACACCCAAGGCTAGAAATGGGTTGGTATATTGTCTAATCGCGTTCAGTAACTATTTCGATGAAATTTACAATAAAGGGGTATACGGGGGCAAAAACTCGATCTAGCTAGATCTCATGTCCGGGATTTCTTTTCTTTGCACTTTGGAGTATTTCTTCGAAACAAAATATTGCGCAATTTAAACTCTACTATGCCATTTAGCACGACTTACTATTATTTATGCAAGTCCCGAAACCGGGGATGAAGATGAAAAAATTTTGCATGCCATAACTGGCTAAACATGGGATACTTTTACATGACTCTGTCTGTTAATGTACGATCCTAAATTACCATGTTTACGCAAATAAAATATTTCATTTCGTTTCGTTTCATTTCATTTCGCATCGTTTCGTTTCGGTTCATTTCCAACTGAACAACATTCCCAAAGCAACATAACACGAAAGTAAAATTACAGTCTTTGCATTTTAAGTCCGCCCTTATATTGCCACCGGAAACTACTCAGTGGCAAGCAGAGAGAGAGAGACTCTTCAGGGTGTAGGTAGGGGATCCAAAAGTCAAACGAAAAGTTAACGAGTTTATTATAACAAAGAAGGTACAAAATACAAGGCGGTGGTCGTGCTGCGCGCGGGCACGTCCAAGCACGACCAGAATCAAAGGTAAACTCCCAGATTAGTAAGTTAATGGTAAACTGACTGTTTTTGACACGAATGACACAGAAAGACAGAGATAGAAGACATTTGAAATAGGAATTTGGAATTTTGGGCCAGGATGATAGAGCCAGGATCACGAAAGGAGGCAGCATGCGAGGCATGCAGCCCCGCTCCGTGACAATATAATGCAGTTTCTGTAATATTTTTGTATTTCTTTTCATATCCGATATTCATCGCTTTCAGCTTTTCGTTTGCACCATACATAGACATAAGAATTTGAATTGAAAGACGACGTGCCAGATTAAGGATTAGCAAAATTCAACCCACAAACAAACATAAATACGACTCCTAGGTAATACAATTCTTTTAATTTTAAATTTCTGAAAATATATTTTATTAGCATAGGATAACGAGGAGTGTTCAATGCCAGGTGTCCCACCTGGCTCGTTTTCCCACTTGTGACATAAATAGTCGTTTATTTTGTGGGTCATTCTTACTACCTATTGAACGCCGTAGTACTTTAAAAGATTGTGGCTTTTCCAATCCTGAAATTGTTGTCAACCTTACCTCATCGCATACCAAAAAGCGACCTAACTAGGGTGGTGCATTTAAAAAGGTCAGTCTAAAAAAATAGGGTTGCCTGGACCACCCTGGACGCAACCTGGCTCGTTTTGTACAGTCAGCAAAAAAATGTTTTTTTTTTATCACATGGAGAACGCAGTAAGTACCGAACATCGATCAGTGTTCCAAGTAATTTAATAAATTAAATCAACAGTTACGTGGCAAAACAAACGATCCCAAAAACGTTCATAAGTCAGTATCAATTTATTGAACGAAGGGGCTTACAGAAGATTGAAAGTTGACGCTAGAGTCCGGGATTATCCCGTCTTAGAGCGGATTAGTCCCGTACCGTCCCGTCCTGACTCTTGTGTATAATAAGAAATAAATCAAACTCTTTCATTGAATTCTCTTTTTTGAGCACGTTTTGGAGTTTTCGTAGATCGTCTGATTCAGATGTTTTATACAATGATTCATTATCATAGCAACCAATAATCCACTGCAGGATAGGGAGCTCTCTCCAGAACTCTAGCTCTTGCTGGAACAATGTGGAGGGAAAGTACCACAGTCATCAAGCTTGTTAGCGTTACGGCTGGCATCATGGACCGCGATTGCTGGAGACCGCAGTTTGTAAGATGGTACGATACACGATAGGACGCTGCTGCCTATCCTCCGGTTGATAATTCGCTAGTCGCCTCTTACAACACCCACTGGTAGATATTGATTTTGGTTCAATTTTTACTAAAAAAACTATTTTTGTTAGACTTCAACAAAGCTAACAGGAATAACCCTAACTCCAGTCTATTACATTAGTTCGCGGGTACTTATCTATCGAATGATACTCGATAGAATGGGATGTATTGATTCCACTAATGAAAATAGTTTTCTGGCATAAGGGTTGCCACATGTTCTATAATATTTAAGGACACTAGGTATAGTGGCACAATCTAACTTAACTATAACCATAACGCATCATTCTATCACGCATCTTCCTCTCTATAGGCTGGAGAGAGCAAGAGGCATATATTTGATTATAGTTAAGGTAGACTCACCCTATTAATATTGATTTCGATGAAAAAAGTTTCAATAAAAAAAGAGTAGTTCATAAGATTATGCTAAGCATTTGACAAGACCACTCATAAATCCTCATTGTTATTTAAAAGATCTCTGGAAAGCTTTTATCATAATAATTTCGTTTATACAAGTAGTTGTAGTAATAATCAGGACTTACAATTTAACTGTCACGAACTAAGTAAGTTTTGAAAAAAAAATACCAATGGGTACTTCAGGGTTCATATTTTGGTCTCGAAATTTTCATAATGTATCTAAGTGTTTTTCTTTTATGAGTAAAACAGTATAGTATGAAACTTTCTCACTCAAACCCCTTAAAGAAGTGTGTGCATCATCTAACAGATATAAAGGGGAGTACTCACCGACGCAAGGGTTATGGTTGACGACGGTGAAGATGCGGTCACAGCGTTTCTTCATGTGAGAGTTGGGGCAGATGCAGCCGAAGAGAGGAGACAGACGCAATCCAGCCCAGGCTTCGCGGCATGACTCCCTGGATTCAAACATATAAAGTAACATTATTGGTACTTAAAGTAATAAAGGTATAGTCGAGCATAGTCTCACTCGTTGCGGGATCACGCCTTGTTCCCGTCGGGGTAGGCAGAGACCATGACTGGATCGAATTAGATTTGGGTGAATTCGCATTCAAACCAAAGTAACTAGTTTAGAGACTTCAATAGCTGAGATATTTGATTGCCAATGGGGTATAACGGGCGCTGATAATTAACCGGAAGACGTAGCAGACGGGAAGCCAATGGATGCATGCAGAGTGAGACCGCTCGACCAGTCGATATTGGAGATCTTTAGGGAATTGGTGCAGCAGCGGTCTCTGCTCGTGACTTTGATTCGCAAGTTTGCTTTAACGTCTTATTAAAAGTATCGAAGTTGCTCCACTCACGATTACAATCTGACAAACTCTGAAATCGTTAAAATAAAAATGTAAACTCCGTAATAAGTGCCTAATATATTTTTTATAAACTTTGATAAATCCGTATTTTCATAAATGGATGAATATTTTTAGACAATACTAAGTAATTGAACCAGAAAAACCTTTAGCACAGGATAAATAAAGTGACTTTACAGACAATGTATTTTAAAACTCATCTAATATTTATCCGTCCGTTTCCGGCGGAATATTTAAAGCTTGTAAATTCAGGAATCACTGTAGAGCATTGAACTTTAAGCGTAGGGTTGCTAGTGACTGAAAATAAAAGGAAGATAGAAAATAATGGTCAACATTTTTGTAACTAGTGAACGGTCTGCTTATTCGTACTCGAAATTAAGCACTATAATTCTACTCCCGATTGCTTGTCTTCTGTGTAAACCAGCTTAAGAGGATATGTGAAAACATATTTATTTGACAGTGGGTGCAGTCTTTTCGCTTAAAATTGCGACAGATATTTTTTTTTTTTTTTTTTTTTTTTTTTATTTATTTAATATTCGGGTGACCAACAGTATTACAGACAGAATAATAAGGTAAATAGGCATCAAAAAACCAATTACAGGTCTCCACAAATAGAACCAATGTAGGAATGAAGTTACGTAGAAAGTTATGCACAACCAGCATCAGAGGTAAATACGAACTAAAATAAAACTATTAATAACTAAAATAAAACTATTTAACAATCAAAGAATTGTTTGCTGAGTAAGCGCCTCGCCGCTTCAAAACCAGTATTAAATATATCCAGATCCAGAGCTACGCTTAGTTGGTTAAAGTTGTTGCTCGCTCGCCATATAAATGCATTTTGTCTGTAGTTTGTAGAAGCAGACGGAAGGTCAAGTATTGCGTTATTACGCAAATTTTTATTTGGGGGGCTGATATTAATTTTAGATAGAAGGTTAGGACAGTCAATGGCACCAGAGGCTATCTTCAACAGTAAAATAAGGTCAGCGGTGTCACGTCTACGATCGAGGGGAAGCAAATGGTGTTTTTTACACATGACCAGGTACAAAGTGGAGGAGTATCGTTGTTTAGTGCGGTAGGAAAGGTAGCGTATAAACTTCTTTTGAATGTTTTCGATTTGTTCTTTGTATTTGGCATACCTAGGGTTCCAGAGTTGCGATGCATACTCCAAATTACTCCGTACGTAAGTGCAGTATAATATTTTTAATGTTTTTATCCTGACGAAGTCTTTTGAAGTACGCATCACAAACCCAAGTGCCCTGTAGGCCTTGGTTGTTATTTTGTCAATATGGACATCGAATAATAATTTATCATCATGATAGACACCAAGATCGCGTATCAAACGGTCCCTTCGGAGGCACTCGCCTTTAAGATTATAACTGAACATGATTGGAGAGCGCTTACGGGTAAACGAGACAACGCTACACTTTGTAGGATTTAAATCTAGCATATATCTTGCACAGTACTCTTCTAAACGAATGAGATCCGACTGAAGGGCTTCAGCATCAGCGATGTTAGAAATACGGGCAAAAATTTTCATGTCGTCCGCGAAGCATAGAACTTGTGAGGATTGGAAGCACAGATCGATGTCATTTACAAAGACTATAAAAAGCAATGGACCTAAGAGGGAACCTTGTGGTACTCCGCTTGTTATAGTCACCCATCCAGATATGTAATTGTTAACAACGACAGCTTGAGACCGATTATCAATGTACGACGAAAACCATCTTAAGAGATTCCCTCTAATACCGGTTCGAGATAACTTCAGAAGTAAGAGATCATGCTGAATTCTGTCAAAAGCCTTACTATAGTCAGTTAGTTTTGGTACACGCATAGTATACGAGTACTATGCGTGTACCAAAACTAAATGACGTAGGCGCCCGATATAATATATCGACTTTTTGTAAAAACTAAGTAATAAAATAAAATTTTAGGTTGGGCATATGATAGCAACTACGAATACCTTTCTTTATACTTAATTTCAGTACTTAAAACACCTCAGATTCCACAAAAAGAGGAAGGAATGAAAATTAAAGAGGCAACTTTGGATTTTTATTTTGTTAGATTTTCACTAATCATGTTTTGCTCTTGGTAATATTATTACTTGAATGGTCAAAAAACACTAACCTGAAAATTACGGCAAGATACTGAGTAAATTAAAAGATATTTTAATTTACTCAGTATCTTATTCTTCAAAATACCCAAAAAAAAAATTACATATCGTCTTAAGCTGAGACACTTACGTCTTCAACAATATTAGTTTCCTAAGGTCGGTTTAGGTTGCATTTTTTGCGAAGACGCTACGAACGTCATTTCATTCAATAATAATTAAAACGAATATTGTTTTTTACTATGTTGATAACCCTAGCCTGGTAAATGGTTAAAATAACTTTTGCCGAGATAGATCTATATTTATTTAAGGAAATGTACTGGTATGAAATAAATGGTTTCCCATTTTCATTGATATTGTGGAAATTTATTTATTCCTTGCCTGCCTAATTAATTTTGTAACACTGAGTACTACTAAACGAAAATTATCAAATGAAAATAACAGTCAATGAAAATTATAAATTGAAAAATACTTTGATTACTTTTTTTTAAAACTTTACAATGACATTCAGTATTTCGATTGCAAGGGTGATCTCAAGATGCGTTTCTAAGCAAGGATGGTAGTAGGACAAATTTTACTGTAGATTTAACAGTTGTATGACCTTATTAGTCTTAAGCCCGAGTCACACTGAGGCGGTAGCGGAAGCGTTCCAGGGGCGGTATTTTTGTAAAGTATGAGTTCTTATGCACCCTGTGTCATTGAAAACCGGTCGCGGCGACCTCGCCTCGAAAAAAACGCCTAAAAAACGCGTTTGTAGCTGCCCTTAATTTTTTTTGTATTTTTAGTATTTTTGCGATAGCGGGTCTGCAAATATTTCAACTGTCTACCTATTACTGTTCATGAGATACAAGCCAAATAAAATTTTGTAAAAAAAGCTGACTTTGGCATCTTTGGCATCTTATTCCTTTGTTTTTAAATATTTTTTAAAACAAAAAATACAGTACATCAACGAGCTCTAAACAACGATACACCACTCGATAGAATAAGTATTTTTTTTTTGACGCCCCTCTTTAGCTATTCGGAAGCCCCTTCATTTTTAATTTATTTTTATTATTTGTTGTTGTAGCTGCAACAGATACACACAATTTGTGAAAATTTAAAATTTCTAACTATTACGGTTATGAATAGGGTAGTATATGAATAGGGTCCCATTTTTCACCTTTTGGGTACGGAACTCTAAAAATCACTCTAAGAAGATCATGCCGAGTGTAAATAAAGGGCAAGATAGTAAGTAAGTATATCATAGAATGCAAAGAGCCGTTGCGCCACCGAGTTCACATTTGAACGTCACTTGTTTTGTTCCAGGTGCACTGCCGGCTTTTTACAAATTTGTAGCCATCGTTTGCAAATTCTGCAGTATATCAGGTAGTTTGCTGTCGAGGGAAGCTAAATGATGATGAGCACCTGTCTTCCATGCGGCATTCTCCGTCGCGGACCTTACAGGCATTCTTGAAGCGATCAAACACGGCAAGACAGGACTTCTCATTATGGCAGACGCTCAGGGCATAGGTGCATGTCGGCAGGGTCTCCACTGGGTACGGGTCTTTCTCTGGAAAAAAAAGAAGAAAAATCCATTCACATTTAAAGTAGGGATGAGGCCTGGGACGGAAATTAAATAAATTACTCATCATCATCATATCGTGTGGGTTGCAAGGTCGATGACCGACCTCACAAACCCTGGTGTCAGAGTTGTTGAGCCGCCAAAGGCCTCTGACATGGCTCATTAACGACTACATCCGTAGATAGTAGTCGGGACCAACGGCTTTACGTGCCTTCCGAAGCACAGATTACTGTTAACAGTGTGGTACCGGCAAAGAATAGTACCAACGCAAGAAGTGTAGTGTTTGCTTGGAACTGCTCAAATGATTCAGGAAAATTGTTTGAGCAATAGTGATCTTGGCTCTTATTGGTATTGATGACTAATAAAGACTTGAAATGCATGAGAAAAAGTTTAATAGTAAACAATTTTTGATGACAATGACTGACCCATTGGTGTGATTGGTAATGAGCCTGCCTTCAGCGCCGTTGGCCGCAGGTTCGATCTACGTCCAGGGCATACGTTTGTACAGTTCTGTGATAATTTGTTCTGTTCTGTGTCTGGGTGTTATTTATCTATTTATGTATATCATTCACAGTACAAGCTCTACCTAGTTTGGGATCAGATGACCCTGTTTGGAATGTCCCCAATATTTATTTATTTATTTGGGGGCAAAACTAGTATTTTGGATGAATTACCCTTCTTCATGACGAAAACGCAGGGGTGGTCGAACAAGAAGTCGCGGAAGGAGTTACACTCAGGGTCCACATTCGGCTCGCGGCAGAGACACGTCGGCTTGAAGAACGGAAACGCTTGGAGAGTCCTCAGAGCAGCCTGGCACTTGGTCACCGTCACTGTTGAGCACGCCACTGGAAAAAGGAATACAAGTAAGTTTATAAGGTAGAGAGAGAAAGATTATGCTTGTAATATAAGGCGCTGACAATAATTAATCTATTAAACCTAAACCGGTTAAGTGCGAGTCGGACTCACGCACCGAGGGTTTCCGTTCCGAGGGTAAAAATACTCTTCTTTATCAAAAATCTTAATTATGAACGCGCAGTCACGCAAAAGTGTATTATAATCGCGCGAGTCCGACACGCACTTGACTTGTGTTTATTATTGGTTGTTATTCTATAACTTACGCACTAAAATATGCCAATTTTCACGCTTGTTAAGCTCCCGTTGTTCCCGTTTTTACGATAGAGCTAGCTACTTACTACTAAAATCGAACAAAAATCGCCTAAAAACACGTTTTTGGTAGGGAAGCCCCCATAAATTTGTGTATTTTTTAAATTTATTATTTGTTGTTATAGCAGCAATAGAAATACAAAATCTGTGAAAATTTCAACTGGCTACCTATTAAGGGCAATACACACCAAAGCCGCCGGCCCGCCGCGCCGTCACAGCCCGCCGACACAACCCGGCGGCCTATTAAAAAGAATCATGTCGGCAACATTTGCCGCCGACATGTCAGCGACTTGCGTACATACAAATGTCAAGCCGCTGACATGTCGCCGACAAAGTTTTCCGCCGTGTAATGAGTGAAGTCGCCAACATAGCCCGCCGACAAAAAGTTGCCAACATATGTCGGCGGGCCGGCGGCTTTGGTGTGTAAAGCCCTTTAAGGTTCATGAGATACAGTCTGGTTTCCGCAGGAGCTGGAGTGTCTTTGCGAGTGTCAAGCTTAACTTGCTTTTGGATGTCCTCTGCAAAAACTTCAGGGCCAGACGTTTGGGTTAAAGTCGGCTTTTGTACAGTCAAGAGCACGTCAAGCTTTACTCATTGGACTTTGTACTGTTCTCTCTTCAATTCAACCGTACTACATTCGCACTGCAAGTGTCAAGCTTAACATGCTCTTGACTGTACACTATGCTATAAAATAAGTAACATAACGCCTCTTTCACGTCAGGGTAGGCAGAAGTCAAAGTAAACTATATTTACATCTCTCATATTCGCTAAGTAGGTCCTTATTACCCCCAAATGGGGCTTGTAGGTGACCAATTAGCGCTCTGGGGTAATAATGTAGCTAGAAAAGCCCTAGGGCGGTAAGAAATTAAAACGTCCGCCTTGATGGCCGCCTCCAGCAGCGCGGCGGGCGTTTTAATTACTTACCGCCCTAGGGCTTTTCTAGCTACATTATTACCCTATAGCGCTAATTGGCCACCTATACAATTTGGTGGTAATAAGGACCTACTTACTTCACAATCGAGATGTAAAGCAGAGTAGTTAGCTCGGGTGTAAGCATCAATTGCACCCTCGAACTATAGGCGCCCTCGCTGCGCTCGTGCGCCTAAATATCTCTGGCTGCATTCGATGCCTTACAGCCCTTGGCTACTAATCTACTATTATATTAGGTCGCTTTATGACGTCAATTAAACTAAAAGCTACATCACTTCACAAACAAAGTGGCGCCATGTGGGAAAAAAAGAGAGACCACAGTCCTCCCTCACCCTGCTACGATCTTGACATACTTCCCTCGCTGCCTCTATTTTCATCAACCCTTTCTTACATGCTCTTCGGTTCGGAGTACTTTTAACCTGGCCTTTGTGACCACATGACCAAACCATCTCATTATTTCTTTCTCAATTTTAAACACTAAGTACATCTTTTTTTAAGCCACATCTTTCTCTTTCACGCAATTTGTCATCCTTTTACAATATAAAGTTTACTTTTAGAAACCTATTAAAATCAACCCGTTATTACCTATGTTTTCTACTCAATACAACTACACTTACGTTTCAGACAGATCAACTTAATCAGGCCAAATAAAACGCAAAAAATCGATAGACTCAGTTCGCGGTGACCTCTTTCCATTGTTAGGCTCACCGCACACTACACTATAAGTACTAAGGCGCACCTTTCATCAGCAGGGATTGAAAAAACTGTTCTTGTAACCGGTTTCAAACAAAAATACCAAGTACATAGATTTTTTAAATACATATGTTTTTAACGTTAAGTTGAATGTTAACAGTAGTTATAAAAATATGGGCGACTCTTTGAGTGCTCATTTCAGCGCATAATATTAAAAAAACCGGTCAAGTGCGAGTTGGACTCGCGCGCCGAGGGTTTCGATATACCTGTAGTATTTTTTGAAGCGATAAAGTCTATTTTTAGGACCGCAAAACTAAATTTGTTTGTAAAGGTTTTTTGCAGATTACTAAAAAACTATGCAATTTAGAAAGATCGTTCTATTTTTTCTGTAACATTTACATAAATTACTATCGACTGTAATTTATTCAGATTTTTCCTTTTACAAACGTTGGAGATAAGGGAGGGGGGGGGGGGGGAACGGTATTTTTTTGACGTTTTGCATCATAACTTCAAAACTAAGAGTCGTAAAAAAATACAAAAATAAATTTCAGAATGTACAAGTAAAGCCCTTTCATACAATACCCCACTCAACCTAGTTACCACAATTTGAAAATTTGCCCCCCATATTCGGGTCCCCTTTACATTAATAATCCAATTTTTTTTATATGCATTGAAGTTGGGCAACCATATTCCAAATTCCAAATTTCAAGTCGATAGCATGAGTGGTTGCCGAGATATACAGGTGTGACAGACAGACAGACAGACAAAGCGGCACCATAAGGTTTCTTTCTTTTTACCATTTTGGTATCGGAACAAGTGCAAGTTGGACTCGCGCACCGAGGGTTCCGAACCACTAAGCAAAAATACCGTATTACTCAGGGTAGTGCAGTCACGCAGAAGTGAATAAGTTGCACCATTTCGGTTCCGAACCCTAAAAAGGAATATTTAAAATATTTTTTTAGTTACTCCTTAAATCTTACCGCACCTGAGAAATTATCGACTTTTTTTGTAGGGTAATGGCAAAATTTTCGAGAAACGGATAACAGAAATTAAAACATCGCCTCAATTTTTCGGTTTGAGTGCCCGATATTTGGATGAAATCAAATGGTTTTTTTTTGTTTACAGTTACGGTTTCACACAATGCCACTTCACTACACGTGCTAAGGCTCACCTCACACGGGGCTACCTATTGTTGCCACCGTCTTTGTTGAGCTTATTAATATTTTGATATATTGTTCTTCATAAAAACAAATTTACTAAGCGAGACTTTCTTTGGAAAATATTCGAGTAGGTACAATACGTATTTATAAAAGTAGTACGGGAATAGCAGCAAGGGTTATTTTTTGGCTAAGACACTACTTCGGTTTGGGTGCTGACAGTACGTATAGATTTCAGTGTTGCAAGATTTCCAACATGTGCATGACCGATTTTCTCAATCTCATCCGTAAATTAAAAATCCTTTTAGGTTTTAAATTCACTCTTCTCAAAGTTTTTACGGAACGGAAGATATTATTGCTATATCATCACACCATACCATTTTGTCTAAAACTCCACGACGCTAAAGGAAAAAAGCCTCATTTAAAAAAAAACCTGTCAAGTGCGAGTAGTACTCGCGCGCCCGGGGTTCCGATATACCTATAGTATTTTTGGA
This sequence comes from Athrips mouffetella, assembly GCA_947532105.1. NCBI lineage: Eukaryota > Metazoa > Arthropoda > Insecta > Lepidoptera > Gelechiidae > Athrips > Athrips mouffetella. Next base: position 12,606,471 of record OX383981.1, on the reverse strand, counting down.
AGCAATAAAGTCCAGGTTTAGGACCGCCAAACTAAATTTGTTTGTACAGGTTTTTTGCAGATTTATAAAAAATTATGCAACTTAGAAAGATCGTTTTATTTTTGCTGTAATATTTACATAAACTCGTATCGACTGTAATTAATTCAGATTTTTCATTTTACAAACTTCGGAGATAAGGGGGGGGGGGGAATGGATTTTTTTTGTCATTTTTCACCATAACTTGAAAACTAAGAGTCGTAAAAAAATACAAATATATATATATATATATATTAGAATTTACAAGTAAAGCCCTTTCATATGATACCACACTCGACCTAGTAACGACAATTTGAAATTTTTCCCCACCTATTTGGGCCTCCTTTACATTAATAATCATAATATATTTTAATTTTTGTATGTGCAATTTATTTGGGCAACCGTATTTTAAATCTATTCCAAATTTCAAGTCGATAGCATGAGTGGTTGCTGAGATATACAGGTGTGACAGACAGAAAGACAGACAAGACAAAGTCACACCATAAGGGTTCCTTTTTTTACCATTTTGCTATCGGAACCCTAAAAATAGGGGAAAAATTCAGACAATTTCTGTATAATTTGAATTTTTTACTTAATAGGGTCGAGATATTTAAAATTTTTCTATTTTTATGTGTCGACTCTACATTATAAAATTAAAAAAAATGCCTCAAATAACTACTTACAATATTTTCAATAAAACTCGATAGGTATAAATAACACGCTCTATTGCTATTGCGTCACCGATCTTTATATCAAAACCCAGTCTGCGAATATAATCTCCTCGAAATATGCCAAGTGGTCACTTGAAGGTTAGAGGGTGCTTCACTTGGCCTTGAACAAGAACGCCCCACTTTCGATTCATCCTGTACATAGATTCGGTCTTGGAAAAATTCGGATAATATTTGTAGCTCTCTTATAAATATGTCGTTCACACATACGTACTCATACCTTTGGCATGTTATAAATGAAGGTGAAAGTTAGTAAAAGCTCGAGTGTCCATCAGGTGCTGGCTTAGAATAGTACCACACAATCTCAGCCCGTGAGTGTTGTAAAAGGCGACTAAGGAATTTGGACCGGAGGATGGGCAGCAGCGTTCTTTTGCAAAGGTATTAGGGTCGTAATGAAATAGTGAACATAATTTAGCATGTTAATTGGACTATGAAGCTGAACAAATTTTCAGGTCGAAATACGAAAAATTTTTTTGACCGCCCGTGCTAATGCGCAGTTTACTATTATTTAATCTGTGACTGCGCCATCAACTGAGACAGCCTCTATGGCAAGTTGAATTTATTATTAGGACCCCCTTAGGGACTTTAAAGTTGATTTTCGTTTACAGATGCTTTCTGAAAACTAAAGGGGCATGATCAGTCAACAAAACTGAACAACTTTCAGTGATTGAAACTTTCTGGAAATTAATAAAATATCATCGGGCTCTCAATACAAAATGTTCAATCAAGTTTACAATTTTGTATGTTTCGTTTACTGAAAGTTGTTCAGCTCTGTATTTCGTTGGAAAAGTTGTAGGTACAGTTTCGTTAACTGAAAAATCTCTTTTTGTTTTCTGTTCTTACCTTAAACTCGATAAGGTTGCCAGCACAATGGATGGAGTTACAGGAAGCGCGGGATAAATACTCGTCAGTCACCCTGACGTGGGTTGACCTCTGACTTTGCATCGTTTTGTCACCCTAATCTAATGGAGAATTTGAGGAGAGCCAGTCTTTTTGTGATGTAAAATATGAGGCCGGTTAAGGGTCATTTGTCGAACGCATGCAGGCTACAAAAATCGTTTGCATTTTAGTTCTGTCCATCATTGTAACTTCCCATGAAACGTCCACTGCAGGGCAGGGAGCTCTTCAGAACTCCAGCGAAACCACGTAGTGCTTAAGAGGGGATTTACCATAGTCACTACGCTTGTAAACGTTGCGGCAGGCGACCGCTGTTGTTGGTAACCGCAGTATGTAAGATGGTACGATACACAGAAAGATGTTGCTGCCCACCCTCCGGTTCATAAGCCCTTGGTCGTCTCTTACGACACCCACGGGTAGAGATGGGTTGGGCTGTAACTCTCTAGACGTAAAATTCGATACCTCGAATGGTTTACGCCCCTCTCAAGCTCGTGGCTCAAATGCCACATATCGGTATCCATCTGTATCTTTTAACTTCTCTTGAGTCATTACTCACTTGCCAGTTTAAGAATAGTACATTTAGTAATTAGTTGTAGCATCTCTGCTCTGCAACTACTTGATGGCATGAAGAAAAATAATTTTCCCTTATATGAGACTGAGATCATAAGATCAACGTTTTGCTCCTAAAAACTCTTTATTGTTTTCAAACGAAATCGTTAAATCCGTTTACAAATATTGCTCGTACAATACGATGTATTCTTCATAATCTTGCTATAAAATTTTCTATGAAGAATTAACGTTAACAAATAGAACGTTCCCAAGCCCGAAAAAAGCTCCTCAATTTCAGGAATGGCAAAATAAATCCACTTTTGATTTGATCCTTACCTCACAAAGGACATTAACCTAACCACAGAAATCCCAGGAAGGATCTTATACAAAAAACTGTGGACAATCGACCCTCAAATTACAAAGGTTTTTGTCGTCAAAACCCTCAGGAATTACTGGATTCGTCGGAATTATACGAAGGACGGGTTTTTAATCAGATGCCTAATATCCATCGATTGTACTTATACCTACACCGTCGAAATAGTCTTCGAAATAAGTAGTAAAATTTTCTCTACTTACACCTTTATGTAAATGCATGTATGTATTAGTAAATGTCCTGTTATTACTACCGTGCCCCCGCGAAGACGAGCCAAGCGAAGCGCAAGGGCACTACCTACATTTTCTCGAAGCACTTAGTATTTTTTTTAAACCCTCGTAACTTGGGTTTGGATTATACCAGATAAACAAAATTTACAGGATATTATATTAATAGTAGATTTATTAAACGTTTAACGTTTCAGTTGCCTAGCTCTTATACTTTTGATTTTATTGATATCTAAAAAACCCCGATTTAGTTACAGACTCACTCACTCACTGATGGTCATCAAAATTCTTAGGGTACTTCCTGAAGTCCTAGAAAGCTAAAATTTGGTGTGTAAGCTAGTATTAGTACACAAACAACAAAAGAATCCTAAAACTTGGAACTTTTACCTCCCAACCCCTCAAACCAGGGGATGGAAGTTTATACGTATTTCAAGATTTTTAGTAAATCACCCCCCATTTAATCTGGAATATTAACTATGAAAGAAAAAAACTCCATCGAAATTGGCTCTTATAAACAGTAAACAAACAACAAAATAAATGGTACAGCAACACTGCACTTACTTTCTCGCGATATGCAAGAAAAAAGTATCAACTGCAAACTTAAATTTGTAAATTCATACACATGGTACGGAAATAAAAACATATATTTAGGTTTAAAAAAAAATTCTAATGAAATACGTAGATCGATTCAGAATTCAAATTATTACACATTAAAAGGAACTAACCATAAACAATTTCGAGTAAATCAAATGTTTAAATTTTGGTAGTACTGGAACAAACCTTTATACCTTAAAACCTTTTAACCTTTCACAGATCAATAGAATAGTCTACTGAGCAAGCCGTTTCAGTTTTTGGTACACCCTTTATACTAGATATTTGCAAAAGAAACTAATATATTATCCAGTCAGGTAAATAACCAACCCAGAATAAAAATTATAGAAAATTAAAGTAAACTCAATCGAAACAAATATGAGTAAATCACATGTTTACGTTTTAGTAGTACTGGAACACCCCTTATATGAAATTATACAGACCAATTGATACTGCCGCAAAAAACCTTACATAGAGATGCTTGGTCATGCAAAGTTTCATTAAGATTTTATTAGCCTTTTTTGCGAAAATTACAATTTTTCATTTTCGTTGCATGACAGCTACCCTCAAAATGAGAGCCAGCAGGAAACCACTCAGAACTCTTCTATGAATTTGCATTAAACTCTTAAATTCAAAATATGGTGTCAATCGGACCATTCGTTTAGCCGCTAGGCCAAAGCGTGACGGACAGACCGACCGACGGACCAACCGATCGACCGACCGATCGACCGACCGACCGACCGACCGACCCACTGACGGACGGACATTTTTGGGAGACTTGTTTTTTTATGATGTATAAGTGATATAGTACACATTTTTGAGAAAATTAGAAAACCGCTCGAAAGTAAAAAGGCAAAGATAGAGAGTGGGTTATGAAAAAAGGCACCTCTGATGTGCAAGAAATACACACAAAAAAAAAGACAAATTATCAAAATTAAAAAAAGGACTATGAAACTTACAAAAAGAAGTGAAATCCCATCAAAAACATTTTCATGTTAAACGTTGCCAAGAACAGACCATAAAGCTCGCATTTTCAAAAAGTTAACAGATCGCATGTAGAGCCAAGCTTCTAACTCTACACGTTTTCAACACCAACGGGAGAGATGGATTGATACTATTATTTGTCAGCACAACACTAAACTCTAATTAGACAATATTCAATGTTTTCAGCTTTACTATTTTATTTTACTATGTGAGAAATGGCATTCTGTAAAGCCTCTAATGTTCGGACAAAGACATTTTTCGAGAATTTCAAGCGCACCTACATAATTTCATTGATTATATGCAAAAATCTCGTTTTTAAAAATTGTCATCTCGCCCGTCCTTTGAGCGAAAATAAATTAATCCACTCTGAAGAAAATTGACGTGAAATTATAAGAAAAGATCTGAGGGATGAAAAATTACTCTCAATATTTCACTAGGCGCGAGCAAGTGGCGAATTAGGGGGATTGGGATAGAAGAGATTTTTTTAAGTATTAGCAAAGAGAGATCTTTCCCTTGTAAAGTGTAGCTTACAATTTTTATTTACAGTTTTATTAAAAGTAAGCACATTACTACACATTTTATTTTAGAGAATCACAAAAAAAGAAAACAGGCTGTCCTATAATGTAGAGCATCAGCCTGTAGGACTAAAAGCAATACCTAAATTTTTCAAGAACAAGGACTTTCCATTAGGACGCATGCGCGCACTAACAAATATTATCCCAAAAAGGGGTCAAATAGGAAAAGTAAGTTTGTTACCTGGGAACCCGACTGGTACTATTATTAGAAGGCAACAATGAACAAACATAACTAAAACATGTGATTTTTTTTTCTAAAATCAATTTTTTTCTTTTTTGTCAATGGTGCAACTTTCTGATAAGACACAACAGTCGCTTTTTCTCAATCTAGGCCATGTAGCAACTAACAAAAAAATCTAAACAATGTTTCTTGAATCGTTGTTGAAAATACAACAACAAAACCGATTTTACTGTAGCCTGGGCGCACCATTTTGATAAATAGGTAGCCACCAAAGACAAAAACTGATGGGTACAAAGTGATTCCTGTCAAAAGTGAAATTAGGGTCTAATCGTCTGCTGCTAGCTTCCGTGCCTTTGTAGAAACAAAGGGGCAATTGTAAGATTCCGCTTTGTGGCTTCACGTTTTATTCTAAGGAACAAGTCTAATAGAAAATGAAAAGCGCTAACTGGAGAAGAACAAGCATTGTTTTGTAAGATATTTGATATCATATCGTAACCAGTGTTTGTTCTAGATTATTTGTCTGATTACCGCGATCGCATTGATTATACAGTTACGGGACAAGTAGAGGGATAGGTTCAAATAGGTTGACAACTAAAAACCGGCCAAGTACAAGTCGGACTCGCGCACCGAAGGTTCCGAACCACTAAGGTAATAGTATCGTTAAACGTTAGTTTTCTATTATTTAATCTGTGGTATCGTCTTGGTTATGGACGCGCAGTCACGGAGAAGTGTAATAAAAAGCGCGAGTCTGACACGCACTTGACCAATTTTTATTATTTTTAGGGTTCCGTACCTCAAAAGAAAAAAACGGAACCCTTATGGGATCACTTTGTTGTCCGTCTGTCTGTCTGTCAAGACCCTTTATCTCACGAACGGTTAATGGTATCAGGTTGAAATTAATACCATATATTAGGATCCATGAACCACACAAGATCTGAAAATTTCAATTTTTTACAACGACGCAATCAAAAGATATGGCTTTTTATGTCCTCATCTCCATACATTTATGCAAAAAAGCAAAACCTACAGGGTACTTCCCGGTGACCTAAAATTATGAAATTTGGCAAGAAGCTAGGTCGCACAGTACAAATAATGGGAAAAGTCTGAAATCAGTAAATATTACAACTTTTCTCACAACTAATGGTAACCAATTGTGGTGAGCTACCGTTTCAAGAACATTCATATAAGAGAGGGGTCAAGTTGGGTGGTCGCGGAGGCGATTTTTGTTTTAGTTCTATTTTAAAAACGGGAACACGTACAAACTTGAAAATTGGTATGTTTATAGTGCATAAGCTATAAAATAACGACAAATAATAAAATTTGGTCAAGCGCGTGTCGGACTCAAAAAATAGCACATTAACTTACTGAAATTTCAACTAATACAATTATGATTATGGGGTGGTACGGAACCCTCGTTGCGCGAGTCTCACTCACACTTGGCCGGTTTTTTTTTTTGTTATTCTATAGCTTATACACTATAACTTATCAATTTTCACGCTTGTAACTGTTCCCGTGATTACGATAGAGCTAAAACAAAAATCGAGCAAAGATCGCCTAAAAACACGTGGGGAACCCCCTTTATTTATATTTTTTTGTTTTTAGTATTTGTTGTTATAGCGGCAATAGAAATACATAATTTGTGAAAATTTACGGTTCATGGGATACAGCCCGCTGACAGACAGTCCCGTTTTTCACCCATTGGGTACGGAACCCTAGGAAAAACTAACCACAGACCCTAGAACCAAGTAAATGTCGAGACGAATCCAACAAGCCCTATCTCGACAGGGTTGCGTGGTTTTATTACAGAGTTTCCATACTTCCAGGGTCTCCCCTTCTGGCTCCATCATGAGACTCTAGGCCCATGTATATTCCCTAAAAAGGCGGGAATAGTGTAAATGAACAAATTTCCCTAAATATTATAAACCTGAAATTAAAAAGTTGGTGTCTCCGTGCTTCCAATGTTTCTAGTGTTTCGTATTATCCTACATTCTGGGTTCACCAACAATTATAGTGGTCTTCGGTGCCAGCCCTAACGCTGACAAGTGTTGTGCTTTACCTCGGAATACTTTCTATTCTAAATAGTCCAGAAAACTGCTAATAGATTTTTTGGAGTATAGTCTCTGCCAACCAGTCTCGCTCAAAGTTTTATTCGCTGAAAGTTGGTCATTTACGTTGACTGATCATAACCCTTTCAGTATTTGGAAGGTTGTCCTTACGCTCCATATTGTCTTTGATACACTCGAATTCATAACTGTATTCACTGACAATAGAGTAGAATATTGGTTGGATGAATTGTAAAATTCGTAGTGAGCAGCATCGTAGCCAGTATCCAACCAACATCGTACTCTATCGTCAAGGGACGAAGTTTTGAATTTGCGTGTTTCGTATAGTATTGTATTAATATATCGAAAACTGTGAGATGCTTACCAAGTTCAGATCCACAGACACGCGGGATGATCTCAAGGATAGCGGAGCAGGAGGCGTCCTCGAAGCACAGCTGCCGAGCCAGGAGACAGTTGAGGATCGCCAGGGTGCCCTTCACAGGACCTGGAACAATTGAAAGGGAGAAGTTAGTTAATCGAAACGCTCGTGACCGAATTGACAACTCAATTCCGGTAACCAAATAAAATCTCCAACCATTTCGAGATTTAGTTTCACGCTTCTCTAAAATTTTATTTTTTTAACGTATTACACAGTAATTTTAGAGAAATTACAAAAATTGCAAAATTCGTGTGATGACGTCATAACACGCTCACTTTTGGTGTAAAATTCTGTGACGTCAATCGTCATTTCCGGTAAATGTGAACGACTTTTTAAATAAAAAAAAAATATAATGAAGGGAGAAACTTAAAAAAAAAACTAAAAATATTTGTTCCCTATTATTCTATAATCCTGCAGAAAAACAAATTTCAATCACAAACTAAGAAAGGTTTGCTTGACTATGGTCAAAACATATGGGATTTTTTTTGTCATTCTTACGAACATCCTGTACAATTTTATAATTATGGTATGTGTACTGCTGGTCTAGGAGCTCTCTACAGATATTTATTAGATTTTTATGCTAAACGCAACACTAAGTCCAACATATTTTTAAAACATTAAAGTTCCTCCGATTGGTAAAATTGACCAAAACAAGCGAAAACTCTGCGCTTGAGTACTTTCTGTGCTTTCTTTCTACATTTTATAAACTGAGGTTAGAATCTCGAACTAGGTACTACCTACAGAGTTCAGTCAGTCTACATTTAGGTTAAAGGTTTTCGAGCCTAAATTTAAAGCAAACCAGACTGTCAACGGTGTCAAATCCAGGTCTAAATCTAGGCAACAATAATTGGACCTAGCCTCCGATTCCAGCTGAAAATATCTCCCGCTCCAGGGCAGCCGAGATTGTATTGATCGGACTGCATTCAGCTACGTTGTTACCTATTCCGTACCTACTCTGAATTACCTGTTTGGTAGTACATATTTTAGTATATACCCACTGGTTTTGTTTAGTACAAAAAATAAGCATAGTACTGCAATCCTTTAAACTATACGGTGTACCGAAAACTGAAAGGGCGTGCTCAGTCAACGAAACTGAACGACTTTCCCAAAGAAACATTTTTGAGAAATGGGAAAAAATGTAGACCTCTCCATAAAATCTCTTTGACCAGAGTTGTATGAAGAGGTAATTTTTTTTTTCATTTCCCAAAATTTTTCTTTGGGAAAGTTGCTCAGTTTGGTTGACTGAGCACGCCCTTTCTGTTTTCGGTACACCGTCTACTTATGAAACTGAACAACTTTCCCCAAGGAACATAGGTCAAAATACGAGTAGAAAATTACACTACTTCCCATATAGTCTGGGATCCAGCCGCTTACTCATCTACCTCATGTAGTGATAGCAGATGCTTGGTTACTTACATTTTAACCCAGCGCAGCAGCTCGAATTCCGTAACTTGGATTAAATATAAAGATCCGAGATTTCAGGTCCAAAATTATGTCGTGCATAAGGCTTCCCGCACACGACCGAGAATCGGTGGCCGATTTTTTATCGGCATCCCGCTCTGACGTGTTATCACCTGAATCTTCCGTCCTTGTCCTGGCCGATAATCGCCCACCGATTCTCGGTCGTGTGCGGGAGCCCTAAAAGATACACGAACCAAACTTTAATCCATACTATACTATATACTATAATATTATAAATGCGAAAGTAACTCTGTCTGTCTGTTTGTTTGTTTGTTTGTTTGTTGCTCTTTCACGCCTAAACGGCTGAACGGATTTTGATGAAATTTGGTATGGTGATAGATGGTAACTTGGAGACGGACATAGGCTACTTTTTACCCCGGGAAAATATCTCATTCCCGTGGGAATCTACACATACAATAATACTCTAGCGGGGTTGTATCTGCTACAGCACACCGAAACTACTTAACCGATTTTGATGGGACTTTTTTTATTCAACTAAGTATCGCTGATTACGAAAACTACTACAATTTTGAAATCCAACGTGGTAGACGTAAACTACCATTATCCCCTGGGGATAAGGTTGAGGTGCGATAGGGTTGATATGTCTAAAAATCAATATGGGTGTCGTTCGTATGGTTTATCGGGTCGCTGATTACGAAAACTACAATGATTTTGAAATCCAACGTGGTGGCCGTGAAATACCACCACCCCTGGGATGGGGTTGGGATTCGATAGGTTTGAAATGTCTAAAAATCAATATGAGTGTCAGTTGTATGTTTATATAAGGATAGGGATAGCGGTTAAGATGGCGTTAGGGGTAGAAGCAGGGATAGGGGTAGGGTCAGGGATAGGGAGAGGGAGAGGGGGAGGGATAGGGAGAGAGTGTAAGGGAGGGGAAAATGAGGGGAGAGAAAGGGGGAGGGAGGGGTAGAGGGCGTGGGAGGGGGTAGAGGGAGGGGGGGGTAGAGGGAGGGAGAGGGGGAAGGGGAGGATGAGTGAGGGGAAGGGGGAAAGGGAGGGGAATGGGAGGAGGGCGAGGGGGGAAAGGGAGGGTGATGGGGAGAGGGGAAGGGGGATACAAAAGGATAGATAGGGAGGAATAGGGACCTTTTTTACTTTTATGAATACCTCCTCGCTACCCATTCACTTCACTCCCTTTATTGCCTTCTTTTTTAAGTTCGCCTGTAACGGTTGACAATGAAAATTCCGCACTACCTACCAGTTAAATAAAATCAAAAGATAATTAAGTTTGTAGTAAGATGCATTTATTCAACTTGGATAAGTACAAATGCATCTTTTACGTAGGGATCAAGAAGGATAAGCGCTCCGTAAAATATGTTTCAATTAAGTTCGAGTTCTGTTTTTTTATAAAATCTACGCGGACGAAGTCGCGGGTAACAGCTAGTGTAATGAATATAGAGACAACAATGAGCTACGGTAGCCATATTCTCCCTCCCCTCTCTCTCTCTCTCTCCCAGTGTCCCTCCTGGCACATTCGTCAGTAAGGATGGTTGAATATGGTCCATGGAGAGAGATTTTTATGTCATCATATAACCAGTGTAGAGACGATAGCCCTGGGACAGGCGTCCGTCCATCGCTCAAGGTCACGCGTTATATGCCTACCGCTTCGCGTATCGGAGACGATACAACCGATAGTAGGTTGCCGCATGCCCGCTTAAGGGATCCCGCACACGACCGAGAATCGGTGAACGATTTTTTCTCGGCATCCCGCTCTGACGTGTTGTCACCTGGATCTTCCGTCCTTGTTCTGGCCGATAATCGCCCACCGATTCTCGGTCGTGTGCGGGAGCCCTAAGAGCTCGCACGTCACGTTTACCGCGCTGACTATCGAAATGCCGAAACCACGCAATTATTGTGCAGTGGATGGGTGTCACAGTCAAAAAACAAATGAAAATTTGTCATTTTTTTCATTGTCTCCGCTTTGCTCATGTTTCCCTTTTGATTATTTGTTAAAATTATTTACGTGGTTTCGGATATTTTCGACAATAAAATTTAATAATCGGAAATTCAGGGAAGGGAAAAAATGCATCTATCATTTTATTAAACTGAAACATATTTGATCAACAAATAAAAAATAAATGATTTTCTACAACATTCGTTTTATTAGCAAAATCATCATAGGTACAACCTTAGATTATGAATAACGGCAGCTTAATGGGTACAACCCTAGCACATTCGCTCGATGACGCGCTCGCACGTGGGTAGCGCGGCGGGCAAAACAATCTCAACTCTCTGTGTGCGTACTAATGATACATTTCTGCTCGTTGCGAACAGCTGGTATTATTATTAAGATTTTGTAGGCTATTATAGCGTAGGTATTTTCGCTTTTGTACGGGAGTGAGGTATCTGTTACGAAGTAACTATTTAGTAATCTGTGCCTGGGAGTCCTATTGAAGAATATCTATGGTTGGCTTGCTGATCAACCTGGAAGGTTTTCAGATCAGCTAAAATCAGTATTAATATTAAAATTTACGGATCTCTCATACTTGTTCCATTTTGCGGAATTCGAGCCGCTGCAGGTAAAAATTGTGTTACTAAGCATCTACTATTAATAAAAACAGTTTCGTTTACGTATCCTATGAGGTAGTTGATTCAGCGAAGGGACCCCAGACTATTATAAATGTATTGGTCACTTACTATATTACGTTGTATATAATAGGTACTTGTCGTACATTAAAAATAAAGCGTAGTATTTGAATATAAACTGTAGCTGTATAAAGGTAAGGGCACGTCTCTCCCACCGACCGCAAAGTCCGCGACTCAGTATTAAAACCTTAATGGATGTCACAGAGAGGCAATTGGGGGCTTCAATTTAAAATAACATAGGTGAGTCCCAAACAGAAGTAGCTCAGCTAACAAGTGTTTCGTAATGTAGGTTCGTGGGCTATAGTTCGTCCAGCTTAAGAATGTATCATCGCTTTCCAACGCTGTTATAGCCTCGCCCCGTAGTCAGTCAGGTTTTGCAGATATTAGAAAACTGGGCAACGTAGAAAGATCGTTTTATTTTTCTTGTAATATTTACAAAAAAAAGACTGTAATTAATTCGTATGTTTTTCTTCTTACATTTTTCATCATTACTTAACAACTAAGAATCATAAAAAAATATGTACAAAGCCCTTTCATATGATACCCCACTCGACCTTGTAATGCATTTACTTATATATATTGTAATGTCAATTATCCTCCCCCGTTATGCGGTTTACTAGATCGAGGTCAAGATCCTTTAGGCCCATAAGGTCCACTTCCCATAAGGTCCACTTCCCAAAAGGTCCACTTCCCAAAAGGTCCACTTCCCATAAGGTCCACTTCCCAAAGATCTAGTCTTGAAGACAAAGATGAGGTCGACGATGGAACGAAAAATTTTCAACTTCCCACACAAAATGGGTCGGCCACGTTGGTATGGAGAGACGAATTTTTTTTGCGTTGTTAGCAAAGTCTTAGAACAAAAGTTGTTGCTTTTGACCTCACTAATAAGTGGGCAAAAGGAAATCAGGTCCAAAAAAATAACCTTGTATAATAAAACAGATCTTTCCTAAATACGTCCCTGTTTTAACCGCAGAGTGTTTATTTTTCATAGCGCAAATATGTGTTTCGCGTGAGTCTACTGTGATAAACCACTACATTGATTATGCTTTGCAAATATAAAACTTTCCTGTTTAACCGTTGTTTTATTAGAATCTGTTATTTTATTTTTAGTGCTTATTAGTTTGGTAAATTATATTGAACAGCCAAATCTCCGCCTGGAGTAGTTTCTAGAAAACCTAGTTTTGTTACAGATATATTTAGTTCGCGCAAGTTGTTTGAATTCTGGAAATAGAAGGATATAGATTACTTTTCTTTGGAGTTTCATGTGAAACTGGTAGTTTATCATATCATAATAACATCCTTTGAAACGTCCACTACAGGACAGGGAGCTACCTCCAAAATTCTAGCTTTTGCTGGGGAAGTACCATAGTCACCTCGCTTGTTAGCGTTACGGCTGGAACCATGGACCGCGGTTGTAGGTGACCGCAGTAAGTAAGATGTAAGATACAAAGGAGGATGCTGGCTGCTGCCCATCCTCCAGTTTATAACCCTTAAGTTGCCTCATACGACACCCACGGGTATGTAAGGGTTGGTACGGTACTATTCTTTGACGGCACCACACAATTATCATAATTTTTCACAATTTATCATATAGTATATTGTATTGTATCGCCCTCGCCCGCACTCCTAAACTGTGTAAAAGGACCATAGTAGCCAAGCTAGTAGCAGTCATGTGTGCAAAAAGTTCCTTGCAACCGCTTTCGTAAAATGGACAACTGGGAATATTTTTTCCCATTAGTTCTATTGATTGAACTACTGGGAATTTTTTTCCCAGTAGTTCAATCAATAGAACTAATCAATTGGACAAGTGGGAATAAACGAAAAATATTACTTGGTATATCAGTATATAGACAGTACCAAAATTTATTCATAAGCTAAAGCTAATTAATAGGCAGTGAGGGCCAAGAGTTACTGAGGAATTGAGAAATACTGATGAAGGTACTAAGTGACTAACTGGTAGTGAGAGCCGATGCACAAAAGGACAAAGAGGTACTGAGGGATAAAGAGGTATTGAGGTACTAAAATATACCGAGGAATGAAGAAGTACTGAGAAATTAAGGATTGACCGGTACTAAGAGTGTGTGAGACTAAGAGTGGAACACTGGTGAACCCCGCGGGTGTACCACGGGCAATACCATTGACCGGTACTAAGAGTGTGTGAGACTAAGAGTGGAACACCGGTGAACCCCGCGGGTGTACCACGGGCAATACCCGGGATTGAACACCAAGGTGAACCCCGCGGGTGTACCACGGGCATTACCCGGGTATGTGCAGTAGTATTTTTCTTGCAAATACTGCAACTGCGCATACCCCGTACTAAGGGAAAAAGATACTGAGGGTGCAAAGAGGAACTGTGGGAAAAGAGGGGAGTCTCAGACGGAGTTCAACACGAAGTGAGGGCTAACAGGTAGTGAGAGCTAAGAGGTGTACCGAGACTAAGAGGTAATAAGTCCTAATAAGTAATCAATTAAGAGTGTGTCAGAGTTGCCTAGGAAACAAAGATGCAAATGGGCCGAGGTACATGGACAGAGGTACTAAAGGATAAGAGGAACAGAGAATACAAAGAGAAGATATTGAAGAAGATACTGATGTAGAGGGAGGTATCGAGCATTCCTATTGACGAATAAAACAGATTCTGACTAAAACCACAAAATATATAATAAAGCGCATAAATAAAAAATATACAATAGAATAACTCAATCCTAATTGACGATTAGTCTAGTCGCCCTCATCTCCACCTTCTTCCTCTTCATCGAATTCACCCTCTTCTTCAGCCGTGGCATCCTGGTACTGCTGGTACTCAGACACCAGGTCATTCATGTTGCTCTCGGCTTCAGTGAACTCCATTTCATCCATTCCTTCTCCAGTGTACCAATGCAAGAACGCCTTTCGTCTGAACATAGCTGTGAATTGCTCAGAAATCCTCTTGAAAAGTTCTTGAATAGCGGTGGAATTACCAATAAAGGTCGCAGACATCTTCAAACCTCTGGGCGGAATGTCGCACACAGCTGTCTTGACGTTGTTTGGAATCCACTCGACGAAGTACGACGAATTCTTATTCTGAATGTTCATCATCTGCTCATCCACTTCCTTCATGGACATTCGGCCTCTGAACACGGCAGCCACAGTCAAATACCTTCCGTGGCGAGGATCGCAAGCTGCCATCATGTTCTTAGCATCAAACATCTGTTGCGTCAACTCTGGAACCGTCAGGGCTCTGTACTGTTGACTTCCGCGAGACGTCAATGGCGCAAACCCGGGGATGAAGAAATGTAGACGAGGGAATGGCACCATGTTTACAGCCAGCTTCCTCAAGTCAGCGTTCAATTGACCAGGGAACCGAAGACAGGTCGTGACTCCTGACATTGTGGCAGAGACCAGATGGTTCAAGTCACCGTAAGTTGGAGTGGTTAGTTTCAGAGTACGGAAGCAAATGTCGTATAGAGCTTCATTGTCAATGCAGTAAGATTCGTCAGTGTTTTCCACTAGCTGATGCACTGACAGAGTTGCATTGTAAGGTTCCACTACAGTATCTGATACTTTAGGCGACGGGACGACGCTGAAAGTGTTCATAATACGGTCTGGGTACTCTTCTCTGATTTTGGAGATCAATAAGGTCCCCAATCCAGCTCCAGTGCCTCCACCAAGAGAATGTGTTAGCTGGAATCCTTGTAAACAGTCGCACCCTTCAGCTTCTTTCCTTACTACATCTAATACTGAGTCTACTAGTTCTGCACCTTCAGTGTAGTGGCCTTTAGCCCAGTTGTTACCAGCGCCAGACTGACCAAACACGAAGTTGTCTGGTCGGAAGATCTGTCCAAACGGCCCGGATCTGACCGAGTCCATGGTTCCTGGCTCTAGATCGACTAGGATGGCTCTGGGCACGTATTTTCCTCCTGTCGCTTCATTGTAGTAGACGTTTATTCTTTCTAGCTGTAGGTCGGAGTCTCCATGGTATGTGCCCGTGGGGTCAATGCCATGTTCATCGGATATCACCTCCCAGAACTGAAAAAGAATAACTTTTCTGATCAAAATTAACACACCACTAATCACTATCGGAATAGTTCTATATTTCGTACTAGTTTTATTACGCATAGAACTATGTATCTGTGACTCAGGAACATGACGTTTGACTTGTTTGGCATGTTTTGATGATCAGCTGTATCGTTCGTTTGTATTCATACGGCGGTTCATTTCTAAAGCAGAACACTTCGAGTACGATGGAAATTGCAGTTGCACGTTTAAAACTGTATCAGAACCAACGATCAGAACAGCATTTGGAAGCCTTCGAAAAACAACATGACATACCAAGAAATCATAGAATAACTATTTTTTAATAATTACCTTAGCTCCAATCTGGTTTCCACATTGCCCAGCCTGAATGTGCACTATTTCCCTCATTTTACTTGATCTAAAAATTCACTTTACACTAAAAAATAAATTCCTCAATATCAGACCGCGACTGTCTAGATTCACAAACTTTCAACAACTGCTTCAAAAAACGAACAAAATAGAACGCTTGATTTGAAAATTTGAATATTTTACTTTCTTTCATTTTATATTCGGCCAGTTTGATTAAACTAAGAGATCTAATACTAGAACTCATACTAGATCTCTTTACTAGAACATAAACGAATGTGATTCACTAAAACGAGTTTTTTGGCGGCAAAAAGCAAAAGTTGTTCGTAAACATTCAGAACTAAAGCATTCAGTGTGTTGTGGTAATTTATTATGAATCATGACCCTGCCGCCGAAAAGGTCCTGTTTGAGAGAAAGGGATGGCAGTATTACAGATGCGGTTAGCTAGAAAGGGAGGGGTATCGTTAGCAAATCATTTACACATCAGATGACTGGCGGTTCCGACCACAGAATTCATATCAAAGCATAGAATCTCTACTAATATAAAATTGTAAATTGATATTGGTCTGTATATTGAAGATATTTATAAAAAAATATCACGCTATGCTCTTTTGATGCCCCTGAATCCAAGTCATAGAATTTTGGACATTTTGTCTGTTTGTTTATTTGTTCGAGCATCACTCAAAAAGTACTGAACCGATTTTAATGAAACTTTTTTGATTCTTGACTTGACTTGACTATAATAGTTTGACTTAAATACTGGTATTATTTTTTAACATGTGGACGAAGGCGAGCAAAAGCTAGCATTGACTATAATTGTTATGCTTTGCTTTACTATGTGCCATACCCAAAATGATAGTTACATTTTCGAGAATATTTGGAAATCATAGTTACCCAAAAAGTTTAAAGTTTAAGTTACGTCGTTCTACTAAGCCAAGAATCGGATGAGTGATCACCTGTGGTGTAACAATTAGTCTATAGACTAGTTATTACACCACTGGCGATCAGACATTAGTCTAGTAACTAGTAATGTCCGTGCTTCAGAAGGTATTTTAAGTCGTTACTCTTGGCTACTTATATCTTAACACCCTCCGTGGTCAAGTGGTTAGAGCGCTCGGCTCTCGATCCGTGGTGGTGGTGGAAATCCCTTTGTGTGAACTTCCCAGTTTGATTAGAACTTTGCAGGATGGGACCTGATTATCTGAAAAGTTAGATAAATTCGTGCTTCAGAAGCCACGTTAAGCCGTTAGTACCGACTGCTGTCTACGGAAGTAGTCGTTAATGAGCCATATCACAGGTCCTTGCGGCTCAACAACTCTGACACCAGGGTTTGTGAGGTCGGTCATCGGCCTTGCAAACCACACGTTATGATGATGATGATATCTTATGTATTAGGCGGCTTGAAATCTCTTGAAAAAAGCCGGCCAAGTGCGAGTCGGACTTGCGCACTGAGGGTTCCGTGCAAACCTAACGTATACAAGTAAAAGTTATGGTATTTTTATTGCTAAAAAACTTTATTATGTGATGTAAGTAACTAAAATTTATATTTGAGTTTATTAAATGAAAGGTAATTTGCGGTTTACGATTTATGACGTATTAAAAAAAAAACTACTTACTAGATCTCGTTCAAACAAATTTTCGGTGGAAGTTTGCATGGTCATGTACGTCATATATATTTTTTAGTTTTATCATTCTCTTATTTTAGAAGTTACAGGGGGGACAC
Organism: Athrips mouffetella; assembly: GCA_947532105.1. Lineage (NCBI taxonomy): Eukaryota > Metazoa > Arthropoda > Insecta > Lepidoptera > Gelechiidae > Athrips > Athrips mouffetella. The sequence continues at coordinate 12,588,720 of OX383981.1, read as the reverse complement.
ACATTTTACCACTTTGGAAGTGTCTCTCGCGCAAACTATTCAGTTTAAAAAAAATGATATTAGAAACCTCAATGTAATTTTTAAAGACCTATCCATAGATACCCCACACGTATGGGTTTGATAAAAAAAAAAATGGGTTTCAGTTTTATGTATGGGAACCCTAAAATTATTATTATTTTTTTTAATTTTGGTGTGAAAATCTTAATGCGGTTCACAGAATACATCTACTTACCAAATTTCAACAGTATAGATTTTATAGTTTCGGAAAAAAGTGGCTGTGACATACGGACGGACGGACAGACAGACAGACATGACGAATCCATAAGGGTTCCGTTTTTTGCCATTTGGCTACGGAACCCTAAAAAGTGTTGATTAAGCTTGCACAATAACGCATTAGTTTATATTCTGTGCCTTTTTTCTTTATTCTATGATCACGACTTTCAGCTTTCTGAAATTGCCCACACGGGTAATTGAGAAAATGTATGGAGTCGCTAATACGCCCTTTTTATGGCTCTTCGTTATAATAAAGTGGCGTAACTGCTTTTTATTTGCTTTTATTACATTTTGCTTTTCTGAAGTCGTATAGAGTGGGTAAATTAAGTGAAAAAGTCTGGCGTCTTAGTCACTTAAAATAAAAAATAAAAAATCTGCCAGTAGATAGTATTTTGCATGGTAAGCATACTTTTTATTTAATTTCTAGTTAGTACAAAAAAAATTATCACAGAGAGGCATTTCTATGTTGTTTAATGAGATCTTGAGAAGAATAAATGATATATGTTTTAAAGCGAATAGCTCAGACTTAAGTTTGAATGAGAGGCATTACTTCACATTGTCTAATAATATTCAACAAAACAATTAACCTATAATGCTATCTTCAAATACTACTTATATATTTTATTATCATACTGTTTTTGACATTGCTTCACCTTATACGAGTATTATAGGCCGTCCAGAAACTTTGACTCGCGCGCAGGCACTCGCGCGTAGGCACTCGCGCGTTGCCGAGATACTAGAGCTACATATAGGGTGACTTTTAGTTCTTGATAGCAAAAGATATGCATGTACTCATACTTTTCCCAAGTAACATAGGTCGAAATACGAAAAATCAAATTTGACCTCTCATACAAAATGCGCTATCAGCTGATGCAGTTTGTATGGGAGGTAAAAACTTGATTTTCGTATTTCGACCTATGTTCCTTGGGGAAAGTTGTTCAGTATCATGAGTAAATTCATACATTTCTCTATCAAGAACTAATTAAAAGTCACCCTATATAATGCGTCCACATGAAGTGTTAAAAAAAGGTTCTGGACGGTCTCTTAGTTGTTTTGCTAAATGGCATACTATAATAACACAATTTTGTAGAAATATCAGCTCTATGTATTTATCTTAAGAGTGGGCTATTTCAAAGGTTCTACGCCAGTGTTTCTCAAAACCTATAACACGCGGGCCTTTTGGTGTACAGTCAACAGCACGTCAGTAGAAACACTTTTGGACCATATGCCATGGTAATAGAGTTGAAAAAGTTTCTTCCGACTTGCGGTTAGCCGTACCTAAACTAACCAAGTATGATGAAATTGTAAATAGACCAAGTCTTGTTCAAGGCAAAAAATTCTCAAAAAATAAATGAATGTAATTGACTTATACTGGGTGTTAGGGTATACATACAGTGAGTTCCCTCAAGGAGTTAACTCAGTGTTGTTATTTAAACAACTTTCGCTTTGAGACGGGACCCATGCTAATATCCCGATGTTTTTAGGGTTCCGAACCAAAATAGTAAAAATGGAACCCTTATGGTGCGACTTCGTCCGTTTGTCTGTCACACCTGTTTGTCTCTGCAAATACTTACACTAACGACTTGAAATTTGGAATTTTGAAATATGATTGCCCAACATTGCAAACGAAAAAATTTTTTTGTTTATTATTATCATTGTAAATGGGTCCCAAATAAAAAATTAAATTTCTAACTGTCTTCTTTCGTTTGCAATCGCGTTGGGCAAGCATAATTTAAAAGTGTTCCAAATTTCAAGTTTATAACGTGAGTACTCGTCCAAGGTGAGTACCATAGAATACATGAAACAGAGTGAGTACCCATTCGTTGAGACATAAAGGTGTGACAGACAGACGACATCGCACCGTAAGGCCGGTATTTCACTGGGACACCATGTTAGCGCGACTGGTTGCGCCACTGGTGTCCGTAACAAGACACCAGAGTCGCTACACCCTGCGCCCACAGTATTAAGGGCTATATTTCACTGGGAGTGCAATTGGCGGCGCAACCAGCTCGGCTGCTGGTCGCGCTACCACTCCCAGTGAAATATAGCCCTGAATACTGTGGCCGCAGGGTGTAGCGACTCTGGTGTCTTGTTACGGACACCAGTGGCGCAACCAGTCGCGCTACCAGTCGCGCTACCAGTGTCCCAGTAAAATACCGGCCTAAGGGTTTCGTTTTTACCATTTTGGTTCGGAACACTAAAAAAGATACCATGATAATACAGGCATGTATGAAAGGATTGATGAAGGTTCAGGAAGCAAGGGAAGTATGTCAAGATCGTAGCAGGTGGAGGACTGTGGTCTCTGCCTACCCCGATGGGAACAAGGCGTGATGTTATGTATGTATGTATGTATGTATGTATAATACAGGGTGTTAGGGACAGCCTTCTGAATACTGAAGGGACATGATCAGCCAACGACACTGAACAACTTTCAGTAAACAAAACTTTCAGGAAACGAATAAAAAATCGGCTTCTCCATACAAACTGCCCCATCAAGTTTAAAATTTTGTATGGAGATGCGGATTTTTATTTTTCATTTCCTGAAAGTTTTGCTCACTGAAGGTTGTTCAGTGTTGTTGATTGATCAAGCCCCTTCAGCATTCGGAAGGCTGTCCCTAACACCTTGTATACTGCACATATGTACATCGATTGATGGTGGAACCTTAAGTGCCTAGACTGACTCGCACTTAGCCTGATTTTTGCTGCTGCATTTTTTGTTAAGCTATTCGACTGTTTCTTTCTTTCGTATGGCTGTTTCTTTCATCCCTCAAAGGCGCCAAAAATTTGGCCTTCGCGTATATTAAGCCTTAACTTACGACATGTTGGGAAACACTACTGTCCTAAGCCAAGCCTACGGCGGCCCTTCATACACTATTCAAAACCATCTCTATACCCGTTGCAAATTTTCACGAATGTCAGCTCTTTGAAGCTAATGATATATAAAAATAAAACTGCAGAAATTCGTTTTCAGAAACCAAATAAATAATAATGCTGCCTCATGCTGATTAAATATCAGTAACATCTTAACTACAGACCGTTGATACCGAGCTTACCTAAGGTACCTTCTACGCCGTAGGCAGCGGGTTCGATCCCCGCCCAGGGCAAACATTTCTGTTATGAACACAAGTATTTGTTCTGTGTCTGGGTGTTATTTATTTATTTACGTAACGTATGTATATCAGTGTCTGGTACCCATAGTACAGGCTTTGCCTAGTTTGGGATCAGATGACTTTGTGTGATTTGTCCCCAATAATAATAATTAATAAAAAACTCTTAGTTGACCCATATCTAGTGGCCAAAGCTTTGAACTTTATCTGAGGTGGCCAATCATCAATATAATATTCCATAAAAAAGTTCATTGTTGTAAAGAGGTCTTTCCAGAACTTCAAAAATTAAAAAGAAAAAATGAGTGGTGTAGTACAACTTCTTCAAATTCCTTGGTGGTGTATTATTTGCATTGACGTAAGAAAAACACTGCGCGGCGTAGTTTGCAAAATCTTTGATTATTTGCATTGACGTAAGAAAAACGCTGCGCCCCTGGCGTAGTTTCCAAAATCTTTGATTATTTGTCATTGGAGGGGATGAACCGTAGTCATCAAATTATATCACGCTTGGCGTCAGTAGGTACGACACGCAATGGGCAATGCTATCCAACTCCCGTCTTATATCCCTTAGAGGCCTTTTAATTCACCCACGGGAAAAAATGTGGTGGTTCTATTCCCAGCCGGCACTACACGCACGAGCAAATAACGTAATAAAGAAATATTTTTATGACGTATTATTTTAAAATAACTTCAAAGTAATTCTACCCCATAGTACTCAAAACGCATTAGTATGATTGATCAGATAGCGCGCACAATCAGGAGTCCTCGGAACCCTTTTAGACTCGGATAATAACCCTCTAGGGTTCACTATTCAGGTGCCTGAAAGCAGAGACGGACTTAGGTGGGGGCACCACCTTCAGACGGTCAGAAATATCAACCTTGACGTCACAGATTTGCTGAATCAAAGGCCTATAGGCTTATTTTTGACTTTGACGCTTGGCTTTTTAGTACATTCAAATTCAAAATTCAAATAATTTATTTCAGATATAGATCCATAAAGTGTTAGTAACAATAACTTATACTATGGTTAGTAAAAAACATACACTAAAATGTTTGGTGTATGTGGAGGCTCACCCAGTGTCGTAGCAGAGGGGAGTCCCACCTGTCAGCGAACACCTTCAGGAGGCTGCTAGAGCTGGCACGGAGCCTGGTTAACATGGAGGCGCACCGTTTCCTCATTATGGCATAAAAGTCGTCCGTGTGCGCCTCAGCAAACATTCCGGACGCGCTACAGCATCGCGCCAGCCCCAACAGAATCCTGAAGGCGTTATTATATTGGACCCGGAGGCTACTGTATGCCCGCTGCGAGTAACTGGTCCAAAGGCTGCAGGTGTAGAAGGACTGGCAAAATGCCTTAAAAAGTGTAACCTTCACTGATTTTGTACACCGTGCAAACCTTCGGGCCAGCATGTTACACCGAACAGACAGCGACCTCCGTTCCCTCTCTATGTCCAAATTGTCATTTAAGTCCTCGGTGATCCAGTGGCCCAAGTACTTAAATTTGGTTACCCACCTTAATGGTGTGCAGTAGAGTGAAACGTCAGGCACATCTTTAACGTTCATCGCGTTCGCTTTAAACATCATGAGCTCGCTCTTCTTGACGTTGTACTTTAGCCCATGGGTCATCGCGTAGGACTCACAAATTGCCACTAATTTTCTTAGAGCTCGTATTGATGGGCTCAGCAGCACCATATCATCAGCATAACTTATATTATTCAAGCACACACCATCTACATGACAACCTATGCCGGTGCTGCTGAGCTCACCGATAAGCTGACCGACATTACTTAGAACAAACAACTGAATTATTTTCCTAAAGAGGGTCAAAAAACGAGAAAATACTTTGGTCATCCGATATCCGATTTCCGGTGTAATGTTTTTATAGGATAGCAAAAAATTATCGTTTTCCATTTTCATCAACTATTCGGAGTCAAGTGGCGATTGAAATTTCTTGACAATCACACAAGACGTGCAATCGACGTCGTCACCCCGGATATGGATTGCGTTGCGACTTATGTCTTTGCGATCTGGCCAGTTAAGCAAGGTACGGACTGGGAACTTGTTTCCACTATTGAAAGCTTTAGAATTTTTCCAGCTTCGAGAGAAAGGCCAAGCTGTGATAGTATTTTAAACACTCGTGGTGAGGGTTTGACAAAATCTCTAAATGTCGATCGCACCAGCATAGCCCCCTGAATCAGCACCTGTCTAAAAGGTCATCATAAAATGGAGGGTCTTGGGTCCGGATTTTAATATGTAAGTTTTGGTTAAAGTACTGTACCGTTACTATGTTCATAAAGCAAGACGGAAGGTTTCTTGTCACTCTAACTAAAATATTCTTATTAATGCAAATTTATCAGTATATAATTCTTCTTAGCGTGTCGATCAATTACACATATTTAATTTTTTTTAGCCCAGAACGTTGCCACATTTACTGCGTCATTTGTGGCTTTAAAAGGGTCATCACGCGTAGTGCGTACATGTGTCGGGATATGCGGGACAGGAGATTAGGTGTTCCATTATTTGTGAGGAGGTACCACACTCACATTTGTCATTGGAGCTGTCGGTGAAACCCCACCAATACATGCTGTCTTTGCACCGATCGACCTGTGTCCGTAGTCTGTTTAAATACTATCATCCTGTAAGAAATGGGTTGGTTATGTAGAGAGTATGAATGAAAGGAGACTAATGAAAATAAAAATCAGGAGTTTCAAAATATTCAGCTTGGTCTAGACCTCAATCTGGTCCTGGAGCAGAGTTGAGGTCGACGTTGAAACGAACTTACCAGAAGAAGCCTTTCACTCGCAACTCGAATAGATTCATGTTATACGAATTTCGGAAACTGTTACTTTTAGATATTTGTGTGTAGTTGATAAAATATACAAAACACTGAAATGGAAATGTACAGGACATATTATTATGCTGAGAGAGAAAAACGAGGAATGGACTAGAATAATAAAAGAGTGGTACCCCAGAGATAGCAAAAAGAAGTGAAGGTAGACAAATAAAACGTTGGACCAGAATTGCAAGAGACAGAGATAGGTGGAAGTCTTTAGAGGAAGCTGTTGTTGAATAATCCGATTGTCAGTGATGTAATACCCTTATAGTATTGTAGTGTAAGTTATGGTAAACAGCAATAAAGGCATATTTTATTTTACTTATTTTATATGACTTTCTCGGCACAAACTCAGGCAGATAATACGATCCTAAGCTGCACGTATTATAAAAGATGTTACAAAGCACTTCGTGTAAATACCCCCAATAACACCCCCGATGCATACCTAAAGGAGATAGCAGAAGAAGCTCACGGAGCTTTAAGGTGATCCGTTTTCCATACAAAAATTCAAATGACTTGCATTCTTACGCGGGACATAAAATTCTGTTGAAAAACGAACGAACACTGCTATTTTAAGTTAAATTTTTCGCTAATTAATACAAAAATACAGTTAATGTACTGAAAGTACTATTTTTGTTAGCAATTTTTTGTTCAATATTACGATTGTGGGCGTGCGGTCAAAACTGTACGGTTGTGCTTTGTGTGCATGTGTGAGTGATCGTACTCATGTTAACACGGACTGACGAGAGTAATTGACTTTAGTGGACATATGGAGATATTTTTCTTATCGAAATTGTTGTTAGGCGTTGAAGTTGCACGATGAAATTTACGCGAATCAACTTTTTGCACATATATCATTTGTACTTATTGCATTAAAAAATAAAACCTTATATTTACAGCAGTGGCTCCATCTAGTTGCGTTCGGGGCTAAGCTGGCCGTCACAGATCACCTTAAGGCACACTCACCGAGATAAATCAGTAATAGTACAACTAGAAAATAATACAAAAAAATATTCATCATTATGTCCCATAAAGTGTCCACTGCAGGACCGGGAGCTCCCTCTTGAGTACCAACAAAAACGCGTGGTACGTCACAACTCACCACGCTTGTTAGCGTTGCAGCTGGCACCATGAACTGCGGTTCTTGTTGACCACAGTATATAATAGGTCTTTACCTATGAAATTGCCGTTTTGTATGGCGAATTTTAGGTAAACTCAATTTTCAGTACTAACATTTTTGCATTTTTCTTAGGAATCATAAATCCAATTTTTTTTTTGAATTATTGGGAAGACATTAAGCTAACCGAAGCTTAAATTTATTTTCAGAAAAATATTATCTGTAAAAAAATAGAACAAATCTAATGATGAAATCGGACGACATTTAAGACGAACAATTTTCGAACCTTTAATTTAAAAATAAAAACTTTATTTTATGCGTAAATTGTTAACCTTGAAGTCAGATTTCAAATATAAGACAAATGAAAAAAAAGCATTATAATTATAGGAATTATGATCTCATTAATCTGTAAGAAAATTTCGGCAACTTCCTATTACCTACCCATTATAAGATGGAACGATACACAGAGGGCGATGCTTCTAATCCTCCAGTTCATAAACGCTTAGTCGCCTCTTACGACACCCACGGTTAAATACGGGTTTGTACTATTCTTCGCCGGCACCACGCGGCCAATAAAAATTGATTTATAAAACAAATTATAACAAACAAAATTCGATTTTTCCGTTATTAAGGTATACTTTCAATATCCGTTTTTGGTAGTTTAACCTGTCCATTATACTTACAAAACCGATCAAAAACAAAATGATCAATCGAAAATTCCATTAATCATATCCAATGTTACAACGAATATTTCATTATAGTCCAAGAGACGACCCTACTTTTTCCAGGGCTAGATTGAGTTCAATAACGAGCCCAGTGATAGCTGTGAAAGAAAAAAAAAGGACGGGTTGCACTCCGGGAGTGCCAGCAGAAGTGAAAACTTGAATTTTTGAATACTATGCTATTTGTAAGGGCAATCGCGCCATTGCTCGCGTACTTCTTTAATGTCACTGAATAAAAACCCGTATTGTAATAACAATACGGTTGATAGTTGACGCTTTTTCGATCAGGCTACGGGCGGATCTGATGCGAGATCTGACGCGACATCTGACGCGAGTTTAACATTTTTTACCCATCAAAAAAGTGCCAAACGGCGCTAAAGAAGTTTTCACTTCAAGTAATATTTATACTTCATCTGCTCGGAAAGTACCTTAGTCCTTTTTTAAAAATAAGGAAAAATGAACGTCACTGCATGAAATACTGGCCACTTGCACTTTTCAGAAATTAAAAAGCAAATATCAATAAAAGTCTTTTTTGATATTGGCGAAGTACCTACTCGTAAAGAGATGTGAACACCATAAAAAAAATGTTAGGAGAGAATGAAATACCGAATCTCAAATTTTGTGTTTTGTCGTTTTCTCCTCATAGGTGAAGTATAAAGCGCTATGCATCACTCGTAAGAAAGTACGATTCCCACCTCGGGTGTATTGAGGCCCTTGGCTGCGCCTCAAGCCTCAAACGACACCCTCGTTGGGAATCGGTCCCTTTCTCTTCGCGATGTACAATGTACTATTCCTAACAAGGACAATCAATTTAACGTGCAATAGAGCTATGTCTCTTATCAAATCACTTTGTAATTAGCATACTCTGAAAAATTCTAATCTGGATGGAACTGAACAAAATCAAAATTGCAAAAACTTTAATATCGCTTGATACGAACGAATCTTTAGTGAGGTAACCATTCTAAAATTGCATAGGGGCTTATCTAATTGCATTTTCGCCAAAAATGCATTTTTTATGTCACAAGTGGCCAAACGACCAGGTGGGCCATCTGATGGTAAGTGGTCTTCACCACCCATGACACCCACTGTCTTATTAGTGAAATAATTTGACACTAATAAGTCAGCAAAGTGCGTTACCCACCCTGAGAACTAATTTGTGCTGGTAATTGCACTGGCTCACTTACCCTTTAAACCGATAAACAGCAGTGCAAACACTGCTGCTTTACGATAGACAACGGTAAGGGGGTGGTACTTCCCCAGACGGACTTTGCACAAAAGCCCTACCACCAGTAGACCCCATTACCTTATAACTTGCATCCGGTATAAACTGAATGAAGCATAATATTAAACAGTCATCTCCCAGACTATTAGTGCCGCTTCAGTTAATTTAGCGTTGTGAAAGCGGACGCAAAATGGTGAATTTCATCGCGTAGCAAGTAACACAATTGGAGACGGACACGAGTGAATTTACAATAAAAACTGAACTATCAACGTGTATACTTGTATAGAGATGTTGTTTATGATGCGTGGTCTTTTTGGGTGAAAACATTACCCATACATACAAATACAACGTGTAATGGGAAGGTTAGGTTACAGGTACCCTAAACCGACGAGCATGTATAAAAGGGTTGATGAAAATAGAAGAAGCGAGGGAAGTACGTCAAGATCGTAGTAGGTGGAGAGCTCTGGTCTCTGCCTAGCCTACCCTGATGAGAATGAGGCGTGATGTTGATGTAACGGAAAGGTGTGATAATACTAAAGGGTGTGAATCTTTCCATAAAACTGAACAACTTTTCCCAAGGAACATAAGTCATAGAACAAAATCAATTTTTGACCTCACATAGAAACTGCTAGCGCATTTTGTATGGCAGGTCAAATTTGGATTTTCGTATTTCGACATATGTTCCTTGGGAAAAGTTGTTCAGTTTTATGGGCAGATTCACACCCTTCAGTGTTATCACACCTTTCCGTTACATCAACATCACGCCTCATTCTCATCAGGGTAGGCTAGGCAGAGACCAGAACTCTCCACCTACTACGATCTTGACGTACTTCCCTCGCTTCTTCTATTTTCATCAACCCTTTTATACATGCTCGTCGGTTTAGGGTACTTGTAACCTGTCCTTTATTTTAACATCCTGAATTTGATCATAGAACGTTCGCCGAGGCCTTCCCTTTCCAACTTTTCCATTCACTCTCGCTTAGAACTAACGTAACCTAACCTAACCTCAAGGACAAAATAACCTGTTGTTATACTTGTTATATTTATAAACCTTCCCTCTATTTAAAATTGTCCATGGTTTGGAAAAGTTACCTTTGTTTACATTTCCATGGCGCCGGCTAAATTGTTCGCAAAATGGACGCTCGTGCACTGTTCTACTTCCACTTGTAATGAATATCTTTTCTCATAACGCGAATAACAGTCAGTTTTAAATGAAGGTGTGTTGTCTCAATACAGGGTGACTTGACAGAAATTCGAACAATTTTGGGGGTATGTTCTGTTCTCGATATAGAACGATTTTGTGGTCTAAAGATATTTGAAGTTGTAAGTTTTTTTTATAGTATTCTGTTAAACATACTTGAGATCAAAACACAAAAAATACTTGCATAAAAATATTAATAATAAAATAAGCATAATAACGCTAAAAAAATAAAAATGCATAATTTAAGCATATTTTATATTTTTTAAGTATGTTTGTGTATCAGTTTCAAGAATATTTAACTTAATACCTACAGTTTTATTTACTCAAAGTGGTTCAGTTACGTTGAATGATCATGCCCTTTCGGTATTAGCCAACATGCCCCTTACACCCGTTATAACCTATGATATTAACCCTGTAGCTCACCCGTTACTTTAATAAGGAGGCATCAACACGTCCTTTAAAAACAATTTACCTTAACCCCTCAGGCCTAGTCTCAACGAAAAAGGTACAAAAATACATTTTCAAATTAAAACACTCGCAAGCAAACATTAATTCTAGAGTAATTTATTTTGAGCTTTTCTAAGCTTTCTTGTTAAAACTACGAGTTTTAACACATATTTGCATAATTCGCAAGTTCGAATTCACGTGAGGTTTGTGCGATCAGCCGCAAGTCAGTGTAAACATTTGCAACTCTATTGCCATGCCCATAAAATCCAAAGTGTTTCTACTGACGTGCTGGGATGTGTACAGTCATGTGAATAATATTGAGTTCCTAAGTATACGCATTATTACGCATGTGTAGGTGAAGCGCGATGAACTCGCGATCCGCCCAGCTTTGCACGGGTAAGTTTAAGTTTATTCAAGCACTTTCAGTTTTTCTATTATTCTGGGAAACTTTTCGAAATTTTATTTTACCCTAAATACGTACTTACAGCATGTTTCAGTCAGAAATAATGTAGCTTTGTACTGATGATAGAATTTTCAAAATCAGTTCAGTAGATCCATTTTTTCGTTTAAACGCTTGCAAACACATTATGCAGCTACCTTTACCCTTCATGAAGAAACACAGCAGTGCTAACACTGCTATCTTACGACAGAAATAGGCAAAGGGGTGGTACCCAGACGGACTTTGCACAAAAGCCCTTCAACTTTCGAAAATTTCTGCCTTGCCGATACTACGAAGGTTGCCCTCTCCACTTGCAGGCCGTTCACACACTTAAAAAGTTCCTTAAAGAAATAATGAATGGTCAGGCGTCAAAACTGAATTTTTCTCACGCCATAGACGCATTAAGGACGTCCTATCAGCGGGATTTGATCGGTCCAGCCATAAACAATAATTACGCATATCAATCAAATGAAACGGTGATTTTTTGATTTATTGAGGGCGTTATCTGATTAGAGGCACTCAAAGTTGGAGGGTTATATTCAAGACAAGTACTTACAAGAAGCCAGGAATAACACATATTTCTCTGCAAGTCAGAGGTAGTCATCATAACATCCCATGAAACGTCCACTACAGGACAGGGAGCTCCCTCTAGAATTCTAGCTTCTGCTGGAAAAATGTAGAGGGGAAGTACCATAATCACTTCGCTTGTTAGCGTTACGGCTGGCACCATGGACCGCGGTTGTAGGTGACCGCAGTAAGTAAGATGTTAGATACAAAGGAGGATGCTGCTGCCCATCCTCCAGTTTATAACCCTTAGTCGCCTCTTACGATACCCCAGGGTATGTAAGGGTTGGTACTATTCTTTGCCGGCAAGAGGTAGTAACAAGCTGTAATTTTGTGTGGGTATACTTATTAGTCACGCCGACGACAAAGTGATAAAATAAAATAACGCAAATAATTTTTTTTTCTCGTCTACGCCACAGTGTATCCACCATGGGGTATCGTAAGGTAGGTGTTTGAAAAATATTTTGAGTGTTCTAAGAACCGGTTATGAAATATTTAGCTTAAAAACTTATTTGCTGTTCGAGTCAAGTGTCTCCGCCTCCGCCCCCTCCCTCTGCCAGCTAAACGGTTGATGTGGTAAACGTGGAAAAAATCACAGTGATATAATACGATGAATTTAAAAGGAAAACTATCACAGCTAAGTAGGCTTTACGAGTAATACTCAAAATACTGAAGAAGAAAAAAATAGAAGTAGCAATAGCTAGCAGGCGCTGAACCTCGCTGTTCATTGGCAGGGAAAATATTTACGAAAATATTTATTCCTAAGGCAACTCTACGGAAATCTCCACAGCGTGGGGTTGAAGACTTCCCGCTCTCCGTACGCTGTCTTGTGGGAAATCCTCGTCTCGTAGAACAAAAGTTGCTACCTGCCTATAAAATGCCAAACAAACTTTGTGATTTGTCTCCCGAACGCCACAAACCGCTTTTTTCCCGCTTGTCACAAATTTCCCCAAATTAGGGGAAGTTATCCGTTTTCCCGCATAAAACGTGCGCTAATCTGGTTAATGGAACCGCAAGTGCTCATTGTTAGGGAAATGTCTTCAAAAATTTAATTACTGTGTTTTCTTAACAAACAGAATTCTTAAATCCAATAAAAGCGTCGCTTATTAAGGAAAATAAGATACAAAATTGTGCGTAGTGGATATTTTACATTTTCTGTACCTGAGAGACCGGATATCGCTCGGGGCATCTAGTTTAAAAATTAAAAACTTTTCCTAAAAGTTTTGTATACTGAAAGTTGTTCAGTATCGTTGATTGATCATGGCTTTTCAGTTTTCAGAAAGCTGTCCCTCTCTAAACAGGGTGTAAGGGACGGTGTACCGAAAACTGAAAGGGTGTGCTCAGTCAACAAAACTGAGCAACTTTCCCAAAGAAGAACTCAAAACTAGACCTCTCCATACAAACTGTTCGATCAGAGTGAGCAATTTGTATAGAGACGTCAAAAATTATTTTCAATTCCCAAAAATATTTCTTTGGGAAAGTTGTTCAGTTTCTTTGGCTGAGCACGCCCGTTCAGTTTTCAATACACCGTCCGTTACAACCTGTAGATCAATGCATATAACTGAAGTCTATATCCCAGATACATCCGAACTCGCCCCAGTGGCCCACTAATGAGAGCGGAACATGTGAACATGTTCAAAGCTACCCCGTTCCAGTTAGCGAACATGTCGCAACTTGGCTAACTCAATCTGCGCTCTAAGTGCATCTCGAGGAGCCTGCTTAGTTTGAAGGGTTATTCTGGATTTGGATCTGATGGTGTGATTTTGACGAATCATCGTACTTGAGGTTTATTCTTCCCCCTTCTCCCAAAACATCACGTATATTTTTTTATATTTTGGTTTGAGTTTGGAGTATCAGTTGGCAATTAGCTTGGGAGCCTAAATTTATGAGTGTTTTATTTTGTTAATAATAAAAAAAAATAATTGATTTTGTTTTGATTTTCAGATAAAAATAAAAAAAAGAACTCTTTTAATGTTTTCCGATTTCTTCATTTCATCATTTCATGAATATAGAATAAGGCTTTGGGTTTGCCTGTTCAAGTTGTTAGACAACCCTTAGCGGTCTATTAGTTGATCTTACTCAAGAACAGTGATTACTGTTATAATTAAGATAGTTAACTCTAGTTCTACAAAGTGATACGAGTAATAAAACATCTAATCTAGCCATACTCTAGGATGGCAATCTGGACATGAAACTGAACAACTTTCCCCAAGAACTAAAGGTAAAAATTAAAATATATAAATGGTACAGCAGTACTGCACTCACTTTCTCGTGATATGCAAGTAAAAAGTATCAACTGCAAACAAAATTTGTAATGCCATACACATAGTACGAAAATACAAACTTATATTATACTCGTATTTAGGTTTTTCCAAAAAATGTCCTGATGAAATATGCAGATCAATCCAGAATTCAAATTGTTAAACATTCAAACTAACCGTAAACTATTTCGAGTAAATTTGGCAGTACTGGTTCATAAGAATTTTCACAGATCAATCAAATGGATACTTGCATGGAGATTTTTAGGGTTCCGAACCCACCCTTATGATGCGAATTCGTCTGTCACATCTGAATATCTTAGCGACTACTCATTCTATTGACTTGAACTTAGCCCCTTATCTCCGAAGTTTGTAAGAAGAAAAATCTGAACTAATTGTAGTTGATAGACGTTTACGTAAATATTACTGGACAAATAAAACAATCTCTCTAAGATCAACTCACCAGGGGGCGCTGTAATAATCAGTAAAGTGGGAATTATCTAAAAAGTTAAAAATAAAAAGTAAATAATAGGTCTTTACCTATGAAATTGCCGAAATTTTCTTACAGATTAATGAGATCATAATTCCTATAATTCTAATGCTATTTTTTTTCATTTGTCTTATATTTGAAAGTTGACTTCAAGGTTATCAATTTACGCATAAAATAAAGTTTTTATTTTTAGTTTGATATATAAAATTACAGGTTTGAAAATTGTTTATCTTAAATGTCGTCTGATTTCATCATTAAATTTGTTATATTTTTTTACGGATAATATTTTTTGAAAATTAAATTTAAGCTTCTGTTAGCTTAATGTCTTCCCAATAATGCTTAAGAAGAATTAAAAAAATTGGATTTATAATTCCTAAGAAAAATGCAAAAATGTTAGTACTGAAAATTGAGTTTACCTAAAATTCGCCATACAAAACGGCAATTTCATAGGTAAAGACCTAATTTTGAAAAACCCACGACGCTTGTAATTGAAAAAATATTAAATAAGACTTTTAAAATACGCCTGACTAAAAAGGAAGAAAGTAACGAAATAGTACTAGAGTCACATGTTTATGTTTTGGTAATACTGGAACACCCCTTATATGAAATTACACAGACCGATTGATACTGCCGCATATACCTTACATAGAGATGCTCGGTCATGCAGTTAAATAAAAACCGATCAAGTGCGTAACCTATAGTATTTTCGGAAGCAATAAAGTCCATTTTCAGGAACGCAAAAATAAATTTGTTTGTAAAGGTTTTTTGCAGATTTCTGAAAAACTGTGCAACTTAGATACATCGTTTTATTTTTGCTGTAAAGTTTACATAAACTTCTGTCAACTGTAATTAATTCCGATTTTTCCTTACACAAACTTCGGAGATAAGGGGGTATGGTATTTTTTTTTGATATTTTTCATCATAACTTGAAAACTAAGAGCGTAAAAAAATATAAAAATATATTTCAGAATGTACAAGTAAAGCCCTTTTATATGATACCCCACTCGACCTACTAACGACAATTTGAAATTTCCCCCTCTCCTATTTGGGCCCCCTTTACATTAATAATCATAACTTTTTTAATTCTCTCATGTGCAATTAAGGTGGGCAACCATATTCTAAATAAGTTGATAGCATGAATGGTTCCTGAGATATACAGGTGTGACTGACAGACACCATAAGGGTTCCTTTTATTACCATTTTGGTATCGGAAGCCTAAAAAGTAATTAAAAAAAAAACGGTTGACAGTTGACGCTTTTTCGATCAGGCTACGGATCTGACGCGACATCTGACGCAAGTTTAACATTTTTTACCTATCAAAAAAAGTGCCAAGCGCCGTTAAAGAAGCTTTCACTTAAAAAAATTGTCGGTGCCAGTCTTGAATATTAGGAATAAAACACGTATGTACTAGTTGCATACCACGCGAATACCAAGTGACACGTTCATGTGCTTTTAGGCTGGCATCGACCTAAACATATATTTTTTTTACCTTTTTGGCGTCACTCTTTCACGTGAACGGATACGCGAGCAACTACTACGCTAACTGCTACGCTAGCTGCTACGCGAAGTGCTACGCGAACTGCTACGCTAACCTGCTACGCATCAATGTTCGATGGTTTGCCGCGCGCAGTCGAGACGCAAGACGATGACGTTTTTATAGTCATTTTTAAAACGTAGAGTTGATGATATATAACATTACGCCGCATTTCATTGTTGAGGGTACAGCTGATAGGAGCTTTGCAGGTAGCCAATTTTAACATTGCCATCTGAGCAATAAATATTACCCCCACGAGCCTTATAGGTTCGTTATAGTACTTATTTGTTTTATATCTTCTATTGATTGGTACTCGGATCTACCAACACTTAAAATGCATTTAAAATTGATTGGTTATTTATTTTCCAAACCGAATGGACAAACAATCGTTATGATTTGCATGCCCGACATTTGCAAGTGCGGGGCTGTGATTGTGGACTGTGTGCCTTCATGGTTCATTGACCCCGAGCTGATTGTGCGAACGAGGCAAGGGGGAAGAAAGTACTGTACAGTCTGGAGCACATCAAAACTGATGTACTTGTTGTACTTCAGGGTATTTTACTTTAAAAGTAGATATTCCGCTGAGTGAAAAGGTGCCTCTTTGGACCAAGAATTCTCAGGAAAAAAATAATGTATCAAGTATTTAAAAAGAGAAATAATAGATATTTACGTTAATGACTTTTTTTTATACATTATGCTTGTAATTTGTGAACGAATTGAAATAAGGTCGAAATGAAATAGTGAACACAATTTAAGCAAGCATGTTACATTGGCCATAAAACTGAACAATTTTTACCAAGAAACATACCTAGGTCGAAATAAGAAAGGTAACTTTTGACTTCCCATGCAAAATGCGCTACCAGCTGACGCAGTCTCTATGGAAAGTTGCCATTTTTTGCGTACCTATTTCGATTTAAGTTGTTCAGTTTAAAGTCCACTAGTACAGTAGGTCATTTAATTATACATCATTTAAGCTAAGTCCATTGGTGCATATTAAATCTTAAAAGCATCGTTAAAATTCGTTCATAAAATAAATTTACCAGAAATTAAAATTTATTCTTATTTATAAGTAGGCTGCTAAAGATCTTATTGGTATAGTGCATGAAAATTCCTTAAACTTCCTTCAAGTATACTTTTACAGAAATTAAAATTTATTCCTATGTATTAGGCTAGTAAAATTTTGTTTTACAATTCTTATAACATTTCAATCAGTCTTTTTGTCAAGAATGCGTATTAAGACATAATATGATATAATTTATGTATGAAGTAAGTGTGAAACGTAGCGGTTAATACTTATTTATTTCACTCATTCTTAAACCAAGTTCTAAAGATTTTCTTTTTCCCTACACAGCTCCGCCAAAAAGCGATTCTTTGTTTCATAATTTATCGTCTGTCACTGTCTTTCAACGTCTAAAGGACGGTGGCATCGCTAGCCGCTGTTTAAAAATGCATAGAGTCCTAAATTGGATGGATCGATTCTCTAGTTACAGCTTTTGAATGAGGATACAGTCGCAAACATAAGTGGTTACACTTTTGTAGAAACAGTTTATCTATTGATCTTCACAAGTAGAAAATATGACTAGACAAAACAAAACAAATTTGGCAGGTAACAAATGTATAACTTTTGTTTTCTACAATTTATCAATTTACCTACACAAATCGATCACAGTTCTTTTTATCGCCATCCCAAATCTGGGAAATTTATTATTATATTTTTAAAGAAATTCTATATTTTTGTTATACTTGGTTAGTTATGGACCCCTGGCCAATATTTTGTATGTAAACAGAACATAAAACTAAACATGGGTCCAAAAACGAGAAAGGTGTGGTCGCTCGTACAAATTCTATACGGGAAAGCCAAAAAAAAATTTTTTTTCGACCAATTTTTTTTCTAAAATTTGTTTAGATTTGTGGTTTGAGTAGCATACTGAAATTTGGCTAGGGGTTCGAATGTGACCCGCTATAAGAAATAACCGCAGTTGCCTAAATAACCATGTCATATTTTAAGTGATAAAAAAAAGAAATCAAAAAAACCTCACGCCCATGTAACTGATTCGAGGTTATCCGAGATGTTTGCAGATCTGTCATAAAACTTTTCTCTCTGACTGTCCTTTTCAAAAACTCGAAGGTCCCCAGACTTTGCGATTAAGATCCGAGTCTCGATTCATAATTCACTAGTTAATAATTTTAATACGGTGTCTGGAAATTTGATTTACTTTCACGCGGTCCCCTAAGGTTCTTTTTTATTAGATTCTGAAATTTACTTCGGTGATAATATTAAAATTTACTTTTACTTTATGGGAATGTAGAATGGTTATCACAATTATAATATCTGTGCAATTGAAAACTTTATAATTATTACTTTGCTCAGTACCCGGCTTCGCTCAGGGAGTTGATATGAGTTTGTGTTGCAGTTAGAATAATCGAATCGGTCGAATGGTCCACAATGTTCCAGAACATTTAAAAACATTCGAGAGTGTTCTCTAATATTCCAAAATGATCTGGAATGTACACATTCCACAACATTCCGAGATATTCTAGCTAGAACTTCCGTCTCTCATATCATCCGAGGTGTTTCCGAACAGTCTGGACTATCCCGAATCCGTTATTAGACTATTTAAAATGTTTCGAGTTGTTCTAGAATGTTGTAGAATGCTCTCGAATGTTCAATTAATTTATAGACCTTGTATCTTTTAAAATTCTATTATATTTTCGGGTAAAAACGGGAACCTGCTTCATGGATGGGGAAAAGAGGGCCCCACACCATGATATTGCCTTGATCGTACTGGGACTCGTTTCGGAGTGTTAGCGTCACGCACATTGTACACTTTCTTTTATAATATATATTGATGATTATTTTGTAGTGATACTTTTACCGGCCTTACTACAATAGTAGTCGAGAGCGTGATTATTTTTTTTTGTCTAGGAAAAAAACAAGGAATTGTGTTTCTGAAGCACATAACACACAGAGTGTACGTTGATATTTCTAGCATATTTATTCCATAAGTTATACTTTTGTAGTGCCGATAAATCAAAGGATAATCAAAATGCAATTTAGGTAGGGTCGCCTCTTAAAAATCATATGCCGTGCCAACCCGGGACTTCGAGAAGAACAGATTGAATATAAGTCGCCAGAGGCAAACAAAGTAGCGATCGTGTGCCATGCTCCTCTTTTTATCTTCTACGAAAATAATAAGTAATACACCTATGAATAAAACTTACCCTTCTTAGGCAAAGTTGTTTGGAATTGTCAGCACATCATCAAAATATCAGCCGAAAGACGTCCACTGCTTGACATAGGCATCCCCTAAAGATCTCCATGACGACCGGTCCTGCGCTCGTCATGGAGATCTCGACCAGATCGTCGGTCCACCTTGTGGGGGGCCTGCCAACGCTTCGTCTTCCGGTACGTGGTCGCCACTCTAGAAACCTTACGCCCCATCGGCAATCGCTTTTTCTTGCGATGTGCCCTGCCCACTGCCACTTTAGTTTAGCGATTCTCAGGGCTATGTCAGCTACTTTAGTTCTTCTGCGAATCTCCACATTATCGGCACATTCAGTCCTAATTATCCGTGCGTGCATTTAATGTGTATAAAAAGTGAGCGAGTTCATCGACAAACCTTTCATCGACTCAGAAACCACCCTCACGAATTTTAACACGACATAACCTCATACAAATAAGTCTAAAAACGGGAATTACTGCCATAATTTACCATACACTTGGCCATTACCTTACGTCACCCTGCATTGCGGTTAAAAATAGGCTTTTGTATAATAAACCTTAAGTTTTTACTCTTAAAGGTCAAAGTATAAGGTTTAATGGGTAATTTTACTAAGTCCTAAAAGGAAAAAAACGCGCCTTGCACGCACGTTCGTGACTCAGTATTAGGGTGGTCTAGTGCCGATTGAAAGTTAATATAAAAAAACCGGCCAAGTGCGAGTCGGACTCGCGCACCGAGGGTTCCGTACCACCACATAATCATAATTGTATTAGTTGAAATTTCAGTAAGTTAATGTGCTAGATTTTTTGAGTCCGACACGCGCTTGACCAACTTTTATTGTTTTTAGTTATTTTATAGCTTATGCACTATAAACATACCATTTTTCAAGTTTTTTAGTGCTCCCGTTTTTAAAATAGAACAAAAATAAAAATCGCCTCCGCGACCATTCTTGACCAACTTGACCCCTCTCTTATATGAATGTCCTTGAAACGGGAGCTCACCTCAATTGGTTAGCATTAGTTGTAAGAAAAGTTGTAATATTTAATGATTTCAGACTTTTCCCTTTATTTGCACTGTGAGACCTAGCTTCTTGCCAAATTTCATAATTTTAGGTCAACGGGAAGTATCCTATAGGTTTTGCTTTAGTGCATAAATGTATGGAGATGAGGACATAAAATGCCATATATTTTGATTGCGTCGTTGTAAAAAATTTTATTTTTCAAATCTTGTGTGGTTTATAGACCCTAATATATGGTATCAATATCAACCTGATACCTATACCCATTCGTGAGATAAAGGGTCTTGACAGACAGACAGACAGGCAGACAGACGGACAACAAAGCGATCCTATAAGGGTTCCGTTTTTTTCTTTTGAGGTACGGAACCCTAAAAACGAACCAAGTGCGAGTCGGACTCGAGTACTAAGCTACTATTATTGTAATTTTTCACGTCATACTCTTAGTACTTTTGTTGTACATTTTGTGCTATGTGGTGAAATAAATGTTTTCTATTCTATTCTAAGGGTTCTGTACCTGTCACCCATGTGATATACTACAACCCTACTACTTTGGCCTGTGGTTTTAAAAGCTCCAGGTTCACTCAAACCTCACCATATTTGAGCTCTAAAAATGAATGTATTTGTAATGGGAGCTCACCTTAATTGGTTGTGAAAAAAGTTGAAGTATTTAATGCTTTAATACTGTGATATCAGACATAGTTTCTTGCCAAATTTCATGATGATTGAGTAGTACCATTTAGGTTTTGGTTTGGTTCATATATGTATGGAAATGGGGACATCACTGGACGTATCTTATGATTGTGCTGTAGTAGAAGCTTGAATTTTTTATACCTCTATAGATTTTAATGCCTATTAGATATTAATTTCAGCTTTATGCCTTTACCCGTTTGTAAGAAAAAGGATCTGAAAAAGGAAAACTAAGTGGTCCTCGTTTATTATTTTTAGTAGTTTTATTATGTTTATACGACTTTTAAAATACCGTTCAAAGTTTGCAAAACAAAAAAAAATCTGAATTAATTACAGTCGATAGAGATTTATGTAAATATTACAGGAAAAATAAAACGATGTATGAGTTACACAATTATTTAGAAATCTGCAATAAACCTTAAAATTACTTTTGACTTTATTGCTTCCAAAATATATAGGTATATTGGAACTCTCGGCGAACGATCTTTCTAAATTGCACAGTTTTTTAGAAATCTACAAATAACCTTTACAAACAAATTTAGTTGTCCTAAAAATGGACTTTATTGTTCCAAAAATACAAAAAATATATGAGAACCCTCGGCGCGCGAGTCCGACTCGCACTTGACCGGTATTTTTATGTTTGAGAGTCATGTACGTCGGCCGCGATGACGCGATGCGATGCGATAACGCCGGCCTCTGCCTTTGCCTTGGAGAAGGCGGCAACGCACACAAAATCTAACCAAAGTACATAATCTTTATTTTCTCAATGGTTTGCTAGAGCTCTCTGGGTTTTCTCATACGTACCACATTTCTAATGCCTCTAGTATTTTGCTAGTCCTCTTCCCTGACGGTGCCTACATAGCGACCATATTAGCCAATTATAACAATAATTATATAATATAATAATTAATATAATATTAAAATAATTAAAAATAATTAAGAAAATAATAAAATAATATGCATGATTTTTTTTTATTTACCAAATTTATCCTCATTCATGTAATAAACAGTTTAGTAAAACAATTTTTTCCAATAACTGTGAAATTAAAAGAGATATAAGCTATCGAAGATTTGTTTCTTAAATGCTTATATCGGCCGTATTTCTATGCCGATTAAAATTTTTATTTCACTTTTTGCCATCTCTACTACGGTATTTTCATACTTTGTTAATAAATGCGACCAAACAAAATTATACATGTTCCCTATTCTCACACGCCACATTTTTTTATACTCGTATATGATGGACTTAATTTTCCTAAACGCTCAGCATAGTTGGACTTCAACATTAGACTTCAGACTTACTTATAAAAAAAAAATTAAACGCAATTTCCTCTCTATAAGGATTACTAGCTCGATGGCGATGAATTATGAATGAACGAGAATTTTTGTTCTTTGATTTCTTGAACCAAACAATGTTTGTTGGCAAACAACAGATTTATTATGAAAGCAATTTTACCTTCTTGAGAAATATTTCTTTTCCTCGGATGAAACGGGATTACAAGCTATCGTAAAGTTACAAAAAGTAAGAAGGCATTAATGTTAGGGTGCGTGTACACTAGCGATTTTCGGTGCGGCGATATCTCGGTGATTAAATAGAAAACAAAAATTTTCTTTATTCATTATAGGATATTAAAAATCTCTTAATGACGTAACGCGACGTATGAGGGTAAGGCCTCGGCGAACGTACCAGGTTAAAAGTACCCTAGACCGACGAGCATGTATGAAAGGATTGATGAAAGTACAGGAAGCAAGGGAAGTATGTCAAGATCGTAACAGGTGGAGAACTGTGGTCTCTGCCTACCCCGACGGGAACAAGGCGTGATATTATGTATGTGTATGTTAATGACGTTAGTCACATTATGTCGCTTCACAAACAAAGTGACGCTATGTGGTAAAAAAAGGAGCGACAGTAAAAACCCACGCGTTCTTTCAAATATGTTTGATGTTCAGGGTTGATACAATAAACATAAGTCATATTGATTGAAGCTCATATTATTTGTATGAATTTTCATCTCTGCGACGCTAAATAGTGTGATGGCCGCGAAATTGCCGCGCCCGATAATCGCTAGTGTGCCCACGCCCTTAGAGTTTTTGAGGGTGGCAATTGCTCTTTCTGTCCGATCATTTAAGTTAAGCAACGTTTATTCTGATCGAGAACCGAATTAGTATCAAAATACAATAACGTGATATGTTTATATATAAATATCGTCAATGTGCAGACAAAATCAGTCTACAATTTTATAATAGTAGAGATTATTATGATAGTATTTCTGGTGGGGACGCCGCCGCAATAATATAATAATAAGGTACAGCCTTCAGTCCTATGCTACGCTTCTGCCATCATAGGTGGAGTGCAAATAGTCGGCAACCCTACAAACTATGCCGACCAATGAAGATGATTGTACCAGAATTAGCGAAGGAACCCTGTTGATTTTTATACTTCTAGGTTGGTACTGCCAGTTCTATGTATAATTTGTCTATGTATAATTTGTTTGTATACAAGGTGCAACAGAAAGGGTATATCAACCCTGAAGCATGTGATTCTGCCCAAGAAACTGAACAACTTTCCCCAAGGAACATAGGTAGGTACTATACTTCAAAAATTTTTTGACCTCCTATAGAAACTGAATCAGCTGACAGCGCATTTTGTATGGGAGGTAAATTTTTATTTTCGTATTTCGCCCTATGTTCCTTGAGGAAAGTTGTTCAGTTTCTCGGGAAGGATCACATCCTTCAGTTATACCTTTATGTTATACCTTGTATAGCGGGGTTCAAGACAAATAACTGAAACTGCATGACCATGTAATGCCCAGCCGAGGGCAGCTATTGACTGATTCATTCATTCAGAACATTTGGGTTGCAAGGTCGATGACCGACCTCACAAACCCTGGGGTCAGAATTGTTGAGCCGCCAAAGACCTCTGACATGGCTCATTAACGACTACATCCGAAGATAGTAGTCGGGACCAACAGCTTAACACTTCCGAAGTACGGACTCATTTACTTTTCAGACAATCGGGTAATTCATCCAGCAATGTTCCAACCACAGAACAACGATAGGGCCACTCCGCCTGCGCGCGCACCCACCCAAAGAAGGGAAGAGAGTAATAAATTTAGTTCCTATTTGGTGGTTAGGTATACTATCCAATTTATGTAAGCGCTTATTTTGAATGCACATCATAAACACATTCTTTGCTATAGAGACGCTGTTACTGGTTTTTTGCATCTTACTCTCTCGCAATAATGGTACTATGTTTATCGCACTCAAATGACGCTAGTAGTGTGGGTGCGGAAAGCGTGTTAGTTTTAGTAAATGGTGACACTGATTTGTATTGAACGAAATAAAGAATTCGTCTCTAGTTGCTAAGCAAACGCATGGAATTCATAGCTCTGTGGTCCCAACCAAAGTCGCACAAAGGCAATTTTGTTTGACAACATTCCCACCCAAAATCTAACCCAGAACCTCATAGTAAAAAACTATAGAGTCCGCCATATACATAGTCTGTATGAGCTAGTGAGGTGTAAAGCGTCTCACTGTCGCCCATGCTAGTCGGTCAAAAAACTCAGTTAAGTTTTACAAAAATCAAGATATCTTTAAAAATCTAATGTTTTCGTATAAACTTTGTTTGCGAAAGTAAAAATATATCGATTTTTACTTGTGAACGGAAGCGTAAATGATCCGTAATAGCCATTTTATGCGTGATTTTTAACACCGTTTTTTTCCTGAATGGTAAGTGTTTTCACCAGAAAAACTGTGCTAGTAGCATTTATTAGTCCCATGTCACATATTTCTCAGAGAGAAAGATAAAAATTTTACGTTTTTAGGATTTGAAAAAAATCCATACATTTTAGTATGTAGGTCCCTCGCAAGAAAGTGATACGCTTATGGCTCCCTCCTTAGCAGAAAGAGCTGCTACTTAAACCTCCTTGCCCAGCACCTTCGGATGGAGAGCCGAGCACTTTGACTACAACACCAAAGAGGCTGTTAAGTGACTGGCAATCCCAACGTGTAGGTGAGTATTAATGTTCTTGTAGAAAATGACGTTAAGTACAAAATGTTACAGCCAACCAGCTCTGTTAAGTCGGCAGCACATAACGCAGGTGGTACTCGATGAGGTACTTTTACGATGAAATAACTAATCCACAAATCATAAAAGAAAGACCGAAATATATGTCAAAAACATAAGGCTATTTTTAGTTCGCGAAAACTGCTGACTATTACTTACAGTTTTGGACTAAATCCAAAACGCGACAGTCCCACGCTTGAAGTGTGACTCCCACAGAACAAGTAAGAAAAAATAGAATAGAAATTGTGTTGTGTGTTGAAATTCCACTACAGTCGAAATAATATTATCTTGATTAGAATGCCAGCAGGACCGAGAGATGCATGAGAGCAGGATGGAGCTATACGTGTCTCTTTCGCTTAAATAACTTACGCATTACTCTGTCCTGCTCTCACACTGCTGTCATTTTAATCAAGGTACATTATTTCAACTGTAAGTCACTCTAAAAAAACGATTTTAACGTATTTCAAATGTCAATATTAATGACCAAATGCTTCTTCTTTAAGAACTTCTTAGAGTTTCGCTTATTCTAAGGATTCAAAATTTATTTATTCATTATTATGATAATTTTTGACACTTATGACGTCAGTTAAATCGCTTCAAAATCTAATTGGCGCAATGTAAAGAAAAATCGGCCTAGTGCCAGTCGGACTCGTGCCCTAAGGGTTCCATACTCATAAATTCTTCATGCTTTTGCCCTTTGTTTTTATAATCTCCGCGTCCACTCTAACTTGACCTATTTTTTATATCAATGTACTTATAACAGGAGCTCACCTTAATTGGTTATGTTTATTTGTGAAAAAGATGTTACATTTAAAATAGCCTTATTTGTACTAATACAGTTAACAAGTTGATAGCGCGTTTCAGAAACTGAGTAGCACCATCTAACGGTAACAAAAAACTGTGAGTAAGTTGTAATATTTAATGATTTCAGATTTTTTTCTTGTCGAATTTCATTATTTTGACGTACCGTGTTATGACTCCTTGGTATCGAACCTATAGAGTCAATTCATAGAGTGAAGTTGCTTGGTTACTGTTTGTTTTTCTTGTTTTTTGAACTATCTTGTCGACATTATTGTAAGAATATATTTATTAATTCTTAAAAGCTTTATTATCAATCTATAGCTAGATTTGTACATCGGTTATGGCTGAAGAGATCCAAAAAAACCTAAAGCACGGAACCATAAAAAAACCGGTCAAGTGCAAGTTAGACACACGCGCTGAGGGTGCGATACCTATCGTATTTTTAGAAGCAACACTGTCCATTTTAGAACCGCAAAACTATGTTTGTAAAGGCGTTTTGCAGATTTCTAAAAAACTGTAACTCTTCGCATACGTCTAACGTACGCTACGACTATTTCAAACATGAGAGAGCATAACATGTTTTTGTCGCTCCTATTTCTTACACACTGCTGAGTTCTTCTGCTGTCTTGTGAAAAAAAAACTTACTTAACCCACAAAATACTGTTGTATCCAGAGACTTCCATTATCTGTGCTGAACCTATGACCGCGGTCGCTGGGAAGCTGCCAATCGAGATCGTTCTCCGGCCAATTAGATGCTACAGTTTGAAAATGGAACTTTGCGTTCTAATTTCAAAATTTCCTTATTTTGCAAATCGCTTTGCAAAATATCTGTATTGCCATTTTGCCATTTAAATGATATTGTTTTTTTTTATAATATTTGGATAAGAAAGTAATATTGTTGAAGCACTTTTAGGCGCGTAGCAAATCTCGTAGCAAATAGTTACAAGCGTATATAGTACATGTAAGATGTGCCTACGAAAAAGTATGATTGTTGACCATTGAAATACTCAAATAGAGGGATGATGAGGTCAGATTTAGTTGTAATTCATACGTCGTAGTTTTAGTGCATAAAAATTAAATGTTTTCCTAAAACTTAATTTTACCAATGAAAATAAATGAAAATAAATAAATAAATAAAAAATAAAATCAGTTTATTTCGGATTCGAATCCATATTTGGTTAGTACAACTTATAAAACTATGTTAGTATATATTTTAAATAACATAAATTAAAGTCAGAATAAAAATAAATAAAATCATAGCAAAATTACATCAAAATAAAAAATACATTAAAATTACAATTACATTACAATTACAAAATACATTTAAGAATTACTATTTTTTATTACAACTTCAATTTAAATATACAATTTTAATTTAAATACCTATCCACTGGGGCGCCGGGCACAAGAGCGTGAACTCTAACCCAATGCCCCAGTAGAGGGCAGTCAGGCTTGTCACTGAGGACTTTCAGGATGGTGTTGGCGCTCCCGCGCGCCCGGTGCATCAGCGACGCGGTGCGGCGTCGCAGCACGGTGTGAAAACCGTCAGTGTGTGCGTGCGCAAACATCGCCGATGCACTACAGTAGCGCGGGAGCCCCACCAGCACCCTGAATGCATTATTGTACTGTACTCGGAGAGCGTTGATAGCCCGCTGCGTATAGCTGACCCACAGATTGCACGTGTACAAAGTTTGGCAGAAGGCTTTGAAAAGAGTTATCTTCACTTCTATGCTACATCGTGCAAATCT
Organism: Athrips mouffetella; assembly: GCA_947532105.1. Lineage (NCBI taxonomy): Eukaryota > Metazoa > Arthropoda > Insecta > Lepidoptera > Gelechiidae > Athrips > Athrips mouffetella. The sequence goes on along the minus strand of OX383981.1, from coordinate 12,560,975 downwards.
GCGGGCCAACATGTTACAGCGGACTGCCATCGCCCTCCTTTCCCTCTCGATGTCACCATCGTCTTTCAAGTCCTCAGTGACCACGTGACCAAGGTACCTAAACTCTGTCACCCGGCCAAGAGGGACGCCGTTTAGCATCACGGGTGGCACATTCCCCAGCTTACGACCCCTAGCTTGAAAGATCAAGAGCTCACTTTTCTTTACATTATACAGGAGGCCGTGTGTCGCCGCGTATTCCTCGCACACACCCACTAACTCTCTGAGCGCAGCGATTGATGGGCTAAGCAACACCATATCGTCGGCATAGCTAATACTATTTATGCAGTGACCGTCAATGGAGCAGCCGACTCCTGTGTCGCTCAGCCCAACAATCAGCTCGTTCATGTACAGGTTAAAGAGTGAAGGAGAGGTTAACCCCCCCTGTCTCACTCCACACTCCAACCCATACTCCTCCGAGAGCTCACCAAGCCACTTGACCTGGTTAGTTTGGTGGTCGTACCAATACTTAAAAATATTGACTAACTCACCCGGCATACCAGTGTCTCTTAATTTACGCCACAGAATATCATATCTAACCAGGTCAAATGCCTTGGAGAGATCAAGGAAGGCAGCATATATTGGTGTGTGCCTGTCAGTGTAGTACCTGACGGTCTGCTTGAGAGACATGATCGCGCATTCAGTCGAAAGTCCAGGCCTGAACCCAAACTGAGCGTCGTGTAATTGGAGATGTTTTTTAAGCTGTCTCTCAAGCAGGCCATCGAGCACCTTAGATGTGACCGTAGCCAATGATATCGGGCGGTAGTTGCACTTATCGGATGTATCTCCAGTTTTGTTTTTGACTATAGGCACTACCACCGTCTTCATCAGCTCTTTAGGTAGATAGGAGTGTCTAGTACATAAGGTAAATAACAGCCCTAAAACCCTCGGGAGGTGTGGCCCCGCATATTGAAGGTGTTCGATGCTGAGGCCGTCGTGTCCGGGTGACTTACCTCGTTTCATGCCTTTAATTATCGAAGTAACTTGTTTGGCTGTTATACGATCCGGCACTCCAGACACCACGGCCCCCTCATCCTCACTCGGAACACTTTGTAGCGGAGATTCCACCTGAAAGTGACTCCTGAACATATTCGCTATGTCCTTTGGTTCGCTGATGCCATTAACACTTATCGGGACGCTAGGTTTTGAGCTGAGCTTCTTTGTTTGCTGCCAAAATCCTTTGAAGTCTTTATTTTTATGCTTTGCGGCTAAAATATTCATTTTAATTTGGTCCTGATTGTTTTGACAGTATTTTAATTTGCATTTAAACACTTTCCTAGACTCGCACATTTCATTATACATATTACCACTCTTGGGCCTACCATACCACACCCAACTCAAAAACTTTTGCCTAGCTTCCCGGTGAGCGTCACGAACATGCTTATTCCACCCTGCAATAGGACGTCCACGGTTCGGTTTACCACCTCCCTTACTACAAGCAACATAGCTGACGACAGCGGCCTCCTGCAATGTTGTAACGATGTTCGCGTACAGTGTGTCTAGTGCAGCTAAGTGTAACGTGCTATTATTATGACACATACAGTCACAACATTGGCTAAATTCTATTGGAATGTCAATAGCTCGAAATTTCTCATTACAGTATTTTGTATACATTTCTATTTGAATTAAGTCTCTATCTCCCCATAAAAACTTATTTATTTTAGCGCGCGGTAGCTCAACAGCTGGACACACAGATTTTAAGTCACACTGAACCTCAAGCGGGTAATGATCAGACCAGTAAATATCATAGTGTACTTTCACTGATAACACCGACTTCAACGCAGCCTCAGTAACTAGGCAGTGGTCCAGCCATCTACGGCTACCGTGCACATCACTAACAAAAGTATGTGTATCTGAATTTAGACCTAAAATTTGAAAGTCCACACAAGTCCAATTTTGTTCGTTGCAAAAATTTTTTAGTTCATTTCCAAACAGTTCACCGGGGTGAGCATTAAAATCCCCCATAACATACACAGTCTCAATATTATTGCTCTCAACTATTGACACTATTTCTCCGAAACATTGAACAAACTCTAAGAAATTTTCAGACGAGTCTGTAGGCATATATATAGAAAAAACGAGAATCGAACGTCCCGACACACACACCTTTATTGCACTGATTCGGTCACTTTTACATGGAACTACAGACACACAGTTAAACTTGCTGTTACGCCACAGGAGCGCTACACCGCCGTACGGGCGCCCGCGCAATATACCGCTTGACATGTCCACGGCTGACTTCCCGCAAAATCCAAAGTCGCTGCTGACTGCACCAAGTTCCGGTATATCGTGAGGCAAGAGCCATGTCTCCTGCAAAGCCACGATGTCGGCCTCTTGACAAAGCATTCTCACACAGTCAATTGATCTCTTAAAAGACTTACAGTTAAAACTAATTAATTTTAAGCTGTCATTGTTCGTTGTACTATCCATTTAATTTAATTAATTTTACCACTTACAGAACTTTTTTTTCTGTCTGTATCTCGCTTACCGAACTCAATAAAACGACGGAATGTAATTCCATCGGGCCACAGGTTACAGTCCAAAAACAGGCTCAGCTTATGTTTAGGTACAAACATCTTGTATGAGCTGTACTCTCTTTGTTGCTTCGATTTAATCTTTTGTAGGGTGACTTCAACATTCGTTCTGTTTTTTATATAGAAAACTATGTCTTTTTCACTAGTTTCTTTGTGCACATTGTTTATAAACAATGGAATATTGACACTCGCGGCCTTAAAACCTCCACGAATTTCTGTGCATGTTCCTTTCTCCCCTACAAAGCGATTTCTATACCTCTTCCTTTGTACAGTTTGCCATTCCACATTCTTACTTTGCTTATTCAAAGTGTCCTGCGACTGCGGCGATTGCAACTGCTGATCATTCACTAGTTTCACTACGCTGTCGCCGCTTACACGTGTCACGGTATTAATCACCGCTCCAGTTGAGGCCCCCTGCGAGCATATGACGGTTCCGACACTGTGCGAAACCGCGGTGGGTGCCTCCACGCGCGCACAATATGACTCAGTCGTGTTCCGTGCGACAGATACATTAGTGCCGGGTGGCGAGTGCGAGTGGGACTGCGATTGATGCACCTGCGAATATTGCCCTACCGCCTCGTCAGTGTTCATGGTGGAATTATGTATCACATGCATATTATTCGTCGGTTTTTGCGAAATGTGCAGTAATCCTATGGGGCCGCTCTCACAGTCATATTCGAAGCTGTCCGGTACGCGCTTTGTGCCTCGTTTTTTATTTACAAAATTATCACGTTGAAAGTTATTGACTATCGACGCTTGTTGTAAGTTAGTGACTTCGTTCTTTAGTCGTAAAAACTGGTCCATAGGTACATACGTGTCCTTTATAGTCTCAATCTCATTTTTGAGTGTGATCATGTCCCTCAACAATCTTGTCGCATCAAGGTGATCAAAGGTGACCGGCGGTAGTTTTTGCAGGTTGCGGGCGACAAAAATCGGTAATTTTTCTGGGGCTATCTCTTTAAATAGAAAAATTATGTCCTCTAACTCTCTCTGCGTTTTTCCTTCCTTTTTGCGGTTTATCTTTTTTCTCGGCGATTTCACGGAGGCAAATAGAAGATTTTTTGCTGCACTTATCTCTTCCGGTTTAAATCCCGTAACACACAGTCTGATCATCGAGTCATCGTCCATAATACCACATTTATTCTGAATAAAAGTCAGAATCTCGTCAATGACAATATTACAATTCGCGCACTTTAACATACTAGAGGTCGTAGACCCCTCCGTTCCAACCATTGCTAACGACCGCACACTAGGATGCGATGCGCCGGACTGGATCGAAAATCGTGCAATCATTCGCAAAATTTATTTCATCTACGCTGACAAAATGGTAAAATAAAATCCTGGAAATACATTATTTAGGGTATTATTTAGGGGGGTGATTTTTTTTTCTTGTCCACCTCATCGTGTGGCATGTCGTTAGATAGATCTTTTAAAAATAATGTGAGTCAGCAAATATCATTTTTTGATATAGGGATCCGTTTGCAATATATTCCGCTTGAAAGTTGGAGTTGAACCTCTGCCAGCTAAACGGTTGTTTTTGGAAATTTGAAAGAAATTACAGTAGTAGTATGCATGATGAAAATAAAAGGAAAACTATCACCGCTAAGTAAGCTTCACAGGTTAATAAGATATAGCCGAAAAATTGGAAATATTAAAAATAGCACTAGTAATCAGGCGCTCGGACCTCGCTGAGCATTAGGAGGTAAAATGTTTATGGTATGAGCATTATGAAATACTCAATCAAATCCTGCTTTGCGATAAATAAATCGTAGAAAAGCTACGGAACCCTGTACTGCACCTGGCCCGACTTGCACTTGGTCGGTTTTTTGTATTAGCAGACCATAATACATTTTCAGATGAATTATAAGCGCCATCTAGTTTCAGTAAGGTTAAGCTTTTCCGGATTACGATTTCTAGTAATAGTTAGGGTGCTGGCTCACAGAGCAGAAACAATGTTGTTGTTGTTGTTTGTTTCTGCTCTGTGTGCTGGCTGCAATTTGGGTATATGATTTTCTCATGATTCATATCAATAGGGATGATAGATCAGCTCAATACGAATCGATTTGGTCCTTACAAGTTTTTCCGTGCGTCGCTGCGTTTTTGACTTAAAGCAAAAAAAATAAGGTAATAAATAATGTATTTTTTGTCTGCCTTTGTGGCTCCTGTTTAAAATACTTCTGAAGATGTAGAAAATCGAAGAGGCAGACATGCAGGGCTCTGCATTATCACGGGACGAAGTAGTGAATTTTTGCATTTTGAAGCGCTGTAACTTTACGACGCAGGGCTATTATGGTGGCAGACCATTTTTCTGGGCTTTCATACATTGCATTTAATCAGATAGTCATAGTCTGCCAGGTCTACGTTTAATTGTCAAATTTCAAAATAGTTAAAACTTAATTCCTCAAAAACGCAGGGGTGTGGATGTCCGCCAATATTTTTTGTATCTTCTAGAGGATGCGCCTTATCATCAGTCAAAGAAGCAGACATGAGCAAATCATATAGATATTTGTCCTTCATCACCCTTACTATAAGGGATGGTCAGTCCTTGCTTTTCCCTACTCTGGTTTATACTAAAGTACTCATCAATATCATATCGCATGGGTTGCAAGGTCGATGACTGACCTCAAACACCCTGGCGTCAGAGTTGTTGAGCACCCAAAGGCCTCTGACGTGGCTCGGTAATGACCACATCGGTAGATACACACAGAAATATGGGTAATTCTTTCAAAAAGGGGTGCACATTATGGCTACTCAACTTGCAAAAAACTAAAAGCAATTGGGAAGTAGTTAAAGTCTGTTGTTGTGGCTTTTTTGTATTTAATTTAAATTATATTTTATTATTCTGTAAATCGTACGTGAAGACTGAAAAGCAGCAGTAATGCTGAGGCTTCTTCCTTTCCTATTGAATAGTGTGTTTTAGTATTAAGAATGTGGATGAATAAATGACTTCTATTCTATTCTACTTCTATTCTATGATAGAAGGCGGATTAAAGATATAATTCGTCACAAGGTAGGTAATTTGGTAGGGTTATTATTGAATATTTCATAATACTCGATGATGATACGACATTGCAATTAGGAACATGCTGGCAGATGTTATCCCATAGTAAAATAATTTAGCACGGTTTATATTCCGAGCAAAGCAAGAAGGTCCAATTTCCTTGGGTAGATAGTTGTCGGAACCAATGGCTTAACGTGCCTTCCGAAGCATGGAGTCATCCAACTTTTCTATGTACCTGATTACTTTACACACATAGCACAGATAAACCATAGCGAAATGTAAAAAATATGTATCATTATAATGTGTAATAAATAAATAATAAAAAAAACACGCAATAAACATTCATTCATTCATTCGGACTATCAGGTAACTCATCTTGCAATTTCATATCCAAACTGGGGAGGTCGTACAAAGGGATTTTGGTTTAACGGTGTCCCAACAGAGAACTGAACCAAGAACCTCCGGAAAGAGAGCCGAGCGCTCTAACCACTAGACCACAGGGGCTGTGGTACTAACTAAAGTACTAGCTACACAAAACTTGCAAAGCGCAAACTACGCGCATTAGCGACATCTCTTCATCCCGGCCGAGACAAATCTGAGAAGTTTCTGTACACTAACTGCGCTAGGGATGGGACAGCGCCGGAATTATACGAAACTTCGTATATGATATACAAAAGAATACATGCCGCGTAACAATAGCAACAACCGGTCTTTTTACGTCGATTCCGTAAAACGCAATTAAAGTGTCTTAAAGCGGAAAATGGTTCAAAGCGTCTTTATTTGTACCAACAGAGTACAGTCACCAATTTCGGCCAATGGTATTGCTTATAGTAAAGTACCCCTAAATTATCATAACACAGTTTGTTTTGATATTTTTAATTGTGTAACAGTTGCTGGTAAACCTTATAACTAAAAATAAATAATTAATTATTTTTTAAATGATGTTACGTTTTTGACCCTGGTTGTTTAGTGCCAAGTGACCAATAAATTTAGTATTTTTTTTAGTTTAATGTGATAAAGTAAAAAGTGTTTTTTAAATAGTGTATGCCTGTAATATGTAAAACAGAGAATATTTTTATCATGTTTATAGGCTTTTAGATTGAGATAATATAAGAACTTTTTAAATTTAAAGGGAATCAACAAAAGAGGAGAGATACATAAAGATATATTTAGAAAAATAGTAATTAGAGAAAGAGAGGTATTCCTAAACCTAGGCTACTTTGTGGAGGCTTACTTTGTTAAAGATTTTTTATTTTATTTTGGGTTTTCACTACAGTTTCGGATATTTTCGAATATTTTCGAATTATTCGTATACAACTATCTGCTGACAGCACTATGCGGACAAACTTGGTATGAATTGTGGATTCTGTATGGATATAAGGATACGACGGTTTGAGTTTAGGTCACGTAGCGTTATGAGTGAGATTTACTAACAGTTTATCTGGCGAAATGTTTCTTTATGTCGTAATGGAGCATTACTGGAAATTTATGGTGATTTCTTGTTATTAAATAAGGTATACTGAAGAACTTGTTTTTTTTTTCACCGTTTTGCGAAATTTACAAACTTGTCATGAACTTCATATTAGCATTTTTTTAGAATTTTTAATTTATAGGCATGTTCTTCCTGGTAAGTTTAGTAAAAATGATTATTTCAAAATTAAATGAATTTTCTGCATACCTCTATTTCACTTACCGCTCAACCAATCCCAGATTAGAGTCATTCAATTCTTGGTCTGAAATTTATTAACAGTGATGTTGTTCTACCTATACAAGGTTATTTTTTGGACTGGACATCCGTTTGTCGACTTATTAGTGAGTTCAAAATCAGCAACATTTGTTCTATGACTTTTGCAATAAAAACAAGTAGAAAACGTGTTAATCACTAACGTATGGGAAGTAGATTTTTTTAAATGTCAATGCAAAAGTCGCAGCATGAACGTTGTTGCTTTTACACTCTTTAATAAGTGGGCAAATAACTTTTCCTTTTGCGAACTGAGATTGTGTCGGAATTGGATTGAATCTAAGCCAGATTAACTTCAATAAGGCAAAATTAAATGATTCCCAAAATATTTTTTTATACCCCAATACACTTCAGACAAAATGGATGAATGTACACCAAATTGGCTGAACGTACACCAAATTTGGGTAACCGGTTCGGTTAGGTTGTGTTAGGTTATCTTGCGATTACAACGCACGAGCCGAGCGAGCGGAGCGAGCGTGTCGTGGCAGCGGCCGGCGAAGTGCCAGAAGCAAATTTGGTGTACATTCATCCATTTTGGTAGACAAAATTTGGTGAATATTATTTGGTAAAAAATTACTCAAATTTGGTGGCACGTTAATACACAGCCCTTCAATAAAGCCTATCTAAAACCACAGACCATCCGTTACTAGACTTCCAAAATCGAACGCTACACAAATCCAGCATAAGTACTAAAACTTTTCAGCAAGTGAAATAAAGCAGAGCAGTCGTTAGAGTTTCAAGGGCAGTAGGGCGTAGTTGGCTTGTTCTAAAATGCTACAAGTCTTCTTTGCCAAATGGTAAAAAGGCTTAAAATATCTACCAAAATGATTTGCTACGAGTCAAGTACGACTCATTTTTCGGATGCAAAGTATGCAAGAAAAATATTTTGATGTATTTCTATTGCCATCTGTTACTCTTTGGTGTGGTTGGTAGTAAGCCTGTCTTCCGGTAGAGGGCCGTGGGTTCGATCCCCGCCCAGGACAAACATTTGTGTCATGAACAGTAGTGTTTATTGTGTGTCTGGGTGTTATTCATCTATTTATGTATGTATATCAGTCCTTGTTATCAGGTTTGGCCTAGTTTGGAATTCTGAATAAATTAATTTAAATCAAGGCCTCCTTTAGGTAGCCAATTTCGTAAACCCGTCTCTTGATGACTGGACGCGCAAGATACATACAAAACTTATTTTACCACACGATACCGATTGTTACCGAATTCTTGTAGAAACATAAAGAACGACGTAACAAGCATGATCAAATTCGTTATATCTTTCCAATTTTATATAATGGGACAGGTTGCCTGTCTAGTTGTCAGATTTGGGACTTTATGAGGTTTCCCTCTTCAACACTGCTTATTGTTTATGTTGGTTGATCCGGATTTGCCGTTACTGAATTTGACCTTTGAAAGATATCAACTGCTTCAATTGATAATGGGCAAGATTGAGGAGAGAAGGCGCGTTGGGAGACGTGAAAAATCATGGCTCAGAAACATCCGCGATTGGACAGGCATATCAAGTGCAGAAGAACTTTTTTGCGTGGAGCAGAACCGAGATAGATTTGTGAAGTTAACTTCCGGCCTCCGGTAGTGGAGAGGCACCATAGAGGCACCCTAAGAAGAAGAAGAATTTGTCCTAACTGGTAATCTGGCTATTTATGTTTTCACCCTTTGCCCGGTTATATGTTTTAAGACATAGAAAGACCGTTGCGTTGAAGAAGAACCCTCAAGGCCAGTGCGGAGTAATGATGTTTGCGAACCTTGTTTGAGCGAGGCGCCATTACACAACTTTGGGACAAACTTTGACGACTTAACTGTATACGTATAAGATAGAACCGAGTTACAAAAAGGTTATTTCAATACTTAAAAAGCACAGAAGGCAGACATTCTTATAAAACATGGGCCAGATTAATCATTTAATAACATTGTAGATTAAGAGATGGCGCCGTAAGGTTTCCTGAATGGCGCTTTATATTCCTTACTAGCTGTTACCCGCGACTTCGTCCGCGTAGATTTTATAAAAAAACAGAACTCGAACTTAATTGAAACATATTTTACGGAGCGCTTATCCTTCTTGATCCCTACGTAAAAGATGCATTTGTACTTATCCAAGTTGAATAAATGCATCTTACTACAAACTTAATTATCTTTTGATTTTATTTAACTGGTAGGTAGTGCGGAATTTTCATTGTCAACCGTTACAGGCGAACTTAAAAAAGAAGGCAATAAAGGGAGTGAAGTGAATGGGTAGCGAGGAGGTATTCATAAAAGTAAAAAAGGTCCCTATTCCTCCCTATCTATCCTTTTGTATCCCCCCCCCTACATTCCCACTCCCCCTCCCTCACCCTCTCCCACTCTCTCTTCCTCTCCCTCGCCCCTCCCTCTTCCCCCCCTCACCCTTCCTTCCCCCTCCATTTCCCCTCTCCCCATCACCATCCCTTTCCCCCCTCGCCCTCCTCCCATTCCCCTCCCTTTCCCCCTTCCCCTCACTCATCCTCCCCTTCCCCCTCTCCCTCCCTCTACCCCCCCTCCCTCTACCCCCTCCCACGCCCTCTACCCCTCCCTCCCCCTTTCTCTCCCCTCATTTTCCCCTCCCTTACACTCTCTCCCTATCCCTCCCCCTCTCCCTCTCCCTATCCCTGACCCTACCCCTATCCCTGCTTCTACCCCTAACGCCATCTTAACCGCTATCCCTATCCTTATATAAACATACAACTGACACTCATATTGATTTTTAGACATTTCAAACCTATCGAATCCCAACCCCATCCCAGGGGTGGTGGTATTTCACGTCCACCACGTTGGATTTCAAAATCATTGTAGTTTTCGTAATCAGCGACCCGATAAACCATACGAACGACACCCATATTGATTTTTAGACATATCAACTCTATCGCACCCCAACCTCATCCCCAAGGGATGATAGCATTTCACGTCCACCATGTTGGATTTCAAAATTGTTGTAGTTTTTGTAATCAGCGGCTCGATAAACCTTACAAACGACACCCATATTGATTTTTAGACATTTCAACCCTATCGCACCTCAACCTTATTCCCAGGGGATAATGGTAGTTTACGTCTACCACGTTGGATTTCAAAATTGTAGTAGTTTTCGTAATCAGCGATACTTAGTTGAATAAAAAAAGTCCCATCAAAATCGGTTAAGTAGTTTCGGTGTGCTGTAGCAGATACAACCCCGCTAGAGTATTATTGTATGTGTAGATTCCCACGGGAATGAGATATTTTCCCGGGGTAAAAAGTAGCCTATGTCCGTCTCCAACTTACCATCTATCACCATACCAAATTTCATCAAAATCCGTTCAGCCGTTTAGGCGTGAAAGAGCAACAAACAAACAAACAAACAGACAGACAGAGTTACTTTCGCATTTATAATATTAGTATGGAGTATGGATATTTGACATAAATGTAATTTATAATTCTATACTATTAAACCAGCAATATTTGTATATATATTTGTAATTGGTTTCTCGAAAGTGGTTCTAACGATTTCGATGAAATTTACCATACGGGGGTTTTCGGGGGCGAAAAATCGATCTAACTCTCTAGGTCTCATGTCTGGGAAATTTAGTTTTCCACATGTTTTTAAGTTTTTATTTAAAATACCGCATTTTAGACAAAACCCTACAGCGCCATCTGTTGGCGGGTTGCCTCATGATATTTTAATGTTGAGGCGGCTATTATAGAGCGAAGCTCGGGCGACCAGGTACTGAAATAGTCATTCTAATTTAATCAATAGGAATAATGTTCTTTGGGTTCGCTGTCTTTCCGCAGGTAGGGTCAATAATTTTTTTTGCGAATTCAGACATCGTCCCAAGGTAATTTAAATAAAAGTTGATCAAAAAATTTGAATTTGTATCTTTCTTTAAAATGTTGTGTGCAATAAAGAATATTGTATTGTATTGTATTGTGCTGTATTGTGCTGTATTGTGCTGTATTGTGTTGTATTGTGTTGTATTGTGTTGTATTGTGTTGTATTGTGTTGTATTGTGTTGTATTGTGTTGTGTTGTGTGGTGTTGTGTTGTGTTGTGTTGTGTAGTGTTGTGTTGTGTTGTGTTGTATTGTGTTGTATTGTGTTGTATTGTGTTGTATTGTGTTGTATTGTGTTGTATTGTGTTGTATTGTATTGTGTTGTATTGTGTTGTCTTGTGTTGTCTTGTGTAGTGTTGTGTTGTCTTGTGTTGTCTTGTGTAGTGTTGTGTTGTGTTGTGTTGTGTTGTTTTGTGTTGTGTTGTGTTGTATTGTATTGTATTGTATCTTTAGATGACTAATCTTTAGGTCACAACCTTAAATAGAAACTACAGGATGTAACGGACGGTGTACCGGACGGTGTACCGGAAACTGAAAGGGTGTGCTCAGTCAATGAAACTGAAAAACTTTCCCAAAGAAACATTTTTGGAAAAAAAAAAAATTTTGACATCTCAACAAAAATTGCTCACTTCGATCGAACATTTTGTATGGAGACGGCAATCTTTTTTTTTTTCATTTCACATACATGTTTCTTTGGGAAAGTTGTTCAGTTTCTTTGAATGAACGAACACGCCATTTCTGTTTTCGGCACACCGTCCCTTGCACCCTATATATGTAAACGAGATAAACAAGACGTCCCGTTTTAAAACTAAGGGCTCCCGCACACGACCGAGAATCGGTGGGCGATTATCGGTCGGGACAAGGACGGCAGATTCAGGTGCTAACACGTCAGAGCGGGATGCCGATATAAAATCGGTCACCGATTCTCGGTCGTGTGCGGGAGCCCTAAGACAGATACAAATTATATTTTTTAGCTGAAGTGGAAATAAAGAAGAGAACAACGACTTTATAACTTGGAATCATGCTTAGTTGTGGAGATCCGTCAGACTTTTTATCTTTCTTTTTCACTTAATGCCAGTTGCAGAAAGCTAGGCTCCTTTACATATAAATATCCCCTAAATCTATGGTTGACACTTTGTATACAGTTGTGAAAAAAGTCGGAAATAGGACGTTTTGCTAATATAATATTAAGAGGATATGGGAAAAGATAGATATTTGACAGTGCGCGCAGTCTTTTTACTTGAAATAAAGAGATAAAGTGCGCAATCTGCAACGCATTCGATTGCGACAGATATACTGTGCGTGTTACCAAAACTAAATGACGTAAGCGCCTGTTATAAAATATCGACTTTTTGTAAAAACTAAGTAATCAAATAAAATTTTAGGTTGGGCATATGATAGCAACTACGAATACCTTTCTGTACACTTAAAACACCTCAGATTCCACAAAAAGAGGAATGAATGAAAATTGAAGAGGCAACTTTGGATTTTTGTTTTGTCGAGTCGATTTTCACTAATCATGTTTTGGTCTTGGTGATTCCCTCACTTTAATGGTCAAAAAACACATACCTGAAAATCGCGGCAAGATACTGGGTAAATAAAAAGATATTTGTCTTCAGAATACCCAGAAAAATTTCCATATCGCCTCGCAAAAGATCTGGGGGGCTATTACGGTAGCCGAAACGTATCTACCATAAACGAACCATTGCCTCTGCAACATAAATTCCCGCGCAAAGCTCTGTAAGAGAGGAGAAGGGTACGCAAATAGTTCTAACTTTTTTATTTTTTTGAGAGGAATGCTACGTTGGGCTACTCTCTTCGGTTTAGGGAACATCTCCTTCCGGGCTTTGCGCTGGAATCCGTGTTGCAAAGGCAATAGTTCGTTTACGGCAGATACGTTGTGGTAAGTAACCCTATGCCTTAAACACTTATTTTAGATTTTCTTACTTGTGACGTGCTTCGACATTATTATAATAAGGCATGAAATAGTATGAAAAGATTTAATGGTTCATGAGCCAACTATTTCACTACCTCCTTTACCTTTCAAACCGTTAAATTATAAAATCCAATTAAAAGTCCACTGCTGGACAGGGACCTTCACAGGGCATATAGGGTAACTTTTAATTAGTTCTTGATACTGAACGTCTTTTCCCAAGGAACATAGGTCGAAATACGAAAAACCAAATTTGACCTCCCATACAAAATGCGCTATCAGCTGATGCAGTTTATACGAGTATGGGAGGTCAAAACTTGATTTTCGTATTTCGACCTATGTTCCTTAGGGAAAGTTGTTCAGTATCATGAGTGTATTCATACCTTTTTCTATCAAGAACTAATTAAAAATCACCCTATATTTTGGAGAAGAAGTACCATAGTCACCACGCTTGTTAGCGTTGCGAGTGTTGCAGCTGGCAACATTTGAAAACTTCGAGACATCAAATAAAAGCTTGTTTTTATTTTCACTTTTATTTATTTTCTAACCTACTTTTCTATTTATAAAGAGTCAAATTTTCCATGTCACCCCTAATGTGATTTATCCATTCGGCAGTCGCGCCTATCAAAGGGAAAACATACTCTTGACTGAAGGGTTCACACGCTGTTTTCAGGCACTCCGGTGACGAATGCGAAATAAACGTAAAAACACTTGTGACAAGATGAAAGTAAGCGAAACTCATACTTTATCGTTTTTAGGGTTCCGTAGTCAACAAGGAACCCTTATAGTTTCGTCATGTCTGTCTGTCGGTCTGTCTGTCCGTCCGCGACTAAGCTCAGCGACCATTAGTACTAGAAAGCTGTTAATTGATATGGACATACATCTACGAATAAATAATAAGTATTCGTAGATATATAATAGTCACGTTGAAAAAGTGGTATGATAAAACCATGAAATTTTTTTGTAGATGGGATGATATTTTTTTTTCTCGTCGACCCCATAGTGTTAAGTGTCGTTAAATAGCTCTTTTAAAAACCATATCATTTGTCGATGAAGAAATTCGTTTGCGAAATATTTAGCTTGAAAGCACATTTTTTGTTGAAGTCGAGCGTCAGCTAAACGGTACATACATACATACATAACATCACGCCTCGTTCCCGTTGGGGTAGGCAGAGACCACAGTTCTCCACCTGCCACGATCCTGACACACCTCCCCTGCTTCCTGAACCTTCATCAATCCTTTCATACATGCTCGTCGGTTTAGGGTACTTTTAACCTGGCCTAAACGGTTGTCATTAGAAATGTGAAAAAAATATGCATATATGATGAAATTATGATGAAAACTATCATAGCTACGTAGGATTTACAAGTTCATGAGCTATAGCCGAAAAATGGAAATAATAAAAACAGCAATAGGAATTAGGCACTAGGACCTCGCTGAGCACGGGTAGGTAAAAAGTTTTGTTATGAACGTTATGAAAAAGTAAATAAAAACCTTTTTTGCGATAAAAATAAACACTCGTGCTTATCACATATATGTTCGCCATGGGCGGGGATCGAACCTGCAGCCAGGCAGACTCACAACCCGAGCCAGTCAAATTTTCTGACTTTGCTTAACGACTACTATTAGCAGGAATCATGGGCGTAACGTACCTTCCGAAGCAAGCATATACCTAGGTATGCTAGCATGTGGGTGGGTGCCGACGGTGGAACTGGTTGCTAGTTAGTGTAGGCAACGAAGAAGTTGAACCCCAAACTAAATTTCTCAGGCAGATTTTATTTGCAGGATGATAAAGAATCATGAATTAAATGTAAATTCAAAATATCCAAAAAACAAATTACAAAAAAAAACATACATTTTTTGTAATTTTTTTATGGAAAAATTAAAAGTACCGTTTTTTTTTATTTTTTATAGAAGTTTTGTCTCGTGTAGTGTAATACTCCAGCAAAGTTTCATCGACTGAGGATATAATGCGGGGGTCTTCAGACAACGATCCGCTTCGTTGCCTAGACTAGAAGGCGTACTTACTTGTTGAGAAGGAAGTGCGCTCAATATAACCAGTAACCCTTGAGATCCCTCGCACAGTTTACCAATATTTTTACGCGAAAAGTATCTAATACCCACCTGGGGAACCTAGCGCGCTTTTATGTTGAATGTGGTTCCGTACATAATATATACTGTGTAAGGGACGGTGTACTGAAAACTGAACGGGCGTGCTCATTCAACGAAACTGAACAACTTTCCCAAAGAAACATTTTTGGGAGATGAAAAAAAAGTTTGACCTCCCATGTAAATTGCACACTCTGATCGAACAGTGTGTATGGAGAGGTCAAATTTTTTTTCATTTTCCAAAAATGTTTCTTTGGGAAAGTTGTTCAGTTTGGTTGACTGAGCACGCCCTTTAAGGTTCCGGCACACCCTGTATTTTTACCTAATATTTTATTACCTTGTAGATGACACTGTGAAATGTGAGAGAAGATGATTGGAACTTTTGGAACAACTACGTAGCTGTACTATCCAGTTAATGAGTTCCTATCCTAATGGACAACAGAGCCTTGCCCACCTAGAGAACTAAAGGTGAACATTCCCGTGTGGCGCCAACCTAAAAAACTAGTACGACCCCATTTCCATCAGTGGGTGTCGTATAAGGCGAGTAAGGGATTTTGAACGTGAGAATAGGCAGCATTTTTTTTACAAACCCTTCAACCTTGAGTGGGTCTTTGGTTTCGGGAGAATGAAGCGTAGCGCTGGTTCACCTTATATTGGTTTTGTTTCGTGCGTACGTTTGTGCGTACGCACTGCGTCAACCAACAACTTCGGTCATGCGTGGTGACAATACTGCTTCCACTCTAAACTATATTAAGAATTTTGTATGTAAAATTCTGAAGGGTGCTGTCCAGTGGTTGAGTCGAAGATGTAGCATGCATACCTGAAAGATACCTGTTCACTTTTGCATTGAAAAGATCCAGATTGTATTGTTTGGGGAAAAAATCTGTAGGGAGGGATTTCAGTTTTTAGATCATGAAAGACGAACATAGAGCTTCGTGCGAATGGATGGTATATCAACGACATTAGGGTGGAATTCCAACCACCGTCTAGCCCTACGAAGATGGAAAGGAGAAGGTGGAATTAGGTTTTTAAATTCAGACACACACTCTCCTGTAAAATACCAATAAGCTGTCTACTTTGCGACGATGTTCAAAGCTCTGTACTTAAGAACTTCCCAAAATTGATTCGCACAAAGCCAAACCTTTTCGGTTAGCGAAAACCACAGTCAATCTTGAAGTACAGGTTGCTATTGACAACCCTACTCAGACAGGCAAGGCCAAGTAACATCCCTAAAATGGGGTTTAAATCAAAGTCAATACACAAACGGAACTGTAAGACTTTCGACACATTAGTTAATTGCCTAGTACACCCACTTCACAGCGCTGTGATTACTACGATGTCCAATACTGTTGAAGAACAAAAAAAGTAGGCCGATATATAGGGTGACTTTTAATTAGTTCTTGATAGCAAAAGGTATGCATGTACTCGTGATACTGAACAACTTTTCCCAAGGAACATAGGTCAAAATACGAAAAACCAAATTTGACCTCCCATACAAAACGCGCTATCAGCTGATGCAGTTTCTATGGGAGGTCAAAACTTGATTTTCGTATTTCGACCTATGTTTCTTGGGGAAAGTTGTTCAGTATCATTAGTACATTCATACCTTTTTCTATCAAGAACTAATTAAAAGTCACCCCATATACGTTTTTAAAAACTTTATTGCACTGGGGTACAAAAGTCGGGAAATAGCTAAAGTGCAGAAAAAGAAGTAGAGATAGAGACTAAACAATAAAAAAAAACCATACGAAATAATTATCAATTTGGTATTTGCCAAGGAAAATAGATGTATACCGAAGTCAATAACCAAATTGTTTTTGAAGAGGTTGGACACATTCTTTCTGAGCAGTAAATTTCATCACAATATCGTTTAGAAAGCGGCCCTAAAACAAAATGGCCGAGTTAAATTAAACATACGTATTTTATTTAATTATAATGAAAATAATAAAATTTTATGACCCACTCCATACTAAATAACAATTTTGTAAAGACGGACATGACGTGGTGTTTTGCGTATGTGGTTTCATGAGTCTAAAGAGATGTTTTGAACAAATAAAAATTTTGATACTTAAAATAGTTATGACTCATACGGCCAGCAATGTAAAACGTACTCGTAGTAACCATTCCGTTTCACCCTAGCAATGCATTTGTAAGATCAAAGCTAGTTTCAAAGTCAGGGTTGCTTTAATCAAAGAGTTGCTGGGCGGAACGGGGCGAAACGTGGGTCTAGAGCCTCAAAAAATAGTTTATTTGAATATAGGGTTCTTTTTCTGCAAAGGAACAAAACCAAGGAGCTTGAAGTAGCAGCACTTTCTGCTAAGGAAAGAGCCATAAGCGTATCAATTTCTTGCAGGGGACCTAAATTGTATGGATTTTTATCAAAACCCAAAAAATATATATATATTTTCACTGTCGCAAATAAAGTTTAGCTAAAACATTAGCCGTCTTACTAAAAAAAAGTTAAACATCTGTTGAACACTTGATAAAAAAAAAATTGCACAAAATAACTGACTATGTCAGTTGATGCGCAGAAGTATAGTCATAAGAAAATAAGTCATTTTTGACTTAGCCAGAGTTATTTTGTACGACTTTTTTGATCAAGTGTTCAACAGATGTTTAACTTTTTTGTAGTATGACTAGATTTTTAAAGATTTCTTGATTTTTGTAAAAAATTACCGATTTTTTGGACCGACTAGTATAGTCGACTAATCGACTAGGAGACGTATTACACTTCACTACCTCATACGGACTATGAATATGACGCACTCTACTCGTATTTTACTCTGTGAACAAAACATTTATTTGCACCTCTGTAGTAACGTTTTCTTATTAGTCATTATCATATCGTGTGGGTTATAAGATTCTTTTGGTTCCGACTTCTATCTACGGATGTAGTTTTTAATGAGCTACGTCAGAGGAATTTGGCGGCTCTGACACCAGGGTTTGTGAGGTCGGTCATCGACCTTGAAACTCACACGATTTTATGATGATGATCGTTGTAAGATCGTGACACCACGGTTTGTGAGGTCGGTCATCGACCTTGCAACTCACAAGATGATGATGATGGTTGTAAGATCGTGACACCACGGTTTGTGAGGTCGGTCATCGACCTTGCAACTCACACAATGATGATGATGGTTGTAAGATCGTGACACCACGGTTTGTGAGGTCGGTCATCGACCTTGCAACTCACACGATGATGATGATGGTTGTAAGATCGTGACACCACGGTTTGTGAGGTCGGTCATCGACCTTGCAACTCACACGATATTATGATGATGATGGTTGTAAGATCGTGACACCACGGTT
Source organism: Athrips mouffetella (assembly GCA_947532105.1). Lineage (NCBI taxonomy): Eukaryota > Metazoa > Arthropoda > Insecta > Lepidoptera > Gelechiidae > Athrips > Athrips mouffetella. The sequence continues at coordinate 12,542,488 of OX383981.1, read as the reverse complement.
TGTGAGGTCGGTCATCGACCTTGCAACTCACACGATATTATGATGATGATGGTTGTAAGATCGTGACACCACGGTTTGTGAGGTCGGTCATCGACCTTGCAACTCACACGATATTATGATGATGATCGTTGTAAGATCGTGACACCACGGTTTGTGAGGTCGGTCATCGACCTTTCAACTCACACGATATTATGATGATGATCGTTGTAAGATCGTGACACCACGGTTTGTGAGGTCGGTCATCGACCTTTCAACTCACACGATATTATGATGATGATCGTTGTAAGATCGTGACACCACTGTTTGTGAGGTCGGTCATCGACCTTGCAACTCACACGATGATGATGATTGTAAGATCAATAACCGAACTTAACCTGCTGTTATTTATTTGGCCGCAAAAGGCCTAAAAGGCCTCTGACAAGGCTCATTAACGACTTCATCTGAAGACGGCTTAACGTGCCTTCCGAAGCATGGAATCATCTTACTTTTCAGAAAATCAGGCGATTCATCCCGCAATGTCCTAAACAAACTGGGGTAGTCTCACAAAGTGATTTTTTGTTCCACAATGTCCCCGGCGGGAGTCGAACCTTGAACCTTCAGATCAAGAGCCAAACACTCTAACCACACGCCACGATTTAGTTTTCTTAAACCCATAGAAAATCTACGAACTTATATTTAAACAAATTATTACATTTTATCAAGTGTTGCGAGCGGAGCTGTGTGGATTTATAGAAAACGTACATTATTAAGAAACTCGTAAGTACACACGGACGCACGTCGTGAGTGTAAACATTTTGACCTTGAGCGGATCTCTGGTTTCAGGCGTTTGTAGCGCAGCGCTAGTTCATCTTATACCGGTTTTATTTCTACGTGCTTGCTTCCGTGCGTACCACAGTGGTCTGAAATTTGCGTTTCATAGACATTCAATATTTTTTTTTGAGTGACGGTTTTTATGCTTGAAAACGATTGAGGATAACTACTTTATGCCTTATATAATGAACATTCAGGTTTATAAATGTAAACAGCGCACTCAGATTTTTTTTCGAAAAAAATTGTATGGAGTCGGCGTAATAAATGATGATATCTCCATTATCGCAAAATTGCGCCTAATATCCTCTTAGGTTATTAATATATGAATTATTTTGGATTTTTTTACATACTCCAAGCTAAGGCCAAACTTGCGCCTTTTTTTTAAATCAAATTTTGTTATTTTTTTCGTTTTTATTATACTAATTTTGTTATTTTTTTCGTTTTTATTATACGTTTACTAATATTAAGCTTAAAATGGATTTAAATAGACTGGATATTTACGCAAATTAATTGTCTGAAATATTAGAATGTGAAATTTGCTTAAAAACTGATTATCTGTATAATTAACAAAAAAAAAACTTAATTTTTTAAAAGTTTTGTTAAAAAAAAGGCGCAAGTTTGGCCTTAGCATGTAGTAAAAAAAAGTAAAAAAATTCATATATTAATAACCTAAGAGGATATTAGGCGCAATTGTGCAATAATGGAGATATCATCATTTATTACGCCGACTCGACTCCATACAAATTTTTTGGAAAAAAATTCCGAGTGCGCTGTTTACAATTATAAACCTGAATGTTCATTATATAAGGCATAAAGTAGGTATCCTCAATCGTTTTCAAGCATTAAAAGCGTCAATCAAAAAAAAATATTGAATGTCTATGAAACACTAATTTCAGCCCACTGTGCGTACTGACGTTGTTCGTTCCCTGATAATGAAACCTTTTTTAATATTAACACTTGGTTTTTTTCACAGGAATTCTCGGATTTTTTGACACTTTCAAGTACTGAACCCTAAAACTCTAGCAGAGCATAAACCGATCCATCCGAGACGCCTCTGCTGTTAGTTGATTTATTCTCCTTGCTCTGATTGGTCTATCTGGTTGATTTCTAAAATAACTGCCCAATTTTATATGAACCTGTTAAAGCGTGATGGACTAACAAATATTTAGACTGTAACTGTTAGAAGATCAAGAAACTAATAGTCGATACAAGCAGTACGTAAAAAACAAATAAGAAAAAAATAATTACGACAGATTATTTATATTTTATACCATTTATATTTTATACTATTTATATTATACGGTCTCCCAGTCCTGCAGTGGACGTTTCATGGGATGTCATGATGATGATAATTTAAAAAAATATTTTAAAGCAGCAAAAATTATACGAGAACCTATAAAATAAAACCTAGAAATATAAAATTAAATTAACGAAAGTGGCAGTTTTTCACAATTTCTGTAAAATTCGATAATGCAAGTCGTCGGTAGAAACATTGATGTGCGCTTAACTGTACGATGTACGTAGAAGTCACGTTCAAGTTACGTATCTATGTTAAAAGTTACGTATCTCTACATGCACGAAGGTTGACCTACTTTGCTCTGCTTTGCTTCTCGTATCTTGAGAAAGTCAAGTCCAATATCACAATATCAAGCAGTATTTCGTCTTTTACAATCTTGACTTTACAGATAGCACCGTGCTTGTTATGTAATCAATGATTCTTTACAAGACATGTACCAGCTACCAAACAGTCGTCGAAAGCATCTACTTTAAATCTATTGCTGCCACAGTTTTTTTCACAAAGTGTCAGCAATAAATTTAAAGGAGCTTTAACTCTAAGGGAGCTTTCTACAACTGGCGATATACTGCGTGTCAAAATTATCTCTTTAGTATCGTGATTTCGATTTAATACAGACGCATTTATCTTCGTTGTTAAAAGAGATAGTAAAAATATTTTCAAGACACTTTAAAGATATTAAACCGACTTTTTGTAAAAAAGGAAAAAGATCTGTGTAGATTCGTTCATAAGTATTTAGCCATTTAGACAAGTTTTTGCATTTTCTCTCTTAGTAGGTATTCTGACGAGTCTTTGACCTCACGATTCACGTTTTTCAATTATATAACGTGTAACGGAAGGGTATGTGATAATACTGAAGGGTCTCAATCTGCCCATGAAACTGAACAACTTTTCCCAAGGAATATAAGTCGAAATAAGAAAAACCAAATTAGACCTCCCATACAAAATGCGCTATCAGCTGATGCAGTTTCTATGGGAGGTCAAAAATTTATTTTGTTCTATAACCTATGTTCCTTGGAAAAACTTGTTTAGTTTCTTTGGCAGATAGCAAACTAGCGCCCCCAGATAAATACTTCTTCTTCTTCTTAGTCGTATCCTCATGACTGAGGGACGTGACAGTTATGGGCTGCTACTTGTGCCGCCACACCTCTCCAGATCGCCCTATCTTGAGCACGGTGAATGTTGGCCTGTAGTGTCGCTCCAGTATAGCGCTTTTATAGCTTCGGCCCATCGCATTGGCATACGTCCTCTGCTCCGTTTACCCTCCATTCGGCCAGAGAAGATAAGCCTTTCCAGATTATCTGTACCGCTAAATACTAAACTTAGAGAAAATCTGTCTTACAAATTTAAAGTAAAGGTACCCTAGTTTATTTAGAACCTAGTCTAGTTTCGACCACGGCAATAATGCTCAACTTTTGTGATCGGGAAAAACAATCATAAACCACTGAGCCAAGGGCGCTTCAATAGATCAGCATTTCGTAGTTCACAAGGACTCAAACCCGGGGAAGGTAAATCTAAGAATCTGTTCTCGGAAAACACCTGCGAGGAAATTGTTTGATCCCGACTGGCTTTAAAATTGTTACCGCTAGGGATGGGGTCGATCTTTACCGATACGCCAACTTATCGGTACTACTCAACTAGTCGGTATACAACATGACTCAGTACAAAATATTCTTTATCGTCATAACATCACGGAAACTAAAAAAACCGGCCAAGTGTCAGTCGGACTCGCACACCGAGGGTTCCGACCGTACCACTAAGGTAAAAACACCGTCTTAATTATTAGTACCCTTTCAAATGTACAAAATAATGCTCCCGTATACTCCTTGATGCTACAAGTGGGGAAGTAGTCTCAATCTCTTTGTTTGATATTGGAGAAATATAATTTTGATGGGGGACGTCCCAAAAATTGTGCGTATTAATGCTGCGGACAAAAAACAAAATGGCCGCCATTTATATCAGTAACCGTTGGGATTACGTAAAGAAGTTTAATACAAAAATTTAGCTACACAGATTCTGCACAGAAAAGGTTATTACAACTTTCTATGTAAGATCAATATTTTTCATAAAACGTGCTTACTTTTATATTTTTCTAAAGGAAAATTAATAAGTCTCAGCATGAGGGTTTTGCAAGCGCATATTTACATGCTTGACTTTAATTACATCATCATCATAATCAATATCAGCGTGTTTTCATACACTGCTGAACATACAACTCTTAATTTTTTCTGCAAAAAATATCCCCTTTCCCTTACTTTATAAAAACCACAATGGATTGAACCTTAATGAAAATACCAGTGATAATCAAATCAAATCAAAATCGTTTATTCATTGTTGGATATTAAAATCTCTTAATGACGTCAGCTAAACTACATCGCTTCACAAACAATGTGGCGCCATTGTGGGAAAAAAAAGAAGCGACAATAAAAACCCACGCGCAATAAAAGAAATACAATGTTAACAGATTTCTATTGACAGAATTTAGACATATTAATACCTTATCACTCCTACAATAAAATTTTTAATTACAATCATCGTCACTTTCAATGCAAATCTCATTAAGACTTAAATTTTCATCATCGTCTAGTTCGCTCTCTCCTATATTGTCACAACGGTCGGTATAAAATTCGCACTTGCACATTACAGTACAAGGGAGTCCATTTTTCTGACACGTACATGGAGGAGAGCTTGGAGCATGAGCAGCGTTGCTGTGATGGGAGACTCTTCTGAACAAAATCGATATGTGATAATGACTCGGGATGACTGATTTATTTAATAATAAAATGGCGCCTACAGCTCTTATTGCGCCCTTGTTTTCTCTAGTTATGTATAACTTTCGTCACAGGGCATAAAATTTGCATTGTACATCGAAAATAAACGTATAATTTCATTAATTTATTCAAAGCTTGTTTTATGGATCACCCACCATTACCACGATCACCCCCCAGGCTTTCCCTCCACGGGCTGTGCACAACATTTAGAAACTATTTAAATTACCACCTAATCGCAGATACAGGTAATCGGTATAGCCCGCTTCTGTAAACAATTGCCCTACCCCTACTGCTTACTCGCCGTTTCTCGCTTGTGTAATGTAAAATTGTTTTTCTTTCCAACTCTAAGAGTGAAGAAGGTACAAGGCCATTTCGAGCTGACGCAAGTGGTTGGAAATCAAAGTTCTTGGAGTCTATTTTTGTTATTGCTACCTGTGTTCTCAGGAGATTATTAAGGAATGTTTGCGTTTTAAGCAGTTGGGAATATTTGGGAAGAATTTAAAGTTTTTTTTTAACACTTTCTCTAGCCTTATTCCGTCTAATAGAGTTGGCTAAGGAAGGAATCCTAAAGGATGTGACAAAGGTTGTAGTTTTATGATGTGACCTCAGCAACTAAAGGCAAATCGGACCCAATCGGGCTTTTTTCAAATTAGTGGCCGACATATCTGTCAGAGTTATCAATCTAATCAATGACAATGGCTTAACGACTACGAGTCAGTGAAAACAACCGGGACTTAACATGCCTTACAAAGTACGGAAATCACTCACCATCTAAGAACAACGTAACTTTTTTTATGAGTCAAAAATGTTTCAGAATGTTCCTATCGTTTGTGCACTTACTCCTAAACCTTCTGCCAGTAAAAACTAAGACTGAGCTCGTTAATTCTCTAGTCCTTCCGATCCTAGATTACGCTGATGTCATGTCAGTAACTTGGGATTTATCCCAGCTTCTTTTGAACAAACTCGATCGTCTGCAAAACATATACGTTTCATTTTCGGTTTAAGGAAATACGATCATGTATCTGAGTATAGGAAAAAACTAAAACTGTTACCGATTCGTCAGCGACGTTACGTACACACGGCCGCACATCGGTAGAAACACCTTTGGACCTTATGGCGTCGTAATAGAGTTGAAAAAGTTTCTACCGACGTGCGGTTGATCGTACATGCCCTTTCTTTACTATACAACATCCTTAACTCTCCGGTTTCTCCTCCATACCTTAGAGAAAATTTTGATTATCTAGGGTCAAATAACCTCTTAGCTTCTAGATTTAAAAATGATAACAGCATTAGCAAATTCTAATTACTATTATAATTCTTTTACAAAAATGTCTGCCCGATTGTGGAATGAACTGCCACGTGACATTCGTCATGCAAAATCCATTCATTCTTTCAAAGCTAAATTAATGGAATTCTATCTGAAGAAAGAAAAAAAAATGAAAAATAGTTTTATTTGATATTTTAGCAATTACATATGCATAATTACATTTCGCCAAACATTTTTAAAGTTTGTCGGCAAAAGTGTAAGCTCCTTTAAATCAAAATAAAATAATAGTAATAAAAATTTAAATTTAAATTTAAACAAATTAATCCAAAACAAATAAATTCAAAATTAAAATCTTACTAACTAATCAAATAAGCCTTAATTTACTAAAAAAAAATTTTTTATTTATATTTAGAGGAAAGTTGTATGTAGAAAATATAGAACAATGCATTTTGTTGTTATATTATTTATATGTTGTATGTATATAGGTATATAAAGGTATATATTCATATGTTTATTTATGTATATGATATATGTGTATTGTTTTACGTAAGTATATGTGAATTTATTTATTATTTATTCATAAATATATATTTAGGTATTGTGGTAAGTAATTTTATTGTTTGATTCTATGTACCTATTTATTTTAAAATTAGTAAACTCTGCACTACTCATGTCCATCTCAGTGATTCCCAATTATAAGGTTGCCTGGAAGAGATTGCTCTAAGCAATAAGGCCGCTTTTGCGCGCAATAAGATATGCTGTTTGTATTTAATTGTTGTAAATTTGTGTGCAATAAAGAGTTTCTATCTATCTATCCTCTAGCGCAATGTCAAAACAAAAAAATAATCATTTATTCATGTGTCTTAAATTAAGTGTAGCGGACAGTTGCAGAATGCGGAGAGTGTGCGCAAGAGCTCCATGAGCTTATTCCTTCATCCCTCTTCTACCATTGAGGATCCAAACGCACCGTAGGATATCATCCATCATTATAACATCCCATGAGCCCATGAAACGTTCACTGCGGGACAGGGAGCTCCCTCCAGAACTCTAGCAAAAACGCGTAGAAAAATTTGGAGCAATTCCAACAAAATTTGGGGAAGTATAGTCCCCTCGCTTGATAGCATTGCGGCCCTCATTGGTGACCGCAGTATGTAAGATGGTACGATACATATAACGCTGCGTTTCATAATCCCTTAGTCGCCTCTTACGAAACCCACAGGTAGTAGAGATGGGAGACTATTTGTTATTATTTTCAACACAATTTGTTAACAAAGCAACCCTGCAATTTTAAATACCTACATTTAATCTAAAATTTACTTTGCTATTCAGTTTCTATTTGAATGTAGATAAAAGATGAGGTACTTAGAACAATGTTTGTCACGTTACTGTAATTGGTTTCGCTCTAGGTCTTTCATAAGGCCACGTCCACAAAAGGGGCTTTTACCTTAATGACTTCCGACGAGGACATCAAATAAAAAAGAAAAGTCGCGGAATATATTTACTGAATACATCCCTGAGGAAAAAATTAAAGCAGAACAAGCTGGTGCCCGCGACTTCGTCTGCGCAGGATAAATTGTAGCCTATGTGTTATTCTGATGTATAAGCTATATTATTGTAAAGTTTCATTAAAATCCATTCAGTAGTTTTTACGTGAAAGAGTAACAAACATCCATCCATCCATACACTCAAACTTTCGCGTTTATAATATTAGTAGGATACATTAGTGTATTTTGAGAAGTTTCGAATCAGTTTTAGATTTTTGGAGTTTTGGTATAGACAGGTACATCGTTATTTTTTATAACCCTGAAAATTTTAAGGGGTGGTCTGGCTCATGAAACTGAACACTTTTTCTATAGGAACATAGGTCGAAATACGAAACAAAATATTCGACCCGAAGTCGAATTTATTTTCGTATTTCGACCTATGTTCCCTGGGAAAAGTTGTTCAATTTCATGGCCAGAACCACCGCGGTTTAACAGCGCGGCAGCAGCGCTGCAACCGCACACCCCTTCACATTACGGCGGTTTCAACGCGACTACGCGTCAGGTGCTCGCAATAACGTAACTCCGCGAATGTAGCGCAGTAGCCGCGCGACAGCAGGACTGCTGATATTTGTTTGGTTGTATTGTTAGTCGTGCGATTATTTTAGTTCTACGCCGTGAGCCGCGGGTTCGATCTCCGCTCAGGGCAAGCACTTGTATGATGAACACGAGCATTTGTTCTGTGCTTGGGTGTTATTTTTCTATTTCCGTATGTATGGTAGCCAAAGTTTGTTTGCCTAGTTTGGGATCAGATGACTTTAGGTAGTATACGTACCTACAGCAAACACCTTAATAAATATTGGCACAATAGTCTAAATTCCCATAAAACATTTATTTTATTAAGTAAATATATAATCAACACAACAATCCTAGACTGTTGTAAGCGATCAAATTAATTATTAATCCCACTCCATACATACCTCTTACCAGGAATTCTTATTTAAATTGACGTTTCTGAGTGCGGCCCTGAGATTTGACAGGTGGAATTTGAGTAGACGAAGGTACCATCAATTTATAATGTAGAGAAAATAGGGTATGTTTGTTGTGTTTAGGATATAGATAGGGGTTAATTTTTATCTATTTGAACTTTAAAAATTAATAACTTTTCTTAAAGACATGGATCTAAAAATGAGAATAAATTTGGCGCCTTATCATAACATCCTGTTCAACTTCCACATTCCACAACCAGATATAAATTTACGACAAAAATGCGTGCTACATTTTGGAGACAGCACGTTAAGCTCGACACATTGGACTTTGTACCTTTCTTATTTTTAGCGCTCTTTACGCTGTATTGTTGTTTGCCTTATCTAATGGATCTACGAATTTCCTACCACATCATATCAGCTGGAAGACGTCCACTGCTAGACATAGGCTTCCCCTATAGAACTTCATGACGACCGGTCCTGCGCTGCTCGCATCCAGCAGCTTTCCGCGACCTTGACCAGATCGTCGGTCCACCTTGTGGGGGGCTGCCAACGCTTCGTCTATCGGTACGTGGTCGCCACTCTAAAACCTGAACTTGCGATGTGCATTGCCCACTGCCACATTAGTTTAGCGATTCTCAGTGCTATGTCAGTTACTTTAGTTCTCCTGCGGATCTCTTCATTTCTGATTCGATCCCGCAGGTTCTTGGTCACATGCGTCGAATCCCCCTTGCTAGCGAAATGTCTGATGACTGAGATTTTTCCAAAAAATCTTATGAAAGGTAAAAGGAATACGATTAAAAAGAAACTCCCAGACCTTTTACTAGACATGTAGAAAGGGGTAACTAACTGGCTTCGAAGTTGTAACATTTTATCAAAGATACGTAAGGATATAGCTAACTGAAGTTTTACTAGGTTATCGAGAATCACATTCAACGAGAGAAAGGATATAAAACTACAGTCTACTTACAAATTCGATTACAAAATTACAAAAACGTCAATATTATACTAGATGCTCAAAACGTTGTTCAGTTGCTGATAAATAAATAGAACAAGAGAATAAAACAGACAGTCGCTGCAAGATCTCTCCGTTACTGGTCCTCAATCGTGTTAATTTACATACATACATACATAATATCACGCCTTGTTCCCGTCGGGGTAGGCAGAGACCACAGTTCTCCACCTGCTACGATCTTGACATACTTCCCTTGCTTCCTGTACCTTCATCAATGATTTTATACAAGCTTGTCGGTTTAGGGTACTTTTAACCTGGCCTTTATTCAGAACGTCCTGAATTTGGTCCTGGTACTTTTGCCGAGGCCTTCCCCTTCCAACGTTCCCATTCACTCTCGCCTTGTAGATCTCTTTCGTCAATCTTCTTCGTGTTAATTTAGTGATATAACATGGTTTTATATCACTAAACAAAGAGATTTGAACCTCGCTACGCCGAAGGTTAAAATCTCTTTGTCACTAAATCACTTTTTATATCGCTGAACTTGGTCTAGTTCTGTCACCGGTCATTACCTGTCACTCAACATACATTTTTTCTTGTAAATGTAGTATGTAAAAAGTGTAAAAAATTGTAGAATCAAGAATAAATGTAGTCCTCTTTTATTATATCGTACCATATTACGGTACCTGAGCGACCGAGCTTCGCTCTGCATAACCTTAACCAAAACCCATCACAGATGGCGCTGTAAGGTTTCTGAAACACGCTGTTTTAACAAAAATGCCTAAAAAAGTGGAGAAAGTGAATTTTCCCAGACATAAGACCTAGCTAGATCGATTTTTCGCCAATCGACACAGTAAATTTCATCGATATCGTTAAAGCCAGTATCTTAAAAACCGATTACATGATTTCATAGGCTCCTTTGCACCAGGGCTGATGAGAGGAGGTTTATTTGAATAGATTGATGTTTTTATTCAACATTATGTTGACGTCGTGTTAAACTAAAATGCTTTTATAAAATAAAAATTACAAATATATATAAACATGGTGACTTTAGAGTGCCACGCCATTTCCTGTAATTCTGGAGGGAGCTCCCTGTCCAGCAGTAGACGTTTCACGGAATATGATGATGCTCTTCTCCGTTAAACTGGAATCCTAGCCTTAGTCTGAATATAAATGTAATTATTATTTTCCTTATCAGGCATTCATATTTTGATGTACACCAACGTCACCAACCTTCTCCCCGTTTTAAGACGTCGCGTCGCTCGCGTCGGGGATGGAAACGCTCGTGTACCCAATGACATTACATGAAATTGTGATGTTTATAAAAATATAGATATGTTGTGATGTTATCCGACTAGGAATCCGCAGATCTGACAACAAGTGTAAATGAACTTCAGTCGGTGGAGCACATATTTTGATCTTTTGGCGACTGTACATTCAAGAGCGCGTCGAGCTACTTTGAACTTATAGTTTCGTCATGTCCGTTGATTTGTCTATCTATCCGCGGCTTTCCTCAGAAACGAATGTAATTTGGTATGAATATAGATATTGGTAAAATTATATCTTGAAAAATATTTTTATTTAGGGTACCTCCCTCTTTTTCTATTTTTCTCATCCACCACTTGATGTGGGGTATCGCAAGATAGGTCTTTTAAAAAGAATGTAAGTATTTCATGATCTTTTTTCTATTGAGGAATCCGTTTGCGAAATATTTAAATTAACAACGCTACCTTTTGATATAGTCAAAACATTAACGAGTCATATAGTCGAAAAATTGAAAATAATAGAAATAGCAATCAGGCGCTTGACCGCGCTGTTGGTTAGGAGGGCAAAAGTTTATGAAAGAATCAAAACCTGCTTAAAAATAATAATTTAGATGGAACGTGACTATAATCTGGTTTAAAATGTTCTCGTCAAAAGGAATAACGAATACAACACAGGTAAAACATTCCTAAAACAACTACGAAACCCTACACTGCGCGAGGCCTGTCACGCACTTTGCCTGTTTTTAATTTTAAGTAGCGTTAGGACCACAGAGTGGACTTAGCCCAGGCGTAAACGGTCCCGAGAGTCAAATAAATTCCTAACAGTTTAATTGTTAATTTAAACTTTACCTACCTAAGTCCTCTATTTTTAAAAAAAGATCCCGATATGTAACTACAGAGCAACTTATATTTTTGAAATATCGTAAGATATGCGATTTTTTTACAAATTTTTACCAAATTTAGACGTAAATTGTGTCTCAGAAGCAGAAACAATACTAAAATATATATTTAAAACGCAAGGAATGATATGTGCGCTAATTATGGCATCAGTATTAATTATATCATATCATAGGATCGAAGGGTCTCACACACGGCTAGAGATCGTGTTTCGATTATACCTACTCCTATTATTTATTGTGAGTTCAAATTATGTCTACCAAGCTTGATAAACTTAAGTTACTGGATTATTTTCTAAAGTGGACCCAAAAATGAGAGAAGCTTTCTAGGTACAACTAGGGATTTTTTAATATATGTTTAGAACACCTATTCAAACATAAAAAAGCAGAAAAAAAACTGTTAGGAATTTGTTTCACCCCCTCCATACATGAGCGTTCTTTTACGCCTGAGCTAACTAGAGTCACTCTGCAAGTGTCAAGCTTATCATATCCGGGCATTTCCATCAGTGCTGTGCTAGGTAGCTAATCTGTGTTGGGAAAATTTGCTCCATTTTCGAACGCCGCTCTAAACTAGTAAAGTGGAGCAATCTTATTGGCTTGGATTATTTCATATCACAGATAGGCTACCTAGCACACTTTAGTGAAAATATATCTTTATTTTTAAAACACATCTTTATTGCACTAATCTAATACCGTGTCTGTATAATCATCAGCGTTACACGTTTCTGTTTTTATTAAAGCGAATGTCACGTTTAGGTACAGACAGCAACAACACGGGTTGTATATTCTATAAAAAGCTAATAATAAGCAATTCGTACAGTAAACATGTCAAGCTTAATTGGATTTTGCAGATACTTGGTATGCTAAGAATTTCTTAGTGTGTTTAGTTTGAATAGAACTGGAAATGCTGAAGGCCCTGATTCTTCAGCAGACTAACATTGCAGTTTCATTTTTCTTATTTTTATCAAAGTATAAATCGATTCTTATGTTTATTGTAAGCAGATTAAAGAAGGGTCACAAAACTGGCCGGTATCGGCTTAACGTGCCACCCGAAGCACGGAAACGAAAGAGATGTTTCATTGGTCACCCATCTACGTTCTGACCACGGACAACGGTACTGAATATTCGTGATCAGAAAGAAAGACCACTTGGCCACCTATGCTACAAACTTCAGATCACATTCGTATTTTAAATTTCAGTACCTGGGCGACCGAGCTTCGCTCTATAATAACCGCCCCAAAACTAAAATATCATTGGGTGACCAAGCTATGCTCAGATGACGCCAACAGATGGCGCTATAGGTTTCTGTCTAAAAGGCGGTAGCTAAAAAACGCTTAAAAATACGGGGAAACCGAATTTTCCCAGACATGAGACCTAGCTAGATCCAATTTCCGTCCCGGAAAACCCCCGTATGGTAAATTTTATTTAATTTTTCAATCGCAATTTTACAAATATTGCTCGTTAGGATTTACTCCACACCATGTACACTACGTACACACGACCGCACATCAGTAGAAACACTTTTGGACCTTACGACGTGGTAATAGAGTTGAAAAAGTTTCTACCGACAAGCGGTTGACCGTACAACGAGCGCAAATTTGAAATTGGAAGGTCGCGTAGGCCCACATATAGCTCAGGCAGGTGCGCGCGGCTGTGCGGGGTGGATTGCGAGGGGGGCGGAAAGTGTCCTTTCTGTATGATAGTACCAAAGAACTACTATTTCTTTATTCTGTAAGTCAACGTAGATTCTTTACAGAATTGTCATTGAATGTCATAACATGCAGAATACTCGTACAATGCAAATAGAGTGAGTATACGATCTCTGATGTGTTCTATGTTAGCATAAAAGAAACGGCAAAAAACCTCTGCAGAACGGCCGGGCCCACCTCTATGTACGGTCAACCGCACGTCAGTAGAAACTTTTTCAACTCTATTACCACACCATAAGGTCCAAAAGTGTTTCTACTGATATGCTGTTGAGTGTACAATCTGACTTTGTACTTTGTGTATTTTGATTTAGTGAAGATCGTTCTTTCAATCACCTCTACTGCTGTGGGCAATGACAATCTGTGTTCCCGAATGATATCCCTTATCCTCCCTGAACTCTTACCTATCCTCACTCATGTTTTTAATCACTCCCTGGTAACTAGTACCTTTCCTTCAGTTTGGAAACTTGCAAACGTAATCCCTCTTCCTAAAACCGCCAATCCTACTTCCTTCTCACAGTTTCGCCCGATATCTATCCTACCATTCCTCTCCAAAGTCCTCGAGCACATTGTCCATAAGCAGTTAGTTGATCACATAGCATCAAATTGTCTTCTCTCTCCATTTCAGTCTGGCTTTCGGCCAGGCCATAGCACAGTTACTGCACTACTGAAAGTCACTGACGATATCCGTCATGCCATGGAGAATAGGACTGTGACTATTCTTGTGTTACTTGATTTCAGTAGTGCTTTCAACTCTGTAGACTTTGATGTTCTTCTTGCCATTCTTCGCTCTCTCAACATTTCGTCTTCGGCTGCAGCTTGGTTTGATTCTTATCTCCGCGGTCGGTCGCAGCGGGTCCGCCTTGATGAGGCTTCCTCAGACTGGTGTGATCTCGCTGCGGGTGTGCCTCAGGGTGGTGTTCTCTCTCCTCTTCTCTTTTCCGTCTTCATTAATACTGTTACATCAGTCATCTCATCTAACTTCCATCTCTATGCAGACGATTTGCAAATCTACCGCAGCTGCAACGTCACGGATATCTACGGTGCCATTGAGAGCCTTAATGAAGACCTTAAACGCATCGCTAACTGGGCTGAATCTTTTGGTCTGCTAGTTAACCCAAGTAAATCGCAGGCTATGATTATCGGCAGTCCATATATGAGTAGGCAATTAGATCCAGTTTGCCCTCCAGTTCTTTACAACGGCACCTCCATCACCTTTTCAAAAACTGCAAGAAACCTTGGTCTGGTCATGGATTGCAACCTTTCTTGGGACGCTCACGTGAACGAGGTCAGTCGTAAATTGCATTTTTCATTGCATTCTCTCAAACGCCTTCAAAGTTTTTTACCCCTGAAGACTAAATTTCCCTTGCCCAATCTCTCCTTTTACCAATCCTTGACTACGCCGACTCATGCTATTTGGACGTCACTGAGGAGCGATTAAATAAGCTTGAGCGCCTCCAAAACTTGTGCATTCGATTTATTTTCGGATTGCGCAAGTACGACCACGTGTCTCACTTTCGTTCACAGCTCAAGTGGCTCCCAATTCGTTTTCGCAGGAATACACATATCCTTTCTCTCCTCTATACCATTTTGTACAATCCCTCGTGCCCGTCTTATTTACGTGAGCGTTTTTGTTTCTCTCGGTCACAAGTTGAGCCTTGCCGCCCCAGCGTCAGGACTAACTTGTGTATCGCCTCCCACCACTCCGATTTCTATTCCTACTCCTTCACTGTTCATGCGGCTAGGCTGTGGAACTCCCTCCCACACACTGTTCGCGATAGTCCCTCTATCGCTATCTTTAAAAAACGAGTCAAAGAGCACTATCTTTCCCTGTCTTAGTTAGCCATATATTTATTTATTAGTTAGGTATTATTTATGTATAATATCATAACATAATATGTATTTTATACATACAAATATGTACAAATATATATCATATATTTATTATTATAATTTTTTTTTTTGTTTGTGTAGAAGGTTTATATATTTTAATTAGATACCTATGTGTAATTTATTATTGTTACTTTTATGTATAATTTTTGAGTTTGCGCATGATCTATCTGCCTTCTCCAATACTATTCACACTCGCCTAGGTCTGCTGGAAGACATTTCTTTAGTGAAATAAGTAGTACCTGTTGTGTCGTCTTTTTATATGTATTGTCCATTGTGTTTTCTTGTGTGCAATAAATTATAAATAATAATAAATAATAAAATAAATAAAATAAATAATAAATAATCGTTGCTAACCGTACCTGGTTCTCATGTTTATGAATGTTATTTGATACGTACTTATTGCAGACGCTATTTGCATTTTGAATCGTGCGTATTCCATCTTCGCAACAAACAGGCAGGGCGGAAACTTCACATCATATGGCGTGAAGAGTCTATTGCTCACAACAACTTTCCCAAGTACCTCGGCGTTACGCTGGATAGGTCATTGACTGCGAGAAATTAAAAGGAAAGGTGCATTCTCGGAATAACCTACTGCGCCGTCTAACTACCACCAAATGGGGCGCAAACCCGCAAGTGCTGCGAACTACTGGCTTGGCGCTTGCGTTCTCTGCCGGCGAATTTGCATGCTCTGTATGGGGTCGTTCATCACATGCAAAGCTAGTGGATACCGCCTTAAATGAAACTTGTCGCACAATTACTGGCTGTCTAAGGCCGACTCCGGTCAAGTTACTGTATCCATTGGCTGGAATAGCGCCTCCAGATGTCCGCAGATCTGTGGCTAGCTCATGTGAAAAGGCCAAGATGAAAGTCACACGACACCCTCTGCACAGCCACGAACCAGTGCCGCAAAGGCTAAAAAGCCGAAAAAATTTCGTAAAGTGTGTCGATAGCCTGACCTCTGACCCTTCACAGGCTCGCTGCAGACTGTGGCGTGAAAGAGTTTCACTTCCTTCCCCTTTTGTTCCACCTTCAGAGAGTCTTTCGCCTGGACAGAATTTGCCATGGCTGACCTGGAAGTCTCTAAATAGACTTCGGACTCAGGTTGGCTGCAGTAAAGACAACATGTCCAGGTGGGGTTTCTCAAAGGATCCTAATCTGATCTGCACGTGTGGTGCGATACAAACTATGGCCCACCTAACATCGTGTTCTGCGTCCCCTTCCACCTGCACACAGCAAGAGTTAATGGACGCTACACAAAATGCAGTGCATGTTGCCGAATTTTGGGCTAAACAAATATAAAATTAAAATGACGATGCCATCGACACGCAAAGAAGAAGATTTGCTAAATATTCCAGGTTTTATTTTTAGAAAGATGGACAGCCAGATAAATCCAACTGTCGTCTGAAAAGCTTTGATTCTGGAAGCTTACCTACGTGTTTTTTTGGGTTCCGTACCTCAAAAGTTAAAAATACAAGCCTCAAAGGATCATTTTGTTGTCCGTCTGCCTGCCTGTCTGTTAAACCCATTACGGGTAAAGGTATCAAGTTAAAATTAATAGTAAAAAATATGGTTCATGGACCCTAGAAGCTGTGAAAGTTCCAACCTTCTACAACAACACAATCAAAAGGTATGGCCATTTATGTCTCCATCTCCATACATTTATTATCAACCAAAATAATACTGTTGACCTAAAATAATTAAATTTGGCAAAAAACTATAGCACAAGCGAATGAAAAAGTCTTAAATCATTAAATATTTCAATTTTTCACACAGCTTTTTAGATAACTGTAACACCACAACTCTGCCCACCGTTAGATGGCGCCATTTAGTGTTTATGAAACGCGCTATCGACGTGTTACGTTGTTAGTATGAATAGGCCTATTACTTACAGTTACAACATTTCCGGCTACTACTCGTAATCATGACTAATTAAGGTGAGCTCCCGTTTTAAGTACATTCAGGTCAGTTAGAGTGGACGCTGAGTTTTCAAAATCAAAGGGCAAACCAAAGCAAAAGCTTGAAGAATATGATACGGTGGATGGGTACGAAATCCTTAGTCAGTTCAGTCAGACTCTCACTTAGTCAGTTTTTTTTATTGTACCGTGTATTACTGACTGAGCATTTGGAGGTTCTGTTTTTATGTAGCGATCATTGCAGTTTCTTTCCGATCAGAAAAGTTAAGCTGCGTCATATCAGGAACTCGATGAGTATATCAAGTAGTATATTGTATCGATTTGATGTCGGAAGTTGAGAATAGAACAGTTGACCTGTAAGTAAGTAAGATGTTTCTTTTATGTTTAGTAATTCCAACAATACTCAACAAAATCTCCCACAAAACAGTTTTTCACGTACAAAGTATCGACAAATAAAAACCAAACTTCTGTCAATAAACTTTGCACCTGTTCGACGTACATAAACAAACAAACAATAAAAAAATATACAAAAGAAGTAAAAAGTACAAGTACACTCTGTTTTGTATTCATGACTTCCAATAAATAACTGTTCTTGGTAAGAGTGAGGACAGAAACGCTACCAGTGGTTCTCGAAGTCGATTCGATTATCGAGAGTAGTTGGTAGGGTACATCGCTCTCGATGAACCGATGTTCGAGAGCGATGTGCAAAAACGATGGCATTACCAGATCGATGAGCATCATAATAGAATCAGAAACGAGATATGAAAATACATCCAAGGTAGAAAAACCGATAGACGATGAATGGGGCGTTAAATGGTTGTTAAGAATAATCTACCTCTTCTAACCGCAGAATTCCATATAAGTACCATTTTTAAACTCAATGTTACTCCTTTTCTATTGCTGGCATAAAACAGCAGTGTTTGCACTGATGTGTTTCTGTTCAAAGGATAACGAAGCCAGGAAGCCAGTAAAATTACTGTCACATGAGACATTGTATCTTGATTCTCAATGTTCTGTATTATTAGTATCAAAAAACGTCATAAATAAAATATGGATGCTGTATTCGCTGTTATTAAATTACAAAATACTATCGTTTGATATACAAAAACTATCGTTTGACATTTACTCACTTGTAAATTAAAAAATATATGGGTATATTATGAAACAGAAACCAGTAGTAATAGCAAAACTTCAGAAACCCCCTTCGACTCCCGTGCCTACAATATCGAGTGGTAGCCATTTCGAAACACCATTCAATATAGAAACACGATTGTTACAACACCCCAGAGATCGAGAACCCATAGTAGTGGTCGTGAACGGGAATGGTGAATATTTATCAAGGTTTTTTTGTTCCAATTTCGATTACGTATATTTCTAAGAGCTTCGGCTTGCTTTTGTCTGCGGCTGGATTGTTTCTCTTCGGCTTTTTGGTGGGAAAATGTGGCTTTCAGGTAAAATCTATTTTTCTCAAACATGCTTGGAAATTCGATCATTATTTTGACAACTTTCTTCGAGATGAATCAAAATAGCTGTGCTGGTTAAATACTCGTATTTGCAAGCAGCTGCCGGCAATGTTAGTATGAAAATCCATTTTTCGAATTTTGCGACCGAGTAAATTACTATGAAAACTCATATCTGTCTAGTCATTTAAAAGTGGAATGTAGACACTGCACAAAATGCAAAAAAAAATCGTAAATATATCCGTAAAAATATTTCTTGCTAGCTTTTGGCCGAGACATCGTCCGCATTTTAAATTATTGTACAAAACTAAACGAAATTGGAAAAAAAATATACATCTCCGGTTCCCGTTCCCAAAAAAAAAGCCAGTGTTTATAATCAAATTATTAGCTATCAAAAACAAAAAAGTTTCATTAAAATCGGTTCAGTAGTTTTTGCATGATGCTCGAACAAATAAACAAAGTCCAAAAATCTGTGATTTGGATTCAGAAGCATCAAAAAAGCATGACGTGATAATTTTTTACTTTTGAGCGGAGCGACAAAGGAATTGTATTTGTGAAAAAAAAAGTTTTACTAATTTTCTCAAAAATGTGTTCCATATCCCTGATACATCATAAAAAGCAAGTCTCCCAAAAATTTCCGTCCGTCGTCGGTCGGTCGGTAGGTCGGTCTGTCGGTCGGTCTGTCCGTCACGCTTGGGCCTAGCGGCTACACGAATAGTCCGATTGACACTATATTTTAAATTTATGATTTTTATGCAAATGCAACGAAGGATTCTGAGTGGTTTCTTGCTGGCTTTCATTTTGAGGGTAGATGTCATACAACGTAAATAAAATTTTGTAATTTGGGCAACGATCTCGATGAAACTTTGTATGACTAAGAATTTCCATGCAAGGTATCTTGCGCTAGTATCCACTTGTCCGTGGAAGTTCATATAAGGGGTGTTCCCTTACTACTAAAATGTAAAAATGTGATTTACTCAAAATCGGTTACATTGAGCTTATTTTAATGTTCTGTCATTTGGATTCTGAATTGGTTGTCTACCTAACTAGATATTCTATTAGATTTTTTTTTGCAAAGATCTAGTATACAGGATGTACCAAAAACTGAAAAAGCTTGCTCAGTTTGCAAGCTTGCCCATACTTTAAAAGGAGAGTCTTTCGCCTGGACAGAATTTGCCATGGCTGACCTGGAAGTCTCTAAATAGACTTCGGACTCAGGTTGGCTGCAGTAAAGACAACATGTCCAGGTGGGGTTTCTCAAAGGATCCTAATCTGATCTGCACGTGTGGTGCGATACAAACTATGGCCCACCTAACATCGTGTTCTGCGTCCCCTTCCACCTGCACACAGCAAGAGTTAATGGACGCTACACAAAATGCAGTGCATGTTGCCGAATTTTGGGCTAAACAAATATAAAATTAAAATGACGATGCCATCGACACGCAAAGAAGAAGATTTGCTAAATATTCCAGGTTTTATTTTTAGAAAGATGGACAGCCAGATAAATCCAACTGTCGTCTGAAAAGCTTTGATTCTGGAAGCTTACCTACGTGTTTTTTTGGGTTCCGTACCTCAAAAGTTAAAAATACAAGCCTCAAAGGATCATTTTGTTGTCCGTCTGCCTGCCTGTCTGTTAAACCCATTACGGGTAAAGGTATCAAGTTAAAATTAATAGTAAAAAATATGGTTCATGGACCCTAGAAGCTGTGAAAGTTCCAACCTTCTACAACAACACAATCAAAAGGTATGGCCATTTATGTCTCCATCTCCATACATTTATTATCAACCAAAATAATACTGTTGACCTAAAATAATTAAATTTGGCAAAAAACTATAGCACAAGCGAATGAAAAAGTCTTAAATCATTAAATATTTCAATTTTTCACACAGCTTTTTAGATAACTGTAACACCACAACTCTGCCCACCGTTAGATGGCGCCATTTAGTGTTTATGAAACGCGCTATCGACGTGTTACGTTGTTAGTATGAATAGGCCTATTACTTACAGTTACAACATTTCCGGCTACTACTCGTAATCATGACTAATTAAGGTGAGCTCCCGTTTTAAGTACATTCAGGTCAGTTAGAGTGGACGCTGAGTTTTCAAAATCAAAGGGCAAACCAAAGCAAAAGCTTGAAGAATATGATACGGTGGATGGGTACGAAATCCTTAGTCAGTTCAGTCAGACTCTCACTTAGTCAGTTTTTTTTATTGTACCGTGTATTACTGACTGAGCATTTGGAGGTTCTGTTTTTATGTAGCGATCATTGCAGTTTCTTTCCGATCAGAAAAGTTAAGCTGCGTCATATCAGGAACTCGATGAGTATATCAAGTAGTATATTGTATCGATTTGATGTCGGAAGTTGAGAATAGAACAGTTGACCTGTAAGTAAGTAAGATGTTTCTTTTATGTTTAGTAATTCCAACAATACTCAACAAAATCTCCCACAAAACAGTTTTTCACGTACAAAGTATCGACAAATAAAAACCAAACTTCTGTCAATAAACTTTGCACCTGTTCGACGTACATAAACAAACAAACAATAAAAAAATATACAAAAGAAGTAAAAAGTACAAGTACACTCTGTTTTGTATTCATGACTTCCAATAAATAACTGTTCTTGGTAAGAGTGAGGACAGAAACGCTACCAGTGGTTCTCGAAGTCGATTCGATTATCGAGAGTAGTTGGTAGGGTACATCGCTCTCGATGAACCGATGTTCGAGAGCGATGTGCAAAAACGATGGCATTACCAGATCGATGAGCATCATAATAGAATCAGAAACGAGATATGAAAATACATCCAAGGTAGAAAAACCGATAGACGATGAATGGGGCGTTAAATGGTTGTTAAGAATAATCTACCTCTTCTAACCGCAGAATTCCATATAAGTACCATTTTTAAACTCAATGTTACTCCTTTTCTATTGCTGGCATAAAACAGCAGTGTTTGCACTGATGTGTTTCTGTTCAAAGGATAACGAAGCCAGGAAGCCAGTAAAATTACTGTCACATGAGACATTGTATCTTGATTCTCAATGTTCTGTATTATAAGTATCAAAAAACGTCATAAATAAAATATGGATGCTGTATTCGCTGTTATTAAATTACAAAATACTATCGTTTGATATACAAAAACTATCGTTTGACATTTACTCACTTGTAAATTAAAAAATATATGGGTATATTATGAAACAGAAACCAGTAGTAATAGCAAAACTTCAGAAACCCCCTTCGACTCCCGTGCCTACAATATCGAGTGGTAGCCATTTCGAAACACCATTCAATATAGAAACACGATTGTTACAACACCCCAGAGATCGAGAACCCATAGTAGTGGTCGTGAACGGGAATGGTGAATATTTATCAAGGTTTTTTTGTTCCAATTTCGATTACGTATATTTCTAAGAGCTTCGGCTTGCTTTTGTCTGCGGCTGGATTGTTTCTCTTCGGCTTTTTGGTGGGAAAATGTGGCTTTCAGGTAAAATCTATTTTTCTCAAACATGCTTGGAAATTCGATCATTATTTTGACAACTTTCTTCGAGATGAATCAAAATAGCTGTGCTGGTTAAATACTCGTATTTGCAAGCAGCTGCCGGCAATGTTAGTATGAAAATCCATTTTTCGAATTTTGCGACCGAGTAAATTACTATGAAAACTCATATCTGTCTAGTCATTTAAAAGTGGAATGTAGACACTGCACAAAATGCAAAAAAAAATCGTAAATATATCCGTAAAAATATTTCTTGCTAGCTTTTGGCCGAGACATCGTCCGCATTTTAAATTATTGTACAAAACTAAACGAAATTGGAAAAAAAATATACATCTCCGGTTCCCGTTCCCAAAAAAAAAGCCAGTGTTTATAATCAAATTATTAGCTATCAAAAACAAAAAAGTTTCATTAAAATCGGTTCAGTAGTTTTTGCATGATGCTCGAACAAATAAACAAAGTCCAAAAATCTGTGATTTGGATTCAGAAGCATCAAAAAAGCATGACGTGATAATTTTTTACTTTTGAGCGGAGCGACAAAGGAATTGTATTTGTGAAAAAAAAAGTTTTACTAATTTTCTCAAAAATGTGTTCCATATCCCTGATACATCATAAAAAGCAAGTCTCCCAAAAATTTCCGTCCGTCGTCGGTCGGTCGGTAGGTCGGTCTGTCGGTCGGTCTGTCCGTCACGCTTGGGCCTAGCGGCTACACGAATAGTCCGATTGACACTATATTTTAAATTTATGATTTTTATGCAAATGCAACGAAGGATTCTGAGTGGTTTCTTGCTGGCTTTCATTTTGAGGGTAGATGTCATACAACGTAAATAAAATTTTGTAATTTGGGCAACGATCTCGATGAAACTTTGTATGACTAAGAATTTCCATGCAAGGTATCTTGCGCTAGTATCCACTTGTCCGTGGAAGTTCATATAAGGGGTGTTCCCTTACTACTAAAATGTAAAAATGTGATTTACTCAAAATCGGTTACATTGAGCTTATTTTAATGTTCTGTCATTTGGATTCTGAATTGGTTGTCTACCTAACTAGATATTCTATTAGATTTTTTTTTGCAAAGATCTAGTATACAGGATGTACCAAAAACTGAAAAAGCTTGCTCAGTAGAGTAAACTGAACAATTTTCCCTTAGAAATATGTGTTCAGAAATGAAAAAAAAAAATCCATGCGTCTTGCGGTAGTATCCATTGATCTGTGAAAATTCATATAAAGGGTGTTCCAGTAGGTACTGCCAAAATTTAAACATGTGATTTACTAGAAACCGTTTACGATTAGTTGCAATTTGAATTCTGAATTGATCATGAGAACATTTTTGGGAAAAACCTAAATTTAAGTTTGTATTTTCATACTTTATATATAGCATTATTATTATTTATTGAAATAATTGACAATTATTTATGAACTTATAATTAATGACACGGCGCCTCCTAAACCTTAATCAGGTTTTTACGGACACCGGTATTCATCGTCTATATGTTATTATCATTTACTTATGTATATAAACTTGAACAAACACTCGTCTATAATGTGAAATAATATGTAGGTAGTTCGCTTGCTATGACAATCAGTTCCATTGAAGGTAGATTCAAATAAATATTACCAGTCTAGCAACAAATATCCAAGGTACATGCGTATGCGTCATCAAAGATATTACGAATGATTGTGTACTACACGTATAGATACAGAGTGTTTTAATTTTTAATATTTACTGTGCTAGTTTTTTATTTTTATATTACATATTATTATGATTAAATAACGATATTGTATGTGTGGTTTATAATGTTCATATATGTATTATTAATATTAATGTATATTCGGGTATGTTTATTTATACCCTGATTTTATAAGTAAGTATATTAATATCAAATATGCAATAGTAATGTAAATAAAATAAGGTAATAAGTAAATTAGTATTAAGTAAGCTAATAAGTAAATTATTATTACAAATTATTAAAAAATTAAGTTTGCAGTTGATACTTTTTACTTGGCTATAGCGAGAACGTTAGTGCAGTGCGCTGTTGCTGTACCATTTATTTATCAATATCTTCAATGGACAAACAAAATCAATTTACAATTTTATAGTAGAGAAAAAGAAAGGGTAAACGAGAAGAATCAACTAATCAATCTTATTAAAGGAAAAACAGCATCTCAGGATAAAAGACGTATAAAAATCACGGACAGAAGCTGCAAAGCTACAAAAACTGTAATCTGATCTTCCCCCATCACTTCTTATGTAAAACTCGAGCTAAGTGAGATATCCTCTTATTTCATTGGGCTTTTTACTTTTTAACCGAGATCTCTGGATTTATCACCTGTCGATAGCAGGGAGTGATCGATATGGGGCGCTAGGGGGTGAGTAGACGGGCGATTTTTTGTCGCAGCGAAATCCACTGTGTTGAAAATCATATCGAATGATTAATTGCCTCAGCGTTTGTGGCATAGTGGCAATTGCTCATTCTTTGCAATTGTAAAAGGAAAGTAACACCAGCAATGGTGGTCGGAACCTAGATTGGTGACCGCTAGTGTTTTCCATACTTTAAAAGGCTTGTTAAGAACTTGCTTCTGGGTTATATCAGAGACAATAATTGGTATACCTATTTTAGGGGGTAAAAATATTTTGCTCGCTAATTACAAAACTTATCGAAAATCCGGAAAGACAAAGCGAAGTAAAGTTTACTGTAGTTACAGATACAAAAACTGCTAAAAGTGGCTGTTTTTGGCAATTTTTGTAACTGTAACTACAGTGAACTATATTTTTCAGAATGATAGGTTTTAAATAAACTGGGGTACCTTAACTTCGATCTGTCTTTCCGGATTTTTGATAAGTTTTGTGTTCAGTGAGCAATATTTTTTTAACTGATGAGGGCGCTAGTTGACGGCAGGTAGACCTTTAGTGACCATTTTGTGGCTTGCAAACTCTGATTGGCCAAAAAAGCAACGTCTAGGATTGGATGTGATTTGCTCTCTGGGTAGCAGGAGATGGATAGCAACCAGGGAGAATGGAACAAAATGGAAAGCGAAGAAGTTCTTATTGAAGAACCAACTGGTTTTAATTTTTATCGCGTAGTGAAGTAAGCAATGCTGTAATATGAAGTTTAGAAATTTGTGCGAATCTAGGTTTTTCTACTCATAATTTTCTTACTCAGGTGTAGTGACAGTGACGTAGTTTTGATAGATTTAGTTTTGAGAAATTATTGTTAAAATTGATAAGAAACATTCAGCACCTACAGGTTAAATAAACAAGGTCAAAGTTTGACCTTGAAATTAAATTAAAACACAAAAATTACTTGAAAGTACAAAAATTATGCTTATTTTTAAAGGACTTAAGAAAAAAATTCTTGAATTCAACTTAAAAAGTTGAACGCAATTTCATCTCAGTTGCAAAAATGCTTGTCTGCCCAGCCCCCAACCCCATTAGCATTCTCAGTCCGAGATCTTTGCAGACGTGCGACTTGCAGTCGATATTTTGTCGATAGTCTGATTTATCGCTAGCCAGCGGGTGTTACAAGTGTAAGGGAAGTCTCCGACAGGTAATAGAGAAAAATTGGCGCATCCTGTGCTCGTGCCGAGTCCAAGTTTGGTGAAAATTTCGTATAAGCCTTACACGTTTAGTTTTGTAGAGATCTTTGAAAAAAGTGATCTTTTAGCATTCGCAGCGCGATGGTTGAATAATTGGTTCTTGTTAAAAATCTACATCGGTAATACTAGTCGTACAAGGGCACTGCATGTTATCCTACGTCATCGAGTACACGAAATTTGCAACTTTGTAGCGATAGTAGTGGCCTACTAGGTCCACAAAACGTTGGTCTGCCAATCCGCAACCTGGCAGGTTTTGTACAGTGGGAGCGAAAAGTGGGTTCTTGATAGGAAACCTATTCGTAGAAATAGAAGGTACCTATATAAGTAAAACACAACAGGTCTGCCTTGCATCCTCTTGGCAGTTTCGCTAGTCGGACCACAAATGTGGTCGGATGTGATCGGACCACAAATTAAAGTCTAAAGAGTGACCGTGCTTCGGAAGGCACGTAAAGTAATCTCGAATGCTACGTTATTATATATTCTGTAGCTAAGTTAAGGACAGTAGCTATTTATTTGATTTAAAGGTTATTTTTATTGTCGTTTACGACTACGACGAATGTGGATCGTTCTCGTTTCACAACGATTTTCCAGACTGCCTGATCTTGAGCACAGTGAATGTTGGCTTGTCGTGTCACTCCAGTCATTTCCTTTATATGGTCGGCCCATCGTATTGGCATGCGTCCGCTATCTCTAATTTTTTTCATAGGCACTTACCTATTTATGACAAGAATTTACATATTTATGATATGTACTTACATATAATAAGACCTCCCATATGCTGAAAAACTGACAACTATAATGAAGTGGCTTACCTGAAAAGAATAAAATCGACATTAATACGTTGAATAGTACCTATTTCATATCTTCTAAAATAGCTAGAGTGATGGGAAATGTACTACCGTAAGAAAACATGAAACCCTAAGAGCAACCCGATCTTTATAGCTTCTCTGAGAAATACTCACGCAAAAAATATTGGATACTATGGATACTCTTATATAGGGTGTAACGAAATTAGTAAGTACTATTCTAGCCGGTTACTTAGACCACGAAACTAAACATTTTTCCCTAAGGAAAATCCAAAAAAGAAAATTTTACTTTAAAATTAAATTTATTTCTTTCATTTGACGGAAAGAATAACATTGTTTTACAAACTTGTTTTGTATGACAGCTTTATCCGATTGGTTTTGACATAGCTACAAAATATGTTGGTAAGCGTAGGAATAAACGATAAAAATGAATCATACAATATTTTTTACCTTGTATATTCTTAATATATTAAGTACTATTATGGACTGAAATAATTTGGAAGTAAAGTAAGACTTATAAAAGCAATGGAAATGTGTAGCAGAAGCTTGGATTCCCTGAAACTTTAGTTTCAATTTTCGATGAAGCGATAAACCAGCGACTATAAAGTGAGTCGTCACGTTCCGATGTAATCAAAGCGAATGTCAAAGCCTATCGTATCTATATAGAG
Organism: Athrips mouffetella; assembly: GCA_947532105.1. NCBI lineage: Eukaryota > Metazoa > Arthropoda > Insecta > Lepidoptera > Gelechiidae > Athrips > Athrips mouffetella. Next base: position 12,515,233 of record OX383981.1, on the reverse strand, counting down.
GACAGACAGCCTATTTTGGAGGTGACACATATTTATCTCTACTATTATAAAATTGTTTATTGATTTTGTGTGTACATTTAAGATATTTATAAAAATCACGTTATGCTATTTTGATGCCCCTGAATCCAAATCATGGCTTCTTTGCATTTTGGTCTGTTTGTTTGTTAATTTGTTCGAGCATCACGCAAAAACTACTGAACCAATTGTAATGAAACATTTTTGTTTGATAGCTAATGTATACTTTTTTAACATACGTTCGAATTCGCGGTCAAAAGCTAATCGAATATAAAAACCAAGTTTCACAGTCCGGCTCACTGCAACGCAAAGCTGCATTCCTGTTAGTCTTTTACGGATTATACTTTGGAGAGTGAGTGCAAGAGCTCCATGCTCCATAAGCTTATCCTAAATATTATTCTACCATCGGGAATCCAGACAAAATTTAAGACATCACTCACACTTGGTTGATATTCCACACATTCACAAAAAACGCTTAGCAACATCTTTTAAAATGCGCACAGCCAAAGAGTAAAATTTTCTGCCCTCGTCGTTGTTCCCGAGTTCATTAAACCTCAATCTATTCAAGTCGCGAGTGAGTAGGTTTCTTCTAGGTAAGGCCGTTCCATTGTCAACGTTATCTGTCCTCAGAACTAGATCGAGGTCAAGAGCTAGCCCGTTAACAATAAAAAACTAGCAAAAAAGTGTTTTTTCGGGCTGCAGCCATTTTTAGGAGTCTTTAAAACATTTTGTGAAAAGTGTTCAGTTTCATGTGCAGGTTCACATCTTTCAGGCCAAAAATATCCTTTCTGTTGCACCTTGTAGCCTCAGATTCTTTACCGCACCTCTTCACAACACTAGTACCAAAGCAGCTACAGACTTTATAAGACCTAAATCATACAATTGTATTTCTTCAACGAAACATAACTCGTCAGCCGAATTCCGGCAGCCTTCATAAATATATAATCCGGCACAAGAGCAGAAAAACTATCCACCTGGGTCCTGTTAGAACGGCCAATCTTTTCCCATGCGCGTATGTGTTTTTGGTACAGCCAGGAGCGCCTCAAGCTTGACGTATTACACTCTGCACGGTTCTTCTTTCGATATCGGTAGGATTTAAAGTAGAGCTGCGAGTCTTAAGTATTTACGATAAAGTAAAAGTGGCAATTATATCCGAATATATAGAGGAAATCCAATTATTAGATAAGTGTGATAGATCTAGTAATTTGCGACAGCTGTCTAACCGACCCACATATAACACTCCTAAGTATAGCAATGTATATGGAAAGAGACACTGGAGATGCATCCTTCCCTCTGTTTTGAACGACTTACCAACTAACATAAGAAATAAAATTATTAATTGTAAAAATGCTAAGCAAGCTCAGTCAATATTAAAATGGCACTTTATCAAACAAAGTGGGAACGATGCATCTGCAGCTGAAACACAAACACAAACACCTATGTGTAACACCTACCATCACCTACCTTACCTAGCCCTTATCTCTCAACTGCATTGTGGAACTCTTTGGGCGCAAATAATCTAATTGAATTCTAGATTAAGCGCCTTCAAAATGTATGAAAAAAAATATTTAATTTTTCGTAATAAACAGTCTTAAATTTTTTAAATTTTTTTTTAGAGTGTCATCATTGATCTGCTCAAGACTGTACATAGTATTTGAAGGGTAAAAGCTCTCTTGTGTTTTACTGAAAATCAAGGGTGATATTCTAAAACAAAAATAAGTATTTTTTTAAAATACAAATTCAGATTGGAACCCGAATGAGATAGACTTAATTTCTGTATTTTTGCGTAAAATTAAATATTATGGACAGTGCACTTCGGACTTTTATTTTAATAGCCGTAGTAGGTCCTTGGGCATAGAAGCTTAAGTCATGATGCGTTGTCAAGCTTGACCCGCACTTGACTGTACTCAATTTGATCGTGCTCATTAAACGAGATTAATTAAATCGAGTTTCATTATTTTCCTGACTTCTGTTTTGGTACAGTTATGGACGACACAGTCTAATTACTTTTTTTTTCAAATACCGAAAAACACCGTTACTCCGTTTGGTGCCGGCAAAGAATTACCAACCCATCTCTACCCGTGGATGTCGTAAAAGGCGACTAACGGCTCATGAACAAGAGGATGGGCAGCAGCATCTCTCTGTGTATCGTACCATATTACATATTGCGGTCACCAAAAACAGCGGTCGCCAGCCGCAACGCTTGCAAGCCATTATAACATCCCATGAAACGTCCACTACAGGACAGGGAGCTCCACGGGGGAGCTCCCACCAGAATTCTAGCTTTTGCTGGAAAAATGTGGAGGGGAAGTACCTTAGTCACCTCGCTTGTTAGCGTTACAGCTGGCACCATGGACCGCGGTTGTAGGTGACCGCAGTAAGTAAGATGTAATATACAAAGGAGGATGCTGCTGCCCATCTTCCAGTTTACCCTTAGTCGCCTCTTACGACACCCACGGGTATGTGTGGGTTGGTACTATTCTTTGCCGGCACCAAACGGGACGCCACACGCTTACAAGCGTGGTGTCTATGGTAAATCCCCTCCAAAGTACCACGCGTTTTTGGTGGACTTCTGGACGTTTCATGGGATGTTATGATGACCGAAAACACATGTTTGTAATTTAATTTTATTCAAGGCTTACCTGTCGTTGAGCGAGTTCTCTTACAGTAAAAGTCTTGGAAAATGCTTATCAGCGTGACTGTTATACAATGTGTAACAGGAAGGGTATATACCCTGAAGGATTTCACTCTGCCCATGAAACTGAACAACTTTTCCCAAGGAACATAGGTCAAAATATGAAAGAAAAAGGACGGGTCGCACTCCGGGAGTGCCGGCAGAAGTGAAAACTTGCATTTTTTAATATTATAATATGCTTTTTGTAAGGGTCAATCGCGCCATTGCTCGCGTACTTCTTTGACGTCACTGAATAAAAACCCGTATTGAAATTAAAATACGGTTGACAGTTGACGCTTTTTCGATCAGGCTACGAATCTGACGCGAGATCTGACGCGACATCTGACGCGACATCTGACGCGAGTTTAACATTTTTTACCCATCTAAAAAAGTTCCAATCGCCGCTAAAGAAGTTTTCACTTCAAAAATATTCTCGACTTTCCATACAAACTGCTGACAGCACATTTTGTATGAGAGGTAGAAATTTTTATTTTTGAATGGGCACCGAAACACCTCGTAAAATATCCGACGTGACAAAAAAATGAGGGTGTATAATACAATCAATCTCAATGACAAAGTGTGTCTACCAACTTGCGGTCGACCAAAGAGTATAGTAATTATACGGTCGACGTAGTTTGTATTCTTTAGAGAGTAAGGTTCATAAAATCGATTTTGGCAGTCACTTCAGCAACAATAACCTAGCTGGTTTTAAACAAAGACGTGATTCAATTATGTACTATAATTTAATCTGGCTCTTTTAGTACTCTCGACCCCCAAGGCAATCAAAAAAGCTCGCGTCTCCATAGTTTCTGCCCGTCCCCTAGATTTGATGGCTCGATATATGACTGATCCCTCGAAAGGTCCAAAGGGTGTGTAATAAAACAAATACTGGTTGTAGAGGATGCTACAAAACGGAATCTGTTAAGAAGGATTATGATTTTTGTTAAAAATTGTGTGTCCTGTCAGTTTTCTGACACTGTGTTCATGTTTGCTTTTTTATGTTTTATATTAAGTACAAGTGAGCAAACGAGCAGCAGCCGACTGGTGATATGCTGTCACCGCCGTTCATAACACATAATTTGAAACTTATCATCATCAATCGTGTGGGTTGCAAGGTCAATGACCGACCTCAAACACACAGGTTTCAAAGTTGTTGAGCCACCAAATACACTAATAAAACAGCAAAGCGCATTGCCCACTAAGGACTAAGATGGTATGTCCCTTGTGCCGGTAATGTCACTGGCTTCCTTACCTTTCAAGCCGAAACACAGGAGTGCAAATATTGCAGCTTTACGGTAGAAGTAATATAAAAATAGAAAATAAAATGGACATAAAAGGTGCGTTTTACAGACGAGAATAAAGAGAAATATCGTGAATCATCCTGTACAAGGACGTAAACTAGAAAGTTCCGCAGGTATGTTTTATATCAATCTCGATGTAGATTAAATAAAGTACCTGGGCGACCGAGCATCGCTCTATAATAGCCGCCTCAAAATTAAAATATCATCGGGTGAGCAAGCTATGCTACCTGCAAATAGATGGCGCTGTAGGTTTTTGTCTAAAACGTGGTATTTAAAAAATCTTACAAACTCGGGAAAAACGAATTTTCCCAGACATGACACCTAGCTAGATCGGTTTTTCGCCCCCGAAAACCCCTGTTTAGTAAATTTCATCGAAATCGTTAGAGCCGTTTTCGAGAAACCGATTACAAATATTGCTCGTTTAATAGTATAGGAATAGGATAATGTGCTCTGGTATTAGTTGATTTTGCAAATAAAGGCAGCCGTAACCAGTCTAAAGGAATTTCGCACGGAGTGTTTTTGAAAAATATTAACAAACATTGGCATTTTTAACTTTAACTTTTGTTTCGTTGGGAAAGTTGTTCAGTTTTGCACTCTATATAGATTTTGATAATTTGGCGAAATGTCGAGTAATAATTCAGTAGACTATGGATGGAACCCTAGCCCGAAAAGTAATTTCTCTTGATAGAAAAAAGGCATCTTCGACCCTTCACTGAATTGGGAGTTTCTTGCTTGTCCTTAACGATGTCCCCTTTGCAACTATACTAACATATAGATACTTATAAGGCTGTTGCACAAAGCTTTATAAGTTAAAGCCTTGCTAAATCTACTGCTCACTATCTTCGGCAACAAAACAAAAAATAAAAGGAAAAACCGCCTCCATTCGTCAATAATTTTAGGTAGTTTATAGCAATCCTAACAAATTGATGTTTAAATTACATCCTACACGTCCAAATGAACAATATACATTTGTAATCGCGTTCTCGAAAACATTGTGATGATTTCGATGAAATTCACAACATACCTAAGGATTTTCTGGGTCGTACAATACATCTGTTATAGCTAGGTCTGATACTGGCAAAATTCGTTTTCTTTATGAAACTATACAGGGTGTAAAAAAGTACGATGATCCTTCTAAGGGTTGATTCCACATCACTAATAGATTGTTTAAAACGAATAGGTAAAAATATTTTTTTTCTTTAAAAAAGTAGTTTTAACGATGCCTTTAGCGCCATCTGTTTTTCCTCGAACATCGTTCGGTCTCCCAGGCACTATGGCTAATATTAATAAATCCCGCTCAAGTGTGAGATTGCTCTTAAGGAGTACTACATCAATTAATAAACGAAATTTGAGTAGCTGTCATGAAAGTAAATATCACTGGAGTAAATATCACCTGAGTGTTGAGAACACACTCGCAAATTAACAAAAAAAGTCCTATGAGTCGATATCACATGAGTGCTGTAATCGATAATTTAACGTTTAATAATATTTAAGTAAACCACTATGTCAATGTATGTGAATGAATAAAATAAATATTTGTTTTGATTTGATTTGCTGCCTTGTCCAGAATTAAATGAAAACTTTTTTATCTAATGGTAGGTATTCAACAAAACACAAATAACACGAAATATCGTGTTTATTATGAAAAAAGAAACTTTAAAAATGACTAGCAACATTATTAAAAATAAATCGCTGACATAAATATTTTTTTCCCATTTGACATTTAACCTGTGCAACAAAGACTTGAGGTGACTTGACTTGATAGCTATTTATTAATTAGCATGATTTTGGGATGCTGATCGCACCTTGACAGCTGAAACGCTTTCCGGAAGGATAATAAGAGTAATTTATTGATACCACCCTACATGTTATATTGTATTATACATTATACCAATAAAGAAACAGTTTTATAGCCAAGACCTCAGACAAGGCCCTTAGTTTCTAAGATGGACTTAGCACAAAAACCCTAAAGTGAATAGTCCACTGCAGGACAGGGAGCTCTTCCAGACCTTCAGTAAAAATGCGTGGTACTTTGGAGGGGGTTTACCATAGTCACCACGCTTGTAAGCGTTTCGGGCGACCGCTGTTGTTGGTGACCGCAGTTACGATGCACAGAATGATGTTGCTGCCCACCCATCCTCCGTTTCATAATCCTTTAGTCGCCTCTTAGAGCACCCACGGGTAGAGATGGGTTGTAATTCTTTGCCGGCACCACAAGGACAACACCCTTATCAGACGACTCAAATGACGAAATTTCAAATGAAACTATCCGTTTAAACCGAACAAAATCCTACAAACATCTGACAACTTGTACAAACTAGTACACACTTGTTCAGTATTATATCAGCTAACAGCCCGACTAAAGCCAAACTTCAAACAACTGCACAAACAGAAAGTTGTTCATGAAACGACTCTGTATCGAGGAGTTCTAGAACTTTCTTCAATACGACCTAGATCTATAAAATCAGTCTTTAAAAAGAGCTATTGAGAAACTTTTATGACTAGAAAAACTGTCTTGTTTTATTCTGTTGCTTTTAACTTTCTAACGTCAAGATAATTTGCGTTTTAGGGTTCCCTACCCAAAGGTTGAAAAAGAGACCATATTAATATGCCTCCGATGTCTGTCTGTCTGTAAGCGGACTGTATAATATCATGAACCGTAATAGGTAGACAGTTGAAATTTTCACAAATTATGTATTTCTGTACCGCTATAACAACATATACTAAAATTTATACTAAATTAAGGGGGACTCCCCTACTAAAAACGTGTTTTTATTCGATTTGTGCTCGTTTTTGTTTTAGCTCTATCGTAATAACTGGATCATTTAAAAGCGCGAATATTGGTATGTTTATAATGTATAAGCTATACAGGGTGTTAATTTAATTGCGTGCCATAGCATAAGGGGTGTTTCAGTTACGATAAAGGAACACAAAAAAAATATTTGAAAAAATCCTACTGAAAAAAAAAACTAAAACTGCATTGAAACATATCTAACGCGGAGCAACGACCTAGCGCGCGAGTATCAGTGAGTAAGGTAGGCACATCATCATCATATCAGACGAAAGACGTCCACTGCTGGAAATAGGCCTCCGCTATAGATCTCCATGACAACTACGTAAATGAAACTCTTTCGCGTGCTTTTGATAGCGCGGTCATTGCCCTCCGCGTTTGTTTAGTTTAAATGGAGTTTGAATTTTTTTTTGTAGGATTTTTTAAATAATTTTTTTGAGTTTCTTTATCGTCACTGAATCACCCCTTAAGCTATGGCACGCAATGAAATTAACACCCTGTATAATAACAGCAAATAATAAAAACTGGTCAAGTGCGTGTCGCACTCGCGCGCATTTAATGCAGTTCTGCGTGACTGCGCGTCTATAACTAAGACGGTATTTTTTCCTTAGTGGTATGAACTCTCGGTGCTTGATTCCGACTCGTACTGGGCCGGTTATTTTAAGAAGATTTTCCTTTATTTTCCATTAAAATAACTTCTTTTTATAGCAGGGGAGCAGAAAGAGGAAAGGTTGCGAATATGGGACTTTATTAAAGCCTTTGCTGTTCATCTGGCCTACTTAAAGGACTGTACACTGTCACCGACTTATCTGTTCAGGCGGCGGCGGCGGTGTCACTGTCTTCCATTGCATTGTGTCAGTTTGTTGTCAGTTGTAGTAGTTGCTGAACAGATAAGTTGGTGGATCTGTAATCTTTTGAAGCATTACGTAACAGCACAGAATAAGATAGTCGACTAATCATACAGCGGTCACTCTTCGTCCCCCTTCATTTCTGATGACGCAACAACCGGTTGTCGTGCGGCCATTGCTGGGGCAGGCTGACACTCCACGCATAGTACGAGTAGGTATTCAACGCGGCGCGGGAATGCGTCTGCCCACGGCAGTCGATTTTACTTTTCTTTATTTTATCTTAAGCTTATGGTGGCAAAATAGGTAAATAAGCAATTGCATGTTTGATTGAACAATATTACATACCTACTTGCATTTGCTTAAAGTGACAAAGTCATGGCCTTAGCTCACCTGTCCGCGATCACCCACGATTTAAAAACGTGTCCTAAGCGGTACACTGCAAGTATCGACTTTATGCTTAGACCATAAGGTTGAAATTTGTCGGCACCCCGCCTGGGAATGACGGTAAATGTTAGTTTACTATTATTTAATCTGTGGCTGGGGTTCGTTAGTCGGGCTGTCATAGGTACGAGCACTAGAAGACACTGTTCGTGATTTTGTGCGAGGCAGTGAAGTATCCGAGATAAAAGATAGCAACTTCAGAATTTTCTCAGGAATATGAGTTTATCTGTTGGTTGTAAAACATTCAGACCCACCAGATCGAACATCCAACGCTGTTACCATGGAGGCTGTTACAAATTAAAAGTTACGGGAATTATTAATTACTTGAAACGGGAGCTCACCTTAATTGGTTAAAATTGGTTGTGAGGAAAGTGGTAATATTTAATGATTTGTGACTTATTTCTTTAGTTGTGTTGTGTGTTGTGTTGTAGCGTCTTGCCAAATTTCGTGCCAATTTTTTTGGTTCATAAAATAAATGAAGATAGAAACACAAATTGCTGTATCTTTTTATTGCCTTTAGTTAAGATTGAAAATTTCACATCTTCAAGAACTACAGCGTAAATTTTCATTGGTTTTGACAACAAGGTAACAAGAAACATTTACGAAGAAAAAATACATGGCAAAAAACAATCGACTCCACAATGAAGTAGTCACATGATCAACTTATTTTGTAAAAAAAAATCTTCGGGAAACTTGCTTGTTTTGGCATCAGGAGCAAAACCAATGACAATTCACGCCGTAAAAGACAATAATGTTAGCTTGATGTCTTTTTACCCGACTGCCCCAAAACAGGAGGGTTATGTTTTTCGAGTGCATGTATGTATGTCGATTTCTTTGTCGCGCTCTGCAGCCTAAACGATTTCATAGATTTCAACATGCGAGGTGTCGTTAGATTTGTATTCATTGTAAAAAATAAAATAAAAAAATATTTCATTAATAAAACTTAAAAGTATTATTTTTTAATCACAAAACAAAATACCCGACTGTGTAGAAAAATATGAACTGAAAAGAGAAAAAACAAGTTTCATAGGGTATTGCTGGCGGGGACAAACCGGGGCAGACTAAAATTATGTGTGGTGGTTTTTCAACATCTAATATTATTTTCCATTCATAACAAAAATAATTTTGACAGATAAACATACAGATATGCAAACAAACAGGACGGAAGGAAAACTAAATGATCCCATAAGGGGGTACGGATTATCAATAAATAAAGTATTTGAAAACATTTAGAACAACATAGAAAAGTGTCTCAAGAGTTTAACCAATCATGAGCGCTGTATGTAAATGAGTCTGCCACAGATTATACAGCCAGGCGTTGTTTACACAGGACGGAACGGTCTGATTGACGGTAACGTGACCAGGAAATGGAAACTATTAGGAGCAAACATACTAATTAGTGAGGGTTCAGGTTCGGAGTTAGGGGTGGCGTATTTAGGCGAATTTTAAGCCCTGGTGAAGGCATTTAAGCGACTGTTTTCTAAAACTAATAGGGCAAAGGAACTGAAAAACTAACGCTTAAAGGAAATGAAAGAAAAAGTCAGTCTCTCCATACAAACTGTCCAATTGTATTCTGCATGACATTTAATAGGTATTCTGTGTAATCTACATTGAATAAAATTATCTGAATCTGAGTCTGAATCAATCTAGTTTTAAATTTTGTATGTTTGTATGCTGATACTATTTTTTATTTCCTGAATTTTCATACACTGAAAGTTGTTGTTTCGTTGACTGACTATGTTTCAGTTTTTGGATAGCTACCCTTTACATCCTGTAGTCCAAAAGAAGGTGGCGGCAAAGAATAGTACCAACCTATCTCTAACCGTGGGTGTCGTAAAAGGTGTCTAAAGGGTTTAACTTGAGGATGGGCAGCAGCATCGCTCTGTGTATCGTACCATCTTACATACTGCGGTCGCCAGCCGCAACGCTTGCAAGCGTGGTGACTGTGGTAGATCCCCTCTAAAGTACCACGCGTTTTAACTGGAGTTCTGAAGAGAGTTCCCTGTCCTGTGGTGGACGTTTCATAAGATGTTACGACATCCTCTAAGGCTTTTTTTAAATCATGCATATAATTTTAGTATTTTAAGTACTAGTACTCAAAGCATGGACGAAAAATAATAAGGACTGACCTCTTGATTCCTTTATAAAAATCGTAACCCGGAAAAGCATAAAACTAGATGGCGCTAACAAATAGTCTGAGAAGTTATTACGGTTTATCGAGTTTTCTGCTAAAAACATATAAAATTTGTTAGCCTTTCTTTATATTGAAATGAAACTATGTTGAAATTTTGAATGATTTTTAGCAGAATACTCGGTAGACAATAATTACTTTCCAGATAATTTGAAAGCGCAATCTAGTTTCAATCAGTTTTATGCTTTTCCGGGTTACGTTTTCTAGTATGGGGATTGTCAGTTCTATTATTATTCGTCCATGCTCACAGCAAAAAACTGAACTTATCCTAAGGAAAATCACCTTTAGCTACATCCAATAGGATATCAACTTGATACACTTTTGATTGTACTGTACATCTCTAAACCGAACATGTATAAACAAGTGTACACGAGTAACTATTTACGAGCAATGAAAATGGGTCAGTGAGGTAAACCGACGTCGGTCCCTTAAGGACCAGTGCGACAGAATCGATCAGAGTGAAAAGTGTAGTTAAAGATACAAGGTTTTAAGAAAATAAAAAAAATCTCTTGGTATAATTTGGACCATGAGTCTGAACAACTTTCAAAGTAAACTATTAAAATTATTAGACGACTAGGCCAATTTTTATGGGAAGATGGAAAAAAGTTGTGTAATAAGAGTACATTACTGCAATGGCCGACAAAAAAAAGTTATTGAAGCCGAGGCCCACATGTGTAAGTCCTTCAATACCTGGTTGCGGCTAAGGGTTGTAGGAGGTAACTTTCCTGTTATGCTTGGATAAGTTACCTTCTTGGTTGTTATGATGTAATAAGCTACGTCCTTCGTTCTTACATTTTGATAAGCTGCCGCCTTGATTGTTATGCTTGTTGGTACATTTCACTTTTAAATAACTCTACAGATATGAGTTTTAATGCGAGAGTTTAAGCGTATAACACGATAAGAATGGATTTTCATTCTAAGTTTGCCAGCCAGCGTTCGCCCGTATTTAACCAGTACAGCTATTTCGATTTATCTAGAAGAAGGTTGTCAAAGTAATGATCGAATTTCCAAGCATGTTTGATAAAAAGTATTAAGTTACCAACTTTGTGTACATTTATAAGGAGAGACTTGACATATTTTCATTGACAAATGTACTTTTAGCACCAACAGGGCAAAGAAAATATACTTCTAGATGTGTTTATAAAAAGAAAAAAAATCCAATTATAACGTATCTCAGCGAATTTTGTATGAAAACACTTTTGTTATTTCCCAAACATGCTTCTTTGTTGATTCCGACAATTAAGTGACTAAAAATTTTTGCTCCAAAAGTACTTCTAATGTTATGAACCACTAAAAGTTTAATCTATGCTTTTACCCTTGTATCCTGTATTACCCACATCATCATTGAAAAACCTCATGATATTATACAAAAAGTTCCACAACGCATATCCTGCCTGGCTAGGGTGGCCATAACTCTTTATAAACAGCTGTGACTATCCTTTACTCTGCGCCCGGGACAATGAATATTTTATCTGTTGTGGCTCACCCTGTATATATTACTTGTTCAGTACATGTAAATATGTGGGTACATACTTATGACGTGCTATTTTAAAAGGGCTTGAAAAAGCTAGTTTTAAATTGATTTCTTTTTTACATAGTTTCGTTTAAAAGTGACTAAAATATTGATAGAAACTTGTAGTGTAAAGTAAATTTAATAAGTTGTGTTTTTATTGATATTGTAAAGTAGTTTTAAAAAGAAACAATAGCATACAAATTTTACCAGAATGAACTGTGTGACATTGTGTGCCGTATTATCGTAAAAGATCTCTACGAAAGTTCTACGCTCGTAGCCAGTGCTACAAAACTTCTACAACTGAGTTTTAACAATTTTTATATTAGGAAAATTTAATTTTTCAATACATTTGCTCGAAAAACGTACTTACAAGGACGTAAACATTGCTCGTAAGTAGTTACTTACCAAACTAGTGCGGTACCAAGGAGTTTTTACACTCTGATTATAAAATTATTTTGTAAAAATACTACAGTGGTGACTTTTAACTTGGGTGACATGTCCCTCAACACAGAATCCTCAGAGAAAAAAACTGCATAAAAATTTATTTTGACGATGCCAAAAAATAGTCATGAAATAGTCATAAATAGTCACCATAAGGAAAAAAATAGTCGCGTTACAACTCTAGAGTTATAGCTATGGTTTGCTGAGGATTATGGGCATAGGCTATATACAGAATCCTCAGTTCTGATGCAAGCAAACCGTGGGGACTATCGACTTGGTTTTTATTTTAAAAAATAGTCATGAAATAGTCGTCTTGACTTACAAATTCTCAAAAATAGTTGTTCAAGGATTTCAGAGTTACAGGGGTAGCTTGCTGAGGATTCTGTGCATAGCATTTCACGGACGCAGATTCCAGCAGAACGTTTAGGTTTTTCTGTTTGATACTGATGTCAAAAAATAGTCAACAAATAGTCGTCTCAAACGATAATCACTTTGGCATGGTTTACCTTGTAGAAGTATGTTAAAAATGCATGTTAACTTCGCCATACATTTTTCAACTCAAGTACAGTCGTGTTCAAAATGCATATCATCTTTGATGGTAACTATTTAGTTACTTTTTTTTATGTATTTGGAACCCACTATAATTAATTATGTAATAAAAAGCAAAGTTTATTTGTTTTCATGTTAAATAATATAGCTTAATAAACTACAATAATTGGTTTTAAACTAAAATAATAAAAAAATCTTCTTTATGAATATATTCAGTACCTACAGATTATTTTTAAGTTAGTTTTTTGTATAAATCACAGTCTTCGTACTTATGTCCGTTAAATTGTAAAATGAGTAATACAGGGTGATAATTTACTTGCGTGCCATAGCTTAGGGGGTGTTTCAGTAACGATAAAGGAACACAAAAAAAAATCTACTTTTAAAAAATTCTGAAAATTTGCCCTACGCAGAGGGCAATAACCCGCAGCGCAATGACCCGACCGAGGCTGCGCTTTTAACGAGCTGCTGTTAGTTTCAGAATTTACATTCAATTTTTAAGTAGGATTATTGAAAAAATGGAAATCCTAATTTGGAATAACGCGTTGTGTATTTACTGCTTCCATAGGCTGTAGTGTAAGTTAACTTTACATTTCATATAATTACCGTAGAACACGGCAATAGTCGTTTTAATAGCAACACTGTAGGGCACTTCAATACGCGCCGGCGGCGAGCGCTTGCTCGGTCACACAATTCGGTCGAGCCGAACGCCGCCATACTATTGGTTAAACATATCTCGTCTCAGAATATTGGTGCTTTTTCTATTATACGACCCACGTTAAACATTTCCAACTCTGTTACTATGCCATTAAGTCACTGATTTGTATTATTCTACTGATGTGCTATTGGGTAAAAGAAACACATATGCAGACATTTTAATTTTTAATGAATAGTTAAATGCATAGGCAAACAACATTGATCAATCAAGAAATTAGTAAAGTTAGTATAGTAAATTTAGTAATATTTGCGAACCTACCAATTATTATTAAAGTATTTTGATTTACTGAATGCATCTGGGTTTAAGCCCGATATTCTAGTTTTACCTTTCCTTAAACGTGGAATCTACATTATAAGTTTTTAGACCAAAAGGTTGGGTCTGTGCACTGATATATCAGTCGGTTTATTCTCTTATTTACCTAATAAAAATAGATAACACAAAAATAGGGTCTGCAACAATATATAAAAATAAAAGCCTCTAACAATATCAAAAATCCATTTTTTTTGACAACTTGAAATCAATATCAAATAATTTTGTGTACGCGACTGTACAAAGGAAAAATGTATGGCGAAGTTAACATGCATTTTTAACATACTTCTACAAGGTAAACCAGACCAAAGTGATTATGGTTTGAGACGACTATTTGTTGACTATTTTTTGACATCAGTATCAAATAGAAAAACCTAACCGTTCTGCAGGAATCTGCGTCCGTGAAATACTATGCACAGAATCCTCAGCAAGCTACCCCTGTAACTCTGAAATCCTTGAACGACTATTTTTGAGAATTTGGAAGTCAAGACGACTATTTCATGACAATTTTTTAAAATAAAAACCAAGTCGATAGTCCCCACGGTTTGCTTGCATCAGAACTGAGGATTCTGTATATAGCCTATGCCCATAATCCTCAGCAAACCATAGCTATAACTCTAGAATTGTAACGCGACTATTTTTTTCCTTATGGTGACTATTTATGACTATTTCATGACTATTTTTTGGCATCGTCAAAATAAGTTTTTATGCAGTTTTTTTCTCTGAGGATTCTGTGTTGAGGGACATTGGGTGACGACTGCCCACCTATATTTAAAATAAAATGGAGAGTACCAGGAGAACATAATTCGACAAGAGGTACACGTCCGTAATGGTTATGACAAACTCGTGCCGATGGTAAACCCTCGACTTCGTCTCGGGCTTACAAAACATCAACTCGTTTGTGATAACCCTACTTACGGAACTTGTATTTAACTACTATTATCACTACAAAATTTTAGTCTAAAATGTTTTAAGGGTTTTGTACCTAAGGGGTGCCAACAGGACCCTATTACTTAGACTATGTCATCCTTCTGTCTGTCTAACCGATTTTTAAAGGGCTGTACCTTTTGAACCGTAGTAGCTATATGGTTAAAATTTTGTTAAAATATTATCGTATACTATTAAACGAGCAATATTTGTGTATATATATATATATATATTTGTAATCGGTTTCTCGAAAACGGCTCTAACGATTTCGATGAAATTTAGTATACAAGGGCTTTTGGGGGCAAAAAATTTATATAGCTAGGTCTCATGTCTGGGAAAATTCGTTTTCACCGTCTTTATTAATATTTCTTAGCGCGTTTTAGTGCGATGAAGAAACTTACAGCGCCATCTGTTGGCGAGTAGCATAACTTGCTCACCCGATTATATTTTCAGGTTGATGTGGCTATAGAGCGAAGCTCGGTCGCCCAGATACTATCTCATTATAGCAGATAACTTAACAAATAATAAAAACATTAAAAAGTAAGAAAAAAATGGGAGTCTCTCCCCTATACAAGATACGTGTTTTTTTGGTGTTTATTTATTGTAGCTCTATCGTAAAAACGGAAACACTTACAAGCGTCACAATTATAGTGCATAAGCTATAGAATAACAACAAATAATAAAATTTTGTTAAGTGCGATCTGGACTCCTGCGCATTTAATACACTATTGCGCGACTAGCTGCGTGTCCCTGACTAAGCGGACGGAATTTTTAACTTATTAGTACGAAACCCTAGGGGCCTCAGACCGAATCGCACTTGACCGATTTTTTTGAGTATTTCTTAAAAACAGCAAAATTCAGAAACCTATGTGGTGCCATCTATTGGTGAGTTTTTGTTAAGATGAGCAAAGCAAATGTGTGCAATATTATCGTAGAGGATCTCTACGAAAGTTCTACGCTCGTAGTCAGTGCTACAAAAATTGTAAAACTGAGTTTGTCCGTAAAAATGTTGTATATGTCGCAGGCAAATCATATAACTCGCCGTTTACAAACGGCGGGCAATTTTAAACGGTCGGCAAATTGTAAAACAGCGTCGGCAGATTGTAAATGGGCTAAGATCAATGATGCAATTTTGGTTTGTTAGCCAAGGTAATGCTCAAGGTATAGGTAGGTGGGTTAGGTTGTCTTGCAACCACAACGCACAAGCCGGGCGCGCATAGAGAGCGTTCCGAGGCAACGGCCAGAGAGTGCCAGAAACACATTACGCGACATTATGTAAAATGCCGAGGCATATCACGAATAAAAATTTTTTGGGCATTTTGTAAACTCAGATGAATTTGTAAAATGCCAAGGCATACAATTTGCCTGCGACACATAGATCACTTTCATCACTATAAAAATTTTTAGTCGAGTTTTGTTTTTTTGTGTATTTTAGTTACTCAGACCATAAAATGTTTCCTAAGAAACATAGGTCAAAAAACGAGGAAAGATTTCCTTTTTCTTATTCCATTTGGGTTTTGTATAAGACGACCAAAAATGTTTCGCGTTTTTTATGTTTCAAAATTTACACTATTATGTACATGTCCATGTACATAATCAGACATTCTATATGTACAGAATGACTATGTATCAGTCTACTAACATAAGTACTCTGATTTGCATAAGCCACTGCTTCGGTCAGCGGTGCCACGACCCTCTATACTTGTCTCTTTCCATCACCAGGCATTAGATAAGGACAGAAAGATAGTAAGGTAATCCTTGCTGGGATGATGTTTTTGATTGTTTTAAACTAGGTATTTATAATCTGACTTTGATCAAATGGTTGTGATTATTTAATTAGTTTTTGATTAGTTCGATCTATACAGGATGTAAAAAGACCATGAAACTGAATAACTTTCCCCAAGAAACAGGTCAAAATGTTATAAAATAGATATAGAATAAATATAGTATAGTGACTATAAAATATTAGGTACATCTATAAGATATATAACGTTTTAATGGAATAAGCGTAACCCTCATACACCCCAACTGATTTTTATTAAAATAAATCCATTCCCGTAAAAAAAATCTTAAAAATAGTTTTTTTTTCTTAATATTGTTATTTTAAAGTTTCATGATCGTTCTAGTTTCGTCGTTGTTCTAGTCCGCGCACTCCGCGTTCACCACGCTCACGCGGCGGCGCCAGTCGCCAGCGCGCGTATTCACAGAAATATTTAGAATAGAAGCGGCAAAACTTTAAGTAATAAAAATAAAAAATAAATTACCCCTATCAAAAACCCGTGAAATTGATTCTACTCTCGATTCTGAACAAAATATTTTCTCAGTTTCGCTTATTCCGTTAACACGTTGTATAGTGAATATGCAGCGTGTAACTGAAAGATGTGAGGGTGTGAATCTACCCATGAAACTGAACAACTTTTCCCAAAGAACAAAGACAACAAAGAAAAAACAAAGACAAATCGGGTTAAGAGGATATGTCTGAAAATATTTAACGCTCAATGGGCGGAGTCTTCTCGCTCGACCCCCCCGCTCCCCGCACAAAATACACGCACTGAGCACCCGCCGCACGCGGCACGCTGGCCGCAACAAGCATAGAAATGCAAGGAGTTGCGTTATATAAAATCTTTTTAAATAGAAATATTTAGCTTATTGTTATAAATAGTTTATTTAGATGCCGAATAGTATGATTAAGGGTTTTATAATCACCTAAAGTCGAAATTATGCAGTAAAATAAATTTTGTATTTTTTTACGACTCATTTTACAGTTAAACTAAAAAAGTCTATAAAAACGAAACGAAAAATCTGAATTGATTACAGTCGATAGAAGTTTATGTAAAAAATTAAAGAAAAATAAAAAGACCTCTCGAAGTAACACTGTTTACTAAAAAAAACAATTTACGCTCTTATATTTAACTATACCTACTTTCAGTATAGGTAAGCAGACACTAGTACATATATGGTATTCTGTGACGCAGATGAACGAAGCTAACAAAAGCCGCGCGTTTTTAGGGTTCCGATACCAAAATGGTAAAAAAAAGGAACCCTTATGGTGCCGCTCTGTCTGTCTGTCCGTCTGTCTGTCACACCTCTATATCTCAGCAACCACTTATGCTCATCATATCAGCCGAAATACGTCCACTACTGGACATAGGCCTCCCCTAAAGAACTCCATGACGACCGGTCCTGCGCTGCTCGCATCCAGCGGCTTCCCGCGACCTTGACCAAATCGTCGGTCCACCTTGTGGGGGGCCTGCCAACGCTTCGTCTTCCGGTACGTGTTCGCCACTCTAGAACCCTCACGCCCCATCGGCCATCGGTTCTTCTTGCGATGTGCCCTGCCCACTGCCACTTCAGTTTAGCGATTCTCAGGGCTATGTCCGTTACTTTAGTTCTTCTGCGGATCTCCTCATTTCTGATTCGATCGCGCAGAGACTCCGAGCATAGCCCTTTGGGTGACTTTGAGCTTTCTGATAAGGCCCATCGTGAGCGGCCACGTCTCGGTGCCATATGTCATCACTGGCAACACACACTGGTCAAAGACTTTCGTCTTGAGACACTGCGGTATTTTGGACGTGAAGATATTGCGGAGCTTCCCGAACGCTGCCCATCCGAGTCGGATTCGACGAGTAACCTCTTTCTCTAAGTTGGATTTACCCAGCTGGACTGTTTGTCCCAGGTATACGTACTCATCAACAACTTCGAGCGTAGAGTCTCCAACTTTGAGTGGAGTGGGTACAACAAGGGCGTTAGACATAATTTTCGTCTTATCCATGTTCATTTTAAGACCCACTTGTTGTAAAACTCTACTGTGGTTATTGATCATCGTGCCGAGATCTTCCAGGGTCTCAGCCATTACGACAATATCGTCGGCAAATCGAAGGTGGGTCATGTACTCGCCATTGATGTTGATGCCAAGTCCTTTCCAGTCCAGGAGTTTGAAGACGTCTTCCAATGCAGCGGTGAACAGTTTAGAAGATATGACGTCCCCCTGTCTCACTCCTCGCTGCAATTAGATAGGTTTCGAGTCCTGGTCCTGAAGACGAACTGACAGAGTGGCGTTTTTGTACAGATCCTTCAACACTTCAATGTACCGACAGTCGACTTGGCACCTCTGGAGAGATCGTAGCACGGCCCACGTCTAGATCGAATCGAAGGCCTTCTCATAGTCCACAAACGCCAGGCAAAGTGGCTGTTTATACTCTTCGGTCTTCTGTATAACTTGCCGTATCGTATGTATGTGGTCTATGGTACTGAAGCCTTTACGAAAACCGGCTTGTTCGGGGAGGCTGGAAGTCGTCGAGCCTGCGCGCGAGACGGTTCGTAATGACTCTCGAGAACAGCTTATAGACATGGCTCAGAAGTGAGATGGGTCTGTAATTCTTCAGCAGGGTCTTATCACCCTTTTTGAAGAAGAGTACCACCACGCTTCTGTGCCATGCCTGTGGCGTTTTCCCTTCGAGTATGACAGAATTAAACAGCTTCTGAAGAGCTTTAAGCACTGGCCTTCCGCCTGCTTTCAGAAGCTCAGCCGTAATTCCATCGTGCCCGGGTGCCTTGTTGTGTCTAAGCTGTCTGAGAGCCATTCTAATCTCGTACAAGCTGACGTCCGTCCCAGTGTAACCTGCTCAATTCTTCTTCGAGTTCTGCAACCTTCTCGTCGGTCCGCAATGTGCGCGTGTTATAAGTTGCCAGGGCCAGAGGTCGTCGTTGTTGGTAGCTCGACATCCGCCGGGAATTCTTCGCACCCCCTGCCCCACCGTTACCATGGCCGCTACCGGAGCCAGGAATAGCGGGGCCGCCGGGGACTAGGGGCCGGAGACTATTATTGTGATTCATGTTGATTCTTAGGGGGTTTTACCATAGTCGCCACGCTTGGCAGACGGGTTGGCGCCCACAGTAAGATGAAATAATACACAGAAGGACGCTGCTGCCCATCCTCTGGATTTCATTTCATAGTCGCCTCTTACGACACCCACGGGAAGAGATGCGTCGGTACTATTCTTTTTAGGCCGGCACCGCACAGCTTACCACTTATGCTATCGACCTGAAATTTGGAATAGTTTTAGAATATAGTTGCCCAACTTTATTGCACATGAAAAAATTTTGAAAAGGTATGATTATTAAAGGGGGCCAAAATGGGGGGGCCCAAATTTCAAATTATCGCTACTAGGTTGAGTGGGGTATCATATGAAAGGGCTTTACTTGTATATTTTAAAATATATTTTGGTATTTTTTTAAGTTACTTAGTTTTCAAGTTATGATGAAAAATGTCAAAATAAATACCACTTCCCCCCCCTTATCTCTGAAGTTTGAGTAAGGAAAAGTCTGAATTAATTACAGTTGACAGAAGTTCATGTAAACTTTACAGCAAAAATAAAACGATCTTTCTTAGTTGCACAGTTTTTTAGAAATCTGCAAAAAACCTTTACAAACAAATTTAGTTTTGCGGTCCTGAAAATGGACTTTATCGCTTCCAAAAATACTATAGGTATATCGGAACCCTCGGCGCGCGAGTCCAACTCGCACTTGACTGGTTTTTTCGTATGTCCCTACATTCCGTCCGCCAGGTCTGTCAGTAATAGCGACTCCATTACTCTGTTCGATCAATGGATACGTACTTTTGTAGAATTCTAGTTTTTGCTGGAAAAATGCTGGAAGTACCATAGTCACCTCGCTTGTTAGCGTTTTACGACTGGCACCATGGACCGCGGTTGTAGGTGACCGCAGTAAGTAAGATGTAAGATAGAAAAGAGGATGCTGCTGCCCATACTCCAGTTTATAACCCTTAGTCGCCTCTTACGACACCCACGGGTATGTATAGGTTGGTATTATTCTTTGCCGGCACTACACGGGACAGGTATTATTATTAGTAGTATTAGCTAGTATGTACAATAAAATATGTAATCAGGTTGGTATTTACTTTGATCACAAATAAAAATTCTCATCTAGGGCTACAATGACAATCTCTCAAAAATAATTATAAAATATATTTTTTGATGAAATAGTTTTTATTGCGCGTGAAAGGTTGGATTTGGGAACAACGAATACAGGTCTGTCGTCGACAGAAGGTCACGGGCAACTGATCGGTGAAAGAAAGGAATAAAATAATTACTTCCGCAACGTATTAGACTGCGACAGATGTAGTGCGCGTGCACCAAAACTAAATGACGTAAGCGCCCGATATAAAATATCGACTTTTTGTAAAAACTAAGAAATAAAATCAAATTTTAGCTTTAGTCAACCCTAGCAACTACGAATACCTTTCTTTATACTTAATTTCAATACTTAAAACACCTCAGATTACACAAAAAGAGAAAGAAACGAAAATTGAAGAGGCAACTTTGGATTTTAATTTTGTGTAGTCGATTTTCAGTAATCATGTTTTGGTCTTAGTGATGCCCTCACATGAATGGTCAAGAAACACATACCTGAAAATCACGGCAAGAAACTGAGTAAATAAAAAGATATTTGTCTCTAAAATACCCAAAAAAAATTTACATATCGTCTTAAGGAGTTCCGTAGATTCATATCCAATGTGCTTGATAGTCGTGTGATGCATCAAATCTGACCATTTTTTAATATATAACATTCTCAAGGAGCCTCAGCTGTGACCTCATTTCTGGAAAAAATTAACGACAATTTAAACAAAAAACAATTTTTTTTTTACTAGCCTATACTCTCCCACTGCTGGGCAAAGGCCTCCCCCATACGTTTCCATTCCTCCCTATTTGTTGTGACTATGGGCCACTGGTCGCTAAAAGCATCCAGATCATCTCTCCAAAACATAATAAAGGTTTAAAATTTAAAAGAACAAAATTTTGTCCTCCATTATTCTATAATCTTGCAGAAACTCCAATAATTTGGGCTGCATGTCACCTGCATGAATGCTTATCAATTTTGACCTTTGTTCCTTAGGAAAGCTGTACAGTTGTATGATGTTAATACACTGTTTCAGTTTTGGGGAGATATCTATTGTGAATAAGTTTGATATCAAGAATTTGAGATCTTGTAGCAGTTCATAGACCTTGGTTTAAACAAGTTACAAACAAAAGCCTTACGATACTTAGGTATATGAATTTGTATGTCCAAAAGTTTTATTTTGAACGTATAGCTTTTAGGGTTACGAAGTCAGTAAAAAAAATGGAAAAGTAGAGGGCAGGAGAGGAAGAGGAAGACCAAAACGCACTTATTTTGACCAGATAAAAGAGAGGGTAAACGTCGAGTCTTATCAGGATGTCAAATTATTGGCAGAGGACAGAGATAAATGGAGATTGCTCCACCGACAAGAGCGCGGCTCTTAAATATGAGAAGAAGAAGACAATAAAGAACCCTTATAGTTTCGTCATATCCGTCTGTCTCTCTGTCCGCGGCTTAGCTCAGACGCCCTTAGTACTAGAAAGCTGAATTTGTGTACGGATATATATTTTACTCACGCCGACAAAGAAAGATAAGATGAAGATAAAAATATATTTAAAGAAAGCTTCACAGGTTAATGAGCTATAGCCGAAAATCTGGAAATAATAAAAAGAGTCATAGCAATCAGGCGCAGCAATCCTCGCTGAGCATTATGTAGCAGGTAGACGCCGCGTAAAACAACTCTGGCCATATCAGTTGATGCGCAGAAGTCAAGTCCTAAGAAAATAAGTCATTTTTGAGTTCTGCGCATCAATGACATGGCCAGACCTATTGTACGACGAATAAAAAGTTTATGTTATGAACGATAAACAAACGAGACGACAAACCTGATTTGCGATAAAATATCTTAAAAAAACTACGGCACCCTATTCTGCGCGTGGCCCGACACGCACTTGGCTGGTATTTTTTATTATTATTAAGGTCAAATTTTCAATTCACAGGACTAGCAAAGTTTCGCCTGACAGAACTAATTCTAAAGTGAAAACAATACATAGAGGAAGTCGTTGCTAATATTCGGAACATTCGGAACACACGCTAAATGGCACTTAGCGCAACTTCTGAACTGTCGGTATACAGTATGTTTATAATTCTCATACAGCATGTTGCAAAAAGCATCTTTAAATTTCTGACGTTTGCTTTGACACCAAACTGTTTAAATAAAAATATGAGCACTGGATTTAAAGGAGGGTATTTTTTTCAAATGTCAAACTGAGCAAACAAGTAGATGTGCTACCTGGTTAGTAGCTGCCATCACCCATAGCACCTACAGTCTTGTTTGCGGCATCCTTTGCCACCCGTAAGACAGCAAAGTGATGCCTATTGCCCACCAGTAAGGTTTGTGAGGTCGGTCATCGACCTTGCTACCCACACGATATGATGATGATGACCAGTAAGGTGGAATGTCTCATGTGCCAGTAATTTCACTAGCTCTATAACCTATCAAACTAAATCCCTGCTGTTTTACAGCAAAGCAATTTACGAGATTAATTTTTAGCTTGTACTGTTATCTATTATTGCAGAACACTTTGACACAAAAGATACAACCTAAATAACTAATGAACCAGAGATTGTATATCGGTAATAGGCTTTACCACACCCCAAGTATACATAACCAAAATAACACCCTGTACATACTCGTGCCATGCTGCAGACCACAGAAACGAAACTATGTTGATCTGAACAAAACTCTGACAGTCAAAATACGTTCTTAAAGTAAGCGTAATAGAGTCGAAATTCAGTTGTTCATCAATTATCACAAGAGTTAAACTTTGTTAACGAATTTCATTCTTTATACTACAGTCATAAGGTTTAAATTTGGAATAATATTTTATTCCGCAGCGATCCGCATCTAGGGAATGCAATTAGGTACTTTAACCAATGCAGATGTTTAAATTTGCAAAATCTTATGTACTTACCGTCAGTCGTCGAAGTTATATTCATCGTGCCTCTATAAAAGACCCTTTGGTTTCAAAACGATGATTCCAAATTTGAAATATATGAACAAATTTTGCAACAAGATTCGAAATTTAAGATTCACAGTTATTAGCGATTAAATGTTTAAATATTGAACAACACAGTCAATATCGAAGTCAGCACATAAAAAGTTCACTCAAAATCCAAAAGTTCAAGTCCTACGGCATCTGCCGTAATGCAGATATCGAAACAAAACTTTTTTCACCAACTTCTAATCACGAAAGTTACTGGCCACACAGAATATGAAAACCGCACGCGGTCAGCGCTCAAACGTCAACTATTGGCGCGAACTGTTGACAACGCGCGTAATCGACAAGCAATCGGCAATCGTTCGATTTTTTAATTGAAGAGTACGTTCGGAAACAGACACAAATTATCCGGAGATGCTACTTTGCGAGCAATCCGAAGGTTTTTGATAGTGTAACGACAAAACAAATACTCCGGAATGAAGCAGGTTTGGAGCATGCGCAGTTGGCAATGCCGTATGCGTATTTGTTAAGCTGCGATCGACAGACGGTTTACGAGGAGTAAAATAGAAGATATTTCCTCTGATATTTTTATCTCTCTGAACGTTTTTCGCGAATATATTTTATGAGTAAACGATATAACAGTCACTCTATTTTATCGGGTTGTTGCAAAGCTGTTTTTATGTTTTTTGATAGAAACGCATCAAATTGTACAATAAATTCCATATATCGTTTCTATTTTATTAGGTATTTCGTATTTTATTTGAAAACTCAGTACAATTTTTTACTATGATTTCTTTGATCAAAATATTGGATTTTAAAATTGCATCGAAATGAATGAATTAAAACAAGATCCTAACATTCATATCATGCACTAGAAAAATAACCACAATTAAATAAAATAAACAAAAAAATCTCTCTATGCCATATTTATCACTACAAATATTACTCGTTTAGTTTTTTAAATACTCTCACGTTGCTAATACTTATCATGCAAAATAAAATTCATAAACAGCTACGATTATTTCAATTTTAAAATAAATTTAAATTTTTTAAATTAAAAGTTTAATCTTTTTTCAAATAGAGACAGGTTCGACATGCTAAACGGTATTATATTTTTAAAAATAGACAAAATAAGCATTCTAAATCCGAATTTTTAAATAAAATAAAACAAATTCCCGTTCCATTTTCAAATATGGACAGGCCCCTACATCTGCAGCGCGTCTGGGCTCCCACCGCGCAGGGCCGGCAAGACACTTGAGATATTTATCCTCCCGTGACGGATACCTGACACCAACACACATGTACAGTACATGTACATATACAACACACATAGAAAGATTTAGGGATGAGAGCAGCAAAAAACTAATTATTTAGAGTCACGTAGGATGTGATGATGAATGGGACGGATGCTTTGGGGTAATTTTCTTGTAGCTTCCTTATTTCAGAGACGAGTTTAATTGGTATCATAAAGCATCTAATTTTTTTTTTGTAGATTTTTTTTATTTGATACGAAAAAAATTATTGACTTCCCATACAAAATGCACTGTCAGGTGATTCAGTTTCTCCATAGATACTAATTAATTATAAATTTTTAATTAATATTTTTTTAAAATTTCTACAGCAAAGGTTTCTAAATAATTTAGTGGGAAAAGGTCGAAACCACATTTAAAATTTTTGTGCACCTTGTTTATTATAAAAGGTCAAGTGCGAGTCGGACTGGCGCGTCGTGGGTTCCATATAACAATAGTATTTTAGGAAGCAATAAAATCCATTTTTAGGACCGCAAAACTAAGTTTGTTCATAAAGGTTTTTTGCAGATTTCTAAAATACTGTAATATTTAGATAGATCATTTTATTTTTCCTGTAATATTTAAAATAGTTTCTATCATCTCTGTTTGATTTAGATTTTTTGTTTAGCAAACTTAGGGAAGGAATAGTATTTTTTTCTTAAATTTCATAATAATTTGAAAACTAAGAGTTGTTAATAAATACAAATAGCTAATTTTAAATGTAGAAGTAAAGCTCTTTTATCCCCACTTGACCTAAATACGACAGTTAAAATATTTTGTCCCCCTATTTGGCCAAATTTATAATAATAATAAAAATATATTTTTTATATTCTTTGATTAGTATTCAGTATTCTGAAATTCAAGTCGATAGCGTGACTCATTGCTGAGATAAAAATGTGTGACAGATAGACGAAGTCGCACCGTAAGGGTTCCTTTTTGACCTTTTCGATTCGGAACCCTAAAAATGGATTCTATCATATACAGAGTTAAAATTATACAAGAGAGGTCAGATGTAAATTTATTCGGTGCTAACCTGTTGCGTGTTAACAATTCCCATTTTTACGATTATTTATTTACCACTTTTACAGGCAATCGCACAAAGCTTGTTTTTTGCTAAAACTCTAAGTGAATAAAATAATATTATTAACAAATATAGTGCTTAAATAGAATGCCGTCACTTTCTTTGTCAATAGAACAAAAAGAGACAGCAATATTTTTGACAAAGTTTTGACTTAAAATAAATTATTGTAGAGCTGCCTGTTAGACTGTCAAATTCTTCAAATTATATTTTATCACGCTGACATTGAAGAAGTTATTTAAAAATAATATGTTGCAAAAAGTTATTAAATATACAAAAATAATAACGCCTACGCTGCCAGCCCTAATTAAAAGATACAAATCTAAGATGGCAGATATAGCATGCCCTGATTACTTCCATCCTCGAAATCGATATTTTTTTCTTAGAAGGTTAGATCTAATGAAGTATATCTAAGGAGGCAAGAAATAGGTCTTTCTATCTCTTTTTTTCGCGTGAGTAGTAATTGTGTGGTATATATGGACGATTTAAACATACCTTGCGAAATATAAAATATTTTTTACCAGACAATTTTATCACAATAACCTTTAGCTGCCATACTCCGAAGTGAAACTATGATAATTAGTCTATGGTTCGGAATTTGACAAAGAAATTCCCATACAAAGTAAATTTCCGAACGTAATTGTTGTTGTCAATCTGATAATATCGGAGCTCCGATAAAACTTCGGAGTACGCACCCTTTATGCCCTTTGGGTTTGAAATCTTGACCTAAAAAAAAAAACTGCTCTTATAATAACCATTTAAATAAAATTTTATTTATAATTGGTATGTTTACGAACCGGAAGATGGGCAGCAGCATCTTTCTGTATAACGTACGATTCTACATACTGCGGTCACCAACAACAGCGGTCACCAGCCGCCGCAAGCGCCGCAGCGTGGTGACTATGGTAAATCCCCTCCAAAGTACCGCGCGTTTTTTGCTGGAATCTAGAGGGAGCTCCCTGTCCTGCAGTGGACGTTTCATGGGATGTTATGTATGTAAAACTCATGGAGTACTTCAGTAAGGACAGAATAGTATTTCCATAGTTGAGTTTTTAGTGTTCCGAACCAAAACGGTAAAAACGGAACCCTTATGGTGCGACTTCGTCAGTCTGTCTGTCACACCCGTATATCTCAGCAACCACTTCGACTTGAAATTTGAAATAGTTTTGGAATACGATTGTCCAACTTTACAACGAATTATAAAAATATTATTATTATAAAGGCGGCCAAAATGGGGGGGGGGGGGGTCAAAATTTTAAATTGCCATTACTAGGTTGAGTGGGGTATCATATGAAAGGGCTTCACTTGTGCATTCCAAAATATATTTTTTAATTTTTTACGACTCTCAGTTTTCTAGTTATGATGAAAAACATTTCAAAAAATACCATTCCCCCCTCTTATCTCCAAAGTTTTCTGAAGGAAAAATCTGAATTAATGACAGTCGATACACGTTTATGTAAATATTACAAGAAAAATAAAACGATCTTTCTAAGTAGCACCGTGTTTTAGAAATACGACAAAAACCTTTACAAACAATTTTAGTTTTGCGTCCCTAAAAATGAACTTTAGGTACATCAGAACCCTTGGCGCGCGAGGGACAACCAGAATGCAGGTGATACTGCCATAAATGATACGCCAGCTCGCTAATAACATTATTTTAACACGATATGTAATTTTTTTTGGGTATTTTGAAGACAATTATCTTTTTATTTACTCAGTATCTTTCCGTGATTTATAGGTATGTGTTTCTTGTCCATTCAAGCGATAATATCACCAAGACCAAAACATGATTAGTGAAAATCGACTCGACAAAATAAAAATCCAAAGTTGCCTCTTCAATTTTCATTCATTCCTCTTTTTTGTAGAATTTGAGGTGTTTTAAGTAGTGAAATTAAGTGTACAGAAAGATATTCGTAGTTGCTATCATATGCCCAACCTAAAATTTTATTTTATTACTTAGTTTTTACATAAAGTCGATATTTTATATCGGGCGCTCACGTCATTTTGTGTTGGTAACACGCACAGTATATCTGTCGCAATCTAATGCGTTGCGGATGTAATCACTTTATCCCTTTCTTTCAAGCAAAAAGACTGCGCTCACTAACAAAATAACTGTCCTTTCACATATCCTCTTACTGACATACAAAATAAAACAAATAAATTAAAAGATCTATTTAAAAGCTAAGCTAAAAGTATTCATTTAATTTTTGGAGTTGAACAAAAATCTCTAATAGGAAGTGCCAGTTTGTTTTGTACCTTCTCTCGCTACTTCACCCCCAGAGGGTTTTGAACGTTTTGTTTAGCGTTACAAAGTTCACAATAGTTGTGCTAGATGGCAGCAAATCGAATGAAGTTAGTATCTTAATTAGAAAAAAAAAACTACGATGAGATTAAAAATGTTATTAAGTTCATTTATTTGACTTATAAAGATTAAAAGTCAATAAAAGATGATCGTCATTAAAAAAATAAAAAAGGATGGGTTGCACTCCGGAAGTGCCGGCAGAAGCGAAAACTTGCATTTTTGAATATTATGCTTTTCGTCGCGCCATTGCTCGCGTACTTCTTTGATGTCTATGAATAAAAACCCGTATAGTAACAACAATATGGTTGACAGTTGACGCTTTTTCGATCAGGTTTCGGATCTGACGCGAGATCTGACGCGACATCTGATGCTAGTTTAACATTTTTTACCCATCTAAAAAAGTGCCAAGCGCCGCTGAAGAAGTTTTCACTGCAAAATGTAAATTAAATAATGAAACAATAAAAATACACGGTACACACGGCCGCACGTGGGTGGAAACACTTTGACCTTGAGCGGGTCTCTGGTTTCGTGCGTTTGTAGCGTAGCGCTGGTTCAGCTTATACTGGTTTTGTTTCTACGTGCTTGCTGCCGTGCGTACATACTAATGTGTCAAACTTAAAAAAAATATTTACGGAATACAGTTCTTTATTCAAAAAAAGATTTTTAGATACAAAGGCCGATTTTAAACTATCCAACAGTTTATTGGTAAATTAAAAAGAAACCTCGTTAATCTTAAAGTTTGCAGCCACATTTCTTACCTATCATGAATCAGAAAAGAACAGCTTGGTATTTAATTTAACGTTAATATTAATATTAATAAGTCCTGTGTGGTGCCGGCAAAGAATAGTACCATCCCATACATACCCATGGGTGTCATAAGGGGCGACTAAGGGTTATAAACTGGAGGATGGGCAGCAGATCCTCCTGTGTATCATACCATCTTATTTACTGCGGTCACCTACAACCGCGGTCCATGGTGCCCCTCCACATTTTTCCAGCAAAAGCTAGAATTCTGGAGAGAGCTCCCTGTCCTGTAGTGGACATTTCATGGGATCTTATGATTAATAAGTGTCTCCGGAACTGACTGTTTGTTTCTTGCTATTTTTAAAGGCATTAAGTCTATATTTCTCTGCTTTGTCTGGAAATCGAACTCAAAACTCGTACAACTGCACCGAACACATTTCATGAACAAACACATTAGTTTAATCCTGAACTAAAGTTAGTCACTTTGCAATGAATTCTAAATTTAAAAAAAATCAACCGCCTCATAAAAAGTGTTAGAATAATTAAAGATAAATTAATTAGTTTGTTGAAACTCTCTCTCGCGAGACGTTGTTTGTAGTGATTTTTCAGAGCATTATTTATTTTTGTCCATATATTTATGTATGTACATTATGTATGGGATCTTTACCTTTGTAAACAGTAAACATTTTATAGGATAATATGACAAAATGTGTGGAACCTTTCTCATTCGAAAATTGATTTTTTTGATATATGTAATTTTAGATATATTTATTTTAAATATAATGTTGGCGCAGTTAGAAGCGAACCTACCTTTAGCACCGTGGACCCTAAATTCGATCCTCACCCAGCGACATCCAGGGATAAATATTTGTTTGATAAAAAAGAGTTTATATTTTGTAAAAAATAATAAAAAAAAAAAAATAATAATAATAATAAATAGGAAACTATAAATAGTGAAACTGGAAGATCTAAAGCTCCTCGGAATGACTTCCAGCTTAAGATTGATGATCAGATCATAAGTACAGATATAGAAGTTGCTGAAGCTTTTGAAAACTTCTTTACGGATATTCCAGTTTCAACTACCAAAACCTTGAACTCATCTCCCACTCTTGCCAAATCTTATCTCGAACGACACGTAGATGTTTGCAATGTAGATTTTAAATTCAGTTACGTCAATGCTTTCGTTATAATTAAAGCCTTTAAATCACTTAAAATGAAAAAGACCGCCGATATAGATGGCCTGTCAGTTAAAATTATTAGTGCCGTTATAGAAAGCATTGCACCATACTTATCTAGTATTTTTAATAAATGTGTAGATGATGATGTTTTTCCTGATTTGATGAAACATAGTAAAATTATTCCGTTGTTTAAAGCTGGTAGTAAATCAGACCCCACTAATTTTAGACCTATTTCTGTTCTACCAACTCTTAGTAAGATATTTGAAAAGATAATTTTAAATCAGGTTCAGAGCCACTTTTATCGCAACAACTTGATGAACCTAAAACAGTTCGGTTTTACCAGGGGTCGCTCAACAGTCGATGCAGGTGTTGAGCTTATTCAAAGTATATTTGACGCCTGGGAGGAGTCAAGTGATGCCATTGGCGTTTTCTGTGACTTGTCCAAGGCTTTCGATTGTGTACATCATGATATTCTTATCAGGAAATTACACCATTATGGAATTAGAGACCAGGCTCTAAGCCTTCTGGAGTCGTATCTAAGTGAAAGGATCCAGAAGGTTGATGTAAATGGGAAAAGGTCACTAGGATCAAAAATTTGTATGGGCGTTCCACAAGGCTCAATCCTGGGACCATTCCTATTCATTGTCTACATTAACGATTTGCCAAACCTTGTAAAGGACAAGAATGAGATAGTACTATTTGCAGATGATACGTCTTTGATTTTTAAAGTCAAAAGACAACAATCAAATTTTGACGACGTAAATAGTACAATCTCTAATGTAGTTGAGTGGTTCACCGTAAATAATCTTTTACTTAACGAAAAGAAAACTAAGTGTGTTAAATTTGTTTTGCCTAATGTAAAGCCAACTGCTACAAGCCTATTAGTGAAAAACGATAAATTGAGTCTTGTGGAATCAGCTGTGTTCCTAGGTATTACCTTAGACAACAAATTACAATGGGGACCGCATATTAATAAATTGTCGAACAGACTTAGTTCTGCAGCATACGCAGTGAAAAGAATAAGAGCTCTGACGGATGTAGACACCGCGAGGTTAGTCTACTTCAGTTATTTCCATAGTCTCATGTCATATGGCCTTTTGTTATGGGGTCATGCTGCGGATGCAAACAGCATTTTTTTACTACAAAAGCGAGCTGTTCGTGCAATTTATAAAATGAAGCCTAGAGAATCTCTTCGAAATAAATTTAAAGAAATCAACATTTTGACTTTTGTGTCGCAATACATTTATGAGAATTTAATATATGCTAAACGGAATATACATATTTTTGATAAAAATTGTGACAGGCACAGTGTCAACATAAGAAACAAGAATCAACTTGCTTCTTATGTCAGCCGTATTCACAAAATTAGTAAAACATATAAAGGTCAATGTATACGCTTCTATAATAAGGTACCCACTGATATTGAAAGTTTACCGTTAGATAAATTCAAAACTGTAATCAAGCAGAAATTATGTAAGAAGGGTTATTATAAAATATCAGATTATCTAGAAGAGAAAAATCCATGGGATTAGACTACGGTTCTAACAGGCTAATTCAAAATTAAAACTGACCTATGTATGTTGTATATCAACCTTGTACATTCAAACATATTTAAAAGAGCGCGTGGGTTTTTATTGTCGCTTCTTTTTTTCCCACAATTGGCGCCACATTGTTTGTGAAGCGATGTAGTTTAGCTGACGTCATTAAGAGATTTTAATATCCAACAATGAATAAACGATTTTGATTTGATTTGATTTGTGTGTGCATGCTATGTATTTATATTAGCCTCCAGGCTTTGTCTAGGTTCAGATGATCTCCAGTAAAATGTCATTTTCCATCTAACGCTCAGTAGTTGGCAAATGGTAGTAGCTAAACAGATACAATTTAAACATACCTGTAGCATACTAATAATAAATTCCACACTGTCCGTGATGTGGCAACACCGAAGAGTCAGTTTTGACTTGACAGACGTTGCGATAACACGGGTGGGCTGGGGAAATACGAGATTAGTTTCATTAAAACCATCTAAACAGTACAATACCCTGCTCTTTTTATACAGGAGTTAAATACATTCCAACTCAAACGTAAGTTATATTTGAACCCCCAGAGCTTAAAGCAGAAGTTCGGAACTTATACAAAGTATGGCTCGAGACGCTTTCTGAATGATGAAAATATTTTTAAATGTCATTCCTTATTAATATTACTTATTAATATTCAGGAAAAGTTACTTTAAGTTTTCAGAGTGAGATCTCTTTTTACATATTTTTCAATTTGTTGAGAGAAAAGTTATAAGTCAGTTAAGAGACAGTGTGACCACGCTTTAACTTTTTGATACTATAGATAGATATGTAATCACGTTGTCGATGAAATTTAATTTAATGATTTCGATGAAATTTACGATACATGGGTTTAGGTGCTTTCCACCAGAGCTAACCTTTGAAGCTGAGTAAATTCCAATGAATGGGATTGCTCTTTATAATATAAAAAACCAGCCAAGTGCGAGTCGGACTCGCACCCTAAATGTTCCGTACCCAGCGACAATATCATATTCCTCAAGCTTTTGCCATTTGATTTTAGAAACTCCGCGTTCATTGTAACCTGATCCCTTTTAATATGAATGAAACGGGTGCTCCCCTTAATTGGTTATAATTACTTAACAACAATAATAACAATAATAACTTTATTGGGTACAAAAAGTGATTTTACATTGATTCGCTAGTCCTCACACTAGGATTCCCTGTATCGTGAGGGCTAGGTTCTCTTCCAGGTTACAAACAAGCAAGCAAGACAGTTAAGCATTAAATGAAGGTATAACAAGACTTACAACTAATAAAAAAAAAATATGCAGAGGTGTGTATGTGTTTGATTTTGTGCCTGTATGTCTGTTTATGTAGGTTATTTGTGTGTCACAGTGTACAGTACCTAAATGAAATATAATTGTTAATGTGTGTGTACGAATGTAAGTTACGTTAACGTTAAGTTGTTACTTGTGAGCAAAGTTTCAATGATTTTAGACTTTTCCCTTCGCTTGTGCTATGAGACCTAGCTTCTTGCCAAGTTTCATTATTCTTGGTCAACGGAAAGTACCCCACAGGTTTTGATTTGGTTCAGATGTATGGAGATAAAGACAGAAACGGCCCTATCTTTTGATTTTGTAGTGTTTGGAATTTTCACAGCTTTTAGGGTTCTTCAACTTCAACTTCATACCTTTACCTCTTAGAGCAACGCGTCAAACCGCGCAAGTCCGGGCTTTGCGCGCGAAAATCGTGTTACTCTATGCTTTACCTGTTCGGAAGAAAAAGGGTCTTGACAGACAGACAGACGTACGACAAAGTGGTCTTATAAGGGAAGCGTTTTTTTTTCCTTTTGAGTTACGGAACCCTAAAAATATAATTTGTCGTGATGAAAAACATGCAGATGATGGAGTGAACTTTACTATTCTTTATACATGCAAAGCCACAGGCAACAACTAAATTAACGATGACCTCGTCTTGTTATACTTAACCAGGAAACCATGTTTAGATTAAGTCCCTAAAGTAACCCGTCGAAGTGTTATGGCTTGAGGTCAAATCACGCAATGTAACCCCTTTCCGGACCCCTACCACGTTACCCCATCTAAAAGCGAACTTATCGTTCATTTCATTTACAATTCTGCTTTTACAAGACGACCTTAGGATGTAAACCGTTCGATCAACAGAAGCAACCGGTTTAAATTTTCAAATTTCTATGTTTCTTTCTGTACCTATGAAAAATATTTTTCTCTCTAGTTTGTCATGTAAGTTGTGGAGGTCAGATGGCAGTCACTCTGTGCGAATATCAGAAAATAAAATCTACTTTGTCCTCAGCGTTAGTTTACTATTATGAAATCTGTGCCTCTAGAATAAGGTTAGGACAACAATGAGCTAAACAGTGGAGTTCTCTGTCTGTTACGGTGTTCCCGAGTTCGTATAACCCGAATCTACCTACATTCAAGTAGCAAGTGATTAAGCTTCTTCTGGTCAAGCTCGTTAAATTTCATTCATCATTCCTGTCCTCAGGGCTAGGAAGTCCATTGACCAAAAAAAAGTATGTAGGGAGGGTCTATGCGCAGCAGTGGACGTCTTTCGGCTGATATGATAACGATAGGTGAATTGATGACTCATCATCATTGATGATACCCATGATGATACTGTTTTATGACTTGTGAAGGCTTTCTATAGAGGTTCTTACCTTACATCTGCTCCCAACACAGGTAAGTACCTACTTATTTTTAATAGCGAGGCACATTCTAAGTTTCATTCTGTCTTCCAGCATTTATACCACAAAATAGATAATCTACTACGCCTCCTTGCACAAATTGTCCGTAGATTATTGCAGAACCCTCTATTTTGGCGCGAAATAGTGCTATTAGTAAGCATAGCATATCATGGCCCGCCGCCATTTTGATTAGGAAGCATGACGCGTCGCGGCGGGCCCTTGATTATGTTTTGTTTTGGTTACCTCATCACCAAAAGCCGAGATGTTTGTCTTTGATGGCAACATTGGCAACCATGGCAATATTTCAGAACTGAGATAGTTAGATTCAAAGATTTCGGACCTCCTTGCTTCGCTTGGAATAGATACCTTGCTATTTTTTTTTACTATGGGATGACATCTGCCAACATGTACCAATTTTTTTTACTATGGGATGACATCTGCCAACATGTCCCAAATTTTTATGTCAAATCATCTATGATCCCTAGGAAATATTCAAAATATCCCGTCAAATCCATAGAACGAAGCCTTCACTACCTTGTGATGAAATATTTCTTTAATCTAATACATACATACATAATATCACTCCTTGTTCCTGTCGGGGTAGGCAGAGACCACAGTTCTCCTTCTAATTACCCTTATTTTTCTGTGGTTAGATTAATCTCTGAAGCCGCTAGCAAAAAAATTGAGGATTAAGTAGAAGCCGAAGTTCTTTTCGCAATAAAGTAATTTTTTCAACAGATTCCATAAATTTTCCATTTTCTAGGAACTGGGATCAACTGTCAAAATTCGCTGTTCTCAAACACTCTAAAGCGGTTGAATGTTCGATTTTTCAGGATGAAATAGGTAAAAGCATTTAAAAAATCCGGCCGTGAGTGATTTGGGATCGCGTAATAAGGGTTCCGTATCACAATACAATCCTATAGTGCCTATAATTACGAGTTTTTTATGTTAAAACTTCGCCTGCTTGGTATCGTGATATTATATCGTGTGGGTTTTACGATCGATGCAGCTATTACAAGGGCTGTTCAAATCTGATCCCTTTTAGGATTCGGAACCAAAATGGTAAAAACGGAACCCTTATGGTGCGACTTCGTCAGTCTGTCACACCCATGTCACACCTGTACATCTCAGCAACCACTCATGCTATCAACTTGAAATTTGGAACAGTTTTAGAATATGAGTGCTCAACTTTATTGCAAACGAAAGAATTATAAAAATATAATTATTGTTATTGTAAGGGGGGCCCAAATTGGGGGGGAGGGGATTTGTTGTTCTTAATCGTTACTAGGTCGAATGGGGTATTATATGAAAGGGCTTTACTTGTACATTCCAAAATAGATTTTATATTTTTTTTAAATAGCTTATAAAAATAATATTAGAATTTATATCGGAACCGTCGGCGCGCGAGTCCGACTTGCACATTACCGTTTTTTTTTCTTTTACTTGACCTTGCTTGACCGGCTGGCACCATGGTCCACGGTAGGTGGTGACCACACACGTCGTACTGGAACAATACGCAGAAGAACGCTGCTGCCCTCATCATCTAGTTCAAGACCTCTTTATCGCCTTTTACGACACCCTCTGGTATAATTTATCATCATCATAACATCACATGAAACGTCCACTACAGGACAGGGAACTTCCTCCAGAATTCTAGCTTTTTCTGGAAAAATGTGGAGGGGAAGTACTATAGTCACCTCGGTTGTTAGCGTTACGGCTGGCGCCATGGACCGCGGTTGTAGGTGACCGCAGTAAGTAAGATGTAATATACAAAGGAGGATGCTGCTGCCCATGTTCCAGTTAACCCTTAGTCGCCTCTTACAACACCCACGGGTAAGTATGGGTTGGTACTGGTACTATTCTTTGCCGGCACCACACGGGTATAATTGGGTGGTGTTATTTAGCCGGCACTACACGGATGATATTTTTTTAATCTAAGCTAAGTAAATTTAGATGTTGTTGATATCATCTAAGGTGACTTTCAAAAATCCTCACGATCTACATCCTGCCTCCTCGCTCTGAATAAAACATATGAAATTATGCTTACGTTCTTACTAAGGAGGTCACTTTACTAATTCACCGCCGACCTCTGGGTCTTTACAAGGCTTTGACGGAAATGTAAAGATGAAATTGTATGTGATGAGTTTATAAATGTGTAAGGTACGGTGATATAATATTGATGTTTCAAAAACAACTATCTTTGGATATATAGTTCTTCTATATAGTTCTTGCATGTAATTTTTTTGTGGTTAAAAAGAAGGTAAAACAATCATAAAAAAATATCTTGACAACCTAAAATTGTTATTACGAGTATTTTTAGGGTTCCGTACCTCAAAAGAAAAAAACGGAACCCTTATAGGATCACTTTGTTGTCCGTCTGTCTGTCTGTCTGTCAAGACCCTTTATCTCACGAACGGGTAAAGGTATCAGGTTGAAATTAATACCACATATTAGGATCCATGAACCACACAAGATCTGAAAATTTAAATTTTTTACAACAACGCAATCAAAAGATATGGCATTTTATGTCCTCATCTCCATACATTTATTCAAAAATGCAAAACCTACAGGGTACTTCCCGTTGACCTAAAATTATGAAATTTGGCAAGAAGCTAGGTCTCACAGTACAAATAATGGGAAAAGTCTGAAATCATTAAATATTACAACTTTCTCACAACTAATGGTAACCAATTGTGGTGAGCTCCCGTTTCAAGAACATTCATATAAGAGAGGGGTCAAGTTAGATGGTCGCTGAGGCGATTTTTGTTTTAGTTCTATTTAAAAACGGGAACACTTACAAACTTGAAAATTGGTATGTTTATAGTGCATAGGCTATAAAATAACAACAAATAATAAAATTTGGTCAAGCGCGTGTCGGACTCAAAAAATCTAGCACATTAACTTACTGAAATTTCAACTAATACAATTATGTTTATGTGGTGGTACGGAACCCTCAGTGCGTGAGTCCGACTCGCACTTGGCCGGTTTTTTCAGTTCTCCTATATCTTAAAATGTTGTCGTTTCTAGGAAGGGCGTTGCGCCACTTGAATGTTTAACCACACATGAAATAATGATAAAGATAATGACTCAACCTATTAATTTTAAGTATTCATCGTAAGATAATTTAAGTCTAAGTAATTTATCATATTAGGTCTTCACCTGTGAAATTTCCGTTTTGTATGGAGAATTTTTGGTAACTCAATTTTCAGCACTAAAATTTTTGAATTTTTTTAGAAATTACATATCCAAATTTTTTCTTTTTTAAAGTATTAATGGGAAGACAGTGCCTTACAACAGCTTTTATAAAATTTCCGAAAATATTATCTATAAAAATACTAAAGAAAAAATTACGATGCCATCGACACGCAAAGAAGAAGAAGTATCAAATAATTGAAATTGCTATAAGGTTTATTTTCTTATTAAACTGCACGAAAATTTCGGCAATTTCATACTTAGACCCCATAGAAGGTATTATTACTTTCTTTATTTGGAAAAGAGCTAGGGTTATAGCAATTAAGTAAGTACTTGTTACAATTAAATGAAATAAACTTACTGGCAATGAAAAACACAAAAAATAAAAGCCATTAACACAAAATTCAAGCGCGATCGCGTGCGCTTTTCAATTCATAAAACGACCATTTTGGTTTTTAATTTCGCGTCTCGACACAAGGTACCGGTTATTCGAGTTGATTCATTTATATGTGACTGGAACTAGGAACTAGGTTGTTTATAAGCAATTATAAGGCTTTAATAAATTTATATAAATCGTTTAACGCGGCTTATTCTGAGAGTTAAGTGGAGCAATTTTTGTAATTAATAATACGACTTTTAATTAATTAAATAATTCAACTTTTCATACGAGTAGGACCCAATCACTTTGTATGGAGAGACGCAATTGTTTCTTGCGAATTCCCAAAAGTCTTACAACATAAGTTGTGGAAAAATATTAATCTCCTGAATAAGCCCTTTTAAAACCCGGTACATACAAAGTGTTATTTTAAGGGTTCTGTAAGAAATGTAAGCGATTTTGCGCTGTATTTACAAGGTGTAACAGAAAGGCTTGGACGAAATAAAACCCAGAAAAAATGCAAAAGTTGAAGGATGTTAATTTGCCAATGAAACTAATCAACGTTTCCTAAAACAAGACTTGTTGACCTCCCTAGTCTAGGCAACGAAGCGGATCGTCGTATGAAGACCCCCGCATTAAATCCTCAGTCGATGAAACTTTGCTGGGGTATTACACTACATGAGACAAACCTTTTATAAAAATATTTTAAAAAATCGGTACTTTTAATTTTTCCATTCAAAAATTACAAAAAATATAAGAAAAAAAAATTTCAGAAATTTTTTTTTTTGGATATTTTGAATTTACATTTAATTCATGATTCATGACTGCCTGAGAAATTTATGCTGCGGTCAACTGCTTCGTTGCCTACACTACCCGATCAAACTGTGCAACTGTTGCAGTTTCTACGGGATATTAAGACTCTTTTCCTATTTCAACAGGTTTTCATGGGAAAAGTTGTTCAGTTTCATGTTCAGAGTCGCATCCTCGTTGTATAAAACTTAACCCGCTTTTTACTGCACGTTCCAGCTATTATAATCCTTTTTTGTTCATTTATTCCAATGCTTGCAGCCAGAGTATATTTGCCGCAAAAATAATATCGTTTTACATACTCGTTTTAGTGGTCGGTCTACGAAAGATAATAACCGCAAATCGATGTACGGGATTGCCGTTTGGTACGCGGGTACTTTAGGTTAGAACAATCATTTTGAGTGGCAGCTCTTAAAAATATTCCACGGATGGGGCCAGCTATGACGTCATAAATTTTTGTATGGGATTTGATTTTTTTTTCTTTAGAAACTTATCGTGTGTGATATCAAATGAAAGGGCTTCTTATGCCGGTTCCAATAATATACTACACCATTACTTTTCCGCCACCTGTTTTGTAAAAACCTTAGAAATATTTTCAAAACATACCAAGTTTGGGCTCTTCCAGGCAGAAGACGGCTTAGTAAGTTTTTGTAAAACACGCGCTAAATGTCTCGTAATATACTCATGTCTAATTTCAAGAAGGCAATTTTCAAAATATTAATATTTTCAATTTTTTATGAATTTTTTTCTTCAGTAAAAAGTTGTCGATTGCTTTTGACATAGCTACGCATTTGTGTTGGTAAGCGTGGAAATAAACGATAAAAATGCATCATAGATAATCGACTTGCTATCCTGCGGAATTCTAAAACTACTATGAAAGAATCAGCAAAAGTTAAACAGCGGTCAAGAAGCTAATTAACAGTGGTATTAAAAGCTGCACCTGCTTTTAACTAAGCTTAAACAGTTTTTTTATATAGTTTTGGGCTTATTTTATGAAGATTTGATTTAAAAGGCTGTCTTCCTCCTTCAATGTAAGTCAGTTTTTAGGGTACCGTAGCCAAATGGCAAAAAACGGAACTCTTATGGATTCTTCATGTCTGTCTGTCTGTCTATCCGTCCGTATGTCACAGCCACTTTTTTCCGAAACTATAAGAACTGTTAAAACTTGGTAAGTAGATGTATTCTGTGAACCGCATATAAAAATAGAAAAAAAAACAATAAATTTTGGGGGTTCCCCGTACTTAAAACTGGAACACAATTTTTTTTCATCAAACCCATATGTGTGGGGTATCTATGGATAGGTCTTCATAAATGATATTGAGGTTTTTAATATATTTTTTTATAAACTGAATAATTTGCGCGAGAGACACTTCCAAAGTGGTAAAATGTGTCACCCCGCCCCTGTAACTTCTAAAATAAGATAATGATAAAACTAAAAAAAAATTGCAAACTTCCACCGAAAATTGGTTTGTCTAGTCAGTTGTTTTTTTTTAATACGTCATAAGTCGTACACCGCAATTTACCTTTCATACAATCAACTCAAATCAGCTAATTTAATTAATATAATGTGGTGGTACAGAACCCTCAGTGCGCGAGTCCGACTCGCACTTGGCCAGTTTTTTTAATAAGTTAGTAGCGAGTCGAAGCCGTGCTGGTATGGTGCTGAGGCAGATAACAGACGCCGACCCTAATCGGTGCTGTACAATCGACCGCACGTCACAGGAAGCACTTTGAGTTTTATTTACTAGCAGTAGTGTTGAAATTCTTTATTAAAGTGTTACTGTTGTCGGCACTCGGCTGTACCGGCTTGAACCTCCATCTAACAATTATCGTGTGACAAAGTGACGTATCTGACGTATCTGGGTTGTGACATTATTTGCCGTGATCCACTAATTTGAGTTACATGTTGATTCGGAGATCTTATCGAGATTTAACGTGTTTTAGGTAAGTGAAATTGTGTGTGTGAAGTTAATTTCGTTTGCTTTATGAACATGGCTATAACATACTACCACTTGCTGAAACCTTTTTTTTTAAGTTTCATCATCATTATCGTATTAATAGGGAATATACATAAAAAAAATTATTAACAAAATATGAAAATACCGTAGTAGAGATGACAAAAAGTGAAATTAAAATTTAAATCGTTAAGAATTACGGCCGATATAAGCTCCGATTAGACAGAGAGATCCGACATGGACAGTGACGACACATGTTACTAGGGCCATATAAACTCAGTGTTAAATTTTGTTTCTCTTGAAAGAGACAGAAACAAATCTTCGATGACTTATATCTTTTTTAATTTCATAGTTATCCGAAAAATTGTCTTACTAAACTGTTTATTCCATGAATGAAGATAAATTTTTAAAATAAAAAAATCATGGATATGGAATTCCCTAAAATCCCTGGTTGGCTGTATCGTTGATACGGCCGTAAGTTTTACGTAGAGACGTCTATGTAGGTAGGTACAATCAAGAGTATGTCTAACTTCCACTCACGTCCAGTTGACCCCACTCCTCCTCTCCTCTCCTCCTCCTATAAAAAATTAAGTACCAACGATCATATTGGTGACTGGCCTACACAATAACTTATGTACAGGTAAATAACATCAATATGAAACGTCACCAACCTTACTTGAAACAAGCTTGACTAACACTATATTTTTTACAACGCAATACCTAAAACATAAAACCTTAGAACGACGTAAAATCAAAACATCAAAACTCGACTTACACCCTTTTCCGCACACCACGTTTACTTTGCGTGCTGATCTCAGATTGTGCCATGGATTGGGTTATCGTGTTATGACGTACCCACTCTAGGCTCAGTTGCACAAGCATGGATTAAGTTTAATCAATAAAATTATAACAGACACGTGGAAAGAATTTTTCTTCAAATGAGGGTTAAGAAAATGCACGAATAGAAGCAAGTTTTATGTTAAAGTACCTGGGCGACCGAGCTATGCTCTGTATGATTAAAATATCATCGGATGAGCAAGCTAAAACCTATCTAAATATTAAATAAAAATCTATCAATCTATCTATTAAATATTATCTATATAATATTGGCATTGGCACACTACTACAGTTACTATTTACATTTTCCTACAAGCAACTAAGGTTGTCTGGAAGAGATCGCTTTAAGCGATAAGACCGCCTTTGTCCACCCTAGTTTTAAGAGTCTCCTGTGTATTGTTTTGTTTTTGTGTGACAATAAAGAATTTATCTATCTATCTAAAACCCCTGGATACTAAATTTCATCGAAATCGTAAGAGCCGTTTTCGAGAAGCGGATTACAAATATATATATATATACAAATATAGCTCATTTAATAGTATAGGATTTTCGGATTCTATCTATCCATATAGCAGAATATTTGGCCAGGTACGATGATAATTTTTCACATAGGATTTTTTAAGCTTGTCTAGGGTTGCCACTACGTGCGATTCCTCCCGTTTTACTTGGCCATCACGTCATTTGGCTGCGTTTCTCCGCTTTCAACCCCCATTATAATGGGTCCAGCTGTTGATATTTTTCTGTAAAAAATCTCATGCAAACGAAGTCATAGGCACAGCTAGTGTATTTATAAAAATGCCTGTGAACATTTTCCAAATTTATAGTAACTTAATATTTTATTGTGCAATTAAATGTAGGTTTACTTTTTTTGTCCGAAGTAACGAAAGTCGTGGAACAAAACTTTTAACTTTGCTAATAACCGGGCAAACGGGTGTACAAATAAAAAAAAATCCTTATATAATATGCTATCAATTCTAATCGTTCATTTGAATTATACACTAGTTATGCTACGTCACAGCGGTGAGGCGTAGTAAAGCTCTACGGTGTACCGTAGCGGTGTAGCTCTGAACTACGACAGTTTACAAGTTAAAATATTTGCACTCATACACATACATAACATCACGCCTCTATGCCGTCGGGGTAGGCAGAGACCGCAGCGCTCCACCTGCTACGATTTTCTACTTTCATCAATCCTTCCATACACGCTCGTCGTTTTATTTTTGCCTTATAAAGTAAAGAAGAAAAAACTAAAAAAGTATTTTGAGATCGTAACACGTGGATGATTGTGGTCTCTGTGATATTTATGTATGCAGTCTATTTTAGTTATGTTCTCAAGTAATGCCGAAAAACTATATGGTTAATTTACTTATGAAACTGTACATAATATTTTCCATACAAAAAATACCCACAAGAAATGTTGCCAATCTGTACCCACAATTCTGTTAATAATTTTCTCCTCGCCATAAAAGGGCAAGATAAAATCTCCATTTAAAGCTAACCCTACGTTAAGGTTGATGCAAATCGGCCCTGTTAAGTTTCGGTGAAAATTGCCTGCCATTGTTGTACTATTATTGCCTCCTGCTTTTGTTAAAAGCAACCCAGTCGCGGAAGCAGGACATTAATTACATTTTGGTTACTTTTTGTTGAGTTCCGTACATTTTTGGGGTTACGCAATCAAACTAGAAATGTCGTCTAAAATTTTATGACTAGCTTAATTCATGGTCAGGCGATATAGAAGGTTTCTGCTATAATCTGAACTAGGTTTGCACTACAGTTTGCACACGTAGGACCTCAATAGGACCTTGAGTAGTGACGGATAGAGACAACTTCCGAGAGAAGCAAGGAGGTCCGAAATCCCGGCAAAAAAGGACATCTGTTATCAACTCGGACGAAGAATAGTTATCAATGTCACCTTTATCTAGCTACACTATTTCGACTATACAGCGTGTAACGGAAAGTTGTGATAATATAAAGGGTGCGAGTTTGCCCATGAAACTGAACAAATTTTCCAAGGAACATAGATCATAGAACAAAATAAATTTTTGACTTCTCATAGAAACTGCATCAGCTAATAGCGCATTTTATGGGAGGTCAAATTAGGTTTTTCGTATCTATATTCCTTAGAAAAAGTTGTTCAGTTTCAAAGGCAGATTTACACCCTTCAGTGTTATCACAGCTTTCCTTTATACGTAGTAGTAACGGTGAATATAAATTATTACTTTCGGTCCTGCTTTAAAATGTACAGAACACTGTGCAATTAAACTCTACCTTACATGAACCATGTTAATTTTTTCACCTCTACGTAGAAACGAAATGGAATGTCCAGTTTACATGTACATGAAAACATTCAGTTTTCGCTTTTGTTTGAATATAATTCTAGAATATATTCCAGCGAAACACAAGAAACACATTGAAAAAAGCCGACTCAGTATGCCGTACTGCAGTGGTTTCTTGCCGCTTCTTTTACTCTGCCATAGCACGATCCGAAAAGGTGTAGACTCGCTCTATTTGCATTGTATTCTGCATGACATTCAATAAGTATTCTGTAAAGAATCTTCATTGAATAGAATTATCTGAATCTGAATCATAAACATTGTACTTCTTACATCAAACAGCACTTCCTTTGAAATCATTGTATAGAGCAATACTACTAGGCAATTATAGCGATTTCAAGGTCAAAATTTTTGGTGAACCGATTCCCATGAAAATATAGGGTGACTTTTAATTAGTTCTTGTTAGAAAAAGGTATGCATGTACTCATGATACTGAACAACTTTCCCCAAGAAACATAGGTCGAAATACGCAAAACCAAATTTGACCTCCCATAC
This sequence comes from Athrips mouffetella, assembly GCA_947532105.1. Classification (NCBI taxonomy): domain Eukaryota; kingdom Metazoa; phylum Arthropoda; class Insecta; order Lepidoptera; family Gelechiidae; genus Athrips; species Athrips mouffetella. The sequence continues at coordinate 12,470,838 of OX383981.1, read as the reverse complement.
AAAATGCGCTATCAGCTGAGGCAGTTTCTATGGGAGGTCAAAACTAGATTGTATTTCGACCTATGTTCCTTGGGGAAAGTTGTTCAGTATCATGAGTACATTCATATATTTTTCTATCAAGAACTAATTAAAAGTCACCCAATATAAATATTCTAGCCTTGGCACATAATATGAACAAATAAAAGAGCATATTTTCAAAGACTACTAAAGCCTAGTTGGGAAGAAGAAATTCCTCACAATAGTTGTTGCAATAATAAGATTAAGAAAGATTAGTGTTGAATCGATGACAAGATACAAACAACTGGAAAGATATGTGATGGATTCCTAGCTGAGCAAGGAAATCGAGAAATCCTATAGGTTAGAATTTTCCAGCTTACGTCTTAGCTACCTCATAGGTACAGTAGCTAAGCGGCTATTAGGTTGTTAGCCAGGATCTATGGTGTCATTTGCCTTCCGAAGCACGTCATCTTTCCGTTTCTCGGTTGGGACCATGTTGGGACATTGTTGGCAATTGAATAGCGTCAAACAGTTAGCGTCGAATAGTTGCTATTGTGTGCCATTGACTATCAAATATACAAAGAAACGTTTAAATTAGAACGAGTCGCTTGAGAGGGCTATCGTTGGAAGACCATCGGCACGGTATGCCTAAGATAACTGGTTAAGTTTTCTTTGTTTATTTAAATAAACTACGTCAGTTTGAACACGGTTTAAATTTGACAACACACTTTGGAAACACGTTGGTTTTGGAGAAAATGTAAGTACCTTGGCATTAACTAGAGATATTTCTACAGTTTGCTCAAATCTGATGTCGACCAAGTTGTTCTTGGAAACTAACGTTAAGTTTGTCAAACAACAGAACTGTTTGTATGAGGAACTTTCCCCTGGGATTATATACTTCCAGCAAGGTGGAAGAACTTCTGAAAAGAAATATTATATACAAGAAATAGGTAAAGGCCCAAGATTGAGCCTTGTGGTACGCTCATGCAGATTTTAAAGCAAAAATAAACTTTTTTACTAGCATAAACTTTCTGAATTTGTCTACTTTTAAAACCGGGATAAAGGGCTTAGTTTGCCTTCCGAAATACAAAAAACACTAGTAATTCGAATATCAAATACCATTCTCAAAGTTATTTAAGGGTACGAATGGGTCTGCTATACATACATACATAATATCACGCCTTGTTCCCGTCGGGGTAGGCAGTGACCACAGTTCTCCACCTGCTACGATTTTGACATACTTCTCTTGCTTCCTGTAGTTTCATCAATCCTTTCATACATGCTCGTCGGTTTAGGGTGAAAAATGTGAACCAAGTATATTTTTAAAGAATTTATTCATTCATTCATTCATTTTGTTGAAAGATGTTCATTTTCATGGGTTTTATCTGGCTTAAAGTATGTTTATCCTTCTTTATATGTGCCTTATTATTTATATTGTAATTTGAAGTATATTAGTGTGTAGTTTATGCAGGTATTTTTATTTTTACCTTATCTTAGTCTGCTATTTATTATTTATTTTAAAAAAATTCTTTTATTCACACTTCTATATGCACATTTCTGTGCCCTTTAACATGTCATTCTTTCACACCAGCTAGGTTGGCTGGAAGAGATCTATATAAGCTCACCTTTGTATACGACTTTTAATGTTACAACTTTACGTAAATATATTAAAAGGCCGCAGTACCTCCATAAAAAAACAGCGTCTTTATATAAATATGTAAGCTTGATTGTAAAGATTGTAAGGAGACCGATTTGTCTATTAATTTCCTGAGAGTTTCATTTACTGAAACTTGGTAAGTTTAGTTACTAATAATCATGCCGTTTCAGTTATCTGAAAGGTGTCCATTACACCGTGTACGTATAGATTATTTTCTGTTATTATCCTATACTACTAAACGAGCAGTATTTATTTATTTTTGTATTTATTTTTTGTATTTATTTTATTTATTTCTTTAAATTTGTAATCGGTTTCTCGAAAACGGCTTTAACGATTTACCATACGGGGGTTTTCAAGGGCGAAAAATCGATCTAGCTAGGTCGCATGTCTGAGAATATTCGTTTTCCCCGTGTATTTAAGCATTTTCAATAACCTACAGCGCCATCTGTTGATATTTTAATGTTGAGCGGCTATTATAGAGCGAAGCTCGGTCGTCCAGGTACTTTATTTTATAAATACATATATATGCTCAAAAGTATTTTAAGTTACAGGATCTTTTATGATAAAATTATTTTTATTTTATTTTTCAGCATTTGCCTTTTTCATGAATGACTGAATGTTTTTCTTTGAGATAGCTGAGTACCATAAGTACTTTTTTAAGTTAATATTATATAGGGTTATTTGTAACTCGACAGTTTCCGTTCAGGACTTTTAGAAAATCCCAAAAAAAAGGTTTACTTTGGATCGATCAATAAAAAAAAAATTGACGAATTACCAAAAGTCGTAGAACAAAAGTTGTTGCATTTAGCCTTCACTATAAGTCCGGGATTTATTCGAGCTATTTCGTATGTTAATAAAGAAGAACTTTATCAGAGTAAGTCAACAGCACCGTTTAAGACCCGGTATGAGTAAGACAATCAGGTCAAGAGGCCGTTCCGAGACACTCCCCTTGAAGACCGTCGCAATTCCTCATTTGTTTGTTAGGAAAAAAGGCTTTGGCTTTATTTCCTAGTTCAAGTAAGAATCCTGACAAACGACATTTTTACCTCACTAGCTGGGAAAACTTTGCTTTATCGGTCGATATTTGCGTGCAAAAGTCATTTTTGGCCGCTAGCGTGGAAAAGGTTTTTGAAATTAGAACGTGATTATGAATTATGGTATAAGTACTGGCACTATTCGTTGGCATTTTCCTTGCTGTAGTGAGGTGAAAAAATGTGTGTTTCGCTCGGCAGCAAAGTTATTTCGCGTCTCCTGCTTTGAAACCTCGCTACGTTCAGGATTTTAGGTTCGAACCACGAGCGACGCTAGCGGTTTCCTACATGTAATACCTTTACCTTTTTTGTTATCTTGCGTAACAAATAACTACTACTTAAGACGAACTAGCTGTTGAAGTAAAAGTTTCCTCAGGGTTTAAACTGAAAGCAATAGCAAACTGATAGACTGACTTACTTCCGGTTTTAGGGTTCCGTACTTCAATAGGAATGAAATTCACCTTATCGGACTATTGAAGTTTTTAAGCCGCCACATGACCTCTGTCTCAGGCGTCTCTGCTTAACTCCTACTATTAGTGACAATAAACTGGACCAACAGCTGACCGTACCTTCCGAGGCACGGAAAAAGTTCGAGATGTTTTGCCACTAACGGTAACCCATCTAAGAGCGTTGCTTAACTTTTGTGACTACCACTTGTTTCCTAGTGTGGGTGACTGTACGTATATACATTCCCTTTGAGTTGTAAGTTATTAAAGTCCTACTATTCTAAGTTGGTACCTATAGAACTTCTAAAATAATTGTTAGCTACTATTTAGAGTCTCTACACGTCCTCTTTGTGTAACTTCATGCATAACTAATTACAAATTAGTTATCAACTCAACTCGACACTATTGTGAACATAACTGTCCCTCAGCTGACAGTAGGGGCACTAGTAAGTTATGAGGGTAGATTGTTTACGAATACGAATATGTGTGTATATCAGAAATCAGGTCATTTTCCTAAGAACGCAAGTAACCGATATTAATTCCAAAAATATTGTATTTTACTCGTTATTTTTTTTAGGGTTCCATACCTTAAAAAAGAAACAGAAACCTTATAGGATTACTGTGTCCGTTTGTCTGTCTGTCAAGACCCTTTTTCTCCCAAACAGGTGAAGGTATCAATTTCAAATTAATACCATATATTAAGGTCCGTTTACCCTTGAAGCTGTGAAAATTCCAAGCTTCCATGACAACACAATCAAATGATACGGTTATGTCTTTATCTCAATACCAATAGGATAATTCCCGTCGACCTAAGAAATCATAACCAATTAAGGTGAGCTCCCGTTTCAAGTACATTTTTACAAGTTTCAAGTACAATTCAATGGGCAAAAGCTTGAAAAATATGATAGATTGATACGGAACCCGCAGGTTTGGATCAGTGTGACACGCATGGGGAAACCTGCGACGGACCGTAAAATGTATGAAGCCCATACAGTTCATTCAGTGTGTTTCGGAGAAGATAGCTCCGCATTGAACATAACGGATTGTATAGGCTTCATATATTTTACAATCCGTCGCGGTTCATCCGCACTAGCCGTTTTAAATTCATTCATTCATTTATTCATTAACAATATAAAATTGTGTTTGAAATTACAATAAATCATATCATCATAGAAAATTACATTAAATTAAAATATAAATTTACATTCAGATAAAAATAACAATGTAAATCATTACATTCAAAGTCAATTCGTAGTCTGTACTAGCAAACATTATCTCAAAAATGTTAAATACCCAATAAAATATGTCAAAAGTTTTAAATGTCAAGAATATAAAAATGTCAAAAATAAAATATTTAAATGTCAACACTGTAAAGCTCAAATAATTTAAAAAAATATAGATCAAAATCTTCAATACTATAACAGCACTTTTCCAAAAGATACTCTTTTAATTTTCGTTTAAAACAATTAACATTTGTGATAGATTTTAGGTCCATCGGCAGTCGATTGAACAATCTGACGGCCTGATAACGTGCACAGTGTCTGACCACATCCAGTGTAGGTTCAATAATATGATTCAGGTCCTTACGCCTAGTTGCCAATCGTGTATGCATTTCATCTTCAGTCTCAAATACATGTCTATGTTTCACAACGTCTACCAATAATACCAAGATATACAAACTTGGAATGGTTAAAATCTCCAAAGACTTGAAATGGGCTCTACACGATTCCCACGGTGGGATGCGGACTATTGTCCTAATTGCTCTTTTCTGGGCAATAAAAGCTTTATTCATGTTGTATTGATAACTATTAGCCCACAATTTGATGCTGTATCGAAACCTAGATTCAATAAGAGCATAGTACATAATTTTTAGCTGTTTGTAGGAAAATTCATCCCTAAGGCTACGTAACGCATAACATGCAGAACTAATTTTACCTTCCAAGGCGTTAAGTTCTGGTTTCCAATTTAGGAACTGATCTAAACGAACTCCGAGAAACTTAACATCAGTGACATTATTTATTGCCTCTCCATTGACAGTAACTTCTAAATTGTCCTTGACTCGTGCAGTGCTTTTAAATAGTAAAATGTTTGTTTTACTTGCATTTAGTTTGAGGTTGTTACAAAGGAACCATTCGTTAAATAAAACTAAAGCTTTACTAACTTTATCATTCAAATCTTTCATGTTATCACTTGACATAGTAGCGTTTGTATCGTCAGCAAATACTACCAGTTTAATGTCTGGAATTTTATTAGTAATGAAGTTAAGCATGTCATTTAAAAAAATAATAAAGAAAATTGGTCCTAAAATTGAACCTTGCGGCACCCCCCTAGTCACCTTTACCAATTTAGAGTTGCACTGACTTTGAGTTCCATCTGTGAGATGTGATATTTCTACAAACTGTTGCCTATTTTTGAGGTAAGATCTAAACAAGTCTAAGGCTTGATTCCGGACACCATAGTGTTCCAATTTCCTGATCAGTATATCGTGGTCTACTGTGTCGAAGGCAGAACTCAAGTCAAGAAATACACCCGCAATTTTTTTCTTAACGTTAAGTTGCTGCAATGTGTCATTAATTAAAGTGTCTATTGCCATTCCTGTTCCAACACCTCTCTGGTAACCAAACTGTCTCAGATGTAATACAGAATTTGTGTTAATGTGTTTCAGTAGTCTGGTTTTCAAAAGCCTTTCAAATATTTTAGCTAACGATGGTATAAGTGAAATGGGTTTATAGTTGGTAGGGTCCATCTTGCTACCTTTTTTATGCACCGGTACTACTTTTGCTATTTTTAATTGATCTGGGAACACGCTTTCATCTAAACATAAATTAAAAAAATATGAAAGGGGTTCGGCCAAGATATCGATATTTTCTTTTACTATTGATATTGGCATTTCATCATAACCTGATGATTTTTTGGATACCATGTTTCCTACGACTTTGGTAATTTCAACCATGTTTGTAGGTTGAAGTATCAAATTGGTCTCTACCCGTTTGGTATTATTTTTTAGCATAGAGATTGCATTTAGGAAATTACACGAGCTGGTTGAATTATCATGATCAAAAGTGCTACAAAAAGTGTCAGCAACCTCGACAGGATCGTCTATGATGTTATTTTTCAATTTCAAAAGCACTTTTTCTTTGAAAGTTTTCTGTTTCTTATTAGTACGCACATTCACAATACTCCAAATTTCTTTTATAGAATTTTTAGCATTTTCTATTCGGTTTTGAACTGCTTTTGACCGGGCACTTCTCAAGACCCTTTTATACAGTCTAATATAATTTTGCCGGTAATTAAACAAAGTTCCGTCATTGTGAGTTTTATCCAGGTGGCAAAGTACCCTTTTCATTTTGCTTGAAACTCTTACGCCTTTGGTAACCCATTTCAGTTTTGTAGACTGTCCTAAATTTATTTTCCTCCTGACCTTTCTAAAACTTAGTGTGAAAATTTTCCTAAAGGTTTTCAGAAACATGTTTATGCCTAAGCATTTCCAGTTAACATTAAGAATTTTTTGTCTGAAAAAACCAGTATTTCTTTTGTTAAAAATCCTCTTTTCTACAAGTATAGTTTGGTGATTGCAGCTATTCGGTTTCTGTAAACGTTTATTTTCTAGCTCTACTTGACTAATAATTGCACGATGCCCATCTGATAGACCATTCTGATCTACCCACGTGTCCACGACTCTACAGTCAGGAATATTAGTTATAATGTTATCTATGCACGATTGCAAACCATTTCGTTCGAACGTAATTGTGTCCACTAAATATCTAAAATTATAGCATTTTAATAAATTCAAGAAATCTGATTTTTTATTATTTTCCTTAAAGATATCCACATTAAAGTCACCACAAATTAGGCAGTTTCTATTAAAAAAGTGCTGCAATAGTAGTTCTAGATTTTCTAAAAACATGTCAAATTTTTTATTGTTTTGGTGAACACAACACAAACACAGATTTGTATCCAAATCTCTTATCCCGCATACTTCAAAGCACTCTAGTTTACTTATCTTATCACAATAATCTAAATTCTCTACTTCTCTACCTCTTTTAGCTAGTATCATTGCGCCTCCTCTAGTTTTGTTGCGCCTTGAATAGTATGCAGCTAATTCATACTGATCAAAATACAACATTTTTATTGCAACATCATTTAAGAAGTGTTCACATAAACAAACAAAATCTTGTTTAACATTTAACCCATCTAAATATAATTCAAGTAGATCTTTCTTAGTGTTTATACCACAAACATTTTGATAAAAAATTCCAAGAGATACGTTTGAAATTGGAATCCTGTTGTGTACAACACAATTTGTGAAATAGGTGAGCATTTGGCCTCAATCTCACCTGGTGATAAGTGACGATGGGGTCCAAGATGTGCGTTCGTGTGCGTGGTCGAAGGTATGTGTGTGATGTGTGTGGGGGTCCTTCCCTCAGAACATAAATCACTCGCGTATAACAACTTTGAGGAGACCAGTCATATTTTGTCACTAAACCTCTTACGGGCAACAGGCAAGCTTCTTTACAGTTAAAGCCCTGCTAAATCTGTTTGCTGTCACTTTCTGTTTTAATGACAAAGAGAGTGAAGACAATAAATTTCAAGGAGCTTCACCTTTAAAGATGCTTTGTACAACCAGCAGTTAAACTTATGACCGATAATTTAGCTTAGAACTTTTTTTATTCATAATCGTCAAACCGCATCGCAAGTGATATTCGTTTTAGTTACGAATACGAATAATCGAATCCAAACATCCCTATCTGCCTAGTTACCAAGAAACTTATTACTTAAAGAGTGGTTACATGTAGGCGTGCCAAATTAAACTCTAATTTCTCAGTGATACAGACTATTTTAGCTTAAAGTGAGTTCATAAAGCCAAGCAAATAACTAGTATGAGTAGAAGTTTATTTTTGAGTTGAATAAGATATAACGGGTCTTACGTACAGGACCACATCTAGTGCTTACCGCAAATCTGAACATCTTTCCTTGAAGCCTGGGTTGAAAACGAGTAATATTTTGGGAGCACGTCCCGTCCACCCTCTGGACTTTCCCACTGGTGGGTGGACGGGGAATTTGCGTTTCCCCCTCTGCACTAGTGTTCGAAACAAAGTAGATTAGAAGTTTATTTTTGAGTTTATAAGATATACCATATTCTAGTACTACAAATCTGAACAACTTTTCTAGAAACATGGGTTGAAAACGAGAAATATTTTGGGGGCCTGTCCCGTTCACCCACTGGGCTTTTCGACTGGTGGATGGACGGGGAATTTGCGTTTCCCCGTCTGCACTATTCGAAACAAACTAGTTTTCATTTGTCGATATTCTTTGAGTATAATTTTCTCATTTACCTAATTAATAGATTTGTTCCTAAAATGTAGATTTGGTTATCCCATACTGATTCTATTATTACCAGCGGCTCAAAAGTTGTTTGGAAAATATATGAACTCGTTCAATATTTTTACGAAATTTTGATCAGGTTTACATTCTGAGTAACATATAAGTTGGCTAGGGATTCTAAATAATCCTTTGTATTACACAATTTATTTACGACACGATATTTTGAACATTATTAAAAACCGGCCAATAGCTGCTGCTAGTCGAACTCGAAGTTATATTTTGTTACGAGTTAGCGGTTCGAGATCGGAGTGAAACGCCAATGTAGGTCTTTTTCGTTTATTAGGAGTTTATACAGCGTGAATTTTTATTCCCTTTAATCCCAAAGCCCAGTGATTCTATACTCATGAAAACAAGCAAAGTTGCGGGGAAGTTCCCAAAGAAAAAATTATTTGCTCGAAAAATTTTTTTCGTCTCCTCATAGTTAAGTAGTCACGTGATCGACTCATATTGTATGAGAAGGTGAAAATTTTTTTCTTCGATATAGTTGCTTGTTTTCAAGAGAAGAATCTCTGGGCTTCGGGATTAAAACGAATAAAAATTCACGCTGTATACAACCCGAGCTTCTTATTCACACCTCACCGAGTTCGCCCTCTGAGTATCTTCGTACGAACTTCCCTCCGAGCACTCCTCGCTCTGGGACCTCTTCGAGTACTCTTCCCTCTGGGCCCTCTTCTACGGAGTCTTCCTTCCGAGCACTCTTCCCTCTGGGCCTTTTCCTTGGAGTCGTCCCTCCGAACTCTCTTACCTCCGGCACCTCTTCCACAGAGTCTGCCCTCTGTTATACGTTCGTGACAATTTGGAAGAATTTTAGTAGCATTATTTTTAGCTCATTTTTTGTTATAAAAAAGTATTAAAAAGACCCAATATAAACGTTGTTTTCAAGTTTATGCCCATTAAGTGTAACAACTGATTTTCTTTGAAAACTTCTTATTAATGCACGAACTGAGGTTACATCAAGCAAATGCAAGTTATAGCGAGTCAATTTTTTTTTTTAGTAAAGATGCCCTAAAATTTAGGGCCTAAATTATTCAGATGCAGGCTATTCTACAAGGGTTCCGTACCCAAAGGGTGAATGAAAAACGGGACGCATATGCCTCCGATGTCCGTCCGTCTGTCTGTTAGCGGGATGACAGTGTTACCTAAGGCATTTGAAATTTTCACAGATTATGTATTTCTATTACTGCTATAACAATAAAAAATAAAAATAAGAAGAATAAAAATTAAGGGGGGCTTCCTTACTAAAACGTGTTTTAGGCGATTCTTGCTCGTTTTAATTTTGTTTTAGCTCTATGACACAAGAACATTTTACAAGCGTTTAATACACTGCATTTAATACACTTCTGCGCGACTGCGCGTCTCTGACTAAGATGGTATTTTTACCTTAGTGGTATGGAACCCTCGGTGCGCGAGTCCGACTTGCACTAAGGCCGGTTTTTATGAATTCCACTCCAAAAAGCATATACTTAAAATTTGTACATTTTAAGGGGGTAATTAGTATTATTAATACCAGCTGGTGCCCGCGACTTCGTCTGCGCAGAATTGGACAATTCACACAATATCTTTATAAATTGTAGCCTAAGTGTTATTCTAATGTAAAAACTATATTATTGTAAAGTTTCATTAATATCCATTCAGTAGTTTTTACGTGAAAGAGTAACAAACATCCATCCATACTTACAAACTTTCGCGTTTATAATATTAGTAGGATAGGATCTTCTCGAAAACATTAACAAACTTGGCTGAAACACTCTCTCGTGTCGTCTGGTTAGTAATTATTTCATATTTAAAATGTTAATTTTAAAATTTCGGAAGACCCGGCTCGTAGCGATCTATGGAAGTAGGCATTAATTGGGCCATGACACCAGGGCTTGGGAGGTCGGTCATCGATCGATATTATGATGATTCTGGCTACCTAATCTATACAGGGATTGTGAAGATGGCTTTGGTTTTTACACAGAGCGCCTGTCTGACCAATCTGATATCCGCAAGCAGAGAGCAAACCAGACCAGCTTTGACAAGTGAATGGCCAATCGGAACTTCAGAGTTTTTAAGCCGCCAAATGGCCTCTGATTTGACAAGTTTACCTAACGACTACTATATGTAACATCGGTAGATGCAGAAGTATTCCAAGATACATCTAAGTGAAAATATCTCAAAACGAATTTCAGATAGCCCTGAAAAATCTACTTCATATTTCTGCCTGAATTTCTCTTATCTTGACGAATTTGCGAGGACAACTCAAAACTCGCGTCACGTCCTAACTTCATGTCAGTATGCAGGCTTGTACCTTACAAAACGACCAAATTAGAAAGACACCCCAAAAAGTACACTCCACTATCTAAACTAAGGTCGCCATAACCCGGTCGCTAGTCTAAAACTTGACCAGGGTACATAGATATGCCGTAGCATGTATTCTGAATGCGGAAGAGGGTCTTTTACAATTGGTGGTAGTTGTACTGACAAGTACAGAACTGTTCAAATTAGTAGAAAATAAGCCTCAGGCACATGGCATACTAAGTTGAGATTTAGTCCGACTGTTGAATAAGTTACATTGACATTAATTTTGGTGATGCTGCTATTTATTGCTCTGAAAAAGGTTATTTTTTTTCTCTAGGATATAATAGCAAAGAATATACAAGAAGTAGTAAAAAAACTAGTATTTTTGTAAATACCTTTCAAAGCCAAACGCCAAATACTGTGCTAGATTTTTTGAGTCCAACTTGCACTTGACTAGTTTTTTTATTTGTCGTTATTTTATAGCTTATGCACTATAAATATACAAATTTTCACGCTTGTAAATGTTCCCGTTTTTACGATAGAGCTAAAACAAAAAAAAAGCACGCTTGTAGTAAGCTTCCCTTAATTTTTTATTATTTTTGGAAGTTATTGTTATAGCGGCAACAGGAATACATAATCTGTGAAAATTTCAACTGTCTACCTATGACCAAAGATTGTAATATCATTGCCTATGACTGTTCATGAGATACAGCCCAAACAAAAATTTGTAAAAAAAGCTGACTTTGGTGGCATCTTATTCTTTGGTTTTTAAATATTTTTGAAAACAAAAAATATGGTATTTATCTACTCAACAAGCGTTAAACAATGATACACCACTCGATGGGGTAGGTCAAAATTTATTTTTCGTGCTATCCTAGCTACTTGGAAGCCCCCCTTCATTTTTTTTTCATTTTTTCTATTTGTTATTGTAGCGGCAAAAGATATACACAATTTATGAAAATTTCAAATTTCTACCTATTACGGTTCATGAGATACAACCCGCTGACAGACGGACAGACAGACATCGGAGGCATATCAACAGGGTTCCGTTTTTCACCCTTTGGGTACGGAACTCTAAAAATGGCACACACTTTTTATGGGATGGAAAGAAATGAAATAATATGAAAATTTGTAATTTGTAGAAAATACGTCTTAAAGGTTACATTTTTAAAACAGTATATATATATATATATTGGAATCATGCAAAAAAAAAATTACATTGATGAAATGAAATCATTCTAATGCGATGTGATGCTCAGTGTTTACCATTTGTTGTATTGATCTACAAAAGTTTAAACGTACACCTGTACATTTTATACTATTTCATATGGGCAGTCTACAAGCTCTATAACCTAGACAATTAGCTAAGGAATTATAGTCGGGGTCTTCATACTTAAGTGTACTCGCCCATTGGGGTACAGTCTTAATTTGGAGTAGTACGCTTTAAATACATCCAAATTTCTCTCAGGAAATTATCCACCTAAAACCACGAGTCAAAAGCAGGGTGAGACCAGATTTGTTTTTTTCTTTATCTATCTTAATACATACACGTTAGTTTACTATTATCTATTCTGTGTCTACGCATTAAATATCCATTCCGTTTATTTTAAGGAGAGCATTTTTACTCAAAAAACCCTGTTATTCAATTGACGAAATATTTCTAAAATAGTTTTCACATGTTAATTAGTCTGGATCTGGTGCTGTTTTGGTAACATTGTTGACATTTTACGTAATTATGACTTTTATAGTAGTTAAATTATAGTGGTAATTGTATTATAGTACATTAAATTTTGATTTTTAATTTATGATATTTCTATTTCCAATTAAATTTTTATTTGACATTGATGTGTGATATTTTGAAAGCAATTAATTTTTTTTTTTTTTTACTTGACTTTTTTAATGTACCATTTGAAATATTGTAACTATGATAATTTCTCTATGTAATTTTATGTTTATGATGTGTTTTTTTATTTTTATCTATTTAATAATGATTTTTTGAATTGTAATGATGTTTTTAATTAGAGTTTCGTTATTAGTCTAATTATAAATTATAAATACTTGAAATATTCGCACACAGTAATACTGTTTTATGAATAAATACATGATGATGATGAGCCAAGAATAATGAGACAAAATTATGAAAATGTTTAATATTAATAATTTATACAGGGTATAAGGGACAGCCTTCCGAATACTGAAAGGGCATGATCAGCCACTGTAACTGAACAACTTTCAGCGAATAAAACTTTCAGGGAATGAAAAAAAGTTTCGGAATCTCCATACAATAACTGTCCAATCAAGTTTGCAATTTTGTATGAAGAGGCCGATTTTTTTTTTTAATTTTCTGAAAGTTTTATTTGTGGAAAGTTGTTCAGTTACGTTGACTGATCATGCCCTTTCAGTATTCGGAAGGCTGTCCCTTACACCCAAAGTGTCTTCACTTTACTTAGGGTCACATACTTAATAACAGTAAAATCCGCGTGTCTGTAATACGTACATTGAACGAAACTAAGAATCTAGAGGAGGCGATATTAGGCCTATGTCCAGAAGTGGACGCCTTAAAAAACAGTTCACACACGGATTTTTTTTAACTAATGAACGTATTCTAATGCGGTTTTTGGTAATGCACCTATAGTACTTACACAAGCTTTGCTTTATCTATTCAAGTCGCGAGTGTATAGGCATCTGTTGGACAAGCTCGTTCCGTCTTCAACCTCTGCCCTCAAGGCTAAATCAAGGTCAAAAGTAAGCCCATCGACTATAAAAAAATATGTTTACACACACAAGACACTTGTATGCAAAATTTCAAGGAGCTGTCCTTGATTCTCTTACAAACAACTGAACAGATCCAAGCAGAAATTTGGGTAATGCATTTAACTTATTTCGGTGCAACATAAAAGCTTTATTTTATTGCAATCGGTTCACTCAAATAGAAGATGCACACATGCAAAGGTAAAAGCGGCGTGCCTTTCACAAAAGCACACTTAAGTTGAATGAAGACGCAATCACGCCTTCCTAAGTTCAAAGAATAATTCGGCATACATTGCTGGGAGGCTTGGTTCTGTTAATTACAATATCCTTACTTCAACCAGTAATGTAAGCCGAAATAGTTTCTGAATTAAGAAAGGTGTAGGTAATAGCGGCTTAACTGTAGATTCATTTCTACTTATTTTACATACCTTTTTACAAAGAAATGAGCTCTTGGTACTTCCTTTACGATTATTCCCTTACTAGACCAGAATCGATTTGAGCAAACTCCCAAGACTCATCTAATGCAATCTCCTACTAATCTGACTTTCTTCCTTTCAAACGAACCGAACTTTCGGTACGGTAAGATAAGTGATCTTTTTGTACACTCTGGGGGGTGATCAAATATTTGGTAAGCATTGTCACAAATAATGGGACAAGTAGAAAGTATTAATGATTTAATTTTAACAATTCACAAAGAAAGACATTTTTTGACACGAATAAAATTAAATTTTTAGCCAATATTCAATTCAAATAAAAAAAACCCTGGTTGGCTGTATTATTCACAAAGTAGGAAATCACTTAATTCATAAATCAAAACTGACAAGTCTTAACTTTATTGAGTTAGGACTTAATTACGTTTTTTTATCATTAGGTATTTTATTTATTTATTACTAGCTGTTGCCCGCGGCTTCGCTCGCGTGGATTTCGTATTTATGTTGTTACCGGTTTTCCGAAGCAATGAGATATTTTCCCGTCATTTCGGGGTAATTTTAAACTAAGGAAAAACAGGACTAACCCTGCGCAAATCAATAAGTATAATTCAAGATCCAGCTGAATTTTATATAATATACAGACGTTACTCATAAATTACTCAGAACAGAGGAACTTAGCAGCAGTATCCTAACAAATGTAAAGAGAGAGATGAAAGACACCTTTATGTAATATTTCAAAACGGAGCCAATTCGCAGTATTTCGCAGAAGTAATTGAGAAAAACTAAAACCCTCTCCCTCTCTCTCCATTTCCCCCCCTTCCTCTCCCCCTCCCTCTGTCTCTCCCCCTCCCCCTCCCCCTGTCTCTCCCCCTCCCCCTTCTCCCTCTCCCTCTGCCCCTGCCCCCCCCCCCTCTCCCCCTCCCTCTCCCTTTTCATCACCCCCTCCCCCTCCCTCACACCCTCCCTCTCCCTCTACCTGTACCTGTACCCCTCTACCTCTCTACCTCTCTACTTCTCTACCTATCTACCTCTCTACCTCTCTACCTCTCTACCTCTCTACCTCTCTACCTCTCTACCTCTCTACCTCTCTACCTCTCTACCTCTCTACCTCTCTACCTCTCTACCTCTCTACCTCTCTACCTCTCTACCTCTCTACCTCTCTACCTCTCTACCTCTCTACCTCTCTACCTCTCTACCTCTCTACCTCTCTACCTCTCTACCCCTCTACCCCTCTTCCTCTCTACCTCTCTACGTCTCTACGTCTCTACCTCTCTACATCTCTACCTCTCTACCTCTCTACCCCTCTACCTCTCTTCCTCTCGACCTCTCTACCTCTCTACGTCTCTACGTCTCTACCTCTCTACCTCTCTACCTCTCTACCTCTCTACCTCTCTACCTCTCTACCTCTCTACCTCTCTACCTCTCTACCTCTCTACCTCTCTACCTCTCTACCTCTCTACCTCTCTACCTCTCTACCTCTCTACCTCTCTACCTCTCTACCTCTCTACCTCTCTACCTCTCTACCTCTCTACCTCTCTACCTCTCTACCTCTCTACCTCTCTACCTCTCTACCTCTCTACCTCTCTACCTCTCTACCTCTCTACCTCTCTACCTCTCTACCTCTCTACCTCTCTACATCTCTACCTCTCTACATCTCTACCTCTCTACCTCTCTACCTTTCTACCTCTACCTGTCCCTATCCCTACCCCTTACGCCAATTTAACCGCTATCCCTAAAATAGAAATGACACCCATATTTATTTTTAGACATTTCAAACCTATCGCACCCCAATCCCATCCCCAGGGGACGATGGTATTTCACGTCCACCACGTTGGATTTCAAAGTTGTTGTGGCTTTCGTAATCAGCGACCCGATAAACCATACAAACGACACCCATATTGATTTTTAGACATTTCAAACCTATCGCACCCCAACTCCATCCCCAGGGGGATGATGGTATTTCACGTCCACCACGTTGGATTTCCAAATTGTTGTAGTTTTCGTAATCAGCGACCCGATAAACCATACAAACGACACCCATATTGATTTTTAGACATTTCAAACCTATCGCACCCCAACTCCATCCCCAGGGGGATGATGGTATTTCACGTCCACCACGTTGCATTTCAAAATTGTAGTAGTTTTCGTAATCAGCGACCCAATAAACCATACAAACGACACCCATATTGATTTTTAGACATTTCAAACCTATCGCACCCCAACTCCATCCCCAGGGGGATGATGGTATTTCACGTCCACCACGTTTGATTTCAAAATTGTTGTAGTTTTCGTAATCAGCGACCCGATAAACCATACAAACGATACCCATATTGGTTTTTAGACTTTTTCACCCCATTTCCCTTTTTCAGGGGTTGAATTTGGGGTGGAATTTCAATAACAGTGATGAACGTTGCATAGAATTACATCATTAATGCGTAAATAATAAATTATGTGGATTTTACTTTAAGAATAAAGAATTTTCAACTTCATCCCCCTTTTCACCCTTAAGGGTGTCGAATTTTCAAAAACCCTGAGACACGTAATTATTAATTTTTAGTCGTCAGCCTAAGTACAAATTTTGAATATCCTAACTTCAAAACTGACGGACTTTCATACAAACTTTCATCCCCTATTTTACCCCCTTAGGGGTGGAATTTTGTAAAACCCTTTCTTAGTGCACCCCTAGGCTTCATAAGGAACCTACATGCCAAATTTGGACTCTCTAGACCCAGTGGTTTGGGCTGTGCGTTGATATGTCAGTCAGTCAGTCAGTCAGTCAGTCAGTCAGTCAGTCTGTCACCTTCTTCTTTTATATATATAGATTATATCCACAGGCAGGACGATGGAGTAGCAGAGCAAAATGCTTTTCAGGTGGCAGCACAAACGCAATATTGGACAAAGAGATTTGAACCTCGCTATGACCGAGCGTAGCGAGGTTCAAATCTCTTTGATATTGGATGCCTATATTTATTCAAGCAGGACTACGGCGCAGTGACGTCTCCAATACATACCCACTGATTTTGAAAGTTTACCGTAAGATAAATTCAAAACTGTACTACGAGTAGAAATGTAAAATGTCAGATTACTTACAAGAGAGAAATCCATGGGATTAGACTACTACGAAGGCTAATTCAAATTGACTTATGTAAACATATTTAAAAGAGCGCGTGGGTATTTTACTGTCGCTTTTCTTTCCACTTGGCGCCACTTTGTTTGTGAAGCGGTGTAAATGTAATTGACGTCATTAAGAGATTTTTAATATCCTACAATGAATAAAGAACATTTTGATTTGATTTTAATACGAAAAAGGGGCGAGGATTCGAATCCTGAATTAGAATTTAGCGATATTGTAGAAACTGGGTAGATCAGATAGGATAAACATTTTTGTTTACTTAATCGTTAGAAAATTAAGGTTGTAATTTACGACGAAAAGCAGCGTGGGTCAGAAACTATACTTACCAACCCTTTTTGGGTCACCGGTTTGTCGAAGACGTGTTGTAACGTTGGAGACGACAAATATTTTTTGTGTATAAAGAAAAGTAAATTTAAAAAATTAAAAAGCTTACTCGTATCTCTATTCCACCATCTTCTTATTTAAAAGCTGTGTGTAAAGAGGCGGCCATACCTACTTAAATTCTGCAATATGCATTTGATATAAATAAGTCAAATAAACCTTATTCGTTACGAAGAAGAATAAAGACAAGTTTTTTGGGAAAGTCAAAAGATTATATTAGGTCTTTACCTATGAAATTGCCGTTTTGTATGGCGAATTTTAGGTAAACTCAATTTTCAGTACTAACATTTTTGCATTTTTCTTAGGAATTATTAATCCAATATTTTATAATTTTTTTAAGCATTATTGAAAAGACATTAAGCTAACAGAAGCTTAAATTTAATTTTCGAAAAATATTATCTTTAAAAAAATATAACAAATCTAATGATGAAATCGGACGATATTTAAGACGAACAATTTTCGAACCTTTAATTTTATATATCAAACTAAAAATAAAAACTTTATTTGATGCGTAAATTGATAAAGTTGAAGTCAACTTTCAAATATAAGACAAATTAAAAAAATAGCATTACATTTATAGGAATTATGATCTCATTAATCTGTAAGAAAATTTCGGCAATTTCATAGGTAAAGACCTATTATTATGGACAGAGAACTAGAAAATATGTCATAACCAGAATCTATAACGATATGAGACTAGAATCAATTGTGTAACCAAAAAGGCGTCTAAAGTAAAAGTTCATAAATACCTACTGGACCAATTTAGTAGTACAGTAACCTGCTTGGCTTCAGTACTTACTTAATCTTTTAATAAATGAATAACAACATTGTTATGATAACATACTGTATTTGAGGGAGCATTATTTTGTCAACAAACCATTGTATGG
Source organism: Athrips mouffetella (assembly GCA_947532105.1). Lineage (NCBI taxonomy): Eukaryota > Metazoa > Arthropoda > Insecta > Lepidoptera > Gelechiidae > Athrips > Athrips mouffetella. The sequence continues at coordinate 12,452,462 of OX383981.1, read as the reverse complement.
TTTGGCAAAAATAATAAAAAATTTAATCATGTGTTGTGGCTTTCTAGACAACATTATACCAAGAGTTCACGAAAGATTCTGGGATTATCATAATTACTTGCTTTTCTATACATCTTACTTGTATAAAATAACCGTCTGGCCAGTTGTACCATTACTAAATCGATCTATCTTCATTCCGCAAAACTTTCGTTCACCTAGTTGCCTTACAACTCTTTGGTTCGCTCGTTTCCTTTAGTTTTTGGAAAACAGTTTGAGAAAAGAGATTCTACTTCAGTTTTCGCTAAAGTTGTAGAAAAAATCGGTCCAGCAACGGGCCTATGCGGTAACCCCCTTTTAACTAACCCTGTTTTCAAGAGATTCTAATCTAACCGCAAAATCAGTACATAAAACTTTACTTACTACTTTTTTGCATGCCATAACTGGTTAAACATGTGATACTTTTAAATGACTCTGTCTGTTAATGTACGATCCTAAATTACCATGTTGACGCAAATAAAATATTTCATTTCATTAGTATAAAATACGTTAGTACTGTAATTTTTAGGGTTCCGTACCCAAAGGGTGAAAAACGGGACCCTATTAATATGCCGATGTCTGTCTGTCTGACAGCGGACTGTACGTCATGAGCCGTAATTCAAATTCAAATTCAAAAATATATTTCAGATAAATACATAGTGTTAGAAAAAGAAAACTTAACCTAGGGTTAGTAAGTAAGTAATAAGTAAGGGTAAGTTTGTTAGGTAGACAGTTGAAATCTTCACAAATTATCTATTTATATTGCCGCTATTTCCCTCCACATATTTCCAGCAAAAGCTAGAATTCTGGAGGGAGCTACCTGTCCTGTAGTGGACGTTTCATGGGATGTTATGATGATGATTGCCGCTATAACAAGAAATAATAAAAATCAAAAATCAAAAAAATAAGGGGGGCTTTGATACTAAAAACGTGTCTTTTAGGCAATTTTTGCTCGATTTATTGTTTTAGCTCTATCGTAAAAACGGGAACACTTATAAACATGAAATTTGTATGTTTATAGTGCACAAGCTGCAGAATAACAACAAATAATAAAAACTGGTCAAGTGCGTGTCAGACTCGCGTGTGCATAACTAAGACTATTTTTACCTTAGTGGTACGGGACCCTCGGTGCGCGATTCTGACTTGCACTTTTAGTTTGGTCGCAATCACTCACAAACTATTGAACTGATTCAAACGGGGCTTTCGATATAATTTCAGGCTTATTGCGGTACCACATAATTGTAATTTAATTTCATCGCAATCGGCTTCATGAAAATAAGCTGAGAAACCTGAAAATCAGAAATGGTCAATTTTTTCGTGATATCAAGTTCATGTTTAGCTCAAACAAACAAAAGCGATTGCCCGTGAAAGAGTAGCATAATTTTATAATTATTAACCACTAGCAGTGCCTGCGGCTTTGCCCGCGTGGAATTCGGACAATGTGCAGTATTGTGCATTCTCTCCCTCTCCCTATTCCCCCTCCCTCTCCGTCAGGAGGGATCTCCCTCTCTTGGGGGATGATTTTTCAAACACGCTGAAACAAATGTTTATTTCTTTCTTTTTATTTTTTTCTTTATTTTTTAATAGAATTTTCATACGTACGTTCATCCTTTATTTCACCCCCTTGGGGGATGATATCTCAAAGTTGCTGAAACACGTGTTTCTTTACTTCTTATTGTTAGCTAAAATTCATATTTCAAGCACGTCGTTAAAAATGTAGGATTTTCATACGAACTTTCATCCCTTATTTCACCCCCTTGGAATGACATTTCACTTCGGTGGTTGAAAATTTTGATCTTCCCGAATTAAAAATAGGTTTTCCCGATCAGAACTAAGTGACAACCTTCGGAAAACTGAACTCGCGAGTATTTGTGTTGTGAGAAAAGTGATAGACAAGTTATCAAGTCTCCAAACCCCAGGATTGAATCAAATCAAATCAAAATCAAAATCGTTTATTCATTGTTGGATATTAAAATCTCTTAATGACGTCAGCTAAACTACATCGCTTCACAAACAATGTGGCGCCATTGTGGGAAAAAAAAGAAGCGACAATAAAAACCCACGCGCTCTTTTAAATATGTTTGAATGTACAAGGTTGATATACAACATACATAGGTCAGTTTTAATTTTGAATTAGCCTGTTAGAACCGTAGTCTAATCCCATGGATTTTTCTCTTCTAGATAATCTGATATTTTATAATAACCCTTCTTACATAATTTCTGCTTGATTACAGTTTTGAATTTATCTAACGGTAAACTTTCAATATCAGTGGGTACCTTATTATAGAAGCGTATACATTGACCTTTATATGTTTTACTAATTTTGTGAATACGGCTGACATGAGAAGCAAGTTGATTCTTGTTTCTTATGTTGACACTGTGCCTGTCACAATTTTTATCAAAAATATGTATATTCCGTTTAGCATATATTAAATTCTCATAAATGTATTGCGACACAAAAGTCAAAATGTTGATTTCTTTAAATTTATTTCGAAGAGATTCTCTAGGCTTCATTTTATAAATTGCACGAACAGCTCGCTTTTGTAGTAAAAAAATGCTGTTTGCATCCGCAGCATGACCCCATAACAAAAGGCCATATGACATGAGACTATGGAAATAACTGAAGTAGACTAACCTCGCGGTGTCTACATCCGTCAGAGCTCTTATTCTTTTCACTGCGTATGCTGCAGAACTAAGTCTGTTCGACAATTTATTAATATGCGGTCCCCATTGTAATTTGTTGTCTAAGGTAATACCTAGGAACACAGCTGATTCCACAAGACTCAATTTATCGTTTTTCACTAAAAGGCTTGTAGCAGTTGGCTTTACATTAGGCAAAACAAATTTAACACACTTAGTTTTCTTTTCGTTAAGTAAAAGATTATTTACGGTGAACCACTCAACTACATTAGAGATTGTACTATTTACGTCGTCAAAATTTGATTGTTGTCTTTTGACTTTAAAAATCAAAGACGTATCATCTGCAAATAGTACTATCTCATTCTTGTCCTTTACAAGGTTTGGCAAATCGTTAATGTAGACAATGAACAGGAATGGTCCCAGGATTGAGCCTTGTGGAACGCCCATACAAATTTTTGATCCTAGTGACCTTTTCCCATTTTCACTTCTGGATCCTTTCACTTAGATACAACTCCAGAAGGCTTAGAGCCTGGTCTCTAATTCCATAATGGTGTAATTTCCTGATAAGAATATCATGATGTACACAATCGAAAGCCTTGGACAAGTCACAGAAAACGCCAATGGCATCACTTGACTCCTCCCAGGCGTCAAATATACTTTGAATAAGCTCAACACCTGCATCGACTGTTGAGCGACCCCTGGTAAAACCGAACTGTTTTAGGTTCATCAAGTTGTTGCGATAAAAGTGGCTCTGAACCTGATTTAAAATTATCTTTTCAAATATCTTACTAAGAGTTGGTAGAACAGAAATAGGTCTAAAATTAGTGGGGTCTGATTTACTACCAGCTTTAAACAACGGAATAATTTTACTATGTTTCATCAAATCAGGAAAAACACCATCATCTACACATTTATTAAAAATACTAGATAAGTATGGTGCAATGCTTTCTATAACGGCACTAATAATTTTAACTGACAGGCCATCTATATCGGCGGTCTTTTTCATTTTAAGTGATTTAAAGGCTTTAATTATAACGAAAGCATTGACGTAACTGAATTTAAAATCTACATTGCAAACATCTACGTGTCGTTCGAGATAAGATTTGGCAAGAGTGGGAGATGAGTTCAAGGTTTTGGTAGTTGAAACTGGAATATCCGTAAAGAAGTTTTCAAAAGCTTCAGCAACTTCTATATCTGTACTTATGATCTGATCATCAATCTTAAGCTGGAAGTCATTCCGAGGAGCTTTAGATTTTCCAGTTTCACTGTTTATAGTTTCCCAAGTCGTTTTCGTAATGTTGGAACTATTTTTGATTTTATTTTTAATGAAATTTGATTTGGCTGCAGCACAAACCCTTTTGAATGTTTTTGAATAATCCTTTACAAATTGCGCAAATGCATCACTATTGTTATATGTTCTTTCCTCGTAAAGTTCATATAACCTTAGCCTGCTTCTGTGTATTCCCACTGTGGCCCAATCACTAAACATTAGATTCTCATTTACAGTAATTTTCTTTTCCTTGAAAATTGCATCGTACTCACTTTTAGTTAAAGTAAATAGAGACTCATACAATTTATTTGGATTATCACAATATGGTAAGTTTGGCAGTTTTTCTTCAACACTACTTTTGTAGCGGATAAGTCTACCTTCATTGATAGGTACGCACGTGATATCCTTTTTCAATGCTTTTTTAGTCGTGACTTTGAAAACTGCCAACTGGCCAGAATGATCAGAGCCCAACTTATTGATAATTGATTTATCTACTGGTTCTAAATTCGTAAAAATGTTATCAATACAAGTAGATGAGGACGCTGATATTCTGGTGGGCACCAAAAAAAGATTCACAAGATTGTAGCATAGGAACAAAGATTTCAATCTATTGCACACACTGGATTCTTCTAAAATGTTAACATTAAAGTCTCCACATACTATAATGCCTTTGTTGCTGTTACTAACTTTAATTAAAGCTTCATCCATTGTTTTTTCGAACATATCAAATGACGAAGCTGGAGGTCTGTATACGCTTATAACAATAAGGTGCTCAAATTCTACACAGGCCAGTTCAATAGTTCGCTCAACAGACAGGCATACAACATCTGTACGTTCCTTACACTTTAGCAAGTTATTGGCAAGTATTAAGGAGCCACCGCGTATCGCATTGTCTCTGCTGAACGAACTAACAACCTGGTGGTTCTTGAAGTTAAACATGAACTGATGCTTCTTGAGCCAGTGTTCTGTCACGCACAAAATATCAATTTTACTACAGTTCATGAATAGCTCCATTTGTAGTTCTTTGCCCAACATTCCTTGTATATTCTGGTGTACCAGGTTGAATTGACAATCAGTTTTCTTACTACTCAAATTATTTTTATTCTTAAGAGGTAGGCATTCTATTGCTGTAGGTTTACTTTGCGGTATAATACTGCCAGAGTTACACTCTTTTGTCTTATTCAATTGTTTAAAGAACTTGGAACAGATTCCAATGGTCGCACCACCCTAATGCTACTGGTCCGATCAATAGAAACGGACGTGTGGTTAGCCAATGCATTGGCTACATTAATAATAAAATTTGATAGCACATACGCTATTCGTCTAGTATAAAATTTCTATAAGTAATACTTATCTAAAGTCAGATGTAAATAATTATCAATAAATCTATTTATGTCAATTAAGATGAATTTAGTGAAATATCGACATGTCAAATTAAATAATGTCATATTTAAACTTTCTCTTAACTTATTTTCTTGTAAGTCAAGATTATGGCTGAAGGGAAAACCAAGTAGAATTACTCTGTCTATGTTAGGTAAGGAATTTAATTTATAAAAATATCTGGTAACATCTTTCTGTGTCACGTTTCCCCTTCTACCAACAAAAATAATGAGAGTTGTATTACTCTCAAAATTACTTGATAGTATTTTATCTACTATTTCTGTGAAAGTGGAGCCAGGCATACAATTATTCATTACTGCCTGGCTCATATTTTGGTTAAGTTGTAAACCTATACTTTTACCAATTTCATCACTGTACATAATTATTTTGGTTTTTTGAACCTTGGACTTTGAGAGAGAAGTGCTTACCGACTGCGCAGACTGTGCTGGTTGCGAGCACTGTGCCTCTGTCAGATCAGATAAGGCGGCGATCTTCTGTTGGTTGGCCGGCGTGTGCGGGGTACGCGCGCGACACACGGGCGCCATGGACAGTCTTGATGGAGTTTTTGTGCCGTCATAATGATTTTTAGTCAAAGATTTTTTGTCAATATGGTTATTATTACACCGCTTCATCAAACTGTCCGTAGCTGACATGTGTTCTTTAATTTGTTTTTGAGCTAGTTCGTATTTATGTGATATACTTTCCAAACGTTTTTTTAGTCTCTGTATTTCTGATTGGAGGCGCAGTGTGTCACATTCATGATTTAACTTACTTTTTTCTGAATGTAATCGACATGAAATTAATTCATTAATAAGATCAGAACGTTCTTGTTTTTTATTAAGATACAGATTTTTGCAACAGATTTTATTTTTATTTAATTTAATTGAGCAGCCATAACGCCGTCTGCCGTGCCGACGAAAAGAAGAGGATCAAAGGTTTGTGTTCCTTCCTAATATTTATGAACTGCCTCTCCTATTACTTCTTTTCCGCAAACAGTTAATTTCCTTTACGTTGCGTGATGTGTCAAATTTTCTTTAAACCATTCCAAGATTCAAGATACAGTCCACTCTAACGCCATTTTTGATTTTTGGTTGTGCTTCGGCACAACCATTTAACCAACCTTCGGTTGGTAATGATATCTCAAAATTGCTAAAACACATGTTTCTTTGTTTCTTATTAATAACAAAAATCCAAATTTTCAAGTACCGCATGTCAGAACTGTAGGATTTTCAAACAAACTTTCTTCCCTTATTTCACCCCCATAGGGGATGAATTTTGAAAAATTCTAAAACTCAAGAGCTCAGAACCAAATTTCTATAATTCTACCTTTAAAAATGAAAGACTTATAGACCAACATACGGGAAAAAATCATCCCCTTTTTCACCCCCTTAAAGGGTGATATTTAAGAAATGCTTAATCACGTATTTCTTTATTTTTTACCAGAAGCTTAATAGTAGATTAGTAGCCAAGGGCTATAAGGCATCAATTGCAGCCTGAGATATTTAGGCGCACGAGCGCAGCGAGGGCGCCTATAGTTCGAGGGTGCAATTGATGCTTACACCCGAGCTAACTACTCTGCTTTACATCTCGATTGTGAGGGAAGTAGGTCCTTATTACCACCAAATTGTAGGTGACCAATTAGCACTCTAATGTAATAATGTAGCTAGGAAAGCCCTAGGGCGGTAAGTAATTAAAACGCCCGCCGCCCCGCTGCTGGAGGCGGCCATCAAGGCGGAGCCGCGCGTGGAGGTGGAGGTGCTGCCGGGCGGGGGCGTTACAATTACTTTCCGCCCTAGGGCTACATTTTTACCCTAGAGCGCTAAATAGTCACCTACAAGCCCCATTTGGTGGTAATAAGGACTTACTTACCGAATATGAGAGATGTAAATTCAAATTTGTGTGAATCTAGCTCAAGAAACAAAGGACTTTCATACAAACTTTCATCGCTTATTTCATCCCCTTGGGAGATGAATTTTCCAAAATCCTTTCTTAGTGGGTAGTTTTGCCATACATAGAACCTGTGTACAAAATTTCAAATCTGTATCTATAGCGGTTACGGCTCGGCGTTGATGATTCAGTCAGTCAGTCAGGACAAGCTGTTTTATATATTTAGATTGACCAGACTAGCATGAAAATTTTAAATTGTCGTTACTTGGCCTCCTAAAAATGAACTTTAATGCTTTGAAAAATACTATAGCTAAATCGGATCACTCGGTGCTTAAAGTCGACTCGCACTTGACCGGCATTTATACATGATCTTGGCTGCTTTCTTTTACATATCTAACGCACCCCCTATGTGTAATGTAACGCCTTGTTTAACTTACTAAACTCGTAAAGTAGAACAGTTAAAGTTAAATTAAACTAGTCGAAGGCAGTATTTAACCTAGATTTGCTTATCTGATTCCAAACGCCTTGGCAGTTGTAAAACTAAGCCATAAAGGTAAACCCACATTAACGTTACTCATAATCTGTGTTCCAAATCAATATAATGGAGAAGTGAAAAGTGCTAAGTAATAAATTTACCAAGAAACTGTCGTGACCTAAATATAGTTCTTCCTAATTGACTGCGAATATTTGAGAATGTTATTCGGATATAATCATAGAGCTCTAAAATTCATGAGTCTTGCTCTGCATCTACGGACGAATTCTTTATTTCATTCAATACAAATCAGTGTCACCATTTACTAAAATTAACACGCTTTCCGCACCCACACTACTAGCGTCATTTGAGTGCGATAAACATAGTACCATTATTGCGAGAGAGTAAGATGCAAAAACCAGTGACAGCGTCTCTATGGCAACAATTGTGTTTATGATGTGCATTCAAAATAAGCGCTTATATAAATTGGATTATACCTAGTCAATAAGGAACCAAATTTTATTACTCTCTTCGCTTCTATGGGGGGTGCGCGCGCAGGCGGAGTGGCCCTGTCGTTGTTCTGTGGATCATAATACTGAACAACAACTTTCCCTAAGGAATAAGGTTGGGCGTACGCTAAGATGCAGATGGCGCAGAACAAGTCTTCCCTCTCGCTATATTACGAAGGAAACTGAAAGATCGAAATATTGTTCTGTGCTGCGCTGCGGTTTCTGCGTCTTAGCATACACCCACCTTTATACAACCACCATAGAAAGGTAAAATAATAAAATGCTTCAGTACATAACTATTATGGACAGAGAACTAGAAAATATGTCATAACCAGAATCTATAACGATATAAGACTAGAATCAATTGTGTAATTAAAAGGCCACTAAATTAAAAGTTCATAAATACCTACTGGACCAATTTAAATGTTAAACTCTCGTCAGATGTCGCGTCAGATCCGTAGCCTGATCAAAAAAACGTGAACTGTCAACCGTATTGTTATCACAATACGGGTTTTTATTCAATGACATCAAAGAAGTACGCGAGCAATGGCGTGATTGACCCTTACAAAAAGCATAATATTCAAAAATGCAAGTTTTCACTTCTGCCGGCACTCCCACGATTAGTATCAGTTTCAAGAATATTTGACACAATACCTCCAAAAATTTTTTTTCGATTACTACAAATTTTCTTAGACCTATACAAATTTAATCTATATCTATAACAGAACTTACCCTTAAAGTTTGCCGAATGTCTTCAAAGTCACCCCGTAGATTACCTTTCGTACATTTCAATGCATGGCAAGCCCGCATCTGTATTAGTTGTCATGTTGCGTTACCATCAGTTTTTTTACGCCACCCTCCAGCAAAACTGTCACGTGCCGGATAGTTTTGCCGTTTATTGGCCGGAGGCTATTTCGTTTTTAGGGTTCCTTAGGTAAAAGAGAAAAAATACCATTACAGAAGATCGTTGCAATGAAAAGCCGCGAAAGAGTACAGCTGATGGCGAGATTTCGTAGGTTTATTAAAAGATGCAAAAATAAATTAAACGCAAAGGACAAAACAAAACTAAATTCTTACAAAGATTAACATAAACTAAACAAATATATATTATTTTTAATCATACCACAAACAACCTTTTTTTTCTAAGCTGTCATGTGCCAAATTTTAGTGGCGGCTTATGCAGAAAACTCGCTGGCTGGCTGTGGCTGCTGATGTCGTATAGAAACTGTCTAAAAGAAACAATAAGTGGCGGAACCCCAAACAAAATTGCACGTAACTCGTACTTGGCCGTTTTTTGCTAGGTCGTGAGGTCCGACTTGAATTATTTCGGAGATCGTAACTCCGGGTCAGTTCAGTGAGTGTTAGGTTGCGTTGTTGTTATGTTTAGGCGCGCGTGAGGTGCGAAATAGATCGTAAATGTAAACAACTTTTTTGACTGGTGTTATAAAATAAAGCTACTATTCAATTTTTTCGTATTCCAACGCTTACCAACATATTTTCTAGCTATATCCAGATGTGCCAGAATACTTGTATGAATAAACGTTTTTATCTATCTATCTATGTGAAATGCAATCAGATAAAACTGTCAGACAAAACAAGTTTGTGAAACAATTTTATTCTTTCCGTCACATGTACTCTGGTTTTATTGACATGGCTGCAAATGGTAAACGTTGGAATGAACTGAACAAATTTTCTGTTTCATTATAATCTAGTTGCAAAAGCCAAGCTATAGTCTTCTGCTTACATTTAAGTTTAGAATCTTTAAAAACATTTAGTTGCTTATTGATATTATTATAAAGTCTTGGACCTTGAAAGTAAAAAAAAATATTAGCGAATTGCGTTCTAGCTTGATGAAAGTACAGGAATCAAGGGAGGTATGTCAAGATCGTAGCAGGTGGAGAACTGTGGTCTCTGTCTACCTCGACGGGAAAGAGGCATGATGTTATGTATGTATGTATCTATGTCAAATGCTATCGGATAAAGCTGTCAGACAAAACAAGTTTGTGAAACAATTTTATTCTTTCCGTCACATGTACTCTGGTTTTATTGTCATGGCTGCAAATGGTAAGCGTCGGAATAAACGAAAAAAAAAATGTAATAGGTAGGTAGAGTCAAAAGCATGTCCAGCTTGACACATTGGACTATGTACCGTATTTCAATCACGGTTTGGACTAGATTCGCACTGGAAGGTTCAAGCTTGAGCTGCGTTTGGATGTACTCAATTTCGTATGTTCTTTCGAAATATTGCGCATAATTTTAGCTAAGTGTTGCTACACACATAAGCGGGCCGGCATGTTCGGTTCGGCTTTTTTCATACAACAGACAACTCAAGTTCTAAGAAAAAGCCGTACCGAACCTGCCGGCCCGCTGATGTGGGTGGCAACCCTAACTATGAAAGTATATTATTTTGTATTTTTTTTATGTCACAAGTGGGCAAACGAGCAGGTGGGCCACGGTAAGTGGTCACCACCACATTTTGCTGACAATAATTATTTTCGTAAATTTTTGTTTTCAGTTAATGAGCGGATTATATTCTTTAGGGTTGATACAACGTACTTACGCCATAAAATTTTGCGTAGTAGGTTTCATCGCATCCTGATGTATCTTACCTGAAAAGTAAAATAAACAACCATATTAATATAATAATCATAATAAAATCTAAATATATAAAAGAGCAAGAAAAAAAAGTCTTCATATAAAATAAGACTGCGGAATCATAGGAGGATTGTTTTATAATTTATATGAAGATTCAAAGAGATAATCAAGGAGGTTTTAGTAGCAGCTCTTCCTGCTAAGGAGGGAGCCATAAGCGTAGCACTTTCTTGCGAGGGACCTCCATACTAAAATGTATGGAATTTTATCAAAATCCTAAAAACGTAAAATTTTTATCTTTCTCTGTGAGAAATATGTGACATGGGACTAATAAATGCCTACCACAGTTTTTCTGGTGAAAACACTTACCATTCAGGAAAAAAACGGTGTTAAAAATCACACATAAAATGGCTATTACGGATTATTTACGCTTCCGTTTAAAGGATTAATGATCAATTCACAAGTAAAAAACGATATATTTTCACTTTTGCAAACAAAGTTTATACTAAAACATTAGATTTTTAAAGATATCTTGATTTTTGTAAAATTTACCTGAGTTTTTTGACCGACTAGTATGGGCGACAGTGAGACGCTTTACACTTCACTAGCTCATACAGAATATGTATATGGCGGACTCTATAGTTTTTTACTCTGAGGAGATAATCGATTTTTAACAACCTCTTACTGGCCGCCAGTTTCAAAAAGCTGTTATAAAGTTGTCCTTAAATTTCATTGCAAGACTGCAATAGTAATATAAGGGAGGTTTATCAGTTAAAGAAGCTTTTTGCTACTGGTGGATACTGTCCAGGACCAAAGCCTTCACGTGCCTTCCGAAGCACAGGAAACATTCTAGATATCGACGAATATCGTTGCTTAACTTTCGAGATCGGAAATTAAGCGTCACATCCGCACTTTAGCCGGGGTGTACGGGACAGTGTACCAAAAACTGAAAAACTGAACAACTTTCCCAAAGAAAATTTTCTGGGAAATGAAAATTTTGTTTGACCTCTCCATACAAACTGTTCGACCAGAGTGAGCAATTTGTATGGAGAGGTCAAAAATTTTTTTCATTTACCATAAATGTTTCTTTGGGAAAGTTGTTCAGTTTCGTTGACTGAGCACGCCCTTTCAGTTTTCGGTACACCGTCTCTTACACCCTTTATAATATTACTCTTAAGGCACGATCTCGTAACCGCCAACGAAGATGCAAATACCAAATTACTACCCGAGTTAATTAAGAAAATCGCTCTATCTCTTAGGGCCTGTGACGTAACCGATTCGATTTACCCCCCACCCTGTTGAATGGGTAAAATTACCGAGGGTGGGGTGAATTTGCCCCCTTTCCGGATAAGATTTCGGCGGTATAATCTGTGGGGGGACGAAAGCCTGGTAAAATCGACGGGTTATATTTTCGTGTGGACGTGGCGAGAATAAAATGACTTCGTTTTTTTTTGCTGGAGAGATTTGAGGTGCATGGAAAACTCTTTTGAAGGATTTTCTAACTAGTGGATCAAATTTTTATGAGATAACTATTTGTCAATGTTTTCTTAGAAAAAAAAACAATTCAATGGCATTATACAATGTTATTTTATAACACTGCCTAAAAATTTGTATGACCATAAAAGTGAACAACTTTCTCTAAGAAACATAGGACAAAAACGAAAAAAAAATTGACTTATACAAATATTGCACCGTCAACAGAGGGTTTTGTATATAGGGCGACTGACAATAATTCTAGTTTTTCAAAAATAAAAATATTCTAAAAATGTATGCATAGATAGACTCCTAATAAACTCTGTTCTCTTATACATTCTATCGGTTCTTGTATTCCTTTCCCATCTTAACAGATAAATTCCTTTCTTTACAGCCTAATAAAAAGCAATATTCCTTTTTTTCGTACAAAATAGTCCGGAGGGTAACCTTCGCAAATGGATCCTAACTTACATTTTATGCTAGAGCATTGAAATTTGGTACACTTGTTCATGAGACCCTTTTGTTTGATATAATAACTATTCCCAGAGTGAACAATGTCTTTGTGTAAGTGTCCAGCTGACTTCAGCCCATCACTCCATCTCTCTCTAGGCTAACCAATACAAGGTTAACCATTAGGTGGGACGGAATCTATTCAGTCGTTCGTTTCGCCCATGATTGTGGCGGCATTCTAATGAGGTGACGAGTCCTGTACAAAAAAAATCAAAAATCGTTTATTCATTGTTGGACATTAAAATTTCTTAATGACGTCAGCTAAACTACATCGCTTCACAAACAAGTTGGCGCCATGGTGGAAAAAAAAGAAGCGACAGTAAAAACCCACGCGCTCTTTTAAATATGTTTGAATGTACAAGGTTGATATACAATAAACATAAGTCAGTTTTAAGTTTGAATTAGCCTGTTAGAACCGTAGCCTAATCCCATGGATTTTTCTCTTCTAGATAAGCTGATATTTTATAATACCTACCAAATGGCCTCTTTGATACCCACGTCGTCGAAAGAAGAACTGTAACGAATTGATCCTAGAAAAAGTGGAAGGATGAGGTTGAGGCCCTAGCTCTGCAGTGGGACAGAATTATTCCAGAATAATAATAATCAATATTACCCTAGTTTTTTTCTGTTTCCTAACATAATCTACGGGATTCGTCAACAGCGCTAGTTTTCCATAACAGTATTTCTTAGAATGTTTAAAAACACGGGTACCACATTTTATATCGAAGGAGATGGTCTAAACAACAAGGGTACTAAATTACAATACTTTAAGATAAAAAGCAAAGTTTAGTCTCTTACTCTCCGGACTATAACGGAAACAAAAATAGGAGGCAACATTTAAGGGCGTTTTAGCCGAAATTGCTGTACCTACTAAAACGATCAAATAATAGCCTTGTAAAACAAGAGGATCTTCCAATTTTATTGGATTAGAAAAACACCGTTTTGGAAAATAAGTATTTGTACTATACTTCAAGGTACAACAACCAGTGTAGAATTGTATTACTTTCAGACCGTTGCAGAAAGTTTCTTTACAGTTAGAGATCCTTTAAATCTATTGTGTCTCTTACTTTGTCAACAATAGATGTAAAGGAGCTTCGAGTTTAAAGGCAGACCGCCAGTTGCACAATGAGTCGTTAAAGTTAAAGTTCCTTTAAGTCTATTGTTCACTCTTCATGTTTTGTTGACAAAGACAGTGACAGCAATAGATTTAAAGGACCTTTAACTTCAAAGAGTCTTTGTGCAAAGTAAGTAGAATAGCTGCAACTTAAAGTTACAGTAAATGGATATGTCGCAGGGAAAATTGCATAATTCGCTGATTCACATAGTGCCTTGGCATTTTACGAAATGCCTAGAATTTTTTAAATTCGTAATTTTTATAATGCCTCGGCATTTTACATAACTACGCGTAATTCGTTGTGGTCGTAAGATAACCTAACCCTACCTAACTAATCGAATATGCACCGGTTTGTCTGCGACAGATATACATTGTCTTTTATTAAAATTGGTACAACAATCTCACCTTAGGTATCAAAATAAACATTTTTGTAGTCAGTTTCATGTGCCTATAGAATATATAGGGTGTTTCTACCCATAAAACTGAACAACTTTCTCCAAGGAACCCATAGTCAAATCTCAAAAAAAAATTGGACTTCCCATACTAAGTTGGCCGATCAGCTAGGAGAGCCATATTTTTTTTGAGATTTGACAATGGGTTCCTTGGGAAAAGTTGTTCAGTTTCATGGGTAGTAACACCCCTTGAAGCGGTGGCATATATTTTAGAAGTACCTTATATGTATGTCTACAGACTTAAGAATCATAACAGAATAACGACTATTCTGCTAAAGGAAATGAATACTGTTACGATTTATTAAAATTGGTAAAAACTTCTCAACCCAAGTATAAAAAAAAGGATTTTTAAAGGCAATAGCCAGCTAGATAGTTACCTATATGCAGGCAATCCTAGACACAGAGACAAATGAAACGTGCATAGGCCGCGTCCGCTTGAGCGCACTTCAAATAGTGATGGGACACACGTGTATCGATATTTCGCGCCTCAGGTCATTAGGTGACCAAATTCTTATGATATGACGCTCTGCGAGTATCTTGACATTGGCTGACGATACACCGCGAGAGGAACCGTAAATGATATGTCGTTTAAGTTTGTTTTAGGTTTTATTATTTTATCCTACCTTATGTATGCCTGAAATAAAGACCATTTATTTATTTATAACTTAGCTGGAACGTTATTCAAGATCTTGTCGAGAACTTAGCCAACTAACGTCTGCCCTTGTCACCTACCACTCTATCATTGTTACCAAAACTATATTTTGTGCACCTGGATTGTGAAATTAATCGAACGGGGACTTATTAGCGCCACTTTGTTTGTGAAGTTTTAGTTTAACTGACGTCATAAAGTGATCAAAGAAGCCTTATATGAATAAAGTGTACTTTGAAGTCATTTAGAAATTATAGAAGCTGGTATTTTCAAGTCGTCAATCAATATTATTTGTAAAAATATTTTTAATATCTTTTATGGCTTATTTCTTTTAATGAGAATTTAAACCAAGACAGATAGACAGCACAGACAGTTTTAAATTGTTTGTTGTGGTGGGTATCTAATGCAAAACATTTAGATATTACGCGCACCATGAAACTGATATTTTCTTTTCTAAAAATTTGTTATTAGTTGCCTGCTTATAAAGAATTATTCTGATCTAAGTTGCAAAAGTAAAAAATATATGTTATTTTATGAGTTTGTTACGAATCGAACAAGACTTTTTTTTATATTTTCTCAATTAAAAACGCATTTCCTCAGCAAATTTTGTTCTATAACTTTGAAAATTAAAATAAAACTAATTTGGTTCTCCACTCAAATTGACGGGATCAGATTTTTAATTTGTTTGAAGGTTGGTTTTTTTAATTCCAAAAGTAGTAGAATAAAAGGTTTTCAGTTAAGTGGGTGGAACTACCCCCTGAGAGGTTTGGCGTATTTAGAATTAATTACACGTTGTATGTTAGTCTTACATATTTAAGATACATTTTAAGTATATTTAATTTATTGTTATAATATCTGTGTAATATTGTGTAATTTCAACATAAGCATTTTATGTGGATGGTATTTTATGTAGTTCTATTATAAGTAGCCACCAACTGGCGTCATAGTCTACATCTACACTCTACGCTTATTCCAACACCCAAAGGTTGCCTGGTAGAAATTGCTACCTTACCAATAAGGCGGCCTTTTCTTCTGTAACTCTTTCTTATAAAGTATATTCATTTGTATTGTAGTGTGATTCTAAAATGCCAATAATAAGCTTTATTGCTATGTTAAAATTTAAGTTGATCATGTTTCTCTCGATAACGGCAGACTTCCCGTCCCACCCCTAGTCGCATACACAGCGAAACACAAATGCACTTGTATACTTGGTGGCACATTCGCAAGGACCCTTTGTAATCTTGTGTAGTAGTGTACTGTGCTATAATCCAAGGAATATACAACTCTGTTGAATTACCATACGTAATAGTAAGACTATGAAAATTTGCCAAAAACAAATTTAAGACCAAATGAGTCCTAAAATCTGAACCGGCCACAGAAACAGTCTTAAATAAAATAGGTATATGGTTTGTTCAAAGGGTCTTTTAACAGATGTACAAATTTGAAACGGTAACTCAAAAATTTATTGATAATATGGCCGGTCTACATCACTCGTCACTATATATGGTTACGGCGGGTTACGATCTTTAAGACTTCGCTATTAGTATGTGAAATGGTGAAATCTATAACAATTTTACAAAGACAAACGGTAACCTTTTTCCACGGCCTACAGGACTACTAGTAACGACAATTGAAAAAGGCTAGTAATCTTGTCGCAGGTTCAGTATTTTATTCGGAAGAACACGCTCTTATTTGTTTGTTAAATTCGAAATTATTTTTCGGTATGTTTTAAGTTTTTTGTCGGGAATTCATTATAATAAATAAATTTATTAAGTTAATTAGAATAATAGTCGGCCACAGATCGCTGGAGATTAATTTGTTTTTCGGAACCATTATTATTTCCTATTAAAAATGTTGGCCCCCTTTGGGCCCCCTTTACAATAATTCTTTTGCTTGCAATAAAGTTGGGCAGCCATATTCTAAAAGTATTCCAAATCGATACCATGAGTGGTTGCTGAGACAGACTAGTGCGACAGACAGACAGTCGAAATCACACCATAAGGGTTCCGTTTTTACCATTTTAGTTCGGAACCCTAATAATTCCTTGTATGAGCACATGAAAAATGGCTATTATTGTCAAACATATTTAAAAAGTAAAGTCACAAGCCACAATACTGTTTCAATCATCTAATGCGTTGTAAGTACTTGAGAGCAAGACTTGAGTAGTTAGCACAGCAAACAAAGGGTCGGTCTAGATCTTGGATAGTAACCAACATAACCTAAGTAAGTGTAGCGACATACCTGCTGAAATTCCGTATCGGAAGTTACCACAAGGTCTTGTCACCTCTAAAATTTGCTTAGGGCTAGTTTAAAAAAAAAAAAATTGGGGGGGACATTTACACAAGGTCATCTAATCCCAAACTAGGTGAAGCCTGTACTATGGGTAACAGATACTGATATACATACATAAATAGATAAATAACACCCAGACGCAGAACAAACACTTGTGTTCATCACACAAATGTTTGCCTTGGGCGGGGATCGAACCCGCGGTCTACGGCGTGAATGGCAGACTCACTACCAACCACACCAATGGCTTGAGAATTTGTGTTGTGAGCAAATTGTGAATAAATTATATAATACACTCATTCTTCCGACTTTATTCACAATTTGATCCGAAGTGGAAGTTCCGCGCTAGTCTTTCATAACTGACGTAAAGATTTGTCACGGATCGTTCCGACGTGGAATTATTGCTAGAGTGACCCTACACTTAATGTCCTAGATAAACCGCCTAAATGAGTCCTCGCCCGCGGGGCACAGGGGCGCGGGGGTAAGACGACAAAGGGGGAACGAAAGAGGTGCGGGCGGCGGGGCATTCTCATTCTCTACGCGCATCCGTTCCCCGCACCTGCCCTTGTACCCCGCGGGCGAGGACTCATTTAGGCGGTACTACTAGCTGTCACGCAACATTTCGTTAGCTTATGTACATCTCATACATTTTCATTTAATTCTTCTGGCGTTTACGATTATACAAAGTACAACGGATAGGTGAGATAATACTGAAGGATGTGACTGCCTATAAAACTGAACAACTTTTCCCAAGGAACATAGGTCGAAATACGAAAAACCTAATTTGACCTCCCATACAAAGTGCCCTATCAGCTGATGCAGTTTCTATGGGTGGTCAAAAATAATTTTTGGTCTATGACCTGTTCCTTGGGAAAAGTTGTTCAGTTTCATGGGCAGAATCACATCCTTCAGGGTTGACTACCCTTTCTGTTACACCTTGTATTCATCTATTATGTCATGTCACGAGCCAAAATATTTTCTTGTTCTTGAAATTCCTTGTATGAGCACATTAAAAATAGATATTATTTTCAAACATACGAGTATTAAAAAGTGAAGTCAAAAGCCAAACAAACTCAGAATTAATCAACTAATGCGTTGTAAGTACTTGAGAGTAAGGCTTGAGTAGTTAACAAATCAAACAAAGGGTCGGTCTAGATCTAGGATAAGTTACCAACATAACCTAAGTAAGTGTAGCGACATACTTACCTGCCATATACTTAGCGATATACTTACTTACCTGCTGAAATTCCGAATCGGAACTTACCACAATTTCATAATTGACGGAAAGATTCGTCACGAATCGTTCCGACTCGGAATTTCAACAGGTGTATCGCTACAATAAATGACCGCTATTAGCGGAACGAAACATTTCATTAGCTTATGTCAATCTCATACATTTTATTCCATTCTACTGGCGTTTACGATTATAGAAAGCCACTTGTCTAAGTATAGAAAGCCACTTGTCGAAGTATAGAAAGCCACTTTTCTGCCTACGATTATAGAAAGCCACTTGTCTAAGTATAGAAAGCCACTTGTCTGTCTACGATTATAGAAAGCCACTTGTCTAAGTATAGAAAGCCACTTGTCTGCCTACGATTATAGAAAGCCACTTGTCTGCCCAAGAGTCGAAAACGCTAGTAAAATATAATTAAAATGTGATTGATCATGTGACATTACGTGAGCAAATGTAAATCCCGCTCATCTTCATTCTACACTACTTGCATTTACGATATTAGAAAGCATTTTGTCGTCGGGCCCATAAAGGTAAGTTATTCGGCTTGCCTCTGAAGGGCTCTACAAGATAACTAAGTAAGTCTTGAGAAGCAACAACAGCAAACAGAGGTTCGGTCAGATCTAGAAAAAATAACATACAAAAAAAAATTTAAATGAAACAACAAAAACAAGGCTGGTAACAAGGTGACTTATAAACATAAACTTAGTTCTATAAACTAATGTTCCTAAACTAGAGATTAACAGAAGTAGTCAAGTAGCAAATTAAAAATCCGGACAAGTGCGAGTTGGACTGGAAAGATCTGCACCAGGCAGACAAACAACCAAATGATATTAGGTCCCTTTTAAAGGGTTCCGTACCTCAATAGGGAAAAAAACGGTACCCTTATAAGATAGTGATCTTATAAGGGTACCGTTTTTTTGTTGTCTGTCTGTTTGTCTGAGGTATTCAGTTGAAATTAATTAACTAAATATGGGGGTGGACCATTCACACAAAGTAATTCCCTCCCCTTGTCAGGGACGGGTAAAGGTATTCAGTTGAAAAGTAAATATGGGGGGACAATTCATACAAAGTAATTACCTCCTAATGCTCAGCAAGGTGCTAGCGCCTGGCCTGATGCTAATGCTATTTTTACTATTTCCAGTTTGGCCTGTGAAGCCTTCTTAGCTGTGATAGTTTTCCGTTCGATCTTGTCATACATATTACTAAACTGTGATTTTTTCACGTTTCCAATAAATACCGTTTAGCTGGCAGCGGGGACACTTACTTGACCCTAACAAAAAATTGCGCTTTAAGCTATTATATTTCGCAAACGAAACCCTGAGTCGAAAAATCATTTGTTCACACTCTCATTATTTTTAAAATACCGATTTAACACGATGGGGTACACAAGAAAAAAAAGGACGAGTTGCACTCCGGGAGTGCCGGCAGAAGTGAAAGCTTGCATTTTTTAATATAATGCTTTTTGTAAGGGTCAATCGCGCCATTGTTCGCGTACTTCTTTGATGTCACTGAATAAAAACACGTATTGTATTAACAATACGGTTGACAGTTGACGCTTTTTCGATCCGGCTACGAATCTGACGCGAGACCTGACGCGACATCTGACGTGACATCTGACGAGACATCTGACGCGAGTTTAACATTTTTCACCCATCTAAAAAAGTGCCAAGCGCCGCTAAAAAAGTTTTCACTTCAAAAATGGGGATGCATTTTTGAAGTGAAAACTTTACTTGAAGGAGTGGTACCCTTAAAAAATGTTTCAAGTTTTATTTTACCACTTTGTCAGTGTGAATGAAATGTATATCCATACAAAATTACAGTTTTCTAGTACTTAGGGGGTTTGAGCAAACCTGCTGACAGACAGACGGACATGACGAAACTATAAGCGTTCCTTTTTGACTAACGAACCCTACAAAGTAACTCCAATCCTACTTCCTACTATCCTATCCTACTAATATTATAAACGCGAAAGTTTGTAAGTATGGATGGATGGATGTTTGTTACTCTTTCACGTAAAAACTACTGAATGGATTTTAATGAAACTTGGCACACTTATAGATTAGGTCCTGGAATAACACATAGGCTACTTTTTACCGCGGGAAAACACTTCATTCTCACGGGAAAACGCATTTAATGTTATTGAAGAAGGTGACTGACTCTTTGACTGACATATCAACGCACAACCTAAACCGCTGGGTCTAGAAATTCCAAATTTGGCATGTAGGATCCTTATGAGGTCTAGGGGTGCACTAAGAAAGGGTTTTATAAAATTCCACCCCTAAGGGGATAAAATAGAGGATGAAAGTTTGTATGAAAGTCCGTCAGTTTTGAAGTTAGGATCTTCAAAATTTGTATTTAGGCTGAAGATTAAAAATTAATATTCACGTGTTTCAGGGTTTTTGAAAATTCGACACCCTAAAGGGTGTAAACGGGGATGAAATTGAAAATCCTATATTTTTAAAGTAAAGCCCACATAATTTATTATTTAGTCATTAGATTGATTAGGGGTGGTTTGACGGACGGTTGGACAGATGGTTGGACGGACGGACGGACGACAGATAGACGGAAGGGTGGATGGATGGATGGTCCGATAGATAGATAGACAGAATCCCTCGCGGACGAAGTCGCGGGCAACAGCTAGTACAATAATATAAAAGATCAGATGTCAAGGCATTCATTAAAAATAAAAATAAGTTAATTTCGTTTTTGCAAAACAGTGATCTTTAACGATGTAATTCGTATCAGTGTCTCGTTAAGATAAATTTTACTTTTATTTTCGTTTGTATTTTATTTTACAAACAAACACAGAATCTTTCATACTGGGTGTTTAGACCCTGTTCAGAAGTATGCACGAGTTTGCTACGTTTTGTCGTACATTGCTTATTCGTTAACACATTCATCACTTGCACTGCTAAACAAAGCTGCATTGTAAGTGAAACCACGCGAAAAGAATCGTGTCGAATTCGCCCTTTCTGATCAAGATGTTAATGTTATAATTAATTTGTTAACTAGATGTGCCCACATTCAAAACTGATACAAAAAAATCACTAGTAAAATAATAATCGCACGGTAAATTCTAGGCTAACGTTACCAAACCAAACCTAATCTAACATAAATTACAACAAAATAAATTATAAAAATGGGCCCCGTTGAATAAAAAAAATATTTTTTTACTTCTCATGCTCGAAAAGTTGTAGTCTATGCTGGGTATAGGCAGCCTAAAATTGTATGTTATGCACTTGACTTGAAATTGACTTTCCAGCTAGTCATACCCTAAAACTCTAATTCAACTTTAATTAAAATACTTCTTTTCTAAACTACTTTTACGTTTTTATACCATGCCTTGTCATTTTTTATAAACTTGTTGTAAAAACTACTATAACGTAGTGTCTACGTAAAGAAACGCTAAAATTTAATAATTTATTTTCGCAAAATACGCGATAAATCGTAACAACTTCTCAGGCTATTTATTTATTAGCGCCATCTAGTTTTATATTTTTCCGGGTAAAGATTTCCATTAGGGGATGGTCAGTTTTTCTTGTTATTCGTCCATGGTTTCACTGTGACATTATATAGGGTGACTTTTAATTAGTTCTTGATAGCAAAAGATATGAATGTACTCATGATACTAAACAACTTTTCCCAAGGAACATATATCGGAATACGAAAAACCAAATTTGACCTCCCATACAAAATGCGCTATCAGCTGATGCAGTTTATATGGGAGGTCAAAACTTGATTTTCGTATTTCGACCTATGTTCCTTAGGGAAAGTTGTTCAGTATCATGAGTACATTCATACCTTTTTTTATCAAGAACGAATTAAAAGTCACCCTATATAAATCCATTTATTTCGTTCATTCTAACGCTTACTAATCTATTTTGCAGCCATGACACTAAAACCAGAGTATACATACATACATATATACATAACATCACGCCTCTTTCCCGTCGGGGTAGGCACAGACCACAGTCCTCCACCTGCTACGATCTTGACATACTTCCCTTGCTTCCTGTACTTTCATCAATCCTATCATACATGCTCGTCGGGTTAGGGAACTTTAGGGATTAGGGTACTTTAACCAGAGTATATTGCACGGAAAGAATAACATTGGTGTACAAACTTGTTTTTTCTGACAGGTTTATTCAGCCGATTGCTTTTGGTACGAGTACGAGTATAGCTGTAAAATGTGTTGGTAAAAATAAACGAAAAAACATAACCCTCCTGTCTTGGGACAGTCGGGCACAATAAGGGTTCCTTTTTTTACCATTTTGGTATCGTTACCCAAAAAATATTAGTTATTTGTTACGCAAGGCAGCATAATTGTTATTTGACGTGAGTGCCTTGTATTGAAACTAGAGAAAGCGAAAGATTCAAAAGAAGTTTCAAGGCAAGAGACGGGGAATAACTTTGCTGCCGAGCGAAACACACAATTTTGCTCCTCACTATAGCGATGAAAACGCTTACTAACAGTGCCAGTACCTTTTACCTTAATTCATCATCACGTTCTAATTTCAAAATCCTTTTCCACGCTGCAGCAAAAAACGACTTTTGCTCACTTTTGACCAATAAAGCAGTTTTCCGAACTTTTGAGGTGAAAAATATTTTCCCGTGTAAACTCTCACAAAACAAACTTTCTAACGGCCCTCAAACGCAGTGAATAACGTGAAGATTAAACAAATCTTACAAGGCGTGTAAACAGACGATTCGGCAGTGTACTCCACAACAACCTACCGGCAGACGACTCTGGGGAAATAGAGCTAATAGCGCGGCAGGGGTGGTACAAGATGTAGCCTTATAGCGGTTTTATAATAAGTTTTTACGAGACTTTAAGTAGCTTAAATTTACAGCTATTAAAAAGCTTAGCCCAGCAAGAGTGGTAAAAGATAAAGGCTTATACAAGGTATACGAAGGGTATATGTAAACTAATAATTCGTTGATGTCAAGCCTGTAGGATGTGATATCTACCCATTTTATTTTATTTATTTGGAAAAGTTAACAGTTATGTACACAAGCGTAACTTAATGGTATTTATAAACAAATGTTAGGTTCATACGAGTACATAACCAACAACACTTTTCACGAGTTGAAAATGACATGACACTGAACGACTTTCCCTGAGGAACGTAAGTCGAAATAAGAATAAAAATATCTGGCCAAGTATGAATCGGACTCGTGCACCGAGGGTTTGTACCATTAAGGTAAAAAAACCGGCCAAATGCGAATCGGACTCGCGCACCGAGGAGGGTTCCATACCATACTTAGGTAAACATACTGTCTCAGTTATGGACGCGCAGTCACGCAGAAGTGAATTAAATTCGCGTGAAGTTTATTATTTGTGTTTATTCCATAGCTCTATAAATGTGCCAATTTTAACTTTTGTACGTGTTCCCGTTTTTACGATAGAGCTTAAACAAAAATTGAGCAATAAGCGCCTTAAAAAACACGTTTTAGTACGGAAGCTTCCCTTAATTTTTTCTTTTATTATTTGCTGTTATAGCAGCAACAGAAATACATAATCTGTGAAAATTTCAACTGTCAACAAGGTTCATGAGATGAAGCCCGCTGACAGACAGACGGACAGAAATCGGAGTCATATTAATTGGGTCCCGTTTTTTCACCCTTCGGAACAAATTATGAAGAAAAAAAATAATGGATTTAAATAGTTCAATATATAATTTGTTTTTTTAAATGCATTTCTTCGATTTTATTCTTTGGTCGCAACACTACCACAAAGCAAATGTCACAAGTTTCGACACGGAATTTCCGCCGCCGAACTTTCCGTTATTCGTACTAGAAGATCCGTCGCGAATCTGACGAGATGTGATGCTACACAAGACCCTAAAAATATACAATCCTTCGTCAAAAATTCCTTTGCAGTAAGACAGAGAGAAGTAAAAATCATAAGAAGGATAGTTACTCGGTTTTGTTTAGTGTAAATACTCTTGACCTCGATCTAGCCTTGAGGACAGAGATGAGGTCGACGATGGAACGAGCTTGCCCAGAAGAAGCCTATTAACAAATTATTTCGGGAGGCGATAGTGGTCACTGTTTGTTTATGCCGAGAACTGCTGCTGCGAAAAAAAAAACCAACTACAATAAATATACCTACAAGGTGTCATTCCAAATACGCAAAGCCTCTCCCATGTTTACACTTTTGTTTTAAACTTTTGAAAATTAAAATTAAAAAAATTTTGCTCTCCATACAAATGGAACGAATCAGATTTTGTATGGAGATCCAATTTTTTTTTTCATTTTAAATTCCAATTGTTGTCGAACTAAAGTTGTTCAGTTACGTATGGGAAGAACTATCCCCCGAGAGGTTTTGGGTGTTTGGAATTACAGTTTGTATATTTAAATTTCTATAAAGTCGGCCTCTATTTTATTTTAATCAATTACGATAAAATTTTAACGACACATTTAACGATCATCTATCAAACCATAACTTGCAGAAACCAAGATTTGGGTGACTCTTAAAAGATTAAGCTATAGAGAAGCCAAATTACCGCCTGGCGGCGATTACCTGAAATTTATTATCTTCATTGAAAATAAAATCATTATAACCAACCCCGCCTAATTAGAAAGGTAGGCTTAGGGCTTGGCCAAGAAAATTACGTTTTAAGGGGCTGATAAGAGCTGAATTACCTCCCTTTCTAACAAAGGGCACAATGCGCGTGCTAGAACGGAGCGGATTCGGGCTGTTTTACGTTTTTCCCTTATTTTTGCATTTTTCTCAAAATCTGTACCCATAATATTAATAATAAAACAGCTATATTATTATGCATAATGTATTGAATGATGTGTAAAAGTTTTGGCATCATAGATCAATGGGTACTTAAGAAAAACGGTTTAAAAGCAGAGGTAACTTTAGATTTTTTTTTATGGCGTACAAAATATATTTAATCGTGTTTTAGAGTCGGCCATATTATTGTAAAAATGCTTAATTATCATATAATTTTCACGGCCATATTTTCATCACTTTTCGTTAAAAACCTGCTCAACTGAAGCGTATTTAGCTCTTATCAGCCCCTTAAGAGGAGATATTATCAGGGGTTTACTTTAGATTTCCCATCGATCTAATTTGAAATACGACTACACGCTGTTAGTGTGGTCTAATTTCGCAAGCCGTTTTTCAGCCGCTGAAAGGAAATCTATAAAAGTAAAACATCATTGGTAGACGCGTTCCAGCTACAGTAATAGACCCCAGAAGGTATCTTTCAACTTCCGACAAAACGACATGGACGCAATAGAAATTCAAACACAAACTAATAAGGTCCTAATGAAATAGTGTAGCTCGTTACTCAGACCATGAAATTGAACAACTTTTCCCATAAAAGCGCCAAAAATCCGCCATTTTAATATACGTATAGTGACACTCGCGCTATCAAGTCCAACCTAATGAAATATCATTTATCAAAATCGGTTGAGCCGTTGAGTAGTTATAAGCGAAAATTGACCATACAGGTCAAACACATAACCCTTCTTTTGGGCTTTGCCGCAGTGGGGGTAAAAAGCAGTAGTGTTCTGAGTCAAACGAAAATTACAGACACACGTAAGACACTTTTTTTTTCTTTTCAGGATGGGTTATGTTGTCTTGTTTATGTCAATGAATGGATGCCACAAGTAGGCAAAGTTGACTACTTTCCATCAGGTGGAGATAGCCAATCTCTTTTTCTGTTTGCTTACATTATTTAAAAAACTTTTTGAACAACTTTCATTATAATATAGCAAGATCACTTTAAGATTTTGAATATACACCGTACCTAATATAACACATATTGTACCCAAATATTTAAACATATTTAAAGTAAGTACTAGATTCTATCTAAGAGTAGCGGAAATTTTTTATTTGGTTTGTGGTGAGAAATAAAACTTTTAATTTATTATTATTAATTTAGTAGTGCTGCCAGACCAACAAGCCTAAATCCGCGCCAACGCGAGGTCGCTCCGAGAAGCCTGCTTATGTCCCAGGAGACTTCTGACTTTCTGCAAGGAGCTAGGCTAGCTTAATTATCCCGCCTTAGAGCTGCACTGGAAAATGGAGCTATCCGCAATCCCAAGCTGACGCGTACTCTAACTATATCGACTTGAGTTCTAAAATTACACGTCCGTTAAAATTTTATTTATAAATAAAAAGTTGATCTTAGTTTGCTTCGTTAATCTAGGAGTTATAAAAATATCTGTCCATTAAACAAATAACTTTTCCTACGAAAATTGTTATTTTTTATGCAAGGAAGCAAAATTGTTAGTTGGCGCGACTGCCTTGTATTGAAACACGAGCAAGCAAAGGATTCTAGGATTTGCTTTGCTTGTATCTCAAAAGAAGATTCCTGACCGACGTGATGGTTTCAATGCACGAGACGTGAAATGCCTTTGCTGCCGAGCGAAACACACAAGTTTTCACCCCATTACAGCGAACAAAATGATAAAGAATAGCAAGCGGCCAAAAAAGACTTTTATAAAGCAAAGTTTTCCGAGCTAGTGAAGTGAAAAATACTTTTCCCAAGAAAAATTTAATGATACGGAGGCAATTAACTGCAAAAATTATATCAAGATTATGATCATTAACTCGACAACTTCAAATTTTCTTGATAAACATAATAATTTTTAAATATTTTGAAATTTAGTAGAGGAACGACCAAAATTTATTCCCGCTTTTTACCTGTTTATTTACGAAAAATAATAAGATGTTTTGAGTATGATTTATTTTTCCGTTTATTCCAAAGCTTACCAATACATTTTGCACCTATGTCAAAAGCAATCGGATAAAGCTGTCAGACAAAACAAGTTTGTAAAACAATGTTATTCTTTCCGTCAAATATTCTCTGGCTGGTTTTAAGTGTCATTTCAGAGGTAGAAAACTTCTCGCATACATTAGTTTACGAGAAGTTTTCTAGGCGTCTAGTTTTCTAGGTGTAGGTGTTTTCTAAGTGTATAAACAGGTAAAAAGCGAGAATAAATTTTGGTCGTTCCTCTACTAAATTTCAAAATGTTTAAATTATTATGTTTATCAAGAAAATTTGAAGTTGTCGAGTAAATAACAATAATTTGTACCCATAAATTAAGTCTTATATACATCTTCCGTATTATATACGTCTTTTCAGATTGTACCTGTGGACGAAAAAGTCTGACCTCCCAATCCTTTACAAAATGCTGCTTAAATTAGATTTTTTTCAATATTACCTCGACTTATAATGTTCGTAGGCAAAAGTTCTTAAACCTTGCTGTCCATTTTACGAGTATTTTTGGAACACCCTGTTTCGTTAATTACACAGTTAATTATAAAATCCGGTTTCTAGGAAAAGATTCTTTCTTTAAATTATCACGAGGCCTTTTAAAATTGGTGTAATTATCTTCATTGGCCGGTAGTACGGTCAACGTGATACATTTTTTGTATATTATCGGACTTATAAATCAATATAAAACAAGATTTCAAATCCTCACAGAGATTTTTAAATATTGCTTTCCATCATAGAGAAAGGGGGTCGGTAAATTAAATAAGGGTTTGTGATTCTTAAGTCATGGAGAAACGAAGAACGGTAAAATTATATTTAAATTATTTATTTTGATTTAAATTTTTTAAAAGGTAAGGAATAAATGGATCTACATGAACATTTCCTATGCCAAAAAAAATAATTTTACAAACAAAACAAGGAGATGAATTTACACCACGAAAAAATCATATAACTTATTTGCAACAACATTATTCCCATAAAAGAAAACGTAAGAAAGACATGGACCTGCCCATATAATCCTACCTATTTTGAATATACGTACACAAACAAGTCTCAAGCGTGGAGTTTAATAGCACACGACCTATGACACGAGTCGCGACACACTGAAGTTTATGGCTTCATAAATTTTGCAAAATTTCACTCCATGTATGTGAAGAACGGAACGGAAGGAGTTTAGGGATACCATCGCATGAAGCGTTTACAGAAACACCAATTCAATTCACCAATTTTCAATAAGAAAATTTATAGGTTTGGCTCCGGAAGCCTAGTGATTTTACCAATGAAAACAATTAGCATTTAATACAAAAACAAATTCTTCAGATTTTTTTCTATACTAGAACAACACATTATTTTGGAAATGAGAATTAAATTTTTTTGACGGGATATAACAATGATGGTGATGATGATTTCTTTGAAGGGATTTGTGAGAATAAATACAAAGCAAAGCAACCATTCCAAAGTTGCTAAACCCTGGCTGAAACCTGAGCTGTTGGAATTTTATTGGTATTTTTATTTATTGGTATTTTAGGTAAGACTAACTTGAAACAGAGTGATTGGTGATAACCGAATGAAAAAGTATTATAATATATTTTTCAAAAGTGTAGGGTGACCAGTCACCAAGTCTTTTTATTCATCACGAGTAAACAGCTGATTTAAGTTTTGTGAAATTCGACAAACGGATAATTCAAAGTCTCGCTAGAAGTCGCGGGTATTAGGCTGAACTTACACATTAAAGCAAGCATATCTACAAGTTTCTAACATTAAATTAAGGCGCACTCTGACTTTTGCCTCTGTAAAATGCATGATATTGCAAGAACTCACCGCACAAGCCGTCGTCGGTTCGATTCCCGGCGGAGACACTTATAAATTCAACTTTATCAACCAAGAGGTGAATTTTAGTAATTTTATTTAATGGTGTTTAGAAATGAATAGAAATACTCCAAAGACAAAAGTACAACTTTTAAAAAGAATTTAGATTAAAGAAAATTAAAATGAAATTCGAAAAACATAAACGTTTGCCTTACATAAGAAATCTACTTTAAAAAGTTTTTTTTTTTTTATAAAATATTGGGGGACATTTCACACAAGGTCATCTGATCCCAAACTAGGCAGAACCTGTACTATGGGTATCAGACTGATATACATACATAGATAAGTAACACCCAGACACAGAACAGACACTTGTGTTCATCGCACAAATGTTTGCTCTGGGCGGTGATCGAACCCGCGGCCCACGGCGTGACAGGCAGGCTTACTACCAACCACACCAACGGGCTTGTAGTAAGTAATTTCGCAAGAGTAGCAAGTAGTTATATTCGCAAGAGTATAAAAACAACTTTAGAAAATTTTACTACAGAGTGATTATCGAATTTGTGTTGGTGAGGTATATTTTCTTTTTATTACTTAACTGCCCTAAAACAAGTGGGTTATGTTTTTCGAGTGTATGTATGTATGTCGATTTGCATGATAGATTTCAACATGTGAAGTGTCGTTAGATTTGTTTTCGTTTTGGTATAAAAGTAATAATAATAAACAAAATAAAAATAATAGAAAAAAATCTTTCATTAATAAAACTAAAAAGTACTAAATAAAATTAAAAAAACAAAATACCCCGTGCATAATACCTGACTGTGTAGAAAAATATGAATTTAAAAGAAAAAAAAACCGGTACTGCTTATTGGGAGGTCATCCTTATAATATGTCTGTATGCTTTTAGTTTGTGTGATGATGATGACTGATGAGTTTCCTTCACATTCCCGAAGACTCTGTGATCACGAACCAGTACCGAAAATTTGTTCCTCAATTTCCAAGCATATATTACACCTTAGGTTAATAATAAATAGCTAATAATAGCTAATTAAGTTAACTTCAGGTAATAACCTGATTATTATACAATTAATTAAGCCTTAAATCCATTAAAAGGCTCGTCTTACACAACAACATTTAGGTAGAAATTAATTAAACCTAGTAATTTCAACCAACCGGTAAATGCTTCCAAGAAATAAAACACTAATAATTTGGTGTGGATAAAGATAACAGCATCAGGTTAGAAATAAATTAAAATGGGAGAAGATAATAAGTCCAATATCATCACATACATTTTATTACTTTTACATCTCTCATATTCGGTAAGTAGGTCCTTATTACTACCAAATGGGGCTTGTAGGTGACGAATTAGCGCTCTAGGGTAATAATATAGCTAGAAAAGCCCTAGGGCGGTAAGTAATTGAGTTTTGAAAGAGTGAAGTGTTATTTTTTTATTACTTACCGCCCAAGGGTTTTTCTAGCTATATTATTACCCTAGAGCGCTAATTGGTCATCTACAATCTGGTGGTAATAAGGACCTACTTACCTCACAATCGAGATGTAAAGCAGAGTAGTTAGCTCGGGTGTAAGCATCAATTGCACCCTCGAACTATAGGCGCCCCTCGGGCGGCAATTGATGCCTTACAGCCCTTGGCTACTAATCTACTATTGCTTTCCTTAAATGTCACGTTGCCTAGGCCCCTGGTCTCCACTCTGAGACTTTAGAGAAGGCATCGAGTACATCGTGCGATTTTTTTTTATATCTTTAGTGGGCAGATTAGATAATATAGGGTGACTTTTAATTTAGTTCTTGATAGAAAAAACCGGCCAAGTGCGAGTCGGACTCGCGCCCTAAGGGTTCCATACCTATCTACCATATGATATACTAAAAGCTTTTGCTCTTTGATTTTAAAAACTCCGCGACCATCCAACTTCCAGAAAACTTCCAACTTATAGAAAAGTTCTTGAAACGGGAGCTCAACTTAATTGGTTACTATTAGTTGTGAGAAAAATTGAAATATTTAATGATTTTAGACTTTTCCCTTTATTTGTACTGTGAGACCGAGCTTCTTGCCAAATTTCATAATTTTAGGTCAACGGGAAGTACCCTGTAGGTTTTGCTTTTTTGCATAAATGTATGGAGATGAGGACATAAAAAGCCATATCTTTTGATTGCATCGTTGTAAAAAATTGAAATTTTCAGATCTTGTGTGGTCTAAAGACCTTAATATTCTTTATCAATTTCAACCTGATACCTCTTCTCGTTCGTGAGAAAAAGGGTCTTGACAGACAGACAGAGAGACGGAAAACAAACTAATCCTATAAGGGTTCCGTTTTTTTTTTTAGGTACGGAAGCCTAAAAAGTATGATTGTGCCCATGATACTGAACAACTTTCCCGTAGGAACATAGGTCGAAATACGAAAATCAAGTTTGACCTCCCATAGAAAACTGCATCAGCTAATAGCGTATTTTGTATGGGAGGTCAAATTTGGTTTTTCGTATTTCGACCTATGTTCCTTGAAAAAATCCATACATGCATACCTTTTGCTACTCGTATCAAGAACTAATTAAAAGTCACCCTATATAGTAGTAAGCCGTGGTCGGTCTCGACGCCGTCTGTCTCTCAGTGGTTGATAGACGGTTGCAGAGTTCCGAAAAAAAATCCCTGATTGGTTGTATACCCTCCTCTTACCTACACTCATCACTCTCCTCCCTCTCACACTTCCAAAGTTCGGTGTAGTACGGTCAACCGCACGTCTCGGTAGAAACTTTTTCAACTCTATTACCATGCCATAAAGTCTAAAAGTGTTTCTACCGATGTGCTGTTGAGTGTACCAATTATTGCCTATAGAGGGCATATATGTGCACATCCTTTCTGTCCTGTATAAGATCCTGAATGACCCTGCCACTCCTGACTACCTTCGCTCCCGCTTCCAACTTTTACCTCCTGATCCCCGCTCTAGGCGCGACTGCATCACTGCGATGTTGGAGTCTCCTAGAGCGAACACCAAATTATTTTTTAACTCCTTTTCTTCCCAAGCTGTGCGACTATGGAACAAACTTCCAAAGGCTATACAAAGCAGTCCATCAATAACATCGTTTAAGATGCGATTAAGAGAGCACTACTTATCGCAATCATCTTGAGTAATGTATTTATTTTATGTATTATTATGTATCATTATATAGTATGTCTATGTATTATTTTTATGTATTTTATAAGTAAGTTTATCAATTTTATATATGCCTCAATATTAATACTGTGATTAGGAATATAAGTATATTCGTGTGTAGTTTAAGTAGGTTTATCCCTATTTTATATTACACTGTATTTTAAAATTAATTTCAATTTAAAAGTGTATTTAAAAATTTCTTATTACGAATATTAATGCACATTCCTGTGCCCGCTTTAATGACACTCTTCCACATCTAATAGGTTGGCTGGAAGAGATCTCTTAAAGAGATAAGCTCGCCTTTGTAAACAATTTTCATTTAAAAACTGTATGTTATTTGTGTGCAATAAAGAATAAAGAATATGCAGGAAATATCCCACGTCAAAACATTAAAATAATATGCTCCCTTTACTAGTAGTAGTGTCATTGGAAATATGATAATCGTCGGGTAATTTTGTTGTATGAACCTAATCAGCCAATATAGTAGTGTCGTGGGAAAGGAAAATCCCTAATGACACTACCGGTAGTGCCACGCAGTTGTGCCACGGGAAACAAAAAAACGCAATATAATTCCTGTGGTGTCTCTGTCGGGCCTCTTGTGATTGGGGATATATTTTAGTAATAATACACAACATCATTACATTTACACCAGTCTAATAACAAATAGAATTACATATCAATTCTACAATCAATAACACTAAATTATTAAAGTCGACGTGTGCACCATAGCGCGGCCCAATAGAGACTGACTGCCTCGGACATCGGTCGTCGGCCATCGGTCGCCGTTGATGCGTTGACAGCCATTGTCCAAGCTGGCCACCAGCATTGTCTGCTGTACACCACAATTCCAGTCACAAGATTGTTTTGGCTAGTGGATTAAATTGGAACTAACACTATTGACCAACAAATTTAACACTTTGCGAACAAGATATTACAGCAGCGCCCTTTTTACCATCGTCATCCATCGGCAATAAATCCAAGTGTTCCGTAACACCCGCTCCCGTGCTACCGTGACCAAAACCAATTTTTACTCGGTTTTTCACGTGATATTCAAGCTGAAAACGAGATGTCTCAGATGATGAGGGACAATAAGAGGATTTTTACGGCTTTTCAGACTGGTCTTTTTAGGGTTCCGATACCAAAATGGTAAAAAAAGGAACCCTTATGGTGCGACTTTGTCTGTCTGTCTGTCTATCTGTCTGTCTGTCACACCGGTATATCTTAGCAACCACTCATGCTATCGACTTGAATAGACAATGCAACTTTGTGGCCCAAAACTTTTAAAGGTAATAATAGTTATAGAATCTGGTTGTCCAACTTGATTGCACATAAAAGAATAAAAAAATATATGTTATTATTAATGTAAAGGGGGTCCAAATAGGGGGGGCAAAATTTCAAATTGTCGTTACTAGGCCAAGTGGGGTATCATATGAAAGGGCTTTACATGTAAAAATACCATTCCCCCCCTTTATCTCCGAAGTTAGTGAAAGGAAAAATCTGAATTAATTACAGTCGATAAGAGTTTATGTAAATATTACAGCAAAAATAAAACGATCTTTCTAAGTTGCACAGTTTTTTAGAAATCTGTAAAAAACCTTTACAAACAAATTTAGTTTTGCGGTTCTAAAAATGGACTCTATTGCTTCCAAAAATACTATGAGTATATCGGAACCCTCGGCGCGCGAGTCAGACTCGCACTTGACCGTTTTTTTAGGGTTCCGATACCAAAATGGTAAAAAAAAGGAACCCTTATGGTGCCGCTCTGTCTGTCTGTCCGTCTGTCTGTCACACCTCTATATCTCAGCAACCACTTATGCTATCAACCTGAAATTTGGAATAGTTTTAGAATATAGTTGCCCAACTTAATTGCACAAGAAAAATTTTTGAAAAAAGTATGATTATTAATATAAAGGGGGCCAAAATAGGGGGGGCCAAATTTCAAATTGTCGCTACTAGGTTGAGTGGGGTATCATATGAAAGGGCTTTACTTGTATATTTTAAAATATATTTTTGTATTTTTTTAAATTTCTTAGTTTTAAAGTTATGATGAAAAATGTCAAGAAAAATACCATTCCCCCCCCCTTATCTCCGAAGTTTGAGTAAGGAAAAATCTGAATTAATTACAGTTGACAGAAGTTTATATAAACTTTACAGCAAAAATAAAACGATCTTTCTAAGTTGCACAGTTTTTCAGAAATCTGCAAAAAACCTTTACAAACAAATTTAGTTTTGCGGTCCTGAAAATGGACTTTATTGCTTCCAAAAATACTATAGGTATATCGGAACCCTCGGCGCGCGAGTCCGACTCGCACTTGACCGGTTTTTTAGCTACGACTCTCTTGTCTGGAAAATGTTTTTTAGTATCACAAAAAGCTTCAAAATTTAAAACGAGTGAGGGTCAAAAAGCTCCCTATAAAGCTCGATTCGCCCCAACAGGTCGTGTCAAAAAACGCGGCCAAGGCTAATGGCTGGCGACGCGACCAACGTGACACACTATAGGCGCTGGCGGATGACACGATAGGCGTGTCGTGTTAATGCCTATTATGAGGCGTAAGTTATAAGCGAGGAGCGGGAACGGGGAACGTCGAGTAGAAAGATGATTCAGAATACCTGTTGCACGTCATAAAATAACATAACATGCAATACAATTCAAATATAATGAGTCTACTACCGTTTCGGGTTCGTGCCACGGTAGCGTAAAAGATGGACACGAGTGGCTATACTTTTTTTTAATTTATTATTTAATTGTATTGGCATATTCTAGTTTTTTGCCGTTTCTTTTTCGCTGCCAAAGCACGAATCCGAAACGGTAGTTAGGACACCTATTCGCTCTATTTGAATATATATTTGATAAGTATTCTGTAAAGAATCTACATTAAGTATACGCCTTTTTCCTTACAACGGAAAAAAAATTGCTGACCCGAATCAGTACGTTGATGTTATTGACTCGTGCTTGCCAGTTTCTCACTATTAAGTTCGGTAAAAATGGGCTTGTATATCGAAGATTACTGAAAGAATTTCTGGGAAAACACTACTCCCTTGGCTAGTTTAACCGCATAGATGCAACTATCGGCACGTTATATATTGATTTATATCTTCATTCTCAAGGTGGGCAACGCATGTGACGAAGTACGACACAATTAAGAAGCGCCATCAGCGGTTAGAACTATTTACCATAGATAGAAACATTAGAAACTCTTTGCATTATTGCACATAAACATACAAAAATTATAGCTTAGGAATAGCACGCTGCGGCCTTATTATTTAGAGAGAGTTCTTCTAGACTACCTTAGATCTAGAATCGCTTAAATGGACATAAGTTATACAGAGTTTACCATAAATAGCTACAGTAGTCACATCCTATCCGCGTGTTTGACAATTGTGTGACATAAAAAAGCAACTCCCCTTATACGTTAGTATTATATAGTCTAAGAACTCCCCTTCTTCTTCTCACTTGGACCACACTCTTACGCACCCGTTAGTCTGTCTGTCAAATTATATTGCCCGCCAGTTTGTCCTCTAACTAAAGGTATTGTGATCCGCTTTTTCTGTTTACTTACGTAACGTATTTCACGACCCCTAAAATCTCTATGTCTTTCTCTATCTGATTGCAAATACTGTACGTGCAAATGGGACGGAATTGCACTGATTAATATATTTATCAGCTTCACGTACCCTAAACTGACGAGCGTATGTGAAAGGGTTGACAAAACTAATGGAAGTGAAGGAAATACTTCAAAATTAACTTCTTTACTGTTATACATTCTGTGGTCAGTCAGACCAGGTGCTATATTCAGCGAAGACGAAAGCAAAATTCATAGAATTGACATTTTCCTATTTTAAAAAATTTACCTCCCCTACAAAAAACGCTATCAGCTGTTGCAGTTTCTACAGGAGCAAATTTTTTTTTTTCGTACTTCACCAAATGTTTCTTCGGGAAGATTGATGAGTTTCATGTCCGAGTGACAAGCTAAAATTATGTTTACTACTTCATTAGGACCTTAACTCTGTATATCAACACTACATAACGTACCTACATTTATTTTAAGTGTCGTCTTTACAGAGAAAACAGATTCCCAACAAGAATCTCCAAACCTTTTCGGCCTTGACTCACAAGTTTAAAACGTACAGCACTTAGTTTAGTACATTACCAAGATTAGGAGCTAAAGAGCTACGAAATAGCCGCTAAGGGGCTGAGTGCCCAGTGAAATGAGGTTTATACTGTGTTCATCTGTTTTCCAGTCGAAATAGAGGGAAGAAAGTGACAGTTCCATACCGAGATCATGGCATTTGCGCCACGAGCTTGCAAGGGGCGCAAACCATTCGAGGTATGGAACTGTACTTTATCCCGAATGATGTATAGTGCTTTTTATTACACCTACGTGGAAAATAATAGATATAAATGCGGAAATGCAGTCAATTTCGGATGCTCCTTTATGTTGATGTTATTTCTTGTTAAAATTGTGCTTCTTAACATAGAGTGCATAGCCCATATCGTGTTTGGCTTATTTTGTTTTGATTTCTCACTAAAATATGTGAGTATTACCTTTTCAGAAAATTAAGACTTTTTCATAAGTATTTTTGTATTTAGTTTTTTTCGGCAACAGGGCGCCTCTAATAGTTCTGGCGATGTGTTAGGGATAGTATCATCACTATCACTAGAAGTATCCATATTTAACAAAAAACACAACAAATGCTAAATCAATCGATTTTTTTGCGAAAATGCGCGGGCTTTTTTTTATTCGCTTGTTTCTGGAGTAGGCTAAGATCATAGGTCATGCAGCCACTTCTTCTGTGAATCCGCGCGTTTTATACAAAAATCATTTTGTTTTTAATTTTCTGCATGCACCGAAAAATTAATGTAGGCAGTAACAATTTATTTGAAATTTGATTTTTAGACAGTTAAAATCTCTTTGCTGTATGACTGCTGAAGAATTACAAAAAAATAATCGGATCAGTAATGGATTTTCATACCTCTTTCCCACCCTTGGGATGGAAGGATTTCCATACAAATTTCCATCCCTTGGGATCGAAGGATTTGAAGGGCGGGATAAACGCGTTCCCTCTCTCTAATTGGAATAATTAGAGTGTATTTTCAGAGCAGGTGTGATAAAAATATAAATATGCAGCTTGGTTAGAATGGCAGCAGTGTGATGGCAAGACGAAGCGATGCCACACCCCGGACAGTACATAAATCGAGCGCGAATTTGAAATTGAAGGTCGCGTAGGCTCGCATATTCAGTACAAAAGATCCTCAGGAGTACCACGAGAATTTCGCGAGCTGGTACGCGTAGGGGTGCGGGGTAGATTACAAGGGGGGCGAAGAGTGTCCGATCTGTTTTTTTTTATAGAGGAGGTTTTTTTTTGCAGGCGAGCAGGCGGGTCACCCGATGGTAAGTGATCACCGACGCCCATAGACACCTGCAACACCAGGGCGATCACAGGTTGTACCCGTCCGGAAATACCTGCGCAGGAAGCTGATTCCACAGTGCGGTCGTACGTGGTAAGAAGTTTCTTGTAAAACGTACGGTGAAAGATTGCCAGTTATCTAAGTGGTAAGGATGAAATGTTAACTTCTGACGAGTGGTGCGGTGGTGAAATTCTCGAACAATTCCTCAGAGCACTCCCCATGACACATGCGATAAAGATGCATAGAGATGCAACATCTCTCCGCAGTGCTAGATGGTCAAGTCTGTATTATTTTACTTTATTCTGTGGCGATGCGTTGGTTTTTTGGAGCAGATACGTTCGCTCCGTCCCGCTCTCACGCATAGCTCTGTCTTGTTTTCATTTTTATCAAGCAAGCTGCATTATTTTGATCGTAGATGTAATTTGTTTGTTTGTACTGTAATTTATTTGTTTGGAATAACCTTATAATAACTAAGTTATTCCAATAATAAAGTTATTCCAAGTGATGACTTTTAATCGAAAATTTGTCTGTTTTGCCTACTGATTCAACATTCAACAGATAATTATTTATTATTCAAATGTGTGTCTGACTGGGCTTCATTTGGGAAGAAGATATTTAAGGTCGAAAAACATTTTAAAGTATATTGAGGTAAAAATATTTTTCATCACATCTATACGAAAATCGCTAAACGGTTTGTCAATAAAGGCGAACAAAATAGCTGTTTTCTCCAAGAGACTTTCGTAGCGGGTAAAAATGGGATTTAAAATTAGAATTTGAATTTAGGTCCACCATAGGGATACTTTAGGTCATCCATAGAACTCGTACCAAAATATTGTATGAAAAATGATACTGGCCGGTTGCACTATTAAAAATATTATGAATATAAAAAAAGAAATATGCTTGAAATGTGGACAAGACTACCAACCAAAGAGGTTCTGTTCCTAGTTGATACAAAAATGTCAATAACATTTTCAGTTGTTACAAATAATACTTAATATGATTTTGTGTATTGTTTTATCAAGTAAATAATATTGTAATGGTATTTTATATTTAAAATTAATGACGAGTGTGTCTCAATGAGCCTCTTATTCTTTTCTCATAGAGGGAGATGAAAAGTAGAGTGTATTACGCGGCTGCAAAAATATTTTTACCTTGGGCGACCTATTGAATCCCTCGCTACGTTCAGGATTCTACTTTAGAATCCCTCGCCATGCTCGGGATTCTACTCAAGAATCCTTCACTGCGCTCTGGATTCAAAATAGCGCCCTCGCCTTAAAAATATTATTTTACAGCCTTGTGATACAATCTACTATTTAAACTTACAGTAAGTAGCTAATTTTCTTGTGAAAGAAAGAGACAGAGCATGTCATTCCCTTTTTACTTCTTTCTAAAAACGCTGACCGTGTGTCTATAGGACTAAGTTAATAGTCTTTTATTTTCCGTCCCTTTCGGTTTTAACGTCGTTTTTGAACTGAGAAGGATCGAGTCGAGAAGTGAAGTGAGGTTTCGTTATAGAATACACCCCCAGTTTCCCGTTTGAAGATTGAACGCAGTAAAAATCCATTTACTGTGCGCAGCTACGGACAAGATAACGAGTGGTGTAATAGCTTTGGGCCTCACGTTGTTGGGATAATGACTCAACTATAAAGTTTACTATTTTTTATAAGAGCCTGTAAAACAAGGGCATAGTTACCGCACTTACTAAATTTTACAGGATGTGAACCCAGATTAGTAAGTATAGTAAACACAACAGCAAGCACGCAGAAACAAAACCAGTATAAGCTGAACTAGCGCTGTGCTATAAACGCCCGAAACCAGAGACCCGCTCAAGGTCAAAATGTTTCCACCGAGGTGCGGCCGTGTGTACATTCAGCCTTTTTGTGCGTTGTTGTTCTGCATCCGATGAACAAAAATATCAGAATATTACACGTGAAATATGCCAAATCAAACCAAAATATTCATCATAACATCCCATGTAAACGTCCACTACAGGACAGGGAGCTCCCTCCAGAATTCTAGCTTTTGCTGGAAAAATGTGGAGGGGAAGTCCCGTAGTCACCTCGCTTGTTAGCGTTACAGCTGGCACCATGGACCGCGGTTGTAGGTGACCGCAGTAAGTAAGATGTTAGATACAAATGAGGATGTAGCTGCCCATCCTCCAGTTTATAACCCTTAGTCGCCTCTTACGACACCCACGGGTATGGAAGGGTTGGGACTATTCTTTGCCGGCACCACACGGAACTATGCCAAATCAAACAAAAAGTACCTGGTCGACCGAGCTTCGCTCTATAATAGCCGCTTCAACCTTAATATATCATCTGGTGAGCAAGCTATGCTACCCGCCAACAGATGGCGCTGTAGGTTTTTGTCTTAAACGCGGTATTTTGAAAAAAAGCTTAAAACCACGGGGAAAAACGAATTTTCCCAGACATGAGACCTAGCTAGATCGATTTGTTGCCCCCGAAAACCTCCGCATGGTAAATTTGATCGAAATTGTTTGAGCCGTTTTTGAGAGACCGATTACAAACTCATATAAATACAAATATATATATTTATATCTATACATATAATAAAAGAGTAGAAACCGCGTGTCTGTACTTTTGATAAATTTATAAAAAAATTAGTTTGGGCGATAAGAAACGACTAATAGAACTCAAAAATATGTTTTTTGAACTTTTTGTCTGTCTGTCTGTCTGTATGTTTTCGATAAACTCCGAAACTACTGAACGGATTTTCTCGCGGTTTTCGCAGATAGATTAAGCTTAGCTCTGAGCAACATATAGGCTATGCTTCATTCAAATCGGTTCACTCAATCAGAAGCTACACTAATGTAAAGTATCAAATTGCCTGTACGATAATAACTCACAAACCAATTCAAACTGAGTTTTCAATTACGAGTTTGGCTTACTTTTGTGCAACATAAAAATTTAGTTTCATTGCAAACGGTTCAATCAGACAGAAGGTACGCTAAGTTTCATGCGGCGGCGCAAATAACTCACAAAATTATTGAACGGATTCAAACGGGGTTTTTAACAAACTGTCAAGCTTACTTCTTTGCAACATATTAGCTTACTTTCATTAAAAACGGCTCACTCAGACAGGTTCGCGAAATTTCCAGCGGAGGCGCCTATATCTAACAAACAACTGAACCGATTAAAACGAGGTTTTCAGTAACGTATTTGGCTTACTCCAAGCAACATGTATGCTTAGTTTTATTGCAAACAGTTCACTCAGACATAAAATAGCCTTAGTTTCATGTGGCGGCACCAATAACTAACAAACTACTAAACGGAATTAAATGGGGTTTTCAATAACGTGTTTAGCTTAATTCTTTGCAATGTATTAGCTTACTTTCATTGAAAACGGTTCACTCAGACAGAAAATGCCCGAAGTTTCAATAGGCGGCACCAATAGCGAACAAACTACTGTACCGACTCCAACTGGCATTTCCATGACGTGCTTGGATTAGGTACTTCCGTGCAACATATAAGCTTAGGTTAGTTGAAAACGGTTCACTTAGATAGAAGTTACGCAAAGTTTTAAGAGAAGGCGCGAATAATTCAAAAACTTTTGAGCAGATTCAAACGTGGCTTTTAATAACGCGTTTGACTTACTCCTGTGAAATAAATAAGCTTAGTTTCATTGCGAAAGGTTCACTCTGACAGAAGATACGCAAAGTTTCAAGCAGCAGAACTAAGAACTCACCTACTGAACTGGTTCAAAGTCAAACGAGGTTTTCAATGACGCGTCGAGCTTCTTTCTGTGCAACATATAAGCTTTATTTCATTGCAAACGGTTCACTCAGACAGAAGGTTCGCGAAATTTTAAGCGGCCTCACCAATACCTCACAAACTACTTGAACGACTTAAATGAGGTTCTCAACAACGTATTTGGGTTGCTTTCGTGCAATATTTGAACTTTTTTTTATTGCAATCGGTTCATTCAAACAGATAATAGGCGAGTTCAAAGTTTCAAGCTGTGAAACCGAGCTGAAATCAAAGAAAGCTTATAATTTTTTACGGAAAAAAGCCAAATACGTTGTTGAAAATTCCGTTTGATCCGGTCCAGTTGTTTGTGTAAAAGTCGTGGGTACAGCTAAAGATCGGTAAAATCTAGATTTAGTTTTATTGTAAAAATAATAATGAAAAATTCCTTTTTCAGCATGGCGGTGCAACAAATGTTAAAAAAAATATGAAAGTTCTAAAGTTTTGAAAACTTAGGAAGTAGGTACTTATAAACGAAATACTTCAAAAAATAAAGAGAGAAGTGAATCATTGTTTTTAGGAATTGCCTTTTAAGGGGAGAGATAAGTTACAAAAATTGTACGGAAGTGAAGTCCAACAGTTTTGTATGTAGGTACATGTAGAGTTAAAAGCATGTGAAGCTAGACACGTTGGACTTTGTACCGCTCTTTTTTCAGTAGCCTCAGAAGCTAAACTGACTGAGCCTTAGATTTAGTTAGGCTTTGTTTTGTATAATAAATAACAAAACCCGTATCATAGTTACTCCGCGTGGAATTCGAGTATCATTTTACACTTACGAGGATAGTGGGCGACCTAACAGTCCACACGTAAACAAGAGGTGTTTAATTTACTTACAAAAATCCGTATTATCGGTACTCTGTATACCTAATAATATAAAGGCGAG
Organism: Athrips mouffetella; assembly: GCA_947532105.1. NCBI lineage: Eukaryota > Metazoa > Arthropoda > Insecta > Lepidoptera > Gelechiidae > Athrips > Athrips mouffetella. The sequence goes on along the minus strand of OX383981.1, from coordinate 12,410,207 downwards.
AACTGCACTGTCTGTCTGTCTGTCTACGCTTTTATGAGTAATCCGATAAAGCGATTGTGATCAAAACTTGGTACGAAGATAGTTTGAACCATGGGAAAAGTTATTGGCTACTTTTTCTGAACCCCACGCGAACGGAGTCGCGGGCAACAGCTAGTATACCAATAAGTATCTTGTAATTTATTAAGAGTCATCTAAGACCAGTACAAAGACATAACCGGAATGACATAGCAATCCAAAATATCTCCTTTAGCTAAAAGTCAAAATCAACCTTGTAAGTATATGGAATTGGACAAATCTTAAGGGTCTCGTTACGGAGTCCTTGAGGGCCTCGTATGAAAAGGTTGATCTTGAAGCCAGAAGAGCCCTCATAGCTTCGAGTGGGTCCATTTGTACTACAATAAGATCTGTTTGTTGAGGCTTCGTCGTGATAGTGGGGAAGGACGATTGGTTAACAGTTTAAGATATAGTAGAGAGAGAAGAACATAGAGCGTGGATATCTTTCGTTACACTCGCACTAGAATAAAATAAAATTAGCTGATTAGTTAAAAAAAAGGCACAGAGCCTTTAATTTTGCGTGCCGCCTTTTTCAGGTCTAGTAGCAGATGGCACACCCTGTGCTTACGTAACACGCTATTGTAGAGTCAAAAGCACGTCAAGCTTGACACATAGGACGTTTTGCCGCTTCTTATCTAAGTACCCGTAGGTAGAGGGGTATTTCTCGGTAGTCATACTATCTATCCTACTACTACTATCAATAAAAACCAATGAGTATGTTTTTTATTGATAGTCATACATTTTCTAGGATGTAGTTTTCTTTCTTCCTGTACTAGAACAAAGTGCAAATAGAGCTCAAAATATTTGCGTAATACTCGCCAAAGAACTTTTTGCGTCGGTGTTTCTGCAGGTGCGTCGCTGCATCTAAACTCAATTTCCATCTCTAAAGATGGAAATTTTCTGTCTCTTCCAGTGATGCTCTGGCTGAAATCTGTAATGTTCTTTATATTATTTGTTTGTGGCTGATAGTTTATTTCTTTTGGCAAGAATTTGACAACAATATGCTTTTGTAGAAAGTTTAATAAATGAATTTTGAAATACAAGGCTTCATTGAAACAGTGAAAAACTTTATAGATAACTTATACTACGGAATTAAATATTGCCGCAAGAGGTAAGGCTTTTGTGCAAAGTCCGACTGGGGAAAAAAAGTGGTAGGGCTTTCGTGCACAGTCTTTCTGGGGAAGAAATTTGGTGGGGTATTTGGAGTCTTTTGGAAAGTTCTTTTTTATTCTTATGTAAAGTGTCCAAATGAAATAGTGAACATAATGTTTGCATTTTACTTAGACCGTGAAACTGAACCACTTTTCCCAAGAAAACTAGGTCGTAATAAAAAAAAAAACATTAGCTGACTGCGTCGAACGTAAAAGAAAACTTCTACATGGTAAAAAAAAATTGATATATGTTCCTAGGAAAAAGTTGTTCAGTTTCATGGTCTGGGTAACATTCTAAATTTATGATCACTATTTCATGAGGACCCTTTACCCTTATTTTTTTATCACCCCGGATATGTTAAGAGGTGGTTTTGTCTATGACACTAAACAACTTTTCCAAAAGAACATTTAAACAACGTTCGAAATACGAAAAAAATTTCGACTTACCATACAAACTGCATCAGCTGAGAGCACATTTTGTATGGAAGTCGAAATAGTTTCGTCGTACTTTTTTTTTACCTATGTTCCTTGGGATCAGGTGTTCAGTTTTATGGGCAGGACCACCTCTTTATATATCTGGGGTTATAAAAAAATACGTGAAACGTGGTTTCAATGAACGCAGTACTTTTAAAAACACCCTATATAAAAACTTAAATTACCTACCGAACTTTTCAAGCGAAAAATAACCAATAACTTAGATCAAACACAATTGCATTTAAAATCGTGTAGAGTCTAGACTTGAGTTTGAGTCCTATTAAAATAATGCTCTTTTTAGTTGGACCTTGGAGCGCGAAGGTTGTTTAAGGGCAGTACAGGTCGTATGCTGTCATTGAACTATCCTACTATAAGGATAACTAAATTGGCGAAATTTTCTTACCGATTTATAGCCGCCTCAAATATCATCGGGTGAGCAAGCTATGCTACCCGCCAACAGATGGCGCTGTAGGTTTCTGTCTAAAATGCTTAAAAACACGGGCAAAACGATTTTTCCCAGGCATGAGACCTCGCTAGATCGATTTTTCGTCTCCAAAAACCCCCGGATGCTAAATTTCATCAAAATCGTTAGAGCCGTTTTCGCGAAACCGATTACAAATATATATATATATATATATTTATAAAAATATTGCTCATTTAATAGTATAGGACAATCCCTATAAATCCATAGTTATTTTAAAAGCTTTTACTTAGTTTCAACCTGTCGCGGTGTCTGTCTGCATGTCTATAAGCAAATTTTGCAAGTTTTTGACCCACTTCCCGGTTTCCGATTGAGATGAAATTTTGCATACGTATGTGAATCGGATGACAATGCAATGCTATTATAACTTGGAGCTGATTTGATGATGGAGCCAGAAGATAGCCATAGAAAAGTGAGATAATACCGCGTTTCAGATATCCTGCAGTGCCATCTGTTTATTGATAAAACAACTCTAGGAGGTTCCTTTATAAAATATTTGGGTCAAGCTAGACCTTTTCGAGAAATTTCTCTAAGTTTTTACAAACAAAGCAACGACAGAAGTTTCCGTGTAAGATTCAGTAGTTTTTCTACTCCATACTAGAGGCGCTGTTTTTATGTCGACTACCTAATTTAAACATGCCTTACGTACAGTCAACAACACGTGAATGGAAACATTTGCAACTCTATAATTATGATGCCATAAAGTTCAAAGTATTTTTACTGATCTGCTGTTGGGTGTACGTAGAAACATGTCTTAGGTTTGGACTCGTCTGATTCTAGGGTGGGAAGATAGTTGTTTTTTAGTATTTGACTAAATAAAAAATTAAATAATGGAAAAAAAAAAATTTAAGCAAGCTTTTATTAGATGTAGAAAAGGAACTAAAACTAAGCTTAGCTTAGCAGCTTATTATTATTCCCGTTATTTGAGGGTTGCTAGCCTTTATTCTAAACACCGTAAATGTACTGTGTATACACGACAGTGTTAGAGCCAAGTTCGAAAAAAAAACTTAAATAGTTGTTTTTTAGTATGTGACTAAATAAAAAATTTGATCATGGAAAAAAATATTTTTTAAAGTAAGCTTTTATTAGATGTAGAAAAGGAACTAAAACTAAAATGTAATACGCTTTTATTTGAAATCCTGAGACTGTGATAACGTTTTAGTTCCTTATTATTTTTTAGTTTTTTTTTTAAAGTAAAAATAAAATATTAAAAAAAACAAGCTTTTGTAGGAAACAAATTAAAAAGTTGTCACAGTGTCATGTATTCAAATATAAGCGTGTTACATTATAAATAAAAGAAATAAAATGAGGCTCAACAGTGTCAACACGCTTTTATTTGAAACCTTGATAACTTTTTTCAACAAAAGCTTGATTTAAATTATTTTTTACTAAGATTTTTTTCATTATTTGTTTCATATTTTGAAATAGCCGTTCAAGCACTACTAAATTCAAGTCGATATACTTAATAGTGATTACTGAGAGGGCTAGGGGTGGCAGACAAAAGGACGAAATCGCACCATGCCTTTCTTACCCTTTTTTTGTAAGAACCCTAAAAATATAGACATAGAAAGGTGTAACTGACGGCATACTATCTCCATAACAAACATGAAAGGGACAAAAAATCCTTTTATAAACTGTAACGTCAGGAAAAGCGAATCCGGTTTGGGAATAACCCGCCACTTCATAACCTCATTACGACCTTGTGGGTTGCCAGTTGCCACAAGCACGCAGCTTATTATTAATCCCGTTATTTGGGGGTTGCCAGCCTATATTCTAAACAACGTTAATGTAATATGTATACACCACAATACTCCTTTATATGTCTGTGGTATACACGACTGTGCTAGAGCCAAGTTCGAAAAAAAAACCTTATCAGAAAGTTTTTGATAATTTTAGGTTTAAAGTAAATTTGCCAAAATATTAAAAAGTGAAGTAAAATTTTACGTTCCTTTTTTAAATCTACTGAATATACAAAAAATTAAATGGTTGTACTCGTATTGTATTGAGCGTAGTCAAATTGTGAAAATTGTTAGCATATAAGTATTAATCTAATATACTTGTATTGTAATAATTATTCCGTTTAACGAGAACGTTTTAAACCAGAACATTGGACAGTTCCATCTACATGATACAACTTAGTCCTATGCAAAAACTAATCAAATCTGAAAAGATTCTTCAAATATCAAACTATAAATAAAAAAATCAGGCTATACGTAAATTTTTCTCCACTTTTGACACAGTAACTTCAATCTATTTATTTCCCCGTATAGAAACAAGCTGAAAAAAGCATCCTTGGTTCCATTCCGTCACCTCAAGTCGACATTACTTTACGGAGTTTGAAAAATGACGCCACTTACACAAGAATACCAAATAAAGGAGTGGATCTACCGAACGATAGGCCCCGAGGACTGAAACCAGGTTACATTGAGCTTTGACATAGCTGAGATAAATGTCTTCATTCTTTTTTATAGTCTTCTTTATTTCTTGGCCCGTGTGGTGCAGGCAAATAATAGTACCAACCCATCTCTACCTGCGGGTGTCGTAAGGGGCGACTAAAAGATTTCGAATCAGAGTATGGTCAGCAGCGTCTTTCAGCGTATCGTACCATCTTACGGGCAAGCTCGTTTTATCGTCAACCTCATCTCTGTCCTCAAGACGAGGTCAAGAGAAAGCCCATTGACAATAAAAAAAAACATACTGCCGTCACGAACAACCGCGGTCCATGGTGCCTATGTTACTTCCCCCCGCGCTCCATTGGTGAAAGAACAGGAAAACTTGTAATAGACATGAATCGACAGACCCTTTATTGACGACGCAATGTTTGTATCTAAAGAAGAAAAGGTAAAATCTAGCCCCAAACAGGGGGGGCCCTGTTTGGCCCCCCTTCACAACGACAATAATAATATTTTGAAATTATTTTGTTTTCAATAAAGTTGGACAATCATATTCTAAAATTATTACAAATTTCAAATCGATAGCATGAGTGGTTGCTGAGATAAACAGACAGACGAAGTCGCACCATAAGGGTTTCATTTTTACCATTCTCGTTCTGAACCCTAACGGGGTTATCCAATCATATCCGGCATGCATGCATAGAACTATTATAAATAATCTAATAAAATCTTTAAAAAGTTGTACGCATTGTTATCATAATTAATGACACAACTATCCCAAGAACAACCAGTAAAGGAGTGGATCTACCAAACAGGAAAATCTTAGCTTATAGGCCAATGTTGCGTATAAACCAGCTTTGATTGAACTCTGACATGGTTTTCCAATATCTTTATTTTTAGGCATCAAATTACTATTGCCGTATATTTAGGCCGTTTAGTGCAGACTAAGAATAGCACAAACAAATCTACAACCTTTGGTCACATCTACAATCTTTGGTCACATCTACAATCTTTGGTGTCGTAAAAGGCGACTAAGGGAGTTTCAACCGAAGGATGGGCAGCAGCGTCCTTCTGCGTATCGTACTATCATTTAAACTGCGGTCACCAACAACCGCGTTCCATGGTGCCAGCCGTAACGCTAACAAGCTAGACCTAGTATACATTTTGGCTGTTAAGTTCAGGAGGGAGTTACCTGTCCAACATGGGACTTTTTTTTAAATGGTTTATAGATTCCTGTGAGAGGGGCTTAGTTTGACAGAACGGTTTCGCTTATTATAATTGAGCTCTAAATAGGTAGATACCAATCAAGTAAAACTTCTGCTAAATGGTGAAACATTATAGTTTACATTCTTAAAAGCGTTTGCCCGCGACTATGACCGTATGTTAAATGATTGTAGAAAACTAAACGAAATGGGAATAAATTATTATATCTCCGTTTCCCATTCCCAAAAAAGCCAGCATTTAAGTCAGTATTAGCTATAAAACAAAAAAGTTTAATTCAAATCGGTTCAGTAGTTTTTGCGTGGTGCTCGAACAAATAAAGTGCTTTGGATTCAGGGGCCACAAAATAGCAAATGATAATTTTTTTATAAATATCTTCAATGTAGACACAAAATCAATTGGAAATTTATGATAGTATAAAGATTCAAGTATTTGATTCAATGAGCTAGTTACTTAAATCAATAATTTTCAATGCAATGCCTGACAATTAAAACTTGTCAAGTTCCTTCATCATACTAACAGGATAACTTAAGAAACTTCTGTAGAACTTGGCTGATACCCATTTAGATTTCAATTATTTTATTAGTAAAGCTGTTGTGTCGAACTTGGCATATTTCACATTTATGTTTTTATTTGGATTTTCTTATACTGTGCAATTTTTCTCGCTTCTGTCGGTCAGATATCTTGTAGTCAGCGTCAGATTTCTGGCAAACGAAATGATTTCTGGACAAGCTTAACAACCACTATCGACAGAGGGATATCTTTATATGTTGGTAGGTAGATAAAATCGTAACTTTAGTTTGTCCGCGTTAAGAATGCAGTGAGTCATTTCATTGGTGAAATTGCAGGGTAAAGGTGTATTCACAGTGGAGTTAAAATTAAAAAATGTTCTTTTTTTTTTTTAGGTAGTGCACAAAGAACACAAGCACTTCTTTCGACGGTCTTATTTCAATTAGTCATTGTGTACTTAACTTTATAATTTTAAACGATCGGATTGGTTTCGGGGCGTGACTAAAAGCGGCGGAAAGCGATGACACAAAATTCTTAAGGGGCTGATAAGAGCTGAATTACCTCCCTTTCTAACAAAGGGCAGAATGCGCGAGAGAATATCAGCCTCTTAAGAGAGACGAACTATAACGCAGTTGCCCTAGGACTGGTGCAGAAATCTAAAATATCATAATCGAGCAGCATTACCTGAAACTCTATGTCACCAGATTCTTTTTAGATTAAGTCGACTCAGCTGAGGATGATCCTGCCCGGTGACAACCCCCTCCCTGCTATCTCCCCCGCTACCCTCGAAAACGAGTCCCTAGTCGCGGTATTATTTATTTTCCACAAAATCTGGTGAAGGTAAAAGAAGATAGCCGATGGCAAAAATAATCTCCATTAAATTTTCTACAACATTGGCATACTAATAATTTTGATAGGACTTTTAAGTTACGAAATACGTCTGCCCGAACTTCACGACTTATTTTTTTGCACTCTCCTGTCACCTTCATCCACCTGCCAGATCCTTGTAATTCTATATCTTCAAAGGCACGGAGAAGCTCTTCTTGTAACACCACAAGTAGTCACCCATCTCGAATCTGACTAAGGCTAACGCTGCACAAACATGATGGTAAAAAGTGTAAGAAATCACCATTTAATAAAATCCCGTAAAAGATCATCTTCTGGACAGGGAGCTGAATTTATTCATTTTTATTCTTTTTATTATGTTTTATATATAATGTTCTTTTTACAAAGGCTAATGATAGGATACTACATCTACATTCAGAATATTAAACTATCAATGTAGTTTGCAAACAAACTACATATATTAAAAGTCATTAAGACATAAGGACGAAGTTTATGTGTGTATATGTGTCAGTGTGTATGCATGGGCGTGCGTGTGTATGTGTGTGGTTGTGTGTATGCGTGAAATATAAACTGTGATACTTAATCTTTTTAAAACTGGTTTGGAAGTAGCAAAAATATCAATATGAGTGAAATTCTTTCACACCAAAAAATACGTGGTATACTTTGAAGGAGGCGTACCATAGTCACCACGCTGGGTAGCGTTGCGGCTGACACAAAGGACCGCAGCAGTATGGTGGTAGAATACGCAGAAGGACGCTACTGCTCACCCTCTTGTTCTCGGTTCCTTAGTCGCCTTTTAAGTCTTCAATGGAAAGAAATAGGGAGGTGCTATGTTAAGGGGCTGAAAGGGCAGAATGCGCGTGCTAGAACGGAGCGAATTCGCGCTTTTTTACGTTTTTCGCTCATTTTTGCATTTTTCTCAAAATCTGTACCCATAATATTATTTATAAAACAGCTATATTATTATGCATAATGTATTGAATAATGTGTAAAAGTTTTGGCATCATAGATTAATGGGTACTTGAGAAAAAGGAGAAAGGTTTAAAAGCAAAAAGCAGAGGTAACTTTGGATTTTTTTATGACGTACAAAATATATTTAATCGTGTTTCAGAGTCAGCCATATTATTGTAAAGATGCTTAATTATCAAATAATTTTTTTTTCACGGCCATATATTCATCACTTTTCGTTAAAAACCTGCTCAAGAGAAGCGTATTTAGCTCTTATCAGCCCCTTAAACCTGTAACATACGCCTACATACATACAGCTCCTCTAAAATTGGCCGCACTTCTTCACCTCCCCCTTCACCTCAACGATTGCCACTTCCCCACCGCGTGATTTATTCCCCCATTACCGCGGGAACCGACACGGTATTACTGGTATTACTAACCAATTCTGTGAATTATGTCTGCCTCAATTTCTGACGGTAATTTCTTAGCATAATTTCTGAAGTGAATTACAAATTTTTATATGACTTGGATCTCGGAGGCATCGTAGCTAGTGTGTGCCTTAAGAAGCCAGCAAGTCTTGTACCAATCCAGTAAGAAAAAACCGGTCAAGTGCGAGTCGGACTCGCGCGCCGAGGGTTCCGATATACCTATAGTATTTTTGGAAGCAATAAAGTCCATTTTCAGGACCGCAAAACTAAATTTGTTTGTAAAGGTTTTTTGCAGATTTCTGAAAAACTGTGCAACTTAGAAAGATCGTTTTATTTTTGCTGTAAAGTTTATATAAACTTCTGTCAACTGTAATTAATTCAGATTTTTCCTTACTCAAACTTCGGAGATAAGGGGGGGGGAATGGTATTTTTCTTGACATTTTTCATCATAACTTTAAAACTAAGAAATTTAAAAAAATACAAAAATATATTTTAAAATGTACAAGTAAAGCCCTTTCATATGATACCCCACTCGACCTAGTAGCGACAATTTGAAATTTGGCCCCCCCTATTTTGTTCCCCTTTATATTAATAATCATACTTTTTTCAAAAATTTTTCTTGTGCAATTAAGTTGGGCAACTATATTCTAAAACTATTCCAAATTTCAGGTTGATAGCATAAGTGGTTGCTGAGATATAGAGGTGTGACAGACAGACGGACAGACAGACAGACAGACAGACAGAGCGGCACCATAAGGGTTCCTTTTTTTTACCATTTTGGTGTCGGAACCCTAAAAACATCAAAAATATATGGTCAATATTTCGGATTTTCTATGGAAATTCAAACAATCAATGAAAATCCAAAATGAAAGCTTCTGCTTCTGCTGCTGAAAAAGGGGTGATTGGAGATGAATTGATAGTCCTTTTTATTTTATTACAAATTTTAGGAGGATTAAAGATCTCCATTTTTAAGAGTAAGACAAATCAACGAGTAACCTTTATAGTTTCGACATTTCCGTCTGTCTGTCCGCTGATTAGTTCAAAGACTCGTACTAAAAAGCTATATTCGTATGATGATATCCATCCTGCCGCCGACAAAGTGGTAAAATAAAAAAAATATTATTTTATTATTTCAGTCTGTCTGTACCCTCCTTGTATGTACGTTTTACGTGAGAGTAATTTATCTTAACATTTAGGTGTTTCGCTTTCCGATAAGAATATCGAATATAAACACCATTTACATTGTTGATTATATTAATTAATTTATAAAGGCAATATTCATAATGTAGAACATATTTTATTATGGGTGTAATAGTGCGGTCAGTTAGCTGTTACACGTAGCTGTGACACGCCTTACAATTTCACCAACTATTTACCAGGTACTAGTTAGGTACATAGCTCCCAATTTTGATAGGAGCCAATTCTTGAATTTCTAAAAATTTCCATAGAAGATTCAAGAAGTGGCTCCTATCAAAAATTTGGTGCAATTTGGTGAATTTGGCGATATAAAACTATATGGGACCGGACTATAAGGGACAGGTTGGAAAAAACTGAAACTTAACAACTTTCAGTGAATTCAACTTTCAAATAACGAAATAAAAATCGACCTTTTCATACAAAATTGTTAACTTAATTGCACAGTTTATAAGGAGACGCCGATTTTTCTTTCATTTCCTGAAATTTTCATTCACTGAAAGTTGTTTAGTTTCATTGACTGATCACGCCCTATCGATTTTCCGAAGCCTGTCCCTAACACCCTGTATATATATTTAAGACGCATTTCACAACTTTCTCATACACAAACGTCCACGGCTGGACAGGAAGCTCCTTCCAGAATTCCAGCTTTTAGTGGAACAAATGTGGAGGGGAAGTACCATAGTTACCAGACTTGTTAGCGTTACGACGTGCACCATGAACCCTGGTTGTTTGTCAGTATGTAAAATAGTACTATACACACAAGGATGCTGCTGCCCACCCAGTTATACAGGGTATTAATTTGATTGCGTGCCATAGCTCAGGGGCGGAATCAGTAGCAGTAACTTAACAACTTTTCTCAAGGAAAACATCATAGGTCGAAAAACGAAAGTAAATATTTGACCTCCCATAGAAATTGCAATCAGCTGATATCGCATTTTGTATGGAAAGTCAAATTTGGTTTTTCGTATTTCGACCTATGTTCCTTGGGAAAAGTTGTTTAGTTACTGATACTGATCCCGCCCCTGAGCTGTGGCAATTCCTTAGTCGCCTCTTACGACACCCAAGGGTAGAGATGTGTTGGTTCTTTGCCGGTACACGGGCAGTCTCATACTACGGAAAATGCAAAAATACGAAATTATTCATTTTCTCAGAAAGCTTCTTAATGAATCGTTAATCTTCCATTAGGCACCACAAAACAAAAATGTGACTTAACCATTAATAGTCCTGCCAGAATGTAAAATATTAAGAACATAATATATCTTCTTCTTAACTAACTTAAGTACCTTTTAAAAACATAAAAAAGCGTAACCTATCCACTACAAAATATATCTACAAAATAAAACAACACTAAAGAATTCAGGGTTAACCGAAAACGAAACGGCGTATTCCTGTTTGCACTTATGTTCTTGGAGGAAACTGCCTTTATAAACGTAATGATACATTCAGAATTAATTTGCCTGGATAGCACGATCTCGCCAACAAAAGGATATCCGTAAGTTATTTATTGAAAAAGAAAAAAAATTAAGATGCTAATAAAATGTTGCATCATCACATCAGAAAATAAAGCACCCTCTCTAGTTATCTCGTCGTTAAAGCTTCCGCTTACCTTCTAGATTCAAAAAGTTTAAGGAAATTCAAAATTTAAAAATCAAAATTTTAAGGAACTTACATTAGTATTGTCGCGAATGCTAAAAGGTACACTACACTCGTAGTTAAATCCAGGATAGATTTATTTTAACCCATTATTACAATTTACGTGCACGTTATACTATATTTCTAAAATGTTAACTAGACACTAAAAGCCCCTTAAGTAGAGAACACATCCGAACAGGAATATTCTCAACTCGCTCGTCTAAATCAAACTCTTGCCTATCTAAGAGGCCCGCAAAAGTCAGGGGCAACAAATGAATAGGCCTTTAACGGTCCGCAAGCACGCGACCCGTCAATACCGCGACATTGGGCTTCCCTGACAAATTGCTCTGCCATTATCAGTCCATAGGCTTTTTGGGTGGTTTTTTTCTTATCTATTTTCGTCTGCTTGGAATTTTGTTGCAGAAGAGCTGGGATGGATATCGGAATGGATTTCTGTACAAAAATATTTTTACCAAAAACTACTCACCTCTTTCAAAATTTTGTAAGGTAAGTATTTTATTAGCACTAAAAAGTATAAAATAAACATTGCAGTTAATTATCAGTAACTTAGTGAAATAATAGAAAATAACCAAGCCAAATGTTCCTGTCTATATATCATATTACGATTACTACAAGATTTTACGCTTTCATTTAAAAAACTCCGTGTCCACTCAAATCTGACCTCTCTTTAGTTGAATGTTCTTGAAACGGGAGCTCACCTTAATTCGTTTTAAATGGTCGTGAGAAAAGTTATAAACTCTTGACTTGTATAGTTCTACGTCAACTGTAAGTATAGGCTTCTTCTGGGCAAGCTCGTTCCATCGTTGACCTCATCTCTGTCCTCAGGGCCGGATCGAGGTCAAGAGTAAGACCATACATAGTAACAAAAAAAAATATCCAATAGATTTTGTTTAGTTCATAAATGTATGGAGATGGTGACATAAATGACTGTATCTTCTGATTGTGTTGTGTTGTCGCAGAAGATTGAAATTCTCACACCTTCAAAGGTCCATGGACCTAAATTTCGATTCGAGAAAAGGGTCTTGACAGACTGACGGACAACAAAGTGGTCCTATAAGGGCTCCGTTTTTGTTTCTTTTGAAATACGGAACCCTAAAAAGAAGCGACATAAAAAACCTACGTGTTTGGTAGATTGTACGAATGAATACTTATTGTAATGAATCGTACTTAAACACATCAAGCAGTTTGTTAAATAATTTCTATAAAGACCAGCGAACTACAATACTATAATAACGATAACTACGCTTCAAACTTGACCCCACGAAATAGTTACCTAAGTAGGTGGAGCTAAAATAGTTACCTCTCAACTACCCACTAGCTGACATCGCAGCCCGCGCACGAACCAATCCCTGCTGATTGATTCGTATTTTGAATATACGTCCTTTTGGTTTTGAATTTGAGTTGAATTTGTTCTGAGTTAGAGTTCCATAGTATTGTAGTTCGCTGATAAAGACTGTATTTGGAATCAAGTAGGTAACCTGATTACCTGAGAACCGATTTAGGTGTCAACCCTTGTCTTGTACGCGTGACTAGTTGTAGTGGCGCTTGTCTACCGAAACCTTAGGTACCTATGTGACACCAAGGCTAAATTTTTACAAGAAAAATAAAAGCTAAAAGGAGTAAACCGACCAAGTGCGAGTCGGTCTCGCGCACTACGGTTCCGTACCTGTCTACCATGATATGCTACAACTCTACAAGCATATTTCCTAATGATTTCAAAAAACTAAGCGTCCACTTAAACCTGACCCCCAAATTGGTCAGTTATAATCGGTTGAATGAAAGGTTGTAACATTTAATGATTTTAGGCTTTAATCCTTGCTTGTGCTATGAGACCAAACTTGTTGCCTAATTTCATAATTCTAGGTCAACGAGCAGTTAATAAGCTTTTGGTTTGGATCATAAATGTAGGGCAATATTTTTTTACTTTGTGGTCGTAGAAGCTCGAAATTCTCACACCTTCAAGGATCTATGGATCTTAAAATATAATATAAATTTGAACTTGCTACCTTAATCCGTTAATTAGAAAAAGAGGCTTGATAAACGTACAACAAAGTGATCCTATAAGCGTTCCGTTTTTTTTTTCATTCCAGCTACCATTGTATATAGCTTTCACTACTCTAAAGCTTTCGATAGCTTGACCCACAACTCTAGATTTCAGGCTTTAAAAAACCAAGACATTCATTTGACATACATCCATCTTATAATAAAAATATTTATAAATATAGTACATTAGCCATAAAGTTATAATGTTCCAGACATACTTTTCCTGAGACAAAGACGCGTGTCTCCACAACTCTTTACAAGCACACTGGAGGAGATATTTCACAAAATAAACCCTATCTGGGAGGATAAGGGAATCACTATTGACGAAGCGAAGCTGACTAATCTTCGTTTCACGGATGATATAGTCTTGTTCTCATCCTCGGCTTCTGAGCTGCAAGAAATGATGCAAGACCTAAGCAGGACAAGCCTTGGCGTTGGACTAACGATGAATATGTCGAAGACCAAGCTCTTGACGAACCGGCCAGAGCATATTGGAGAAGATGCCCAGGAGTATATTTACTTGGGCTAAATAGTCTCTTTCCAGGCCAGACAAGACAAGGAAAATGACTGGAAGAGCTATTGGGCCATGAAAGAGCTAATGAATAGAAACCTTTCACTGACACTTAAGCGCCAAGTCAGGGACATAATTTGCATTCTTCCTTCCTTCTTACGGAGCTCAGACTTGGTCTTTGACGGACATTAAGAAGTCCAAACTCAAAGTTTGTCAATGGGAAATGGAGCGCAGCTTACTCGGGGTCAGGACCCCAGGAGGTGTTGACCAACTTTGAAATATGACGCTGCGATCTCAGACCCAAATCACAGATGTAGCTCAAATGGGATTGGGCCGGTCATGTTGCCCGCATGCTAAATCTACATTGGGCTAAAACTACCACCACTTGAGAACCAAACGCCATAAGACATCGTGGTCGACCTCGAAAGAGATAGCGAGATGGCAGACACTATGGCAGACACTAGCTCAAAACCGGGATGTGTGGAAGAATGGAAGGGACGCCTTTGCCCTGCAGAGGGACACGACCGGCTCCTAAATAAATAATAAACACGTAAGGAACCCTAAAAATCTGGAAAAGTTTTGGACCTCTAGCCTACTCATCATCATCATATCGTGTGGGTTGCAAGGTCGATGACCGACCTCACAAAACCTGGTGTCATTTAGCCTACTAGAACATGGTATTGAACATTTTGCAAAAAAGGTACAAAAATTTTTTTTTCAAAATAATTTTTTTTTGCTACCCCATTTTATGAACCGTGCACCGGCGATAGTGGAGTTTATTTTTCTTTCTTTTTTTATCGTCAATGGGCTTACTTTTGACCTCGATCTAGTCTTGAAGACAGAGATGGGGTCGACGATGGAACGAGCTTGCCCAGAAGAAGCCTATTTACACGCGACTTAGTTTGTATGGGACTACAAAAAAAACAGGAAGTTTTCGATAATTCTTCTTTGAGGCTGCATATTTTCAAAGGCCATTTGGAGGCTTAAAACCTCTGACAGCTAGGTTGGCCACTGACCTGGCAAAGCCAAATCTAGGACTCGGTATGGTTTCCCCTCTGGGTTGCGGAGGTCAGATGGCAGTAGCGCTGTGTAAAAAGCAGTGCCCTCGTCAAATCCCATTGGTGAATGACGATATCATTATAATCCTTTATTGTAAATGGTTCGAATCGGGTTTTCAGTTTGTAGGTTTTCACGATTTAGCACAAACATCTATTCCAATAAATAAATTCAAGTAATTTTTTGCAAGTTATTTTGAGTTCTCAGTTTTTAAATTGATTATGTTTGTATTTCGACCTATGTTCCGTGGGAAAAGTTGTTGAGTTTCATGGGCAGAATCATCCCTTAATTTTTTTTCTGGTGAATAAGAAATCACGCTGTATAGCACAAATAGGTAGTTTGTTAATCAGACCACAAAACTGATCAACTTTCCTCAGAAAACTATCTTTTATTATTCCTATTTTTGACCCATGTGTCTTGGAAAAAATTTATCAGTTTTATAAACTAGACTATACCTAGTAAAGAAATAAATTGTTTTTTATTTCGTTATGTTATCACGGAAAACATCACTCATGTGTAGCTTTTTAACAAGATCGAGATTAAGAACCGTAAGAATCTATGTTTCCCTAAGGAGGTGAAGGAAAAAATGGCACGCAAAGAGTACGGATGTGTAATACTCGTATTACTGTTACTACTGGAGAGTCCCTTGAGGGTGTCTGTTTGTTCGTATCGGGTATTTTAGCGCCATACAGGGCTCAAAACATAACGTGTTAAAAAAAATTTGTAGCAACCCTGATGGTGTGAATCTATATGCACATGAAACTAAAAACTCTTTCAAACGTCGAAAAAAAATAATTCAAAAAACAAAATAAAATTAAATAAAATACGAGTAAATAAAATTGTTTATTTTCTCTCACAATTTTTAGAAGTAATTTAAAGTAATGAATGAATACAGTTGGTATGGTAGTGAGAGACAGGAGCCTAAACTAGGTTATCCTGTGTCTCAGGACTCCTGGTCTCAACCCCTCGGACATAAGGAACAATTTTTCAAAATTTAAAAGTTAAAGTATCTGACTGTGTAGAAAAATATGAACTGAAAAAAAAAATACAAGTTCTAATTTCATGAAGTATTACAGGCGGGGACAACGAAAAACTACAATAGATATTTGTTATGCAAGGCAGCAAAAGCGTTATTTGGCGTGAGTGCCTTGTATTGAAACCTGAGCAAGCGAAGGATTCTAGAATTGAACCACGAGCGAAGCGAGTGGTTCAAAAGAAGAATCCTGAGCGTAGCGAAGGTTTCAAGGCACGAAACGCAAAATAACTTTGCTGCCGAGAGAAACACAAAATTTTTCACCTCACTAAAGCGAGGAAGCAGCCAGTACCGCAGCGTGGAGGTCTGCCATACTGCATCACGTTCGAATTTCAAAAACCTTTTGCCCGCTAGCGGCCAAAAATCGCTTTTGGCCGCAGAAAAACCTTTTGCCCGCTAGGGGCCAAAAATCGCTTTTGGCCGCAGACTTTAACCGACAAAACAAATGTTTCCGAGCTTTGGAGGTGAAAAATATATTTGATGCTGAAAAACCACCGCCAAACACATAATTTCAGACCGCCCCGCCTGCAATACCTCATGTAATTTTTAGAACATGTTTTTTCTCTCTTCAGTTCATATTTTTCTACGCAGTCGGGTAATTTGCTTCTTGAAAAGTGAAAAATTTGTTACACGAAAAATTGGTTACACAAGGCAGCAAAATTGTTATTTGGCGCGAGCAAGTGAAAGGATTCTCGGATGGAGCCTTGAGTGAAGTGAGTGGTTTAAAAGAAGAATCCTGAGCGTAGCGAGGGTTCCAAGGCACGAGACGCGAAGTAATTTTGCTACCGAGTGAAACACACAATTTTTCACCTCGCTACAGGAAAATGCTAACGATTATCGCCAGTACCTTATACAAAGTTCGCTTATTTCAAAAACTTTCTGCATGCAGTTTTCGACCGATACAATTTCACAAACCTTTTCCAGGCTAGCGGCCAAAATTGACATTTGCACGCAGATTTCAACCGCTAAAGTAAAGTTTTCTGAGCTGGTGAGGTGAAAAGAAACTAGCCACAGCATAAAGTAATAGTACTATCATAATAAACGGACGCTCTCTGCCCCGCCGCAATCCATCCCGCACCCGCCCTGCTGCGTAGTGCTCCTGAGGGTCTTTTGTACTGGATATGATTTTCAAATTCGGGCTCGTTGTATGTACGTATCTGAGGTGTGCTTTAGCTATCCATATGATTATTAGTGATAGCGCATTTTATAATGACTATCATGATAACTAGCTGTGTACACAACTTCGTTCGCGAGCAGTTTGGACTTTTACAGGTTTTGCCGCTTGAAACTTTGTACTAGCATATACTCTGTTTCAGAAAACCGATTGCGATGAAATAAAACCTATGAAATTAGTAAAATATCTACCAACACTCCCGAAAAGTCCGTTTTAATGGTTCAGTAGTTTAGGAGCTATCGACAGACAAAAATTTTAAAATATACATCTGAATAATTTTCTGTGACTCCTTATCATCATCATCATAACATCCCATAAAACGTCCACTGCAGGACAGGAAGCTCCCTCTAGAACTCCAGCAAAATCGCGTGGTACTTTGGAGGGGATTTACCATAGTTGCGACTGGCGACCGCTGTTGTTGGTGACCGCAGTAATGATACCCACCCCGGTTCATAAACCCTTAGTCGCCTATTATGACACCCACGAACAGAGATGGGATTCACATATTATATCGGGATGATGACGATATAATATGTGAATTCGCCGACTTTATAGGTTTATTTATACACTAGCTGTTGCCAACGACTTGGTCCGCATGTTAAATGATTGTAAAAAAACTCAACGAAATGTGAGAAAATTGTTTCATCTCCGGTTCCCATTCCCAAAAAAATATATTTCTAATAAACCAGTGTTTAAGTCAAACTATTTGCTTTCAAACAAAAAATCATTGAAATTGGTTCAGTACTTTTTGCGTGATGCTCGAACAAGACAAACAAACTGACAAAAAGTCTAAAAAACAGCGATTTGGTTTCTGGGGTGTGATATATTTTTATAATATCTTCAATGTACAGACAAAATCAATTTACAATTTATAATAGGTAGACATACATACATACATAACATCACGCCTTGTTCCCGTCGGGGTAGGCAGAGACCACAGTTCTCCACCTGCTACGATCTTGACATACTTCCCTTGCTTCCTGAACCTTCATCAATCCTTTCATACATGCTCGTCGGTTTAGGGTACTTTTAACAGGGCCTTTATTCAGAACGTCCTGAATTTGGTCCTGGTACGTTCGCCGAGGCCTTCCCCTTCCAACGTTTCCATTCACTCTCGCCTTGTGGATTTCTTTCGTCAATCTTCCTTCATTCATCCTCTCTACATGACCAAACCATCTCAGCATCCCTTTCTCAATTTTAGTCACTACGTCTTCTTTCACGCCACAACGTTCTCTTATCACACTATTTCTAATCCTGTCACTCAATTTCATAACAATCATACTCCTCAACGCTCTCATTTCTACTGCATTAATTCTACTTTCATGCTTTTTCTGCCATACCCAGCTTTCACTGCCGTACATATAATAGGTAGTATAGAAAATAAGATGGAGTGATAAGTAGAGTTCAAAATTTTAGGTGTTTCAGTCTTCCTCCTTGCCGTTCCCATCTCGGACAGTATTCGCCATTGTACCGTATGTGCTCTTACTACGAGTATGAAGGGATAAGATCTAAACTCGACATCTTCTCTCGTTCTTTAGCTTCATTAAAGACGTCAGGGTGTAAGGGACAGCCTTCCGAATACTAAAAGAGCATGATCAGTCAATGTAACTGAACAACTTTCAGCGAAAAAAAATATGTTGGCCTCTCCATACAAACTGTCCAATCAAGTTTGCAATTTTGTATGGAGAAGCCGATTTATTTTTTTTTCATTTCAAAAGTTGTTCAGTTGCGTTTACTGATCATACCCTTTCAGTATTCAGAAGGCTGTCCCATTGTGTTTGTTTATACCATTTTTTTCAATTTCTCGATCCTTTCTAATATATATTTTAATTTTATTTATTTCTATAATAATGTATTTATAAATAGTGAAGTAATTAACATTATTGTGCCCATCTACCCATTCAATTTAAAAATAAGCTTGTGTTGCATGCTGTGTCTGCATCGATAAGGACACAATCCTCATCTCTTTGTTATCATATCATCCCTATTCTTTGTATGTTTCGGATTAGTTTCCAGTTTTGTAGACCATTTATTAAAAAAGTACCTTGTACTAATTTTACACATAAGTGAACTAATTTTGTGAACATACTTACATAAAATTTTGGCCCTTTTCTGGGTCGATTTGATCTATTAAAGTACGAAGCCTGTACTTGGCAGGGGTTGACACGAAAATCTCTCAATTCCGCTGAGAATGGGCCACCGGTTACTGAAAATGTCAAACGGGACTACTTTGTGGAAAATAGGGGCCTTATATTAAGTACTTACTAAGTTTGTTGAGTCAGACGTAAAGGCATATTGACACTCCTTATCGTAGCTGGTAGCGTCTGTGGTTACAAGTGTGAGAGCCTAGCGTTCGGTTCCCGCTTCGGAGGTTCTCGGCACGATTCCCGGAGACACTATCACTTTGTGGGACTGTCCCCAGTTTAATTAGGAAATAAGAGGATGAATTTGGTATTCTGCTAAGTTATTAACTTCAAAACACGTTGATCGAAAAGTAAGATGATTCCGTGCTTTGGAATGCACGAAAAGACGGTTCAACAACTCCGACGATCGCAGGTATTCTCGAATTAATAGAAAATTTTCATATCTTTTTTTATTTAATTTTTTTTTTAATTAAAGCTTTTTTTAACCTACTTCAAAATAAAAAGGAGGCTATCAATTTGACCTCGAATGTTACCGACCTCAAAAAAACTGTTGGCATATTTTAACACATTTTGAATTGCTTTTTTATTATTATTGAACTGGACCTCGATCTAGTCTTGAAGACAGAGATAAGGACGACGATGGAGCGAGCTTTCTCAAAAGAAGCCTTTTCACTCGCGACTTGAATAGATTCGGGTTATATGAACTCGGGAACACAGACGCAGGCAGAGAATTCCACTCTTTATCCGTAAACATTATAAAAGATGTTTCAAAGCGCTTTGTGTTTAAAGTCGAAACTTTTATTTTTCTCTCTTTTTAGTTATTTGATTTACTAGGTTACAGTCTTGAACTCGTTTTTATTTTTATTGCAATTACACAAGAATACCATTTTTGAGAAAAGGGTGATGTCAAAATGGCCGGTAATTCCCACCCAGACTTCAAATAGAAAAACAAAACTGAACTACATTTTAGAAATGTCGTTTCCGTTAGCTAAATAAAAAACAGTAAAACTATCAAATTAGCAGTATAAAATCGTGCCCCAATCCTAGTTAGAAAATGAATGGGTATCACTGTATACTCCAGGCTTATTTGTTTATTTTTCGACAGTAAAATGGTACGAAATGCAGCCATAAAGTTGATGGAGCGCTCAGACTCTACTTGAACTGAATACTGGATTATTTTGTAAAAATAAAGCAATGTCTGTTGTTAATACAATGTAGAACATGACTGATATATTTATTTATTTATCGTTTTATTTACCGTCACCTGCTATGATTTTGATACTTCTCACGCTTTCTCTACTTCCGTAAAACTTAGGCTTACCAATTAGAGTCCCATTAGCACTTTTCGCGTACAGAACCCTAATCAGGTCAGTAAACATTACCCCCTCTATCTGGACACACCACAAAGTTTGCGTGGATAACCGATTACCAACATCAACGACAATAAACGTATCTGGGTCATGCGTGAGGCGGCGACCGGCGAGGCCTAATTCCACGGTGAAGGTAGACGAGGGGTGGTCACTAACTGCAGAATGCCAAAGTTTAGAGTGCTGCTTTGGGTAGTGTTACGTGTTATTTTTATTTTTCATGGGAATACCTTGTCCTAATCGATAAGGAAAGCCAAATCGGTACCTACTCGGGTTTTAAGGTCGATGACCGACCTCACAAACTCTGGTTACGTTTTTTGCCACAAGTAACCTAATATTATTACGTTACTTGTGGCAAAAAAACGCAAATGGGCCGCTGACGAGGAGTCATCCCGCCTTTATAGTAACTACCGTCTTAATTAAGACGTACTTTAACACTATTATGATGGCAAAACACGTTTCTCAATCAAGTACTAAAAAGAGGTATATAAAAACGTGGACGACAAAATGTTGGAATCATTTTCTTATAATAGGTGTGAAAGATTGTATAGCCAAAATTCTGTAATTGTTTAATTATTTTAAGCCCGCTCCCAATTTTCTATGAGACAAGTCTAGCCAACATAAACATAGACCTCTTGAGATTCCGTTAAGAGTAGTTTTATTAACCTAGGCTTTAGAGGGCCGCTCTCTGTCTCGCAATATATCGAAAAATATTCTCGCTGAGACCTACCGGCGAGAATGTCACACCTTGTAAATATATAGTGGTAAAATATTCCACAACTTATTGTAAGTACCTGGAGCTCTATTTTTGACTCGCTCATACGAGTAATAACCGTTCGTGTGAGTGATAATCGTTCGCTCGAGTGATAATCGTTCGTGCGAGTGATAATCGTTCGTGCGAGTGATAATCGTTCGTGCGAGTGATAATCGTTCGTGCGAGTGATAATCGTTTGTGCGAGTGATATTCGTTCTTGCGAGTGATAATCGTTCGAGCGAGTGATAATCGTTCGTGCGAGTGATAATCGTTCGAGCGAGTGATAATCGTTCGTGCGAGTGATAATCGTTCGTGCGAGTGATAATCGTTCGTGCGAGTGATAATCGTTCGTGCGAGTGATAATCGTTCGTGCGAGTGATAATCATTCGTGCAAGTGATAATTGTTCGTGCGAGTGATCATCGTTCGTACGAGTGATAATCGTTCGTGATATCTGTTGGCGTATACGCCAGCCCGCGCGTATTGATTCCATAGTGTCATGATGTTATACATTAATATACAAATATCACCCAGACATGAATAAACACTGCTTTGTTAAAGTCCACCCTGAGTACTTCCCAATGCTAACGGCTGTGAATGTTAGGCGACAGAGATCCAAATTCACAAAACTATATTCCCAGACATGACACACGGTGCTATACTTTACAATTGCTAGTGCGAGTGATAATCGCTCGTACAAGTGATATCTGTTCGATCCCCGCCCAGAGCACACATTTTTGTAACACAGTGTTTGTTTTGTGTCTAGGTTGTATTTATCTATATATGTTTAACATCATGCGACCACGGAATCGGGTACGCCAGGGCTTGCGTATACGCCAAGAGATATAACTCGTATACGAGCGATTCAAAAATAGAGCTCCTGGCAAGATCGATTTTTCACTCCCGAAAACCCCCGTACAGTAAAATTAGTAAACGTACATTGGTCGTTTTATAGTACAGGATTTATGCAAATCTTAAAGTTCCGAAGTAAAACTCTACTTCAATACAATTTTGTTAATAATGTAGATAACGGTGATATGATAATAATTGTTCGCGGGAACTTTTAGCAATATCTTCGAGTTTTGTTATCGACACGAAGTTATGGTTAGAAACTTTGCTGATAAAAAGTTTGATTTTGGCATGACTTTGGCTTTAATATGTGTAGCGACGAAGACTGTAGCGTCAAGATTGCTCAAAGAACGGAGTGCCGATGGAGTAATAAGGTTCTAGAATAATGCCCACGAAATGGAAGACGCAGTTCGGGCAGGTTCGAGCAGGTTCACGACAATCTGGTGGTCCACGTTTGCAGAAATGGGGTGACCTTTAATTAGTTCTTGATAGCAAAAGATATGCATATACTCATGATATTGAACCAGTTTTGCGAAGGAACATACGTACGCACGGCAGCAAGCACGTGGGAAAAAAAACCAGTGTAAGCTGAACTAGCGCTACGGTACAAATGCCTGAAACCAGAGGCCAAAAGGTCAAGGTCAATTGTATCCACCGACGAGCGGCCGTGTGTACAAGCTTCACAATATTCAATTTTTATTAATTTTGTTATACACTGTGCAAGGGACGGTGTACCGAAAAACTGAAAGGGCGTGCTCAGTGAACGAAACTGAACAACTTTCCCAAAGAAACATATGTTGGGAAATTAAAAACAAATTGACCTCTCCATACAAACTGTTCGACCAGAGTGGGCAATTGGTATGGAGAGGTCAAATTTTTTTTTCAATTCCCAACATATATTTCTTTGGGAAAGTTGTTCAGTTTCGTTGACTGAGCACGCCCTTTCAGTTTCGGTACACCGTCCCTTACACCCTTTATTATTAGTTTGTTAAATTTAAAATAATTGAAATTTTTAAACTGTTGAAAAATAATCTTGGCACGAGATTTTCATGTTTAAAATGCACCTTTTCCATTTGGCATTAAATGAGAACGCTTGTTGTGAATGAAACCACAGATTTGCTGAAAAGCCTGCTTTTAAAAAAAAAAACAAATCAAATGGGAAAAGCTTTATAGGACCAAAGGAAAATGAACCTGATTTTAAAATTGTGCATCTATTTACCTGCTAGTTTGCTAATGGTTTATTATGTTCGGGCAAGTTCGTGCGCGATCGAGCTTGTAGCGGGGCGGGGTGACAGATAAGGATCACAGAAGTTGGCAGAGATGGGAAGTAGTCAGACGTCAGTGCAGTGAAAATAATTTCACACAAGACCATCTAATCCCAAACTAGCCAAAACCAGAGTATCAGAGACTGATATAAATAAATAAATAAATAACACCCAGACACAGAGCAAGCACTTGTGTTCATCACACAAATGTTCGCCATGGGCGGGGAGCGAACCTACGGCCCACGCCACGGCGTGAAAGGCAGCTTTCTATCAAATACACCAACGGGCTTGTCAAAATGACCGACTTATTTGCATGGCAAGTTGTTATGGACTATGAGAAGAGAAGACCAAACCACAAAAAGGGTGATGAGTGGATTGTCGAGATTTGATTGGAAATCAGATTCGTAGGTTCATATCCTACCGACTGCGCCATATCAAGATTTATAATAAATACATTATTAGAAAACAACCATGTTCGAGATCCGTCAGACGAATGAAAATTGATTTATTTGTTTTTTATCAACTCACAAATTATTTCGTAAAAGAGACACTATACAACATGGATAGAATGGATGAGTGAATGTGGATGGAATGAGAGCGCGAGGTAGGTCGAAGAAAAGATAGATGGAGTGTTTGAATGATGATATGAAAAACAAAGAAGTGCATGTTGAGATGTCGGTCGATAGAGAGAGATGGAAGCGATCAACATGTTGCACCGACCCCAAATAAATTCAGATAAGGGCAGGCGTACGATGAATTTGTATGGGGAGTTGTTAATTGTTTTTTTTCTGTTTCTTGGGAATAGTTATTCAATTTCATGGGTAGATTCATATCCTTAAGGCTCCTGAGTTTTTCTCTAACATCCTGTGACGTGCCTTCTGAAGCATGGAATATTTTCACTACTAGCTAATAAAGAAGCTACAAAACTTTGCTTAATGATCAGAAAGAAATACCCATCACATTCACATCAATAATATTCTAGAAAATTTCATTTTGGTTCTTTAAGAGCTGTTCGAGATTTCTCCTTCAAAAATAAATCATTTATAAATTAAACCGAATACAGAACGCGTAAAATTATTTAAAATATTTTGAACCCAAAAGTTCAATTCTTGAGTCTAGACGCAGTAACTTATGCAAACGAGTTTGATTTCAAACATGAACGAACCCTTAGCGTTAAATCAAGGAATATTTGACTAGAATTCATACCTTTTGACTTTAATACGTGTTGCTCTTGAACTCAGTCTGGCGCTGAGAGCAGAGATGAGGTCGAGGATTGAACGAGCATGCTTTTAAAAACCTTTTCACTCGCAACTTCGATTCGAGTTTTTTGAAATCAACGCAGACATGGAATTAAAAAACAGCGTATTAGAATTTTGGAACTAGAAAATTGTGAAAGAAATGCTGAGATGGTTCGGTCATGTGGAGAGGATGGATGAACGAAGATGGAAGAAAGAGATCTACCAGGTAAGAGTGAATGGAAATTTTAGAAGAGAACGTTCCAAGACCAAATTCAGGACGTTCTAAATAAAATCAAGGTAAAAGTACCCTAAACCGACGAGAGTGTATGAAAGGGTTGAAGAAAGTGGAAAAAGTGAGGGAAGTATGTCAAGGTCGTAAAAGTTAGAGGGCGGTGGTCTCTGCCTTCCCCGACAGGGAACAGGCATGATTCTTTTAGCATAAAATTTATTTATGCTTACATACATACATAACTATGTATAACTATAACTATGTATGTAAGCATAAAAGCTTGTGTCCCTTCCCTATGCGTCCTCAAATTATCGCCAAAACTCATTTACGAGTATACTAAGAGCGAGTAATAACTTTAACAAGCTATCTGTGCTTGATCTTGATCTGTTTAACACTAGTATAGCGAGTGCTAGGCGCCTGTTGAGTGACAGGTTCTTTAATGTGTAATTGTTATTTGTATATTTTTATCTAAACGTTGCGTTGCGTTGTGATTTATGTGAGCGTTTGGTTGTATTTTGTCTTTTGCTTGTCAAATTTTGTCATTAGTTGTGAAAACCTTTAATTGGCTGTTTGTAGCTTTAAGTATTTAAGTATATAGTTGTTGGTTTTCCAAAAATTCAATAAATAAAGAATTTTTGCCAGGAGATGTACTTTGATGCATCCCACTTTAGTTTGAAAACGAAAACAAACTATGATCATCAAATGGATTCCTATTGCTCTCAATTATAACTATTTTGCTAATTGAAGTTGGATCCTTCAAAAATGCGTCTCCAGGAAGAATGACACTGGAGCGAGGTTCAAACTTTTTGTAGGAAACAAGCTCAGAAAAATTAGGGTTATAGAAGTAGGATCAAAGAAATAATTCATCACAAGTTAGAGATGTGTGATGAAAAGTCACAACAAATAACAAATAGTAATTTTAACTGCAATGAAGGCGTCGTTCTATTAATTTGTTTTCATAATTATCCTAGATTTCAATAAAATTTATCATACGGGGGTTTTTGGGGGCAAAAAATCGATCAAGCTAGGTGTCATGTGTGGAAAAATTGGTTTTCCCAGTCTTTTTGAGCATTTTGTGAATTCCGCTTTTTAGACGAAACTTACAGCGCCATCTGTTGGCGAATAGCATATCTTGCTCACCCGATGATATTTTAAGGTTGAGGAGGCTATTATAGAGCGAAGTTCGGTCGCCCAGGTACTTGATGATAATGTGACATTGCATAGCAAAAGAGATGTGACATGCTGGCAGATGTCGTCCGTCCGTGTCGTCCACGGTGTCGTCCCCTTGGTCGTCCCATAGTAAAATCTTTGGAAACAATCCACAAAAAAAGAGATAGCCAAGATGTAGCACAGAGGTAGCATGCAATAGCAATTTCATGGGTAGATTCATATCCTTAAGGCTCCTGAGTTTTTCTCTAACATCCTGTGACGTGCCTTCTGAAGCATGGAATATTTTCACTACTAGCTAATAAAGAAGCTACAAAACTTTGCTTAATGATCAGAAAGAAATACCCATCACATTCACATCAATAATATTCTAGAAAATTTCATTTTGGTTCTTTAAGAGCTGTTCGAGATTTCTCCTTCAAAAATAAATCATTTATAAATTAAACCGAATACAGAACGCGTAAAATTATTTAAAATATTTTGAACCCAAAAGTTCAATTCTTGAGTCTAGACGCAGTAACTTATGCAAACGAGTTTGATTTCAAACATGAACGAACCCTTAGCGTTAAATCAAGGAATATTTGACTAGAATTCATACCTTTTGACTTTAATACGTGTTGCTCTTGAACTCAGTCTGGCGCTGAGAGCAGAGATGAGGTCGAGGATTGAACGAGCATGCTTTTAAAAACCTTTTCACTCGCAACTTCGATTCGAGTTTTTTGAAATCAACGCAGACATGGAATTAAAAAACAGCGTATTAGAATTTTGGAACTAGAAAATTGTGAAAGAAATGCTGAGATGGTTCGGTCATGTGGAGAGGATGGATGAACGAAGATGGAAGAAAGAGATCTACCAGGTAAGAGTGAATGGAAATTTTAGAAGAGAACGTTCCAAGACCAAATTCAGGACGTTCTAAATAAAATCAAGGTAAAAGTACCCTAAACCGACGAGAGTGTATGAAAGGGTTGAAGAAAGTGGAAAAAGTGAGGGAAGTATGTCAAGGTCGTAAAAGTTAGAGGGCGGTGGTCTCTGCCTTCCCCGACAGGGAACAGGCATGATTCTTTTAGCATAAAATTTATTTATGCTTACATACATACATAACTATGTATAACTATAACTATGTATGTAAGCATAAAAGCTTGTGTCCCTTCCCTATGCGTCCTCAAATTATCGCCAAAACTCATTTACGAGTATACTAAGAGCGAGTAATAACTTTAACAAGCTATCTGTGCTTGATCTTGATCTGTTTAACACTAGTATAGCGAGTGCTAGGCGCCTGTTGAGTGACAGGTTCTTTAATGTGTAATTGTTATTTGTATATTTTTATCTAAACGTTGCGTTGCGTTGTGATTTATGTGAGCGTTTGGTTGTATTTTGTCTTTTGCTTGTCAAATTTTGTCATTAGTTGTGAAAACCTTTAATTGGCTGTTTGTAGCTTTAAGTATTTAAGTATATAGTTGTTGGTTTTCCAAAAATTCAATAAATAAAGAATTTTTGCCAGGAGATGTACTTTGATGCATCCCACTTTAGTTTGAAAACGAAAACAAACTATGATCATCAAATGGATTCCTATTGCTCTCAATTATAACTATTTTGCTAATTGAAGTTGGATCCTTCAAAAATGCGTCTCCAGGAAGAATGACACTGGAGCGAGGTTCAAACTTTTTGTAGGAAACAAGCTCAGAAAAATTAGGGTTATAGAAGTAGGATCAAAGAAATAATTCATCACAAGTTAGAGATGTGTGATGAAAAGTCACAACAAATAACAAATAGTAATTTTAACTGCAATGAAGGCGTCGTTCTATTAATTTGTTTTCATAATTATCCTAGATTTCAATAAAATTTATCATACGGGGGTTTTTGGGGGCAAAAAATCGATCAAGCTAGGTGTCATGTGTGGAAAAATTGGTTTTCCCAGTCTTTTTGAGCATTTTGTGAATTCCGCTTTTTAGACGAAACTTACAGCGCCATCTGTTGGCGAATAGCATATCTTGCTCACCCGATGATATTTTAAGGTTGAGGAGGCTATTATAGAGCGAAGTTCGGTCGCCCAGGTACTTGATGATAATGTGACATTGCATAGCAAAAGAGATGTGACATGCTGGCAGATGTCGTCCGTCCGTGTCGTCCACGGTGTCGTCCCCTTGGTCGTCCCATAGTAAAATCTTTGGAAACAATCCACAAAAAAAGAGATAGCCAAGATGTAGCACAGAGGTAGCATGAAACTTGCAGCCTCTTTACGTGACATACAGATGAAAGCAGGAGGATAGCAGAATAATGTCATGAAGCTCTTGGCAAGAATCAACATAGTACAATTTGTTTAACAGCCGCGAGATTTCATATGTTTATGTTTTTTCACTTAAAGTCCGACGATCGGCCACCAAGCCTCAAGGCAAGTATTGTATACAGCCCTGCCCCTAAATTGCACGCATCATTTATATTCATAAAAGCTCGGCGATAGGCCAGTGCGATAGGGAGTAAAGTCGGGACTTTATGCTAGAGGGTAGAGATTTTTTAGGGATAATACGAGGCCATGAGTTTATTGAAGATTATTTAACGTATCTCAAGATGTTCTGAATTCTGTGACACTATAATCAAAATAATCTAGCTTGATATGGGCAAAGATATGCGTGAGAGCAGGACGGAGTGATAATCTTACGCATCGCTTAATCCTGCCGGGTCAGCACGATCCCCTAGATAAAAATATATCTAAGGCCAATGACTTATAATGTATGAAGCAAACGTAAAATATTCGCGCGACTGTATTAAAAGCGTTTATCTAGGAGCTCGTGCTACTGCAGCTGCTGGCTCAGCACGAGCCCCTAGAGAATTTTCATTGTCATTTTTTGACGTTTAATGCATGAAGCAAACGTCAATTTTCTTGCGCGAGTGAATGAAAAGCGTATATCTAGGGGCTAGTGCTGGCGCGACTGCTGTCACACTGCTTTTATCTATACAAATAATAAAATCGTAAATTCGGTGAATCTGTACATTGAAAATTTAACTTTAAGGGATACTCTAACAGTAATAGAACCATTCTGACCATTTTTAGGGTTTCGTACCTCAAAATAAAAAAACGGAACCCTTATAGGATCACTTTGTTGTCCGTCTGTCTGTCTGTCTGTTTTTCTCACGAACGAGAAGAGGTATCAGGTTGAAATTAATAACGTATATTAAGGTCCATAAACCACACAAGATCTGAAAGTTTCAATTTTTTACAACGACGCAATCAAAAGATAAGGTTTTTTATGTCCTCATCTCCATACATTTATGCAAAAAAGCAAAACAAAAAAGCAAAACCTAACACCTGACCTAAAATTATGAAATTTGGCAAGAAGCTAGGTGTCGCAGTACAAATAAAGGGAAAAGTCTAAAATCATTAAATATTTAAATTTTTCTCACAACTAATAATTACCAATTAAGATGAGCTCCCGTTTCAAGAACTTTTCTTTAAAAGAGGGGTCAAGTTGGATGGTCGCGGAGTTTTTAAAATCAAAGAGCAAAAGCTTTATTATATCATATATGGTAGATAGGTACGGAACCCTTAGGGCGCGAGTCCGACTCGCACTTGGCCGGTTTTTTTGAATTATTGTCTGTTTGTCCGTTTGTCTGTTTGTCTTTGTCTTTGTTCGCGATTCACGTAAAAACCACTGAACCGATTTAAACGGGGTTTTCAATGATGGACTGGTCTTACTCGTATTTTGTTTTAACATATAGCCGTTGTTTTATTGCAATCGGTAGACTCAAACACAAGATAGTTAAAGCAATTTCAAACCGTTGTCCGCGATTTACTCACTAATTACTAAACTGATTCAAACTGTGTTTGACTTAATTTTTGCAAATGATAAGCTTTGTTTTATTGCAATCGGTTCACTCAAACAGAAGCTTCACGAATGCTAAGGTATCAAGCGGCATTTAAACAAGGTTTTCAATGATGGCATTTACGAGTAAACGGGGTTATTATATTCTGAAGCAAAGTTTCAATCTGCTGTCCGCGATTCGCTCACAAACTACTGAACTGATTCAAAGAGGATTTTCTATAATGTAATAGGTCTTTACCTATGAAATTGCCGTTTTGAATGGCGAATTTTTGGGAAACTCAATTTTCAGTACTAACATTTTTGCATTTTTCTTAGGAATTATAAATCCAACTT
The DNA here is from genome assembly GCA_947532105.1 of Athrips mouffetella. Taxonomy (NCBI): domain Eukaryota; kingdom Metazoa; phylum Arthropoda; class Insecta; order Lepidoptera; family Gelechiidae; genus Athrips; species Athrips mouffetella. The sequence continues at coordinate 12,379,869 of OX383981.1, read as the reverse complement.
TTTTACTTTTTTTAAGCGTTATTGGGAAGACATTAAGCTAACAGAAGCTTAAATTTAATTTCCGAAAATATTATCTGTAAAAAAATATAACAAATCTAATGATGAAATCGGACGACATTTAAGACGAACAACTTTCGAACCTTTAATTTTATATATGAAACTAAAAATAAAAACTTTATTTTATGCGTAAATTGATAACCTTGAAGTCAACTTTCAAATAGGTATAAGACAAATGAAAAAAATTGCATTAGAATTATAGGAATTATGATCTCATTAATCTGTAAGAAAGTTTCGGCAATTTCATAGGTAGGTATTATTTGGCTTTATTTTGTGCAATATACAAGTTATATTTCACTGCAATCGGTCCACTCAAACAAAAGATATGCGAGTACAAAGTTACAAGTTTGTTTTTAAACACATTATTTTAGGATTCCTGATATCAGAGTAGATTAAGTTGTGTATGCAACTCCACCAATATTTGTGTATAAAACACTCAAGTCATCTATTATGAAACTTGGCTCGCTGCGCTCGCCTGCGTCCCATACGCCGAAACTTGAGTTTTATACCCATCATTATGTACCGTTGCGTAAACTACTATAATATATTCTCAATTAAGTATCCATATTTAATTTCCTCGCCAAGTTTTGTTCAATTGCAATTTTTTAACCAAAGCTCAAAGGAAAAAGAAAAATTGCTTCGCGTGCGTAGCCAAAACTATTTATCATGGAAACAACTCCTTTTTGTAATATTACAGTTGTCGTATATAAATACGAGGTTAATTCATGAGCCAAGGATTACCAATTACTATTATGGATGGCGAAAAAGTAACAAAAATGACGCAATACTATATATTATAAGACAACAATATTTCCAACACCACAGAATCCTCACTTGTGAAAACTTCATGCAAATCAATTTCTCTCTCTTCCCAATTTTCGCTGGGAAGAATCAAATTATTGTCCAGAAAGAAGTTTACAGCATCTGCTCTCTAATTTACCTTTTAAATTTTATCAGGATAACTTTAAGTTTTTAAAGTCTTTACAAAGATATTTATTTTTTTATGATATTCAAGAATTGAATCCCAGATCGTCTTACCCCATATACATACATACATACATAACATCACGCCTCTTTCCCGTCGGGGTAGGCAGAGACCACAGTCCTCCACCTGCTACGATCTTGACATACTTCCCTTGCTTCCTGTACTTTCATCAATCCTTTCATACATGCTCGTCGGTTTAGGGTACTTTTAACCTGGCCTTTATTCAGAACGTCCTGAATTTGGTCCTGGTACGTTCGCCTAGGCCTTCCCCTTCCAACGTTTCCATTCACTCTCGCCTGGTAGATCTCTTTCGTCAGTCTTCGTTCATTCATCCTCTCTACATGACCAAACCATCTCAGCATCCCTTTCTCGATTTTGGTCACTACGTCTTCTTTTACGCCACACCGTTCTCTTATCACACTATTTCTAATCCTGTCACTCAATTTAACACCAATAATACTCCTTAGCGCTCTCATTTCCACTGCATTAATTCTACTTTCATGCTTCTTCTGCCATACCCAGATTTCACTGCCATACATCAGTGTTGGTACTAAAACACCCCTATGAACAGTCAAACGAGCCTTGTGAGACACCTTCTGACTCCTCATAAAGGCGTGCAGGGCACCATTCACCATGTTTCCAGCATTCACTCTTCTCTCAATACCACTTTCACACTTTTGAGCCCAGATATACAAACTCCTTCACTTGTTCGACTTGTTCACCACCTATTAATATAGTACACTCTGTCATACATTCTTCTCTTTCAAGTACCATTACTTTCGTCTTGCTTACATTTACTTTCATTCCTTTCTTGTCCAAAGCCACATTCATCATTGTTACCATCTCCTGCAACTCGTCAGCAGATGACGCAAGTACAACTTGGTCATCAGCGTAGAGAAGACATTTGATGAGTAACTCATTCATTCTCAGTCCACACATACTCTCTTTCAGATCAATCAAACAATTATCCATGAACAGGTTAAACAGCCAAGGTGACGCTACACATCCTTGCCTAACACCTTTTTCGATGCTAAACCATTCAGTGTGCGCCCCGTTTATTCTGACACAAGCACTGGAATCCTCATAGAGAGATTTCAGTGCTTTAATCAGATGCCCGTTTACCCCATACAAAGACAATGCTGTCCACAATTCATTCCTCACCACTCGGTCATAGGCCTTTTCCAAATCCACGAACGCGCAGTAGACTTTTTGGTTTTTAGCCAAAAACTTTTCAGCTATGCACCGCAAGGAAAAGACCTGATCTGTACATCCCATTCCCTTTCTAAATCCCGCTTGTACATCCCATATTTTTTCGTCAGTATCTTTCATCACTCTTTCAATCAAAACCTTTGCATACAGTTTGCCGACGACACTAAAAAGGCTTATCCCGCGGTAATTTTTGCAGTCCTGTTGTGACCCTTTTCCCTTGTACAGCGGCACAATCACAGCCTTGCACCAGTCACCTGGTACTTGGCTGTTCGTCCAACACAGGTTGAAAAGGCGGTACAACTGACTAGCCACAATGCCTCACCCAGCCTTCAACATCTCGACCGACACTCTATCATACCCAGCTGCTTTACCTGATTTCATACTATTCATTGCTTTCATAATCTCATCCATACTTATCTCACTTACATAATTATCATCTTTATTCTCATCTTCATTCTCATTCATTTCCACAGAAGACCTCGGTACGCTGGTCTCTGCTTTTTCTCTCTCAAACAGACTTTCAAAATATTCCTTCCACCTCCTTACCTTACCCCACAAAGAAATGATTATCAAAATACTCTATATCTAACGTATTCTCGTCGACAAATTAATCACGTGGTGACAAATATGTCGCGCAGGCGCCTGATGGTCAGTGATGAGTCTGCTATTTCTGGGGTCTCGTTCTTTTTTACCCGACTGCCCCAAAGCAGGAGGGTTATGTTTTTCGAGTGTATGTATGTATGTCGATTTTCTTGTCGCGGTCTGCAGCCTGGATGGCTTGATGGATTTCAACATGTGAGGTGTCGTTAGATTTGTATTAATTGTGGGAGTGTCATGGGTATAAAAAAATTATAATAAAAAAAAACTTTAAAAACCAAAAAAAGAAAACAAATAAAAAATATATCAAAAAACAAAATGCCCAACTTTGTAGAAAAATATGAACTGAAAAGAGAGAAAAACTTTCATGAGGTATTTATTGCACGTGGAGACAAACCGGGGTGGACTAAAGCGGTTTTTCAAAATCAAATATATTTTGTAGTTCTTGTTTGTCCCCGAATGCAAAAACTCATGAAATTTTTAGAACTTATATTTTTCTATACAGTCGGGTATTTTGTTTTTTGATATATTTTTTGTAGGAATATACTCGCCTGTTTTTGTTTCAGCTGGCTACAGGTTTTAAGCTCATGTGATAACTATTCAGTAGAGTTTTTATCGGTCTTGATCTACTCTTGACTATGAGCCGGCACATAAAATATAACCCAACATACATAGCGTGAATGACAATATCTTATGTCCGAGCAACCTAATAAGGTCTAGGGGGGTGATCGTGGTAATTTCAACGATATTACCAAAACAAAAACGTTTGCCTAAAACACTTAGTTAAGACTTAACATGACTTTTGAGTCAAACGTTTTTGTTTTGGAAATGTCGTTGAAATTACCACGATCACCCCCCAAGTCTGGTAAGGGTCTTTTTAATATTTATTTTATCACTGATCTATAATTTTTTTTTCTCAAACATGCTTGGAAACTTTTGATGATTATTAAAGTTGTTCAGTTCCGTTAAATGATCATGCCCTTATACTTTTTGGAAAGCTGTCCTTTGCACCCTGTGTTTAATGGAGGATTAACTTAATGTTGTTGTTGTTGTAAAATCTTTATTGCTTATTCTAGTTATGTTGTTTGAGAAATTATCATAGAGAAATAGTCTTTAAAATAATGCCAATATTAAAGCAAAAATGCTGATATAACCTTATTGGATGGCCTTGAATGCAGTGAGGAGGTTCAGAGCAAGCACATGATACGGTTCTGGCGGAGAGCCAAGAATCTGGAATATTATCCTTTATTACATAAATTGGAGTCTTTTGGCTGAACGTGAGATTTTTAACTCGTATTCTAAGAAAATAACGTTGTGTAAATTTCTTAATGACTCTTATTCAAATTGCAGTGACATTTGTACAATGTGTCGAAACTTAAGCTCGAATAAAAAATTGTTATTTGTTATGAAAGGCAGCAAAAGTGTTATTTGGCGCGAGTGCCTTGTATTGAAACCTGAGCAAGCGCAGGATTCTAGGATTGACCCATGAGCGAAGCGAGTGGTTCAAAAGCAGAATCCTGAGCGTAGCGAAGGTTTAAGGCACGAGACGCAAAATAACTTTGCTACCGAGCGAAACACAAAATTTTTCACCTCACTAAAGCGAGGAACCGGTTAGTACCGCAGCATGGAGGTTTGCCATACTGCATTACGTTCGAATTTCTAAAACCTTTTGCCCGCTAGCGGATAAAAATCGCTTTTGGCCGCATAATTTAACCGACAAACCAAATACTTCCGAGCTCGTGAGGTGAAAAACCTATTTGTAATTAATGATCTATTTCTATGAGAAATCAAATTTTCTATTGGTATCTCAACATGTTTCTAGAAGTAGGTTGTTCTTGTGATCTGAATCAATTGTAACTGATATTTTTTACAATTTTGCTGCTTTGTGCGCCCTTAGCTATTTATTTTACAACCTACTTGATCGCAAAGTCGAAGTGGGTGGACCAAGGAGGTTTTAACCCACGCACGCTTTGTTTTGGGAGGCCTACGTGAAAAAAGCGTGGGTTGATGATATAAATGTGAATACAGGTTGTTAAACAATAGGCACGACGAAAATTTTAATCTGCATCTTTAAAAATTGATTATTTTTTTCGATGTTGATTCAGCCTTTGAAACTTAACAACTTTTTCCTATGGGCAAAGATTAAAATACGTTTTTTTTATTTTACATACAAAACTATCGCGTGACACAGTTTCTTTTGGAAAGTGAATTTATTTCGTATTCCGACTTATGTTGCCTAGGGAAGGTTGTTCAGGTTGTTCAGTTTCAGTAGTCCGGTGATGTTTCTTTACACCTTGTATAAGCCTTTGGTCCTGTCTACCAGGATGTTGCTACGGTTTATGCACCGAACTAAAAAAAAAAAAAAACTCAAAAATTTGTCGCGGGGGAGACGTGGGCACGTGGGGAAGGAGTTTGAAGCGTTCGAAGCGTTTCATTGGCTCTCCGCGAGTCACCCATGCGCAAAAAATAACAGTCAGCGTTAGAGTTACATTATTCCATGTATAGTCGCCTTGCTTTGGATCAGGGTTTGTGAGGTCAGTCATTGATCTTATAAATGTGGAAATGTCGAAGGCAACTCGTATATTTGCCGTTTACAAACAGCCGGAAAATTGCAAAACGGCGTCGATGGCCAATAGGTTTAAATCACTGGTGCAGTTTAGGTTCGTTATCGGTTATGTTAGGTTATATTGCGATCACAACGAACGATCTTGCCAGATACGAAAAACGTGCCCTTTTGTTATATGTAACAAACAAAAAATATTCTCGGTATTTTTTAAAATGCCTAGGCATTATGTAATGATACGAATTGTTCAATTTGCCTGAAACAGAAACATGGTAGGATCCATTTTTTTTTTCGCTTACCAACACATTTTGCAGCAATTGCAATGTCAAAAGCAATTGGCTTAAGGTGATTCCTTAATTCAAATTACTTGCATTCTTAGGCGTAGGCCAGACAGCAGCGGTGCGCCGTACGGCACGCCTTCAGCGCACCTCTTCTGTCTGGCCTGCGCCGCGCCGCGTCGTTCTCCTACATTTTGTATGCAAGTGATTTGAACAGGCGACGAGACGGCATGCCAAAGGCGCACTGTCGGTGCACCACCGGCGCACTGGTGGTTACGCCGGTGGCGCGCCTGTGGTGCATGCCGCCGCACAGCACAGTCTGCTGTGAGTGACGCGCCGGTTCAGACGTAGCACCCGAAGCGCGCCTCGGGCGCAAACTATGTGCGCTCGTAGCGTGCCACAGAGACACCCGATGCGCGCCGCGCCCGTTCTGTCTGGCTTGCACCTTATGCGGGACATAAAATGATGTTGAAAAACGAGTGTATATTGCTATTTTCAGTTAAATTTTTCACTGATTAATACAAAGATACAGCTAATGCACCTAGTTTTTGTTAGCAATTTTTGGTTCAATATTACCACTGTGGGTGTGCGATCTATACTGTAGGTAGTACTTTCGGTGCATTAGCTGTATCTTTGTATTTATCAGCGAAAATTTTCACTAACATAGCAGTATAAACATCAACAGCATTTTAGGTCCCACATAAGAATGCAAGTCATTTGAATTTAGTATGGAAAACGGATTGCCTTAAGCTGTCAGAAAAAACAAGATTGTTTAAAACGATGTTATTCTTTCAGTCAAAATATACTCTGGTTTTAGTGTTATAGCTGCAAAATTTGTAGGTAAGCATTAAAATTAACGAAAAAAATGGATTCAAGGCGGGTTTCTTATTTGTAAAATACAAATGCTCGTAATAATAATCTTTGCTCACGCCTACATGGTTATGAATAATTATTTAACAGGCGTGGTGTACTCCCTAATTAACCTTTCAAAGAGCTGACTGTCAGATAAGATGATGCCTTGTGAAGCCAAAATCCTCTTTGGGTCACTGAGCCAGCTACAGTGGGAATTTATTAATTAAGTAATGGAGTAATTTATCACATGAGTAGCTAGATAAATTACTAAAGTTTATGTTAGAAGTTTTTAAGCGAATCCATATTGTAATTTTGTTTACTTGATTTGAATTTTACACATTTAAACAAGCTAAAGTAAGCTGAATTAAGTAACTAAAATACTCAAGTAAACAGAAACAATAATGGAGTATTTCCATCTACTAATTAAAAACAGAAAGGCAATGATTGCATTTTTTATCAAGAGATAAGCCTTTTACTCCGCCACTTTGCCAGTAAATTATTTTTGTCGTGCCTTATGGGAGAAATTGTGTACGAGTACTTACTCCCCGCTAGGCGGAACGAAAGTTCCTCTTCCTCCCTGCATTAGTAAGGAAAAACGCTCACTGACCACGGGAGGAAACAAAGAATGCTCAGATGACATGTTTACTGCCCTCGGCTTGGCCTCGGGTTGCAATGCACGTGTGATCTACAACATTATTTACTTGGAGGAATCCCTAGGTACGTAATCTTCTATTCTGATCACAAATTCCGAAACTTTTTTCTTAATAAGTATACAAAAGACTTCAACGCTACCTTATAAACTTCTAATAAAATAATTATTTAAAGCAAGCTTCCGTATTCTTGACTGTTTATCTGGGTTCTAAAGAATAAGTAACTATTTATTTAATGGAAGTCATTTTTTGAATAGATTGAAATTTTATGACACAAAAGTAGAATTAAGAGATGATATATGTATCAATCTTATAGGTTAACGCAACCGCTTGGTAGATATCTACAAGAAAAATCTTATTCAAGAACTCACCTGAAACATTCTTGCTGACAGGAACAGTCACTGGCGCAGCAGCAGTCGTGGCCGTGTTGGGGGGGTAGACAGGATCACAGCACTCTCTCTCCGGGAACTCACTACCCCCCACCCCCACTAGAAGCACCGCCAACGCCCACACAACCCCCCACAGCCCCCCGCACGATGGAAACATCGAAGCTGCCTTTAACACTTTGAAAAACTTTCGCTTTTTCACATCAGCTAACGTTCTTAAACTTGCGACTTTACACGAAGTTCCGTTTTTGCGTGAAGAAGTTCCGTTTTTGCGTGACGATGTTCCGTTTTTGCGTGACGAAGTTTCGTTATTGCTTGACGAAAGTTTGTTATTGCGTGCCGAATTTGTTTTTAAAGTTGAAATTTTTATCCCCACTTCGATTTGTATTCGAAGATTCTCCTTTTCTTCCTTCCCTTCCGTCCTCTCTTCGTTGTCATTTCCGCTATCTTTCTTTGTCATCGGTTAAAATATTTACATCACATTACACTTTCTAACATTTAAACTACAATACAATGATATGTATGGATTTCTTACTCTTATAATTGACGTTTTAAGCTTTTTTATTTGTATAATGATAGTAAATTATGTGTTCTTCTTAAACCTGGAAAACACTCGAAGGGATAAAGGCGGGAACAGACAATTTTATTTGCGAAAACATAAAAGTAATTGTGAGAGAAATGGATTGTTGTAAGGGCTGTCACACACACTCGGCGCTCAATTTGTTAAGGTACTATCAAACGGTTTGTTTCATCCTCGCGCTGAGGATGCGATTTAACTCAATGTATGTGACCGGAAAGAGTGAGCTCGCTTAGCTGTCATGCAGATATTACAGATTTTCTGTATTATCTGTTACTGATTTGTTCATTGACAAGTGAAAGCTAGGCGATTTATTTAGTGCTGTGGTCTGTGACAAGCTTGATATTTGGATCGGTTTTCCATGGACTTTTCGCAAATTTTCTTGATTTTTATGGCTGACCATTTTCCCTACTAAATTGTTTGGTTAATGTTAACGATTTTGTATGACAACAAAAAGTTATATTTGTTTAGTTTCCATCTAACACATACAGTGGAAAGAAAATCAATCTAACAATTATCCCTGAGATTTTACGTAGATGTTCTCGTTTAGTAAGTAAAGCGGGTGAGCGTGTTTCAAAAAAGAATTCTGTCATACGTTTTATATGAAAGCGTAGATAAAAGCCAACAAGGGAGGGAACTCTTATGTGAAACGCAATTTAAAGTATAATAATCTATATATATAAAAGAAGAAGGTGACTGACTGACTGACTGACTGACTGACTGACTGACATATCAACGCACAGCCCAAACCGCTGGGTCTAGAGATTCCAAATTTGGCATGTAGGTTCCTTATGAGGCCAAGGGGTGCACTAAGAAAGGGTTTTACAAAGTTCCACCCCTAAGGGGGTAAAATAGGGGATGAATGTTTGTATGAAAGTCCGTCAGTTTTGAAGTTAGGATTTTCAAAATTTGTATTTAAGCTGACGACTAAAAATTAATATTTACGTGTCTCAGGGTTTTTGAAAATTCGACACACATAAGGGTGAAAAGGGGGATGAAGTTGAAAATTCTTTATTTTTAAAGTAAAATCGACATAATTTATTATTTAGGCATTAATGATATAATTCTATGCAACGTTCATCACTGTTATTGAAATTCCACCCAAAATTCAACCCCTAAAAAAGGGGAATGGGGTGAAAAAGTCTAAAAACCAATATGGGTATCGTTTGTATGGTTTATCGGGTCGCTGATTACGAAAATTACAACAATTCTGAAATCCAACGTGGTGGACGTTAAATACCATCATTCCCTTGGGATGGGGTTGGGGTGCGATAGGGTTGAAATGTCAATTTGGCTGTCGTTTGTATGGTTTATTGGGTCACTGATTACGAAAACTACAACAATTTTGAAATCCAACGTGGTGGACGTGAAATACCATCATCCCCCTAGGGATGGAGTTGGGGTGCGATAGGTTTGAAATGTCTAAAAATCAATATGTATGTCGTTTGTATGGTTTATCGGGTCGCTGATTACGAAAGCTACAACAACTTTGAAATCCAACGTGGTGAACGTGAAATACCATCATCCCCTGGGAATGGGGTTGGGGTTTGAAATGTCTAAAAATAAATATGGGTGTCGTTTCTATGTTAGGAATAGTTGTTAAATTGGCGTTAGGGGTAGGGATAGGGGCAGGGATAGAGAGAGGTAGAGAGGTAGAGAGGAAGAGAGGTGGAGAGGTGGAGAGGTGGAGAGGTGGAGAGGTGGAGAGGTGGAGAGGTGGAGAGGTGGAGAGGTGGAGAGGTGGAGAGGTGGAGAGGTGGAGAGGTGGAGAGGTGGAGAGGTGGAGAGGTGGAGAGGTGGAGAGGTGGAGAGGTGGAGAGGTGGAGAGGTGGAGAGGTGGAGAGGTGGAGAGGTGGAGAGGTGGAGAGGTGGAGAGGTGGAGAGGTGGAGAGGTGGAGAGGTGGAGAGGTGGAGAGGTGGAGAGGTGGAGAGGTGGAGAGGTGGAGAGGTGGAGAGGTGGAGAGGTGGAGAGGTGGAGGTGGAGAGGTGGAGAGGTGGAGAGGTGGAGAGGTGGAGAGGTGGAGAGGTGGAGAGGTGGACAGGTGGAGAGGTGGACAGGTGGAGAGGTGGACAGGTGGAGAGGTGGACAGGTGGAGAGGTGGACAGGTGGAGAGGTGGACAGGTGGAGAGGTGGACAGGTGGAGAGGTGGACAGGTGGAGAGGTGGACAGGTGGAGAGGTGGACAGGTGGAGAGGTGGACAGGTGGAGAGGTGGACAGGTGGAGAGGTGGACAGGTGGAGAGGTGGACAGGTGGAGAGGTGGACAGGTGGAGAGGTGGACAGGTGGAGAGGTGGACAGGTGGAGAGGTGGACAGGTGGAGAGGTGGACAGGTGGACAGGTGGACAGGTGGACAGGTGGACAGGTGGACAGGTGGACAGGTGGACAGGTGGACAGGTGGACAGGTGGACAGGTGGACAGGTGGACAGGTGGACAGGTGGACAGGTGGACAGGTGGACAGGTGGACAGGTGGACAGGTGGACAGGTGGACAGGTGGACAGGTGGACAGGTGGACAGGTGGACAGGTGGACAGGTGGACAGGTGGACAGGTGGACAGGTGGACAGGTGGACAGGTGGACAGGTGGACAGGTGGACAGGTGGACAGGTGGACAGGTAGAGAGGTAGAGAGGTAGAGAGATAGAGAGGTAGATAGGTAGAGAGGTAGAGAGGTAGAATGGTAGAGGTAGAGAGGTATAGAGGTAGAGAGGTAGAGAGGTAGAGAGGTAGAGAGGTAGAGACGTAGAGAGGTAGAGACGTAGAGAGGTAGAGACGTAGAGAGGTAGAGACGTAGAGAGGTAGAGAGGTAGAGACGTAGAGAGGTAGAGAGGTAGAGAGGTATAGAGGTAGAGAGGTAGAGACGTAGAGAGGTAGAGAGGGAGAGGGAGAAGGATGGGAAGGGGGAGAGGGAGGGAGATAGGGAGGGGGAGGGGGGAGGGAGAGGGAGGGGCAGGGGGAGAGGGAGGAGGGGGAGAGGGAAGGGGGAGAGGGAGGTGCAGGGGGAGGAGAGGGAGGAGGAGGAGGAGAGGGAGAGACAGAGGGACGGGAAGGGAAAGAGGAAGGGGGGAGTGGGAGAGAGAGGGAGAAGGTTTCAATTTTTCTCAATTACTTCTGCGAATTGGCTCTGTTTTTTTTTTAATTTAATTTATTCAAAGAAAACCTTACAGCATTACATTTTTATAAGAATAATTAATTAAATATAATTGTATGCCATAAACAAGATTTCACGTATTACGTAAACAAACATAGGTAACAACAGCTGATGAAAGAAATGAATACAAAAACTACATCTACATTTTTGAGATCAAGAAAATATTACGTTATACAAAATTAGACAAAAAAATAAATAAGTAGAAACAATAAAAAATTTAATTAAAACTCGTGAGTGTGTGCGTGTAGGTGTGTGTGTGTGTGTGTGTGTGTGATATAATTATTATGAATATTTTTTGAAATACTACATAAAGGTGTCTCTCATCTCTCTCTTTACATTTGTTAGGATACTGCTGCTAAGTTCCTCTGTTCTGAGTAATTTATAGGTAACGTTTGTATATTATATAAAATTCAACTGGATCTTGAATTATACTCATTGAATTGCGCAGGGTTAGTCCTGTTTTTCCTTAGTCATTGCTTCGGAAAACCGGTAACAACATAAATACGAAATCCACGCGAGCGAAGCCGCGGGCAACAGCTAGTAATAATATAATAATAGTTCTTTATTCAGGCAAAAAACCCACAATTACATAAATACAAAATAGGAAAAATAGGATATACTTTTATATTTCATTTTTATTTTTTTAAGCTACATTTTTAAAAAATTGAAATTATTGTGTTAGATTTCATTTCTTATAATTATGAAGCTCATGTCTATTAGGTAAGTTGCTAACATTGACTATTTATGTTAACAAAATACATAAATAAAACTGAAAATATACTTTGAACTACTGCCTTTGTACCCTAAGCCGAAGCTTAAGAGAGCATTAAAAGAAATTGAATCCCTAATACGCTATTTAACTTTTTGCCTAAAATTCCGTATCGTATATTACCTTTGTTCAAAACTTGGGCTGTTTTAGCGGAATAGCATCAAACTGATGAAATTGCCGACTTTTAGGAGTCCCCAAATCAAAACGAAATTTTATGATTCACGAAAGGAATTCAGTGAAATGAGAGTCGGAGTGTTTTAAGTAAATTGTTTCTCTTTTTAACTTAGTTGAAGTTGTATTTAATTCCACGAAAGAATAACACTTTGCATATAGGAAGAAATTTGTCTTCAACTACACGAGGCACATGTTTCTTTTATCTTAATCAAAAATATAGTAGAATAGTTTAAACACGGGCCAAGTGCTAATCGGACTCGCGCACCGAAGGTTCCATATACCGTCTTAGTTATAAACAACACACTCACTTATACTGCTCTCAACAATGAATTGTAAACTTAAGTGGATAACTATTATTGGCTCACATTTGTAATTATATAAATCTATATCATAAGGTAAAGTAAAGCTGTTGTTATCCTAAATAAATAAAAATAAAATAAAAAAACAAGCAGTCCCGCAGAAGAGTTTCAAATTCGCTTGAGTCCAGCAAGCACTTGACCAATTTATATTATTTGTTGAAATTCTATAGCTTATGCACTAATTCAATTTTCACGCTTATTAGTGCTCCTATTTTTAAGATAGAGCGAAAACAAAAATCAAGCATAAATCGCCTATAAAACACGTTTCCCGCCTATAAAGCCGTTCATTCACTATTTTTTTAATTTTCATCATTTGTTGTTATATCGGACCCAGAAATACATAATCTTTGAAAATTACTATTTACCTATTACGGTTCATAAGATACAGCCATCTGACAGAAAGACAGACATCGGAGGCATATTAATAGGGGTCCTGTTTTTTTACTCTTTGGGTACGGAACCCCAAAAATGTATGGGATTGACATAAGCTATCATGCAACATTTCCATACTATTATAGCGTTTACGACAATAGAAAGCCGCTTATCTACGGCTCCTGTTCTTCTATGGAAATCATTATATCTCCTAGGGCTTTTAGCCAAAAAGTGAACTATAAGCTTTTAAGTCTCATCACAACACAAAAATAAAAAGATAGTAGTAGTATTTCACCCTGAAAGCTGAAACTTTCTTTACTTTTACACTTTTTATGTTCGAAGTATGCAAACTAGCAGGAGTCAGTATCGCCCACAACACCCACTGTCTTATTATTGACAGAATTTGACACTAATAAGACAACAAAGCGCGTTACTCACTCCTAAACTTAAAGGTTAGGTTGGTAAAATAAAAAAAAATAATTACCTATAATTATTTAGTATCCGACGTTAAAGTATCACTCAGGTACAACTCCAACTAATATTCAACTAGAGAAGATTTTAATTTGAGTGTTTCCAAGTAGTATCGTATTAATGTCGTTTTTATTGACGAGAGTTTAGAATAGACTCCCCCTGCTCTTTATCTTTTTGTCCAAAAACAACGCTAATTTCGTTTGAAGATAGACTCGGGATTCGAGATGTAATAATTTGTATTAATTACGACGTCGAAAGTGGACGGAGAAGTTTTTTGTTTGTTTTCAAAATGATTTGATACAAAATTTTGTCATTAGCGAGTTTCCAGCAGTCGAATGAGCTACAGAGTGACAAGGATTTGTTGGCAAAAAAAGGAGGGCTCTTAAGGAGGAGTAAAACCTTTTGAGGACTTATTCAGGAGGCTACATGCAAGATCTTTTCAATTTGTTCTATGAGTTGGACTTTACAAATTGGCCCCAATAGCTGATCATTTGGTACGGAGAGTAGAATTGTTTTCAAATTTCCAAAAGTCATAGTACAGCACAATAGTCACTGTCAACTTGCGCGACATTAATCATCCAAGCGATATAAATCACTTAAGCGATATTTATCACTCAGGCGATATTAATCACTTGCTTGCAACTGCGACGCATCTGCAGTTGCAACAGAAAGTGATAAATATCGCCCGAGTGATTTATATCGATAATTTCGCGAACGTGGTCAGTGACTCTTAACCCCCAGAATAAACCCTTAGGGTCGGGCCACACTGATCGACGGCGATCGACGGTTTGCCTATACAAAACGAGCGCAAAGTATGGAAATAATCGTAGTTCGCTGATGGAAATCCTTTTCCGCGTTTCGTGTTCAGGGCGAACGCGCCCTGAACACGAAACGCGGTCGACAGTCGGCAGGGATCGATGGCAAACGACGGCGATCGACGGCTGACGACAGCGATCAACGGCTGACGACGGCAATCGACGGCTGACGACGGCGATAAAAGAGGCAACAGTATGAGATTTTTCTATCGATTCGTCTGCATACGGAGCTGTACGGCACCTTGCGGCTGCGTACGGATGCGAACGCGTCCGTACGGCTGCGTACGGATGCGAACATGTCCATACGGCTGCGTACAGATGCGAACGCCTCCGTAAGCGAATCGGCATAATGCGTACTAGTGTGCACTTTTTCAATCAGCAAAGTGCGAAAGGCCGTCGATCAATTTGGCCCAACCCTTAGGGTGTCATTCAGAGACGTTTCGCTAGCACGGTGCCAGCAAAACCTAGGTCTAACATTGGTCTAGCTCTGTCACTGGTCATAATAGCCTGACACTCAACATGTCATTTTCCTTATCACGTGAATAGAACCAGAATAGATGTAGTGCCAACTTAATACCGTACCAGCGAAATGAGTTAGATCAAGATTTTTGCTGGCCCCGTGCTAACGAAACTTGTGAATGACACCCCTAATTTAAACACTAAATTTTTAAAACGAGTGAAAGAGAGCGGCGCTTAATCGAAGAAGGAGTCTACTTCCTCTTTATTGCAGGTCAAAACAAAAATATTTTATAGAAATTTTATTTATAAAATTTGCGAACTTTGCGCCGTTTATTTTTATACCAAAATAATAACTCTACACGAGAATTTAAACCTGAAAATTAAACGTAGAAATAAATTTGCATTTCCACCTAAAATAGTCGCGTTTTTAATAATTCGAGACGATTATTTCTTAGGTAAAAGTAATATTTTATTAACAATTTTTTTTCACTAAGGAAACCTGCCAACCCTGTTGTACAGACTTTTCAACCCGCTGCCGAAAAGAACAGCCCCTGACCTGGCTTGACGTACCTTCCGAAGAATATAAAACTCTCTTATTGGCTAAAAAGTTTATCAAATTAGAATACTGTCAAAACTAACTGAAAACGTTAGATAAAACCGATCATTTTAACTAAGTTTATCTGAAATAGTTTATCTCACTGTGGTTTACGCCTGAAGCTATTTCGTTAGCTCATTGAAATATCAAAAAGCTTTCATGATAGCCAAATATCAGCCTGGGGAGAATTTGGAATATCATAGCTGTCATAATGCTGTCAAATGCTGTAGGCTGTTTTTAATGTATGCCTGGAAGCATTATTGCGTATTATCTTTTTTTTGTCTTTTTTATTCCTAAGTGCAAATTTTGTCTGTCACTTAACAACTGTTGGGAAATGAAAATAAAATATGACACACTTTATTTGTCTGAAAAATCTGAGCGGAGCGAGCGATTTTCTTGTCATTTCCCCAAAAAAAACTTGTTTAATGTGATGTGTGAGGAATTTTAGTGTAGCACCTTCACATACCTGCTGAAATTCCAACGCGGGAAGTTCCACGACAGAAAAATTTGTCAAGTATGCAGAAGAAATTCCGCAAGATGTGTCAAAAGTAACCTAAAAAGCATTGCAAGCGTAATAGGCGAAACTTTCCGTGTCCGAGTTTTCGCAGGTACGTCGTAGTACGAATCTAGTAACGATAATTTGAAATGGTCCTTATTCGAGCCCCCTTTACAACAACAATAATAATATTTTTTTCGTTTGAAATAAAATTGGACAATCAAATTCTAAAACCATTCCAAATTTCTAATCGATAGCATGAGTGGTTGCTGAGATAAACATGTGCAACACAGGTTATTTCAAAAAGTATTTCAATTTTAGGTCAATATCGTAAGTAGTTGCTTAGATAAACAGGTGTGGCAGACGAACAGACCCATAGACAGACACACAGACGAAGTCGCACCATAAGAGTTCCGTTTATACAATTTTGGTTCGATACCCTATCGATAAGGTATACTGGCACTGCGAATGATAATTGACAGGAGGATGGATCTAGGGCTAAACACGCATATAGCATTCATCGATTTAGAGAAGGCATTTGACAGGGTGGACTGGAGGTTGATGATGTCAGCACTTAAGGATATTGGAGTGGACTACAGGGATAGAAGGATTATAATGGAATTGTACAAGGAGCAGGAAACAATAATTGAGGTTGGCGAATAAAAAGGAACAGCAAGGATTCGACAAGGAGTTAGACAGGGTTGTCCTCTTTCACCGTTGATATTCAACATTTTCATAGAGTGTGCAATTAAGGAAATTAAAGAGAATGCTATAGGGGGGGTCAAAATTAATGGAGAAAATATTAAATTTATACGTTTTGCAGATGATATTGCTGCATCAGCAGAAACTGATATACAGCTACAAAAACTGATTAGCACCATGGATTCTATATTTGAAAAATACCAATTAAAGATAAATGCCAACAAAACTAAAATAATGACAGCATCCAAAAAGCCACCGAACAATAGACCTGTTAAACTGGGTAATAACATAATAGAGCAAGTGAATAGTTTTAAATATCTTGGAAGTATAATAAATAATGACTCTCGATGCACACAAGACATAATAGCCAGAATTGCAATAGCCAAACAAGCCCGGTTAACCGGAAGAAACATATACTTAAATCTAAAAAGATATCACTAAAAATTAGAAAAAGGTTTATTAAATCATATATCTGGACTATCGCACTCTATGGGGGAGAAACGTGGACAATGATACAAAGAGACAGAGAGAGGCTGGAGGCGTTTGAGATGTGGTGTTGGCGAAGGATGGAAGGTATAAGCTGGACAGAAATGGTGTCAAATGAAAGGGTACTTGAAAGGGTTAAAGAAAAGAGATCTATCGTACAAACTATAGAGAACCGGAGAGGAAATATGATTGGCCACCTGATACGACACGATTCGTTTATTAAGAACATCATAGAAGGGAAAATTGAGGGAAAGAGAGGAAGGGGCCGACCGAGGAGAACCTTTATGGAACAAATAAAAGAAAAAGTACAGGTCGAGTCGTATCAGGAGGTGAAGGAACTGGCGGTCACCAACCACCGTGGCCCATGGTGCCAGCCGCAACTACACCCCGGACCCTTCATACAACCAGCACGAAACCACTAACTGTCAAAATTTTAAATCGACAGATACGTATGCACGCTGGGCGCGGGACCAGGGGGGTTGAAAGAGTGTTTTCTAAGAAGAGCGGAAAGTGTCCGTTCTGTATGTAGTACAATTATTTTATTCTGTGCCATCTACTTTAATCTACCTTCATCTACCTCAATATTTCCAGATAGGCTTCGCGCTAAGCCACAAAACTTAACTTTTCACTTACGCTTTTCCAAAAGTATTCAAATCTTTGCCGTAGAAATAAAATATTCCAAAAAACATTTTTTCTCTTGATTTTTAACGCGAAATCGATGAAAATGAAAGGGCTGGTTATAACTCTTCCTGGCAAGGGCTATAAATAAAAAATTGTAGTTCCGGTCAAAGCTCCTCCCTTTTTAGGGTTGACAGCGTTCATAATTTTAAACACAATAAATAACCTTAACAAAGTTGGTAAGCGTCTCCGGTACTTAAAAGTATTTCACTTCTTTATTTGAGTTTATTAAAATGACATTTATAGTCTTATTAATATGAAATTAGATTAAATTACAGAAACCGATATAAAATCGGTGGAATCACTTTGTATAGACGTGAAAAATAAATGATTCAAAATAGTTTTGACCTTATTCTTTAACAAAAAGGTAATACCAACCCTGAAGGATATGGATCTGCCCATGAAACTGAACAACTTTTCCCATTGAACATTCGATAAACAAAATAAACTTCCCATAGAAACTGCATCAGCTGATATAAGTCGCTTTCTTTTTTGTATTAAACTTATAAGTTCCTTTTTAGGGTTCCGTACCCGAAGGGTCCAAACGGAGCTCTTTAACTAAGCCTTAGTCGTCTGTCTGTCTGTCTGTCCTTTTAAGGGCTGTATCTTTTGAACCGTAGTAGCTATATGGTTAAAATTTTCACAGAATATGTGTTGTTATGGCAGATTATCTAATAAATAAAAAAAAACAATGAAAAGTTAAACATAACTCCTTCAAGAAACGTGTTTTATTGTTTTAGCTCTTAGACTTACAAGCGTAAAAAGTGCTTAAAAGTAATAGAAAAACAAAAAATAGTAGAAACTGGTCAAGTGCGAGTCGGACTCGTGCGCTTTTAATACAATTCTGCGTGACTGCGCGTCCCTGACTAAAACGGTATTTTTACTTTTGTGGTACGGAACCCTCGGTGCGCAAGTCCGATCGCATTTGCCCGGTTTCCTTTTTATACCTTTTTCATTGAAAATAGACCTTTTTTCGTTGACTCGACGTCATATTCTTTCGTGAAATGCTCTTCACATAATAACTAGCCAACTATGGTACTATTCAAAACATGCCTATTAAACCCTACCACCCTGCCTTTATCGCGCTTAAGGGTGAATGTTAATATAACGGTATATGGGTAACTGGTTTATTAAATAATTACGGCCAACTAAGAAACAAGTTGTGATTAATTAAATTAGTTGTTTGATTCTGTTTTTACTTATTCCGTTTATACCAATGGTTTTTACACCTCTTTCCCGTCGGACTTCCCAAACTTCCCAGACTTCCCAAACTTCCTCAACTTTCATCAAACTTTTCATACACGCTCGTCGGTTAAGGGTATGTACTTTTAACCTGGCCTTAATTTAGAACGTCTTGAATTTGGTCTTGGATCGTTCGCCCAAGACTAAATTCAAGAGGTTCTAAATAAAGTTTGCGCTACCCCTTCCAAAGTTGCCATTCACTCTTGCCTTAATCTTTCTTCAATCTTCGTTCATTCATCCTCTTCTCATGACCCAACCATCTCACCGTACCTGTCTCAATTTTCTCTTATCACACTATTTCTAATCCTGTCACTTAATTTCATACCAATCATTCTTCTCTGCGCTATAATTTTTAGACCATTAATTTTGGGGATTTGAAAGAAAACTACTGCTATCTGACCTCCGGAACCCACATGGCAAACCACACCTTTGATAGGTTAATGGCCGTCCTTGCTGTCAGAGTTTTAAGCCGCCAAATGGCCTCTGATTCGGCTTGATGGCTTCTAGCATTGACATGGACCAACAGATTAACTTGCCTTCCGAAGTGCGGAAACGCTCTTGTTGTTGTGCTACTAGCGTTCATCTATCCAGGTTCAAACCACGGCCACTACCACTAGGCCACGAGCGTTTTTACATACGTATGTATGTATTCCTACATAATCATTATCACTATAGAGGTATTATAATGCCCACTGCTGGGAAAATCGTAATTTATTAAAATATATAGGGTGCCAAATAGTTTTAGTAAAAAAATATTCTCAGAATAATAACTTTTCGTTTCGTGTTTTTCGTTGTTAGATTTGTAGACCGAAAAGCCTTGAAGGAAATAGCCAAGATGAAATTGTTAAGTGTGATCGAGTGAGGAATGTAAAAGGTTCCGTCTATGTCGGAATATTTCAGGTATTTTCAAATACAGCCTTTTCATTAGTTTTGCTCCTGAAGCCCAGTGATTCTACTCATGAAAATAATTTTAAGAATCACCTCATTGGATACCCCACATGATAAATATCTCTAAAAAAAACCGGCCAAGTGCGACTAGCGCGCCGAGGGTTCCGTACCACTAGGTAAAACTACCGTCTTAGTTATGGACGCGCAGTCACGCATAATTGTATAAAATTCGCGGGAGTCCGACACCCACTTGACCAGTTTTTGTGACTTATTGTAATTTATAGTTTATGCACTATAAATATACGAATTTTCATACTTGTAAGTGTTTCCGTTTTTACGATAGAGCTAAAATAAAACGAACGAAAATCGCCTAAAGAACACGTTCTTAGTAGGGAAGCCCCCCATAGTATTTTTTTTCAACTTTTAGTATTTTTTGTTATAGCAGCAACAGAAATACATAATCTGTGAAAATTTCAACTGTCTACCTATTACGGTTCATGTGATAGACGGACATCGGAGGCATATTAATAAGGTCCCGTTTTTCACCCTTTCACTTAAAAAGAAGTAAAAATATCATTCAGTAAAAATAATGAAAGAATTATGGAAACATTTTCAAAGCGATGTTATTCAGTAACTTAGTGAGTCATTTCGAAAGTGAAGTATGTTTTCTTGCAGAATAAATAACAGATTAACTAGAGATTCGACCTCATGTCTGTCCTCAAGGCTAGAACGAGGCCAAGAGCAAGGGCCATTGAAAATAAAAATAAATCTAGAATACCTCGATTATTCATCTGTGTAAATTGTGAAAAACCGATAAAAAATTCACGCTGTATATTAGGTATAAGGGCAATAAATAAATAAATAAACTAAAGTGTATTTTTAAGCTTAAGTTACACAATTGACTGTTCTAATAAATGAAACATGGGCTAATTAGTTTACATACTAAGCGGGCACCTGACACTCAAAAACCTACAATATTTTTTATTATAAAATTTGTGAAGAAAACGTAATATTTTATTATCCTAACTTTGTTTCACTGGTCTCCTTTAAAAATTAGGCATTTAAAGTAATTGGCCGACCCTAGGGTTCAGCTTTCCAATCAAAAATTAAACGTTACTCGTCGACCTAACTACCCAAATATTTAGTTACAAGAAGGAGATCCTTTTCAGTATAAATAAATACAACCAATTACGCATCAGTAAAGATATTTGTAATATAATATCAACCTTACTGCTAGGTAATTAAATCAAGAGCGGTATGCGGTTTACTGTAAAGAAAGAGTAATTTATAAATGATAATATTCGCAACTAAATTTGTTATCGAAATTCAGATTAGCAGAAACAGAAAAGTGCTTCTTAAAAATAAATAAGTTGATTCGAAAGATAAAATTCACACAATCAAATGTGATCGAATGTTTTATTAAATTTATAAATCGAAATATAGAAGTTATAAGTAATTTTTACAAAAATACTTTCGACTTGTATCATGCATACATACATACATAATATCACGCCTTGTTCCCGTCGGGGTAGGCAGAGACCACAGTTCTCCACCAGATAATAATTAATCATAGGCGGTCTGGCATGACTTAATTTTCAAAAATAAAAAGATGGTATAACAATGATTTGGTACACACGGCCGCACATCAGTAGAAACACTTTTGGACCTTTTGGCGTGGTAATAGAGTTAAAAAAGTTTCTACCGCCAAGCGGTTGACCAACGGTTGACCGTACTAATCATTATCGATATTTTTGGGTAGTACCCCTTCCAACTTATTTGATTACTTTTTATTATTATATACCTGCCAATATTTAGACATGACAGATAAAGATGAAAAATTCGAGTTGCTTGATGAACACGCGATAATAACCGACTCGGGGAATTTTTCTCCCTTTTATCTATCCCAAGATAAAAAAAAATTATGGTAAAATGTCTTTATTTTAACACTTCCTGTGTTTGAATATTTCTAAAAAAATTAATATTTCTAAGGTGGGTTAATCCCGAAGGAACCCTAAAACCGAGGCTCTCCTGTTACGTAAATTGTGGTTGTAACGAATAGAGACAGAAAGACTTTTACTTGGCGAGGCGAGGCGATGTGAGAACCCTACTCGTAAATCGAACGCGTGTAATTGTATTGTCTTCTTTATTGGACCTAGGGCTGTCACAAAATAAAAGATTTTAAAAGCGATTTAAGATTTATCAAAAACGGCAATAAATTATTCCAATTTTTCTTTAGGAATCTATATTACAAATTTTCAACACCAAAAATGGATTTTTATGTCCGATATCCTGAATTTTAAATTCAAATCGTGGCTGGCTGGTCAAACTACTTTTCACCTAATTATTGTTAAATTAAGCAGTACCCGGAAATATTTTAATGAAAAATGCAGGGCGTAAGGAACGGTGTACTGAAAACTTAACGGGCCTGCCCAGTCAACGAAACTGAAAGACATTTCCAAAAAAAAAAAAATTTTGAGAATTGAAAATAAAACGTTTAGCCTTCCATATAAACTCTTCGATCAGCGTGAGTAATTTGTATGGAGAGGTTGAAAAAAAAATTTATTTCCCAAAAATGGTTCTTCGGAAAATTTGTTCAGTTTAGTTGACTAAACACGCCCTTTCAGTTTTCTTTACGTAGTCCCCTATACCCTTTATTGTAAGGCGAGACTTGACGACAGAAATGCGGTTAGTGATGGATCGAGTGCACCCAGAAAATCAACCATGTTTCAACCAATTACGCGCAAAAAAATGTTTAGACAATATTTAAAAGCCAATTTCTTTCCGGTATATCTCTTTCCATCTCTCTCTGAAAAAAGGCAGCGTCCCAATATTTCATAACCTGATAAATAAGAAGTAAGTACTAAGTACCAAAAGTTGGCAACCCTAACTTCAAGTGCTGTATAGGTCGATTCTAGGCAACACAAGGGCGCTGACAATCGATGGCTAGCTAATGGCGGTCTAGAGAAATTAAACTAATAGGATCAGCTACCTAAAGCAAGTATAGCCAGGTGGATATTTATCTTTCTTTCCGATCATGATAGCTAAGCAACATTGAATGTTGTCAGAATCGGAATGGATTGCCTGTAGTGTACAACTTGAAAGATTTGCGTGGTTCGTAAGGTACGTTGAGCCGTTTGATTTGGCTACTGTCACTAATTGCAGTCGTTAAGGCAAATCAGAGGTCATTTGGCAACTTGGAAACCGTCAGTCAGGTTGACCACTTATCTGGTAAAGCCTAATCTAGAGTAGGTTCTGGTTTGATTTCTGGATCGCAGAGCTCAGATGGTAGTCACTCAATTTAAAAGAGCTTCCGTTAAATTTCGTTACATATCTGACTCCGACTTCGTAAAACGAACTTGACATATCCCATTTTCGATTGAGAATGGGAATGAACCTAATAGATTTGCGGCCACAATCATATGAAGTAGTAGCTGTCAAACTAACTTTGCTCTGTTTGCACAACTACTGGGAACCACTGTGAAGTTAGCTACAAACCACTTTGATTCTCATCACGGGCAAATCCATCGTAGATGACATCATGGTGTCATGCCAGACTACTAACTTAATCCCTGTGGTGGGAACCTCTGGCACATAATATGGAGGGTTCTCGATCCACCTTGAGGAAGTTCTAAGTTACACTGTCATAGTGCCACGGTTGTAAACATCCATTGGTGCGTCTCGTAATCATCCCAGCCCCAATACTGAAAAACCACAACTCTGAAAAAAAGTCTCCTTATAAGTATCTCTTATACAACAGGTAGGAGCTACTCTAGCCCTTGCAAGCGCTAGTCTTCAGGTCGCTTCCTAACCCTATTAAAACCTAAAGTTTAACCTAAACCTAAACTTAAAAGTAAACTTTAGACAGGCTTGTCCAGCCCTATGGGGCGTACCCTATACCTAACATATCCTTTGTAGTTTCGGTGCACCTCGGTCATGGCATTTAGGTAAATTCATAAAATACCTCTTGGTTTTCTATATTACCCTAACAATACAGTAGCGTGCTGAACCTCAATTAAAAATATAAAAGCCTTTTCATAATAAACTAGCTTTTTTAGCTATTTATACGTTATAAAGTTTATACAGGCCTTTCGATGGAAAAAATAACTTCGATCTATAAACTCTCGGACCGCCCTTTTTGTGAAGGTTGTCAACGGCTACTGAAGGAAACTATATGGTGCTCAGATGTTCAAGCGACATACAAGAAACACGTTAGCCAAACATCTGGCCGAATTTCCGTCGGTGCTAACACCCTATATAAACGCAATCTCCGATGTAGAAAAATATTGAACTTTAGAAACTATAATCTCTTATCCCATCCTTTGGTCTCAACAGGTGACCTTATAAAGGTTCTTAGGTCCAGTAGAGGCAGGGGTCAGATTATTTTTGTGTCAAAGAGCTCAGACAAATTTATCTCGATCGAAGTTTAGTAGTACTTTATATTAGCTATAATAAATGTTAAAGAAAGGTCAGTTAAAGTAGTTTCAGTTAAAGTAACTTGAGACTGAACAAATTTTTCCAAAAAAAATTTACGTACATTGTTTTTTTTTATCTCACAAGTGGGACAACGAGCAGGTGGGCCACCTGGTGGTAAGTGGTCACCACCGCCAATGACACCCACAATTATTCGACGCTACTAACACAGCAAAGCGCGTTACCCACCCTGAGATCTAAGATGGTATGTCTCAAGTGCCGGTAATTTCGCTGGCTCCCTTACCCTTCAAACCGAAACACAGCAGTGCAAACACTGCTGGTTTATGGCATAAAAAGGCAAAAGGGTGGTACTTCTCCAGACGGACTTTGCACAAAAGCCCTACCACCTTCAAAATTGACGATTGGATACGTTTATACGAGTGCAAACACTGCTGATTTACGGCAGAAAAAGGCAAGGGAGTGGTACTTTTCCAGACGGACTTTGCACAAAAGCCCCACCACCTTCAAAACACGCTGTTTCAACATTGATAGACGCTGAAAGTAATTTTTTCGCCTTCCCTCACCAGTGCGTGACATCTTCGTAAGTGGTGTGAGGCAATGTGGCGTAGATTTAATTGTTCCCTTAGTCACCTTTTACGAGAAAATTCAGTACTATTCTTAGCCTGCACCACATGGACTATCCAGCAAATTACTATTAATTTTTTGTAACCAGTGAGCAAGCGAGCTTGTGGGCCACATGATGGTAAGTGGTCACCACCGCCCATAGCGCCCACTGTCTTATAACAAGACAGCAAAGCGCGTTGCCCACCCTGAGAACTGAGGTGGTGTGTCTCATGTGTTAATAATTTAACTGGCTCCCTTGCTCTTCAAACGGAAACACAGCAGTGCAAACACTGCCGCTCCACGGGAGAAAAAAGCAAAGGGGTAGTACTTCCCCAGACGGACTTTGCACAAAAACCCTACCACCTTTAAAATAATTAATAGGTACTGTCTTTTACCGTATTTTTGAGTGTTCAGGCACCCAAGATATTTACAGAGTTTCCTGGCTGTATAATTATTTATTGAAGTGTCACATTTTTTTTTTTCAATTTAATGGTACGAGTATTCCAAGTAAATGAGCTAACATTATGGAAATCCTAAAAATATCTACCTAAGTACAACCGCAAAGAAAAACCTCGAAGGGGTCGTTAAAATATAAATAGCCGTGATCAATAATATTGACTCAGTAATAAGTGGAGGCTTAAAACGCTTGTGACCACGAGACGACAGACCGTTCCAATACTGAATGGCTACGTTGCTTTAAACGATTAGCGTTAGCGTTTTCTGTGTTTCGGAAGGCATGTTATACCGTTGGTTTGATTACTTTTCGACCATAAAAGTTCGGACCGGGTAGAAAACCCCTAGCGATAGAGCTCTAGGGTGTTTTCCGTGCATTGAAAATCACGTGTTTATTAAGCCACGTCCTGACGCCTAACCTTACACTTTTCTTCCCCCGTACAAACAAACAAAATTTTACCAATATATATTGAAAAGTATCAATCGAAACTTATGCTTATGATTGTCAATCTTTGATTATTGACTATAGATTTTGTTATATAAATTGAAAATGAATTTTCATGGACTTATTTAATTTTAAATTTACTAACATACACTTGAAGTCTTACTTACAAAAAGGATCATTGTGATTTGAAATAAAATCACTGTAGGCTAAAGAACAAAATATGGAACTAAAAATACATACATATAAACACTAAAAAACATTACCCTCCTTCAGTGGCAGCCGGATAAAAATACATGTAACACTAGAGAAAAACAGTGTCATGCATAATTTTCTGCCTCGTAGCATTCGTCTACGAATCTCGTAGACAAACCGTAGCTCGTAGACATCGTCAAAGAAATCGGAATAAACAAGGAAGACATTGGTGAAAAAATGTTACTACAGATGAAATAATATAGTTTGATAAGAATGAGAGGAGGATGGAGCGATACGCGTCTCTGTCACTCCAATAACTTACGCATCGCTCCGTCCTGCTTTCACACTGCTGTCAATGTTATCAAGGAAAATAAAAGCATATTATTAATTTTTTTCGTTTTTTTTGCTTTTTATTTTTTTTTATAAAAATTTCTGTTGCCTGTGACTTCGCGTTGAGTAAAAAAAACGTCTATACTGTCGTAAAAATCGATTGAAAAATAGAGTTAACACTAATTTTAGTATTTACAATGTCAATTTTCTAAAACAATCTGACAGCATCACTGATATCATTTTAAAATTATTTAATATTTTTGATCCATTTTTTTCGTGTAGTCCAAGTCTTAACAACACATTTTGTAGCTATTTCATAAGCAATCGGCTAAAGCTGTCAGAAAAAACCAGTTTGTATAACAATGTTATTCTTTCTGCCAAATATACTGTGGTTTTAGTGTTATGGCTGCAAAATAGATTGGTAAGCGTTGGAATGAACAAAAAAACTGGTCAAGTGCGAGTTGGACTCACGCGCCGAGGGTTCCGATATACCTATAGTATTTTTGGTAGCGATAAAGTTCATTTTTATTGCACCTATTCTTCACGTAAAAAATATCGGCGCGCGGGCACTTAAAACGAGTCATTTTTCAAACAAAAACGTAGATTTTTTAACATAGATGTTTAACTGTCATTTTTAATATATTTTTGTGACTGCCTCTGCCAACCATGCTGCCAACTTTTCAAAAAAGAAGAGAGTGAGGGAGTGAGTCAAACAAAGAGTTAAAACTGTTTGTTTGTATTTGTAATTCTGAAGAACAAAAATACAAGTTTTTATTTACGTTTCCAGATTTACCAGATACATAAAAAGTTTCTTTTTTTTCAGTTTAATGAAATTGTTTTGAGGAAGTTTTGAAAACGTGGGTTGACATCTTAATTGATGCCTTAAGGGCACTCTACAAATGTTTCATAGAGTGACTCTTGAGTCAGAACCTTAATTTGAAAAGCCAAAAAGTTTTCAAAGCTGTATTTCTTTTTGATGAAGATTTGTGTTAGACGGATAAAGATATTTTTTTATATGATGATATATCCTTGATGAGAATGATGAGAACGATGGCAGGATAGGTTTATGGTGTCATTCAGAGACGTTTCGCTAGCACGGGACCGGCAAAACCCAGGTCTAACCTTGGTCTAACTCATTTCGCTAGCACGGTTAGAAATAATTGCGAAAAGAGATTTGTGGTACTTTTCTTAGCTCTGAACTCATATTGTCTTTAACATAGTATATTATTCTTATCATAGTAGTCGTCTATCAACCTAGTTATATATTTCTCGAATATCTTGTACAAAATTGGTATAGAATTGTTATTACTCTGTAATTTTATAGTGGTTGTAACTTCCTTTTATGTGTATTTATTGCAGTTTCATCATCATAACATCCCATGAAACGTCCACTACAGGACAAGGAGCTCCCTCCAGAATTCTAGCTTTTGCTGGAAAAATGTGGAGGGGAAGTACCATAGTCACCTCGCTTGTTAGTGTTACGGTTGGCACCATGGACCGCGGTTATAGGTGACCGCAGTAAGTAAGATGTAAGATATAAAGGAGGATGCTGCTGCCCATCCTCCAGTTAACCCTTAGTCGCCTCTTACGACACCCACTGGTATGAATGGGTTGGTACTATTCTTTGCCGGCACCACACGGGACGGTATATATAGTACTATTCCAGTTTTTAAACTCTCAGGGTATACATCTAATTTTATACATGTGTTGATTAGGCAACTGCTATTATTGCATCAAACATTATGGCTTTTGATGATTTTATTTATCTTTATCGGCGTCGCTTTTTTTAAATAAATAGATTGTGTTGCATATTTTGGATAGGTGTTCATATCCTAATTGCTTTCTATCACAATTTGGTATAATTTGCTGTACACTTCTGTCGAACTCGTTTGCGAAGTTATTTGCCACTACTTTTTATTTATATTTATATTAAATGCTTTTCTAATACATTCATCTACTGATTTTGTTAATCTACCTGTAAATTTGTTTAGTAGTTGCCAATAATGTTTCATATTTGTCCTGTTGTTATTAATAATTTGTCGTCTGATGAATGTATTCCTACATTTTTCAATAACTTTATTAGTTTTATTTCTGAAGCGTACATAATCTTGCCTAACGATTCTATTAGTAGGACCAGCTATCCAGTTTAAGTGATCGTTCATCTTGGGAAATAACAGGCTAATATAAAAATAATAAAAAAAATAATTAAAACTACAATGACAAAAAAATCACAATTTGAAAACCATTTTTGTGGTTTCGTACCCAAAGGGTTAAAGTCAAGACCCTATTAATATGTCTCCGATGTCTGTCTGTCTATCAGCGGGCTGTATCTGATCCTAACATCCCATGAAACGTCCACTACAGGACAGGGAACTCCCTCCAGAATTCTAGCTTTTGCTGGAAAAATGTGGGGGGGAAGTACCATAGTCACCTCGCTTGTTAGCGTTATGGCTGGCACTATGGACCGCGGTTGTAAGTGACCGCAGTTAGTAAGATGTAAGATACAAAGGAGGATGCTGCTGCCCATCTTCCAGTTAACCCTTAGTCGCCTCTTACGACACCCACGGGTATGTATGGGTTAGTACTATTCTTTGCCGGCACCACACGTTACGGGCTGTATCTAATAAACCGTAATAGGTTGACAGTTGGTAGGTATTTTGTAGCTCATGCACTATAAAAATACCAATTTTCACGCTTAAGTGTGTTCCCGTTTATGCGATAGAGCTAAAAAAAATCGAGCAAAAATCGCCTAGAAACACGTTTTAAGTAGGGGATTAAATTTATTATTTATTTTTATGTTTAGTATTTGTTGTTATAGCGGCAACAGAAATACATAATCTGTAAAAAATTCAACTGTCTACCTATTACGGTTCATGAGATTTTGACCGCTAACAGACAGATAGACATCGAAGGCATATTAATAGGGTCCCGTTTTTCACCCTTTGGGAGAGGAACCCTAAAAAGCAACAGAATAAATACAAACGTAAAGAATGCGTAAATACGATTGTTTTTGTCAGAAATAAAGAAATATGGCGGCCTATTTGGACGTACCATAATTTGTTTAATGCCCCATCACTTAAAGTCAATTAGCGCATGAAGAATGGATGCCAGTTCTTATTACAGACATTATTATTACTGTCATGGTATGCCTATTGTGCAAAATGTGTGCAATATAAAGGTTTATAGACAAGTACGGTAAAGACTGACATACATGTATAGGTGTCAAACGATTGATGAGTGTAGAAAAAGCGAGGGAAGTATGTCAAGATTGTGGCAGGTGGAAGTAATGTGGTCTCTCCTACCCCTACGGGAAAGAGGGTTGATGCTGATACAAATTGTAAAAAAAGGGGAAATAAAACGACGCATAAGGACATAAATCGAAAATCTTTTTCTAAGGAACATAAGTTGAAATACGCAAAAACAATCGACTTCCATACAAATTGCATCAGCTGACAGCTTATTTTGTCAAAAACTTTTTTCGTAAATCGACCTTTCGGAAATTGTTCGGTTTCATGGGCAGAACCACCTCTAAAATTCCCGGGGTGATAAAAAAATTACGAATTATACGTCAAAATATGGAAAAATAAATGGACTTCTCATATAAACTGTAGCAGACTTTTTTCTTAATTCGACTAACGTTCTTACATGTGCATATTTACATTCTTCGGGCTGGTTATATCTTTTCTGTTGCATCTTATTATAATTAGGACACCATATTACTGCTAAAATACAGAAAATACTGCTTATAAGCTTTGATACACTTGCTCTATTTGAAAATTGTTGTCATTATGACGTTAGAATGAAAAAAAAAAAGAAATGATAAGTACCAAAAAAAATCCAAGTAATAAATGACATAGAATTTAATTTTTAGGTTTTAACATTGTGGAATCCTAAAAGCATCGGATGAGTGATAAACCTGAAATTTTTCAAGCCGCGAAACGGCTCTGACAAGGCTATTGAACGGCTTAACATGCCTAACTAAACATGAAAAGAAAAACGCACGGCTCTGATTTTTATTTAAGAAAAAGAAAATATCTGAATACAGGTTAATTACTAGTGAGGTCGAAAGCAACAACTTTTTTCTAAGACTTTTACAACTTTGATTTTACATACAAAACTATATGTATAGGAAATTGAATCTCTTTATGCGAACTTGCGAAAGTCGTAGAATAAGGTGCAGCTTTGACCTCACTTATAAGTGCGCAAACGGATTTCAGGAAAAAGAAATAATAACTCTATACAAGGCTACATGTTACTACGACTATCACCCAAATAGGATTTCAAAATTCGAAAAAATTGGTTGTTAATCTAAAAAAATAAATAAATTAGAACTTATGATGATGAAACGAAGATTATTAACCAAAGAAAGTTTTACATAACAAACTTAGCGGAGCGTAAGCATATTAATATGGAATAACCCAATGTTTGATATTTCTGCATACGTTAGCATTTCGAGTGCTGGGAGCTAATTTATACATGCAGAAGTTCCTTACGTATTCTCAGAACTTAACTAGGTTACGCATAAAATCACGAAAAGGTTCTATTTAATACCCGAATCTCGTAAAATATGGAACCGTGTCTTAATAAACTCTTAATCGCAAATGATCAAGTCGTAACGTCAGGCAGGGTTCATGTTTGAACTCATTTCGTGCTATAAGCTGAGCCGGTATAAAAAGTAAGACTCCTCCGCCCTAAGAACGCTCATTTAATATTTTAATACCCAATTTCCTGCAACTTAATTTAAGACCAGCCAAGGATTTGATAGCAATTTCCATTCCAAATTTAAACTGAAAATTTAATAGGAACTCTTCCCTGCCGCCATTTAACTCGTATGTGTTCCCGCGCTTTCCAACATTCTATTTTTAAAATTCAAGTGTTCTCAACTCCACTCATTCACTCGCAAATTGCGCCTTTTTAAAAAGAAGCATGCAAACTCTTTTGATGTAGTTACCTAACTACAGACTCTTTGGTTTGCCACAAGTTATGGAGTTGAAAACGTACAGGTATTACTAGGTAATCATCTATACAAGTAGGACATACGGTTCACCCAGTAAGTCGTTCGATTACGTCGTCCAAAACCGATCCAAATAATTGTAGAAATCACAAATCACAGCACACACTGTCTGGTAAGGAGTCAGGAAGGTATTCGATAAATAAAATTCTGGGATACCGTTTAAAAAAATCGAAAATTGTTGGCGCGACGTTGCGCGCGCCATCCGTGTGGCGTTGGCGGGAGACGCGATGCTACTAACGTAGTAAAGACCTGGAAAGGCTTTAGCTTGCCCTGGTGCTCCCTTCTGCCCCCTCAGACCCCTTCTAGCCCTCGGCCGTGGCTACTACTTCACACCCAAAAAGAAACACAACCCTCCAACTCGACATTCTATATCCTGCCTTTCTCTATCAAAATAGAGATCATTTTTCGTCGATGTGTGATGGAATTTCCGGCATTTCACCTTTGTATTTCAAAAACGAATGTACACAGACATTCTCACAAGTCAATAGTACTATTCGAGTCCAACACAAACAATTTTGTTCTTTGAATTTAGGATGTAAGAATCGAATTTTCTTTGTTAATACTCCAGAGGTGAGTAAAATATTTCATGTGTGTGTACAAGCGAACACAAATGTATTAATTCGATTAGGATATAATTGTTATGTAGTGTGACGTGACAATAGCCCTTATTTGTCTAATTGTAAGTGCCAAATTCGTGTGTCAAAAGCGTATTGTTTGTGTTTCACAGTTCATATTAGCTTGTGGGAACTTGCATTTGGTTGTCATAGAATTATGGACGTTGTGTCAATATGTTAAGGGTGGTTTTTGAAGGAGAATAAGGTGAAAGAAAAATCGAAATTTAACACCACAGAGCAATAATACTGCCGAGGTGGATTTTGTCAAATGAGTGTCATAAGAGCGCACTTTATCTCTTGAAAATGCATTTTCTAAGAGTAAGGGCGGGTACAGACGATCGAACATGTCAAGTTTTTGGGATTGACGTTAAAGCCAAATGATAAGCCGAGCTAGCCGACAACGTAGAAAAAACACATAATAATACGCATGAAACCAGAACTTTCTTTTGGTTTACCTTACTTTGCTTATCAAACTAGTTTCAAATATTTTTATGTGCAATAATCGCAGAAATTTAAAAGACACACAAAAACAAAAACTAGTAAATTCTTATCAAGGTTGGTAAACAACTGAAAATTTAAATACGCTACCAGGTAAAGTTTAAGTTTTGCTTGAGAACTCTGTTGGAAAATTATTTGATTATTCAGTTTTAAGAGTTACGGCAGGGCCACGGAACCATGCGACCGGCGTGCGTTTTGATATTTTGCAATACACGTTGCGTTGAGTACCAACTATTTCGCACGCACGCAGCAGTGAGCAGGCGCTGTTTGGAAATTCGCTGGTCGCGCCGCCGCGCCGGTCGCGCGGTCCCGTGGCCAGACCATTAGAGCTACATCCCCGCCGTGCAAGGGCAACAGAGTTTTACTTAGTATAAGCAGATGGCGCTGTAGGGTTTACGAATCGCGCTTATTTCAAGAACTACAAAAAACCGGTCAAGTGCGAGTCGAACTCACGTGCCAAGGGTCCAGATATAATAGTACCTATAGTATTTTTGGAAGCTATCAAGTCCATTTTTAGGACCGTAAAACTAAATCTGTTTATTAAGGTATTTTTAAAGATTTCTAATAAAACTGTGCAACTTAACGTAATTAATTCAGATTTTTCGCTTAGCAAACTTCGGAGATAAGGGGGGGATGGTATTTTTTTCTTAGGTAATTTTTTATCATTACGTGAAAACTAAGTTGTACAAAATACAAAAATCTATTTTGGAATGTACAACTAAAGCCCTTTCATGTGATACCCCACTCGACCCAATAACGACAAATTCAAATTTTGCACTTCCTAATTGGGCCCCCTTTACAGCAACAAAATTTTTTTCAGATTTTTCGCTTAGCAAACTTCGGAGATAAGGGGGGGATGGTATTTTTTTCTTAGGTAATTTTTTATCATTACGTGAAAACTAAGTTGTACAAAATACAAAAATCTATTTTGGAATGTACAACTAAAGCCCTTTCATGTGATACCCCACTCGACCCAATAACGACAAATTCAAATTTTGCACTTCCTAATTGGGCCCCCTTTACAGCAACAAAAATTTTTTTTTGTTTATAACTCTTAAAACGAAGCCAATTTTCCCAGACGATTAATCGATCGCTTGGTATATTAATAGTGCAGTACCTGGGCGACCGAGCTTCGCTCTATAATAGCCACCTCAACCTGAAAATATCATCGTGTGAGCAAGTTATGCTACCCGCCAACAGATGACGATGTAAGTTTCTGTCTGAAACGCGGTACTTTAAAAACGTATTTTCCATTCATGAGACCTAGCTAGATCGATTTTCGAAACCCCCGTATAGTAAATTTCATCGAAATCATTAGAGTCGTTTTCGAGAAACCAATCGCTACTTTTATAAAACTACAAAACAGATTTGTCTGTACGTTGTAGATGCAAGCTATTTTGATGCCCCTGATTCCAAATTACGGATTTTTGGAATTTTCGTTTGTTTGTTTTTTGTTTCTTCGAGCATCACGCAAAAACTTTTTTTGTTTGATAGCTAATACTTTGTCTTAAACACTGTTATATATTTCATCTTACACGCGGACGACATCGCTGGTAAAAGCTAGTAACAAATAAATATACCTACATGTAACTTAAAAGAACATTCCGCTGAAGAGGAAGGTAAACCATTTTTTAATATTTTTATTCGAAAATGTGTTGAAAGGCGTCGTAAGAAGCGCTTGCACATTGGTCATTGCACTCTCTGATCCATCACGCCACCGCCTGAGGCTTGAACTGCATTTTCTATGCCACGAGTGTAATTAGCAAAACAGCGTAATAGCATCCTAATTATTATAAGTAATTTGACCTCTCCATACAAATTGCTCACTCTGATCGAACAGTTTGATTTTTTTTATAATTCTCAATAATGTTTCTTTGGGTACACCGTCCCTTACACTGTATACAAAATAAAAATTATATAAAATAATAATTTAATTTATATGGAGATGTCACAGTAAAAGTTTCTTAAGGCCTCTCAGAAACTGATGCATACCAATATCATGTATAAGAAAAATCTATTGCTCCTATATGAGGGTCTCTTACGGCGTATCTGCCTTAAACGAACCATTTCCGTTGCAACCAATGATGTTTTATTTCTAGATTTCCTATCGAACTAATTTCAAGCTGTCAGTGTGGTCTGATTTCGTGAGCCGTTTTTCAGCCGTTGTTGAAAGGAAATCTAGAAATAATGGTTCGCATATGGCAGACACGTTCCAGCTACCGTAATAGACCCCAGAACATTCGTCGTGAAATATGTTCTCACCAACGTTCTCATTATTTTCATACTGAAAAATGTTTATTTCGTTCAGCCTGGTAATATGGCCGACTAGCCGGCGAATGCTACCTCGCCAAATGAAGTTGATGCATTGCAATATGAAAATAGTGTTTTACCCTGTGGTTTTACCACAGAGTAAAGTAGAGTCCGTCATATACATAGTCTGTATGATGTAGTAAAGGGTAAAACGTCTTCCAGTCGACTAAACTAGTCGGTCAAAAATCCCGGTTTAGTTTTACAAAAAACCGGTCAAGTGCGAGTCGGACTCGCGCGCCGAGGGTTCCGATATACCTATAGTATTTTTGGAAGCAATAAAGTCCATTTTCAGGACCGCAAAACTAAATTTGTTTGTAAAGGTTTTTTGCAGATTTCTGAAAAACTGTGCTACTAAGAAAGATTGTTTTATTTTTGCTGTAAAGTTTATATACATTTCTGTCAACTGTAATTAATTCAGATTTTTCCTTACTCAAACTTCGGAGATAAGGGGGGGGAATGGTATTTTTTTTGACATTTTTCATCATAACTTGAAAACTAAGAAACTTAAAAAAATACAAAAATATATTTTAGAATGTACAAGTAAAGCCCTTTCTTATGATACCCCACTCGACCTAGTAGCGACAATTTGAAATTTGGCCCCCCCTATTTTGGCCCCCTTTACATTAGTAATCATACTTTTTCAAAAAAATTTCATGTGCAATGAAATTGGGCAACTATATTCTAAAACCATTCCAAATTTCAGGTCGATAGCATAAGTGGTTGCTGAGATATAGAGGTGTGACAGACAGACGGACAGACAGACAGACAGACAGACAGAGCGGCACCATAAGGGTTCCTTTTTTTTACCAGTTTGGTATCGGAACCCTAAAAATCATAAATTTTTTAAAAATCTAAGGCCTCCAAGCCAAGTTTTATTTGCGAAAGTGGAAATACATCTTTTTTTTTACTTGTGAATTGATCATTAATACTGAGAACGGAAGCGTAAATGATCCGTAATAGCCATTTTATGCGTGATTTTTAAAACCCGTTTTTTTTTCTTGAATGCTAAATATTTTACCAGAAAAACTGTGGCAATAACATTTATAAGTCCCAAGTCACATATTACTCAGAGAGAAAGATGACAATTTTCCGATTTGATAAAAATCCATATATTTTAGAATGGAGGTCTCCATCAAGAAATGGATGGCTCATGGCTCTCTCCTTAGCAGAAAGTGCTGCTATTTTTACACTATTTTCACCACGAAATGTTTCGCAGCGTTGATGTTTTTAAATTCGCGAAAATTAAAATAGCATTTTCCCACAAAATGATTTTCTGATCGGTCATCTTAATTTAGTCTCAGAAATAAGCCTGAAAAAAAAAACATTGTTTTGGCTACCAAATAATTTTAGTTAAATTTAGTTAGTGTAGCAACACACGGAATTCCTACGCGGAAAGTTCCGCTACCGAAAAATCTGTCAAGTATGGCATCAGAGGAATATCCGCCAGATGTGTCATAGGTAACTTAAAAAGCATTGAAAGCGTAATGAGCGGAACTCACCGCGTCGGAAAAATTCACAGGTGTGTCGCTACAATAAGAAGCGAATACTCATGGCATAAAGATTTAAATAATAAACAGACAGAAGACATACAAAAGTAACATTTTTCTCTGTGACAGCTGTACATCATTAATTTTCCTCTAGAAATCCGTACTCCGTACATTGTCGTCATATCCATGCCTATAGATATTTTTAGAAAGCGTTCGTGACCTACTGGCGACTGATCTTGCTTACCGATCGCGAGAGTTAAGTCACATTGGCCCTTACCAATTGCGCATGTTGTAACAAAAAGGCTTATCATAGCTAAAAAAAATTTGAACTCAAAAGCCGACAAAGTGCGAGTTGGACTCGCGCACCGAGGGCACCGTACCCTTAAGGTAAAAATATCGTCTTAGTTATGTTCGTCCCGTCACGCAGAAGAGTATTAAAAACGCGAGAGTCTGACACGCACTTGACCAGTTTTTATTATTTGTTGTAGTTATTCTTTAGTTTATGCACTATTCACAAACCAATTTGAACGCTTGTTACTCGTAGTGTTCCCGTTTTTACGATAGAACTAAAACAAAAATCGAGCCAAAATCACCTTAACAAACACGTTATTAGTAGGGGGTTAATTTATATATTTTTTATTTTTTGTATTTGTTGTTATAGCGGCAATATAAATAGATAATCTGTGAAAATTTCAATTGTCGACCTAATACGGTTCATGAGATACAGCCCGCTGACAGACAGACATCGAAGACATATTAATAGGGTTCCGTTTTTCACCTTTTGGGTACGGAACCCTAATAATGAATCTAGAATGTTCGGGAACGAGTACCTTGGGTGTAATATATATAGTTCAGTGGAAAGCAAAGGAAAAGAAGAAGAAAAGAAGTGCTAAGAAAGAGGAAAGAAGTTAATTTGCCCACGAAACTAACAAAACAACTTTTGCCTTGAAACAGGTCGAAAAACAACAAAACTAAAGCTGGATCTTGATTTATTTTCGTCATCATCATAGCATCCCTATAAAACGACAGGGAGCTCCCTCCAGAACTCCAGCAAAAACGCATGGTACTTTGGAGGCGATTTACCATAGTTACCACGCTTATAAGCGTTACGGCTGGCGACCGCTGTTGTAGGTGACCGCAGTATGTAAGATGTACACAGAAAGATAACCTAACCTGATTTATCTATCTATCTAACCTAACCTTAACGAGTTCAGGTTTTTTATTAAAACCCTGATTTTGAAAAAAACCTGCCCCACATACCTATATTCATCATAACATCCTTTAAAACTTCCGCTGCAGAACAAGGAGCTCCCTCCAGAATTCCAGCAAAAACGCCTGGTACTTAGAATGGATTTACCATAGTCACCACGTTTGTAAGCGTTGCGGCTGGCGACCGTTGTTGTTGGTGGCCGCAGTATGTAAGATGGTTCGATTCACAGAAAGATGCTGACGGCCATGCTCCGGTTCATAAGCCCTTAGTCGCCTCTTACGACTCCCACAGGTAGAGATGGGTTTCTTTTCATATTTCTACCTATTTCTTAGAAATAAATGTTCAGTTTTGATGGTCTTAGAGCTACGCTTGCTACGGTCGTAGCAGAGTCGTAGCGAAAGGCTACGGCGCATCGTCGTTTGCATCTGTTTTAATAATGCAGAGTTTTAGGGAGTCTTTCAGTCCGACTTTCTTAGTCGGGAAGAATAATTTTGTTATACGTTGCAAAATCAAATTTTATTGTTAATTTCTATTAAATTCTAAAAACTGAATATACTGGCGATTTTCACCTTTCACATTTAAAGGGATTCGTGACTTACATTGTACACAGATTATGGAAACACTGAGAAATGTCACTCAATCACAAATTCTATCTATTGTACTAGGGACTCGGGCTAAAAAAATTAATTCACAAATTTTTGAATTTCCATACAATTTACTTTGCTTAATAATTCCGTAGAGAGAGTATACTCGTAAGCAGACAAAGGAGACGAAACAGTCGCCATGACCGAAATCGGTCGGAACGATGTAGATATATATAGTATAAGCAGACGTTCTAATACTATTATACTTTATGCTGTGCATACGCAATGCGTGTGGTTTTACATGCTTTGGTCCACGTAGTAATTATTAGGTCTTTACCTATAAAATTGCCGTTTTGTATGGAGAGTTTTAGGTAAACTCAATTTTCAGTACTAACATTTTTGCATTTTTCTTAGGAATTATAAATCCAATTTTAATAATTTTTTTAATCATTATTGGAAAGACATTAAGCTAACAGAAACTTAAACTTAATATTCAAAAATATTATCTGTAAAAAAATATTACAAATCTAATGATGAAATCGGACGACATTTAAGACAAACAATTTTCAAACCTTTAATTTTATATATCAAACTAAAAATAAAAACTTTATTTTATGCGTAAATTGATAACCTTGAAGTCAACTTTCAAATATAAGACAAATGAAAAAAATAGCATTAGAATTATAGGAACTATGATCTCATTAATCTGTAAGAAAATTTCGGCAATTTCATAGGTAAAGACCTATTATTTTCTAGCCTCTTGTACGTACAGTATTGTTAATGTAAATAATATGTAGAATGTAGTGAAACAGAGCGAGTCTACCGCCGCTACGGAGTGGTACTGGTAAAGAAACAGAGTTGAAACCACGCTGCACGTTGTAGCGAAAACTATAGATTTTATTTATTCTTCGTACATTCATTTTGACCAAATTCAGGACGTTCTGAATAAAGGCCAGGTTAAAAGTACCCTAAACCGACGAGCATGTATGAAAGGACTGATGAAAGTACAGGAAGCAAGGGAAGATCGTAGCAGGTGGAGAACTGTGGTCTCTGCCTACCCCGACGGGAACAAGGCGTGATATTATATGTATGTATGTACGTAGTGGCACGTAAAACCGTATACACACATTGTTGGCCGTACATTATCGTTTTTTTTATTGACAGTGGGCTTACTCTTGACCTGGGTCTAGTTTTAAACACAGAGATCAGGTCGACGATGGGACGAGCTTGCCCAGAAAAAGCCTAGTTACTCGCGACTTGAATAGATTCGGGTTATATGAACTCGGGAACACAGACGCAGGCTGAGAACTCGACTCTTTAGCCGTGCGCATTATAAAAGATGTTTCAAAGCACTTTGTGTAATGTGTGGAATAACAACCAAGTGTGGGTGATATCCTGAGGTGCGTCTGGACTACCGATGGTAAAAAGGGGGTGGTGGAATGAGCTCATGGAGCTCTTGATCACACTCTCCGAAGTACAATCAGTAAAAGACCGACAGACATGCAACCTTGCGACGATGGGTCATACTGTGAAACTTGGTTTTCACCAGCATCTCATTACCAAAGAGCTTCTTGGCTCTGCTATCTGTCGAGTCAAGAGCGGCTAGTTGATATATGGCTGAGCCATCCCAAAGATGACAGCAATTCTCCATGCAGGATCGGACTTGTGCTTTATATAAAATTAGAAGCTGTCCAGGAGTGAAGTAACGATAATTATTGTTGAAGATACCCAGCTTTTTTGCCACTGTTTGGGCTTTAGACTCAATGTTGGCGCTAAAGTTCAGGTTTGCACACAACTTCATGGCGAGAAGCTCGAGGCTGTCGGTAACTGGTACCGTTGTACCTCTAAAAGTAGAAGCTAGATTGAATGGACTCCTTTTGGCAGTGAACAGACACGCCTGTGTTTTGGTGGCGTTGAAACTCACCAGATTTTTTTCACCCCACTCGGAGACACGACTTAAAGTTGAGATTATTCGCTCTACCACGGCCTCTCTCGAAGAACGTATTATGTCACTGCTGGGTTTGCGCTAGACATATATCTCACGACGACAGTACTGTCATCTGCGTACCCAACAATACCAGGACCAAGTATGTGTAGCAGGAAGAGAGTCGCAGAGAGAACAGACCCCTGAGGAAACCCGGCGTCAATAGCCATGAGGTCAGAGGAGCA
Organism: Athrips mouffetella; assembly: GCA_947532105.1. Lineage (NCBI taxonomy): Eukaryota > Metazoa > Arthropoda > Insecta > Lepidoptera > Gelechiidae > Athrips > Athrips mouffetella. Next base: position 12,339,724 of record OX383981.1, on the reverse strand, counting down.
GCCATCAAGGACTACTCGGATCGACCGTTCACTCAGGAGGTCAGATATCCAAGAGCAAAAGTCAGCGGGAATGTCATATGCGGCAAAGCCAAGGAATATGATTGTCCAACTTAATTGCAAACAAAAGAATTTAAAAAATATTATTATTTTAAAAGGGGCCCAAATATGTGGGGGGTGACCAAAATTTTAAATTGTCTTTACTAGATCGAGTGGAGTATCGTAGGAAACTTGTACAATCCAAAATAGATTTTTGTATTTTTTATGAGCCTTAGTTTTCAAGTTATAATGAAAAATTACAAAAAAATTACAATACTAAGTATATCAATATATAATATATATATATATATATACAATCATCTCAAAAATCTGAATTACTTATAGTCAAAATCTGCAAAAAAAAAAATTACATGAATGGACTATATTGCTTCCAAAAATACTAAAGGTATATCGGAACCCTCGATGCGCTAGACCGACTCGCACTAATATTATAATTTTTTTATAACTATTTTATTTAACCGACGACCATATATGAAAGGATTGATGAAAGTTCAGGAAGCAAGGGAAGTATCTCAAGATCGTAGCAGGTGGAGAACTGTGGTCTCTGCCTACCCCGACGGGAACAAGGCGTGATGTTATGTATGTACGTATTTTATTTACTCTTTAAAGATAAAGATAATTATTTCTTTCTTTCGTCCTATATAGACTTTATTTGTGTCTCAACTGAGTGAAGCTATGATGATGTAACATCGGTTTAGGGTATTCATTCATGTGGTATGTCTTCTCAAAACATGTTCTGTGGCGTGGATCGAAATATCTAATATTAGTTCACTAGAAACAGGTCACCGCTCGTCTGGCGTAGTTGAAAATAGGTATCTGCTTCCCGGTTCACTATTACTTGCATAATTAAGTAGATACACTATTTTCATAAATACTTGCCAAGCAAGCACTTTAAATTAAGGCTTTGAATAATTTTCTTTTTATATAAGTTTTTCTTTGTGGGTTTAGTAAGCGGCAAACTTTTATAATTTTCTTACATGAAAAAAATATTTCGTGAAGCTTAACAACTCATTCTTAGATAAATTCAAATACATCCCGTATTTAATAAGAAAAAAACCGGCCAAGTGTGAGTCGGACTCGCGCCCTAAGGGTTCCGTACCTATCTACCATATCCTATACTATTAAACGAGCAATATGCTACTCAACAACAGATGGCGCTGTAAGTTACTTGAACGCAATAAAACGCGCTAAGAAATATTTAAAAAGACGGAGAAAACGAATTTTCCCAGACATGAGACCTAGCTAGATTGATTTTTTGCCCCCTAAAACCCCTGTATACTAAATTTCATCGAAATCGTTAGAGACGTTTTCGAGAAACCGATTACAAAATATATATACAAATATTGCTCGTATTAGGATAATACGAGTACCATCCAATAAAAACGTCTACTAAAGGAGAGCTCCTAACAGAATTCCAGCTTTTTGTTGAACAATGTGGGGGGGAAGTACCACAGTCACCACACTTGTTAGCGTTGCGGCTGGCACCATGGACCGCGGTTGTTGATGACCGCAGTATGTAAGTTGGTACCAATGGTACCATACACAGTTGGACGCTGCTACCCATCCTCCAGTACATAATCATTTAGTCGCCTCTTACGACACCCACTGCTAGAGATGACTTGGTACTATTCTTAGCCAGCACGACACAGGCAGCACAAACTCAAACATCAACATAAAGATAAAGTTTTAACTAACGTGATTTTATACCTTCACTGCAGACTGTTCCGGCAGTGATACACTGCATTAGAAACAAAGATGGTGGATGATAACAGCTGATACCATCACTGAGTGGTGCCAAGTCTCCCAAGAGTGGGTCAAGGTGGGGTTGGGGCGAATAAGGGGTGCAGCAAGGTTGTTGATTAGCTTTCGAAGAAACGGGTTTAAGTAATTATAGACAAACTTCATATAATCGAAGATTACCATAGTCACTACACTTGTTAGTGTTGCGACTAGTTAAAATGTCCTTAGTCGCCTTTTACAAAACCCACGGGAAGAGATGATGGTCACGATGGGATGGTCATTTTTGTCACACGAGCCACACCATGGGAATCCCTCTTCCCTCCTTCGGGCCGAAATCCTAGAAACGAGACTGATGGCGTCGTAGGTACAGTTTACTGCACGTCAGTGAAAACATGTTGACATTGAGATTACCTATATTACTTAGCAGTTCGCAAATTTTCGTAGTGCAAGTGCTTTCCCTGATGTGTCGCTAACAGTACATAAGGAGAGTAAAAGACGAACTTTTTGAAAATACGATAATAAAAAACTTTTCTTCACGGATACTCAAAAATGGTCTCCACTACATATACAAAATTACATATTTTTGTTTCAAGTCCCTACGTTCAATTAAATAACTTAATAAATAAATAAAATAAAATAGCCATTTATTAATATACTTACTTATAAAATCAGGATATAAATAAACATACCCGAATATACATTAAACATTACATATATAAACGTTATAAACCACACATACAATATCGGTATTTAATAATAATAATATGTAATATAAAAATAAAAAACTAGCACAGTAAATATTAAAAATTTAAACACTCTGTATCGATACGTATAGTACACAATCATTCGTAATATCTTTGATGACGCATACGCATGCACCTTGGATAACTCACAAGCCATACTCATTTATTTGTTGCTAGACTGCTAATATTTATTTGAATCTACCTTCAATGGAACTGATTGTCATAGCAAGCGAACTACCTACATATTATTTCATATTATAGACGAGTGTTTGTTTTAGTTTATTTTATAATAACATATAGACGATAAATACCGGTGACCGTAAAAACCTGATTAAGGTTTAGGAGGCGCCGCATCATTAATTATAAATTCATAAATTGTCAATGATTTCAATAAATAAAAAAATAAAATAATAATTCCCATTTGGTACAATTCGTTAATGAAATTTATCCTAAAAAACATGCACTTTAAATAATTCATTTAAAAAGTTCATAGCGAATTTCAAATAGAATAGCATTTCTTTTAGCATAATAGCATTAGAATTTCATTGATTAGCATGCAAACAATATTGTTACGAGCTAGCGGTTCGGGATTGGAGTGAAACACCAATGTAGGATTTTTTTGAGTTATTTACAATCCGAGCTTCTTATTTACACCTCTGATCCTCTTCGTGCGGTCTTCCCTCCGAGCACTCCTCGCTCTAGGACCTTTTCAACGGAGTCTTCCCTCCTAGCACTCGTCTCTCTGGGTCCTCTTCTACGGAGTCTTCTCTCCGAGCACTCCTCCTCCGGGACCTCTTCTGCACTCTTCCCTCCGAGTTCCTCTTGCCTCCGGGGCCTCTTCTATGTGCGACTTCCCTCCGAGCACTCTACCCTCCGGGACCTCTTCTATGCGAGACTTCCCTCCGAGCACTCTTCCCTCCGGGACCTCTTCCTCCGGCACCTCTTCCACAGAGTCTTCCCTCTGTAACTTCTTGAGTTACCTCTGAGGTTTCCTCTTCCTTAGGACTCTTTCTTCTCTTCCTTGTTCTTCACTTTAAATCGCTTTCCACTGAACTACCGAAGCCGCTCGGCGGCCCGGCTTATATATGTGCTACTCGTTCCCGAACATTCTAGACTCATTTTTAAATTTAGGTTTTTGTTAGATTTTTCTAGTAATTGGCTCTCTTTCTTCAGCCATCTCTTTCTTTTCCGTCTAGAATGTTCTAAACAAATTACAAATGATAAAACAGTCACGGGTGAGTGGGACTCGAACCGGCGACCATCGGCTTGTTAGTCCAACGCTCTATCCCCTGGACCACGCGGCTCTTAGCTGACTTGTCGAAATTTTGATTCAGTTCTTTCGTATGACAGCCGGCAGCACGATGTCACGTTCGTGACAGTATGGCAGCTGACAACACGACGGCACGTTCGTAACAATATCATATGTTTGTTAAAATCATCAAATAGTACTTGTACACACGGCAGCAAGCAAGTGGAAACAAAATCAGTATAAGCTCAACTAGCGCTACGCTACAAACACCCAGAAATAGAGACACGCTTAAAGTCTAAGCGGCCGTGTGTACCCTTTATTATGAGGGGGTTATAGTTTCCTAGATCTGACTATTAGTAATAAACAGTTAAATCCTATACTATTAAACAAGCAATATTTGTATATATATTTATAATCGGTTTCTCGAAAACGGCCTTAACGATTTTGATGAAATTTACTTAATACAGGGGTTTTCAGGGTTGTAAATTTGATATAGCTAGGTCTCATATCTGGGAAAATTCTCACCGCTTTTTTAAAAATTTCTTTGCGCGTTTTAGTACTTTTAAGAAACTTACAGCGCCATCTGTTGTTGAGTAGCATAGCTTGCTCACCCGATGATATCATAGCTCGGTCGCCCAAAACAAATAAATAGAGTTTCGAACCTCCTATTTGTTTTATTTTTTGTTTATAAAATCAGCAGCCTAACATGACTTTCCATTCACAATTTGTGTCAAAATTCAGTTCGAGCAGGTTTTGCCTGCAGGGTGGCGGTGCTGGCAGTAGCGGGGTTCTTATCAGATTCTCGCCGCCTATTACCGGTGACGCAAACTATTTTACCTCGCGGGGCTTTTACACTGGTAATGTGAATTTTATTTTTGATTTGTTGTACTTATGGTCCGTGTGGTGCCGGCAAAGAATAGTAACAACCCATCTCTACCCGTAGGTGTCGTAAGAGGCGACTAAGGCCTTACGCATAGGAGGATGGGCCAGCAGCATTTTTCTGTGTATAGTACCATCTTACATACTGCAGTCACCAACAACAGTGGTCGCCAGCCGCAACGCTTAAGCGTGGTGACTATGGTAAATCCCTTCCAAGTACCACGCTTTTTTGCTGGAATTCTGGAGGAAGCTCAGTGGACGTTTCATGGAATGTTATGATGAATATATTTGTCGCAGGTTTTTTTTTTTAAATCAGGGTTTATATAAAAAAAACCTGAACTCGTTTTGGTTAGGTTGGGTTAAGTTGTATCTGCTGATGATGGCCACTGTTAGATAAATACCGAAAGACCTCTACGATGACTACTTTTCGCTTTGGGATGGCTTAGCCAAATACCAATTAGCCACACTTGATATAGATCGCAGAACCGAGAGGCGTCTTCCCTCTCGCTTTAATGCGTCTCAGCTTACGCCCACCGTGTCTTGTTTAAATTTATGTGACTAAAGTGTTAAAAAGTTCATAAACGACGGCAAAAAAAAGCAAAGTAATGCAAATGCAATAAAGCTCGCTGTACCTCATTTTACTTGGCTGTAAAATAACCTTATTTGTATATTACAAATATGTACCAACCAACCTATTAGAAATGTCTAATAGGTTTCTCGAAAACAGCTGTAACGATTTCGATGAAATTCGGGTTTTCGGGAATGAAAAATCGACCTAGCTAAATTAAATTCGTTTTATTTCCGTTTTTAGGATTCCGTCCCTCAAAATAAGAAAACGGAACCCTTATAGGATCACTTTGTGGTCCGTCTGTCTGTCTGTCATGACCCTTTTGAAATTGATAACGAATATTAAAGTCCATAAACAACACAAGATCTGAAAATTTCAAAAAAAAAAAAAAAATTGGCTTTTTATGTCCTCATCTCCATACATTTATGCAAAAAAGTAAAACCTACAGGGTACTTCCCGTTGACCTAAAATTATGAAATTTGGCAAGAAGTTAGGTCTCACAGTACAAATAAAGGGAAAAGTCTAAAATCATTAAATATTTCAATTTTTCTCACAACTAATAGTAACCAATTAAGGTGAGCTCCCGTTTCAAGAACTTTTTTATAAAAGAGGGGTCAAGTTGGATGGTCGCGGAGTTTTTAAAATCAAAGAGCAAAAGCTTTTACGTAAATCATATGGTAGATAGGTACGGAACCCTTAGGGAGCGAGTCCGACTCGCACTTGGCCGGTTTTTTGAGCATTTCTTGAAAATAGCGCGTTTCAGAAACCTTACAGCGCCATCTGTTAGTGGACTTTGGTCAAGATTATTACAGAGCAAAGCTCGGTCACCCATGTACTAAATCAGTACTCCAGTGTGCAAGCTTCTTTATAGGTTGTATTTCTCAAACCACTAAAAATATAAGTTTTTTAAACACAAGCGGGTTATAATAAGGTGGTAGGCGATCACGCTACAGTCGACCGACGCGACGCCACGCTGTTGTGGGGTGGTGCTTATACATAGGTTTTACTACGGGTCACTTTGCTTGAGAAATTAATAAAAGGTCTTTATACTGTAAGATGTAGACGTAGTATGAAAGGTCCGTGTACGCTTACACGATGAAGCTAAAGTTTCAATGTTTTTTTACATAAAAGCAGAATATTAAGTGATCGATGAATACTACTACGAGTATGTCTTATAAAGAATTGGGAATCTCGGTCGGCTCGCTGCTTGGCTCACTGTTTTGCGACTCAAGCTGGTGACGCGCGTTTACTCTCTTTGGATGACTTGGACAGAATCGGCTATCTGTATCACATCAATGCTCGGACTCCACATTGAATGCCACTGAAATCATAGTTTACTATTATCAAATCAGTGATCATTGCTAGAAATTAGTTGTCTGGATGGTGCTAAACGTATGACGCCTTGTGCAAAGGCTCTAAGGCTATTAATGTTAAAAAAATATGACGGTACCGCCCTTATCTCTCCATATCGTTCATCATAACATCCCATGAAACGTCCACTCACAAACGTCCAGAACACCCACAAAAACCCGTGGTACTTAAGTGGGGATTTACCATAGTCACCACGCTTTAAGCGTTGCGGCTGGCGACCGCTGTTCTTGATGACCGCAGTATGTAATATGGTACGATACACAGAAAGATGCTGCTGCTCAGTGCTCAACCTCCAGTTCATAAGCGCACGAAACCCACGGGTAGAGATGACTTTGTACAATTCTTTGCCAGCACCACGCAAACGCCATACTTTTACTCGTTGAAAAATCCCCAATAGTTTCGCCATTAGAAAGGAGAGCCGTATCGATCGCTCAGACCAAACTGTAGGATTATGCACCAACTTTGCTCATACAACTTGTTTGTTAGCTAGTCGATTACACGTAGTTCCAAAGTTTTAAGCGGGATCACTAGTAAGTTATTATCTTTATACAAAGTACCTGGGCGACCGAGAGGGGCTGTCTCGGCTGTCTCCATATAATATTATACCAAAGTGAACGTAAGATGGCGCTGTATGGTATTCTGTATCGCGCTATTTTCTTTTATTTTATCGTAAAAATACCAATACTCAAACATTATTTTAGAACATTATTTGAAGATTACAGTGTCCTAAAGTACACAGATAAGAAAAAAACATTTCTTTTTCATCTCTATAAATATTTCAGTCACAAGTCGTATGGCGGGAGGTTAAAAGCTACCAAGGAGAAGAAATGACAGGAAGAATGAAAGACCAAGACTAAACAACTTTCCCTGAAACAATGGTAAAAAAAGAGAAATAGAGAAAGAAAATCTAAGCAATTCGACGTTATAAAATGTTCAAAAGGAAAATCCCAGTTTTCATGTTCTTCGCCTTATGTAGGGAATTGGTCAGTTATAGTGTTTCTTTAACAATTTCGTTACAGCCCGTATGATGAATTATGATACTAGGCGAAAGTGTTACAGGTTGCGCATACCTATCCTATACCATTAAACGAATGAATGAATGAATGAATGAATGAATGAATGAATGAATGAATATATTTATTTGCTTTGAACAGGTGTACAATTTAGGTCTTATGTATCTAATATAAGTATCTCTATTCAGCCATAAAACAATAGCATGCAAATTACATTCTTAATTCTAAATATTCATTTAAGCTATAAAAGTTTTTATCTAAGAGCCACTTGAAAAGTTTTAAACACATCTGACTAAAGTTAAGTTCTCTAATATCTTTTGGTAGGTTATTATATATCTGAATACATTTATAATAGCAAGAGTTGAGGAACAGTGTCGTTTTAGGAGTGAAATCCATAGCAAGCTTATCTAGATATCTAACCTTTCTGGGATTTACATCAATAGTTGATTTAAACAAACATTTATTATGCTTTACAAATTTGCAAACTTCATAAATATACATGCTGGGTAGCGTCAGTAAGCCCAAGCGTTTAAATACGGGCTTACAAGAGTCTTGGGGACCAATTCCAGCGATAGCACGAACACATTTTTTTTGAGCTATGAAAGCTCTCTTTATGTACGAGCCATTGCCCCAAATTAATAAACCGTACCTTAATACTGAGGCTACGTACCCATGGTAGGCAGTCATGGCAATCCTTTGAGATGTTATACACCTTAATCTTCTGAGAGCATATACGAATTTATTTACTTTAGAGCACACTTTGTCAATTTGAGAGGTAAAGTTAAGATTTTTATCAATAATTATTCCCAAGAATGTTGTCTTATCCGATTCGCTAATAACATGTCCATTATATTTAATATTTAATTTGATTTCCTTGCGACCTTTGGTCGTTAGTTGAATATAATTCGTTTTAGTCAAGTTAATATTTAAGTTATTGATGTCAAGCCATTGAATAATTAATTTAAGTGTATCATTAATGTCAGATTCATAAATGTCAATATTTTGTTTTTGAATACATTCACTCGAGGGTATTAACACAGAGAGGTCGTCGGCGAACAGTACACATTTATGTTTTAAAATACGCGGTAAGTCGTTTATGTAAAGTATGAATAGTAGGGGACCCAGTATACTTCCTTGTGGCACGCCGACATGGTTTGTAACATAATTTGACTGATAAGGTGTAATACAATTTGTATTATCATAGCCACAAACTTCTACACATTGCATTCGGTTTTTTAAAAAGGATTCTAACCACAATAGAGCTGGACCTCTAATGCCATACCTCTCAATCTTCTTTAGCAAAAGATCGTGAGCCACGAAGTCGAAGGCCTTTGTCATGTCAAATGATATAACTGTAGCATACTTTTTGCAGTCTATTTCTTTTACAGCATAGTGAACAAGGGAGAAAAGCGCTGATGTCGTTGATTTTCCTTTTTGAAAACCATGCTGTTCTAGTGCAATAATTTTATATTTCACACAATATTCCATCAGTCTAAGAGCAATATTTGTATATACTATACAGGGTGTTAATTTGTTTGCGTGCCCTAGCTCAGGGGCGGGATCAGTATCATTAACTGAACAAATTTCCCAAGGAACATAGGTCAAAATACGAATAACCAAATTTGACCTTCCATACAAAATGCGCTATTAGCTGATGCAGTTATAATGGGAGGTAAAAATTGAATTTCGTATTTCGACCTATGTTCTTTGGGAAAAGTTGTTCAGTTACTGATACTGATCCCGCCCCTGAGCTATGGCACGTAATCAAATTAACACCCTGTATATATTTGTAATCTGTTTCTCGAAAACGTCTCTAATGATTTCGATAAAATTTACTATAATGGGGTTTTGGGGCAAAAATTAATCTAACTAGGTCTGATGTCTGGGAAAATTTGTTTTCTAAGTTTTTTAGCAATTCTTGAAAATAGCGCGTTTCAGAAATCCTACAGCGCCATCTGTTAGTGTTCTTTGGTTAAGATAGAGCAAAGCTCGGTCACCCAGGTACTAGCATTTTATTGGGGTAAAAAAATAACAAATCAAAATCAAACCTATTTTTTATGAATTATACTTCTTAATATTACTATATTAGGCACGCATTTTACTTACATAATTTACATTAATTTTCAGACTACTAATTCATTTACATAGAATACTCTTATTATTTATAAATTAGTTTCAAAGTTACTCATGCCAACAGTACTGTCAGTATCTAACAGATGGCAATCTACAAAATCAGTCCTTTTCTCTTCAACTTTATCAAAACTATTCTTACAAAGAAAATCTCCAACAAAATCATTCCTCTCTTCCATAATCGTTTCTTCAAAATTCTCTCCATATCTCTTATTGTCATCATTTTGGTAATTCTGATATCTTTCTATTTCGAAATCTGGTGCTATAGTTTGCCCTTCATTAACAGTTTCCTTACCTAGAATATCTTCTGTTTCAATCTGTACATTATTTGGTATTTCATTGTAATTTCTACTTTCATTTTTTACTTCATATTTCATGTCAGTAGTTTCATTTCTTTCGATTAAAGGTTTTAGATTCATTAAATTGAAATTTGATACCATTCTACCATCCCAATGTTCGGAGTTTTGAAGTTCCAAGTTGACGTCATCAACTTTTTTGAAAGTTCCTAAGTTGTATTGTAAAGGGATAGAGAATGAGGGTAGGTCGATTGGGTTTTGTCGCGTTGGTAAGGCTGCTATGTGGATAGCTGGTTGAGGTTGTTTCTTGGATTGGTATGGTTCCGATAGGTTGATCATTTGAGGTGAAGATACTGAAAAAAATATATATTTTTTTCTTTTATTTACAGGGAGATTTTGCCTACAACTTCATCCGCATGTTAACAAAAACTAATATCAGTGTTTAAGTTAAGTTATCAAATAAAAATTTTTCATTTAAATCGGTTCAGTAGTATTTGCGTGATGCTCGAACAAATAAACAAACAAAAGTTAAAAAAAATGTGATTTGGATGTAGTATAACGTGATATTTTTTTTATAAATCTTCAATATACAGATAAAATTAATTCACAGTTTTATAATATTCTACTAGTAGAGAAAAAATATAAAACAGGAAAGTGAAAAGAAAGTATATAGGGTGACTTTTAATTAGTTCTTGATAGAAAAAGGTATGAATGTACTCATGATACTGAACAAGTTTCCCCAAGGTAGGTTGAAATACGAAAATCAAGTTTTGACGTCCCATAGAAACTGCATCAGCTGATAGCGCATTTTGTATGGGAGGTCAAATTTGGTTTTTCGTATTTCGACGTATGTTCCTTGGAAAAAGTTGTTCACTATAATGAGTACATGCATATATTTTATTTGAAGAAAAAATATAACATGATTATAGAAAAAGGTATGAATGTACTCATGATACTGAACAACTTTTCCCAAGGAACATAGGTCGAAATATGAAAAACCAAATTTGACCTCCCATACAAAATGCGCTATCAGCTGATTCAGTTTCTGTGGGAGGTCAAAACTTGATTTTCGTATTTCGACCTATGTTTCTTGGGGAAAGTTGTTCAGTATCATGAGTACATTCATACCTTTTTCTGTCAAGAACTAATTAAAAGTCATCCTATATTGTGGCAGCTTCAACAGTTACGAGACAACATGAGTCATAAACTTAAATGCAGCATAATTATTCTACATCAACTCGGGAAAACCACGGATTAAATTATGCCAAATTCTGATAAAACCATTGTCAGAAATCAGTTTCATTTATCAGTATTAAATTTTTTTTGTGAAATAACCCCATAATCATTCATTATATCATTTCATATTCATACATTTATTTAAAAGTCCAATACTAGTGCCGGACGATCTTACATCTCTAGCCTCTACCTACATGAGGATTTTGTTCTAAAAAAACCTTAGCAACCGTCGCAGGGGTTTTCATGTAAGATCAGCTAATTACGACGAAAATGCAAGCCTTTACCTGGTATAGTGATAAAGTCCCTCATCTCCAGAGCCAGCGCTGATGATGACCGTTCAGGGGATCTCCGAGGGTACGTCTCGCAACCTGCCTTCTGCTGCTTCCGCCATTTTGCGCGACGGTTTTGGAACCACACCTGCAAACGTGTTAGTACTTGATAATTATTTTTGATAGCAAAGAAAAGATTGTTGGGTTGCCAGAAACTAGTCTTTTTATATTCTTGAATAGTTTTAAACTTTAAGTCATCTTAAATATGTAAACGCTTTCAGTAAGCGTTTCAAAATTGACATAATTTAGTAAATTCTTATAGAAAATATGTTGACATAGTTCACAGCGCAAAGGTGCAATGATACATTTTGCCTAATTTTGCCAGAGGAAAAATGTTGGGTCATATCATCAGGCACGACGCATTTAAAAAACTATTGTAGAAGGAAAAGTATAAGGAAGAAGAGGCCGCTGCTGGCCTAGAATAGAGAACTGCCAACGGATGAAGGAGAGGGCGGGGTGAATACTTAAGGAGAACTGAAAAACCTCATACAAGACAGAGACAGATGGAGAAAGCTAAACCGACAAGAGCATGGCTGTATAAAATGAATGTTGAAGATGATGATTTCCCTTTCTGGCCTACTTGACCTGGTAACTTCGCTCTAAATGAACTTCGCTATAAAAAGTCACCTTTTCCTTCTACAAAAATAAAATCATTTTGATTTTTTTATTTTCAACAGAGCTTATTCCCACGACGATCGTAACAGTACTAAGATGAACGGGTCATGGTTTAATAGGAAAATCGCAAATTTAATAACCCAAGGCAGGATTCGAACCTGCATCTCTTCCGTAAGTATTGAAGACACTTTACCAACTTGGCTACCGATTTCCATGGTCCTCCCTAATTTATGAAATATGCGATTTTTTTACGTAGTAAGGTATCTTTTCTTATGGTTTTGGGAGGTACAGGCCGTACCTGCACTCTAGCCTCAGTCAAGTCTATCCTCATAGCGAGCTCCTCCCTGAAGAATACGTCAGGATAGTGCGTCTTGTGGAACGCTGCTTCCAGCTGCTCCAGCTGAACGTTTGAAAATGTTGTTCTGGAAAATAAAAGTCACCCTTATTTTATTTCTACTGCCAATTTGCTTACTCTTGACCTCAATCTAGCTCTGAGGGTAGAGATGAGGTCAACGGTGGAACGCGCTTGCCCAGATGAAGCCTATTCACTCGTGATTTGAACAGATTCGGGTTATATGAACTCGGGGATATAGATGCAGTCAGGGAATTCCATGCACATTTAAAAGATGTTGCGAAGCGCTTCGTGCGAATGTGCAGAATATCAACCAAGTGTGGGTGATATCCTTTTATATCTTAACAAAGAGTATCTAGAAGGTACGTACTACCAGGTTTATATCTACTTAAGCGAAGGAGAAGAAATCTTTATCCGACTATAAAGACTGGTAGGTAACATGTTCAGAGAAATTTTTCAATCAAAGTTACAACAGGTATCATTCATAATTTTGAATAAGTTATTGATGATTAAAACATCGTTGGAAAATTCTCATCATCAAAAGTCTATTGCAGGACTGAGAGCTCTCTCCATAAATCCAAAGAAGTGGTCCGTCTATGAAGTAAAGTATCATACTCACCACTCATGCTAGCTTTGCGTTTGGCACCATAGACCGCGGTTGTTGGTGACCGCAGTATGTAAGATGTCACGATAAACAGAGGGACACTAATGCCCATCCTCCAGTTAATAATCCCTTAGTCGCCTCTTACGACACCCACGGGTTAGAGATAGGTAGGTACTATTCTTCGCCGGCACCACACTGTGGACAAATTCTAGACTTACCTGTATCTTCGTTGTTTTCGTTTAGGTAGGTCGCTCTTTGAGCCTGAAAAAAGAAATAAAAATATTATTATGTATCTTGAGTCTTAAAATCGTATCTATTGGGAAGAATCTATCAAAAGTTAGCGGAATACGAATACAAATTTACGATTTTCTACTTTATAGAAAAATTCGAAAACAGAAACTGTTATACTAAAAATATTTATAAGCCTATTTACTTATGTACTTGACTGAACACACGCATGCGTGTAACCTGCGCTAGAGTAAACAACAACACACGATCGTCCGCATACGGACGGTCCGTACGGGTGGTGCTGGTCCAAGTCATGCTTCCGGACGGCACGAATTATCAACGGACAGTCCGAACCGGACCAGATCCGGATGCGGAGGGATATCCGGATGACAGGAAAAGGGCCCTACATCAGGTAAATTCCGAAACTACTAGTCTTGCCCAAGATATGAAAGGGTGATCAGGATCACTGTTATGTCATTGTTATACCATAGCATTCTCTGGATCGAATCCCAAATCATTTCCATTGGATACAGAATATAAGCTTGTAAAATTGCGATTCCACCAGAGCTGTGCAAGATAGCCAACCTGTAAGCTGGAAAAACCCCAACCAATAGAATCGCTTCATTTTTAAGCGCAGTTGTAATGTCGGAAAATGGCGCATTAGTATTTGTTGGAATCTTTCCAGGCACAAGTTAGCTAGCGGAAAAGTACCCTAAAGCAGTATGGCCCCGGCTGGTCAGGTCTAAGACTCAGGTCATCAATGTCACACCATTTGGTAGTTTAGACCTTAGGAAATCATACTTACTAGATTTAGGCGAGTACTCCTCATCGTCTTCATAGTGCTGGTGTTCCACCGCCTCCTCAGGTTGCTCAGATGTGGTGTATGTCTCGTTGGGTTCCGTCTCTGGACGCTCACTGAGAACGGAACCTGGACCCAGCCTAGAAATCAGAAGGAATTGTAAAGAAGGATCATTCTGTCGTGTAGGTTGTAGGATAGATAACCGTCCTCATAAACCCTGGTCAGAGTTGATGAGTCACATGGCTCATAAGGACAACTTCCGAATGAAAAGTTGATAGATAGATAAATACTTTATTGTCACACACAAAACACATCATCATCATCATGACATCCCATGAAACGTCCATGACAGTTCCACCTTTTGCTGAAACAATGTGGAGGGGAAGTACCATAGTCAGCACGTTTGTTAGCGTTACGGCTGACACCATGGACCGCGGTTGTTGGTGACCGTAGAATGTAAGATGATACGATACACAGAAGGATGCTGCTGCCCATCCTCTGGTTCATTAACCCTTAATCGCCTCTTACGACACCCACGGGTAGAGATGGGTCGGTACTTTTCTTTGCCGGCACTAAACGGGGCATTGATTGCTTACTGCTATTTTATTCGGCAATAATAATAACACACCATTACGGTAGCCGGAACGCGTCTGCCATATGCGAACCATTTCCTTTGCCATAGGAATTGCCGCGCAAAGTCTGGAAGGGAATACGCAAATAGTTCTGACATTGCAGGTGGCAGGCGTATTGTGGAAAGTCCGTCTGGGGAAGTACCACCCCCTTGCTTAATTCTGCCGTGAAGCCGCAGTGTTTGCATTGCTGTGTTTCGGTTTGAAGGGCAAGGGAGTCAACGAAATTACCGGCACATGAGACGTATATCAACTTAGTTCTCAAAGTGAGCAACGCGCTTAGCTGTCTTATTTAGTGTCAAAATATGCCAGACAGTAGATGTTATGGGCGGTGGTGACCACTTACCATCAGGTGGCACACCTGCTCGTTTGCTCACTTGTAACATAAAAAAAAAATTACATTGGCAGAAAGGAATGCCGCGTAGGACTTCTCTCTTCCAGCGTGTTGCAAAGGAAAGGGTTCGCGTCATATGCGACACGTTCCCGCTACCGTAAAGCGCCTCTTCCAATCTTGCATCATTCCTTGTGTAATCATTGCCCAATAAAATAGCAATAAGCGAAGCGGAATAAAAAAAAATACTCAAAAAAAATATTTTTGAATATGAATTTTGAATATTCAAGTCAAGCCATAGAGTAACCTAGCGCGGTTTGACGCGTTGCTCTAAGAGTCAAGCGAATGCTGGCTAGAGTAAAACTTATCGCTCGTGAAGTGACTACAAATTGATTTAAAACTGTATAGTGCGGTCAGTTAGCTGTTTCACGTAGACACGCCTTACAATTTCGCCAAATTTTTTCCAGGTACTAGTTAGGTACATAGCTCTCAATTTTTGATAGGAGCTAATTCTTGAATTTCAAAATAATTCCATAGAAAATTCAAGAATTGGCTCCTATCAAAAATTGAGAGCGTACATAGCTCTCATAGCCTGTCGCTTCAACCGTTTGTCGGTAGAAACTTTTTCAACTCTATTACCATGCCATAAGGTCCAAAAGTGTTTCTACTGATGTGCGGCCGTGTGTACCTAACTAGGATCTGGAAAAAATTTGGTGAATTTGGCGATATAAGACTAGAAGGGACCGGACTAGCATCGATACCAACATTTGGAACAACCATTTCGATTATACCTATATACTCACTATTCTTAAATTAGTACGGTCAACCGCACGTCGGTAGATACTTTTTCAAATCTATTACCACGCCATATGGTCCAAAAGTGTTTCTAATGACGTGCTGTTGAGTGTATATTTAGAAAGATTTTCTTACCCATTGAAAAGATTAGGGATATTGTAGCAGAAACTCGTAGTAGGCGAGACGTCATCATTCAAGATGGCCGCCGAGTCGAAGCCTGCTGCGCTCGCGCTGCTTTCCCGTCCGTCTAGAGATTCCTCCATCTATCAACATACGTTAATTTTCATCTCTTCACAACTTCAAATGTGAATTTCTCAATTACGATTTCTTCCAGAATTTAACAAATTAAGTTTCTAAAAATTCTCCGCCAGCTATTTCCTGAGCACATATCATTAGGACATTACTATGGCTGCAAACATAAAGAAAAAGGTGCCCAAGGTGACAAATGCGGGCATATTTAGTCAGGATGTAATCTAAATATATAAAATAACTTGTCTTGACTTAATGACTGATTCATCAACGCCGAGCTGTAACCGCTATAGCTACAGATCTGAAATTTTGTACATAGGTTTTTTGGACTTCAAAACTACCCACCGAGGAAGGGTTTTCCAAAATTCATCCCTTAAGAGGGTGAAATAGGGTATGAAAGTTTGTATGGAGGTCATTTGTTTCTTCGTTGATAACACGTTTTTAAGCATTTCTTAAAAATCTCCCTTCAAGGGGGTGAAAAGGGAATGAGGTTTTTTTCCGTATGTTGGTCTATAAGTCTTTCATTTTTAAAGGTAGTATTATACAAATTTGGTTTTGAGCTTTCTGTAAAAAATAAAAAGTACATGTTTTAGCATTTTTAGAAATTCATCCCTTACCGCGATAAAATGAGAGATGAAAGTTTGTACAGAAATCTTACATTTTTGCTATGAGGTACTTGAAAATTTGAATTTAAACTAATAATAAGAAAAAATATATATATGTTTCAGAAATTTTGATATATCATCCCCCAAGGGGGTGAAATAAGGGATGAAAGTTCGTATGCAAACCCTACAGTTTAGACATGCGGTACTTGAAATTTGAAATAAGGGATGAAAGTTCGTATGAAAACCCTACAGTTTTGACATGAGGTACTTGAAATTTAGATTTTAGCTAATAATAAGGAACAAAGAAACATGTGTACGGAGATGTTTTTTCATAGAATGCTACATTATTCCTATCTATTATAGCTATCTTTATTTCTCGAAAAATATAGGGGTCGCTACTAAAACTTCAATAATGTAAAAAACCCAAGGTGAAAAAATTAGCAATACGATGTCTTTCATCGCATGCGCTACGGAAACTTTTGATGATATATAGAACAAAATAATGTTCTATTAATATCTAAAAACAACTTCGCGAGACCAACTATTGTAGTTATGTCACAATAACAAATTTTTAGGGTTCCGTAGTCAAAAAGGAACCCTTATAGTTTCGTCATGTCCGTCTGTCAGTCTGTCCGCGGCTTAGCTCAGAGACCCTTAGTACTAGAATTCTGAAATTTTGTACGAATATACATTTCATTCACGCCGATACAGTGGTAGAATAAAATTTTGAAACGGCGGTGGGTAAACTGTAAACGTTTGGCAAATTGTAAAATTGCGCCGGCGGTGTCTTATTTGGATTCACTTGCAATCCATGAGAGTTACTCTTAAGATCAGCGTTAATGCCTTGTAGGCCTTGCCAATGTCATCGGTTCCCGCTCGAGCGAATATTTTGAGATCGTCAGCATACAGGTGGTACGAAGATTGAATTGGGAAAGTAATAGAGTTAATGAAGATAGCGAAAAGGAGTGGGGACAAGACGCCTCCTTGGGGTACACCAGCAGATGTTTCACACCATGAGGAGAAAGATTCTTCCACCCGAATGCGTTGCCGGTGACCCAGCAGATAACTGCGAAACCAGTCATTCACCGACGGAGATATGTTAAGAGAGTGCAGCAGCTCAAGTAAAATGATAAAGTCAACAGTGTTACAAACGTTACTAAAGTCAAGTAGAGTCAATACTGTGAGCTGCTGTCTGTCCATCCCCATCCGAATGTCATCATAGATCTTGACAAGAGCAGTAGTCGTACGGTCAACCGCGGTCAAAACTTTTTCAGCTCTATTACCACGACATAAGTTCCTAAAGTGTTTCTACTGACGTGCTGTTGAGTGTACTATGACCAGGATGGAAACCGGATTGGAGAAGATTGAGCAGGTTATTGCGGAAAAATATATAAAAATATTTTTTATTTGAAATTGGTTTCTCTAGTACGGCTCTAACGATTTTGATAAAATTTGCTATATGGGGGTTTTTGGGGGCGAAAATTTGATCTAGCTCAGTCTGATTTGTCGGAAAATTCGTTTTCTCCGTTTATTTGGGCATTTCTTGAAAATAGTGCGTTTCAGGAACCCTACAGCGCCACCTATTAGTTGGCTTTGAATTATATAGAGCAAAACTCGGTCGCTTAGGTTCTTACTTTTATTTGAGTTAAATCATGTTAATTATTATATTAATTTGTCTTCAGTAATGACAACTTCTCACTCAATTGGTTGTGTTGTTAAAGTAAGTACATCGTAATAGGTCCATTTTGACAGCTGTCAAACGTATGGCAAATTACGTCCCGCAAAGAAAAATGAACCCTGTGTGTTGGTGATAAGAAAACGTCAAAATGGACTTCTTACGTTGGCTCTACTTTAGTCATCAAAATAATCCGTATAAATGCACGTTTAACAGGTAAATTCCCAGGAAGTTATCACTGCTATTTCGCTTTTTTTTTATTTATAAAAACAACTGATATTTTCTTAGTATAGAATAATATCTTACGCACTTTAAATTTTTATAACTTCCATTAAAAAAGTGATGTTGTTGATTATTCGCAAAATTTTTGCGGATATATTTTTCCACATCATGGCAATTTTCTATGGCTTGACCTAGGCTTGACTCAAATAAATGCACACATTAACAAATCAAAATTGGTCACGTGTAATCGGCCTCTTTCTTTATCTTATAGTGAATCTATGCTCCGAACCACCCAAAAACTCTGTGCCTATGTATCTAAGTTTGTAGATTCTAGTTAAATACTTTTAGTACAATGTTTTATGTATACGAAATATAAACCGCAAGAGCCGCATACATCGTTTTAGAGTAAACAGGATGTTATAGTGAACACTGAGTTTCTTCAGGTAAGTAAATCTGTGTCGTTTATTAAACAACTTTCCCTATGGAACTCATGTTAAATGGTTTTTTTTTCTTCACCTTCTTTATAAAATATTCAGCTGATAGGGTCGGTTTTAATTTTTACAAGGCATTTATTTCATAAACGACAAAAACGACAGAGATTTAACCTCCTAGAAGGAACTCCCTGTTGAAGTGAAAACTTCTTTAGCGGTGCTTGGCACTTTTTTGATGGGTAAAAAATTTTAAACTCACGTCAGATGTCGCGTCAGATGTTTAAGTTTTGAAGTGAAAACTTCTTTAGCGGCGCGTCAGATCTGACGAAGATTGTCTACATGTAATATAAATTGTCATATTTGTCCACGATAGCGCAATAAATGAATATTGTATGTACTTTTATACTGATAAATAAAACAAGTCGTGCGAAATTATTCCCTAACCATTCCAAAATATTCAGAAATGCACAACGTTGATGTTTAAGTTTTCACTTCTGCCGGCACTCCCGGAGTGCAACCCGTCCTTTTTTCTGCCTCAGAATCATAAGGGTTATAGAAGTAGGATTAAGGGAATAATTCGTCATAAATTAGAGATGTGTGATCTAAAGTCACAATAAATTTCATAATCTACAAAGTAGAAAATCGCAAAAAATCACAACCACAGGTAGGATCCGAACACAGTTAAAATATAAATCATTTTTAATCCTATCCGAGAGAGAGGCCTTTGCCCAGCAGTGGGACACTACAGGCTAGATAAGATAATCCTATTATCATTGTAATTGCATTTACAAAGAAGCGTTGTTTTGTTAATTTGGTAGGGTTATTTTGAATATTTCATAATCATCGATGAAGATGTGATATTCCATAGCAAAGGAGATGTGACATGCTGGCAGATGTCTTCCGATTTTGAAATAAATTCGCACGGTTTCTATTTCGAGTGAAGCAAGGAGGTTTTGGCTTTGGCTTTTCCTTACACCCAGTATAAGAACGTAACCTTACACCATTAAGGTTGTTGACCACGCATAAGAGCCATGCCACACGGTGCGGTGCGGCTGCGGTGCGGTGCCGCAGCGGTGTCGCTGCGTTGTTTTACATACAAATAATCATAGTGTTCACACGGTGCGGTGCGGTGACGCAACGCACTCACGACGGAGCTGCAGCCCCCGAGACGAAGCGGGCGGGGGTGTACTCATTGCGACGCCGCAGCGGCACCGCACCGCACCGCAGCACCGCAGACGTGGAAGACACACGCAAGCTCATAAATTTTTTTTGGGTTCCGTACCCAAGGGGTAAAAAACGGGACCCTATTAATATGCCTCCGATGTCTGTCTGTCTGTCCGTCTGTCACAAAAAAAAATGGGAACACTTACAAGCATGAAAGTTGGTTTGTTTAAAAAACAAAAAATATATATTTTTTTTATTTTTATTTAAATAAATAAATAAAATGTTTTATATTAATTAACCACAGAGTTTCTTAAAAGCTAGGGGCAGGTGTCTCCAGTTAAGTTTATAGTGCATAAGCTATGGAATAACAACAAATAATAAAAACTGGTCAAGTGCGTGTCGGACTCGAAAAATCTAGCACTGAAGTTTACAGAAATTTCAACAAATATGATAATAATATGGAAGTACAGAACCCTCCGTGCGCGAGACCAACTCGCACTTGGCCGGTTTTTTTTATAAAATGTTCGTAAATGTTCAGTTTTATTTACAGGGTAAAATGAGTACTATTGAAGAGATTTAGATTGATTACTTATTTATTGGGTGGTTTTAAGGTGTGTCTACACCTAGCGGGACCCCCTGTCCTAAGAGACCTGTGTGACTGTGTGTGGTACAGAAAATTACATCCAGATTTGTTCTATCGAATTGACAACCGCTCAATTTCGGTAACCACATAAAAATCTCAAAACCATTTCGAGATTTAGTTCCACGCTTCTCAAAAATTCCTTTTTTTAACGTTTCATTCCGTAATTTTAGAGAAATTCAAAAAATTGCAAAAGTCGTGCGATGACGTCACGTCACAACAGGCTCCCATACAATTTTGTTATAAAACGCTTAGGGAACCTCAGCTGTGACGTCATTTCCGGAAAAAATAAACGTTTTTGCTTCGGAGTTATTAAATTTTTAATTTACACCCTGTATATGCAAAACCGAGCGCCTGCTCAAGGGTGTACTCAGACCACGAAACTGAACAACTTTTCTAAAGAAACATGGGTCGAAATCGGAGAATTTTTTATTGCTTCTCCATATAAAATGCACTGTCTACTGTTGAAGGTTTGTAAGGAGAAGCCAAAAAAATTCTCCGCTTTCGACCCATGTTTCTTTGGAAAAGTTGCTCGGTTTCGTGGTCTGAGCACACCCTTGAGCTGACGCTCGGTTTTGCATTTTCACCCTGTAAAAAATACTTACCTTAAAGTAATTCCCAGCATTTCTATTGGTTCCACTGGATTCCTCATATTAGTATAGTTTTTCCGTATGTGTGGTTCTAAGGACTCCAATAAACATTCAAAGCTGGATATACTCATTCTAAAAAAATTATAAAACTTCTTTTCGTCATAGAGCAACTCCCAATATTCTAATAAAAAAAACTGTCCATCACTATTTCTTAATGAAATTAAGGGACAGATACAATACCGTCTTGTGATTTTGCGTCGATTTCGGCGGTGACGTAGTAATAGGAGCAATGCCAGACGTCTTTTCTGATCCATGTTTTCTATTAGACTGACTGCAGTTTTGTACAAAATGCTCGACGGAACTCTTGTGCGTCACCGCTGCGGCGACGGAGCGACGCTGCGGTGCCGCAGCGGTGACGCAGCGCCCGTGTGGCCGGCTATGCGTTGAAATATTTGCGTTGCGGCACCGCAACGCACCGTGTGGCATGGCTCTAACTCGGCAACGCGCTTAAATTGAATTAAATACCTATAATTTAGTTAAGTTTATTAAATTACCTGAAGTACTAATTATATGAAGTACTTAGCTTCCTCCCTAACAGTTTTGTTGTCGCTTTTGAAGGGACAAAACGTAGTTAATGTCAAAACGCTTGTAATTTTCGCGCCATCTTTGACAGTTTGAATGTGACAGTTTTTGTGTTTCCGGTTGCGTCAAAAAAGTTGCTACAAGTGAAAATAGTGTGAAGTTTTAGGTTAATACGGTTGACAGTTGACGCGTTTTCGATCAGGCTACGAATTTGACGCAACATCTGAGTAAATCTACGCTGCTCCAGCGTGCTTCGCTTAACATGATCTTGACTGTACTGTTTTAAATGATGACCTGTATATTTTCATGAAATCAATCATTCGATACTAGTTTTTTATTTTCTTTGGTTTGCGCGAGTATTCCTCATAAAACTTATTATAAAAAGGATTTACTTAGCTTTTATTTTAAAACTTGACTTAACGGAACTAAAACGTTATGTACGTACTTTTATTCGTTGGAACTTTAAACAAACAAAGCTAATAATGCGCAGCAAACCCACGTTTTTCAAAGATTTAAATAATAAATCGATATTTTACATAGATAAATTTGACACCCTGCAATTAATACGTAAATAATTATCAGGTCAAGAACAAGAAAATAAAAAAAAAATGCAAACATACGATTAATGTGAATTCATTTTGTTTTCAAATTGTTTTTACTTATTATTGTTTTTTCACCACTATTTTTATCCAAAGGTGACGTATATTTGAAAGTAAATAAGTAAATTATTTTGATTCATAAATACTTTCAATAATACTCTTCACGTCGTAATAACAAAATAAAAAAAAACTATGACAAAAAAGCTACAAATAATTACCACAATTATTTTACACTTACCTTACTAGCATAAGTACATGTCACTTCCCTCGGATTTGATAGTTATTTGTTTGACAATAAAGTTAGTAGATTTAGTAAATAGTAGTTTGCGACGTGCGGCCGTCCTATTGTCACGTGGTCTCTTGTGCTAGTACTGGATGCCACGGAGTGGACAAAGTGGAGGGCAGAGCCAACCGTGGAGTCGGTATTACGAGTGGATGATTCTACATTTGAATCTAATCCAATTTTGTACGTAAAAAAATTGCAAGAAATGCACAAACATGTCATAAGTCGGCAAAAGCCCGCGTGGTGCCGGCATAGAATCGTAAGAAGCGACTAAGAGATTATGTACGGCGGATGGGCAGCAGACTCCTTCTGAATATCGTTCCATCTTACATACTGCGGTCACCAACAACCACGGTCCATGGTGCAACGTTAACAAACGTGGTGACTATGGTACTTCCTCTCCACATTGTTCCAGCAAAAGCAAGAATTCTGGAAGGAGTTCCCTGTCCTGCAGTTGACGTTTTATGGGATTTTATGGTGGTGGTGATGAGTTATTAAATTAAAATAATCCAACCACGGAACTGTACAATGTATGCGAAGTATTGTCAGTAAGGAGATTGTTTATATATCAAGTTCTGCGTCGCTACCACCGATATACAATACCTATTCTGCCACCCTGCAACAAAAGAATTGTCAAGTGCCCGTTGCCCATACAAAACAATGTACGTGCAAGACAACACTACGACTACTGTGCACCCATGCTGTACAATAAAATTATACCTGATATCAGTCAAACAAAAACCTGCAACAACTACAAATTTAAGAAACTTATATTCAGTATTTTAAAAGCCCTTGACTATGATTCAACCGAGAAACTCTTTGAAAGAATAATATAGATAAATTATTAAAATAAAATAAATTATTGATCCAGTGTTTTACCTACACTTTTCCTAATTAATTATCTAAATTTGTAAACCACCACCCTAAAATGTTCCCAATCACATACTAGCACACTCACATAACACATACACAAATACACTCACCGAGACACTAACACTCACATACACAGCCAAACACAAACACACATTCATGTTCCTATTAATAGTCGTATTGTAGCTTATACTCGTAGTTCTTCTAAATTTGCATGTTTATTTTCTTTGTTTATTTTTGTTCTTTTTGTAACATGTATCAGTAAATCGAGATTACGCAGAAGCTTGTAACACAGTTTTAACTAGCACAACACAAAAAACTGTAAAGTTGCAAATAAAGATTTATTTATTATTATTGTTATAGATTCATTTTTCTCTCCTTTCGGAGGTGCAATCCCCACCGCACGGGCCTTAACCAAGTGAGGTGGGATCGGTAGACGAGGAGATAATTGAAGTTGTGAGGAACTTTCGAACAATGCGGCAGGTATTGAGTATGACGGCTTTTTGTAGGGTATTAATCATGAAGGTGGGAATATTTAGAGTTTTCAGACTATTTTTATTATTTATTTTTATTATTATTATAAAAAAAAACCGGCCAAGTGCGAGTCGGACTCGCGCACCAAGGGTTCCGTACCACCACATAATCATAAATTGTATTAGTTCAAATTTCAGTAAGTTAATATGCAATATTTTTTGGGTTCGACACGCGTTTGACCAAATTTTATTATTTGTTGTTATTTTATAGCTTATGCACTATAAACATACCAATTTTCAAGTTTTTAGGTGTTCCCGTTTTTAAAATAGAACTAAAACAAAAATCGCCTCCGCGACCATCCAACTTGACCCCTCTCTTATATGAATGTTCTTGAAACGGGAGCTCACCTAAATTGGTTACCATTAGTTGTGAGAAAAGTTGTAATATATGGTATTAATTTTAACCTGATACCTTTACCCGTTCGTGAGATAAAGGTTCTTGACAGACAGACAGATGGACGACAAAGTGATCCTATAAGGGTTCCGTTTTTTTCTTTTGAGGTACGGAACCCTAAAAATCACCAAAAACAAAAATTTCAATCCTGGTCACGGCACCAGATTATAACTAAACCTTTAACCTTTATTGTGAATTTGTGTGCAATTAAGTATTTCTATCTATCTTATACTCGTATAATAGAATCCAGGTTGCAAGTTTATTTTATTTCGGGTCCAAATTGCAAGCCTTTTAAGTGTTATTAATAAAAAAAACAACAACCTATTTTGATATTTTAAATTAACCTGCATAAGATTTTAGATATGAAAAGTTTTAAGGCTTTATGCTTTGGCTACGACGTTACCGCCGAGGATATAAGAAAAGAGTAGTTTTTCGATGAACCGATCGTTGACTCAGAAAGCCTAAGTTAACAAGTTGTTACAAGATTTAAAACAAATTTTTAAAGCCCGATATGTCATCACAAAAATGACGACGCCATTGTCGACTCCATGTCACCCTTATTCCGAGACGCCTAGAAAACTCATGACGTACGGCTTAACTACACACAGCGCAGCATGTAGATATGTTGAGCTAAGCACAGCTTACGGGTAGGATGAAAACTTACAAGTGCAGTATCGTTGTCCGTGGCTTTTCTAGGTATTTTAAGGTTATTGGTTTGAATTGTAGATATTGATGATTTCTTTGCAATCCTACACAAGTTTTCGAAAGGGAAGGGCAGTTTTGAATTTGTTTCAAAAGCAGAGTTTGAGTCGGTTATTAAAAACCTGCTAGGATGAAACTGGCCCAATTCAAGTAAAAACTAATAGTTAACATTCAAGAAGTGGTGCAGCCTAGCGGAATGCGACGGAGATGCACGGTGGGGCATAATCCTATCCCATCATACAAAAAATTTGCAATAATCTATGCAATTAAAAATAGGGTTGCGAATTTTTACGGTCGTATAATATGGCCTTGAACCCTGGCCGCCATTGACCGACTCAAATCGGTCGGATTCTGCCACGTGACCAAGATTTTAAAAAAATTTGAACTTTGGCGCGTCATCCGTCCGATTGCCGCCAACTTTAATCTATGATTTATATGTCATTCGAAAGGTAATTTAAATAGGTCATTACTCCCTATACACACCAAACCAAAATAAACCATAGCTTCGACGCAATAAGGCAGAATATCGACCGCGGGAACTCGATCCTCTTCTGTATCCTTCGGAATACACCGGGGCTCTACAGGTACGAGCAATATTTGTATATATATATATATCGGGGGCGAAAAATCGATCTAGCTAGGTCTCATGTGTGGGAAAATCCGTTTTCCCCGTGTTTTTAAGCATTTTTTGATAAATACCGCGTTTTATACAGTAACCTAAAGCGCCATCTGTTGGCGGGTAGCATAGCTTGCTCACCAGATTATATTTCAATGTTGAGGCGGCTATCTCGGTCGACCAGGTATTATTTATTTATTTGTATTGTATATTATATATTTGTAATCTGTTTCTCGAAAACGGTTCTGACGATTTCTATGAAATTTTCTATACGGGGGGTTTTCGGGTGCGAAAAATCAATCTAGCTAGGTCTCACGTCTGGGAAAATTCGTTTTCCCTGTGTTTTTAAGCATTTTTTTAAATACTTAGACAAACACCTACAGCGCCATTTGTTGGCGGGTAGCATAGCTTGTTCACCCGATGATATTATGTTGAGGCGGCTATTATAGAGCGAAGCTCGGTCGCCCAGGTACTTATAATAAAATGGCATGTCCTGACTGACTGACTAACAGATCCTGTGAAATTTTCAACCAGTTACCTATGTCGGTTCAAAAGATACAACTTCCAACCTCGTAAAACACGATATATTTACGACATTATGCCCCACTCTGCGTCTCCGTCGCGTGCTGCCGGGGAGCACTACTTCTTATAAGTTACCTATAGGTATGTTCTTGAATATTATACGAGCAATATTTATATTTACATATAAATATATATATATATATATATATTTGTAATCGGTTTCTCGAAAACGGCTCTAACGATTTCGATGAAATTTTGTATACAGGGGTTTTTGGGGGCAAAAAATCGATCTAGCTAGGTCTCATGTTGGGAAAATTCGTTTTCACCGTCTCTTTTAATATTTCTTAGCGTGTTTTAGTGCGTTCAAGAAACTAACAGCGACATCTGTTGTTGAGTAGCATAGCTTGCTCACCCGATGATATTTTAATCATACAGAGCATAGCTCGGTCGCCCAGGTCCTGTTCTTGAATCGTGCGTGGTTTCATCCCAGCAAGCTTCACCTTACTAGAATCTTGCTCGTTGAAGTTGTCCAGTTTCATAGGTAGATTCCACTTCCCCTGGAATTATTTATTCCGGTCTTTTTTACCCAACGTGGTTCCTTGCTTAGTGTACCCGACTACGGCACAATAGGGGCCGTAGACAACTGCCTTTCTATAATCATAAACGCCAGTAGTACAGAATAAAAATGTATTAGATTGACATAAGCTACTAAAATACGAACCGTCTCGCGCGCAGGCTCGACGACTTCCAGCCTCCCGAACAAGCCGATTTCCGTAAAGGCTTCAGTACCTACCATAGACCATATACATATCCTACGGCAAGTTATACAGAAGACCGAAGAGTATAACCAGCCACTTTGCCTAGCGTTTGTGGACTATGAGAAGGCCTTCGATTCGATCGAGACGTGGGCCGTGCTATGATCTATCCAGAGGTGCCAAGTCGACTATCGGTACATTGAAGTGTTGAAGGATCTGTACAAAAACGCCACTATGTCAGTTCGTCTTCAGGACCAGTACTCGAAACCTATCCAATTGCAGCGAGGAGTGAGACAGGGAGACGTCATATCTCCTAAACTGTTCACCGCTGCATTGGAAGACGTCTTCAAACTCCTGGACTGGAAAGGACTTGGCATCAATATCAATGGCGAGTACATGACCCACCTTCGATTTGCCGACGATATTGTCGTAATGGCTGAGACCCTGGAAGATCTCGGCACGATGCTCAATAACCTCAGTAGAGTTTCACAACAAGTGGGTCTTAAAATGAACATGGATAAGACTAAAATTATGTCTAACGCCCTTTTTGTACCCACTCCACTCAAAGTTGGAGACTCTACGCTCGAAGTTGTCGATGAGTACGTATACCTGGGACAAACAGTCCAGCTGGGTAAATCCAACTTAGAGAAAGAGGTTACTCGTCGAACCCGACTCGGATGGGCAGCGTTCGGAAAGCTCCGCAATATCTTCACGTCCAAAATACCGCAGTGTCTCAAGACAAAAGTCTTTGACCAGTGTGTGTTGCCAGTGATGACATATGGCACCGAGACGTGGCCGCTCACGATGAGCCTTATCAGAAAGCTCAAAGTCACCCAAAGGGCTATGGAAAGGGCTATGCTCGGAGTCTCTCTGTGCGATCGAATCAGAAATGAGGAGATCCGCAAAAGAACTAAAGTAACTGACATAGCCCTGAGAATCGCTAAACTAAAGTGGCAGTGGGCAGGGCACATCGCAAGAAGAACCGATGGGGCGTGAGGGTTCTGGAGTGGCGACCACGTACCGGAAGACGAAGCGTTGGCAGGCCCCCCACAAGGTGGACCGACGATGTGGTCAAGGTCGCGGGAATGCGAGCAGCGAGCAGCGCAGGACCGGTCGTCATGGAGATCTTTAGGGGAGGCCTATGTCCAGCAGTGGTCGTCTTTCGGCTGATATGATGAAGCTACTAAAATTATGCGTGACAGCCCAATACAATCCCATACGTTTTCATTCTATTCTACTAACTTTTACGATTATAGAAAGCCACATCTACGTACTCATAGCATCCCATGGAAACGTCCACTACAGACAGGGAGCTCCCTTCAGAACTCCAGCAAAAACGCGTGTTACTTAGTAGGGGATTTACCATAGTCACCACCATGTCACCACGCTTAGCATTGCGGCTGTTTACCACTGTTGTTGTTGACCGTAGTATGTAAGATGATACGATACTCAGAAAGATGCTGCTGCCCATCCTCCGGTTTATGAGCCCGTGGCTTCGCGGCCATCACCGTCAAATTGATGTGAGTGACTATAGTAGTCAAAATGATCTGATGTAATCTAGACCGTGGTTTCGCGGCCATCACCGTCAAATTGATGTGAGCGACTATAGTAGTCAAAATGATCTGATGTAATCTAGACCGTGGTTTCGCGGCCATCACCGTCAAATTGATGTCAGCGGCTAGTCAAAATGATCTGATGTAATCTAGACCTTGGTTTCGTTGCCATCACCGTCAAATAGATGTGAGCGACTATAGTAGCCAAAATGATCTGATGTAATCTAGACCTTGGTTTCGCGGCCATCACCGTCAAATAGATGTGAGCGACTATAGTAGTCAAAATGATCTGATGTAGTCTAGACCGTGGTTTCGCGGCCATCACCGTCAAATTGATGTGAGCGACTATAGTAGTCAAAATGATCTGATGTAATCTAGACCGTGGTTTCGCGGCCATCACCGTCAAATTGATGTCAGCGGCTAGTCAAAATGATCTGATGTAATCTAGACCTTGGTTTCGTTGCCATCACCGTCAAATAGATGTGAGCGACAATAGTAGCCAAAATGATCTGATGTAATCTAGACCTTGGTTTCGCGGCCATCACCGTCAAATAGATGTGAGCGACTATAGTAGCCAAAATGATCTGATGTAATGTAGACCTTGGTTTCGCGGCCATCACCGTCAAATTGATGTGAGCAACGATAGTAGTCAAAATGATCTGATGTAATCTAGACCTTTGTTTCGCGGCCATCACCGTCAAATTGATGTCAGCGGCTAGTCAAAATAGAAAGAAAGAAAGAAAAATTTATTCGGTATAGCTGTTAAAAATTGATCTGATGTAATCTAGACCTTGGTTTCGCGGCCATCACCGTCAAATAGATGTGAGCGACTATAGTAGCCAAAATGATCTGATGTAATGTAGACCTTGGTTTCGCGGCCATCACCGTCAAATTGATGTGAGCGACGATAGTAGTCAAAATGATCTGATGTAATCTAGACCTTTGTTTCGCGGCCATCACCGTCAAATTGATGTGAGCGACGGTAGTAGTCAAAATGATCTGAACTAATCTAGATCTTGTTTACCTACTTCAGATCATTTTGACTACTATAGACATTCAAATCTATTTGAAGCTGACGACCGCGAACATAATATTGGAAACTTTGTTGCAAAGATATTTTGAACACTGGGTGCTTACAACTATACGACAATTCCAATTGCGTATATGAAATTAAACTTGTTTACTACAGATCATTTTGACTACGATAGACGCTCATATGAATTTGACGCTTACTATACAGCTGTATGTAAAGCCAACACAACAACTTGAAATTTATGATTTCATGTATGAATGAAAATTTTAGCTTGGCTCCCCTCCCGCACATTATCTCTTTTACAGAATGTTATTTAGTTTTTATTTCTCTTATATTTTTCTAATGTTACACTGCTTGTGCTGTTGACTGTACGTAAAATGGATTTTCTGAAAAATAAAAGACTTATAAAATCCTCATGAATGTTAATTCATATTTAATAAATAAATACATTTTCATTGTTTTTAAAATAAAACTATTGTAAGTGACTTAGTTGTAGCAACTCTCAACAACATTATAATACAAAATACAGGGTGTCCAAACATACAACATCGGTTTATTTATTAACCCACTTTCTAATTGAACTTTGCGTATTTTTCAATAAAAGTCGTTTTATTTTTTAATGTTTTTTCATTTAATTTTTTCAATTATGAGATTTCAATTTTGAGACACCCTGTATAAGGTGACTTACACACCGCATTGCTTAAAAACTACTTTTATATAACAATTATAACTATTGGATATAATATATTAGAATGTACTCTTTAATATACATACATAAGTAAGATAAGTTAGTAGGGGTATGATACAGAATAAACAAATTATTAGTTTAATACTGAACAAAGATTTGAAAAAAAAAACAAGTTTCTATTTTTTGTTTTTTTTTGTAGTATGCGGAATGGGACTAAAACAAGAACGCAGGAGGTGTCCCCAAATTTGTAAAGTTTTGAAAATAAGAGCTCTTATGCAAAACCAGTCACTGAACTGTTGTACAGAGTGTAACAGAAATGGTATAAAAACCCTATGGGATGTGAGTCTGCCCTTTCAACTATACAGATTTGGCATTATGGCAGATTTCATGTGATTTATTTAAGCCCCATTTATAAAGGATTTATCCTTTTTTAGGGTTCCGTACCTGAAAAGAAAAAAACGGAACCCTTATAGGATCACTTTGTTGTCCGTCTGTCTGTCTGTCTGTCTGTCAAGACCCTTTATCTCACGAACGGGTAAAGGTATCAGGTTGAAATTAATACCATATATTAGGATCCATGAACCACACAAGATCTGAAAATTTCAATTTTTTACAACGACGCAATCAATAGATACGGCATTTTATGTCCTCATCTCCATACATTTATTCAAAAATGAAAAACCTACAGGGTACTTCCCGTTGACCTAAAATTATGAAATTTGGCAAGAAGCTAGGTCTCACACTACAAATAATGGGAAAAGTCTGAAATCATTAAATATTACAACTTTTCTCACAACTAATGGTAACCAATTGTGGTGAGCTCCCGTTTCAAGAACATTCATATAAGAGAGGGGTCAAGTTGGATGGTCGCTGAGGCGATTTTTGTTTTAGTTCTATTTAAAAACGGGAACACTTACAAACTTGAAAATTGGTATGTTTATAGTGCATAAGCTATAAAATAACAACAAATAATAAAATTTGGTCAAGCGCGTGTCGGACTCAAAAAATCTAGCACATTAACTTACTGAAATTTCAACTAATACAATTATGTTTATGTGGTGGTAAGGAACCCACAGTGCGCGAGTCCGACTCACATTTGGCCGGTTTTTTTTAGAAGTGGCTACATGATCAAATTTCAACTTACAAAACACAAAGGTAGGGAAAAGTGGTTCAGTTTAATGGTCAGATTATTTTGCTGTTACTCCTTATAAAGGAAATATTTATCTTTATTTTCTTTTTCATGTTACAAGCCCGTTGGTGTGGTTGGTAGTGAGCCTGCCTTTCACGCCGTGGGCCGCGGGTTCGTTCCCCGCCCTGTGTGATGAACACAAGTGTTTGTTCTGTGTCTGTGAGTTGTTTATCTATTTATGTAAGTAAATAATTTGTGTGATGAACACAAGTGTTTGTTCTGTGTCTGTGTGTTGTTTATCTATTTATGTAAGTAAATAATTTGTGTGATGAACACAAGTGTTTGTTCTGTGTCTGTGTGTTGTTTATCTATTTATGTAAGTAAATAATTTGTGTGATGAACACAAGTGTTTGTTCTGTGTCTGTGTGTTGTTTATCTATTTATGTAAGTAAATAATTTGTGTGATGAACACAAGTGTTTGTTCTGTGTCTTTGTGTTGTTTATCTATTTATGTAAGTATAACATTTCTGTGATGAACACAAGTGTTTGTTCTGTGTCTGTGTGTTGTTTATCTATTTATGTAAGTAAATAATTTGTGTGATGAACACAAGTGTTTGTTCTGTGTCTGTGTGTTGTTTATCTATTTATGTAAGTAAATCATTTGTGTGATGAACACAAGTGTTTGTTCTGTGTCTTTGTGTTGTTTATCTATTTATGTAAGTATAACATTTGTGTGATAAACACAAGTGTTTGTTCTGTGTCTTTGTGTTGTTTATCTATTTATGTAAGTATAACATTTGTGTGATAAACACAAGTGTTTGTTCTGTGTCTTTGTGTTGTTTATCTATTTATGTAAGTATATGATTTGTGTGATGAACACAAGTGTTTGTTCTGTGTCTGTGTGTTGTTCATCTATTTATGTAAGTATAACATTTGTGTGATGAACACAAGTGTTTGTTCTGTGTCTGTGTGTTGTTTATCTATTTATGTAAGTATATTAGTCTCCTAGTACAGGCTTTGCCTAGTTTGGGATCAGATAATCTTATGTGAAATATCCCCCAATATGTTACCTATCGAATGTTGTTCAGTTTTTAATACTTTCTTAAATTTCCAGGAATTTAAATTTTCCCACATCCTGTATACGTCTACTTAATTATCCTTTTTCCAATATTAAACTAACAATAGGCAAAGAAAATACTTAAATTTATACCTTAATACTAAAAAAATACAAGGGCATGCCTCTGAATCTAGATATTTTTACGAGGCAGAGAAAAAAAATCTTAAAACTGATGACGCTGACAAAGAAACTATTCAATAATTTAATGAAAATTATGCAATGTAAATTTTCATTGGTTTAGCTCCCGAAGCCTAGTTAAAGGAGTAATCACACCTAGCTGAATTCAAAGGCTAATTCGGCATACATTGCTGGGAGGCTTGGTTATGTTAATTGCAATATCCTTACTTCAACGAGCAATTTATGCCGAATTAGTCTTTGAGTTCAGCCAGGTGTGTTCACTCCTTGGTTCTACTTATGATAATAAGCAACTTTCTCATATAAAAAATCTTTAATAGATTTTTTTTTTTCGACTAAGTACAAAA
Organism: Athrips mouffetella; assembly: GCA_947532105.1. Classification (NCBI taxonomy): domain Eukaryota; kingdom Metazoa; phylum Arthropoda; class Insecta; order Lepidoptera; family Gelechiidae; genus Athrips; species Athrips mouffetella. Next base: position 12,306,326 of record OX383981.1, on the reverse strand, counting down.
GGGGTCGACCACGTGCCCACGTGAGCAATTTTTCTCAAAATAGACCACTTGATTCTTTACAAATTATAGGGCGTAAGGGACGGTGTACCGAAAACTGAAAGGGCGTGCTCGCTCAGTCAACGAAACTGAACAACTTTCCGAAAGAAACATTTTTGAAAAATTATAAAATCTTTCTTTGAGAAAGTTGTTCAGTTTCGTTGACTGAGCAGGCCTGTTCAGTTTTCGGTACACCGTCTCTTGGACATTATGAGAAAAGGGTTTGTTGCAACGGGAAGACGTTTCGAGAACAAACATTCTGCGAAATATTTAAACAGGTCGTGGGGCTAAAAAAATATGGGTCAAAGGATTCTGGCAAGCTCCATGGCGCCATTGGTTTTAAGTTTTTTTCTACATTTATTAAATTTTTACAAAAAGAACTCTTTCCGCATGGTGAACACAAAAAATATACATCTTTGGCTTCAAGCGAAAATTACAAACATTTACAAATATATTTTAATAAAAAAAATCTTGGTGTATTTTCAATGTTTTTAAATTAATTGAATAAGGCATCGGAAATTTCTGCCCAAAAATAAATAATCTAAACAGAATCTGCTTCCTATAAAAACTGATTTGTCAACCACACGGGTTTGGTTGTAAAAATCAAAATTGCTTATTTTAAATTGGAAAGAAATCTACACCTTATAATACACAAAAAGGAAAAAATACGCATTTCGCTTGAAATACGTTAGAAAAACGGTATTAATTTCGTTTCGAAAACTTACATGTTATTTTATTATGAAACTTTATATAAGTTTTCTTATACCATAATTTATAAGGACTGTTTAAGAATTTAAAATGGCAACATACGTCAAAAGTTTTTATTTTGCTTTCACTTGCATCTTGTCCAACTTTCAAAATGCTATTAAATAACAATGGTCTTTAACCCTAAAATTTATGCATTTCAATTTTGAATATTTTGCAAATTAGTCATTTTGCAAATCGGACATTATGCGAATCGGTCATTTCACGAATCTGACACATTTATTATAATTTTTGAGAGAAATCAATATACGTTTCAGAAATTTTTAAATACCTGCACATTTGAGCAATATAAAAAATTCTGACGTGACACTTATACAATGTCATTCTTAAAGTTACATCTCCAACGAAGGATTTTTTTATCAATTCCTTTCTTAGTCATGCATTACATTGTTTTTATTACTAGGAGAAGGACAGATAGTTTTTAACTATATTTTTTTTTTGCGGAAGTTAGATTCTTCACACATCGCTAGAAGAGACGATACACAGAAAAACTGTAAGGGCTCGCTCAGTCATTAAAATTGAACAACATTTCTAAAAAAAGTAACGACAAGTCGAAAAAAACCGGTCAAGTGCCAGTCGGACTCACGCGCCAAGGGTTCCGATATACTTTTTGTATTTTTGGAAGCAATAAAGTCCATTTTTAGGACCGCAAAACTAAATTTGTTTGTAAAGGTTATTTGCAGATTTCAAAAAAACTGTGCAACTTAGAAAGATCTTCTCTGTCAACTATAATTAATTCAGATTTTTCCTTTTACAAACTTCGGAGATAAGGGGGGGGGGGGGGGGAATGGTGTTTTTTTTTTACCTTTTTCATCATAACTTGAAAACTAAGAGACGTAAAAAAATACAAAAATATATTTTAGAATGTACAAGTAAAGCCCTTTCATATGATACCCCACTCGACCTAGTAGCGACAATTTGAAATTAAATTTGGTCCCCCTATTTTGGCCCCCTTTACATTAATAATCATAATTTTTTCATAATTCTTTCATGTGCAATTAAGTTGGGCAACTATATTCTAAAACTATTCCAAATTTCAGGTCGATAGCATGAGTGGTTGCTGAGATATAGAGGTGTGACAGACAGACGGACAGACGGACGGGTTCCTTTTTTTACCATTTTGGTATCGGAACCCTAAAAAGTTAAAACAGTTGTTAAGTGGTGTTTTCTTATTTAAGTGATGTACAGTTCGTTAATGGACGAGCATACATTTTCAGTTTTAGATAAACAGTTACTACAACCTGTATTCAGGGTGTAACAAAAAGGGTATACCTACCCTGAATGATGTGAATCTGCCCGTGAAACTGAACAACTTTCCCTAAGGAACATAAGTCGAAATACGAAAAGATTTTTTTGACCTCCCATAGAAACAAATTCAGCTGATAAGTTCATTTTGTATAAGAGGTCAATTTCTTTTTTTTCATATTTCGACATTTTCGACCTATATTTCATAGGGAAAGTTCAGTTTCATGAGCAGAATCACATCGTTCAGGAAGATCAAGATCGGAAATGCCAAGAAACACAAGTCGAATAACGTAAGAAAACTCAACTTTCGATAAAAACTGCATCATGAATGGGAAGCCAATTTTTTTTTCGTATTTCAACCTATGTTGCTTGAGAAATGTTGTTCAGTTTTATGGGCAGAATCACATTAAAAATTTCATATTAATAAAGGTTATTGCATAAATGGGACCGACAATATATTTTTATATTGTCGGTGTACAGTATTTTTTTTTGTTTATTGCATCCGAAAATCATATTATTAAGTCGTTTCCTATCTACATGTATCAAACAGTAGAAATAATTTCTAAGTAACTGGTAAAAAATTTACATGTAGTATAAGTCAACATTTTAGTTTTAGTTAGGTTAGGATGTTCGGCCTGTCTCGATAGTCTTTGTTAAATATAAAAACAAACTATAAAAAATCAAAAAAACACGAGTATAATACATGTTTTAGTTAGAAGAGCATTCTTACATAATGTAACTATTCGATAACTTGAAATAATTAAAAAGAAAAATAACATACTTTCTTTTTTTCTATTTCGAGACCGGCCTCAAGTCGTTTTGAATACTTATAGCTATCATAGGTATAAGTTATAAATTAATGGGAAAAATAGGTAACATTTTAGGTAAGTTAAGGTGGAGTTTCGTGAGACGCGACATCTTTGCGATATTTATTTAATGCCGCGTCAACTAGTACCTCAATAAAATACAAATTTGCTAAGGATATTGCTTTGTAATATCCAAACCCAACTTTTATTCCTATTGTATCTTTGTAGAAGAATTTTACTTAGTATTTGAGATTTATTTGTGCGATATATTCCGATTAAGAATTGTGTCAATAAAAATTGTTAAACAGCGTCAGCATGACAAATTTTTGTAGAAAATTTGTTTACGTAGTTTACAAGTTCTCTTGGCATGGACTTAGAATTAAAAGTTCTTGTTTGATTTTTTTTACGTTATAATGTCTTTATTGAGAAGAATAATGACTGATAGTAGAATAGATATAACAGATTTAGGTAAAGGAAGATAACAAGCTTATTTTTTAAAAATGTTATAGCTAATTAACTTTCATCAACAATGCTTTGAATAAATTCGTATTTACCTTCAACTTTACTTTAACTTTTTAATAAATATTAATTTAATTGTGATGGCAATGTATTGATTGATGTGCTTGAATAAATTATTTATGAGATACTACTTTTTTCTATTGCACCCTATACATCCCAACGTATGTACAATTATTCTAAAAAATATTTAAAATGTGCCTTTATTCACTGAAGGGTAGAATTACATGATTAAATGTATTTTCAATACTTCAAGAAACTTACACATTCCAAGGTCGACTTTAATCGAAAACTCACACAAAAAGCGACGTAACTTGTAAATTACTAGTTACTTGTTGCTTCTTGCTACCTGTCTCTTGTTGTTGTTTGTAACTTGTTTCTTGTTGTTGGCTTCTTTTTGCTTATCAGTTATAAATTCGAAACCAATCTATCCTAAGTATGCCGTTAGTTTCTAAAACAAAGACAATCGATTTTAAATTGAAGAAATTATTACCGCTGCTCTCGAAAATCTACCTTAAGGTACAAGAAAAATGTCGACGCATGTTTTAACATGTCTTTATTTTACTATGTTATAATACATTTTCTCCTTTAGTGAATAAAAACAATAATGGAATCTAAGATAAAAACCGTCTAAAGTAAACTTTTTAATACTTTTAATTGGTAACGTGCTGCGAAACTATTATTTTTATTGGTGATTTTTATTCAATAAATTACTATTTTGAAAACCCGTACATAGTTTTGCTTACGTTCTATCGCTGCCGTAGTTGTTTTTATTCTTGTCCAAAATTAAATTCTTTAATTTACCATACATTTACTCCATGGCCCCTATACTCGTTTTTAGGGTTCCGATACCAAAATGGTAAAAAAAAGGAACCCTTATGGTGCCGCTCTGTCTGTCCGTCTGTCTGTCACACCTCTATATCTCAGCAACCACTTATGCTATCAACCTGAAATTTGGAATAGTTTTAGAATATAGTTGCCCAACTTAATTGCACAAGAAAAAATTTTGAAAAAAGTATGATTATTAATATAAAGGGGGCCAAAATAGGGGGGGCCAAATTTCAAATTGTCGCTACTAGGTCGAGCGGGGTATCATATGAAAGGGCTTTACTTGTACATTTTAAAATATATTTTTGTATTTTTTTAAATTTCTTAGTTTTAAAGTTATGATGAAAAATGTCAAGAAAAATACCATTCCCCCCCCCTTATCTCCGAAGTTTGAGTAAGGAAAAATCTGAATTAATTACAGTTGACAGAAGTTTATATAAACTTTACAGCAAAAATAAAACGATCTTTCTAAGTTGCACAGTTTTTCAGAAATCTGCAAAAAACCTTTACAAACAAATTTAGTTTTGCGGTCCTGAAAATGGACTTTATTGCTTCCAAAAATACTATAGGTATATCGGAACCCTTGGCGCGCGAGTCCGACTCGCACTTGACCGGTTTTTTTTTTTTTCAGTTACACCCCTTTCTTTATTGAACATTCCAATAAATAATTAAGAAAATATCTTATCCTTTTGTTGATTCGTTGCAGCAATTTCATTTGAAGCTCAACCAGTTTCATAAAACTGATTTTTTTATAATTGATTTATTCCAGCAATAATAAATACCAAAAGATTTCATACAAAAGAGAAATCATACAAAAGTGATGTATTTTTAAATATTCCTAGTTGTTTGTTATTCTAGCAAATAATATCTAAATTGAACCACAAATTGGCACAATTCAATGGAAGTCCAAATCTAATTTCAGTTCAAAGATTTTCCTAGGCAAGAAAATAGGGAATATGCATAATTTATGGCTTATTTATTGATGGCTTATATCTTTTTTAATTTCATAGTTATTCGAAAAATAGTTTTACTAAACTGTTTATTACATGAATGAGGATATTTTTTTTAATTAAAAAAGAATCATGCATATTCCCTATTATCAGCACAATAAATAATAATCCATCTTTAGTATTTTTTTGTCTTCTCGCTTTAATGTCATAAGTTCTCAGTAGAGGGAATTTATTCCAAAAACCAACCACTTTTCATACTTACGTCCAGTTGCACGCCCGAAGCTTCCTTAAAGTTAAAGTTCCTTTAAATCTATTGCTTAAACTTTCTTTCTTAATAAAAAAGAAAGAGTCAGCAATAAGTTAATGGACATTTAAAAGAGCTTCTGACGCTTTGAGCAAAGTAACTGGCACTACAAGTTAATATTTTGTACGAGAGCTGCATTTTTGTTATTTGGGATACAATTCGTTTCTTAATATTGTCCTTTTTCCATTTTGTAAAGAATTCCCTTACTAAAGAGAAAAAGTAATATTCAATTGCAATTCTTATGCAAACTCCTGAAAATTATGTATTAATATTCCAAAGAACATGTAAATAAAGTTACATTATCCGTCCCTGAAGTACAATTTACTATCATACCTAAATATTACCGACTATCATGGCCCAAAATGCGCGAAAAATGCTAGAATTAACATCGTCTTAATATTAATGGATACAATTTCTCTCATTCAAATTTAATATCATGAAATGCATTTTAATCACTGCACAAGTTAAGTAGTTAAAGAAACATGAATGAAAAAAAAAGTTAATTTTCTCCCCCATGTTTTTTTAAAAAGTTGTTGATAATTTCTAATTCATGTATTAGAACTTGTGCAATTGCATAAAATCTTATAAGTTACAATCAGCAATTACTTTAATATGAACTAAATTATAACTCCTTTAACGTCCAAAAATATTTCAAGATTCGAAAAAAGATGGCACAGAAATTGAGACATATAGCAAAATGCAAACACTCCAAAAAATCTAACTACATATGCAGAGAAACGACGTTATACAGAATGTTATAAAAAGCACGACGATCCTTCTCAGGGTGATTCTACATCACTAATAGATTGCATAAAAATATAAAAAATATGTTTTTCATAAAAAAAGTAATTTTAGCTCAAGACCAAGTGAATCGCCTGGAGGGTTAAATGACTGCTATTATTAGCTGGTGACTGATGTTTTTAGGGTTCCGATACCAAAATGGTAAAAAAAGGAACCCTTATGTTGTCGCTTTGTCTGTCTGTCTGTCTGTCTGTCACACCTCTATATCTCAGCAACCACTAATGCTATCGACTTGAAATTTGGAACAGTTTTAGAATATGGTGGCCCAACTTAATTGCATATGAAAGAATTGTGAAAAAATTATTATTATTAATGTAAAGGGGGCTAAAATAGGGGGGGGGGGGGGCAAATTTCAAATTGTCGCCACTAGGTCGAGTGGGGTATCATATGAAAGGGCTTTACTTGTACATTCTAAAATATATTTTTGTATTTTTTAACGCCTCTTAGTTTTCAAGTTATGATGAAAAATGACAAAAAAATACCATTCCCCCCCCCCTTATCTCCGAAGTTTGTGAAAGGAAAAATCTGAATTAATTACAGTTGACAGAAATTTATTTTATTTTAATTATTTTATTTTAAATAAAATAAGGAAAAATCTGAATTAATTACAGTTGACAGAAATTTATGTAAACATTACAGCAAAAATAAAACGATCTTTCTAAGTTGCACAGTTTTTTAGAAATCTGCAAATAACCTTTACAAAGAAATTTAGTTTTGCGGTCCTGAAAATCGACTTTATTGCTTCCAAAAATATAAAAAGTATATCGGAACCCTCGGCGCGCTAGTCCGACTCGCACTTGACCGGTTTTTGTGTTATTGTTTGTATTTCCAGTTACTAGCAAATAGCTATCCGTTTCAATAAATTACTGTAATGTAATTCGAAGGAAAATCAAATTTTATGATCACCCAAAATCTAAATAAAAAATATATTTTTTATATTTTTTTATCAATGTAGAATCACCCTTTAAAAGTATTATCTTACTTTTTTTACACCCTGTATTTTCAGTCGGTCATAAACAAAATTCTTTCAAATCCTTGCTTCAAGCTATTTCGTCAACTAAAAAGTTAACGAGGTATCACTGTAACCTTAAATCTCTCTATAGAAAAACGCATCAGGCGTTCAAAAACTGGGATACATACACAAGAAAGGGACAGACAACATCAGCTATATTCGGCCTTATAGCGCCATCTTTGTCTGACATCCTTCATATCTGTCTAAACCAGAGGTCTCGCGAGGTTCATAACTCTTTGGTCTAAACTTTCGACCATTACCAATCAGCCATATTATCAGCTGTTTTAATAACCAATTGAAATAGCCGTTAAATTCGGTCCCGCCGAATTACAAAAACTGGCGAAAAAATTCAAGTGTGCCGAAACTTTTTCGCCTACAACTCAGTATACTGAAAAATTCAGGGTTACCGAAGCAATCGGTGAAAGTATGACGATTCCTCCAGTTTCATAAAGGTTTAAACCTCGGTGCTTTTTCCTAGTTGTCCTTGCTTTGAATCTGGGACCCCCGATGCGCTAAGCTTCCGCTGTCTGCTCGGAAATATGTTTCCGAATATTCGACCTGCAAAAGAAAACCTCCTTAAGCTACTGATGTATTTCAGTCTCAACTCCAAAGGTCTAGAGAACTTCGACAAATTTTTAAATAACGAATGAGGTGGAGTGCAATGCGCTTCTGTCCACCAAACCTATCGAATTATGACGCCATCTCTGTGATATTTTGCGAACTAAGAGAGCTTTATTTACAACTAGCACTATCTGTCGGGAGTCTGGTGAAATGAATGAGGTTGTTGATACCTGGTGACCGTTGTTCCTGCGGATGACGCGGCGAGGTGGCGTGCAATGCGGTGCGGCTTCCATGTTGGAATGAAACAGACATTCCGCTGTCTAACGAGCCAACTGAACCGCGACGCTGAAGCCTTTCCGCGGCTAGGGCCACTGTGGAAATAAAACAATACATTTTCATCAGACTACATCAGATTTGTAGTTCAAGTAGTACTTGTATTACTTGGTATTCACAGTTATGATACGGGTGTTATTAGGTCGGTCATCGATGAATGTATGAAAAAGAAAATACAAACAACGAGTTTACAAATTGTGGGCAAAGGTGGCCTTACAATCCACACAGCAAGATTATGACGATAAACTTACAATGCTGAAGCCTGGTATAGCATATTGTGGCAAATAAGCGCTTTCTTTTTTATCCATTAAACTATCTATTGAACTATCTATTGAATTGAGTATCTATTGAACTGGGTCGATGTTATTAATGAGAGGGTTACTAAAGTACGTTCATACATAGCAAGCGAAAGAATGTGGTATTTGCCTACCCCTACGGGGAACTGGCTTGATGTTTATGTGTCAAAGAATCGCCAAATTCAAGTGGCATATCTTGAAGAAGAATCAATGGCCAATGGCGTAGAAAAGAAAGGTAAAGCGGCGAACAAAAACGAAAGACGTAACGTGGGCAGGCTCCCACAAAGCGGACCGATCTTTTGGTGGTCGAAGGAAATCGCTTAACGCGGGCCAAGCAAGACAAATCATGGCGACCTGTAGGAAAGGCCTATGGGAAGTGGATGTTGTTAACACTGACTGACCCGGGTCGTTGATGTCTACGACTGATTTGCTGAGCACGTTCCGCTTGATGATGGAAGTGGGCGGAGGGTTGAAAGTGGTCGCTTTATGCCGGCAGCACGACCAGTTATCGGTGGCTTATTATGGGAAGCCGATGTTAGTACCGACCTGGGTCGTTGATATCGACGAGCGAGTTGCTGAGCACGTTCCGTTTGATAATGAAGGTGGACGGCGGGTTGAAACTTGTCGATTTATGCAAGCAGCGCGGCCAGTCATGGGAGGCTTATGGGAAGTAGATGTTAGTACTGACCCGGGTCGTTGATGTCGACGAGCGAGTTGCTGAGCACGTTCCGCTTGATGATGGAGGTGGGCGGCGGGTTGGAGGAGCGCGGGGGCGGCGCGGCGGGGGCGGGGCACGACGGCGGGGGCGGCACCACCACGCTGCAACACGCACACACAGATTTATTAATTACAATTAGATAACCTCTGAGACGCCGTTAAAAACATTTTCTCAGAGATAGATTGATGCTCTAATGCGCAATAAATAGAACAATTTTTAAAGAAAGCTTCAATCTAATTTGAGCAAAGGCGGCATTACCGATCAAGCGGTATTTTAAGGAAACCTTAGATAGAAGGAGAAATACAAACAAAAGCATTGAATATATTGGAAACAAGGAGAAAGCAAAATGCAATTGATTTAAAATAAAGAGATTAACAATAAAACATGTTACTTGTACCTGTTTTGCTAACGTGTAAACAAAATTTTACACGGTATTTTTCGGTCTCTGCCTACCCCGAAGGGAACAAGTATGTATGTATGTATTTTTTGACTCGATTTGACACGAGCGGTTACCCTATGAAAATAAGTTAAATAAGTACGTTGAACTCACCCATGCACGTGCATGTGATCAATACACTGCTGATGGTCTACATCGACGTCCGCTACTCCGCTGTCTCGGTTCTCCATCACTGCAAAAACAAAATATATTGGTTAATATCAAAATACGGTGAGTCACAACCCTTATCAACATAAGGTCAAAAGAAAAAACCGGTCAAGTGCGATATACCTTTAGTATTTTTGAAAGCAATAAAGTCCATTTTCAGGACTGCAAAACTAAATTTGTTTGTAAAGGTTTTTTGCAGATTTCTGAAAAACTGTGCAACTAAGAAAGATCGTTTTATTTTTACTGTAAAGTTTACATAAACTTCTGTCAACTGTAATTAACCCGTGAGGGACCACCGACTAGACGTAATAGCCACTACTGAACGACGCCGCGTCTACCACCGGCTAGCCCAAATAGCCACCCTCGTCGCACTCAACTTATTGACTTATATTGTTAGAAATATGGATCAAAGTCGGTTGAATGTTATCACAATGTTATGTTGCTACGTTCAGTATGAAATAAACTGACCAATGAGAACAAAATAGCCGCGTCCTTCATAGAAAAAATATAAATTTTGGCAGTTTGAAGTTCACTCAGTTGTCACTCAGTGCGCGTTCTTGCAAGATGGCTGGTAGACGGCTTCGGTTTTAGTGTTTGTGCCTTGGTGTTTTACGGTGTTTTGGACAAAACCACTTATGTAAGTTTAGTTTCATATATTTATTACGTATTTTTAAAAGAAACGTCTCATACGTCCATAATAATAAACCGAAAACCAGGCTAAAATAAAAAATCGGGGGCCCGTTTTTTTTCAACGCCATTTTTTTCGTCATGCCGTCGTATAAATCGGTTGTATAAACGAACCATATACTAGAACAACTGTGTGAATAATTTATTAGAACGCTAACATCATTAGCTTACAAAAAACAAACACTTCTAAAAACCCATAATGTAAACATTGTGACTGGCGAGCGATTAAATCTCAAGTGGGTCGTTAAGAGCTCGCCGCGGTGTCGAATTACATAAACGCGTGGTCTCTTTGGGTTTTTAAAGTTGTCTAGCCCAGCGGTGTCTCACGGGTTAATTCAGATTTTTCCTTACACAAACATCGGAGATAAGGGGGGGGGGGGGAATGGTACTTTTTTTTGATATTTTTCATCATAACTTGAAATCTAAGAAACATAAAAACATAAAAAAATACAAAAATATATTTAAAAATGTACAAGTAAAGCCCTTTATATGATACCCTACTCGACCTAGTAACGACAATTTGAAATTTGGCCTCCCCTATGTTGGCCGCCTTTACATTAATAATCATATTTTTTTTCAAAATTCTTACATGTGCAATTCAGTTGGGCAACTATATTCTAAAACCATTCCAAATTTCAAGTCGATAGCATAAGTGGTTGCTGAGATATAGAGGTGTGACAGACAGACGGACAGACAGACAGACAGACAAAGTCGCACCATAAGGGTTACTTTTTTTTACCATTTTGGTACCGGAACCCTAAAAATCATAACCTAAAATTTTACTTAATTACCAACCAAGCAAGTAGCAAGGTGACATACGAGTACCATTTCTATGCGTACTATGTATTCCCCTCGCCCTCCTGAGTTCCCCCTTCAATTCTAATTACTTCCATTTTATCCATCTTTGGGAAAATCTCTGTCTAAGGACAATATTACTTCCAACTACTACTATCTAAATGTCAGACATAAACTTATATTGAGTGGTTTCTTGTCTTCGCCCAACAACTTCTATCTTACAAACAACGCAAGTCTTTACCATTTCTAGGCTTATTAAGCTCTCTTTCCTTCCTTCTGCTAAGTTTCCCTCTAAAATTTCACCTACCATGCAAGTACCAAGGTTTCTTACCATTCCTATCTAGGCGTATTATATAATTATGTCATCTTCCCTTCCCCCTACTGAGTTCCCCTTCTATCCTAATGACCTCCATTTCCTCCATCCCATACTCTCCAAATAAACAACCAAATTCTCCATTTAATTCAGCCCTGTAATACACTCTCATAAATCGTCTTTTAAAAGATTTCTTCTCATTCCTAGGTATATTATGTCCTCTTGCTTTCCCCCTTATGAGTTCCCTTAATCCTCATTAAGAGAGTCTTTTGGTCTCTACCCACGTTGCTCTACTGTCTCTAAGTACTATTATCACCTCGACTTGAGTTCCTTATGTCCTAAACCATTACCTTTGCTAAGTTCACCTTCAATCCTCATGATCTCTAACACAATTAGACAAGTAACAAGGTTTCTTACCATTTCTGGGCGTATTATGCCCTCTCCCCTTCCCCCTGCTGAGTTCCCCTTCAATCCGCATGGCTTCCATTTCGTCCATCTCAGCGATGCTCTCTCTAAGGTCTTCAGCGAACTTGCACCGGTCGTGTTCATTGCGAGCGTTGAACGTGGCGAGGCGACGACCGTCCACTCGGCGGGATAGACGGATGCCGAAGGGGTAATCTGGAGGTAAAGTTGTTTTGTTTGGATGTTGATCATTAATTCAAATAAATACAACGAGAATTTCAGTAGATTTTAGTCCTGAATCCCTATGAAAACAGGCAACTTTCCCAAAGAATGGGGAATGACTGGGCTTCGGGATGAAAACAAATTGAAATTCACCGAATTGACCAAATTCAGGACGTTATAGAAGGCCAGGTTAAAAGTACCCTAAGAGCTGGTTCCCACTATGTTGTCGGCACCTCTGTTCCCACTATGTCGGATATCGGATTTCGATTTGAACAGCGCCATAAGCGATCATATGCGAGCGTTGATCAGACGGCTGACAAAACACACGACATATCTTGTCGGATCCGACACAAAATAGTTGTCGGACGAGTGTGAATAGCTTCATATAAAATGCTCTGCCACTGGAACCTCGGATTATTAAACGGATCCGACACACGACAAGTGGAAACCGGCTCTAACCAACGAGCATGTATGAAAGGAATGTTGAGAATGCAGGAAGCGAGGGAAGTATGCCAAGATTGTAGCAGGTGAATGACTGTGGTCTCTGCCTACCCCGATTGGAAAGAGGCGTGAGCCGTGGTGTGTCTATAAAATTCACCGTGGATGACATTTGCTGCATGTGTATCTACGAGTATGTTGCTTCGCGACCAGTACAATTAGGCTTATGATAGCTAAGAAATTTGGAAAAAAAACGTATTAAATATAAGTATTAAATATTGTTATATAAAAAACGTGTTTTTCCTTACCGACCCGAGGTCGACGAGGCCGACCAAGACAAGATACAAATGGCACTATAAACTTGAAATTTTTTGCACAGTTTGGTAGCAGTAGGCTTTGGATAGGGTCCAGTGGAAGGAAAAGAAAGAGATCCTGCCCAAAAGTGGGATACTAATCTATATATATAAAAGAAGAAGGTGACTGATTGACTGACTGACTGACTGACTGACTGACATATCAACGCACAGCCCAAACCACTGGGTCTAGAGATTCCAAATTTGGCATGTTGGTTCCTTATGAGGCCTAGGGATGCACTAAGAAAGGGTTTTACAAAATTCCACCCCTAAGGGGGTAAAATAGGGGATGAAAGTTTGTATGAAAGTCCGTCAGTTTTGAAGTTAGGATCTTCAAAATTTGTATTTAGGCTGACGACTAAAAATTAATAATTCCGTGTCTCAGGGTTTTTGAAAATTTTACACCCTTAAGGGTGAAAAGGGGGATGAAGTTGAAAATTCTTTATTCTTAAAGTAAAATCCACATAATTTATTATTTAGGCATTAATGATGTAATTCTATGCAACGTTCATCACTGTTATTGAAATTCCACCCCAAATCCAACCCCTAAAAAAGGGAAATGGGGTGAAAACGTCTAAAAACCAATATGGGTATCGTTTGTATGGTTTATCGGGTCGCTGATTACGAAAACTACAACAATTTGGAAATCAAACGTGGTGGACGTGAAATACCATCATCCCCCTGGGGATGGAGTTGGTGTGCGATAGGTTTGAAATGTCTAAAAATCAATATGGGTGTCGTTTGTATGGTTTATCGGGTCGCTGATAACGAAAACTACAACAATTTTGAAATCCAACGTGGTGGACGTGAAATACCATCATCCCCCTGGGGATGGAGTTGGGGTGCGATAGGTTTGAAATGTCTAAAAATCAATATGGGTGTCGTTTGTATGGTTTATCGGGTCGCTGATTACAAAAACTACAACAATTTTGAAATCCAACGTGGTGGACGTGAAATACCATCATCCCCCTGGGGATGGAGTTGGGGTGCGATAGGTTTGAAATGTCTAAAAATCAATATGGGTGTCGTTTGTATGGTTTATCGGGTCGCTGATTACGAAAGCTACAACAACTTTGAAATCCAACGTGGTGGACGTAAAATACCATCGTCCCCTGGGGATGGGGTTGGGGTGCGATAGGTTTGAAATGTCTAAAAATAAATATGGGTGTCATTTCTATGTTAAGGATAGCGGTTAAATTGGCGTAAGGGGTAGGGAAAGGGACAGGTAGAGGTAGAGAGGTAGAGTGGTAGAGAGGTAGAGAGGTAGATAGGTAGAGGAAGAGAGGAAGAGAGGTAGAGAGGTAGAGATGTAGAGAGGTAGAGAGGTAGAGAGGTAGAGAGGTAGAGAGGTAGAGAGGTAGAGAGGTAGAGAGGTAGAGAAGTAGACAGGTAGAGAGGTAGAGAGGTAGAGATGTAGAGAGGTAGAGACGTAGAGACGTAGAGAGGTCGAGAGGTAGAGAGGTAGAGAGGTAGAGGGGTACAGGTAGAGGTAGAGGGAGAGGGAGAAGGAGGGGAAGGGGGAGAGGGAGGGAGTGAGGGAGGGGGAGGGGGTGATGAAAAGGGAGAGGGAGGGGGAGAGGGAGGGGCAGGGGGAGAGGGAGGAGGGGGAGGGGGAGAGACAGGGGGAGGGGGAGGGGGAGAGACAGAGGGAGGGGGAGAGGAAGAGAGAGGGAGAGGGTTTTAGTTTTTCTCAATTACTTCTGCGAATTGGCTCTGTTTTGAAATATTACATAAAGGTGTCTCTCATCTCTCTCTTTACATTTGTTAGGATACTGCTGCTAAGTTCCTCTGTTCTGAGTAATTTATGAGTAACGTCTGTATATTATATAAAATTCAGCTGGATCTTGAATTATACTCATTGATTTGCGCAGGGTTATTCATGTTTTTCCTTAGTTTAAAATTACCCCGAAATGACGGGAAAATATCTCATTGCTTCGGAAAACCGGTAACAACATAAATACGAAAACTACGCGAGCGAAGCCGCGGGCAACAGCTAGTAACTAAATAAATAGGCATTACATTAAATTGGCGTAAGTTGTAAAGTTTTACTAGATAGCTTAAATCATATTACTAAGAGAAACTGTACAACTTGGCACCCATTTAGATCTCATTGAAACTTGTCCCCATTTCACATTAATTATGTTTTGTTGGGATTAGTAGTACTACTAATTAACAGCACTAATAAACTAATGTACTATTTCAAAAGGATCCCATATTTTTCAAGAAAAGTAAAGGGGAATAGAAATCATAAATAAATAGTAACTTACGTGGTACTGAGAACAGATTGACCAGCATTCCGCACAGTGGAAAGGATTGCCTGAAGGTATACGTCACTGAGGACTTCTTCTTGCTGAAGATCTTCGTAATCACCAGCAGATCGTTGAAAAGGAACACCTGCAAAAACAATCGAATTTTGGAACGGTTCCTAGGGTGTCTTCTTACAAAACCCCGTATAGTCGATTTCATCGAAATCGTTAGAGCAGTTTTCGAGAAACCAACTACAAATATAGGGTGACTTTTAATTAGTTCTTGATAGCAAAAGATATGCATTTACTCATAATATTGAACAACTTTTTCCAAGGAACATAGGTCGTAATACGAAAAACCAAATTTGACCTCCCATATAAAATGCGCTATCAGCTGATGCAGTTTCTAAGGGAGGTCAAAAATTGATTTTCGTATTTCGACCTATGTTCCTTGGGGAAAGTTGTTCAGTTTCATTGGCATATTCACACCCTTTAGTATTATCCTACCTTTCCGTTAAACGTTGTATACAAACAATATATTGCTTGTTAAGGCGATCCGTTTTCCATACTAAATTCAAAAGATAGATCGCACGCACACCCACAATTAGTGTAGGCAACGAAGCAATTGACCCCAACATAAATTTCTCAGGCAGATTTTATTTGACAGGATGATAAAGAATCAAAAATTAACTGTAAATTAAAAATTTCCAAAGAAATTAAAAAAAAAATTCATACATTTTTTGTAATTTTTGTAAGGAAAAATTAAAAGTACCGATTTTTTTTTGGATTTTTTTCATAGAAGGTTTGTCTCATGTAGTGTAATACCCCAGCAATGTTTCATCGACTGAGGATTTAATGCGGGGGTCTTCATACAACGATCCGCTTCGTTGCCTAGACTAAATGGTAATATTGAACCGAAAATTGCTAACAAAAACTAGTACCTACGGTGTTTAGCTGTATCTTTGTATTAATCAGCGAAAATATTAACTAGAAATAGCAGTATACATTCGTTTCATTCAGTGTCATTTGAATTTAGTATGGAAAACGGGGTAATGAAATCGGGGTAATGAAGCTTTTGCGTAATTGCGCAGAAATGGACGTTGTTCGTTTAGTTTATACGGCCTTA
Organism: Athrips mouffetella; assembly: GCA_947532105.1. NCBI lineage: Eukaryota > Metazoa > Arthropoda > Insecta > Lepidoptera > Gelechiidae > Athrips > Athrips mouffetella. The sequence continues at coordinate 12,289,969 of OX383981.1, read as the reverse complement.
TGTCAATCCCTACTGACCTATTGCATAGGTGTTTGGGGTAGCGCAGCGAAATCGTTCTTAATAACACTAGAACGAGCACAAAGATCGGTTTTAAAGGTAATGTTTAAGAAGCATTATGGATTTCCCACTATTCAACTGTATAAAGACGCAAATGTACTAACTGTACGACAGTTATATATATTAAAAGCTTGTCTCGCTCATCATCGAGTTGTCCTGATGTCACCGGATCTTGATACATTATGTAAAAAAAGAGTGTATAGAACTAACCCACCCAAAGTTAATTCCAAATTTGCCCAACGATTTAGACTGTTGGCATATCCGTTCATCTATTCATTCGTCAATAAACATTGCTCTTTAAAAAATGTTCTTATTTCTTCCGCGAAACGTAAGCTGCAAGAATGGCTTACCTCCCTAGATTATAACAGCACGGAGAACATTTTAAATATACCAAAATAAGTTATCGTTAAAATTTTACTTTTTTGTTATTTTTAGTTTAGTTTTACTTTTTATTTTTAATAATATAATGTAATACAATACAACGTAAGGTAACGGTCGAATGGCTTACCGCGAAACAGGATTTTCCTAGTGCGGTAGCCAAAGGTAATATATGTAAACCTGTGTAACACTTTTTGAAATAAATATCTTTATCTTATCTTAAAACGGGCTTTAACAGTATAGGATGATGATGCAACTGACTTCTCTCTGATGGACTCCTGGTCGCTCCTTCTTGTGTATATCTGGAATCTCATAGAGACGACAGTAGCAGACCAGGCGACGGTGTGGTAACGCCAAGTGAGGCTTCTTGCCGACTATTGTGGCTTGCACTTTCATAACCTACAAAAATAATAAATTTCATATTAGGACACCCTGTATCACTTGATCATGTCAGTAAAATTACATCGCTTCAAAAAGAGAGGCGCCCTGTGGGAAAGTAAAAGAAGTGCCAAGAAAAACATCTACTGCATTCCTTTGAGGACCTTCATCATAACATCCCATGGAACGTCCACTACTGGACAGTCACTCCAGAATTCCAGCGACAACTCGTCTCCATTCCTGTAAGCGTTGATCCTGCTGCCCATCCTCCAATTTATAAACCCTTAGTCGCCTCTTACGACACCCATGGGTAGAGATGGGTTGGACCCTAGAATTGAATAACTTTCCCTGAGGAATGAAATACGAAAAAAGAATTTGACCTCCAATACAAAATGCGCTACCAGCTGATGCAGTTTTTACGGGACTTTGTAATTATTTTTTTTGTGTTTTTAACCCATGTTCCTCAGGAAAAGTTGTTCAGTTTTATGGTCCAAGTAACATACTCAAAGAAACGCAGTTGATTAAGAAGCACCCTATACCATAGACACATTCGTAAGAAACAAAAGCCGAGGAAAGTGTGTCAAATTTGTAGCAGGGTACCCTAAGGCGACCAGTTAGGGCAAACACTAATTTAAGGCGACTATACTTACTTATGGGGACCCTAAGCCAACCACTTAAGGCGACCACTTACATTTTTAAGGTGACCTACTTATGGCGACCCCTAGGGACCCATTAAGGCGACCACATCAAGCCACTTAAGGCTTGCACTCACCTGTGTAACATGGTCGCTGCCCGGTCTGAACTCGCTAGTCTTGACCCGATCATAGATCCCGGTCAGCATATCTCGGTCCAAGTCGTGGCAATCGTCAGCCACTCAAGGCAACTGCTTACTTTCTAAGGTGACCATGGGGTTACAATGACCCTTACTGAGTACGACCTCTTAATTGAGGCGACTATATTTAAGGCAACCACTAATTAAGGCGACCTCCTAAGGTACCTTAAGGCGACCTCCTAAGGTACCTTAAGGCGACCTCTTAAGGTGCGTTAAGGCGACCAGTTAAGGCGACACTAATTTAAGGCGATTATACTTATTAATGGTGACCAAGCCAACTACTTAAGGCGATCACTTACATTCTTAACGCGACAACTTACTTATGGCAACCCATAGAGATCCATTAAGGCGACCACATCAAGCCACTTAAGGCTTACACTCACCTGTGTAACATGGTCGCTGCCCGGTCTGAACTCGCTAGTCTTGACCCGGTCATAGATCCCGGTCAACATATCTCGGTCCAGGTCGTGGCAATCGTCGATTCCACGCAGGTTCTTTATGAAGTCTTCTAACGACATTCGAGCTTCGGGCTTCAGGTTTGGCGTGTGCAGATCTGTGTTCAGCATTATTATGGCGAACGCTAGAACGAATATCTGGAAAAGAAACATAACATATGAAGCCTCCAGCGGTCTATACCCTTCTCTCTCTACGAGCAAAGTATGTATCAGCAACACGCATTGTCACTGTCCTCCACATTTGTAAATGAACTTGTAAACCTTTACTTCGTTCAAGATTCTTCAACTTTGAAATGTTGGTTGAAACGTCGTCCACTATGGTCTATCTTCCGTTTGCCCATCAAATAGTCTATATAGCTCCTACCATACTTTTTCAGCCGTGCTATATCTCTTAACTAGCTTTCTTTAAATGCGTTTTCCCGTGGGAATGAAGTGTTTTCCCGCGGTAAAAAGTAACCTATGTGCTACTCCAGGACCTAACCTATATGTGTGCCAAGTTTTATTAAAATCCATTCAGTAGTTTTTGCGTGAAAGAGCAACAAACATCCATCCATCCATAAACTTTCGCGTTTATGATATTAGTAGGATCTTCTCGTTTAATTAGAAGGACCGATGCGTAAGATGTTGGAGCGACAGAGACCTTCTCCCCGCCCTGCTCTCACGCATACCTCTGTCTGTGTCTTCAAGCATATTGCAACATAAGTAAGTAGGCTAGAAAAGGCCTAACTGACCTTATAAAAAAGAACTTACCGTGTCCTGAGTCCTCAATCGCTGCACTAAGTCAGTATTACAGACGCAGTATCTTCTTGCGAAAGCCTCGACCAATCGTTCTATCTTCTGCGCTTCTCCCGGCAGTCTGAAGTGCGCTTGGTAACGACGTAGGGCTACGTCGACAGCCATCCCTGATAGGTCTAGCTCGGTAACAAAACATCTGTAAATAAAAAGTTAGGGTTATAAAGAGGTGGACTGTGCAGTTTGAACGATAGGCTGAAAAAAGCTCTTATAGATTTACTTCTTCGACTTTCTGAAATTAATGATAAATTTTATTTCCCACACGTTTTGGATCCATAAAAAACTGGATGTATGCATGTCCCTGCATGACGCTAAAAGACGATCCATCCATATTTTGGTCAAAACTTTTAGCATTCTGCAGACACTTGTGGTATTCTTTGCATGGTATTCTATGGCATACTAGCTTCAACGATGTATGAACTTGAATCTATTTGAAAGAAAATAGAAAGCTACTCACTCTAAAACAGCCATATTGAAAGGATTCTGCAAGTTGCCCAGGTATTCTCCGATCATCTGCTTGCTCAATCCCTTCCTCGTGATGAGGAACCTGGCCACTCCTCGCGGGGAATTCTCCAGGAACCCTCTGGAGATGAGGTAAGCTATGCCTCGTTCTGGTTTCTTGTTGAAAAGGTTCAGCCCTACGCGGTATTGGCGCTTGCGGACCGTTTCTGACACCTGAAATTAAATGATTGAATTGAAATAAAATTATTAAAATGATTGAAATAAAATGATTAAAATGATTGAATTGAAATTAAATGATTGAATTGAAAATAAAAGATTGAATTGAAATTAAATGATTGAATTGAAAATAAAAGATTGAATTGAAATTAAATGATTGAATTGAAAATAAAAGATTGAATTGAAATTAAATAATTAAATTGAAAATAAAAGATTGAATTGAAATTAAATAATTACAAATTCAGGACGTTCTGAATAAAGGCCAGGTTAAAAGTACCCTAAACCGACGAGCATGTATGAAAGGATTGATGAAAGTACAGGAAGCAAGGGAAGTATGTCAAGATCGTAGCAGGTGGAGGACTGTGGTCTCTGCCTACCCCGACGGGAAAGAGGCGTGATGTTATGTATGTATGTATGTTAAATGATTGAATTGAAAATAAAAGATTGAATTGAAATTAAATGATTGAATTGAAATAGTTGGTTCATTTTGTTGTGTAGTTTGAAGTGGCGCAGTTATTTTTCTCAATGTTACGCTTGATTTCAATGACAGCTATGCATGAGAGCAGGACGTAGCGATTCGTGTTTCTCGCTCCTAAATCTTACGCATCGCACCTGCTGTCATTTTAATCCTATTCCACCCTTAAAGATCGGGCCTGACGCCGTGCGCTGGTGCTGCTCAGTTCCTTACCAGTTACTAACCAACCAGTAACTAATTACATACTTACCAGTTACTAATCAGTCAAAAACTAGTTCCATACTAGTCACTAACCAGTTACCAGTCAAGTTACTTCCACATAGGGTTCTGGTCCGGACCTTTGAACAGCGGACCTCGCATTAGCATTGTTCACTAACCAGTCGCTAATCAGTGAATAACAGGTCCTAATGGGAAGTGGTCCTATGGGGAAGCGGTCTTATTGGGAGTTGGGAGGCGGTCTTCTTGGGAAGTGGTCGATAGGGAAGCGGTCCTATTGTTGTAGTTGTGTGTAGCCTCTCGGGCGGTACCTTGGGCACGGGCTGCTGCTGCGCGTGCGCGAGGTGCTGCGGGCGGCAGCAGGCGGGGGCGGCGGGCGGGGGGGGCGCCTCGTAGTAGGGGGGCGCGTCGTGCCGCTTCCACACGGCGTAGCGGTCCGGACCCTCGAACAGCGGGCCCGACGCCGTGCGCTGGTGCTGACCGAACTGCTGCTCTTGGATGTGGACGTGAGGCTCCTGGATAGAGAGAAGAATATGTTACGTAACAAAAATATGACATGTGCCGACAAAGGGAGGCCTTGCCTAGCATCAACAGTTGCTGTCCCGTATGCTGTGCAGTTGGGATTTACTAAGGCGTATCTTCTTAGTAAACCTCAACTAAGGCTGGCCACCGCCGCTATTACTGGTTACGGTTATTTTGACAAACATCTCTTTGTACTAGGTATTACCAGGCCTGTCTCACTCCTCGTATAGACACGAATTAAGTAACTACCTAAGGCACGGCTCGCCCTGCGGGCGCAATGCCAGTCAGGCTGTCGCACTTTCTGCGTTTACATGTTCAACGTACATTCATGAAATAATTATTATTTAGGTAAATTCCAAGTCTAGGATGTTCGTACTTAGTTCTGTAAAAAACAGAAATAATGTTGTGTATATGGATGCATGAATCTCTTCTTTGACGCGCTGTCAAAAATTGTTCGCAGCGCGGCTCGTTTGTCTAAGCATGAACGAGAATGTTTGATGTCCGCGCGATTTCGAGACACACCTTAAAACGACGCATTGGTGGTCTGTTGGTCTTAAAACTGTCCCTTTCTAATAAACGACAAATTTCGCGTGTGAGAACAGAACGGCATCGAGCTGTTTTGATGTATTTCGTATCCTTTATCGATTAAATTAAAACTAAAGACAATATAAGAAACTGTTATACCAAAATTCAGTTATGCACAAGATGTATCTAATTCGCAAAAAAAAATTATAAATCTATTTTACTCTAGGCAAAACTCGGTAAAAACTCGTGTCATCCTTGAGTCGTGTTGTCGAAATACCAAAATCTAATTCCACATCGCAACTACAAATAAGCAATATTTAAATCAAATTACCCTATTTTTTATCAAGGCCTGCTCTTAAGGTGGTCCTAGCTACGCCCAATCAGTTTAGGAAGTTTATGCCATCTGGTCTAAATAAAAGTATCGGTGACACTGATAACTTACCGGTGCCCTGGGCTGGTATGGCTGGTGATAATGGTGTCGATGCTCCTGAGATGATGATGAGGACGAAGACTGCACCGAAGACATGGAACCGCCTCTCACCACCGCCCCGCATTCGGCTCTGCGAAGCGACACGGGACTTTCCGCACTGAAATACAAAAAACCGGTCATGTGCGAGTCGGACTGGCGCGCCGAGGGTTTCGGTATAATTGTAGTATTTTTAGAAGCACTAAGTCCATTTTTAGTACCGCAAAACTAAATATATTTATAATCGTTTTATGAGGATTTCAAAAAAACTGAGCTACTTAGAGAGATATTAGGCATATACCTCTATCGACGATATTTAATTCAGATTTTTCCTTTCGCAAACTTCGGTAATAAGGGGGGGAGAATACACATTTACCCTGCATTTGCATTAATGACTTATTGCATTCTTAACGCGGACGAACAATAGATAAAATGATATCTCGAAGAAACCTCACTTTATTTAGAAACGATGTCACATTCTATCACGTCTAACCGCGAAGAAACGTCAGATTTGTTTATTGTTCAATTATTATTAAAATAAACATGTATGAGAAGTGCGAAAGTTTAAAGCAAATGATGATCCGTACTTTAAAGTGATACTGCTGGTTCTCTTAGGTACTTCTGGTGGCAATCTCCTAGCGTTGGCAGCTTGTATAGCTAACTGTTGAGCTCGGGTGGTGGGTGACGATAGCGGCTTGCCCCCAGTCGACAGAAGGTTACCGTAGATTGGTCCTGAAAATATAAGATATTGGTTCTTAATTGAGATTTAAAATATGTTGTTTTAGACATAATTATAGTCTTTCTTATACAACAACAAAAAAATTTTCATTTTGACATATAATGTCTTTCATTGCGTGCCTCAACAAGAATTTTAATATACTTAAATATTAAGAATCTCACACATAGCGTGGGTAAACTATAAGGTGAGAAAATTTTGGGCAGTATATTTCATACCACAAGAAAAAGTTACATGTGTTTAACTTATTTTATACATATTTGTTATGAATGTGATACTAATTCGTCTATTTGCAATAGAGCATAATGCAAATAGAGCGAGTCTGCTGAAAAAAAGCACTGCAGCACAGACTTTAAGATTGGGTTTTATACAATAAGCATATTGTTTTTCGCAGGAACTGGGTTTGGACTAAAGTACCCATCCATACGAACGTAAGGATTTTCAAATGTAATTGTTTATTTTTAGCAAAGGCCTCTAGCGGGAGAAATTTGCAGTGTGATGGTATAGTAAAAACTACACCATCTTCTTCACCATCTTACATATTCGTAGCTAATAAGGTAGTACACCATACTAACCAGAATTCAGCATCTGGTGGTTGTGTAGAGATTCATTGTGAGAGGATGATGTTGAGATATTCGTTACCGAGCCGCTAACACTGCAACTGCACACCTGTAAGACAAACGATTAGGGGTCATTTTCGACTGACTCTTCATCACTCTGAGACCATTAACATCAATCAGGCGATAGACGTCCACTGCTGGACATAATTCGTTCTCCCCTTAAGAGGCTACCTCCCGTCCACTAGCGCCCCCAACGGTTAAAAAAATACTACTCGCTAAATACAAAACTTATCGAAAATCCCGAAGATCAGATTGAAGTAAAGGTACTCTAGTTTATTTAGAACTTATCAATTCTGAAATATAGTTCACTGTAGATACAGATACAAAAAGTGCGAAAAACGGCCACTTTTAGCAGTTTTTGTATCTGTAACTACAGTGAACTATATTTTTCAGAATTGATAAGTTCTAAATAAACTAGAGTACCTTTACTTCAATCTGATCTTCGGGATTTTCGATATGTTTTGTATTTAGCGAGTAGTATTTTTTTAACTGGTGGGGGCGCTAGTGGACAGGAGGTAGCCCCTTAAGATCTCTACGACCGACGCGACAATTCAATTAATCCCATTAGTTTCCTAGTTGTTGTTGTTGTTTAGTTAATTGCACGAAAATTACAAAAATACAATTATCGAAAAGATAACATGCAAAGGCGGACTTATCCCTAAGAGAAATCTTTTACAATCAACCTTAAAGTGTGTAAAGGATAGAGTGACTATTAGAAGAAAGTCGAAATATTGACTAAATAAAACCCGACTGACCTAGTTTTTAACAATAAAAAAAATTACAGGGTTGTTACAACCCGTAGCATAAAAAAACTATGCTGACCGTTATTTCCGGTGCATTGGTGACATGCGGGGAACCTATATCTAGCCTAGAATCACAATTTGCACGCTCTGCATAGCACACCTACACGACTCTTTTATTGAGAAGTCAGCCGTCAGCATCGTTCTTTTGTGCCGCGCATTATAGTCACCCTTGCCTTCTAGGTTGTATTTCCTAAGACAAGGAAGAAGCTGGTGAGTGATCATCATCATCATATCCCATGAAACTTCCACTACAGGACCAGGAGCTCCCTCCAGAATACCAACAAAAACGCGTAGTAGATTCAGGAGAGGAAGTACCAAAATTATCAAGCTTGTTAGGGTTGCAGTTGGCACCATGGATCGCGGTTGTTGGTGACCGCAGTATGTCACATGGTAAGATAGACAGAAGAACACTCCTGCCCATCCCAGGTTCATAATCCTTTAGTCGCCTTTTACTACACTCACGGGTACCAGCGGTTTTACGTGCTCTACCATAATCCTGCAATGTTCTAACCAAAATAAAGTTTGAACGCATAGTACAGGTACATACATCTCTCTCTTTCCCTCGTATTTCGTATTTGTCTTTACTGATCTGCCAAATCAACACTATTCTCACTTTACTGCTAAACAACTCTTTACTTTTCACAATTCTCTTCAAAAAACTCTTAGTTTTTGAATTATTCATATTGAAAACACACTATAACACCACTTAACAAAACTTATTTTTTACAAATATTTTGCACACTTTACACGAACAATTTTTTTTTAAGAAATATGTATTTGAACACTTGATTAATTCCAACACTTCACATTGGATTAAAAACACAGCATGGTATATTGGTCAGTAAAAGTTGCATAAGTCGAAGGCACACAAAAATTAAAACACCTCAAAATCTACAACACCAGCTAAGATTTTCTATTTTCAAACTGCAATAAGAACCAACAAAATATTACACAAACAATTTTGCTATTTATTATTCAAAGTTATTAAAGTTTTATGAGATTTTTTTAATTTATATAGGTTCTGGCCTAGTACACTAAAAACTGAAAAATAACTAAAGAACCTGCAGGAAGCTGGTTCTGGCTATGACGTCATCGCAAATGACTGATAAGGATTGATAAGAAGATAACATCGGTATGAGATGTTTACCTGAAGCTTGATTGCAAATATGTATATTGTAGGTGTTTAGGGTTTTTAATATTACATAATTTCGATCTATCTTAGAGGATTTAAAATATTTGTAAGTTAGCAAGCGAGCTTGTGCGCCACCTGGTGGTAAGTGGTCACCACCTGGTGGTAAGTGGTTACCACCGCCCATAGCACCCACTGTCCTATTAGTAGCATAATTGACACTAACCAGACAGCAAAGTGCGTTGCCCAACCTGAGAACTAAGATGGTGTGCCTCATGTGTATAGGTTGGAATCTGTCGGTCATTCCAGGTCCGTACTTAAGTGATATAATTGGGGCCCTCTTTTTAATGACTCTACTTCATTGGATTTGCAAGATTATATTACGAGTATAATAATGTATTCCTTGTTATTTTATGATTCTAAACAAAGCCAATCCATAGTAAAACCCCCCCACCCTCACTTACACAATACCATTTAATAAGAGGGCCCCAATCTATAATAGTAGAGAAATGTTTTACTTCTTGACTGCCTAAAATCCCTGGGTGTAGGAAAATTATATTCTCAAGATTTATTCTTAGTTTATTTTTTTAATATCCTTTAATAAAAGTTAAGTTATTTAAAGCGAATCTTTTGAAGGTGGTAGGGCGTTTTTGTGCCCCGTGTGGTGCCGGCAAAGAATAGTACCAACCCATATCTACTCGTGGGTGTCATAAGAGGCGACTAAGGGTTAATGAACCAGAGGATGGGCAGCAGCCAGCATCCATCTGTGTATCGTATCATCTTAAATTCTGTGGTCACCAACAACCGCGGTCCATGGTGCCAGCCGTAACCCTACAAGCGTGGTGACTATGGTACTTCCTCTCCACATTGTTTCAGCAAAAGCTGGAAATTGGGAGGGAGTTCCTTGTCCTGTAGTGGACGTTTCATGGGATGTCATGATGAGGGCTTTTGTACTACTTGATCCCTATAAAAAGGTTCTCTTTTTATTAACTTTGTTCAGTAAGGTCAGTTATCAGTTACAATTTGGTGCCGTGACCAGGATTTAAATCCTTAACCTACGTATTGAGTCGGTGATGGTTTTAGTACGCACGGTAGCAAGCACGTAGAAATAAGCTAAACTAGCGCTACGCCACAAGCACCCGAAACCAGAAACCCGCTCAAGGTCAAAGTATTTCCACCGACGAGCGGCCGTGTGTACAACCTTGTAAATAAACTAATATATTCAGTAAGTTTCTACCTGTGCTATACTAACCCCGCTATCAGCGTCATTCCTGTGATGAGGAGGTATCTCCTGGACGATCATGTGTATCTGGTGTGCCGATTGCTGTACTCTGGCCACCATCGCTTCCACTTCTTGGCTTTCACAGTGGTTCCTGGAAAAATAAAGAGCAGTGTTTTAATACATGTTCTCTTGAATTTTGATGCCATGCTCCTACGACAAATTGCGCAAATTGATGCTTACACTCCAAACAATGTAGCTGATTAACTGGTTGTAAACTGATTAGTATGACAGCAGGACAGATCTATGCATGAGAGCTTTATATTATAGCAACTGCAAGCGAAAACATGCCGTTTTCTCTATATTTAAGTAAAATTTGTTAAATTTTATTGATGATTTTTTTTATTTTTTTTTGAACTGCCTATATAAGCCCGTTTCTAGGCAAAGGTCGGTTACAAAGATTTTCACTACGTAAAGTATGATTTGTTTAGAAGTGAATTACGATACTGCAAGTGACCGAAGAAGTTGGCGGCCGCCAATGATGCTACAATAGAACGCTGCTGCTTATCCTATGAGGTGTATTACCTTTAGTCGTCTTTTACGACCACCACGGAAAGCGATGTTTACATATGCAAAAGTACTTGTTTTGTTTTTTATTTAAACATTTTGAAAGTAAAGTAATAGAACCTTACCCAATTTCAATATCGTGCCGCTCCCTTAATGACATGGAGCGCATAGGTCTAGTTAGGGCCAGCCCCTTGTCCCCTGCGCCTGGGCTCTTTTGTAGTAACGTGTTCGCGTAGATGTCGCTACCACCTGATAGATAAGAAACGAGCATAATTAAAGTATTGATAGATTAGTTAGAAAGACACGACATGAACTGCTTAAGCAGATAGGACATAATCGGACCCCTTTTTTTGGACTTGTATGCAATTCGTTTTAAACGATTTGATCAGTAGTCAATTACTTTTTTTTTCATTGCTCGTTTTAGGCTGCGGGTTGGCAACCACAGTATAGCGATAAGATATACCAGAGACTGCTAGCAATGCTTTGGCTTAAGTTCCATTAGTCGCCTTTTAAGACACTCAAAAGAGATTAAATAATGATTAACGTTTTGTTAACAATAAACGAGATGAGATATTTGTCATGTAATGTTACTATAGTTAAAAGTCCACACCACATTACTTTAACTGTATCCTTTTGTTTCTGGGTTTGTTTGTTCCATCCTCCAAGCACTCAATTATACCTATTCTGAATCAGAAATCTTTATTACTGAGAACTGGTTTAGGTTTACGTTACGTTTTCCTATAACTCTGCCATAATGTATTCTTTATTCACCACAGCACCCACGCTACAGGAATGTGATTCTCGTTCTTCTTCGTTATTCTTACCATTGACTAGTTGCCCGTGATCGTCCTGAATTCGATTCCTAGCAGTAGAATCGGCCGCTTTGGCCATCGCAGTGATGGCACTGAATTTCTTCAAAAGCTGCCTTCTTCTGAACGCCCTCTGTATGGTAACTGCCGCTCTTCTTGCCCGAAAACCGCCGTAGCGTCGCTCAAGGATTTCCACTTGCTTGTCCAGCAGGTCTTGGGACATTTCATAACGGCTGTAAGAGATGGTGCTAATTATTTTTGGGCCTGCTTTTGTTCTTAATATCGAATTATTTTTTGGGGCCAAATTTAATATTATGTTACTCTGACCTTAGAACTTGAAAACTTTCCCAAAAAGACAGGGTCGATAAACGACAAAAGTTGGGAAACTTGTGTTCTGGGTAATACAACGTTTAAAGAATATGTGCGATAATACTAAAGGGTGTGAATTTTCACATGAAACTGAACAACTTCTCCCCAGGAACATTCGTCGAAATACGAAAATCAATTTTTGACCTCTCATAGAATAGAAACTGCATCAGCTGATAGCGCGTTATGTATGGGAGTTCATATGTGGTTTTTCGTATTTCGACCTATGTTCCTTGGAAAAAGTTGTTCAGTTTCATGTGCAGATTCACAACCCTTAGTATTATCAAACCTTTTCGTTACACGTTGTATATTCAAATTAGTCTAGGGGGAAACAATAAACCGATATACTCCTAGGAAAAAGATATGTCAAGTATGGAACGAGCTTAGTAGCCTATTCCTTCGCAACTCGAGTATATTCGGGTTATATGAATTCGGATACGCGGGCAAGGAATTCAACTCTTTGCTGTAGCTGACAAAAATTTTGCAAGGATGTGTAAAAGTTCAACCAAACTAGGGTGATATCGTGCGATGCGTCTGTATTCCTGATAAAGTTTAGAGGTATGAGGATAGGTGTGAAGTGTGTTGATATTATTTTTTGTGCCAATGGAATAAAAAGTGAAAATTTTTGGTTTTGTAACAGTAAACCGTTTTAGGGTTGTTGGGATGGACAGTAGTTTTATGTAATCTGTAACAATAAATACATCTGCCCAAAACTACAACTGAGGATTCAGACAGTTTAGGTAATTAAAATTTTTTTCTAAAGGGACGGCCAAATACGAAAATAGAATGATTTCTCAAAGCTGGATCACGTTATCTCGATTAGTATAGAAAGTATTATTTTAGCAAAATACCTATTTATTAAAAGGATTTATAGTCAGAATGCATAGTTTTAGTTTGCGGGAGACGCATTTATACAACTTGCACGAAGCAAGTTTAAAATGTAATAGAAGTTAATGAAAAATAGCACTTATTCGTAAGTAGTTAAAGTTTTCATGTGCACTATGAGTTAAGAGATTTTCGATGTAATGTGGAAGTAAGTCTCGATCTACAAGCCTAGCAAGCTACGTCAAGTCTAAGTTTCAAACTTTTAAGTATTGTCAAGGTTAGGTAAGATATTGATGACATGCGAGTGAATTAGAGTTTCTTACTGCAAAAATAGATTAGTAAATGTGTTAAAAGTTAAGTAGGTCCATGCTTAAAATTGTTAACTTCAGTTATATTATAAACAATTTTAAATCAATAACTCCATTCGTTTATTTAAAGGTTTTAAATTGTCTTTCACTACAAGCATGAGTGAAGGTTGACGAAGGGCAAATTTAGCTGGATAGGGGTAAAAGCATTCCTATAGGTCAACGACGTACCCTCTCGTCAATTTACCCCGTTTTGTGGGTAAACTGGGATCTTTTTTGGTAAAATCTTGTGTGATTCCTGTTGTGCCAATCATGGAAACATCCGTACCACGCCTAAAAGAAACATTTTAAAGTAAAGAAAATATTATAACACCATAATAAATGTTAATATGTAGATTAAGAAAACAAACACAAAGTAAATAAAGTCCCAAACCACCAAAGAAAAAAAGGCATGTAAAACAGTGTATATTCATTTTATCAAATTGTACAATGTGATGAACACTGAACACTGCTCAAAAACATTAGCCAGTACTCTTGAAACAATCTCAAAATTATCGGACAATCGATCAGTTTTAAAAACTGCAAATGGCTTTATGCTTTTAGTTAAGGTCCTTTCTAACTGCTTATTAAAATTGCTTACATGGCCATCGTAATAGGTTCATTTTGACAGCTGTCAAACATATGAAAAATTACAACCTGCAAAGAAATATGAACCCTGTTTGTTGGTGATGAGAAAACGTCACAACGGACTTCTTACGTTAGCCCTACTTTACCTACAGTTGAAGGTACCACGATTGGCTAATCTGTAGCTAAAGATTAACTACGTGTATTGACATCAACAAGTCCTCCAAAGCCTTCCGGAGACGCAGCGATATATAGTCGAGGCGCTGGCTAAGGGTGAACTTCCACCAGTGCTGTGCGACGGCTAAGCTGTGAGCTGGAAAAATTCCAACTGATAGGATTACGCCATTTCCCTAGCTTGTCAAATGGAGCAATCCTATTGACTGGAATTATCGAGCTCAAAGCTTAGCTCTATCGCACAGCTCTGGGAGAAATTCACACTTATAGTTTGGGCAGAAGCCAGCCGTAAACTTCTTGGAAACCGACAAATATTATACTGTAGTTATACATTACCTGTGCGTGCGTGTTGACAGCAAGTTCCTAGAAGACCTCCGGGTGAGGGGCAGAGGCTAGTCGTAGATGCCATTGATACTGAAGATTACCTAATCTGTACATAACCTGTACGTATTAGTAGAAATTCCCCCAAAGTCCTAATCGGCTCCAGATTAGGGCAGAAGCCTGTCGTAGGCGCGTAAGAAGCCTAAGAGTGGTTTATCTGTAGTTATACATTATCTGTGCGTAGATAGAGGCCCAGTCCTCCGAAGCATCCCGGGGTCGCAGGCTCTGCAATGTACAGTGAAGATGCCGACGATGCCTTAAAAACCGGCGGCGATTGATCTATCTGTAGTCATAATTTACCTGTGCGTATTGACAGCTAGCCCTCCGAATCCCTCCGGGGGCGCAGCAATGTACAATGGAGGCGCCGGCTCCTGATTGGGGCAGAGGCCGGCTGTAGACGCATTGGAGGCTGACGAGCATGATGAGTTGGAGTGGTTTAATGCTGTAATTAGAAAGAAAATGTTGCGGTTAATTTATAGCGAGACTAAGGAAAAGCAAAGGGTTAACTTTTAAGTCAATTATACACAAACACGATTTATTTATGGAAAGCAGAAAATATGGGTTAGGTAGGAAGAAACTGACCAACGACAAACTGCTCCTGTACCGCCGAAATCAACTGATAAATAAAAAAAACGCAAATACTGGATGTGGAAATTGAGAACAGTGGTGGCTTGCTTCTATATGGGGAAGCTTGCCCCTATTACTTAGCGATTTCTAAGTGTACAGAAAATCGCATAGCTGCGTCCATTGCTGGACAAAGGCCTTCAAAGTACAGTGACATGAAGCATGGAAGAAAGCTGCAGCCTAGTTTGTGGTTTAGGTTCCCTTGGTCACCTTCTACAACACCCACGTGTACAGACAGTGTCTCACAGTGGCTCTGATATTTACTAACGTTTATATTTAAAGCCTGACTGGGTCACCCGGTATAATTTGCCATTTTCGACTAGGACATTTATTCAAAATCCTAAGGTCTATTGGTCTATTGTCATCATAAGTACCATTATCAAGAACTAGAGCCTTTGATAATCACACCTGTTGAATATGTATCTGACTAAGCTATTGTTCGGGTCGGAGATTAACGGGTTAATCCCACTTGCCCCTGTTCTCAATAGCACGAGAAAAAATGTGTGGAGATACGTGACACATGCCGTCATAAAGAGCTATCGATAAAAGAAATAAAAGTCCTATTTTTGTTTTCATTGCAAAGTGCCATGTATCCGATTCCGTACAACGACCTAACTAAGCCTACCTCCGCAAGCTAAGCTAATTGAGGTTTTTAATTATGGTTGTTTAATAAACACACCACATCAGCATAGGTTTATAAAACTGAGACGCTACAGACCTAAATGAATCAGCCGTCGACTTTACAAAGACACAGAAAAAACCGTCCCAAAAATCTATAATTCCTTCTGCATAATTGGACATCGGTTCTACGTTGAGCGTTGTGCCCCGAACCCTACTGTCACTTGAGATGTCACAACTGTCACAAGCGAGCAAACTAGCATATGGACCACCCGGTGGTTAGTGGACACCACCGGCCATAGCACCTGCTGTCTTATTTGTGGCACAAGTGGCACTAATATGACAGCAGAACGCGTTGTCCATCCTTAGAACTTAGATGAACTAACTCATGTGCCGGTAAATTTACTAGCAGCCTTTACCATTCCAACCGAAAGAAATCAATACAAGCATTGCTGCTTTAGGACAGAAATAGGCAAGTTTCTACTCCTCATAGTAACAAAAATGTTTGGTAGGTATTTCATCAAATCAAATTTTTCGGGCGTAAGCGTAACTAGGGACATATGAGACTAATCCAAATTAACCATTAGAAGTTTATGCTCGAGGGAATGCAAATTAGCGTGCTAGCTTTATTAATCTGTCGCCTTGAACGAGTATTGTCCGTATCGATCGACTTTGTGACGCAAATTGGGGAGGACTTATATTCCTGACCTCGGGGGCTTCGAGATGAAAATATAATAACAACGATCCCGCACTTTACTGGGCAAATATTTGAGGCTTGGGCAATAAGGCCATGGAAATATTAGGGTTTTCTCTCCGTAACTCTCGAACCTATGTCTCTTCTATTTCTCCAGTTGGTGATTCTTCAGACTGACTTCTTGCTTCAATCAATCTGACCACGAGGGAAGACAGATGAAATCGATGATAGAAACGATTAGGTATTTTTTATGTCCCAAGTGTCCAAACAAGCAGGTGCGCCACCTGATGGTAAGTGGTCACCACCGTCCGCCCTTGACACCCACAACCTTATTAGTGTAATAATTTGACACTAATAAGACAGCAAAGCGCGTTACCCACCCCGAGAACTAAGATGGTATGTCTCATGTGCCGGTAATATCCTTCACCTTTCAGACCGAAACACAAAAGTGCAAATACTGCTGCTTTATGACAGAAAAAGGCATTGGAGAGGTACTTCCCTAGACGGAATTTGCACAAAAGCCTTACCACCAATGGTTCCGTGCCCAAAGGGTGAAAATCTCTATTAATAAGGTGGGACCCTATTAGTGGTCGCTATAACAAAAATTAAAAAAAAAAAAATTAAAAATTAAGGGGGCTTCCCTTAATTTTTAATATTTTTTTAGGCGATTTTAAAATTGGTACTTTAATAGTTCTTTAGAATAACATTAAAAGTCATAAAACCGGACAAGTGCGTGTTAGACTCGCGCGCATTTAACACACTTCTACGTGACTGCGGGTCCATAACTAAGACGGTATTTTTACCTTAGTGGAACGGAACCCCCAGGGCGCTAGTCTGACTCGCACTTGGCCGGTTTTTTTTCCTTTTGAGGTACGGTACCCTAAAAAGTAATATAAAAAAAATACATTAAAATTCAAACACTTACCAGGCATAGGTCGGTGAACAGACGTGACATATCTGTTCCCCTCCATGTATCCCCCATTGTTCTCCTGATGGTGACCATGATGGTGATGCTGATGGGAGTAGAACCCATCAGGAGGATGTAACGCCCCCCCTCCTCCCGCCTCCTCCTCGTCGACTTTTTGGGAGAAGCTGTGGACAATGGAAAAAGGAGTTTAGTTTTCTGCTGGCATAGTTTTTTTTTTATAGACCTGCTTTGAGATTTAAGAATAAATACTCGTATATATCGGGGACATTTAACACAAGCTCATCTGATCCCAAAGTAGACTGATATACACACTTAAATAGATAAATAACACACAAACACAGGAAGAACATTAGAACACCTACGATTTACGTTCATCACAAAAATGTTTGGCCTGGGATGGGATTGAACTCGCGACCTACGGCGCAATACCGACCACATCAACACGCCCGTCAAATATTGAGACGTTGTAAAACTTACTGCAATCTTACTTTATAACAAACAAACAAAATGTTCTTTATTTATTGTAGGGTATTAAAAATCTCTTAATGACGTCAGTTACATTTACGTCGCTTCACAAACAAAGTGGCGCCATGTGGAAAAAAAAAAGAAGCGACAATAAAAACCCACGTGCTCTTTACAATAAACATAAGGCAATTACCATTCCCCCCCCCCCCAACCCCTCATCTCCAAAGTTTGCAAAAGAAAAAAGCTGAAGTAATTGTAATCGATAGAAGTTTACGTAAATATTACAGGAAAAAGATCTCTTTAAATAGTACCGTTTTTTAGAAATATGCAAAAAGCCTCAAAAACAAATTTACTTTTGCGGTCCTAAATACGGACTCTATAGCTTTTAAAAATACTACAGGTATATCGGAACCCTCGGTGCGCGAGTCCAACTTGTACTTGACCGGATTTTTTTGAGTAGAATCACTGGGCTTCAGGCTTTGGGACCAATGGAAATTCACTTTATATACTCAAAAACAATACCTCCAAAAAATTTAAATTAGAACTTAAGAAAAATAACCAAGTTTTCATACCTACGGTAGGTACGTAGTACATACGTGATAGCAAACTATGTTATTTTTAACGTGACTTATTATTTACAAAAAAAGAACGTCAAAAAATACCTAGTTTGTTTTATGATTCACAGCTACAATATTTGTGTAGATAATAACTTCTGCCTGCCACACTTTAAATACAAAGTAAATATGCCGTAGAATATTTGTTAACAAGATTACTAAATCTCGTGTCATACAAAAATAAATAAACAATTTGTCCCGTCAATACATCGAATTCGGTATTTGCTTAAATCAAAATAAAATTTAATTTGGTTTGCTTTAAAGAAAGATGCACGTAAAATATATGAAAACTAATAATTATACAATTAGTGTTTATGTTTAAATTTACGCAGTTGATTTAGAGTTAATAGGTTCGTAAATGATTGAAATAATTTAAGACGTCACAAGACCCTTGCTTCAGGAAGTGGATTCTAAATGAGACGACAAAACTCTATCTCGTTTTTAGGGTTCCGATACCAAAATGGTAAAAAAAGGAACCCTTATGGTGCGACTTTGTCTGTCTGTCTGTCCCTCTGTCTGTCTGTCTGTCACACCTCTATATCTCAGCAACCACTCATGCTATCGACTTGAAATTTGGAATAGTTTTAGAATATGGTTGCCCAACTTAATTGCACATGAAAGAATTTTGAAAAAATTATGATTATTAATGTGGCAGCCTTTTTGCCGACGTCAGCGATACGGGTTTTGGACCGCAGTGTTGTGTTCCGGATACGGCCGGTCCTCTTTACACCTAGTATGCTGCGCTCCATCGCCCTTTGGCAGACATTAAAGTGGGATTGGGCGGGTCACGTGTGTCGGATGCACCCGGATAGGTGGGCCAAACGCGCCACGGAATGGGTACCCCATGATGGACGCCGAGGCAGAGGAAGGCCCAAGAAGCGGTGGAGAGATGATCTGGATGCTTTTAGAGACCAGTGGCCCATAGTCGCAATAAATAGGGAGGAATGGAAATGTATGGGGGAGGCCTTTGCCCAGCAGTGGGACAGTACAGGCTAGTAAAAAAAAAAAAAAAAAATGATTATTAATGTCTTTCTTTACATTATAGGGCCCAACATAGGGGGAGGCCAAATTTCAAATTGTCGCTACTAGGTCGAGTGGGGTATCATATGAAAGGGCTTTACTTGTACATTCTAAAATATATTTTTGTATCTTTTTACGTCTCTTAGTTTTCAAGTTATGATTAAAAATGTCAAAAAAAAAACCATTTCCCCCCCCCCCCCTTATCTCCGAAGTTTATGAAAGGAAAAATCTGAATTAATTACAATTGACAGAAATTTATGTAAACATTACAGCTAAAGTAAAACGATCTTTCTAAGTTGCACAGTTTTTTAGAAATCTGCAAATAACCTTTACAAACAAATTTAGTTTTGCGGTCCTAAAAATGGACTTTATTGCTTCCAAAAATACAAAAAATATATCGGAATTCTCGGCGCGCGAGGCCGACTCGCACTTGACCGGTTTTTTTTTCGACACGTTTATTTGCACCGACGACAGACTTGTTGTTTATGTTTTTGAGTAACACTTATTTATTTTTGTATGGCACTAGCACCGATAACGATTTCTTTAATTATTGCTAGCTCGTCAATTTACCACCGTAAAGCTACGCTCTGGCAACCCCGGCGTAGCGGACGAGCTATTATCATATTAGTACTGTTAAGTGCTTTATTATAGTTACTGGCGCGTGCTACGTGTTTTATATGAACTGCTATTCTGAAGTTTTATTGCATAAGTAATATTACTTACTTACTGAAGCCCGTTGGTGTGGTTGGCAGTGAGCCTGCCTTTCACGCCGTGGGCCGCAGGTTCGATCCCCGCCCAGGGCAAACTTTGTGTGACGAACACAAGCGTTTGTTCTGTGTCTGGTTGTTATTTTATCTATTTATGTATGCATATCAGTCTCCGATACCCGTAGTAAAGGCTTTGCCTAGTTTGGGATCAAATGACGTCGAGTGAAATGTCCCCTCAGAAAAAAAATACCCAAAAAAAGGGTCGAAAAACAAGAAAAATTTTAGCCGTCTACTACAAACTTCACTATAGCCATATGGACAGCGCAAGGTTTGTATAGTAAAGCCAAAAATCTTTGTTTCTCGAACTATGTTTCTTTGAGAAAGTAATTCAGTTCTATGCCACAAGTAAATAAGAACATATTTGCCAGGGTTTCATAAGTAACTCAGTATTTTACGGTTTGCCAACGGCCAACAGAGCAAATCTGCCTGTTGAACTGATTTCGAAAGTTCAAAAAGTCAAAGAGAATTTAATTAGTTAATAAATTTCCGATTTACTCCGCAAAATTATCAAAATGGCAGCTAAACCTTATAACATCTCAAAAACACAATTCCCAAAAATAGAAGGAAAATTAGGCCAAAAAGTTTTCGTAACAGGAGGAAATTGTACGAAATTGTTTGCTTTTCCTTCTTACAAAACCGGCCGGAGTATAAACTGTTCAAATATTTGACAGAGATATACCAGAAGTTAAGCGTAACTGTTATACTGGCTTATTTTTGGACAACTAGTAAAATTTAAGTAGGTAGGTATGTTACACAGAACACAATTCTGAACATCATAAAAAAAGCAATACCTGAGCGACCGAGCTTTGCTCCCCAATAACAGATGGCGCTGTAAGGTTTGTGAAACGCGCTATTTTCAAGAAATGCTCAAATAAACGGAGAAAACAAATTTTCTCAGACATGACACCTAGCTAGATCGAATTGTCGCCCCCGATAACCTCCGTACAGTAAATTTCATCGAAATCGTTAGAGCCGTTTTCTTAGCCCAAGTTGAATAATACATATTGCAATCTGATTTGTAATTCATGAGATCTATATAGGGTGACTTTTAATTTGTTCTTGAAAGAAAAAGGTATGAATGTACTCATGATACTGAACAACTTTCCCCAAGGAACATAGGTCGAAATACGAAAATCAAGTTTTGACCTCCCATAGAAACTGCATCAGCTGATAGCGCATTTTCTATGGGAGGTCAAATTTGGTTTTTCGTATTTCGACCTATGTTCCTTGAGAAAAGTTTTTCAGTATCATGAGTACATCAATATCTTTTGTTATCAAGAACTAATAAAAAGTCACCCTATATGCGTGGACAAGCACACATACAAGTATACAAGCATAAAAACATACATACCCTTAGTACTTAGTACATTTGTTTAGCAGCTTATACATACGCGAAAAATAGTGTATTTTTGACAATATTACATACATACGGATCGAATTGATGACCTTCTTTTTTTGAAGTCGGTTAAAAAGATTAACTAAATTGCGGTAGTTATTACTAACATATGACAGTTACAACTATTAGTTTTCACAAACTTTCTATAGAATCGTGACTGAAAGTAAATACGACATAGGGATAATTTTCTGACGCTAAAACAAGATTCACGAAACACATGCCAGATCTCATACACACGGTCTGACGAAGTCATATAATCACCAAGACTGATGGACAGACGCGTATACAACGTGTAACGGAAAGATGAGATAATAATAAAGGGTGTGAATCTGCCCATGAAACTGAACAACTTTTTAAAGGAACAAAGGTCGAAGTATGAAAAACTAAAATTGACCTCCCAAACAAAATGCGCTCTCAGCTGATGCAGTTTTTATGGGAGGTCAAAATTTTATTTCGTTCTGTGACCCTTCACACCCTTTAGTATTGTCATACTTTCCGTTACACGCTCTATATCTTGATATAAGTACTTGTAATTCTACAAACAGGGCCCCGAATAGAATTTTTCTTAAAAGCGTATCACACAGTTGGGATATTGGCAGCTGTTTCTGTCCATTGTGATGCATATGATAAACTTACGAAGGCATTCTTTGTGACAGACTTCCTCGTATACATCTGTTAAAAGAAGGAAGTAAGAGAGATGAACACTGAGCCTCTGAGAAAAAATACTGATACACAATTTAGCAATTGATTGGTTATAGCTATTATGTATTTGTGGTTAGAAGCACAATCGATATACATGGCGAGAGCCCTTGTACCGAATTCAACCTACGTGTAATTTATAACATGAGTATAAAATTTGAAAAGCGATAATTCTCAGGTATATTTAAGCACTGCCATCTATCTGAGCGTTTAAAATATTTTATCAGCCTGACATTATCAGTCTGATCGAATCAGACCGTACGCCACTAACAAAAAGAACACACGACCGGATTCGCAAAGATCGTGATTCGTGAGAGTGAAATGGAAAACAAACAATAAGGTTCTATAGAAAGAGAAGGTGTGTTTATTGTTTTTGAATCACACGGTCTATGATGAAATAATGGTGAACCTTAATGTTATGGAAGCTAATATGTGGGAACGTTTTTATTATAGTCCAAAACGTTCATTAGTTTTAATACTGATAGGTGACATTAAAATTAAATGTACCTACCAAATTATACTTTTTACTTCATCAAACTTCCGCCTCAACGCTTGGCCCGCATAAATTGAAATGGAGACAGTTTTTAGGGTTCCGTAATCGTACCAACGCTAATACGTAAAGACGTCAAAGTGGATGTGATTATAATTTATAGTGCATACTCTAGAGTGAAAATCGATAAAGTGGATGTTGGACTCAACCACTTTTGGCACAGTAGCTTCCTATCTATTTGTGTGATTTACTTTCATTTCATCTGAAATGGTCATACGAAAAAACACATTTTGCGAGTCCGACTAGCTTTCTCTCTTAACGGCCTTCAAAGTTATAAAGTCAGATTTTAATTTAATGTAGATTCTTCACAGAATACTTATTGAATGACATACAGAATACAATACAAATAGAGCCATCTACTACCGTTTCAGATCGTGCTATGGCAGCGTAAAAGAAACGACAAGAAACCACTGCTGCACGGCCTAGTTTGAGTCGGTTTCGTACAATGTTTTTTTTGTGTTTCACTGGAATATCAGAGCACGATACCTCTTTGACATTGATGTAGTCATCTATTATAATAAGCTTTTTACATAACGTTTGCTTTAAACGATCTTTAATGCGGTTGATCAAGTTTACACTTATTTCTTATATTATGTCTGTTACAATTTTTAGGTAGGTAATTGATGAAAATTCTTCCTAGCATACAAAATATTTTCATAATATACTGACATGGCACTGTCAATCTATTGATCTCCTTAAACAGTTCTCTTAGGGAGTCACGAGTCCTAAAACAATATATTTCTCTTAAAGCCTTTTTCTGTAAAGGGATTATTGAGTGAACAGCAAGCAGTATGTCATATTATGACAAAATACTATGCAAAATCATGAAAATAAAAAAAAATATACAATATCATAATTTGCAAACAAAATTACATATGAATTTTAACAGTACACTATTTTATCAAGCTGAGTGAGTGCGGATGCGCACTCACTCAGCTTTCAGCATCAGAAACGTATCCGATAACTTGACCCTCCTCCAGCCATTTAGTCGAGTGCAGTTTCCTTGTCAAGTGGACCGAGACAACGTAGCTAGTTGCACTATAGGCGGAAAGAGGCAAAGTTGGAGGTTCTATTTAGCTACATTGCTAGAGTTGTGTGTGTTAAGTCAAACAATGAGACGGTTTTAATATAAATATCAAACCTGGACATTCGAAATGTATATATAAAAAAATCTTCAAGTGGAGCATGTATGTACTATAGGTATATTGCATTCTATCTCCCATTTGAAAGCTCAACCCAGGTATTCGTAATCTTAGTATCTACCAATCTAATACTCGTACCGACTGAGCTCTCGCTCCAGTTTGGCACGTCATTGGCTCCAGTGTTTGAATAAAACGTTTATTTGTTTATCATCAAACACATATTTATTTCAACATGAAAAATTTTTAATGGGTACGTGTTGCAAAAAGGTCAAGGCTCTGCAAAAAGATTTGCTTAGGGAGCGAACTGGGGATTTTCAGACGTCGCATTAGTAGGAAGTTCATACAGACTTACTCCTCTGACCTGACTCCTTACACGAGACCTTACTAATTACTGCCCTAGCCGTATTCCGTTTTTCCAATGGGTTTTACGTAGTCGGCTACCTAACCTAAGCGATTTGACACTCTGACTGCTATCTGACCTCCCTGAAGAACCCACAGGGCAAACCAGACCCAAACCTAGATAAGGCTTTACCAGGTTAGTGGCCAGCTTGGCTGTCAGAGTTTACAAGGCGCTAAATAGCCTCTGACTTAGCTTAACGACTACTATATGTATCACTGAGAGTACCCGGATCCAACAGTTTAACGTGCCTTCCGAAGCGGACTTCCATGCGCGTTCTGTCCACGGCGAACGTCGCTTAACTTTCGTGATCAGAAAGAAAGAGCAACTACCACTTAGCCACAAGCGCTAAGTTTGACACAAGAGATGGACTATGACAGTTTAACTATATCTTGAGTCCGTCCGTCAAAGAAGATTCACAAGAAGAGGCATAAACTGTAGGTCGATGAAATCTAAAATCCTACCCTGAGTATATTCATGACCATCCCCACAGCAGCTTGAAATGGCCAACTTACTTTTATATTCACGAGCTACATCATAACATTCATAACTATAAGTAGAGTTCGCTCCAGTCGGCTGCAGCCAGTAGATTAATACGCTTCAATGCACCGCGGCGACCCAGATACGAGTCCCGGGCGAAAAATGTCGGCTATTAAAACGTAGTAGTTTGTACTTGAGTATCTTTACTTCAATATTGGGAAAAAAAACATTCCAATTTCACAATTTTCATCATCATAACCCCGTGATGAACCGTCCACTCCAAGACACTCCCTTCAAAATTCCAGCTAAAACGCAGGGTACAATTTAGGAGAAACACCATCGTCACCATACTTGAAAGCGTTGCGGCTGGCACCATGTACCGCTGCTGCCCATACGGATCGTAATCCTTCAGTTCGCCACGGTTTGGTACAGTCAAGAGTACATCAAACTTGACACATTGAACTTTGTACCGTTCTTATTTCAAAATACGTACGTGCTAGAGTCGCACTGCGAGTGTCAAGCTTGACCTGTCGTTGACTGTACTATTCTTTGCCGGCACCACACTAATATTCATAATTAACACCTTAAATAAAATCCACCAAAAACTATAAACGTGAAAGGGGGCGTGTAGCTTCGGTTTGAGTGAACCGTATGCAATAAATAAAGCTTGTATGTTGCACGATACATTATCGGAAACTCTGTTCGAATCGGTTAGTTTGTAAGCTTATCGCGCACAGACGAACAGACAAAAATTCGGAAAATTGTACGAATGGGTTCCATTTCCTTTATGTGACCGCCTAGCCTAGCACATATTTTTTCAAAAAATTTCAAAGCACAGAATCGATGAGTATACTATTGCATTATATGTAATAATAAGTCGTTAACTCCTTAAAATGTACTGCAGACTCTTTTTAACCTAACAGATAAAAATAAGGAACTTCGTTCCAACAGCACGAAACTTAATGAGACATCGCGAATAAAGGTCTTTACTGCAACTGGCAGTTACGAACCTAGTGATTCTGAAGGATTCGAAGAGAAATTTCTCCTGCCTTACCAACTCAACCGCGGTCAGTTCAAAGAGATTCGTAGAGCATAAAAAAATAACTTTTGCATTCATTAGCTGAGTTTCCAGTTCAGTTCTGTGAGAGGACTAATTACTGGATTTTAATGAAGAATTCAGTTCCGAAAACTGTGGAAATTCACGGATACAGATGATGTAATGAAGCACGTTTTCGGTAATTTTGACTAGGACAGAAATTTGAAAAAATATCCACATTGTATTTCTCTACAGTCGCAATAAAGTAGCTTGAAATTAAAGCGGACATGTCCGTAACCAGATCAAGACATAAGTCAAGGATCCATCCTTATCCTGGTCTCGGCACCATAAACTGTAACTAAAGTCGAAATAATAGGTTGAATAGAATGACAGCAAGAAATAGCTATGCGTGAGAGCAGGACGAAGCAATACATGTCTGTCGCTCAAATATCTTGCGCATCCCCTCCGTCTTGCTGTAACACAGCTGTTAATCTTACCAAGCCACATTATCCAGACTGTGAAAAAGTCAGTCAGTACTTATTCAAAATAATTTTACAAATGCAAAAATAACATAAAAGATTAACAATATGCTAAGTCTGTCTGTCTTCCCATCTTTTGCTTTGAACCGATTTTGATGAAACGTGGTACGGAGATAGTTAGAACGTTTTAGGCTGCAGGCTACTTATATTTGAAATTCCACGCAGATGAAGTCGCGGGTGACAGCTAGTCATAAAAGTCACTGGAGCCAACCTAGTTTCAAAGAATTACTACTCTATACGAGAGTAGCACACATGAAACTTTTAAAACATTTCCACTAGTTGGCGAAGATCCAGGCTATCTTTCTAGTGCTAGACTCAGGTCATATTATCTACAAACTTGCTAAGGCCCGCGACTTTATCCGCACAAAATTACCAAAACCACTTTTTTGGAGGAGGAAATGTTACTTTATTTTATTCGGCCTTCCTATAATTAGTATAGCGTGTGCAGGATAAGCTTGGCTCTGAACGATTCGCTCGCCTCCCCCCCACCTGCCGCGCTCACCCCCGAGATTTATTTTTTAAGTTTTGCGCATTCACGGTCATAGCTACAGTTATTTTGTACGACGTATACTCACATATACATAAGTTACATGCACTGAGCCCGTGTGGTGCCAGCATAGAATAATGTCGAAAGAGGCGACTTAGGGATTATGAACCGGAGGATGGGCAGCAGCAGTCCTGCTGAGTATCGTACCATCTTACATATTGCGGTCACCGTCAATCGCGGTCCGTGGTAACAGCCGCAACGGTATCAAGCGTGATGACTATGGTACTTCCTCTCCACATTGACACAGTAAATATATAAGCTAAAGCAGTATGGAAACTCTGGCCTTTTTAGGGTTCCGTACCTCAAAAGAAAAAAACGGAACCCTTATAGGATCACTTTGTTGTCCGTCTGTCTGTCTGTCAAGACCACTTATCTCAAGAACGGGTAGAGGTATCAGGTTGAAATTAATACCATATGTTAGAGTCTATGAACCACACATAATCTGAAAATTTCAATTTTTTACAACGACGCAATCAAAAGATATGGCTTTTTATGTCCTCATCTCCATACATTTATGCAAAAAAGCAAAACCTACAGGGTACTTCCCGTTGACCTAAAATTATGAAATTTGGCAAGAAGCTAGGTCTCACAGTACAAATAATGGGAAAAGTCTGAAGTCATTAAATATTTCAACTTTTCTCCCAACTAATGGTAACCAATTGTGGTGAGCTCCCGTTTCAAGAACATTCATATAAGAGAGGGGTCAAGTTGGATGGTCGAGGAGGCGATTTTTGTTTTAGTTCTATTTTAAAAACGGGTACACTTACAAAATTGAAAATTGGTATCTTTATAGTTCATAAGCTATAAAATAATAACAAATAATAAAATTTGGTCAAGCGCCTGTCGGACTCAAAAAATCTAGCACATTAATTTACTGAAATTTCAACTAATACAATTATGATTATGTGGTGGTACGGAACCCTCAGTGCGCGAGTCCGACTCGCACTTGGCCGGTTTTTTTTTAAAAAAAAACTATTCTGCGTCGGAGCGTCAGGGTTGTAACCCAGAAGTTTTGTAATAAGAATAGTATGATGAACTCAAATATTGGGTGTTTCTATCAACTGTGTTCCTTTCAGCATGTTTTCGGACCGTAAAACTAAACAACTTTCCGTAAGAAGTCAAAATACGAAAAAAATAAATTTTTTATGTCCATTAGCATTAGAAACTGCGTCAGCCGATAGCGCATTTGTATGGGGGGAAAAATTTTTTCGTCTTTCGACCTAGGTTCTTTTAAGGAAAGCTATTCAATTTTATGGTCCTGGGACTGCTGATCGTGTCAAATTAAAGTTAAAATTAAATTTAGCAGATGGTCTTGCATAAAATATTAAAGGTTAAGCCACTTAGTCGCCTTTTAGCACCCAAGAAAAGGTTAAGTTACCTCTATCACACAAGGGCAGATCGAAACACTTATTCGCCTTTTACGACACAAGGAAAGGTTAAGTCACTAACACAGTCACTCACACAAGGTCAGATAAAGACACTTAGTCGCCTTTTATGACACAAGGGCAGATTAAGATACTTAGTCGCCTTTTATCGCACAAGGACAGGGACATACTTATAGGGACCCTATATGTACTTACCTATTTGTTTGTATTATGGTTTTGGCACCCAGGACTTAATTCAGCGCGAAAACTGCTTATTTTCCTGTAGCGGTGTGCGCATGTGTGAGTGCGCCTGTTTTAATTGATTTAAATAATTACTCGTAAATGAAAGGTAATTACTTTCCGATTCACGATCGATTTCCCTAATCGACGGTCAGCACGCATGTCCGTTTATTAAAACGGTTCAAGTGCGAGTCGGACTCGTGCACTAAGGGCTCCGTACTTATCCACCATGGCCCTTCGATTTTAAAAAGCTCCGCGTCCACCTTAAGCTCAAGTCAGAGAGAGGCGGTATGATTGCGAAAGCGGTCTGGGGCGGTTTGGCGGGAACAAAATACCGCGCCGCGACCGTCTTTCAATGTGACAGGGTGCATAAGAACTCATACTTTACAAAAAATACCGGCCCCGGAACGCTTCCGCTACCGCCTCTGTGTGACGCGGGCTTTAACGTGCCTTACGTGACCGCTCATTAGTATGAACGGGGGTTCAACTTAACTGGTTATAATTGGTTGTAAGAAAAGTTGTATTGTAACATTTAATTGTTTTAGAATTTTTCCTTATAAGACCTAGCTATAAGATCTAGCTACTTGCTGTGCTGTAAGACCTAGCTACTTGCCTAATTTAATCATTCTAGGTAAACGGGAAGTACGAGTATCTTGTAGGGTTTAGTTTGGTTCAAAAATGTATAGGGATTAGGATTAGGAATGTATTGGCCGTATCTTATAATTGTGTTGTTATAGAAGCTTGTAATTTTCACACCTTCAAGGGTCCATGACCTTTTATATTTTATATTAATCTCAGCTTAATATCTTTACCCGTTCGTGGGAAAAATATTCTTGACAGACAGACGGACAACAAAGTAATCCTACAAGGGTTCCATTGTTTCTCCTTTTGAGTTACGAAACCCTTAAAACAGTACCTGCGCGACCGAGCTCTGCTCGTTAACTTCTACCATGGTTAAGACAGCGCCATCTACTATAAAGTAGAAAAACTAAGTGAAACCATCTATTAACAGATATGGTGCTGTAAGGTTTCTGCATCGCGCTACAGTTTTCATTAAACCAGACATGACATTTACCTACCATTTTTATTTATCGGGTGCGAGAAATCGATCTAGATAGGTCGATAATATTCGTTTTCTCCGTTTTTGAGCGTTTTTAGGGTTCCGTACCTCAAAATAAAAAAACGGAACCCTTATAGGATCACTTTGTTGTCCGTCTGTCTGTCAATACCCTTTTTCTCACGAACGGGTACAGGTTGAAATTGATAACAAATGTAAAGGTCTGTGGACCACACAAGATCTGCAAATTTAAATTGTTCACAACGACGCAATCAAAAGATATGGCTTTTTATGTCCTCATCTCCATACATTTATGCACCAAAGCAAAACCTAGAGGGTACTTCCCGTTGACCCAAAATTATGAAATTTGGCAAGAAGCTAGGTCTCATTGTACAAATAATGGGAAAAGTCTAAAGTCATTAAATATTAAAAATTTTCTCACAACTTATAGTAACCAATTAAGGTGAGTGCCCGTTTCAAGAACTTTTCTATAAAAGAGGGGTCAAGTTGGATGGTCGCGGAGATTTTAAAGTCAAAGAGCAAAAGCTTTTAGTATATCATATGGTAGATAGGTACGGAACCCTTAGGGCGCGAGTCCGACTCGCACTTGGCCGTTTTTAGGGTTCCGTACCTCAAAAGAAAAAAAACGGAACCCTTATAGGATCACTTTGCTGTCCGTCTGTCTGTCTGTCTGTCTGTCTGTCAAGACCCTTTATCTCACGGACGGGTAAAGGTATCAGATTGAAACTAATACCATATATTAGGATCCATGAACCACACAAGATCTGAAAATTTCAATTTTTTACAACGACGCAATCAAAAGATATGGCATTTTATGTCCTCATCTCCATACATTTATTCAAAAATGCAAAACCTACAGGGTACTTCCCGTTGACCTAAAATTATGAAATTTGGCAAGAAGCTAGGTCTCACAGTACAAATAATGGGAAAAGTCTGAAATCATTAAATATTTCAACTTTTCTCACAACTAATAGTAACCAATTGTGGTGAGCTCCCGTTTCAAGAACATTCATATAAGAGAGGGGTCAAGTTGGATGGTCGCTGAGGCGATTTTTGTTTTAGTTCTATTTTAAAAACGGGAACACTTACAAACTTGAAAATTGGTATGTTTATAGTGCATAAGCTATAAAATAACAACAAATAATAAAATTTGGTCAAGCGCGTGTCGGACTCAAAAAATCTAGCACATTAACCTACTGAAATTTCAACTAATACAATTATGTTTATGTGGTGGTACGGAACCCTCAGTGCGCGAGTCCGACTCGCACTTGGCCGGTTTTTTTCTAAACTGAATAGTTTGCGCGAGGGACACTTCCAAAGTGGTAAAATGTGTCCCCCCCATGTAACTTCTAAAATAAAAGAATGAAACTAAAAATATATGATGTACATTACCGTGCAAACTTCTCCCGAAAATTGGTTTGAACCAGATCTAGTAAGTAGTTTTTTTAATACTTCATAAATCGTAAAGCGCAATTTACCTTTCATTCAATCGACACAAATCAGCTAATTTAATTTATATAATGTGGTGGTACGGAACCCTCAGTGCGCGAGTCCGACTCGCACTTGGCCAGTTTTTTTTTTTTTAAATATCGCGTTTCAAAAACCCGTGCCACCTGTCTGTGGTGGGTTATGGTCAGGACTGTACAGAGCGTAGCTCGGTCGCCCAGGACTGTCCCTAATGAGGCTTTTGACCTTAGATGACCATGACCGGCGGACCCGCGAAGTCCACCGAAAAAGGTGCGAAAATATAGGCACGCGCTTTCTGGCTTATTAGATATTTGCACTGGTTCTTTCAAGATGCTACAAACTTCATTCTCATAAATATTTTCCTTGAATAAAAAACTTCAAAGACAAGAATCCTTTCCAAGTACAAGCGAAAGAGACTTTATAACTAAAAACTAATTACAGTACAGGGAAAATGTCAAAGTAACAATTTTAATACCGAGTAATGAAAGCAGGATTGCTAGTCTTAAACAAACTTCGACATGGAAGCATAAAGTAGCATTACATTAATCAAAGTTTGTACTTTGCAGTTAGTGAAGTCACCGCAAAATGGCGTGTAGATGTTATAAGTAGAAGAAACTTTAGAGACTCGATTGCAAAGAAAAGAAACGTCAGTACAGCGCTGTGTACATATTTTCAAAATATTAAAGTAGACGAGTCCAGTCCCGTGCGGTGCCGGCAAAGAATGGTACCGACCCATCTCTACCCGTGGGTGTCGTAAGAGGCGACTAAGGGTGAACCAGAGGATGGACAGCAGCATCCTTCTGAGTATCGTAACATCTTAGTTTCTGCGGTCATCAACAACCGCGGTCCATGTTGCCAGCCGTGGTGACTATGGTATTTCCCCTCCACATTGTTTTCAGCAAAAGCTGGAATTTTGGAGGAAGTTCCCTGTCTAGTAGTGGACGTTTCATGGGTTGTCATGATGATGGAGAAGGAAGACGATGGTCACCGACGGCGAGATAGGCCCCGTAGGCAATGGCAAGACGACCTTAATGTTTTTCTTGAAAATTGGCCAAAAATTTGCTCAGACAGAGACGAATGGCATGATAGAGGGGAGGCACTTGCCCAGCTGTGGGACACTACATAGGCTAGTAATAATAATAATAATAAAGTAGACATTTGCCTATCGCCTTTTCCTGAACATATTTTCTAGGTCCTTACGGCCTGGACTCAACCTTGCCGCTTCAGACTGGGTGTCTTTCCATTAGAGTTGTGCTAGGCAGCTAATCCGTAAGCTGGGAAAATCCAACCAATAGGGAGCTGCGCTCGACAATGGAGCAATCCTATTATTTTCATACTGGGTGACTTTAGTACGTGCTTTAGTATCAGTGTTTCCATTTCCTTAACGAAGATCAGCAGCGCCATCCAGTTAAACTTTCAAAAGGAGCTTCTTCTTCTTAGCGTCTCGATCAATTACAAATATTTAAATTTTTGTAGCCCAGAACGTTGCAACACTGGTTGCCGCAAAGGAGCTGGAAAACGCCCTATTCAATCAGGCCAACATGATCACTTTGAGCTTCCAGAAAGTTCGACGCTAGAAACTTGGACGCTAACTTTGAAGGAGGAAAATAAACTCTTAGTGGCAGAACGTAACATATTGCGGAAGATTCTGGGGCCAACAAGAGGAGAAGATGGGGAATGGAGGCGGAGGTACAATCGAGAGATAGAAGAACTAGTGTCCGAGCCGAACATCATCGGAGAAATAAAATCTTCCCGACTTCGCTGGCTAGGACATGTGGAGAGGATGGGAGAGGATCGAGCCGCAAAGAAAGCTTATCTTGGCCAACCTTCTGGGCGTCGTCCGGTGGGGCGTCCAAGATACCGCTGGAAGGATGAAGTCGCCAAAGACCTGAAAGAGCTGGAAGTGCCCATCTGGTCAGATTTGGCACAGAGTAGAGACGAATGGCGTACTTTAATATCGGAGGCCAAGATCCACTTCGGGTCGCTGAGCCAGCGAAGTAAGTAAGTAAGTAGGTAGTGCGTCGTAAGAACGTCTATTTACTCGGTAATAAAATAACTAGGTGTACAGAACGCAAGGAAGAGGAAAACTGGAATAACTAACTTGAAATGTCAAACGGATATAATTTGAATTCAAGAATCGGTGGGATGAAGGTATTCTACTCTTTTTTTTCAAGATTTTAATACTAAAAGTCTCTGACTTCAGCCGTGGAAAGACAGACACACAGACAAACATAGCGAAACTATAAGCCTTCCAAGTTTAAAACGCCAGCATTGCGTGCACGCTATACGCGACCCTGCTTTCAATTTGTTAAAACCTGTAAAAACCCTTATCAAGCCATTATACACTTACCCGTAGCCTGGCTTCTGGCAGAACCAGGACCTGGTCAGCTTGGCAGCTTCAAGCAAAGCACCCCCAAGCTCCCCAATCCTCATGCCAGTGCAGCAGCACCCATCATCCCCTTCCACCAGTACCAACTTTGACTCCGACTTCGCCACTTTGAACAACCCCGTATCTTCCAGTTGAGGAGGGTAACCTTTCAGATGTATTAGGCTGGAGTGACTCTTCAATTTGATTACATCATCTTCTATTAGAAGTCTCTTGAATGTTCAATTTTCAAACTTCCTTTTATACCTCTTAATTTGTCAATTTAGCGTTTTTAATATTTCACTAGTCACTATTAAACAGTTTATTTCAAAATCACTTTATTTACAAGTCTTATTTTTTATTAACTTACTTTATTAACAATCCGATTGAAGGCATACAAATCGATCAATTATTAAGTAACACAGTTCTAGAAAATAAAAAAGATTGAAAAAGATGGTGCAATGTATTATCCATGAGCCTTCGCTGGAAATGTATCTCTGAATTGGTGGCAAGAAGTTTTAAAACCAATTGAAGATATCAGCTAGCTCATTAGCCTTATCATACTATCCAGAATACAAAGTTTTGTTCTCGGACTTCTGCTGAAATCCAGTTTTTCTGCTAATTAATACAAGCAACTTTTCCACAGTAAAAAAAATGCTTCCCATCCCATTCGAAATATTCATCTAGAATAAAAATTACATGACTGACCACTAAAGTATAGGCAATCGAAATGATGATCATACTAAAGATGAAATCGAATAGATGTACTGCCATAGACATCAAAGGTATTAAATAATTTCGCCTTAAAATTAGCAAAAAAACCGGTCAAGTGCGAGTCGGACTCGCGCGCCGAGGGTTCCGATATACCTATAGTATTTTTGGAAGCAATAAAGTCCATTTTCAGGACCGCAAAACTAAATTTGTTTGTAAAGGTTTTTTGCAGATTTCTGAAAAACTGTGCAACTTAGAAAGATCGTTTTATTTTTGCTGTAAAGTTTACATAAACCTCTGTCAACTGTAATTAATTCAGATTTTCCCTTACTCAAACTTCGGAGATAAGGGGGGGGAATGGTATTTTTTTTGACATTTTTCATCATAACTTGAAAACTAAGAAACTTAAAAAAATACAAAAATATATTTTAAAATGTACAAGTAAAGCCCTTTCATATGATACCCCACTCGACCTAGTAGCGACAATTTGAAATTTGGCCCCCCCTATTTTGGCCCCCTTTACATTAATAATCATACTTTTTTCAAAAAATTTTCATGTGCAATTAAGTTGGGCAACTATATTCTAAAACTATTCCAAATTTCAGCTCGATAGCGTAAGTGGTTGCTGAGATATAGAGGTGTGACAGACAGACGGACAGACAGACAGACAGACAGACAGAGCGGCACCATAAGGGTTCCTTTTTTTTACCATTTTGGTATCGGAACCCTAAAAAACGAATAATTGCTACAAGTTTTATAACGACTCGAACTAGCAAAAATGTTTTTACTATACGTCGTAAACTGCAATTTTTTGTCCTTGAACGACATTGAAACTATTAAGCTAGCGAGCGAGCGAGTTGCACGTACATTACATACGTGTTTTTTGTATATTTAAGTTAACCACAAAATGATGTTATGTATGATAGTGTTTTTTGTCGATATGGTCTTGCAAATAGACGAACCAATTACGGATGTTGCGGTAAGCCACAACTCTCGGAATATGTTACATCATTTGGACCATAACAAATATTTGACGACAAAGATGATGTCAATGATAACAACGACATAATAAGTAAGTTTGTAACAATATTACATAGTACACACGGCCGCTCGTCGATAGAAACACTTTTGGACCTTATGGCGTGGTAATAGAGTTGAAAAAGTTTCTACCGACAAGCGGTTGACCGTACAATAAAGTATAGGGCGGGCACTTATGTACTCAGTCAGAAAAAAAATAATGCTATAAGTACTTAAGACGTTAATTCCTTAAATATTTGCAAATCTATTTCGCAACAGGGTGAAAAGATTGTATGTATATGTCACCGGAAAATATAAATAATCGTAAGTTGATCTATTTCCCCGTAAGTTGATACACTGTCGAAAAATTTCGGTAACCACATAAAATCTCAAAACCATTTCGAGATTTAGTTCCACGATTCTCGTAAATTTTATTTTTTTCACGTTTTACTCCGTAATTTCAAAGAATTTATGAAAATTGTACAACTCCTGCGATGACGTCACAACTGAGGCTCAAATACAATTTTGATATAAAATTCTTAAGGAGCCTCAACTGTGACGTCACTACCGGAAAAAAATTTACGACATTTTAAACTCAAATAAATATAATAAAGAGTGAAAGTTTTATAAAATTAAAAAATATGTGTCCCCTATTACGAGTATTCTATAATCTTGCAGAAAATCCAGTAAAAAGGGGTTGCATGTCACAATGAATGGTTGTCAATTATAAACTGTACCGAATTCGCTTCTAGCACTCGCCGGGTGCTGAACTCCTTTTGATGTGCGCTGTACCTGCCTGCATGGCATAAAGACTACTATGTGGAGCTACACTTTTGTTTGTGTGGTAAGACAAGGAGTATGTAAAGAATATTTTATTAACCAGAAACAGACAACGCTAACTTTATCGACTGCAACCAGGCAATTTTGCAATTACTATATTTTTCAATACTAACACAAAAAATTTCGTTGTCTTACAAAACATAACTAAGTTAACAATCTAGGCATTAGAAATAAGATAACTTGACAATAACACAATTACGTAACAAATAAACCTTTGAAGCACCATGAAAGAACCATTAATTTAAGGATATAAATGTTGACAAGAAAAACAGTATTTAAAGTCGAAGCATGAAGTCTAGAACTACTCGTCACCTATTAAAAATGCAAATCTTACCGACTGCGAATATTAAACAAAGCTAAAGTCTTTTTCTTTTCGAGTCAGCGGCAAAAAAAACTACAAATTCTTAGCCAAAAACGTAGCCACACCAATAAGCCTTTCCGTTGCCTTCAAAAAAGTCCCTCCGAGTGCAAGAAACTGGAGAAGTAGCACAACAGCAAGTTTGATATGGATTGCAAAACGCCGCACTCACACCTTGTCGTTATCAGAGAAGCCCCACCTCTTCCTAAGTTCCTTAAAGCCTAAGACCCTACCTGATTGTAGAGGTTCAGATCGAGGTCGTTTGGCAGCTTGAAGCAAGATAAATCAGGCTGGCTTTCTGCCCAACGATGCCTACACGACTTAAATACACAAAATAAAGTTACTTCAACAACAAAATTTGAACAAAAAGCCGACCGTACCACATTGCAAAACTCGTTCAAAAATTAGTATTCCATATGCGATAAACTGTCATTGCATAAAAGCAGTTTCACTGGGAGCGTAGTGAAATAAATGTGTTTATAATGAACTTGAGCACACGTACAATGGTGCAATACTCGAAGGAAATGGTTGACAAACAGATGTACCCAACTTAATGGAAGCTGAACTTAGCTATAGTAGATGCTCATATCATAGCTGTAATACCTAAAGAAAGATACAATAACATAATCATTACAAAATGATATCAATCACTGTCATTGTATATAAATCTAGATAGTTTAGTTCTTTTAGATTAATTTATTGTGTTAATTTTGTTTTATTTCTTTCTAGTTTTGTTTTTGAATCACCTGTTATTAACTACAAAATTATTAATTGTGAGATCTTTTAATTGGCATTGTCGATGTATTATGGTTGTGTTTAAACACAATTAATGCTGTAAGATTTCCTGTCTGAATAACTGAAATTTTATGTCATTAATAAGTATTTTATGTAAATGCTTTTCTTTATCTTAAGAAGCCACCATCCCACTTAGAATTATACTGGGTGTGAAATAAGTACGATGATC
Source organism: Athrips mouffetella (assembly GCA_947532105.1). NCBI lineage: Eukaryota > Metazoa > Arthropoda > Insecta > Lepidoptera > Gelechiidae > Athrips > Athrips mouffetella. The sequence continues at coordinate 12,252,717 of OX383981.1, read as the reverse complement.
CTTCTAAGGGGTGATTCTACACATCACTAATGATTGTAAAAAAAATTACAATCTATTATAATTTTCGTTATTTTTAGGGTTCCGATACCAAAATGGTAAAAAAAAGGAACCCTTATGGTGCCGCTCTGTCTGTCTGTCTGTCCGTCTGTCTGTCACACCTCTATATCTCAGCAACCACTTACGCTATCGAGCTGAAATTTGGAATAGTTTTAGAATATAGTTGCCCAACTTAATTGCACATGAAATTTTTTTGAAAAAAGTATGATTATAAATGTAAAGGGGGCCAAAATAGGGGGGGTCAAATTTCAAATTGTCGCTACTAGGTCGAGTGGGGTATCATATGAAAGGGCTTTACTTGTACATTTTAAAATATATTTTTGTATTTTTTTAAGTTTCTTAGTTTTCAAGTTATGATGAAAAATGACAAAAAAAATACCAATCCCCCCCCCCTTATCTCCGAAGTTTGAGTAAGGGAAAATCTGAATTAATTACAGTTGACAGAGGTTTATGTAAACTTTACAGCAAAAATAAAACGATCTTTCTAAGTTGCACAGTTTTTCAGAAATCTGCAAAAAACCTTTACAAACAAATTTAGTTTTGCGGTCCTGAAAATGGACTTTATTGCTTCCAAAAATACTATAGGTATATCGGAACCCTCGGCGCGCGAGTCCGACTCGCACTTGACCGTTTTTTTTTTTTTGCTTGATCATGAAATTTGATTTTCCTTCGAATTACATTACAGTTAGTGTGTGTTTTTAGATTCAGATTCAGATTCAGATTCAGATAATTTTATTCAATGTAGATTCTTTACAGAATACTTATTGAATGTCATGCAGAATACAATGCAAATAGAGCGAGTCTACGCCGTTTCGGATCGTGCTATGGCAGCGTAAAAGAAACGGCAAGAAACCACTGCAGCACGGCCTACTTTAAGAGTCGGCTTTTTACAATGTGTTTCTTGTGTTTCGCTGGAATATCAGAGCACCATACCTCTTTGTCATTCATATAGTCATCCAATCTATAGTAAGCTTTTTTACATAACGTTTGCTTTACACATTCTTTAAACTTTCTCTCAGGTAATTGCACTATATTGTCAGGTATTTTGTTGTAGTATCGTATACACAGACCAACGAAAGATGTATTGACTTTAGTTAATCTAGTATATGGTTGATCAATTTTATGCTTATTTCTAGTATTAAAATTATGCCTGTCACAAATTTTTGGTAATTGATGGATGTTCTTTCTAGCATACATTATATTTTCATAGATATACTGGCATGGCACTGTCATAATGTTGATTTCCTTGAACAGTTCTCTCAGGGAATCACGAGTCTTCAGGCAATAAATTGCTCTTATAGCCCTCTTTTGTAAAACGAATATTGAATGTATATCAGCTGCTCGGCCCCAAAGCAGTATGCCATAAGACATAATGCTATGGAAGTAGCTAAAGTAAACCAGCCTTGCAGTAGCTACATCAGTAAGTTGTCTGATTTTTCTAACAGCATATGCAGCCGAGCTCAATCGACCAGAAAGAGCCGTTATATGAGGGCCCCATTGAAGTTTAGAGTCTAGTGTTAACCCTAAGAAAACTGTACTATTTACAAAATCTAATGGCTCATTATTCAATACTATGTTATGTGAAGTAGACCTTACATTTGGTAGTGCAAATTTAATACATTTAGTTTTTTTGGCGTTTAGGACTAGATTGTTAACAGTAAACCATGCATGAATCTGTCCAAGTGCATCGTTGACTTCGTTATAATTTTGTGATTTCCTACTTACATTGAATATTAATGAAGTATCATCAGCAAATAACACAATCTTTGACAGATTCTTCACCACAGAAGGAAGGTCATTAATATAAATAAGGAATAAAAATGGCCCTAATATGGACCCTTGAGGTACGCCAATTTTGACAACAGATCCCAGTGATTTCGTCCTGTTTACTTGTACCTTTTGAATCCTGTTTTCCAAATATGACCTAAGTAGTTTAAGTGAATTATTCTTAACACCGTAATGTTCAAGTTTTAGCAACAATGTGCTATGATCTACGCAATCAAATGCCTTGGATAGATCACAGAAGATACCAATAGCATCTTCAGATTTTTCCCACGCGCAAAAGATGTATTTTAAAAGTGCAGTCCCGGCATCCGTTGTACTGCGCCCTTTCGTGAAACCAAATTGATGGTCATGTAGTAAGTTATTTCTATTGAAGTGTGAAAGCATTTGATTGAGTATGACCTTCTCAAAAAATTTACTAAGTACAGGTAAGACTGATATTGGTCTAAAATTACTGGGATCCTTTTTGTCACCAGCTTTGAATAATGGAACTACTTTACTTTTTTTCATTAAGTCAGGAAATGTACCATGATCGACACAATCATTGAATATAACAGCTAAATATGGAGATATAGTATCAATGATCGCACTACAGACTTTTACTGACATTCCCCATAGGTCCTCAGTAGTTTTCATTTTAATACTTTTAAAGGCTTTAATAATTTCGTTAGGGGTGACATGATTGAACCCAAATTCAGTTTCGCAGGCGTCCACATTCTTTTGAAGTAAATCGCTAGCAAGTGAAGATGAAGAATTGAGTGACTCTGTTGTTTTCAAAGGAATATTAGTAAAAAAGGTTTCGAATTCTTGAGCCACTTCTACGTTTGAACTAATAGTTCCGCGATTTGTATGAAGTGTGATTTGATTGTCACGCGGTTTCACTTTTCCAGTTTCACTGTTTATAACATTCCATACAGCCTTAATTTTGTTATCAGCAGACTGTATTTTTTTCCGAAGAAAAAATGACTTTGCTTTTGAACAAACTAATTTAAACAATTTTGAATATTTTTTGACATATTCAATGAAATTGTCGTTATTTGAATAATTTCTTAGCTCATATAATTCAAAAAGTCTCTCTCTACTTTTGCGAATACCAGCGGTAGCCCAGTCACTGAATTTGAATTTTACAATAATTTGCTTTTTTCTAATAGTGAAAATTTTACTGAATTCAGTATTAATCAATGTGAATAAATCTTCATATGAGTTATTAGGGTTGTTAGTATTATAATTGTGACAGGGCAGTTTTTCTAGTAACGTGTTTTTGTACTTTTCTAACCTACCGCTCGTTAGGCTCCTGGTTTCTATATCTATCTTCTGGGTTACTCGAGAATAATTAAAAGTAACACTTTGACCAGAGTGGTCAGACTGAATCGAGTTTATGATACTTTTCTCAAAATAATCGCAATTACAAAAGACGTTATCAATACAGGTAGCCGAGGATGACGTCACCCTTGTAGGTTCAAAAAATACATGCTCTAAATTAAAACATTTGAAAAGACTTATAAGTTTGTTACTATAGGTATTATTTTCTAAGATATTGACGTTAAAGTCACCACACACTATCACAAACTTATTTTCTTTTGTCACTATTTTTAAAACATCTTCCATTACTAACTCGAACATTGAAAATTTTTGAAAAGCGGGAGGTCTGTATACGCACACTACAACATGCTCGTCCAGCTCAACACAAGATATTTCAATACATCTTTCAACCGAAAGTCGAACAATACCTTTACGGTTCTTTATCTTAAAACTGTTACGAACTAAAATCAGTGATCCACCGTGTAAAGCAGACTTTCGATTGAAAGCACTGGCTATACAATAATTTTCATAATTTATCAACATTTGATAGTCTTTTTGCCAGTGTTCTGTCAGACAAATAATGTCAAATTTTGTTCTTTCTAAGAATAATTCTAATTCTAAAATTTTTCCAGAAAAACCTTGAATATTTTGATGTAAAATTTTCAAAATATTAGATTTTTCCTTTGTCTTTGCTATAGGAAGTTTTTTGCCAGAAGGTTTTTTTTCATTTACTTCAGTAAAATTTTGTTTAGAAAAACCCTCTTTTGTCGTATGAACTAGTTTAAAGAATTGGTGTTAGTAATGTTACTAACTAAAGAAGTTTTTTGTGTATAACTTCCTATAACAGAGTCAGATATATTATATGCTATCAATGTAGCCAGCTCTTTCTTAAACTTAAGAGGCAGATACATAGTATCCTTTGTCAATTTGAAATAATTTATAAAAGTATTCATGTCAAGATATAAAATGTCACTATGACGACTTGTCAAATTTTGTAAATGTAAATTCATTCTGTGTATACATTTGTTGTGTTGCTCAGTAACATTTGAACAGTATGGGAAGTTACACAGAATAAACCTACACTTAGTTTCAACCTGTATTTTGTTTAACAATGTCACAAAATTGTTTAATTTTAATCTACTTATGTCAGAATGATTGCCTACCACGATAACAACAGTGGTGTTTATGTCAAACTTGCCTACAGCAATCTTTCTTACAAGACCGTCGAAAGTAATATCGGGACAGCAAATATTGGTCACCTGCTGATTATGGCAGTAATTAAAAATAGACCCTAGACCTACTCCTATCCTGTCTGAATATACAAAGGGTTCCGATACCAAAATAGTAAAAAAAAGGAACCCTTATGGTGCCGCTCTGTCTGTCTGTCTGTCCGTCTGTCTGTCACACCTCTATATCTCAGCAACCACTCATGCTATCGACCTGAAATTTGGAATAGTTTTAGAATATAGTTGCCCAACTTAATTGCATATGAAAAAAAATTGAAAAAAGTATGATTATAAATGTAAAGGGGGCCAAAATAGGGGGGGTCAAATTTCAAATTGTCGCTACTAGGTCGAGTGGGGTATCATATGAAAGGGCTTTACTTGTACATTTTAAAATACATTTTTGTATTTTTTTAAGTTTCTTAGTTTTCAAGTCATGATGAAAAATGTCAAAAAAAATACCATTCCCTCCCCCCTTATCTCCGAAGTTTGTGTAAGGAAAAACCTGAATTAATTACAGTTGACAGAAGTTTATGTAAACTTTACAGCAAAAATAAAACAATCTTTCTAAGTTCCACACTTTTTAAGAAATCTGCAAAAAACCTTTACAAACAAATTTAGTTATGCGGTCTTGAAAATGGACTTTATTGCTTCAAAAAATACTAAAGGTATATCGGAACCCTCGGCGCGCGAGTCCGACTCGCACTTGACCGGGTTTTTTTTTATTAGTGATGTAGAATCACCCCTTACAAGGATCTGCGTCCTTTTTTTCATCCTGTATCCCACTCGGCACTCATGATTGTAACTATTAAGTAAAGGTTGCTTGAAACTATATAAAGGTTACTTGTAACTATTAAGTAAACGTTAGTTTACTATTATTTAATCTGTGCTTGAAGTTAAATTGCTGCCCTTGCAATAAGGTATGACTTTCAAATAATGTTGTATGATTTATGCCTGGAAATGTTATACTTACTATTATTATTTTAAGTGTCAAATTAACCAAGTTAATAATAGAATCAGAATTTTAATTAATACTAAATTTTATATTGCACGCAATTTTTTTAATTCTAACTTTGGCTATAAAATTGACCTAATGCGGGAAGTGATTTATCAAAATCCAAGAGCAAGGACGTAACTGGTTCCTTTAACGCTAAAAATGCCGAACTGGTCTAGCAAGTATCGATTACTACTAAAAAATAAGGACATCTTAAACTAGATATCTTCAGAACTGAACCACAATCATATAGCAAAACGCATCACATTTGCATTACAAAACGCGAGTGACGATAAAAACAGATCAGTCAAGTGGTACAATATTAGGTCTTTACCTATGAAATTGCCGTTTTGTATGGCGAATTTTAGGTAAACTCAATTTTCAGTACTAACATTTTTGCATTTTTCTAAGGAATTATAAAACCAATCATTTTTATGTTTTTTAAGCATTATTGGGAAGACATTAAGCTAATAGAAGCTTAAATTTTATTTTCGAAAAATATTATCTGTAAAAAAATTTAACAAATGTAATGATGAAATCGGACGACAATTAAGACGAACAATTTTCGAACCTTAAATTTTATATATCAAAATAAAAATAAAAACTTTATTTTATGCGTAAATTAATAACCTTGAAGTCAACTTTCATATATAAGACAAATGAAAAAAATTGCATTAGTATTGTAGGAATTATGATCTCATTAATCTGTAAGAAAATTTCGGCAATTTCATAGGTAAAGACCTATTATCTCTCAGCTCTCAGATCACGCATGACTCGTTTGATACACTGACCGATATAACCATATCGATATTTAATGCTATAAAGTTTCAAGACAACAATAATATACTAAATCATAGAACTGAGCGTACTGATCAAGGAACATTATTTGACGAAACAGAAGGTATATATTTCGCTGTTTATAAATTGTTGAAATGTTGTATATGAAACACAATTCTCTTAATCAATCATTTCGGTATATTGAAAGTTATCTGATCAAGAACTATTACTATCATATCTATAGTCATCAAATACAATTCATACGTCGTCATCGATCATATTTTTTTTAAAAGCATTGGGTGACCAATTCAAGGGAATAAACTATAATTGCACGAAACATATTGGATGATGGATATAAAATCCTGCGTCAATGTTTCCCAGTTAGTAGTTCAGTTAGTAGTGCACAACACAAAAAAAAAACAGCCAAGTGCGAGTCGGACTCGCGCACTGAGGGTTCCGTACCACCACATAAACATAATTGTATTAGTTGAAATTTCAGTAAGTTAATGTGCTAGATTTTTTGAGTCCGACACGCGCTTGACCAAATTTTATTATTTGTTGTTATTTTATAGCTTATGCACTATAAACATACCAATTTTCAAGTTTGTAAGTGTTCCCGTTTTTAAATAGAACTAAAACAAAAATCGCCTCAGCGACCATCCAACTTGACCCCTCTCTTATATGAATGTTCTTGAAACGGGAGCTCACCACAATTGGTTATCATTAGTTGTGAGAAAAGTTGTAATATTTAATGATTTCAGACTTTTCCCATTATTTGTACTGTGAGACCTAGCTTCTTGCCAAATTTCATAATTTTAGGTCAACGGGAAGTACCCTGTAGGTTTTGCATTTTTGAATAAATGTATGGAGATGAGGACATAAAATGACGTATCTTTTGATTGCGTCCTTGTAAAAAATTGAAATTTTCAGGTCTTGTGTGGTTCATGGACCTTAACATATGGTATTAATTTCAACCTGATATCTCTACCCATTCGTGAGTTAAAGGGTCTTGACAGACAGACAGACAGACAGACGGACAACAAAGTGATCCTATAAGGGTTCCGTTTTTTTCTTTTGAGGTACGGAACCCTAAAAATTAAGTATTTTAGTAAGATATGTATCACGTTTGTGTCCCATGTCCCATTAGTACCACCAGGGATACGAGTGGGACGGATTTGGTCCAGAGGTACAAATATACTAGCGGTCTTGGACGAAAATTGCTCGGTAGAAGCACAATCAGATCAGGAGATGTTAAGAGAACATAGCTGCCTTTCAGCTTCCTACCTTCCAGGACACGAAGACGCTTATTAAGATGAAGAATCTCAGAAAGTTTTAAAAATTTGCAAAGAAGATATTTTGCAAACGTGTTCAGTTCAATCACGTCTCTCTGATTAACAAATCTTTTATGAAATCGATGTGTCATCGTTTTATCCATCGATTGTTTTGGTTGGATGACAATGACTGACTTTAAAAGGACTGTTTTTATTGCCGATCCGAAGATAATTATTGAGGAAAAGATCCAATGACAGATAAGGCGGAACTACAAAATAGGAACATTACATATTTTGTAATACATCTAAGGTTAACTGTATTTATATTAAATTCTCGAGCTAACCCTCGGGAAGCAAGCAAAATTCAATGTATGTAAGTTGTCCTTTAGTTGATTTTCACGATACTCAGAGGAAGGGTATTTTTACAAAATACTTAGTTGTCGGACATTTTCACTTCACTTTTGATTTCACGAAGCCTAAAAATACAGATTACAACCAACACAGTTTATTGCAAAGAATTACCATAGATAAGCATAAAACTCGACTTGTAAAACATACCGCATGCCAACCGCTAGAGAAAGCCTGCTTAGCCGACCGTGGACGAACAAAATATGGGCTTCTCGACTATGATTCTGCTTGAATTGCTAATCGTAGATATATGGCTTTATTTCTTGTTGATGATTATGCTTTGAAATCGACACAAGAAATCGCTGAAGCGCTTTATTATAAAACCCAGCACATAACTGTAATCCAGAAAAAGAAAATCCTTAAAGGCAAAGTTCAATATTAAATCGGTTGTAGCTTGAGTACCTTGCAAAATGATACGGTCAAGAACAGAGCAACCTTTACAAAATGACAATTTCCTTTTACCTGTGAAAGGTTAAAGCTTAACTGGAGGTAGTAAAATTGAAACTAATAATGTTTACGAAGCGAAGGATCCTTTTGTTTACGAATAATGAAAAGGCCCTGAAATAAACGCAAACTTGCTTGGGCGGGGCAGGGCAGGGCTTGAAATCTTTAGCGTGGATATTTTTTCGTACCTGAAAATTCTGGTATCCAACTAAAGATATTTGAAAATGAAGCCTTGAGGCAGGTCTTGACAATAATAATAATTAATTTTTATTTCAGACACTAGTCCGTATTACAATCATTAATCATAAACAATACACTTAATACTAAAATCAAAACATGAAAGTCAAAACAGTACCTAAATGATAACATCAAGATCCGATTACGAAATAACAATTTGTGCAACGCCATTTTTCCACTTACGATAAAAATGCATGTATTGAAGATATCGGTACCTGTTTTTCAAAAGAACCGATTCTCGAGCAAAATGGCCTTTGTCCTAATACCGACGTCTTTTTTACAGAAAAAGGGGTATGTACCTATAAGATCTTGTAACTCGTATCTGTTTGCAAAAGAACCCGTAATCAAGCACTACTTTCAGACGAATAAGAAGAATCTACGGTAACAAAGAAAGAAAGACAAGCAAAACAAGGTATTTCAGAGAACAGCCATCCCTCGAAGCGTTACGGGTTTCTACTAACAACAACACTGGCAATAGACCAGTATCAACTGGTCTTGCGGCTCTAACATTAAGTAAGAGTGTCAAGTGTCAGCTTAAGCTGGTGTTAAAGACGTACTGAACGTAAACATTTAACATTCTTACATCGAAACAACTTGATAGTACTGTATACGAATCCTTAAATTGCGAGAATCGACAAACTCTTTTTGAACTCTGACATTCAAAAGTTTTAAGCAACTTCGGGTCTGGCTGAGTCATGGATGGGTGGTGGTTAGCTTTAGATAATTTGCCGTACTTCAGAAGCCATAAGATGTAGGCTCATTTCACTAGCCAGTCTAAAAAGGTCCGTTGAGTGTAGTTAATATTTTTTTTTTCTTTTTTTTTTCAAAACAGAATAATACATATTACATTTAGGGTTCATCGACGGAAATTATCTTCCATAATTAAATCTTATGTGAAAAACTTATGTTTTAAGGAACGGGAAAATGTTATACAGATCAAAAAAACTCTGGGAAATCTTATTTACAACATGTAGTGAAGAGATTACAACAATCGTAGGTCTTCCTAAATTGGTATAATAAAATCTTGAATGCTAGATCAACAACTCTCAGTCGTCAAAATAATTTGATCTGTATTTTACAAGCAATAAAACAGATATTATACGCAGATGTTAAACCTAAGGCTCGACTTAAGGTTGACATAATGTTGAAGACTTAGAACTTTTGAATTTATTTTCTATAGACGTAAAGGTGAAAGGAAAGATCAAAGGAAAGTTGTCTGTAAAACATTTAGAAGCTTATACAATTTGTACGCACATAGATTAATGCATGTATTTACATAAAATCAAGAATTTGAGCTGAAGCATGTTAGCCGATGTATTTAAAATATCCAGGATCTTTAATAGAGCTTTTAAGAGAGACTATGATATGAGGCATTAGATAACGCAGTAACAAAATGTATTTTTATGATATTAACACGAGGAAGAAGACATGCAATGCTTTAGCTAGCTACAGTATAAAACGATGCATGATGGAGCAATGGATGATCACTCTTTACGTCATCAGCAGTTAATAAAGGAAATGGTGTAATTGTAAAGGTTACAATCATGAACATTATGTCAATGGTGTCAGCTGATTGTAGATAGGCTTGCACTCATAAATCGTGACTTGCTGGTGATTGAAGACAAAGTGGCGGTTGTGTTGTGTAACTGGTTGATTGGTGTTTTGCAAGAATAGGCAAGTGAAGTTTAACAAGGAAACCTAAATTAATATAGCAAAATATCTATGATACTGGAATAAGATTTACAATATGATAAAATGTAGTGATTCAAATTGAGAAGAGAATGCTGAGGTTGTTTAGCAATACGTAGAGAACGAATGAGACTATCTACAAGGGGTGAAAGAAATGATGGAAAGGAAGGCCTCGGCCAAAATAATATAAGAGTATATGAAAGTAACAATATCCCGTGTGGTGCCGGCAAAGAATAGTACCAACCCATACATACCCGTGGGTGTCGTAAGAGGCGACTAAGGGTTATTAACTGGAGGATGGGCAGCAGCATTCTCCTTTGTATCTTACATCTTACTTACTGTGGTCACCTACAACCGCGGTCCATGGTGCCAGCCGTAACGCTAACAAGCGAGGTGACTATGGTACTTCCCCTCTACATTTTCCCAGCAAAAATAGAATTCTGGAGGGAGCTCCCTGTCCTGTAGTGGACGTTTCATGGGATGTTATGATGATGATATGAAAGTATAGAAGAAGCGAGGGAAGCATAACAAGATCGTTGCAGGTAGGAGGATACGGTCTCAGACTATCGCTACAGGCAAGAAGCATGATTATGTATCACGGACTTCTGAGGTTCAGTCATTAGCTTATCATTTAATTTTATGTTTTATTACTCTAAGTGTTAGGTTGAAAGTTGTTTGTATATTTCAGTGCGGGGCGGCGACATCTCCGCCTCGGACAGTACCGGTACGATTGATTACGTTTAGCAACACGGTTTAAGCGTTAAGATTTCGACGTTTTCGAGGCATTTAAGTTTCTTGTTGAAAGTCGTGCATGAAAATTTCCAAATCACATAATTGGAACCTCACAAGTCCTCCAATGACATTGTAGAGTCAGAAGTCAAGTTTGACACTTGCAATGCGACTTCATTATACGTGAATTTTAATTAGCTCTTGATAGAAAAAGGTATGAATGTACTCATGATACTGAACAACTTTCCCCAAGGAACATAGGTCGAAATACGAAAATCAAATTTTGACCTCCCATAGAAACTGCATCGGCTGATAGCGCATTTTGTATGGGAGGTCTAATTTGGTTCAATGAGATAGGAATGGTAAAGAAAGCAACACTTAATTAACCGCTGTAGAAAAAGCAGAAAGCTTAGACTATATAATACTAACGTATAAGCAGAAAGACATTTTAATCGTTCAAAAGTTAGGTAAAAAATTATGATAAAATCCATTCTATTATACCTATTCATTGCATTTGATTATACCTATTGCTGCGACACAAATTAAAATGTCTCTCTGCTTTATCTTCAATATTCAGTGATGTGCGTACCCACAATAGCGCAGACTAATATATCTCGCGTTATAATGAGCATGTTCCTGAGGTAGTGGGAGAGGAGCAGTTTTCGGGAGACGTCTCTTTAGATCATGCATGTTTTTTGAAGTGAAAACTTCTTTAGCGGCGCTTGGCACTTTTTTTAGATGGGTAAAAATTTTTAAACTCGCGTCAGATCCGTAGCCTGATTGAAAAACCGTCAAATTTCAACCGTATTGTTATTACAATACGGGTTTTTATTCAATGAGATCAAATTAGTACGCGAGCAATGGCGCGATTGACCCTTACAAAAAGCATAATATTAAAAAATGCAAGTTTTCACTTCTGCCGGAGTGCAATCCGTCCTTTTTATGGTTAAGTTTTTATTTCGTATAGTTTAATTTTGGTTTCTACCCGCTAATCTCTTGTAACTTGAATTCCTTACGCATAATACTTATACACAGCCTTGATTGGTATCGAAGGCCGCTCGCAGACCTTTACACCTTAGCCTTCTTATTGAATGGTGCCTGGGGAAATTGGCTTTTATCGAATGGTCTACATCAACTTGGGCGTTGATAAAAGATATATAACGACTTGCAATTATTTTTCACAGTACCTTAGAAGATTGTAATAAGTTTTTCAATACATTTGGTCGAAAAACGTACTTACAAGGACGTAAACATTGCTCGTAAGTAGTTACTTACCGAACTAGTGCGGTAAGTAAAAAAAGTATAATACCAAGGAGTTTTTACACTCTAATCATAATATTATTTTGTAAAAATACTACATGGTGTTTTTTTACTTGGGTGACGACTGCCTACTTATATTTAAAATAAAATGCAGAGTACCAGGAGAACATAAATCGACAAGAGGCTGACAGTACCCATGGTTGGTTCCTTTACCAAGTGTATTACTACTACCTGTTTCCTCACAAATGTATTGAAAAACGTCGTAAGATACACGTCCGTAAGGGTTATGACAAACTCGACTTCGTTTCGGGCTTACAAAACGTCAACTCGTTTGTAATAACCCTACTTACGGAACTTGTATCTTAAACTACTATTACGTACTTATAAGCGATATGCTGTTTGCTCATAGCACGCGCTTAAGTCCACTCTTTCACGCACTCTTTCACATGCGCATTTCCCCACGCGATTAGTTATTGTGTAGGTCGTCGTGAAGCTAGCTAAGAGCTCGCATAATACCAACACTGTTGTCAAAGTTTTTATGTCATCATGTGGCCTCTGACATGATTTTACGACCGTTAACAAAGATATTAGCCAAGAACAACAGTTTGACTTGCCTTTCGAAGCACGGAAACGCTTTAGTTGCCGTTATGTGTATTCTGCCCGTGTCTATATTGACTAGAACATGGTTTAGTTACATATGAATGTGATGTACTGTTGCAATGCCCTAACGGGGCGTCACAATTAATTAGACTTAAGACCTACCTTCACATGTTAAATACATCTTGTACTACATTAATTGTGATATAGCAATAAATATTATGATTATGTAAGTTAAAGTGAAAGCAAAACAAAATTCCTTAAAATTAAATTTACAAAAAAATCGCATAATCACAAGTAACGTGATGGTTAAATATATGAAATATCGAAAGAAAGTGCTCATTGCAACAGTAAAAGTGTCTTTAAATAAACACCGTTGAATTCTTGACCTCGCGACACCAAACAGCTTGCTTTCAAATGAACTGTGCGCGAACGCACATGGCAAATTGAATGAAAGTAAAACCTGGCCAATTCAAATTGTAATTTATCGACGGATGGTGTATCTATTGATTTTTTTTATGTTACAAGTTAGCAAACAAGCCGGTGGGCCACCTGATGGTAAGTGGTCACCACCGCCCATAACACCTTCTGTCTTATTAATTTCATATTTTGACACTAATAAGACAGCTAAGCGCGTTGCTCACTTTGAGAACTAAGATGATATGTCTCATGTGCCCTTATTAATGGCATATTTTGACACTAATAAGACAGCTAAGCGCGTTGCTCACTTTGAGAACTAAGATGATATGTCTCATGTGCCGGTAATTTCACTGGCTCCCTTGCCCTTTAAACCGAAACACAACAGTGCAAACACTGCTGCTTCACGGCAGAAAAAAGCAAGGGGGTAGTACTTCCCCAGACGGACTTTCACTAAAGCCCTACCACCTTCAAAATGCAATTGTATTGATGGCATAACGCAACTTTCTGTGACATTCAAAACCTCCATTTTTTTTTTTCATTTATTACAGGCTTTAGCAACTAGACTATCAGCCTAAACAGTTCAAAACCTCTAGAATATTTTAACATGGATACGACTATGCTTTCGATTGGATTGGGGGTCATTTCGTGGAATGTGGATATAGACCCTCTGGCGGCATTATTTGGTACTAACTCGAGTCAGTGGGCGAAGGTGATGTGAGGGGGTTGAGGGTGGTATGCGGGGCAGAGTGGTGAGGGGATGAGTTGAGGTGGTGAGGGGAGGGAGGGAGGGGGGAGGGTGTCTATCTACGTGAGTGGGAGCTTGAGGTGCTCTTAACTGTACCTACCTATAATACCTACATAGACGTATCCAGTATCCACGTAAAAATTACGGCCGTATCAAGGATACAGCCAACCAGGGACTTTTTTAACGTTTTATATGTCACTTTCTACAACATTCTGGAAAGTTTGAGAACATTGTGGAATATTCTAGAATAATAGGTCTTTACCTATGAAATTGCCGTTTTGTATGTCGAATTTTAGGTAAACTCAATTTTCAGTACTAACATTTTTGCATTTTTCTTAGGAATTATAAATCCAATTTCTTTAATTTTTTTAAGCATTATTGGGAAGACATTAAGCTAACAGAAGCTTAAATTTAATTTTCGAAAAATATTATCTGTAAAAAAATATAACAAATCTAATGATGAAATCGGACGACATTTAAGACGAACAATTTTCGAACCTTTAATTTTATATATCAAACTAAAAATAAAACTTTATTTTATGCGTAAATTGATAACCTTGAAGTCAACTTTCAAATATAAGACAAATGAAAAAAATTGCATTAGAATTATAGGAATTATGACCTCATTAATCTGTAAGAAAATTTCGGCCATTTCATAGGTAAAGACATGTTTCATAGGCAAAGACAATTTACAGTCTAAATAATGTAGATTGATTAGAATGATAGCAGGACATAGCTATGAGTGAGTGAGAGTAGGACGGAGCGATAGGCGTCTTTGTCGCTCCAATATCTTTCGCATCGCTTCGTCCTGGTGCCATACTACTATCAATTTAACCAAGTTTTACTATTATTTCATCTGATCTGTGACCAAGCTACATTATTTCGACTGTTCCATGTGTTTATTATACTCACTCACACGCGTCTGTACCCGCATATAACCTTTTTTTACAGCTTTACCCTGTAAATGTTATCTGCTATCGCAATTTGATTTAAACCACCGCTTTGAACTTTCTCCTCCGTATTAAAATTAATACTTTAAACATTCCACTGTGAAACAGGCACACTTGAGTCTACAATGTCGTGCAGGAATGCTTAGAGAAGGAGGAATATTGTTCTGCTGTTTTCTTAGATGTGCAAGAAGCATTTGATAAAATTTTGCATAAAGGCTTATTATGTGAAATCAAATATCTTCTGCTACACTCGTTCTATTCTAGCTAATCATCCAATTATACTTGACAAAAATAATTATACTTAAAAAAATATAGATCTGCTTTCTATGAATGCAATGCTGGAGTCCTGCAAGGTTCTGTTCTAAGTCCTTTTCTCTATAACATCTTCACGTCGGACTAAACACAGTAACGAGAAGTCCCAGCCCAGCACCCAAATCCTCGTGCTCACTCACTCTTAACAAATGCTACTATCTAAAGACTAAAGTGTGCTCATTTACTTGTGCTATGACAATGGTTGGTTATGCTACCTCATCTAAAGAAAGATATCTGATTATAATCTGTTGACTGATAGCAGATGTCAAATAAGAAAGAAAAAAACATTCTAGTTCAACAGATCAGGACAAGCTGTTGTCCAGCAGTGGACATCTTTTGCTCATAAAGTATAAGAGTTGTTATAGAGATGTATGCACGATTCATTTATATTTAAGCCACCGAAAGAACTTCCCTACCAAAAATACCAAAATATAAATTCGATATCGTAAATTCATGTTCCCTTTACACGTGCGTGAAGTTGAAGTTTATAATTGAAACCATGTATTCAAATTTAATTAAAGCCTGTGTTTGCTTTGAACATTACTGCTTATCAATGCAAAGTAGAAAGTGTATGTTTAATATGTTTATTCGTACGTTATGTATGCAATAGTTTTTGTTTCATAGCTTTGTTTAATCATGTTTATTTTCGTGATGTGAAAGTAAAGAAATATTAATCATTAGTTTATTTAAATTGTCTATGTCACCGGAAAATTATTAGAATCGTAATTTGATGAATTTCCTAGTAAGTTGATCAACTTTTGAAAAATAATAATGTCGTAGGAAATTCGTAGATCCATATGTCCAATAAGGTATATGGAACTACGAATGGACATATGGATCTACTTACGAATAAGGCATTCGGGATCGGTTAGGTTGTGTTAGGTTCTCTTTTGACCAAACGAAGCGAATTCGGATTCCCTATTATTTTCCAGTGACATCTACAAGTCTACAAACTGCTGTTGTAGCTTTAGTCAAAGAGCCCGCCCAGAATCGTACCCGGTGGAAATGTGCCCATCACACTGGCTGCATTTCCGCGTTAGACGGCCAGTGAGATGTGTTGCATCAGGTACATATCGGCACGAGGACCTGCCGGCACGCTTTCTACGCAAATGCCGTCCCAGCTCGCTCACATAATCATAGCGTGTTTGCACATAGTACTAATCTAGTCCCTGGTTTGCACTAAACCAGGGCCAACGTAAGAAGGCCGTTTTGACGTTTCCTTAACACCAGCACACAGGGTTGATTTTTCTTTGCAGGTCGTAATTTTGCATACGTTTGACAGCTGTCAGAAAAGACCTATTACGATGGCCCAGGGACTAGATAAGTAATATACGTACAACCGATGGCCTTACTTTAGACACCTGTCAGCTCTACGACATAAGGCAAGAAAATGTATGGGTTTGTCAGGTTAGCATACTTAATTTATTTACTTAGTTACACAATTGTGCTAAAAGACCTCCTCCGATAACTGACACTCTGGGTTTACACCATGGAACAGAACAACTTTCCCCAAGGAGCACAAGGTTAAAAATATTTAAACAGAATAGTAAAGCAATATACCTAGCACGACGCTTTCCATAGCATAAACCAACAATAAAAATCCATGCAAGTTTTTACTAACTTTGAAACTGGCAAGTGCGAAATGATTTGCAATTCATATTCGATGGACTCACAAAGAAATGGCAGCTAGCCAGAGTGCTGTTCTGCAGTTTTTGCCAAAATTTCAAATCGTTTAACTATGTTTGTACACGTTCTTTCAACAATAGATTTGGGAGAGGTTGAATATAACCGCAAAGAGCTCTCAAAATTAAATAATAGTGCATTATGCAACGAACGAACGAAGTTAGAACCTAATTCTCTCTTTACAATCTACGCTAAAAGTGAGTTACCATGAGCGGTCACCCATCCAGGTTCTGACCAACGCTGCTTAGCTTTCAAGATCGGAAAGAAAGAGCAACTACCACTCGGCCACGAGCGTATTCATTCACTCAAGTATTCATTAATTTATTCAATAAAAATTAGCCAACGAATGGGTCCCGGAGAATGGTCAGGTCACCGACGGAGGTAGGCCCCGTAGGCGATGGCAAGACTACCTTAACGTTTTTCTTGAGAGTTGGCCAACTGTAGCTCAAGAAAGAGACGAATGGCATGATAGAGGAGAGGCCTTTGCCCAGCAGTGAGACACTACATAGGCTAGTTATTAATAAGTAAGTAAGTAGGTGTACGTTCAAAATTTGGATAGGAACTGAGAATTTCAACACTCGTAAAGACCATATCAAATTCATTGTCAAGATTTCATTCATTAAATATTAGCATGTCATATAACACTAAAGTACACAACTATAAGAATCATGTTTCCACGAAACCGATCGCATGTTTGTACAGATTGGCGTAAGAATAGTTTGGTATGATATTACAGGATATTACAGTCAATATACAAGAATTTGACACCTGCACTGCACGTGTACCGTCAAATGCACGTCGGTAAAAACACTTCGACCTTAAACTCACCTCTATTACATAGCAGTAGCGCTGTGGCGTGGTGTAAGTGTTACCAGTGATATGCGGCTGTCTTTGCTTGGTCTCTTCAATTGAGAACTTTGGAGTATGACATTCAATAAGTATTCTGTAAAGAATCTACATTGAATAAAATTATCTGAATCTGAATGTTCAAGGAAATGGAAATGTTCAACGATTTTGTGGGATTTGATTCTTACTTCAACTGCAACGGACGGTGCAGTTGAAGTAAGAATCAAATCCCACAAAATCGTCTTTATATCCTTGGGAGACTAAGAGTACTATTTAAGATAAAGTGTAAGATAAGGTATGTCACACATATTAATAGAGGTATAGTTCTGATGTAAGAAGAACCTGAAAATATCTCCGAAAGGAGAGACACCTCCGATCACAAAAATGCTTTCACCAATATTTAGATTTCGAATGGACCATTATGGTGGACATGGGTAATTTTTTACTGCGGAAATAGAAAGATGCAACAATAATTCAAGAGGTTACAGCAGATCTACTCACAGATAGCCAAACAGAAGAGCGTGTTTAAACACAATTAGTACAAACATCACGATAACATTTTACGATTCCGTGACTCACTTTTCTATGGACAGCTGTTATATCTTTATATCATCATGTTTTTATTTTTAATTGTTGTTAGTCAACTTTGTACGTGCTGTGTTCTCTCCAGTTGATTATCTGGAGAGAAATAAGGAAAGAAAGGATGAATTAATGTAGGTTTCTTTTGCGGAAATACTATTAGGATTGCTAGATTTGTGAAACTAATATGTTAATGACTAGCGCTCAGTCTTGCGCAAGAGCATCGGTAGATTCAAGCGAATTTAACTGTTCAAAAAAAACATAGGTAATACTGAAGGTAGACGCAATAAATAGACACTCTAATCGCACATATAGTTTAATAACTGATTAAAAATCTCTTTTATCATATCAGCCGAAAGACGTCCAATGCTGGACATAGGCCTTCCCTAAATGCGCTGCTCGCATCCAGCGGCTTTCCAAAATCTCTGCAAAAAATTCAATCTGTATCGCATAGGCACTTAATAACTATTTCGAAGCTTATCACAAGCGATAACTATTGAGCATAGATGGCGACACAAAAACTATAAATTCCAAGTTAAAACCTGATATCGAGTTGAGTTTTTCGAATCACGACCTTCGTTGAATAATACTATAGTAGCCAATAGATTTGTGAAGGGCAGATTATCCAAATTCAATTGATCTCCAGATCCCGTAAAATATATGCGAGCGGGTTAAGTTATCACTTTATCGGTAGGTAGTTAAACAACTTTAACTACCACCGAATTTTTGCAAACCACTTTCGACTTTCTTCGAAGGAGGTTTATAAAAATTCCTACTAGAAGACTCTGACACTGCTAGTTATCCTACGCCATCGAGATTAAGAAATTTTCCACTTTGGTCAGATGTGGTTGGACCATAAATATCGTAGGACTAGCGAAACTGCCGAGAAGATGCAAGGCAAACCTGTTGTTTTTAGGGCTCCGTACCCAAAGGGTGAAAAACGGGACGCTATTGGTATGCCTCCTTGTCTGTCTGTCAGCGGGCTGTATCTCATGAACCGTAATAGGGTGACTGTAGAAATGTTCACAGATTATGTACTATATTTCTGAAGCCGCGTTTACACCAAATACTCGTACTAAAAAAAATAAGGGGGCTCCCCTACTAAAACGTGCTTTTTTAGGAGGCGATTTTCGCTCGATTTATTGTTTTAGCTCTATCGCAAAAACGGGAACACTTAAACTTGGTATGTTTATAGTGCATAAGCTATAGAATAACAAGAAATAATCTGGTCAAGTGCGTGTCGGACTCGCACGTTTTTAATACACTTCTGCGTGACTGCGCGTCCATAACTAAGTCGGTATTTTTACCTCAGTGGTACGGAACCCTCGATGCGCGAGTCCGACTCGCACTTGGCCGGTTTTTACTTCGGCCAATGTTCTTTGAAAAAAAAAAGGACGGGTTGGACTCCGGGAGTGCCGGCAGAAGTGAAAACTTGCATATTTGAATATTATGCTTTTTGTAAGTGTCAAACGCGCCATTGATCGCGTACCTACTTCTTTGATGTCACTGAATAAAAACCCGTATTGTAATAACAATACGGTTGACAGTTGACGCTTTTTCGATCAGGCTACGGATCTGACGCGAGATCTGACGCGATTTTAAGATTTTTTACCCATCTAAAAAAGTGCCAAGCGCCGCTAAAGAAGTTTTCACTTCAAAAATGTTCTGTTTGAGCCAGAATCTTCTTAGAAAAATTCCTAAATGATAATAATAACCCTACATAAATATCCTCATTTGATTGTATTTTATTAATCTGAAAGCATGAAGTATTTTAGTTTTCTCCTGAGATCCAAACGAACTGGACTTTCTTCAACAAAGTAACGCACAATGAACTGTTATTATTGGAATTGTTTACCTCGCGTGTATACAGTCAAACACACAAGATACCATCTTTGTCAGAAGGCGCAAAGTGCTAGAGAGAGTTTCCTAACGTGTTGTTGACTGTATTCATTTGGTTTCGCTCTAGTTGCAACTTTCATGTGGACACGGGCTAAGATGATGGTTGATAATGATATCATGGTAATAACACGGTGCTTTTACCGGATCTTCTGATGGCATTCTTTAGTTAACGTAAATTTTTGAAGTGAAAACTTCTTTAGCGGCCCTTGGCACTTTTTTTAGATGGGTAAAAATTTTTAAACTCGCGTCAGATATCGCGTCAGATCCGTAGCCTGATCGAAAAAGCGTCAGCGGCGCCAATGACCCTTACAAAAATCATAATATTCAAAATAGTAGATTTTACAACAAGTGCACAAAACGAACCATTTTTTCGAGACTTTTAGCAGCCCGAGCCGAAGGCGAGGGCTGATAGTAATGTCGAGGATAAAATGGTTTTGTGGACGAGTTATAAACTCTGCTTTTCACTTTGATTGCGAGGAAATAAAACGTAAAAGTACGCTCTAAATGTAACTGAAGAATGAGTTGTTCTGCTTTAGTGAAGAATATGTTTTGGCGCGCGCGGCGTAGGGGGCGTGCCGCAGGCCCGCGCGCAGGGCGTACACCACCGCGATTACTTTTTTGCCCTAGTGCACAAAATTTGACTTTGTGCAGCCTATATCCTGCACAAATAAGCACTTTCAGAGCATGAGAAGTGAAAATGCAATTTTCACTTCTGCCGGCACTCCCAGAGTGCAACCCGTCCTTTTTTTTATTGTTGTATGACTGTTGAAGAAAAACATAATAAATACACATAGACGGGGTAGACAAAGACCACAACCCTCGACCTGCTACGATCTTGATCTACTTTGTTGATCTTGACATACTTCCCTCGCTTCTTCTACTTTCATCAACCCTTTCATACACGCTCGTCGGTTTAGGGTACCTTTAACCTGGCCTTTATTTAGAACGTCCTGAATTTAGTCTTGGAACGTTTGTCGAAGCCTTAGCCTTTCAAAAACGTTATCATAGTTCAAAATGAATTTAAGTAAGAGGTGGTAGGGCTTTTGAAGTCGCACCGAAGGGCCCCCGGGGAAATAGCGGAGGGCCCCCGGGGAAGTACTACCCCCTTGCCAAATTGTACAGGTAAGCAGCAAACTTTGCACAGCTGAAAGTTCAAAGGGTAAGAGAGCCAGTGAAATTACTGGCACATGAGACATATCATCTTTATTAGTTCTCAAAGGCGGCAACGTGCCTCGCTGTCTGATTTGTGTCAAATTCTGTCGGGGCTATAGTGGAGGACGATATAAATAAATGATAAACAAAAATAATTAAAATCATAATCAGATCGGCTAAGCATTTGTTTGCGCGTGATTTTTCCCACTATCCACTCACGCGCATATAAAACGTGCGCGAGTAATGGCTTGCGCACGTTTTATTGGTGGAACCGTTAGTAATACCTAAGGAAAAAATATTCCTTTTGTAGCATTAAAAGAAAAAGAAGTGAGACACCAATCTCTGAAATCACAATTTACGAAGACCTAACTTCTTTCAGCTTCGATCCGAACTTCGTCATATATATTCCACCAAATCACAATCTTTGCAAATATTGGGAGGTTACTTCTGTCAATGTGTATTGAAATCCTTACCATTCTTTACCTCTTAGTTTAAAAAGTCTGACATCAAAGTCGAATCGGTTATTGACATTACACATCCTGCGCGATAAGACGCGAAAAACTACCTAAACGCACAAATTATAAATTTGCAAATTCGCGGCCATTAATACACCTTTTCGCTGATAAACAGCAACCTTGATACTGCTATCGCATTACAGATTATCGCATAACATTACACAACAACATAAACATAATATTTGTATTGTATCATGGGTAAAATGGTGACGGCATTTAATAATATCACTCCAAGCTATCAGTCTCTGGAATGATCTGCCATCTGAGATTCGTCACTCCAAGTCACTACCTATTTTTAAATCTAAACTGCATAACTTCTTACTTAATAAAATTGTACCTTAGTTTGCAACTGAGTTTGTATATATTTATATGTTATCTATTTGTCTATATATTTTATATATATTTTTATACGTATTTTTATTTATTTATTTGTGTATATTTTGTTTTTATTGTAGTTGTATTTACATTTATCTATATATTGGCATTGGCACACTACTACAGTTACTATTTACATTCTCCTACAAGCAACTAAGGTTGTCTGGAAGAAATCGCTTTAAGCGATAAGACCGCCTTTGTCCACCCTAGTTTTAAGAGTCTCCTGTGTATTGTTTTGTTTTTGTGTGACAATAAAGAATTTATCTATCTATCCATCTCTTTCTGTGGATGTCGTAAGAGACAACTAGGGAACAAAAGTAGCCAAACGATGCAACAGCGTCAATTTCTTCCTCTGAAAATGAACCAATTCTTTCTAAATGCTTTAATATTTTTTATCTACTCCCGTACCGGAATATTCCAAATTCGAAACCAATGACAGATTCGAAATTGAGGTCATTTTCCGCTATCATTTTCATTTCCACACTGTTCCATACTACGAGCAGTACGGAAATGGAGTATGGATTTTCATTCCGCAACTGTTATAATACATAATTTTCAATCTGCATAGGCTAAGGCAATACTACCACAGTACTACATACAGCCTACTTTAAAGTAATTTTGTTAGAATACTTTTTACTGGGGTGACGACTGCCTACCTATATTTAAAAGAAAACGGAGAGTACCAGGAGTACATAAATCGACAAGAGGCTAACAGTTGGCTCGCTTCTATATAAAGTGACCGTAGCAACAAAAGAAGTGATTTGAACAAAATGGAAAGTATGTACCAGGAGAACATGAGTCTACAAGAGGCTGTCAGTAACCATATACATGAAATTAATGTTAAAGCAACTCCATCCACAAGCTCTGGATCTGGAATAACTTCGGGAATAACTTAAATTAACTGTACTAACTAAGTGTCCTCTTAGTTCAATAAATTGATCACTACTCTTTAAAATTTTATTTTATTTTGTCGGTCGTAGATAAAGTTTTGTATGCAACTATACGTAATTAGTCATTTTAACACTCGATCTATACTATTTTGATACTCGGCTGCGCCTCGTATCAAAAACCAGATCTCGTGTTAAAATTACTCTCATTACGCAACAGTTGCATAAATAACTATTTATGTACTCCCGTACCGGCCTATTCTAAATTCGAAACCAATGACAGATTCGAAATTGAGGTCATTGTCCGCTATCATTTTCATTTGCACACTGTTCCATACTACGAGAAGTACGGAAATGGACTACCATCCACAAGCTCTGGATCTGGAATAACTTTTAATAACTGAACTAACTGTCCTCTTAGTTCAATAAATTGATTACTACTCTTTAAAATTTTATTTTATTTTGTCAGTCGTAGATCAAGTTTTGTATGCAACTATACGTAATTAATAATTTTAACACTCGGTCTATACTATTTTGATACTCGGCTGCGCCTCGTATCAAAAACCAGATCTCGTGTTAAAATTACTCTCATTACGCAACAGTTGCATAAATAACTATTATGTTAATCATTTAAATAAGTCAACGAGAGGTGACATGCTGGGACACCCGGTTGGAAAGGAATCACTTCCTTGCCACACGAATAGCAAAAGACATGACCTTTTAAGGGTTACGTATCCAAAGGGTGAACAACGGGATCCTAATTCCTATAGATATGCCTCCGATGTCTGTCTGTCAGCAAGCTGTATCTCATGAACCGTAATAGGTAGAGAGTAAAAATTTTCACAGATTATCTATTTCTGTAGCCGCTACAACAAAAAAAAAATATATAAATTAAAACTGTGTTTTTTAAGCGATTTTTGCTCGATTTTTCTTTAAGCTCTATCGTAAAAACGGGAACACTTACAAGCGTGACAATTGGTATGTTTATAGTGCATAAGCAATAGAATAAAAACAAATAATAAAGTGGTCAGGTGCGTGTCGGACTCGCGCGCATACAATACATTTCTGTGTGACTGCGCGTCCATAACTAAGACGGTATTTTTCCTTAGTGGTACGGAACCCTCGGTGCGCGAGTCCGACTCGCGCTTGGCCGGTTTTTCACCTAGCTTTCATTCACCAAGTAGTGTTTGGAGAGTCAATTGCAACGAGAAACGGCGTACTAAAATATTTAATCGATTTTTTATGTGTATAGTTGAGCACATGACCCCGATCTTACCTGGTGGTAAGTCCCTCCCTCCAGAACTCCAGCAAAAATTGTAGTACTAGTAGGAAATTTACTATAGTCACCACGCTTATAAGCGTTGCGGCAGGCGAGCGTTGTTGTTGGTGACCGCACCATGTAAGATGGTTCGATACACACACAGAAAGACGCAGCTTCCCATCCTTCGGTCTTAAGCCCTTAGTCGCCTCTTACGACACCAACGGATAGAGATGGGTTGGTTCTATTATTTTCCGGCACCACACAGGCGTGCATGTTTACCTAGGTCCTAGCCTGTTCACTCTAGCCTAAAGGATCCAGATTATACTGTTCGATGAATATATTGGAAGGGAGGGAGTTCCACTCCTTTCTAAGTCCAGCCTTTCGTTACAGTTACGCAATTTTTTTTTGAATTGCCTGGACAAATATTTAAAATATTTCTATGAGAAGTTATTTACGTATGAAAATTTCTCACCTTTGTGTTAAGTTTTAACGCAAGTATTTATATTAATTACAGCAAAACATAAAAACAGATACAGTTAGGTACAACGTACAGCCAAGAGCGGGCTCGGCTTGACACTTTCAGCGCGAATTTAGCTTCTACGTCTATCGAAATACGAACGGTACAAAGTTTGCGCAAACGGGAGATTAGATCACGTATATGGAGCTATTTGACCCATTATCCCAGCTGAAACGGACGGCGAGGCCCGCTTTGCTTGAAAACCAATCCAAAAAAAACCGGTCAAGTGCGAGTCGGACTCGCGCGCCGAGGGTTCCGATATACCTATAGTATTTTTGGAAGCAATAAAGTCCATTTTCAGGACCGCAAAACTAAATTTGTTTGTAAAGGTTTTTTGCAGATTTCTGAAAAACTGTGCAACTTAGAAAGATCGTTTTATTTTTGCTGTAAAGTTTACATAAACCTCTGTCAACTGTAATTAATTCAGATTTTCCCTTACTCAAACTTCGGAGATAAGGGGGGGGGAATGGTATTTTTTTTGACATTTTTCATCATAACTTGAAAACTAAGAAACTTAAAAAAATACAAAAATATATTTTAAAATGTACAAGTAAAGCCCTTTCATATGATACCCCACTCGACCTAGTAGCGACAATTTGAAATTTGGCCCCCCCTATTTTGGCCCCCTTTACATTAATAATCATACTTTTTTCAAAAAAATTTCATGTGCAATTAAGTTGGGCAACTATATTCTAAAACTATTCCAAATTTCAGCTCGATAGCGTAAGTGGTTGCTGAGATATAGAGGTGTGACAGACAGACGGACAGACAGACAGACAGAGCGGCACCATAAGGGTTCCTTTTTTTTACCATTTTGGTATCGGAACCCTAAAAACGGCCAATTTTATGCGGTGAGCTGCTCCTTCGGCTTCATCAGAGTATCCTCATTTTCCATCGCCCCTATCTACTGGTTCAGATGTGCTAAATGAGAACCCTAAGAGAACCTCCGAAGCTGCTCGCATACAATTTCTGTGTCCCTTGGTGTGGGGCTATCTGCTCCATATACCACACCGCCCGGGGCACTGGTTTTACTGGTGGTAATATCTTACCATGTCGGCTATTATGTCCTTACCAAACACTTCGCATAAGAGATAGGAGTAGGTTCTTATAGTTTAACCTTAAATCCAAATTAAGTAACTAAATGATGTAGCAACAAAGTAGAGTAATAACTAAGCGAATTGCCCATTCTACTTAATTTATACAGCATTATAATAATAGCGTAATTGTAACTTTAACGGCATGTGTAACGCTTGAATTAATTTTGAAACGAAGTTACAAAACTAATGTTATTTTAACAACCAAATTTTATAAAAGGTATTGCAAATATTGATACTAAGGTTGGTACTGATAAATCCCTCTCGAGATTGCACTCAAGATGTATAAATTGTATGTGTTAAGTACATCCTGACGGCAATCGCTCACTGGAGCTGCATTTATTAAAACAAGCCCTAAGATCTCTGCTCAAAATATAAAATTACGATGACGCAAAAAAATATCAGCTGATTGGTACAGTCAAACAGGTCAATCTCGACATTCGTAGGGCGACTAAAGCTCCTATTAGATAAGAACTGTAAAATTCCAATGTGTCTAAGCTTGATGTGCTCTTGGCTGTAAATTTACAGATCCAGAATGTTTTAAGTAAAGGCCAGGTTAAAAGTACCATAATCCGACGAGCGTGTATGAAAGGGTTGATGAAAGTTAGGGAAGTATGTCAAGATCGTAGCAAGTGGAGGACTGTGGTACCCCGACGGGTAAGAGGTGATATGTTATGTATTTATGTAACAAAACCAATCTACATGTTTGAGACAGCTGCTCATCTTTTAACAATTTAGAAGTTAGAAGTACTTCATAACCTTTTTAATAAGACCTCATATAACAAGCGAAATATTAAATCACGCGAACGAAGCAAGTAATGTTATAATAATACAGACTGAAATAAAAGCTACATTTAACAGTCTAATGTATAAAAAACAATACTGTTTTCCTTTCTAATAACACATTTATTATTAGACATTGTATTTAAGTAAATAATAGACAGTTAAGTTCCGTATTAAGTTTACAAACTGTAAATGTTTAGAACTACTTATGAAAACGGCTAGGTCACGTCAATGATATTAAAAGCCTATCGAAGCATAATAAATAATAATCTTTCGGATTTGAGCTGTAAAACGGTAGGTATATCGAATCGGAGATTTTTTGTGTTAAATCGTTTTCCCCACAAATATATTTAAATTGCACACTAAATACAATAAACCTACCTAACCTACCCTAAAAAGTAGCTGAAGTGAAACGAAACATGATATAGTGGCTAAAATTGAGAAAGGAGCTTCGTCATGTACAAAGAGATCTACAGGGAGATGGTGAACCGAAAAACTGGTAAGGGCAGGCTTCGGCGAATGTTCAAAGACCAAATCCAGAACGTTTTAAAAATAGGCCAGGACAAAAGTACCCTAAACCGACGAGCGCGAATAAAAGGATTGATGAAAGTGGAAGGGGAAGAATTTCAAGATATCAGGTGGATGAATGTAGTCTCTTCCTACCCAAACAGGAAAGAGGTGTGATTATTATGTGTATGTATCTATCTATGTATACCAGAAAACTAGTCCAGTTAGAGTTGTTTATAGACAACGAGTTAGTAGTTACATACTCAAACAGTTCACGTAATTTGAAGAACCTGTACAAATGCTTTCCAATACCCCAATCATTAAAAAATCTCTAATTATAGGTAGAACAAAACTGCACATCTTCATATTCAAGTTTTTAATGACCACTTTCATCTATCACGATTCTATCTGGCATAGATTACATAGATTTATAGAAAGTGAAAATGCTAGTCCATTCCATAAGCGAACGCGATAAAAATAGACGCCTATTAACCTGGATCTCACGAGCCACCTGCTTGTGCGCAAGTTGAGCAACGCGAAAAATTAAACATCGACGTCAAGTGCTGTATTAAAGTTTTTTTATTAAGGTGCAAAAGTCGGGTTGATGAGATTGGAGGAAGCGAGGGAACTATATCAGGATCGTAGCAGGTGGAAGACTGGTCTCTGCCTACCCTGACGGGAAAGAGGTGTGATGATTATGTGGTGCCAAGTGTGTTATGGCGGTGAAACAAATCTATTTACAATCCGGAGGAACAGGCGTGCGAGTCGTTCTTTGGCTCCCCGCGTGTCACACATGTGCCCACGCGCATACATGTATTTATTAAACATAGGCTGAAAAGAAAAAAAAAACGTTCGTCTAAAGGCTTTTTGATCCTCAGGTGCTATAAAAGGTAATATTTAAATTTTCTCGAATTTCTCGAAAAAAACCGGTCAAGTGCGAGTCGGACTCGCGCGCCGAGGGTTCCGATATACCTATAGTATTTTTGGAAGCAATAAAGTCCATTTTCAGGACCGCAAAACTAAATTTGTTTGTAAAGGTTTTTTGCAGATTTCTGAAAAACTGTGCAACTTAGAAAGATCGTTTTATTTTTGCTGTAAAGTTTACATAAACCTCTGTCAACTGTAATTAATTCAGATTTTCCCTTACTCAAACTTCGGAGATAAGGGGGGGGGAATGGTATTTTTTTTGACATTTTTCATCATAACTTGAAAACTAAGAAACTTAAAAAAATACAAAAATATATTTTAAAATGTACAAGTAAAGCCCTTTCATATGATACCCCACTCGACCTAGTAGCGACAATTTGAAATTTGGCCCCCCCTATGTTGGCCCCCTTTACATTAATAATCATACTTTTTTCAAAAAAATTTCATGTGCAATTAAGTTGGGCAACTATATTCTAAAACTATTTCAAATTTCAGCTCGATAGCGTAAGTGGTTGCTGAGATATAGAGGTGTGACAGACAGACGGACAGACAGACAGACAGAGCGGCACCATAAGGGTTCCTTTTTTTTACCATTTTGGTATCGGAACCCTAAAAAATGATAAAGACGTGAGGGTGCTTTTATCTGAAGAAGTTTCAAAATTTAAAAGCGATATTGCACGAATATATTTCGTTTTGATGAATGAATTTATAAAACCGGTGTAGTATAATTATAAGCAGGTCAAGCTTGACAAATAGGTCGTGTTTTATGATAAGTTGATTCTAAGTAGTAATTTTAACTCCGATTTCGCCTCAAGAGTTTTACGTACAGTCAAGAGCGCATCAACCATGACACAATGGACTTGCTCATACAGCTCGTAGCTGTCAAGCTCGACTAGCTCCTCACTATACTTGCTCTGTGTTGTCTCAATACTACTTTGCAGTCACTGATACTTAATACCGTAGACACATCGAGTTTTTGTAGTCCGCACTGCATTGGCCTGAATGCAAATTGAGGACTTACATACCAGGTCAGTGGTGTTAGGAGTAAGTAAGGCGACTATAAACTTGGTGTTTTTAGCCTCACACAAACAACTGCCTATCGTTTGTGTGTATAACTCAACATCGTTGGTGAAACTTTGTAAAACTATATTTTTACACATAATCAATAGGCAGTGATCAAACATATCGTATGGGTTCTAAGATCTTCATGAAACCTTTGAAGCTGATAAGGCTTTTGTGCAAAGTCCGTCTGGGGAAGTACCACCCCCTTGCCTTTTTCTGCCGTAAAGCAGCAAAGTTTGCATTGCTGTGTTTCGGTTCGAATGGTAAAAGAGCAGTGAAATTACCGGCACATGAGACATACCATCTTAGTTCTCAGAGTGGGTAACGCCTTTGCTGTCTTGGATGTAATGGGCGGTGGTGACCACTAACAACCAGTTGGCCCCTTGCTTGTTTGCCCACTTGTGACACAAAAAAAACCTGGTGTCAGAAATATTAAGCCGCCAGAACCCTCTGACATGGCTCAATGATTGGTATATGGATTTGCATGGTGGCATGGTTGAGTGTGACTAGCTAACTTATGAGCTGAAAATCTATAAAATGAAAAATAAGATTGCTTCATTTTCGAGCACACCAGCGCTGTGCGAGAGAGCTAAGCTGTAAGCTAGAACACTTCCAACAGTTGTGACCAATAGGATTGTGACATTTTCCTAGCTTGTCAAATGGAGCAATCTTATTAGCTGGAATTTTCCAGCTCACAACTAAGCTCCCACACAGCACTGGTGGAAATTTACTCTCATGCTTTGTGCAAAGTAGGTCTGGAGAATTAATGTTGTTGTGGGTTTTTAGAGTTCTGTACCAAAGGTGGTGGAAATTTACTCTTATGCTTTGTGCAAAGTAGGTCTGGAGAATTAATGTTGTTGTGGGTTTTTAGAGTTCTGTACCAAAGGTGGTGGAAATTTACTCTCATGCTTTGTGCAATGTACGTCTGGAGAATAAATGTTGTTGTGGGATTTTAGAGTTCTTTACCAAAGGGTGCCAATGGGACCCTATTACATAGCCTACTATAGCTTTAAGGATTTCCAAAATGTAGCGAGAACTTCTAAAATGTACTGAAATTGAATACCGGCAGAAGTGAAAACTTAAACATCAACGTTGTGCATTTTTGAATATTTTGGAATGGTTAGGGAATAATTTCGCACGAATTGTTTTATTTATCAGTATAAAAGTACATACAATATTCATTTATTGCGCTATCGTAGACAAACATGACAATTTATATTACATATAGACAATCTTCGTCAGATCTGATGCGCCGCTAAAGAAGTAATCACTTCAAAACTTAAACATCTGACGCGACATCTGACGTGAGTTTAACATTTTTTTACCCATCTAAAAAAGTGCCAAGCGCCGCTAAAGAATTTTTCACTTCAAAAATGAAATCGTATTGTAATTCAAGATACTCGTACAGGGTGTAAGGGACGGTGTACAGAAAACTGCAAGGGCGTGCTCAGTCAACGAAACTGAACAACTTTCCAGATACATTTGTATTGAAAGGTCATTTTTTTTTTAATTTCCCAAATAAGTTTTTCAGTTTCGTTGACTGAGCAAGCCCGTTTAGTTTTCGGTACACCGTCCCTTACACGCAATATAATCTTCAGTCGTCAAGATATAATATTAAAACAAAACAAGAGAATAAAATCTGACAGATCTAGAGCAGATTCGCCGAAAACATGTTTTTGGGTGAGATATTTTTTTGTTGCAGATTGTCGAGGAAAATTTTTGATTAATAGGGGGATTTTTTTAATGTTAATAAGTTAGCACTTAGACAAACAGGTGGTTACTCAGACTACAGACAGACCACTTTCCTATACAAATTGACCAGTTTTTAGGGTTCCGTACCTCAAAATAAAAAAAACGGAACCCTTATAGGATCTGATTGTTGTCCGTCTGTCTGTCTGTTTTTTCCCTTTTCTTACGAACGGGTAGAGGTATCAGGGTGAAATTGATAACGAATATTGAGGTCCATAAAGCACACAAGATCTGATTTTTTTTACAGCGACGCCATCAAAAGTTATGGCTTTTATGTCTTCATCTCCATACATCTATGCACTGAAGCAAAACCGAAAAACTAAAAAAAGGGTACTTCCCGTTGACCTAAAATTATTAAATTTGGCAAGAAGCTAAATCTCACAGTACAAATAAAGGGAAAAGTCTAAAGGGTCAAGTTGGATGGTCGCGGAGTTTTTAAAGTCAAAGAGCAAAAGCTTTTAGTATATCATATGGTAGATAGGTACAAAACCCTTAGGCCGCGAGTCCGACTCGCACTTGGCCGGTTTTTTATAATCAAATCCGTTTAAACTGGTTTAGTTTACAAAGTAGCCTAGTTGGTAAAGCGTCTGCGGTACTTACGCAGAAGACGCAGGTTCGAATCCTGCCTGTGGTTGGGAAATTTTGCGATTTTCTACTTTGTAGATTTATCCGAACACAGGAAGTGTTAAAATAAAATCATTTTGGTTTAGTTTAGTGATTTTTTTGTGATTTAATGTTCTATATCGGTACAGAATAGAATGATTAAATAACTCCATGGATAAAAAAAATTCTCACACTAAATAACGTTATTGATGCCTCTTTACTTAATATGTCCACCCACAAAAATCCATCAAATCAAGAACTTCCGTCATGTCAACAATAAAAATAACTTCTTCCACACACATATCTTTCGTTTTGATTGATAGTTTTGTCTTAGTAATGTCTACCTACGTTTTGTTTAGGTTTAGGGTTCCTTACACAGATAAAGCCGTCAGAACCACGTTAGGGATAGTTTCCCACCAGAGCTGTGCAGTTAAGTCGTGAAGAGAAAAAATTTCAACCAATAGAATTACTTACTTTATTTTCCTAAGTTAGCGCAACGTAGCTCTTAGCTGGAAAAACGCAGCAATCGTGGCCTAGAGTCAAGTGGCTTTCTACTATCGCAAACGCTATTAGAATAGAATGAAAATGTATGGGATTGACATTAGCTAACGAAATTTCACGTGACAGCTAATGTCAAACCCATACAGTTTTAATCTATTCTATAGCGTTTGCGTTAATAGAAAGCCACTTGTCTCAGGGCTGTATTGGTTGAAATTTTCGAGCTCACATGTTAGTTAGCTGGTTAGCTTAGCCCAGCTATAAAAGCCACCCTAAAGGGTTGTAACCGTAAAAGCTAGCCGTTTGAAACTTTCATAGAATGTGTTTTATTATGGCGAATATCCGGTATAATTGTCGTGCATAAGCTACAGTAAAACAGCAAATTTATTAAAAGTGTAATTTGGACCAACAATTGTTTTTAAGTCACAAGTGAGCAAACGAGCAGGGCCACCTGATGGTAAGTGGTCACCACCGCCCATACAAC
Organism: Athrips mouffetella; assembly: GCA_947532105.1. NCBI lineage: Eukaryota > Metazoa > Arthropoda > Insecta > Lepidoptera > Gelechiidae > Athrips > Athrips mouffetella. Next base: position 12,220,099 of record OX383981.1, on the reverse strand, counting down.
CCACTCTTATTATTTGCAATTTGGCATAGGTAGTAGTTTTAATTCTACCGATAAATAAAATAAAATTATCACTAAACTAATAAGTCGTAAAATTCGTTCATCAAAAATAATTGTCTGGTGGTACGAAATTCTCGACGCACGAGTACGACTCACACTTGACCGCATTTTATCACCTCCACGACCTCCGACGTAGTTTCTTTAATCTTGTAATTGGTTTTTGTTTGATTGCGTGTTTTTCTATTTACTCGTTTATCTGACTACGGAACGGAATACGGGCGTCGACCTTACGACCTACGCGAAAAAAGGAGTTCGAAAAATTTAAAATAAATTCAATTCAAATTTTAATTTTACACGAACACTTAATACTTATAGACAAACACACACACACACACACTAAACACACACACTCATACTCGTACACACACTGCACTACTTTTAATACACTAATACTTATTTCTACCTGTTTATAAAGGCAACAAGTAGAAATAGCTACTTAGACGTTCCTATTATTGAATAATCAATGAAGTTAATTTTTTTAAGCTTATGACCCTAAGACCGCGTCACACAGAGGCGGTAGCGGAAGCGTTCCGGGGCCGGTATTTTTTGTAAAGTATGAGTTCTTATGCACCCTGTCACATTGAAAAGCGGCCGCGGCGCGGTATTTTGTTCCCGCCAAACCGCCCCGGACCGCTTTCGCAATCATACCGCCTCTGTCTGACTTGAGCTTAAAGCTTAAAAAACGTCACCTTTAAAACGATGAGGTGCCTGATGTCCCTTTCCTTAAAAGACCCATTCCCTAAAAATAAAATTTTCGTACCAAGTTTATAGATAATTTTTCGCGAAAAAACAAAATAAAGAAATAGGTAACTGGCAACACAAAATAAACTAAATTACTAGGTATATTTTTAATAAGTATACGTAGAGCCTACTGCAGATGGAAGGGCTTTTGAGGTCCTTCTAGGGAAATAAGTACTATTTTTGGCGTAAAGCAGCAGTCTTTGTACTGTTGCGTTTCGGTTCAAAGGGAGTCAGTGAAATTACCGTCACACGAGACACTCCATCTTTGTTCTCAGGGCGGGCAAAGCTCTTTGCTATCTTATTACGATTAAGACACAGTGGGTGCTATATGGGCTGTGCTGACCACAAATCTTCAGACACAAAAACAAAAGTTAGAGGCACACTTTCTCGCTGCGTTAAATATAACAACTTTCAAAACAAACAAACAGAACAGCTGTCTCGCCAAGTCGGACGTTGAGTAACTGGTTTCCGTGCATCGCGCGGCAAGCGAGGTTGGGACCGACTGAGGCGAGGTCGCGGCAATGACCTTTGTAGGTCGGTGTGTTCGAATGTAAGACGTGTACTACAGTTGGATGACACTATTAAAACACAGATAAAATAGAATACGTTACCATTTTGACTCGAGTTACATACTATTGATACTATGGAAAAATATGTAGTAGCGTCCACAACAATGATGGAAGTCAATGAGTTTGTAAAAGGGTTACCCGTGTGATACAGGTGACAAACATTACCACCGTGTCTTCCTATGGGTGTCATAAAAGGTGACTATGGGAATCTGTGTGCCTTTCCACCAGGGCTGTGCTAGGTCTCTAACTTGTGAGCTGGACTCGCGCACCGAGGGTTCCGTACCACTAAAGTAAAAATACCGTCTTAGTTATGGACGCGCAGTCACGCAGAAGTGTATTAAAAAAGTGCGAGTCCGTCTCGCACTTGACCAGTTTTTATTATTTGTAGTTGTTCCATAGCTTATGCACTATAAACATACAAATTTTGACGCTTTTAAGTGTTCCCTTTTTTACGATAGAGCTAGAACGAAAATAGAGTAAATAATTATTTTTAGTATTTATTGTAATAGCGACAACAGAAATACATAATCTGTTAAATTTTCAACTGTCTACCTATTACTGTTCATGAGATATAGCTCGCTGACAGCCAGACAGACAGACATCGGAGGCATATTAATAGGGTCAAAAATGGAGCAATCTTATTGGTTAGACCTTTTCCAGCTCAGCAGCAGCAGCCCATCTTGAGAGCATCCATCAGCATTTTAGGTCATACATAACACAGCAATTGCTACCTGCAGAGCGGACAAACGAGGTGACTACGGTAGTAACTTACCTTTCAAAATAAATCACAATTGTTTTTCTGTAGGGAACCTTTGGTCCTGTATTGGACATGTATTGACTGTAAGAGGAAACCTACGATTTATTTTGCCCTCTTTGCCGAGCATGACGGTAAAATGGCTGCCAATGCCGTTCAAACGGCCTTTGCAGGTCGTATTGGTTAAGATAAGCAAGTTGGACAAGATTGGAATAACATTACCTATAACTTTGAACTGTATACATTTTATTTAGTTTGTTGTTCCGGTATTGCAAAAAACAGTAAACCTAGTTGAGAAGCTGTCATCTTCCATACAAACAGAACAAAATGTAATTTGTAACTTTCGATCACAATTATTTTGGAAATTGTTCATTTAATAATAATAATAATAATATTTAATAATGTCCGTCTGTCTGTCAGTCTTTCCGCGGATTTGCTCAGAGACCTTTAGAACAAGAAAGGTGTAATTTAGCACGGCTATACATTTTATCTACGCCGGCGAAGTGGTACAATAAAATCTTGAAAAAAAATTTTTTTTTGAGTTCTACAAGTGGGATGAATTTTTTTTTTTGTCTACCCCATCGTGTGGGGTATCGTTAGATAGGTCTTTTAAAAATAATGTGAGACTGCAAATATCATTTTTCGATTTAGGGATCCGCTTTTGGAATATTTAGCTTGAAATTCACAGCAGTACATAGATGAAATTCAAAGGAAAACTATCACAGCTAAGTAGGCTTCACAAGAGCTATAGCCGAAAAACTGAAAATAATAAAAATAGCAATCAGGCGATAGGACCAATCCAAAAGAAACTACGGAACCCTATACATAACTCATTAGCGACAACTACAAAAATGATTCAGATTCAAATTCAGATAATTTTTATTCAATGTAGATTCTTTACAGAATACTTATCGAATGTCATGCAGAATAAAATGCAAACAGAGCGAGTCTACGCCCTGATACTGTATTACGTTATTTTGAGGTACGGAACCCTAAAAATCAACAAAAACCCAATAAAAATCAACCAATCATCATTCAGCCTACAAACGTAACCACAGATAATTTCAGCACAAGGTAAATTTTACGACTGAGGTCAACGTTAATGGCCCTTTAATATAACAAGGAGAACAGCTGTCACGACTCCTGACGTCATGGTTGAAGACTAGGAAATGAGGCTATTTCCCCGTGGATATACAATCAGCTTGTTTACGACGTGGCTGTATGAGCTCTGATCCTTTTGCCTTTGTTATTTAATCTGTGCTGTTTCGTCTAATAGGGTGTTTTCGAACACCTTTTGAAAGTTCAACTAGATGGCGCTGCTGACCACCATAAAAAATTGAAATAGAAATAACTGATGACAACCTTAGCGAAACGGGCACCCAATGTCAACCTTAGCAATAGTTCATAATATATTCCTAACGCGAACTAAGATAAGAATTTGGGGTTGTATTTTTTCTGAATTTTGGTTATTTTTTGTCAAAGACTTCAGAATATCCGCCAAAGGAGAGCGTCAGACGTCGTGGATGAAGATGAGGAAATGGACCTATTTCCCCATGGAAAGACAAGAGCAAAACGGATTAGACACCAGTTTAGTTGCTGTCTGGCTTGTTTACTTATTTGACAAGCTGTTGGGGTTTTCCTATGAATCGAATTTGGAGGACATTTTGTCACAAATAATCGTGCATTTTCCATAAAAATAAAGTTGAACTTGTATCACATTTCTAATAAATTTAGTTTAAGGAAGCGAGAATAGCCTACTACAAAACTTAGTATACATACAGGGATATTTTTGGACCCCTAGCCAAATTTTTGTATGTGACTCAGAACACAAATCTGAACAACTTTCCCAAAGAAACATGGGTCGAAAAACAAATTTTGTTTTTGGGTCTCCCATACAAACCTTGCACGAGGAACAGTTGAATTTGTATGGGACGACCAAAATTTTTTCTCGTTTTTCGACCCATGTTTCTTTGAGAAAGTTGTTCAGTTTCATGTTCTGAGTAACATAAGTACTAAAATTTAGCTTAGGGGTCCAAAAATAACCCTGTATAGGAGGCTTATTGCTAGTTGCACAAAGCGCGTTAAAAGTTAAAGCTCCTTTAAATAAATTTCTGTCACTCTTCTTTTCATTTGAACAGAAAGAGAAAGCAACAGATTTAACAGAGGTTTAACTCTGAAGAAGCTTTGTGCAACTGACCGTTATACGTGTAAATAATAGTTTACGCCTATAAATATTCATTGAAAACCGCAGACGACTTTTTAAGAACGTATAATTCGGTCTTTTTGTTACGCCTAGAATAACATTCTTAAAACTTAGCTCCAATTAAAGAAACAAAGTTATAAATTCGATAGTTTTTCTATCAAAGCACAGAGTAATTAAAAAAGAAGAGCCAACTTTCTATTAAAAACAAAACAAAAATTCAATGTAAAATCAAATAACGGATTTAAACTTCGAACACGATCGATCACGCGCTGGGATTGGCCAGTGAAAGTGAGAGCAATACTACTCCGAATACTACTGACTGACGTAATGTAACAAATCGGGCATTGCCCGTTTATCTACTGAAGCTGTGATTTCAACATTTTATTACCAATCTAGACCCTTTTGTATGACTGTCGGTGTTCTAATTTGAGTCACGTAAGAGCTTCGTTCAAAATTAAAATCATTAGTATTCTCTGTGACAGTCCACAAGACGGTTTTATTGACGTTCGTCTGGTAAGGACTTTGAACTGTCTCTGCCTTACGCATTGCTCTGTGAATAATTAATATCTGTCCAATATTTGCGTATGCCAACTTCATTAAAATGTAAAAAATTACAACAATGAAAATTTGCGAAACTACCCAACCCACCCAGTTTGGCCACTGTATAGACATCATAGCGAGACAAAGCTTCACAAAATAGTAATACGAGTAAAAGTACTGCGAATGTGGAGCTGCTTCTCCTAACAAACCTTCCTTAATTTACAGACTAATTTGGTATACATTACTCGTTGGAATTATCAGAACTAAGCCTCCCAGCAATGTATGCCGAATTAGTCTTTGAATTTAAGAAGATGTGAAGGCGGCTTATGGCACATTCGCTCTAGCACCCGCTGTGCCCCTTCACCTGCACCAATGAGGATTTTTTAAAGCCAAAAAATATGCAATAGCGGTAGCCTTTGAGAGGTAAGTATTTAAGCATAAACACGACAAAGAATTTCAGCCTCCCAGTTAATAAGGTCGTAAATACCGTGCCAGGTACGCTTACGCAGCTGTCAACAGAGTCTTAAGAGCCCCACGAACCGAGCGAGAAATCGCGCGCTGGGATCATGCGCCGAGTGCTCTCTTCTGTTGCTGTCTCACCCTGAGTGCGACAGGGCGCTAAAAGAGCAATAGCACGATATTGTCTCGCGAAACCAGTTTTTGGGTCTTGACGGGCGCGGCGTGCGGGGCGGGTGGCCAACGGGCAGCCTAGTCAAATAGCTTTATAATAATTTTGTAATGTTTTGCTTGCTTTGCGCTCATATTTGACGGCATATTTTTCTACAGCTGAACTATTTCTAAGAATGATGGACTGTGTGGTGAATGGCGAAGAAACAATAATAACGAACCTACTGATAAAAATCCAGGTTTATTATTCGAGAATTAAATCATAATATAATATTTTAATAAAATCATTATAGGACATTAAGATGCAAGTACATCTATTGTAATGTAATGTCCAAAGCGCACGCGCTTCTGACGACGTTTTTCAACACATTTGCGAATAAAAACAAGTAAAATTTGTTTAGGTACCTCTTTTCCCGAAGGAAAAGACGTGGACAACGTATGGTCAACCGCTCGTCGGTAGAAACTTTTTCAACTCTATTACCACGCCATAAGGTCCAAAAGTGTTTCTACTGACGTGCTGTCGAGTGTACACCCGATTCTCCAGACTTGGGTTTCGTGCCTTAGTATTTTCTACGTTGAGGAACTACATTAATTACTGTTTTTAGGGTTCCGATACCAAAATGGTAAAAAAAAGGAACCCTTATGATGCCGCTTTGTCTGTCCGTCTGTCTGTCACACCTGTATATCTCAGAAACCACTCATGCTATCGAACTGAAATTTGGAACAGTTTTAGAATATGGTTGCCCAACTTAAATGCACATGAAAGAGTAAAAAACCGGCCAAGTGCGAGTCGGACTCGCGCACTGAGGGTTCCGTACCACCACATAATCATAATTGTATTAGTTGAAATTTCAGTAAGTTAATGTGCTAGATTTTTTGAGTCTGACACGCGCTTGACCAAATTTTATTATTTGTTGTTATTTTATAGCTTATGAACTATAAACATACCAATTTTCAAGTTTGTAAGTGTTTTCGTTTTTAAAATAGAACTAAAACAAAAATCGCCTCCGCGACCATCCAACTTGACCCCTCTCTTATATGAATGTTCTTGAAACGGGAGCTCACCACAATTGGTTACCATTAGTTGTGAGAAAAGTTGTAATATTTAATGATTTCAGACTTTTCCCTTTATTTGTACTGTGAGACCTAGCTTCTTGCCAAATTTCATAATTTTAGGTCAACGGGAAGTACCCTGTAGGTTTTCCTTTTTTGCATAAATGTATGGAGATGAGGACATAAAAAGCCATATCTTTTGATTGCGTCGTTGTAAAAAATTGAAATTTTCAGATCTTGTGTGGTTCATAGACATATGGTATTACATATGGTAACATATGGTATTAATTTCAACCTGATACCTTTACCCGTTCGTGAGATAAAGGGTCTTGACAGACAGACAGACAGACGGACAATCGACGTAATCCTATAAGGGTTCTGTTTTTTTCTTTTGAGGTACGGAACCCTAAAAAAAGATGATTATTAAAGTAAAGGGGGTCGAAAGAGGGGGGGGGCAAAATTTCGAATTGTCGTTACTAGGTCGAGTGAGGTATCATATGAAATATTTTTAGGGTTCCGTACCTCAAAAGAAAAAACGGAACCCTTATAGGATCACTTTGTTGTCCGTCTGTCTGTCTGTCAAGACCCTTTATCTCACGAACGGGTAAAGGTATCAGGTTGAAATTAATACCATATATTAGGATCAATGAACCACAAAAGATCTGAAAATTTAAATTTTTTACAACGACGCAATCAAAAGATATGGCATTTTATGTCCTCATCTCCATACATTTATTCAAAAATGCAAAACCTACAGGGTACTTCCCGTTGACCTAAAATTATGAAATTTGGCAAGAAGCTAGGTCTCACAGTACAAATAAAGGGAAAAGTCTGAAATCATTAAATATTACAACTTTTCTCACAACTAATGGTAACCAATTGTTGTGAGCTCCCGTTTCAAGAACTTTCATTATTATATTACTCTATGATATAAGAGAGGGGTCAAGTTGGATGGTCGCTGAGGCGATTTTTGTTTTAGTTCTATTTAAAAACTGGAACACTTACAAAGTTGAAAATTGGTATGTTTATAGTGCATAAGCTATAAAATAACAAAAAATAATAAAATTTGGTCAAGCGCGTGTCGGACTCAAAAAATCTAGCACATTAACTTACTGAAATTTCAACTAATACAATTATGTTTATGTGGTGGTACGGAACCCTCAGTGCGCGAGTCCGACTCGCACTTGGCCGGTTTTTTTTTGTATCTTTTTACAACTCTTAGTTTTCAAGTTATGATGAAAAACGTCAAAAAAAATACAATTCCCCCCTTATCTCCGAAGTTTGTGAAAGGAAAAATCTGAATTAATTACAGTCGATAGAAGTTTGTGTAAATATTACAGAAAAAATAAAACGATCTTTCTAAATTGCACAGTTTTTTAGAAATCTGTAAAAAACCTTTACAAACAAATTTAGTCTTGCGGTTCTAAAAATGGACTTTATTGCTTCCAAAAATACTAAAGGTACATAGGAACCCTCGGCGCGCGAGTCCGACTCGCACTTGACCGGTTCTTTTAATTGAAGGAGTCGATACTTTTGAAAATAATTACAATAAACACCGCAAATGTTTGTAAAAATGGCGCGTGCTGTTTTAGCGGACACAGATGCGCGTGCATATGATATTGACTAAACTGCCAAACAGCTTAGTCATAATTATTTAAAAGACGAATTTGTTGTTACTAAGTTGATTAAAATAAATATTATCGTGAAATGAATGTTTATTGATCATATTATCGAACAATATTTATTTATTCATGAAAATATTATGGATTTTATAGACATAAAAGCTCCTTGCTCCTTGCCGAAACAAAAAAATTAAAGAAATAAAACACTAGTGCGGTAATATAATGGAAAAAGCACGGGTGTTTAATAAGCTAGATTATCGACCTTAACACAGTGCAAATAGAGCTATATTATGCCCAAATGTGTAGAAAAAAAAATTTTTTTTTTCGTATTGGTTATTTCTTCTAAATCACACATAAAATCGCTTTCTAAGCAATAACATCATAATCTTTTTAGGGTTCCGTAGTCATAAAGGAACTCTTATAGTTTCGTCATGTCCGTATGTCTGTTCGCGGCTTAGCTCAGATACCCTTAGTACGAGAAAGCTGAAATTTAGTAGGAATATTATACTTTAAATCCACGTCGACAAAGTGGTAAAATAAAATCATGAAATATATTTTTCTCCTGTTTGCTCGTAAACAGTGCTCTTATTTAAAAAAACCGGCCAAGTGCGAGTCGGACTCGCGCACTGAGAGTTCCGTACCACCACATAAACATAATTGTATTAGTTGAAATTTCAGTAAGTTAATGTGCTAGATTTTTTGAGTCCGACACGCGCTTGACCAAATTTTATTATTTGTTGTTATTTTATAGCTTATGTACTATAAACATACCAATTTTCAAGTTTGTAAGTGTTCCCGTTTTTAAATAGAACTAAAACATTAGTTGTGAGAAAAGTTGTAATATTTAATGATTTCAGACATTTCCCATTATTTGTACTGTGAGACCTAGCTTCTTGCCAAATTTCATAATTTTAGGTCAACGGGAAGTACCCTGTAGGTTTTGCATTTTTGAATAAATGTATGGAGATGAGGACATAAAATACCATATCTTTTGATTGCGTCGTTGTAAAAAATTTAAATTTTCAGATCTTGTGTGGTTCATGGATCCTAATATATGGTATTAATTTCAACCTGATCCCTTCACCCGTTCGTGAGATAAAGGGTCTTGACAGACAGACAGACAGACAGACGGACAACAAAGTGATCCTATAAGGGTTCCGTTTTTTTATTTTGAGGTACGGAACCCTAAAAGTGCAGATATAGAAAGTGCAGATAAAGACACTTAGTCGCCTTTTATAACACAAGGGCAGATGAAGACACTTAGTCGCCTTTTATGACACAAGTGCAGATAATGACACTTAGTCGCCTTTTATTACACAAGGGGCGATGAAAACACATGGTCGCCTTTTATCAAGCAAGGGCAGATTAAGACACTTAGTCGCCTTCTATAACACAAGGACAGATTAAGACAGTTAGTCACCTTTTATCGCTCAAGGACAGATTAAGACACTTAGTCGCCTTTTATTTATGACACAAGTGCAAATAAAAACTTTGACTGTCCCTAAGTTATTTAAGTCTAACAGTACCTGGGCGACCGAGCTTCGCTCTATAATAGCCGCCTCAACATGAAAATATCATCGGATGAGCAACAGATGGCGCTGTAGTTTTTGGCTAAAACGCAAATAGGTACTTAAAAACACGGGGGAAAACGATTTTTTCCAGACATGAGACCTAGCTAGATCGATTTTTCGCCCCTAAAACCACCGTATGGTAAATTTCATCGAAATCGTTAGAGCCGTTTTCGAGAAACCGATTACAAATATATACATATATACAAATATTGCTCGTTTAATAGTATGGGATACCCAATATAAAACAAACAGAGATGACTCCTTGAAAAGTTAGTCAGTGAGCTTTTACAATAATATAATAATTAACATGAAGTACTAATTCCTTATTTTAAAAGATATACAATTTCCTTATTTTAAAAGATTTAAATCTATTTATAGCAGGCTATTCCTGAGGTAAAAAAGCTTCATTGTAAAAAAATAGTCAAATAACCAATAGTGAAATAACGCTTCGTAATCAAAGCTATCTTCCAGTATAAAATACATAAGCTGTATCGAGTATCGAAAAGCACGTAAAATGAATACGCTCAGTGCAATCGCGCGGAGAGCTAACGACGCACTGCACTGATAAGAATCGAAGGCGGAGACAGTCCGTGCTAGACGTCCCTCCCCCGACCCCGCTCTATACCTGCACACCCCCGCTAACGAGAGAGAAGCTGCAGCGAACGGGCCGAAAATTTGTGATTTATCGAAACATTGTGGTTATTTCGTTTTCATTAACATAATATTTAATTTATTTATTTTTTGTTAGTTTATTTTCAAAGTACACTATTAAATCAATGCTTACGATTTGTTTCCATTTAATTTAAAAGTGTATTACGTATGTTGTACCTGGCTTCAAGTGACACGTATTTTGCGTGAAATTTGTCGGAAATTAAATTCGCTCTAATTTTGTTTTTGGTTAATATTTTCAAACAAAACTAATTAAAAGCATAGATATATTGCATTTGATTATGTCTACGAAGTTTGGTAAAGTTTGGTCTTAGCTTTCAAAACTTAAAACCAAACAATGTTTGTATAGGATTTCGTCACTCCGTGGGAACCTTAAGGGTCGTTGCTGATGACAGCAAAAAGCCCTTTTGGTGGGCTCAGATAATCTTTCGCGGACGGAACAACCCTTTATTTTAAAGAAAGGCCTGTTTGTTGTAAAATAATGAAGATAACGAATGTTGTGATGGAGAAAAGCTTTGAGATTTAAATGAGTTATACAGTGCTCTTTGAAATGTAAAGAAATATGAAATGTAAAGATGTGGTAGTGGATTTAAGGAAATTAAGATCAAATTAGACTAATCTTTAGGGTTCCGAACCAAAATGGTAAAAACGGAACCCTTACGGTGCGACTTTGTCTGTCTGTCACACCTTATGTTTGAAATTTGGAAGAGTTTTAGAATATGCTTGCCCAACTATATGGCAAACGAAGGATTTTTTATTATTATTATAGGAAATGCGGTACAAATAGTGGGAGGGGGGGGATGGCAAAATTTCAAATTGTTATGTCGAGTCGAGTGGGATATCATATGAAAATAGATTTTTGAATCGGCCTTGTGACTAAGTAGCACAGTTTCTTTAAAAACTATAAAAACAAACTTAGTTTTGCGGTCCTAAAAAAACCGGCCAAGTGCGAGTCGGACTCGCGCACTGAGGGTTCCGTACCACCACATAAACATAATTGTATTAGTTGAAATTTCAGTAAGTTAATGTGCTAGATTTTTTTAGTCCGACACGCGCTTGACCAAACTAATGGAGATGAGGACATAAAGAGCCATATCTTTTGAATACGCCGTTGTAAAAAATTCAAATTTGCAGATCTTGTGTGGTCCACGGACCTTAACATTCGTTATCAATTTCAACCTGATGCCTCTACCCGTTCGTGAGAAAAAGGGTCTTGACAGACAGACAGACGGACAACAAAGTGATCCTATAAGGGTTCCGTTTTTTTATTTTGAGGTACGGAACCCTAAAAATAAGCATTATCCTTCCAAAAATACCATAGGTGTATCGGAACCCTCGGCGCACGAGTCTGACTCGCACAGACGCATCGCTCTTACACATAGATCCGTCCTGTTGTCATTCTAATCAAGCCACATTAAGCCGCTACCACACCTTCCTGCAGAAACAAATTCGGCATATATTGCTGGTTGAAGTAAGTACTTAAATTCGAATTAACAGAGCTAAGTCTCCCAGCAATGTATGCGGAATAAGTCTTTGAATTTAGGAAAGTGTGATTGCGGCTTTATTTTGACTGTAATCTAAGAATATTCTGGACGGTATGGTATGTTGAGTAATACGGATTCTAGGTATATTGCAGGTAATTGATCTTGCTGAAACTAGAGCTGCGCACGAGCGGATCAGGTTAATTATTTAGCTTAGGCTATTTCAAAATGTAGTAATCAAAGATTCCAATAGGCCAAGCATATTTGCTTTAAGTAATTAATATTCCCTATAATATTATTCCTATGATGAAAGTGAAGTGCGTGAAATACCGCCATCATTCAAATTGCCACAGACCACAAAGGCCATTAGCCCGTGTGGTGCCGGCAAAGAATAGCACCAATCCATCTCCACCCGTGGGTGTCTTAAGAGGCGACTAAGGGATTATGAACTGGAGGGTGAACAGCAGCGTCCTTCTGTGTTTTTTTTTTATATTACAAGTGAGCAAACGAGCAGGTGGGCCACTAGGGTGTCTACTCTCAAAGTTCGATATATCGAAACGATACTACTCGAAACATGCAAATGCAAAACTTCGTCCCTCGACAATAGAGTAGAATATTGGTTGGATGCAGTTTGAAAATTCATCCAACCAATATTCTACTCTATTTTCAAGGGACGAAGTTTTGCATTTGCATGTTTCGACTAGTATCGTTTCGATATATCGGACTTTGAGAGTAGACACCCTGATGGTAAGTGGTCACCACCGCCCAGAGCACCCACGTCTTATTGAAGGCATATTTTGACACTAATAAGACAGCAAAGCGCGTTGCTCACTTTGCGAAATAAGATGGTATTTCTCATGTGCCAGTAATTTCACTGGCTCACTTGCCCTTCAAACCGAAACACAACAGTGCAAACACTGCTGTTTCACGGCAGAAAAAAGCAAGGGGGTGGTACTTCCCCAGACGGACTTTGCACAAAAGCCCTACCACCTGCAATCGTGTTTAATGCGGTAACCAACAACCGCGGTCCACGTTTTTAGTAGGGAAGTCCACTTAATTTATATTTTATTTTTATTATTTTGTCATAGCATAAATACATAATCCGTAAAAATTTCAATTGTCTACCTATTACGGTTCATCAGATACAGCCCGCTGGTAGACAGGCTGACATCGGAGGCATATTAATAGGGTCCCGTTTTTCACCCTTTGGGTAACCCTAAAAACTGTCACCTGGTTCCAACATTCCACGTGATAACAAAGTATTGTTGTGTACAAGATTAACGTTCTCGGATCCTCGGGTTATCGATGATTTACGGCACCCATAGATCGCCATTACTGGACCCCGGGACAGAAATTGTATGGGGTTTAGTTAAGGATACTACTTATGTTAGTTAGTTCCGTCAGGATCTGTCGCTAGCCTGATTGGTCAGATGATTAAAGCCGACAAACAAATATATGCCTTAAAAATTACCGTTCCTTCCGAAGCACGACGGATGCTCTAGTTTAAATTTTGATAGAAAACTGACAATAGCATTAGTGAGAACCCTAAAAACCTTAGTATAAAAGTGCTTAGTATAAAAGTGGTAACCTTTCTGCAGACCTCGTAGAAAAAAAGTAGAAAATGTATGCGGAAGAAAAATGCATTTTAATTTTTCCCGTCCTTAAGAGGATAAATTTGCTTTTTTGTACAACTTGATTAATTGCAGCACTTGGAAAGTGCACAGCTTTAAGTCATAAAAGTTAAGCAGTTTAGCTGTTAGCTTAGCAGAAAGTTAATGTACCTAGTATTTCATCAACATTTTAAAATATACAATGTGTCCCAGGGATAAGTGACCGCCCGGCGTTTTATGAATATTTGTACAAAATTATTAATAATTACTTTTATATTTGGGACTTAGCGGCTTTGGATTTTTTTTAATGATTTTTTTCTTTTTTTTATAAAGACGCGTGACGTGCTGCAGTTTTTTTACGATATTTCCTAAGTATGTTCATCTTTTTCCATTATTTTTTTTTTATTGACTAGCCGACATCATAGTTTATCTATTTAAATTATTAAACATGACTAAAATGTAGTAAAACATTCATTCAATAAAAAACCAAAATTAAAATTCTAAGAAAAATACTCTTTTTTTCAGTTTTTTCAAAACAAGTCTAAAAATGCCGCCTTAATATCACATTTTTTTTATTTATTAATTAACTACACACATTGTATAAATATCCCGTCTCGTAGGGGTAGAAATTAATAGGCATACCTTTATTCAGGAGGAGTGAGGAGTCAGAAGGTGTCTCACAAGGCTCGTTTGGCTGTTCATAGGGGTGTTTTAGTACCAACACTGATGTATGGCAGTGAAAGCTGGGTATGGCAGAAGAAGCATGAAAGTAGAATTAATGCAGTGGAAATGAGAGCGCTAAGGAGTATGATTGGTGTTAAATTGAGTGACAGGATTAGAAATAGTGTGATAAGAGAACGGTGTGGCGTAAAAGAAGACGTAGTGACCAAAATCGAGAAAGGGATGCTGAGATGGTTTGGTCATGTAGAGAGGATGAATGAACGAAGACTGACGAAAGAGATCTACCAGGCGAGAGTGAATGGAAACGTTGGAAGGGGAAGGCCTAGGCGAACGTACCAGTACCAAATTCAGGACGTTCTGAATAAAGGCCAGGTTAAAAGTACCCTAAACCGATGAGCATGTATGAAAGGATTGATGAAAGTACAGGAAGCAAGGGAAGTATGTCAAGATCGTAGCAGGTCGAGGACTGTGGTCTCTGCCTACCCCGACGGGAAAGAGGCGTGATGTTATGTATGTATGTATGTACCTTTATTTAGAAAGTTCTGAATTTGGTCTTGTATCGTTCTCCGAGTCCAAAAATACATTTTAAAAATACAAATTTAAAAAATCTCTACTCAAAACAATAAAAGTGATTTTTACACAGGGCTAATTCTAATATTAATAAATAAAAAAATTCAAGGCAAATAATCTAAATAATTTTATTTTCTACCAAATTTTTCTCCAGCCTTTTCACCGTCAATAAATTTAAAAGTAGTAAACATGTAATAAGCGTTTCATCTCGTAAATTTTATTTCCTACAAACATTTCCAGTTCAGTGGTCAGTTTATTATGGCGACAGTTTTTTTTAATCTTTTTATATTCTGTGCGCGTCACAGCTGACGCAAACTGTATAACTATAGAAGTGTACCTATACCTATAGGTGTAAAATAAGTTTTCAATCGAGTGGACGGGTTCTGCGACGTTTTAGAAACATTAAACTTTTATGTTTTTAAATAAATAAAGCTAGCTAATGTAAGTATTAATTGCGTAATTAATAATTAAGTATTAATTAAAGCTTCGCACGATATTTTTTTCTTTGCTTACACTATAAACAAGCGTATAATTACTAATTTTGTAAACACGGCTAACATGAGAAGCAAGTTGATTCTTGTTTCTTATGTTGATACTGTAGCAGTCACTATTTTTATGTATAAAATTCTTATAAAGCCCGCGTTACACAGAGGCGGTAGCGGAAGCGTTCCGGGGCCGGTATTTTTTGTAAAGTATGAGTTCTTATGCACCCTGTCACATTGAAAAGCGGTCGCGGCGCGGTATTTTGTTCCCGCCAAACCGCCTCGGTCCGCTTTCGCAATCATACCGCCTCTGTGTGACTTGAGCTTAAATGTAAACTTTTTTCAAAGGTTTTAACTGAATTTCCAGGTCAATAAAATAATATAAACAACTCTCTTTTCCATACAAAAACCTGCACAAAATCTCGTCAAGCAATGCGATTTACAACAGTATATTAAAGTCATCACAAATAAAAGTTAACAAGTGAAATCTTTTACTTTACAACGCGCGAGATTTCTACCAAATGACACAGCACAATTTTGATGTTATTTACACTACCTCCTACCTACCTAAGTACTTGAGATTTGATCTCAAATATATTAGTTAGGAGGCTAAGCGCCAAATTTCCCTCTCTAAACAAGATTTCGTGCGTAAGTTCTGTGCTCATCTACAACATTTATGGATGTGTTGGGTGTGATCTCCAACTATGATCCCTGGGTGTTGTGAAGTTCCTGAGCAGTGACATCATCAAGATGGCGGTACAAAGAAAAAAAACGTTTTTCTTTAAAACATGCTTTGTGGGGTATCATATGAAAGGGTTTCTTGAGTAGATTACAAATATATAGCACACTATAACATGTCCAGCACTTGGTTGAACAAATTGTTATAAAATATGTAAAAATGCTGCAATTCAGTTTTCCTTGAACTGCTATAGATCAAAAACCACTTTATGGATTTTGGTAAAATATGTTTTAAGATATTAACAATAATACTTTCAATCACCTTAAAAAAAATAACCAGATATGTTTAAAAATAACTGTTGTACATAAATTTTAAAATTAATCACTACTTTATGTAAAAATTCTTAGAATTAACGTTTTATTTCGCAAAAAGTTTTCGGTACTACTGTCCCTTTACATAAAATATCTGATAAACTTATCCATACATACACATTTTCTATTTTGAAACATAAATTGGTTATGACTTAAACGGGAAATTCAAATGTTATAACCATTGTTCATATGAAAATGCCGAATATTTCACTGTTGTTCATGTTTATATACATGTAAACATTTCTGGTCATTATTTTTTTTAGGTGATTGAAAGTATTATTGTTAGTATTTTAAAACATATTTTACCAAAATCCATGAAGTGGTTTTTGATCTGAGCAGTTCAAAGAAAACTCTGAATTGCAGGATTTTTACACATTTTATAACAATTTGTTCAACCAAGTGCTGGAAATGTTATAGTGTGCTATATATTTGTAATATACTCAAGAAACCCTTTCATATGATACCCCACAAAGCATGTTTTAAAGAAAAACGTTTTTTTCTTTGTACCGCCATCTTGATGATGTCACTGCTACCCCCTCCACCACTCAGGAACTTCACAACACCCAGGGATCATAGTTAGAGATCACCCCCAACACATCCATACCTGTTGTGGTCGAGCACAGAACTTACATACGAAATTTTTCATATTTCGGCCTTAGCCTCCTTACTATATCGCAAGAATAAAATTTCTGTATAATTGGTTACAAAATGCGCAATCAATCAGCTGATGCAGTTTCCAGGGAAGTTGATTTTTTTTCGATTTCAACCTATGTTTCACGGAAAAAGTTGTTCAGTTTTATAAACAGATCCACATCCTGTACAGGGTTGTTACACCTTTTTTACAGACACTGGTAGGATTATTCAAGTGATGTCATCATAACATTTTCCATTGCAATTAGACTTCAGGACGTTCCAAATAAAGGCCGGGTTAAAACTAAACCGACGAGCATGTATGAAAGGATTCATGAAAGTGCAGGAAGCGAGGGAACTATGTCAAGATCGTAGCAGGTGGACGATTGTGGTCTCTGTCTACCCAGAAGGAAAAGAGGTGTGATTTTATGTAGGTATGAACGAGTATGTGTACAAGTTACTACTTTATTATATTTTCGCAAAATTTTGTGAGTGTCCGCTTATAAATAGCGCAATCGGAATGAATAGTAGATTATTATCCGAAATTTGTACGAAATTATTGTTTTCAGTATTGAGAAGCAAGAAGTGTTTGTGTGTTTCAAAAACACTCTGTATTTATTATGAGTATATTTGCCAAAGTTACCGGTATGTGACAAGAGTATAATGGTAATAAAAAAATTTATATCATTACGTAGCTAGTGAAAATACCGCTACAAAATTTTTTAATCCAATTTCTTTATACAATACACATAACATAACCACAGAACTCTAAAAACCGAGTCGAACCTACTTTGAACAAAAACAAAGGCGTACAGCCACGAGCATATCAAGCTTTACACATGCAGCCCGACCCTAGCCTTAACTGTGTTGAAACAAAAACGATTCAACGTCCAAAGTGTCAAGTTTGACGTGCTCTAGACTGTGCTCACAGCCGAAATCTCCCACGAACTGGAACGAATCTGGTTGTTATGAATCGACTGCGATAAAAAAACAAGTTCAGTTTCCGCTTGAGACGAAGTTTTGTCTAGCTTCCGTCTTTTTGACAACCGGTCTTTTGTTTGGACGAAGAGGTTACCTTCAGCGGCACAGACTGTACTTTGGCAACTACTAACCAAGAAGTTTAGTACTGATGTGCAGCCTCTTTGTAGCTTTAGTTTGTTTGGAGTTATTGTGGCGTTCGGATACAATGATCGTCCATTATATGCGCAAGAGCAGGCGGGGTCTAATGTTAAGCACCCACCATAGATACTTAGTAATGCACTGCACCATGCATTTCAGATGGGAGTCCTTCGAAAAACTCCATCTGAATATGATGGGGACACTTAAACAAAAATCCCATTGTGCTATCTCCCCAGTTTGTTTAGGACATTGCAGGATGAATCACCTGATCGTACGAAACGTTAGATATTCCGCGTTTCAGAAGGCACGTTAAGCCGTTGGTCCCGTCTATTATCTACGGATCTAGTCATTAATGAGTCATGTCAGACGCCTTTGGCGGCTCAACAACTCTGACACCAGGGTTTGTATGAGGTCGGTTATTGACCTTGCAACCCACACGACACGATGACGAAATGAGGATCTTGTATTATTATAAAGGTCTTTTCACAATCACATGATCAAAATATTTGTTTATAATGTTGCCAACAAGGTCATATTTGAAAAGCCTAGAAGCACACTTGAAGCATTTAAGACCAATTTAGCAGTAGGTAAAATTATGCCCTTTCTTATAGCAACCACTAAAAGCCTGTCGAAATCAACTCCTACACATGTTCGCTCAAACATTGTAAAATACACTTTTAACCTTGCAAAACTTTAAAACTAACAAAAACTTCAAATTCCCCACAACAGAGTGCAGAGTACGCTTCGCTTCGTAAATACGGTGACGCAAACACTTACTTAACCATGAAGCTATAACTCAATACACATACAATAAGAATAGATATAGACAATGTCAACAATGGTTATTGCCGGTCAGTTGCATATAACAATACTTTCGAATCAATGGATAAAGTTAATGGTGATGTAAATTTTACTATTGTTTGGGGAAGAGTCATCAATGTCATCATTGTCGTTACCGCCCATTAAATGTCCACTTATAGTCAATATAATTATGTATTTCCATACGGAATTGTAACTGTGGATAATTTTGGGTGCAATTTTACCCTTGATCTTCTTCTGAGAATGAAGATGATGATAGAACGAATTAAAACATTAAAAAGCATATTCACTCGCGACTTTTTTGTTATATCACCAGTCAGCACATAAACAGGTGGACTTAAAAAGATTCGGGTTCATAAATTCGGGAGTACAGTACCAGGCAGGCTTATTTGGGCACTAAAAAGACATAGAAAGAAACAAAAGATATTGGAAATATAACAAACGCAACCAGAAAGAATAGAAATAGTCTGAAACATTCATAATATAAGAATTTAGGAAAAATATTTGCGAACTAAAATTATTCCTTCAATTTCAGCGTAAGAAAGCGTGGAAAGATTTTTTCGTGATCTTTAGATATCAGACAGGCCCATTGAGTGGCCAGATCGATGACTTCTTGGATTGGCAAAGGCTATAGTTAAAAGATAAGTTAGATTAAAAGTACCCTAAACCGACGAGCATGTATGAAAGGATTGAAGAAAGTACAGGAAGCAAGGGAAGTAAGTATGTCAAGATCGTAGCAGGTGGAGGACTGTGGTCTCTGCCTACCCCGACGGGAAATAGGCGTGATGTTATGTTCAAGTCTTGAAACAACCCAGTCATGACAACTGTACAGTCTGTTGTTGATAAACAATACTTGTGTGACAATGTATGTTGAATTGTTTATAGGAATTCGAAATGAAAGAAAAGTTAACTTATGTTTATAAGCGCTCGTGGTAAGCGTGAAGTCGCTATTACATATCAATTCGATTGTCCTATCCTAACTGGGACTGTCTCATGATTTTTATTTGACAACGTCTCTACCAGAATTCAAATCCAGTACCTTCTCTATCCTCAAATCTGTAATCTAAAATTCTACTATAAATAGACAGATAATCGATAAAGTAGAATGAATTTTTCTTTTAGGTATTTCGACAATTTTTTCTTTTAGGTGTATCTTTCAGGCGCATCCTTGTATGTACTAAAAAATAAGCACTGCAGCAACGCAACAAATATGGTCTTAAGGCCGGTGCTTCTAGAGACGTGTCACTTCCTGTACTTTAAGTGCATACATACATACCTTGTTTTCTTTAAAAAAAAAGCGAAACTGCTTTCAAAGTAATAACAATAAGCGTGACAATTTACATGCAACAGGGATTAATGAAACACGTGCAAGTAATTTTACGACTAATTGCTACAAAAAAAATATAACACGTACTCTATAGTAGTTTCGCTCATGGCGAGTTGCGATAAGCAACAGGTGACCTTTTAAAATCGTACAAGTCTACTAACTTTGTTCTATGGATATCAGACACCGATATACTATACACACATAAATAAATACAATACAAACGAACACTTGAGTTATGAATGTATTGTTGTGACACAAATGTTTGCCCGAACCCGCGGCCCACGGCGCAGAAGGCAGGCTCTTTACAAACTACACCAACGGGCCAGTCAAATAAACGCAACTCTAAAAATTAATTACTCGCTGACCGCTAGTACGAGTATAACGACAACTAGATAATTTTTCCGTATTTCGAAAGACGTTATGAAGAGAAGTTCTTCATGAGCTTCTAACTTCTAAATAACTTTAAGGTTATACGATAGGTTATACGATACGAAATAACTTTAAGATCATCATCTCCTCTTTTTTATATCAAAAATAATTCCATTAATTTGAATATATTAGTATATTAGCAAAAGAGCAGGTAGAGTACCTACAGCTGGTACTAAAACAGCGAAAGTAACGAAGAAATCTTGTACTAAAGTAAACACGTTTTTCAACTTAGCCAACACTGACGTCTGAGGTGTTAAACTAGAATTTAATGACCATCATTATAAGAAAGACTAACAATTCTATGAACCAGAAGACATATCAGTTTTTAAACTAGAACGCGACAAGATTGAATGTGAAACTACTAATTCAGTGACAATCTATAGAGATATTTATGTGTTCTTTTGTTAATTTTTGGAACTACTCAAACGAAAACAGATTTTTATGTAATATAAACCTGCACTATCACTGATTTACATCTAATTTAACCGTGAAAACATCAGATTTCCCCAGGAAAAACGCTGTAACTAGAGAACCGATTTAAAACTCTTTTTGAACAATAGTATAAAGCTCAATCATTCATTCTCTTTGGCTCAGTAAACCAAAGTGGTTTTTGGCCTCCGACATCAAAGTACGCCATGCTTCCCTGTTCTGTGCCAATTCCGTCCAATCGGGCACTCCCAGCTCTTTAAGATCCTTTGCGACTTCATCATCCCATCGGTATACGAGTATTGGCCTGCCATAAAATCCTCACGGCTCCGCTGTCTGGGCCACATTGAGAGAATGGCAGAGGATCGAGCCGCAAAGAGGGCGTGTATCAAGGCAAACCATCGGGACACCACCGGCCTGTTGGCAGGCCAAGAATATAAAGCTACACTATTTTAAAGTAGCCTATAGATACTCCACGGGAAAACATCTCATTCCTACAAAGGAATCGTTCGCAAGTACAGGGTGGACCATAAGTTTTTTTACTTTTCAAACGAAATTAAAATGAAAACTAATTACATCAGGTGAAAACCGTTTATTAATTATGAAAACACATAAAAAAGGAATTTATTTTTTAAAAAATTACATCATCCATATGTGTTCCTTCAGTGTTTTGGCATTGCTGTAACCTGGAGCGAAAATTTTCAATGACGGCCTGACAAGTGTTCCGAGAAATATTTTGAAGACCAAAGGGGACGCACTGTTACAGTGAATACAGAGCGGTATATTGTCATGTTCCAAAACTTTTTAGCTTAAAAGTTTTTGAGACCAAACTCGTGTCTGTTGCGGAATTGAAGCAACGTATTCGCGAGGAAATGCAAAACATTTCTCGGAACACTTGTCAGGCCGTCATTGAAAATTTTCGCTCCAGGTTACAGCAATGCCAAAATAATGAAGGAACACATATGGATGATGTAATTTTAAAAAAATAAATTCCCTTTTTATGTGTTTTCATAATTAATAAACGGTTTTCACCAGATGTAATTAGTTTTCATTTTAATTTAATTTGAAAAGTAAAAAAACTTATGGTCCACCCTGTAGAAGTGAGTAGGGAATAAAACTAAACAGATAAAAATCATAATCAAGAACTGGCAGTGTACGCATGGCAGCAAGCTCGTAGAAACGAAACCAGTATAGCTAAACCAGCAACGCTACAATCTAATTAGGAAGGATGATGGTTAGAGCGCGAGGAAGATCAAAGAAAAGAAGTCTAGACTGTATGAAAGATCATTTGAGAAAGAAGTGATCCTTCAAATGACAACTGATGAGAACAAATGGAAAAGTTTGAAATATACTGACATTGCGCCGACGCCGACCCCAAATAGATTGAAAACAGGGCAGGAGAATAATGCGATACAAAATATTGTCACAATAAGATAAATAACTTTAGAACTTACTTACTTTTGATATTGTGTTTTCTGATAGAATTAGATCAGTAGCTTTGTTTACTATCAAGCTGTCAAATAATGTTGATATCGAAATTAATCAGTCAGCTTGAATCGTCACGATTGACGATTCAAGCAGACTGATTAATTTCGATAAGCTTTATTTGAAACTTGATAATACATTAAGTAAGACTACAATCATGAGCAATGTTACTTATTTCATTACCAAGTACCTATACAGTTACGACGAGGAATGAAATATGGAAGATTTTAAGAAATAAATTTGATCAGCCGAACTTTGTACAGTCTAAAATGTGTTTTAAACAAAAAAGGTATCGTTTCTGTAAAAATTATAAGTATATTAAAATATATATTACACCGATTTTCATTTTGAAGTTGAAACACAAGGTGTTGCCTTTTTATGATTCCTAAAATCCTGTTGAACTAAATTTTTATGAGAGCTGATTTCACCTTATGGCATCCAACCTTGATAGACCACTTACCAAAGGTGAGATTGAGGTCAAATGTCTCGTATCTAACATAATAAAAAAAGTAGAATATTAAAATTATTTCAGCATCGTGACAGATTTATGATATTACTTTAAATAGGTCAGTATTCAGAGACAAAATCTCAAAATAATACGACCCATTTTCTTAAGAGAATCAAAAATATTTTGATTCCTACTTTATCTGACCGATATAATAGTTTATGTGACATTTTAAAGATAAATTCTTGTGAAAAGATAAATAGTTCGATAAGGTGTGTGGGAAAATTATTGTGGATAGTAATAGTTCAAGTGAAGAATGATATAGCAGTGAATGATGACATATTTATCATTATAAACAAAACAGTCTCCTTGGTTCAGAGAGGAAAATTCAGCTCGTCGAAATAATTCCTACCTATACAAGTTAAGTACTAAATGCAATGTTTTTTTGTCGATTCCGTGATATGAACCAATCTAAACAACGTAATTGTAAGCCACGCTGTGAATTGCAACAATTTCATTACGAGTAATAGTCTCTCAAATTATTCGCCACATGAATTTGGTAATGGCTCTTGTACTTACAAAGCTTTTAATGTACTAAACAGAGTAATGCAACTGCCAAAGTCAAATCGATTATCGATCAATCGATAGTTTATCGATATTCAAACTATTGTTCGAAAATCTACAACATTGTATTGTCATTGTCTATCATACGTATAATTTTAATCTATATACAAACTAGTGATTGGTGCAAAAATTTCCATTCACATCAACTAGGTACTGTTCTCCAATAATCGACTGCTGATAATTCATTACAATCAAATTAGGTTCTTGTTTTAAAAAGAAAGTCTATTGACCTTATTTTATCTTTACCAAATGTCATGAATTCGGAAGATTTTGCACGCGAAAAGCCTTCAATCGCACTGAAAATGAATGTATCAACTTGTTTTGCCGCGTCCATTTAAAGAAGCATAGTGTTTTAAGTAACTTGCATTAATTTCACCTTGCTAACAGGTGTTAGAGCAAGAAAAGCAGAATTTGAGGTGGGCTCGCAAGCTAGGTTGGTCCAACCAGTAAATGTCCACCTGCGACTGTTGACTTTGCACCGTGAGCCCGAAGTCTGTTTAAAGACTTCCAGGTCTGCCATGGCAGCTCACAGCCAGGTGGAAGGAAGACGATCAACGTGCGTCTTTCATTAAAGAATGTTTCAGTCATCGCTAAATCTAATCAAGAACATAACTTTCCTGCCCATAGATTTCACAAAATACGTCTGTCAATATTCTTATCTGCAAGAACAATAATCGAAAACTATCGATACTCAGGCGGCACTAAAACTTACATCGACATCGACTGGACTTATGAAACCACGCGTTTCAAAAGAGGCAATCAAACCCAGCTTGTCCAATTGACATTATAAACGCGATATGAATGGTATTAAAACACTATAAAAGTACTTCAAAAGCCATTGTTGCGAAAGCAAAAAACAATGGCTTAAGGTCTTGTCCAAAAAAGGAGTTATCAAATAGCTGACCAAAAACTGCTTTAAATTTCTACTAGTCTCTCATGTTTTGACGGTAATTCGCTGTTTAGTATAAATTCTGTGGTTTAAGTAACAAGATAAAGATCCATCGGTGAATCTTTTGTTATGTTTGTTTTGTTAATAAATAAATAAACGTTCTTAATATTATATTTTAATTATGCCTTGAATTTCGTCGCTTGCTTTGAAATATGATGATGAACAGAAAATTTAATGACGAAAAATTTGCTTCTTAAAGTAAACAACTGGTTTCTCAAAATAAAATTCATGGTTTTTTTATCTACCTACCTGCAATATTCCCAAACATTATGGAATCTAATTCATTAATGAAATCGTAATCTTAAAAGACTGGAAAGATAATCATTACTGTCCTAATCCTCATTAGCTAAAAAAAACGCGTAAATCGATAAGTATTATTTTTTACCTAGTCTTTATTATTTCTGACGGAAAATTTTTATTTACAGATGATATTTTTCTTGTAGTTAAGAGTCCTCAATATCAACCATTCACGTAACTTTTCATTCTTCTTTAATAATTCCCGATTAAATACTAAATTACTAACATCCAGGTGTTTAGAACGAAAAAATCATAATTGACAGTTTTGAAATGACTTTGACATATTATTATTGCAAAGTTTAAAAATTCAATCGGACTTTCCTGCTCGTAATCGTGGGATCTTTAAATCGCTTCAAAACTTTATAATTCGCAATGACGATAAAGAGACAAACAAGGAAGGACAATGCCACCAATCAGAGATAAATCTCGAACGACCTCAGTCCAATCAAGAATAATAATTACAAAAACAATTACTGTACAGCAGACCTTTGAAAAAAGGAGTCAACCTGTGTGACGATGTCCACAAAAACACTAAGAGGATTCTTTTTTGCACTGTTCACCTTGACAACTGAGTTTCAAAGTTTTAACACTGTATATTTGTTATTCCACTTCACAATCCACTGGTTCACGAGAGCTGAACTTCTGGAGACGTAAATGCACGGAAGAAACGCGTGCGGCCTCTCAGAACGGCCGTGAACGACTAGTTTTGCGCCTGCGCTCTTGCAGCGGCAATATCGCTTTAAAACGATGCGGTGAAAGCCACTCCAGCGCATTGAGGCCTTAGAAATAGAAGTCGTTTTCTGTTTTCTGACTACATGATACTGGGTAGTTTTTGGACCCTTGGTAAAGTGTTTAACAACTTTTCCAAAGAATGGGACTGAATAACAAATTTGTCGTCCCGTACAAATTCTACTATTACCGGACGTTTTTGAAGTCTTTTGACCAATGTTTATTTACAAAAGTTAGGTTAGTCTTTATAAAAAAACCGGCCAAGTGCGAGTCGGACTCGCGCACTGAGGGTTCCGTACCACCACATAATCATAATTGTATTAGTTGAAATTTCAGTAAGTTAATGTGCTAGATTTTTGAGTCCGACACGCGCTTGACCAAATTTTATTATTTGTTGTTATTTTATAGCTTATGCACTATAAACATACCAATTTTCAAGTTTGTAAGTGTTCCCGTTTTTAAATAGAACTAAAACAAAAATCGCCTCAGCGACCATCCAACTTGACCCCTCTCTTATATGAATGTTCTTGAAACGGGAGCTCACCACAATTGGTTACCATTAGTTGTGAGAAAAGTTGTAATGATTTCAGACTTTTCCCATTATTTGTACTGTGAGACCTAGCTTCTTGCGAAATTTCATAATTTTAGGTCAACGGGAAGTACCCTGTAGGTTTTGCATTTTTGAATAAATGTATGGAGATGAGGACATAAAATGCCATATCTTTTGATTGCGTCATTGTAAAAAATTTAAATTTTCAGATCTTGTGTGGTTCATGGATCCTAATATATGGTATTAATTTCAACCTGATAACTTTACCCGTTCGTGAGATAAAGGGTCTTGACAGACAGACAGACAGACAGACAGACGGACAACAAAGTGATCCTATAAGGGTTCCGTTTTTAGGGTTCCGATACCAAAATGGTAAAAAAAAGGAACCCTTATGGTGCCGCTCTGTCTGTCTGTCTGTCCGTCTGTCTGTCACACCTCTATATCTCAGCAACCACTTACGCTATCGAGCTGAAATTTGGAATAGTTTTAGAATATAGTTGCCCAACTTAATTGCACATGAAAATTTTTTGAAAAAAGTATGATTATTAATGTAAAGGGGGCCAAAATAGGGGGGGCCAAATTTCAAATTGTCGCTACTAGGTCGAGTGGGGTATCATATGAAAGGGCTTTACTTGTACATTTTAAAATATATTTTTGTATTTTTTTAAGTTTCTTAGTTTTCAAGTTATGATGAAAAATGTCAAAAAAAATACCATTCCCCCCCCCCTTATCTCCGAAGTTTGAGTAAGGGAAAATCTGAATTAATTACAGTTGACAGAGGTTTATGTAAACTTTAAAGCAAAAATAAAACGATCTTTCTAAGTTGCACAGTTTTTCAGAAATCTGCAAAAAACCTTTACAAACAAATTTAGTTTTGCGGTCCTGAAAATGGACTTTATTGCTTCCAAAAATACTATAGGTATATCGGAACCCTCGGCGCGCGAGTCCGACTCGCACTTGACCGGTTTTTTTTCTTTTGAGGTACGGAACCCTAAAAATTATCCAGGAATCCAAAAATAATCCTGTATTAGTGCTTGAATTAAGAATCTGAACAGACCGTTAAGATTTTAAGCAGAAACACAATTTTTTTTCTGAGTTCGTCATCATCTCTTACTAAACTGAACAAAATAAGTCCAAATTTAAAAGTCACTTCCCGCCATTCAGCATACATAATTTTTTGGTAAAATTTGAAATATCAACATGTCGAAAAGAAAAAAGAACCCACTCAGTACACATAAATCTTGCAAAAGTCTTACAAGTACAGCGCTGTTTCCGTTGAATATTCCAACTTAGAAATGCTTTCTACGTGATGGTCAGTTTCATTGCTTGATGGATATCAACAGCAACACTTGAAAGGGGAAACCTCGATGGCTGACAGGTAATCCGACGGATAAAATGTTCATTAAGCGTTATCGCAGTTTCATATGTCTTTGTCATTGAAGAATACGTTTAGCTAAGCATGCGATGAAGTGATCAGCACTCAGCAGGTTCTTGAACTATTCAGCACACATTTTTTTTTATTT
The DNA here is from genome assembly GCA_947532105.1 of Athrips mouffetella. Lineage (NCBI taxonomy): Eukaryota > Metazoa > Arthropoda > Insecta > Lepidoptera > Gelechiidae > Athrips > Athrips mouffetella. The sequence goes on along the minus strand of OX383981.1, from coordinate 12,192,467 downwards.
CTAACAATAATAAAATCAAGAATCATTGAACAAACCTTCAAACCAATTAAAAATCAGTGGCAGTAACTGTACTCAGTCAAAATTTTTACTCGTAAATCGGATCTAACAATAATATTACACCACAACCGCTAAAACATTATTATTAACCATTATTTGTTTCTTAGTTTTTGTATTATGTCCAATATTGTTCATGGGTTGAAGCACCTAGTATAGAGAAATTTATCATATCTAGTGCTGTTGAATTCTACCTTTATGTCAAGATCATGAACTACTTGTACCTCCTTTTAGATTTTCTAAAATCCATTTTTTTTCCAATCCTTATCTATTTTGGAATTTATAAATGCGATCACCGAATCATGTCTGCTTATTCTCCCTTTATTTTTCTTTTTCCTAACCATCAGTCAGGCACTTGTAAGTCATACTTTTAATATCTGCCATCACGTCCTGTGTTAACCCTCACGTCAACATCTGTTCTTCCTTCCTCGAAACCAATCTGCGAAGCCTCATCGTTACCATCAAGTATACAATAGACCACTCAGGCGTTCTTTCGTCTTCATAGAATTGCTATTCAAAGTTATGGTTTGACTATTGTACGCATTGTACTCGTGCGTCATATAGTGAACAAATATCTATACACCTGTTGCTGGTTGCTTGACAATAGTATACGGTGGTTGTATGAAGGTCAATGGCGTTTAATGATAATGATTTTTTATTCCTTTCATCTGAAGAAAAGGTTGGTTTTGTTTTGCAAATATGTTTTTGACATTGTTGATATGAACTTTTACAAAAAAAAAATACAAAAAACAGTCATTTACTAGACCATAAGATGTTTGAAGTTTTGAATATTGCGGGTTACTAAGCCTTTGAAGCTTTATAAAAAGCGGTAACGGAATGGTGGAAGTCAGATGGCAGTAGCTCTTGGTAAAAGCCAACGCTCTCGTCAAATCCCGTAGGTTAGATAGCCGACTTTGTAAGACAGAACAACGTCAGGAAAGTGATGAAAATGATATCGGGGCGAAGATAAGGTCGAATATAGAATGACCCCACCCAGAAGAAGCCAATTCATTCGCGAATTCAATAGATTCGGTTTTTAATGAACTCGGAAAACAGACTCAGGCAGAGAACTCAATTTCTCGGCTGTTCAAAATAAAAAAGTTCCTTTCAAACATGATGGCCTAACCAATGAAATATCAACACATCTTGTTATTATTACTGTTTGCGTACTACATCATCAACATCTGAGCAACAATAAGCAAGGTGTACTGTAGACTGTATGAAGGTCAATAGCATTGAAGTGTTCGTATGACGGATGGGATAATCAGTTTTATTAGAAGTCGTTAGAACACTCGTTAATGGAGAATTGGAGATGTATGGTGCACGAATTGTAGAAGAGGTAGTCATTAAAGTAAATACTTATGAGATCTAGAATTGTAAAACACTAAATTTTTAAAAATAAATAAAAAGAAAAAAGAATTCTAAAGTTTTGAAATAATAAGGTAATTTTAACATACATGTTTTATCATTAAACTTCTCGTGAGGGATACACATGATAGCGAAAATCTGCATAAAAAATGCAATGCATTAGTAGCGAGTTATATCGAAACCTGTCCGCTATATGCCAAAAACGTGATTATCCGTCTAAGTACATAATAATGCATAAATACATAACATCACGCTTCTTTCCTGTCGGGGTAGGCAGAGACCACAGCCCTCCACGTGCTATGATCTTGACAAACTTCCCTCGCTTACACGCTCGTCGGTTTAGGATACTTTTAACCTGGCTTTCATTCAAAACATCCTGAATTTGGTCCTGGAACGTTCGCCGATGCCTTCCCTTTCCAACATTTTCATTCACTCTCGCTTGATAGATCTCTTTCAATAAAAACAATCAAAACAGGAAATGTATTTAATTCCATTCATCCATTGTCTGGTCAATAAAAATCTTGTTTTGATAGATTAGATAATTTGCTGGCGGTAAAGGTATTTGTGGTTACATTTATTTTGTAAGATTAATGAAATTTTTTTCTGTAAAAGCCGTAACACTTACGTAAATAGACAAACTGATGCTTAACCAACATACCTGTAACAAAAAACGTAGCATTAATGATTACGAAAGAATATTTTAAGTATTTTAATATAGATGATTACGAAAGAACATATACTTAAGTCAACATTCGATATGAACATTACCATCTTAATAGAAAGGCATGTCCTTCGTATTAACAAATTATAATTTAATATAGGAACTACACTGTGGCAATATATATGAAAAAATATTCAAAATTGATCATTCCGAACTTTCGTAAAAATGATTTTTACGCAAAGCTAAATAAAAGTCTTAAAACAAAACGCGTAACGCGATGTAAATTAGTATAAGAAACTTTTAATTATCATACAACAAAAGTTCAAGTTTCAGAATAAACAATCGGCAGCTTTTAAACAAATTTTGTATCCCACTGTAATTTCAAGTTTAGAATGGAAACTAAGAATAAGCAGAGCCTGCAGCCAGAAGCAAATCTATTTTATTTAATATTATAGTCGTCTCCTTATAGAAACAAATCGAATGTTAAATGTTATAATCGATGAGGTGAAGGCGGTTGCAAGGCCAGCAACCGGTCTATAACGCCTTTACAAGTTTACTGTACGAACAGAAATATCACAGCACCGTGTTTTAATAATATGGAGTAAAATAGTGATAAATAGTAACACCGTGGAATCAAATCGGATATGGAGATGGAGGAAATAGAGTGATAGCGTGATAAGAGAACGTTGTAACTTAAAAGAAAACCTACACTCGAAATGATATAGTTTCACTAGACTGACAGCAGGAGAGAGCAGGTTGGATTGATACTTGTCTCTATCGCTCCAATGTGTAGCACATAGCTCCGTCGTGCTCTGACACTTATGTCATTCTAATTAAGCTACATTATTTCCACTGCAGTGACTAAATATTGAGAAAGGAATGCTAAGATGCTTTGGTCATGTCATCATCATCATCATATCAGCCGACAGATGTCCACTGCTGGACATAGGCCTCCCCTAAAGAACTCCATGACGACCGGTCCTGCGCTGCTCGCATCCAGCGGCTTCCCGCGACCTTGACCAGATCGTCGGTCCACCTTGTGGGGGGCCTGCCAACGCTTCGTCTTCCGGTACGTGGTCGCCACTCTAGAACCCTCACGCCCCATCGGCCATCGGTTCTTCTTGCGATGTGCCCTGCCCACTGCCACTTCAGTTTAGCGATTCTCAGGGCTATGTCAGTTACTTTAGTTCTTCTGCGGATCTCCTCATTTCTGATTCGATCGCGCAGAGAGACTCCGAGCCTAGCCCTTTCCATAGCCCTTTGGGTGACTTTGAGCTTTCTGATAAGGCCCATCGTGAGCGGCCACGTCTGTAAAGACGATGAATGAACGAAGGTTGATGAAAGAGATCTAGCGATGGTGAATGAAAAAGTTGGAAACCGCCACGGTAAACGTACGAAGAACTAATTCTGAACGTTCTGTATAAAGACTAGTTCAAAAGTAATGTAAACCAGAATGCGGTTGATGAGAGAAGAGGAAGGGAGAGAAGTATGTTAAGATCATAGCAGGTGGAAGGCTGTGGTCTCTGGCTACTTCGACGGGAAAGAAGCGTGATAAGAGGTTTTCACACAATGCGATTAATTAATATTTTTGGTCACAGAACGAAATCAAGTCAGCTGTACTCTTATTTTTGGTTATTGTATACAGAAATACTCGTAAAGCGTTATTTTAACTTTACGAATACGTTATACTCATATAGTCGTGTTATACTACTCAATATATGATTCGACAGAATTGTATAGCTATGTAAACTAGTTCGTCGATTGAGTAATAGATAAAGTTATGCATATTGAATCGAGATTTGTGAGACGGATGCGAGGTAGTTCCGTATTCCGTGTTTTTGTTCAGATTTATAAAGATTTTTGAAAAAAATTGCATGTATCTTTGCATGAACACAGCTCTACAGAGCCAAAATCCAACAACTTCGTTCAATAGGGGCTTTTCTGTGACGTTTCTTAAACGTTTAAAAATCTGCTTTTTTTAAATGTCGATGTATGGTTTAGGTTTAGTAAAAAATACGAATTTTTTATTAGATTTTTTTTTTATACTTATTTGACAGCAGCATTCAAACTGACTTAATTATTTTTATACTGATTTTACATTACCTTGCTGGATTACATGGCGTCAAAATGATGGCTCTTCCTTATGTTGATTTGCAGTGCCATCCAGTTGAACTTTCAAAATGTGGTTGAAAACACCCTATTACTTTTGCTAAATAAAAAAAAACTGATTCAGCAAAATGAGCAACTTATTGGTATGATATTAAATATTTCTGTGCGAAATAAGAAATGTAGACCAAAAATTGATGCATCTAGCCCCAAAAACTCGTTGCATAAATCGTCTAAAAGTTTTACACAAATCAATTAATTATACAGCCCCGTATACTTTTGACGGCAATTACGACCTATCGGATTATGCCAAAAATATCTATGTCTGGCAATCCAATAATCCAATTTACGTAGTTAAGGAAATAATGTATCCTCATCATTATAACTTAATAGCGAATAATTTTGGATAAGTGGCGATATAATAAGTTAAGATTCGTTAGAGTAACGTAACTTTAACTATTAACATAGCATTCCGTTAAAAGTCCACTTATGGACAGGGAGAGTTTCGTTCACGTGGTTTATTTTGGAACAGGAATCAGAGAACGTACCAGGACCAAATTCAGGACGTTCTGAATAAAGGCCAGGTTAAAAGTACCCTAAACTAAACCGACGAGCATTTTATTTATGTATGAAAGGATTGATGAAAGTACAGGAAGCAAGGGAAGTATGTCAAGATCGTAGCAGGTGGAGGACTGTGGTCTCTGCCTACCCCGACGGGAACAAGGCGTGATATTATGTATGTACGAGTATGTATGTACGATACAGGTAGAAGGCAGATGCTGCCCATTCTCCGGTTCAGAATTCCTTAGTCGCCTTGTACGACAACCACGGATAGGGATAGTATATTCTTAGTTCGCACTACGCAGACTACTTTTAGTACCCGGATTGCCTTTGGCAGAAACAACCGGTGTTGTCTGGGCTTTCCAGGCATGCTACGTCTTCGACCCTTGTGTGACTTTTATTTAGTTAGCAGACTGGTTATCAACAGATTAAAATTCAAATGAAATGCTTTCACCGTACTGTCTGAGTCTGACTACTGATTTAAGGGGCTGATAAGAGCTAAATTACCTCCCTTTCTACCAAAGGACAGACAGAATGCGCGTGTTAGAACGGAGCGGATTCGCGCTGTTTCACGTTTTTCGCTCGTTTTTGCATTTTTCTCAAAATCTGTACCCATAATATTAATTATAAAACAGCTATATTAAGTATTATGCATGATATATTGAATGTGTAAAAGTTTAGGTATCATAGATTAATGGGTACTTAAGAAAACGGTTTAAAAGCAAAAAGCAGAGGTAACTTTGGATTTTTTTTTATGGCGTACGAAATACACTTAAATGTGTTTCAGAGTCGGCCATATTCTTGGAATTAATTAAATAGTCAGACGAGTTGTTTGTATGGTGAGAGTAAATTTAACCACAGAATATATATAATAGTAAACAAGTTTCTTTGACGATCATCGTTATCGTAAGCCTTTTCAGAATTGAATTTTATTTAATTCTGTTTGATTTTGATTTCGTTTATTTAATTTGTTTTCAATTTTGATAAATTTGATTATAATTTATTTACTAACATAGCCCAAGCGCCTATAGTTCGAGGGTGCAATTGATGCTTACAACCGAGCTAACTACTCTGCTTTACATCTCGATTGTGAGGTAAGTAGGTCCTTATTACCACCAAATTGTAGGTGACCAATTAGCGCTCTAGGGTTATAATGTAGCTAGAAAAGCCCTAGGGCGGTAAGTAATTAAAAAAAAACACTTCACTCTTCCAAAATTAAATTACTTACCGCCCTAGGGCTTTTCTAGCTACATTATTACCAAAGAGCGCTAATTGGTCACCTACAAGCCCCATTTTGTGGTAATAAGGACTTACTTAGATCGTAGCAGGTGGAGGACTGTGGTCTCTGCCTACCCCAACGGGAAAGAGGCGTGATGTTATGTATGTATGTATGTAAGGACTTACTTACCGAATATGAGAGATGTAAATTTATTTTATTCATTGTATCACAGTTTTCAAGGCACATTAAATTGTTTCACGGCCAGTTGCTCAAAGCATCTTTAAAGCTAAAGCTCCTTCAAATCTATTGCTGTCACTTTCTGTTTTGTTGACATAGAAAGTGACGGCAAAAGATTTAAAGTGGCTTTAACTTTAAAGAAAGTATGTGCAACTGGCTATCAAACCCTTAAAATGACTCACATCAGAGTTGATAATCAGACTAGCCATAGTCTGACAATGTCATCGCTGAGTCCTGGGTGCCTACTCTCAATTTTCGATATATCGATACGATACTTACTCCAATACAGTCGAATTCATAACTTCTTTCGATGTCTTTGGTTGGATGAATTGTCAAATTGGCAGTGATTAGCATCCAACTAATATCCTACTTTATAGTGAAGAGACGAAGTTTAGAATTTGCATGTTTCGAATGGTTTCGTATAGATATATCGAAAATTGAGAGTAGGCACCCAGCAAACAAGTTACTGCAGGTGGTATTAAACGATGATTATTGAACTCAGGCGCAAGCTGCCTACTCGGGTTTTTAGTCTTTGCATAATTAGGATAATCCGGATTGGCTTAATGATCGACTTTAATAAGAATGTCACTTTGCAAGAACTCGCTTTTGTTTATAAGGCAGGTTTCAAGGTTTACATTAAAATTTCACTAAGGTTCTTTAAAGCTAAAACTCTGTTAAATATGTTGTGGTCGCATTTTGTTTTTGTCAGAAATAGACAATAATTTGGAGGGGAGTTACCGTAGTTACAACGCTTGTAAGCATTGCGGCTGGTGACCTCTGTTGTTGGAGACCGCAGTATACAAGATGGCACATACATATACAATTCATAATACCTTGGTCGCCTCTTACGACACCCAGTTGTCGAGATAGGTTTTAGCTGTTAAATAACTCTGGCACCAGGCGTTCTTAAAAGCCACACGTTATGATGCCCACCATTGTTAAAATTTTTACTTGTACTTAGAAAAAGAAAAAAGAAATCGTGTACACACGGCCGCACGATGGTGGAAACACTTTGACATTGAGCGGGTCTCGCTGGTTCAGCTTAAACTGATTTTTCTTTCTACATGCTTACTGCCGTGCGTACTTGCTGAGTGACGAGGACTGCTATGACATCGGTCATGCTACTCGTACCTCATTGAATGACACAGTACAGCGCGCTCAGAAGAATTCGAATTTTGTGTGCAATAAAGAATATATTATGGTATTGTAATTTTCCCATACAAGAGACCTAGCTAGATCGATTTTTCACCCCCGAAAACCCCCGTATGGTAAAAATAGAAATCCTTAGAGCAGTTTTCGAGAAACCGATTACAAATATTGCTCTTTTTATTAAAAGTCATCATCTTAAAGTAGGTACTTAGTTTAGGGAATGTATATCTATATATTTGATAGTATAAGGTCCCGTGTGGTGCCAGCAAAGAATAGTACCAACCCATACGACGCGACTAAGGGTTAACTGGAGGATGGGCAGCAGCATCCTCCTTTGTATCTTACATCTGACTTACTGCGGTCACCTACAACCGCGGTCCATAGTGCCAGCCGTAACGCTAACAAGCGAGGTGACTACGGTACTTCCCCTCCACATTTTTTCCAGCAAAGGCTGGAATTCTGGAGGGAGCTCCCTGTCCTGTAGTGGACGTTTCATGGGATGTTATGATGATATCTATCACACTATATTTAAGTTTAATTTTATTATATTATTATTATTTTATTATCATATAAATCATTGACCGAATCTGATTACAGTCTGGCGACTGATAGCAGATATCAAACCAGAGATAAAAAACTTTCGCCCAGCGCTCATCAATACATCGCGCGGCCTATTAACCACAAAACTTCACAGATACAGAGCAGTTATCAACTCAACACCGGCGGTAATTTCGCTCTACGAGAGTACAGTCAAGAGCACAACAAGATTGACGTTTGTAGTACATGAAGCTTTAAAAAAAAATTGTTCAAAAACTAAAACTAAAACCACAGGGCAAAGTGCGAGGGCGAAGTGGCATAATAATATGACCACAGCTATTATCTGGACATCATTATGAATATTTATTAAATACCATAGGTTGTACAGTCAGGAGCAGGTCAAGCTTGACACTTGCAGTGCGACTCTAGCTCCTCCGGCGATTGAAATAAGAACGGTACAAAGTCCATTGTGTCAAGCTTGATGTGCTCTTGACTGTACATAATTATATCAGATAACAATATTTTCATGTTTCATACTTTTTAGAGCAAGATTTTACAGTAGTCTGGTTTTAGTTTATGAACTATTTTTTATTTAAATTATTTTGGGTATATAATTAATTACGTACTAACGCTAACAATTTATATATTTATTTTTAAATGTGCTCATTCAGCCCTTTCATATGATACCCAACAAGGCATCATAAAAAGATTTAAATTTTCTAGTATGAATAACTGCCGCACTCAGAGATGTCACTTTAAGTTAATCGTTGATTAAGTCTCGTGTTGTCACTTCCTTATTCAATGAAATTGAAAAGGACAGAATGAGACTTAACGAATGATTAACTTTAAGTGACGTCTCTGAGTATGGCAGTTAATGTCCTCTAGAGGGCGCCACATTCAATTTAGTGAGACGTTTTGTATCCTATAACCAGCGGATAAGACGCTTCTGACGATATCTCATTTGTCAAATTACGATAAGAAGTTTAGAAGTTATAAGGGAACAGATACATACCGGTCAAAATCATAACCCTCCTTTTTGACGTAGTCGGGAAATGAAGTAAAAATAAGAACGGCCCAAAGTCCAATGTGTCAAGCTCGACGTGCTCTTGATTGTACGCTCGGCGCCACATACTGGTAACTCTGTTACGGCTAACCGGGTAATCGTGTTACGTTACCGTATTCCGCGTGGTGTTACACCGTTTGTGAACTGCCCCGCGGTCAGGGAGGTTTTATCATAGCGGTTTTGTTAACTGTTGGTTGTAACGTATATATAGTATACTAGCTGTTACCCGCGACTTCGTCCGCGTAGATTTTATAAAAAAACAGAACTCGAACTTAATTGAAACATATTTTACGGAGCGCTTATCCTTCTTGATCCCTACGTAAAAGATGCATTTGTACTTATCCAAGTTGAATAAATGCATCTTACTACAAACTTAATTATCTTTTGATTTTATTTAACTGGTAGGTAGTGCGGAATTTTCATTGTCAACCGTTACAGGCGAACTTAAAAAAGAAGGCAATAAAGGGAGTGAAGTGAATGGGTAGCGAGGAGGTATTCATAAAAGTAAAAAAGGTCCATATTCCTCCCTATCTATCCTTTTGTATCCCCCCCCCTACATTCCCACTCCCCCTCCCTCACCCTCTCCCACTCTCTTCCTCTCCCTCGCCCCTCCCTCTTCCCCCCCTCACCCTTCCTTCCCCCTCCATTTCCCCCCTTCCCCTCTCCTCATCACCCTCCCTTTCCCCCCTCGCCCTCCTCCCGTTCCCCTCCCTTTCCCCCTTCCCCTCACTCATCCTCCCCTTCCCCTTCTCCCTCCCTCTACCCCCCCTCCCTCTACCCCCTCCCACGCCCTCTACCCCCCCTCCCCCTTTCTCTCCCCTCATTTTCCCCTCCCTTACACTCTCTCCCTATCCCTCCCCCTCTCCCTCTCCCTATCCCTGACCCTACCCCTATCCCTGCTTCTACCCCTAACGCCATCTTAACCGCTATCCCTATCCTTATATAAACATACAACTGACACTCATATTGATTTTTAGACATATCAACTCTATCGCACCCCAACCTCATCCCCAAGGGATGATAGCATTTCACGTCCACCATGTTGGATTTCAAAATTGTTGTAGTTTTTGTAATCAGCGGCTCGATAAACCTTACAAACGACACCCATATTGATTTTTAGACATTTCAACCCTATCGCACCTCAACCTTATCCCCAGGGGATAATGGTAGTTTACGTCTACCACGTTGGATTTCAAAATTGTAGTAGTTTTCGTAATCAGCGATACTTAGTTGAATAAAAAAAGTCCCATCAAAATCGGTTAAGTAGTTTCGGTGTGCTGTAGCAGATACAACCCCGCTAGAGTATTATTGTATGTGTAGATTCCCACGGGAATGAGATATTTTCCCGGGGTAAAAAGTAGCCTATGTCCGTCTCCAAGTTACCATCTATCACCATACCAAATTTGATCAAAATCCGTTCAGCCGTTTAGGCGTGAAAGAGCAACAAACAAACAGACAGACAGACAGACAGACAGAGTTACTTTCGCATTTATAATATTAGTATGGATCTGTCTTACGGCACTGTTTTCTTTTCGATCACTAAAGAAAGGAGATCATATGCACAAATAAAATAAGAAATACAGGGTGTAAGGGGCCGTGTACCGAAAACTGAAAGGGCGTGCTCAGTCAACAAAACTGAACAACTTCCCCAAGGAAACATATGTTGGGAAATGTAAAAAAAAATTTGACCTCTCCATAGAAATTGCCCACTCTGGTCAAACAATTTGTATGGAGGTAAATATTTTTTTTCATTTCCCAACATATGTTTCTTTGGGAAAGTTGTTCAGTTTCGTTGACTGAGCACGCCCTTTCAGTTTTCGGTACACCGTCCCTTACACCCTTTATACCTGGACGACCGAGCTTTGCTCTCTATGATCTTGTAGCGAGTAGTCTTCGTGCGTCCGTGCGTCGGGATCACGTCGTGGTCACTACTTTACTGAGGTAAGTACTTATACTCGTAGGTAGCAGGAATTAAACTTCGTATGAAAGGGTAAGTAAACTGAATAATTTATTGAAATTGACACGTTTGCTAAAAGAGATCCGCTACTAGCGTATATTACACCGAGTGAAATAATAACTTAACATGAGGATAGGAAAATTTATGACTACCCGCTACCCGAAGTAATCCGTGAACTGTCCGGGCTCGCCTTGTCGCCGTCCGTGAGTGTTCGTGTTCTGTGGAATGGAAGTGATTCATTCCTTGCGTGCGCGTGCGTTCAATTCAAAGGTTTTTTCCCAATTTTTCTCGGATAATTACTTGAATATTTCTAAGAGATTAGAACCTCGCTGCACTCGGGAATAATCAGATTTCAATATGTCTGAAATTCATGATGAAGAAGATAATGTCCGAAATGAAATCCTCACAAACAATTGCCAGACAATCGAAATTGGATCCTGTAAATTAACACCTAAGGAGAAGGTACACATATCATACAAGAGTGTAATCATTTTTGCACCCCACTAGAAAAATAAATCTCTTGATCTAGCGCTGACAATTAATTTGAGGGATGTTAAAACCGTGGTGAACTTTGGTGAAGGACTAACAGTTATATTCCTACACACTACAAAAAACTGCGGTGCTTATATTAGAAAAAAACCGGCCAAGTGCGAGTCGGACTCGCGCACTGAGGGTTCCGTACCACCACATAAACATAATTATGTGGTGGTATTAGTTGAAATTTCAGTAAGTTAATGTGCTAGATTTTTTTAGTCCGACACGCGCTTGACCAAATTTTATTATTTGTTGTTATTTTATAGCTTATGCACTATAAACATACCAATTTTCAAGTTTGTAAGTGTTCCCGTTTTTAAATAGAACTAAAACAAAAATCGCCTCTGCGACCATCCAACTTGACCCCTCTCTTATATGAATGTTCTTGAAACGGGAGCTCACCACAATTGGTTACCATTAGTTGTGAGAAAAGTTGTAATATTTAATGATTTCAGACTTTTCCCATTATTTGTACAGTGAGACCTAGCTTCTTGCCAAATTTCATAATTTTAGGTCAACGGGAAGTACCCTGTAGGTTTTCCATTTTTGAATAAATGTATGGAGATGAGGACATAAAATGCCATATCTTTTGAATGCGTGGTTGTAAAAAATTGAATTTTTCAGATCTTGTGTGGTTCATGGATCCTAATATATGGTATTAATTTCAACCTGATACCTTTACCCGTTCGTGAGATAAAGGGTCTTGACAGACAGACAGACAGACAGACAGACAGACAGACAGACAGACGGACAACAAAGTGATCCTATAAGGGTTCCGTTTTTTTCTTTTGAGGTACGGAACCCTAAAAACGTTAAACATAGGTACGAGTAACGGGAGAAGGCGGTCCTAAGTCAAAGTTTGATACGAGTACATACAGAAACATAAAACTGCTGCCAATAACAGAAGAATTAAAGACAACAATAAAAATCTTACTTGGGACACAAATTGACGTGTCCCAAGAAGCATAACAATTATTAGAGAGAACCTGTTCTAAAGACAGCGGCAATGTCAGTAAAACGTTAGTCAGAGCTGCCAACTCTTCTGGACCAAAAAGTGCTAACCCAGCAGAAAATAGACTAATTCTCATATACCCACCTGCTGGCAAATGTGGCATACAAATAAACACAGAAAACTATATGTGCTTACCTAAGGATAAATTGTTAGATGATGTTATTGTAGATTTTTAACTCAAAAACTTACTTTATGATGTTTTAACACATAGCCAGAGAGAAAAAACTTACATATTCGGCACATTTCTCTACAAAAGTTTGTCTACTAAACGGGACATGAATGACAATGAATGGTGTTTTAACACATAGAGAGAAAAAAGTTACATATTCGGCACATTTCTCTACAAAAGTTTGTCTACTAAACGGGACATGAATGACAATGAATGGTGTTTTAACACATAGTCAGAGAGAAAAATCTTACATATTTGGCACATTTCTCTACAAAAGTTTGTCTACTAAACGGGACATGAATGACAATGAATGGTGTTTTAACACATAGCCAGAGAGAAAAAACTTACATATTCGGCTCATTTCTCTACAAAAGTTTGTCTACGAAACGGGACATGAATGACGATGAATGGTGTTTTAACACATAGACAGAAAAAAGTTACATATTCGGCACATTTCTCTACAAAAGTTTGTCTACTAAACGGGACATGAATGGCAATGAATGGTGTTTTAACACATAGTCAAAGAGAAAAAACTTACATATTTGGCACATTTCTCTACAAAAGTTTGTCTACTAAACGAGACATTAATGACAATGAATGGTGTTTTAACACATAGCCAGAGAGAAAAAAACTTACATATTCGGCACATTTCTCTACAAAAGTTTGACTACTGAACGGGACATGAATGACAATGAATGGGACATCAACTTGACACCAGCACAAAAACGTCATTTAAATTTTAAAACCGGCACATTTTTCTACAAAAGTTTGACTACTAAACGGGACATGAATAACATTAGAAGTTCGTGTAGTCACAGATTAGATAATATAGTAAACTGACGTTTGAATAGTTTAGACTTTAGACATATAAGAGCCTAATACAAAATGTTGCAAGGTGCTGTACTGATCTAGTTACGAGTGTTTACATAATTGTGTAAATGTGCATCGAGCAAATAGCTCATGGAGATAAAATGAAGGCTTTCATATTGCGCTGAAAATAATTTAGTCTTCACACAATGTGCACATTAAAACTTGTCCCATTAAAAAAATATATGTACTTTTTAAGAGAAATTTTTATTTTTGAAGAAAAGTAATTTATTTTTAACATTTATTTATTTATTTATTTATTTCAATCACAATTATAGTTAACAGCAATAGCCAAAACACTATAAAAGTCAGTATATAACAATAGTCTACAATGTAAAGTATTGATTATTAAATAAGTCAAAATCTGTTAAGATAAACCAAACATAGTTTGACAAAAGTATTGAAATTGGTCCCATACAAGTCAGCATCTGGTTGGTCCTCAAGAACCAAATTAAGCGTGGCAATAGCTTGCACTGTGGGAGCAGCATTGCCATGCTTCGTGCGTGTGCTCGGTGCGGCTAGGATCGGTTGACGCCTGCGCGGGTTACCTGACCCACAACCACGATTGTACGCAAGCGGTACACACAATCCTACTCGCTCTATCACATCTGGATTATCTATCTTGTTGTTTAGGACAAGGTAATAGTGTTTTAGGAGTGCAAGTTTACGCCTTAGTTTTAGCGTGTCTAGACCCACCATGCCAGCTACGAATAGAGATGGGTAAAGGTAGGGGTAATAGCCAAATTTCCTTTTATATAGAAATCTAGCAAATTTCCTTTGGACTTTTTCCACCATCTCCACATATTTTTTTTCGTTAGGATCCCACACTATAGAATTATACTCCAACCGACTTCTTACATATGCGTTGTATAGGCTTAAAGCAACTCTGTGGTCTTTAAACTGGTGAGAGGTACGCATGACAAAACCCAGCATTCTACTGGCATTTTTGCAAACTTCAAGCACATGATCGCGAAAATTGAGCTTGGAATCCAAGAGTAGACCCAGATCTCGAATTTGATTAACACGATCAAGGGTAGCTCCCAGCAAGTCGTAATTTGTGACCAGAGGTGTCGCACTGTTTGTGAAAGTCATTGTTTTGCATTTTGACACATTAAGAGGAAGTCGATTTTTAATGCTCCATTCAGCCACAGCAGTAATGTCATTTTGGATCGCCGCAGTATCCTTCCCATGCTTAATCCCTAAAAATAATTTAAGGTCGTCAGCGAAGAGTAAGCACTTGGCATGTTTGACAATCTTTGGCAAATCGTCGACCATGATCAAGAATTGGGTAGGACCCAAGGTGCTACCTTGGCTGACTCCTGATCGTGTGTAATAGCTGTCGGATTTGCAACCTTGTAATTGAACGTATTGTTTACGGTTCCGGAGGTAATCAGCCAGAAATTTAAGCAACTTAGGGGCGACTCCCATTGATGCTAGCTTGTTAAATAAGATGTCGTTGTCAACAAGATCGAACGCCTTTCTAAAATCAAAAAATGCCGCGTCTACCTGGTGTTTTGCATCAAGCTCAGAAATAACGTAGTCAACGAAGTTAATTTGATTTGTTGCAGTAGATCTTGATTCCCGGAAACCATGCTGACTATCATCCAATACTGTGTTGATTTGTCGCCTTAAACTATTATCGATCATAGCTTCGAACAATTTGCCAAAAACAGCCAAAACTGCAATTGGTCTGTGATTTATTACGTTGTTGTCTGATTTAATTTTGGGGACTGGTGTGACTCTAGAGACTTTCCATTTTTCAGGGTACACATAGCTGTTGAGTGCTAAATTATATATATATAAAAGAGGCTGTTTGAGTACCGTTATGCAGTCTTTGACAACAAAAGGAGGTACCCCATCGGGGCCAGTTGCAGATTTTGCTTTCAGACGCTTTATTGCTTGGAGAAGGTCTTTGCTATCAAACTTCTCAATAGAAATATGTGCAGCTGATGGCAAAGCTTCTCTTGATGCCTCTTTAGCGTCAAGCTTAGGTACCTCGTTTAGGAACACTGAGCTGAAGAACTTAGCAAACTCATTTGCAGCTTCTTGCCCACTCACTTCTCTTTTTTCAATGGTGTAACTTTTTGTCCCAGATCTGTCACCTTTCAGATCTTTTGCATAGTTCCAGACTTTCTTTGGATCATCTATGATAGCCTGTTCTACCCCGTTAATATGTTTGTTGTAAGCTTGAGCGATTAGAGACTTAGAGAGCTCTCTATAATACTTAAAAAGTTCTCTATTGAACTCTTTGCCTTCAGCTTTAAATCTTTTTAAATTAAAGTACTTACAGCGGATGTAATGCTTTATTTGCTCTGTGTACCAAGAAGGATAAACATACTTATGTCCTGAAAAATGCTGTGATAGTTTCCTCGGAACGTACTTGTCTATACGTTCAAACAGCTTCAAATAGAATATGCCAGTAGCAGTATTTACATCAGTCTCAGTCACAACCTCCATCCAGTCAATCTTTGCCAGAGCCTGATAAAGGCCGGGAAGGTTGGCTTTTCTAAAATTCCATTGAACTGGTATGTTAGGACATATATCAATTGGGGGAGACTTGGCAAATAAATTGCCTCGTTTTGAAGTGACAGCAATATCAAGAGCGGGGTGTGGCCTATCCAGTGGCACTAGTGGTTCGCTACATTCACACACGCTGACAGTAATGTCATCCTTAATATTTGTCAGTACCAAATCCAGAATACCGCCGTATGGGTTACAAACATTATTGTGTTGTGTGAGATTACAAAATTCAACAAAATTGTCATAATTATTTCTAACATTATTATTAAAAGAATTCAAATTAAAATCACCAAGGATTAATAAATTATATGCCGGATACATAGATACTGCATTTTCAATACAATTTAAAACGTTAATATATTGTTCATCCTTATAAGAAGGAGGCAAATATGCTACACAGCATAGGGTTTTGTCATTCTTACAACTAATAATAGCGAACAAAAGTTCTTTGTCACTGCTCAATCCATCAACGTCGAATATTCTACTCACAGAATAGTTTTCCTTAACAGCTAACAAAACACCGCCCCAACCCACATCATAGTCACGATCTTTACGCAGCACTGTATAACCGTCAGGAAAAAGCTCTCCGTCATACACAGAACTCATTAAAAATGTTTCTGTAAGGGCAATTACATCAGCGGAGCCCTCAGAGACGTTCCTTCTGAATGTTGCAGTTTTAGACCGAAGTCCACGCACGTTTTGATAGTACACACTCATAGTTCTCACCTTATTAATAAATTTATTTTATTTTAATTTTTACTTATAATGACTTGATATATTTAAAATACACTTTTGCTACATGCTATTTAATAATCTTGCAATTTTATAATTCTCTTTGCTTTCTTTATGTGAAATAAAATTTAACTCGGTTTAGATCTAGATGATTATAGACATAATTATAAGTTATTATTAGCTAAAATGCATGCCTCCTACATTTTGCAATGCCCAAAAAGGGTACATGTACTTACTGTAATTTAATTTTAAGACCTTTAACATACATGTATGCAAATTAATAAATGAAATAAATGAAATGAAATGAAATGAAACTTATTGTGTCTTGCTACGAAAGTTCAGTTTTTGCCGCCAGTGCTTTACACAGATATCTGCTGCCCAGTTATCTGGCGATAAAACGTGATCTGCCAATCGAGAAGGTACTCCTAGTTTAAATGATGCGTAGTCGCCGCGAGCTTTTAGAACATTCACACTGCATACGTCATCGCCGCATATTTTTGTTAGATGTAGCCGAATTTGACTTTCAGTGGTGCCTGTTTTTACATAATACAGGTGTACATACGTCTTTTTCTCTGAAGCCTCAATATTTGTGGTGCCTGGTGCAGCTGTTCCACGCAAAACTTTAGAGAAAGTAGGTCTAGCTCGCTTCTTCGCGACCTTCTGCCATTCATTCGGATTGGTGTCTGCAGAGTTTTCATCCTTAGAGCTCTCGTCAAATTCTGGAGGTACAAGTTGATTTGCTACAGCCGATGCCAAACTTGGACTTGGGCCTTTCGGGTGCTCTTGGCTTGTGGCATCTGGATTTGGAGAGTCTTTTGCAACTTGCGTAACAGTTTGGACTTCAGTCTGTTTTACGGACTTCCTTGCTTTCTTTGCCTTTTTGGCATTACCAGTAGAATTTGGCAACTTGTCCAACTGCTTTTCAGAAGTACTCTGCTCTAATTGGGTGAGCTTTTCTTCGAATCTAGCCAACTTAGCATTGATCTCCGAAACTACCCCATGCATATTCTCAAGAATTTCTTCTCCTACAGCCTTTGCTACTAATTCCATGATGCTACTTAACTTAACGTTGTTCTGATTTATTATGCAAGACATTTCTTCTCTTATAATTTGCCGGATATTGTCGGTAAAAAAGGTATCATCTATAAAAGAAGTCTCGAGTGGGTTCGCCTGACCGTTTTGATTGCGTTGTCTTCGCGACTCGGTATTAACATTATGCGACTCGCGTGCAGCTGCTGCAGCTACCTCAGAGTCAGACGGACGGGAAGGACCTCTAAACGAGTTATTTTGTTGGTTTTCTGATGAGTTTGACAAATTCAAATTGTAAGATGTATTACCCACCGTGGACTCATGCTCTTCGATTTTTCTCGATACTTCTCTGGTATCATCAAGCAAAGATGACATTTCAGTGCGTACGGGAGTCGAGTCGTTCCTTGCAGGACGACGAACCTTGCAGTTTGGACACACCCAAATACGTTCTAGATCTTGCCTGTGTGACGTAAAATAGGACTTGGATATGTTCACACACATGTTATGAAATTTTTCCTTGCATTTCGAGCATTCTAATAATTCTCCCACACTGACTTGTTCATTGCATCCTGCGCAAATCCTCATTTTTGCAAATAAAAAATAAATAAATTTATTTCTTAAATTGGTAAAATAATGCGGCCAAATTAAGTCGTGGAGAGATAAAAAGTCATTAAAAAAGAAAAAATAGTTCAAAATAAATTTCTTTCACTCAGGATCGAACTCGAATCCTTCCGGTTAAGAGTCGGAGGCGTAGACCACTACACCACGATGCGCTGTGCACTGAAAGTCGAAATTGACGTACTGGTTGGCGCTGCTCGCAGTAGTGCGATGTTGGTGCGAGCCGGTGGCGGCGGTACGAATCCGTAACTGGCACTGCCTGGTACGAGCACTGTTCGGATTTTTATTTTAGTGATTATTAACTTATGTTTTTGCGCACAAATTAGGATAATACTTTAATATGAGGTTTGTTCCGGATACTACAATTTATAAGGATTTCACTGATATAAATTTCTTGTTGATTTATAAACTTTAAACACAAAATTTTGATTAATTAAACGGAGTGAACAAATACGTGACTGCTTTGAGTGACGGTCAATGACGCTATGAAATAAGTTCTTGGTCTCATCTCAACCCAGCCCCAGTGACGGAGACGGAGATCAACGATGAGCCAGCCGAATGAATTTGGATTATAAAGACTCATGAATTTGGGTGATTAAGACTCTTTGGCACATACTATACTATTCGAATCATTCAAATCCAAAATATCGTTCATTGGAAATAGAGTAGAAAATCGGTTGGATGATAATCACTGCCAATCCGACAATTCATCCAAACAATAGAGTAGACTCTATTGTTATTGTACGATGTTTTGAATTCGACTGTTTCGCCGTAGTATCGTACCGATACATCGAAAATTGAGACTAGACCATCTGTTTTTCGTCTCTAGATTCGTCGTTTCGAGTTCGGTGTACTAAAGGCTCGAACAAAGTCGTTGAGCTTGTCGAAGACAATGTTTTTGTGTAAGACAGCCTAGTTAATGTTGGTTGATGAAGATTGTGTGAGATTCTTCCACATGTGACCTTAATTGCAGGTTAGTTAGGTTCATTAGTGTTGTTACGTACATTCTGTTGTGAATTGAAGGAAATTAATACGGAGATAAAACAGTAAAATCTGAATTTATTGTAGGGGTAAAAATTGTAGGGAAAATAGCACAGTTTTTAAGGAATCTGCATAAAACTTTTACAAACTTATTATTGCGGTCCTCGGAACCCCTTGACGCGCGAGTCCGACTCGCACTTGACCGCTTTTTTATAAAAGCAGCCTGCATAAAATCGGGACCAGTGACGATTATTCGTTTCGGAGGCCAAGGTCCAGTTTGGGTCTTCAAATAAGCTCCAGAGGATTAAAAAAGTAAAAATCTTACCTTCTAAAAGGACACTGGCAACCCTCACTGTGACATGTGTATGAAAATGTTGCCGTCCTTGCAAGACGCACTGAAGCACTCATTCTATTCCAGAAATAATGCACCAACAACCACTGAGTGCATGTTTAAGGATTACACTGTCCACAACACTTACAAATGCACTAACACAACACAATAATAATATGCATTATAGTAATAAATCGTAGTAAAAGCACAAATTAGATAATAGTAAACTGTATAAGTGCGAGTTGTCGCTATGTGTTATCTTATAGCGTACATTCGTGCTCATATTCGTACTAATAATATCAGAGGAATTATATTTGTTTATAGAAACAACGAGTAATACAAATTCCGAACGAAAAAGTGTCCACATTTTCTTGTTCTAAATTTGAAATTTTAAAATGAAATTCCAAGTCGAAAAACGAAACTCGAGTTCAAGTCGAAAAACGAAGTATTGGATGGAGCCGTATTACGACTGTATTTTTTATTTTTGGTCGTTTTTTGCTGCTGAAAGGTAATCTAGAATGACTTGAAAGCGCTTGTCGCCACTTCAGTTTTATGTTAGTCTTTAATGGTGTGATATTTATTTGCCTCGTTTATTGTTTAGGAATTATTTTCTTTTAATTATTTTTTATTTTCTAGCAAACTTTGTCCCTAATACCGTTAGTCTAGAGTCTGGATTCCAGTACTTCACAATTATTCCAAATATTGTCCTAAAAGTAGTCACAATTTTCACAGTATTGTCTTAAATGTGTCACATTTTCACAATCATCCTAATTTGAACAGTTTGACACTAACCCGAAAACATATCACAATTTCACACTCGTTCTACAAGATGTCACAATTTCTTTTAACTTTTGACGTCACAAGTACACCCAACAGCACGTCAGTAGAAACACATTGGACTTAATGTCATGGTAATAGAGTTGAAAATGTTTCCACTGACGTGCGTCTGACCGTACTTAGATGACCCCTATCGTAGAATGAATTACCACATTACACCTCTTTATAAAATCCTCCCACACTATGTTAAGAAAAACATTTGTATTGAAGACATTGACGAAGAAGCGACAACTAAACTTCTTTTCTCTCTATTTTAGCGACCGACAATTCTTCAGAAATAGCTATCACTATATCAATTCCTATTGATAAAGTCTTATTAGTCTTGATACTTTTTATACTACGACAATTTATTTTATTCGTTTTATGAAGACTGTCTCTGAGCGCAGCTTTCGCCATACAAAAAGAAATGGTTGAAGTTTTCTTCAACACGAATTCGGTCTGAGTAAAATAGTGAGTGGAACTATTTATTTTAGAGGTTTTGCTCCTTAAAAGAAGATAATACTTAGAGTTCGGATAGGGATCGCACTTAGCCGTGTTGTTTTTATTCTTTTTATGTGTTTTATTTAAAATAATACCATTACAGTCGGTTAAAGACAATAAATACAAATTCAATTAGATTAATTTTAAAAACATAACGTAAACATAAAGAGGAGGATGTCAGAAGTGAATACTTGAAAGGCTTGAGTGAAAGATTTGAGAACCTAGATAAAGTGAATGATATTGAATGCTTGTGGAATGAATTTAAAGATGGATTAGTAGGAGTAGCTGTCAATGTTTGTGGGGTGTCGAAAAGGAGAAATGGTGGAAAGAAGAAGAATGTGTGGATGGATAAAAGTGTACAGGCAGCTGTTTGTGAAAAGAAAAAAGCATGGTTAGATTGGTTAGCTGTTAAAGCTAATCACAGAATGCAGAAGGCCACAAGTGATGATGTTAGTGTAGCACGAAAGGAATATAAAAGAGTGAAAGGTATTGTAAAGGATATTGTTGAGAGAAAGAAAGAGGAGTGTAAAGATGAGTTTGACAGAAGGCTTTCTGAGGATTTCCAGTCAAACCAAAAGTTTTTCTGGAAATCCATACGGACAGCCCGAGGAAAGTTTGGAACATCGGAGCTGAGTAAAATCAGAAGCCAGGATGGAAGTATTATAAAAGGTGAAGAATGTGTGCTGAAGAGATGGAAGGAATATTTTGAAAGTTTGTTTGAGAGAGAAGCAGAGGCTAGCGTACCGAGGTCTTCTGTGGAAATGCATGAGAATGAATATGAGAGCAATGCAAGTGAGATAAGTATGGATGAGATCAAGAAAGCAATGAAAAGTATGAAATCAGGTAAAGCAGGTGGGTATGATAGAGTGTCGGTCGAAATGTTGAAGGCTGGGCGAGGCATTGTGGCTAGTCAGCTGTACCGCCTTTTCAACATGTGTTGGACGAACGGCCGAGTACCAGGTGACTGGTGCAAGGCTGTGATTGTGCCGCTGTACAAGGGAAAAGGGTCACAACAGGACTGCAAAAATTACCGCGGGATAAGTCTTCTCAGTGTCGTCGGCAAACTGTATGCAAAGGTTTTGATTGAAAGAGTGATGAAAGATACTGACGAAAAAATATGGGACGTACAAGCGGGATTTAGAAAGGGAATGGGATGTACAGATCAGGTCTTTTCCTTGCGGTGCATAGCTGAAAAGTTTTTGGCCAAAAACCAAAAAGTCTACTGCGAGTTCGTGGATTTGGAAAAGGCCTATGACCGAGTGGTGAGGAATGAATTGTGGTCGGCATTGTCTATGTATGGGGTGAACGGTCATCTGATTCAAGCACTGAAATCTCTCTATGAGGATTCCAGTGCTTGCGTCAGAATAAACGGTGCGTACACTGAATGGTTTAGCATCGAAAAAGGTGTTAGGCAGGGATGTGTAGCGTCACCTTGGCTGTTTAACCTATTCATGGATAATTGTTTGACTGATCTGAAAGAGAGTATGTGTGGACTGAGAATGAATGAGTTACTCATCAAATATCTTCTCTACGCTGATGACCAAGTTATACTTGCGTCATCTGCTGACGAGTTACAGGAGATGGTAACAATGATGAATGTGGCTTTTGATAGGAAAGGAATGAAAGTAAATATAAGCAAGACGAAAGTAATGGTACTTGAAAGAGAAGAGCGTATGACAGAGTGTACTATATTAATAGGTGGTGAACAAGTCGAACAAGTGAAGGAGTTTGTGTATCTGGGTTCTAAGTTTACGAGAGATGGAAAGTGTGAAAGTGATATCGAAAGAAGAGTGAATGCTGGAAACATGGTGAATGGTGCTCTGCATGCTTTTATGAAGAGTCAGAAGGTGTCTCACAAGGCTCGTCTGGCTGTTCATGGAGGCGTTTTGGTACCAACACTGATGTACGGCAGTGAAAGCTGGGTATGGCAGAAGAAGCATGAAAGTAAAATTAATGCAGTAGAAATGAGAGCGTTGAGGAGTATGATTGGTGTGAAATTGAGTGACAGGATTAGAAATAGTGTGATAAGAGAACGTTGTGGCGTAAAAGAAGACGTAGTGACTAAAATTGAGAAAGGGATGCTAAGATGGTTTGGTCATGTGGAGAGGATGAATGAAGGAAGATTGACGAAAGAGATCCACAAGGCGAGAGTGAATGGAAACGTTGGAAGGGGAAGGCCTCGGCGAACGTACCAGGACCAAATTCAAGACGTTCTGAATAAAGGCCAGGTTAAAAGTACCCTAAACCGACGAGCATGTATGAAAGGATTGATGAAGGTTCAGGAAGCAAGGGAAGTATGTCAAGATCGTAGCAGGTGGAGAACTGTGGTCTCTGCCTACCCCGACGGGAACAAGGCGTGATGTTATGTATGTATGTATGTACATAACGCCGCTGTGTCGCGTTAAAATAAAAAGGGTTGTAGAAGTAGGCTTAGCTCCTCACAAGTTAGGAATATGTGATGTAAAGTCACAACAAACTAAATTATCTTATTATATTTGTGAATGCAATGAAGGTGTCGTTCTATTAATTTGGTAGGGTTATTTTGAATCTTACTAATATTATAAACGCGAAAGTTTGTAAGTATGGCTGTTTGTTACTCTTTCACGTAAAAACTACTGAATGGATTTTAATGAAACTTTACAATAATGTAGCTTATTACATCAGAATAACACATAGGATACAATTTATCCTGCGCAGACGAAGTTGCGGCCACGAGCTAGTATTTCATAATCATCGATGATGTGATATTGCACAGAAAAAGATTGTGACATGCTGGCAGATGTCATCTCATAGTTAAATAAATTAGGAAGGTTTCTATTCCGAGCGAAACAAGGAGGTCCGAAATCTTTGCTACACACAATATACTAGTAGCAATACTTACGAAGTTGCCGAAATTTCAAAAAGAATTCATCAAAAATAATCCCCGATTTTGAATCAACAAGCAGTCACTATTTATTTTCGTATAGCCGAAGTTTGCTACAAAGAACGTTTCGGTCACAGTTCGCGACGCCCACTGGATGTCACTGGATGACACCGATCATGGTGATCTCTTAGTGGGTGGATTCTGGTGGATTACTAGCTGTGGCACGTGGGCTGTTTGTGGGCGTTCGTCGCCGATAAGTGTTATATTATATTATTTAACCTTATTATATATTATTAGGTTATTATTATAATCGATGTTGGAACAACAATGATATTAGATGAAGTAATTTTTGTTTTGATATATTTTGAGAAGGGTTTGTCTTCTATTTTAGGTCTTCTAGAGTCAGGGGCAAGATACTCGAACTTTTATGGGTTCCGTGCCCTAAAAGGAAAAAACAGAACCCTCTTAGGATCACTTAGTTGTCCGTCTGTCTGTCAAGACCCTTTTTCTTAAGCTTCAAGCTTCTACAAGAACACAAAAGGTACTGCCAGTTGCGTCTATCTACATACAAATGTATGAACCAAATCAAAACCTACAGCGTACTTTGACCTAGAATCATGAAATTTGACAAGCTTGCTCATAGCACGACAACTGAAAAAGTCTAAAATAATTAAATATTACAAATTTTCTAACAACCAATTAAGAAGAGCTCCAGTTTCAAGTAAATTCAAACCAAAGAAGGGCATGGTTTGAGTGAAAGCGGAGTTTTATAAATCAAAGGGCAAAAGCTGTATGTATGGGTATGGAACCCTTAGTGCGCGAGACCGATTCGCACTTGGCCGGTTTTTAGGGTTCCGTACCTCAAAATAAAAAACGGAACCCTTATAGGATCACGTTGTTGTCCGTCTGTCTGTCTGTCAAGACCCTTTTTCTCACGAACGAGAAGAGGTATCAAGTTGAAATTGATAACAAATATTAAGGTCTATAAACCACACAAGATATGAAAATTAATTTTTTTTATAACGATGCAATCAAAAGATATGGCTTTTTATGTCCTCATCTCCATACATTTATGCAAAATAACAAAACCTACAGGGTACTTCCCGTTGACCTAAAATTATTAAATTTAACAAGAAGCTAGGTCTCACAGTACAAATAAAGGTAAAAGTCTAAAATCATTAAATATTTAAATTTTTCTCACAACTAATAGTAACCAATTAAGGTGAGCTCCCGTTTCAAGAACTTTTCTATAAAAGAGGGGTCAAGTTGGATGGTCGCGGAGTTTTTAAAATCAAAGAGCAAAAGCTTTTAGTATATCATATGGTAGATAGGTACGCAACCCTTAGGGCGCGAGTCCGACTCGCACTTGGCCGGTTTTTTAACAGTGACAGAGTTATGAGCATGTGAGTCTTGGTAACATACTCGTATTTAACACGAAATGTTTTAGCAGGATCCCATCCCAACTAATATTATAAATGCGAAAGTCACTCTGTCTGTCTGTTACGCTTTGACAGCTGAGCCAATTTTGAGGTTTAATACGCAGGTTCTTTGAACTATGAGAATGAAAACGGGCTACATTTTATCAACTAGGCGTACGAAGTCGCGGGCAACAGCTAGTTACAATATATTCTGTGAAAGTTTCAACCAATTACCCATTAGACCCGTGTGGTGCTGGCAAAGAATAGTATAAACCCATTACTACCCGTGTGTGTCGTAAGAGGCGACTAGGGGTTAATGAACCAGAGGAGCAGCATCGTTCTGTGTGTCTTACCATCTTACATAATGCGGTCACCAAGTTTAGCGATCGACAGCCGCAACGCATACAAGCGTGATGACTGTAAATCCCCTCCAATGTATACAACGTTTTTGCTGGAGGTCTGGAGGGAGCTCCCTGTCATGCAGTGGAAGTTTTATGGGATGTAATGATGATGATGATGACGACTCATTACAGTTTAAAAGATGCAGCCCTACAAAGGTTAGTCCGCATGGTCAATCCACAGAGCCTAGTTTACTAGTCTTATATGATCTGTGACAGAGCAGAGGGTCAGTCAGACAGATTGACAGAAAAATTGGCACTTCTGAGATACGAAACCACCTCAGAAGCACCGTGGGTTCACATGTGAACCCAGATCGCTTCCTTTCGTCAAGCCCCGCGGGTTCACATGTGAACTCGGAAACAGATTTTCGAATTTTGCCTTATTGCAGACAAAATACGGTTTATTTTGCTTTGACATGTATAGTGACTTTAGACCTTATAAAATTACCTTTCGAATGACATATAAACCATAGAGGTAGAGTGGCTACGTTCGGAAATATCAGCGATTACTTCCCGCGCACTGAATACCCGACCAATGTAAGTAGGTCTATTGGCGGGAAAAAATTGCAAATTCGCAATGTCACATTGTTTTTGTACGGTTGTTGCGAATTTTTGTATGGCAGAGCAAGACAGTTATTCTGCGGTGCTTAGTGGAGTGTTTTTATATATTTGGCGGGGTTATAGAGGTAATGAGTTAGTTTCAGCTATCCCAAATTCTGTTCTATCTTAAATAAACTAGGGCTGGCCGTCGCATCGCATCAATAAGAAGTTCCATTAAGTTTCAAAACCACTTTACCTTTCCATAAAATGCCAAAGCAAATTGGCTAAAAGTAAGCAGGGTAGACACAACAAAATGGACAAAACTATTCCCTTTTAGTTTTGTTGCCGAAAGTTTCTGCCGACATTGAGCCTTTACCCACGGGAGCTAATAATTTCCACAGATTAAGTAATAGTAAACTATTTCACCGTCAAAAGAAACGTTCACATTCAATACCTAAAGCAGAGACTATACAATTTACAAAGACTATATAATTTACTACCTAAAGCCTTTTTAGGGTTCCGTAGTCAAAAAGAAACCCTTACAGTTTCGTCATATCCGTCTGTCTGTCTGTCTGCGGCTTAGCTCAGACACCCTTGGTACTAGAAAGCTGAAATTTTGTACGAAAATACATTTCATTTACGTCGACAAAGTGGTAGAATAAAATTTTGAAAAATAATTTTTTTATGGTACCTCACCCTACAAGGAAAGTGGGGATAAATTTTTTTTTGTCCAGCCCATAATGGGGGGTGTCATTGGATAGGTCTTTTAAAAATAATGTAAGTCTGCTAAGATAATTTTTCGATTTAGGGATTTGTTTGCGAAATATTAAGCTTGAAAGCGCAATTTTTTGTTGGAGTCAAGTGTCCCCTCCCCCCCCACCCCCAGCCGGCTAAACGGTTGTTACTGGAAATGTGAAAAAATTCACAGTAGTAGCATATAAGATGAAATTAAAATGAAAACTATCGCCGTTAAGTAGGCTTTACAGGTTAATGAGCTATAGCCGAAAAACTAAAAATAATAAATACAGCAATCAAGCGCTAGGACCTCATTGAGCATTAGGAGGTAAAAAGTTTATGTTATAAACGTTATGAAATACTTACTCAAAACCCGATTTGCGATAAAAAAATCTTTAAAAAAACTACGGAACCCTAAACTGCGCGTGGCCCGACACGCACTTGGCCGGTTTTCCTAAATATCACCGTGTGTTACCATTTCAAGTACATTCATATGAAAGAGTGGTTAGGTAAGAGTGGTCCTGAAGTTTTTTAATCAAGTAATCAAAAGGTTAGGTAGTTAGGTACACCAGGTTATTTTTAGGGTTCCGTTCCCAAAGGGGACCCTTTTAATATGCCTTAAATGTCCGTATGTTTGTCAGCGTGATAGGAAGACAGTTGAAATTTTCACAGATTATGTATTTCTGTTCCCGCTACAAATAATAAAAATAAAAAAATACTCCCCTACTAAAACGTGTTTTTAGGCGATTTTTGCTCGATTTTGGTTTTAGCTGTATCGAAAAATGGGAACACATAGAAGTGTAAAAATTGGTTTTTCTACGTAGTTTAGGCTCCTGTCTCTCACTAGTTTAGGTTTTAACAATTATTAAAAAGATTATTCGTATTTAGCTGTTAAATATGTCAAAAATCTGTAGTGAGAGAAAATAAACACATTTTTTATTTTTTATATTTATTATTTAATGTTTAGTGCAATAACAACAAGTAATAAAACCTGGTAAAGTGCAACTCGGACTCGCGCGCATCCATACTAATATTATAAATGCGAAAGTAACTCTGTCTGTCTGTCTGTCTGTTTGTTTGTTGCTCTTTCACGCCTAAACGGCTGAACGGATTTTGATGAAATTTGGTATGGTGATAGATGGTAACTTGGAGACGGACATAGGCTACTTTTTACCCCGGGAAAATATCTCATTCCCGTGGGAATCTACACATACAATAATACTCTAGCGGGGTTGTATCTGCTACAGCACACCGAAACTACTTAACCGATTTTGATGGGACTTTTTTTATTCAACTAAGTATCGCTGATTACGAAAACTACTAAGGGGTAGGGTCAGGGATAGGGAGAGGGAGAGGGGGAGGGATAGGGAGAGAGTGTAAGGGAGGGGAAAATGAGGGGAGAGAAAGGGGGAGGGAGGGGTAGAGGGCGTGGGAGGGGGTAGAGGGAGGGGGGGTAGAGGGAGGGGGGGTAGAGGGAGGGAGAGGGGGAAGGGGAGGATGAGTGAGGGGAAGGGGGAAAGGGAGGGGAATGGGAGGAGGGCGACGGGGGAAAGGGAGGGTGATGGGGAGAGGGGAAGGGGGGAAATGGAGGGGGGGAAGAGGGAGGGGCGAGGGAGAGGAAGAGAGAGTGGGAGAGGGTGAGGGAGGGGGAGTGGGAATGTAGGGGAGGGGATACAAAAGGATAGATAGGGAGGAATAGGGACCTTTTTTACTTTTATGAATACCTCCTCGCTACCCATTCACTTCACTCCCTTTATTGCCTTCTTTTTTAAGTTCGCCTGTAACGGTTGACAATGAAAATTCCGCACTACCAAATAAAATCAAAAGATAATTAAGTTTGTAGTAAGATGCATTTATTCAACTTGGATAAGTACAAATGCATCTTTTACGTAGGGATCAAGAAGGATAAGCGCTCCGTAAAATATGTTTCAATTAAGTTCGAGTTCTGTTTTTTTATAAAATCTACGCGGACGAAGTCGCGGGTAACAGCTAGTTTAATATAAACTTCTGCGTGACTGCGCATCCATAACAGGCACGACCTCCATGACTCCTGACTTTCCACTTTAGTAATGCGGAACCCTCGAAGCGCGAGTCCGATTCGCACTTGGCCGGTCTTTTTGGAACTGACATGCCTATGTCCACCTTATAAGTGAGGTCAAAAGTAACAATTTTTGTTCTATGACTTTTGCGACTACGCATAAAATATTTTGACTTCCCATACAAGGTAACGTAAGTGACCATCACATTTCGCATGTTACTGCTTTTGATCTTAACTCTATAAAACCTACATCTTGGTCATTAAGATTGACGTGCTGTGGACTGTACCAGTTTGTCATACAATCCTCGGACATGATATAAAAAGGCTATCAGTAACACTAGGTCCGGAAGGTCCTGATCAAATCTGTTACCGTGTTCGTACCGGGATCTATTATTCCCACACAACCTTACATGATAACTGTGTCAAACAATCTCCGCAAAAATTCATATGTGGCAGGCGCTTATACCAATGCCGTCGTTTATCAAAACGCCTATAACGTTTACAACATTTGTTTTTAGTTTTCTACTACGTTTTATACTGAATTATTTTAGTTTTAGTATTTTACTCGGTACATTAAACTAAACAAAGATTTTTTGTACTCGCGCCAGCAATAATGGAATATGTACGAGAGGTGATCAAAAAGTTGTGAGAATGAACAACATTTAGTTTTTAAGTATCTTATTGTTAATGATTATTAAAAGTTTATTAATATAAATGATGGTGCCAAGGACCTGGGCCATAATATTTGAAACATAAATAATGAGTTAAAGTTCAACCCAATCCAGCAAACTACTAGAAAATTGAGACAAACCAAACTATCGACAAATGCTCTGTGCCTTTTATTTGTTCCCACATTCGAAATGACACTGAAGGAGAACAGGGTGTCTACTCTCAAAGTCCGATATATCGAAACGATACTACTCGAAACATGCAAATGCAAAACTTCGTCCCTTGCCAATAGAGTAGAATATTGGTTGGATAAATTTTCAAACTGCATCCAACCAATATTCTACTCTATTGTCAAGGGACGAAGTTTTGCATTTGCATGTTTCGAGTAGTATCGTTTCGATATATCGGACTTTGGGAGTAGACACCCTGATACGGAAACAAAATCGAAGTCATGGATCCCATACGGAAAGCTTCTTGCTGGATCAAATCAAAGCTTTCTTTTTGAAAGGGATCAAAATTTTAGAAAACTGCAGGATTTAACTGCAGGATTTAAAATTCATCAAGAATTTTAATAATTTTAAATTTGAATTTGTGACCTTGTATAGTGAAATCTAATTATGATATTGATATATTAATCATATTTTTAACTTTATGAATTCTTTATTTTATTTTCATTATTGTAATTTTAATATTAATTGTATTTCTAATATTTGCATGCCGATTCGAGGCGCATCACGCATGAACGTTGTATCCAGGTTGTATCATACTTACCTACCATGTTTATTTAACCGTGTATGCTAGCGAATAAATGTATTCATTCATTCATTCATTCATTCAATCAGGGTCTGAAGAGAAACACTTTTGGACCTTATGGCGTGGTAATAGAGTTGAAAAAGTTTCTACCGACAAGCGGTTGACCGTACGTCACTGCTTGGTAACTAGGGGATGCGCGGGGTGAAGGCGGGGTAAGGGGTACATCTGTACCACAGCTTTAAAAATAACCCTAAGATAACATGGCATTTTCTTGTATTTCTATCTGTTATTTATTTTTCCTTAGCGCCCGCTACGGGCTCAGTTTTCGAACACAGATGGGCGAAGGATAATATTATCTGCGAACAACGTGAGCGAAAATAATGTTTAACATATGCCACCCAGAAACTTTGAATATTTTTCCCTACAATGCCCTACATACGAACAATTTCGAAGGACTCTTCGCTTGCTTTGTCATCTTTTCTTTTCGAAGGCATGTAATATTGTTACAAGCAATTCCATTTTCGTGTTTTTACGTACCTACGTACAGTCAAGAGTGCTTGAAGCTTGACATATTCGACTTTGTACCATTCTTATTTATCTTCCCGTAAGCGCTGAAGTCGGACAAAGGAGAAATGGACTAAAATAATAACAGAGTGGTACCCCAGATATGGAAAAAAAAGTAAAGGACGACAAGTAAAACGTTGGGAAGATGACCTTAAAAAAGTAGCAGGTCCAGAATGGACCCGAATCGCAAGAGACAGAGATAGGTGGAAGTTTTTGGAGGAGGCCTTTGTCGAAGGACAAGCTCTTACTCTTACCATACTACCTACTAATTAACCAATCATTTAATGAAGGCACCTTCCCAGATTTATTAAAAATATCCCTCGTAAAACCGATTCATAAAAAAAACTCAAAATTAGATCCAAATAACTACAGACCCATAGCGCTCCTACCAACGTCAGCAAAAAATTTTGAAAAAATTATGTGTAATCGTCTTTATTCTTACTGCGAGAAATTTAATATTTTTCACAAGTCTCAAAATGGGTTTCGGAAAAAGCATTCAACTACTTTGGCGGTATTTAACTTCATCCAACAAGCCTTAGAAGCAATAAATAAAAAACAATACGCCGTAGGGCTATTGTTAGATATGACAAAGGCGTACGACAAAGTCCAATACAATATTCTCCTAGAGAAGCTCTATGATATCGGTATACGCGGTCCAACCCATAAGTGGTTTGTGTCTTATCTAAGTAACCGAATGCAGTATGTCGAAGTTGAAAATTTCAATTATAAAACCGGCCTCATCTGCAATGTAAGATCCGATGTACAATACATGAGAAATTCAATTCCTCAAGGTACAGTCCTTGGATGCTGCTTGTTCATCATCTACATAAATAATTTGCCAGACGCTTTTAATGAACCCTGTGCCTTATTCGCAGATGACGTTTCAATTTTAATAACCTGCAAAGGCTCCTCTGAGTTAACATCAAAAGCTCAAAACATTTTGACTAACGTAAATCAATGGATGACGGACCACTGTTTAGAAATAAACTCTAATAAAACCAAAGTCATGCAATTTCGACCATATCAGAAAGCGGCTTTAGACGTTAATATTTCATATAATAATACGACACTCGAATGTGTTAGTAATTTTAGCTTATTAGGTCTGAATATTGATACCCATATCAACTGGAAAAATCATATTCAAAAAATAAAGTCTAAGTTATCAAGCTTCACGTTCGCTCTCCGTGAATTGAAAAAAAACCACCGATTTAGGAAATGCCCTCTCGGTTTATTATGCATATATGCACTCAAGATTAACCTACGGCATTATTCTTTGGGGCAATAGCACAAACGTATCAGATCTCTTAATATTACAAAAAAAAAAGGAAAACGCATACTCGTATTAGGAAATTTAAAAAATTATGAAAGCTGTAGGTCGACCTTTATTAAATTGAAAATTTTAACTTTAACCTCTCTATACATTCTAGAAGCTTGCAAATTTATTAAGAACAACCCGCAGTTCTACGAAATGGAAGATAATCAGCCCCGACTGTACCCTCGCAGGTATAAAACAAATAAAATCAATAATATACCTTCTAAATTAAAAATACATAGTTCTGGCCCTTTAAGTGTATCAATAAAAATATATTATCACGTCACGTATCATGTCCTAGACCTTTCTGGTAATAAGCATACTTATACGGACCTTACAGAAATAGCTCAGAAATATAAATAAATAAAACTAAATAACCTACACAATATCTAATCAAGATTATGAAAGAAAAATGTTTTAAGCCTTTTCTTTAAACAGTTTCGCTACAGCTTCTTACCTGAGAAAATAGAATCAGGGAGTTTATTAAAAAGTTTAGGTATAATTAACATAGAAGTGCGCTCCCCGTAATAATTAATCGGCTTATAAACATTTTCAAATGGCTCAACTGGTCTCCTTGTGGGTTTTTCTTGCTTACGGTACATACTACTGTATCTATAAAAGTGTTCCAGTGCTAGCAAGTAGTTAACTTTATCGTGAACAGGTAGAATTTTACATTTAGCGAACAGCTTATCATAATCTCCTTTACAATCTTTTTTTGTTTCATTACTTACGAGTAATTTAAGGAACCTTATCTGTAGACCTCTAATTTGATCTAAGTAAGACTTAAAAGTTCTTCCATAGACAGCTTATCCATAATCTATTAGTGAATCAACTAAAGCAAAGTAGACTACTCGCAATAGCTGCCTATTTAGGATCTTCTTCAAATGAGAAAATTTACTTAGCACAATTCTTAACTTATTACAAAGTTCATAGATGTGAGATTTCCAATTCAATTTTCGGTCAATGGTAAGGCCAAGGTATTTATATTTATTAACAAATTCCAGAGGTAGACATTGGCAGTTTTTTCTATCATTATGCAGGCATTCGTAACTGTGCCCTAGAATATTGTAGTTAATACAATGTTTACTATTATGCGGGGACGACAGGTGCATTGCCTTTGTCTTCGTCACGTTTAACATGATGCCGTTATCGTGCGACCATTTCATAATGCCATCCAAGTCTTCTTGTAGCCTTTTTTCAATTTCTTTTTGGTCTTTTGAGGCAAATACAATGCACGTGTCGTCCGCGTACATGTAGACCTGACAGTTCTTTATGACGTTACACATGCTGTTGACGTGCATTATATACCCAAGTGGACCGTAAATACTACCAGTTGGTACTCCATATTTAATGCTTGCCATGTCTCCCTTCACATTACGTATAACAGTCATCATCTTCCTGTCAGAGAGGTACTGCTGCAGCCACCGGCCTACGCCACACTCGAGCATGGCTTGCATTAACACGTCATGCTCAAGTGTGTCGAAAGCTTTTTTAAAATCAATAAATATTGCTACCACATGTCTTTTTCTATTCAATTGGTCATTAACATAATTAAATATTGTTGATAACTATTTGAAATCTCGGTCTATCTCAATTATTGCAATGCCTCTGAAAATGGGCTCATATGAGATACCTTATTTATAATACCATCTTGTTATGTACCATATGAAGGCAATAAATGTATTGAGTATTGAGTATTGAGCTGTTGTTCCAAAACCGATTGTCAGTAACAAAGATATGGAAATATTGTAAAGCAGCAATAAAGACTTATAATAAAACAAACAAATGTTTGTTTGTTTTAACAGTGCGCCTGAAACTATACAGCATGTAACCGGAGCCTGTAAAAATTTAGTACAATCCGATTACAAACACCGTCATGATCAAGTAGCATCCATAATACATCAAAACCTCGCATATTCAACGAAATTCATAAAGAAAAAGGAACCATATTATAAATATTAACCAGAGACAGTACACCACAATGACCGACCAGACGGTACATTTTAACAGGCCTGATATCACACTCCATACCAGACATAGCGATCCCCAACACACATAACTTGCAATCTACCATCACATCCAAACTAACCAAGTACCGCGATTTGGCAATAGAAATACAAACCCAATGACGAGTCCAAACCGTTCACATTAGTCATTTCCTCCACTGGAGTAATACCTAAAACCCTACGCAACAGTTTGAAAACCCTGAACATCCACCCTTTGATTACCCAGACCCTTCAAAAAGCAACAATTCTCAACACGTGCCGTATAGTCAGGAAATTTCTCACCACCTCTGTGACCTCATCAAACGATCCCTTCTGGCTTGGCTAAGGCCCGTGAGGTAGGGAAATTAACCTCTTCAAAGAAGAGAGAAAAATAAAAGAAAGATAGATAATAATAATAATGAGCGCTGAAGTCGCACTGCGAGTATCGACCTGAACCTGCTCTTAGTTGACGTGCTGGAGGGTGGAATTCACGCCGCACCGCGCCGCACCGCGACCGCTTTCAATGTGACAGGGTGCATAAGAATTAAGAACTCATACTTTGTGTGACTTGGGCTTAAACGTCTTTCGACTATATTAATTCAGATTTTTTCCTTTTACACATTTATTACTTTGGAGATAAAGGGGCAATGGTATTTTTTTGACATTTGTCATCTTAAATTGAAAACTTAGAGTTGTAAAAAAAAAGTCTATTTTGGAATGTACAAGTGAAGCCCTTACACTCGACCTGGTAACGACAATTTACAATAACAATAATATTTTTATAATTCTTTCGTTTGCAATAAAGTTGGGCACAAAACTATTCC
Source organism: Athrips mouffetella (assembly GCA_947532105.1). Classification (NCBI taxonomy): domain Eukaryota; kingdom Metazoa; phylum Arthropoda; class Insecta; order Lepidoptera; family Gelechiidae; genus Athrips; species Athrips mouffetella. The sequence continues at coordinate 12,157,346 of OX383981.1, read as the reverse complement.
AAATAATAGGTCTTTACCTATGAAATTGCCGTTTTGTATAGCGAATTTTAGGTAAACTCAATTTTCAGTACTAACATTTATGCATTTTTTTTAGAAATTAAATTTCCAACTTTTTATTTTTTTTAAGCATGATTAAGAAGACATTAAGCTAACAGAAGCTTAAATTTAATTTTCGAAAAATATTACCTATAAAAAAGTATAGCAAATCTAATGATGAAATAGGACGACATATAAGATGAACATTTTTCGAACCTTTTGTATTGTAAATCAAACTAAAAATAAAAACTTTATTTTGTACGTAAATTGGAAGTCAACTTTCAAATATTAGACAAATGAAAAAAAAAAAAGATTTAGAATTATAGGAATAATTATCTCATTAATCTGTAAGAAAATTTCGGCAATTTCATAGGTAGACCTATTATCAAGTCGATAGCATGAGTGGTTGCTGAGATATACGGGTGTGACAGACAGACAGACAGACGAAGTCGCACTATAAGGGTTCCGTTTTTACCATTCTGGTTCGGAACCCTAAAAACTTACACGTCTAAAACATATAATGTAGCAAGACTAGCAAAACTCAGGTTAAGGACACCGACCTTATAAGCCATCTTGCTTCATAATCTGACCGTCAACCACCTGACGGTAACCTGACCGCAATGGTGCAACATTAGATGTTAATTATCGTGAAGAAATTTTTAAAGGACGTTTAAATATAACCGCCGACTAAATCAGTTTAAAAAAAATTATGAACAGAGGAGGATTCTTAGGGTCCCGTCGTCAATAAGGAACCCTTATAGTTTCGTCATGTCCGTTTGTCTGGCCTAGCTCGGCAACCCGTAGACCCTGTCCAGAAAGGGCGAATTCGCCGCGATTTACTCGCGCGTGTTTCGCGCGTTCAACTGGACGCAACCAAGGCGCTCCTAGTATCTCGACTCGCGCGTTGCTCGCGCGAGCCGAGAAAATTCGCGCGATGCTTGTGGACGGGATGTATTCACGCCCAGTACCTCGCCGATCGCGCGTAGAAACTCGCGCGTGACAATTCGCGGCGAATTCGCTCTTTCTGGACAGGGTCTTAGTAATAATAATAAAAAACCGGTCAAGTGCGAGTTGGACTCGCGCGCCGAGGGTTCCGATATACCTTTAGTATTTTTGGAAGCAATAAAGTCCATTTTAGAACCGCAAAACTAAATTAGTTTGTAAAGGTTTTTTGCAGATTTCTAAAAAACTGTGCAACTTAGAAAGATACGAATCAAATCGACTACGAATCGAATCTACGAATCGTTATATAGACGATAAACGTATACTTTACATTTGGGGATCAAAATCCACAATATTTTTTTTTTTATATATATATTTTACAATAATTTTTATAAAGGTCCAATAAAGTTAAGGTAAAATAATAGAAATAAACTAACCTTAAATGTAAAGGTGATTCTTGGCACCGACTCCAAAATGAACTGTTTTCGTAAATTTATAATTGAAATAGAAAAAATAGGCTAGGTTAATTTCTATTATTTCACTAAGTTACTGATAATCAACTGCTATGGTTATTTTATACTTTTTAGTGCTAATAAAAACCTTGCAAAATTTTTAAGGAGGTGCGTAGTTTTTGTTAAAATTATTTTTTTAAATCTTTGGACGGCAAAATAAGCGTTGCGGCTGGCGACCGCTGTTGTTGGTGAACGCAGTATGTAAGATGGTACGATACACAGTAAGATGTTGCTGCCCAACCTCCAGCTTATAATCCCTTAGTCGCCTCTTACGACACCCACGGGTTGAGGTGGGTTGGTACTATTATTTGCCGCACCACACAGCACTTAGCCGCTACTTCACAGCTACTTATACTGACAATGCCAAAACAATAACTAAAACACAAAATTATTACAAAAAGTATGTCAATTGCCAGGAAGCAAATCAAAATCAACTTTTTACGGTCTATGACCAATGCAACAAACAGACACAGATACATACAAATATAATCAGTCAAGCCCAATAAAAAAAATTGCACTATAAGCAATTTACAAAACTCTTCAACGCCGGAAATAAATTTTATCTCTATCACGTAAGAATAACACCAATTTTAAAGAATTCGTGACCTGCTGGATATTCCTATTAATTACACAGCTTGGTTACCGGGGTGGGGTATAACAGTTCCTTCTATACAATCTGAGTTGCCTTCTCCTGTCTACGTTCGGCATACATTGCTGTGAGGCTTGGTTATGTTAATTGCAATATCCTTACTTCAACGAGCAATGTATGCCGAATTAGTCTTTGAATTCAGCTAGGTGTGATCACTTCTTTAGGCTGAATGCGCACTATGGGAGTATTGCTTAGCGCCTAGATATCGCCTGGATATCAATTCAACATAAAGGTTCGGGATTCTTGGAACTGACAGCTCTGGCGACTAGGTTAAGGGGCTGAAAAGAGCTAAATACGCTTCACTTGAGCAGGTTTTTAACGAAAAGTGATGAATACATATGGCCATAAAAAAATCCAAACTTACCTCTGCTTTTTGCTTTTAAACCGTTTCTCTTAAGTACCCATTAATCTATGATGCCAAAACTTTTACACATTATTCTATATATAGCTATTTGATAATTAATATTATGGTTACAAATTTTGAGAAAAATGAGCGAAAAACATAAAACAGCGCGAATCCGCTCCGTTCTAGCACGCGCATTCTGCCCTCTTTAGAAAGGGATTCGAGGTAATTCAGCTCTTATCAGCCCCTTAACAAATATCCACGAATGAGAATAGGTTCCAAGCGACTGAACTCTAGTGCATCGTGTTATTCTATCGAGAAACCACGTGACTTGCTCCAGGTGCTAAATAAGCCACCTGTAGGGCGAAATTAGCTTTCGCGTTCGTTTTCAGCAAGATCGGATGGAAAAGACCGTGATCATTATCATGTCATGAACAGCTTTCGTGGTCTAGTGGCTAGAGCGCTCGGCTCTCGATGCGGAGGTTCTGGGTTCGATTCAAGGTGGGGACAATGTAAAACAAAAATCCCTTTGTGCGACGATCCAGTTTAGTGAAGACATTGCAGGATTACCTGATTGTCCGAATAGTTAGATGATTTCTTGCTTCGAAAATCACGTTAAGACGTTGGTCCCGACTACTAATAGGCCTCTGGCGGCTCAACAACTCTGACACCAGGGATGGTGAGGTCGGTCATCGACCTTGCAACCCACATGATATGATGATGATCATCATGTCAGCCGAATGACGTCCACGGCTGGACATATAAGACCGGTCCTACACTGATCGCATCCAGCAGTACTCAACCTAGTAGGGATACTCATCATCTTCCGGTTCGTAATGGAAATTAGCTTATTGCAAATGGTAAAATAATTAAGCTATCAACGATCATTAATTTTCAAAGATATACCGTCTTACTACAAAAAAGTTGGACATCTGTTGAACACTTGATTGAAAAAATCGTACCAAATAACTGTCTACGTCATTGATGCGCAGAAGTAAAAAAATTACTTATTTTCTTATGACTTGACTTCTGCGCATCAACTGACATAGCCAGTTATTTTGTGCGCATTTTTTTAATCAAATGTTCAACAGATGTCTAATAGTTGCATTCAAGATTCAAACGAAAAAATGTCCCCATTTTTCGTGTGTTCCATTCCAAATTTGAAATTTTAAAGTTCAATTTTCCTGAGTCATAAAGCGACTGAGAGCAAAAAGAGGTTTCTGCGTCTTTTTTATGGTGCCATTTTTTGAGCAGCTATCGTGCATCTACCAATGTACGATCGACGAAAGCAATCAAATTCTCCTCAAGCAAGTATCGTGCTTTTATCGTGCTACTAAAACAAATTAGCTACCACGCTAGCTATCACGCTAATAATACACAAATAATCGATAGCGGAACCGATGACCGATAAGTTTGACCGAATTATAGCTATCCAATGATATAACTGGATTAGCGGACAACGGCAGCCGCAAACTACCGATATCTTGTTTGGATGCAACCAACATGAAGATATGTCATGTACAGGGGTGAGCAGCCTGAAATCATAAGTTGGGTATTTACGGCTAAGAGAAATAGAAATTATTGTGTTCTATTGTTCCTTTGGGGATGGCTTTGTCGTATAAAATGTCGACAGTGGTGACAATGACAAGACTGACAAGAGTTAGACTCTTTATTTAGATTTGAAGGTAAGAGAGCTAGTAAAATTAGCTGCAAATAAGACATTCCATCTTTAGTTTACTTCACAGGGTGGTTAACGAGCTTTTGCTGTCTTAAAGTGAAATATTGTTATGCAAGTGCTATCAGCAGAGGTGAGCTAACCAATAAAATTTCAGGTGGCTTTCTGCGATAGAACAATCAAATGCAGACGTCACGCATGCATACCAAGCAGGTCCGCACGCGGACATAATCCGGATGACAGGAGAAGCGCCCTAGCACATCTTTAGTTTAGTTCAACCCGCCATCAACTTCGGTACACTTATACTATCTACGGGCTTCCTTTTACACCAGTTTTTTTGGTGATGAAACTGAAATTCGGATGATAGGGTAAGCGCCCTATAACTATAACACATCTATAGTTTAGTTCAATCTACCATCAGCTTCGATATACTTTTACTATCTACAGGCTTCCTTTTAGACCAGTTTTTTGTCGATGAAACTGAAAGTAGCCCAACCTCAACTTGATGACGTCAGAAGGTTGCGGTTTGCGTGACGTCACCTGCCCACATACAACTTGATTTATTGTTACACGGGGGCGTTGGTTAATTTTAGTAGTTAAATTGCTCAGAGGGGAATTAACTATTTAAGTTCGTACTTACGCTGGCTCAGGGACCTTAAGAGGATTTTGGGTACCGACGCTAAAAGTCGCAAGGAATTTAGCACACCTTCCCAAGGGCTCTTTTTTCTTTTTGTTACTTTTAATGGTTCCGTATCTTTAAAGGAAAAAACATTAGAACCATTGTAAGATGACTTTAATGACCGTCTGTCTGTCTGACTAAAACCCTTTTATTATTAAGTATTAATTTTAAATTAATATCAAATATTAAAGTCCATGGACCTACGAAGCTGTGAAAATTTCAATACTCTACGACAACACAATCAAAAGACACAGCCATCTCCAAATCCAATCCTAAAGGGCCCGTTGACCTAGAATAATGAAATTTGGCAAAAAAACAAAAAAAAGGTCTCATAGCACAAACAAAAAGAATCTGAAATAATTAAATATTACAATTTTTCACACAGCTTTTCATATAACTGTAACACTATAACACTACTCACCGTTAGATGGCGCTACTTAGTTTATAAAACGCGCTATGACTTGTTACGCTGTTAGTATTAATAGGCCTATTATTTAATGTCATAACTTTTCTAACAAATAATAATGACTAATTAAGGTGGGCTAAGTTTTAAACAAAATTCATACAAAATAGAGGTCAGGTTAGAGTGGACGCGGATCTTTTAAAATTAAAGGGGAAAAGCAAAAACGTGAAAAATACGATTTGTGTATGGGTACGGAACTCTTAGGGCGAGAATCCGACTCGCACTTGGCTGTTTTTCTTATAACAGCCACCTTAAGGTGATCTGTGACGGCCATCTTAGACCCGAACGCAACTAGATGGAGCCACTGCTGCAAATATAAGGTTTTATTTTTTAATGCAATAAGTACTAACTATATACGTGCAAAAAGTTGATTCGCGTAAATTTCATCTTGCGACTTCAACGCCTAACAACAATTTCGATAAGAAAAATATCTCCATATGTCCACTAAAGTCAATTACTCTCGTCAGTCCGTGTTTACATGAGTACGATCACTCACACATGCACACAAAGCACAACCGTACAGTTTTGACCGCACGCCACAATCGTAATATTGAACCAAAAATTGCTAACAAAAATAGTACTTTCAGTACCTTAACTGTATTTTTGTATTAATTAGCGAAAAATTTAACTAAAAATAGCAGTATTCGTTCGTTTTTCAACAGAATTTTATATCCCGCGTAAGAATGCAAGTCATTTGAATTTTTGTATGGAAAACGGATCAACTTAATACAAAAATTCTAACCTAACCGTTCATTGTCAGTAAATAGTTTTGACAGAATAGGTTTATATTCCACCAAGTTTATATCCACAAGACGAGAGTGAATGGAAACGTTGGAAGGGGAAGGCCTCGGCGAACGTACCAGGACCAAATTCAGGACGTTCTGAATAAAGGCCAGGTTAAAAGTACCATAAACCGACGAGCATGTATGAAAGGATTGATGAAGGTTCAGGAAGCAAGGGAAGTATGTCAAGATCGTAGCAGGTGGAGAACTTTGGTCTCTGCCTACCCCGACGGGAACAAGGCGTGATGTTATGTATGTATGTATGTAGGTTTATATTTTCAAATCATGCCTATTTAAGTTTGTTTAATGATAATTTTATGAGTTTGGCCAAGATTGCTTTATCTCATTAAATTAATGTCTTAAATTATACATTATTATGACATGTAAGGAAACACCATATGCCTTGACATTTAAGTTTTAAAAACTAAGACTGACCTTTTGCAGTATGCATGTGATGAAGACACCTAAAGCTAGTTTAATTTTCTACAGAATTATAAATTCTTTTTTTTTTTATTTAACTAAGATCACTTTTGATTTTAACATCGCAATTGGGCAAACGAGCAGGCGGGCCAGCTGATGGTAAATCCACCACTGCTCATAGAACTCGCAATTTGGCACCAATAAGACGGCAAAGCGCATTGCCAACCCTTAGAACTAAAATGGTATGTACCATTTGCCGGTAATTTCACTGGCTGTCTTCCCCTTGGAACCGAAACACAGCAGTGCATTAATTGCAACTTTACGGCAGAAATAGGCAAGGGGGTGGCACTTCCCCCAAGGAAATCGCGTCTCAGTGTGGACTTCTGGACTGGACGGGATTTGCACAAAAGCCCCGCCACCTTCAAAAGCGTGAAGCGCTCGTGGCCACAGCAGCCTTAGTGTTCGTCCAAGTCCATGAGCAACCCGAACCCGACTTTGTTGGCAAAACTACGTTACCAGACAAACAAGTATGACGGTAGATTTACACCAGGTAAAATTGTGGTGCCTCTAGAAGCAGCTATAGAAAATAAATAAACTGCCGAGCAGCTTTTCCTTTCTTTCCGTAGCTGCATCCCTCCAAAGCGCTAAAATGTTGATGTATAACAAGGACTTCAATATCTTGGTGCATACCTCGCAAGAGGGTCGCGCAAGAACTTGCTGTGTGTGACGTTCACAATAAATGTGGGTACTCGGGGAGAATATCACTTCATAGCCAGCCGGCGAGCGGGGATGTTCTGTCTGTGTCCTACGTACCATTATTAGCTAGTTTTACTAGATGCATCCCGATAAATAACAGTACGTCCTACCGGACGCCACAGTGGCGACGACGACGATGAAATGAAAGCGTGGTGAGTGGAAACCAATTTTTGACAATATTTTCAAATTATCCGCAAAAAAAAAAAAAATTACTAGAAAAACCTTTGCCATCTCAAGCAATGGAAAAAAAGGAGGATTAGACACATATCCACTCTGAAAAATGTCTCCGTGCACGTATTTGCATTGATTAATAAAATTGAACCGTTTGTTTACAAGTGTTTGACCGCCATCCCAAACAATGTTACAAGTAGGTTTCGAAAAATATACAGAGATTTTCGCTTAGGCTCTCATGTGTGTGGCATTATTTCTCACACTCAAGAAAAATAAATTACGGAAATGCGTTTCAAATATATCTTTCGTCAATTATTTCCGCTGATGGCTGCCTGACCGTATTTTAATGATGCATTATTTCTGTTACCGAGGTAATTTACAGTTAGTAGCTGCTAATACCTACACAAGAACTAAATTGTTACACGTGTGTGAAATCCTTTAAATAACCTAATACTTATACAAAAACAAAGCAAACAAAATATTTTTATCAGCCTCTGTAGGTAATCTATAGTGCAGTAAACAACGGGTCAAGCTTGATACTGGTAGTGCGAATCCAGCCGTACATCTAATGAAATAACAACGGTACAAAGTTCAATGTGTTAGGCTTGATGTGCTCTTGACTGTACCAACTTAGAAATTGCGGTTCTCGAACCATAATTTTTGGGACCGAATTCTCGTGGAGACACGTCAAACAAAAGTGGTTAAGACGTTGCATAATAAAGCTACTTGATTGACCGTTAAAATAATATGAATGCGTGCTTCGGGATGCAGGCTTAAACGGTTGTTCTAGTTATTATAGGCAGATCAGTAACTCTGACACCAGGGTTTGTGAGGTTTTACGTAAGTGCTTATATGCTTGCGTAAGTGATTATTATGACACCGACGTAATGGTAAATAAAACTCGTTACTATGTGTCGTACCGTACCTACCTCAACTAGAGTACGACGACGTTTTGACGTGTGTTTTGACGTTAACAAAATATAGGCAACCAACTAAAGATTACCAACAGAATCACCTGCACTATGAAGCAATACTCGTACCAGCTAATCGTGTTGTAAACAATTTATTATTAATAAGTAGATATTCGGTAGACAGGACCAAAATACCAAGACAAAAATAAAAAATAAAGCAGGTATATAAATAACAACTCTTGATGTGGAACAAATTTCACTGTGCTAACTGCTTATAAATATCTATTGATCCAACTATAATTACCTACCTACCAAATATTTTTGTTTAATACATCATTAACGAACACCTTAAAACTACTTATTAACTTTTATTATTAATTATAAATCTTGGTAAGTAGGTACGGAATGGATGCAGTGTTATTAAATGAAATCCTAAAAAAAGATACATGTAAAAAAGATGGGCTCAATAATTATTACACCTCTATATTACCTACAAAGTATAATATACAAGTAGGTACAGCTAGGCAACTGAGCTTGCTCCGAATAACCTTTCTCGAAGCAGACCAAGACATGGCACCAGGGGTTTCCTGAATCTTGAAAAAATAAGGCAAAACGAAAAGTTTCGTACACATGAGATTAGATCGATTTTCGGCCCGAAAACCACTAATAGTAAATTTCATTGAAACGCGAGTCATTTTTATTACATGTATATTTTTATTTATACAAAGCAAATGTTGCTCGTTGATAAGTAAGTAGTATAGTATGTTGGGCACATTGAGTATTGTCACTAGAGTAGAGGAGACATTTCGAGAAAAACTTGTGTGCCGGTTAACATTGAAAACATGCAAAGATGACTGACCAGCAGTGGCAGCACAAAATCCCTAGATGAAAGTAGGTGTAAGTAAGAAAGTCAAACAAACTTCATATGTAAAAGAATTTGCCGCATAAGACGAAATAAAGTGCTTGTGGTGCTGCAGTACTTTCCTTCGTCAAGTGTATAAAAAAAATAGTTTTTCAATCAAATCAAATATAGTTTATTCATTGTTGGATATTACAATCTCTTAATGAATTATTAAATTAGAGCAATATTACAAAGGTGATATCCATTACTACGAATTATTAAAGATTTGCTAGTAATTAAATAAAGAGATTTACAGCTATATTTTGTGTTTTGTAAAATACGCATAGCATCATTATTGGCCAATATAACGGACTGATGTGAGATGTCAATAATAGGCAATTTTCTATGATATTTTCAACTACGGTTTTTAACTGTCGTTAGTTGAGATTTGCAACAAGTAGGCTTGAGTTCAAATGCTTATGGTACTGTTTCTCAGTCAGCACCAGAGTGGAGGTTACTTAAAAAAAAAATGTTTTAACTTAGGCGCTAAACAATTTTACTATTACTAGATATTTCTTAAAACAGAAAAAAATATTAGAATAAAAACCAATAAAAGAGACAAATCAATGTGATTTAAATAGACATACCGAGGTATAACGTATGCGAACATATTTTCACTATACTTTAGTATCAGTGTTTCCATTTTCCTGACGATAATCAGCAGCGCCATCCAGTTGAACTTTCACAAGGTGCGGGAAAACACCCTATTGAAAATAACAAGTAATAAGTACTGAACTTACGTACCAAGAGTAAAAACAAAATATCAACTTGTGTGTGTGTTTGCTTTTTATCATAAAAGAGTCTTGATATTCTATAAAGCCACAAAATAAACTAACGAAAACAAAACAAAGGAAAAGTTAGTTTTAACGATAATCCTCGAATGGATTGAAATCCTCAGTTATATTGGTGATGCAACGAAATCAAGCTAGTATTTTTCCATTGTGTATGTAAGACCTTAAAAGTTGCAAACACATATAGACAGACACCTTCTTTTATTGATCCAAACTTACAGTAAAAAAAAAAAGAAAAAAGAAGAAGGAAATGTACCTATATTTTATTTCGATTAAAATATACATAGGTGTCACAAGAGTTTGTTCGTCCATGTATTAGCTGTGAAAATAAATAAGGTCTTAATAATACCACAAATAAATATAAATACCTAACAACAGCGTCTCAAAATTTTAAATCCATAATAATATGTAGGTACAGATAAGGAATTAAAAGCTAAAAAAAAAAAGAGATTAAGTATTTAAAAGGAAACTGTTATATGCTGAATATTGGGTATTTCAAGATGTAAATACGTCATTATTATTTAGCCAATCAAAAATAAAATCATTTTTATACTTGTTGCATCACTAATATGAGAAAAGCTACGCATGTGAACCATGTGAATGGGGGAGTCTAGATGCGATAGCACAGTGGTCAGTGCATTGGATCGTGCTGCTTCTGGTGTCTGGTGTATGTAAATACAAAAAATACTAGTTGGTTCGGTCCAAAGGTGCGGGTTCAATTCCTGCTCGTGTCTTGAAAGACTTTTCATATCCATAAAGGTTTATATGCGTGGTCGGAAGGCATGTGTTGATTTGGCCACAAGTCGAAAGACACCACAATAGCCTTTGGGTCAAAAACACCACAATAATCTATGGGTCGAAAGACGCCACAAAAATATATGGGTCTAAAGACGCCACAATAATCCATGGATCAAAAAAATAAATAAAAAACACAATAATCTATGGGTCGAAACTGTCGAAAGACGCCACAATAACCTATGGGTCGAAACTGTCGAAAGACGCCACAAAAATCTATGGGTCGAAAGACGCCACAATAATCCATGGGTCGAAATACGCCACAAGGGGCGAAAGACGCCACAATAATCGATGGGTCGAAAGACGCCACAATTACCCATGGGTCGAAAAATGCACAAATGTGTACGCATGGATCAAACGACGCCATAAATATTCCATGGGTCGAAAGATGCCATAAATCTTCCAGAGTTGAAAAACATTATAAATACCGTAAATTTTCTATGGGTCGTTTGATGCCATTAATGCCATGGCAAAGCAACACATGTCTACTCGTAAAACTTAAAGAAAAAAAATGGGCTCCAATATCACACACAGATAGGGTGACAGTTCAGTTTCTTATGAACCAAGACTAAACAAATGCTTTGTCATGCTCGAGTTAAAATAGTATTAAAAAAAAAAACTGCCAAAAGCATCCTGATTATCTTGATAACTAACTGTGGAATTGCTATTTTAAGACAAAAAAAAAAGTATTATTTGTAAAGAGGTGGTTCACAAACCGATATTATAAAATGTTTTGGATAAATTTTAAAAACATAATTCAAATTCTAATTAATTTGGAACAAATATCTTAACAATTCATCAGAAAACAGAAATCTCACTCCCTGACTTTTATAATAAACGCGTTCTTTTAACAAATAAGTGCAAATACTACCTAAGTATCGCGCGCAAGCGCGAAATTGCACCTTAATGAGAATATAGATACTGCAATATTGTCCACAGGTGGAGTTTCTGCTTAAAGATGACTTTAGACTGCCAGCGACCACAACAACAATACTGGAACTCTCAGTGTTGCAAGAAGCATCCACAAATGAAAGGAAAAATGGAGAAAAGTGGACAGTACCTAGAAGAAACATAATTACCTAATGAACGAAGTTGTAAATTTTAATAATGATACTATCGTATCTAAATCGGTTCAATGTAAGACTTATACTCGTAGTGCTTTGATATTCTAGCACGACACAGGGAACCCATTGTATAAAGCCGACTCTTATAGTAGGCCGTGCTGCAGTGGTTTCTTGCCGTCTCTTTTACGCTGCCATAGCACGATCCGAGACGGTAGTCGAGTCGCTCTATTTGAATTGTATTCTGCATGTTATGATGACCATTAAGTATTATGTAAATAATGATATATAAAAGTATTTCAAATCATATAAAAAGGAAGAGATGTGACGTTCACAATAAATGTGGGTACTCGGGGAGAATATCACTTCATAGCCAGCCGGCGAGCGGGGATGTTCTGTCTGTGTCCTGGTAATGGTACGCCATTATTAGCTAGTTTTACTAGATGCATCCCGATAAATAACAGTACGTCCTACCGGACGCCACACTGTGAAAATAATGACACTCTTTTATGCATCTTCCCACAAGTGATTTGCTTTGGAAGGCACATTGAGTTGATGGTCCCGGCTACTACCATGGTCGCTAAACCACGTTAGTAACCATTATAGTTGCTACTGACATGACGGTACCTGACTCTATAACCCGTCATAACAAAAGAAATTTTTACTTAGCATTAGTATGGCAATGACATAAACTCCTATAACCTCATTTTAACATATTTTCTCTTTGCAATAATAACGCTTTTAATATTATGCAAAATAAAAATAACTTACCGTGAAACAAACAAAATGGCATTAGAATTTAGAAAGTAAAAACCAACGTTTATTTGCGTAAAATGACTATGTTTCATTTCAATTCATACTGAGTTGTTACCTTCAATTTTCCAGAGGAAGTACGCCTTGGTTAATAGGTAGATTGTGCTAGACTGGATCGTTTAATATTTACAGTACCTCAGCGACCGAACTTCGCTCTATAATAGCCACCTCAACATTAAAATATAATCGGGTGAGATGTCATACATAAAACGGTTTCTTGAATTGATATGCAGATGTACCTATAATACAACTTTTGGCTAATAATAATATGATGATGGTAAGGAAAACTCGATTTATTTCAAATATTATTCCGAAATATCACATAAGGCCATGTCCCCACTAGGCTCACAGTGAGCCGCTCACTGTCTGTCTCCAGTACGCCTCCCTATCCTATACTATTAAACGAGCAATATTTGTATAATATATATATATTTGTAAACGGTTTCTCGACAACGGCTATAATGATTTTGATGAAATTTAGCATACGGGGGTTTTCGGGTGCGAAAAATCGATCTAGGTAGGTCTCATGTCTGGGAAAATTCGTTTTCTCCGTGTTTTTAAGCATTTGCGATTTAGACAAAATCCTACAGCGCCATCTGTTGGCGGGTAGCATAGCTTGCTCACCCGAGATATTTTAATGTTGAGGCGGCTATTATAGAGCGAAGCTCGGTCAACCAGGTACTATATTTTAAACAGAGTGTCCATGCAGCGCTTAATGCACGTAGTTTGCGGCGTTACGCTTGCGGATTCATTGAGTGAGCAGCTGAGTCGCCCAGTCAGCCAGCCCATTCAGTGAAATGCTCCCGGTCGGCGGCTCAGTGAGCTCACTACGCCGACGGAACGAATTGAGTGAGCGACTCATACGCCGCTCAGAGTCAGTCGGCTCACATTGAGCCTAGTGGGGACATGGCCTTATTCCGAAATAATACATTTACTTCTCGTTCAATCTTCATTAACATTAAATTTTGTAAATTCCTCCATTTGGTCCAAAAATATTTCATATTCAGATTCATATACTTAAGACTGGAAAAATATTTACAAAATAGAAATAAATGTTCACGGGACTTCCCACGGTTTCCTGGCCATAGATGTCACCTATTGTTCAGAATAAGCTTCCGACATGTGACGTACTAAAAGGGACTATTCAGAGAGCCTGCTGTTCTTGTAATCATATAGGGTCTTTAGGTTGTCAAGTGGTCTTTTTTTGCGGCCCTATGTATTCTGTACTGTCTGTGAATATCTAAGGTTGTTTTGCCTCAACCTTGAAGATTTTCAGAACAGCCAAAATCAATATATTTACGGATTTTTCATACTTCTTCCAGGTTACGGAATTCAAAATGCGTAATAGATTCTTAGTACGCATTGTTAAAAGAAATAAAGATTTTTTTTTTTAAACCGCTGAGAAAAAAACCGGTCAAGTGCGAGTCGGACTCGCGCGCCGAGGGTTCCGATATACCTATAGTATTTTTGGAAGCAATAAAGTCCATTTTCAGGACCGCAAAACTAAATTTGTTTGTAAAGGTTTTTTGCAGATTTCTGAAAAACTGTGCAACTTAGAAAGATCGTTTTATTTTTGCTGTAAAGTTTACATAAACCTCTGTCAACTGTAATTAATTCAGATTTTCCCTTACTCAAACTTCGGAGATAAGGGGGGGGGAATGGTATTTTTTTTGACATTTTTCATCATAACTTGAAAACTAAGAAACTTAAAAAAATACAAAAATATATTTTAAAATGTACAAGTAAAGCCCTTTCATATGATACCCCACTCGACCTAGTAGCTACAATTTGAAATTTGGCCCCCCCTATTTTGGCCCCCTTTACATTAATAATCATACTTTTTTCAAAAAAATTTCATGTGCAATTAAGTTGGGCAACTATATTCTAAAACTATTCCAAATTTCAGCTCGATAGCGTAAGTGGTTGCTGAGATATAGAGGTGTGACAGACAGACGGACAGACAGACAGACAGACAGACAGACAGACAGAGCGGCACCATAAGGGTTCCTTTTTTTTACCATTTTGGTATCGGAACCCTAAAAATGTGTTGTTAATCATCTACTTTTACCACATTATGGTTTCTTTATTGCATCTTATGAGGTACGTGAGCAGGCTGCGAGACACCTAACTATATGAAATGTAATAGAAATTATTAATATTTTCGACATCAAACTGTATTGAAAAATATTAGTTTCCATTTAGCAGCTTCATACATACTTCAGTTCTTTAATGGCAGTTTAATGAATAACAATTGTTTGTACCTACTTTATTTTCTTTCCTACCAAACCAGACAGGTACTTACCTATACTTACACATAAGTATAAAAGGCCTGTGACGAGCTGTACAGCTCTTGAAAGGGCCGCAAGACGTAGGCGACGATCCCATTGTTACTACGGAAATGGCTGCTATATGCGTACATACTTGTGTTCTATATCGTACGCGTGAAGGGACCCCTGCTCCGTGGAGGACGCACGAGTTCCTCACGTCGCTCTGATGAATAAGGTTGGAAACTAAACTGACAGTTATTTTTCACAAAAACTTTCGTACAGTTTCCAACATGACGAGTTGAAAAGTCGCACGCAGAAAACATTGATTACGCAGTTTATATCGCAAACAAAATAATACCGTATGAGTATATTTGATCGACGAAAAACAAAACAATACAACTTTATTATTTCGTGTTTTTTTTAATAGACACTCACCTGTCATCCTGTAAATGCTTCAGTTCGCTCATCTCCAACTCCCTCCTCAGGTTGGAAACTTCGCAGAGAAGCATGTCCCGTTCATTGGACACCTTTTCTAGTTCAGCCCGTAACCGAACCACTTCATTCGTCAAATCCATAGTCGCCATCTTGACAGACGACTACGCTTCACCAATAATTCACATAATAGAAAACCGATAGCTACTATCGACACTGCACATCACTAGTCACACACACGCGCGTAAGGTAAACCAATCACGTGCACGCATTTTGAATCTCGAAGCTGTCATGCACGCGTGGCGCCGCGAAATTAGTGTTGGGAAGTCGCCGGATTCAATTTGGGAAGTTTATCGTCGTTTCCTCAGCTACATCATCTGAAACAATAAATCACTCTGTTAGACACGGCTAGGGATTCCGCACGGAGGAATTTCCGAAAAGATTGGGAAGTTTATGGAATTTTCGATTTAATCTGAAGAGTAAGATGACTGATAGCTTTTTGAGCTTAGTTTATCTTTTTAAACGCAAATTGAATTTTATTAGAAACCATATCTGAACTTAGATAACAATGAAGAAAGCTATTTGTAAAGAGGAGGTACCTTGTACAGTTAGTTTACCAAAGCGGCTCATACACTTAAGGCGGTTGCTGGGTGGCAGCACCTTTCTTTTAGAAATAAATTTATTGCGTCGCAAATACAAAACTTTTCAGTAGTATTGTTCGTTTGGCAGCAATATAGGTTAGTTATATATGTTACAACCCATGACATCATAGCTTAGCTTATCATTTATAGCTTTGTATTGGTAAAGTACTAAAAGTGGCCGTTTTTGGCAGTTTTACAATACAAAGCTATTCACGATAAGCTAAGGTGTGATGTGATGGATAATAAAATATAGAACTACCCCAAATTGCCGCCAATCAAACAATCCTTATTAAATGTTTTGTATTTATGACGCAATAAATTTATTTCTCAAAGTGGCAGCACTTCTGCTCAGCAACCACCTTAATAAAGGCAATAACTTATTGATGGAAAATGAAATGAAATAATTTATTTGTATCGGGAACGTCATAGAAGGAAAAATAAGAAGATACAAACAAAAGCACATTGAACAAAATAAATAGGTTAAAGTCGTATTAAGAGTATACGTAGTAGGTAGATGTTTTCTTCAATTCTATTATACCAAATATATAAAAAACTGACTAGACTGGGTCATGTAATTTCAGAGCCAAAACGTAAACGTCTGGTTCTGGAAACATTACAGATGAAATAATATTAAGAAAGCGAGTTCCCGCATTTTGTCGTACGTTGCTTATCCGTAACATTTTGATAATTATTGCACGTGAAATCGCGAACAAAATCACTGCGCAAATGCTCCTTCTGTCTTAGCAGAATATCCCTCGCACCAACATGCTCTTTCATAAAATTTCTAAAAAAGTACATTTTAGTCCGACTGTCGAACAGTTTTCATTTAATCCCAGAATACTACGAAACATTCCATAAGCATACTTTCCTTGCTTCGCTCCGCTTTTCCTGTAGGTACAATGTGGAATATTTTCATAAGCCGTGAAATACGTAACACAAGCCATATGTTAGTACGGTCAACAACACATCAGTGGAAGCATTTGCAACTCTATTACCATGCAGTAATGTCCAAAGTATTTCTACCGACGTGCTGTTGGGTGTACGTAGGTTGTTACAATGTTAGTGCGGTACTATCACGATATGAAAGCATAAATAACTGGAATAGTTACATTTATTGCTTTGTTTTGTATGTTACGTAAAAAGGTACTATGAGTGAATTTGGCGATAGAACAGGGTTTTATTACAAATAAATTGTACAGCAGCACTTTACTTTCTCGCGGTAGGCAAGTAAAAAGTGTCAACTGCAAACTTAAATTTGTAATGCCATAACAAACGGAAATACAAACTTATATACAAGTTTTCCAAGATTTTTTTTATTAAATATGCAGATCAAATTCAGTAATTAAATTGTTAAACATTAAAACATACCTACTAACCGTAAAAGATTTCGAGTAAATGACATGTTTTAATTTTGATAATACAGGAACAGCCTTTATATTAAGCCTTTATGTTTAGCCGGTCAAAGCGTGACGGACAGACCGACCGACAATAAAAAAAAAAAATTACATTTCTCGTTCTGCTCTAAAGTAAAAAGTGTGATCTTTTTTTATGGAATAACTCTACAGGCAAAATGTAATGATCCATAGAACTTCTTGAAATTCGATAAAAATTTTACTCTTCACACAAAATTATCAGTAAAACCTTATTAGCTAAATGTACAAGAAAAATTCTAATGCGAACTACAAACACTTCTAGACCTTGTATTTTTCACGATAGAAGAAGAGAATTTATACTTTTGTTTACTGTAAACATTGGAGATATCTGACATTTTTACAAGCTTTTATTTAACTTGCCCTGTTATGTATGTATGTGTTTATGTGGGACAAATCTTGAAACTGAAATTTGACCAAATATCTTCAACCGATCGGGCTGACATTTGGCATACTAATGTGAATTCGGTGACAATACAATGTTATGGTATCATCTAGCTGGTCTGATGATAGAGGCGGAAGTTAGCCATAGGAACTCCTAAACGAAACGACGTAACCCCGTCGAGATTGGGTTCGTGGGTTTTGTCCTCCCAAGATCTTCGATTTCAGATGATGATCAGGTCCTGTGTGTGTGGGAAGGTGGCCAAAGGTACTCCTTAACTAAACAATATAGTCCGGTAATGTTCGGGCAGGCCTGTGACACTCCGCACTCTAGGTATGCAACGCGGCGCTAGAAGTCGACTGGGTGAGGTAGTAGATTTAACTTTTCTTTATGTCATCTATAGCTTATGGCGGCAAAATAGGTAAGTAAGTATTTTCATGTTTGATTGAACAATATTACATACCTACTTGCATCTCGCTCAGTATCTCATAAAGTGACAAAGTCATCGCTTTAGCCCACCTGTCCGCGATCACCCGCGATTTAAAAACGTGTCCTAAGCGGTGCACTGCAAGTACCGACTTTATGCTTTGATCGTAAGGTTGAAATTTGTCACCCCGCCTAGAAGTGTCGGATCTGTAAACGTTAGTTTACTA
This sequence comes from Athrips mouffetella, assembly GCA_947532105.1. Taxonomy (NCBI): domain Eukaryota; kingdom Metazoa; phylum Arthropoda; class Insecta; order Lepidoptera; family Gelechiidae; genus Athrips; species Athrips mouffetella. The sequence continues at coordinate 12,138,841 of OX383981.1, read as the reverse complement.
TTATTTAATCTGTGGTTTGGGCTCGTTTGATTTGGCTTGTAAATGCACAGATAAAGCAAAACTAATAAGTTAAAAATTAAAATAGTAATTATTTTTTTAAACAAGCTTTTATTCCAAAATGCGGTTGTCCTAAAACGAAAATATTATATTATGCAAGGGTCGTGCGAAAAAATCAACGGCCTAGGCACATATTTCGACTAAAGTGTAGGTAGATTTTGGGAAGTTAGGGCTTGTAGAATTAGAAGCTTGGCTCTACACGAGATCTGATAACTTTTTGAAAATGCGAGCTACTCGTATATGGTCTCGTCTTGGCAACATATTACGTTAAATGTTTTTGGTGCGATTATTTTTTTCCACAAATATTTTGACCCTTCCTAGTTTCTCTTCTTTGTCTTTTTATGTGACAAGTGAGCAAACGAGCAGGTGGGCCACCTGATGGAAAGTGGTCACCACCGCCCATAGAGCCCACTGTCTTATTAGTGGCATAACTTGACACTAATAAGACAGCAAAGCACTCTAACAACAGAATTAAAATAAATAGATATTAATATAGTACAATTTAACAAACAACAAACCATCTCCCTGAAGAGCGATCTACAAAGACTTCTCTCAATATAGTCAGCAGAGGGAAGTCCAAAGTTCCACAAACAATATTCCCTTGGGAAAGACACTTCCGGGTAGTTTTTCAAACAGTAAGAAGAGTAGCTATCTAGAGTAGACTTAGTAGTGTCAAACAAAACTAAACTAAAATTAAGAAAAATAAAACATTTAATATTCTAGTTGAAGGTGTCCCATCCCAGGAAACCAGTAGAGGTGAAGGTTTAAAGGTGGTAGGGCTCTTGTGCAAAGTCCTTTTGGGGAAGTAACACCCTCTTACCTACTTCTGCCGTAAAGTAGCAGTGTTTGTACTGCTGTGTTTCGGTATGAAAGTTTTAATTCTTCATTTACAATAAATAGACTTTAACCCTTTATAGGGCAGACACCCAGGTAAAGAGTTTGGAAACTGAACTCCATTTACAATTTTTTGATTTTTTGGTTTTTTTAACCAGAAAAGCTCAGTAGTGGTGAGTCAGTACATTGTGAAATTAACAATTAAGTCCATTTTACAAACTTTTTAGTGGTCTCTTAAGCGACCACTGACCTAAAATGGGTTAAGGGCACTGCATGTTATCCTACGTCATCGAGTACACGAAATTAGCAACTTTGTAGCGATAGTAGTGGCCTACTAGGTCGTAGGTCTGCCAATCCGCAACCTGGCAGGTTTTGTACAGTCGGAGCGAAAAGTGGGTTCGTGATCGAGTACACGAATGAAACCTATTCGTAGAAATAGAATGTTCCAATATAAGTAAAACACAACAGGTCTGCCTTGCATCCTTTTGGCAGTTTCGCTAGTTGGACCACAAATGTGGTCGGATGTGATCGGACCACAAATTTGGTCGGACTGACGAAACTGTCAAGAGCATGCATGGCAGACCTGTTGTGCTTTTCTTATACAGGTACCTCCTATTTCTACGAATAGGTTTCATTCGTGTACCTATTCACGAACCCACTTTTCGCTCCGACTAGCAACTGTACAAAACCTGCTAGTAGGCCACTACTATCGCTACAAAGTTGCAAATTTCGTGTACTCGATGACGTAGAATAACATGCAGTGCCCTTAAAGTCTAGCATATTCTAAAACTATCCCAAATTTCAAATCGATAGCGTGACAAATTGTTGAGATAAACAGTAACAGACAGACGGACAGACAAACGAAGTCGCACCATAAGGGTTCCGTCTTTACCATTTCGGTACAGAACCCTAAAAACAGAAAAGGAGTGCACCAAAACTCACGGAGGTAGCAAACTAATGCTAAATTAGTTTAATTAAATAAGGAAGCGTATAACTATTCTTCTAAGCACAATAGGTGATTAAAACAACCGACTTAAGCTTTATGTCGTGGCTTTATATAGGAAGTAAAGCAGCTGGAGATACAACGATACGACTGGACTGAATACTTTTAATTTTTCAAGTAAAACAAATATTTTTTACATAGTTTTCGTTTTATTACATTGCCCTAACCCTAACTAAAATCCCTAAGGGCCTTGTGTCGAGGATGTGTACAAAGAAAGAGAATATAAATACATAGATAAATAAATAAACGCTTGTGATTTGGATACAAAAACTATTAAGTCAAGCTTGTTCCTTTCAAGAGATAATCTTAGTTTAAGCACAGATTAAATAGTAAACTAACGTTTGTTTAAGGAGCAGGTTCACCTTAATGTAAAACTTACATAGTAGCAAATTGTTACCTAGATGTAGGTAATTTCCTTTTGGTTTCAATACACTTGTTATTATTTTAAGTTCGTGTACGACCTTCCTGCGTCGGCGGAGGATGCTGGCGCGGGCGAGGTAATCAGACATTACCGGGGGCCATAGAGCAACACGTGCTTGCGCGGTTTGACGCATTGCTCTAAGCTGGGGGCGGTCGGCGGCGTAGCGTTATTAGCTAAGCTAAGCTGTATGCTGGGAAACTTCCAACTAGTAGAATTGCGCTGTTTTTCTAGCTTGTCAAATGCGCTGTCAAATGGAGCAGTCCTATTGGCTGGCATTTTCCAGCGCACAGCTTAGCTCAGACAGCACTGGTATAAATTCACTCTTCGAGTGCCTTTCCTCCAGAGATGTACTGGGTAGTAACCTATACATACATAACATCAAGCCTCTTTCGCGTCGGGGTAGACAGGCAGAGACCACAGCCCTCCACCTGCTACGATCTTGACGTACTTCCCTCGCTACCTCTACTCTCATCAACCCTTTCATACACGCTCGTCGATTTAGGGTACTTTTAACTTGGCCTTTATTCAGAACATCTTGAAATTGGTCATGGAACTTTCACCGAGGCCTTCAGCTAGATTCAACCTATGAGCTGGAATAATTCTAGCAAATAATGCATGTAATGCTTGCTTAAGCCACTATGACATCTTCCTAAATTCAGAGACGAATTCGGCATACATTGCTCGTTGAACTAAGGATGTTGGAATTAACATAACCAAACCTCACAGCAATGTATGCCGAATAAGTCTTTGGATCTAAGAAGGTGGGATAGCTGCTTTAGAGCTGCGCTCAAAAATGAAGCAATATAAGCAAGCAAGATTTTTAGCTTTTTTTTCTAGTCCCACAGCTTCGGTAAACAGTACCTGGCCGACCGAGCTTTACTCTGTATTAAATACAGAGCCATCTAGTATGGAGAAACATACTACAGTTCAACAATCGTGATTCTTGACCTGGTGATTTCGGGGCTGTAAAATTTTCAATGATTAAACCTTAATAGCCGCTATGACATTAAAATATCGGGTGAACAAGCTATGCTACCCGCCAAGAGATGGCGCTGTAGGTTTTCGTCTGAAACGCGGTATTTTCGAAAAATGCTTAAGAGAACGGGAAAAACGAACTTTCCCAGACGTGAGAACTAGCTACATCGATTTCTCGCTCTCGAAAACGCCCGTATGGTAAATTTCATCGAGCCGTTTTCAAAAAACCGATATTGCTCGTTTAATACTATAGGATTATAATACCAAAAGAAGCTCGCAAGACGTACGTACAGCAAACAAACAGTCTGTTATAGACAGAGGCCAAAACCCGTCTTGTTCTAATGAGAAATGATCTACATTAGAACAATGGAGGATTCGTTACAGCATCAATTAGAAGAAATAATACGTTCGCGAATAATCTGCATGGAATTAGTCGTGTGAAGTCTCGCGGAAGTTTGTGGTACATTTTGTGGGTTAAGTGAGAGAAAATAGCGAGTATGTTTCTAGAGTAAGAGTATGTTTCTAGCGAGACGGTAACGCCGATTGGGTAATACTTTCGTCACGCTTCGAAGCGAAAAATCGGATCTAAATAATGTTACGAGCTAGCGGTTCGGGATTGGAGTGAAACACCAATGTAGGATTTTCCGTTTATTTAGGAGTTATTTACAATCCGAGCTTCTTATGTATACGTCACCGAGTTCACCCTCTGAGCGTCTTCCACGGTCTTCCCTCCTTGCACTCTACCCTCAGGGATCTCGTTTACGGAGTTTCCCTCCGAGCACTACTCACTCTAGGACCTCTTCAACGGAGTCTTCCCTCCTAGCACTCCTCCCTATGGGACCACTTCTCCGGAGTCTTCCCTCCGAGTTCCTCTTGCCTCCGGGACCTCTACTATGCGCGACTTCCCTCCGATCACTCTTCCCTCCGGGAACCTCTTCCTCCGGCACCTTTTCCACAGAGTGTTCCCTCTGTACCCTCTTGAGTTACCTCTGAGGTTTCCTCTACCTTGGGACTTTTCTTCTTTTTCATGTTTCTCATTTTAGATCGCTTTCCACTCAACTACCGCGTACTACCGCTCGCTCGTTGGCCCAGCTTATATACCCGTGCTACTCGTTCCCGAACATTCTAGACTCATTTTTGAATTTAGGGTTTTGTTAGATTTTTCTAGTAATTAGCTCTCTTTTCTTCAGCTATCCCATTCTTTTCTTTCTAGAATGTTCGAAACAAATTATAAATGATAAAACATTAATAGGTAGATGGGATTCGAACCGGCGACCATCGGCTTGTTAGTCCAACGCTCTATCCCCTGGAGCACGCGGCTCTTAGCTGACTTAGATAGATAGATATATTTATTTAAAGGCGTCACATCTCATTACAAGTCGTATAATGTCAAAGTAAAGAAATTATTATAAAATTATAGCGAGTTCACCAATGTCCAGTGGAAGATTTACACAGGAATCCACATCACGAAGACGAGGGCCTGTGTACTATGATGACTCCGATAAGTTGATAGGGAAAATTATTGAAGTCTCGATGTCAGCCGCTTCTCTCCATCCAAAGATTTCGGTAAAAGCATTCGAAATTTTGATACAGTTCTTTCTTATGACAGCTGGCAGCACGACGTCACGTTCGTGACAGTATGGCAGCTGAAAACACGACGGCACGTTCGTAACAATAATATGAGGCACACAAACCATAAAAATATTGTATACCGCCGGCAAATTGCAAAACGGCGTCAGCAGGTTGTAGGTTTAGACCACTGATGCATTTTGGGTTCTTTACTTCTTTAGCCAAGGCAAACCCAACCTAACCGATCCCGAATGGATTAAGTAAGACGCTATTTACAAACGCTTACCTCTTATAAATTAATCCGTTATTCAAATTGAATAATACTATTGAACGCCAGCTCGCCTTGAATACTGAATTCGGATTTTACGCAGAAATCACCGAAGATAATTAAGCAATCACTTAATTTAACAGTAAATTAATCAATTACAGCAGTGGCTATTAATAATTAATTTTGTGAAAAAAAAAAATTCTATATTTCAAACTCATTTTGGTTCATGGCATCATCTGCAACAAATAAGTAGGCACAGGTGCAGTGACTACGAGTATCTGCAATTAAAAGCGGCGCGTGCTTCTTAATCCACCTGGTGCTTACGGCATAGGCCTCATTGGGATATGTTTTTTTATATTTAGGGTTCCGTATCCCAAGCTATGAATGCATAATATTACGCTCACGCCTCTATAGAAAAAAATCGAGAGTTCCGTACCACTAAGGTAAAAATACCGTCTCAGTTAGGGACGCGCAGTCACGCACAAGTGTATTAATATCGCGCGAGTCCGACACGCAATTGACCAGTTTTTATTATTTGTTGTTATTTTATAGCTTATGCACTATAAACATACCACTTTTCACGATTGTAAGTGTTAACGTTTTTACGATAGACTACAACAAAAATCGAGCCAAAATTGCCTAGAATAACACGTTTTTAGTATGGAAGCCCCCCTTATTTCTAATATTTTTATTCTTTTTTCGTTTAGCCACTTTTGACATTAAAAAAAAAAACCATAAATACATAATCTGTGTAAATTTCAACTGTCTACCTACTAAAGTTCATGAGATACAGCCCGCTGACAGACAGACATCGGAGGCATATAAATAGGGTCCTGTTTTTCACTCTTTGGGTACGCAGCCCCAAAAAGGGGGAACCCTTGTTAAACCACATTTTGTGTGTCTGTCTTTAACACGGAATATGATAAAATGGAGCCACAACCCAGCGACATAACAAAGCTTATCGTCATCATCATCGTATTTCATAATCATACCTACGTTTAAAATTTAACAAAACAACCTTTACCAGCATTTTTAATGTCTTTGTATTATTCTTACATACATAACATCACGCCTTTTTCCCGTCGGGGTTATTCTTCCATAGATCAAATACATTAATTTATTTTACATCTCTCATATTCGGTAAGTAAGTCCTTATTACCACCAAATGGGGCTTGTAGGTGACCAATTAGCGCTCTAGGGTAATAATGTAGCTAGAAAAGCCCTAGGGCGGTAAGTAATTAAATTTTGAAAGAGTGAAGTGTTTTTTTCTAATTAATTACCGCCCTAGGGCTTTTCTAGCTACATTATTACCCTAGAGCGCTAATTGGTCCCCTACAATTTGGTGGTAATAAGGACCTACTTACCTCACAATCGAGATGTAAAGCAGAGTAGTTAGCTCGGGTGTAAGCATCAATTGCACCCTCGAACTATAGGTGCCCTCGCTGCGCTCGTGCGCCTAAATATCTCGGGCTGCAATTGATGCCTTACAGCCCTTGGCTACTAATCTACTATTAAAAACTTAGTCTAATTACAGATACACTTAGTCTAAAATGTCTAAATTATTAACAGGAACAAGGATTAATAATGAAGAAAATACCTCAACCAATGGCTAAATAGGAGATTTAAGAGTGTCATTGTTTGTACCTATTCTCAAGCCACAATCACACCTAGCTGAATTCAAAGAATAATTCGGCATACATTGCTGGGAGGCTTGGTTGTGTTAATTGCAATATCCTTACTTCAACGAGCAATGTATGCCGAATTACTCTTTGAATTCGGCTAGGTGTGATCGTGGCTTTAACGAAACAGGAACAAAATGACACAAATTACCCCGACCGCATTGCACCAAATTCAACCCCATCTCTCTAAAACCATTATCCGTCTCTGCAGCAGAATAACTCAGTTATAATTATTAGATTAGATGAGAATGAGATTATATTAGACACGAAGCTTCTGCGCCGAAAGTTTAAACCGATACGGGCTAAGTTTCTCGAGGATGATTCGGTTAAGTCTGACAAGTTGAGAGAGTTGTTGGACTTCAAGTGTGTTAGTAGGTGAGTAATCTGTATTTGAGTCTGGTGTTGACGTTTTCAACCAAGCACCCTTATAGTTTCATCATATCCGTCTGTCTGTCTGTCTGTCCGCGCCTAGCTCAAAAATCCTTTGTACTAGAAAACTGTAATTTGGAATGAGGACATTATGTAGGTAGCATGGATATGAAAAATTAGTTAATGAAAAACAGGAAGAAGACAAAAAAAAATTCTCCTTTTGTTTATCATAAAACTAACTTTTAACAAAAGTATCTCAAATAACAAATCTCTTCTGGCACTCCTCGTGCGTGTTGATTGTAAGACAACATTGAGTTTTGAATTCTGCGATACCCCAAACCCCATAAAACCTTTGTTGTCAAAACTGCTTCCGTTTTAAGTTCTGAGAAAAATTTACTCTCATTTCTCTCCTACTCTAAGGTGGAGCGATATGGTCTCTACCTATCCCGACGGAAAAGAGGCGTAATGTTATGTATGTAGGTCTGTAATTATTAGATAGAAAACAACAAAACATCTTTCAACATGCAAACATCTCTAACAAGCAAAATATTTAGTTTCATTATAACACAAATTCATTCATCACTAGCGCCATCTTTGATTGATATACAGAAGCACTTCTACATTGAGCATGCGTTTACACAGCGCTCGCGATCAGCTGATCGATGCGAACGTAAACATTGCGAGAGATGTCGCTCTAGCCTTTTAAATGAGGAAAGTTATATTCGGGTCATGAATGTGTTATTGGATTGTTATCTCTCAGATTTGGTAGGGCCTAAGTTAAGTCAGCTGTCCAAAAAAGGATAACCGAACATGAGTGGCTTACTAATCTAGGATTAGTAATCCCATAAGGCCAAAACTTCTGATAAACGATACGCATTCTCTTTGAAAACTTGAAACTTGATAAATCGAATAAATTACCCTGTACTCCAGAACAAATGGCCACTGAAATGTATCTGCCAGCATATCAAATCTCCTTTCCTACGCAATGTCAAATCAGTTACAAAGATAATAGGATTATGTAATTTGACTTTACATCACACATCCCTAACTTGTGACGAATTATTTATTTAATCCTACTTCTATAATCCTTCAAGTTCTGGAAGCAAGGGAAGTAAGTCAAGATCGTAGCAGGTGGAGAAATGTGGTCTCTGCCTACCCCGACACGAACAAGGCTTGATATTATGTATGTATGTATAACCCTTATCATTGTAAGTTATTTAAATGGCACAACTATCTAGAGAACCAAATCCATGAAAAAAAAATATTTATACCACTAGAGGTGGCACCGATTCTTGTCAAAAACTTAAAAACTAATCGGAAAGAAAGAGCCTTCAAACAACGAGCGCCTTTCAATCAAAATCCAATTAAAAACTTTCATCCACGACAGGTACGAACCAAATTGAGGGTGACCCCCTCGCTCTAAAGTACACACGAATCAAGAAACTGGGGCAGTTTGATCGCAGTTTTATAGGTTTTTTCGGGAAACTCGTTTATGGGACTGAGAACTACCAGACTGACCGTTATGTAAGAGAAAAAGATTGGTAGTATATTTATTTATTGAAAAGACGCCAGTCTAGCCATAGACTAATAATTACAATTAGCTCTTATTGTCCAGAAATACGTACAAACAGCTTAAGTACATTTAGGAGAAGAAATACAGAAATGTAGTCTTTGATCATCTTACAAGTAAACCACACGACAGCTTTCCTTGGTAAAAATCATGTAAGTACAGTTAAAATTAATTACGTCAAGCCAGTTCAAGCGTAAGACGAGGTGGTTCCAAAAATTTGTCTCTTTTTCCTTACGTGTAAGGAGTAGATGAAATAACCGAACGTTTGCACATTTGTAATGTTTTTACCCGACTACGGCAAGAAGGAGGGTTATAATTTTGACTGATGTATGTGTGTTGAGCTATTTCCTCATAACTTCTAAACTATTTATCGTAATTAGAAAAATGATCCGCTGGTTATAGGTTAAAAGACGTTACATAAAATTGAATATGGCGCCTTCTAGAGGAGATAAAATCATGAACAATAAATATATTTTTTAAGGATACCGTGTCGGGTATCAAATGATAGGGCTTAATGAGCGCACTTCAAATATATATATATATATATTGTTAGCTTTATTACGTATTTATACGCCCAGTATTATATTACTCTATGGTATTTACAACCCCAAAATAATTAAAAGTAAAAATTTGTTCAAGTAACCGACTACTGACAAATCTTGCTATAAAAAGTATGTAACAAGAAAATATTGTTATCTGAAAATGTTATTAATAGCATAGGATATAAGGATAATACTATACAGAATAGGGGATAAAAAGGAGGACCATAGATTTTATTTTATTTTATACGAATTAGGTAAGTATTTGATTGATTCGCAAGTAGGTATTACGTATGTAGTAAATAAAAAATACTAAATCTGTTTTGTCTTTAAAAACCCCAGCTAGTTTTCGCCATCCACCATAGAAACAAAAAATCTAACTCAAATGGAGCATCACCTTCCAATACAAACTACAACAAAACCAGCATAGACACCACATTAACCTGATTAAATTTTTATACATTTCTCTCTTTCCAAGCTTTGGCTTGTAAAACTTTAATGTCCGTGCCCGATTTCTATTTTGTGGCAGAATTCCGTTTTTAGATATTTCAGTTTACACTTCTACGGAACTGAAAATAGTCAGCTGGGTAGCTTCGTTAGTTAGTACCTGGGCGACCGAGCTTCGCTCTTAGCCGCCTCAACATTTAAATATCATCGGGTGAGCAAGATTTGCTACGCGCCAACAGATGGCGCTGTAGGTTTCTGTCTATTACTATCTATAGCAGTATTTTAAAAAAGGAAGAAAAACACGAGGAAAACGAATTTTTCTATACTTTAGATCTGGCTAGATCGATTTTTCGCCCCCGAAATCCCCCGTATAGTAAATTTCATCGAAATCGTTAGAACCTTTTTCGAGAAGCCGATTACAAATATGTATACAAATATTGCTCGTTTAATAGTATAGGATCTAATTTGTCAAATTCACAAAAAATAAATACAACTAAATTTTCCGGCTTGACGCTAAAACCATTGGCAGTCGGCATCAGCCGCTTACTCTGGTCGAGGTTCTCTAGCGCAGCCTTCATCAGGCACGGGGTGGGCTATATCAGCCCTCGTTGTTATCATTGGGTGTTGGAAATATGGCCATAATGTGGATTGTGGTGCTGATGATGCAAGGCTCTCCTCCTTGGCGTTTCTCGCCAGTAGAAGCTCCCGGAAAAGAGCTGGACTTTTATGGTTGACGCTAGTGCAATGGGGATTTAACAATATGATTAAGTTTATTGAACGCTGCGTCAACAGTGTTCGAATGGCAGCTGAGTGGCAGGTAAAGACCTGGGCGTTCCGTACACACCTGGCCACAGATTATATAAACCTGGCGGTCTAGCGGGCTCTAGGCTGCTGCAGGTTTCTGGTTTCGGGCGTTTGTACGGTCAACCGCACGTCAGTTTCAACTCTATTACCATGTCATAAAGTCCAAATGTGTTTCTACTGATGTGCTGTTGAGTGTACCAAGCGCTGGTTCAGTTTATACTGCATTTGTTTCCACTTACTTGTTGCCGTGCGTACCAGCTTATTAGGATTGCAACAACAACAATTTATTATGTCACAAGTGGCCAATCGAGCAGGTGGGCCACCTGACTGTAAGTGGTCACCACCGCCCATGACACACAATGTCTTATTAGTGAAATAATTCGACACTAATAAGACAGCAAAGCGCGTTACCCACCCAGGGAACTAAGGTGGTATGTCTCATGTGAAGGTAATTTCATTGGCTCCCTTACCCTTCAAACCGAAACACAGAAGTGCAAACACTGCTTTTTATGTCAGAAAAAAGCAAGGGGGTAGTACTTCTCCAGAAGGACTTTGCAGAAAAGCCCTACCACCAATAATTTTATTGAAACCTAAGAGCGAACAAGCTTGATATTCGCAGCGCGAATTTAGCTTCTACAGCTATTGAATTAAGAGCGATACGTTTATAAGTACTTTATTTCTCGAGTCAAACTCTGCCGTGCGTACGTACATGTTATTCTTTTGGAAAAAACCAAGTAGTTTTTTTAGTTCGTCTCACATGTCGTCTGAAGTTTAGTAATGGACTTTGGCAATGTCTAATTGAAAACTACTGTAATTGAATTCTTGATCACACACTCACGTTAGTTAAACTTTGACTTTCGAGTATGTACTCAATATGTGACCTGCTAAGTAATTAAATAATTACTTTGTAAAAGGTACCCATATTCTCGTGTTTGTGATCCAGTAAATGGAGGAGTTTCGTGATTGAATTCTTGATCACTCTCTTACTTTAGTAATTTTGGTTTTACTATTGATTTCTTTATGTTCCTACCTTTTGAAATCGCCGTAACAAAATCAGAGTTCCTGCAACTGCAATTAAAAGTTTCTACCTACTCATCAGAATCATCATATCAGCCGAAAGACGTCCACAGCTGAACATAGGCCTCCCCTAAAGATTTCCACGACGAACGGTCCTGCGCTGCTCTCATCCAGCGTCTTCCCGCGACCTTGACTAGATCGTCAGTCCACCTGTGGTGGGGCCTGCCCGCGCTACGTCTTCTGGTACGTGGTCGCCACTCTAGAACTTTTACGCCGCCCCATCGGTCATCGGTTCTTCGAGCGATGTGCCCTGCCCACTGTCACTTTAGTTTAGCGATTCTCATGGTTATCTTGGTTACTTTATTTCTCTTGAGCATCTCCTCATTTACGAGTATGATTCGATCCCGCAGAGAAACTCGGAGCATAGCTTTTTCCAAAGCCCTTTGTGGGACTTTCAGCTTCCTATTAAGGCCCATTGTGAGCGACTACCTATCTGAAGGATACTTATAATAAGTAATTAACCTTGTTTCACAAGTTCAGTGAATGTCAAATGCATATCCCATAATAACCCATAATCAAGCTTGAAATTACCTTGCGACAAGATTTGATTGGATTTCCTAACTCATATTGGTTATACAAATAATTTTTCGTTATTAGTGTATTTTATATACCAGAATTACTTGCTTATTATTTATTAGTACAGGGTAATCTGATTCCAAACTGGGTAAAACCTGCTTGTATTGTATCATTTTTCGGGGCGGTACACCTTACCATAGTCATTACTTGTACAATTTTGCATTGTGCGGCTGTCATAAATGGGCCGTTGTCATAAATGACAGCAGAATGGCGGCTGCCTCGTCCAACTCCCCCAAAACAGTAACATATACAGGTGTAAATGCAAAACCGAGTGGCAGCTCTAGGGTGTGCTCACACCACGAAACTCAACAACTTTTCCTATGAAACATGGGTCAAAAGTGGAGATATTTTTTTAGCTTCTCCATACAAACCTTCAACAGTGGACAATGCCTTTGATATGGAGAAGCCATAAAAATTTTACGATTTCGACCCATGTTTCTATGGAAAAGTTGTTCAGTTTCGTGGTCTGAGTACACCCTTGAGCTGGCGCTAAATCTGGCTGGCATTATCATTGCTCATAACGGGGCGTTTGTTTCATAACATCCCATTTAACGTCTACTACAGGACAAGGCTCCCTCCGGAATTCCAGCTTCTGCATAATCAATGTGGAGGGGAAGAACCACATTCAACACGCTTGCTAGCGTTGCGGCTGGCACCATGGACTGCGGATGTTGGTTACCGCAGTTTATAAGATGGCACGATGCACACAAGGACGCTTTTGCCCATCCTTCGGTTCATAATCCCTTAGTCGTCTCTTACGACACCCATGGGTCGAGATAGGTTGGTACTATCTTTCGCTGGCACCACACTTAAAGAAAATGATCATTGTCGTTCCATATAAACGACTGCTGAAGCCATAAGGTCTAAAGTCCAATAATTCGCCATTTTGCTTATGAAAGGACGTCATTTAATAGTATCGTTATTATTGAAATTATTATTGAAAATATTTTTTATTTTCTATCTCTTTATTCGGAACAAACACTAGTCGCGTCGCGAATACGTCGGAATAGTTACTTTTACTCGCATTCCTAGTACGTGCGCGGCCGCGTTGAGTTTCTCCACGTGCTTGCAATACCAACAGACCAACAGACGCATCGTCCGATTTGCTTGTGGGGCCGGTAGTGATTTTTTCTTCACTGTAATCACTATATTCTATCACTCCCTCTACCTTCATCCTCAATCTTATCTTCTTTATCAAAAATGGAACGATACCTGAAACAAACATCACCCCTCGTTTCCACATTTCATGCAGAAAACACTTCCAGACTTTCCATCAGAACTGCGCTAGGTAGCTATCTGACAGGTGGAAAAATTCCAACCAATAAGATTGCTCTATTTTTGAACGCAGCTCTAAGCTAGGTACATACTCGTAGAACAATCCAATTGGTTAGTACTTTTTTAGATAACAGGTTAGCTATCTAGCACAGCCATAGTGGAAGGCCTTCCTAGACCCGCTACGATCCTGATATACTTCCCTTATTTATTCCTCTCATCAACCCTCGATAACCTACCTCACAACAGAGCAGATGTAGACCCAGTAGAAAATTACCTCCCTTTCTAACAAAGAGCAAAATGTGCGAAAACAGAGCGGAGTCACCCTGTTTTACGTATTTCGCTCATTTTTGCATTTTTCTCAAAATCTGTATCCATAATATTCATTATGAAACAGCCATATGATAATGCATTAATGGGTACTTGAGATAAAATTGTTTAAAGTAACATTAAAGAGGTAGCTTTGGTTGGTTGTTATTTTTTTACGGACAAAATATACTTGTGTTTCAGAGTAAGCCATCTTATTGGAAAAATGCTCAATGATCACATTTTTTTTTTAAACGGTCATATTCAACAATTTTGCTGTTATCAGCCTCTTAACGACTAAAGTAGATGGTAGCCGGGACCAACGTCTTATATGCCTTCCGAAGCACGAAAACACCTTCCTTTCTATGATCCTGCAATGTCTTAACCAAACTGGGGATATCTGCTAACAAACTTAGCAAATAGTAATAGGACAGCACGCCAGTGGAAACATTTGTAACTCTATTACCATGCCATAAGGTCCAAAGTGTTTCTACTGACGTGCTGTTGGGTGTAGAAGTTAATTCTTTTTATGGTCCTACTGTCACGCCGGGCAACTCTCAAATATTCCCGAGGGAAATACAAGCGTTGTTGTCTCACCACATTTATATTTACAGCAAAATATTGTACACTAAGGAAATACGGTGTTGTAGCAGTTGGAAAATAAGGAGTTGTGACAAAAGTATTTTTGGGTACTGCTTGAAAGGGGTCTCATCTCAGGGCGTCCGCTAAAAGTCGCACGGGCGCCCGCACGCGTTTGAAATAGTATGAAAAAGCCCGTCACACGCGCCTGCGCCGGGTACCTGTTTCACACACGTGCCGCACGCGGCGTGCGGGCGCCCGCGCGAGTTTTAGCGGACGCCCTCAGGCAGGCGATTATATTAAATGGAAGCCTAAATATACATATGGGTGCTACTCGACACTTTTCTTGGCTTGACACGCTCCCACGTGTCTAGATAGTCTTTCAGTCAAAGTAACCACATGAACAGCCTTAGATTGTACATTTATCAACGACAGCAGCTGACAGTGACATTTTACACGTAAAGACGGTGATATGGGTAGATACTGATAACAATAGAACTTTGTTCCAAACAGGAACTAAATTACAATTTACACTTGTATATGGGGTTCCATTCCAGTCATTTCCGGCTAGGCTTATGTATGTTGTAGGTGGTAGGGCTTTCTATCTATGAAAAATCACGAAACTGATATTGTTTTTTCCAAAAAACATAAGCTGAAAATCTAAAACTAAAATAAAGTCCCTGAATTGATTTTCTTCTTTTTAGGATTCCGCACCCAAAGGGTGAAAAACGGGATCCTATTAACATGCCTCCGATATCTGTCTGCCTGTCTGTCAGCGGGCTGTATTTCGTGAACCGTAATAGGTAGACAGTTGAAATTTTCACAGATTATGTATTTCTGTTGCCGCTATAACAACAAATAATAATAATTAAAAAAAATAAGGAGGGCTTCCCTACTAAAAATTACTAATATATATATTACTACTAAAAATTTTCCCTATTAGGCGATTGTTGCTCGATTTTTGTTTTAGCTCTATCCTAAAAACGGGAACACTTACAAGCGTGAAAATTGGTTTGTTTATAGTGCATAAGCTTTCGATTAACAAAAAATAATACAAACTGGTCAAGTGCGCGTCGGACTCCCGCGCATTAAGCGTCTGCGTGACTGCGCGCCCATAACTAAGACGGTATTTTTATCTTAGTGGTACGGAACCTTCGGCGCGCGAGTACGACTCACACTTGACGGTATTTTTTAACAAGTGACTTTGAGAAAAATGTCACCCAACTTTACCTACCTATACTTCAGATATACACAAACTGATTCAAAATGCGTAAAATGGCAAGTTGTTTCAAACTCCTGAACTCATTATAAATTCTCTAACATTTCTCACTGAAAATACAAAGACGATTTTCTGAGAAAACTTCTGAGGTAAAGTCTTGTCAATTTCAGTTTTCTTCGCTACATCGTTGCAAAGGTTAATAGATGTAGACGCGAATTTATAAAGGTTGATATGAAATAAAGAAATATACAGGTATCACAATTCGGTATTATCTTACAGAAAGGACACCCCCCCGCTCAGTTGGGTGAGTGGGGATTTCAGGGACCCGTTCTCAGAGTAAAAAACTATAGAGTCCGTCATATACATATTCTGTATGAGCTAGTGAAGTGTACCGCGTAACCCAGTCGCCTATACTAGTCGGTCAAAAGTAAAAAGACCAGATTGATCTCACCTGGTGGCTGACCAGTAACTGGAAATCTCTTTGATAGACTATATAATCAAGTCGGCCGGTGCAAGGTAGACAGGTTCACTGATCGGATGAACCTACCTATGTCACTTCGAAAGTCACTTCACGTCCGAAAGAGACCTCCCCGTCACTTGCGTCCGTGACCTAACATCACCTGCTCGCCGGACGCCTAGTAAAAGCAACCCAAAACGTTGTGCTCGTGCTAAACATTGGGCCCAATTTATTCACTTTTGTCAAGTTATGTCTGCTAATGAGGGTACTGAATCCTCTGTGCGCGATCCGTTTGTCCGCATCGTGGTTGGAAAAGCACCACTTTGCCACAATTGCCTTGCCACAATCTTTCTTTACATTAAAAGATGACAAGCCCTTTTCACCGCCAGGTGTCGTAAGAGTGCTATTCCGGTCTTCAAGGGTACTCATAACACACCTAAGGACACAAGGTTCGAGTAGCTCCTAGCAAAAGGTTGCTGGGAATAATATTTTTACACGCGTAACGGAACGTGTAACAGAAGGTCCACTTAACTAAACAACTTTCAACAAGACTGTAAAATAAATATCCTTCATATTTAGAAACTAGACTAGGTGGTGCCCGTGACTTCGTCCTCTTGGAGTTCAGTTTTATTAAAAAAAAACAGATAATTTCTCCATACAAATTTTGGACCTCGTTTCACCCATTTAGGTGTTGAATTGTCAAATTGTCAAAAATCAGGCAGAAATTTTATTTTCGAGACATCGCGGTATCTAAAGCTGAAATGTGACTGGAATATTTTTTTCAGTAAGATCTGCAGTACGACAATGGCACTGCGTAGAACCCGAGTAAAATCCACATTTCTAATGTTATGGCCCGTTCGTGTTCTGCTTGCAAGCTAGTACAAATAACTAGCATACGAGTAACTGTGACACGGTACTAGATGGGCCACTCGAGAATATTTAAAAATTTTATTTTTACTGGGCTTGCTTTTGACCTAAATCAGAGATGTGGTCGACGAGCTAACCCCTCCTTGGCCGTACGTATTATAAAAGATGTTGCGAAACTGTGGAATATCAACAAGGTACGTACCGACGGGTGATATCCTGTGGTGTGTCTGGACTTTTTTATAATCATTCATCATAACATCCCATGAATGTCCACTGCAGGACAAAGAGCTCCCTCAAAATTACAGCTTTTGCTGTGAAAACGTGGAAGAGAAGTACGGTCAACCGCTTGTCGGTAGAAACTTTTTCAACTCTATTACCACGTCATAAGGTCCAAAAGTGTTTCTAATGATGTGCGGCCGTGTGTACCATAATCACCACCCATGTTAGCGTTGCGGCTGGAACATAGACCGCGGCTGTTGGTGTGGTGACCGTAGTATGTAATATGGGACGAAACACAAAGGATGCTGTTGCCCATCCTCCAGTTAATTACCTTAGCTGCCTCTTACGACACCCACGGGTAGAGATAGGTTCGTACTATTCTTTGCTGGCACCATACAATATAATCATTACATCCTTCAATTTAACACCAAATTAAATTTTGAAACATCGTAAGAACCGTACCTATAGGAATTAATCCAGTTTGTCCCCTTAGTATTAAACTAAGGGGACAAACTGGACCAGTGGCTAGAACTTGCTTTGCTTTGATTAGCTTTAGTGCGGCCGATTAGTTGTTTCACGTAGACACGCCGTATGATTTCACTAAATTTTACCAGGTACTTCTTAGGTACATAGCTCTCAATTTTTGATAGGGGCCAATTCTTGAATTTCCATTGAAAATTCAAGATTTGGCCCCTATCAAAAATAGAGAGCTATGTACCTTACTAGCACCTGGAAAAAATTTGGTGCTTTTATAAGGCGTGTCCACGTAAAGGCGATATAAGACGATAAGCGACTGGACTACTTTGTTGTTTTTTAATTTTGTCTATTTCGGGACAATAACATACGCCGAAGATTAGCCAATCAAGAAGCTGTCCTACTAGCATGCCAGTAAGCTGGCTCCACTAAACACGAACCTTTTTCAGCCTAATACCTACTCCGAAATGCTTTTACGTGGTCCTCGAAAAGGATCATCCCGCACTCTTCCCTCATTTAATACTTAATTTTGAGCCCCTAAAAGGAGGGAAGCCAGCTAATTCGCGCGGTTTTGGGGCCAATGGCGGTATTTTTAAAAGGTTTCATGCGAAAATGTCTAAGGAATTTCTTTATTTAACGTTGTTTTAGTTAGATGTTATAAAACAGCAAAAGCACGGTGTTGTTTTGTTAGTAAGGACGCCGCGTCGTCGGTGTTGGACCGTAAGAATTAAGACATTATGTACTTGGCATATGAAAAGTGTTAGGAAATGTACCCACTGTCACTTTTTGAAGAGAAAACTTCTTTAGCGGCGCTTGGCACTTTTTTAGATGGGTAAAAAAATTTAAACTCGCATCAGATGTCGCATCAGATATCGCGTCAGATCCGTAGCCCCAGGAGGTTTTGACCCACGCTACGGCGAAGCGTAGTAAAACCTCCTTGCCGTAGCCTGATCGAAAAAGCGTCAACTGTCAACCGTATTGTTATTACAACGGGTTTTTATTCAGTGACATCAAAGAAGTACGCGAGCAATGGCGCGATTGACCCTTGCAAAAAGCATAATATTCAAAAATGCAAGTTTTCACTTCTGCCGGCACCCGTCCCTTTTTTTTTAAATTTAATTACCATAAAATTACCCAGAACAGGTCAAATCAGACCCAATCATAAATTAGGCTTTGCCCGTTTAGTGGCCAACAAGGCTGCCAGTTTACAAGCCGCCAAACGGCTTCTGACTTGGTCACTACTACCATTAAGAGCAGCTAGAACAAACGGATCCACGAGCCTTCCGAAAACACCTTCCATAATTCAGAAACTAATTCAGCACACATTGCTCGTTGAAGTAAGAATATTGGAATAAACACAACCAACCCAACCTGCAATGTATGCCGATTTAGTCTTTGAATTTTGGAAGGTGTGATTGCGGCTTATTGTGCCACAGCGGTCACCTACCCGTGGGTTCTTACTACAGCCTACGATGCTTACCTTTCGTGATCAGAAAGAAAGAACAACTACCACTCGGCCACGACGCATTTATTTGTTCAATATTACTATGAATAGTCCGTCTCATTTTGTTGTAGCAACACACCTGCGGATATTCCGCGACGGAACAATCCGCAACGGATCTTTCCGTCAAATCTGACATACTACAGCGGCATTTCCGCGTTAGAACTTAACGCAAGGTCTTTTCGCTTGTGACATTTGCTTTGTGGTTGCCGGCCGTTCCGACGCGGAACTTCCGCTCTTGTGTCAAACTTGACGAAAAGATCCGTAACGGATCGTTTCGACGCGGAATTGAAGCTATGGTGTATCGCTACATTTAGTGGGTGTGCCCAAAGTGTTCCCAACGACGCCGACGTGCGGTTGACCGTTCCTATAAATTAACCAGAGCTATTTTATACGCGGGTAGGGTTGGCTGGGTTGACCTATTGAACAGAAATATTACCATTTGCCCCTTCAGGGTTTAGGTACTTTATGAATAGATTGCAGTTCTAGACTGGAATGGAAAATTTCTGTAGAGAAAAAATATCGCGCATATATTCCGTTTTTCTAACAAAAACCGGCCAAATGCAAGTCGGTTCCGTACCACTTTGGTAAAAATAACGTCTTAGTCAAGGACGCCCTGTAGCACAAAAGTAAATGCGCGCGAGTCCGACTCGCACTTGGTAAATTTTTATTGTTATTCTAGAACTTACGCACTATAAACAAATCATTTTGTGATCCCGTACGTAAGCAAATGCACTCGTATATAAAATGCTCGCGTAACGAATGCACGCATAGGCGTTTATATATCGTGATTTCTATTTGTAACTTTTGACTATTTAACTCTTTGTCACAGATAAGATAGAACTACTAAAAACAAACCGAAACAAAACCGAGTAAAATTTATTTACAAACAAAAGCTTTTCAGCTTTCCCACCACAAAATATTAAATGAAAACCAAATACACTGACCCATATTCAACGAATTGCGTTTTTCAGTTTGGATATTTTTCGATGACGACAAACAATTCTGTTACCTAAAATTTCCGAACGAACTCTTTTGAATGTTTATTTGATAGGCTTTTGAGTGTACGTCCAATAAATAAAATATTAATGGATTTTCATATTTATATATTGGCGTACGTATATCAAAGAAGGGTAATTTTGTGTTGATCAGTAAACGAAACATGGCGTAACGTAAAGGCCTTGAAAAAGGGAATCTAAATAGACATTTTATTGGGACAAGAAAAAATTTGAATTAATTACAGTTGACAGAAGTTTATGTAAATGTAAAATGAAAATCTTTCTAAGTTGCACAGTTTTTTAGAAATCTGCAAATAACCTTTACATTCAAATTTAGTTTTGCGGACCTAAAAATGGACTTTATTGCTTCCAAAAATACATAAAGTATATCGGAACCCTCGGCGCGCGAGTCCGACTCGCACTTGACCGGTTTTTTTACGATATATCTACCTGTACGTACATCTATCCTCGACATCTAACATATACGTGATCAAGAAGTGGAACGCAGCCTTTGAGTGATGCTTTAATCTGTCAAATCTGTGTCTGTCACTATGACAGCGAAGTGAATTGTAAACGTATCATTGTGCTCAGTAAAAAAAAAGGCGGCTGTCATCGTAGCTTCAATAATTTCCCTATCAACTAATCGGAGGCCCTTGTCCTCGAGATGTGGATTCCTGCCTGTGCACTGAACTGTGCCTTGGTCCATATGGAAGTCACTAAACAGACTGCGGTCGGGCGTTGGCAGGTGCGGGGAAGTCATGAACAGTTGGGGCTTCTCTGATAACGACGAGTGTGAATGCGGTATTTTGCGAACCATGACACACTTGCTGTCGTGCCCTACTTCTCCTGTTTCCTGCACTCGGAGGGACCTTTTTGAAGGCAACCAAAAGGTTATTGATGTGGCTACTTTTTGGGCTAAGCGTTTATAGTCAGTTTTGCCATTGACTCGAAAAGAAGAAGAAGACTGGACATTGGCGATAGCGCCATAATTTTGTAATAATTTATTTACTTTGACATTGGCGAAATACGACTTGTAATGAGATATGATGCCATTAAATAAATATCTATCTATCTTAGTTTTGTCTTATAATATATAGTCTAAGCTTATAACAAAGTCTTCTGCACCCAGAACTTCACAACAACAAAAAAACAGGCATGTATAGTCAAGAGCGGGTCAAGCTTGACACTCAAAGCGCGAGTTAAGCATCAACGGCTATTGAATAAGAACTGTTGGTACAAAGTCCGATGTGTCAAGCTTGACGTGGTTGACTGTACCTTGTTAGTTTTGCGGCTCGCAGAATGGACCGCGGTAGTTGGCATGTTGACCACAGAACGGAATAGAGTAAAAAGCAGATGGATGTAGCCATCTTAGTCACCTTTAACGACACCCACGATAGTGGGGAGATATTCATGCTTATCCGGACACAATAGTTAGAGTTTTCTATCGACTCTTAAAAATAAGAAATAAAATGTAGGATCTAGTTGTTTAAAGTTTTTAAAATGCGTTAATTACGTAGTTAGTGGCAAATCCAGGTAAATTAGGGTCGATCTTAATTAATCTACAAATTACTTTACCGCGAATTAGCGGCAGAGAACGTAAATAAGTTTAACTAGCGGCCCGCCCCGTCTTTGCGCATAGGTTGTTGAAAATTCTCAACATGCACGATATTTCCGACTTAATAGACAAACACCAACACAAGGCAGTTTATTTGCTCTAAATATCTATAAACTTGCTCGTGCATCAGTCTACCTATAGTGAAAACCGTATCAAAATCCATGCAGTAGTTTCTGAGATTAGCGATTGCAGACAAATAGGATTACGACAGAAAAACGCCTCGAGGTACATACATACTTTAATTTCCACTATTTAGTATAGACGAATTCCCAGCTTAACGGATTTCGCAGAACAATAAAAAAACCGGTCAAGTGCGAGTTGGACTCGCGCGCCGAGGGTTCCGATATACCTTTAGTATTTTTGGAAGCAATAAAGTTCATTTTTAGGACCGCAAAACTAAAATTTTTGTAAAGGTTTTTTGCAGATTTGTAAAAAACTGCAACTTAGAAAGTTCGTTTTATTTTTGCTGTAATATTTACATAAACGTCTATCGACTGTAATTAATTCAGATTTTTCCAATAACAAACTTCGGAGATAAGGGGGGAACGGTATTTTTTTGACATTTTTCATCATAACTTGAAAACCAAGAGGTGTGAAAAAATATAAAAATATATTTTAGAATGTACAAGTAAAGCCCTTTCATATGATATCCCACTCGACCTAGCACCGATAGTTTGAAATTTTTACCCCCCTATTTGGGCCCCCTTTACAATAATAATCATAATTTTTTCTTAATTATTTCATGCGCAATTAAGTTGAACAACCATATTCTAAAACTATTCCAAATTTCAAGTCGATAGCATGAGTGGTTGATGAGATATACAAGTATGACAGACAGACAAAGCGGCACCATAAGGGTTCCGTTTTTTTACCATTTTGGTATCGGAACCCTAAAAACGTATAATTAAATTAAGGCCATGAAACCGAGCACCTTTTGTCCCAAGACTTTCTTAATTCGCTAACATCGTCGCGGGTCAACTTGTATGGAAACTTGAAAAAGGTAATGAGATTTAAAAAAAGGTCCGCTCCCAGGGGTTTCCATATACCTACAAGCTAAAACTATTCCGAATTTCAAGTCCTTAGTTATGAGTGGTTGCTGAAATAAACAGGTGTGACGGATAGACAGACAGACGAAGTCGCTCCATAAGGGTTCCGTTTTTAACATTTTGGTTCGTAACCCAAAATCATAGGTTCTGTTTCATGGTCCAACGAAGCAACTTAAAGATCTTGTAGTGCAGGCAACGAAGCAGTTAACCCCAACTTAATTCTATCAGGCAGATTTTATTTGACAGGATGATAAAGAATCATGAATTAAATGTAAATTCAAAATATCCAAAAAAAAATACGTAATTTTTGTATAGAAAAAGTTAAAAGTAAGGTGTATTCGGCTAATTCCAAAAATCGGGTAATTCCAATAATGTCTATTTGCTTCCAAACGCGCCATTATTTTTTGTGCTGGTAATCATAATAATAATAATAATCATAATGTTTATTTGCTTTCATATGGTACAAAGATGTTACTAATTCAATACATTCAGAATCACATATGAAGCCCTGTAAGGGCACTGCAAGTTACAGTACCTTAATTATTTTAACTAAATGAGATCAAAGTACTCTTAAAAAAACTACAAAAAAGAACAAAAGGTTTATAAAAATATAGGAACATATCCGTATTCACATTTCTTATTCTATTCTTTACTTTGAAAAAATTCAGTTAAATTATAAAAACAATTTCTAACTAAGTAACTTCTAAGCTTATGAATAAACACATAATCTTTTTCTTCCTTGACTATATCATTTGGGATTTTATTATATACTTTGATGGCCATTACATAGGGACTAGAATGAAACATTTG
Organism: Athrips mouffetella; assembly: GCA_947532105.1. NCBI lineage: Eukaryota > Metazoa > Arthropoda > Insecta > Lepidoptera > Gelechiidae > Athrips > Athrips mouffetella. Next base: position 12,115,290 of record OX383981.1, on the reverse strand, counting down.
GAGTTTTATTACTGGTAGAGCAAGTCTATTCTGGTGGCGCAGATTAAGTTGTCGCGAATGGTGGTCTTTGGATTGTGTAAAAAGATGTTTGTGATACCTAACAAATTTACTTATTTCTAAAATGTACATAGATGTTAATGTAAGAATATTCAACTTCACAAAAAATTGTCTGCAGCTATCTGGTTGTTTAATGTTTACAAGAATTCTGATACATTTTTTCTGCAGAATAAACACATCGTTAACATCAGTGCTGTTACCCCATAACATGACGCCATACTGCAACCACGCGTGAGCATAAGCGTAGTTAGCGCTGGTAGCAGTTTGTAGATCTGTTGTTCGCTTTAACTCATACAGTGCGTAAGTAAATCTCGACAATTTAGAAGCAAGCTTTTCAATATGCGCTTTCCAATTAACATTGGTATCAATTTCAATACCTAAGAGAGAACAACTGTTTACTTGCTCTATTTGTATATTGTTATGAGTAAATTCAATGTCTATTGGATTTTTTTGGTGAGGTCTAAACTGAATAATTTTAGTTTTCATTAAATTTATATCTAAATTGTGATCTTTAAGCCAGTTTACTATAAGTTGAAAGTTGTAAGAAAGGATATTGTTTATTTCAGATGAATTACTACAAGGCAATATCATTGAGATATCGTCTGCGTACAACATACATTTAACATTGTTGCTGAAATTTAATTTCGGCAAGTCATTAATGTACAGTATAAATAATAAGCAACCTAGCACACTTCCTTGTGGGATAGAATTAGTTATCGGTAAAACATCAGATCTTACTTTGTCTACTAAACCTGTATCCGAGTTAAAATTTTCTATTTCTACACACTGCACGCGATTGTTAAGGTATAATTGGAACCATTTATGTGCTATTCCCCGTATACCTATACCGTATAACTTGTTTAACAATATAGAATGTGAAACTCTGTCGTACGCCTTGCTTTAATCTAACAGGACTCCTACAGCGTATTTCTTATCGTTTATAGTACCGAGTATTCGTTGAATAATTGAGTAAACTGTAAGAGTTGTAGAACGTTGCTTTCTGAACCCGTTTTGAGAATCATCGATGATATTGTATTTTTCACAGAACGAATTTACACGACTTGCCATAGCAGCTTCAAATATCTTTGAAAAAGTAGATAGCAATGATATAGGGCGGTACTGATTCATATCTGAAGGGTCTCCTTTTTTAGGCACGGGTTTGATATACGTTACCTAGCGGCCAACTTAACCCGCTCCCCTGCTTTGGTTGATTCCGGTCGCTAAAAGCGAGCGTACGTTGTGGAGGCGCCATTACTGTCATCGACGCAATTTTCACGCACTTTTTACATTATCATAATTACACCCCAGTCGACAATTTCTTTTTTTGGTAAGTTTTTAAACTGCACGTTTCCACATTCTATAGATTCTCGTTTTTGTGCATTGTGAATTAGATTTAGAACGCTCTACCTAAAGATTTTTTGTTGTTTTCGTCTTTAACCGACGAGGGTGATTCCGAAATTTCATAGTTAATGCCTACTAAATTCCTGACGGTTAATTCCGAATTACATAATCTTATAAATATGTTTATGCTACTCAACGACCAGCTACGATAAATATTTTTTGGGAGTGTAAACCCGAATGAAATAGCAATATTTTCCAAATGGCACAACCAAATAAAGACTACTTTTGAATGTCATTCGGAATTATCCGCGTGTCATTCGGAATTGAACTCGTGCAATGAAATGAAAATCAAATTTTAAAACATTTTGATCTACTAACTGGGTAAATTTTTGTAAACTATCTTCAAGTTGTGGTTTAGTTTACATATTCAAGAACACATTTATTATGAGTTTGGTACTAAAAACTCAACCACATTTTTATTAGTCAGTTATAATGAGGTATTCGTTGTTTCGCCCGTCCAGCGTTCACCCGTTCGGGCGAATCACTACCTTTTAAAATGCCTACTTTTAGAATGGGGGGTTTCGCCCGAAGGAATTTTTGTTGCTGTTTTAGTACAGTTAGCATCAGAATCGATTGTATCATTTGAAATAAAACAATTAATTCACATCAAATCAAGTTTTTTTTTTTATTAAACAAAATAAACATTAATAAAGTACTAACATTTAAGCAGTCTTGTGTAATAAGTATTATTTTTTCATATGTAATAATTATCGTAATCAACTGGTACTGCGCTACAAACTACTTAAATAAATACTAAATAAAATAATAAAAAATAGATACTCGTACTTAGTATACATTTGAGCACAAGTTATCACAATCATTGATTTTTATAGGTACCTAAAAATAATATTTTGGTAACCAATAATCAACAATATTGCCAGAAATACAACAATCAAGTTATTTGGACTGATATATGCAAAAAAAATCATAATAATAATCAACAATACAAAATATCACAGTCATTGATAGTGATATTAATAATCTTTATTTTGATGACAAAAATCAACAAAACTATGTGCTAGAAAAACGATTACAATAATCAATACAAAAACTTGGTTCTCAGTATCACAGTAATTTAGAATCATATTATTTATCCACACTTTAATTACAACAATTGCCTAATTAGTTAAAATAAAGATTAAAAACTAATAGCTCAATACAGTGGCCAACTGAAATCAGATTATTTTTTTAAGTCTGCTTTTTTGGTTGTTATGTTGGACCCCTTTGTTACTAAAACTTCATAATAATGTATTTCAGGTTTTAATAAAGTCAAGGGCTACATTGCGAATTTTGTCATTAATGTTTTTATTTACAGTTGAGTGCCATGGTTCAACCATGTTTGTGGTTCTATGCTTTTAATTAACAATTTGTTGCTGATGTTACTTCATGTAGAGAAATTCCTTCGGGCGAAACCCCCCATTCAAAATTTAGGTTTATTAAAAGGTAGTGTTTCGCCCGAACGGGCGAACGCGGCTCGGGCGAAACAGTGAATACCTCGTTATAATTTGTCACGCTATCAATTTATCTAAAAACGTTTCGTAATTACCCGAATGTACCTTACCAATTTTTTTTTGAATTTTTTTATAGAAGGTTTGTCTCATATAGTGTAATACCCCAGCAAAGTTTCATCGACTGAGGGAGGATTTAATGCGGGTGTCTTCAAACAACGATCCGCTTCGTTGCCTAGACTATTGCGTTTTGTCCGTACAACCTTGTAAAATCGTGACCCCTTTTATTGATGCCCAAACAAACATGTAAGATATATCGCAGAATGTACTTAATATGGAAGAAGATAATAATATTGTGCAAACTAATTTAACCCAGTAAACGCTGAATAAACACAAATCCTAATAGCTCGTGTTTCAATTTCCTATAAGGGTGAACACATAGAGACGACGCAGAGACATAGCGTGGAATGAGAACGAAATTAAAAGAAAGTTTAAAAAAAACAGTCAAGTGCGAGTCGGACTCGCGCATGTACCTATAGTATTTTTGCAAGCAATAAAGTAAATTTTTGAGACCGTAAAACTAAATTTGTTTGTAAAGGTTTTATTGCAGATTTGTAAAAAAACTTAGAAACATCGTTTTATTTTTGCTATAATATTCACATGGCAAACTTCAAAGAAAAGGGGGAGGAATGGTGTCAGACCATTTCCGTTTTTACCATTTTGGTTCGGAACCCTAATAACGCCCTTAATTGAGTTTCGACTCCTTGTGCAATGCTAGACACTTAATCGGAATTCCAATACTATCTCTTTCGTGCTGTAAAATTAAGATAAATAAGTGTAAACATTTGGAAATTAGGAGAAAATTTAAAATTTTGACTACGAAGTCTCAGGCAGAAAACTTAATCGCATACTAAGTTGTAGGCACAGCTGCTAGTTAGTAGGATGGATTTAAGAAAACGATTTTTACCTTATAGTGAAGAAATAAACTTAAATGTTTTTCTTATCGCTATACGAGTATCTTATCAAACAAAGCTCAGCCTAAGCGTGGGTGCCTGCAACCTGAGGTCACTCACCTGAGAAGTTCAACAAGGGACGCTATCGCTAACTCTACTATATTAGCATAGTAAACAATACAAAGCCTAGACAGCTAAGACTTTTCTCACTCTTTTTATGCAACAAATTAAGCTTTATTTGAATAAGTTTTTTTTTATAGTAGTCTATAATACTTTGTACAGTCAAGAGCACATCAAGCTTGACACACTGGACTTTGCACCCTTCTTATTTTAATAGCCGTAGGAACTAAAGTTGTGCAGCGAGTGTCAAGGTTTACCTGCTCGCGACTGTACTTTGTTACAAAGCCTAGATAGATAAGACCTTTCTCTCTCAAGCCATCTTTGAAAGGGCCACTACTTTTTTTTTAGAGAAATAGCCCTCTATAGTTTATTTATCTTGATCTCAATGTGAACAAAAGGTCCACTATTTGACAGCAAATATTATTTTACGATAAGTACGTACGATAGTTACCACGCTAGGCACCGTGAACCGTAGGTTTTGGTAACCACAGTATGTAAGATAGCGAAATGCATAAGGTCTTTTATGGTAACTATACTGGTTCAAGCTAATAAACTATGAAGTTTACAGTCATAAAAAATAAATATGCGTTATCAATTACCATTGTCGGAAACAAAAATTTTTATGGTAAGAGATTGCTATATGGATCTATGATCCTTGCGAAAATTTTACTAGTTTCATGGAAAAAATCTCATCTCATTTTCTGATGAATGAAAAGGCATGAAGTATAATCCAAGGAAGTAACGAAACTCTGTATAACTAACAGATATTTATCGCCAAATTTGCCTCTTAAGAGGATTAACCTAATTTCATTTACCCCCTTACAACTTATCTACCTAATCAACACCGACCCTTCAGTGACCTGAATCCGCTTTCATTATAACACAGGAGTTACCATCATAATAATATCCCATGAAGCGTCCACTCCAGGACAGGTAGCTCCCTCCAGAACTCTACCAAAAAGCCGTGGTACTGTGGAGGGGATTTACCATAGTCACCACGCTTGTTAGTGTTCCGGCTGGCGACTGGTGTTGTTGGTGACCGATGGTACGATACACAGGAAGGTGCTGCTGCCCATCCTCCGGTTTATCAGCCCTTAGTCACCTCTTACGACACGCACGGGTAGAGATGGGTTGGTACTATTCTTTGCCGGCACCACACGGACTCAGGAGTTACCAGACTAGCGACTAAGCATCGATATTTATTAGAGCTAGTGTTTTAGGGTTGAACTGGTTTGCTTATTGAGAAAAAATATATTTTTATATTTTCCTCTTTTTCAATACATATGCTAAATTTCCGCGAGAGTTAGTTTTCGGTAAGCAATTCAATCGAATTTAAACCTGAGGATGTGTAGGAGACTCCTACTAGGAGTTGTCTTTGCATTTGAAGACAGCGGATGATCACAGGCTTTAAGACGAATAAAACCACATACGCAAACCACCAACTTGAGTTTTTGTGGTGTTTTGCGAAGTTTTAAAAATAAATACGTGAAATACCAACTACGTAAAATTTCACAAACGCAAAAAACATACAGGTCTTGCAAAGTGCGTTCAGTATCAAAATGCTGAATTTGTAAAAAAATTATAATATAGAAAACTTCTAGGTATTTGGAAGTGCTCTGAGGTCCATTAAGGAACTCAGTCAGCCCCACGTATTAAGATTGCGAATTGACCAGAGCGTAGCGGCTCTAAAAATAGTGAGGTGATGGTTCATCATCCTCAAACGTTCCACGTATTATTACTGTAAGTACCTGGGCGACCGGGCTATGCTCTGTATGATTAAAATATCATCGGGTGAGCAAGCTATGCTACTCAACAACAGATGGCGCTGTTAGTTTCTCGAACGCACTAAAAAGCGCTAAGAAATATTAAAAAGGCGGTGAAAACGAATTTTACCAGACATGACACCTAGCTAGATAGATTTTTTGCCCCCAAAAACCCCTGTATACAAAATTTCATCGAAATCGTTAGAGCCGTCATCGAAAAACCGATTACATAAATTACTATAAGTACTTTGTCCTGTGTGGTGCCGGCAAAGATAAGTACCATCCCATACATACCCGTGGGTGTCGTAAGAGTCGCCTAAGGGTTATAAACTGTAGGATGGGCAGCAGCATCCTTCTGTATATCATACCAATTTACTTACTGCGATCACCTACAACCGCGGTCTACGGTGCCAGCCGTAACGCTGACAAGCGAGGATACTATAGTACTTCCCCTCTACATTTTTCCAGCAAAAGCTACACGGATAAAAACGATTTCTCAAAATAAGAGACGTTATCTTGTGCCAAGATAAATTGCATTGAACCAAGAACATGGTGCTCTCATATATAGTGAAACTAATATTTACTTGCTGCAAGAAAAATATTTACTTGAATTGAAAATGATTTTCTTTTGTATTAAGAAAATTTAGACTTGATCAGAGACAATGTATCTATCATCAAGAACAATTTGTATTCTAGTCCCAAGTAACCCAGTTCTCTTAATACAAGAGTTAATTATTTCTTCGTTCAAGAAAATATTGATTTGTAATAAGAGTTAGTGTAACTTTTCATAAATTTGTATTTTCTTAATTTAAGAAACCACGAATTAATATCAAGATAGTATAAATGTCATTACGAGATAATATTTGTTTTTAGATATGTATTATCTTTTTTAACATTATTTGATCAGCTCCAATAATGAAAAATCTTACAACATTACATACAAATCTTACAAACTTATTCTTACAAATATCTTACAACATTTTGCGGTTAAAAAAACCCGAGGATTACAGACAGAGAGAAGAAGATTACACGAGGTACGTTTATAACTACACACAGGAAAACCCACACAGAAAATATCCACATTTTGAATACGTTTTAAATCTCTCGTAGAACTCTCTCAGATAACTTTTTGTAATTTAAGCATCGTTCATTGTCACGTAAATAAATATTGTTCTACCGTTAAAATATTTACTTAATTTAAATGAAAGAAAAAGTAAATATAATTCTTTTTTTCTCTCATAAAGTAAAATCACATCTTAAAATAAGAAAGATATTCAAATTCAACTGAGATACGTTTACATTATATTGAAAGTGTTATTATCTTTGAATGAGATTTTTTTTTCTTGGTAGCTAAGAGGATAAAATTTTCTTGCCATAAGAACATTTCTTATTAATTTAGAGAATATCTTGTGTCAGATTAAGATTTATAATAAGTTGAAATAAGAAATATTGGTGTTCTTAGATTAAGACACTTTTCATTTAGTTGAAGATTGGTTTCTTTGGTTGGAAGAAATATGTCAAGTAAATTTTATTATTGTTTTAAGAACGTCGTATTCTTTAATTAAATTAATATTTCTTGAACAGAGACATATTTTCTTAGTTTTACGAAATATTTCAAGAAAATATATTTTCTTGGTCCGAGAAATCCTTTTTATCCGTGTAGAATTCTGGAGGGAGCTCCCTGTCCTGTAGTGGACATTTCATGGGATGTTCTGATGAAGTACTTTATATTTGTTTTCATGTCGAAGTAACGCATTAAGGCAAGATCTAATAATACTTTATCTAATCTAAGTGCCTGCATTTCTTATTTACAAAAACTACACACAAGACTCGCGACACAATACAATACAACGTCCACGTGCCGTGTGCGTACGCAATTGCGCATCTCGGTAAACAGGCAGGCAGATGCGCGTGCACCTGGTAGAGCGCATGCGCCGTAAATACCAGGAGATCGTGGCCACAGTGCTCGAGTTACGCACCTTTGTAAGAATATTTATTTTGTTTCGGGTCTTAGCGCGATAATAGTTATTAGGCAAAATAAATTACTTTATTATTCCCGACGTTTCGGCTGCGTACATGATTGAAAAGTGCGAAAGTCTAAAACAAACTTTTGTAAGAAGTTAGTTACTTGGTAGGCTTTAACGGGAGATTCATTAAACTAAAAACAAATATCTTCTTAACTAATAAGTGAGTAAAAGAAACCGGTCAAGTGTGAGTCAGAGCTAGTTTAAGATATTTTTTGTTTTTTCGTTAAATAGCATTCTCCTCTTCCCCTTTACCTCCAATGTTTACTAAGCAAAAAACCGAATCAACTTAAATCGATAGAGACCATATAAATATTACAGCAAAATATAGCTAACGATATCCCAAAGTACGAGTAGCACAGTTTGATAATATTTCGTTACGATTAACATTAGTCGAAATAAAAAAATACTCAAAAAGTGTTGGTCGCTCGTGTTACTTTAGTATGGGAGTAGTTTTCCTCGCATTTAAACTATGCATTTAAACCTATGTTCTTTGGGAAAAGTTGATCAGTTTCATGGACAGATTAAGAAATAACTTTCCTTAATACCCTTCATCCGAACACTACACTTTTCTTAATACCCTTCATCCGAACACTACACTTTTCTTAATACCCTTCATCCGAACACTACACTTTCCTTAATACCCTTCATCCGAACACTACACTTTTCTTAATACCCTTCACGAACACTGCACTTTTCGACACAAGAAACAAATGAAGCATTAAATTTTTTTTTTTTTTAAAACAACATATTGACTGTGTAGAAAAATATAAAGTTCTAAAAACATGAGGTATTGCACGACAAACAAAAACTACAAAATATATTTGATGTTGACAAACCACCTCCAAACACATAATTTTAGTCCGCCCCGGTTTGTTCCCGCCTGTACGAGTATGAAATTTTTAGAACTTGTTTTTTCTCATTTCAGTTCATATTTTATTACACAGCCGGATATTTTGTTATTTTAATAAAAAAAAATTAGTACTTTTTAGTTTTATTAATGAAATATTTATTTTTATTATTATTTTTTATACCTTATGTATGACACTCCCACAATGAATACAAATCTAACGATAACGACACCTCCTCACATGTAACAATCTATCAAGCGGTTCAGGCTGCAGAGCGCGACAAAGAAATCGACATACATACCTACATACTTACATACATACACTCGAAAAACATAACCCTCCTGTTTTGGGGAATTTGGGTAAAAACAAACATTTACGTCACAGAATACGTACTTTCGTACTAAAGTCCATTCTTTACGTCAACATTTTCCAAAATACTTACTTATAATGGTTAGTTTTTCTTAACTTAATTACGTTACGTTTTGAAAAATGCCTTCTTTCTTATGGTAATTTGCAAACAAATTTAGCGTTTCAAGACGTGTTCAGAAACAATTAACTCTGAGAACAATTTGAATTTTAAATCTTACAAAAACGACCTTGCGGAGATTACGTTTTGAAGTAGGTAGTACACATCCTTCTTTTGTAAAAAAAATTGTAAGTAAATATTTTTAACTACGACATAACATTCTTTCAAATATGACGCACAGAAAAAATATGTTTAGTTTTATCATTAGTTGCAACTAAAAATTAAAAATAAACCGGTCAAATGCAAGTCGGACTTGCGTGCCGTGGGTTCCGATATACCTATAGTAATTTGGAAGCAACAGAGTCCATTTTAGGACCGCAAAACTAATTTTATATGACCTAATAATGATACCCCATTTGACCAAATAACGAAATAAAAAGTTCGCCCAACCACCCCTAATTGGGCCCCCTATACAATAATAACAATAATATTTTTTTAATTCTTCCATTTGCAATCAAGTTGGGCATTTATATTCTTAATTAATTCCAAATTTCAAATCGATAGCATTAGTGGTTGTTAAAATATAAAGTTGCGAAAGACAGACGAAGTCGCACCATTAGGTTCCGTTTTAACCGAATTATTAAATTACGATGCAAATCCGTAGAAATGTCTTATAAACGAATTGCCACATGTACGCACGGCAGCAAGCACGTATAATCAAAACCAGTATAAGCTGAACCAGCGCTACGCTAGAAACGCCCGAAACCAGAGACCCGCTCAAGGTCAAACTGTTTCCACTGATGCGACGTAAGACCGGGCGTACGACGGAGCATCAATAGAGAACGACTCGACCGATTTAGCTGATTATTTTTTTTCTTCTAGAAATTTTCAGGACAATATTCGTGTGATAAGACAAATTTAAAAAACATCTCGGAAAATCTACAAAATGCTAGAATTCCAACAGCTACCAAAACGCATATGAAAGATGTGGAATACGCCACATCTTTCTCGTGCTTTCTACTTCGTTCCCTCTACTCCTCTCTACATCTAGGTTTGCTCTATTAAGCCCGAGTCACACTGCAGCAGCGCGGAATTTTTTTCCCGCAAGTCCGCCCTCGGGCCGCTTTCGCAATCATTCCGCCTCTGTGTGACTTGGGCTTTAAAGCCACAATGTCGTAGAACCACATTAAATTTGACTTATGCCCTTCATTTCACTTCTGCAACTCATTACTAAAATATGTATACAGTTTTAACATTCATAAAGGAATTTTAAGGAACGTCATAATTTCGAAATTCCCTTTTTGAGGAATTTCAGAAATGCGTATAAGGGTCCTGGAATACTTGAAGCGCGTAATTGAGAGTACCTTGACGTCACGCAAGTAGGGTTTAATGAGTAACTAGTATTTTTGTAGCAGTTATTAGAATAGTAGGTACTAATTAAGACGAGGCAGACTACACTCCATCTAAGTTATTAATAGTGCTCAGCTGTCTTCTGATTTCATATAAATATTAGAGATTTACGAGATTAACGTTCACGCAGTGTATGTAATTTAGGTACACACGGCCGCACATCAGTAGAAACACTTTTGGACCTTATGGCGTGGTAAAAGAGTTGAAAAAGTTTCTACCGACAAGCGGTTGACCGTGCGTACAATTTTCTTACATTAAAAGATTATCATTAACAGATTTAAATGTATAATGCTATTGTCACTTTAGAATCAGACGAAGGCAGTACTACCGGAAAACAAAGAAGTTTAGTTATTTTTACTGGTTATCATTCATTCGGGATGGCTAATAAATAACGAGAACGAATACATACATACTCGTACCATATTTTTTTTCCTAAATATAATAATTAACATAGAAAAAACTATTTCCTCGCCAGAAATAGATATAAGGATGACACTGACGAAAATTCCTGACGTTTTATAGAAACAAGTACGACCTGTAACTGTGATCAATAACCTATTATCGAATACTAGGTAAACTACACACCTTTTCAGGGTTGTGCTTATGACGTAGCAGTCCTTTGAAGTTAGGTTATGTCGCAACCTTTTTGTTAGAGTGACATTTTTATTTTAGCGGTGCTCCCTAAATTAGTGGCCTTCAGAAAATTGGACGTTTATTTTGTTTAAATTGAGAGTAAAATGTTAGTTAACGTATGGGATTTTATAAAAAGGTTTTACAAAGCTGACACAATTAGGCATTTCATTGTTTTTAGGGTTCCGAAGCAAACTGGTAAAAGAGGAACGTTTATACTTATGATGCGACTTCATCTGTCTGTTTGTCTCAGCTGTTAATCTCAGCAACAACTCAAGTTATCGACTTGAAAAAAATACTTTTTAAATATGCTTGCTCAACTTTATTGCAAGCGAAACAATAAAAAAACATATTTTAATAATTATCGCCCATGGGGAGGACAAATTTTTTAATTGTCGTTACTAGGTCAAATAGGATATCATAAGAAAGGGCTTTACTTGTACATTCCAAAGTAGGTTCGTACAAGTAGACTTAATTGCTTCTAAAAATACTTTCAAGCACAAGATAGTGTAAGAAGTTGCTGAGATAAACTGGTGTGACAGACAGACGAAGTCGTAACGTAAGGGTTCCGTTTTTACCATTTTGGTTCGAAACCCTTAAAACGCTTACTGATTAGATCTTAGCAACAAAGTCTTGGCCGGGCTGTTACATTATTCAGCACTCCCAAAAGGTTGACTGACAATCTGGGAAGCCGCCCGATACGGACAGCACAGGACTGGTCGTCGTGGAGATCTTTCAGGACGCCCTTTGTCCAGTTGACGTCTTGACAAGGGTGAGTCAGTCGGCATTCAAAGTCATACTTACTTACTTCGCTGGCTCAGCGACCCGAAGTGGATCTTGGCCTCCGACATTTAAGTACGCCATTCGTCTCTATTCTGTGCCAAATCTGACCAGACGGGCACTTCCAGCTCTTTCAGGTCTAGATCAGGGCTCATTCAAAGTCATGATGATATTTTATTCTTCATAGTTTTCAACAACATTTTTATACTAAAAACTAAACGAAAATTCTCAAATGGAACAGCAATGTAGCACAGATTACCTGTCCGATGCACTGTCGCTTGATACAGTTTATTAAAATAGGATATAGAGATTTTGTACTACGTTCACCACAAACAGGAACAAAACAAGATGGCCTCCATGATATTATGATCGTTGAAATAATGTAGCTTGATTAGAATGACAGCAGTAGTGTGAAAGCAGGACAGATCGATGCGTGAGACATTGGAGCGACAAAGACACTCATCACTCAGTTTGCTCTCACGCATAGCTCTATTCTGCTGTCATTCTAATCAGGTTACATAATTTGCAGACACAAACCGGTGGTGACAGAAACATTTAATCATTAAACTATTTTAAATCTATTTTCGTCACTTTATTTTCCAAAATAAGAGAAAATAATAAAAAAACAAGCTAATTGTCATCCAAGTTTAAATGTAACAAACATTCGTGTTAGCTTTTGATGCGGCTGGAATTTAATGGTGAAATGTTATACAAACCTCTTTACTTCGCCATTGCATACAAAGCAAAGCCTTGCAATCTGCGATTCAATTTATTCGAAATTGTGCTTTTGACGTCGCAACTTATAGTTCAAGTTCCTTTGTAATTCAGTTCCAATAGAGTTGTCAGCTTTGAAGCGAATGAAGCGGTTTGAAGCTGCTCCTAATATGAATAGCTTTGTGTTTAACCTTTTGAGAAATTAAATGGGTTTTCAGTGTAGTTATAACTGATAAGTCAAGTGCTAGTCGGACTCGCGCGCCGAGGGTTCCGATATACCTATAGTAATTTGGAAGCAATAGAGTCCATTTTAGGACCGCAAAACAAAATTGATTTGACCTTATAATGATACAATTATAATAATATTTTTTTGATTCTTCCGTTTGCAATTAAGTTGTGCAATTATATTCTAAAACTATTCCAAATTTAAAGTCGATAGCATGAGTGGTTGCTGAGATAAACAGGTGTGATAAACAGGTGTGACAGACAGGCAGACAGACGAAGTCGCACCATAAAGCCCGAGAAGCGTCGGGACTTCCGGGGGCGGTATTTTTTGTAAAGTATGAGTTCCTTCCTATGCATGCACCCTGTCACATTGAAAAACGGTCGCGGCGTGGTATTTTCTTCCCGCAGGTCCGCCCCCGGACCGCTTTCGCAATCATACCGCCTCTGTGTGACTTGGGCTTAAGAGTTCCGTTTTTACTATTTTGGTTCGGAACCCAAAAAACAACCAACAAATTAAAACGGAAGTTCATAGAAGACAACTACTCGATTAAATTAACCAGAATCATCAAACTTACAATTGTTTATAGTGTAAATAAAAGTAAGGTCTATTCCGCGACGCGACACTGCGCCGCTAATTTGCGTAATTAGAGAGAATGGGGGCACAAAGTTTTCAAATTACGCTGAGAATTGCTCGCCACCTGGTCACCGATTACGACAAATCTGGATTTCCCTTTTGTGGAGGGTTATTCTTAGAGAATACACTTAAAAGTTTTAAGTACTTTAAGTTAAGGACAAAAATTTTTTTTCCAAATAACTAACTCTTATGTACACTATAAAGAATCGGAAATATTATGTTTTTGCCTGAGGGTGTGTCTTAAAAGGCGACTTAGAGATTTTGAACTGGAGTATTTGCAGCAGCATATTACTGCGTATTGTACCACACAGCCCCAAGGCCCCAACGCTAACAAGCGTCGTGACTATGGTACAATCCCCTCAAAAATACACGCATTTTGTTGTGAAATTTTTGGCGGAACCTCCAGGTCCAGCAGCGGACTTTTTATGGGTTGTTATGGTGATGATGACCAGCACCACCCCCCAATCTAACCAACCCCTGTCCAGCAACTAGGTCCCTTCAGATATTGCCGTCACCACGCTTGATAGCGTAGCGGCTGGCAACATGTACCGCGGTGGTTTGTGACAGGGTTGGCTATTATCAAGATAATTATTTTCTCTGATAATTATCCGATAATTATCTGATAATTATCCAACTATCAAATCAAATAACGTATATATTTTCATTTATCGCAAGATTCCCTGCATTTCTTTTTTACATTTCTTGCATCTAGCCCATAAACCATTATTTTTAGTTTTAATGCAGTCAAACTTTGACCATATTGGATTAAGTTTTGTAGGCATAATGTTTTTCTTTATTTAATTTCGCAGCGCACAAACTAAAGTTCACGATAACAAATAACAGTGAGGGGAATTCCCCTGTAGATGAATGACATTTGGCGTTCGTTTGGATGCACGCTTGATATTGTGACGAAAGAACATGCGTTTGGATACACATATATATTGTTTCGTTTTGTTTTGTACAATAACAGTTACTCGTATTATCAACGATAATTATCAACATTAACATCACATTAACATTACCAACATTATCATCACGATAATTATCCAGGCCAACCCTGGTTTGTGACTGCAGTATAGCAGTACGATACGCAAAAGGACGCTGCTGCCTGCCCTCCGGTTTGAAATCCCTTACTTGCCTTTTACGACACCCACATCTAAACTAATTTCATTCATATAAAAAACAAATAACTTTAATCAAATCTCTGAACCAGATGCACTTTGCAGTATATTTAAAGAAACATAGTATGAATGGAAGACATGTTATTTGCATGTTATAAAAGATATAAGAAATATTCAAATTACCACAGCGCGTGTGGTGCAAAGTAAACAAGATAATGTTATGCAAATTCAAGAAATGGTAAGTATTTAAGTTTATACTTACTTTTAATATAACGAGGTACTTATTGGAATTTATTTATGTTATTAGTTAAGCTTTGCTTTCTACACAATAACAATAAACTGAAAACATAACTTTTCCAATCTTTTATAGCCTTTACCTGTGACTTTCTTTGCTTTCCCCCGTCAAAAAGTAAAAAGTTTTAAGAAAAATTTTAGAATCAAATCGAAATTTTTAAAATATCCGCATTAAAATTCCACCCGTGCGAAAATAAATTATGTAGCAACGATTTGTAACTATAAATAAAATTGGATCTTTAAGACTGAGTTCCTAGTTTAAATAAAATCTAAGTTTATAAGAGAATATCCCCAAAAATTGCGCAACACGTGGAAGAATCATTTAAAAAGTAAAATTGTTATAAACCTGCTCGGTCTTTCAAACTTCGAAATTGAATTCAATTTACCATTGGCTGAGGTATTTGTTCGTAGATTTAAATTGATATTAACTCAGGAAAAAAGATAATGGTAATTCTAAATTCAAAATTAATTGGATTTATATTGCCTTCCGGATTAATCAGACTTTTTGAAAGGCCTAAATTAATTTTGTCAAAGAAAATACTTATTGGCTTTGTTACTGGCCAATTAATTACTGGCTGTTTCAGGGAGCACAACTTGTTAAATTTTTATTTGTTTTTGTACTTAAACGTTTTTTTAGATATGTCGCAGGCAAATCGCCGGCAGATTGTAAACGGGTTTAGATCACTGGTGCATTTTAGGTTCGTTAGCTACGGCAAACCCAACCTAACCGATCTCTGCTTGAGTTAGGTTACCTCACCCGGCGAGTGCCAGAAACGAATTACGCGCGGTTTTGTGAAATGCCGATGCAATGTAAAAAATTACGAATTATCATTTCTCGGCATTTTGTAGAATGCCAAGTAATTGAAAAGAGTTGAAGAAAAAAAGTTCAGCTTGTGTGCTTTACGAACTCTTAAGAGATGAGCTTACAGAACAACAGCTGCTTACTGTGTACTATGCCTTGGTAGAGTCTCATCTGAGGTACAGTGTTCTGCAATGGGGAAACAGTTATCAGTACAACACGCAAAAAGCTTTTACTATTCAAAAGAGAGCTGTACGTACTATTGTAAAACTACCTTAATGGCAATCTTGCAAATCTTATTTCGTTAGGTTAGGCGTCCTCACAGTTTCGTGTCTTTATATATTTGTATTGTTGGTAAACTATAAAAGAAAGACTCTAGGACAGGAAACAGAGCATGATAAGGCATCTAGGGTTGGCACGCCCAGGTGGGATTTTAAGTGCCTGATACACGGTCGGCAACATGAGTCCCGCCAGAGGTGACCTTGGCTGGCAACCATTCGGGTTCTATAGAGAATTGGTTGTAAACTGCGAACTACACGGTCGGAACGCGAACTACACAGTCGAAGCGGACCAAGGTCACCTCTGTCGGGACCCATGTTTCCGACCGTGTATCGGGCACTTTAAGCGTATCGAGCTACCGCAGCGTCTTACCGTACTATAATGTACGTACTTACCGTACGCCCTATAATGAGGTGCGCTCAAAGGAGACGTCACGTTGAATAGTTTTGCTTTCTTGCTGAGAGAGTGCTTCTACTCTGTAAATGACTTTTTCAACACACTTGCTCATAAAACAGCTCTATTCGCACTGTATTAAGGTTCATAATCCAGCTAATTAAACTAACAACATAAAACACTAGTGTTTTATTTCTGACTTTTTTTTAAATCGGCAAGGTGCAAGGAGTTTCTATTTAAGTATATAACATTCATAATATTTCCATGAATAAATGAACTGAAAAAGTAAAACGCGCGCCATTTTAACAAATAAGTATTTGTTCTGTTTATTATGATTATTTTCAAAAGTATTGACTTTTACAAATAAAAAAACTGTAATTGGTGTAGTTCCTCAAAGTCGAAAATACTTGGACACAAAACACAAGTCTGGAGTATCGGGTGAACCTAGAAATGTAAGGAAAAAGTAAAAAGAATTTTCCTCCGGTAGAAAAGGTAAGCAAATTTGATTGCGCTTTGGTGATTACAACCTCGGCTCCATTACGCCCTCGCCTGCGGCTCGGGCTGCGATTTCTGAGCCTCGGGCGTAATATCCAAAATAGCGCACTCGAATCTTAATGTACTATTTAAATTACAAGAATTGACATTGCTTTAATAACAAATTGATTTGACATAACTCATCCTGACATTTAGTGAATATTTTTAGTATTGGTTTGACATTAGTTTATGGTCGAGTATTACATTATAATATTATTGTTTTATTATGTTTCATGAACTTATTGATTGGTATTAATTTGCACTGACACGAACTTAAGTAATTTGTAATGTTTTAGTTAAGTGTGCTTGTTATAATTATTGTCTTTAGCTAGATTAGATATAGGACCTATATTTCGAACACAAAGTATTCTGTCAACGAAATGAATAAACTGAATGTATAGAGACGAATTATACGATTTGACTGCGACATGTTGACCGAGACCAGGCCTGTGACACTCCGCACTCTAGGTGTGCAACGCAGCGCTAGAAGTCGACTGGGTGAGGTAGTCGATTTAACTTAACTAAAATAACTTTTCTTTATGTCATCTAAAGCTTATGGCGGCAAAATAGGTAAGTAAGTATTTTCATGTTTGATTGAACAATATTATATACCTACTTGCATCTCGTTCAGTATCTCATAAAATGACAAAATCATAGCTTTAGCCCACCTGTCCGCGATCACCCGCGATTTAAAAACGTGTCCTAAGCGGTGCACTGCAAGTATCGACTTTATGCTTAGACCGTAAGGTTTAAATTTGTCGGCACCCCCCTGGAAGTGTCGGATCTGTAAACGTTAGTTTACTATTATTTAATCTGTGCCGAGACGTATTTCAAGCAAAAAAGGCAAGACTGAAATTACTTCAACATTCTTTACACTTATCCTAATTTATTTCACCTTTCACACAGTCGTTACTCAGGAGGTACTCAATTAGTGTGTTTGTACTTATAGCGTTAGATCTGATGATTTACCTGAAACAAGAACAGATTTGTTGAAACACTTTTAAGGACTTAGAAATTGTTTTAATTAAATGAATGAATACCTTGTGAAACATAAAAAAGTCAGGTTAGAACCACATAAGCAAAGTTAATAAAAAAAATTGTGGCGCCGAAAATGGCATCGTCGTTGAATTTTTCATGGTTCCACCCTCAAGTAGCGGTTTTACGGAAAGGATCCTTAAATATTGGAATCGAGGCTTTAACTGTGCGATGGTGGCATAAGGACCATCCAGTTCCAGATAACCAAAAGCGTCCCCGACATTACCTTGAAACTCTAGATCTATACTGGTCTCTTTCTAGCATACTGCTTACACGTTTGCTGAATAACCTTTCTTTTAGGCTTTGCCACAGTCGGGTAAAAAGAGATTAAGACCCTTTCAGATCTTTTTCCTTCGGGGACAGCCCCTTAGAGTGAGCCCTGTAGTTGTGTATGAAAACGTACATGGAATATCTTCGAACTAAGCTCAACATACGCCATTCCAAGGTTCAATAAAACCAACTTGTTTACAATAATCACGTAACATATTGTCAATAAACGTCCCACTTGCAATTTCTAACTTCACTAGCAAACATTTAGTTTGGCAATTCGTGTAGGAGTTTGACCAATAAGAGGTTGATGTTTGCAAATCGCTTACTTACCCTACAAAGTTCTGTTTTCTATAGAACTTGCGCAAATCAAAGAACTTTGTAGAAGTTGGAAAGATCTCTAACGAGATTTAAAAAGTAAAAATAAGTAAGCTACTGTTCATTGACTTATGGAAAATGTAATAGTGACCATAGTTTTAGTATGTTACTCAGACCATGAATATAAACAACTTTTCCGAAGGGACGTGTTGAAATACGAAAAATATTTTTTTTACTTTCCATACAAAAAGCGAAATCAGCTTGTGCGGTTTCTATTGGAAGTAATTTTTTTTTCATCACATTTTAAAATGCGCCCTAGGGCTTTTTTATCTGTCATCTTGACTTTTCTTTGACATTCTGTGACTGCTGGCTGTCAGAAGAGGTTTCGTTCCGAAATGAGACTGATGCAAAGAGGTTCTAAGCTAAATTTAAATTTTAATAATCTTTTGCTTTTAATTTATCTTGTTTATAAACTGTTCCTAAAACAAGAAATTAATTTAAAATTAATTAACTACAATAAGTTTTCAAAATTTACTATTTTTTTTTATAAAAAATTAAAAACTTTGCAATTTTGCTTAGGCTGTATGCGTTTTTTTACTTTCCACAAAGAATAAGTTATGAAATAAAACATGCGTGTGATTTCATATTTATTTATTTGCTTGCCACATGGTTCAATAAGGTGTTACATGATTAATAGCACCATAATATTGTATTCCTAGACGTGAACAGTTTCAGCGCAGCATTAATATTATAAAGAATTAAATTTCTGCTTGAATTACATACTTGAATAAATATTCTAAGATTACTTGTTTTTTATATTCCTTGCAAATGTGATGAAAAACATTGTGTGTAGCACGGGCGGAAGTGCAATTTCGACGCTCGGGGCATTAAAGCACTCGCTGACGCTCGTGCTTTGAATGTCCCCTCTGTCGAAATTGCTTACTTTCCGCCCTAGATACACAATGTACTATTTTCGTGTAAGCTATGCTATCCAAATTTTTTTATACTTCTTATATCAGATTAGAGTGTAGGAGTTAAAGTTTTCCAGTAAAGTTGCTGGAATTAATTCGAACAATATTAGGTTTGTTAATCATCATTATTAGCTTACAATCGCCCACATCCTTCTTCTCAATAGTAAGCTGCTTTTCCACCAGTACTGTGCGGGGCTAAGCTGCGAGCTGAAAAAACTCCAACCAATTGGATTGCGCATTTTCCCAGCTTCAGGCCTGTGACACTCAGCACTCTAGGTATGCAACGCGGCGCTAGAAGTCGACTGGGTGAGGCTGTCGATTTTACTTTTCTTTATGTCATCTTAAGCTTATAGCGGCAAAATAAGTATTTGCATATTTGATTGAACAATATTACATACCTACTTGCATCTCGTTCAGTATCTCATAAAGTGACAAAATCATCGCCTTAGCCCAGATCACCCGCGATTTAGAAACGTGTCCTAAGCGGTACAGTGCAAGTATCGACTTTATGCTTAGACAGTAAGGTTGAAATTTGCCGGCACCCCGTCTAGGAATGACGTATCTGTGAACGTTAGTTTATTTTTATTTAATCTGTGATAAGCAGAGGCGGCTCGTGACATTTTTATATGGGTGTGCACAAAAAAATAAAATAAATAAATTGACTTACCTACCATTTATTGATGAAATATTTTTTATGGCTTTATTGTTACATATTATGCGCGCCAGCGCCAGCTTCAAATACTAGACACGGGAAACAAAACAATTTATTTACAACCTCACATCCAAGGTGTTTTTAAATATTGTTCTTCAAGATTAAAAGTTTATTTTTTTGTACTACACTTTTGAACTAGCACGATTCCAGGTCGTGACGGCCCCTTTTCATTGAGTTCAAGTCGTATTTGTAAAGTCTTTTTTCGCATTTTTTTATGTAAACGACACTGTATTCGTCAATTTTTACAGTAATTAGGCACGTACACTATTTAAAAACAGTTAATTCTAAATTTTTTAAGCAAAATTGCGAACAGTAACTGAAAGCTGTATACGAAAAGTTTGTTTACGTATGATCGGCAACAGCGCCTTGTCACCGAACTGCATGCGATTCGCGACCTGGCAGCGTAGCGCATTGAGCAGCGCTCCTGATGAGGCTAATTTCTCATATAAAATCTTTTGTTTCACGCGCTCGAGCGTGTTGATGTTTCTCTTTCACACTCATTGAATTCTGTATTAGGAATTGTAGTGAATATTTTTTCATAGGAGCACAATCTCTGGCGCACCACTTGGTACAACTTGACTACGTAAATTGTTGCGTAATTATTTCTTAGGCTATTATTAATGTATACAACGTATAGGGTTATGAAAATAGGTATTTAATCGTATGTAACTTAACTAGGTAGGTAATACATCCTAAGTTTGAGTTTTGTGAAGGGAGTGCACTGCACCAGTGCTCTTTAGGACGAGCCGCCTCTGGTGGTAAGCATTGGAATAAAGCACGCCTCACGCCTTTCCCTTATACTTCGTAGAATGACACGGATCTGACTGTTGGTAGTAGATACAATTGGAACTAACGCCAGGCCTGTGACACTCCGCACTCTAGGTATGCAACGCGGCGCTAGAAGTCGACTGGGTGAGGCAGTCGATTTTACTTTTCTTTATGTCATCATAAGCTTATGTCGGCAAAATAGGTAAGTAAGTATTTGCATGTTTGATTGAAAAATATTACATACCTACTTGCATCTCGCTCAGTATCTCATAAAGTGACAAAATCATCGCCTTAGCCCACCTGTCCGCGATCACCCGCGATTTAAAAACATGTCCTAAGCGGTGCACAGCAAGTATCGACTTTATGCTTAGACCGTAAGGTTGAAATTTGTCGGCACCCCGCCTGGGAGTGACGGATCTATAAACGTTAGTTTACTATTATTTAATCTGTGCCAGCTTGTCAAATGGAGCACTCCTATTGGTTGGAGTTTTCCCAACTCACAGATTAGCTCCCTCGCAAAGTACTGTTGGAAATTCACCCGTACACTCAAGAGCTTGGTCAAGCTTGACATATATTGGACTTGTTTGACTGTACTGTTTTTATTTCAATAGCCTTAGAAACTAGAATCACGCTGCGAGTGTCAAGCTTAACTTGCTCTTGACTGCATCATTACTCCTTTACTACCATCAGGTGACACATCGAATAAGTGAACTTTTCCCTTACTTTGGCTTTCATTCCTTACTTCTGACTTCGGAACATTCCAGCCAATAGGATTGCTCCACTTGACAGCGCATTTGACAAGCTGGGAAAATGGAGCAATTCTATTGTTTGGAATTTTCCCAGCTCATAGCTTAGCTTCCTCGCGCACAGCACTGGTGGAAATTCACCCTTAAGGAGTGATCACACCTAGCTGAATTCAAAGACTAATTCGGCATACATTGCTGGGAGGCTTGGTTATGTTAATTGCAATATCCTTACTTCAACGAGCAATGTATGCCGAATTAGTCTTTGAATTCAGCTAGCTGTGATCACTCCTGAACGCTAACAAGCGTGGTAACCACAGTAGTGACTCCCGATATCTACCACGCAATTTTGTTGTGCAAGTCTAGCGACTTCCTGTCAAGTGCTAGACTTTTAAGGCGGGTTTAAGTTGTTCTTAAAAAAGTTGTTTATAGTTGTTTGTATAAAGTGCGAACTTTCCTTATTTCGAAGTCCAATTTTGCATAAGTTGTTGCTGATGAGACTCGTCTAGGTGATAGAACCAAGTTTATATGGAAAGTACAAGCACTTAGTTCGCTTATACTCGGGGGAACGAGTAAATGCTTTTCCAATACTTTTAGTGTTCAAGCGCGCGATCGAAAAATGATATCAAATTCTAAACCAGAAGCTTAGCATTCCAAAATTAATCTCTCTGAAAAACATCTAAAATTATTCTGAGCTACAGTGCTACCCCCAGTCCGATCTGTTTTTTTATATCGACACTTTCTGTCAGCAATAGATTTAAAGTACTTTTAACTTTAAAAAAGTTTCCTGCAAATGGTTGCTAGATTGTTAGGATTTCGTATTCCAAACTGATATTTAAAGTGCGAAAGTAACTCTCCGTCTGTCTGTCAGGCTTGCACAGTGCACTGCACCGATTTAGATGAAATTTGGTATTGAGATAGTGTTTACCCTGCGAAACGACACAGGTTTTTTTTTATTATTCGCGATAATTTATATTTCTGTTGTTTAGCCCAACTTTTAACAAGTTAACACTGACCTATACAATTTGGAACTAATGTGGGTGGGATGACATTGAATAAGTAGGTTAATGGCTTAAGTTACCTTACAAAACTTTTTTGCTCAATGTGGGAGGACGGTCATCTCTGATCTCTGACTTTAGAAGATCAATCAAACTCATATATTATCAAAATGACAATAAGTTACAAAAACTTGCAAACATAAGATTGTACGAAATAAAAATATAGATAAATCCATCGTTCAAAACTGGGTACCTTATAAACCTGAACATTCAATTAGTAAGTACCCATACGTCCATACCGGACGAGCACTCACCACATAATGACAGACGAGCAAAGCAAGACAGACAAGAGTACCGCTAACCTACCGCTTTAGATTACGTCACATCCGTTATGCGCCGGCGCCGATATAACGAGCGTATTATCACAACTACTGTGACAATGTTGACAAACAAGGACGGACTAAGAGTGAAATAAAAACAAGTAATAAATAGAGCAAGAAAGCATAGCTCAATTAGTATCGCAATTAAAAAGGAGAGCGCCTCTAACTAATTTTACTTTCGGTGAGTGTACCAAGAAATAAGAATATCCGCAAAGATCTAAGAATCGTTAAGGTCTCAAAGAACCGATAGACGGTCGGGAGTAAAAATGAGTGGTGACCACGAATCGGGAAAGGTCCACAAAAACGGACGACAAAGTCAAGGTTGCGGACAGCCGCTGGATGCGAGCAGCGCTGGACCGATCATCGTGGAGATCTTTAGGGGAGGGGGAGGGAGTAATGGACGTCTTTCGGCTGATATGATGATGTTGGGTGCCTAAATTCTCCACGAGCTTATTCCGGTAGTGACTGCTTTAGAGTTGAGTAAAAGTAAACATTGGCAATCTTAACTCTAAAGCTCGTGTCACACAGAGGCGGTAGCGGAAGCGTTCCGGTGCCGGTATTTTTTGTAAAGTATGAGTTCTTATGCACCCTGTCACATTGAAAAACGGTCGCGGCGCAGTATTTTGTTCCCGCCAAACCGCCCCGGACCGCTTTCGCAATCATACCGCCTCTGTATGACTTGAGCTTAATGCCATCCCAACTCCCAACCCCTCCTGCACCATGGAGCTACCGCAGAAACCCGCAATATAAAATAAGAAAGTCATACAGAACGTCAATGTTGACATTCGACAGAGGACTATAAGTATTCTTTAGTTGACATATGGAAGTCAATAAAAAGAAAGACCTGCTGTCAAATATTTTGCTTGAAAAGTGTCAAGATAAAGGCTGCGGCTGTATTTGTGATTTAAGCTGTGAGCCAATATGTCTATCACCTGAAAGTAACGGGTGTGTCCCACTATTTCCATGGAAATGTAAAAATAACACGGAATCATAAGTTGATCAATTTCCTATTAAGTTGACAAACTGTAGAAAGACAATAAATTGTTTGTACTGGAATCGCTCTGGCACTCGCCAGCTGCTGCCGCAGCACCCTCTCTTCGCTCGCTTGGTTCGTGCGTTGGTCGAAAGAGAACTCAGGTTCCAGGCCACGGGTGTAAGCACCTGTCCTTAAAACTAACGGACCTTTGGATCTACAAATTTCCCACGAGCTTATCAGTTTATCAACTGACGCGGTAATTGATCGACTTACGATTCTCATTATTTTCCGGTGACATATCCATGTCAAACTGTGGGTGTGAACAGTTGCAATCTTCCCACAAAGCTGTTACAACGGCTACACCATTGTACCGCAAGTGATGACAGGTGGCGTCATTTTGACGAGCGACTTCTATTGACAAGCTGATGGAAGGTGTGAACTAAAGGTTATTTATTTACAAACAAAGGACCTTAAAGTTTTCTTTGACATTATAATAGACGTCTTGAGTAAGGTTGAACAAAAAGAAAAAGCTTGTGAGATAAAAAACACCTTTTATAATTTTATTAAATATGACCATAAGAGAGCGTTCGGCTCTCGAAATCCCAATTGGGACATTGCAGGATGAATCACTTGATTGTACAAAAAGTAAGAATTCCGTGCTTCGGAAGGCACGTTTAAACGATGTTATCGGCTGCTGTCTACGGTAGAAATCGTTAGTGAGGCATTTAACGAGCGTTCTATATCAAACGAACTCTTTAACATCAAATTACTTATGTTTTAAAACTACACTTGAAATGTGTGAAATAGATACTTTTCAGTAATATTACTCTCGTAGAAGTTCACGAGGGAATGCACTGACTCCCAAGTCACAGGCTGTCCCAGTTTGGAAGCCAGGGCTTCTTTCTAGTGTATATACTTACCTATTTAAGTCTGAATCAATCTCTTTGTGCTGATCTTGTTTATAAGTAGGTACTTTTTCTTCTTCTTCTTTTCGAGTCAACGGCAAAAAGTGACTACATAATCTTAGTCCAAAACGTGACTACATCAATAGCCTTTTGGTTAGTTTCAAATAAAAACTTACTTAAGGCGAGGGTATCCAACTTTTGGTCATCTTCCGACGGATTTATTCACAAAACTAAACAAGTTATTAAATTTTTTAAAATACTGTTAAAATATTTGATCTTTTATCTAATGTCTCGTTGTAATCAAAACACGATAATAATGATTTGGCTTGATACAAAAAAATCATTAAAGTAGTTCGTTTTATGATTTTTAGACCGATTTTCTGATAAGATTTTATATAGCATGAAAGTAGAATTAATGCAGTAGAAATGAGAGCGTTGAGGAGTATGATTGGTGTGAAATTGAGTGACAGGATTAGAAATAGTGTGATAAGAGAACGTTGTGGCGTAAAAGAAGACGTAGTGACTAAAATTGAGAAAGGGATGCTGAGATGGTTAGGTCATGTAGAGAGGATGAATGAAGGAAGATTGACGAAAGAGATCCACAAGGCGAGAGTGAATGGAAACGTTGGAAGGGGAAGGCCTCGGCGAACGTACCAGGACCAAATTCAGGACGTTCTGAATAAAGGCCAGGTTAAAAGTACCCTAAACCGACGAGCATGTATGAAAGGATTGATGAAGGTTCAGGAAGCAAGGGAAGTATGTCAAGATCGTAGCAGGTGGAGAACTGTGGTCTCTGCCTACCCCGACGGGAACAAGGCGTGATTTTATGTATGTATGTATTTTATATGATACAAGAATATAAAAATTAAACAGTTTATTAGAGATCTAAATTTTCTAGTGTCTCGGTGCTTTGTTATATGTCAAAATTAAAAAACCTCTAAAATCATAAAAAAGGCGTGTAAGCCGCTCCGCCAGTGTCCAGCCGGACGTCATCGAGGTAGGACATATGTTGTGTTGCGCTCCGACTCCCCCCCCCCCACCGTCGCGATAGCTACGAAATTTAATTCTTTAAATATTTCAATTATTTTAGGTCGAGTTTAAGGTGTTTGTAATATAGTATTTATGTTAAGGTCGCTCACCTCGTCAAAACCTATCGATTTACACTAATACCATTTTTATTGGTATCAGTACTTGGTTCCATACGGGTCATTCTCAGAAAAGCCTAAAATCATGTAACACCTTAAAAATTTCCAAACTTCGTTATATTCCTAGGACTTAATTAGGCTATACCGTTAAAAAGTCTTCTTCCATACAGGTTCACTGAGTTTAGTTTCCCTAATAATTATAAATTCCCTAATAATTATTTTTTAATTGCAAATCGCGATACACATACCTTAATCTGAATAAGTATGTATTCAAGATTCTAAAAATTCTCGGCCCCCCGCGGTAGGCGGAGTCTCCCACCCCCGCAATTTGAGTGAAACGTTGAATACGCTCGCCTTAATATTTATCTTCAGTAGGCAAGGCCTATATCTTATCTTTGACATTCGGAATAACCCTTATATCCATATCCAACTTTATGGCAACCGAATTATTCACAGATGCGTCAAGTTCAGTAAGTATGAATATTTTTTCATTCATACCGTCCTCTAGAATCACAGTTGATCCCGACGTGCTAACAAATTGACCCTAAACGTAATGCGTCCAATGAGTACGCGCACTGCAATTGGATAATTGGGTCGGGGGTCATTTCAATAGACGTTTATGTATGCTTTTATGACACATTTCATACCAGAAAATTTCTTTGTAAAATTTGTAAAATAAGGCAAAGTAAGGTTTTATGATCTCCACTGGTCACTATCTAAAGTCTACTGTTGCCAAGCTTTGCATAAGGCGTCGAGTTCAACGCGCCGCCATCAGCTTCTTGGTCGGCCTCGACGCCTTCTGTCGTTTCTTGGCTACCATGTGGTAGTGGTATTGGCTTGGCCCATATTTCATCATCATCATCCCTCAGCCTTATTCGGTTTTCACCAAAGTTTGTAAGCTCTCAGAGTTCTCACGCTGCCAAAATGACTTCACCCACATTTATGTTGATAAATTAAAATCAGTCAAGCCATTTAGTTTATAGAGCATTACATAGAAATAGACATACCATACTCTCTAAAAACATAACCGTTCCTTTGAGGCAGTTGGGTAAAATTAAAGAAAAGGTCAATGTCGTGTCGTTTCAGGAATTCGACAACACTCCACCGACAAGATCCAGGCTCTTAAATTGAAGAAGAAATGTAAAAACACAAGCTACCTAATGTAATGTATGACATAATGGCTTTACAAATGATGCCTCCGTCTGTCAAAGAAAGCCTTTTTAAATACGTAAGCAAAAAAGCTTTTTAAATACGTAAGTACCCTGCCATTTGCATGTTCTATTTCTTTGAGGAAGATTGTTGGAGATTTCGGTTGAGGTACAACCGATGATTTTATTAAGATACGAAGAAGAATTTCATGGTACAGGGCTAAAGTACACTCGGGAAAGAAAAATGTTCGTCACCTTAAGGTGATCCGTTTTCCATACAAAAATTCAAATGACTTGCATTCTTACGCGGGACATAAAATTCTGTTGAAAAACGAACGAATACTGCTATTTTTAGTTAAATTTGGGCTAATTAATACAAAAATACAGTTAATGTACTGAAAGTACTATTTTTGTTAACAATTTTTGGTTCAATATTACGATTGTGGGCGTGCGGTCAAAACTGTACGGTTGTGCTTTGTGTGCATGTGTGAGTGATCGTACTCATGTAAACACGGACTGACGAGAGTAATTGACTTTAGTGGATATATGGAGATATTTTTCTTATCGAAATTGTTGTTAGGCGTTCAAGTTGCAGGATGAAATTTACGCGAATCAACTTTTTGCACATATATAGTTGGTACTTATTGCATTAAAAAATAAAACCTTATATTTGCAGCAGTGGCTTCATCTAGTTGCGTTCGGGGCTAAGCTGGCCGTCACAAATCACCTTAAGATTGGTTTTCGCTCGCACCAGTGCCAGAATCAATCATACCAACATCTTAGTACAAGAAACAGTACTGCCAATATTTAAATAAATGTAACGTTTGGTGCAAAATAAGGTAATGTCTGTTTTTCCCACTATAGAGTTTTATATTTTATAGTTTTTATTAAAACGTAAAACTCTATAGAGATTTCACAGATTCCATTCCGTCAATGCGACAAATAACTCAATAATAAGTGACAGACACTTCAATATAAGACAAAACCAACACGAAGGTTTTAATTTATCAAAATTTTTGTATGATACAATCTTCTTGGATAATGTCTGAATTAATTTGAACTTTATTTTCAAACATTAAAGTACAGTTTTGTATGCAATATTCGAATCTTTATCACAGTTTCAAAAGGTAATAAGTGCTCGCGACGTTAAACGAATCAATTTGAAAACTGGGGAACATTTTTTTTTACCGAGTGTACTTTGGATGTGCATCTGCCTATAAAACTGGACAACTTTTCTTAAAGAGATTTCAACTTTCCATAGACACTGCAAGAGCTGATAGCGCGTTTGCTATTACGTCTCTCTACTGCTACTTCTGTAGAACTTGGTATCGATTTATATCTCACTTATTTTATTTCTGAAGCCGTTGCTTATGTTTTTGATGGGATAAAGACTCTTATTAAGCTTTTTGCATGTGTAATTCTTCTTTGAGGAAAACCGTTTGAGAAAGGATTTCATTAAGATACGGCGCGATAATTTTTAGCACAAAAGCCGCTTATCTCACTTGCGTGGGAAAAAGGGAAAATATTGACCAAGCTTTACCAGGCCTTGCTTACGTTTCATTAACTTCAAAGTTTTCTTTAACAACTTAACAGCAATATTTTAAGAAATAAAATCAATCAATATAATCATGTAATCCACATCGAACGTATTAAACCTGTTGGGCCTAAAACAACACAGCCCCTTTAACCCTCACCGTAAAGGTTACGCAAAGGAATGGCCCCAGGCTAGTTATAACGATCGTTAAAAAAATCCACGTGGCCAAGGAAAATCGATAAACAGCCGACTGTTTCTTTATATGGGGTATTGCGTGGACGGTTTACAGAAAAGTCAGTTTAACTTTTTATCTTGGAATATAATACAGCCAAGAAAACCATGTCTGACGCATGCACTCTAGGCAGGAGTAGCCAATAAAAGGTCGATCGGAGTGGACGACGGAACTATCTGGAAACTATAGATAATTCAAAGGTACTTGAGTCAGAGACTATACTCATCATCAGCCGCCTGCCCTTATGTCGGAGTCGGCGCAACATGTAGATTGCTTCCATTTCTCTCTATAGACAGTCTTCTCAACATTCACTATCTTTCTCCATCTCTCACACAGTCCATCCATCTTTTCTTAGGCCTACCTCGCGCTCTCGTTCCTTCCACATTATATTCATCCTTCACTTTGTCACATGTATGTCCATACCATGTGAAAGCCTTTATTTGCACTCATGATCCCGTCCCATCGCCGCAGAACGCTGCCTTTGCCTACTAACTTACTTTTCTTTACAATTTGGTACAATAAAGCGTTTATCGTTATTTTAGTACAAGAAAGGTGGTAGGGCTTTTGTGGAAAGTCCGTCTGGGGAAGTACCACCCCTCGCTTTTTTCTGCCGTGAAGTAGCAGTGTTTGCACTGCTGTGTTTCGGTTTGAAGGCCAAGGGAGCCAGTGAAATTACAGGCACATGAGACATACCAGTTTAGGTCTCAAAGTGAGCAACGCGCTTTGCTGTCTTATTAGTTTCAAAATATGCCATTAATAAGACAGTGGGTGCTATGGACGGTGGTGACCACTCACCATCAGGTGGCCCACCTGCTCGTTTGCTCACTTGTAACATAAAAAAATTAAAACTAAATATCTATGAATATGGCACAAAAGAGAGGCCTTTATACAGCGCAGTGGGATAAGTTAATGGACATTACATTTAATTTTCCCTACCTCTCGGAAGTGGATGTTAGGGGGATGGTCATTTATAGAAGTGGACGCCAGATTCTTGTACTCAAAGCGACCTTTTTAAAGCCAACCAAAGGACACCGATAAAGCTGCGTTTTGGCTGAAGTTACTGTAGGCTACTTTTGTAATAATGCTGTGCGAGAGAGTTGCTGTGAGCTGCGAAAATTCCACCCAATAGCATTACGCCATTTTAAAAAAAATCGTTAAAAAAAAATTAAATTAATTATCCTATTGGTTGGGATTTTCCAGCTGATAGCTTAGCTCCCTCGCACAGCAATGGTGTATATAAAGGCAGTCATAGCGCAAAAGAAAATTTTCCAGCACTTTTTACATCGAAAACTAATCCGCTTCCTCAACTAAACCACTTAACGAAATTGATTTAAAATGCGAACAATTTAGGTAAAAAGCTCAAAGTATCTTCGTGTATTTTACCTTCTTTTGCTAATCCGACCTACACACGTTCGCTCGTGCAATAAATTTGGAAACTAGAACAGTTTCCATTAGCTGATTGTATTCTGTGACCGTTATTAACCCGACCGGCTTTTATGGAAAATTTGCTAAACCAAAACTGATATCAGCAAACTGTATTTATGCCAGCTAACGCGTTATCGAAAACGGTAGAAAGGTTTTGATATAATATTTTTTTTTGTGCTTGTGTGGGCAAAGACCTACCTTTTACTCTTCCTTTCCACTGTTCGCGCTCGAGTGCGACCTTGGGCCATTCTTTGTCGAAGGTATCGAGTTCGTCTCTACAATGCTTTCGGGGTCTTCCTCGACCACGTTGGCTGTTCTATGGTACCAAATCCGAAACCGTCTTAGCCCACCTGTCAGGGTACATCCTACTGACATAGCCCGCCCAATCCAATAGGATGCAATCCGATAGAAATAATAAAAAAAAATTAAGTTCTAAAAAAATGGAGAACTTTATACTCGTATAGTAGTGTACAAGAGCATGTGGGAGATAGATAAATAAAACTTGAGATGCTGTAGGTTCCGAATTGGTTTTCACAGCCGCGAAAGAAAGTGCCACCACCAGTTTGTAGGATGTATACAGTACCCCCTGGTACTGATAAGATCCTGTTATATTTTTAAACCAAACTACACAAGACGACCGCATTTCTGTTTCGTTCTGAGTGAGTTTTAGACTTTTAGTTTATAACCGATATTAACCTGTAATGTTTTAAACTGGTTTCAAGATCTAGGTAGTGTAATTGATCTCCGTTTCGACGGTGGCAGCAAAGTTGTGGCTGCGCGTTCAATGCACGTGATTATCACAACGGAAGGCGATGAAGGCGGTTGCTGGCGACCGCAGTTAAGGTATGGTACACAGAGATGCTGCGGCCCATCCCTTAGCCTATATGTTCCCTTAGTCACCTTATTATTAGTACCTGGGCGTCCGAGCTTTGCTCTATAATAGCTGCCTAAACATTAATATATCATTGGGTGAGCGCTACCCGCCAACAGATGGCGCTGTAAGTTTTTGTCTAAAACGCAAATGCTTAAAAACACGGGGAAAATGAATTTTCCCAGACATGAGACCTAGCTAGATCGATTTTATGCCCCTGAAAGCCCCCGTATGGTAAATTTCATCGAAATCGTTAGAGCCGTTTTCGAGAAACCGATTACTTATTTAATTATTTATTCATTATTATTATTTATTATTATATTTATACAAATATTGCTCGTTTAACAGTATAGGATTAAATGTTTAATATTTTTAATGTGGCAAGTTAAGTTAGTTAAGTTTGTTGACATAAGGGACTGGACCGGATTACACTACCACGAGTTGAAGAGGGTGGCGGAACGCCGCGACGAATACCGATTGCTGACCTCCAAACTTCATTTCGAAGATGGCACCCCATGATGATGATGATGAAGTTAAAAAAACTTTTAAGAAGCTTTTATACATAAGGCTTCATCACCACTTAAATAAAGTGTGTATAAGCCAGTAACGTAACATTATTGGCTTTACGAAGTAGAAATCACAAAGTTGACCCGAGGGCACGATTTCAACCTTCGTCTTTGAAGGGAAGTGTTTTTATTACGTTGAGAAAAAATAATGGCTTTGTTTTTTTTGCGTTATGTATTATTTCTCTTCCTGCCGCCAACTCATCATATGACAACTGCTAAGCTGAAGATTGTGACGACCACGACTCAATCGACATGACAAAATCAATTTTAATTTTTTCTCAAAAATGCTTGGAAATTTGGTCATTATTTTCACAACCTTCTTAGAGATAAATACTCGCGAGCAGCTGCCGGCAATGTTAGTATGAATATCCATTTCTATCGGATATTGCGACCAAGTAAATTACTATGAAAACTCATATCTGTCTGTTGTTTGTGGAATGTACTCGTAACAACCGAGGAGGTAACTTATCAAAGCGTCAGAACGAAGGAGGTAGATTGTAGCTTATCACATTTTAACAACCAAGGAGGTAACTTCTCAAAGACTTTGTTTAAATTTTGAATATAGCTTTCTTTATAAACACAGACTAAATATCAATTTTTTTCCTTTATTTTTCGGAAACCTGTACTTTATACTATTAGGTAACTCTACTATTTCCAACACCTCGTTATTTAGTTTCCTTTCCGTCGTCTCTACAATGCTTTCGGGGTCTTCCTCGACCACGTTGGCTGTTCTATGGTACCAAATCCGAAACCGTCTTAGCCCACCTGTCAGGGTACATCCTACTGACATAGCCCGCCCAATCCAATAGGATGCAATCCGATAGAAATAATAAAAAAAAATTAAGTTCTAAAAAAATGGAGAACTTTATACTCGTATAGTAGTGTACAAGAGCATGTGGGAGATAGATAAATAAAACTTGAGATGCTGTAGGTTCCGAATTGGTTTTCACAGCCGCGAAAGAAAGTGCCACCACCAGTTTGTAGGATGTATACAGTACCCCCTGTTTCCTTTCCGTCCAGCGTGAAAACTGAATCCTTCTCCAACATCACAAATGCTTTTACCTAAGCTTTGCTTGTAGTAAGGGTGATGAAGGACAAATTTCTATATGATTTGCTCATGCCTCTTTGACTAATGATAAGGGGCATCCTCTATAAGATACAAAAAATATTGGCGGACATCCACACCCCTGCGTTTTTGAGGAATTTAGTTTTAACTATTTTGAAATTTGAAAATGAAACGTACACCTGGCAGACTATGACTATCTGATTAAATACAATGTATAAAACCCCAGAAAAATGGTCTGCCACCATAATAGCCCTGCGTCGTAAAGTTACAGCGCTTCAAAATGCAAAAATTAACTACTTCTTCCCGTGATAATGCAGAGCCCTGTATGTCTGCCTCTTCGATTTTTTACATCTTCTGAAGTATTTTAAACAGGAGCCACAAAGGCAGACATAAAAAAACATTATTTAGTATCTTATTTTTATTTTTTTTGCTTTAACTCAAAAACGCAGCGACGCACAGAAAAACTTGTAGGGACCAAATCGATTCGTAATGAGCTGATCTATCAACCCTATTAATATGAATCATGAGCAAATCATATACCCTAACTGCAGCCAGCACCCTAATTATTGTCTCCCTGTGTCAGTAATCATACATGTGCAGTTGTGTAGTAAATAATATTGTTTTGCTAACGTTACACGTTTTGCACTGCCTTGAAAACGCTTTTAATATGCCCTTTACCAACCACGTTACACTACTCTACGTTCCAGGTCTTTAAAAGAGAGTAAGTAGTTTTTGATTTCTTTCATACTTAGTGGTGCACTGGGCAGCTAGTAGCAAAAAATTGCAAACGCAAGAGATAGCCAGAGGAAAAATTGCAAACGAAAATACTGATTCTAAATGAGGATTTTGATTCCACTTTGCTATGTTATGAACGTTTGAAAACAAAGATAAAGAGGTAAAGCCTTTAAAGACGTGTGCTACGTTATGGGCAAAATTTTTATGATTACTATTTGACTAGTCAACTCATAATCATCATTCGTTTTCACATATCCATCGATCGACTACAGTAAACTCCACTTGAATACTCGTAAAAACACTTCCGAATTACATACTCGTAGGTACCGCCTTTATTATGTAGGAGTAGCAATGTCAATCGAAGTGGAAGCGTTGACATAGTTCTGTGGTTTACACTGATGTCGGGTTGATTGAATGTGTCACCTTGACTGGTCCATGCCTGTACATTCCTTTTCAGTAGATCATGGCTCGGTTAAGATCGAGTACCCGGGGTTGGATTTTCAATGGAAAGTAGAAAAATATTGATTATAATTGATAACAACCGAAGTCCTACTATTTTTAAAGTCAACGACGGGTCAAGCTTGACACACGCAATGCGGCTTCCCCGCTTGCGTCTATCGAAATAACAACGGTGCAAAGTTCAATGTGTCAAGCTTGATGTGCTCTTGAATGTACCTGATGTGTATGGTTGAAAACATTCGTAGGCACTGAAACAACATCGGAGTAACCAGCACCACTAATTAAAATATGACGCAAACTGTGGAAAATTGCAATAATTAGCACGGTATGGAACCGGATGATATTCGTTACATGTGTGAAGCAGTTATTAGCTTGTTTGTGGTCATAGTCTAGATAGGCATCTAGGCTAGTAGTTACTGGAACTACGATACTAAATACTGTACTTCGGAGTGTGCTCAAGAGCTCCACGAGCTTATTCCATCATCTCCCTTCTACACTCGGGAGTCTAGACGCACCGCTGGGTATCACCTATACTTGGTTGATATTCCGCACATTCTCACAAAACGCTTTTATCACGCTTTGAAACATGTTTTATAATGCGCACGGCTAAAGAGTGGAATTCTCAGCCTCCGTCTGTGTTCCCGAGTTCATATAACCCGAATCTATTCAAGTCGCGAGTGAATAGGCTTCTTCTGGGCAAGCTCGTTCCATCGTCGACCTCATCTCTGTCTTCAAGACTAGATAGAAGTCAAGAGTAAGACCATTGATAATAAAAAAATCCCCTGTTTTCCGTAGGGTTAGGTAGATAGGTAGTCAGGGCACAGGGTAGTCCACTTGTACAAAGCCGACTCTTTAAGTAGGCCGTGCTGCAGTGGTTTCTTGCCGTTTCTTTTGCGCTACCATAGCACGACCCGAAACGGTAATAGACTCTCTCTAGTTCTGCATGTCATTATTTTCTACATGTTATGTATGACATTTAATTTTGACCTGACTTTTTATGTCTCCTTCAATAATACTTTTTATTCATTAGCACCTTGGCGACCGAGCTTCGCTACATAATAGCCGCCTGGACATTAAAGTATCATCAGGTAATCAAGCTATGCTACCTGCCAACAGATGGCGCTGTAGGTTTCTGTCTAAAACGCAGTATTAAAAAAAATGCTTATATAAGCACGGGGAAAACGAAATTTCCCAGACATGAGACCTAGCTCGATTGCGATCAGATGACTTATTGTCAACCAATATTTATTTATTACAATTTTCAGAAAATTGTTACAGTCGCCGATACCAAATTGTTAGCGATTACAGCATATTATACGTACCCTTACTCGCGTTTTACGACATCCAAGAGCAGTTATTTTTTTTTTATCTGGGCAACATTAAAGATATTCCTCCTCCATAACGGTTTCTGTACCTGTTTTTGATAGCAATAGTCAATATCTTATACCTATGTCATAAGATGTCAAGGTATATAATCTTATCATGTCTTGGAAATTCCTAAACTAAAATAATATGTGAATAAGTAGGTACTAAGCGTTAACTTTGGTGATATCAATACACCTGGCAAAAAGCTAAAAGGCTTTCATCTCGCAACACCTCTGGTGTGCGTTGAACTGAGTCCGCACCGGACACCCAGCTCACCCGCCTGTGAGTGCGGCGCTGATATACAGACAGTGCACCACCTAGTTACAGAATGTCTTTTCGAAAGTATCCTAGGAACCTGCATGATTTTGTTACTACCACAAGTGACGCGAGTGAATGGCTGAGAAATCAAAATTAGGAATTATGAAATAGTTAAGTTTTTGCCATACCAATAAATAAGTAAGCATACAATGTCACAAGACAGAAAATCTTTTGCTTTTGAAAGTTTGATGTTAATACATTTGATATTGTTGGGCAATTATAATTTAAAACTAATGCCAATCATTATGTCGCTAGCATAAGAAAGTGCTAAGATAAACAGGTATTACGGAATGCTGGAAACGTGGCGAATGGTGCTCTACACGCTTTTATATCCTCATAAAAGCGTCAGTCAGAAGGTATCTCACAAGGCTCGTCTGTCTGTTGATAGAGGCGTTTTGGTACCAACACTGATGAGTGGCAGTGGAAGCAGGGTATGGCAGAAGAAGCATGAAGAAGAATTAATCCAGTAGGAATGAGAGCGTTGAGGACTACGATTGCTGTAAAATTGAGTAAGAGGATTAGAAATAGTGTGATAAGAGAACCTTGTGGCGTAAAAGAGGACGTATTGACTAATATTAAGAAAAGGATGCTGAGATGGTTTGATCATGTTTTGAGGATGAATGAACGAAGATTGACGAAAGAGATCTACCAAGCGAGAGAAGGTCTCGGCAAACGTAGCAGGACCAAATTCAGGACGTTATGAAGAAAGGCTAGAATGTAAGTATCATAAACCGACGAGAATGAATGAAAGAAAAGTACAGGAAGCGAGGGAAGTATGTCAAGACGGTAACAGATGGAGGTCTGTGGTCTCTACCAACCCCGACAGGTAGGAGGTTATATTTATGTATAAGAACCCTGAGAAGTAGAAAACTAAAAATCAAGTGTTTTTATAACCTAAAATCTTTATAATTCTCATAATCCATTCCAATTACTTCCATTCCCTTTATAACCGACTACGCAACAGCATTCCACCGAGCCCACTTTGACGTATATTTACAAAAGTTAACAGTCGATTTAACTTCACGCGATCAAAGGCAAGTGATGGTTGAAAAACTCATCGTTATAAAGGGCGGGCTCGTCTAAACATAACAATGTGCTATTATGAAGCTGTCCATTAAACTGGGTGTTGAAACAGAGAACTTCTATGCATTGTCCTGCAACATTTCACTTGTTCATAATTTTTATTTTCATCAATAGGGATGGGCCGAATACGATGAATATTCGGTTAAAACATCGAATGTTCGGTACAGTTGCACTAGTAGGTTTTTGTGGTGGTAATTTACTATTTTGGCAACTGCTCATTCCTGACCAAAAGTACGTAGTAACTATTATCTAATCTGTGCCAAAAGGTCTTTCAACACGTGAAAATTCTTCAGTACGTTATAGCACTCTTACAGACTAGAGACAAGGTGAAGCGACCTCCGCCGTCGTCGACCGCCGATAAAGCCGCGCGCGCCGCATTTACCAGCCGCGGGTTGTGTGCTCGCTGTCGCCTGCTGTCGTCCACAGTCGTCGGCGGTCGTTGGTGGTCGTTAAAGGTCGCGCGCGGCTGTCGCTGGAAATCGTCGAATGTCGCGCGCGGCCGTCATCTCAATCGCCGGCGGTCGTCGAGGGTCGCACGTGGCCGTCGTCGGCAGTCGTCGCCTTACCCTGTCGCTGGTATGTAAGGGCTCTTAGTTTTAAACGTGACAAGGACTATTAAGTTAAAGGTGTCTATACTCATAAATGGAATTGTTTCACCAGCCGAGAAGGTGTTCAGTTAAATATGCGGTACAATTTTAACCGAATATTCTTATTTGGTGAAACCCATGGTCGGCTCATCACTATTACTCGACACTTGATTGAGCTGAAGGAATATTTCTTAATTCATTACAGGTTGTTTATAAAATTTATCATCATCATATTCTCCCCTTTGGACATGAACTGCTGAGACAAATCTGAAAGGTGTAAAGACAGTATGAGTGAGTAAGTATGAATGCACCGACAGCTCTGACAACAAATGTGAACGTTGCCTTCCTACAAACGATGGAACACCTGGGCCTAGAGACAAGCGTCTTCGTACTATCGCAAACGCTAGTAGAATAGAATGAAAATGTATGGGATTGACAGTAGCTAACGAAAGGTTGCGTCACAGCTAATGTCAACTCCATACATTTTTTGTCTATTCTAAAGCGTTTACGATAAAAGATAGCCACTTGCCTCATGTCCCTTATTTTCTGTCCTTTGCGTGTCGTCCCGACTTCCCGGCACAAGGACGCGTGAAGGAAGACTTATGTAGTACTCGTAAGTGTGGTAAGTCTACAAAAATTTCGTAATTTTTATCTACAACTATGATTTTAATGCTAAGAAGGTCATCATATCAGCCATCAAGCTGACTAGTCTTCCCTTAAAAATCTCTACGAGGACCGGTCCTGTGCCATCCACATCTAGCGGCTTCTCACTGCCTTGACCAGATAGTTGGTCCACCTTGTTAAGTCCTGCCCACCCCACATCCTTTTTTTCGTGGTCCAGCGATGTGCCTTGCTCCATGTGGATCTTCTTTAAAATTAAAAATACGGAATTTGTGTTTTTGAAATATCCGAACATATTTTAAAAATCGATGTCTACAATAACATAACCCTCTGCCTGAAGCAGTTGGGTGAAGAAGAGCTCCTGTATGATCTTCCAAGCTGAACCCTATTGTGCGTCTAAGCAATTTTCGCATGAAACGGAAACACCTATGAACCTAAAACAAATCCTTAAATTCAGAAACACATACAAAACAACTAGAACACAGCGAACAAAGTTGGAAATAAACAAAAATTGTTTTGTTAGAATACTACAGGACGAGAAATTTCAGCGATCCGAGTTGGTACAGTATAACGTGAGTGGGTGTTCGTAAACAGAATCGTTATGTTAGACTTTTGTTGAAGAACTTTGGCAGTCAAGTTGGAGATGTTTAGGCTGTTAGCACAGTTGGTAGTTCTCCTGGTTTCTGCACTTAGATGTTCAAATTCTCATTAAGCATAGCAGCCTCCGTAGTCTAGTGGTTAGAGCGCTCGGCTCTCGATCTGGAGGTTCTAGGTTCGGTTCCTGGTGGAGAGACTGTCATACAAAAATCTATTTATGCGACCTCCCCAGTTTGGTTAGGACATCGCAGGATGAATCACCTGATTGTCAGAAAAGTTAGATCGTTAGATGATTCTTTGCTTCGAAAGGAACGTTACAATGAAAAAAAAAATTACTGATTCAAACAAGATTTTAATAGTTTCAAACAAGCATCTTGACTCCATTTGAGCTTACAAAGACCTTATTGGATTGTATCAAGTTGATTATTGAATTAAAGATCATAAATTTAAATTGACTAAGAGTCTAAGACGCTTTATTGAATCTATCAATATCTTTTTCGATTTAATCACAAAATGCCAAACAAGAGAAAATTGATCTTGGTTGGCTCTCCGTTTTGTCAGTGTAAGTCCTTGGTTACGGCTAGTCGTAAGATGAGCCATGTGGCTTGGGCAGCTCAACAACTCTGACACCAGTATTTGTAAGGTCGGTCATCGATCTCGCAACACACAAGATATTTTTTTTTATTTATTTAAGTAACTCGTATTAAAACAATGACAACAACTTTTTAAAACAATGTAACAAAAACTAAGGCGTTTATCCGTAAATTGCATAGTTCGTCGACGTAATGATAATGACTCTCACATGTCGCGAGAACCATTTATTGTTGTATGTTGCAGTATACAGCATGTTTGTCTTATTTAGGTCGAGATGACTTTGTGTGAAATGACCTGAAATCTCACCCCAAGTTGATCCTTGTAAGTGGAGTGTTGAAAAGAGACAATCAAATCCAGAAGGGGTTAATATACTGTTCCGAGTATGAGGCATATTTTGAATCTTTGCTATCAACACTGGAGTTTTATAAACGTAAAGAAAGTATATTAAAAATATCGGCACTGGTGTAAAATATGTGTGTACTTCATCATCATCATATCAGCCGAAAGACGTCCACTGCTGGACATAGGCCTCCCCTAAAGATCTCCATGAAGACCGGTCCTGCGCTGCTCGCATCCAGCGGCTTCCCGCGGCCTTGACCAGATCGTCGGGTTAATTAAAATTAATTGAAGAATAGGTACGTACAGTCAAGAGCACATCAAGCTTGACACATTGGACTTTGTACCGTTCTTATTTCAATAGACGTATAGACGTACGGGCTAGAGTCGCACTGCGAGTGTCAAGCTTGACCTGTCGTTGACTGTACCACCGATATTTTGCCGGTTGGTCAATCGGATGCACGCAAGAGCTTCAATAATAGATACCTAACTAATAAATCAAAGAGGTGTACGAAAGAAGCAAATCCCTGAGGGTCTGCTTATCTTTTTAAGATTTTTACACAAAAATCCTACTTACCAGCTAAATATCAAACCAAATAAAGAAAATACGAAAACGTAACAAATATTGAAGGAGACAAGGGTAGACATGGAATAGGGAACGAAAGGATGGATTTTATGGAGCTGACCGCGGGCGGCATCGGCAGCGAGATTCGATGGAATACACCTGATACTAATAAAAACCCGAAAGCCATTGATAGACAGTAACAAGACGATCAAATGTCGTTTATTTTGTATACTTGAAAATACGAACGCATAAAAGATTTTTAGACAGGATTATTGACCAAAAGAGAACAAGCACGTGCATTTGGCCCATATGGATTGCTGTTTTTTGCACGAACAATAAAGTCTTACCTAATTCAAGTTTACGAAGGTTAATAACCAAACTGATTTATTTTCAGGTTTTCAGTGCTAGCAGGACAATCGTCAAACTTGATATGATTTGAGTGCATATTATAGAAGAAAAACCAATAATTATAAAACCAGCGACGTGCAAAAAGGTGCGCGAGTCCGACTTGCACTTGGTCGGTTTATTACTTGTGAAACTGCAATTTTTCCTATTGTACGAACTCAGCTACAACTATGTATTTCTATGATCTTATTAGTTTATATCAATGACAAGAAGGACAAATCCTGTTTTCGGCCTGGAGTTGTTTAGTTGAAACGACATGCTTTCTTCGACTAGTTTATTTGGTAAATGGCTTTTTGGTTATGTAATATTTTTGGTATTTATTTGAACAGAATCTTTGTTTTTATCTCCTCCTTGGGCGGTATTCTTTCCCTATTGGATGTTGAAGGGCTTTGGATGCTGTCATGATGTGTTTCTGTTAAATGGCGCAGAATTATTACTGATTAGGTTTTGTGACTAAGAAAGTTAATTTAATTCATTATTGGAACATGCCAATTTTAAAAGTGAAGTTAAAATTTACTTAAACCAAATAAAGTCTGTCTCTAAAAATTAACAAAAGAAAAAGGAATGCTTCTACTAGCACACGCAGGTGTGAACAAACTTACAACTTAAAAGTCTCATCAATAAAATTGTCCTTTCGATATCTTTGGCGCCCAAACTGGGACCACAGACAGTGGTTATTTAAAGTGGCAGGTCAAAGCGACAAAATTTTTCAACCACAAAGGTATTATCCATTTTTTTGCCGTTGAAAAACACACCTTATTTCGTAGACTACGAATATTATTCTAGATTGCGTTATACCAGTGAAACATCAATGTGTGGGTTGTAAGATCGACGACCGACCTCGAGTTAGAGTTTTTGAGCCGTCTAAAGCTTCTGACAAGATTCATTTAACGACTACTACAGTGGATAGTAGCCAGGATCAACAGCTTAACGTGCCTTCCGGAGCACGGAATCATCTTATTTTTTGGACAAACTAGGTGTTAGTTAGGAATCAAACCCAGAACCTCCAGATCGAGAGCCGAACGCTCTAACCAATAGAACACGGAGTCTGTCTGTCACTTTAACCTTAAGCTGTATAATTCTGTTAGTACCTGGTCGACCGAGCTTCGCTCTATAATAGCAGCCTCATCATTAAAATATCATCGGGTCAGCAAGCTATGCTACTCGCCAACAGATGGCGCTGAAGGTTTCTGTCTAAAACGTGGTAATTTTTTTTAAATGAATTTTTCAGACATAAGACCTGGCTAGATCGATTTTTCGTCCCCAAAAACCCCCGGATACTAAATGTCATCAAAATCGTTAAAGCCGTTTTCGAGAAACCGATATAATAATATATATAAGTATATATATATATATTTATACATACACAAATATTGCTCGTTTAATAGTATAGGATTTGCTTCATCCTCCTACTAGACAAATAAATCTTGAAAGCTTAGGAAAATACAACAGTAGATTTTATAAAATGGCGCCCAGCAAGGGACTAAAACTTCGAACATGAATTAAAAGCTAACATCGTTCCTACACGTTCAATGGCCTGTGCAGTGCTAAAACAAAACTGAGAACTCGTCTTTATATTGACACTTCACAGAAAAATCGACTGTAAAACTATGGAACACAGAGGTAAAAATTCCATGAAGCACAGTAACGTAACTTACTTAGCTATAGCCAACTAAGCCTACACTAGATGGAGGGGCTGGGAAAATCTAAGGCTAGATACACAATCGAATGAATCAATGAACCTAAACTTCAGTTGGGTAAAACGGGCTACAAAAAATGTTGCGTTGGGTAAAATATCGAATCACCTAAATTGTCCAAAGAAGGCTTTGGTCACTATCTCTCAATATAGTTCTGATGGTTGTTCAACCACTATTATGTAATCTGTGATTAAACAAGGTCTTGATTGGTTAAAAGGAGGTTTAAAATCTCCGGCACCGAAGTTCAGTCATTTGTCGACTCTATAATTCAAACAAAGAGCAGCAATAGAAGCTTTCTAGGAAGTTTATCGTGTCGTGAGCGCCATTATCCCTTGCAGCAAGTAACAACGTCGCAACTTCAAATTTTGTAGTTACGGCGCTTAAGTCGTTGTTCTCCTGGTAATTCTTACAGTTGGACTTTCTTTTATGCCGATGCAACACCACGATAAATCGAAGGAAAATTTTCTCAAAGCAGTTTTTCTAACGTGAATGTGCAGCCGGCTTAACTTGTAGCTAAGAACCGTCGCGACATGTACTGAACCTTTGTTTATGGAGAACAAACGTAGTAAGTAGTATTTACTGCCAAGTTGATAAGGAAGAATGGCCTCAGGACCTGAACATTGTTAGACTTACTACACTTTGATTAAGTCACGACCTTTTCAATTTATTAGAAAACTTTCTTTACGATAGTGATCGAGTTTGGTTTCTTTGATTTCAACTCAATTGTGTTATTTGGAGGTCCTGTCAAAAGGCGGAATTTTGGCCAAGAAATACTTAATTTTTGATAATTCTAAGCAAATCATGAAATTACCGCTCAAATACAAAGCTATCCATAAAAAATAGATTTCCAAATCATGGGATAAAACTAAGCAATCATCTACATACACCGATTTATCACACAAATCGTGGCTATAAATTCGCTTTGCCTTCCTTTCGTATATAAAACGGCTACTGAATAGCAAAAAAAATCTCCTCTAAACCTCTTCAACCCTCGCACGATGATTTTCCCCTATAGTCTGTGCTTTAGGGTGATTTGTCAACTACCCGGACCTACCTCTACGCCCCACGTAATACCATTTGGATGGTAACCACGACGCGTAGACAGGGGATCCAATTTCGATACTGAATAATTCAGACGCGGCGTTTGTTTTACTTGAGTTTTATGACTGTTGCTTGAGTATGAAAATTTTGACGATTTTATGAAGCACAAGGTTTTTTTAAATGGATGCCACTTTTCAATTCACGTTAGGCCGATATCTTGCAAGTTTTATGACTTAATGCAAATTCATTATTATTTTTAAAAACTTAATCTGCATAAAAAATCTTACCGTAGTCCGTACACTGTTGAACGCCATATTTCATTTCTACTTAATTGATTAAGAAATTAAAACAAACTAATATAAAGCGAATAGATTCACGATCATCATTGTTCTGCAGTGGACTCTGCAACTTGATGAGGCTGTCATAAAAGTACAGCATAAGACAGCTAAATCAAAATCATTGGTTTGGATTATATGAATTTATATTCATCGAGATTTTGACTTAAACTGTTCTGTGGTTTATGAAGTAGGTATTATACTATTTTGTGTTATATTTACTTGATAATTCGATCCTACCTTTTGTCCCACTGCTGGGCCAGGTCTAAGCCTCCTGTTGCCAGCATATGGCCACTATGGCCAGTATTTACAGAAAGCTTAAGGTAATGGCAACAACTACACTGTCGTGGGCTTTCTGTCCCTCAGTAGATACCAGATGGTAGTGGTTTTACAAACACATCACCACGCCGATTTCCCGTCGGGGTAGGCAGAGACCACAGCCCTCCCTCATGCTTGGAAAGTAAAAAACTGCAGCAATGTACGTCAAACTTACTTCGATGATGCTACATCAGTTACAGAATTAGTAACTAAAACAGCCAATAGACAGGTGCAGTTGCAATTCACTAAATGGATATCGGTAATTCGGTCTGACATGAAGCTTTACGATATTGCCCATTGGCGTCTGGTTTTAGCTGATGAAGTTTTGTAGCAATAAACAATAACTGCTATAGTTAGGTGCGTATTTTTTCGTCGATGGGATCGTAAATTCGGAAAAATGTGGTCGTTTATGTACGGAATATTGAAATTTTCTAACTTCTGTATTGTTTCGAGTTTTGGCAATCTGCTGTTGGATGAACCTAGTAAAATGATTGCATGGAGATTTTTTAAGTCAACAAATCTGACCGTTTTCAAGAGATATATTGAATAAACTTCAAAAACGCGAGACTGCCCGCGATTATGAACCCCTGCTTAGACCACCTGGCATCGCGGATGGCGGAGAGTGGCCATTCTGTAATTCGGCACGATTACCATATACTGTGACTTGGTATGAAGTAGGTGATATGGTGAGGCCAAATTAATATTTTTCAGCAGTATTTTTCTTGTGTGGTAATATTGTTCGGATAATAATAAGCATTTCTTTTATACTGAAGT
This sequence comes from Athrips mouffetella, assembly GCA_947532105.1. Taxonomy (NCBI): domain Eukaryota; kingdom Metazoa; phylum Arthropoda; class Insecta; order Lepidoptera; family Gelechiidae; genus Athrips; species Athrips mouffetella. The sequence goes on along the minus strand of OX383981.1, from coordinate 12,070,504 downwards.
AGAAGTGGTAAAGTCAAAGTCCACAAACTGTAAGTCGTTTTTCACCAAAGCAAAAATGGTTTGTCTTCGCACTAACAATTTGATAAAACGCTCCAAAGTCAAGGTTTTTTAGGGTTCCGATACCAAAATGGTAAAAAAAAGGAACCCTTATGGTGCCGCTCTGTCTGTCTGTCTGTCTGTCCGTCTGTCTGTCACACCTCTATATCTCAGCAACCACTTATGCTATCAACCTGAAATTTGGAATAGTTTTAGAATATAGTTGCCCAACTTAATTGCACAAGAAAAATTTTTGAAAAAAGTATGATTATTAATATAAAGGGGGCCAAAATAGGGGGGGCCAAATTTCAAATTGTCGCTACTAGGTCGAGTGGGGTATCATATGAAAGGGCTTTACTTGTACATTTTAAAATATATTTTTGTATATTTTTAAATTTCTTAGTTTTAAAGTTATGATGAAAAATGTCAAGAAAAATACCATTCCTGGGGGCCCCTTATCTCCGAAGTTTGAGTAAGGAAAAATCTGAATTAATTACAGTTGACAGAAGTTTATATAAACTTTACAGCAAAAATAAAACGATCTTTCTAAGTTGCACAGTTTTTCAGAAATCTGCAAAAAACCTTTACAAACAAATTTAGTTTTGCGGTCCTGAAAATGGACTTTATTGCTTCCAAAAATACTATAGGTATATCGGAACCCTCGGCGCGCGAGTCCGACTCGCACTTGACCGGTTTTTTTACTTGGTGAATAGACTCTTCTATAGTATAGTAGTAAAAGGAAGAACAGTCACGTGCATTTATATGGAAACGTAGCACGTATCCAGAGCTTCAAATCTAACTTTAGTTTTATTCCGTTGAATATTATTGCACAAATAGGTATCTGTCTCTGGCGGTTCCATCCAATCCTACACTAATATTTTAAATGCGAAAGTTTGTAAACATGTATGGATGTATGTTTGTTACTCTTTCACGTCATAACTACTGAATGGATTTTAATGAAACTTGGCACACATAAAGGTTAGGTCCTGGAATAACACATAGGCTACTTTTTACCGAGGGAAAACACTTAATTCCGACGGAAAAAATCATTTAATGCGGGTGAAACCGCAGATTCTGCGCAGACGAAGTCGGTTAGACAGTTCTAGTGATTAAATAGTTCATCACTATAGCAAAGTTAATTATAAATATCTTGTTAATAGTAAAGTAATACAACACAACCTCAGGGTATCGAGTAGACAAACAAAATTAATTGGTTTGAATATTTAACAGCGAAGTTTCAATATCTAATACGTATAGGATATTAGATTATCGTAATTAACTGTTAGTTAAGTCTTTCAGAAGTCTTAGTTTAGATTAATTTAGAAATGGACGTAAGCAATTAATAACTGGATTGTTTTTGACCCCTCAGCCAAATTCTAATGTTTTACTGAAAAAAAAACCGGTCAAGTGCGAGTCGGACTCGCGCGCCGAGGGTTCCGATATACCTATAGTATTTTTGGAAGCAATAAAGTCCATTTTCAGGACCGCAAAACTAAATTTGTTTGTAAAGGTTTTTTGCAGATTTCTGAAAAACTGTGCAACTTAGAAAGATCGTTTTATTTTTGCTGTAAAGTTTACATAAACCTCTGTCAACTGTAATTAATTCAGATTTTCCCTTACTCAAACTTCGGAGATAAGGGGGGGGGAATGGTATTTTTTTGACATTTTTCATCATAACTTGAAAACTAAGAAACTTAAAAAAATACAAAAATATATTTTAAAATGTACAAGTAAAGCCCTTTCATATGATACCCCACTCGACCTAGTAGCGACAATTTGAAATTTGGCCCCCCCTATTTTGGCCCCCTTTACATTAATAATCATACTTTTTTCAAAAAATTTTCATGTGCAATTAAGTTGGGCAACTATATTCTAAAACTATTCCAAATTTCAGCTCGATAGCGTAAGTGGTTGCTGAGATATAGAGGTGTGACAGACAGACGGACAGACAGACAGACAGACAGACAGAGCGGCACCATAAGGGTTCCTTTTTTTTACCATTTTGGTATCGGAACCCTAAAAAAGGACGGGTTGCACTCCGGGAGTGCCGCATGCCGGCAGAAGTGAAACCTTAAACAACAACGATGTGCATTTTTGAATATTTTGGAATGGTTAGGGAATAATTTCGCACGAATTGTTTCATTAATCAGTATAAAGTACATACAAAATTCATTTATTGCGCTATCGTAGACAAACATGACAATTTATATTACATATAGACAATCTTCGTCAGATCTGACGCGCCGCTAAAGAAGTTTACACTTCAAAACTTAAACATCTGACGCGAGATCTGACGCGACATCTGACGCGAGTTTAATATTTTTTGCCCATCTAATAAAGTGCCAAGCGCCGCTAAAGAACTTTCCTAAAGGAATAATGGCTCTAAAACGAGATTTTTTTCGGCATTCTACTAAAGGAACAAGGCGTGATGTTATGTATGTATGTATGTATGTATGTATTCTACTAAAATTTGTTCACGTTTTTAACATACTTAATATGCCTAAGGTTCCAAAAATAACTATGTATTCTACGATAATTGTGAACAATAGCCCTTTATAAGTGTCAAACATTGTGAAATAGAAGATCAATGTACATTGTTGATTGGCATAGACTCACTTGAACCCACACAAGAAAAAGATTCTACATTATCTTCGATGATACCTCACGAGCTGAAATATAATAAAGCAAAGAACAGAAGCCATAAATAACCCCAACTCGATATTAAACCTATACCCATTAACATTCGGAAGTATATTACACCCGAAGTCAGAAGGGACAAGCCCTTTCCACCCTCCGATATCTACGGTGACTCACAACGAGTCCGAGGGCTTTGACTTGTACTATAAAACCAAAATAATTTGACACGTGGTCTGTATGAGGGTTTAAAGAAACCAAGTGCCGTGTTATTTTGGTGGAGTAGTGTGTTTTATAGAAACCTTTTATTGAATTGGTATGAGACGTATGAGACTCTTTTATTTTTCAACAAATGTTTGGTCTAAATGATCTGGTAGGGATACATTCAATGGTGATCTTTGAATTTGTATTGTATCTATGATCTTTGAATTTGTATAGGTTTTTGAATCAGACAAACCATTCAATGAGATTATTACAAAAAAAATTGTCTTCAAAAAGTAACCTTCTTTGTAGATGACTTCACGCTCTATAGTATTTTTTTTTTCATTTGCAGTGTCTTTCATCCAAGTCAATTGAATTCGAAGGCATATTCATAAAATAAATGTAAACAACTGTTCTTTCTTTTACTTTAACCATTCAACTACAAATCTTACTTAATCGGACAAAACCTAATCTTATTAATTACCATCCTATACGGTAAACTGTGTTCATTTCTATGAAAACACAACTAGATCTAAATCTTTGGACATGCTTCGTTGACCATAGTAGTACATCTGTTCCTTTAAAGAAGAATAAGTACGACGAATATGTACTTAGATCATGAGTATTTTAACCCTTGGAGACCACCCGGCCAGATTGAAAGACTTTATATCTTCATTGATGTCATTTCAGATAGGAGCTAGATTGCTGATAATATACGATGCGGTGATATCTCAGACGATCAAATATAGTAAAATAATTAATCATTAATTATAGTAAATATACTATAAGTAACATACTAGAATATAATAAATTATTTAATCAAATAAACGTGGTTTTGATTTGAGAGCATTTACTTCTTGAACACAGGTGGATAAATTGTGACACATGAAATAATAAGGCTGTGTATTAACGTGCCACCAAATTTGAGTAAATTTTTACTAAATAATATCCACCAAATTTTGTCTACCAAAATGGATGCATGTACACCAAATTTGCTTCTGGCACTTCGCCGGCCGCTGCGCTGCAGCGGCACGCTCGCTCCGCTCGCTCGGCTCGTGCGTTGTGGTCGCAAGATAACCTACCACAACCTAACCGAACCGGTTACCCAAATTTGGTGTACGTTCAGCCAATTTGGTGTACATTCATCCATTTTGTCTGAAGTGTATTGGGGTAAGTATAAAAAAATATTTTGGGAATCATTTAATTTGTTGCCAAATAATAATAGATTTATTTTAAAGACATATCAAAATATAATAATTCATACTTATTTGAATGATTTTCAATTTCATTGCATGTCGCTTCACAAAAGGGACAACCACTATATACCGTGCATCAGTCATTCGCAATTTGGTCTAGCGGTCTAGACAATATAATTAGAATTAATGGGAATCAGGTGCGGGGTTCGAATCTGTGAGGTAGATTTTTCCTGATTTCTACAATACAATACTCTTTATTGCACACAGAAATACAAAATTCTACTTTCAGATTTCTACTTTTTCTTCAAGTACCTACCTACTCCTATCGAATATTCGCAATATTTAATTAAAATAATAGTTTCACGAGTAGCGCTCATATGGGTTCACTAATGTTTATTTTACGCCATAACATAACAAAGAAAATGCGCTATCTATTAAGCCCAAGTCACACAGAGCGGTATAAGCGGTAAAGCGGTCCGGGGCCGGACCTGCGGGAAGCGAAAGCGTTCCGGGACCGGTCACACAGAGGTACCGCGCGGAAACCGCGGTGGGACAGCGGCGCGGTAGCGGTCTGTGTGACACTATTTATCTGTGATTTTTCAAAAGACGTAAATCCTTTGCTCTAAACAAAAAACCAATCTGATAACCTAAAAAAAGTCTGCGCAAGCCGCAAAATTCTTGTAAAAAAATACAATGTCAAAGTCCGCGCCCGGACCGCACCGCACCGCACCGCGCCGCGCCGCTGCCGCTCTGTGTGACGGGTTGCATCGAACGCAATGGAATACAGCGCCCGCTCCCGCCGAAAGTTCGGCCCCGCGCCGCGCCCGGTCCACGGGGTTGTATTAGCGGCCCGGCCGCCCCCGCGACCGCTTTCAATGTGACAGGGTGCATAAGAACTCATACTTTACAAAAAATACCGGCCCCGGAACGCTTCCGCTACCGCCTCAGTGTGGCTTGGGCTTAGTAATGCAGTTACTGCGTCATATTTTTTTTATATTTCGATGTGTTTCGTGAAGAAAAATGCTCTGTTTCAGGGTCTAAAATGTCTGAATCCACATCCTCAGTTTTGATAGAAGTTTTTTAACCCTATGTAGACTTGTTTTCATTTTGTCTTAGACCTGAGAAATTTCTGAAGCAATAGCTAAACCATGCGAGCGGAAGGCATATAATATAGAATTAATAAATCCTTAAGTATCTCAACTTAAATAGCGGTTGTGTTCATTAAGCATGACAAATGTATAATTTTAATTCATTTTGTGAATTAAGTGTTCAAGCACAGTTCTCAGTCAGTAACTGTGGTTTTGTGGCTTATTAACTATACATATGCACTTAAGTGGACGTACGGTAGTAAGAAAGTGGGATAATTATGTTGATGTTTTGATAAGTTTAGGTTGTTACTAGATTTATTCGTAGTAACTAGTAGTATTTGCATCTAAGTATCTATCTATCTGACAGGGTTCTAAGTGATAATTATCATGATAAATGATAATTATACCTCGATACTTATACCTTGATAATTATCTTGATAATAATAAAATTCATAAGTCAATAATTATTAAACTCCTTCAGTGTCGCTTTACGCGATTTGCCGATCCAAACGTCTCCACAAAAAAAAAAAAACTGTCACAGATATTCTGTTTATCAATGTATTTTATCAACAAACAGAATATTTTTAAGGTTTCGTCATAGTTGTCGAAAAATAAAGATTCTGTTTGGAGTAAATTCGACTGCATTGAAACAAAAACGTTCCGTACCACCCCATAATCATAATTGTATTAGTTGAAATTTCAGTAAGTTAATGTGCTAGATTTTTGAGTCCGACACGCGCTTGTCCAAATTTTATTATTTGTTGTTATTTTATAGCTTTTGCACTATAAACATACCAATTTTCAAGTTTGTAAGTGTTCCCGTTTTCAAAATAGAACTAAAACAAAAATCGCCTCAGCGAACATTCAACTCGACCCCTTTCGTATATGAATGTTCTTGAAACGGGTGCTCACCTCAATTGGTTACCATTAGTTGTGAGAAAAGTTGTAATATTTAATTATTTCAGACTTTCCCTATTATTTGTACTGTGAGACCTAGCTTCTTGCCAAATTTCATAATTTTAGGTCAACGGAAAGTACCCTATAGGTTTTGCTTTTTTGCAAAAATGTATGAAGATGCAGACATAAAAAGCCATATCTTTTGATAGCGTCGTTGTAAAAAAAAATAATTTCCAGATCTTGTGTGGTTCATGGACCCTAATATAAGGTATCAATTTCAACCTGATACCTCTACCCGTTCATGAGATAAAGGGTCTTGACAGACAGACAGACAGACAGACGGACAACAAAGTGATCCTATGAGAATTCCGTTTTTTTCTTTTGAGGTACGGAACCCTAAAAACAGTCAAAAACTATGTATGGATATTATTCGATAACTACCATGATATTTATTAAGAAAATAATTATCTTGATAATTTGGAACCTTGCTATCTAATTAGCTTTCATCCGCTCGCACCTGAGCATAGGTCTCTTTTTTGCGCCACTCACTCCGACACCTTACAGTTGTTAAGTAGCACTTTCCACGACAGAGACAATGTCATCTGACCATCTGGCAGTTGGTCGGCCTACCGAACGCTTTGCTCCGATCGAATCATCAGAAATAAAGCATCCGCAAAAAAGCAACAACAACTTAGTTTTCAGAATCGCACAACGGATTCGCAAAACTCAAGTGATGGTAGGCAGGGCTCCTCGTTTGACGACGAGTTGATGGCGGACAGGGTTGAAAGGTTAAAGAGCAGCGACAAACAACCTGAAGACGTAGCGAAGATATGTTACGGTAAATATGACTGATTGACAATAATTAATAATTAACGGTAATTACTAATAATTCTTGGGTGTCGTAAGAGGCGACTTATAAGAATCCTTTCCGACAGCATGGCCGTACTAATGGCACTGCAGAGTAATGTAACCTCAGGGCTTATCTACGAGTGTCACCTTGCACTGGAGCGCATTGCTTCAAACAACAGGGTAATCCTGCAATGGATCAAGGGACACAGCGGCTCACTGGGCAATGATGCCGCGGATGAATTGGCAAGGCGTGGTTCACAAACACCAGTGGCAGGTCCTGTACCACTATTACCACTGCCCTTCAAATTCGCACATGGCTTCACGGCTTTACCCAGAACCAACACAATGCCCGCTGGGCTAGCCTTACGAGCTGCAGACAGTCAAAGGAGGTGCTATCCACTAATTCACCTAAGCTTACCCACCGACTTCTCAGCCTCAATCGAACAAACCTCCGAATAGTTGTGAGCACTATTACAGGACATATCTCGCTCAACTAACACCTATTCACAATCGGCGTCACCGATAGCCCACTATGTAGGGGCTGCCATGACGCGGAAGAGACGGTCAATCACGAGATCCTGGAGTACGCTGCGTTGGCCGACCAACGGGCTAAAATCCTCAACAACACGAGGTCGCTCCGCGAAGCCTGCGAATGTACCAGGAGACTTCTGAGCTTCGGGAAGGAGCTGAGCTGGCTTAATTAACCAGACTAACCTGTACGCAAAAAGGACCAAATTAGAGTTTAATTGCGGAAACAGGAGCCCACTAACTAACTAAGAGGCGACTTAGGGCTTATGAAAAGAAGCATAGGCAGCAGCATCTTTCTGTGTACCATCTTACACACTACTTTCACCAACAACAGTGGTCGCCAGCCGCAACGCTTGCAAGCGTGGTGACTATGGTAAATCTTCTCGAAAGTACCACGCGTTTTTTATGTAGTTCTGGTGGGAGCTGCTGTCCTGCAGTGGACGTTTTATGGGATGATATGATGAGTGCAGTCGTTTAGCCGTTAAAGCGTAGCAGACAGGTAGACAGACAGATAAATAGACAAGGGTAAAAATATGGTAAAAACGCTATAACGCTACCAAATTTTTTGGTAGGCCATTACAAAAACTTAAAATAAAATTACGTTTTAAGCGAGGAACTGAACTCGAAAACTATATTACAAACTAAAACTACAAACTATATTACTATATACATCAATACTTCCTATAATAGTTCAAACTTCTTGACTACTTAAATCTTAAACCGAGACAAATTACAAACAAATTGATCGACATTTCTTACTTACCACACCAAAAACTGTAACAACATAGCATTCACTGCTACAGAGTTCTATATCATAGAAAATTAAAACGATACATAGTACATTGTAATTCTAAGCTCGGGTATAAACCACAGTATAAGATAATCACGAATCACTAGACCTCTTATTAACCAGTTAAACCACCATTTATCTTCGTTTGTGGTTCAGTTAACCGAGACAGAATCACTGGTTACAGTCGTACGGATTGTGTAATTAACAATTCATTGATGGTTAAGTATGGTGGTTTTTTATGGAGGAAGTAGTTGGCGTTCAATGAAATAGAAAATAAGGAGTAAAATTTACGTAACGGGCATATGGTCAGGGCAAGGATTCGGCACGGACGCGACATTAAAAACAAAACCGGTCAAGTGCGTGTCGGACTCGCGCGCCGAGGGTTCCGATATACCTACAGTATTTTTAGAAGCAATTAAGTCCATTTTTAGGACCAGAATTTGCTTGTAAAGGTTTTTTCGCAATTTCTAAAAAACGCTGCTATTTAGAGAGATCGTGGTATTTTTCCTGCAATATTTACATAAACGTCTATCGACTATAATTCATTCCGATTTTTCGTTTAGCAAACATCTGAGATAAGGGAGGAAGGAAAGGTATTTTTAGAAGCTTTTCATCATAATTAAAACTAAAAAATTAAAAAATATATTTTGGAATTTACAAGTATAGCCTTTTTATATGATACCCCACTCGACCTAGTAACGATAATTTTAAATTTTGACCCTACCCATTTGGGGCCCCTTTACAATAAAAATAATATTTTCAAATTTTGGTTTGTTTGCAATAAAGTTGGGCAATTCATATTATAAAACTGTTCCAAATTTCAAGTCGATATTATGAGTGGTTGCTGAGATATACAGGTATAACAGACAGACAGACGAAGTCGCACCATAAGGGTTCCGTTTTAACCATTTTGGTTCGGAACCCTAAAAAGCGTAGGGCAAGGAGCAGGAGGTGAAGAGGCATGCCTGCACCACGTCGCTAATGGTATAATTTCACGCCGCGTCGCTTTCATATGGAAAAAAAAATTGACCTTTCCATACAAATTGCCCACTCTGGTCGAACAGTTTGTATGGAGAGTTCTATTTCTTTTTCTTTTCCCTACATATGTTTCTTTGGGAAAGTTGGTCAGTTTCGTTAACTGAGCACACCCTTTCAGTTTTCGGTAGGTACACCGTCCCTTAAACCCTTTATATTCTATGAACAAGTTTTGTGACACTGCGCCTTCTCGCCTGTCTCTTGCCTTTGCCGTATGCCTTATAAGTATATTTCAGGCCTAAGAAAAAATATTTCTACGGAGTTGGCAGTCCGACTCGGGGGCTCTCAAAGGCTCTCGGTTTCACACGTGTCAACCGTTATCTAACTTCCTTAACAGCCAATTCTAGATTAAGTTTATTCAGCTATGACACTTCACTAAGAGCCACTTTGTTTGTCGAATAACAAGACTAACATGTTTCATGTACAAACGAAAGCGCGTCGAGCTTGACAGATTAGACTTTGCACCGCGCTTATCACAGTCAGCGTAGAGACTGAAATCGCACTGCGACTACTGCGAGTGTCAAGCTTGACCCGCTCTTGACTGAACAAGATTTCCTAAAAAGTTTAATGTTCATAGGAACTTTGTTATTGCTATTTCGCAATGTTACGATTTGAGAACCTTCCTTCTTATTCTATTGTTAAAGTTTCTCTCCTCTCCTACCATACCAATTATGTAACTGCGTATTCCTCAAACGAAACGCGACTTTAACACGCCTTGAAATCTGTCTTTTTTTTTTTATAGAAGAGGGAGGCAGACGAGCAGGCGGGTCACCTGATGGTAAGTGATCACCGACGCCCATAGACACCTGCAACACCAGGGGGATCACAGGTGCGCTGCCGGCCGTTGAGATATTTGTAGGCTCGTTTCTTAAAGGCTGCCTTGTTGTACCCGTTCGGAAATACGAAGCGCAGGAAGCTGATTCCACAGTGCGGTCGTACGTGGTAAGAAGTTTCTTGTAAAACGTACGGTGGAAGATTGCCAGTTATCTAAGTGGTAAGGATGAAATTTTAACTTCTGGCGAGTGGTGCGGTGGTGAAATTCTGCAGTAGGTATTAGCTCGAACAATTCTTCAGAGCACTCCCCATGATACACGCGATAAAGGATGCATAGAGATGCAACATCTCTCCGCAGTGCTAGATGGTCAAGACGGCCGGTGAGGACATCGTCGCCAATGATTCATCCTGGCTGTCAACTGCAGTCATTGGATTTTAGATCTGGGTCTGCCCCAGCTAGTACAATCGGCAAGTGACAACACGCTAGCTCCTAAATAGCACTCTTTTGAGGTTACTTAAGGGTCCTACTCCACGAAGTTCCTCAATAGAATAGTTACCAAGTAGTTTCCAAAGTCGCTTGCTGAAGTAGCACGTACTTATAGTCTGACCGCAACCGCTGCCTTAGGTATGCTCGCGGCGAGACGGGGGGCCATCGCTCGTCATCGCTCACGGCGGCAACTAGTTCTTGCTCTTTCCTTCCCTCTCCCCCACCTCTCCGCGCATACCTAAGGCGCGGTACAGCGGTTGCGGTCAGACTATTGTACATCAGCTACCGTCTTGACATTGTTATACAGGCAGTAAGGGACGTTGTACCGAAAACTGAAGGGGCGTGCTCAGTGAACGAAATCGAACAACTTTCCCAAACAAAAATCTATGGTAAATGAAAAAAAAATTTGACTTCTCAATACAAGCTCACTCTGATCGAACAGTTTGTATGAAAAGGTCACAAAATATTTTAGCACGGGCAAGTAACGAACGATGATGGCTACATCGCAAAAACTGCCATTCTCGAGCTATATTCACCATTGCACGGCTCGTCAGTTGCCCGGAGCTACTTCAATTAAATCTATTGCTATACTTTCCTTGTCAACGAAACAGAAAATGACAACAATAGATTTAACGAAGTTTAAACTTTAAAGAAGATACGTGGAACTGCCTGTAAGTTATTACTCATACCTTCAGCATATTATTATATCAAGGGACGGACCTCCGTTCAAAAACCCGAAAATACGATTTAAAATCCGGCCAAGTACGTGTCGGGCTACGCGCAGTATAGGGTTCCGTAGTTGCCTCAGCCATCATATTAAGCAAGTTTTGACTTTATTAAAATTTTCCCTCCTGACGACGAAGGTGCAGCGCCTTATTGCTATTGTTTTCAGTATTTTGACTATTACTCGTTAACCACCTGTGAAGACTGCTTTAGTTGTGATATTGTGCTGCCTTTTAAATTCAACATATATACTACCACTGTGAATTTTTTCACATTGCTGATTGATAGTATCCGTGAGCAAGGACGACACTTGACTCTAATAAAAATGCGTTTTTAAGCTAAATATTTCGCAAACAGATCCCTAAATTGAAAAACGTTTTGAAAATACTCTCAATATTTTTTAAAGACCTGTATACCCATAGCAAATAAAAGAATTCTAGTACTAAAGGAACCGCGGACAGACAGACAGACCGACCGACAGACATGAAGAAACTTTAAGGGTTCCTTGTTCACTACGGAACCCTAAAAAATACGTAAGTATTCGACGTTCCGACCGTCAAAATTGAACCTTCTGCTTTCGTCATAAGCCAACTAATAATTTCGGGTACAGGTCACTACAAAAGTCGGACAGCGCGGGGAGGTGAGGTTGAATCTAAAGAGGGGCAGGGTTAGTCCTTATTCTTAGCTATGTTTCAAATTACATGAAACTATTATGAAGCTCTGTTACATTGTGTACGAAAGACAAACGAATAAACATGAACAACTGAAATTTCGAAACTGAAACAATATTCAGCACAAACAATACAGCATTTAACTGAACTTTAACATTTGAATAGCATTAAATAAACATGCAAAACGAACATCTGACTGGAGGATGGGATTTTGAAATAGGGAATATTCCAAATAAGACACAAAAGTAGGTACTAACTTTTGTATTGAATTTAAGAAAAAAAATGTTGTAAGTTGTTTGGCATTCAAAAATATTACCTATCTTCTTACAAAAAAAAACCGGCCAAGTGCGAGTCGGACTCGCGCCCTAAGGGTTCCGTACCTATCTATCATATGTTATACTAAAAGCTTTGCTCTTTGATTTTAAAAACTTCGCGACAATCCAACTTGACCCCTCTTTTATAGAAAAGTTCTTGAAACGAGTGGTTACTATTAGTTGTGAGAAAAATTGTAATATTTAATGATTTTAGACTTTTTCCTTTATTTATACTGTGAGACCTAGCTTCTTGCCAAATTTCATAATTTTAGGTCAACGGGAAGTACCCTGTAGGTTTTGCTTTATTGCATAAATGTATGGAGATAAGGATATAAAAATCCATATCTTTTGATTGCGTCGTTGTAAAAAATTGAGATTTTCAGATCTTGTGTGGTTTATGGACCTAATGTTCGTTATCAATTTCAACCTGATACTTCTTCTCGTTCGTGAGAAAAAGAGTCTTGACAGACAGACGGACAACAAAGAAATCCTATAAGGGTTCCGTTTTTTTATTTTGAGGTACGGAACCCTAATTAATTTATATTTAATTAACTTTCAGTGAGTGTTTCGAGAATAGTATACTTAACCGAGGTCTGTCCGACAACAAGAAGATAACGATATAAATTATTTATATTATATTATTATATTATTATAATTTATAGAAATTTCATAGAAATTCATAGAGCCGTGTTAGAGAACTCGATCAAAATTACGTAAGTACAGTTCGATTTAAGTAACTCTATACCTGAAGTTTATTTTCTGCGCATGGGTGACACGCGGATTACCAATAAACGCTACGCACTTCTTCCCCCACCTGACCATGTGAGCACCACCGCGACTCATTTCAATTTCAATAGTCCATCTAGAAGAGTCAAAAGTTAGGGGACTCAACTAAGCACTTATAGCACCGTACGCGTCGATAGCATAAGTGCAAGAGAGAGTTACTGATCTCACCTGACATCTGGAAACTGATCGTTAAAAAACTATCAAGCTATCGTGTAGATAGGCCCTAACCAACCCTGTTGTCACGCTTTTCAAGCCGCTAAATCGTATCTACATACATACATACATAACATCACGCCTCTTTCCCGTTGGGGTAGGCAGAGACCATAGTCCTCCACCTGCTACGATCTTGACATACTTCCCTTGCTTCCTGTACTTTCATCAATCCTTTCATACATGCTCGTCGGTTTAGGGTACTTTTAACCTGGCCTTTATTCAGAACGTCCTGAATTTGGTCCTGGTACGTTCGCCTAGGCCTTCCCTTCCAACGTTTCCATTCACTCTCGCCTGATAGATCTCTTTCGTCAATCTTCGTTCATTCATCCTCTCTACATGACAAAACCATCTCAGCATCCCTTTCTCGATTTTGGTCACTACGTCTTCTTTTACGCCACACCGTTCTCTTATCACACTATTTCTAATCCTGTCACTCAATTTAATACCAATCATACTCCTTAGCGCTCTCATTTCCACTGCATTAATTATTCTTTCATGCTTCTTCTGCCATACCCAGCTTTCACTGCCATACATCAGTGTTGGTACCAAAACACCCCCATGAACAGCCAAACGAGCCTTGTGAGACACCTTCTGACTCCTCATAAAGGCGTGCAGGGCACCATTCACCATGTTTCCAGCATTCACTCTTCTTTCAATATCACTTTCTCACTTTCCATCTTTCGTAAACTTTGAGCCCAGATACACAAACTCCTTCACTTGTTCGACTTGTTCACCACCTATTAATATAGTACACTCTGTCATACCTTCTTCTCTTTCAAGTACCATTACTTTCGTCTTGCTTACATTTACTTTCATTCCTTTCCTATCAAAAGCCACATTCATCATTGTTACCATCTCCTGTAACTCGTCAGCAGATGACGCAAGTATAACTTGGTCATCAGCGTAGAGAAGACATTTGATGAGTAACTCATTCATTCTCAGTCCACACATACTCTCTTTCAGATCAGTCAAACAATTATCCATGAATAGATTAAACAGCCAAGGTGAGGCTACACATCCCTGCCTAACACCTTTTTCGACGCTAAACCATTCAGTGTACACCCCGTTTATTATGACGTATGACGTAAATCGTATCTGACATTGCCTTTTAAAATCTAATAAAATTAACTGTAAAATTTCCACTGAAAATTCCTCATTCAGCATTTAACTTTCAGCGCAATTCATATTCAGTTCAGAAATCTTTTAAATAAACAACGAGACGGCGCGAAACCCGATGCTCAACGAAACGCGCATTCATTTGGAAAATTGCGCATTGTAAGGGATGCCACACTTTTCAGGTGGATAGTCGGGTTGTTATATATTTGATTGACATGAAAGATATCGTAGTTATTGTATTCTGTCAACGATTGTTCAAATAAACATACTTTATCTGAACGAAAACCGTAAATTGAAACGTTTTAGCAAGTGTGGTAAATAGAGTCTGTGAGGGAATGGTCCATTCTCACTGTGATCATCATACTATCCCATGAAACGACCACTGCAGGCCCCCTTAGCCTTTACGACGCTTCTTGCCCGCTTCAAGCTTCATCATCATCATATCAGCCGAAAAGACGTCCACTGATGGACATAGGCCTCCCCTAAAGATCTCCATGACGACCGGTCCTGCGCTGCTCGCATCCAGCGACTTCCCGCGACCTTGACCAGATCGTCGGTCCACCTTGTGGGAGGCCTGCCAACGCTTCGTCTTCCGGTACGTGGTCGCCACTCTAGAACCCTCACGCCCCATCGGCCATCGGTTCTTCTTGCGATGTGCCTTGCCCACTGCCGCTTCAAGCTTGTTAGCCAGCTTCTTGTGTCTGCTGCGTTTTCTAGGACCTTGCACAGTAAGTGCAAATCTATTCCCCATATAGTGTGTCGAATGTGACCGGACTATCAAAGGCGGCGCTCCTGCAGCTTTGATGATGATGATGTGATGACACATCCACTGCAGGACAGGGAACTCCCTCCAGAACTCCAGCAAAAACGCGTTTTACTTTGGAGGGGATTTACCATAGTCACCACGATTGTAAGCGTTGCGGCTGGCGACCGCTGTTTTAGGTGATCGAAGATCACACAGTAAAAAAACCGGCCAAGTGCGAGTCGGACTCGCGCCCTAAGGGTTCCGTACCTATCTTCCATATGATATACAAAACCTTTTGCTCTTTGACTTTAAAAACTCCGCGACCATCCAACTTGACCCCTCTTTTATAGAAAAGTTCTAAAACGGGAGCTCACCTTAATTGGTTACTATTAGTTGTGAGAAATATTGTAATATTTAATTATTTAGACTTTTCCCTTTATATGTACTATGAGATCTAGCTTCTTGCCAAATTTCATAATTTTAGGTCAACGGGAAGTACACTCTAGGTTTTGCTTTAGTGCATAAATGTATGGAGATGAGGACATAAAAAGCCATATCTTTTGATTGCGTCGTTGTACAAAATTGAAATTTTCAAATCTGGTGTGGTTTATGGACCTTAATATTTGCTATCAATTTCAACCTGACACTTCACCCGTTCGTGAGATAAAGGGTCTTGACAGACGGACAACAAAGTGATTCTATAAGGGTTCCGTTTTTTTTATTTTGAGGTACGGATCCCTAAAAAGGACGGGTTGCACTCCGGGAGTGCCGGCAGAAGTGAAAACTTGCACTTTTGAATATTATGCTTTTTGTATGGGTCAATCGCGCCATTGCTCGCGTACTTCTTTGATGTCACTGAATAAAAACCCATATTGTAATAGGTTGACATTTGACGCTTTTTCGATCAGGCTACAGATCTGACGCGAGATCTGACGCGACATCTGACGCGAGTTTAACATTTTTTACCCATCTAAAAAAAGCACCAAGCGCCGCTAAAGAAGTTTTCACTTATTTAACAAGTTCATTTAGTTAGTTTAGTACACTGAGGGTTGTTATGAGTTTAAAGTCGGTCTTGACGGTTTGGCTTTAAGTCTGTCTGTCTTGACTGTTTGTGTTTCTGTCTATGGTGGTCGTGGCATCATACAAACCTCCTCAATGTAAAGAACCTCCGTTTGGGTGCTATGAAGCACCCAAACGGAGGTTCTTTACACCTACGGAAAAGTGTGTATGTATGACCTTTTTCAGCGAACCGAAAATATTAACCAGTACCTCTTCAACCCTATCACACGAATCTGAACATTAATAATTAATGCCAACATACTGAAATAACTTATCTGCGCTTGAAATAATTTTCCGTCTCGCGTCTCTCATATTATCGTGTTGTTTTAACATTAAACAGAACGGCGTGGCGATATCGTTTAACTTAGTTACTCGGGCTCTGACTATGTTGATTAGATTGGGTGATTATAAATGCTTTCATGAAATTAATTAGAGAAGATCGTACCACCAATTATTGCAGTTACCAACCACCGCGATCCATAGTGCGAGCCGCTACGCTATCAAGCGTAGTGACTATGGTATATAGTAAATCCCACGCCCAGCTGGTCCCTGACTAGAGGAATCCCTGTCCAGTAATACTTATACTGGTACTTTAGTAATACTTGTACTTTTATGGTATGTTTATGGTGATGATGATAATTATCCCTTCACTAGTGATAAAATCAAAGTGTTTTCTTATTTCATCAGCAGTATTTATTTCGTTCATGCGATAAGTGCGTTCAAAGTAAAACTTCGTTGCCACTACCTTAAACTGTTGTCTGACACCAGCTAACTTCTTCTTTATGAAATATATATACAATATATATATTTATGTATATATATTTATTTATATATATGTGTGTATATTATTATATATCTATGTATATGTAATATTTTTAAGTATATGTATTTATTTATCACGTAGACATGTATTCTTATATGCTCATCAGTTCATTAATCATTTAACTATAAATTATGCACCTACCAACCTGTCTCTGCATCACCCTAAGGTAGACTGTTAGATAATGCCTTTAGGCGTTAAGTCCGCCTATGTACCTTTGTGCATGAAGTTAAATAAATAAAATAAGTTGATCACGGTTACACTTTAACAGATACATGTGTTAAGTGTGTCATTTTAACCGTAAAGCACCTACTTGTATTAGTCACAGTTATTTCCTAATCACAAAGATAAAAACTTAATACTTCATAATAAATACCTATGACTCAATTCTTTGAAGATAATTAACTTAAAGGGAATTTTTGAAATATTGTAAATACGAGTACATATCTATTTAGTCGCATCATACAATAACATCCCATAAAACGTCCACTACAGGACTGGGAGCTCCCACCAGAATTCCAGCAAGAAAGCGTGGTAATTTGGAGGGGAATTACGCTTACAAACGTGATGTCTACTTGTAAGCGTTGCAGCTGGCGACCGCTAATTTTGGTGACCGTGTCGTACCGACAAACAAGTGTTAGATTTTTTATAATATGAGTATTTCAATATTTTAATACAAAGTGTTTACAGTTGATTTTAGAATGTAATAATTATAATATTATTAAAAGTAGCTGTATTGATTTCGACCTTGCTATTTGGCTGTCAACCAATCACAATATTCTAATATTAAAAGTACTTGTATTGACGTCCCGTTGAGCCACGTACTTGCTCGCGATTGGTCGATAGGTTTGAGCTACGTTCTTGCTCCTGATTGGTCGACAGCTAAGTTGGCAAGACTATGGAAGTGGAATAGGAAGTGGAAACGAAATAATATATAAGGGTGTAAGATTTATGCGAGCTCAGTTATGCTGTATTTTTGGTCGAATAAAGAACAGTGAGTTTATACTGGTGTTTTCTTCTGGAGTTCCCCTATACTTCAGAAGCGGGATTATACATATAGTCATACGCGTTGACTATTGTCGCCCAAGACCCACATTGACAGACGCTCTTCCTGATAACTTTTAAGGTGAGTCTATTAGTTTTAAGCCACAAGAACAGTTGATTTTTTTTCTTTTTCCTTTTACTAAACGCTGGTGATTTCGAATCAATTAAGTATTATAAACAACTTTCGAATCTTATAAGATATAAAATTATAGACATAGATTGAGTATTGATTGCTGTTTTACCCCGATATGGAATACTTACGTTGCTTGATAAAATAAAATAAAACGCCAAGTCTTTATCACTTTAATTATACATTTTCCTTCGACAAGAATCATGCTCGGACTATCAGCCATACTAATGGCAAATAATATATGTACATTAGGTATCTAGCTTATTAGATAATATGAATAAACAGATAAAAAAAAAAGAGAATAGCGGTGTAGAACCGGAACTGTCCGTAAATAATGTTTCAGGAAAATGGACGACGAAGTTGACCCTGGTACACCGCCGTTGCGACGCGCGCGCGGTCTGGTACGCGTGAGTAGCGTGCATTCACAACGACAAAGGTTATGCACGCCTGTGCGCGACAGTGGGCGCCGCTCGCAGCAACTCTGCGGCAGTCGAGTGTGGCAGCAGTCTCCACTGCGCCGCTCACGCACTCCCCGACGTGACAGCAGCAGTAGAAAACAGCGACGTTCGCGTAGCCCAATGCGCGGCAGCAGCCGGCGGTCAGTGCGACGATCGCGTAGCCCAATACGCGGCAGCAGCCGTCGTTCAGCGCGACGTTCGCGCTGCCCGATGCGCAGTAGCAGCCGTCGTTCAGCGCGACGTTCGCGCAGCCTGATGCGCAGTAGCAGCCGTCGTTCAGCACGACGTTCGCGCAGCCCGATGCGCAGTAGCAGCCGTCGTTCAGCGCGACGTTCGCGCAGCCCGATGCGTGGCAGCAGCCGTCGTTCAGCGCGACGTTCGCGCAGCCCGATGCGTGGCAGCAGCCGGCGTTCAGCGCGACGTTCGCGCAGCCCGATGCGCGGCAGCAGCCGGCGTCGTCGACACCGACGGTCAAGCAGCAAGAGCCAGCAGCGACAGCGAGGTGAAGCGTACCATACAAACCGTGAGTCACAAAATCAATTACCTAACAGTGATAGCATTCTGTCTCAATTAGTAAGTGCCTTGCAAACAGTAGGTAGGGACTCAATTAGTAACAAGTTGTCCGGTCATAATACGCTACCTGAATTCGATCCTTTACGTAAGGAACAAACTATAAATATGTGGCTGCACAAGGTCAATGAATGTGCAGTTATATACAATTGGACAGACCAACAGACCATTTATTTTGCTTTGCCAAAGTTGAAGGGTTTAGCGCAGAAATGGTATGAGGGGTTGACCACAGTTTTATATTCTTGGCCAGAATGGCAAGACAAGTTGAAACTCGCTTTTCCCGCTGAAGAAAATTATGGTCAACTACTGACAACTATGCTTGCAAAACGCGCGCGATTTAACGATTCCCTGGAGGAGTACTTTTATGAAAAAACAGCCCTGTTGAATCGCTGCGCTATTATTGGAAAACAGGCCGTTGACTGCATAGTTTTCGGCATAGATGACCGAAGTGTCAGGTTAGGGGCTGAAGCCGCTCGCTTTGAGACACCTGATCTATTACTTCCCTATTTGAAAACTGTAAGGAACAGCCAGACAAACAATGAACGTAAACGGCCAAGAAATAATGACAATAGGCCAGACCATGTCGTAAAAGATTCTAATAGAGCGCGTGGTAGTAGCAGTAGCATTAAATGTTTTAATTGTTCCCAAATTGGTCATTACGTTTCAAATTGTCCAAAACCCATCATAAGATGTGACCAATGTATGCTCTATGGCCACTCAAAAGACAGTTGCCGTAATAACAGTTCCACCCCTAACATGGAAAAGAAAACAAAATCCGTTATGACTATTAGCGATAATAACAGTGCGTCATCAAAGTATTTCAAGCGGGTGCTGGTTAATGGAAAAGCAGTAGAATGTTTTATTGATTTTGGTAGCACATCTTCTATGGTGAGTGAAACCACTGCTAAGCTGTTAGCGCTTGATTGGGATATTGACATTAAATTGCCTTTACTGAAAGGCTTCGGTGACGCCATTGTCAAACCATTAGGAGCAGTGTTAGTTCACTTGAAAATAGACGACGCTAGTGCCGACGTACAGATTCTGGTAGTACCAGAACGTGTAATGCATGCCCCCTTAATAGTTGGGCAGACGTTTACCGAACAGTCACATATAGTAGTCGAGAAGGACAGCAGTATGTTAAGTTTTAAATCCATCTGTTGCGACTCAAAGTTTCTACTCTCGTGCTCATCAGACACTGTAGTTGACGGAATAACCGCTATAGAAGTTCAGGCAGATGCAGTCTATACCGGAGATATTTACATTGAAAATAGTTGTCGGTTTGAAACTGGAAAGGAATATTCAGTCGTAAAGGGGTTGTTTGCGCTTAATCACGGCAAAGGGACTGTGTTAGTGAAGGGGACATCGTCTAAACCATTTACTATTAAGGCAAACACGCTACTGGTGAGATGTGTACGAGCTACCTTGGACGAGTCTGATGAGACGGGTAATGGGATACAAGAAGTGTTATCTGTGGATACATCAAACCTTTCAACAATAAGGGAGTCTGATATTGTGAGTGACGGCACATTGGATCCTGATTCTTTGAAAACTTTGACCAACCTGCTCAATAAATATAGATCTTGTTTTGCCTTTAATTTGAGTGAATTGGGAAAAACTGACCTGACTCAGATGGAGATACGCTTGAAGGACGATGAGCCTGTCGTTTATCGTCCGTACCGGCTACCATTTTCGGAAAAGGATAAAGTTCGGAGTATGGTACAGGAGTTAATCGACAATGGTATTGTCCGTCCTTCCACGTCACAATATGCGAGCCCAATCGTTCTCGTTAAAAAGAAAACGGGCGATATTCGTCTCTGTGTCGACTATCGCGCACTTAATAGAAAAACAGTGAAGGAAAATTATCCCTTGCCACGTATTGACGACCAACTGGATGATCTGGCAGGTTACAAGTTTTATAGTACTCTAGATCTTGCGTCGGGGTATTACCAAGTGCCCATCAAAGAAAGTGACTGTCATAAGACCGCATTCGTGACCCCTCACGGTCAATTTGAATTTACTCGAATGCCTTTCGGATTGGTCAACGCACCATCAACTTTCATGCGAACTATTAACATGGTGCTCAATAACACTGATAATTTGACTGATGAAAGATGTAACAAGGTTGGGACAGCATATATGGATGACATAATCATTTCTTCTTTGACTATCAAAGAGGGATTGGAGAAATTGGAACTTATGCTCCAGAAGCTACAAAACGCAAACCTTACATTAAAATTATCAAAATGCTGTTTTTTTAGCAGAAAAGTGGATTATTTGGGTTTCGAGCTGAGCTCTGAAGGAATAAGACCTGGACTTCGCAAAATCGAGGCTGTCAAGGATTTCCCGACGCCTATAAATCAACATGGAGTGCGTCAGTTCTTAGGGTTATGCAGCTTCTTTCGGAGATTTGTCAGAGGCTTTGCTATAATAGCCAAACCTCTGACTATATTGCTTAAAAAAGAGGCTACCTGGATGTGGGGATCAGAGCAGCTCCGAGCCTTTGAGGCTCTTAAACAAGAACTTATACGTCAACCCATTCTGGCGTTGTACAATCCTAACTCTGACACAGAGCTTCACACTGACGCGTGTAAGGTGGGAGTAGCTGGTATTCTCATGCAAAAAGATGAAAATGGTGTCCTCAAACCAGTAGCATATTATAGTCGCCAGACTACAAGCGAAGAGCAACATATGACTGCCTACGAATTAGAGACACTAGCGTTAATTGCCAGCTTACAAAGGTTCCGCGTCTACTTAATAGGCATAGAGTTTAAAGTCTTCACGGACTGTAACTCGTTGAGGGCTACATTGTTAAAACGTGACTTGATACCGCGAGTCGCTAGGTGGTGGATTGCAATGCAAGAATTTAATTTTACAATTGAATATCGACCAGGAAAGTCCATGACTTACGTGGATGCCCTCAGCAGAAACCCACCATCTAACGAGTCAGCGGATATATCGACAACGGTGATGAATGTTACGGAAGCAAACTGGCTGCAAACTGTACAAAAGGCTGATACTGAGATACAACGCAAGATATCCATATTAAATGACCCCAATTCAAAAGATATTGTTGATGTTCGGACCAACTTTGTTGTCAAAAATGGTCTTCTCTATAAAAAAACTGAGCAAGGTGAAAAGTGGGTAGTCCCAAAAGGTGTAAGGTTTCAGATAATGAAACACTGTCACGATGACATTGGACATTTTGCGTTCGAGAAGACACTTTCCAAACTGAAGGAAACCTATTGGTTTCCCAAGATGAGACGCTTCACAAAGAAATATGTTGAGTCTTGCCTCGAGTGCGCTTACTCAAAGTCGTCATCTAAAAAGAAACCACCTCTGAATCCAATTCCAAAGGGTGATGCACCTTTCGACACTCTCCACATTGACCATGTAGGCCCTTTTGTAAAAAGCGCAAAAAACAACACTCACCTATTGGTTATTATTGACGCTTATACGAAATTTATAGTTCTGAAGCCAGTTCGGAACACAAAAACATCTATAGCCATAGATAAGTTGCGAGAATACTTTAGTATTTTCGGAATACCGAAACGTCTAGTTTCGGACAGGGGATCTTGCTTCACGAGCAAGAAATTTAAGGACTTTATGGAACAACTGGGTGTCAGACATGTGCTGAATGCCGTTGCGACCCCTCGAGGAAATGGCCAAGTAGAGCGCTATAACCGCACGTTACTAGAGGCACTTACGGCCAAGTGTGCTTCTGACGTTGAAAAGCGCTGGGACGCTTATGTACCAGACGTCCAACTTGGTCTTAACAATACCCTTAATAAGGGAATTGGTAAAACACCAGCGCAAGCATTGTTCGGTACCAGTCTGGTGGGGCTTACAGAAGGTAAAATCAAATTATATTTAGAAAATAACAATAACGACGACGGGGATATGTCAATAGAAACAATTAGAGAGGAAATTAATGAATACATTACGAATTATCAAGAGAAACAGAAAAGTTATTATGACCAACATACAAGCAAATCCAGGGAATATTGTGTTGGTGATTTAGTAAGTGTAGAGCGCGAGGTTCAATCAACTGGCACGAGCAAAAAGTTGGTGCCTCGTTTTCAGGGACCGTATAGAATCGTGCGAGCTTTAGGTAAGGATAGGTATCAGATCGAAGATACCCCAATAACCAAAAAGAACAACCGCAGTTACTCTGCTGTTGTAGCGGTTGATAAACTGAAACCATGGTTACATTTTGAAAGATCGAATTCAGCATCTTCTTTTAGTAGTGACAGTAGCTCCGACACAAATTCTGTTCATAATAATATTCTAGATTAGTATTCACAGTTATATATAATAGTATTAAGCTAGACTTCATTGTAGAAAATTTATAGAGTGGTTCCAAGGTAGAAGAGACTTGGCCCGCAAAGAATAAGCACAGCGGTTTCAAGGTAGAGAGACTTGGCCCGCAAAGATTATACACACAGCGGTTCCAAGGTAGAAGAGACTTGGCCCGCAAAGATTACACACACAGCGGTTCCAAGGTAGAAGAGACTTGGCCCGCAAAGGAAAACGATTAAACGTTATGCTCAGATGTCTGTAGACTTGATGTTGAAACGCCAATGTTTTATGGCTGGTGATGTGATGATTAGAGTTTTGTAAGTTCGCTTATTTTTTTTGTATAGTAATTATTTGTTGCTCTTCTTTACACGAGGACGTGTAATTGTAACGGATGGCCGAATGTTAGATTTTTTATAATATGAGTATTTCAATATTTTAATACAAAGTGTTTACAGTTGATTTTAGAATGTAATAATTATAATATTATTAAAAGTAGCTGTATTGATTTCGACCTTGCTATTTGGCTGTCAACCAATCACAATATTCTAATATTAAAAGTACTTGTATTGACGTCCCGTTGAGCCACGTACTTGCTCGCGATTGGTCGATAGGTTTGAGCTACGTTCTTGCTCCTGATTGGTCGACAGCTAAGTTGGCAAGACTATGGAAGTGGAATAGGAAGTGGAAACGAAATAATATATAAGGGTGTAAGATTTATGCGAGCTCAGTTATGCTGTATTTTTGGTCGAATAAAGAACAGTGAGTTTATACTGGTGTTTTCTTCTGGAGTTCCCCTATACAAGGGTACCAACCAATATCTACCCGTGCGTGTCGTAAAAGGCGACTAAGGGTTTATGAACCGGAGGATGGGCAGCAACAACTTTATTTGTAGTCGTATACTATAACAGTACCTGGGCGACGGAACTATGCTCAGTATAATTAAAATATCATCGGGTGAGCAAGCTATGCTACTCAACAACAGATGGCGCTGTAAGTTTCTTAAACGCACTAAAACGCGATAAGAAATTTAAAAAAAGACGGTGAAAACGAATTTTCCCAGACATGAGACCTGGCTAGATCGATTTTTTGCCCCCAAAAACCCCTGTATACAAATTTAGTATCGTTAGAGCCATTTTTGAGAAACCAATTACAAATATATATACAAATATTGCTCGTTTAATAGTATAGGATTACAATATGACGGTGCTATGAACCTTTGTATGGAAGTTCAAAATCAACCACCACCACTAACGCCCCCTCCCCTCACCCCCTTCCTTGCACACCCTACTTTCACCCTCTAACCCAACCAAAGGTCGATGTAGTACCAATTATTGCCGCCAGAGGGCCTATATTCACTTAGCACGAAATACAACCAATAGTAGAGTCTGGCCAACTGAATTTGGCCAAATACGTCTTGACAAAAAATGTGAAAGCCATATTGAAAAAAAAGAAGAAAGCTGTCCATACAATACCGCGGGAAAATAAAAATAAAAAGATTTATACCCTGAAAATACTGCAAAATGTGAATTTGATACTTTTAGTTGGTTTTCAAGACCACAAGTTACTTCCTGAATACCAACTAAAAGTATCAAATTCTTATTTTGCAGTATCTTCAGGGTTTAAAACTTGTTATTTTTAAATTTCCCGCGGTTTAGTATGGACAGCTTTCGTTGGCCAGACTCTATTGCTCCATTATACTTTTTTTTATGTTACAAGTAAGCAAACGAGCAGGTGGGCCACCTGATGGTAAGAGGTCACCACCGCCCATAGCACCCACTGTCTTATTAATGGCATATTTTAATACTAATAAGACAGCAAAGCGCGTTGCTCACTTTGAGAACTAAGATGGTATGTCTCATGTGCCGGTAATTCTAGCCAATTCTATTGGTTGGCATTAATCCAGCTCACAGGTTAGGTAAAGCCGCAATCACACCTTCCTAAATTCAAAGACTAATTTGGCATACATTGTAGGGTGGCTTGGTTCTGTTGATTCCAATATCCTTACTTAACGAGCAATGTATGCCGAATGAGTTTCGCGGCTTAAGCTACCTATAGCACATCTCTGATGGAAAGGCACTCTAGACCCGAATTTCCATCATGTTTTACTAACTGCTGTACCAAGATACGTCATTTAAAGTTGATATTTCATTAACCGCCAGTTGCTTAAAGCGTCTCTATAGTTAAGCTCCTTTAACTTTTTGTTTTGTTGACTCACAAAGTGACAGCAATAAATTTAAAGGAACTTTAACTTTAAAGAAGATTTGTAAAACTAGCTATATCATGTTGTCCTTTTCGATTTCAACCTATAGGTACTATTAAACGAGCAATATTTGTATACATAATATATTTGTTTCTCGAAAACGGCTTTAAGGATTTCGATGAAATTTACCATACGGGGGCGAAAAATCGATCTAGCTAGGTCAAATGTCTGGAAAAAATAATAATGTAAGATTAACTTTAAGTGATATTTGGCGCTTGCACAAACATTATTTTTAAAGTTAACGGTCCTTTAAACTTGTCACTTTGTTTGCCAACAAACAACATGAAATTACAGCAATATACTTCATCACTACGGGTACATCCCATGAAACGTCCACAAGCGTTAGTAAGGTGTTAGCGTTGTGACTGGCACCTTGGACTGCGTGGTTGTTGGTGACCGCAGTATGTAACATGGTACGATACACAGAAGGACGCTGCTCCCATTATCCGGTTCATAATCCCTTTAGTCGCCTTTTACGACACCCACGGATAGAGATGGGTTAGTACTATTTTTGCTGGAACCATACGGGTAGATAGAGCAATAGATTTAAATGGGCTTTAATTTCAAACGCGCTTCTTGCAACAGGCGTTAAGTACGGTAGTTAGACAATATCAAACAGTAATTAATCTTGGTGATCCTAATTCCTACTAACATGATAAACGCGGAAGTTTGTAAGTATGGATGGATGTTTGTTACTCTTTCACGTAAAAACTACAGAATGGATTTTAATGAAACTTAGCACACATATAGATTAGGTCCTGGAATAGCACATAGGCTACATTTTACCGCGGGAAAACACTTCATTCCCACGGGAGAACGCATTTAATGCGGGTGAAACCGCAGGCGGAAAGCTAGTTATGGTAATAATTCAACCCCAGTGTGAATATCCGAATTATAGTCAACCCTTGTTATCCCTTGAAGTGAATTGCTTGTTGTTTCAAACAGACAATCTGTGAGTACCTGTCTGTTATTTAGGTATAAACGTAGGATAGCCGCTTTACATACATTACCTGGGCGACCAAGCTTCGCTCTAAAATAGCCGCCTCAACAAAATCAAAATATCATCGGGAGGGCAAGCTATGCTATCCGGCAACAGATGGCGCTGTAGGTTTTTGTCTAAAACGCGGTATTAAAAAATGCTTAAGAACACGGGGAAAACCAATTTTCCCAGACATGAGACCTAGCTAGATCGATTTTTAGCCCCCAAAAACCCCCGTATGGTAAATTTCATCGAAAAACGCTCTATTGATTTCGATGAAATTTAACATACAGGCGTTTTCAGGGGCGAAATCGATCTAGCTAGGTCTAGTCTAGGACAAATATTGCTCGTTTAATAGTATAGGATACATTAGCATACATACATAAACATCGCAAATGTAAACCGTAGGGGTAGAAAGATACTCCATCCTTCTTCACCCTTCTTCATACTTTCCCTGCTCCGACTACTCTTATCACCTTCTCATTGGTTTGGGATAGTCTCTTGTATTCGTTTTCATCAATAAAATGTCCATAGCAAGTTAACGCAAACTTATCGGTAAGCTGAACAGCGCGTTAGCTTAGCCAAGTGGTTATCCTCTTAATTAGTATTGTTCATGTAAATGGTAACTTTCCGAAAGTCTTCTTACCTATATCAGTCGACATACTTATTTTGGTTATCATGGACAATTGGACACACAAACAAACCAGACCCAGAAACGATACTTGACACAGGAACCGAACCTGTAACCCTTAGGACAGCTGCAATGGAACTACCCGTTTTACACTTAAAAATGTTAATGAAAATGGTGTGGAAACAAGCTGTTTAGTAGTTCGACAGGTCAGCGCAAGATGGCGCTAGAGATAACATCTGTCGTGTTAATATCTAAAACGCGATATTGAAATTATTTTTCTGTTTCAATACTTTGGCGTTGTAATAGAAGGTAGTTTAGAGTTGCCGTAATCAAAGTAAAATGAGATAGAGATATAAGAAAGCCAATAAGAAAGTTTTATTACAAACGTTTTCTGTTTTGAAACACTTAGAAGAGTTTAAATTTTCAAAGACCATCTGAATCTTGTTGTAGGGGAGCGCGGTGTTTGTAATTAAAATATTGTGTTCTTTGTAACTGGAGTAAATTAATTGTTCAAATTTAAAGGCTTGTAAATAAGTTTATGAAACGGCAACGAAGGCTGAAACAAGGTCTATTAAAACTAAACAACTTCAGTTTTGTTCTGAAGCTAATTACATTATCGTTTTAAAAACCCACTCAACATAGAGTAAGCGAGTATTTAAGATAATAAATAATTTGATAACATCCTACTAAACAGTTATAGATGATGTAGAGAGTACTTGAGGTGGAGTACTTTATGAAGCCAAGAAACCATTTACTCAATACACAATATTTATGCCTTGCTTGGCACATACGCACACACTATCTATCCATTTACGTAAATCCTATACTATTAAACGAGCAACATTTGTGTATATATTTGTAATCGGTTTCTCGAAAACGGTTGTAACGATTTCGATGAAATTTACCATACGGCGGTTCTCGGGGGTGACAAATCGATCTAGCTACTCGTACGTCTCATGTCTGGGGAAATTAATTTTCCCAGTGTTTTTAAGTATATTTAAAATACAGTGCCATCTGTTGGCGGTTAGCATAGCTTGCTCACTCGAGGATATTTTAATGTTGAGGCGGCTATGATAGAGCGAAGCTCGGTCGCCCAGGTACTTTATACATAAAAAATAAAAATATAGATAGATAGTGGGGTCGTTATATTTCGCTTCACGAGCAAAGCCCGAAAAAATTTATGCAATCTTAAGACTGGATATTGTACGAGTAGTAGACTTATTCTAATCGCAACATGCAGATACATTTTTAAAGTTGAAGATCGTTCAATGTATTGCCACAGAATAACCTATGTTATACGACACGACCGTTTTGTTAACAAAAAAAGTCTGAACTAAGTAAAGAAGTGTTAACTTTAAAGAAGCTTTACAGCAACTGGATGTAAATGTGTTTTAAATTATAACAGGAAAACAATAAAACTAAATCTCACCTATACATCGCGATCAGCATTTCCTGAAAACAAAACGAACCAAATTAAACACAGAGTATACAACACATCCGTATAGTACAGCTCTATACAAACAGACAAACAATACGGAGAAATTAAATCAAACAATAGATAGAGGTATCTTGTGATCTTTGTATAACAAAGGCCAAGAATAAAGAGGTTCGTAGTAGGACCAAACTTAATTTTGTCCGTGGCTTCACTCGCGATTCAATTTGTTGCGGAGATAGTCTAGATACCTGCGTCAAGCTTTACACTCGTAAAACGAGTCTAGTCCTATCCTTACTATTGAACGAGCAATATTTGTTTACACCATGAATTTTCATTGATTTCGCTTCAGAATTCCAGTGAGTCTACTCATGAAAACAAGCAACTTTCCATAAGAAGAAATAAAAAAAAATATTTAAAAAACCAAATACCCGACTGTGTAGAAAAATATTAACTGAAAAGAAAAAAAAACCGGCCAAGTGCGAGTCGGACTCGCGCACTGAGGGTTCCGTACCACCACATAATCATAATTGTGTAAGTTGAAATTTCAGTAAGTTAATGTGCTAGATTTTTTGAGTCCGACACGCGCTTGACCAAATTTTATTATTTGTTGTTATTTTACAGCTTATGCACTTTAAACATACCAATTTTCAAGTTTGTAAGTGTTCCCGTTTTTAAAATAGAACTAAAACAAAAATCGCCTCCGCGACCATCCAACTTGACCCCTCTCTTATATGAATGTTCTTGAAACGGGAGCTCACCACAATTGGTTACCATTAGTTGTGAGTAAAGTTGTAATGTTTAATGATTTCAGACTTTTCCCTTTATTTGTACTGTGAGACCTTCTTGCCAAATTTCATAATTTTATGTCAACGGAAAGTACCCTGTAGGTTATGCTTTTTTGCATAAATGTATGGAGATGAGGACATAAAATGTCATATCTTTTGATTGCGTCGTTGTAAAAAATTGAAATTTTGAGATCTTGTGTGGTTCATAGACCCTAATATATGGTATTAATTTCAACTTGATACCTCTACCCGTTCGTGAGATAAAGGGTCTTGACAGACAGACAGACGGACAACAAAGTGATCCTATAAGGGTTCCGTTTTTTCTTTTGAGGTAGGAACCCTAATAACCGGCCAAGTGCGAGTCGGCCTCGCGCCCTAAGGGTTCCGTACCTATCTACTATATGATATACTAAAAGCTTTTGCTCTTTGATTTTAAAAACTCCGCGACCAAACTTGACCCCTCTTTTATAGAAAAGTTCTTGAAACGGGAGCTCACCTTAATTGGTTACTATTAGTTGTGAGCTATTAGTTGTGACCTAGCTTTTTGCCAAATTTCATAATTTTAGGTCAACGGCAAGTACCCTGTAGGTTTTGCTATTTTGCATAAATGTATGGAGATGAGGACATAAAAAGCCATATCTTTTGATTGCGTCGTTGTGAAAAATTTAAATTTACAGATCTTGTGTGGTTTATGGACCTTAATGTTTGTTATCAATTTCAACCTGATACTTCTCGTTCGTGAGAAAAAGGGTCTTGACAGACAGACAGACGGACAACAAAGTGATCGTATAAGGATTACGTTTTTTTTATTTTGAGGTACGGAACCCTAAAAGCAAGTTCTAAAATCTAAGATGACATAAATATAACTTGAATTTCATGAGGTATTGTAGGCGGGAACAAACCGGGGCGGACTAAAATTATGTGTTTTGTTTGTGGTTTCTCATTAAATGTAGTATATTTAAAATATATTTCTTATTTAATTTAGTACATTTAAAATATTATTATTAAAAACTAATTCAAGAAATTTCATGAGGTATTGCAGGCGGGGACGAACCGGGGCGGAATAAAGTTGTCCCCGCCTGCAGAACTTCATGAAATTTTTTGGTCGCGGAGGCGATTTTTATTTTAGTTGTATTTTAAAAACGGGAACACTTACAAACTTGAAAATTGGTATCTTTATAGTGCATAAGCTATAAAATAACAACAAATAATAAAATTTGGTCAAGCGCGTGTCGGACTCAAAAAATCTAGCACATTAACTTACTGAAATTTTAACTAATACAATTATGATTATGTGGTGGTACGGAACCCTCAGTGCGCGAGTCCGACTCGCACTTGGCCGGTTTTTTCTCTTTTCAGTTCATATTTTTCTACACATTCGGGAATTTCGTTTTTGAAAAAAAAAAAAAATTTTTTTTCAAGATTACCACTTGGTCGGCGACTCGGCGTGTATAAAATGTATATATACTAAATATATCTGTACTAAATTACAGCTTTCCAGTACTAAGGGTCTCTGAGCTAAGCCGCGGACAGACAGACACGAATATGACGAAACTATAAGGGTTCCTTGTTTACTACGGAACCTTTTTCCGCGAATTTCATCCGTGACAGGAGTCCATAGATGGTAAGGTACAACTATGTAAAATGTAAACGATTAATGTAGCATCTGTGGGCAGTGGCCCTAATGCCCGAGTCACACTGAAGCGTTAGCGGAAGCGTTCCGGGGGCGGTAGTTTTTGTAAAGTATGAATTCTGATGCACCCTGTCACATTGAAAACCGGTCGCGGCGCGGTATTATCTTCCCGCAGAGCCGCCCCCGGACCGCTTTCGCAATCATACCGCCTCTGTGTGACTTGGGCTTAACTCTCTTTAAACATCTCACACATACATCTCTGTATTTCACACCTCACATTTCTGTGCACGTGAGACATAAAGATGATAAATGTAAGAGCATTCCGTGACGTGTTTCAGCAAAGTGCATCTTTTATAGACCACGTTAGAATTCAGAGAGCCTTGAATGTCTGGTGCTCGCATTTTGCAGGTGATTTGTATGAAAGGTGGAAAATTCACGTGTCTTCCAGACTTTCAAGGCGTGCGGTACGAAAGTTTCTGCCTCGTGCCGTGTCACAAAGACCCCATTCTAATAGAAGACCTTTGTTTTACGCGGTACAAATGCTATTCGTATGCAAGGCGAACGCGCGCTATGGATTGCAAACGCGTATCGTACACGCACGATACAAAAACGCATTCGTGCTGATAGAGAGATGATAAGTAAGGAGCTGCTGAAGATGTACCGTTCTACTGTGTGTGTATGTTGTGTGTAAACATGTTTTACTGTGTTTTATATTATCGTAAATAAATATTATTATATTATAATTATTGTGCTCTCCCTTCGCATGCTTCAGTTTCTTAAAAAAAAGGAAAATAAAACGGAGAAGTCTACATCATGAGTTACTGGCGTTAAAAAAGCTTACTCTGTGGTAAGCTCGCAATATCCTTGCATTCTTTATGCTTAAAGTCAGCACCTGCTACCTGTTATACTACTATGTATTTTTACATGAAACAACAAGTTAGTAGTCACAAATAAGTAAGACAAAATGTCTCGTGGGTATTGGGACCATCGGCTTAACGTACTTTTGGAAACAAGGAATCCTCAGAATCGTCTTTATTTATTTACAGTTTATTGTACACAAGATTGTCACGGAGCGGGGCTGCATGCCTCGCATGCTGCCTCCTTTCGTGATCCTGGCTCTATTGTCCTGGCCCAAAATTCCAAATTCCTATTTCAAATGTCTTCTATCTCTGTCTTTCGATGTCATTCGTGTCAAAAATAGTCAGTTTACCCTTGATTCTGGTCGTGCTCGGACGTGCCCGCGTGCAGCACGACCACCGCCTTGTATTTTGTACCTTCTTGGTAATAATAAACTCGTAACTTTATGCTGGCGTTTGGATCCCCTACCTACACCCTGTAGAGTCTCAACCTTCTCCCTGCCGCTGAGAAGCTTTCGGTGACACTGGCGCCCTACTGTGGTAATATAAATATTAAAGAAACAATCACACACGGAACAGAGGTACAATTTATTATTTTTAATTCACTGGGATTGAACTGACGTCTACGCCATCGCCGTTGGTGAGGAGTGAATCCATTACAAGTATTCCAGATTGCTTTGTCTACTCCTCTCATATATATAGCCAGATCCCCAATTGCTGCGGACTGCTTCAAATTTTTGTGGTTGTATATTTGCTCGCACTTCAATGGATTTTGTTTTGACTGTTCTGCTTTTTACGAGTGTTTGAGCGTGCTGCATTTGCAACTCTTCAGACGTTCTGCTCCGCCTTTCGTTTATTTTAAACAATTTTCATCGTGTTACATATTTTTAGACATTATTTACAAAACATCGTCATTTTTACGGCTTGTCAAAAAATAGAATACGTATCCAGGACAACAAACGTCAGAACAAACAAACGTCAGAATTTCTTTTACTTTGAAAGTTTTTATTACTATAGTCTAGTCAATTAAGATTTTTACCTAACAATAATTTTGTGTGTACCTTTTATAGCCCAGTGAATTAAGATTTTTTACCTAACAATAATTATTGTTTGAATATTTTTTTTAATACAATTTTATTTGCCATCTTACATTCTACGTCACCAAACTACGAATATGCTTGATGTTGCTCGTGCGCGGAGCCTTAGCTCCTAAATTTTTACCATGTACGTAAACTGATTTGCTCAATTTTTTTTATTTTATTATTATCTCTTCCTGTTATTTGTCTCTACTTTTAATTATTATACACCTGATTTGTGTACGATTTATTTGTCCACACTTTGATTGACTACGACTTATTTTAGTGATTATTTTATCTTTTAATTTTATAATGGACGTGAACTTATTAAACAAACCGGAACTTATTTACGAAGTTAAAGCCCGCCTTGCAGAGCCGGCCGATACAGTCGCTGCGCTTCGGGAGCAACTTTCTTTGCTTTTGAAAACATCGGACTTCCCTTCGGAAAGCCCATTTGATATCAGTACTGACATTAACAACGTTAAGAATTTACTAGCTGATATTAAATCCAAAATAATTTTATTAGAAAACAAACCTAACACAGCAATAAAAAACAAAATTAATACATATTTACACCACATTTTAGATCGACTTTCCAGACTGGATACCTCTGATTGTTCAGAAGAGCTTCTAAAATTATACAATGAAACCACTTCTGAATATAACACTTTACAAAAACGTTTCAACTTGATTATTACACCACCCTCCTGCTCTGCTTCCGAGACTACGTTCTTCACTGCTCCAACGTCACACTCTCAACAAAACAACCCGTTTGATATGGACAAGTTCCTTCATGGAATTGCCCAGATTTCTAATAAAACATCACCATCAGAACTTAAAAAGTTTAATTTTAAGGGTGATACCTGCCCTCGGGATTTTATTAAGAAAGTAGAAGAATTTGCCACAGTTAGGAATATTGATGAAACAACACTGCACAAAAATATTTTTGACTTGCTTTCTGGCCCTGCCCTAGAATGGTTTAGGGTTAGAGCCAGTTCTCTTTCTACGTGGGAGACCTTTAAATCGGAATTGGCTTCCGCTTTTGGAATAGTTGACTCCGATTTCTTACTCCTTAAGAAAATTGAAAACCGTTTTCAAAAACCAAATGAAAGAGTGGTCCTTTATTTTACAGATTTGGAATCTTTGTTTTCCAAATTACAAGATCCTCTTTCAGAGACCCACAAAATTAATATAATTAAAAGAAACCTTCTTCCTGAACTAAAAGGCAGGTTACAGCCACAAAACATTACGTCAGTTGACAATTTATTTAAAGCATGTAAATTTTATGAATCCCTTTCTACACCTACTACTTCACCCGAAACTCACCAACCTTTTTACCAAAATCCTCTACCAGGCCCTTCATATCGTCAACCAGTTTACGTTATAAATAATTCTAATATTAAATATTGTCCGCGATGTCGCAACAATTCTCATTATTTACGAGAATGCCAGAGCCGTGATCTGGTTTGTTTTAAATGTGGCAACAAAGGCTTTAAAGTTACAGATTGTCCTCAATGTAAAATAAGTCCAACCAATAATAATAAAAAAAAAACTAGTAGCGCAGGATTGTAGAGAGAAGAAATCCCCTAATAAAAACTTTTCTCAAGAAGAATGGGATGATTGGTTACTTAAGATTAAAACTTTTATGTCGTCATATAGAACCATCTCTACAATCCTCTTTAAAAATGAAAATGACTTTGAAAGACCCTATTTAAATATCAAAGTTAATGAACTTACCCTCTCTGGTCTATTAGATAGTGGCAGCCCCATTACTATTTTAGGCTGTGATGCGTTTAAACAATTAGAAAAATACGGCTTTACAGTAGACACAAACTACAAGATTACTGGTTCTGTTGCTAACGGATACCCTATTTCTTCCATGGGTACCATTAATCTACCAGTCTCTTGTAATAAGCTTGCGGCTATTATTACTGCTCATGTTATCCCTGCTATTAAGCAACCACTTATTTTAGGCATGGACTTTTGGAAAACTTTTTCTGTTGCTCCAGATATTTTGAGAAATGTACAATTTCGTACACCACCTTTACCTAACATTTTATCTATTCATTGTGAGCAAAACCAGGTCTCTCATTATGACACGCTTACTCCTGCTCAAAGGTTGGCAGCAGATAGCATGATTAATCAATTTCGTTGTATAAGCACGGAAGTTCGACCCTTAGGCAGAACTCATTTAGCGGAACATTGTATTGATACAGGGGACCATTCCCCTCTAAGGCAACGTACATACCGTCTCTCGCCTGAGAAGATTAAGGCACTGTCAGCTGAAGTAGATAAAATGCTTGAACTCGATGTAATAGAGCCTTGTGAAAGCCCTTGGCTCAACCCGGTGGTCATCACACCTAAGAAAGATGGTGACTGGCGTTTTTGTGTTGATAGTAGGAAGCTTAATGCTATTACCAAGAAGGACGCTTATAAACTTCCTTTAATTAACGAAATTTTGGATAACCTTCGTGATGCGCGTTATCTTTCTTCCATTGATATTGCTAAAGCGTTTTGGGAAATACCGCTTCAAAAAGAAGATCGACCCAAGACCGCTTTTCATGTACCCGGTCGGGGAATGTTTTGTTTCAAAGTGATGCCTTTTGGCCTTACTAATGCCCCGGCTACCCAACAAAGATTTATTGATAATTTACTTTCTGCTGATTTAGATAACAAGGTTTTTTGTTATTTAGATGACATAGTCATAGCTACGGAAACCTTTGATGAACATATATCTTTACTAACTAAGGTTCTTTCTAAACTCGATAGTGCCAATATTACCGTTAATTTCAAGAAATGTGTTTTCTTTAGAAAAGAATTAAAATACTTAGGCTATATTGTAGACGAACGTGGTCTTCGCACTGATCCAGATAAAGTTCAGGCTATCCTTGATATACCTGTGCCTACTTCACGTCGAGAACTCAGAAAATTTTTAGGCACTGCTAGCTGGTATCGGAGATTCATTCCTGATTTCAGTACAGTAGTTTCTCATTTAAATAAACTAACTTCATCCGGTAAAAAGGGCAGTAAACCTAAACCTTTCCTTTGGGATGCTGACGCTAATGTCGCTTTTAACAAACTTAAAACAGCTCTTACCTCTACACCCGTTTTAGCTCGTCCAGATTTCACCAAACCCTTTTCAGTGCACTGTGACGCTTCTAGTTTTGGAATTGGCGCTATGCTCACTCAAGAGTTCGTTAACGTTGAAAAACCTATTGCGTACATGAGCAAATCCCTCTCAGGTGCTCAAAAGAACTACTCTATTACTGAAAGAGAGTTACTCGGCGTCATTACCGCCTTGGAACATTGGCGTTGTTATTTAGATAATGGGCTAAAGTTTACTATTTATACAGACCATTCTGCGTTACAATGGTTTCTTAATTTGAATAACCCCACAGGCCGTTTAGCCAGATGGAGTATACGATTATCGGCTTTTAATTTTGAAATAAAACATAAGAAAGGTAAGGATCATTTAGTCCCAGACACTTTGTCTCGCTCAGTTCCTATAGCTCTAATTGACTACAACCCGGCTCAGTCTTCAGATGAATGGTATAATAGTATGCTGGCAAAGTGCTCTGATAATCCTACCTCTTGTCCTGACTACCTTATAAGAAATAATAAACTTTATCGCAAAGCGCGTTCTACCAATTTACTTACATCGGAATATGACTGGAAAGAGGTTATACCTTCCGAAATTACCGAAATGGTTATTGTTGATAATCATTCTACCCCTACTAATGCTCACTTTGGCGTTTTTAAGACATACATGAAAGTCAAGCGTAGGTATTTTTGGAAAGGCATGTATAGAGACGTTGCAATATTTATTGCTAAGTGTGACACTTGTGCTGCTTATAAACACCAAACTCAGCGAACTATAGGCCTTATGGGCCATCCCAGAACAGTCTGTAGACCTTTTCAGACGATTTCGATAGACCTTGTTGGCCCTTTACCTATGACTAGAAAATTAAATAGATATATTTTCGTGGTTACTTGTTGCTTTAGCAAGTATTGTCTTCTTTTTCCAATTAAACGTGCTACAGCTTCTATAATATGCCACATAATGGAAAATCTGGTATTTATGACTTACGGAATTCCACAAACGGTTTTACTGGATAACGGACCTCAATTTGCTAGCAATGAACTTTTCGATCTTTTTAGGCAATACAACATTCCAGAAATTCACTATTCCCCTCTTTACTGTCCCCAAGTTAATCCTGTAGAACGCTATAACAAAACAATTATAACCGCTATTGCTTCCTTTGTTAATCAAGATCATAGGTCTTGGGACTTGAATTTATACAAAATTCAATTCGCGATTAACTCTTCGGTTAATGAGGTAACTAAGTTCACACCCGCCTTTCTAGTTTTTGGGCGTGAACTGGTACCATGCGGCTCTATTTATCAGAACACAGAATTATGTGACGACTTAATTTTTGCTCCACGTAGTATATTTGCAGACAATGTAGGTCTACTTTCACCACTATTTTCTGAGGTTCAAACGAGACTTTGGTTGTCTCATCAAGCTAATGCTTCCCGTTACGATCAGCATCGTCAAAGGTTGGAATTCAACATAGATGACGTGGTTTGGAAACGTAATTACACATTAAGTGCTGCTGGCAAATATTATTCTTCAAAACTTGCACCTAAACTTATAAAATGCAAGGTGACAAATAAAATATCTCCATTAGTATACGAGTTAGCGGATATGACGGGTCATCCTCTTGGACGATGGCACGTCAAGGATATTAAGCCTAAAGCTAGCTTTAATTGATTTATTGTTTTAATTAATTAAATAATTTATTGATCCTTCATATCACTTTAATCAATAATTGAATTTGTAATATTAGCTTATGTTACAATTTGTTTTTCTTACTTTTAATATGTTCTTTTGCATTCATTTACTTGTGTGAATATTGTTTTGTTTTACATTGCTTTTTGCGCGATATCGCGATATTTATGCTATACCTGTCCATATCTACTTTAGTTTAGGTATGCTCATTGAACTTTTATGTACCTCTAAGGTTTTAGACATTTGCATGTGTAATGTTTATTGCATTAACTTATTCAAGTTTATTATGTTTGTTATTTATAATGCGTTCTTTACGGACTGCCCTTTGAGTTCCCTATTGTTTTAGTTATTAGGGCTACTTTTACTGTATAGACCTGTGTCTTATGCAGGTTCGAACTGCTAAGACTTGATTGGTTGATGATGTATGTTTGGATTCATAATATTGCTTTGCTAGACGACGTGTGTCTGTTGATTTTGTTAGGTTAAGTTTGTTATTCTTTGTTCGTGTTTGGGCAGTTCCGTTATACCTAGTAACTATTAGTTTTATTATTTTAAGTCCTTACTTAGCTTTAGTTGTCTTTGTAAAATTCTTCGGATATTCCAGTAGGTACTCCTCGAATTTTTCACCGGAGCCCCGGGGTACTGTCACGGAGCGGGGCTGCATGCCTCGCATGCTGCCTCCTTTCGTGATCCTGGCTCTATTGTCCTGGCCCAAAATTCCAAATTCCTATTTCAAATGTCTTCTATCTCTGTCTTTCGATGTCATTCGTGTCAAAAATAGTCAGTTTACCCTTGATTCTGGTCGTGCTCGGACGTGCCCGCGTGCAGCACGACCACCGCCTTGTATTTTGTACCTTCTTGGTAATAATAAACTCGTAACTTTATGCTGGCGTTTGGATCCCCTACCTACACCCTGTAGAGTCTCAACCTTCTCCCTGCCGCTGAGAAGCTTTCGGTGACAAGATAATGCAAACATAGAATTAAAATTAAGAAAAAAGACACAACAGGTGCTGCTATTTCTACACGGAAATTTCTTCCAGCAGACCTACGGTCTTTCTTATTATTTAAGTGACAAGCTCTAGACGACGTTATTTTAGACAAGGTGAAGGTTATTGTAGGTATCTGCAGTCTGCACAGTCTGAAGCAAATTGGTCAAAACTTTATTGACGAAACCGAACTTTCAAAAAAAAGCTCCGGATTGAAAGCCCAACTATTATTACGACCAGTACCGATTTCATCTAGCTCCCTTGCCATCTTCTTTTCGAGTCGATAGCAATCGTCTTATTGAGTTGGCCGAGAATTCGCCACATTAATTGGACGTGGTGTGGCGCCCATTAGATGTTTTTGTATGCAGGTATCAGGCCACGCAGAACGTCTTGATGTTAGGTGG
Organism: Athrips mouffetella; assembly: GCA_947532105.1. Lineage (NCBI taxonomy): Eukaryota > Metazoa > Arthropoda > Insecta > Lepidoptera > Gelechiidae > Athrips > Athrips mouffetella. The sequence goes on along the minus strand of OX383981.1, from coordinate 12,031,209 downwards.
GGCAAGTCTTATTCAAGAAACGCCTCTTAAACATATTTCATTACAAACTTGAACCAAAGGGAGTGATTTACAAAACAATAGCACAGAATTAAGTAATAATACTATCATACAGAAAGGACACTCTCCGCCCCCCTTGCAATCTACCCCGCACCCCAGCGCGCAGCCGCCTGCGTGATTCGCGTGGTGTTCCTGAGGGTCAGTTGCACTGAATATGCAGGCCTAGTTAGTTAGTTAGTGGGCTCCTGTTTCCGCAATTAAACACTTGTTTGGTCCTTTTTGCGTGCAGGTGAGACTGGTTATATAAGCCAGCCCAGCTCCCTCCAGAAGCTCAGAAGTCTCCTGGGACATTCACAGGCTTCGCGGAGCGACCTCGTGTTGTCGAGGATTTTCGCCCGTTGGTCGGTCAGCACGTCGCAGTCCAGGATGACGTGACTGACCGTTTCTTCTGCGTGTAGACAGCCCCTACATATAGGGCTATCCGTGGCGCCGATTGTGAATAGATGCTTGTTGAGCGGGATGTGTCCAGTAATGGTGCTCACAACTATTCGGAGGTTCGATCGGTTAAGGCTGAGGAGCCGGCGGGTCAATTTAGGAGATAGTGTGGGTACTGCCTCCCTTGATTGCCTGCAGGTTGTTAGGTTAGCCCAACGGGCATTGTGTTGTTCTTGAGTAAAGTCACGAAGCCATGAGCGGATCTGCCTGAAGGGCACTGGCAAGAGTGGTTCAGGACCCAGCACTGTCACCCCGGATCCGCGTCTGGCCAGTTCGTCTGCAGCATCGTTACCCAATGATCCGCTATGTCCTTTAATCCATTGCAGGATTACCCTGTTGTTTGAAGCAATACGCTCCAAAGCTAGGTGACATTCGTGGATTAGCCCTGAGGTAAATATATTACTCTGCAGTGCCATTAGTACGGCCATGCTGTCGGAAAGGATTCTTATATTAAAGCCTACTACTTTCCTACGCAGTACCGCGGTGGCAGCCTCTTTGATGGCCACACATTCACATTGGAAGATGGAACTGTGTTTGCCTAAGGCTAGTGATATTTTTATGTTGAGATCGAGTGAGAAAGCCCCAGCACCCGTTCCTGAGTCCATTTTGGATCCATCAGTGTATATTCTTACCTCGTTAGTGCCGGATTGGTCTTTTCTTAACTCAGATAGTTGTATATGGTAGTTCCTGTTGAAGTTGTATGTTTTAGGGATCCTATCACATGGGGCTTCGCAAAGGGGGAACTTTTTCCGAACAGTGTCCCAGAGCGTAGCCATAGGACCTTTTTGGTTAACCCATTCGCCAACCAGTTTGAGACGTAGGGCCGACATTATCGCCTCCTGTTGTATGTACAGGTCTAAAGACGGGAGCCCAAGGATAACCTCCAGGGCTGCTGTCGGGGTAGTACGCATGCAACCCGTCATAGCTGAGCAAGCCAGACGTTGAAATCGTTGCAGTTTAGCTATTGTGGTGGTAAGCTCTGTTCTGGGCCACCATGATATCGCACCATAAGTGATTGTAGGTCTAATGACAGATGTGTAGAGCCATCGGCAGATCTTCGGGGATAAGCCCCAAGATCTGCCTATGAGTCTTTTACATTGCCAGAAGGTGATACAAGCTTTTTCTAGCTTGTGGTCAACATGTCTGTTCCAGAGCAACTTGTTGTCGAGTATCACGCCCAGGTACTTGACTTCGTTGGTCAGGGACAGTTCGGTATTAAAGAGTTTAGGAAGCCTAAGCCTGCCTACGCTACGTTTGTTGGTGAAGAGTATTAGTTCCGTCTTTGACGGATTCACCGATAGTTTGTGCTTAATGCACCATTGTTCGACGACCTTAAAAGCGGCCCTCATGAGGTCGCAAAGGACATTTTCAAAGGGCCCGCTTATGAGAATGGTAAGGTCGTCAGCATAGCCTACTGTATAGAACCTTCTTTGGTTGAGGTCAGTGATTAATTCATTGACGACAACGTTCCAAAGGAGGGGCGAAAGGACTCCCCCCTGGGGGCAGCCCTTCGCTACTATTCCCCTCGTCGTGGTGTTTACAGTAAATTGGATCGCTCTGTATCTTAGCATGTTGTCTATCCACCCGGCAATAGTGGTATCAACTTCATGCTTCCTGAGCGCTTGGCTAATGCTGGTAAAATTGGTTTTGTCAAAGGCTCCTTCAATATCTATGAAGGCGCCTAGGGTTGGTTGTTTACTTGATAGACTCCTGCTTATGCTTGAAGTCACGCAGTGTAAAGCTGACTCTGTTGATTTGCCTGAACTGTAGGCGTGTTGGCTTGCATGAAGTGGCTTACACGAAAGGGAGTTAGTCCTTATGTCCCTATCACACAATCTCTCCATTGCCTTCAGGAGGAACGAGGTGAGACTGATCGGTCTGAAAGATTTAGGTTGTGTGTAGTCACTTTTGCCGGGCTTGGGGATAAATACTACCTTTACTTCTCGCCATTGTAGCGGCACGTACCAGAGGGCCAGGCAGCTCCTGTATATGACAGTGAGGTGCCTGGCCAGGAGTCTCGCGTCGCACCACTTCAGTAGGCCCGGAAAGATACCATCCAGGCCCGCCGATTTGAAGGGGAGAAAGCTGTTAATTGCCCACATTACCTTGTCATCGTCTACTACTCTGCGGGCCGTCGTCCAGTCCGATTCAGTTCCCCGGTCTTGCTGCACCAGTGATTCCCACTGATGGTTGTCACCGATGCGGCAATCGGGAAAGTGAGTTTGCAAAAGGAGTTCGCATGTCTCAGCATCGGATCTAGTGTAGGTGCCATCCGGTCTTCTCAGGCAGCCCAAGTTGCGTTCGGGTTCGCTGGCTAAGATGTTCTTTACCTTAGCTGCCTGACTGGTAGATTCAATGTTAGTGCAGAAGCGTCTCCAGCAATATGCAGGCCTATGCGCGCTTCTAAATTCAAATTTCAAATTCAAGCTTGTTGTATGTAGTGTCCAGGTTGGAGTAATGGTTAGTTCTTCTCCAGGTAATGGTCACAGTAAAGAGATGGCATCTCTTTACTGTGGCGTGGTGTTCCTGAGGGTCAGTTGCATTGAATATGCAGGCCTACGCGCGCTTCTAAATTCAAATTTCAAATTCAAGCTTGTTGTATGTAGTGTCCAGGTTGGAGTAATGGTTAATTCTTCTCCAGGTAATGGTCACAGTAAAGAGATGGCATCTCTTTACTGTGGCGTGGTGTTCCTGAGGGTCAGTTGCATTGAATATGCAGGCCTACGCGCGCTTCTAAATTCAAATTTCAAATTCAAGCTTGTTATATGTAGTGTCCAGGTTGGAGTAATGGTTAGTTCTTCTCCAGGTAAGTTTTGCGACCAAACTCTCCTAATTTTAAATTTGTCCGCCCCCATTTAGTCTACTATATCTGTATCATTCACTCACTATGTCTATGGTTAAAAGGATCAAACTCAGTGTATTGTGTGCAATTACACAGTCTGGCAAATAAAGGATAGGCAGAGGGGACGAACAATGAAGGTAGATAGAAAGATAATGATGATCGAGTCTTTCATTTTGCGAAGGTTGAAGAGAAATTGCGTGAAACGAAGAAAATTATTAGTGAAACTGAAAGAACTAATGATAAAGATTCGAAATCTAAACTAAAACAGGCAAACAAGATTGTGTCTGGATGACAAATTCTAGCTGTATTTGCCCATCAACAATGGTGATATTCAGTAGCATTCGCCGCTGTTTCGATTTTTCGGGAAAGTATCAAAGAAAGTTCTGCAAATTATATGTCCACTGTCCACAACTTTTCTGGTCGAGTAGTTTTCATTCCAAGTATTTATCCATATTCTGCACGATTGCGTGGGCAGCAACGCGAACTTTTGGCAAATAGGACTATAATTTATTTACGACTACCTTTTTGCAACTCATGAAAAGGAGTCTTTGATATTGATAGATAGAACTAAGTTTGACATTTAGAAAATAGACGAAATCAATGTACTCGAGCGCAAATCCACATCTAAACGTACTCGACGCACTCTTTCAGTTAACAAGCTAAGGTAAGTACCACCACGAACAAAACATGAAAAACAAATCAATAACGCGCTCTTCAAATTAACAAACACTTGAAAATCATCCATCCTTCCATGCTCCAACAAAAACACGAGATCACGCAATAATGTTTGTAACACGTGGGTCCTACCCCTAACTCACTCCCCTAGCAAGTAAAAACCTTCTAATTCCAACCTTCACCTCATTAGAATAAAGTCTACAGTCAATTCAATGCCTAGTGAAGTTCGATGTCTACCATGTCAAATGCTTTAGGCAGCACGAAATTCAACTTTGTTCTAAAGCCATAACGAATGCACAGGGTGCATCAGATGTAAAATTAAAGTATACTAAAGCCCCTTTTAGTAATAAATTTTGGATTGCAAGTTGGGTGCATGGTGCAGTAAAATGGATCAATAGAACGAAATGTTTCACGTACCTAAATTTGTAATTGGCAATGTCATTGGAAATCGGATTATAAATATCGACAACATATAATTTTGTATCTGTCAATACTTCAGCCTTATCATTTAAATATTTTATGACATACAGAGCATGAATCCGGTGAATACCTAGTTTAAACTCAAAGATCTTTTGATATTCACGTTGCTTCATTTTAAGACGACAAGAATAAAGAAGCATAAGGAATTTGCATTTATAAGTTGCCTGGTCTTTGCTTTCAGTGGAATCGGCAGAATCATTAGGCGGCTAAGGCCTTTGATTGATTGAGTCTTTATGACCAACCATCTTTGTATTTTAAGAAAGCAACACACCTAACACTTTCATCAATGTTAAGACTGTGTTTGTGAATGTCTTTAGTTCGATTAACAACATTTTGCCGCGGGAAAGGGCAACGAGCGGAATCTAATACATAGGGTCCAAATGAAATAGTGAACATAATTTTAGCATATTACTTAGACCATGAAACTGAACAACGTCTCCCAAGAATGGTCGAAGTACAAGAAGTAATTTTTGAACCCCTTTATTTGTAAGGGATGCGCCATCAACTGACGCAGTCTCTATGGGAAGTTGAAATTATTTTTCGTATTTCGACCTAAGTTTCTTCGGAAAAGTTGTTCATTTTCATGGTCTCAGTAACATGTTAAAATTATGGTCACTATTTCGGTAGGAACTCATATGTAATAAGTATGTATACAACTGCGAAACGAAAAGCTTAGCATCTATACTCGTAGTACATCAACCCATACATTCACGGCAGATTTAACAAAAATATGTAAACAACTCTGAAATAGCAACATTCAGGAGCATTTACGACTTATTTTGAGGTACGGTCAACCGCTTGACAGTAGAAACTTTTTCAACTCTATTACCACGCCATAAGTTCCAAAAGTGTTTCTACCGATGTGCGGTCGTGTGTACTAGTCTATGCTGAATTTGTTTGAAGCTTAAAACTGATTTGAGTACGTCTAGCTTTTGTAACGTGACTATCAAACAAACAAAAACGATTCAAAGTCTAGTGTTTCAAGCATGACGCATCCTTGACTTAACTGTACCTTTTAATAAACTACACAATTAATTATCTCAAACATTGGGGAAGTTAAACCGTCAACGTATCAATTTCCCGCAACATTTCCTTGAAATGCCTTCAATTCCCAGCTCCCGTACATAGCCCGTATCGATTTTACTGGGAACAACGGCCAAGGTCCTAACAAAGCACGGTGTAACTTGCGTTGCGAGATGGAATGAGAGGTACAGGGATATTAAGTAACTGGGAAATATTAATAAAGTCTTTGAGACCAACAACATTAAAGAAAACGATAAAAATCGTGCTCCATCATGAAATCAAGAAGAAGTAGTTTTGACTTGCCCGTTGGTGTGTTTGGTAGTGAGCCTGCCTCTCACGCCGTGGGTCGCGGGTTCGATCCCCGCCCAGGGCAAACATTTGTGTGATGAACACAAGTGTTTGTTCTGTGTCTGGGTGTTATTTATCTATTTATGTATGAATATCAGTCTCTGGTACCCATATTACAGGCTTTGCCTAGTTTGGAATCAGATGACCTTGTGTGAAATGTCCCCCAATATATATTATTAGTACCGTAGTCACCAGGTTTGTTAGCGTTACGGCTTGCACCATTGACCGCGGTTGTAAGTGACCGCAGAATATAGGATGATACGATACACAGAAGGACGCTGCTGCCCATCCTCTGGTTCATTAACCCTTAGTCGCCTCTTACGACACCCACGGGTAGAGATGGGTTGGTACGATTCTTGCTTAAATTTTCTTTAAGCTAAACCACACCGCCTTTAGATAATAGATGCGATAAGAAAACTACGCGAGCGAAGCATTAAGGCTAAGAGCTAGTAAGTAGACTTACCGAATCTATTTATTGGTCGAGCTAAGCCCCCCGAATAATTGTCTCCGCCATTTTGTGGATATACACAAGCAACAATGCTTATAAAAAATGCTGATGAGTGATGAGAAAATAGTCTTCTTTAAAACATTTAGTAAGCTGATATGTGTAGTAGAATTTGCAACCACGCGGATGTTATCATAGAAGATCTCTGGGAACAATGTTACCACAGAAGATTTCTGTAATTTTAATATTCTTTCAAGCTACGATACAATCAAACCGAACCCGATCAAGAAACCGATCAAAAGCACATAACGACCAAACATCAATCAAACGATAGAGAAGTAAAGTAATTGTATCAACGTTTCAAGCGAACTTTACGAGTGCTTTACGACGCTTCGACAGAACGTTTATTGAACGCTTTACGACTTCAAGCAGAGGTACTGTACTGACATGTGTGATTAGTGGCGTAGGCTTTGAGGGTTGGCAGATTGATTGGCAGGCAAAAATAAGTGTTACCCGTAAATCAAACCAAGAGCTTAGTCCACCATCTCCTTTCTACCATCGGGAGTCCAGACGCACCGCAGGATTTCAGATCACACATACTTGGTTATCACCACACATTCGCACAAAGCGCTTTGAAACATCTTTTATAATGCGCACGGCTAAAGAGTGGAATTCTCTGCCTGCGTCTGTGTTCCCCATTTCATATAACCCGAATCTATTCAAGTCGCGAGTGAATAGGCTTCTTCTGGGCAAGCTCGTTCCATCGTCGACCTCATCTCTGTCTTCAAGACCAGATCGAGGTCAAGAGTAAGCCCATTGACGATAAAAGAAAAAAAATTGAAAATATCCGTCCGACAGCGGTTCATTTTAAACTTAAGAAAAAAAATATTGTAAGTTGTTTGGCATTCAAAAATATTACCTATCTTCTTACAAAAAAAAAAAATTGTAACTGATTTGACGTTTTAAATATGATCATCTGTTTAGCCAGACGTCTTTTGGCTGATGAATTTTTGGTCGAGAACTTAATTTCTTATCATCCTGAATTCGAACCATTGCAGATGCTGCGCTGAATTCGGTTCGATTCCCGGCTGGGGCATTTGTTCCCAAGTCTGGGTGCGTGGTACTTAAAGGATGTTGCCTCCGTTTTTGGCCTTAAATATTTACATTCTTACTAACACAGTTACAAAGAACGCTATTGCTCATTCTCCTTGTAGAGTAAAATTCCCATTGCTGGTGGAAAAAAACAGATTTCCCGCCTACGAAAAATTGTAAGTCGTAAAAGGTGCGCGTGGCTCATTTTTCACCTCCAAAACATTTGTTAGTCATTGTTATTCAAAAAGTGTACTGAAATATAAGCTTTCCTCGCTTTCCCCACTTTCAGATCCTTAACGATAATACCTTCAGCGATGGGTATCGACTTTCTAAAAAGATTAAAGGAATATTTAATGTTGTTGATATTTTTGGTCTGAGCGATAGTCAGTAAACAACGGTGAAAAAATTATAGAGAAACTAGCCAAGTGCCCCGGTCCGTAATCCGTAAGACCGGATTTCCATAAAAAACTTTTATCCCCTATTAAACTCCTTAGGGAGAAGTTTTCAAGAGTGTGAGATTTGTTAAGTAGATAAGATGGCCGCCAGTGGGCGATTACAAACAGATGATAATGATGCACCTACAAGAAGTGAAAATAGCAAGTGCCAACCTCTCTGCTCGTCTTCTTCAAAGAATCATCACACGATGATGAGCACCCACGACATTTTAAAAGTTGGCCTCCCAGATGACGATTGTCATAGATTCGCAAAAAAAAGCTCAGCACTTTTAGCAGCCGTCAAATGCATTCAACTACTAAAAATTTTACAGAATTTCTAAGTTGCTAACAGCTTGAACTTTCTCGAGGTATTGATAAAATTTATTTCGAAGTATTTTTCAAGAAAGTTCTTCTTGAATATTGTTCAGAGTATTACGTCAATTTGAAAGTGGTAAAATTTTTGACAAGAAATGTTGAAAGTTTGACTAGAATTCACTTTAACATTTGCCATTTTGATTCTAGCTTCAACGGCTTCTCTATACATGAATATTGGATGGACTGTCTGTTTTGACGTTTTCAGCAATGTATCTTTGTCTATGCCAGCCTCCGTATTTCCCACTGCTGGGCAAAGGCCTGCCTCTGCTCTATCCACGATTCATGATCCTGGTCTTATTACAACTCTTTTTATATTAAACGCCACCGCCTCCAGTTCTAAACGTCATGAAACTTAGGGAAAACGATAATTGTGTAATTAATTAACTTCAAGCAAACAGTTGTGGTCTGCCCGTAATCAACATTTTCAGAGTTTGAAGGTCCAAAGCAACAGGTTCTATTTGAAGACTTATGATAAACTCAAATGAAGAATTTATCACAGAACGAAATTCGGCGTATATTTTCCGTATTTAAACCCTTGAAAGATTCATGGACGGAAAGACATCTTATTCCAAAATAAGTCGCGAGTCAACAATTTGAAATATAGTCTGGTCCGCTGGCACATCTGCTGGTTCGTTAAAATAGGTGTCAAGATGAGTTATAGTGGGTTATAATATAATACCCACTGTTATTACTTACTTGAAATTCGATACCCAGTAGTTGATAATTAATTTTAGCTGTCTGGTCTGCGACGGTAGTTTCAACGGTTTCAAAGGGATTCTCGGCAGTTTTGGTATACTTAAGATATATTATATAAGATGAGATATAATATATACCTTATATAAGATTATGGTTACCTTACCTATATATCTAAAATTCGGCTTAATTTTATGACGCTTTCTCTGCCTGTAGTCCCAAAAAAAGGCGACTTTGGTGTTGTAACACCTGTACTATCAATTTTTTATCGATTCGATTGATATGGTGATCTATCAATCAATCGACGCAATGGTTAACATAGATCAGTGATCACATACGATTTATTACACCAACGCGATGGACATTGATAAATTTCTGATGCGACATAGTGATTGTGCACCAAAGGAACGAACCTATATCGGCCAGGAGCATAGAAAACATTTGCAGGTGGGGCATTAGCACGGATCCTGCTTGTCTATGTGGCTTCTCTCTCCAAACAACGGCACACATTTCCTCCTGACTTGCAATCCTCTCTATCTGCTCAAGCAAAAACCTTTATAATGCCACAGATAACACTATTCGCCGCAATAGTTTGCGGGAGTATTGGTCCAATAGTTTATGACCATGCATGATGCCAAAATCGACTTGCAAAAATAAGCTTTAAAGAAACAGTTCCATTTTAGCTCAGTTTCCTCACTTATCAAACAAATAAAACCATACAATCTCAAAGACATCTCGAAATAAACTCCTGCTAAAAAAAGAAAACTCACAAAACTTCGCCGGAACAAATCTCCAGCGGAATTAGCTTAAGTGGTCTGTTTTCACTTTCAGTTTACTGCTTCGAGTCTCTACTGGCCTTTTGGTTTTATTTAGCTGTTTCGAGCAATTGCACTTGAAGAGCGTGGAGGATCAGAGTTCAAAATATTCAGACATCGCGAGTGTTCAGCCGGACACAAATTGAACATTATTGGTGGAAAACTAATTATTGCACTTATTTTTTAGGGTACCGTAGTCAACAAGGACCCTCTCTCTCTCATCTCTCTCTCATCTCTCTCTTTACATTTGTTAGGATACTGCTGCTAAGTTCCTCTGTTCTGAGTAACTTATGAATAACGTCTGTATATTATATAAAATTCAGCTCGATCTTGAATTATACTCATTGATTTGGGCAGGGTTAGTCCTGTTTTTCCTTAGTTTAAAATTACCCCGAAATGACGGGAAAATATCTCATTGCTTCGGAAAACCGGTAACAACCTAAATACGAAATCCACGCGAGCGAAGCCGCGGGTAACAGCTAGTCTACAATATATAATAAAATTATAAGGAAAACTATCACATCTAAGTAGACTTTACAGGATAACGTCTAATAGTCAAAATTCTTTAAATAATAGAAAATGGAATAGCAATCAGACGACGGACCTCGATGTTCGTTGGGAGGGAAGATGTTTATGAAAAAAACAAAACTTGATTAACAATATTGATTTCTGAGGCAGCTACGGAACCCTACAATGCGCGCGGCCCGACACGCACTTGGCCGGTTTTTCGAATTTCACTTTAGTTAGCCTTTAGTGTCCTCCTACTGGGCGTCCAAGTTGAAAAAATTGGCCTTGCTTATTGAGCAACAACAAAAATCTAAATAGCTTGAAATTAAACTCCCGTCACAGTGCTTTAGCAACTACGCCATACCAGGCCACTCAGAAAGTATTGCGAAAAATAGTTTTTATATATGGGAGACTGGCCGGTCAGAATCTTTTTCGAAAATATGATTACTTGTAAGTAAAAATATGTGTGTTCCATTTTCAAAATTTCCCTCCACATTTTTTGCGAGCCAATTCAAAGTATCGTGTCTTACTGAAAAATGGATCTGCGCCGGGAACATTTTAGAGCTATGATTTTTTACGATTTCAAGTGTCGCCTGAAACCGGATGAATCGTTCGATAGACTTCAAATGGCATTTATGGATGAAGGCCCCTCCAAGGCAACCGTGTATCGTTGGTATAACGAATTTAGGCGCGGTCGACCAACCTTGGGGGATGAAGAAAGAAGCGGTCGCCCTTTGACGGCTATTACGGAAGAAAACGTGCTAGCAGTGAAAAATTTAATCCAAGATAATAGGCGAATTACATATCAGGAGATTCAGCACATATTAAAGATTGGATCGGGAAGCGTTCACGAGATTCTACACGGGCATCTTCGCGTGAGGAGGATAGTATCGCGCTGGGTGCCGCACTACCTCACCGACGCTCAGAAGCAGGCCCGGGTGGAATGGTGCCGTGATATGCTGAACAAATTTGAAGCAGGCTCGTCTCGGCGTGTTTACGACATCGTAACAGGTGATGAGTCCTGGATTTATCAATACGATCCAGAAACCAAGCGCCAGTCGACAGTTTGGGTGTTTCAAAATGAACCAACGCCTACCAAAGTGAAGCGATCTCGAAGCGGGGGGAAGATTTTGATCGCCAGCTTTTTTAATTTGACTGGCCACTTGGCCTCAATTCCCTTACGAGATCAAAGAAGCATCAACGCCGAATGGTATACTACCAAATGTTTACCAGAAGTTTTTTCTGTTGTGAGCAACAAGCGACCAAACACAGGGCTCCGCGGACTACTGCTCCACCACGACAATGCGCCTGCACACACCGCGCTCAAAACGAGGGACTTCCTGGACAGCACACCAGTCAAACTCCTGGGTCACCCTCCTTACAGCCCTGATCTAGCACCGTGTGACTTCTTTTTATTTCCAAAAATAAAAAATCAGCTCAAGGGGATACAATTTTCGTCGCCGGAAGATGCGCTGGCTGCGTTCGAGCAGGCTGTAAACGAGGTGTCTACGGCGGACTGGAAAAAGTGTTTTGAAAACTGGTTCAGACGCATGAATCTTTGTATAGAGGCTGGTGGAGAGTACTTTGAAAAGATTTAATAAAAATATATGTACCTGTAGAACAATTTTTTTTAGTGTCGCAAATATTTCTGAGTGTCCCACGTATTTTCCTTTTATCGGCTAACCTGTGTTCACAGATGGTTAAATGTCTTTCAGGTCGGCGACTGCAGATTGTATTTGGTGGAATCTCGACTTTTTCTAGGACTCTTACCACCTTCCTCTGGCAGGCGCAATATAAGAGAATGCCCAAAATTATTTTTTCGACCAATGTTTCATCTATAAAACTATAGCGCATTTCCTCTCTCACTGTGCCTCTTCATGCATTAACGAGGATGTGAGGCATCAGATAACGCCATAGCAACAGTTTTGAATATTTAGTCTGGTATTTGATCTAGAAAAAGCTTAAATATGAAAAATACCTTAAAAGCATATCTTTCAAAACTACGCAGTACCTACAAGTGGTTTACAATGTAATTATACTCGGCTCTAGGGCCCTTGGAGCTTGGAGTCAAAGAGAACGTGAAAATGTATGCAAATTCAACCTGTGTGAAGTGCTATAATCCCACCCAACTGCCTCAGAAATCCGACGGTCCATTTTCAAGCTAGACACTCGAGATCTCCTTTTGATGGCCATTTTGAATAATGTTATGAATTATGTCGTTCATTTCCTCAGTTAAGGAAATGTTGGGATTACTTACATGAATAGATCAAAGGTAACCTACATAGGAAATTATTCTCATTTAGAAAAGCTAAACAATGGAATATAGGCATAGTCAATAGAAATGGATCACGCTTACTCTAATGTCCCGGGCGACTGTGTGTCAGTCTCTAAAGTACTATCTAATCTAAGCGACCATTCCGCGCAGAAACTTTGCGTGCAGTATAGGAGTGAGATGCACGATAAACCCGTACTAAGACGATTATTCACGCAGTCGAATAAACATAGTTTCAACATGGCTATGCAATCAGTGGATTGGTCGGTAATTATGGAATCTTATCGACACGATTGTCATGATTTTGCTAGGTCGATCTGTGAAACTTTGCATAGCAGTTTTGAAATTTGTTTTCCTGAAAAATTTATAAAGCCCACTATTATTAAAAAAAGTTGGTTAGACGCCGAAATATTTAACTTGAAACAATTATTATTTGAGCTATTGGAGCTGAAGGAAAAGTTCCCTCAGTGCGTAAATCTACATACGCTATGCGAAGAGTTGACTGTTCGGTATGGCGCGACCTTAAGAAGTAAACGTACAAATTTTTACAACGGAATAATACAAAATGCACCGAACAAAAGTAGGCAAATGTGGAACATTGTTAATTTAGAATTAGGAAGAAAAAAGAGAGGCTGCGCTGACTTCACTGACTTGTTAAGGGATAGCGAGGGTAGACCATTTCGATCGACGCAAGATGCAACAAACGCGCTAAATGAAGAATTTGTATACGCGGCTATAGCATGCGGCGCACCGGCAGCGAATATATCTATGTCGGTGGCTGCACTATCTAAAGGAGTGCCTCCCAGTGCCACATCTATACGCCTTAGACCTTTCTCTCCTTATGAGATTATAAAAATAATGCAACTGCAAATTGCGCATAAAGACAGTACCGATGTGTATGGGCTATCTCCCAACACATTGAAGGGTGTTATTCCACACATTAGTAATGCACTAGCGAATCTTTATAACGCTAGCCTTCAACAAGGAGCCTATCCTCATGCCCTGAAGAAGGTTAAAATATCTCCTCTGTATAAAGGAAAAGGCAGCAAATCCGCTACTAAATCATACAGGCCGATTTCACTTATTCCAGTCATAAGTAAAATCTTCGAAGTAGGTTTAAACAATAGACTACTATCGTACTGGGTACCTCGTGGCACTCTATCAGAGAAACAGTATGCGTATCGACATGGTCGTTCTACAACGGACCTTGTGCGTGAAGTGGTGTGGCAGGTGTTAGGCGCTCGCGAGGCTAGCAGACATGTGGCCGTCATTTGCTGCGATCTCTCCCGAGCATTTGACACCGCTAACCACAACCTAATTAAAGACAAGCTAAGCCACTATGGCATTAGGGGCCCCGTCCTGTCGCTGTTGGTTTCGTTTATGTCCAACAGAAAGCAAATTGTTACCAACCGTTCGGGGCACGTCGTTTCGGAGGAGCTGGAGTGCGTGATGGGTGTTCCGCAGGGGTCCTGCCTTTCTAACACGCTCTTCAGTATCCTTCTGAACGACCTGCCAGCTGCGATCGACGGTGCCCAGATTTACATGTACGCGGACGACGTGACAGCTGTGGTCTCCGCGGAATCAGCAGACCAGCTCGAATATAGTCTCCGAGAAGTAGTATCAAAGCTACATGTATGGTTCACGGCAAACGGTCTCGCCCTTAATAAGGAAAAGACATGTTTCATGAGATTTAGCCTTAACGGTCACGCGCTCCCAGCTCTGAATGTCACCGCTGGTGGCATAGTCCTGCAACAGGTGACATCAACTAGGTTGCTCGGCTTTCAAATAGACAGCGGCCTGTGTTGGGACGAGCATATAGAGCAGTGGTGCGAGCGGCTGGGACGAGCATGTTTCGGACTGCGCCGGCTGGCGTACACCGTTTCCACAGACGTAGTCAGATCCTGCTACTTTGCGACAGTCCATTCGCTTCTCACTTATGGTACAGAGCTGTGGGGACGCGCCGCGGACTGGATCAGAGTATTCCGTATGCAAAAGCGCGCCGTTCGCGCTATAGCACGAGTCCCACAAGGTTTCTCCGCTCGAGAATATTTTAAAAAATATAATATAATGCCATTACCGTGCATCGTAATACAGCAGATTGCCATATTTGTCTATAAAAATAAACAAAATTTTAGCAAGAAAGGCGAAAACAGAAACTATAGTTTAAGGAGCAACAAACAGTTTAATGACCTTCTTACGCCCGCATATAAATTAAAAAAGACTGAGCAATCAGTGTATGTAAGTGGTCCATCAGTTTTTAATAAAATACCAGAAGAAGTACGCAATGCACCTTCCGAACAAATATTTAAAAATAAACTAAAAAGTTGGCTTCTTGAGAAGCAATTTTATGATTTTACGTATTTTGAAATTAAATATTAAATGTAATTTACATATACTTTTACAAATTTTTGACTTGTAACAACCGTTATCAATAAAATTTTCATTTTCATTTTCATTTTCATTTTCGAAAACTGGTAATAAAGTAGAAGAAATTGCTTATATCATCTCGGTTGTAGAGAAAAGTGAGGCACGAATTGGAATAAGTAGTGATAAGATAAGGAGATGCAAATCTTTGTGTGCCCCGAACGAGCAAATACATACATACATACATAACATCACGCCTCTTTCCCGTCGGGGTAGGCAGAGACCACAGTCCTCCACCTGCTACGATCTTGACATACTTCCCTTGCTTCCTGTACTTTCATCAATCCTTTCATACATGCTTGTCGGTTTAGGGTACTTTTAACCTGGCCTTTATTCAGAACGTCCTGAATTTGGATTGGGCAAATTTGTGGTTCAAATTCAGAACGAGAGCAGGGATTGGTTCGTGCGCGGGTTGCGATGTCAGCTAGTGGGTAGTTGAGAGGTAACTATTTTAGCTCCGCCTACTTAGGTAACTATTTCGTGGGGTCAAGTTTCAAGCGTAGTTATCGTTCTATAGTATTGTAGTTCGCTGGATCAAACCCATTAACCCTAATATTCAGCCTAAAACATCTACCGCTAACATACTAATTGCAACCTTAACATCTTTATTCTAATACCATTATCCAAACAGCCAGTCAGCAAACGAAAGAAAAATCACAATTCACATGATCTTTTGTTCGCATTTGTAAGATAAGGACGGCAAAGGAATCTACTCTATAAGAAGATGGATTATATGCGACTATTTCACGTAGACCTTTGACATCTCATTCTACCTCTTGTTACAAAATAGTCCAAAGAGTTATACTTAATTTGGTCGTCCAGAGCTTTCTCTTGATCTTCACGCTGTGTAAGTATCTTCATAAGAATAATAATGTAAGGATATGTTTCATTAATAATTTTTGGTCTTTTATTACGAGCACGTTAACGAAGCTAAACTAACGACTGTTCTTCAAACTTCCAATACTGCGAAATATATAGCTGTCACATTGCGT
This sequence comes from Athrips mouffetella, assembly GCA_947532105.1. Lineage (NCBI taxonomy): Eukaryota > Metazoa > Arthropoda > Insecta > Lepidoptera > Gelechiidae > Athrips > Athrips mouffetella. The sequence goes on along the minus strand of OX383981.1, from coordinate 12,015,300 downwards.
TTTGACGACAAAGAAGAAGTCAAGATTAGATTCAAAGGAACTTTAACTATAAAGACGCTTTGCACAACTGGAAATAAGGGTAACAGGAATGAATATTTTATCAAATTTTGCCTACATAATTTTTTTAAAGCAGGTTGTCGTTTTTATGGGTCAAAATGTTAGTTTTAAAAGGGAGTTTTGTTTTATAAACTTGCTTTAGCTACGGGTTAGAGGTCTAAGGCTTTGTACTATCTTAAGCGTTAGTAGAATAGAATTAAAACTAATGGAAATAATATAAAAATGTTTAAAAGAACGCGTTAAATTTTGAAAGATAAACTAGATGGCGCTGCTGATCATCGTTGGGAAAATGGAAAATGCAAACACTGATACTAAACTGTCACCCAGTATGAAAATTATTAATCAGTTTGATTGCTACTTTTAAATGTTCACATATACATTTAACACAACAACACAAATTTCATTTATTTCACAAAGCCATAAAAAAGAAATTACCAACAGATGATGATGAGCGTGCCACCTATCGACACTAAACAAACGTAGTTGACAAACCTCATAGAAAATTGCCTATTACAAGATGACTTGTAACAGGCAAAATTTTCAAAAACAATTTTTAAGAGTAATTTCGACTAAAAGGTCAGGTCGAAAAGTGACTTGACATTTCGACCACCTGCGTAGGGATTTCCACACCTCCACATTAAGCTTTTAACTATGTTGCAACACGTGCCATCAGAAAAAGTGTGGCAGTCAGTGAACTTATCAGTAAAAGAGAAAAATGTCGTCATAAAAGAAGCTTAACACATTGGACTTTGCACCGTTCTTATTTCAATAGACTTACGGGCTAGAGTTGTACTACGAGTGTCAAGCTTGACCTGTCGTTGACTGTACATACTTGTACACTAATCAAATCAAATCAAATCAAAATCGTTTATTCATTGTTGGATATTAAAATCTCTTAATGACGTCAGCTAAACTACATCGCTTCACAAACAATGTGGCGCCATTGTGGGAAAAAAAAGAAGCGACAATAAAAACCCACTAGAATGAAGGATATAGTTTTAAAAACTGGATTCGTAAATCTATTAAACCAATACTTACTGCAGTACAAGATGAGAAATTTTTTTTAGGATTGATAGATTTCGATAAGGCACAAATACCTATAGATTTTAAATATTTGTATTTTTATTACCGCACATACATCACACCCTTTTCCCGTCGGGGTAGGCAGAGACCACCGCCCTCCATCTACTACGATCTTGGCATACTTCCCTCGCTTCATCAACACTTTAAAACACTGATCACACCTAGCTGAATTCAAAGACTGATTCGGCATACATTGCTCGTTGAAGCAAGCATATTGCAATTAACATAACCAAGCCTCCCAGCAATGTATGCCGAATTAGTCTTTGAATTCAGCTAGGTGTGATCACTCCTTTAGGGTACTTTTAACTTGGCGTTTAGTTAGAACATCCTGAATTTTGTCGATTGCATATTCTTCGATCTCCACATTTTTCCAGCAAAAGCTAGAATTCTGGAGCTTCTTGTCCTGTAGTGGACATTTCATGGGATGTTATGATGATGATGATGATATTCTTTGATTTAGTCTTGGAACAATATGGATTATACAGTAGTGTGTAAAATACAACACCCGAAAATTTTACTATACATTAAGACCATTAAAACTGTTTTCTAAGAACATAAGTACGAAAAAATTAAGTATACTTGCGTTCAGTTTCATAGTATCCACACTTTTAGTTTCGAGATATGACTTTTACACCTCATTATCACTCACTTTTTATACTCGTACCCAATCTTAAAACGTTTTAAATTCGTAATACTAACAAAAGTCAATTAAACTTAACGACTCAAATCACACCTCCCTCTACTTCACAACTAAACGATCCAATAAATCCAAAAAGAATTCAATTTCACAGTTTTTTATGTCCCTATTGGGTAGAATTCGGATCGGTCACGGCTGATATACATATGAATATAAATTGGCCCGATAAAGAGGATGTGTCTGGACATTTGATTCTAAATTTATTGGTGGAAGAATTAAATGAAACGATGAATAGATATATCGTTTAGATGTTTAAAGATATCGGATGTTAGACTTCTGTCGTGATCAACTGCCCTGCGTAACACTTCAGTTGTACTGGGTAGGTGGTATGTCAAGGAAAACATGTCAATAGGTTGTTTGGTTGTACTTTTGAAGGGACACAGAAATATGATACTGCAACGAGAGAGAGAGTGCACTAAGTAATCCTAAATATTCTGTTAGGAATAGGAATCTAAGCCATTCTTGATCAAGGGCTGTTTTTGACAATAGAAAAATAATCTTTTTATTATTTTCTCCAACATTCCATTTCCTATTCTGGAAAGAACTTCAAATTCTGTAGCTATTGAGTCGAAAACATTAGTAAAAAATCTTTTACGTACCTGCTCAAAACCGATTACCATCACTAGTCACTACACCATAGTAGCCTACAGTAGGCGGACTACAGTAACCAGACAAGGAGTTGATGAACCATAAAACCACTCTCTAACCATGAACAACGTCCAGTTGTCCATCTTATAACTTTGATTGAAAGTAAAAAATCAATTGACATTACTGAATAAAAAGGCTAAGAAAACCAAAACAAAGTAGGTACACGCGGCCGCACCTCGGTGAAAACACTTTGACCTTGAGTGGATCTCTGGTTTCGGACGTTTGTAGAGTGCCGCTGGTTCAGCTTACACTGGTTTTGTTTCTACGTGCTTGCTGCCGTGCGTACCAGGCAACTCTACTAAAATACATATACATACATAACATCACGCCTTGTTCCCGTCGGGGTAGGCAGAGACCACAGTTCTCCACCTGCTACGATCTTGACATACTTCCCTTGCTTCCTGAACCTTCATCAATCCTTTCATACATGCTCGTCGGTTTAGGGTACTTTTAACCTGGCCTTTATTCAGAACGTCCTGAATTTGGTCCTGGTACGTTCGCCGAGGCCTTCCCCTTCCAACGTTTCCATTCACTCTCGCCTTGTGGATCTCTTTCGTCAATCTTCCTTCATTCATCCTCTCTACATGACCAAACCATCTCAGCATCCCTTTCTCAATTTTAGTCACTACGTCTTCTTTTACGCCACAACGTTCTCTTATCACACTATTTCTAATCCTGTCACTCAATTTCACACCAATCATACTCCTCAACGCTCTCATTTCTACTGCATTAATTCTACTTTCATGCTTTTTCTGCCATACCCAGCTTTCACTGCCGTACATCAGTGTTGGTACTAAAACGCCTCTATGAACAGCCAGACGAGCCTTGTGAGACACCTTCTGACTCTTCATAAAAGCATGCAGAGCACCGTTCACCATGTTTCCAGCATTCACTCTTCTTTCGATATCACTTTCACACTTTCCGTCTCTCGTAAACTTAGAACCCAGATACACAAACTCCTTTACTTGTTCGACTTGTTCACCACCTATTAATATAGTACACTCTGTCATACACTCTTCTCTTTCAAGTACCATTACTTTCGTCTTGCTTACATTAACTTTCATTTCTTTCCTATCAAAAGCCACATTCATCATTGTTACCATCTCCTGTAACTCGTCAGCAGATGACGCAAGTATAACTTGGTCATCAGCGTAGAGAAGACATTTGATGAGTCTACTAAAATAAAGATACATAAAGACACAAAAGCTACTGCCATGAGCTTAAGATTCTTAAAGCTCATAGCAAATACATTCGGTACAATAAATTCGGATCAGTCACGGCTAAGCATGTCGAGAGTAGAATATAAATCAGTCGAATTAGGCGGAAGTAGCTCCATAGAGGTTTAAATGGATAGACAGTTCAATATCGTCATTGCCCCTATCTTGTCATTTCGTTTTCTACATAGTAGACGAGGGCACTGGTTTTTACACAGAGCGACTGCCATCTGACCTCCGTATATACTCTTATAAAGTAGTAAATTAGAAGTCTCAATATAAACGTCTTTTAAATTTAATTATGATAGAAATTATTGTCAAAGTTTTAAGAAAACCGGAGAAAAGTTAAACAGAAGTCTGAACTCTAAATTAAAATCTATCTTTTAAGTTACTATTTAAACTTAAGACCATTACGAAATTTATTATATTTACTAGCCTAAACCCACATAAAATTCTTCACATTAAAAAGTTAGTACAGATGAAAAAACCGGCCAAGTGCGAGTCGGACTCGCGCAGCGAGGGTTCCATACCACCACATAATCATAATTGTATTAGTTGAAATTTCAGTAAGTTAATGTGCTAGATTTTTTGAGTCCGACACGCACTTGACCAAATTTTATTATTTGTTGATATTTTATAGCTTTTGCACTATAAACATACCAATTTTCAAGTTTGTAAGTGTTCCCGTATTTAAAATAGAACCAAAACAAAAATCGCCTCCGCGATCATCCAACTTGACCCCTCTCTTATATGAATGATCTTGAAACGGTAGCTCACCACAATTGGTTACCATTAGTTGTGAGAAAAGATGTAATATTAATGATTTTAGACTTTTCCCTTTATTTGTACTGTGAGACTTAGCTTCTTGCCAAATTTCATAATTTTAGGTCAACGGGAAGTACCCTGTAGGTTTTGCTTTTTTGCATAAATGTATGGAGATAAGGACATAAAAAGCTATATCTTTTGATTGCGTCGTAGTAAAAAATTTAAATTTTCAGATCTTGAGTGGTTTATGGACCTTAATATTTGTTATCAATTTCAACCTGATACCTCTTCTCGTTCGTGAGAAAAAGGGTCTTCACAGACAGACAGACAGACGGACAACAAAGTGATCTTATGGGTTCCGTTTTTTTATTTTGAGGTACGGAACCCTAAAAAGAATTGACAAGAAATAAAATAATCCCGTAGGTCTAACCGTCAATATTTACACCTCTCAACTACCTATATCTTCAAAGGCACATTTCATTCACACAAGCGTTTATTATTATAATTCGCGCGAAATGATCTTTTCGGCCGTCGCGTTGGTATACAAATTTAGATCACTTGCTCCCACAGATTCTGAACAATATTTGATTTAGTCATGTGTTATTATGGCGGGGTGTATATCCAGGAATTAATATATTTTTTCGTAAGGATTGTTGGTGTAGAATTCATTAGATACAAGAGCATACACCTTCGTTTGTTTTAACATCGCACACTTTTAAAATAAATGACCTCGTTAAGTACTAGGTTTTGCCCGCGACTTTGTCTTCATGTTACAAAAATATACCAGTTTTTAAGTCAAACTATTAGCTATCATACAAAATATATTCATTAAAATTGGTTTAGTAGTTTTTGCGTGATGCTCGATCAAATAAATAAACAAACAAATCAGTGACTTATTCAGGGGCATCAAAATAGCATAACGTGATATTTTCTGTATCAATGTGTTGTATTATTAATGAATAATGTACAGACAAAATCTATTTAAAACTTTGTAATAGTAGAGATACTACAAGTATTACATAATTTACAGATCATCACCATGTTGATCAAGATCATCACCATGTAGAAAACTAGATTCAACCACATTCAAGCTAAGAATATACCTACTCGAATAAGAATACGTCAAAATTTTAACAAAATTAGTATAAACTCAACGCTGGTAAAAGGGCTGATGATGTAGTATGGTGAGATTATACTTAACAGAACTCCACTGCCTAGCCTCTGGTTTATATAACGTGCAGCGTAATTAGTGTCAAATATTTTCAGGGCTGAGAAAATAGGTCATACTGATCACGTGTGCAAAAAATGAAAGAAATCTGCAGGCTAGTTTAAGAGTTATTAAAGAAAGAAACTCTGTTACCTAATCGTAAAAAAATCAGCCTGATCAGCTGACTAACAATACAAACACCCACGCGCGCTATGTTCATTCGTCTATCACTCACACTAACACACGCTCTGCGCACAGTCGTCGCACGCACACAGTCATACAGCTGACGCGCTTACGTAATCTAAAGTAGTGACAGTGCGTCACGTAAAGGGTGATATCTTTTTTAATAGTTTTTGCATTATTTTTTTTGTTAGAAACATTAACTTTTATACTAACGTGTAGATTTTTGAAATATTTTTCGTACGTGATTAATATGACATTAGTGTTCAGCCCTGAAAATATTTGACACTAATTACGCTGCACCTTATATTATATCATCTTTTCAAAACTCACTTGACGAGATGGTATCGATAATATAGCAAATCTTCAATTATTAGAAGTAAATAGTAAATGTAATTTTTCAGGACGTTCTGAATAAAGGCCAGGTTAAAAGTACCCTAAACCGACGAGCATGTATGAAAGGATTGATGAAAGTTCAGGAAGCAAGGGAAGTATGTTAAGATCGTAGCAGGTGGAGAACTGTGGTCTCTGCCTACCCCGACGGGAACAAGGCGTGATGTTATGTATGTATGTATTTTTAAAAGGGTACTACCTATATAGTCAATACGCTTATTATTGTTGTGGCTGCGGTACAAATCACAACCGCGGCGGTTCGCAGAAGGAAGTTGCTGCCCATCTTCCGGTTAAGGATCCCTTAGTTGCCTTTTACGACACACACGGGAAGAGATAGAAGAGATGAGGTGGTACTATTACCAGCCAACACCTTACGGGATAGCTATAGTGTCAGGTATACTATTAATTTCTATCGCCAAGGCAGTGTAACAGCACCGTTACTTTTTAACATCTTCACAAACGGCAATAATACAAAAAAAAATCGGTCAAGTGCGAGTTGGACTCGCGCGCCGAGGGTTCCGATATACCTTTAGTATTTTTGGAAGCAATATAGTTCATTTTTAGGACCGCAAAACTAAATTTGTTTGTAAAGGTTTTTTGCAGATATCTCAGAAACTGTGCAACTTAGAAAGATCGTTTTATTTTTGCTGTAATATTTACATAAACTTCTATCGACTGTAATTAATTGGGATTTTTCCATTCACAAACTTCAGAGATAAGGGGGGGGGGGGGGGGGTACAGTATTTTTTTTGACATTTTTCATCATACCTTGAAAACTAAGAGATGTAAAAAAATACAAAAATATATTTTAGAATGCACAAGTAAAGCCCTTTCACATGATACCCCACACAAACTTGTACCGATAATTTGTAATTTTGCCCCCCTATTTAGGCCCCCTTTACATTAATAATCATAATTTTTTCTTAATTTTTTTACGTGCAATTAAGTTGGACAACCATGTTCTAAAACTATTCCAAATTTCAAGTCGATAGCATGAGTGGTTGCTGAGATATACAGGTGTGACAGACAGACGGACAGACAGACAGACAGAGCGGCACCATAAGGGTTCCTTTTTTTACCATTTTGGTATCGGAACCCTAAAAATCAATGAAACGTTTCATACTTACTTGGCTACCATAAAAAGATATCTAACTCTTGTTCATTTGAATAAATTCGAAACGAAGCAAAGAACATTGAAACAATTTTGTTGTTGTTTCCCAATTGAATTGTTGTTTCGCCGAATTCGTTTCAAAATACTTGAAGTTCCAATTCAAAGTTTTTCCAGGTGTCAGACGCACGTCAGTTCCTTTGCGAGAACTTTTCGTGTATTTCCAGGCTTTTATGAAGTTTATTTTGAAGTTTGGGCATTATTTTATTTCCCACGCATAAAACTTTGAAATAATTGGACTAGGAAATTAATATCAAATGGTTGTAAGACTTCTTCTCTTTCATTTTAAGGTCAAGCAATATTGTGTTTAGTGTATGTATGTTGAATTCTTTGAATAGGAAAAAGCTGTCCGCGTGTTTGAACCAGTCTATTCATTTGATTAAGATTGAGACATTACTTTATCTTAATAACATGAGAGTGTGAGAAATCTGCGTGTTTCATTATGAATCGGAGGATGGGGATCATAATATTATGGCCCTGGGCGCTTATTTCAAGAAATGCTTTAAAAACGGAGAGAATGAATTTACCTAAACATGAGACCTAGCTAAATCTAATCTATATTAGATCTAGCTAGGTCTCATGTATAGGTAAATTCATTCACATCAAAATTGTTAGAGCCGTATTCGAGAAGCGGATTACATACAGCGTGAATTTTCATTGATTCCGCATCAAAAGCCTAAAGATTCTGCTCATGAAACCAAGCAACTCCCCCGAAGAAAAAACCGGTGAAGTGCGAGTCGGACTCACGCGCCGAGGGTTCCGATATACCTATAGTATTTTTGGAAGCAATAAAGTCCATTTTTAGGACCGCAAAACAAAATTTGTTTGTAAAGGTTTTTTGCAGATTTCTGAAAAACTGTGCAACTTAGAAAGATCGTTTTATTTTTGCTGTAAAGTTTACATAAACCTCTGTCAACTGTAATTAATTCAGATTTTCCTTACTCAAACTTCGGAGATATCATAACTTGAAAACTAAGAAACTTGAAAAATACAAAAATATATTTTAAAATGTACAAGTAAAGCTCTTTCATATGATACCCCACTCGACCTAGTAGCGACCATCTGAAATTTGGCCCCCCCTATTTTGGCCCCCTTTACATTAATAATCATACTTTTTTCAAAATTTGGGTTGGGCAACTATATTCTAAAACTATTCCAAATTTCAGGTCGATAGCATTAGTGGTTACTGAGATATAGAGGTGTGACAGACAGACGGACAGACAGACAGAGTGGCACCATAAGGGTTCCTTTATTTACCATTTTTGTATCGGAAGCCTAAAAAAAGAATATGAGATTTTTTTTTACTTCATACTAAAGAGGTAACATATGGACCCATTTTGTATGACTTCTCCAAATTATATAACGCATTTTTGCAGAAGCTCTGAGGGAGCTCACTGTCCAGCAGTGGACTTTTAATGAGATGATGTTGATGAGAACACATAATTAATTATGTAAGCAGGAAATTTAAGACTGGGCGAATATACCCCTCAAAGTTATCTACACTTTTAAGAAAACAAGGAATATGCACCTCTCTTGGTTCAGTAATACCAAAATAGCTCGGCGTTAGTTGTGTTACCGTATCGTCTGATTCGATCGAGCACTTGACTGAGTCACGGCCGAGGACGTTGCACTCCAAATGTTGATTGAAAACATTGAGGAAAACACTTCTAGGTACATTTTAACACGTATGTTGATGACTTCTCGTGCTTGTGTTAATTTCATTTGACAGTTTCAAATTCTTCATGTTAAATCTTGTCAGCACATACATAACATTACGCCTCTTCCCCGTCGGGGTAAGCAGAGACTACAGTCCTCCACTTTCTACGATCTTAATATATTTCTCCGCTTTCATCAACCCTTTCATACACGCTCGTAGGTTTACAGAGGCGGTTTAGCACTCAACTTGTGTTCAAATGCAAAAGAAGTAATGAAGCCACAGAAAGTGATTTAATAGATACAGAAAGGACACTCTCCGCTTCCCGCCATTTTGGATACCTCAACTCCCCGGTTGTTGCGCGGCCATTGTTGAAGTCCGCCATTTAATTTAATTAATAGCGCTATACAATACCTATAGACGACACTGACAATCAGGCACATGTTCGTCATTATGCGATTTTGTTCTCATCTATCTCAGTAGCACAGTTTTTTAGAAATCTGCCATTTACAAAGAAACTTAATTTTGACTTTAATGCTTCTAATAATGTTACAGGTATATCGGAAAATTCGGAACCCTTGAAAGCGAGTCCTACTCGCACTTGACCGTCTTTTTTTCGACTTATTCTTTTGATCATCATTACGAAAATTACCCAATCACAGCTTTGTATTCCAACTATATTTTCATAGCCATAACAACATGTTTCGCTAGAATATAAAATTGGTCATATCATAACACAATCGAACTTTTTAATGAGCATAAAAACTCCAACAACACAAATTGCATTTTTGCGTTTGCAGTTAAATTAGGAAGTGCCTCGTTACATTTCTATTTAAGAAATCAAGGTCAACTTAACAATAAAGTATTGTTTATGAAATCAGTTTTGTATCATGCAAGCTACAGTTAGTAATGCATTTTTGATATTATTTTGTTCAAATCATTTCCGTGTGATGCTGGTTTAGAATAGTACCATACACAGATACATAAAGTCACGCCTCTTTCCCTGCAGGGTAGGCAGAGACCACAGCCCTCCACCTGCTACGATCTTGACATACTTCCCTCGCTTTCTCTACTTTCATCAACCCTTACATACACTCTCTTCAGTTTAGGGTACTTTCAACCTGGCCTTTATTTAGAACGTCCTAGATTAAGTGTTCTATAAATAATGTAAATAATCTGCATTAAATCTCTCAAAACTCTTTACTACAGAGTTATAATTATAACTAGTCCAATATCTACGTGGACGACCCCTCTGCGGGGCGACAGACGTTATGGGGGGGTGAAGTGTGATGTATGGAAAAGTGACGTCAGTTGCACGTGATCCCTCCCCCAGCTACCCCGCCCGTCTGACTCGCATCAACTCGTAGGAAGGTTGGAATATAGTTGGGGCCGAAACAATGAACGACAGAGCTATGCGTGGAAGCGGGACAGAGTGATAGATGCGTCTGTTGCTATAATATCTTCGTTTGATATGAAGTTTCGATATTTTAAAACTCTTTGTAAACTAGGTTAGGTTTTAGGTTAAGTAAAGGTTAGGAGATTAGGTTAGGTTTCGTTAGGATAAGTTACAATTTACCGGCTCTGACAATATATCTGCGACATATCAACAAATCAACCAATAAGTCTTTAGCAAAATTACCCAACATTTTTATTGCACTTGAATCTAGAACAATACGGCAATAATGCACGCAGAATTCAATCTCTTGAAAGATTATTGCACAATATGACTTTTAATGTTCTTTCTCAGCCATCACCTGGTCATAAAACAGTAATGTTTATAGGTTTAATATGACGGCATTACCCTATAAAGGGGACTTTACTTCCCTATCTTTTATTTTAATGGATAGTTGTATTTCTCCCTGAAGTGCTCGTGGCCGAATAGTTTCTCTGTCGTTTCTATCTCGAAAGTTACCAACTTTGGTCGTGGTAAGAACCAGAAAGGATGACAGCTATTAGTAGCAAAACTCGAGTATTCTCCGTGCTTCGGAAGGTGCGTTAAGCAACGGCTTAACGCACGGGTAACGACCCGTCCTGGCTACTGTTACTGACTGTGGTCGTTTAAGTCCGATCTGGTTAGGTTAGAATCTCACAAGAAGAAAAGACGTCTAGATGTGAAGTAAGTTTTCGTAACAGAATAAGCATTCCTCGATGCACCTACACCTTCGCAACAAGTAATGAAATGTTTGCATACTGTTTTCTAGTGTGCCACAGAATAAAGTAATAGTACTATTATACAGAACGGACACCCTCCGCCCCCCTTGCAATCCACCCCGCACCCCCGCGCGCACCCGATCGCGCGATTCGCGTGGTGCTCCTGAGGGTCTTTCGTACTGAATATGCCGGCCTACGCGACCTTCCAATTTCAAACTCGCTCTCGAGTCTCGTTGTATGTAGTATCCGGGGTGAGGCGGTGCGGTGAAATTCCGCGGGAGGGCGGATAATTTCGATTCTTTACGTGTATTGTATATTGTATACACTCCCACTCACTCACTTTCACACACACTTACACACCACTCTCACACAACACTCTCTCACACACGACTACACTCACACTCCCTCTCTGACGTATCCTGTACACAACTCTCTATTCTTTTATTGAAAAATTTTGAACATGTTATAAGTATCTTCTAAAAATTGTTTTACTGTAGCTTTGTAAAGTTTTAGTTTTGCAATACTGTTGTTTTTCTACTTAGTAGTATATTTTAATCCACATTAATGTCCCGGATGAATTTCGACATTTATACAGGGCGGAGACCTGGAGTCATATAATACAGGCCTTTGCTTAGTTTAGGCTCCAGTCTCCCACAAATACCAAGTCAATTTTTAAGTTACTTTTATTGCATGCATGATTTGTGGTGAGAAATAAACATATTTTTGATTTGATTTTGATTTGTATATCTTCTTCATTAGGCTGAGTAGACCAAAATCCCCGAAAGGTTTGAAAGCCCTTGCTTTCACACCCAAACCACGGCATTTACCAACATCCAAATAAGAACGCCTATTATAGGCCAATAAAACTATTATTGATACCCTACTTCCTTTTCTGCTGTTCTGCCCGTTATAACTTGGAATAGTTCTGTTTTATAGCTGTGTTTTGACACAGTTTGATTGTTTAGTTAGATGAAATAGTAGATTGTATCACAAGGCTATAAAATAATATTTTTAAGGCGAGGGCGCTATTTTGAATCCTTAACGTAGCGAGAGATTCAATAGGTCGCCTAAGGTAAAAATATTTTTGCAGCCGCGTAATATACTCTACTTTTCATCTCCCTCTATGAGAAAAGAATAGGAGGCTCATTGAGACACACACTCGTCATTAATTTTAAATATAAAATACAATTACATTACATTATTGATGAAACAATACTAAAAATCATATTAAGTATTATTTGTAACTCCAAGATTTGTAACAACTGAAAATGTTATTGACATTTTTGTATCAATTAGGAACAGAACCTCTTTGGTTGGTAGTCTTGTTTACATTTCAAGCATATTTTTTTTAATATTAATTTTAATAGTTCAACTGGCCAGTATCATTTTTCATACAATATTTTGGTTCGACCTCTATGGTTGACCTAAAATATCCCTATGGACCTAAATTCAAATTCAAATTTTAAATCCCATTTTTACCCGCTACGAAAGTCTCTTGGAGAAAACAGCTATTTTATTTGCCTTTATTGACGAACCGTTCAGCGATTTTCGAATAGATGGGATGAAAAGAGATGAGTCATCGGAACATGCGAAGACGATCCATAGGATGTTATATTCTCTATCTGCGTCCGTGTGGTTCCGGCACAGAATAAGTAATTGTACTGTCATACAGAACGGACACTCTCCGCCCCCCTTGCAATCTACCCCGCACCCCCGCTCGCACCCGCCCGCGAGATTCTCGTGGTCCTTCTGAGGGTCTTTTGTATTGAATACGCTTTCGTCTACGCGACCTTTCAATTCCAAATTTGCGCTCAATGTATGTAGTATGCGGGGTGTGGTGCCGGCGAACATACCACACCATTTTTACTCGCCGGTTTTTTTTTTGGTCTCCTGACTGTAAGTGATCTCCAACGCTTATAACAAACTAGCTTTTATTTGCGGCTTCGTTCCCGTTATATAGTCTTTGTGTCATCCCATGATTTAAAATGGGACAAATTGTAGCCTATGTGTTACTCGTAGTCCAGTGCTTGATCTATCTACCTCCCAAATTTCATTGAAATCGGTTCAGCCTTTCTCGTGACAGTGGAACAAACAAGCAAACATCCATACTTTCGCATTTATATTATTAGTGAGAAATGAGATGTCTTATTCATTTGTAGCATACTTTAACATCAATAAGACAGCAAAGCGCGTTGCCCACACGTCGAACTAAGGTGAAATCTCCTCTACCAGTAATTTCTCTGCCTCCCTTACCCTTCAATCCGAAACACAGCAGTTGGGGGTGGGGGAGGTTATGGGAGTGTTACAGGTATTTCGTCAGCCGGACTTTGCACAAAGCCCTACCATCTTCGAAAGAAAGGTATAGTAAAAGGCGACATCCTAAAGTGTTTTCCTACGTACTTACTTACTACACTCGCTCAGCAACCCCAAGAGGACATTGGCCTCCGACACAAGACTTCTCCATTGTACTGTGTTCTGCACCGCTTCTTGCCATTCGTCTCTTTTGAGGGCATCCAGGTCTTTCCGAACTTACCCGAGTGGTCCTTTCCCACTCGGTCGTCTCACGTAAGTTCTTTTCCTGCGTATCGCTAACATACATGAACTTGTTCATGCCATACTTGAGTAATAACTTGCTTTAGTGCACACACCCACACGCCCACGCACACACACCTACACCCCTACACACACTCACCCACACATACACACACACACTCACCCACACTCGCACACTCACCACTCAATCAGTAATAATCTAACCTTACCTTTTTCTCTTTTGTCATAAATTATATTTTGACTTGTTTGAATTTAAGATACAAGCAAAGTAGGCTTGACATCGGGCCTGTAACCGTTATTTTTCATTAGTTGTAGAGGCTAAAGTCGGGCCATCTGTCAAGCTTGACTTGTTGTTTACTTGTATACGAGGGCCACACCGAAATGATCGGGAATAGAAAAAAGTACAAAAATAATACAACAATATTTACTTTCATTGTTTTTCGAAGTATTCTCCGTGACAATCGATGCACTTTTGCATTCTATCAAACCAATTATTATAACAGTAATTCCAGTCTGAAGTGGATATAGTCGAAACGGCCGATTTGTAAGCTTCGACTGCCTCTTCTGGGCCTTGAAATCGTTGACCACGTAGCATATCTTTAATTCTTGGGAATGTAAAATAATCATTGGGGCTCAAGTCAGGGCTATACGGTGGATGGTCCATTAACTCCACGTTTTCCTGATTTAAAAACGCGATCGTTTTGCGAGCGGTATGTGAGCTCGCATTATCCTGGTGAAGAATGATGCGACGATTCGGATTAATTTTACGAAGTTCTCTTATGACTTCCGGCAAACAAACTATTGTGTACCAATCAGCAGTAACCGTTCTGCGTTCTTGTAAAGGAATCGTAGCCACATGACCAGTTTTCGATACAAACGAAGCGACCATTTTTTTCGACACGCTACGAGAGCGGACAACTTTTGTTGGCTTGACCTCGCCTTCGAAGACCCAAACAGCCGATTGATGTTTTCTTTCGGGCTCATATGAATAAATCCACGATTCATCACCAGAGACAATATTTTAAACTGCATTTGAGCTCCCTCTATTGAACCGTTGCAGAGTAGACCAACACCAATTAACACGAGCCGACTTTTGTTCCTCGGTCAAACGATGGGGCACCCAGCGGGAAACTAACTTCTTGACACCCAGTTCATCATGTAAAATAGTTTGAATCGCTGTCATACCAATGCTGAGAGAAGCCCGAATCTGCTCGTATGTCACATGTCTATCTTCTTTTATTAATTGGCTCACAGCATCGATGTTATCTTGTGTTACCGCTGTTTTTGGTCGACCAGTAGAAGGAACTGTCGTGAGAGAGGAACGTCCACGACGAAACTCAGAATACCAACGATATATAGTCGTTTTACTGGGTGCTTCAAGTTCATAAACAGAAACAAGCTCGGCGAGACATTGTTCTTGAGCTAAACCTCGACGAAAGTTGTGAAAAATTATGGCACGGAAATGTTCCCGCGTAAGCTCCATTTTCCCCACTGACTTGTCAAATTCAAATGGCTACTACTCTTTTCTATTTTACTTTTTTTAAAATTCAAAAATGGAATTGTGTTTGAAATAATACTACATGTCATAAACCAAAAAGGTTTTAATCTAATTTATTCCTGAGTATTCTATTCCCGATCTTTTCGGTTTGGCCCTCGTACTGTAACTACGTAGTCGGTTATGGAAGAGCGGAGCCTCCTGACACAGGCATAAAAAGCTTAAAAGGAGGCTTCGGCAACTACATGGTAAGCACACTTCTGGTTAATGAAATAAATATTTTGTATTTGTATTTTGTATACTGCGGTTACCAATTATCACGGACTGGACATCAGCCGCAAAACGCTAATGAGCGTGGCTATGGTTTGTCTCCCACAAAAAACTCACTAATCCAACTGATTCTAAGGTGTATGGGATGTAAGAAACCATAAGAAACTGATTTGTTAGCTATTCCTGATCAGAAGGTCATGGTAGAGATAACAAAGAAACAATTTCCTCTTTTCGTATGGCATGAATTCTTGAATCTTTCTAAAGTGTTGCTTCTCTCACAAAAATATGGTTGCCATTTTGCTCATTAAGAATTGTTCCAACGCAAGACGTTCCTCGATAACCAACAATGTCGATAATTATGAAATTCTTTCAGAAACTGTTTGCATTTTAAGTAATTGCCTCTGCAATCTCCACAAGTTTAAAAAGCAGTGAAAAGATGTGAAACAAAGGATAATTATTTAGTGTCCTTCTAGTAGTAAATGCCTAATTATTCGAAATTTTAGGAAATTTTGTTTTTTGATTACCTACGAATTTACTACCGGTAGGAATAGTTAGGTTTAGATGGTGCCGGCAAAGTACTAATCCATTTCTAACCGTGGGTGTCGTAAGAGGCGACTAAGGGCTAATGAACCGGAGGATGAGTAGCAGCATCTTTCTGGTTATCATACCATCTTACATACTGCGGTCACCAGTCGCAACGCTTACAAGCGTGGTGACTATGGTAAATCCCCTCTTAAGAACCACGCGTTTTAGCTGGAATTCTGGAGGGAGCTCTCTGTCCTGCAGTGGACGTTTCATGGGATGTTATGTAAATGGATCGAACTGTATTCATTTAAATATCATAGACTCCTCACTAGAAGGTCGCAGCGATCCTAATATTGGGGGACTTTTCGGGGGACAATTCACACAAAGTCATCTGATCTGATTTATATAATTTTTTCAAGTTCTCTGGTCTTAAGGGTCCAGCTGAAAATCAGCGCTGTGGCCTTGAGCTGCAGTATTACGCTGAGCTGGTCACCCATTTTCAGTGCTTTTATTTATTTTGTGTTCTTTAATTTAAAGTTTTAAATTTTAGTAAATTTAGAAATGTTTTTCTCTTCTGCTGTATTTGTTGGCACTGAATAAATGTTTTATCTATCTATCTATCTATCTATCTATCTGATCCCAAACTGCGCAAAGCCTACTAAGAGTACCAGGGATTGATGATATACATCTATTTTTTATGTATTGGTATGTATTATGATATTTTTTATGTGGATATGTATTATTTTACTTATTATTGAGTTGTAGGTATTATTTACTCTTATTAATACAATTTTCAATGCACTTTTGTGTCCCGCTAATTAACATTCTCTCTCACAACCATGGGTTGGCTGGAAGAAATCTCTTGCAGAGATAAGCCCGCATTTGTAAATGTCCTGTTTTTTGTATATTTCTGTTTTAATTGTGCAATAAAGAATATATATACATACATAAATAGATGAATAACACCCATATACAGAACAAACACTTGTATTCATCAAAGAAATGTTTGCCCTGAGCAGAGATCGAACCCGCGGCCCACGGAGCAAAAGGCAGGCTTACTACCAACCACATCAACGGGCTAATTGCTAATCAGAATCCTTCCTTTACAGCCGGCTGCAGAAAGCTTCGTCTGAGTTAAAGCTCTTTTAAATCTAAGGCTATCACTTTCTATGCCAGCAAAAATTAAAATGTCAGCAGTAGTTTTAAAGGAATTCTAACTTTAAAGACGGTTTGTGCAATCTTCGTTTACTATAAAGGGTGTAAAAAAAGGGTATGAACTTTCTAAGGGCTGACACGAAGGAAAATTAAATATCATGATCACCCAAAATATAAAAAAAGCCACATTTTTCACAATCTATTAGTGATGTAGAAACACCCCTTACAAGGATCGTCGTACTTTTTTTTACACCCTGTAGAAGAACCTTACAGTTGTTGAAATCGTTTTACCGAAAGATTACCACAGCATTCAGTAAAACAAGTTTGTTATGATTACTTTAATGATCAACCTCAGAAAATTCGTCGGGTTGCACAACCTGATCTACTTAACCTCAGATTAGGTAAGTGGAGTATAAAATGAAACGGGTGTCCTGCGAGTACGTAGTTTGCGGTTTTAACTGGCAGTTTGGCACGTAGTAACTTTTATACAGGGTGGTCGATACACATGGAGCAAAAAAGATCTCTTGAAAACTGAAGATTTGAACATGAATCTGAACCACTTTCGACAAAACACAAAAAAGGTTTGACTGACGACGTAGTATTTTTGCTATTCATGGTCTGATCTGAATAAATATTTTAATTTTTTTAGGATAAATTTCCAAATAAATTGAAGTCTAATAATAAAGAAGAAACATTCTAAAAATTGGGCAATGCATCCTTCTACGTAATATTATTATGGAATGGTTAGTGACGTTTTCAGACAAAAGTGACGTCATGCTATGCCTCTGGTGCAAAGGAATTTCTAAAAAGTTCAAAATATCAAAACTTCGAAATCAGGTATTAAAGTTGATCTAAATAACTTGTAGCACTCGTTTCTACATTTATTGTTATTGACTACTAAATCGGTCACCTGTATAATCTACAGTATAGCGAAATATATATAGTAAAGTTTGTAAGGTTTCGTGTTAATCGTGGTTAGTGTGGTCAGATTGGCTTACTCTGTGGTCTGTGACCTGGATATTGGTCAAGCCGAAAACAAAATTATGTAATTTTAGTAGTCTAAAACATCATTAGTCTGTGTGTTACCGGCGTATAATAGTATCAACATATCTATACTCGTGGGAGTCGTAAAAGGAGACTAAGGAAGTTTGAACTGGAGGATGGGCAGCATTGTCATTCTGCATATATATCGTACCAACATCGGTACCGCGGTCCCCTAAAAATAACGTTCCTTCCCTTCGACACCACCAAACGACACCACCAGGGGTGTCGTGGGGAATCACTATTCCCTTCGACACCACCGCCCAATAGAGATGACCTACCGAGTATTAGATATTACTGACGATGAAACTCTTTGATTGATTGATTTATTTTTTGGAAAACCAACAGCTAATAATAAACATATTAATAATACTTATAGCTACAAACAGCCAAATAAAATTTATTCTAAAATGTATGAAAAAAAAAATAGTCACAAGGTCTCATACATAATTCAGAAATCTTCTGAATAAAGATAAACTGATAAATGATGGTTATAAATGAAACATTTAAATTCAAATTAGCATGTCTATACGTCGCCAAAAATATAGGCAAAAAAGTCCAACGGCCACTTATGTCCCTCAACACAGAATCCTCAGAGAAAAAAACTGCATAAAAACTTATTTTGACGATGCCAAAAAATAGTCATGAAATAGTCATAAATAGTCACCATAAGGAAAAAAATAGTCGCGTTACAATTCTAGAGTTATAGCTATGGTTTGCTGAGGATTATGGGCATAGGCTATATACAGAATCCTCAGTTCTGATGCAAGCAAACCGTGGGGACTATCGACTTGGTTTTTATTTTAAAAAATAGTCATGAAATAGTCGTCTTGACTTCCAAATTCTCAAAAATAGTCGTTCAAGGATTTCAGAGTTACAGGGGTAGCTTGCTGAGGATTCTGTGCATAGCATTTCACGGACGCAGATTCCAGCAGAACGTTTAGGTTTTTCTGTTTGATACTGATGTCAAAAAATAGTCAACAAATAGTCGTCTCAAACCATAATCACTTTGGTCTGGTTTACCTTGTAGAAGTATGTTAAAAATGCATGTTAACTTCGCCATAAATTTTTCAACTCAAGTACAGTCGTGTTCAAAATGCATATCATCTTTGATGGTAACTATTTAGTTACTTTTTTTTTATGTATTTGGAACCCAATATAATTATTTCTGTAATAAAAAGCAAAGTTTATTTGTTTTCATGTTAAATAATATAGCTTAATAAACTACAATAATTGGTTTTAAACTAAAATAATAAGAAAATCTTGTTTATGAATATATTCAGTACCTACAGATTATTTTTAAGTTAGTTTTTTGTATAAATCACAGTCTTCGTACTTATATCCGTTAAATGGTTAAATGAGTAATACAGGGTGATAATTTTGTTGCGTGCCATAGCTTAGGGGGTGTTCCAGTAACGATAAAGGAACACAAAAAAAATCTACTTTTAAAAAATTCTGAAAATTTTAAAATTAGCCCTACGCAGAGGGCAATAACCCGCAGCGCAATGACCCGACCGAGGCTGCGCTTTTAACGAGCTGCTGTTAGTTTTAGAATTTACATTCAATTTTTAAGTAGGATTATTGAAAAAATGGAAATCCTAATTTGGAATAACGCGTTGTATATTTACTGCTTCCATAGGCTGTAGTGTAGGTTAACTGAACATTTCATATAATAACCGTAGAACACGGAAATTGTCGTTGTAATAGCAACACTGTAGGGCACTGCAATACGCGCCGGCGGCGGCGGCGGCGAGCGCTAGCTCGGTCACACAATTCGGTCGAGCCGAACGCCGCCATGCTATTGGTTAAACATATCTCGTCTCAGAATATTGGTGCTTTTTCTATTATACGACCCACGTTAAACATTTCCAACTCTGTTACTATGCCATTAAGTAACTGATTTGTATTATTCTACTGATGTGCTATTGGGTAAAAGAAACACATATGCAGCGACATTTTAATTTTTAATGAATAGTTAAATGCGTAGGCAAACAACATTGATCAATCAAGAAATTAGTAAAGTTTGTATAGTTAATTTTGTAATATTTGCGAACCTTCCAATTATTATTAAAGTATTTTTATTTATTGAATGCATCTGGGTTTAAGCCCGATATTCTAGTTTTACCTTTCCTTAAACGTGGAGCCTACATTAAAAGTTTTTAGACCAAAAGGTTGGGGCTGTGCACTGATATATCAGTCGGTTTATCCTCTTACTAGCTGTTGCCCGCGGCTTCGCTCGCGTGGATTTCGCATTTATGTTGTTACCGGTTTTCCGAAGCAATGAGATATTTTACCGTCATTTCGGGGTAATTTTAAACAAAGGAAAAACAGGACTAACCCTGCGCAAATCAATGAGTATAATTCAAGATCCAGCTGAATTTGATATAATATACAGACGTTACTCATAAATTACTCAGAACAGAGGAACTTAGCAGCAGTATCCTAACAAATGTAAAGAGAGAGATGAGAGACACCTTTACGTAATATTTCAAAACAGAGCCAATTCGCAGAAGTAATTGAGAAAAACTGAAACCCTCTCCCTCTCTCTCCCACTCCCCCCTTCTTCTCCCCCTGCCCGTCCCTCTGTCTCTCCCCCTCCTCCCTCTTCCCCTGCCCCTCCCTGTCCCCCTCCCTCTCTCCCACCCTCTCCCCCTTCCCCTCCTTCTCCCTCTCTACCTCTACCTCTCTATCTCTACCTCTACCTATCCCTACCCCTAACGCCAATTTAATCGCTATCCCTAACATAGAAACGACACCCATATTTATTTTTAGACATTTCAAACCTATCGCACCCCAACCCCATCCCCAGGGGAAGATGGTATTTCACGTCCACCACGTTGGATTTCAAAGTTGTTGTAGCTTTCGTAATCAGCGACCCGATAAACCATACAAACGACACCCATATTGATTTTTAAACATTTCAAACATATCGCACCCCAACTACATCCCCAGGGGGATGATGGTATTTCACGTCCACCACGTTGGATTTCAAAATTTTTGTAGTTTTCGTAATCAGCGACCCGATAAACCCTACAAACGACATCTATATTCACATTTCAACCCTATCGCACCCCAACCCCATCCCAAGGGAATGATGGTATTTAACGTCCACCACGTTGATATTCCAAATTTTTGTAGTTTTCGTAATCAGCGACCCGATAAACCATACAAACGATACCCATATTGGTTTTTAGACTTTTTCACCCCATTTCCCTTTTTTAGGGGTTGAATTTGGGGTGGAGTTTCAATAACAGTGATGAACGTTGCATAGAATTACATCATTAATGCCTAAATAATAAATTATGTGGATTTTACTTTAAAAATAAAGAATTTTCAACTTCATCCCCCTTTTCACCCTTAAGGGTGTCGAATTTTCAAAAACCATGAGATACCTGAATATTAATTTTTGGTCGTCAGCCTAAATACAAATTTTGAAGATCCTAACTTCAAAACTGACGGACTTTCATACAAACTTTCATCCCCTATTTTACCCCCTTAGGGGTGGAATTTTGTAAAACCCTTTCTTAGTGCACCCCTAGGCCTCATAAGAAACCTACATGCCAAATTTGTAATCTCTAGACCCAGCAGTTAGGGCTGTGCGTTGATATGTCAGTCACCTTCTTCTTTTATATATATAGATTTACCTAATAAAAATAGATAACACTAAAATAGGGTCTGCAACAATATATAAAAATAAAAGCCTCTAACAATATCAAAATCCATTTTTTTTGACAACTTGAAATCAATATCAAATAATTTTGTGTACTCGACTGTACAAAGGAAAAATGTATGGCGAAGTTAACATGCATTTTTAACATACTTCTACTAGGTAAACCAGACCGAAGTTATTATGGTTTGAGACGACTATTTGTTGACTATTTTTTGACATCAGTATCAAATAGAAAAACCTAACCGTTCTGCAGGAATCTGCGTCTGTGAAATGCTATGCACAAAATCCTCAACAAGCTACCCCTGTAACTCTGAAATCCTTGAACGACTATTTTTGAGAATTTAGAAGTCAAGACGACTATTTCATGACTATTTTTTAAAATAAAAACCAAGTCGATAGTCCCCACGGTTTGCTTGCATCAGAACTGAGGATTCTGTATATAGCCTATGCCCATAATCCTCAGCAAACCATAGCTATAACTCTAGAATTGTAAAGCGACTATTTTTTTCCTTATGGTGACTATTTATGACTATTTCATGACTATTTTTTGGCATCGTCAAAATAAGTTTTTATGCAGTTTTTTTCTCTGAGGATTCTGTGTTGAGGGACATAAAGATAGCCAGATTTGAAAGAGTAAGTTTATAAACTTGAAATTTTTTTCATCAGGCCATTCACCACCCCCCGAACCGCGCAGTTACCTCAGGAACCTACTTTATTATGCTTATACAGGGTGAGTACAGGGTGAATTTTTGAGACGGGTCAGTAAGGGCAGGTACCTTAACCGTTACAGTTACAGGAAAACGTTCCCAGGAGACCATCCATAACTTTTACAGATATTCTGAACTGCTTTCACAGATTTTGGAAAAAAAATACAGTAACCATTCATCATCATCATCATATCAGCCGAAAGACGTCCACTGCTGGACATAGGCCTCCCCTAAGGAACTCCATGACGACCGGTCCTGCGCTGCTCGCATCCAGCGGCTTCCCGCGACCTTGACCAGATCGTCGGTCCACCTTGTGGGGGGCCTGCCAACGCTTCGTCTTCCGGTACGTGGTCGCCACTCTAGAACCCTCACGCCCCATCGGCCATCGGTTCTTCTTGCGATGTGCCCTGCCCACTGCCACTTCAGTTTAGCAATTCTCAGGGCTATGTCAGTTACTTTAGTTCTTCTGCGGATCTCCTCATTTCTGATTCGATCGCGCAGAGAGACTCCGAGCATAGCCCTTTCCATAGCCCTTTGGGTGACTTTGAGCTTTCTGATAAGGCCCATCGTGAGCGGCCACGTCTCCGTGCCATATGTCATCACTGGCAACACACACTGGTCAAAGACTTTCGTCTTGAGACACTGCGGTATTTTGGACGTGAAGATATTGCGGAGCTTCCCGAACGCTGCCCATCCGAGTCGGATTCGACGAGTAACCTCTTTCTTTAAGTTGGATTTACCCAGCTGGACTGTTTGTCCCAGGTATACGTACTCATCAACAACTTCGAGAGTAGAGTCTCCAACTTTGAGTGGAGTGGGTACAACAAGGGCGTTAGACATAATTTTCGTCTTATCCATGTTCATTTTAAGACCCACTTGTTGTGAAACTCTACTGAGGTTATTGAGCATCGTGCCGAGATCTTCCAGGGTCTCAGCCATTACGACAATATCGTCGGCAAATCGAAGGTGGGTCATGTACTCGCCATTGATGTTGATGCCAAGTCCTTTCCAGTCCAGGAGTTTGAAGACGTCTTCCAATGCAGCGGTGAACAGTTTAGGAGATATGACGTCTCCCTGTCTCACTCCTCGCTGCAATTGGATAGGTTTCGAGTCCTGGTCCTGAAGACGAACTGACATAGTGGCGTTTTTGTACAGATCCTTCAACACTTCAATGTACCGATAGTCGACTTGGCACCTCTGGAGAGATCGTAGCACGGCCCACGTCTCGATCGAATCGAAGGCCTTCTCATAGTCCACAAACGCTAGGCAAAGTGGCAGGTTATACTCTTCGGTCTTCTGTATAACTGGCCGTAGCGTATGTATGTGGTCTATGGTACTGAAGCCTTTACGAAAACCGGCTTGTTCGGGAGGCTGGAAGTCGTCGACATGGCTCAGAAGTGAGATGGGTCTGTAATTCTTCAGCAGGGTCTTATCACCCTTTTTGAAGAAGAGTACCACCACACTTCTGTGCCATGCCTGTGGCGTTTTCCCTTCGAGTATGACAGAATTAAACAGCTTCTGAAGAGCTTTAAGCACTGGCCTTCCGACTGCTTTCAGAAGCTCAGCCGTAATTCCATCGTGCCCGGGTGCCTTGTTGTTTCTAAGCTGTCTGAGAGCCATTCTAATCTCGTACAAGCTGACGTCCGGGATATCTTCGGTATGGTGTCGGGTAAGTCTAGCTCTTGGATCGTTGGCCAGACTGCTAACGGGTAGGCCAGTTGACGTGTATAACTGCCCATAGAACTTCTCGACTTCCATCAGTATCTCAGGCTTGGACGATACGGTTCTGCCATCCTCGGTCTTCAGCCTCGTCAACTGGCTCTGTCCAATAGACAGATCTCTTGCGAACACTTTGGAGCCTTTGTTCCGCTCAATCGCTTCTTTAATATGGTTAGTATTAAATAGCCGAAGGTCGCGAGTCAGTGACTTAGAGATCTGTTTATTGAGCCGCCGATATTGAGAAGCATCTTCCGGAGACTGCAGAACCATTTCGCGTCTTTCTTCCATTAGCTTGAGGGTATGGTCAGAGATCTTTCTGGTTCTTTTAGTACGGTGGGGTCTAAAGTACTTTGACCAAATTGTATGGACAGTTTCCACGAACCCGTTATTGTAGTCGTCCACATCTACGCATTCACCAAGGCATTCAAAGCGGTTTTGCAGTTCGAGCTGAAAGCCGTCGGGGTTTTGGATATTGGTGGGTACTGGTCGGAGCGTAGACTTCATCCATCAGTCGAGTTCTTTCCAGCTTTACGTTGATATTCAATGTGCCTCTTACCAACCGGTGATCGCTTCCGGTTTTAACCGCATTGATCACAGAGACGTCATTGAATATTTGCTTTTTCGTCGACATAATAAAGTCAATCTCATTTTTAGTAGCACCATCGGGACTGATCCAGGTCCATTTTCGGTTTTCCGACTTTTTGAAGAAGGAATTCATCATAAAGAGTCCTTCTTTCTCCAAAAAGTCGGCTAACATGTGGGCATTAAAAATGATAAATTACCAAAAAAAATTTTTTTGTGTCTATCGATCCCATTTCATGTGGAGATCAAAAGAGATCAAAAGACTCTTTGGGACCACTTTAGGATGAGTACTAGAAATGACAGAAATTGCCAAAACCTTTTCCCATACATTTTGTACGGAAAAACGATAAATCACTCGAAATATTACTTATTGTGACTCTTTAAAGCCAACTGAAATTTGAGTTCAGAAACTACGGTAAGTCACAACACCGCAGCGGCTTCACGTACGCAGGCAACATTAGAAATAAAAAAAAAATATTCATTTCAACATTTATTTACACAAACACAAAAATAGGTAATCTAAGAAATTATTATGATGACGTGAAAATTATTATTCGAATCGAATTCGAAATTTAAAACTAAAAACTTTTTTTTTTCAGCCAGGCCTATCCAAAACAAAAAGTTTCGCCAATGAAGAAGTTTGACTCTCTTCTCTTACCGAGATGTATGGGAAAAGTTTTTGGCAATTTCTGTGATTTCTAGTACTCATACCTAAAGTGGTCCCATAGTCTTTTGATATTCACATGAAATGGGATCGATAGACACATACAAAAACTTTTTGGTATTTTATAATTTTTTTTGGTTACTGTAATTTCTTTCCAAAATCTGTGAATGCAGTTCAGAATATCTCTAAAACTTATGGATGGTCTCCTAGGTAACTGTAACGGTGATACCTGCCCTTACTGAACCGTCTCAAAAATTCAACCTGTATAGGTAATTAGGTATGTATGTAAGAATGATTGTGCTTTACGGAAGTACCGGCCAATGACGTCATATCCGCTAACTGAACTGAGAGCGAAAGTGCAGACAGAGTTGGAATACAAATATCTCCATTGTAGTTTCTTCTCCTATGGTGAAATATACTTTTGTATCTTTATTTGTTATAATGCCTACAGTTCAATAATACGCGTAAAAGTAAACGCGACAGCTCAAGAGTCAAGTGCGGGCGAAATGTATGACGAGCTATACATTTCGCCAGCACTCCGGTGCTGTCGCGAAAGTACGAAAAGGAATGGTGCACATAATGGGACAAAAAATATAATGTACAGTAAACATCACGAAAGTGGAAAAACATTTGTAACTCTATTACGAATATTACCATGCAATAAAGTCCAAAGTGTACTGATGTGCTGTTGAGTGTACAGTCAAGAGAACATCAAGCTTAACACATTGGTTTTTGTACCGTTCTTATTTCAAATGACGTACGGGCTAGATTCGCTCTGCGAGTGTCAAGCTCGACCTGTCGTTGACTATACAAAGTCGACTCAGGGCCGGGTTCCTGCACGTCGCGATAAAAATCTCTCAAACTAATATCAAGAAGCACTTGAAATAGACTTCCCACAGTTCTGAAAGGTGCTTATCCCAATCAGTTTCTTGAAAATTACTATACGGGGGTTTTTGGGGGTGAAAAATCCGTTTGTTTCCCGTGGCACTACTGCGTGGCACTACCAGTAGTGTCACGGGGGATTTTCCTTTCCCATGACACTACCGGTAGGTCTCATGTCTGGGAAAATTCGTTTTCTCGGTTTTTTTGAGCATTTCAGAAACCCCACAGCGCCATCTGTTGGTTGACTTCAGTTAAGATTAGAGCGAAGCTAGGTCGTCCAGGTACTATAATAATTAATTAATATTACACCCCGTAAAAAGGCCACTGGTGGACAAGGAGCCACGCATATTTGCTGTGATATCCTGGAAAGTACCCTAAACCGACGAGCATGTATGAAAGGATTGATGAAGGTTCAGGAAGCAAGGGAAGTATGTCAAGATCGTAGCAGGTGGAGAACTGTGGTCTCTGCCTACCCCGACGGGAACAAGGCGTGATGTTATGTATGTATGTTATTTTAACAGGGACGTAAGTACCATAGCCTTTAGGTGAATTTCCACCAGTGCCGGTACGATACGCAGAATAAAGCTGCTGCCTATCCTCCAGTTTCTATCCTTTTGTCGGTTTTTACGATTCCCACGCGAAGAAATGGGGTGGTAACAAACTACTTTTCTTAAAGCTGACACCAACACGGACAACTTACCGCCAGTTGCACAAAGAGTCTTTAAAGTGAAAGCTTCTTTAAGTCTTATGTGGACTCTTTTCTGTTTTGTTGACAACGACAGTGACAGCAATAGATTTAAAGGAGCATTAATTTTAAAGACGCTTTGTGCAACTGGCTGTTAATGGATAAACAGTTCACATTCGCCGCGAGAATGCAAACAGCACATGCCGAAGTTAGTTTGAACCATATAACTCGACTTACGCAACTAATGTTAAAGTAAATAAACGACAGGTGTACAGGTGTGCTAACTGCATTCACTACAAGCCATAACAAACATTACGTAACCTACATGGTGGTACAGTCAACGACAGGTCAAGCTTGAGACTCTCAGTGCGACATAGCCCGTACGTTTATGGAAATAAGAATGGTACAAACTCCAGTGTGTTAAGCTTGATGTGCTCTTGACTGTACATAAAGTCACACCCCGGACACTACATACAACGAGCGCGAATTTGAAATTGGAAGGTCGCGTACGCCTGCATATTCAGTACAAGACCCTCAGGAGCACCACGAGAATCGTACGGGCGGGTGCGCGCGGGGGTGCGGGGTGGATTGCAAGCGGGGCGGAGAGTGTCTGTTCTGTATGATAGTACTATTACTCTATTCTGTGGTACAGTGTGACCATGATATCTGCTTAGGTGGTCAAATTGTAACTTTAATTTTTCATAGTGATTTGGCAAAGAGGTTATAGAAAATCTTCACGACTAGCGCCGCTGTCAACTGCACGGATATCGTGGTCACACTGTATGTAGTGCAGAAGGGTGGAAGGTTGCAAGTTTAGAATTGGATCTTACCCTGTACAGTCAAGGGGAGGTAAACCTTTATACTCGTAGTTGCGAGTTTAACTGCTAGTGAAATAGGAACTGTACACAACAAAGTATGTTGCTTGACGTGCAATAAGAAAGAAAAATATTAATATTAGAACAAAAACGTTTCTTTGAATTAGTAATTTTTCGTGAAATTATAAACTCCATTTAAGCCCAAGTCACACAGAGCGGTATAAGCGGTAAAGCGGTCCGGGGCCGGACCTGCGGGAAGCGAAAGCGTTCCGGGACCGGTCACACAGAGGTACCGCGCGGAAACCGCGGCGGGACAGCGGCGCGGTAGCGGTCGGTGTGACACAATTTATCTGTAATTATTTAAAAGACGTAAATCCTTTGCTCTAAACAAAAAACCAAACTGATAACCTAAAAAAAGACTGCGCAAAGCCGCAAAATTGTTGTAAAATAATACAACGTCAAAGTCCGCGCCCGGACCGCACCGCACCGCACCGCACCGCGCCGCGCCGCTGCCGCTCTGTGTGACGTGTTGCAATTGAACGCAATGGAATACAGCGCCCGCACCCGCCGAAAGTTCGGCCCCGCGCCGCGCCCGGTCCGCGGGGTTGTACTAGCGGCCCGGCCGCCCCCGCGCCGCACCGCGCCGCGACCGCTTTCAATGTGACAGGGTGCATAAGAACTCATACTTTACAAAAAATACCGGCCCCGGAACGCTTCCGCTACCGCCTCAGTGTGACTTGGGCTTTAAAGCGATATGACACTAAAAGCAGAGTATATTTGACGGAAATAATTACATTGTTTTACAAACTTGTTTTTTTTTTTCTGACAGCTTTAACCAATTGCCCTTGACATAACTGTAAAATGTGTTGGTAAGCTTTGGAGTAAACGGAAAAATTTATAGTGCAGCTACCTATCAATGATAGATAGGCTTGGTTGATACTTCAAACGTCAGATAAGTCACTTGAGTACGAAGATAATGCGGTCAAGGTACATAATGTGACTGGTTTCGGAATCTTTTGAATTTGTTGTTCTCTAAGTAGTCACTTCTCATTTATCGACAAATAATTCAGTGAGCAGATATCGACACGGATTATGGGGTGGGTTCTAGAGTGGCGACCACGATTCGAAAAGACGTAGTTTCGATTGTTTTATCGCTTGCATATCGATTGCGTGCACAAATGACAAATAAGATGTAAAATGAAAACGATATTTGTAGCTTAGGTACATGCCTTCGACAAATATGACAATGATCCTTAGACCGTGTCCAGATGAGGCGTTTTACGCGCGAGTCGCTACATATATTACGTCTGCGCGAGTGAGGAAACGCGAGGCATCATCTGGACGGAATATACCTAATATATGTAGCTCTAGTATCTCGGCAGTGCGCGAGTGCCTACGCGCGAGTCGATTCGCGCGTAAAACGCCACATCTGGACAGGTTCTTACACTTTAAAGGATTTCCGTATTTGTTTGACACCCTGTATATAATCAGGTGTTAACAACGTAGCTCCCATACAATTTGAACTTGGATAACAAAAGAATGACTAAACTAACATAAGCGACATGACCTGATGATGCAACTGTCATTATCACAGCTGCTGTCATTGTTTAACGCTACCATTTTAAACAGACCTTTTAATCATAAAGACACCATGGAAATTACAGGTCTTCTATTCTTGGTTGCAGTTTTCTGGCTTAAGTATTACAATGTTGTATATTTCATACAAGTTCTATTAAACATGTTACTTTGTTACAGTGAGCAAGCGATTGCCATCTGATCCAGTATAAGAAGAACTCCTATGCCACCCAAGGTTGGTAACATTTTCCCACGTTTCGCGGGCTATTTAAAGGTCAGTGATGGCTGGTTGTGTGAATCCTATGGTTGCCGCACTTGGCCCGTTTCGCACATAACAGGGGTCCCATTATCAAGATCATGCTGATGTTTCATTGTCTGTGATTGTAGAAGCAACCACGGTTAGTTTTTCTATGAAAAATAAATTGCAAGTAAATTGTGTTGAGATTGCGTTTTTGTACGGTTATTTTTATTCATTTGTGGGTAAATGTTGTGGGAATTTTTTAAAGATAATTGAGATAAGATTGAATCTGTTTTTTTAGGGATATAATATCCTAATTACTTTCTCTCAAGTGTAGTTTCTATTTCAATCTGATTTCAGGATTTAAGCCCAAGTCACACAGAGGTGGTATGATTGCGAAAGCGGCCTTCGGGAATGGGGTACTTAGAATAATCCACAAATTTTAATGCCGCGCGCATATGATCATTATTATAACGTTATTCATATCGTTATTTACCTATAACGTTAATACTATGCAAAGCGCTATTTGATAGACAGTCAGTGACGCTTTATAAATTACGTTATTAAGTTAGAAAACGTTATATTTTTTCAAACGTTAGGGACCTGTTTAGGTCTATAACGTTATGAAAAATTGCGCTATCGGAAGGTTTGGTGTGGGATGCCGTAAGATAGGTCTTTTAAAAATATTACGAGTATTTGAAAAGCATTTTTCGTTCCAGGGATCCGATTGCGAAATATTTAGCTTAAAGCGCAATTTTTTTATGAGTCAAATGTCCCCGACCCCTCAGCCAGCTAAACGGTAAATAAAAAACCTGAAAATAAAATCACATCACTGGTAGTATGTATGATGAATTTAAAAGGAAAACTATCACAGCTAATTAGAGAGTAATAGTCAAAATACTGAAAATAGTAGAAAATAAAGAGGGAAAACGTTTATAGAAAAAGAATTAAATCGCTGTGCTGTAAAGTGATCACAGAATAGCAACCTAGTCTCATAGGATCCTTTATTTTTCAGTATGGTGAATTAATGAATATTACCAAAAAATCACTCAAATAAATACTTAACAATCCTATGGATGGAAATCACAAGCAACAAGTAACGGGTTTCAACGACTGCACTGTACCGATTTCCTTGAAATGGTTTAATTGTCGATTGCTATCTTGTGGGAACGCTTTGCAATCGTCTTTAAGTACGAAAACCTAATAAAACGTATGTACAGTAATATTCAGGCTGGCACTGACCAAATTTTTTTTTATTTATCCCTTTTTAATCTTGAAGTCGGTTTAATTTTTTTAAATTATTTTTTTTGTTTTTTATTAACAAGTTAAACTGATTGTGTGAAACGTTCGAAGACATGCAACATTACGCTTAAGTTGAGTTCTTTAGTGGTGATATGGTGTTGAACCGTTTTTAGAGCTAGTTTTATGAAGCATGTCAATCGGTCCATAGCGGTTACCCATCTGTTCCAGGTCAGACCCGACTTGGCTTAACTTTCGTGATCGGTAAGAATGAGCAATCGTCACCAGACCACGAGCGATAGTTATTGCCTTGAGTTTTGTTTGTGAAACAGAGATACACACTTGAAATGGCGAAGTCCCATTAGGAAGGACGTTCAGTTTGGTGCGTACCGTTTGTGCTACTTTCTAAAATCACCGAAACTGGAGGATTTTATGAGCTTCCATCATAATCGGATTTATTACATCCTTTTTCGTTTAAGTGGGTCAATGTATTATAGTTTGATTTGAATGCATATTATTTTGCTTTTTCTTACTGATCGAACCAGAAGCAAAACCACTACTGTAATTATTGTCGAAATAATTTAGTTTGATTAGAATGACAGCAGAAAAACCATGCGTGAGAGCAGGTCGGATCGACACTTGTCTCTGTTGCCCCAATGTGTAGCGTATCGCTCCGTCCTGCTCTTACACTTCTGCCATTCTAATCAAGCTACATTACTTCGACTGTAGAGCGTATTTTTTTAAAAACCTGTGTACAATTTTAAATAGTACAGGCAGCTTGAAAACTGACAGTCTGAAAAGGCATCTAGGTCTATAGTTTACCATCTGGGTAGTAGCTCCTTGTAAACACTACTGCCTTCCTCATCATTATAACTGAGGTGCAGCTTCTCTGATAACGACAAGTGTGAGTGCGGTATTTAGTGTGAGTACACTTGCATATATGAAAGGATTGATGAAAGTACAGGAAGCAAGGGAAGTATGTCTAGACCGTAGCAGGTGGAGGACTGTGGTCTCTGCCTACCCCGACGGGAAAGAGGCGTGATGTTATGTATGTATGTACACTTGCTGTCGTGCCCTACTCCTTCAGTTTCCTGCACTCGGAAGGACCTTTTTGAAGGCAACCAAAAGGCCATTGTTGTGGCTACTTTTTGGGCTAAGCTTTCATAGTCAGTTTTGCCGTTGACTCCAAAAGAAGAAGATCATCATAACATACCATGAAACGTCCACTGCATTACAGGGAGCTCACTGCAAAATTCCAGCAAAATCGCGTGGTACTATTTGGAAGGGAAGTACCATAGTCACCAAGCTTGATAGTGTTGCGGTAGGCATCGTAAGCCGCGGTTGTTGGTGACCGCAGTATGTAAGATGGTACGTTACACAAAAGTTCATAACCACTTATGACACCCACATTATAGAGATGGGTAGTCTATTCTTTGCTTACATCGCATAGGCTGTCATCCTCACATCAAACACTTCAATGATGAAAAATTATTCTGGTTGTGAAAAATCGGTAATGAATATGCCTGAAGCGAACAGAACAGGTTCAACAGAACAAAAATCCCCTCCCAATAAAAAGCTTCATACAAAAAGATCAACGCCCTACATACCCTACATGTTTTATTTATGCTTTTTATACCGCGCACATGTCTTAACCGCGTAAATCCAAACAAAGCGAGAGTAGTGTATGGTGTACCATCTGGGCCGTTTGTGACGTCATAAAGCCTTAGGAATATCTTCATACATTTCATCGTTTGTCTACAATGTCACTTAGATACAAGGCTTGTAACAGTGCGAGTCGGACTCGCGCGCCGAAGGTTCCGAAGTTCCGATATACCTATAGTATTTTTGGAAGCAATAAAGTCCATTTTTAGGACCGCAAAACTAGATTTGCTTGTAAAGGTTTTTGATTTCTTAAAACTGTGACACTTAGAAAGATCGTTTTATATTTCCTGTAATATTTACATTTATAAACTTTTATCGACTGTAGTTAATTCAGATTTTTCCGAACGTAAACTTTGGTGATCGCAAGTAACCCCCCTCGTGATACCCCACTCGACACAACACAGAATTTGAATTTACACAATTAACAGAATTTAAAATTATGCCCCCCCCCCATTAAATTATCTTCTGTTTGTGTCGTGCAACCATCCATCCGTCCTTTCCATCTGTAATCGCTTATCTCAGAAACTACTACGGTTTTCACTATAGGCAGACTGATTCACGAGGAAGGTTTTGTCTATAATTTATAAATATTTATTGCAAATTTCCTGGCGAGCGCAAGTTATAAGAAAGTGATGTATGAAAAAATTTTTCCTCTCTACAAGTTCATTTAGCATTTTGTCTTCTTTTAAGAATGCTGAATGACACACAATAACCAACTTTTTTAAACTAATTTCTTTGCGATAGTATAGGTGATTTTTATAAAGTCTTATTAAAAACTTTGCAATTTGCGAGCGAAGTCGGGGCGGGCCGCTAGTTCAAAAGATTTTTTACATTTTCCTGTAATTGTATTTATAACTCAGTGAACTATGAAGGTAAAATTCAATGTTGAATTCAGTCTCGCTAATTAGCGCTAACTGCCGTGGTGATGTCAGTCTACCTAGACTACTAGAATAATTTACAAGGCCAGAGAGACTATTAAAATTATCATATTCTATCAAACTGATTTATTTCTTAACATGGTTTTGTTTTAAAATAGTAAGTTGTCATGTAGCTGTTGTCAGGGCGGTGGCTAGTCTAACCTTCTGATATACTTAACAATCGCTATCTATTAGGGCAAACGGGTTAAAGTGCCTTTCGAAGCACGAAAAACGATTTACTTATAAAAAATATTCATTACTACACTCGTTTTCCAACAATAGCACAATTCATGAATTTATACATTTACAGATAGTTAAACTCTGCCACCTAAACTAAGCTAAGCATAGCCTGTATCTTATGGGGCAGTGTCCAGTTAGTGAGACCATTATGTCCATTGTACGTACTAGATAAACGTTGTTGAACACAAAAGGATAAGAATGAGAATACAAATTATATTAAAACATTATTTGTTAGTAATAATGTGTGTATGTATATGTATAGGTGTGTGTATGAGTGTGTTTTAGCATTAAATTTTTAAAAGTCGTTCAGTGGATGCGTAATCTACTTGTGATAGCACTAGAAGTCACGGAGGCAGTTTAACTTTCATGATGGTTTTTAGAGTTCCCACTTTCCACCAAAATGGTAAAAACCCTCCTTTTTAATTTCGCCGCAGTCGGGAAAAAGGGAACTATATGGTCGTGTTTTTTTATTTAAACTTAGGGTTTCTTTTTCTGCTTTCATTTAGTAACAGCTAATAAATATATTTAGGCATGTAGTAACTTGCTATTGCAGCTAAGGACGGATAAGATTATAAGCTAATCTAATCTGCAATAAAATATATGTCGCAGGTAAATTGTATACTTTGCGGCTTTACATAATGGCTAGGCATTTTAGAAAAAGCCGATAAATAGTGAAATTTATCATTGTACAAAATACGGCACGCTGGCTTCGCTCGCTCGGCTCGTGCGTATTGGTCGCAAGATAATGGTGGTGCCTTTGCTCACGAACCTAAATTACACCAGTAGTGATCCAAGCCCGTTTACAACCTGCCGACACGCCATGCGCCATTTTACAATTTGCCGGCAGTTTGTTAACGTCCAATTACACGATTTGCCTGCGACATGTACGGTCAACCGCTTGTCGGTAGAAACTTTTTCAACTCTATTACCACGCCATAAGGTCCAAAAGTGTTTCTACCGATGTGCGGCCGTGTGTGAGAAATGGAGCAAAAAGGTCACGGAATGGTATCCTAGGGGAGCAAAAAGAAAAAGAGGACGCCCAAAAAGACGATGGGAAGACGAGCTTAAACTTACCGCTGGCCCTCTCTGGAGGAGAGTGGCACAGGACAGAGCACACTGGAAGGAGTTGGAGGAGGAATTTGCCGAAAGGCACCTTGTGTTAAGAGACTTTCTGTAAGCACAAAAGAACACTTGGCACACAAAACACAAGAGGCTATATTATTTATTTTTTATGATTTAAGCAGTGAATAATTTAATAACAACAAAGTATAAAAAAGCCAGCCAAGTGCGAGTCGGACTTACGCACCGAGGGTTCCGTACCAATGCGACAAAAATACTGACTTTGTTATTGACTCGCAGTCACGTAGAAGTGAGT
Source organism: Athrips mouffetella (assembly GCA_947532105.1). Classification (NCBI taxonomy): domain Eukaryota; kingdom Metazoa; phylum Arthropoda; class Insecta; order Lepidoptera; family Gelechiidae; genus Athrips; species Athrips mouffetella. The sequence continues at coordinate 11,980,074 of OX383981.1, read as the reverse complement.
GAACAGTTTTTCTTATTAGTTGTTATTCCAATAGCTTATTATAAACATACAAATTTTCACGCCTGTAAGTTCTCCCGTTTTTACACTAGAGCTAAACCGAAAATCGCGATATAATGGCCAAAAAAACACATTTTAGTAAGGAGGCCCCATTAATTTATTATTATTTTTATTATTTGTTGTTATAGCAGCAATAGAAATACATAATCTTGAAAATTTCAACTGTCTACTTATTACGGTTCATGACATACATACAACCCGCTGAAAGCGACGGAGGCACACTAAGGGGCTGATAAGAGATGAATTACGTCACTTTCTAACAAAGGGCAGAATGCGCGTGCTAGAACGGAGCGGATTCGCGCTGTTTTACGTTTTTCGCTCATTTTTGCATTTTTCTCAAAATCTGTACCCATAATGTTAATTATCAAATAGCTATATTATTATGAATAATGTGTTAAAGTTTTGGCATCATAGATTAATGGGTACTTAAGAAAAACGGTTTAAAAGCAAAAAGCAGAGGTAACTTTGGATTTTTTTTATGGCGTACAAAATATATTCAATCGTGCTTCGGAGTCGGCCATATTCTTGAAAAGATGCTTAATTATCACATAAAATTTTTTCACGGCCATATATTCATCACTTTTCGTTAAAAACCTGCTCAAGTGAAGCTTATTTATCTCTTATCAGCCCCTTAATAGGGTCCCGTTTTTCACCCTTTGCTAAATAATTAGACCAATTGCTAGACTAAAAAAAAAATATTAAAATTTTGTTATATGTATGTATGCCTAAACATAATAAGAGAGAGCTGTATACTGCCTACAAACTGCTGTGCCGTTTGGCAGAATATAATGAATATGTGTTAAATACTGAATGTTTTGGTGGTGAATAAACAATTTATTTATTTTTATTTTTTTATTTATCCTTTATTTCGCATACATAAGTTTTATGATAAAGGATGTGAGAAATTATGGTGTTATGGTACGTTTATGTGTAATGACCAACTGTGTGTATTGAGAACTGGTTTGAATTAATTGCCAAGGTTTCATTCACGCTTGGACGGATATCAGTAACTTGGTTAACTAGATATGTTTTGTGTAAAAAATCTTTTATAAGTAAATGTGGATCTGCAATGGTGTACTTAACAAGACTTGCAGTTAGATGTACATTACATTTCTTAATAAGATTCTTCTGTAAAGAGATGGGCGACACTAAGGTGACACTCAGGCATAGGTTTATAAAAATAATAATTACAAAAGACAGGAACTTCTTTGGATACTAGTGTTTATCTTAAAAAGAGACGAATGGAAGATAAAAAGAAGGCTTTGCCCAGTAGTGGGACGCTAACCGCTTATTAATAAGTAAGGTAGGATTTTCAGGGAGACTTACTGCCTGTCAATTATCTTACAATAAAAAATCCCTATTTGGTCCTCCATTTATAAACTTATTTCTTTATTTATGGTTTCTACTTTAACCTCGTCCTGCCCAGTGTTATTTAAAAAGGACATAACATATATTTTTCTAGTTTCCCTAGTTTTCTGATCATATGTTATTTATTGGCCCGATTATTTTGAATTAAAATTCTGTTCTGGGCAGGACAACTTAGGTAACAAGTAATTTTCCCAATTTTGACAAATCTTCATAAAGAAAGTTTCAAGCTCTGTTGACTATTATAAATAGTCCTTAAGTCTATTTATATTCTCAAACTACTGAGAGAATGACACCCCTACTCAAGCATAGCGTTAAAACAAATATCCAGATGTGTATGTTGACAGGCAAAACAGAAGTACAGTCAAGAAGAACTCAAGCTTAACACATTGAACCATGCACCATACTTATTTGAAACGTTCAATTTGCTAGAATCAAGCTAAAAGTGACAATCTTGATGTGCCTTTGACTGTACTATCAACCACACATTAGTGAAAATACTGACCCTAGGAATATAGGCGCTATTGTAATAATAAGGGCTGTTTTAAGGTCAATTGGTTTTTACCAAGGTGCAGTTTACCTACTGGGTGCAAGAAAGGTAATAGTGGTAACAGTTGATAAATGAATCTACAGAAAATTTTTGCAGTTAATTTTCAGAATAGTCTATAATAATATATATAATCTAGCTCCGAAACTATAAAATTTTAGCACATTTGGCATGAATTTAGGCTGAAATTCCTCCATGTTTTGATTGGAATACTACCTAAACATTTAATTCGGAAGTTAGTACCTACAGAATACAATAAAATGCACTTGTTACCTAAACTTATAGTAAGCAATCCCTTCCAACAGCCACCTAATAAGCCGGATCTAATAGGAAAAACAATGGGAAACCTAACATAGGCAGCCAGTTATCATAACCGATCTATCGTGTCCATATCAACGGGATTTCGCAACAAAAGGCACCACAAAGACGTGATTTCGGTACACGCAACGGTAAAGTATGCAAGCTTGCTGCAAATGCAGCAAAAAGGGCTCGAAATGAACACTAAAAGGGGGTAAATATCGATCATGAACTTACCACAACAGAAACCGGCAAGTAGGTACCAATCCAACTGATTCACGCTTCCAGATCACGAAATTATCACTATAATCTCAACTTCAACACTAAAGCACTAACTTCACAGATATTTTCCGCTTCTAAACATTCGATTTCATATGAATTTCAGTCAGAAACGAATAAAAAACACTCCACAAGCTTATTTCATCACGAGAACACGCTTTGCACAGAATGACACATAACCATTTCAAACGGTAGCGACAACAGACTGGCAGAAAATTTCATTCAGTCCATAGACAAGGACCTTTGTTATTGACTTCAAAAACCAACCACTTTTTCTTTTACCCAACTAAATTGAATACACTTTAAATGTGCAACAATATCACTGAAATTGTGACTCTTCATCGTAGTCGGCTAATAGTGAGCGCCATCTAGTATTCATCATATGTATCACTACCTACCTATCCAAGTTAACGTTTAAAGCTCCATCTATAAAATTTTATATAGTACTTTTATCAGCGCGTAGCATACACAGTTTTCTATCTCCTCATGCCTACAAACGTAATAGTTCGTACCGTAAAACACAGATGGCGCGTAAACATATTTCAGTAGTTCTAGGAAAATACAACAGAGTGCGCTGAAAGCAGTTGAATAGCAGCAGCTTTTTCATGAAAAATAAATGAAAGTATGATGAAAGCTCGATTGCTATTTAGCAGTTATTTTATTAGATATAGGTGTGGGCGGGCACTAAGGATGTGGATAATAGTACATTAAGATGCTAGTACGCTGTTTTGCTCATTACACACGAGGCTCAGGAATTGCAGCCCGAGCCGCAGGTGAGGGCGTAATGGAGCCGAGAGTGTAATGACAATGCGCACGTGTGCGTCTTACGACGATTTTCAACACATTTACGAGTAAAAATACAAAACTTTGCTGATGTCCACCCCACGTCCACCGGAACATTTTCTATATAGGTGTTTTCCTTTGATTTTTACAACTTTCGAAATTGTATTTCGTGTATGAGTATTATAGACTATTCAGGAACAGTTTTTTATGAGCAAAGTCGACACTTTTAGAAATAATTACAATAATAAACACACAGAAAAATAAGGGTACTTAGAAGGAGGATTAAAGAAATAATTTGTCACAAAGTAGTGAAGGCGTCGTTCTATGGATTTGACGGGTTATTTTGAATATTTCCTAGTGATCACCGATAGTTTGACATAAAATATTGGGACATATTGGCAGATGTCATCCCATAGTAAAATAAATTAGCAAGGTATCTATTCCGAGCGAAGCAAGGAGGTCCGAAATCTTTGAATAAACACTACAAATATTTGTAAAATGGCGCACTTTATTTCTTTTTGAGCAGGCACAGATATACGCGTATTTGAAAGGCATAGACTAAACCTAAAATCCAAACAGCCTATTCCATTAAACTAAAAATAAATTATCAAAAATTAAATTTCTTGGTTCGTAAATAACAAATTTATTGTTAATTAGGTAATTAATATAAATACCTAATTTCATAAAATGAACATTGATTTATGATATTTTCTCGAATTCACCTTAAATTCTTGAATATTTTAGTAACGTCATAAGCATAAAATATCCTTGCTTCTGGCTGAGATAAAAAAACCGGTCAAGTGCGAGTCGAACTCGCGCGCCGAGGGTTCCGATATACCTATAGTATTTTTGGAAGCAATAAAGTCCATTTTCAGGACCGCAAAACTAAATTTGTTTGTAAAGGTTTTTTGCAGATTTCTGAAAAACTGTGCAACTTAGAAAGATCGTTTTATTTTTGCTGTAAAGTTTATATAAACTTCTGTCAACTGCAATTAATTCAGATTTTTCCTTACTCAAACTTCGGAGATAAGGGGGGGGGAATGGTATTTTTCTTGACATTTTTCATCATAACTTTAAAACTAAGAAATTTAAAAAAATACAAAAATATATTTTAAAATGTACAAGTAAAGCCCTTTCATATGATACCCCACTCGACCTAGTAGCGACAATTTGAAATTTGGCCCCCCCTATTTTGGCCCCCTTTATATTAATAATCATACTTTTTTCAAAAATTTTTCTTGTGCAATTAAGTTGGGCAACTATATTCTAAAACTATTCCAAATTTCAGGTTGATAGCATAAGTGGTTGCTGAGATATAGAGGTGTGACAGACAGACGGACAGACAGACAGAGCGGCACCATAAGGGTTCCTTTTTTTACCATTTTGGTATCGGAACCCTAAAAAAAAACTAATATCAAACACTAGTGCGATAATAAAATGAAAAAACCCGCGTGTTTAATACGCTGGATTATGGACCTTAATACTGTGCAAATAGAGCTGCTTTAGAGCAAATGTGTTGAAAAAAAGGACGGGTTGCACGTTGCACTCCGGGGAGTGCCGGCAGAAGTGATAACTTAACATCAACGTTGTGCATTTTTGAATATTTTGGAATGGTTAGGCAATAATTTCGCACGAATTGTTTTATTTATCAGTATAAAGTACATACAATATTCATTTATTGCGCTATCGTAGACAAACGTGACAGTTAATAGTACAGTACTATAATAGCCGCCTCAACCTGAAAATATCATCGGGTGAGCAAGCTATAGGCTACTCGCCAACAGATGGCGCTGTTAGTTTGTTAAACGCGCAAAGAAATTAAAACGAATTTTCCCAGACATGAGACCTAGCTAGATCGATTTTTCGCCCCCTAAAACCCCTGTTTACTAAATTTCATCGAAATCGTTGGAGCCGTTTTCGAGAAACAGATTACAAATATATATATATATATATACAAATATTGCTCGTTTAATACTATAGGATATAGACAATATTCGTCAGATCTGACGCGAGATCAGACGCGACATCTGACGTGAGTTTAACATTTTTCACGTTGTACGTATAGTACTAATCTAGTCCCTGTTTTTCACCCATTTAAAAAAGTGCCAAGCGCCGCTAAAGAAGCCACTTGAAAAAATAATTGCAGTGATTGACCTATTATTATATTTATACGTACCTATTTTATTTATTTCTTGTCAAGGGATCCGCGGGAGACCGAATCGTTACAAAAATTGCCAGAAAATCTAGATTGGTCGTGTCTTGGTGTACCCGGTGGATGAGGTAGGCAACGAAGCAGTTGACCCCAACATTAATTTCTCAGGCAGATTTTATTTGACAGGATGATAAAGTATCATGAATTAAATGTAAATTCAAAATATCAAAAAAAAAACATACATTGTAATTTTTGTATAGAAAAATGAAAAGTACCTATTTTTTTGGATTTTTTTTATAGAAGGTGTGTCTCATGTAGTTTAATACCCCAGCAAAGTTTCATCGACTGAGGATTTAATGCGGGGTCTTCATACAACGAACCGCTTCGTTGCCTAGACTAGTAGGGTAGTAAGTAACACAAATTACCATGAAGTAGATAGGGTTGCCGACACCAATATTACTCCGCGTAACGAAGTACAAGGAAAGGCAAATGAAAACGTGTACTCATCTGTTCTAGCTTTATGAGTTTGTTAGTAAACTAATACCTAGGTAATTTTATAGAGTACCTATTTTCCTTGTTTAGTAGCTAACTGTGCTTGCGCTTGAAGTTGCTTTCGGCAGCAATGTAACCTGCCGGCTTAGCACGCTGCAGTTGTCAGTTTATCTAGGTCCATAGATTAAACACTATATTTTATTTTTTTCATAAAAAAAAATTAATGTCTAATCAATTTTTTTGACATCCGAGCAGTGCGACACATTTTGAAATACAAGGACGGCTACATGTATTAGTGTATAAAGCTATCTCTGTCTAAAATATCAAAAACGTAATTAGTAGATTTGCTAAACATTTTACTCCACTGACATTTCTTCGCGCTTGGAGGTGATAGATTATATGATAAAGTGACATTTCTCCGAGATATATTTTCTCTCGTGCAGCGTGCTAAGTTGGCTGTGTCGCTATGTAAAAAGTAAGATGGAGGAGGTAAATTATCACACAAGAAAATAAAAATACAGGTTTTTCTTTTCTAAAGCAAACAATTCGTCCAAGCCACATATTTTGACTAAGGTGTAGATTTTGTGAAGTTAGGGCTTGTAGAGTTAAGGCGTGCAGGTAGAGTTATCTTGGCTCTACATGAGACCTGATAAACTTTTTGAAAATGCGAGCTACTATGGTCTCGTTTTAGCAACATTTTACATAAAAATGTTTTTGGTGGGATTTCACTTTTTTTTGTAAGTTTCATAGTAATTTTCTTAACAAGGAGTCTCTATTATAAAATTTGCTTAAGTCCCATACAAACTTCCATCCCCTGATTTAAGGGGTTGGGGATAAAAGTATTAAGTTTAAGGATTTTTTTGTTGATTGATACTAATACTAGCTTACATACCAAATTTCAGCGTTTTAGGACTTCAGGAAGTATTCGAATTTTGATGACCATCAGTGAGTGAGTCTTTTTAGATATACATACAATCTAAAGTGTAAGAGCTATGCAACTCTGACTTTATATGTTTCATAAGTCCAGTAAAATTTGTTTGTCTGGTATAATCCAAACCAAGTTATGAGGGTTCAAAAAAACCGGCCAAGTGCGAGTCGGACTCGCGCACCGAGGGTTCCGTACCACCACATAATCATAATTGTATTAGTTGAAATTTCAGTAAGTTAATGTGCAAGATTTTTTGAGTCTGACACGCGCTTGACCAAATTTTATTATTTGTTGTTATTTTATAGCTTATGAACTATAAACATACCAATTTTCAAGTTTGTAAGTGTTCTCGTTTTTAAAATAGAACTAAAACAAAAATCGCCTCAGCGTCCATCCAACTTGACCCCTCTCTTATATGAATGTTCTTGAAACGGGAGCTCACCACAATTGGTTACCATTAGTTGTGAGTAAAGGTAGAGTAGTCATGTTAAAGTCATGATAGGATTCCATTCCACGACGATGTCCACTACATAATTATTAGTATAATTTTTCTTTCTTTCTTTCTTTCCAACAATCAAAGTTAAAGGTTCAAAATTTTTTATTTAGTATTAGTATGAACATAGGTATGAATGAATAGGTAGGTACCTAGTTGTTCCAAGTAAGTTTTCTCTATGCGGTTTTTTTGTACCTATTTGGTTACAAACCTATATGTTACTTCTTGACTGCAAAGTGTTTTTTTACTACATGATTTATTCTTACGTGGGATCATTTTTATGTGTGATACATGCGGTGAACATAGGTTAAATACCGCGAGAAATCATCGCGATTCTACAGAATTTTTTTGTATTATGTTGTAGTAAATTTTCGCATCTATACTAATATTAGATTACTGATATTATTATAGGCTATTGTTATCGCAGGAAAACATCTCATTCTTATGAGAAAAATGTCCAAGAAGAACAAAGTTGCGGGCAACAGCCAGTCATCATAACATCCCATGAAATGTTTACTACAGGACAGGGAGCTCCCACCAAAATTCTAGCTTTTGCTGGAAAAATGTAGAGGGGAAGTTCCATAGTCACCTCGCTTGTCAGCGTGGGTCGCGGTTGTAGGTGACTGCAGTAAGTCATCATCATATCATCCCATAAAATGTCCACTACAGGACAGGGAGCTCACTCCAGAATTCTAGCTTTTGCTGGAAAAATGTGGAGGAGAAGTACCATAGTCACCTCGCTTGTCAGCGTTACGGCTGGCACCATGCACCGAGGTTGTAGGTGACCGCAGTAAGTAATATGGTATAATACGGCCAGTATAAATTGATAAAACAAATAGAATTCTGGAGGGAGCTCCCTGTCCGAGCTCCCTCCAGAATTCTAGCTTTTGTTGGAAAAATGTGGAGGGGAAGTACATAGTCACTTTGCTTGTCAGCGTTACGGCTGGCACCATGGACCGAGGTTGTAGGTGACCGCAGTAAGTAAGATGGTATAATATAGGCAGTATAAAGTGATAAAACAAATAGGGGCGGCAGTTGCTTTCCGCCAATAGAGATAAACCACATTTTGAGGCTGAACCAAACGATTGAAATGGTTTCTTCCACTTTGTCCTGGGCATAGCCCGCGACTTCGTCCGCGTGAGATTCGCAAGGAAAGTAAATTTTATGCTATTACAGGTCTTAGGCAATTATACAAATAATATAAATAGATAGATAGGTGTACACATTACTGCTCAAATAAAAGAAAAACACATTACATACATACACGGAAAACTTAACCTAATGCGGGCAAAGGCGGCCTAGTAATAATATAATGTGTTAATAGAATAAGCTAAACCCTCATACACCCCAACTGATTTTTATTAAAATAAATCCATTCCCGTAAATATATTATATTCGAAATATTGTTTTATAAGTTTCATTGTTTGTTTTAGTAGATTTTTAAGCTATCATGGCGCGTCCACCTCGCGTCCGCGCTCGCCACTCCCACTTCCCTCGTAGCTACAGAAATATTTAGAAGCGGCAAAATATTTTATAATAAAATAAAAAAATAGCCCTATCAAAAACCTGTGAAATTGATTCCATGATAAAATACTAATTTTTGTAATATAGATGGAAAAGCTTTTCATCAACTTTAATAATAATAAATGAATAATAATAATGGTGTGATGTGATTATGATTATTAGTGTGATTTTATTGTCAATTGGTTCAATCACAGTACGACAACGAAATACAAAAACCTCACTTCATCGAGCACCACGATGGGGCCAACTTGCGGTACTTACGAGTATGAATCGGATAGGCTTCTTAAATCTACATGGTTTTATGAGCAAGTCCTAAAACGGTTTATCCCAAAGAGATTTGAACCTCCGAGCGTAGCGAGGTTCAAATCTCTTTGGTTTATCCCTTGCGTTGTGTCACTTTTACACCGAGCTAGCGAGGTCTCAAACTCTTTGACTTAACTTTTAAAAGTTTCAAGTGGAATCAACCAAAAACTTTTTTTCTTTAACCGATTACCATAAATTCTTTCCAAAGGTACCTGTGTGGCACATTATTCTTATCAAAAATTTTTATTTTTTCCGTCCACCCCGTGTTATCCTTAATAAAACTGATCACTTATTTCTGTGACCGGTTCTTTTGGTATTTTTTTATTTACCGGTTTTGGTGAGAGCCAGAATGTTTTAGTCGTTAGAAATGGTTATTTAGATATCGCAGGTGGGTTCGGTTCGGGTTGTTACGGCGTCAAAGATGAAGGAAATTTGATTATGGGTTAGCTAGCATTGACTGGCCTAGCCACTCAACTGCACATCAGTAGTAACACTTTGGCCTTTATTGCATGGTCATAGAGTTGCAAAATGTTTTTAATGACGTTTGAGCCGGACTGTGAAACTTGGTTTCTTCTCATCACCAACGAGCTTCTTGATGGACGAAACACGTTTTTTTTGTAGTGGACTCCTATTGTAAGCCCTATAGTGGCTGTCAGAACTTCACCGGACGGTTGGGGAGTAGAAGGCTCTACCCAAGATAAAACACGTCGAAATGACGTCGTTACTGTTTCTTTACCTACCAAACATCAAGCTTTACACATTGGACTTTGTACCGTTCTTATTTCGATAGACATACGGACTAGAATCGCTCTGCGAATGCCAAGCTTAACCTGTCGTTGACTGTACCTCTCTGTTGGCAAAATGTGTCAACTCCAGTGTAAGATTTCACTACATCATGGTATTTACAAGACTCAACTCAACTATAAACATTCACACGGTCCATACAAGTAGTCATAAATATGGCGCTCATCAGCAAATTCGCAGGTGTTGTTCTAGATGCTAAAGTTCAGGTAATCAATAAAATTACGTTTATTATTGAAGAATGTTTCTACCTAGAAAATTTTGTAGAAAGAAGTATACAGGGTGTAACAGAAAGGGTGTATCAATCTGCTCATGAAACTGAACAACTTTCCCTAAGGAACATGAGTCGCAATCTCGCAATACGAAAAAAAAGTTCGACCTTCCATAGAAACTGCATCAGCTGCTAGCTCATTTTGTAAGGGAGGTTGGAAATATTACGATCCATCTTCCTTAGGAAAAGTTGTTCAGTTTCGTGGGCAGATTCATATCCTTCAGGTTTGATTTACCCTTTCTGTTACACCCTGTAGAAAAATTATCTCGTAATTTCTAAAATAAATTTTAGTATAGTAATTAAATACAATCATTCGTAATTTCTTTCAAATGACAAAATATTATTGTATTTTTAATACCTATTGTATTTATTAAGATTATTAATTATTATTATTGAATTCATTATGTAGTCTCTAAAGTGATTTGATTTTTAAACTTGATTAAAACCAAGGAAAAAACATCTAAAATAAAATTCTATTCATCATTTTATTTCAAAATTAAATTATTTTGTGTTGTAAATTCTAAGTTACCTATTAAAATCATTATAATTATTAGTTACAGTCACTCTGCTAATCTTATTAATTTTAAACTTTCCTAATGTAGCTTACCAATTAACAACGGGCGTTTCGTTTGTAATGTAAAGTTATTGATGTAATATTGAGTTGTTTTTATTGAAATAACAATGAGTCTAAAAAAACAATTTTAATATACATGCGGGAAGTTCTGAATAGCATACGGGCTTTCGGTTTAATGTCAACATTTTTATATTTTTAAATTCATATTTTCCTTTAAAATACTCCACTTTTTACAGTAAAATTTAAACACGAGCAATAACTATACATCATGTCCTGACAGACCACAAACATGAATATTTCATATACAGGCTGCTTTATTTCTGAAACATGTCTCATAAAGTTATAAAAGTAGTTTCTTGTTTTCTTTTGATGTTAAATGTTTCTTCTCTAGAATATTAAGAAGTTTTGTATTGAAAACTGAAGTCGCCTTTTAAATTCCATTATTACATAACATAACTATTATTATTAGGAGCCTGTAGTGTCTACATAACATAATGTATATATTTTAATAAACGAAATATTAAATAAAGGCTTTAATATACAAAATTTCGGGGAAGTACCTACGATCAATATCAAAATGCTAAGCTCGATCTCGACACCAAATAAAATTAAAAGAATTAATCATAAAAAAAATAATAACGAAATTTCTTACATTTTTGAAATAACTTAATTAAAATTATATATTTAAACATCCAAATATTAATTTAAAGTGATGAATAATATTAATTGTTAAATTTAATAATTATGTGCAATTGCAATAGCGCGTGATTAAGGACACCCTTTAACATGCAATAAAATAAGTTATTTTAAAAACAAAGAAAAGTAAGCGTTGAGGTCAAACACCGTAAGTTTAGGAGGTGCCACAAAATTTACTCTTATTATAAATGCACGAAATGTCTTAATTAAATCGGAACCCGCATAATAATTCAGAAAAAATACACAGCCTCCGACTTCGAGACACGGTTATCTTTCATCCCTTTCAAACACACGATAAAGGTATACCTGTCTCCTGTCGCAGGAGAACTTGTAAATTGCTCTTTTTACTAAACGCCGGGAGCGTAACGGCTTATGCGTTTTTGTAGAAGTTTAAATTGCGTCCTTTGTGTTTTGAGATAGAGCACATTTTCGAATGTTTTAATTGGGAGTTACGCCTTTTGGTAGATGAAAAGGATGATCAAGTTATCTCGCTCAGACAAAACAAAATACAGGCCAAGTTGTTTGAGCTTTCGAGTTCAGTCCGATAGCTTTTTGTACTCCCATCCTCTTCTTAACATTTCATTCGTAACGAAAAGTTGTTCAATTCGAGCTTACAGGGAGTTATTTTAACTCAATATACGCCTTAAAACGTCTTCTTTTAGGTTAAAAAAAAGTTGTATTGAATAAAAGATAGGTTTTTTGGAGCGATGTATCGTTGTTAAGTTTTTAAAGTTCTATAAAGATGTTTATAGCAGGATGCTATCAGTCTTGAATATTTCTTTGTTAAACAACTTTTTAGAAAACTGGCCATCAGAGGCTCAGAACAGAGACGAATGGCGAAAAAGAGGGGAGGCCTTTGGCCTGCAGTGGGACACCATACAGGCTATATAAAAAAAAACCGGTCAAGTGCGAGTCGGACTCGCGCGCCGAGGGTTCCGATATACCTATAGTATTTTTGGAAGCAATAAAGTCCATTTTCAGGACCGCAAAACTAAATTTGTTTGTAAAGGTTTTTTGCAGATTTCTGAAAAACTGTGCAACTTAGAAAGATCGTTTTATTTTTGCTGTAAAGTTTATATAAACTTCTGTCAACTGTAATTAATTCAGATTTTTCCTTACTCAAACTTCGGAGATAAGGGGGGGGGAATGGTATTTTTCTTGACATTTTTCATCATAACTTTAAAACTAAGAAATTTAAAAAAATACAAAAATATATTTTAAAATGTACAAGTAAAGCCCTTTCATATGATACCCCACTCGACCTAGTAGCGACAATTTGAAATTTGGCCCCCCCTATTTTGGCCCCCTTTATATTAATAATCATATTTTTTCTAAATTTTTTCTTGTGCAATTAAGTTGGGCAACTATATTCTAAAACTATTCCAAATTTCAGGTTGATAGCATAAGTGGTTGCTGAGATATAGAGGTGTGACAGACAGACGGACAGACAGACAGACAGACAGAGCGGCACCATAAGGGTTCCTTTTTTTTACCATTTTGGTATCGGAACCCTAAAAAAAAGGTCATTTTATGAATTAATTCAGTTGGAGGAATATCCCTATTCTTTTGTTTTGATTATGACATTACATAATATCCTATGATGTTTTGCAGTAACGCTTTTATTGGTTTAAAATAACGTAGTAGGAACGGTACTATTTTGTTAAATGATTCAGTTCATAAAAAAAATATACTTGTAATAACTTGTATTTCTTCCTATACAGAAATAAATACATAATAAAATCTTTTAAGATTCACCATATTCTGCCTTTAAGACTGTCATTGTCAACATTATTTCTCAACAAGCTTCAAAACTTGAGTAAATTCCTCCAGATCATCCAAAGCTCTACATTTGACTATCCACGTGAACTGTACCAGCTTCTGTATGCCTAACGAATTTTTGTGTACAGTTTCCCAGAAAATTTGTCTTGCTTGAGCCGTCAGCTTTGTCATTCTTGGGCAAACATTTGCTCGGTAGTCAGCACAGCAAACATAGTTGCTCGAGTATTTGCTCATCACTTCACAAATAGATAATTATTTAGTCCGTCCTCTGGATTTATTTATTTATCTATAACATTGTTGGTTTCCGTGAAATGGGGAAAGTAATCGTGAGGATTGAACCGTTTAGTTCGTTATGGTCTTGAAGCTATATTTCTTGTTTTATGTACTTATTTCTCTTTGCTTGAGTACAATATAATGTCTTTTATGTAGACTCGCATTCCCATAGATCTACTATGGAAATTCTTAAAGATATTGGATAGGCAAATTCCATAGGTAAGCTTAGAATTGTGTTGCGCGCAGTTGTATCAAATTTCAGTTGTGATAATTCACAGTGTTTCTTCAATCCTTTTTAGTAAACCTTAAAGTATCTACTTTAGGGCTTTTATGAATTTACCTTTATTTTAGATAAGTCAGTAAAATACGAATGCATTAAAAACTAGAACCCAATATTTATCGCTAATAGGTAATATAGGTAGTTTATCTCTTCTGTATTATTCCTATTTGGCAATTTAAGCTTCACCTCAGGTAATGCAACCTTCCTTATCTTTTCTGTTTTATTTAAGACCTTTTACAACTTTAGCTCACCGTGTTGTTTTAAAAGCAACTTTGTTTGAGGAAGTGCGATAAGACTTTTTACCTGACCCTCTATTTGCCTATGAAGTAGCAAGTCAGCATTTGAAATTTACATTTCAACATGTATAAAGATAAAAAGCTTTCAATGATATTGCAAAGATCACCTTGGTTCAAAAACACCTGCTCAATTTGTAGTAAAATTTATTATAATACAAGGTTGTACGTAATATAAAACTATTTCTAGACCTCCCACCGCTCACTCGGTCAAAACTAGACTCAATAAAAATCCATTTAACGTTGATGCAAATATTCATGAATTATCATTGTTTATGTTAGTGCATCAGTCAGCGTAGCGCTAAGAAAATACGATTAAGACATTATCTGGTTAGCACTATCCGCGCAGGAAAGGGATAGCGTACAAATACGCTCGTATACGATTTGTACGGAAATAACTTTGTGTGGGAGAAGGACGGGATGATTGAAATGTCAGGCTCGACGCGCGCATAATGAGAAAATCGTTGTCTCTTTCTCGCAAGACGTTTTACAATCGTTTATTGTCATGTTACTGTCCCGTTTCGACGGGCGAGATTGAGATGAAATCGCCGTCGGCGCGGTCCGAGGTTGGTATTGCTTTTGCTATATCGGTCGGTTCGGCGCGCGCGGCGGACGTTGCTACCACTTTTTTTCTACTCTTATTTATTCATCGTTATTATTATTTTTAATAACATAATCAGTGACTTTTTCTGTATCGCGCGCGTGTGTCTGTGACTGAATTGTGGATTTTTATTTATTGTGACGCATATTATATTACAGAAATGTTACTTTTGAAGTGAACATGTGTTCGGTGCCGTATTTATTGTTATGCGAATGGATTGCTACTGCTCCCATATAGTTTGACATCTGATGACCCGGCAAATCAAGATAAATACACAGTAAGTCAGTTTATATATCTTAATTTATATTTAAGTTACTATACTTACTTATTAAACTTAAATAATTCATCAAACTTTTATACAAACCTGATAGGATAGGGGTAATTATCTAACTTAACAATAATACGTATGCACTTACTTTAGCTTAACTGGGCTTTTCAGAAAAGCTCAGTTTTCGCACACGCTCCGTTGCACTTTTAAATTCCTTCCCGACGGGAATTTGGTTCGTCTTTTTGACTGTGGTGACACGTTTTCTGTATAGCAATAGCTTTCAACATGTGGCCGAGAAGAACATTTTGTACCTGCTTCGGTCAAAATGAGAAGGGCCCGGGTTTTTGTGTATTAAAAACAAAGAAATCCCGGCTGCGGGAAGCCGGCGGCCGCGTCGCAGTTCAGTCACGTTTTTCGTATTTCCTGGAAACGCCCGGAATATATAACAATTTTACACTTTGTTGTAGTTCAATATGCATAATTTTATATTTAGAATGCAGAATAGCGATGTGTTTTGGAACAAACACCGCACAAACATATTTATTATTTTAACGCTTTGCCAAAGCTTTATCGAAATATTGAAGTAAGTAGGTACCTTACAAAATATATTGGTATTATCAATATTTTGCTCACACAAGAAATATAAACATAAAAAATACAAATATGGTATTGTACAGTCGGCCAAGAAATTGGTTTACCACCCTTAGGTTAAATGTCACTTGTAGTTTGTAGAACAATAAAGATTAGATTCGCTTGCACCTCGATTTAATATTGCTATCTTATCTTTCATATTGTTATAGCAATGTTTATTTCAGGTGTCGTTAGTTTACAAGAAAATATACTAAGAATTTATTTCTCAAAATAAAAACGTCAATCAACTTTTTCACGGCATCACGTCTATCTAAATAGATTGTATACCTTTCTACGATCAATTATTTGTAAAATTATGTCTGATTAATAAAGGTTAATAAATAGGACATGCATCTATAAAGTGATGATGTCATTATTCTGCATCTCTTTCAGTCATATTTAATAAGCCTTATGATAAATATTAGTCACTAGGAAACTTAATCAAAACTGGTACACCATTTTTTTGGCATAAAGAGGTATAACACCTACCAAAACTGTAAGTACAAGAAAAAACAACATATAATAATATATATAAATAATAATGTTTCTATTAATACATTTTTCTATCCTGACTATTTAAGTTCCTGTAGGTATTTTTTAAATCTGACTATTCCATCCTATATTTCCGAAAACATTTTTAAATGTGCTTAGAAAATAGCTTACATCTAATTTAATTTAACACACCAATTTAATAAAATTACAATTCTAGCAATGATGAAAATGAAATAAAAATGGAATAACAAAATAGACAAAAGAACCAGCAAATAAACAATCGGATTCACCATAAAAAAATAAAGAATTATATTTAAATAAATTTAATTTAATATTTATTTGTCTTTTTCCGTCAATAAGATTTTTTAATCCATTTTATCTGTATTTGTTAACGTTTGAATTGTATTAATAAATCCCTCTCAAATGTGAGACTGCTCCCAAGATGTACCTTGAACATGCAAATTATACAACTTGAGTGCAGTCTCAGACTTGAGAGGGATGTATTAACACCTCCCTATGTGCGATGGAAGCTTGGTAAAGAGTTGAATCATTTAATGTCGGACACTGTCAAACTGTTATTATATAATTTTAAGTACGGTCAACCGTACATCGCTAGGTTTTTTTTTAACTCTATTAATACGCCATAAGGTCCAAAAGCGTTTCTTCTAACGTACCGTTGAGTGTACAAAAGTATTGAGACTAATCAGATCAGACTTTCCTACGAGAAAAAGGTTCCTCTTCGCTTTTACTGTTTAATATTTCCTTTCATAAATACTATAACGATCGTAATAGCAATAAAAACAAAATTTTATATTTAATCAAGTTTTTGCATAACTCTAAATAGGTTAACAAGGTAATATTGATCAAGGTTCTACGTAAAACACAAGTTTCAGAAACGCATTATTTAACTGACAACCAAAAAGTTACAATGAAATCTTTAAAGAATATTACCAAAACAAAAACAACCAAATTATTTTACTCAGCTTACTACAGCGTTATAAACTAAATGAAAAACATTTTCTTACAAAATTATGACTAAAAATCGATTAATTGAGAATGAAAGCTGTATCCAAAAGTTATCGACATAAAATGCAAAAAAAAAAGTAATATTCTTGCAAAATAAAATTGACACTTTATTTCTTCCATCTGGCGAATGTAAGTAACAAAAACACCTGCCTCGCAATTATCTGATTTCAATAATTGACTCGACAAAACGTATTAATGATTACATATTAGTAAATTCAATTAAAATACTGTATTCATCAGCATTATATTTTCTTTTAAGGATAATTTATTTTAGTCATGATTCTTAATTTAAATGTTACAAAAAGAGTATGTTACATAGCAACCTAGTTATTTCTTAAACGGTTTGTTCGGTAGGTTTAACGGTTACATTACATCTTTTGGTTTGTAATTTTATTGTACGTTTTCAAATGTTTTCACAATCGCTATTCACAATCCACCTATAATAGAATTGCAATAATAAATCCTACTAATATTATAAATGCGAAAGTTTGTAAGTATGGATGGACGTTTGTTACTTTTTCACGTAAAAACTACTGAATGAAATATACAAATACAAAAATACAAAATCGTTTATTATACTGTCCTTCCTATAAAAACAAATTAAACTCTAACAACCACACTAGGCTAGGCCTGTGTCGTGGCTATTACGACCAATAGGTTTTCAAAAGGGACTAACATTTTAACAAAAGTTAGGTTCGTAACAAAAGAAAAATTAAACTATTAATTAACATTAGCATTTTAAATAGCATGCAAAGTGAGTGTGTGAGTTTTTGTGTAAGAGTAAGTGCGTGTATGAGTGTGTGTGTGTTTGTGTGTGCTTAGCTTTTAAAAGGGGTCTCTATTCCATAGGTAACAGCAAGTTCTCAGTTTCATCATAAGTTACAGTCAACAGTATTTGTTTGATTTCTCTTTTTATTTCCTGTACCGATAAGAGTCTCATATCGTGTAGTTTTTGAATTTTGTTGTATAGAAAAGGAAACATATAGGGAGGAAATCGAGTAGCGAGCTTTGTAGCTTATACATCAGAATCACACATATGCTACAATTTATCCTGCGCAGACGAAGTCTATACTTACATATAAAAATCTATACATACTTATAATAAAATAGTAAACTTGGCGAATCTGTACATTGAAAATATTGGCAAAAATACAACTTAACAGTAATTGTTTGGATTTTTTGTCTGATCGTTCGTTTGTCTATTTCTTTGTCCGCGATTCACGCAAAATTCACCGTACCGAATTTAAAAGGAGTTTACAATGATGGGTAGGTTAATTTTCTGTAACATATAGGCGTTGTTTCATTGTAATCGGTTCACTCGAACACAAAATATTTTAAAGTAAAGTTTCAAACTGCTGTCCGCGATTCACTCACAAACTTCTGAACTAATTCAAACGGTATTTTCAGTAATGTGTTTGGCTTGCTTACGTGCAACATATAAGCTTTGTATTATTGCAAGCGGTTCACTCAGTCAGAAACTACACAAATGCAATGTATTAAGCGGCATTATACGGGGTTTTTAATGATAGGTTGGTCTCATTTTGCTGTAAAATAATTACATGCGTTGTTTTACTGCAATCGGTTCACTCAAACACAAGATATTCTAAAGCTAAATTTCAAACTGCTGTCCGCGATTCACTCGCAAACTACTGAAACCCCGTTTGAATCAGCTCAGTGTTTGTGTATACTGTAACAGTCCAAATTCTACGCGAACGAAGTCGTGGGCACAGCTAGTTGGAGAAATCAAATGTTTTCTTACAATAGCAAAATTTTCCTAATGCTACCTTGCAGGTACAGATTTTCAATTCATGGCAATTTTTTTTTTGAAGATAAACTAATTTGGCTTGGGTGTTAGGTGTTACCTAAAATAAAATAAATTAAATTATAAATTAATTATTATAATAAGACAACATTTTAGAATTTGCTTGCAAATATTAATATTATTTAACATCCCATGAATTATTTGGCTACAATAGATCTTTTCAGGTCGCTGTGGCCGTAGGGAACTAGGATCCCGGCCCCTTTACTCTCAAAACATCCCACGAAACGACCACGTGGTACTGGCAAATAATAGTACCAATCCATCTGTACCCGTGAGTGTCGTAAGAGACGACTAAGGCGTCATGAACCAGAGGATGGGCAGCAGCATCGTTTTGTTTATCGTGCCATCTTACATACTGCGGTCACCAACAACAACGGTCGCCAGCCGCAACGCTTATAAGTGTGGTGACTATGGTAAATTCCCTCCAAAGTACCATGCGTTTTTGCTGGAGTTCTGGAGGGAGCTCCCTGTTATGCAGTGGACTTTTTGTGGAAAATTACATTCGATTGTGATGATGACTATTATCTACTAGATATACGTACAATTTAAGTAGTTTACTGAGTGGCGTAAATCTTTAAATATTTTTAATTCAAATTATACTACAGTAAATAATTTTTTAACGAATACATTTGATTCTCTCCTCCTTAGCCACAGCCGCCACAGGCAATACAGAAATCACTATCATAAAGTTATATAAAATCGTTATTTTACAACCTATTTCAAATGTATCATCCGTAGCTATTAAAACGTACCTGTTGCTAGAACCGGCGCGGCAATAGGAAAAGAAACGTGTAGTTTTGGTAATTGCTTAATCAAATCGATTGGAGATCTATAAGGTCGATAGAGAGATCGATCCTCGCTTATAAGTCGTCGACCGGCGCGTGAGTTGAAACTTAACAGACCTAGGAATGGTTAGAGATGACACAGAAGTTATAGATTGTCGGCTTTATCCTTCAACTAGGTCTTCCTAGTGTTTAGAGTACTTAAATAGGGATGTAAAGAAATGATAATTAACTTTAAAGATTATGTAATTTCAGTGTTGTAATTTATTTAACAATGAAATTCTCACCTCATTTTACTATAAATATATTAGTTCTCTCGTAAATCCATAGGTCCTTTAAGTAACAAACACAACCTTATCGATACCGTTCGGGTTCGTTCATTAGGTTGTGTCAGGTACTACCGCGATCAAACGCACGAGCCGAGCGAGCGAAGCGAGCATGCTTCTGCAGCAGCCGGCGTGTGCCAGAAGCGAATTCGGTACAGTTTTATATTTTTCGACAGTTTATCGATTTTTGTACTTTATACTATTCTGGTTAATTTCCGGTGACTTATTAAGTCTGGAGAGTTGAAAAAGTGTGAAGTTACAGAATTCTAGAGTTGTAGTTTTGGCTGTGCTCTGATACAATCTCCACTTACCCGAATCTTCAAAACATATAACACACAAAATTATTTTATTTTAACACTTCCAGTGTTCGGATAAATCTACAAGAAGACGCAGAAGACGCAGGTTCGAATCCTGCCTGTGGTTGTGAAATTTTGCGATTTTCTACTTTGTAGATTTATCCGAACACTGGAAGTGTTAAAATAAAATCATTTTCAATTATACGTAGTGTTACCAATTTTCGACTTGAATTCTATTTGCAATAACGGACTAGTTGGGCTAGTACAGTTCATGCTTACTAGGTGGCAGCACCAACATTAGTACAGCTAATGCTTACTAGGTGGCAGCACTAACGCAACGTTGGAATGCGTATAGAGATCGCAGATTTCACAACATCAGGCAGGACCACAGTAGCCTAGTTGGTAAAGCGTCTGCGGTACAGACGCAGAAGACGCAGGTTCAAATCCTGCCTGTGATTGTGAAATTTTGCGATTTTCTACTTTGTAGATATAACACACAGTTTGCCGGTCTGGATCCATTCAACGAATCCAAAAACCTGTTTAAATCTAAAGTCCGGAAATCACTACAATAACTAGGCTCACTTATCCAATCACCACACACAAACACACACACTTACACACAGACACACACTTACACACAGACGTACACTCAAACACATTCACACACACATGCACTTACATACACATGCACACACTTGTACACACACACTAATGTACTCACCATATTGTGCGCACGGCCGCCCGTAGATGGAAATCTTTCGACCTTGAGTGGGCCTCCGGCTTAAGGCGTTTGTAGCGTGGCGCTGCTGGTTCAGCTTATACTGGTTTTGTTTCTACGTGCTTGCTGCCGTGCGTAAAATCTATTTGTTTGTTTATTTAATTAAGTAGTCGTTAGCACTTATTGATTATCTTTTGAAAACCTGTAATTGGCTTTATTCTCTTATAGTAAGGGTGCTGAAGGACAAATTTCTATATGTTTTGCTCATGTCTGCCTCTTTGACTGATGATAAGGAGCATCCTCTAGAAGATACAAAAAATATTAGCGGACATCCACACCCCTGCTTTTATGAGGAATTAAGTTTTAACTATTTTGAAATTTGACAATGAAACGTACACCGGGCAGACTATGATTATCTGATTAAATACAAAATTTTTAAGTATAAAACCCCAGAAAAATAGTCTGCCACCATAATAGCCCTGCGTAGTAAAGTTACAGCTCTTCAAAATGCAAAAATTCACTACTTCGTCCAATGATAATGCAGAGCCCTGCATATCTCCCTCTTTGATATTCTACATCTTCAGAAGTATTTTACACAGGAGCCACAAAGGCAGACCAAAAAATCATTACTTAGTATGTTATTTTAATTTTTTTTGCTTTAACTCAAAAACGCAGCGACGCACAGAAAAACTTGTAAGGACCAAATCGATTGGTATGGAGCTGATCTATCATCCCTATTAATATGAATCATGAGCAAATCATATACCCAAATTGCAGCCAGCACCCTAACTATTAGTAATTTTTTTTAAATGTTAAAACTTTAGTGTATATGCTGTTGGTTTTGTCAAAAATAAAAATAAAATAAAAGTAAAACAATCAGCCAGTATATAGATTGGTTCATGAATCATGATGCAAGTAGAACATTCTGAAGCGACTTGCAAGAGGTAGCCAAGGAGACTAAAAATTTTAAAAGTTTCTTTAACTGTTACAAGCGCGAGAAAGGTGTCGATGCACTTAAAAAAAAATGCAAGAGTCGTATATCTTTTATAACAATCTTGATGGTGAAGATGTTCGATTTTTAATTGCACTCAACGGATCACACTCAAGTGCAAATTAAATGTACCGGTATATTTTATACAAGTGCAAAAATACATAAATTTATTTAGGCTGATTTAAAAATCCTGTTATGATGTTTTATAGTATGTAAGATTCGTTTTAAACATATTGAAAGGTAGCAGCTGCCATCTTTTGATGGGGATTAATGATGTCATTAATTTTAAATGCAAGCTGAGAGGTTAATTTTTTGAAACAAATTCAAAGCAATGAAAATTTATCGCTTTGTGTTTCTTATTCGAAGTACTTTGATAAGTCAATACTATTGTAGAGTTCATAATTTATTTCAGTTTCTCAGTTTTAGTGTAGCAACACACCTGTGTAAATTCCACGTCGGAACGATGCGCAACTACGAAGCAAATGTCACTAGTGACAAGTCCTTGCGGTAAGTTACGACGCGTAATTTTGCTCTAGTAGGAAAGATCATTTGCGGAACGTTCCGACGCCGAATTTTGGCAGGTGCCGCTACACTTATAGGGCAGTTTACTCCGAAAGAAATAATAGTTACAAATGAAATTAACTACCATGTCTTCATTGCTTTGGAAATGACTGGTTACAAGAAGTAGTTTCAGAAAATGTTTGACTAAATAAACAAAGGACGGGTTGTACTCCGGGAGTGCCGGCAGAAGTGAAAACTTAAAGGGAATAAATTAAACGTTGTTACTTATAAATTTAATTATTTCCATTATAATTTTTTATACCCCAATACACTTCAAACAAAATGGATGAATGTACACCAAATTTGGGTTTAGCCGGTTCGGTTAGGTTGTGTTAGGTTATCTTGCGAACACAACACACGAGCCGAACGAGCGGAGCGAGCGAGCCACGGCAGCGGCCGGCGAAGTGCCAGAAGCAAATTTGGTGATCATTTAATCATTTTGGTAAACAAAATTTGGTGAACATTTATCCATTTTGGTGGATAATATTTGGTAAAAATTTACTCAAATTTGGTGGCACGTTAATACACAGCCACACTTAAACATCAACGTTGTGCATTTTTGAATGTTTTGGAATGGTTAGGGAATAATTTCGCACGAATTGTTTTATTTATCAGTATAAAGGTACATGTATACAATATTCATGTATTGCGCTATCGTAGACAAACATGACAATTTATATTACATATAGACAATCTTCGTCAGATCTGACGCGCCGCTAAAGAAGTTTTCACTTCAAAACTTAAACATCTGACGTGAGATCTGACGCGACATCTGACGTGAGTTTAACATTTATTACCCATCTAAAAAAAGTGCCAAGCGCCGCTAAAGAAGTTTTCACTTCAAAAAATTGCCTATTGTTTAACAATTACAAAAACAAAAGATCTATCGATACAAAGCTCTATGCAACTTGTGCGATACAACAAATCATTACTCTATACTATACCGAAGCTCGTGATCAGCTTCGGTGAACTTCGTGGATGCTCGGCGCAGGCGCAGATCGTGAAATGCAAAGTTATTATGACGTTACGAAAATTGGCCATCTCCCATCTCCTCTCCTGCGGTTAATGTCTTCATGGTTCGGGTTGTAATGTTATTGGGGAAAGTTTGGTTGTTAAGGGGTTTGGATTTAACGGTAGTTAAGGTTTTTTGATACAAAAAAATTCAAAGTCTTTAGCAAAGAGATTTAAACCTCGATGCGTTCGATCTTCAGAGAGGAAGACTGAGAAAGAGGTAGGAATTTCCCTACCAGCAATATAGAGAGTGTGATTGACCATAGACATAGCTAATAAATATTGTACCATCAAAAATAAATCATATCGAGACGCAAAACGCAGTCTAAGTTGCTGGCTAAATTCCCTTGATTACAATTCTACGGAGGCTAAGAATAGCCTCCGTAGAATTGTAATTCTAGAATTGTAGTTCTAGAAAGAACTATTTACTCATATTATTTATTTTATTCTTGTATTTGTTTACTTTAATACCCTTTTCTTTATCTAAGATTTATCTTATAGGTGAACGCCATACACTGCACAATTTGTTTATTTTGCATTGTCATTTTATATAGTAATAAAAATAATTACTTTAATTAATGTCATAGTTTGTAAATTAGAAATATAAATGTTTCCTTGATTTGTAACGGTCGTCTGGTCCACCGCGATACAGGTGTTAACCTAGTGCGGGGCCCATGAGCAATTCAATCTTGTAATTTCTTATTGGTAAATAAAATATTCTTATTCTTATAGACTGTGTTCTAAAATCTTTAAGTTACTTACTTGTCAAGTTTTAGTGGAGTTTTCCACGAGTTTTGTTATTTCTAACTTTCAAACAAAACATCCAGCATTTCAAAATTCATCTCAAATTACTTTTATCATTTTGAAAAATTATGTCACATCCTGTAGCTTTCAGGAGATTTGATCATCGGGGTGGGCGTAAGGTGAGACGCAGGCGCAACACAGAGCAGAACATTTCTATCCTTATTAAAGTTTTCTTAATAATAAAGCGAGAGGATAGATGCGTCTGCCACCTGCATCTCAGTCCCGCTTGATAGGTAAGTAGTTAGTCTTTTCTTTGCCTGTTCTTTATAGTTATATTTATTTTGTTCGTTGACCCAATATTCAAAATCATCATTGTAGTTATCATCAAGAGCAGTTTCTTTTTGGCTACGAAACGCATCTTTATGTCTATTTTTAATACTCAAAAATTTCACATCCATTAAGCCCACGTGACACAGAGCGGTACAAGCGGTAAAGCGGTCCGGGGGCGGACCTGCGGGAAGCGAAAGCGTTCCGGGACCGGTCACACAGAGGTACCGCGCGGAAACCGCGGCGGGACAGCGGGGCGGTAGTGGTCGGTGTGACATTATTTATCTGTGATTATTCAAAAGACGTAAATCCTTTGCTCTAAACAATAAACCAAACTGATAACCTAAAAAAAGTCTGCGTATGCGTCTTTCTGAATTACGTATATTCGTTTGTGGAATGATTTGCTTCCAATCATTATTATCATAAACTCATCGTGAGCTTCATTTCCATCCATTTTTCAACACACACTGAGGGTACTTAGTTTTTTTGCTCCTTTCCTTATTATTTCGTTATATCGTAAGCAAGATTATGAGGTTGTGCCAGGGCGGAACCGGGTCCGAACGGGTTGGGGTCAATTGCGGTCAAGGGTTTAAATTAAGACATTTTGAGATTGGCCATCTATTGAGATGAAAAGAGGTTCATTATAATTGTATTTAAACAGCCATCTTTTTCGTGTTTGCAACTTAGAAGAAATATCTTTTGGTTAAGTATAATGTGATTGCCGATTCAAGTAAACACATTTTCTATGATCATCATATCTGTAACTATCTGAGACTATCTGTAACTATCTGTCGTTACTGAGATAAATGAAAAAAACTAAAATCAGGAACCCGATTGAGGATGGGAGACCGTACATACGATCAACGGAGAATTTTTCGTATATATTCAGGGGGACCTAAGGAACACTTTTAAAACAAGAAACCTCACGCCGTTATTTAGCCTAGGTTATTTTATGTCTTTTTTGAACTAGTAGGATTTCGGCTTGACAACATTGATTTTTGAATTCTGCGGTGTTCAAAATCCCAGAAAACCTTTATTGTCAGATCTGATCCAGTTTAAGTTCTGACCCTAAGAAGTAGAGCTAAATTCTGAATATCATCCTAGTCTATTAGGGAGTTGTACTTCAAAATGAATTTTGCCCCTGTATGAAATCAAATCAACAAAATAATTATATGTAATCCTTAAATTTTTATATCATTCTTACAAGTTTATAACCATCGTTTTGATATATGATATCTATTCTTGTAACGATGTTCTAGCTAGCTATATATAATATATACCCACCATCAATAATACTTTCAACGAAAGCTACAGTTTCATCAATTATTTCTTAAAGCTCAGAGATGTAGGCAGGTTGAGAGATCCCAGTTTTTATTATGACTTAAAGTTGTGAACTTTTATTTAGATAAAAACTGTATGGTTTGAGTGCAACGCCTACAAACTGCTTTGCAGTTTGGCGATGTTTAGATAAGGCAAATTTGTGTAATGTAAATAAGTTAAATAAATAAATAATAATAAATAATTTCATTCTACGTAGAACTAACAAGTGCTCCGGAGTTTCCATGGTGTTCCTTAGCCACCTTTATCAATTTTGTTTTAAGAGTTTTCGAGCTGTCAAGTAACCTGTGGCGTAGCTTAACGACTCTCTAAGATAAATAGCGGAAAAAACGTGCTTTCTGAAGCAAGAAAATGGTTTGCTTTTGATTTACTAGAGCTGATCCAGGAGCTTCTTTGTGTAATATAAAGATCTTAGTAGTTAATACTCTACCACACGAAGAGTAGTTGATTGTTTGTGCGTCCGGTTGCACAAACAACTGTAAATTCTACTTTTAAACTTAAGGCGATCCGTTTTCCATACTAAATTCAAATGACTCGCATTCTTATGCGGGACATAAAATGCTGTTAAATTTTTCGCTGATTAATACAAAGATACAGCTAATACACCGAAAGTACTAGTTTTTGTTAGCAATTTTTAGTTTAATTTTACCATTGTGGGTGTTTGATCTACACTGTAGTAATTTCGGTGCATTAGCTGTATTTTTGTAATTATATAACTAAAAATAGCGAAAAATTTTACTATAAATAGCAGTATACACTCGTATTTCAACAGCATTTTATGTCCCGCATAAGAATGCAAGTCATTTGAATTTAGTATGGAAAACGGATCGCCTTAAGCAGAGCGTCAAGTTTTGATAAAATTAGCTTATAAATTAACTGCGAATTTTTGACTATGTTACTTGGACCATAAAAATCAACAACTTTCTCAAAAGAACAAAGGTACGAGGATGAAAAACCACCGCCATTGGCGGTGGGAGGATTGTATTGGTAAGCTAAAATATATATATATATATATACATATACATATATATATCTGTTTTCGACCAATGTTCTTTAGGGAAACTTGTTCAGTTTTACGTCCGAATAACAAACTCAAATATTCACAGAGCTAATTAGGAAGCATCTACTACTTATTGGCTGACCAAATCTTGATCCAGATTAATAAACTTGGTTTGGGCCACCAAACGGAACCTAACTCCATCTCTGTATTTCATAGATAGGTTGGGCAATAACCCAACACACAAAATAAAGAATGAATAGGATCTTCTACAACTTTTTAATTAAATTATCATATTGGTGAGAACTTTACTATTTCTTTGTCAATTCGTTTGTTTGTATGGCTATTTTATTGCTTTCCCATACAATTAAAAGACAATTTTGGTAGGTTTTCATTTTGTATGCGATAAAAAAGTTTACAGTTAGATAGAGCTATTCTTAAAACTTTGTTTTTCGTTTTAATAGTCCATATAATACCTGGTGTAAGGGACAGCCTTCCGAATACTGAAAGGGCATGATCAGTCAATGTAACTGAACAACTTTCAGCGAATAAAACTTTCAGGAAAAAAAAAATATATCGGCCTCTCCATACAATCCAATCAAGTTTGCAGTTTTTTATGGGGAGGCCGATTTTTTTTTCCTGAAAGATTTATTCGCGGAAAGTTGTTCAGTTACGTTGACTGATCATGCTCTTTCAGTATTCGGAAGGCTGTCCCTTACACCCGGTATAAGCTTTCCTACAAAGATACTCTGAACAAAAAGCTAGGTTTACATCGGGTAAAATTACCTTGATTATTTATTATTTATGATGTGTAAAAAACTTAACGTTTTTTACGGTTTCTGGATCACTTTATCTGCAGCCAACTTTTAAAATGCTTCATCACCTTTAATATATCTCTACCTTTTTCATGATATTTTATTGCAAAGCGGAAAACAATTTTACCTTTTATCCAATATACTTTTTTTCCCTTCAATCGGGACTGCCAAGACCGTGACAGGACCAGAAAATACGTCCACAAAATATTTGTACAGTCGCCCAATAATTCTGTACAGTCAGCATCGTAATAGACACACAGGAGCGCGACGAATTCAGACCTTTTCTAAATAAGAATCTCTGACCGGTACAAAAAACACTGGGCCCTACACTGGACGAAAAAATAAAATTAACGGAGTCAGTCTAGCATATCTTTCGGTAGCTGGTAAAGAAGTCAATTTTGTCTTCACAAGAAATGAAGAGGAGAAACGTATGCGCAATTCTTTTCATGCATTACATTCTCATCCAACAATAGTAATACACGTGTTTACAGTTGCAAAAACCATCTTTAAAGTTAAAGCTGTCAATTTCTTTGCAATGGATTTAACAGAGCTTTATTGTGAAAGGAGCTCGTTGATAACCAGTAAAACGAAGGATTTTAACAATGTTGAAGTGACAAATAAATTGATGACAGTGTGCTGAAAAGTAGAACACTTCTAGACCAAGAAATAAATAACACAGACTTCTTTCTCTACATTAGAGCTGATTATTAACTATGGTTAGTAGTTTTAGAAAACGCTTGCATGATTCGATGTAATTGTATCCACTTTAATCTAAAACAACCGAGAACATTTTTTAACCTTAACTCAATACTCCCTCTCTTTTACCAAACTTTTCCCAGCTCCAAGACTCAACCGACATTATAGAGGCGTCGCATCGAAAGAGCCATCTTTCTGGGGTAGAACTAATTGGCGTCTTGGTTATACGTTAAAAAAGTTATTTGTTAAACTCGCCACACTATTTTGATTGATCCCCCGAAGTGGGGACGTGATGTTGGATGAGACAAAAAAATTATCTACCGGCTCGATGGTCCAGTCGAAATGATGAAACTGTACAAGTTGGATAGCGAGTATGCAGTGAATTACAGTGAAGCAATGTTTTAGTATATGAAAGAGAAGGAATTTAATGATGAAGGGAACGACTTCTATTAAAGTGATATAAAACATAAAACAGTACTCTTTGATGGGATAGAATAGACAGAAGGGAACATAGCGTGGATATTGGCTGACATAAAACCGACACATATAGGGTGCTGGTCAATTATCGTTCCGTAACCCAGGGGTTAGGGAGG
Organism: Athrips mouffetella; assembly: GCA_947532105.1. NCBI lineage: Eukaryota > Metazoa > Arthropoda > Insecta > Lepidoptera > Gelechiidae > Athrips > Athrips mouffetella. The sequence continues at coordinate 11,950,853 of OX383981.1, read as the reverse complement.
CATGGAAGTTACAACATCTACAAGAGCGTAGCTCTTAAATAGGGAGAAGAAGAAGCCCAGGAGTTGAGCCATTACTGAAACAACAAACGGAAAACGCAAACTGATTAGTGGATTAACTGGTATTTCGCAGTAATTTTTTATTTTCTTCTTGTTAATTTTTTAGTGTACCTCATTTACACTGAATTCGCCCCTGATCTATGATACGCAATTTTCTTAACACCCTGTATGATGCTAACAAAAAGCGGATAAATATCAACAATAAAGCAAGTGTAACTGTCAGAAACAAGAATTATAATTAACGCCTCTATAACGATTTGAATGAGGATATCTTCTAAGTAACCAAAGCTGTACACGATACCGCCTTTATGATTCTCGAATACGAGTATTGGTATCTACGAAACACGTAAATCAACAAACCAAACACTCAATCCAGCGATGCCTATCACCAAAATATCACTAACGATCAAGTGTATCACTGTACGTCGACGACATCATAATACCCACACCTGTTCAACCTCCACGCTTAAATATGTAAAAGCATTGTGCCCAAACTCTATCCGAGGAGTTGCTAACAAGGGATTTTGAAAAAACGAATGCGCTCGCGCAGGGTCCCTATAACAATGCGCAGACGATCAGGTAGAATAAATTTACTATTGTATTTTTGGCTTTGAATTCAGAAGGACGGCCGTTTGTAGTTTTTGGGTTGTAAGAGACGATTTGAGATCTCTTTTGGTGCCTTCCTGTTGCCGTGTATTTATTTTCTTTTAGATATAATCTTTGGTCGTTCGTGTCCTTAACTACAGATGCATTTTAAAGGTTTAGTTTCTTTGCATCATTTTCATTTTCATCCACCTACCACGAGACATAAACGTTTTATCTGTCTAGCTTCATGAAATCCTTACTTGACCAACAACATCCCTAAATTTATAATAAATATATAATATTCTTTCAAAAATAAATCTTTTATCTAATTAATAACTTTAACCATTAATTCTTAACTTTATCGAGTTTCATAGCAGTAAGCGGACCTTAAAAATTCTTTCCAAAAAAGTCTATAAAGATGACTATGATAAATACAAAACCCTATCCATATTACCACATGTTGATCGAAGATAGAGATATTCTGATATGAAAAATTATCAAAAATTCATGTATTCTTGTACAAATCGTGGGCCGGACCGTTAAAATTAATGACATTTCTTTCCGCTGCGCCGAGAAAAGTGTCGGTTACCCTACTCCTCTACCTGACAACTATTTAGACATCAAAATACGCTTTTTTGTTGCCGATATCTGTGAAACTAGTTTCGGGAACACAAAACAGTTTCTTTTGTTGGACACTTTTAATGATTTTCGACACTTTTGTGCGATTGTGGGTGGGGGTGTTCTGCGAAGGACACGTGGGTCGTGGGGTGAGTTTTGAAAAAAATCTTTAATAGAATGGCAAGGTGTGGCTGTCAGTGATATTTACGATTGACGCAAAACGTGGTAAATCCGGTAAATTATACCTTTTTCAATGATTTCATGTTTGGTTTTGTTGGGTTTGTATGTAACGTAATCCATTTTAGTTGCTACTGGACACATATTTAATATGGTTAAGCTGCTATGCGTTCTACTTTATTTAATCTTCTTACAGAATCAGAATACGAAATTCTAAAACTAATTTTCCACTCATTTTATTCATTTCTTTTCTTCATTACAGCTTTTTTTTTTCAATGTAGTTTTATTTACTTTACTGCAATTTAATAGAATTTTAAAAAGATCACATGAGTAGTAGGTTCCGTCTGTAGGCACTTTATCGTTTTCTTTAAAAAAAAAAACCGGCCAAGTGCGAGTCGGACTCGCGCCCTAAGGGTTCCGTACCTATCTACCATATGATATATTAAAAGCTTTTGCTCTTTGATTTTAAAAACTCCGCGACCATCCGACTTGACCCCTCTTTTATAGAAAAGTTCTTGAAACGGGAGGTCACCTTAATTGGTTACTATTACTTGTGAGAAAAATTGAAATATATATTTAATGATTTTAGACTTTTCCCTTTATTTGTACTGTGAGACCTAGCTTCTTGCCAAATTTCATAATTTTAGGTCAACGGGAAGTACCATAAATGTATGGAGATGAAGACATAAAAAAACCATATCTTTTGATTGCGTCGTTGTAAAAAATTTAAATTTTCAGATGTTGTGTGGTTCATGAATCTTAATATTCGTTATCAATTTCATCCTGATACCTCTTCTCGTTCGTGAGAAAAGGGGTCTTGACAGACTGACAGACAGACAGACGGACAACAAAGTGATCCTATAAGGGTTCCGTTTTTTTTTATTTTGAGGTACGGAACCCTAAAAATTAACTTGCTCTTGAACCAAACCTGTTTTAACTTCATACCTGACAATGACATATTTACCTACATCATAATTTGTTCTACGTATACTGATTTATTTTTCACACATTCAATAGTGCCTTCAAAGGATTTATCCACTCCGATAAATTATTCTCGTTCGTACACAATGAGGTCCGTATCTTTCATACAATACATAGTGCTGACGGAAAAATATCTTTATTTCCAAAAAAGATCATTAACTCCTTAACCTAACCTGTTTTGACTACAACAAATACCATTACATAGTACATAGCGTGCTCTATGTATTGTGGCACCAGTATGAGGTGATAATCACAGTTTGCCTCAGCTGTTAGCGGCAGTGTGCGAGCTACTGGCTTCTTCTTGCTTGAAACTTGGGAAAGGGTTACTAAATGTGATTTTTTGTTTTTTGGAATGTTGTCTAAAATTGAGAAAGAAATTCTAAGATGGTTCGGTCATGTAGAGAGACAAAAGAGACTTACGCGAGAGTAAATGGAAACGTTGGAAGGGGATGGCCTTGGCGAACGTTCCAGGACCAAATGCAGGACGTTCTAAATAAAGGCAGGGTGAAAAGAATCCTAAACTGACAAACATGTATGAAAAGATTAATGAAAGTATAGAAAGCGAGGGAAGTATGCTAAGATCGAAGCAGATGGAGGGTTGTGGTCTCTGAATACACCGACTGGAAAGAGGCGTGATGTTATGTATGATTGTTGTATGCATGTATGAGTTTGGCTTATGCTTTTAACTTTGGATGTTAAACAAAAGATTCGTTTGATTTTGTGGCATATTTCCTTCTCATTGTCCAGTTATTTAACTAAGTATACAATATTTACAACGGTAAACAAGTTTTTGAGAACCTCTTAGGGTTTAGGGTTTTCTTTCGTGCCTTTCTGTGCTTTAAGCTTCGCGTTATAGTAATTTAAATTATACTTGCATATTTCGTCTATTTCATTTTTTGTCGATTTTGAAATTAAATCTTTGATAATAAGCTGTTGAAAATAAGCAGAATATTGGACATTTCATTTCTGATAACTTTTTTCTGTTCGATTATCTTGTCAAATAGATACAAACACTATGGTAGATTATTACGTCATAAAAAGGTTTAAATCCTTAAAATTTTACTTTCCAAGCAAAACTCACATAAAATTATTCGAGAACCTTCAGTAGCCCTGTGTAAGTTTGGCCGCTATTATCTTGACGTTGATTTAGGCTGCGTGCGCGCCGCGCTGCGTTAGTTTCGGACACAAGATTTGTTTTGTTTGTTCACTGTTACTGATGAGATAAGTGCTTAATGAACTAAGTGAGATGAAGATTTTCAAGTTGGAAGTTTGGAGTTGGTTGTAATGAATGATGGTGTGTAAAATCCAATAACATAGTAGCAGCAGAACATTGACCCTCTATGGAAGCTTCTCAATTTTTTTTTAATAAAAGTTGCCATAAAAGGTTTTCAAATAGGACGACCTGGTCGTCGTCTAGCTTTTCGACCTTTATTTTTAGAAAAACTTATTTAGTTTCATAATCTGGCAGTCTAGACAACGGTGCCATTAGACGAAAGAGAACGTCATGAAATGTATGGCATGATATTTGAAATATTATGTCATCCCATACATTTTAAGACCCCTGCAGTAATTATATCATCGAAAGCATGCTTCCATTGATGTATTAAAAAATCATGGCGCGCTTCGCGGCGCATATTCTGCTTCTTTTGCACGACGGACATCTTTGAGATAAGTCATCCAACAGATACCGATCCATCTGCATAGCCACAAGTTCTGCGCTGCTCACATCCAGTGGCCATTCCATTATGTATGTACCTCCACAAACTCCACATAGTCCGAAATAAAACCCTGGCGTTCTAATCACTATACTTGAACAATGTCCCTGAACTCGAGAAAAGCACGTCTCAATAAATCACTTTTATATCAAACGATCCCAAGCTACAAACTCCCTCTTTTCAAGCACCGGAAACTTCCTAAGCATTAAACAATCAAGCACAACAGTGTTTTAGTTTAAGTAGGACTATCTTATCTGACAGACAGACAGACGGACAGACAGGATGCAAGCGTTAGTCCCTTGACGTTGGCAAACAGTTAATATGTTAAGAAGATGATTGCTGCATGTTAAAGTTGAAATTTGATATCAGCTGTTGGATTGTCTCAGTTTTTTAATGGGACCAACGTTGTGATTTGGACGTGTTTTAAGGCATGATTCATTTTATCTGCAACTTCTTTACTGAATGGTTCCTTCTGAGTGAGTTCCTTATTTTTTAAGAATCATAAAAACCTACACAACAATTATATCAAGTAGATACGTATATTTTGATATGTTCTACCAATTAACTAACATGATATATCAATCTGCCAATAATCTCAGCCAGCATACGGACTGAAACTTTCTCAAAGCTGATAATAGGTAGTTAATGTTGGTCAGAACCAGTTTTTGTAGGAATGCGCGCGAGTGGGCGCAAGTTCGATTCCCAGAGTGTTTGGATAGCGTCGTAAAGAGTTTAACACAGTGCCCAATGTAGGTACGAGCAGGTACTTGATCAGCAACACAAATATTTCTTAAAGAATAAGTAAATTTGCGAGTATTTTATCATCTGAAAAAATAAAATGAGTACGAGTATCTTTGTTTAAAATTTAATCTTGAAATTGAAATCAGTTTTCTTGTCCTAATAAAATTTTAACCCTGTTCAAGTATTATATCACCATAACGAGCTTAAACATTTACTCATGAAATATAAATATATCATCTACATACATAGCGGTGATTAAAGCTAGTTTGTACACAGTACTAAATCTTTTATTTAAGGTTCGATAAGATGTTCCGTACCGTGATGAAACCAAGAAATTGCTTTAGTAACACTTGTTATCACAAAGATTGTGTTTTTAGAGTAATTTATGTATCTTTTTGGGTGTAAGTGTGGCATTAAATTGATATTGGTAAACTTAAGGAACCTTAGGTAGAACTAGTTGTAACTGAGTTTGAAAAGAACATGTAGCTGTTAGAATATATCTTAGTAAATTACAAAAATAAATTATAGTATCGGTATTTTTAAAGTATTAATTAACAATAATTGTGATATTGTCAAAAATTATTTAGTCTCAAAAACAGACAAGACAATAAGACTAGAAGCTACACTTGAAATTATACTAACTCATAAGAAATGAGAGAGGTCTGTACCAGCTGTGGAATATGAAATTACTATAAGAAAAAAAATATTGATTTAAACCAACAACACAACACTTTAAGTTTACGATTAAAGCTGGGTATTAAAACAAGAGACTTGAACGAATAGATGAGCGGTTCCAAAGCAATGACTGGTAAACTATTGCGTTGTATTGAATTGTTCACAATGTTTTGCGCGCACTGATTACTGATTATTATTTTATAATAGCAGAGGATTGTGTTTAATATCTACATGATTTAACCATTAAGTCAACGACTATTGTCTGAATAATTTCGTAATTTACGTCTTACAATTCTTGTACATTTTTTGATAATATTTACAAGATAATTTGAAATCATATTTATTATAAGGTATTTATTTTGTGTCAGTGAAAAATGTCAATAGGATTAGTTCCTTACATCAGCTGTAATCTTAATACTTTATTCTAGAATAATAATTAACTTAATCAACAAAGTTATTGCTAGATGTATCTTTATCATCAACATCGTCTCCTGATTTCCTGATACGTATCATTGAATAACCTGAACAACTTAAATAACTCTAAACAATAATACCGCGCTTCGTTACCACTGCTGCCCGAGGCCCAACATTAATTGCCAGTTTTGTATTTATGATATCTCCTTATAAAATTTATATGTCATATAAAAGAGTGCTTGTCTGCCCGCCGCTTTGCTTGCGATGTTTCTTTATTTTGCCATGGAAATTGTGTCTTATCCTATTTGAAATTGGTTCGTGTTTTGGTACATTGAATGTTGGGCAGGGAAGACTCAAATATGTAAACGGTTACAAGTAGATATCTAACTTTTGGCCAAATTTTACTGTAAGTAGACAAAATAAGAAGGCTAACAACTGTCACGCTTACTTAACTTAATTGGAATTAAAAGTGACTAACAAATACACGTTTTGATTTATAATATCTGCACAATTTTACACAATAGTGATAAAAAAACCTAAACTTGTTCTTATTGTAGGTTATAAAGTGTATGGCCACTGATTTGAAGTGTGCATTTAGATTAGTTAAAGGTTTTATAAGCCTTGATAGATGTGTACCTTTTTTACCAGTCTTGTATTGTATTCTTTGAGTTAGGTTTCTTCAATCAACTCTCATTTTATTTAAGTATATAGAGAGAAAGAAACCTCTTTTAGTTTACTCGTCTAGACAGGCTAAAAGTGACATATGCATCTGCTTATTGTACTATAATTTTTTTTACTTTGCTTATTCGCTAGCAGTCAAGTCATAAATAACAATTTGCGAACTTACATTTTCAGATGTAGGTTTTATAAATTTTAGTTGCCTTCCATTGATTGTTATCATATTTCTTTACAATTTTTTTTTGACTGAAGATCAACAGATCCTTCATCATCATGCAGAATGTCATCTACAAAAGCTTCTGCAACAATATCAATCATACCAAAATTACTTTGCTTTTAAGAGGCGATTTTGGAAAAAAGAGTTCTAATCCCAAATAAGGCTTTGTTTGAACAAGTGGTTGGTCGAGTACGGTGCATAGTCGTCCTATTGTTGGCCTTTGTGACAGGTTGGATATTCCAACAATGGATGGTGAGGATTTGTGAAAATTATGAGTTTTAAGACGTATTTTGGATAAGGATGTGCATTCAATGCGGCGTCTACTTGAGTTTTTCTGAAACGTATGGTGGTGTTTTTGTGCTATCTTGCAATGAATTAGTTACTTTGTCGTAGAATACTTGTTTTGAGCTTTTTCTGAAATACCAGTTCTTTACATGTTGCTATATTTTAACTCTGAAATTACCTTTCATCATGCATTAGAATTATTTTGGTGCAAAATACAACCCTCATACGTTTACAAACACCCCGTTTGATTCGGTTAAGTAGTTTATAAGTTTGACAATTTCCAAAAATAGCTTGAATGGGTTCTATTACTTTTTCTGTCTGCCAACGAAAATTGCCAGCAAAAATTTTCAATGTGTAGATTCGTTAACTTCACAGTTATTGATTTAGATTATAGTTTCATATCTGATTTTAAAATCTTATGAAATCATCGAGGTATACGTCCGCACTTAACCTTTACTACTAGTTTCTAAGTTAAAATTCGACATGCTTTAAGTATGTAGCTCTAAAAGTGTTTCTCGGAATACATTTAACGTCTAATATTGACTGAACGAGACTGGATGAACAGTAGCTTATTGATATTTTGGATTCTAGTTTGGAAAGGTCAATATTGATTTTTGTTAGAACTGTGTTAGAGATGCGTCCATTTCTTTTACGTAAGAAATCGGTTTATCTAGAAATAAATTTAGCTAAGGGTAAGTCGCTATTTATTAATAAAAAAATTCGTCAATCGGGAGAAATATTTTGATCTTGACACTAAGTGACTTTTGGTGTATCGTTTAATTCAAAATAGTATTACGAATTTGTCTTCGGCGTTTTCTCTATAAGTTTCAATCTTTCCAATAGACTGAAATTACTCCATTGATAAGAGTGTTGCTCTTAAATGAGAAGTAGAGGTGAAACGACGATGATGGTGCAGGATATTAATATATTTTTTTATTGATTCGCATTATACAGTTACAATATAACATAATAATAACTTTAACTTATATATGACTATTACAGATAACTGATTGGTATATCGCTGCCAATAGTCACTGCAATTTGATACTGTGACGTGGTTTCTAAGTTTGTACGTCAGTGACAAAGAGGTAAAAATAAAATATATTCCAGTGAAATACAAGAATCACATTGTACAAAGCCGACTCTTAAAATAGATAGTGCTGCAGTGCAGTCGTTTCTGGCCGCTTCTTTAACGCTGCTAAAGCACGCATATAAAGCGGTAGTAGACTCGCTCTATTCGCAGTGCGTTCTGCATGTTATAACGTGCAGTAAGTATTTTCTGAAGAATCTACATTGGTAAGTTAATCTGAATCATTGAATGCTGTGTCTCGTTGGAACACATCCCTTATTTCTTGGAGATGATGAGTGGCGGCGTGGGCAAACAGGCAAATATTGACGGTGGCAGGTTGGGCGTCGCGCGGCTTACTCCCAGCGCTAATATTGACTTGCGCATACGCAACTAGGGTTGCTGAAGCTATAATAGATGGATCTCGGGTGTTTTGTGTTTCCTTAGTTTTGTGTTTTGTGCTTTCATAATCACGCCAGGATTCCGTCATCATCTGTGGGGTTCTCTTTTGTACAGTGTCTTTTTATTTTTCGTACTTGCTTTATTAGAATGACATCAGGACAGGAAACAGCTATGCGTGAGAGCAAGATGGAACGATCCGTCTCTCTGTCGTCGTTCCAATATCTTACGCATCGCTTTGCTTTGCTCTCACATTGTTGTCATTCTGATCAAGCTACAATGTATCGACTTTAAAGTTTAGTTTGATGTTTGCATAATCAGTCCAATTTTAGTTTGGCCGAGAGTTTAAAGTTTATTTGTCGAGATGCAGATGGGTCTACTGGATGGGTCGAAATGCTACAACCCTTGATTTGTTTGAAGTTTTATGTTATTTCCTGTCATTGAGTTATTCCATGTTTTAAAAATTTCGGTCGACTAGGTTATTTAAATTTTTTAACTGACAACCCTCATAGAAATGAACAAGCACCATTTCCAGAGCAAACTCAAATGATACGGAAATATTCTGACTCTAAAATACATTGCTACCTTGATACGACACTGATAGTTGCACAGAACACACAATCGTCAACGTATACGTATATGGCGATACCTGTTTTACCTCTACCTTTTGGTATTAAATTTATATGTCACAATGTTAAATGTTTGTTTTAATTTAGTAGAAGCTTGTGGCTTGTTTGGAAAGCTGGAAATCGTTTTAGTAACTTTAAAACAATATTTGCTAAAGAAAATGTCATCCGTGTCTTTATGTTTTTATTGGAGCAATAGATACGTGGTTCTGGATCTTCATGTATAGAAGCTTTATGTACTTCAATACAATGACTGGAATCGTCTTATTGTGTAGATGTATCATCTTCATACTTACTTTGTTAATGATTTTCAAAATCAACTAAAACGTAGGCTCTTATTTGGTACTGTGAAAATTATATTTTGACGCGTTCTTCTTTTTTTACCACGAAACTCTCAAATTAACAAAACATCTGTGTCAACATCAAAACATAACATCAAAATCTAACTCATCTTTAGCTCAATTTTTGTTTCACTCTATAATATTAATATCGAATGCTATAAATAAGTGTTAGTCGATAAAAATTACATATATTAGCTAGTTGTGTACACGCTTGTGTCCTATGGCGAGAGATAAAGTCTTGTATGGGACCGAGAGAGCCGTCTTCGGGTTTTAGTGATGTTACACCATCATTATCGATATTATACTAAATTGGACACGTATTTACTTAATCTCTTTTAGATTTGTTTTACACAGATTTGTATTAAACTTTCACATGTAAAAACCTTGTTTACTTGTTTATTTTATCCCGGGTCTTAGCATGATAAGTATGAATAAGCAAAATAAATACCCTCACTTTTCCCGACATTCCTGCTGCCTGTGCAAGACAATCATTTTAAATGAGGGTAGGTAAGCACAGCAGCAAGCACGTACAAACGAAACCAGAGTAAACTGAACCAGCACTACGCTACAAATGAGGAAACCAGAGACCCGCTCAAGGTCAAAGTGTTTCTACCAACGTGCGGCTATATGTACATGATGTCTATTGTTACACTAATATCTCTGCAGTTCACCTCCCTTCAGTCTACCCGTGACCACTGCTGATGCACTTAGCCGATACGTCGGAAAAGTAAGGTAATTTATTTTGCCTAAATTTAACGCCTTAAGACCCGGAAAAAATAAACAATTTCATTTTGGTCTAATTACCGTCAATTATTTTTACTAGCACTTATTGACCCACTGCTGAAAAAAGGCGTCCCCACACGCTTCCACTTCTTCGATCCGATGTGAAAACTCTTATATTTAACTAACTAAAAGATTTTTGCGTATTGTAGGGATCATAAATTTTGAATATTACATAGTTGTCATTAGGCGATTTATAAACTCTGATTACTTGTTTGCTTTGACTTGACCATGGTATTAGAAAGGTATGTTTGTCAAAAATAATATCTTTAGGGATTTTTTGAGTTTGGCAACTTTTATCGATATAAGCCTCACATCTCTTCCTTTCTTCTCCCACAATAATAGTCGGGGCGTGTCTGAGAGCTACAAAACGAGTACTAAGGCACAAACAGGTATATATTATTATAAACTCATGACGAATACTGCAATAACCACACGCGCGATTACGGTGCGGTAATTGATAGGTTTCAGGTTGGTCTAGGTGAGCTTCTTGTGTTGATTTAGGGTTTAAGTCGAGCTATAAATTTGTTAGTCGGTTGGAGCTATCTGATTTAATTTCAGATCAGGCTATGGCTTAATGATAAAACAAGTTTACTGATTCAAGATTTGATGTCATCTTTGAAGATGATTACAAAATTTTGTATGGTATGACTGAGAAACATTAACTATAAAGGGTGTGTGTTCATGTAACAGAAAGAGTATATCAACCCTGAAGGATGTGATTCTGCTCATGAAACTGAACAATTTTCTATAATGAACATAGGTTGATATATGAAAAAAACATATCAGGTATCATATCGACGATGAAGTACTATAACCTCCTAACTTAAAAAACGTGATTTTACAGGAAACGAAAAAAACTGTTTATTATTTTATAGTACAATAAACTAAATATTTTTATGTGTACTTTAAGATATTATGGGATGACGAATTCGATGGAAAGTGCAAATTTAGTGTAACTATTCAAATATTGTAAATAAGTGTAGTTAGAAGGAAATGCTTTAAATGTGTTTTAATTTTTATTTTTTTAGTGAAGATAGGAGGTAATGCAAATGAAGATAAGAGGGAATGCTTTAGATGTTTTTCAATTATATTTTTTTTAGTGAAGATAGGAGGTAATGCACTTAAATAAAAACGCAGATTTTGAAAAATAATGAATGTATTTTAAATTTTAATTATTCATTGAAATGGTAGAGAATCATAAAAACTGTGGCAGTCTCTGGGAATCACTGATTTTAATTGCTGGAGGTGATTATATTTAGTTGCAGATATTGGAATTCTGCTGGAATGAAGCTGTGGATATGCCACGGTAGAATTCACAACTTTGGGTCTTTGAGGCAGGGGAATCCAGTCAGCGTCGTAACTCAGTTTAACTTCAATTGTCATAGTATTATATCTCATAGCTCTGATATCAATAACTTGTGGATCTCCAGCTCTACGGCCTGGACGAATGCTTTTGTACAGTATATTTTGAGGCAGCGTATAATCTTTAATGAATTTGTAATCGACTTCAATAGTCTCATATGGGGGCGACCTGCGTGCTTCTTTGGTTATTGTAATATAGTCACTAGGCAAGTGAATTTCCCTGTTTTTCAATTTTCTCTCAATAGCACTATGGACCGAGTCACACTCCATTTGAGTATGACCTGGTTCTAGATACTTTTGAGTAATGGTTATATTTTTCGCCTTACTTAACTGTAGTAGGGCATTTGCGAGAACAGAATTTCGGTTTTGGTATGTACATCCATCTGAATAAATAACTATAGGAAGATTTTGCTGTATGCAATGCCTCTCTAAATAATCAATCACGAATGTAGCAAAAGTACTGGATGTCAGATCTGCCGCTGTCTCGTCAAACCAGTAGCAAGTGCAGTGGTGTGTTGTTAAATTATACATTGTGAAGTTATGGCAAGTTAGTTTTGTCTTAAAATAAAGAGCGCTTGCAGTTAGGTAAGGGCACAGTTTAACGGCTTGTAAATCCATTGTCAGTAATATTATTTCACCAGCATCAGCTTTTTTTTTGTCATCTTCTTTTTCTTTTCGTGCTCTATTATTTTTTATAAGATGTATTTGATAATCTTCTTCGTCTAAATTGCCTGCTTTAAAGCTAGAGCAGACATCACATATATCTTTTTTTAAAGTATAAAGTGACAAGTTTTTTTTGGAAAACTCTTTTTCAAATGTAAATCTGCTCACTTGAGGTTCCTCATTTTAAACACAATAAGTCTTATAAGCATTAAACAAATCTGCCATACTGTAATAAACTGGTTCTATAAATAACTTAGTGGTGTCCTTTCGCGCATAATGCGAAGGTAATTTTGGAAGCAAGTTCAAAAAATTGTCCACAGTCAGCATTTTTCTGCAATCATTAGGTTTTTGTGGTTTAGGATACAATGAGTTTTGTACTGCTTGATTTGGAGACATTCCATACTCGCTTCTTTTTACCCACGATTGTACAGTAAATGGTCTTAAAGAAAGTGTGCTAAGAAACATTTCCCTACACACTTGGACCTTTTCGGATCCATCTTTTGTGATGGGTAGAAAGTATAAGAATGTTCCTTCACGTCTAGAATTTGATGAAGTTTTTCGAGCAGTATCTGAGCGTGACACCAATGTTGATACATAGACCTTACGCTGATCCCAATTCAGGTTTTTCCAGAAGTAGTTGTGGATACTTTTACGGCTGTTTTCTGTAAAACGTTCACAGCCTCTGAATTAACTTTTTTTTACAAAAATCTGATTTACATGTTTCTCCAATCTCTCGAGGACCTTTTAATGTGTCTTGATGGATTTTTCCATCATCGGATTTTGAATAACCTAAATATTCTTCGCCTCGCATGCGACGAATTTTAGCTTGATTCCTTTTCCAAGTATTACGATCAGATACATGACGACGTTTTCTACCTTCTTGTAGATCTCCAAACTCTATCACAGGGTCACCTTCGGCGTCAGTTGAATCATCGACAATGGGTGGATTATATTCATCATCATCATCATCACATGATGTATAACCATGTGCAGGTATCAACGAAGGACTGTTTGGAACGTTATAAAATTGTACTAGTTCATCAGATAACTGATGCGCGGACTGAGCTTTTCGAAGAAACTGAAATCCCGAATTATCTACGTCTTGGGTTAAGTCTGACAATGACCAAGACTTAATTTTATGACGGATACTATTCCAGTTGTTCTTAGGTTGAGTTTTCTCCACCATGACGCTATTCTTAATTTCGTTTAAAAATTTTATTTCGACGCTGGCTGTTTTCTGAACGCTGACATCTGAGAGCGGAGCCTTCGCGGCCTCACTGCTCGCAGCGACGTCTCTGTGACCACTGGTATCCGGCGGCGCAGCCTCGTCGACCACACTGCTTGTAGCGACGTCTCTGCGACAACTGGTATCCGGGGGCGCAGCCTCGTCGACCACACTGCTCGCAGCGACGTCTCTGTGACAACTGGTATCCAGGGGCGCAGCCTCGTCGACCACACTGCTCGCAGCGACGTCTTTGTGACCACTGCTATCCGGCGGCGCAGCCTCATTGACCACACTGCTTGCAGCGACGTCTCTGTGACAACTGGTATCCGGGGGCGCAGCCTCGTCGACCACACTGCTCGCAGCGACGTCTCTGTGACCACTGCTATCCGGGGGCGCAGCCTCGTCGACCACACTGCTCGCAGCGACGTCTCTGTGACCTCTGATATCCGGGGGCGCAGCCTCGTCGACCACACTGCTCGCAGCGACGTCTCTGTGACCACTGCTATCCGGCGGCGCAGCCTCATCGACCAAACTGCTTGCAGCGACGTCTCTGTGACAACTGGTATCCGGGGGCGCAGCCTCGTCGACCACACTGCTCGCAGCGACGTCTCTGTGACCTCTGGCATCCGGGGGCGCAGCCTCGTCGACCACACTGCTCGCAGCGACGTCTCTGTGACCACTGCTAACCGGCGGCGCAGCCTCATCTACCACATTGCTTGCAGCGACGTCTCTGTGACCACTGGCATCCGGCATACTGGATACGGTCTTGTCTAAGTTACTCGTAGCGGTATCTTTTAGGACGCTGATTTTTAGATGGCCAATATTGTCCACAACAGTGAACTCTGGGGTGGTGGTACGCAGGGTACCTGACTGCAGTGTTTGTCGAGCACATAGTTGTTGGCGAGTATTTCGCGGTTTACATGTTTTGCTGCCACTTACTGTCTGAAAATAAGAAAACAAAATACAATTTAAGTACATCAGTTATTATTTATTGTGATAATATACCGAGCAAGTACGAATCAGACTCACACATAAGGAGTTGCGTACCGTTATACAATATTTAACAACACAAACATACACACAATTTCGTATATTTTACAAAATTATTACAAGGTCGTATCTATTCGACTGGATACTTACTGATTGAGAATGCTCTCCAAACACATCTTTGTATTCTTCAGCAGTAGGATGTCTCAATTTTGTTACATTTTCTTTTTTTTCGATTTCAGCTAACATTCGCTTCCCTCTAACTCCTTCAGTTGAACAAGCCTTTCTTTTACGTGGCATTTTACTAAAAAAAAGATAAAGGAAACTTAATAATTATTATGATACAATATCTCCTATCTTCAATATTTATATGATACAAAATCTTCTAAATCAATTGACTGCAGCTTACAATTAACACAATAATTGTAGTGATACATTTTTTATCAAATCTTGCAGGTTTTTACTTTAAATGTAGATGATTCCTGTCCTCAAAAAATAAAGTATACAAATCCTTCTAAATCAGTAGACTGTTTACACAACAACTACTATCTTCAGTAAACACTACATTTTCCTCTTATTTATTGGAATGATTGGTACTTTTTTATGTAATGCAGCAGCTAATAGGCACTCTAAATAGTAGCTATCAATACAATTTTTAAGCAAAGAAAAACAACAGTGGTACCAACCCACTGAGACCCTTCTCATCCTGCGTCTACACTTTTTCAGGATAATAAGTAATTGTAACGTAACTAATATGAAATTCATAATCTCTTACCTTCTGCCAATGATTATTTAAACACAAAAATTGTAAAAGACACAAAAACAGACACTTTCTCACTTCTTTTTCAAATAAAAACTTCGCAACACCGTTTGATATCCGACGAGTGAACCAAAACAATGAACGCCGACCCAGGCATCCCCCGAAATCAGATTACTCGGTGCGATTACTCCCGATTGACTTCCGAACGATTGTCTCTTTCACGCGTAAGATCAAGTACCGACTTGTACATCGCCGCCAGGTTTGCGACGCTTGCGGCGCGCTCGGTGCTTAGACTACCGCGAACAGCGACGGAGTAAACACGTCTCCCGCTGACGATAGGAGATTTTGTCCACAAAACTTACGCAAAGTAACTTCTCCTATGTTAAGATAGAAGAAATTTGAAGCAGCATTCGCGTCTTATTGATATAGAAGCTTTTAGCAAGTTGTATTTTGGCGCCAAATATTGAGATATCACATGCAGTATTTTACTAGGGACACGTAGAATCTGAATTTAGGTAGATTTACATCAAAAAGTAAAAATAGTCTAAATGTAAGTTAGGAGGTTATAGTACTTCATCGTCGATATGTGAAATTAAACGACTTTAAGCCATTAAGGTTTGACGCGTTGCTCTAAGCTTTAAGCAGACAACATAAAATAATAAATATTTTTGGTGAAAGACTAACTGACGAACCTATACAATAAAAGTAACAAACAATTTTAAAGAACAATAATTAAATACCCATGCACAAGACTGACATCTTTATCACACCACCTCTAGCGTGTAGGCCGTTAATTTTGATGCATGAGCCTAACCACAGCTTAAAAAAGAATCCGTGATTAATTCTACTCGTACGTTTTAATTATGCAAATCCTTATTCAATGCGTAAGTGCTTTTATCGTAATTGAGGTCGTTATCTGCTGTTTGAGACGGCTTGGTGATTCGTCTTCTAAAGATGCTTCAAAACGTGCTTTTTTGTAAAAGATAAGTGAGAAACGGCCTTTGCTGTTGCTCGGGTACTAGATACTGTTAATTTAAATTTATTTTTACATTCAAATTTCTTTTTTTATACTGGTTTTACTCCATCATGCTACAAAAAAGCACAGCTAAGCAAAACCTTTTCTTTAAAGTTTTAATGCAATTTTTGGCCTTATATAGCTAGATTGTAGTTGTTTGCAATTGCAAGTCATATTAATATTACAATCCTGGCTAGCTAGCTTTAGTTCTTCAAATTCTTAAAATTTCTGACATCAGGGTTATTTAGATAACTAACGAACTTACGTTATATCACTATATACTTTTTACTAGGCTTCTTCTGGGTAAGCTCGTTTCATCGTCGACCTCATCTCTGTCTTCAAGACTAGATCGAGGTCAAGAGTAAGCCCATTTTCAATAAAAAAAAAATATAGGGTGCAAAACCAGCTGATTATAGAGATCATTTATAGGAGCTAAAACTTCTTGAGAAAATATTTTTTTTATACAATCTATTAGTGATATAGAAGAGCAGATAATGTAGTGTTTTTATGCACAATTTCAGTGAACTGTCGTTGATAGTATTTGTTTTAGAATATAGCTTTTTTATTATTATCTTAATGTCGTTAGTCACGGATGACGGCTCATCATTATCAGGTTCATTCCTACTATTTATCTTCTCACCGACTATTTTCTAGTCTACATCTCATCTCATTTATATCATATCAGCGCTTATTATTATAAACAGAATGATCTGAAAGCTCGCACCGTGGCTCTTCGGGTTTACTCTAATAATAGTGATGCGCTCTCCTGTATATAATTTACTACGGATTGAGTTATTAGTACTGACTCTCTGAGTCGGTATTCCGGTTTTGAGGGTTCCTTTTCTAATCAGAATAAAATTTTCTGTGACTTCTTTTATATATGTACATATATATAATAATAGAATATTCACTATTAGGATATCATAATTAAAACTACCTAGAATGCCGCTATTGTGACACTGTTAGATGTGTGTGTAGTATTTCATTTTGGAATAATGTGGTTACTAAAGAGATTTAATATTTAAAACTCACGTAAGAACGTTTCGTGATTCTTCATAATACTCAGACTAAGATCATGATTTGTTTAAAGTGTTTAAACCAACGGAACCAACATAAGACTCAAGCTAAGCCTCATCTTGACCAGTTTTAATACACTCGGCTTTTGGACGTCTTAATGTGATTTTGATATGGCAAGAGCATCCCACATTAGTAAGAGCCTCTCTGTCAATTAAGATGTTTCGGACGCTTCGGCGACGAAAATGTTATTAGGAAACCATTTCGATTCAAATTTATACAGATTACTTCTATGCCCGTGATCTTTATCGTGTTATGGAGACGAGTAGTTTTTTTTAAAAGGTCGTTGACTTATTTCTACCTCATTGTACAACACCTATAATATCTTCGAGTATTTTTTGTCTTTGGAAATTTCTAAGTGAGCCTTCTCTTTTATAATTTAAGCTTGTTTTTTTTTATTGTGGATGGGCTTGCTCTTGTCCTGGATCTCGTTTACTTATTATTGAATTTTTGTTATTTGGTTTTGTTTGATTGGTAATTACAATTTTGTATTTGCTGGCAGTAATAATGCTTTTCAATCTTTTACTATTTCTTCATCTACGAAAACTGCATTATGTTGAACATCACTTAGCATAGTCATCTTTTGTCATTACTTTTTCTTCGAAATTCGCTCTACCAAATTTGTGTAGATTAAGTCTACAGTTATCGAACAGGAATCACAAGTATACTCTATAAAAAACAGATTGAAAGAAATCTAGCGATCTTTACCAGTTCATAGCACCTGCGTTTTCTAGTGAGAGGCCATACAATATACTATTTAATTCCGTGCGTAGGCAGGTTCATGGTCCTTAGCCACACTATGACATAATATGACATAATTATCTTACAAAATTAACACATAATCAAGAGCAAGGAAGTGATACAGGACACTTTGTATGATATTATGTAAATTGATGCATAAATATGTATAATGACTATTATTGTTGTAGTATTTCACTATTGTATTAATACATACATATGAGTTAATGATGGGTGTAGCTATAAACGAATGAATAGATGTTTTGTTGGGCTTGAAGATTAAAATAGAATTTGATGTCTTAATCATATTTCTTTAGCTCTACAGTGACCTACGCTGCACTAACATAAACATTGATAAAAGATGACCCATTTGTCATTCGTGACGATTAGCATAAAAAAACTGTTACATAACTTAATGATCTAAGTTTCTAACCCTAAACCGGCGAGCGTGTATGACAGGGGTGATAAAAGTGGAGGAAGCGAGGAAAGTGTGTCAATAATGTTAAATTCGTAGCAGGTGAAGGAAGCGCCTTGGTCTCTTTCTACCCCAACGGAAAAGAGACGTGATTTTATGTTTGTACACAAACAAAGCAGACGTACATAGACAAATGACGACGTATGACGCACGTGACGACATGTGACGTATAGACGTACATATGTAACATAAAATTTCACATCGAACGTCTATTGACCGTATATTTTTACGGACGCCAAGTATTTAACTCTAACGTACATATTTAACCTATTCGACCTCTTCCCATAAATACTTTTATACTCTATGACCACACTCATCTCAATACAGAGACAATCGCTTAAATTAGTCGTCACACGTCCGTCCTTTTTTTCTCTTACAAATTACCTTATTATTGTTTGGTCCTTCGAGCCGGATCGTGGGCGTTTGTCGCTTTCTTCTTCAAAAGTCGAATCCAAGATCGAGATACGATAGTCTTTATGGGTTCTTTCTAATAATAAGGATTTGGTTGTGATATTAGTTGTGTGTGACTTGATGTCAATTTACAATCTATCTATTGAGTTGAACGTTAAATTATTCAGGTTGCTGATTCAGAGATTCAACGTTGGCGCTGCCTACTTTACTGCTATTATATAAACTGCATTATTTTTTTTATTTTTTGAAAGTGAAAAGTAACAGATTCTTCATAAATTTAATTTTTTACTTGAAAAGTCTGGAGAGTGAAGGAATTTCTAGCATCTCTCCGCTCCGTCACATATTTGAGAAACTTTAAAAATCTAACGTGAGCTAAAACCTTTATGCTGATTGTTGCGGACGGCGACACGGAACGCAACACTCAAGTACCAGAGCAAGCTACGCACGAACATCACCCGCCCCCGCGCCCCGCACCGACGCCGCGAGAGCACAAAGCGAGCGAGACAGCCAGCGCGTGCGAGCGAGATAGACAGCGTGCGCTCGGCGTGTCGTACGCTAGTTCCGGCCGGCGCTAGCAGGATATAAGCGCGGCCAAATCCACCATTCCACACAGTTCGAAGCAGAGTTACAGTCTACAGCTCAAGAATACAAGTGCACAGTACAGTCGAAGATACAGTTCCAGTTCTGTCTACGATCCGAACACAGTTGGAAACAGTCAGTTGTACAGTGCAGTGAACAAGTGAACGTTATACAGTCCACTCAAGGAGTTGACAAGACAGTGAAAACTAGTTAGTGACTAGTCAGTGTCAGTGCCAGTGCCCGCGAACTCGTCTGAGCCTGCGTGCTCGTCACTTGTTAAGTTTTCTGTTTGACTCTTGTTGACTCTTGTTATTACCTGTTGTTATCGTTGTTTGAACTTGTGTGTTTAATAAAGACGATTTGTAAACTTGATCTCGTGTTTAAGTCACAAAGCACCCGGTGAACCCCGAACTCGTGTTGGTGTAGCCAACACTGATAAAACCTTTACGCTGATAAAACTCGCTGATGAAGATTTTAAAGATCTTTGATTTTTGATCGGTTCAAAAGCGACAAGTAGGACAAAAGTTTTTGCTCTCTGAGTATTGGCTCTTTGTATTCGATGGATTCGGAGTGAATTTGTGGAATGCTGCCTGGCACACAAATTTTGTTTGGGTTGTTCTTTTAGATCTTGATATTAAGATATGGTTCCTTGCTTAGTGTTGTGCCTACGGACCTCTGAATATCGAGTTTTTTTTATTTATTCCTCTCACATTGTAGGGTAATCAGCGCGAGTCGTTATCTCAATGATCTCGAATTAACATGTTCTGATGACGGCCACGCTTTGATTGTGTGAGAGTTTGAGGCTAATAAATAATGTTTTAAATTTTTTACGCTGAGTCTTTGCTGGCATCTCTGATATTATTATTAGAGAGATCAACCAACAGTATCACCACAGAAAACTGGTGATGCATTTGCAATCGACATCACATCCATACTATTAAGCTGGTTTAGGCACCGTATGGGCAAGAATGACCTAGAACAGCCGTAAGTAGTAGCTAGCTGCAGGTGTCAGGCTCTCTCTACGTGATAAACCAAAAGCTTACAGTTTAAAAAAAATATTTAATGCAGTCTTTGTCCAGTTGTGGACATTATGGTCTGTTAAGCAATTTAGTTCTTTAAAATAATCTACAATCAACATTTTCATGAAAATAATCCTTGATCTGCCACGTCGGCATGTGAGGCTCCAATATATCCGACGGTATTCTAAACGGGTAATTCTGGAGTCTTGAGTTTTCATACCAGACATATAATATTCTTGGCCAGACCGACGTTTTTATTATAGTCAAACGCTACCACCAAATGCTCTTTGTCTGACTTGGCCTACTGGAGTCTATAAAACCGTGGCAGCCAGGTTGGCCACTAACTAAACAGGCCAGGCCGATGATAGTGATGTATAGGATATGAATCCAATAAGTACCTAGCTTGCCTTGTAGATAGATAGTTCTTTTTTAATAACATATAATATATTATGTAGGTAGATGAAAAACAGCGGAAATAAAGCAATAAATCAATCGCGCCAAACTTATCTCGATGAGACAAACATACAAAGTATCTAATGAATATTTATTTAGAACCGAACACTCGAAATACCTACACTGAATATATTACAATATATTAAACTTGTCAATGTATCTATTTTCGCTTTTAGCACGTTTGTAATTTAAGTTGTATAATATTTTGCTTTTGAGAGTATTAATATTTTGCGTGATAGGTAGATTAAGTTATTAATTCTAATCTGCGATCTTTGACTATTCTTGGTTGATAAGTGACCTAACTCAACGGTACTTGTGTGTCGCATCCGTAAATAAATGATTAAATAAATACCTTTAGCTTTTAATTTTTAATTTTGAATTCAATTATTATTTAATTTTTGTATTTAATTTTAATTTATTTTTGTATTTTGATTTTGACATTTGTTTTTATAATTAATTAATTATGGGTCACTGGCCTGAAATAAATGATTTTATTTATTTATTTATTATTATTTATTTAACCTTAAATTAAACATCAAACAAATATAATGTTGGTGTAAATTGAAGAACTTTTGAGTGGTATTTTTAAAGAAAAAACTAAATTCTTTTAAAATTTACTAACGAAAAAAATTTTCAAATTGAGAATACATAAGCCTTGCTTAATTTAAAAATCTTCCAATTTTGAAAGTTATTGAGTTGATCCTTTAGAAAAACACCCTTGAAAGGTACTGTGTTTTTAGTGTGTTAATTCTACTTTAAAAAAATTACACCACTCATAACCAGTAGGGCTGCCCCGAAACTTTCTAACAATAAACAATAATTTTATTCTGTGTATAAGCAGTATAAGCAAAGAAATGCAAGTCATGCCCTATTTCATTTAGACGTTTTTAATAACGAAGTGAGTTGTACTTTTCGAAGGAATCAATTAATTAATATTTGAAGGGTCTTAGAAAAAGATCCGAAGGTCAAATAGAATTGGGTGTACGTTGATGATTTGATCATCAAAATTCTTGTGTCGACTTCATTGTAAAAGTTGGCTTAACTATCTCTTCCATTATACGAATCTTTGTTAGTTTTGTATGAATATAAGAATTTGGCTTTCTTTGTACCGTTATAACGAGTAGGTACATTTAGATTTCATGTAAAAAAAAAATGTTTCACAATGTGTGATAATCGCTATTTTGTTCTTTACTTTCTTGTCGAATTGGTTGTCATATCAATCGATATTATCAGAAGAAAATAGTAATTTAAGACATAATTATGTACTTAAACGGATAAACTCACGTTTTATATTGACGGCATGGGACCGACAGGTTTATATCCTGTACGAGGATCTTCTTCAGGGAGGTCAGCAGCGACAGACGGAGGTCCGTGGAACTGCTGATCTCCCTGATTTGCTATGAATGATACGTAAATTTCAATTATCTCTATTTCTTCCATCAATACCCTAAACCAACCACCGGAAACAGCTGTATTTTTAAGTGTTCTATTTTTAAATCAACCAATCCAGTTTAACCTAATCACTACTTAATTTACCTAACCCGACGCCTCGACTTGACATTCCAAAAACAAAACACAATCAACGCGGCCTCGCGGCAAAACCTCGTAACACGAAAACTTATTTTTTTCGTCCAGCAAGACAGCCTGTCTGGTGCGCTGTTAGCCCTGGAGGCGATTCGGGTATTTTTTTTAAAGGCCGATGTGGTTGAACTCTCGGAGCTTGTTCTTACCGGTAATGGCTTCATTATACCGCGGGGAATCGAGGAAGAAAGGTTGGGAGGCAAAAACTGGATGGAGTTGTGCCTCGTTTTCATTTAGTTTATTTGTACAAGAATCGCATAGAGAATGTTACACATATACCTATACAAATGAGAAATTAAAGTGACAAACTAATGCGACTAGGTCGATGCTTTAGGTATTTAATTTTGTAAGCTAATAGGTAAACTTTTAGCGAATAAGTTTGTAGGACCATTTAATTATATCCCTATAAATTATTTGTACGATAATCTATATTCATTGAATATTCTTTTGTTTCAGGGTAACCACACGATTCTTCACGAATTTCTCAGCAAAAGTCAGGTTGCACTTACGTAAGTTATTCAGTTTTATTTATGTATGATTGTGATGTCACACCACACTTTTACTCCACCCTGTCTATGTCACATACGTAGTATTCCGTTTACTGTCGTTCAAATTTCTTTTACACGACTGTGGCTAAGCCCAAAAGGAGAGTTATGTTTTTGACCTGTATGTATGTAAGTATGTATATGTAATGTATGTCCGTTTCTTTGTTCTCTCGTAACTAACGGCGGAACAGCGCCTCGAAAGCGCTTGTCTTAAAAGCGCGAGTGACACGGAGTATTTTAAAATTATAAAAAATCAATACGGCGGATATTAGTAGCCAAATTGAACATCTTGAAAAAAAAATTTCCCCTAAACCTATAAAGTGAGGTACCTATCAAAATGAAGTACTACTAAGAGTCGATCACTAAAATATATACAATATACTTAAACATTTGCTTGAACATATTTCAAGCAAATGTTTAAGAATAATAAGGAATAATAATAAATTTCAGAATAAAAAAACCGGCCAAGTGCGAGTCGGACTCGCGCATTGAGGGTTCCGTACCACCACATAAACATAATTGCATAAGTTGAAATTTCAGTAAGTTAATGTGCTATATTTTTTGAGTCCGACACGCGCTTGACCAAATTTTATAATTTGTTGTTATTTTATAGCTTATGCACTATAAACATACCAATTTTCAAGTTTGTAAGTGTTCCCGTTTTTAAATAGAACTAAAACAAAAATCGCCTCAGCGACCATCCAACTTGACCCCTCTCTTATATGAATGTTCTTGAAACGGGAGCTCACCACAATTGGTTACCATTAATTGTGAGAAAAGTTGTAATATTTAATGATTTCAGACTTTTTCCATTATTTGTACTGCGAGACCTAGCTTCTTGCCAAATTTCATAATTTTAGGTCAACGGGAAGTACCCTGTAGGTTTTGCATTTTTTAATAAATGTATGGAGATGAGGACATAAAATACCATATCTTTTGATTGCGTCATTATAAAAAATTGAAATTTTCAGATCTTGTGTGGTTCATAGATCCTAATATATGGTATTAATTTCAACCTGATACCTTTACCCGTTCGTGAGATAAAGGGTCTTGACAGACAGACAGACAGACGGACAACAAAGTGATCGTATAAGGGTTCCGTTTTGTCTTTTGAGGTACGGAACCCTAAAAGTATAAAAAGTTAATAAAAACAAAAACCCGACTGCGTCACAGAAAAGAGAAAAAGAAGCTAAGATCTATACGATTCGATCAACTTAAATTTATTATGATATTGCAGGCAGGGACGAACAAAATTATGATTTTCACCGCAAAACGGTTTTCCGTCCCCACCGCCTGCAATATCTTATAAAATTCAAGTAAACCAAATCCTATAAATCCTAACTTGCTTTCCTCTTTTCTGTTACGCAGTCGGGTTTTATGTTTTTAAATAATTTTTCACTTGTCATAATCTGTAAGTAGATAACTTCCACCAATCTAAACGATTCTCGAGCCGAGGCGATCGCTGCATACACATTTCATGTGTTTGAATAATAATAATGCTCAATCGAAATTGTTAAGGTAATCGTTTCTTAGTTATTATGCAATTACGTGTTCCCCAGTTTTCGTATTTCGAGACTTGTAACGTTTGTGCACTGCCCGTAATTTTGCGGTTCGGATGTTCGTGAGGGTAATTTCTTTCCGAACGGATTCCAGTGGCTATTTTGTGTCAGTGTGTTGTTATTGAGATATGTTGTTTTGCGCAGAGGATGTTCCACCGCGCCTGGTACATACGAACTTATGAAAAAATCTGTGGCTATTTTATCAAAAACTTTATATAACATTTTATAAATCATACAATATCTCATCATCTTCATATTGTTATTCTACGGGCAAATAAACTTATTCTATTTTATTTTATCTATGGAAATTTAGTATTTTACATTTTTGTCAGTATTTGCAAGGCGTACGGAGTCAGTAAACATTTTGTTTTTCAATTATTCTTCTGTTTTTTTTAGGTTGTGTCATGGTGTCAGCAATACATTTTTCAGACTGATGTGCGCAACTGGAAGTATTATGTATTTATTTATGTATGTATGTATCAAGCGACGTAGTAGTAGTTTTTTACAAATCAAGCAAATAAGTGACTCTTAGTTTAAAATGAACAAACAAAGAACACGCGTTAAAAGTTTCTGGATTTAGACACAAGGTAAGCGTTTTCGTTTTCCTCTCTTCATAGAAAGTAAACAAAAGTGAATCTTTGCAATAAACACATAGCTTGACATTTACCAAACAAATCATAAACATAAATATTTATGACATCAATCAATGAGTACTTGCTTCTGTAAGCTAATTACGAGTTCCAAGAAAAACTCGCCCGAACTTCATACTTCGCCACTAATGACCGGGCGTAAAAAACCTGCACTCTCAGAAAATAAGAAATTTCGGACGTCAGTTATTAATTTTTCAATATCTTTATGAGGACCTGTCATTTCGTGTTGAGGAATTGAGGCCTCGAAGTGACATAAATCATCAGTGAAATTATTAGGTGTCGTGTCCATAATTTTGTGAAAAAAATGGGTTAAGTTCGTCTGTTTCCTTATTAAAAATGTTGAAGGTTTGTTAAAAGAGCTAGGTATAGTATCCGTGTAATATAACAGGTATAAAAACATGATTTTATAGTGTGTGTGCAGTGCAAGTTTCTTTCACCTATATTTAAAATATTGAGTTATTTGTCATTCAGTGCACAGATTTCAGTACATATTTCAAACAGAAAGCTACAAAACCGAACAATTTTTGCATGAAAAAAAGACTTCACATGACCTATGAGGCAAAAATTTTTCACTGATAGGGATACCATAATCATATTTACTATGGAGAGAGGACGAGAGATTTCATAGTTCCACGCTTGTGTAATGAGTTTCCAATGCTATTGGACCAAACAAAGATTGCTTCTAAGTCAGGCTTGAAAACAAAATTGAAAAAATGTATGCTGATAAGCAAGGACAGTCAACAGCGCGTCATGCTTGACACTAATGAGAGGAATTAAAAATGTATAAGGTCCACTGTGTCAGGCTTAACGTGCTCTTAACTGTACCTACAGGTTAAGTTAGTATTTATTATGTAAAACGCATGTTAGGTTAGGGAAAGCTATATAGTTTAAAAATATCTACAGTCTGAGGTAATAGTATAAAAAATTATGTATGAGCGCAACGCCTATATACTATTGCATAGTTTGGCGAAGATTTAACTTAAAATATAGATTTTAGTTAATGAAATAAATAAATAAAAAAATATATTCAAAACATCCCGTGAAAACTTCCACTGCAGGACAGGGAGCTCTCTCCAGAATTCCGGCGAAAATGCGTAATTCCAGTTGGAGGGGTATGCCACCACGTTTGTTAGAGTTGCAGCTGGCACCATGAACCGCGGTTGTTAGTGACCGCAGTATGTAAGATGGTACGATAGATAGAAGGATGCTGCTGCCAATCCTTCGGTTTATAGTCCCTTAGTCGCCTCTTACGACACCCACGGGTAGAGATGGGTTGGTTGGACCCTTAATAGCGGTTGGTAAACTTTTTTGAGTTTTACATATCGTAGCATTGGATGCAACTGTCACTTGAATTGAAATAAACTTACCAATTTATGTACTACTGCGCATGCGTAGCAGGTGCTGCGATCCAAGTCAAGTTCTTCAATTGGCTTAGAATCGCTTTTTAATTTTAAAACATGCATGTCTAACTTGTATTCTTCGACCAAAAACAAACAAATAAATTGTGAATACTCTAAGAATGCTCTGCTTAAGTTGCGATTCAAGTATTCTTCTTATACATGTTTCTTCTTTACTCTATCATAAAAAAGAACTGATTTTTTTTTTCAATGAAACGTTTTAAGAAAATTCGTCATTAGAAAGCTTTTTGAAGCTTGAATCAAATACGCTATTGTATTTTCATAAAATAAATACCTTCTTTTCAAATTAACCACACTCTTTTATCAATAATCACACCTCAATAACCACAAGGAAACTTAACAAAGAAATTCGAGCGCTACATTGTTCAAATGTTTATTTTCAGAGAAACAAACATTAATCTGCGCACAAACATGTGTTTATCTCTATTCAGCCATTGAAAAGGTGCAATAAATATAGTTGCGCACACGTCGCACAATTGAAACGTATACTACTTAATAAATGCTGGCATGCAACTTGCATCCTACAAAATTTAACATTCAGACTTACTCGCTTTTAACACTATGCAGTAGAGTACAATATGGCGTCGTTCGATTGGTTCGCAAGTTTGACAGCTCAAGCACGTATGCAGTCAGTGTGGTCGACTATCGAAGTCTCCGTTTACATTATCGATAGCGTTTTTATAGAACGTGTGCATCACTATTAGTTTTTGAATTTAGAAGTTAATGTTAAGAGGTTAATTGGAGTTATTGTTGTGTTTTTGCTAATTCATTCTTAGGAGTTATTCGTTTTGATTGAGCAAGAAATTTGGATGGATCATTTTTAGAAAACTCTTTTGAATCTATCACCTACCGACATTTTTGTCCATCCATAAAAAGTGTCATAGACTTATATATTATACATAATATACGTGTTAAAGCAAGTAATATGTTTTTAAGTCTTTGTTTTTAATTAAACTTATTAGATAGTTATCACCAGTTGAAGAAAGCGTCTTTAAATTAAAAGTAAATATATTGCTGATAATAGTACTTTCCATATTCTCGACATATACAGTTTTAGCAAAAGCTCTCAGACACACTTAACGATATCACAATTTTGCTAATCACTGTACCGATGCAACCTGCCGCATTTCTCGCTCGTCTCAATCCGTCGATCGATTTTATCGATAAATCGATCGCGTCACGTGTGGTCGATAACCGCGATCGAATGTGTCGATATCGCGCTGTGCCATTATCTCAGCCTGCTCGACGGTGGCTGTTTATTATCTGTGCTGTGCTCTTTAAGTCAAATATCGCTATACTTTTTGCCATTCATAAAGGGTTGTAGAGAAAATATTTACAAAAAAAGCTAATCAGTTTTTAGCTGGCATTGACAAGGTACATTTTTCGAAAGAGGCCATGATAGAGCACATAAACTCAACTTTATGTCTTGTTTCTAAGTGGCGTGCAAAATGTAATGAGTTTCAACGCCACCAAAATACAAACGTGTCTTTTCACCGCCAAATATAGCCCGTGAATCTGGCTTCCTACTTTTTGAGGTACATCTGTATCAGTTACCGACAGCCTCGAGCTGTTTGGCATAAAGCTGTGTGCAAACCTGAACCAAACCAAAGTCTCTGCCTACGCCTGGGTTTCAGAGTTCATATAACCCGAATCTATTCAAGTGGCGAGTGAATAGGCTTATTCTGGGCACGCTCGTTCCATCGTAGACCTCGTTTCTGTCCTCAGGGCTAGATAAAAGTCGAGAGCAAGCCTATTGACATTAAAAATCCAGATTTTTTTTGTTTTGTTAACAAAGAAAGAGACAGCATTAGACCCAAAGGTGTTGGGTGATGTATTTAAATTTAAAGAAGCTTGTTGCAACTGGCTGAGATCCTCGTTAATCTCTTAACAATCCCACTTCTGATTTACTGCATCATCAAACAAGATGGCTACCTCTGAAGGTTTTATTTTTAATGGTAGATTGCCAATACTAGCTAGGATTATTAGTGTTGACAGTTTGCTGTAGACTGTAGATACATGGATAGGTCCTTCGAAAACCAACGGTGTTAAACAATTTTCCCAACTGTACAGTTGACACGGAAAAATAAACCAGCAAGTATGAAATACGAAAGATCGCTATTGTTGCTGGCGTTTAATAAAACATATAAATGTCGTAGGCAAATCGTATAATTCGCCATTTACAAACGGCGGGCAAACTGTAAACGGTCGGCAAATTGTATAACGGCGCCGGCAGATTGTAAACGGGTTTAGATCACTGGTGCATTTTAGGTTCGTTAGCCACGTTAAACCCAATCTAACCGATCCCCAGTAGGGATCGGTTAGATTGGGTTAGGTTAACTTGCGACTACAACGCACAAGCCGAGCGAGCGAAGCGAGCGTGCCGCTGCAGCGGCCGGCGAATGCCAGAAACGAATTATGCGCTGTTTTGTGATATGCCGCGGCATTATGTAAAATGCCGAATTAAAATTTTTTCGGCATTTTGTAGAATGCCAAGGCAAACTGTGATATGACGAATTATACGATATGCCTGCGACACGCAGTTCATACACAAATTTATTGTAGAAGAACTTTATTGCGCAAAGGCACTGAAACCAACAATTAGTGTAGCGACATACCTCGGAAATTCCTCGTCGGAACTTACCGCAAGGTTTTATCACTTGAGATGAGACATTTGCTTCGTCGTTGCAGATATTGTCGTTGCAGATCTATTTGACGGAAAGATCCGTCGCGGATCGTTCTAATGCGGAATTTCTGCGGGTGTCATCACTAAAACTTCTTAGTCCTATATCGGTAAATACCATAAATAATACGATATCACGTTTCGTAAACCTTGTAATATGCTGATGAAGCACCAATGTTGGTACAACAAACCTCAATCAGCTCGCTAGTACCTTAGTCTACCTATTTTTGTTATTTGTTTTTGATCTTTTAATGCCCTCCTCAGTAATTTTGTTCCACCTAACACCTCAGGGAAAAGGGTATGACTGAAAACCAGCGCCGTGCGGGACGGCGACCTCTGGTGTCTTCCCGCACTGCACAAGTTGTCATGGCCTTTTGCCACATAACTTTTTTCTTGGTGTAAAAATCCATATTGTAATGAATTTGTGTTTTCTTATTGTAATTAATTTGTGTATTATTTTTACAACCAACAGCACAACAGTAGAAACACTTTGGACTTTGTGACATGGTAATAGAGTTGCAAATGTTTCCACTGACGTGCGTCTGACCGTACAAAGGCGTACAATAATGTGTGTGTCAGTATAATGAGACCAGTAATTGGTGCTCCTGATTTATAATGACAGGTGTGGGGATGTCGTTAGATTTATAATAAGTGGTTTAACTGAGTAGGGTGTTCAGTCATCGGGTTAGAACTCTATTATAAGCTGAGAATTTTTAACATCAAGTTACAGCTATTATTCTAAAAACTAAACCATATTCTAAAACATACACGGGCAGAAATGTCACCAAAAATGGGAAGACAATTGCCTAATTATACAGGGTGTCTCATTCAAATCGGTCAGTATGGGAAAGTCTGAAACTATAAGACATACGAAGATTTGCTCTTAGGAACCATGTCACCGATTTTGATAAAAAGAAAAACTGCATTCATACATTTGAAAAAAAAAAGTGTACCCAGCTGGGGAATCGAACCCGGTAGTTTTGAAAAAAAAGCTTACAGTTTTTCTGTTTAAATAACGGTTGTGTAGGTCTTAAGCAGTAAATGTCTCTATGAAACACGATGTCTAAAATGAATAAAATGCATTGTTTTTACATACTTTAATTTATCATAGTAGGTGTTCGAAGTGACCACCGTTTTTTTCAATACAATATGGGTACACTTTTTTTTCAAATGTATGAATGCAGTTTTTCTTTTTATCAAAATCGGTGACATGGTTCCTAAGAACAAATCTTCGTATGTCTTATAGTTTCAGACTTTCCCATACTGACCGATTTGAATGAGACACCCTGTATATGTAAAAAAAACGGCCAAGAACGAGTTGGGGTCACGTGTTAAGGGTTCCATACCTGTCCATAATATGATATACAAAAAGTTTTTGCTCTTTGATATTTAAGGCTCACGTCCACTTAAACCTCACCTCCCCCTCTCCCCTAACCCCTTCCCTCTCCCCTCACCTTCTGACTCATCCAAAGCTCGATGTAGTGCCAATTACTGCCGCCAGAGGGCCTATATCCATTTTGCAAGATATGACCCCCAAACTAAAGGATAGACGTATCCACGTCAATAAAACAGGGTAAATAACTTTACTATCATTCTCGAAAACGGCTCTAACGATTTCGATAAAATTTTAATTTAAAGAACAGCGAAATTCGGCCGGTCTAAAATTAAGGTTAGATTTTCTACTCCATACTAGATGGCGCTGTGTGTGAAAGAGAGCAAAGCTTGGTCGCCCAGGAAGTTAATTCTTGAAAATCACCGGGTGATAAAATACCACTCAAAAATTCAATATCATTGATTTTTCTTTTCAAAAGTGAAGTTTGATATTCGTTAAATATAAAGTGCTGTATAATTGGTAATTTTAATATCTTTTTACAATTTTATTGACAGTTTATCAAGCTGAATTTGAATTTTTGGAGTCTCAAAAGTGATATTTTATCACTCGGTGATTTTCAAGAATTGGCTCCCATGTACTTTTTATTACTGTCGGTCGTAGCACAAACTATTGTTTTCGCCGTTACATGTTTAACCTCTTCTAACCAGCCACACCACATTTTCTTAACATGTTTTAACTAATAAGCTCATTCATACATCTCCCGTATCTTTTACATCGGTGATATGTAGTTACCTCACGCTGGAAATAGCTAGGCTCTTTACATAGATGAACTGCAAACTCATTTGTGTGCAGTTTGATTGCAGTTAAAGGTGCCGAGGTTGAACTATAATAGCGTCAGAGTTTTCTATAGTGTTTGAAAGAATTAGCTTTTGACCTGTCATTTATTTTGGGTGTTAATTGAACAGACCTCTTTTTAATAGCATTATTGTAAATTACTAACTCAGCCACAAACAACGTGCAACTAAATAAAACTTTCTTAGCCACTAATTTCTTTTATTTCTAGTGGTTGCAAGACAACCTAACCCAACATAAACGATCGGTTAGGTTGAGCTAACGAACCTAAAAGTTTTTGATGCATATTAATATTATTTCTCATTTATTTTTATTTCTGTTTTGTATACATGAACTTTTAATATTGTAGACGTAGAGATTGAACAGTTAAGAGCAGGTCAAGCTTGACACTTAGTGCTATTTTAGCTCTTGCTCCGATTGATTTAAGAATAGTAAAATGTCCAATGTATCGTGCTTTTGGCTGTACTAGTTATTACTTACCTATTAAAATAGTAACCAAGTTTAATTGTTTTCCTACCAAACATTGAAGATTACTTGCTGGCTTGATAGAGTTAACAAGCATACAAATTTTGACTTCAATGTAAGTGTGATTTCGTAGGCATCTTAAAGCTTCAAATTTCTCAAAATCAAGGTTCATTATTGACTGCACTAAGCAACTACAGCCTGTGGTTCGTCTGCCAAAGCCTTTACCTAGGTATTCTGATACTAGTACTAGATAAGGGTAAGTATAGGTATACTTAGAGCAGGCTGGTGCGATCTTAATCGGGTCTGTTAGCGCTTTCTTGTTTGTTAGTTCAGTGATAATATGTTGGATGGCTTGTATGATACCGTATGGAATTTGTTGTTCTACCACTATAAGACCAGGGAAGAAATAGCTTTATCTTTAAATCAGTTTGTTCCGCCATCTTCCTTTTACCATTGGGAGATCAGAAGCACCGCAGGATATCACCTACACTTGGTTGATATTTTACACATTCGCACGAAAAGCTTCTCAAAGTCTTTTATCATACAAACAGCTAATAGAAATCTCTCGTGTCCATATCATCAAAACAGCCGAAAAACGTCCACATATCCAAGAATTTATTTAAGTCTCAAGTGGCTTGGGGGCTTTTACTTGGCATGTTCGTTCCATCATCGACCGAAGCGAAGGGGGGAAACTTGACTCTAACAAAAATTTGCGTTTCTAAGCTGAATATTTTGCAAACGGATCCCTTAATCGAAAAGTGGTCTACATTAACTCATAATATTTTAAAAGACTTCTTACGATACCACACACCATGGGATTGACGAGAAAAAAAAAATCTTCTCACTTTAAGTGTGGGGGAGGTACCCTAAAAAAATTTTGAAATGTCAATGTATTTCTGCGAATTTCAAAAAGTCGTGTACAAAAATTGTTGCATTTGTCAGGCTCCCAGAATATTTATAAGTCCCAAGAGTTAGCATGTCCCAGATAATTCTTCAGACCCATATCCAATCCCAATCCCACGTGGTATAAACGCTTATAAAGCACTATGGTGGCAGGTAATTAACCGCAACGAGATATATTACACTGCGCACTGTCACCTCTTGATATAGTGGTACAGTTGGAAAGGAAAATATTGTGAAGAATTATAATCCATTTCGAATCTTTGGTAGAGAAAGCACTTGTCCAACCAGCGAGATTTTTTGATAGTTTTCAATATATGTTTATATATATATATATTTGGAGGGTTGTGGTCTATCCCAATGGGAAGGGTAAGAGGCGTGATGTTTGACCACATTAGCGTAGCGTAACGTTTGGTTTAAATATGTTATTAGATAAGACAAAGTTGTCTAGAAATGCAGCTTTGCCTTACTTTTATACTAAGTTTATTTATATTTAGGGTGATTTAAGCAAAGTTATCGTGAATACATATCTAAATAATAAATCAATTTTGTTACGAGTCCAACTGTACTGTTAACTCTTACGTTCAAAATCGATTTCAAAACGGGGTTAATTGAAAAATATTGTGATTAAAAAGTTTATAATTGCGTGCTGATTGAGACGATCGACGTTTTGAATTATGACTCTATTTTATGTTATATTTAAATAAAATATATCGCCTTGAGGCTTATAAATTATAAAGGCCTAAAAAGTTACATAACATCTTAAAATATTTAAACGAGTCTGGCCCATACAAAAATGTAGTAGGTATATAGTAAACAATGGGGTTGGTTTGTAAAATTAATAAATCTGTCTCCTGTAAATAATTATTTTCACATCAATCAAAAGTGTCTATGGGCTTGGTTATTTGGTTATCATAAAAATAATAGGTCTGTCACCAGAATAGTGTCACCAGAATAATAAATGGTATCAAATAAAATTATATCTTAGTATACAACCGTATATAGATATAGACTGACTAATACGAAATCTTTTATATACATACATATATAACACCACGCGTCTTTCCCGTCGGGGTAGGCAGGCAGAGACTACAGTCCTCCACCCGCCACGATCATGACATACTTCCTTCGCTTACTGTACTTTCATCAATCCTTTATTCGGCGGTTAAGGCCTTTATTTAGAACGTCCGTTAAGTATAAGCCGTCAGCAATGTCCGTGCTCCTAGCGACGCACCATCGAGAGCAAGCTCAAGGTTGCTGGACTGACGTGGGAGGAAGCAAGAAGCGCACGACCGGGGGAAGTAGAAACAGCTCGTAATAGTAGATTGTATCACAAGGCTGTAAAATAATATTTTTAAGGCGAGGGCGCTATTTTGAATCCAGAGCGAAGTGAAGGATACTTGAGTAGAATCCCGAGCATGGCGAGTTATAACTTGGAATAGTACTGTTTTATAGCTGTGTTTTGACACAGTTTGATTGTTTAGTTAGATGAAATAGTAGATTGTATCACAAGGCTGTAAAATAATATTTTTAAGGCGAGGGCGCTATTTTGAATCCTGAGGGATTCAATAGGTCGCCCAAGGTAAAAATATTTTTGCAGCCGCGTAATATACTCTACTTTTCATCTCCCTCTATGAGGAAAGAATAAGAGGCTCATTGAGACACACACTCGTCATTAATTTTAAATATAAAATACCATTACAATATTATTACAATATTATTACTTGATGAAACAATACTAAAAATCATATTGAGTATTATTTGTAACAACTGAAAATGTTATCTGAACAGAACCTCTTTGGTTGGTTTAAATATAACAGAACCTTATTGTTTACATTTAGAGCATATTTCTTTTTTTATATTCATAATAATTTACAACCGGCCAGTATCATTTTTCATACAATATTTTGGTTCGACCTCTATGGTTGACCTAAAATATCCCTATGGTGGACTTAAATTCAAATTCAAATTTTAAATCCCATTTTTACCCGCTACGAAAGTCTCTTGGAGAAAACAGGTATTTTGTTCGCCTTTATTGACGAACCGTTCAACGATTTTCGAATAGATGAGATGAAAAAGCCCTTTGTAACAGCGGGGTACCTTAGGACAACAACAATGTCCATTTTGTCCACTTTTCCATACATAAAATGACAGAAAACTTATAATTAGATTATGGATTACCTTTATGTTGTTATGTTTATAACCTTTTGCTACAAAGCGCATTCTCATCAACACTATAATAAAAACATTCAAATTAACATAAAAACAGATGCTATACCTCAAATTAATCTCAACTAAACTGGCTTTGAGTTTCGCGTTCAGAAGCTCACGTAGTTTTATAATGCCAATTAGACCGAGTGTTATAAAATGAAATTACAATTTGTAATAGCACAATTAAGCGGTAGCAGACATTTGGTTGTAATTATGTTAGGAACGTCGGGTCATAAAAGTTTGTGCTAGGCCGATCAATTTGTGTAATAGGGTAGGCTGTTTTGTTTAAAATGGATGGCTGTTTAGATATAATAGTCGCCTATTGTGCCTTTTGCCAAGTTGAGAGCCTTCGACAAGTAATTCTAACAATGGATCAAGCGACTTTCTCTAAGAAAAGGTCTCCTTTCAAAGGATAAGTTTCCTAAGCCATGAAGCGGCACTCAACTCCAACAAAAATTGCGCTTTCAAGCTAAATATGTCGCATACTGATCCCTAAATCGAAAAATGGGAAACAATGACACTCCTTACATTGGGGTAGACGTGAAAAAAAATTCACCCCCAATTGACTAGTAGGGGGAGGTAACCTAAAAAAATTTTTTTTTTCATGAATTTATCTCACCACTTAGTCAGCGTGGATGGAATGTATACCCATACAAAATTACAGCTTTCTAAGCCGTGACTAATATGTACATCCATACCAAATTATAACTTTCTGGTACTACAGGTCTCGGACATGACGAAACTATAAGGGTTCCTTGTTAATGACGGAACCCTAAAAACAAATTTGACCTCCCATACAAAATGCGCCATCAGCAGATAAAGTTTCTATGGGATGGGTCAAAAAAAAATTTCGACCTTTGTTGGTAAGTTTCATGGTCTAAACTCTAAATGCTAAAATTATGTTCACTATTTATTTAGGACCTTATATTACTGCATTTACGTACAAAGTTTATCATTATCATCCAAACTTGACCCAATAGTTAAAGTTAAACTGTAGAACCGGTACAATCAACCTGCTTGCTAGTCACTTAAATGAACCGATAAATGAAGGTGACATTTTTTTTTCGCTCAATTATAAGTTTAGAGTTCTTTTGCGAAATAACAGGACTTACTATTTTATTATGTTCTTAATTTCTATTGTATGTCGTTGTGCGAATTTAACTTTAGCCAAATCACAGAATATTACTTGGCAAAACTTAATTGGTATTGAAAAATCTGGATTTTAGTTATTGCTAAAATGAGGCTCATCATCATCATCATAACATCCCATGACGTCCACTAAAGGACAGGGAGCTCCCTCCATAATTCCAGCTTTTGCTAAAACAATGTGAAGGGGAAGTACCATAGTCACCACGTTTGTTAGCGTTACGGCTGGCACCATGGACCGCGGTTGTTGGTGACCGCAGATTGTAAGATGATACGATACACAGAAGGATGCTGCCCATCCTCTGGTTCATTTAACCCTTAGTCGCCTCTTACGAAACCCACGGGTAGAGATGGGCTGGTACTATTGTTTGCCGGCACCACACGGGACTACCCACTCGAAAAGAGAAAGAGGCACGAAAAACCTTTTGATGCGGTCACCCATCTTAGCCCAACATAAAATGTCAAGACCGACGTAACTTAACTTTCTTGATTGGAACCGATTAACCATCCTTGACGTGCTTCTTACTAACTACGGAACCATGTTTCGGCACTTGGTCGCTTTTTTATTGTTTTTTAGCCTGTGGCCCGTCACGACAAAAAAGCTCTCACGCGGCCTCATCAACTCGCTCCTTTCGATTATACATACGCTATGGTTGTCGTGCGACTACGGATTTATATAGAGCTGATTTAAGCTTATTATTTTTATTTAAGAACATGAAAATATATCAGATCTTTTTTAAAGAAATCGTTGTCACTACAACTCTACGTCTCTACGTTGACCCAATATTGGAGGAACGTACAACTAGATAATATTTCCGTCAGTACAGAATTTTTTTAGTGTCTCAAGGTGATCCATTCTATTTATTATTGTTAAACAATTTCGTAAAAGAAACACGTCAATAATTAACGAGTTTCTAATCTACTACTATTTTATTAATCTTTAAACAAAATTTTTGACAAATTTTTCTAACTTCTTGACACTATAATATAGTACTGATAAACATAGTATGTACTATGTATATGACATAATTTACAAAAGGACAATTTTTATTTCTCCACATGATTTTTTCTTTGACCTAGGAATCATTTAGGTTGTTTGTATTACGTTACAAACTCGTCGTTGATAAATTTAATTTTACTGTTCTTCTAGATTAGATTCACACAATTGTCATAAGTGATTTTAAACCTGCTCTTTTTCAAAATGATTTCCTATGTTTTTCTTGCCAATTTAATGTAAGGCTAAGGGGGCATTGACACCACTATACAGATCCCGTCGTAATCAAGTGACGGCTGATAGAGTCTTGTGCTATAATGACATGTGCTGTAAAAACGCGGACAGCGTTATTTATCACCAGGGACCCGGTTTAAATTACATGCGGTGTAACCCCGCCCTTATAGCGTGCTGGATTAATGGACTTGTTCGGTCGGAGTGTTTTACGTGCTTCGGAAGGCACGATAAGTCTACCGTCCCACTTAGATAAGATAGATAGATAAACTCGTTTATTTTGTCTACAGACACACAGTTATACATAATACAGACAACACTTAAAATACAGAACAGAAATACACTAGCACTTTTTTGTATTGTTGAGGTTAGGTTTTTCAAAGACCAAAAAAGCTGATAGTATAGGCGTGTTTGTCACTGACATCATATTTTTAGGGTTTTCTCTTAGTAGAAAGTAAACAATTTATTACGTAAAATGGTTGGGTTTTTCTTCTCATCAATATTAGAAATTATCAATTAAAAATATGTATTATCCTGCTTCAAAGTACTATTTTTACTATTTACGGAGTTCCCTTTTTTAAAAACAGCTGTTTCATATAACTTAATAAATAGCAAAAAGCAAACTTGTAAAACGATTTTTTACATTTCTGTACGGTAAATGGATGAGATAATTATTTTAACATTATTGTTCGCAGATGGAGATAATATGAGCCTGAGTCAATGTGGTGAGTTTTTTTTGTGTTATTTTAAATTAATATTTGAAGCAATCGTAATGAGTATTGCATTAAAATTTAGTTATTTTATGACGTTTTACTTTTTATTATTTCGACTAATACTAAGAATTTGATAAGAATGCTTTAAAATGGTTAAGTACATACATACATAATATCACGCCTTGTTCCCGTTAAATGGTTAAGTCACGAAAGAAAATCAAAATTTTTCAAAACTTACGTAAAATATTTTGAGAAGTGGAGCGCTAAATGAATTTTTCACTTCTCATTCTCTGAGAGTGCTTCTCTGTGCAGGATATAGGCTGCACAAAATCGAATTTTGTTCACTAGGGCAAAAAGAAATCGCGGTGGTGTACGGCCCTGCGTGCGGGCCTACGACCCCCCCCCCCACAACCCGGAAAGACGTGATAATACTGAAGTGTGTGAATCTACATCTAACCATGAAAGTGAACATTTTTTCCAAATTTTTTTCATAGCCAAATGCTTACAAATCCACCTGACTGACGGAAGGCTATTTCTCTATTCCACTAGGGAGAAAACCAGCTTTTAGAAAATGGTCGCTCGCCTCACGGGCTATCAGAGCACTAATCTTCACAAACAAAACTTGCACTGGCGATAGTTATACTTCTTTTCGGTTTAGTTTTATGTCGGAGGTTTTATATTACAAATTATAAGCCAGTAAAAAGGAAAAAAGAAATACAAAGCTAAAGAGTTTAATTAGTACCCATGTACGTAGTTACTTTATGTAAAGAAACGAATATACGCAAGTTTTCATCGATAAACAATGCCTAAAAAGCAAAATCTCACAAAGTAAGCAAACTTACAATTTGCTGTATAAATTGCACTTAAATTTGGTAAACAAGGGCATAAACGTATTCTGTGCGTGCCTTACTCAAAGTTTACCTTCCATACAATGTTACTAGCCAGTAATAAGCCAAAATAAAACTGAAAAACATTCACTTTCGCCAAATAAAAAGAAAAAGCGATGGCCATTTTGTTTGTTTTCGATTTTCGAACAATGAATAATGAAACAATATTTGTTTGTTTACGTAGATTTTCTCGTTTAGAGGTTGCGTTTATTTTTAACTAGCAACTATTTAAGATCATATACTTTGATACGGTTTACTGTTATAATAATGTGTAATTATGCTTTATCTGAAGAGTTTACATAATATATGGTATTCCCTGTATAACTAGAGAGTCTATGCAGTAAAATTTTCATTATAACGTGCATTTGTCCTTTGTAATATATTATCTGTGGCTAGGGTGACCAAAAATGTATGAAAACGCATGTTTGTTTCACAAGCGAATACCTATTTTACATTAAATCGGTGCCCTTATATTTTAGGTACAGGGTATATAAGGGAATTTTTTATTTATTATGACTTATTGACTAATTTGACTGAAAATTATTTTGTATGAAGAAATAAACGTATTTCAACGAGGGACAGATTGGCAAACGAACCGTCCAATAGATTCTGTAATTTTGTACAGAGCGATAATTTTTTTTTTTTTTCGTTTCCGTTGATATGTTGTCAGAGAAATTTATTCAGTATCATCGAATGATCATGCCCTTTCACTTTTTGCCAACCTGTCCCTCACACCTTAAAATATTCACCCAAAATCAACCTTATGAAGTCTACACCAAGCTGCATATAGCTAACCATAACTTTTGCTTACAGAAGTCAACTCAAATCGAATTTAGCAATTATGTTTTCCCATGCAATAGATGGACATTGACTCCCTGATGCGTACTATAAACTATACAAGTTCCATCTTTCATTAAAATTGGTACAACATAGAATTTTGTAACAGTAACCTGTAGTTGCAACACGTAGTGTGAAAATGTTGTATGTTTCGTACTAGCTTTAAACAACATAGAATTTTGTGACAGTATGCTATTGACAATTCAATAACATAGGAAAGTGACATTCTCCATTCAGTTTGTGAGCTTACATGCGCATGCGTGGGTTAAGGCGATGGTTTTATTAGCTGTGGCTATGATTAAGTTATTTAGTTAAATTATTGATTTTAAGAAAAATGTTTTGTAGAAAATTATGAGCTTTTTAGGAGGTTTCAATTTAAAGATTCTGCACGTTCCTGCTTTTGCAGTAAATGGTAAAGTAATTTTAAAGCAGTATTTAAGTTCAATATTTATAAGGATTTTATGTTTGTAAATATTGTTACAAAAAAAATCTGTACACAATTTCAAATAATTAAATTTTTAAACCAAAACGTCTTAATCTAGCTTCCACTTAATCAGGTAGCTCGTTTGGAATGCGTACGCGCACCCTTCCCAGAACCGAGATAAAAACGAATAAAAAACGCCGGCGACACTCAATTTATTGTGCATTTTGTATAATTCTACCTTTCCTAGGTTTTTTTATTGTTCAGTTTTTATGCAGACGCGGTTAAGCTGGGTAATTTGTTCAATATGGAATGGAGTTATTGGATAGTACGTCAGGTTGTATATTATAAGATTATTTTTATTTTATAGTGTGGTGTGAGACAGTTGGTAGTAATGAATAGTTTTCTTCTTTTATTCGTATGAGGTTGATAATCGACCTAGATTGTTTAAGTGTAAAACAACGTTGGTCCTGTCACACCCCGTGCGCTCTCGTACGTCGAGTGCGAATTTGAAATTGGAAGGCCGCGTAGGCTTGCATATTCAGTACAAAATACCCTCAAAAGGGCTACGAGAAACTCGCGGGCAGGTGCGCGGGCGTGGTGTGGTAGGTGGGACGGAGAGTCTCCGTTCTGTATGAGAGTACTATAACTTTATCCTGTGGTCCTGTGCGGAAACCAGCAATGGCATTTCGTAAATTCAAACAAAGAACAGAGAATTCAGAATATTCAAATTCAAGTGAATATTGCCAAAATAGCAGTGGTATTAGTAAAACTCACTTCTTTCAAAACTGAATCCAAAAGTAGAGTGAGTTTAAGTTGTAGCACAACACCCTCATACTGCTGATCGTTTTACTAGAGCAAATTCCAAGCTTGGTAAATTTTAAGCCACGTCGAATCGTAGTTAGTCCTGGCAGGTTCTGGCTTATATCGAAGTTACAGCTTGTTGCAGAAGGATTCCTTAAAATGAAAG
Organism: Athrips mouffetella; assembly: GCA_947532105.1. Classification (NCBI taxonomy): domain Eukaryota; kingdom Metazoa; phylum Arthropoda; class Insecta; order Lepidoptera; family Gelechiidae; genus Athrips; species Athrips mouffetella. Next base: position 11,909,341 of record OX383981.1, on the reverse strand, counting down.
TTATTTTAAACGTATTGTTGACATTAAAGAAGCTTCAACTTAGAAATGCTTCCTAAGAGGCCATTTGGCATTTTATTTATTGAAAATGGGCTTACTCTTGGCCTCGATCTAGTCTTGAAGACAGGAACGACGATGGAACGAGCTTGCCCAGAAGAAGCCTATTCACTCGCGACTTGAATAGATTCGGGTTATATGAACTCGGGAACACAGACGCAGGCAGATAATTCCACTCTTTAGCAGTGCGCATTATAAAAGATGTTTCAAACCGCATTGTGCGAATCTGCGGAATATCAACCAAGCATGGGTGGGCATTTTGCATGTTGCGAGGAAACTGAAACTTTTACACAAAAAAATAAATAACTTCTTATAAACACTGCAAAAGCTGATAACGCATTATAATATATAGGATGGGAGGTAATTTTTTTTCTTATAATATTTTTAAGTAATATTTTCAAATACCTCAAAGTCATACAAAGTTGTAACCTATCTTCTTATATTTGACGCGTGCACGGTGCGGTTACCTATGAATGTATAACCAGTTTTTTTCTTTTCTTAGGGTTCCGTACGCCAATTATACTTTCAGTTAAAAGAAATGAAAAAAAAATGAAAAACAAACATTTTTATTTCTGTCTATGTTAGTCGAGTTATAATATGATTAAGAAGCTGACGTTTTTCAGGTGCAAAATCTAAAATGAAATATGTATGTGTGTGTATGTATGTATGGTGTATGTACCTCTCGGGTGGTAGTTCCACACATGTAACTGAACTCTACAACTTTAAAAAATTAAAATACAAAAAGAACGATTCTCCACACAAAATGAAAATCTGATCCGGTCAATTTGTAGAGAGAATCAAAATTTTTGTATAATAACGTGTGTAGAACTACCCCCCGAGAGGTTTTGCGTATTTAGAATTAGAAGTTGTATAGTCTTACTAACTTATATTATCCTCTTGTCTTAAACCCTTCGAACCCAGTTACTTTACGGCAGAAATAGAAAAGTAGGTGGTATTTTCCCAGGGCTTTGCTCTAAACCTTTCCTTACTAATTTACAACAGCACATTAAATACTATAAACTTAGAGCTGACATAGCTCAGCTCAGGCCATCACATCACAACACCTACAGAACCTTACACTTTAAATACAATTTCTTACTTAACCACTTTTTCCTCCATTTCCAACTAAGCGTGTAAACCCCCGACCACAAGTCGTGGTGTTGCGGCTACTCCAATTATTTCGAATAGAGCCTTTTAGTTTAGTTCAGATTGAAGGGAGTAATAACTTCATCCATTCTAGACCACGAAGTTTTCCCGTAGGTGGTCGGGAATCTAAGTTTTTGTTAGAATAGAAAATTACGTATAAAGTTGCTTCGTAGGGGTTTTAGGGCTGTCCGAGAATTTTTAAATGTTAACTATATAGATCCGCTGTAATTCTTGTTATGATCGCTAAGCTCTGCTCAAGAACACGGAAAAAACGCAGTTATATCGATTGTTCGCAAAAACCCTTTTCAAGAAGGCGGTAAAAAACTAAGGGCGGTATTAATAAATCCCTCTTAAGTGTGAGATTGCACTAAAGATTTATTTATTGGTTTCGGAGTAAAAATGCATGCCTGCAGATGCATATTTTTTTTGTGTAAAGTATGTCTTGAGGTTCATCCCGCACTTGCGAGGGATTTATTAATACGAACCTTAGGAGAAGATGTTCAGTTTCAAGGTCTGAGTAACATAAAAAATAAAAACCGGCCAAGTGCGAGTCGGACTCGCACCCTAAGGGTTCCGTACTTATCTACCATACGATACACTAAAAGCTTTTGCTCTTTGATTTTAAAAACTCCGTGACCATCCAACTTGACCCCTCTTTTATAGAAAAGTTCTTGAAACGGGAGCTCACCTTAATTGGATACTATTAATTGTGAGAAAAATTGAAATATTTGATGATTTTAGACTTTTTCCTTTATTTGTACTGTGAGACCTAGCTTCTTGCCAAATTTCATAATTTTAGGTCAACGGGAAGTACCCTGTAGGTTTTGCTTTTTTGCATAAATGTATGGAGATGAGGACATAAAAAGCCATATCTTTTGATTGCGTCGTTGTAAAAAATTGAAATTTTCAGACCTTGTGTGGTTTATGAACCTTAATATTTGTAATCAATTTCAACCTGATACCTCTTCTCGTTCGTGAGAAAAAGGGTCTTGACAGACAGACAGACAGACGGACAACAAAGTGATCCTATAAGGGTTCCGTTTTATTTTGAGGTACGGAACCCTAAAAACACTGCTCGAATGCTCACTTTTTAACATAAAAAACCGGCCAAGTGCGTGTCGGGCCACGCACAATATAGGGTTCCGTAGTTTTTTCATAACGTTCATAACATAAAATGTTTACCTCCTAATATTCAGCGAGGTCCTAACGCCTGATTGCTATTGCTATTTACATTATTTCCAGTTTTTCGGCTATAGCTCATTAACCTGTGAAGCCTACTTAGCTGTGATAGTTTTCCTTTTAACTTGTGAATTTCTTCACATTTCCATTAACTACCGTTTAGCTGGCAGAGGGGGGGGGGAGGGGCACTCGACTCCACAAAAAATGGCGCTTTCAAGTTGAATATTTCGCAAACGGATCCCTAAATCGAAAAATGATCTGTAATGACTTACATTATTTTTAAAAGACCTATCCAACGATACCTTACACAATGGGGTAAACAATAATTTTATTTTTAGCTCCCACCTTCCTTGTTGACTACGGAACCCTAAAAAAAACTATTAATGACAAAAATTGCTCATCGATCTATTTAACTCACTTCTTTAGCTATACTTACTCAAATGTCACAAAATCCTTCCCTTAGTTGGTTAGCAGAGTTAAATTGTTGCAAATGACATAATTACTGTGTTTAATTAGTGTCTTCATTAACTCGATAATGTTAGCCCTCACAAGTTGTACTTACGTTTAAAAATGTTTTAATTTAAATGTCTACATTTTACGCTTGTTTCATTTATACCACGCATATAATGTTTTTCTTGGTAATACATAAATAATATGCTTACTTACAGAGTCTTAGTAAATTAATATAAAACCTTGGGCTGACTCTGGAGGCTAAATGCAACAAGTTGTGTGATATGACTTTTGGAAAGTCGCTAAAAATTTTGGTCACAAAGAAATCGTGTCATCGTTAGTCGGACCAAAGTTATTTCAAGTCACAGTGCTACATGGTGCTACTCATTTAAAAAAAAACTTTAAAGAACTTTTTCTGTCTTTTAATTATTCGAAATCCCATAAAAAATAAAATGGAAATTATAGTCGTACTTACTCATGCTGGCTCAGCGGCCTCCGACACTAAGGGTCATATTAATAAGTCCCACTCAAGTGTGAGATTGCTCTCAAGATGTTCTTTTATGCAATCTTAAATGCAATCTCAGACTTGAGAGATTTATTAATAAAGCCCTAAGACTGTTTGAAGCCCTAACAGGTTTTTTTTGGACTTTCCAAGGGGCGTCTACAATGTATCTCATACACACACACTAAACGCTCCCAGACTCAAAAACATACATTCAAAGACATCGTTCGAAGATCTGCTCCGGGTTCGAAACCGGAACTTTGCAGAAGGCACCTTCTTTACCACTCTACAAACAGGCTGTGGTCTCTATTTCACTTGGCATCAGAACACCGTTACTGCGGCTAATCCTTTCATCGCTGCTTAACATGCTTAACTTGTCTCATCGAGCGCGAAGGGACACCCATAAATTACGGTGAAGACGTTAAGGCATGGGCTCTAATAAGGGTAACGCTTCATTTGACACTATGAGATTCGGATGAACTTCAGTTTAAAAAAGACTTGCTGAGTTGGTCGTCGCTAAAATAATCAATGTGTAGGATAAAATACAAGATTTTAATGATTTTTAACGATTTCTAAGACAGATATAAACATACATATATCACCGGAAAATCCTATACTATTAATTCTATACTACAAAAAAATATATATTTGTAATCGGTTTCTCGAAAACGGCTCTAAGGATTTCGATGAAATTTAGTATACAGGGATTTTAGATATTATTTTCAAGGTACCTGCGTATTTTCACAGCTATACCATATTTTAAGTTGGGTGTATAGTAAAGTGAATTTTGGCCAGATGAACCGTTGACGTGAATAAGGTGGCGGATAGTGGCTGGATGCGGAAGGCGGAGGACTGGTTGTGGTGGCAAGTCTTGGGAATGGCAAATGTTTACTAGTGGATCAGGCTGCTGATGAAGACGATTATGATTGATATTAAAGTGCATCTAAACTTGGCATCGGATCGGATTTCAAACCTTTTTTAGGCAAAAAATTAGCCGATAGGAACTTGGTCCCCTTTTTAACAGTTATGTTTTTGGTGGGATTTATTTTCAACGAAACACATTAAATTTATAAAATTTAAATAATCGAAAAATTTAAAAACAGTTCGTTGATAGAAGTGCGCTCATAACTTATGATCACCCTCATAATGTGCCTTAAATACATTCTTTAAAAAAAGTATAATGTAGTGCCGGCGTTTAGAAAATCCTCGTGGGTGCTCATTTGCTCAAACCCATTTTATGACTATTCTATGAGAACAATAAAATTGTTTAAATCTACACTCTTTTTGTAACCCTTGCGGGCAGTTTTGGCCCTCGAGCACCCACAGAGTCAGTACCCCTGAAAGTGTGAGTATGTGCGGTGGAACAAGTATCAAGTGGAGCGCGACCCTAATGTCGGCCTGCCAAAAGAGGCGACAGCATACGTGCGTCCGGTGGCTTATGTATCTTAGGATGTGATTATCCTATACCTCACTTTTAATTATGAATAGATGATCTACTGAATTACAATATAGAAATCAAATTAAACTGTTCCTTTTGATAGATTTTTTTAAGTATGAAGCTAACATTGATAAGCTCGGTAGGTCTTGATTAAGAGTGGAGTCGTATATATAAACACAATTATGAATCTAATAGTTATAAAATAATTTTTACTATAGTGTATTTTTTGTTCTCAAATGTGATCATATAAGGTTTATAATGTCTAAGAAATAATATAATCCTAACACAGAAAGTGTTAAAATTTAAAATCTTTTATATAAGCTCGCCAACGCGTCATAAAATCGGTTAAATACCTAACACAGATTTCACAATTCACACAAAATAAATGTTTATAACTTTCTATAGAAAAACAAAACAGTAAAACACCTCATTCGACTACCAATAAACCACAAAATGACTACCAATCTAGTACAAAAATATAACCTAACATAAATAAATAAGTTTCAGCTTTTATTGTCCGAATTTATACGAAACAATTTTATAGTATACTTCCTCCCATGTTTGGAATACAGATACCGAAAAACCAATCCATTTGCACCTTTAATTACCTTAAACATAGTTAAACTCAACTATGCTTCCACAGCGATTAAGTCTAAGGTTTATTTTCGGACGGCAAACTTAATTTGGTGTAGTCCAGGCGTAACATTTTTATTTATCTTCGTTTTAACCGAATCTCAATTCTATTTCGTTAAGGATAAGAACGCTTAAGTATTTTTTGAATGAAGAAGGAAATGTTGTAAATTTGCAGGCGTCAACCCATTAGGAAGTCATCGTCTTGAAGCTATAAAGTTAGGAAAGATAAATAAAAGTTTTACTATGAATGGCTGTATGCATGATGCGTCTACAATATCTACTAAGGTGCAGGCAAGCTGTTATATACTTACATCCTTTTGGTAAACAAAGTAAAAACTAGAACTTGTATTTTAAGCATGTTTCGGCTTTTTTCAAATTATTTAAGCATTTTTACCTTTGCATAAATATAAAAAACCACAAATATTAAAATACCTTTCCTTATTTTCATGGCTCGATTGAGGTCAGAAGAAAGCCTATTGTAAATAAATAAAAGAAACGTGTCCTAAAGGTTGCCTTTTACAAGCTTTATTACATACCAGGCCTTAAAAATTGATTAGCAATTCGCGCCAAATGCTAAAGATACTCAGATTATATGATATATTTTTTTTATAAGCTCATAGTTAAGCTTTCAGATGTTGAGTATAACATAGTACAACAAAAGTAGAGCTTTTCCAAATTCATTTTGCAAATCATTCGTGAAAATATCAATAAAGACATCTTTCAATTCGTACTTAGGAATTGACCTCGTTAGGATCGGAGCCAAAAAATTTGAACGTGCTTTTTATCGATTTGTTGAAGACGTTTTTATATTGTTGCTAGCTATTTTCACACGGCTACTCTTGTCCCATTTCCTAATAATTCTTCCGGAAATAATCTAGTTAATCTGTTTAAGTGTAAAAATGGTAAACACAAGCGACTCCTGGTAGATAAGAGATTAAACCCGCAGCTTTCAAATCTTAGAGTTTTTAAACCAAGGCACTGAATAAAAAGGTTTTAATTTAGTGGTGCATCTATCTATAAATACGGACCCTTGAAATACTTTTTCTAAGAATAATTCAAAATTAAGACCATGAACAACGAACAGACAGACGAACATACTGACTATAAAATGTTCGATAAAATTTATGAAATGTTGCTTCAGTCCTAAAATAACTGAAATATAATAATTTTGTCTTCACTCTAAGGGAGGAACGGAAATACCTAACTCAATATAAATAAGACGTAAACAAGTTGATTTCGGTCCGCATTATGATCGGAGAGTTCTAATGTTTGTTTATAGAACCGAATCGATGGTTCGTATTTATAAATAAACCAATAATCGAATCAGAATAAATGCAGGTGGCGCCTACCTAACAATAACAGACAATGGAATTGGTGTTGATTTTACTATCTCCGGCATACACACAGCAGTGTCAAGTCATTATTTTTAGTGCTAGATTGACTGATAGTCATTGTTTGTCGAGTTCACCATACAAAAAAGGAAAATTTACATTATCACCCAAACAGCCGAGACACCTTCACCTGCTGGACATGCCTCTAACTATAAAGAAGAATAAATTTTTCAATATTAACGACGTCTTCTGCATTCCAAAGCTTTAATACTAACACGTGATGATGACAATGGTTAAATATTAGATCCATTTTAACATGCAACGCAATTACAGCGAGCTCTCATTACCCTGAATTCGTTGTTTGCCTATTTGCCAGAAGCCGATCTTTACGGGTCTAGATTGCAAGTTTTTAAGGCAGTTTGTAGTGCCTATCTCTTAACAAATTATTATGTAGGTAGTAGATGTTTCTAGATGTGGGTGATAAAAACTGTTTATTAATTTTAACTATAGATTGTTTATAATCTATTTGACTTTATAATGTTTTGGCTATCGGCTGTAAATTATAATGTATAATGTATAATGTATTAAATAAATAAATAAACTTAAACATACGTACATGCATACATAAAATCACGCCTCTTTCCCGTCAGGGAGAAGAGACCACAACCACCACCCACCCACCTGATATCTCATCTTGACATACCTACTTCTTTCGCTTCCTCTACTTTCATTAATCATTTCATACCCGCTCATCGGTTTAGGGTACTATTATACCACGATAAGGGTTGGGCCACATTGATCGACGGCGATCGACGGTTTGCCTATACAAAGATGTTTCCATCGATTCGTCTGCATACGGAGCTGTACGGCAAATTACGGCTGCGTACGGATGCGTACGGATGCGAACGCGTCCATACGGCTGCGTACGGATGCGAACGCGTCCGTACAGCTGCGTACGGATGTGAACGCCTCCGTAAGCGGTGAATCGGCATAATGCGTACTAGTGTGCTCTTTTTCAATCGGCAAAGTGCAAAAGGCCGTCGATCAATGTGGCCCAACCCTTAGATTCTTTCTTATTCAAATTTTAAAACATAGCAGTTTTTGAAAAACCATGTGAGTATCATTCTTAGGACCATACCAGTATCATTACCCTCATTTATGAATGTCCCTCGCTTGACAAACTGCAAATTTACATACATACACGTTTGTTTTCAAAATAACTTTTCTCCTGGTTCTTCAAAGAACAAACAGGGCACCTTACTTCAAGTAAAAATAAAGACTGTTTTTCTGATACTGTTTTTTTTTCAATATTTGCCCTAGAATTAGTAAAACTGTTGACAAACGGAACTAATTGAACATTTTCATCTTTTTAACTAGGAGGCTATACAAAATATTTGGTAACAATACGTAGTTACGTGACGGAAATGTTAAAATAATGAGTAGCTTTGTTTTTCAAATGCGCTATTAGTTATAGTAAATGTGTAGTAAATTCTCGTGTTTGGTTACGCCATGTTGAAAGTGTCAATGACTTGTCAAATGATTTTTTGACGAATGACAACAGGAATGTTGTGCAATATTTACGCCACATTTCAAAAATACACAAATATCTTAATCTTAATAATAAATAAAATCAATCCCTGGCACAAAGTTCCTATAGTTCCTAGCTCATAGTTTGCTCATATAAAGTGGCTATTAGGTATATTATGATTTAAGTTCCAAGAGTTAAAAATTTCTGCAACCCCAAAAAATCACCCGGTGCAGATTTTGGTTTATAAACTGTAGTTTTTCTACTCCATACTAGATGGCGCTTAAGCATTTCTTGAAAATAGCGCGTTTCGGAAACCGGGTGGGCTTTGGTAAGATGATCAGTTTCATTTTAGCTATTGTCTTTGATAGAGCGAAGCTCGGTCTTTTAGGTACTTGCTATTATAAAAGGTGACATATCAATCTGTCCAAACTAATACGCAATAACTGCAACAAAGACTTGGATAAGATGACCCATAATTAATTCACAATAACCAATAATATAGCCTTAGAGCAATCTAATTAGCGTACAACATAGGACTCTCTCAAGCTTTGCATCATACTAAATGCGACTACCCGCAAATCAATGCGAGCTAATCAAGCCATTCGAGTGCGGGGACATGTCCTGGGTAGAGGCCGTATCTAATGACTTTGCTATTGTATACAGGCCAAGAAGAGGTTTTATGCTGGCGGAGTGAGAACGGTACGGGAAAGGTCCGTATTTATAGAGGTTTTGTCTTAACGAAGATCTCAATATGACGAGTGGTAAATAAATTGAAGACGAGACCCAAATAAAGGTACTAGGGGTCAAAGTCTAATTGTACCACTATTGGTACAAATACAGTGGTACAAGTGATCCTGGATGGATAGTTCTTGAAGTTTTAATAAAAATAAATGTCGATTTCTAATTTATTATTTTATTTATAACTCACGCAAATATATTTTTTTTATTGTCAATGGGCTTGCTCTTGACCTCGATCTAGTCTTGAAAACAGAGATGAGGTCGACGTTGGAGCGAGCTTGCCCAGAAGAAGCCTATTCACTCGCGACTTGATTCTAATTGCTGTAGCTTGAGCGCCATCTATTGGCGGTTGGTATGGATATTTTAATGTTGGGCCTTGGGGCGGCTATTAGAGAGCGAAACTCGGTCGCCCAGGTACTTGCTTTAAATTTCATTACAACGAACTTCAATAATAATAATTGCTTGTGATTGTAATTGTTTTTTGTGGTTTATCCATTATGAGTATTAATAATAATAATTTTCTTTTTCTGTGATTAAAAATTCATGTATCTAGACATTTTTTGAGCAACGATATAGGGCCTAGACAGATAACATCCGTCCCGTTTCCGTTACTTGTAAAGAAGATTTTTCTATAAACAACTTGTGGACTTAAATCGTCTGTAGTGACTTATCGGTAATACGATGGAATGACTCCGTGATGAGCGACTCTAATGGTCAGGTTAGCGAGTTTTGGTAGCGACTGCTCATGCGCACCTCGAATTAATTTGCAACGTTTTCTATTGTCAATTTGCTAAGGACTTGGTCAAGGATGTGTAGGTTGAGAATAATCAAGTTTCAATTATATTAAAGTAATTTAAACCACAAACGACTTGTTTAATCAAAATGTATCCAAAAGTTTTATTTAGGTCAATAATTTGATTACTTTGCTACGTCATTCAAGGGATTTGAAGAGATAAAATATACATATACGTACGTATATATTTACATATAAAAAAAAAACAAAAGTATCCCAGCCCTTGTCCTAAAAATAATATGAAATAAGCTAGAGTGCGTGCACATCATTTTCTTCCAAATTACAAATACATACATACATAACATCACGCCTTGTTCCCGTCGGGGTAGGCAGAGACCACAGTCCTCCACGATCTTGACATACTTCCCTTGCTTCCTGAACCTTCATCAATCCTTTCATACTTTTAACCTGGCCTTTATTCAGAACGTCCTGAATTTGGTCCTGGTACGTTCGCCGAGGCCTTCCCCTTCCAACGTTTCCAAATATTTAGCGCAAATGCCTTACTGTTAGAAAACAGTTCAGAAACACTTCAAAATTAAAAGAAATTATCTTTTATTAATATAATTGTTCCTACATATTTTAAAGATATAAGGCATTGGAATGTTAATCAAACATTTCTTCTCAGAAGAAATATTACATATTTTCATGTAAAATTTAAACTTTTTTTTTACGAATCACTTGGCTTAAACACGCAGATTGATAGGTATTAAACGGACATTAGCTATGAAATTATTCTCAGATTAACATATAATAGTTAAGTATTCTGTTATTGTATCATATGTCCGAGTTAAAGTGCCAGCTGTCAACATAAAGCTGGCAAGCATCACATGTGTGGAATTAAAGAAATGTAGGTTTACGAGGTACTTTCAGCTCATATAGATGTCTAGAGTTTCTGGCTCGACAGTTCACCCATCTAAACTAAGTAATGTACATATTTAAAGTAGAATTATGTAAGTATAAGATGATTGCGATAAAACAATACAATATTAAAAGGGTTAATGTTATGAATACGAGATGTGTTCAGTCAGTCCTAAACAAAAAGATGAATGCAAATATGATGTCGATTAGGAACAATAGATTATTACATAAGTACTTGCAGTGATAAATAGAAGTACTTAATAGCGAAATTTAAGATTTTTCTGAGAGAAGCGTCTTACTCATTTTGTTAAAATATCTTATTATTCACCCAATGTCTAATGAAATTTGTCAAAAAAAGAACTCCAATAACATTTTTTTTATGGATCAACTCGCTTCTTAAATCTTTGAGGCTCATAATTAACGATAGTATTTATTTTCTTCTTGAGTGTGGAATATATAATTCTATACATATTTTTTTATTTAAAAAGGGCAAATTCCACGCCAATTTACCCATCCCAAGGTCAAGTTTACCCACAAAAGGGGTAAAAAAACAAAAGATATTTGATCTCGCACGCCGCTATAGATTTTGCTTAATTGGATTAAAACTGTGCCTTAATTAAATCGATTGTGAAATCTAGAGCGAAGTAAAAACTTCGAGGGTCCTGGGTCCGATTCCCAGAAGAGAAGGAACAATTCGACGGGTAAAAAACAATTAAATCGTAATTAAGGGCCGTATTAAGGAGCCGGCATGCGCTTGCGCATTGCAGCACTCATTTTGCTGTTAGGGATGGGGTGTGGTCGATAAAAGTTACGAAAAATACTTTTTTCTAGTTATTATGTTTAATGTCAGACTAGTTTGCCATCGTGTCATTCTCTGACGCTGTGTCAGCTTTATTAGTTACGCTGTCAGATTTTTGACACATATGTCATTTTGGGAATGTGACATTATGCGCTGGTAGGGGCTCAATACTGAACCAACGATTTAACGTGTTTTCCAAAGCAAGCACAGATAAATTTCCCATCTTTTTGAAAAGAACAGTTAAAGCTGGTACGTAAATATTACAATTAAGACAAAGCCACATGATTCGTTACTAAAGCAACGTCCGGAGTTACCATTTGAAATGTGCATTCCAACATTGTTACCGTAACCATGGCTAATGTCTTTGTTACTAGGGAATTTACAGTCCACCACACGTCAACTTAGACTTGAATCCCACTAGAACCATTACCATCACACCTCAGTATCCCCTGGTAAAATCACTTAATTCCCTATTATAACCTTGTTCGCTTGAAAATGATTCAATATAGCGTAGTATCTAGCATAGTATATTGCTATAACTTACTGAATTATTAGGACATAATTTCACAGATTGATTGATGAATAACGATATCTTCCTATTGTTCATTTGAAAATTCTGTCCATATTGTGTTTAAGGGTCGCCATAATTTTCAGTAATTTTCTTTATATTGGCTTGAGTCAATTGTTTATAAGTATTCAGAAACATTCCAGGTGACTAGGCGGTGCCCGTGGTTGCTAGTTGTTGTTGATTCTTTGACAGTGAGTTTCAATCTTAATTTTTGAAGCAAAAATGAACTTTATCATGAGGGCAGAGAAGTGAAATCATTTAGCTATTTTAGATTACAATTGTAGTAAAGTGCCCCGTTATAGTCACACAAGCGAACCTAAAGGATGAAAACTAAGGCTGGAATAGTACCTGAATATGTTTTTGAAAGCGTTAACTTTGACCTTTAGTTTATTATTCATTAACATAATTTGCAATTATAACATTAGATTATTGAGAGGTATTTCCAAGGAGTTTTAAGGCGCATTTTCTTGAGTTAAAGGAGAATTGATAGGACTTACTTTTGAGAGCTGTTTTGATACTTCGATGTGGACCGTTCGAAGAGTGAGTTTGATGAGATATTTGTATGACGGCTGAGCATGTTTTGTTTGAGTTAACGAGTAATGAAAATAGATGAATCAAGTTTTTATTGCCATTCAAAGTGACAATCAAAGTGAAGTGATCTAAGAAATTAATATATATTTTTTTCCGATTGAAAGTGTTTTTACCTTGATCGTCTCACTTCTGGGCAAAGATGTCATGTGAAAAGCCTCTAAGTATGGACTTTTCATATTTTCAAGTACATTTTAGCAGTCGATATCGTATTAGGTTGTTACTGGCCAAGCAAAACAGTTTTGGCGCTCACAAAAGCCTGTAAAAACAAAAGAAAGTAAAACCATTAATCGAACGCATTCAAAATTCGAATTGTGAATTTTGAATGGCGAATAAAACCCGACACTCCCGCCAATTTCGCGTACATAAACATCATAAATCTCGTTGCATGACGCTCTAATATCGGTGTCAATACTGGACTTTGCAAATCCGTATAAGGCATGTATAAGGCCTCTATTGTGCCTTTCAAAATAAAACACAAATACAGAGATAACTATAGTAGGCTCTTTGAATTCTGCAAAGTAATTAATGTATTCGACAAAGTCAAATTAGCACTTGTCTCTGAGAGCTGTCACAACATTGAACTGCTGGATAGTAAAACGAGGCCAAAGAACACTCGTGAGCTAACTTACCTGCCCATGTTTAATTTGCCTAAATATAACAATGTGTATGGTGAGAGGACTTGGAAGTACATGTTACCCCAAATGCTTAACAATCTACCTAAAGAGCTGGTGAAAAGAATTAAAGGTAAATCCCACAAACATATAAAACAGTCACTAAAACACTATTTCATCGTGGGTCAATTTGAACACAAAGTGACTCCAGACCCACTTACCAAAACCGTGCGTTAGGTGTATGACCCCTGCCTGCACACAATCTGTATAAGCAGATTTTTTTGCAGTCAGGAATTGTAATAAAATATTTGACAATTTATGAAATAAATAGATTTAATTTTTTTTTATACGGACTCATTCTAAAAATATATGGGGGTTTCAGGGAAAAGAAATCGATTTAGCTAGGTCTTTTAACTGGGAAAATTCGTTTTATTCACGGTTTTCACTATGGTTTAAGCACGGGTTTAAGTGAAAAATTATGTTGTTCTCATTTGGTAGAGCGCCATCTGTTGGCCCGTTTCGGTAATTGGAAATTCACAAAATGTCGCCTACGCTTACCAGTATTTTTCGTAACTTATTTTTTCGACTCAATGCCACCCATTGTTTTTTTTTTTATTATTATTTTTGCACCTGTCTGAAAATCGTAGAGGTTCGGGTATGGTACTTGATGAGTTAATTTTTTTTTATTTTTCTCAAAGTTCTGTATATCGATATCATTGTCGATAATTTTATCGCTAAACAACTTTTGAGGACAATGGTTGGTCACGTACGTACGTAACAATCACATCTTCATTAATTACATAAAGAATTTCAGTTTTTTTGTTGCCGGCGTCCATCTTAATTTTGTGGTGTAAACAAAAAGCGTGAAGCGGGCCGCCTATCTTTTGTTAAATGGGGTCGGTGAAAAAAAAAGATTGTTTTATTTTTGGGTCCGTATTAATAGACTGATCTTAAATCGACGCCTTATCGAGTTTTTAATGGATCCTCAGGATAAAGCGGTAGAGGGATTATAATTAAAATATAGAACACTCGACCCTTTTATTTTGGATAGTTTTCTGTCCTTTTTTCTATAAGTAGGTATGAAATACATCAGTACGACGACGTGTGATAAAAAGAATGAAACTATGATGGATGTGAATCTGCCTATGAAACTCATCATCATCATCATATCGTGTGGGTTGCAAGGTCAATAACCGACCTCACAAACCCTGGTGTCAGAGTTGTTGAGCCGCCAAAGGCCTCTGCCATGGCTCATTAAGGACTACATCGGTAGATATTAGTCGGGGCCAACGGCTTGACGTGCTTTCCGAAGTACGGAATCATCAAAATTGTCGGACAATCTGATGATTCATCATGCAACGTTTCGTTTGTCAGTGTCCCCACCGGGAATTGAACCTAGAACCTCCGGATCGAGAGCCGAGCGCTCTAACCACTAGACCACGGAGGATGTTAAACTGCACAAACTATGAAACTAAACAAAGCTTTCAAGAACATTTTAACTTTCAATATAAAGCTTTTTCATTTTGTATGGGAGATCAAAAATTTATTTCGGTAGTTATGTTACGTAGAAATAGTTGTTCAGTTTTATGGGCAGATTCACTTCTTCAGATTTTGGGTTACCCTTTGGTTAGACCTTGTATAAAATAAGTACTTTACCTACTTTCTCCTTACCAAATTACATTTTCAAAGTCCTTGCACCACGCCCCACTCCGTCGTATGTGATAATGACCCACCGGTCCCGTCTTGGCTCAATTTGTCGCAAGTTTTTACCCAAATTCCTCTTTACCGTCGGATCCAACGTCATCAGACTCATCACTGCCGTTCCCATGTCTATATCGAGGGTAATAAAACGAAATGACATTGAAAAGTATTCCGTGCGAAATTTTTGTTTTAAAAATGAATTGAAGAAATATTTGTTTTTTCGATAATTGGGATTCTACTTAAAAGGCCATTGCTGGACAGGGATCTCCCTCAAAATTTTACTACAAAAATGCGTGATATATTTTCGAGAGATAATACCATAGTGACCAAAAACTTGTAAGTGTTGCGTCTTGCATCATGGACCACGATTGTCGGTGACCGCAGTTTGAAAGATATCACGATATCAAGGACGCTACTGCCCATCCTCCGGTTCAATGTCACTTTTTAGCGCTTGGGATTGTTCTCGAGACTTAAGTTTGTTCTTAAGTATAAGTATTTTATCGACACCCACATCGTAATCGTCTGTGCTTAGAAACAATCTAATAGTATTGAATTTGTTAAGAGTCACATAACAGCGGGAGAACTATTAAATAACTATATTAGCAAATACAATAATTAAATATCTAAACAATCGACAACAGTGAAAAGTCGTTTATATGAATTTGACAAAAATTTTGAAAACATTCGTGATGAATATGAATTTCCTACACGACCGTGTCTCTAAGAAGTTTCATCAACATCTTAATAAGAGCCTCTCAAAGTCAAAAGCAGATTAAGCTTGACTCTTCACAATGTGACCATCTCCTATGGCGGCTAAATTAAGAGTTATTTGAATTCAAACCTGTTAAGCTTGACGTGATCTTGACTGTACATTCGTTGCCTCTAGGACAATGTTAGACATAATGGCGTATGCAGATTGCCGTATGTGATGAGGTCTTTATGCACTTTGCGTTGTCGCCTTTGAAATTACCGTGAGAGTGTAGGAAGGAAGCATCGTCGTTACTACTGGTACGGTCAACAGCACGTCAGCGGAAACATTTGCAACTTTATTACCACGTCATAAGATCCAAAGTGATCCTACTGACTTGCTGTTGGTTGTACTAGCTGTTATCTGCGACTTTAGTACTGTCGTGTTAAGTACCATTTCTCTCTTAACTGACTTAGCGTATATTTGACCTTGTCGGGTTAGGAGGTATATTATGGTGTTTCCCGCACATCAGCTAGGTTTCGTCGGTGACTCACTCAAACCATTTCGTTGAAGTGTGATTGCTCGTTCTTTAATAATCAAAATACCTATAATTTTTTGATGTCATTATTGCACAAAAACCATGCTTTGATTAGTAATTGATGACTTATGTGTATTCTATCACCCTTTACATTGTACACAATTACACATATTTAAAAGATCGTGTGAGTTTTTACTTGTCACTTTTTTTCCTACATGACGCCACTTTGTTTGGGAAGTGATGTAGCTTTTGGTTTAATTGACGTCATAAAGTGATCAAAGAATCCTAATATGAATAAAGTATACTTTGACTTTGAATTATAATTTACCAGAATAGCATGAAATTGCATTTGCAAAAAATACGATCATAGAAGTATTGATCTCTATGATAACCATAAACCGAACTGCTTAATCTCTTACTGAGAAACGATACAACTCTTAAAAATTAAAGACTAAAGACTAGAGAACAGTAATAATTCAAGTGGTTCATAAAATGAAGACATAATAGGGGCAATTGTAACCAACACGCAAACATAACGCGGTCTAATTAACTTTTTCTGAACAATTTACACGCGTACAACGCTTTAATTTAGTAATTATGATACTGCTACTGGACTTAAGAATATGCCTATTGAAATTGCGGTTAGTGGTTAAAATGTAAACGTTCTTGGTAAAGGTAAAATATACTATGTAACGTTGTGGAAGATGCGCAAAACCGGTACTTGTTAGGCAACCATTTTTGAGCAGTAATAGAACCAATCAAGCACAATAGCCTGAAAGAACCCATCACCGTTCCGATGAAACTTGGTTTGATTCGTGACCCTAATGATGAGTTGGGATTTGGGATTTCCTTTCTGAACTTGTTTGTTTCAGTATTTTCTTAGTAAACAGTTTTAGTGAATTGGAAATCTCACCCAAAACCTTCGAAGCAGTAGATAATTTTAGGACGTAGTCAACCATTTCGTTAAAGCTATTGCTTAAACAGATTTAAGTTAAGCATTTGATAGTGTTAGCTATAATTTTTCTAAAAAAACAATTATTTTGTTTCAGATATAAAAGCAGATCCAAAATGAGACGGCAGCTCATCAGCACAATCAATGCTCAAAATCAGCACGAATTATAACAAAATGACAATGAAGAAAAAGATGCACAAAATTAGACTAGAGTTGACTTGACGAAAGGGACAAATAGTTTTTTAACAGAACCTAATTGTGAAGTGATTTTTAAGTAAACAGTGATGGTGAAATGTTATTGACGTGTCCGTGAGATTGAAGAATGCCTGATAGGGAATCGGTGGGCGCTGGCACGGCTGGGAGTGGGGCTTTTTTGCCTCTGCAGTTTCCTTCGGCGTTCGCTGCGTTCCATGCTTCGACCCCGCCCGGCGCCCAGGCAACTGCGATGCATCACGCTACGCATTATCATCATCATGCTCAGTAAGTACTTAGTTGTTTTATTACTGAACTCGTGTATTAAAGCTACGTACTTTGTAATCTTCTTTTTTATAGCTGGCTGATACGTAATATCTTCTATCTGCGTAAATTTGTATACAATGACATCAACATTACAACATTTTTCGTAAGCATTTTTATGGATAGTTAGTTACTGTGATGTGCCACACAGTTTTTGATTTGCTGAAAACCGTGTAAATTTGTGGTTTTGTTGTCATTGACAAAAATATATTTACTATCGCATTTGTACAGGATGAAAAAGACAACTTTCGCAAAAGGAACTGAAATAGTGGATTCAGACTATGCTATTGGAAAGCTTTCCTTTAAGAACATAGGTTGAAATACGAATAAAATATATTATGTGTAATATTCAAAATGTTGCGTTAAAATTTACTGCGACCAAGCGAAGCAAGAAACGTGCCCGTTAATTTATAAAGAGTAGATAAAAAGTCGGTATAAAAATTTCGTGGAAAGGCAGAAGTGCAGTAGCACTATAAAAGCTTATTACTTAACTGATGACTATATAATATGCGCTATAAACTACAGGCACTTATTAAAACGATTTTAGTTCAGCAGATGCCATTTACGTGTTCGAATTGCCGGATACATTCTTTCCTTTAGTTATAATTACTGTTTTAGTACCATCGTAAAATATTTCTTGATGATCATTCTAACTTTTATATATAAAGACATCCATACTAAGTATTATAACCGCAATGGCGCCTACGTCTGTTTCGTTTTCACGGTTTAATTGTTTAATCGATTCTGATGTTTGAATCTTAAATTCTGGATAATCATTTTAGACTAAGAGCTAGGATCTACCTTCTGGTTCTTCTAAAACTTCTCTTGGAACTTGTACCTTAATAAAAGTTAAATTCAACGAGACATTTTCCTAATGGTCGGAAAAAGGAGATTAAGGATACTAAGTAATAACAAACATCGTAGGTAAAAGCTAGTTTATCATTATCGAATGGCAGTGTAAAATAAAACCTAATCTTGCATCAGGTGTACCAATCTACATGTGTAATGTTATGATGAATCCTGTCTAGCAAGTGTCCTTTACTATTGCAATGTTCCGCGGTAGGACCAAAACCACTTACCGGACTACAACATAAAATTGAGTAGTTTAGTTCCTACGCCTTCATACCTTTTTATTGCATAATTGCACATGCTACCTTTTTGCAGCTTAACAATTTTTCAATACAAAGTAGATACATGGTTTCGATTATTACAGTTTTTGCTATCGGCAATAAAAATTGCATTTACTTCTCGTACGCCTTTATGAATATGAATAGATTCAATGAATGCATAGTTCTTTATAGTTCCGTTGAGATTGTTAAAAAGGAAATTTGAATTCGAACTGAGCCTTAAAAATATAGGATCTTCTCAGTTTTTGTGTTTCTTGCATCTACTATGACCGGCTCGGCCTCTCTGATGTAGTAACGATGAAAAATTAAGCTTTGTTTAAAGACAAAACTTGGGAAAAAGTTGGTAAAAAAATGGCGGTTAGTTCGAACTTTAGAAGATAAAAAAATTTAAACTGGCGTTTCATATTTTATTTTGTTATCATCAGTTAATTCTATTACTATAAAACTAGTTGGATTTATAATTAAGCGTTCAACAGTTTTTTGTCACGCCACGCCCGACGTTTGCTCCAGCCCGCTTGCCGCAGCCAGAGTTCCCTTGGACACGTTGAGTTAGTTATAAAATATATTTTGCCCTGATTATGTCTCTATAGTTAACACACCCGGTGTATCGATGCCAGGTAGATTTTAGATTGGATTAGAGTCGGCGTTTGGAACGCATTTTACGGCCAAGAGACCATAAACCGACTCCGTGAGACAAGGTGTTACTTAATGATAATTTATTGCACAACATTGGGACCGATTTGAGAACAACATTAATCTCTTTTAACTAACCGTTGAATAAAAAGGTCGGTGATCAGCGGACAAATACGGCCAGGAAGTCATCAAGATTGAGTCGTATACAGAACTTAGACGTTAATAAAACCTAGATTCAACAAATGAGGCGCTTTAGCTCAAAGGATGGTGATATATGGCGAGTTACTTCGCGGACTGGCTGTTTTGATTGATGTTGCGCCTCCAGACTCTTGCAAGATTTTGCTTTTGAAAAGCGAAATAAAAGTGCTATGCTCCGAAGCATGCTATAGAATTTATTATTATTTTTTTTTTTTTTTAATCACCTACTGCCACAATTATTGAAATATTTTTATCTTTCTTATTGAGAGTACGGCTTTTAAAGGACTTTCAATAAGTAGCACTAGCAACAGGTAGCACTCATGGCTGTTTTTAGTTTTGAAAGTATGTTACATTATACATAGACATAGTACTGTGTAATTTTTGAAAGTATATTACATTATGAGCTGTTACATGATATAGTACTTACTCGTACAGGTTTTATTTTATCCGAGAACTTGGATGTCAATTCAACATACATACATACATAACATCACGCCTCTTTCCCGTTGGGGTAGGCAGAGACCACAGTCCTCCACCTGCTACGATCTTGACATACTTCCCTTGCTTCCTGTACTTTCATCAATCCTTTCATACATGCTCGTCGGTTTAGGGTACTTTTAACCTGGCCTTTATTCAGAACGTCCTGAATTTGGTCCTGGTACGTTCGCCTAGGCCTTCCCCTTCCAACGTTTCCATTCACTCTCGCCTGGTAGATCTCTTTCGTCAATCTTTGTTCATTCATCCTCTCTACATGACCAAACCATCTCAGCATCCCTTTCTCGATTTTGGTCACTACGTCTTCTTTTACGCCACACCGTTCTCTTATCACACTATTTCTAATCCTGTCACTCAATTTAACACCAATCATACTCCTTAGCGCTCTCATTTCCACTGCATTAATTCTACTTTCATGCTTCTTCTGCCATACCCAGCTTTCACTGCCATACATCAGTGTCGGTACCAATTCAAGTTGCGAGTGATTGGGATTCTCATGGCTGAACTCGGTTACCGTCGACCTCATCCTGTCTTTCCATGTCTTTAGCGCTGGATTGAAGTATAATCTGCTGCTGACTACGACCGACTAAAGTTGGTCATAGTCATAATCATGTCACAATTCAGGGATCGATTAAAAATGGTCGTATATAGCTTAAGTTAAGTTCACAGTTGTGTTAAATCACTTGATAAGATTGATGGTCCGGTGCGGTAATTTATTTCGCAGATTTTACCTGCAGCACTAACTCGTTCGTTCGTCTTATTTATAGTGATTGTGTAACTCGTTATGGTGAATATAAAAAAAAGAAACTTGAAAGAATGCGACGCTAATGATTGGGACACTTAAGAACTGTAGAACTTACAAAATATGTATGAAATATTTTTTGTTCGAACAATTTATAAACAGAACTCAAGTTATCTCAAGTCGATATATAAGCGCGAGAATATGTAGTCCAATCTCTTAACTCAATAGATTTCAATATTACACCTAAAGAATCCTCTCTCTATTCTACTCTGGTTAAAGATTGGAAACTGTGGCATATATTTACAGTTGACATGACTGCAGCTAAATCGTGTTCCCGTGTCCCCTAATAATGTTACATAATCTGCTGCAAGACGTTCTATGTATTAATTTTGTTCTCGGAAGTAGGAAAATTGTTCGTTTAGCCACGGGGCAGACCGGATGCCGAGCGGCGACAGTTTCTCGGGCTCATTTAACCCGCTGCTGCGATAATTGCCACCACGTGTTTATTCCAAGCTGTCTATTTTTAGCTCGCACAATGGGTTGGACACGTTCGCTTATTTTAGCTTCACTCACTCCGTCAAAGTCGATTTTGTCCGACCACAAAGGAGGTGTTGCGAGCGCGCTGTCGTTTGATTCATTAACTGGAACCCTTTGAACTGATGGATAGACTTCACGTGCCATTCCGTCTATTAATCCCCCTTCAAATGCTGCTGCCTTTTTAGTTGTGTCCGCGGCTTTGTTAGCTCGATTCGCATCATTTGGATTGTCGGTTTGTTTGTTGCTACTCTATAAACAGCTGTCATTGGTGTTTCAATCTTCATTCATCGAATTCTTGTTTTTGATTGCGTCTATCTATTCACCATTTGTTTTTAGATTGACTTTGTTCTCTCTCACATAAGAATGGACCGCGCTTCTGAGATGCTTTATTTAAAATAGCCCCGTATGG
Source organism: Athrips mouffetella (assembly GCA_947532105.1). Lineage (NCBI taxonomy): Eukaryota > Metazoa > Arthropoda > Insecta > Lepidoptera > Gelechiidae > Athrips > Athrips mouffetella. The sequence goes on along the minus strand of OX383981.1, from coordinate 11,887,586 downwards.
AGTATTGTTTTGATGAATTCCATAAAGCTTCGTTCCGAGCGCACCACAAAAGCTGTAAAGTAGTTGCCCGCATCCTTCGAGCCCATTGTGGCCTCGTCCTGTCTCCACAAATCATCGGGTAGAAAAAAAGCTATCATTATTGATGTAAGACAAAGCATTATCGGAGCATGATTGGTGCGATGTGTGTGGTTTGGCAGGGACGTGTTAAGTAGTTCACGTACATGGTTGTAAGCCACACCTACTATATTATTCTGTGGCTTTAGTTTCTCATTTGAACAAAATATTTCTCTTTATATTGATAAAATTGAAAACTACAAATGTATATAAATAAATCCTTAAATTAGAAATTCTGAAATAGATTTGTTTATTTGTACCAACGTTGAATGGAAGTGCTCTTACGATCGATGTGATTTTTTAAATAGGATAAAGTAGATAGCTGGCTAGTAATATACAGTATATCTTCTACAAGAAACAACTAAACCTAAATTAGTCCACCAATCATCTATCTATTTGTTCTTATTTTGGGAACTGAAAGAATTTCTGAACAACTTGATGACGTTATTTACTTACACCTGTGAGTAGGGCCCTGCATTCTATTGTTTACGATGTAACTCGAAGTGTCCCGGCCAATTAGTTGGACAACTTTATCCAACGTTAAATCTTGTATGGGATCATATACCAGTGCAGTAATATTTTAATGGGTGATTTTGATATTGTAATAGTATTGTATTTATGTAAGTATAGGGTATTGTTTTATGCTTCGGTTTTGTGCAGTAAGGTACTTTCAATGCTTTGATTCGAAAACATACTGAGGGATATTTTTTTTGCTGGTTACTTCTTTTCCCACAAAATGGCTGTTAGTGAAAATACGTTTTTTTAATGTATGTTATTTAATTTACTTTTAATTGTTTATGAATCGTTTAGTGTTTGTCACCATACGAAATATTTTTTTTTCATACCCATTTATAATTATTATTGCAATGTTTTGTCTTCTGCACAAATACCTTTTCAACCCTATAAATAATTTTACTGTCTCTCTTACTTTGCCTGGTATTAAAAGTTTTAAAATAACATGTATTGTTCATATGCCTTCATCTTTATATATCCATCCGGCTTTAACAACCGGGCTGGTCATCACTTAACTTCAACTTGTATTCTTAGAAACGTAAAAACACCAACTTTTGCAATAGCATGTTTCAGCCTGATTGATTTATTAGCACCCTTCAGCTCGGGCTCCGTTTTCAAGCAGAAATGGACAGAAACAAATACATTTAAACGTCGAAAAAGTAATTATTGCTTTTCGAAAAATACGCGCGAATGCGAATAAGATTTATGTTGACTTTTAAGCTAACAGCCAGGGAGTTATTTATATGAAACTTAAGTCGACTCAGTACTAGCTGAGGATGAAGTAAATGTGAAGATTTATGGAAATAGGTATTGATAGGTTTCCTACTTCATTAACCACGTAGAATTAATAGACAATTTGTGTGTTATTAACAGCTACTAGAAGAGTGGTATTTATATCAAAGAACTTAAGTTTAAAGTCGATTTTAATTTTGAGATCAATTTATCAAGCAACTTGGAAGTTATCAAACGGTATTAGAATCAAAGAAATAAAATCATTTGCAGATAAATTTCCTGTGAGTTTATAATGTGAGTGAGACTGATGTGGCCTACCAGTTATTTTTTTAGCATCTTAACACATGCCATCACCAGGCAACAGATTTCTCGCTCCTTCCCAGTAACCGCTCTATCGACGGCCATAAAATAAAAAAAGCATCCAGAAAAAAAGATCGGCCAATCATCCTATAACAGAGTTCCGGTCATAAATTGGTCAGTTCTGGCATCCGGTACAATACAGTGGTCATATTGTCAATGTTGTAAAGATGGGGTGGATCGGGTGGATTTAGAATGCTTCTAATTGAATTTATAGGTAGCGTGTATTGAGTTGTGATAGCTTTAGAAAAGAGTGTAAATATATTGTCAAGGGCAAGTCAAGTTTGTATAATTGGACTTTATTCTATTCTTATTTCAGTTGCCGTAGCTTTCTCAAGTGATTTGTGCTTAGAAAGAAATTTCACATTGTATTTTTTTTGTTAAATATGCTACAATTTTTTTTTATTGAGAATTGTATTTAGGATTAAAATTTGATTTAAGTTTCGTAATAGCCAAATGTCAAGAAATAGTTGAAAAATTCATAATGAAATCAATATTATCTAATTCGTCTGATTTTAAGGAATATTTTATATTTCTCAACCCACACTTAACAAATATGAGCTAATGTAGATATTCAGGTTAATCACCAATAACTCATCACTAGACTCCCACTGATGTTAATAATAGCTATAGCTAACACTGACCGAAGTACGAATAGTACTGTATTATTATTATAAAAATACTTTGTTTTCTTTTTGCTGATACTTTTCTTCATTGCAAAAAAGAAATCCCATAGCAAAATATTGATTGATAGCAAAATATGTGTGAGAACGATTATTTTTCCCGTTTTTAGACCAATAAATTTTGTTTCGTGATAATACCACCACCTGAATATGTATACAAGTTTGGGTGATTGTTTATACATATATAACAATTTGGAAACATTTTTAACTTAAAATAACCCAAAAGGTACTTTTAAGTATAAGTAAAACATCTCATTCCCACAAACATTGTGTGGGCAAAGCCGTGGGCGTACACTTGTGTACTAATAAAAACAAGAATACATATATTAATAAACGCCACATAGGTCATGCAATATCGCGTGCTAACAGCCTACAGTAGCACCAATGGCAACATTTACTTTGATATTAAATTCAAAATGCGACACTTTCATTATCCATTGCTGAGTTTGACAAAATATTACATAGAGCTTTACAACATCTTGTCAAGTCAAAACAGAGGTCATTTGGTGGTTTGAAAATTTTGACAATCAAGCCCTATTTAGACTGCGATTTTTTGCGATACTGTAGCGATACAAACGCGTTAAGTTCTCACTGTTTTTCTAATGAGACTTATAATTTTCTGGAAAATGCAAATTTTGGTCTGTCTAAACATATTATATAATGCACAGCCAAAAGTATCTCAAGCAGCAATGATCTGTTATACTCTTTTTCGCCATTATATGAGGGCACCCTTATTAAAACAGCGTGAGTTGTCTCATAATGGATTGACTTTTAAATATTGAAAACTTCGTAATATAAGACTTTTATTTATTGATGCAAACCTTTATTTTGTTCTCTGTACATAAAGATTTAATTTCACTAAGAACTTCGTGTTTTGCGATTTTACGCCACCACTTATCTTGACTTGAATCAAGTAATTTATTTCAAGTCTACGTTTTATTAATCCTTTAACTTGGAATTATGTTTAATAGTAGCCTATCTTCGACGATTTGCTAAAGAAATAAATATCTGTCTATAAGTACGGATCTTCATGTTTCACGCGTATTAATATGGATTCACGTTAGTTAAAACAATTGAAATATGCTCGTTAAAATGACGTCGATGATAGATGGGTCGTATTTATAGCTCACTTAATTTTATTAATAGTTAATTATTAATTTAATTTGTAATTAATTTATTCATTCAGTTCTATACATGCTCATTAACCTTGCCAGCTCATCATGATGACATTGCGTGCAATCAATTATTTGAGATTTTATGATTAAAAAAAATCATTTTGAAAGTTCTAATTTGATTTAATATTATATTTATTTATTACATAGGAAGCAGATTTCAGTTTCAGTTTTTATATGTATGATTGAGCTCTCAAAAACAATGCATTCCAATAAGAACTTTAGTTTAATAATTAGTTTTTAATTAACTATTGTGAGTTAGTGTGCTCAAAGTGACCCTTAACACGTTACCTTCGTGCTTTTACGCCCGATGAAGTTTGTCGCTTCTGGTTAGCTAGTGTTGTGAAAGTAGCTGGTAAAAATTTAACAGTTATTTATTTTAGTATTTATCTAGTGGTAAGTGATTACCTTTATTTGAGAAGTAATATGACACAAAAAATGCATAAGTGCGTTGCGCAAACTGAGAACTAACTTATAATGCAGATAATTTTACTGTCCCACTTACGTACCGAACTGGAAGCACAGCTGATTAGCAGTAGAAATATTGACGTTTTCCTATAAAGTTCGTCATAAATGTGAAATAACACGCATTTTTAAAGTCACAAAAGAACTTTTAATATACTTTCATAAAGTAATGAATTACTGTTCCTATAAAATACCACCTGACCCCTTCGTACTTCTCTGGGACCTTTTAATCGGCCACGGTGTACGGTCCAAGACAATCGCACGTAAACCCGGGCGCTTTTATAGTCTCGCCTCAATTATAATTGTAATAGGTTTTTAAGTGCACCTGTACTTGTAAGTTTAGACCGCGAGTGGAAGTTTTATAGTTACCAGTGTTCTTGTAGTAGGAATAATAAATATTGGTGTATTTGGATTTTATAGGTGGTTTTCAATCATACTCAATTGGATAAGATCACGTTTTTACAACCTGGTCTGGAACTTTTTGTATTAACAGAAACAGCACATTTTTTCATATTTGTTCACGATTTTTTATTTATATAAAATTTTTACACTAAATACAGCTTTCTAAACATTATTTAACTTGTGTTTTTATTTTATTTAGCTATTATCCTATACTATTAAACGAGCAATATTTGTATTTGTAATCGGTTTCTCGAAAACGGCTCTATTTCGATGACATTTACCATACGGAGGTTTTTGAGGGCGAAAAATCGATCTAGCTAGGTCTCATGACTGGCAAAATTCATTTTCCCCGTGTTTTTAAGCATTAGACAAAAACCTACAATGCCATCTGTTGCCGGGTAGCATAGCTTGCCCACCCGATAATATTTTGATGTTGAAACTGCTATTACAGAGCGAAGCTCGGTCGCTCAGGTACTGCAGTGTTATGTGCGGTCGTTTTGTCTTAACAAAACTTTTTTTGAAAAACGTACGAGGACTGATAGTAGTAACCAAAAGTATTGAGATAAAATTGAAGTAAATGGTTACTTCCTTTTTATTTTCCTCCTTATTTCTCAAAAATCCTTTACCTACCTCCATTATTAATATAAAAATAGATCCCATTATTTCTTCCCGAAATAAAGCTTTAAGTAAACATGGGATTTTCTTAAAACTAAAGTCTGCGTGTCAAGTTAACCCTGAAACTGGTAACTTGAGACGTTATCAAAGCGTTGGTACGGAAAGTCCGCACCTGTCCCGTGTTTACTGAGAAAACAAGATAAATATGCTGTTGTTGTGTAGTCCAAGTAGGAGATGATAGACGAAATGGGAATTAGACAATTTCGAGACGATTTTTAGAAAGCTTTACAACGAATAACATCTCTATTCATATTAGCATAAAAGATATAAGTGGCGCCATGTGTCAAAGAAAGAAGTGGCAAAAAAAATCCAACGCGCTAAATATTATTGTATGTATTACAAAACAACCTATGTATAGGGTGGATACAATTATGATAAGTCCGCTGTTTGGCGTCATGAATTTCTTTGAAGTTGCTGAAAAAATCCTGCCCCAAAGACCTCCACAACGAACGGTCTTGCGCTACCCGAATCTATTTAAAGAAATTAACTTCCTGAGACATTAACCTGCGTGAGTGCCTGGCCGTAGTAACGACTTCCTATTCGTAACTCTTAGTCGCAACTCTATAATAATTTTGTCCAGCTCAGTGGCAATCCGATTTTCAAGTGACATCATTTGAAACCCTTCCCCCACTGCCACTAGAGCTTGCCCTGAAATCTGGGAAACCGCTACCGCTTAACAGCTTATACCACAAATTTTGAGGAACTATATTTGGACACTAAGGGTGAAATATGTAGAAATATGACTTCGTATAAGTTTGCGACATACTTTATTTTGTAAAGAAATATAAAATACAAATAAAATAAGAATATTTGGTTCAACACGTATTTTGCAAATAAAATCGAAATTTTATTTTGTTTGCTCGTAACAAAATTTGGGTTATAAAAATGATAATGTCAAAAAAGATAAAGATATAATTTTACAGGACATAAAAACGGGAAATAAAACTTTATTTGTTGAAGTAGTCGTATTATAATGTAACTTAAGAAGTGTGGGTGCAACTACAGTTATTTATTTGATAAGAGTTTTAATAAAAACGTTATGTTTTTGGCCAATGTCGTATTTTTGGATGATATGCTTCTTTTTATGGTAGGTTGCTTTAGTTTATTTGTTTTTTTTTTCTACTTGTCATGTAGAAAGAAATATGCTCAATGTAGTAAATAGACTTTAAGTTACTAGTACTTGAAACACTTTCAATTATTGATTATAAATACGGCCTATATGCAAACATAAACTTGGCCACCGCCTTGACATATTATTATTTAATATCTTACCATAGTGGTTTTCGTGCAAGCAAATTATAAAAAAAATGTACAAAAATTAAGGCACAAAAAAAATAACATCTACCTAAATTTTTTGTTTAAATGTTGTGAATGTTTTGTACAGTGTAATTTCTAAACTTATTTGGTATGCTGCGATTGTAAACTTTCTTTGATTTACATTGTTAACAATTAACTTAGGGAAACCTGTTATAGGCACTTGTACCGTTAATATATAAGCAAACTATTCTTTTTTGTAAACAGCTGTTGGTTTTCTAAATAAATAAAATAAATAAAAATAAAACAATAAATAATTTTAAATTTGATTTTTGAAAAAAAAAATACGAAGCACGGATAGAAAAGCTCAATTTTATTGTGCAATTATCGGTAACGATAACCCATTCGAGTTCGTGATCAGAAAGAAAGAGCAACTACCACTGGGCCTCAAATGCTTCAAATGCCCTCTAAATAGACTTACGAATCAATGAATCGGTCGGTCACTCAGCACTATCAATTTATTTTATCCTCTACTCAGTCATCGCCCTGAAAACAACGAAGTCTTTCAAATGGAACACATTTAGCTTCATGCTTGCACTTTCTAGATTATTATGAGGTCATACGAAGTACCTATACATTTTTTCTACATATTTCAAACAACTATTTCAATAGTGAATTGGAATATTCGTATTAGCGTTCGTGATTTTTAATGCATAGTATTTACAACATGATCACAGAAGAGTCTTATCTGCTTTCATCAAACTTATGATACACACACGCTCATCTGTTTAGTAAACTTTTGTTTTACCTAACCTTTTAATAATTAATTAATAATATTTTATTTTATTTCTTTATTTTACATTCTTAAGCGCTGAAACACACTACTACACACACTGGCACACTTGTAAATTAGGTAATCTTTTTAAGATTTTTCTTTTGGTCACTAGCGATTATGTGTAAGCGTTTTAAAGCCAGTTTAAAATCACTTCATATGAAGTGGAGCTTGTGTATCCATGTTATAAATGAATCTGCAAATTTTTGTGCCACACTTTTGTTGAACTTAGACATGAAAATGAAGAAGAAATGTAGACATGACTATGATATCTAACAAAGAAGGTATATAGAATATAGATGGAAAATAGAAAATGTTACAACTTCTTACTTCCAGTCATGCATCCTTGTTCTCAAGGTGAATGAAACTCAATAATTTAATTATTATTTTCTTAATTAATAGTGTGTTTGAACTTTGAGCTTAAGAGTGACTTCAGTTGGTAAACAAGCTTCGAATTTATTAGTTAGATGTGTGATAGGTGTTAGTTATTGCTGAGTCTATCTGCCAGTCACTATCATGTACTTGTTTATTAGTTTTCTTGTTAGCTTTCACTGAGGTATAGATTGGTCGGTCGTCGACCTCTACACGATAAGGAGAAGATGAGTAGCAATGGAGGAGCTAAGAAATTTAAGGCAAAAAATCAAATATAATATTTATCACGTACATATTATATCATATCATCAGTACATACACACATAATATCACGCCTTGTTCCCGTCGGGGTAGGCAGAGACCGCAGTTCTCCACCTGCTACGATCTTGACATACTCTCCTTGCTTCCTGAACTTTCATCAATCCTTTCATACATGCTCGTCGGTTTAGGGTACTTTTAACCTGGCCTTTATTCAGAACGTCGTCGAATAAAAATGCGATTTGATTAGTCAGATCTTTAGATAAGAAACTTTTCAACGAATCTCTCGAAGATCACACCTGTCTACAGTATCTAGGAAAGTCAGTACATCACTTAACAAAAATAATGACTTTTCGTCAAATTTCCTATACATTTTCCGTGATAATTTTTTTGACGTGACGCACCGGTTTTATGAACATTTTAGATGTGTACAATGTTTTAGAGTTGACAAGGTTATTATCTAAATATTTGATTAATAAGATTTGCATTTTTATTCGATTTGGATAAGATTATAGATGATTACTTTGAGCCCATAATTATATGGGCTCAAAGTAATTATAAAAAGAAACTACCCGTTTTCATCGCTCTTCCGTGTATTTTTTTGTTATGTACTTATAATTTGTCTAATAAAATCTTCTCGACGATAACTTTAACGTACGTCAACGTCAAAAGATTTGAGTAAGACTATTCATAGAGCTTTCAAGATACTCCCTTTGTGTTCAATAGTTATCATTAAAGGTCAAAGACCTAGATGTATCCTTCAATTCTTATGAAGAAGATATCACTCTTATTTATATTTCTACAAAGTGGCATGTGCTTAAGTTTGTAGCTAAACTTATTGCTTAGCGTCACCACTAGCTAGACTCAGAAGTTAATTTGTCACAGGATCTGTTTTTAAACTACTCTATTAATAGTAGGACTCAAAAGAGACTCCCTTTGTTACCATTAAAGGTCAAAACCCTGGGTGTAGACTGATAGTTGGCCGTAAACAGCGTCCCAATAAAAAACGCGCCAACCGGACCTTTTTACGACTCATTTACGGTTTATAACCCTCTGTATATAAACAGGAATATATTGAGAACACGCTGTATTAAATAGTCCGGTAATTAACGATGGTAGAGCGGGGAAAGTTGGGAATCATTCGCGGCTTTACTTGTTCGCAGTCTAGGAAAAATTGAGATTGAATTGAACTTAGTAAGCTAATGGTGTATGGTTAGTTAATGTCAATAACTGCACTAATACATACAGGTAAAAATTTGTCGCATATTTTTTTCCTTATCTTCAAGAACCCATGAAGTGATTCTATCTGCCCATTTCCAAATCCAAAACGCTTTTCAAAGATCATTTCGAGTCGCAATATTGATGAAAAATCCCATTTTTCAAGTGTGGAATTTTGTATAGTAGGTTTGCATATTGTTCTTTGTGGTAAATATTCGGGTTTTTGGAGAATTTATGACATGACTTCACCAAAATCATTAGATGATGTCTCCTTTTCTTCTTCTTTTTCAATTATGACCTTATTAATTGAAATCCTTCCGCCACCATTATCTATTATCTCATCACCATTATTTTACTGTTCCACTGACCTCTGCAAAACAATGCACACACCGAGCTATCATTTCGCTCGGTCTGTACGAGGTCAATGAAGATACCCTTAGCAATATTGATTACTAAATACATTATTAACTGCAGCCTTGTCATCGCTTTAATTAGAACCAAGGAACATAAGTTGATGAGAAACAAGATTTTAAGGTATAATTAGTATACAAAACTAGCTCTGTTTATATAGGGTTTTACGTGTATACAGACAGCATGGCCAAAAATCCTCCTTTTAGTCCTACGTTTCTTTGTAAAGTAGTTCAGTGCTAGTCGTGAGTAACATACAACGATTACGTAAAGCAAATATTTGATTAATTTTCTCGTTTTGGATTAGACCTATGGCAAAGAGATATGGTGCTCTGATATTTCAGCGGAGTACTCAGAAGAAACAATATCTCTTGCGCGGCCATAGAAAGCATCCGAATACACATTGATAACATGAATTTAATTATTAAAACTTTACCCTGCTATAAAAATAACTCCGTAAGTATATAATTTGTTTTTTTGCTACTTGAAACGTGTTCTTTCATTCAGTGTCACACTTATTTATTTATTTCATTTTACTAACACAAGTTTACTAAGATGAGACATAATGTCACTACTGTGTGCTTTGTGTCAAGAATTTCTTATCATTCTTTCATTTAATAAGGATCATCTTTGTATGAGACCTATAAGTATGTGTTATTCGTTCTACTTTTTTCGCTTTCAATAACTTTGTTTGTTGGACAATCTTAATTATAACCTTTTGAGAGTTATTAACCTCATTTATATTTCAATTTGTTATTGGTATCATCATCAGAACGAGAACTGAACACATAATATAAGGAGTCATAAGTTTTAGATGTTCAGTAGCTGTAATCCACACGCCATTGTATTCGTGAAAATAAATTAATATTGTTTATTTAGTAGAGAAGTAACTGACATAGCCCTGAGAATCGCTAAACTGAAGTGGCAGTGGACAGGGCACATCGCAAGAAGAACCGATGGCCGATGGGGCCTGAGGGTTCTAGAGTGGCGACCACGTACCGGAAGACGAAGCGTTGGCAGGCACCCCACAAGGAGGACCGACGAACTGGTGGCGGTCGCGGGAAACCGCTGGATGCGAGCAGCGCAGGACCGGTCGTCATGGAGATCTTTAGGGGAGGCCTATGTCCAGCTGTGGACGTCTTTCGGCTGATATGATGATGATTTAGTAGAGGAAGCGAGAAAGTCTCTGCCTACCCTCCTGACGGGAAAGAGGCGTGATGTTATATGTATGTATTTAGTTAAATAACTCTCCTTTTAAGTTTCGCCACAGTCGGAACTAAATTTTCATTTTTCAGATGCATGCTTATTAAACGACGACTTGACCCAGACACAGAACAAAAACTTGTGTTCATCACACAAACGTTTGATCGAATCGAAACCGTGACCCATGGCCTGAAAGGCTGGTTTACTACCAACCACACTAAAGGGCTAGTCAAGTTCCTCAATCATTCATGTTTGATTGTGTGACTTGGTTTGGAAACTTACATTACTAAGCTTCGTAATTTTGAGTTAGAACAAAAAGTTACAAAGAATTCCAAACAAACGTCTCAAGACGTCTTAACATGTTCTTAAGCTTAACTAGGCATCCTTAACTTGCTTAAGCTGTCGTATCGTCTAGCTCGGTACAGAAGTAACATCACAATTCACGGCCGATGACCTGAGCACCCGCAGGAAGTGACCGCGTGCTGCCAGTAGGGTTGTCCAAAACATCAGTTAAAAATACTAGCTGTTGCCCGCGACTTCGTAGTTCGTAAAAGTGGAATTCAGAAAAAAAATAGCCTGTGTCTCCCCATGGTTTAATTTAAATTAAATTGTCTTATATTATACAGACTGTAAAAAAAAGAATTTACCAACCCTGAAGAAGGTGGATAGACCCATGAAACTGAACTACTTTCTCTAAGAAACATGCCCAATAAAAAAAATTGTACTCCCCCCTTAGAAACTGCATCTGATAGCTCATTAAGAGGAGGATTTATCGGAGGTCAAAAATTTATTTTCTTATTTCGACCTATGTTCTCTAAATTAACAGAATAAACACGTCACTTTAACATTAGTCAGTGAAAACCCCACCCCTAATCGTTCCCGGCGCAAAGGTGCCCATTACGCTTGCCGCATTACCGCGCTGTATGGCGATGGACAGCCTCTGCACCAAAAACGATCCGGCGCGGGGGTCATCCCCAGACTCCACCAGACGACGCCCAATTTCCGAAATAAAAGATTTCGCGTCGCTACCCCAACAACCCGTCGCCTCCACCGCGAATGGCACGAACATGTACCGCCGCTCGAGGTCAGCATATTTTACCCTCTTTTTCTGAGCTGCGGCCTCGGCAGCAGCTCCAGCCAAGCACACAGTGCGGCTGAGATGCGACGCGTCAAAAGTACTGACACACGTCGCATCCCAAAGCAGGCACCTCCCCTTCTCCCACGGCACCAATGTCATTCCGTCGGGCCTTTTACCATCTAGACGGCTAAGGCCCGGGGGCTCTAGCACGCAAGGGGTATTGGTTGAAACTAGAGCCCGACGGAGAATCTCATTGAGAGCATGGTGCCGGGGAAATCTGCCAGCACAACGACAGCAACTAAGAGCGTGATGGCCGTTGGTCTCCTCCATGGTGCCGCAAATGCATTGGTGTCGTTCGCACACACTGCAACCCAGGCGGAGAGCAACCGCCACACGCACAGAGTCACTGTCGAGAAGGGTTCCCAGGTGTGGGGAAGGTAATGCCTGAAGCCACGCACCAGATTCAGGCTGAGAAACAGCTTTTAGCCTGGCAAGTTCAGCCCCGGAAAGTCCACCCATAAGCTCTTGCAGAACCCTCGTAGCACCTACATCATCCCATGCCCGCTGGCTGTGTGGCAAAGTAGGCAAAGTCGCGGAAGGATTCAAAGCCGACCACGCCGCCAAGGCGTCCCCAGCAAAGGGGATGTCTGGCCTGTCACCATCAATCGATAGAATATTAGTGATCAGGCCAACAGCCCCATGCGACGACGCCAAGAAGGCCGGCAAGCAGATATCCTCTACACATCGAATGCCTAGTCCTCCGTAGCGGATAGGCAATGCAGCTTGACGCCATTGTTGTGCATCGAGGGAGACATTTAGGATAGTCTCTACCGTATCTTTTAGCGTAACGTCAAAGGCAGTGACTTCTTCCGGAAACATCCAAGTTGGTGCCGTTCGCAGTAAGTATACAACCTTTGGAACGGCAAAACACATCCGCAGCAATATCATGGCGACATGAGCAGAGATGTGCTTGAGACGGTCGCGAGCTAACAAAAGCAATTGCCTTCTGGATTCGATGGCCTCGGGAATTGCCATTGGAAAGATAGGCGAACCCAAAAGGTAGAAATTGTCGAAGGACAACTCTTTGAGGCCAGGAAGGATAGTGGAAATAAAGGGGAAGGAAGAGCGGGTGTTCTCTAGAGAAAGTCATTCAGTTTTATGGGCGGATTCACGTTCTTCAGGATTGGTATACCATTTCTAATAGACCTTGTTGTAAGATGGATAGTTCATCATCATATCCGCCAAAAGACGTCCGCTGCTGGATAAAGGCCTCTTCTAAAAATCTCCACGACGACCGGTCCTGCGGTGCTCGCATCTAGCGGCTTCCCGCGACCCTGACTGGATCGTCGGTCCACCTTGTGGGGTGCCTGGCCACGCTACGTCTTCCGGGACGTGGATGATGAAGTGCTCTTGCCTAAACGGTCAAAATTAAGATTGCGTAGGCAGCCCTACGCAAGCAATAAAATAATACCAGATGATGTATTAGTAAACAGTCGCTTGGCCCGTCAGCGAGCGCGCGCAATATTGTGTGTACACACAGAAACAAATTTGTATTGCGGCTTTGTGCTTTAGATTATTTTACACCTCGCATTTTGTTTGCGAAGATGTTTTGTTGAAGAACATAAAGGAATTCTACTAAAATTTTCATATGCTTTTTTTAAATATTCAGGAAATTATTTGGCAAAACTTTGTGTCACGCATGTGCACCTACTATAATAGAGTCGTATTTATAATCAAGAAAGATGGCGAATTGGCGGGCGTAATTAAACTACTATGAAACTGAAAAAGAATTATTAAATCTTACAAGAATATTTTTCTTCCCCTGTACTGTCTGGGCATTGTTTATAATGACCGGTTTTGTTTATTTTCGCTGTATATGGATTAAAAAGCTTCCCAAGTCCATTTCGGGCTTTTTACTGCTTGTCTTATTTTAAACATTGCACCGCTGCATTACTTTATAGGTAAACAATTAATATTTATTACAGGAGGTTTTTTATTTTAGGACTTTGTTTTTTTAGCAGTTTCCGCGGTACAAAGAAGATAGGTGCTTTATTATTCATAGTGTGATATGTAGTCACGTTTAGAGAAAAGTCTACCCTACTGATAATATTTCATGTAAAATTGGTTGGCAAGACAATATTGGCTCATACATAACGCTTTCAATGTAAAAAAGTTATCAAACCCTATATGTAGAGCCAAGTCCTGACTGGCCTTCATTCTACAAAACCTACATTTTGGTTATTAAGTATGTCTTGGCCGTTGTTTGTGTGCAAAGCCCAATACAAAGTTTCAGGTTTCTAGGACTTCAAGAAGTATTCAAAATGTTTCGATAATCATCAGTGAGTGAGCCAGTGAGTGACGAAATTAACGTTTTTAGGTTTTCATAAAATCTAAAGTATAAATGTTAAACAAATGAAACTCAGTGGATTTGATAAGACTGTTAACATCATCCTAACTTGAAAATATAGGCTTAAATTATCCATTTCTAAGATATGAGGGTTCGAAAATACAACGAAACGGTTCGAGAAAAAGTAAATATGCCTTGCTTCCTCCGGGCTCGTCTTGGCGGGGCTACGGGAGTTAGACGTACTTTTTCAAGTAAGGCATCTGAAATATGTTACCAGACATACCAGTAGTGGCATGGGAATAAAGATTTTGGTCAATGCGAAGAAGGCCCAACGCTGGCCCCCATTTTTAGGTTCGAGAGGCAAGAGATTAGCCTAACCTACTCATTTTGATCTATATAAATGGTTTGTATTTTATGGCCAAGGGCGAATGTAATAGGGTTGCTTGGATTGCCACTGTTGCCAGTAAAACGTAGGCCAAACAAGTTTGCCCTAACATCAGCCAGTTAGTGTAGCCAGTAACAGATAAGTATATCAAAACATCAACGAATTACTAACAATAAGTACAAAACGCAGAGCTTACGTACAGTCAACGACAGGTCAAGCTTGACACTAGCAGTGCGACTTTAGCCCGTACGTCCACTGAATTAAGAACGGTACAAAGTGTGTCAAGCTTGATGTGCTCTTCACTGTACCTATACGTGGAATAACAGAATGGAATATCGGCCGAACACAACATCATTTCGATCTTTTTGTAACTGGTTACGAGTATAATATCAAAGTACAACTTTCTATTATGTTACTGAATATTAAAAAATACAAGTGTATGTAACCAAGAGTCCCGAGTACTTATTCTTAAGATTGACATAAATTTAACCCATAAATCTAAGTAATCCGACCTAAATCACTATGGGCTTTAGTTATAAAACAATTTACTTTTATCACCGAGTTTAAATTGAACCAGTGGTTAAACTCTCTTGTTATGTCACACTTCACTAAGCTTCCAGTTAACTATTTCAATTGGAGTTACAATCAAAGCTGTACCTTTGTATGGAACTTGAAAGTATGTGAACAATTTTGCCTTTCAGGTTTATTTGATAGTACGTAACTACTAACAGATCGCGCTGTAGGCTTTCTATCCTCAAATAAATGTAGAAAACGAGTTTTCTCATTCCAGACATGAGACTTAGCTATATCCTGAAAACCCCTGTACTATAAATTTCATCGAAATGGTTAGAGCCGTTTCCGACGAACCGATTACAAATATTGCTCGTTTAATAGTATAGGATAAATTATAAGATTTTCCTGTTATAGTAAATCTTATAAATTGTACCTACATATTCATTGCCAAGTAATGTACGTAGATATATTACCAGCGCTACTAATGGCATGGAAAGTGTGTATATATGTATTGGCCAACTCGAATGAGGCCCAAAAAAAATGTTATTTCACAAAATAACAAGTTCTATTATTTTAGCCCTTATCTACTATTATTATAATTTTATTATCTCCTTAGAAAAATATAAAGCCTGCAACTATATTTAAAAATAAACATTTAAGCGTAGGTTTGAAAATACATAAAATTATTCCAACTCGGCGTGAATTTATTCATACGAGTATCAGTAAAATTTTTGGCACTTACCAAAAAACCTTTTTTTTACTCAACGAAACAATAAAAAACATCGTAAACAAACTTCTAAATAGAGACATAACTAAAGCTTCTTGTTCTTAATAAGGTTGGTCTGTTTTATGGGATTTTTTTATTGTCTGGAGGATTTAAATTAATAGGTCACAGTTCTGTATGGCATGGCGCAACTTATGATGCGATCCACTTTTTATGGGACAGTTAAAAAGATACATAAAATTTTGGACTAACTAGACTCATTAAAAGCTTTGTTTAAAAATATGAATCAGATATGGTTTTAATAAAATCGTTTTTAACCTTCATGTAAAAGCTTTCTTGGGAGCTGAATACAACAATTATATACAACAGCTCTACGGCTTTTGGAAATTCGCAAATTATAAATTCAATTCTCCATCGATCGAATTTGGTAAGTCGATATTTTAGCGACTGAAAAAAATTTGCATTTAGCCCGTAAAATGAATGGTTATTTATTACACGGATTTATTAATGTCCTGTCTAGATTATGAAGGTTTCTTTTAGAATCATATATTTATCCACACTTTAATTACAACAATAATTGACTACTCATTTATTATAGTTACATAAATTTAACAAATTTTACAATTATAAGTCAGGAAAATTTCTTTTATTGAATTATGTATGAGGTGTTAAACAATTATCGACTTAATAACCAAAACGGATTTTAAGTTAAACCATAGAGTAATATAATACTGGTTAAACCTACCTATTGACACACTAAAACTTAAAACAAGTATTCAGGACTTACAGTAGGTAAAAAAAGTCGCACCTTTCAATCGGTAAGTTTTCTTTGTTTCAAGACTCCGGAGAGTGTGCTCAAGAGCTCCACGAGCTTATTCCACCAACTCCCTTCTACCAACGGGAGTCCAGACGCACCGCAGGATATCACCCATGCTTGGTTGATATTCCGCACATTCGCACAAAGCGGTTTGAAACATCTTTTATAATGCTCACGGCTAAAGAGTGGAATTTTCTGCCTGCGTCTGTGTTCCCGAATCTATAGAATATAACCCGAATCTATAGAAGTCGCGAGTGAATAGGCTTCATCTCTGTCTTCAAGACTAGGTCTTACTCTTACCATTGACAATAAAAATAGACCTTAAATTTTATCGTATCTTATCAGAACTATACGAATAGAATCTGGCAGAGAGAAGAACCGACTGGAAGTTACTCCAACGACAAGAGCTTAACTTTAAAAAAAACCGGCCAAGTGCGAGTCGGACTCGCGCACTGAGGGTTCCGTACCACCACATAAACATAATTGTATTAGTTGAAATTTCAGTAAGTTAATTTGCTAGATTTTTTGAGTCCGACACGCGCTTGACCAAATTTTATTATTTGTTGTTATTTTATAGCTTATGCACTATAAACATACAAATTTTCAAGTTTGTAAGTGTTCCCGTTTTAAATAGAACTAAAACAAAAATCGCCTCAGCGACCATCCAACTTGACCCCTCTCTTATATGAATGTTCTCGAAACGGGAGCTCACCATAATTGGTTACCTTTAGTTGTGAGAAAAGTTGTAATATCAGACTTTTCCCATTATTTGTACTGTGAGACGTAGCTTCTTGCCAAATTTCATAATTTTAGGTCAACGGGAAGTACCCTGTAGGTTTTGCATTTTTGAATAAATGTATGGAGATGATTACATAAAATGACATATCTTTTGATTGCGTCGTTGTAAAAAATTGAAATTTTCAGATCTTGTGTGGTTCGTGGATCCTAATATATGGTATTAATTTCAACCTGATACCTTTACCCCTTTGTGAGATAAAGGGTCTTGACAGACAGACAGACAGACAGACGGACAACAAAGTGATCCTATAAGGGTTCCGTTTTTTTCTTTTGAGGTACGGAACCCTAAAAATTGGAAATTTTTATGCTCAGAAAAATTTGTTTGAAAAATTTTCGTGTAAATTAAATTTATAATCAATTATAAATATTAAAAAAACACTCACTAAGTGTAATGAATTAGTATTTGGTTATTTATTAATCGATTGAGAAATATTCCATTGCCTCTTTTAAAACAATTACACAAGTTTGTTTCCTCGATCTTTCACCCTTTGCTATCTTAATTACTAGTAACATTTCAACAATTGGGTTATAATAATAAAAACAATGTACCTTAGTACTTACAACTTCTTATTTCCGACTTTGTCTATTTATGAAGATTTTTATTCTGTTTAAATTCATAAATCTTTTTTTTCTGCCCTCTCAAAAATCTCTTGCGAAAAGCTAACAACCTCGATAACCACGGCCTAGAGAAGATTTCGTCTTATTAATAGATTTTAGTGTACCTACCTTTTATCATTTTATTTTCGAGGTAGAAAATTTCTGTCAAAACAAGTAATTAAGTAGGTAGTTAACTTATTTTCTTACCAATTTTAAGCTCCACCATGATTCATCTTTAGGTGGATAAACGCACCAATTACACACATCAATTATAGCGTGATGATCTCAAGGCCACGTCTAATTGGCTGGCGCGTGCCGCCATCTTTGTTTAACCACAGATTAAATAGACACAACGTGCGTGCGCGCTTAGACATTGATTTTAATGGCGCTACAATTTAATAATCATTCTTTCGTGCAAAGTCTTGTCAATATTTTCTTTAATATACGTAATTCTGGAAAGATCAGTGGGTAGTTAAGATGCCATATTAAGAAGAATTGTCAATATTTTCTTTCATATACGTAATTCTGGAATGATCAGTTTGTAGTTAAGATGCCATATTAAGAATAATTGTAAATATTTTCTTTAATATACGTAATTCTGGAAAGATCAGTGGGTAGTTAAGGTGAGCCGTTTTCAATAAAAAAATTCAATTAACTTGCATTCTTACGCGGGACATAAAATTCCGTTGAAAAACGAACGAATACTGCTATTTTTAGTTAAATTTTTCGCTAATTAATACAAAAATACAGTTAATGTACTGAAAGTACTATTTTTTTAAGCAATTTTTGGTTCAATATTACTATTGTGGGCGTGCGGTCAAAACTGTACGGTTGTGCTTTGTGTGCACGTGTGAGTGATCGTACTCATGTAAACACGGACTGACGAGAGTAATTGACTTTAGTGGACATATGGAGATATTTTTCTTATCGAAATTGTTGTTAGGCGTTGAAGTTGCACGATGAAATTTACGCGAATCAACTTTTTGCACATATATATAGTTGGTACTTATTGCATTGAAAAAAAAAAAACATTATATTTGCAGCAGTGGCTCCATCTAGTTGCGTTCGGGGCTAAGCTGGCCGTCACAGATCACCTTAAGTTGCCATATTAAGAAGAATTGTCAATATTTTCTTTAAAATACGTAATTGTGGAAAAATCAGTGGGTAGTTAAGATGCCATATTAAGAAGAATCATAATTGCCTTAGCCTTACTCCGTTTTTATGGAGTCGGCTAGCTAACCTAAAAGATTTGACGAGGATACAGGTTTTAACACAAAGCGACTGCCATCTGACAACCGCAATCGAGAGGCCAAACCAGAACCCGATCTTGGGTCAGGCCTTGCTAGGTTGATGGCTAACATGGAGATGAATAACTGATAATATTATTCAGTTGGATAATAAAAAATATCAACGAATTCTTAATTTTACTCTAGGATGAAAATTTTACTAGAACTTGGATTTGGAAACATGTGTAACTTTCAAACTTAGGTGCAGGTCCAAATTGAATCCCAAACAAGCTATCGATAACCATATATTTAAATCCACTATTTTCTTACTAAACTTCTATTGGTGGTAGGCAGCTAACGAGTGGTAATTTCAAAGTACTAAGTTGTTACTTTACAGATTCTACTACGAGTGGAGTCATAAACGGTAATTTGATTTGTTCTTAAATGGTTGGTGCTTGATGGAATTGGTTGGACAGAAGTTAAGTTTTCCCTATTTCAGCGAATAGTTAGTGAATATCCCATTTAAAGAAGTGAGGTCCAAGTTTAGGTGTTAGTTGAAATAGAATGCTATGTATTGTAACTAATACTTCAAATGTAAAAAAAACAAAGTTAAAATTACATCAAGTACTTAATTGTTCAAATACAAGTCAAAAATAATGATAGAGATATTGAACTGTTTATTTTATTTTTTTATATTTGGGGACATTTCACACAAGGTCATCTGATCCCAAACTAGGCAAAGCCTATACTATGAATATCAAAAACTGATATACATACATCAATAGATAAATAACACCCAGATACTTGTGTTCCTCACACAAATGTTTGCCCTAGGCGGGGATCGAACCCGCGACCCTCGTCGTGAGAAGCAGGCTCACTACCAACCACACCAACGGGCTTATCAAAATGCTTGATATCACAAAGAGATTTGTGAGAATTCCAAAGACCCCAAAGAGCTCTATAGGTTAAATCATAATTATGAAAATTAACAACTAATACTTGTCTTCTCTACTACTTAAATGGGCAAAGGTCACCAATTACTGGGTGACTAACAACAGTGTCGGCGCGGTGAGGGTAGGCCAAAAAGCGTAAGCGTGAGGAATTAGACGTCTTCCAACAAAATTAGGAAACCATGGCTCATGAATTCATGATAGAGAATACTTGGAAGGAGCGAGAGGAGGCCTTTGTCCAGCAGTGGGAAAACTCAGGCTTATAAAAATCCAACCAAGTGCGAGTGCGAGACTCGCACACCAAGGGTTCCGAACCACTAAGTTAAAAATACCGTCTTAGTTATGGACGCGCAGTCACGCAGAAGTGTATTAAAAACGTGCGAGTCCGACACGCATTTGGCCAGTTTTTATTATTTTTTGATATTCTTTAACTTATGCACTATAAATATACCAATTTTCACGCTTATTACTGTTCCCGTTTTTACGATAGAGCTAAAACAAAAGTCGAGCAAAAATCATGAGAGAGAGAGAATCATGAGATACAGCCCGCTGACAGACAAAGAGACAGACATCGGAGGCATATCAATAGGGTCCCGTTTTTCACTCTTTGGGTACGGAACCCTAAATATACTTCTTTATATTTAATGAATAGCAGTCTTAATTTTTGGTGGTATTTTATCACCAAACGATATAATTTTTTCTTAGTCATTTACCTTGTAAGTCCTGTAAGCGCTCTCTATCATTAATTGGAAAATAGTTATTAACGTAAATTTTATGAACTAAAGTCTTTGGAAAGGCGAAAATTAAATTTATAATAGAATACGCACGCAAGTGTTGAACAGTATTCGTTCATTGGTTAATGATTGATTCCCTACAAAGATATACTATTATTATAGCTCTATTTCTCTGGCATACAAGCTCCATACCAGTAGCCCCATCACTACCATTTCTGGACAGGACAAGGAGTAGTTCAGACACTACAATAAACACACAGTTTGTGCATTATTCAGGAGCCTGATTGACATGTCAGGATGGACGACGCGATTGTTACGTATTGAGGTAGTGTACTGGAGAAAGGAGTCAGTAAACATTTTGAAACAAACGGAAAATGAGGATTATAGTTCGTCTATCTTAAGAATGCAGTGAGTCATCGTTTTTCGCCGCTGGTAGCCATGCCCCGTAACCAATCAGGTCGCTTAAAATTATAAAGTCAAATGCACAATGACTAACTGAAGGCAAACCTTCGAAAGAAGCGGTTGTTTCTTTTGTGTGTTACCGAAAAAACAAAAAAAAATGTATTTTAAATCCATTGTGAATACACCTTTATTCATAACGTGCATAGTTGGGCAGTTGGGAGTTCTTTGCTCACAAATTATTAGGGAGGTGGAATTACAATTTTGCCAAGGACTTGCATTTGGATGCCGGATCCTGAACTTGTTGGTTCAATAATCATATCCAAAGTATCCTATTCTTTACAGTCTTCAAAACTTCTTATTAATATTTAAAAAGTATATTACTTATTTATTTTTGTCTATGCTTGTTTATATTTATATATATCCTTGTCACCCATTCGCGGCATGCATGAAGTTTTATTGCCCTGCTGAATCACGCAAGTATTTAATTATAGTTTCTTTCCCTTGTTAGGTAAAACCCTGAATATAAGAATGTACAAATATTGTTAGTCAATTCGATTTTAAGTCACCAGATCTGACAACAAAAAAGTGTAAAGTATTTCGAGTTAGCTTGAAAATAGAAAAGGATTTAAAATTATGTCCTTACCAACGAAACCAAAGAATTAGCCAACGCCATAGGTGCAATCGTAGTGTGACCGTAAAATATGGTCACAGAGAATAATAGGTTCAGGCTTGAGCCCCCGCGGTGACCACAACCTTCTCAGAATCTCGGAAACCCGTACAGGGTGACTCATATTAATGTTAAACAAATTGAAGTTTAAAATTTAATTTTAAAATACAAGTTCATAATTGAGCTGTCGGACCTGTCAAAAATAATGACGTTAACTTGACAAGCTTAAGTGTTGCGTTTTTCACGTGATTTTTTGTAGTTTTTGGCTCTGAACAGGATTTGCTACTTTAAAATAAAACTAGATTTTAAAAGTTAAACTTGTACCATATATGGTTAAAAAACGACCTGTTATAATTTTAATTATTAAACATAATCTTAATAATGATCAAAAATTACTATGTTTTACTGTTTACAACACTTTTAAATGTTTTTTGGAATATTTTTTTTATGCGCAATAAAAATGTTTTAGACGTTATTTTGACCATTTCAATGTTACCAAATTTCATAAATCCAATTTTGTTTATTTAACGGTTCTAAAAAGCCGTCACCCTGTAGCGTCTCATCCCAGGCAGTGTTGTGTTAATTCTCTACCAAATGTTCGAAAAGGAGCTTATAATGCAACAAGCTTTTTTTTGTTTTGCGTTCTTTTGGGTTCCGCCACACTTGAATGAATCGAAACACTTATTTTATTTGCTCTTGAGGTATCTTACGCATTACAGTCTTTTTGAGGCTAATGTATTTTTTTATTTTAAATACTAAACAGATGTTACAAAAATGAAGTATAAATTTATAACGAATAATTTAATTTTTCCACCTAAAAATCTATTATACCTACTTACCTTACACATAATAGGTGAGTTTTTTGCATTAAATGGGCGTTGCATTTAAAGCAATAATTTCTAAAACACAAGTCAACGTCAGATGCTCTCTGCCCGCTATCCTAACTCACCCTTGACCATCTTTTTATTTGTCCAGCTTTGTAGCGGACCCCAATAAATCTGTCCCCAGACACTCCGAGGACTTGAGAATTTGAAGTCGTAATTATTTGTCTGCAAAATCTTGATGAAGTGGTTCAGAAATCTCGGACAAAGACTTTAGTCATTCTCGGTTCGTAAAATGCCTTTATTTGTTCAGTTAGGTCATTCTTGTTTATTTTTAGTTATGATAGACGTTTCAAATTCAAATTAAAAACAAAATCTGGCCAAGTGCGAGCCGGACTCGCGCCTTAGGGTTCTGTACCCATCCACCATATCATATTTTTCAAGCTTTTGCCCTTTGATTTTGAAACCTCCATGACCACTCTAACCTGACCTATCTTAGACATGAATGTACATTGAAACGGTAGCTCACCTTAATTGGTTATGATTACTGACATCACTATGAATATTTATTGAATACCGTAGTTAGTACATAATAATTTCAGATGACAATATTTTCTTGTTACGTACTTTTTAGAACAAAATTTGCCTGTAGTCCGGTTCTAGTTTTGAATAATTTTTTTTTATCTTTAAAGACTTTTTGTACAACTGGAAGTTACTTCGACATAACCTTAACCAACTGAAGCATGAAGATAGTTGCACAGATTATGAACATCAACAAATAAGGCCCTGTACACACGACACGTCGGACTATCTCCCATCGATGTAAATTGATGACATGTTGGCACGTCGCCGGCCATCTGATCGTGGCATATTATCAATCATTATTTTGCTTGTTAGCTTGTCTTGAACTTGCTTCAGGTCAGTTGTGTCCGGACTAATTAGTCAATGACAAATACAGGGTGCACCAAAAACTAAAAGGGCGTGCTCAGTCAATGAAACTGAACAACTTAAAAAAAAACCGGTCAAGTGCGAGTCGGACTCGCGCACTGAGGGTTCCGTACCACCACATAAACATAATTGTATTAGTTGAAATTTCAATAAGTTAATGTGCTAGATTTTTTGAGTCCGACACGCGCTTGACCAAATTTTATTATTTGTTATTTTATAGCTTATGCCCTATAAACATACCAATTTTCAAGTTTGTAAGTGTTCCCGTTTTTAAACAGAACTAAAACAAAAATCGCCTCAGCAACCATCCAACTTGACCCCTCTCTTATATGAATGTTCTTGAAACGGGAGCTCACCGCAATTGGTTATCATTAGTTGTGAGAAAAGTTGTAATATTTAATGATTTCAGACTTTTCCCATTATTTGTACTGTGAGACCTAGCTTCTTGCCAAATTTCATAATTTTAGGTCAACGGGAAGTACCCTGTAGGTTTTTCATTTTTGAATAAATGTATGGAGATGAGGACATAAAATGCCATATCTTTTGATTGCGTCGTTGTAAAAAATTTAAATTTTCAGATCTTGTGTGGTTCATGGATCCTAATATATGGTATTAATTTCAACCTGATACCTTTACCCGTTCGTGAGATAAAGGGTCTTGACAGACAGACAGACAGACAGACAGACAGACAGACAGACAGACAGACAGACAGACAGACGGACAACAAAGTGATCCTATAAGGGTTCCGTTTTTTTTCTTTTGAGGTACGGAACCCTAAAAAAATAATTTTGGGAAATGAAAAAAAATTAACCTCTTCATACAAAACGTTCGACCAGAGTGGGAAATTTGTATGAAGAGGTCAATTTTTTTTTTCATTTCCCAGAATTGTTTCTTAGGAAAAGTTGTTCAGTTTCGTTGACTGAACACGCCCTTTCAGTTTTCGGTACACCGTCCCTTACACTCTTTGTGACATCCTTCTATAGAGTGATAAGGATCTTTTGGCAGGTGCATAAAATCGGAACTTACGCCGCTGTTCTGGGAATTTGACACTTCAAGAGTAAAAATAAGGACAGCAGCGCCCTCCTCTCAGCTTCATCCAATCGCTCTACAGCCTGTTTTATTAGTTTTGTTCCCAAAGCCCAGTGATTCTACTAATGAAAACAAGCAACTTTCCCAAAGAAAAAAGAAACGCGTGAGTCCGACACGCACTTGACTAGATTTTCTTAAATACTATTTTTACGCTCACCTATTTATAATAATAATATACTAATTTTTACGCTTGTAAGTGTTCCCGCTTATACGATAGAGCTAAAACAAAAATCGAGCAAAAATCGCCTAAAAAACAAGTCTTTAATACTCGTATGGACGTCCCTTTAATTATTTATTTATCATTATTTGTTATTATAGCGGAAACAGAAAAATAATTTGTAAAATTTCAACTTTCTTCCTATAACGTTTCATGAGAGGTACAGACAGGTGGACAGGCATCGGTCGGAGGCATATTAATAGAGTCCCGTTTTTCACCCATTCACCAAAGTGCCGATCGCGTCAAATGACCACTTTAGCATGGGAAGTAATAAAATTAATATATTTTTTTGCGAAGGTGTCTTGTTTTCAAAATCGCTGCCACTTTTTATAAGTAAAATCATAGGCTTAGCTTGGCTTAGCTAGGCTAGCAGCAGTTTGCTACAACAGCTTGCCGCAACAGCTTGCCGGAGGACATTCGCCTCGAGCTAAATAAAAATACAAAAAATACAAAAGCTAAATAAAATAAATCATAATAAATTTAAAAATAAGTTAGAAACCGGCCAAGTGCGAGTCGGACTCGCGCACTGAGGGTTCCGTACCACCACATAATCATAATTGTATTAGTTAAAATTTCAGTAAGTTAATGTGCTAGATTTTTTGAGTCCGACACGCGCTTGACCAAATTTAATTATTTGTTGTTATTTTATAGCTTATGCACTATAAACATAACAACTTTGAAGTTTGTAAGTGTTCCCGTTTTTAAAATAGAACTAAAACAAAAATCGTCTCCGCGACCATTCAACTTGACCCCTCACTTATATGAATGTTCTTGAAACGGGAGCTCACCTCAATTGGTTATCATTAGTTGTGAGAAAAGTTGTAATATTTAATGATTTAAGACTTTTCCCTTTATTTGTACTTTGAGACCTAGCTTCTTGCCAAATTTCATAATTTTAGGTCATCGGGAAGTACCCTGTAGGTTTTGCATTTTTGCAGAAATGTATGGAGACGAGGACATAAAAAGCCATATATTTTGATTGCGTCATTGTAAAAAATTTAAACTTTCAGATCTTGTGTGGTTCATGGACTCTAATATATATTATCAATTTCAACCTGATACCTCTACCCGTTCGTGAGATAAAGGGTCTTGACCGACAGACAGACAGACAGACAGACAGACGGACAACAAAGTGATCCTATAAGGGTTCCGTTTTTTTTCTTTTGAGGTACGGAACCCTAAAAACGTATTTTTTTACCCTAAGTAAGTAATTCAATTTTGTAATATGTAATTGTAATCTTTGTATCTAAAAGAGACTTTTTCCTGCAGACGTAAACTGTCAGAACAGTTTTGCAGGCTTTAAATAATAATGTATGCATAGTTTAAGTTTAATAAATAAATAAATAAAATACAAATAAATAAAGCTAAGCCCAGTGATTCTACTCATGGCACCTAAATTATATGTATTATTATTTTGATAAGCAAGAGAAAGTATTTCTTTCATTATCACAATATGTTAGTAAATGTACATTTTTAGGAATACATTTTGTTAAATAAAGAAAAAAAAAACACTTTAATTAAGACGACTGAACCCAGTGTAATTGCATTTAACGATGCGCATGAGTCGATAAGATCTTAAAGATAAGGAGAGTGTTGAATCGAAATGCTCAAGCAATTTTCTGCTTGAGTGTGACTTTAAGAGGGGTAAAATTCGTATGAAAACTTGAGAATTAGGTATAACTATATCGGTTTTAAATATTTTTTATAAACCGTCACTATTTGGTCTATATGGGTATTAAATTATTTCGAGCGTATCTCGTTCGTCCAGCTTCAGAATCTAATCATTTCCAAGTCCATCAACGCATGTGTTCTATATAATTTTCAATACCTATACGTGATAACTAGTTTATTATAAAAAATCTAATAAAATAAACTTTTCTCCAACTGCATCCACGTTCATGATCTCTGTATCATCTTTTGTACAGTCAACCGCACTACTCAGTCTAAAATAATTTTTAACTCACAAAATTTTTTTTTGCTCTCCATGGTAAAGTAGTCACGTGATCGACTCATTTTGTATGGGAAGGCAAAAAAAATATATTTCCAGAAAAACAATTCTCATGCATGAGTATAGATTCACAAACCAATGAAAATTCACGATGTATATCTCTACGACATCTACGAGTAATAGCATCCTGCTACTCTTAGCAGATTTTCGATCTATCTT
The DNA here is from genome assembly GCA_947532105.1 of Athrips mouffetella. Taxonomy (NCBI): domain Eukaryota; kingdom Metazoa; phylum Arthropoda; class Insecta; order Lepidoptera; family Gelechiidae; genus Athrips; species Athrips mouffetella. Next base: position 11,860,448 of record OX383981.1, on the reverse strand, counting down.
TTTGAGGCCTGCCTTCGCTACGTCTTTCGATTCGTGGTTTCCTCCATCGGTTCTTCAAGCGAAGGTGGTGTCTACGGCTATAACTTGAGTTGGAGAATCACTAATTTGGTTCGTCTGCAGATCCCCTTTATTTATTTTATATTTATATTTTATTGTCAATTTGCTTACTCTTGACCTCGATCTAGTCTTGAGGACCGAGATGAGGTCGACGATGGGACGAGCTTGCCCAGAATAAGTCTATTCACTCGCGACTTGAACAGATATGGATAATTCCACTCTTTCTTTCTTGTCCGATCAGTGCTACGAGGTTCTCAATATCGGAATGATTTTACAGACTTGCGGATCACTGTACCTTTCAGCCCACCGGTAATTGCCAACAGGTTTTCATGAAACATTCATGAGCTAATGATTGAGTCGTCACTTCTTGGCTACCAAGCTCGCATTAGCTTGAGACTTGGCGACTTTTTATACCATTTTTGAATCGTTCGAATTGATGTAAAATATACTTAAGTTTTTGGCAAAAACTGTTCAAGCTTGACCTGACGCCTATCTAAGCTTAGCATCTTGTGCTAACTAAAGTTCTGTTTATAAATACGGATCTTGATTTGTTATTTTTCTATTTCATGTTAGAAGTCATTATCAACCAATCACAAACGTTATCGCGTGAGAAACAAAGCACATGTTTGGTTAATCAAGCCGACTTACAAATTATAAACAAACAAATTTTAAACCGATCAAAATAAAACATCTCACGTTTATAATAAGAGGGCAAATAAAACGCGCAAATCTACCAAATAATATAAAACAATTGCTACAATGCGCTCAGTAATAAAATTATTAAACAAATCAAGTTCATAATAATATGGAGTCAGAAAATTGCGGGCGGAACCGGAGAGGATAAAGAAATTATCCAACTTACTAAACATGGAGGTATTAAAATGTCTTTAGAGGAGTGAGCAGATAGAGAATTTGAGTAAAATATAACATAGACATAAGCATAGAAGACCAACAATGAGTGCGAGCGAGAAACAAATCTCTTATGGTGATACTGCAAGATAGCAAAGGATAGCGAATCGAATAGCTCTGTAACCGATTTTGAATGACAGGGAGCCACTTTGAGCCACGCGAAAAACCAGCTTTCCAGTTTTTTGTAAAAAATTGCGTAAAAACTACATATTTATATAAAAATAAGGATACTTTTAATTATGACGGTGTGTAGTGTAGTTGGATGTGGTGTTAATTACAAAAATAGTCCAGAGAAATGTACATTTCACGGGTAAATTCTTAGGACGTTATTACTTTTGAACTATATGTTTTTTTGCTTAAAATAACTTATATTTCATGTTTAAAATATAGAATAGCTTCTTCTGAATTGCTAATTTTCGTATTTTGCATTGAAAAAAGTTTAGTTGTTGATAATGTTCTGAATTTTAGTGTTATATTTTTCATCAATATAGCTCACATTTACGCTAGGGCTTGACTCAAATTTATCGATACCTATTTTCTTTATGTTTATAATACGAGCTTACAGACGCATTGTTACTTACTTGATTTACCATTTTCGTCTTCAAATAAACAGAAGTAGGTCAGTCCTAACTTTGTTTTGCCATTTTGTTCAACAGTTTCCAAAGGATTCGAATATAAAAGGAAAATTGATAAGGGTGATTGGACGAGTTGGAATCCTAAAAAATACTCTTAAGTTTGTAGCAAACATTTTCTAGATGTAGGTATATGTCATATACCTGACTTTTCCTCATAGCAACCATGTTTGTTGATTTGTCTCTGCTAAGTCAAAATATATTGAATGAATAATAAAATTGTGTTTTCTATGTATTTAATATTTGGCGACGATGCCTTATGATATGAAAAAATGCAAACGCTCGCGGGGCTCCCTGCGAGGTCTGCTCACAAAAGCAAATAATGCTTTTCAAGAAGAATTGAATTTACATACCACGGAAGAACTCGAAACACGACTTACGACTTTACAAAATGCATACGAATCTTTACAAATCTTACAAAACCAAATTGAAGAAGAAACAGAAGACGAAAATATTGAAGCCGAAATTCAATACAGATATGAATGTCACGAAATTTACACGGAAATACGTTCGAAAATGCTTCGTCTCCTCAACAAGTTAAAACCAGTGCCTGAACCCTCTCTTGCAATACGTAACGAGCAGCCATCGACCTCCGCGCAGCCAGCCACGCGTGAGGCACAACCCAGGTTCAACTTCCAGGCTTTTCACGAAAAAGAATCTTTCAAAAGTTATACTAAACGTCTTGGTACTTACCTTTTACTCAACAACATTACGGATCCGAAAATAAAGGTATACACATTACTTTCTACAATTTCCCCTGAACTTCACGAACGGATACACGACCTATGCTCTCCAGAAGACCCAATCAATAAAACGTTCGACGAACTTACCAAAATACTAGACGACTATATTGATCCAAAACCAAGTATTTGGGCATCACAACATACATTTATTTCACGCATACAACAACCTAATGAGACAGTCGCAGTCTATGCTTCAGAGTTAAAGAGATTAGCTTTGAACTGTGAATTCAAATGTCAGCACTGTAAGAAACCTACCTTCGACTCTTTCCTTGCACTCCAGCTCATAAGAGGTCTCAAAGACGGCGAAATCCGAACAAAAATTCTACAAGAAAACGAAACGGCTTCATTTTCTCAGCTAGTTCACACAGCTACGTCCATGGAAATGGGAAAAACTGAAAATTCAACCATGTCGTCACAAACACGCAATTTGCCAAGTGACAATATGAACAATATCTCTAAGGTTATGAATAAACCTCAACCCACGCTAAGGTCTACTTCCAGAGGTTTCAAGACACCTACTTCGATCAGAGACCTTAAAGGTAAATGTTTTCGATGTGGAAAAGACGACCACAAAGCTAATGACTGCGGCGCTATTCACACTACATGCCGGAAATGCAATAAAGAAGGTCACCTCGCCCGGGTTTGCCTACAAAGAACTCCTAAGACTAACCAATTAGACCAGTCGATTAGCAGTCTTAGCTCCGACAGCGCTGCCAATATTCACTTAATAAAAAGTGAATTCTCGGAAAAATACATAATTCCAATTATGATTGAAGGCAAACGCGTCGATATGGAATTTGATACAGGCGCAACTCTTTCGACCATATCTTTCAAAGATTACAAAAAGCTAGGAATTAGTAAGAAAATCTTTAAAACTGACATGAAGCTCAGAACTTACACAGGTGAAGTTTTCAGACCTACCGGTGTAGCATATGTCAAGTGCAACTACAAACATCAGAACTTCTACGGGAAAATTTATATAATTAACAAAGATGTCGATCCCATTCTAGGTAGAAGTTGGATGAAAGAATTCAAGATCCAGCTTGCTGATATGCGGGCAGTAAACGCATGCAAGGAAGTTCCTAAACTTGACCAGTTACTAGAAGAGTTTGCATCATCGGTTTTTAGCCCTAACCTAGGGGAAATACCAAACGTGCGAGGTCACTTAACATTAAATGAAAATACCCAACCTATTTTTATTAAACCTCGTAGGATTCCTTATGCATTAAGAGCTAAAGTAGATGAAGAAATTGACCGTCTTGTGAAAGAAAGGGTTATCACCAAGATTGACCATTCTGATTGGGGTACGCCAGTCGTACCAATTGTAAAACCCAACGGAAGCATAAGACTTTGCGCTGATTACAAAGTCACACTAAACAGAGTAATTAAAGACGAAAAATATCCAATACCGATAATAGAAGATATCTTAGCTGAAATGAGTGGCGGACAATTATTCTGTACCCTAGACATCACTCAAGCCTACTTAAACATGGTAATGGACGAAGAAAGTGCTCTTCTACAGACCCTAAGTACTCATAAAGGTACTTACAAAGTAAACAGACTCATGTTTGGAGTCAAAGTTGCACCGAGCTTATGGCAAAAGTTTATGGACCAGTTGCTGCAGGGACTCGAAGGCGTAAAATGCTTTTTCGACGACATTATAATTCAGGGCTCTTCGGAAGACCAGCTATTACTACGACTAAGACAAGTCTTACAAAAACTTAAAGAAAGTAACCTTCGCGTAAATAAGGAAAAGTGTCACTTTTTTAAACAAAGTATCAATTACCTAGGCCACACTATTGACAAAGAAGGGTTACACAAGAACCAAGATAAAATTGTAGCAATTACTAAAGCAAACCCTCCAACAAATGTAAATGAATTACGTACATTTTTAGGCATGGCCAATTACTATAACAAGTTTATCCCTAACTTAGCATCCATTACATCTCCCCTAAACCAACTGTTGAAGAAAGGAATTAAATTCGTCTGGACGACTGCTTGTGAAGAAAGCTTCAAGAAAGTTAAAACAGAAATTCTGAGCGAAAGAGTTCTTATACACTTTGATCCAAACAAACCTTTGATCATAGCTACAGATGCGTCCCCTACGGGCCTTGGAGCTTGTCTTTCACACAAATTACCTGATGGATCAGAGCGACCAATAGCGTTTGCATCACGATCACTTACTAGCAGTGAGAAGAAATATAGCCAAATTGATAAAGAGGCTACTGCAATTTACTGGGGTCTTAAAAAGTTTTTCCACTACTGTTATGGCCGTAAGTTCACACTGATTACAGACCACAAACCGCTCACTTCGATTTTTCACCCACATCACACTTTACCTACCCTGAGTACCATGCGATTATTTCATTACGCACATTTTCTGTCCGGATTCGACTACGATATTGAATATAGAAATACTTCAAAAAACTCAAATGCAGACTATTTATCTCGTTTTCCAGTAGAAGAAATAAGCGAACATAAAATGGATCAGCACTGTGCATTTCAGTTAAGCCAAATACACGTACTGGACGTCTCGCCACAGGTAATCGCAAAGGAAACAAATGAAGATCCGGAACTTAGAATTTTACTTCAAACTCTCAAATCAGGACGCTCACTCAAAGATGTTGGATATAAGGATTGTGAACTAACCCTACAAGATGATTGTATTTTCAAAGGTACAAGAGTAATGATACCACAGAAATTACGTCATCGTATTCTCGAGGAACTACACACCGGACACATCGGAATTGTAAAAATGAAACTTCTTGCACGCAGTTTTGTCTATTGGAAAAATATAGATCAAGACATAGAGAATAAAGTCAAATCTTGTAGGGCCTGTCGTTTAGAACAAAATGAACCAGCAAAGTCTCCGCTGCATCATTGGGAGAACCCTACAGGTCCGTGGCAAAGAATACACATAGATTTTGCGGGACCAATGTCTGGATTTCAACTATTTATCATAGTAGATGCCTTCACAAAATGGGTAGAAATCATACCTACAAAAACTTCAACAAGTTCAATCTGCATCTCGAAGTTAAATGATCTTTTTTGTAATTTTGGGATTCCATACACTGTAGTGTCCGACAACGGAAGGCAATTTTTATCACAAGAGTTCAAAAACTTTCTTTCAAACAACGGGATAGCTCACAAGACGATCGCTCCTTATCACCCTGCTACGAACGGTCAGGCGGAGCGTTTCGTACAGACAGTTAAACGTGCACTCCACAAATTAGAGGGGGAGAGTGGTGCCTTGATAGATAAGATCACGAAGGTTAAACTGTGCCTTAGGTCCTCGCCTGGACCAACTGGCGTTTCTCCATATGTTCTCATGTTCGGCAGAGAAGTAAGAACAAAATTACACGCAATGGTAAGAAACCCCTCAAAATCCGAGAACACCTTCAGAACATGCCGCGGCTCCTCTAAAATGAGACAGTTTTCTGTCGGCGATCGAGTTCAAGCGAGAAGCTACTCAAGCCCTGGAAGGCGATGGGAATTTGGCACAGTGTCTCGCCAACTAGGGCGACTCCATTATGAGATACGCACAGACCGAGGACTATTGTGGATCCGCCACCTGGACCAGCTGCTCCCGGCGCCCCTGATCCTCAGGAATCCCGAGGGAGGCGTGTCATATACCTGACTTTTCCTCATAGCAACCATGTTTGTCTCTGCTAAGTCAAAATATATTGAATGAATAATAAAATTGTGTTTTCTATGTATTTAATAGTATATAAAAGAAAATGCCGACTTAATACAACTTTATTAAATGGAGCTAACAGATTCGGCAGCTTGGAATCGGGGTTGACTAATTTAGTTCTGTTACCAATTAAAAAAAAAATCAGCACCGGCAGCCATTTCAGCAACCGGCGCCGGTCGGTAGCTCATATAGGACCCGGCGCCGGCAGCAGCGGAGGCACTTCCGTATAGTTATTATCGGCTCAAACAAATTGTTACTAAAATATAATTTCATTCCTTCCTTAAAACTGACTATTCTAAAATTTTTGTGTATAAAGTAGAAAATCGCATAATTTCACAACCACAGACAGTATTCGAACCTGCGTCTTCTCCGTAAGTACCGGAGACGTTTTACCTACTAGGCTAAAATGTGGTTCTGTCTGATGTTGTGAAATATGCGTCTTCAATACGCATTCCAACGTTGCGTTGCGTTTGTGGTTGTGAAATTTAGCGATTTTCTGCTTTGTAGAATTATCAGCCATTAACGTCTTCAATGGTCTAGTGGTTAGAGCGCTCGGCTCTCGATCCGGAGTCCGGAGGTTCTGTTTTTGATTCCTGGTGGGGACTCTGTCAGACAAAAATCCCTTTGAGCGGCTTCCCCAGTTTGGTTAGGACATTGCAGGATGAATCACCTGATAGTCCGATAAGTTGGATAATTCCGTGCTTCGGAAGGCACGTTAAGCCGTTGGCCCGACTACTACCTATGGATGTAGTCGTTAAAGAGCCATATGTGAGAGGCCTTTGGCGGCCTCAAATGCTATATTTTGACATTTGCTCCATAAATAAAAAATAAAAAAAATACATTTGGCCTAAGATAGGGGCTCATGCTGGTGGCACTGGTCATGCAGTGACGAAGATAAAAAAATGAGGTTTGAACAAAGAAACATAAATTACAGTTCCACCGACTTTTTTGGGTTGGTACCTAGAAAAGGGGCTTCCTATAATCGTAAACGGTAGTTGCATATAATATAGCCATAGCCGTCACGCAACATTTCGTCAGTGAATATCAATCTCATACATTTTTATTCTATACTACTGGCATTTACGATAGTAGAAATCCACTTATCTACGGCCCCAGGCGGAGAAATGGAGGATTATCGACACTACTACCTACTACAAGTGAAACACTGCGATTGTTGACAGCGACGCTACCGCCTGAACAGACAAGTCAATGTCGCCAGGGTACTCGAATATCGATACCAAAATGTACATCACTATCTAACGCACACATTGACAAATCAAAATTGGTTACGCGTTTTCGGGCTCTTTGTTTATCTATAGGCAGTAAGCTGCCGTTATTCATAACCTAAGAAATATAATGTAGGTACTCTTCTTCTCAGTCGCTTTCACGGTTCTGTTCTCATTCGTAGGTGCCGCTATGCCGTTTTGGCATTGATGGTTTTGCGCCATCGCAAGACTGAACGTTTTTTAAAAGGTTATTTTCAGGGCGCTGTAATCTGATAAATCCAACCTAAAGTGATAGTCTTCTGTCTTGGGATCCTGTGCCTTCTACTCTCCTCAGCATACTGTTTCGTTCTTGATAGTGGTCTTGACCTTCTAAAGCAGGTAGCTTTATAAGTGTGTACCTATACAGGTTGTAAAAAAAAGGTATACCGGCCCTAAGAAGGATATGAATCTGCCCATGAAACGGAACAACTTTCCCTAAGGAACATAGGTCGTTATATGAAAAAGAAAACCTTCTTTCCTCCTCTTGAGGAAACAGATAAGTGACCGTTTTGCGTGCTATTGTTAAATCGGTCAACGTCAATTTGACGATGATTTTCCACCTGTCAACGGTCTTTTAAGTCTCAATCAGCTCTCAATGCTTGGTCCTAAAACCCTTCCTTTATCTACACCAGTTGGACGATTGCGCGCCCCCAAACCCGAACAAAGACGTAGCTTTAAGAATAAGAACAAAAAAAAAACAAAATGGCGGCCGAGAAAATAAACAAAACAAGTGCAAGGATGCTCGCGCGCTCTCCGCGTGACGTCTTCATATCTCCCCTCTCGCTTGCTCTTGTTGTTCCTAAAGCTGTGTTTTTGTGTGACAAGGATGGAGATATAAAGAAGATTGCCTGAATAGGAAGAAAGTTTAAACTGTTGCGCCCGACGTGAAACAAGTTTTACAGATTTTGCGCTGCGCGGGCGTCGTTTTTTGACGTTTAAATTTACACGACGGTTTTTTGAGTGGTTGACAAGCACGTCACTTTGAGTTAGGGAGGTAATGGCTTTGGTTAACTGGGAAGCTGGCTTTTTAATATTTTGTTGGTAGTAGTATCGAATAACTTTGGCACTAGGGGTGAAGATAAGCATAGTAACATATAGTATTAGCAGAACTAAAGGTAAACTAGAAACCCTAGAAACCAAAGGTTAGAGTTACTACTGATGTGCGGTTAGCTGTACAGAAGTTCATTGCACCTTAAAAATCAAGTTCAATCTAAAAATTGCTAAATATTGTGTAGATACCAGCGTCAGGTAACTGGCAAGCCTGACAGACCCCCTTTTTCAGTATGCGTCCTCAATGTTAAAGGCACAAATGTGATATTTTGTACAGCTACTAAACAAGACTTTTTGTACCGAACTGTACAACTTATATACGCTTTTAGATGTTTTGCTATATGACTTAATGACTCCTGCTGCACGTGCCTTCCGAAGCACGGAAAGTCATTTATCAAATTAGTCAGTTTTACACTTTTCCAACAACATAATCAAAAATATCCAGCTGTTCCCAAAGTTTTTGTTTGAAATCTTTAAATATCCAGACAGATTACGTCACAAAGCTTTCGCCTGTCCTCTTTTTGTATGAAAACTTGTATGGAACCATGCTGATAGTCCTTCGATGCGAATGTTTTGAATAGGTCGTGTGTAAAAAATGCTATTGTACAGGATGTAGGCCTCTGAGTTATGTTCGAGGATCGGACACCCTGTAGTGAGTGATTTAAAAACGCTCTTTAGGTAGCTTCTTGCAGATTGCCGTTTGATTGTTCTTGGAAATATTGTAAGTTGAGCAGCGGTGTAGGTAATATTTTCGTTGCTTTTTTTTATAAATGGAAAGCGACACACCGATGGGAATTCCGAAGCGGGAATTTCCGCGACCGAAAAATCTGTCAATATGTCACCAGCGGAAATTCTGCCAAATGTGACATGGTAGGTAACTTAAAAAGCGTTGCGAGCGTAACGAGCGGTACTCTTCGCGGCAGAAAGATCCACAGGTGTGTCGCTACCTAAATTATAAAATTAGTTTATTTTCTTCACAAACAGGTTCTTAGTGTAAAATAAATAAAATATCTTACAAACTTTGTGAATATTTTTGAGACAAAAAAAATAATATACCTACGATAAAGGAGGTTTTTACTAGCGTGCATTTATGATCTCACTCAGTTCCCAATACCGAGAAACTTTTTAAACGGTTTATTTTTAACTACATATCGATTGTCCGTGATTTCGTGTGTGTGGAATCAAAAGCAAATATTAGTCTAAGTATTTTCTTGTCCAGAGATTATACTTTATTTACAAACTAAACTGCGTGAAAATTGGTTTCTAAACCTTTGTTTAGCTGTGCAAACTTACCTCATAGAATTAAACATGTTGAAGACAGCTTCACGTGCTTTCATCTTCTTTCTATCTTTCATTTTCTCTAACCATCTCCTCTCTTCTCTTCTGCAGGTTAGCAGCAGCAGCGGCAGCGGCAGCCGGGGCCACCAGTGAACTAAGCTACCTTGCTGCGTTGCATCCAGCGTATCGACCCGTGCCTTACGACCATCCCCTCTACGGTGCTAATACTTTACGAGGTAGGATATTTTCTATTAAGACTACATAATATAAACACGAATGTAAGTCACCGTTAACTGGCTTTTAATCGCCTTCTACAATACTTTATCTATTATATTATTTAAAAGTTTTGTTGTCGCTGGATAATATAATATGATAAATAACTTCCTTATAAGGAGCATCCATCTAGTAAATTCATTATAATCATCATCATTTCAGCCTGTTTCTACCCACTGCTGGGCTTCCTCCTTCTGTCTCTTGCCTTCCCCTTCTAGGTTTTTCCTAACCGATATCGTCTGACCATCAGGCAGGTTTGAACGCCCACCGAGCGTTTTGAGCGTGGGCGTATATGCTGTAGGGAAGAACGCGTCTGACACCTCCTTGGTCCATCTTTCCCTCACTACCCCTTTTGCGAAGTGTCTTGCCTGCTTTAACTTATTTTATCCTCATAACTGTATCTTCAACCTTAGTCCGCGGCGACGGATTTTGGTATTGCGAATACGGTCGAAAAGTTTGTTAAACCTAGCATAGAACGCTGTAGAACTCTGTGCGTATTTTATTTTTATTTATGCTTAGTCTCCTTTGTGAGCTTTCACCTTTTTAAATATTATAAAATTATAAATTGATTTTGTCTGGAAATTTAAGATATTTATAAAAAAATATCACGCTATGCTATTTTGATATCCCTGTTTTGTCTTTGTTTATTTGTTCGAGCATTACGTAAAAAATACCAAACAATTTTAATGAGACTTTTTTGTTTGGTAGCTAATTGTTTTAGTTAAATACTGGAATATATGTTATTTAACATGCAAACAAAGTTGCACGCAAAAGCTAGTTTTATGTATTTGGTAATTTTTTAAAATTATTTATTTTATTTATTAAGGTATAGTCTTCTTTCTCTCCTTCCAATATTTTCTTTGCATGAAATTGTCATGTCGTATTAAGTGCCCCATTTCCTCTTCTGTTTTTAATAGTTGTTAAGAAGTTGTCAATTGGATTGGCTTTGTTCATCCAAGATTGATTCTATTGGTACCTATCTATCTAATAAGTAAGTAAATAATTTGTAAGGGAAAATAAGTTTTGAAACGGTGTTTACCCGTAACCCACATAGACATACAGAAATATTCGTATGTATTACTTATAACATCGAACTGGATGAGTATTACAAGTAACTAGCAAGTAACACTACACTCTAAACGTGATAAGGGTAACAGTACACTAACTGCGCTGCATACTCAGACTTATGCACATTGCAACGTGACTACTTAACTTATAGGTACCTACAGTGGCAACCTCGTCAAGCTTCAAATTTGCAGCGTAAAGCTAGCCTCTACGGTGATACGAATAGGTACAGCACTAAATCCACTGTGTGAAGCTCTATCTGCTCTTAACTGTGTATGATATAATTTTGAAGTATATAAAGGAAAGCTACTATTAACAGAAATCCTATACTTTTAACGATGAACATTTGTATATGTCACCGGAAAATAATAATAATCGTAAGCTGATCAATTTTCCAGTAAGTTGGTCGAATTTCGAAAAATCATAAACGGCAGATGAATAAATGTATTATTTTACACATTATAACGCAGAAGATTCACTCGCCACCTGAGACATAATAGGTAAATATGAAATTGCCGAAATTTTCTTACAGATTAATGAGATCATAATTCCTATAATTCTACTGCTATTTTTTTCATTTGTCTTATATTTGAAAGTTGACTTCAAGGTTATCAATTCGCGCATAAAATAAAGTTTTTATTTTTAGTTTGATATATAAAATTAAAGGTTCCAAAATTGTTCGTCTTAAATGTCGTCCGATTTCATCATTAGATTTGTTATATTTTTATACAGATAATATTTTTCGAAAATTAAATTTAAGCTTCTGTTAGCTTCCCAATAATGCTCAAAAAAATAAAAAAAGTTGGATTTATAATTCCTAAGAAAAATGCAAAAATGTTAGTATGTACTGAAAATGGAGTTTACCTAAAATTCGCCATACAAAACGGCAAATTCATAGGTAAAGACCTATTATTTTTAAATGTTACAAAAATTTAGAGAAACATCTTAAATGTAACAAACATGGATTGGAACCTGCCGCATTTGCGCAGGTGGTATGAAGGAATTCACATAAACTGTATCTAAAATGTCTACTGGTTTTTTCCACTGCGCAAAAAGGTACTTGCTAAAGATAGCTTATTAAGTTGCGAGCATTAAAATAGTTTTTTTTATTTATACACAAGTTTAAAATACCTACAAAGTTATTGTTCGACACCCCCTGGCCAAATTTTTGCATGTTACTTAGGACCCGTGTAGTGCCGGCAAAGAATAGTCAACCTATTTCCACGGGTGGGTGTCGTAAGAGACGACTAAGGGTAAATGGACTAGAAGATGGGCGGCAGCATCCTTTTGTGTATCGTATCATCTTACATTCGACGATTGCCAGCCGTAACGCTAACAAAACGTGGTGACTATGGTACTTCCCCACCACAACTTCGCAATGTTTTAGCAAAAGCTCGAATTTTGAAGGGAGTTCCCTGTCATTCCCTGTCCTGTAGTGGACGTTTTATGGGATGTCATAATGACTTAGTATAGCAACAAACTTAATTCCGACGCGAAATTTCTGCGATCGAAAAATCTGTCAAACATGACACCACCGGCAATTCCGACAGAGTTATCATAATCTTAAAAACCGTAATAAGCGGAACTTTCCGCATCGAAAAGATCAACAGGTGTGTCGCTACACTTAGAATATGAACAAGTTTCAGAAAGAAACATGGTGTCGGTACCTTTCACATACAAATTAGACATCTTGAGTGCAATCTCAGACTTAAGAGGGATTTATCACTACAAGCCATGGGTCGAAAATCTAGATTTTTTTCAACGCTCCATTGCCTTCTACTCGCGCAAGGTTTGATTGTAATAAAAAAAACCGGCCAAGGGCGAGTCAGACTCGCGCTCTGAGGGTTCCGCACCACCTCATAAACATAATTGTATTAGTTGAAATTTCAGTAAGTTAATGTGCTAGATTTTTTGAGTCCGACACGCGCTTGACCAAATTTTATTATTTGTTGTTATTTTATAGCTTATGCACTATAAACATACCAATTTTCAAGTTTGTAAGTGTCCCGTTTTTAAATAGAACTAAAACAAAAATCGCCTCAGCGACCATCCAACTTGACCCCTCTCTTATATGAATGTTCTTGAAACGGGAGCTCACCACAATTGGTTACCATTAGTTGTAAGAAAAGTTGTAATATTTAATGATTTCAGACTTTTCCAATTATTTGTACTGTGAGACCTAGCTTCTTGCCAAATTTCATAATTTTAGGTCAACGGGAAGTACCCTGTAGGTTTTGCATTTTTGAATTAATGTATGGAGATGAGGACATAAAATGCCATATCTTTTGAATGCGTCGTTGTAAAAAATTGAAATTTTCAGATCTTGTGTGGTTCATGGATCCTAATATTTGGTATTAATTTGAACCTGATACCTTTACCCGTTCGTGAGATAAAGGGTCTTGACAGACAGACAGACAGACAGACGGACAACAAAGTGATCCTATAAGGGTTCCGTTTTTTTCTTTAAGGTACGGAACCCTAAAAATCAGCAGATCCCTATGGATTGCTAATTTCACTGCGACGTCGTAGGGAAATGAGGATACCATTCCTGGTAAATCCACGAAATCCTTAGGGATACCACGACAGTATGAGGTGAGGTAATTGATATCAATATTTCGGCATAACAAGAAACACAACCGACTATAATAAAATTGTATTTTGAATGTTATTTATGAAGTTCAATAATATAAAAGAATCATGCATGAGATCTGACAGAAATTTCTTGAATGAAACAATTGGGGTACAATTTGACACAAAGTCATCTGATCCTAGCCTGTACTATGGGTACTATAGACTGATATACATACGTAATAGATAATTAACAGCCAAACATAGAACAAACATTTGTGTTCATCACACAATGTTTGCCATGGGCGGGGGTCGAACCTGAGGCCCACGACGTGAGAGACAAGCTACCAACCACATAAGCGGGCCAGTCAGTAAGCACCTGTTTTGTTGTTATTCTTCAATATTATGCATTGTTGTTTTATATTGTCTTGTACGTAATAAATCACGAATAAATAAAAAAAGATGCCGTGAGCGGAGCCGTAGGCGCATGCAAGTTTTCTAAGGATACAAATAAGCCTGTTCACGCATATGGAGTTATGAAGTGTACGTACAGACCGACACACATCCATAACAAATCGCTAATATGCACTCTTCAGTACTTTACGGACTTCGAAGACTGTACAAGTTACAATCGAAAAGCGATTAAATGTTTTTCGTTTATATTTACTACACTTACTTCCTAAAAAAATAAAAAAGTTATTAGTAGTGTCACGTTGTTTTAGAATACATATTATTAAACACATAAAATTCTATGTTAGGCAATGAGATTACCTCTAGACGTTTCATTACATAGCGTTATTTGAAAAAACTATAAGTGGAAGTTTATAATAAATGCGGGTGAATATTATAAAAATAATGCGCTGTATAGAATTCATAAAAAATATCTTATGTTCGCCAAAGTTCATAAATAAATTTTTCATCGAAGTCCGTTCGGCGGTTTAAATGTAAAAGCGTAACAACAAATAAACAAACACACAGATATACAGATTGACAAAAAGAATTTAAAGAGTCTGTAAGTGTCAAAGGAGTCGATACTTTTAAAGAAGTTTTCAGCAACAGGCGATCAAGCAATTTATTTAACAGAGGTATTAAAAATCTCGCTTTCTCTCAAGACTTGTTCCCACTGAATGCATTAATGCATCTGCCACGGTCCTTCAATAGACAATGTTTAATGTACTTTGTGGTTAAACATTAACTTCTCACCTTAACTTAAATATATTTTTTTTATTTGGTCTGGACATGAAACTTAAATCATGGAGTGTCATTCAGAGACATTTTGCTAAGAATTCTCATTCAGAATGACATGTTTATGCTAGAAGATAATGATTAGTGGACGAGAGATTCACTTGCTCGGTGTTGGTCCCCTAAATGAAATCCATATTTTACATGGTCCTTAAAAATGGAAAAGGATATTTGTTACCAAAGAGATTGTTCCGATTTGCCCACAGATACATTGACGCCCCTGCCTTGGAAGTTTTGCCTTCTAAAGTACCTACGGAAAACGTACTACATAACATAATTGTTATACTAAATAGTAGTCACTTAGGACTGGGAAAGTTTAACAACTTTTCTGATAAAAAAGAAAGACATAAAATTAAAAGTATAAAACTTTTTTAAAAACAAGCTTTTATTTAAAAAGAATAAACTAGTCCACCATCTTGTATTTTCCGCCATTTTGGTTTTAGAATGACGCTTTACAGCTAACTATGCATTGTCATCCAATCTAAACGTGTATAAAAAATTTCAACTCAATCGGTTGAAGATATCTGCTTCAAAATTGAGTTGCAAGATTCCACCCGAACAAACATAGTTACATACATACATAGGTACATTGCAAGTGAAATAAAAGCCTGTAAAAATATTTAAGAAATTAACTTATTTATGTTATTTTTATTCCTCTTCCAACGATTTAACCAAATGAGTCCACCGTACGACCATACAAAATCACAGCCCATACATTACCTAAGCAAAGCAAGAAACAGCCTATCATACACAATTTATCTGTACGTTGAGGTGTTAATTAGGGCTCGAACTCACGACTTCTGTTTCTACATTTCAAGCTGTCATACAAAATTGAACTTTAGTGCCTGGGAATGTATGAGAAAGTTGTATGGGAGGGTAGTGATGACAGATAGTCCGCATGGCTATTACAGGAGGACGGCAAGTCACGGGTTAAAATTGGCATGTTAGGGCATATGAAGGGTTAAAATCATGGTTAAGAGAAATTGTGGATGCTTAAAATAGCAAGAAGGAAGAATTTCACATGGGTATAAAATATGGTACAGCCAAGAGAGCGAGCGAGAGCTTGAGCTTGAAACATTAGACATTGCACCACTCTTATTTCAATTGTCACAGAAGCTAAAATCGCACTGCAGGTGTCAAGCTTGATATGCGCTTGACTGTATAGCTTAGTAAGTTTCTGACTAATACATATTCTTATTATCTTATGTTGCGGGAAGCTGCTAGATGCAGGCAGCACAAGACGTCAGTCATGGCGATCTTTAGGGAAGCCTATGTCCAGCAGTGGACGTGCTCGGTTGATATGATGTTGATATATTCCGTAGTTACTCCACTACCCTACTAAAATAAACCACGACCGTTATTGTTACTCACCCGGCAACAACTCGAAACTTAACCCCTTATATGTTATTTTTAACCCGAAACTGTTTACGACAAAAAAATCGCAAGTGTCAACTTACCGTGGCCGAGGCCGCTCACGGACATCTTTAGATAATGCTCAATTAGGCGCCATTTTTTGTGTGGTTAACTTTTTTTTTTGGATGCGATAATGCAATATGTAATCAACTTGAAAGTGGAAGAAAAATATATTTTTTAACACTTCCTTAAAAATGTCAACGGTGGACATAGCAGTGACATTACTAAGTGGATGCCACGGTAAAAGCGATTAATTAAAAAATATTTAAAATGACCAATCATTATTAATACACAATCAAGAAGGTAAAAGTGATAAGTTTTAACATAACCTATCCTAACGTATCTTATCTTATAACGTGGGGCTGAGTTCCTTAATGGACCTCAGAGCACTTCGACCCTATGGGATATTTTGTGCTTCCCCTGCCTTACTGCTCCTGTGATCTTCCCCTGTCTTCGAATATGCTCGTTATGAGCTTCGCGGTAGATTTCAGCGGAAGGAGCCTGTAGTCTTCTGGTGTCGGATAAGCCTGACCCAGAATCTTCATACGCTTGTTAGCCAGAGCGTTGCATGTGATCTCTCATCACGAAATCTAGAAATGATCACTATTTGCTTTTATCACAATTATGATAATAAAATACTATTAAAAGAATCTTAGAAAACCGCTACCGATTTTTCATCTTGGTGATTCACTGGATTACTTTCGTAGATAGTGCTGAAAAAAAAAAGATATCCACTAGTTACACACGTACAGACAGGCATGCAGGAATTATAGTTAAAATGAAAGAAAAGTTGTTGGATATCTATAACATTAAATATATGTATGTATAACGAAATAATAATGCTCTACTACATGAACTACGTCTTTTGTAAACACACAACTTAAGAATCCCACAAAATACTCTTCACCAGCAATTAACGGAAGAATCCAATCTCCTCGTTAATTTTATTCAGGCTTGGGATAACTCTTCCTAATGGCTTCATTGTAAGCCGATCTTAGTTTCTTGCGTCTGCAGAATCTGGGGAATTTCAGGATAGCCTGCGAATGATTACCAGGGGCGTATTGTCTAACCCCATCATCTATAGAAATCCCTTTGCTCATGTATTTTAACATCTATTGCTATACCTTTGAAAATGTCCGTTATGACTACCATAATCCCAGTCATTTAACTATTATTGTAGAGTTAAAAAGTTTTCCATACCAGACAAGAAAATTTATCAAAATATTATGTCATTGTTTATCAAAATATTATTGTCATTGTCATTAAGAGGCTTATCACAAAATTTCGTTCAAAAAAATGAAAAGGGGAAAATCTCACTCGGCGTCCTGATTTTTCGACACTGTTTTGTAGCTGAAACTAAACGATAAAAATACTTTTTGTATTTTCAAGTTATTTGATACTATTATTGCGTTTGAAAGGCCAGCGCATCGGATTATGGAGAAATTTGGCAGTTTTAAAACGAATTGTTTTTAAACAAACGTAGGCGATTTTCATTTTCTTTTTACCAAAGTTTAGTATGGTATAAGTTATACGAAATAATATTAATATAGTAAAAAGCAATTTGCAGTTAAACCTGAGCGTTTTTTTTTAGTTTTTTTCGTTCGGAATTGATTTTTTTTTAGATTTTCCAATATATTTTTTAAAATTCCGAGGCCGCTACAAACTACACTAATATATAAGAGATCTTATTGTATTATTTTAATTTTGTTTGATTAGCCCAATAGTTCAATCCACCAGCTCAAAAAAGTGCCTTCTAGCTCGCACTTTATGAAAACTTGCTTCGGAATATTGGCTATATCTACCAATATAAGAAAAAAATGTAAAAGGCGAGGCCGCCACGAACTCGAATAATAACTATTCTTCAACATTTTATAAGTTTAAGTTGGCAAAATCTTTCCGTTTCTCAGATTATGACGCCGAAATTAGCTATTTTGCGCAAAAACACGCTCAAAATGTAATAGGCCTCTTAAGAGATTTTAATATACAACAATGACAAAACTATATTTGATTTATTATTTTATTAAAATCTAACAATTTCACTACACTGCACAAACTAAGTGTCACAAATTGACAACATAATACGTCAGTTCATCAATGACGCTTACTGCTTTTGTAAAATGACTTGTAAGTGAATTAAAATGAATTCTTATTGAATTTGTAAATTTTTAAGTATTTTAGTTAAACCACGTTGAAAGGGACTGTAATAGCTGTTGAGTCGAGAATAAGGATCTGACTAGTCTACATTACCAGCTGCCCAGACTCTTGTTTTACTGTCAGTGATAGTTCTTAGAAACAAAGTTACGTGCAAGTTTATAATGAGTTGGTTAAGGGTGGATAATTGTTATAATTAGATTGTAAGTAGGCACGTAGGTATAATAGTGGGTAATTTAATTATGTTGCGTGTTTCATTGGTAACGCAGTTTAGTGTTTTTTACTAGTTATTTTTGTTTCTTCTTGTTTTTTAAAATATCCTACAGTTTTAATTAACTTTTTAAAGTGGTTGCTCACTCACTGCATAACACCATCCTCCGCAGTTTAGTGAATGTGTCAATATGTTTATGAAAAGGCTAAGGTTTCACTAACTGGATAGCACCGGATGACCAGACAGTAATGCAGACCTATTTCATGACGTGCCAGACTTTGGCCTTGAGGCGTTATTGAACAGATTGTGGTAGTAGCCGTTAGGATATAGTTCTGGGAAGTAAAGGGTTAGTCAAGGTGTAGCTGTAGAACTTTTTAAAAAGATTAAGGATATCAATGGATCTATCTATAGCATAATATAAGAAACAAGAGACAAAGAAGATGGGTATCAGAATTCCTTTTTGCGATCAATCTTTTTTTGGATTAGTTCAGTTTCATGAAAAGATAATATTATTCGGGCACTATATTTCTGCCAAAAAAATTGTTACAAAAGAACAAAATTGATTTGATTACAGTGACAGAACCTTATTAAAGAGTAGCGTTTCAGTACACTCAACAGCACGTCAGTAGAAACACTTTTGGTCCTTATGGATTGGTAATAGAGTTGAAAAAGTTACTACCGACTTGCGGCTGACCGTACCTACAATCAATATTCTCTAATTGCCCACAAGATGATGATGGACGCATCCTCTGAATACCAACGACTAGATACACTATTAAGTCCTTTAAATATTCTGTCACTCAGTAGCTGAAGTCACTAATAACGACCAATCAAGAGAAATGTCGACTCAATACATTGGATTAACTAACCGCAGTCATCCATCAAACTGACATACAAAAAAAGCTCTAGAATGAAATCAGTGAAGCGTTCTTTTACAAAATATTAAAACCGCTTTGCAAAATTTCGCAACCCAAGTGACAAGACGAAATTTAATAACTTACTCAGAAATTCTCAGCAAATTGGGAGCCAAGCAACCGGCTCTGAACCGAAACCCTACACTGCCTTACCGAACTCGATTCTCCGACACATATAAATTGTATTTTTATTCAAATCGAGCCTACGTGCCGCGATAAGACCCCTTTAAAACAAATAACCACTCATTCAGATGATAAGGACAAACCAAAACATGCTCTAACTGAAAGGAATACAGTCGACGAAGAAGATGAGAAAATTATTGATCAGGATGCAGCGAACAACAAACTTTACAGTCGCGGCAACAGAGTTGTTGTTACTGAAATCAATGATGCTGTTACAACATTTTAGCAAATCATGATGCAGTCTAAGTACAAGACGTAAACAATGTAAATGATACTCTATTTGTTAATCAACAAGACTCACAGCTGCAGGATTGAAACCCATCTGATAAGACTTTAAATGATGATGTAAACCGAGATGGTATTCCTGAGACACATATAGAGAACAATTTAAAGGTTCATTGGGACACTTTTTCACTCAATTTGTACCCTTTTCATTCTTGTTGCTGGTCGAGACGAGTTGACCAACGGGATACCAAAGAGATATTTAAAATATTCGATGCAGCTGTGTTGATTTGGTGTTGTGTAATGACAGTATTCCTTTAAAAGGGACGCAAGGTTAACCTTCCAATATATGATTGAAAACCGGCAGTTTCCTTTTAAATAAAGTTGTTCACACCGATACCTCTCATTACGAATTGAAGAGACCAAAATGTTAATCACCGTATTTACCTGACTCCAAGTTTTTGCTCGACGGAATCTTGTGAAACATTTTAATAAAGGTAGTCATTATATGGCGGCCTTACGAGAGGATATGAACGTAAAACTCAACGTCATAAACGCAAGTATTCAGAATACTAAACATTTATAAGCATTTGCAATCAAAAGTGCATTTGATCGTTATAATTTCAAAGTCGTAAAGAACAGTCGGAGTGAGACTATAAAAGTCGATATACCGAAAAATTATTATAACCCGCTCGCGCATATACGAACCGATACAGGTATATGTCTTTATTCGATAATCGTAAATTAAGGTCCAACGCCGGTTTAACCGAGCGTAAAAACTGTGAGCGAGAGATTGAGAGTTCATGTTACTCCGAAAATAAAAAACGAAAAAGACAGCGCTTCGATTGTGAAAACGAGACGGAACTACAGCGGATGTCAAAGGGTCGAAAAAGGTGAGAATCGACTCGAAGACATGTCTCCGAGAGGAAGTAAATTGATTAATTAACCAAAACTGGATTTTCAACTGGAAAAGTGGTACAATAAAAACGTCGTGCTCCTAAAGGTTTAACTTTAGAATCTCTACGTGTAGATTTATTGGGCTTGTGCTCCAAAATAAATTACAACCGATTCTAATTTACTAAGTGTCATGTTGGGTTTGACAGTTTGGGATAGTGTTTTTTTTAATTACCTTTGTCAAATGCTGCGCGGATGGTTTAATCTTTGTCGGGGTTGGAAAGAGAGGTTCTCGGGAACGGGTTTAAGAGTGAGACAGCAGCAATGCGCTTGAGCATGACAAGTGAGCGGATTAATGCATTTTAAACGAAGAAGGCTTAATTTTGATCTCGGACCTTTAATTGAATGGCTTTATGTTTGGAAGTTTTCGAGACGGATTTTTGGTGAGACTACTGTGTACAAGGTGCATTGGGGACTTATAAGAAAACCTGTTTTTCGTTGATTAAGTCAAACATACGCATGAACATACGGGATGCCTGTACTGTTACTGTGTTATTTCTTTTTTGTTGCTTGTCTCATGACACTAATTTCACCAACTTTAGTTTTTTCTCGTAAATTATGCAAAATAATAAGATGGCAACAGCATTCAGTATGTACAGTTGGCTGCACGTCAGTGGTAAAACGTTGACATAGAGGCGGTCTCTGGTTTCGGGCGTTTGTAGCGTAACACTGGTTCAGCTTATACTGGTTTTGTTACCACTTACTTGCTGTCGAGCTTACCTATTAATAGAGGTATACTGGTATATAATAAAAAGGAGGGTAAGGCCGTGCTGCAATTTTTTTTTGCTGGCACTGCCTTGCCCCTAGATATATTGTGTACATGTCTTTAAAGTTCCTGAAACACATGCATTAATATTAGGTGTTTAAGTACTTCCTCTAGTACATTATATGCTCTTAAAATTAAACGATTCAACAACAACTTTAATGATATAAATAAGAACTGTAAGTTCATCGTACTATTTGATTGTCCAGGTTTAATATTCATGTCCTTATTGTTTTTCTTGCATCCTTTTCTAACTGAAATAATATGACTGAGGCTCAAAACAGTGACGAAGAGCTCAATAGGGAGGTATTTGCTCAAGCTGTGGGTCACTTTTCAAGTAACATAAAAAATAAAATCTATTTTATAATAAAGTGGCACAGGAATTGATATTAAACTCCTTTTGGTTTAAATATAAAAAGTGGTGGATTATAGATGATAATGTATTATAAATTTATCGCTGGTGCCCTGTTGGGCTGCCGACTCGTTCAAACTCGTTCGGTTATGATTGACGATGGTCATATTCGATAGTCAAGCCTGCTGAGAATGTCTGGACTTGTTAAGGGTATGGTATTCTTCTCTTCTCGTGAACGTCAATAAAAAACCCTTTAAACTTTAGGTTTTTAATGGTTGAAAACGACCACTGTGCAGTTTTAACCTTTGCTTCGTATGCCTTGTCTTAATTTGTTCCTTAAAGTTATTAACTATAGTATTGTAGTATTTGCCAAACTAGTGTTTGAAATTTATTCTATGCTCCGTGGATCGGAAGTTACAAAACAAAAATCAAGACATATAATCAAAAATTTTGAATAGTGTCCGGGTATGTCACTTACATATAAAGTATTAGAGCTAGAAAAACAATTATACTTCCGGGTGCTTTTGCTTAGTCTTCTTCTGTCCCGAGTTCTCTTCCAGGGTCCTCTTTCCTATGTGTCCTCCTCTTGTATGGTCTTCATCACTGGAACAGCCCATCTCTGTCGCTCCAATATTTTACGCATTTCTCTGTTCTGCTGTCACACTGCTAATATCAAGCTATATTTTGTTACTTTGATAAAAATATTATTGCTTTATATTACTACTTTTACATAAGTATCTCCACCTGAGCGCGTACACACACTTAAGGTACTAACAGAATAACAGCGTCGTGGCTCGCTAAACGAATCACGGCATATTGCTGAGTTAGGGCCTTTCTTTGGGTGCGGTAAATATAATGTAAGTCCTGAAAATCTGTACTGCAAACTAGTTTTATTTGTATATGTTAAAAAGTTACAGTTTAGTCAAATAATTGTACCGTTCCCAAATAAACGTTTTATCTATCTATCTATATTGTACAAACTCAAAAGTGATAAGCTGTTAAACACACAGGTCTCTCCTTACGCTAATTAAACTAACACAACTTACAAATTTTACTACTGTGATACCCCTATTATACAGTCTTAGTCAAAATTTAAACCCTCCCCTTAAATAAAATACCTGCACTATCAAACTAATGTCGATAATTTCTCGTATAAGGCCTTTGTGTGTTAATACAAATGGAGTAATTTATATTATAACATTTATATAACTCATCGCCCTCGGTGCTTGCTTTTCAACAAGTTCGAGTTTGCCTTTATTAATAGGGTATTATTTTTATTAATCTTCTTAGTTGGTTGTTAACGTTGCTTTAGAATTTCTGGTGTATTTTTTTCAATTTTGCATTTATAGTTTTATTCCTCTATTATCTTTTTACTTCTATGTGTTTGCTTGCATATTTATTGGTTTTTCGTTGCTCCTACATCTCACGCATCAACTCCTTAGTAGTTCACTAGTAGAATACCTGCTGTTTGTCTCTTTCAAATGTTTTCTTTCTCATTTTTTTAATTTGGATCTTTTTGAGGAATGCAGAAACTTCACCTTTAATTTTTGAGGGCTTCTCCCCACTGTCGATATACCATATCTAAGCCAAATCATGTGACCAAAATACTACTGCCAGTAAAGAGACCAAAGTTTGACTGTTTTGAAGTAGTATTGTAGGTATTGATGTCGTTTACGTTGTTGATAGTTTGGTGAGAGTGTAGACCTTCAGTATCCGCAATAAGACTTCCGAGACCTTTTTGTTGTTGTCGAAGCGTTAATTCTTCGCTCTGGGTGTAAACAGAAATTGTGTTATCGTTGCTCATGAAAAATTAATTTTATCTCATTTTCGTAACTGAATATATCGTCCATTTCTAAAATCACCAAGTTCAGCATCGTACTCTATACCATCGTCAGGTATTTCCACAGAGCAAACAAAATCTCCTCAACCGTTCGAAAGGCTACGTTTGTAGAACCAGTTCTGTCGATGATCGATGAAAAAACGTACACTGCGCCGGCGCGATTGATCCAACGGATCGAGATTGAGACATCTCCGGAGCCGGTCCGTGTTTCTCATTGGTGTAAAGTGTGTGGGGTTTGGGATAAGCGATAGCGGGTTTTATGCCAGATCCAAACAGATTCGATTTCTATGTGTTACCAGATCTCACTCCTTATAACTTTAAATTTTATTAACTGTTTGCAATTATGTGAAAGCGGATGAGTACGGAGCTACACAAAAGAAAATTGATATGATCAAAAAGATGACGAATTACCTAAAAAAATACTTCGCCATATTTATTATGTCGTATGATTTAAATCCAAATGAGACTATTTCATAGTTCGATTACAAAACATAATATACGTTTTTGAAAAAAGGATTAATTATGGATCCCTTTCCTGTACGACTCTGACTTCAGATAAGCAACAAGACGTTTATTTTCTAGTAACTCTTCTACTCATGATTTACACCATCCCAGCTCCGCCCACGCCCCACGTAGGTACATAATAATTGTTCTCAGAAAACTTCGACCCCAGTTTTTGAATCCCACCTTCTTCTATAGGAAAGATAATTGCCTATAATCGGATCTGTGACATGCATCTATGATTGGCCTTTGCCAAAATCGATGTGTTTGATTGGAAGATTGGTTAGATTAGTTTTCGATCGTATCTTTTTAAAATGTGGAGATACAGGATTTCCGGTCGTGGTTGTATGATTTTGTTCTTTGATAAGTTTATTGCTTTCTTTGGTTTCTGGGTTTAGATTTTTTTATCTTTAGTATTCTTACTTGCATCAACTGTTCTTGCTTCTGTTTCTATTGGAAAGTAAAATGCGGGATCGTTCCATCATTTGTTTCTTAACAGTTGTTGATTTGTATGAATTTGTGAATTGTTATCATTCTATACATTTGTTTATTTAATCTTTTAAATGTTTTAGTGTATTTTTTTGTTTATTTCTTGCTTCTTTTATATTTCTCTTGGAAGTTATCTCTGCCTTAGTCATTTATTAAGTCCTTCACATACTTACCATGAAAGGTATTGAACCGATCTACATGTTTCACGTACGTATCTCATTTGCATATTATCTGATATGATCAAAAATTAAGTCATTACGAGACTGGTTTCCATAACCTGTCACTGATAGCCGATAGTTCGCGAATTAAAATATGCTGCTACAAATTATGTTGCACGGTGGTAAAATTTCATTTATTTTAAAAATATTATCATAAATTTCGTAGGTATATGAGGTGGGCTTATTGATTGTTACTACGTTAATAGATGCAAAATTTACACTTAACGTCCACTGTCGGACAGGGAGAGTGAATTTCACAGCAAAAATGCTTGGTATATTTTGCAGAGGAGGTACCACAGATACCACGCTCTTGTTGGCGTTGTTTCGTCGCCAAGGGATGTACAGATATTCGCATAAGATTAAAATGATTTTTAAAACTTCCATTTGCTTTTTTTTCATGTCATTCGGGATCAAAATTTACAATCAACTTTTCAAGCACTGATTATGCTGATATTTGGCATACTTTTGTAACTTTGGTGACAATGCTATATGATAACATGAAACCTGATCTACAATTGTTGTTGCCCAATCATTGGCATCTTTAAATTTCTTCTTGTTATTCAGCGCATCTTTCCTCAAAGGTTCTTCAACAAAGGTCCCTTCTAGCTCCTTTCTTTTACGACTCAGAATTCTAATTACTGTCAAAACCCCAAACATCTTAAAGAAAAATGTGCGTTATAGGAAACATAAATCAAGATCCAGCTGGCAACAACCCCTCGCTTCCGAGAAAGCTAATTATCGACTTAACACGTGTTTTTGTCAACGCGAATATTTCGGTTTATGGAAACATGTGGGGACGAAATTTTGGTGTAAAATGGTTGCTAATTAATTTGTGGGGAAATGTTTGTCAAACATTGTTATAATTTATGAAGAACATCGCCAAACATTTGAAGGTAGCAGTAGCTTTGAGTATTATTATAATAATAAAGCGTAAAAAAACATAGTATAGATTTTCCGAAAAAATATACGAAAGCAAGGAGAATTGAATTTTCCAGACACGGAACCTAGCTAGTTGCAGCTTTTGTAAACTCTTACTTAAATGTAGCCCTGAGTGAGACTTGTAAGGGGCACGAATCTTCCTTGCTTCGACAAATGGTAAGATAGTTTAGTAGCCCAGCCCAGCAGTGGACCAATGACTAAATAAGTTTAACAAGCTAAGTTTCTTAAAGGTTCTTAATCAATACCCAAATAATCGGCTCTCATTAAACGTAATAATATAAATCTCTCCCAGTGAAACGTTGACGGGTTTCGTACAATTTATAGCTCTGACTCGCGCTTGAGAGATTTAAAGAGGTGTTTGTAAGAATAAATTGTGGTTTCAGTGCTTAAGTCGGGGTTTACTCTTAACTTTCGACGACGAAGACGACATGGATTGGTTACGACTTCGAAACAATTCAATTCAAAACTTTTTAGGGTTCCGTACCTCAAAAGAAAAAAACGGAACCCTTATAGGATCACTTTGTTGTCCGTCTGTCTGTCTGTCAAGACCCTTTATTTCACGAACGGGTGAAGGGATCAAGTTGAAATTAATACCATATATTAGGATCCATGAACCACACAAGATCTGAAAAGTTCAATTTTTTACAACGACGCAATCAAAAGATATGGCATTTTATGTCCTCATCTCCATACATTTATTCAAAAATGCAAAACCTACAGAGTACTTCCCGTTGACCTAAAATTATGAAATTTGGCAAGAAGCTAGGTCTCATAGTACAAATAATGGGATAAGTCTGAAATCATTAAATATTACAACTTTTCTCACAACTAATGGTAACCAATTGTGGTGAGCTCCCGTTTCAAGAACATTCATACAAAAGAGGGGTCAAATTGGATGGTCGCTGAGGCGATTTTTGTTTTAGTTCTATTTAAAAACGGGAACACATACAAACTTGAAAATTGGTATGTTTATAGTGCATAAGCTATAAAATAATAACAAATAATAAAATTTGGTCAAGCGCGTGTCGGACTCAAAAAATCTAGCACATTAACTTACTGAAATTTCAACTAATACAATTATGTTTATGTGGTGGTACGGAACCCTCAGTGCGCGAGTTCGACTCGCACTTGGCCGGTTTTTTTTTTAATATAAAAATGTGAAATATTTATGTGTTCCAAAGACGTATCGTTGCTGGCCCCATCGTCAAAAGTTTAGAGGGACGTGGATGGAAAATCTTAAAAAATAATTTTAGTTGTCCTACTGAAATTTTACTTTTGCCGGCGGTGCAAAGTTTGTAAGAGAAAGCCAAAAAACCCACTTTGTCGACTCAGGTTTCCTTTGGAAGGTCACCGCTGTATTATTTATTTTATTACAATAGGTACGAGTAAGAAATACCATACTGCGCTCAAAAACACAAATAGCTGACGCAGCATACACAGCCGCCAAGCTTAAATGGGATTGGGCAGGTCACGTTTCCCGCATGCCGCATGATCTATGGGCCAAAATCACCACCACCTGGCAGCCGCAGAGCGACAGGAGGCGTCGAGGCCGACCAAGGCGCCGATGGCGCGATGAACTTGACGTCTTTTGTACAAACTGGCAAGAGCAGGCTCTCAATAGGGACGAATGGAGAAAAAAGAGGGAGGCCTTTGCCCAGCAGTGGGACAGGAACGGCTAAATAAGATAAGATAAGGTACGAGTAGATGATGACATTGATGACGTAGCGCTGCGTAAGATATTGGAGCGACTGAGACACGTATCTGCCGTCTTGCTCTTACGCATAGTTCTGTCCTGCTGTCATTCTAATCAAGCTACTTACGTTATTTCGACTATAAATTCCACAACAATCAAAACCAAATAATTTACCAGTCAAATCTATTCCCGTCCTAATAATTCGGGCCCTTAAGTAGTTAAGGGTCGGCGGAAGGGCAGACGCGTGTGCGCAGCTTGTTGGTGTAAGGTTACATCGTAATTGCTTAGCTACTGGTAAAGCTTGTGATTTCGTAGAAGGTTTTGTATGGAATAATTAGTATACTCGTATAGTGGGTGTAAATGCAAAAGTGTGCGACAGCTCTCGGGTGTGCTGGACCACGAAACTGAACAACTTTTTCAAAGAAACATGTGTTAAATAGAAAAATTTTTTGCTTCTTATTATAAAATGCTCTGTCGACTGTTGAAGGTTGGTATGGAGAAACCCGAAAAATCCTCCGATTTAAACCCACGTTTCTTAGGAAAAGTTAATCAGTTTTGTGGGATGAGCACACCCTTCATTTACACCCTGTATAAAAATGCTTCATAAACTATTAAAAAAAACAGTAGGGGTTGCTTTGATACGCAGCAGGGGTAGATTTGATCAGGCTGGGTTCTCCTTACGTGTGGCATCAAGCATCTTCAATAAAAAAATATTTTCCAAAAGGAAATTAGTGGCTCAATAGGCTTATCAAAGTCACCCCACAAATACTGAAGTCACCCCAATCCACGTGCCAAATAATATAACTTGTGCAAAAGTAAGTATTATGTTAATAGCAATCAGATAAATGCTGTCGAAAAAAGGACGGGTTGCACTCCGGGAGTGCCAGCAGAAGTGAAAACTTGCATTTTTGAATATTATGGTCTTTGTAAGGGTCAATCGCGCCATTGCTCGCGTACTTCTTTGATGTCACTAAATAAAAACCCGTATTGTAATAACAATACGGTTGACAGTTGACGCTTTTTCGATCAGGCTACGGATCTAACGCGATATCTGACGCGACATTTGACGCGAGTTTAACATTTTTTACCCATCCAAAAAAGTGCCAAGCGCCGCTAAAAAAGTTTTCACTTCAAAAAAAGCTGCGAAATGTGTTGGTAAGGGTTGGAATAAACTAAAAAAAAAAATAAAGCTCAACCTGTCTTTTGGTTAAAGCTAAATCGTCATTTCAATGTTTTTGTTTTTGGAACGGAAATGCCTCCCGGAGCATAATGTCACGTTAGCAAAATGTCACCTTCGCAAAATGTCACGTTCGCAGAATGGTTTTAGATAGATAGATAAACACTTTATTGTCACACACAGAACACATTAAGGACCATTTGCACTAAACTTAAGAATCGCCCCTAACTTGTTTAGGACACTCCTACTAATACTTTGACAGCCCTTAAGCAAGAACTTGGGCGATTCTTAAGTTTAGTGCAAACAGCCCTAACAATTACAAAGGAGAGTCTTAAATCTAGAGTGACAAAGGCGGTCTTATCGCTGGGAGCGATCTCTTGCAGACAACCTTTGAACTTTTGCACCGCAGGTTTGAGCTTCTTGACAAATACATAAGCAGGCTTTTTTTAAGAATTAAATATCCTCTTAAGGGGTGATATTTCCTCTATTGGGGACGAAATTAAACTAGAATATTTAAATCGCACTCTGGAAAGCAATAAGAAAATTATGACCATTTACGAGTCATAAAGAAGCCACAACGAGCTAACTGCCTTCCCCCGGATTTGCTTAATTAATGCTAACGTGAACCGGCTTCAAATTAAACCATCCATTTATACAGTGGCTTCAAATTTTGAGCCATTTTCAAACCACTTCTAAGAACTTAAGCCGTAAAAAACCAACGAGATACGTTTATGAATAAATCATTGGCGAATGCAAGAAAAACGATGAAAGAAAAAGAGAGATATGGTCATCTGCCTATGATAAAATGAGACAGGTATGTTTAAGTCGAAAAGGTGTAATTATGCTGTTAAGAGTATAATTTCAGGTTGTTAAAGCGAAGAATACGTCACATTATAACTTTTTTTAACCAATAGATGTACGCTGATTAACACATTTTGATCGTCTAGGTGTGGTTATGATGTGTTTATGTGGTTTTGATGCTGGTGTTAAAGATGGCTAGTTTATGGCATCTACCCCATTGAGGTTTCCAACGACGTCTTTTGGCATTAAGAAGGCAACATTACATTGTTTTTACAGATTTTAATTCTGAGTGTGCCCAAGAGCTCCATAATCTTATTCCGCCATCTCCTTTATACCATCGGGAATCCAAACACACCGCATGTTAGCACCCACACTACACTTGGTTAATATTCCACACACATATACGAACAAAGCGCTACACAACACCTTTTTTAATGGCATAGCTATGGAGAAGAACTTTCTGCCTGCGTCTGTGTTCCCGAGTTCATATAACCCAAATCTGTTCAAATCGCGAGTGAATAGGCTTCTTCTAGGCAAGCTCGTTCTATCGTCGAACTCATCTCCGTCTTCAAGACTCGAGACTAGATGGAGGTCAGGAGCAAGCCCAATAGAAAATTTAAAAAGTTTCATTACACTCAAATTTTGTTAACAACTTTTAAGACATAAAATATTCGTAAATGAAATAAGGTGTTACGTCATGTCACGATCATCAGAAGTGTTTCGCAAAAAAATGGCTACCACGTCATTAATCCCACCTCATTTTGAACCAAACATATTTACCGTCAACCAAACAAACTATATAGTGATTAGTACGAACAAGGACGACTGGCCAAAACACGGCCAGGGTACTAAGGAGAATTTTTTTAGAGAGGTTTCTTTTTTTTTGAAATTCTTTCTACTTTTAGGGTTCCATTGTCGTCCCATAGTGGGAAAACAGAACATATTATAAATCACGTAACTGACATATTTTGTATCGAAGGTATATTTTTTTTTCATTATTTTATTTTTCCCCTAAAGAGGAGGAGGCCTATTTCTTTAGGGGAGGCCTATGTCCAGCAGTGGACGTCTTTCGGCTGATATGATGATGATGATTTTATTTTTCTACGGGATAGTTGCTTGTTGTCATCCTGTCATGTCCGAAAGTGGACCGAACGGGAAAGTGGGCCGAATGGGAAAATGGACCGATCGCACCGGAGGGCCTTGTTTTCATTAAAGTAATGACTGCTGGGCTCCAGGATTAAAACCACAGATTAAAACGAATAAAATTCATGTTGTATTTAAGGAAGGATTAACTTCAAACGAGGGTTCTACAACTAGCATTTAGTTATCTGAACGAACCCTCGAAAGTATTGAACCGAATGTCCTGTGTATTAGAGATGGTATGGAACCCTTATATGGCACGAGTCCTATTCACTATTGATCGTCTTTTTATACTGCAATCAAAGGTGGCAGGTAGCGTTTTAATATCCTTGAAGGCAGGTGGATTTTGATAAAAAAAAATTATGATGATAAAAATGTTGAAAGCAATTTTGATGATTAGGTCATCGTCGACCCTAACGCCTTAAGTGTGGCAAGTGTAGTGAGACCTTAATTTAGAGCAGTTTCACAGATAAGGTGTAGATAGGCGTATCTTATTTAAAACTTATATCTCTTTTGGGAAAAGGGACGTATCTAGATTTTGATAACAAAACTATTGTAAAAAAAAGCAGGATTTTAACCAAATGTTGTAATGTGAGAAATAATTCTCAGAGTTTGAGTGGAACATATAATATAAAAATAAATTAAATTAAGACATTTTTAATTTAAAGCTGTCTCAGAAAAATTTGCATACAACAAAATGTTATAACTTTAGAATAAATTAAGCAAATATGTATGACACATGTATACAGGGTATTATTTATTACTGCAAATTTTGTAGGTATGTTAAGTCCACGAAACTGAACAACTTTCGCTATAAATCATAGGTAAGAAAATAATTAAAACAAACCTTGCGCCGTCATTGGAGGGTTCTGTATGGGAAGACTAAACATTTTCTCGTTTAATGACTCATATCAAATTGGACGTGTATGAAAGCGTTGATGAGTATAGTATTCTGTCGATGATAAGAGTGGAAGAAGCGAGGGGATATTGTCAATGAAGTCGCAGGTGGATGGATGTAGTCTTTACCTACCCCTAGCTTTGAGATTTACGTAAAAATTGTTTTTAGGTTTAATTATTTTTCTTTTACAAATATAGGAGGATTATATACTTTAAAAAAAGATATTAATAAAGGTAATCAAATGTAAAGTAAACAATATTTATAGCATTATTGCCCTTTTTTTTGTGGAATTTATAACACCTTTATTATTATTATTTTAAATCATCCGATTGTAAGTTTGGGTAGATTACTAATGATTTATTTTATGGACCAGCTAATCAAATTTTTGACGAAAAAAAATGCTGATATGAATGATTTTGTTGAATCTTCATACAGTGAAATAGTTTGGCTCTCAGGCTAAGTGTATTTTGTATGGGAGGTCAAAAAATTGTTGTCATATTTGTTCAATTTCATGGTTAGAACAACCACCCGAGAGGTTTGCTGAAATATCATCATAACATCCCATGAAACGTCCACTACAGGAGCTCCCTCCAGAATTCTAGCTTCTGCTGGAAAAATGTGGAGGGGGAGTACCACAGTCACCGCGGTTTTAGGAGTTCGCAGTAAGAGAGATGTAAGATACAAAGAAGGATGCTGCTGCCCATCCTCCAGTTAATAACCCTTAGTCGCCTCTTACGACACCCACGGGTATGTATTGCAGACATATATTTACGTAGAATTTTGCTGTGATAGAAATAACCCTGTATATATCCGTATAATGTTTAATCTATGCATATAAAACGGTCGTATTTCAAGCGAATACACATTTAAGGTGATATTGAGAGAGGTCGTAAACACGTGCATTAATAATTCGCCTTAACAACGCCTTCATCTTGCCGCCTTTATTAAGGAGAGGCGATCACATCTACCAGCATTACCTACGTGAATTTTAATACTTACCTAGTTTCGTAATAATAACATTTATCAAGAAAAATAATTTCACTCGCAATTTTTTTTAATTTCCATACTAGAGTGGTCACGTGATCGACGCATTTCGATGAAATTTTCAATAATAGTTTACGGGGGCGAAAATATTATGTTTAGCTAGTCCTTATTTGCTGAAGAATTCGTTTTCCTATTTCTTCGAGAATAGCTTCGAAAAAACACCAATATATAGGAAATAATATTTTTTTCAGTGGTACATACATGAACTGAGTAGTTAAATTAAAATTATTCGTAAATCACTTTAATAAAAACAAGTATATATCTTAAACTTTGACACTGCCGGCTACAGGTCAATTTTACGCCCATTCCACCAGAATAAAATTAATACATCAGCGGCAAAACTATTCGAAAAAAAAAAGGTTTTTAGTATAAAACCTTTTTGCGGTATCGCCAAAGTCGTTAAGGTGACTCGTTAGCTAATAATGCTACTTCTACACTTATTGGTTTGGCTAGGGTTGGCAAAAGTGTGAAAGCGTAGGTATTTAAAATATCAAGAAAAAGGAGACGTTTTTTCAGGTTTTTCTATTACTCATTACAAATAAAATACTCAAATTGCTGTGAAAAACTTTAATTTGGCATTAATTGCAGTGTTAAGACTACAATTTCGTGTCCACCCATTCGACTCAGGTCATGTGACTCAGCTTTGGTATTCAAACGGACAAAATTCGATCAATGATAGCCATTTGTTTAACTTTTTCCAATCGGCATTTTCGGCCAGTTCTCACAGGATGAAGACATAAAAATTTTGAACGTGGAACGGACAGATAAAGACAGCATAGAACAAGAACTAATGTGAATGTCATTTCGAACTAAATAACTGCGCGTCGAAGTAGCAGCGTAACTTTCGGAACTACGAGTAGTGACAAGTGTGTCAACCTTGGAATAGCTAGGTAATATAGTGAATTAAAAATTAAATTTGTCGAATATTTTTATACAGATACACTTTAAAACACTCCATGTTAGTAAGATTATTGTTGCACGATGTTGGATGTCCGACAAATGTGTTTAATAATTTATTCGTATTCTCCTGAAGATGCTAAATAGCGAAACCGGTTGAGAAAAATAAAAAAAATCGTGAACCAGTGAACAAGTGTTTCAATACAAAAACACTTTAAAAATTTATATTTTTTGTTCATTTCAGCCGTACTGAAATTTCTACGTTTTATATACGTTTTATAAGTGCTTCTATGTATAGTTGCCCAAACTTTACCATTAGGGAAACATTTGTCAATAGCGAATATAAATCAGATTTGCTATTATACTCCGTATTCTATTCATGTAGTAATCATTCTATGTCAAAGACTTGAAATTTTGAACGTGGAACCTTGTCGGCGCGTCAAACGCGACCACATACATACAATTTGTGTAGTTTTCGGAATTCGCGTCCGTTCCAAAATCAAATTGGTGGTCCTAACGCCTTCGCCTCGACGAAAACGCAAACCTATTATTTTGGAACCCGCCTCGGCGTGATCAAGAAGTTTTTTTTTTCTTTTTTTTTTCTTTTTTACTTGACCCGAACCGTGTTTGTTTTCGAGGGTATAAGATACGTGGTTATTATGGAGATTAAGACATGAATTATCGTCGTTACGGACGGGGTTTTGATTAATAAATTATTTATTTTCCACAGTTATTTTCACCCTGTTTTAAAACTGCCTGAGGTTGGGCTTGGTTTTGGTTAATTGTTGTATTTTTGATCTGTGAATGGGACTCTATTTTTTACCACAGAATTTAAATTCAACGCGCTTTTAAAAAAGGCAGTTTGAAAAAGTTGAAAATTAGCTTCTTTGAGTTTTTAGTTTAGCGTTTTCGATAACTTTTCTACAATGCTGTTAATTTTTATTTCAGTAACGTTTAATTTTTAATAAATAAGCATGTTCATAGTATTTTCTATCTTTTGCTACAGGCAACCAAATAATTTAATTTTCTATATACATTGTAAGCTAAGCGAGCAATTATTTCACGAATGGGGTGTAAAGAACAGCTTTATGAAAGTGCGGAAAAAGTAAACGAAACTGATCAACTTTTAATTATTGAAACGAAAATAAAAATCAGCCTTTTCATACAAATTGTCCAATCAAGTTAACAAATTCAAGATTTGTGTTTATGTCCGTTGTTCAGTTTTGTTGACTGATCATGTACCTTAGTTTTCGGAAAGCTGTCCCTTCCACCCTATGTACAGTCGACCCCACGTCAGTGATAGCACTATGTCTTTGAGTGTAGCTCTGGTTCTGGTATTGGAATTTTTGCCATTTTTTGCCACCTCAATAATAACATTTAAATGTTTTTGTTATGCACAAAATAATAAACAAACGACTTCGTCTCAAAAACTATAAATCCGACACATCCTTAAAAAACCATATTCGTTTTGTTTAATTTAATTCGGAACGTTGTATTTTACAACCCAAGCATAATAAATTTGTTGACAGCATAATTTATATGTCACGTTATAAAATCCTTAATAAAATTAGATATAAAATGTGTCCTTACCTTTTGTCGTTTTGGTTTTGGCGAGTCGTTAAACGCAACATTGTTGTATAAGGGCTCCCGCACACGACCGAGAATCGGTGGCCGATTTTTTGTCGGCATCCCGCTCTTACGTGTTATCACCTGGATCTTCCGTCCTTGTCCTGGGCGATAATCGGCCACCGATTCTCGGTCGTGTGCGGGAGCCCTTAGAGGATCAAAACCGTAGCACCTCGGTAGTCTAGGACAGGGTTGCCCAAAATAGAATAAAAGTAAGAATTTCACATGCACTTTCGTAAGAAAATAAATAAAATACTGTTTGTACTTCACCTTCTAAGAAAGTACCTAAGTCCTTTTTAGGGTTCCGTACCTCAAAATAAAAAAAACGGAACCCTTATAAGATCACTTTGTTGTACGTCTGTCTGTCTGTCAAGACCCTTTTTCTCACGAACAGGTAGAGGTATCAGGTTGAAATTGATAACGAATATTAAGGTACATGAACAACACAAGATCTGAAAATTTAAGTTTTTTTCAACGACGCAATCAAAAGATATGGCTTTTTATGCCCTCATCTCCATACATTTATGCAAAATAGCAAAACCTACAGGGTACTTCCCGTTGACCTAAAATTATGAAATTTGGCAAGAAGCTAGGTCTCACAGTACAAATAAAGGGAAAAGTCTAAAATCATTAAATATTTCATTTTTTCTCACAAAGTTTTATTTTATTTTATTTTCATGGAGAAAAAACAGATATTAGCACATACATGGTTATAAAAAAGAAAGAAGTAACATATATATTTGGCACTAACTCCATAAACATTTCTCTTAGAAGTAGTTACAAAATGCTGAATGAGAGCAGAAGTTAAACACTCAATGAGAAAAAAAAATAATATAAGGGGAGGGAGGCGCGCAAAACCCTATGATTAGATTTTTTAAATTAGAAGAGAAATAGAACCAAAAAAAAAAGAAAAAAAAATCTTAGAAGACAAACAGAGACTGTGGCGGACAAAAACAAAAAAAAAATTATGACATTTACGGAAAGAAAAATAATGACATATACGATGGTCGCGGAGTTTTTAAAATCAAAGAGCAAAAGCTTTTAGTATATCATATGGTAGATAGGTACGGAGCCCTTAGGGCGCGAGTCCGACTCGCACTTAGCCGGTTTTTTTTAGAAATAAAGAAAGAATGTACGTCATTGCAATCGCACAAATATGCGATAGAGATGGAATGTTCTAAGCGCCGCGAAGTAATAAATCTATGGTTCTACGAAAATCCATTTCTAAAGTTTTTTTTTAAATTTAGAACTATGTCAGTCGATGGCGTTTTTTTTAATATCATACTGCCATAAGCCGAAAAGTTTTTATTTCTAAGTCCGCGAAATGCTACTGGCCACTTGCACTTTTCCGAAATTAAAAATATTAATGAAAAACTTTTTTAAACTGACGAAATACTCGAAACGAGAAGTGAACGCCATGAAAAAATTTAAGGAGAGAATGAAGTTCAGAATCTTCAATTTTGTGTTACTCTAGCAAACTCTAAAAAAACTAGTGTTGCCATCTACTTATGATAAATAATATTCAAACTAGATTTAACATTGAACTAATAT
Source organism: Athrips mouffetella (assembly GCA_947532105.1). Classification (NCBI taxonomy): domain Eukaryota; kingdom Metazoa; phylum Arthropoda; class Insecta; order Lepidoptera; family Gelechiidae; genus Athrips; species Athrips mouffetella. The sequence continues at coordinate 11,823,695 of OX383981.1, read as the reverse complement.
GTTGTAATGCGCTAGAAACGTCGCTTTGTTCATGTGAAGCAATATACGAGTACATACATATCATCACGCCTCTTTCCTGTCGGAGTAGACAGAGACCACAACCCTCCGATCTTGACTTACTTCCCTCGCATCCTCTGCTTTCAACAACCCTTTCATACACGCTCGTCGATTTGGGGTACTTTTAACATGGCCTTTATTTAGAACGTATTGAACGTTCGCCGAAGAATTCATTTGTAAAATAAACAGCTGAATGCGCACATAATATGTGGTGCCTGCTAAGATATCACGCCTCTTTCGTCTTTTACTCTATGTCATGATGTTGGCAAACCGTTGAAAATAAAAAACTAATAATTCTGGTCAGTGTTAACATGACCAAGTGGAGCTAATAATTATTCGTGGTGTTTTTTCAAGTAGCTCAATGACTTACAACCAGTTTTGTGTAGCCGACGTCTCAATCTTCTAGTATTGCATTTTGAGTGAATATCTACATTAGTGGTGTTAAATAGATGTTGGAATGTTTATGACTACTAGTTTTGTTGTGATATATTCACTCTTGGGGTCATTTAGCTATAGTTATAGATATCTTATAAGATATCAGCATGTATGATTGAGATTAAGGAAAAAGTAAATTTTCGTGGTCAAAAAGGCACGGTCCAGACTCGGCTGCAAGCTTAGTTGATAGATAATTTTAAATATACAAAATATACAGTGTGTAAGGCACGGTGTACCGAAGACTGAAAGGGCGTGCCCAGTCAATGAAACCGAATAAATATCCCAAAGAAACATATTTGGGAAATGAATGTCCCTTACACCTTGTATTTTATGTCTATTTCATGCCCAGAAGTCAATAATAACTATGGCATTATTCTGAGCCTAAACTATATAGAATTCTATATGTTCCAATTATGGCTTTGGTAAGAAAGACATCAGTAGGCGAATCCCTGCTCAAGGTAGTTTTGGAAACTCTACTGTTTTAAGCTAAATCTTAGGACGTATAGTAGCTAGTTCTTAAATAAAAGCCTTAGCATAACAAGTCAGTTCCTCAATACATCATCTTCCATCAATCTGTACCCTTATTTTCTCAACCCGATCTTGTTTGCTATGCTAATCTCAGCGAAGGTAACTGCCGCCATTAGATCGCCGATCGTGAGGGGCATACATCGATACATCGATTACAACGATCGATTATATACGTCGATTACGTTAATACAGTTTTTTAATACTATGGTGCTGTGTTAGATGGGTCTTCTTTCTCTATTTCACGTGTTTCTATTTTGAATTTAATTATTTATTTAACATGTAGGTATACAAAATGTTAGGGACCGGTCGTCATGGAGATCTTTAGGGGAGGCCTATGTCCAGCAGTGGACGTCTTTCGGCTGATATGATGATGATGATACAAAGTGTAAGGGAGTTGTACCAAAAACTGAAAGGCCTCAGTCAACGAAACTGAACAACTTTCCCAAAGGAACATTTTTTGGAAATGAAAATTTTAATTGACCTCTCCGTACGCACGGCAACAACCACGTTGTAACAAAACCAGTATAAGCTGAACTAGCGCTACGTTACAAACGCCCGACACCAGAGACCCGCTCAAGGTCAAAGTGTTTCCACCTACGAGCGACCATGTACAAATTGTTCAGTTTGATCGAACAGTTTGTTTGGAGAAGCCAATTCATTTTCTTTTCCCATACTTGTTTCTTTGGCAAAGTTATTTAGTTTCGGTTACTGTGCACGCCCTTTTAGTTTTCGATACATCATCCTTATAATTATAAATCAGTGCCTGCTCCTTTTACAAAAGAGTACAAGTATTTTTAAAGGAAGCACTTTAGTTATTTATTTATTTATTTAATTGCACATTACATGTCAAACTTATTAAGTAGGGCATGCAACACCCTGTTCGGGCACAGCAACTATTTTACAATCTTTGTCAGACGAAAAAATAATTAAATTACTAAATCAAATGTCAAAACTAGCCTAGATTTAAATTACATGCAATTAGTTAATATTGAAATAATAATTATACCTAAGATCCAATACGTGCCAACTTATACATATTTGTCAGTCAAAAACTCTTTTACCGAATAATACGCTTTACCTAATAACAGATTTTTAAGCTTCTTTTTAAATACTCTGTCACTTTCTTCGGATTTGATGCTTTCAGGGATTTTATTGTAAACATTAATAAATCTATTGTAAGGACTATTACTGTATATGGTCATATTACTAATTAGCAAGGCCAATCTATTTTTGTGTCTCAAATTTCTGCTGTATACGTCAGACATTTTCTTAAAGAGGTTTCTTTCATATTTACTGCTGCTGCTATCTTTTTTGCCAACAATAAAAATAGAAAGTGTCAGGAAGGAATTTAAGGAGCTTTAGCTCCATAGACACTTTCTGCAACTGGCGTTAAGAATATCAAATATTTTCATTTTACGTTCCCGTTTTTAAAACGGGTGTTGTGTGGAATGAAATTATTGCAGAGCGCAAGGTTTGGATGGGAAAGGAAAGCCAAGAAAACTATGTCCATTGCGCACCTTGTTTCTTTGGAAGTTGTTCGGATTTGGTACGGAGCAACATACTAAAATAATAACCAATAGTAACCCGCTATGAGTCCGTGTGATGCCGTGCCGGAAAGAATAGAACCTACCAATCTTTACCCGCGGGTGTCGTTACAGTCGACTTAGGGATTATGAACTGGAGGATGGGCAGCAGCGTCCTTATGTGTATCGTACTACTTTACATACTGTGGTCAGCAGCAACCGCGGTCTGTGGTGCCAGCTGTAACACTAACAAGCGTAGGGACTGTGGTACTTCCCTTACAAATTTTACGTTGCGTTTTTGCTGGAATTCTGGAGGGAACGCTGTCCGCCAGTGGACGATTCCTGGGATGTTATGATGGTGATGTATGTTCTGTGTTATTAGATATTAATATAGTAGTAATTATAATCTAAATTTTAATTGTTTTTTTCTTGTTTCAGGTTTAGAGTACTTAAGTGCGGCGCGTAGCTTACATCCCGAGCTACACGCTGGCAGCACGTTAGCAAGCCAGGACTTCCAACTTAGTTTAGAAGGTAAGTACAGTATCCGTTATCACTATCGTTCTTTATTTGTTATTTTTTGTGCACTATTTATATGTATTTATACTTGTCTAAGCTCTAACCACCAAACTATTGCTAACGCTAAATCTTTCCATGAGTTCGGTAAACTACTACTTGTAGTTTCAGATTAGAAAATCGACGTAAACTTATTTTTCCTTTATTTTGTTGAAAGTTTTGAGCCTTTTTTATCAACTACCTTTAGGTACTTCCTAGGTACTTTGATTTTCAGATCATTGTCTAATCATCGCGTTACCTTTTCTTTGATCATCAGGATGATAAAACTTTCGAAGAGCTTATTTTGTACTGTGCTCCTCCAGACTAATTGATTGGCTTTCCCGCAGCTATATTTTTTAGACTTGCTTTTGGTATGTCTACACGCATTTGCTAAAACTGAAACCTAGTATGAAAGAACATTATGGATTTCCTAGTTTTATTTTAGCATCTTTAACAAGAGCACCCACAACCACTTGGCCATAAATGCTCACCTTAGATTGTTCCACGAACGATGGATCGTCAAACATTCTATATTCGGTGGCAGGGTTCTCGGTATCACCACTCCCGTTTACGACTTCACTTCTGCATACATTTGTTACAGTTACGGGGCACATGTCTTTAATAGTTCCTTTAGTTGTATTAAAATATTTTTTATCATATTTTCTACAAGAATTTTCAAAAGTGAATTGATAATTTTAAATTGTGGAAAAGTCCACTACAAAAGATCAGGAAAATCAATCAATAAAAAAATACTTTTTCATATTCCAGATCTATTAAAACTGTTCCAAACAATTAAATAAAGAGAGAACAAAGTTTATTTACGGTTTAAGATTTATTTGGTGAAGTTTTTCTTCGATCTCTCTACTTTAAACAACTTTATCTAATGCTGTGTATTTAATATTTCCAGGTTCAAGAATAGCCTCCCCAACCCGCTTGAGACTTTCAGGAGGAGCTATAAGTGCATCAGCTAATAGAAAGAGAGCAGTATCATGGAGTCCTTATTCAGCCGAGTCTTTGGATTTGGCTGCAGTCATCAGAGCATCTCCTGCCAGCTTGGCTGTTAGAGCACCTTCAGCTGCGTCAACTGGCAGCTATGGACATCTTAGTGCAGGTAAGACAGATTTGTGTGTTCACAAAAGTTCAAAAAGAGCCGCTTCCTGGGGTTTTTGAATTTGACTACGGTGTTCTTTAAACCTGTCAGTATGGTTTAGAGCTTCGTTAACTGGTATAGTGATGTACCAGGCCACTCAGAAAGTATTGCGAAAAATAGTTTTTATATATGGGAGACTGGCCGGTCAGAATCTTTTTCGAAAATATGATTACTTGTAAGTAAAAATATGTGTGTTCCATTTTCAAAATTTCCCTCCACATTTTTTGCGAGCCAATTCAAAGTATCGTGTCTTACTGAAAAATGGATCTGCGCCGGGAACATTTTAGAGCTATGATTTTTTACGATTTCAAGTGTCGCCTGAAACCGGATGAATCGTACGATAGACTTCAAATGGCATTTATGGATGAAGGCCCCTCCAAGGCAACCGTGTATCGTTGGTATAACGAATTTAGGCGCGGTCGACCAACCTTGGGGGATGAAGAAAGAAGCGGTCGCCCTTTGACGGCTATTACGGAAGAAAACGTGCTAGCAGTGAAAAATTTAATCCAAGATAATAGGCGAATTACATATCAGGAGATTCAGCACATATTAAAGATTGGATCGGGAAGCGTTCACGAGATTCTACACGGGCATCTTCGCGTGAGGAGGATAGTATCGCGCTGGGTGCCGCACTACCTCACCGACGCTCAGAAGCAGGCCCGGGTGGAATGGTGCCGTGATATGCTGAACAAATTTGAAGCAGGCTCGTCTCGGCGTGTTTACGACATCGTAACAGGTGATGAGTCCTGGATTTATCAATACGATCCAGAAACCAAGCGCCAGTCGACAGTTTGGGTGTTTCAAAATGAACCAACGCCTACCAAAGTGAAGCGATCTCGAAGCGGGGGGAAGATTTTGATCGCCAGCTTTTTTAATTTGACTGGCCACTTGGCCTCAATTCCCTTATGAGATCAAAGAAGCATCAACGCCGAATGGTATACTACCAAATGTTTACCAGAAGTTTTTTCTGTTGTGAGCAACAAGCGACCAAACACAGGGCTCCGCGGACTACTGCTCCACCACGACAATGCGCCTGCACACACCGCGCTCAAAACGAGGGACTTCCTGGACAGCACACCAGTCAAACTCCTGGGTCACCCTCCTTACAGCCCTGATCTAGCACCGTGTGACTTCTTTTTATTTCCAAAAATAAAAAATCAGCTCAAGGGGATACAATTTTCGTCGCCGGAAGATGCGCTGGCTGCGTTCGAGCAGGCTGTAAACGAGGTGTCTACGGCGGACTGGAAAAAGTGTTTTGAAAACTGGTTCAGACGCATGAATCTTTGTATAGAGGCTGGTGGAGAGTACTTTGAAAAGATTTAATAAAAATATATGTACCTGTAGAACAATTTTTTTTAGTGTCGCAAATATTTCTGAGTGTCCCACGTATGTATTCAAAATACTACTACCTACTGAGAATAATTGATTTGATCCTGTTACATAACTATGGTAGATAACCAGCAATCTAAAAGGAAAAATAAATACCATTACATAACCCGGTTATTTGGGAGGAACACGTCCTTCCACTTAGAAAACTGATCATTCTTATTAGATAACCTAGTTCAACCAACAGACTATAAAATAATGGTCATCATACTATCTTCTGTAAGTGCGCAAAATGGCATAAGTTCTAGAAAGCTATGCTTTAAGGACTTCATGCGGTTCGTATCTTTGATATGTGAAAAAGATACATAATTCAAAACACAGTTAACTTTTTTATTTAGGTACATTCTAACTCATAAGTTAAGTGTAAGTTTTCCTTTTATCATCCTATGTATAGGCACTGTCTTCTCAAATTCCAGGAGCGATATCCCCCGCCCTATCCCTCTCGCATGCGTCTTTGGCGCAGCAGTTATTGGCGCGAGGAGGAGTGGTGGGGGGAAGCGGGGTGTTGACAGGAAGTATGCTGCTCGATCCTGCGCATCAGCAGGCAGCGGCTGCTGCGGCACATCATGCCGCGCATGCGCATTTGGTCGCTGGTATTCATAGGTAAGTGTCCTGATGGATACAGGGGTTTCAGGATCAAAAGGGAAGGCCACTGTACGACTAGCACTGCTCCTTGATGAGCGAATGCTACAGAGAAATTAACGATATTCCAAAAATGTTAACATTAATAATCTTCTAAGTAGATAGACGTACCACCATGAACGCTGGATAATAGTTATAAGTTCTAAAATTCATCTTCAAAGTCATAATATTCAATTTGTTACCCTCTACTAAATATGGAACTTAAGTTCTACTGAAACAAAGAATATCCCAAGATTTAATTGACTGTATTTTGAAGATTTGTACTCATTTTGTTCTCCTTTCAGATCTCACATATCCTCACCAACGCAGCTCCTAATGGGTCCGGTGGACGTGCGACCTATGGGTCTAGATGGCACCCCACCTTCACATCTCCAACAATCATCTCAACAGCCAGAAGTCACCAGCATCATGGAAGCTGACAGGTATTGTTTTAATTATGATTGAATTACTTTTCGCGGTTTCTTTAGAAAAAAACCGATAGCTCTAAAATATGAACAAGAAAACTTTCTCATAAAGGCGTGAGTCGAAGATTTTGGATTGTTGCACTGCTGCGCAAAGGCTTCTGCTATGCGTTGTTTTACTTGTTCCAATTCTGTGCAAGTTCTAAGCAGACTTTAATTTGCCGCAGCGTAATTTGCTTTTATCGGTTACAATTTTGGACTTCTCTATCTACCGATTGGTACAAAAAGCTTCGATAAATGTTTCCTTCTATATTCTCCAACTATCCAAACAGTATTAGCTTTGGTAAGACTAAACGTTAACATGACTCCTGGTGTTTACAGTGCATCAACAGCAATGACCCAGCGGAAATCCCCACAGAGCCTGATGTCTCGAGACAACATGCACAGCAACAAGCCACTATCAGCTGCAGCGGAGAGTACCGTCCATGATGGGCTGGATTCCAAGGATGAACCTGGAGACTTTATTGAAACCAACTGTCATTGGGTGAGTAAACTTATGCCTTCGTCAAATTTCCTAAATTCGGTTGAAAAATGCAGCTATCGTGAAAATATGCAGCTATCCGAAGCCATGGCAAGTACTGTCTATAATGGACTGGATTCTAAGGATGAACCTGGCGATTTTGTTAAGAACACTAAATTGCTATTGGGTGAGTGGTTTCCAAACCGAACCCAGAACCTTCAACACAGCACGCAGGTGAACCTTCCACACAGGCCGTTGAATACAGCGTTTACTTTGGATTTTTTTTTCCAAACATCTTTGTAATGGATCTTGTTTTTCCTCAGGTTGACTGCAAGCTAGAATTTCCAACACAAGATGACCTGGTCAAGCACATCAACACTGACCATATTCACGCCAGCAAGAAGGCGTTCGTTTGTCGTTGGGTAGGATGCTCTAGAGATGAGAAGCCCTTCAAAGCTCAATACATGTTGGTTGTTCATATGAGGAGGCATACTGGTGAAAAACCGCATAAGTGTACGGTTAGTATTTACTCTTTAATGACTCTTATGTTCCTGTGTAGTGTAGGACACAAACAGTGGGACTAATATTAGTTTCCTGAGATAGTGACGGTGTCACATAGCAAACGCAAATACAAACAAAGATTTGAGACCGCAAAACTACGCTATCTTTTGTTTTTCTGAGAGAAAGGAGTTTGAAGCGTCAATGTCAAGTTGGATAAGAGGCTGGTGGGATAATGGATTCTTAATCAAACAACAATAAAGGATTCTTAAGCACAGACGATATGATTTGGGATATATTGTCCTTAAGTATCTTGGCTTTTTGGTCATTGTTTTAATGATCATTTTGGCTTTTTTTCAGTTCGAAGGTTGTTGCAAAGCATACTCAAGGCTCGAGAACTTGAAGACCCATCTCCGGAGTCACACGGGGGAGAAACCTTACACTTGTGAATACCCTGGATGTGCCAAGGCATTCTCCAATGCTAGTGATAGGGCTAAGCATCAGAATAGGACACATAGTAATGAGGTAGGTACTGGTGCTAGAGGTTAAATGTGAAGGAAATGTATTTTCAATTGGCACTGATGATGAAAGTCAGGTGGTGCTTTCTTTTCGGCCAGGAAAGTTAACCATCATGAATCTTCTTCGTCTGAACATGTGGTATAACAACTAGTCTAAAATGCTGCAAGAGCGTTTCCTGTGTTGGAAGACACGGGAAACTAGCATGTTAATCCGGGCTAATATTACCGACTGTAGTCGTGAAACTATGTGAGCGGCTATCAAGCGGCTTGATAACCCTGACAGCCGGGTTGGCCACTGGTTTGGCAAAGTCTAATCTAGTCCAGCTTGTAAAATCACTGCTCTTGTTAAATCCCTTAGGTAAGAAAGCCAATTCCATTGAAACGGAATAAGGCTTGGGTGAATAAAACAATTCTGCATATGCTTACAGATTCAAACGTAAATAGAAAAATGAAGAGCAAAGAAAAGGGTACAGTGATGGGCACAAAGTAATCGTCAAGATCTTATCAAAATCGAATAAAAACACGAATCTGATTAGTTAGATCTTAGGTAAGAACGTTGTCAACTTATCTCTCGGAGTTCAACTGTCTACATTATCCAGGAAAGTCAGTACATCACTTAGAAGAAAAGACACGACTTTTCTTCAGATTTCGTCATATTATTCATGACAAAAATTTTTAAGTGTCGCACGGGTGGGTTTTCCTGAACATTTAAGGTGTGTACAATGTTTTAGAAACTTGTTGACAAGGTTATTATCTAAAGATCTGACTAATCAGATTTGTATTTTTATCCGATTTGGATAAGATATCCGACGATTACTTTGAGCCCATCATTAAATGAAAATTTACGGAGGAAAAACTACCGAACCGTTTTCTTTGCTCTAGTAAACAACAGAATAGGTAGGGTTGGTTTAATTTATCCTTCGCTTTTATTGTTTAGAAACCCTACGTTTGCAAAGCCCCTGGCTGTACGAAGAGGTACACCGACCCATCATCTCTCCGGAAGCATGTAAAGACTGTGCATGGTGCTGAGTTCTACGCCAGTAAGAAGCATAAGGGTACGTCGCTTATTTGAATTATTTAAACGTAGTTTTTTTCTGTATCATTATTAACTGTTTATTACAAGGCAGGCATCTTTTGATAGCAGAGTCAGATGTCTCTTGGTTTTCTGCATTACCTACAAAATTCGCGCGTTCTGAAAAGCCACGATCTAGTGTCTGCCTGCATAATTGCCTACGTTAGATTTGACTGGCCTGAGCATTTGATCCGAAGTAAATTTTCGTCACCTATTCGGTGACGAAATATGAAAATGCTGGCTGTCCTAACGGTTCCTATTCATTCTGTTACGATTACTACTTCCACTGGAGGAGATAAAAGGCTATTCTTCACCAGCACAATACGAATGCAAATGATTGATGGCCTTTTCCATATTTCCAGGATGCAGCAGAGGAGACGACTCAGCGGAATCTGGTGGAGGAGGAGCAGGGTCCTCACCTCGCTCGGAGGAAGGCGGAGTGCCGGTGGGAGTCAGGGGTCACACGTCCTCAGCGTCAGTCAAGAGCGAGAGTCCAGCTTCACCCATACCGCATGGGTTGCATACTCCTGCACATCAGGTAGTTACAAAGCCCCCAAAGCCACCCACACTTACAATTACAACAGACATGATAATGGATTTAAATTTAAGGATATCTAACCATTGCTTCACTCAATTTGTTGGGTTAACATGAAAAGGCTTAGGTCACTTTGCCGCAGCAAAACATCAGAACTGCACGGTAAACAATAATTTACATTATTTTAGGTGCCTCACCGACTGAAACAGGATCTTCGGAACTTGGAGCCGCCATTCTTCTCTCTCTCTTATGCGCTCTGTTGAGCACTAAAGTAATGAATGAAATTATGTATTTCCAGATGGCTCAATGCGGTGGGGAACTAGACTTCGGTGGATCTGGGCTCGGTGGTTTCAGTGATGAAAATGGCGCACCATACTTTAGGCTAGATGGAGAGGTAAGCTTTTCCTAGATTCTTTGCGAATTTTTCATCGTTTCTAATAGTATTTTTCTTTTCCCCCACTTCCTCGTTCCCCCCACTAATGGCCACTACAAATAACATTTTTCCTTTTACGAAAATCTGATACTATTTGCACATCTCATTCTGGGCTAATTAATTGACACGCTAAGAATAAGAAACCCGGTGAAATCTGTCAACCACTTCTGTTTTATCACGTTGGAACATAGCGTACATTCCTCGGCTTCTTTACAGAGACTGTCAAAGTAGACGTGTCCAAAAAGCTTTGACCTTTTAAAATGAAGGATTACGAAAGTCTTTTAAAGTATCTATCTATCTATTCAGTTCAACATGGTTCAACATGTTTTTTAACAATACAATAAAAAACTTCTTCAAACCAACTCTTATCGTAAGCGATTTCTTAATCTTATTTCTCCACAGGTGGAACAAGAAGTAGTAGGCGAAGTGGGTCAACTGCCGCTGATGCTTCGAGCGATGGTCGCGATAGGAGAACCAAGAGCACATCATCACACGCCTCGGATTGGGCACAAGATGGGAATAGGACGACTGATGCCGCCGTCTCATGCGCCGGATATCGGTGGAGGTAGGTTTTAATAAGAAAGCTTGAACCCGTAACTTGATGTGATTTTAAGAGATATTGTAAGAAGACAAAAGACTGTCAAATAAGTATTTCATGTTTGTTTTCTCCATCATATTTTAAAATCTTATTGAGCCCAATTTGCTTTTAGAATTGTAAAAACCAGTTGGTAGAAATCCCTGATGTTAGGAACCTTCTCTGATAACTTGGTAAATAGTTTGACAAAAAATTCATTGCTTTCGTGTAATTCGTTGCTCTAAATTATTAAATGGCCTCTTGTATTTTCAGCTGGTGGACAAATGCCAGGAAGAACAGAACTAGGAAGCACGAGTGTTGCTGTAGAGCTGAAAACTGGTCCTCCCAACACAAGAAGAGACTCTGGAATTTCTTCCGGTAGCAGCTTATATAGTGCCAGGTATGCCCTGAAACCTTTCCTACTTCTACTCGAGCTCCTGAACTGTTGGTTGCTTATTGATATTTTGTCAGCAGGATGTAAGCGATTCGATCGATGCCGACTGATCTGTCGATTAGAAATCTTATATGTTCGATTTAATCTTTTTTCTTTTACCTTTAAATCTACCATTTCCTTTTTTATAACATTATTGAAATAATTAATAAGTTAATTATTTTTTTTCCAGGTCATCAGACATATCAAGAAAGAGCAGTCAGGCGTCGGTAGTGTCCGGGGCCGTAGCTACCACCACCGGCGTGGCGGGTCCACCGAGATTAGTGTCGCAACACACGGCCGTGTATGACCAGCTGTCGCCTGATAGTAGTCGAAGGTACGAGCTGGATTCTTAGCTACCAGTCCTCAATTGTCCTCCCCAAGGACTTTTTATAAGTGCCTTGAGGGTTTGAGTACATGCTCGACTTTTCGTTGGTGCTTTTAACCTTAATTTTTCAAAACTGGCATCTGAATCATCAAACTGTTGCGCCCCAAACGGGGTTTATGGACGAAAGGGCGTACTTAAGAATGATTGCATAGTTTACACCCATCGCATGCGCATTGCACACGCCTAAGTAGGCCAAAGTAGTCACGACGAGTGAGTAGACCAGAAGAAGATCGCCACCGTCGAAGCCAATCTCTTCAAAAATTGCGCCATGACATCATAGATCACTGTAGTAGGACTTAACTGCCAGTTCGATGTCAACAGAGAGGAATAGATGTAGACTCTCCACTTTAGTGATTCTAATACTAATGAATGGAAAATAACTGTGCATAATTATTATTAATTGATGTCAACTTACTACAATCTTTTCACTGTAAATTAATTCAATTTGTCTATGGTTTCACACAGATCTAGTCAAGTATCATGCGTTGGATACGCCCCGGCTCCATCGTCAGCTCTGGCAGCGGTGCAAGCGGTCAGAACTTCACAAGGGAATCAGGTAAACGACATTTGTAGCTGCCAAGTATACACAGGTCGTTTATAAAAGCAATTCTAACCATTAGCAGGTAGCGCTGTAAACTACGCAACATTCTGAAATTTCCTCTAACACCTGATAATTTTATTGGATATATGCTCCAAGAATATGTCTGACGCGTTTCTAAAATAGGTGTTTGCTTATATTTGGCCAACTGTGGATGAAAACACATACATTCTTTCTTTAAGGAGATCTAAAAAAGATGTTAAGATAAGACAAGACAAGACAAATTTGTAATAACAATAAGTTACAGGTTATAGAATAGATCTAATAAATTCAAACAAAATTTATAGATTCAAATAATTTTTAAAAACGAATATTAAAATATTAAAGTACAATATCGTTGGATATAATTCATATTGAACATTAACAAAATGAACTAAACTTTTAGGCGAGTTAGCTACTAGTAGTGAGCGGTAGTGCCGTAAACTCTTTAAACGAGTAGAACCGCTGTTTTAACAGCCAGTCTAGCTTTCAGTCAGGAGGCAGGAAGAAACAGAAGAGTAACATTTTGTGCTGACTACAAATGAATTTGCGACTATTGTGTCTAGTGATTTTGCTCACCAAAAATACTTTTGCAGGCGGTGCTACTTCGAGGAGTGACCTGTTCGGAAGTCAGGGCTGAAGAGCTAACTTTAGAGCTGGATCCTAACGTTCAGGTGAAGGAAGAAGCCAGGAGACTCTCGGAACAATCCAACCTGAGCGACCAGCAGCAGGGGTACCAGCCTTATCCTTGTAATACTGATGACGTGGTAAGTGTTCTACGGGGCTGTAATAAATTTCTATAAAATCTTATAAGGGCTTATCCAGGGGGCTTAATGCATCAATATTTGTTCTATTTCCGAACGTGCAAAAAATAATTTCGACTTTTCGTACAAATTGGACGAATCAGATAATACTTTTGTATAGCGAAACAATCTGTTAAAGACAAAAAGATAACCACGTTCAAAAATAGGGTTCTATTTGCTAGGGCTTGCTTAAGCTTGTAGTCAGCAATTAATTTACCAACCTGTGCTAGAACATGTTAAATAAAACACGATAACAAAGTGTTTATATCAAGAAGTTTAATACAGATTTATCCGAACACTGGAAGTGTTAAAATAAAATAATTTTCAAGTTTAAAACAACTGTAACAACAATAAGTCTCATGGGATGTTATGATGAACAACAATAAATAAATCAATACATGTAAAACTCTTTCTATCCCATCAGGGAGACGCACCGTTCCCCTTCAAGACAGAAGACGAGCACGAAGCACCTTCGTACAAGGACTCGCGCTCCAACTCTACAGGCACCGTCCTGATCACTACCGCTCAGGTCCATCATCCCAACCAGGAGGTCAACCTTGAGCAGGTCAGTTACAATTTAGTGCCTGTGACTAGGATCATTTTCTTAGAAAAAGAGGATTTCATATTACTGATTGCTATAATATCGGTAAAAAAATATTAACTAGATCATGGTTTCATGACTTTTCATATCGCGGTTAGAGACAGAGAGAGAGAGCAAATGTTTATTCCAAAGGCATTGCGGTGGATTTGTTAACAACGCTCTAGTAAATGTGTATCAGAGAAAAGGGATGCCGCACGGCTCTTCTACTCTCCCTTATAGCTCTCTTTGGCGACCCGTAAACTTGATAGAATAGTTAGGTGATATAAAATTCTGTATTATAATAAGCATTATAAAAATACTATGTAAGATTTGTAAATCTATTTAAATATTAAATCTTAATGAATAAAAAAATCCTTATCTTTTAGCAGACCGTGTATCAACAAGCAATTATATTAATTAAAATGTTTCAATCTTTTGTAGGTCGCTGAGGGAGAAATGGTGGAGAATAAGCTGGTGATACCAGATGAAATGATGCAATATCTTAACCAATCAATATTGGGAACCGACTCGGCAGCACCAGCTAAGACCGACTCCACCAACCCCGACCCTGATAAAGAAACTGACAATACAACCAAAGACATTAGCGAAATACAAAACACTAACAATTCAAGTGACAAAATCAGTGACGTAGCCACCAGTGATGATTCTCTACTCAAAAACCTAGGTGCCATAGGAAGTGATCTCAATATAAGTGATATTCCAGTCGATTTAAGATCTTTAGACGTTAGTATGTCAGGCAACAGCGGCTCACTTTTAGCTGCCAAATCGCCTGATGACAAAAACCCACCGTTGCAAGAACAAGTCATACCTGAAGTCAGTAACGAAGGAGATAAAGAACTTAATAAACCTCCAGCCAACAAAAACAATACTCCAGTAAATAACGCTCCTGTAAATAATCCTTTGCAGTCTTTACAAACGATGGCAGCCAATCAAACTGAACAGTCAAACAGGATTAGAGTCAACAATCCTCTTCCTCAAAAACAAAACCAAGCGATGAGTCCTAAAACAAATCCAACAATGGTGATGAGTCCTCAGAGTTTAGCGCATAGTATGATGAGTCCACAGAGTATGCCTCACAGCGCTATGAGTCCGCAAAGCGTAATGAGTCCTCACATGCCTCATAGTGTTATGAGTCCTCCCAGTGTGTACAATGTCATGAGTCCACAAAGCGTTATGAGTGTCATGTCCCCTCAACACAACCCATTGAGCCCACAAAGCATGCAAAGTCTAATGAGTCCACAGATGTCAAACCAAATGGTGATGAGTCCTCGACACAACAATATTGGAAGCCCCATGTCTCAAAACATTGCCAGTCCAATGGTTAACATGGCAAGTCCTATGACTAATAACATTGCTAGTCCATTAAGCCATGGAATGCCAAGTCCAATGCATCCTGGATTACAAAGCCCCATGGCAGGCGGCATGACAAGTCCGATGATCCAAAATATGTCCAATATGACGATGAATTCACCAATTAATGGTCCTACGAATCCAATGCCAGTTCCGAACCAAAACATGATGATCAACATGAATCAACAACAAATGCCTTTAAATATAAACCAAGTACAAATGCCTGGATTAACCATTTTTATGACCAATAGACAGAATTCCAATCCCAAGATGCCTAACAAAAACTTCAACAATGTTCCTAATCAATACCAAAATCAAAATTTCAACCAAGCATCTACATGTCCAGTGCAAAATCAACCAACGAATCAACAAAACTTCATGAGGAACCCAAATATGCCTCAGTACCAGATGTTGCCACAATATAACCAGAACATGCAGAACCAGATGCCTGTGATGCCGAATCAGAATATGAATTACAATCAAATGAATAACCAAATGAGCTACCCACAGAATTATCCTCAAAGTCAAATGAATCCAATGCAAATGTCCCGGTCTTCAGTAATGAGTGTAGACAATAGTGGAAACATGAGTCGAGGCACTATGAATAGTTACTGTGAACCAAGTCATCAACAAATGCAGAATATACCACATAACCAATACAATCAAAGTATTCAGTACCCTCAACCGCCTCCTTATAATTCTGTTGTGAACGCTGCTAACGTTATGGGTCCTCCTGCGCCGAAAAACAATCACCAGTATAACCAAGCGATGATGAACAATAATCAATATTACAACCACCAGCGACCATACAACCAATGGGATTATCCAGGAAATCAGTTCAACAAACACAACATAGCAAAATCTGCCCAAAATTCTGTTAACATGTCCACAGGTAGTCAAAAACCAAACGGTGCTAGAATGAATTGTAATCAAATTGTTAAAAGCGATCAGCAAACAGACTGTAGTATGAACAGTTTAAGGAGTAATAACCAAGCTGATGTCCAAGTGTGGGATATATCGCAGTCTCAAATAGAAGCTACGAATGGAAGAAAAAAGAACCAACAGAACCCAAACACAATGCGTCAAGAAACTTATCAGAGGACCTTAGAATACGTGGAGAATTGTGAAAATTGGAAGAGTTCTGAAATGGTGTCAAGCACTACGCATCCTATACAGGGTGGAGATAATATGGTTGTGAATGATCTCCAAACTTCGCTATCTTCGTTTTATGAAGAAAACCAGTACCTCCAAATGATTCAATAGGTTCGTCATTGAAATAGTAATTGATTGTAATTTTGATGTCTATTCCACAAGAAATTGGTCTTATTAGAGATATTGTAATAATACTACAAATTATACTACTGCTGCTGTGGCTTCTCCTACTAAACAGCGTGAATTTTCATTGGTTTTGCTCCCAAAGCCCAGTGATTCTACTCATGATAACAAACAACTTTCCCGTAGATTTTTTTTTAATACTTTTTCGACTCCATGGTTGTTGTTGTTGTTGTAAAATCTTTATTGCTTATTCTTTATTACAAAGTGGCTATTGTCTGAAAGATTACAAGCAAAGGCGGACTTATCCCTAGGTGAGATCTCTACCAGTCAACCTTAGAGTGACTAAAGGAGAAAGTATAATGATGCAGGATGCAAGCGTGCAAACAGAGCAAAACAAAAAGGTAAAGTGGTCAAGTGGTCGACTCCTTTTGTATTGAAAGGCGAAAAGTTTTTCGAGGAAAAATATGTTTTCTTCGGGAAAGTTCCAATGAAAAGTCACGCGTCTAGTATTTACTTACAACTTTTGCCATGTCACCAACTCTAGAAATAGCAATTTTCGTCAAGTAGGTCTTCAAATTGTATGAAACAGCGGACATGTTTCTTGCAATTTTGCATAAATTTCATAGCTGCGTAGTACACTTGGTTCCAATATTTGCAATACGTTTAATAAGACCTCATATTTAAAATTTTGGTACTCCTTTGGTGCGAAAAAAGGTTGTAAAAGAAACTTATCTCTAGTAGAGACTGATTATTTTTAAATTTACTTATTTTTAAATTAGTCTACTAACAAGTTTTGAAGTACACGGTTTTAAATTTTGAGTAAAAAGACACACTGTACATAAAGTAATTCTAAAATAGTCTTCCATGTTATATTTAAGTACAATAAATTGTTATGCATTTACATAAAATCATACTTAACGAAGTTATTGTCAATTTTCTTAATGTACATACATACGTAACATTGTTGTAGATTACACACATACAAATTTACAAGGGAAACATTCTTAGTGCCTTAAATTACGTATTGTTTTATATTAAGTACAATTGTAATTGTTTTGTAATAGTAATATTAGTTTAGTAACTGTAATTCATGAATCTATTAGATTTTTACGAATATTTTGTAAGGGATATTTTGAGATTATTAGAGATCTAAGATTGTACAAATGATTTTTTTAGAATTTTTACAGCGATGTTAAAATTGTAGGATTTAGAATTACTTATAAATATTTTTTATATAAATTAGTTTGTAATATAACGAAAACAATATAACCTTTTTTTGTTTAGAAAAGGAATCTCTTAGTTTTAGAAATTCACATGAGATTACTAGTTTTTAAGTAATTGTTAATTTGTTTATTTAAATATTACATTGTAATTATGGTCAGCGCACAAACGGTTGTAATAGAACAAGAATCATTTTGTAATTGTAGTAAATTATTGTTTCCTTTTTCATGTTTTCAACTCATGTGTCTATCTGTAAACAATTTTAAATGGAACTATTAAATAAAATTTTCTTATCTCGATAAGTTGTATTTATTGGGTAATCTTCTACCCCTTATATTTATCATACTAGCTATGCCAAACCACGAGCGTTTTTTAATGCAATGTTGGGAAATCGGTAAACACCTTTAATTGAGTATTTTGGTATTTGAGCTATTGGAGCGATGAGAGCGAGACCATACAAAAGACCAAACCAGACCTACAACATTTAATTATTTTAGTTTCTAGAGAGCCGATCAAGAAACAAAAGACGAAGCGTGGGCACTATAGTGTAGGCAACGAAACAGTTGACCCCAACATTAATTTCTCAGGCAGATTTTTTTTGACAGAATGATAAAGAATCATAATTAAATGTTAATTCAAAATATCAAAAAAAAAAATCAAAAATTTTTTTTTCATACATTTTTTGTAATTTTTGTATGGAAAAATTAAAAGTATCGATTTTTTTTTATAGAAAGTTTGTCTCATGTAGTGTAATACCCCAGCAAAGTCATCGACTGAGAATTTAATGCGGGGGTCTTCATACAACGATCCGCTTCGTTGCCTACCGCCGACCATTAGCACCCCCATCACCGTCAGTTAAATAGTAGATTTTACAACAAGTGCACAAAACGAACCATTTTTATAAATGAAATGGTTTTGTGGACGAGTTATAAACTCAATTTTTCACTTTTATTGCGAGGAAATAAAACGTAAAAGTACTCTCTAAATAGAATAGAATAGAAAAAGTTGTATTTAGTAAACAATTGAACTTAAACTAAACTTATGACTATTATATGTAACTATCTATGTCTACTAAAAAGGCAGCCAGCTCAGCTTATGCTCTGACCACTTTTAAAGTAGTCAGGGCGCTGGTTTTCAGCTGGTACCTATTCGACTAGAGAAAAAATAAAAATAAACTAAAACTAGGAACTAGACATTTTCTGTTCTGTGTTATTTCATTAATACAATTAAGTACAAAATTGCATACAAAACAAAGAAGTAAAAGAGTTATATGTAAAATAAATGGACTTCAACCGTGTTATACAAATTGGAGATTTTAGAGCTTAATAACATAAGTAGGTATGTGTATGTGTGAAAAAGATGTGTTTGTGAAAGTGCAATATGGGTAGACAGTAAAGTGTTGACACGCGCCCGCCGGGGGGGGGGGGGGGGGCACAAAAAATGATAATTTTTCGATTTAGGGATCCGTTTGTGAAATATTAAGCTTGAAGGCGCAATATTTTGTTGGAGTCGAGTGTCCCGGGGGGGCCGGCAGGGGGGGCTAAACGGTTGTTATTGGAAATGTGAAAAAAAAGCTATCATACTTAAGTAGGCTTAAAAATAGCAATCAGGCGCTAATAGGTCCTCCGCTGAGCATTAGGAGGTGAAAACTTTATGTTATAAACGTTATGAAATACTTACTTGAAACCCGCCTTGCAATAAAAAGTTGTAAAAAAACTACGGAACCCTATACTGCACGTGGCCCGATACGCACTTGGTCGGTTTTTTTAGAACCTATCGACTTCTGTAAAATGTTGTTCACTGTAGTTACAGATACAAAAACTGCGAAAACTGGCAGTTTTTTTTTGCACTTTTTATATCTGTAACTATATTTTTCAGAACTAATAGGTTCTTAAAAAGCAAGGGTACCTTATTATCGAAGTGTAACTTTTAGACTAAGGCTCTGAAATAACAACGAGATTTAATAATAAAAAAGCACTTTAAGTATTTTATTTCACACCTTTCCTTACCGATACAAAACACACTTATTAATATGTACAATGTAGTAATTATTTATCTAACGTGGCCGTTTCCAATTTTAAAGGTAACCTCTCTCGAACACGACTAGCAAAGTAAGGAACTCGAATTCCGTTGGGCACTTGCTTTTATATTCAAAATATGGAAGGGGAAACGGGCGGCAGGGATTGTTTTCTGGCTTGGCGTCTAGTCGATTTATCCAAAAATCGACGGTGCTGCCAACACGGCCATGCTGCATGATGCCTGCCCCAGGCATCTCCATCACCATCACTACGAGTTCTACAAAATAAAACACGAAATTAATTAGCTTTCTTGTCACGTTAACAATACTTATCCGTAGACTCGGCCTATCTTGATGCCAAAATCACCTAATAAATTTACAAACAAGATTTTCAATTCACCTTCCAAACCACCATCCCTTTAGACTTAGGCGATGTTACTGTTTGATAGAAGGAAAAGAGAATCCTGAGCAAAATTCTCCGTTCATCACCTTTAGACTTAGGTTGATGAATCAAACTCCCCCATTAAACAGTTCCTTTAGTCTTAGGCAACCATTTAACTTCAGGAATCAAGTGAAGTTTGCATCAATATAGCACCACCTTCAGATCACAATACAATCTTCAGATCACATTACAAGAACAGTAGGGGAAAAACACATTGATTAGGTTTTAAAATATCAAAAAAAAAGAAAATCTTCTTACCAAACCAAACAAAAACAAAAGTGCCTGCCAACATGACCACAATTTAATCATCAGCCGACCAATTACCAATGTTTATCCATGGTTTCATATTTTCCGCGGCTGCATTTCCAACATACTTCTTGTTACTGCGTTCGCTGCCTCTCATATCTACTATTTCATATCTGTCGCGACCCAATATTTTTCGAATTTGAAATGGCCCCTTATAAGCTGGCAAAAGTTTCCTGCTCTTGCCATCATTTGATTGGCTTTGGATTTTGACCAACACCAACTCACCCTCCTGGTATTGTCTCGCCTTAGTACGAGTACCATCAAATCTTTCCTTCTGTCTTTCAGCGTTGGTTTTAATGTTTTCATCGACCCATTTCCGCAACTGAGTAACGTCCGTAGTATCGTCGTGATCAGGTTCCGGAGCGAACTTATCACTATCCGTATGCAACCGGTAGCCTAACAAAACCTCGCATGGTACGGCCTTTATTGTCTTATGGTAACTGCTGTTAATGGCTTGTTGGAGAGGCTTAACGCACTCATCCCATTTGTTTTCATCGAGATCGGCACACATAGTTTTCATGCAATCTAAGATGGTGCGGTTAAACCTCTCCACTTGGCCGTTTGACCTAGGCATACCGGTGGCGACACAATGCAGACGAATGTTTTTAGTTAAGCAATATTCCTTAAAACGTTTAGATGTAAAGGCTGGGCCCCGATCGCCTTATTTTAAACGTCAACAATTCGTTTGCTGAACGTTTTCGTTGCAATAGCAACTCCAATCCAGTTCTAGTTCTATCGAGCAGGATTTTGGTATCGCCTTATTTAACCAAACTTGAATAAAAGCGCGATCGAAACTTTTAGAGATGTAACACTAGTATTATAGCGTGGACCTGTTACTTAAGTATAATCGAGCATCGATTCATGACTGGCAGCATTAGTTTTTTTTTTTAAGTGGCGCTGTCAAAGCTACCAAAGAGTATCTTTCCCAAAACAAACAAGATGTATAGGTACCTATGAAGTTGAATGGATTTTTGCTTAGTTTTTGTGATTTAATTCAGGTATCTATATAAGTAGGTTTTGTATAAAATGACGCGCTGTTGTGTGCCTAAATATTCGAATGTACATCATTACCCCAAAAGATGCTAAACTTAAAAAAATGTGGGGTCACAACTTTACCCTTATAAGCAGTTCAAGATTATGCCGCCTATATATTTTACTGAGAATGACTATGGCAACGCGAGAAAATACACAGGTAAAATAAACTAACTGCTACTTAAAACTGAAACAACACAATACCACACAGTCAAAATGTCCTTACTATTTTTATAATTAAAGTTCGCTAAATTTTCATGGTTACAGGACTAAAGCATATTTGAAAAAATCGGCAGTTCCTTTTGTGTTTCCTTGCAATAGCTCACTAAAATGGCTTACCGTGGAACCGAAAGGTAGAGGAGAACGATTGATAGCAAGAAATTGTCGGAAGCAGATGTTCGAATGATGCCAGAAAGCTTTCGTAAACAATATAATTCTACAAGAGTTATTGTAGATGGAACTGAAATAACCATACAGAAGCCAAGCCAACCTGATGCCCAGAGGCGTACTGTCAGTTCCTATAAACATAAGAACACATTAAAATTTCTAGTTGGAGCTTGAATGTTCAGGATTTATTTCTTAGCAAGGGTGTTTTAATTAATATACCTACCTTCCTAAAAGGAAAATCCAGAATTCCTGGGTTTTATTTTAATAAACCAATTTTTTAAAACCAAGCCAACAAGCCAATTTTTAGGGTTCCGTACCTCAAAATAAAAAACCGGCCAAGTGCGAGTCGGACTCGCGCAATGAGGGTTCCGTACCACCACATAGTCATAATTGTATTAGTTGAAATTTCAGTAAGTTAATGTGCTAGATTTTTTGAGTCTGACACGCGCTTGACCAAATTTTACTATTTGTTGTTATTTTATAGCTTATGAACTATAAACATACCAATTTTCAAGTTTGTAAGTGTTCCCGTTTTTTAAATAGAACTAAAACAAAAATCGCCTCCGCGACCATCCAACTTGACCCCTCTCTCATATGAGTGTTCTTGAAACGGGAGCTCACCACAATTGGTTACTATTAGTTGTGAGTAAAGTTGTAATATTTAATGATTTCAGACTTTTTCCTTTATTTGTACTGTGAGACCTAGCTTCTTGCCGAATTTCATAATTTTAGGCCAACGGGAAGTACCCTGTAGGTTTTCCTTTTTTGCATAAATGTATGGAGATGAGGACATAAGAAGCCATATCTTTTGATTGCGTGGTAATAAAAAATTTAAATTTTCAGATCTTGTGTGGTTCATGGACCCTAACATATGGTATTAATTTCAACTTGATACCTTTACTCGTTCGTGAGATAAAGGGTCTTGACAGACAGACGGACAACAAAGTGCTCCTATAAGGGTTCCGGTTTTTTCTTTTGAGGTACGGAACCCTAAAAAACGGAACCCTTATAGGATCACTTTGTTGTCCATCTGTCTGTCAAGACCCTTTTTCTCACGAACGAGAAGAGGTATCAGGTTGAAATTGATAACGAATATTGAGGTCCATAAACCACTCAAGATCTGAAAATTTAAATTTTTTACAACGATGCAATCAAAAGATATGGCTTTTTATGTCCTCATCTCCATACATTTATGCTAAAAAGCAAAACCTACAGGGTACTTCCCGTTGACCTAAAATTATGAAATTTGGCAAGAAGCTAGGTCTCACAGTACAAATAAAGGGAAAAGTCTAAAATCATTAAATATTTCAATTTTTCTCACAACTTATAGTAACCAATTAAGGTGAGCTCCCGTTTCAAGAACTTTTCTATAAAAGAAGGGTCAAGTTGGATGGTCATGGAGTTTTTAAAATTAAAGAGCAAAAGCTTTTAGTATGGTAGATAGGTACGGAACCCTTAGGGCGCGAGTCCGACTCGCACTTGGCTGATTTTTTTATCTTAAAAAATTGGCAAGCCAGCAGTTCACATTGAGAGGCTCATACTTAGGGTTAACAAAAACTTAAATAAAATATTAACTACTGAACTTAATAAATTTTATGTGCTATTAGCATCAAAGATTTTTTTTATTTGTTTAATGCTATGTAACTTTAGAGAAGGAATAGTAATAAAAAATAAAATATGATAGTAAAATACTGTTGTTTTATTTCTTCATTTTATGGTAATCATAATATAAATGTGTCTTTAAAAGTTCCTAGAAGCTAAGCTAAGTAAAGCTAGAAGGTGGAGTAAACCTAGGTTAGGTTAGGTCGAGTGAACCTAGGTTTACCCTAAGTCTACCCAGGTAAACCTAGGTTTACTTCATCTGCTAGCATTACCCGTAACATATACAATGAAATTACAGTAGGACCGCCCTGTACAGTACAGCTGTCCCTGTATTTGGTAATAAATAATAAGGTGTGCTATGTTGCAGTGACAATTTATTATTATTTTCCATCAGATAGGCTCTTTATTTCTTGGTATCGAGAGGCATATGGGCATTTTATTTCAATAGTTGTGTCTGGGCCAAGTAACCCATCTGGGAACGCACCTAGGTATGGCCTTTCTTATATTTTCAGTTGGATATGGATTAAATAATACATTAACACGTTCCCATTTTTTAGGCAGTTTTTCAGCTCTTACTGGAGTAACTGTGTAGCTTTTTTGGGACATGAAATTGCTGTAGCTTTTCTGTCCAAACTTCATATTTCAACAACACTTTTTTGCTTGTCATTTGTGCCAAGTCCAGCATAACAACAGCACCATGTTTACAAACTGCATTCTGTCTGCTCCCAGCAGGACATTCACAGTGCGATTCATTCATTCATCATATGGATTTCCGAATTTGTAAAATCCTGCAAATTTTTCATTGTTTTACGACAAAATCCCTTAACATATATTTCTTCACCGACAACTGATGATCTTACAGCTATCAGGTGCCTTGATTCATATTGTTCCATTGCCACTTCAAACTTCTTTACAGTGCTGGAATAAAATTACTCGATTAATATCTTTGTAAATTAGCGTATTGTATATTATATTAGGTAGATAAGCTCTCTTTATGTTACCTACCAGCTTAAATAATGCCTAATTTGTGTTTTGTTCAAAGCAGGCAGAATGGTGTTGCTGTTGATATCTCTGTATGATTTGTTTGATGGTAACCTCATAGATTCTTGTTGCTCGACACAATCAGAACGTCGAAAATTAAAATGTTTGTCATATAGCTCCAGTCTGAAAGTAATTTAAATTAATATAAAAATGTATCCATCCATACAAAAACATAACCTCAATTTCTCACGTATTTCTTTATTGTGTTGGAAATTTTTATTAGATTATAGTGAAAATTTAACCAGTTTGCAAAGTAATCTGCAGTGAACATTTTATAATTCATATAATTATTGAAAGAACAGTGTATGAAACTAGTCTTACCTTTCAATCAGGTCCGCCTTTTTTCCTCTTAAAGAAGCACCGCGCTACTTTAACTAGGCCTTCAGTTCGGCTACACGCCACGTCGAATAGGTACATAGTGAATAAATATCACAATCCAAATCTAACACAATTTTCAGCCAATAAAAGCGTAAAATTATCTAGTCAACAGAAGCAAATATTTTGACCATTTTGACACTCTGTACATTAACTTACTAATCTGGGATTTTGACAAGGGACCACTAGCGCTATCTATCCAAAGCTTTTTCCGGCCCGGCCCACCCCAATGGCGCCAAACTTGAAAACTAAAATTTACATACAGCCAATGTATTAGGTATCTAAATAATTTTAGTTTCCATAAAATTGACACATTTTGTTAGTTGCAATTATTTGTTTCACTAAAAAAAACAATTAAAATGGCGTGCTGATAGCGTGAACGGTTCTGAAATAGTCGTGAAAAAGTTCCTCTGAACTAACTTTTTCAGGGACTCGAGTTTGACAGTACTTGACAGCAGTTGCGTTTCGTTTATTTATCAGTAACGGTTGAAGTTGCTGTCAAAAAATTTGCGCGATACCAAAATGTCACAACGGCTGATGATCATCTCACGTTCGTCCACAGTTTAGTTCCACATTAGTAGCGCGATCGGGGCCCTGATCCCGCATCAGCAATTATTCTCCGCGGATTACCAAAAATTTTAGAAATAATTTCCATTTCTTTGATCACGAGCTTAGTTTCTGTACTGCGAATCGCGGATATAAATACAAACTTAGTAAATGCATCTACTATAACAAGTAAGTCCTTGTTCCTTTTGTTCGTTTCTACGAAAGGGCCTAAATGGTTCATATGAACCGTATGAAAAGGCTGAGCAAACTTAGGCAAGGGAAAAAGCTCACCTTCTTTCGAACCGCCTTTATTCTTGTGATAAATACAATTTATGCAATTTTTTATGTATTTTTTTTATAGTTCTTCGCATCTTACGGAACCAATATTTTTGAAAAATGCGTTCGTAAGTCTTATCCAGAGAGAAATGGCCAAGATCATCGTGGTTTGATCTAATAATCTGCCAGATACAATTTTTAGGTACCACCCAGCGACGACCTTTGTCAGTTCGTTTGTAAACCTTGTTACCTAACAATTCATAATTTGCAAAAATCTCCTTGTTATTATCAGCTTCTCCTGATTCTAACGCTTGTCTGATTCTCACTAGCTCAGAATCCTGTAACTGGACTGACAATAACCAATCTGCCTCAGTTATCGACAGTACCAATTCGGATTCAGATTTTTCTCCGGATTGTGCGGGGTTCCGGCTTAATGCATCGACGTGTCGCATACGCGTTCCCTCTCTATGAACAATATCGTAATCAAATTCTTGTGTCGACAGAACCCACCGCGCAATTCGGGGAATAATTTCCTTTTTTGAGAGCGCAAATCGAACTGCGTTACAGTCAGTTATGATCTTAAAATGTGTACCTAATAGATATAGTCTAAATTTTTGTAATGAACAAACGATCGCCAATAGTTCCAACTCGAACGAATGATATTTCTTTTCATCTTCTGTCGTTTGACGACTATAGTAATGAATGGGTCTTTCACCTTCTTGAGTGACCTGAACTAATATTCCGGCCAAACCCTCCCTACTTGCGTCCGTAAACAAAATGCATTCCTTATTCGGGTCAAAAATCGTTAGTGTAGTCTCTGAGGTTAAGGAGTTCTTTAAGGTTTGAAAAGCGGATTCCTGAACATCAGACCAAACCCAGGGGGAATCCTTTTTCAATAATTTTGGCAAGGGACTCGACAAGAGTGCACAATTTTTTATGAATTTCCTAAAATAACTGATAAGTCCCAGGAACTGTCGGAGTTGATGTACGGTTTTTGGAACAGGAAATTCCTTAACTGCTTTAATTTTTTCTGAACTAGGCATTATAGTTCCAGACTTGATCCTATAGCCCAGAAATTCTATTTCAGTCTTCAGGAAATGGCATTTCTTGAGATTCAATGTCAAGCCACTTTCACTGAAAATTTGCAGAACCTGTTCCAACAACCGTAAATTTTCCTCGGCAGTTTCGGTAGCAATTAACACATCATCTAAATAAAGTATTATTTTACCAAAACGGAGATTCCCTAATACTTTATTCATCATTTGCTGAAAGCAAGATGGTGCATTACACAACCCAAACGGTAGTCTTAAGAACTCATAATGACCATCTTCAGTTATGAACGCTGTCTTGTTAATAGAATCGTCACTCATTTTAATTTGGTAATAACCACTTTTAAGATCTAAATTGGTAAAATATTTACAGCCTTGTAACCTGTCAACAAGGTCTTCTACACGTGGCATAGGGAATTTATCTTTTATAGTAATCTTGTTGAGCGCGCGGTAGTCAACGCATAGTCTCTTCTGATCATCAGTGTTTTTCCTACTGACAAGAAGAGCAGGACTGGCATATGGAGAATTACTTTCTCGTATGATTCCATTTTCTAAAAGCTCATTAACGATTTCTCTAATTTCTTGCCTATCTGAAACTGAAGCTCGATATGGTCTGGCCTGAATGGGTTTGGAACTATTTAACTCAATCTTCATTTCGAAGTCATTTACCTTGCCTAACTCTTTGATATTCGAAGCTACACAATTTCCGTACTTCCGAAATAAAGCTATCAACTCAGAGTGATGAGATTCCGTATTAAGACATAAGTTCTGATCATCCACGGTTCTGCAAAACTCTTGAAAGTCCGAAACATAGTCAAATTTAAGTGAATTTCCTATGCGGGAATACATCAAATCTGACCTCTCCGTAACGTTACGACCAATCAAAATATCGCAACCAGATAAGTCACTAATCACGTACATGTCTACATTTTCAACCGCAATAGAGTCAATTTTGATGTTTACCCGTACCAATTTCGTGACTGTTTTTAAGCTATCTTTCGAAAATCCTTGCAAAACGACCGGTGAATCCAACAAAACCACATCCAGCATACATCGCTCAACCAAATGTTCTGATATCAGCGAACAACTACTTCCGGTATCTATAAAAGCATCATGTTCGGTATCCTTAATCAAAACTTTTTTACAAAATTTATCTCTTGTGTTCAAAGAGTTAACATACTTTGTCTCCTCTTTTGCGGTCTTTGAAACTTCGGGGATCTTTTTAAATAAGCAATTGGCCTCCGTATGACCTCTTTTTTTACAAAATTCGCATTTTATAGAACAATGTATTCTCTTGTGATTGCCTCCACAAGTGAAACATTCAATTGGTTTTCTATTTTGATTCTGATTTTGATTTAAAGGTTTAGCCGTTGAGTTATTATTAACAAGTGCTTGGTCACGATCAGATGTAGTTGCAGACTGAGGTACTGTCGGCTGTGAATACCGGGATGCTTGCCTTGTAGTGGATTCACGAGATGCAGAACTGTTTGTGGTTTGTTTAGTCTGTTTAGATTTGTAAGTACGGCTGTGCAAGAAACCCGCTAAACTTTCGCAAGTTTGGAAATTACTAGCCTCGACCGAAGCACTAATGTTATTATCGCCTATATTAGTAGTGTAAAATTGAGGGTTCTGCATCACTTCACCTCGCTTTGCTCGGTTTCGTTATTCAGAACCCATCAATTTTACTCCGTTGTTAGAAATAATCTCATTTCACATTTTAAACAGGATCTTTGGTGTTTTGGTATTATTAAAATTTGATCGGACTCAAAAAAAGTTTTCTTACTTTAGGCGGATACCTATCTGAAAAAAAGAAAAAAATGCAAAACCCTCTTAATGTGGTGTGCCTTTGTTAGTTAATATTTTAAGATTTTTGAACTTAAGAACTAGGCACACCACTTGGGACATGGTTGCTGTTTCAGTTTAAGACGTTATTTGGTTTAAGACGTTATTTGGTTTAAGACGTTAAGAATTCGTGCTTCGCCAGGAAATGCTTTCGGAGGGCCCAACTCCTACAACATTCCAAGACTAACACTTGACCAAATCTAATCGATCTGCGCTACAGGTCTGGGCAAGTCCATGTATTGCATCTCAGTAAGATCGGTCAATACTAATTAATATCATTTGACTTATATACTTCCAGTAGGCAAAACAGTGCTTGCGTGTTTTAGGACTTCAATTATTATCTCTGTAAACAAAACACGCCGACGTAAACAGTATTTTTTAAAAAAAACCTTATTTGAATACATGTTATAAAAATAAAAGTCTGAAATTTATGTATAAATATTCAATCAGTAAGTTTAGATTTAAAAAGTTTTACGAATAAAATGTGCACCCGTAACGCCACCTTACAAATTAGGTATGAAACTTTACAGCTCATCGATTGGATTAGAGGTATGCATCGTTCATTGCTTGCATGGTGTTGTGGTGACCGGTTCAGATCAGTTAGATTCGTCATATTAAAAGTACGTTGTTGAAAATGTAGGAGGCGCTGTTTTAAAATAAGTATTATATATTTTTATCAAACGGCAATGTATAACACTTAACGAGGAGGGGTGAAGTCGGTATTCATGAAACTGGCCAACTTTTCTCAAGGAATATGGGGCAAAAGGATTTTATTTTCCATTCAATAGTACGCTAGTCAAATAAATCATTTGTAGAGAAAGTTGAAAATTTCGTAGTTTAATATACTTTTAATTAGTTCTTGATAGCAAAATATATGCATGTACTCATGATACTAAACAACTTTTCCCAAGGAACATAGGTCGAAATACAAAAAACCAAATTTGTCCTCCCATACAAAATGCGCTATCAGCTGATGCAGTTTCTATGGGAGGTCAAAACTTGATTTTCGTATTTCGACCTATGTTCCTTGGGGAAAGTTGTTCAGTATCATGAGTACATTCATAACTTTTTCTATCAAGAACTAATTAAAAGTCACCCTATATGTTATCTATATAAAAATCTGAAATTTATGTATACATATTCAATCAATAAGTATAGATCAGTAAGTTTTACGAATAAAATGTGCGCAAGTAACACCACCTTACGAATTCGACCTAAAACTTTGCGGTTCATCTATTATTGGATTAGAGGTTTGCAGCGCGATTGATTCGGACCGACTAGATTCATCATGTTAAAAGTACGTTGTTGAAAATATAGGTGGCGCTGTTGAGCTGGTGACAGAGCGTAAAATAAATATGTTATAATTTTATTTATAATGCGAATACGTAGGTACTCATGAAACTGGATAACTTTTCTCAAGGAATATGGGACAGAAAAGATTTTGTTTTTCATGCAATGCTATGTAAGTTAATTGAATCATTTGTATAGAAAGTCGAATGTATCTTTTATTGTTAAAATATCATCCAGACTTAGAAAAAGCACCCATGCCCACCATCACACAAATGTTTTTGCCCTAGTCGAGGATCGAACTTACGATGCGGGAGGGTAGCTCACTACCAACTGCGCCGCTAGGTCAGCCGCGATGCGATGCGAGTACATAGTCAATCCTTTTACGTTTTTCGTATCTTATTACAGCTGTTCTCCTTATAGGTGAAGTTTTGGTTATGCGATTTAACGATAAACAAATATAAACCTAATGTATTTGTGTCAAAAGGACTAGATGGGTAAGTAAGCTGTGATGAATTTATGACTTTTGAGTTAGTGCAGTTGCCAATAAATTATCATTATTTTCTCCGCCGTCAAGTTGCACAGACCTCTTACAGGTTCTTGATTTTTTAAGTGAAATTGAAGAGATAATCCGAAAGTATGTACGTATCCTAAATATAATTTCTTTATATTATTTCATGCTTTAATTTTCAAAAACTAGATATACTCAGCAGCACGTCAGTAGAAACAGTTTTAGATGTTATGGTATGGTAATAGAGTTGAAAAAGTTTCTAGTGACGTGCGGTCGACCGTACATAATTACATATTTTTATTCATTTTTTTATTTGTTTTCAGGTTTTCCAACCCTTTCGTGTCAGACAATGAGGAGGTAGAGCCGCCTACTACTCAAAAGAAAAAGGTGACTACCCCTAAAGTCAAGAAACCAAGCACCGGAAGGCCCAAAAAATCTCAGGCTGCTTTGCATCCTCCGACGATATTTGATGCGCCATTACTAGGCCCTGATTCTGAATCCGATGAAGAAATAACTAGCGCGCAGCCCTCTAAGAAGAGAAAAAGAATTCAGCAATTCCCGGATTCTGATGTAAGTACATGCATTACGTTTTTAAGTAGTTTTGAGTATTTTTATTTAGACTTGCGCCAATGACTTCATTTTTGTTTTGTAATTCTACAAGTAGCTCACTCTCCTGATATCATGATTTTTTTTGTTTCTTCTTAATATTCGTATTTTCATTATCCAGTAGTGTGTCCCACTGCTGGGCAAAACTCTCCCCTTTATTAAGTAATAAAGCGGACCACCGCGAGCAGAATAGCAGGTAGGGTTAGTTTTTATACAGAGTGTTAATTTGATTGTGTGTCATAGCTCAGGACGGGATCAGTATCATAGTAACTGAAAAAAACTTTTCCTAAGGAACATAGGTCGAAATACGAAAATCAATTTTACGCCTCCCGTAGAAACTGCATCAGCAGATAGCGCATTTTGTATGGAAGGTCAAATTTGGTTTTTCGTATTTCGACCTATGTTCCTTGGGAAAAGTTGTTCAGTTACTGATACTGATCCCGCCCCTGAGCTATGGTACGCAATCAAATTAACACCCTGTATATATTAGGAAATTCCCGTCAGAAAGTGTTTATCCTCTTGCTGTGTACTGTTTATAACTAGACTCACGTAGGTGATTACAATAGTTAATAATAAAATGTTTTTTTACATTTCAGAACGAATCGGAACCAGTGCGCGCATCTGCCCTGAAAAACTTCTTCATCCGTCGTACTGGTAACGGTAATTCCTATCAGTCCGATCCAACCCGCCGAGGAGAATTCTATGTCGAGTTCCGGGTGTTCAATACTCGCGACATAGAACATCGTCACTGCAGCGACTTAGAGCGGAGTAAGTATGCATTGGTGCAGTTTAAGACTGCCCTTAATGCAGAAAACCCCATGTGGCGCTCTCTGAATAAATTAGTGGCAGACAGCAAGGAACAATTCAAAGCAATTCGCCCAATACTTTATCCTTCGAGCATCAATATTTGAAGAGATAGGGAGTAAATACAGGCAGTCGTCTTTTATATTATCAGCATTTGCACTACCTTGTACTTATAATCAAAATGTATTATGCATATTCGTATATTATAATCAATTTCATATAAGTATATTTTCATTTTTATATTACTTGGCTGAACTTACTTACAACAACATAAAGAGATTATACTATTGCACATATAAATAAATCTGATTGGTTTGACTATCTTAATAATCTTGATTTTCTATCTCTAGATTTTCCGCTTTTCATCATTTACATGTGTTTATAATTTTTTAGTTTCTGTTCTTATAAAAAATGAACTTTTGTAATGATTGTCAAGTTAAAGTTACTCGCTTTTCATCTCATAAAAGAAGTAGTCTCCATAAAACAAACTGTTTATTACGAACTGAATTTAGCAACGTTTATATTATAGCTTCTGCATTCAAAAATCGAATAGTTAGTTACAAAATAAATCCATTGGCGAACTATCTTTTGCCAGAACAGTTTTTATCAGAGGCGTCTCCAATAGTATGCTCCCTTATCGAAAAATTAAGAAAGAAGCATGGATCGCTAAAAATGAATTTAGAACTTTTTATTACATTTAAACTTCCAAAGAATGACACTGAAGCTTTGAAATCGTTTAACACAAAATATTCTTTGGTATTTCAAAATACAGATTTATCAGAGTTGTATAATGAACTATCAAATCTTCTATCATGTAAATGTATAGAATTTGATCAATCTGAATCAGGTTGGACAATTGAATCGATAAGTCACCTAGAAATGAATGTTGCTAAATTCAGCCCGTTAAAAGCAGGTTCATACTTACCTCTTCCGAAAAAAATACAAAACACTAAAGCTTGCCTTAATATTAAAAACGATGATGAATTTTGTTTTCTTTGGAGTATTGTCGCTCATATGTATCCTGCAAAGCAAAACCCGAATAGAGTTTCTTCATATCCTCATTACTCTGAAATATTTGAAATTTCAGGTATGTCGTTTCCCCCAAGTTTCAATGACATTAAAAGATTTGAAAAAAATAATTCTAATATAAGTGTTAATATTTATGGATTGGATAAATATAATAAAATAACTGGACCCTTATATAAAACACTCAAACGGAAACCAGAGCATGTTAATTTGTTATTTTTTAACAGAAATGGTCGTAGTCATTTCAGTTTAATCAAAAATATTGAAAAATTGATACACAATCAAATAACTAAACATAAATCTAAACTCTACTTTTGTGAAGAGTGTTTTATGTATTTCAGCTCAGAACAGAAACTATCCAATCATAATTGTGCGAGAATCCAAACCGTTCTTCCCGAAGAAGGGTCCAAGCTCCATTTCTCTCACTATGAGAGAACTCAAAGAATACCTATTGTGATCTATGGTGACTTTGAAAGTTTATTACGCGAATACTCTGACAAGAGTAAATCTGAACATGTGGAAAATGTGCAAGTTCACGAAGCTACTTGTTTTGGTTATTATATTTGTTGTTATTCTAACCCCGAGTTGAATGAGTATGTATCATATCGCGGGCTGAACTGCTCTCAAAAATTTGTAGAATCGATATCTAAAGATGTTCAAAGGTTGTATGAAATATTATCCATAAAACGAGATATGCTGCCTTTGACAAATACAGAAAAAATATTAGTCAAAAATTCTACTTGCTGTCATATTTGCAAAAAGCCTTTTAATCTTGAAGATCCCATGGTTCTAGATCACGATCATTTCACCGGAAAATTCAGAGGACCTGCACACAACAGCTGCAATTTAAATTGCAAAGATTGTAGTTTCATACCCATTATATTTCATAATCTTTCTGGTTATGATTCTCATTTATTTATAAATGAACTTTCAAAAATATGTGGGCGAATAAGTCTTTTAGCAAAAAATAAAGAAAAGTTCATATCTTTTACAAAGTTTATACCAATTGATAGACACAATACGCTGCAGTTAAAGTTTATCGATTCCTTTAATTTTTTGAGCTGCAGTTTAGATAATTTAGTACAAACACTTGATCCTGATGACTTTGAAAACCTTAGATCTTTTTTTGTTAAGCAGGATTTTTTTGATTTAGCTCGACGGAAAGGTGTGTATTGCTACGATTATTTGAACTCTTGGGAAAGATATGAGGAAACTCGATTACCAGATAAGACCTGTTTTTTTAATAAATTGACGTCAGAGTCGATATCTAATGACGATTATAATCATGCTATTACCGTATGGGAGAAATTCGGATTTAAAAACTTGGGCGAGTACACAGATTTTTACTTGAAATGTGACGTATTGTTGCTTGCTGATGTCTTTGAAAAATTTAGATGTATAAGCTTAAAGCATTACAATTTAGATCCATGTTTTTATGTTTCCTCGCCATCGATGAGCTGGGAGGCGATGCTTTTGTACACGGGTGTAAAATTAGATTTAATTTCAAACGTTGAGGTTTATCAAATGTTGGAACAAGGTATTCGAGGAGGTCTTGCACAATGTTCCTTAAGATATGCAAAAGCTAATAATAAATATTTACCTGATTATGATCCTTCATCTCCTTCAACATTTTTGACGTATTTAGATTGCGTGAATTTATATGGTTATGCGATGATGTCAAAATTGCCCATAGGGAATTTTTATTTCTTAAAAGAACATGAGATTTCTACATTTAATGTTGAAACTATTCCTCATGATGGTGAGAAAGGTTACATTCTTGAAGTAGATTTACACTATCCTTTAGAGATTCATGATAAACACTCTGACTTGCCTTTTGCTGCCGAACAGTTGAAAGTTCCCATGCCATTAGGGAAAAATAAAAAATTGGTGGCAAATTTATATGACAAGCATAAATATATTATTCACTGCAAACACTTACAAGAATGTTTAAAAAACGGCTTGGTACTACTCAAAATTCATAGAATCCTTTGTTTTGATCAGGCGGCATTTCTAGCACCCTATATCAATCTGAATACTACTCTCAGACAACGTGCTAAATCTCCTTTTGAAAAAGATTTCTTCAAAAAGCAAAATAATTCTATTTTTGGAAAGACTATAGAAAATAGAAGAAATCAAGTTGAAGTTAAACTTGCAAATATCTGGACTGATCGCTCGAATAAAACAAATAAATTTTATGGTGCTGAAAAATACATAAGTGCTCCCAATTTTAAAAACTTATTAATTATTTCTGAGAATTTAGTGGCTATCCAATTAGAACCAACAAAAATTGTATTGGATAGACCTATTTACATAGGTTTTTCCATTCTCGAATTGGCTAAAACTCATTTATACAAATTTCACTACTCTGTAATAAAACAGATTTATGGTGAAAATGCTCGCCTTTGTTACACTGATACAGACAGTTTGCTTTATTTTTTGCAAACAGAAGATTTTTACGAAGATTTAAAAACATATGGTCACTACTTCGACACCAGTAATTTTGAAACAAATAATATATTTAATATACCAAGACTAAATATGCAAATTCCAGGATATTTCAAAGACGAGATGGGTGGAGAAGTGATATCTGAGTTTGTAGGGTTAAAAGCAAAACTATATTGCATAAACACGAAAAAGTCCTTGATAAGAAAAGCCAAAGGAGTAAAAAAAAGTATTGTGAATAGATTAGATATCGACAAATTTAAGAACGCATTATTATATAATGAAACTTTTCGCGATTCAATGTACATAATACGATCCAAAAATCATAATGTGTACACCCAAAAGTCAATAAACTTGTTTTGAATTCTAACGACGATAAAAGGCAGTTAACTAAAGGGAACTTTTCAACCTTACCTTGGGGTCATTACTCCACAATTTTCTAAGTTCAATTTAGTTTTTGACTTTTTGTTTTTTAGTTTTAGAGTAAACAAAAACTTAAGATAATTTGTATGCCGAAACTTTTGTAAACGATGATTATTATGCTAACAGTTACACTAGACAGTGGCGCGTGAGTTCGAATACTTTTCTGATGCACTCAGACTATCTCGTTTACCAAGTCCGAATGAGACGAGCGAGGCGTTCCGATTCGCTGAACAAAACACCCTAAGCGTGCGAGCAGGAAAATATTCGAGTCCGTTCGTGTCGCTATCAAATAAGACTTGTATGTACTCGATGTTGTTGTAAATAATATAGGTATATTACTTAATTTGTAGTTCTAAGAATAAAGTAATGTGAAATATTATACTTAAATAAACCAACATATATTACTCTTATATCGCGGGTGTATTTTTTAATTTACCTACCTCCTTAATTTTAAAAAATAAGTTGCTAAACCTGAAAGGAAAAAGGGGCGTGATTAAGAATGTAAGGGGCAGGTCGGTAAAACTGAAAGGGAAAGAAATGTTTAGTCAACCGAGTCAGCGTAACTGAACACAATCCAGTGAATGAAACTTACAGGAAATGAAAAATCGCTCTCCATACAAAATTGTAAACTTGGCTAGGCAGTTAGTTAGGCGATCTTTTTAATTTCCTGCAAGTTTAGTTAACTGAAAGTTGTTCAGTTATGTTGACTGATCATGCCTTTTAAATTTTGCCAACCTTTCCCTTACACCCTGTAAATGGTATGAGCGTAAATAGTACGTTCCTTGAAGGAGGTTACTCAATATCATTTATACAATAACATGTACAGTCAAGAGCCCATCAAGCTTGACACGATAAACTTTGTACCGTTCTTATTTCAATAAACGAATGGGTTAGAGTCGCGCTGCGAGTGTCAAGCTTGAACTATCGTTGACTGTACAAGTCATTAAATATATCTAGTACTAACTAAGATACTTAGTTGCCTCCTAAAAGAATTGACAATTTGCGTGACTTTAGCCTGGGCGCTACTATCTAGACTTATAAAATTTTATCAAATTTGACAGGTCTAAAAGTGTTGCTGTCTTTGTTACTGCCTTAGCTGCTTTTTTCAGCCTTAGTCAGTAACAAAGATACTAACACTTTAGAACTGTCAAACTTTCCCTAAATTTGCGACCGCGCTAGAATCGCCCTCAATATTGGTGTAAGAGAAGAAACAAAAAAGAAAACATATTTTTATAATGTTTTTATTTAGTTGATAGGTACATAATAACTGTCTTAATAATCAAATTTATTGACTTATCTTATCAATCACTGATCACTAATTTTACCAAAATAATATCGAACGTTCTTGTTCTTGATTATCAGAAATTTTTTTTGACATTTTTTTTACTATCGTTTCCGTCTCATTTAGCACTTCATCTTGTGGGTCCATGACCAAATACTGAGCATTTACAGATCGATTGGTTTCACCTTCATCAAGTGTTTCAATTGTTATTTTAATAAGGTACTGCCCCCTCCGCTTTTCCTCTCTTCTGATAAATGAGGCTAATGGGTTGATTTTCATTTTTTTAGAGGATTTTTGTTTCTTGTTCCAACTCACCCTTCGTTTTTCAACTTTTTCCATCCATTTATTAATGTCTTGGGCATATACCTCATCGGGATTGCCGTCGACATCTTGGCTCACGCTAAGAGGGTCGAATGTCGAAGTTTGTTGAGACATAACTATTCTGTAAAACATAAAAAAATAATAATAAAATAAACAATAAGGTGGCTTATGTCTAGCGGTGGTCGATTTCGAGTCGATATGATGATGATAAAACAAAAAAGATAGATTTATTAAAAATTAGGCACTTAGCTAAAAATAAATATTAGCTGAAAGATACTTACCAGTGAGATTAGTAATTAAAACTCTGACTGAAGCAACTGACTTGTTCTAATGCAATCTAATGACTAATGCATTTGTATTCGCTAATATCGAAAAATTGAGAAAAGCAATTTGAAACCAATCTGTAATTGGGGCCATACACATATATGGCTTATGATCACATTCTTAAGAAAATTCCGACGACATGTCTAAACATGCAGTTAGTCGACCATAATCAAATTTTTATCACCCGACTGCAGCAAAAAGGAGGGTTATGATTTTGACCAGTATGTATGTATGTATATAGGTATGTTCATCTGCTACCTCATAACTTCTAAACTACTTATCGTAATTTGGCAAATGAGGTATCTCCGCACTATTTATGGGTGAATTTTAAATAAAACCATCACAGTTAAATATGAAGCTAATCAAGCAACCCGTATCTCTAGAAATTGCTAAAATCAGAGCTAGTTCAGATATTGCTACCATAAAACATAGCCCACTTTTACCTAATTCTATACGCTGCATAATATGCGGACCCTCAAATTGCGGAAAAACAAATACTATGATAAGTTTATTGCTTCATGACAATGGATTAAAATTTAAAAACTTGTATCTGTATTCAAAAACAATTTTCCAAGATAAATATCGATTTTTGGAAAACGTGCTTGCAAATATTCCGGAAGTCAAATTATTTAAGTTTCATAACAATGAAAATATGATTCCTCCTAATGAAGTATTAAAAAATTCTATCTTCATCTTTGATGATATTGCTTGCGAAAATCAAATGCATATTCGCGATTATTTTTCTATGGGTCGACATAAAGACATAGATTGTTTCTATTTGTCCCAGACCTATTCAAAAATTCCGAAACAGTTAATACGCGATAACATAAATTTTTTGATAATTTTCAAACAAGATGATATAAATTTAAGACACATATATAATGAGCATGTTAATTCTGACTTAAGCTGGACCAACTTTAAATCATTAGCTTCCGAAATATGGAAAGATCCATTTACCTGTTTAATAATCAATAAAGATTGTCAATTAAATAATGGTAGGTACCGAAAAGCATTTGATACTTTTGTTAACTTTGAATAGAAGTAAGCATTAGACCCATATGCAAATACTAATACATATCAGAAGACATAAAATGATCATTCATATTTCAACATCGGTAATAATTGGAAGTGTAGACTTTTGTATTATTCAGACTATGGAGTCAGAAATAAAGAAACAAATAATAAATTCTGTAAAAAGTATTAAACAAAAAATAAAGCAAATGCATGAGAGAGAGCATCAATTAGATTCAAAACGTCGAAAAATATTTAAACCAATAATAGACCCATTGGAAGCTATAGCCGCAAATACTTCGCAAGATGATAAAAAAAGCTTAGAAAAATCATTGAATGAAACTGTGGCATCTAATGATTCTTCCGTTTTTGATTCGGCTTCAAGCGACATGAGTTGCGATAAGAATGAAAAATTTGACATCAACTTTGAGAAAAATCTCAAAACTCTCGAAAAATCGGGATATCATAGCGAATCAAAATCTCCAGCCAACAAAACAGTTCAAAGTGATCATAAAACATTGAATGTTGCATTTGGTGTACGAAATGATGACGGTAAATTATTTATAGGAAATCTACCACTTTCATTTAAAACTTCTGGAGATGACTCTTCTAAATTTTCCATGATTA
This sequence comes from Athrips mouffetella, assembly GCA_947532105.1. Taxonomy (NCBI): domain Eukaryota; kingdom Metazoa; phylum Arthropoda; class Insecta; order Lepidoptera; family Gelechiidae; genus Athrips; species Athrips mouffetella. Next base: position 11,784,647 of record OX383981.1, on the reverse strand, counting down.
CAATAGGTGATAACTCTTATAAGATGACACCTGGATTATCAGAACTATTATTAAAAAGTAAACCCGATGTAGAAATAATAGACGAGAAGGATAAACTGGTCTACAAAGATATTCTCATTCGTACAAATGCTCATAAAAGGGGATTCTGTCCATCAGGTCAGATACAAGGAAACTCTGGTATGAAATACTGTAAAATTATAAAACCTCTTTTCTCCGGATCGGATCCAAATATAAAAGAAGGGGGTCAATTACCGACTTTAAAGCATTATAAATCAAACGTTGATTTAGTATATTGGGATGATCCTAATGAGTTGATTGAAAGACTTAAGGTTTTGATTGCTTCGAAAAGTGCTGGCAATACAAGCCATGATAATGAAATTATATCCATTATTGAAGAATTGAAAGAAGCTGGAATTATCAAGGATAAATAGAATGTCAAATATTTTATACATTCATTCTTAAGTCGTCGATCAGCCATGAATGTTGATAAGTTTGGTATTCATCCTTTTAAAAAACAAAAAGCTAATTATAACACAGCTCCAATGCCATCAGCTATTATAGTATTGGATGATGGTTGTTTAAGTGCGGGAAATAAAACTATAAAGAATATAGGGACGCCGGTTGATCTCCAAGATTGTGTTCCTAAACAATATGTTGACAAAATCATAGAAAGCATGTGTAAGAAACTAAAAACAATTCAGGAAAATTTAACCCAGTTAGGAACGGGAATTAACAGCCTTGAAAAAAATATTGATTTATTATCGCAGAAAATAAAAAAAAAATGAGTAAAGAAACCGTAGTAAATGAAATACATAAACAAGCGAGGAGAAACTACCCCCGAAGACATGTTATAATGAAAGATATAGACGATCTATGGCAAGCTGATCTTATTGACATGCAATCAGTTTCCAAGGAAAATTCTAAATACAATTATATACTAACAGTCATTGACACATTTTCGAAATACGCCTGGACATATCCGTTAAAACGAAAAACTCAAGAATGTATATGTAATGCTTTTCAAGATTTGTTTTGTAAGGGGCGTATACCCAAAAATTTGCAAACTGATTTAGGAACAGAGTTTTATAATAAACAGATGAAATTGCTATTAGAACGGCATAAAATAAATCATTACTCGACATATTCTACGAAAAAGGCATCGATAATAGAGAGATTTATTAAGACCTTGAAAGGTAAATTATACAGACATTTTAGTTTAAAGGGGAACTATAAGTGGAAAGACAATGTACTTTCATCGTTAACAAAAATATATAACGATACTAAACATAGAACTATTGGCTTGAAACCTAATCAGGTAAACGAAAAAAACAAATTGTTTATTTTACGCAACTATGAAAAAAAATGGTCTAAAAAGGTATCAAGTAGTAAACGGTCTTTTAAAGTTGGAGATTTTGTTCGTATCAGTAAGTTTAAAGGCGCTTTTGAAAAAGGATATACTCCAAATTGGTCTACTGAAGTATTTTCCATAACTCAGGTACAAAACACAAACCCGATAACGTATTTAATAAAAGATGCTCGAAACCGTCCTATATTGGGTTCATTTTACTCAGAAGAGTTGCAAAAAACTAAGCATCCAAACATTTATCTTGTTGAAAAGGTGATAAAAACAAAAGGAAAGAAATTATTTGTGAAATGGTTAGGTTTACCTCCCGAAGAAAACACTTGGATTGATAAATCAAATGTTTTATAAGTAGTAAAATTCCATTGCATTTTCATTATTACTTTGCCCCTCACCTGAGAGGCAGCGTGCATATTTATGAAATTTCATTTAAGTAAATTAAAAATGAAAACAAAAGATAAAAGTAATATTATTCAAAAGTGCAAGAAAAAAATCAGAAAAAAATCACAAAAAGAAAAAGTCAAAACTGGAAACGGGATTAAGAAAACATTTAAAAACATAGTTTCTATTACAAAAGACCACTTGAAAAAATTCAAACCTAAATGCAAAAGAGCAGCTATTGATTTAGCTATTGCTGTTGCAAAAGAAATAGCCTCAGATCCTGAAAAATCCGTAGATGTGCCTCGTGTAATTCCTGTTCCGAAAGTCGGAGGATTTCTACCTTTGATCCCAATATTTGCCGGCTTATCTGCTGCAGGAGGCATTGCAGGAGGAGCGGCTGGGATAGCTAGAGCTGTAAATGCAATTAAATCCGCAAAACAGCGACTACAGGAACTTAAAAGACATAATCAGAAAATGGAAGAGTTTTGCATCGGGAATGGATTGTATCTAAAAGAACATGGGAAAGGCTTAGGAATTTACGCAAAAAATAAAAAAAACTGATTCGGAGGCTACCTAAAAGAGCGCTTACAAACATTGACATTCTTAAATACAGCAGTGACATACCATATTTTAGAGGAGTATTCATGAGAGATACGCTTCCAAAAAATCCTTTAAAAAAAGAGTGTGGCATTATCAATCTCGACAATTCTGAAAATCCTGGTACTCATTGGGTAGCCTATGCTAAGTTGAACAACTATATAGAATATTTTGATAGTTACGGTAATTTGAAACCGCCTGAGGAATTTCTTCAATACGTTGGATCTAATGTTCTGTATAACTACTATAACGAGCAAAAAAGTAATTCGTACATATGCGGTCATTTATGTATAAATTTTTTAAAATCATTCTGGCAACAAAATAAATAAAGACTTCTCTTTGAAAAAATATCAGTTTATCATCATGTCTATTACACTAACGATCACGGGAAACAAATCCGTTCTCCAATGTGACTTAAATCCTCCTCTAATATTAGATTATGCCTATGAGTGTGGCTTATTATATTTTTCAACATTTCATTCAATACCAAATATAAATAAAAGTAATAATGTTTTCGCTTATGGGAATAAACAAAAGGAAATAAAGATTCCCTATGGAACATATGATTTATTAGACGTATTCGCATATCTTAAAAATGAATTAAAACAGTGTGAAATTAAAATCAAACCAAATGTTCTTACGATGAATATTATTTACGATGAAATGTGCTTTGTTTTGCGGCGAACCAATTAATTTTGCTGTCAAAAATAGTATAGGTCCTTTGTTGGGATTTTCAAAGACGTTATTAGAATCAAATAAATGGCATGAATCCGACTCGCCTGTCAACATTATTCCAGTGTCCGTGGTACAGATTGAATGTGACTTAGTCCAAGGTTCCTTCACAGATGGTTCACCTACACATGTTATACATGAGTTTGTACTAAATACTCCTCCAGGACATCAAATTATAGAAGTACCTAAAAATATTATTTACTTTCCTTTAAGAAAGAAAGTGGTGTCATCAGTTACAGTAAAAATATTAGATTTGAAAGGAAATCTTATAAATTTCGAAAACGAAAATATTCAATTGAGCCTTCATTTGCGCAAAATAAAATGCTAATATTTAATAATAACTGCGTTAGTAATAAAATTCAGAGTAAATATCATCAGGGTACCATTATCAGACGTGACGTTCCGCGACCAAGACGTAAAAAAATTGTTAAAATTTCCAAAAGTAATAGAGAGTTTCTTCAAGCCCTTGGATTTAAAATATGAGCGTTCTTCTGATAACAGATCATCCCCAATTTGACAATTCTATTGAGAGTTATGAAATCCATGCGTATAATCCCTACAATACCAGTTTTAATGAAAATGATGAAATACGTATACCTATTCATCAGCAAGATATATATGTCTTGCCTTCAGCTAGCGCACTATATATCGAAGGAAAATTTAGCGTAACTGCTAAAGATAGCGTCAGCGGTGTAAAAAAGGTAAAAGAATTCGATTTTGTTAACAATGCTATTGCCTTTCTTTTCCAAGATATCAGATATGAAATGAATGGTATAGAAATAGATCGCATTAGAAATGCTGGAATGACTACAACGATGAAATCTTTAGTATCAATGAACACCGGAGAAAGTAAAGCTGCTGAAGTATGGGGCTGGAACGTTGACGGGTTTAGTAAACAAAGTGGTGAATTCAGTGTTCTGCTGCCGCTAAACAAAATATTAGGTTTTGCGGAAGATTATCGAAAAATAATAATTAACTGTAAACATGAATTAATACTCAACAGAAGTAACACAAATTTTAACAGTATTGTGACTGATGAAGAAAATTCTGTACAATTACATATTCACAAGATTCAGTGGCGTATGCCGCATATTAAAGTATCAGACTCGCAAAAACTCGCCTTAATAAAACACTTAGAGAAAGATAAACTTATTCAAATTGCTTTTCGAAACTGGGATCTTTATGAATATCCACTTTTGCCCAGAACCACTAAACATTCATGGTCTATTAAAACTACTTCACAATTAGAAAAACCTCGTTACATAATTTTTGGATTGCAAACAAACAGAAAAAATAATAAAAATCAAGATAATGCTTCATTTGATCATTGTAATATAACGAATGTGAAATTATTTTTAAATTCATGCTACTACCCATACGATGATCTTAACTTAAAGTTTAATGAAAACAAATACAGTATATTATATGACATGTACGCTAGATTTCGTCAGTCGTTCTACAACCTTCCTGTAGATCCCCTGCTCGATCTTCAGAAGTTTAAAGAAAAGGCGCCATTGTTTGTGATAGATTGTTCAAGACAAAACGAAAATATAAAAACCGGACCTGTTGATGTTCGATTAGAAATAGAAAGTCTAAAGGATATCCCTGATAACACCAGCGCTTATTGTTTAATTATAAACGATCGCCTGATAGAATACAGACCTCTGAGTAATTTAGTACGAAAAGTAACATGAATTCTAATATAGCCATCGTAGATGTCCAAGGATTTAAAACCGACGATAATCAATTTATTCTTAAGGAAATAGCAATTTTGTGTGAGGATCAATTACAAGTTCTCCTGCTTCAACCTCCTTGTCCATTTTATAATCTCTCGACTACTGAGAGAAAACAAGTCAACTGGATTCAAAGAAATAGAAAAATGTGCTGGAACGATGGTTTTATACCATATGACAAGTTATCTTTGTATGTCGATGAATTTTTAATTGGCAAAACTATTTATTGTAAAGGTCTTGAAAAACTTAAATGGATAAAAGATATTTTTTTAACTGATAATGTTATTAACTTAGAAGATAAGAACTGCCCTACTTTGTTAAGTTTATATGAAGAATATCGATTTTCTAGTGATATATATAAATGTATTTATCATCCAACTATGTGTGCTTTAAAAAATGTGACTTGTTTGAAAAAATGGTGTATAAAGAATAAAATATTTTAATACGTAAAAAATGTGGCTTATAGAATGTAAGTGTTTGTCAATGTATTTATCGTCCAACACTATGTACTTTTAAAATGTAACTTTTCTTTAAAAATCTTATAAATAGAATAAAATGTATTGCATAAAGAATCCGACTTTTAATATAGTATGTAGCCTTCTTTCTACTGCCCTAAAAACGGATATTCAAAATAATTCAGTAATCGAAATAGGTATATTAAAATTTTGTTGATTTTTAATTTTTGACGGATACGTTACGACTTTTCCTCTCTTTTAGTCAGATAGGTGTAAATATACTATCTTAGAAGACAGACGAGTTAAATCAAATAAAGCATCCGTCTACCTATCATCGTGGAAGGATCAGCCAATCTACGTCACCTACTTGCTGTCCAGTCCACTCAGATTGTTACCTAGAGTGTGCCGGGTATCAGGAAGTGCACATCTGGCTCCTTTCATGCACAATTTAATGATGCAAAGAGGGTTTTAGTCCGAGTGAAAATTGGGGGGTTTTGCCGCACGGTTAAGTGAGGCAAAACCCCCAATTTCCCACTACTTATATTGCCCAATATGATCGAAATAATGTCACATTCTGAGAAATTTAGCCGTAAATTATCGATTTTTGATTTTTTCTCGAAAAAGAAGGCATACAGAGATTGATTCTCGACTGGTTTATTCTCGACTATTTCTTTAAGCAATTCGAACATGTTACGTTTAACTTGAAATGTGGAAGAAATCTTTTCTTTCCAGTCTTTCCACAACCAAGAAGTCCACGTAAGGTCGTTACGCAACAAAGAGTCGTACCACGTTTTTGAAGAACCCTTGAGTTTATTCAGAGCCTGATATCGAGTCATACTATCAGTCCATTTAAAAGTCGCAGCGTAGGATTCGATCACATTTAACCAAGCACTAACATTGTCCGTTAACGGATCAAACTCAGGGATCATACTGTGTAACATAGTGGCACTCGTACTTACAGTTTCGGCATCAGCTTTTTGTGATACCTTACTTCTTTTCCTTGGAGGCGGCGAGGGACTTCTCGCACTGCTGCTGCTTGACGAAGATGATGACCTTGGGCGCGAATGTTTCCTCTTATTCTTTTTACTCTTCTTGCTTTTTCGTTTACCCATTTTGTGCGCGTGTATTCTAATCCCACTTCTGATATTATCGAAGTGTAACTTTTAGACTAAGGCTCTGAAATAACAACGAGATTTAATAATAAAAAAGCACTTTAAGTATTTTATTTCACACCTTTCCTTACCGATACAAAACACACTTATTAATATGTACAATGTAGTAATTATTTATCTAACGTGGCCGTTTCCAATTTTAAAGGTAACCTCTCTCGAACACGACTAGCAAAGTAAGGAACTCGAATTCCGTTGGGCACTTGCTTTTATATTCAAAATATGGAAGGGGAAACGGGCGGCAGGGATTGTTTTCTGGCTTGGCGTCTAGTCGATTTATCCAAAAATCGACGGTGCTGCCAACAACCTTTACATCACACTGTCTTTCCGGATTTTCGATAAGTTTTGTATTTAGCGAGTAATATTTTTAGGGTTCCGATACCAAAATGGTAAAAAAAGGAACCCATGTGGTGCGACTTTGTCTGTCTGTCTGTCTGTCACACCTCTATATCTCAGCAACCACTCATGCTATCGACCTGAAATTTGGAATAGTTTTAGACTATAGTTGCCCAATTTAATTTCACATGAAAGAATTTTGAAAAAATTATGATTATTAATGTGAAGGGGGCCAAATTTCAAATTGTCGCTACTAGGTCGATATCATATGATAGGGCTATACTTGTATATTCTAATATATATTTTTGTATTTTTTTTACGTCTCTTAGTTTTCAAGTTATAATAAAAATGTCAAAAAAAAAAATACCTTCTTCCCCCCTTATCTCCGAAGTTTGTGCAAGGAAAAATCTGAATTAATTACAGTTGACACATGTTTATGTAAGCATTACAGCAAAAATAAAACGATCTTTCTAAGTGGCACAGTTTTTTTGAAATCTGCAAATAACCTTTACAAACATATTTAGTTTTGCGGTCCTAAAAATGGACTTTTATTACTTCCAAAAATACAAAAAGTATATCGGAACCCTCGGCGCGCGAGTCCGACTTGCACTTGACCGGTTTTTTAACTGATAAGGGCGCTAGTGGACGGCGGGTAGCCTTTTAAGCTGGAATCTACCATCGAGAGATGGAAGCTCCCTTTTACCATCGGGAGTCCTGACGCACCGCAGGATATCACCCATACTTGGTTGATATTCCGCACATTCGCACAAAGCGCTTTTTTTTTTTTTTTTTGACATTTCACACAAGATCATCTGATCCCAAACTAGGCAAAGCCTGTACTATGGGTACCAGAGACTGATATACATACATAAATAGATAAATAACACCCAGACACAGAACAAACACTTGTGTTCATCACACAAATGTTTGCCCTGGGCGGGGATCGAACCCGCGGCCCACGGCGTGTGAGGCAGGCTCACTACCAACCACACCAACGGGCTTTGAAAATCTTTTACAATGCGCACGGCTAAAGAGTGGAATTCCATGCCTGCGTCTGTGTTCCCGAGTTTATATAACCGACCTCATCTCTGTCCTAAGACTAGATCGAGGTCAAGAGTAAGCCCATTGACAATAAAAAAAAAGGTTAACTACAGGTAACACCCAATTAACGGCGCCATAAAGATCGGTAAGGGTTCTTGTCAAGCAATGGACGGCTATGGACGTCTTTCGGCTATGAAGTTTTGTTTACTTATTTGATTCGGAGCTTTAAAATGCTAGTTCTCATCTTACCAAACAGTTGAGCTTCCTATCCACGCTTGACCATCGAAAATAACTATGTTTTATTGACACCGTCTGGCAACAACTCCGGAATAAGTCGACTATTTTCAAACGAGTGACGCGTCTGTGTGGAATCTGCATGACAAGGAGGTATTTTTGTTCATCTTCTTTCAGCGATTTCATAGTCTATAGATATTAAATCAGGGCAAAAATATCTGTCGTTGCTTATGGGTGTGTTTTTAGGGTTCCGAACCAAATAGGTAAAAATGGAACCCTTATGGTGCGCCTTCGACTGTCTGTCTGCAACCACTCATGCTATCGACTTGAAATGTGGAATAGTTTTAGATTAGAATATGATTGTCCTACTTTATTGATAATTAAATAAATATAAATAACAAGTTTGCAACAAGTTTGTATGTATTTTATTTATCTGTATATACAAGGTTATTTTTTTGGACCTGATTTCCTTTTGCCCACTTATTAGTGAGGTCAAAAGCAACAACTTTTGTTATACGACTTTGCTAACAACGCACAAAAAATTTTCGACTCTCCATACTAAAGTGGTCACGTGACCGACCCATTTTGTATGGGAAGTTGAAAATTTTTCGTGCGTTGTTAGCAAAGTCGTAGAACAAAAGTTGTTGCTTTTGACCTCACTAATAAGTGGACAAAAGGTTCAAAAAAATAACCTAGTATATAATTATATTTATTCTTAAACATTATATGTTTACATTATTTATTTATATTTATTGTATTGCAGTAGTAGCAGTTTTCATTCACACTTTCCTACATGCAAAGGTTGTCTGGAAGAGATCGCTTCCAGCGATAAGACCGCCTTTGTCACCCTAGATTTAAGAGTCTCCTTTTATTGTTAATGTGTTCTGTGTGTGACAATAAAGTATTTATCTATCTATCTATAAAATATTATTATTGTAATGGGGGCTCTTGGGGGTATTGTAGGTTGAAAGGGGTATCATATAAAAGGGCTTCACTTATACATTCCAATACAGATTTTTTAATTTTTCTACAACACTTAGTTTTTCAGTTATGATGAAAAATGTTTAAAAAAATACCATTCCATGACCCTTTTCTCCGAAGTTTCCTATAGGAAAAAAATCTGTTCAAAAACTTGAACCCGGACATAGAACCTGACAAATTAGGACCTGAACCGTAACAATTTCAGATGACAATATATACACTTGTTATGTTATATATATACTTTTTATGTTATACAATAATATATAGGGTGACTTTTAATTAGTTCTTGATAGAAAAAGGTATGAATGTACTCATGATAATGAACAACTTTCCCCAAGGAACATAGGTCGAAATACGAAAATCAAGTTTCGACCTCCCATAGAAACTGCATCAGCTGATAGCGTATTTTGTATAGGAGGTCAAATTTGGTTTTTTGTATTTCGACCTTTGTTCCTTGGGAAAAGTTGTTCAGTATCATGAGTACATGCATATTTTTTGCTATCAAGAACTAATTAAAAGTTACCCTATATAATACTTGTTTCATACTTTTAAGAGCAAAGTGTATAGAAGTGTATTTCATGCGCGCGAGTCCGGCTTGCACTTGACCAGTTTTTATTCCTTAAATTTCGTCAAGAAATTTCGACATGATTGTCTGAAGCTCCGATAATATCGGAGGCACTTCGGAATACCAATAGTATCAGAGCTCCGATAAAACTTCGGAATAATTAACAAAAATAAAACGGCATCTAAACGAGCGAGTATACTGTACCAAATTCGCTTCTGACACTCGCCGCTTCGCTCAGTCGGCTCGTGCGTTGTGGTCGCAAGAGTACAGTCGACGACTGGTCAAGCTTGACACTCGCAGTGCGACTCTAGCCCGTACGTCTATTGAGGGGCTGATAAGAGCTGAATTACCTCCCTTTCTAACAAAGGGCAGAATGCGTGTGCTAGTTTTTCGCTCATTTTTGCATTTTTCTCAAAATCTGTACCCATAATATTAATTACTAGCTGTTACCCGCGGCTTCGCTCGCGTGGTTTTCGTATTTATGTTGTAACCGGTTTTCCGAAGCAATGAGATATTTTCCCGTAATTTAGGGGTAATTTTAAACTAAGGAAAAACGGGACTAACCCTGCGCAAATCAATGAGTACAATTCAAGATCCAGCTGAAGTTACTCCTAAATTACTCAGAACAGAAGAACTTAGCAGCAGTATTACGCCTTAAAGTTGTCACTTAACCTAACAAATGTAGAAAGAGAGATGAGAGACACCTTTATGTAATATTTCAAAACAGAGCCAATTCGCAGAAGTAATTGAGAAAAACTAAAACCCTCTCCCTCTCTTTCCCTCTCCCCCCTTCCTCTCCCCCTCCCTCTCCCTCTCCTTTTCCCTCTCCCTCTCCCGCTCCCTCTCCCTCTCCCCCTCCCCTCCCTCCCCTTCCCCTCCATCTCCCCCTGTCCCCCCTCCCTCTCTTCCTCCCTCTCCCCCTTCCCCTCCTTCTCCCTGTACCTGTACCTGTACCTCTACCTATCTACCTCTCTACCTCTCTACCTCCCTACCTCCCTACCTCCCTACCTCCCTACCTCCCTACCTCCCTACCTCCCTACCTCCCTACCTCCCTACCTCCCTACCTCCCTACCTCCCTACCTCTCTACCTCTCTACCTCTCTACCTCTCTACCTCTCTACCTCTCTACGTCTCTACCTCTCTACCTCTCTACCTCTCTACCTCGCTACCTCTCTACCTCTCTACGTCTCTACCTCTCTACCTCTACCTTTACCTCTACCCTATCCCTGCCCCTATCCCTACCTCTAACGCCAATTTAACTGCTATCCCTAACATAGAAATGACACCTATAATGATTTTTAGACATTTCAACCTTATCGCACCTCAATCCCATCCCTAGGGGATGATGGTATTTCACGTTCCACCACGTTGGATTTTTATTTTTTTTTGTAGTTATTGTAATCAGCGACCCGAGAAACCATACAAACGACACCCATATTGATTTTTAGACATTCCAACCCTATCGCACCTCAACCCCATCCCCAGGGGATGATGATATTTCACGTTCACCACGTTGGATTTTAAAATTGTTGTACCTTTCGTAATTAGCGACCCGATAAACCATACAAACGATACCCATATTGGTTTTTAGACTTTTGTACCCCATTTTCCTTTTTAGGGGTTGAATTTGGGGTGGAATTTCAATAACAGTGATGTACTTTCCACAGAATTACAACCCTAATGCCTCAAAAATAAATTTAGTGGATTTTACTTTGAAAATGAAGGATTTTCAACTTCATCCCCCTTTCACCCCTTATGGTGTAGAATTTTCAAAAACCCTGAGACACGTAAAACTTAGTTTTTAGTCGTCAGCCTAAATACAAATTTTGAAGATTCCAACTTCAAAACTGACGGACTTTCATACAAATTTTCATCCCCTATTTTACCCCCTTAGGGGTGGAATTTTGTAAAATTCTTTCTTAGTGCACCCCTAGGCCTCACAAGGAACCTACATGCCAAATTTGAAATCTCTAGACCCAGCGGTTTGGGCTGTGCGTTGATATGTCAGTCAGTGAGTGAGTCAGTCAGTCAGTCACCTTCTTCTTTTATATATATAGATAAAACAGCTATATTATTATGCATAATATATTGAATAGTGTTTAAAAGTTTTAGAATATATTGAATAGTGTTTAACTTAAGAAAAACGGTTTAAAAGCAAAAAGCTGAGTTAACTTTGGATTTTTTTTATGGCGTACAAAATATATTTAATCGTGTTTCAGAGTCGGCCATATTGTTGTAAAGATGCTTAATTGTCACATATTTTTTTATACTGCCATATCCTCATCACTTTTCGTTAAAAACCTGCTCAAGTGAAGCGTATTTGGGTCTTATCAGCCCCTTAAGTTAAGAATGGTACAAAGTTCAATGTGTCAAGCTTGATGTGCTCTTTACTGTACCTAAAGTGGTCACGAAAGCCTGTTTTTTGTCTCGTTGCCTACCCCGAGAGCGATGACTACTAACTATGATTTAAGAACTGCCTCATGTGCCGGTAATTTCGCTAGTACACACGGCCGCACATCAGTAGAAACACTTTTGGACCTTATGGCGTGGTAATAGAGTTGAAAAAGTTTCTACCGACAAGCGGTTGACCGTACATCTACTTATTGAACTGAAACTCAGCAGTGCTGCTTCACGGCAGAAGTAGCCAAGGTTTGGACTGACGTTATGGCTCTTAAAAGTTGAGTTTTATATTCGATATTATATTATTGTACACACGGCCGCACGTCGGTAGAAACATTTAGACCTTGAGCAGGTCTCAGTTTATACTGGTGTTGTTTCCACTTGCTTGCTGCCGTACATCATTGGATGCATGTAAAACAACCGGTCAAGTGCGAGCTGGACTCGCGCGCCGAGGGTTCCGATATACTTAATATAGTATTTTTAGAAGCAACAAAATCCATTTTAAAGACCGCAAAACTAAGTTTGTTTGTGAAAGTTTTTTGCAGATTTCTGAAAAACAGTGCTGCTGAGAGAGATCGTTTTATTTTTCCTGTAATCGCTACAGAAACTTCTATCGACTATAATTAATTTAGATGTTTACCCGGCTACGGCAAAAAGGAGGGTATTTATGTATACATATATGTATGTATGTATGACTCGCACGCCGAAGGTTCCAATATGTCTACAGTATATTTAGAAGGTTTAAGTCGATATTACGGACCGCAAAACTAAATTTGTTTGAAAAGGTTTATTGCAGATTTCTATAACACTGTACAACTTAGAGCGATTATTTTATTTTTTCTGCAATATTTACATAAACGACTATCGACTGTAATTAATTCAGATTTTTAGGGTTCCGTAGTCAACAAGGAACCCTTATAGTTTCGTCATGTCCGTCTGTCTGTCTGTCTGTCCGCGGCTTAGCTCAGAGACCCTTAGTACGAGAAAGCTGAAATTTAGTAAGGATATGTATTTCATTTACGCCAAGAAAGCGGTAAAATAAAATCTAAGAAAATATTTTTTTTAGGGTCCCTCCCCTACAAGTAAAGTGAGGTGAATGTTTTACTCCTTGCTTAACCCATCGTGTGGGCTATCGTTGGATAGATCTTTTAAAAATAATGGGAGTTTACGAATGAATGTGGGAATGACTTTTTTTTCTCGTCTACCCCATAGTTTGGGGTGTCGTTATATAGGTCTTTTAAAAATAATATCAGTTTCCTGAGCCATTTTTCGATTTAAAGATCCGTTTGCGAAATATTCATGATGTAATATTGATGTAAAAATTGTATGTTATGAATGTTATGACATACTTAGTCAACACCTGCTTTGCGATAAAAATCGTAAAAAAACTACGGAACCCTATATTGCGCGTGGCCCGACACGCACTTGGCCGGTTTTTTTCCTTTACAAACTTCAGAGATAAGGGGTTATTTTTTAGACATTTTGATCATAACTTGAAAACTAAAATTCATAAAAAAGTACAAAAATATATTTTGGAATGTTCAAATAAAGCCCATTCATATGATATCACACTCGACCAAATAACGAAAATTAAAAACATTGCCCCCCCCATTTGGGCCTTTACAATTATTATATACCGTTATTTTTATTCTTTCATTAGCAGAAAGGTTGGGTAGTCATATTCTAAAATAATTCCAAATTTCAAGTCGCTAGCATAAGTGGTTGCTGAGATATACAGGTGTGACAGACGGACAGGCAGACGAAGTCGCACTATTTTGGTTCGGAACCCTAAAAAAGACACGTACTTTCTTAGCAAGTGAAGTCAAGGAGGTTTTACTACGCTTCACTACGCTTCGCTTAGCGTGGGTTAAAACCTCCTTGGGTGAAGTATAAAGGTATTCTTCGCTACCACGCCAGTTGACAGGAATGACAGGCCAATAAATGTATGGAAAATTCAAGGAGGTTTTAATCCACGCTACGCTCTAGGAAGGAGAGATGAATGGCCAAAAAAAGCGTGACGACGAGTATATCCAATAGTCGCGGTGGCATCTCTTTCACACAGTAGGGTGACCTAACTATTTTATGCTTGGGGATGTAGTATTATTAAAGCCCTCTGGAACAGCAGCTTCATTTTTTATATTTTATTTTTATTTTATTTTTTTTATCCTTTAGTTTCTACCTGATAAGTTGTGCTTCCCTCGGCAAAAAAGTGTTTCGTGTCTTAAAATCCTCGCAGCGCTGAGGATTCTTCTTTAGAACCACTCGCTTGGCTCGTGGCTCAATTATAGAGTCATAGAGGTAAATGAAGTCAAGTCCGTTTGGTGCCGGCAAAGTATAGTACCAACTACCAACCCATCTCCACCCGTGGGTATCGTAATGTACGTACAGTGTACGTTTCATGGGGTGTCATGTACAACATGAGAATATTATTCAAGCATGTCATGAGTACCTTGGGCTCAATTCTTGAATAACACCGGATGATAAATAATTATCACCCGAAAAATTTAAAATTAAAAAATTTTCTTTACAAAAGTGCAGAATGATATTCGTAAAATATAAAGTAGTAATTGATTGTTACTTTTCATGTATTATGATTTACATTTTTAACACATTATCAGGGTACATTTGATATTTTTTTATGTTTAAAGTGAGCAAACGAGCAGGTGGGCCACCTGATGGTAAGTGGTCACCACCACCGCCCATTCTTATTTGATGTCTCAAAAATTATATTTTATCACTCGGTAATATTCAACAATTGGGTCAGAGTTTTTTCAGCAGCAGGATTCTTTTTGTTTGTTTTCAAAATAAACCTTTTTTCATTTCTTTCTTCTTGCTTTCCAGAAAAGCCCAGGGAATTCTTGAAAATCACCGGGTGATAAAATATCACTTTTGAGACTTTAAAAATTCACATTTGCGCTGATAAACTGTTGAAAGGTAAATCAGAATACATGAAAATTAACAATAAAGGACTCCTTTATATTTTAAGAAGATCAATTTCAACTTTTGAAAACAAATATCTATGATTTTTAATTTTTTGAGTGATATTTTATCACCCGGTGATATTCAAGAATTGTTCTCCAGGTACGTTGCATGCCTCATCATCAAGAAGCAAAGCAATTAATAAAATTTGACGTGTATTTTATGATTTATTGTTTATTGATAAACAAAATTCATTATAGGTACGATATGTTACAAAATAATCGTACAAATATAAGATTTAATTTCTTATTTCATTGATTCAGTTCTGACTTTACATTTTTTTCACTCACATGGAATAACAATAATTTAAAAATATGGACTGGCTGTTGAACTTTGCCTCATTTATACGTTTCTTAATATTATGGCCCAAGTCTTTGTCACTATCTTTTTACTGAAATAAACTATCAATACTCACAAACATTAAAAGACTTAAAACCAATATGTTGTTCATTCTCACTACTTATTGAACAGCCCTCGTAACATCAGCTGTCTCTCTGTCCATCTATATTTGCGATCCGTCTGGCTGTCCGGGAACAACAGGTCGATACAGGTTTTTGTTGGTATTCTTCTAAAACTCATCATCAACCAACTTCATTTGGGCCTAATTGCGAGCCACCTACTTTTTAACCGACTTCAAAAAGGCGGAGGTTCTCTATTCGGTCGTATTTTTTTAAATATTATTATTTTAAATGAATGAATCATTCTTACCTACCAAGTGACATCTGTCCACATCTGAAACTTTTTTAAACAAATTCCAACCCAAGGGCATCACATAAATTCTCTCAATAATGCCCGGAACAAAACTTTGATTCTGACCGTAAATGGCTCGAAATATCTATCGCGAGGGAGCGCAGGGCAGGCGCGTGAGTTATTGGCTTCCCGCATGTCGTCAATAAGAACGCAGAAAATAACCGGCAGCATCAGATGTACTATTTTCCTATTATTGTACAACAGTACAGGTTCCGTTGTTTTGTTTGATTTTCTTTTAAAACTAATGCAAGCTGTTTTTCTCTTTCATGTTTAGATTCAGATATCTTCATCATAATGTTATTTCATCATAATGTTCTTTGGGATAAGTTGTTCAGTTTTATGGGCAGATTCCGCAGATTCACATCCCACAATACTGATGTGGTTGTACCTTTTTAGTTTCCTTTGTGTTCAAATATCGTACATTACAGCCACCCTACTTCATACGTAAAACAGTTCGGCTTTTTCATAGAAAAATTAAAGGAATAATGGATACCCATAGAAGAATATTCCGCAAATATCATAACTATCAATTTTGCAGCCATTTACTATACAATATTTCACTGTTTTTGCAGAAAAAATACGCGATTTTAAACAAAATTTAGCATGACATAAAAATGTGTCAAAGACGGGGATACCAGTAATGTATTAAAAACTATTACCAAAAAGGTTGATGACGAATGAAGAAGTACATAACCTGCTTGACCTTAAACAACACAATTAGATCAAAAATATTTTATAGAGTTTCCGAGATAAATCACAGAACCAAAAGCACCCGAAAAATATTAATTTTTTAAGATTTAGCTCTAAAAAGGTTTTCTATATGAAAACCAAGCATAATGTCAAAAGATTTTTTCCTACCAACCCGCAATTTCGTTTTGCTATGGCAACAGTGTGAGCGTGACACAACCGCGACTAATTGACCTCTCGCTCGGCACAATTTCTCTTCTTCGCAAATCACAGGAATTTATACCGTATTACAATATACGATTGACTAAATTTGTGTAGCAAGATTTTTGCATTAAACACTCCTTCCTAGAGCGTAGCGTGGATTAAAACCTCCTTGGGAAAATTAACGTTTCCGTTCTTCTTTCATCATAGTCAGTTTAGCGGTTTAGCCGTGCAAGCGAAAATCTACGAAAAGGCAATATTTAAAAGGAGGTTTTATTTATAAGAAGCGTTCGTAAAATTCTACTCTTTGAAAAATATGGAGTAAAGGTACAGAAATTGCCTGTTAGCGAGTAGCTGAGCGCACCTGTGCGTCTTAACCTCCGAATAAATATAGCGCATCCAGAAATACTTCGCCAATTAATAGCAATGAAACAACAAAACCGCTCGCACTTGGCAATGCTATCTGATATTCAGTCGTTTCTACAGAAATTTAGATCAAAGATTAGTTGGGAAGTTTTTACTCGGTTCTTCTTTATTACAGAAAAAACCGGCCAAGTGCGAGTCGGTTTCGTACCATCCATCATCATCATCATAACATCTCATGAAATGTCCACCACAGGACAGGGTGCACCAGAATTCTAGTTTTTGCTGGAAAAATGTGGAGGGGAAGTACCATAGTCACCTCGATTGTCAGCGTTATAGCTGGCACGTTTACAACCCTTAGTCGCCTCTTACAACACCCACGGCTATGAATGGGATGGTACTATTCTTTGCCGGCACCACACGGGACCGTATCATCCACCATATCATATTCTTCGAGCTTTTTCCCTTTGATTTTAAGAACACCGCGTCCAATCTAACTTGACCTCTCTTTCATACATACTTCGCCGCATTCGGGTACAAAGTCAGCCAAGCTGGCCGTTGACCTAACGATGCCAATTATCAAAAAAACCGGCCAAGAGCGAGTCGGACTCGCACCCTAAGGGGTCCGTACCTATCTACCATATGATATACTAAAAGCTTTTGCTCTTTGATTTTAAAAACTCAGCGACCATCCAACTTGACCCCTCTTTTATAGAAAAGTTCTAGAAACGGGAGCTCACCTTAATTGGTTACTATTAGTTGTGAGAATAATTGAAATATTTAATGATTTTAGACTTTTCCCTTTATTTAGACTGTGAGACCTAGCTTCTTGCCAAAATTTCATAATTTTAGTTCGACGGGAAGTACCCTATAGGTTTTGCTTTAGTGCATAAATGTATGGAGATGAGGACATAAAATGCCATATCTTTTGATTGCGTCGTTGTACAAAATTGAAATTTTCAAATCTTCTGTGGTTCATAAACCCTAATATATGGTATCAATTTCAATCTGATACCTCTTCCCGTTCGTGAGATAATGGGTCTTTACAGACAGACAGACAAACAGACGGACAACAAAGTGATCCTATAATGGTTCCGTGTTTTTATTTTAAGGTACGGAACCCTAAAAACCAATCCATTTTCTAAGTTCTTAAAGAAGTAGAAACTAAATAAGACATACAAAGAACAATTAATCGTCGCGTGCCTGTGTCTAAGACTAGTCGTTTTGTTGTTCGTTCGACTAGTAAGAAATGATCAATCTTCGTATAGGTCAAATAGATTCGTTACAGTGATTAGAATAGGCACAGTATAAGCTACAAGCTTCTGCCGGTGACTTCGTTCGCACGTACTGTATGTAATGTTTTTATGTCCTTCTTAGGGTTCCGATACCAAAATAGTAAATAAATAGGAACCCTTTGGTGCGACTTTGTCTGTCCGTCTGTCTATCAGAATAGAATAGAATCAATTTATTTGCAGTAACACACAGATACAAATACATACAGATTCAGACAGATACACAGAAATAAAGGCAATTTGAATAACACATTGACAAATAGTTAATAACATTGTATTTCTGCATAGTTACTGCAAAAAGGTTTTGGCTCAGCATAAATGTGCCGCAAATAAGTAGGAACTTATTCACTGCAACTACTGTTATTCTGCCAATACCAAGTTCAAGACAGATGACGATATCTTATTTTGTTTGTCTCAGCAACCACTCATGCTATCAACTTGAAATTTGGAATAGATTTAGAATATGGTTGCCAAATTTAATTGCACATGTAATAATAATAAAAAATATGGTTACTGTAAAGGGGGCCCAATAGGGGGGAGGGAGGCAAAATTTCAAATTGTTGTTACTATGTCGAGTGGGGTATCATATGAAAGGGCTTTACTTGTACATTCTAAAACATATTTTAGTATTTTTCAGCAAAAATTAAACGATCTTTCTAAGTTGCACAGTTTTATAGAAATCTGCAAATAACCTTTACAAACAAATTTAGTTTTGCGGTCCTAAAAATGGACTTTATTGCTTTCAAAAATACTATATGTATATCGGAACACTCGGCGCGCGAGTCCGATTCGCACTTGACCGGTTTTATTTTTGTACTCCTGTTGTTAGCCCTAGTGGCTGTTACCAACTTCCCGGACGGTTGGGGACGGGAGGCTCTACCCGTAGGCACAGTAAATATATAAGCTAAAGCAGTATGGATACTTGGGCCTTTTTTTGAAAAAAGAACTATTCTGCGTCGGAGCGTAACCCAGATGTTTTGAAATAAGAATAGTATGTTGAACTCAAATATTGGGGTGCTTCTATTAACTTAGTTCCTTTCAGCATGTTTTCGGAACGTAAAACTAAAAAAAAATTTCCGAAACCCTTAGTCGCCTTTTACGACACAAGGAAAGGTTAAAAAGTCACTTAGTCGCCTTTTACGACACACGGGAAGGTTAAGTCACTTAGTCGTCTTTTATGACACAAGGGCAGATAAAGACACTTAGTCGCCTTTTGTGACACAAGGGCAGATGAGGACACTTAGTAGCCTTTTATCACGCAAGGGCAGATTAAGATACTTAGTCGCCTTTTATCGCACAAGGACAGGGACATACTTATAGGAACTCTGTACCTATTTGTTTGTATTATGGTTTTAGCACCCACGACTTACTTCAGCGCAAAAACTGCTTATTTTCCTGTAGCGGTGTGCGCATGTGTGAGTGCGCCTGTTTTGGACATTTGTTAGGAGTTTCCATACTGCTTTAGCTTATATATTTACTGTGCCGTAGGTGAGTAATGTGTTCTGTGATGTACCCAGTGTTTTGATGTCCAAGCTCTGCCCGTTTACGCTTGTCGCGTGGGCCCAAAAAAAAAAAAAAAAAAAAAAGCTCTGCCCGTTGCTCCAGGACGACGTAAAACAGACTAATAACCCTGTAGTGGTTACACTAACTTATACTTGGTTTTCATTATCGCAGTGAAATGAAATATATACTAAAGTTTACCTTAAGATTTAAGCTTTTAAACAAACAAAGTTTCAATGAAATCTGTTCTATAGTTTTTGTGTAATGCTCGAACGAACATATAAACAAACTAACCAACAGACAAAATGTCCAAAAATGTGTGATTTATAAGCGTCAAAATACCTATATATATCCTGATGATTTTATTGGGAATATATTCAATGTACCTGCAGACAAAATTGATTTAAGAGTTCATAACAGTATATATATGTCGGCATATTACTAACAGCGCCTCATTAGTCCGAGTGAAGACTCCATGGTCGTGGCTTCTGGAATAGAGTTTCAGCTAAGTAATTGTAGACTAGACAGCTGTTGCTCTGACAAAGTGCGGATGTCAAGGAACACGTCACAAAAATCTAGCTTGGAAAAAGATTTGTGCAAGTTCTATTTTATCCGCAAATTGTAACAATATTCCAGTAGTGGAATCATCAATAATAATGATTCAGTGTATAACTAGCAGACAATTGTACTTCAGTTATAATAGTCAAATTACTGATGTGCCTACAAAATTATATCTGGACCCACTATAAATAAGGAGCTCGCAGACATTTTCGCTATATGATTTGCACGTATTTCATATCTCTGGACTATTGGCCTCCTGCGCCGATATCAGAAGTGGGATAAAGATATACAGCTCAATATTTTAATCATGTGTGCAAGCATTTCAGTTTCATGGATCTGCGTAAAAGTACAGTCGTGCCGAGAAATTGTTGAGCAACAAGTACAATCAAGAAAATTAGGTGCTGTACATACATTTTATGATAAAAAGGAATCAAGTTTAATGAGTTTTAATACCTGATATGTCGTATTATTCAAAATTATATGCGCTTAGATGGTGACAAAAAGCGTAATTTGCAAAAGTATCGTAAATTAGAAACGCGTTGATGCATTTTTAAATAGTGGATGTTAAAGGCGCTTACGGTACATACGAAGAAGACAAGACTTGCTTGTGGTTGTGAAATTATGTAATTTTCGACTTTGTAGAATGGAATCAAAGTTACGTACGGTAGCGACGATGTGTTCCTACGGTGTTTTTATACAACATTAACCAGATTAACCAGATGTCTGTAAAATTAAAATGGAAATAACGAAATCTGAATGAATACCGATTAAATAAAAACAAAATGCAATGAAATGAAATGAAACAAAATAATTTGATCACACAGCTAATGCTGACTGGTTGAAGTGGTGTTCGCTGTTAGGCATGCTCTGTGACTGTAGGATGCCAGTTGAAACCAAGAGCACTAAATACAAGTTTACAAAATAGTGGAGAAGCAACATTTTTGAGTCTCAATGATAATGAGCATCTTTATTAGAAATTTCGTGTCAACTCAGTGTGTGAAAGACTCAGTAGATTCGTATTTGCGTCAATGAGAGTTTCCCAAACAATATCAAAAGATGCTACACTAACTGCATATCATGGATATCAGGTCTGTCGTCAGTCCTAAGCTATGGTGTGCTATTTATGGGGACACAGCGTTAATCTAGAGGATGTGTTCAAATTGAAAGATGTTCTTCTAGCAAATAAACGATTTGATTGATTGTTTGGAAATCTGTGGTAGACTCGCGATACTCTACAGGGACGAATGTTGGATAATTAATAAAACTATGTAACCAAAATCCATGTAACCGAGATGAAAATGCTTAGATGGGCCGGTGGAACTTAAATGGATAGACTCAGGAACGTACATGTTAGTGGCAGTTTCAAAGTATCGCCTATTCTAGACAAACTTCAATAGAGTCAGTTCCGGCGGTACGGATTAGGTATGTGATGCGCTGAGAAGAAAAGCACCTCTTTAAGTCTGCGCTAAATATTGACAAAGGGAAATAAGCCAAAATAACCCCTGGGATGCCAAAGAGCTACTTAGTGGACGAAAATGTAAGAACTTACAAAAAATATTGTGGCTGATTATAACGACAGAGCCAACGGTTGAAAATTTATTTAGGGGGTCGACTCCAAATTAAAATGGGGAGAGGCATGGAGAAAGAAAAGAGACAGGAAGTGTACTGATTTTAATACAAATTGCCCAAAGTATAGTGATTACTGGTGATACTCAACAAACCATTGCCGTATTCTTAACAATATCGAACATATTGCGAATAAAGCGAATTTATTGGAAAATTCTAACGAAGTATGAAAATTATCTGTACATAGACAGATAGTAAAATTGTTGATGAGACCTACCTTATGGATATCTGGTGAGCATGTTCCTTATTGTGAGATAGTATGATATGAGACGCACGTAATTTGAAATTGCTATGTTGATAATATGATTTGAAGTTACTCAGTTGGTTTGGGTGGTTGTAGGGTGATTACTGTTGAGCTGATAGAAAGGACAATGTCGTACGGGCCAGCCCGATTCGTTGGGTGGTTGAAGGTTCGCATTGGTCCAATCTATGTTTGTGGAGTTGATAGAGAGGGCAATGTCGTACGGGCCAGCCCGACTTGGTTGGGTGGTTGAAGGTTCGCATTGGCCCAATCTGTGTTTGCGAAGCTGGTCGGACAGTGGCGGATCCGGTCCATGCCCATCGGGGCTGGTCGAAGGGACACACTGGTCCGGGCCAGGCTTTGTTGATGGTTGGAAGGACAGTGGTGGATCATGTCACCGTGCCCATTAGGGATGGTCGAATGGACACACTGGTCCTGTCCGTGATTTATGTGGGAAAGATGTCATCCGGTCCATAGTGAGATGGTCGAAAGGGTACATGTTTTCAGAGTTGGGTTGAAGGGGCACATGCCTTCAGAGTAACTTCACAATGAGTGGTTTCAGTTTTGTGTGTGATGATGATCTTGATTGTCAGGATAGACGAGCGGATTGCTTGGTGATCTTGTTTTTATTTGTTTTAGGATATTGTCAATGGATCAACGCCCGAGGACGGTCGTATTATCAGAATGGCCGTGTCGGCATATTACTAACAGCGCCTCATTAGTCCGAGTGAAGACTCCATGGTCGTGGCTTCTGGAATAGAGTTTCAGCTAAGTAATTGTAGACTAGACAGCTGTTGCTCTGACAAAGTGCGGATGTCAAGGAACACGTCACAAAAATCTAGCTTGGAAAAAGATTTGTGCAAGTTCTATTTTATCCGCAAATTGTAACAATATTCCAGTAGTGGAATCATCAATAATAATGATTCAGTGTATAACTAGCAGACAATTGTACTTCAGTTATAATAGTCAAATTACTGATGTGCCTACAAAATTATATCTGGACCCACTATAGATAAGGAGCTCGCAGACATTTTCGCTATATGATTTGCACGTATTTCATATCTCTGGACTATTGGCCTCCTGCGCCGATATATATATATATATATATATATATATATATATAATATCATAATCCCAAGTCTCACAAGGATATAGTGGGTTCAGGTATAATTAACCAGGATCGAATTATTGTCACATCACGTTTCGTGCTCCGGGCTTATGATGAGGCACCCGGACCCTTCTGTTCCAGTCTGACCCTGGGTAGCTATTACAGTTGACTCCATGTTTGCACATCCTGTGCTGTGATACCACTAATCGTTAGTTCAGGAGTTGTTATTATGATTCGTTTTGGATCCAGGACGATCGCAACCCTCCACTAAGATGGTTTGTTGTGACATCCTTTCACCTTGACGCTTCATAAGATCGACAGCTAACTAAATACTCAGCTGCCAGTCTATTCCTGAAGCAAGGAGGCCTCACTCGGTGTCGCAAAGAAGGTGCTGCTAAGTAGTATGTGCCTACATATATATATATATATATATATATTATATATATATAGATAAAGGCTGTTTGTCCACCGGGACAATTTCGAGTCGATACCGATAACATGGAAAAGCGCCGACAAAGTTAAAAGCAAAACAGTACTTATTGTATTGTTTTATTTGGTAATAATAATTACTTCTAATAAAGTTGAAAATAATTATAACAAAATTAACTATTAAATTAAATATAACAATATAGGTAACTATATTACTATATTTATTTAATATGAAATTAGCATTTAAAGGCTAAAAAATCCTTTATGTCATAAAATGCCAGATCGATCAACCAGCGCTTTAATTTAATTTTAAACACATCAGCATTGTTGACCTCCGTTATAGTTTTGTTTTGGGTATCCGATTGTAAACTGACGGGCCTATATACTATTACACTATATATACTATTATATTACATGCTAATTACTTATTACTTACTCATAGCGTCACTTTTAACTTCTCAATTAAAAGAACGGATGGATGACGCTAGTGGTACGCCGTTGGTTCCTAAACAAACTAAGCCAAGCAAAGAGTTCAACATGATAATATGCTCTAGATTATTTATTATTAGGTCAGGTACCTATCCTAATATTCTAGAAAATTGTTTTGATGGGTTTGCTTTAAGGAAATCAGATGGCAGGCGCTCAGTGTAAAAAGTAGTGTCCTAATAAAATCCCCCAGGTATTAGACTCAGTAAAACTGAAATAAAGGCTTGCTAAAGTAGGTCGTGCTGCAGCGGTTTCTTGCCGTTTCTTTTACACTGTCATAGCAAGTATCCGAAACGGTAGTAGACTCACTCTATTTATTGTATTCTGCATTTTGTGTCATTTAATAAGTATTCTGTAAAAAATATCTGAATCTTGATCAATAAACAACAGGATGTTTTCGAAAAGAAATAACGAATTTCAAGGAGATCTGCAACAAACACACAGGAAACTTATTCAACACCTTTCAGTTTGGCTTTTCAGCTTTCAAAAAATATACTGTTGAGTTTCACTAGGCCAGATTTATATTTATAGCATTATAGTGCTTATTTTTAGCCAGTGGTATTATGATTTCGCGCTCAATTTCATCGCTGTCAATTAATTACGTAGGTACTTATTTCCGCTTCTTAGCGAGTCGTTTGCCAAGTGCCTTAGGTTTCTTTTTGGGAGTTAAGATAAGGGATAGCCAGACTTTTGTAGCACTCCCGATTATGCTATTAGCGAAACCACGGAGTAACGAACGAGTGGGTATCACGGAGCAAAAAATATTATTATTATTCATTAACAGTTACACTGTGTTCGAATATCTTAAGTCTATGTAACAAAATAATTGAGTATGTCATAAATTAACATTATTATCTAAAATAAAAAAATAAAAACTAAACTTAATGTCGCATCGAGCTCCAAGAGAGAAATAATATATATCAAATTATGTCAAAATGAATTATAGCATGCAATACGAAACAGGTACTAAATTAAAATTCGTCCACTGAATAACAAACCTTTTCTAACAAGACAGCTTTTAGTTTTCTCTAGAATGCACCTAAATCATCAAGATTCAATCGGTAACTTATTGAATAATGATACAGCTAGGAACTTAGGGCAGTGTTTGGCAACATTAAGGTTAGGTGCAATATTTCCCTTTAAATCTTTCCTTCGTGTATCCAAACGTTTGTTCATTTCTTCCTCTGATTCATACCGTGACCTATGTTTAATTAAGTCAACCAAAAGCTGCATTATGTAGAGACTAGGTAATGTTAAAATTTTATACATATAGTCGCAGGCAAATTGTATAATACATCGTTTCACATTATGCCTTGGCATTCCACAAAAAAAAGTCTAGGGGGATCGGCAGTGCCCCCGCCAAGACGGCCAAGCGAAGCGCAAGGGCAGTACCTACCTTTTCTTGAAGCGCTTCGTCGTTTTAAACATTATAAAGTTTCAGTTTCAGTTTGATATCTAAAAGACCCCGATTTCGTCACTGACTCACTCACTCACTGATGGTAATCAAAATTCTTTAGAGTACTTCCTGAAGTCCTAGAAAGATGACATTTGGTATGTAAGCTAGTATTAGTACAAACACAACAAAAAATCCTAAAAGATGGAAGTTTGTATGGGACTTCCGCAAATTTTGTAATAGAGACTCCTTGTTATAAATGTAAATAATATATCAAAATAAAAAAAAGTACTTACTATGAAACTTACAAAAAGAAGTGAAATCCCACCAAAACATTTTCATGTAAAATGTTGCCAAGACGAGACCATATAAGTCGTATTTTCAAAAGTTTTCAGATCTCATGTAGAGCCAAGCTTTTAACTGTACAAGCCTACAATAACTTTATAAAATCTACACCTTAGTCAAAATATGTGGCTTGGCCGTTTCGCTACCGTCACGTGGGCGTCAGGTAAAAAAAATATTCTAGCTACTTATTTTGACTAAGGTGTATATTTTGTGAAGTTAGGGCTTGTAGAGTGAGGGCGTGTAGAGTAAGAAGCTTGGCTCTACATGAGATCTGATAACTTTTTGAAAATGCGAGCTATGTGGTCTCGTCTTGGCAACATTTTACATGGAAATGTTTAGGTGGGATTTTTAATTCATCGTTTTACATAATGCAGCGGCATTTCACAAAACGACGCGTAATTCGATCTGCCACTCGCCAGCCGCTGCTGTGGCACGCTCATTTCACTCGCTCGACTGCGTTGTGGTCGAAACATAACCTAACCAACAGATCCCTGCTCGGGATCGGTTAGGTTTACCGTGACTAACGAACCTAAAATGCACCAATGATCTATACCCGTTTACAATAGTTAGGGTGCTGGCTGAAATTTGGGTATATGATTTGCTCATGATTCATATTAACAGGGATGATAGATCAGCTCAATACGAATCGATTTGGTCCTTACAAGTTTTTCGCTGTTTACCCGTGGTCCCGCTGGGTCGACCCATTTTCTGTGCGTCGCTGCGTTTTTGAGTTAAGCAAAATAAAATAAGATACTAAATAATGTTTTTTAGGTCTGCCTTTGTGGCTCCTGTTTAAAATACTTCTGAAGATGTAGAAAATCGAAGAGGCAGACATGCAAGGCTCTGCATTATCACGGGACGAAGTAGTGAATTCTTGCATTTTGAAGAGCTTTGACTTTACGACGCAGGGCTATTATGGTGGCAGACTATTTTTCTGAGGTTTTATACATTGTATTTAATCAGATAGTCATAGTCTGCCAGGTGTACGTTTCATTGTCAAATTTCAAAATAGTTATAATTCCTCAAAAACGCAGGGGTGTGGATTTCCGTCAATATTTTTTGTATCTTCTAGAGGATGCTCCTTATCATCAGTCAAAGAGGCAGACATGAGCAAATCATATAGAAATTTGTCCTTCATCACCCTTACTAAATCTGTCAGCGCCGAAATCGTTAGAGCCGTTTTCGAGAAACCGATTACAAATACATGTACGTGGGACACTCAGAAATATTTGCGACACTAAAAAAAATTGTTCTACAGGTACATATATTTTTATTAAATCTTTTCAAAGTACTCTCCACCAGCCTCTATACAAAGATTCATGCGTCTGAACCAGTTTTCAAAACACTTTTTCCAGTCCGCCGTAGACACCTCGTTTACAGCCTGCTCGAACGCAGCCAGCGCATCTTCCGGCGACGAAAATTGTATCCCCTTGAGCTGATTTTTTATTTTTGGAAATAAAAAGAAGTCACACGGTGCTAGATCAGGGCTGTAAGGAGGGTGACCCAGGAGTTTGACTGGTGTGCTGTCCAGGAAGTCCCTCGTTTTGAGCGCGGTGTGTGCAGGCGCATTGTCGTGGTGGAGCAGTAGTCCGCGGAGCCCTGTGTTTGGTCGCTTGTTGCTCACAACAGAAAAAACTTCTGGTAAACATTTGGTAGTATACCATTCGGCGTTGATGCTTCTTTGATCTCGTAAGGGAATTGAGGCCAAGTGGCCAGTCAAATTAAAAAAGCTGGCGATCAAAATCTTCCCCCCGCTTCGAGATCGCTTCACTTTGGTAGGCGTTGGTTCATTTTGAAACACCCAAACTGTCGACTGGCGCTTGGTTTCTGGATCGTATTGATAAATCCAGGACTCATCACCTGTTACGATGTCGTAAACACGCCGAGACGAGCCTGCTTCAAATTTGTTCAGCATATCACGGCACCATTCCACCCGGGCCTGCTTCTGAGCGTCGGTGAGGTAGTGCGGCACCCAGCGCGATACTATCCTCCTCACGCGAAGATGCCCGTGTAGAATCTCGTGAACGCTTCCCGATCCAATCTTTAATATGTGCTGAATCTCCTGATATGTAATTCGCCTATTATCTTGGATTAAATTTTTCACTGCTAGCACGTTTTCTTCCGTAATAGCCGTCAAAGGGCGACCGCTTCTTTCTTCATCCCCCAAGGTTGGTCGACCGCGCCTAAATTCGTTATACCAACGATACACGGTTGCCTTGGAGGGGCCTTCATCCATAAATGCCATTTGAAGTCTATCGAACGATTCATCCGGTTTCAGGCGACACTTGAAATCGTAAAAAATCATAGCTCTAAAATGTTCCCGGCGCAGATCCATTTTTCAGTAAGACACGATACTTTGAATTGGCTCGCAAAAAATGTGGAGGGAAATTTTGAAAATGGAACACACATATTTTTACTTACAAGTAATCATATTTTCGAAAAAGATTCTGACCGGCCAGTCTCCCATATATAAAAACTATTTTTCGCAATACTTTCTGAGTGGCCTGGTATATATAAATTGCTCGTTTAATAAGAGTATTGCCCGTGGTCCACTTGCTTGGTTCACCTAGGTGTACCAAGTGTAGTGCAGAATGTCAAGTACGTACAATGTCACGATTAGGTGTGACATTGCGCGTACGTGACATTCTCCGAACCTGACATTTTGCCAACGTGACATTATGCGCCGGGAGGCAATTATGCAACCGGGACTAGATAAGTACTATACGTACAACGTATTTACTGATAAGCCCAAACTCCACGTGAATGAAGTCGTGACATTCTGAAAACGTGACATTTTGCGCTGGGATGGAAAGCATTTGGGCAGGGCAATTGTAAAATAAAAAAAATATAGGTACCCAGTTATAAACGTTTGTTTTTACTAAAAATACTTTTTTTTTGGGGGGACAGAAGTTTAGTCATGTATTCTCCTTCAATTTCTCAATTAATCTTGACTGAGATACTTTAATGCAATCTGAAAATAGAAAAGGAAGGCTTTTGATTCTCCACGCTATCTATATCTGAAAAGAAAAATAAAAATACGGTGAGCGTAAATTTCAGATCTCTACAGGTGGTCAGACCATGAAACTGAAATTTCGGATCTCTACAGGGTGGTCAGACCATGAAACTGAAATTTCAGATCTCTACAGGGTGGTCAGACCATCAAACTGAAATTTCCTTGAGTAACAAGGTCGAATTACAAAAAGAATTATTATACTTTCAGTTTTTGTAAGAAGTAAAAGAAATTGAGTTCCGAATTTTTCTTAGAAATTTTTTCAGTTTTATCGTCTGTATTAACAGTTTGTTTTTCGGAGATGTCTTTTTACAACATAAACAAAATACTAGTTGCAAGAGCTTCCCTTTAAATCTACAAGGTGTAACAGAAAGGGTATATCAACCCTGAATGATGACATTCCACCCATGAGGGTGAACAACTTTCCCTAAGGAATATGAAAAAAAAGGTGGAGCTCCCATAAAAAAATGCGCTATCAATTGATTCAGTTTCTATGGGAGGTCAACAATATTTCTTCGTTTTTCGACCTGTGTTCCTTAGGGAAAGTTGTCCAGCTACATGGGCGGATTCACATTCTTCAGAGTTGGTGTACCCTTTTTGTTGTACTCTGTATAATAACGGTTACTTTCTTTTTCATTAAAACCTTTTTTAACATATTAACAGAACTTTAACTTTAAGAAGCGTTGCCCAAACTGATAGAAAGAATGCATTTTCGCAATTGCATGGTACTCCTACTTTACTTTCTTTAAAATTTTGTGTACAACATAGTGGGTTTGGTTTTTGGGGTGCAGCCGATCACAGCGAAGGCGAGTTCCATAATAGCATCACACGCGAATTTTAATATCTTAATATGTGCAGTTGCATATATACAACTTCATCTACATTTATATCGTGAACCATACAGTAAAATATTAAAA
The DNA here is from genome assembly GCA_947532105.1 of Athrips mouffetella. Taxonomy (NCBI): domain Eukaryota; kingdom Metazoa; phylum Arthropoda; class Insecta; order Lepidoptera; family Gelechiidae; genus Athrips; species Athrips mouffetella. The sequence continues at coordinate 11,754,776 of OX383981.1, read as the reverse complement.
ATTTAATAGTTATATAACCCTATGAACTTCATTATTTCATAATACACTGCCTCAGATAATAAGGCACAGATTGACATCATGTATGTAATATACATCACTATAATTTGTGTGAAGATAACTTACTAAAAAGATTAGGTAGGTAAGTAGGTAAATGTACTTACCTAATCTTAATAGTAGGTAATCTTGTAAATATGAATTATAACACTTCAAATGCTCAGCTGAAACAAAAAAGTAGGTGTAATACCTATTTATTTATTTATACCTTCCGTCAAATAAATTGAACAGGTCATTTTGTATGAGAGGACAAAGTTATTTTTAGTAGCTTATTTTCATTTTCATTAGGTAAAAGTTGATGGTGATTGACATTGTATGTTATAAGAAAAAATTGTGTTTCAAAACATAAGTTTTGATTTGAGAAAAAGTGCAGCGTGTGGAGATTTGAATGCCCTCTATGATCTACTGGTGACGCAGACAAAGATTATTTTTGTGATAATGTCGTGTTACTATTAAGTACCCGTCTATTTAAATGCATTACTGCAGTGTAATTTTAAGGATTTTTAAAGTTTATGATCACCATCGTGAAATAAAATTAAAAGCAAAAAGGTGTATTTTTGTATATTTTTCCAAAAATCTATTAGTGATGGACAATCACCTCTTACTCGTAGAAGGAGCATCGTAATTTTTTTTTCACCCTGTATTTAAGAGAGCATTATATTAGGATTGGCGCATGGTTTAAAGCGTTAAGTAATTTTTTTCGGGTATTTTGAAGACAAATATATCTTTTTAAGTTGCTAGGTTTTGCCCAACCTAAAATTTTAATTTATAACTTAGTTTTTACAGAAAGTCAATATTTTATATCAGGCGCTTCTGGCGTAACACGCACAATATATCTGTCGCAATCTAATGTGTTGCGGTATGCGCACTTTATCCCTTTTTTCAAGCGAAAAGACGGCGCGCGCTGTCAAATGTATATCTTTTCACATATCCTCTTAAATAAAGGGTCTTGACAGGTAGACAGACGAACAATAAAGAGATTGTGTCCTACAGTATCATTGTAATATTTAAGTCCTACAGTACCATTTTAATGTCATACGGAAGAGCGAGGCCTCCTAATACAGGTATCTTTTTTACTTAAAGATTGAAATAAAAATATTTTTTTTTTTTTTTTTTTATTGTAAAAGGTTAGTTTTTTTCGTTTTGAGGTATATACGGTACCCTAAAAATGGCCTAATACAAGAGTAAAACAAGCCTTTATGATGATAATCTACTGAAAATCTGTTGCGAAGGATATATAAAGGTGATATATTTTTCTTAAAAATACATACACTGTAAAATTTTCAACCAGCTACCTATGTCGGTTCAAATGATACAACTATCAACCTAGTAAAACACGACAAATTTTTGACATTATGCCCCACTGTGCGTCTTCGTAACTTGCTGCCGGACTGCACCATTTCTTATGTTACCAATAGGTATGTACGAGTATACTTGAAAGTTTGGAAAGAGGGACTGGGTCTGGTTGGTCCTCCTTGTGAAGCCGGGGCGCCCGTCAGAGTCTCCTTCTGCCTATCGCCCAATCGTTCTGCTGGATGAGGCGGGAAAGCTGTTTGAGCATATTTTGGCTAAGTGAAGCAAAAATTTTACGGTAGGTGGCCCGAACCTAGATGAGAGCCAGTACGGTTTCCGCTCTGGTCGTTCCACAATCGACGCCATCGCTAGTGTGAAGACCTTCGCGGAAGAGAGTGTGGCACAGGACGGAGTGGCATTGGCGGTATCTCTCGATATCGCTAATGTTTTCAATACTCTGCCCTTTAGTTGTATAGAGTCACTGCTCTACCATCGCGTGCCCCTCTGTATCAGACGGGACGGATGAGTGGTAGGTGCGTCCTCTACCAGGGTGAAGGCGGAAGGGTCCGGCGCAGAGGCCAGGTGCGGTGTTCCACAGGGTTCGGTCCTTAGGCCGCTTCTGTGGAACATTGGATACGATCGGGCACTGCGAGGCGAACGGCCCTCTGGAATGCGTCTCGTCTGCTATGCGGATGATGAAACTTTGGTTCTTGCCCATGGAGCCAATTATAGTAAAGCGGTACAACTTGCATCAGGTGGAGATTGTCGTGTCGTGGATCCAGAGCTTCGGCTTGACGGTGGCCGTCAAGAAGACTGAAACTCTCTGTTTCTATGGGCCGCGGAGAAGGCCGCCTGCTGGCGTCAGCATCATAGTTGGAGGATTGAGTTGTTGAGTTGGATTTAAGATGAAATATCTTGAACTCTTCCTCTACAGGAAGTCGGACTTCCGAGAATATTTTCACGGTCTCCTTTTGTGAGTCAGTCATCTCGCAGAAGGTGGCCGCGGAGCGGGAAAGAGAGGATCGTCCTCTGACTCACCCGCTTTGCAGAAGGCGCAGAGGTCGTAGGAGACGGGAATACGCCCGTCCTCCGCCCTAAGCGTGGCCCTGCTGGCGGCGGGCCGGGGAGCCCGTCGGCCGCACTAAAAGGCCAATGAGGGGGGCTTTATCTGATGTGTACTCAGACGTAGTCTAGGTGAGTGAGGCTCTCCAGAGACTGTCGCAAGGTGGGTTGAGAAAGAAGTGAGAACGTAGAGTGCTCGTGACCCACCCATAATGCGAGAGTGGCACACGGTGGAGTTTTAAGTGGGTGCAAGCCCCACATAACCGTTCCGTTTTCCCGAACGTTGCGGCATGCGTAGGCATTTTCTCCATCACCAAAAAAAGGTCAGGTAGGTTAGGTTGCTTAATAATTTTGCGTTTACAATTAACCTAAAATTTTTTTTATGGGATGTTATGATGAATTCACTGGCTCTGACAATTTACCTGCTTCATATATTTATTTACTATTTGTTATAGCCTGAAGATTAGCTACTCACCAGAACAGCTACAGGCACCAGTATTCCCACCACAATAGCCGCTACTGAGGCGATCTTGTACTTGTGTTTGCGAGCGTTAACATTGACGTATGCTTCCAACCGCTGCAGACCACTCACATCATAGTTCAGGGCTTCGTATTGTCGCAGCTGATTCACGAAGCCAGGATTCGGGTTGATAAACCTTTAATGTAGAAAACATTTCGTAGCATTAGAAAATATACAGGGTGTGATCCTTGAAACTGTGCATTAAGTCCATGAAACTGAACAATTTTCCCTGAGGACAAAATACATACGATAAAATACATACGATAAAAAAAATTACTTCCCATAAAACTGCACCTGCAGCTGCAGTTTAGGAGATGAAGGATTTTTTCGTATTTCGACCTATGATCCTTAGGGGAAGCTGTTCAGTTTCATCAATGAATGCACAGTTTTTATTTAATTATTTTTAGGTACATCAACAGCCTAATATAAAAAGTTAGTTTAGTTTATAAGGTAATTAGTACCTATTATGTATGACTTGATCTGTAAAGACATGAATAAAAGGCATTATGTGATATAAAAAGTTTTATAAGAGCTTAGAGTCTATAAATAAGGCCAATTACAGATGTTCCATGAAGTAACCAAACATAATTCGTTCCTTCATGAACATCTGTAATTGGCCTTATTTTTCAAGGATCATAGTGTTTACCCGGTAACATCAGTCAAGTGCGAGTCGGAATCGAGCACGGAAAGTGTCGTGCCACCACATAATACCACGTAAGTATTTAGACGGAATTCCAGTGGTAGATTCTATTGTGCCAAATTTGGATGTGTCCAACTCACACTGCACCACTTTTATTCTTTATATAAGTATGTGTTACCGTTTTGACAAAAGAGCAAAAAAAAAAACGGTCAAGTGCGAATCGGACTCACGCGCCGGTGGTTCCGATATACCTATAATATTTTTAGATTTTTATATTTTGGCTCGGAACCCTAAAAATACTGAAATACCGGATCCCCGTATGGGGACGCCTTTATTTTTTACTTTTTTGTTGTTATTATTTAGTAGATAATCCGACATAATAAATAACATATTCTGTAAAAATTTGAACATTTTGGTACTGATAGAATAGATACACAGGCAAAGTAGCGTAGGATTAGTGATAGGGTTTCGTTGGCACCTTTTGGGCACGGAATCCTGAAAGGCTCAAAGGTGCGAATCTGGTCGTCAGGAAACCTTTTTTATGCCCCAAGTGAGCAAAAACCCGACGGTAAGCGTTCGTCACCGTCTCATTTACGATGTCCAATTTTTATTGTTGTTTAGGAGCCAAAGAATTAGACACTAAGTAGCTATCTTATAGAGTTGGTTGAAAAAACTAACCTTCTCCTTGTCCTAACGAAGTTAAAAGCCTGGTCAAACCCTAGCTGGTACTTCTCCATGATAAATGCGATGACGAGGGTTGCTGATCTGGACACTCCGAAGTGACAGTGGACCATGACGTTTCCTTTCTGGATTCCTTCTTGAATGAAGGCGTTGGCCATTGGGAAGTAGGGCAGGAGATTGGTTTGAGGAGTGTCGTAGGCCCTAATGAACAGGGTGCTAATGTTGCTATCCTCGAAAGTGGCTTTTGGGAGCCGATGAGCCTCAATTGTGAGCACATGGGTGATGTTAAGGTGTCGAAGGATGTTTTTGTCGGCTGCAGCTCGGGCATTGCTGAGGTATAGGCCTGGGATTATCTCGCTATAACAAGACTGGGTGCAAAGGTCGACTTTGTTGTAGAGCGCTTTTCGCGACCAGTTTCTCAGGCCAGTAAAAGCTACTGCCGGGTTGTTTAGAAACGCAGCCACAAACGAGCTGCTGAGCATCACCAACAGTAGTGTATTAGCTATTAACATAATAACTTCACATACAATCGGGTCACATTGTTCTTTTTTTTGAGCTTTTCTTAATATTTTTGTGTTTCATATTATTTTGGAATTTTGACGCGCCACCGATTGACCGATTTTGACGCGAAGTTTTTTTCTGTCATTGTCAGAAAAGTTGTCATACAGTATAGCATAGACCAAGAACTCTATTTTAGAGTTTTTTTAAGGAGAAATTTATTTTTAGAACCTATTTTAACTTTCAAAACCTGTCTATAAGGTCCTAATGAAATAGTGAACATAATTTTTGCATGTTACTCAGAACATGAAACTGAACAACTTTTCCCAAATAGGCCCAAATAAGATTTTTTTTTTACCTCCCATAGAAACTGCATCAGCTCAGTTCTGTTTCATGGTCTGAATAACATTCTTAAATTATGTTCACAATTTCAGTAGTACCCTGTATAATCGATTCAGGGCACACAAAATCAGGGCAAGGGTGTTGCATCATAACACTTTAGTATTTCTACTTTACATATACAAAAACTGAGTTGATCGGTCCGTTTGTCTTCAATCTTCCTAAAATATGTATAACTAGCTAGTGCCTGCGATTTCGTCTGCGCAGGTTTATAAATTGTAGCCTATGTGTTTTTCTCATGTATAAGCTATATTATTGTAAAGTTTCATTAAAATTCATTCAGTAGTTTTTACGTGAAAGAGTAACAAACTTACAACTCCATACTTACAAACTTTCGCGTTTATAATAGAAGGATAGGATAGGATTGGAAATTCACTGAAAAAGGCCAGTTCAAGATTATCTTAAACCAACGAGCGTGTAATGCGTTGATGACAGAGAGGGAAGTATGGCAGGATGGTATAGTACTCCTGCGCACCATTGCTTTAGCCTTATTTCGTTTTTACGGCTACCTAACCTAGGGGATTTGACGAGAACAATGGTTTTTGGGGGGTTATTTAGTGCAAAGTGTATAAAGGCCCTCTTTCGGCAATAATTGGAACTACATCGAGCTTTGGATAAGTCAGGGAAGGGGGAGGGGTTAAAGGGAGGGGTGAGGGGGAGGGAAGGGTGTCAAGGGTGATTGTAGAGAGCCGTGATGGGAGGTTGAAGGAAGGGGGTAAGGGGGTTGAAGGGAGGGGGTGAGGGGTTGGAGGGTATAGGGTAAGGGGAAGGGGGTGAGTGAACTTGGGTGGGAGCTTGTCATGTTCTAGAAGTATCCACGTAAAACTTTCGGTCGTATTAAGGATACAGTAACCAAGGATTTTTACTCAGAGCGATTGTCATCTTTCCTCCGCAACCCAGAGGGCAAGCCCGGCCCAATCCTAGATTAGGCTTTGAACAACCTGGCTATCGGAATACTGTATTATTGTTGTGCTACAAGCGGTCACCCATCCGGGCTCTAACCATGCCTAACATTACTTAACCTTCGAGATCAGAAAGAAATAACAATTACTACTTGGCCATGCGCGCTTCAGTCCGCTTCAGGGAGTGAGGAGTGATTTTTATATACTACAAGAAAATCTTGGATTGCTGCAGAAAGTACAAAAACATATCGAGAGGAGCCGCGGACGGAAAGCTAGTCGCTACACATGGCCATTTTGTCATCAACTCATAATGGTAGTAAATAATAATAATGAGATTAATGGTGACAAATTTTGTGTAAGATTTGTGGCTCCACCTTTGCTTTTCAATCACAAAGAAAGGTCTAGATTTTGATCTAGATTTATAAAGTACTTTGTCAAGGTCTGGTATCAAAATACGAGACAGTCGTTATCATTATGTCATGTAGGTTGTTAGGTCGATGACCAACCTCACAAACCCTGATGTCAGATTTGTTAAGTCACCAAAGACTTGTGACATGGCTTATTTAGTAACAACTTCAGTAGTCTGCGCTCCAAACCTCATATTAAGAACGTGAGTGAAAAAGCTGCCAAGCTGAAATGAGATTGGGTGGGCCATGTCAGAAGGATGCACCCCGACAGGTGGGCTAAGACGGCTTCGGATTGAGTACCAAAGGATAGCCGAGGTGGTCGAGAAAGACCCCGCAAGCGTTGAAGAGTCCTTCAACAGAGAATGGCCTAAAATAGTACTAGAGCAATGGAAGGAAGAATGGAGAGACTTTTCCCAGCAGTAGGACACATAAAAATATTAATTGATAGCCACAGATATATGGAAGCACAGAAAGAAGGCACATTTTTTTTTTCATTTCAGCAACATTTCTCCGACACTAGTGAATGTCTGACACTCACAAATTGCAAGCCTCAAAAGAATAATATTCTAAATAGACCGAATTAGCAAGCGAATAATTCACACATTCCTCATAGAAAGATAGAATTTTATCATCTTTAGAATTTCTGTCTTGGCTCAAGTTTTCAAAGAATATATGTGTGAGATAGAGCGAGTAGTTTTGGCATAAAACTTACTATAAAATGTTCATGGATGAAATGAAACAACATGAAAATAGTTGACACGGTAACAATTTGGATCGCACCCTTTGGTAATAAATCTAGTAAGTAAGTAATAAATCGTAATAACTTAAGAATGCCGGTGCGAAGATCAGGTGGTTTACTCTCTACCGTTTGACAGCGAAAATGACAAGATACGATACTACTAAATCCCAGCCTAAAACAGTCAAAATCAGAACTTTGGACACTGAAAATAGAAAATACCGATCAGTTAGACCAATACGAGTACTTTACCTTTATTCATTCTTTTGACTGTCAGTGAAGGAACCTTTGAATTTGAAGGTTTTGAAGTCGATATCGTTTGGATTCGCATAGAGTGACTGTACAGTCAACGACAGGTCAAGCTTGACACTCGCAGTGCGACTTTAGCCCGTACGTCTATTGAAATAAGAACGGTGCAAAGTCCAAAGTGTCAAGCTTGTTGTGCTCTTGACTGTACCACTTAATTTGTATTATTAGTAGCAGAGCAAAGTTAAGGACTTTGATAAAGTATGTTACGGAGTATTTTGCAATAATCTTGTTGTGCAATGAGTTCATACAGACTTGTCAGACTTGATAATGTATATAAACGTCTATACTATCATGGCGTTGACTCTGAACTTTTATTTACTTTTACTCTCTTGTGGTTGTCGGAAATCCTACTGTCACTGAAAATTGGCTGTTTTTGTTTTATAAACATTATAATAAGGGAATAAATCTAATCTTTGTTGTGGATTTGTGCTGTATTCCTAAATAAACAATTTATCTATCTATCTATCTATCTATCTATCTAAATTCTCCTCAGATCCAGGGCTACGCTCTTCTCAGTGGAGCATTAATTATTTCTAGAAGTTTTTCCGCTTTCATTTGCTTCGACACGTCATTTGGTTTTTCCTTCTCTTAATCCATATATAATTTCTTTCTTTTGTTGACGATGGGTTTGTCCGGAGAACGAAGTTGCCTAGAAGAAGTTTATTTACTCGCGACTTGAATAGATTCAGGTTTTTTGTCTCTCTCTGACTTTTTCAATTACGCTTCTATGATGTTGGAAAATAAATTTGTGTCAGATGTCCTTATATGATCCTTCCTCTTCTTTTTCCTTTAATTTCGTATATTACGAACAGGCTTTTTCTCTCTTTTATTAATCTCGAAACTGTTTAATTAACTTTCCTCTATACTTTACCAGCATCCTTTTCTACCATTTATAATAATTCCTTTCTCTTAGCAACTTTCTCATAAAACATGAGTCGAAAAACAAGTCTTTATTGGATATCAGGTACTTACTGCACATAAAATAACACACAAAGAGAACCAACGCTGAATCAAGAACGAGAACTTTTTAAGACCAAAGTAAGGAACTTGTTTACAATCCAATTTATTTTTGGGTCTAGTTTCTGTAACCAAAAATCTGATGCCAGTTGCTCTATGTAAAATCCAGTGCCTTCATCAAATCCTATAGGTTAGGAAGATGTTTCCATAGAAACGAAATAAGGTCAATGTATATCCCTTGAGGAAAGCCATTTTGTACAATTTTCTAAACTCGGTGCAAGTTTAAAGAAGAGTATTTCCGCGAAATATCCATAAGTGTTTTTCAAGTATAGAAGCAATCAAGATGTACGTAGCGTTATAGAAGACCCGTCCGTGTGTCGGTACCGTGAGAGTACTTAAGATGGGAGCAGGCCGACATCATTTGGGTTAATAGCATCGCTGCACCCACTGATCCTAGTTCAGTTATACCTACCTATTTATAAAGTTCGCGAGATTTATACGAGGCATTCAAGCTGGTATAAGTGTAGTGTATACAATGAAGGGTATTTTCGGAGCGGTGTTGTGAAGGAAGGTCTTCAGTAGAGAGACTGCGAGCGACCGCGCCGTACCGTATCCCACCGTCCGCGACCCGAGCAAGCCCGGCACCGGTTCAGTTCTTACCGTCTCGGTATACGTGACCAGTGTAAGTTCAGTGCTTCAGTGCTTCAGTGATAATGATAATACAGAAGGACTAAGTGAAGTTTTAACGCTAACATTGGCTGTGCTAATCTACTAATGCATGGGATGGGTTCCGTTTTGCGTGGGAGGCGTGCTAGATGTGGGCAGGGAAATTTGATAAGCCGGAGTTTCAGCGGGCCGCTTTTGTATGCAGTGTGTTGGCGGCTGACGGACTATTTTTGTCGGGAGTTCGGCAGTAGCCGGGCGTTCTTCGGGCGGGACCGTCGGCGTGCGTAGACGCAACCCGTCGCGCATTAATCTCCCAATATTATGAAATCCCGCGCCGCTGTTATGTATGCTAATAGAGGAATATCGTATGATCTTATTCTAGGAACTATAAACGATGACACCAAAATTTTTGTATAAATGTATATTGATTGGTTTCTGCCAAGATATACATACAGTTTATTTTGACGTGTTTGGGAACACGTTGGATGTACGATTTTAACACAGTTTTCATTGAGGAAAACAATCGCTTTGCATGCTTGCCTGTTCTGTGTGAAAATTGAATTTCCGAATCGTTTAATATGGGTTCTTCAATGTTTACAATTAATGTTCATAAAAGGTACAGCAAACATCGTAAAAACAAACCATACGTAATTTGCAAAATAGGTGAGGCAAAATTATGTGATAATAAATAAAATAATGTTTTTTACAAATTCTCATTGAAAAGTATGTACTCGTAAGAAACTCTTGTGCAAATGTAACACAGAAAGAAATTTTAGTCAGTAAAAACTTAAAAAGTTAAGGAAATTCTTTAAATTAAAAAGAAATTTACATTACCATTACCCACCCGTTTAAGATACCCAAAAGACTTAAATTATCTGCCTGAGTTTCACGAATTTTCTAAGAAAAAAATATGATCAATAAAATCGGGTGATCTAATTATTGTAACTTTCTATTATCAAAATTTACCTACTATAACATAAAACGATATCCTTTTATTTGGTTTTTCTGTTCATTGATATACTGTAAAAATAAAGATGATTAAAAGCCAGGTATCGTTAACCTACATTAAAAAATGGGCTGAAGAGGAAAATTGATTTTATGTGATATTTCTCGCAAGCGTGAGTCACTTCTTCAACATTCCAGAAATATCTCCGAAATATACGCTGCAATTGGTTAAGAACACCAAAGTAACCAAAACAATTGGTTTAAGCGTTCTAGTTATTTAAACATTCTAAAACTTGGAGGAGCTATTCTAGAATGATTGCTAAAGTTTTTTATTTGATACGGTTCATGTGGTAGTTTTTCTCTCTTTAACTTAAAATCCAAGCCCTTGTCGTTGGAGTAACTTTCAGTCACATTTCAGACAGGTCTTTTCCACCAGATGATTTGACTTCCTAATATGACCTTCTCCTTGAGTTGGTCAAAGTTACTTCGCCTCTTTTCCCTTAAGCTCCTTTCGCCTGGAGCTGTCATTTCCTATACCAATTAATCTATGCGATAACTTCTAAAATCCAAAATATATTTTTCATAATTTTGTACATACAACTGGGTTAGATGTATTGTGGTTTACATCTGGTTTTTAATTGGCTATAATTTTATTAATCAATATAAAGACTTTCAACTAGCTCAATCTTTATATTGATTTATTGGTTTCAATTGAAAACCTATTTTAAACCTTGATACATCTTACCCAGTAATAATATCAATAAATTATTGTCATAATGTGTTTTATAGTCAAGAAGTTATCGCATGTTAAGAAGTTATAGTTTGCATGGGAAGTCACAGCTCCTTCATGATATTTCTTAACTAATTTTCGTGTTGTCTCATCAAGGAGTCCAATCCTCTGTCTCTTTATATTCTCTCTGGTTTTTATAATCTTTTACCTTCCTCTACTATTTCCAAAACCTCGTTATATGTTTTCCTTTTCTTTCAACTAATCTTTTCCATCCTTTTCCAATACCACAACTCAAATGCTTCTAACCTTTCCCAGTATCTCTTTGTCAGTGTCCACTTCCCACTTCCATTCAACGCAATGTTTTGAGATCTTTCGTTTCAGTAGTAGTTTCTTTTTCGTTTGTTTTGTTATTGAAAGCTTTCTTAGCTACTACTATTTTCATCGGAAGGCACGTTAAGCCGTTGATGAGCCAGGTCTTTGGCGGCTTAACAAATCTGACACGAGGGTTAGTGAGGTTGGTCATCGACCTTGCTACCCATTATTATTCGAACTTGAAACCACAAAAAAAAAGTATCGTTGGTCAGGACTTGGATGGGTTGCCACCGATCAATGAGCTGCTGCCACCAAGCTGTACCGCGCAGTTCGCTCATACAATGTTGTTTCTTGTATTTTTCTTAATTTTTTTTATTTGGGAAAACACCGGAACTTATTATATAAAGTAGGGATACCTACAGAAAATGTTCGAACAGCCACACATGCGCACCTTTCCAATTTTTATAAGTAAAATATTGAAGGTAGCTACACTTATTTACTTAGTGAATTTCACTAATTATCTTTTCTAAGCGTGTGGTGCCGGCAAAGAATAGTACCAACCCTTGCATACCCGTGGCTGTCGTAAGAAGCGACTAAGGGTTATAAGCTGGAGGATAGGCAGCAGCATCCTCCTTTGTATCTAACATCTTACTTACTGCGGTCATCTTCAACCGCGGTCCATGGTGCCAGCCGTAACGCTAACAAACGAGGTGACTATGGTAGTTCCCCTCTACATTTTTCCAGCAAAAGCTAGAATTCTAGAGGGAGCTCCCTGTCCTGTAGTGGACGTTTCACGGGATGTTATGATGATCTTTTCTAAGTAATTCTTCAATTTTATTCTTAAATGAGATTTTAGAATCAATAAAAGGATCTATACTGTCAAAGTAAGTGTTATACGCTCGAGCAAGGCGATTTAGGACAGGATTTTTACCGTAATTAGTACGATGGAAAAGCTTTGGAATATAAAAATACCAAAATTTTTAATTAGTAGTTCTAAAGTTCAACTTTTTTCCCGACCATATGCCTCCGATTTCTGTCTGTCTGTCAGTGGGTTGTATCACATGAACCGTCATAGGTTTATGTATTTCTGTTGCCGCTATAATAACAAATAATAAAAACAAGAAGAAAAAAAAGATTAAGAGGCGCTGCCCTACTATAAAAACGTGTTTTTAGGCAATTTTTGCTCGATTTTTTGTGTAAAAACGGGAACACCTAATAATATACAAGCGTTGTTGGTATGATTATTTATAGTCCATAAGCTACAAAATAACAACAAATAATAAAAACTGATCAAGTGCGTGTCGGCTTCGCGCGCAATACACTTCTGCGTGAATGCTCATCCACAAGTAAGACGATATTTTTACCTTAGTGGTACGGAACCCACGGTGCGCGAGCCCGACTTGCCCTTGATCGTTTTTTTTATTCGTTGTTCATATTAGGTCTTTACCTATGAAATTGCCGTTTTGTATGGCGAATTTTAGGTAAACTCAATTTTCAGTACTAACATTTTTGCATTTTTCTTAGGAATTATAAATCCAATTTTTTTTACTTTTTTAAGCATGATTGGGAAGACATTAAGCTAACAGAAGCTTAAATTTAATTTTCGAAAAATATTATATGTAAAAAAATATAACAAATCTAATGATGAAATCGGACGACCTTTAAGACGAACAATTTTCAAACCTTTAATTTTATATATCAAACTATAAATAAAAACTTTATTTTATGCGTAAATTGATAACCTTGAAGCCAACTTTCAAATATAAGACAAATGAAAAAAATAGCATTAGAATTATAGGAATAATTATGATCTCATTAATCTGTAAGAAAATTTCGGCAATTTCATAGGTAAAGACCTATTATAACAAAAGTTGTTGCTGTTGACCTCACTGATAAGTGGAAAATGGATGTCAGGTCCAATATTTTAGAAGCAATAATTAAGATGCAAGTTCGCTATTTTGTGGTTTACGCTCGAGGCTCGAAAATTGCAGCCCGAGCCGCAGGTGAGGGCGTAATGGAGCCAAGAGTGTAATGACCAAAGCGCACGCGCTTCTTACAACGTTTTTCAACACATTTGCGAATAATAACAGATAGATTTGCTTACCTCTTTTCCCGTAGGAAAATCCAAGCTACGTTGGTGTTTCGTGCCTTAGTATTATTTTCTATGTCGAGGAACTACATTAATTACAGTTTTTTTATTCGTAGGAGTCGATACTTTTGAAAATAATTACAATAAACACAATGTAAATATCACAAATATTTGTAAAAATGGCGCGCGCTTCTTTAGCGGACACAGATATACGCGCGTAAGAGGCATTGACTAAACTGCCCAACAGCCTAGACTTTAAATTATTTAAAATGGGATATTTTGTTACTTATAAACTAGTTTGTTGATTAGTGTAAATATTTTCATGAAATGAACGTTTGGTTGTAGATAGTTCGATTAGATGAGTCTAAAAAGCCCGGGACACTAATTTATTCGGCTAGCGGTGTTAATGTCCTCTTTTTTTTTTCATGAATATCTCGAAAACTGCGACACAAAGCAGAAAATATCCTAGCAATGAATTAATCTTAATAAAAGTCTCTACAAAAAATACGATGCAACTTTTTCGCTAGGTTCAATACTTTAAGAGATCTTGAGACAATGGGCAAACAAGAAAAATTTTAAGGTACAGATTTTCATACAAACTTTTATCCCTCAATTCATCCCCTAGAGGGATGATTTTGCAAAGTGCTGAAACACGTGTTCCTTTATTTCTGTTCATTAGCTTAAACCCAAATATTTAAGCACCTTATGTTAAAACTGTAGGATTTTCATACAAATTTTCATCCTTTAATTTACCCCCTTGGGAGATGAATTTTTAAAAATCCTTTTAATTCAGTAATTTTTACATGCATTCTACCTTTGTGCAAAATTTTACATTTATAGATATAGCGGTTACGGCTCGCCGTTGATGCATCAGTTAAGAAATGTTCTTCTGTACATTAAAATTTTTCTTGATTGCTCATTTTCCCTTCTCAAGATCTTTTAAAGTATTGAGTCTAGCGAAAAAGTTGCAATGTAAGTGTTTTTTGTAGAAAACTTTATTTAGATTAATTTATTCCTAGGCCATTTTCTGCTATGAGTCGCAGTTTTGGAGATAATCATGAAAAATAAAAAAAAAACGGTCAAGTGCGAGTCGGACTCGCGCGCCGAGGGTTCCGATATACCTATAGTATTTTTGGAAGCAATAAAGTCCATTTTCAGGACCGCAAAACTAAATTTGTTTGTAAAGGTTTTTTGCAGATTTCTGAAAAACTGTGCAACTTAGAAAGATCGTTTTATTTTTGCTGTAAAGTTTATATAAACTTCTGTCAACTGTAATTAATTCAGATTTTTCCTTACTCAAACTTCGGAGATAAGGGGGGGGGGAATGGTATTTTTCTTGACATTTTTCATCATAACTTTAAAACTAAGAAATTTAAAAAATTACAAAAATATGTTTTTAAATGTACAAGTAAAGCCCTTTCATATAACACCCCACTCGACCTAGTAGCGACAATTTGAAATTTGGCCCCCCCTATTTTGGCCCCCTTTACATTAATAATCATACTTTTTTCAAAAATTTTTCATGTGCAATTAAGTTGGGCAACTATATTCTAAAATTATTCCAAATTTCAGGTCGATAGCATAAGTGGTTGCTGAGATATAGAGGTGTGACAGACAGACAGAGAGGCACCATAAGGGTTCCTTTTTTTTTACCATTTTGGTATCGGAACCCTAAAAAGGGAACATTAAGTACGTCATTAATACCGCTAGAGGGCCTGTTAATTTGTGTTCCGGGCTTTACAAACTCGTCTGCTCATGTACACTCAACAGCACGTCAGTAGAAACACTTTTGGACCTTATAGCGTAGTAGTAGAGTTGAAAAAGTTTCTACCGACGTGCGGTTGACCGTACTATCCGATTCCAAACGGGCACATTGGTTGCAAGCTCCGAAATGATTTACAGACATCCAACCAAACTTCTATAGTTGGGTGCCATTTACAATAATAATAAACGTATGTATTTGATTCTCTTGTTGACAAGCATATTTTAAAAGTATTCTAAACAAGTTGACAGCGTGAGTAGTTGCTGTAAATAATTGTGACAGACAGATTGCGCACATAACAAAAATATATAGAGAAGAAGAGAACAAAAATATAACTAGTTTTACAAAAAATCTTAAATATAATGTGAGCAAAGGCGGCCTTATCGCTTCAAGCGATCTTTTAAAGGCAACCTTAGATAATTGGACAAATACAAACAAAAGCACCATAAGTGTTCCGTTTTTACCATTTTGGTTCGGAACCCTAACATACTCGTATATCCTAATCACTTACGTTACTTTCTATGGGAATTCGATTTTTTTGTGCGTTGTTGCACATACGTTGTTTCTTTTGACCTCACTGATATCCAGTTCAAAATATAATCCTTTATGTTAGTTTACATTTCATCAAACCACTGATCTAAACCGTACCTCTACTATATACTCTTCAGCCACACCGCCCTTAATAAACATACACAAAATCACGCCTCTTTCCCGTTAGGGTAGACAGGGACCCACAGCTCTCCACCTGCTACATCTTGACATACTTCCCTCGCTTCTTCTACTTTCATCAACTATTAGGCTAACAGCCAGTTGCAAAAAGCGTCTTAAAAGTTAAAGCTCCTTTACTACTGCTGTCACTTTCTTTGTCAACAAAACAGTAAGAGTCAGCCATAGACTTAAAGGAGCTTTATCTTTAAAGACGTTTTATGCAACTGGCGGTTAGACACTCAATAAGTATGCCGTAAAGAATCTATTGAAGTAACGATAGAAATCAGCTACTTGTCATCAGCACAGTTTATCAAGGAGTACAGCAGACGTTGATCGATGCTTGCCCGAGCATCGAACCCGCTATATGTGCCAGACTAGATGTACCAATACTAAATTTAGATATCCGCGATTCAGATCAATATTCCACTGTTGAAATTGATTGCTGTGATGTGGAGTTGGTGCGTAATTGCGCTTATTTTCGTTACTTTTAAGAGATCTTAGACTATAGTGAGCAAAAATAGATAAAAATCGGCCAAGTGCAAGTCGGACTCGCGCACCGAAGGTTCCATTCAGTATCACAAAAAAAATACTTATAACTATGTACTTTGTGACGAATCTCACTAGCACTTGGCTAGTTTTGTTTTGCTTGTTGTTACCGCGGAAAGCTATACTATAAATCTATGTAAATTCTTGGCTTATTTACAGAAAAACATCACGGGAAGTAAAGACAGGGCGCGCCAAAATTTAATTCGATTTTGATTTGCTAATGTAAATTTTTGCATAAAATATTTGATTTTATCACTTCAACGAGAAGTCAACTTCCTGCCCTGGCTTGTTAATTTAGATATAATTATAAACATTTATATCCTGTATTTAAATTATAAATACTTGTTTCTAATATTAATATTTGTTTAGAAAAAAAATTCCGCGTCAATCTCAGCTACTGATATTTTTAAGACTAGCTCTGCCCACGACTTCGTTCGCGTGCAGTTTAGACTTTCACAGAAAACACAATCAACTGAACCTATTTAAACGGGGTTTTCAACAGGGTATTAGTTAGGCGTATTCTGGTGCAACATGTAAGCTTTGTTTCATCACAATTGATTTACTCATACAGAAAACACACGAATGCAAAGTTGAATTTGAAACCAAGTTTTTTATATAACACTAATCTATATATATAAAAGAAGAAGGTGACTGACTGACTGACTGACTGACTGACTGACATATCAACGCACAGCCCAAACCGCTGGGTCAAGAGATTCCAAATTTCGCATGTAGGTTCCTTATGAGGCCTAGGGGTGCACTAAGAAAGGGTTTTACAAAATTCCACCCCTAAGGGGGTAAAATAGGGGATGAAAGTTTGTTTGAAAGTCCGTCAGTTTTGAAGTTAGGATCTTCAAAATTTGTATTTAGGCTGACGACCAAAAATTAATATTTAAATGTCTCAGGGTTTTTGAAAATTCGACACCCTTAAGGGTGAAAAGGGGGACGAAGTTGAAAATTCTTTATTTTTAAAGTAAAATCCACATAATTTAATATTTAGGCATTAATGATGTAATTCTATGCGACGTTCTCACTGTTATTGAAATTCCACCCCAAATTCCACCCCTAAAAAGGGAAATGGGGTGAAAAAGTCTAAAAACCAATATGGGTATCGTTTGTATGGTTTATCGGGTCGCTGATTACGAAAAGTATAACAATTTTGAAATCCAACGTGGTGGACGTAAAATACCACCATTCCCTTGGGATGGGGTTGGGGTGCGATAGGGTTGAAATGTGAATATGGGTGTCATTTGTATGGTTTATCGGGTCGCTGATTACGAAAACTACAACAATTTGGAAATCCAACGTGGTGGACGTGAAATACCTTCATCCCCCTGGGGATGGAGTTGGGGTGCGATAGGTTTGAAATGTCTAAAAATCAATATGGGTGTCGTTTGTATGGTTTATCGGGTCGCTGATTACGAAAGCTACAACAACTTTGAAATCCAACGTGGTGGACGTGAAATACCATCATCCCCTGGGGATGGGGTTGGGGTGCGATAGGTTTGAAATGTCTAAAAATAAATATGGGTGTCGTTTCTATGTTAGGGATAGCGGTTAAATTGGCGTTAGGGGTAGGGATAGGGAGAGGTAGAGAGAGAGGTAGAGAGGTAGAGATGTAGAGAGGTAGAGATGTAGAGAGGTAGAGATGTAGAGAGGTAGAGAGGTAGAGAGGTAGAGAGGTAGAGAGGTAGAGAGGTAGAGAGGTAGAGGGAGAGGAAGGGGAAGAGGGAGGGGGAGAAGGAGGGGAAGGGAAGAGGGAAGGGGAGGGAGGGGGAGGGGGAGAGGGAGATGGAGGTGGAGAGGGAGAGGGAAAAGGAGAGGGAGAGGGTGAGGGAGAGGGAGGGGGAGAGGAAGGGGGAGAGGGAAAGAGAGGGAGAGGGTTTTAGTTTATCTTAATCACTTCTGCGAATTGGCTCTGTTTTGAAATATTACGTAAAGGTGTCTCTCATCTCTCTTTCTACATTTGTTAGGTTCAGTGACAACTTTAAGGCATAATACTGCTGCTAAGTTCTTCTGTTCTGAGTAATTTAGGAGTAACGTCAGCTGGATCTTGATTTGTACTCATTGATTTGCGCAGGGTTAGTCCCGTTTTTCCTTTGTTTAAAATTACCCCGAAATTACGGGAAAATATCTCATTGCTTCGGAAAAACGGTAACAACATAAATACAAAAACCACGCGAGCGAAGCCGCGGGTAACAGCTAGTAATAAATAAAAATAAGTTTTTAAATAGTACCAATATAAGACCAAACCGCCTTTGAAACCAACAGACAAAACTATTGTCCTTGTCAAGACGAATCAGACGAACCCAAACTCGTTGGTGTTACGTCGTTTTGTTAAGAGTTCCTATGGCCACCTTCCGGCCCCATCATCAGATCAGCTCAATGTCATAATAATATTGTATTGTCATCCGATTGATGTACGAATTGCACGCGGATTTCAACCGATTAAAATTTTTAAAACCTTTTCCACGCCAGCGGCCAAAAATGACTTTTTCGCACTGATTTCTACCGATAAACCCAAGTTTTCCGAGGTAGTGAGGTGAAATAGTTATTTGTTATGCAAGGCAGCAAACGGGTTATTTGGTGCGTGTGCCTTGTATTGAAACCTGAGCAAGCGAAGGATTCAAGGCACGTGACATAAAATAACTTTGCTGCCGAGCGAAACACAATATTTTTGACCTCATTAAAGCGAGGAAATATTAACTAAATGCAAGAAAAGTATTTTCAATTAATTATTCATTCATATTATTGTAATGGCATAATACCTAAATAATGGTACGCACGGCAGCAAGCAAGTGGAAACAAAACCAGTATAAGCTGAACCAGCGCTCCGCTACAAACCTCCGAAACCAGAGACCCGCTCAAGGGCAAAGAGTTTCCACCCCAGATGTTTCCACCGATGAGCAGCCGTGTGTAGATTAAGAATACTAGACATTATAAGGAAATTAGTACAATTGATAACATTAAATTATTATTATTTTTGGGACTGTTATGCTTATGTTTGTGACTCTTACAATAAACTACAGGATAAATTTGCAGAACAAGGCTCATTTTCGTTGGATTCCAATGTGGAGACAGAGGATAGGCAGTGGCAGGCCATTAATCTAGGCAAGAGAACCAAAAAAAACCCGACAAAGTGCGAGTCGGACTCGCGCCCTAAGGATTCCGTACCTATCTACCATATGATATACTAAAAGCTTTTGCTCTTTGACTTTAAAAACTCAGCGACCATCCTACTTGACCCCTCTTTTATAGAAAAGTACTTGAAACGGGGTCTCACCTTAATTGGTTACTATTAATTGAGAGAAAAATTATTATATTTAATAATTTAAAAATTTTCCCTTTATTTGTACTGTGAGACCTACCTTCTTGCCAAATTTCATAATTTTAGGTCAACGGGAAGTACCCTCTAGGTTTTGCTTTAGTGCATAAATGTATGAAGATGAGGACATTAAAAGCCATATCTTTTGATTGTGTCGTTATAAAAAATTTAAATTTTCAGATCTTGTGTGGTTTATAGACCCTAATATTCGTTATCAATTTCAATCTGATACCTCTACCTGTTCGTGAGAAAAAGGGTCTTGTCAGAAAAACAGACAGACGGACAACAAAGTGATCCTATAAGGGTTCCGTTTTTTAGATTAAATTTTGAATTTAATAATTATTAAAGCCGATTGAATTTTGAATTTACTTTTTATCATCAGCAAGTACCTTCACCACCGGGCACACGCTATTCATACCACTATATCTTTCTTTCCTATAAATGCATCCCTCTTTGCTCATCTTGTAAAACGATAGCGCGTGGTTGGTTTTACCAGCGGCCAGTACTGCAGCAAGGAGGTTTGCATACTACATCACGTTTGAATTTTAAGAACATTTTGCCCGCTAGCGGCCAAAAATCACTTTTGGCCGCAGAATTTAAACAAGAAACCAAGTATTTCCAAACTTTGGAGGTGAAAAAAATACTAATGGGGCGGGCCGAAGTAAAAAACCACGATAGTACATTTCCCGACTCAAGCATGCTAAAAATTCCGCGAAATTAAACATCTCAAAAGAAGCTGTTCATATTTATCTTCTTATCAATATTGTTATCTAAAACGATAAATTTAATAAATTAACGGCAGTAGAAAAAAAAAGCCGGCCAAGTGCGTGTCAGGCCACACGCAATATAGGGTTCCGTAGTTTTTTACGATTTTTATCGCAAAGCAGGTGTTGACTAAGTATTTCATAACATTCAAGATAAAATCTTTACATCCTAATACTATACGAGGTCGTAACGCCTGATTGCCACTGCTATTTACATTATTTCCAGTTTTTCAGCTATAGCTCATTAACCTGTGAAGCCTACCCTAGCCTAGTTTTCCTTTTAATTTCATCATATAATACTACTGTAAATTTTTTTACACTTCCATTAACTACCGTTTAGCTGGCAGGGGTGGGGGGACACTCGATTCCAACAAAAAGTTGTGCTTTCAAGCTGAATATTTCGCAAACGGATCCCTAAATCGACAAATAATTTTTGAAAACTCACATTATTTTTCAAAGACCTATCCAACGATACCCCACACAATGGGATGAACAAGAAAAAAAAATTCACCCCCACTTTACTTGTGGGGGAGGTACCCTAAAAAAAATATTTTCTTAGATTTTATTTTACCATTTTCTCGGCGTGAATGAAATACACATACAAACTAAATTTCAGCTTTTTTGTACGAAGGGTCTGAGCTAAACCGCGCACAGACAGACAGACAGACATGACGAAACTATAAGGGTTCCTTGTTGACTACGGAACCCTAAAAAGTATGACTAATTTCTTAAGTGTTGCACCACCGACGCGAACTCTGCCAAATCAGATAATGCCCACCTATTATAATATAGACCAATTAAATACTCAAGTAGACAAGTCTTTTAATAAGCTGACGACGCCAAGAATACAATGTCATGTTCAAAGTGAACTAATTGGACAAATTGCGATCTGCCTACGTGAATTTTTTGAAGGTGTGTAACGGTATATAAAAATATTGACGAAAAGTCACGAGTTTGTGGACAATTTGACGTAGATTTGCGAAATTTATGTTTCCTCTCTGTTTGTGAATAAAGCTGGATCGTAGGTGGTCTCAGTGAGATTGAGAATAAATGTTAAATTCTCACTATTAGAGACTAGTAGATATTATTTCTTTTATCTACACTCATGTCGTAAACTTTGAAATATGATTCAAAAAGTTGATACGTAAGGCTGTATATTACGCAGAGTATATATAAAAAATTAAAAAGTTACCATTACGTAACGATTTTTGTATGAAAATTTTGCAAAGGTGTTACGTAATTTAATTTTTTAATCATTACATAACACTTGGATACAATTCTCCTTGAATCTAAACTTTTTTAAGAAGACTGAATAGAAGGTCTTTTAGAGAGCCCGTTAGTAATATATCAGTTTTTAGGGTTCCGTACCTCAAAAGAAAAAAACGGAACCCTTATAGGATCACTTTGTTGTCCGTCTGTCTGTCTGTCTGTCTGTCTGTCTGTCAAGACCCTTTATCTCACGAACGGGTAATGGTATCAGGTTGAAATTAATACCATATATTAGGATCCATGAACCACACAAGATCTGAAAATTTAAATTTTTTACAATGACGCAATCAAAAGATATGGCATTTTATGTCCTCATCTCCATACATTTATTCAAAAATGAAAAACCTACAGGGTACTTCCCGTTGACCTAAAATTATGAAATTTGGCAAGAAGGTAGGTCTCACGGTACAATTAATGGGAAAAGTCTGAAATCATTAAATATTACAACTTTTCTCACAACTAATGGTAACCAATTGTGATGAGCTCCCGTTTCAGGAACATTCATATAAGAGAGGGGTCAAGTTGGATGGTTGCTCAGGGCGATATTTGTTTTAGTTCTATTTAAAAACGGGAACACTTACAAACTTGAAAATTGGTATGTTTATAGGGCATAGGCTATAAAATAACAACAAATAATAAAATTTGGTCAAGCGCGTGTCGGACTCAAAAAATCTAGCACATTAACTTACTGAAATTTCAACTAATACAATTATGTTTATGTGGTGGTACGGAACCCTCAGTGCGCGAGTCCGACTCGCACTTGGCCGGGTTTTCTTAGTAGCTGTCAAATATCAGTAGCATATTACAAAGTGTACCATATAAACATCCTATTATTTTGGAGCAGTTAGAGTAACAGTTACTATAGTTACAATTATTTCATCTGTGGCTCAAAATATGCGCGCGCAACCTGAAATTAGAAAGGACTTGGAAATAGATATTAGATTTGCCGCTATTTTCAAACATTTACCATTTTCAAGTATTTTGTGCCCGTGAAAGTAATGTGAAAGTTTATTGAAAAAGTAGATAAAGTGGTGCAGTCAGGATACTGCACTCACACCAGAAGATACTCAATAACTTATGATCTTCTATCATATTAGTCTAGGACATTTTACGACATAACCTACAATGAATTGGGAAAGAATGAAAATCTAAAAGAAAACCATGTTAAGAAAATGTTCTGCTTGTATATTTCGAAGAAGACCTAGCGGATATATTAAGGCGGCTTCTATAGACTTATATCAGAACTGTAGTATCTATATCTATCTATTCTATATTATATAAAGCTGGATTCAGGTGACTGACTGACAGAAATTATTAGGGTATAAGGAGTATATTTGGAAGGGTATAATGTATGAAGAAAATCTTTGAAGGAGTTTGAAACCAAAAGGAAAATTGTCAGGTGTAGACCACGAGGTCTTGGTGAAAAGTTGGTGAACTGCCCGCCGAAACGAAAAGAGATGGAGGGACGCTGTCATATAACAAAATGTAGCAAACCTTGGGCAGTTTGACGGTAGGTTGGAAAAAAATTAAATTAATGAAAACCAAGATGGCGGCGGGTCTATAAACGTTTGTATGGAAAACTTTGAGGGGGAAAAACACCCCGAAGGAGAAATTTTAGAGGCCATAAACTCAAGTCAGATCTGGAGTGGGTGGGGATGTTTATCGACGTGGAGAAAAAAAATGTTGTGATGACCTTCTTGGTGAAAAGTTGGTGAACTGCCCGCCGAAACGGTAGGAGATGGAGAGTGGCCGTCATACAAGAAAATGCTGCAAACCCTGGGCAATTTGACGGCAAATTAAAAAAAAGTTGGAATTTTGTAACACAAGATGGCGGCGAGGGGGTAAAGTTTGTATGAAAACCATTCGAGGGGGAAAATCACCCCGAACGCGGATTTTCGTGGGTATAGGCTATATTCAAGCGTAAAGAAGGTTATAAAGTGTATAGGAAGAGCCTATAAAAATGTGAAAACGTTGGGCTCATTTAAAAGTTGGTGAACTGCCCGCCGAAACGGTAAGAGATAGAGAGTGGCTGTCATACAAGAAAATGTTGCAAACCCTGGGCAATTTGACGGCAAATAAAAAAAATTTCGAATAATTGAAAAACAAGATGGCGGCGAACCAGTAAACTTTTGAAAATCAAACTCGCTCCAAGAACTTTTTCCAGAGACTTGATGGGGCATTTTTCTAAATTTAATTGTATAGAAGGTCAGGGTGTGTATTTGGGAAAACTATAGGAATTTGGAAATCAGGTTTCAGTGAAATGTTGGTCAACTGCCCGAAAAAAGTAAAAGAGATAGAGATTGGCCGCCATATAAGAAAATGTGTCAAACCCTAAGCAATTTGACGGCAAATTAAAAAAAAAACAAAATATTGAAAAACAAGACAACGGCGAACCGATATAACTTTGTATGGAGAAAACTTTTTTAGCCAACAGAAAAGTTAAGTTTGCCTTGCATACATTTTGTACACATTTTATAAGAAATACAAACTTAAATTTGCTTATGCGAAACTCGGCTTTGAGGACTTGGTAACTTGCGAGGCCGCAGGCCGAGCTGGCGAGGCCGAAGGCCGAGCTCCGCGTAGAGCGAAGCTCGAAGCGTCCCCCAGCATTGCGTGCTCCCACATACATCCATTAGTTCAAGGTTCATACGAGGCCGGAGGCCGAGTCGCGAGGCCGTAGGCCGAGCTTCCGCGTAGGGCGAAGCCCGAAGCGTCCCCCCTTACTAATACCTCCCCAACTAACCCCCCCCCCCAAGTAACTTTCATCATAAAGCGAGGCCGTAGGCCGAGCTCCGCGTAGAGCGAAGCTCGAAGCGTCCTCCGGCTGACCCTGCACCCTTCTCCTACCATAAGTAATATACGAGGCCGCAGGCCGAGCTCCGCGTAGGGCGAAGCCCGAAGCGTCCCCCCTTCGTTGGAAAAATGGCCGCCATCTTGAATTTTTTGGTTTCTGGACGGATTGCTTTCAAAATCGATATCTGAGAGTCCGAGTCGACTGCGATGACGAATCAGATGTCAGAATTGAAAAAAATGGCCGCCATCTTGAATTTTTCTATTTCTCGACCGATTGCTTTCAAAATCGATATTTGGGGGGCCGAGTCGATTCTGATAACGAATCTCATGTCAAAATTTTGAAAAGTGGCCGCCATCTTGAATTTTTTTGTTATTGGGCCAATTGCTTTTAAAATCGATATCTGAGGGTCCGAGAGGTCTCCGATACAGAATCAAGAATAAAATTTGAAAAAATGGCCGCCATTTTGTTTTTTTTTGTTTCCGGACCGATTGCTTTCAAAATTGATATCTGAGGGTCCGAGACGTCTTCGATACCGAATCAAATGTCAGAATTAAAAAAAATGGCCGCCATCTTGATTTTTTTTGTTTCTTGACCGATTGCTTTCAAAATCGATATCTGAGGGTCCGAGAGGTCTCCGATTTCGAATCCAATGTCAAAATTGAAAAAAATAGCCGCCATCTTGAATTTTTTTGTTTCTTGACCGATTGCTTTCAAAATCGATATCTGAGGGTCCGAGAGGTCTGCGATACCGAATCGAATGTCAGAATTGAAAAAAATGGCCGCCAACTTGAATTTTTTTGTTTTTCGGCCGATTGCTTTCAAAATCGACATTTAGGCTCGGATAATATATCCAACAGCCACAACACCTCACGCGGGCTGCTTGCAGCCCGCGCACCAACGCGACCTCTAGTCTATAATATATAAAGCTGGATTCGGGTGACTGACTGACAGAAATTATTAGGGTATAAGGAGTACATTTGGA
The DNA here is from genome assembly GCA_947532105.1 of Athrips mouffetella. NCBI lineage: Eukaryota > Metazoa > Arthropoda > Insecta > Lepidoptera > Gelechiidae > Athrips > Athrips mouffetella. The sequence goes on along the minus strand of OX383981.1, from coordinate 11,729,426 downwards.
AGGGTATGATGTATGGAGAAAATGTTTAAAGGTGTCTGAAACCAAAAGGAAAATTGTCAAGTGTAGACCATGAGGTTCTGGTGAAAAGCTGGTGAACTGCCCGCCGAAACGAAAAGAGATGGAGGGACGCTGTCATACAACAAAATGTAGCAAACCTTGGGCAGTTTGCCGGTGGGGTGAAAAAAAATTAAAAATATGAAAACCAAGATGGCGGCGGGTCGATAAACGTTTGTATGGAAAACTTTGAGGGGGAAAAACACCCCGAAGGAGAAATTTTAGAGGCCATAAACTCAAGTCAGATCTGGAGAAGGTGGGGTTGTTTGTCGACTTGAAGAAAAAAATTTGGTGGTGACCTTCTTGGTGAAAAGTTGGTCTACTGCCCGCCGAAACGGTAGGAGATGGAGATTGGCCACCATACAAGAAAATGCTGCAAATCCTGGGCAATTTGATGGCAAATTAAAAAAAAGTTGGAATTTTGAAAAACAAGATGGCGGCGAGGGGGTAAAGGTTGTATGAAAACCATTCGAGGGGGAAAATCACCCCGAACGCGGATTTTCGTGGGTATAGGCTATAATCAAGCGTAAAGAAGGTTATAGAGTGTATAGGAAGAGCCTATAAAAATGTGAAAACGTTGGGCTCATTTAAAAGTTGGTGAACTGCCCGCCGAAACGGTAAGAGATAGAGAGTGGCCGTCATACAAGAAAATGTTGCAAACCCTGGGCAATTTGACGGCAAATAAAAAAAAATTCGAATAATTGAAAGACAAGATGGCGGCGAACCAGTAAACTTTTGAAAATCAAACTCGCTCCAAGAACTTTTTCCAGAGACTTGATGGGGCATTTTTTTAAATTTAATTGTATAGAAGGTCAGGGTGTGTATTAGGGAAAACTATAGGAATTTGGAAATCAGGTTTCAGTGAAATGTTGGTCAACTGCCCGAAAAAAGTAAAAGAGATAGAGATTGGCCGCCATATAAGAAAATGTGTCAAACCCTAAGCAATTTGACGGCAAATTAAAAAAAAAACAAAATATTAAAAAACAAGACAACGGCGAACCGATATAACTTTATATGGAGAAAACTTTTTTAGCCAACAGAAAAGTTAAGTTTGCCTTGCATACATTTTGTACACACTTTGTACGAAATACAAACTTAAATTTGCTTATGCGAAACTCGGCTTTGAGGACTTGGTAAATTGCGAGGCCGCAGGCCGAGCTCCGCGTAGAGCGAAGCTCGGAGCGTCCCTCTCTTACTTTGCCTGTCCCCATCCCCTCCCCCCAAGTAACTAAAACCAACATGGCGAGGCCGAAGGCCGAGCTCCGCGTAGAGCGAAGCTCGAAGCGTCCCCCAGCATTGCGTGCTCCCACATACATCCATTAGTTCAAGGTTCATACGAGGCCGGAGGCCGAGTCGCGAGGCCGTAGGCCGAGCTTCCGCGTAGGGCGAAGCCCGAAGCGTCCCCCCTTACTAATACCTCCCCAACTAAACCCCCCCCCCCCCAAGTAACATTCATCATAAAGCGAGGCCGAAGGCCGAGCTCCGCGTAGAGCGAAGCTCGAAGCGTCCTCCGGCTGACCCTGCACCCTTCTCCTACCATAAGTAATGTACGAGGCCGCAGGCCGAGCTCCGCGTAGGGCGAAGCCCGAAGCGTCCCCCCTTCGTTGGAAAAATGGCCGCCATCTTGAATTTTTTGGTTTCTTGACGGATTGCTTTCAAAATCGATATCTGAGAGTCCGAGTCGACTGCGATGACGAATCAGATGACAGAATTGAATAAAATGGCCGCCATCTTGAATTTTTCTATTTCTCGACCGATTGCTTTCAAAATCGATATCTGGGGGGCCGAGTCGACTCTGATAACGAATCTCATCTCAAAATTTTAAAAAGTGGCCGCCATCTTGATTTTTTTTGTTATTGGGCCGTTTGCTTTCAAAATCGATATCTGAGAGTCCGAGACGTCTATGATACCGAATCAAAAATAAAAATTTGAAAAAATGGCCGCCATTTTGATTTTTTTTGTTACTGCACCGATTGCTTTCAAAATCGATATCTGAGGGTCCGAGACGTCTATGATACCGAATCAACAATAAAATTTTGAAAAAACGGCCGCCATTTTGATTATTTTTGTTACTGGACCGATTGCTTTCAAAATCGATATCTGAGGGTCCGAGACGTCTTCGATGCCGAATCAAATGTCAGAATTGAAAAAAATAGCCGCCATCTTGAAATTTTTTGTTTCTTGACCGATTGCTTTCAAAGTCGATATCTAAGGGTCCGAGAGGTCTCGGATTTTGAATCCAATGTAAAAATTTAAAAAAATAGCCGCCATCTTGATTTTTTTTGTTACTTGACCGATTGCTTTCAAAATCGATATCTGAGGGTCCGAGACGTCTTTGATGCCGAATCAAATGTCAGAATTGAAAAAAATGGCCGCTATCTTGAAATTTTTTGTTTCTTGACCGATTGCTTTCAAAATCGATATCTGGGGGTCCGAGTCGCCTGCGATGACGAATCAGAAGACAGAATTGAAAAAAATGGCCGCCATCTTGAATTTTTCTATTTCTCGACTGATTGCTTTCAAAATCGATATCTGGGGGGCCGAGTCGACTCTGATAACGAATCTCATGTCAAAATTTTAAAAAGTGGCCGCCATCTTGATTTTTCTATTTCTAAACCGATTACTTTCAAAATCGATATCTGAGGGTCCGAGAGGTCTATAATACCGAATCAAAAATAAAATTTTGAAAAAATGGCCGCCATCTTGAAATTTTTTGTTTCTTGACCGATTGCTTTCAAAATCGATATCTGAGGGTCCGAGAGGTCTCCGATTTCGAATCCAATGTAAAAATTGAAAAAAATAGCCGCCATCTTGATTTTTTTGTTTCTTGACCGATTTCTTTCAAAATCGATATCTAAGGGTCCGAGAGGTCTCCGATACCGAATCGAATGTCAGAATTGAAAAAAATGGCCGCCATCTTGATTTTTTTTGTTTTTCGGCCGATTGCCTTCAAAATCGAAATTTGGTCCCGTATAACAAAAGCAACAGCCACAACACCTCACGCGGGCTGCTTGCAGCCCGCGCACCCACGCGACCTCTAGTCTATAATATATAAAGCTGGATTCAGGTGACTGACTTATAGAAATTATTAGGGTATAAGGAGTACATTTGGAAGGGTATGATGTATGAAGAAAATGTTTGAAGGTGTTTGAAACCAAAAGGAAAACTATCAGGTGTAGACCACGAGGTCCTGGTGAAAAGTTGGTAAACTGCCCGCCGAAACGAAAAGAGATGGAGGGACGCTGTCATACAACAAAATGTAGCAAACCTTGGGCAGTTTGACGATGGGTTGAAAAAAATTAGAAAAAATAAAAACCAAGATGGCGGCGGGTCGAGAAACGTTTGTATGAAAAACTTTGAGGGGGAAAAACACCCCGAAGGAGAAATTTTAGAGGCCATAAACTCAAGTCAGATCTGGAGTGGGTGGGGTTGTTTATCGATTTGAAGAAAAAAAATGTGGTGATGACCTTCTTGGTGAAAAGTTGGTGTACTGCCCGCCGAAAGGGTAGGAGATGGAGAGTGGCTGCTATACAAGAAAATGCTGCAAACCCTGGGCAATTTGACGGCAAATTTAAAAAAAGTTGAAATTCTAAAAAACAAGATGGCGGCGAGGGGGTAAAGTTTGTATGAAAACCATTCGAGGGGGAAAATCACCCAGAAAGCGGATTTTCGGGGGTATAGGCTATGATTGTACTTGTAGATGGTCACCGGATGTATGGGAAGATGTCATAAAAATGTGGTCTCCATGGACTCGTTTAGAAGCTGGTGAACTGCCCGCCGAAACGGTAAGAGATAGAGAGTGACCGTCAAACAAGAAAATGTTGCAAACCCTAGGCAATTTGACGGAAAAATAAAAAAAAGTTGGAATTTTGAAAAACAAGATGGCGGCGAACCGTTAAAATTTCGAAATCAAACTCGCTCCAAGAACTTTTACCAGAGACTTTATGCGGGATATTTTAAAACTTTATTGTATAGAGAGCTTAGGTGTGTATTTGGGAAAAATACGAAAAGTTGGAGATCAGGTAGTTGTGAAATGTTGGTCAACTGCCCGGAAAAACCATAAGAGGTGGAACTTGGCCGGTATACAAGAAAATGTGTCAAACCCTGGGCAATTTGACGAGGAACAAAAAAAATTTCAAAATATTTAAAAACAAGATGGCGGTGAGCAGATAAGTTTTGTATGGGGCAAACTCGCTCCAAGAACTTTTTCCAGAGACTTTTTAAGGCATTTTTTAAAATTTGATTGTATAGAAGGCTATGGTGTGTATTTGGGAAAACTATAGAAAGTTGGAGATCAGGTCGTTGTGAAATGTTGGTGAACTGCCCGCAGAAACCATAAGAGATGGAGTGTAGCCACCATACAAAAAAATGTGTCAAACCCTAAGCAATTTGACGGCAAATAAAAAAAAAATCAAAATATTGAAAAACAAGATGGCGGCAAACCGATATAGTTTTGTATCGAGCAAACTTTTTTAGCCAACAGAAAAGTTAAGTTTGCCTAGCATACATTTTGTACACACTTTGTAGGAAATACAAACTTAAATTTGCTTACGCAAAACTCGGCTTTGAAGATTTTGTAACTTGCGAGGCCGAAGGCCGAGCTCCGCGTAGAGCGAAGCTTGGAGCGTCCCTCCCTTACTTTACATCTCCCAACCTCCTCCCCCAAGGATACTAAACCAACATAGCGAGGCCGGAGGCCGAGCTCCGCGTAGAGCGAAGCTCGAAGCGTCCCCCAGCATGTCGTGCTCCCGCATACATACATTACGTCAAGTTTAATACGAGGCCAGGGGCCGAGTCGCGACTTTGCCTGTCCACATCCCCTCTCCCCAAGTAATGCAAACCAACATGGCGAGGCCGAAGGCCGAGCTCCGCGTAGAGCGAAGCTCGAAGCGTCCCCCAGCATGTCGTGCTCCCACATACATCCATTAGATCAAGGTTCATACGAGGACGGAGGCCGAGTCGCGAGGCCGTAGGCCGAGCTTCCGCGTAGGGCGAAGCCCGAAGCGTCCTCCCTTACTAATACCTCCCCCTACTAAACCCCCCCCCTCCAAGTAACTTTCATCATATAGCGAGGCCGAAGGCCGAGCTCCGCGTAGAGCGAAGCTCGAAGCGTCCTCCGGCTGACCCTGCCCCCTCCTTCTACTATAAGTAATTTACGAGGCCGGAGGCCGAGTTGCGAGGCCGTAGGCCGAGCTCCGCGTAGGGCGAAGCCCGAAGCGTCCCCACTTCGTGGGAAAAATGGCAGCCATCTTTAATTTTTATGTTTCTCGACCGATTGCTTTCAAAATCGATATCTGGGGGGCCGAGTCGACTCTGATAACGAATCTCATGTCAAAATTTTAAAAAGTGGCCGCCATCTTGAATTTTTTTGTTATTATGCCGATTGCTTTCAAAATCGATATCTGAGGGTCCGAGAAGACTCCGATACCGAATCAAGAATAAAATTTTGAAAAAATGGCCGCCATCATGAATTTTTTTGTTTCTGGGCCAATTGCTTTTAAAATCGATATCTGAGGGTCTGAGACGTCTCCGATACCCAATCAAGAATAAAATTTTGAAAAATGGCCGCCATCTTGATTTTTTTTGTTTCTGGACAGATTGCTTTCAAAATCGATATGTAAGGGTCCGCGAGGTCTTCGACTTCGAATCAAATGACAAAATTGACAAAAATAGCCGCCATCTTGAATTTTTTTGTTTCTTGACCGATTGCCGTCAAAATTAATATCTGAGGGTCCGAGAGGTCTCCGATACCCAATCAAAAAACAAATTAAAAAAAAAATGTCCGTTATCTTGATTTTTTCCATTTCTTGACTGATTACCTTCAAAATCGATATTCTGTCCCGGATAACAAAACCAACAGCCACAACACCTCACGCGGGCTGCTTGCAGCCCGCGCACCAACGCGACCTCTAGTCTATAATATATAAAGCTGGATTCGGGTGACTGACTTATAGAAATTATTAGGGTATAAGGAGTACATTTGGAAGGGTATAATGTATAAAGAAAATGTTCAAAGGTGTCTGAAACCAAAGAGAAAATTGTCACGTGTAGACCATGAGGTTTTGGTGAAAAGTTGGTGAACTGCCCGCTGAAACGAAAAGAGATAGAGGGACGCTGTCATACAACAAAATGTTGCAAACCTTGGGCAGTTTGACGGTGGGTTAAAAAAAATTAAAAACTTTAAAACCAAGATGGCTGCGGGTCGAGAAACGTTTGTATGGAAAACTTTGAGGGGGAAAAACACCCCGAAGGAGAAATTTTAGAGGCCATAAACTCAAGTCAGATCTGGAGTGGGTGGGGTTTTTTATCGATGTGAAGAAAAAAATTGTGGTGATGACCTTCTTGGTGAAAAGTTGGTGTACTGCCCGCCGAAACGGTAGGAGATGGAGAGTGGCCGCTATACAAGAAAATGCTGCAAACCCTGGGCAATTTGACGGCAAATTTAAAAAAAGTTGGAATTCTGAAAAACAAGATGGCGGCGAGGGGTTAAAGTTTGTATGAAAACTGTTCGAGGGGGAAAATCGCCCCGATCGCGGATTTTCGTGGGTATAGGCTATGTTAAGGCTTGTAGCTGTTCACAGGGGGTATAAGAAAATTTCAAAAAAATGTGGTCTCAACGGATTCGTTTAAAAGCTGGTGAACTGCCTGCCGAAACGGTAAGAGAAAGAGAATGGCCGTCATACAAAAAAATGTTGCAAACCTTGGGCAATTTGATGGCAAAGAAAAAAATTTTTAAAAAATTGAAAAACAAAATGAGGGCGAGCTGAAAACCTTTGTTTCTTCATACATTTTCGACGGGGTAAATCTTCCGAAAGCGAATTTTCGTGGATATAGGCTATAGTCAGTTTTATAGAAAGTTTCAGTGTGTATAAGAAAAAAATATAAAAATGTGGTCTCAATCGGCTCGTTTCCGCGCAACGAGTGGATACAAAAAGTAACTCGGTGGCGAAAATTTTTTTAGCCAACAGAAAAGTTAAGTTTGTATTGCATACATTTTGTACACACTTTGTAAGTAAAACAAACTTAAATTTGCTTATGCGAAACTCGGCTTTGAAGATTTTTTTAGGCAACAGAAAAACCTTTGTTTCTTTATACATTTTCGACGGGGTAAATCTTCCGAAAGCGAATTTTCGTGGATATAGGCTATAGTCAGTTTTATAGAAGGTTTCAGTGTGTATAAGAAAAAAATATAAAAATGTGGTCTCAATCGGCTCGTTTCCGCGCAACGAGTGGATACAAAAAGTAACTCGGTGGCGAAAATTTTTTTAGCCAACAGAAAAGTTAAGTTTGTATTGCATACATTTTGTACACACTTTGTAAGTAAAACAAACTTAAATTTGCTTATGCGAAACTCGGCTTTGAAGATTTTTTTAGGCAACGGAAAAGTTAAGTTTGTATTGCATACATTTTGTACACACTTTGTAAGTAAAACAAACTTAAATTTGTTTATGCGAAACTCGGCTTTGAAGACTTGGCAACTTGCGAGGCTGCAGGCCGAGCTCCGCGTAGAGCGAAGCTCGGAGCGTCCCTCTCTTACTTTGCCTGTCCCCATCCCCTCCCCCCAAGTAACTTAAACCCATATGGCGAGGCCGAAGGCCGAGCTCCGCGTAGAGCGAAGTTCGAAGCGTCCCCCAGCATTGCGTGCTCCCACATACATCCATTAGTTCAAGGTTCATACGAGGCCGTAGGCCGAGCTTCTGCGTAGGGCGAAGCCCGAAGCGTCCCCCCTTACTAATACCTCCCCAACTAAAACCCTCCCCTCCCCCAAGTTAGTTTCATCATAAAGCGAGGCCGAAGGCCGAGCTCCGCGTAGAGCGAAGCTCGAAGCGTCCTCCGGTTGACCCTGCACCCTTCTCTTACTATAAGTAATGTACGAGGCCGCAGGCCGAGCTCCGCGTAGGGCGAAGCCCGAAGCGTCCCCCCTTCGTTGGAAAAATCGCCGCCATCTTGAATTTTTTGGTTTCTGGACGGATTGCTTTCAAAATCGATATCTGAGAGTCCGAGTCGACTACGATGACGAAATTGAAAAAATGGCCGCCATCTTGAATTTTTCTATTTCTCGACCGATTGCTTTCAAAATCGATATCTGGGGGGCCGAGTCGACTCTGATAGCGAATCTCATGTCAAAATTTTAAAAAGTGGCCGCCATCTTGAATTTTTTTGTTATTGGGCCGTTTGCTTTCAAAATCAATATCTGAGGATCCGAGAGGTCTATGATACCGAATCAAGAATAAAATTTTGAAAAAATGGCCGCCATTTTGATTTTTTTTGTTACTGGACCGATTGCTTTCAAAATCGATATCTGAGGGTCCGAGACGTCTTCGATACCGAATCAAATGTCAGAATTGAAAAAAATGGCCGCCATCTTGAATTTTTTTGTTTCTTGACCGATTACTTTCAAAATCGATATCTGCGGGTCCGAGAGTTCTTTGATTTCGAATCCAATGTCAAAATTGAAAAAAATAGCCGCCATCTTGAATTTTTTTGTTTCTTAACCGATTGCTTTCAAAATCGATATCTGAGGGTCCGAGAGGTCTCCGATATCGAATCGAATGTCAGAATTGAAAAAAATGGCCGCCATCTTGAATTTTTTTGTTTTTCGGCCGATTGCATTCAAAATCGAAATTTGGTGCTGGATAACAAAAGCAACAGCCACAACACCTCACGCGGGCTGCTTGCAGCCCGCGCACCCACGCGACCTCTAGTACATAATATAAGTTGCCTTTGTTGTTTACTTACTTTTGCTTAATTTTTATAAGTAAGTACCTACCTATTGTATGAGTGAAGATAAAGTAGTATACGCAACTGCATATAATATGGTATTAAAACACTCGTTTGATGCTATTATCACACTCGGCTGCGCCTCGTGTGATAAACCCAAACTCGTGTTTTAATAACCAGTTTTATATGACAGTTGCATAAACTACTATTATATTACGAAGAGGAACTTGGAGTCTGCCATAGTTGGAAACAAAAACGGTGGCAGACTCGATAGATTTTGAACTATTGTGAACAATTGGATATTTTGAATTATTTATAGGTATTTTACCGATTCGCAGATTTTTTTTAGCGCTGTTTGTAATTTCAGATACTAGCATTTTGTGATCAGTATAAACAATTAGGTATTATCCATTATCCTACTAATATTATAAACGCGAAAGTTTGTAAGTATGGATGGATGGATGTATGTTTCTTACTCTTTCACGCAAAAATTACTGAATGGATTTTAATGAAACTTGGCACACATATAGGTTAGGTTAGGTACATAGGCAATATAGGTGCTGGAATAGCACATAGGCTACTTTTTACCGCGGGAAAATACTTCGTTCCCACGGGAAAATGCATTTAATGCAGGTGAAACCGCAGGCGGAAAGCTAGTAATACATAAATACTCTGTTTCGCTTAGGTGTTTGCAGAGGTCACATCTTTCCACTAGCTAGACGCTACTTCTAATCTAATTAGCTCTGTCTTACAAAAAAAAACCGGTCAAGTGCGAGTAGGACTCGAGCGCCGAGGATTCCGATACCCATTAAAGTTTTGGAAGCAATAAAGTCAAGACTGTAATCAGTTAATATTTTTCGCTTTGCACTTTTCATTAGTCCATAATGTGAGTGAGTAGACTTAAGTTGCTGAGTTAAATAGGTGAGACAGACAGACATTGTATTGTTTTTACCAATTTGGTTCGGAACCCTAAAAATATTAGTAAAAATATCTTAACTGAAATAATATTCCAAAACTTTACAATCGAAATGCTGTTGTAGAAATGAAAGCGGTGAGGAGTTTGATTGGTGGGAAATTAAGGGTTAAGATTAGAAATAGTGTGATGAGAACTTTGTTAAGTGACTAAAATTGAGAAAGGAATGCTGAGATGGTTTGGTCATGTGGAGAGGATGAATGAACGAAGATTGACGAAAGAGCAGGCGAGAGTGAATAGAAACTTTGGAAGGGGAAGGCCTCGGCGAACGTTCCAAGACGAAATTCAGGACGTTATAAATGAAGGCCAGGTTCAAGTACCCTAAACTGACGATCGTGTGTATAGGGTGAATATCAACATATATTTTTTTGTAAGTTTCAGTGGCGCTTTTTTTTGTTAGTTATTTAGTTTGTTAGTTAGTTAAATATTTAGACAATTTAGGGTATGGCACATCGGGTCTAGTAATAAATCCAATAAAATATAAAACAAATCTAGAAAGCTGGGTATGGCAGAAAAAGCATGAAAGTAGAATTAATGCAGTAGAAATGAGAGCGTTGAGGAGTATGATTGGTGTGAAATTGAGTAACAGGATTAGAAATAGTGTGATGAGAGAACGTTGTGGCGTAAAAGAAGACGTAGTGACTAAAATTGAGAAAGGAATGCTGAGATGGTTTGGTCATGTAGAGAGGATGAATGAACGAAGATTGACGAAAAAGATCTACCAGGCGAGAGTGAATAGAAGCTTTGGAAGGGGAAGGCCTCTGCGATCGTTCCAAGACGAAATTCAGGACGTTACTTATAAATGAAGGCAAGGTTAAAGTACCCTAAACTGACGATCGTGTGTATGGGGTAAATATCAACAAAAATTTTGTAAGGTATAGTGGCGCCTTCTTTGTTAGTTAGTTAGTTAAATATTTAGACAATTCAGGGTATGGGACATCGGAGGCATATTAATAGGGTCTAGTAATAAATATTAAATATATAAATATTACTCACCCTTTGGGTACGGAACCGTAAAAAGGAAAGACAATGTTTTTGGTGTACATTGTATATTATGAACCAGCCGGAACACCTTTAGGTAGGGGTATTTGTTCATAGGTAAAGAACAGTTTTGTCTCTTTACTTACCGGTCCATTCACAACTTTCCTCGTATTTTTCTTGAACATTTTCTTAAACTTTCATTAACTACATTCAAATTGAGAAAGCTTGCTGTTTGCAATACAAATTAGCTGCAAACCTTGTTACATTATGACCGCCAGATAAAACTTAACTGTTTACTTCTTTATAGTCACATATTTTGCTCTCTTAAATTTTGTTGATGATAATTTTGAGATTCCAGTTAGAATTAAACCGCAAGACAACCAGAAGATTTCCCACAGAATTCGACGAGTAACCTTCACTCGTCAAAAATAGCCCTCTATTCATAGCGAGTGCTCGTAGGCCTTAGCATAAATATTTTTCACGCAGATTATCACCTGTCCTTTTCGCACTCATGCGTTTAGATATTACCATCTCTCTCGATGATGGCTGCAAGCCAACTCGTCATGTGGTTACGAAATATGAATTCTAATTATGAGAATTATTATTTTATTAATATTGTTGGCTTTTGGAGAGAAAGTATATGGACTTAAGAAAATGGTAGAGTTATAATTATTCGTATGATTTGACTTTGATTTACTACGTATTGTAGAGCACGGAATTAAAAAGTGAAAATAAAACACAGATTGAGTTACAACAATAGCTTATAATAGAAAAAGGTCCTTAATGAATATAAAAATGGTACAAAAGACACTCGGTTATTTCTAAAAAGGGATCCAAATCCCACAGTTTTTAAACAAGAGGAATACGTTATTAAATCGTAGGTCTCCAAACCCTAATTGAGTTAATTTAAATGGTTACACCCAAAAATATTATTTGGCGCTAAGCAATGTTTTTTAGGCAGGCATATAAAGCAAAGATAATAATGCAATGTTTTACAATTTTTAGGTTGATATTGTATTAACAGTACAAAATTTTGGTAAAACTGTCAAATTTTATTATTATTCTCTACTCAGGTCAAAAAGAAATTCAAAATTTAGCACGCAATAGAGAAAACGGCCAGAATCTTGAAAACGAAAAAAGGAATTAATGTAGAGATGCTACACTATACTGCAATCAGCGTCTATACTAATAAATCAATAGGAGCTGTCAGCAGTATTCGCGCCATGGCCGAAACCGGTCGCAGAAGAGTATTTATAAATATAGCCACCGATCAGCGTAAGATCTATTTCTTTTTAACTTTCATACATATTGCACCATAACCATGCATATCAGTATTGCATTGGCAACTAGCTAGGTGACCATAAAAAGCTGTAAGCCGATCACTGAAAATACTCAAAAATATTTATATAAATAATATCTCTAAAGAAACATCTTCAGATATAAACAAGAAACATGGGTTTAATCAAGTTTTGACCAGTTTGTATGGAACGGTAAACGATATTATAATTCTGCACTAATTTTTCGTAGTATGAAGTACAATTTTCTTTAATTGGGTATCATCATCTTAAGGTATGTACAACACATATACTACCTGTATCGACCCACATGAGAAGTTTTCCTTTATATTATAGGTTATACTTCAGTTAATTAGTCATTTTCAAAATAAATCTACTACAAATCTTAGAAACCGATAAAAATTAGACCAACTAAAATCTGAAGCAATTTGTAAATTAGACATTATAATTGTTCTTACTTGATTTCTTAGAGAAAACAACAGTTTTTAGCATGCGTCATGTTATACAATTAGTCAATGCCAAAATGTATAAAAGAACCAAGCATTTTGGCACAGTTCAAAATCCGAATAATTGGTGGACTAAAGTTTTCAACTGTTCATGAAATGGAGTTGAGAAGTAATAAAGTGAGGTAATTATTCAGTGCCTTATTTTAAACCTAAATGTTTTGTTAATTAAGGATGCTGGATATATCCGAGCTAAGAATATCGCAATTCGGGGCCGAGATGTAAGAAAAATATGAAAGTAAGTTTTGGTGTTTCGTGAAAACAAAACGAGAGCGAGTGAAATAAAATGTTAAACGATTTTATGGTTTCTGAAGACAAATTGTAACTTCCTGTTTTAACTTGTTGTTCATATCGTATTAAGACATTAAAATGTTGAGTAAAGAAGTATATTGTTGTTGTCAAGTAAAGTGTTACTTTTTTATGTGTATATTTTTATGCATCAATCTTTTTTTGTCTATATTTTTATGCATCTTTTTATTCAACAATCTTTATTGTCTTGTTTTTGTAAGACATCAGTGCTACGAAGTTGGCGCCTAGCTGCTACGGAATTACGTAGACTCTCTACAAGGCCTACTGCTACGAAGTGTAGCATAACTAGGATCACGGACGGTATTAGATTTCATGACATGTTTGGACGTTTTTGTTAAAAATTATTTTTTTGTACTTGGGCGGTGAAGTAGAAAGATTAAAATCACATTAAAATGCTTATTAAGACTGGCTAAGCTTGACACATTAGATTTTATATCACTCTTATTCAATTGTCGAAGTGGCTTAAGTCGCACTGCGAATATCAAGCTTGATCTACACTTGACTGTACTAATTGAATGGAAACAAAACGCTCCAAGGTGGAAATTGCACTTTCAGAGGGTGAAACTTATTTATGCGATTTCAAAGTTTCTGGAGATCTATATCTTAACCTTTAAAAACGAAAACAATGTCGATGCAATACTACTTAATCGACAGTGATTCACAACTAAGGTTTAAATTTGACTGTTTTTAATAGTGACCATTAGATCACCAAAGAGGTACAACTTTGCGAGCTACACTGGAAAATGCGAATACGGCTTATACTTAATGGACAGTGATTCAATCCATCTGACATTAATAAAGAAATAGTGTACATTTAAGGTAAAATTTACCGAATTAAATTGTGACCACGATCACCAATGAGGTAGAAACTTTATGAGCTACACTGGAAAATGCGCAAACTGTTTATACTTAATGGACAGTGATTCAATCCAATTGACCTATATTCTACTCTATTAACTGTGAGCTAAGGTTTAAATTTGACTGTTTTGAATTGTGACCTCGATCACTAATGAGGTAGAAACTTTACGAGTTGCACCACTGGAGAATGCGATTAGGGTTTTTGTTACAAGGCCAGTGCAACTCCTTTACTTTAATAATTTGAACAAATTGTTGATCATAAATACAATTAGCTCCAGTCTCCAATTAACGACGCTCTAGTATTATAAAAAAATAGAGAATTCTCCAAAGGATCCTTAAATCTAGCGTAATTTTTAGTGTCATAAAATATCCTGTCTCATATTTATTTCGCTTTTGCTGGCACAATGTTTTACCATTTTGTTTTACCACTTTAACCTGTGAATCATATAGTACATACATTTCAGTTTTGATTTTATATATATTCTTTATTGCACAATTATTTTTGGATGTTCTTAGTGTTCTTTACCCAAAAATACAAACGGAATTCTACTAATAGGGTGTTTTCCAGCACCTGTTGAAAGTTCAACTGGATAATAAATCACTATCACTACATAGTATAAAACAAAGTCGCTTCCCGCTGTCTGTCTGTCTGTCCCTATGTATGCTTAAATCTTTGAAACTACGCAACGGATTTTAGTGCGATTTTTTTAATAGATAGAGTGGTTCAAGAGAAAGGTTTATATGTATAATGCATGCATAAAATAGTAGAGGAACACTGATAATTTTGATGTCGTAAATAAACACATTTTTTTTGCACTTACATTGCAAACGCTGGCTGAACCCTACGAGATAGATCAAAAGAATGTACCACAGTATTGTACACCTTAAAAAGGTCTACAAAAAAGTCCGCGATGGTATATGTTTATCTCTTAGGGATAACCCACAATAAAAAAAATATCCTTTCGAGAAATAATGGCTAATTTACTAAGCGATTTTAAGCGATGGAATAAATAATAATAATTATAAAATAAAAATAATAATACAACATTAATCATTTTCCAATTAAGATAATACATTGTGCATTTAATATAGGTTAATATGGAACTTTACAGCATGTAATTTAAATGAATGTTTTCGAAGATATTACAGATTTAAAATGCAGGGGCATAGCGGTTGCAGCGGTACCGGTCGATTTTCCAATTTAAACGCCTACAATTTCCGGTAAAGATATCTTTTAATAAATCGCAGGGTCAAAGTTTCAACGTTGCAGGCTTAGATTTGAGCGTTGAGTGTTTTTCACATGACCAATATGTAGCTCTTTCAAGAGTAACCTCTAAAGAAAACGTGTTTGTATTGTCTGATGACAAACAAGCTGTGAAAAATGTAAATAAAGACATTCTGTAGTATATTTAGTCTCAGCATTGCACCCGTGCGATGCCGGGGCGGGTCGCTAGTGTGTTATAATGATTAATTTTCTTACAAACAATGAAACTTGTTTTATCTTGTCTCAGCTCTTTGTAAAAACAGTAATAAGCGTCAATAATTGTAGCGCATACATTTCTACAAATGACAAAAATTGGTCAATTGTGAGTCAAACATCTTTAATATCACAAAACCAAATTAGAAAAGAACTCCAATCTATCACGTCAATGCAAGCCCACGCTTACATTCTGCATCTTATGGCGCACCACATTACTGGTTCCAAACTTCACTACGAGTATTGTGCTAAATACTTGACACTTGAATGCTATTTCCTGTCTATAATGAATACTATGATTCATCCTTTATGTATCATTTTAGTGCCAGCTAAGGGTTATATCACACTGTCTTCATTCAATCCGCTATTTGACACCCTAGTCAAATCAGCAACTCTTTATTGCACGTCAAAACATTGGTCAAACTGGAATATTTTATAGATTTTGTATGAAATTAGTAGCTTGTGACGTCATAATCCATTGCGATCATTTATGAACTTTATAACTCTTAAGTGTAAATTTAAAAATGCGCACTAAATGTAAAATTATTCATTTTTCATGTAATTTACGTGAATTTTTCTTAACGAAAACAAACCAATTTCATTTTTAACATAGGAATGAAATGCCATTGGCGTATAAAGACAATTGCAGTTGAACTTATCGAATGCACAACTGCAGTCCGTGTGATGGAGCCGCAAGATGATCTTTGCGTTCATTTACTCGCGATGATCTTTGGTATCGATGCAAACGAGATTCGTATGCTTTGTCATTTTGGCTCTCAACCAGGACTTTGAATGCACCTTTGATTTTTGACTGGCCTGTTGGCGTGCTTCGTGCCTTCTCTTAGGTCGCGGGTTTGATCTCCGCTCAGGGCATTGTGTGATGACTCTGATTGTTCTGTATTGCGTTATTATCTATTCATGTATATCTTTCAGTGTCTAATACCCATCTCTGATGACCAGGCTATGTCTATTTTGGAATCACATGACCCTGTGTGCAATATCTCTCTCGTTTATTTATTTATGTACCTATCTGTCCTGTATGACGCGCTTCGTTCGTGCGTAGGGAAGGAAAAATGACATTAGGGATAGGTAATGAAACAGTGATTCTTGATTTTCTTAGACTTATTAGACAGCCTAATCATGTGTAAGTAAAGTTTCATTACACATTACGTTAAAATGAATTTAAAACCATAATATATCTAGTCAATATATCGGGCAAAGCTTTCTGACCAGAAGTGCCCATTTTCACTGCGTTAGCTCTTTGAATGTCTTGATCTGTTGAAGGTTTCATAGTTCCATTCAGTCTCATTCTAGTGTAGTTCTGTATACTACAGTACTTGTTTCTATCATGACGACTACTACACAGATCTACTACTATGTATATTGCAAGATGATTCCCCCAAGATAACACATTAGTTTTTAGCGGATATCATCAAAGCAGCACCTACCCTAACCTACCTACCTTAACCTTTACAAAAATCATAAATTGAACTAAATTATATTTATTTGCAAATATTATAAACAATACTTACATCAGTAAGCAAATTATTATAAACAAATTACTGTATCAACATCACAATTTATTTAAATTCTGTAAACACTCATTTCTAGTGAAACTGTAATTAAAGATAAACATTTCACCCGCTTAGCCAGAACGACCGTGACATACATTCAAACAGAAAGTTTCCCCACCTGTTTGTCTAACACGTTTACTTATGAACACATCTTTTGGAGATGAGTGAGTGACATCCATGACACTCAAGGTTTCAGCAGCTTAGTATTTTACACTACTACCGTTTTCCTAGAGGTTACATAATATTTTTTGAACCTAGGGGTCTACTCTAAGCTGCCGACAACTAAAAACAACATCAATACCTTACTAAACTAAGGTCACCGTAAGTAAGGTCTTTTGTGACAGCTGTTACCCGTATGAACAATTGTGACCTACACAAATATAATTCTATTTTTTTTATGTGACAAGTGTGCAAACGAGCAGGTGATACACCTGATGGAAAGTGTTTTTTTTTCTATGGACCTTCACAAAAAATTTAATCTTTGTGTTGGTGTTAAGGAAACGTCAGAACGGACTTCTTAAGTTGAATTTAAAACTTCGTGGACTGACGTATCTAAAGACACACCCTATTACTTTTTTCAAGATTTTAGTTTACCACTTTGTTGGCGTAATTAATGTGTATGCCTGCCTATGTCAAATCACAGCTTTTTAGTATTAAGAGGCAGAAGAACAAGGCCATTAGAGTTCCTTGTTGACAACGGAACACTAAAAATGCTAAAAAAAGCCTGTTTTGTTGGGTATATTAGAAAAAAATCGAATCTTTTAGTGACATATCGTAATTTCGAATAATTTGCCTTGACTTTTAATTTTTTTAAACAATGTAAAAATGTGTGTTAATTTTTATGCCAGAAGGTGCAACATTGGGTGACAATGTAATTTTATGTTGACGAATAAATAAATTTAAATTTGATTTGATTTAATATTCTCATAAACTAAACTAACCGATTGTGAATTCAATAGTGCAAAGACTTTGTTGGTTTCTACGTTTATAAAAAGGGTTTTCAATAGGAAGAATTCTTTTTCTTCTTATAAATTCATTAAAAAGTAAGGCTTCTTTATTTTCACATATAATTTTTATTGTTTTAGAATTTAAAGATATTCAAATGGCAGCCAACAACTTAATGGGTTTCTGTTATTTTAGTCTAGGATTGAGGTTTATCGCATTCTCAGATAATCTAGATGTCTAAGAACTAGTTAAATTCAGCTGTTGTATCTGTCAGTCAGATTGAAACGGAATCTGATTCTTTAGATTTTGAGTCGCTTGGTTCGAAAAATATTCATGTAGCTAGTGGCCATACCAACAGAATAATAAGGGAAATACAGCGCGTTCAGAACAAGTCTGTCAATGACGGTTATTTTTCGCGCATGGGTGACAGGCGGAGAGCTAAGGAACGATTCGCTCGCCCCCTGGGGGGAGCCGCTCTCACCCCCGCGACAAATTTTTTGACTTCTGCGCATTAACGGTCAGAGACAAAGTTATTTTGTACGCAGTATAGAAGGTGGATTAAAGAAATATTCGTCACAAGGTACTGATGTGTTCAATGAAGATGTCGTTCTAATGATCGATGATGATGTGAGATTTCAATTTTGGACATTCTGGCAGATGTTATCCCATGGTAAAATAATTTAGCACGGTTCCTATTCCGAGCGAAGCAAGGAGGTCCAATTTCCGTGGTCATAACTAACCTGAAAATTCATTGTTTTAAATTTTTGCAGTGTCTTAATATACGTAGAGATCTTTTCAAAAATTTTATAGATGCACAAACGGGTAAAGGTATAAAGTTGACATTAATATGAAATAAAAGGTGTGAAAATTTCGAGCTTCTACGACAAATAAACACAAATAAATAATTTCTAAATCTTATTCGAAATCCAACGATTTCGATAAAATTTACTATACGGGGGTTTTTGGGGGCAAAAAATCGAAAACAGCATTGCGGGAACTGTATAATTACGAAGTTGAATTTCCATACGAGAGTAAAAACAGTAAACTTACAATAAATCTGAACAACCTTGTTAACGAAAACAGAGGAATAGCAACGATGAGATCATTTTATCTAAAGAGGATCACTGAGAGGGTCGAATGCTTCACGGCGTGAACAAATAAACTATCGGTTACTACCACGCGGATCGGCAAGCGCCACGCTGCGGGGCGTCTCGGGAAATAGGACGGACTGCGGTGAAAAACATTTCGATATAACCGGTAACACAAGCTGTCTGTCTGACCTGTAGGTAGTACCAGAAAGTTTTAATTTGATATGATTATACATATTTATATACTAGAATTCTGGAGGGAGCTCCCTGTCCTACAGTGGACGTTTCATCGGATGTTATGATGTTGATGATACATATTTGTCACACCGACAAAAGTGGTAAAAAACCTTTTTTGGCGAATCTCTATTGGACGTAAAGTGGAGATATTGAGAGTATTTGAAGCTCATTTTTTTATTTAGTGCATTTTTCTGTTAGAGTCAAATGTCCCCCTCTGCCAGCTAAACGGATGACATCGGAAACGTGAAAAAATCACTGTGATAGTATATATATACGATGAATTTAAAAGAAAAAGTATAACAGCTAAGAAGATTTTACAGGTTAACGAGTAATAGTCAAAATACTGAAATATCAGAGAGATTATGTTTGTAGAAAAATCAAAACTTAACAATAATGATTCCTGAGGCAACTACGGAACCCTACACTGCTCGTGGCCCGACACGCGCTTAGCCATTTTTTTTTTCTTCAATCTAGATGAGATTCGAAAGTCATTTTGAAATAATTGTATGTAGGTGTAAATTTGTCACGAATGCAATATTACTCACGTCAACTCACGTGAATTGGCAAAGTCCACCGGGAGACTGTAGATTCATGGGATGGCAATTCATTGAGAAAATAAGAATAGAGATTAGTAGCTACTTTATCATCTCTTTTTGTGGGTGTCGTAAAAGACGTATCAGGGAATCTCAGAGGATATGCATCAGCATTTGTCAAATCTCACATCCAAAATCAAACTCAAGAATTATATTATCAAGTAACATGATCGCTTTTGATATAGGATGTTCGTTGAGACTGGGAGCAGACTGCTAAATACAGAACAAAGAGGCGGAAACTAGTATTGGATGGATGCATGGTGCACGATAAAGCTCATTTTGGTGCCCTTGCCGAAAAGAGTGAAAAACGCAAGATAAGTAACGACACACCCTCCGTTACTGGGGGGTGATCGTGGTAATTTCAACGACATTACCAAAACAAAAACTTACTTACTTATGCTGGCTCAGCGACCCGAAGAGGATCTTGGCCTCCGACACTAAGAGCCGCCATTCTTCTCTGTTGTGTACAGCTTGTTGCCAGTCGGCTATTTGAAGCTCCAACAGATCTTTCTTGACTTGGTCGATCCAACGATACCTAGGACGTCCGACGGGGCGTCTACCAGTCGGACGTCCAAGATACGCTCTTTTGACCGCACGATCCTCCCCCATCCTTTCCACATGGCCGAGCCAGCGGAGTCGGGTTAACTTCGGGCAAAACAAAAACGTTTGCCTCAAAAGTTATGTTAAGTCTTTACGAAGTGTTTGAGGCAAACGTTTTTGATTTGGTAATATCGTTGAAATTACCACGATCACCCCCCTGATATGATAACACAGGCTTCACCTGCCGACCCTGCCGTATGTGGTTGGACTGGCCGCTCTCGAATAGGCTTATTTAGCCATTAAAAACTATATCATCGTCTGTCATCGATGTAATTATATGACACAGAAAATTATTTCGTCTCACCTACCTACCGCGCTAAGGATCGAGACGAAACAAAACATGGTGACAGAGCAAAAGTTGTTTCGTTTGTTTCCAGCGTGCTCCCAGTATAATGATATGGCTATTTATACACCTGTATTTTTTATCAACTCGGATATTTTAAGAGACGGTTCTGTCCACGAAAGTAACCAACTTTACCATTGGTCGAAATACGAAATACGATGGCGATGATTCGATGCGGTTTCTATGGTTTTTTTCTTATTTCGACCTATGTTCCTTGGGAAAAGTTGTTCAGTTTCATGGACAGAACCACCCCTTACAATATCCAGGGTGATGAAAAACTAAGGGTGTACAATAAAAATCCTTAAACCAAAGAATTAAACTAATTTTGAAAAAAAAAATACAATTTAACATGACAGTGAACTTCACTAGTCGCATGCTAAACAATTTGTTACATTTAAATTGGCAACACCAGGAGCGTTAAGAGAAATTGACGTAGATACAATCCGAGATATGGTTGTTCATTGATATTTTCGACAGCTATTTGGCAATGAACGTATTCATTGACGGAGAAAACTCCTGGATGAAGATTACAAGTTACATAATATATATCTAAATATCCTATTGGGTCCTATGAGTAATGTTCTTGATAATGCTGCGGTTGTTCAATATCTACGCCAAAGTGGAATCCGTAAACACACTGTACTTTAAACAAACAAACAAACACAAATTGAATAAATTAATTCTGGCAACTATCAGTGGTTTGGATTCAAGGAAAATCTTAATAATAATTGACGAAAGTCTTCATATTACAACGTGTAACCGAAAGCTGTCATAATAAATGAGGGAAACTGAACAACTATTCCCAAGGAACATAGGTCGAAATAAGAAAAACTAAATTTGACCTTCTATACAAAATGCGCTATCATCTATTGCAGATTCTATGGGAGGTCAAAAATTGCTTTTGTTCCATGACCTATGTTCCGTGGGACAAGTTGTTCAGTTTCATGGGCAGATTCATACCCTTTAGCTATCACACATTTCAATTACAACCGCAAATTACAGAGAACTCACACATATCTCATTAAAACAAACTGTAAGTACAGTGTAAATAGTTACTTATATGTCCTTCTTCGTTCAATTCACATTTAGTCGAAACTACAATACAATACAATCATTTAAGTATGTCATTGCAGACAGCTTTACTTGCCATGGCAAACTCATGGAATTCAGTTTGCAACTCACAAAACATTGGATTTTGGTCCTCAAACCGAAACACCAACAAAACAAATATTCAGGAGTGGGTTGTGTTTGCTATGACTAGCCGATGTGTTTGAATTTGCCTTCCTGTGATGTGTTCTGTGTATGACTCTTGTATGAATAATTAGATCCGGTTTGCTTTTAAGCTCTAGTTTACTGATAATCAAACCACCTACATAAACACAAAATTTAAGCAATATATCTTACGCATAATTGTGCACATTTTAAGAAAGTTTATTATTAAAAGTAGATATCCTCTTTTCTATTTCATTAACAGTATTAGCAGTCTGAGTGAAAGCCACTTTAATGATAAGTTTTGCATCTAAATCATAAACTAAACTGTCTACATCATTTGCATTACCCTCTTTTCATGAATTATCATCTGAACTTGGCTCGCTATCTGCAAAAGATTCATAATTAACTCTGTAAATCAGAATCTTCATAGTTTCATTATCCACCCCCGCGTGTTCTATCAATCACCGTGACTAAATATACTCAAATGCATGTCTAGGTTATATAGGTCACCTGGCTTCCAGTTGCCAAGTCCAGCTAGAAAAATTTATAGACCAATCAAATTTACGACAGACAATAAAATAGGATACACTGCGCGCTGTTTATTTTACGTAATACTTCGACAGCTTGTTAAAGTTATTGCTTTTGAGTTAGGGGTGATAATATTTAAAATGACATTCACAATCTGAGCCAAATTATACCTACCTAGAGTCGAATCACCTTTGCGTCCCACATTGAGATGTTTTCACCTTCAATGTGGTGATGAAATAAAAGAATGACATTTTGTCGAAAAATAGCTCGCGCGTCATTTTGTTTAGTTGCGTTATAGCAAGTACTTTTAATTTTTATAGAAAAATGCTTACTAACGTTATTGACTTGACTTTTTCATCATCATCATTTTCATCTTTTATCCTTTAGAATTATTTGCATTGCACTTTATTCATCTCAAGGCAAGGTTTTTTTAGGTTATCGTTATAAAGAAAAGATTTCGTTTACTGACCCTTGGCATTCTTCATGTTTCATATTCATTCCCAAAATCTGTGTGTTAATAACGTAGAATCACTATTTAAAATAATAAAACTTCACTCTTGCTGCAAGGTTACGAAAAAGGTAATAGAACCCATACGGGTCATTTTTGGAATTTTTGTTTTGCCTGTGCGCGATACACTCACAAACCATTCAATCGATTCAAATTGGGTTTTATATAATGTAATGAAAGCCCCGTTTGAATTGATCCAATCGTTTTTGTATACTGTAAAAGTCCAAACTCCACGCGAACGAAGTCATGGCACAGTTAGTATCCAATATGGAGACGAATACCAAAACAGAAAAATAAGAAAGTGAAAAAAGAACTATCAGTTATCAAACTAAAACATAACACTCTCTGTAAATCAAATTGGCTATTAAAAGCACTTCGTAGAACATGACTTCTTTCTTAATCTCATCGATGAAATCATCCACTTACATGTAGCATCGTGCATCTTAACAAAACATTCTACTAATCTATGCACACCTGGTACTTTACATTAGCAACCATTAAATCTAAACAGACCTGTTTGCAGTCACGTAGCTTGAGTTTAAGAAGGAACTGAAAATATCAGTATAAATTGCAGTGAAAGCGCAAATGTATGAATAAAGAATGAATGAGTAGAAAAATGACAAATATTTTTTATACTTCACCTTGTCGGAAAGTACCTCAGTCCTGTTTTAAAAACTAAGGAGAAGATACGTCATTTCTATGGTATAAATATGCGGGGGGAAAAGTTATATGGAAATCCATTGTTAACGTGTTTTAGCGGGATGGAATTTTGTATGAAAATCCATTGTTAACGTGTTTTTTTTTCTTAAATTTAGATCAAAATCTGTCGACAACCTATTTTAATATCATAATGCCAAAAAAAGAAAAAGTTTTTATCTCTAAGTCAACGAAATGATGCTGGCCACCTGCACTTTTCTGAAAAAGCCATTAATTTGAAAAAAGAACGAAACCAAAATGTGGAACGAAAGCGCGCGAGCGAATTAGGTACCTATTCTTGAAAATCACCGTGTGATAAAATCTTACTCAATAAAATCAAAATTTCTGTTTTTTTCTTATCAACAGGGAAAAATTATAATGCATAAATATAAATTAGTGTTTCATTGTTAAATTTTATAAAGTATCACTAACGTTTTAACACTATCAGGGTAAAATTAAAAAGTTTAAACCTCCAAGTGATATTTTATCACCCAGTAATTTTCAAAAATTGGACCCCTGTTTTCTTTACAAAGTTGTTGGAAGTTTTAATTGTAGTTTTGTTGGTTCGTGCTTTTTACAAAAAATGTCTTCGAATAGTGACAGTGATGAAGAGTTTTTGACGCAGCTAGAACTACAAGAAAGAACGCAAGCGGTTATTGATTGCATGAAAAATCTCGATGTAGGTATGTGATAGTTTTATACGTTGGAAAAGCGAGAAAAAAGTGCATTGATTTTCGGAAACTGTTTTGCTTGCTTATTATAGTGAAAAAGCGTATAAATATAAGCCAAGTCTTTGTATTCCATGTTGAAAAGTACCATATTGGCAAGACATGATATCAATAAAATGGAATACAAAAAACTTACATCATATCTGAAAAGGAAATCTGAAATATTTTCCTCGTAGATGAAGTATAAAGCACTATGTATCACTCGAAAGAAAGTGCGATTCCCAACTCGGGTGTATTGAGCCCTTCGGCTTCGCCTCAGGGCTCAAACGACACCCTTGTTGGGAATCGGTCACTTTCTCCTCTCGATGAACAATGTACTATTTTACTCAATAAGAAGTTTTACACCTTCACGATCGCGAGGAAACAACATAGCCAACGATACATGACATGACATATACTAAAAAGAAACTGCAGTGGGTAAATTTTATTGTACTATTTGAACATGAGAAACTGAGAAAATAGGACTAGATGACGAAATTTTTGCATAAACCACACGCTAGTTTGTTGAAAGACAATAATGGATTGTATTTTAATTTTATGTACGAAATGTATGCTTTAGTTTATTGTTTTAATACTGACGACAGATTCTTGGCTCAGATTGATATTATGATAATTGCGAATGTATTTGAATATTTGAATTAGGTACAGTACAAATACACTTAGAATTTTTTTTCGTGAATTAAAACTACTCTTGTAAATAATAGGACCCTGCTCTAACAAACATTTAGCACGAGTGAAGCGTATTGGAGCCTCCAGGCCTAAGCCGCTCCGACGGCAAAAGACCGGATGGCCTAACTATGGTGCCTTGGAGCAAGGGGCGAAGCGTAGTTTGGGATGCGACGTGCGTCAGTACATATGCTGCGTCGCATCTAAACTCCACCATCCGTATGGCGGGTGCTGCCGCGGAGTCTGCCGCCAGACTAAAGCGCCACAAGTATGCTGCCCTGGAGGCTTCATACACATTTATACCTGTCGCGTTTGAGACAGCGGGTCCCTGGGGCGGTGAGGCGAAAGATTTTGTAAGGGAGATAGGACGACGCCTCAAAAACAGGGGAAATGATCCCCGCGCTGGTTCTTTTCTGGTCCAACGGATTGCAGTTGCCATACAGCGAGGGAATTCCGCTAGCATAATGGGCACGTTTGGGCCAGGACAGAACCGGGGCGGGATAACGTAATTAGTAACAATTAAGTTTTATCTGTAATCTGACATGTCTTTCTAATGAACAAGAAATTATATACAGATTTTGTGTTTCTCTTACTTTCAGTAAGTAGGTAACTCAGTTAAGTTTATTTCTACCAACTTTAAAATAATGCTTCAAGCAAAAATACTTAAACATACTTAATATTTGTTATGGCAATAAGAAACAGTGGGCTTTCTTGTGGATATCATAAACATTCTCAACAATTCAATGAGCAGGTGCAAAACCTCTACTCAGACGTCTTAGACAGACCATTTCGTGTTGCAACGCTTGCTACACATTTGCCTATCTGTCTTCTTATTCTTTACGTGAAATTCTCATACTGTTATTATTTAAATGACTTCCTCCCATTTTCGTTACTTCTCAACTTTATTAGCATTGTGATTAGAATTATTTCTAGCCATCGTTCCAATATTCTTACAAAGAAGCATGTTTTCCAAAGATAGTTAAAAAAAATTTAAAAATATTTAGTTTTGTTTACTGAATCTTATTAATTATTAATTATATCATGCCCTTTTTTGGTGGGCCGATCCTTAACTTTTGAAAGTACTTGAGTAAAATGGCAATCGAATGGTAGTTGTATATTGCAATTGAACGAACGACCTACCTAGACAACCTGTTTGAGTGAAATGAAATTAATGTATGTAATGCACCGCGTCTTTTTAACGATCGACCGCCTACGACCTAATTTGATAATCTTAACCTGGTTTGATACCTCCTTGACCCTACCGATATTCGCAAGAACACCCTTGAGCGTTAGATCAGCTTCTATCTTCAGCGGAAAACACCTCTGCAGCGTCGACGTCACCGGGTGACGAGTTCGTTATCCAACGGGCATCTGCCCACGCGAATACCGAACTCCCGCCTCGGCCGAAAGCCAACATTTTCATAGTTTAGTTACGATTTCGAAAACGACCCGACGCGCCCGCCGCCGGCGACTCCGAATTCTCGAATCCAGTTTCGGATAACCTTCGTCAAGATCTCGATCAATTTTTGTTTGAGTGTTTGTGACTTTTCAGTGAAGTGTCATTGGATTGTTGTAAACGTTTTCCTTTTGGTATGTACTTTCACCTTAATTTCTTCAATATTTTGAAAACTATTTTTTTTATTCCTTACCCAAATTTGAATGTTTCGCAACCAACCCTAAGTGTTCTACATCTTAAATCATTGCCAAAATATATAAATTGGACTCAAAAGAAAAATAATTGTCGTGCTAATTTGCGTGAAATCCAGCACGTTCCAACCACGTTTTACGTTTACAGATTTGCCAAACCGTGTAATTATACGTTTTGGAATCTCTGCAAGCTTTTAATAGCTTATACGAGCTGGAGCCGATAAAACTCGAGCTCAAATATTAGGTAATCATCGGAAGTAAGGTGCAAGTTGTAAAAGTTTCACATTTGCAGTGAAACGTCCAACTTCTGAGGCCTTCGTCGCTACAGAAATAGCCCGAGACGTTTCGTTTACAGTGAAGATTTTAACACTGGACACCCACATTGATACACTTCTGTCTGTTGAGATGGCGCTGTAGGCAGAGACCGCTGAGTCACGGGACACTAAAGCTCTTGAGCCAGCGGTTTCAATAGGTAATGTGCTGTGATGTATGGCTTTCAGCGAGTACTGATGGATGAGCGTTGTTTACTATTTGTAGAGCATTTATATATTGTAATTCAATGACAAAATTTGAAAACAGTGCGATGCTTTAGTGAATGCATTTTTCTTTATGTAATTTAAGAATCGTTTCGTTACGTTTACCTATTGGTAGAGTGCCTAACCTAGGTCTAGCCTCATAACGAAGCTAGTTATTTTGAAATGGCAATTTTACGTTCTGAATCTTTTGAAACAGCAGTGACAAAAAGTTGCACATTGCGTTTGGTGATCTGACATCTCTTTCCTTGTACTTCAACGTAAACAAAGTTTAGTCTTTCTTAAGTTGTTTAGCTACATCTAGATGTTGTTATACCTACTTTTACTACTAGTACTGAAAATTACACATCGTTTAAGTATTTTTTCATTGTCAATGGCCAAACAAAAATCAATACATTTAGTTGAATACCTATATCGTATTGTTGAGAGTAGGTTACTTGGCAAATGGTAACATTGGCTTGCATTAATTCTGTCATAGCATGTGCATTATCTTAAGACAAAATTAGACACATTTGAATGTCAACAGTAAATGTATTATCATTCACTGCATCGGGCACTTTCGAAAAGCAAATTTTATTTCAAGATTCATCCTCGTCAACAGCCTGATGAATTAATTTATACAGATGCAGGTTGAAAATATACATAGGATTCATAAAGTTTTACTTTCGGCCAGTTTTAATTTAAACATTTGTTACTAAATCTTTGACTTCTTTTTGAGACAAGATGAAGGACACTTTCATAATAACGTAGAAGTTTTTTAAAACATTACAAACTTGTTAAAATAACGACGAATTTTAAAATAATAAATCTAGTAAATAAATAGAGCACTGTTGTTGTACCTCTTACTATACACTAAGATTAAACCATATGATAGAGTGAGAAATGAAAGATACTTTTTTAGTGATAGTATGTCAATTAAAACCATCTTGAGAGAAATAAAAGAAAATATTTATGTAATTGGTGATACAGCGAACTTGTATTACAGCACGACTCAAGAAGCACTCGGTTACTTTAATTTACCACAGTATCTCTGCTGGATTTGACTAATTTTCAACATTATTTATGATAACATGTCAAAGTATTCGGTAAAACATTATTTGCTGTTGAGAAGAGGGTTTGTCCTACAGACGAATCTTTACTTTCGAGCGGAGCGAGAAAGGTATTGTATTCGTGAAAAAAAAAAGCTTTTCTAATTTTCTCAAAAATGTGTTCTATATCACTTATACAACATAAAAACAAGTCTCCCAAAAATGTCCGTCCGTCGGTCGGTCGGTCGGTCCGTCGGTTGGTCTGTCCGTCACGCTTTGGCCTAGCGGCTAAACGAAAGGTCCGATTGACACCATATTTGGAATTTAAGAGTTTTATGCAAATCCATCGAAGGGTTTTGAGTGGTTTCCCGCTGGCTCTCATTTTGAGGGTAGCTGTTATACAACGAAAATGAAACATTGTAATTTTCGCAAAAACGGCTCATAAAATCTTGATGTAACTTTGTAATTGCGGCAGTATCAATTGGTCTCTAGAAATTCATATAAGGGGTGTTCCCTTACTACAAAAATTTAAAAATGTGATTTACTCAAAATCGGTTTCGTTGAGCTTATTTTGATGTTCTACAATTTGGATTCTAAATTGGCTTTCTACCTGACTGCATATTTCATTAAATCTTTTGTACATTAATCTAGTTGGTGTAGTTAAGTTTGTATTTTCATATTATTTGTATGGAATTACAAACTTCAGTTTGCAGTTGATACTTATTTACTCATAAATATCCGCAGCCTTTATAATATAGTAGTTAGAGCATTCGGCTCTTGATCCGGAGGTTCTGGGTTCGACTCCCGGCGGGGACACTGTTGAATGATGAGAAAGTAAGTGCAGTGCTGCTGTACCATTTATTTTGTGATGATAAAATAGAACATTTGTTAAGTAAAAAACAATGAAATAAAATATTAAAACAAGGAGTACACCTATGTATGTATCTGGCCTATAATTTCAGTCTGTGTTTATGAGGCTGTTGTCATAAACAAGTTACTGACCATAAACCAACTAATGGTTCGATTTTATGCCTGAGTATGTCCTTCAAGTATGGTTTTGACCTTGTTCCAATTTATAGGGCTTCTTATTTCAGTTATAAATTTTTATCTAAAATCTAACTCTACGTACCTCAATGTAAGTCTACAACTGCTTGCTTGCTTTTCATTATGTTAAAACGATTTATTACATTATTTTGAAAGCAAAAATATAAACAGAAAGTTACTCGTAATGAGGACACCTGCAACGATATATAACTTGAGCGCCCGAGAGAAATCTGTCGGGTGTACTACTTGATCAGATGTACGTAGATCTGTCACTACTCAGCCGAAAGACGTCCACTGCTGGACATAAGCCTCCCTTAAAGATCTCTATGACGATCGGTCCTGCGCTAATTGCATGAAGCGGCTTCTTGACCCTGACCAGATCTACGGGCCTTGTCGGCCTGCCTATGCTTAGTCTTCCGGTACGTGGTCGCCACTCTAGAACTTTTACGCCCCATCGGTTCGTCTTGCGATGTGCCCTGCCCACTTCCACTTTATTTGAGCGATTCTCAAGGCTAGTAATTTCAGTTACTTTAGTTTTTCTGCGGATCTTTTAATTTCTGATTTGATCCCACAGAGAGACTCCGAGCATAGCCCTTTCCATAGCCCTTTGGATGACTTTAAGCTTTCTGATAAGGCCAATCCTGAGCGGCTACGTCTCGGTGCCATATGTCATCACTGTCACCACACACTGGTCAAAGACTTTCTTTCACTACTCGTTCCGCTGAAACCAATATCAAAGCTTATAAAAGCATCTTAAAAGAAAGCGGAATTAAGGCATGTGAAGCACAAAAGATTCCATTGGGTTGAAGTGTTATAAGGACCGCGAAACAAGACAGACGACCACGAAAAAAATTAAGTGGTCATCTGAGCCTGCAAACCAGATCGGAAGGGGGCTGAGTTGATTATGGGTCATAACGAACATGAAAAAAAAAAGAAAATGGTTAACTGAGTCCGCGGGCTGAGTGAGCTGTTGATTCATCGGTTGACCCTGAAGATAGAAAGTCAGCCCCGTCCATTGTAATGAGATACTCGTTTTGAAAAACGACAAATAGTTTCCTGATAAAATTGATTATTTTGAAATTTTTAATTCAACCATAAAATCTTTTCCTCCATTAAATCTTTTGCTGATACTGTCTGATTTGTTGACATTATAATCTTTCAGCAACAAATTTTATCTTCGCAGATTTCTGATACAGGCAGTTTTTTTAAGTGACTTCCGTTAGTTGCATGAGTCAAATGCTTGTACATTTGTTCTTTTATAACACTAACACTAATCTTTTATATAAAACCTGTATTCAATTATCTTTAAAATCCTATTATGAAAACAGTATGACGGGTTCCTATCATGATATGGATATCGCAAGCTCAACAAAAATCCATATCGTGGGAAGAACCCGTCATACTGTTTTCATAACCTATTATTAAGAAACCACGAAACTTTTTATAATCGTCTCCTTTTTTATTGTCCAGGTCGAAGAGCACGTCTCTTCCTTGTTCTGCTCTCGCCAATGTCACGATGACCAGCTAACACAATGGGGGTTTCCGAAGATTTAGCCCCAAGCTTCACCCAGAAGCCCCAGCTGCGCCAAGAAGATGACGGCAACAAGCTCATCTTCGAGTGCCAGCTGCTCGCTTCCCCCAAGCCTGAGATCTGCTGGTATCGCAGCGATGAGCTGCTCAAGGAAGATAATAGGACTAAGTTTAAGTAAGTCTCTTTTGTTTCTTTCAACAAGTGGGGTTACAGGTTTCTTTCTTTCTTACAATAACTTGGTGAAATTGAGACGAACTTATGTGCCTATCAGAATCTATACCTACTTCTTTCGATAAATACTTATAGTATAAGTAACACATGCATTATTGGAAATCCCGTTTTAATTTGACAATAATTTGTGAGTGTATTGCAGACAGACAATTGAATGAAAAACTAATTAAACGAAAACTTTACTTTTTATTATTTAATAAAAAGTGAAGTTTTCGTATCCCATAATAAGCATAATTTTTTTATTCAGAATAAAAACATTGTTTGTTAGCAGTAGAAACAGTATCTATTGCGTTTAATTATTTAAGTATTCTTCTACAACATATTATGTAGATAAACCCTCAGTGTGCTTATCGAGAGAAGGCTAACGTACCATCCTAAATATAAGTTATGGAATGTATTGACCGAATTTCATCTTTTACGAGTAGTACATCAACACTATTATTAGAATTGATGTTTATGGACGCAAAACTATTTGTGAAAGCAATATTTCAAGTGTTAATCCGGCCCATTCATCAAAATTGTAGCAGACATGCCTGTTTATAAGAACTAATATTATTTTGAATCATTTTGCGTCAAATGATCAGCAGTGTTGGCAAAAAAATGTTTTATTTTGCGTCAGAATCAACTTACTTCTTTTGTTTACTCTTAAATCATATTTGTAGTTCTAATCACCTATTATAGGCTATTTTTAGTCAACAATGATTTATAAAGTCCAACTTGGAATTTCTAGATACATATAACTTTTCTTTTAGTTGGTTTGTGGTATCTTCTATTACAAACATCAACTTATTTCAATGTTAGATTTGGTTGAAGAAGACTGTTGAACATTACAAAAATTGTTGCACGGATAGAAAATAAGCTTTTAATTTTCTTAATCATTACGTGGATTCATCAATGGCTCAATAAAAAATTCCTCTTACTATAGATTTGGTTGCCTGATTGTCGTTGCCGTCGTATAATTTTATTGTCTAATTGATTATTTCTCAAGACTTGTGGATGGGCCTGTCGATCATATGTCATTCAGAATTAGACCATGCAATGGACCGTGTTACATTAGCAGTCGTTTGGATGCACTCCACGCTGCACTGCAATATGGCATGTCTTTGGATTTTGACATCCCAATTGTAACTGCCTTGATGTCATTTTCTTTTGTGTGCCCGCAAACCTTGTGCTAATTTGTAGAAATTTTGAAACCGAATGATTTGGACGCCGGCATTAAATTATTATGTGGTCCATAAACTTTTATGAATTACTCATCTAGCAGATGATCACCCTTTTGAGCTTTTAAGAAGTTGATTTGAGAAATTTAGTTTAAGGACTTGTTTTGTAGTTTTTCGATGGGGTGAAATATCACTATCAAATACGAGATTCATTCCTTAGTAGACATCGAAATTATGTTTCATCTGCTGGCCAGCTTGCAAATCGAACTCTAAGAATTTATATTTATCTCCGACATGTCTTTTAACGACCATTATCTGTGAAAAATAATGAGAATGGCTGATAGTTTTTAACACTTTTTAACTTATTTTTCTCTGAATGTTACGTTTGAAATTTTTAAGTTCAATGTTTTATAAAATTTATCTTTCTTTATCATCAAATACATCTTCCATAAAAATATGCTTTGAATCGTTTGACATGAATACAGTTAACGTTGTTTTCCTGTCTTTTCCAACGCGAACAACAACTTTTCTTAAATAAACCGTTAATTTGGGTCATCAAGCCGCTATCAATTTTCTTTGCCATCTTGTCTGACAAATGACATCTGTTAGTGAACGGTATGACAACACTTTTGTTTATATCGCATTCATTTTATTAAAATCCTCTTTGATTTATTTTATTTTTATCAATGTTGAATCTTAGGTTTTACTTTATTCACACAAAGTTCAAGTTTTCCGTTAGTAAACAACACTAGGTACCGAAGTCGTTGGTAACTATTAGTCGAACTTCCACTTGAAGTACATAACTCACTACGTCATTTAATTTTTTATCTACTCCCGTACCGGAATATTCCAAATTCGAAACCAATGACAGATTCGAAATTGAGGTAATTTTCCGCTATCATTTTCATTTCCACACTGTTCCATACTACGAGCAGTACGGAAATGGAGTATGGATTTTCATTCCGCAACTGTTATAATACATAATTTTCAATCTGCATAGGCTAAGGCAATACTACCACAGTACTACATACAGCCTACTTTAAAGTAATTTTGTAAAAATACTTTTTACTGGGGTGACGACTACCTACCTATATTTAAAAGAAAACGGAGAGTACCAGGAGTACATAAATCGACAAGAGGCTAACAGTTGGCTCGTTTCTATATAAAGTGACCGTAGCAACAAAAGAAGTGATTTGAACAAAATGGAAAGTATGTACCAGGAGAACATGAGTCTACAAGAGGCTGTCAGTAACCATATACATGAAATTAATGTTAAAGCAACTCCATCCACAAGCTCTGGATCTGGAATAACTTCGGGAATAACTTTAATTAACTGTAATAACTAACTGTCCTCTTAGTTCAATAAATTGATCACTACTCTTTAAAATTTTATTTTATTTTGTCGGTCGTAGATAAAGTTTTGTATGCAACTATACGTAATTAGTCATTTTAGCACTCGATCTATACTATTTTGATACTCGGCTGCGCCTCGTATCAAAAACCAGATCTCGTGTTAAAATTACTCTCATTACGCAACAGTTGCATAAATAACTATTTCAATTTTCTGCAAAGAAATCTATTTCTTGGCCAGCATCACTTAGTGAAAAAGCTGAAACTTCTTAAACACGTTGTATAGACCATAGGTCAATGTCCCACGCCACCTTGAACATAGTTTATGTATTTGTCCTCTGTAAGATCGCTTCCTTTGAAGTATGTGGAGCCAAAGACAGAAATTTGACACACTTGGCAACACTGCAGAATCTAATAGTATTTATCTGTGATAGTGGATTGAATTAAAATTTTGGACTGAAGATTTTCTGTCTATATACTTTATGGTCCATTGTAAATCTGTTTTTTGTTCTCTGGCTTACTATATTAGTCTTTGAAATTCAATGTTTTAGTACCTTTTGGAATTCAGATCGTTTTATTTTGTCAATATGTGCCTTTACAAATTCAACAGTCGTTTTAATAATATTACTTGCAAAAGAAGAAAATTTATGAAAAATGTCTACGTAAGCGAATCTATTTTCGTTAGGATGACCTTGAACATGACTTTGTAATTTTGTTTGCATGGTCTTAAAACTTGTTTTAGTAAATTTATTTATTTATTCTTATCAATTTTATTTTCTAATCTGTATTTTCATACTACCCCTTCAGTCAATACATATAATATACCAACCCGCCTCTTTCCCGTTGGGGTAGGCAGAGACCACAGTCCTCCACCTGCTAAGATCTTAAGTTACATACTCTCTTCGCTTCCTGTACTTTCATCAATCCTTTCAAACATGTTGATCGGTTTAGGGTACTTGTTCAATTTATTAATGTTATTCCTAATTTATCACCTTTTTTGTGCTTTTTCTGACTTTTGTTTTATTGACTATTGTTGCTTCTGTCTAGTCAAACATTTGAATACCATGTTAAGTTTTAAATACACAAATTCATAAACAAATTCTCTAAGCATTACAATTCGTAAACAATTATTGAATTTCATCACAGCCATTAAATAGGCTCGCTGGATGAGTCATCGATGGCATTACAAACACGATGAGATGTGTTGCACCATTGAAAAAATGCTCTTGTGATGGTTTTTGCTCTACTTTCTGTCTGGTACATGGATTTGTTTTTTTTGTTACTCAAGTAATTTTGGAAATTATCTATCTCGAGTCTATCATCTCCTCACCGCTTTTGTTCCCTTTTAAGATCCAGAGCATCAACAACAAAAAGTCCCACTGCCTCTTAATACACTTCTAGTAATTGAAGTTTACTAGTTTTCCTTTCACTGGCCTAGCAGATAACTTAATACTAAAATAAACGCTAGTATATAATAAAAAAATAATTGGTTAATTAAATATCACGTTAATCATAATTATGTGACAATTATATTAAAAGTTTATTAACATTATTCCGGAATTCATAGAAAACAATGTTGTTCTCATACATTTAAATTATTTTCTAGAAGCGTTTACAATCAAAGAAATTCACTCGTCTACAGATTCGTGATTCAAAACCAGCAATAATCTATTTCAATAATTTGTTGCCAATCCTTTCCGCACCAGGATTTAATAGTAGATTGTATCACAAGGTAGCAAACGAGAGGGCCATCTCGAATCCAAAGCGAAGTAAAGGATTCTAAAGTAGAGTCCTGAACATGTTTAACAGGTCGCCCGAGATAAAAAATAATATTTACCATGTTTTTTATTTTTCAGGATCCAGAGCATCGCCAATAATAAGTTTCTGGTGGTGCTAGAACTGGATGACGTGATCGAGAGCGATGCAGGGCTTTATAAGGTTAAAGCTAAGAACAAGATGGGCGAGGTGGCCGCTTCCATCAATCTTAACTTTAGCCGTAAGTACAATTTTTATATTTATAATTTCACCTACCACCCCCTCTTGTCCTATTATAGTACTCTTTGCTACCACCACACTTTGCACCACACCAACGGGCTGTCAAATGATTTAGTTTTCTTTCATTCGGTCAGTAGGTAACAATGAATCAAGATTAAGATACAGCGTGAAACAGTGGGGAAATAGCTATAGGTATAACATGGCGAAGGCATTTGTATTACAAAAAAGGGCTGTTCGAGTCATTGCCCGCATACCATCATGGGAATCATGCAAAGAGTTTTTTAAAGGGTTTGGATTTTTAACGGTTCCTAGTCTGTACATTTTGATACTGTTGTCGGATGTTATTAAGCATAGGAACTTGTTTGAGTCCGATGACGAAATGGTTACTCGCATTAACACCAGAAGAAAGGATCTAAATCACAAAATAGAACCGCGTCTTGAAATTGCCAAGCATTGCTCACGGTATCAATCTGTGGTTTTGGTTAATAGGTTGCCGATTGAACTTAAAACTATAACAAATGTGAATATTTTTAAAACCAAATTAAAACATTTGCTTCTCGAAAAGAATTGTTACTCAATTGAAGAATTTTGATTTATTAGTAGGAAATTGTGATCATTAGTTAATTTTATATTGAATTTTCTTTTATTTTAGTGACTGTGACATTTAAATAGATTAGGAAATTTTGTTAATTTTTCATTTAATTTTATTTGACTAGGAGGACTTAGAATTAGGAATTTTAATTTGTGATATTTTGTAAACTTTAGATTAGATTACTTAAATGATAAAATGTTATTATATTTCGCATACAGTTGTACTGTTACAATGAATAAATAAATAAATAAAAATAAATAAATGGTTTCTTTAAAAAAAAGTTTGTATGGAAATAGATCTTACTTGTAAGTACTTAGTACAAAAAATATCGATACCTGATAAATTATTTGCTTCGAACACTAGTGCAGTGGGTGGAGCGGAAAACGCGAAGTCCCCGTCCACCAACCAGTGGGATACACCAGTGGGTGAACAGGGCATGACCCGATCCATTAAGGGATGTTAAATACGGAAGTTGTTTAGAAAAGAAAGCCAAAACTTTGAATAGTTCGGGAAATAGACCTATTACTTTCAACAATGCTCAGAAAGGCGAAACGTATGTTATACACATAAAGCATACGCTCGAGTTATTGTTTTTTTTTTTTTTGGTGGATATCAAAGTGGCAAGAGCAGCCTATATTTGGTACAATATATCTAGACTTAAGCATATTACATTTTGAGTCAAATAAACAACATAATTTGTTATTATCACAATTTGTTTATTTAAAATATGCTAAAGGAAATCCATAGTAGAGGTTATACAATTGTAACTTTTATAATACAACAGCAATAAATCTCAAAATATTTTGTGTTATAATCAAATCATAATGAGGAGTTACGCACTGTCAAAGAATATACGATTTATTTTTGATACTACGGACAAAATATAAGGGTTAGTCATAGTTGACGCAAATATAATTTTGGTAGAGAACTATTGTACAGTAGTCATAGTCGTTGTCTATTTAACTGTGGTCAGTGGTGGCCTAATCCCACAGTCTAATGCGGTTTGATGAGTAGCTGCTTATATCGTCCCTATTAAAACGCAACGTATATTATAAATAGATTTACTTAAGTATTTATTCTAAGTATAAATAATATCGTAATAAAAAAATCGGATACTCAAATTCATATGACACTATATTTTGGCAACATCGCTTACCACAAAAAGGCGCCCTCTAAATGTTTAATGAGGACAATCAGGTCGAAGATAAACACTTGTAAACATCATGACAAACAAACGGACACATTTAACGTGATTACTCATTAGTATCGACAATAGATTTATTTTTAAGTACTACTGACTAAGATCACACTAAGATTTGGTTTGAAGTGACTAAGAAAACGGTGAAAGCAAATGATACTCATACTAAAGTAATGAACCATGATTTTAAAGTAGAAAAGATAATGGAACTTTCAAAGAAGGGAAGAGATATGTTGTTGGGAATAATAATCCGGGAAAACATAATCAAACAGAACACACCAAATTGAAACTATTGAAACTATTATTATTTACTCAATGTAAAAGTATCACTTATAAGCAGTTTGTGTGGTGGCTGCTTTTCTAATCGGAATGTTTAATTTTGTTAGCTGAACTTACCCATTAAATTCATTCGATTGAAGCTGAAATGAATTCTTCTTCTTCTTCTGCCTAGCGTTATCCCGGCCTATTGCTAGGGTCCGCGTTCCGGCTTAGTTTTCTCCACTTTGCCCGGTCTTTGGCATCCTCTGTGGTGAGATTGGTCTCCCTCATGTCAGCCTTCACGACGTCCAGCCAGCGTTTCTTAGGCCTGCCGCGTTTTATAGTACCTTGTACAGAAAGTGCAAGGCACCTGTTCCCGACATAGTCTGTCGCCCTACGGCTGACGTGGCCGAACCATCGAAGGCGGCTTTCCTGCAGCTTATCCGCTACGTCACGGACTCCAAGGCTGCCACGGATGTGCTCGTTACGGATACGATCTAACCGCGTAACGCTACACATCCATCGCAGCATCTTCATCTCCACGACGTGAAGCTGCTGAACATGCCTTCCCAGGACCGGCCACGCCTCGCTTCCGTACAACAGTACTCGTACTGGTCGGATGATGCTCTTGTAAACAAGGCCCTTAAGTTTCACCGGCATCCGTCGGTCACAAGCTGAAATGAATTGAGTCATAAAATTATTTTGCTTTAAATATAAAGATATTTATAACAGCTAATGAATGTTGTCGACCATCAATGTCTTTGAAACGACAGAAATATTACTGGAACGTCTTTGATAAAACTTATAATTTATTCCCAAAGTACTTAATGGAACTCTTTCAAGACATAATTTTACAGATTGAATTTTAAGAGATATTCGGTTCACCTTCATCTAAAACTGCGCAATTTCAAGAATGTAAGCATCTGGTACACTTCATTTACAAAACTTCAAACATTCTACATTCATTTGTAGAGATAAACGTATCAATGAACTATTTTCAGGTTTTTAATAGAAGTAGTGTTAATTCGGTAATAGTTTTAAATCGAACTTTGAGACTTACAATTTATCAAATAAATCAGTGGTTAAGTCACGAAATTTAAGAAAAACTTAGAAGATTCACAAGAATTTCTAAAGGACCAAGTAATAAAGAATCTACTACGCATTTTCGTTAATGAATCTGCAGAATAAAGTTTGAAATTGTCCAGCCAACTGGCTACGAAGTATTTAGTTAGCCTGAAGGTCACTTTGCGGCGTAGTAGCAAATTATTGAAGTAAACAAATTATACTATTGGAATAAATTCTAATAATCAATTTTCTATTTTCAGCTGCTGACGAGGAAAAACAGAAGTGAGTAAACCTTATCAACAATTTAATTTTATTGATACGCTGAAAGAAAAGTTAGTCTTAGCATGAAAGTTTGAATTGGGTAAATTATGGGACTCTTGGTTTGCAGTAAGTTATTTAATATAATATAACATCTTCCACAGACTGAGAGCTACAATCAGAATTTTAAGGCAAAAAGTATGGGATGTTTTGAGAGAATATACCCTTAGTAACTACGTTTGTTATTTGATCGGTGACTGCAGTATTGGTGGTGCTATAAGCTGGCGATTATTGTCGCTTCTTTTCCCCGCCATGGAGCCATTTTGTTTGTGAAGCGACGTAGTTTAATGACGTCATAAATGAAAAAAAAAATGAAAAAATTGATCAATTGACTACGTAGGACGCAGATTTCCATCCTCCGGTTCAAGATTCGTTTGGTAGACGCTATTTCTGAAATAAAGGAGCAGTGTTTGCACTGTTGTGTTTCCGTTTGAAGGATAAAGGAGCCAATGACATTACCGGCATATACAGTCTTAGTAATTCTAAGGGTGCGCAACGCATTTTGTCAATTAGTGCCACAAATCCCCCCAGGCCCCAGGCCTGCCACTATTCTCTGCCCTCAGGGCAAAATCGAGATAAACGCAGTATGCCCATCGACTATAAACAATAACAATAATTCCATAAATAATACGAGTAAGACAGTGGTTGTTATGGGCGGTGGTGACCACTTACTATCAGGTAGCCAACCTGATCGTCAAAACTCAAGAGATGATGTAGGGTTGTAGTGTACATTTATGTGTACAAAAACATTTACATCAAAAAAAAAATTCAGACAAAATTTTAACTTGTATCTTTCTCTGATTTTGGAGAGTTTCGTGGCAAAGAAAGCAATTTTTATGTCCTCATTCAGCAGGTTGAAACTTTTGAACTTATATAAACACCTTGTTAAATTTCAGACAAGTGGACGGGAAAGCGCCTACATTCGCACGCAAGCCGGCAATCCGGCAGGAGGACGACGGTAAGCGGCTCATCTTCGAGTGCCGCATCGACGCAGAGCCCGTTCCTAGCGTCGCGTGGTTCCACAACACAGCGGAGGTCAAGCCAGACGCGAGGCATAAGGTACGACTTACCACACAAGTGCTTAGAAATCAGTAGCTTGACATGAATTCAGAGGTAGACTTGCTGGATCAAGTTGGATAAACGTACGACACAAGTCAGCATCGCATTGTCAGCTTGTACTGTCTTACGAAATCAAAACATACGAATAATCACATACAAGAAGTTTAACTTCTAAGAAATAATAATATTTGCTCAGAAAAATTTGGTGCGTAGGTCCAGCATACTTTTCTTTATGATGGTACTTTGATGAAATAATAGTTTTATAGAAACGAAGTAAAATGTTGTAAAAGACTTTTTGGAAAAGACTCAACAGAATTTCGAAACTAAATAGAATAGTAATAAATTAATGCACAAATATAATAAATAATGTACAGAAGTAATAACAAGTAGGCAAATGCAAAGATGATAATTTCAACGTGGTGAAAGATGGCCTTGACCTCAATCGACTTGGCTGGGAATCAAGCCAGGTGTATCATGGACCGCACGATGACCTTTCGGCCTAAATATGCGATTTATTTTAAGACTTATTAGAGAATAGCATTAATTCTAGATTTCTTAAACAATTTATATGGATACTTTACTTTTTATTAGTTAATTTTATAAAATTTGACCTTTTCTTTCTTTTATTTTGTTTCATATCTAAGCAGGTCTTAAAACATGGATTGTGTTATATTTAACTTTAAAGTTTTTTGTCTCACATTATAGTTAACAGTAAACAAGGATGGGAAATCCTACCACGCCTCGTTGGAGATCAGCAACGTGACTGTTGAAGACGCTGGGAAATACAGGGTGACTGCTAAGAACGAGCTGGGCGAAAGCAATGCTACGATCAGCTTGAACTTCGACAGTGAGTACTACCTCATTGGCTATAATATCTTATTTCATTCTAATGGTTAGTTTGGTGTAAATCAAGGTGCATACAGCAATCAGTTGCAAAATTTTATCATCCTTTTTTATTATTCACTTCAGTTTTACAATATTTCGCAACGAATCGATTGTAAATCTTTGTCAGCTTTAAGAGATGATAGTGTAGAAGTATAAATGTAAGGTGTAAAAAACCATGCACTGAAAACTAAAATGGAAATACGAAGCATACCGCCTCATTTCCAGTCAGCGTAATTAAATTAATTTCCTTCAACATCAGAAATTATTTTATTTCCATGCTGTTTAAACATTATGCTTTTGTCGTTTAAGGTCAGTTTTTCTTTACGACTTGTTTCTTTGGGAATGTTAAATTTCGATTTTAATTTTCGGTGGACCGTCCTTTAGGTATAACCTGTCCACCAGTTGCAGATAGCCCCTTTAAAAATAAAACTTCTTGCCAGCTTTTATAGACACTTTGTCAAAAACAGAAAGTGTCAGCAATAGATCCAAATGAAGTTTAAATTTAAAGAAGCATTTGTAACTAGATTTTTTGCTTGGTTCTTCTACCACTATGACTGGTTCAGAAGAGCAATTGTTAATGTATTAGTAAACCGTGATGATGATTCTAATGTTGGTAAATAGTGATGACAAAACACCTAAGTACAATATTTTAAGTAATTAACACAACTATAGTATAGTACATACAGCTCAAAATAAATACATCCTAGCATTTTTAGTGTAATCGCTTAAAATTTTAACCTAAGCTCTATCACTGTGTGATTCTAATCCCGTATATGTTTAGTTATAATTTGTGTAATTGTAAGCGTAGATTTTGCAGCTAGCTTAAACAACCATCAACTAATTTATTTCCAAGTGTCAGTTCAGTTACTCTACATAATACACTCAAGTTATATTTATAATAGATAACAAAATTCTCGTTGGTTTCTTCAATTTAAGATGTTTTCTTAATATCAAAATTATGTTTAGTAGTAAGTCATCAACACAAATGCACAAACACTTTCATTAACAAATGCACACAGAATCTTTTGTACTGCACATTTTAAATTAATATATATATTTTTTATTTTATGTATCTTTACCATATCATTTTTGCTACTAAGCTTCTATTAACATTGTATCCTTGCAATTATTTTGTAGTTAGATTTTGCAGACTCTGCTTTAGCGAAGCACATTAACCTAATTGTATATGTACAGCAACTGTTATGCGTACTGTTTGTCATTTTGAGTATGTAGATGGAAAATACACGTTCAAATTTAATCAAAATTGACTACATTATTTATTTATGCATTTGAATATCATTATCTATTTTCTTACATACTTAACTCCACCAAGGCTGAAGTTAATAAACACGTAAAAGAAAACATCTTAAATAAACATTACGAGTATTAAAAAATGCTGCAAAATTTTTCGTATGGTTTCGATTCGTAATGAATTTGATTAATGAAGAGAATAAAAACGTTTTTAATCATGATGGTGATGAAACAGGCGACGAAGCACCGGTGCCTGAAGACTATATAAAACCGACTTTCACGGAGAGACCAGTCATCAGGCAATCGGACGATGGTACTAAAATCACATTCGAATGTCGATGCGTTGGCAAACCGAAACCAAGCATCACATGGTAAGATCATACAGTCAGAAAAATGCAATACATCTATCAGTATTCACAAGACTAATTGTTAATATTGATACAGGTACCACGGCAAAAAACAAATAAAAGAAAGTAGTAGATATAAAATAACGTTAGAAGAGGACCAAACTTTATATCATATGGCGAAACTAGAAATCATAGGCGTAGAGAATTCGGATAAAGGAGAATACAGAGCTGTGGCAAAAAATAAACATGGTGAAGGCGTTGCTAAGATTAACCTTAATTTTGAATCTGGGGATAAACCAAAGTAAGCATTCCTTTATTATTAAGAATAAGTTATTGTAGACACTAAAACAGAAAATAAAATTATTAAACTTCTATTATTTTCAAACAGAATTCCCGATGGTAAAGCACCAAGGTTTCCCAAAAAACCAACAATTAGGCAAGAAGGTGATATACTTATTATGGAATGTGTACTAGAAGCATATCCTTTACCAGACATAGGATGGTTTCATGGTGACAAAGAAATTAAGGATGGAGCCAAAATGAAGATGTCTAGAAAAGCAATAGCAAAAGATACATTTAATTTGACTTTAGAAATCCAAGGTCCTACTAGAGAGGATGGTGGAAATTATAGGTGTAATGCCGTCAACTTATATGGTGAAAGTAACGCCAATATTGCTCTGAATTTCCAAGGTAAAAAATCTTGTATTATAGACAAATTAATATTATTAACTCTAGAATAATTTGTACATAAGTACATTAAGTACGCAAACAGTAGCGGTAATGCATGAAAAGCTTTGAGCTTCTAAGCTGCATGAAAAAAATGGTTTAAGAAGCATTTGTTACAAATTAACATTTTCTTAGGTGGGGATGACGAGAATGGTTTCGCTCCATCATTCATTGAGAAACCTCGAATCATTCCCAACGAAGATGGCACACTCATTACGATGCGGTGTGTCTGCAAAGCGAAGCCGGCGGCTGAAGTGACGTGGTACAGGGGTACGACTGTCATCCAGGCTAGCAGTAAAATAGAAATCAAGTCAACCTCAATCGAAGAGGACACATATGAGTTGGTGTTGCTTTTGACCAACCCGACGTCAGCGGATGGTGGCTCTTATCGCTGTCATGTCAAGAACGAATATGGAGAAAGCAATGCTAATCTAAACCTTAATATTGAGGCTGAACCTGAACCAGAAGGCGAAGGCCCAACATTCGTCGAGAAACCTACAATAACATCTAAGGACAATGGCAAATTAGTCCTTATGGGATGCAAAGTTAAAGCTAGCCCGAAACCGACGATCATCTGGTA
Organism: Athrips mouffetella; assembly: GCA_947532105.1. Classification (NCBI taxonomy): domain Eukaryota; kingdom Metazoa; phylum Arthropoda; class Insecta; order Lepidoptera; family Gelechiidae; genus Athrips; species Athrips mouffetella. Next base: position 11,685,739 of record OX383981.1, on the reverse strand, counting down.
CCACGAGGGTAAAGAAATCAAGGACTCATCCAAAATCAAGACCAGGATCGAAGTTAAGGATGACGTGTATACAATAATTTTGGAACTTGTCGATCCTGGTATTGAAGATTCCGGATTGTATAAATGCAATATTAAGAATGAACTTGGAGAGCTCAATGCAAATCTTACGCTCAATATTGAAAGTGAGTACCTAACTTCTTAAAGAAGTTTAATTCTGAGTATCTTGTACTACCTATGGTAAGATACTAATATAATTATATTTTATCTTCACAGTCATTCCAGTTATCAAAGAGAAACCAAAGATCATTAAGATAATTAAAAAGAAGACTGTTATTGTTGAATGTAAAGTATTAAGTAAATTTGCACCACAATGCACTTGGTTTAAAGAAACTAGCGCCGTAAGGGAGGACTCTAGGCACACTGTGCTTATTGAGCCTCTTAGAGAAGTGAGTATATACTTATATGAAATATGACACTTAAAAATGTCACGTTCTTTTGAGAAAAAGCTATATAGTATTTTATAAAAAATTTAAATCCTAGGGCGAGTTCACCGTAAAATTGGAAATTTCGAACGTTTCACAACAAGACAAGGGTTCGTACAAGCTAGTGGCTAAGAACGAGAAGGGTGAGGCATCATCACAAATGGTTGAAATCACAGACATCCCCGAGCCACAGGGCGAGAAGCCCACAATTATCAGACATTTCAGAAGCTTGGTAAGTATTCTCAAAATCAAATAAATACCAAGCAGTTGTATATAATTTGGTAATATGTACGCAGTACTTATCCTATTATAAATCTCTTGATTTTTAACAATTCCAGGCCAAAAAAGAAGGTGAAGAAGCAGAATTCATAGCCGTCCTTAAGACTTCAGATCAGTCGTGCCGCTGCACGTGGTACAAGAACACGACAATCCTCCGCGAATCGTCCGAAGTGAACACGACCTTCGATGGAACCAACGCCTGCCTGATCATCAGAAAGGTTTCATCTAAATACGTGGCCAACTATAGAGTAGTGATCAAGAACGAATTTGGAGAAGACGAGTCTAGTGCTGACTTGACACTCGTCGAAGAAAAGGTTTGTATTTAAACTACCCATAAATTCACAAAGCAAATAATCTTTAATGCGCTTTTTATCATACATCACTATAATTTGTATTACAGAAAAAGAAAAAAGAAGAAGAAGAGGAGGACGAAAAGACAATAATAGAGTCTGAAGAAGAAATGTCAATTGAAGAGAAATCTGTGATTGAAGAGAACCATATTGAAGAGAAGAAAGCAGCTGCAAAGAAGATAACTAAAAAAGAGGAAGTCAAAATTGAACAAAAGACAGATGAAGTCACAATTGAGGCCAAGAAACAAGAAACCAAACAAGAAGTTAAGAAAACGGAAAAGAAAGAATCAATTCAAGAAGACGCTGCAGAAGTTAAGAAACTTCTTGAAAAGAAAACAGCTAAAACAGAAGAAGAAAAGAAGGCTATGCTTGAAAAACTCGAAAAGAAAAAAGTTGAAGCTAAAGTTGAAGAAACCAAAATCGACGGCATTCCAAAACTCAAACCAGTCAAGCCAAAAGAAGAACCAGTTGAAGAAAAGAAGGAAACCAAAAAGGTCACTGAAAAGAAAAAGGTTGTTAAGAAGCAAACAGTTTCTAAAAAGGATGAAGTAAGTAGGGTTTTCGTTGTTGCGCAAACTGTAAAGAGCTTCATCATAAACTATTATTTAAAAAATTTAGAACAATTCAAAATTCTTTAGACGAATTTTGTTTTATGTGTCCAATTAGAAACCATAGAAGTGGCTTTTAGATCAGTCACTGATTCATGTACCATGTAATTAAAAGTTGAAACTAAATGTTATAGTGATAACTATATTTTGTTGTGTGTGTGTGTTAACATTGGACGTGCTAAACTTTATTTGAACTTAGGACGAAATCGAGTTTGTCGACGATTACGAGAGGCCAGTTTTGGAGAAATATGAAAAGGTTACACCGACGCCATACGATAAAAAACCAAAGGAGACTGAAACTCCAAAGGTAATCACACTACACTGCACACCTTACACACGATAAATTTCAAAATATGATTAAAAATTAATTATAGATATTATGAAAGTTAACTTACAAATTAAAAATCATAGGGTAAACGAGCATCGATAGCAGAGAGTGTAAAAAGTGAAATTGATGAAAGCGAAGACGAACTATCTATCGCTGCTCCTGCACCTGAGAAAAAACCCAGACCTGAAGAAAAGGTAATGCAAAAAACGTCATATTTCTAATATAATCATTTCATTTTGTACAAAAATCTAAAAAAAAAACGGTTTGTTATAAACGATTTTCATATTAGGTTGAAGAACCAAAACGGTTAAGCATTAAGAAGGGTCTTCCGAGGAAGGAAGAACCGGTTAATGAGATGCCTCAAGTTAAATTGTCCAAAACTCCAACCAAACCTGGTGAAGAGATAGTCGAGGTAGCACAACAGGCTAAGATCAAGAAAGACATTAAGAAGGTAATTTAGTTCTTATCTTAAATATGTTAATCAAATTAATTACAAAAATTTATATCAAAATAAATTTTATACTGTTTTTAAAGCCTGCACAGGATAAGGAATTCGTTGATGATTACGAAAGCCCAGAACTCGAGAAATACGACAAAATGACACCTACTCCTACGGATAGAACTAAAAAACAAAATGGAATTGAGGTATAGCAGAATCTATATTATCACTCGTAATCGAAAATATAAATAACTTCAATAAGAAGCTTCAATAACTTACCAAGTAGATGGTATAGGACAGGTGACCTTTTTACTTCAGTTGTTATATTTAATATCTGAAACAAAAAAAATTGCTGAGAACCTTCTTAAATAAAATAGTACAATTAATTTAAACGCTAACCACTTTATCGCATCTGACTGATGAAAGGTTTGTTGTTAGTTTCGTTATCAGTTAAAATTTTTGGTACATTTATTAAATTTCACAATTGCTTTTATAGGCTGCTCCTGAGTTTATTGATGATTATGAAAGACCAGAACTTGAAAAATATGAAAAAATTACTCCTACTCCTAAAGACAAACGTCGCCCTAGTGAAACACAGGTAAAAACAGGCCGATAAAAAATATTTATTTTGAGATGAATTATTAGTAACTAATACACGATACTTTATAATAAATAGGACGACGCTGACATAATGAAAGGTAAAATAAAACCAAAGGAGAAAGAACCAGAACCGGAGATGCCTACCCTGCGAAAACGTCCTGTCACGAAAGACAAGGTATATTTTCTATAGTAAATCCCCTCATGATGGAAAAATAGAAAAAAACATAATTATATACATATTTTTAATATTTAGGAGGAAGAGAAAAAGCCAGAGGAAAAACCAAAAGCAAAACCAATAAAAAAAGACGAACCGGAAGCTAAAAAACGACCCTCGCTTAAAGAAAAAGAGGTATACACAACTACACTCTACAAAAAACAACTTTTAACACATAACAGTTTGTTACTACAGTAATCAATAATAAATTTTATTGAACTAAATTTCACGCACAAGTTTGCTTCACACGCTACACAAATTATCAGCCATAACACTTCTTCGCGGTTTCCAAACTTCAGAATGTATCTGCTCAAAATGTTCAATCAGCTATTGGCTCTAGGCGACAGTAAGTACTAAATGTAACAATGCTATAACCTGGCATGGCATCGCTGTAAAAAGCTTCGCTTCTCTATGTCTGTTCTTTAGGCTAAATTTTTCAGGTTCATCGGTTTGTTTCGTTCTCTAATTTAGTGAAATTAGATTGCCATCATCTAGTCTTGCAATCGTCAAATTGGTTGATTTGTTGTTCATCTTCAAAATTGATCGTCAATATACAGACATTCTTGAAAAAATACTCTGTACTGTTTTGCTTCTTTTCACTTTTTTAACTTTACTCATATACAAACTGTATTGAAGGTCGTGGAAGAAGAATTTATCGACGATTACGAAAGGCCTGTCCTCGAGAAATATGAGAAAATCTCACCAACACCTACAGAGAAAAAGAAAAAGGTACACATTACCCCAAAATCACTTCGCTTATATGCATTACTCAACCCCGCTTTAGCAATCCAAAAAAACTTTGCTCAAATGTAAACTGATCATGCATTTACAAATTATTAGGATGACAAAAAGCCCGAAGAAGAAGTACCTTCGGCCACAGCTGCGGCTAGGAGGCGATCTGTTAAAGATAAAGACAAACCTGAGGTAACTTTAACAACTATCCTACATAAAACATACTTTACATTAAAATTAAACAATTAACTAAATGCAAAACAATTCTACAGCCAATGGATATTGACGAAAGCGTCAGTCTTTCCAAACCAAAGACTCCAGCGAAACCAGGTCAGGAGCCTGAAGATGTTTCTTTAACGCACAAGACTCCTGCCGAAATCAAACCCACGGTAAAGATTCTTACGCTTTTAGTAAAAAAATATTAGAATAGCTTAACAAATTACAAACTCGAATAAAGATTCTTACGCTTTTAGTAAAAAAATATTAGAATAGATTAACAAATTACAAACTCGAATATAAAAGCTAACATAAACCATTTTACTCAGGAGGGAGAGGCAGAAGCTAAGCTTAGCGTTAAGAAACCTGAAATCGTGGAAGAGAAAACTCTTAAGAGACCTGGTGTTAAAGGCAAACCAGAAGAAAAGGTATGCTTTGATAAAAAGTCAGTGACGATATTAATAAAAAACTCAGCTAAACACATATCTACAATACTTTGTGACAGCCTTAATATGAACACTTTACAATAATTTACAGACAGGACTGAAACCTTTTAACATTAACATTAAACCAATAACTCCAAAACTACGAAGAATATCAGTTCTCGTTAAGGTATTATTTATGAATAAAAGGTAAAATGTAAAATATCGCTTTAAGAGTACTACTTTATCACATAACACATTTTGAGCACAAGATAATTATATACACATGTTTTATAGATACACACCACTTAGAAAGCTATACAGGTTTTGAAACATAGCACACCCACATTTTCAGTTTTACCCTCTTATTTGGTCAAAACATTGTGGAAATGTATATTCTTCCCAAAAAGGTCATTTAATGACCTTTTTGGTATAATTTGTTCTTTCTATTCACACCCCAACACAATTTTCTTGGAGAAGACAGAAATATTCAAATAAGCATTCAGAGAACATGGTTAATAATAGATTTTATTTTATAGTCGTTGTAACGTCGTATATTTATGAGAATTTCTGGCTTCTGACAAACCTACGTGTTTAAAAAACTGTACAGCACTGACCTTATCCTTTTGTGTTAACGTGGGCTCAGGGAAAGGACACTGAGGAGTCCGTGAATATTACCAAACCCATAACTAAGACAAGCACAACTGCTCCTGAAGAAGCATCCCTCACCCAAAAGACACCTGCTAAGAAAAAACCAAAAACGGTAATGATTTTTCAAATTTCAATTATCTCAGCTATTGTTTTAAAAATTGATGATTATTTTGAAAAGAGATAATTCACCTACCTTGTACCTGTTGAATAGGAGGGAGCTGAGGCAGCAGAATTAAAGGTTAAGAAGCCAGCTGTTGTCAAAAAAGGCGACGATGATGAGGTATAATTAAGATGCAGTAAAAAAATATATGCATCTTTTAAATTACGCAGGCAGAGGCAATAAGCTGTGACAGTTGGAATACCTAACATTTAACAACTCAACCGTTTTGCATGTATTTCTTTGTAACACCACGGTTTTTCTTTTCTTTTTTTTTTCTTTTCAATGCACAATCTCACTAATCACTTACTCGCACACCTGATTCGTAGAGTAGAACGCTTAGCTTAAGCTCTTAAAGGAAGACTCAAATAGTTGGATGATTCTTTAGGAACCACTGGCCGTACAAGATGGCAAATTCGAAAAACCACAACTCAAGAAAACGACCAGGATAGCTACTGATAAAGATTCAACAGACGAAAAAGCTTCAAAGGAGAATAAGGACGCGGTAAATGACAGACTGCTTGAAATAATGTGGCGTCAATTTCTACTTCAGGACCAAAATAGAGGATTACCAATCACGGTGCAGTAACTTTTACGCTACTAAAATGCACAAAGTAAAAGTTTGACATATGCAAAATTTGAACAGGCACACGAGTTTTCTTTAAGCAACCACACTTTTTGTAAACCACAAACTACTTACCTATACATACAATCGCTGTCGAAATGATTTTTATTTAATACTGTCTGTACAAAATATTTTCAGCTGGGCAAAAGTTTCACTCGCCGTGATTGAGAACCATCACAATTTGGTCTGCACTCCTTTCTGTACACCACCGTAATCGTCTTATGCACAAATATGTATAGAATGTCGTCCATCCTATGTTACACAATACATGTTACCCACCTGGCACAATTTTTCGTACGAGCACCACCCTTGTTATACCCTAAAAAGGTTCTACGTTCAATATCTTTGGATCCTATTACCCTTAAAGTCTCGTCGTTGTAAAGAAGAGTCAAAGTCGCATGTTGCCAATCTAGCTCATTTTTTGTTGATGTTATTACAGCTTAATTTTGGTCATTGGTAAGTATGTTTTCAGCAGTGGGAGTGGTGAAAGCTTTAATTTATGCTTGTACTTGGTATTTAATTCTCTTTTTCAGGAAATTGTCATCTGTATGTTATCTCTACCTATGTTTTAATGCAGTTTCAGCTTTGCTATTATTGTGACTAGATTAAAACAACATTGTAATGCACTGTGAATATTTTCAGCTTGAACTGGACTTCGTTGATGACTACGAAAGACCAGTTCTTGAGAAATATGAGAAGATCTCACCAACTCCTACTGTCAAGGAGAAGAAAGCTAAGGAAGAAACTACAAAGGTAAGAAAACAAAACTTTTACTCCTAATACCGTTTAATAAAAAAGCGAGTGTCGAACGTAAATGAAAGGTATACGCATAGAATGTGCTTTATTATTTTCCATACACATAAGCTATTGGATACCTTTTTAGGTTTTCGTACCCGAATGGTGAAAAACGGGACCCTATTAATATGCCTCCGATGACTGTCTGTCTGAAAGCGGGCTATATCTCGTGAACCATACTCGTAATAGGTGGACACATGAAATTTTCACAGATTATGTATCTCTGTTGCCGCTATAACAACTATAATAAAAGAATTAAAGGGGGGACTCCCTATTTAAACGTATTTTTAAGGCGATTTTTGCTCGATTTATTATTTTAGCTCTATCGTAAAAACGGGATCACTTACAAGCGTGAAAATTGGTTATAGTGCTTAAGCTAAGGAATAACAACATATAAAACTGTGCAAATGTGTGTTGGACTCGCGCGAAATTAATAATACACTTCTGCCTGACTGCGTGACTGCGCGAACTCGCATTTGGCCGGTATTTTTACTTGCCTATCGCAAGAAAGTACGAGTAGTGTATAAGTTTACTAATTATGAACATTTTTTTCGTTTCATTCACTACAAATAAAACCGATACAGTGTGTACTAGTTCACTTGATAAAGCACGTTCTTACTGTATACTTTCAAATAGTGTGTAAAATAAGAAAACAGTGGGTTTATTAAATTTAAAAAAAATATTACGCTGATGATTAGCAAACAGCTAATGATTATCAGGAAAGTAACTCTAGATTTTTGAATAAAACAGGTGTCAATGGCAGCCCAACAGAGCCGCCTAGAAGTAAAGGTAGAACCTGACCCCATTCATAAATTCACAATACCCTTGTATATAATATCCTTCGTGTTTTTGTGAACCCGACGTGTAAATTTACATAAGCCTTTACTCAAATTACTATAGGCGCAAATTACTATAGTATTCTATGCATGGTGTATTCGGCTGCCATGGCGGCCGAAAGGATTTAAACCACTATTACGTATAGCTTGTACTTTATGGTCTGATGCCTGATACAGCAGGACAGGTATCCCTGTCGCTCCCGTCTCTTACGCATCGCTTCAGATTCAGATTCAGATAATTTTATTCAATGTAGATTCTTTACAGAATACTTATTGAATGTCATGCAGAATACAATGCAAATAGAGCGAGTCTACGCCGTTTCGGATCGTGCTATGGCAGCGTAAAAGAAACGGCAAGAAACCACTGCAGCACGGCCTACTTTAAGAGTCGGCTTTTTACAATGTGTTTCTTGTGTTTCGCTGGAATATCAGAGCACCATACCTCTTTGTCATTCATATAGTCATCCAATCTATAGTAAGCTTTTTTACATAACGTTTGCTTTACACATTCTTTAAACTTTCTCTCAGGTAATTGCACTATATTGTCAGGTATTTTGTTGTAGTATCGTATACACAGACCAACGAAAGATGTGTTGACTTTAGTTAATCTAGTATATGGTTGATCAATTTTATGCTTATTTCTAGTATTAAAATTATGCCTGTCACAAATTTTAGGTAATTGATGAATGTTCTTTCTAGCATACATTATATTTTCATAGATATACTGGCATGGCACTGTCATAATGTTGATTTCCTTGAACAGTTCTCTCAGGGAATCACGAGTCTTCAGGCAATAAATTGCTCTTATAGCCCTCTTTTGTAAAACGAATATTGAATGTATATCAGCTGCTCGGCCCCAAAGCAGTATGCCATAAGACATAATGCTATGGAAGTAGCTAAAGTAAACCAGCCTTGCAGTAGCTACATCAGTAAGTTGTCTGATTTTTCTAACAGCATATGCAGCCGAGCTCAATCGACCAGAAAGAGCCGTTATATGAGGGCCCCATTGAAGTTTAGAGTCTAGTGTTAACCCTAAGAAAACTGTACTATTTACAATACTATGTTATTACAATACTATGTTATTATACTATGTTCATTATTCAATACTATGTTATGTGAAGTAGACCTTACATTTGGTAGTGCAAATTTAATACATTTAGTTTTTTTGGCGTTTAGGACTAGATTGTTAACAGTAAACCATGCATGAATCTGTCGAAGTGCATCATTGACTTCGTTATAATTTTGTGATTTCCTACTTACATTGAATATTAATGAAGTATCATCAGCAAATAACACAATCTTTGACAGATTCTTCACCACAGAAGGAAGGTCATTAATATAAATAAGGAATAAAAATGGCCCCAATATGGACCCTTGAGGTACGCCAATTTTGACAACAGATCCCAGTGATTTCGTCCTGTTTACTTGTACCTTTTGAATCCTGTTTTCCAAATATGACCTAAGTAGTTTAAGTGAATTATTCTTAACACCGTAATGTTCAAGTTTTAGCAACAATGTGCTATGATCTACGCAATCAAATGCTTTGGATAGATCACAGAAGATACCAATAGCATCTTCAGATTTTTCCCACGCGCAAAAGATGTATTTTAAAAGTGCAGTCCCGGCATCCGTTGTACTGCGCCCTTTCGTGAAACCAAATTGATGGTCATGTAGTAAGTTATTTCTATTGAAGTGTGAAAGCATTTGATTGAGTATGACCTTCTCAAAAATTTTACTAAGTATAGGTAAGACTGATATTGGTCTAAAATTACTGGGATCCTTTTTGTCACCAGCTTTGAATAATGGAACTACTTTACTTTTTTTCATTAAGTCAGGAAATGTACCATGATCGACACAATCATTGAATATAACAGCTAAATATGGAGATATAGTATCAATGATCGCACTACAGACTTTTACTGACATTCCCCATAGGTCCTCAGTGGTTTTCATTTTAATACTTTTAAAGGCTTTAACAATTTCGTTAGGGGTGACATGATTAAACCCAAATTCAGTTTCACAGGCGTCCACATTCTTTTGAAGTAAATCGCTAGCAAGTGAAGATGATGAATTGAGTGACTCTGTTGTTTTCAAAGGAATATTAGTAAAAAAGGTTTCGAATTCTTGAGCCACTTCTACGTTTGAACTAATAGTTCCGCGATTTGTATGAAGTGTGATTTGATTGTCACGCGGTTTCACTTTTCCAGTTTCACTGTTTATAACATTCCATACAGCCTTAATTTTGTTATCAGCAGACTGTATTTTTTTCCGTAGAAAAAATGATTTTGCTTTTAAACAAACTAATTTAAACAATTTTGAATAATTTTTGACATATTCAATGAAATTGTCGTCATTTGAATAATTTCTAAGCTTCGTCCTACTTTCACACTGTTGTCTCAGACATCAAGCCATATTTTACAAACTAATAGTAAAAGTTAAGACAGACAGCATGCATAAATAAAGTTTTATTGCTCACAAAACTTGTGACACCTGTGCGATCGATATGCAATGCAGCATTAATGGAAGAATAAGTACCTGTTCAAAAAATGAAATTTTAAATAAGCTATGTACATGTTATTTGGTCGACAAATAGACAAGAATTTTATTAATAAATTAGACCATTCATCCGCGAACCTTGTAAATATAACTTATATATATTTTCAACCTTTTCACTGTTTTGTCCCTGTTTCTCACATTTTTTTATGTATTTTGTATTGTGCTAAATCTGATATTGTTATCATCATATCAGCCAAAAGACGTCCACTGCTGGACGTAGGCCTGTTATAATGAAATATATTAATATCAATGTTCTATTTTCGTTACATTTAGACTGAAAGCAGAAGGACATCGATCCAGAGCGAGGTTTGTTATTTTTGCCAGCTTTGCTTCTTGTGCTTTAAATACTGAATTAATTTTGGACCTCTAGCCTAATATCAGTATCTTTCTCAGAACACAAAAAAAATTGAACAAGTTTTCTAAAGAAATATCAAAATACGATATTTTTTGTTTTCCCATATAAGCTTTACAACGGTATTCTTTGAATTTGAATGAGAAAATCAAATATTTTGATCCGTGTCTCTTTGGAAAAGTTAATCGGTTTTTTTATTTTTTGTAAGTGGGCAATCAAGAAATACGGCCACTTATTGGTAAGTGGTCACCTCCGCTCATAGCTCCCACATAGTAGCATAATTTGACACTAATAAGACAGTAAAGCGTTTTTCTCACCCTGAAAACTAATATACTGTCTCATGTTCTGAGTTTGGTCCAGAAATAACCCGCTATAATATCAGCTCTATTGTGAACAAAACAATGCCGGTTTTAATAATTATGATATGACTAAGAGACTTAATTTGTTTCACAGACAAAGGAAGAAACTAAGGTTGAGAGTCGAAAGAGCTCGATAGCTGAAAATAAGGCTGTTAAGGTAAGACGAAAAAAAAGGCAAATTAATACCAGAAACATACTACACCCAACAACGTCACATCAAGATGATTTGTCTAGGGTTTTTAAAAGAAAGTATAAACTTGATGAACCACATTGCAGCTTAGCAAAGGTCGAACTTCTTACATGAGTCGGTGTGTACAATATTACATTAAAACAATGTAATTAGTGTAGATACCATAGAGTAAATTTAAATACTTTGTAAATTGTGCTTCATTTTATATAAAGCTTATCACAGATTAGTTAAAACATTGCTTATTACATTCGATAACTTTATTAATAGCATAGACATGACAAGACAAAATTTATTAATAACGATAGGTAATTTTTAATTGAATGAACCGTAAACCTAGTACCGGTCATCCAACAGTGGAGTGTGGTATATTATGTTTTAATTTTACGTTAGAGGATGACTTTAGTAATGATAAGATTTTGTGAGGATCTAAATTCTAAAGATTCCTAACCAAATAAATATTTTTTTGTAATCAGCTGACAAAGGAGACTGCAGAAAGCAGGAAGTCCTCGCTGTCAGTAGCACAAGAGGAGCAAGTTTCAACAATCAAGAAAACGGCCCAAAGGGTAAGTTACTTAGATATTACGATACTATTCACAAACCACCAATTGCACAAAGCTTTGTTAAACCAAAGACAATATAATTTACTGAGGTTAAACCTACTGTTGCTGACATTTTTAATTCTACAGACAATAATAAATCAGCAATATTAGAGATTTGACAATAGTAATGGAAATAGCTTTGAGCAACTGGCGGTTAATTAAAAATATTAATCAAATTCAATTTACTGTAAAACAATGCTTAAATAATATAATCATTACAAAATTTGTTCAAAGCAAAAGTAATTACTGTGTTCGTCGATAACATTTGACATTTGACGTCGACAAATTTTAGAAAATTATGTTATGCTACTTTTGCGCTGCACCATGGTTTTAAGTAGAAGGTATCTCCCTACATGCAAGCTGTTGTTTAAAAAATATTTAAAGCTTTTAGAATAGAAATTAATAATATTACCTAGTAGTAGAGTTGAATTTTGAAGTAATTTTGGCAATATTCTTTCTAACTACTTTACAGACCCCTCAAACTGAAAACACCACATAAATATTCGACAATTATTACATTTTCAGAGCATTTTGTACAATAAACTTTCACGAACTCTTAAATTCATAAATAATAGTAATAGCAAGAATATTGTCGTTTGTACTTTTGGCTGTGCACAAGATTTCGAGTAACCTTTTAAGGTTTCTCAAACTCATGTGCACGATTTTGAATTAATTGAGATGTATAGTTTGAAAAAGACCCTCCCATGCAAAACGCACTGCCGAACCCTTGCTTATATCAAAATCCCATTTTAGCCCACGATTAAGGAACCAGAGAAAGCTGAAATGGAACAAGTCAAACTCAAGGTAAGCTCGGAAACGTCTTTCAGCATGAAACTTAATATTTTAAATACAAATGTTAAGAATACAATTTATATTTTTATCTTCAAACTTCTCTGTTGTAAATAAGACTTTATATTCTACAAGTTTTACTTTATATTCAAACAATTTTTGGACTTATGTTTGAATTTGCGTGTCTAGTAAATAACTATTCTTCTTCTTGTGAATAATACGATTTGACACAGTTTTTTCTCAAAGTTTTTCATAATATACATACAAGGCTTTGATTAGCACTTTTACTCATACAGCAAAATATAGATAGCACGGACACGATAATTCATAGTTTTGTGTTTTGTGAATAGGAAAAGCTAGAGAAGACGGTACCTACGGATTCTATCGATAAGCCTACAGATAAATGGCGACCTACGAAAACTGACACACAGGTATAATTAGTATACATTAAAAATCACATAAAACACTTGATAACAAAATATTTCAGTAGCTCTAAAAATCATTTACGTTCTTAGGAAGCCTCAAACAAAGTGGAACCAGATCGCAAAGAAAGTTTAGAAAAACCAAAAGAACCTACAGGCAAAAGACGTCCTAGTAGCAATGAGGTAAATTTGTTAAATTGAACAATAATATAAATTAAATCCTTTATGTGAAAATTCGTTAACGTTAAAATTTATGAACAGGAAACAACAAAAACTATTGAAGAAACAGAAACTAATAATAAAACTGAAATTAAAAAGAAAGTCACAAAGGATAAGCCAGCTGAACCTGAGCCCAAAGAAAATTCTAGGAGAATTGAGGTATATACTCCTTTTTAAAATCTTTTTTATTTCGATACGTTTTGGAAACAGTCTAATTATACTGTAATAAAATGTGTTTAGGATATTCGGAAACCGGCAGTTCCAGAAAAGGTGGAACCTGAACCAATGGATTTAGATGAAATTTGGAAGGTAGACTTATTAATAATAATATTATTTGTTCAATATTTTAAAAAGTGAATTAGAATACTAAATATTAATGAATTTCTGTAGGATAAAGAGGAACTACCTGTACCAGAAAAATCTTTAGACAAACCATACCAATCTCCATTTTGTCCATGGAAGAGAAAAACTAGTTTTGATGTAAGTACCTTTGCTAACGAACATAATGGAGTAAATATTATATAGAATTATGTAATAACTGATTCATATCGTGTTTTACTAGGACGACGATGATTTACCTCCACCTTACGTACCTTTGCGAAGGCTAACGCCACCTGAGGTAATTTGATTTAATTTAAATTTATACATTTACACTTAAAATATATCTTCAATGCTGCCATAAAATCCCATTTATAATAACCTCTTGATACTTTTCGTATATAGAGGTACTAAACTACATATTTTTAACCAAACTAGGTTCCGACAATACAGACTTCAGAACCAGATACAAAACCAGCTCCATTCTCATGGGAAGTTATTCCTGAAATACCACAGGTAGAGAGATTGACTATTATTCTATATTTTATTTTTGAAAAAATCGAATATATTTTACAACAACAGTGTTTTATTAGGCTGAACAAATTCCCGAATTGGAAGACAAATATCAACCAACACTTCTTGATACAACAAAAGATGTAGCTCCAGCTCCTTGGAGAAAAGCTAAATCTCCTCAGGTACACGTCACAAAGAACACCATACAATATTATTCATAAACATCAATACCACCAAACATACGCACATTTTATTCATTTGAGAGTGCACTTAAACCACACAACATGCCATCATGATAATTTTCATATCATCTTTATACATAAACAATTCTCGGTTCATTTCAATCAACTGAGAGTTGTTTTTGTTATTGATATTCAATTTAATCCTAACGGCAAAGTTTAAATTTGGATCATACACATCAGAAAATACTACAAATGCGATGAAACCCTTATAACACAAAAATAAAAATCAACTTCGTACGGTCGCCATTAATGAAAATTTAAATCTGTAGGCTGAAGACGATAGCCCTGCTACACTAGAAATTCCAGCTATAACCAGACCTCAAACCCAGGATGAGGTATAGACATTGGCACAAACATTAAACGGCACAAAATTTGCACAACGTCTGCACATGTTTGCACAAAATTGTACACCATATTTCTAGCACAGCACAATTTTTTCGCATTGCACAAAATTTTAGACTTCGCACATTTAGTGTTATATTTTAATATAATTCTCTCAATGACACATTATTAAATTTGTTTTAACTCCTGTCATTGATGGAAGATATTAGGTACTGATTTTTACAGACAGCTGGGTAATTAGTTATGCACAATTTAAGCTAATTTTAGCACTGATTGAGTAATAACCAGCACATAAAGTTGTCTATCACTGCACGTACAATAATAACTATTCGAAATAATAATTTTAAGTACCTATTTATTTTATATTTTTGTATATTTTGTACATTTTCTTTTTTCTATTTTTCACGTCTTTCCTGCATGTGCTTCGGCTTTACTAATTCACCTTTTTTATGTCTTTTTAAATCAATGTTTATTTTCTGTTCTTTCTTCTCTCTTTACTATTAAAGTAAAGTAATTTTGATACGTTTTAGATGCTTCGGTAAGTAGAAGGTAATAATTTATTCTATAGTAGTACCGCCTAAATAAGTCCTCGCCCGCGGGGTACAAGGGCAGGTGCGGGGGGTGGATGCGCGTAGAAAATGAGAATACCCCGTCGCCCGCACCTCTTTCGTTCCCCCTTTGTCGTCTTACCCCCGCGCCCCTGTGCCCCGCGAGCGAAGACTCATTTATGCGGTTTATTATGAAATCATTTAGAGCCCCAGCCGTACATAATTATTGTGACCATCCTAGTATTTTCAAATAGTCAAACAGTTTTTAATTAGATAAAAAATCGTAACTCTACTTGTTAAACTCATAACAATTGTATGGTTTCATCATCGTATTTTAGGAAAAGCTTATATAACCTTAGTCTTAAAACCTCCTGAATATTATATCTACGAGGGCTCCGAAAACTTTCCTCTTAACGAGTAGCGGATTAGTTGGGATCTGTATGTAAAAAAACATAAAAATTACTCAACGGATACCGTAAAAACATACATAATATAAAGGTTATGAAATATACTAAATTTTATCTACGAATTACAGAAAATTGCTGTCAAGCAAGAGGAAGTACAGGAAGAAGCTAAGAAAGCCAAAGTAAAGACAGTCAAAAAGAAGGCCGAGGATCTGCCTGAGATTCCAGACTATGAGAGGCCAGAACTTGAGAAGTTCGAAAAGCCAACCTTCACACAGACAACGAAAGAGAAACCTGAAAAGGACCAGAAGGTAATTTACTTTTTAGAAAGATACGCTACGGTCTATTAAAATATTATAAATCAACATCAATCAGTAATCCTAAACAAATTGTACCTGTCTATGTTACACAGACCATATCATCTACAGCGTTCTTATTTTTTAAATTTTTAATATAAACTTTAATGTTTAACATATATGTTTTGTCACATAGCCTAAAGTACCTGAAATCAAAGCACCAGAAGACAAACTTGCAGCACCCAAGATTGAGGTCATCCGTGAGAGGTCACCAAAACCAGAGATGCCAAGGAAACCTTCTTTGGTTCCTGGTGCTCCAGTCGGCAGACGTGGTTCCCTCATTCCTCCACCTGAGGAAATGGGAAGACGTCCATCACTTATCATCAGCGACGAGGTATGTATGCATCCTGTAGTATAAAATTTCTAAACTCAAAACTATGGAAAGTAATTTGTAAATGAATCAAAGGTATGATATTTTCTGGACCTATTGTGTCATTTATTAGCAAAATTAGTTATATTAAATGCAGGCATCAAAATTTGGTTGAGTAAAATAAAGGAGTAAATTCCAGTTTTCCAAAAGTAATTTAATCCTTTGTATACAAAAAAATATTGTTTTGATACCTGCATTCATCTAAATGTACAATTTGTTTACAAAAATAGCCCTTAGTAGTTTAGGCACCCTATTCTCTCAAGCCGAACCCATAACAAACCCCTGTGTTCCCTCGAACAACCCACATAAAGTGTATCTTAGTACTTTTACCCCGAATGCTTTAGTAGAATCAAAGACACTAGATGAGTTTTTAGCTTAGACTCCCATGTTCCTCGCTTTTAGACACGCAGATTACACTGTAGATGAAAATTATGAAAGCCTTGTGCATACTAAAGATAGAAAAACCCATAATCCACAGGAAAATAGAAAACTAAGACCCGGTGAGGTGGTTGAAGAGAAGAAGGTAAAAACGATAAACTTATTCGTGAATGTACATGAAGTTGCGTTCGACTAAACTGTTTATTGTATACGTAATGCATCGCGGTTTCAAACACTCTTTAATGATCTGGGTAATCACATAGTTGTACTTATAGAAATGGAAAGAAAATAATTTGTAACAAAATGTTTATATTTTGAATGTTTTTGATGTTCACAAGTAAAATCATTGATAGTTTTATTATTTTATCGTATTTTTAAGACGTAAACATATTTTATAAAAAAATCTGTCAAAGAAGATATTTTTGTCCGGTAACAATTAGAAAGATTCGAAATAACGATTTAAAAAGAATTAATAATTAAGTGTGATCACCCAGCAAAACAACTTCTTCGTCTAAGGCACAGGCTGAAAATTGCACATAATTGTGAACGCACACATATATGTAATGCACAGCTTACGCACGATGCACACACAGCACTAAGGAGTCAGTGGAATACTATCGCAGGAAAATATTTTCAAGATCATGGTGATTTAAGTAATATTAATTTACAACATACAGCACGTTGTAAAGTAACTGATGTACGAAATACAAGTGAGCAAGAAAAATACTTTTTACAAGTATCTCAACATACGCAGGTCTACACTACAACCATGATCTTGGACACGTCACTAACATAAATAACACAAGAGGCGATAACTAAGTAACTGATGCACCGCTAGTCAGGTCTGCACATATTAAACCCAAAAAAATACGTTCGCACCGCCGGTTAGGTCAGCACAAATTTAACCTCATCCGAAATCTAGGGCAGTAGGAGATCCTGGTTCGGCAGCAGAGATAATAGGCACAGGTTGTGATCGAAAGGATATTATCAATTTTCTTTATAAACAGGTCAAATTACGTCCAGGAGAAGTGGCTGACGACAAAAAGGTGAGATCAACTGGGTCTGGCCAGTAGGAAGCTGTTGCCGCTTTGCATAGCATTTTTTGAATGATATACTTTTATTTCTTTTTCACTTGATAATGAGGATGTAATTTTCACAGAAAATTACTGGGCTAATGCAAAGGCCACTTCAGATTGATCTTTCGGTACAATGTCTTGAAAGTTCTGTGAATGTCTTTATTCTGTCTTGTTTAATCTTATTTTATATTTTATTTTATACATACTTTTTTATTCACCACAGTTTACACAGTCAAAAACTCCCCTAATTCTGTTTCAGTAAATATGCTTCGCATAGTTTTTCTCGTAGTTAAACAATCTGAGTAGTATATCTTTTACTTTTTAAGCAATCATTTAGAAAATATAATATAGATTCATATCCAAATAAAAGAGAAATATAAAGTAATTGTAGATATTCCGTCCTACTTCTTCAAAGAAAGAACTCAACATATTTTTTTCTAGATGTTTCCCCATTCCTATAAAGAAGTATTAGTTATTACTTATTAGAAATAGCTGCTGCTTCGCCGACCAGCGAATTATAGGACAAAGACGCTGGATTCACTAGTTTTTCTTTTTCTATTTTGACAGCAGAATCACCTTCTTCTATATGATTCTTATCTTTGCATTGCCTTGGCATTGAATAATACAGGATTTAACCCTGTTTGAATCGAATGATGTTATAAACTGGAAAATGATTCTGTTATCAAATTGCTTTTTAGTTGGTTTTAGAATGGCTTTACATTTTTACTGCAAAAGACTAGCATTAAGTCTTATTTTAATTTACGATACGCTAACATTAACATATTCGAAATAACTTCATAAACACGTTATCAAATTTAAACATTCGAAAATTACTATGACAAAACAGTTAAAAAAAATTCTTCACGAACAAATAGAATACAAGAAGCAATAGTCACACGATATGTCTGTTACGACAAGGCTGAAGATATGAATCAGACAAACATTCCAAAACAGTGTAAACTTCAAAAACACATCATTGAAACAAATACTTACAACACAATAACAGTTAACAAAACTGTCACCAGAAAATTAACCTCATTTCAATTTAAACTAGAACAATTTTAACAGGGAATGATTTTACTAAACCATTTTTTTATTTCCAAAAAAGAAACGCAGCAGACCCGGTGAACTAGTGGATGAGGTATTATAGTACATTTGTGTGAACATATACATGTTTAGATGAACTATATGTTATAGACAATATGTTTAGATCGTGGCTAACATAGAAACATTTCTACGTGTTAATACCAAAGTGAATAATAATAAGTGTATTAGCGGAAATCCAACTTCAGAAGTAAGAGGCATAAAATTATCTGGCCAGTGGTTAAAGTATTATTTTCGAATTCAAGATTTTTTTTATTCTCTTATATAGTTAGAAATAGAGCCTAATATCTATTATACTAACACAAACTACCTATCTACGCTAAAATATAAAAGTAATGATTTCCCACTTTTAATAATCACTTGAAAGCATGTTTAAAATGTAAAATAAAGATGATTATAATCAATTATTGCTTAATGAAGTGCCCAATCTAATGAAAGTAACTATTTTAGCAAGCATGCAAAGCTTAAAGAACTTTTTATAACCTATGCCCGTGATTCCCAAAAAGAAAGACTAACAAACAACACCACGCACCGAACTTGCTAATATTTAATATGAATGTGTCTGTGATAATCGCATTTAAAAAATATGATGCCCTTGACAAACCTTTGCAAAGATGCCACAATACAACATAATAAAATCCATTCCATGAAGAAGAATTATGGTAGAGGTTGAGATTACAAGTATATTTTTTGAATTTCCTGAACTCTTAAATAGAATTTCCAAAACCTATGACTCTGCTAGAATTGAATCAAGGGAGATAAAATAATTCAAACCTAAAATTTGATAAAAAAATACCTAGGAACCTAAATATAACCGATGCAATATCCATCTGAATCTAATTGTGTCACATTCAATCATTATAAATCACTTTATTATTATAGACGTGAAATCAAAACAATGGTGCTATAATTATCGACCAATGATGTAGGTTTCGAGCCAAAAATTCTTATCTGCGACACAAATAACGTCAGTGTTGAGGCGGGTTACAGCAATGGTAATTATACGTTCATACTTACATCATACATACATTAATGATTCTTTGAGTCTTCTTTTTTGTTTACAAAGGTCAAATCACTAGTAAAAAGGAAAACTAAACACAAAAAGCTACTTTGAATAATAAACAAAAACATTTCAAAAGTGTCGTGTAAAATTCAGTTGAAACATTTGGATAACACAAGAGAACTATCACGTGCAGTGTAACAATAAAAACCCTAAAAACAGACTCCGTGGTCTTGTAGATAGAGCGATCGGCTCTCTATCCCTATTTTGGTTAAGACATTGCAGAATGCTTATGGACCGAAAGAAAAAGAAGAATCTGTACTGCAGAAAAAAAATCACACATTGGTCCCGCTCTGTCAACGGGGTTATTAGTAGTTATTAAAAATAAGCCATGTCAGAGACCTTCGTCGGCGATTCAACCACTCTGACACAATGGTTTGATCGATGTTCAATCTTACAATCCACATGATATGTAATACTGATGAGTATTTAATTTAGTATGTATTATATTTTAGGAGTGATGTCACATTGTACTTAAGAGAAAAAAAATTAAGGAGATATAGTAAATCTACGGCAAAACGGCCGAAGGCAAATTAGCAACTACATTGCTTTAAAATAAGTGACATCTTAAAGAAATCCGCAATAATTAATAGTGCTACAGTTACCAATAAATGAAAATAATATGCCACACCTGTTGAACTGCTAACAGAAATACTGATGACTATGACGCTTTACGATAATAAATACTGAATGATGACGTTCTTAGGTTTAATGAAGCAACTGACCTGAGACTTATGATTGATTGCTTCTCTTATAAATATGACTTTGTCAGTATAGAAATTAGGCCAAGTCCACACAAGGATGCTCTTGAAATGTTAACACTCTTAAAAGCGGTGTGTTGCCAGCTGATTTGAATTATGGATCTACATTGTATTGTTAAAAAGATATTTATCTTAAGGAAGTCAGGCCTGACAAACATTTTTATGCTTCTTAAAAAAATGCTAAAATAAAACTGTTAGAACCACGTATATAGAACGAGATATAAATCAAAATTGATTAAAATGTTAACGACCCAAAACCAACAATCGTGAATATAAAAAAATGTTCCAAAAATAGTTCAATAAGTAACACATCGAGAAGTTTGGCAGGTGGAAATAAAAGAGAAAAACATACCTGAGGGAGGATGCGCGTGGGCAGAACGGCGATGAGTCTTCGTCTGGCCACAGCAAGACAATGTGTGGTATTGCTGTATTGGCAGCTAAACAGAAATGCAAACAAACGAACAGATTGGCCATTAGTAACCATTCATCTATAAATGACAGGGGCTATTTTGTTGCAGATCAAAAAAGAAGTCTAATAATAGGTCTTATTATAAAAAAAAGTCGTTTCAATCAATGTTCAGAACATGATCTCTACGGAAATTAATTTGAAAGTTAACTCTTAAGTAGTCTGCTTCATCAAATACAAACTCACAAATATAGCTACATATTTTTAATTTACAAAAAGACGATCGAGCCAAGCATTGGAGGCAAGGAACGAACCGAGCTGTCATCGATCAGATTGCAGAATTTGTCGCCTCGACAACGACTTACGGACAGGTGCCAGATGACAGTCGGATCAGATTATATCGTGCATAGGCCCAATCAATCTTTTGTTCTTGCACAACTCCACAATCAGTCCCAGTAATAAATGGGGATTGACATTACGTCAACGGTTCTAAAGCAGTATTTTCATACAAGAATAAAAATAAAGTTGATTGGTGCCAAATTTAAGTTCTTAATTACTTAAAAAAAATACTAAGTAATATACATTCAAACATAATCTTACAAGACATGATAAATGCAACTAGCAGCAGCTTAGCAAGACCAGCAAATCTATTGAGACTATAGTAAATTTATCTCTAGAACCATGACATGATATCAAGCATTAAAATAAAATAATGTCTCTTCGTGTCAATAAAGAACTAAACGAGCCATGATGTTTAGTCAAGCCAAGGCGGTGTTAGAACGAATTAATCAGATGATTCGTGCTGAGAAATCGTTAATGAAAATCGACATCATTGTCTATTTTAGCTATGCTCCTTGGCCTGAAGTAGGGATTATCAATCTCTAATCTGAAAGAAAGGTCGAAAGGTAGATAAAATCGAAGAGCAGACTGCACTTGATAAACCAGACTCTATTTTAAAAAGAGTGATCAAAGAAACGAGATTGTCGTTGATAAGACATAATACTAAGTCACATTCCATTTGGAACGCATAAAAAATCTAGATAGTAATCTTCACAGTTTTTCACTGCCAGTTTTCAAGACAGAAATAAAGATAAGTAGGTATCAACTGATCTTATTTTTTTAAACAGAAGATATTTGACGTGTTTCATCACAACTGTTGCAAATAATGTTTATATTTCTGTTAATAAGCACATTCTGATGTTTTAATATATAATACATTTATGTTTATATTATGTAATGCCACTTAGCAAAATAAATACTGTCAATATAAGAACGCAATAAAGCATATATTTTATCGTTAAGTAGTGTAAAGTAGACGTTAATATGTGAAATGAGCAAGTATTCGAAATCAAAGCTAACAATTAATTGGGGATAACACATCAGTTAGCGGTCGAGAAACAGATAGATCGCGTTTGCTTCTCCGCGATACACGGATCGCTCACCTTAATCTGATAATTAATTGAATAGGTCTTCTGATTTGTGCAGTGCACAAATAGAAACACCTCCTCATAGAGGGGAAGGGGGGAGGGATAGCCGCACGGTCATGTCCAAGTACCCTTTCCTTCAGTCTTTTGACATCCGCGCCCATTTTTAGATGGAACGACCACGAAACCTTAAATCGAACAACGAATTTAAGAAAATTTTAATGTCAAAAATTTAACAAAACAGGGTGTAACATTTAAATGTTTAATCGTTTTAAAAAATATAAAAAACAAAAATATACAAAAAAGTTGGAGCATTTTATAAAAAAATATGAGTGCTGAGGAAAGCAATAAAACAAAATGTGAAAGACTGAAGTTTTTAAGAAATATCAGTATTTAAAAAAATGTGTGAGCAAGTAATGATGTTGCTGTGATTCTTATGTTGTGTGATTTTAAAAGACGTTGTAAATACTTAATAATTCTTGGAATATAAAATGTATTATTTTAGTTGAGTTGTGGCATCTTGAATAGGTTACTAATATGGCTGCAGTGGCTAAAAAACCCACTGGTGGAGCAGCCAAGGGTAAAAAAGGAGATGCGGTAAGTACGAACTAATTGGTATCTTTTACAGTATAAGAAATGGTTTTGTAAATTATTCGTAAGTCATCAAAATATTTGCAAAGCTTCTTGTTTTCAAAGTCGTACTTATGTGTAAGTAAATAAATAAATTTGTTTTTGCATAAGCGAAAAATTATACAATATACGAAGCTAATCTATCATTTCATTTGTTATATTAATATTAGAAAACATAAAATTGCACTTGGTTGAAAATAATTAATAAAAAATATACTTTAAGAAGTAGAATCAAGTAAAAAAATTTTTTATGTGATAGGAGAGCGATTCACCCCAATCTCACTTGGTACTCGTAGTAAGTGATGATAAGGTCGAAGATGTAACATGCTTACCTAGATAATGCCTGTCCTCTCTAGCCAGATCTCTCTAGATCCTCTCTAGATCTCTCTAGGTCTCTCTAGATCCAGATTACATTGTTCGGGGAAAAGATCGGCAGTGAGGGAATTCCACTCCTTAGCTACAGTATACACGTAGAACCTCAAATAGAGTACCTAATTTTTATAAATATTAATAACATACTTTCAAATTAAAGAATATCATGCCTATACAATTAGTATATCATTTCTTATTTATTACGTAAATATTTTGTTGCTAAGCAATAATCAATAATGGTTTGTTAAATTTAATTTTATATTACATACTTTTATTTTAACAACATATTTAATAATTAATTGCAGTATTTTCATTCTTAAATATTGTTTGTAATTTTATAAACATGTCTTGGTCACCTACTTACTCTGTTTAATGTACATTTCAGCGTAAATTATATCCTCTAAGTCCAAGACTGATTGTCCAGCACGTGAAAATTATAATGTATGTAGGCGATAAAGTTTATCTACTAAATGAGATGTCTGAAGCAACAGGTGGTTACCTAATATTTATCGCACACAATTTTTTTCTACCTCTTCTTTTTGTGTCAGTGTCTGATCTTTTAGTTAATTTCGGAGATAGTTTACTTAGCTATACAAAATTGTATAATATTTAACTGTCACCATGGGTAAACCTTTTGAGTCAGTCGTTGGATCACTTGGATTTAATTATGTACCCAACGGGGAGCACTCAAGGTATCATTTTTAGCTTGGTTAGGTTAATACAAGCTCTTGTGATTCTAAAAGCGGTTTTCGTGAAGGGAAGCTTATAAAATGAAGATTATGAATATCAGTCGCTATCACTAATAGTGGTCATTGCTCAAATCCTGGGTGGCGGCCTACGATAAGAACAAACTGTGCTTGTGTGCTTACCTTTTATCTCTATCAGATCTTTTACCTCGCAAGATTTAAGACTATTGCTATTAAAACACTATAATCTATTAATAATTTTCAACAGATGCATCGAGTCTCTAATTGACGTTTATTATTATTATGACTGCTGTGATAATGTGTGCTGATTTAGCATCGTCATATTTTAAAGACACTTGTGCTTCATTTATTACAATGATATTCTCTCGTCTACTTATAAATTTTACGAATGATTAGATTGGCTGTAGAGATTTTGTAGAGATCTTCTACGAAGACATGGCACGCGCTGTCACGCTATAACGCAGACATCTGCGGTCATTAAATTACTTATTTTATTATTTTCTACAACATTTATATAAAAATAAATTTCTAGACCCCACGGTTACTCTAAGGTGACAACTCGTGCCAGATTTTTTGCTTAATCCCGTTAACGAAAGTTACGAAACGTTAGCCCTGACCAGGAATCGGATGGGTAAGCGCTAGGCCGCTAGTAGTAAGTCAACTATACCTAGCCTATAACTAGCCTTTTCCGTGTTTCTAAAGGCACATTAAAACGTTAGTCCAGAATAATATTTTATACAGTGATTGGACTGTGCCTTTACGATTAATACTACCTAGTCGCAAGGGTCATTGTCCACAATGGCGATATTTGTCAAATGCATGCAAGCGACAAATATCGTTTGCATTTTAGATCTGTCCACGCAATCGATAAGCAAGCGATGAAACAGTGAGCTAACCATCTATGGAATCCTGGTCAAGGATAAGATTCGCGGAAAAAGTGGTATAAGTCAACATTTTTCTTCCCGTAAACAGTCCTGATATAATAGGTCAATGCCATGAAGCATCTGCAGTTGCAAGCAAGTGATTTATATCGCTTGAGTGATTCATGTCGATAGGTGATACCGTGCGGCGTACGTGGACACGGTTTTGTTTGTTTATATGCAGGATGCATGCAAGAAACAAGCAAGTGATTAATATCGCTTGAGTGATTCATGTCGATAGGTGATATCGTGCGGCGTACGTGGACACAGTTTTGTTTGTTTCTATACAAGCAAGTGATTAATATCGATATCGCGCGGATATCGTGCGCCGTATGTGGACAGTGTCTCTTAAGACGGTTCTATTATTAACTAAACAGGTGATCTAGAGTTAGGTACCTACCTGTAATGCACAGCAATGAAATATTACCGACCAAATTAGTTACAAGGAAGTCCAGACGTTAATTTGGCTAGCATACAGTAATAACGATATAAATCATACTTGTAAATTGAAACTGTATTTCATAATTACGTTCAACGTGTGAATTTTATCAATTAGATGATGTTGATTTTAAGATAAAATACGATGTATTCTGTCTTGTTATATTATAATAAATTAAATTTAATTCACATATTTGCTTATGTAGTTTCAAGAGCGAATATTTCGATGACTTGCGTAATAAATGTGTCTACAACTTATTATGAAGAGTTAGAGAGCTACAAGAACTAGCTCTTTAACTCGGTAGGGTAGGTAATTTCCACTCTTCTCCAAAACTTTCTACGCTTACATATATGTTAAAAAATACTATGAACATTTTAAGAAGATTATATAATTTATATTTTTCACATTATATTTTTTATGCACAATTTATCCCCCACAATGTTCACTGTACTTTTTATGAAACGTTTTTAGTAAAAGTATGTATTAATAACAAATTCAATAAATACCCAAGTACAAAAAACATACCGTAAACTTGGAAAAGACTCTACTTGCAATAAACACTATAAGTAACACACGCTTGGAATGTACAAAATCTTTTTCCTTTTGTATCATAAACCGGATCCTATGTCATAAATGTGACTAACCTATCTTGATACTATTTGTATACGCGTTTCTAAAATTTTATCCTAATGTTTAGCGCCGCAAGTCTTCGGACGCAAGAAGACCATCTATTCAGGACTTGGAAGACCTGATCAACAAACCCTCAGTGCCTCTGAAGCCATTAGGAAATGAGGGCCCACCAGTCATCGTTGATGTACAAGAAAGTTACTCTGCTGTTGAGGGTAAGAATGAAGTGAAAATACAATGAGGACCTCAATGGGACTAATCAAAATGATTAATGATAATACTACTGACGTAATTTAAAATGCTATGAATGACTTTAAGAACGCTTTACATTATTACGCGGCTAATATTTATACAGTACCCAGCCACGCGTTTTAGCCGTTCGGGTGCCGCACTGCTCAGCCGCACAATCGACAATAGACGAAGAGACCTAATTTTATCAAAAGGCTGTCAAACTAGTTACATATTTAAATAATTATTCTGGTTCAGTAAAGTACAACCGTATTCAAATCACAGAGGAACAGAAATAAATGTAAAGAAAACTTTTACTATGTATGAGTAAAATAAATAATGAATTATGATTGCCCAATATTGCACATACAATATTATGGCGTAGTTCTGACTAAGTTAAATTTATTGTGCAAAGCAAATTTTAGTTTTTTCTATATTTTTCTTTTATGTATTACCCAATGAATAACATCCGTTTAATAAGCAATTTGTTGGCACTTAAACTATCGTTTCAGATGAGACTGGCTACCTCACAGTACAAGTTGAAGGCAATCCTCCACCCACATTCAAATTTTACAAGGGCGTTACTGAAATTATCGAGGGTGGTCGCTTCAAGTTCGTCACAGATGGTGAAACCGGTCTTATCACCTTGTGCATAAGGAAGGTCAAGCCCAACGATGAAGGCAAATACAAAGTTGTCGTCAGTAACATCCATGGAGAGGATTCAGCCGAGATGCAGCTTTATGTGTCTGGTAAGTATGTGTTGTAACAACTAACAATCTTCAGGAATCATCCGCAACAAGAACAGTACAAGTAATTTAAAAAATACCAGCTATAACGGGCAATATGTACATTTTGTAGTAAACTTCACTAGTCTAGTCTAGTGTTTTAATAAGTACATTAGCTACTGGGATAATAGTTTCATCGTAAGATTAGACGAACTAAGTACTAAATCTGACCTTGATTCGCAGACTCCAGTGGTATGGACTTCCGAGCTATGCTCAAGAAGAGGAAGTATGCCAAATGGGCTGAAAAGAAAGAAGAAATTGACGTAAACCTCAAAGAAGTGGAAAAACCAGCACCAGCTCTCAAGAAGGTCGAAAGGGTAAATATATTTTTTATTTCCTCTAAATAAACTATTAGTTTTGAAAATGTTAATAGTGATCTGGTGATAGTAAATGAAAAATAAATATTGAAAGTTTAAACATAAAAGTCGGTTGCAAGACAATGTTGATTAAGTGAATAAAGGCAAAGACTGTGCATTCTTCTTAAAAATACAGCTTGAAATATAAATATGTCTAGAAAATTTTCAAGATAAAGCTTTAACTTTGCCTTGCATCCTGTTGACTTTAATAATAATAAAAAAGACAGCTCCATCGGGCGTCAAAATTACGTACTTCAAAGACATAATTTCTTATCAGGTTTGGTATAAGAAAAGGTAAACATAGTAATAAAATATCAAAATTATGACTTTACAATTGAAATTACAATTGATATCAATTGAAATGTATAAGCTATATTTTCTATATAACATGGTGCAAAATTCTGAGTCAGTACAACATCGTATGCATCGTTGGTCCATAGGGTTTAGAGACTGGATATTTTGAAGAAGACGGCTTCATAGTGGTCATATCCGAAGGTGTCGAGATTTTCAGATTCCCAGCTGAAAATCGCAGGAACTCCTCAAACTGGTCCTGGGTTAAGGTCCTCGGTTTTACTGATAACATCATCGTTCATTCCATTTTGCATTTCGATCATATTTCTAACATTAACATCGACACTTTCAAATTCCAAGCCACCTTTCCAACTATTTAACCGTTTTGATTTGTCCCCCAACTTTTTTGTTACCTACTTTTTGGGATACGTGCGGCGTAAGTAATTTTTGGATCTCAGTTTCGATATAATAAATAATTACGTAAGTTATATAAGACTAATTTAAATAAAATGTAATAATAAGTTATTAAAATATTAAGTAGTTATTGATATTAAAATTTTTAGTTACAATGCATTCAAACATTAACACAACGCTTTTGTGAATAACCTTAAAGTATTTGTAAATAAAAGCTTTTTGTATCGCCTTAAAACCTTCTCCTAAATAATGTTTATTGACATAACTTGGACAATCCAACATAAAATTTTGACGCAGATTTGACATTGACGCTTATGTCTTATCAATAACATGGATTTGTATCAAAACAAAACGGTTTCATTTGTGAATAATACGTTTAATTTCACTTTCACGATGGCTAGTTGGGTTATCAGAAAGATTTTCAAGCTGTTTGTTCAAGTTAGTAATATTGCAATTACTTGTAAATGTTTCGTTGGCATAGCAATTCTTACAGGTACTTACAGTCAAATACTTTGGAAAGTTGTTATCACTGCAGTGTGCCACCGAAACTATCATAAACTTTAGATACGTTTTTAGATATTGATTGTTTATTATAATTTTTTGAAAAAAGCGTCATTTATCCCTTAGAGTTTACGTCATTGACGATCACAGATTAGTATATAAGTACGTAGTACCTATATAATTGATGATTAAAACCTCTTTTATTGAATAAAATTGCATATACAGAGCTTTTTCATATCGTCTTAAACTCATATAAGCCCTTTTACCCCCAAATCCTCAGTAATTTGATCCCAGATTAGTAAGTATAGTACAGAAGAATTTGATTACCTACCCCAAATGCACACACATATATACACACAAAATCATTATAAATATATTTGTGTGTATCTACTTTTATTCATAATCTATTTGCATGAAGAAACTGACTTAAACCAAGCTTACAATTAACATGGCTTTTTGAACATTTGCCATTATAAACTACTAGAGCTAGATGTATAACATAAATGTTATAATTCTAGGATATATATGACAAGAAGAGACGCATGTCTCTCTGTGAAATGTTACCAGATTGGCCAAAACTGATGGAGACTGTCAAAATTAAGGTTCGACTAAAATGGAAGTTAAAAAGTAAGACTTACTGTCCTCTTGAAAGATAAACGGAGAACAAATGATGATAACGTCATCAGTAAGATACTTAGGAATAGTGATCCAAATAAACGTCTCTTATCTACAGATAAAAATATTTCTTTCAAAATGACAGTAAAGATCTTTTAAAATGAATGACTGAATGATATTAAAATGAATAATAAAATTGAACTGATAAACAACTAAACTAAAATTATCCCCAAGAATTAGTAGCTTCAAAATTAAAAATCGAGAAATAGAAGACAAATAAAATAAGAAAACAGTGCACGTTTAATAGAGCTCCGAATGGCTTTCTGACTTTGAAGGTGCTACTTCTTGGGCGATTTAAATAAAGACTGCATAAAATTGAGATTTTAAAGTAACTCGCACAAAGTTTTCTTTGTATCACCACTTCACTAAATAACTGATACGGTTTTTCAGGGAATGTAAGTGGAATGAATTTGGTGACTTGTCTCTTGGATTTTGTCTTCCGTCACGTTTTTCACAGGTCTTTTGACGTCGGATTGAGGAGCTTCTGTCACGTCATTATTAAAATATTTCTGTCTTCACATGTGCTATCATTATTAATTTCAGCTGATGCATCCGGTGTTTGCAGATGTTGGAATTTTTCAAAATTATTATTATTCGTTTTGCGAAATTCGTATAATGGGTTGGTTCGTCATTCTGGCAGTGTAGGCCATACTCAATATTTATTTTTGCTTTGTGACTGCTGCCTAATGTTTAGCATACATATGATTTTTATTGTGTTAACTAAATTTGAGACAATATGATCCGCAAAATAAGTACTTTCTAAACAATTTTTATGATTTCGCTATAACTAGTAAGGAAAATAATCTAAGGATGAATGGATGTTTTATAGAGAACCCATAATAGAAGACCATCTCTGGCCGAATTGATTCCGGATTGGCCGGTGCTGCACTCGTTTAAAAGAGACGAGGTTTGCGATTAAAAAACAGTAAAAAGGAGCACAGTCTCTGTGGAACACCAGCACCAAAACTATGTCGCAACCAAAGCGTTCAAACACGTTTCAGATGATTTGGTGAAGATGCCAGATTAAAGCGACGTCAATGTCTGATAGACATTTGTTTAGTTTTTTATAACTCGTTACAGTTTTCAGTAATTTACCACGGCATTTATTCTCTATTAGACATTTATGTGAATTTTATCTTCCAATTTCACTAAGTTATCTGATTTAAAGCGACATCACTTAGTCAAAATTTAGTCAGCACTTCTATGGAACACTACTACTGTTTCTTCTTCTATTAGTAAAGTTATCTTACTGTGCGCACATTTTCAATATTTACTCAGAGGCACAGAGCACAGGTTAAATATTATGCACTGTGATATCGATGTGTAGGATTTATATCACTGTAAAAAATGATGAACTTAAGGGTTTAGTCTGTCAAGTTTGCATCAATTTCTAAAATTTATTTCTTTGCCTTCAAGTTCATCATCTTTGTGAATCTTATCATGTTCAGGATGAGCAAATGTTAAATATAGCCCAAATATCTGCGGAAACTTCTAGAAATTCCAATTTCTGTACAAAAGCATGGCGTTTGAACTACGAGAGTGATGAAAGAATGGCTGGTATCTAACGCCTCGGTTACACTAGATTTCTATGGTTTTCTTGCATCTCGAAGAAAGTGGGGAGTCGTTTCTAGCACCTATCAGCTTTTGTCTTAAAGCACTGTGTCTGTTTCTGCACTGTTGGCAGTGTTCTTTTTAATGGGTATTATTATTTGGCACTTAAATGTTTCAGAAACAAGAGTCTTTCCTGAAGCCCCTCGTAGATCAAAACGCGAAGGAAGGCAAGGATAAAAAGGTAGTCTTTGAAGCCATCTTCTCAAAGCCCAATGCTAAACCGAAGTGGTTGTTCCGGAAGGATGTAAGTACATTTTAAGGCAACAGCATTTTTGCACATAAACTAAAAGAACTGAGCATTCAAAATCATAATTATAACCAATGTTTTCTTTACATCAATAGGAGTGTTTCCCCGGATCTAAATACAAGATGACTAACGAAGGAGACTCCTACAAACTGATCATCATGAACCCAAAGGTCGAAGACACGGGTAAAATTACAATTGAAATCGGCGGCATAACTTGCACTGCCTTCCTACAAGTAGATGAACCTGATCCAATATACACCTTCACGAAGCATCTGAAGAAGACCATCAGTGGTTACACTAAGCATGAGACCGTCCTTGAATGTGTAGTTTCAAACAGCCTGGCTATCGTCTCCTGGTACAAAGGAGAACAGAAATTGGAAGACAATGATGACATATCCATTTCCAAAGACCTAACGGGTGTTTGCAAACTTATTATCAAGAGTTCGAAATTCGAAGATGCAGGCAAATACCTGTGTAGGATTGAGAAACAGCCTGAAAAGACTGAAACTAAGACTGAAGTCAAAATTGTCGGTAAGTATTATAAGATATTTTGAGCCTGAGTAAACTGAGACGTAGCATATACGAAATAGCAAGCAGAACTTTCAGCAAAAGCTAGGAACAATACTGAAGCCTAACCTTTCATTATTTTTATTTTTTCAGAATACCCGTACAAGTTCACGAAGGTGCTTAAGTCACAACAAGCTACGGAAAAGGACACAATCACACTACTCTGCGAGTTGGACGATGAAGGAGGCGAAGTACAATGGTTAGTGTTAGAAATTCAAAGCAAAATACAATTTAATTAATTAATGATTAACTGTTTATTGCACACTCCGAAGGGAATAAAAATTACAAACTACGACCTCACAATATGTGAACAAAAGGCGGCCTTATCCCTAAAAGTGATTTCTTCAAGGCAACCCCTTTAAACACAACTTAATTGATAGACAAAAACATCATGCCTCTTTCTCTTAGAGCTACATAATCGAACATTGTAATTAAATTAATATTTAAAACAAATAATACTAGATCACCATCGTTTCCTTTTTGGGTTAACTCTGCTATAGTAGTACTAAAGCCAAACTTTGGATTTAGATGGTATTCTCCGAATTGTAACAGGTCACATCACAAGCCAATTGCATGCAAAACACAGCAAATAGCCCTTTCCAGTGTTGCCTTCTACGTACGTCACCCTTATGAAGATATCTTTAGGGTGATGACTGATGCTATTGTAAGCCGAGAACAGGACGCGGCAATTTATAAGAAGTCTCTTTTAACGATATCCATGGAAATAGAAAAGACCACGGCACTATAATGTGAAAAAGTATACCCAAAATGAGATGCACCAGCAAAATAAATAAGAAGGCGTATAGTTGTCTTTCATACTGCTGTATTCCTCTAGACGCTACACAAGACAAACGTATAAATAAATTTATAATTTATAAATTGTGACTCTGAGACTTTTTTATTCAGGTTCAAAAACGACGAGCCACTGCAAGTGGACGGCAAACGTGTCGTCATTAAAGAAGATGGTCGCAAACGCAAGGTCATCATCAAAGATGCGAAGGTCACTGACGCTGGCAACTATAAGTGTACCAGCAACGCCGACGAAACGAAATGCGAATTGATCGTCAATTGTAAGTACGAGTATATTAAATTGAACAAAAAAGAGCGTGTTGCAGGGTGGTGCAATTTGCACCACCTAACTTAACCATAACCGAATTACCGAATATAAGTAAGTGTCTTGCTCTCTCCATTGCACCAGAGTGAGAGAGTGAGAGAATGTGAGAGCGTATTTGTTATAGTAAGATCTTGCAATTGACACTAAATATCTATAACATTGAATGAAAAAGCTGAATAATGGTTTTGGCCACATCTGATTTTCGATTATAACCCAAAAATTAAAAACAGTTTAATCCTATACTATTAAATTTGTAATCGGTTTCTCGAAAACGGCACAAACGACTTCGATGAAATTTATCATACGGCGGTTTCCGGGGGCAAAAAATCGAGTCTGTAAAAATACGTTTTTCATCGTGGTTTTAAGTTTTTAGGCATTTTTAAAAATAGCGCGTTTTAGACAGAAACCTACAGCGCCATCTGTTGGCGAGTAGCATAGCTTGTTCATCCGATGATATTTTGATGTTGAGGCGGCTATTATAGAGCGAAGCCGGTTGCTGCTCAATACAAATCGATGATACATACGTGGGACACCCAGAAATATTTGCGACACTAAAAAAAATTGTTCTACAGGTACATATATTTTTATTAAATCTTTTCAAAGTACTCTCCACCAGCCTCTATACAAAGATTCATGCGTCTGAACCAGTTTTCAAAACACTTTTTCCAGTCCGCCGTAGACACCTCGTTTACAGCCTGCTCGAACGCAGCCAGCGCATCTTCCGGCGACGAAAATTGTATCCCCTTGAGCTGATTTTTTATTTTTGGAAATAAAAAGAAGTCACACGGTGCTAGATCAGGGCTGTAAGGAGGGTGACCCAGGAGTTTGACTGGTGTGCTGTCCAGGAAGTCCCTCGTTTTGAGCGCGGTGTGTGCAGGCGCATTGTCGTGGTGGAGCAGTAGTCCGCGGAGCCCTGTGTTTGGTCGCTTGTTGCTCACAACAGAAAAAACTTCTGGTAAACATTTGGTAGTATACCATTCGGCGTTGATGCTTCTTTGATCTCGTAAGGGAATTGAGGCCAAGTGGCCAGTCAAATTAAAAAAGCTGGCGATCAAAATCTTCCCCCCGCTTCGAGATCGCTTCACTTTGGTAGGCGTTGGTTCATTTTGAAACACCCAAACTGTCGACTGGCGCTTGGTTTCTGGATCGTATTGATAAATCCAGGACTCATCACCTGTTACGATGTCGTAAACACGCCGAGACGAGCCTGCTTCAAATTTGTTCAGCATATCACGGCACCATTCCACCCGGGCCTGCTTCTGAGCGTCGGTGAGGTAGTGCGGCACCCAGCGCGATACTATCCTCCTCACGCGAAGATGCCCGTGTAGAATCTCGTGAACGCTTCCCGATCCAATCTTTAATATGTGCTGAATCTCCTGATATGTAATTCGCCTATTATCTTGGATTAAATTTTTCACTGCTAGCACGTTTTCTTCCGTAATAGCCGTCAAAGGGCGACCGCTTCTTTCTTCATCCCCCAAGGTTGGTCGACCGCGCCTAAATTCGTTATACCAACGATACACGGTTGCCTTGGAGGGGCCTTCATCCATAAATGCCATTTGAAGTCTATCGAACGATTCATCCGGTTTCAGGCGACACTTGAAATCGTAAAAAATCATAGCTCTAAAATGTTCCCGGCGCAGATCCATTTTTCAGTAAGACACGATACTTTGAATTGGCTCGCAAAAAATGTGGAGGGAAATTTTGAAAATGGAACACACATATTTTTACTTACAAGTAATCATATTTTCGAAAAAGATTCTGACCGGCCAGTCTCCCATATATAAAAACTATTTTTCGCAATACTTTCTGAGTGGCCTGGTATTAGGCTCGGCTACTATTGTTCTAATGCACTGGACCTTATTATTTAGTCTGAATCCAAGCTCTGTGTTTCTCATTAGTGGCTTCAATAATTTGAACAGATCGGTAACAAATATTTTGAATTCAAGTAAAAGTTCGAGAATTAAAAAAAAATCTCAAAATAATTTTTGTTAGCTACTAATATTAATTTACATGGTTCTAGACTTGAATCGCTTCAACAAGAAGTTGAAGGATACCGAAGCAATTGAGAGGGACAAGGTGGTGTTGGAGGTAGAACTCCAAGACCAGACAGCTGAAGCTGTATGGACCTTCAACGGAAAACCTATTGAGCCTAATGACAGGTAAGTCTTAATAAATAACATACAGACTGATTACATTTTTATATAAAACATATTTTATATGAATCATATTTTTCGCATTTTATCCAAACGAAAGTAACAGGTATTTTTCTGTGACGTTAACTTTGTCAACTACGTATTATTAAGTGTCGATGGGCAGCAATCTCATCACTGTTGGTAATTTCTTTTTTTATGGTTTTTTAAAATGAATGAAATCTTTTTAAAGGAAAATATATCACAGACATTTCACAGTATCAGTCAAACTGATTATTTCATATTGGGTGACCGTTTAGTATCAGTGTTTAGTGTTTCCATTCTCCATTTTCCTAACGTTGATTAGCAGCGCCAACCCCCCGCTTCTGCAAAGAAGGCTATAAAAGAGGTCGAAACAATTAATATAAAAATTATCAGGCTTATTTAATTCAATTATATTATATGACTAGGATTGAAATTAAGAACCTGGGCGGTGGAAAACACCAGTTGATCTTTAACAAGTTGGAGATGGAAGACGATGGTGAAATCACCTGCACATCTGGAAACCTGACATCAAGTTGTAAACTGAGTGTCAAGAAAGGAGAGTCGAAACCAACCATTGATTGTCCTGATGAGTTTAATGGACCTGCTGGACAACCTTTTGTCATTGAGGTGCCTTACAAAGGTAATGCATTTGAGATAAGTAGCCAATTTAATCCAAATAATAAGGAAAATGGTGAAAATTTATTAATTTTAACTTGCTTTACAGTTACCGGTACCCGCCAAACGCCAATCGAAGCAAAACTATGGAAGGATGGCAAAGCTTTACCAGCAAAAGAGGTCGAGGTTGTCGTCGAACAAGAAAAAGTCTTGTTCAAGATCAAGAAGCCATCAAGAGAAGGTTCTGGCAAATATCAAATCAAGATGTCCAACGCTCAGGGCGAGGACTCTAAGGATGTGCACATTAATATGCAAAGTGTACCAAATCCTCCTCAAGATGTGGAGGTTACAGAGATCTTCCAGACTTCATGCGTCGTCTCGTGGAAAGCTCCCACTGACGATGGTGGATCAGCTATTGTTAAATATGTTATTGAAAGACAGGTAAGTTTTTCTCATACCTACAAAAAGGACAAAATAACTGGAACTGGCTAAAAAATTTAAGCAATGGTTAAATGAAAATCCAGATTTCAATGTAATTTAACAGGTTACCCATGTAAATTATAGGTAGAATGATTTTCTTTTATTAAAAAAAATCTTTATTTTTTTGTAGGATATGTCACTTAAGGCTGGCTGGGATAATGTAGCTGAAGTGCCACAAGGACAACCACTCAAACACAAGGTTGATGACCTCATCGCCAAGAAGACGTACAAATTCAGGATTCGCGCCGTCAACAAGATAGGCTCCAGTGAGCCGGGAATGTTCGGCAAACCTGTACTGGCCAAGGATCCTTGGGGTAGGATAATATTACATGCCTAACTGGAGTGTAAATGATAATAATGTAAAACATACAAAGCTTTGACTTGTGAATAGAGAAGGTAAAATACGTTTATTGCTTCCCGCAATTTATTACTTGTCGATGTTACAGACGAACCATCAAAGCCCAAGAACGTCGAACTTGTCGACTGGGACAAAGACCACGCAGATCTCAAATGGCAGAAGCCTGACAACGATGGCGGAGCGCCAATTACTGGTTACGTCATCGAATACAAAGAGAAGTTCGGCAAAGACTGGGTGACAGGCAAAGAAGTGCCTGGAGACTGCCTGGCTGCGACTCAAGATGGCCTCAAAGAAGGTGGAACTTACGAGTTCAGGGTCCGTGCTATTAACAAGGCTGGACCTGGTGAACCTAGTGACACCACTAAGCCGATTATTGCTAAGTGCAGATTTGGTAAGCCTATTCGAATATTTTTAACAGTTTCGATTACTTCAACGATGAATGTAAAAAGGCATTCTTCTAAAACCAAATAAACGATGACATATGATAACAATATTAAAATTTTGGAAATCTGGCGCGCAACAAAACTTTGAGTTGATCTCTTAGTGGATGTCTCAAATTTCTCATAATATTTGGACCTATTCTTATTTGAAAAAAGTTTTTAGTTTAGCAAGTATTTTTACTGTAAAAAAGTAATAAGTACCTACTGACTAAAATACAGCGTTAGTGGTTTTGTTTGCAAGATTTTAATACACTTTAACTTTACAGTGAAACCATTCATTATTGGCGAGGGTCTACAGAATATGATTATCAAGAAGGGCCAAGTTATCACATTCGATATCAAATACGGTGGTGAACCTGAACCCGAGGTCAAATGGATGAAGGGCGAAGAGGTATGTATGAAGTTCCGATTAATTTTTGAGAAGACACTGATTTATTAGAAGTAGATTAGAAGTAATAGACTTTGTGTCGTCTTTGATTTTGTAGAAATAGTAAACTTTTAGAGAGAATGTTACTACATTTATCAAATTAATCTCTCATCTAAATGCAGTTTTTAGAACTATATCAAATGACAAAAACTTTTGATTGATTTGATGTTGTAACATTCGATAAGCTTTTGAAACTCAACAAGACACACAGACAGACTCTATGCAATTTAGCAGAACTTAAAAAAGTAGGGCCAATTGGACAAATTATTAACGGAATTTATTTTTTCCAAAAAGAAACGTGGCAAGGCGTACACGGAGAAGGTCAGGAACGGTGAAACTGAATGTTGTCATAATATATGTTCTAAAATATCTAAAAATCTGACGTTTATACTCTTTTCTACACTCTATTATGTGACTAACCCAACTACACATACACTAAACATTATTTGAATAATGTTATATTGAATGTATATGTTCATAGATATGCCCTTAGCAATTAAGAATCAAATATTAAGGAAGAATTAAAATATATTTCAATATAACATTATTATAAGAAGCAAAGAAAATGCAAAATGTTGCTTTATATGTTTTAACACAAAATATAATCATTGATTCAAATCATGTATCGGAACTGTAGCATAAAATGCAATATTCACATCACTTTATATGGATTACAAGCTCTAAATGGATCAGAGAAGTTACGTTCCATCAAAATCACAAACAACTATAATCTTACTAAAACATAATAAAAATTTCAGACTTTATCTTCTATTGTGATAACACACTTTTTGACATATTGGTCAACGTCTTCGTCCAATATTGTCACTCTTAACATTCACAACAACAATATGGTCGTTAACACTGTTATTTTGCCTTATTTTAAGAGAGCGTCTGATTTCACTTTATAATTTTTTCATTCACTACTTTATTCAATCTTCATTCGGTCTATTATTTTCTTCTTCTTCTCTAGTATAATTCCATTCAAGTGTCAACCTACTTCTCAACAAAATTATCTTTCTTTCTCTATATCTCTTAATCTTTCTTTCTAGAGTTGAATGAATGCCTACGTTGAATCGATTTCAAAACGAGTGCAAATGCCTTTTTGCTAAACTTCTACTTGATCAGCATATTATTATTACGAAAAACTATGATCTTAAATCCTGTGCAATGCCTTTAACCAATCTCTCCTACTTCTTATTCCTCTATTACCTACTGCTTATAAAATACATGTACATCTTGATTTGCCTATTTCTCTTTAAGTGATATGTTGAACTTATAATTTTCTTTTTTACTTAATAAATTATATCTTTTCACACATAATCACCGCAACTGCACTATAACATCACGAATCAGACGCCCTCTTTCACTACTGTCTCTAACATCCTTGTTTACCTCTAGGAGTTGAAGGAAGAGGGCGAGAGGATCACTATCGACAAGTATGAGCGAAACACTGTTCTTAACGTGAGGAAGACAACCAGACCTGACAGTGGAAAGTACAAGCTGGTGCTTACGAACAGTTCGGGCACTTGCGAGAGCATCGCTGATGTTGTTGTGCTTGGTAAGTTGTCCTAGATGTAATTTTTTTTATCCATCACTGCAGGACTGGGAGCTCCATCTAGAATTCCAGCAAAAATGTATGGTTCTAATAGCCTCCTATTAGAACCATAAATTTTTGCTGGAATTCTAGATTGCCATAGTCAGCACGCTTGTTAGCATTGGGGTTGTTGGCATCATGGGCCACGGTCGCTGGTGACCGAAGTGTGTAAAGATGTTATGATACACAGAAGGACACTTCTGCCCATCCTCCAGGTAGTAATCCCTTAGTCACCTCTTACGACTCTTTGCCAGCACAGCACGGACATTATTAGCTATAATTGTTGGGGCTATTATTTTTTTTATGTATTTGTTTCTTTTTTTCTTATTCTCATTTGACTCCAGATCTGTGAGTTATCTCTTGCTAACAAATTTCATGCTATGGTTAGATTTTCTGTATCTTACTTTTAATGTTTCTTATAAGTACCTACCTAATAATTGCTTTTAAGTTTCGGTAGACCTTTCGTATGTTAAGATAATGTAATTTTTTTATATAATAGTAGATTTAAGAACCATTTACCCCCTTTCAAGATTTTATATTTTGTTGATATTTAGTTTTTTTTTTCTTTACACATTAACGTGTTATAGGCGAAAACTTGTAAATGGCGTAGTTTCAAGCTACTGTTTCTGAATCAACATAAGTATATTTTTTGCTGTAAGTTTTCCTAAAATAGTAAAATAAATAAAATCAAAATATAAAATCAAAATTATTTTATTCATTGCCTAACAACAAATATGTCACTACCTTTCTTCTCCCAGACAAACCTAATCGCCCCAACGGACCAATCGAGGTGGTGGACATCCGTGCGGAGAAGGCCACTGTCAAATGGAAGAAACCGGACGACTGGCAAGGCTCGGACATCACCGGGTACACGCTTGAGAAGATGGACATGGTATGTATATTAGTAATGACATAGTAAGTTATATTATTATTAACATATCGAAGTTTTAACCAAAGATTACAGCTTAAGAATAACGTCGAATACGAGAAAAAAAAAAAAATTAAATCTGTAAAAAATAAAGAGCGGTGCATCGCAACAGGGTTGCAGCTTCTAGGCCGCGGCTTGGGGACCGAGTCGACCGTAATCGAACTCAGACGTTAATATTTTTCAAAGAATGTAGATAATTATCAGAAATGTACTTTTTAGGGACAGCTAACGTAGTGATAGAGCAATAATAGTGAGGGTCAGTTCCATTCATGATCGCGCGTTTCTTTGAACCAGTTAGGTAGTTTTACCACATTATGGTACTCAATTTTTTTCGTTTCCAGGACACCGGTAACTGGGTACCATGCGGCGAGACTGGCCCTGAACCAACCGAGTTCCAGGTTAAAGGACTCACGCCGAACCACAAGTATAAGTTTAGAGTTCGCGCCGTCAACAAGGAGGGCGAGTCTGAACCGCTTGAGACCGACAGCTTTATCGTCGCCAAGAATCCATACGGTAAGGGTTGATTAATTAATATTGATCTGTTATCCTGTACTATTAAACGAGCAATATTTGTACAAATATTATATTGTAATTGGTTTCTCGAAAACGGCTCTAACGATTTCGATGAAATTTACCATACGGGGGTTTTTGGGGGCAAAAAGTCGATCTAGCTAGGTCTCCATCAATCATCATCGTCTCCAAAATCCATTTTTCCCGTGTTTATAAGCATTTTTAAAATTCTGCGTTTTAGACATAAACTTACAACGCCATCTGTTGGCAGGTAGCATAGATTGCTCACCCGAATATTGTAGGGCAAGCTCGGTCACCCAGGTTGTTTATTATAAATAAAACAAAAATAGGTACTTGTGACTTCTATCAAAGAAATTTAACTAAGTTCAAACTTTTGCTATAACAATGTGGAGGGGAAGTAAGTATCATAGTCACCTCTCTCGCTTGTTAGCATTGCAGTTATTGTTGTTGGTGACTGCAGTATGTAAGATCGTGTGATAAACAGAGGACGTTGCTACCTATCCTCCGGTTCATAATCCCTTAGTCGCCTCTTACGACACCTAGAGGTAGATATTTTGCCGGCATCACACGGGCAAAACTTAGTTAAATTAAGTTGTCTTTGCTTCCAAGTTAGCTTTGGTTGATCAACGCACAAATGACATCAAACTACGCTGCACACGAAACTCACTTTGCCTTACCAATTCTAAAATTAAAAAAGTTAACGTCAATGTCACTGTCAGTGTCACTACTGTCATGGTCCCATCGGTTTCGCCGATATTGATGTAAACAAACAGTTTTTCGCTAAATATTCAATGAAAAATCTTGTAAAAATGTTGAATTTTGTTGTACAGACCCGCCGAAGGCACCAAGCAAGCCGGTCATTGTGGATTACGACAACGTTTCTGTCACCTTGAACTGGGAACCGCCTGTGGATGATGGCGGTAGACCGATCCTTGGATACGTTGTGGAGATGAAGGATAAATTCTCCGCTGATTGGATTGAGGTGAGTTTAGTATATTTTTTGATTTGTAAGACGTCAAACTTAGTCTATGAACTAAGAAAATCACCTTTCTTTGTAGTTTCATGTGGAAAATAAGTTCACAAAGTAGGCACTAACTTACCATAACTTTCCTTTCAAGTTTGTTTGTATTTAGTACCTTTCCTTTTAAAAGATTGATTTAATTTTTATTTTTCTTTTTTCCCGTATGACGACCAATTGCTATTGTATTGATGTAACTATAGATTACCGTTAAAACAAAAGAATAAAATTTAAAATAAATAACAATAAAAACCTACCATGTAATTAATAATCTATTTTGTGAATGTATAAAAATTAACAAAAACATTTCTCTGCAGGTGACCAAAACAAATGACAACAAGACAGAATACAAGGTTGAAGGCCTCAAAGAGAAGATGGTGTATCAGTTCCGAGTAAAAGCTTTTAACAAGGCCGGAGTCAGTGAGGCATCACCACCTACCGACAACCATCTCTGCAAGCACAAGAACTGTAAGTCGCTTTTAAAATCAAATTGCTTCTTCTTAGCACCTTCCTTGGCTTTTTGATATTATTTTTTTCAGAATCTGCTGATTTGATTTATTAACTGTCCCTAAACTTCTTCCATAACAATAAATTTCATTTTTAGCCATGTATTGCTTACATCAACTCAAAATGATCTAGAGGTTTGATTCTCAGTGGGAACAATGTCAAACGAAAATCACTTTGTAAGACTTCCTAGTTAAGATTTTAAAGTTAAATCACCTGATTGTCAAAGATTGTAATAAAAAGTAAGGTGAATTATCAATCAATCAGGCCATGCTGACCATCTTCTGGGATATTTGGTGAAAAGCTCCATAACCGATCCGATCACTAATAGATACACAATAGATCTTATTATTAAGCAAATGGATGGTGTGGCCTTCTTCTCTTTGAGCCCCAGCCGCAAGACGGCCAGTTTATGCGGCAAGCTGCTCTTTTGGTGTTTTGGCTATCTACTGGTTGAGATGTACTAGAGAGAACCTCCAAAGCTGCTCGCACAGAATTTCTGTGTTATAAAAAAATAATAAGATCTATCTACAGTTGTAATTTTTAATGAGCCATTTTAGAATCTTATGGAGGGTCAACAACTTTTTTCAATAGATAAAGAGGAAGAAAAATTTGACGCGAGCCGCATATGAACCTGCGACTTTCGGCGTACCGTGCCGAATTTTTCTTCCTCTTTATCTTTTGAAAATTTTTAACAGTGACACCTGCTGTGTCTAAATGTCAAAAATAAATTATGAAAATAGGGTAATATGGTGATAGCTTGCTAGCTGATTTTATATTGGAATTTATTAATTTTCAGTGAAACCACGCATCGAGCGCAGCACGTTCAAGTCTGTGGTGATCAAAGCTGGCCGCACTCACAAGTGGTCTGTGGACGTCATCGGTGAACCACCACCAGATATGGTTTGGTAAGACACTTGCGTTGCTAAGCTAAGCCGATAGAATAGGAAACTGAAATCCAGTAGCAACAGCCAATCTATCCTAGTCTAAACTAGTTTGTCCTGAAAATGGATTATATGGCTATTAAATGTCAAAATAAGTTTTTTTTTTATAATTTTACTATGGTAACCACCAGGTGGCCATTCTGCTCGTTTGCTCATGTACTAAAACATTCCCTTATCAAAAACCTCTTCCCCAGGTCATGGCGCGAAGGCATCAAACTAGTCAACACGGAGCGAATCAAGATCGAGAATGTAGAGTATCACACCGACTTCACGATTGTGAACGCAGTGCGTCGCGACACCGGCAAGTACACGCTGCGAGCTGAGAACTGTAACGGCTTCGATCAGGAAACTGTTGAGCTTACAGTGCTGAGCAAACCTAGTGCGCCGAAAGGTGAGACAATTGTTCATTCATTCAATTATATATATAAGGTGTATAAATATTGTAAGCGCATACATAAGTTAAAATGCAAAAACCAAAACAACTTCCCATGGAAACTGCACCAGCTGATAGCGCATTTTGCATGGGAGATAATTTTTTTAAAATGTTCTTAATTTATGCTCTTAGCAACAGGGTAAAATAGTGCTTATAAACTTGTGAAAAGTTTCCTGCTACGATCTTAAATACTTGCCTGGCTTCTTCTACAGGAACTTGGCACTTTTAGATGAAAGTACAGGATTATTTTTGAACCTCTAGCAAAATTTATCTCCTAAAGAAACATGCGTCGAAAATCGAGAAAAATAAATCTGGCATGAAAAAAAAAACGGCCAAGTGCGAGTCGGACTCGCGCACCGAGGGTTCCGTACCACTAAGGTAACAATAACGTCTTAGTTATGGACACGCAATCACGCAGAAGTGTATTAAATTTGCGTGAGTCCGACACGCACTTGACCAGTTTTTATTAAATTTTGTTATTCTACAACTTATGCACTATAGACATACCTATTTTCACGCTTGTGAGTGTTACCGTTTTTATGATAGAGCTAAAACAAATATCGAGCAAAAATCCCCCTTAATTTATTATTTTATTTTTATTATTTGTTGTCATAGCGGCTACAGAAATACAGAATACTTATGTGAAAATTTACTACAGAAATACAAAAACTGTTTGCCGATTCCGGTTCATGAGATACGAGTACAGCTCGCTCACAAGACAGGCAGACATATTAAGAGGGTCCAATTTCCCCTTTGGGTACGGAACCCTAAAAAATCCTACTCTTTGATCCATATTTCTTTGAAAAGTTTACCGGATTTGTATTCCGAGTAACTATCTAAAATAAGGCTAAAAATCCGGTATATGCAACAACCGCGCTCTCCTGGCATTGTCATTCATGTGGCAATAGACCACTCACAGCACTCCCTTGCCGCTCACTATCTCTGATGTGTTTTGTTTGTCCCAGGCCCATTGGAAGTATCAGACGTGCATGCGGAAGGCTGCAAGGTTCGCTGGGAGAAGCCGGAGGACGATGGTGGATCACCAGTCAAGGAGTATGAGGTGGAGAAGATGGATCTGGCCACTGGAAAATGGGTTAGGGTTGGCAGGTGAGGATATAAGTTACTATTTTATTATCTTCCCAAGCAGGCCTATTCTAAGAAATACATTCAAAGAAGACGGAATTAGGAGGGTCGGGAAAAACTAAGAAATAAAAAATCTGATAGCTTAAAATATACTGAGCTAAACTAAAAACCACCGGCCACTTCTATGCCCCTAAATATATGTTATTAGATGATGTAATGTATGTAGTAATTGTATTTGTGTCATGATGTGTGTTGCGTTGCGCATAATATCAATAAGATTATGAACACAAACAAACAAATTAT
Source organism: Athrips mouffetella (assembly GCA_947532105.1). Taxonomy (NCBI): domain Eukaryota; kingdom Metazoa; phylum Arthropoda; class Insecta; order Lepidoptera; family Gelechiidae; genus Athrips; species Athrips mouffetella. The sequence goes on along the minus strand of OX383981.1, from coordinate 11,640,898 downwards.
TTATAGCCAAAATAAATCAGGATACATGATTGTTTTGTATGCCGATAGCAGAAAGTAATGAACCTTTCCGAATATACTCCTCCAATGAGCGGGGTTACTCCGATTGAATAAAAAAAAAAAAAAGTTTAGCATCATCAGACTGAAAATAAGCAGATCCAAATCGCCTTTAGTTGAGAAATATTTCGATTTTTCAATTGATAGAACCATCGTAGAGACCCAATCAGCCCGATTTAGTTCCATGTAGACTTATTAGCTCCTAACTTTGAACAGCTCATATTCAACAAGCTGCACACAACTGAAGTATTCTCATTCATCATCCTCATAATATCACACGAAACGTCCACTGCAGGACAGGGAGCTCCCCCCAGAACTAGCAAAAACGCGGGTTACTATAGAAGGGATTTACCATAGTCACCACGCTTGTAAGCGTTGTGGCTGGCGACCGCTGTTGTTTGTGATCGCAGTATGTAAGATGGTACGTTACACGGAAAGATTCTGCTGCGACTAAGAGCTTTTGAACCGGAGGATGGCTCCGGTGCAAAAGCTCTTAGTCGCCTCTGATGACAGCCACGGGTAGAGATGTATTGGTGCTATTCTTTTCCGGCACCACACAGACGAAGTAGTCTCAATACCATGTTAAAAAACTGACCACCACCCTTTCTCTATGCCACCACTAATGTTGTAACACTTCGAGTATCGGCTAGCATGAACTGAACAAAATCCATGCTAACTTTGCAGAGTTGCCGGCGACAAGAAGCCCCTGGAAATGGACATAACTGGTTTAGAACCAGGTCACCAGTATAAGTTCCGAGTGACCGCTTGCAATGACGAGGGTGACTCGGAGCCGTTGGAGACGGAAAAAGCCACGCTCGCCAAGAATCCCTTCGGTAAGTAAAACTAAGAGAAAAAAAAAAACTGGCCAAGTGTTTTCTGAGAAAAGGGGCTCTATGTTATTTGGCCAATTCCATTTGTTAGGGGTTGAAATGCGATAGGACCGCGAATATAGTAGTATAGCCTAGGATATACACGCTTGACCCAAGAACAAGTAACCTAAAGATGTCCTCATATACTAGACAAAGAAAAATGTGGCTTTTAGGATGCCATTACACCAGAGCTCTGCTGGGTAACTAACCTGTAAGCTAGATTGCTCGATATTTGAGCGCAGCTCTGAGCTAGGAAATTGTAGCTATCCCATTGATTTGATTTTATCCAGCTGGAAAGGCACCTCTGGCCGCGTGTTCCATACTTTTAGTGATTCAGATTATTTATTCAAAGTAGATTCTTTACAGAATACTAAATAGATCGAGTCTACGCCGTTTCGGATCGTGCTATGGCAGCGTAAAAGGAACTGCAAGAAACCACTGCAGCACGGCCTATACTTTAATGTCGGCTTTTTACACTGTGTTTCTTGTGTTTCGCTGGAATATCAGAGCACCATACCTCTTTGTCATTCATCTAATCTATAGTAAGCTTTTTTACATAACGTTTGCTTTACACATTCTTTAAACTTTCTCTCAGGTAATTCCACTATATTGTTAGGTATTTTTTTGTAGTATCGTGTGACTCTTGACCGTTTGAGACAGAATCTTTTGTCCTACTCTACAACATCCCATCTCTTTCCAGATATCTCTGAGAAGCCCGCGAACGTGGAGGTTGCTGATCATGACAACCAGAGCGCGGACATCAAATGGGACCCGCCAAAGAATGACGGTGGCGCCCCCGTACTCAAATATATCGTACAGAAGAAGCCGAAAGGCGGCGATTGGGAGAACGCTGGAGAGGTGAGCTTAAAGACTAATCTATAATAAGCTTTTTACATAAAGTTTGTTTTACACATTCTCTTACCTTTAGCTCAGGTGATTGTACTACTTTTTCAGGTATTTTGTTGTAATATCATATCGTACACACCAGACTGTTTCTTAGTGCTTGATCTGGTAATGATAGAATGTATAGGTCGGTTTTATGTGCTCCAAAGGTGGCACTTCAAAAGTTGACTACTTGGTTCGATCGAGCCCTACATCATCCGCCATATCAAAAAATACCACTCATTTAGTGACGCATGTGGTAGGTGACAAGAATTTTCAAGAATTTTTGTGCCATTTCAAAAAACAAGTTGCCTTGAATAACTTACTACCAAATTTGAGTGAATGTTTACCAAATTTTATCCACCAAAATGGATAAATGGTCACCAAATTTTGTTAACAAAAATGATTGAATGATCACCAAATTTGCTTCTGGCACTTCGCCGGCCGCTGCCGCGGCACGCTCGCTCTGCTCGCTCGCCTCGTGCGTTGTGGCCGCAAGATAACCTAACCTACCTGTGTTCTAACGAACTTAACCAAAGCTAATTTTAACCAGCATAAATTTGGTAATCATTTACCCAAATTTGGTGACCATTTATCCATTTTGTCTGGAGTGTATTGGGGTGTAAAAAATTATTTTGCGAATCATAATACATATTAGTTCCCAATAAAATCTGTCTGCACCTTTATATACTTATAATACTAATGTCACATAATATTTAGCCCTGTGTGATTCCGGCAATGAAAATTACCAACCTAGCTCTACCTGTGGGTGTCGTAATAGGCTTATGAACCATACATCTGCCGTCATCAACAACAGTGGTCGCTATGCACATGCGCAAGCGTGGTGACTATGGTAAATCCCCTCCAAAATAAAACGCGTTTTTGCTGGAGTTCTGGAGGGAGCTGTCTTGCAGTGGAACTTTCATGGGATGTTATGATGAATGTCATATTTAAGTTTGTACCACACCCCGGGCACTAAACACATTGAACGCGAATTTCAAATTTGAAAACGGAAGGTCGTGTAGGCCCGCATATTCAGTACAAGAGACCCGCAGAAGGACCTCGAGAATCGCGGGGGTGCGGGGTGGGTTGCGGGCGGGGGGCGGAGAGTGTCCATTCTGTATGATAGCACTATTACTTTATTCTGTGCCTCTGGTGTCCAGGTGCCGGGCAACGCGACGACAGCCAAAGTGGACGGTCTCCCGGAGGGCAGCGAGTACCAGTTCCGGGTGATCGCCGTCAACAAGGCGGGGCAGTCGGAACCCTCCGACCCCACCAAGATGACCACCATCAGGCACAAGGCCCGTGAGTATCCTGCTATATTGGTTCTTGGTCAGGTCTGAAGCCTTACGTGTCTTTCATGTCAGTGGAAGTTCAGAGGGGAACTAAGCCAGGGGAAGCACAAAAAATGTTATATCAAAGTGATCTCTATCTTTACCATATTCCAGACTTTTTAGTGTTCCGTAATCAACAACGAACCCTTAATATAGTTTCGTCATGTCCGTCTATCTGTCTGACCCATCTCTACCAATGGGTGTCGTAAGAGGCGGCTAAGGGCTTACGATACAGAGGATTGGCAGCATCATCTTTCTGTGTATCGTACACACGGCCGCACATCAGTAGAAACACTTTTGGGACCTTATGGCGTGGTAATAGAGTTGAAAAAGTTTCTACCGACAAGCGGTTGACCGTACGTACTATCTTACATGTCACTAACAACAGCGGTAGCCAGTCTTTGGCGGCTCATTGTCTCTGACACACTCGGTTATCGACCTCACAACCCAAACTATATGATGATGAATGCCAAAGATTTCAGACCTCATTGCTTCGATGAATGATATACCACTGAATATTAATTTTACAGTGAAGCCGCGTATCGACCGTACAAACCTCAAGGCGCTGGCCGTGCGAGCGACCAAACCGATCTTCTTCGATGTCAACGTGAAGGGAGAACCCGCGCCTAAAGTGCAGTGGTTCCAGAAATGGAAGGGAGAAGAGAAGGAGGTTTGTCACACTTGTTATATAAGAACGTTGATGGTGGATAAATTCTTCATGGCTTTTATATGGATGCCAATGACTCAGCCTAAGTTCTTTCTATTTACTGTACCAGTAGTGAACCAAGCTTTTAAAATCAGTTTTGGAAAAATTTTATATGGTATCTTTGTGTTTATAAAGTGTCACTAGTGGATGATGTGCATCCTCCTGAAATTAACACGCAAAATTGTATTGTTTTTCAAATATACATTTAGTACTATAGTCAGAAGTACCTTGAAGCAAAAGTATCTTGTACCTTTCAAAATTGTAGAATAAAGTTATAATAAAGTGCTGCTAACTATTGAATAAAAAGAAGAAAGCTGTAACGGCGAGGGACGAGCGTGAATGTAGATGGATTCAAAACGCGAGAAAGATTGAAAAACAGATTGATGGGACTGTTAGAAGAAGTGAGTGTTGAGAAAGTACAAAGTAATAGTAGATTAGTAGCCAAGGGCTGTAAGGCATCAACTGCAGCCCGAGATATATAGGCGCACCAGCTCAGCGAGGGCGCCTATAGTTCGAGGGTGCAATTGATGCTTTCACCCGAGCTAACTACTCTGATTTACATCTCGATTGTGAGGTAAGTAGGTCCTTATTACCACCAAATTGTAGGTGACCAATTAGCGCTATAGGGCAATAATGTAGCTAGAAAAGCCCAAGGGCGGTAAGTAAATGAAACGCCCGCCGCCCCGCTGCTGGAGGCGGCCATCAAGGCGGAGCCGCGCGTGGAGGTGGAGGTGCTGCCGGGCGGGGGCGTAACAATTACTTACCGCCCTAGGGCTTTTCTAGCTACATTATTACCCTAGAGCGCTAATTGGTCACCTACAAGCCTCATTTGGGGGTAATAAGGACCTACTTACCGAATATGAGAGATGTAAAACTTATTTATTTATTGTTATAGGTCAAAGAAGGCGTAATAAACGTGGACTACAACACGAAACTGGACATCAAGGAGGCGGCTCGCTCGATGACGGGCACGTACCGCGTGGTGGCGACCAACGAGCACGGTACAGACGAGGCGGACGTGGAGGTCACGGTGCTGTCCGCGCCGGCCCGGCCCGGCGGCCCGCTCAAAGTGGCCGACGTCACCAAGTCTGGATGCAAACTGGCTTGGAAGAAGCCCGAGGATGATGGAGGTAGGTGATCAGCCAAGGAGGTTTTAGTAGCAGCTCTTACTGCTAAGGAGGGAGCCATAAGCGTAGCACTTTCTTGCGAGGGCCCTCCATACTAAAATATGTATATGACGGACTCTATAGTTTTTTACTCTGAGTGTTCAGCTTATCTTCTCTTCTTCTTGTTAACTGCCTCGGACAAAATTTTCATTCCAAACTGTGATATGTTATATATAGGGTGACTTTTAATTAGTTCTTGATAGCAAAAGATATGCATGTACTCATGATACTGAACAACTTTTCCCAAGGAACATACTCGTAGGTCGAAATACGAAAAACCAAATTTGACCTCCCATAAAAAATGCGCTATCAGCTGATGCAGTTTCTATGGGAGGTCAAAACTTGATTTTCGTATTTCGACCTATGTTCCTTGGGGAAAGTTGTTCAGTATCATGAGTACATTCATACCTTTTTCTATCAAGAACTAATTAAAAGTCACCCTATAGATTTAGCATACATCACCATGCTTGTTGTACAGTACACACGGTCACCTGTCGGTGGAAAAACTGACATTATAGTCTAGGCAACGAAGCGAATCGTTGTATGAAGACCCCCGCATTAATTCCTCATTCGATGAAACTTTGCTGGGGTATTACACTATAAGAGACAAACCTTCTATAAAAAAATCGGTACTTTTAATTTTTCCATACAAAAATGTATGAAAAAATGAAAAGTACTGATTTTTTTTTGGAATTTTTTATAGAAGGTTTGTCTCATATTGTGTAATACCCCAGCAAAGTTTCATCGAATGAGGAATTAATGCGGGGGTCAAGGTCGATCTTTATGTCATTGACTTACCGACGACGTAGGGCCGTTATTCCAACCAGCATCTAGTTTCACGAAGGTGGAAGAGGGACGGCAGAATAAGGTCGTTTAACTCAGACGCACTGTCCCCAAAATATATCTTTTAAAATACCGAAAAGCAGTCTACTTTGCGACTGTGGCCCTGCAGGTTTGCTTCAACTAGAGTAGTTTCTGTTTGCAAAAGTGTTTCGTTTCTGCCTAATTTCAAATTTCTCTGACCTTTTTTAATCAACCTCTGATGAATATGCATTTTCACTTATGATGTTTGACAGTTACTCAATTCTGGAATGGTCATTTTATCGACTCTAATGTGGATCTAACAAATAATATGATTTTTACAGGCAAGCCAATAACCGGCTACGTAGTCGAGAAACTGAACAAGGCGACGGGACGCTGGGTTCCTGTAGGCAAGACTGATGATACGGAGATGGAAGTGAAAGGTCTACAGGAGGGAGAAGAGTATGAGTTCAGAGTAAGAGCGGTTAATGAAGAAGGAGAATCGGAACCGCTGTTGACAGACCACTCTATCATTGCCAAGAATCCCTATGGTAAGCATATTCATTGTATTGAACCGATCGTTCTTAAATTTTCAACGATTTCATTAGTCGATCGGATCTCAACTGATGATTTCCGTTGATCGATCATTTGTCTTATTGTTCGTTGCGTTTTATGTGCCGCGTCCTTCGGTTACCCTTCACAAACCTACGCGATGACTATTTAGGTTGGATAGGTTGATCTCGTGTACTAAACTTGAATATTATATCCTTGCACGTAAAATTATAATTTAGCCGACATTATGAAATGTGGTTTGCATTAGTGTAACGTCATTAAAATATTAGTTATAACTGCTCGACACTTTGAAATATTTAATTATATTTAGACATATACAGGCTCTATGAATACTTAATTAAATAAAGAGATCAAAAATTTAACGCGGGCTTGGATTAAATCATCTAACTTTGATGTCAGATCAGCAGTTAGCTTGTGTTGTTTGGTACAGCAGTTTTTGGTTGTTACTCTGTAAAATATCAATACGTAACTTAATTTTATCCAGATATACCCGGTAAGCCGTCGGTACCAATTATCGACGACTGGGACGTTGACCGCGTGGACCTCAAATGGGAGGCTCCTAAGAGCACCGGCGGAGCACCCATTACTGGGTACATCATTGAGAAGAAGGAGAAGTTCGGATCATGGACTGAAGCTCTTACTACTACAGTGAGTGTTGTTTTATCGACATCTTATGCTACTGCTGAACATCGATACGGGAAGCAGCTGGCTTTCAGTTCGGACCTCCAAAATTGTGGGGTCTACTCTGCATGTATCCAGTGACTTCCCATAACTGCAACGAGTTAGTGGAAGTTTTTAAACAGACTCCGGGCTTAAGTTGTGTCGTTTCTCTGGCAACAGATAATGTTGTCCCTTTGAAATATGTAGCCGGAATAGATTCCAAGAATAGAACGAAATTATCCAAGTCGGTCACCGGTTGAAAACTGCATTGCCGTAATAGCCTATGGGGCTTTGAATAAAGTGCCATAAGAAGCACAATGAAAGCTTTTCCCTTAGTAAACTCAGACAGATCTAGTTAGTATATTTTCAGAGCAAATCAGATGTATAAATTTTTTTTTGAGGTTATTTAGGTTGTCACTTTCACTTTGTCGTCACAAACGCTACCGCAAGGACCGATTCATTCAAGCCTAAAGCCATGAAATTGACAAATCCCTCTTTCTCCAACAGACACCCGAGTGCAAAGCCCGCGTGCCGGACCTGAAGGAAGGCAACACGTACCAGTTCCGAGTGCGCGCCGTGAACAAAGCCGGCCCGGGAGAGCCTGGCGAGCCCACACAGCCGCATGTCGCTAAGGCTAGGTTCCGTGAGTATTATCATTTTTATCATTTTAGCATTTTACATCCTTTTGTAGGCATAAACTTCCTCACCCACATAGTATCTCTTGGATATATCTGCATACCAAGAACTTTTTTAGATTCTCAGCCTCCTTTTTACCGTTTTTACCGAAGCTTTTGTTATCGAGAATTAATATGTATATTGAAAAACAAAAAAAGATGGCGACTCGCCAAATGTGTCAATACTTTGTCCATTTGTTTGTACCACTACTGGCACTAATTTAGTGGTACTTCTGGTCCTGGATTTTATTTCAATTAATATGTTTGATTGATGTAGCAAGCTTAAGATGTCTTGGCTTGATGTCATGAATGAAGAAATGAAAAAGAATTATCATACCAAAAAAGATGTTAAGAACTAGATACCTGTATATCTTGTGATACCAATTCCAAAAGTATTTTAGTAAAATTGAAGACAGCAGAAAATATTTACCATTATGTCACACCAAAAAAACTACCAAGTTTTCGTGATAGTTTTCATCCGACCCCTATGTTTCTTAGTATTTTTGCTTGCGATCATTATTCTACACAGTTCATATTTCTATGAAATTTTCCATTCCTACAAGTATTCTACGCTCCATTCTCAAATCCTCTTAGCTCAATATCTCACAATATTATATGTTGTTACCTCTTTTTGTTGCAGTGAAACCACATATCAACCGCGACAAGATGCAAGCGATCCGCGTGCGAGCGGGAGCTACCATCAAGCTGGACGTCGACATCAAGGGGGAGCCGCCACCAACCAAGACGTGGAGCTTGGCTGGCAAGGTAATTACCTATTTAAACCAGTCCTCATTTCAGTCATCCTCATGGTACAGAAAAGAAATGCTTTAGCTTTGAAAGCTGACAAAGTTCAAGAAAATTATGTAATAGAAAAATTTTACTGACGGTACTCGAAAGCGCGTTTTTGTTTTCGGTATTGTAGAGGCCTTAGCCAAGTAGCCTACGGTAGTAGTCCTGTCTAAAGATCTGAAATTTGCAGTGTATTTTAAAAGGCTATACAATTTAACCTAACATAATAGTAGTGCCAATTTAGGCAGAGTTCCAAGACGGCAAGAATCTAGGGGGCGTATCCCGTCCACCTACTGGAGTTTCCCACTGGTAGGTGGACGTGGAATTCGCTACCCTGACAGCAGGATAGCTTTATATAACGTCCATATGTAACATCGAGACAGGCTGTTGTCAAAGGTCTCACTGTTTTGAAACGCGGCTGGATTACGAACAGTTGATTAGCGGTGGTGTGTGCCATGGCGACACACTACCTATGTTTATGTGAACAGATCTTATGACAATACCTAATAAATTTTCCAAAAATATATGCTCAAAAATAAAGGTTTTAGGTATATTATTCTTCCTAATTGGTTCCTAAACGCCTACGTTATTTTACTATGCAGCCTCTGGAAACCAGCCCAGGTCTCAAGATAGACCACGAAGACTACAACACGAAGATGCAGATATCGGACTCTTCGTGGAAGAACTCCGGAGTTTACACGCTCAGGGCTGAGAACGACTCCGGATTTGATGAGGCTACCGTCGAGATTACTGTTCTTGGTAAGTATGAGACTACAGTAAGATGTAGATATTAAACTCTTCTCAGAAGAACTGTTTCATGCATGCGCTAGAACCTGTACGAAAATGGGCAGATTCTTCGTTAAAGAAAGTTTGCATTTACTTGCTCAGAACTAAAAACGATTCTTGTTTTGATGAGGTCACGCATGGCCGGTACAAAAACTACCGAAACTGGACGAAAGTCTCACCCAGAAATCTTGTGTCTCATAGTACGGGAAGGACCATTAACGAAACTTAAGTGTTTTTGGTGGGAAATAGTAGTTTATGCAACGGTACATAATGAGGAGTATAAAACTCGAGTGTCGGTTTAAGTTCCATAATAGAAGACACGAGTGTTTTATACCTAATTATGTAAAGTTGCATACACAACTTTATCTACTCTCATATCGTGAATCCTAAAATAATGTGTTCAAAAACAAACCTTAATGTTTTTTCTCTTTTTCCGGTGATAACTGCTAAGCGAAGTTCCTTTAGCTGCTTTAAAACACTCGAAAGCTAATCGTAAACAATTTTATCACTTACTAGCTGTTGCCCGCGGCTTCGCTCGCGTGGATTTCGTATTTATGTTGTTACCGGTTTTCCGAAGCAATAAGATATTTTCCCGTCATTTCGGGGTAATTTTAAACTAAGGAAAAACAGGACTAACCCTGCGCAAATCAATGAGTAGCATAGCAGTAGCAGCATTTTTTTATCTGTGGGAGTGTGTTATGAAGTATTGAATTTACTAACAGTCATCGCGAGAGACCTATTAAACAATTTTATCTACTCTCATATCGTTAATCCTCAATAATGCGTTCAAAATTTGTAGGTTAACATCTTCATAATGTCAATATGTGGTTAGAAACACTCCAAGCAGCACTTTTCCATCTGTGGGAGTGTATTATGAAGTATTGAATTTACTAACAGTCATCGCAGGAGACCTATTAAACAATTTTTTAATTTTTATAGGCGCGCCATTGACAGCTTGATGAGTTTGTAGTCTGTGACTGCAAGGAGGTTTCATTGCAATAACGGAAAACTCAGCAAACAAAAGTTGTATTTACATATTTTTATTAGTTTTGCAATGAAATAAGTGATAAAATCGTTTACGATTTGCCTTCGAGTGTTTTCAAAGCAGCTATAGGAACTTCGCTTAGTAGTTATCACCGGAAAAAGAGAAAACATTAAGGTTTGTTTTTGAACACATTATTTTAGGATTCACGATATGAGAGTAGATAAAGTTGTGTATGCAACTCCACATAATTAGGTATAAAACACTCGTGTCTTCTATTATGGAACTTGGCTCGCTACGCTCGCCTGCGTCCCATAAACCGACTCTCGAGTTTTATACCCTTTATTATGTACCGTTGCATAAACTACTATTATGTTAGCGAAAGCTTTCTTATCAAGTTTTAAACATTCTGCTACCTTGTTTTAAGCAAATGTTTCTATTCTCATAATAGCCATTGCTATAGACACGAAAGAACTCTGTCCATCTACCAACTAAGGTTGTCTAATTTGCCAGTTATATCCCAAAGAACAATATTTAAGATGGGGGATGATTTATTTTTTTCATTATCAAAAATCCCTCCATTCTATTCACAGACAAACCAGGCAAACCAGAAGGCCCGCTAGAGGTCTCAGACGTCCACGCAGACCATGTGAAGCTATCATGGAACAAGCCCAAACACACGGGGGGGTTGCCGCTCAGCGCATACGTGTTGGAAAAGATGGACACCCTCACCGGGAAATGGACACCTGCTGGTACAGTTGATCCGGATAAGACTGAAGCTAAAGTTACTGGTAAGTTCAAAACATTGATTGGTTTTTGAACGGAAGTGTTTGAAACAGTTCCTTAGGTTTTTGAGCTCCTATAGTCGAAATAAATGTCAGAAGGAGAGAGCTATGCGTGAGAGCAAGATAGAGCAATACGTGTTTCTGTCGCTCCAATATCTTAAGCAACGCTCCGTCTTTTTGCCACACTGCTTTCATTCTAATAATACTATATTCTTTCGATTTTCAATTAATAATCGTGTGATTTATTGCGAGTTACTAAATTCTTAGAGTATTTATCAATTAAAGTGGCATGTTTTGACAAAATTCGGCGTGCATGTATTAGTGACCAATCAAACATGCCCCAACTTGTCGACACAAAAGCTGCCTTTAAAGTTCTTTGGGTTCTTTTCCACTATAATAAAGCGAAATCAAGCGGAATTAGACCAATGGTAATCCCTGATCTGATTGATTTATTATTGCGTGCCTAAAGTAAAAACTTCACTCATATATGGTGGTGATATACATTTGCGTATTCGTTCAAAACATTAATCGCGCTATTGAAGGTTTATTTTTCAACATCTTTATAAGGTACGATAATAAAACCCACAATTTCTTCCACGCAGGTTTGGAACAAGGCCATAGCTACAACTTCAGAGTAAAGGCTCTGAACGAGGAAGGCGAATCAGAACCATTAGACACAGACCATGCTACGTTGGCCAAGAACCCTTACGACGTACCTTGTGCACCTGGGTTGCCAGATATTGTGGACTGGGATGAGAAGAGTGCTAAGCTCAAGTGGGAGCCACCGATAAGAGATAATGGAGCACCTATCACAGGATACATCATTGAAGTCATGGACCGTGATAGGGGAGAGTTTGTTAAGGTAAAATTTTTCTTTGTGACTTAGTGTTGTAATTTTTTGTATTTTCGAGTTCAGCAAATTAACGATGCTTATGGCACTATTGGAACTTTTGTAATATGTCGGTTCTGGTTTATTTATTTCGATTAGGTTGCTCTAAACAGACATATAATAGATAATCAGATTTTTTGTCTGCATAAATCGACTAAAAAGATTTTTAGACAAATTCGTGTCTTAGATTGCAAGAAAAAGTAATTAAAGCTGAAACATTTATTTATTTTTATTTTATTTTATTTGGGACAATAACAGCTTATGCTTAATTTCTAAAAAATTACGGGATACATATTTTGTAAGCCAATAAAAACTGTCCACGTTTTACAATTTTAAGCGATTGTGGCTTAGCCAGTATTTAAATTATATTAAAGGCAAAGAGGGGAGCACCGTTAAGTTAACATAAGATACTTCTTAGTATATAAATTATAGAAACATGCTATTTGATGTATACATATAATATAAATACATATAATATAATATATGATGTTATAATAGTATAATAGATAAATAAATAAAATAAATTTAACCAAGTTTTTAAGATATGCAAATTACATTAATCGTGTATTGATGTTCAGGCGGTGGAAATCCAAGGCAACGTCTGTCAAGGAACAGTACCGAAGCTGGAGGAAGGAAACCAGTACCAGTTCAGGATTCGCGCCGTCAACAAGGCTGGACAATCCGAACCTTCGGAGAACACCAACTGGCATACTGCTAAACCACGATTCTGTGAGTATAATTTATGTTTTTACCTAATAAAATAATTCATGATTTCAGTAATAGTTCATGAAACTAAAACAAGAATTGGTATAAAACCTTCTCATGCATTGCTAACAAGGTTATTATTTTTTTCGACCTGATATCCGTTTGCCCTTTTATCAGTGAGACTAAAAGTAACAACTTTTGTTTTATGTCATTTGTAACTTCGCAATAAAAAAAAACTATCTATGGGCTTACTCTTGACCCCGATCTATCCTGAGGAGGATGACTGGTATTTTTGTACGAATAAAAAAAATACGTTTCAAAAGTCGTAGAACGAAAGTTGTCTCTTTGACCTAGCTAATAAGTTGGCGAACGAATATCAGTGTCCAGAAGAATAACCCTTTATATTAGTTCCAAATATGTTTTTATGAAATTCAAAACAAGCCTCTGAAAGTTGCTTATTGGGCGTTAAAATTATCTTTCCAAAAATGATTCTGTGGTCTTTCTGATTAAAAGTTATGAATTTGTCGCTTGAAATTGTAATTTTCTCTTATAGTGAAGCCAAGAATCGACCGCACAAACTTGAAGCCAATAACAGTGAAAGCTGGTCTACCAGTTTCCCTGGACGTGAAGGTCTTCGGAGAACCGCCAGCGACCGTTACATGGCATTTCCAGGTTCGTATCAAGCTTCAATCTGAGCAGGGACCGGCCCGTAGACAAGTAGCTTCCTATTATCATAAACGCTAGATGAATACAATGAAAATGTATGGGATTGACATTAGCTATCATGTGTCGTTTCATTAGCTTTTCATTCGATTTTACTAGCGTTTACCATAACAGCAAGCCGTTTGTCTACGGTCCCAGTGATATTTTATCTTGCTCGATCACAGATCGGTCGAACAATGGTAGATTGATCGTATATTTGCGGATCTAGAAATCTTGCAATTCCAAAATAATCGTACAATCACAGAAGGCAAGTCTGCCTATTTCCCTAGACAAAAGTCTAGCTAGACGCTCGTTGAAAAAAACTAAATATTTATTTTTTATAAAAATGCGGCCAAACGAGTTAAAGAGTCGTTTTTGATTTCCCAGGGCAAAGAGCTAAGCAACAGCGAGAACTTGGAGATAATCAACGTGGATTACAACACCAAGTTTTTGATGACGAAGAGCAAGCGAGCCAACACCGGCGTGTATCTCATCAAGGCCAAGAACGAAGTGGGCGAAGACGAGGCTGAGGTTGAAATTACCATTCTTGGTGAGTACATGGGCTTTTATAAAGCTTATGATGATAGATAAGATAATTTCATTTAAATAATTGCATGCCTGTTTAAGGTTGAATACTATGACATACCATTTATAATACCACCTTGTAAAGTGTATTCTGGCAAATAAATATGTTTGTATTTGTATCTACTTGTCTTTAAAAAAGTCTTTGAGTGGCTTTGTAAATTATAGATAGATAGTATACTCTGCATTCATGCAAAGAGCCTCTTACTGTCCTTTGTGTTACCATATCTAGCTTAAAACAGCTAGATATGGTAACACAGTACCTAGGCTTGCCAGACTACTCATTACAAAGGCAAAATCGCAATTCCAGCAAAAGTTAGCTAAAACTGCTGTGAAGGTAATGTCTGTAAGCATGGTCGTATCTCCAAATGAGAAAACAGTTCTTGCAGAACTATAACACCATACAATGTAGCACCGCGCTCAAAGGACACAAGAAGAAAGTCAAAGTGATGTTAGTTAAATAAGTAAAATCAACTACAATTTGGTGCTGTGACCAGGATCTGCTATAAATTTAAACATTTCTCATCATTCCTCAGGCAAGCCGTCGAAGCCCAAAGGTCCGTTAGATGTGTCAGACATCACAAAGAGCGGCTGCACGCTCACGTGGAAGAAGCCAGAAGACGACGGAGGCTCGCCCATTGAGTACTACGAGATTGAGAAACTGGACCCGCTTACTGGTGAGTTTTATAATTTATAAAGTCCGATTCTGCCCTCGAAACTGAACAAACCACTTTTCCCTAGGTTCATAGGTCGAAGGATATACAGAATAAATGGTACAGCCGCACTGCACTTACTTTCTCGCAATACTCAAGGAAAAACTATCAACCGCAAACTTAAATTTGTAATGCCCTACACATAGTATGGAAATACAAACTTTTATTTACGTTTTACCAAAAAAATGTTCGAATGAAATATACCGATCAATTCAGAATTCAAATTGTCAAACATTAAAACAAACAAACCTCAAACGATTTCGAGTAAATCACATGTTTAACTTTTGGTAGTACTGGAACACCCTTTATATGAATTTTCAAAGATCAATGGATACTACCGTAGGATACTTGCATGGAGATTTTTTTATTTCCCAAAACATGTTATGGATAATTGTTCAGTTTAGTCTACTGAGCTAGCCCTTTCAGTTTTTGGTACACCCTGTGTACAAAATATTATTAAAAAAAATCATAAAGAATATCCAGTCAGGTAGACAAACAATCCAGGATTAATATTATAGAAAATTTTACTAAAATCAATGGATCCAATTTTGGGTAAATCACATATTTACGATTTGGTGGTACAGGAACACCCCTTATATGAAATTACACAGATCAATTGATACTAGTGCAAGATATCTTACATGGAGATACTTGGTCATGCAAAGTTTCATCAAGATTCTATCAGCCGTTTTTGAGAAAATTTCAATTTTTCATTTTCGTTGTATGACAGCTACCCTCAAAATGAGAGCTAGCAAGAAACCACTTAGAACCCTTCGATGGATTTGCATAAAACTCCTAAATTCAAAATCTGGTGTCAATCGGACCATTCGTTTAGCCGCTAGGCCAAAGCGTGACGGACAGACCGACCGACCGACGGACCGACCGACCGACTGACCGACGGACGGACATTTTTGGGAAACTTGTTTTTTATGATGTATAAGTGATATAGAACACATTTTTGAGAAAATTAGAAAAACTTTTTTTTTACGAATACAATACCTTTCTCGCTCCGCTCGAAAGCAAAAAATCCCATTACGACTATAAACTATTAGCCTCAGCTACAAGGTATTTTTATGTGTTCGTATTTCGAACTATATTTCTTGGGAAAACTTCAATGTCATGACCAGAATATTAGTCTATTATTTCCTTTTACCAATAAAAAACTTGCGATACAGGCGCTACATTTTTTCCCTTATTAATAAAGAAACAATATCGTAGGAGCAACAGTTATGGCGATTTGGTTAACGAATACTTTTCAATATCACATTTGTTTATTACCTGACGGCTACATAAAGATGGCTTTTGTTTTTTTTTACAATAAATTCTGATTTCTTTGTAATTACAATTTTTTTCCTCTGCAGGCCAATGGGTCCCATGCGGTACGGCCAAGGACTGCAAGGCGAACGTGACCGGTTTATCGGAGGGCAAGCCATACAAGTTTAGAGTGAAGGCTGTCAATAAGGAAGGAGAGTCGGAAGAACTTGAGACTGAGAAGCCTATTATTGCGAAGAATCCGTTCGGTAAGTATTTAATATATATTAGTTCACTTTCCTGTGCACATTGTCAATTGTTTGATAAGCCTGGTTAAATAGTCAAGTGTTTTCCAGCCGCTAAATCACCTCGCAAAAGTCATACCCCTTTGCTTTTTTCTGCTGTAAACAAGCAATGTTTGCACTGTTGTGTTTGAAGGGTAAGGGAGCCAGTGAAATTACTGGCACATGAGTCACACTATCTTGGTTCTCAGGGTGGGCAACGCGCTTTGTTGTCTTATTAGTGTCAATTATGCTACTAATAAGACAGTGGGCTCTATGGGCGTTAGTGACCACTTACAATCAGCTGGTTCACATGCACGTTTGCTCACTTGTTACATAAAAAAAATAACATCCCATCAAAAGTCCACTTTCGGAAGGCTCCTCCAAGAATTTAATAGCGAATCTGCTTGACATTTTGGAGAGGAAGTATCAAAGACAACGCTTTTTAGTGCAACGGCTGGTACCGTTGACCGTGGTTGTTGGTGACCGCAGTATGTAAGATGGTAGGATACGCAAAAGGACGCTGCTATCTAGCCCCACCAACGTATGTTTAGAGTAAGTTATTATTCCGGCTCCACAGAATACCGTAGTGTACTGCAACTACCAGCAGCATTATGCTGAGTGGAGACCATTTTTGGGAACAATGTGTATTATGTCAAGGACGATAATAATTATGTTTAGAAACTGTTCGTTTTTACAATTTTTATTTGTTTCCAAAATAAATGTTTTTTTTCTTTCTTTCTTTCTTGTAACTGTAACGCTCGACGCGCTGAATAGGGTTTAGTAAAGTTTTACTTTTATTTAGTTTTATTGACTTTAAAACATATGCCCGCCCACGAAGTATACTCAACAATCTGTTTGCCAACAGACGAGCCCGGCAAACCAGGCCGCCCAACACCCAACAACTGGGACAAAGACTTCGTGGACCTCGAGTGGTCTCCGCCGAAGGAAGACGGGGGCGCTCCCATCACCGGATACATCGTGCAGAAGAGAGAGAAGGGTGGAAGGTATGTTAATGTCTCACTGTTGTTTTTTTTTTCTCTACAAGAACTACGAATATGCTGTGTTGTGGGACCCACAGACACTTCATTAAATGTCGAACTCATTATTCGCATAGCTGCTTCGCGTGGGAACCGAACGCAGAAACTTCGGTGCAGAAAGCGTCTGCTCTACCACTTCGTCGAACAGGCCATAAAAACTACTGCTAAGACGCAACTTCAAACGTTGAAGGTCAATCAAGAATGCTTCCTAAAAGATCTGTAGTATAATTCTTACAATACATTTCTAACGATTGACACATATAGAACAACTATACAAGGTGGAGCAGAAACGGTATATCAACCCTGAAGGGTGAAGCTGAACAACTTCCTTTATTGAACATAGGTCGAAATACGAACAAAAATGTTTTACCTCCCATACAAATTGCGATATCAGCTGATTCAGTTTCTATGCAAGCTCAAAATTTATTTCCATATGTCGACCTATGTTCCTTGGGGAAAGTTGTTCAGTTTTGTGGGCAGATTCACATCCTCCAGGGTTGGTACGAGTATACCCTGTTTTTTACATCCTGTATATACCATAGGCTTTTAAGACAGTTGAAAAATTGAGAAACCTTTAATGATGTTATAAATCATTGTGTTCTACTAATATCGTATGATGATAGTATAATATACTCGTGCAAAAATCAATACTATAAATAAGATTTATTTCTTTACATGCCTAAAAGTGTTTGGGACTTTTGTAAGTTTTGCAAAGTTCTATTGATTTACCCTACATATAGGTTTAGTTCTCTACTTTAGTTTGAATTCTAGAATGTCTGAAATTAAATCTTGCAAGAGCGCTTTCACGTTAGGTGATTAAGCCATGCGACTAAACGGCGTGACACTCGCACTGTTTAATCGCGCAGCTGGAAACGCAATCAAGAAACTGCGAGCACGTGATGCGTAGTCACTTCGTGTATTACAGAACAGATCATGTAGCTTGGTTACAGTCCAAATAATGTAACTTTGAGCGATGGGCTACTTATTGCAGCGATAGAGACATGTATCGATTCGACCTTCTCTTAGAGCCGGTTCCCACTATGTCGAATGTCGGATTCCGATTTTAATCGGGTGTCGGTGCCTCTGTTCCCAGTATGTCGGATATCGGATTCCGATTTGAACAGCGCCATATGCGAGCGTGACATTTCTTTTCGGATCCGGCACAAAATCGTTGTCGGACGAGTGTGAATAGCTTCATATAAAATGCTCTGCCACTGGAACCTCCGATTATTAAACGGATCCGACACACGAAAAGTGGGAACCGGCTTCTACGCATAGTTTTTCTTGCTGTTATTGAATCAAACTATATTATTTCGACTGTGGAATGAAAGTAGGACGGAGCGATGCGTAAGATATTGGAGCGACAGAGACGCGTATCGCTCCGTCCCTCTCTCACGCATAGCTCTATCCTGCAGTCATTTTCATTGTGCTACATTGTTTTGACTATAGTAGGTCTGAAACCGCTGCAATGTGAATGTGGTGACGTCTGCGATTGCAATGCTGTTGCCGCGCTTCTAAGCCACTTAATCTGAAAGCGTTCTAAAATGTAACAAACGTCTGAAAGATTCTGTTTCCATGTTAGGTCATGGCAAGACTGCCTCCGCACAACTGGCGACAGACCGACAGGCCGCGTGACGGATGTGGAAGAGGGACACGAGTACGAGTTTCGGGTGATCGCTGTCAACAAGGCCGGGCCGGGAGAGCCTTCCGACCCGAGCAAATCCGTAATCTGCAAGCCTAGATTCTGTAAGTATTTTCAAGGTCATTCGAAAGTATATTTTTGGTTAAAATATCAAGGTCCAACTTGAGAGACATTCTGTATCCAAGCCGCTCCGTCGAGCACAGATTGTGTAAGTATTATCAAGGTCTTAAAGATACAAGGTGAATATCATTGATATGGGCCGCGTGACGAACGTTCGAGAGGGATACGAATACTAGTTGCGGGTGATAGTTATGAACAAGGCTGGGTTGGGATAGCCTTCCAACCCGAGCAAATCCGTCATCTGCAAGCCTAGATTCTGTAAGTATTTGTAAAGTCATTCTAAATTACATAGGTTATCATGCTCAAGGTCCAACTCTAGAAAAATTGTAGACCCAAACTGCGTGGTTACCTGCAAGCCTAGATTATGTTAGTAGTGTCAAGATCATTCAAAAACATACTTAAGGTCGTATCTATCAACTGCAACCTTGTAATGAAGATCGTTCAAAACATGCTCAAGGTCCAGAACAATCATATTTAAACGTGAAAAAAAAATCCTGGAGAAATTCCAGATTCAAAATATTCTAGATTCGTTAAGTATTCTCAGGATAGGATATGCTAGATGCCATCATTGAAAGAAGCCAAGTAACATCGAAGATGGACACGAATTCGAGTTCCGGGCAAACAAGGCTGGGCCGGGAGAACCTTATGACCCGATCAAATCCGGCATCTGCAACCCTAGAGTCTGAAAGTAATGTCAGTATTTCAGAAAAATATCTAGTTCAAAAACATGTAGTAGAAATGGTTACACCGCCATCCGTGTTAATATTTACAAGGTCAAAGTCATGCAGGACTGGTTTTTGAAACTTTTTGATCGTCGTTGTATTACTATTTATTATTTCGGCTTGTATTTGTATCCTTAATATTCCTGTAACCTATGCATCCTTTAAGGCCGAGATTCAGAAATTAAACTGATCGTACACAGTCTCAAAAGTGTTAAAGTTGTACTTATAAGATTTCGTCATTTGGCAGACTACTCGTATCTGTCCGACTGGACTCTAAATCTTGGCGTAAGCTCTGTGATTTTTACTTTCGAGCGGAGCGAGAAAGGTATTGTATTCGTGAAAAAAAAAAAGTTTTTCTAATTTTCTCAAAAATATGTTCTATATCACTTATACATCATAAAAAACAAGTCTCCCAAAAATGTCCGTCCGTCGTTCGGTCGGTCGGTCCGTCGCGTCGGTCGGTCTGTCCGTCACGCTTTGGCCTAGCGGCTAAACGAATGGTCCGATTGACACCATATTTGGAATTTAAGAGTTTTATGCAAATCCATCGAAGGGTTTTGAGTGGTTTCCTGCTGGCTCTCATTTTGAGGGTAGCTGTCATACAACGAAAATGAAAAAAAAATATTTTCGCAAAAACGGCTTTTAAAATCTTGATGAAACTTTGCATGACCAAGCATCTCCATTTAAGGCATTTACGGCAGTATCAACTGGTCCCTAGAAATTCATATAAGGGGTGTTCCCTTACTACTAAATTTTTTAAATGTGATTTACTCAAAATCGGTTTCGTTGAGCTTATTTTGATGTTCTACAATTTGGATTCTAAATTTGTTTTCTACCTGACTGCATATTTCATTAAATCATTTTTACATAAATCTAGTTGGTATAGGTAAGTTTGTATTTTCATATTATTTGTATGGAATTACAAACTTAAGTTTGCAGTTGGTACTTATTTACTCATTACTATCTGCAGCCTTTATAATACTGTAGTTAGCGCATTCGGCTCTTGATCCGGAGGTTCTGGGTTCAACTCCCGGCGGGGATACTGTTGAATGATGACTCTCGTATATCGCGAGAAAGTAAGTGCAGTGCTGCTGTACCATTTATTTTGTTTAATTTCACATCTAGAGAAAATCATCTAGAGTTGTTTCCAGGCATAGGTTCCAATGCATTATAGCTGATTTGCACGAAGGCAAAATTTCTGCGCCTAGGAGGGACGCAACTATAGGATAGAAAGAGAAAGCTATTCGACTATTTATTTCTTACCTTTAGCTGAATCCTTAACAGGCGCCTAAATTTTCCCTTTTTTGTAAATCTGCCATTATCGTCGATCTTAACAAATAATACTACAAATATTTATTTCAATTGACAGTGGCCCCCAAGATCGACCGCAAGAACCTCCAGAAGAGGAAGATCAAGATCGGAGACTCACTCAAGTTCGAGGCCGATGTCAAGGGTGAACCTGAACCTGCTATCACTTGGAGCGTCAACGGCAAGGAGCTCAGACCTGAGGAGAGGTTAGTGACCTGTTATGATGAAGGATAACACGATATGTTAGTTTCTCTACCCAAATGAGTGACTGCTAGTGGCACAAGAATTAGGCTGTCTGTGCTTCGTAAGGCACACCAAGCCGTTAGTCTTGGCTACTGTCACTAATAGTATAGTCGTCAAGCCAAGTTTTCAAGTCACTGTTACGGTGAATTAAAGCAAGGTTGGCCATTTAATCTGGCAAAGCCTAATCTAGGATTGGTTCTAGTTTGCCCTCTAGGTTGTAGAGGTCAGATGGCAGTCGCTCTGTGTAAAATCCAGTGCCGTCGTTAAATCCCCTAGGCAAGGTAGCTAGCTGACTTCGTGAAAACTTAATAATGGCAAATTATAGGTAATGTATTGTCCGCATAGCAGCAAGTAGCGACTGTTAGATAATGCCTTTAGGCGTTAAGTCCGCCTATGTACCTTTGTGCATGAAGTTAAATAAATAAATAATAAATAAATTTCCAGAGACCCATTCAAAATTTAAGTGTTACCGCTGTATGTACCCATAGCTATTATTATTAATTATTACCTGTACATAAAGGGCGATAAATAATTTACCCTATTTACTTACTCCAGGTTGAAGATAGAAAACAAAGACTACCACACGTCATTCACGCTGGCGAAATGCACTCGCGCGGACACCGGCAAATACACTGTGTTCGCTAAGAACGATTCCGGCACTGACAGCGTCGAGATCGAAGTTGCTGTGGTCAGCAAACCCGCTAAACCTAAGGGACCGCTCAAGGTAAGATTGTTAAAAATCCCTGGTCTGTACCTTTGATACGGCCGTGTAAGTTTTACGTGGGTACGTTTGTGTAGGTAGATACAATTAAGAGCTTGCTAGCTCCCACCCACGTCCACTTACCGCCCTCACAACTTCCCTCTCTCCCCTCCCCCCACCCTTTGACTCATCTAAAGCTCGATGTACGCACGGCAGCAAGCACGTAAAAACAAAACCAGTATAAGCTGAACTAGCGCTACGTTACAAACGCCCGAAGCCAGAGACCCGCTCAAGGTCAAAGTCTTTCCAACGACGTGCGTCCGTGTGTACATGTTCACATGACAACGAAAGTAAAAAAAAGGACGGGTTACACTCCGGGAGTGCCGGCAGAAGTGAAAACTTGCATTTTTGAATATTATTCTTTTTGTAAGGGTCAATCGCGCCATTGCTTGCGTACTTCTTTGATGTCACTGAATAGAAACCCGTATTATAATAACAATACGGTTAACAGGTGACGCTTTTTCGATCAGGCTACGGATCTGACGCGAGTTTAACATTTTTTACCCATCTAAAAAAGTGCCAAGCGCCGCTAAAGAAGTTTTCACTTCAAAAAACGAATTTAAAGCAGTCACAGTAACAGTGTGGGTAATAGAACACAAGAGAAATAGCGAAGAGCATTCGGATCTTTGCAGGATTACCTGATTGTCGGAAAAGTAAAATGGTTCCATGCTTCGTGCCTTTAGCAGCTCAACGACTCTTGACACCAGGGTTTGTGACCTCGGTCATCGATCTTAAAACTCTCACGATTAGATGATGATGATTAACGCTTTTATTAGAAGAAGCAATGCTTACATTCAAATTACCTGTTGTGTAACGTCTAGGTTGATAATCAAACACCGCGACTACCCAGACCCAGTGTACTCATTTTCATCGCACGTCTCAGAAACAACTGTGGCTATGAAAAATGCTTTCTTCATTTTGTACTTTGTTTCCATACAAAATGTTACGCGATTTAGTGGAATATATAAAACAAGAATAAACAAGTATCTGAAGCATAAATAATTCCTTTTACAATTGTCACTGATTTAAAGAATTAAATTAGAATTATTACAGGGTTGAATCTCAGTCCCATATTTTATTCTTATTGTACAGTCGAACCAACTGACTCGCGAACCTTTCTGAAAAAAATTCATTTAAAACCATCAAAGCAAAAAGGTTTTCTTCTTAGACATATTGAATGTATGTTTAAGCTAAATTCAACCTACTGTATTTGAATGTATGCACGAAAATAAGCATAGGCCGGGTTATGATTCAATTTGCTCGACTGTACATAAAACAATAGGGGTCTTACTACAAAAAAGTTAGACATCTGTTGAACACTTGATTAAAATAAATGGTACAGCAGCACTGCACTTACTTTCTCGCGATATACGAGAGTCATCATTCAACAGTATCCCCGCCGGAAGTCGAACCCAGAACCTCTGGATCAAGAGCCGAATGCTCTAACTACAGTATTATAAAGGCTGCGGATAGTAATGAGTAAATAAGTACCAACTGCAAACTTAAGTTTGTAATTCCATACAAATAATATGAAAATACAAACTTACCTATACCAACTAGATTTATGTAAAAATGATTTAATGAAATATGCAGTCAGGTAGAAAAACAAATTTAGAATCCAAATTGTAGAACATCAAAATAAGCTCAACGAAACCGATTTTGAGTAAATCACATTTAAAAAATTTAGTAGTAAGGGAACACCCCTTATATGAATTTCTAGGGACCAGTTGATACTGCCGCAAATGCCTTAAATGAAGATGCTTGGTCATGCAAAGTTTCATCAAGATTTTAAGAGCCGTTTTTGCGAAAATTACAATTTTTCATTTTCGTTGTATGACAGCTTCCCTCAAAATGAGAGCCAGCAGGAAACCACTCAAAACCCTTCGATGGATTTGCATAAAACTCTTAAATTCCAAATATGGTGTCAATCGGACCATTCGTTTAGCCGCTAGGCTAAAGCGTGACGGACAGACCGACCGACGGACCGACCGACTGACCGACGGACGGACATTTTTGGGAGACTTGTTTTTTATGATGTATAAGTGATATAGAACATTATTTAGAATAATAATTTAAATTTGACATATTTATGTTATAAGTTTAACTAATTCTTTAAATCATTAGAAGTAAATGCTAATAAAATTTACTATAAAATGGTTTAAGAGACCAGTACTTGCTTTCAGTCATCTAATGAAGAATAATTATTAATTCAATTAATAAAATTTTTAATTGAAATTCTTTCAATTACTATAGGTATAAAACTATGGTTAGTTAGAAAATTAGAATTTTTTTTTTTCACGAATACAATACATTTCTCGCTCCGCTCGAAAGTAAAAATCGTACAAAATAACTCTGGCTATGTCATTAATGCACAGAAGTAAAAAATTACTTAATTTCTTATGACTTGACTTCTGCGCATCAACTGACATAGCCACTTATTTTGTGCGCATTTTTATAATCAGGTGTTCAACAGATGTCTAACTTTTTTTGTAGTAAGACGGTACATCTTTACATCACATCTTTTCATCTTTCTGAATATTTAAACACCATTATAGGTTTCGGACGTGAAAGCAGACGGTTGCAAGCTCAAATGGGAGCCTCCAGAAGACGACGGAGGCGAGCCGGTCGAGGCGTACGTCGTTGAGCGAATGGACACCGAGTCCGGAAGATGGGTGCCCGTTTGCACGACCAAGACGCCCGAAGCTGACGTCACAGGTCTGAACGAGGGCAAGGATTATCTGTTCCGAGTGAAGGCTGTCAACCCTGAAGGGGAGAGTGAGCCTCTGGTCACTGATACGGCTACTACGGCTAAGAATCCTTACGGTGAGTTGAAATTAAATATGCTTGACTGAAGTAGGATTTTAATTTCAGTACCATTCGCATCGCTTGGTCAATACCCATCTTTTTTTCTTAGTTCTTAGATTTGTTGTCGGTCCAGAAATTCAATTTGGTCCTTTTCACGTGAACTGTTTGAAACGGAGGTGCGTTTTCGATGTTTTTGTGATGGCCTTCGTCCATGGCATCTTATGAAATATACCTTTGTTTATGGGTCTTTTATTTCTCCCGGGCATTCTTATTTTAGCTTTCACTTTGTTTTGTCAGAAGTTTCGTTTTCCCATACACTAAATGTACTCAGATCCTTTGTAACTACATCTACATCTAAATTTAAGTTTATTATTGTATCCCTTAAAATATCATTATGTCCATAGGCGAGCCCGACCCACCAGGCAAGCCAGAATTCAAGGACTGGAGCAAGGACCACGTGGACCTCAAGTGGGAGAAGCCTCCGAGTGACGGTGGCGCCCCCATCACTGCTTACATCATCGAGAAGAAGGACAGGGACACCGGCAAGTGGGTCAAGGCTGCTGAGGTGAGTAACAAGAGATTAGAACCCTTGCAATGTCAACTAAAAATAGTATCACTCCATCTCGTACTGTGGTATCGTAAAAGCCGGCTATGAGGTCTTGAACAGGAGGCTAAGAAGCAGTGGTCTCTATTGCTGTCTCCTTTTATCGATGATCCAGCCGCAACTCTTTTGGGATAGGTTCTTGTCAAGCAGTGGATTTTTATAGAATGTAATGGTAAGACTAAAGCAAAGACCTCAGATCTTTATATGGGAGAAGCCTCCAAGCGACAGTAATGCCCCCATTACTGCTTACATCATCGAGAAGGATAGGAATTTTAAATATCTTAGGTTGTTAAAAATAACCCTATTAATATTGGTCTCATATTTCGGAAAATAAAGTCCTTGCATTGGACTAAAACGAATAAGACAACATTAGATTTCCCAGTGTAATATTTCCTTTATCTCATCAGGTCCCTGGAACTAAATGTGAGGCTCGAGTGCCCGAGCTGATCGAAGGAAAAACGTACCAGTTCAGAGTGAAGGCTGTCAACAAAGCTGGACCCAGCAAACCGTCCACGGCTTCAGAGAACCTGCTAGCTAAGGATCGGTTTGGTAAGTTTTTAGTAAATTTCTGCAGCGGCTGACAAAAAACGTATTGATAGACGAATGTGGCCCGAAGCAAAGCCGAGGCACACATGCGTAAGTCCAATAAGCTCGCAACCGAAGCTTGTACACTACTTTTCTCAATAAATATGTCGAAATTCAAACCAAGTACATTGAGAGTTTTAATTTAAAAATCTTTTGTCTTCGTAGGAAAAACTTAGTTACATAATCTCCGCAGATGTCTTGCTGGCAAAGTCGAGACACTATAGAATGTCATGGCTTGACGTCTATATTCAAATGTTAATTTCAAAAAGTTGTAAACGAAGACAGGTTGATAACTTTCCCCTTCAGGTTAAGTTGTTAAAGGGTTATGTACGAATTTGATAGCACGTTTTTCGTATAACCCGATGTTATTTATTAAATATTCCAAACTTACAGCGGCGCCAAAGATCGATCGCACGAATATGCGCGACATCACGATCAAGGCTGGACAGAACATCCGGCTGGACATCAAGGTCAGCGGGGAGCCGCCACCGACCAAGACTTGGTAAGAAACAGATTTAACGATTTATTAGTTCAGTACAGTAAAAAAATATTTATTTTCTCAGCCCGTCCCGGCTTTGCACGAGAAGCTCGAATTTCAAGTTTATATAAAAGTACTTCAAGTTTTTAACGATTTTGTATATTTTCTAGGAAACATATCAAATTAATCCTTCCCCTCGAACATTGTCCTGAAAATTATGAACACAACAAAAAATAATCAGCTATTTCGATTGAGCCGTTCTCAAATGATGCTGTGTCATACATTTGGCAATTCATTTTTATATGTAGAGAAGAGAACAATAACACCAAAATACAACGATTTTTATGTAATCTGTAGGTGGCATATCTCTCATAATCTCGTAGGATTTGCTTACTAAACCACTAAATGAACCGCAGGTTCCACAACAAAGAGCGTCTCTCAACCCGCGACGACATCAACGTGGACGCTGAAGACTACAAGATCAAATTATCAGTGTTGGTCGCGGCTCGCAAACATTCCGGCACTTACGTTCTGAAGGCTGAGAACAGCAGCGGAAAAGACGAGGCATCCATTCAAGTCAACGTGCTTGATGTGCCGGCCAAACCTGAGGGACCTTTGAAGGTAAGCTTCATACTAAGTAAGCAGAAATTGTCATGTATTTAAGACAACAAAGTCGTGAATAAGGCGTCTTTAAAATGTGACTTGCTTGATGTGCCGAACAATCTTAATAGTTACAAATTTAAACCATACACATTTTATTTGAAATTTCCTTTGATAAACTGGAAGAAGATTATCTGAAAGAAGATTAAATCCTAATAGAATAGCAGTACCAATCAAATCCAAACTAATATTATAAATGTGAAGGTAACTATGGCTATGGCTAAACCTCTTGAAACAGTTTTGATTAAATTTTGTATAAAGATAGTTCGAACCATGGTACAATGCGCGCAACGAAAGAAGAGCCTTGACGGATCACGTGTTTAACCTGCGCAGTAGACAGTTCGCAGGCCATTTTGGTGGCAAGTGGGGAGGGACGCTGGGCTGTACCTGCGCGAAATCCCCTCTACTTTCAACTGACAGGGCTCTTCTTTCGTTGCGCGCATTGTAAAGGACTACTTATTTTTGAATCCCATGCGTCCGAAGTTGAGGGCAAAAGCTGGTCAGCTATATTCCTTTCTCTCTGGTGCGACTGAAACTAAAGATATCCAGCGTTCTGTTCCCCTCTCTCTCAACATTATAATTACTTATCGTCTATCTCTTTTCCCCCAGATCTCGGACATCCACAAAGAAGGATGCACACTCAAATGGAACCCGCCCCTGGACGACGGCAACGCTCCAATCGACCACTACCTCGTCGAGAAACTCGACACGGAAACCGGACGTTGGCTCCCGGCCTGCAAGACTAAGGACCCTAAGGCTGAGATCGATAACCTGGTACCTGGCCATGAGTACAAGTTCAGGGTTTCTGCCGTCAACAATGAGGGAGTTTCTGAGCCTTTGGAGGCGGATCACGCTATTATTGCGAAGAATCCGTTCGGTAAGTTTTTGAAAATTTGTTTTTGTCAATAAACACGTGTGTGAGTTTTAGTTTAGTTTGTTATTAGCTTGGTTATTAGGTCGGTAATATTTTCTGAGCAAAATTTTTACCCTGTGGAAGATCTTCATATGGAAAGGTGTACTGCAATGAACTGTCTTTAATTTGATGTATGATACAGATGTATGAAACACATGAGGCTCATGTTAATGTTGTGTTCAATTACAAGGCCATAAAGAGAAGCTTTTGATTATCGCTATTCGACACAAAAAAATTAGGTCGTGAATGTGATTTTCGACTTCAACAAGATTTCTTTTTAAATTAAAGGCAGCCCATTAGTGTCAATTCTGGTAGACACAATCTGAATCTTAACTGAATTTCAGGTATAAAAGTGTTGTTGTCTCTTTTTCGTTTTAACAAAGAAAGCAACTCGTTAAAAACTGTCCGATTTAATTTTGTTATAGTTTGTATCCGCTGAAAATAAAAAAATGAAGTGCGATCGTTTTTATCACATAATGATGTCATAGATATCTTTAGGGTAGTAGTAGTAGTAGGCCTTTGTCTGGCGGTGCCCGTCTTTCGGCTAATGTGACGACTTTTTCCTTTCCTAGACGAGCCCGGCAAACCAGGCAAACCAGAAGTGGTGGACTGGGACAAAGACCACGTGGACCTCAAGTGGGAAAAACCCATCAGCGATGGTGGTGCCCCCATCAGCGGATACATCATCGAGAAGAGGGAAGTTGGGTCGCCCAAATGGGTGAAGGCTTGCGAGGTGAGTGGGATAGCAATATGTCGTATGAAATTATATCTGTCTCTATGTAGCTATAGTAAACTTCTCGGTCAAATCTTACTCTTACTCGAACTTTATATTAGTTTTTCTTTCTAAACTAAAAATTACTAAAACACATATTTTGAAAAGCTCTAAATGTTGCCTAAAATAGCAGAAAGCCGAAGCTGAAAACCGATGTAAATTCATACATACATACATACATAATGTCACGCCTTGTTTCCGTCGGGGTAGGCAGAGACCACAGTCCTCCACCTGCTACGATCTTGACATACTTCCCTTGCTTCCTGAACTTTCATCAATCCTTTCATACAACATGCTCGTCGGTTTAGGGTACTTTTAACCTGGCCTTTATTCAGAACGTCCTGAATTAAATGTAAATGTAAATTCATCACAATACAAAAGTCAAAAACATATTTAATCCAGGTCGGTCCCAACGACAATGAAAAAGCAACAGTGCCGAACTTGGATGAGGGCACGGAATATGAGTTCAGGGTGAAGGCGGTGAACGAAGCCGGCCCTGGCGAGCCTAGCGACGCCAGCAAGTCCGTCATTTGCAAGCCGAGGAGATGTAAGTTTTATTGTTAATATATCTTTGCAACAAGTCAATTCATTTCGTTACTCTTTCAAATTGAAGGAATAATAATAATCTATTGAAGGAATTCTATATAATTTCAACAATTGCTCTGCATGTCATCAGACATGCAGTTTTCTGCTTGTTTTATTCTTGTTTGTTAATGTAATATAACTTGACGCTGAAGAGGTTCTAAATGGAACCATAATTGAAAAAGCCATTTAGTTGTTGGAGAGTTCGAACTTCTTCCATTGGCCTTTTAAATGTTATACAGATACTTATATTTTTGACTAGGCTGTAAGTTTCCTCATAAATAGTAAAATAATTCAGCTAAAATCAATGACATCAGAAGATCGTGGCTTAGGTGTTCAATTTTAGTATTTTATCGAAAATTATTGTTGTCTTCTTATACCTCTTTTTGCCATATTTTTATCATAAAGACTTCTTATTATTTTACCAACAGTGGCTCCCAAGATCGATCGTCGCAACCTCCGCACCATCAAGGTCCGCGAGGGTGAACCGATTGCTTTGGACGTGAAGGTCACCGGAGAGCCGGCGCCTGACGTGTCCTGGAGCCTTAACGGCAAGGCTGTGCTTGATGGCAGTGGATTGAGAAGTGAGGAATTTACTGCTAGATATCAAAGCGCACGACAGTGCGCCGGCCAAGTTCTAAGCACAGGCCGCGCGCACACCGTGCACTATTTACCCGAAGCGCTTCGAGCCACTTTTGACCCCCCTGTATCTTCTTACCTGATTAATAGATCTGGATGAAACTTTACGGACATAATAACACCATTAATAAATAATAATAATAATTTAATATACTTTGAATAAAAAGTTTAAATATTGTAGCTATTACAGAAAAAAAGTTATAGACTCGAGAAAATTGTAAATTTGGTACTCACTGACCCACTGACAGCTCATCAAAATGTTTGACCACTTCTAGTAGACCTCCGTGCACTATTTACCCGAACCGCTTCGAGCCACTTTTGACCCCCCTGTATCTTCTTACCTGATTAATAGATCTGGATGAAACTTTACGGACATAATAACACCATTAATAAATAATAATAATAATTTAATATACTTTGAATAAAAAGTTTAAATATTGTAGCTATTACAGAAAAAAAGTTATAGACTCGAGAAAATTGTAAATTTGGTACTCACTGACTCACTGACAGCTCATCAAAATGTTTGACCACTTCTAGTAGACCTACAAAACTGAAATTTGGCATTTAGCTAGTCGTGAGGGTAAGAGTAATGGGAAAATCCGAATATTGGAAATTGGTCAAGTGCGAGTCGGGTTTTAGTCAAAATTATGTATAAAATGTTGGTAATACTTCTCTAAGACCTGAAAATCTGAAATTTGGCATGGGGATAGTCGTAAGCATTAAAAAAAGTATAGCATAAATTTAAAAAATTGGAAATTGGTCAAGTGCGAGTCAGGATATAGTCATTACTATGCATAAAATTGTTGGTCATACTCCTGTGAGACCTACAAATTTGAAATTTGGCATCGGGGTAGTCGTTAGCATTAAAGTAAAGGAAAAAATTCGGAAAATGGTCAAGTGCGAGTCAGACTAAAATTAATGTACCAAATATTAAAAAGATAGTATTTCTAGAAGGTCAGACTTAGTCATGCATGAAAACAAGTACCTATGTTTTAACGAAACTATGAAAATACAAACAACGTTGCGATAGTTACTATAAATTTAATTGATATAGCAAACTGAACAAAAAGAAATGAAATCTCACCAAAAACGTAACTGTTAGAAAGGGGGCCAAGTTCCTATCGGCTAATTGTTTACCTAAAAAAGGGTTGAAATCCGTTCCAATGCCAAGTTTAGATGCACTTGCACTTTAATATCGATCATAATCGTCTTCATCAGCAGCCACGCAGGTACGTTGAAAATAAACGTAAAATATCTAAAATGAAATACTTTTGAATTTAAACTTGGCAGGTTCATTTAATTATAAAATAATAAATCTAATTACACAATTAATCAAGTGTTACTTACAGCACAAAAACCTGCCAAGTTCAAATTTAGAAGTATTTCATTTTAGATATTATTTTCAACGTACCTGCGTGGCTGCTGAGGAAGACGATTATGATCGATATTAAAGTGCATCTAAACTTGGCATAGGATCGGATTTCAACCCTTTTTTAGGCAAACAATTAGCCGATAGGAACTTGGCCCCCTTTTTAATAGTTATGTTTTGGTGGCATTATGTTATAGCTGACCTGACAACTGGCTTAGAGCCGTAATGGAAAGGCTGTATTAGACGTTAGTGGATCGACAAGTAAGCATAGAGTATAATTCTGCTAGAAGTAATTTACAGCTGGAGAGCTAGCAGAACACAACTTCTGGTGCCCTATGGCATGACTGTTATCGATGGAAATGCATTTAGAAGTATTTTTCTTATTTAGGACTTAAGAACTGGTACTTAATATAGTGTGGACCATTAAATACTGTGCTGGATAAAAAAAGTCAAGAATTAAGTTTTGTACTACTGTAACCAATTTGGAACTGGACCAGAAAAAAGTAACGTTAATGGTCCAATCGTTTTACTTATCGTTGAGTCCTAAACATTGGAAAAGGAGACAAAATTAGTATATCACTTCGGGAGACACCGAACTATGACAAGTCTGATTCTCTCTTGTTAACCTCGTCCTTTACTTTCGTATTTTTTTCACGTACAGCAAACTACAAGACCATGCAGGGCATTGCAGGGTTATATTTATCATCCCCAAATTAAAAATCGTGGTTCGGTCCATGAAGTTTTCGCACGGAACACAGGTTGAATAACGAAAAAAATAAAAAAAAACTGCGTCAGTTGAAAGTACATTTTGTAGATGATGCAGTCAAAAATTATTGTACTCTAAAAGCAGGCACAAGGCTCGGCTTCCATTCCTAACTATTCTGTTTTCTTCCAGTAATCAACGTGCCCTACTTGAGCAAGTACCAGCACTCGTCGCCTCGCAGGAAAGACTCTGGCACTTACAAGATCCAAGCCGTCAACAAGTACGGACAGGACACTGCCGAGGTGGACATCATTGTTATCTGTGAGTATTTCATGCAAATCATTATAATTATTTATTATTATTTATCGTTACAATCTTATAGTTATGAAGGAAACTGTAGCCTACCGGCGACAAGGGTTCATAGCACTTTTTTACACCGTTACCACATACGTCAATCACTTTCAGTCAGTCAGCTCAGTTTTTAGTTTCTATAAGAAGAGTGATAGAGAATGTATGTAAGACAAAAGATTAAATTGACTAAATCCAATCAAAGTCAAAAGTCATTTTGTTTTTCATTGACTTTGAGACAGTTCCAATGGTAAAACAGCACATGCTGTTTTATTCACATCTAATCTAAAATAATACATAGTCTTCAACCTTTTCATTGCTCAACAAATTATTGCCTTGGTTTTTGTAAAGTTTAGAACCTGGTTACAGCTTAAGTTTAAACTATAGAGAGACGCGGGTAAACGATTATGGTTAAGTTAGATGGTGCAATGCACTCTAAAAGTATCCATTTATGTCTACAGCCAAACCCGACAAGCCCGAAGGCCCGCTAGAAGTATCAGACATCCACAAGGACGGTTGCAAGCTCGCGTGGAAGAGGCCTAAAGACGACGGCGGAGAGCCGATTGAAGCTTACGCTGTGGAGAAGTATGACACCGAGACCGGCGCCTGGGTGCCCGTTGGAAAGACGCTTGGGAATGTACCAGAAATGGAGGCAAGTATTCCACTTAATTGATCAGACAGACAGACTTAACGAACCAGAAGGTCCGCTTGAAGTATTAGACGGTTAAGTAAGTTCGCCTGAAAGAGGCTGTGCAGAAATCCAGCCTAAATTTTCATTCGTTTTAAAGCCGAAGCCCAGAGATTCTACTCATGAAAACAAGTAATTTTCCCGAATAAAAATGTTTTACTCGAAAAAATTTTTTCGTCTCCCCATAGTAAAGTGGTCACGTGATCGACTCATTTTGTATGGGAAGGTGAAGAATTTTTTTTGAGTAAATTTTTTTTTCTTCGGTAAAGTCACTGCGGACCCACGATACCAGTTGCTTGTTTTCATGAGTAGAATCACTGGGCTTCGGCTTTAAAACGAATGAAAATTCATGCTGTATAATACAAAGTAAGGGCCTGTATGTGAAGACGCTGACGGAGGTGCCTGAGATGGAGGTAATTATCTTTATAGGTGTTATTATATTATATACTGGGCTTTTGAGAACAACCTAAGGCTCCTAAGCTTTCGACAACTAGCTTCATTTCTTGTCCAGCTGGACTGTTTGAGTTCTACATTCACATCTTATTTTTGTTCTTTCTTCTTTTTAATCGCTTATCCTGCTTCAAAGAGATTGAAATTGACTCCTGAATTATTTACAGGTGGACGGCCTAATCCCAGGACACGAATACAAGTTCCGTGTGAAAGCTATCAACAAGGAAGGCGAGTCGGAGCCGCTGGAGACCTTCGGACCTATCGTCGCGAAGGATCCATTCAGTAAGATACACTTTCGAAGTACATTTTTAGGGTTCCGATACCAAAATGGTAAAAAAAAGAAACCCTTATGGTGCGACTTTGTCTGTCTGTCACACCTCTATATCTCAGCAACCACGCATGCTATCGATTTGTTTGGAATAGTTTTAGAATATAGTTGCCCAACTTAATTGCACGTGAAATAATTTTGAAAAAATTATGATTATTAATGTAAAGGGGGCCAAAATAGGGGGGGGGGGGGGCAAATTTAATTGAGTGGGGTATCATATGAAAGGGCTTTACTTGCACATTCTAAAATATATTTTTGTATATTTTTACGTTCCTTAGTTTTCAACTTATGATGATAAATTTCAACAACAATACCATTCCTTATCTCCGAAGTTTGTAAAAGGAAAAATCTGAATTAATTACAGTTGACATAAGTTTATGTAAACATTACAGCAAAAATAAAACGATCTTTCTAAGTTGCACAGTTTTTTAGAAATCATCAAATAACCTTTACAAACATATTTAGTTTCGCGGTCCTAAAAATGGACTGTATTGCTTTTAAAAATACAAAAAGTAAATCGGAACCCTCGGTGCGCGGACGGGTTTTTACTAACGTTCCCGAAAAGTACACTTCCAACACTCTAATATGAGAAAGGAAGTACAGCGCGTTCATGACAAGTCTGTCTATGACGGTTATTTTATGCGCATGGGTGGTGACAAGCGGAGAGCCAATGAACGATTCGTTTGTCTCCCCCCCCCCACCCCCGCGACTCATTTTTTGACTTCTGCGCATTAACGGTCACAGACGGAGTTATTTTCCACGCAGTATACCTGGTTACTGCCCAAGAGGAAAAACCATGTATGAGTTTGAGAATATTTGGCGGTCCTACTTGTAACTCGAATGGAAGATAATTTCCGTTCGCGATGCATTTTGTTGGAAAGATAAATGGCTTTTATTCCCAGTTTTTGTAAGGTTAGATTTGGTAGCTTTATGAAATGCCAAATTCAAATGCCTAAATCATATAGTGTAATGATTACACTATAATCTGGTTATGTGATTACAATACAATAACCTGAAACTCGAAATTTATTGTAAGTTACTTACTATTTCAGTTTATCACTCTAATTTTTGTCTACAAATAGTTCATTTCAAAACATCTTTCGGCCAGTTGTACAAAACTACTTTAAAGTTGTATCTTTTTTAGAAGATCCCGTAGGGTCAAGGTCCACTAGAGTTAAATAGGAGCTCAGCCTCACGAAATAAGAAATCTATAGCTGACTCTTTCCTTGGCAACTCAACAGAAAGTTTTTACAGCGCTTTAATCTTAAAAATTTCTGCAACTGCTCGTGAAAGCTTTAAAAATACCCATAGAGGCAAACAGTTATTTTTGAAGTGTCTTTACTATCTTTTTCTTTCTCTCACAGCTATTCCCGACGCCCCATCGGCCCCAGTACCAGACGACTGGTCGGCCAGTCACGTGGACCTCAAGTGGGAAGCTCCGCTATCCGACGGAGGGTCACCCATCATTGGTTACATCGTCGAGAAGAAGGACAAATACAGCCCGCTGTGGGAGAAGGCCATTGAGACGCATACTCCTACGCCATCTGCTACTGTCAATGGGTGAGTGTTAAAGCGGGACGGTCACCCATCTTAAGGTGGTTTTCCACCAGTTCTATGCGAAGGAGATAAGCTGTGAGCTGGGAAAATTACAACCAATAAGATTGCTCCATTTTCATAGCTTGTCAAATGGAGCAATCTTATTGGTTTGAATTATCCAGTACACAATTTAGTTACCTTGCTCAGCTCTGGTGGAAAACCAGCCTTATGACTCAAAAGAAAAACCCCGTTGTAACGTGGCATCACCAGCATATGCGATATGTCCTGTTTCTCCAGGAACAATTGGGGATTACTGAGCGAGGCGCGAAATCGCTTCGCAACTAAGTTCGCAACGCAATGTTTCGTTTATATTTGGTTTCTTAGGGTTATTTATCTTAAAGTCCCCATCTTAGGGTAATCAAATCAATCATAGAACTATTTTTTTTTTTTTTTTTATTTATTTTATGTATATACAATTGCATGCCCTTACAGTCTAGCCAATACAGCAAGCAAGTAAAATAAACATTATGTGTTAGTCAATATATTTAAAACTAAATTTGCGAATTCAGTCAAATAACAATTGGACAAGTCAGTCCGTTTTGCTACCTCATTAAGAGTATTGACAGCCCTTGATAACGGGCAATACTTAACTAGGTTGGTACGAGCAGATGGCACCTCATACATCCTTTGTCTTGGCCCTATCCTAAGCCGGGAATTCGGGACTTCCAAGGCAAGCGAATCAAACACTTCTTTATTAAATGTTTGGCCAATTAATAGCTTGAAGAAATACCTAGCCAGTGCTAAGTTCCTCCTGACTTCCAACTTATTGTATCCAACCATACCCATCACAAATAGGGTTGGATACATAAGTGGGTAGAAAGGGTATACCCCATATTGCTTGAAATATAGAAAACGCAGAAATTTATTTTGAATTCTCTCAAGCATCTGGGTGTACTTGATTTCATGCGGATTCCACACCATAGCAGCGTATTCCAGTCTACTTCTAACCAGTGCATTGTAGAGTGCTCTCACGGCCGAGGTATTTTTGAACTCTCTTGTTTGGCGAATAATGAATCCCAAGTTTCGGAACGCTTTTTTGCAAACATCTACAATATGATCGTTAAACCTTAAGTCACTCTTGACCTTAACACCAAGATCTCTAGCAGATTCAACCCTCGTCATCTGTTCATTATCAATGCGATAAAGACAGTGCAGTGGTTGCTGTGCACGTGTGCAAGACATTACATTACACTTGGCGCTGTTAAAAAGAAGCAGGTTCTTATTACTCCATTCCACTACACCGTCTATATCTGCTTGCAAACGATCACAGTCCTCTTTTTTATCAATGTTCAGGAATAATTTTAGATCATCTGCAAATAATAATGCTTTTGCATATTTGACTACCTGGGGAAGGTCATTTATCATGATGTTAAAGCCAAGAGGACCCAAGTTGCTACCTTGGCTAACCCCCGAGTATGTGTGGTATGGCTCAGATACACAACCCAGTAACTAGTAATCTTGGGGTCATCGATTTTGGGGCCACCAAGCATCAGCTATATTTTTTAGCTATAGTCTGACCGCAACCGGTATACCGCTGTATAGGTGGGCTAGGTTAGGTGGGTGGCAGGGAGGGGGGGAGTGGGAAGGAAAGAGCAAGAACTAGTTGCCGAAAGGAGCGGGGACGAGCGATGCCTCCCCTCGCCGGGAGCATACCTATACAGCGGTTGCGGTCAGACTATAATACTGTCTGCCCTCTGTGTATGTACCAAATGTATTGGAACTAATCTTGGGGTCACTAATCAAATCATCAGTGATCGTTCCAAGCTAACGCCAGTACAGATATTACGGTTTACCTAAACTTATAACACATTTTTCTCGCTACAGCCTAATCGAAGGCAACGAATACCAATTCCGGGTGATCGCCATCAACAAAGCTGGCCAGAGCAAACCTTCTGACGCGAGCAAGAACTTCATCGCCAAACCTCGCTTCTTGGCGCCTAAGATCGACCGCAGACATCTGCGTGACGTCACCATTTCTGCTGGCTCTACGCTCAAGATGGAGGCTGCTGTGACAGGCGAACCAGCGCCAGCGGTTGAATGGAGGTAAGGTTAAAAGAGACTAGATATTTTTTCCGCGAATTCGTTCATTTCCCTGGACTCCAACACAAGAATCGGTTCAGCAGTGAAAGCTTGAAATTCACCTTCCTTCGATTGCGTTAACTCAATCTTTTCCGCACATTAAGAGCATGCGTACAAACATAAAGAACATGAGGATATAATTTTGTGTCTTATGCACTCGCACATAAAGAGACGGGTTTCCCGTATAGATTTGTCAAGTTGTCAATATTGAGCCATGATGTCGTTTCTCCCTTCCCTGCTCTGCGTGTGCTATGACCGATTTACCTGTTTCGCTTTGTTAGTTGATCTTGATTTATTGGTTCCAAATTTGTTCTGACTAGCTTTTACTTTCACTCTATGATTAGGGGGAGGGTACAATTGACAGTATTTCTTTGCCGTCTTTCTGTCTCTTTCAATCTAAAACGACGCTCTATTCCACATGTACTGACGAAAGTTATATGGACAGATCTTTCGCCAACGTGGAGATGTTTTTAGAATAACAGCCTAAAAGCTAAGTCAACGCAAAAAATAACACATTGATCCAGTTATCATTTCCTTTCCACAACAAACCACTTTCGATTTAATGCAATTCTAATAGAGTCTACAATCGCTTCCAATGTGTCACAAATGTTTGTCCTCATCGGAATAGACCTCACGTTTTATGGCGCAAAAGTCGAGTTATGGCCAATCGCGCCAATATATGAAATTATAGGGCCATGCAGTTGGAAACTAAATGTGCCTTTCTCACCAGATACCAAAACATGCCTCTCCGTCCATCGAAGGCGGTAACGATCGACAGTCCAGACTACTTCACTAAGCTAGTCGTAAGACCCGTCAGAAGAGACGACTCTGGCGAGTACACCGTCACTGCTGTCAACTCTAGTGGCAAGGACTCTGTCACCATCAATGTTGTGGTCACTGACAAGCCTACGAAGCCTGAGGGACCACTGCAGGTAAGAAATGGAACAATATTGAAGAAAATCTTGAACAGTAGAGGTTAATTTAAAGTTGATTGGTGCAGAGGGGTGAATTCAGTAAAGAAATCAGATTCAGTGTTTAATATAATTACTGAAATCACATTATTTGAGCATTTCGCGGTCCCTAACACTATTAATTTCATATCGTGGTAAGAGCCCGGCGAATTAATTGTCATGATAAGTAACAAAATCAATTATATAATTACCACATTTGTGGCCTTCCGACGGTGCAAAGTCAGTCAAGACTCTTCAGTGACTACGACAGTTTGGCAAAATTGGCATGTTTATATACAACATAACAAGATTGTCCGTCCAGTTCAGTGTTCAGAGTCACGAGTAAAATTTTTCCCTAGTTTCTTCTCTAGTATTTTTCGAGCAACTTGGTTCTGAATTCTCAAAATTTTGTTTTGGAGATAGGTTCCTCGTGCGTGTCTTGTTAAAGAAAATGACTCGTATTATTTTTGCGTAGATCTCGGACGTGCACAAAGAGGGAGCCACTCTGAAGTGGAAGCGGCCCAAGGACGACGGAGGCGCACCCATCGAGTACTACCAGGTGGACAAACTGGACACCGAGACCGGTTGCTGGGTTCCTTGTGCTCGATCTGATGAGCCAAGTGAGTATACACCCTTACTTTTTTGGTTTTGTCTATGAAACTGAAGAACTTTTCGCAAGGCACATAGGTCAAAATACGAAATTGGAACATATTATACACCTGCATCCTAAACTAATTAAAACGCATCAAAATTCTACCGAGAAAGCTAACACGGATGCTTAGGAGTCTTATGTCTTATGCCATAAGTCTTTATATGTTATGCCACAAGCCT
The DNA here is from genome assembly GCA_947532105.1 of Athrips mouffetella. NCBI lineage: Eukaryota > Metazoa > Arthropoda > Insecta > Lepidoptera > Gelechiidae > Athrips > Athrips mouffetella. The sequence goes on along the minus strand of OX383981.1, from coordinate 11,601,499 downwards.
TATGTCTTATGCCACAATTCTTATGGTATGTAGGTGTTACTACTAACACTTGCTTATTTTCCAGAATGCGACGTGACAGGCCTAACGCCCGGCAAGGAATACCGTTTCCGAGTGTCGGCCGTCAATTCTGAGGGCGAGTCCGAACCGCTGACATCAGAAGAGGCTATTGTAGCCAAGAACCCGTACGATGAGCCTGGTATGTCATTTTATTTATTGCAAACACTTTCCATCCTGTTAGGTAGTTTTAACAAATGATATCAGCACAACGAAGGTAAAAACATTGAGAAACACTTCTGTAGGACTATAAAACTTAAATCTTTCGTAAGAATTATTCAAAGAGAAAAAGTTGTATACGTTTGTTCAGTCAGTGTCTTTTTCCGTAAAGCTGACTGCACTGCAGGAAAGAAAAAGTCAAGAAGTTTATATTTCTGTTAGTTTCTAAACCTCAATTTAGCGGTCGGCAAATGCGGGCCGCTAAATCAAGGTCAAGAGCAAGCCTATTGGCAATAAAAATGTGCCAATCTACGGCCGTAAACAAGTAACTTTCTTTTGTCGTAGACGCTAGTAAAGTAGTAAGAAATCATGAGATTGTCATTAGCTATTACGTGATATTACTTCAACTTATTACGTCAATTCCATAAATTTACATTCTATTCTACAAGCGTTTACGATATATGAAGCCGCTTGTCTACGGCCCAATTATAGTATTATTTACTGACATTGCTACTAGCGCCCACAGAGCCACCAGACTCTTCAGATACTCTGAATATGAAGAATGTATTCCAATTGATTTAAAATTTTAAATCTTCCTAAAGGTGCGCCTGGAACTCCAAGCGTAACTGACTGGGACAAAGACCACGTTGATCTCAAATGGACGCCACCTCGCGAAGACGGTGGCGCCCCCATCACCGGATACATCGTCGAGAAGAAAGACAAGTTCGGCAACTGGGAGAAAGCCGTCGAAGTTCCCGCGGATAAGACCACGGCCACTGTGCCTGATCTTATCGAGGGACAGACTTATGAGTTCAGGTAAGGGGTAGGGAAAGTAAAGGTAAAACAAAGGGTAGATTAGAGGTAGGGCGAAGGGTAAAAGATAGGTAGGGCAGAGGGTAAACGAGAGGTAGGGCAAAGAGGTTGAAACTGGGGGAAGGCGGTTGCAGTGCCCGCGGATAAAACTATTGCTACTGTGCCTGATCAGTGCAGGTAGAGTATAAAAATCGGGTATAAAATTAGGGTTATTATAGAGAGGGGCTACGGGGTGATTAGAGGTAAAGCAACGAGTTAAAATTAAAATGGGCAAGGAGTATTTATATGAGAGAAAGGGCAAAGGGTAATATTTGGTTGTAAACGGGAGAAAGCAGTTGATGTGCCCGTGGATATGGCCATGGCTACTGTGCCTGATCTTGTCGATGTACAGACTTATGAGTTCAGGTATGGGGACAATGAAATAAGAGTAAATCAAGGGGTATTATAGGGTCACGGGGTAAGTTAGGGGTAGGGCAAGAAGTATTTGAGGGTCTGGGGTTTCGGGGTGATTTAGAAGTGGGGCAACGAGTTAAAAGAGAGAGAGAAAGCAAGGGCAATTATACGGTTGAAAAAGGGAGAACGCTGTCGAAATATCCGTGGATAAGACCAGAGAAGAGATTACTGTGTCTAATCTTATCGAAGGACAGACTTATGTAGGTATGAATTGGGGTAAGGGGAAAATAAAATAAGGGATATTATAGGGGTTGCGGGCTGCGGGGTAGATAAGAGGTTGAATACTTTTAGGGCCTAAAGACAACATACATACATACATAAGATCACGCCTTGTTCCCGTCGGGGTAGGCAGAGACCACAGTTCTCCACCTGCTACGATCTTGACATACTTCCCTTGCTTCCTGAACTTTCATCAATCCTTTCATACATGCTAAAGACAAACCCTTGATTACTACTCGTACCCATGGGTAAGTAATAATTTTAATGAATAGCAATGCGAAGTTATTGGCGAAAAGTAACCCAGATGATATTGGCGCATCCCGGTTTCACTTTAGCATATGCAGTTTGTTTTTACATCGATAACATTTATTCGCGTTTCGCAGGGTACGCGCCGTGAACAAGGCAGGTCCTGGTGAACCATCAGACAGCACTCACCCGATCATCGCCAAACCGAGGAACCTTGCTCCGAAGATTGACAGGACCAACCTCATTGATATCAAGATCAAGGTTGGAACCAAGTTCGGATTCGACGTCAAGGTAATAAGACCTGATGAACAACTATATCTGTTTTTATTTCTTAGGATTATAGACATGAGAAAAGCAAACTCTGACTCATATGAGATACATATCCGAGTCCCAAAAATTGCAAAACCTTCACATAAAACCAAGGGTTTTAATTGGAAAGGCCACTATATAGGGTGACTTTTAATTAGTTCTTGATAGAAAAAGGTATTAATGTACTAATGATACTGAACAATTTTCCCCAAGGAACATAGGTCGAAATACGAAAATCAAGTTTTGACCTCCCATAGAAACTGCATCGTTTGGTATGGGAGGTCAAATTTGGTTTTTCGTATTTCGACCTATGTTCCTTGGGGAAAGTTGTTCAGTATCACGAGTACATGCATACTTTTTGCTATCAAGAACTAATTAAAAGTCACCCTATAGAGTATGATATAGACCGCTCCAAAAGATTTTTGAACTGGCTAGAAATGAGACATCCATAAAGTTGACGAAAAAAACTAGCATGTACAAAAAGATATAAAGATTTTTGGGTTTGGAATAAAATCGAGTATGTGAACGAAGTCGCACAACTTTATGATGGAAAAATATATTTGAGTTTAGCATTACCTCTATCCTGTTTTACAATAAGAACTGTTAACTTTTAATACCTTTTCCCCCAGGTCACCGGTGAACCAATGCCAGAAACAAAATGGTTCCTCGCCAAGAAGGAGGTCAAATCCAGTGGCGACATGAAAGTCCAGCATTCGGATTACAACACCAAGCTGAACTGCAAGGCTGCGACTCGCGCTGACAGCGGCCGGTACACCGTCACTGCTGAGAATACTAACGGAAAGGATGTGGCAGAGGTTGAAGTTATTGTTCTTAGCGTACCCAGCCCACCTGGTGGACCTCTTAAGGTTTGTTATACATTTATTAATTTAGCATGAAGATTCCTCATAATCATTAAGGCATTGGCACATTTAGAAATAAATCGCCGCTGTATGTGAGAAGATAGATGCTTTCGTTAGTTAATACGAAATCAGCAAGCTATAGGTCCTAACGTGATCGTCTTTTGGACGCTTTAAAGATTTTATAGACTCAATACAAATTGATAATGTAGGTTATTAACAGAGAGTCGCTGTAGTTGTTTAAAAGCAGATTTGCGCTATAGGTAAGAAGCATATAGATGCAGACGATGCAGTACGTTACAGGTAGGTATAGGATCAAGCAGATTGTCAGAATGACAGACGCGTCTTCAAATATCAAATTACTGCATTTATTTTGCCGAGAATCGATTCATATAATCCGTCATCAGAATAACACTACAGTTAAACTTCAAGGCTGCAAACTAGGGCTGACAGTGGCCGTTATACCATCGCTGCTGAGAATACTAACGGAAAGGATGAGGCTGAAGTTGAAGTTATTGCTCTTAGCGTACCCAACCCACCTGGTTCACCTGGTTCTTCATTGCAAAAAATTGGCTATGTAGGCTATGTATTAGAAAGAGATCGAAGATCACGATTAAAAGAAAATTGATGCTGCTGTGTGAAATGTATTCGACACTTCAATTTGAACAGATATTGAGCGTTATCAGTCTGGTTAGAACCACATGCTTGCTGCAGGTTAGAAGAAGATGTATCTTCTAGATTGAAAGGTGATATGCCCTGTGAGTTAAATACGATTATTGGATTGAAACAAGGGTATATTTGAAGAGGAAGTCCTATGGATCCCTGTCCAAGCAAGGCTTTGAACAAACGCGTGATAATCTTGGAGAAATCGAGATGTCAGAGTGATTAAGCGTTTATTAGAGGATCACGAATAGCCACATAAAAACTTGGAGACCAGAGCCACGTATTCAAGGGGCCTTGAATTCTTGAAACCTTGCCGGTCTGTTTTGCGAAACAGACAGCGCTCATATGCATGAAGGTATGGGAGTGGATGAAGCGAAAGATATATATATCAGGAGCAAACCATGTAGAAAGAAGGATGTGGTCCCTGCCTGCCTCTATATGTATAACTTTACATTTCTTTAGGTAGTAGACTGGCTCTATTTGCATTGTATTCTGCATGTTATGAATGACATTTAAGAGGTACAGGAATCTACATTTAATAAAAAAAATCTGAATCTAATGTGAATCTTTTTAACCCAGGTATCAGACGTACACGCGCATGGAGCGAAACTGTCATGGAACCCTCCAGCAGACGACGGCGGCCAACCGATCGACAAATACGTCGTCGAGCGCATGGACGAGGCGACCGGAAGATGGGTGACCGCCGGAGAGACTGACGGGCCTGTCACTAACTTGGCTGTTGACGGATTGACGCCTGGACACAAGTACAAGTTCAGAGTTCGCGCTGTTAACAGGTACGTGAACAATTATTTACATTAGTTGAACTTAAGTATTGACTGATTGTACGTAGGTGAGCGCTAAAGGATTTTAGAAAATAATGTAGGAAGACAGACCGATACCTGTCTCTGTTGCTCAATTATCTTATGTATCGTTCGGTCCTGCTCTCACACTGCTGTCATTCTAATCGAGCTACATTATTTCGACTTTAGCTATGACTATTAGCTAATTGCAGTTCTAATGCCTAAGGTTCTTGTAAACTTTAGTTTCTATTTTAAATGTACTTCCACTTCTTTAAAACATGTTACGATAAAAAAATGTCAAATTAAGAAAAAAGCCTTGACTGGTAAATCCCAGTGCCTGGTTTTGATTGGCATACGGTAAAATAAGATACAGAAGTTTATAATCTACACAGGCAAGGAAAATCCGAGCCTCTCACGACCCCACACGCAACCGAAGCCAAGAATCCGTTCGACGTGGCCGGCAAGCCCGGCACACCCAAGATCAAAGACTTCGACAAGGACTTCGTGGAGCTCGAATGGGCCCGCCCGGAGAGCGACGGAGGGGCACCCATCACTGGCTACGTTATTGAGAAGAAAGACCGCTTCTCGCCAGACTGGGAAGAATGTGCTACGGTAAGTTTAATTATTTTATCTACTCCCGTACCGGAATATTCCGAATTCGAAACCAATGACAGATTCGAAATTGAGGTCATTGTCCGCTATCATTTTCATTTCCACACTGCTCCATACTACGAGCATTACGGAAATGGAGTATGGATTTTCATTCCGCAACTGTTATAATACATAATTTTCAATCTGCATAGGCTAAGGCAATACTACCAATACTGGGCGTACTACCACAGTACTACATACAGCCTATTTTAAAGTAATTTTGTAAAAATACTTTTTACTGGGGTGACGACTGCCTACCTATATTTAAAAGAAAACGGAGAGTACCAGGCGTGACTAGGAGTACATAAATCGACAAGAAGCTGACAGTTGGCTCGCTTCTATATAAAGTGACATTGGCAACAAAAGAAGTGATTTGAACAAAATGGAAAGTATGTACCAGGAGAACATGATTCGACAAGAGGCTGTCAGTAACCATATACATGAAATTAATGTTAAAGCAACGCCATCCACAAGCTCTGGATCTGGAATAACTTCGGGAATAACTTTAATTAACTGTACTAACTGTCCTCTTAGTTCAATAAATTTATCACTATTTAAAAAAAAAAATATTTCGTCGGTCGTAGATAAAGTTTTGTATGCAACTATACGTAATTAGTCATTTTAACACTCGATCTATACTATTTTGATACTCGGCTGCGCCTTGTATCAAAAACCAGATCTCGTGTTAAAATTACTCTCATTACGCAACAGTTGCATAAATAACTATAACAATAGTGGTACATCGTAACTTAAGTCTGGTAAAGTATAAGGATATTGTGGAGTTTGAATGAGTTTATATTAGTGTGGGAAATTTTGAGCAAGATAATTCCTCGTCTGCCAGTGGTTTGGTACGAATTTAATCAAAAGTAGTTGCTATATTTGTCTAGACTGTAAAGTAACAAATAGTTATAAATGATTTCGGTCTGTTTTGGATGTTCCTTTGATCCCTATATTCCTCTAGTAAACTGCCAAGACAAGGAAGCAGATCATCGATTGGATGACGCCTTAGCTAAATTTGTCGTCTTCCAAGAATACCTTACCTATTGACGAAGGCGTCAAATCCTATATATTGAAGCCTGTGATTCTTCTTATGAAAACAAGCAACTTTACCGAAGACCGACACATTTTGTATGGGTAGTCGGCATTTTATTGGGAGTATACTTTTTTTTGGAAAGCTGCTTGTTGTCACCAGGAGAATCACTGGGTTTCGGGATTGAACCGAATGAAAACTCACGGTGTATAACGTTCCTTCTTCCTCAGGTGGAAGGCGACGTAACGACCGGCAAAGTCCCGGACCTGATCGAAGGCAACACTTACGAGTTCCGCGTGCGAGCACTCAACAAGGCTGGCCAGGGAGAGCCCAGTGACGCCACCGCGCCGCATCTCGCCCGCCCGAAGAACTTGCCGCCTAAGATTGATAGGTTTGTCCATATTTATGTTAACCTATGATATAAAACGTGTATGTGTGTTGATAGGGCATAAGGGCTTCAACAGTGGACTAATGTCTCTCACTTAATGTTTCTTGTTTCATAAGTTGTTAGAATGTTTGTGCGATTTGAAAATACCAATCGCCTTGTTTTATTCAAGTACACTATCTACACCTTTATGTACTTCTAAAATCATAGACATCGACGTAAACATTGTAGGTTCTAGGAAAGTATCTGTGATCGGTTAAGCAGAACCGTTGCTCAAACAAATTATTACCAAAGCAGCACGATTAAAAAACGATACAAAATTTTGGGCCTCACACTCACCGTGTGGACTATGTATCTTTGAGAATGTTGTCCACATTGTTATAAATATTATGATGATGTTTGATTCTTGGTCAAATTATAGTGTTATTTCGAAAACAGTTTGAAAATTGATTGGTTTCCATATGTATTTGATTATTAAACGACGACCTTTGTGATGATTTCAGTAAAAATACCTTTTTGGTTTTGCATAGAAGTATATTTTATTAAACTTTTTTTTTCTTTTCAACAGAAACTTCATGTTCGACATCAAAGTGAAGGCCGGACGCAACTTCGAGCTGGACGTGCCAGTCGCCGGAGAGCCCACCCCGACCAAGAAATGGCTTCACGCAGACAACGTCGTCCTCAACACCGACAGAATCAAGATCTCCAACGACACTTACTCCACCAAATTCAGAGTCGTCGACGCCAAGAGAGCAGACTCAGGAAGCTACACTCTTAAAGCGAAGAACATTAATGGTACCGACTCAGCAACAGTCAAGATCACTGTCTTGGATGTGCCCTTACCACCGGAAGGTCCTCTCAAAGCTGATGATGTTACCAGGTCAGGATGTAGTTTGCGCTGGAGACCACCTAAAGATGACGGTGGAAGCGAAATCTCGCATTACGTCGTCGAAAAGATGGACCAAGAAAACATGCGCTGGGTACCCGCGGGTGAAGTCCAAGGTTGCAACATCAGGATTGATCATCTTATTGAAGGCCACGACTACAACTTTAGAGTCAAGGCCGTTAACAAACAAGGAGAATCAGTACCTTTGGTTGGTCATGAACCTATCACGGCTAAAGATCCTTACGGAACACCAGACAAACCAGGCACTCCTGTTGTTAAAGACTGGGACAAGGACCATATGGACTTGGAATGGGTGCCGCCGAAGAAGGACGGTGGATCGCCCATTACTGGATACATTGTTGAGGCGAAGAAGAGGTACGGACCTTGGGAAGTCGCCGCGACTGTACCAGGAAACCAGACCACAGCTACTGTGCCTAACTTGCAAGAAGGAGAAGAATACGAGTTCAGGATCATTGCTGTCAACAAAGCAGGCAATGGAGAGCCTAGTGACGCGTCCACACCACAGATCGCTAAGGCAAGATTCTGTGCTCCGCACTTCGACAAAATGCTGCTCTCAGACAAAACCGTCAAGGCAGGACAGAGAATCCAATACGAGATCCCGATGGAAGCCTCACCGAAGCCCACAGTGGAATGGCAGATAAACGGAAAAGTTGTTCATCCGACAGATAGGATCGATGTCCAGATTTTGCACAACAGGGTTATTCTAGACATTCCATTCTCCGTACGCGCTGACGGAGGCGTTTATAAACTGACCCTGAAAAATGACCTTGGCATTTGCTCCGCTACTGCCCAAGTCACCGTTCTGGACAAACCTTCAAGACCTGAGAAACCTTTGGTTGTATCTGACATTACGAAGGAATCTTGTTCCCTGTCATGGAAGACACCACTCGACGATGGTGGCTCACCAATTCTACACTATGTTATCGAAAAGATGGACCTGTCTCGTGGTACTTGGTCAGACGCTGGCATGAGCACGTATTTGTCACACCAAGTGACGCGCCTTATTCATATGAAAGAGTATCTATTCAGAGTTAGCGCTGTCAACGCCATTGGCCAGTCAGAGCCTCTTGAATTAGACAGAGCGATCATCGCCAAGAACGAATTCGATGAGCCGTCACCGCCTGGTAAACCAGAAGCTACAGATTGGAGCAAGAACCATGTTGACTTACAATGGACCACACCAAAATCTGACGGAGGATCACCAATTACTGGCTACATCGTCCAGAAGAAAGAAAAGGGCAGCCCGTACTGGGTAAACGCTGTACACGTGCCGCCTAAACAAAACAAAGCTACTGTACCTGATCTTACAGAAGGACAGGATTACGAATTCAGAGTGATCGCAGTCAACCAGGCAGGACAATCTGAGCCTAGCGAGCCTTCAGACGTCATCACGGCCAAGGACCGCTTCGTCGCTCCTAAGATCCTCACTCCACTTAAAGAAATCCGCATTAAGGCTGGTCTTATCTTCCACTTGGATGTCGATTTTATTGGTGAACCTTTCCCTGAAGTTAAATGGACTTGTGACAGCAAACCAGTAGTTGCAAATGAGAGGACTACGGTCACATCTGTTGGACACCACACGATCATTCACACTGTCAACTGCAAGAGGTCTGACGCCGGACAATACCACCTGATGCTGAAGAACGATTCAGGATCTGATGAAGGCAGCTTTGAATTGATTGTCTTGGACGTTCCTGGACCGCCACAGCCACCGTTCGAATACGAAGAGATCACCGCGCAGTCTGTCACCATGTCTTGGAAACCACCTAAAGACAATGGCGGTAGTGAAATTACTGCTTATGTCATTGAGAAGCGTGACTTGACGCACGGTGGCGGCTGGGTGCCAGCTGTTACATACATCAACCCGAAATTCAACCACGCAACAGTACCGCGCCTACAAGAAGGAACGAAATACGAATTCAGAGTATTCGCCGAGAACTTACAAGGCAGATCTGAACCTCTTGTCACTGACAAACCGATCATCGCGAAGAACCAATACACTGTACCTGGCAAACCAGGAAAACCAGAGCTGGTTTCCTCAGACAAAGACCACATCAAGATCAGATGGTCTTCGCCGATTTCGAATGGCGGGTCCAACATCATTGGTTACGATGTTGAAAGAAGGGATGTGGCTACTGGCCGCTGGATTAAGTTGAACAAAGATCCGGTCAGAAACAACGAATATGAAGACGAAAGAGTACAGGAAGGACATCAATATGAATACAGAGTATCAGCTGTTAACGCCGCTGGACCTGGAGCACCTTCCGACCCGTCCAACATTCTTATTGCTAAACCAATGAAGGAGAAGCCCAAGCTACATCTCGATCACCTCATTGGTAGAAAGATCAAGGTTAGGGCTGGCGAGCCAATTAACGTTAACATTCCAATCGACGGCGCGCCAACCCCGACGATCTCCTGGAAGAAGGGATCCATCCCAATCGTGCCTTCGCATAGAGTCTCCGCTGAAACAAAGAACTCTGAGACTAAACTTAGCATTGAAAAATCTGTTAGAGACGATGCTGGAAAATATACCATCACTGCCGAAAACGCACACGGCACAGACTCGGCTGATATCGAAGTTATCGTCGTTGACAAACCGGGAATACCCAAGGCACCACTCACACCTACTCCCGTTACGCACGACTCGGTTAGCCTTACATGGAATCCGCCCACAGACGACGGTGGCAGTGAGATCACTGGCTACGTCGTCGAAGTGGCTGAGTTCGGCGTCAACGACTGGAGAACTGTCGCTGGATTCTGTCCGAAATGCTCCTTCACAGTTAAAAACCTTACTGAAGGCAAGAAATACATCTTCAGAGTACGAGCTGAGAACTTGTATGGAGTTTCGGATCCATTGGAGAGCAAGCCTTGCATTGCAAAATCGCCATTCGACCCGCCAGATGCACCAGACACGCCTAAGATTACTGGGTACAGCTCCAAAGACTGCTCTCTCGAGTGGCACCCGCCTGCAAACTGCGGTGGCAAGCCTGTTACCGGCTACTATGTTGAGAAGAGAGAACGCGGTGGCGATTGGGTTAAGGTTAACAACTACCCAACGCCAAACACTTGCTACACTGTACCTGATTTACGCGAAGGAAGCCGTTACGAGTTCAGAGTTATCGCTGTCAACGAAGCCGGCCCTGGCAAGCCTAGCAAGCCGACTGAGCCTATTACAGCTGAGACTCAACGACTTAAACCAAGCCCGCCAGAAGCACCTAAACCAGACAGAGTTACCAAGGATTCTGTTACTCTATCTTGGAGGCCGCCAAAGAGCGACGGTGGCTCCAAGATCAAGGGCTACATCATCCAACAGAAGGGCAAGGGAGACAAAGACTGGAAGGACGTCAACGACTCTCCTGTCCCGAACCTTATTTACACCGTACCGAAGCTCAAGGAGGGTGAAGAATACCAGTTCCGTGTCATTGCGGTTAACGATGTCGGAAGATCAGACCCTAGCAAGTCTACTGGAGATATTACCATTGCTGAACAGCCTAACAAACCTTGCATGGACTTGGGTGGAGTCAGAGATATCACCGTACGTGCTGGTGAAGACTTCTCTATCTTCGTTCCTTACACGGGCTTCCCACAGCCTACAGCGTCTTGGTCTCTTAATGACAATGTTCTGGATGTTGGAGGCGATTCTAGACTTCACGAGAAGATTACACCAGAATCAGCCTCGTTGGTATTCAAAAATGCTAAGAGAACTGATGGAGGACAGTACAGACTGCAGCTACGCAATCCGTCAGGTTACGACACAGCTACTATCAACGTCAGAGTTCTGGACAGGCCCGGCAAACCGGAGAATCTCAGAGCCGACGAGTTCGAAGGCGAAGCCCTTACTTTGTACTGGAGCCCACCGAAAGACAACGGAGGTGGTGAGATCACGAACTACGTTGTTGAGAAACGCGAGGCTAGAACACCGAACTGGACGAAGGTTTCCGGTTACGTCACTACTCCGTTCCTACGCGTGAAGAACTTGAACGTAGGACGTGACTATGAGTTCCGTGTGATGGCTGAGAATCAGTACGGACAGTCTGATCCAGCTCAAACTACGGAGCCAATCAAGGCGAGACATCCGTTCGACCCGCCAGGCGCGCCCGGCGCTCCCCGCGCGGTCGAAACCACCGAATCCTCTATCACCATCACATGGACCAAACCTCGTCACGACGGCGGCTCGCCCATCACAGGCTACGTCGTTGAAAAGCGCTTGATCACCGAAGACAAGTGGACTAAAGCGTCTCACGCACACATTCCAGATACCACCTACAAAGTCACCGGTCTAATTGAAAACCATGAATACGAATTCAGGGTTGCGGCGATCAACGCTGCTGGGCAAGGCCCGTACTCTCAGAGCTCTGATGCTATCCGGGCTTGCGCGCCGCCTAACCGCCCGCGTATTACAAGTGACCTTAGCCTGCGGGACATTGTCGTCATTGCTGGCGAAGAGATCAAGATCACTGTGCCATTCACTGGAAACCCAAGGCCAAAGGTGAGTCGATTTTAATACCTGTGAGTTAGAAGTTTATTTACTGAACTTGCTATTCCTGTTCTTTTTTCTACGAATAAGCCAAGAGCAAAATCAAAACAAGCAAGCACACACAAAACGAATGCAACTAAGGCTTGCAGCACTTGCAAAACTGTTAATTTTTTCGTTAGTCGTTTCGCTTATTTAGTCGTTGCAATACTTGCAATCCTAAGAAGACCCGAAGAACGTTGCAGACGGAAGCATAATTTAACCTCTGTAAAAATTTTAGAAGATGGTTGTATTTTTATTATCGTGCCATGAATCCCGAACTTACATATGGTGCAGATTAATCTTGAAACCTTTTAACCTACAATCTCTTTTTATGTATCCCAGGTATCTTGGCTAGTAAACAACGAAGAAGTGTACCCGGACAACCGAATCCGCTTCGTGACGTCAGACCAGGACACAGTATTCCACAACTCGTCCGCTAAACGTTCCGACACCGGCTCTTACACCATCCAGCTGATTAACAGCGAAGGATCAGATAGTGGAACTTGCAGGGTGAGCATTTAAAAAGTTTTTAAAACCTTTCAGTCAAGCACGTGCCCTTTGCTATATCAGCGTAGTTGGTAGTAACTCTGCGCTTGTATCGATTCCCGTTCAGGACATAACAGAGGTGTTTGTTTTGCCTGCGGGTATTTTTTTTTCAATTGACTTATAGTACGGCATAGTTTATGAGAAACTATTTGCTGTGAAATTTCCCCATATTTATTATTTTAATCTGTTATCAAGATGTTTTGAAATAACAATGTGGCGCTTATAATTATGGATTAAATTAATTAAATAGGTACCTTCATTCTCAATCTATGCAATAATATTATCCAATATTGTTATCTTTAAAAATTCTGAACCATTTATAACGATAGGCGATTAGATTAAAAATACTCAAAGACGTTTACTATGCGTTTTAAATGAGAATAGGACTGGTTGATGCTTAGCTTGACAGTGGTTCTCAGTGGTTGTGCAAAACTTAACCGAAACAGAGTGAAGTTAGTTTGACAGCTACTACTTGATTACGATTGCGGCCGCAAATGTAAGCGCAGTCCTATTCTTATTTGAAACGTAGTATTTAGTATTTGTATTTAATCACAAAAAGGTGTTTATAGGTAAAAAAGAAGCAGCCACAATTTTTTGCTTGCGTCTGTGCTCCTTGAGTTTATATTACCCGAATCTCTTAAATCGCGAGTGAATAGGCTTATTCTGGGATAGTCTAACCCATAATTAATCACATATCTGTCCTCAAGGCTAGATGGATGTCAAGTCAAAACAGTAGAAACTCACAAATTTTGTAACTATCTCTTTCTTGACAGGTGCTAGTAGTAGACAGGCCGTCGCCTCCGCAAGGTCCACTGGACGCGTACGACATCACTCCAGACACGTGCACGTTGTCTTGGAAGACACCGCTGGACGATGGCGGCTCTCCCATCACCAACTACGTCGTCGAGAAGATGGATAACATGGGAGTGAGTACAGATTACCCGTCACTTTTAACTTACAATAATAACATTTGTAACATGTCAGAAATACATCCATAGCGTTACAAACACATACATCATACTATTGAACTCTTAGGCATCATTACTTCAAAGATTTTCTTGCTTTCATCCATCAGGAAATTAATATTACTTGCAAATAAATGAGGCGTAGCATCGAGTACAGAATTGAGAAGCGTGATAGAGCGTAAGACCGGTGTATTTTTGTGAGCCTCTGTACTGGCACTTGGGCGAGCTAATAGTGCATGACGTCTTAACCTCAGATACGAGTCAGGCACGAACAAACATAGCAGTCGTTGCAACGAATAGATAGGTGCTATTGACTTTGTTATGAACAATTTTTATAACAAACTTGGCAAGAGCCATGTATCTACGTAGATGTAATGAGTCTCAACCCAAATAAATCGTTTCTGAACCTTTATTATATTATTAAGCTAACGCGTAAAGAAGCGAAGCTCTCCGCTCGCATGAAGTTTCTTTCCGCGCGGTCGCCCTCTCGAGGGTTGATTCTTTGGCAAAAATTCCACAGTCGGCTCAGAGTAACTTATATCTGTAGCTTTCACTCTCACTCGGCGCTTTGCCCGTGATGACTCACGCATACTAACAGGGTTGTGAGAGTGTAGGTAGCGAAATCGATTCACTTGTAGCGAGGTTCGTTGATGTGCTTTTAATACAGTCGAAATACAATAGGACACATCTATGCGTGAGGCTGAGAGAGTAAAACAGAGCGATACGAGTCTCTGTCGCTCAGTAGTCGATATAATCAATAGATATCAAAATCGATATAACGTTGCTGAGTATTGGCTGTAGTAATTTATACATAATTGATTGTAGCAAAATAGTCTTCAAAGATTTCAAATGTTGCAAAGCTCTGAGTTTTCCTAAATCTTATGAGTAGAAAACGGCAGTGGCATTGAATATTTAAAATATTACTCATTTTTATTGTAGCTTATTTCCGAATAGTGGGCAAAATGCTCTATTATTTTACTCTCATCTTGTAGTTGCCGAGTTCATCGTGCCAATTACGCCGTGGTTGGACTTGACGCCTATTACAATATCACGTAAAACGATTCAAACTTAATATATCTGACCACAATTTCATAAATCTGCAGGTATGGCAGAAGACCTCATCATTTGTTCGCAACTGCCACTACAATGTTATGGGTCTGGAGCCGAACCGCAAGTACACGTTTAGAGTCCGCGCTGAGAACCAATACGGCGTCTCTGAGCCACTTGCGATGGACGACTACATCACTGCCAAGGTAAGAGTTTAGTTTTAGTAATTGCCTACGGAGTTCACTCTATAAATGGTCTATTTGCACCGCGCGATGGGTAATTTATATCACTTTTGTAGGTGGTAGGCCTTTTGTGCAAAGTCCGTCCGTAAAGGCACTGCTGTGTTTCAGTTTGAAAAGTAAGGGAGCCAGTGAAATTACCGGCGCATGAGACATACTAACTTAGTTCTCAGGGTGGATAACGCGCTTTGCTGTCTTATTAGTGGCGACCACTTACCACCAGGTGGCCCACAAAAACTACGAAACTAACAGATTGCACTCTCAAAGAAACATATGCCTTATTGTTCCTTTTTTGGACCTGCAATCGTTCGAACTGAATCCAAACATAGCAGAGATGCTTTTTCCGCAATGTTGAAAATTAAATGCCATCTATGGCCCATAAAAAGATCTGTCGTTTCAGACGTAGAGTTGACGCTGAATAACAATGAATATAAATAGAGTTTGTTGGAATATTACCGTAATAAAAGCGGATAGGTTTAGAGCCTGCCATATTCGTTTAATTTGGTGTTCTTTTCCAGTTCCCATTCACGATACCCGACCCACCGGGCATACCTCGCGTGGTAGAATGGGACGGATCCACCGCCACAGTGATCTGGGACAGGCCACGGTCCGACGGCGGAGCGAGGATTCAGGGATACAAGATCGAGTTCAGAGACGTCCAGGATGGCGTTTGGAACTCTGCCGATTACCTCGTCAAGGATTGCAATTATCAGGTACGTAAAACTTATCAATTTATCATAACATCCCAATAAAAGTCCACTAATGCAGGCCCTGCAGAATTTCATAGCAAAAATGGAGGTTAAGTACCATGGTAACCACGCTTGTACGTTGTAGTGTTACGGCTGGCACCATTGACTGCGGTTTCGCAGTCAATCACTTTAGTCGCCTTTATGATACATACGGGTAGAAATGGGTGGTACTTTTCCGGTAAGGTGCACCATAAGGATGGTTTCAACAACCCCCTCACAAAAATTGCCAGGAGAGAGATAAAAGTTCATAAAAAAGCTAAAGCTGAATTTCAATATTCAAAAGGGCGTACAAAATAAATATAACATATAAGTTTACCACGTCAGGGATTGTATTTACTATTAATTAAGCACATAAAGGCACAAGTCTGGAATAAATTTCAGTTGCTCTGACGTGCGTTCTTTTATGACAGTGCTTATAATTAAACTTCAATCAAGTAAAACCATCTTTTGTCAATAGGTATTTATAACAAGTTTAGTTACTATCGTGAAACCTTATACCTGCAGGCATACAACTTGGAAGCCGGCCACGAGTACGAGTTCCGAGTGCGCGCGAAGAACGCAGCCGGGTTCAGCAAGTATTCCGCGAGCAGCCAGAAGTTCCGCGTGAAGCCGCGATTCGGTCCTCCTGGCGCGCCCGGCTCGCCGCGCGTGTGTCGCGTCGGCAGGAACTATGTGGACCTCAGCTGGGACCCGCCTTCTACGGATGGAGGTTAGTCATTCATCTCAAATATTCAGCCAGCATCCAGAAGTTCAATGTTTAGTAAAGGAGGCCAAAACTTTGTTATTCTATTTACTTCAGCTGGAATCCGCCTTTTACGGATGGAGGTTAGTCATTGATTTCAACTCTTCAGCCAGCATCCAATAGTTCCATGTTTAGTAGGAGAGGCCAATACTTTTTTATTCTATCTACTCTCTTTGGAATAGTGGTACAGTTTACACAGATTCTCATCCTTTAGGCTTAGATTCCATTTCTTTTACACTTTTTAGAGCGCCTAATATCTTCCGTTTCACTCGCACCGGTACTAAAGAACATCTTTTAATCTGTTTTTACGCACCGCCCTCAGCATGCCGCCTTTTTCATACTAAGGCAAACCTTGTGCCAACGTGATTCTTGAGTAACACTAGAGAGATATATACGGTCAATTTCTTCAACGTATTATATTCTTTATCTAAGTTCCAGCCTCTTAAAATTATTTCAATTTTGGACGCCTTCAACCCTAGTCTTAATAACAACAGAAAACCGTTATTTAAAAATTCCCTCAGAAGCCCCGGTGTATCCCGAAGGATACAGACAAACACTTTTGCTGCCAAGCCCCGGTGTATCCCCAAGGATACAGAAGCGACGTGGGCAACGATGTTCCAAATTATGCCTTTTTGTGTAAAACCTACAGTTCATTTTAAAACAGCATTTTACTTTACTTAGTACCTTTTGAAATTCCCTTTCAAATGAGGTATGGCTCTATGGGTAGGCGCGAAAAATGGGCGCGTAATCGAGTAACGAAGCTCAGTAGGGAGCCCGCGCTCTTCGGCTTCGGTGACGGACGGTTGGTAGGTGCAACGTGCGGTTTCGCGCGGTTTTTCGGTACTGGATCAGAGAGGTTAAAATAATAAGCTTACATTGTCTTAATTGCCATGCTTAGCAACGAGATAGTGAATTGCTATGCTGAATTGCATTGCTGCGAATGCTGGTTTAGGTTTTTCCTGATTGTCATCGAGATGTTTAGGGAAAACCTGGTACCCAGCAATAGATTTCTTCCAGCTGATATAAAACTGTCACTATTCTCCAGGTTCCCGCGTGACCGGCTACATAATCGAGCGTCGCGACGTGGGCGGCTCGGTGTGGGTGAAATGCAACGACTACAACGTCGCCGATACCACCTTCACCGCCATGAACTTGAACGAGAAGGCAGACTACGAGTTCAGAATAATTGCTGTCAATGCTGCAGGTAAAGTGACTTGTTTTCAAAGGTCAATTAGTCAGCTAACAAGTTTACCCTGATTGTTAGTAAGTGATCTCAGTACTCTTTGCTTTTAAGACATCAAAAGCGCGTTGGCAATCGAGTACTAGAAGATGGATTATCTGTTGAGCTGGTAGTTTCCCTGCCTTCCTTTTTCTTTGAATTGGAACCCAGCCGTGCAAACTTCGCAAGGAGGTGGCACTTTGAGAGATCTTCACTACATATTATAAAAGAAAGTCCCCCGAAACGTTCTTCTGTCGTCATCCATCATTTCTGTCTGTGATCGATAAACTCAGGAAGTACTATATCGATTTCGATCTGGTTTTCACTAATAGATAGATCAATTCAATAGCAAGGTTTAAAGCTATAATTTATAAATATTGAGTGCAAATTAACTGAACTGTGAAGATGTTTGTCGATCGAGTCGGAAAAAAAGTGCCTCTAGAGAGCTTTCTGGGCGTGCGCTGCGTAAATGGTTTCATTTATATGAAAGTTATGTATGAAAGAATTGTTGCTCTTTAAGAGTTCTAAAGAAGAGTCCGCGATAGTATTTGTCTATATTTTAAGGAAAACCCACACTAACCAACTCTTTATAGCAAAAAAAGTAGATTTTCAAAATAACGTATTTTAGAACGTATTTTTGCCCTCAAGGTATGGATCCTTATCTAATTTAAAAAGTTAGTAATAATAATCAATGAAAATAGATCAAAATTGTCCTTTACACTATGTTATTTAAATCATTATCTTGGAAGATATCACAATATAAAACTCACTCTAATTAAAGTCCTAGAATGAGCTTCAAACTCGATGCGTATTTCCGTTGACAGCTGAACGTAGCCCAGAGTTTCCGTAGTTAATATCAGCGAGCCAGGAACCCGACGGGGCCCGCACAGAGGGCACACGTCGTTGCGACTGATCGTCCGAAGACTGATTTTTAAAATTTTAGGGATATTTTGTGTTTGTCGTCCTGAGGTATAACGAAATATTATAGAATGTTTTATAAATTGTGTAGAAAGTTAAAGGCTACGTCATATATCGCAATAAAGGACACACACCTCTACCCGTAGATTAGTACCCGTGCGAAGCCGGGGCGGGCCGCAAGTCTACCTCTAAAATAGGTCACAAATAGGTTTAAACATACAAATTTTAGACGTCATCTATAATTATCATAGCTGTTCAAAACTGGCTAAAATCCTCACGAGTTTGTTGCAATGATTTAGGCTTCTATCCAGTTGTATAGGCAAGGAAAGAATCACTTAATCCCAACAGAAGCACCATTTGTATATTATCTATCCCAATGGATAAGGCTACGATTTATTGCTTGATTAAAAAATAGTATATCCTAAAAATTCATATATAAATACTTTCCGCAGGCAAATCCGATCCATCAACATGCACAACGCCCGTCCGGACCGGCGAGGAGATCGGCGGAACCAAACCGGAGTGGGTGAAGCAGATGCCGCCACACATGTGCGCGCCGCTCGGCCGGGCCTTCACCTTGGAGTGCACCGCTACCGGCAGCCCCGTGCCCACTGGCCGCTGGTTG
The DNA here is from genome assembly GCA_947532105.1 of Athrips mouffetella. Lineage (NCBI taxonomy): Eukaryota > Metazoa > Arthropoda > Insecta > Lepidoptera > Gelechiidae > Athrips > Athrips mouffetella. The sequence goes on along the minus strand of OX383981.1, from coordinate 11,582,387 downwards.
AGGAACGGCAGGGAAATCGTGCTGGGGACCAGGTCATTATTGGCCAAATTAATATTATCTAGGAATGTTTTTCCCTGGAATTGTGCAGTTGTATGATCCGGATAATAATGCCGGAAATCTTTCCTTTTAAAAATATCTTGGATCATTTTGTGTTGCACGTAAATGCTTATGTTTCAAAAGTTAAATCTTAAGTAATGTGTGCCTATATACTATTGATAATGCTTTGGAGGTGAAGCTGTTAGGGGCCTTGTGTTGTGTAAATGTGTTGATATAAATTCACAACAAAAAAGATGCAAAAAACTACAATGTCGCGCCTGCCATTTCGCACCGGAATGTAGATTTTAGAAGTAGCAAAGTCGCAAACTTCGATTCTTAATTGAAGTAACCAAATTCTGAACCATTTCTGTTATAGATTCATTGCGGAGTCCCGCGAAGGTGTCCTGAAACTCAACATCTTGGAAGCGACAGACGCCGACGAGGGTGATTACACTTGCGAGGCCGTCAATAGCATCGGATTCATCTACTGCACCGGACACCTCAAGATTGGAAGTGAGTACAATCAACGACTAAGAAACCTTTCTAAAGGACACTAACATTTTGCGAACATGACATTATGCGCCGGACCGGAAGGACACAAATTTGTATCTTACAGACTTATAGTAACTAGAAATATAAAAAAATTAAAATCTGAGTGTTGTCGAAGAAGATAGGATTCATGCCTACAGATACAAAATCTCTCCACCGCAGAAAATATTGAACCTGCGTCTTTTCTTTCAGCACAATGTTTAAAGTATATCCAATACTTAGAGAAGACACAGGTTCGAATCCTGTTTGTGATAGTAAATTTTTCGATTCTCTAATTTGTACAAATATCAAATACAAGAATAAAATTATTTTTTGAATTAACTGTTTATTGACAGCCGAGCCTAATAGGGTATGATTTTAAAATAAAATGTTTCCTTTTTGTGTAGGCCCACCGCGCATCACTCGCATGCCAGGCGACATGCACCTGCCAGAACACGACAACACTAAGATCAAGATCCTGTACTCCGGCGACCAGCCTGTCGACGTCACACTCACTAAAGACGGCCACAAGCTCTCAGAGTCCGCGCACTTCAAATACACTGTGTTCGATGATTACATACTCATCTTCATCAAGGACATCTCTAAGGATGATATGGGTGAGTGAGATGGTAGATATTTTTGTGTTGAATTTTAGACAGGCAACTATTGAAAGAGTCGTGCAAGTTAGTTGCACGATGAAATTGTGTTTTTTATTTTACTATTTTATAAAAAAATTAAGTAGGCAAGTAAAGAAATGGTCGTGCAAATAGTTTGCACGACTATATTTAGTATTCCTATGAAAACTTACAACTTATATAGGCGCAACCCACCTAAATATCGTTATTTTTTTGTCTTATTTCTCTGTGTCGTTCGTTTGATATGTTGATCTTTATTTTAATATCCAATTTCGCTCACCCAGGCACATACAAGCTAACAATCAAGAACAACTCTGGCGAGGTATCGGACTCGTTCTCGGTGACGGTAACCGGTTTGCCAGGACCGCCACAAGGCCCGCTCGACACTACAGACATCAACCGTCATTCCTGCACACTGGCTTGGAAACCACCTACTTACGACGGTGGTTTGCCTGGTAAGTCAACTTCTTTAGTTCCTATTGTAAATCATTATCATCATTAGCTTGTAATCGGTCACTGCGTGGCATAAGCTATGAGGTAGGGTTTTCGACTGCCAACTCTTAGTTTATTAAGACCATGTGCAACATATGTCCTTCCTTTCTTAAGTGCTGCTGCAATTAATTACAAACATAGTTTTGTAATAGTTGGAGTTGAAACCTTCCCAGATAGCATTTTTTGGTCGCAAAATATTTGAGTCAGTAACAAATTGTCAAAGTTCCGTTATTGTTTCGAAACAATGCGACTGTGTGCGTTTCGGTTTAGATTTGTGGTATCAGTGTTTACACAGTTTGACCGGAACGTGTTTCTGTAACTCTTTGTAGTCGTAGTGTCGACAAAATATGTGTGCATTTGTGACGACTTCAGTTTAGTTACATGTGTTGTAACAGTGTTAACACAGTTTGACCGGTAAGTGTTTCAGTTACTCTTTGTAGTCGATGAGTTAACACGATATGTACGGATTTGTTTTGACTTTATTTTCTACACATTGCGTTAAATTTTCAATAAGCGAAGGATTGAAGATTAACTGTATTGTAACGGTGTGGCAACTTTGTTACTGGAATAATATTCATGTACACAAAGTTTCGTAATGTTACGTCATAGTTCCAAAACAAAATTTTACCATAATTAGCATAAAAATATCAACCAGCTGCACCTGGTTCTCAAATATTTTTGAATAGTATGCCAACTAAACATGAGTAAGCAGCCGAAAAAACGTGATTTCTGTACCACATCGACTTACTACAGGAAAATCAACGATTTATTAGTAAGACAAAATGAAGAATTTGGAGATGGTATGGCTTTTGTGCAGGAGGTGGTAGGGCTTTTGTGCAAAGTCCGTCTGGGGAAGTACCACCCTATTGCTTTTTTCTGCCGTGAAGCAACTGCTGTTTTTCGGTTTGAAGGGCAAAGGAGCCAGGGAAATTACTGGCACATGAGGCATACCATCTTAGTTCTTAGAGTGGGTAACGCGCTTTGCTGTCTTATTAGTGTCAAATTATTATTATATTCTTTATTGCACAATTAACATACAGAGAATTACATACAAGAGGACATTTACAAAGGCGGGCTTATCTCTGCAAGAGATTATTCACTAATAAGACAGTGGGTGTCATGGGCGGTGGTTACCACTTACCATCAGGTGGCCCACCTGCTCGTTTAGCCACATACATACATAATATCACGCCTTGTTCCCGTCGGTGTAGGCAGAGACCACAGTTCTCCACCTGCTTCGATCATACGACGTTTCAGAACCGCTGGAAGGAATAAAGTGAGAGACACCATATTATAAATTCAGTAACTTTGTGTCTGCAAGTCGACGCAGTATCGTAACTTTTTTACCAAATACGATTACAATAATTTTACTATAAAAACAAATGTTTTTGTAAGTTTATGGTTTATTTTTGATTAAATATCATATTATTAGCATAAACAGTGTACAGTTTGATTCAACTTATAGGTCTGGAGTCCAGAAAATGAACATAACTTGTAGGAAAAACCATGTAAACATTTCAATAAACTGGTTAAATTGCAATTATATGATGGCCCAGATGATTTTCAATGTATCTTGTTAAATAACACGACAAATTTCTTTTCCCACTAATATCACAATATCACAACACATTTAAAACTAATTAATTTCAATAATAAATTTACGCTGTCAAAATAACTATGGCGAACCTTTCAATTTGTCTTCATATTGCACAGAGTTTTCTTTGACATTTTACTTGTTTCTTTGAAATGAAAAGAATTGACGAATGAACGAATGATTTCTGAAATAGTTGGCGCAATGTTACCATACAGCGTCGTTACTTAAAAACCAAATGTTACCGTGTCGAGAAATGCCCCACTTTAGTCGCAGCGACCGAAACAAAGTCGTAGCAGCGACCAAAAATGTTACTGGTGTCGTCTTTTCAGTGTCGACTAGTTTCGTAACGGCTACCAAAAAATGCTATCTATATGTATGAGAATAAAAATTGCAACTTTTTGAAATTTGTCCTTTAAAGGGTTAAAAGATACGTCGTGACATATTTCATCAATATTCACGTATTTTGTTCTCCAGTGACGCACTACGTGGTAGAACGTTGCGACATCTCCGGCAGCGTATGGATAACTCTAGCGTCGAGCGTGCGAGACACGAGATACACGGTGCAAGGCCTGACTGACGGTCACGAGTACCGGTTTAGGATACACGCCGCTAATGATAACGGCATCGGCCCGGCGCTGGAAGGGGCTAACCCTGTTAAGGTAAGATACGAAGTTTTTAAACTATGGGCTTGCTCTGGAATTCCAACTGGACCTAACGATAAAGATGGCTGATTCACTCGCGACTTGAACAGATTTTTGCCATTTAGTAGTAATAGATGAGCCAAGTTGCGTACAATTTGGCGGCAGTGACACTTACCATCATGTGAGCTGTGTGCTCGTTTTCCTGCTCTTACATAAAAAAAAAACATAATATTTGTGACAGATCAGATCACAATTTTAGCCCTATCGATCCAGGGCCTTAACCTCACAAGACTTAATATCCCGAAGGATACAGGAAAAAATTGACATATGACCCCTATGTAAATTTTCCATAGAGTTCCCGGAAAATGGAAAATTCATGAAAATGTATTGCAATTTATGCGAAATTATGCCTTATGGCGTAAATAACTACATTTTCTTTTCGATTCCTGAGAATTTTGACATGGGGCTTGAGAGGTTAACATGGTATATACCCATTAAATGCTAAAAAGTGAGCCATTGAGGGTTATATTATAGCACTTAGAGAAACATGTCTTCGTGATATTTTATTTTCGTAACATATTCTAAAAGCAATGCCATATGCGAAAACCCTAAAAAACATAATCCATTGTCAAACGCAAGCCTTAATTTAAAAAAAAAAAAATTGCTTCGTTGACTGTGTGTTCTGTGACTACACATTTTTAAACCATGGTCGCTGAAAAGTTGGGCATGACATAAAAGCCTGGACCTAATGGTATTCATGAGATTTCCTCCTTCCACCCTTGACACATTTGAAGTTTATTTTCCTAGTACTTTCAATCGCTAAGTTTGCAACTTTATGTCTGCAGGCCAAGGCACCATTTGACCCACCATCGGCTCCCGGCGTGCCCAAGATCCTGGAGGTCGGAGGAGACTTCGTACATCTGGAGTGGGACAAACCGGAGAGCGATGGAGGCGCTAGGGTACAAGGTAAGTGGGGGTTTACCTCAAAGCTTAAATTATTCTGCTCGTCCTTACGATCTTGAGTTAAAAATAAAAAAAAGTACAAACCAAAATAATTTGAACTGGGGGTAATTCCACATAAAGCCGTTTCCTTTTCACAGTACGTAACTATTGGAATTTTTTGAGTAATTTAACATTTGAGAGTTGTTCAGGATTTATCCTCATTATAAAAAACACTTTAGATCAATGTAAAACCTTCAAAAAGGTTTATTCACGAAACAGCAACTTTCGGCCAGTGTCTTTAAAATTTGTTGCCACAGGGGAATTCGTCAAATACCTACAATATAATATTATTTCTCCGTCAGGCTACTGGGTTGACAAACGCGAAGTTGGCGCGTCGACATGGCAACGCGTGAACGTTTCTCTCTGCTTACCAAACCAACTCAACTGTTCCAACCTCATCGAGGGCAGACAGTACGAGTTCAGAGTAACGGCTGTCAACGAAGCTGGACTGTCGCCGCCTAGCTCGGCCAGTCAAGAAGTCAAGGTCGTTGATCCTAAAGGTAAGGTCAAGGTCAAACTTAGCTCGAATTATATACTCTTTGAGAAATATGCAGTAAAAATTAAAAATACAGAGTAACAGCTGTCAATTAGGAAGGACTGTCGAGAGCTAACTCGGCCAGTCAAGAAGTCAAGGTCGTTGGTCGTATGAATTTAGACACAGCTGTCATATAGTCAAAAAGACGAAGCCGTTGATCTAGGCCAATTTAAGAGAAAGTCTAATTACTACGAGTCCACAATGACTGCCATCAAAAAGTCAAGGTTGTTGACTTTTATAAAGGTAACAACGATTAAGTTCGAGTTTACTGTAAACTTTATTGTGGGGTAGCTAAACTGTCATCGGCTATTTATGTAGCACAAGATCTCAAGATTGAGTCAACCCATAAGGTAGGTCTGTAACTTATTAAGCACCTGAAGAAAAAAAGTTTATAGTGATTTCTCCTAGATTATCGATTATAATCTGTATAAAGTTTAAGGTCAAGTAGAAGGGTGTAAAAAGACCCGTAAATTAAATTGGAGGTTCATACGATGAAACTTAACAATCTTCCACAAGAAACACGAATTTTTTTTTTTACTTCCTGTATAGCTGCATTATGTGTGTGAAGAAAAAAAAATTGTTTCGTTTCGACCTATGTTTTTAGGAAAAAGTTGTCGGGTGCGTTTGATAATCTGAGTTCACAGTTTGAGTTTACGGAGATATATTTTTGAAACGTGTAGATTACCTGGCAGTACCGAATTAACTTGTTGATGTTTTGTGTGGAGTTTTTGAACGATTTGTGTGAATGGAAGTTTAATTGTTACCTTTATTCACAGCGGCAACACCGCCAGAGATCGTGAAGCCACTGAAGAACGCCAACTGTATCCAGTACCACAATGCCAAGTTCCAGTGTACCATCACTGGATCGCCCAAACCTACCATCACGTGGTACAAGGGTGAGTTACTACAAATAATTACAACCTGTTTTGAAGAGTAATTACAAGTGTGACCGGCAAATAATAGTACCGACGCATCTGTACCTGCGGGTGTCGTAAGAGGCGACTAAGGGTTTATAAACCGGAAGATGGGCAGCAGCGTCCTTCCGTGTATCGTACCATCTTACATACTGCGGTTACCAAGAACTGCGGTTCATGGTGCCAGCCGTAACGCTAAGAAGCGTGGTGACTCCATATTTTTCTAGCAAGAGCTGGAAATCTGGAGGGAGCTCCCTGTCCTGTAGTGGACGTATTATGGGATATTATGATGATGATTCACAAAAGTGTATTCAGAAAGCGGTCAGGATTTGTATCAATATTGACCTAACAACTCACACGATCTAATGATGAGGGAAATCTCTGTGTTGCATTTCTGAAGTATTCTATCTCTTTCTCGCCCAGGTGCCCGCGAGATAACGAACGGTCCCCGGCACCGCATCTGGAGCGAGGGAGACAACCACTTCCTGACGGTGATGGACGTGTTCGGAGAAGACGCCGACGAGTACGTGTGTCGCGCCGTCAACAAGGCCGGCGTCAGGAGCACCAAGGCTGAACTGCTCATTATGAGTGAGTATCTTCTACTCGGTCTGTTTTGATAGCAATCTAGAGGGACAAAGCCATATGAAAGAACTCTTTCTGACGCTATAAAAAGATATTGTTTTCTTTTGTGTAAAAAATAATAATTACAATAATCCCTCTGAATATAATAATTTGGAAAAACTTATAGTGACGGGAAAGTTGAGGTAAAACGACCCAAAGGACGAAGCCCCAAAAGATGGACGAACCAGATTACCGAACAGCTGGAGATACCCGTTAGCTGTCCTCCGTCAAGCGACCAACCGAAATAAATGGAGCGATAATATTGCCAAGCTGACATGAAGTCACGATCTTCAGTTGTGAGGGTATGATTGGGAAGAAGAAGATCTCTCTGACACGCGATCAACTGTATAAAGGCACCCTATATAATCTGTGTTCATATCGGACAAAATCATTCCAGAAGCCTTCGTAAGCCTTTCGCGAAATGTGCCGTTTTTAAAATGTCCCGGTCGCGGACAAATTAACCGTAGATGGTCTGTTGCACGTACAAGTACAATTTCTTTTAATGTGGCTCCGCAACCCTTATATTAAATTTACGTCCGATATGCCCAGCTGGACGTTAATTCTCGCATTTATTTGGTAGCTATTCACCACAGCGATTGTCAGTTTTACGAGAAGTGTAGAGCCTTTGGCGGCTCAAGTTCTCTGACACCAGGATTTGTGAGGTTACAACCCAGACTATATGATGATGACCCAGTTCTAAACTTAAATTATTTCCCTTTATCTACAGCTGCACCAAAACTGAACGTACCGCCTCGCTTCCGCGTCACCGCCTACTTCGACAAGGGAGAGAATGTGGTCGTTAAGATTCCTTTCACTGGTCACCCCAAGCCTAAGATCACGTGGGTGCGAGAAGGAGAGACCATCGAGTCCGGGGGACATTACCACGTTGAGAGGAAAGGTTGGTAGTTTGCACGGTATTTTAATCAAAACCTAGTTTTTCCCAATAAACATTTAGTGTTGCCCAATAAAAACTACTTTTGCCTAAAAAAAATCGTGCAAATGGTACGGATGATAACCTAATTGTTGAATTTCAGAACGTCACGCGATCTTAACGATACGTGACGCGAGCAAGATGGACTCAGGACCGTACAGAATCACCGCTGAGAACGAGTTAGGACAGGACTCCGCAATTATCAACATTGAAATCAGCGGTACGTTACTGTTTTACTTTAAAACTTTTGAGATTAAAAAGATGCGATGCTAGCCTGGTACGCAAAATTTGAAGATAGAGTGAGACGGAAGAGTGTTTCGCTGGTTTTTAATCTTCGGTAAAGGAGGAAGAAACTCTGGACTTAAACTTCTGCTGTAATTCCAGATCGTCCCGACCCACCGCGTTTCCCAGCATGCGACAACATCGGCGTGGATTCCCTGGCGCTGTCCTGGAAGGCCCCAGTCTGGGACGGAGGATCAGACATCACCAACTACCTGGTCGAGAAGCGGGAACACCCTCTGACCAGCTGGATCAGAGTTGGCAACACCAGGTAACTTGTAGAATGTTTCCTTATTCCTTACATCCCAACCTTTATCTTCTATCCCTTTACAATGGGACGAAACCGGTTTGAATTTGGAAAAACAGCAATCAGTATTCTAAAGCCTCAAGGTAGCACAGTCAGACGCAGAAGGTTGCTGAAGCCCATACTTTTACTAAAAGAGATTTTATAGCAAGTAACACAGTAAGAGCCCTTTCACACTAGACACTTGACTAGAGGCAGCTAAATTTAAATTTGTGGGAAATTCAGGCAGTCCGTGTGGAGAAGTACCACCCGCTTGAAATCACCGGCACATGACACGTACCACTTTATTTCTCAGTATAGGCTACGCGCTTTGTTGTCCTATTAGTGGCTTGACAGTGGGTGTTATGGGCAGTGGTGACCACTTAAATTGTGTCATAAAAATCAACATTTTCTCCGTAGGTTCACCACAATGGCGATCACAGGCCTAGTACCAGGCAAACAGTACGAGTTCAGAGTATACGCTGAGAACATCTACGGACGTTCCGATCCTAGCGATACTACCACACTTGTGCAGACCAAGGCTGTTATCAAGAAGGAGTTCAAGAAGAAAGAATATCCAGGTAAACTTATAATAATACTACTTGTAAAATTATTGACAACCTTCGTTGATAACATACATTAAGCTTTTGAAGGTGCTTTATGCAAATTCTGTCGAAGAAAGTTTATGAACTTTCCTATTTCTGCCGTAAAACATCAGTGGTTGCACTGCGGTGTTTTAGTTCGAAGGGTAAGAGAGCCATTGAAATCACCGCCACATGAGACCATCTTACTTCTCAAGGTGGGTAACGCGTTTTTCTGTCTAGTATCAAAGTATTTAATTATACAGTGGGTTTTATTGGCAGTGGTGAACACTAACTATCAGGTGGTCCACCTGCCCACTTGTATTACTATCAAGTGGTCCACCTGCCCACTTGTATTACTATCAGGTGGTCCACCTGTCCACTTGTATTACTATCAGGTGGTCCACCTGCCCACTTGTATTACTATCAGGTGGTCCACCTGCCCACTTGTATTACTATCAGCTGGTCCACCTGCCCACTTGTATTACCCGAAAACGTCTACTTTCTGGAAGTCGTCTGATTTTGGAAGCGAAGAGGTAATCAGAAGTCACCGGGGGTAGTCGGTGTAACTGGTAAAGAATAACGTGCTATGCAACAGACGACGACATCTCTACATACAGCGTCTTTTCTCCCTTGAACGTAGTTCACTCTGCAGGAGGATAGCGCGTTTAAGTGTCGGGCTGAAGATAGGAACGTTTCCAAAGGATCCATAACTACCCACAGATTTTTATGCCGCTTAATTTGTCATTCTACTTTTTAAATAAGAAATATTTCAAGATCGTGAATAAAGTACTTGACGACTGACGTTCTGAATAAAGGCCAGATTAAAAGTACTCTAAATGAAAGGATTGATGAAAGTACAGGAAGCGAGGGAAGTATGTCAAGATCGTAGCAGGTGGAGGACTGTGGTTTCTGCCTACCCCGACGGGGAAGAGGCGTGATGTTATGTATGTTCAAGATCATGACATGACTTTTCATCCGATCGGATGAACACAGAGCTATAGAGGACTTTTTGTAAATCGTTTCAATAGAAATTGCAAAATAGTAGAATATTTAAATAGAAGGAAGGATGTTCTTAACCAAATTTCTTTATTTCCCGCAGTTGACGAATCAGGCAAACGAATCCGCTCCAACGCAGACCACGGCCCAGTCAAGGACTATGACAGCTACGTATTTGACATTTATAGCAAATACGTGCCGCAACCAGTCGATATCAACACTTGCTCCGTATACGATAAATACGATATCCTTGAGGAGATTGGTGAGTTTTCAGTGTGGTTTTGTAGTCATAGATGCTTTGTAGTTTAGCTATGTTTGCTAGGAAGATAGAGAAGTTCAGGCCCATGCAAACTCTCGCCGAGAGGCCCAAACGTTATTTTAATTAGATTTGTCGTTTCGCTCTCACCTGTAAAACAAGCGAGGGTGTAGATATGCTATAACAATGCTTAAAAGTTAAGTTACTTGCTTGAGATACATAGATAATGTAAAATTTGCTAGTATCTTCCGGTATCTCATTGTGTGTTCCATAGAGTAATTATCAGTAAAAATGACTGAAACGAAAAACTTTCAATGTTTTCTGCTTTTAAAAAGAGCTAAAGTAATTGACATGTCTCCTTATTTTCTATTTATTTCTTTGTCTGTTTGATATGACACGACACTCACGTTCTTCTTAATCTCATTCATATAGTACGCTACATTACTTTACCTTTTTATTTTCCCTAATTTGATCCCTCTAGGAACTTGTCGTGTCTTGTCAAACGTTTTTACAAGTACCCTCTTCTACTTGCCATTTCAAAGTCACGTGTATTGAAAGAAAAGGCTTTTTTTAACGTCAATTTTAGTGGCTAATGTTATCAGCTAACCGTTTTTGTGTACGTCACCTTTGGGTTAAGCCCTTGGGTTCCGTACTGTCATTTTATATGGCCCTTTATGTCACCAAGTAGTAGTTAAACTAGTAGATGACAATCTGCCGTACTCAGAGACATCTCTTAACGTTAATCTTTCGAAAAAAACACATGTTTTCCTATTCGATTTTATTGACAACACAAGACTTCATCTCTGAGTACGGCAGATAAAATTTGCTAACATCAGCATAAAGTAGATTGCATTATGTTGTATATAACCTAGAACTTAGTAACATTTACACATTACGATATGTGAAGAACTACGTAATAAAAACATAAAAACACAACCCACATTACAAAATGAACAACAACAAAACCGGTCATTACATGATCCAAGCTGCAGAGCACTAGCTGAGACAGGGCGCAACTAGGGTGTTCAGTTTGGGTGTTCACTAGATAGTGATTTGATCTATTATCAGTCTAACTGCATTTACACGATCCAAATTGAATACTAGCTGCACTCTAGCTCAGCTTGTGATAATTGAATGCCCGCTGGGATTATGTACGGGCGAATGTTTTCAAAAATTGTTTTTTATTTGCACAATAATTTAAACACGCATGATAGTAACGGATCGTTAAATTAGAAATAACTTTACTCACGAAGTTGCTTGAGAGATTACAACTTTTTGATAGATTTTTTTTATTAACATAGAACTACTAACTCGTAGACAAAATTCGACTTCAACGGAGTAAAAATAAGAATGAATTTCACAGGTGACTTCGTGAGGGCCTCTTCTAAGCGGAAACGAGGTCTGTCATTAGATCGATGTAGTGCGTCTCTTTCTTTCTTGTTCTATTTATATGCGTCTATCTCTTTCGTATATTATTGGTTTTGTAGCGTATATACATGGATTTTTTGACGCATGATCGTAGCTAAATCTTTCGGTCTTCAAAATATTTATGTATTTTAATTTAGATCATGGAATTATTATTATTCAAATATTTATTGGTATAAGTATGTATTATTTCTGCACGAAACGTTACAACATAACATAAAATACACTTATTTATAAATAAATACGCACACTTCTTTCCCATACTTTACACACGTAGAACTATAGACGTAGTGCTAACCTTTTTATAAGCTGCGTAAAATGTAAACACCTGAAGCTGTGTTCAAAGTTTATACAGGGTGTTAATTTTATTACGTGGCATAGCTTAGAGGATGTTTCAGTAACGATTAAGGAACATGCAAATATATTTAAAAAATATTACATTAATTCAAAGTAGGTAAATATTTTATGTGCTCCTTTAGCATTACTAAAACACCATTTAAGCTATGGCACTCAATTATATAGGATGTGTGTGATTATATTAACACTGTATATGTACTTATCCGAAACCTTGAAAACGCATGTATCAAGTCGGTCAGTCAAAAGAAAAACAGTAGCAAGGTTTTACGAAACATGTGTAAAATTTACAAGTTATAAATATTCTGTATCTTTTGATGACGTGGCTGGTTGAAGCCCAAATAAAAAAAAATCTCGGTATCTGTCCACCAAAATAAGCTCTACATACTGTGTCGAAAAAAAAACATCTCGCAAAAACTTCAATTGTGGACTACAATGAAACGGAACAACGTTTTTTTCAGTTTCGTTTTTCAAGATAGTTGTTCAGTTTCTTGGTCGGATTGTACAGTTTTTGACTCTGTATATTTAAACTGCATTAAGTAAAATCGCTTACCCCAATACAAGTCGCAATGAGGTTTCCCTGCAATGTTGTAGGCACAGGTGCTTTCGGCGTGGTCCACCGCTGCCGTGAACGTTCCACCGGCAACTACTTCGCCGCTAAGTTCATTCCAGTCACGAGTGCGATGGAGAAAGAACTAATAAAGAGAGAGATAGACATAATGAACCAGTTACATCATAGGAAGTTGATCAATCTACATGATGCTTTCGAAGATGACGACGAAATGGTTCTTATCTTTGAGTTGTAAGTATTTTATTTATTTCTTTGGTTAAATTCTTGTCATTCTTAACTCCTAATAGGGGCGCATGGTGACTACATTTTTTTGCACTTCATCTTGCAAGAGCCAATATATGACGGGCAGTAGTTTCCAATAGACTGCAACACGTCAGATAATGTAGTACGTATTCGACCATTGCCCTATGAAAAGAAACAAACCCTGCCCTATTAAGGGTTAAAATAGAGGTTCAAGTATCCAAAAAGTCTGTCTCGAAAAAATTATGATCCCAACATCTCTCGCTCGATCCCTCGATGTCTTGCGATATGCAGGAAAATTCTGTAGTCCATTTTCTTATTTAATTTCTCCCAGTCGCGTTTTAATAAATCTCTTCTTTCTGCAGCTTATCTGGCGGCGAGTTGTTCGAACGTATCACTGAACCGGGCTACAATATGAGCGAAGCCGAAGCGGCGCACTACATGAGACAGATTTGTGAAGGAGTCAAACATATGCATGAACAAAACATCTTGCATCTCGACTTGAAGCCTGAAAACGTCATGTGCCAGACAAGGACCGGTACTGATGTCAAGGTAAGATAACTCTCCTTATTTAATTTTAAAAGAGTAACAATCAAAAGTTTTAAGCAATGAGTGATGAAAGTTCGCTTTGAATTTCTTTCCTTCCTCGAGATTAATACTATCTTTTTACCAAATTTTATCAAAATCGGTCTACCATAAGAGCGTAACCGACAGACAAGTATAGGTATATTCGCATTTGTAATAATAGTAGGTATTGTGGATTTAGAAAAAAAACTAAATAAAGAGAATTTAAGCATTTGTCTCCTTCGTGTCAATACAGCTATGAGTTAACTCCTGGTCACGGCACCAATTTCATCATTTTCGTTCACATATTTTTTTTATCACCATCGCCATCTTCAACGTAATTAAAACGCCATTCAATGTGTCAAAGATGCTCATAACAAACAACACATTGTTAAGAACTTACTTTCCTGAGTTTCCCAGTTTTTTTCATACTTTATGTTACTCAACAGATCATAGACTTCGGCCTAGCGACGAAACTGGACCCGAACGAAGTGGTGAAGATATCTACAGGTACTGCAGAGTTCGCTGCGCCGGAGATCGTAGAAAGAGAGCCAGTCGGATTCTACACTGATATGTGGGCTGTGGGAGTATTGGCTTACGTTCTGTAAGTATACAAAAAAAACCGATGACATACTGAGATTCGGAGATAAAAATAAGCATAATTCTTATGAATGTCAAAGTCCGATAATTCCTGGGTCGAAAATTAAATAAAACACAGTTTTCATAAATAAAATAAACCTGGTAAATTACAAAAAAACTAACCATTACAAATTTAGGTTTTGAAAGTGGTAGGGGCTTTAGTGCAAAATCCGTGTGGGGAAGTACCACCCTTTTGCTTTTCCCGTCGTGAAGCAGCAGTGATTGCATTGCTGTGTTTCGATTTGAAGGACAGGGGAGACAGGGAAATTTATGGCACATGAGATGTGCCTGGTGTGATGCCGATAAAGAATAGTACCAACCTATATCTACCCTGTGGTGCCGGCATAGAATAGTACCAACCCATACATACATACCCGTGGGTGTCGTAAGAGGCGACTAAGGGTTATAAACTGGAGAATGGGCAGCAGCATCCTCCTTTGTATCTTACATCTTACTTACTGCGGTCACCTACAACCGCGGTCCATGGTGCCAGCCGTAACGCTAACAAGCGAGGTGACTATGGTACTTCCCCTCTACATTTTTCCAGCAAAACCTAGAATTCCCTGTCCTGTAGTGGACGTTTCATGGGATGTTATGATTATCTCTACCCTAGGGTGTTGTAATAGACGACTAACAGATTATGAGCAGGAGGATGGGTAGCCGCGTCCTTCTGAGTACCATCTTACACACTGCGGTTATCAACAATCACGGTCCATGGTACAGTCAACCGTAGGTCAGCGGAAACATTTGTAACTCTATTGACATGCCATAAAGTCCAAAGTGTTCCTACCGACGTGCTGTTGGGTGTACCAGCCACAAGCGTGGCGACTATGGTACTTTCCCTCCAAATTATACTTCGTGTTTTTGCTGGAATTCTGGAGGGGATCTCCCTGTTTTGCAGTGGACGATACTTTGGATACTGGTGTTAATTTTCGATAATTCCTCAGATTGTCCGGCCTATCACCGTTCGCGGGCAACAACGACATCGAAACCCTCAAGAACGTGAAAGCGTGCGACTGGGAGTTCGATGAGGAAGCGTTCGTGCACGTGTCTGATGACGCTAAGGACTTCATCCGCAGACTGCTAGTTAAGAATAAGGAGTAAGTACAAAAGGAGAAAAAAGTTATGAGTAAGAAGGGGTAGCTGTTTTGTCTGTCAGTTTGAGGTTATTTATATGAGTCGCGCAAAAACATTTAGAAACAAAAGTGGAAGTGAAGGAGTGACGTTTCATACGAACTCAGATCAGATGACTACGGGCCAAATGTCTCTCTATGTGCTACAGATTCCCAGCTATATAACTATTAACTGAATCTGCAAAATACATAATCTCTAAATAGTAAAATGTCTCTCTCTAGATAGTAAAATACAAGGTAGCCAATTTGAAGGTGTATAACTTCTTTTTATTTTTGTATCTGCGCAATATTAGCCAGTTTTTTGGTAACAATTATTTCGCGCAGACATGGCAAATTCAGAAAATGTAAACGTTCTACATAAACCATTATTCGGTAAAAAATACTGAAAATTTCAACAAAAAAAATACACGTTTGAGGAATAAAAAGTAACATCGAATTTGTAAATATGTGCATTTATTTACCAAACATGTCATTTTGCACAGTGCGTGTCGGACTTGCGCGTATTCGATACTCTTCTACATAACTAAGATGGTATTTTTACTTAAGTGGTAAGGAACCCTTGGTGCGCGAGTCCGACTCGCACTTGGCCGGTTTTTAATTTTATTTTATTTTGTGTAGAACGTTTAGATTATCAAGCAAAAAATAAGATCAAATTTTTTTTTCTTGCGTAGTATTTTCTAGTATGTAATTCATGAAATCCGTCGTTACCTATTTTAAATTTTGTTCTTAGTTCAAAAAATCTTAAAGCGTTTCCAACAAGGTATTCATAAACATATTCGTAAAATCTTTGTATTTAATTCCAATTTCTATGGTATTTAAAAAAAAAACAAATTTCACAACTACAAGAGAGACTCAAACTCTCGTAACTATGAAATTTTATGACATCGGGATGAAAATATTGCGCTCACTGTACAACGCTGGTGTCGATTCTGGCAGACACAAACTAAAACTAAATATGACAGGCCTAAAAGTGTTGGTGTCTTTGTCACTCTCTATAGTTCGTGTCTGCAAGAATCGACACCAATATACACTCTCCTTCTCTAGTTGTGCTCGGGGACTCATTAACCCCCTTTCTGTGTTTAGGAAGCGGCTGACGGCGCACGAGTGTCTGATGCACCGCTGGCTGCACGGCGACTCGACTTCAAGCCGCACCGCGACTATAGAGGCGCGCAGATACGAGAACATGCGCAACCGGCTGAGACAGCGATACGAGGTATGGCGAACAATCCGGACTCCTTGCTCCGCTCGGAATACAAGAAATACTAATATTTACTGTGGGATGTCATCTGCAAACGAAGTTTTGAATTTGCATGTATGAATAGTATTACTTACTACGCTGGCTCAGCCCCAAGAGGATCTTAGCCTCCGACACAAGAGTACTCCATTTTTCCCTATTTCGCGCCGCTTGTTGCCAATCGGCTCTTTGGAGGGCATCCAGATCTTTCCAAACTTCGTCACCTTATCTGTTCCTGAGACGAGCAGCTGGTCGTTTCCCAGTCGGTCGTCCCACGTAAGCTCTTTTGGCGGCCCGATCCTCTCCCATCCTCTCCACGTGGCCGAGCCACCAAAGCCTTGCAGTGCAGCCTTGGTCTCACCCAAGGTGTTGAGTTTGGGCCTAAAAAAGTAATAGAATAGTATCGAATAATATCGTATCGATAATTCGATATGTCGAAAATTGAGAGTAGATACCCTGACTCGGATAGTATGATATGGAATTTAGTTCGTAACTGCATGAGTTGAGGAAAGGACGACTAAGGACGACGAAGAAAGGTTGACTAAGGAATATAAGAAAAAATCGTGTTTCGACCTATTGTGCTGAGGAAAATTGATTAGTTTCAATAATAAAACTCAAAAGTATCATCTGTTTCGTTCACAGAACTGGTCATCATTCGCACTACCGATCGGCAGGCTAAGCGAGTACAGTTCACTAAGGAAACTTCTTATTGAGAAGTGGAAGATCTACGACGGACACTTCGGTAAGTTCCTAAATGTTTCTTTCTTGTTATTAATCTCTCAAGTCCCATGTCAAAATTCGCAGGAATAAAAAGAAAATGTAATTATTTACGCGATAAGGCATAATTTCGCATAAATTTCAATTAATTTTTCATGAATTTTCCATTTTCCAGGAACTCTATGGGAAATTGACATAGGGGTCATATGTCAAAATTTTCCTATATCCTTCGGGATATTAAGAGTTGTGAGGTTAAAATACTTTTTTTTTAGAAATGTCATATTATTAACACGAATTGTCATTTCGTATTCAGATCGCAGACAAGCGGCGCCGCGGTTCGTGATCAAGCCGCAATCTGCGTTCTGCTACGAGGGTCAGTCCGTCAAGCTGTACTGCCGCATCATCGCCGTCGCCGCGCCCACCGTCACGTGGTCGCATAACAACCACGAGCTGAGGCAGAGCGTGAAATTCATGAAGAGGTAAGCAGGATAGATATATTGAACTAAACAGTAATCATTCCATTCAATAAACAGACTAACAAATCTCGAAAATTTTCGGGAAAAGCTGTAAGTGATTTTTTCTATGAGATTTCTATATTAACTCAAGCTTAAAGCTTAACGTGGAAATCCGGAGCGGGCTGCTAGTACATACATACATACATACATATTATCACGCCTTGTTCCCGTCGGGGTACGCAGAGACCACAGTCCTCCACCTGCTACGATCTTGACATACTTCCCTTGCTTCCTGTACTTTCATCAATCCTTTCATACATGCTCGTCGGTTTAGGGTACTTTTAACCTGGCCTTTATTCAAAACGTCCTGAATATATATAATAATCAATGTTTTTGAATAGATACGCTGGCGATGACTACTACTTCATAATCAACCGCGCGAAGCTGGAAGACCGGGGAGAGTACATCATCAGGGCTGAGAACCACTACGGATTCAGAGAAGAAGTCGTCTTCCTAAACGTGCAACGTGAGTACTTTAGAGTCTCAAATGCCTTTCATAGGGGTAACCACACACTTAACTTAGAACTTAGACTTAGGGGTCGCCTGCTATAGGGTATAAACGCCTGCCAAGGGGTCTTACGTCCGTAATAGGAGTTTAAACTGCTCTCATGGGATCTTAAGGTAATATTTGTGTCTTAAGGCGATCCGTTTTCCATACTAAATTCAAATGACTTGCATTTTTATGTGGGACATAAAATCCTGTTGAAAAACGAGTGTATACTGCTATTTTTAGATAAATTTTTCGCTGCTTAATACAAAGATACAGTTAATGCGCTGAAAGTACTGCAGTATAGATCGCACACCCACAATGGAACCAAAAATTGCTAACAAAAACTAATACTTTCGGTGCATCGGCGAAAAAAATTAGCGAAAAAATCAACTAAAAATAGCAGTATACACTCGTTTTTAATAGCATTTTATGTCCTGCATAAAAATGCGAGTCGATTGAATTTAGTATGGAAAACGGATCGCCTTAAACATTCTCATTAGGGTCCTAGATGCCCTTGGTTTGATCCTAATTTGCCCTTGTTGAGTCAAACATGGTTAAGAACAACAACGGGTTCAGAGAGAAGGTGGTCTTCCTAAACGTGCAACATGAGTATTTTGCAGCGTCTTCCCACCAGGTGCTTAGAGCCACTTATAAAGCTCCTTTAAAGGCTATTGCTGACATATTTTTCGAATAAGCAACGAAATCATGTGGCCACGGGTAAACGCCCACTTAAACGTCTCTCGTAAGGGTCTTAAACGTCCCTCGTAAGGGTTTTAAACGCCTGCCATTGGGTCTTAAACGCCCGCCATAGGGTCTTAATCGCCCGCCATAGGGTCTTAATCGCCCGCCATAGGGTCTTAAACGGTCTCATTGAATTTTGAACAAGTAGTCGTTTCCTACATATTCTTATTAGGGTCTCTGACACCTTTGGTTTAGTCCTGCATTGCCTTGGGTTTAAAAAACCTTTCATTGGATTCTTAAAAGTCTGAAGCACCACTTAAAGGCCTTCAAAACGGATTATCAATATACTGGATTTTCTTAAGGCTTTCTCAAACAAATCTAATCTGGATAGTTATCCAATGTCATAGCACGGAATGTTGTGAAGGTTGATTTCAGCATAATTTGAAATAAATCTTTAATTTAGCTCGTATGTAGACCAGAAGAGAAAATAATTTCTTGCATCTATTTCATAAATACATCAACACTTAACGTGCAAGCAACCAATTAACGTGCCAAGAAAACATACCTATGCCAACCTATGCATTGTTCTATTGTGATATAGGTCAGGTTATTTTAGACCTAAAACATAGGTTCATTGGCATTTATCTAGAGTTAATTAAATCTGTAGCTTTGATGCGATACTTGCATACCATTAGTCATTAGGTTGAGTTAGATCCTATCTTAGTTTCGCTAGTTCCTAATACAAATAAGAAGTGACATATTTGAGGAAAACTGTGTTTTTTTGTGTGTGGTATTTTTAAGAAAGTCTTTGGTGAAAGTCATTCAGTATTGTGTGCATTATCTGCTTCATATTGGATAGTATTTTGTTTGTATGTTTGGCGTTAAGAAATTTATGCTTTAAGGTAAAAACCATACTTACACATATCCTTATTTTTGATTTCACCGTTTGATAGATTTTTGTTCTTGTAATACTCGTACATACGGTATTATTTAACATTTGACATGTAAATTCTAGATGTGCTACTTATCGTCTGTTTCCTTTTCTATCTGGTATTTACTTACCAATTCTAAACTGAATCTGGTAAAATTAAATAATCTGTTGTTCAGTTCACAGTCGTAGATCTTTAGACGAAAAGTGCACCAGATCATAACTTCAAAAATAATGAACAGATTTTAATTACACAGAAACGCAATTATTCTCTTGAAGGGAAGTTTTAATCGGACTCAAGTCACGACACGCTCTTCGAAGATGTAAAAGCTACAAATACAAGAGAGAGTCGTTATGATATTCCACACCTAATTGTGCTAAAATGTCTTGTGAACTTTTAGCTACACTAGAGGCATAGCGCGTAACTGAGTAGCTTCTTGCGGTAGTGGAGCGGTGCGGGAGGGGTTGTAACATCACTGGAATTAGCAGGGCAGATATGAAGGTTGTTCCTTTCACTCTAGGGTCGGCACCATCTCTTCTACGCAGCTACCTCAGGAATCGAAGCTATGCTCTATGCCCACAGAGCACGGAATATCGTCGCGCGTTACGCCCCATAGCGGAAGCGCGCAACTACATACATCTCCTGCTCTGCCTGTCGTAATGCTTCGAGAAGACCCCCATACGACGAGGTAACAATGATTGAGCAACTTATGATACATTGTTCTCTTTGCAGCGTTACCAAAGGTCCAACGCACGCACCTCCCCGAAGCGCCCCGCCGGCGCGAGGCATTGCCGTACACGTTCTGGCAGGAGACCAGCGAGACGGCGCCCGTATTCACCTTCCAGCTCCGGCCTCGCGTCATGCAGGCCCGCGACACTTGCAAGCTACTTTGCTGTCTCAGCGGCAAACCCACACCTACCGTTAAATGGTGAGTTAACTATCTGTCGTATTTCTTGCAATAGCATGCCTTCCAGCTCTTTATTACCTCTGCGGCAAACCTACACGTACCGTCAACTGGTAAGTCTATTTGTTAGTCTTTCTACTAAGATATAAGCGAGTGATACAACAGCCTCTGTGATCTAGTGGTTAGAGGGCTCGGCTCTCGATCCGGAAGTTCTGGGTTCGATTCCCGGTGGGGACACCGACAAACAAAAATCCCTTTGTGCGGCCTTCCCAGTTTACTTAGGACATAGAAAAATTAATCATCTGATTATCCGAAAAGTTAGATGATTCCGTGCTTTGGAAGGTACGTCAAGCCGTTTACTATCTACTGATGTATTCGTTAATTAGCCATGTCAAAGGCCTTTGGCGGCTCAACAACTCTGCCAACATAATTAATAAGGTTGGTTGTCGACCTTGCAACCCACATATTATGATGATGATGATGAGCGAGAAGGTATCAGTATTCACCTTCCTATTTCGGCGAGATATTTGCGAGTTACTGTGTTGTCTCAGCGGCTACCAACACCTACCGTCAAATGGTGAGTCTATCTGTCGCACTCCACCAAGTAAGATATGAAAGCGATGGAGCTAGTATTTACTTTCCAGCTACAGTCTCGCATCATTTAAGATCGAGACACTTGTAAGTTACTCTGCTGTCTCAGTAGCAAGCACACACCCACCGTCAAATGGTGACTATTTTTTCTATCCTACTTATTTGGATATGAGCCATAAGGCATGAGATATGGGGCATAAATATTCACCTGACAATCACTCTGCAGTCTCAGCGGCCAATCAACAGTGAGTCTCTCTGTCATACCCTTTCAATTAGGATACAAGCGAGGTTGACGCAGTTTTCACCTTCCAGCTTACGGTCTTTTTCAATAAAACAGCCCATTGCTTGCTCTTGACCTCGATCTAGCCTTAAGGAAAGATGGAACGGACTCGCGACTTGAATAGATTCAGGTTACATAAACATGAAAACACAGCCCCAGGCAGAAATATCCACTCTTTCCACCCTACCGGTTTGGGCTACGTAATTGTAACCATGTAACTTTTTACCACCAGGTACAAAGACCGCAAGGAGCTCTCTAAGCACGACTACTCAATGTCTCACTCCGACGGCGTGGTGACTATGGAGATAATCGACTGCAGACCGGAGGACTCCGGCAAATATACCTGCATCGCCACCAACATACACGGCACGGATGAGACTTCATGTGTCGTTATCGTTGAGGGTACGTACGAGTAGATATTTTTGCTGGTATTCTAATAAGATAGAAGTCTAGGTTTCCATACAAACTTTAATTGGTGTAATTGAGTCAGACAAACCAAACTAGTAGGCGTTTGTTTTAATAATACTGTAGTGAAATTTCCAAGCTTCACTCGGAAATTTCTTTGCCCGGGGGGAGGATGATGTAGTGATCCTCCTTATTTCCAAAATTGAAATTGATTTTGAATAATGACGTCACGTTCCGAAAACAATCGCTAGTCAGCGCCTGCCCACGGCTGGGTACGGACGTTGATATTCATATACGTTTTAAAAAAGAATAAGATTAAAGCGTTACCAAAGTGTTTCTTTAATATCCCGGTACACGCTTCTATAATACTATTCCTCCTGTCGCGTGTCATAGCTGTTTAAGGATATTTTATTATTTTTTCGGCATCTACTGTTGGACAAATGGCCTATTACATCAGACTTATTCAAGACATAACATATATTATAACACAGTCCTAAAATTCAAGACTATTGTCAATGTTACAAAAATTTTGTTTTTTTTTATATTGTCAAGTATTTTGTAATCAACAAACACCAGAAACTAAGTCTTTTATAACATCCAAATAATAAGGAAGTTTGTATGGAATCGTAGAATAAAGTAAACAATTTAACGATAACAAATTAAATAAAACAATAATAAATGAGTAATATACAGTACAGTTGCACTTTAGTTTGAAAGCACAGTTATCACTTTTGCATGGAAATTGTTGGAGCACATAGCATCTACTGGTTTTATATTTATCATTTACATACATTACAGTTTAGCATATTATTCTAAAATTATTTTAAATTATAAGGGGTTGTAAAATATACTATGGAATAGAGCATCTTTGAATAAAAAAAGAAGTGTCTTCTTTTTTTAATATGATCCTTTTTTGCGCTGGTCAAAATCTCTTCGAAAATTAATTTTTGGTAACAAAATATTCCACGATTTTTTTATATCCCTGTTTAAAAGAGCCTTTCCACCAGACCTATGTATGCTAGGTAGCTAACCTGCGAGCTAAAAAATCCAGCCAATAAGATTGCTACATTTTCCTAGCTAAGAGCCGCGTTCGAAAATGAGCAAACCAATAGGTTGGATTTTTTCCAACTAACAGGTTATAACTCAAAGGCAAAGTATAACTCAAAGTAGAGAGAATGAACCCTCTCTAAAATTATTTAAAATTACTTTATTAGCTTCAATTAGTTTGCTTGCTTTAGAAAACATTAACTCAACTTAATTTGTTTGAAATTCCACAGGTACACTATTAGAAGGTAGTTAGACAAGCACAATTCATTATTAGTTTGGTTCATATCGAAATTTTAATTCCATAATCATGTCACTTTAAATACAGAAAAGTGACTGCTAAATTCTACATTATAAAAAAATCTTTTTAAGAAATGACTCTCTTTTTCATACACGGAGAGATGCTTTTCTTCATCGCTATTTGTTTGTACAAGCGGCGTTTTTGTAGCTTTTTTGTGACGTGTTATAAATAACAGGCTGAGTTCCAAAAAGGGTTATGATTACCCTTTGACAGTAGTCTGTCTCGACAACACATATGGACGTCATATAAAGCTATCCTGCTGTCAGGGTAATTTCTACCCAATTTTGAAACGCGCCCTTAATCGACTGTGATTTACTATTATTAAGGATCAGACATATTTTTGATAGTTTACGAATATCATACCAAATTGAACATGGTATTGAGGCTATTGGTTGTAAGCTTTAAAAATACTGGCATTTTGTGTGGGAAGTGAATTTGATACTCCAGAAATACTGATAATCATTTTTTTATTGATGCATGTTTTTAGTCTTTTACACTATTTTAAGGCTTTTTCTAAAATAAGCTGTTCCATGACCATAGGTCAAACCTAAAATGGGTACCAAAAATTTATATAATTCCTTATACGATAAGTTACTAAAAACTTGTTTTGTTCCTGAAGCCCAGTGATTCTACTAATGAAAACAAGAAACTATCCTGAAGGAAATACATAAGTACCCATAAAAGACTCGACTTTAGTGAGAAAAGTAGATTTTTATATTGATTTGATGGTTATGTATATTTTTTTTGCTTCAGGAAAGTTGTTTGTTTCCGTTAATAGAATTACCGGGCTTTCGGCGAAAAAGTAATAACATTTTATGTAGTATTTATTTAATTACTCAAACCTAAAATGTATCACATTTTGATTGCGTGACCGTTATCTTTTCTACTTTCACAGCACAGCCCATTTTAAGTTTGACTTTATTAATTATAATTGCTTCCCATTTTGTCTATAACTTTCTCTAAATATTTCAGGTGAAGTAGTGTCGCCCGAGCAGGCTCAAATGGCGCACAACTTCTTGTATTCTGGTGACAGAAAATACATAGAGAAACCAATAAAGCCCGCGCCGCCACCCATTATAACTAAGACTAAGGTGAGAAGTTAAGAATACTAAAAGCTCTTATCAGATCATGTTTATTTGTTCCCCTTCCATTATTTTATTTTTATTATTTATTTTCATTCTTGCTCGTACGGTACAAAGTGAAAACAAATCTTCCAAATAAAAACTGGAAATTCATATCAAGAAAACTACTAGGAAGACAGGTCAAAATACGAAAAATAAAATGACTTGCTGTTCTGTTTCTTTGTCTGAGTCCACTGTTTCCATTTTCGGGAGATTTTCTTACACCCTGTATATTTTTTCAAACCATAGTGGCAAGAAAAAAAGTTTGAAAAATCGCTAATAATATCGACGTCTTCTTTCATGTATTTCTAATCCTAATTATGTTATTCAGGTGACAATCGACCCGCCGACCAAAGCACCAGCGTTGCGACCAAAGTTCTCGCCACAATCATCAGTAAACGCGACCAAGACGAAGGGATACGGTGCTAAGCTAGACTCAGAGTCCGCTTCTAGATCGAGGAGTGCTACCAAGGAATTAGTTTGTAAGTAAAACATAACATATTTAAAAAAAAATGATCGCAAGTTACCACAATCATCAGTAGACGCAAGCAAGAAAAGATACAGTGCTGAATTATACTCCGAGTTCACTTCTAGATCGAAGAGCGCTACTAAGGAATTAATTTCAAGGTGTTTATGACACGTCTACCAGTTCATATCTTACAAGTAACAAAAAAATCTGTGGACGCGTAGCGAGCAAGCTGGAGGGCTAGGGTGCTAGCCTTCGAGTCCTCTTCTAGATAAAAAGCGCTACAAAAATAATGATTAAGGGTAGATGACCGAATCATTTTAATTTTATTATCATAAAGTTAAACTGTGTTACTATTCACACTCATACAGACAAACACTGAATTAATAGTTTAGCTTTATTTTATTTAATGTTATATGTATTTCTTTGTCTTGCAATATTTTTTCTTACTTTTTAGGGTTCCGATACCAAAATGGTAAAAAAAGGGAACCCTTATGGTGCCGCTTTGTCTGTCTGTCTGTCCGTCTGTCTGTCACACCTCTATATCTCGGCAACCACTCATGCTATCGACTTGAAATTTGGAATAGTTTTAGGATATGGTTGTCCAACTTAACTTCACGTGAAAGAATATTAAATAGGGGGACAAAATTTCAAACTATCGGTAATAGGTTGAGTGGGGTATCATATGAAAGGGCTTTACTTGTACATTCTAAAATATATTTTTGTATTTTTTATAACTCTTGGTTTTCAAGTTATGATGAAAAATGTCAAAAAAAATACCGTTCCCCCCCCCCCCTTATCTCCGAAGTTTGAGAATGGAAAAATCTGAATTAGTTACAATCGATAGACGTTTATTACAGCAAAAATCAAACGATCTCTCTAAGTTGCACAGTTTTTAGAAATCTGCAAAAAACCTTTACAAACAAATTTAGTTTTGCGGTCCTAAAAATGGACTATTGCTTCCAAAAATACTAAAGGTATATCGGAACCCTCGGCGCGCGAGTCCAACTCGCACTTGACCGGTTTTTTACGGAGTCTTAGCCGTGTGATTTTTGTGATGGGGTGAGAGCCTGATGATATGATACAGGATTTCCTAGTACGGACACCAGGCTCTCACAAATCAACAGTTTTATTGTACACCAACTCCTATTGTACCTACCTCTTGTACCAACATTATTTTGTGAGAGCTAATAAACGCTTTATTAACAAATTAGATTCTGAAATGTTATTTAATTTTGTCTCTTAAGTGTATCGAAACAAAGTATAAAGCGCGTGAGCAGGGATCATTACACGTAGCTTGGGCAGCAAGCAAATCAGCCTTGAGTGCAATAATCTACATAGCAAACTCGTATCACTAAAATGGTCCTGCAAATCACTTTGAATAAAGTTTTGAACTTTTCAGCTTTATCCATAATCCTGGACCACGGCATTTCCAATATAGTTTGGCTAGTTGTTACCAATAACCTGTTATTTCCAGTACCCGCGTCGGACAAGACGATGTGCAAGCCTTCGTTCGCGCGTGCGCTGCCGGACGTGCTGTGCGCGCGCGACGGCGCCCCGCTGCTGCTGTCGTGCGCCGTGCGCGGCGACCCCGACCCGCGCGTCGAGTGGTACAAGAACGGCAAGCCTTTGCATTCCTCTGAGGTAAGGAAAACTGTGCCGTGTAGTGCCGGCAAAGGTCCCGTGTGGTGCCGGCAAAGAATAGTACCAACCCATACATACCCGTGGGTGTCGTAAGAGGCGACTAAGGGTTATAAACTGGAGGATAGGCAGCAGCATCCTCCTTTGTATCTTACATCTTACTGCGCTCACCTACAACCGCGGTCCATGGTGCCAGCCATAACGCTAACAAGCGAGGTGACTATGGTACTTCCCCTCTACATTTTTCCAGCAAAAGCTAGAATTCTGGAAGGAGCTGGATTTCCTGTAGTGGACGTTTCATGGGATGTTATGATGATGATGAAGGAAATCTGGTGCATTTTATGTCACCACTTTCCCCAATAGACGTTTACAGGTGGCCTTTGGGAGCTAGCAGCCAAACCCACAAAACATTAGAATATGGATCGTGACTCAAAAATAGGGCTCATCATTTATTCCTCGGACAAGACGATGCTTCTCCCACAGCACACATTCTTCTGAGGAAATTGAAACTAATCAATTTTATGTAGTTCACCTGTGTCTACAACAGACCTTTGCAGGTGGCTTTCGAGAACTAACAACCACACCCATCTACCTGCGAAACATTAAAACATGGATCACCACTCCAAATAGATGAAGTTTATAGGCGCCATCATTTACACCTCGCAAAGAATATGCGTTATTTGGATCACCACGCATTCTTCTGAGGTTAAACTCTGGAGAATAAATGTATCATAGTTGGCATCATTTGATAATAGGTGCCATAATTGAAGAAAAGGTGTCAGAGGAACAGATATCAACTAGATTACTTGTCGATTTTTACTCGGGCTATTTTAAGACCTCTGGCCAAATTTTAGTTTGTTACTCACGCATATCTGAACCTCTTTTCCAAATATAATATGCTGAACAACAAAAACTTTTTTCGGCCGTCTCATACAAATTCCACTAACGCCGACGAAAGGATTACAGACAAAAAATCTTTTTCGTATTTCACTCAGTATTAGAATCAGATAACGTATGACTATAAAGAATCACTAATTCATTAATCCCTGTTTTAATTTCCAGGTAGTGGACCTGAAATACAAGAACGGCGTTGCGTCGCTCGCGATAGGAGAGATATTCCCCGAGGATGAGGCCGAGTACTCGCTCAAAGCTATCAACAGCCAGGGCGAGTGCGAGACCAAGTGCAAAGTCACCGTCAAGCGTGAGTATATTCGTTATAGCCAAAAATCTCCACCAAACTTTCTGCAAAAATTTGCACCACTATGATTTTGTTGTGAAATCAAGTTGATTGATGCGATTTCTGAACCTTCTGGTCTTTCTTCTGTTATACAGCAAATAAATGTTGTGTTTACCTTATTTCCCACAGCTATGGACTCAAGCGCCGCGGGTACGGTGAAGTCTGGCGACAAGCCGCCGAGGATAGTGGACCACGCCGTCTCACAGATCGTCACCGATGGGGACGCGGTCACGCTGTCCTGCAGGTAAATTCTACTCAAGTCGACTTCTTTGTTTATGCCCACGCTTACCAACCCATCGTATCGCCTCTAACTGTCAAAAAAAGAGTGTTAAACTATTTCTTCTTGCTATTGGAATAGAGCTTAATTCGTCCAGCAATGGTGCCTAATTCAAGGGCTGCAAAACAAGTTGGCAAGTGTGCCAACATTTCGGGACGTAAATATCATTTAAGAGCTAATTTTGGTGAAAGAGACTCCACTTGGCATTCTTTCTGCAAATCAACATTGTGTTTATTATTATTACGTAACATTGGCGAAATTGTGAATGCCCCATACATTGAAACATTCAATTGCATTGAAGATATAACTTCTTATCCTTTCTAGACGTGCGTCCTTTTAGTTGATATGGGTATTTCTATCTTACTAAACTCTTTATTATGATATTTGCTAAGACTTAAGCTGTGTTGTAAGTGCGTATATGACAAATATTTAAGCACGAACTCATGGCATGAGTGTAAACTCCAATTTTATACATTATAACATTTATATATTATAACTATAAATGTGCCGAGTTAAATCCACAACATTTTTTAATTCTCGTCACGTGTTTTTCAGAGTGACCGGCGCCGAAAGGTTCGACGTTGTCTGGCTTCACAACAACAAGGAGATCAAGCCATCAAAGGACTTCCAATACTCCAGCGAGGCTAACATCCACAAGCTGACCATTGCAGAAATCTTCCCCGAGGATGCCGGTATGTTTCCCGTAGTTTAAATTAAGAGTTACATTTTTGGCTGACTTCACAACAGGGATATTAATCCATGGAAAGACTTAGAGTACTCTAGCGACGCTAACATCCACAAACTGACCGTTGCTGAGATTTGCCCATTTTTCGTAATTGTGTTGCGTATTGTTTTCGTGCCATATGGCATAAACGTTCAGTTAGCTCCTCATGTTATGCATTGAGAAGTCTCAGGGACATGCTGACTCTGGACCAACTAAGATCAATTTATTTTGCTCTAATCGAATCCAAGTTGCGTTACAGTATTAAATATTGGGGAAACAGTTACAAATATAATTTGAACAAAGCTTTCATCATTCAAAAGAGAGCAATAAGAACTATTGCCCGCATTCCTCCGTGGGAATCCTGTAGAGATTATTTTAGAAATTATAAGATTTTAACCGTTCCTTGTCTCTACATTTTGGTTCTTTTAGTGGATTTGTTTAAGCACAAATTACTTTTTGAATCAGACAAAGAGATGAGTTTGCGTCATAGGACGAGGCGTAAAGACTTGGATCACGTGATTCATCCTTGCTCAAACATCGTAACGCATAGCCCTCTCTACCAAACTGTTATATTTTTCATTAGACTTCCGACTGAATTTAAAATGATAAGAAGTGTTGGCGTGTTTAAGAACAGATTGAAATTATTATTACTAGAGAAAAATTGTTATGACCTTGATGACTTTTGACATTTTGAAAAATTGACATTTTGTTATGTAATAGTTTTCTGAATTTTGTAATGTTAGTGTATAATTTTGTATTGTCTTGGATATCGTTTTTATTTTGTTTTGTTTATAATTTTAGTTTATCTTAGAGGCAATAAATTATGTACTAGGTATTAAGTAATGTTTTCGTACACAGACTATCTGTTTTTGAAAATAAATGATGATGATGAAACTTGGTAATCTAAAGTCAAAGGCCCCTTGATATAGTTTGCTATAAGCCCCGCGCTGGCTTAATCCGGCATTGAGCATATCTACCCTTTCCCTGTCTTTCATAGCACAGGTTTTGTGTGATGTTACTCCGCAACATTAATTTAATCATGTGTCTCTCCAGGCGTATACACATGTGAAGTGTTCAACGACGCTGGCGAGTCATTCTCATCGTGCTCGATAGTAGTGTCGGTCCCGGGAGAAACACTCGCCGCGCCTCAATACAGCTCCTTCCCAGCGTCCGTCACCGTCGCCGCGTCTGAGCCCGCCACATTCACCGCTGAGCTGGATAAGGTGAGACAATACAGCTTTTATTAAGCGCATGCACGTAATTTGTTTTGTAAGCCACTGGATAAATTTTGATTGTCCGGTCAGCTCCGCCTGACCAAACCTCAGGAATAAGTGTACAAACCCATCAACTAAACATTTAAGGTTAAGCATAGAGAAATGTAACTCTGCCGCTAAATTAACTCCCTTCTCTATTGTATAATCCTGACAATTCATACGAAGTGATTCACTAACTGTTCTTGAACGATTTATCTACGAAGATAAATTAGATGTATTTTACTTTTCCCTAGAATAATTCTTGAGACCCGAGTCGTAGATTCATGTTATTACGTGAGGCTGAATACTTGTTTGAAATAAGTGCTATAGTTACGAAAGATGCTAATAATGATTATTCACCCGCAGCCACCACTCCAGCTGCAGTGGTTGAAGGACGGCAAGCCGATCGACGAGACGTCCACGCGCTACCGGTTCACGATGGAGGGAACCTCCAAGTACAAGCTGGAGATCAGCAAGACCAGCTCCGACGACGCCGGCCAGTACCAGGCGCGCGCCGCCGGCTCCAAGGGGGACTCCCTCGCCGCGTTCTATCTGAACGTCGTCGACGTATAAACCACGACTGACTATACATTACCAACAACACGTGAACCGAGGTGCGCCCCTGAGGTACGCCTTACAAAAAACAAAAGGAATGATCTGAATATTGAGCATACAAAACAATTTTTTTATACTTGGATGTCTAAGCGTGTAAAGGAGTTTTTTTTATGTATTTAAATTATTTATTTATTAATTTATTAAGTATTGTTAAGTGTTACACCCTGTCGAATGCCTATGAGAAGTCGCTCGCAAGTTCTCTAGTCACTGTTAATGTTAATTTATTTATTTATCGTAAATAATTTTCTTTTTGTTAATCGTCCTCGTCTAACAGGTTTCGAAAGCAGCTTCCTAAAAACTTAAAGCTTTTTTTTTAATTAATGTTGCAATTATAAAGGTCCGTTATTGTATTAACAAGTGACCCTCTTTCGGATATTTCGTAGCCACCACGAAGTATTCCCTAGACAGTCGCTGACGCTGAAGGCAAAATTCAGTAATATTATTTTTATATCTTAACTGTATTATTTAATTGTACATAATTTAATTTATATCATGTGACCGCGTAATTTAAAAATAAATATGTATACCTTAAAATAATAGTGAGTTTGTTTTATTTTTTTCAATAAAATCGATCTATCGAGAGATCGAAGTATTTTCGTATTTTTTCCCATTTTCAAAGAAAAATTCAAATCCATGGGTTAAACATCCTTTGGGTGTAGTACCTTTACCTTTTGTTTACGCCTTGTAGGAATTTTTTATCTGTCCTCTTTCTATTGCGAAAGACGTGTTTTCTAAACAAAATAATAACCTCAAACAGTGTTAAAAGAATAAATGTGGATATTTTTGACTACAGCGTTTTTTGGTGTCTGTATTGTGGTTCAAATGTTTATTTTATAATTTGAAGAAGAAGATAAATCTCGTCATAACTGCAAAGTTTTTGTTTACAAAACGTTGCTTTTTTTCGTAAACTCTGGTATATACTATTACAGAATAAGACGGTATGTACAGGGTGTTATAAAATTTATTGCTATCCTTCAACCACAAGTTCTACCCATGAAAATGAATAACTTTGCACAAGGAGCGTAGGACGAAATATGAAAATTAAATAGCACTTATACAAGGTTATTTTTTTTTTAACTGACATCCGTTTGCCCACTTATTAGTGAGGTCAAAAGCAACAACTTTTATTGTACGACTATGCTAACAACGCACAAAAATATTTTCAACCTCCCATACAAAATATGGGTCACTTACGTCACTTTGTATGGGAAGTTGAAAATTTTTGTGCGAGTAAAGTCGTAGAACAAAAGTTGTTGCTTTTGACCTCACTAATAAGTGGGCAAACGGATGTCAGGTACAAAAAAAATAACCTACAGTATGAGAAAAATGTAGCTTGCTTGATTTTACAGCAGGACAAAGATGTGGGAAAAAAGGACGGAGGGACACGTGTCTCTGTTGCACCAATATCTTACACATCTCTCCATCCTACTCTCACAATGATGTCATTCTAATCAAGCTACATTCGATATAACAACCAGAGAGAAGATAATCGCAAGCCTGGTCTCCCTCCCGGCGCATAATGTCACGTTCGCAAAATGTCACACTAGGGTTTACCACATGTCACGTTCGCAAAATGTCACGTTCGCATAATGTCACACTTAATCGTGACATTTTGCGAACGTGACATTCTCCGAAAAAAATAATGAAATTTTTTTAAATTCACAAAGTATAAAAAAAAATTTAAGTCCAAAATCTATAGATAGTAAAAAAAGTTTTTCTAAGTCCCAAATTTATAATAAAATAATTCAAAAAATTCTAAGTCCCAAAAAACGTGACATTTTGCGATCGTGACATTCTGCAAACGTGACATTTTGCGAACGTGACATTATGCGTCGGGAGGCTGGTTTCGTGTAGCTCTATGGTAGCACTGCACATCAGCGCCAATTACCCTTTGTAAGGAGTCGACAGCATCCGCCATGGCCAAAATCGGTCGGATGATGATGGTAACACTGTACTTTTCGAGAGTTGAAAAGTACCAAGTGAAATATTGAGTTTCCAATGCATTACAAATAATATAAAATACAAACTTATCCATGAATTTTGTACTATTAAATAACAAAAAACATCAGCATCCTCCTTTGTATCTTACATCTTACTTACTGCGGTCACCTACAACTGCGGTCCATTTTGCCAGCCGTAACGCTAACAAGCGAGGTGACTATGGTACTTCCCCTCCACATTTTTCCAGCAAAAGCTAGAATTCTGGAGGGAACTCCCTGTCCTGTAGTGGACGTTTCTTGGGATGTTATGATGATGATAAAGTAAAAAAATATGCAGTCAGGTAAATGACTGAATTCTGATAAGCTGCTCGAAAGTAAAAATAACCTAATAGTTCTGTTGTAGTAGTCCCGTGTGGTGCCGGCAAAGAATAGCACCAACCCATACATACCCGTGGCTGTCCTACAGCAAACTGGAGGATGGGCAGCAGCATCCTCCTTTGTATCTTACATCTTACTTACTGTGGTCACCTACAACTGCGGTCCATTTTGCCAGCCGTAACGCTAACAAGCGATGTGACTATGGTACTTCCCCTCCACATTTTTCCAGCAAAAGCTAGAATTCTGGAGGGAACTCCCTGTCCTGTAGTTAACGTTTCTTGGGATGTTATGATGATGATGAAGTAAAAAAATATGCAGTCAGGTAAATGACTGAATTCTAAAAAGCAGCTCGTAAGTAAACATAACCTAATACTAATGTGTTGTAGTAAGTACACATAGTGACAATTCCTTGAAGAAAGTTTTTCAGTTTGATGGATCGAACATGTGGTTTAACGAATCGCAGTGTTTTTTCTAACACCTTGTTAATTAGTTGCAGTCAGAACTCATAACCAGTCAAAATTACTTATGACTGCCAACATCAATCAAAACTGTTTTTGGTAAAGCAATGATTCGTCGCCCTAATTCGTTGCTGGCACACGCCAGCCCACGGCGCCAGCCGCTGCTTTCGCGGCACGCTCGCGTCGCTCGCCCGGCTCGTGCGTTGTGGTCAAAAGAGTTCGTTCGGAATCGGTTAGATTGTGTTTGCCTTACCTTATAGACCTATATAAAAAGACAAAAACAGTTATGACTGATTACCGCAGTCAAAAGTGGTCTTGACTGTACAAAGTAGACAAAAAAATTGTAAAAAAATCTAAATAAAAAATAAAAAAAAAGAATAAAATTAATAGAATTTTTTTTTAATCAAATAAATAATCATTAAAATACAAAACCAAGAAGAAATAGTAGGAAAAAAAAATGAATGAGTGGAATGGATATGAATGTATTGATAGAAATCATTTTCATTTGATTTTGACTGATTATGAGATTTAGTTAAAAGTGATTTTGAACTTTTGACCGGTTAGAGTTTTGACTGCGAAGAATAAGAAGGCGTTACCTAGGCGTTACTTCTCTACGAAATTAATAAAAAGAAATATTAATCGACAGAATCATCACAGCCTTTTCAATCATGACTTCGCGTTTCATTCTAAATAAGTATATTCAAAGTATATTCCTTATTTTAAAATATGAAATCCAAAGAACGGGCTGTGTTTTTATTTTATTTTTAATCAGATCGTCGGAGCGGAGTGACGAGGCGATATTTTATCATGTGGAACGAAAAATAGATAGTATTGCGTATGGCTTGCTCGGATGTGTTCTATCTTAGAAAGTTTATAACTATCAAACATGCAAGAATACTAAATAAAATGACGAAACGCATTAAATAATTGAGATTTAAGTCAACGGGAAGCACCTAGGTTTTGGTTGGGTTCATAAATGTGTGTGAAGAAGGGGACGAGCATGTATGAAAGGATTGATGAAAGTACAGGAAGCAAGGGAAGTATGTCAAGATCGTAGCAGGTGGAGGACTGTGGTCTCTGCCTACCCCGACGGGAAAGAGGCGTGATGTTATGTATGTAAAAAGGGGACATAAATTTTCGATTGTGTAGTCGTAGGAGCTTAGAATTTTCACACGTTCAAGGGTTCAAGGACCTTAATATTTAATATTAATTTTAATATTAAATTAGTTTATTCATATTTAATAAATTAAATTAATTTCAACTAAATGTTTCAACTTAATATGTATTACCGGTTCGTGAGAAAACTTGACGAACAACGAAGTGATCCTATAAGGGATCCAATTTTTTTCCAGTTGAAGTATGAGATAGATAGATAGATAAAACATTTATTCAGTGCCAACAAATACAGCAGAAGAGAAAACATTTCTAAATTTACTAAAACTATAAATTAAAAAAAAACACAAAATAAATAAAAGCACTGGAATGGGCGACCAGCTCAGCGTAATGCTGCAGCTCAAGGCCACAGCGCCGATTTTCAGCTGGACCCTTAGGACCAGAGAACTTGAAAAAATTACATAAATTAAGCCAATCATTCTATTCTAAAAATTAATGTAGGACGATACAATCAAAACACACAAAAGGAACTACAAATAAAACAAAAGGAACTATAAATAAAACAAAAGAAACTACAAATGAAACAAAAGGAACTACAAATAAAACAAAAGGAACTATAAATAAAACAATAGAAACTACAAATGAAACAAAAGGAACTACAAATAAAACAAAAGGAACATACAAAACAAATTAAAGTAGCGAAACAGTCGGAAGAGAACCAGGGTAGATGGAAGTTAAATTAAATGATCAAAAGTATTCTGAATTTGTAGATTTAAAACATATTCTTTAATTTTGAAACCCTAACGACCAAGGATTTTAAAAACAATCAAATACCTACTATCTATCATCATAACATCCCATGAAACGTCCACTACAGGACAGGGAGCTCCCTCCAGAATTCTAACTTTTACTGGAAAAATGTGGAGGGGAAGTACCATAGTCACCTCGCTTGTTAGCGTTACGGTTGGCACCATGACCGCGGTTGTAGGTGACCGCAGTAAGTAAGATGTAATATACAAACGAGGATGCTGCCTACTATCTATACTTTAGCTTTATAGTATGTTGTGAAAAAACGTGAACACGCCAAGCTATTAAAATCAAAATGTTTCACCTATCGTTAAGAAGTTTAATTTAAACAGTGAGCAAGTTTCAAACAAATTAAAGATTTGTTACAACTTACAACCAAACCGTCTGGCCTATTAAAATTTGTATAACATTTACATGATTCAATACTGTTCGAAGCGTCGATAGGCCGAGCGCCACTAAAATTAATAGTCAATAAAACGGTAGCGTTGTACACGGGTTCCCGCCATTAGCCCGTGTTCGTAACGCCATTAGGAATCGAGAATAAAAAGAAAATACAACAGCTTACCAATATCAGAATACGTAGGAGAATACTCGTACAAGTGGCGTCCACACGTGTTTTTTGGGTTGATTTTGTTTTGTTTATCTCAGAGAGCTGATGGTCTGTAAAAACCGTGCGAGCAGAGTAATACCAAGTACTTCTTTTTCTTAAATTTTGAAGTTGGTAGGACTTTTAGTTAAGTCCGTCTGGGAGAGTATAGGTCCCTTAGCTATTTCAGCCGTAAAGCAAAGATGCTAAGTTAATTAAATTTCGAAGGGACGGGAAAATTACCAGCACATGAGACATAACATCTTTTGCTTTCGGTGGTGACCTGCTCATTTGCTCACTAATAATGAGTGACTTAAAAAAAATAAGAAATGTACTCTTATTTTGTATAGGGTCTTCCCAAGGAGGTTTTAACCCACGCTAAAGCGAAGCGTAGTGAAGCGTAGTAAAACCTCCTTGGGTCTTTCATTCATGTCTTCTCTTCCCCAGATGCTAGACATCCCGGTAGGTACGATACGACATTGACGTCGTTGTTGTAGTCGAAGTCCGCCTATGTATCCTCGTGCTTGAAGTGTTTTTTTTTTTTTTTTTTTACCTTTTCCTTTACTAGGTCGTCCTCTATTCCCTTTATCTATCCTTCTATGATACTTCTCAGGAAATTGTTCTAGGGCGAGGGCCTTTCAATGTTGCTGTTTGGAAAAGACGAAAGGCAAAATTTTTGTCATTTTTGGACCTATTTTGCTGTATAAAAGTTATTCTATCTTCGTAAGCGATCCCCAAGTCATTGTAGTAAAAACAACCGGCCAAGTGTGAGTCGGACTCGCGTACCAAGGGGTTCCGTACAACTAAGGTAAACATACAGTCTTAGTTATGGACGCCCAGTCACGCAGAAATGTATTAAATTCGCGCGAATCCTACACGCACTTGAGCAGTTTTTATTATTTGTTGTTGTTCTATCTATAGCTTATGCACTATAAACACACCAATGTTACAAAGAAAAATAAATCTATTAAGTTCATCTTAAAGAAACATTTCCTGCAACTATTTAACATCCATCTGACTGCAAACTCAGATCCTAGTGCCTGTAATAATACTACGTCTATACCTATATAATGTTATTAGTACCACTTAATTTCCTACTTTGCCTATTTAATAATATAATTAAATCACAATAATTAAAATGTAAGCTAGCGAGTAACTAAGCAGGACTAAAAATAATCTTTGATTGTTAAGATTTCATAGTCTTGTAAAGATAAAATTAAGTTTTTTGCATGAAATAAACAGTTTAAATTTTAATATTAATTTTTTTTTTTTATGTTCACGCTTGTAAATGTTCCCGTTTTTACGACAGAGCTAAAACAAAATATGAGCATAAACCGCCTAAAAAACACGTTCTTAGAAGGGAACCCCCCTTAATTTTATTTAATAATTTGTTGTTATAGCGGCGTTGCGCGGGAGTCTATGTCACGTAACATTTTTTGTTCGTCTATAAATCGTCTATCAGGTTTTACAGTGCGCCGCATTTTTGGTAAATCCCACAAATTCACTATGCCAGCCTCCCATACAAAAAGGTTCAAACCTGTTTCAACTGTTTACCTATTGATGATATTGATATGAGGTTCATAAGATATAGACAGATAGACATCGGAGGCATATTGACAGGGGTGCCGTTTTTCACCCTTTGGGTATGGAACCCTAAAAATGATCATCGAATGTATTTACTTCCACTTAAATCAGAGTGGTGATGAGTCTGAATATCGATGGATTGAGAGTGAGGCAGGCTGTGTGAAAGATGAGAAAGAAAGAGGTTAAAGTTGAGATGTCGGTCGAAAGAGATAACCAATTTGAAGCGATTAAGGGTAGGCCAATGAGCCACATAGGATCATATTGATAAATCCCCTCTCAAGTCGGATATTGCACTCAAGATGCACAGGTGAAATTTCGACGACGGAGGTTGCGAGCTATACCCTGATGCTGACAGGCTTCTGTTAATATATATATTTGAACTTAGACGTAAGCAAATTCCAAATTACAACATTGATAGTTTCGGCAGTTTTATCTTGGTTTGCTTGTAAAGTGTTTAATTACTTCGTGTTTTCATTATGTTTTATTAAAGTGTAAAGTTTGAGGAGCTGTCTTCTAATTTCATAGCCAACCAGCGCAAATCGGTAATATTTTTGGTCGATGATTTTCATGTATGAAGGGCACCTTGAGAGCTATTTCACACTTGAGAGGGATTTATCATTGATTCATAAATTCTTGATTGATGATGATTTCCTGTCACCTAAAACCCGAAACAGCTCTTTAGCTGCAGCGTTTACTTTCAACAAAAGCTCTTATAAAAGAAAAATAATATCGAAAGAAAGAAAGAAATAATATTTATTTAGCATTCAAAAAAAGAAAAAAAACATAAGTGTAAACACATAAAAAAAAACCGGCCAAGTGCGAGTCGGACTCGCGCCCTAAGGGTTCCGTACCTATCTACCATATGATATACTTACTAAAAGCTTTTGCTCTTTGATTTTAAAAACTCCGCGACCATCCAACTTGACCCCTCTTTTATAGAAAAGTTCTTGAAACGAGAGCTCACCTTAATTGGTTACTATTAGTTGTGAGAAAAGTTGAAATACTTAATGATTGTAGACTTTTCCCATTATTTGTACTTTGAGACCTAACTTCTTACCAAATAATATTCGTTATCAATTTCAACCTGATACCTCTTCTCGTTCGTGAGAAAAAGGGTCTTGAGAAGAAGGACAACAAAGTGAGGGTAAGGGTTCCGTTTTTTTATTTTGAGGTACGGAACCCTAAAAACAGCGAATTGGCCTCCAGCTCGGCACATGCCAAAGCCAAGGGCTAAGGCGCTGATTTTCAGCTGGAACCATTTTTATATCGCAAAACTTCCTTAACTTTCATTTATAGCAGAAACATAAGTAGTACATCCCTAAAACAACCTTTAAGACCGTAAACAACGACTGAACTGCGAATCGAATCAAAATTAAAAATCTGTTCGCATTGTGTGCGACTCGGGCTACGAGAGATATTCTCAATTTAGCATTTAAATCGAAACAAAAGATACGTGAAACATTGGTATACCCGCGAGCGCGTAAACGATATAAACCTTATACAGGGTGTTTGGAAAACTACCAAACTTTCTGTTTTATACATGATCATAACTTAATAGGATAACAATCATTAAAGATGTGAATCTGCCAATGAATCTGAATCTGAACAACATGTAAGGAACGATTTATAAAAAAACTAAATTGAATATTTATTTCCTCTTTCGACCTGCTCCTGGGGAAAAGTTATTCATTTTTATATATTTTTTCAATTGTTAATTAAAATTTTTGAGGTAATGACAAAGTAACCCTGTGCATCCTAATTAACGTAACTGCAAATATTTGATCCGTCGCACTTGGCCGGTTTTTTTAAACTAGGTTCTTTAGGGAAAGCTGTTTAGTTTTACGGTCCGAGTAATATACTCAAATATTTGAAGTTAACATTTTCAATTATACGTAGTGTTACCAATTTTCAACTCGAAATCTATCTGCAATGGTGGACTAGTTGAGCTAGTACAGCAAAAAAAAGCTTACTAGGTGGCAGCACAAACGCAACGTTGAAATGTGTAGAGGTCGCTAAATTTCACAACATCGGGCAGG
The DNA here is from genome assembly GCA_947532105.1 of Athrips mouffetella. Taxonomy (NCBI): domain Eukaryota; kingdom Metazoa; phylum Arthropoda; class Insecta; order Lepidoptera; family Gelechiidae; genus Athrips; species Athrips mouffetella. The sequence goes on along the minus strand of OX383981.1, from coordinate 11,542,807 downwards.
ACCACAGTAGCCTAGTTTGTAAAGCGTCTGCGGTACTTACGCAGAAGACGCAGGTTTGAATCCTGCCTGTGGTTGTGAAATTTTGCGATTTTCTACTTTGTAGATTTATCCGAACACAGGAAGTGTTAAAATAAAAATTATTTGAAGTTAATCAGGAAGCACCTTATACATAAATGAGTAGGTATAACTATTTCTTAGCTAGTCAGTAAATATCTCTTAACACCCTGTAAACATATAAAAATATAAATTAAAACGTCTCAATGCGAGAGATACCAGTTACGAGGTTAATGCAAAATGGCGATGTTTAAAACAGCAAAACAGAAAAAAAGGGTTAAAAGTAAGACAATCAAATGAGGGACGCACAAAAACGGGATAAAAGGACAAAAAGCAATATGGCGGATTGTTTTTAATTATCGAGTATCGGCATAAATCGATGCGCGTCGCCGCGGGCCCGCCGCTGTGCCGCGGACGCGCGTGAGTGGAGTCGCTGTATGTGTTACAATTTTTTAGCTAACTACTCATAGCCATGTGATGATTTCTCTTTCTTTTTGATCAAGAAAGTTAGATGTAGTGTATTGTATGTAGCCTTTATCTCAGGCGCTAATACCGGGCGCCACGCAGTATGCGATCGACCTTACAGCGAGAGGTGTTTGCCGCGTGGTGTTTGCTTTGACGAGCCGAACACAGAGTTTAACAACTAACATCTGCAAGTTCTGCAACCCGGAGTAGATAGTGCTAGTGGCATAATAGCACGTTCAGCTTTTGGTGCCGTCAAATCTTAGCTTATCACTGAAAGAGAAACCGATTATTTACAGATAGCATTGGCATTGGAATGTTCTGGCTATTTTCACTTACAACTTCAATTTTGTTTTTATCTAATACTTACATAACTCCAAGAAATTAATATTATCATAACCTAGCAGACCCATTACAAGGTAACAAGGTAAGTTCCTTACAAAAAAACTAGTCACCGAAAGAAGAAATCTATGACCTAAGAAAACTTTAAACTACCTGTAGGCTTAGTTAGGCTCATTACTGGTCTGACAGTGCCGACACAATAATGAATAAGCTAAGAAGAAGTTTTTTTAATTTTTAATTCTTATTTAGTTCTAACTCAGTGGTAGGTTTCAAGCCATAGCATAGTAAAAAAACGGCGTGTGACTGTTAATGCATGGTATCTACAAATTTTGTTGCATAGAATGACCCTAAAACACCTTTGAAATCAATGAAAGTTTGGAAACTGAATGATGCTGAATATCTACAATATTTTATACGTAGCAGGTTATAGTCTAGAGCTAACAGCCCCTGCACTAAGCAAACCTCTCATTTCTCGTAGTCTTAAATCATTGGATCCCCATAAGGGTGCAGGACCAGACGGAATCCCTCCTATCTTCGTGGTGACCTGTGCTGATGAGCTGGTTGATCCTTGTTTATAATACCAGGCCACTCAGAAAGTATTGCGAAAAATAGTTTTTATATATGGGAGACTGGCCGGTCAGAATCTTTTTCGAAAATATGATTACTTGTAAGTAAAAATATGTGTGTTCCATTTTCAAAATTTCCCTCCACATTTTTTGCGAGCCAATTCAAAGTATCGTGTCTTACTGAAAAATGGATCTGCGCCGGGAACATTTTAGAGCTATGATTTTTTACGATTTCAAGTGTCGCCTGAAACCGGATGAATCGTTCGATAGACTTCAAATGGCATTTATGGATGAAGGCCCCTCCAAGGCAACCGTGTATCGTTGGTATAACGAATTTAGGCGCGGTCGACCAACCTTGGGGGATGAAGAAAGAAGCGGTCGCCCTTTGACGGCTATTACGGAAGAAAACGTGCTAGCAGTGAAAAATTTAATCCAAGATAATAGGCGAATTACATATCAGGAGATTCAGCACATATTAAAGATTGGATCGGGAAGCGTTCACGAGATTCTACACGGGCATCTTCGCGTGAGGAGGATAGTATCGCGCTGGGTGCCGCACTACCTCACCGACGCTCAGAAGCAGGCCCGGGTGGAATGGTGCCGTGATATGCTGAACAAATTTGAAGCAGGCTCGTCTCGGCGTGTTTACGACATCGTAACAGGTGATGAGTCCTGGATTTATCAATACGATCCAGAAACCAAGCGCCAGTCGACAGTTTGGGTGTTTCAAAATGAACCAACGCCTACCAAAGTGAAGCGATCTCGAAGCGGGGGGAAGATTTTGATCGCCAGCTTTTTTAATTTGACTGGCCACTTGGCCTCAATTCCCTTACGAGATCAAAGAAGCATCAACGCCGAATGGTATACTACCAAATGTTTACCAGAAGTTTTTTCTGTTGTGAGCAACAAGCGACCAAACACAGGGCTCCACGGACTACTGCTCCACCACGACAATGCGCCTGCACACACCGCGCTCAAAACGAGGGACTTCCTGGACAGCACACCAGTCAAACTCCTGGGTCACCCTCCTTACAGCCCTGATCTAGCACCGTGTGACTTCTTTTTATTTCCAAAAATAAAAAATCAGCTCAAGGGGATACAATTTTCGTCGCCGGAAGATGCGCTGGCTGCGTTCGAGCAGGCTGTAAACGAGGTGTCTACGGCGGACTGGAAAAAGTGTTTTGAAAACTGGTTCAGACGCATGAATCTTTGTATAGAGGCTGGTGGAGAGTACTTTGAAAAGATTTAATAAAAATATATGTACCTGTAGAACAATTTTTTTTAGTGTCGCAAATATTTCTGAGTGTCCCACGTATATAATCAGTCATTGATACAAGGTGTATTTCCAAACGTCTGGAAATCAGCAAAAGTGGTACCCATACACAAAGGTGATAAAACTGAAGATGTCTGTAATTATCGTCCCATCTCTATTCTGTCTACTGTTGCAAAAAATTTCGAATCCTTGATTTGTCCATTCATACAAAACCATCTTCAGCCTTACCTAACAAATCATCAGCATGGTTTCGTTGGGTGCCGGTCTACTAGCACTAACTTAGTGACATGCCTTGAATTGTTGATAGGAGGAGTAGATGCTAATAAATCTGTCGATGTGGTCTATACCGACTTTAGTAAAGCGTTCGACAGAGTTCCCCATAAAATTTTAACGCAAAAATTAGCTGCGTATGGATTGACGGGCTCTTTACTAAAGTGGGTAGAATCGTGCTTGACAAATAGGTATTTTTTCGTTGTGGTCAATGGTTATAGTTCTAGTAGTCACAAAACTACATCAGTAGTACCCCAAGGCTCTCATCTTGGGCCTGTTCTCTTCAATGCCTTTGTCAATGATATTTCCAGTAGTCTGAATCATTGTAAACCATTTTTATATGCAGATGATTTAAAATTAGTAGCCGTTTGTGAATCTTCGGAAGATGAGCAGCGTATTCAAGAGGATCTTGATAGAATAATCAATTGGTGTGAGGTAAATGGTATGGATCTAAACGCTAAAAAGTGTTTCCATGTTAAGTACACCAGAAAAAATAACGCTTATGAGTCAAAATATAGAATTGGCAGTAACTATATTCAGAAAGTGGACAAAATTAGAGATTTAGGAGTTGTCTTTGACAAAAAGCTAACTTTTATTCCACATATTGAAAGCATTATTAAAAAATCAGCTAGCATGTTGTATTTCGTAAACCGTAATTCCAAACCGTTTAAAAACAATAAAACCAAAATTATGTTGTATTACAGTTTAGTAAGGAGTAATTTGGAATATTGTAGTGTCGTATGGAGACCCCATTATGCCACTCACGCACTGAGGATTGAACGAATTCAAAAAAGGTTCTTATCGAGCCTAGCGTTTGGTAATGGAGTAGCAAAAAAAATTCGCTCGTATAACAAGAGATTACGCCATTTCAAAATTTCCTCTCTTGAGGACCGAAGAGACATGCTGGATTTTATATTTCTACATAAGACCTTACAAAATTGTATAGATTGTCCCGAGCTACTTCAAAGCTTTAATATTCGAATTCCTCGTAGGCTCCCACGCTGCCCGATCACTCCTCTTTATCCCCCTCCTCGCAGATCTGTCCTCGGCTCCAACTCTCCTGTTTGTAGACTTAGTAAATTGGCCAATAGCTACAGCGACAAGGTGGACATATTCACGGACTCTATCTATAAGCTCCGTAAAATCTTAGCTAAGTAAGTTGCCTTATTGTATGTTTATGTCGCATGAGGTGTTCGTCTATAATTAGTTATAGCACTTAAAATTGTTCCTTTGTTGCCTACAAATAAGTTTGTGTAGAATTGGTGTGTATAACTGTTGATGAACCTAAATAAATAAAATAAAATAAACATTCAGCTCTAATTAGGTACAAATTGTTTTTATTTAATTATAAGTAATTTTGCTTAATTATAAGTATCGCGCTAAGACCCGGAATAAAATACACAGGCGAACAAAAGTTTAAGCCTTTGAAAAAAATAAATAAAAAGCACTCGCTGTTCACCAAATTGAATTAGTACTCTATCACGCACATTTTCTAACAGTCTTATTAAGGGATAGCACTTGGAAGAAAATGCGTCAGTAAGGGGGACGTAGTGAACAGCAAAATGAGTGAGTGCTCGTTCAACCACAATTTTTTTAACACAATGTCGCCTCAACGCCACCTCTGTCTTCGATTCATAAAATTCATATGTATGGGTGAAGCGATCGCGATGCGTTATATTTTACTTAGTCTTATAAAGGAACATTGTACTCTTACTTTGTTCTTAGTACACTACATGACCGAGTTCATTGTCATCGTAAACAAAATACATACTTTCGTAAACAAGGGCTTTGAATAAAAGTACTCAATAATGGACCTATAACTGCCCATGAAACTGAACAACTTTTTCTGAGGAACGTTGGTAGAAAAACTAACAGAAAAATACCGGTCAAGGGCGAGTCGGACTCGCGCGCCGGAAGTTCCGATATACCTATAGTATCGTATCGTATCGTATCGATACATCTAAAATTAAGAGTAGACTAGAGTAGAGTTATATATGGGTTGCGTAAGTTCGATCATGTGTCTGAATACAGGAGCAAGTTAAAATGGCTTCCTATTAGGTTGCGCCGTGAAGAACACGTCCTGACGCTTCTGTACAATGTTCTGTATGACCCACGCACTCCTTCCTACCTTAAGGAGAGTTTCCAGTACCTAGGTGCTGACCGCTCGCGTGTCTTTCGATCGAAGTCTGAAAACATTTTGCGGGCTACATTAACACGGTCGGGCTACTACAAGGAGTCTTTTGCTTTAAAATCTGCTCAACTGTGGAATAATTTGCCCTCTGAAGTTCGTCACTCCGAGTCGCTTGCTATTTTCAAAACAAAACTGCATAATTATCTCCTAAGTCGTTCCTCTTCTGTTTGCAACTGAGTATACATGTATTCGTAACACTATAGTTATATATATTTATATTTATTTGTTTATATTTATTTTATATTTATATTTTATTTATATATATATATATATATATGTGTGTGTTTTTTGTATGCAATTTTTTATTGGTACACTACCTGCTGTGATTATTTATGTATGTCTTTTCCTCTATACAAAGGTTGTCTGGTAGAGATCGCTCTCAGCGATAAGACCGCCTTTGCCCACTATAACCTTAAATGTTATTCTTTGTGTGTTTTTATGTTTATGTGTGCAATAAAGAATTTATTCATTCATTCATTTTAGACACCCAGGCTTTGCGTAGAAAAATCGTGTTACCTACTCTATGAGATATGTTGTCGTAGAAACTTGAAATTTACACATCTTCAAGGATTCATGAACCTTAATTTAATACATAGTACCTGGGCGACCGAGCTTTGCTCTGTATAATATATTAGTACCTGGTCGACCGAGCTTCGCTCTATAATAGCTACCTCAAAATTAAAATATCATCGGTAGAGCAAGCTATGCTACCCGACAACAGATGGCGCTGTAGGTTTCTGTCTAAAAAGCGGTAATTTTAAGCTTAAAAACACGGGGAAAACGAATTTTCCCAGACATGAGACCTAGTTAGATGGAGTTTTTGCCCCCAAGAACCCCTGTATACTAAATTCCATCGAAATCGTTAGAGCCGTTTTCGAGAAACCGATTACAAATATATAGGGTGACTTTTAATTAGTTCTTGATAGCAAAATATATGCATGTACTCATGATCTGAACAACTTTTCCCAAGGAACATAGGTCGAAATACGAAAAACCAAATTTGACCTCCCATACAAAATGCGCTATCAGCTGATGCAGTTTCTATGGGAGGTCAAAACTTGATTTTCGTATTTCGACCAAGGTTCCTTGGGGAAAGTTGTTCAGTATCATGAGTACATTCATACCTTTTTCTATCAAGAACTAATTAAAAGTCAATTTCATCGAAATCGTTAGAGCCGTTTTCGAGAAACCGATTACAAATATATATATATATATATATATATAGAGCCATTGAGAGCCTTAATGATGAACTTAAGCGCATTTCTATCTGGGCTGAATCCTTTGGTCTGCTATTTAACCCTAAGAAATCACAGGCGATGATTATCGGCAGTCCGTATATGAGTAGACAACTAGATCCAGTCAGAATCCCTCCAGTTCTTTACAATGGCATCTCCATCACCCTTACAAAAAAATGCAAGAAACCTTGGTGTGGTCATGGATTGCAACCTTTCTTGGGACGCTCACGTGGACGAGGTCAGTCGGAAATTGCATTTTTCATTCCATTCTCTCAAACGTCTTCAAAGTTTTTTACCCCTGAAGACTAAAATTTCCCTTGCCCAATCTCTCCTTCCAATCCTTGACTACGCCGATTCATGCTATTTGGACGTCACTGAGGAGCGATTAAATAAGCTTGAACGCCTCCAAAACTTGTGCATTCGATTTATATTCGGATTGTGCAAGTATGACCACGTGTCCCACTTTCGTTCGCAGCTCAAGTGGCTCCCAATTCGTTTTCGCAGGAATACTCATATCCTTTCTCTCCTCTATAACATTTTGTACAATCCCTCTTCCCCGTGTTATTTACGTGAGCGATTTTGTTTCTCTCGGTCACAAGTTGAGCCTTGCCGCCCCAGCGTCAGGACTAACTTGTGTATCCCCCCCTCCCACCACTCCGATTTCTATTCCTACTCCTTCACTGTCCATGCGGCTAGGCTGTGGAACTCCCTCCCTCCTCGTCCCTCTATCGCTATCTTTAAAAAAAACCGGTCAAGTGCGAGTCGGACTCGCGCACTGAGGGTTCCGTACCACCACATAAACATAATTGTATTAGTTGAAATTTCAGTAAGTTAATGTGCTAGATTTTTTGAGTCCGACACGCGCTTGACCAAATTTTATTATTTGTTGTTATTTCATAGCCTATGCACTATAAACATACCAATTTTCAAGTCTGTAAGTGTTCCCGTTTTTAAATAGAACTAAAACAAAAATCGCCTCAGCAACCATCCAACTTGACCCCTCTCTTATATGAATGTTCTTGAAACGGGAGCTCACCACAATTGGTTACTATTAGTTGTGAGAAAAGTTGTAATATTTAATGATTTCAGACTTTTCCCATTATTTGTACTGTGAGACCAAGCTTCTTGCCAAATTTCATAATTTTAGGTCAACGGGAAGTACCCTGTAGGTTTTTCATTTTTGAATAAATGTATGGAGATGAGGACATAAAATGCCATATCTTTTGATTGCGTCGTTGTAAAAAATTGAAATTTTCAGATCTTGTGTGGTTCATGGATCCTAATATATGGTAATAATTTCAACCTGATACCTTTACCCGTTCGTGAGATAAAGGGTCTTGACAGACAGACAGACAGACAGACAGACAGACAGACAGACAGACGGACAACAAAGTGATCCTATAAGGGTTCCGTTTTTTCCTCTTGAGGTACGGAACCCTAAAAACGAGTCAAAGAGCACTATCTTTCCCTGTCTTAGTTATTCATATATTTAATAGTTATTTATTTATTTATATATAATATGCATCATATATATTTCATATATACACATATATCTTATATTTATTATTATTTTATTTGTGTAGTAGGTTTATATATTGTAATTAGATGTAGATTAGATGTAAGTATCTAACATAAGTATGATTAATATATTGTTGTTACTTTAGTATAATTTTTGAGCTTGCGCGACAGTCTATCTGCCTTCTCCAATATTTTTCACACTCACCTAGGTCTGCTGGAAGACATTTCTTTATTGAAATAAGTAGTACCTTTTGTGTCGTTTTTCTTTATGTATTGTCCATTGTATTTTCTTGTGTGCAATAAACAATAAATAATAATAATAAAGTAAAAATAGTACCAATAGTACTCTCAACCACCGGCGTAATCCCCAATCAGCTACATCTGTCCTTAAAATTACTTAACTTCCCACAACATACATACATTAGCCTACAGAAGGCAGTTATTCTAAATACTTGCCGAATAGTCAGAAAATTTTTACGATCCGACAACACCACAAATCCTCAATACTCACTTGGCTTAGGTCCGTGAGTATTGTTATCACCGGCATACGAAGGCCGAGAAGACGAAGTCTTAAATAAATAAATAATAATAATATATATATACAAATATTGCTCGTTTAATAGTATAGGATTTATGGTATTTTTATTGCTAAAAAACTTTATTATGTGATGTAAGTAACTAAAATTTATATTTGAGTTGATTGAATGAAAGGTATATTGTGGTTTACGATTTATGACGTATTAACAAAAAACTACATACTAGATCTCGTTCAAACCAATTTGCGGTGGTAGTTTGCATGGTAATGTACATTAGGGGGCACGGCAGTGCCCCCACCAAGTCGAGAAAAAAAAAGCGGCACGGCAGTACCATCCTTTTCTCGAAGCAGTTCAGGCCGTTTTCGACCCCCCTATAACTTCGTTATAGATAAAACTAGAAGCCTGAATTTTCAGTAACCAAGCAGGCATTGTATAAACACGGTATATTTTAAATTTCATGCAATTTGTACCAGTAGTTTAAGAATTATAACTACTCAAAGTTTCTTAATTTTGTCACTGACTGACTGACCGATCATCAAAACTCTAAGGCACTTCTAGCAGACATAGAAGCTTCAAATTTAGAATAGGGGTATTGTTTACTGGTATAAATCAAGGAAAAACTATAATATTTTTTAATTTTCGTCCAGTTTTCTAGTTTCACCAACTACATAAATAACTTTGTATTCCCATATAAATATATAGGATTACAAAGTTACATTTGCAGTAAATAAAGCAGTGTACCTGTATATGTATAATATAATGGAATTATAGGTGTAGATAGGTACCTGGATACAATTATGTTCAAAAGTAACTTGTTAAATGGTCAACGGAACGAAAAAGCAAGAATGGGACATGTCTTATGAAGTTGTACCAAAATCCCGCAATGTACATACCTTAAGTAGACTAAATTATCCGCTGCCGTCACGGAAAGGCAGCTACTTTATTCCATACAACCTTTGGGTTTTACTGCTATATCGCAGGCTACACAAACCTAGTTAGTATGGGTATAAAAATTTCAATAAATTCAAGTTAATCCTTTGTTTGCCCGTGTGGTGCAGGCAAAGAATAGTTCAAACCCATCTCTACCCATGGGTGTCGTAGGACACAACTAAAGGTTAATGAACCAAAGGATGGGCAGCATTCTTCTGTGTATCGTATTATCATATCATCTTACATTCTGCGGTCACCAGCAACCGCGGTCCATGGTGCCAGCCGTAATAAGCGTGGTGACTATGGTACTTCCCCTTCAGCAAAAGCAGGAATTTTTAATCGAGTTCCCTGTCCTGTAGTGGACGTTTCATGGGATGTTATGATGAATCCTTTGATGTTACAATTAATTTTCTGTTACGTACATTGACAGTATTTATAGTGAACTAGCTGTTGCCCGCGACTCCGTCCGCGTGGGGTTCAGAAAAAGCAGCTAATGACTTTTCCCATGGTTCAAACTATCTTCGTACCAAGTGTATATCACAATCGGTTTATCGGATTAGTCATAAAAGCTTAACAGACAGACAGACAGTGCAGTTCTCGCCTTTATATTGTTAGGTATACAGAGTACCGATAGTACGGATTTTTGTAACTTAAAAACCTTGTTTACGTGTGGACTGTTAGGTCGCCCACTATCCTCGTAAGTGTAAAATTATAGTCGATTTCCACGCGGACGAACTATGATACGGATTTCGTTATATCTTATACAAAACAAAGCCTAACTAAATCTGAGGCTCAGTCACTTTGGCTTCTGTGGCAACTAAAAAAGGGCGGTAAAAAGTCCAACGTGGCTTTAGAAAACTGTTAGACTACACTTCTGTACAATCGTTGTAACCTATTTCTCCCCTTAAAAGACAATTGCTAAAAAACAATGATTTACATCTCTCTTTATTTATTTAAGTATTTTGTTTATAAGTACCTACCTCTTAAGTTTTCAAAACTTCAGAACTTTCATATTTTTTTTTACATTTGTTGCACTGCCATGCCGAATCAGGATATTTTTTATTATTATAATAAAACTAAATCTAGATTTTATCAATCTTTAGCTGTACCCACAACTTTTACACTAACAACTGGACCGGATCAAACGGAATTTTCAATACTTATTTGGCTTTCTTCCGTACAAATATACCTAAGCTTTGTTTGATTTAAGCTCGGTTTCACAGCTTGAAACTTTGAACTTGCCCATTTTCTGTTTAAGTGAACCAATTGCAATAAAAAAATGTTCAAATATTGCACGAAAACAACCCAAATACGTTATTGAAAGTCGTTCAAGTACTTTGTGAGGTATTGGTGTGGCCGCTTAAAATTTCGCGAACCTTCTGTGTGAATGAACCGTTTGCAATGGAATAAAGCTTATATTTTGCACAGAAAGAAGCCCGACGCGTCATTGAAAACCTCGTTTGAACCAGTTCAGTAGGTGAGTTCTTGGTTCTGCAGCTTGAAACTTTGCGTATCTTCTGTCAGAGTGAACCTTTCGCAATGAAACTAAGCTTGTTTATTGCTCAGGAGTAAGCCAAACGCGTTACTGAAAGCCACGTTTGAATCTGCTCAAAAGTTTGTGAGTTATTCGCGCCTTTGCTTGAAACTTAGCGTAACTTCTATCTGAGTGAACCGTTTTCAACTAACCTAAGCTTATATGTGGCACGAAAGTACCTAATCCAAGCACGTCATGGAAATGCCAGTTGGAATCGGTAAATTAGTTTGTGAGCTATTGGCGCCGTCTATTGAAACATCGGGAATTTCCTGTCCGAGTGAACCGTTTTCAATGAAAGTAAGCTAATACATTGCAAAGAATTAAACTAAACACGTTATTGAAAACCCCGTTTAAATCCGTTTAGTAGTTCGTGAGTTATGGGCGTCGCTGCATGAAACTTAGCGTACCTTCTGTCTGAGTGAACCGTTTGCAATGAAACTAAGTTTTTATGTTGCACAAAAGTAAGCCAAACTCGTAATTTAAAACTCAGTTTGAATCGGTTTGCGAGTTATTGTCGTACAGGCAATTTTATACTTTACATAGGTGTAGCTTCTGATTAAGTGAACCGATTTGAATGAAACATAGCCTATATGTTGCTCAGACCTAAGCTTAATCTATTTGCGAAAACCGCGAGAAAATCCGTTCAGTAGTTTCGGAGTTTATCGAAAACATACAGACAGACAGACAGACAAAAAGTTCAGAAAACATATTTTTGAGTTTTATTAGTCGTTTCTTATCGCTAACACTATTTTTTTTATAAATTTATCAAAAGTACAGACACGCGGTTTCTACTCTTTTATTATATGTATAGGTATAGATGAGAGAGATAACAATTTTGATAAGGATTAACTTTGTTATGTGATGTTTGACGAGTGCGGCCCTAAATACTCAGAATAATAACCTCCTTGCTTAGCTCGGTCTAAATATTACTAACTAATGATAAAGGGTGTAAGGGGTCCCAATCAACATCTCTCGGGACCCAAGTCAAACAACAAACGAGGCTCTGACATCCCACCAACTGCGCACCGGACCAGCATGGTGGGATACCCAAGGTCCAAACCCCCTATAAATTCTCCAACATGACAGATACAACTAGAGCCCAGCCCCAAGAGTCCGGCGGTCCCATCAACTGTACCGACTCGGACGGAAGTCTGTGCAGCGGTGGGACCAGGGGCGAATACAATCCCCGGGCGGCGAAGACTCCCCGTCAAACGACCCAGGCAAACGTTTTACCGGATTCCGATAAATTAGATATATTGACCTATAATGTCCGAACGTTAATGAGAGAAGAGCGTTTAGTAGAGCTCGAAAATGCTTTGAAAGATATTCGTTGGGACATTATTGGTCTTTCTGAGGTTAGAAGAGACGGAGAATTGACAGAGGAGAGAAATCAAAATATATTTTATCACTTTGGAGCCACGAGTGGTCTTCATGGAGTGGGATTCCTGGTGGCTGGAAAGTGGAAGGAAAATATAATTGAATTTAAAGGATACTCAGAAAGGATCGCCGTTCTTAAATTTAAACTATCGCACAATAAAAGGCTTCGTAAACAGGGCATAGAAGACACCTACATAAAGCTATTGGAAGTGATCTACAGGACCAGTAGTGCTTCAATCAAACTCCTCTCTCCAGGACCAAGTTTCGAAATTGAAAAGGGCGTGAAACAGGGTGACCCCCTATCCCCTAACCTATTCACTTGTACCCTGGAGGAGGTCTTTCAAACCCTACGCATTCCATGGCAGTCAAAAGGCATTATCGTTGAAGAGAACAGACTAACCAATTTAAGATTCGCCGACGATATTGTGCTTTTCGCTTCTACGTCTTCGTCGGCAAGCCTTGAGGTTGGACTAAAAATTAACATGACCAAAACCCAGGTTATGACAAACAGCACGAAACAAAGTGTAGAGGTAGACGGGCAAGTACTACATTATGTCGACGAATACACCTACTTAGGTCAGATAGTCTCTTTCCAGAACAGGCAGGAAAAGGAAATCGACCGCCGTATCGACAACGCTTGGAAGAGCTCTTTGAAACCATTCTTAAAAGGGGATCTTCCCCTATCACTAAACGTACACTCGTCGACATGTGTATACTGCCCGTCCTAACCTATGGTGCACAAACCTGGTCCCTTACGGAGATTCAAAAGTCCAAACTCAAGGTTTGTCAAAGAGTAATGGAACGCAGCATTCTAGGTATTAAACGGATTGACCGAGTGCGGAATACTACGCTGCGTTCCAACAGGAATAGCTGACGTGGGTCGAAAAACAGCCAGACTTAAGTGGGACTGGGCTGGACATATCAGCTGAATGCATCCGCGACGGTGGGCGAGAGTCGTCACCCAATGGATACCGCAGAATGGCCAACGCCGCAGGGGTAGACCACGAAAAAGATGGCGTGACGACTTAGACTCGTACCGTCGCGATTGGCCAGAATTCGCTATGGACCGCGACAGTTGGAGGACCAAAGGGGAGGCCTTTGCCCAGCAGTGGGACAGTATAGGCTAGCGAAAAAAAAATTATAAAAGAGAAATATTTTAAAATAAAGAACACGGCGCGCGCAGAGGTGAATGTTCCCGAGCGAGTGACAGCCGCGCTCATAGTACTCTGTACATAAACTGCTGTTGGGATGTGCCTAGAAATCTTACCTATAACTTTGCGATTTTCGTTCATAATTTCATTTGCTATATTAGTTTGTTGACTGAAAGGCTTACTCATTGGTTTACTGATATTATTTACTTACGAGTTGGACGTTGTTTGGGTAATTTTAAAATATATTAGTACGTTTTAAATACTTTGAAGTCACGATTCAAAAAAACTCTTGGGTACCAGTACTAGTAGTCGCAATGGATTCGGAAACACTGTATGTGAATGATCACCCTTGCCCACACTGGGTTGTCCCTATACCTGGCGATAGTTCGTGTTTATTTCATTCTTTGTCATTCTCTATGTATGGGAATATTGAGTCGTGATATGAGATGATAGTCGAGTATGTGGTAGCGCATTGGGACGAGTTACAACTGTATACTTGTGACGAGCGCGGAGACCCCTACATTAACGCTGATTTGTACACGACGGCAATGGTAAAAACAACTACCTATGGTTCCGCGTCTGAACTTATGGCGGCCGCAGCTTTGTATCCGTATGCTTTCGACGAAAACGGCCTTTTGAGAGGCTCATTCGGTGCTGATTCTGGTAATCCGGTGAAACGTTAACGATTTTTAGGCGGCCATTATGAAGTGCTCCGTCCAGTCTCATCCCGAAGTTACATGAATACAATAGACTAAGAAGCATTTACCGTCCTGACTTGTCAACAGTTGTTACATCAAAGCCTCTAAGAAAAAGCCCTAGAGACAGGGAGTGGGCTTTGAGGAAAACTGTAGCTGAAGCGCAAGAAGTAGTACCGGAAAAGAAAAAGAGGAAGACTACCTTCAAAAATAAGAAAAGCGCATAAGACAGCCTACCTAAACCTACTCTAGGTTTTAAGAAAATCGGTTGTTGGTATTTAAGGAGTAAAAGGTACCGGAGAGAAAAAAAAATAGGACTATCTACAAAAAGAAATGAGATGCCATCAAAAATATAACTTGTAAAAAAAAACAAGTCTCGCAACTCAGTTCTTCTACCGTAAAAAGTTGAGAGATCCATGTAATACCAAGTCCGTTAATTTATTCAGTCCCTACTTAAGAATCCTTCTGTGTTAAGTTATTACGTAATTAGCTAACCTAACAACATCTTATAGTGACCATATCAATATCAAAAATCTTTTATGTTTTTAATAAATAGATTGACTTGGCCATCGCATGAAAACACAATGTATCTCACAAAAAATACATATTATATTAAATTGGATTGTTTAGTGCGATTGCCAAGTCAATCTATTTATTCAAAACATAAAAGATTTTTGATATTGATATGGTCACTATAAGATGTTGTTAGGTTAGCTAATTACGTAATAACATAACACAGAAGGATTCTTAAGTAGGGACTGAATAAATTAACGGACTTGGTATTACATGGATCTCTCAACTTTTTACGGTAGAAGAACTGAGTTGCGAGACTTGTTTTTTTTTTACAAGTTATGTTTTTGATGGCATCATATATTTTTTTAGATTTATCATTCTCTTATTTTAGAAGTTACAGGGGGGGGGACACACATTTTACCACTTTGAAAGTGTCTCTCGCGCAAACTATTCAGTTTAGAAAAAAATGATTTTAGAAACCTCAATATCATTTTTAAAGACCTATCCATAGATGCCCCACACGTATAGGTTTGATGAAAAAATTTTTTTGAGTTTCAGTTCTAAATATGGGGAACCCTAAAATTTATTGTTTTTCTTCTATTTTTGTATAAAAATCTTAATGCGGTTTACAGAATACATCTACTTACCAAGTTTCAACAGTATAGCTCTTATAGTTTCGGAAAAAAGTGGCTGTGACATACGGACGGACAGACAGACACAGACAGACAGACAGACATGACGAATCTATAAGGGTTCCGTTTTTTGCCATTTGGCTACGGAACCCTAAAAACCGGCCAAGTGCGAGTCGGACCCTCGCCTTAAGGGTTCCGTACCTATCTACCATATGATATACTAAAATTAAATTAAATTAAATATTAAATTAAATATTTATTTATTTCAATGGATTTGTACATCAGCAAAGTAAACTTAAGCAGTACAGTGGTTATTACACAAGTGGTGTACAAATTAATTGCTAAACCCTGATTCCCAAGCTAAGCGAAAGCCTGTATTTTGAGAGTCAGTGTTCTACTAGGAGCTATTGAATGTAGTGTAATTAACCAGTAACAGCAATTTATTTGAGTAGAGTAATACTAGGATACTGACTATAAACAAACATTGTCAAACAATATGTATTAGGGTAATTTGAAAGTGCATGTGTGAATGTGTGTGTAAGTGTGTGTGAATGCGTGTGTAAGTGTGTGAGTATGGGTGTGTAAGAGTGTGTGTATGGAGAATAAATTATTAATATTGATTACAATTTGGTAAAAGCCTTTCAGTGTCATCATAACTGAGATTTTGGAGCCAACTAGACAATTTCTTTTTAACCTCGAACTTATTAGACTTACAAATATTTAGAACTTTGTTAATAGTATTGTAAATAATGCAACTACAGATATAAAATTGTCGAACCGAGAATTTGGTTCTGTGAGACGGAACGGGACAAATAATGTGTCTTTTTCTTTTAGAGGGGTCAGGTAGTGGCACATGAGGATGTATACGTAAAATAGCACGGAGCACAAAGAGCTGCCTTACAGTAAGAACCTTAGAAATAACATATAAATCTTTGGTTGGAAATCTGAAATGTTTTGAATGCATAACTTTAAGCACAGCTCTTTGTGCTCTCTCTACTTTGATGAGATAGGTTTTTGCAGCGCCTCCCCAAGCCGTCACACAATATTTAATAATGGACATGCAAAGTGCAGAATATACCATATTCAAAGTTTCCAAATCAGCAGATTGTCTGAGAGTTTTAAAAATATGAACAAGGCGTCGAATTCTAGTAGAGAGCATATTAATTTGGAGTAGCCAGTTTAGATTTTGATCAAGATAGACACCAAGGTATTTTATGTTGGTAGACCGAGATATAGTAAGACAACTGCAGTTATGAAAGTTATTACAGTTTGAGTGAAGATATAGATCAAAATTTGCAGGTGGTTGTGTGTTAACTCGAATAGAAAAGGGAATGAAAACAGACTTGGAAATGTTTAGGGAAAGTAAATTTTGGGATAGCCAGACTTTAATTATAGCAAGATTACGTTCTGCGGTTGTTTTTATTTCCGCCCAATCTGAACCATGAATGACAACAGCTGTATCATCCGCATAGGTAAAAATTCTGCAGTTAGTTAGGTTTAGGTCGCACAGCTGATTTATATAAATAAGGAATAGTGTGGGGCCAAGTATGGATCCTTGAGGCACACCATAGACAATATTGGCTTCTTCACTCTTATTTCCATTAATAGTAACGCTCTGAAAGCGATTGGTAAGATAATCGCGAAATATATCAAGCGAAACTCCGCGAACACCGATGTTAAAGAGTTTTGAGAGAAGAGTAGGAATGTGCACAGTATCGAAAGCCTTTTGTAGGTCGAGGAAGATTCCAATACATTTATGACCTTTGTCTAGTGTATCAGTAATATGAGTGACTAAATCGTTAACAGCGTCTTCAGTGGAAATACCTTTGCGGAAACCATACTGATGTTTAGAAATAATGTCATGTTTATTTAGAAATTGTATGAGTCTTTTGTTGAGTAATTTTTCAAGAATTTTAGATATTGTTGGTAAAACGGAAATGGGTCTATAATTAGCAACGGAAGATTTGACACCATTTTTATAAATAGGATGGATTAAGGCTTTTTTTAGGGCATTAGGGAAAATTCCAGAACTGAGGGCGGAATTACAGATGTGAGTGATTACTGGAAGGAGGTATTTACGATTTAATTTCAGCACAGAGGGCGATATTCCATCACAGCCTGTAGATGAATCTGAACGTAAGCTCATGATAACAGATTCAACTTCGGTAACATCTGTATCTAGAAGAACCATTGAATTTGGCATATTAATATCAGCGAGAGATGACGTTATATCGGCCCCTGCACTGGAATCAATTCCAAGTGCCAAGTTTTTCCCAATCCCAACAAAATATTCGTTCACACAATTTAACGACGTTTGCAAATTATCAGATAATTTAAGTAATTCTAGAGGTGAGTTGCGAGGTTTTTCCGTATTAGTAATTTTCTTTATAGTTTTCCACGTTTCTTTAGGTTTGTTTTTGTATTTCAGTAGCTCGTTTTTCTCGTATTGTCTTTTTAATTTACGCAGGAGACGGTTACAAAAATTACGGTAGCGTGTATACGTAGTTTTTACAACTTGATTATTTGGGGATTTTTTAGACTTTTTGTGTAAACGGTCTCTATTCTTTATGCAGCGAAGTAGTCCCGGAGTAATCCAAGGTTTAAGAATTCGCTTACGTCTAGAAACATGAATTGAGTTTGTGTATTTAGCAATAATAGCAGACAAATGTGAGATCAATGCATCCGTAGCAAGGTTAGCGTCTTCTATCAACAATATGTAGGAGAAATCTGTGTCAGCTATTTCAAGTTGTATACTATCAAAATCGATTATGGTTTTAGTCTGTGCAACAGATCCAATTTTCTGACTGAGAGATAGACATAGTAAAGTTGGTTGGTGATCAGTAATGTACGTATCTATTACAAGAGTAGTAGAAGGGAGTTTGGATTTGAGCAAAACATGGTCGATACAATTATCACCTCTAGTAGGGAAGACATGAGTAGGTGATAAAGCGTGCGTGGCATTTAATAACAGATATTCGAAAGAGAAACTGTCTGTATTATCGGGTTTTATATTAATATTGATATCCCCTACAAGAGCGATATTATTGTAGGTTTTTAAAGTAAGTAAAACATTATCTAGGCTCTTAGAGAATTGGTCATACTGATCACGATGGGAGAAAGAAGGAGATCTATATATAGCAATTATAACAAATTTGTTATCAACGATACACGTGAGGCCATCGGCAAACTTAAAACCTGGTTCAGAAACTGAATGAATTAAAGAAGATTTTATATAGATTACAACTCCCGCATTTTGATTAGAATTTTCATTAGTAGCATATGAGGAATAACCGTCCAGTGACGGTAGATTAATACATTTTTGAAGCCAACACTCCGTCAGTACAATTACATGACAGGTTACAGTAATCGTTGATAAAAGGATGGTCAGTTGATCAAAGTTTTTGTTAATAGAACGAATGTTTAGCTGTAATATTGTTAAGGAGTTGGAGTAACAAGACTCTAACAATTGCCTACATTGACCTGGATCACAAACGAAGGACGAAGAGCTATCAAGGGATTCAAGTTCGTTATTAATTTCTATTAACGAGACCATTTTAGCAAAAAGAAAGTGACAATGATGGGTGAAGGGGGAGACAAGATGAAACGGGGGCAGGCAACAAGGCGATAACAAATTGATAGAAAGGCTATGTAAATATGTGCTTTTGCTTTTGCTATTTGATTAAACTCCGCTACCATCCAACTTGACTCCTCTTTTATAGAAAAGTTCTTGAAACGGGAGCTCACCTTAATTGGTTATTATTAGTTGTGAGAAAAATTTAAATATTTAATGATTTTAGACTTTTCCCTTTATTTGTACTGTGAGACCTAGCTTCTTGCCAAATTTCATAATTTTAGGTCAACGGGAGGTACCCTGTAGGTTTTGCTTTTTTGCATAAATGTATTGAGATGAGGACATAAAAAGCCATATCTTTTGATTGCGTCGTTGTAAAAAATTTAAATTTTCAGATCTTGTGTGGTTTATGGACCTTAATATTCGTTATCAATTTCAACCTGATACCTTTTCTCGTTCGTGAGAAAAAATGTCTTGACAGACAGACAGACAGATAGACAGACAGACGGACAACAAAGTGATCCTATAACGGTTCTGTTTTTTTTTATTTTGAGGTACGGAACCCTAAAAATGGTCAAAAACGGAGAAAACGAATTTTTCCAGACCTAGCTACATAGATTTTTCGCCCCCGAAAACCCCCATATAGTAATTTTCCGACTCGCACTTGACGGGTTCTTTATTTTTTTTTACGACTCTTATTTTACAAGTTATGATGAAAATGTAAAAAAAAAATACCATTCTTCCCCCTTATCTCCGAAGTTTGCGAAAGGAAAAATCCGAATTAATTATAGTCGATAGAGGTTCTCATAAGTATTACAATAAAAATAAAACGATCTTTCTAATCTAAACCAACATTTAAGAGGAAATTTGAAATATTCCTCCTTGACAAACAAAAGCTAGGAATTCCAAGGCATTTTGTTGCGTAGTTTATGGAAACTATGATATTTTATCTGTCTAGGTATATGTAAGTATATATATTTATATTGTCATCAATATTATTATATGTTTATTTTTTGTATATATTATACATTATATAGGCATTTACTCAGTTATTCAGTTTATTACAATTATATTTTACCAGTACGCTCACTTATATTATTCATTGTATTTCTAATTTATTATTTTACATTACACGGCTGTTATTGTTTTTGTGGTTACCGCTACCGCGTTTTTTCTCAAGGTGGTAGCTGAAAATCAGTGACTTGCTGCAAAGCAAGTAACGGCGCTGAGCTACGGCTTTTTTTGAACTGCTGCAGCACACATACATACCCCAAGCGGGTACTTACTTACATGTATTTTCTATTGCTCCAACTGTTGTTATTGTCCTTGTCGCATTAATTTCTGTTCTGTATTGTATTATGTATGTGTGTCTGTAGACAAAATAAACGAGTTATCTATCTATCTATCTATTTGTATACTATGTTATATAATAAATCACAAATTTCAAGTACTATCTGTTTTGACTGGAAATGGGATGGGTGACCGGAAGAGCCTTTTTCAAGAAGCGTTTTTTATACGCAGGTCTCTTTTTTATAAATCTTTATAGAAATGCCTAATTTAACTGTACAAGAAGGACAAATGTGCTAATTATAGAAATATCCACTCACGTGCCCGCGCAAAAAAAAAAGTTCAGTAGATTGCCCCTGGGTACAACTGGTACCCAAGGGCAGGTGACATACCTATCGAGCAATCCATTGAAATATCCTTGACCGCTTCAAGAAACCTATCTTCAAGTTTTATATCTCAGAATGAAAGCCCAAAACAACCTCAATTTAGGGCATCCGGGATCTGACTGGGGTTGGTTTCGGAGTCAATTTTTGCGTATTTTTGCGAAAAACGAGGGCAATCTACTAAAATAAAAGCTTGGGTACCCCCGGTACCCAAGGGCACGTGGGTGGATGCCAATTTTCCTAAACATTGTTATCATAAAGGAGGGTCTATTAATGTTAATGTGGGCTAAAGAATCAGCAATGTCAAAAGAGGATTAACTTTAATGACAGTCTAACCTTATTAATGATTAGGCAACAGTAACTTAAATGCGTTTAAACGTAATATCAAAAGTTGTATTCTTTCATACAGCGTGAATTTGTATTGGTTTAGCTCCCGTAGCCCAGTGATTCTAATCATGAAAACAAGCAACTCTCCTAAAGAAAAACAATTTTTACTTGAAAATAATTTCTCGCCTTCCCATACAAAATGAGTCGATCACATGACCACTTTACTATGGAGAGGCGAAAAAATTTTTACGAGTAAAAAAGTTTCGTCTTCGGAAAAGTCGCTTTTTATCATGAGTAAAATCATTTAAAAACCAATAAAAATTCACGCTGTATAATTGAACCGCACGTCTGTGGTAACCGTTTCACCTTGAGCGGGCTTGCGCGGTTTGACGCGTTGCTCTAAGTGAGCGGGTCAGCGGTTTCGGGCGTTTTTCGTTTAGCGCTGGTTCAACTTATACTGGTATTGTTATGACTTACTTGCTGCCGTGCGTACAGTCAACCACATGTCAAGCTTGACACTCGCAGTGCGACTGTAGCCCGTACGTCTATTGAAATAAGAAAGTTAAATGTGTCAAGCTTGGTGTGCTCTTGACTGTACCTATAATGTTTTGAGCTTAACGTGCACAAGTTATAAACATAACACACACACGTCAGCCTAGTATCAACCATACAACGCTAACTTAAACTTTTATAAAAGCCCGAAATACAATATCTCATTATATCAAAAAGCTGAATGAGAAAAATCTCAGATTTGACCCAAAAAAATCCCCTAAAAGGGTTAAAAGAGAGAGACAAAAATAATCGTACAAAGAGAAAAAGAGAGAGAAACACAACCCTTTAACAGCACCTGGCGAGTTTTTGTTCAAAAGTTTTTGTGTAGAAATTTTAAAAAGTGCAAAATTTCGTTTTGTTTGGCGTCAATATTGATTTTTGGGTTCAAAATAACGTTCGTCTACAATAATGTTCGTTACCTAACTGCAGTAAATGAGGTCATAAGTCTTTTATTTTGAGGTTATTAAAGTGATTTAAAGCGGTTCACTTTTGGTGTCAGTTTTTTGCTAAAGGTTACTTAATTTTATGGGAGCAAATGTCAATAAAATTACATTTGCAATCAACCTATATTGTAGATATTTGATTGAGTAGCTGTCGTCTAACTAGTCAGGGTACGAGACTATTTCTATACAGGGTGTTAGAAGAAGTACTGTGATCCTTTAATTAAGGGTAATCCTTCCTGAATGACCTTGAGACTTCGTAACCACTTTTTACAATAAATATAGTGTCACGAACGTGATGTCGTGCTGTCAGGTGGAGAACTGTATCAAAATTTCGACAAGTCAGCTAAGAGTCGCGTGGTCCAGGGGACAGGGCGTCGGACTAACAAGCCGATGGTCGCCGGTTCCCAAGAATGTTTTATCATTTGTAATTTGTTTAGAACAAAGAAAGAGATAGCTGAAGAAAGAGAGCCAATTACTAGAAAAATCGAACAAAAACCTAAATTCAAAAATGAGTCTAGAATGTTCAGGAACGAGTAGCACGGGCATATAAGCCGGGCCGCCGAGCGGCTACACCGTAGTTCAGTGGAAAGCGATGTAAAGTGAGGAACAAGGAAAAGAAGAAAAGTCCTAAGGAAGAGGAAACCTCAGAGGTCACTCAAGAGGGTACAGAGGGAAGACTCTGTGGAAGAGGTGCCGGAGGAAAAGGTCCCGGAGGGCTCGAAGGGAAGTCTCGCATATAAGAGCTCCCGGAGGGAATAGTGCTTGGAGGGAAGTCGCGCATAGAAGAGGTCCCGGAGGCAAGAGGAACTCGGAGGGAAGACTCCGAAGAAGAGGTCCCAGGGGGAGGAGTGCTAGGAGGGAAGACTCCGTTGAAGAGGTCCTAGAGCGAGGAGTGCTCGGAGGGAAAACTCCGTAAACGAGATCCCTGAGGGTAGAGTGCAAGGAGGGAAGACCACACGAAGAGGCTCAGAGGGCGAACTCGGTGACGTGTAAATAAGAAACTCGGATTGTAAATAACTCCTAAATAAACGGAAAAATCCTACATTGGCGTTTCTCTCCAATCCCGAACCGCTAGCTCGTAACAAATACCTACCTATTTTAGAAAAACAATATTTTAATGATGAGATCCTTTTAAATTTTTGATATTTTTGAAATAACTTAAGGAGTGATCACACCTAGCTGAATTAAAAGACTAATTCGGCATACATTGCTCGTTGAAGCAAGGATATTGCAATTAACATAACCAAGCCTCCCAGCAATGTATGCCGAATTAGTCTTTGAATTCAGCTAGGTGTGATCACTCCTTTAGAAAAAACAAAAACTTTTCTCTCAATTTTAGGATTTCGGGGTCACCGTTGGTCCTTACAGCTACGTTGCAAGGTGCGCTTATGTGAACGATATTGACGTGTAAATGAGGTCGATAATAACATTGACGAGCGTGTAGCCGCAAGTTTCAGGGAAGATATAGCCTTAAACCTAATTTATCTATTGTGCTAGCTTTGTAGAACTTACTGCAAGAGTTTAGGTTGGGTTTGCGTTTGTTAATGAAGCAGTGATTTTAACCCATTGACGACCTGCCGACGCTGTTTTACGATTTGCCGATCGTATACAATTTGACAAATACAAAGACAGATGCAGATAAGTGTATTTGTGATATTACCGGGTGTAAGGGACGACAACGAAACTGAACAACTTTCCCAAAGAAATACTTTTGGGAAATGAAAAAAAAAAATTTACTCTACAAAATAATACAAAATGTTTACTTAATTAATTGAATAGGTAGTTTGTATAGAAAGACAATTTTTTTTTTCATTTTCCAAATATGTTTCTTCGGCAAAGTGGTTCAGTTTTGTTGATCGAGCACGCCCTTTCAGTTTTCGGTACACCGTTTCTTACAGCCTGTACAACTGCTACTAAAACTAAGGACAATTTGCACTAAACTTAAGAATCGCCCCTAACTTGTTTAGGACACTACCAATCAGCCCTTAAGGGGATCTGTGACGGCCAGCTTAGCCATGAACGCAACTAGATGGAGCAACTGCTGCAAATATAAGGTTTTATTTTTTAATGCAATAAGTACCAACTATATACGAGAAGTCAATTACTCTCGTCAGACCGTGTTTACATGAGTACAATCACTCACACATGCACACAAAGCACAACCGTACAGTTTTGACCGCACGCCCACAATCGTAATATTGAACCAAAAATTGCTAACAAAAATAGTACTTTCAGTACATTTACTGTATTTTTGTATTAATTAGCGAAAAATTTAACTAAAAATAGCAGTATTCGTTCGTTTTTCAACAGAATGTTATGTCCCGCGTAAGAATGCAAGTCATTTGAATTTTTGTATAGAAAACGGATCACCTTAAGCAAGAACTTGGGCGATTCTTAAGTTCAGTGCAAACGGCCCTAAGTATACTTTGACCCTGAGTAGGGCGACAAGTCTCCCTAAAATTTTTTAATGGTTGACTTCTATTGGAACAAAAAAGCTTATCTTTTTAATAAGAAGAAGACCTCGTAGGTTACTTAATTTCATACACCTTGTATAATTAACTGATATTTAACACTGCGTATAGTTGAAAACCCAAAAGTGCCTAGCTCATAATCAGAGTTTTGCGGTTCACCATCACCATCATAATATCCTATGAAACGTCCACTGCTGGACAAGGAGCTCACTCCAGAACTCCAGCAAAACCTTGTGGTACCTTGGAAGGGATTTACCATAGTCACAACGCTTGTAAGTGTTGCGGCTGGCGACCGCTGTTGTTGGTGACCGCAGTATGTAATAGTACGATACACATAAAGATGCTGCTGCCCATCCTCCGGTTCATAAGTCCTTAGTCGCCTCTTACAACACCGAGATGGGTTGTTACATGCTATGCCGGCACCACACGGATGAGTTTTACGGTTATCCTATACTATTAACGAGCAATATTTTTATATCATCATCATAACATCCCATAAAACGTCCACTACAGGACAGGGAGCTCCCTCCAGAATTCTAGCTTTTGCTGGAAAAATGTGGAGGGAAAGTACCATAGTCACCTCGCTTGGTAGCGTTACGGCTGGCACCATGGACCGCGGTTGTAGGTGACCGCAGTAAGTAAGATGTTAGATACAAAGGAGGATGCTGCTGCCCATCCTCCAGTTTAACCCTTTTTTATATATATAAATATATACATATTTGTAATCGGTTTCCCGAAAACGGCTCTAACGATTTCGGTAATTTACCATACGGGGATTCGAAAAATCGATCTAGCTAGGTCTCATGTCTGGGAAAAATCGTTTTCCCCGTGTTTTTAAGCATTTGCGTTTTAGAAACAAACCTACAGCGCCATCTGTTGGCGGGTGCATAGCTTGCTCACCCGATTATATTTTAATGTTGAGGCGGCTATTATAGAGCGAAGCTCGGTTGCCCAGGTACTTAATGGTTATTTAAAGAAATTCAGATTCAAAATCGTTAGCATACATACAAAGTTTTAGCCCTTAAATTGAATTGACATTGCGAGAACGAATTTTTGACAGTTGTGTCTTTGTATTTCCATAATATATTTTTCTTACAGTCTCGAATGAAGTAAATACGAGATTTGTAACTCAATCCTAAAACGGCACCTTTAAACACTATCCGTTTGAAAAATTTCCGTGATGTATACAAAAGTCCGTCACGTAAACCGACATCATAATTGTGTTTAATTTTACCTCTAAATTAATACCTTCGTTAGACATTAACAAGTCAAAATATAGTTTTTGGTTTACAAAGGTAACTGTACAAACTTGCTTTGACCGAGACATGTGGAAAGGCGATTGTCTTCTGAAACCTACTCTCAACAGTGCCCAGAGATGTACTCAGAGCGAGATTAGATGGGGTATGCTTCATGATTCTTTTTTTTTATTCCAATGCTTGCCAACGCATTGTTCAGCTATGTAAAAAGTAATCGGCTAAAAAAATAAAAATAAAACCGGCCAAGTCCGAGTCGGACTCGCGCACTGAGGGTTCCGTATAAACCTGTACGTATATAAGTAGAAGTTATGGTATTTTTATTGCTAAAAAAACTATACGAGTATTTTGTGATGTAAGTAACTAAAATTTATGTTTGAGTTGATTGTAAATTGCGGTTTACGATTTATGACGTATTAAAAAAATGACTTACTAGATCTCGTTCAAACCAGTTTTCGGTGGAAGTTTGCATATATCTTTTTAAATCATATATTTTTTTTGTTTGTTCTTTCTATTATTTTAGAAGTTACAGGGGACACACATTTTACCAATTTGGAAGTGTCTCTCGCGCAAACTATTCAGTTTAGAAAAAAATTATTTTAAAAAACTCAATATCATTTTAAAAGACCTATCCATAGATACCCCACACGTATGGGTTTGATGAAAAAAAATTTTTTGAGTTTCAGTTCTATGTATGGGGAACCCTAAAATTTATTGGTTTTATTTCTATTTTTGTGTGAAAATCTTTATGCGGTTTACAGAATACGTCTACTCACCAAATTTCAACAGTATAGCTCTTTTAGTTTCGGAAAAAAGTGGCTGTGACCTACGGACGGACAGACAGACATAACAAATCCATAAGGGTTCCATTTTTTGCCATTTGGCTACGGAACCCTAAAAAGGCATGATCAGATCATCTATGAAACTGAACAAGTTTTTTTAAGAAAGTTATCACTGGAAATAAAAAAAAAACGGCCGCTTCATTCAAAATTAGAAATGTTAGTGAACAGTTTGTATGGAGAGGCCGAATATTTTGTACGATTCCAGTGATAACATTTCTTGGTAAAAGTTGTAAAGTTTTATCGTCTGATCATCATGCCTTTTCAGTATTTGCCAACCTGTCCCTTACACCCTGTATACAGGGTGTAAATACTGAAAGGGCATGATCAGTCAACGTAACTGAACAACTTTCAGCGAACAAAACTTTCAGGAAAAAAAAAAAATCGGCCTCTTCATACAAAATTGCAAACTTGATTGGACAGTTTGTATGGGGAAGCCGATTTTTTTTTATTTCCTGAAAGTTTTGTTCGCTGAAAGTTGTTCAGTTACGTTGACTGATCATGCCCTTTCAGTATTTGCCAACCTGTCCCTTACACCCTGTATAGGGTGACTTTTAATTAGTTCTTGATAGAAAAAGGTATGCATGTAATGTACTCATGATACTGAACAACTTTCCCAAAGGAACATAGGTCGAAATAGGAAAATCAAGTTTTGACCTCCCATAGAAACTGCATCAGCTGATAGCGAATTTTGTATGGCAGGTCAAATTAGATTTTTCGTTTTTCGACCTATGTTCCTTGGGAAAAGTTGTTCAGAATCATGAGTACATGCATATCTTTTGGTATCAAGAACTGGTTAAAAGATTACTAATCTAAAAATAGATTCAAAATTGATTAAGTATTTAGATTTTTAGACCACATTCAGGCACAGATTAGAATATAGTAAACTAATTCTGGTCTGTTACGTACTTAATACCTATTTGATTTATATTAAACTACATTTTCTCCTTAATTGATATCTGTTAATGTACTAACGTACCTACACTTTTCTATGACTAAGCCAAGACGCCCACGACCAAATCCTACCCAAATAACAAACGACGCGAGAAAAAATAATTAAATAGAATCATAATTGTGTAATATGCGCTTGCTTCGAACATCTGTTATCGTCCGCAGCTGAGATTGATAAATAAATATTTGACTCTTTCTCGCTAAGGGAAATAGTGAGACGTAGAGCGAGACAGATGTGTAAAGACGGCTGCGTTGAGACGTGGAAGTGACAAAAAACTCATGCTTCCTGTGTCTTTCGTATCATTTGAAAAAGCAATAATGCTTAATGTAGTATTTGTCGCACTTACAGAATAATCAATCCTTTTTTATTTTTACCAAAATTTTATGTAGTTTAGAATTACAATGAAACAAACCAAGACGTATTTATGTAGAGAATCAGCTAATTAAGTGTACGATTAATAACTGAAATAAGTCGAAAAGCATTTTCTTTCGGGTAACTATCAAGAGATATTCTTACAGGAACCTCAAGGGGTACGTCTGCAGTGCTAGCACGAGCCTATAACTTAACTTTTAATATATAATTTAGACTTTTAATAAATAAAGCGTTTATGTAGGCCATCATGGCATTGCTAGACGAGACCATTCTATGGGATAATCGGATGGATCCTGATAAACCAAAGCAGCCAAAGTAAAGTAAAATATTTAATAATTATCACTATAGCTTTATTTTTCCTTAAAAAAAAAGGATTGTTAACAGTAGATATTAATATTGGGTACTTATTTATAAATGTTAGTTTGTTTCTTAATTTTTTTTGTTAGTTTTTTTTAGCCTAAGGGCCTGGTGAAAGCCTCCTTCAAACTATACCAACATTTATATTTAGAGCCACTCTTGGCCTTTTTCGGGCTATTTCTGTTATATTGTCTTTCCATCTTTTCAGTGGGCTCACTCTCTTCTTCCCAAAATAAATAAAAAATGTCTAATAAATCTACCTTCTGAAAATTTTGCGTATACTACATTTACTATTAAGTTTGACGTATTCCATACAATGTGGACTTTTTAACAATTCGAAAATAGAATGTTTTTAACTTAACCCTTCCATATTTGACAAAAAAGAACTTTTTATATTTAGAACGCGACGCGGTTGGAATGAGAATTTAGCTTTTAGCTCTTTTGAATTGGGAAACAGTTCAGAAATGGAAGACGAATGTTCGAATTTCAAAATATGGATTAGAGTAACGGCCCTCGTTTCCTTTTTGAGTTTTTACTGAATATTAACTTATGAATAAAAGAATATTTAAAAACATCCTGCTCTTGGTTTTTGGAGATTGTTCTTTCGTACGTGTTCTTTGGAAAAAATAAGTAAAAGCATTTAAAGATAAAAAACATTCCAAATACGTCAGTTGCCATAGTATTTTTTAATGATTTTCATCCACAATCGGTCTTCAACTTTGAATGTCGTTGAATTTTTCATTTTACAAATGCCTACTTACGTACACAGGGTGTTTGGTATTCTACACATGAAACTAAACAACTTTAGTTACCTATAACTTTTAAAAAAACCAGTAATAAATGCTTCTAATTACAAAATGACAAGTGGATCGGGTCAATTTGTATAAAGAACCAAAAAAAAATATTGCTTATTTTGAAAAATGTAAAACAAAAGTTGTTTAGTTTCCATAGAGAGAGTTTAAGCATCCATAGAGATTTGCAGAGGTATATCAAACACCCAGTATATTTTAATGCCTTCAGAAATATTTTGCTACTTTTTAAACGTATCATTATATTTATCTCAAATCTTAGTAAAATATCAGATCTCACCTTATATAACAATAATTTTATTGAAAGAGAATCTTGGGTAAAGGGTGAAGGCGTAATTTCGGGGTAAAAATGGAAAAAAGGCATAAAAAAAGAAGCGTCACTGTAATATTGTGACAAAACTGCCGCGTCATGTTACTGCAAGGGTGTGTAAGGGTTAAAAAGTGTAGGATTTCTAAAGATTGCGACAAACATACAAAGTTCTTTACGATTTTACGAACAGGATTTAAGGTAAAAAAATAATGGATTGTAACATTTATAACTTAATATTTTTAATACTATTGAACCGGAGTTAGTACATTGATTATTTTAGACAGTGAATTTTTTTCCCATGCTAATATTTTGGTACTATCGTTTTAGTAAAAATATTTCATTTCTTTTTCGACCCTATGTATTCAGCACTGGATTTGAACATGGCAGGCGCAACCATGGCGCAACTAAGAATTGAACTCTGGATCGAGTAAATCAAACTTTAAACACTTTACCAGTCGCCCGATTTCTCTAGCATCAATTCAAACCACGTCTCCCATCTCTTTCCACCATAAGGGTGCCTTTCAACTTTCAAATGTTGCGCTAGGTTGCTAACTTGTGAGCTGGGAAAATTCCGACCAATAGGATCGCACCATTTTCGAGCTCAGCTCTAAGCTAGGAAAATGGTGAAATCCTATTTTCCCAGCTCACAAGTTAGCTACCTATAGCTTTGCTGGAAAGGCACCAAAAACGACACGCAAATATGTTAGTCCCGCGAAATACCGACATAGTTGACGAAATGTCAGTTTTGTATAAATTTTAAATTTGGAAATTTAATAACGCGGTCCCGACCCGCATTTTTGTGCGTCGGACGAGACGACCTCTAATTAGAAATATTTTGAGATACATTTTTTGCTTGTCGGGTTTGGAATAAAAATTTAATTTGTGTAAATCGCTGAATCGCGAAATGGAGATGAGGAATGTCTTACGCTATTCATTAATGTATCTTAAATTCTTATAAAACCTGTAAATTAGATTTTATGCTTTTCTGTAGACTGTGGATGGAAATCTTGTAAACTTTTCTATTTGCCCATTGCATAGAGACCTTTCTTTTGTTCCACATCAGAAGTTTTCCTGAGAAATAGTAGATTAAAAATATTTTAGGATTTGTCATAGTTTTCGACTTGGTTTTCGATCAACGATTCTTACGATAGTGTACAAAAATATTTGCGGTCACAAAATAATGGATCTGTATAAATTATTTAGTAGTTTACATTTACATATTTTACAAACACAGTTGACCTTCAAAACTCATTTGCAAGTGAACGGTTTGAACTATTCACCTTTTGAAGATTAGGGTAAGAAGGGGTTGAATTGAATTAATTATAATAAACTAAACTGACAGGTGTAAGGTTGTTATAATTAGATAGAGAAAGCAGTTTAAGAGCTTTCCCCTAGCCAACTAGCGCCCCCATCAGTTAAAAAATATTACTCGCTAAATACAAAACTTTTAGAAAATCTGTCTTAGAAAATTTAAGTAAAGGTACCCTAGTTTATTTAGAATTTAGAACCTATCAATTCTGAAAAATATAGTTCTCTGTAGATATAGATACAAAAAGATTCAAGAAGACAGATACAGATTCCAAATAAACTAGGGTACCTTTACTTCAATTTTGGAAGACAGATTTTCGATAAGTTTTGTATTTAGCGAGTAATATCTTTTTAACTGAGTGGGGCGCTAGCTGGCAAAGCCCTTAAGAAGGACTATTGTAGTTAAAATAGGTGGATAGGGTGATTAGGGTGGTGATAGGTGGATTTCTAAGAAACTAAATAATTTAAGCAAGGGAAATGCTAAAGCTAAAATAACCTCTTTGTAAGGTATTGATTGTTTTTTAGTATTTTAGATATTTTAAAAAATATAAATTTGTTTAGACTCTGCTTGAATGTTTTCTTAACTTTTCATAGGTATGTCTTGGAAAAGTTAGTCAGTTTTATTGACTCTGATTTTACTTTTCCATTTAGAAATTATTAAACCTATGTATGTATATCCTATACTATAAAACGAGCAATATTTGTATATAAATTATACATTTGTGATCGGTTCGAAAACGTCTAGCGAGGTCATGCCTGAAAAATTCGATTTTAAGCATCTTTTTTAATAACGCGTTTTAGACAAAAACCTACAGCGTCGTCTGTTGACGGGTAGCATAGCTTGCTCACCCGATGATATTTTAACGTTGAGGCGCCTATATAGAGCGAGGCTCGGCCGCCCAGGTACTATTCTTTATTGCACCACAAGATCATAACACAAAAATTTTATACAAGGCTGAAAAACATAAAAAAAATACTCTAATGACAGAAATTATACCGTGTCTAATAGTTTTCTAAAATTAATCTTTTTATTTTTTCCATTAAAAAATAGAAAAAGTCTACATCATCAGTGTTCCATAACAGCTCCGAAATTTTATCTTCTCACAAGAACATTTCTCTATACCTACCTGTAAGGACAATCAATCAATACACATTTTAAAAAAAAGCACAAAAGAGAACTGAACTGGATCGAATTTCAAAATACCATAGGGTTAACCTAGTTCACAATGTCGAGACCTCATCAAGGCTGGGGTCACAATTTTATCATTTTTCTATACAAAAAGCTCAAAAAACTACTTCTAAAACGATCTACATTTGATCCTTTTTTTGAAAGTCGTCCGCCGTAAAGAGATAAAACTCGAAATTAAAAAATAAAATGGGGTGGATCGTGGGAAATAGACTGGTTATGATGTACCGTTTTTAGGGTGAGCTCGCGATTTTGAAAAGATTCTCCAAGGTTAATCTACATTTTGCGTTTTTTAAAGATAATGTCGTATCATTAATTTGTATGCTTTAATCTTAATAAATCTAGCTAGTTTTATTATTCAAAACTAATTTAAATATCATTTAAAAGTGGTTGAGGTTCACTTAGCCACCTCTTACGACATCTGTGAGAAAAAATGCAGTGGTACAGTCGACTTTAAGTCCGTAGAAACATTTTGACCTTAAAGCCGCCCAAGGGCATTGGCCAAGGGGGTAGTGGCCATCCCCAGAATCCTAAAAAAAAATTTATAAAAATCCACTTTATATTTTGACACGGCTGCGTATATCAACCATACCTTTTTTCTTCAGCATACTAAGTTAAACTAGCTCATCATCATCATCATATCAGCCGAAAGACGTCCGCTGCTGGACATAGGCCTCCCCAAAAGATCTCCATGACGACCGGTCCTGCGCTGCTCGCATCCAGCGGCTCCCCGCGACCTTGACCAGATCGTCAGTCCACCTTATGGGGGGCCTGCCAAAGCTTCGTCTTCTGGTACGTGGTCGCCACTCTAGAACCCTCACGCCCCATCGGCCATCGGTTCTTCTTGCGATGTGCCCTGCCCACTGCCACTTCAGTTTAGCGATTCTCAAGGCTATGTCAGTTACTTTAGTTCTTCTGCGGATCTCCTGATTTCTGATTCGATCGCGCGGAGAGACTCCGAGCCCTTTCCATAACCCTTTGGGTGACTTTGAGCTTTCTGATAAGGCCCATATCGTGAGCGGCCACGTCTCGGTGCCATATGTCATCACTGGCCACACACACGTGTCAAAGCATAGACATAAGCATAGAAGACCAACAATGAGTGCGAGCGAGAAACAAATCTCTTATGGTGATACTGCAAGATAGCAAAGGATAGCGAATCGAATAGCTCTGTAACCGATTTTGAATGACAGGGAGCCACTTTGAGCCACGCGAAAAACCAGCTTTCCAGTTTTTTGTAAAAAATTGCGTAAAAACTACATATTTATATAAAAATAAGCATACTTTTAATTATGACGGTGTGTAGTGTAGTTGGATGTGGTGTTAATTACAAAAATAGTCCAGAGAAATGTACATTTCACGGGTAAATTCTTAGGACGTTATTACTTTTGAACTATATGTTTTTTTGCTTAAAATAACTTATATTTCATGTTTAAAATATAGAATAGCTTCTTCTGAATTGCTAATTTTCGTATTTTGCATTGAAAAAAGTTTAGTTGTTGATAATGTTCTGAATTTTAGTGTTATATTTTTCATCAATATAGCTCACATTTACGCTAGGGCTTGACTCAAATTTATCGATACCTATTTTCTTTATGTTTATAATACGAGCTTACAGACGCATTGTTACTTACTTGATTTACCATTTTCGTCTTGAAATAAACAGAAGTAGGTCAGTCCTAACTTTATTTTGCCATTTTGTTCAACAGTTTCCAAAGGATTCGAATATAAAAGGAAAATTGATAAGGGTGATTGGACGAGTTGGAATCCTAAAAAATACTCTTAAGTTTGTAGCAAACATTTTCTAGATGTAGGTATATAAAAGAAAATGCCGACTTAATACAACTTTATTAAATGGAGCTAACAGATTCGGCAGCTTGGAATCGGGGTTGACTAATTTAGTTCTGTTACCAATTTAAAAAAAAAATCAGCACCGGCAGCCATTTCAGCAACCGGCGCCGGTCGGTAGCTCATATAGGACCCGGCGCCGGCAGCAGCGGAGGCACTTCCGTATAGTTATTATCGGCTCAAACAAATTGTTACTAAAATATAATTTCATTCCTTTCTTAAAACTGACTATTCAAAAATTTTTGTGTATAAAGTAGAAAATCGCATAATTTCACAACCACAGACAGTATTCGAACCTGCGTCTTCTCCGTAAGTACCGGAGACGTTTTACCTACTAGGCTAAAATGTGGTTCTGTCTGATGTTGTGAAATATGCGTCTTCAATACGCATTCCAACGTTGCGTTGCGTTTGTGGTTGTGAAATTTAGCGATTTTCTGCTTTGTAGAATTATCAGCCATTAACGTCTTCAATGGTCTAGTGGTTAGAGCGCTCGGCTCTCGATCCGGAGTCCGGAGGTTCTGTTTTTGATTCCTGGTGGGGACTCTGTCAGACAAAAATCCCTTTGAGCGGCTTCCCCACTTTGGTTAGGACATTGCAGGATGAATCACCTGATAGTCCGATAAGTTGGATAATTCCGTGCTTCGGAAGGCACGTTAAGCCGTTGGCCCGACTACTACCTATGGATGTAGTCGTTAAAGAGCCATATGTGAGAGGCCTTTGGCGGCCTCAAATGCTATATTTTGACATTTGCTCCATAAATAAAAAATAAAAAAAAATACATTTGGCCTAAGATAGGGGCTCATGCTGGTGGCACTGGTCATGCAGTTACGAAGATAAAAAAATGAGGTTTGAACAAAGAAACATTGGTACCTAGAAAAGGGGCTTCCTGTAATCGTAAACGGTAGTTGCATATAATATAGCCATAGCCGTCACGCAACATTTCGTCAGTGAATATCAATCTCATACATTTTTATTCTATACTACTGGCATTTACGATAGTAGAAATCCACTTATCTACGGCCCCAGACGGAGAAATGGAGGATTATCGACACTACTACCTACTACAAGTGAAACACTGCGATTGTTGACAGCGACGCTACCGCCTGAACAGACAAGTCAATGTCGCCAGGGTACTCGAATATCGATACCAAAATGTACATCACTATCTAACGCACACATTGACAAATCAAAATTGGTTACGCGTTTTCGGGCTCTTTGTTTATCTATAGGCAGTAAGCTGCCGTTATTCATAATCTAAGTGTCAAAGATTACCTGGACTAGCCCTTAATTTTCGAAAGCTTATCACGCATACCCTTGTACAGTCAACGACAGGTCAAGCTTGACACTCGCAGTGCGACTCTAGCCCGTACTTCTATTGATATAAGAACAGTACAAATTCCAATGAGTCAAGTTTGATGTGCTCTTGACTGTACGTCTTTCAGTAGCGCTATTTGCAGGCAAGCGCTGCGGTATTTTGGCCGGTACCACTTCCAGGAATGACACTTCAAAAATTGATAATTCAAAAATACCCTACCAATTATTTACCTAACTTTTTATAAATATTTCTTTAATTTGCAACGATAATATAAAAATTATAAAATAAAAAATTATAAAGCTTGACATACAGATATACGGATGCAAGAAATCGCACTTTACTTAATATCTTGGTCAGAACTCTATAAACGAACTCACATCAACAATCCTTCCTCTAATAAAAATAAAACCTAAACCGCGGACTCACACCAATATCAAATTACCGAATATCCACAGTACCATTGCTACACAATTTTCTGGAAACCAGATTTCAAAAATTCGCAAGGATATCAAATAATCAATACAACTCTTTCCTATAATAGATTTATAATAGTGACCCTTCTTAAATTGCGACTTCTGACCTCTTTTGACCCTATTTTGTAATTATTTTATTCAAAAGTGGTCAGAAGGGCATCTTGGTGGACAATGGTTTTTGATTGAACAGCAGAAGCAAAAAAACACAATGGCTTTTTTAAAAATCCGTCGTGTGGACGTTTTTTGTTGGAAACTAATCGAGTGAATAATGTATAATTTTGATGCGATATCGGTCAGTTATTGAATTTTTTTCAACTCTTATTTTTTCAAGCTTTGAATGGCAATGTTGTATTTTTGAATTAACGGTTTTTCACGTGATGTGTCATGAGTTTATTTTATTTAACTTTTTGAGTAATCCTTTACGCGATTAAAATTAAATGTATTTCATTTGAATTGTTTACTGTTAAACCGTGGCTATTTCAATGGTCTATTATCTGACAACAAGATACCTCTTTCGCCTGATATATTTTATGCTCTTAATATAGGTGAGAGATCAAAAAAGGATTCAAATTACCTCTCCAAAAACTTACAAAATCTTTCACAGACTAAAAAGCACATTTTTACACCAAAAGACGTACGACGATTATTCAATATGAAAAATGATGCTCTATTCTAAAGAAACCGTTATTTTAATCCTCCCATAATGTCTCCTACGAAACAAAATTTCTATAAAAATATCAAATTACTGCAAACAGTTATAAATCAAAATGCACAGTTTTTCGAAAAAAAACTATCTCACGCGTCTTGAGTCGTCTGCAACTTCCTAAAAGGGTAAAAATTGGCAATTTTTTTCAGACGACACAAAGCAACGGGACCCCTAAACAGTTACCCAAAAAAAGGCGGAAGATAGATTTTTTTATAAAAACCGTATCTAACTCTTTCCCATGGGTCTTAACCTTCGCGAACTTTTTTGTCAAAAATTGAGACACCTTTGCCATCTTTGCGTTTTTTTCACAATTGTTTTTTTAAGGCGATGATCGTGTAGTTGGGGTCGGGCCCTTTACGTCGAGGTCTTTTGTGTCTGCGTTAAGATTTAGCAGGTGGGTCAGATGTGCCCGCTCGGCAGTACACGGGTTAAAGTGAGCCTTTTCTTAAAGTTCTTCTTTGTGTTTGAATTAAATACGTAAACGAATTTTTAGACTATGTAGTTCACGCAAAAAGGCGCGATAACTAAAATAACGTTGATTTGTGTTTCTGAAATTTAATCGGTTTTTGTGTTGAATCAAATACTGAAAGTACAGAAATAAAAAAAACGGTCGAGTTCACAAATACTGAACTGATAAAGCCAACATCAAACTAAACATTTATATGCGGTACATTTATTAAGTTTCATTCATTAATACTTTCCTCAGCGCTCTGTATTGGCATACCTAATGGTAATAAATTACGTATTCTCAAATTCTGACTCCCAAACATAACATCACGTAAGTACATCTAAATACCACGTAAATATAAATATAAGTACGTTCATCAAACAATTTCATAATTCTCATCTGTATGTTGATATCAAAAAACTGAGCAACAATGACATCTCGCGAGCATCGGCCTGTGTGTGCATGTGTGCGTAAGTTGTGAGTCGTGTTAAACAATAAATCATATCGGTGTATTTGTGATTGGAGATGGGAAAAGGTTGTATCGATAAAATCAGCCGATAGACTGTCGATAGAAAAGTATGACTAGTCGAATTTTTACGTTTGGTTGTAAATTATATCTGAACATACATACAAAAATATCTAGCCGTTATCACTTTCTACGATCTTAACAGTTATCTCGCTTTTTCTACTCACATCAACCCTTTCTTGAACTCTCGTCGATTTAGAGAAATTTAGATTGATATTTTTTTACTAATTGTTATAGATGTAAAATATAGCACTACCAATCAATATCCAAAAGTGAATCAAAATAATTAATCCAAAAATCCTAGCTTTCAAAGTTTCAAGATGAATAGAAATACAGGTAAGTATTTTTTTCATTGACTTGAATAAACTTATCAAATTTTCATATTTAATTGTAAGTACCTAGTCGACCGAGCTTCGCTCTATAATAGCCGCTTCAACATCAAAATATCATCGGGTGAGCAAGCTATGCTACTCGCTAACAGATGGCGCTGTAGGTTTCTATCTAAAACGCGGTATTTTTTTTAAATGCCTAAAAACGCGGGCAAAACGATTTTTCCCAGACATGAGACCTAGCTAGACCGATTTTTCGTCCCCGAAAACCCCCGGATACTAAATTTCATCAAAATCGTTGGAGCCGTTTTCGAGAAACCGATTACAAATATATATATATATATATATATATATATATATATACAAATATTGCTCGTTTAATAGTATAGGATTAGACAGCTCCACACGAATTACTTTCCGGATTATATTAATTTGAAAAGTTGTTAATTTTTGTTAATCATCTTCAGTTTCAGTTAACCGTCTCTTAAAGCACTCCTATATAGGGTGTAAAAAAAGTAGGATGATCCTTCTAACGGGCAATTCTACATCACTAGTAGATTGTTTGAAAAATATAAAAAAAAACTTTTTCTTAAAAATCTTGATCAGCTGGTTATGCAGACCAGAGGCGGCTCGTCCTAAAGAGCACTGGTGCAGTGCACTCCCTCTTTCACAAAACTCAAAGTTAGGATGTATTACCTACCTAGTTAAGTTACATACGATTACATACCTATTTTCATAACCCTATACGTTGTATACATTTATAATAGCCTAAGAAATAATTACGCAACAAATACGTAGTCAAGTTGTACCAAGTGGATCGCCAGCGATTCCGCTCCTATGAAGAAATCTTCAGTACAATTCCTTATACAGAATTCAATGAGTGTGAAAGAGAAACATCAACACGCTCCAGCGCGTGAAACAAAAGATTTTCTATGAGAAATTAGCCTAATCAGGAGCGCTGCTCAAGGCTACGTTGCCAGATCGCGATGCCATGACCGCTGTTGCCGATCATACGTAAACAAACTTTTCGTATACAGCTTTCAGTTACTGTCCGCAATGTTGCTTGAAAATTTAAAAATAATTGTTTTTAATAGTGTACGTGCTTAATTACTGTAAAAATGGACGAATACAGTGTCGTTTACATTAAAAAATGCGAAAAAGACTTTACAAATACGACTTGAACTCAATGAAAAGGGGCCGCCACAATCTGAAATCGCGCTAGTTCAAAAATGTAGTACCTACAAAAATTCACTTTTAATCGTGTTTTCAAACCAGAACAATATTTAAAAACACCTTGGATGTGCGGTTATAATTAAATTGTTTTGTTCCCGTGTCTGGTATTTGGAGCTGGTGCTGGCGCGCATAATATGTAGGTAACAATAAAGCCATAAAAAATATTTCATCAATAAATGGTAGGTAAGTAAATTTATTTAAGTATTAAATTTTTTTGTGCACACCCATTAAAAAATGTCACGAGCCGCCTCTGATGCAGACAAATTGTGTTTTGTTACGATTATAATATTCAGTCACTTGCTGGTACTTATCCATTTCAATAAATTACTGTCATGTAATTCGAAGTAAATAAAATTTCGTAAATACCCAAAATAAAAAATAAATAAAAGAGTGTCTTTTACAACCTATTAGTGATGTGAAATCACCCCTTAAAAGGATCATCGTACTCTTTTTTTGTTAAAGAAAAACGCCATCATTAACAAAATCGCATTAACAAAGTCGCAAATATTGAGCAGATATTTAATATGCACAATGATAACTGCACAGAACAATAAAGACAAAACAAAGCATATATCGATATAATTAATACTAACATCCCAACCCTATTATTGCTTGTGTGCGTGTGCATCGTACACACTTGAACATCGCGGATCGAGATGCATTTCTTTCTCGTATTGTAATTTATTGGTCTGTAACGAAGTTAATTATTGCAATTTTTGTATTAAACGATGGATATTATTTTTAGCGTTGTGCATCGCATCTGCAACTTACCAAGAAACTGCTGAACCCGTTTTTGTATCGATACGTTTACTGGTTTTAAAATAAAATATAACGATGTTCAGTTTCGTATTGTTTTATGCGAATGAGGAATATTACTTTGTTTATGGAAACGTTGGCGTGGTATTTCGTTTTCCGTCGTTGTTCTTCTGAGATTTGTGTTTTTTTGGGTTACGTGCTTTTGTTTTTGATTCTGTGGAAGTTGTGGACGTTCGGGTAAAGATCTTATCTCCAAAATATTCGATGTTCTGTGTTCTTATATGTGTTTAGTACCTATATTACATAGTGGTCTTTAATGGAAGTGTGCACATTCTGAGCTTTTAAGCTCGAGAAAAATTTTAAATGCAGTAAAAGATAATTATTTGTATAGGTATGTAAGTTGATCAATTTTCTAGTAAATAGATAAACTTTCGAAAAATCATAAGCTCGTAGGAACAACATAACCGGTCACATTCGGGATTAGGTTGTGTAGGTTCGTTCTCTTTCGGAGGAGCCAGAAGCAAACTCAAGACAGTTTATTATTTTACGAAAGTTTTAATCGTAGAAAGAAATTTGATCAGAATTACTAGGAAATTGATAAAATTTCTTTCTACGAAAAAAACTTTCTTTGATTTACGATTCCGTTTTATTTTCCGGTGACATATAAAACGTTTGACAAAAAGGAACAACAACAACAACAAACAACCTTAGATATGAATCTGCTCACGAATCTGGACAACTTTTTCCAAGGAAGGTCTAAACATGAAAAAAAAACCGGCCAAGTGCGAGTCGGACTCGCGCCCTAAGGGTTCCGTACCTATCTACCATATGATATACTAAAAGCTTTTGCTC
This sequence comes from Athrips mouffetella, assembly GCA_947532105.1. Lineage (NCBI taxonomy): Eukaryota > Metazoa > Arthropoda > Insecta > Lepidoptera > Gelechiidae > Athrips > Athrips mouffetella. The sequence goes on along the minus strand of OX383981.1, from coordinate 11,502,622 downwards.
ATTGATTTTAAAAACTCCGCGACCGGCCAACTTGACCCCTCTTTTATAGAAAAGTTCTTGAAACGGGAGCTCACTATAATTGGTCATTATTAGTTGTGAGAAAAATTGAAATATTAAACGATTTTAGACTTTTCCCTTTATTTGTACTGTGAGACCTAGCTTCTTGCCATATTTCATAATTTTAGGTCAACGGAAAGTACCCTGTAGGTTTTGCTTTTTTGCATAAATGTATGGAGATGAGGACATAAAAAGCCATATCTTTTGATTGTGTCGTTGTAAAAAAAAAATATTTTCAGATCTTGTGTGGTTTATAGACCTTAATATTCGTTATCGATTTCAACCTGATACCTCTTCTCGTTCGTGAGAAAAAGGGTCTTGACAGACAGACAGACGGACAACAAAGTGATCCTATAAAGGTTCCGTTTTTTTATTTTGAGGTACGGAACCCTAAAAGTCAACTTCCCATAGAAATTTCGATCTAAACTCCATAGGAAAAGTTCTCAATACTCAATACATTTATTGCATCCCATGAGGTTTACAAGGTGTTCATATAATAAATAGGTACATCATGGACCCTGTCGGGCACAGCAAAAGTAGGAGAGAGGAAGATTCTTTATATAAAAAGAATAATAATAATATTTTATGTTACGTACTTATTATATTATTTGACTAGAATTTTAACTTACTTATTATATTATTTGACTAGAATTAAATTTAAACTTTACTCAGTCATTTATTTTATCTTCTAAGTACTCGTTGATTGTGTAATAGCATTTATCTAATAATATATTTTTAACTTTTTGTAGAAACAGCTTTTCCTTACTTTCTTGCTTTAGAGGATCTGGTAATTTATTATATATTTTTATGGCCATAACATATGGGCTAGTTGAATGTAACGTAATGTAATGTAAGTTGTTCAGCTTCATAGGCATATTCACATCTTTCTGCTTCATATAACTTGGCCTTGAGAGAAGTGGCTTTCTATTATCCTAGAATATAATAAAAATGTATGGGATTGACATAAGCTGTCATGCAACATTTCGTTAGCTAATGTCAAACCCATCATCTTATCAGCCTAAAGACGTCCACTACTGGACATACATTTTAATCTAAATAATAAATATAAATAAATGTCCTAAAACTACAGCTTAGGCACAGAATCCATACTATAATATTATAAATGCGAAAGTAACTCTGTCTGTCTGTCTGTCTGTCTGTTTGTTTGTTGCTCTTTCACGCCTAAACGGCTGAACGGATTTTGATGAAATTTGGTATGGTGATAGATGGTAACTTGGAGACGGACATAGGCTACTTTTTACCCCGGGAAAATATCTCATTCCCGTGGGAATCTACACATACAATAATACTCTAGCGGGGTTGTATCTGCTACAGCACACCGAAACTACTTAACCGATTTTGATGGGACTTTTTTTATTCAACTAAGTATCGCTGATTACGAAGACTACTACAATTTTGAAATCCAACGTGGTAGACGTAAACTACCATTATCCCCTGGGGATAAGGTTGGGGTGCGATAGAGTTGATATGTCTAAAAATCAATATGGGTGTCGTTCGTATGGTTTATCGGGTCGCTGATTACGAAAACTACAATGATTTTGAAATCCAACGTGGTGGACGTGAAATACCACCACCCCTGGGATGGGGTTGATAGGTTTGAAATGTCTAAAAATCAATATGAGTGTCAGTTTATATGTTTATATAAGGATAGGGATAGCGGTTAAGATGGCGTTAGGGGTAGAAGCAGGGATAGGGGTAGGGTCAGGGATAGGGAGAGGGAGAGGGGGAGGGATAGGGAGAGAGTGTAAGGGAGGGGAAAATGAGGGGAGAGAAAGGGGGAGGGAGGGGTAGAGGGCGTGTGAGGGGGTAGAGGGAGGGGGGGGTAGAGGGAGGGAGAGGGGGAAGGGGAGGATGAGTGAGGGGAAGGGGGAAAGGGAGGGGAATGGGAGGAGGGCGAGGGGGGAAAGGGAGGGTGATGGGGAGAGGGGAAGGGGGGAAATGGAGGGGGAAGGAAGGGTGAGGGGGGGAAGAGGGAGGGGCGAGGGAGTGGAAGAGAGAGTGGAAGAGAGAGTGGGAGAGGGTGAGGGAGGGGGAGTGGGAATGTAGGGGGGGGGATACAAAAGGATAGATAGGGAGGAATAGGGACCTTTTTTACTTTTATGAATACCTCCTCGCTACCCATTCACTTCACTCCCTTTATTGCCTTCTTTTTTAAGTTCGCCTGTAACAGTTGACAATGAAAATTCCGCACTACCTACCAGTTAAATAAAATCAAAAGATAATTAAGTTTGTAGTAAGATGCATTTATTCAACTTGGATAAGTACAAATGCATCTTTTACGTAGGGATCAAGAAGGATAAGCGCTCCGTAAAATATGTTTCAATTAAGTTCGAGTTCTGTTTTTTTATAAAATCTACGCGGACGAAGTCGCGGGTAACAGCTAGTAAATAATATACCATCATACAGAACGGACACTCTCCGCCCCCCTTACAATCCACCCCGCATGATTCGCGTGGTTCTCCTGAAGGCCTTTTGTACTGAACTTGATCTTCCAATTTCAAATTCGTGCTCTTTGTATTTAGTGTCTGGGGTGTAGGCAACGAAGCGGATCGGTGTATGAAGACCCCCGCATTAAATTCTCAGTCGATGAAACTTTGCTGGGGTATTACACTATATGAGACAAACCTTCTTAAAAAAAAAAATAAAAAAGATCCGTACTTTTAATTTTTCCATACAAAAATTTAAAAAAAATTATGAAAAATTTAAAAGTACCGATTTTTTTTGGATGTTTTTATAGTAGGTTTGTCTCATATAGTGTAATACCCCAGCAAAGTTTCATCGACTGAGGAATTAATGCGGGGGTCAACTGCTTCGTTGCCTACACTAGTGTGGCTATGGTGCCAATTTATATAGCTAGCTTTCCGCCTGCGGTTTCACCCGCATTAAATGCGTATTCCCTTGGGAATCAAGTGTTTTCCCGCGATAAAAAGTAGGCTATGTGCTATTCCAGGACGTAACCTATATGTGCGCCAAGTTTCATTATAATCCATTCGGTATTTTTTGCGTGAAAGAGTAACAAACATCCATCCATCCATCCATACTTACAAACTTTCGCGTTTATAATATTACAAGTAGGAAGTAGGATAGGATAGTAGGGAATAGGAAGTAGTTCATAATATCACAAAATATTTTGAAACTTTTCTCAGTACCAGCTTTTCACATAGTTCACGTGTAAACAAACATTGTAGCACTCCTCGTAACGATGCGACGTTATTCTTCATTTGACAATTAAAGCAAATAAATGTCAAGAAACAAGCTCTCAAAACAATTTATAAACTTGTGTCGCTGGAGCAGACTAGTGGTGATGCGTGACTCCGTTTGAAAATTGATGCGACTTCAGTGTTTTGGCACTAACGATAGTCGAATCTACAGGGTGAATTTGAAAACATTCGACAAATTTTGAGATTGAGTTCAGACCACGAAACTGAACAACTTTCCCCAAGCAACATAGGTCGTTAGACGTAAAAAAAAAATTCGATCTCCCATACAAAATGTATGGTCAGCTGACTGACTTTACTATGAAAGGGGTAACAATTTTTTTCGTCGGATGACCTATGTTTGTTCAGTTTCGCGGTCTGAACTCAGTCTCAAAATTTGTCGAATGTTTTCAATTTCACCCTGCAGATTCAAATTCTATTTTATTCTCCTTTCAATGGAAGAGTACGGTCAACCGCACGTCAGTGGAACCATTTGCAACTCTATTGTCGTGACATAGAGTCCAAAATGTTTCTGCTGACGTGCTGTTGGGTGTACTACTTGATCCTCTGGATTTTCGTAGATTTAACTACAATGCAAATATTACGCGTATGGTGCCGGAAAAGGATAGCCAACCCATCTCTACCCGTGGGTTTCGTAAGAGGCGACTAAGGGATTATGAACCGGAGGATGGACGGTGTTGAGCAGCAGCGTCCATCTGAGTATAGTACCAATTTACATACTGCGGTCAACAACTGCGGTCAGTGGTGTCAGCCGCAACGCTAACAAGCGTGGCGACTATGATGCTTCACGTCCCCATTGTTTCAGCAGAAGGTGGAATTCCGAAAAGATGTGGACGTTTCATGGAGAGGATCAAGATGAAGTGCAATCGAACTCGAGCACTAAGGGTTCCCATCCAAAAGTTCGTTATCCAAAATTGGTATAACTTAAAGATTTTCAGATTCTAAATACACAGCCTGAATTTTCATTGGTTTTGCTACCGAAGTCCAATTATTCTACTCATGAAAACAAACAACTTTCCCGAAGAAAAAAATTGTTTACTGGTTAAAATTTTTCGCCTCTCCATAGTAAAGTGGTCACGTGATCGATTCATTTTGTATAAGAAAGCGAAAAATTATTTTGTAGTAAAATTTTTTTCTTCATGAAAGTTACTTCTTTTCATGAGTAGAATGACTGGGCTTCAGGACCGGCGCAAGACCAATAAAAATTCACGCTGTATAGATCGCTATCGACTATAATTAATTTAGGGTTTTTTTTGAGAACTTGAAAACTAAGAGTCCTAAAACTAGATCAGATCACAGACACCGAACAAGCACTTACTGAATATTTATCAAACATCTGGGCGGGGATTGAACCCGACTCATACAGCGCAGAATTCACAGGGTCTCTTACAACCACACTTATTGAAGAACTTATTGTTTAAAAAATTCATCATCGCCATCACCATAACATTCCATTAAGAGGCCACTCCTGGACAAGGAGTTCCTCCTGAAATTCACATAGAGTAGAGTCGAATGGAATAGTAATTCCATTCGATACCACCAGTGGTACCGTTCCAAGGGTATCGTTTGGAATGAACGCAACAAAAATGTATGGTACACACGACCGCACGTCAGTGGAAACACTTTCACCTTAAGCGGGTCTTTGTTTTTGGCGTTTGGTTCTGCTTATACTGGTTTGTTTCCACGTGCTTGTTGCCGCCGCCATACGCAATCATTATGCTTATTAAGTTGCGGCTGGTATGTACCATGGACGGTCGTTGGTGACTGCAGTACCTATGTAAGATGGTACGATATTCAGAACAATATTTATTAGTTATTTTAACGTTTTATATTTATTTTGACATTTAATATTCTTATTAAAGCTGAATATTTGTATATTTTTATTATGATTATAAGATGATTTAGTATTTGCCGCCTTTTGACATGTTTGTATTTCTGTTTTTACTGACGTTTTATTTGACGATCATATTATTCATTGACATCTGAACAATTTATATAATTTTCAATGTGGTAGTATGAAATAAATATATCTAATCTAATCTATCCTCCGATTAAATATCCCTTTGTCACCTTTTTACGAGAAGAGAAGTTAGCTGGTACCACACGGACCTAAACCTACATATGCTCCAATATCTATAATTTTGTTCATCATCACCATCATCATCAACATCCCATGAAACGTCCACTACAGGACAGGGAGCTCCCTCCAGAATTCTAGCTTATGCTGGAAAAATGTGGAGGGGAAGTACCATAGTCACCTCGCTTGTCAGTGTTACGACTGGCAGCATGGACCGCGATTGTAGGTGACCGCAGTAAGTAAAATGGTATGATACAAAGGAGGATTCTACTGCCCATCCTCCAATTTATAACACTTAGTCGAATCTTACGACACCCACGGGTATGTATGGGATGATACTATTCTTTTCCGGCACCATACGGGACACCATACATAATTTAGTTAACGCCCCATAATAACACCATCAAAATCTCTCACAACAGTCGAAGCTAGCCGACTAATAAATTCGTGGATATGGACACACTGTAGTTGATTTAATGTGCATCTTAAGTATGTCGGGTTATAGCTTCTGCATTAAACGGGTTGTAATAAGTTCCGTATGGGGAATATGCATAATTTTTTTTAGTCGCATTTATTAACAAAATTAACAAAATGACAAAAAGTGAAATTAAAATTTAAATCGGCTAAGAAATACGGCTGATATAAGCATTTAAAACTATTAATCACGCGCCGATTAGACAGAGAGATCCGACATGGCATGTGACGTCACAATGCACTACGGCCATACAAACTTCGTATTAAATTTCGTTTTGCTAGAAAGAGACAGAAACAAATCTTCGATGGCTTATATCCTTTTTAATTTCATAGTTACTCGAAAAATAGTTTTACTAAACTGTAAATTTAAATAAAAAAAACATCATATCATTCATCAAAAATGAAGTTTGTTTGATAGTACCCCACCGAGAATCGAACCCAGGGCCGAACCCTCTAACTTCTAGACCACAGAGGCTGAGGACTGGGGGGGTATCAAGGGAATGGACAAGGTTCGAAATACCACTCTGCGCTTAAAAACACCTATCAAGGAAATTATTGAAAAAGCTGTCAAATAGGATTTGACGGGTCATTACAATGTCCGAGAGCCCCGGAAGCTTTGGAAAGATTAACAGCTAGTTGTAGAAAGCGTCTTTAAAGATAAAGCTCCTTTAAATCTATTGTTATCTCTTTCTTTGTCAACGAAAGGATCTTTACCTTTAAAGAGACGCTTTGTACAACTGGCGGTAAAACAGACGGCCTTTGCTCAACAGCTGAGAAGAAGTTATCATCATCACCATATCAGCCGAAAGACGTCCACAGCTGGACATAGGCCTCCCCTAAAGATCAGGTAAGAAGGTATAATCATACAGAAAGGACGGTCCATGCCCTCCGCCATTTTCGATATCTCAACTTTACCGCTTATTGCATGGCATGGCGTTTACTACTAGTCGCCTTTTACAACACCCACGTAAAGAGATCGGGTGGTACCATAAGACTTCATCGCAATTTAATCCACCTATGCTCAACAAATCACCTTTCAGTAGTCACTGGTTTATATTATACGAGACACAAGCTCTCCGGTACGCAGTTGCCGGTAATTTTGTTTACGACTGGCTTTTGTGTCGAATGTTCATCGAGTCATACGGTTATATTTGTAAGATATGGACGTGTGAACTGTGAACATGTACGCTCGCCTGGGCACATATACCTTACTCATTCATTGCTCTAAATTCTATTTATAAGGAGTCTGCTACCTAACCTAGGGATCTGAAAAGGGCATTGGTTTTTACGTAGAGTGCCTGCCATCTGACATCTACAAAGCTGTAGCTGTAATGGGGTCCATATACATAGGATAGTAAACACCACCAATGAGTGCCAGCCGAAAAAGAAAGACGTAGGTTAATCTAAGAGTCTGACAGCAGCCGGAACCGCCTGTAAAAGCTGGAGTGGTTTTACAACCAAGTACACACGGCCGCACGTCACTGGAATTTGACCTTGAACGGGTTTGGCAACGGTAGAGGCACTGGCAGGAGAGTAAATGCGCCATCTTCTGAGATGGTGCTGGTTTTGTGAAGCTCCATCTCGTCATGATTTCTCTACAGCGGACAACCTGGACTCGCAGACGATTTGGCGACTTCCAAGTTGGGTCACTGAAATTTGTGGTGGTGGAAAAAGGTGGCAAAATTTCCACTGGCGTAAAGAACCCAAAGAATAGTACCAACCATCTCTACCCGTAGGTGCTAATTGTGAACTGGGTCCTTCTGTGTATGGTACCATTTAACACCAACAACCGCGGTACCGGTCGTCATGGAGTTCTTTAGGGGAGGCCTATGTCCAGCAGTGGACGTCTTTCGGCTGATATGATGATGATGATGATGAACCGCGGTTCACGTTGCCAGCCGCAACGCTAACAATCGTAGTGACTATGCTACTTCTCCAAACTGTACGTGTTTTGCTGGAATTCTGGAGGGATACAGTATGACGTGTTGTCCCGTGTGGTGCCGGCAAAGAATAGTACCATCCCATACATACCCGTGGGTGTCGTAAGAGACGACTAAGGGCTATAAATTGGAAGATAGGCAGCAGCATCCTCCTGGGTATCATACCATCTTACTTACTGCGGTCACCTACAACCGCGGTCTATGGTGCCAGCCGTAACGCTGACAGGCGAGGTGACTATGGTACTTCTCCTCCACATTTTTCCAGCAAAAGCTGGAATTCTGGGAGCTCCCGACTCTGTAGTGGACATTTCAAGGGATGTTATGATGACAGTATGATGTTCCCTGTGGACGTTTTTGGCATAATATGGCGATTGCAATGCAATCCTAGTACAGGGGAGGGTTATTCCCGCTGTCCCAGTATTCCATAGCATGCACTCTCGATTCCGTATAATTAGTTCGTTTGATTGTGTCTCGGTAAATGTCACCGGCTTATTTTAGAGCCAACATTATGTCCGTCCGTCAACGTTCCGAAGCCCAGTGAGTAATACTGTAGTCAATTTAACATTTTGATTGTATCTAGTTTAACCTATTTTTATTGTTTGTGAGTTATATAGGGTCCTAATGAAATAGTGAACATAATTTTAGCACCTTACCTAGACCATGAAACTGAACAACTTTCCCAAAGAAACATAGGTCGATATATGAAAAACCAAATTTGACCTTCCATACAAAATGCGCTATCAGCTGATGCTATCAGTTTCTACGGGAGGTCAAAAATTGATTTTCGTATTTCAACCTATGTTCCTTGGGGAAAGTTGTTCAGTTTCATGGTCTGAGTATCATACCAAAATTATGTTCACTATTTTGTTAGGACCTTATACTCTATTATCTGTCCGTGTTTTGCTGGCTAAGATTAGTACCATCCCATCTCTTTTCGTTGCTTTCGTGAAAGTCGACTAAGGGATTTTTTAATTGGAGGGTCGTACCACCATACTTCAATGCGTTCAAGGTACATTCCCCCTTAATATTTATACCACGGTTACTGCTGGTTTTTCGGGGAGCTATAAAGGGTTTAAAAAATGTACGATGATCCTTCTAAAGAGTGATTCTACATCACTAACAGATAGTATAAAAAAATAAATACTTTTTCCTAAAAAAAGAAGAAGAAAGAAGAAGAATGAGGAAGAAGTGAAGCGCTTGGAGGGCGCTTCTTCTAGGTGAATGACTTCTATGATCAGCTTGTGATGCAGACTAACATATTTTTTGTTCCAATACCAGTGACTAGCAAGTATTCATTTCAATACATTACTGTATTGTAATTCGAAGGAAAATCAAATTTCATAATCATCCAAATAAAAAAAACTGGCTAAGTGCGTGTCGGGACACGCGCAACATAGGGTTCCGTAGTTTTTTGTGATTTTTTTATCGCAAAGCGGGTTCTGATTAAGTATTTTATAACGTTTATAACATAAACTTTTTACCTCCCATTGCTAAACGAACCCCGAAACTTTCCCTGTTGTGGCATAAAAATTACCACAGCTCTGTTGTGTCTGGCTTGAATCGGACCACCCCATTTCTTCGTATAGGTGTCGTTGAAGGCGGCTATGGGTTCTTATCTATTTCATTATTCAGAGCATACCATGTAAACCTTCAAAATTAGCGCAGTGTAGGATCCCACTATTGAGATTGAGAACCTGATTTTCAGCACGTCGAAGAATGTCGAGCCTTAACCAGCGCATAGGAGGCCCAATTGACTACTAAAATTCACACCAACAATAATTTCTTAACCTCACAAGCCCCGTTGTGCCGAAACGGGAACACTTTGACAATTGACATACCTATGATCCAAAATGGAAAATTTATGAAAATTGTTTTGAAGTTTATTCAAATATATACCTTATGACGTAAACAACTACATTTTCTTTTTGATTCCTTAAACTTTTGACATGGTGCCTCAGAGGTTAAGATCTTGTACGTATTTTACTTTTTATTTCTTCAACTTTTTTAAATTTATAGTGTAATTCTTTTCTTTAATTTTCTTAAATATATGTTTCCTTTCTCTTAGTTTATTTTATTTTATAAACAAGCCTAAAATTACACTTCTCATCATATAAAATAGTTTCAAAAATATCTTAGAATATCGTACCAGTAATTTGTGCTTGAGACAACGACTAAGTGGCTGGTGTATTATTATAATTTATTTCTAGTATAAAATAACTGCTACTAAAACTATACCTTTATTTTGAGCAAGGCGCCAGATCTCCCTTAAGTTTTTTAGTGGTTGTCTCTTAAATTAATGAAGGTTTCCGCGGAGTATGCGAAACCTATCAATAATCTACGGGTAGTCTTCTATTGGATCAAAAAAGCCCATCTTTTTAATAAGCAGAAGACCTTGTACTATAGCTTAGTTAATTTCATCTACACAATAAAAATCAAGTACCTTTATTACAATGAGGAAATTTCTTCCAACATTACTAAAAAGAGAACCAATAAATTACTGTCTTGAATTACAATAATACAGGTGTGAGTATTGATTTTCAGAAAAATAAACAATTCAAGAACAACAATAATGCAAGAAAATACACACTCAATTCGGCGACGAAGTCACGGTCACTACTTTCAATATTTTAAAGAGAACCAACTAACAACCGAATCTTAAACTATAAACAGTTCGAAGTTCAACTTACGTCGCTCCAGATTCATAAAAACTGGGATCTTAGCTTAACCCTTCGCGTACTCAGCACCCTTTCTTACCACGTTTTTGGCAGAAAAACTTGGGCGCGCACCGTACTCGAACGAAATACGTATTCGTGGCCAAGCGGCTGCGCGGAGCGGTCGCACGAACGCCAAACGTACATTCCAAACTCAAACTTACAGGAGCGCGGGAAAAACTCGATTCGAATCTTTCACCCGGTTCAAACTTGGAACAAAAAAGTTGACATTAGTCTAAAAAATAAACTTTGACGTTTTGAAGTAACGACTTCGATAACACTGTAACTGGCAAGTGTTTATTATTATGATCCGTACAAATTAAACCGTGTATTGTTTTAAATATTTCGACATTGTCGGAATTCTATTGTGTGATTCTTAATTGTTTAATGTTTTGCTTAATCTAGGGCTTTGTCGAGATGATATCGTTTGGGTTTACATTTTTGTCGGATATAAACAATTGATAATTTCGCGGAGGAGTCGCGCGGCGTTTTTATGAATGTTTTTGCGTGTCGCGAGGTGGTGGGGGAAGGGTGGGGCCTCGGCTGACTCGTCCCTCTGCTAGCGAGTATTTTGATTTAGTTTGCAACTCTTACGTAGACGAGGTATTTTTTTCAGTCGCGTGTGTAAGGCGCGCGCGGCTAACGCATTTACGCGGTTTCCGAATTTTAGTTTTTCCCGCGTTTCTGTTGTCACTGAAACTTTTTTCAGTGGTGTAAAAACTTTTTTCTTTGATTACTGTGCTTGGAACGGTGTGGTTTAAAGTGACGCTGGATTGATAGTGTGCTTCGAGTGACATTGTGTGAACTCGTGTTGTTTTCAGCTGTTCGGTTCACTTCAGTTCCAGTTTGGATGTCTTAGATTAAGGTAAGTGTTTTTGATAAGCTGTTAATCAAAGATTTCTAATAAGACAGTAGTTATTATTAGAACTATTTGTATTTTAGATATCATAACGTATTTTGTAACGTATCTGTACTACCAAGACAATATCTTAACTGTTTCTTTAACCTTTAACTTAGTAACTTTAGTGAAATTCTAACAAAGTACTTAGATAAGTCTACTGTCCACTGACACTACCTTCAGTATAAATGTTTTATCCTGGTTTAGGTATTAATTTAATATTGCATAAATAAAATCTGGTTACTCTAAAAACATGTCACAGTTTTAAAGTTAACAATTAATTTTTAACTTTCAACAGAAACTAAATTCCAATCATGTATTAAAAACCATCATTATCAAGATCAACCTTTTATACCTAACCAAGGAATACTTGTGCTTCAAAGATTATTTTTTTAAACATTGTTTAATTAATGATCCATACAAAATATGTTTCTGACAAAAATATGATCGATAGAATAGAATTAATGAGATAGATAACTTCTTATGGATGCTGAGACATTAACTTCGAAGGTTCTTTTAAATTTTGAAATAAGAACTTTATTTATATATAGATTTATTTTTATTTATGTTGGCCGAATTAGGTCTAATAGGACCCAAAAGACGTTTGGGACAATAGTGTTTCGCGGGTTTGGAAAGTGTTAAAAAGTTTTGATTATCTATTTTTTCCTAATTGAGAATTAGTTTGTATCTTCTTGATGCTATTTTAAAGTTCTTTTGTAGGTACTTCTTCTTTTTAGGGTTCCGATACCAAAATGGTAAAAAAAAGGAACCCTTATGGTGCCGCTCTGTCTGTCCGTCTGTCTGTCACACCTCTATATCTCAGCAACCACTTATGCTATCAACCTGAAATTTGGAATAGTTTTAAAATATAGTTGCCCAACTTAATTGCACAAGAAAAATTTTTGAAAAAAGTATGATTATTAATATAAAGGGGGCCAAAATAGGGGGGGCCAAATTTCAAATTGTCGCTACTAGGTCGAGTGGGGTATCATATGAAAGGGCTTTACTTGTACATTTTAAAATATATTTTTGTATTTTTTTAAATTTCTTAGTTTTAAAGTTATGATGAAAAATGTCAAGAAAAATACCATTCCCCCCCCCTTATCTCCGAAGTTTGAGTAAGGAAAAATCTGAATTAATTACAGTTGACAGAAGTTTATATAAACTTTACAGCAAAAATAAAACGATCTTTCTAAGTTGCACAGTTTTTCAGAAATCTGCAAAAAACCTTTACAAACAAATTTAGTTTTGCGGTCCTGAAAATGGACTTTATTGCTTCCAAAAATACTATAGGTATATCGGAACCCTCGGCGCGCGAGTCCGACTCGCACTTGACCGGTTTTTTTTATTAAGTGCGAATGCTGGACAACCTATAAAAAAGTTTTTACTTTTCAATATCAAGATTTTAACATTACTAAACTTCCAAGAAATAATATTTATATTTTCGTCATATCCCATACTATTAAACGAGCAATATTTGTATATATATATAAATAGGTATATACATTAGTAATCGGTTTCTCAAAAACAGGTCTAACGATCTCGATGAAATTTACCGTACAGGGGTTTTCGTGGGCGAAAAATCGATCTAGCTAGCTGCTCTCATGTCTGGGAAAATTCGTGTACCCCGTGTTTTTAAGCATTTGCGTTTTAGACAAAAACTTACAGCGCCATCTGTTGGCGGGTAGCATAGCTTAATCACCCGATGATATTTTGATGTTGAGGTGGCTATTATAGAGCGAAGCTCGGTCGCCCAGGTACTTTGTACTTAAATTTTTTTTTCCCACTATGGCGCCACATTGTTTGTGAAGCGATGTAGTTTAGCTGACGTCATTAAGAGATTTTAATATCCAACAATGAATAAACGATTTTGACTTTGACTTTGAATGAGAAGTTATACTTTTTTACCGCATCTCTGCCGAGTTTCTCTGTGCCTCGGTAAAAAAAAAATATACCTAAATAGGTACTACTTACTAAGTTCAGTGGTTATCTTAACTATCTTAAATAGTGGCCGTTAAGCCACCTCGGAGGCTTCTTGTTGTATACAGGACAACAGGAGCCTAATTCTTGAATAATTACCGAGTGAAACTCGGGATTATAAAAATTAAAATAAGTCCTGATAAACTCTTAAAATATAGAATGATTTTGTCAACTATAAAATAGAATTCGATTGCTAATTTACTTAAGTTAGATTTTTTTTTATGACAACGTCCGTGTAGTGCCGGCAAAGCATAGTGCCACCATCTCTACCCGTGGGTGTCGTAAGAGGCGACTAAAGTGGGGTTTTGACGTTTTCTTATCACAAACACACAGAGTTCATTTTTCTTTGCAGGTCTTAGTTTTTCATACCTTTGACAGCTGTCAAAGTGGACATATTGCGATGGCCCTACTTTAAGGGCTGTCGCACCATCTTACATGCTGCAGTCGTCATTGTCGCCAACCGCAACGCTTAGAAGCGTGGTGACTATGATAAATACATACACCAAAGTACCACGCGTTTTTTCTGGAGATCGGGAGCTCCTATTGGATCCCTAAGCAAATCAGGCAACGTATAACCACGACTAAATAAATGAGTACTAACTAAACATTAAAATATAATATAAACCGAAGTAGAAAAAGAACAATAAGCTTCAAGCAAGGAACAAGGTTTCCACAAAGCTAGAAATCTTCACAGACCATGCGCATGCGGGCAAATACATGTTATCTAAGCCCATCACCATCACGATTTGACACTAAGAACTATAGAAACTTTAGAAGTCGAGTGTCATAGGTCATACGAAGTTTTGTCTGCATAACGTGGAATTTCGTTCCTGTCGGGACCTAGCAACATGACAATAATGTACATTTATATATGTTACTTTAGTTATTAGTCTAGATCACGGCACTCATACATCTGGGGGCACGGCAGTGCCCCCGCAAGTCGAGCTAAAAAAAAAAGTGGCGCGGCCGTACCATCCTTTTCTCGAAGCAGTTCACTTCATTTTCGACCCCCCTGTAACTTCGTTGTGGATAAAACTAGAAGCCTGTTTTTTTAGTAACTAAACAGGCATCGTATGAACACGGTATATTTCAAATTTCATTCAATTTGAAACAGTAGTTTAGAATTATAGCTAGTCAAAGTTTCTCAATTTTGTCACTCAGTGACTGACTGACCGTTCATCAAAACTCTAAGGCACTTCTAGCAGACATAGAAGCTTCAAATTTAGAATAGAATTATTGTTTACTGTATAAATCAAGGAAAAAACAAAATATTTTTCAATTTTGCTCTATTTTTCTAGTTTGTATTCCCATATAAATATATAGGAATAGAAAGTTACATTTGCAGTGAATGAAGCAGTGTACCTGTATATGTATAATATAATGGAATAATAGGTGTAGATAGGTAGCTAAATATAAATATATTCAAAAGTAACTTAATTTGTAAAATGGTCAACGGAAGACTACCTACAAAAATAAGAAAAGCTCATAAGAAAGAGATCTTTAAGAAAATCAGTTTTTAGTATTCAAGAAGTAGAAGGTACAGGATAGGAAAAACGTAGGACTATCTACAAAAAGAAATGAGATGCCATCAAAAACATATTAACTTGTAAAAAAAACAAGTCTCGCACGCAACTCAGTTCTTCTACCGTAAAAAGTTGTGAGATCCATGTAATACCAAGTCGGTTAATTTGTTTAGTCCCTACTTAAGGATCCTTCTGTTTTAAGTTATTACGTAATAAGCTAACCTTACAATGTCATATAGTGACCATATCAATATTTAAAATCTTATGTTTTAAATCAATAGATCGACTTGGTCATCGCATGAAAAACACAATGCAACTCACAAGTAATACAAATAGTAATAAGTTATATTAAATGAGATTGTTTAGTGCGATTGCCAAGTCAATCTATTGATTTAAAACATAAGATTTTTAATATTGATATGGTCACTATAAGATGTTGTTAGGTTAGCTAATCACGTAATAATTTAAGACAGAAGGACCCTTAAGTAGGGACTAAATAAATTAACCGACTTGGTATTACATGGATCTCACAACTTTTTACGGTAGAAAAACTGAGTTGCGTGCGAGACAGTTATGTTTTTGATGGCAAAAGTATGACATCAAAACACCTGGGCGAAGCTTTGTACCTATAATCTTAACCATACCTATACAACTTTTAATTCAAGATAATTCTATGATCCCATGGAACTGAATAACTTTAGTTCTACAACTTTTGGAAATAGAAATTAATAAAAATCAATCTTCATACAAAATTTAAAAAAGTCATCTGAGAGCTGTAGAGAAATTGAAATTTTAGTCCAGCAACTCGCTGGAATATCACCAAAAAAAAAAATTAATACAAAAAATTTTCCTTTTTATTTTATAACAATTAAAATTTTATAAGCCTCAAAAGCAATATTTTATTATCCGGTGATTTTCAAGAATTGAGTCTAAGATCTGCATCAGTACTAATTACATTTCCACTATTTTCTTAAGACAGAAACCTACAGTAGCGCCATCTGTTGGCCGGTAGCATGGCTTGCTCACCCGATGATATGTTAATGTTGAGGCGGCTATTATAGAGCGAAGCTCGGTCGACCAGGTACTTATTATTAACACTCAATTGAACCAAACCATTAAGGTTATCAATACATAAATACAATAATTAATTGTTTGGCGCTCTGTATAGGTATTTAGAATTTTCGAAAAAAATAATTACCAGATAATTTTTCGGATAATTACCAGATAATTTAGGATTATTTCGTGGAACCATTTCACACAGTTTTTAAGATATTTTTCTGGTTGTTTCTGTATGTGTTGCGCTAGCTGATACATAACTTACAAACAAACAACCTGACAAATTACCTTTAGAAAGTTGTTCAGTTTAGTTTCTTCACCATAAGTTATGGGATTTGTACATCTGATTGTATCAGCGCATGGACATGGGCATCGTCATCATCGTTACCTGAATGAAAACTTCCACTGTTAGACCAACCTCCAGGTGCAGAAAACGTTAAATTTATTTATTTTCATCATTGTGGAATGCAAAATAAAGTATCGAGTAATGAGAATGATTACCACTTTCTGTGAGCAGAGAAAGCGTCAGCACTATTATAGATTTAGAGGAGTTTTAACTAAAAAAAGCTTTATGAAACTGGCTGAAAGCCCCATAGGATACCTTCACTTATGGCAGGAGTATTTCCCACAGTCGTCACGCTTGCACCCAAGCATATGTTGGCGATCTAAGTATGGTGTCACACACAAAAGTTCGCGAATTGCACCGTCCATGATTGCACTTACTTATTTCATAATGTGTATGTATGCAACAAGAATCTGTCCAGCCAATAATATACTCTAAAAGCATACATAACCTAGTGGAAATACAGTCATAATGTCAACAGGTAATACAGGCATAATATCAAGATATTTCCTGATGCAGGTGAAAAATAATGTTTTTAAATAACCCTGTACACGCTTCTGTCAAGTTCAAAAGTTGACATCACAGTGGTTTCGCGCTTGTTCTATGTAGTTTACGGGGTATGCTACTGCGCCTAATTTTATTGAGTGCGACTCACTCTTGGCTGGCAATAGAGGCCTTACACACAATGGTTCAAAAGGTAAACGTCAGACAGACGGACAGACGTGACATAAGCTTAGTATTTATGGTCTCGTTACGGTAGCACGCCTTGGTTACGGAACCCTAAAAACCAACTAAACTGTAGCCTCACAATAAGCTTTTTATAGCAGATCATGATTACAATTAATAACCTTTATATTTCTATCAAAAATATATAATTTGCGAATATTTTCATGCCATTTGCGATATTTTCAAAAAACTATAGATAATTCTAGTTTTTTTTTACAAAAATGGCATTTAAGAAGTATTTAGTGGTAAAATTAATTGAACACTAATTGAACTGAAGACAATAATAATTACATTATCAGCCTTTATATTAACGAGTTATTTCCTATTCGCTTCTTACACGTTGGTCTTAATAATTATTTTAATTGACTGCGGCTCTACTGCGGACTGCGGCTACAGGTTAATTCAAGGGGTCTACTCTCAACTTCCAATATCGATATCGACTTCGAAACAGTCGAATTCAAAACTAAGTTGGACAGGTGATATTTTGTCAATTCGACAATGATTCAAATTAGGGTTGCAATATTTTAAAATTAACGGCTTATTCTACTTTTTGAAATTCGCAACAAAAATCTCCATACAAAATAATCAGGTGATTGGTCCTATTCGTATGAAAAGGTGTATTTTTTAGAGAATTACGAAGAGCCGTATAACAGAAGTTATTGCATTTACGCCCATAATAAGCTTTTTTCGACCAATTTCTATAAGGGAAAAAGTTGTTCAGTTTCATGGTCAGAAACTAGAAACGTTCTACTATACACCACGTTCTACTATAACCTCATTGTCAAGCGTGGCTAATATGATAGTTCTTTCAAAATACAACATGTAATTCTAAATACGCAAAACCATGTAACTGAACCACTTCTGTTCTACATCTTTTGGAAATTAAAATGAAAAAAAATCGAGCCTCCATACAAAATTATATTCAGTCAATTTGTATGGTGAAACAGTTTTTTTTAAGTTGTAGTACAAAAATTGATCAGTTCAGAAGACAGGTTTTGTATATTTAGAACTAGGTATACGTTGTGGACTGTCTAATTTATCTGGGTCCGTGGTATATGCCCCCAGTGTTGTGTGACCCCGTGGTATGTGCCACCAGTCTGTGGCATTTACGTATGCACAATATCCAGCTGTGGACGCTTCTGGCCTTTTATGATGATGTTGAAATACATTTTTATGGTATTTTGAAATAAAGCAAAACAAATACCACATCGTTCATTTTAACGATTCCAAGAAAATATTATTTACGTTTGGCAGTTTTAAGGAAAACTTATTTGCTTAAGTTTTTGTAAACTTTTTGTTGGATGATAAATTTTGTTCTTAAATTAAATAATATTTTATTATTTATTATCCTATGACCGCTAACTAGCCGTGGGCACATTGCAAGAAGAACCGATGGCCGATGGGGCGTGAGGGTTCTAGAGTGGCGACCACGTACCGGAAGACGAAGCGTTGGCAGGCCCCCCACAAGGTGGACCGACGATCTGGTCAAGGTCGCGGGAAGCCGCTGGATGCGAGCAGCGCAGGACCGGTCGTCATAGAGATCTTTAGGGGAGGCCTATGTCCAGCAGTGGACGTCTTTCGGCTAATATGATGATGATGATGAACTATATAGCCGTGCCCGCGAGTTCAAGAAACGCGCTATAGAGTTTCTGACTTCATACGAGAAGCCTTTCAAATTTTCGTAGACTCGCTCTATTTGCATTGTATTCTGCTAGACATTCAATAAGTATTCTGTAAATTTACATTGAACAAAATATTTGAATCTGAAAATGTTTCTTCCTCTAAAAACCTTATGAAGACTAAGTGTTTCGAATATTAAAAAACCGGTTAAGTGCGTGTTGGACTCCCGGGCCGAGGATTCCGATATACCTATGGTATTTTTAGAAGCAATTAAGTCTATTTTTAGGACCGCAAAACTAAGTTTGTTCATAAGGTTTGTTTGCATATTTCTAAAAAAACGGTGCTTTTTAGAGAGAGCGTTTTTATTTTTCCTGTCGACTATCGACTGAAATTAATTCAAAGTTTTCCTTTCACAAACTTCGGAGATAAGGGGGGGGGGGGGGACGGTATTTTTTTTGATACCACACTCGACCTGGTAACGACAGTTTAAATCCCCCCCCGTTTACAATAATAATAATGCAATTTTTCTTTGGTTTGCAATTATTTAAGTAATTATATTCTAACACCATTTCAAATTTCATGTCCATAGCATGAGCGGTTGCTGAGATAAACCGGTGTGACAGACAGACGAAGTCGCACTATAAGGGTTCCGATTTTACCATTTTGGTTTGGAACATTAACCGTTTCGAACCAAACGATCAAATGATGCATTTACCAATGAACAGCACTGAATTTCCATTTGTAAATTATCATTTATCAGTATCACCCACTTTTGGTAAAAAAAAAACTGTAAAACTCTAGTTTTACGGTGACTGTTTAAGTATACTGTTGCCACATACCAAAAAGAAAATCATTAGGTATCACAATAAACGGTACTTATGCCTTACGTCCAACCATTCGGTCAATCGGCCAATTTGGACCATCATGGCCCACCACCGTCAATACTCGCAAAAAGCCGGAAGCGCCCTTATCAGGCAGCGGATGTGACGTCACAGTAACGTGAGTTGAACGTGATTGTTTTAAAAATAAAGCAATATTTTCTCCTTCCCTGCGTAAAACAGTTTAAACAATACGAGGAAATATTGTTATAAATATAAACAGCCTTAAAAGTTCAAAGTTTTTTGTTAGAGTTGGTTGACAGATGAAATCATTTTCAGAATGAGTAATTTTTTTGTTGAAAGCAGAGAATCACTTTATATTTTTGAGTACGGATGTTATTTATCTATTTATGTATATATATCAGTCTCTAGTACTCTACCTACAGCTACAGGCTTTGCCTAGTTTGGTATCAGATGACTGTGTGAATTGTGGTGTGACTTGTCCCCATTATTTAAGTATTTTACTTTGAAGTTCGAATTTAGTCTTCGTTTTCATTGTACCCAAATACGTTTTCTTTGTTTAAAAAACATCATTGTCCTGAGCGATATCACCAAAAATTCCACGTACAAATTCAAATTTTCGAACACAACCATTCATTAAAGGAGCCGCGCTATATCGAAATATCTTCACGAAATTAACAGGAACATTGTCATATAAAATCATACGTCATCATATCACACAATTTTGATTCCAAATGCTTTCAATAAAAAACGCATTTCCTAATTTTACTCGGCTGCCTCCATTGTGAGGGACCATGAAACGAACAATGGATTTGACTCATGTGCCGTGATTCATTCAAATATCGAATGCCTAAACGATATCGAGAAAACGGTTAAAAGATTTTGTTCCAATTTCAAACTGTTGCCGATAGTATAACATTTAAATTGTTGTGGTAGATGGTGATTTCTTTAGTTCAATTTTTGAATATTTTATGAATCCCTACTCAAAAGATCCACAATATTCAAAAGAATTTTCCAGTTGTATTCTTATTGGAACTAGGTTTCTCCAAGAAGCTATGTTAATGCTTTCTATTCCCCCATAAATAGTATATTTCGTTTATTTAACAAAATAAACTTTGTATTAGCAATTGTAAGTTACAATTAATAAGGTCCGTAGAAGGAATCGACTGTGACAGACAGACAGACATCCCTCGGAAAGGTTGATCGCTAACTAGCTAACTATATATACAAACATACTAGTCACAGTAGGATCGAATAGTGTATTAAGTATGTAGTTCAGCAACATCTCAAGATTTACCAATTAATTAACAATTAATTAAATATGAAGGCCTTTTTACATAAAAAGTGTCTCTTTTTCATCTAAAGTACAATATTTTTTGTGTACCCAATAGACAGTGCACGAACTGATTGAATTTGAAAATTAATACTGCAGGGTTTCTTAGGGGACAATGTTTGGGCCATTTTTATTGATGGTTTATACATTATTTTAGTTTAGTCTTTGTGCACTAATTGACGATTTATGAATCTTTTTTATATTGTAGCTATTTCTTTATAAGCGAAAACTATTGCTGCATCTCCGTCGACAAATGTCAGCAAAAGTCTAATACGATTTTGTCCCATTATCACTGAGTAAAAGAAATCAACAAAACATTTCGTCATCCCTTACCCTTGTCTCTCTCACACAACATCGTACTTACCAATTAGTAAACAAATGTATGATTTGTAGCATCAAGATACGATTGGTTTTCCAACACACAAATACACGAGATACGCATTTAAAAATCGAATCGAATTTTATTCTTATTAAACGAGTCTGCACTTTATCAGGATTTGAATAAGGAATGTTTTAGTTCGTCGGTGCCACTCAATGAGTCGAGAATGAATTGCGAAATGGATTATTTTTTCAAAAATGGAATTAAGAAGAGACAATAACGTTCATTGTTTTAAAGATGGCGGCGCTCGAATATGAGATTATTACTTTGTATGGCGAGCTTATGAATCTTATGATAATTTTATTGCTTTTGTATAGAGTATTGTGATGAAAAGACAAAGATCTCGCTTTGAAAAGGTCCATTGCTTGACTGTCGCGATGGGGGTTGCCATTGTAAGCCAGAAATGCATAACTAATATAGGTGCAAAGCAGTCTCTACTTACCCCATTTTATATCGTTAATTTATTTGCAGACATAGGCACAAAGAAAGATAAGAATTAGTTAAGAATGCTATGTAATATATACAAGTACCTAATTATAAAATTTGTAAAATTCAAAATTTATTTGTATACCTACTTATTGGAATTTTCTTGTTTTCGAACAACTCTGAAGATGACATCTTAAAGACAATGTTATTTTAGTCTATAATTTGTCAATTCAAAATATTTATTTATTAAACAAATACATTACATTCATATTCTCCCTTGCGAGAAACATTCATTCTTCATTCATACAATTTTAAAACCTGAAATTCAAAGAATTCCAATTGATTTGTGTGAGAATAAACAAAACGGAAGTAAATTAGGATTTATTCTGGTTCTTACCGGTTAACTACAAAAGATTCCAAAAACCCAGAAGTGAGTTCTCCAACCCGGCAATTTAAAAATTTGCTTGAGTTTATAAAACAAAATCGTTTACGATAACGCAAATTCTTTGTTTAAAATCGTAACATTACATTTTATGAAGTTTATTAAACATCTTTTAAGTTAATTCCGTATTTTTCTCATTGTTGTAAGATTGTTGAAATAACGTAAATTTTCCTCGGTCAAGGTACTGAAAGAAACAGTGAGTTAGTTGCATTACAAAGGAATATCTACTCTATTGGATTGAACAATGCTCACTGAAAATTCAAAAACAATATTGACGATAATGTAAAAGCACAAAATCGAAATTCTGTGAAAACGACATTCCTCCATCGAGTCATTTCGTCATCTCCCCAACTCACTCATAATTATACACGCAATATTCCTTAAACACGAGAATTAACCCCAATTGAGGGATCGCTCTATTTAAATTACTTCGAACGCACTATTCAGCTTTCTGGAAGCGAGTGACATTACACTTAACCTCAGCAACTATTCGAACGCGCCAGCTGAGCGGAAGATGATGTTCCATTTTTGAATTATTTAAATTAACGATCGTGTGTTACTGTAGTTTTGCTTTTTATTTGTTTAGTTATTTGCGACTGCCAGTGCTAATAAATATGGAAGATTAGAAATCAATTTTGCATTCTATTTGTCACAGTCCTTGTTATGATGGACTTCGTCCAAAGCTTCTTCATCAATCACCTCAGCATAATTAAATACTTTTATTAACTGAAAAACAACACTTAACACCATCGATAAAAAAATTCTGGTCATCTTTGAAAGGTTTTAAGTGTTGTTCTTCTCTTCTTGCAGACACTAAAAATTTCACACAATGAGTTTAGTAAAATTTTATACTAAGAAAATTTTAATTCGTTACAATTTATATTTTAGTAACTTGTACTTTAAACTTATCGTCAAAACACTTTCTGAACGTTTGAATCCGATTCAATACATATTCCAAATTCAACTTTCAAATCAATCCGGAAACTATAACGAGCACGTTCAGTACGTACGTCTTGTTTCGATTTTTGAAAATCGTGATCTTTTTTTGTTGAGAGAACATATTCAGATGTGTAATAACCAATCTCCGGGCGTCGACAAAAAAACTAAATTTGACGTTTGGGGCCGAGAAAGATGCTAATAAGAGGCAGCTTTTAAAAAGTTTGTGAATTTATTTAGTGGGAATTTGGTTAAGTTTTAAATTAGATGATTTGAATCTTTAAACACTGATTGATGAGCTACGAGTAGTAATGATTTCTCTGCATGTTCATCAATGCACAAAATGATCCTTTATACATATTGCGATGTCTGTTGATTTGACCTTTGAACTTATCCACTTCTTACATAGACGCATCCTTATTCAACCAATGAAACTTATGAAAGCTTAAGCGAATGAAGCTCAATACAAAAAAAAAGCTATTAAAGGTTCAATGATTCCCAATGATGCGTACTCCTCTTCAGAACTTTCAATTCCTCTACAATTGAAGCATTAATGCATCAACCGACTAAACTCCGAGACGCATGCCCTCGCGCATCCTTAACGCATTCATAATAAGAACAAGACGTTCCATTTTCAAACGGACGAATTACAAAGACTGGGAGCTGCGGAGCTTTGGAATGCAACAGTTCATCTTCAAATATTTAGCTTTTGAATTTGGAATGTTATTTTTTAAGCAGCTTAATTTTGTGTTAGATTTTGCTAATTTGCTGATTAGGGTGTCTATCATTTATAAAGTTTAGGACAACGTTTTCAGAACAAATATTAAGTAAAAATCTCTTCTAATAGAAAATAGTGTTAGATAAATGAAAAATAAACTATGTACTAACATTAGTACGATTCCAGCTTATCTGGCGTTGTGGTATGTCAGCTACAAGGGTTCCAGGTTTGATTCGCGGTCGTCGGGGCAACTATTCGAGTGATTAATATGGACATTCTTTTATTAGCATTTGTACTACCACTATACAGGTTTTTCTAAATGCTGAGGCTATATATATGATAGGTTTTTGTTTGTTAAAATTATTTGTAAACTTTACATATCAACTCACGCTACATCCATCACATCAAATCAGTCGAAGTTTGAGTAAAATAACGTATTAGACCAATAAAGAACTAGTTTATTCGCCCGATTTCCTGTCGGTGTCAGATTCGTCCCGTGAGTCAGTGAGATGTTAATAACGTTTTTGTTTTACAAAGATTCAGAAAGCATTTGATACTTGCGACTAGAATATCTGAAAAGATTTGTTTTTATGAAAAGTAATGAGATTTTTAAAATTGGACAAAGAATATTTTGTGATAATTTCCTTTCATCTTGTTTCCCTTTTTCTTGTGTTCTTTCTTTAATTTATTTTTTAAATTCCTTCCAATTCAACATCTTATGACATCCCATAAAACGTCCCATAAACGTTTGCTGGACAGTGACATCGCAAAATGCAAAATGCGTAATATACAAAGATATTTTATGAGTAATTGTTAAAAAGTAGGCATCTAGACAATTTAAGGCTTTCTTACATCAACGACAAAAGCAAAGCCTTTGTTAGCTATAAATTCGATTAACGCGATTGTAAGGATCACATTTGTTTCTTTAAATTTTATAACAACTCCATAATAATCGCCTATATCACGAGAATTCATAAACAAAAAGCTCGAGGTCTCAGAAATCGCCAACGAATGTTTATAATCTTCGTACGATGACACATAGACATAACATAATGAAACAAAACCCATCTCGACCGCCTTCCAAAGATGCAGCCTTAAACTTATCACCAGCTCAACGGAACACAAACATCTGAGCATCAGAAAGCCCATACTTACTGACAATGGAAGGCGTGTCCAAGCGAAGGAATAATTACCTAACCCCCCTCTGCCCCGCTTAAATACCTAGAGGGGGCTAGAGATTTGCCTACATCAAGCATTGTCTTTGAGATGTGAGGTGACCCTTGACGAGTTTGAATTTAGAAATTTCTTTAAGACGGTGAAATATTCGATTTTGTTTTGTTACATCATTAATACTAGTTGATTACTCCTGATCGACATAGCCGCCTCTTTAGGAAAATATTATATGTGTTGCTATACTTCGGTTAAAACAAACAATCCTTCAAACTCATTTATTTAAAAATATGAAATTTGATGATATTGATCCTTTTCTGTTTCTTTTGGCTTCGAGAATGAGGTTGTTAGAAATCACTAAATCGTATTACTATTACTTGCTGTTTTTATTAACCTTTTTCATCAAAAATGAGGTTGTTTGATATGCTTTACGATATAGTTTTACTAAGTACTTGTTTACATATTTGTGAAAACTGTAGGTTTAAGATTTACTTAAGCTAACCTATTGTTATTGAATGACAACTGTTTGTTTCCCTGAACTAAAAAATAAAAAATATATTCCGAACCAATCTCCTTTGACAAGTTTGAATTAAGAACGCACTGTAGTAACTCCCTAAAGAACTTTATAACATGTTAGTAGATGTAGTTCCAAATTAGAATTTTTAAAATACCATTATTCTCAAGGAAGATTTGATTCAAATGTGATTGGCTCAATTGTTTTAAGAGTTTGATACTTGAACGAACGACCTTAGTTTTGTAAACAAAATAAAGACTCGATCAAAACAAATAACATTGCCTGCCAGATGCGTTTAGACTTTTCAATTAAAAGAAAATAATGACGAACGGTTAAGAGCTAAGCCTTGTCAAGCTTTAAGTATGATCAATTTTTTACATTTTGCATAACATCACGCCTCTTTCCCGTTGGGGTAGGCAGAGACCACAGTCCTCCACCTGCTACGATCTTGACATACTTCCCTTGCTTCCTGTACTTTCATCAATCCTTTCATACATGCTCGTCGGTTTAGGGTACTTTTAACCTGGCCTTTATTCAGAACGTCCTGAATTTGTTCCTGGTACGTTCGCCTAGGCCTTCCCCTTCCAACGTTTCCATTCACTCTCGATTACATTTTGACAGTAGATTTTTAACAGAAATAATGAACTTTTCTAATTTTCTAATAGTTATCTAGTAATCAGATGTCATATTTCGAACCTATTATATTATAACATGACCGTCTGTATGGTGGAATGTGTGGCCACCCCGCGCGAGGCGGCGCGTGCGCGCATGCACAATCGCTAGCAATATGGTAGGGTGACAATATTGCAGTTATTTTTACGGCTTCTCTGATCAGTGACTGATAGTAACAGTTAAAAAATAATAATTCTTGTCTCACTCTTGCGAAAAGAGCTTAAAGTTAAATGGTGCAAAACAGCGTTATTTTTAAAGCGCGCCGATAAAGTAAAATTCACGAACAAACGACCGACCTAGCAAGTCTTATCTAGTGAAATATTATTTTTAATTTCTTGGAAACTTTTACGAACTTTTCTGTAATTTTACTGACAATAATAAAATATAATTTTACTAATTTTATTTTTTCTATCAAGAATGACATGCTAAATCGCTCAAACCGGAGGGAAGAATGCAATTTCAAAGATGTTCTTACTTGGTGCGGGTCGTTTTGAGCTTTATCAGTAATATTATATATTTTATACTCTTTAACTCTACTGTTACAGTATACAAATCCTATGTTTTTAAATTAAGAGATTTTAATATGCAACAAGGAATAAATGATATTTGTTTTAATTTGATAATTTGAAACAACACAACACTGTCTTCTAGAAACAAACATTATCCCAATTCGTGCCCAAACCTTGGCCACCCTATTAATACGTCCTATCCGATAAATACGCACCGAACTTACGTAAGGCCACGCGCGCGGAATTTCTGAACCGCGATTTCTCCTGTCATACGCCTAAGAATGAAGACCGACAATTTACGACCAACTAAATATTGTCTAGACTCGTATACGACTACAGAATTAAAATTCGTTTATATTTCTACGGAAGTCTATGATTCTGAATAAATTTTTATGAGTACGAATAGGAATGTAAGAGCAAAAAACTCAAACGAAATCCATCAGAAACTTCCCAAGATAATAACAAAACACGCCCGAACAAATCTAGATGAATCTCTTTTTCGAACAGCCGAAATAAAACACACATCCAACATTTTAAATTTCGAACGTCAGAAAAACAAAAAAGAATTCTTATCTCAAACTCGTTCTAAATTCAAAATATAAGTGAAGCAATTGAAAAACGAAACGAACCGAGTTCATATTACGAGCGCGTTCCAAATTCGAGTGTATTCAAATATCGAACGAGAGATGGATTATGACGGGCGTGCGGGAGATGGAGCTGGAACACAAATCTTGATACGCTACAAATCATTTATTTTCTTTTTTCGAATAGAACTCACATTCGGATTTACTTTCCAGCCAGTAATCATGGCAACTCTATTACTATTCGAAATTTAAATTGCAAATATGAAATTAAGTTCAACTATATCTAGTTAAGTAATTATTGAGTATTATTTATTGCTATAAAATTTATATGGTAAAACTGTGTGCTTCTTATATTCCATCAGGAATATTTGAATAAAATATTACTCCGACTTATAAAATCATAATCTTGGACGCAGTTGGTTCGTGATATGATTTTATTGATTGATGGGTGACTGTTGCGTTTGGTTCTCGTAACCATTTTCTCTAGGCTCCTATTTAAATACAAATTACATTCAAATCACAGTTCAAAGTATTCTGGTAATGTTCATGGAAGAGTGTTGACCTCTCATGGACCAGACTTATGTTTTTTAGTTAATTAAAAATGTATATTATAGAATTTATAACGTGTTACTACGCCTCCGTACTGTCGGCTCTAATTCTTAATTGAAACTAATAAGATACTGTTAATAGGTATGTTGACGACATTTTTGTGGGGTATTAAGTTAATAAACCAAAAATAGCTACCTTCTCACTTAAGTTAATAAAGGAATATAAAGAAAAAGTCAAGATTATTTTTATTTTTTGGTCTACGAGTTTTTGTAAACAATTTACTTCGCAGAAAATCAGCTGATCGATCAGCAGTTTGTATATGTAGTCAATTTGAAAAAAATATTTGCAAGGATTGTGGAACATTGTAAGAGCGGAAAAGTCAGAATGTTATTTCCATAAAAAAATGTGAAACCTCTTACCGCCAGAAACCTTCTTTAGAAATAAAACTTCTTTAAATCGATTGCTGACACTGTAGTCGTCAACAAATAAACAACGTCCTTTTTATGAAGTCGGTTAAAAATGTGAGCAACAGATTTAAGGGAGCTTAAACTTTAAAGTTGTTTTCTGCAATTGGAGGCTAGACAAAGACCGCCCACAGTTCAGGTACTTTACAAATAGGATAAGGGATGTTCTTGAAACAGTAAATAAAAGTCATTAACCGCTCAGTCTGGCTACTTAAACGATACATCTATCTACTTACCGAACGAACCACTTTAAATTGAACATCTATTTTAATACTGAAACTGAAAGACAGAGACTGATTCAGGATGAAAATAAAAGAAATCGGCTATCATTAAAAAAGCGACGTAATATTTAAGTTTGTGCAACAAAAAACGAGTAACATAATTTTATAATTTTTACAGCAAAAAGAAAAAAGAATTTTACTAGCAAATAAATATGGTTGCATGCAAATTATGTCCTGAAACAATGTGAGATTCATAATCATCATAACATTCCATAAAATGTCCACTACAGGAAAGGGAGCTCCCTCCAGAATTCTAGCTTTTGCAAAATGTGGAGGGGAAATACCATAGTCACCTCGCTTGTCAGCGTTATGGCTGGCACCATGAACCGCGGTTGTAGGTGACCGCAGCAAGTAAGATGGTATGATACACAGGAGGATGCCGCTGCCCATCCTCTAGTTTATAACCCTTAGTCGCCTTTTACGACACCCACGGGTATGCATGGAATGGTACTATTCTTTGCTGGCACCACACGGGGCAAAATATGAGATTGAGCAGTTCTAAATTTATTTTGTCCAGAAATATTTTTTGTAACTGACTTCTTGATAATCTCTTCTTTCTTACTTTTCATACTGTCAAATAACTGACGTGATTTTAGATAGAAAAAGTTTTATTAAACTTACTTGTATTATTTAAAACAAACAAGCTCTCTAATTCAAACCCTGGCAATCCAGTAAAATTTCTCTTCGAATGGGAGGCAAATGTAAAAAATTCATATCTCCCGGTCGTTACCAAGAAAATGATTGATTTTACTGCCGCGTTCCCGAATCGCGTTCGATTTTCAAATTCAAATCGATCGATGTAAGTGGGTACAGAAATAATAGTAATTCGTTTAGTTTTCTTTTGATAATATTTAAATACCTTGTAAATAAATTGATACTTATATTAGTTACAAGTACCTGGGCGACCGAGCTTTGCTCTGTATAATTTTAGCCAAAGCCTAATAATAGATGGCGTTGTTGAGTTACTGAAACGCGCCATTTTCAAGGAATGCTAGAAAAACGGAGAAAACCAATTTTCCCAGACATCAGCCCGAAAACCCTAGTATTGAAATTTTATCGAAATCGTAAGAGCCGTTTTCAAAAAACCGATTACAAATGTATATATATACAGATACTGCTCGTTTAATACTTAAGGAATATTCAAGTGTCAAGAAATATTTCAAGGACATCGTACGTAAGCGACAGGACATCGCTATGAAAAATAATATTATAAATAAATATGTCAATAAGATTCTCAAAAGTGATTAAATTTACAAATTTTGTTTACACATCATCTGAGAATGCAATATAAACATGGCTGCGAGATGTGTTTACGAAATCAATCTTCGAATTTCAACTGTTTTTGTTTAAAGTATTCAAGTATTATAATAATACGAAAGATACTTGAAACTGGCAGGGTTTACTCATAAAAGTTTCTGTGAATACAAACAAACCTTACTAGCCGTTGCATCTGACTTTGTCTGTCTTTTAGAACGAAGTTATTTATCGTGCGACACTTCAGATACTTCGTGGATGAGGGCTGGCCTGAAAAAAGTAAAGGTTTTTGGACCGTCACGTCTCTTTGCTTTTCTTGTGTTCGAAATTTGAAATTTGAAAAAAGGAACTTTTTTCCAACAGGACGTCCTATGACACCTATCGTAAATTTTTTAAGCCTAGGACTCAAGGATAGTGCAGTTTTCCATTCACAATTTTCTTTAAATAGCTTCATAAGTTCTAGAATTAATATTCTTCTGATGGACTTAGATGTTTCCCAGCCGTAAAAGTAGCCTTTGTAAGGTCCAGAAGTTCCAGAGACAAACAAAAAAAAAAACCTCTTAATAATATTAGTGTAGATAAGTTTGAGTAGTCTGTATAATAACTGATTGGGTATTGAAGCTGTTTTATGTCAGACTGTAAGTGGCTTTTCACACTAGCGGCTCAAGACGTCGATTGCTAACGAACAGGCAAAGTAGATATGCAAGAAAAACATTAAACTTTGTTACATCATTAGGTAAGTAATGTAAATTGTGTGGGCAAATCGTGTAATTCGCCGTTTAAAAACGGCATCGGCAGATTGTAAACGGGATTAGATACATTTTAGGTTAGTTAGTTAGTTGTAGTTAGTTGGGTATCTTACGACCACGTGCCACGGTAGCGGCCGGTAAGTGCCAGATACGAATTTCGCGTTGTTATGTAAAATTCCGAGGCATTATGTTGAATAACGAATAAAAAAAAATCGGCATTTTGTAAATTGCCAAGGCATTATGTGGAGCGGCAAATTGAAGTACAATTTGCCTACGACATAAATATTAGAAGCCATTTGCGGCGGCCAAGCCGGAAAGTCGTTTTAAAGACCACGTCTGAAAAAATTGGGGGTGTGTTGTCATTTACGTTACTTTGTATGGGAAGTTGAAAACATTTTGTGCGTTGTCAGCAAAGTCGTAGAACAAAAGTTATGACCTCTCTAATAATTGGGCAAACGGATGTCAGGTACAAAAATTATACCTTCTATAAAAAAGTGTATTTTTACCTTTCATATTTATTTTATTTACTTGTAAACAGTTTATCAGGGTGAATTTGAAATTTTAAAGTCTCAAAAGTGATATTTTATCACCCGGTGATATACAAGAATTAGGTTCCAAGTATTAAAGGGCACTAGATAGAAAAATATATCTCCCTAAAATATTTGCCGACACTTTCTAATTGTCGACAAAAATAGTTTCAATAGGTTTAAGGGAGGCTTTACTTTAATGTACTACTTGCGGTTAAACCGCGAGCTTACCAGCGGTTCCGCCGCCAGTGTAAACATTAACGTAACTTGGACATCTGGATTCCTTCCTGGATACTGATCTGAAATATCCTTATTGGAATTTCAAGTTTAAGTTATTAGTCAGCTATGAAAATAAGTAATGCGTCAGTCAAAGGTTTTATTGACCTGAAAGCAGTTTTATCTACTTCTAAATAATGTGTAAGGATTGAAAAATAAATATTATGTAGAAATACTGGACACAAGCTTTTTGCCCAGGACTTGAAAGCAGAACTAGGTAGGTACGTAAGATAAAATACAATTTTAACAATACCTACATAAATCCTGCTATTATATTCTTTGCGTTTTAATAAAGGATTCATAATCAATAAATCAGCAGTACATTCGGACAAAACGCACTAAAGCCATCGTGCGTTTTTAAATCGTTAAATTCAAAATTCGAAACCTGTTAATCGGCACTAAAATACCTCTGCATTTGGCGGCGCATTCATCAAAAATAAGAAAATAGGTAATTAATACACAAACCGAAGCCATAAACGAAGAAAAAAGAAATACTTAAAGGCGTTTTTACAAGTGGTCAGCGATTTGGCGGCATCCAGTTTTAATTCGGACGTTCGAAAGTTTTGAATTTTTGAAAGGGTAAGAGCTTGGTTTAGAGAAAAAGTTGCATATGAGTTTTAAGGGGCTGATAAGAGCTGAATTGCCTCCATGTCTAACAAAGGGCAGAATGCGCGTGCTAGAACGGAGCGGATTCGCGCTGTTTTACGCTTTTCGCTCATTTTTGCATTTTTCTCAAAATCTGTACCCATAATATTAATTATCAAATAGCTAGATAATGTATTGAATAATGTGTAAAAGTTTTGGCATCATAAACTAATGGGTACTTACGAAAAACGGTTTAAAAGCAGAGGTAACATTGGATTTTTTTATGGCTTACAAAATATATTTAATCGTGTTTCGGAGTCGGCCATAATCTTGGAAAGATGCTTAATTATCATATAAATTTTTTTCACGGCCATATATTCATCACTTTTCGTTAAAAAAGCTGCTCAAGTGAAGCGTATTTAGCTCTTATCAGCCCCTTAAATTGAAATAAAAATAAAAGGAGGCAAGGAAGCAGTACCTATTTCTTAAATTGGACCAGTAGAATATACATTAATAAGTTTGATAAAATAAAATTTAAAGAAATACTATTCTTTGACAATCGACTTAAGTATGTAGGTACTTGTACTGTATTAACAAGCCCTTTGGTGTGGTTGGTAGTGAGCCTGTCTTACACGCCGCGGGCCGCGAGTTCGATCCCCGCCCAGGGCAAACATTTGTGTGATGAGCACAAGTGTTTGTTCTGTGTCTGGGTGTTATTTATCTATTTATGTATGTATATCAGACTCTGGTACCCATTGTACAAGCTTTGCCTAGTTTAGAATCGGATGACCTTGTGTGAAATGTCCCCAATATTTATTATTATTATTTATTATTAACAAAAAATTGTTAGTTGCTAGATATTTGCTGCTGTCCAAAACGTAACAAAAAATAAGCAATCTTCTTTTTGGCCACTAATCTTGCAATAATATGTCTTGGAACGTGACGTGATGTTAAAACCCAAGCCCCTACGTCCCAAATTCCGTCAAATTGATCCTTAATCAACCTAAATCAGAGATCAGATGAGTTGTGCAGCTTCGTAAACCAAAAATAAAAACAAAACAACACTGGACACAAACAGAACGCCAGAAAAATATGAATTCCATTCGAAATACGAAGTTCGGGAAACAAAAGATGGCGGATTTAACGAAATGAAATAAAATATAAATGCCTTTGCAAGCGAGAATTCTTACATTTTTAATTTGGAAGTGGGGAATGGCGGGAAAAACGGTCAAATTCCAGATTCATAAGGCCGCCAGTGATTGGGATTGTTTCGTTGAGAATATTCATTTTTATCGAAAATCCATTTCGTTGTTTGGAGCGACTCTTAAATTTTTATTATTTATTTGAAATTGGAATATTGGAATCAGTTTTGCGTTTTGATTGCCTGTTTTTGTAATGTGTACGCGTTTTGATTAGCTTTGAATGTCTTGATTTTAGATTATTGTTAATAAGAAATTAAACCTTTGAAGGGAAATAATTGGCCATCCTGTTTGTAAAAACGGATAAAGAAAATTATATTTGAAATAAAAAATGCTTGAATGAAAATAGGTAGACTTTTACATCTACTTCAAATTCTTATCAATCTAGCACTCAGCTTCCTAAAATTAATCAACACAATGAATCATACGACATTTCATGCGTCTGATACTAAGAATTGACAATCTTAGGCACTATTCTCATACAAGGAATATAAAATATCAAATGACACATCCTTTTTGGAAGATGTAATAGTTTTCATTTACTATACAAAGTAGGTTGCATTGGGTATTCACTTTTTTTTTTAATTTTATAGTTCTTAATAAGTAACGAAAACTTTATGACTTATTTCTTATTATTATTTGATGTGTAAGTACTTATTCTTGTCCCCGTCATATACTTTTTCACACTAAACTCTGGTTGGCTGGGAGAGATCTCTTCATAGAGATAAGCTCGCCATTGTGAACCTCTTCTATCACTACTGTTCTGTTTTATTGTGCACAATAAAGAATATAATAATAGAATTTAGGGTCAGTTTTTAGGGTACCGAACCAAAATGGTAAAAACGGAACCCTTATGGCGAATTTGTCTGTCAGTCAGCAACACCTGTTTATCTCAGCAACTACTCACATTATCGACTTTTAAAATATGCTTGTCCAACTTTATTGCATACGAAATATTTTTTTATATTATTGTAAAGTGCAAAGCCTCGCACGAGTGGAAATTTATTTTATAAACATTGTGGGATAAACGTAGAGTAAAATGTTCTTTTTCATAGATGTATACGCCCCTAATCTCCAGCCTATGTACTCAGGGATAATGTAGCATTCTAATGGTGAATTTTTTTTTAAATCGGTCCATTCGTGTTTGAGTTTATTCGCTACAAACATACAGAAATACAAATCTTTCCTATAATAATGTTAGTGCATTAGTGTAGATGATGGCCGAAATCAAATAGGGCCCAGGGCAAAATTTTAAATTGTCTTTTTACTAGGTCAAGTGGGGTATCATACGAAAGAACCTTACTTGTACAATTCAAAATAGGTCATTGTATTGTTATACAACTCTTAGTATTCAAGTTATGATGAAAAATGTATGAAAAAAAAATACCATTCGCCCCGCCCGGCCCTGAATTTATGAAAAAATATGAACTAATGTAGTCGATAAACATTTATGTAAATTGTAAATATTACAAACAAACAAACAAAAACCCTAAACAAACGAACTTAGTTTCCCGGTCCTAAAATTTTACTTTTTTGCTTTTAAATCAAATCAAATCAAATATCTTTATTTGCGTGAAACATGGTAAGAGGGTCTTATTACATAGTTTCCAGCATGCTCTACCTATAGACTAAGGCGTGCAAATATATTAAAAGTACTACAGGTATAACGGAACCTCGGCGCGCGTGTCCAACTCGCACTTCACCAGTTTTTTTACACCGGATCATTTTTCAAAATCATTGTCTCTATTTAAGTGATCTCTATTCAAATTTATGTCAAACGTGACTTTATAAGTCTCAAATAAATATCACACCTTACAGCGATGACGTAGAAATAGTCACTTCTCACTCTAATCCTTTTCGTACGAGGAAAACCTTAACTCATGCGTTACATAAACGCTTCACGTACAGTCTGTCAGATTTGGTATTAGGGTATTATTTTGGTAGCGATACCGATCTTGCTCGTCTGTAACCGACGCGACGTAGCGGTTAATAACATAAGCTCCTGATGTGTATCTTGAGTATGCTAGAAGAGGTACATATTTGTGCAAATAGATGAATTAGAAATAGGTGTGGTCAAAACAGAAGAGGAAACATAGAATAGAAGTAATTTATTCATCCACATATTTAATATTGGGTCTACCTCAGCGAACTACAATGGTCTACCTATGAAATTGGCGAATTTTATGGAGACTTTTAGTTAAACTCAATTTTCAGTACCAACACTTGTATTTTAATTAGAAATGAAAATCCAAGTTTTTCATTTGTTTTAAAAATGAATGGGAAGCTTACAGCAGCTTTCATTTAATTTCCATAGTAATATATCATCAGAAAAAATTGAAACAAATTCAATTATGAAAATGGATGACATTTAAGGCGATACCTTTTCGAACCTTTAATTTTAAATGTCAGACTTAAAATACAAATAATATTTAATGCGTGGATTGATAACCTTGAAATCAACTTTCAAATCTAAAACAAATAATGAAAATAGATATAGAATGATAGAAATAATGATCTCATTAATCTGCAAAAAAAATTCCCCAATTTCTTAGGATTCAATACTAAAACATACTTTTTTTTAACGTCTATGGGCTTACTATAGACCTCGATCTAGCCCTAAGGACAGAGATGAGGTCGACGATGGAACGAGCTTGCCCAGAAGAAGCCTGTTCACTCGCGACTTAAAATTCGGATTATAAGAGCTCGGGAACAAGACGCAGGCAGAGAATTCAACTCCTTAGCCGTGAGAATCCTAAAAGATGTTTCAAAGCGCCTTGTGCGGATGTGTTGAATATCAACCGAGTATGGGTGATATCTTGCGGTGCGTCTGTATTCCCGATGGTAGAAGGAACATCTACAATAGGATTTACATCTTATACTTAATACGGCACGATAACTTACGCACAATATCATCAAAGGGAAGAATAAAGGAAGAAGAGGAAGAACCAGAAGTAGCTAACTCGACTATAATAACAACCAACAGCTTCGCAACTGGTCAAACTATGAAGCTTAGCTTGACCAACTTTCTGTTACCAGTGAGCTTCCTGGCTCTGCTGCCAAATCGAGTGAGTTAAGTTAGTATTTGGCCGTGCCGTTCTGAAGTTGACAGCAGATCTCAGATCTCAGGTCGCAGACTTCTCGGGCAGATCTACACTAGGCCTAAAGCATTAGAGTTTTTTACAACTATCGTTTTCATAACAGTGACTTTGAAAACCCATCTTGATTAACATTAAAACCCAATCTATAGAACAGACGGGTATATTTTGGCTGTCATACAAAAAGCGATATTCTATAAAATATAAACACTCTTAAATACGTTAAGTAGACATCTTAATATCTACGTACAAGACATCTTCATTGTTCGCGTGACATTTAGACCGAAGTATAAATAATCTCATTCATTGGAATTAACGCCCAATCAAAAATCAAATTCAATTAACCAAGATTCATGAATAATTCCTAAAGATTTTTTTTACAAAGAAACCGATCGTGGTTATGAAATAATTTATTCGAAATTCAAATTTCAATTGTAGCTACTTAGATTTGAATTTGGAATAGAACCCACATTCTCGATTGTTTGTCACTGGCTGGCATTTTGGCATACGCTCTAGCCATTGGCTGTCACCTTTTCGTATTTCGAACGCTTTGTGTTCGAATTTAGAAAAGGTGATTTTGCTTTCTTTTCTTTGGAACGATTGTGTGCTAATGTAATTGTTACTTGCTGGTTATTACTGCTGTAAGGGAGTGTTCGGAGTTTGAACAATATGGTTGTGAAGAGTTGTGTAATCGATTTTTGAATTTTGTTAACTGGTTATTATTGAGATTTTTTCTTATTTCAGGTAAGTTGGATATAAGTCACACTAGGGTGTTGGTAAGTAATGTTAACGTAGTGAGCAACCTTTTCTATTAAACACGTAAAAGTGCTTAAAATTACTTGACTTGGATTTTCTGATTTAATTTAATTTTTATTCTGAGCAATAACTAAGGTGCTGAATGCCGATTGCTTTCTATGTAAGGAAATCGATACATTTAATCTAATTCTAACTATATTTTTTAATAAACAATACTTAAGTAAGTACACTTTTTTAAGAGGCCTATTAAGTTAGAATGGAGTTTTATTTCCAACGCAAACTTTTTTTAGACTAAGTTTAACATTAGACAGGATTAGGTACTTTAACTGTAACGCATCGATATAACATCGACCTCACTGTATAATATGACATTACAATACGCAAATCTTCGAAATTCAAAGACGTATTTCGAACAAACAAAAATCGCAATTTACAATCTTTATCGCTGCCAACTGTCAGATTTTATGCCAAATAATGTCTTCGAATATGTTTATAGGCGATTCAATTGACGCGTCCTATTATTTTGTCTCTTTATTGCAGTTTGATAGTGTTACGAGTTGTCAGGTCTTGATTAAATGGTTACTATCAACATCATCAATTCAGAAATTAGTTTGATTAAAACGTTGATTACCTATTTATTTTGCTATCAAACATTTCAAATGCCATAAAAATTAATTGATGTTATCGAAAAATAATGGGGTAGCCTGAACTTTTTTCGACTCTACATC
The DNA here is from genome assembly GCA_947532105.1 of Athrips mouffetella. NCBI lineage: Eukaryota > Metazoa > Arthropoda > Insecta > Lepidoptera > Gelechiidae > Athrips > Athrips mouffetella. Next base: position 11,464,993 of record OX383981.1, on the reverse strand, counting down.
TTGTAAAAACAAATATTCTTGGTTTCCCTAGAAGTTTTCTTTTACAATAAGTATATTTTTACATTTTATAATTTTGTATAATTTAGGAAATAAGTGGATTATGTTTGATATCGTCTACTACAGTGTTTCTTCCTCCTTCTTTAATAAAATGTGTGTAAGGAAATAATTTTTTTAATTAAATGTATAGGTGAGACATACTCTGACTAAACCGTATCTTGCGCCTAATAAGTAGGTACTGTCAACCGCACGTCGGTAGAAACTTTTGCAACTCTATTACCACGCTATAAGGTCCACAATTGTTTCTACTTTCGATCTGTTGAGTTAACTAATTACAGTCCCTTTCCTTTGCTCCGATATTTTTATATTCAGTATCCTCAAAAGCTTTAAAATTTCCTTCTCTTGAGGTATTATTAGGAAATCGTTTACATGTCGGTTTTCCTACTAATAAATCAAAACCAACACAATGAGAAATTAACATTTTAAGTAGGTATGTACCTATTTCAGAATGTTCATGGTTCCGAAATAGGATGATTTATTTAAGCTCTGCTTTCAAAAAAGTTTTAAGCGTAGTGTAGGGAGTACATTTTACACGAATCAGAACAACCCAATTTAACATTTTACTTATTTTGACTTAAATATTTGGGATAGAATAAACTATTAATAAATACGTTTGTTCGAAACTTCACTTCCCCGAAAACAGAATCAACAGAACGTATGAACAAACATCTAGAATTAATTCTATCTAAACTAACTTCAGTCTCGAAATAGGGCGCCTTACTGCAATTATTTTAGCTCTGTCTTTCTGAAAATTGGCAGCGGAGAGCCGCGAGAGGCATTCGGTTGGGAAACTGTTGTACTGCTAACCAGCTCAACTTGACACCCTGAAGACTTTGCGCGCGTTACAAACAAGTATTGCCAGAAGTATCAACGTATGTTGGTCACACTTTATTTATAAAGTGCCCTGATATGCGAATAATAGGTAAGTCAGATCAAATTGAAGGCGATGCAGATTTCTTTGTGCATTTATTTATGTATTGATTTCGATAGCTGTTCTTTAGAGTTAATATTTGCGTATTTATTATTAAATTATGATTAAATAAAACAATATTACAGTGAACTACACAAATTATTATTTTAAAATAATTCAAGTATTATTATTATAATTTTTTTTATTGTCTATGGGCTTACTCTTATAAAATAATTATTGCATAAGACAATATTACAGTGAACTGTCGCTCCATTTGTATAATTTACCTACACAAACAGACAGGAAATTAATCTTATGTTGTTTTGGAATTAGACGATAAAATTAAAATACTTTCATCTGGATTGCTAACATTAAACATAAATTTTAATGTGCTGCCATAATAAAACTGGTTTACGAACGAAACAATAGAGCCCTTTCTTTGGAAAAATAAAACTACAAAGGGCTAGCTATTAATTTCTGCTACAATTTAATACCATAAAGAGAAATCGAAAAAAAAAAGGCCGGCCGACGCCGTCGCGCGCTGAAAATTTACATTTGTAATCAGAACCATTAACGTCTACAATAAACTGCATTGACACGCATGCGCAAGGGACAGACATATCGCGTTGAAACGAGACAGATAGCGCTTACAATCTCCTTCCAGACACAATAGCGTCGCGCTTGCGTCGCGTGCACAGAAGAAGCGAGCGCGACCTATTTGGTTAGAGAGAGATAGAAGTAGATTTGTGGATCGTTCTTGGATTCAATAATAGTTGCGTTGGATTTTATGCGTTTGCGAAAAATGCACGCAGATTTATTAGTATAGCTTTCCTCGTAGTCTATTATGGTGCATTTTGGTTCGGGCGGTTATTCTCGTTGATTATGTTCGAGTTGGTTCCGAACGAGTGGATGACACCATTTTATTGATCGCATTGACAGATAATGACCTCGTATATAACGAATACATCTTTCATGGAGAATGAATAATTGTAGTAAGTTGTGAGTAGATCATAACTTTAAGAGTTTAACTATGACAAGTTAGGATTAGTAATAAAAAGTTTGTATTTCGCGAAATAATTAACAACACAAAATTAGGACTTTGCATGACTTCGCTGCAGGTAATTCGACAGAATCACAGATTAAATAATAGTAAACTAAGCAGAATGTCAAATAAATATTCAAATGTTTACAGTAATTTACTTATAAATATATATTTTAGTACTAAAATATACAAGACAGTATTTTATTATTAATAAATTTATTTTTATTATTTTTCTTTACAGTAAAATGACCCGTATGCATTTCAGGATATGGACAAATAAGTAGGTAGAGGTAGTGTGTTTAGAAATTAGTCTGAAAATTCTTGAAATATAAAGTACACTTCTCTAATTTACTTTTATCGCAGGAAACATCCTATTCTCGTGGGAGCCTTTTATAATGTATCTTAAGAAAATCTAGTTTATTTATCTAACCTTTACCTAACACTAAATCCACAATCAAACAGTCGACGCAATGTCCAGTTGTCCGGCGTGACGTCACAGGAATCCGCACAATACAGCGCGCGCGCATATAAAGTGCGCGACAGGTGCGTGCGCATTCTCGCAAGTGAAAACCTGGAACGCTGGGCAGATAATAGATAGACACGCAATGATGGGACAGATCTAGGGAATACTGAATAAAGAGATGGTGATGATTTCTCTTTTTGGGGTATTAGCTGTTGCCCGGTACTACGTAAGCATGCGATTTAAAAAAAAACAGCCTATGTCCTTTCCCATGGTTCAAACTATCTTCATACGAAATTTCATCAAATTGGTTCAGCGGTTCTGCTGTGAAAGCGTAACAGACAGACGAATAGAGTTTCATGGTTTTTTTTTTAAATAAACTATATAACTTTGATGACAAAACTGAACAATTATCTTTAAAGAACAAATCGGCACGGTCGGGTAATACGAAAATAATTATTGTCCTATAAAAAGCTTACAATAACAAAAAGAAATATCTATTAAGTACGCGAAACTTTAGGAAATGTAAGACGAAAGTGTGAGAATTCCTTTTCCACAAATGAAAAAGTTTTGTTATCATTTTATTAAATAAAACATATTTAATTAAAAGTAAAAAAAAAACAATGCATGTCAATTATTCCGCATAATACCAATGTAAGCGCATTCGAGGCATGCTGTTGCTGTGGTAGACGCAACAGGTGTTCCCGCCTTTACGCCTTAGAGCGAATACCATACACCACCGTGAGAGGGACGGATTCAGTGCTTTATTTATTTATTTTGTACTAGTCTTGTGCCTAAACTTACATACAAAAATGCATCAATTTTTAAACTTCATTTCTTTGCATTTGTCATACCCTAACAGCCTCCGTGGTATAGTGGTTAGAGGGCTCGGCTCTCGATCCGGAGGTTCTGGGTTGGATTCCCAGTAGGGACACTATAAAAAAAAATCACTTTGTGCGACCTCCCCAGTTTGGTTAGGACATTGCAGGATGAATCACGTCATTACCCGAAAAGTTAGATGATTCCGTGCTTCGGAAGGCATTAAGCCGTTGGTTCCGACTACCATCTACCGATGTAGTCGTTAATCAGCCAAGTCAGAAGCCCTTGGCGGCTCAACAAATCTGACACCAGGGTAAGTTAGGTCGGTCATTGACCTTGCAACACACACGATATGATGATGATGATGATCTACATCGGGAGCCAATAGTATGCACATTTTTATTTGTTATTGTTTTATGTTGGACGTCTAACAAAGTTCACAGAAACTTGCCTACACCGTTTTGTCTATCAGTCAGTGTATAAGGGTTTGGAAAGAAATGACATAAGAAAGCATAAAATCGACTTCGTAGGTATGTTTTATCGTTAAGTTGAAAGTAAGTAAGTTCTTATTAAATATATCACGCACATTGAAATCAGTTTCCAAAAAAACACGTGTATCAGTAGTAGACACAGTATTAACCTAGATATTCTTTACTAGCAATTTACTATTCATCGTATTCAAGATTTAGTCTTATCTTATAGAATCGCATAAATTTGTAAATTCTTCAATAGAATCACCATTCGTCTGGGCTGCATTGATGTGCTAATTTTAGTAGGTAGTTTATTAAAATTATATGCTACCATGTTAAAATATGCTTCTGCATTGGTACCGTTTGTGGTATTTTAATTAACACATTTTCATTCAATGAGATCTATGAATGGATAGACTACAAAATGCAGTTAACAATTAAACAAAATACCTACTATTAGACGATATGAAATATGGTGCCAGCCGTAACGCTGACAAGCGTATTGACTATGGTACTTCCCCTCCACGTTTTTCCAGAAAAAGCTAGAATTCTGGAGGAAGCTCCCTGTCCTGTAGTGGACATTTCATGGTATGTTATGATGAGACGCTAAATGACAACAAGGAATAAAAGAATTATGAATGAGCTCCATGAGCTATTCCCACCAGCCCCTTGAGTCCATAGGAATCACCATCATCTGGTTGATATTTCTTATACTTACAGTGCCACACAGCCAAGTAGTGGATTACCGATTTCATAAAAACTAAAATTGTCTAAGTTGCTTCTAAAAAGATTTTCTCTCGTTGAGATAGTTCCATCGTTGACCACATCTTTGTCTTTAAGCAACCACAGCTAGATTGAGGTCAAGCGTAGAATAGAATGTAATCATTAACCAAAATAAAGCTTCTATTACTAATATTACCTACTAATTGACCCCCTGATTCCAGCTCTGCATAATTAAATTAATATCCGCGCACACTCCGACGAAATATTGTTGTAATTTATGCGTCTGGATGGCAACAGTTAATCTGGATGTGCTTGATTCCTGAATTCAAAGAGACAATTTTGATGTACAATGTGCATTAGGTGACAAAAAGGGTAAAATAATACTGGAGTATATAAATCTATAGATGAAACTGAGTAACTTTTCCTAAGGAACACAAGACTAAGTAAAAATCAAATCAGCTTCTCATAGATCATCATGACACCCATGTAACGTCCACTACAGGACAGAGACCTCCCTCCAAAATTCCAGCTTTTGCTGAAACAATGTGGAGGGGAAGTACCATAGTCACCACGCTTGTTAGCGTTACGGCTGGCACCGCATGGACCGCGGTTGTGGGTGAACGCAGAATGTAAGATGATAGGTACGATACACAAAAGGATGCTGCTACCCATCCTCTGCTTGATTAACCCTTAGTCGCCTCTTACGACACCCACGGGTAGAGATGGGTTAGTACTATTCTTTGCCGCCACCACGGCATAGATATATCACCGGAAAATAATAAGAATCGTAAGTTGATCTATTTCCTAGAAATTTGATCCACTTTTGAAAAATATTGTACTAAACTCGTAGGAGATTCGTAGATCCATAGCCGTTAGGTAGGTTGAAACAATATTAATTAATTTTTTGTCCATCATTCTGAACAATAATGTACAGTATTTAATTACAGTACAAGTCTACAATTTTTTCCATGAATAATAACTAAAAGTCAACTTGAAAAATTAACGAAACTTACTTCTAATTTAGTATCATTAAGGACATAAAAGGAAAGATCGTAGGATTTTTGTAGGAGATTTAAAGACATTGCGTCAAATTGAGAAATAATCAAAATAAGCATGATGCATTATTCCAACTGTTGATTTTAAGGTTCATAGAGTGACAATTATATATGCCTAACCCCAGAACGCCTAAACAAACACTCTAGACTTTAATAAGACGAATAAAGATATTTCCAACAAGTGCCAAACGATTCCTAAATAGATCCCTCCGAATATGTCCATTTGCCAACATTTGCCAATAATACACTTATACGTAACACACGAATTGTGCATTGCTGCAGTAAGAACAACAAAACAGGTCGCAGAAATAGCACCGTCTGCCGCGTTGCGCCGATAGTTGGAGTATCGTCACTTGTTACGTGTGTTTGGTTTCAAAAAGGAACGACAAATGAGTAATTAATACTGGCCGTTTAGGACAAGCGTGATACATCGGAGAAAGACATTTGAGGCGTGGAAGAAAATATACTGTTCGAATTTTAAACTTTGGCGCAAATAATTTAAACAGTAGCAACAGCTCTTATTCGAAATCATAGATTTGAAATACTCTATTGTTGAGTCTATTTTGAATATCGAGCGAGACGTTTAAAAAACAAATAAACAATCGATCAATACTCTGCCCAGATGTTTAAAATTAAAAGAGAAAACTGATGTTTTCATAACATCTAACAGATTGGTTTATTTGAACTTGAACAAAAAGTAAACAACATTGGCCGTTAATTTTAAGCTGCAATAAAAGACAGTAATGCCTCAGAAGATATTGGTGAATTAATTATGACAGCCACCCACTATCTCACACTTAATAACAGTCAAAATACAATGTTGGCGCGTAGTTTACGAGAAAAGAGCTTTGTCACACCTAGCGGCTACTTTAGCTTCAGTATTCATTGCGTTTTCCTCATATCCCATCTTGTACGTTCAGCAAAACCAAACAGCAGTGTACGTCGATGACATGTTAGAAGTTTCTTAGTTTAAGACGTCAATGCGTAAAACTCATGTAAATGTCAGTTTATGAACGTACACGCAATAAACAGAAAACATTAACAGAGTTGTAATGGCCAATGCAATTCCGCTGAAAGCATAAGAAATCGTTAGTGTACTGAGACAATAATTTCAGTTAGATATTATAGGTAAATTCCTTACTTTAACTTAAACTTAAATAATATGTTAATTATGTATAATTTATATGTATGTGTGTACCTATTTGTTATCTGATCTTCAACCTTATATTTGATGTTGCTACCTTAAAAATGAAGCTATGTGCATTGACGATATTATGATTGTTTACATCAACAAAGAAACCAAGAAGAACAACAAAAAAGTCCTCATTTCCTTTTATCACGTAAACCCTACGTTCCATATTCAAATTTCACCATTCAACCCCAAAAAAGGCTCAAACACAGCTGGTCCATTCTCCTAATATATTTTTTTATCCACGTTACGTCTAATACGTAACATTATTTTGACGGACGATGCAACGTGTATTCGGTTGTACTTCCTGCGGTGTCTATGTTTATGAGAGTATCGATATGTTTGGAGTACATTGCCGGTTTTAAAGAGCTAAAAAGATAAGTATCATTGACAAGCCATCCTTGTTAGTTTTCAAGATGTGTAATGTACTTTTTGGGAAGATAATTACTAGGCAACCATATTTTGTATATTAATATTAACCAACAAACGAAAAACTGGATCGACCCTTACAAATTGAATCAATCAGGTTATTAATTTTTCAATCACATGGCAATTATTTTAGCGAGATTTAAATCGAAGTATTGTTGCAGTATTTCAGTCTGTAATAAATAAAATAAGGCAGTAATACCAAATTTTTATTTCATAAACAATTGCTTCAATGTAGATCAAACACAACAAAGCCACATCTGTTACATAAATCTTTCCCTCCAATCGTCCAAGGACGTTCACCCCGGTTTTTTATCCTTTTTATTTTTCCTTCGCAACCAATCGCTTCCTTTAGCCGAAAGATGAAAAAACTTTAATTGTAAGGGTTGAAAGAGATTTTTTCGAAAAATGTTGACAAGTCACTTTGATTAATTATTCGTCTGGCTTTTGGGTTTATTGTTTTCTATTTTTGATCGTTTTTATTTTGAAAGTCATTTGTTATTGTTGGATGTCCATCCATTATTTCGTTTAATAATTTTCTCTTATCTAGGTTTAAGAACTCCGCTTTCTTGATTCTTTTTCGTTTTTGAATAATTTTTTTAAATAGAACTACTTAAGGTGATGTGTGACGGCCAGCTTAAACCCGAACGCAACTAGATGGAGCCACTGCTGCAAATATAAATTTTTATTTTTTTCAATGCAATAAGTACCAACTATATATGTGCAAAAAGTTGATCCGCGTAAAATTATTTTTTTTTATTTTTATTTTATAGGCACACAAAACAAGTTACAGCCATTGAAAGTAACAAACACAGATAGTTCTTAAACTAGACCATATCTCTAAACATGTCTGCACAAACAGCATAGGAATGAAACATTATTAGGGGTTAGTTATGCAAACAACAATTTGGGCTAAGGAACATAAAATTTGTTAGTAGTGTACTAATTTTAAAACAAGACAAAACTATTAGAAAGCAAAAATAAGGGAAACGGTGCCAAAACTTAATTAAACTTGAAAAGTATTGCTCTGATGTTAGTCCTGAATTTGGAAAATTTAGGGTTAAATACATTTACTTATATATAGTTAAATATGTCTAAGGACGAGTTTTTGGTGCAAGTTCAACGCCTAACAACAATTTCGATAAGAAAAATATCTCCATATGTCCAGTAAAGTCAATTACTCTCGTCAGTCCGTGATTTACATGAGTACGATCACTCACACATGCACACAAAGCACAACCGTACAGTTTTGACCGCACGCCAACAATCGTAATATTGAACCAAAATTTCTAACAAAAACTAGTAGGTACTTTCAGTACATTAGCTGTATTTTTGTATTAATCAGCGAAAAATTTAACTAAAATAGCAGTATTTGTTCGTTTTTCAACAGAATTTTATGTCCCGCGTAAGAATGCAAGTCATTTGAATTTTTGTATGGAAAACGGATCACCTTAATTTAATACATTTGTGATAACGTGAGTATTTCGAAAGGCCATTGTCATTATAAAAAAAAAGTAAGCCAAGATATCTCGAAGGCGCGAAATATGAAAATTCGTATTTGGAATTGCGCTCGTAACTGTCAAATAAATAAACAGTGTGGTAGAAAAGAGGGCCTCAACACCTTTGCAATTCCCAACCAGTGTTCATAAACTGCAGCTTTATACAAATCCGTACCTTGAAGTGAAATCCTACAAAATAAAACAGCGAAAAATTTGAACAAAAATCAGCCGCGCTCTTTTAACCCTTTTCAATAAAAGTACAAAGATTCAATCAATTCAAAAAATTAATTCAATGTGCGCCGCCCGCATAAGATTCCATACAAAAATAGTATTAACCATTGTATAGGATGGGATGTACTATGTCTAAAAAAACGCCACCCTCGCCCTAAAGCTAAAACTTGTTCCAGAAATATTAAAATAGTCAAAAGAGTTAAATTTAAAAATGGAAGGGTAGGAAAAAACGTAATCCCAAAACTAACACAGCTGAGCGGATCGGGTTATAACTAGTTTTCGTTCCGAATTCAAAATAAAGTTTTATGTTTGGCAGTTTTAGAGTAAAAATACGTTTAAAAGCTTTTAATAAGAGAGATGATAATGAGCAGCTGCTATTTGTGACTAAAACTCTGAACATGTAAACAAACGATGACAAATCCGGACTCAACTATATTCCAAAATGTTACATCTATGCGAAATTATTATAGAATTTAATCGTCTTCTTTTGAATAAATCAGCTTTCAAAATCAAATTCATATTACTTCTTTTGTGACATTTAAACTAAGAATTCTTTGTTGAATTGAACAAAATAGTGGCAAAGGGAGCGCCATGACGAAAGCAATTTAAAAATGGAAGGGTTTCGCTTTTCGTTCCAATTTTAAAAAATGAACCCGCGACGAGTGATTTGACGATTCGGACGGATTGTAAAATGGAATAGTTTATGCGAGACAGATACAAATTACTTTTATTTTCATTGTAATTTTAGATTTTAGACAAGCAGGCTGGAGGTAGCTATTGACGAACGAAAGATTTGGATGTCTCATTTAGAACTAGTAGTGTAGGCAACGAATCAGTTGACCCCAACATAAATTTCTCAGGCAGATTTTATTTGACAGGATGATGAAGAATCATGAATTAAATGTAAATTCAAAATATCCAAAAAAGCTTTTACAAAAAAAAATCATCCATTTTTTGTATAATTTTTGTATGGAAAATTAAAAATACCGATTTTTTTTTATATAGAAGGTTTGACTCATGTAGTGTAATACCCCAGCAAAGTTTCATCGAATGAGGATTTAATGCGGGGGTCTTCATACAACGATCCGCTTCGTTGCCTAGACTATAATGCAGCATATTAGTTTTTTAATCAAATATAATATGCATCTTTAGTTTAAAGCTCTTTTGCTCAATGACTTTATCAAAATTATTATACGCATGCTCATACTCATAAATAATATAGGTACTCTCAATTAATTCTAAAATTAACATCTCAGGAAAAAAGTTCTGGGCTAACATTCCCAACCACTTGAAAGGCACTTTTAAGTAATTTTACGTGTGTACATAAACCCCTCCAGCACTCACTCAGGAATAATGCTCACGCATACATACGTCAACACGAATAATACACTAACTCACACATACATTACCACACAGATGGTGATTCCATAAAATAATATTTCATGTAAAGCACTAACCGCCCGACCGAGGGCGGAAGGATTGAGTTCTATTTTTAAATTTTTATATTTCGAAGCAATTCCATCCAGCCAGCCTCTTTCTACTTACCCGGAATGTTTTATTCGTTTTTCGAATTCCAATTTTGTATTGTGTTGGCTTTATCATGTGAACAGTGATTGTGAACTATATTAAAGGTCACTAACTCATTTAATAGTAATTTTTTTACTTGGTTTAGTCTGTATGGCTTACAGGAGCTTTCATATTTTGGCAATTAAAACTATACGTTTATTATAACAACTGTTTCCTTTTGTACACTTTTTGCTTGTTGCATTAAGCAAAGCCGGAGCCTGCTTCTGCCTTTAAATTATATATAGTGTATTAAAAATGATTTTATTTTAACACTTCCAGTGTTCGGATAAATCTACAAAGTAGAAAATCGCAAAATTTCTGAAATTTTGGAATGTGTATAGAGATCGCAGATTTCGCAACATCAGGCAGGACTACAGTAGCCTAGTTGGTAAAGCGTCTGCGGTACTGACGCAGAAGATGTAGGTTCGAATCCTGCCTGTGGTTGTGAAATTTTGCGATTTTCTACTTTGTAGATTTATCCGAACACTGGAAGTGTTAAAATAAAATAATTTTCAATACACTATACATATATAATTTAAAGGCAGAAGCAGGCTCCGGCTTTGTATTGATTGGTAGCCAACATATCGTCTTAAATCTGGTGAAATAATGCAACTAAAGTACTGTACATGTAAAGACCTTTACCTATATAACGAATCACAGATCAGACAGAACTTTTATTCACTTACAAATTAGCAATGCAACTAAATGTCAACTTTAAAACCGGCCTCTAAATTTTGGATTTCGCTCGTGACCATTCGTCAATTAAATGTGGCGAGAGTCCTCGTTATTAAAGCGAATAAAAAAGAAATAAATCTCGGGGCAAGTTTTAAAAAGCTCCGTTTCGGAGTAAAGAATGTTGTGTACAATCTTGGTTCGGACAAAAAAGTGACAACAAATAAAAAACAAAACACAACATCGGCCAAAGAACAGATTATCAGCGCTAAAAGGGTTGCTCCCGCGCTCTCTTTCTTTTGTTCTTCCAAATTCAAACTTGGGATCCGTACAAGGAGTCGTTCGAATGCGGATTCTATTTTTGAATATTCTACCGAGAATTTTTAATTAATGCCGCTCGGGCGTGCTCGTATTTTTAAAATTCGTATTCTGTTTTAAATCGGCTCCGATATTCAATTTTTGCGTTCGATTTGCAGTGTTTTTTATTTATGTTGTGCGATAATGACGTTTCGGTTTAAGTGCTTTATTTCGATTGCCGATTTTATTCCGATGTTCTCCTTGAAGGTTGGTAGTTTTAGTGATTAATGGCCGAGATATGTAGAGTGCTTTTTAAACGAAATATTGAATTTAATGATGTTTTGTGGAACTCCGCAATCTGTTTTGTTTCGGCGCGTGTAGGCGGATTTCTATGGTCAGCTTAAATGACAATGAATACTGTGCACGTATTACTCATATCGAAGATAGATGCTTTGCGTTTTATCGATCTCTTTTGAACGAAAAGCCATCAGTCTTTTGTCTCCGATATTAAACCTATCGTCCTTAATAAAAGGCTATTCCGCCGATAAAATTTTACAGCCGCTACTTAAACGATCAACGAGTAATTTCGTGCATGATATCACAATGAGCCCTTATAAGAAACGAATAAGACCACATACTAAAGTTTTTACGTGCGAACGCCAAGTGTGGGAGACATCGATGTTTGAAACATAGCTAGTCTGTGACACGCGCACTGTAAATGAGTGACCAATAAGTCGCATTAAGAGGTCACTTGATGCATAGCGTCATACATGATCAGCATACAAATGTCGTTGACCTCAATGCGCAGCAAACGAGAGCTTATTATAACCATAATCGACATTTATATCTCACCATTTACACAAACGCTTATGAAATTTCGAAGAAACAATAATCGCATCGTCATAATACCGAACAAAAATATACCTTTTCATAATAGAGTACTCACACATTCAAAGTGACGTTTAAAGTTCGAACCCAATAATAATCAGTCGTTCGTATAATGGTCTCGCTTAATATTCCATTTTCGAAAATATTTGAATCGTCATGCTCGTTCTATTCCTTTGTATCGGGACCAATACAGTTGCTGTTGAATAGCTATCAGATTTTGAATTTGGAAGCGATCGGAGATTCCTATTGGGTTCGAAATATAAGTTAATTTTTAATTGAAGTTTTTATCAGTGTCGTCTCTTTTTGTTTCCAGGTATTGGGCGAAGTCTGCAAGATGCAAAGAAAGCGCACGATGAGAACTGAAATCCGAGACACGTCCCGAACTCTTTTCAAGAGTGAGTTCTATCTAATAAGAAAAAAAAGACAAGTTTCTTTTTGAGAGATTTATCTGGTACCACCCCATATTACACATGCGTAATTTTATTAGAGTCCCCTTCCTTTATGAGTTTATTTTAAAAATGGAAAGCTGAGCGTTCACAAAAATAATTGATGATGGGACTGGACTCACCCCCTTCATACTCGTAATCCCATAGAGCGGGGATCAGATGGATTCATATACAACTATAAAAAGTATATTTTAAATTTGCACGCATAAATGAGCTCAGAGATTGAAGCCCTAAAAATAACTCGCAAAATTCATCCGAATACCGTTTTCCCCGAAAATCGTTATTGGTCGAAAAAAATGAGTGATCGCCGCGAAAGAGGTTTGTAAAGAAAAAAGAAACAAACAATGAAATAATAAAATTTTATGTTCGAATGGCGGGCGCTAAACGCAATGACGTTCGATTTTCATATTTGGAATTCCATGCGCGTCCAAATTTTTAAGGTCATAAATTTTTAAACGGCGCGTTCCAAATTCGAACACGGGAAGCGCTGACAGCTTTTATTAGAGCGCTCTATCGCATTCACAATTACATTTGAGTGTGTTAATTGCAATCGAGAAATCGGGTACATGCATAAAAATACTGTTTTTGTCCATCGAACGTTGAAACAAAGGCTCAATAATTCGTATGAAGTGACTTGCATTTAGTCGGCCTTCTTTGTCTGGCCATTGGTATTCACAAATCGATAGTATTTTTTCTACCCGTTCAGTTTTCTAAGATAATTGTCGTTAATAATTGAGATTGGGGCGTCGATTGCACGATGTATAGCTTCAAGAGGTTAATTTGAGAAATAATTTGTCGATTAGGCAACGATGAGTTTAGTCTTTGTAACACTGGCCACTAATGATTTCCGTATACGGCCTGCGTTGAAAATTAAAAAGATAAAAGTAATGTTCGTTTTATTATTGACAGTTTCCGATGTATGGAGTTTTATTTTAATATTTTTATCAGAAATGCAAGGTTGAGGTGACTAAGTCCCAAAACTGTATTGTGTTATGAATTATTTATGAACAACTTTATACTTCCCGGGCTGTTTCGGCGCAAACGGCCATTTTTGGAAATAAATTCATCGAAAAACGCCTTTTATACGGCATTAACATTATTTATGTGTTTTGAGTGGAAAAGAACGAGATTGTCAGTGGTCGATTGTCTCTTTGGAGCGAAACCTGAAAAGTATTGACATAGTTCTGCTTATGGAATTCTTTCTACATAAACTTAAAAATGTCGGCTACCTCCAAAATAGGCTTTCACCAGAAAATAATTCTTTAAAAAATCAACGAAGTATTTGAATTGAATCTAGTTTTTATCCTTTTTTCTTATGAGTTTATCTTATTACAAAGATTTATGACATGTTCTATGGGGATTTTTCTTACCACTTCTGTTTTTTTTTGTGAAGCGATGTAATGGAATTGAACTGACGTCAGATAGATTGGTAATATCCTATAATTATTGAATATAGAACATTTGAATTATGTGTTTTTTTATTTATATATTATTATGTCCGAACAAACTCTACATATTTTATCAGACAATATGTTTTGCACTTCAATTTTTGCATAATACCCAATATCCATTTTTCAGCTCTTTATGTAAGTAAAGAGTAAATCCATTTAAATTTTTCTACTAGTTTTATAAAACAGAACACTAAAAAAATGCTAGACAACTTTTCGAAAAATATGTAAGTGCTTTTAAGTAAATGATTGCAGTCAATTAATATCGGTGTTTATCTAAGAAAAAAACCAGACCCAGAAGCTATTCGTTTTATCGTTTCTCGCATTTTTCAAACTTAACTTTTTAAGGTTAGATTAGCTACCGGTCCATTTTTAGAAGAAAGTAACAAATTGCGTGCATTTTTAAATTTAGAACGGTGTTCATTCGTATTTCAAACGTATCACATGATATTTTTTCACGGTGCTAAAAAATATTGTAAGAATCTACTTTAAGGTGATCCGTTTTCCATACAAAAATTCAAATGACTTGCATTCTTACGCGGGACATAAAATTCTGTTGAAAAACGAACGAATACTGCTATTTTTAGTTAAATTTTTCGCTAATTAATACAAAAATACAGTTAATGTATTGAAAGTACTATTTTTGTTAGCAATTTTTGGTTCAATATTACGATTTTGGGCGTGCGGTCAATTCTGTACGGTTGTACTTTGTGTGCATGTGTGTGTGATCGTACTCATGTAAACACGGACTGACGAGAGTATTGACTTTAGTGGACATATGGAGATATTTTTCTTATCGAAATTGTTGTTAGGCGTTGAAGTTGCACGATGAAATTTACGCGAATCAACTTTTTGCACATATATAGTTGGTACTTATTCCATTAAAAAATAAAACCTTATATTTGCAGCAGTGGCACCATCTAGTTGCGTTCGGGGCTAAGCTGGCCGTCACAGATCACCTTAAGATCTCATATTGATATAATACCGTTCAGTATTGCCTGTTTTTAGAATAACCTTGTTTGAATGAGTTGCTTTCGTTGTTTGTGCGAATGAGGAACACCTAATCTGAAAACTATCAATGTTATTTTTAAAAAATTGTAGTTACCTACTCTACGCCACCATGAGAATTGCTTTCAGTAGGTTCATTAAATGAATGAAATGCCTTTCAACTCCGATAGGTTCCGATAAGACTAACCGATTTGTGTCTTCATACAGGATACGCGTACCAAAAGTATTCTTAGCATGTCCTAATATGGCTCTTATACCATGGAACGTAGACATTTGACCGTTAGCCGGTAAGAACTAAAGCTTAAAAACGGATATCATAAGCGTTCCAATTCGGAATTCAAATTCAAAAACAATCGGAAAACGGCAGCACGTCGTAGCGATAACGATACGGATCCGAAATTTTAAATAGTAAGTTCCATTCTTAACTCCGATTTCAAATATGGAATGTCTGATTGTTTCCCGTTTTCGCTCGTAGTTACGCGACCAAATCATATTTGCTGTTATTCCGATTCCGATTAGCTCGCCCTATTCCGATTTTACGTGGTTTTTCGGAGTCGGCTACCTAACCTAGGGGATTTGACGAGGTCACTGGTTTTTACACAGAGCGACTGCCATCTGACCTACGCAAGTGCCTTCTTGACGTGCTCTTTACTGTGCCTTTCAAAGACAAACAAAAGGCAGAAATTGCCCTGAAATTTCCTTACTCGTTTCTCGTATATCTCTACCTCGTCATCTATCCTGGATAAATAGAGTAAAATTAAAGTGAATTCGAAAATAATTAGGTAAATTCGAAAATAATTATGTTACCTAGGTAAGGTAACATAGGTTCAAAGGCGTTATTTAAAAAAAGGAGTAGGTTAATAGAAGAATTGCGCTACTAAACAGACATTTGAATGTAATAGCTTCGAACGCTTTATAGACCGAAAGCGTGCGTTTACGCACGTTCCCAATAGAAAATACTAACAACAAAAATGTACATTTGATTGGAATTGACGTTTTATCATACTGTATGTATACACAGTTTTCACCGGTAAATATTATTGTCTGAAATTAAACTCAAAAGTTTGAGTTATTCTTAAATTCAGTACTACCCCTACCGCCGAAACTCAATTGGTATTGAAAAGTGTCAATCGTAAATACTTACTATGGAGCTGGATCTTATGTATGCCACAAACGGGATCCAGTTTCATAGTATTTGCGTTTGACACCTTTCGGTCGACGTTCGCGAAAGAATCGTTCAAAATTGATGAAAAGCTAATTAATTATATCTAAAATTTCGTATGTACTTCTGTATTTTTAATAGTTAATTTAGTCTCAGATTAAATAATAGTAAATTGATGTTTATTAAGTGTAAATCGTTATGTACTATAAACGATGGCAAAAATTATGACGTCATCGCTCAAAAACTTCATACAGAACCTATGGAACATTTCTGTTTTGAAGTTAAATAAAGAATAGCTAATTTGACTAAGTTGTCACTCGCGGGGTCGATTCCTATTGGTCTCCTGCAAATGCTTTTTATGGTTCCGTACCCAAAGGGTAAAAAGGGAACCCTTTAATATGTCTCCGATGTCAGTCTGACAGCGAGCTCAATCTCATGAACCGTAATAGGTAGACAGTTGAACTTTTGACAGCTTATGTATTTCTGTTGCCGCTATATCAATAAATACTTAAAGTAAAATAAAAAAATATGGGGATCTTCCGGTTTTTTAGACGATTTTTGCTCGATTTTTATTTGAGCTCTATCGTAAAAACGGGAACACTTACGAGCGTGAAAATTGGTATGTTTATACTTAGTTTAGCTATAGAATAACAACAAATAATAAAAACTGGTCAAGTGCATGTCGGACTCGTGCGCAATTAATATATACTTTTAAAACTACGGGTAGGGTAGGTGGTAGGGCTTTTGTGGAAAGTCCGTCTGGGGAAGTACCACCCCCTTGCTTTTTTCTGCCGTGAAGTAGCAGTGTTTGCATTGCTGTGTTTCGGTTTGAAGGGCAAGGGAGCCAGTGAAATTACAGGCACATGAGACATACCATCTTAGTCTTTACGGTCTTATTAGAGTCAAAATATGCCATTATTAAGACAGTGGGTGCTATGGGCGGTTGTGACCACTTACAATCAGGTGGCCCATCTGCTCTCGTTTGCTCACTCGTAACATACATGAAAAAAAAACTAAAACGGTAACGGTAACGGTACGGCCTTAAGCCCAAGTCACACTGAGGCGGTAGCGGAAGCGTTCCGGGGCCGGTATTTTTTTAAAGTATGTGTTCTTATGCACCTTGTCACATTGAAAGCGGTCACGGCAAGGCGCGGTGCGGCGCGGGGCCGAACTTTCGGCGGGAGCGGGCGCTGTATTCCATTGCGTTCAATGCAACCCGTCACACAGAGCGGCAGCGGCGCGGCGCGGTGCGGTCCGGGCGCGGTCTTTGAAATTGTATTTTTTTACAAGAATTTTGCGGCTGTTCGCAGACTTTTCTTAGGTTATCAGATTAGTTTTTTGTTTAGAGCAAAGGATTTACGTCTTTTGAATAATCACAGATAAATAATGTCACACCGACCGCTACCGCGCCGCTGTCCCGCCGCGGTTTCCGCGCGATACCTCTGTGTGACCGGTCCCGGAACGCTTTCGCTTCCCGCAGGTCCGGCCCCGGACCGCTTTACCGCTTATACCGCTCTGTGTGACTTGGGCTTTAGTTGTACGAAACCCTCCGTGCGCGAGTCCGACTCGCACTTAGCCGGTTTCTTTTTTCTTGTCCCTTCTATTATTTGTTCACATTGCGCCACTTGTGAAGCAATTTAGTTTTAATTTTACTGACGTCATAAAATGGTCAAAGAATCCTAATATGTACATGAATAAATTATACTTTGACTTTTGACTTTCATAGACAATCAGTAGGTATGCATTATCTACGTAAGAATGCTAAATACATTTTCTGCCCATCTTATTTTTCATTCTAGCACAGAATAAAGTAGTACAAAACAGACACCTTCCCCCCCTTGCAATCTACCCCGCACCCCCGCGCGCACCTGCCCTCGAGATTCTCGTGGTCCTTCTGAGAGTCTTTTGTACTGAATATGCGAGACTACGCGACCTTCCAATTTCAAATTCGCGCTCGATGTATATAGTGTCTGGGGCATAGGCACAGTAAATATATAAGCTAAAGCAGTATGGAAACTCGGGCCTTTTTTTGAAAAAAGAACTATTCTGCATCGGTGCGTCAGGGTTGTAACCCAGAATTTTTGAAATAAGAATTGTATGATGAACTCAAATATTGGGTGCTTCTATCAACTTCGTTCCTTTAGCATGTTTTCAATTTTTCATGTTTTTTTTCCACATTTAGTCGCCTTTTACGACTCAAGAAAAGGTTAAGTCACTTAGTCGCCTTTTATGACACAAGGGCAGATTAAGATACTTAGTCGCCTTTTATCGCACAAGGACAGGGACATACTTATAGGGACCATATATGTACCTATTTGTTTGTATTATGGTTTTAGCACCCACGACTGACTTCAGCGCGAAAACTGCTTATTTTCCTGTAGCGGTGTGCGCATGTGTGAGTGCGCCAGTTTTGGACGTTTGTTAGGAGTTTCCATACTGCTTTAGCTTATATATTTACTGTGGCATAGGTCTGGGGTGTGATTATAGTTCAAATTAAGCAAAGGAGAAGCATCCGCGATTCTTGAGCCCGAGACCCCTCCCGCACCGATTGTCTACCTCAAGAACCATCTCAATTAGAACTTTAGACCTCTTAAATCCTTTCAATACAAAAATTCGTAACCAAAGTTTGTTTTACATAT
Organism: Athrips mouffetella; assembly: GCA_947532105.1. Lineage (NCBI taxonomy): Eukaryota > Metazoa > Arthropoda > Insecta > Lepidoptera > Gelechiidae > Athrips > Athrips mouffetella. The sequence continues at coordinate 11,445,986 of OX383981.1, read as the reverse complement.
CACGGCGTATCGTAAAATAAACACAAAAAGTGCAATGTATCGCTAACTTTGCACACGCGTAACTTCAGTATAATTTTTGAATATTAAATAGGTTCTCATATTCGCGATTCGTGTTAAGTACAGTTAGTTGCAAGATAAAGTATCCAATATTAATAACTAATATTTCTAAATGCGGCTGTTAGTTATTTGAGTAATCTGACTTTTGTTTATGAAAACTAGAGTTGATTTGAAATCAAGAGTTTTCAAACCTCTAAATGAAAATCGGGACAGACATCTTAAGCTGCCTTTCGAAGCCCGAATAAAGTACAAGTAGACCCTGCTTTTAATGAAAATAACTAACGATCAGCTAAGAACGAGTGTGAAGCAAAGGGTATACTTGCTTTCTTTCTTTCGCACGTTAAGTCTCTACGCAATATCTAACTAACCAATGTGTGTTCAAAATGTACTGTCATCTATAGATATCATAGCTAGCTAGATAGATAGATAAAACCTTTATTCAATAAACATAACACAGAAAACAAATCATAGGAAAACACAAATATTTACATATACAACTTAAGGAAGTTAAGGAAGTTTCACACAAGTCGCGCGTAAACATTAAGAAGACATAAAATCTATACTACAGGCAGCCGACTCTTTGCATGCTGTATGTGGTATGCCTATTGTATAGACGCTGGCTCAGTATCATCATCATAGCATCCCATGAAAACGTCCTCTGCAGGACAGGGAGCTCACTCCAGAAGTCCAGCAAAAATACGTGGTACTCAGGAGGTGACTTCCCATAGTCACCACGCTTGTAAGCGTTGAGGCTGGCTACCGCTGTTGTTGTTAACCGTAGTATGTAAGATGATACGATACTCAGAAAGATGCTGCTGCCCATCCTTTGCTTCATGAGCCCTTAGTCGCCTCTTATGACACCCACGGGTAGAGATGGGTTGGTACTATTCTTTGCCGACACCACACGGGATCTTCATCTATCTTTAGCTATACAGTTCAGCAATAAATAAATTTACCATTCAAGGCAGTGTATGAATGCACGATGCAAATATTTGCCACGAAAATATGCCACCAAGTGTATAAGCGGAATCGTGCCATTTCTACGGAAAAGTGGCAGTAACCAGGCAATCAGTATGCTACTGCGGGTTCGATTCCCGCTCACGTATCGGTGAAAATATTACGTGCCACGTCATAATATCGATATTGGCCGCTTTCTTCGCCGTTTTCGGTTTTGAAGACACTTTTGTATGGTAGATTGTTGATTAATTTTTTTTAGGTGCTTACGATTTGATTTGTATGGTTTGATTTTGTAAGTTTACGTGGGTGTGAATACGAATTGTCTGTAATTATTTAATGGAATGTAATTAGAAGTTCGATTTAGAAGTAAGTAGGTAATTTATAACTTAATTTTGCACCTACCTTCGTTGTAACTATACCAATACAAATTCAATTCAGTATTTGCATTGATGACTAACAGCCAGTTGCTAAATAATTAAAGTTTCATTAAATCTACTGCTGTCACTTTCTCTGTCAATAAAACAAAGAGAAACAGCAATAGATTTAAGAAGCTTTAACGTTAAAGATGCTTTATGAAATTGGCAGTAATAATCTAACTAACTATGATAGGAGCTGCAGGCAGATTTTTCTTATTTAGCTCGCAGAAAAATTATCACCGAGAGAAAAACTAACAAAATATATGAGTTTTACCAAAATATTACTAAAACCGAGGACAACTAATGCCCCTCCAAGTTTTAAGATGTTTAATGCATCTGACAGTAAGAATCTTACTAACTATAAAAAGAGCTATAGGCAATCTTTTTTTTTTTTAAATTTATTTCATTAACTACAATCTATATTTTAAGTTAAATCTTCGCCAAACTATGCAATAGTTTATAGGCGTTGCGCTCATATATAATTTTTTATATTATTACCTCAGACTGTAGATATTTTAAACTATATAGCTTTCCCTAACCTAACATGCGTTTTACATAATAAATACTAACTTAACCTATAGGTACAGTCAGGAGCACGTCAAGCTTGACACAGTGGAACTTATACATTTCTAATTCCTCTCATTAGTGTCAAGCATGACGCGCCGTTGACTGCCCTTGCTTATCTAGAATACATTTTTTCAATTTTGTTTTCAAGCCAGACTTAGAAGAAATTTTCATTTCTTTTCTCGCTCAAAAAAATACCAGCACTCACTCTCCAATTTTAAATTCAGAAATATCGATTTCCATAAAATGGCATCGCGAAAACTATTCCCCAGTTCAAACACTGTTTCCACCCTATTTTTTGCGAGCGTTAGTGTAACATTTTCCAAAAGGGCCGGTCCACTCCGCGTCAACCCTTCTAGAAAACAACTAAAAATAAAAATAGGGGACTCTAAAATCGTTATTATAATCTCGGACGCCATATTTGACTACCGAGGTACAGGCTGCGTGAAAAATGTTTCATTGGTTTTAAAATGTCGTAATTAAATTATTTTTTTAATCTTATGAGTAGGCGTGTATTAATTAAATAGGAAGGAAAGAAGGACTCTTGTTTATCAAGTTTTTGCTATATCAACAATTTTCGATGCTCAATAACAAGTGATGAGAGAGCAACCTAGAGATCGCTCCCAGCGATAAGACCGCCTTTGTCACCCTATGACCCTAGATTTAAGACTCTCCTTTGTAATTGTTAATGTGTTCTGTGTGTGACAATAAAGTGTTTATCTATCTATCTATCTAAATATAATAGTTAATCTTAAAACAAGGCTACAAAATACAAAAAAACCGGTCAAGTGCGAGTTGGACTCGCGCGCCGAGGGTTAATAATAATAAAAAAAATATACCTTTAGTATTTTTGGAAGCAATAAAGTCCATTTTTAGGACCGCAAAACTAAATTTGTTTGTAAAGGTTTTTTACAGATTTCTAAAAAACTGTGCAACTTTGAAAGATCGTTTTATTTTTGCTGTAATACATACATAAACGTCTATCAACTGTAATTAATTCACATTTTTCCATTCACAAACTTCGGACATAAGGGGGGGGGGGGGGGGGGGGGAACGGTATTTTTTTTGTCATTTTTCATCATAGCTTGAAAACCAAGACTTGTAAAAAAAATCCAAAAATATATTTTAGAATGTACAAATAAAGCCCTTTCATGTGATACCCCACTCGAACTAGTACCGATAATTTGAAATTTTGCCCCCACTATATGGGCCCCTTTTACGTTAATTATCATAATTATTTCTTGATTATTTCCCGTGCAATTAAGTTATACAACCATATTCTAAAACTATTCCAAATTTCAAGTTGATAGCGTGAGTGGTTGCTGAGATATACAGGTGTGACAGACAGACAGACAGACAAAGCGGTACCATAAGGGTTCCTTTTATGGAACCTCTTTTATAAATGGTACATAACAGTTGAAAAAATCTCTCATTGAATGAACCATTAACCATGCTGTCTAGGTGTAATAGATATGTAGATGGGATGAAATAAAGTATATGCTCCAAAAGTGGCGTTTTTAAAAAATGGTCCAGGTTAGAATTTTAGTGTCATTTGCAAATACCAGTCGCCTCGAATGTAACCTATCTAAATTTATCAGAAATGTTCACTTTAAAATCCAAATTTTTGATATCGACTGTACCGTCCATGGGGACGCGCCCTTCAAAAATTTTAAATCTTTTGAACAAAAAACCCCTTTGATGTTTTATATGCGTTTTGGCAATATCTCTCGGTAGCGACAGCAACATTTGGCCGAATTGAGGATTTTCTAGATGCATGATTTAGATTAAAAAGTTTGATAAAATCTTTTTTTGTTAGGAGTTTTGTAGATTATTTTTCTGGTGGGTTAACTATATAAATTTATCTATGGACAATTCGTTGCGACATATGATTTTCGCAGCATGTTTTTCAGGAAAACCTTTTACTTATTTGACTTAAAAAATTCCTAACAAAAGTACGTCGTTTTCATATAGATACCTCTTATAATATCAAACATTTTCTCTGCATCAATTTAGTTGTTGCAAGTGTACAATAAAAACATTCTACACTAACATTTTCAAAGTTCAAAAAAAATACATACAGTGGAACATAAAACCTCCTTCTTTTTTGAAGTCGGTTAAAAATCGAACATATTCCTTCTACCACACCTCGGACGCCATACATCGAGCGCGAATTCAAAATTTGAAATTGGAATGTCGCATATATTCAGTAAATATAAACCCTCAAAAGGACCAGAGAGGAGGTAAATTACTTACGTTATAAGAAGGACCATGAGAACCTTGCGGGCGGGTGCGCGCGGGGGTGCAGGGTAGATTGCAAGGGGAGCAGGGAGAATCCGTTCTGTATGATAGCACTATTACTGTATTCAGTGCTTCTACTATACAAGTAAAAGACCAACGCAATGCTCAGTCAAACTTGAATTGGACGCTTCCTTTCATTGATACCAAAAACCTCGCGCAATTGCCACGGATTTGGTCAACAATTGGTTTAGATTTCGTTGACAATCACATCGGATTTGGTCTCTTATTGACCGACTTAGGGAATGATTTCAACTATTTATCTAATGCAGTCACAGATTAGATAATAGTAATCTGATGATGCAATTCAGAAACAGTTCGGTTCTGGATTCGAATGTCAAATAAAAATCCCACTAAAAACATTTAAAATGTATAATCTTGCCAAGACGAGACCATATAGCTCGCATTTTCAAAAAGTTATCAGATCTCATGTAGAGCCAAGCTTCTAACTCTACAAGCCCTAACTTCACAAAATCAACACCTTAGTCAAAATATGTGGCTAGGCAGTTTCATTAGTACAAGAACTATTGTATGACAGAAAAGCAATGAAAAGTGAATAAATTTTATTAATTAAAATCGTTTGAGCCGTTTTTCACCAAATTTCAATTCTTCATTTTTGTCGTATTGCAGGTACCCTCAAAAACCACTCAGTATCCTTCGATCAATTTCAGGGGACTTGCTTTTTATGATGTTTAAGTGAATAGAACACATTATTGAGAAAATTTGAAAAACTTTTTTTTCACGAATACAATACCTCTCTCGCTCCGCTCGAATGTAAAAAATTATGCGCCTACCTCTATAGGTAAATACACTCTTTTACCAGTGTCTTCGCAGCTTTTTCTTGGCAGTTTCCTCAGTTTTGGAAATCGTTTATTTATGATGATTATAAAATAATTGTAACTAAATAGTATCAACCTGTCGAAATAGATTTGGTTTTAAAAAAATACCATGCAAAAATACCAATACAATAAATAAGACTGCAAAGCATGGAGCTAAGTCGTGAACAGGAGTGCGCATTAGGGTTGTTGAAATTAATTTCTTATTTATTTTAAATTTATTTTTTGATTTTCATATGTCATCATTTCATTTCAGAACCGATTTAAAAATCCTATACTATTAAACGAGGAATATTTTTATATACATAAATATATGTTTTTGTAATCGGTTTCTCGAAAACGGCTATAACGATTTATATGAAATAAAAAAAAAAAGAAATTGCGAAAAATTGATCTAGCTAGGTCTCATGTCTGGGAAAATTCGTTTCTCCGTGTTTCTGACCATTTCTTGAAAATATTGCGTTTCAGAAACCCAGCGCCATCTTTTAATGGGCTTTAGTTATATGGTGCAAAGCTCGGTCGCGCAGGTACGTACTAACAAATTATATCCTGTTAATAAAAATATAATAACAACACATTTATTAAAAATCTTGTTAGAACCAAACAACATAAACGTGATATTAATTTGATTGACAGTAAGTAAACGAAAATGACAGTTACAAAGCGCAATCGAACGAAACTTGAAACAAGTCTTGCGCATTTGTAAGTGTTGAGTCTTCGTGATTTTGCGCTCAGAATCCCCTTAATTACAACACTTAGTCTAACAACTTACTAAGAAGTAATAAAGTGCCATGTCCTCATAAAATGCAAGAACAATCAAGTTTCAAGCAACTCCCTATTAATCAACTCATTTAGTAGTTTAGAAGACAAACAACTCAAAAAATACGTGTGGGAAAAACGTACAACCACGCATTCCAAATTCAAACGAATCTGAAAGGCGAGCGAGATTTGAAAAGAGAATGAGATTTGAAAATAGAACACGCCATTAGGAGTGAACACAATGGTCTCATTGGTCGATTTCAAAAAGGAACAATTTGTTAAACGTCAAATATGAACTTTTTTATTTCCGTTGTACGTAATGAAACGCTCAGTATGATGTCTAGTACACATCTTGGTTTTTTGTCGGATCACGTCAGTCGTTTTTCATTTTGTTTTGTCCATACACGTCTGGTATACTTATTAATGTCAAAATTAAAATAAGAAATCCGAGTAATAGGGAGTGCCGTGAGCGACAAGACCATTGCTCTGCTAAAGTAGTTCGGCACAACCTAATTATCGGGCAATGATGCGAAAATTATCGGACGATCTGATATTAGACTTTAAAAATACTTGACGGGGAAAAAAGTAAAGAATATTTTAGGAGGAACACTTTTATATCCATAGATTCAATTTACAGTAGAGTGCTTATCACAATCATCAGTTTTAGTAGATTTGATTTTAAATAGGTACCTTTATTGATGTGTTGCCGGCTCAGATTAAAGCTTGTTGGATCAACCACGCTGTGATGTCAGAATTCGCCTTGCCTTGCGTGTCTTTGTTATTTCTTTAAGTAAGAAACATTTGTAAGAAATCAATTGTTTATATTAGACTAGAAAAGTCAGCGCCTTAAGTTTTATATGAAACAACAATATTCATATTGACGGACCCTTGACGCCCTATTTGGGTTCTCAACGCCTTTCCTATTAACTTTTTCTGTCAACTAATTTTGTTTTACATGGATTTAAAATAAATGGAAACAGTACTATGGAAATAATACTTAAGAGAAGTACAACCTAATTAGAAGCCAATGAAGCGAAAATTATTGATCGATCTCATACTTGTATAAAAATTTCTAGACGAGTAAAAAACATGAAACACAAAACGTTGATACTAGATTTATTAGGCATTGTTGTTTTTTGTTGGTGACCATCGAGTACGTAACTTAGAGACTTGATTTGAAAACACATAATGTTGTGTCAAAAAAATATCTTAATTTTTGACCTCCAACAATCACACGGCTGTGCTAGGCAAGTACCACCTTCAACTGCCTAAAGTTCATGAGGGAAATCAAAGGATAGACGTTTGCCCAACAAGTGAGACGATGCTGTTAGCGTAGTAGGCAGTAGAAAAAGATCCTCCAAACCGGATTGGGACCACAATTATTCAAAGATTTTTCTGTTTGAAATATGTGGCTCGACGCGATGCACGAATTTCCTTCTGCACTATCAAATCCGCTAATTTGCAAGAAATAAGAAGGTGATTGTTCAAAAATATCAAACAATGTTCATGGAAGATTTTTGTATTGACGTTCAGTAAAAAGTATTTCAAATGTCAATCAAATGTCAAATGACTAGGTTGTAAATTTCCTGACTGTAACTTAATTAGTCTAAGGCTTTTTTTGCAAGTTTTCGTCTCTACATATAATAAGTTATGAGTTCAATGTTGGCTGCCTACATACAGCATCATATTAATTGTTTCGACTTTCTATCGACCGTTTATCGACCGATCGCGAACACGAGCAATGACATGAAACTATCAATATTTCTAATAACTTTTTAAAACAAAGTATTAGTTCAGTTTACTGATGCGGAGGGCATATTAATCATCGGAACGAATTTCCGTGCGCCATGTCATACGGAGTTCGTTTATTAAAAATGTGACGTATCAAGATCAACATCTCTCAAGAATGAGATAGTCAATTACATTTGTTACTTTCATGAACGAGATAGACAGACACACGCTGACATTTCAACGGGTCATCAACCCTAAGGCGTCCTGCTCTAACGAGAATTCGAATTTGAATTGTTCCTAATTTGAAATATTGATTTCGATTGGTTGGATTTTTTGTTCTTTATTCGAATTTTGAACGGTTTATTAAAATTTTTGGTTATAACCTGTTAAGGTGCTTCCGTTTGGTAGTTTGTTAGTTAATTGTCGGTAAATTATAAAGAATTTTAAACGGGAGTGAGATGTTGTTAGATTTTATATCTTTACAAAGATTGATAATGGCTATTCCGTTTTTAAGGACCGCTAAGTCGTGATTAAAGAATTATATATTCTTTATTGCGCACAAATAACATAAAGTTGTCAAATGAAAATTGTTCACAAAGGCGAGCTTATCTCTTTTAGAGATCTCTTCCAGCCAACCTATCAGGTGTGGAAGAATGTCGTTAAAACGGGCACAAGGATGTGCGTTAATAATCGTGGTAAGAAATTTTAAATTCAAATAAAAGTTTAAAATACAGTAAAATAAAAAAAATAGGGATAAACCTACTTAAACTACACACGAATATACTTATACCTAATCACATTATATTAAGGTATATATAAAAATTGATAAACTTACTTAAAAATACATAAAAATAATACATAGACATAATACATAAACTAAATACATTACTCAAAATGATTGCGATAAGTAGTGCTCTCTTAATCGCATCTTAAACGATGTTATTGATGGACTGCTTTGTATAGCCTTTGGAAGTTTGTTCCATAGTCGCACAGCATGGGAAGAAAAGGAGTTAAAAAAGAATTTGGTGTTCGCTCTAGGACACTCCAACATCGTAGTGATGCAGTCGCGCCTGGAGCGGGGATCAGGAGGTAAAAGTTGGAAGCGGGAGCGAAGATAGTCAGGAGTGGCAGGGTCATTCAGGATCTTATACAGGACAGAAAGGATGTGCACATTACGACGAAGTCGGATAGGTAGCCACTTTAATTGAGCGCGAAATTCGGATACATGATCATATTTGCGAAGACCAAAGATGAAACGAATAGCCAGGTTTTGTAGGCGCTCAAGTTTGTTCAGCAATTCTTCAGTCACATCAAGGTAGCACACATCAGCGTAGTCGAGTATGGGAAGGAGTAGAGCTTGTGCAAGCAAGATTTTAGTTTGAAAGGGAAGGAAGTACTGGAGTCGCTTAAGGGAATGAAAAGAGTAGTGCATGCGCCTACTCACCTCACTAACCTGCGCTGACCATGATAGGTCACGGTCTATGATAATCCCTAGGTTTTTTGCTTTGTCAGTGTAGGGTATACAGACTCCGTCGTATAACACTTTTGGCAACACTAAATCCCCCAACCTACCCCTTAGTCTACTGCTACCAACTATCATGGCCTGGGACTTGGTTGGGTTTACTAGAAGCCCGAAATCCTCAGCCCACTGCTGAACAGCAGCAAGATCGGAGTTTACTGCACTCACAGCCTCGGTGACTTCAGATGGAGAGAAATGTCTATAAATTTGCAAGTCATCTGCATACAGGTGGTAGGGAGAAGAAATAACACGGGAAATATTGCTTATAAAAATAGAAAATAATAAAGGAGAAAGTACACCGCCTTGTGGTACGCCAGTGGTAAGGTCCAACCAGTTCGAAGACAAGTCATCGGTCTTAACACTCTGCTGGCGTCCAAGAAGATAAGAACGGAACCACTCGATCCCTGGAGAAGCAACGTTAAGAGAGCGGAGGGAGCCAAGGAGTATATCAAAATCAACAGAGTTAAATGCGTTGCTGAAGTCCAGAAGAGTTACAATAGTAAGCTTAGTATTGTCCATAGCATAACGGATATCTTCTGTGACATTCAGCAACGCACTAACCGTGCTGTGGGAAGGGCGGAATCCGGACTGGAAGGGACAGAGGAGATTATTGGATATGAGATAGGAGTAAAGTTGCTTGTGGACGACACTTTCGAGAACTTTCGAAAGTACCGGTAGGATAGAGATAGGACGATATTGAGAAAGGGTAGTTGGGGTAGAAACTTTAGGCAGTGGGATAACAAAAGCCTTTTTCCAAGTGGATGGGAAGACATTAGCCTCCAGTGAGAAATTTATAATATGTGTAATAAGAGGTGTAACAACTCCCAATATAGGTTTAAGCATGTCTAGGCTCAGGTCATCGCTACCCACTGCCTTTGTGGATATGGAAAGGATGCTCTTCTTGACGTCGTCCTCAGTAACCGGTTGAAACGAGAAAGGGGTACAGTCAGGTAGAACAAGGTTCGAAAGATAGGAAAGAGAGGAGACTTTAGTATTTTCACTAAGCTTAAAATACGCTTTTTTTTGCGGATTGTAAACTTGATTCGAGTACAAGATAATTTTGTATGTTGGTAATAAATAATCTCTTCGAATTTAAGGCTCTGCCAATTTCGGAAACATAAATACGACTTCTCGAACAAATCATCGATTTAAAGTTAAAAGGCGTGAATCATACTTAAATGTACTTTAAATAAAATATCCAAAATCATAAAAATAACTATTTTGGTTTTATGAGAGTAATGAGACTTTTAAACAGGGTAAAAATATGATTAAACCCTTTTTATAACACTTCTGGTCTTTGTGATGATCATTTAAATAATAAAATATACCATACACATTCATAAAAGTACTTAAAAATACCATACAAAAGTCATACATTGACGATAAAAAGTCTGTATAGGAGTTAGAATAATCCTGAATTAAAATGCAAGAACACAGTCGTACGCCAAACAAAAGGTACAAAAATGTTAAGCAGCAATGTATGGAACGGTGGTCCTCAATGTTTTACACCCTACCTTTTAAATAAAGCTTTGTGTTGTGCTTACGAAAGGCGCCAGATGAATAAATATATAAAAGGCAAACAGTTTTGCATGAGATACATTGCGACCAAAAGAAGTATAATTTGTCGTTATGGATCTTACTACAAAAAAGCATCATCTCATGGTTTGTCTTAAATTCGATCACAGAAAGAGACTGTTTATTGTTGAACATGTTCAGACATTTATTAGTTAGTATGAATTTTCACTAGAAAATGTAATACATTTGAACGTAGTTTTTGTTTAAAACGGTATTAAAGTATTTGTGCAAAACAATTTGAAGGCGGGGTGGACTTCTTTCTGACGTATAATTCAATTACTTTTAGAATTTGCAACATACATTTGATGTTTCTTGAAATCTCCAGCTGATCGATCTTATTTGCATTTATTTATGGGAAGCGTGTATGAAAGAGTTGATGAAAGTAGAGGAAGCGATGGAAGTATGTCAAGATCGTAGTAGGCGGAGGGCTGTGGTCTCTGCCTACCTTGACGGGAAAGAGGTATAAGCAAAACGTGAACCCCAGACCCCACCCCAATGCAGGTTGGGAGTCCTAATCCTTTGCCAAAAACCCCCAGCTCAAAAAGTTTGAGCTCCACTGGTATAGGAGAATCATAAGCGGTCATAACTGGTTGTACAGATCCATATATGGTGATGTTATCCTATTGTGAGATATTCATGGAGTTGGGAGGGGGCTGGGGGAGGCACCATTACAGTTTATGATGGAAAAATTAATGATTGCAAATGAGGATCTAATATGTATGAACATAATTATATGCCTTTTCAAGTTATTTCATAGACACGTTTTATGCTTGATTTAAATAGGAGATAGAAGGTTTTAGGTTCATGATAAATTTAAGGCAAGAGGAGCTAAAATATAACAATATCTAAGTATTTCTCTTCATTCTCTTATATGAGTGGCCCAAAAGAACGAAGACTTTGAAGAGCTTTGTACAGTAATGAGATAAATTCAATAACTAAACTTATTAAAGGTAGATCTAAGAAGTTTTATTTTTCAGTTCTTTGTTTATAACTCCTTTATAATCTTGCAAATAGTTGTCCTTAAAACCTATTTGCCAAAAAGCTTGAGTGCGCTTGGAGCTCATTCTTCAAGATCATCGCAATGAGAAGCCCTGAACAAAGGCCAAGATGACTGGTTCTGAAGCCTTTTTATCATCATCATCATTGACCTCGTCCTTGTGTTACTGTGGTAACCTTCGGACGAAGATGCTTTCTTACCTGGGTGTTAAGACCAATTAGGGAGCGACAGAATCTCCCACTACATGCCTAACAATCAAAATTTTAAAATTAGCAGCAGATGGAGTCCTGTCACTTCGATGCCGTTTAACCTTTTCATCAGCAAGAGGAAACGCTGAAGCTGCACACAATCTGTATAAGCAGATTTTTTAGCAGTCAGGAATTGTAATAAAATATTTGTCACTTTATGAAATAAAAAAAAAAAATTAAAAAATTTAAATTAAAAAAAAAATTTTTTTTTTTGACTTGATGACAATATTGTCTCATGAGAACTACACCAAATACAGAAATAATTTCTTTACCCCAATTCAAGTGCTTTCGTTAGTAGGTACCCATTTTAGTTATAAATGTGACCAATCATTAATTTTGGCTGTAATTGAACAGGAACAGCAAAAACTTGATGATACCAAGAAGCAAAAGTATTAAAGTGTACCGATCACTTGGCCATCGCGAGTTTATACGTTCATAAAATTCTTTTGTCAAATTTACTCTGAGGTTCCGAATACAGCCGGTGGGGTATAGGGATGGGGTAAACATACGAAAGTTTGGTGTACTATTTGATATTTTTAAAGCTACTTGCTACATGGGAAGAAGAGAATTTGTTGAAGAATGTCATTTTTACATTAAGTCTTATTACTTAAATACTTAGGTCCTATAAAAATATACTTACGTGTGCAATTAAGTGCAATATTTAAGGGCGTTTTTGTTTTTCACACGTAGTAAAAAATACTACTTTAGACTTGAAATTATAAAGACAGCAGGATAGAGCTTTGCGTTAGAGCAGGAGGGAGCGATATGTGTTTCTGTTGCTGCTCCGTCCTACAGATACACTGACTTATCTGTTCAGGCGGACAAATAGAGAGCTAACGACGCCACGACTTCAATTGACACCAAAGTCACACCCGGACACTCCATACATCGAGCGCGAATTTGAAATTTGAAAATGGAAGGTCGCATAGGCTCGCATATTCAGTACATAAGACTGGGCATAAGACCCTCAGGAGGACCAGGCGAATCGTGCGGGGTGGATTGCGAAGGGGGCGGAGAATGTCCGATCTGTATGATAGTTCTATCACTATATTCTGTGCCAAAGTGACACAATGCGATGGAAGGCAGTGATGCCGCCACCTGAAAAGATAAACCGGTGGCAGTGTTCGACAGTTTTTATTTGCACCAATATCCGTAGCAGTTCCTGTCGCAGCCCTACGCCGCGAAACTGCCGAAATTCTTTACCGAAATCAGCCGTCTACGAGGTTTTTCGTACAGTTATTAACTCTCAAAGAATACGCCAAAAATGCTTCACATCAGTTAATAGCGTTTGTGAATCGTGAGATTAATTTTGAAATCAAAATGTTGGGACAAACTTTGGAGAAAGAAAATTAAAAATTTCTTTAGTATGTAAGCAAAAAGCAAGTGTATTACGTGTAATACGCAAAACCTCTCAGGGGGTAGTTCTACTCATGTTACTGAACATCTTTGGTTCTACAACTTTTGGAAATTAAAATATGTCAAAATTAGAATCTTCATACAAAATGAAAATCTGATCCGGTTAATTTGTGTGGAAAAACAATTTATTTTTTAATGTTAATGTCCATAAGTTGTAGAACAAAAGTTGTTCAGTTAATTGGGTAGAACACCCCCCAAAAGGTCTTGCGTATTTGGAAATACACGTTGTTGTGTATTATTTTTATTTTTTTGTCAATGTTTTTATCATTAGTTCCTGCTTCTATTTAGATTTTAGCTACAGGCTAAATGTTGCAAATTAATTTTAAGCTATTTTCTTCAACCGGTTGAGATGAAAAGCATACTTTATGCACCTATACAGGGTGTAAAGGACGGTGTACTGAACCAAACACCGTGTAACAAACCAAAACCGACCAATAGATGGCGTTGTAGGGTTTCTGAATCGCGCTTTAAATAGTTTTAAAACAGTTACAGAGAAAACGAATTTTCCCAGACGACCTAGCTATATCGCTTCTGAAAACGCTTATAAAGTAAATTTCATCGAAATCCTTAGAGCCGCTTTCGAGACTAGTATCTGCTATCTAAAAATATCAACCAAATCGTCCGAATCTCACTCTGAACGAGTTGTCGAAACCAAATTGAGATATTTACATAATTTTACGGTCATAAAATTACTATAAATTGGTGATTGGGCGCCATAATATCACATTATTGAGTTAATTAAAATATCGTTATGATAAGCTTTTTAGCTTGATACGAATCATGTGTCATAATATACAGGGTAGAAAAATGTACGATGTGATCCTTCTAAGGGGTGATTTTACATCACTAATAGATTCTGAAAAAAATATTAAAAAAATAGGTACTTTTTTATCTATATTTTTTCGGTGATCATGAAATTTGATTTTCTTCAAATAACATTACAGTATTTTACATCTCTCATATTCGGTAAGTAGGTCCTTATTACTCCCAAATGGGGCTTGTAGGTGACCAATTAGCGCTCTAGGGTAATAATGTAGCTTGAAAAGCCCTAGGGCGGTAAGTAATTGAGTTTTGAAAGAGGTAAGTGTTTTTTTTTTAATTACTTACCGCCCTAGGGCTTTTCTAGCTACATTATTACCCTAGAGTGCTAATTGGTCACATACAATTTGGTGGTAATAAGGACCTACTTACCTCACAATCGAGATGTAAAGCAGAGTAGTTAGTTCGGGTGTAAGCATCAATTGCACCCTCGAACTATAGGAGGCCTCGCTGCGCTCGTGCGCCTAAATATCTCGGGCTGCAATTGATGTCTTACAGCCCTTGGCTACTAATCTACTATTATTGAAATGGATAGGTGCTTGCTAGTGACTGGATATTATAATAAACAAAAAACATCTTTGTCTGCATCACCAGCTGATCATAGAGGTCATCCCTCCAGGCCCTTTACTTCTTCTTGAGCTGAAACTGCTTTTTTAAAGATTTTTTTTTATACAATCTATTAGTGATGTAGAATCACCCCCTTAGAAGGATCATCATGCTTTTTTTACACCCTGTATCTATCACAGTAAAGTTGGAAAGGACAAAGTGCAACAAAATTGTAAAAATAATATTTGAAGTTTTTCTATAAAATGGAAAGAACCGTTTTAGCTTCCTATAAGGGCGAGGCACACTAAAGATTTTCGGGTGCGGCGAAATCGCGGCGTTCATGCTACTTTGCTTCGCGGCGCGGCGGCGGCGTTATCGCTGCCATAAAAATTCATACAATTAATAATATGATCGCTGTTCTGAAAATCGCTAGTGTGCACGCGCCCTAATGAAGCTAAAACGGTCCATTGCAGAAAACCCCATAAAGGTAAAAGCTCCTTAAGTTTATTGTTAATATTATCATTGTTTTCAAATTAATATTTAAAAGAAAAACTTACTGTTCGTTTGTGTAGTCTTGGCGCTCGTGGCTGAGTCGTAGTTGCTCTTTCTTTCCAAACACGAAATACAACGTTCGCTACGGCCAGAAGCCGGATGGGTGGCTAGTGGCACAGCAACCAGAGCGTTTCCGTGCTTCGGAAGGCACGTTAAGCCGCTGGTCCCGGTTATTGTCAACTATAGTAGTCGTTAAGCTAAATCAGAGGATATTTGGCGGCTTGAAAACTCTGACAAATAGTTTGGCCACTCACCTGGCAAAGCCTAATCTGCGAGCCTAATCTAGGATTGGGTCTGGTTTGCCCCCATAGGTCAGATTACAGTCGCTCTGTGTAAAAGCCAGTGCCCTCATCAAATCCTCTAGATTAGGTAGTAGACTCAAAAAAAAATTGGTTATATCGGAATAAGCTAGGGCAGAGATGATGATGTTTATGTAGTCATGGTAGAGTTGAAGAAATCTTTGTAACTAGGTCTCGTACTTTTAAGACACACTGTCTTGATATAAGTTAAAATAAAGTAACCTGGGCTACCGAGTCTCGCTCTATGCTACCCACTAACAGATGGCGCTGTAGGTTTCTGTCTAAAACGCGGTATTTTACTAAAATGCACTTGAAATTAAAAACACGGGGATAAACGAATTTTCCCCGACATGAGACCGGTAGCTAGATCGATTTATCGCCCCCGATGGTAAATTTCATTGAAATCGTTGGAGCCGTTGGAAATGTTGCTTGTTTATTAGTATAGGATTTTCTAGCCCTATCGCAGCCTTAACAAGCTTTATTAACTCTAATATGCTAATAAACCTACCTACTTGATATCGTATCTTGCAACATAAGAGCTATTAATTATTGTCTGATTCGCTGATTTCGCAATCGCTCCACCATATCGGCAATAATTGTCAAAAATCTCTAATAATATGCCCGATACGGTGTTATTTGTTGTAGCCAGGAGCTACGCTTTGTCACAGATAAAATATGGGTTGAAACACGTGGTTTTCATGCTTTATTGTTATAATTAGTTGGAAAAAATCTTGAGAAAAATCAGTACTTATCAACAACTCAAACACAGATGGACAGAAACGCAGTATTGAGGCCGATTCCTGCTTAGGGATCCCGCACACGACAGAGAATCGGTGACCGATTTTTTGTGGGCATCCCGCTCTGACGTGTTATCACCTGAATCTTCCGTCCTTGTCCTGGCCGATAATCGCCCACCGATTCTCGGTCGTGTGCGGGAGCCCTTAATCACTTTTAAAGCCAAACATTAGACAGCAAAAATGTTAAGGTCTGTTTTTCAACTCATGCAGGGTGTTTGGTATATCTCTGCAAACCTCTCGGATGGTTGCTCTACTCATTAAACTGAACAACTTTTGTAAATCCGATTTTTTAGCTTTTCCATACAATGTCACCAACAGACCGGACCAATTTGTATGAAGAACCAAAAATAATGTTTGCTTATACTGGAAAGTCGTTTGTGAGAGGTTTGCAAACATATACAAAATACCCTGGAGAGAGAGAGTAAAAAAGACAGCACCACTTTTAGACCTGTACATTAATAGTCTTTTTGGAGGCCACGCAGGAATAGACCCCATTACTAAAACAACTGTACATTTGCAGACTAGTTTAATAAGCACTCTTTTACTCACTTATGTAGTAATAAGCAGTAAGGTATATGTCATTGTGTACCAACTTATTGGCACAAACTTTAAGAAACATTTTAAAAACTACATACTACCTGGAAAATGGTTTGTCTATAGCACAAAAAGACTATCTATTTCTTAGACGGTTATAGGAGGGTTTCATTTTATTTTTAACCTAGGCCCATAACCTGTTATTATTCAGATGATAAAATAAATACAGACTAATGACGCTAATATCTTAACAATAATCTACCTCCATTCGCGACCAAACTACCGTACCAACGCAGCCGACCAAAAAAAAAAAGAAAGTCTACAGCATACCAATCGATAATTACTTTTAAAAAACTCCATCTTTGATACCGAAACGTCATTTATCTAACATCAATATCAGCTACTTGGTCAGTCCAGTTTTCTATTATTCATTACTTCATTGTTACAAACTGAAATTCGGTAGGTATCTTTAATAATTACTTCTCAAAATAATGCTCAGTTTGATCCACGACTTTGATAAAAACCAGTATGGTTCGGCTACCAGAATGAAATATGACCATAGAGTAAAGTAATCAGTAGGTTCAGGCATTTGACTGTCAAAAGAAACGTGTGGACATGACGAATGTGGACTCTGATTTCAATTTCGGCTGTGTATGTTTGCAAGTTATTAATTTAAATGCGATAAAATCTTTTTAGATTTCTTAAGTGCTAATCGTTTCGGAAGTTGTTGTTGACTGGTAATTTTTAAGGTATCAATTGTGTGTTATAATGAAGACGAATTGTATACAAACAATCTGTCCGAGCTATTGTAACATTTGTAACTGAAAATCTGTTCAATCTTCATAAAAACAGGATTTCCAATACGCTTTTCCGAGTTATTTATATTTGTCTTTAATCAATCAACTGTGAACGAAAAACAATCAATTTAATTTTCGAATCTCAATTGAATTTCAAAATGTATGTAAATCCGCTCTGATTGGCCATCAGTCACGTTGGAAAGTACGTATCGGTCGCCCAACTGGCTACTGATTCTTGTTAAGGTGTTAAGGACGGACAAGATCATCATTTCATATTTTAAAATTTATATACCGAGCACAAATAACAGTCTAATTTTAACCGTTTTTTTAATACATAAAAAGTATGTAGTGTTTATTCATTCACAACCCTTTAACCCAATATCATAAAACATGAAAACAACAGTTTTGTCAGTGAATCGTGCGACTAATTTCTTTGGAAATAAAGAATCTTTCATTTTATTTACTGTCTTAGCTCTACAACTTTTTAACCAACTTAACCTACTCTATGTCACGTTGTAGTACCGATTACAATTATACTGTGTTACGCAAACCATTGCATCAGTATACCTATAATTAATTCTGTTCGCTTAACGAATCGATCACATAGGATTTAGTTAAAGCCATAGATCAAAAGAACCGATGCTGTTGACGTGACATTCGATGTGTGTGTGCGTTTCGTTATCGGTGGAATGTATTGTCTTAATTTTTTTATTGTGTAAGTGTGAGCCTTGATCGGTTATGGCACAGAATAATGATAGTGTAGTGATAAGGCTTTGGTGGAATTTGAGAGTCGATCATACAGGGTCATTTTAAGGATCCCTGGCCAAATAAATAGTAGGTATATATATTACTCAAATATATATTTGAACTTTAGAACAACTGAAAGCCTATTAGTAAAATTAGAACGCTTGGCTCTCGATCAGGAGGTTCTGGGTTCGATTTCCGGTGGAGACACTGTCAAACAAAAATCTCTTTGTGCAAGCTTCCTTGTTTGGTTAGGACATTGCAGAATGAATCACCTGATTGTCCGAAAAATTTGATGATTCCGTGCTTCGGAAGGCACGTTAAGCCGTTGGTCGCGACTACTATCACTGATGTAGTCGTTAATGAGCCATGTCAGAGGCCTTTGGCGGCTCAACAACTCTGACACCAGGGTTTGTGAGGTCGCTCATCGATCTTGCAATCCATAATGATAGTCCCCTAAACAACTTTTCCAAGAAACATGGATTGGAAAAGGAGAAAATTTGAAGAACTTGTTTCAATATTGTCTTAACAATATTCCTTGTCCCCATTGCCTATCCCTAATATTAAAATAAAGCACAATGTACTGTCTATCGTTGGAACATTACCATAAAACCGAGCTAGCATAAAAGCACAAATAATTTTGCATACATGCATAATTAAGAAAGAGCAAAGCTACAATATTGTTGATAGTTTTTGTTTGCGAGAGGAAATGCTTTGAGAAATAGTACTTTATTGCACACAATGGTAACATAAAACAATTATTGTATAGAGAAACTAAAACAGTGTGGTAAAAGTCCAAAGTGGGCGGTTAGCATGCTTGTTCGAGCTATTTTGCCCTTCATCGTCATAAGTATACCTACTATAAATCAAAATGGCCGTCATTTTAGAGCGTCTACAATTAAAAGTACACGCCAGTTCAGGAGTGCAGTAGAAATATATAGCGCGCTGTTCATTTCACCTGCACTCCCAAGCTGTCATCCAATTGACAGCTAGAACAGTCCAGAAGTGGACATTTGTTTCCAGTTGAACAACTCAGCGTGAAGACGTCCACTGTAGGGTGTTCACAATTCGTAGTTCTCTGCCGTCCATAACACTGAAATCAAAAACCGTCAGCTCACTTAGGGGACGTCCACATTACATTTCATTAGAAGTTATGTTGAGATTATTATTATTTATTGATTAAGTATTATGTATTTCAAACATTTAAGTAACAACATTTTCTTTTTATGCAGGTACACAAATAATACTAAGTACAAAGGCAGAAATATAGGTAAGATATTATAGAATCTTATTTTGTTTTAACGATGTTTACATTTCTATCAATTCATCATGAAAAATTCGCTGATAATATTGTTTTATAAATGAACTAGTAAATAAGAGCTTTAATTCCACTCAAAGCAAAAATACGTGACAAATATGTACGGTCAACCGCTTGTCGGTAGAAACTTTTTCAACTCTGTTACCACGCCATAAGGTTCAAAAGTGTTTCTACTGATGTGCGGCCGTGTGTACACCCTTATTTTTATTATCACCCCGGATATTTAAAGAGGTCGTTGAATTCCCAAGGAACATAGGTCGTTGAATTCCCAAGGAACATAGGTCGAAAGACGAAAAAAATTTTTTGACATCCCATACAAACTGCATCAGCTGACAGCACATTTTGTACGGAAAGTCGATGTTTTTTTTTCGGTTTTTCGACCTATGTTAATTTGGAAGTTGTTTAGTTTCATGGGCAGAAACGCTTCTAAAAATACCCGGGGAGATAAAAAAATCACGCTGTATTTTGGAGAGGTAGTAGTCACCACGTTTGTTAGCGTTGCGTCTGGCACCGTGGACCGCAGTTGTTTGTGACCGCAGTATGTAAGATGGTAACACGATGCACAGATGGATACTGGTCATAATCCAGTTCAAAAAACCCCTAACCGCCCTTCACGACACCCCCAAACAAGGGCTTCATTTAGTGTCCCTTGAAACGTCCACCGCAGGACAGGGAGCTCCCTCCAGAATACCAACAAAAAAGCGTGGCACAATTTGGAGGGGAAGTACCATAGTCACCACGCTTGTTAGCGTAGCGTCTGGCACCATGGACCGCGGTTGTTGGTTACCGCAGTATGTAAGATTACAATACACAGACAATTATGCTGCTGCTCATCCTCCTGCTCAAAAACTCTTATTCGCCTTTCAAGACACCTTTAAATAGGAGTTTTATTTCGATTAAAATAAGGATTTATTAATTTAAAACTAGTAATTTTAAGTAACTAAAGCGGCCATATTTAATTCACTCTTCGGGGCATTTTGATACGACTACCGCTTTTTTAGTGTTTAGTCAATATACTTACATATTACTTGCAAAAAACCACGAATGTTTTAACAGTAGCAAAATTCCGGTCTTTCTAGATTGTAAACTAGAACAATTAACCTAAATTTTCAAAATGGCGCAAAATCAAAAGATCTGTGTGTTTCGTTCGCCCGCAACTTTGCTTGCATTTTTTTTTTAATTTTAACGGCTTGGGATTGTGGAGGTAAAAAAAATACAGGGTAATTTTAATGGTCCAAGCGTATCGTCATGCATCGATTTGATACACAACTGTCAAAATGTACATTTTACTATGGGTAACAGAGAGTGATGTACATACATAAATAGATAAATAATGCATGAAATGCAGACTCACTACCAATCACACCAACAGGCTTGTTGACAGCTGTCAAAACGGACTTTTTTTCATTGGCCTTACTATACAATGTCTTCTCTTCCTTAACGTATAGCAAACATTCAAACTTACTTCCTCGGTTTATTTATAATATAACTATTACATTTATTAGAATTTACGTAATTATTTCTTTCCATTTTATTGCATTTGCCCTGTGGCTGTTATTTGGCATAGTATTTTTGCAACAGTTTGATTGAATTTAAGGAAATAATCACTTCCTTGTCAATATTAATTGCTCTTGCGACCACTTCTATTACTAGTAGAGATAAACTACATAAACATGGCCGGCCTCTGCACAATGCTCTTACCGTCAGTTCCACAAAACGTCTTTAAAGTTACAGCTCCTTTAAATCTATTTCTGTCTCTTTCTGTTTTGTTGACAAAGAAAGTGACAGTAATAGATTTAAAGGACCTTTAACGTTAAAGACGCTTTGTGCAACTGGTTGTTAGTATCCACAATATCACACAAATAAAATCGCGTCTCTAGGCGGGTCTACCTTTATCTCTACCTATGAATTAATGTAGACTAAATGAAGGTAGACTAATTGTAGGCTTCAAAAAATGGTGTACAACCTTTTGAGGGCTTATTTTCGAGGCTGAATGCTACAACTTTTGTTCTACGACTTTACGAAATTCGCAAAAAAAACACGACTCGTCTTTTCATAAATGATCACCTGATTGGTCCAAAAATTGTATGAAAAGAATAGAATAAATTTTATTTGCACATTTCCAAAAGTCGTTTAACACAAGGTGTTTTATTTAGCCCCCGAATAAGCCCTTATAAGATTTTATACAAATTTTTGAAAGCCCTGTATACCAAACAAATATGTATATCCACCAAACTAATTTAAATATCCTGTCTATTAATGTATATCCTCACCAAATTACAGCTTTCTATAAGGGTCGTTGAGCTGAGCCGCGGACAGACAGACCGACAAACACACGGACATGACGAATCTATAATAAGGGTTCATTGTTGACTACGGAACCCTAAAAATTACGCAATTAGCCGCTCATCTTCCGTTACACCAAGTAGCTCATCAAACTATGTAGGTATCTCTTGAATAATATTCCAACCTTGGTTGTCACAACTATTCAAATCGCGAGTGAATAGCCTTCTTCTGAGCAACCTCGTTCCATCGTCGACCTCATCTCTGTCCTCAAGGCTAGATCGAGGGCTAAGCAAGTCCATGGACAATAAATAAATATATGAATAAAGATACCATTATAACCGCCGGGCTTAACGCGAAAGTTTGTAAGTATAGATGAATGGATGTTTGTTAGTCTTTCACGCAAAAACTACTAATTGGATTTTAATGAAACTTGGCACACATATAGGTTAGGTCCTGGAATAGCACATAGGCTACTTTTTACCGCGAGAAAACACTTCATTCCACGGGAAAACTGAAACCGCAGGCGGAAAGCTAGTATATGAATAAAGATACCATTACAACCGCCGGGCTTAAAACAGCTGCACAAGTGTAAACAAGACTTATAATTGTCGGAAAGTAACTGTTTCCATCAAAATCACTTCTATCGGATTTTGACAGTCGCTATTTGGAGCATGTACCGTAACTGCCTTGGGCGGTGTATTATAAGCTGGTTATTTTTATAACAGTAATAGAACTTTATGTAGAGTCGCTGTGATAATATGATCTGATCGGCTATTTGCAGTTTTAAAAGATTTTTGGAGTTTAAAAATAACTTCAGAAGCTTCTTCTTTAGGTAGTGTTAAAGGTAATTTTTAGGGTTCCGTACTACGGCCATTTATGTCCTCATGTCCATACATTTATGAACCAAACCAAAACCTACAGGGTACTTTCAGTTGACCTAGAATCATGAAATTTGGCAAGAAGCTAGGTCTTATAGCACAATTAAAAGAAAATATCTAAAATGATTAAATATTACAACTTTTTCTCACAACCAGTTAGGTGAGCCTCTTGTTTCGTTTGAAAAAGGGCTCAAGTTAGAGTGGACGCGGAGTTTTTTTTTAATCAAAGGGCAAAAGCTGTCGACAAGTACGGAACCCCATAGCACTTGAGTCCGACTCGCACTTGCCCAGTTTTATGTATGATCTTACTACCAATCAATGTAAGCTTATTTGCTCTAATCTTATACTATTAAACGAGCAATATTTGTATATAAATACACATACGGGGGTTTTCGGGGGCGGAAAATCGATCTAGCCAGGTCTCATGTCTGGATAAATTCTTTTTCCCCGTGTATTTATGATTTTATTTAAATACCGCGTTTTAGACAAAAACCTACAGCGCCATCTGTTGGCGGGTAGCATAGCTTACTTACCCGATGATATTTTAATGTTGAGATAGAGCGGAGCTCGGACTTTACTTATTTTAGCTTATTATCTCGCGATAAACTTGTGATTATAAACAACTGCTCATCTACAAAAAAAAATCACTAAGCTATAAAAATTATAAATTCAAACATCATAATTCTGAAGTGTCTCAATCTCAAAACCGTCATAGCTGAAGAACTTATAAATTCAAACATCTTGTCATCAACAATATTTGTTCTACTAAATCCAATGTGTCAATACTCAGAAAATGTAAATTTTGTCGCGTCTGAGTGTTTGTCATCGAACTTGTGGGTATCAGAAATGCTTAGGATGTCTTTGGGTGTTGAAGTGGTTGAAAAAGTTGTTTATTCACGACCACAAAGGTAGGTTTCTTAAAATATCTAAGAAACCTAAGCAGGCACCAGATCCGTAATATTATAGGCGCTTTTACCGGCCATTTCGGCACTAGGGAGCACCTACACAAGACGGGTCTGTCGGATACAACTACTTGCAGAGCATGTGGTGAAAAAGGCGAACGCATGGAGCATATTTTATTATACACATGCAACGCTTTGGCTAGCAAGCGTATGAAGATTCTGGGTCAGGCTTATCCGACACCAGAAGACTACAGGCTCCTTCCGCTGATATCTACATCGAAGCTCATAACAAGCATATTTGGAGACAGCGGAAGATCACAGGAGCAATAAGGCAGGGGAGGCACTAAAGATCCCATAGGGTCGAAGTGCTCTGAGGTCCATTAAGGAACTTAGCTATTAGCTATAAGATAGGTTAGATTACTTTAGACCTTATCTCATCTTAATGATCAGTTAATGTCCCAATGCTGGGCAAAGGCCTCTCTCTTTTTCTTCCATTTGGTCCTATCTAGAGCCTGCTCTTGCCAATCTTTACAAAAGGCGTCGAGTTCATCGGGCCATCGGGGCTTTGGTCTGCCTTGACGCCTTCTGTTGCCGGTGGTGGTGGTTTTGGCCCATTGCACAGAATAAATTAATTGCACTATCATACAGAATGGACACTCTCCCCTCTCCTTGCAATCCACCCCGCACCCCTGCACGCACCCGCCCGCGAGGTTCTCGTGATCCTTCTGAGGGTCTTTTGTACTGCATATGCGAGTCTACGCAACCTTTCAATTTCAAATTAGCGCTCGATGTATGTAGTGTCTGCGGTGTGGTTTTAGAGCGCAGTATGGTGTTTCTGACACGGTCGGTCAGTTTCAGACCCAGCATACTGCGCACCATTGCTCTCTGGCAAACCTCTAGCCTAGATATTTGATGACAATGACCAGTGGTAAATAAAACGACCCAAGTCGTCAGAGATTTTAATGACCACGTATGTGACCACGTGACTATTTATTTATAACATCCCATGAAACGTCCACTGCAGGACAGGGAGCTCCCTTCAGAACTCCAGAAAAACGCGTGGTGTTTTGGAGGGGATCTACCACAGTCAACACGCTTGTAGGCGTCTATGTGGTGCCAGCAAAGAATAGTACCAACCCCTTTCTACACATGGGTGTCGTAAAAGGCGATTAAGGGTTACAAACCAGATGATAGACAGCAGCATCTTTCTGCGTATCGTACCGTATAACATACTGCGGTCACCAACGTGAGCCTCCGTGGTTGCAGTGTTCGGCTCTCGATCCGGAAGGTCATCAAACGTCACTTTACAAGAAAGTTCCTTGACAATAATTTAAAATAAAATATCATTAGAAATTCTTTGTGTACATTTGTAAACAGAAAAAATTAAACATTATTACATGAGTTAGGTACTTTTTGAGTTACTAGACTTTCAAACAATAGAATACATTTCAAAATAACAATGTCAAAACAAAAATATACCACAAAAAGCGGCCACGCTCATTACTGCTCCAATCGAAGCTCACGTATGCTGAGGAATTCGAAATTCAAAAACTATAATGATTGATTGTCAACCAATGACAATCGCGTATTCAAATTCCTTTTCCAATTTGAATTTAGAACGAGTTCTTTTTCCTGTTGCGCCGCGCGTGCGCACTAACGTATCCATTGCGTGTCTTACAATGAGCTATTATTATTTTAATCGATTTTCATATGTTTTAGCACTTTATTGTTTGTGAAATAAGTAACATTGATTGAATAATGGCTCTTCAGACACATTATTTGGCATAAACCATTGTTTTACCTTTTATTTATTTTTTTGTCATAGATTAAAACTGTACGGATAGTCTAGCTAGTATATAGATTCAGATTCAGATTATTTATTCAATGTAGATTCTTTACAGAATACTTATTGAATGTCATGCAGAATACAATTCAAATAGAGCGAGTCTACTAGCTAGACTATCCGTACTGTCTGTTATGCTTTCACTGTTAATCAGCTGAATAGATTTTGATGAAATTGGGTAACAATGGTATGGCAAGGGATACGTATTCTACTTTTGTCTAAATTACACATGTACGAAGTCGCGGGCAACAGC
This sequence comes from Athrips mouffetella, assembly GCA_947532105.1. Classification (NCBI taxonomy): domain Eukaryota; kingdom Metazoa; phylum Arthropoda; class Insecta; order Lepidoptera; family Gelechiidae; genus Athrips; species Athrips mouffetella. The sequence goes on along the minus strand of OX383981.1, from coordinate 11,420,048 downwards.
TTGTACAAATTATTTTTTGATGCTATGGAACGTTAAATCCTGCACTATTAAACGAGCAATATTTGTATATAAATATATCGTACCTGGGCGACCGAGCTTCGCTCTATAATAGCCGCCTCAACATTAAAATATCATCGGGTGAACAAGCTATGCTACCCGCCAATGATGGCGCTGTAAGTTTTTGTCTCAAAGGCGGTATATAATTTTTTTTATTAAAAACAAGAGACCAAAGACGTTTCCAGAAAATTCTAAATTGCGATTGAATATAAATTACTTTATTTCGAATAGTGTCTAAAGTGCTGTAGTTACACTTAAGTAATATTATTCTGCACTTAAGAAGTGACATAGTAACTTCTGAAAATTTCTAAGTTTAACGCAGCATAACGCAGTTAACACAAGTTTTTCAAAGCTGATAATTTGGTTTTAAACTATTGTTATCAATCCTAACAAAATCCCAAAAAATCAGTAGGATATATATTTTTTTGCGACTTAACGCAATTTTTGGGTTTACTATTGGCGTATGAGAGCATTATACGAACCTATAAAATATTTTCACACAATCCACCAGGAAGACGGAATGCATTCTGCTTGAACGTTGTCATTAAATTCCTTACACTTTCTCATTTAAATTCATAAATTTCCGGTGTATGTGTTTCGACATTACTACACGCGTCACGTTTGACCGATTGCATACACACACATACACACGAATATTATGTCTTCATGAAGGAAGATACCTTGTGTTCCTAGAAACGAAAGATGGCCAACTAAATTCAACAAAAGTAAGATAAAAACAGTAATGATTTTTTTTTTCAGCTAAACTCATAATTTTATTGATATTGTATGTAGTGTTTTTATTTCTAACTGTACTGTTTTGATTTCTTGTTAAGTACCCGGGCGACCGGACTTTGCTCTGGAAGATCCCAAAGCCCACCAACAGATGGCGCAGTTGGGTTTCTGAATCGCGCTATTAAAGTGTTTACGTGTTTGATCTGTCCGTATGTAGAGTATGCACTTATTTCATCACGAACTCTATAAAATCTTTTATTGAAATCGAGGTTGGGTATGTCAAAATGTCATCATCATCATTTTTTATTTTATTTTATTTGTTTAGGACAACCAGTAACAGTTACATTAGTACAAACCACAAAAACTTAGATATAAATTAAAGGTAAATGCACTGTCTTTAGGTGCCACAGCATGCAATTGGCAGTACAACATCACTTAATTAAATGAATATATAAAAATAAACTTACAATTTAACAACAATATAACAAATAAATTGGAATTGTTAACTAAACTAAACATAATTGACGCTAACTTCTAAGAAGGTTAAATACTTCTGTACGGAAGACGGGCATAGTGCAATTAAAGATGTCAATAGTCTGACCTAGTTTGTTGTAATCTCTAGACATTCTGGGCAAAGGGGAATTATATTTAAGGTTGGTTCTGGAACTTGGAAGATATAGTAATCCTAGCGGTTGTCGTGGAATACGACGAGGAATACGGAAATATATAGCATCATCGATCATTATGATAAATTCAAAATAACCCTATCAAATTAATAAAGCGACGCCTTCACTACCTTGTGATATTCAGTGGTTTACTTATAAAAACTATGACTGACATATATCTTAGACATATTTTTATCTATCTCTACATTAACGTTAATTTAATTTTTATTGAATCAGAAAGTGTTACTGTCAATTCCAAAAGTTTGTTTACAATATTTTCTAGGCCAAACTTAAGTAACAGCTATTGATTTACGTACTTGAAACGAATACGTTGTGTAACTAGCAAACACAATTTTATCTCCGAAAAGATCACTATTCAATATTCTGCAAAACGAACTATCATTTGCGTCAGGCGCGTTCCAAAAAGCTGACCAGTTATAAAGAACCCTAACCGCTCATTAAACTGACACTAACAAAGACCATCATACATCGGTATCATTGTATACTTGTATAGGCAACGACGAAAATGTACGCAACGTATATTACAAAGAATTCCATTTGCCACACAATAGAGCACACACGATTCCGAATTCAAATTTCAATTTAAAAAAAAGAACAGCGCGTAGGAACGTTGCCGCGCGAATTTCAAATATGGAATGCATTATATTCTGATTTCGTATTCTTAATTCAAATTCAATTATTATTTTCAATTACCGTGGGGTCAAGGTATAGTTTTTCTGTTTAGGTACTGCGTAGGCTAAAGAAGTACACGTTCTTTGCCTGATCCTCATTTAAAAAGCTTGTTCTTTAAACCACATTTCAACAATTAGCGTCGCGTCGGTTGAACTAATGACTATCTACAAGTTTTTTCTAAAGGTTTTGAAGCGTGACGTCATCGGTCCAGTTTCGGCAAACTAACATTTTTCAAACAAAACAGACAGTTTCGGATCAGGGTAAGATAAATGAGCCTACTAACTGTACTTACCAGTCAAATATCGCAACATGTAAAATCACCGGTCCTACTCTTTAGTAATAAGTATTCACATAATTTAGATGCTTATTATAGTTTTCAACTGCCTACACTGAGCTTTAACTCGACATGAATGAAGATTGTTGAAGCTTTTGTTTCGGTTTTTAAAGAGGTCAAGTTCTTAGCATGAAAGTAGCAATCAAAATATTTAACATAGGTATAATCTGCAGGAAATGTTCCTGTACGATTTCTACAATATGTTACGCCATTCTTCCTAGAAAATTTAAATTCCGAACTCCTAGAGCTTATAAAGTTGAAATTTGAAGAATATTTAAAAAAGGAACTCGAATAACAGACGTCGGTAAACAGAACTGTTATTATAACAGAAGGGAAAAAAATCGGGGTCATCGACTCGTGAGTGTTCCCAGCCACTCGACTGTTTTATAGAGAAAACACTTCAAAACGAATATTACTATTTCCATACTTTAATTACGTACTTACACCCACATACATACGTACGCATACAGAAGTAATTATAAGATAAACATATGGGTTTTTGAGCGAAGGAGCAGTTGTTTAAGTACTTGTACTCGGAGAATATTAGGTTACTTTCCTGTGCATCTGGCTAACAAAGCTTTTACTGTAAGTTCTCTCCAGTTTATAAAAAGAAAACCAGAGTTCATGTAAAAAGTTTTAATGGTTGTGTTGGTAGCGACGTTTTCTTTTTTCAAATGTCGTGCGAAATCAAGCTTAAACTTTTAACTGAAAACCATATTTTTTAAAGGGGTTTTTGGCGGAAACTCGGCGTGGGCTCTTCCCTTCTCGGTTGAAATTCTTGTTTTTTGTGTATATAGTGATTTTGTGGATAATGTGTGTTATGCACTGAATTGTCTACGGAGTGCGCAACTGATGAAGATTTCAGCGATCTCGTGTTTGAACCCCGTTTGTGTTGTCTCAAATAGTTACGGACATTTTCCTTCGTAAAGTCCACTATCGCTTTGGGGGTAGCAATTAACAATCACCCCACTCGACACTGGCGGTTCGCCATATATTTTAACATAAAAAAAACTGAAAAAATTCTGAAAACTGTAGAAGGTTCTAGAACACGACACAGGCAGAAATGTCCCCAAATATGGGTTGATGATTTCCAAATATAAAAAAATATAGATTACCTTATTTTATAAAAGCTGCGATTTTCAAAGCTCTCACAAAAAATATTTATACTAACATGGTTGTGTTCAAGTTCATGGAAAAAGTTTTAATGTTTGTGTTGGCAGCGTGATTTTCTTTTTTCAAATTTCATTCGAAGCTTTTAACTGAAAACAACATTTTTTAAATCGTTAAATTTCGTTTGTTTCAAAGCCTCGTTATAGATCTTCATTTTTTTTAGCAGTTTTGTGATGAGAATAAAAAGCTAATAAATATGTGTCGCGTTTTACTAAAAGTAAGAATGTAATCCGAATCATTAACCAAGATTGAAATGACTCAAACGATTTTTTATTATCTTTGTACAGCTCTACCAAAAAACACAAGAGTATTTAAAAAAAAACTAAATAAAAAACGTCACGTCTGTCTCCAGAGCCACTGACAAAAGCCCATGTGACACCAAACGAGTGAGATGAAGAAATTCCAAGCAAGTTTCAAGATTACAATTTCGTTGGCTAGATAATTCTCTATTAGCATACAAAGGAGAATTACCGTCTGTATGTCACTATATGTATGTATGTATAGGCCCCGCCTTGTAGCTGTCATATGTACCCTAATTAGGCAAGGGGTATTACGTTTAAGCAATAAGATTTTATTATTTTATTGTAAGCATGAACGTTTTTATTGTGGGCGAAAAAGTTTCAGAACGTTCTGTCGGAAGGTATTCAAAATATGAAATGTGTTTGAGCCGGATGTTTCGGCGGTTTTTAGTTTGAATCTTGGTAGTAGATTGGTTGCCATTTTTGTATTTTGTACACAACGCATAATGGAAAGATGTGATACTGAAGGATGTGAACAACTTCCCAAAGGAACATAGGTCGAAATACGAAAAACAAAATTTGAGCTCCCAAACAAAATGCGTTATCAGCTGATGCAGTTTAAGGGAGGTCAAAAAATTATTTTCTTACTTGCTGGTGCTCGTGACTTCATCAGTGCAGGATAAATTGTAGCCTATGTGTTATTCTGATGTATAAGCTATATTATTGAAAAAAATTCATTAAAATACATTCATTAGTTTTTACGTGAAAGAGTAACAAACATCCATCCATACATACTTACAAACTTTCGCGTTTATAATATTAGTAGGATTTGAACCTATTTACTATTTATTATCTAATCTGTGCCCCCTCCACATTTTTCCAGCAAAAGCTAGAATTCTGGAGGGAGCTCCCTGTCCTGTAGTGGACGTTCATGGGATGTTATGATGAATCTGTGCCAGCCGCAAGGCCGCAACGCTAACAAACGTGGTGACTACGGTATTTCTCCTCCACATTGTTCCAGCAAAAGCAGGAATTCTGGTCCGTCAAACGTCCACTGCAGGACAGGGAGTCTGTCTGGAAACGTTTCAGGGCATGTTATGATGAATCTGTGCCTATGTTCCTTGGGGAAAGTTGTTTAGTTTCATGGCATGTTATGATGAATCTGTGCCTATGTTCCTTGGGGAAAGTTGTTTAGTTTCATGGCATGTTATGATGAATCTGTGCCTATGTTCCTTGGGGAAAGTTGTTTAGTTTCATGGCATGTTATGATGAATCTGTGCCTATGTTCCTTGGGGAAAGTTGTTTAGTTTCATGGCATGTTATGATGAATCTGTGCCTATATTCCTTGGGGAAAGTTGTTTAGTTTCATGGCATGTTATGATGAATCTGTGCCTATGTTCCTTGGGGAAAATTGTTTAGTTTCATGGCATGTTATGATGAATTTGTGCCTATGTTCCTTGGGGAAAGTTGTTCAGTTTCATGGACGGATTCACACCCTATAGTATTATCACACAATTCCGTTACACGTTGTATTGTAATTGGTCTTTTGTAATTTAACGGAAAAATAATCAAAATTCACTAATAACATAACAATAGCCTTATTTTAATACGTAATACACGTTACTCATCTGTCAAAATAATCAACTTATTACGCAAAAGCGCCATCTATAGTCTACACCCGGTTTCCGAATTTCACAACTCGGTTACTTGCGTACTCACAGTTGCATTACGAATATCAGCACTACTGCAACGTAATAAAGGCGGTATTTGTAATGACTTGCGATTGACTGACACCTATTATCTTAATAACGCCTTAAAGTTACAGAGTACTATGTGTTATATCAGTGCATTAAAAGTAAAAACCTTGTAATATGATCAAATGATTACTGACTCAATGGAACCTAAAGTGTTTTATTCCAATCCAAACAATTTTTAAGCCCATAGAACCTTTTAATATGGAGCGAGTTGTGCAATAGTGAATTCTAAAACCAGTCGTTGACAGCTGATTTTGGGACAAAGATTGAGTGGAGATAAGCTTTTTGTCAACTGGATTGGGCTAGATCCGCTTTTGTTTTGGTTTTGATCACTCGACCTGTGTAGAGTCTTGCGCTTGCGCATATAGTTTTTTTTTTTCAGCAATATGATGAGTAGAATATCACAACTCGAAATGAACTGCCTCAAATCCACTGAGATTAAGACTCTTCCATTTACTTGTTTAATTATTTATTGTAAATAGTAATAGTACCTAGTCATGTGTTTCTTTGAGGCATACTTTCGTAAACTGACAACAGATGAAGTTAGCCTTGGGGAGAGCAGATAACTAAGTATAAAAATTAACTGAATAGGTATTCTAAATGTAAAATAATATCTTGATAAGCTGATCACTAAATTCTTCGAACTCATCTGTTACTCACATACAGGATGATGTCAATAAATATAACCGTTACACATTCTGGACCGCCTCCTACGCACAAATCTGCGAATCGTCAGTAAGTAATCAACTTACTGAAATACAACACCCTGTACATAAACATTGGACGCATTTTACCACTAAACTTTAAACATTCTTAGAAACTGTACACGCGTAAGACAAAGTTATGTTTTGCTTTTGCAGAACTGCACATTTGAACCGATTTATTAATTGATATTATTTGAATAGTTTTATAATAATTTGGTCGAAGCAGCGGATGCACTAGAGAGCAAAGTTGTTTTTTGCAGCCCCAAATTCAAATGAATTCTATAATGTGATATTTTAATCCGAAACGGCGTAGACTCGCTCTATTTGAATTGTACTCTGCATGACATTCAATAAGTATTCTGTAAAGAATCTACATTGAATAAATAATCTGAATCTGAATCTAAATACAACTGTTTGGTTTATATGCCCAATAATTATGACGCGAACTTACAGTTTTAATTTTACAAATACTCGTACAACATTCTATAAAATTAAGATCCCTTCCGTAAAGCTGAAACAAACTTTAATTTTCAGTTCATAAAAAAGTCTTCAAAAGCAACTTCGCCTGAAAACTACTTCTGCGAATGCAAATATAAGTTTGTTTAGTAAAGTATAGTTCACACTAGTGTAGCATGACGATTTTATTATGATTTTTATGAAAGCTTTGAATTAAGTTTTTAATTCAGCGTTAATATTCTTGCCATTGTAATATTTCATTTAACAATTCAAACAGGGTTTCAATTTCGTATTGTTGATTTTTAAACTTATACACTGTTTATAGCTCTACTCAATAAAATAATTAAAATGGAACAATGGCTAATATTTTTCATTCATAACTTTCTCTTAAAACATAGAAAACGGATATGAAAAGGTTTAAGGTTCTGCTAATAATTTTATCAAGTATAATGCTACCGAGTTAGGTGTTCAAGTGTTGACGGAATTTTATCACAACAATAAAACAACATAGGACCCCATTTTTTGTTATCAACGAGTGAGAATCGAGATTTAAAAAAATCGAAATATATTCTCAATAAACTCCTAAATATATTATTTGATAATAATTACTATAATGTTATGAGTTACTTTTTAAGAGTTTTAGGGCTTATTTTAATTTTGACTCATTTCACCTTGACTCATTTTTTTTTTGTCTCATATAGCGATTTTTAATAATTAGTAAATAATAATATACCTATTCGAAAATTAAGAATAAAACACTAATTTTAACTATTCACATTTGAAAAGAAAACCATGCTTATACTTAAGAATTTATTGATATTCAATAATTGAGGCTCCAGGCTCTATGGGTCACAACCTTTGCCATTTCCTGTAATCCAACAGAAATAACAAAAATCCATAAACAATGTATTGAATGAAACTTAACGCGAAACATTTGAAATTAGAACACACATTTTAAGAAGACAAAACATTAATTCTTAATTACATTCCTTTTCATAATCAAATAGAGCTTTAAGTTCAGCTTTAAATTCATTAGCATTGAATTTCTTGTAACGAAACGCACGCAGGTGTTCTATTGGTCGCTTATTCTTTTTAAAATCGCTGCCAGCCAATAAGGATCGGGTTTTTTCTCGAAAGTGAAACTTAGGGGTATTTAGGCTTTCTTTGGAAGCTTGAATATGACACTGGTCACTGGTAATATTCCTTTGTCATAGTTAAACCTCCATCGAATTGGACTGGAAGAATCTGATGCTCAGCTACATTGCACTTTCTTTACAACTATCAAAATATGTATATTTTCGGTCAAAAACAACCTTAAGACATAGAAAGAAATTTTTTTTGTGGAATGTACCTTATTTTACCACAATCACCATAATTGTCAGTAGGTTTAGTGTAGCGATACACCTAAGGAAATTCCGACGTGAAAAGTTCCGCGTCCGCGACCGAAAAATCCGTTTAAAATATTTTTGTTTACAAACACCTGACTCTTTCGTGAACTCTATATATATTCTTTATTGCACAAAGATTTGACAGAAAAGACTATAACTAAAGGACATACACAAAGGCGGGCTTATCTCTAAAAGAGATTTCTTCTAGCCAACCGAACGCAGTGAGAAAGTTGTATTAACGGGAACACAATAGTGCAAAAAAAGTGAGAAAAAAATGATGTATCATAAATAATAAATAAAGAAAATAGACTAATAATTAAAACAAATATATAATTCACATAAATTTATAATAAATACAAATACAAATATATAGATAATAAATATAAATGATAAATAAATACATAACACACTATATACTACATAAATAAAATGATGAATTCTTAACAGATATATTTACAATGATGATGGCTATGAAGCAACTTGTGACAGGAAATGATCTTTTAACCTTACTTTAAAACTGTGAATGGAGGGGCTTTCTTGAATAATTCGAGGCAATTTGTTCCACAATTGAACGGCACGGACGGAAAAAGAGTGAAACTGGAAATTGGTATTACTCCTAGGCACCTCAAACATATGTGTAATGCAAGGGCGCCTAGGCCAAGCGGGAGAAGGAAGCAGCTGAAAACGGGAACGAAGGTAAGGTGGGGAGTGCGGGTCATTGAGGATGTTGAAAAGGGCAGATAGGATATGCATATCGCGACGAAGGCGGATAGGGAGCCATTTAAGTTGAGCACGGAATTGAGAAATGTGGTCATATTTTCGCAAGCCTAAAATCTCTATTATCCTATCCTATACGGTTATAACGATTTAATTGATTAACGAACGAAAAATTAATTTAGTTAGGTCTCATGTCTGGGGAAGTGCGTTTTCCCCGTTTTTTTAAAGCATTTTTTAAAAATACTGCGATTTAGACAGATACCTACAGCGCCATCTGTAGGCGGGTGGCATAGCTTGCTTGTGGAGGCGGCTATTATAGAGCGAAGCTCGGTCGGCCAGGTACGAGTAGTAACCTATAAATCATTGTGAACAACGTTATAAGAGAATCTTTTCGCATCGGAATTGCCGCAAGTGTGCGGCTGACTGTAATAATAAGGTAGAATGTTACGTGTTTTATAAATTTTTGCTTCTTGTAGTTTTTGTTTTTTTTTTGTCTTTTTTGAATATTTTTTTTAATTAACAGTAAACTTAAAATTTATATAACATTTGGCATATTAGCCTCTGCAACTTCATCGTACAGAAAATCATACCATTAGATGTTATTTTTTTCTTTAGGTACGTGAAAAAAAAACAAATTACATCCGCATGCGGGCTGCCATTCTATTCTTACGATATCCAATACCCATTATCTTTTTATTGGACTAATTAATTAAACTAATTTCTCTTATATTGCCTTTTAATAAACATTTGTAAGTGAAGCGATTGGTAGATGAGTCATCTTTATTGAGACATTAATTAAGTAAAGAAATATCACAGTATTAAAAACTTTACCTATAAAAATGTTTGCGTGCACTTTGGAGCACTGAGACTCAATCTATTCGATGTAACCTGTGGTCAGTAGCACAGCACGTCAAGCTACACTCATTAGAATTTGTAACGTTCTTATTTCAATTTCTGTAAGAGCTAAATTCGCAATGCGAGTGTCAAGCTTGACCTCGGGTATCCAGTCAGCGTTGAAAGACGCTAAACAAATTTTGACTTCCAAAATCATCATAACATCCCATAAGACGTCCACTGCAGGACAAGGAGCTCCCTCCAGAATTCCAGATTTTGCTGGTGAAGCGCACGAGTGGTAGTTGCTCTTTCTTTTCGATCACAAAAGTTAAGCAACGTTGGCCTTGGTTAGAACACGGATGGGTGACCGTTAGTGCTACAAGAACTAGAGAACTAGACTTTCGTGCATCGGAAGGCACGTTTAGCCGTTGTTCCCGCAAATAGTGCTGACATTTTTGACTTTGGTAGAGAGGAATGCTGCGTAGAGCTACTCTCTCCCGGGCTTCGCGCGGGAATTCGTCTTGCAAAGGAAATGATTCGCATATGGCAGACACGTTCCGGCTACCGTAATAGCGCTCCTAACCAAGCCGCAAGGGCGAATTCAAATTTTCTGTGTTCCCTCTTACGCCAACACGGTAACGACTTATTGAATAACTATTAATTTATCTATGGTCATGCTGCAAGTGTAAAACCTGACGAGTACTTGACTGCACCTGAACTGATTAGCAAACAAACCGACACGTCAAACATTAGCACTCAAGATAACCACAGATAAAACAAGGCAAAGGAAACCAATCATTCATCCTCACATTGACATGCGTCGACGTAGCCTAGCCACAGATTATGAAAATGGCACACACATGATTTTCATACTAAATCGTGAATTTTTCTAATCATATTCCATTTTCCTGTGTAGGAAGGGCAAAGTAGGTTTTATAGTGCTGTGTATAATATTTTATCGATAGTTACAATCAAAATAATTTAGCTTTATTATAATGACAGCAGTAGTGTGACAGAGAAACGTATCGCTCCGTCCGGCTCTTATATTTATCTCTGTCCTAGGGTCTTCTACTAGCGGATTTCTGTTGTCGTAAATGCTAATAAAATCGAAAAATGTATGGGATTGACATTAGCAAACGAAATGTTAAACCAGACATGTTGACAGCTAATGTCAATCCCTACATTTTTATTCTATTCTATTAGCGTTTACGATAAAAGAAAGCCACTTTCCTATAGGTCCTGTGCTGTTATTAATCTAATCAAGCGATTGCAGTATTTTATTTGAAAGCAGTAGTTTGATTAATGGTCGGGATATGCAGACCACAGCGGAAAGAGAGAAAGGGGCGTAATATTAATCAAAATATGATAAAAGATTGAAAAATATTGGTTTTGAAAGACCTGAGCAACGAGGATACAATCAGAATAATTACCGTAAGAATTTTTTTTTGCCACGAATGTTTAATAGGAACATAAACACATAGAAAATGTCAAAAATATTGATTCATTTATGGAAATAAAAATATTGTTATTATTCTACTTTTTCTCGTTCTTTCCAATTGAATAAAGTAAAGGCCGTTCCTAAATAAAATCCTATTCAAATTAAAACGTACGTATTTCGATTAATATATTTTGCACGGTTACGCCCTTACAGCTTCTTCTTCTTTAATTTAAGAGCTAGGCTCTTGTCGGTGCAGCATCCCTGTCAGTTTAACTGTGCAACTCCCTCCATCTTTTTCTGTCCAAAGCCGCCTCTGTTACCTCCTTATACGATCTGACGCCTATCTTCTTCTTAATTTGTGACAACTTAATCTTGGCCTCCCTCTACCACGCTTTCCTTCTATCTTTCCTTCCATGATGTTGTTAATAAATCTGTCATGTCGTATTAGGTGGCCTATCATCTTTCCTCTGCGATTTTCTATAGCCCTTACAGCGGCCTGCCATATTTATAGATGTCGATAAGTCTACTTATCCATCCCTAGATCCAACACCAGCCCGACATGCGTTCAGAATGCGTTTCGTTGCACGCTTGTGCTTGGAATCAATAATTCGTAGACGCAATAAATATTATTACAAAACACAATTGTGATTATTAATCGGGTTAAAAGTGGGACACCGTTTCCGTTTGTGAGGGATTTCTTTCTGCACTTGTGCGTTTGTTTGCCTTTAGTGACTAGTTAATTAAAAAGCTTACATGCCTGTTTGGTGCAGCTGGTACTGACCTGGCTTTCTGCGTGGTCACAAATTCGTTTCCTGTATAAGTTTTTTAATTATTTTACATTAATAAGCAGGATCAAAATATAATAGTTTTTTCCTAAATAAATATTCTAGATCTTTTGTTATCATCGCTACAAAAAAATAACGATATCAGCACGAAAAATAAAACTACTAAGTTTATTTTATACGATAAGTAGGTACTCAGGAAGTCACGTAACATATAAACTCTACTTATTTCATTAAAAATCCTTCAATAGATTCCAGTAAAACGTGGGCGGTCAGACGCTTATTCAGCAAACGAACAACAATTATAATAGTAGGTAGTATAAGTAAGTATTATCTTACAATAACAAACCCAGCGAATTCCTCTATAAGAATTCATAAAGCATTTTAAAATATCAAAGATCAAATTTCATAAACAAAAGCGATATGACTGGCTGGAAAATTAAACACAACTTAAAAGCAAAACTGTGAACAAATTTTTAAGAACAGTCATTCGAAAAAGGAACAAACACACAAAAAGCTTCACCACACTCAGAACACATTTACATATCCTAATAAATCTCGGAGCAATACAAAAATTCGAGCCGAAAATGATTAAAAGGAGAAGAAATAAAAACCAGCCAGTAGTCAGCCCTAAAAAAGAAATTAAAAATTCAAATAAAAGAACGGATTCCTTAAGATAATGCTTATTCATTCCACATTTAAAATCAAATTTTCAAATAAAGAAGTCGAGGCGGCTGATCGGGCGAGTATGCTAGAGTGAGATGGACTACTAAGAACACATAAATCAGACAAAGATAGATAGCTTATTATGATTGACAGCTAAGAACGGTTAGCCTTGAAATATTTGAAACATTATATTATTATAAAGTACACTATCTTCGTCGAGCACAAGAGTAATGTGGCCATAAGAGCTTTTGATTATAAGTTTTGAAATTAAACGAGATCAGATTTTAGTAGCTTTCCCCCGTCTATTGCTATTTAAATATACGCTGTCAAGGAATCGTTGTTACCTAGAGCGTTTATATTTTTTCCGTGATTAGTAACTTATAATTTGTTTTGCATTTGGTCGTTTTTGTTCGTAAACAATACAAACACTTTACATATTTTATTAGGGTTCCTTACACTAACCCTACGCTGTCACTCTCTGTACTAGGTTTATTAAGAAAATTAACTCTGAAAATGTTGGGTAGTCGTGCTGAAACGGTACGTGAGCGAGTCCGATTCGCTCTCGGCCGGTTTTAATCATATCATATACCATATCTAATTAGTTTACTTACTTCCTTTTGCCTGCGACTTGACCCGTAAATGTAGATTTTGCCTTTGAGAAAAGGATATTTTCTTACGGTAAAAAGTTTCCTTTTAGCCGTTGCAAAGTCTTCTGAACTGATAATTAGTAGCCAGGTAGCCAAAAAACTTTTTGTGTCCTTATGACGCAATCGATATCAATGTCCGATCTACTCTAGTGTGTACTCTCATTACCCGTACGTATAATGACGACCGCTAGATGCTCGTTTTTAGAAACGTAGAGTTTCTCCGGAACACGTTTTAAATCATAATTCGAACGCCGTTTTTTTGAATTTAGAACGTTGACTTTTTAATTTTTGTTTTAGAGAATGTTAAGTAAGTTTTTTTGTTGGCCGCCATTAGTAAGTGAGCAAATACAGATAACTACTGGTTTTTGAATTTCGAACTTTTCTAGTTGACAGCTTTTAAGATCGCTAGTCGTACAGTTAGCCAATTAAGTTGCCGAGAGCAACTCGAGTGTGATAATATCAATCTTAATGTACACTGAAGCGATCATTGATGTACTTACGGTATTTTTTACCAAATCAGGATTAAGTAACATTCTTTATTTAAATTTTGAGAGCGTGAGAATCTTGACTCCGCCATTTTGATTGGTAATATGTTTTGAATGTTGGTTTGTTTTTTCTTGTTTCGTTGATTACAATTAAAGTTTCGTTTAAATTGAGCTGATAAAAATTAAATTTGATCTGATTTGGTCCAACTGTTTAACATGCCTTCTGAAGTACGGCAACACTCTAATTGTGGCTTTAGCTTGAAAGAAAACTGGACATATTGCTCAACTTCCGTCATCATAAAAAAATAGGCACCTGTTACTCACACACTACTTAACCACATTAGGTATCACTTTGTCTACTCTTCTTGAACCCTGGAAGCCTGACTGGTTTACTACTAGACGACGAAAGCCATTAAACAGCTGATTCATTTTAAATAGAGCAAAGCAAATCTTTGCTGCTGTCTCTACATGCATACACATTCGTGAACCATCATAATTACTGTTATTAAATAGCAATGTTAAATCGTGAGGCATTAAGACTTTTAATAATTTGGACTTACTCCAGTTCACGACCTCGAGAATATTGGAGCAAAAAATAACCAGTAGAAAAAGTTTCGAAAATCTATCCAATTTTAGCAAAATAAAAGAAAATATACCTTTGAAAATGTTATATTAAACTAACAGTTTTTCAAGTAAATTTTTACGCCCTGTGTGAGGAAAATCTCGAATTTAGAACAATAAAGCATTCCATATTTAAATAACATTAACTAATTAGTTGCGTTTTATTTTTAATTTTAGTGTAAGTTTGTCAGTGGCCAATGAGCTTGCATGTTCGGTTCCGCTCTCGTGCGTAGAGCTACGAAGTTCGTAGACCCACCGTAGCAAATAAAAAAATATTATCTATTGAAGTAAAGGTTTATTACTAAAAAATATGGTTACTTATTCATAGAACATAAACATTGACTTAACTCTATTAAGTTTTAATAAGGACACAAAGTCTTTGATTTCTTATCAAAATTTTCTTCGAAATAAAATTCTTCGTTTCACTTTCTTATTCACAAACTAAAATTATATCAATGACACAAAAAAGAGGGCTAAATATAGAGTGTGAAAAGTTCAATGGTTACTATGCTGGTCTAGTAGTATCCAGTAATAAGCAAGTACCTATCAATTGAAACAAATTACTGCACTGTAATTCAAAGAAAATTTGAGATTCATGTTTGATCTAAAATTAAGAATGCTTCAAAATGATTTTCTTACAAAGTCTTAATTATGCAAAAGCACTCCTTAAAAGTATCATCATACTATTTTATTGCCTAACAAAAAAAAATCCTTATCAAATAACTACAATATAGGTATAAAAAAACTCATATGAGTTTTAAAATTAATAAAGGTTAAAAAGTAATGGCACTTCTATTCTATTCCAAACTCAAGCATCGAATTCATTCACAATTTGGAAGTTCGATATTTGAATATTCAAATTGCATTAATCGTTTTTATTGGTGACTTTACGGCCTATAATGACCACTTGTGGATTCTTATCTTCATTACTCACTAAAATAGATGTTCGATTGTTTGAATTTAGAATTCCTTGTTTTAGTTTTCTTTTTTTGTTATTTTACGTTCTAAAATGAGCTTTGCTTGCCAGTGTTAATATTTAGATTAGTTTATGTAACATTGATGTAATATGATACCATAGATTAAATTAACTGCTTTATCATCAATTAATTAACTAAATAGGCTAAATACGTGTTGAAAGTCAAGATAAGATTTAATTTATTGCTTTTATGTAAGAGAGCATACAACAGATTCATTCTAAGTTTCCAAAATAACTAAGGAACCCTAAAAATCGTGATTTTCGAATGATTAATCGAATACGGTAATCGAGTCCATCGATTTTGAATCGATACATAATTTAATTAGAGCGACTTAGTAACGTGGGTGTATCTACCAACTTCAACCACTTTATAAAGACCTATGCCACTTATAATGGCTCTATAAAACTTTATGAGCTTTCAAAAATATCACGGGTCACTTAAAGTTGACCACAGACTATCTATTTTCCATACATTAGAGTAATTTCAAAATAGCGATTTTTCTGAACTTTAAATTTATGTTTAGCCAAAGGCGTTTTTTTGTACTTTGTTCGAAACATGTGTAGGTAGGTACGTGAATACTAACTTGTAATTTTCTGTAATATTTTACAAGTTTTTTTGTAGTTTTACGAATTAACATTTTTATGGTGATTCGGTGTTCTTTGTGGAGCGAAAAGTGGGTTTGGTTGAAATGGTTAATTTATAGCCGGTTTTATAGGTAAAATTGTCAAGCTATAAAGTGCGTTCGCAAACGTTTTTGGAAGCTTGTATTTTTTTAATTGATTGTTAATTTGATCTTATTTCATCGGGCCAAACAGTTATTCTTTGGTCGTTTAGGTTCTTAAAAAATGTACATAATTGCAATCTCGACATGACTTTTAATGAAAATGCACAGTCTACCATTAAAATGTTTTAAAGTTATTAAAAAATTCAACAACACTATACTATAAGGAGGTTTTGTTTGTTTGTACGCAAGGCTTAATCTCTAAGATTACGTTTTCTGAAAATTCACCTAACGTCAGAAAAATTATGTCTAAAATATACGGCATACAAAGTAAATCTGGGTGTGACCGTTAATACGCAGAAGTCAAAAAATTTGTCGCGGAGGTGTGCTTGGCATGCGGGGGGAGGCGAGCGAATCGTTCATTGGCTCTCCGTCTGTCACCCATGAGCGGAAAATAACCGTCATAGCCAAACTTATCCTGAACGCGCTATATCATAACAAATCTATAACAAATGCTTAGATCTTAGAAGCTTTTGATAATTGTTTTTAGTTCAAGACGTAGAGAGAAATAAACCTGACTTGGGTGTGAAAGAAAACAAAGGTAAGTTTTACGGGCCACTTTTCTCTACTAAAAGTATGGCCAACGTAAGAAGTACGTTTTGACGTTTCCTTAACACCAACACACAAGGTTCATTTTCTCTGCAGGTCATAGTTTTCATACGTTTGACAGCTGTCACAACGGACCTATACGATGGCCTTACTTTGTGTGATTTAGTGTAGCGTCACACTGCGGCTCTTTCTACTCCGGCGGAGAGTTCCTTTCATTACGCTCGCAACGCTTTTTACGTTACCTATGACACGTCTGGCGGAATTTCCGCTGCTGTCACACTTGACAGATTTTTGGTCGCGGAACTTT
The DNA here is from genome assembly GCA_947532105.1 of Athrips mouffetella. Classification (NCBI taxonomy): domain Eukaryota; kingdom Metazoa; phylum Arthropoda; class Insecta; order Lepidoptera; family Gelechiidae; genus Athrips; species Athrips mouffetella. The sequence goes on along the minus strand of OX383981.1, from coordinate 11,403,052 downwards.
CCGCGTTGGAATTTCCGCAGGTGTCTCGTTACACTTAAGGTAAAAGTACCTAAGCTGCAAGCCAGACAGAACGGGCGCGGCGCGCTTCGGGTGCGCCCGAGGCGCGCTTCGAGCGCCCCCGTGGTACACTTTTCGGCTGGACGACGCAATCGATGGCAGCGGACTGTGCTGTGCGGCGGCGTGCCGGCGGTGCGCCGGTGGTGCAGTGCGCCTTAGGCATGCCGTCTCGTCGCCTGTTCAAATCACATGCATACAAAATGTAGGAGAACGACGCGGTTCAAGCCAGACAGAAGAGGTGCGCTGAAGGCGTGCCGTGCGGCGCACCTCTTCTGTCTGGCCTGCGCCTTAGAGAAAAATATTTTCTGTCCATTTTCTTGACTTTTTCCTGTGAAAAAGTCTGTAACGTATAGAGCATTCCTTAAAGAAAATAAACATTTCTGATATATTTTCTGATTATACTCAAGCGGCTTTATTTTGAATTTCTTGTACATGAACAAAACCGCGGGCAAAGCTAGAGCTTGTAATAATGACATTAAACCTACATTGTTGTTGTAATAAAAAGTGTCAAATCTGACATTTACTCACTCCTTCGTCCGGTTCTGATTCCGGTTTTTACATCAGCGATCTAATTCCGAGTACTCGTAATGCCATTCGAAATTAATGTAAAAAATACCTCCTCAACTATTGTTCTATGATTATTTGAATATTGCGAAAAAACGTGTTGGTATTATTACAAGGCTGTATGTAGGTGTTTTGGGCGGGAAATCGTCATTTAAAAAAACCGGTCAAATGCGAGTTGGACGCGCGCGCCGAGAGTTCCGATATACTTATCTGTAGTATTTTTAGAAGCAATAAGGGGAAGTGTGGGAGATGGTTTTTCTTGAGACATTTTTCATCACAATTTGAAAACTGAGACTCGTGACAAAGTACAAATAACTATTTTAGAATGTACAAATAAAGCCCTTTCATATGATACCCTCTCCTCCTCTATTTGTGCCCCATTTACTAAATCATAAAAATATTTTTATGATTTTTTCGTTTGTAATAAAGTACCCAAGCATATTTGAAAAATATTCCAATTTTCAAGTCAAAAGCGTGAGTAGTTGCTGAAATAAACAGGTGTGACAGACAGACGAAAGCGCACTATAAGGGTTCCGTGTATACCATTTTGGTTCGGAACCCTATAAAGTATGTACACACGGCCGCACATCAGTAGAAACACTTTTGGACCTTATGGCGTGGTAATAGAGTTGAAAAAGTTTCCACCGACAAGCGGTTGACCGTACGTATAATGCATTCCGTATCAGCAACTGAATAATTTTAACTGTTTTATGACTCAAGCCCGTGTTTATTTTATTCCGGATCTTAGCGCGACTCTTAGTAACGCGATATTTTTTTTTCTTAGCCTACAAGTTCCTACTGCTGGGCAAAGGTCTCCTCCCGCGGCTTCCTATTGGTCACGATGTTTTGTAACCTCTTCTCAATTCTTTAAGAAGGCATCAAAATCGTCACGTCGGCTGCTGGACCCAAAGGTATCCAATAGGTGAATTGCTTTACCCACCTTTTAGAGCACAATCGACAGACATGGCCAGCCCAATCTCACTTAAGTTTAGCGGTCTTAAAAAAAATTGAATAATAATAGTATTTTTTTTTTCATCCCTTGTTTCACAATTCACGCTAAGCCGTTACGAGATATTGAAGCACAGATAACGTAAGCAGTTTAAAACTCAAGAGTTTGCTGGATCGTTGACTTGAGATGACTTTGAATAGATAATCTTTTCAAAATGCTTATCTAATTACCTATTCCATTAAAATGACAACTTACAACACAACAATCAAGCAAGACGACTTAAGTTTTCTACATGTTGCAACACCAAAATACCAAAACAAGTTTTTCAAAATAATACAGATGGACACGTCGATAATACCATGTCACATCTCTACTATCGATAATTCCGTCGCGTGTCACATCAGTAGTTTGACAGTTTATATCGACAACTGTCACCGTGTCACGAGGCAAGCCAATGTTAGTTTCTGAGAAATCGTGTTGGTGTAGTCTTACGTTATATTGATATTTAAAAAAGCTTAAAACTATTGTTGAAATTTTAAAAACTTCACGATGACTCATTACGTTGATATCTTAAAGTTTGATCTAATTTAAAGGAAATGAAAATCCATTACAATTTAATAAAGGAATTTTCATTTCCTTGTCATGAATAATCCTGCGCAGGAAGGAGACCGGGATTGGTCGAAATTTGTCACTAGACAAAGAAGCGAGACAAAAGTCTAACCAACTTAACGTGCTCTCCGAAGTACGTAATCACTCTGCGTAATTAACACCAACAAAGTTAAAAAAATACCTTAATTTGTCCTTGAACCGACATAATACAATGAATAGAACTACTCCCATTTTGATCATACAGTCAACGTGGACATTAATTTGTTATAAGTATTATTGGATATTGTTCTACGAACGTATATTCTATAATATATTATTATTGTATACAAAAAAGGCGAGTTTACATACTTGTGGACTTTTAAGGTATGATGGATTTACTAGGAACGTGTGTGAACGTGTGGAGGATAAACTAGCCCTTAGTATGTTATGTTCTCCTGGTACTTACGATGAGGTCAGTTTGTTTTATGACAAAAAGAATAATAATGAATTCGTTGCTTAATTTCATCAAATAATTTTTCACATATAGGGTGACTTTTAATTAGTTCTTGATAGCAAAAGATATGCATGTTCTCATGATACTGAACAACTTTTCCCACGGAACATAGGTCGAAATACGAAAAACCAAATTTTACCTCCCATACAAAATGCGCTACCAGCTGATGCACTTTATATGGGAGGTCAAAACTTGATTTTCGTATTTCGTCCTATGTTCCTTGGGGAAAGTTGTTCAGTATCATGAGTACATGCATACTTTTCCGAAAATTTAAGCACAAAGCTCCTAGAAATTTACGTCTTTCGCCGTGCGTTAGATCAGGTTAATAAAGATGCGCTCTAATGAATCCATGAATATGTTTTTAGGTCTCTTAAAAGGCGACTTAATAATTTATATTCAACCTTATAATTAATAATAGTTATTTGTTATGCAAGGCAGCAAAAGCGTTATTTGGCGTGAGTGCCTTGTATTGAAACCTGAGCAAGTGAAGGATTCTAGAATTGAACCACGAGCGAAGCGAGTGGTTCAAAAGAAGAATCCTGAGCGTAGCGAAGGTTTCAAGGCACGAAACGCAAAATAACTTTGCTGCCGAGCGAAACACAAAATTTTTCACCTCACTAAAGCGAGGAAGCAGCCAGTACCGCAGCGTGGAGGTCTGCCATACTGCATCACGTTCGATTTTCAAAAACCTTTTGCCCGCTAGCGGCCAAAAATCGCTTTTGGCCGCAGAAAAACCTTTTGCCCGCTAGGGGCCAAAAATCGCTTTTGGCCGCAGAATTTAACCGACAAAACAAATGTTTCCGAGCTTTGGAGGTGAAAAAAATATTCTTTACTTTTTAAAGTTTATCAATCAGGGCTTTCATTAAATTATAAAATCTAGATTAGTAGATAGAGTATAAGATCGCCTTCAAGATGCATAATTTATATGTGTAAGGGTACATCTTGAGAGCAATCTCACACTTAAGAGGGTTTCATCTATACGTCCTTAAGACTATCTTTACTTAATAGTGGTATAAACTACCTACTGCTCCTCAGATAACACGTCTATCATAAATATCGGAACGGTTAAATTTTCTATGGTTAAAAATTAATGCTAAGAATACTGAGAGCTTTTACAAATATTTAACTTTTCGAGAGCTTAAAGTTAAGTTCAATTGCAATAATTTAAGACCTTTTGTCTTCGACTGCAAAATCTTTATGCAACTAAACCTAGCTTATTACACAAACTTTAATTAGGAAACTTAATGTTCAATAACCTAACCTTTAACCAGTGTTAAAATATCTATTGATCAAATTAGAAGTCAATTTTTTTTAACAATGAGGCAGTGATATGTTTTTTTTTTGTCGCGTAACAATAGGTTGGTATTGAGCCGAGTTTTCAAGGTTTACTGGTAGTATTTGGATCTGTTTAAGAATTATTTTTTTCAAACAAGTTTTTTATAAGTTTCTCCCACATTGGTTTAAGACGTATAGGATAATGGGAATATTCCTTGACCGTGTTATTAAAAGCTTTGAAACCGCCCTCTGATATAGTGAATATTAATAATCAATTTCTTAACGTGGCTTCCGACGCACGTCAAGTCACCGAAGAAGATGTTAGAGAAGAAAACTGCCAGAAAAAAAAGTCACTGAGCTTTTTTATGACCATCATCACACCTTAAACACTGTGAATATGTGCCTCCTTATTGACAGTGTTTTCTAGTGCTACGCTTCCGCCGGCCCGAAAGAATCGGTAATACTTAGGTATACATGATAATTTCGTTTATGTATCTTATAGCGTAGTTGATTCAGCAGCAAGACCCCGGACTATACGTATTTAAATCATAATTAAAATACATTCTCAGGAATCAACCTGTACCTACCTAGTAATTTTGATAGAAAATTCATTGATATTTTTAAACGTTCGATTTTTAAAAAGCTGTTTAATGTAGGGTAAATACACCAATTTCTGACCGGTTCACATCACAGCTCAGATTTATGAAGGTCGATATTTAAATTGTTTAAAGTGTGATTGGCTTGTTCGTTTGTTTATTTTGATCAAACTGTTTACAAATAGTACTGAATTTGAATCAAAACTGTAACTAAGGAGAAATTGCTTGTTAGAAAAAGTGACTTGTAGGAAGTATATAGTTTTAGAGCAGAAAGCTTTGGTGATTTTCCCAAAACAAAGGTGTTCATGGTAATATGATAATATATTTTCATATGTGAGCAGACAGGCAAAGTGACCACCGCCTTTAGCAACTACTCTCGCATTCGTGACGTACTCTGACACTAATAAGACAGCAAAGTGCACTGCTCACCCTGACAGCTAAAATAAAATATCTCATTCACTGGTTATTTCACTACTTAAAAGCACAAATAGTTAGAACTTTGCACAAAAGCTCGCCACTTTCAAAAAATTGCATTAAGCGTTGCTTAGCTACTTGAATAACAAATGACAGCTTTTGCCTTTATTTCTAACTGGAGTTTCTATAATACTAAAATTAAAATCATTAAAACTTTATCCTTAAAAGCTACATTTTACAAGAAATTAATTACAAGATCAGCCATACACCTAATGAAGTATAGGAATGTGAGTAAAGCCGCAGGCGAAGTCGAGTCTTTGCATTAGTTTTAATAAGTAATTGTACACCACGTTACCAATTTCGACATGAATACGTGTACGTTTTTTTTATCTCGCCTCGAAGCGAGCTCGTTTTCTCGAAAATAGATCTAATAATGTTGAATATAATTAATTTCATACCAACTTGCTTGATCGATGCGTGTTACCTACTTACGAGGTTTTTTTTTATCTATATCATTATTTTTAAATTACAGTGTTACGTCAAAACGGAACGGTTTTTTGTAAATAAATTAGTTTACGCGAATTTTGCATGTTTAAGGTTTTTTTCGAAGATTCGTGTTTTGATATTAGCTCCATTTTATTATGGTCGTAATTTTTGGTGTAATAATATAGTATTATTAAGACTAGACTATGTTCTAGCGGTATGTAAATCGAATATAATTTAGTAATTTTTAGACAATTTTTGCAATAGATAGTTAAATTCTGAAATTAAATTTAGATGTTCCGTAACTACCACGCTCACCTTACATCCTTATTTTTTACCATATAGAGGCTGATAATTTTGTGTATTTATATATTTTTTCTCTTGTTTCAGATAACAATGTACAAAACACTGGCTAATTTCGAAGACTGATTAATATTTATGAAGAAAATAAGGAAATGATACATCCATGAAGCTGTTTCTTCGGTAAATACTTCTCTAATTATAACACTAGAAATATACAGGTTGTTCAAAATTGTGAATAAAAAATCGGCAACTTATTTTTCTAAAAAATAAAGGAAAGCGGATGGTGATGATTTGGGTGCAAATTACAAAAGCTAAAGACAAAAGTGGCTGCATTTACTGCCAGTTGTAGAAAGCGATTTTAAAGTTAAAGCTTCTTTAAATCTATTGCTGTCACTTTCTTTGTCAACCCAATAGAAAATGACAGCATTAGTCAACTGAACTTTTACATTAAAAAGGATCTGTACGGTCAACCACACGTCAGTGGAAACATTTTTAACTCTATTACCATGCTATAAAGTCCAAAGTTTCTTTGTCAACCCAATAGAAAGTGACATCATAAGATTCAACTGAGTTTTTTTACGGTCAACCACACGTCAGTGGAAACATTATCAACTCTATTACCATGTTATAAAGTCCAAAGTGTTTCTACAGACGTGCTGTTAGGTGTACAACTGCCCGTTAGTCTCTCTTAAGTTTTCAGTCCAGTTTTCAGTCAGTTTGTTCAGCCTGTATCGTTGCCTAGCCTTAGCACGTATTTACAGAGTCGGTTATTAAACCTAGGAAAAAAAACTTATGTTAAGTTCTATGTATAGGATAATACGTGCCACTGTGGCCAGAAAGTAACCACTTTCTGTCCGCCGGCACGTAAAAATATTTTTCTCAGCCTGGTTATTTTCAAAACTGTCAACAAAATACACTTCCAATATTGATTATCTTCAAAATATAAGGAATACAATGGAGAGAAAAATTCACATATCAAAACATTCAGCATTTGGCTAATTCAAATAACAGCTATTGTCCAAAGATACATTGTTTGATTCAACTCAGTGAATCACTGTTTTGGTTCAGCACTAAATTTTGTATCAACACTCTTTGATTGTGTATAAAAATTTGTTTTGTTTGCATGTTGCCGTGTCAAGGTGGTCTTTCAGGCTTTAACCTGGCGCTGCACTTTTTAAGCTATACTCATTGATATGTATTTTATCTGTGGATTTGTCTGTCAATTTTATGCTGAATAAAGCCAATTTTCCTCATGGTATTTTCTTGTTAAATGTATCAATTTATTCAGCATAAATTATCAAAAGAATAATTTGCAAAATGGGGAATGAGTCCAAAGAAATAAAATCTTCGGATAAAAATGCGATAGCCCGTTATTTGCGGCCCGAACGTTTCGCAGAAGAACCAAGTTCAATGGCGGCTGACATAAAATGGTCGCATTGGAAATTTACGTTTGAAAATTTTTTGTCGGAAGAATGCATCGAAGGTACACCGGACTCAATAAAACTGAAGTTACTGGTAAATCATTTATCCCCTACTAACTATTCACACATTCGTGAATCAACAACTTACGCTGATGCTATTCAAATACTAGATAACATTTATTCCAAACCTAAGAATGTGATTCTAGCAAGGCACATATTAAACACGCGCAAGCAAAAATCTGACGAAACTGTGAAAGAATACGTTCAAGCCTTAAAACTCATGGCACAAGAGTGCAATTTCAAACAAGTGTCCGCGATTGATCATCAGAATGAGTCTATGCGAGGCGCGTTTATTGCCGGTATCAATTCTCAAAAAATAAGAGAAAGAATTCTCGAAAAGTTAACCTTGACTCTAGACGAAGCCGTCAATTTAGCTATTACACTTGAGAATGCCGAGAAAAACACTCAAGCATTCACTTCAAACCCTTCTACTTCCAACGATCATTTGAATCTCAATGCCCTGCCGGAGGTGGAACAAAATCTCGCAGCCACGCCTCAAACTCAAGCTTCTCGATCAACTTCGCGTCGTCGCTGTTTCTTTTGCGGTGGAAATGTACATCAGCGAATAAAATGCCCGGCTTATCGTGCTGAATGCCAGCTTTGTTCGAAGAAGGGGCACTTCGCGAATGTGTGTAGAAGTGATCATCCCCAACAATCACAACGAGCTAATGCTGTAACAGAAAACGATAACCAGTCTCAGGACACTAACGCCTTGTCTACAATCTCCGCTGCCTCTCCAAATAGTCTCAGTAAAGCTACTGTTCCCGTTTTTGTAAATCAATACCGAGCGGACGCTCTTATCGATACAGGAAGCTCCGTAAGTTTTATAGACAGGAAACTTGTGCAGGACATCAAACTGAAAATAAGACCATGCAATCAGTCTGTGACATTAGCTTCATTGAGTCACGTTTCTTTTGTCGAAGGTATCTGCCACGCAACTATAAAACTCGCCGATTATAAATACAAAGAGCAACCCTTACTTATTGTTAACAACCTTTGCGCAGACGTAATAATCGGCCATGACATGCTCAAAAATCATTTTTCACTTGAACTGAATTTCGGAGGGTCTCAAGAGCCATTGCGAATCTGTAATGTAATGGAGGCATCACTACCACCCGCAACGTTATTCACTAATCTTTCACCGAATATTAAACCGATAGCGGTTCGATCAAGACGTCATAGTAAAGACGATGAATTGTTTATTAACTCTGAGATCAATAAGTTGCTTGAAGATGGAGTCATTGAACCGAGTATATCTCCGTGGCGTGCACAAGTTTTGGTAGCAGGTGGTGGAATGCACAGAAAGAGAATGGTAATAGATTACTCCCAAACTATCAATAAATACACGGAACTAGATGCCTTCCCCTTACCAAACATTGAAACTATTGTAGCGGAAGTTGCTAAATACAAACATTTCAGTCAAATCGATTTAAAAAGTGCATATCACCAAGTTCCTATCCTTCAAAAAGAAAAAGTTTATACAGCTTTTGAAGCAAATGGCAAATTATATCAATTCACTAGAATACCCTTTGGTGTTACCAATGGTGTTGCCGCTTTTCAACGTGCCTTAAATTATATTATTGAAACAGAAAGTCTAAAGGGCACGTTTGCATATTTAGATGACGTCACCGTGTGCGGGAAAACCCAAAAAGAACATGACGACAATTTGTCCCATTTAATGAAAGCGGCGGCCAAGTATAATTTGACGTTAAATGAGCAAAAATGCATTTTCAACAAAGAAACTATCAATCTCCTCGGCTATACTGTACAAAAAAATACAATTAGGCCAGATATGGATCGTCTCAAACCTTTACTAGAATTACCGATTCCAGAAAATGCGCCTGCACTAAAGCGAGCACTTGGACTATTTGCGCACTACTCAAGATGGATAAGTAACTTTTCAGAACGTATCAAACCTTTACTATCAACAACTACTTTCCCGTTATCTGAAGAAACAATTTCGAGCTTCAACGACCTAAAAAAAGATATTGCTAAAGCTTCTTTAACTGCAATTGACGATAAGGCTACTTTTACCGTCGAGTCAGACGCCTCTGAGAATGCACTAGCAGCAACTCTTTCCCAGAATGGACAGCCTGTGGCCTTCTTTTCTCGCTCTTTGACAGATCCTGAACGACGACATCCATCTATAGAAAAAGAAGCTGCAGCCATCGTGGAAGCCTTACGTAAATGGCGACATTACTTGATCGGACGACATTTTGTGTTAATCACGGATCAGCGATCAGTTGCCTTTATGCTTAATCAAGTACACTCAAGTAAAATAAAAAACGAGAAAATTGAGCGTTGGCGACTTGAGTTATCTTGTTTTAAATTTGACATTATATATCGTCCCGGGAAAGAAAACAGAGCAGCTGATGCTCTCACTCGAGTTTGTGCACATATGGACGTTAACAATTTGAAGACATTGCACAATAATCTTTGTCACCCTGGTATCGTCAGAATGTATCATTGGGTTAGATCGAAGAATTTGCCCTATTCAATCAATGACATAAAACAAATTAGTACGAACTGTCAAGTTTGCGCCGAATTAAAACCAAGATATGCACGAACTGAGGGTACACTTATAAAGGCAACGGCGCCTTTTGAAAGACTGAATCTAGATTTTAAAGGTCCATTACCATCAAAAACTCAAAATCATTACATACTGACAGTAATAGATGAATACAGTCGTTTTCCGTTTGCTTTTCCATGTAAAGATATGACATCGAATACTGTTATAAGATGCCTGAATGAAATTTTCTTTACTTTTGGCACGCCTATGTACATACACTCTGATAGAGGTACCTCATTTATGTCGCAAGAACTCACACGTTATCTGGTCTCACTGGGGATTGCGTCAAGCAGAACCACGCCCTACAATCCTCAAGGTAACGGCCAGGTAGAGCGTTTAAATGGAACTCTTTGGAAGACCATACAGCTTTGTCTAAGATCCAAGAATATGGAAGCTTCTGAATGGGAAAAAGTCTTGCCCATGGCCTTACACTCTATACGTTCGTTATTATGCACATCTATCAACGCAACTCCACATGAAAGAATGTTCAGTCATCCACGGCGAAGCCCTAATGGCGTATCTCTACCTGATTGGCTAATGACACCTGGTCCTATACTTATAAAAAGAACCGTGCGTAATTCTAAGTCTGAGCCTTTAGTAGAAGAAGGCCATCTTCTACAGAGTAATCCAACGTACTCTTTTATTCGGTACTCGGATGGAAGAGAAGGCACGATTTCTAATAGACATCTCGCTCCACTCCCTTCAGTACAAGATGACTTCTCTTCAGATGATGAAGAGCCTGAAGGAACCGAAGTATATTCTACGTTCCAGCCTTCACCTAGCGGACAACAGCACGGAGAACAGGGATCTGGTGAGAACGAGAACGAGCGTGAAATTCGACGCTCTACACGCCCTCGCCGTCTGCCGGTCCACCTGGAAGATTATGTTTTAGGGAGGGGTGAATGATATGTATTTTATCTGTGGATTTGTCTGTCAATTTTATGCTGAATAAAGCCAATTTTCCTCATGGTATTTTCTTGTTAAATGTATCACTCATATACATAAATAAATAAATAAAATAAAATAAAAATAACTAACTTAACGTTTAACTAACTTCAGTACATTAATTAATAGTAATCAAGCCCGTGTCCATGTTTTACTGTTTCGACGAACAGTAAAATGTAAAAATAAAAGTCGTAGAATTAAAAGTTATTTTTTTATTCCTTTCTTATTAATTTAAATGTCCCGAAATCTTTAAGTCAATTTGCAAATTTATTATTCTACAGGGCGGGCTCATTTCACACAAAAGTTGGAAGAGTCCCAAATTTGCGATGACTACTGCGATGGCCGCACACCAAGAGCCAATCCACGAGCGTCTGCAGCCTGAGGAACCACTCTATCTCCACCATGGGACCTCGTGGGAAGCCCCCGACAACCAAGAAGACCACAGCGGCGACATGTCTCCTTACTACAACATGCCCAAGAGAAACAAACGGAAGAACTTCAAACCAAGATGCGCTCCAAATGCTACCAACTTCTCAGATGACTCTGAAGCGAACTGCGAAGAAGCACCTAGTCCCATTAACGGCAACGACAGAACGACCCCAGATCAAGAAGACACGGAATCCAGTTACAAGATAGGAGTCAAAAATTTTAGCCTACTCAAAGGAGGTGCCGTCGATCTTAGTAGAAGACTAAGCACAGATTCAAATGAAAATGATACAAATTACCAAAATAGGTTACCTGAAGACAAAAAAATAGACTCTTTCCAGCGTTCCTACTTAAACAGTCTACAAATAAGTCAAGAAGCTGAAAGAGATCGAACTGTACTGATTAGTAGTTTGCAAAATAAGAATTTTTGTGCCAAAAATCCTTTTGCTATTTCTCAATTAATTAAAACCAATTCGCCTCCTAGAAGACGAGATTCTGAGTCTGATGATGATAAGGGTCAAGATATCAATGCTAATGACAGGACTGAGTGTCAGGAGCCTATGGATACTGAAGTCAATGATACTCAAGAAAATCAGCCTAATGGTGATGCGTCTAACGCTACCAATAGGATTCTTAGGGATTATGCAATGAATACTATGAAAGAATTGTTGGGAATATACGGGTTGTCATCGAATGAAGTTGCTGACGCTATTAATGGACAAATTCGAGCGTTAGAAGCTCTTCAAGGTCAGTTATTTGTATACCAAATTGAAACAAAACAATGAAAAAAATTCGATCAATTATACTTAGTTTTGAACAATAATTACAATTTTCAAAAGGCCAAGCTAGCTAAAAAAACATGAGAGTAGGTAACGACCCAGGTTCATAAAGCTGAAATTTCAGCTCGAACTTTCTTTGCTCTTCGGTTATTTTATCTTTCTGTTTTTTATCCAGGCAAACCTATAACCCAGCTGCCTCTTAGTCTAAAACGAAGACATGACTCCGGAGACGGTACAGGCAGTGCACGCCGGTCATCATCAGCGACTGAGGATGAAGGTTCTACCAATATCACTCCACCTAAGACTCCCGATAATGACATGGAAGCTTCAAGGTAAGGATGTGAATAGAGAAAATACACAAGACTAGTTCATTCAGAGAAAACTACACAAACAAAACAGTTCGCACGGTTTTTGAACCAGGAATTTGTTGATAATAATGTTAGAAGGTATTATACTTGAAGAGAATATTTGTTTGTGTAAGCAACACTCATAATAACTTAAATTTACGCGTATTCGAATCTTCCGCTTAGCAAGCCATATTGTAAGATTCCAACCATATGAATTATCGTTACTGTAAACCTTTACTTGAAGAAAATAATACCTTTTTCTTAAGCCACCATTTTCTTTCAGACAAAGAGCACTGCAGATAATCAACCAGCAAACGATGAGGTTGTTTGGAAGGTCACAGAGTCAAGAGGAGGATGGCAGTGGATCTGATGATGGAGAACAGACCCTTGACTTGAGTGTATCAAGAGATGGTGATGGACAGGTAAAAAAAAATTATATCGTGTAAAAATTGGGCAGATTGCCCTTGGTTCAAAGTATGAAAAAACTTTAACTTCCCATAGTAACAGCATCAAAGCAGCAAAAGGAACAGGTGGACCAATTTGTTTTCTTATTTCCTTAATACAAGTCAAGTTAAATTCATCAAGGTCATTACACCCTTCTTGTTATTGTTAGTTGATTTTTACAAAATACGGAAATGTCATCGACATAAACTAAAACAACGATATAAATAACAATTTTACATAATATTTATCTGTTTTACTCTTACATATTTTTTTTAGCATGATTTTGTTGATCATAGATAGGTACACGAAAATACGACATTACATTCTGTAACAAATTTCAAATCATGCAAGTCTATAGACAACAGAGAAACGAATTCCACAACTCAACAAAAACAAATTCAGATTCGCGTAAATCTAACAAATGACACCAATAGATCTTCAAACAAAAGTTGTATTTTATTGTGTTTGCGACGATTTTTCAATTTCAACTTTGTTCTAAATTATCAAACGTCAAAACAACTAAACTTTTAATTCTATTTCAATCGAATTCTTTTAGATTGTGATCTCGTTCACGTTAATTTATTTCGTGATATTAAAACATTTTTAGAATAAGAATTACCACATGCTTTTAGAAGTTGGACAAAAAATTAGAGCAAAAAAGTACAAAATGCCGAATGACTAAGAAACGAATAGTTAATCTTCGTCACTGGTTACTTATTAGTACAAAAGATATATAATGTAGGTATAAGATCTATTTTAAAGATACACTATTGATATAATAATATGATAGGAAAAGGACCATGATTTTAAGTGGGTATGTGTAATTCGTACTATTGTTAGTATTGTGCTTTTTGTTATATTATTAATAGCTTTACCTTCAAAGTCGAGGTCATGTTACAAGTTTGGTAATATTAGAGTTAGAAAACAGCATCTGATAGAAACCACTCTATAACTTAATAATGGTTTTATTTTAACACTTCCTGTGATCGGGTAATTCTACCAAACAACACTCTATGACTAAATATTAACTGATAAATAGTTAACTAAGTTTGCAGTTTAATGTTTGTATTTATTGTCCTGAAAAATAAATATATGAAATAAAAATAAAAATAAGCATTTCTTTTCTTCTGCATTTTTAGATAGTATCTTGATTTTCCGTTAAATGATCATGTTATATACAAAGGCCTGTCATGATTAATGCAAATATTTTTTTTATTTAGGAGCAATCTACGACATCAAGTGCTGCCAACAGTGTATCGGAGTTTGAGCAGCATTTGATGAGGAAAAACTTAGAAGACTTGGCAAATTTACAAATGCAGGTAAGAAATCTCCCTTCAGGTGAAAAATTATGAATTATTTTTAATGTTGAATGCATCTTAGGATATTAACAGCAAGTAAATGTTGCAACCTGAAAAACAACTATTGCGTATTCTGGGTTGAAATGTGAAAAAAAAAATACTATTTTGAAACACAATTTCGTAAAACATTAGCAGCAAACTTCAGCAAATATTTTTATGACATTAAAGTTATGATACCTAGTTACTTGAAAGTTAAACCGACTTTATTTGACAGGGCTTCTTCCAAAAACAATCGTCAATGGACGCTGACGACTCTCAAGATAGAAAACTTCAGTCAAGTGGTAAGTGTTTTAAAATAAATAAACCGTACAAAATATAACATGCTTCTGAAGCGTTGCAGATGACTAGCTAGAGGTTCCCTGTAAATGGAAATATGAAAGAGGTACACTAACTACTGTTAATTGAAGAGCGACATGTTTAGCGGTTCAAAGATATTAGTACTGCTTTAAAATGACACAGTTTCACAGATTTGCACGTATTTTGTAAGCAGAACTAATTACCGCTTATGCTCGACATTCGATCTCACAGAGACAATATAATAGGCGTGACAAATACTATCAATGACGCTTATCTGGATGATATAATCATGCGGGAAAACTATTTTCCTATTGAACTAAAAAAGCTTCTTAACTCACAAATGATGTTTACGTCAAACCCATTTCATCTTCGAACACACACTGTCAACATAAGCAGGTGTAAAAGTCCTAATAATGAGATGCGCTCAAACGAACCGTCATTTAAATATTGCCCATAATGACTTTCGAACCACAGAGTAAGACATTTCTACACAAAACAGTGCATTCTTTGCACCGTAACGTGAAAAATCACACGATACTAATTTATTCTGTGATCGGTTATTTCATTTTTGACTTAATTATCTATTCCACACAAATATTTAGTTTTTGGACATTGAACTTGAACTATGATTGTTTAGTAATGAAAGACAGCTTTCTACACACATGTTTGCATTTGTAAGTATATATTTAATTTAAAAATTCATTTTAATTAAGTTAATTAAAACCACAGCAGAATTTTTTTTGAGTAAGTATCAAAATGCTCAAACATTGTAGCATCTTAAGCGTCATATTGTCAAAAGTTTCCATGAAATCCAAATTTTTCAATTTAATCAGTTTAATGTACATAAAGCAAAGGAAATCAAACATAAATCCAAATCCGTGGTTACAAGTCGCACGGCAATAAAGAACAAATCGTCGTTCACCGGACGCGTTGAGCTAGCCCATTATACAGTAAATGGGAAACTAGCCTACATAACGTAGAGGCACAGGGAGTCGCACTGGGCCCCCTCGCTTTGAAACGGGAAAACGGTAACAACTAGGATTATTCAATAAATTGGTACATTGTAAATTGGAATTGGAGGTACAGGCTTGTTCCTGGATTATTTTAAGGGCAGTTGAATTTTTTTGTATGTGTAACACTGTTAATTTTAGGATGGACCGTAACATATGCATTTAACCTCTAACTCTAATTAATTACTACAAATTCAGGGTTACATTTCAGAGACCATAACACAGATCACATCGTTTGCAATAATTTGAAAAATGCAATCCTAATTCCGGCTTTAGTATCATTTACATTTGGCAATTAATTATCGTCAATTATTTTTGAAAAATCTAGTTAATCACATAATCACAAATCTAGTCGTAAATTGATTATAAACATTTAATTTTTTTAAGTTAGAATAAAAAAGCACAGCAATAGTTCATTCATCATACATCAACTCTCTGTCTCTCTCTCACACACACATAAATTTAAATAGGTCCTCAAAAACGCTTGAAATTAAATCTATTGACCTCACTTCCACTCCCATTACATTCTTAGTACTCTTTATACTCTTACGCATGTCCCCGCCTGTGTCGAAACATCCAGTTTTACGATACAGTAAACAAGCAGTTGAATTCTATTAGTGCCCCTACCGTATTGTGTGTTTTACGAACTTTCGCACCACTATTGTTCGAAGAAACGATTCTCCGACTGTTACTACTTGTTACATTTTTATGATTTACTTTATTTATTTATTTCTGATGTCTTAATCAATACTAATTAGTAAGTTAGAAACCGGTACGTACCTTAATTTAGACATAGGGTGTCTATTAATATTTTGTTAGGTGTGAGTTATTATTGTCCTTATCCTTGCATTAGTTGAAAACCGACTTATTTAAATTTACCCCATTAGTATACGTAGGTTCTTGACATACAAGGTAATTTACAACAACAACATAACTATGTATAATATATTAAATAAACTGAATATCTTATCCAAAGATACATAATGCTTTCCCATGGATACAACCCTTGCGCCCTCAATAGAGAGTTTCTTAATTTTTTGACCCACGACTCTTCTGAAAAGTGTTTCAGTTAGATAGGTACTGAAGTATTTGCAATATAAATCTTGTGAACTTATTAAGGCTCTTAGAATTTTGGATATTTCATGGTCCAAACGCCTTCACTACTAATATTTTTGATTCCTCGAGGTTTATTTGGCATTCAACAAGCATACTGCATTGAATTCAAGCTTGACTCATCATCATAATTTTAGCTTTGTAGCGGTTAACCCCATCGCTGGTTGCAAGCAGCGCAGGACCGGTTGTCATGAAGATCTTTAGGTGCGCCCTATGTCCAGCTGTGGACGTCTCTCGGCTGATATGACGATGATGAGCGCTTAAACTACTAGCGTTACGCTGTAGCTGCCGTTATGTGTACATCGAAGAATAGTGTTTCGAACAATAATAGTAAGTCCCCTCCCCCCAACCGCTCCCGGTCCCACTTCAATTGAGTGAATTCAGCTCGATTGGACAGATTAGCCGCCGCTGAGGTTTCTGCAATCAGTGGGGCCCGGCAGGAAGATTTTTGCCCAAGTTGGGTGGAAAATTTTAGTTGTATTTTTTTTAGTTGCTTTTTCTGTGAAATGTAGGAGCTCTCTTTTTATTTCGTCAGTTCTAAGGGTCGGAGTGAGTCTAGTTTCTGTAATTGAATAATATTTGTTAATTTCGTGTGCGTTTAAATGTTTTGTGCCGTTTCAAATAACTTATGACTACAATATCAACAAGAGAATGTTATGACATCTTGCGATTTTATGTATCATCATAACATCCCATGAAACGTCCACTAAAGGACAGGGAGCTCCCTCCAGAATTCTAGCTTTTACTGGATAAATGTAGAGGGGAAGTACCATAGTCACCTCGCTTGTTAGCGTTACGGCTAGCACCATGGACCGCGGTTGTAGGTGATCGCAGTGTGTAAGATGTAAGATATAAAGGAGGATGCTGCTGCCCATCCTCCTGTTTGTAAGCCTTAGTCGCCTCTTACGACACCTACCGATTTAATGGATACCTAATCTAAATTCGGCGTATCCTAAATAGGTACTTAATCATATTTTTATTCCATAGTTCTAGAAGCAGCTTTATCAAAAAATTTGACTTTATTGGCAAGCCTTATTTCAGTATCTTTTACTTTTGAAATCCGTTCAGATATACATCTCCCAAAATCATCAAATAACTATCACAATTTTCAATTACAGTTCACGTAATAAATAAGTAATCAACATGTTTTTCGGGTGAAAATTTTGTAATGATCACCGTGACGAGTAGATTTAAGAGTACTCTTGATATACAGAGTGTCAGAAAACTCCTGCGTAATATTTATTACATTGTAATTTCTTTCGAGTTTTTTGGGAGGCCATATGTTTTATATGTTTATGATACAACTTTTTGTTAACAAAAGGTATATAAATAATCTTCAATAAGAGATTAACTCATCATTTCAATTTAAGCGAAAGCTCTATCCATTTAGTGTTGTAAAAACTAAATACTAGGTTTATAGAAAAGTTACTCAATAAAGTTTTTAGCTACAATATGTCTGCAGAAAACGCTCCTAAATATCATCGTTTCTTTGATTTCTGTTTCGGGGGACTTTCTTTTATAATATGTAGTGATGATACAACTTTTTATTTACAAAAGATATATAAATAATCTTCAAAAAGAGATTAACTGATCATTTCAATTTAAGCGAAAGCTCTAGCTATTTAGTGTTGTAAAAACTAAATACTAGGTTTATAGAAAAGTTACCAATAAAGTTTTTAGCTACATTATGTCTGCAGAAAACGCCCCTAAATATCATCATTTCTCTGATTTCTCTAGTCTTATTATTTTTTATGGAGTCATCTACCTGACCTAGAGGATTTGATTCTGACAACGGAACTGTCTTGTAAAGTTTGTAACCCTGTATATCTAATTTAATAATAAGTACACAACTATACTCATGACCTCAATGTATCAATGTTTACCAAAATAAGGAAATGATTGTATGATATTAAAGTTATTTTAGATTTGCTGCGCACTCTAGCAACATTTTTTATGTTTAGCTTAAGTGGGAAGTTGTATTTAAACAATTCTCTCAGCGCGTCTTACAACGAGTACAAAATGCTTGCTGCAGGTTCTGTTTCACTATTCCTCCCCGCAGTTATGTTTCACCATTTTTAAATGCTGCCTCCATGCTTAACTTGGACTCGCGTCGCCATTTTCATTTGGCATGTCTGCTCTTTGATGTTGTCAAACTTAAGCAACCTGAATACTTATATCAAAAGTTACGCTTTTCCCAGTTTAAGGATTTATACAGCGCTCGTTGCACACGAGCTCCTCTCGCCGTTCCATCTCATCAATCCGCAGCGTTCAGATGCAGCTTCCGCTTCCTAGCGTGCAAATGCTGGAATGTGTTACTACCTCCACTTCGGAACCTATTTCCAAAAACTCTTTCAAACACATAATAAAACTCTATATTTTAGAATAGCAACGTTTGGGTATTCCTAAAATTTATAAAGGATAGCGTAAGCTGCCCGCAAAATTAGTTACAGACGCCATATTAAACAGGTCTTTTTAATACTTATACGCGTATATGTTTTGGGCTAATTAGTTTATGTACTTAGGTATTTATTTGTTAACACTACACGTATGCACTTCTTCCATTACTTTTTACCGTCATTGCATGACTTTCAACTAGATATTTATATTGTCCTTTTTTACAAAAACGCAGCGTAACCTGCACACGTCACATTTCGTTTATTCTGATGCTAGTTTTCTATTTTTATTTATTTTTATAATATAATTTCGTAGGTATATCTTCATAGCACCCGCGTTACCCTCAATGGCGAGGGCAATCAGTGTTGCCCTCTCTAAGGGTAAATCTATCGCTGAGCCTAGGCCTTTTTGTCACACTACAGCACATGTGTGTTTTGATTTGTT
This sequence comes from Athrips mouffetella, assembly GCA_947532105.1. Lineage (NCBI taxonomy): Eukaryota > Metazoa > Arthropoda > Insecta > Lepidoptera > Gelechiidae > Athrips > Athrips mouffetella. The sequence continues at coordinate 11,383,702 of OX383981.1, read as the reverse complement.
CTTCAGTAAGTCCTAATCATTGTTTAAATGTATGCTTCTTTATCAATGTACATATGTGTTAGTGTCACAAATAAACGCTTTATCTATCTATCATCTATCTACTCGTATCTATCTATAATACAGACAATATAAGCCAATAGCATCACAGACAGACAGACACGACGAAAACTTTATTACCATGTGAGCTTGAACCCATCTTATTACGACTTATTATGTCGAAATAAGATGCAGACATTGTCCTACGGCCCTAGACGTTATGCCGCGGCACATACGTGACGATATAATTTGAATTACAATATGAGGAGTAAGTACTGACAATGAGACAGACTGGGGAGTTTGCATTGTTAAAAACGAAACAGAGACAAATATTACAGAGGAATTTGAAAGAAAGAAGAACGAAAGAGTTTATTTTAGTAAATGACTTAGACATGTTAAAATACTAGATTGTTTACCGAGGGAGCAAAGAATAATTTTAAGCGCGAGCGCGTTTTTTGAATCCAGAGCGGAGCGAAAGTTGTAAATATGGCGCGCATTGTTTGTTTTCCAGCGGGAACAGATTATTCGCATATTTGAGAGGCACAGACTAAGCAGCCTGTTCCTTGAACCTTAAAATAAATGGTCAAAAATTGAAAACCTTGTTACTTAAACGACAAATTTATTGTTGTTTAGTTAATTAAAATGAATAATTTCAAAAATTGAACATTTATTTATCATATTTTCTCGAATACAGCTTAATTTTATGAAAATGTTACTAACGTAATAAGCATAAAAACTCCTTGCTCCTTGCCGAAATTAAATAAAGAACTAAAATAAAACACTAGTGCGGTGACAATGAATAAAGCACGTGTAATAAGCTGGATTATGGACCTTAATACAGTGCAAATAGAGCTGTTTTATGAGCAAATGTGTTAAAAATACATATATAGGCATTGCTTAGTTTGGGCTCTTTATTAATTTTGTTGTCTTTAGTCCGAAGATAATTTTACAGTACTTTACATTAGTTTAAATTGTAGTTATTGTTATTATCTTTTGTTTTGTTAACAAATGTTAACTGTTAGTTAATTCTACTCGTCACTTTACAATATACAATACAATACAATATTCTTTATTGTGCACAAATTACATAAAATTGTAGTTAACATAAAATTTAAAAAAATGTAAAAAAAAATTAATGATTAATGTAACAAAGGTGAGCTTATCTCTATAAGAGATCTCTTCCAGCCAACCTAGCTGGTGTGAAAGAATGACATGAAAAGGGGCACAGGAATGTGCATTTAGAAGTGTGAAATGAGAATTAAACAAAAAAAATACATATGTTTTTAATAAATAGCAAACTAGCATAAGATATGGAGAAAAAAAAAATACTTACATCTGTTACAACATCTTTAACATCTGTTTTGATGTTTTTGCCATATATTAGACGCTCTTTTAAGGTTTTCATGTAAAATACAAAAATTTCCAAAATAAGTTGAAATAAAAATATCAATCAACAAGTAATCCGTACATTTAATATAAGTAACAAAATAAACTGCGGAGTGAAAGTTGCAAATATTCGCCAAAACAGCTTTTAACCAGTCGTTTGCTAATTTCGGCTCCCTCGGTGCTCTCACTGAGATCAATTAAAAGCAATCGAATGTCATAAAAAACGCAAGCTAGAAGCAAAATATTTGTATAATAGTATTCTTAGAGATCACATTGTGATTGGACATCTTGACAATCTATGTTTTAGAAATTATTATGCATGATTTAAAATCTGGGTACCTTTGGCCAGGGGGCTCTGCGCGGGGGAACATTTGACTAGTTTTAGGTGTCCAATTGTCCATCTGTGTGTGTGTCTTTAATGTGTTATTTGAGTATGATTAATGTTAAATATTTTTTAATGATTAATGTAAAAATATCAATATGTAAAAAAAAAACAATGTCAATCTTAAAAACAGTCTAATATAGGGTGCATTCGGGTAATTCCGAAAATCGGGTAATTCCAATAATGTCTCATTTCTGTAAAATGCGCCATTATATTTTGTTCTGGCTTCCCTAACCTAGCGGCCCTCCCCCGTTTCACTTGACTCCGGTTGCTAAACGCGAGCGTACGTTCACGACGAGCCATTTAGTCCTCGACCGAAATTTTCCCGTATTTTGTGCATTTTCGGAATTACCCGGACGTCGATAATTTCTATCTCTGGCAAGTTTTTAAATTGATTGTCTTTACATTTGCAAAATTTTCGTTTTATTGCATTGGTAAATGCGTTTAGACCGGTCTAGCCAAAGATATTTAGTTATTTTCAGATTTAACCGACGAGGGTTATTCCGAATCAAAGTCAAAGTCAGGTTAAAATAGTTTATTCATTGTTGGATATTAAAATATCTTAATGGCGCCACCTTGTTTGTGAAGCGATGTAGTTTAGCTGACGTCATGAGATTTTAATATCCAACAATGACACGACTCCTTTATAATAAACAAATGCTTGAAACTAGGCTAACTCCTTCACGATAATTAACTAACTAACAAAGACGTAATTCGTTCATTGCCCAGTATTAATTCTAATTTTATTACTCCTAAATCCATATAAAATTTAAAACGAATGAACTTAAGATCGTTCAAAATCACATCGAAACATAATTAAATGTACAATAACCTTATCGATCTAAACATCGATAAAAATATCGATTAAAACATTCAAACTCGAATAGAACGTCAGTCTCCCGAATTAGACTGTTACGTTCATATATTTTTTTTATAATAAGTGTGAAGCATTACATTTTTACACGATTCCGTACATAATTACTGTCTTTTCAAAATGTAATTTTTTTTTTACTTTCAATCGAAATCATCATACAAATCGAAAAACCTTTAGGGATGAAAATAAACTTTTCGAAAAACGAATGAAATTACGGTCAATAGTTTAGTTAATCATTAAAATGTCGACAAACAGAAACATACAAAATTAACCAAAAATAATCATATAAAAAAAATAATTACTTGTCCAACTTACGTACCCTCAAAACTTCCGAATAATGTAGGCACTAATGTAGCATTTCAGCCAATGATGAGTTACAGGAAAATTTTCTCTTCTCTTATCTTCCTTCTCTTCCTTTTTATCAATATAATAGAAAAAGACAGAACGAGATTAAATGTGAGGTTGGTCATCGAGGTTCATGTATGATGATATGGTTAATGTCACATGTCAACGGGGGTTTTCGAGTTCAAGGAGATGTAAAATCAAAATTTATTTTCCTTTCGTTTCACCAAAGATCTCTAAAACGAATCTCTAAAATCTAAAACACGTAAAACAGATAATATAACAACGATAAACACTCACACAGCGTTATAAACACAGACATACATTTCAACCGACATTTAATTGCTATAATTAACAAATTTCTTTAAAATATTACTACTCTAGCGCCTCGGGAACACACTTCATAATAAAATCTTTGAGAACGAGATGGAAATATTGAAACTTGAATAAGTTAGAGAAAGATAGAGAAGTTATAACACAGTCGATGATTTTATCGAACAATCGATATGTCATTTTTAACATATTTATTTGTATGAATGTTGTAATTCTCACAGAAATTTTTATTGAGTTTTCTATATCAATTGATAGTTCGAGTTCTAACCGGAACTAAAGATTCAAATTCATAGATTCTATTTAGATAAGATTCCATTACACTTATATGACAAGATAATAATCGAGAATCGGTGTAGAGCTTGTCTCTTGTTGCAAATTTTTAACTATTTAAGAGCAATGAATCCGGGTCACTTATTAAAAATATTTTGAACATGTGGTCTAAAGAGAAAAAAAATTGTGGAGGGTACAAGATTTAACAAATCGATATATATGTATTATTTAGAATTTATAGTGTAACATGCCAAAAAAAATTTTTAATATGAAATGTTCAGATTTTTTTCGGAAACTCCTCCCTTCTTCCACTCTTATATAAAAACTGTTTCACTATTTTATGAAAGGTAAGGATGTAGTAGAGTAGGCCTGTCAGAAGTTTGAGATTTTTTTCGGAAACTCCTCCCTTCTTCCACTCTTATATAAAAACTGTTTCACTATTTTATGAAAGGTAAGGATGTAGTAGAGTAGGCCTGTCAGAAGTTTGTAATAAGTGATTATTGTACTCTTAACTTTTAATGCACGTTTGATTGTTTGAACCTTGTTTTAGGTTGTCATAATGTTATTTACCCGACGTTTTACTTTAGACCATTGTAATTGGGCCACTCTGTACACTATTTACGATAAATGTATCGGTCAAACTTGGGTGGTTTAACAAAACCTCGTAGACAAAAGCAAATTGTTACTTTTTCCATACAATTCACATCAAAACGGCATTACTCTCTAAATTCTACTTTTACTTTTCAATCAAGCTCGCTTGACACTAACGAATCTAACAATACGACACAACATTCTCTATTACATAGAGAAGAGAAGGCAAAGCTCATTGTTAAAAATTTGTGGCAAAATGTTTTATGTTGAAAATAAACCACAACTTTAATCTTAGAAAGGTAAATAAAAAAGTTCTGGAAAAGTTTTATATGAAATGACGATAATTACTTTGCAAGTCCTTGAATCCGTAAAAAATAGTTTAGTTTTAAACGTAGCTGTTTAGAGCTGGGTTGTCAAGTGGATTTAGGTAGTTCTGTTGTTAAGAAGCAATTTCTTCCATGCAACTTTGGGGAATCGGATATCAATTAGATTAGTAAAGTACCTGGGCGACCGAGCTTTGTTCTATAGTCTTTACCAAAACTCACTAACAGATGGACAAGAACTGACAATAAATATATTTATGTACCTATTAATCGTATTTCGATCTATGTTCCTTGTTGTTTAGTTACTGATACTGATCCCGCCCCCGAGCTATGGCACGCAAATCAAATTGTATATACCTGTTCAGTTTCTTTGGCTGATCTCGCCCTTTCAGTTTTTGGCACACCATCCCTTACACCTTGTATACAAAGTGTAACGGAAATTGTGAATCTGCCCATGAAACTGAACAACTTTTCCCAAGGAACATAGGTCGAAATACGAAAAACCAAATTTGACCTGCCATATAAAATGCGCTATCAGCTAATGCAGTTTCTGTGAGAGGTCAAAAATTGATTTTGTTTTATGGCCTATGTTCCGTGAGAAAAGTTGTTCAGTTTCATTGGGCAGATTCACACCCTTTATTATTATCACACCTTTCCGTAACATGCTGTATAAAGTTGACAATTGCTATAACTATTGAGCGAACAGCTGGATCGCAAATTTTAAATTTCTGGTAGCATTGACAGGCTATCATAATGACTAGAAATGCGGTAGATCCAGAGCCTAGAGTAAAAATTTCAATGCAGGATTTTACAATCTGGTGGCAGTCAAATAGGAAATGTAGTCATGAACGAGATAATCTAAACAATGCTTCCTCCGGGAATCGAACACAAAACGCGCAAACGGAAGGCGAACCGACTCCACGTGCCTGTAGTCCTTTGTTAATTAACTAAAGCAGAACGCATATCCTTATAAACGAACAGCGAAAGTATGGAGTCGTTTTAAACTTGAACTTTTAACAGGGTTTTAATGTTGTTAACGTGTAATAGTAGATTAGTAACCAAGGGCTGTAAGGCATCAATTGCAGCCCGAGATATTTAGGCGCACGAGCGCAGCGAGGGCGCCTATAGTTCGAGGGTGCAATTGATGCTTACACCCGAGCTAACTACTCTGCTTTACATCTCGATTGTGAGGTAAGTAGGTCCTCATTACCACCAAATTGTAGGTGACCAATTAGCGCTCTAGGGTAATAATGTAGCTAGAAAATCCCTAGGGCGGTAAGTAATAAAAAAAAACACTTCACTCTTTTAAAATTTTATTACTTACCGCCCTAGGGCTTTTCTAGCTACATTATTACCCTAGAGCGCTAATTGGTCACCTTCAAGCCCCATTTGGTGGTAATAAGGACTTACTTACCGAATATGAGAGATGTAAAAAATATTTGTTCTAAAACACGTCGTTTTTGGAATTTGCAAACAAAATTGGCGAAGCCATACTGATTGGACCGTAGTTGATAATTTTGTATGGAGAATAAAAAAAATATTTTGCGAATTTCCAGAAGTCGCAGATTAAATGTACAAGCACGGTTAACCGCACGTCGGTAGAAACTTTTTCAACTCTATTACCACGCCGTAAGGCCCAAAAGTGTTTCTACTGACGTGCGGCCGTGTGTACATACAGTCTCCCGATTAAGCCATGAAAAGACTGTACCTACATGAACTTTTAGTATAAAGCCTTGTGACAGAAACATTTGGTGTCAAAGTGACCCGACATGCAACAAGTACAGCCAACGACAGGTCAAGCTTGACACTCGCAGAGTAACTTTAGCCCGTACGTCTTTTAAAATAAGAACGGTACAAAGTCCAATGTGTCAAACTCAAATGCTCTTGACTTATCCTTTTTTTAATTAGAACAGAGAAAATGTAGAGATGTCGACGTACACAATTTTTTTTTTTAGTTCTATCCTAGATATTCCAACAAAGGCAAAATAAAAAAAAAAACTATAGTAACCATTTGCATCACATGCTTCATTAGTTAACCGTTTTTTGGTTCGCCACTTTCGTACACCCTCTCCCACCCCCAAATATAGGTAGCACTAATTCTTTATGTAAAATTTTTCCTGTGCAGTTGTAAACTTTTTACCGGTTGGCTTTTTCTTTTTTGTTGAGAAAGAAAGTGACAGCAATAGATTTAAAACAGCTTTAACTTTAAAAACGGTTTGTGCAACTGGCTGTCAGAATGGTTCATTTTCCAGTACATTTAATGAATTAAAAAAATATTCCCCACTGCATAATTATAATTAATATCCCGTATTGAATTTATTACAACTCGAGCTTTAATTTATAAAAGACAAAGCCTTAATTTCTAGTTTTCATTTTGCAATCACACAGTAACTTATCAACCTCTACAAAGGCTATCTATCCACCAAGAAACATGAAAAAAAAAGTAAAAAAAATCACACCTCCACGAATTTAATGCGCGTATAATTTCTTTGTGGCACCGCGTTGTATGCGCGCAGCCGTCATAAAATATGCATTTCTTCGATGCGTGTGCGCACAGCACACGTGCGCGTCAACGCACACAGATGTCGGCAGTTTTCACACTGGTGCAAGGGTGTAAAGGGTTCAGAATGTTGCACATTGCAAAGATGAGATTTGTTTTCAAAAAGGACTTTACTTTGATAAACGTAGGAACAATAATTTATAATAAAGGTTTGTTTGTTTGAAGAAGAAGTTAAAGGTCTTTGCAATGAAGAAACTGACTCTTGAGGTCTTCGAAATTCAAACATGACTATGATTGAAAATACAACAATTGAACAATTTTTAAAGAAAAATGGTTGTGGTTTATCTATCCACAATGTTTAACCTAAACTATTTATTGAGAAAAGTTTCAAAAGTGTCAAAAGTTTCGTATCTAGTTTTTAGCCATTCATCGATTTGAACTTTAAAGTTTTAGGCTGCCGATAGCCGATTGTCAGTCGCAACTGTGCTTGCTTTAGCTAGCCACTGACCTGACAGTTTGTGCACGATGACTATTTCATCATCATCATCATCATAACATCCCATAAAACGTCCACTGCAGCTATTGCTGGAGCAATGTGGAGGGGAAGTACCATAGTCACCACGCTTGTTAGCGTTACGGCTGGCACCATGGACCGCGGTTGTTGGTGACCGCAGTATGCATAGAAGGACGCTGCTGTCTATTAACTATTTATCTAGTAGTAATTGGATCTAGTAAAAAATATTAACTCGTTAAAAGATGTTCTGTTTTATTACTAAAGTTACGAATAATTTATAGCTTTTCTATGTCATCATAACATTCCATGACACATCCACTGCAGAACAGGGAGCTCCCTACAAAACTCCAGCAAAAACGCGCGGTACTTAGGAGGGGATTTATCATAGTCACCACCCTTGTAAGCGTTGCTGCTGTCGAACGCTGTTGTTGGTAACCGCAGTATGTAAGTTGGCACGATACACAGAAAGATGCTGCTGACCACCCTCTGGTTCATAAGCCCTTTGTTGCCTCTTACGACACCCACGGGTAGAGATGGGTTGGTACTATTCTATGCCGGCACCAGACGGGACGCTTTTCTATGTAGTGAAGTAAAATCTAACGCTGCGAAATCGACTGAATAAGAAAAAGCTATTCTTGTGATAAGATACTGATTTTAATTATCCTCCAAGTGTACCACAGCCTTAACTTGTATCTGTATCTGTGCACACACACTCATGCAACTGATCACAATAACTCAGTTCCTACAACCGCATCGGTTTTGCATATTCATTTCATTTGAGCAGTTTGTATCTTTGTATATAAAATTATAAAGCATTGCAAGGCCTCGAGACTTGGGTTTAAACTTAACTTTTTAAAAAGTAAAAAGCTAAAATCTGCTTTTTATGCTTTTTGAGTTGTTGATGAGGATGAAATGAGTTAATGATCGATCGGATTGTGAGTCATTTTTATGTTTCTGTGTTTTTAGTTTTACCCGATTCATAAAAGGAAGGGTTACCCATGTTATTTGAAATTACCAAAACATTTTGATAGAGTTCATTTGCAAGGTTAAGAAATAGTATGACGTAAACCTCAAATTTTGTTAACTTAGTAAGCTTTAGGCTACTTACACCTCTTTTAAAATTGTATGCATTTTCTATGCCTGACTCTTTAAAGTGTCCAGGGTGTTTAAAAAACTAACTCTTAAAAAACTAACTGTTGTTTTTATATAGGGTGTTTGGTATATGTCTGCAAACTTCTCAGGTGGTTGCTCTACCCATGAAACTAAACAACTTTCCTTTAGGAACATAGGTCGAAATACGACGAAAAAATTTTGATCTCCCATTCAAAATGCACAATCAGCTAGAGCAGTTTCTATGGGAAGTATTTTTTTTTTATTTCGACCTTAGGGAAAGTTGTTCAATGTCATGGCCTGAATGCACAATTTCTAACATTCTGTATTCTTCATTTGTATTACGATCGCACCCTTAAATGCAAATCCGTTATTATGTTAATAACAATAACACATCTTCCGTGATCGGTTGCTTATTAATTTTATTTAACATCAAAGCACTTTTTATGAGTTCACTTAACTTTGAGATTTTTTACGAATCAATAAAAAATCTTTACCTACCCACAATTTGCGTGTGGCGAGCCTTCTTGTTAAACTTGTTTTGAATGAGCAGCAACAATCATTCATCTCATTAAAATCAGTTCATCCATTAGACTATAAGGTAGAACGGACAGTCAGACAACGTAGACTTAGGGTCCCGTCGGCACCATTTGGGAACGGAACCCTAAAAAGTAATTTTGACGTAGAGACATTCTTTATACTTTATGAATGTAATAATCATATCATCATTAGTACCTGGTCGACCGAGCTTCGCTCTATTATAGCCGCCTCAACATTAAAATAACATCGGGTGAGCAAGCATGCTACTCGCCAACAGATGGCGCTGTAGGTTTCTGTCTAAAACGCATGTCCCTCAACACAGAATCCTCAGAGAAAAAAACTGCATAAAAACTTATTTTGACGATGCCAAAAATAGTCATGAAATAGTCATAAATAGTCACCATAAGGAAAAAAATTGTCGCATTACAATTCTAGAGTTATAGCTATGGTTTGCTGAGGATTATGGGCATAGGCTATATACAGAATCCTCAGTTCTGATGCAAGCAAACCGTGGGGACTATCGACTTGGTCTTTATTTTAAAAAATAGTCATGAAATAGTCGTCTTGACTTCCAAATTCTCAAAAATAGTCGTTCAAGGATTTCAGGGTTACAGGGGTAGCTTGCTGAGGATTCTGTGCATAGCATTTCACGGACGCAGATTCCAGTAGAACGTTTAGGTTTTTCTGTTTGATACTGATGTCAAAAAATTGTCAACAAATAGTCGTCTCAAACCATAATCACTTTGGTCTGGTTTACCTTGTAGAAGTATGTTAAAAATGCATGTTAACTTCGCCATACATTTTTCAACTCAAGTACAGTCGTGTTCATAATGCATATCATCTTTGATGGTAACTATTTAGTTAGTTTTTTTTATGTATTTGGAACCCAATATAATTAATTCTGTAATAAAAAGCAAAGTTTATTTGTTTTCATGTTAAATAATATAGCTTAATAAACTACAATAATTGGTTTTAAACTAAAATAATAAAAAAATCTTGTTTATGAATATATTCAGTACCTACAGATTATTTTTAAGTTAGTTTTTTGTATAAATCACATTCTTCGTACTTATGTCCGTTAAATGGTTAAATGAGTAATACAGGGTGATAATTTTATTGCGTGCCATAGCTTAGGGGGTGTTTTAGTAACGATAAAGGAACACAAAAAAAAATCTACTTATAAAAAATTCTGAAAATTTTAAAATTTGCCCTACGCAGAGGGCAATAACCCGCAGCGCAATGACCCGACCGAGGCTGCGCTTTTAACGAGCTGCTGTTAGTTTTAGAATTTACATTCAATTTTTAAGTAGGATTATTGAAAAAATGGAAATCCTAATTTGGAATAACGCGTTGTGTATTTACTGCTTCCATAGGCTGTAGTGTAAGTTGACTTTACATTTCATATAATTACCGTAGAACACGGCAATTGTCGTTGTAATAGCAACACTGTAGGGCACTTCAATACGCGCCGGCGGCGGCGGTGAGCGCTAGCTCGGTCACACAATTCGGTCGAGCCGAACGCCGCCATGCTATTGGTTAAACATATCTCGTCTCAGAATATTGGTGCTTTTTCTATTATACGACCCACGTTAAACATTTCCAACTCTGTTACTATGCCATTAAGTAACTGATTTGTATTATTCTACTGATGTTCTATTGGGTAAAAGAAACACATATGCAGCGACATTTTAATTTTTAATGAATAGTTAAATGCGTAGGCAAACAACATTGATCAATCAAGAAATTAGTAAAGTTAGTATAGTTAATTTAGTAATATTAGCGAACCTTCCAATTATTAGTAAAGTATTTTTATTTACTGAATGCATCTGGGTTTAAGCCCGATATTCTAGTTTTACCTTTTCTTAAACGTGGAACCTACATTATAAGTTTTTAGACCAAAAGGTTGGGGCTGTGCACTGATATATCAGTCGGTTTATCCTCTTATTTACCTAATAAAAATAGATAACACTAAAATAGGGTCTGCAACAATATATAAAAATAAAAGCCTCTAACAATATCAAAATCAATTTTTTTTTGACAACTTGAAATCAATATCAAATAATTTTGTGTACGCGACTGTACAAAGGAAAAATGTATGGCGAAGTTAACATGCATTTTTAACATACTTCTACTAGGTAAACCAGACCGAAGTTATTATGGTTTGAGACGACTATATGTTGACTATTTTTTGACATCAGTATCAAATAGAAAAACCTAACCGTTCTGCAGGAATCTGCGTCCGTGAAATGCTATGCACAGAATCCTTAGCAAGCTACCCCTGTAACTCTGAAATCCTTGAACGACTATTTTTGAGAATTTGGAAGTCAAGACGACTATTTCATGACTATTTTTTAAAATAAAAACCAAGTCGATAGTCCCCACGGTTTGCTGGCATCAGAACTGAGGATTCTGTATATAGCCTATGCCCATAATCCTCAGCAAACCATAGCTACAACTCTAGAATTGTAACGCGACTATTTTTTTCCTTATGGTGACTATTTATGACTATTTCATGACTATTTTTTGGCATCGTCAAAATAAGTTTTTATGCAGTTTTTTTCTCTGAGGATTCTGTGTTGAGGGACATTAAAACGCGGTATTTTTTTTAAACGCTAAAAACACGGGAAAATCTAATTTTCCCAGACATGAGACCTAGCTAGATCGATTTTTAGTCCCCAAAAACCCCCGGATGCTAAATTTCATCAAAATCGTTAGAAAACGTTTTCGAGAAACCGATTAAAAATATATATTTAAATATATACAAATATTGCTCGTTTAATAGTATAGGATATCGTTTGGGTTATAATATCGATGACCGACCTCACAAACACTAGTGGTCGAGTTTTTGAGCCACACAAGGCCTCTGACAACGATTTCTGCCGTAGATAGTAGCCGGGATCAACAGTTTAACATGCCTTCCGAAGCGCGGAAATCATCTCACTTTTCAGAAAATCAGGTGATTCATCCTTCAATGTCCTAACCAAACTAGGGAATTCGCACAAAGTGAATTTTGTTTAACAGTGTCCCCACCGGAAATCGAACCCAGAACCTCCAGATCAAGACCCGAACTGCTCTAACCACTAAACCTCAGAGGTTGTCAATGTTATACTGATACGATCTTTTAATTTGTAAATTGCAAAATGCTTAAAAATGCAACTCTAGTTTATTCTACCTTTATTTACTCTTTATCATAATTTCTCCTGTCGAAGTAACTTTTTCTTCATTAAATGACTGATAGGAATTCGAACCCGTGACTCTCGAATCATAAGCATCTCAGCACACTCAGTTGTATCAAAGGCGGTTATTATCAAAGCGTATGCTGATTTTATATTTCGAACGTGTTGGGTTAGAGGTGCAACGTACCTGTTATTTTGTCACAGCTAATATCATGGAACAGTTTATTTAATGACTACAGTAATATGTAGTTTGGCGAGTGTTTTTGATAAAGACTGGAATTGGTCTTGAGTGTGAGTGATTTTGTAAAAAAATTGTGAGAATTGTGTTTTCAATTCTTGTCTCGTTTGGTTTTCGAATACAAATGTTCGTCTTACATCATTTTTGCGAGTTGAAACAACTTTTATTCAATCATAAAAAAGTCAATTAGACAAAATACCATTTTAAACTATTTTTGTGGTGTTCGTGGATTTTAGATCAACTAGTTGATTATTTTCTATCCAACGTATCTCAAAAATAGTATAACAAATTACCAACCCTAAGGGATGTAAATCTGCCCATAAAACTGAACAAGTTTTCCCAAGGAACATAAGCCGAAACACGAAAAGAATATAATTGCCCCATAGAAACGGCGCAGTAGCGCATTTTATATGAGAGGTCAATTATTATTTCGTGCCCGCGGGGAGAAAGTGGTTACCAGGACGAAAATCGCTTACTAGGAGGAAACAAAGAATGCTCAGATCAAACGTTTGTAACCCTCGACTTCACCTCAGGTCTCAATACACGTGTGATCTAAAGCATTCTTTACTACTACTTTACTCCCTAGGTAAGTAATGTACTATTTCTGATTTCTTACTAAAGGAGAGATGTTCAGTTTTATAGGCAGATTCACTTCTTTAGATTTGTCAAACCCTTTTTGTCATATCTTGTACAGATACTCGTAGATGATAATGTAGAGTAAATCTTTAAGCAAGCTTTTAAAGTTTAGATCCAAAATACAAAAACTTATTTTTTTTACATAAACTTGTAACAAGGACACGTTGATGGATAAACGATCGACCGCTTGTATCGATAATGTGGATTAATGCGACGATAATCGATTTTATTTTACTTTGAATCGATTCTTGGTTTATGCGCGGCAGGTGATATCGTCTTGGACAAGTCGATCATTGTTCCAATAAAGTTTATGGGATTGGTTGAAATTTGTGAAATAATCTACATCATGTTTCTATCCGCCGCTTGCATAAAGTGTCTTTTAAGTTATAGCTCCTCTAAATCTGTTGTCTCTTATCTTTTGAGCTTTGCCTGGTTTAGGATAAGACGAGCTTGTGTGCAATGTCGCCCCAAATTTATTTTATTTTATTTTCGTTACCTTTAACGAAACAGAAAGTTTCAACAATAGATTAAGGCGAGCTTTAACTTTATAGACGCGTTCTGCAACTGTATATGGTATACCTCACAAGGCACGATCAGTCATCGAAACTGAACGACTTTCCCAATGAAATACGTATAAGTCCACACTCGCTCTGCTTCCTATCAAAATGAAGCGAAATTTCCATACAAATTGTCTGAACCAAGTGACTAATACCAAAATGGAGCGATAGATTATTTTTAACATATTTCGTTTTTCAGTTTCATCTTCATCATTTAAACTGTACCGCCTTACGAACTAGACCACTGCGCTCCGCGTGTGCTTTAGATTTTTTCATTCTTTTTTTAGTTTTATTTTCTTTTTTTTTTGACAAGCCCTTTGGTGTGGTTGGTAGTGAGCCTGCCTCACACGCCGTGGGCCGCGGGTTCGATCCCCGCCCAGGGCAAACATTTGTGTGATGAACACAAGTGTTTGTTCTGTGTCTGTTATTTATCTATTTATGTATGTATATCAGTCTCTGGAACCCATAGTACAGGCTTTGCCTAGTTTGGGATCGCAGATGACCTTGTGTGAAATGTCCCCCAATATATATTTTTTTAGTTTACATGAAGAGTAAGTGTTACATTTTAGGCCTTGTTTTAAAACTCAGTTGTTTGGTCTACTAAGTTGAATAGTATACAGAGTGTAACGGACAGCCTTCCGAATACTGAAAGGGCATCAGTCAACGTAACTGAACAACTATCAGCGAATAAAAGTTTCAGGAAATGAAAAAAATAAATTAGCCCCTCCATACAAACTGTCCAATTAAACAGGTTGAATTTATTTTGTTTTCCTGAAACTGATCATGCTCTTTCAGTATTCGGAAAGCTGTCCCTTACACTCGATATAGTACAAATCATTCCTGTACAATCTTGTAGCACTTTTAAAAATAAACTTAAACTATATTTACTGGAAAAACAAAAACTTACTTGAGTAGCTTTACTGTGCAATAGTCTCAATTTACTCAATTATTTACTTACCCATTCTGTCTTCACTACTACAAACACACACCTTTATTATCACATAATTTTTTCCTTAAACTTACTGCCACCTGTATGTATAGGTACTTAAATATATATTTAACATTTTATCAAACCTGCTGTGTTAGTTTTAAGTATTTTTAAGTAGTTTAGGTATATTGGGTTTCGCGGAAGATCAGCGCTACGGTCCAACCGTAGCTTATTGCTGAGCGGGACCTTTTTGTTGCATGTGATACCTCAATTGTATCCTTAGTTTTAAGAACTTTAATGCAACAAATAAATATTTCTTTCTTTCTTTCTTTCTTTCTTTCTTTCTTTCTTTCTTTCTTTCTTTCTTTCTTTCTTTCTTTCTTTCTTTCTTTCTTTCTTTCTTTCTTTCTTTCTTTCTTTCTTTCTTTCTTTCTTTCTTTCTTTCTTTCTTTCTTTCTTTCTTTCTTTCTTTCTTTCTTTCTTTCTTTCTTTCTTTCTTTCTTTCTTTCTTTCTTTCTTTCTTTCTTTCTTTCTTTCTTTCTTTCTTTCTTTCTTTCTTTCTTTCTTTCTTTCTTTCTTTCTTTCTTTCTTTCTTTCTTTCTTTCTTTCTTTCTTTCTTTCTTTCTTTCTTTCTTTCTTTCTTTCTTTCTTTCTTTCTTTCTTTCTTTCTTTCTTTCTTTCTTTCTTTCTTTCTTTCTTTCTTTCTTTCTTTCTTTCTTTCTTTCTTTCTTTCTTTCTTTCTTTCTTTCTTTCTTTCTTTCTTTCTTTCTTTCTTTCTTTCTTTCTTTCTTTCTTTCTTTCTTTCTTTCTTTCTTTCTTTCTTTCTTTCTTTCTTTCTTTCTTTCTTTCTTTCTTTCTTTCTTTCTTTCTTTCTTTCTTTCTTTCTTTCTTTCTTTCTTTCTTTCTTTCTTTCTTTCTTTCTTTCTTTCTTTCTTTACATATCGTTAATTTTCCGGGAATTTATCCCAGTGACTCTCAGACATTCGATTTGAAACAACAACATGTGAAATCAAACATTTTGATTTCGCATACTAAAGTGACATTTTATATAGGAAGTAAATTTTTATCAGTCCCTAATATAGGGTGACTTTTAATTAGTTCTTGATAGCCAAAGATATGCATGTACTCATGATACTGAACAGCTTTTCCCAAGGAACATAGGTCGAAATACGAAAAACCAAATTTGACCTCCCATATAAAATGCGCTATCAGCTGATGCAGTTTCTATGGGAGGTCAAAACTTGATTTTCATTTTTCGACCTATGTTCCTTGGGGAAAGTTGTTCAGTATCATGAGTACATTCATACATTTTTCTATCAAGAACTAATTAAAAGTCACCCTATATATTTTTAATGAAATTTCTCGCAGTATAGTTTTATTCATAGATGTGTAAGTTACATGATTTAATCTGTAGCTTAGATACGTTGCGTATCCATACTTACCACCAAACTATCATCTAGGTACATATCTAACATCTCATCATTTAGCCAATAATTATTCGCTTTACAAAGCAGTTAATTACCTATGTAATTATCATTATAAATGATCATTAAGCTCAGTTATGATTGGAGACGTTTTACAAGGCGCACGCGCATGAAACACAGCGCATAAAGCTTTCGGCGCATGAAAGAGAGCGAGTAATTATGAGTGCGCATATGCGTAGATCAAATCAGGATCGATCGATAGATAGGATCAGATGCGATGCGCAGGAGGTCCCGGTTATGTATGGTGATGGGAAGCGGAGATTAGGTTTGTGATTGTAACCATGGCTATTCAATAGTGAACACTGTTTTTGTATAGTTAAATAAAACTGTCTATACTTGTCCCTGACCGTGTGGTACATGCAAAGAACAGTACCAACCCATGTCTACTCATGGGTGTCGTAAGAGGTGACTAAGGTCTTATAAACCGGAAGATGCGCAGCAGCACTTTTCTGTGTATTTTACCATTTTACATACTAGGCGCCAGCCGCAATGCTTACAAGCGTGGTGACTATGCTACAGTCAACCGCTTGTCGGTAGAAACTTTTTCAACTCTATTACCACGGAAAAAGGTCCAAAAGTGTTTTTACTGACGTGCTGTTGAGTGTACCATGCGTTTTTGTTGGAGTTTTGGAGCAAGTCCTGCAGTGGACTATTCATGGGATGTTATGATACTTGTAATTTGAATTTGATAATTTTACAAGCAGTTTGCTTAGTATGCAAGTAGCTTGACAAATTGGAGGTTTTATCGATCTTATTTAAATGTCCATTAGGGTTAGAATCGCGCTGCAAGATTGAAACATGACATGCTCTTGACAGTGCCTCTTTAAGCTCAAAATATAGACTTAGTAGACGATGAACAAACTAATAACTTGGAATCTACCCTTGAGATAGTCTTATTTCTAATTTATGTGGGTATATTACAAGAAAATGTTCGCGTATTTTGTACTTAATTAAAAAAGTTACATTCTAAATCTCGTCCACGTTCATTACATCAAAGACACCGGTCTCTATCAATCTCTATCGCGACATTTAACTAGACCCTCTCCTCTCCCCTACTCCCTTTCGATTGGAGTAAATGATTCCACATGATCTCTTGCGTTTCGTTTCGTCCTGTTTACGCTGTCCCACGTTGATTTGCGTTTCGTTGCTTGTTTTGCAATGTCGGTAGTCAATTAATGTTAGTTTAGAGTTTCAAGGCGGGTTGTTGCTTTGTTTTGTTTATTATTGTCTTCAAAGGTAGTTTAATTAACTTGGATTATAAAAAAATGTACCATACGAATTGTTATTCTGATGTTATGTAAAACCTTGGACTATGAAATACTCCTTACTGATTTAAAACAAAACTACAGTTTGTAATGGATAGTCCATATTCATTGTAAATTTTCAACAACCTATGCGTACCGGCCGTAAAAGTATACCATCAAATGCAAATGGAAGAAATACCGACACCCCAAAAAACCTCATCAACGAAACTGATGTATTCTCGGAAAACAAATCGTCGAACATGAATCACATTTGTACAAAAAACTGCTTGAATAGGCTAAAATATTAAAATCTACACAACAAATGGTCCCACGGTTCATTTTCGAAATAAAAATAACAATGCGTTTTTATTCTATCGCAGGAAAACGCTAAAACATATTTCCAATCTTAACAATGCCTAATCGATAGAAATAAGTAGAAAAAGGTTTTAAGAGTGATATTAGTTTTATCACAATGGTTCTGTAGTATATTAAAAGTTTAATTAGGGTAAGTTTAGACTTTCGGAATCATTAAAAATTAATAGGTAAAAAATTATAATAAATATCTAAGATACCAGATGAGTGTAATGTCAGATATCAGATAATGTAGAAAGTTTTAATGCTTTTTAAAGCTTGTGACATATTTTTTTGCGGGACTTAAGTAACTTAAGTAAGTAAGGACTTTGATATGAATATGTTATTAAATCCAAAAAATATTGGCATTTTCTATGTGCAATATAATGTATATGAATTTAAAACTAGTTTTAGAAAAGATAAGTACTAACAGATGTTTAATTTCATAGTCTCAGTTGAAGATGTACGAGTATTTAGTTATCAGTTCTTTTTGAAGAACCCTAAAAAACAGACACGTTTACGCCTTATCCGTTCATCTTAAAATGGAATATGATTATAAAAAGTACGGAGTCTCCTACCACGCTCTATTTGCTATCAACTAACACTATCCTGTTTAATTTTCGATCATATTCCTTGGGACTAAAGACTACATTTCAGTTTCTTAATGGGAAAAGTGAGGTTGCATAAATATTGACGCAATGTAAGGAATAAAATGATTCATCTATATTTCGTATTAAGTACAATTGAAGTATGTGTGTGTTTAAAAGGAATTCTTCCTTGTTTACGTGACTTAAGGTTGATTTTTAAATGGAGGTTTTTTTATAAGTCTACATCTTACAAATTGTAAGAGATTCAATTTTAATTCAATTAGATATGCAGGAACGACTATGTTTGGATGTCTTTTGTTATGTTTGAGGATATCATGGACATCTGTGCCATGTTTGGTTTTGGTTTTAAAAGGTTGCGTTGGCATGTGATCGTCATATTTCATGGGTCTTGTATGATTATGATTATCGATTGTTTTTTTTACCTAAAGATATTTAATTTGAACCTCAAAACGGACAATGCGAATCAACGTAAATAATAACAGGAGCTGAGCCACAGATTACTATATGTAATGTGCTGAGCTAGATTTGGCTAGATGCTAATTTTTCTGAGTGTCATTCAGAGAAGTTTCGCAAGCACGGGACCATGTGCCATAACCCA
Organism: Athrips mouffetella; assembly: GCA_947532105.1. Classification (NCBI taxonomy): domain Eukaryota; kingdom Metazoa; phylum Arthropoda; class Insecta; order Lepidoptera; family Gelechiidae; genus Athrips; species Athrips mouffetella. The sequence continues at coordinate 11,364,681 of OX383981.1, read as the reverse complement.
GCACCCAAAACCCTGGTTTAACCATATCACCGTTGATTATTACCAGTATGTCACTCCTGTCATTTTTCTTATCACGGAAATAGACCAAGGTCCAAGGAGGTTTTAATCCACGCTACGCTCGCGTGGATTAAAACCTCCTTGCCAAGGTCTAAAGGTAGACGCCGCACAAAATGACTCTGGCCATGTCAGTTGATGCGCAGAAGTCAAGTCCTAAGAAAATAAGTCATTTTTGACTTCTGTGCATCAATGACATGGCCAGAGTTATTTTGTATGACGTCTGACGCTAACTTATTAACGTGCTAGCGAAAAGTCTCTGAATGACAACTTCTGTTTCTCACACAAAACAATAAAATTGAAATGCAATACAAAGAAGACATTACAATTCTTTCATTAAACAAAAATAACATTTCTACTACACTAAACAAACCGAACTTAACTACTTTAAGTTAGTATTATAATTATTAATATCTTTAGGTTACAAAGCAACTGGAAACTTATTTTGAAAATAAATGTTACATTTATAAAGACTAGTGAACCTTAAATTTCTTTAAATGAAACATAGATTTATATAGTCAAGATAGGGTCTTGGGAACAAGCGGTTCAAAATTTCCCCATACAATAAAAATAGCGCCATCTGTGAAAAACCGCGTGAACTACGTTGTGTAGTACTTCGGTCGGTGCTAAATACACGGAACGGAAATAATATGGCGGGAAAAAACAAAACAAACTTTTTACTGTTTATATGTGATTTAGGCCTGGTTTTTCAGTTTCATTAATTGGATTATAGTCAAAAACAATAATAAGAAATAACGATAATAATAATAAGAGTATATTGTTTCTTCAACTAAGAACATTCCATTTTGTTGGAAGTTTATTTGCATCCAAAGTTGACAATATGACTGACAACGACTGACATTTGTTGGTCCTAAACGTCAGATTTCGGACCAACGAATTGGGGACATTGTAACGTACCGATGGGCTAGTACTTATATATAAGTAAATGAAATGAAAGGTCCTTTTATTTGTTTCACCTTCTTTTTCCATAAAGTAGTAAGCTTTAACAAGCACTTTTAGAGGAGTGTTAGAAAACAACTTAACTTTAAAAATGCTTTCTGAACTAGTGAAAAAAACTCCAACTTCCTTTAACTTCCATTTATGTTCTCTTTTAACTAGTGTTCTTATTAAAATCTTGTTTAAGTATTGCAACATATACGTACTTAATGTATGGAGTTAGTTATAGAGTTCCATACATACAATCTAGCCCCGCCTTATTCTCATACAAACACATACTACACTGAATTCTATCCAAAATCTGTTGACCTTTTCTTTGAATAACATTCGTAACTTTTTTACAGCTCAAACGGTTCTTGTTATATTGGTCGGTGAATTACACAGTATACAAAATGCTGCATGATTATCATGTTATGCACCTAAAGTAGGTGAAACAAGGTTGAATATGGAAACTGCTTTAGTTTTCAAAGTGAATAAAGTAAGTTTGTAGGATTGTGTGTGTGTTTTTGAGATATCTTGCTGTGAGTAATGTCAATTGATTGGAAACTAAATTGATGCAGTTATTGAACGAACGATGGTATCGAGATGATGAGGTTGGATGCTGGGTAAATAAGAAATTCTGCAGATTTTGTATGGTAAAATGAGAAAAGGATACAAAAAATACCTCAACGATTCCGAAAATAAAGAAACCAAAAAAATATGTAGGTACCACAGATTTAAAATTTGAATTAGATTAGAGTAGATTAAAATTAGAATGAATCTCTTCAAGTCGTGATTGTATGGGCTTTTTCTGGGCAAGCTCGCCCCATCGTCAACCTCATCTCTGTCGTCAAGACTACATCGAGGTCAAGAGTAAGCCCATTGACAATACAAAAAATGCCATTTTTTTAATTCCATCTCAGTTGACGTGTTTTATTTTTTATTGTTCTACTAATAGCTTATAGAGTTACAAATTTACAAATGTTACGTATGTGTTACTGCTTTTAACTTTAACGCAAAATACACGTTTCTTGTATGGGGTCCCGTATCGAGCGACGATTTTTTTTGTAGCTAACTATTACGATTCAAAAGGTCGGACAGATACCTAGACAGACTGAGCAATAAATACGGTCCCATTGTGGCACCCTAATAAACCCTAAAAATAATCTTAAATAGGTACTATGGCAAATCCATTCTTATATTGTGGCCTCTCGCAAACACTTAAATTCCCACAATCCAATACCCGCCGTGATTGGTCGAACTACATCCATGTGACAGTCGCGACCACAAGTATTCCTTGAGTATAATCCTCTCTGGCCTTTGGGTAAGTGGAAACCGAAATGTCACACTTCTGGGTTGCTCTGTACAACAACGTCTTTCGTACTTTCGTATTCATTGATGGCTATGATGAAGACAACATACATACTTTCGGTTGCAGAAAGGCTGATTTAGGTGTCAAAGGCGTCTTTCAAGTTTTGTTGACAAAGACATTTTCTCTGCTAAGAACTTAAAGGACAATTATTTTTATTGAAGCTCTCGGTATCTCGCCTAAAGAAAAAGTCGTGATTTTTAGAGAAAGCAATTTTAAGTTTTTGAGAAATAGATTTTTTAAGTGACGGGGTAGAGAGTATTCATATTCAAGGTTCATAAAGATGATTTTTTAATATTTTAAATAGGCACTTTTAAAGTGTACCTTAATATTTATTTACGACTAAATATTAAACATCATATGACTGGCCATATTGGCATTGGCAAAAAACGGCTCTGAACCATCGATTACTTCATCAGGAAACTTCGCTTTTGGAAGTTTTAGATTATAAAGATGGACCCTCTCTTTGGATGGACTATCTTTCGAAATATTTTAAGACGCTTGCCTTTTCCTCTTGTTTCTTGGAACATCGCGATTCTTTACATTTGATTATACTCGTAGTTGGAATTATAAAAGTATCTTTTTTAGGAAAGATATTTCAGCCGCAAGAAATTTTAACAAGAAAAAGTTGTCTCCTCAAGACATTCAGCATAGTAATAATAAACTAAATAAATAGCAAGCAGCAATGTATAACTTAAAAAGGCTGAAAACGCTACAGCTCGCTAAGATCGATTTATTTATATGAACACTTTGAAGAGCTCACATTTTGGAGGTTTAAAACTTAGAGGCTCGACGGGCTAATTGAAGTGAAATGTCATCTCAGATTTAGATAAACGGACTAAAAATGCCCTTTTCAATTTGTAAGTTGTTTGAATGACTTTCGAAAAGTCTACTAGACATCCGCTTTGCTCGTGGGAATTTTGAACAATCCTTTTCCAATTGGTAAAGCCCTGTGCTTTGCAAAGCTCCACATTTGTGTAAAACTAGGTCATTGTCGTGGAGGATGGGCAGCAGCATCCTCCTGTGTATCATACCATCTTACTTTCTGCGGTCACCTACAACCGCGGTCCATGTGGCAGCCGTAACGCTGACAAGCGAGGTGACTATGGGACTTCCCCTCCACATTTTTCCAGCAGAAGCTAGAATTCTGGAGGGAGCTCCCTGTCCTGTTGTGGAAATTTCATGGGATGTTATGATGATGATGATGAGGTCATTGTCATCAAATCTTGCGGGTAGCAAGGTCGATCAATGACTTCACCAACCCTGATAAATCCTCAGACATAGGTCATTTAAAGAATACTTCCGTATTCCTAGTCGGATCTTCTGCTGCTTTGAATCAAACATCATCTTCTTGTACAGTAATCGATAGGTCAAGCTTGACACTCGCAGTGCGACTCTAGCTCGTACGTCTATTGAAATGAGAACGGTATAAAGTCCATTGTGTCAAGCTTGATGTGGTCTTGACTGTACACACTGCCGCACGTCAGTGGTAACATTTTCACCCTGAGTAGGTCTCTGGTGTCAAGCGTTTGTAGCGTAGTTCTGAAATTCCACATTCTAACACTAGATGTCAGATTTTCCAGTCTTATCAACCAAATAGGTACGCTTTGGCAACCAATCTTTCTATGGACGCGGCGGGCGTTTTTTTTTACCCGATCGCCCCAAAATAGGAGGGTCATTGGAAACATTTGTTGCCACGAACGTTCAAGTGGTTTAACCAGTAAAAGCAAGGTTTTGTTCCCAGTTACTTACTATCTTCCGCACCTCATATCTACATCTTACTATCAAACAGACAGTTATAGCTGTATCCTGCGTATCAATAATCTTTCCTAGTGTAAAGGAAGTTCCACACCCATATTCGTGGAGTTATGAACTTTCGTTCAATCGCCAGTTCCATTCAATGAGTTCAGAAACCCATTATAAAAGGGCAGGGCTGCTCAATGTGTGTGCCGGAAGGTTATATATGTGACTTACCTGATTACACTTCTAATAAGTCATTCAATAATTTAAAGCTGGAAGAAATGAATTATTTAAACTTTTTTTTTTAATCCTTTCACTTATAACTTAAAAATAATGAAAATAAAGTGACATCAAACCGTTTCGAACTGCGTAGCTGTCAAGTTTGCTTTGCTACTCTACAACTCTGCTGTGATATCACTGATATCAGTGAACGGGTGCCTACTATTTAACATGAAAACAAATGATATTTATCTCTAAATTTTCTCAATTAGTTATTGTTTGAGTAAATTCTTAAGAAAACACTTATTATAGGGCCCTACTTAAATAGTGAGTAACATGCTAAAATGAACTTCACTATTTTATTAGGACCTTATATACATCGTGGTTATTTCCTTAAAAATTTAGTTTTTGATCTTATTTTTGTTTCAAAAATTTATAAATCTTTTAATAATAGGTCTTTACCTATGAAATTGCCGAAATTTTCTTACAGATTAATGAGATCATAATTCCTATAATTGTAATGCTATTTTTTTTTATTTGTCTTACATTTGAAAGTTGACTTCAAGGTTAACAATTTACGCATAAAATAAAGTTTTTATTTTTAGTTTGATATATAAAATTAAAGGTTCGAAAGTTGTTCGTCTTAAATGTCGTCCGATTTCATCATTAGATTTGTTATATTTTTTTACAGATAATATTTTTCGAAAATTAAATTTAAGCTTAATGTCTTCCCAATAATGCCAAAAAAGAAAATAAAAAAAATGGATTTATAATTCCTAAGAAAAATGCAAAAATGTTAGTACTGAAAATTGAGTTTACCTAAAATTCGCCATACAAAACGGCAATTTCATAGGTAAAGACCTATTATTCCGATGTCTCTGCTTAAAAATCTATAGATTTTAATATTCTTTTTGTTCCGGCCCGTGCTTTTTTACACTTGATCACCCCTGTCCCAGAACATTATGAGGACCCCATTGTCTTGCTTGAATGAGCGGGCACAATATATATTACGAAATTTTCAAAAAAAACCACCTTCACATAATAAACGTATATTACGACTGTGATTATCTGATTCCATTTCCATTGTTTATAGGGGCATTTTTGGGTTGAAAATTATGTTTTGTGACATTTTAACATCTAAATTTCTATGGTCAACCATTGCTGTGCAGGGATTTAAAACTTTACGAAAATATAACGAATATTTTTATTTATGAAAATTTTCACTTTAGTGCCGGAAAAAAAAGTCGTTAAAAGTTTCTCGAAATTTCGATGAAATTTACCATTCAGGAGTTTGCGGGGACGTAAAATCTATCTAGTCAGTCTTCCTATTAGAATCCGAGCTATGGAAACAATCTTAAGCGCGATTCAGTAAACCCTACAGTACCATCTGTGCGTCTGCTTTGGCATTGCAACTTCGACCATACGTCGATCGCTTATAGGCACTAATAATAATAACTTTAAATCTTATATTTTTGTATCAAAAACCAGAAGCTATACTATGTCCAGTATTGATCAAGTATTATATAGGGTGACTTTTAATTAGTTCTTGTTAGCAAAAGATATGCATGTACTCATGATACTGAACAACTTTTCCCACGGAACATAGGTCGAAATACGAAAAACCAAATTTGACCTCCCATACAAAATACGCTATCAGCTGATGCAGTTTCTATGGGAGGTCAAAACTTGATTTTCTTATTTCGACCTATGTTCCTTGGGGAAAGTTGTTCAGTATCATGAGTACATTCATACCTTTTTCTAACAAGAACTAATTAAAAGTCAACCTATATGACTCTATGCTATGATCGATCAGGAACCATGGTAGTTAGGTTAATAACCTTCCTTTTGGGCCTCACCGCAGTTAGGTAAAAATTAAAACAGTTAGGTAACAAAAGTTTTGAATTTTATGTAACCTTAATAGATCGCATTTGTTGGTACTGTAACGAAGAGTTACAAAACATCTCAAAATCTTCATTTTCGAAATCAATCTTGCCTATTGTTACAAAGAATGAACTACTTAATTTGAACGAACAACTATGGCTCCGTGTCACTGTAAATGGGCTTCGTCTTGCAGTGGGCACTGCCTACCGTCCACCGTGGCAAGCTGTGGACTTATTTATTGACTCTATCACTGACAGTGTGAATAGTTTTGCTTATTCCGATAAAATCATATTACTGGGCGACTTTAACATAAATTTGCTTGATCCTTCTTCTAGTAATGCTCGTAAACTTAATTCTTTTCTTCAGTACTCTAGTTTAAATCAAGTTGTAAAGGAACCAACTCATTTTACTGATAGCTCAGCAACTCTACTTGATGTTGTTTGCACGGATTGTAGTGTGATCAAGGTGGAATTAAGTAATATCTCGGGTCACACAGGTCATTGTATGGTAAATGTAATATTTAGTATTAAAAAAGACAAATACAAGCCGAGATACATAACCTATAGACCTCTAAAAGAAATAAATATGAGCAATTTTAATAGAGACTTGAGAAATTGTAACTGGCAAAAAATTCTCTCTTTGGGTTCGGTTGATGAAATGGTCGACGCTTTTTGTGGTATTTTATTGGACTTAGTCAACAGTCATGCACCAGTTAGAACTGTTTATTTAAAACATAAACCAACTCCGTGGGTCTCTAACAACACAAAGCTAGTCATCGAACTGAGCAATAAAGCTCTGAGTCGATACCGAAGTAGCAAGAGTGATGAGCATAAAAAATACTACAAGAGTCTTAAGAACCAAGTAAGTGTTACCATGCTTGCGGAAAAACGTGCTTATTTCAATCAGCGCATAAATTTTAATTCCAACGACTCAAAGAAACTATGGAAAAACCTAAAAAAGGATGTTCTCACTTTCCTTAACCTTCAATCAGGTTTCAGAAAGGGCGTCAGTACCGCAACTGCTCTCTCAGAAGTTGTTGACAACATATTGGCTGCCCAGAATGACGGTAGGGCCACTGTGCTGGCGCTACTTGATTTCTCTCGGGCTTTTGATTCGTTAAGTGTTAGTCTTTTACTGGCTAAGCTTACGTACTATGGTTTTGACTCTCACACTGTATCCTGGTTTCGCAGCTATTTAACTGGTCGTAAACAAATTGTACGAGTCGTTAATGCAGGTGGTAATATAGCCATGTCATCTACAGAGGATGTATTCAGGGGTGTACCGCAGGGATCGATCCTGGGGCCTATTCTGTTCATTCTTTATAGTGCGGACATAATTAAGCATATACAACACTGCCATTATCATCTATATGCAGATGATGTTCAAATCTATGTACATACTAAGCCTCAGGATCTCTCATCGGCAATTCAAAAGCTTAATCATGATCTCGACTCAATTTCTAAATGGTCTAGCCGCAATGCGCTAATACTCAACCCTACCAAATCAAAATACATGGTTCTGGGTTCCAAACTGCAAGTTGCAAAATGTCTATCCCAGTCTCCTAATGTATGCATTCTGGGATCGTCTGTAGAACTTGTATCAGAGGCTAGGAATCTGGGTATCATCATGGACAGTAAATTGCGGTTTGAGAATCATGTAGAGAGTATAGCTAGATCATGTTTCTACCGTCTTAAAGTGCTCTATAAGATCAGACACCTACTTACTGAAGATGTGAGGCTTAAAATCTGTGAGTCCCTTATTCTATGCAGACTTAACTACGGAGATGTAGTTATCGGATCCTGTCTGCTCTCTGTCTCTAAAAGGCTTATTCAACGTGTTCAAAACGCTTGCATTAGGTTTTGTTACAAGGTTCCTCCTAGAAGTCATATCACGCCTATATTAAATAAACACGGAATTTTAAACATGGAATCCAGGAGACAACTTCATTTTACTAATCTTATGCACTCAGTTGTCCGATTCAAAAGACCACCTTATTTATATGCCAAATTGAAATGGGCTACCTATACTTCCGATTCGCGATTTAAAAATAGTTTCTTGCTCGTGACTCCATTCCATAAAACCAGAGCTTTCGAGGGAAGTTTCCGGTACCAGGCTTCCAAATGCTGGAATAATCTTCCACCCCCACTTAGGAAACCTACGACTAAGTCAGTTTTTAAAAAGTATATAAAAAATATGCTGCTCGAAAAGCAAAGGATGTCCTGATACCGGACTTTAGTTTGGTGTTGTTGTTATTTAGTATTTTATATTTATTTTATTTTTAGTTATCGAGTACAATGTCATTATTTATAAATCATTTCATAATGTATAAATACCTTCCTAATCGCATTATATGTATTTAATTATTACTATAGCATTATTACGTAATTGTATTTTATTTTCAATCACAAACCCCGCTGGGATCCAGCCGACGATTTTACTTGGTACGACTGAAAAACAGCGTCCGTCTCTTCGAGATGGACTTTTTGCTGAGTCGTTCACCTTTTCGCTATTGCGCCACCTTGCATACCTTAGTGCAGTTATTTAAGTTTCTTTTGTTTATGTGTTAACATATTGTTTTCTTTTATATGTGTACTTTATTGTACTTTGGTTTGTAGTGTCACAATAGTTGAATACATAGTTTTTCTTTCTTTCTTTCTTTCTTTTTCCATAAAACTGTACTGGTCGAGCTTAACAACGCTGCGCGATTTAAGCTCCTACGGCCATTAGAATAAGAACGTTAAAATGTCTCATTTATCAAGTTTGACGTGTTCTTGACTGTACAATATGCTAATCATAACTTGGAAACAATAATTGTTCTATAGTTCGAGCGCCCTCTTTCTGTCAAAACTTTTTCTTTTGTTTGTTAAAAAAACGTCTAAACACGTCATGCATTTGACTATATTCATGCATACAGGGTACTAAGATGAAGTCAGTTACGTGTAAATAATTGCCAGTTACGGAAAGTAATTTTAAAGTTAAAGCCCTTTAAGAAGTTCTTTGCAACTCGTTGTAATGTACCAAATGACATGATATGGCTTAACGATCGATGTGTGTAAGATAGTAGCTGTTACCAACAGCTTGAAATGTTTTCCGAAGCACGGTGATGCTCTAGTAACTAACATAATAAAAAAATTTAATTTAGTAAAGTTTCTTTTCAATCTGACATCCATGCCCAAAAGCGTCTTATTCTTACTTAAATACAAATGACTTAAATATTGTTCTGAATTCAAATTTCTCTCGACACATGATCCTCTCACGGTTCACTTCTTCACAATCCTGCCTCCCCCCTCCTCCAGTTGTTGTGTAACTCCCCTCCCCCTCTGTCTATCAAGTTTGGGAGTATCAAATAAATTATTATGGTAATTAATCAATGTTTTCTCCTAGTCACTGCGAGAGCTGGCCTATTGTGAGTGATCGTTGACTTTAGTATGGTACAGTTAGACAGACAAGTGTTAACAAAGTTATATTCATTTTAAAATAAGATCCCGCTAAGAAATATTTTCCCGCAGTTGTCCTTGCGATCATCCCCAGCGTCACAGATTAAATAATAGTGAACTTCAACAGATAAACAAACCAATACCTCTCAGAGCAATTTTTGGAGCTGTATAAATAAAAATGTCTCCATATCTCTTAATTTTATTTTTGTCTCAGAAAGAGATGACGTACGAAAAGGAGTGAAAGAAGCCATGCTCTGCAGTGCGATTTTTTAAATTTTATTTAAATGAAATCAGTCCTTTTATATCCGTTATAATTTTTCCACTCACCATTACCTACATCGATACAGAGCTCACGTGTACTTACTATTGTATTGAAAATTCTGATTATTCTCTACATACGAATACGATTAAAGTATCGTTCTATTCGTATTCGTAACACCGCTGTGTCGAAACTTCTAAGACATTTCGGCTTTTTACAAAATCGTTTTTGTAAAACGAATTAATACCTATACTTAAGTAGATAAGTTGTACAATGAGATGTAGAGATGGGATTAGTGACTCAAATGAGTCATTCATTACTGAATATTTATGTGAAATGAGTTGTATCAGCTATAGGTACTTTTCGTTAGCGTAATTGTCTGGAAGGAGGAAGGGAGACCTTTGCACTGCAGTGGGACTTCGGAGGCTTATAATAAACCAATTTAGTTCATCTATAAACTTTATTTAGAATGAAAAGAATAAGATGTTTGCTAGCATAATTAGGGAAATTTCGCTATTTGTCTCTTGAATAATATTTATATGATATGGGTATCTCAACTAGCTGAAATAAATAAATTGCAATTCTACAACATCTAATCATATTTTTAACATTGTAAATTAATAAAAATCTTTCCGCAAAAAACTAAGTATCGAATTTTTTCCTTCTCCTTTTCTTTATTATCGAAAACTAGTTTGTAGTTTCTACCTCATTTTAGTTTAATAAAAAAACTGCTCTACATTTTCAAACTATGCTCATCCCATCACTAATTTCGAGAATACGACCTGATAATTTGTATGTTACATAAGTCGTGCATGTATAGAGACTGCCTCGAACTACGAAGTTAATAATACGCGTAAACTTGTTATTAATGAACCTAAGAACTGATCACTTGCTTTTTGAGGAGTGTAACAAAGAACTATTATATTTCACGTTAATCTTTGGCGTGATTTGTAGTTTATCGAATTGACACTATATATTTTTTTTATTGTAAATAATCTATCTTAACATCGAATGACGGAACTAGTTAAGAAAAAAGGTTGATATTTATTACAATTTTCTTTATTTTAATTTTACACATTTTTATTTAGAACAGTACTTCAGTGCCATTAGCAAAATAGTCGTTCATATCGCAAAACTCAATACCTACGTTAAACAAGTATATTGAAGAAAACAAATAACTATGTTCGTTGCACAAAAACTATTTAAAGTTAAAGCTCTATTTAATCTATTGCCGTTAGACCTAAAAAAGTTTGTTAAACTATATTAAAAATCAGCCGAACCAAATTGAAATTAGGCATATAGTTTAGATCAAGCAAAATAATTACAAAATAAATAAAATTTACCACAAAAAAAAAAACAAGTGTGAATACAGCTTTACAATTTTATTAGAGTTCTTCTAATGACTCACGATTGTTGTAAGAGATTGTGCGAAATCGATAAAATATTCGTGAAATTACCTCTAATTTATAACGATTTGGGTAACTGGAGATCCTAGATATAATTTGGAGCATCACGTTTATAAATTCCTATGTAATCAGAATCCTAAAATTGTTCGCTTTACTTGTAACAAAAGTGTTGAAAGTGGGATAATGTTTATCTCAAGTTTTTAGATCAACAATAACATTTTTGAAATATTTATGTTATTGGATGGCATGGACAAATAACTAATAATAATTATGTTCTACCTACATAGTCGAAATTAGGAATTTTTAAGGTTCTGAACCAAAATAGTAAAAACGGAGCCTTTAGACCGATATTTCACTGGGACACCATGGCGGCGCAACCATAGTCGCCGCTACCAACAAAATGTATACAGCTCTATAGAGAGTTACTCACCTGGTGTCCATTTGGTTGCGCAACCAATTTGGCGGCGCGACCAGCTCGGATGCTGGTCGCGCTACCACTCCCAGTGAAATATAGTCCTTAATACTGTGGCCGCAGGGTGTGGCGACTCTGGTGTCTTTACTGGTGTCTAGCCCAGTGAAATGTCGGCCTTATGGTGCGACTTCGTCTCTCTGTCTGTCGGTTACACCTGTTTATCTCACCAACTAATCACGATATCGACTTAAAAATTGGAATTTTTATAACATCCCTTGAAACGTCCACTGCAGGACAGGTAGCTCCCTCCAGAACTGGTACGGAGGGGATTTACCCAAGTCACCGCGCCGCCGTGTCGCAACGCCATCCGTGTGCTGGTAAAGAATAGTACCAACCTATCTTTAACCTTGTTGGGTGTCGTGAAAGGCGGCTAAGGGCTTCGTGAAAGCATATTTCTATGTATCGTCCATCTTACATAGTGCGGTCACCAACAACAGTGGTCGCCAGCCGCAACGCTAACAAATTTGGAATATTTTAAAATATTCTTGCCCAACTTTTGTTATTTATTTATTTAACTTTTTTTATTTATTAAAAATATACTTTTATTATTATTGTAAATGAGGCCCAAACAGGTATAATTTTTTTTGTTTTGTTGCAGGCCTCCTCTCCGCACTGAACCAGTTAGATCAAGCTCGGAAGAATTCACTAAATACGACAGTCGACTACTCCAGATATGTCAAAAGGTATGGCCGAAATTACATACCCTACTTTTATTTATTTTGCCTATATGTATACGATGATCTAAATAAAACGAACAAACGTGTATGAAAGGGTTGATGGAAGTAGAGAAAGTGAGGGTTGTATATAAAGATCGTAGCATCCCTTTACTTGGAGGCCTGTGGTCTCTGCCTACCCCGACGGGAAAGAGGCGTGATGTTATGTTTATACGATGTTTTTGTTAGCCTACTTCGTTCCACTGCTGGCACATCTCTATCATTGATTAATATTGTCCGTCGGTTATGTATTTTTTACCGTTGACCGTCCAATCAATCAAAGTATAATTTAGAAACTACCTAATATCAATAGAGCAATATAACGCTGGCGTAAATCTACTTCTTCTTTCGTGTCGGCAAAAACGGGACAAATCTTAGTTGCCCAGAAAGCGGCTAATGTGGTAGCCTTCTGGTTACTGTGAAGTAAGTCCTCACGCGAGCAGGTGGTCGAGCACGCGGGACAATTAGTGAGGTGTGCCATGGTCTGCAGGGGTTTTTTACATTCACAACTGGCGTCTGCGCTACTTAGGAATCCCCACCGGCACAGGTTATCCTTGCTTCGGCCAACTTAGGTCCTCAGCCTATTTAGACTTCTCCAGGTTGGCTAAGGTTCCTTATAGCCAGGAGGCAGGTTTTCGTTGGGGGGGTACAGTGAAAGTAAATAATACCCATGATGATAATACATATATTTGGTCAAACTAATATAATAATGACATCTATGATTACCAGCATATTTTTTTATAGCTTTTCTTAAATTGTTACAAGTTTTTTTAGCTTTCCATATAGTCCAGGGATTACTTGGAACCAATGACAGTCTACCATTATCTTCTTTTCGCAAATGATAAGTCATATAAATAAATTATTTCTTTCTCTGCGAGTTTTTACTTATATCTCGAACAAGTTCTCACCGATTGATCAAAACTGTACCATGTCCTAACTACCATCTCCTCATCACTAGGTACGGCTCAACCCTGGAATGCGGCTCATCTTACTGCAAGGACCTGGGTTACCGGGAGCATTTCCACTGCATGGACTGCACGGCCAGGGTGTTCTGCAAGAAGGAAGAGATGATCAGGCACTTCAAGGTAAGTTTTAGCAAATGTAGAGGGTGCTTCAGCAAAATCATATATACTTCGGTATTGGAAAGTTATTGTCAGCAGATTAAATGTATGCATCTTTGAAATTTTCACAGTATCCAAGTTAAAACTGAATGAGACCTTAACGGCATGGGCATTTCACTCATGTCAACAAGTAAGTTCCGTATTATAAAATCGTATATTCCTCCTCTATTCCACAGTGGCACAAGAAACGCGACGAGTCTCTCGCGCACGGCTTCATGCGGTATTCTCCACTCGACGACTGTTCCGAGAGATTCTCGGACTGTCCTCACAACCGCAGTCAGACCCACTACCATTGTATTCAGGATGGTTGTGATAAGGTAACTTTTCTTCTTATTTTTAATTAAATAGCCCTTAACCGCTCCTCTGCTGGGCAAAGAACTTCCTCCGTTCTTCCCACGACGTCCTGTTCTGGCTTCCTCCTGTCCTGGCCAGTATGAAAAGGACACAAAGCCGCCCAGCTTGCATGAGTGGAAGAAGATAATTCGTTGTGTATAAACGAATAATGCGAAGCGACAAAATAATGTAAGGATCCACATTATTTGAATAGGAAAGGATGAGATGAAGGATGTGATTTTGGCTTCATCGTTCTAAAACGAAGCTGGAATAAAATAATTATTGGATGATAAAAATCATATGTAAGATGTGTTCTACAAATCATTGCAATTTTGAATTTTTATTTCCAGAATCCTTAATAGTGAAATATTTTTGAATTTTACCTATGATGTCAAAAATGCAGTGAATATCACTAACGATAACAACTCAACTGCTGAATTCCAGGTGTACATATCGACGTCAGACGTCCAGATGCACGCAAACTACCACCGCAAGGACTCCGCGATCCTGCAGGAGGGTTTCCAGAGGTTTAGAGCTACGGAGACCTGCGCAGCTCCTCATTGCGTCTTCGCTGGACAGAGGACCACGCATTTCCATTGTAGAAGACCTGGGTGTACCTATACTTTTAAAAATAAGGCTGATATGGGTGAGTAGAATAATTGTAGTTTGTGAAACAGATCATTTTATTAGTAGTTTAGGTTTTTGGCGCTATTTGTCAAGACAATCAACAGATCACAGAAGCAGTCTGCAAAATGGATTCACTGAAATGCCATTTTGAAATGAAACAGAATGAAGAACAGTAACAAACCACTCGCCATTTTTTGGAACATTTTCTTACGAACACATAAAATATCTTATATAAAAACCATTAAATAAATATTTCCAAAATCTAAACTGAACTGCTAAATCAATCATTCTTCAGAAAAACACAAGACTTACCACATCAAAGACGAGGCTCTCTCCAAGGATGGCTTCAAGAAGTACATGAAGAACGAAGCCTGTCCCTACCGAGACTGCAGGTTCAGCAGGACCTGTAACCACATCCACTGCATCAGACCACACTGCAACTATGTGCTGCATAGCAGCAGCCAGATCTTTACGCACAAGCGGAAGCATGAGAGGAAGGAGCAGGAGATGACTTTCGGGTGAGTATATTGTTTATAAGAATTCTTGAAGCAAGTTTTTTAATCTAAATTTTCAAGGCAATTTGCTTGGAAAGGATAGAATAGAATAACATTTATTCCCAAAAAACAGTGAAAAATAACAATTTTAAATTACAAAATAAAGTAAGGTACACTGCCCAGGGAAAAGGGACTGACTCAGCATTTTGTTGCAAAGAGTAGTACAGGTACTAACTCTTAGCAACACTGATATTCTGTCAGTACCAAAGCTACGCTCAACAGTATGGAAAAACTAAAGTTGTATATTGCTAACAAAGTATGTGTCGTGTCCTGTGTGAAAGTGGGTATTGATAGAGTTCCAGAAAATAAAAAGGATATTATGGGGTATTATATTTACAAAACAGCAGAAAACATAGATAAAAACACACAAGTATATATATATATATGTATATATATATATAGATAGATATACAGAAACAAAAATAAAATGTCTGTACCAAAAGCATTATGCAGAGCTACATTATCTAGACTGCCTTACATGCCTATCTTAAAAAGAAATAACATGAGCTGATGGAGAAATGCTTTTGCTTTTATTTGACTAACTGCCAGTTGCACAAAATGTCTTAGTTAAACCTCTTTTACATCTGTTGCATTGCAGTCACTTTCTTTGTCTTTCACCATGACGGCAATCCTTTTAACAGAGCTTCATTTGAGAGAAGCGTTATGCAACTACTTATATGTGTTAAATGATTCATCATCATCGTTAGAAAATATCCTCAGGGCTCATTTATAGTTCCTTTCAAGTCATTTTCTCAAATGAAGGGCAATTAATTGCTCACTTCAGCTAAGGGCAAGAGAACTTCAAGCTTGAAACATTGAACTTTGAACTGTTCGTATTTCAAACGCTCTACGTGCCAAATTTGCGCTACAAGTACGAGTATCAAGCTTGACCGTAACATTACCCTTCTTGACGAAGTGCACTACAACATAGATCTGTTTTTTTTTCAGATTACCAACATCAGTGATCCAGTCGGCGCTCCTGCAGCAAGGCGCGGACCTGAGCATGTACTCCCCCTCCACCAACGTCCACAGCGAGGACGACATGTCCAACTCCATGCTCGATGGGGACTTCTCGCTGCCTTACGTAAGTGAACATTCTACCGCAGCAGTTTATCTAAGGTCTCATTGCAGGTAGTTGGCTTAGTGCATAGTCTAGAGTCTAGCGAGTCACTTGATGTATTCTCCCATCACCAACATCCACAGCGAGGACATCATGTCCAATTCCATGCTCGAGGGGACATCTCTCTGTAACGTAAGTGAACATTCTACCCCGGTGGTAGAGTAGCCTAGCGAGTCACCTGGATATATCGTTTCAGTTCAACGGAGTAAGTCAACAATTCTTGGCATTCACTATGGGCTCTAGGCGGTAAGCAAACCATCTGCAATCCGAGCTTAGCCTTAGTACAGACGAAATAAACAGTACATAAGAAGGAGTACGAGTTAGATAACCGGTTTAACCTGATGTTGCGCTGCAAATCCTAAGGCGGAAAAAGGCCTCCCTCAATTCGTTTGATTAAACGCTTGTAACTGACCATTATTAACGTAAATTGGTAATGAGTCAATTAGGGTTGGTAAAAGGCGGAGAATAGGTGGAACTAATGACATTTTTAGTGGCCAGTGTGGCGCAATGTTAGTGAAATTGTCCTCTGTATCGAAGATTTCGGGTTCGATCCCTGGTTGAGACAGATATACGAATACATAGTAGTTATTTGTTTCAGAATTTAGTTATTTTTCTTCAGCCTGTTTCTTTTTCGTCGACCTCATCTCTGTCTTCAAGACTAGATCGAGGTCAAGAGTAAGCCCATTTTCAATAAAAAAAAAAAAAAAAAAAGCACCATATCCTACTCAGAGAAGGAAGTGTGAACATTGGTTTAAAATATGTTTCCTTTGAAGGGACTGGTTACTTGAACGTAATGTTTTACTACAAACGGAATTCATACAAAATCATAATCAAGAGTGACTCCAGTATCACCATCGTATAACAATTTTTTTTTCGTTTATTTCAACGTTTACCAACACATTTTGCAGCTATTTCAAAAGCAATCGGTTAAAGCTGTCAGAAAAAACAAGTTTGTAAAACAGTGTTACTCTTTCCGTCAAATATGCTCTGGTTTTACTTTCATGGTTACGAGTACAAAATAGATTGGTAAACGAAAAAAAATATATTATTACAATATTCGGGGATTATCTATAAGCCATAAAGACATTTATATTTTTTTGAAAGACAAAATTAAAGCAAGAAGCCAAAATTAACAAGTTCAACACGTATTGTTCCCAAACCCGTATCTCTTGGTAGTAACCGTGAAGTATCCTCATTAATTGATGGTCGTTACATCACATTAAACCTCGTAAGCCGTGAATGTGGTGCGGAGGATTTCACGGCTTGTAAAAACTATTAGAGGTTTTCACGGATCTTAGGGAGCTACTTGTTTATGGTATACTGCTGGGTTTGATTATGATATGTTATACGAGTATATCATTTCGGAAGGCACCTTAGGTTTTTATCTCGTCTATTATTGTAAGTTATGTCAGAGGCCATATCATATTATGTCGTACTTAGTTGGGTCATTAAATCTCCGGTTCATAGCATCCCATGAAACGTCTACTGCAGGACATTAAACTCCCTCTAGAACTCCAGCCAAAACGCGTGGTACTTTGGAGGGGATCTACCACAGTCACCAAACTTTTAAGCGTTGCGGCTGGCGACCGCTGTTGTTGGTGACCGCGGTATGTAAGGTGGTACGATACACAGAAAGATGCTGCTGCCCATAGTTGATACTATTCTTTGCCGGCACCACACTGACGAATAAATCTCCGGTTACTGTCATTGTAATAAGTTTATAAATAAAAACATTTTCATTAATAGTAAGTTTGTAAATTATGCATGATATTTTGAGCTTTTAAGCTAAATCGGTATCAATTTAGGATACTTATAAGAACCCTAACGGGACGTTGTAGGTTGTGCAAACACCTAAACAGAATGGGCTTATACAAAAACCCATAGGTACTGCAGATTTTGTGCAGAGGACGATGAAACACCTATACACACAATCTGCCACTGTGATGCACTAACTCACAGCAGAAGTCGGGAAACAGGAGGACAATTACACCTGAGAATGCCCGAGCTCTTAATCCTAGGCATATCGTCAGCTTCTTCGAGGCTGTTGGTGTGGCCGAGGAGATGTAGTATAAAGGGTTGGCTACAATAGATCTATGCAGGTGGCAGTGGCCGTTGGGAACTAGGAGCCAAGCTCCTTTGCCCTCAAAACATAAACATGATGTTCGAAGAAAGAAACAGCGAAACTATATCTCCCACGTTATCATTACTGAAAAAAATCTATGAAAAAGACTGAATATGAACCAATATTATTCTTGTTAAAATTAAGAATGCGTGTTTTCCTTTACAGAATCCAGCCCTCGTTGAGGAGGTTTCCCGCAAGTACATAGAAACATTCAACGGCAGCAAAGAGGCTGACGACAAGTGCGGCAAATGTAGCGCTCTCAACAAGCACTTCCATTGTCTCGCTGAAGGATGCAAGATGGCGCATAGGTAAGAAAAAGACAGTAGTTTAATAACTTCGTACAAATTGGCTGTTATAAGCACAGACCTAGCAAAAGTAATGGTTATAAGGCTTCCGTATCAAAAAGGACCAACGAGACCCTTTCACTTACCCTCACTGCCGTCCGCTTGTCCACCTTTATTGGCCTGGCCACACGTTAAACGAATTTTCAAAATACTATATCGTAATAAGAAGCTGCTTGTCAAAATTTTCACAGTACATAACAATGCCAGTATCGTATTTTTGTCTTTACTAGCGTCCTAAATTTTCCTTTCTAATTATCTCTCTTCTTTTTCCAGCTGCCAGAACACGATGCTGAAACACGTAATGGAACACGAGCAACAGAACCAGGTGACCGAGGCCTACTTCCTCACCTACACCAGGAGTAACCCCTGCCCCAACTCCGCCTGCCAGCACATCAGGGACATCACGCATTATCATTGCACCTGGGTGAGTTGGATTCCACTGGAAAACAGCTGGAAGCACCTTCCATGAAGGTCAATAAGACCTCTGAATAAAACACTTGACATTCAAATCCCAAAGCTTATTCTTAAGGCATGTCAAATAAAATTTTTATTTAACCGATTTCGTTTTATTTACAGGAAAACTGTGGAGCCGTGATCCTCACATCAGAAGACCACCCGTTTAGACGTTTAGAACATCACCGCCAACATGCAATATTGAGCCCTATGTCTCCGAACTTAGCAGCCCGATTTGCTCCAAGCTTTACCCCTCAGCTATCAGCCCAGCTTCATCCGAACATGGCTGCTCAATTGGGTCAAGTCCCTACATTGGCCAATCTACCACCAAACTTGGCTCAACTAGCTCAGATGACTCCAAACTTGTCAAACCAACTGACACCAAATCTCCAAGCGCAGTTAAGTCTTGGCCCAAACCCAGGAGTCGTGCCTCAGCAAGTGAACCCCTCAAGTTCCTTGGACGAGATGTTCAGCAGGAAGAGGGGTAGACCACCAAAGAATAGGGTGGTAGAAGTTTGGACTGATAATGTCAACGTAAGTAACGATGTATAACCTGACAATACAGGTATATTCTCTAAAACAATATATTGTAAATACTCAGAACTTTTTCTTCTCCTAGGTTACCCCTCAAGCAATCTTTACGTCTTTCAAGCTCCCAAAGAGTAACCAACTGCCTCCAGTCATACCTTCTCCCGTCATTACCACCGTAGAAGAATTTCAGGTAAGTATCCCCATCTCTAAAACCTCTTTTGCATCACTTTGTGAGACTGCCACTAAACCTTTGAATCCCTTTCAGCGCATCAAGTTCCAGCATTTTGAAGTATTTACGTGTCCAGATATCTGCAGTCAGCAGTATCCAAACTGTCACCTGAGAATGTCTAGATTACATCTTCACTGCTTCAACTGCAGCTTTACCGGAGAAACACATATTATCATGGAAACTCACATGCGAGAATCTCACAACATATGTCCTTTATTGGAAGGTTTTGACTACTTCCAGTCTTTCGACCATTGTGGAGGAAAAAGTTGCTTCAAGAACCAACTCCGATCACATTTCCACTGTGCTCAGGGGAACAGCTGTCCAGCAATTTTGACCCAATACTCAGCCTTGAAAACCCATAACCATGGAAGATCCACTACTCCTGTCATTAAAACCGAGGACCAAGACAAGGGCTTTGAAGAAGCCAAAGACTATTCTTTAAAAGAAAGGGCATCAGCCGATAGTATTTGTTCAGCTAAGGAACTAAATGAGTCATTTACTCCGACAAATTTTTCGATCAAGAGTGAATTTGAAAGGGAACAAGACAACGTTTCGGGTGAGTATTTCTCTTTTAAAGGTGCAAAAACTAGTTCTTGCATGTGCATTTTAAGTGTAATATGTTTATCATTATATCTTCATTCCAGTAGTAAAAGCGACAGGAACATTCTACCCATCTTCCCATCTTCGAAGCAACACGTCTTCCCCACGAAGTATTTATGATGCTTCACCCTCGAAGGACATGAAACTCCGCATGGAATATGAACAGAAGAAATATGAACCACCAAAGCCTTCTGGGCCGACTATTCCACCGTCATGCCACGACCAGACTTGTCCAGTAAACAAAAACACTGGAGGAATGAATCTGCATTACCATTGTCCACACTGCAGCCAGGCTTATGTGGACTTGAAGTTACTGTTCAGCCATATGATGAAGAAGCACAGTAACCAAGATCAGCAAGCTCCAGGACTGGCTGCGACTAAAGAGACTTTGGAGAGGGAATATCCTGAGATCTCAATTCTACCTTCAACTGCTTCAGGATCTGCGGCAAATCAGGCACCTTCGCCGAGCCACAGGCCTCCCAATCCTGCTGAACAGGTAAGTAATTATAGGCCTACGTAATCAAAATAAAATATAGAATAAAGAACCTCATTGACAACTATAGATGTGCTTAACGATTACCAAAATTATTTAAGAACTAAGCTAGATACCAATGGCCAATACACTCTGAATTTAATTACGCAAAAAACAGCGTAGAGTCATAAGAAGGTAATGTGTTCACCAATGAATCGCTTAGCATCGTTAAGAATCTTTGTTTGAAAAACTCTTTTACTTAATTTGGATTGTCCCGTTCTGCAGGTGCAGGCAGTACAAAGTCTTCTCCTCCAGCAGTACCTGGCCGGCGGCAGGAAGGCCGGGAGCCTCCAAGACCAGCTCAAAATGCAGCAGCAGTACACTGCTTCCCTCGCTGGACTTCCAGGACTGGCGCAAGTTGCTCTTTTCGGTCAAGGGTAAATAATTTTTAATACTGTTTTTAATCGTTATCACACTGGACTGTTTTGTCGTTATGGGAGCAATAATAGTAGATTGTATCACAAGGCTGTAAAATAATATTTTTAAGGCGAGGGCGCTATTTTGAATCCAGAGCGAAGTGAAGGATTCTTAAGTAGAATCCCGAGCATGGCGAGGGATTCTAAAGTAGAATCCTGAACGTAGCGAGGGATTCAACAGGTCGTCCAAGGTAAAAATATTTTTGCTGCCGCGTAATACACTCTACTTTTCATCTCCCTCTAAGAGAAAATAATAAGAGGCTTATTAAGTCACACTCGTCATTAATTTTAAACAAAAAATACCATTACAATATTATTTCTTGATGAAACAATACTAAAAATCATATTAAGTATTATTTGTAACCACTGAAAATGTTATTGACATTTTTGTATCGACTAGGAACAGAACGTCTTTGGTTGGTAGTCTTGTTTACATTTCAAGTATATTTCTTTTTTTATATTCATAATAATTTTAATAGTGCAACCAGCCAGTATCATTTTTCATACAATATTTTGGTTCGAGTTCTATGGTTGACCTAAAATATCCCTATGGTGGACCTAAATGCAAATTCTAATTTTAAATCCCATTTTTACCCGCTACGAAAGTCTCTTGCAGAAAATAGCTATTTTGTTCGCCTTTATTGACGAACCGTTCAGCGATTTTCGAATAGATGGGATGAAAAGTATTTATTCACCTTGCTCGATATAAGAAGCTCCTTCCTCCGATCCTTTTTTGATCCCAAATTACTTCTTACTTGGCGAAACGACCGCTGTATAATGGAGCCGGGACCACGGGCTAAACGTGCCTTCTGTTGCACGTAAAACTCTCACTAGGGTCACGACTCTATCAGTAAGGTCCGGATCCTTGCCAGAACTGACATTGGTTAGTTTCGGTTCTACTAGGCTACGAGTGCTTTTCACATAGGACATTAATAAATTTAATCCTTAAACTTCTCATTGTTCACAGTGGATCACCCTTCCTTCCCTACACAATGATGTATCCGCCAGAGTTGCTACTAGAACAAAGTTTGCTCCAAGGGCACGGGCTACCACCAGGCTTGGACAAGGAAGCTGAGATGATTGCTAAATCGTAAGTATTCGTTTTAGTTGGTATCAAATTCAGAATCTTTACCTTTATCTTATTGATTTTGGTCACGATAACATGATTCTGATGTGTCATAAAAATGTGTCATCAGAAAATTGTCCTAGGTTCTTTGAATCCTTAGGGCCATCACACATAGCTCCGGCACGGCGCCGTGCCGTGCTCCGGTGCGGCGCCGGACTATGGCACGGCGCCGTGCCGTAAAAACTCACGGCGCGCGCCGTGGAAATCTACGGCACGGCGCCGTGCCGTACTCCGGTGCGGCGCCGTGCCGTGGAAATAGCAGTGTGGCCAGTCATATGCTAGTTTCTGCGACTTTAGCAGGATTCGGTCTCTGATTATTTTGACGATTTACATATGAAAATGACTGAATGTTAGAATAGAATGAATTGCAGCTGCAAGTTTACCTAGTATAAATTTAACTGAAATAATTTCTAATTTGTATTGAATCAGAATCATATGGAAATTAAATGACAATTATATTGAGATTGAATTGGAATAGGATATAATCTAATTTCAATTGAAGTAGAATTAAATTGGATCGGAATTAAATGTAAATGATTAAAAATTTAATTGGAACAGTGTTGGAATTGAAATGGAACAAAATTGGAACTAAATCAGAACTGAATAAAAATTTTATTGGAATTGAATTATTGAAACTTCTTTAGCGGCGCTTAGAAAATTTCATATGGGGAAAAATTATAGATTCGCATCAGATGGCGCGTCAGAACTCAGATCAAGTATAGAAATGGATTTGCAACTAATCATACCAAGTTATAGCAGGCTAAATATATACAAAAGTTCTAGTGTGATAAAGACCAAAAGATTTTAAAGTAAGGTTAAAAGATCATTTCCTGTCACAAGTTGCTTCATAGCCATCATCATTGTAAATATATCTGTTAAGCATTCATTTATGTAGTATATAGTGTGTTTTGTATTTATATATTATTTATATTTATTACCTATATATTTGTATTTATTATATATTTATGTGAATTATATATTTGTATTATTTATTAGTCTATTTTCTTCATTTATTATTTATGATACATCATTTTTTTTCTCACTTTTTTGCACTATTGTGTACCCGTTAATATAACTTTCTCACTGCGTTCGGTTGGCTGGAAGAAATCTCTTTTAGAGATAAGCCCGCCTTTGTGTATGTCCTTTAGTTATAGTCTTTTCTGTCAAGCTTTGTGCAATAAAGAATATATATATAAAGACAAAAAAGTTGTTTCAGTCTTCATCACACTA
Source organism: Athrips mouffetella (assembly GCA_947532105.1). Taxonomy (NCBI): domain Eukaryota; kingdom Metazoa; phylum Arthropoda; class Insecta; order Lepidoptera; family Gelechiidae; genus Athrips; species Athrips mouffetella. The sequence continues at coordinate 11,340,857 of OX383981.1, read as the reverse complement.
GAACCTTTGTATATGTTGAGCCTGCTCTAACTTGGTATGATTAGTTGCAAATCCATTTCTATACTTCATCTGAGATCTGACGCGACAAAGACAAAAAAGATGTTTTGGTCTTAATCACACTTTAGAACTTTCGTATATATGCGCCTGCTCTAACTTGGTATGATTAGTTGCAAATCCATTTCTATACTTGATCTGAGTTCTGACGCGCCATCTGATGCGAATCTATCATTTTTTCCCTCTATAAGAGGTTCGCCGCTAAAAAATTACCTCATTTAAAATTTGAATGTTTATAAATACTTCAAAATTATTGTATAACTTAACAATGTGGGTAAACCAATGAAAAACAAATTATATATCGTATTTAATTTTGGCCGAATAATGATTTCCGTTCACTGATTCTGCTCTTTTATGGCTCAATTTCTGTTTATTATTTTCGCATAGTTGACAACACTGTACTTTTACGGCACGGCGCCGCACCGGAGTACGGCACGGCGCCGTGCCGGAGATTTTCACGGCGCGCGCCGTGAGTTTTTACGGCACGGCGCCGTGCCGGAGTCCGGCGCCGCACCGGAGCACGGCACGGCGCCGTGCCGGAGCTATGTGTGTTGGCCCTTACTCAGCTCCCAATCATATTGCCACCTAGTATGTCGTGACCTTGCAAACTATTCCATTGTAAACTAATCTAAAGTCCGTTCACCAGTATTGCAAGAGCTCTATAAGACTTAATTGATTTAATCTGGACAAGTTTAGCAATAAACAGATATTATGATTTCAGGAGGCGAACTCATTCTACACGTGGTCCTCACATGAGGGTCTTGAAAGACGAGCCTATTCCTGAAGGCTACCTTCGGTTCAGATTCAACGAGGACTGCGCCTATCAACATTGTGGGTACAGGTAAGTTCTAATATCAATATTAAACTGTCATTGAAGAGAAGTTGTGTCCTTTCTGGACGCTGTTCCTGACTGTCCTGTTCCATCTATTGTGGCAGGATTCAAGCCATGTGAATCAAACATCTGTCGATTTAGTAAATAATAATAAAAAAGAAGAAGTAAAATCATTGCGTGAAGCGATCAAAGCGAGCCCAATCACAGAAACAAAAGAAAATCATTGCACAAAGCCAACTCTTAAAGATGGCTGCTCTTCAATGTCTTCTTTAAGATGCATGCGAAACGGCAGAAGACTCTTGTATTCTGAATGTTATGACATTCAATTAGCATTCTGAAAATAATTTCGATGTGAATCAACATAAGAATCAGACGAATCAGATGAGCCCAAAGTCCATGGGTTGGCATCATTAGATCAGCTCAATGTCATAATATTGCATTGTCATCCAATTTACATTCGAATGCAAAATTTCCAGAAACCGAGAAGTGGGTCAAATTAAACTTGCAAGATTTGATTACACACAGATAGACAATCAGTCAGACCCCGGGACAGGTGAAACTAAATAAATGCTTTTAAAAATGTGACCATTGACTTTTTTTTTTCAGAGAGCATCAAACTCACTTCCATTGCACCAGGAAGGACTGTGGGTACTCCTTCTGTGATAAAACTAGATTTGTCCAACATACCGCTAGGCATGAAAGGTAGGTTTTCCTTTACTTACATGAACTTATTAATCCAGAAAAGCCGAAGACAAGATGGGTGGACTTTGTGAAAGATGATATGTGAAGGACGTGAAGTAACTTTTTTCCTTTCTATTGGTTCTTATTATTGAAAAATCTGCATTATCTTGATTTAGCGATAAGAATTTAAACAAAGAGTAATTCACGTTTTTCTGTTTTGTTTTATAGATTGGACACTCTGATGGGAGGTGACTTCCAGCAGTACAGAGCGAATGTGTACTGTCAAAGGCCTGATTGTCCCCACGCTTCTACATTTGGTAAGTCCCGTTTTGTATTAACATCATACTTATTCCAGGCTCAATTTATTTTCAAAGTAAAAGGGTCAGCAATAGGTTCATTGGACTGATTAGTTGAGAAAACGTAAACCTGTGTAGTTTATTGAACCTATTAAGCCATTACAAAGAGATTCTAAGTATAATACTTACATACATAAAATCACGCCTCCTTTCCATGGGGTAGGCAGAGACTACAGCCCTCCATTTGCTACGATCTTGACATGCTTGCTATACTTTCATCAACCCTTTCATGCATGCTCGTCGGTAAAGCTTAACTTGACTTATACTTTAAGCATTTTTATACGATTAAAGATTTTTAGCATGGTCACGTTTTTATTTTGATATCCGAGCAGTGCGACACATTTTGAAAGACAAGGACGGGTACATGTGTTAGTGTATAAAGCTATCTCTGTCTAAAATATCAAAAACTTAATTTGTGGATTTGCTAAACATTTTCCTCCACTGACATTTCTTCGCGCTTGGAGGTTATAGATTAGATGACATAATTCCTCAATTAAAGTGACATTTCTCCGAGATATATTTTCTCTCGGGCAGCGTGCTAAGCCGGCTGTTGTCATTTTAATCAAGCTCTATTATTTCGACCGTAACTTTTAGTAATTACCAAATAAGTTACCTGAACAACGTGTGTCACAGGCCAGAACAAGGCGTCTCACTTCCACTGCCTCAAGTGCGAGTTCGTGTGCACCGACACCAACAAGGTGGTCGCGCACCGGCGGCAGCACCAGAAGCTCGACTCCATACAGGCCGCCGGCTTCGAGAAGTTCCCTCCTAGCAAAGGTAAGTACAGGGTGACGGTGTGCCAAAAACTCAACGGGCATGCTAAGTCAATGAAACCGATCAATTTTCACAAAGAAAAATTTTTGGGAAATTAAAAAAATGATAACCTTTCCATACAAACTTTTATATAGAGGTCAATTTTTTTTTCCATTTACCAAAAATGTTTCTATGGGAAAGTTGTTTAGTTTCGTTGACTGAGCACGCCCTTACAGTTTACGGTACAGCGTGTCTTACGACCTTTTATGTCAATTAAATAAATTACAACATAACTCTTTTGGAATGTTATCATTAGAATCACAGAGATTGCTATCCGCAGCGCTTAGCAAGAAGAAATACATACATACATAACATCACGCCTCTTTCCCGTCGGGGTAGGCAGAGACCACAGTCCTCCACCTGCTACGATCTTAACATACTTCCCTTGCTTCCTGTACTTTCATCAATCCTTTCATACATGCTCGTCGGTTTAGGGTACTTTTAACCTGGCCTTTATTCAGAACGTCCTGAAATCACACATTTTAATGCGTTTTATGACTACTGTACTGGTACCGCAAAGATTAGTACTAACCCATCTCTACCCGTGGGTGTTAAGAGGCGTATCCGCAGCGCTTAGCAAGAAGAAATCACACATTTTAATGCGTTTTATGACTACCGTACTGGTACCGGCAAAGATTAGTACTAACCCATCTCTACCCGTGGGTGTTAAGAGGCGTATCCACAGCGCTTAGCAAGAATAAATCACACATTTTAATGCGTTTTATGACTACCGTACTGGTACCGGCAAAGATTAGTACTAACCCATCTCTACCCGTGGGTGTTAAGATGCGAATAAAGGATTATGAACCGGAGGATGGGCAGAAGCATCTTTGTGTATATCGTACCACCTTACTGCGGTCAACAACAACAGCGGTCGCCAGCCGTGGTGGTGACTATGGTAGATCCTCTTCAAAGTACCATGCGTTTTTTCTGGAGTTCTGGAGAGAATTCCTGGTCCTGCAGTCGACGTTTCATAAGTTAATATAATATCAGATACAAAATCAGCTAGAAATGATAAGATAACGATAAATATGAGAATGTAGCATGTGACTATGTATGTAGTTATCTATTAAAAGTACTTTCTTGTTTCCAGGTTGTGGCTATGAACCCCAATGCATACACAGCAAGAAGCAAACCCACTACCACTGCCTCCAATGTGGCTTCGCGGTCCTCGGCTTATCCCAGATGACGTCACACAAATACAAACACCAGGAAGCTAACCTGGGACCTTCTACGAGCTCCATTAACTGACCTACTCTAATCTGCATAACCTTTTACATGTATACGAGATTTTTTTGTGTGAAAATCTAATTGAAGATGAGGTTAGAAGTGTGTGTTTAATTGGATATGTGCACGATTTAAAGATGGCAATAATGTTAGGTTGTGACATCAATATACGATGTCAACGTAAAAAGTGTCAAAATGACCGAAATGGCTACACAATTTTATAAGTGTACTGTTAAAGTGACATAGAGTACAGTTAAATATGTCAAATTAGGAAGTATAGTATGACTGCGACATCTGTCCGGATGATCAAAATTGGAACAATTTTTTTTATAGCGTATTGACAATTAGGTTTATAAAATCTTCACGACTAGCGTCGCTGTCTACTGAACAGATCGCAGTCATACTGTATCCAAATCACCACACTAATTAATTGTTGATATCATAATAATGTCAAAGCAGCCATTATTGTACGGTGTCACAATTTAAAGTGTCAAAGTGACCGAATTATGTCAAAAAATTAGTCACGTTATGAAAGTGGAGGACTTATGTCTGGATTAATACTGCTAAGAAAGCCTTTGCGGAGTAGTTCTAATATTATTAGTGGTGAAAACTCATTCTGAGTGAAGCAATGACAAATTATGACAAAGAATGAATGATTTTATATTCATATAACAATAATGGTGTGAAAGGACGTATAATCAAAGTGTTTCCCTTTGAAATTGTGCCTTAGGAGAAGCAAATAAAGTTGAAAAATGGAAAATATATGAAACATTTATTAATAAGGCCCTGTGTAACTTAGTGGCAAACCGTGTGCCAAATTTATTTGAAGTAAATTATATTATCATGACAATATATTTGACAGCATAGAAGTTTTTTCAACCAGTGAATACTAAAATAGACGATAATACTAAAATTGAAATGCATGCAGCATGTACGTACAACACGAGATCTTTGTAGAAAGTCCTATATGATTAAATAAAATTTGTATGTTAATTTTACTGAGTGTGTATTTCCTAAATCCCGACCAATTTTAGAAATTAGGTTTATATATAAAAAAAATATTTATATTTATTACTTCCCCATTGAAAAGACATGTTTACGAATAGTATTACTAATTAAGATCTTTAGAAAACATTAATAAGGCAATAAAAATTGGGTTATGAACACCATTTTGTGCCTAGAGCGTTTAAAATATGACAATATGGATATTTGCAACATATTTTGATGATATGCTTGTGTTCAGTAAAAATTTATTAGACATGAATGAGAGTAACTGATGTTTATATGCATCAAAAATATTGCAAATATCCGCTAGTTTTACAAAAATCAAAATTTAAAAATATATTTCAAAAACATATTTAATAAAAGTGTCAATTTTATAAAAACAAAACACTGTAAATAAGATTAGAATATATATCAAAAAACTATGTTAGTAAAAAGTAATTGTTAAATTGGTATTAAATTTTTTAATGTATAAAAAATTACATTTAGTGTACAGAAAAAAAAAGAGTGCTAACGTTTGTGATCCATGAGGTAGCTAGCCATAAAATGCCATATAATTCATATTATAGGTGATATTTGAATATTCTCAGTATTATGAAATCAATGTCCTGAACCTTTTGCATTCCTACGTCATATTCCCGGCAGTACCATTCCCGTTTTAGTACCTATTTAGAATAATTTTTGTTTTTGCTACTCGAAACAATTAAAGTTCTTAGGATTTCTATTACTCAATGGTTTAGTTTACTACAAGAAATGAAGCACCGAATAAAGACTTGGTAATAATCAATTTAATAGGCAGAATCACAACTTTCAGTTTCGTTACGTCCATTTTGTTACATCCAATTTGTTACACCTCATATTAATTCATTAAAAACTCCGAAATATATGTTAAATTTGCTCTCTGATAAAGAATAGTGTATTTTACAAAGAAAATTAGGTATCGAGTAGTATTAACCGACTATTTTGTGACCAAACTTTGTATCCTTATCCTAGCATGTATCATAATTTTGTAGTATAAGTTTTTCACGTTGTTCCTACTTTTTTGCACTTGTAACTAAAATATCTTCACTTTGCCGTTTATATGAAAATAAGCTTCTAATGTCTAAAAATTCGAAAACGTTTCTTGATCATGGTGTTTTGTCTGTAACTGTTTTACTGAAATATTTTGTTGACTCTTTTATATATTTTTCTTCTATACAATCTCAAATTCTTGTAAGTAGGTCGTAAGTAAGGATGAACATCATACATACATGTTTTGAGGTTGTAAAAAGTCACAATTGTGACGATTTTTTAGACAAGAAGATAAAAACATGACTTTTAAATCAGTCAAGTGTTCGAACCCAGTGTTTCAAAAATGAAATTTTAATCTGTCTTCACCAATATATTTAATTTTTAGACCCACTTTTTGTTACTTGTATTATTCTAAATAGTTCGTGCCATATTAATTACCTATATTTTGTAACTAGCACTCAATGAATAAGACACGTTTATAAATGGTAACGAAGTAGATGACGACACAATAGTAGGCAGTTGTGTGAGTTTGTATGTCAACAGTCAGTCAATGAAGTGTAGGGATTAAAATGGTGGAAATCCTATTTGTCTCTCGCTGGTTTACCATTTCCATCTATACAGGGTCTTGCAAACGCACTGCGATTACTCAACCACATGTACTCATAAAACTGGATATTTTTTCCAAAGGGACGTAGATATAAAAAAAATTCAGCAAAAATTTTTTTCGTTTAACATAGTGATTAAATATCACTACTTATTACTTTCGTGACTTCAAAAATTGAATTTTTCCCCGATAAATTGGTCAAAGTTAAATCATAACATAAAAAAGTTATCAATCAAAAACTAAACACTCATCGCTTTTGGGATAATAAATGTTTACCTAATTTTGAATGTCATGGGTGATATGATATGTTATCACACAGTGTTTTATTCAAGAATTGGACTTCAAAAAGTAAAAATACGTATTTCGACCTTTGCTCTTTTGGCAAATTTGTTTATTTTTATGGCTAGAACATTTATTTCTGTAATAAGTTAGCGAGGAGCAATGGAAGAATATCTCCGCCATTTTCAATCCTACTGTTTTATTTACAGAGTTACACCAGTTCGCTGGTTACACCTAGTTAAAACAACACAAGCTATAAATAAGTGTCAAAAGTTTATCTACAACGAACGATTGTTTATTTGTCTATTTTGTGCAAGTTGCTTCCTCTTATTTTTATCTGAACTAAATTTATTTTCATGACGAATAATAATATCATTTTAGTCACTGTAAATGCATGTAAAATAAATGCAATTTTTTTTGTTACTTTTTACTTTAAAATTTCAGGCTACAAAATTTATGTTGTCTATATCGGTCACAAACAAATTTGCAATAAAATCTTTCTTTATTGGTTGTTAAGGGTATTTTGTTGACAAAAATTCCATACATAAAGTTTTTTAGTGACGAAATGTTAGATACTATTGTTTTTTTTTTTCAAAATCGGTGGGACGAGAATTTAATTTCAATTTATTACAAAAAAAAAAAATGTTGGCAGTTCAAAATATCTACATGCAATTAAAGTTATATTAAACTTTACCGTGCTGTGCTACTGCACATAATGTCGATATCGATCAAAACAAAGTGTCGACTTTTTTAAATCGGCAGGTTCATAATACTTTTTTTTTTATAAAGACGAAATTAATTTTGTATGGAATTTTTGTTACACGAATCACCTTAAGAATATACAATTTGTTTTGTTATCTAATTTTATATTTTTATGTTTCAACTCTTTTAAGTTTTCTCTTACAAACTTATTTTATTAGTAATTTAACGTATTTATGTATCTTAGTTAGGTACTCAGCTTTAGTTTTAGTAATTATAAATATCCCATTTACAGTATTTTCGCGCAAATAAGAACTTGGACTGTTTAAAACAAAAAAAAAAACTTAAATTAAGCGTGTTTTTTAAAGTATAGTTTATATGTGAATCTCCTTCTGAGTAAGAACCTAGTATCTGAATGTATACAGATTAATTTTAGCAGTTGTTTGAGACTCAAAATTGGTATGAAAATAGATTAGTGTTGTTTACCTCATGAGTTCTAGGAATAAACGAGAATATCTGAAATTACGATTTTTAATTTCAATTTAAAAAAACGTCCCCTTTTATTTAAATTTATGGAATCGAAAGGTGAGTCTTAAGGGCTGAGCGGAGAAAGCCTCGGCGAACTTTCCAAGACTTTCCAGGGCGCCCTGGAGCTGTGACTTCCTATACAAATTAACTTTTGCGATAACTTCTAAAATACGAAACACATTTTGACAATTTTTTTTACACAGAACTGGATAAAATGTCACAAGGTTTGAAACACGTTTTTAGTTGAAAACAATTAATCTATATAAAGATGGAGCGAGTTTATATTTCCCATACAAATTTTCTACCAGCTTTATCTTTATATTGATTGATTGGTTTCAATTAAAAACCTATTTTAAAGCTTGGTACATCTTATTCAATTATATGTACAAAATTTTGTCATAATGTAGTTAGTAGTTTAGAAGTTATCGCAAAAAATAGTTTGTATGGGAAGTCACCGCTCCAGGGGACCCTTAAGTACTCTTCAGATGTTACAAAAAGAGCATACCAACCCTGATGGATGTGGACCGCAAAGCTAAATTTGTTTGTAGAAGTTTTTAGCAGATTTCTGAACAATTGTGCTATTTAGAGAGATCGTTTTATTTTTCCTGTAATATTTACGTAAACGTCTATTCGTCGACTGTAATTAATTCAAATTTTTCCTTTAGCAAACTGCGGAGATAAGGTTAAATGGTATTTTTAGACTTTTTTCATCATAATTTGAAAACAAAAATTGTTAAAAAAAAAACTGTTTAGGAATTTACAAGTAAAGCTCTTTCATACACCACTCTACCTAGTAACGACAATTTCAATTGTTGCCCCCCATATTTAGACCCCACTTACAATAATAATATTTTTATAATTTATTTCGTTTGCAATTAAGTTGGGCAATCATATTCTAAAACTTTTCCAAATTTCAATCCGATATCATGAGTTATCAGGTGTGACAGACAGACAGACAAAAATGCACCATAAGGGTTCCGTTTTTACCATTTTGGTTCCAAACCCTAAAAATTTCCATAACAGGACAGATTATAGATAGATAGATAGATAGATAGAACACTTTATTGCTCACATAACAACAATAAAAAACAAATGTACATGGAGAACTTAACCTAATGTGGGCAAAGGCGGCCTTATCGCTGCAAGCGCAGCGCGTATTATAGCGCAGTTTCTAAGGGAGAAACAATTATTTTTCGTGTTTTAAGTGCTATTTTTAAGTTGTTCATTTTAATGGCAGATCTTACCTTTTCTGATCCTTACCATTTCTGTTACACCTTGTTTACTATTATCTAATCTGTGACCTTGTACAACGATGACCCTACTGAGGATGTATAAAAGCGTTGATGAGATAGGAAAAGTGAGAGTAATACTTCATACTAAGCTCGTAGCAGAAGGATGCATTTGGTCTCAGCTGATTCCTACGCGAAAGTATGTAACGTAAGTAACAAGTAACGTTGCATGTAAGTATTTAAAAGCAGATAAAATATAAAAGTTAAAAATTTAAAAGGGACACATTTCACACAAGATCTTAAACAAAAAAAGCCTTGTTTAAATATTATACAGGGTGTAACAAAAAGGTTATAACAATCCTGGAGTATGTGAATCTGCCCATAAAATTGAACAACTTTCCCCAAGGACGTACAATAGGTCGAAATACAAAAAACTATTTTTGACCAGCCTTAGAAACCGAATCAGCTGATAAAGCATTATGTATGGGAGTCCAAAAATATTTTTTCTGATTTCGACCTATGTTTTATCGGATTTGGACCTATGTTCCTTACAGAAAGTTGTTTAGTTTTATGGGGAGAATCTCATCCTTTTCTGTTCACGTTGTATTATAATCTAAGCCTATTTGTATCGTTAAAAAGTTATTTTCATTTCTCATGCTCGAAAAGTTGTAGTTTATGCTGGGTATAGGCAGCCTAAAATTTTATTTTATGCAATTGGTCAAAATAGTTATTTGTTATGCAAGGCCGCAAAAGTGTTATTTAGCGCGACCTCACTAAAGCGAGGAAGCAGCCAGAACCGCAGCATGGAGGTTTGCCTGCGTTTATCACGCACGTTGCACGCATCAAGTTCGAATTTCAAAAACCTTTTGCCCGTTAGCGGCCAAAAAACGCTTTTCGCAAATACTTCCGAGCTCGTGAGGTGAAAAAGTAATTTCTTCTTCTAAATTGACTTTCAGTCAGTCATACCATAAAACTCTTAAGAAATAACCTCTCATTTCGTTTCAGTGTCTCCTATTCAGGGTCGGGTAAAGGTGATATATTAATTAAAACAGATTTATTTGGGAGCCTGTCGCCGCACACCCACTTGCCTCGATTCTCTCGTCAGCAGTGTTGCCAGCAAGCAAGTTCGCGGTCGAGCAACTTTATTCAAATACATTACACCTCTACCTTTTTAACAAATTATACTAGTATACCTAAGTATTTAATTAATCTAGAGTACCTACATACCGAATCAGCTGATAAAGCTGGGTATGGCAGAAGAAGCATGAAAGTAGAATTAATGCAGTGGAAATGAGAGCGCTAAGGAGTATGATTGGTGTTAAATTGAGTGACAGGATTAGAAATTGTGTGATAAGAGAACGGTGTGGCGTAAAAGAAGACGTAGTGACCAAAATCGAGAAAGGGATGCTGAGATGGTTTGGTCATGTAGAGAGGATGAGTGAACGAAGATTGACGAAAGAGATCTACCAGGCGAGAGTGAATGGAAACGTTGGAAGGGGAAGGCCTAGGCGAACGTACCAGGACCAAATTCAGGACGTTCTGAATAAAGGCCAGGTTAAAGTACCCTAAACCGACGAGCATGTATGAAAGGATTGATGAAAGTACAGGAAGCAAGGGAAGTATGTCAAGATCGTAGCAGGTGGAGGACTGTGGTCTCTGCCTACCCCAACGGGAAAGAGGCGTGATGTTATGTATGTATGTATGTATGTATGTATGTATGTACCTACATACAATTATTGACAAACATTTACTACTTCTATTTTCAGTATCATCGACTTAGCCTGCCTTCAATTTTTCAGGTGCCATACATTATTTTGTTCTTCCTTTATGTCTGGTTCCGTCGTACTTAATATTAATTTACCTTTGAGATAAGTGCTGTGTGTGTGGGGTAGGGTGGACGGACGCTTAAGTTTGTTTTCCTTTGTCATGTCTTCTTTGTCCCTTCTCTCCCTTCTCCCTCTTCTCATTTCTCATTTATCTATCTGTTGCTATTCACTTTTCCTTTCTTTTTCATAACAGTAGCTTTGTCTTCCAACGATCTCTCGATGATGTCTGAACTTCACGATTAACTCCATTCCTGTCTCCAGCTAAGGAAGGTTGTTTCTCCCTAAATTTTAAGGATAAATATATCGGCAAGGTAATATAATTCTGTGTATCTACTTAACAATCAAAGTAATTCTTTAAAATACAGGAATCGAACCTAAATTGACTGTTCTCCGCAAACTGGGACAAAATGCAGTAGCCGGAAGAGCGATGAGCGTACCACTTTTGGAATAGCGAGGTCTGTGTGCAAGTGCTACACTGCGACTTATATGAAAAATAGACTGCTGCGTAGCGCCAGCAGCGGCAAAGATCCGGAAGAAATATTGTTTTGATTACTTGAAAGTATTCCGTTTAACAGCATAATGAACAACCCTGCTAGCCCAGTGCTACCCTGCAAACGTTATGCCACCATATATAAAAAATATCTTAACTAAATAATGTCTTAGGTTAAGGTGATCTGTTGCGGCCAGCTTAGCCCCGAACGCAACTAGATGGAGCCACTGCTGCAAATATAATGTTTTATTTTTTAATGCAATAAGTACCAACTATATATGTGAAAAAAGTTGATTCGCGTAAATTTTATCGTGCAACTTCAACGCCTAACAACAATTTCGATAAGAAAATTATCTCCATATGTCCACTAAAGTCAATTACTCTCATCAGTCCGTGTTTACATGAGTACGATCACTCACACATGCACACAAAGCACAACCGTACAGTTTTGACCGCACGCCCACATTCGTAATATTGAGCCAAAAATTGCTAACGAAATAGTACTTTCAGTACATTAACTGTATTTTTGAGTGCAATGTAAAATTTTATAAGCAACAAAAAAAACATTATAAAATACTACGAAGATCTTAACACTGTCACAGAAGCTTCGTAAACGCTTTGAGCACTACATTTTACTTATCGTAAATGGTTGACCGCAATATCTATACTACTTTGGTCAATAAAATGCCACATCTACATGATTATCGATTATGTATCAAAATTATAAAACCATTAAAAGATTATGTCTCAAATTAAATGTAAACAATGAATTATTTTCCTACCGTCGACGTTGAACAGTTTTTTCCACAAACTACGTAGCGTGATTGTCGACTGTAAACAATCAAATTAATTTTCTACCGTCAACGTGGGACTATTTTTGACTATTTAGTAACCTATGAGATGTTGGCGAATAAAAATTTATAGACGTTTTTCCTTACAACAAAAGCTATAGCAAACTTTAAGTCATTACTTTTCTTCCATAGTTGTAAATAAGAGGGTGGCGCAGTCGGTGTAAAAAGTTACACCAAGTTTCTGTATGTTTGATGCTAACAGGAGCATTTCTAGACCTCGTTTTGTATACTCAATATTTCCAGCGCAGTCTCAGTGACATGGGGTCGCCGTCACATTGCAACTGTACACTATGTATTGTTTTCACCCTTGGTGTTTTCATGAAACTCAGGTGTTTCCTTCGGTTTTACTTGTACAAATTTAGACGAAAATATGACTAAATAAGTGATTAGTTTTGTAGAATAAAATAACGAAGGTAGGTAGGTAATTATTATTTTTTTTTCTACGTAGCAGCACTTTTTATTTTCTTTTTTTTTTTTTAAAACGATAGTCATATTTTTTAAATTCAATTATTTTGTAGATTCTGTCTTTTTGTTTTTTTTCGTTGTCCGTTACTGTTCTTTTCAGGTAAGTACGTGACTACTAATCTGTACTATATAGACACCTGGATCATAATTTAAAATTTTGTATATCGTTGTCAAAAAAATATTTTTATTACAAAAAATATTTTTTGAAAATTGTCTTATAGTCTAATTGTAATGCAACACTTTAAGAACATGTTAGTTGGATGTAGCTACTTGGAATAAAAATCAACAATTATTTGTACAGTAAACTCCTATTAAGTTAAGTTATTAATTTACTTAATTTTATTGAAGTGATTTCATTACTTACAATTAGTCACTCATTCATTTTGCTGCTGCGCAAGAATGATGCGTTGTTTTACCTCAATTATGTGCAATTGATTGTGCTCCATGGCATGAGCACCTTTGTACTATGATATATTATGCTCCTTGGCAAAATTATGCACTGTACTGTACATCATGACACTACTATTCCTAGACGCGTGCTCCTTGGCACCATAATAAATTATGCTCCGTGGCAAAATTATGCATTGTACCCCTTGGTACTCCTTTTTAAGACTTGTGCTCCTTGGCACCATAATAAATTATGCCCCTTGGCAAAGTTGTACCCATGGTACTGTTTTCTAGACTTGTGCTCCCTAGCACCATAATAAATTATGCTCTTTGGCAAGATCGTACACCTTGGTACTATTTTTCTAGACTTGTGCTCCTTGGCACCATAATAAATTATGCCCCTTGGCAAAGTTGTACCCATGGTACTGTTTTCTAGACTTGTGCTCCCTAGCACCATAATAAATTATGCTCCTTGGCAAGATCGTACACCTTGGTACTATTTTTCTAGACTTGTGCTCCCTGGCACCATAATAAATTATGCTCCTTGGCATGATTTTACACCTTGGTACTGTTTTATAGACTTGTGCTACCTGGCACCATAATAAATTATGCTCCTTGGCAAGATCGTACACCTTGGTACTATTTGTCTAGACTTGTGCTCTCTGGCACCATAATAGATTATGCTCCTTGGCAAGATTGTACTTCTTGGTACAATTTTTCTAGACTTGTGCTCCCTGGCATCATAATAAATTATGCTCCTTGGCAAGATTGTACACCTTGGTACTGTTTTTAGACTTGTGCTCCCTGGCACTTTGATAAATTATGCTACTGGGAAAATTGTGCATTGTACCCTTAGTACTATTTTTTTAGACCTTTACAGCTTGACATCGCAATAAGTAATGCTCCTTGGCTAAATTGTGCGCTGTACCCCTTGGTTGTATTTTTACTAGGCTTCCCCATTTCTTATTCGTTTGTTACAGCCCAGGGCACCAAGGAACACCGTGCCAGCTTATCCGTGTGGATAAAACTTTGATTTATAGTAGATAACTACAAGGTAGGTAATCATGTTTAGTTGTACAGTCAACTTTTGTACTATTTTTACTCGGCTTCTCCATTCTTGTCCATTTACTACAGGTATCAACTAGCATGTATAGACACAGAATATAATTTGTTAGTAGATGACTACAAGGTAGGTAAGCACACTTAGTCGTGCTAATCGTACAGGTGAGAGCAAGCCTGATATTTGTAGTTGCTTGTAACATGAATTTAGCTCCTTAGCTAAGCTCGACTGTTGAAAGGAATTGTACGAAGTCCAATGTGTAAAGCTTGATGTGTCCTTGACTGTATTATTTTTATAATTTTACAAGGAAAGTATTACAATCTTTTCTTTTTGGCACGCAGTATCTGTCACGGTTAATAGTTATTTCGTCTGCAAGGCAGCAAGCTGTTATTTGGCTCGAGTGGCTTGTAACTTAGAACTGTGGAAGTAGGGGGTCCAAATATTTTGAGAGTAGCTTGGTTTTCGAGGCACGAGACGCATAATAACTTTGCTCTCGAGTGAAACACATAATTTGTTACCTCTTCGCAACTAGATTATCACGCGCTATGATTAGCGCAAATATCATAATACTATGGTATATTATCTAGTTTTTGAACTACTATTACCACGCCAGCTTACAATAAGAACTTATAAACCCCGATTTCGAACGCAAGTGCAAGCCTTTCCGGGCTGGCGAGATGAAAAAATGTAAGATTTTTATCAAGTACCGGAAACTATTAATTGTAACAAGGATTTCTGCACTCATTTGTTTGTTTACGCTATCGCGCGTTAACGTTACAGTTATTTCGATAATTATGGAGAAGCCTCGTAATGTTTCTTTCACCATTACCTTCCCTCTTTTTTTTTGGAAACACTGAATGTACTCGTATTTTCATACGTTTTCCACTTACCTTGTAGGTCTCGTCGCCACGTGTGGTGTTCAGTGTCTCCTATTCAGGGTCGGGTAAAGGTGATATATTAATTAAAACAGATTTATTTGGGAGCCTGTCACCGCACACCCGCTTGCCTCGATTCTCTCGTCAGCAGTGTTGCCAGCAAGCAAGTTCGCGGTCGAGCAACTTTATTCAAATACATTACAGTTACAATGAAAAGTCAATTGTTGTTAAAACTACTATTAACAGATCTCCCGCGGGAAACTCAATACTTCAAAATACACTTCCACACATAAACAATTGTCTCTAAGAGTGTTTCTAGACACAGATTGACATTATGTAGGTGGTAACCTGCAATTGTTGAACGCATTATTGATGATTTTTAGGGTTCCGATACCAAAATGGTAAAAAAAGGAACCCTTATGGTGCCGCTCTGTCTGTCTGTCTGTCACACCTCTATATCTTAGCAACCACTTATGCTACCGACCTGAAATTTGGAATAGTTTTAGAATGTAGTTGGACAACTTTATTGCACATGAAAAATTTTTGAAAAAAGTATGATTATTAATGTAAAGGGGGCCAAAATAGGAGGGGCCAAATTTCAAATTGTCGCTACTAGGTTGAGTGGGGTATCATATGAAAGGGCTTTACTTGTACATTTTAAAATATATTTAGGTATTTTTTTAAGTTACTTAGTTTTCAAGTTACGATGAAAAATTAAAAAAAAAAAATACCATCCCCCCCCCCCCCCCTTATCTCCGAAGTTTGAGTAAGGAAAAATCTGAATTAACTACAGTTGACAGAAGTTTATGTAAACTTTACAGCAAAAATAAAACGATCTTTCTAAATTGCACAGTTTTTCAGAAATCTGCAAAAAACCTTTACAAACAAATTAAGTTTTGCGGTCCTGAAAATTGACTTTATTGCTTCCAAAAATACTATAGGTATATCGGAACCCTTGGCGCGCGAGTCTGACTCGCACTTGACCGGTTTTTTATTTTTATTTTATTTTGTGATTTACGATATGAGAGCAGATAAAGATACTATTAAGTACCTAATCGCTGTCGTCGCAAGCCCGTACTCTCTTTACCGAGTGCATCCACCAACTATAGGCAGAACAGCTCCATTTATCGCGCAAGTAGCCTAATCAATTCGGTAGCTTCATCGTTAGATTTGACGTTTTTAACACTACCTATAATGTCAGTTCAGTTAGATCAGTTACAAACTTACTAAGCAACAAAGAATTTTTAAGAACCTACCGGTCCACTAAGCAATGAGTTTTTCGTGTTGCCAGACTAGGCTTGGAACCTTTTTCTTTTCTTTCCATTAATTAGTTACTTGTTTCGTACCTTTCTTGTACCTTGTAACTTTAGCGAAACTTTTAAGCGTACCTTTTTTCATAATTGTAGTTTTCTAATTTAATTTGTTTGCTTTGTTACTACTCATGAATAGACCTCGAGTTCTTAACCAAATAGAAATGTTTACCATGAAACTAGTAGTGAAAACCTGTAATTAGTTCTGTATTATGCCTTTAGATTATATAGGGTGACTTTTAATTAGTTCTTGATAGAAAAAGGTATGAATGTACTCATGATACTGAACAACTTTCCCCAAGGAACATAGGTCGAAATAAGAAAATCAAGTTTTGACCTCCCATAGAAACTGCATCAGCTGATAGCGCATTTTGTATGGGAGGTCAAATTTGGTTTTTCGTATTTCGACCTATGTTCCTTGGGAAAAGTTGTTCAGTATCATGAGTACATGCATATCTTTTGCTAACAAGAACTAATTAAAAGTCACCCTATATACACGTTTTTTAAAACTGATGGTTTTCCGATAGACAAATAAAATAATTAAATAAAATGCGCCAAGACGAGCCAAGCGAAGCGCAAGGGCACTACCTACCTTTTCTCGAACGCTTCGTCGTTTTTTTAAACCCTCATAACTTGGATTTGGATTATACCAGATAAACAAAATTTGCAGGATATGATGTCAATACTCGTAGTAAAGTTATTATATGTATTAAGTTTTAGTTACATAGCTGTTATAGTTTAGATTTTATTGATATCTAAAAAACCCAGATTTCGTCACTGATTCACTCACTCACTCACTGACAGTAATCAAAATTGTTAGGGTATTTCTTGAAGTCCTAGAAAGCTGAAATTTGGTATGTAAGCTAGTATTAGTACACAAACAACAAAAATATCCTAAAACTTGGAACTTTTACACCCTAACCCCTTAAAGCAGGGGATAGAAGTTTGTATGGCACTTCCGCAAATGTAATAGTAGAATTAAATAGAATATAATAATGAATAGACTTCCTGAACAACAACAACAAAAGGCAAAGATAGAGAGTGGGCTATGAAAAAAGGCACCTCTGATGTGCAAGAAATACACCCAAAAAAAAGAAAGAAAAAGTTATCAAAATAAAAAAAGTACTATGAAACTTAAAAAAGTAGTGAAATCCCACCAAAAACATTTTCATGTAAAATGTTGCCAAGACGAGACCATATAGCTCGCATTTTCAAAAAGTTATCAGATCTCATGTAGAGCCAAGCTTCTAACTCTACAAGCCCTAACTTTACAAAATCTACACCTAAGTCGAAATATGTGGCTAGGCCGTTTCGCTACCGTCATGTGGGCGTAAGGTGAATAATTTATTACTGTGCATGTTACTTTTCTGTTCTACAATTAGTTCTTGAATTAACGAAACGGCCTAGCCACTTATTTTGACTTACGAGTAGGTGTAGATTTTCGTAAAGTTAGGGCTTGTAGAATTAAGGCGTGTAGAGTTAGAAGCTTGGCTCTACATGAGATCTGATAACTTTTTGAAAATTCGAGCTATATAGTCTCGTCTTGGCAACATTTTACATGAAAATGTTTTTGGTGGGTTTCCTATTTCATTTGTGATAAAAGGCAGGTGTATTACTGCTAAGCACGACAACAGGCAAGTAAAGTAACTATGTGCAGCCTCCGAGTCGATAGTGCAAATCGAACTGCGGGCATTTTGCCACAGACAGTTGCAAGCCTAATTGAATGTCACGTTCGCACAATGTCACAATCAGGTGTGACATTTTGCGTACGTGGCATTTTGCCAACGTGACATTCTGCGAAGGTAACATTGTGCTATGTAGTCTAGGCAACGAAGCGGATCGTTGCATGAAGACCCCCGCATTAAATCCTCAGTCGTTGAAACTTTGCTGGGGTATCACACACATGAGACAAACCTTCTATTAAAAAATCTAAAAAAATCGGTACTTTTAATTTTTCCATACAAAAAATGTATGAAAAAATTTTTTTGTAATTTTTTTTTGGATATTTAGAATTTACATTTAATTCATGATTCTTTATCATCCTGTCAAATAAAATCTGCCTGAGAAATTTATGTTGGGGTCAACTGCTTCGTTGCCTACACTAATGGTAATTCTAGTGTGACATGCGAAAGTGACATTGTGCTATAGCATTGTTACTATAGTAAAGCGTAGTGTGACATTTTGCGAACGTGATCACGTGATCTTAAGCGCCGGGAGGAACACAGTTGTCAAAAAGACCTGTGCAATGCAAAGATTTCGGACCCCCTTGCTTCGCTCGGAATAGATACCGTGCTAATTTATTTTACTATGGGATGACATCTGCCAACATGTCCCAAATTTAAATGTCACATCATCGATGATCGCTAGGAAATTTTCAAAATAACCCTTCAAATTCATAGAACGACGCCTTCACTAACTTGTGACGAATTCTTTCTTTAATCTTCTTTCTTTTACCCTTTTTTTTCTGTGGTGCAATGAGACGCTCTCCTTTATAAATCTGTGGCAATATCCACAGACTATGAGACGCTCTCCTTTATAAATCTGTGGCAATATCTGAAATAGTAACAATAACTAACTATCAACTAGATATTCGTAGCAAGAATAATAAATATTTGTTAGCGGTCATCCATTCATTACCAGCTAATCGAGTTTGCTGAACTTTTCTGATTGGAATTTTTTCTTAACAAAAACTATTGATTAAGACCCTGTCTATCTATAAATAGTATGCCTGATATACATGCTATAAGATCTTATGAGTTAGGTAGGCACACTTTTTTCCAAATCGTAACATTCCGGACGGTGGCGTTTGTCCATTGGGAACGACACTAGTGTACGCGTGGGAGTCAAAATCGAGATGGGAGCTAAATTCGAATTCCATGGGATGTGAGCAAAATTAAGTTTTCGTCAATTTCTTGTAATATTGTCGAAGATAAATAGTCGCGTAGTAAAGTTCAGTGTATATCAAAACGTAGTGATTACCTTCTCTCTGAGTTTAAATCAGCAATATAGCAAATAGCAATCTAGGGCTATCTCCATCATCTACTCTCGCCCACTATAAGTTTTATGAATTTTTCCAGCCATGAGACCTAGATAGATAGCTTTTTCGCCCCCAAAAACCCCCGTAAAGTAAATTTCATCTAAATTGTTGGAGCCGTTTTCAAGAACCCGAGTACAGATATATTTTTACACATACGAAGTACCTGGGAGGCCGAGCTTCGCTTTGTATAGTGTTAACCAAAGCTCACTAACAGATGGAGCAGTATGGTTTCTGAAAACGCATAATTTTCAAGAAATGCTCAAAAAATCGGAGAAAACGTATTTTCCCAGACATGAAATCCAGCTAGATAAATTTTTCACCCCAAAAAAACCCCGCATAGTGAATTTCATCGAAATCATTAGAGTCATTTTCGAGAAACTGATTACAAATATATATACAAATATTTCTCGTTTAATGGTATAGGATATAATATAGGATATGGCTTGTTTATTAGAGAATAGTATATTTTCTGTTGAAATATACAAAAAAGTCTGAATTAATTCGTATAAAATCTCGTAAGGCTAAATTCAACAAGTCTGTTTATGATTTTTTTTACTGTCTATGGGCTTACTCTTGACCTCGATCTAGCTCTGAGGACAGAGATGAAGTCAATGATGGCACAAGCTTGCCCAGAAGAAGCCTATTCACTCGCGACTTAAATAGATCTTTCTGAACTTCTCAAAAAAGAAATACTAATTGGAGAATGTGTTGTAAGATCAAGAAATATACTTAGGTATTTCGAATGTCTTACCTTAAAATATACACGACTTTTTTTAAACCTGTGTTATGTGTTTTATCTTCTTTTGGGGCTTGTGTGCCTTTCATTCATCATCATAACGTGTGGGTTGTAAGATCAATGACCGACCTTATAAACTCTGGTCTCAGTGTTGTTGAATCGTCAAAGTCATATGACGTGGCTCATCTAGTTCGGTCAACAGGACTACTCAACAGAACTAGTGGGAATAAACGGCATCAACAGCTTAATGTGCATTCCAAAGTACGGAAAGTTTTTCTTTTCGGACAGCCAGGTGATTCAAGGGCCTTTCAAATAAAGTTCCTTTTTTAATTGTCACTTTTTAAGGATGATTTTACAATCCCACTCATTCATCTTTCCCATCTGGCCTCGACACGCGACACCAATGGAAAACGCCTCCTCTAACGCGCGGTCGCGGCGACGGGTCGATCCCGCGCGTGCGCAAACCGCACCGCATTATTGAATGGACCATTCATACAGCAACTGGTGCCTTCAGAATGGAGCGTAGTGTATAAGTGTACACTTAGGTATATGGTTACAACTTGTGGAAGACCCGGCTGTAATGTACTAATGCAGAATGCTGCTGTGAATGAATACCTAACGAGTCTAACAATGGTGTACACTTATACCCCAGTAATTTAAAACATCGTACGTAGGTCGCAATATATTGCACAACGCTGCTTTTTTAGTATATTACTAAGTTACATAAAAATATGAAACCAAAATATCAGTTCCGGAAGACCTGCATGGTGCCCCGAAAACCTCGACTTTTTCAGATTTTGAGGTGCATGCTACTAAGAAAGTCACCATGTCACTTTTAAATAACATAAAATTTGCTACTATTTCAATTCTCTGTAAGTAAGCTCTGTAAGTGTAGTATAACTTGAGATACAGCACTGCCAAGTTCGAAATTGCGGTTTGGTATGAAGTGATATATTTCGAGTTTTATAGACCTAAAAAGCTGTAGTATGGTTTAAATCGTAGCAGATTTTATGCGCTTTCAAATTGAGGGGGCATTAAAAATTCTGAAAATTTCTAGGATACCGAGAACAACGCAAAACTTAACACAGGTTGCTGTGTTCTAATAACATCCAATCAATATGACCTAACACAATTTATCTACGTTTACTGGCGTATTTAGTTTTCTTTTTTTTTTCATTTTATAGGGTTCCGTACCCAAAGGGTGAAAAATATGCCTCCGACATCTGTCTGTCTTCAGCGGGCTGTATCTCATGAACCGTAAAAGGTAGACAGTTGAAAAAAGAATGCCTTATTTTTCGCCACCCAGATTCAAATAAAATAAATTTATTCAGTGCATTTCAGTCGTACCACAAGTAAGAGCAGATAAGAGATATTCATTCGTAAAAAAAACTACGGAACCAACTACTATACTGCGCGTGACCCGACACGCACTTGGCCATTTTTTTTACGACTATGTTCCACTATCTCCGAAGTTCGCGAAAGGAAAAATTTGAATTAATTAAAGACCATAAAGGTTTATGTAAATATTACAGTAAAAATAAAACGATTTTTCTAAGTTGCACAGTTTTTTTAATCTGCAATGAACTTGTACTAACAAATTTAGTTTTGCGGTCCTACAAATATACTTTATTGCTTCTAAAAATACTAACGCTTGAGTGCGACTTGCACTTGACCGGTTTTTGCGTATATCTTACTGATGAGAGACTATAAAGAGTGTAAGGGACGGTGTACTGAAAACTGAAAGGGCGTGCTCAGTCAACGAAACTGAACAACTTTCCCAAAGAAACATATGTTGGGAAATGAAAAAAGAATCATGACCTCAGCATATAAATTGCCCACTGTGGTCAAACAGTTTGGATAGAGAGGTGAACATTTTTTTTTTAAATAATAATATTTTTTACATTCTTTTTTTAGGCAATCATATTATTCTAAAACTTTTCCAATTTCAAGTCTATAGCACGAGTGGTTGGTGCACGACTCTCCTTTATATATGTTTGTGGGTTGGTGAGATATACAGGTAGAGACAGACAGACAGACGAATTCGCACCATAAGGATTCCGTTTTTACCATTTTCGTTCGGTAGCCTAAAAAGTAGCTATTAAAGTTTAATGTATTGCAAAACCGATCGAAATTCCGAGAAAAGTTTCGAACGAAGAACATTTTTTTTTATTTTGCTAGGAGAAGAAGCTCCCATGTTTTAGTAAACGTTGCATTTTCATGTGTCGACGATGACTAAGCAGCTGCACGTGGCTAGTGGGTGGTAGGTACTAAAATTCTTCTGCGACTATTATGTAACAGCCTGCACACTCATCTAATTTTATGACTCACTTAATACGATAATTTTTATAATAGACTTATTTGTCACATTTGTAAAAATTGTGTAATAACGGACGCCGGTAGAATGTCCTCTATAAAAGAAATAAATTTAAATTGTGAAAAAAGATCATGCATTTTGAACGTCTTACCCATGCTTCTGTATAAACGCCATAGTACAGTTTTTTAGTTAGTTACTCCAAATCAACTATAAAACTGACTGAAATAGTGGAAAAGCTCATAAAACTATATAAAATTGTGGAAAGTTTTAGAAGTAGTCTTGTGCTTTACGTAAAAATTGCTTAACAATTTGGGCAACGAGAGTAACCCAATCGATTTTCAAAGTGTGTGAGTAATACATTCGATATGGTTTACTCTGCTGCTTAACCATGTGGTGCCAGCTAATTATATCTATTCTTGGTTGTCTCGTAAAAGAGTAACGGATCTTGACCCGAAGGATGGGCAGTGGTGTTCTTCTGCATATCGTCCCACGTACTGACAAACCACCGCAGTTTATAGTGCCCTTGTTCCAGCTGCAAGTAGGGCTCCCACCTCTCCCGGAATACCGGGAGGCCCCAGGAATTCAGCAATAAAAATGTAAATCTCAGGAATCCCAAAATAAACATTATTTTCACGGAATTTTGAATTTACAGTTGAAGTAGGAAAGTACAGTAAAATAAGCAGTCTTTGGGATGCTTTGGAAGATATAGCCACTGATTTAAAGATTACTTTAATGAAGACAATCTTTACAAAGAATTAGTTCTACACTTTAAGGGAGGTTCAAGGCCTTGTTGAATCAAATAAAAGAGTAGATTTCAAGTAGGCTTTTGGTCTGCAAGGGGTTTCTTAAACTTGTCAGATGTTTATTTTTCTCCCAGATTTAGACGAACCAGAGATGACAGCCTTAGCTGCAAGGTTCGCATGTAGCAAATTGAGCAGCGCCTACAAAATATACATTCTTGTGTGAAATGCGCTCGCTGTCCATTAGTGGTATTTTCGTGGGATGGATGTGTTGAAGATGATGATTACTTTTGGTGCTATGGGATTCTGTAAAAACTCACTTCCTTTAATGATTCACCTGAATTCTGAATCGTAATTCTTAAGTTTTTTTTCGTTAGGATCCCTAAAAAGTACCTCTACTTTCAGCCATAGATGTATTTTTAATTATAGCTACGTTACGACTATGAAATTGGGCTATCTATGCAATTAAGTGTTTCGATCGATTGATTTAATAGCATCCAGAATATCAGTAATTTCAGACAGCTATACATCTAGTATGTAATTAAGTTGAATTTTGTAAACAGCAGAAATGACAACTATTACAGTTTTTTTTTTTTTGTAATTTGCAATTCTGTGTTTTCTCAAAACCCTGGAGGTACTTAATAATTTACTAAACTGAATTAGTGGTTACTTACCTTTCGAGCTACAAAAGGCAAGCTAAGCCGTTGGCCCAGCTAATGATGTTGATGATAGTAGTTCGTTAAAAACACTGAAAGTCGAGTTAGCCACTAACCTGGTAAAGCTTAATATGGGATCGGATCTGGTTTGCCTTTAATTTGAGGAGATGGGATATTAGTCGCTCCGTATAAAAGCCAGTGCCCAGTCAAAGCCCCTAATTAGGAGGGCTAGGGTAATGGTATGATGTTTCATATAGTATCCTCCAACTGCTCTAAATGCCAAAGAAATCAGCAAATGTGTCACACTTATCAACTTGGACGTCTA
Organism: Athrips mouffetella; assembly: GCA_947532105.1. Taxonomy (NCBI): domain Eukaryota; kingdom Metazoa; phylum Arthropoda; class Insecta; order Lepidoptera; family Gelechiidae; genus Athrips; species Athrips mouffetella. The sequence continues at coordinate 11,316,470 of OX383981.1, read as the reverse complement.
CCACTGAACAAAGTCTAAAGTTTAATACATTGATAGATACATTACGCCTCTTTCCCATAGGGGTAGACAAATACCACAACCTTCCATCTGCTACAATCTTGACATACTTCCCTCGCTTCCTGTATCCCCACTGACCTTATCATATACACTACATAAAAGTGAAATAAACATGTTATTAAATTTTTAGGACCACCGCCGATGGATGGCTCTGGACCTGAATATTTTAAAGAGTGCTCAATGATAATAAATAAGGAACATAATAATATAGAAGACGCGATGCCCAAGCTCATGAACTGCTTGCTTCTAAGCAGTGCTCCAGAAGATGCTAAAGAGAAAGCCCAAAAATATGTCAACAGTTTATCTAAAGTTATTGTTAATAATGGTGGTCGTTAGCTAATACATCTCTAACTAAAACTAACGACTATGGAAAACAACTGATCTGTTCAAAAAGACAAGATTGATATGGCAGAGTGTGGTGTGATTGGCAGAAAGCTAATTTGACGTTTAAGCTCCTCAAAATATATTGATGTTACCGGAAATGTTTGCAATTTAGGAACTCTATACAATGCTTAGGAAATGTATAAAAATTTTTGATCGTTTAGGAATTGTATGAAATATAATGAATATTTTGTACTTTTTCTTGGAAATTTATAATATTCCTAGGAATTTTATAGAATTCCAGCTGGTTTCATGCGTAAATTAAATAGATTATTATCTGTATTTAACAATGTAAGGTCAGGTTAGGATATTTAAGCTTGGATTGGGTTCGGTTACGTTAGGTTACATTTAATAATGAATGTATATATTACATTTCCTAGGAAGTATACAGATTTTCTAGAAAATGTAATACATTTCCGATTGCTATTTAGGAAATGCAGACATTGCTTAGGAAAAGTGAATATATCTTAGGAATAGGAGTCGTATACACTCACGAATTTCATTAACTTCCGTTTCATTAACACAACGCCTCTTTCCTGTCTTTATCAACCAAATAGAAAATGTATGAAAATGAAATGTTTGTCAACTGACAAATAATTATTGATTATTTAACGTTCTGTCTTTTCGACACTTTTTCTCATAAAACAGCTGTATTTGCACAGCGTTAAGGTTCATAATCCAGCTTAACAAACACGCGTGCTTTTCCTATTATATTACCGCACTAGTGTTTTATTTTAGTTTTTTTTTATTTCACCATTAGCAAGGAGTTTCTTTGTCTATAACATTCGTAATATTTTCATGAATAAATAAACTGTGTTCGATAGTATGATAGATAAATAAACGTCATGAACGTTTGAATTATTACATGAAAATATTTGAATTATTCAACTAACTAACAATAAATTTATCTTTTATGTAATAAAACATTTCATTTTAAATAATTCAAGGATAAGGCTGTTTGGCAGTTTAGTCAACGTGCCTCCTGCGCGCGCATGTATAATCTGTGTTTGCTAAAGTAGTAATGCGCGCGTCATTTTTACAAATAGTTGTGGTGTTTGTTGTAATGATTTCCAAAAGTATCGATTTCTAGAAATAAACAGTAATTAATGAAGTTTCTCAACGTCGAAAATACTTAGACTCACACACACGTGAGAAATACCTAACTTTCGATACGAATTTTCCTTCGGGAAAAAGATAAGCATATTTTACTTGTTTTTATTCCCAAATGTGTTGAAAAACGTTTTAAGAAGCGCGTGCGCTTTAGTCATTTCAGTCTGGGCTCCATTACGCTGTTAAATGACTTTTTAATTTTAAGAGTTGTCGCGAAAGCACTTTTAAAAAACTTTTAAATTTTTATAGGCGTGCCATGACAGCGAGCTGTATTCTGCAAGAAGGTTCCATTGCAATATTTGCAATGATGGAAAACTCAGCAAACAGATTTTGTATTTACTTTTTTAATGAAATAAGTGATAAAAGCAATCATGATCGCCTTCATGTTTAGTTTAGTTTATTTCTTAAGATAAATTAACATCGATTTTACATAATGTAAAAAAGGGCTACCTGACATAAGGTTGTCAACATAATACAGATATTTACGTCAAAATAAAAATATTCATAATTACAAGGTATAAAAAATCTTAATTATTGTAAAATTTGTTTATATTATTTTGTAGAATAAATTTCTATAACCAACAAAAAGGCTTTCGGTGTTTTTAAATCAAATAGGAACTGCGGGAAAAGAGAATAATATTACGAACAGGTTTGTTCTTAAACACAATATTTTAGGATTCACTATATGAGAGTAGGTAAAGTTGTGTATGCTACTCCAAATAATTAGGTATAAACTACGCTCGCCTGCGTCTCATAAAGCGACAGTCGAGTTTTATACCCCTTTTTATGCATCGTTACATAAACTACTATTATATACTTTCGGAACACGAAGAAATTGTTATTATGTCACATAACGTTGTAATTATCAGTTATTTATTTATTTATTTATTTATTTAAAGATAAGGTCACCTACAGATTACACACCAATACAATTATAACCGTATATGAGCTTAAAACTAAATGGTAACCCAATTACAGGTGACAACTGCTTTCTAAAGGAGACGGTTCAAACAGATTTATACAAATAAGCTAAAAATCAATAAAATTTTCCAAACAAGTTAAACATCTACAAAAATAAAATCAAACATAAATCAAAATAAAATGAAACGGGAAAATAATCAATTGAACATAAAATTATTAACAGATTTTTTAAAAGTATAAGAGTTATCCGCCAAAATGTCACTCTGTAAAGCAAACTTATTACACTCACAGGCCATTCTATTAAGAGGTGAGTGGAACCCCAGATTAGTTCTGGCTGATCTCCTACTAAAAGGTCTGTATTTATTAGGGCGTGGTACCCTAGCTGGTACATTGATATTAACCTGAGAGAGCAGCTCAGGACAATCCAGGGAGCCCTTCACTAACTTATAGAAAAACATAATGTCCAGGTAGCGTCTACGATCAGAAAGCGAACCCATCTTAAAATGCTTGAGCCTTCCTGAATAAGATTTTAACTTTTTAGCCAACCTAAATCTATAAGATAGATGCCACAAAAATCTTTTCTGTACACTTTCTATTTTTTTTGCATATACTTCGTAATGAGGATTCCATACTACGCTACAGTACTCGAGATTACTGCGCACTAAGGCATTGAACAACATTATCATTGTTTTAGAATATCGGAATTCTTTGGTGTTACGCAAGATAAAACCTAAGATTTTAAAACTTTTGTTACATATACTATCAATATGTGAGTGAAATTGCAGTTTGCTATCAAGTAAAACCCCTAAGTCACGAATGCATTTTACTTCATCCAAAGCTTCACCATCGATGGTATAAGACCTGACCATGTGCCTCTTCTCTCTCGTAAATCTAATAACAGAACATTTTTTCGCATTAAGGCACATCTTGTTAGCGACACACCAAGAAGCAAGTCTGTCCAGATCACTCTGCAAGAGATTAGCGTCATGTGTGGTAATAACTCGCCTGAAACACTTTAAATCGTCAGCGAAAAGATAAAAAGACGAATTAACGAAGCAATCACTTATATCATTTATAAAAATGTTAAACAATACAGGCCCTAAATGGCTACCCTGTGGGACCCCAGAATGCGAGATAAATGACCTTGAGGAGTAGCCGTTAACTACCACAGAAGATTCCCTGTCATGAAGGTAGGAGCTGAACCAATTCAATAAGCTACCAAAGATACCGTAATGAGAGAGTTTCTGGATGAGGATACTATGGTCGACTTTGTCGAATGCTTTGCTAAAGTCAGTATAAATAATGTCGACCGGGTGCTTAGCATCAACTTCACAAGTTAAATATTCCACGAAGGAAACCAAGTTTGTGGCGGTAGATCGCGCTTTAGTAAAGCCATGCTGCTGTGGGGTAATTATTTGCTTGAAACGCCACATGATGATCGGACATACAAGCTTTTCGAATAGCTTAGCAAAGACCGAGAGGATAGAAATTGGCCTATAATTCACCACTAGCTTTTCATCACCATTCTTAAATATTGGTACAATGTTGGAGCTATGAAGGAGCTTTAAGTTTAAAGGTATATCTTGCAACTAGCGGTTTTTCCTGTAATTTTTTCGTTGCTTAATTTATTTAAATTATAGTAGGCTGAAAGACCTACAGTTTTTACGCAAATTTTATATTATGGCTTCAGTCGTCTGAGTACGCCTACTACGAAGTGATAATTTTAGCTTTTTGAAAGTCAGACAAGTCAAGAATAAAATAGAGCTTTTGAGGATCACGTAATGGAGGTTTTAGCTTCATTTACTTTTACTGTTAATTGACTTACCTTGATCTAGCCCTGAGGTCGACGATGAAACGAGCTGGCTTGGAAAAAGTCTATTCTAACTCCTTGGTGTCGACATTTCGAACGAAGTCCAGTTCCCCGATTACTTGGAAAGAAAAGCCACTGGCCTCCAAAGCTCTGCTTTATGTCGAGCCATCGGCTTATCACTATCATCACTATCACTACATACAATACTCGTAGTAGTATAAAATAAAGTCACCCGCTGTCTGTCTGTCTGTCCCTATGTATGCTTAGATCTTTAAAACTGCGCAATGGATTTTTATGCGGTTTCTTTTAATAGATAAAGTGATTTAAGAAAAAGATTTTTATGTATAACACATGCAAAATGTAGTAGGGCAACACTGATAATTTTAGAGGTTTCTAATGTAATGTCGTAAATAAACACATTTTTTGCGCTTACATTGCAAACGCTGCGAACCCTACGAGATAGATTAAAATAAAGTACTACAGTATTATACACCTTAAAAAGGTCTACAAAAAAGTCCGCAATGGTATATGTCTATCTCTTAGGGATAACCCACAATAACCATTTTTTAGCCTTCGAGAAATACTGGCTTATATACAAAAAATATATATTTAATATGTGTATTGTACTTTACAACAGTCTCCCTGAACATTTGAAACTTATTGATAATAAGAAAAGCTTTGATAGGCAAATTTAGGACTGCAAGAAGTTTTTTAACTTCACAGCTGTTAAGTTTTCTCCCAGATTTAGACGAACCAGAGGTGACAGCCCTAGCTGCAAGGTTCACATGTAGCAAATGTATTGTAAATGGATTGAGCAGCACCTACAAAATATACTTCACATTTTTATGTGAAATTCGCTCCCTGTCCATTAGTGGTCTTTTCGTGGGACGGATGTGTTGAAGATGATGATTTTATAGTGCTATGGTATTCTAAAAAACTCACCTTAATTCAGAATTGAAACTCTTTAGTCTATTTTCGTTCAGAACCCTAAAAAGTAGTCTCTTTAATTATACGTTACGACCATGAAATTGGCCTATCTATGCAATTACGTGTTTCGATCGATTGATTTAATAGCATCCAGAATATCAGTAATTTCGGTTAGCTACCTATTCTGTAATTTAGTTGAATTTTGTAAACAGAAAACATGACAACAATTACAGTTTTAATATTTTTAGTAATTTGCAATTTTGTGTATTCTCAGAACCCTGCAGGTACTTAATAATTAATTAGACTGTATTGGTGGTTACTTCCATATCGAGCTACAAAAGGCAAGTTAAGCTGTTGGCCTAGCTACTGAGTACTGATGTTGATATTAGTCGTTCAGCCGAGTCCAAAAGTCTGAAAACTCTAAAAGTCAGGTTAGCCTATAACCTGCTAGAGCTAATCTAGGTTTGCTTTCCAGGTTGCGGGGGTCTGATGTCAGTCGCTTTGTTTTAAAACCAGTGCCCCGTCAAAGCCCCTGAGTAACTTCTATACAACCTAACCGATTTAAAACCCAATTATGCACTTTACCGTAAGCTAGGCAAACTCAGCCATATTTCTTACTTCCGCACATTAACAGATACACAAATACGCCACTTTCCCTTCGGGGTAGGCAAAGACCACAATCGTCTATCTATTACGATCTTGACGTACTTCCCTCGCTTCCTGTACCCCCATCTACCTTTTCATATAAACTACATAAAAGTTACATATACATACTTATTTTATTTTTAGGAAGTTCGAGGATGGATGGCTCTGGAGCTGAATTGTTTAAAGAATGCTCAATGAAAATAAATAAAGAACACAATAATATGGCAGAAGCGATGCCTAAGCTCATGGACTGCGTGCTTCAAAGCAGTGCTCCAGAAGATGCTAAAGAGAAGGCCCAAAAAATTGTCAAAAGTTTATCTAAAGTTATTGTTAATAATGGTGGTCGTTAGCTAATACATCTCTAACTAAAACTTACAATTATAGAAAGTAACTGATAGATTTAAAAAGACAAGATTAATCTGGCAGAGTGTGGTGTGGGTGGCAGAAAGTTGTAGACGTGCTCTATTTGCTTGTATTCTACATGACATTCAATAAGTATTCTGTAAAGAATCTACATTAAATAAAAAAAAAATATCTGAATCATAAAGCTCCTTTGACGCTCAAGCTCCTCAAAATTTATTGTTACTTAATGTTACCGAAAATGTGTGCAATTCAGGAATTCTATACAATTCCTTGAGGGTTTAGGAATTGTATGAAACATTATGAATATTTTATACTTTTTCTTGGAAATGTATACAATTCCGGAATTGTATAGAATTCGTGCTGGTTTACCGAAAATGAGTGAAATTAATAGATTTTTATAGGAACGCAAGTTTCAAGTTTATTTATTCATAACAATAAAATTGTGTTGAAAATGTCTTAAAAATAGTTATATCATATAAATTCCATAATTAAATAATCAGTAATAAAAATAATAATAAAGTCATTGCCATGAGAAATTAAATCAAATGATTAACAACTTATTAATTACAAATCTTTCTATCAGAAGTCACACAATGTCAAGAAGTTTAAATATTCTTCTACAGAGTAAAAATATTTTTCCAGTAAGAAGGCTTTCAATTTCGGCTTAAATATTTTAGATTTGTCGAGCATTTTGATCTCTCTCTGCATTAAACAACTTAACAGCTTAGTGTCGCGCACTGTGCTACATTTAACCTGGGCACCACTGTACCTATGATATCATTTCTTCTGGTGTTAAGACGCTCCACTCTCTGCTCACCAGTTTCAAACTTATCTCAGTTTTTTACTACATCACATAATAAAACTAATATATACAGGCATGGAAGAGTTAAAATTCCCAGCTCTTTAAAGTAGGATTTGCAGGATTCCCATTGTGAGATACGCACCATTGTTCGTATTGCTTGTTTCTGCAAAACAAACGCTCTGTTTATATCATAATCATAGCTGTTTCCCCATAATTTAACGCTATATCTTAGCTTAGATTCTGTAAAGGCAAAGTAGACAACTTTTAATTGATCCAGACTTATTTCATTTCTAAGACTCCTGAGAGCGTAACACCCAATGAGCTGTCCAATGCGGTTAGTTCCTCTTTCAAGTTCAAGTCGAGGTCAATGTGCACTCCTAGAAATTTAACAACATCAACAAGAGGAACAACATCTTCGTTCAATGTGATTGTTAGTTTCTCTTTGTTTCTGGATGTGGATTTAAACAAAATTGCGTTTGTTTTGGCCAGATTTAATGTTAAATTGTTCGTAAGAAACCAGTAATGAAATCATTTTAATGCCTGATTGACTTTTTCCTGAAGGGCTACAATGTTGTTTTCAGATACTATAACAGCATTAGTATCATCTGCAAACATTATCAAGCTTATGTCCGGAACCATTGAACTTATATAATCCACAATATCATTAGTAAACAGTATAAAGAAAATTGGACCCAAGATGGATCCTTGGGGTACGCCTCTATTTATTCTTCTTAGCCCTGATTTAATAACTTTTTCACCCATATCATCAGTGGTTTTAAGCTCTACATATTGATACCTGTTAACGAGGTAAGACCAGGGTAAGACCTCAACAATTCTAACATGTGTAACTCTGCACTACTCATGTCCATCTCAGTGATCCCCAATTATAAGGTTGCCTGGAAGAGATTGCTCTGAGCAATAAGGCCGCCTTTGCGCGCAATTCTTATTGCAATTTTTATTCTTATCCTTGATATGTTGTTTGTATTTAATTGTTGTAAATTTGTGTGCAATAAAGAGTTTCTATCTGTCTATCTATCTATGTTTTTTCGAATACCATAATGCTCTAGCTTTTTTTTAAAGAATTCTAATTATGATCCACTTAATCGAATGTAGAACTAAGATCTAGAAAGATCCCTGCTACTCTTTGCTTTTCATTCAATTTTACGCGACAAAAGTATCAATGGCCTTGGCTGTTCCAACTTCATACTGGTATCCTCCACACTGGTATATACTTCTTCTGCTCAATATGCTCTGCCCGTAAATAAATCTCATCAATCGTATCTTTATCAGCTTCTCAAACAGTTTTGATAGACTAGGCAGCAAAGAAATTGGCCTATAATTATTGGCGTCATGTTTCGATCCTTTTTTATGAACTGGTAAAATTTTTGCTAGTTTAAGCTGCTCTGGAAATGTACTTTGATCATAGCACATATTGAAAAAATAAGCAAGAGGCTGTGCAAGAAGATCGATATTTCTTTTGATAACCGTAATTGGTAGTTCATCAGAGCCAAATGACGCCTTCGATTCTATCTGATTCACCACTCTTAGCATTTTATTACTAAGACTCCTATGAAACTGAACAAATTTCCCATACAAAATGTGCTATCAGTTGATGCAGTTTCTATGGGAGGTCAAAAATTTATTTTCGTAATTTGACCTATGTCCCTTGGGGAAAGTTGTACAGTTTCATGGTCTAAGTAACATATACTTAAATACTTAATACTTAAATTATGTTCTCTATTTTATTTAAACGCCTATTGTTGGACAGAAACCTCACGGTTCTACACTGCCTTCAATGTCAGTCCACCTAGTGGGGGGCATTCCAATTTTCTAGAACCCCAATTCTCTAGAACTTCTCTGCTCCATCAACCGTAAAACACCTACATCTTTTAGTGGGTACGCACGTCAGCAAGTTTGTAGAATAAAACCAGTATAAGTTGAACCAGCGTTACGCTAGAAACGCCCGCAACCTTTTTAGGGTTCCGATACCAAAATGGTAAAAAAAGGAACCCTTATGGTGCCGCTTTGTCTGTCTGTCTGTCCGTCTGTCACACCTGTATATCTCGGCAACCACTCATGCTATTTGACTTGAAATTTGGAATAGTTTTAGAACATGGTTGTCCAACTTGATTTCACGTGAAAGAATTAAGAAAAAAATATAATTATTAATGTAAAGGGGGCCCAAATAGGGGGGACAAAATTTCAAATTATCGGTACTAGGTTGAGGTGGAGTGGGGCTTTACTTGTACATTCTAAAATTTATTTTTATATTTTTTTATAACTCTTGGTTTTCAAGTTATGATGAAAAATGTCAAAAAAAATACCGTTCCCCCCTTATCTCCGAAGTTTGTGAATGGAAAAATTTTAATTAATTACAGTCGATAGACGTTTAGGGCTCCCGCACACGACCGAGAATCGGTGGCCGATTATCGCCCAGGACAAGGACGGAAGATCCAGGTGATAACACGTAAGAGCGGGATGCCGACAAAAAATCGGCCACCGATTCTCGGTCGTGTGCGGGAGCCCTTATGTAAATATTACAGCAAAAATAAAACGATCTTTCTAAGTTGACCAGTGTTTTAAAAATCTGCAATAAAACCTTTACAAACAAATTTAGTTTTGCGGTCCTAAAAATGGATTTTATTGCTTCCAAAAATACTAAAAGTATATCGGAACCCTTGGCGCACGAGAGCAACTCGTACTAGACCGGTTTTTTTAATTGTCAATGGGCTTACTCTTGACCTCGATCTAGTCTTGAAGACAGAGATGAGGTCGACGATGGAACGGGCTTGCCCAGAAGATGCCTATTCTATGAACTCGGGAACACAGACGCAGGCAGAGAATTTCACTCTTTAGCCACCAGAGACCCGCATAAGGTCAAAGTGTTTCTACCGACGTGCGGCCGTGTGTACTACAGCCATTGTACAGTGTGCTTTACCGTGAAATCAGCCTAATTAAAGATTTTATCGATTTTATGTTTGGTATCCAATTGATTTGATTTACTATCATTTCGCTTACCAGTCTTTTGGACAATGTACCTATATATTCGTTTAGAAGTGAAGTTGCTATGAACATCATCATAATTTGTATAGTTATAGGTGTTTTATGTCCTTGTGGGTACTCTAAGAAGGCTCTTCGGGAAGGTGATTATTATTGATGTTTCTTAAACTGTGACTCAAATGTTTTACACTCTGATCATAAAATTATTTTAAGTTTAAACGAAAAATAAAATAAAATTTTAGTAATTGTTAAAATTTTACTATTAATTTTAACAACTAATATTTGTGATTTTAATTTTGGTCTTGATTTTATCAGTTGCTTAGCAATAAAATTTATTTAATGTTCCTTTAACAAGTGTATTACTTGTACCTGTTTTGTCACAAAGGTGTTGAAAAACGTCGTAAGATACACGGCCGTAAGGGTGACAAACTCGTGCCGATGGTAAACCCTCGACTTCGTGTCGGGTTTACAAAACGTCAACTCGTTTGTAATAACCCTGCTTACGGCACTTGTATTTTAAACTACTATAAACTACTCTGACTTTTCCTAAGCTGCAATGAAGGAAAAAACCAAGGGCTGTCCTACAATATTCTAGAGCATGTCACAACCCATAATGCTATCGCAAACCGGTTGCTAGTGTATAGTAGTTACTTTTAAAGTAAATAACATGAACAATGACTTTCCGGGATCCAAACCTGTGGCATTTATACAATAGTGATACAATACAACCTGCAACACTGCGCCAACACGATGACTTACAGAAACAAAACATTATTTTGCTTTCAGAAAGGACAACAACGGAAAAAACTATTTACCTAGACCTAGAAGGAGGTGAAGGAAAATTATTCCAAGATTGCGCATCAAAAATAAAAGAAAAAGGACACGACGAACTGAATCAAATAAAAGAATGTTTGCACGAAAGCGAAGCTCCGGAAGAAGTCAAACACAAAGCTAGGAATATTGTAAGAAGTGTGACTAGTATTGCTAAGGAGGTAATTAAACTAGATGCGCGCAGAAACAGCAAAACTTTATTTAGATTTCGTGGTGGCCAAGATACGAATCAAGACGATGAAAATTTTAACAGAGACATTGAGATTTCCAAAAATTGTACTGCCGCTTTATTAGATGATCACCCAAATTTGAAAGCCATGATGTTTTCGGTTTTGGACTGCGTGAAGAGGGTTGGAAGTTATGATAACATCAAGGACCCGATGCCCAATTCTTCAGGACATAAAAACAAGAAGAAGAGCTCCAAAAAGTCGGACTGTGAGAGCAGTATTAGTAGTGACAGTGAAAGCTGCTAAAAATAATCGCATAAACGGATAAAAAACCCGTGAAAAAACTGACAGTTTGCTTTAAGGGTGGGTGTAGGCTGAGACGCAGAGCATTTCTATCTTTCAGTTTTCTTCGTAATAAAGCCCTCTTGCTTGGCAGAAGCCCTGCCCTGCGTCCCTGCATACGCTCGTAACGTTGGTTTGCGGTTTGCGTTTAGAATACTGCTGAAAATGCGAAATGGAAGGGAACTGATTTTTAAAAACCTAAAGCATTTTAAATTTGCACTGTTATCTTTTTGCATTCGCAGCAGTGTCATTTTGTAAAAGTTAACAGACAGTGACTTGATGTAAACAAACTTTTATAGACTTATATATTTTAGATTGTTATAAATTTGTATTTGGTATCTAAAATAAAGCAATTTTTGTTCTTCTCATTTTTTCAATGTAATAGACATTGTGATTTATTATCGGTCAAATCAGACTCAATATCCGCCAATTTCATTCCATCACTAAATTGTTGTTTGTGGCTTTGTGGCTTACAAGAGAAAGCTTTTTGCATTCAAAAATTAAAAACCGGTCAAGTATGAGTCGGACTCACGCACCGAGGGTTCCGATATACCTACCTATAGTATTTTGGAAGTATTAAGGTCTATTTTACGACCTCAAAAATAAGTTTACTTGTAAAGGTTATTTGCAGATTTCTTAAAAACTATGCTACTAAGAGAAATAGTTATATTGTTTCTGTAAAATTTACATAAACTTTTATTGATGTAAACAAACTTTTATAGACTTATATATTTTAGATTGTTATAAATTTGTATTTGGCATCTAAAAATAAAGCAATTTTTGTTCTTCTCAATTTTTCAATGTAATAGACATTGCGATTTATTATCGGTCAAATCAGACTCAATATCCGCCAATTTCATTCCATCACTAAATTGTTGTTGGTGGCTTTGTGGCTTACAAGAGAAAGCTTTTTGCATTCAAAAATTAAAAACCGGTCAAGTATGAGTCGGACTCGCGCACCGAGGGTTCCGATATAAGTACCTACCTATAGTATTTTGGAAGTATTAAGGTCTATTTTACGACCTCAAAAATAAGTTTACTTGTAAAGGTTATTTGCAGATTTCTTAAAAACTATGCTACTAAGAGAAATAGTTATATTTTTTCTGTAAAATTTACATAAACTTCTATTGACTGTAATTAATTCACATTTTTAGTTTAGTAAACTTCGGAGATAGAGGGGGGGTATTATTTTTGAAATTTTCATAATAACTTAAAAACAAAAAAATACAAAACCTATTTTGGAATGTACAAGTCAAGCCCTTTCATACGATACTCCACTAATTGAAATGTCAGTTTGAAATTTTGCCATCCCTATTTGGGGGGCCCTAATTTACAATAATAATAAAAATATTATTAATTATTTCGTTAGCAATAAAGTTAGTCGTGCATATTTTAAAGCATTCAAAATTTCAAGTCGATGGGTGAGTAGTTGCTGAGAAAAACAGATGTGACAGACAGGCAGACAGACGAAGTCACACCACACATTTTGGTTTAGTACCCCAGATTAACCCTACTTTTGACCATAGATATCTTTTTAATTATTATCTACATACGACCCTGAAATTAGCCTATCTTTGCAATTATGTGATTCGATCGCTTCTTAATATTAATTGCAGTCAGCCAGTTAATATCTAGACTGTAATTCAGTTGAATTTTGTAAACAGTAAAGATGACAACTACTACATTTTTATTTTTTTTAGTAATTTGCAATTTAATTTTTGTGTTTTCTCAGAGTCCTAGAGGTACTTAATATTTAATTAAACTGTATTGATTACTTACATTTCGAGCTACAAAATGCACGCTAAGCCGTTGGCCCAGATACTGACATTAATATTATACAGGTCGTTCAAACGAGTCAGAGGCCATTTAATTTTAAGGTTTGAAAACTCTAAGAGGCACAGCAGACGGCAGACTTTTTTGTGACAGTCCGTCAGTGTGGTCAGTAATGTAATTTTTTTCGATATTATTATAGTTTAATAACATCATTGACATGAGAAAAACGCTCCGTAGTTGCGCGTAGTTTTCAACATGTTTGGTTTGAAAACAGCTTGAATAGTTGTTCAGTTCAAATAGTTATTTAGTTGAAAAGGTTGTTTAGATTGATTGTTATTTAGTTTAAAACGTAGAGCAATTTCGAAAAATGATAAGTTTGAATTTTATTCTTATAATAACTATAATTTTCGCAATACCGGCCACGCTGGTGGACTGTCACGAGCATAATGTCTGCCGTCTGAGCCTCAAAAGTCAAGTTGGCCTATAACCTGCTAGAGCTAATCTAGATTTGCGTTCTATATTGCGGGGGTCTGATGACAGTCGCTCTGCGTAAGAACCAGTGCCCCCGTCAAAACCCCTTAAGGTAGTTGACTTCGTTGAACGACCCCCCTTCTACAATTGGGAATCCAGACGCACCGCAGAATATCACCCATACTTGGTTGGTATTCAACACATACGCACAAAGCGCTTTGGAACATCTTTTATAATGTTCACGGCTAAGGAGTGGAATTCTCTGCCTGCGTCTGTGTTCCCGAGTTCTTTAAACCCGAATCTATTTAAGTCTTAAGAATTATCAGATTTATTTATGAAAAGCCTAAATATAAATCCCGTGGTTCATCAGAATACGCCATGCAGTTAGAAGAAGAACAAAGCCCGCCATCGCAATACGCAACTGAAATTCGCAAGAAAGCGCATCGTTTTGATACATTCTGGGAAACCTATTTTCGGAAGCCGATAAGGGGCTAAAATTAAAAAGATGAAACCTTCCTGCAAGTCCTAAAAAGTAAAGCATAATATATTTTTGTTTTATTTCAAACACTGGGTAACCGAGCTTCGCTCTATAATAGCAACCTCAACATTAAAATATCATTGGGCGAGCAAGCTATGCTACCCGCCAACAGATGGCGCTGTAGGTTTCTGTCTAACACGCGGTATTTAAATTATTAATATTTAAATAAAATTTATTTATTTAAATATAATGCTTAAAAACACGGGAAAATCGAATTTTTCCATACTAATTAAATTCGCCCCCGAAAACCCCCGTATGGTAAATTTCATCGAAATCGTTAGAGCCGTTTTCGAGAAACCAATTAAAAATATATATTATAATGTTGAGGTTTTCTTTATTTAATTAAAAATTTATTTACCCATTGACAAAAAGCCAAACTTTTCAAACTTATTAAAAGCAAAGGAAAACAAATAAAATTGGCCCCTTGATTTGAAAAAATCTTGCAGAAGAGAAAAAATATAGGTACCTACCACGTACCTACCTACTTAACAATGCCGATTCTACAGAATAATAAGGGTAATAATAGTAGGCAGATTAAAGAAATAATTCGTCACAAGGTGGTGAAGGCGTGGTTCTATACTTGCGTGGTTCTATTAATTTGGTAGGATTATTTTGAATATTTCATAATGCTTGATGATGATGTGACCAAGGAGGTTCTAGCCCACACATTGCAGTTTGGAACATGCTGGCAGATGTCATCCCAATAGATCCCGTAGTAAAATAATTTAGCATATTTCTATACCGAGCAAAGCAAGGAGGTCCAATTTCCTTGGCCGATTCTTAATACACTACAAAAGCAATATGTTGCATTCAGCTCTTGTGATAGGTTTTATAGGTATGAAACTTCTTTGAAAAAAAAAATTAATTAATTAAAAGCTTTTATTTATTTTCACCTGTCGATAAAAAATGTAAATAAAAACACGCTTTTATTAGATGTCACAAATTTTCAAATAACAGCGTGTTACATCATAAAACAACAAGAAAAAAGAAATAGAAAAAGAGGATTTACGAGTAACATGCTTTTATTTGAAAACTTGAGACATAAATTAAAGGGGCTCGTTATATTATTTTTAAATTATTTTTTTCTAAATAATCTCTACTCTTATCTGCTAGATTTAATATGGACGTAAAAAAAATAGGTTTAAAAAATTTAAACGCATGCCAGAAACGGAGAAGCAGAAACCCTTCATAATATTTAATCCGGCGGCTAACTTAATACGGAATATAAATTCTAATTTGCCAAAATTAATTTGCAATCCAAACACCTATCACTCATTTCTGAACAAATTTGTTTACAATTCAATTTGGATCTGACGCAACCAAGGTATTAGCCGTCGGAATACCTCTTATTAAATTCGGGATACTTATCAAAGGTACAAAATACTGACGCCTACGAATTCTTCCTGACATCGAGACGAGAGTACGTGAGCGGAGCTCCCTGCGAGCCTGGCTGACACCATCCCACTCACACTTACAAGTTTCTATAGAACTCTATCTCTTTTCATCCAACTCCTACTCACAGCTTCACCCACATACAACCCTGCTTTCAGACCACATTTCAGTTTGAGCTCTGCCTTTCTAGAGGGCACGCGTTTCACTGGCTGGCAATAGAGGAAAAATAACAAAACATTATTAAAACGAACTGCGTTCGATTTGCGAATTGCGCGCCGATGATGAATGCTTGATCGCGTTTTATTGTTAAAATTGAAGACAATAAATTTTCCAGCCTAATTGATGACAATAACTTTGACTGAAAAAATTGGGACTCTTATTTTATAGTTGACGGCTGAAAGGTGGTTTTAGTGGGCGCTGCTACTGCTAACAGGTGAGTGGGCACATTCTTTAGACCATCTTTGAACAATTTATCGAAATGCCAAGAGCCACTTTCAATTACTTTTATTGAGTATAAATCAATAAAATTCTTATTTAACTAAAAGTAATTATCAACGTTTACTTTGTTTAAATTAAGTATTTTCTTGTAGCGAGTATATAGATTTTTAGATAGTATACAAAATGCAAAACCGATTTTTGTATATAACTTTACTGTCTTATATTTTGTGGATATCTGAAAAATATTATTTGGTAATTACGTCCGTTTGTTTGTGGAATCATCTTATTTTTTGTGATTTTATCTTTATACTATTGGTAAATTGTACTTTTTGAGGGTTCCTAACCAAAATGGTGAATTTGCTACTTCCTATCCTATCCTACTATTATAAACGCGAAAGTTTGTAAGTATGGATGGATGGATGTTTGTTACTCTTTCAGGTAAAAACTACTAAATGGATTATAATGAAACTTGGCACAAAGGCCACTTTTTACCGCGGGAAATCACTTCATTCCCACGGGAAAATGCATTAAACAATAAATGATACATAAACAGTATTCCCACAGGCCATTGCACCTTTCGGATTGGACTTTTATTAGGAATTTTATACTTAAACTTACTTATGTACTTAGTATATTTTTAAAACTGTAGGTAGGTAGGTAGATTGTAACGATCGAGCGCTTCTCGCCATCAAACTTCACAGTTTTGCGAGTAAAACTTATTATGTATGATGTATGCATACCTCAGTTGAAATAAATAAAAAAAAGAGCATCTTCCAGAAATTTGGGTAAGCTCGTTTAATCGTGCGCGTAGAGTCGGTTGGTAAATGCCCAACCAAACGCTTTTTACAAAACGATAGCGCTATTTAGAAAACTTACAGTGACATCTATTGACCAGTAGAATCCGCGAGTTTACAAGTTCGAAAATAAAATACAATTCTGTTTGTAACTAAGAAAGAATTATTTAAAGCTAGCTGTTGACCGCGGCTTCGGATTTCGTATTTTATGTTGTAACCGGTTTTCCGTAGGAATGAGATATTTTTCCCGTCGAATTTGGGGTAATTTTAAACTAAAGAAAAACGCGACTTACCCTGCGCAAGTCCCAATTCAAGATCCAGCTAATATTAAAACGCGAAAGTTTCTAAGTATGGATGTTTGTTTCTCTTTCACGTAAAAACTACTGAATGGATTTTAATGAAACTTTACAATAATATAGCTTATACATCAGAATAACACATAGGCTACAATTTATCCAGCGCAGATGAAGTCACGGACACCAGCTATTAATTATATAAAGCTTACAACCTTTACCGAAAACTGAAAGGGCGTGCTCAGTCAACGAAACTGAACAACTTTCCCAAAGAAACATATGTTGGGAAATGAAAAAAAAATTTGACCTATCCATACAAATTGCCCACTCTGGTCGAACAGTTTGTACGGAGAAGTCAAAATTTTTTTTCATTTCCCAACATATGTTTCTTTGGGAAAGTTGTTCAGTTTCGTTGACTGAGCACGCCCTTTAAATTTTCGGTACACCGTCCCTTAAACCCTGTATATTTGTGTTAAATAAAATTACGATGAGATGAAATTAGAGTTAAATGATTTATTGTCTTTTGCTGAGTCCGACGTTTTTTATTATGTAAGATTCAGATAATTTTATTTACAAAAAATGTAGATTCTTTACAGAATACTTACTGAATGACAAGCAGATTACTTTTGCTTTAAATATGTTACTATTAATTACCCGACGGGAACAAGGTGTGATATTATGTAATAGGTCTTTACCTATAAAATTGCCGAAATTTTCTTACAGATTTAGTTTGATATATAAAATTAAAGGTTTTTAACTTCTTAAATGTCGTCTAAAATTGTTCGTCTTAAATGTCGTTCGATTTCATCATTAGATTTGTTATATAATTTAAGCTTCTGTTAGCTTAATGTCTTCCCAATAATGCTCAAAAAAACAAAAAGAATTGGATTTTTAATTCCTAAGAAAAATGCAAAAATGTTAGTACTGAAAATTGAGTTTACCTAAAATTCGCCATACAAAACGTCAATTTCATAGGTAAAGACATATTATTATGTATGTATTAATTACACTAGAAGACAGCGTAAGCATTAATAGGGTGTTTTCCAGCACTTTTTGAATGTTCAACTGGATGGCGCTGCTGATCGACCATCCCAAGGAAAATGGAAACACTCATACTAAACGGTCACCTAGTATTAAAATGGGCGCAGAAACAGTCAAAAGTAGCATTTTAGATACCATAAGAAAATACTTGCACGATTACCTCAACTGTGATTTTTTTATGTGTACCTACATTTTCAGTTCAATACTTAGTTTTCTACATAAGCAAAAACACCATTACTAAGAAAATTCCTGATACAATTTTTTATGAAAAATGTGCTTTTTTCGTACAGTAAACCAAATCTCTCGAAAACTATTATAAATATCGACACAAAATTAAAGGTATTAAAAAGACTTTTACATACCATTATTTCAATTCGTTCAGTGTATTTAAAAAAAAGTACAAAAATGAGGGAAACATTAAAACAGCTAGAATCCGCTTCGCACTCGCATTCCAAAAACATTTCTTTTGTTTTAAAAAGCCCTTAAAAGAAATTACCAACAGTGATGAGCGTGCCACCTATCAACACTTAAAAAAAAACGTAGTTGACAAACGTCATAGACTTTATATACTCTGTAAACTTATTATTAAAATAAAGAAATTGAAATAGAAAATTAACTATTATATGAAATAGTTGACCGAAATCTTTGGGAGAGGAACCCAAAAAGTCGCTGTTATAAAAAGGTTCAATTCAGGCTGCATAGTAGTTTTCTTCTTAATAATTACATTAATGACAAAAAATGGTCATAAAATATTCATTTCCTTCGTAACTTTACTCAGTAAAAGAAACTGAACCATTTTCTTTAGGAAACATGGGCCGAAATAAGTCTTTTTGTTTTTTTATTTCGTAGTCAATGGATGAATTTAGAGGAGCTGCCTGTATAGGTCCCAAGGGTGTCATTCAGAGACGTTTCGCTAGCACGGGGCCAAAATCGCGCGAGCAAAATCCTGGTCTAAACCCATCATCATAACATCCCTTGAAACGTCCACTACAGGACAGGGAACTCCCTCCAAAATTCCATCTTTTGCTGGAACAATGTGTAAGAGTCACCATGCTTGTTAGCGTCACGGCTGGCACCATGGACCGCGGTTGTTGGTGGTAAGATGATACGATATACGGGGTGCTGCTGCCCATCTTCTGGTTAGTTAACCCTCTGTCGCCTTTTACGACACCCACGTGTAGAGATGGGTTGGTACTATTCTTTGCCGGCACCACACGGCAGTACACTAATTCATTGCCGGTGACGATTACCAGTAAAAACCTGCCACTTAGCGTAGCCGTAGGCTTTTGCGTAGCTGTAGGCTTTTGCGTAGCTGTAGACTTTTGCGTAGCCGCTCGGTAGGCCGCCTTATACAACGTGTAATTCTAAATACGCAAAACCTTTCGGGTGGGATTTCACCTATATAAATTGTATTTGAAAATTAAAGTAAAAAAAAATATCTATATACAAAATGAAAATCTCATTCGGTAAATTTTTCGAGAATGAAATTTTTATTTTGGTTTCCAAAAGTGTAGAACAAAAGTTGTTCAGTTACATGGGTAGAACTACTCCGAACCGTGTGGATTTGGGGCGATACTGGGGCATTTCAGAAACCCTACAGCGCCATCTGTTGGTGGGCTTTCTTTGGTTAAGGTTATACAGAGCGAAGCTCAGTCGCCCTGGTACTAATATTATAAAATACTTTTTTGACTAAGTCCTGGGACTAAAAACGCACATTGTAACATAAAATTCCAGAAAAATCACTTCATTTTTTCCTTAATTTTTTACTTTTGCCGCAAAACTTTTTCAATTTTCCTTTCTATAAGAACCTTAATCGGACGAACATTGTAAAAAAAATTACGAAATCGGTCCAGTCGATATCAAGTTACGCTGTTACCTAACGAAAAGCATTTAATTTTAAAGTACCTGGGCGAATATAGCCGCCTCAACATCTGGTGAGCAAGCTTGCTACCCGCCAACAGATGGCGCTGTAAATTTCTGTCTAAAACGCGGAATTTTTAAATAAATGCTTAAAACACGGGGAAAACAAATTTTCCCAGACATGAGACCTAGCTAGATCGAGTTTTCGCCCCCGAAAACCCCCGTATGTTATATAAACCGATTACAATATACAAATATTGCTCTTTTAATAGTATAGGAACTTGACAGATCTGTTTAGCAATAAAATATGTCGTTAGCCAAAAATAAATGAGGAAAATGTTGCCAAAAGTTACAAAAATCATTTATAAGTACCTAATCCTCTTGTTCCAAAGTTTTACTTACTTATTGTAGGAAAAAATACTTTGCGAAACTCTTGTAAATTGAGAATTTTATTGTGCCACCGGGCGTGGCGAGAATTTGCGAATTTACGTAACATAGACCACGACAATCTCATGTTTTTGTTAAAAAATTACAACTTTTTATTTCGGTGAATAATATTCTGGTACCTGGGCGACCGAGCTTCGCTCTCTAATAGCCGCCTCAACATTCAAATATCATCGGGTGAGCAAGCTATGCACCCGCGAACAGATGGCGCTGTAGGTTTTGTCTAAAACGCGGTGTATAAAAAAATTTCTTATGAACACGGGGAAAACGAATTTTCCCAGCGATGAGACCTAGCTAGATCGATTTATCGCCCCCGAAAATCTCAATTTGGTAAATATCATCGTAATCGTTGAAGCCGTTTTCGAGAAACCGATTACAAATATACAGGGTGTTAATTTGATTCCGTGCCATAGATTGGAGGCGGGTTCAGCATACGTAGCTGAACAACTTTTCCCAAGAAACATAGATCGAGAAACGAAAAATAATTTTGGACTTCCCATACTAAGTGACCAACACATTGTATGGGAAGTTCTAAATTTTTTCCTTTATCTACCAATGCTTCTTCGGGAAAGTCGTTCAGTTACTGATACTGAACCCGCCCTTAACTATGGCACGCATTAAATTAACACCCTGTATTTGTCCTAATAAAATAGTGAACATAATATTAGCATGCTACTTAGACCATGAAACTGAAGAACTTCCCCAAAGGAACGTTGGTCAAAATATGAAAAATCAAATTTGACCTTTCATACAAAATGCGCTATCAGCTGATGCCGTTTCTATGGGAGGTCAAAATTGATTTTCGTATTATTTCGTCTTATTATTTTGTGATTTACCTAGTTACTTTCCTTGGGGAAAGTTGTTTAGTTTCATGGTCTGAGTAACGAACAAAAACTATGTTCACTTCATTATTAAATTTCAAAAATTTATTTTGTCTATGATCTTTGTTCCTCGGGAAAAGTTGTTCAGTTTCATGGGCAGATTCATACCTTTCCGTTACACGCTGTATATCCAGTTTTTAAAGGTGGCCGCCTGATAATTTTGCCCGACGTCATCAATTCCCATTCATCAATGCCATTTCGCCAGAGGCTTTTGTTTTCGAACCAATTTCGTTTCGTCACAAAATACTCATATTTCCAGTTTCACGCTGGATGAAAATTTTCTACATATTCATCGTCAAGCGCTTATGTCTCTGCCCTCGTACGATAGAAGGCGGCTAAGTGTGTGTAAAATATTACAACTTAATACCTGACAATACAGGATGTAAGGAACAGCCTTCCGAATACTGAAAGGGCATGATCAGTCAACGTAACTTTAAGAACAACTCCAAGCCTGTAAGACCTTATTTGTAGATATAGTTGTGTTTTATCATATTATAATCTGTTAGTTATATTATTACTAGCTGTTGCCCGCGGCTTCGCTCGCGTGGATTTCGTATTTATGTTGTTACCGGTATTCCGAAGCAATTAGATATTTTCCCGTCATTTCGGGGTAATTTTAAACTAAGGAAAAACAGGACTAACCCTGCTCAAATCAATGAGTATAATTCAAGATCCAGCTGAATTTTATATAATATACAGACGTTACTTATAAATTACTCAGAACAGAGGAAATTAGCAGCAGTATCCTAACAAATGTAAAGAGAGAGATGAGAGACACCTTTATGTTATATTTCAAAACAGAGCCAATTCGCAGAAGTAATTGAGAAAAACTGAAACCCTCTCCCTCTCTCTCCCACTCCCCCCTTCCTCTCCCCCTTCCCGTCCCTCTGTCTCTCCCTCCGCCTCTTCCCTCTCCCCCTGCCCCTCCCTCTCCCTCACCCCCTCCCCCTCCCTCTCTCCCTCCCTCTCCCCCTTCCCCTCCTTCTCCCTCTCCCTCTCTACGTCTCTACGTCTCTACTTCTCTACGTCTCTACGTCTCTATGTCTCTACCTCTCTACCTCTCTACCTCTCTACCTCTCTAAATCTCTACCTCTCTACCTCTCTACCTCTCTACCTCTCTACCTCTCTACCTCTCTACCTCTCTACCTCTCTACCTCTCTACCTCTCTACCTCTCTACCTCTCTACCTCTCTACCTCTCTACCTCTCTACCTCTCTACCTCTCTACCTCTCTACCTCTCTACCTCTCTACCTCTATATCTCTCTATCTCTCTATCTCTCAACCTCTCTACCTCTCTACCTCTCCACCTCTCTACCTCTCTACCTCTCTACCTCTCTACCTCTCTACCTCTATATCTCTCTATCTCTCAACCTCTCTACCTCTCTACCTCTCTACCTCTCTACCTCTCTACCTCTCTACCTCTCTACCTCTCTACCTCTCTACCTCTCTACCTCTCTACCTCTCTACCTCTCTACCTCTCTACCTCTCTACCTCTCTACCTCTCTACCTCTCTACCTCTCTACCTCTCTACCTCTACATCTACCTCTACGTCTACCTCTACCTCTACGTCTACTTCTACCTCTACCTCTCCCTATCCCTGCCCCTATCCCTACCCCTAACGCCAATTTAATCGCTATCCCTAATATACAAACGACACCCATATTGATTTTTATACATTTCAAACCTATCGCACCCCAACTCCATCCCTAGGGGGATGATGGTATTTCACGTCTACCACGTTGGATTTCAAAATTGTCGTAGTTTTCGTAATCAGCGACCCGATAAACCATACAAACGACACCCATATTCACATTTCAACCCTATCGCACCCCAACCCCATCCCAAGGGAATGATGGTATTTAACGTCCACCACGTTGGATTTCAAAATTGTTGTAGTTTTCGTAATCAGTGACCCGATAAACCATACAAACGATACCCATATTCGTTTTTAGACTTTTTCACCCCATTTCCCTTTTTGAGGGGTTGAATTTGGGTTGGAATTTTAATAACAGTGATGAACGTTGCATAGAATTACATCATTAATGCCTTAATAATAAATTATGTGGATTTTACTTTAAAAATAAAGAATTTTCAACTTCATCCCCCTTTTCACCCTTAAGGGTGTCGAATTTTCAAATACCCTGAGACACATTAATATTAACTTTTAGTCGTCAGCCTAAATACAAATTTTGAAGATCCTAACTTCAAAACTGACGGACTTTCATACAAACTTTCATCCCCTATTTTACCCCCTTAGGGGTGGAATTTTGTAAAACCCTTTCTTAGTGCACCCCTAGGCCTCATAAGGAACCTACATGCCAAATTTGGAATCTCTAGACCCAGTGGTTTGGGCTGTGCGTTGATATGTCAGTCAGTCAGTCAGTCAGTCAGTCAGTCAGTCAGTCAGTCAGTCAGAGTGTCACCTTCTTCTTTTATATATATAGATAGATGATCAAATAAAGAACTTTGAAAACAACAAACAGTACACGGGAGTTTTCGGGGACTAGGTCTAATTTCTTGAAAAAATTCGTTTACTTACTTGGTTTTTTAGAATTTCTTGAAAATATTGCGTTTCAGAAACCCTACAGCGCCATCTGTTAGCAGCTTTTTGTTAGCATACACAGAGCAAAGCTCGATCGCCCAGGTACTAAGAACCTTTGTGACGACATCATCATCATTATTCCGTTTTTGCCAATGGTTTTTACGGAGTCGGCTACCTAACCTAGGGGATTGGACGAGGGCACTGGTTTTTACACAGAGTGACTGCCATCTGACCTCCGCAACCCAGAGGGCAACAGACCCAATCCTAGATTAGGCTTTGTCAGGTTTGTGGTCAACCTGGCTGTCAAAGTTTTCAAGCCGCCAAATGGCCTCTGACTTGGCTCAACGGTCACTGTCATTGACAAAAACCGTAAATAACGGCTCTACGTGCCTTCCTAAGCACAGAAACCCTCTAGTTCTTGTGCCACTAATTGTCACCTATCCGGTTTCATGATTGGAGCGCTTCAACTTCACTTGAACTTCGTGACGATATCGTCTCGGTATCGTAGCACTGCAGCAGTGGACAAATGGCATAGCTGCTGTAAAATAAGTTTAATTTAATTTTCGCTGCAGAATTCAAATGACTACCGTAAAGTCTAGAGCCCGACTTTCTTAGCAAACGGTACCTTAGTTAATCTCTTAAATCCGCAAAATGTAGTTAAATTTTGTTCAAGTTTAAGCAAAATGCTGGCTTCGCAGTTACCGAATACTCTTTTATTTTTAGATTAAATTTGGGTATACAAAATCTTTTCAAAAATTAATTTGTTTACCATCTACGCTTTGAAATAAAAATAAAATATAAAGGAACTATCCTTAAGTAAGTCATGAAACTGATCAATTTGTGAAACTGATCAAAGTATTGCTTGACTTGACGTGTCTTCCGAAACAGGAACGCTCTTTTTGTCATTCCACCACTTGGTCACTTGTCTCTTAACTTTTGTAATCGGAAGGGAATATGCAAACGTCCAGAACCAGAGCCTCGCTCAAGGTTAAAGTGTTTGTGGCCGACGTGCCGCCATGTGTACTACGCATACGTGCGTGCGCTTCTGTCAATTGCAAATTTTGACAATTAGAGGTTTCGCGCCGAGGTAAAGGAAGGCCCAAGAAGCGGCGGAGAGATGATCTGAATGCTTTTAAAGACCAGTGGCTCACAGTCGCAATAAATAGGGAGGAATGGAAACGTATGGGGGAGGCTTTTGTCCAGCAGTGGGACAGTGTAGGCTAGTAAAAAAAACTGGTTTCGCGCTCGTATTATGTACTTTCCGGGGTGAGATGAGACCAAGTAGCCGCACTCAACAATAGGAGGGAGAGCCACGAAGCTCATTGGTGACCGTAAGCTGATAGAAACTTTATGGTTATGGAAGACACGTTACGCTTATAATAGCGACCGAGTAGTATCAGAGGTCATTTGGCGTCTTTAAAATTATCAGACTTATGGCTGATTGGCCCCGTGTGGTGCCGGCAAAGAATAGTAACAACCCATACATAAACGTGGGTGTCGTAAGAGGCGACTAAGGGTTAACTGGAGGATGGGCAGCAGCATCCTCCTTTATATCTTACATCTTACTTAATGCGGTCACCTACAACCGCGGTCCATGGTGCCAGCCGTAACGCTAACAAGCGAGGTGACTATGGTACTTCCCCTCCACATTTTTCCAGCAAAAGCTAGAATTCTGGAGGGAGCTCCCTGTCCTGTAGTGGACGTTTTATGGGATGTTATGATGATGGCTGATTTACACGGGGCTAAATTTAGGCGCCCCTGAGGGATGCAGATATACGAAAGAAAGACATAGTCGAATAGCTTTCTCTTTCTTTCGCATCCCTCAGATGCGCCAAAATTTTGCCGTCGTTTAAATCCGGCTTAATAGTTTGCTACCTGGCCTAAAGCTACCAACTTACCTACACAAAAAGTAACAATCCAAACTTTAAAAGTGTGTCAAAAGAGAAAATTCACTATAGCCACGAGCGCAACCTACACTAATCCTAATCCTTCAGCGCATGTCAATTCGGGGCAAGTGAAGCGAGTGGTACGAGCCTGGGGTTAGCAACCGTCCGGATCTGTCCGGGCATGTCCGGATTCGGCTTTCCTCTGTATCAAAATGAATGTGTACGCTACCTCCCATACCACATGATATTAGTTCCTGCCGACCAAGCCTCGCTCTCTATACTCTAAATAACCATACCCCACCAACAGATGGCGCTGTAGGATTTGAAAGTTTGATTTGATGTAGGAAAAAAACGGAGAAAACTCATTATACCAGATAGGATTTTCGCCCCCCATAAACCCTCATTCTAAATAATAAACTCCTCCGACGAAACGCACGAGCCGAGCGAGCGAAGCGAGCGTGCTGCGGCGGCAGCAAGCGAGTGGCAGAAGCGAATTCGGTACAGTTTATTATTTTTAGACAGTTTCTCACCTGACGCGGAAATTGATCAACATAACTTACGATTCCTATAATTTTCCGGCGACAAAAAAGTTTGAAATGTAAAAAACTTGTTAAATATTTATTTAATTTTACAAGCTCTTTTTTTGTCAATGTTTTAACCTGGATAAAATGTTTTGACTTCGATAGAATATTTTTAATTATGCAAACTTCATGTTTCTTCAATCTTTGTATCAACATGCTTTTGTCCGGACTTTTCAAACATCGAGACGGCAGCCCTACAGAGGCGGCCTTGTCTCAAATAAACGCTGTGTCAAGTGAAGAGATAGCTGACGTCACTTCCTAAACGGATTAACACGCTAAGCGTAGTCAATGTATTAAAAAGTTAAACTACCTACTCACTGTTAGGGTTAATGTTAGGGCACAGAATAAAGTAATATTACTATCAAACAGAAAGGACACTCTCCGCCCCTCTTGCAACCTACACCCCCGCGCGCACCCGCCCGCGAGATTCTCGTGGTCCTCCTGAGGCTCTTTTGACCTGAATATGCGAGTCTACGCTCACAATCTACCGTATCGTCACCGCGGGTGTAAGCGTTGCGGCCGGCACGATGGGCCGCGGTTGTTTGTGAGCGCAGTTAAAATTAAACGGCTTAATATTAATTGCACATCAAAAATACCGATTGCACATCAAAATACCGACTGTATATCAAAAATACCAAATTGCTACTTCTCAAGTACAATACTTAATGCTCATCAAAAATAATGATTACGCATCAAAAACTATAGGTTCGTTAGCTAAAGTAAACCTAACCTAACCGATCGCAGGTCACTTTCTTCTGGGTGCGAGGAGCAACCGGAGCAACAGATAACTTAATCCAACCTTTTAGTTTGCATTGGTTTGAAGACGAGTAAACTATTTTAAAACTTGTTACAAATACTTTAACTACTTATTCCTCAGCTCCTCCAAGATTCCTCTAGATATCTTTCTGGCCTGGAATCAAACTCGGAACCTTCAACGCAGCGGACTAGCCTCGCAGCCGTCTTGCCAAAGAGGCCGTGAAAGATTCGCAAAAATATAGAGTTACTTAGTTTAAGGATCTACAAAAACCGGCCAAGTGCGTGTCAGACCAAGCGCAACGCTGGGTTCCCTAGTTGCCTCAGGAATGGTTCTTGTTAAGCAAGTTTTGATTTTTAGGGTTTCGTAGTCGACAAGGAACCTTATAGTTTCGTCAAGTCCGTCTGTCTGTCCGAGGTTTAGCTCAGAGACTTTTAGTACTAGAAAGTTGTACTTTGGCAAATGTACACATAATTATTAGTCACGCTGACAATAGGTGACTAATACGTATCATCGTCATCATCACAACATCCCATAAAATGTCCACTATAGGACAGGGACTTCCCTCGAGAATTCTAGCTTTTGCCGGAAAATAGTGGAGGGAAAGTACCATAGTCACGTTGTTTGTCAGCGTTGCGGCTGCCACCATGGACCGCGGTTGTAGGTAACCCTTAGTCGCCTCTTACGACAACCATGGGAATGTATGGGATGGGATTCTTTGCCGGCACCACACGGGACTAATACGTTTATTCATACCAAATTACAAAAACAACAACTTTACAACAACAACAACTTTTCTTTACTAAAAGTCTTTGAGCTAAGCCGCTGACATACAGGCAGACAGACATGACGAAACTATAAGGGTTCCTTGTTGACTACGGAACTCTAAAAAGCAAGAGCTTTCATTACCTTGATTAAAATGTCAGCAGTGTAACAGACAACAGCACGTGTCTCTTTCACTCCAGTATCATACGTATCGCTCGTTCCTGCTCTCACGCATAGCTCTATACTGCTATCGTTCTAATTAAGACATTATTTCCACTGTAAGAAAACATACTTTAAGTATAGGATGTTGTTTCTTCCTGCTTATGAGGTTCAGCCGTATGTAAACTTTGTGCACGTTAGCTATGACGTGGGGATGGCAAATCCCTCACGCTTGCTTACTTTTAGTGTAGGCAACGAAGCAGTTGAACCCAACATAAATTTCTCAGGCAGATTTTATCTGACAGGATGATAAAGAATCATGAAATTAAAAATATCCAAAAAAAAATTTACAAAAAAAATTTTTCATACATTTTTATATGGAAAAATTAAAAGTATCGATTTTTTTTTAAAGAAGGTTTGTCTCATATAGTGTAACACCCCAGCAAAGTTTTATCGACTGAGGATTTAATGCGGGGGTCGTCATACAACGATCCGCTTCGTTGCCTAGACTATGACGTGGGAGATGGCAAATCCTTCACGCTTGCTTACTTTCTCGAAGAGCTCTTTACCCGCTCTAATCCTCTTATCAATATCTTCATTAAAAATAACGTCCGCCCACACTTTGCTCCAGTTACGAACGGGAAAGAAACGAGGTAAATACAGTCAGCCACACATTCGTAGATAACGTTACTTTTCATCTCAGAAGCTCAGAAAACTTTGCTTTATCGATCGAAATCAGCTTGCAAAAGTCATGTTTGTTCGCTAGCGTGGAAAAGATTTTTATCCGCTAGTGTAGAAAATATTTTTGAAATTTTAATTGGTCGAAGTCAGTGTGCAAAAGTGATTTTTGGCCGCTAGCTTGGAATAGTAGATTGTATCACAAGGCTGTAAAATAATATTTTTAAGGCGAGAGCGCTATTTTGAATCCAGAGCGAAATGAAGTATTCTTGAGTAGAATCCTGAATGTAGCGAGGGATTCAATAGGTCGCCCAAGGTAAAAATATTTTTGCAGCCGCGTAATACCCTCTACTTTTCATCTCCCTCTATGAGAAAAGAATAAGAGGCTCATTGAGACACACACTCGTCATTAATTTTAAATATAAAATACCATTACAATATTATTACTTGATGAAACAATACTAAAAATCTTTAAGTATTATTTGCAACAACTGAAAATATTATTGACATTTTTGTATCAATTAAAAACAGAACCTTTCGCTACGTTCATGATTCTACTTTAGAATCCCTCGCCATGCTCGGGATTCTACTCAAGAATCCTTCACTTCGCTCTGGATTCAAAAAAGCGCCATCGCCTTAAAAATATTATTTTACAGCCTTGTGATACAATCTACTATTCGAGATTAGAAAGCGGCAATAGTTATTTGTTAGGCAGGGAAAACAAATTTTATTTGGCGCGAGTGCAATCCTTTTTATTATTACATTTTATTTACATTTAGTGATCTTGCGTTCTGCTCTCGATCCGGAGGTTTTGGATTCGATTGACAGTAGGCATTAAAATAAAAACGTGAAGCGACATTGATATTAGCCCCATCATTTTAGTCAGACAAAAGCAGCTTTATTGTGATATACTAACGCAGAGAAATTGGCTTTTAGTATCTGGCTGGAGAAGACTGCACTGCTGTCTTGCATGATTTCTTACCAGTAAAAAGAGTCTATACAGGTCCCAGATAAGAGTAATTTTTTCATTAAGTTTTATTTTCTAGTTTTTGGTACATGATCTATTAACAATAAAACCGTTTAACTTATAAAAAGTTTTTATTTCCTAGTTTTTAGTGTCAGTTTTGTGTTATCCATAATTTAAGTAAAATCTTTGCTTGATAATAAAAAAAAAATATATATCTGCGTTTTCGGAAGTATCACATTTGAGGCGCCTGGCTTGAGTACCCCTGCATCATCAGGACTGAGGAGTTGAAAGTCTTTGCACAGTCAAACAATCTCTGCTTAATACCTCAAATACTAAATTAATATCGACAAATTAGCGAGTCTTACGGTTAAGGCTGGCAGTACCCCTGCATCATCAGGATTCGAAGGTCGAAGGTTGAAATCATCATAATATTATACTGTCACAGGGTTCGAACACTAATACTAAGTTTCATCGGGATTGATGGGATAGAAGTTGTCGAAAACTAGGTATATCGCAAAATATGAAGCAACATAACGAACAAATATACGGAGTGAAGCTAAATAAAACCGTCTAAAAATACCGTGTTTGTTGAATAAATGACAATTATTAACAAACAGTATAGTGAAATTAATCCTTCATATTGCAAGTTAGGATTAACTTCACTGTTTAACTTGTATGTTCGCCTACGAATAAATGTACGCAGTTAAAAACAAAATTCATTAGGATTAGTATTAAAAAAGTTTGATATAGGATGCGGCAAACTCGGACTGAAACAAATGTCACATACAATTCTGCTGTTAATCTCGACTTGTTAATTTCAAAGTACTGGGCGACCGAATTTCACTCTATACATAATCTTAACCAAAGCTCACCAACAGATGGCCGTGTAGGGTCTCTGAATCGCGAAAATTCCAAGAAGTGTAGGTACAAAAAACGGAGTAAACGAATTTTCCCAAACACGGAGAGAACTAATTTTGCCAGACCTAATAGATGGATCGATTTTTCTGCCCCAAAAACCCCTTTGTGGTAATTTGGAATCAGGAATTGGAGTTATGAATAAGGACAAAGTAATGGGAATTTTTTAAGCTTTAATCTTCTTTTAGAAATATTGTCGCTAAGACGCACCGTTATCAAGTTGGTAGCAAAAAATCTAAAAACTGGCCAAGTGCGTGTCGGGCTACGCGCAATGTCGGGTTCCTTTACAATGTAGGTTTAGATTTCGAGCGGAGCGAGAGAGGTATTCGTGAAAAAAAAAAGATTTTTTAATATTCTAATTCAGTCTCATGCACACGCGGACGAAGTTTCGGGCAGCAGCTAGTAAATCATAAATAGAAAGTCTCCCAAGCAAGGCTGAATTTGTGAGAGTACAGACGATAAGTTTTACGAAACACTCGAAATACAACCCGGGTTTCCACTAAACTTGGCGTTTATAAGGTAACTTTTTTCATTTAACACTTAACAAATTCAATAAGAACTCTTCAAAAGTTGTTTAGTACAGGAAACTTATGGTCATCTATTTTTAAATTACACGTTTTACTTTTATATCCGTATTCGAAAATAATTGATGTGAAATCAGCTGGGAATTATATGTAGGTATACCTATCCTCTTAAGGTTTTTTAGGGTTTTAATCACTCAAATGCTTTGCTATCAAATTATTGTATTGCAAAATCCTACTTCCTACTAATATTATAAAGGCGAAAGTCTGTAAGTATGGATGGATGTTTGTTACTCTTTCACGTAAAATAGATTTTAATGAAACTTTACAATAATATAGCTTATACATCAGAATAACACATGGCTACAATTTATAAGCCTGCGCCGACGAAGTCTCGGACACCAGCTAGTAGGAATATAAATTTATTATACTGCGTACAAAATAACTTTGTCTTTAACCGTTAATACGCAAAACTCAAAAATGAGTCGCGGGGGTGAGAGCGGCTCCCCCCAGGGAGCGAGCGAATCGTTTATTGGTTCTCCGCCGGTCACTCATGCGTGGAAAAAGCTTATATACAGGGTGTTAATTTGATTGCGTGCCATAGCTTAAGGGTTGATTCAGTAACGATAAAGAAACAAAAAAGAAAATTAAAAAAATCCTACAAAAAAAAATCAAAACTCCATTGAAACTAAACTAACGCGGAGGGTAATGACCGCTCGAATGGGCGCGCTATCAAATGTTGTTCTCATTGAGATCTTTAGAGGAGCCTATGTCCAGCAGTGGACGTCTTTCGGCTGATATGATGATGATGTGCCTTATTCAGTGATACTCGCGCGCTAGCGACGTTGCTCCGCGTTAGTTAAGTTCCAATGTAGTTTTAGTTTTTTTTTCAGAAGGATTTTTTTAAATATTTTTTTTGTGTTCCTTTATCGTAACTGAAACACCCCTTAACCTATGGCACGCAATTAAATTAACACCCTGTATAGTTCTGTGGTGGAAAATAACCGTCATGGACAAACTTGTTAAAAAAAACATTATTTGATTCCCATTGTTCCAAAAACAAAAAATATTATTACGTTTGAGTCAAAACATAGTGATAGAAAAATTAACACCTTGGAGGGCTATGCTCGACAGACAATTTCTAATGAAGATATTTTTGCCAAAATACAACCTCTATTCGAGATTATATCGAAGGATATGAGAATAGTACTTCTGCTTTAAATTGAAAGGTTAACGCAGAACTTTGATCAAGGATAAGAAGATACTGTTGTAAGTTCATTAAACTTTGAACGACGCTATCAATTTTGTTGCCAAGTGGTCGTGGAGGTTTAGGGTTGAAGCTCTCTTAAAAGTAGGCATAAAGTGTAGCGACACACTTGTTGCAATTCCTATGCTGTAAGACGCTTACGCTCGCAATGTAGGTTACCTATGAGATATCTGACGGAATTTCCGTTGTGTCATTGTGATGTCCCTGACGGGCCTATTGTGATTGGGGAAATATTTTAGTAATAACATACCATTACATTCACGCAGTATGGTATAATAACTAACAGGTTGACAATCAATGCTACAATCAATAACACTATTTTAACAAGTAGACGTGTGCACCGTAGCACGGCCCAACAGAGACTGATTGCGTCGGCCATCGTAGCGGCCGTCGTTGATGCATTGACCGCCATTGTCGAAGGTGGCCGCCAGTATTGCCTGCTTTACGCCACAGTCATATGTATTTTTCGATCGTGGAACTTTCCGAGTCTGAATTTTCGCAGGTGTGTCTCCTTACTAACGAATCTTCTTTTTGTGTCTAGTCCAGCCTATGAAGTGGCCAAATCAACGGCTCCTCGGTTTACAGGCGTTCTGACGGTCTCTCCCTTTTCACCTGGCTGTTTTTACATCATCCAGGTAAACAGCGACAGAACGTAAGAACGGCGGTATTTCCATCAGCCAGGTAAACAATGGCCTTCAAGACCGGACAGTAGATGTTCTTTAGATGCTATGACACCATCCTACATCACATGAAAGGAGCCCCATTTTTCTGTTTTTGTTTCATTTACTGCCGTCGTTTTAGTTTTTTTTTAAAGATCTCCAAAGAAAGTGGTATTCTGGGGACAGGTTTTCAGCCTGAGGGGATCATTCGTTGAATCAGGAGATTTTCTCCCCCCATAGCTGAAATCTATGATGCGACACGATGAATTGCGAAAACGACCATATAGAGGTAAATGTTTAGCAAAGGTGATGTAGAGAAAGGTCCAGACGATGTATCATGAAATTAAAGAGAAGAATGGCGTGTCGTATCCGAATGTCTTGATCATCCTCTATCCTCTGCGACTTCCAAGTTAGTTCTATAAGAGCATTATTCGCAGGCTATACCAGTCCTCGTGTTTTAAGTATTTTTTTAAATACCGCGTTTTAGATTGAAACCTACAGCGCCATCTGTTGACGGGTAGCATAGCTTGCTCACCCGATGATATTTTAATGTTGAGGTGGCTATTATACAGCGAAGCTCGGTCGGCCAGGTACTTAGACTATTGTACTTACGTCCAGGCAGAATGTTGCTTCTTTCTTTGGCCTAGGTTCCTTTAGTTAAAGTACCTGGGAGACCAAGTTTTGCTCTGTATAATGTTTACCAAAGCCCACTAACCAGATGGTGCTTGTAGGGTTTCTGAAACGCGCTACTTACCATGAATGCTCAAAAAAAGGGGGGAAAACGAATTTTCTCAGACTCGATACCAAACTAGATTAATTCTTTGCTCCCAATGTTTGCTAGTATTGCCAATCGATAGTCTATCTCTACTACGGTGTCACGACCAGGAATTGGTTTTTACTTGTGGTTACACTGGTGTACTCGTAACTACAAGGAAGTAACCGCTCCCAAATACCCCCGTGCAGTGAATGTCATCGAAATCGTTAGCCATTTTGAGTAAACCTATTACAAATATTGCTTGCTAGATAAAGTGACCTAATAAATAATCTGAGATTGCTCGTTTATAATATAAGTATATGATAATGTGCAGACAGAACGACGCTTTTTCCTAGCGCTTCTTCCTTTGGCCTACGTTCCTTGAGTTGAAATTTACGACACCAAAAGGGACATAAATGTTTGATAGATAGAATTAAAAGCTACTGTCTGGCTGACTTTGTGTGAGTCAAAGAAGAATTCATCTATCTGGCACCACACTGACAACCACACTATTCACACTCTATAGACATAAGCATAGATTCATACATTGCCCTAGCTTTATTCTGTTTTTGCCAAAGGGTTTTTACGGAGTCGGAGTTAGATGATTTGACGGGACCACTGGTTTTTAAGTTTTTCGACTGCAATCTGACCTCCGCAACCCAGAGGGCAAACCAGATCCAATTCTAGACAGGAGCTTGGCCAGGTTAGTGGCCAATCTGGCTTTCAGAGTTTTCAAGCCACCTAATGACCTCTGACTTGGTTTAACGACTACTGTCACAGTAGCCGGGTCCAACGGCTTCACGTGTCTTGCGAAACATGGAAACGCTCCAGTTCTTGTGTCACTAGCGGTTACCCATCCGGGATCTGACCACGGCCAACGTTGCTTAACTTTCGTGATCGGGAAGAAAGGACAACTACCACAAGGCCATAAGCGCTTATGACCACACTATTGAAGACAATAAACTCTAACAGATCTTGTGGTTTGACAAAGGATCCCTGAAAACTTGGTTCCTGTGAACAGTTTGATATTAACTCGGTCTCCCGACGGTTTGCGAAGTTGTTGGAGTTAAGCTGGCTGCCCAGAACTTGGAGAAACTTGCTATCTGGCTGATTACTTGCGCGCAGAGTATTATTGAAAACCTTTGACTCGAATAGTTTCGGCTCTAAGCCCATGTTTTCTAATCGAATCCAAAATATATTACAAACTATAATTAATTGTGAAAGTAAATCTGTCTGTCTGTTACACTTCCACGGATATTTCTCTGAACCGACTTCGAACCATGGGAGAGGACATAATCTGCTTTTTAGGGTTCCATCTAAACGGAGCCCTACTGCTGCCACTCACGTGTCCTTTCTTCGTCCGCCACACAGGTTTCACCCAAAGCCAATACAAATTGTAAAAAAATACTATAAAATGTTTTTAAGGGAGGCTCTCATGACTAACCTTATCGTTGTATAAAGCTCTGCACACAGCTCTGCTCGATACACTTCTGCGTGACTGCGCGTCCCTGACTAACGGTATTTTTACCTAAGGTGGTATGGGAACCCTCGTTACGCGAGTCCGACTCGCACTTACCGATTTTTGCTCTTCAATGTTGACTCCTATCAAAAAAACTGTAACCCTAAAATATTTTTATTACTTTTATTATAAACCTGATTTACACCCAAAAAAAATTGTTACCTATAATGCTATGCTAAAATACGCGATGCGTCGTAGTTGTGGTATTTTTTAAAAGGTTTTGTAGAAATACTTTAGTGGCTTTAGTGTGGTGCCGGCAAAGAATAGTACCAACCCATCTCTACCCGTGGGTGTCGTAAGAGTCGACTAAGGGTTAATGAACCAGAGGATCGGCAGCAGCATCCTTTTGAGTATCGTATCATCTTACATTCTGCGGTCACCAACAACCGCGGTCCATGGTGCCAGCCGTAACGCTAACAAGCGTGGTGACTATGGTACTTCCCCTCCACATTGTTTCAGCAAAAGCTGGAATTTCGGAGGGAGTACCCTGTCATGTAGTGGACGTTTCATGGGACGTCATGATGACTTTAGCTAGGATCCTTCTAGGTAAAAATAACTTAGAAATCGAATTCAGAGTTATATAAAATACTAGCTGTGCCCGCGGCTTCGCCCGCGTGATATTCATACAATGTGTAGTCTCTCCCTCTCCCCCTCCCTCTCTCTCTACCTTCATCCCACTCCTTCTCCCTATCCCTGCCGCTACCCCTACTCCTATCCCTATCCTTATCGCCTTCTTAACCGCTATTCCTATCCTTATATAAACATAGAAACGACACCCATATTAATTTTTAGACATTTTAACCCTATCGCACCCCAACCTCATCCCCAGGGGATGATGGTATTTCACGTCCACCACCTTAGATTTCAAAATTGTTGTAGTTTTCGTAATCAGCGATCCGATAAACCATACAAACGACACCCATATTAATTTTTAGACATATCAACCCTATTGCAACCCAACCCCATCCCCAGGGGATGATGGCATTTTACGTCAACCACATTGGATTTCAAAATTGTTTTAGTTTTCGAAATCAGCGACCCGATAAACCATACTAACGATACCCATATTGGTTTTTAGACATTTTCACCCCATTTCATAATCATAATCATAAATCTTTAAGGGGTTGATTTTGGGGTGGAACTTCAATAACAGTGATGTATGTTCCACAGAATTACAACCCTAATGCCTAAATAATAAATTTAGTGGATATTACTTTGAAATGAAGGAGTTTCAATTTCATCCCCCTTTTCACCCCTTAGGGTGTAGAATTTTCAAAAACCCTGAGATACGTAAAAATAAATTTTTAGTCGTCAGTCTAAATACAAATTTTGAATATCCTAACTTCAAAACTGACGGACTTTCATAGAAATTTTTATCCCTTATTTCACCCCCTTAGAGGATGAATTTTGAAAAATTCTAAAACACGTACTTTTTTATATTTTACCAAAACTCAAAAACAAATTTTCTATAATTCTACCTTTAAAAATAAAAGACTTATAGACCAACATACGGAAAAAATATCATCGCCTTTTACTCCCTTTTAGGGTGATTTTTAAGAAATGCACGTATTTCTTTATTTTTAACCAAAAGCTTAAAGTTTAATTTGTGTGAATCAAACTCAAGAAACAAAGGATTTTCATACAAACTTTCATCCCTTATTTCACCCCCTTAGGGGATGAATTTTGAAAAATTCTTAAACATGTACTTTTTTATTTTTTACCATGAACTCGGAACCAAATTTCTATAATTCTACCTTTAAAAATAAAAGACTTATAGACCAACATACGGAAAAAAAATCATCCCCTTTTTCACCCCCTTGAAGGGTGATTTTTAAGAAATGCCTAAACACGTGTTTCTTTATTTTTTACCAGAAGCTTAAATTCAAATTTGTGTGAATCTAAGTCAAGAAACAAAGGACTTTCATACAAACTTTCATCCCTTATTTCACCCCCTTGGGAGATGAATTTTCCAAAATCCTTTCTTAGTAGGTGGTTTTGACTTGCATAGAACCTGTGTACAAAATTTCTGATCTGTATCTATAGCGGTTACGGCTCGGCGTTGATGAATCAGTCAGTCAGTCAGGAAATGCTCTTTTATATATTTAGATATATTTTTGTGGTTAGTAGGCTTGGATTGGTGGGTGATAAATCTCTTAAAATGGTTTTTATCTTCAAAGGATACCGTCTGTATTTAAATTCACTAGATTAATACGGACCCTGAAGTCCATTAAAAGAAAAAACAGGGAAAAGGCGGTTATTTTTATATATTATAATAGGAGATTTTGATTTAAAAATCCAAATGACTGAATTTCCAATACTGAAACAGGGCCCGTGACCGTGGGACCGTAGTAATTTGAACGATATAACCAAAACGAAACCTTTATCTAATGAAAGGTTAGGTTAGACTAGCTCGTTGGAGAAGTTGGTAGTGAGCTTGCCTTCTACGCCATAGGCCACGGCTTCGATCCCCGCCCAGGGCAAACTGATCAACACAAGTGTTTGTTCTGTATCTGGGTGTTATATATCTATTTATGTATGTTTATATGTTTATCCGTCTCTGATACCCACAGAACAGCTTTTGCCTAGTTTGGAATTATATATATATATGTACGTATCACGGATTGAATAAAGTAAGATTAAGCATAGCAGCCCGTGTGGTGTCAAAGAATAGTACCAACCCATCTCTACCCGTAAGTGTCGTAAGAGGAAGAAATTATGAAATAGAGGATGGGCAGCAGCGCCCTTTGTTGTATCGGTGCATGGTGCCAGCCGCAATGCTAGCAAGCGCGGTGACTATGGTAGACTTTGTAGAAGATAGCAATATGAAATAGAAACATATTCCAAAAAATAATAGTTGGTAGCTCAGTTTACTTATTTTTTTTCATGATGTATTTATTGTACGTTTCAAAAGACATAATAAACATAACTAGAGAAATATAGACTGAATTTAGGCTGAAAACGGGCTTTTATTCCAAGAATATATTTTAAATGGCAATTTCTTATCGAAGCCGTAGGTATGCCAGACAGTTTGTTTATTGGCAGTGCGATAGTATATTTTAACCTGGGTTTTTGTATGTGGTAAGGCTTTGAAAGATATGAAACACTTAAACAAAACCTGCTTTCCGATAAAAAAAAATGCTAAAAACTACGGAATCCTATACTGCGCGTGGCCAGACACGAACTTGGCCGGTTTTTTTTCTGATGCTGATAAACTCGAAGGAAATTAGTGCTTTGTCCCACAATTCCTAACTAAACTACAGGGTGACTTTGAAGATAGTCGACAAATTTTGAGGGTTTGGAGACGCATAGGTCTCCATACAAACGTTGTGTTCAGGAGAAGGGTGAGCCAAGGAAACTTCATTAATGCTATGTACAGGAACAATATTATTATTTACATAATGAACATGATAAATTGCAGTTAATTACAAAGCACATCACTTATTATTTACAATAAATTCTCTCGATAATCTTTTTGTCGAGAGCCAAAGAATCGAAGCCTGTCATTAGTTCTGACAGCTGTCTATCAGAGCGCGGTGCTCCAGCTAGTCCAAAGTGGCCAGGGTGTCTACTCTCAAAGTCCGATATATCGAAACGATACTACTCGAAACATGCAACTGCAAAACTTCGTCCCTTGACATTAGAGTAGAATATTGGTGGGATGCAGTTTGAAAATTCATCCAACCAATATTCTACTCTATTGTCAAGGGATGAAGATTTACATTTGCATGTTTCGAGTAGTATCGTTTCGATATATCGCACTTTGAGAGTAGACACCCTGCACCGAGCTCCGATCTAACAAAGAGGTGCGACTTAGTCACCACAAGGGTAAGTTCTGTAAATTAAGTTTGTATAGTTCCATGGATTTTTGAAGTTGTCATTTTTTTTTATTTTATTAAGTTAAACATAGAAGTCTCACAGAGAGATTTTTATTTTGAAAGTGACACTATTTCCGCCGAGAATCTAACCCAGAACATCCGGATCAAGAACCGAACGTCTATAGACCACTGAGGCTGTTCACACGTAATTTGAAAATCATAGCCCTCCTGTGGCAGTCGGGTAAAATGAAATACTACTCTTATAACTCATCTTACACACATTTCGCGAGACCTCTAGACCCTATTACGTCGCTATAGATTGACTTAACCCTTTTTCAGTGGATTCGGAATATAAATGGTCCACTTTATAGCATAGACAAGAGGTCCTGAATAAAATGACCGTAAAATTGGATTATGATTTACTAGCGATCCATTCTTCTTCTTCTTTGTAAATATGAGTCGCACCAAAACATTTTATGTAAAGTTGGCTGCTAAGTTTCACAAACTTACTACGCTTTCACTATTACAGTCTCCGTTGTCTAGTGGTTAAAGCGCTCGGCTCTCAATCGGGTTCGAATCCTACTATATAATAATATAATATTATAAACGCGAAAGTTTGTAAGTATGGATGGATGGATGTTTGTTACTCTTTCACGTAAAAACTACTAAATGGATTTTAATAAAACTTTACAATAATATAGCTTATATATCAGAATAACACATAGGCTACAATTTATCCTGCGCAGACGAAGTCGCGGGTACCAGCTAGTGATTCATACTTTTACACACTTAACATTGAATCTTATGCGAGATTTTTAAGCCACGATCTCACTTATAACTACACGAAACATTCCCTACCTGCTGAGCAAAAATCTGCCTTACATTATCAATAGACATGATAATACGAGGGCCAAACCGAAAAGATCGGGAATAGAATACTCGTTAGGACTCAGGTTTTATGAAGCTACATTTTATTAACTCGAAAATGCTTTATAAATTCTCGTATTGCGTCGCGCATTTTTGCTAAAACTAGTACATCACGAATCCGAAGCGGTAGTTTGCTCTTTTGTAAATTGAATAATGTATGACATTCAAAAAGCAATCAGAAAGAGTTTAGTTGAAAGAGTTAGTTCTCTCGCAAATGCAATTCGAGAATTTTGTGATCCAAATTACAAAGCAAAATAATGTTTTCTCTTTTATAATCTAGTTTCAAAAAGATTTTTAAAAGGTAATTGATATTTGTTATGCAAGGCGGCAAAATTGTTATTTAGAGCGAGTGCCTTGTATTGAATATCGAGTAAGCGAAGGATTGGATTTAAAATAATCCAGAGCGTAGCGAGGGTTTCAGGGCACGACAGCAAGGAAAATGCTAACGATAACGCCAGTACCTTATATAATTCATCATCACGTTCTAATTTCAAAAACCTTTTCACGCCTTTTGCACGCAGATATCCACCGACAAAGCAAAGTTTTCCGCGCGAGTGAAGTGAAAATGAAATTCGAGCAGTTATTACTTTTGACCGCCCGTTACTGCGCCAAGCCAGCGCGATATGATTCTCCGACGTCAAAAGACGCCTTTCAAAATTCAGGTGGGTGAATGTAGGAAGAAAGTAAATGGTAAATAGATATTTCTTTGGGACATGACGAATCTACATATTTACATTCTACTTCTTATATGTCCTAACTCCTTTAAGCGTTAAATTTGGGTCCAAATCGACATAAAACGAGGCAAGGGATGGACAGATGTACTGAGAACCTTTTCCGTTTTATTTCAATCGTAAAATTGGAATATGTTTTTAGGGATCACTTAAACAACGTCATAAAAGATACAGGTGATATTTTTCCTTAGGAAAAGCCTGTTCCAACTTTTTACTGCTTTTTTGTAGCTAAAGTTAGGTTTAGGACATATTTTACTTACAAGGGCTTTTTAAGTGTCCATAGCTAAACAAAACATCTTGGATTTTTACTCTTGGGGACGAAACATCGATCTAGCTAGGTCTCACGTCTGGGAA
Organism: Athrips mouffetella; assembly: GCA_947532105.1. Classification (NCBI taxonomy): domain Eukaryota; kingdom Metazoa; phylum Arthropoda; class Insecta; order Lepidoptera; family Gelechiidae; genus Athrips; species Athrips mouffetella. Next base: position 11,275,396 of record OX383981.1, on the reverse strand, counting down.
AATTCGTTTTCCCCGTGTTTTTGAGAATTTTATAAATTCTGCGTTTTAGACAGAAACTTACAGCGCCGTCTGTTGGCGGGTAGCATAGCTTGCTCACCCGATGATACGAAGCTCGGTCGACCAGGTGAAAACGGCTCTAACGATTTATATGAATTTTACCATACGGGGCTTTTGGGGGCGAGAAATCGATCTAGCTAGGTCTCATGTCTGGGAAAATTAGTTTTCACCGTGGATAAGCTTTTTTAAAAAAAATATCGCGTTTTAGACAAAAGCCTACAGCGCTATCTGTTGGCGGGTAGCACAGGCGGAGGCGGCTATTCTAAAGCGAAACTCGGTCACCCTGGTCCTTTATATTATAAGCTAGAAATTGCTTAGTACGATTAGGAACTCTTCACACAAGAGAGAAGTACGTAGAACCGCCCACACAATCTTATCGGCGACTGCGTAGGGCTCGCTACACGTAGTTTACGTGGGAGATATTTGTTTAGGTATGCTCTGGGTATGCTAGTAGCAGGCACCTACTCTATTCATAAAGATACACGAGCCGCTTTAAGATCACTTCCCTAGCCTTATGTGGTTTCTTTAGTTTTTTTACATAAGCGCTTTAGAAATAAAAAATATAAAAGTACCTGTCTTTTGGAACTTTGAAAACTTTTTGCCCTCCACACAAAATGAACAGTTATTAGACCAATCAGTCGTAAGAAGGCGTCGTTAAAAGTCGTGAAATTAAAAAAGAATACATTGTTGTTTGTAGTTATATAGCGAAAATGTACAGGTGACAGGAAATAGAATCGGAACTAACGTCGCTGCCATCGAAATTTGTCACTTTACGAGCAAAAAAATAAAACAGCAGCATCCTCCTGTAACCGTCGTCTATCTGCCAATTAGATCTTTGTCGCACTTCTTATAACACAAATATATAAAGCTTTTCCCATTCTATTCATAAATTTTATTTAAAACTAGCGGCCCGCCGCCCCGGCTTTGCACAGAAAGCTCTAACTTGGAGTTCTAACAAAATACTAAAAATGCCATATTATAGTATACCTATTAGAAAATAACATTCTGACTTTAAAAAAAATATCCATACAGGAGTCCCAAACCAAAAATTATTTAGTTAATCGTCTAGCTATCCTTCTTTCCTAGCTCTCTTTATTTTTTGTTTTTCTACGAAACGACTGTCAGCCAGTTCCCGGGAATCTGCAGAATTCCTCGTAAGCAGTTCACTCCTGGAATGTAGTAATTAAACACACACTCTAATGAAACTATCTACTGTACTAACAGCAAAAATCTTAACTGTCCATGAAATGAAAATAGAGTAAATCCTATACTATTAAACGAGCAATATTTGTTTGTATGTACCTTAGGGAAAGTTGTTCAGTTTCATGGGTAGATTCACATCCTTGGTATACTCTTTTTGTTACATCCTGTACAGTCACGAGCGCCAATATTATGTATACATTTACAGTTTTTGCAAAACTATGTCAACTCGTGAAAATTGGAGAGTATTACCCAAATAGTGTATTAAATAGTGTTACAAAAATTTGAATTTTTGACGTGTTTCTATATTATCTCTCGTGATTGTACATGTATTTGTTTAGTTTCCACGATTTTCATGGCTCTACGATTTCGATGGAATTAACCCTTTGGGTACGGAACTCTAAAAAATATTGTGCGAATCAGAAACCTTATTGGAGGCATATTAATAGGGCCCCGTTCTTCACCCTTTGGGTACGGAACCCTAAAGAAGCATCGCTCGGTCTCCAAGTTATTTTCTTCGATATTTGCGCAGACTGTGAACAAAGTCATCAAAGCTAAGCTTTACAGAACGCTTTTCTTACGGAGTGCGACATTTACTTTCGCACTTAAATTAAGTACAACGTTCTAGAATTTATAGTCTTTATACACTCGGCGGTAAAGGAACTGGACACAAGGACCAATTCTTGAATATCATCGTAATCATAAAATATCACTCAAAAAATTCAAAACCGCAGATTTTTTTTCGAAAGTTTAAATTGTTAAGTATTCGTTAAATGTAAAGTAATGTGTAATTGTAAATTTTCACGTTTAATTTTATTTTTAATTTTTAACAGTTTATCAGGGTCTTGAATTTTAATTTTAAAGCCCCAAAAGTCTCCGCCAAAGAACTTAACAGCTTTAATAAATTCTTGAAAAACCTTTTAAGGGTTTATTTTGTAGACTTATTGCAACTACTTTGGTTACGACATTTCAAATTCCGCAAAAAAATTGATCACACAAAATAGACCGTATTGATAGTCGTTTTTTTTTTGCGAATTCTCATAAGTCGTAATACAAATCTTATTGCATTTAGCCCGCAGAATAATCTCATAAAATAATTTTTAATCCAGCTTATTAAACTCTCGTGCTTTCTCCATTATATTACCGCACAAGTGTTTTGTTTTTGTTCTTTTTTTAAATTTCGGCACGGAACAAAGAGTTTTTATGTCTATGATATTTATAATATTTTCATGAATAAATAAACTGTGTTCGATACTATTAAACGAACGTTAATTTCATGAAAATATTCAACAATTCAATTCAATTTTATCAACTCTAACAATAAATTTGTCTTTTATGTAAGAAAATAATTCGTTAAAAATCATTCAAAGATTAGGCGGTTGGCTGGCAATTTAGTTAACGTGTGAGCGCATGTATAATCTGTGTTTGCTTGAAAAAGTAATGCGCGCGCCATTTTTGTGACTATTTGTGGTGTTTGTTGTAATTATTTTCAAAAGTATCAACTTCTACAAGTAAAAAAACAGTAATTAATGTAGTTTCTCAACGTCGAGAATACTTAGACACAAAACACAAGTCTGAAGTATCGGATGTACGTAGATATCTAAGGAAAAATACTTAATTTCCGGTAAGAATTTTCCTTCGCGAAAAAAGATAAGCATATTTTACTTATACTTACTACTTTTTCTTTCTTTTTATTCGAAAATGTGTTGAAAAGGCGTAAAAAGCGCGTGCGCTTAGTTCATTACACGCTCGGCCGGCTCGGACTGAAATTCTCGAGCCCCGAGCGTAATCACCAAAATAGCGCACTTGCATCTTAATGTACTATTACATCATATTTTTGAACCCTGTAGAAATCAATAGAAATGAGTACATTGATTAAAAATTTCGTCAAAAAAATGCAGTCATACCGTAGTTTTTAAGGTTCCGTATCTCATAAGAAAACAACGGATCACTTAGTTGACCATTTTGTACAACAGTCAGTTTAGTACGTGTCAATACTAAAGACGACGGTCAATGGAACATGAAAAATTTAAGCTTCTTAGTCAATGCAATCGAAAGATACAGCCACGTATGTACATTTATGAGATATTTTCCCATCCTACAATTTCACTATTTGAGTTACGTATTTTTGTTTGATTTAAGGAATTTTTACTACAAATTGTACAAAAATGTATGACGAAACACAAACATGCTGATAATCATTTTCTTTGCCGCCCAGTTTAGTTTTAGTAATGCAGTTATATACATACTCGTACACAAGTAGCTCTACAACCTCGCAAAGCTTTTCCAAGGATTTTATACACCCACATAACAGCACACTTACACTGCAAAGCTCTCCTGATAGTAAACTAGGTTTGAACGTTCTACACAAACAAAATGGAGTTTTCTTTTGTAAGTTTCCTTAGTTTTGTGTATTTTTAGGGTTCCGTACCTCAAAATAAAATAAATGGTACAGCAGCACTGCACTTACTTTCTCGCAATACTCAAGAAAAACTATCAACCGCAAACTTAAATTTGTAATGCCATACACATAGTATGAAAATACAAACTTTTATTTACGTTTTTCCAAGAAAATGTTCGAATGAAATATACTGATCAATTCAGAATTCAAATTGTCAAACATTAAAACAAACAAACATCAAACGATTTCGAGTAAATCACATGTTCAACTTTTGGTAGTACTGGAACACCCTTTATATGAATTTTCAAAGATCAATAGATACTACCGTAGGATACTTGCATGGAGATTTTTTTAATTTCCCAACACATGTTCCTTATGGATTATTGTTCAGTTTAGTCTACTGAGCAAGCCCTTTCAGTTTTTGGTACACCCTGTGTACTACGCAAGATATCTTACATGGAGATGCTTGGTCATGCAAAGTTTCATCAAGATTCTATGAGCCGTTTTTGAGAAAATTACAATTTATCATTTTCGTTGTATGACAGCTACCCTCAAAATGAGAGCCAGCCAGAAACCACTTAGAACCCTTCGATTGATTTGCATAAAACTCCTAAATTCCAAATATGGTGTCAATCGGACCATTCGTTACGCTAGGCCAAAGCGTGACGGACAGACCGACCGACGGACCGACCGACCGACGGACCGACCGACCGACGGACCGACCGACCGACCTACCGACGGACGGTCATTTTTGGGAGACTTGTTTTTTATGATGTATAAGCGATATAGAACACATTTTTGAGAAAATTAGAAAAACTTTTTTTTCACGAATACAATACCTTTCTCGCTCCGCTCGAAAGTAATAAAAATAAAGGTAATTAAATGTAAAGTAAATAATATTTATAGCATTTTTGCCCTTCTTTTGTGGAATTTATTATACTTTTATTATTATTATTTTTTAAATCATGCGGTCGTAAATTTGGGTGGATTACTAATGAATTATTTTAAAGACCAGCTAATGTAATTTTTGACGAAAAAAAAATGCTGATTTGAATTTTTGTTGAATCTTCATACAGTAAAATCGTTTTGCTCTTAGGCTATAACGCCTACCATCAGTAATAGTAGCCGAGATGCCCTTGTTCTTGTTCCAATAGCGGTCACCCATCCGGATTCTGACCACAGACAACGTTCCTCGTAGAGAATTTCCATTTTTTTCTATTTTGGGTAAATATTACGTAAATACAGTCTTCATGAACGGCTTCTTTGTGCAAAATATGACTGTGTTTAATATTCAGTTCTACGCGTAGGCAGACAACCAATTTATTATTAGTTGTTTACTGTTTTTGTCTGATTGCTTGTTGTTTGTTGCGTGCTTATGCCTAGTTATAATATTAATCCTCTGAACCTTGTGTAGGCGCTAAGCCTGTCTCGTTTTCGCCTTAAAAGAGAAAACACAATTAGCTTTTTTCTACTATTTTCAAAGCTCTTACCTAATCGTAATTATCTTTGCGAGGTCTAAAGGGCAGGGCTATAAGGAGCGATTATTTTTCAAGTACGAGTTAAAATATTGTGGTTGGTAGACAGGCGGAAGTGGCCGCGATAGTATACTTCCAACAGCACGTCAGTCAAACATTTTGGACTTTATGACATTGTAGTAGAGTTGCTATAGTTTCCACCGACGTGTCGTACAGAAAATAGAGTATGCAATAACCTCAAATTAATACTATTAGCACGTATAATGCATAACTGAGACTTTTTTTTTACCAACTACTTCTTATTTTTTATGACTTTTAGTAACAACTAATAAAAACCAAGGAGTTTTGATTTTGAACCTCGCTCCGCTCGGATACAAACTCGCAAGTTATTGTACCAACCCATTTCTACCCATGGGTGTCGTAAGAGGCAAATAAGAAATTATGAACCGGAGGATGGGTAGCAGCATCCTTGTGTATTTCGTACCATTTTACATTGTGCGCTCTACAACAACCGCAGTCCACGCGTACTAGACGCAACGCTAACAAGCGTGGTCCCCATGGTACTTTGCCTACAGAGAGTTCCAGCAAAAGCCGGAATTCTGGAGGGAGCTCCCTGTCCTGCAGTGGACGTTCTGCAACGCTTACCAACACATTTTGCAGCCATAGAACCAGACAAACTACCACGAACCAGACGAACCAGAGTATATTTGACCGAAAAAAATAACATTGTTTCACAAACTTGTTTTTTCTAACAGCTTTAGCTGATTACTATTAATCATGGAGCACAATAGCCTTGATATAGCTGCAAAATGTGTTGGTAAGCTTTTGCCATGCTAAATTTTTTTAGGTATAGTGTATAGGCATTGTTAGTGTAGAGACGACAGATGACATCTATATTGTTTGAACTATCGGATGCACCGTGCTTACATGCCATCGACCGTGTTAGGGTTAAATGGCGTAACAAATGGCAAAATAAAAATAAAGAAACCGCCGTAAAATGTCTTTGCGATATACACTTTCTATATGTACCTGCACACGCATGTGCACACGTTTTTAGGGTTCCGAACCAAATTGGTAAAACGAAACCCTTATGGTGCCACAAATTTTAATCTCAACAACCATGCTATCGACTTGAAATTTAAACTATTTTTAGAATATGATTGCCCAACTTTATTTGAAACGAAAAATAGAAAAATATTAATATTATTGTTGTTAAGGGGCCCCCAATATATATAATAGGGGGGCCCAATTAGGGGGGGGGGGGGCTAAATTCTTAAGAGGATATGTGAAAAGATAGTTATTTGACAGTGGTCGCAGTCTTGTCGCTTGAAAGAAAGGGATAAAGAGCGCAATCCGCTATGCATTAGATTGCGACAGATATACTGTGCGTGTTACCAAAACTAAATGACGTAAGGGCCTATATAAAATATCTACTTTTTGTAAAAACTAAGTAATAAAATAAAATTTTAGGTTGGTCATATGATAGCAACTACGAATACCTTAACTAAAGAAGAATAATTTAACTAAAGAAGAATGAAAATTGAAGAGGCAACTTTGGATTTTTATTTTGTCGAGTCGATTTTCACTAATCATGTTTTGGTCTTGGTGATATGATCACTTGAATGGTCAAGAAACACATACCTTAAAATCACGGCAAGATACTGAGTAAATGAAAAGATATTTGTCTTTAAAATACCCAAAAAAAATTACATACCGTCTTAATTGTCGTTAGTTACTAGATCGAGTTGGGTATAATATGAAAGGACTTAATTTATAGTACTTACTTCTTATACTTTTTACTTTCGAGCGGAGCAAGAAAGGTATCGTTGTAGTGAAAAAAAATTTTTTCTAATTTGTATGTGTTATAACATGTGTGTTCATAAAAAGCAAGTTTCCCAAAATTGTCCGTCGGTCGGTCGGTCTGTCGGTCTGTCGGTCGGTCGGTCTGACGGTCTGTCAGTCACGCTTTGACCTAGCGGTACACCCCGGACACAATATACAAAGAGCGGGTTAACGGGTGTTCCAGTACTTTTCTAATATATAATCGAAACCGGTTGTGTTAAATTTAGACAAGTTGAATAATGAATTTGTTATCCACCTGACTGCATATTTTTTTTCAAGCAACATGTATAGAGTATAGGGTCTTTCCATACCATTTGTATGGCATTACAAACTTAAGTTTGCAGTTGGTTACTTTTTCACTCTCAGACGTCGCTAAGTGCAGTGCTGCTGTGTATTTATTTTTGTAGCTGTGAAGAAAATGCGTTTCATTTCATTTTATTGAAGTGTTTGTAATATTTCATCATGACAAGGTAAAGAAAGTAATAAATAAATGCAATTCTCTTTAAGAACTTTGAGTTTTATAGTACGGTGGCTCAGACGAATTTATTGTACACTTTAGATCAACCTCCGAGGAACAACGTGTAGGCACATTTGCTATTTCTCTCAACGACAATTAATTTATAGAATTAGCTGAAACGTCATAATTAAAATTTTTACAGCTGCAATTAATATCGCCTGTTCTTACACTGTCAAAAAGTTATGTTTATTTTCATACTTTTTACAGAAATCTGCATATTTCGTTAACATGTTACTGGTTGCTTTTGAATTTTTTTGTATTTTTAAAATAATCTATGCCGATATAGCTAGTAATTTCGGGAAGACCATAAAAATATCATGGGCATAGGCAGGTGCATGGCAGGTGCCATCCGCCTTCTATTGGATGTACACACGACAGCAAGGAGGACGAAATGCCGCAGCCAACTGGTATAACTATCCGGATTGCTAGCCGGTTGATTAAATGCCGGCTGCCGGCATTCAACTTAATGGTTAAAGAACACCTAGCCCGAAAGTTGAATGCACGTTCAACAAGATGGCTAAAGGTCGTGCACCCGTTTTGCTTATAGGTCCATTAGGTAAGTCAAACGCAACCAAACCGATCCCGATCGGGATCCGAGTCAAGCGAGCGCAGCGCGTGCTGCGGTAGCGTAAAAAAATAAATTAAAACTTGCTTTTACTGCTGCACAAATAAGTATTCTGCTGCACAATTAATTAACCATTATACTGCTCAAATAATTTGTTCTGCTGCACAAATAATCGATTAACTTGACAAATAAATTTAGAGCTGCTCAAACAGTTTTTTTTCTGAACATATGTTTCTGACAAACATGATTTTGATCATCCGGCTTGTTCAAGTTTAGCCGTCTCAACCGGGCTAGCTTTCGACTAGCCAACTTGTTAAACGTTGAGCGATCGTAGTTCAGTCAAAGATCGGCTTAGGCGTTCAACTGAATGCCGGCAGTCAATCAACTGGCTATCCATTCAATTAACTGCCTGATTTGACCAGTAGGCTGAGACAGAAACATAACCAGTATAAGCTGAAATAGCGCTCATGACTCAAGATCAAAGTATTTCCACTGATGTGCGGCCTTGTGTACAATCAGTCAGTCTCGGCTACCGTACTATTACTCCCGCTTGAGAAAATCGTTTTAAAGTAGTGTTTAAGCTGAAGCAATAAAACAAGTCTTTGAAACATGACCCACTTCTTAAGACTTTTTAAAGGTCTTTAGCTTTGACATGGACTTTGATTTGTCGAGACTTGATGTGAATATTAAGTCAATATTTTTAGAACTTTACGTTCAGTGTACCGTGAATGTAAAGAACACTCGTGACGAAAAAAATCCTTTTTCAAATATGTTTTATTTTAATGCTTCTATCATTGATCGCCCTTTCATTTTGGGTACCTACAGTGTATTATGGACTGTTTTCTGAAATAAATAGTTTGAAATATTGAATTTGAGTTTCATAAAAAAAATAACGGCCAAGTGCAAGTCGGACTTTTCGTGTGAAGTGAGCTCACTTGGGTTTCCGCAAAATATTCTTGTGTTAAGCAAAATCTCAGTGCTGTATTTATTATTTCAGAGAATTATGTATGAGTATAATTATCTACGAGTTTCCTACGAGTTTATTGTTTTCCAATTATAACAACCACGGTGGTGTAGTGGTTAGAGCGCTCGGCTTTCGATCCGGAGGTTCTGGGTTCGATTCCCGGTGGGGACATTGTCAAACTAAAGTCCCTTCCCAGTTTGGTAAGGGCATTGCAGGATGAATTATCCGATTGTCTGAAAAGTTTGATGAATCCGTGCTTATACTTATTACAAGGTTTTTTTTTGGACCTGATATGCGTATGCATATATACCTTATTTATTACAGAGGTCAAAACCAACAACTTTTGTTCTACGACTTTGCTAACAACGCACGAAAAATTTTCAACTTTCAATACAAACTGGTTCGGTAACGTGACCACTTTAGCATGGTAAGTCGAATATTTTTTGTGCGTTGTTAGCAAAGTCGTAGAACAAAAGTTGTTAGTTTTGACCTCTGTAATAAGGTACGCATACGCATATCAGGTCCAAAAAAATTGCCTTACGAAGTCAGAGGCCTTTGGCGGCGCAATAACTCTGACACCAGGGTTTGTGAGGTCGGTTATCGACCTTGCAACCCACACGATATGATGATGATTATTATTTTTCGACACTTTATCAACTCACGAGGAAATTTATCAACTTACGATTCTTTATATTTTCCGGTGACAAACACAATCCGGGAGTAAAATTATTTCGTCAAAATTTGGGTGTGCTTTTGTTAATTTTGTTGTTTTGTTACCTTACAGACTACGGAGACTTTAACTTGGTTTAAACAACTTGGCTGAATGAACCCGTTTATAAACTTTATGTAGTTTTATAGGATTTTTTTAACATCCTGTATTAGACCTGGAGCAAAAACCGAACTCCATTAAAAACCGTTCGCTGTGCCGAGCAGAGTGTGGGTTGAATTATTACAAGGTTCCTCCCACGCATTTTTCCAGCATTTTCGCGATAACTGCCTATTTCGAGGGACCTATCAGACATATTAATATTTCCCCTTTTAGCAAGTTTATTCAGTTAAATAAAGTTTTATTAAATCTGCAAAGACTTGTGCAGAAAATAGGTAATTTAAAAATGAGAAGACTCAGTGGTCACTCTTAGAAAGATGAAATGCCTTATACATGTGTTTCTATATTGATACTTAGCTCAAAAAAAGCTTCGAAATACTGTTCAAATTATTCTAAGTACTGTTCGCCAAAGAATAGTACCATCTCTACCAGTGGGTGTCGTAACAGGGGACTAAGGGTTTATGAACTAGAGGATGGGCAGTAGCATCCTTCTGTGTATCGTACCATCTTACATTCTGCGGTCACCAACAACCGTGGTCCTTGGTGCCAGCCGCAACGCTAACAAGGGTGGTGACTATGGTAGATCCCCTGTAAATTTTACTACTCTTTTTAGCTGGAATTCTGGAGGGAGCTCCCTGTCCTGCAGTGGACGTTACAAGGGATGTTATGATGACTGATACTGAATGAAACAGTGAATGGATGGATGCGTGCTAGGTGGCACTGCCAGCAGTGGCAGCACAAACGCAACGTTGAATACGTATAGATTTCGTTTTCACAACGTTAGGAAGAATGTATGTAATGTATGTAAGTATGTTTGTATGTATGTATGCATGTATGTATGTATGTAAGTATGTTTGTATGTATGTATGCATGTATGTATGTATGTATGTATGTATGTATGTATGTATGTATGTATGTATGTATGTATGTATGTATGTATGTATGTATGTATGCATATATGTATGTATGTCGATTTCTTTGTCGCGCTCTGCAGCCTAAACGGCTTGATGTAGGTATTTCAACATGTGAGGTGTCGATAGATTTGTATTCATTGTGGGAGTGTCATAGGTATAAAAAATAGTAAAAAAAATAAAAACCCTTAATAGTAGAGCTTATTTACTAACTCACCAATACATTAAATCTTCCACTAATGAAACTATAAAGTACTAAATAAAAAACTATATATTTCAAAAAACAAAATACCCGACTGTGTAGAAAAATATGAACAGAAAAGAGAAAACAACATGTTAAATATATAAAAAGATATAACTGAAACATAAAAATAACTTGAATTTCATGAGGTTATTACGTACAGGCGGGGGCAAACAAAAACTACAAAATATATTTGATATTGAAAAACCACTTTCAAACACATAATTTTGGTCCGCCCTGGTTTTTCTGCAATACCTCATAAAATTCAAGTTACATTTATGTTTCAGTTATATCTCTTAATAAAATTAACTAGTTTTTTCTCTTTTCTGTTCATATTTTTCTACACAGTCGGGTATTTTATTTTTCGAAATATATTTTTTATAATTTGAAAAGTAACTGGGACCGCACGAGCTTTATTTGCGAAGAGTGGAAGTGAAATAATGCGAAAAAGGCGAATTGTTCCATATTTTGAATGCATGGTCATACAGTCCCTGGGTAGAGAGCATAGGAAGAAAACGGTGTAATCGTCACATTACTATTATCTAATCTGTGGTATAGTATCTACGATTTCAGATTTATTTATTCAATGTAGATTCTTTACAGAATTCCTGCAGAATTCTTATTGAATGTCATAACATGCAGAATTTAATACAAATAGAGCGAGTCTACTACCGAAACGTGAACTGATTTGCTACTACACTATCGCAAGTACTTTGTTAGTGTGCGTGAGCCATAATGGGCAAAGTGACGGATGAGAGTGAAAGAAACAGACATAAGTTACTCTGCGCCGACTGCGGAATGTTTGCTTCAGAAATACTCAGAATTAGCTCGCGAGGCTGAGAGTATTGCTTCTTGACCCGTTACCGTAATATTATTTATGTCTATTAATGCACCTCGGCCATAACAGGCAGCAGTATATTTATTTGTCTATTTAGTCCGTTGTATTTCTGTGTGCAGAACATTTGATTTGGCAAACGTTCCGTAGTCCTAATCAACAGCCCAGCAATCGGTCTAGAGAATTCCTTTTATAGCCCCAGTGCCCTTATTGTGTTGTTGTGCCCTCTGCGGATGTACTATACTATCCACGCGGTCGGTACTTCCCAACATTGATAATCATCACCAGCACCACCAGCTAAAACATGTCCATTACTGGACATAGGCTTCCCCTAAAGATCTCCATGACGACCGGTACTGCGCTCTCGCATCCAGCGGCTTCCCTCGACCCTGACTAGATCGTCGGTCAACCTTGTGAGGGCCCTTCCTACGCTACGTCTTCCTATACGTGATCACCATTCTAGAACCTTTCAGCGGTTCGTCTTGCGACGTGTCTTAGACTCTCAAATACTGAGGCAAGTGCTCCCACGCAAGATCCAAAGGCCAGTGAGATGCCGAGCGCACAAAATAAAACTTACTTTTTTCTTTCTACAAAACATTTCAAAAGGTAACACATAAAATAATAAAACTTATCAAATAAATGACGAAACGCTTTCAGCAGCACTTTGTCTATAAATAGCTTCCATACACGAGCTCGTTAACAAAGTTTGACACGCGTTGGCGAGCTGTTGAAGGCTTTCCATTTGCAATATAAAAGTTAAACTGCACTAATAATTCTTATGTTTCCAGTAATGGAGAAGCTAACCTTACTATAAAATATGTGCGAGGACAGCCAATGATTGTAAAAAATAAAATACAAAAAAACTAATCTCCGCTACCCATACAAACAAAAATCATACAACTATCTCAACAATATTCATTATATTTTAAAAGAAAACTCTTACCTATACTATTAAGGCTAACATACGTTTAGCAAAAAGTCATCGAATTGAGTCGATTGAAATAGAATATGTATGTTAGCTTTAGCTTTCCCAACGGAAAAGAGACGTGATTTTATGTCTGTATGTGTGTGTATGTATGTAAGCTAAGAATAGTTCCTAAGGCTAGTTGATTTTATGTGCGAGGACAGCCAATGATTGTAAAAAATAAAATACAAAAAAACTAACAGCCAATGATTGTAAAAAATAAAATACAAAAAAACTAATCTCCGCTACCCATACAAACAAAAATCATACAACTATCTCAACAATATTCATTATATTTTAAAAGAAAACTCTTACCTATACTATTAAGGCTAACATACGTTTAGCAAAAAGTCATCGAATTGAGTCGATTGAAATAGAATATGTATGTTAGCTTTAGCTTTCCCAACGGGAAAGAGACGTGATTTTATGTCTGTATGTGTGTGTATGTATGTAAGCTAAGAATAGTTCCTAAGGCTAGTTGATTTTCAGTATACGATTGGATAATTTTCACTCAATAGAAAATACCCCTTTTTTAGGGTTTCGTAGTCAACAAGGAACCCTCATAGTTTTGTCATGTCTGTCTGTTCGGTTTTGTCACAAAGTTTTGTAGCAGCATTTGTTAAAAAAAACCGGCCAAGTGCGAGTCGGACTCGCGCACTGAGGGTTCCGTACCACCACATAAACATAATTGTATTAGTTGAAATTTCAGTAAGTTAATGTGCTAGATTTTTTGAGTCCGACACGCGCTTGACCAAATTTTATTATTTGTTGTTATTTTATAGCTTATGCACTATAAACATACCAATTTTCAAGTTTGTAAGTGTTCCCGTTTTTAAATAGACCTAAAACAAAAATCGCCTAAACGACCATCCAACTTGACCCCTCTCTCTTATACTCGTATGAATGTTCTTGAAACGGGAGCTCACCACAATTGGTTACCATTAGTTGTGAGAAAAGTTGTAATATTTAATGATTTCAGACTTTTCCCTTTATTTGTACTGTGAGACCTAGCTTCTTGCCAAATTTCACAATTTTAGGTCAACGGGAAGTACCCTGTAGGTTTTGCATTTTTGAATAAATGTATGGAGATGAGGATATAAAATGCCATAACTTTTGATTGCATCGTTGTAAAAAATTTAAATTTTTAGATCTTGTGTGGTTCATGGACCCTAATATATGGTATTAATTTCAACCTGATACCTTTACCCGTTCGTGAGATAAAGGGTCTTGACAGACAGACAGACAGACGGACAACAAAGTGATCCTATAAGGGTTCCGTTTTTTTTTTCTTTTGAGGTACGGAACCCTAAAATTGACTGAAATGTATGGAGATGAGGACATAAAATGCCATATCTTTTGATTGCGTCATTGTAAAAAATGGTTCATGGATCCTAATATATGGTATTAATTTCAACCTGATACCTTTACCCGTTCGTGAGATAAAGGGTCTTGACAGACAGACAGATGGACAACAAAGTGATCCTATAAGGGTTCCGTTTTTTTCTTTTGAGGTACGGAACCCTAAAAAGAAGTTAGCCAAGACTAAAAATTGAGTATTGGCAACACTGGAAGCTGACGTGGTCAGCGTGGTCAGCTGATAGTTGGAGCGATAGCTGGAGCGGTTGCTGAGTTAGGTATACCTACCCAAAGAAATCGGACCTTGTTTCGCAACCCAATTTCTTCGGGTATACCTACCTACAGGTGTGACAGACAGACAGACGAAGTCGCACCATAAATAAGGATTCCGTTTTTACCATTTTGGTTCGGCACCCTAAAAATCATAACACAAAAGAAGAAAATATCCAAATCTTACATTCCCACCCAAGTCCTACCCATTTACTGCGGCCCTACACCAAATACGTATATTTTCTCCTCATAATTTTCGTGTCATCGTTGACCTGAAAACGACTTTGGCGGCCATCTTTATGATCGTTAGCACATCTTTATAAGTACGTAACGTATGAGGCCACTGAACTTGTAACTTTTAGGGATCATAGTAAGGCTTAAAAAGCCATTGTTTTTAACTTACAGACAACACACATAGCCATTACCTACTAATGGGTGTCCAGAAGCATAAAATTTTGCACAAGAATTTAAGTGAGCACTGAGAAAGGCTTTTTGAAAATTCGATCTGTTTGTTAATAGAGAATGGGAACCGAAAATGTCAACCACCGCCTCAAAATATCATCGTTATCATCATAACGTCCCATCAAACGTCCGCTGCAGGGCAGAGAGCTCCCTCCAAAATTCCAGCTTACGCTGGAACAATGTGGAGGGGAAGTACATTGTCACCACACTTGCAAGAGTTGCGGCTGGCACCTGGACGTTGGTTGCTGGTGACCGCAGTATGTACGATGGAATGTTACAAAGAAGGACGCTGCTAACCAGTTCATAATTCCTTAGTCGCCTCTAACGACACCCACGGGTAGAGGTGGGTTGGTACTATTATTTTTCAGCACCACACGGGCAGGCTCAAAATATACAAGTCTTTAAAGACAATCTGTGTCGGTCTGTTAGTTTGACTTTGTCTTTAAAAAGTTGTATATTTTTAGAATAAATTATTTTTGAATGGGTTTAATAAATTCCCGACGGCGGCGGCGCTCTAAAAAGCATTAAAGTTCCAATTATACTTCGTCGCTGCATCTTCGAGATTTACATATTCACAAGGTAGTTCACTCCTGAACGTACTAGGCATCGAACACAATATTTAGATTAAATTGCTAAAATTTTAAAAAGGTTTTAATATTAGTATCTTAACAGTCGGTGTAGTACTCAATACCCCACCCCTCCCGCCGGGCCCCCGCTGCAACGTCAAAGGAATGCAATCATTCGCTTCTT
The DNA here is from genome assembly GCA_947532105.1 of Athrips mouffetella. Taxonomy (NCBI): domain Eukaryota; kingdom Metazoa; phylum Arthropoda; class Insecta; order Lepidoptera; family Gelechiidae; genus Athrips; species Athrips mouffetella. The sequence continues at coordinate 11,259,760 of OX383981.1, read as the reverse complement.
TTGTGCAGGCGGCATCGTAACGTTGTTCCGTGTTACTTTTCTTTCAATTATTACGTTTCTTACCATAGGTTCTTACCCAAAAATCACACTTTTAGTGTTAACGTAGATACTCTAGACTTCTTTATAGTTTAAAGTGTATCAAAGTACGCGTTTAAGGAATAAGTAAGTGCCCGATAAAAGGAAAAGTTGGTGTCTTATCCACATTTTATTCTGTACGTTGTGTTATCATACCCGTCGAAAGCTATGGGTAAACGCAAGCGAATGGACAAGGACGATGACGATTCGGATGACGGATTGTTACGAAAACTACGGCGTTTGGAACGTCTTATAAAACGAAGAAAAAAGCAAGAAAACTTCGACTCGGACGACAGTAACCGTAAGTAGCTAAAATATTATACGTTTGGCGCAATATTTCGCAAGTGTAATAACACAGTTCGAGTTTAGAGGAAAGTATATTCGAGTTTCTTTTACGTAAAACCTACCCACTTTTATGGGAATGTTTAGTTCATGTGGTTTTTGATAGTCACGAGTTCCAGGGAAACCTACCTACCTTCTTTTATTTTTATTCTGGCCATGCTTTGTTTTCACTGTGTAGAACCACGATGCGATTGTGGTCGAAACGAGACAGACCTAGTCTGTATGACTTATGCGTGTACTGAAAATGCCACGATGCGATTGTGGCGCGTACATAAAAAACTTATTGACATTTTTGAACCACGATGCGATTGTGGTCGTTGTCAAGGGAGTCTTGATGCGATTACGACCTATTCGTCATTCTATAACCAATGGCTAACTTTCCAGGTAATGAATGGGAATATGAAGAACTTCCTCCTACCGAACCACAGGATACATGGTACCTCTCTGACTCCGACGATTATAGTATCCGATCGGAAGTGATAAAACCCGTAAATACGGGAAGCAAATAGGGTGCGACTCCAATCACGCCACCAGATGCGACACCTGATCCAAATCCAAGCGCCTTGTCGGGACCGCCAGAGCTACCTGCTGCTGTCCTAGAAATTTTGGGTGAATCAAAGGAAAAAGAGGAAACTTTTGGCCCTAAAATAAGAGAAGAAGTCTCTAAACGCTAGGGAAAAATAATTGGGGCAGGTCTTAATAAGGACGGTTCTCAGCGAATCCACTAGAAACAGAGACAATCGCCTTGAAACAACGCAAAATCATCTCGGTTTTGGAATTGCGGCGGTAACAAACTTAATGACCACCTTAATAGATGGAGAGCTGACGAAGGAAGAAGTAGTAAAAAAAAACAGAAGCAGGTTAGGTTTTATTGGATTTACATAGCCGAGATACATCGATGAGACGACAACTCATTACCTACAGTTTAGATAAGAAATTCTACTCCATGGTTCGAAATGTTAAGAGGGATTCTTTCCTATTTGGTGACAATTTGGGTGAGAAAATCAAGGATACAAAGACGGCCAAGAAGTCTGGTTTGCAGATTAAACGAAAATTCGAGTCCCAGCCAACAACCTCATCATACCGCTCAAACCGTGCGGCCGCCACCCGTCAGGGAAACTTGTCGAGGGGTCCTGCCAGACAATACAGCCAGAGAGGCAGGCCGGGTGGACCCAGGACGCAAGCCTCAGTCCATGTAACCAGACGCCCGCTACCGACGTCAACGGATCGGTACAGCTCAGCGTCGAAACCGAACAACAAGTCGACGGCCCGCAAAACTCCGTAGAGGCACTACAACATGCTGGTAGGCTACGCTATTTTATTAATGTATGGGAATCTATCACTAAAGATCCTGTTGTATTGGAATACGTCACAGGATATAAAATCCCTTTTAGTAGTCCTGTTATACAGAATTTCGCACCAAATCTTACTTTTTCTTTGTCGGAGGGCGAAAGTATCAACCTGGAAATAGCCAAACTTCTAACCTGCAGAGCAGTTTCTAAATGTAATGATGTTGAAGAACAATTCCTATCTAACATTTTTCTCACACCCAAAATCGACGGCACTCCCAGATTTATATTAAACCTTAAGAAATTAAACAAGTTTATTGAAACGTGTCACTTTAAAATGGAGGACATCAGGACAGCTTCTAAATTAATTACTCGTTCTGATTTTTGGCTAATGTTGATTCAAAGGAAGCATACTTTTTGGTGCCGATTCATGAATCAAGCAAAAAATATTCGTGGTTCAACTTCCAAGGTCAGATGTATGAATTTTAATGTCTTCCCTTTGGTTTATGCACAGCTCCTTTCGTTTTTACAAAACTTATGAGACCAGTGACAACTTTCCTAAGACAAAAGGGTCATTTACTGGTAGCTTACTTAGATAACATTGTTTGCATTCATCATACCTATGAAGGCTGCTCTCAAAAAATAAAAGAGATAGTCAACCTTCCAGAATCGCTAAGCTTTGTTATAAACTTTAAGAAAAGCGACTTAATTCCTAGTCAATGTAAAACCGTTCTAGGATTTGACCTTGATACATTTACTTAAATATAAGTACTAGCCCATCGGCACTTTACAATGTCCCCAATTCGTTGGTCCGAAATCTGACGTTTAGGACCAACAAATGTCAGTCATATTGTCAACATTGGATGCAAATAAACTTACCAACAAAATGGAATGTTCTTAGTTGAAGAAACAATATACTCTTATTATTATTATTGTTATTTCTTATTATTGTTTTTGACTATTATCCAATTAATGAAACTCAAAAACCAGGCCTAAATCACATATAAACAGTAAAAAGTTTGTTTTGTTTTTTCCCGCCATATTATTTCCGTTCCGTGTATTTAGCACCGACCGAAGTACTACACAACGTAGTTCACGCGATTTTTCACAGATGGCGCTATTTTTTCTTGTATGGGGAAATTTTGAACCGCTTGTTCCCAAGCAAAGAGTTTTTAACCTCGCTGCGCTCGGTCATAGACAGGGACTAGATTGTACAAAAAGGGATTTGAAGGCTTGTCAAGTGTTGCACTTTTAAAACGTCAAGTTGGAACCAGGTTTGTTTTGGTTCTTTTTACAATCCTGCTAATTTAAAAACTTATCTGATTGTTCTCTTGACAACTAGTATGACATTGTCTTTACTTTCAGTCGTCTATGAAACTATTTGTTTTGATCTTGTCGTGCGCGAACCGGCTCTGTAGTTTTATAATTTTACTGTTATTTAATTACTTATATCTAATCAAATAAGTGTTGTACACAAAAGCCTAAATGCTGAACAATACATATATCGTACCGGCATGCGGATCTCATTCTTCTAGGAAGCAGGACATCGAATAATTCTTATGCTTTCATTTGTAAGTAATATTTAAAAGCTTATTTTGCAAAAATATGTGTAATACTCATTAAAGTGACAACAAAATATATTAAAGTTTAGGTAAATCAATTTAAAAAAACCTTCCACAAAGAAATATGGGTGTATCCCACTATTTCCATTATGAATTTCCATTGATGGAAATAGTGAGATACTGCAAATTACGAGAACAATTCAAGAATATCTACATTATCGCGAATGATTTTGATTATCCACCATTAGAGATGTAAATAGTGGTTATCGATAATGTCTAAAAAGTTATCGAATTAAATCAGATTCTCACTTCATAATTCTAGTACGGTCTCTGTAAATGGTTATATCGCTACATGTTAATCTACCAAGTAATATAAAAACTGGCCAAGTGCGTGTCGGACTTGGCAGATTTAGGGTTCCGTTGTGTTGTAATATTAAAAATGAGAGAATTTGAGTTACAAAAAAAAATATCTAATTCATCACTTGATATTTGTTAGTAAAATATATGTAATAATAAACATTATCACCAAAAGACAATGCGACTCTTCCCTAGACCTCTAGTCTAAAAATTTGAAAGGTATTGTAGAAAAGTGAAACCTATGTCAAACAATAGACCCAATCATCACTAACATATTTTACTATCGCACCAAAAAAATCGGTCTCCGTGAAAAAAAGTAATCATGAGCAAATGTCAGGAAATGTGTGATTTTATTATTCTTAAATTAATTGATTTAAATAAACATAATTTCAACTTCTGTGTCAAATAAACGAATGACAAAACGTGTATTATAGAGGGTGTTCAAATAATTTTTATTTTAAAAACATCTTACTCGGAGTAATGATTGGCATCATGCCCTGACACTAATCTGTTGTAGGCTATTTTATATCGGTACAAAGATCGGTACAAAGTCCAATGTGTCAAGCTTGACGTACTCTTGACTGTACCATATCATTGGTAGTCGATATTTATTAATTTTCAGGTCCCTTCAAGTTTTAAAGATAAAGTAGAACTGCATAGCAGCGGCATCGCAACTAGGCATTAAAACTACTAAATAAACAACACTTGCAGAGAGACTTGAGTGAAAATGGTGACAAAAATAAGAATATTTTTAGGTAGTAGGTAACTTTATTAGTAGATTAATATTTTTTTAAATAAACTTACGTTCGTTCTGTAATTTTATTTGTGTCTTTTTATCTACTCTTCATAATTCATTTCTGATGAATTCCTTTTTTTTGTAATATTAACCATAAATACAGAAATGCAAAAATAACACTCTGTGCTCTCCTTGGAATAGACTCCTTTACCTCACGCGACCCGTGCCCGCGCGATTGCTGGGTTCTTTATCAAGCCTAGTTGTACTGCGTGGACGTGCGTAAGTCTCTGTCATTTTCAAATTCTGACAATTTGTGGTTTCGCGCTTGATGTATGAACTGTTCGAGGTACGTTATTATAAACAGTACCTGGGCGACCGAGCTATGCTTTGTATGATGAAATATCATCGGGTAAGCAAGCTATGCTACTCAGCAACAGATGGCGCTGTAAGTTTCTTGAACGCACTAAACCAGGTGACTGGTGCAAGGCTGTGATTGTGCCGCTGTACAAGGGAAAAGGGTCACAACAGGACTGCAAAAATTATCGCGGGATAAGCCTTCTCAGTGTCGTCGGCAAACTGTATGCAAAGGTTTTGATTGAAAGAGTGATGAAAGATACTGACGATAAAATATGGGATGTACAAGCGGGATTTAGAAAGGGAATGGGATGTACAGATCAGGTCTTTTCCTTGCGGTGCATAGCTGAAAAGTTTTTGGCTAAAAACCAAAAAGTCTACTGCGCGTTCGTGGATTTGGAAAAGGCCTATGACCGAGTGGTGAGGAATGAATTGTGGTCAGCATTGTCTATGTATGGGGTAAACGGTCATCTGATTCAAGCACTGAAATCTCTCTATGAGGATTCCAGTGCTTGTGTCAGAATAAACGGGGCGTACACTGAATGGTTTAGCATCGAAAAAGGTGTTAGGCAGGGATGTGTAGCGTCACCTTGGCTGTTTAACCTGTTCATGGATAATTGTTTGATTGATCTGAAAGAGAGTATGTGTGGACTGAGAATGAATGAGTTACTCATCAAATGTCTTCTCTACGCTGATGACCAAGTTGTACTTGCGTCATCTGCTGACGAGTTGCAGGAGATGGTAACAATGATGAATGTGGCTTTGGACAGGAAAAGAATGAAAGTAAATGTAAGCAAGACTAAAGTAATGGTACTTGAAAGAGAAGAATGTATGACAGAGTGTACTATATTAATAGATGGAGAACAAGTCGAACAAGTGAAGGAGTTTGTGTATCTGGGCTCAAAGTTTACGAGAGATGGAAAGTGTGAAAGTGATATTGAAAGAAGAGTGAATGCTGGAAACATGGTGAATGGTGCCCTGCACGCCTTTATGAGGAGTCAGAAGGTGTCTCACAAGGCTCGTTTGGCTGTTCATGGGGGAGTTTTGGTACCAACACTGATGTATGGCAGTGAAAGCTGGGTATGGCAGAAGAAGCATGAAAGTAGAATTAATGCAGTGGAAATGAGAGCGCTAAGGAGTATGATTGGTGTTAAATTGAATGACAGGATTAGAAATAGTGTGATAAGAGAACGGTGCGGCGTAAAAGAAGACGTAGTGACCAAAATCGAGAAAGGGATGCTGAGATGGTTTGGTCATGTAGAGAGGATGAATGAACGAAGATTGACGAAAGAGATCTACCAGGCGAGAGTGAATGGAAACGTTGGAAGGGGAAGGCCTAGGCGAACGTACCAGGACCAAATTCAGGACGTTCTGAATAAAGGCCAGGTTAAAAGTACCCTAAACCGACGAGCATGTATGAAAGGATTGATGAAAGTACAGGAAGCAAGGGAAGTATGTCAAGATCGTAGCAGGTGGAGGACTGTGGTCTCTGCCTACCCCAACGGGAAAGAGGCGTGATGTTATGTATGTATGTAAATATTAAAAAAGACGGTGAAAACGATTTTTCCCAGACATGAGACCTAGCTAGATCGATTTTTTGTCCCCAAAAACCCCTGTATACTAAATTTCGAAATCGTTAGAGCCGTTGTCGAGAAACCGATTACAAATATATATATATACAAATATTGCTTGTTCAATAGTATAGGATAAAGCAATTACCAGACAACATAGTTAAAACTGCAAGTAGTTTCCTGTCGACTATCACATTTTGCAACGTCAAATTTTGGTTCTATTCATTTGATTTCTCTTCAAAGAACATTATTGTATACAAAACATTCGAATTCAAGACGATTTTTTTAAAAGTCACAAAATTTTGAATTCATCATGAGCGTCTAACATCTGCTCAAAGCCTCGTCAATATTTAATGTGTGAGTGTTAATACTATCGTTTTAAAAAGTCGAAGTACTTCATTATCGCTATCGGCATATCGAGTGCATGCACATCTCTAGCTGGTCAAAAAGCGTTACAGCGACGTTTGAAAGTAGATAATCATAAACATGTTTATCTCTTTTTTCTAATATGACTCTTAACATGAGTAAAAAGCCGAGCTATAGCCACTGGCTATAGCTGACAATTTTCGGATCCCTCTATGACCGAGCGGAGCGAGGTTCAAATCTCTTTGTTCCCAAGACCCTATCTTGACTATATAAATCTATGCCTTGATACGAAAGAATTTGCACTAAAGTTACCTCTTAAAAAAAGAATTAAAATCAAAGACACTTGGCACAAAAATTTCGAATAAACGCTTATTATTAATAAGACAATTCGCACAATTTTTAGGTGTTCTTACTTCAGCTTGTCCGGCCGTAGATTACGGTTGGGTTTATACGAAGCGTTTCGAAAGCGCGAAATATTTAGCACTCCTTCAGTCAAATGACGACTATTACAAAAAAATTACACTCAACTTCTTGGTGGCTCGATAACGTAATTACTGCTATTAAGATATAAATATAAACCAAAACCAATATGCCATGGAAATTTTTTCCGATAGTTCCTTGACAGGGGAATTTCATGTAAAGGCGAACGCTTCGATGGTTTTTGGGGACCAACGGAAGCCAAAAATCACATAACTTTTTTGGATTTGAAAGCCGCCTTTATTGGACTTAAGTGCTTCGCTGCTAGTGCATGTAACACAGAGATCCTACTCAGAATTGATAACATGACTGCTATCTCCTATCGTACATCAACAGAATAGGAGGAGTTCAATACGAGTACGACCACTTAAATGAAATCACTCGTGAGATATGGCGGTCGTTCGAAGAACGTCGCATCTTCATATTTGCGTCATACATAAAATCAAAAGACAATGTCGAAGCAGACCAAGAATCAAGGCGTACTAATGTAGATACAGAGTGGGAACTATCTGAGACAGCGTCTCACAAAATAATAGATACATGGGGTCTTCCTCAAGTTGACCTCTTCGCTTCTTACCTGAACGCTAAATGCAAAAAGTACGTCTCATGGAAACGTGACCCACACGCGTTTAATATTGACGCGTTTACTATTAGTTAAAAAAAAAAAAATAAAGCTAATAATTTCTGTGTATTTTTCCTAACTTTCTTAGCTATCATAAGCCTAAGTGTACCAATCACGTAGTACGGTCAACCGCTCGTCGGTAGAAACTTTTTCAACTCTGTTACCACGCCATAAGGTCCAAAAGTGATTCTACTGATGTGCTGTCGAGTGTACTAACAACAAATAATAAAAGACTTTAAACTTCCAATTTATGCCACTATAGGTACAACGCTTTGAAACAAACTTTGTTCAGTAAATACATTAAGATTGGGGTATTTTTACCAAGTTTACTTCAATAAAACGCCTACGTTTTAGGGTAAATATAAATAAAGTCAATACAAAGGGAGAAACGGAACAGTCGACTCGATTATAGGCTTTTTGCTTTTAGCAATTTTCACGGGAGTGCTAAAAATAGATCAGTTAGGTGGTAAAGTGAAGAGCACATCAAGTTTGATACATTGGACTTTTGTTTATTTCAAAAGTCTTAAGAGCTATAGTCGCGCTGCTCTTGCCTGTACTTCTTCCTTCACTCACAGTTTTTAAGTTTTACAATTAAAACTGTACCATTATAATTCCTTGGTTAAAACTTTTTTTCTTGTTCTATATCGCTTATATGGGGCGCAAAATAAAACTAGTCCTGACCGTTAATGCGCAAAAGTCCAAAAAACCGGTCAAGTGCGTGTCGGGCTACGCGCAGTATAGGGTTCCGTAGTTTTGTTACGATTTTTTTATCGCAAAGCAGGTTTTGCATAGGTTTTGCAGGTTAAGCATTTTATGCACTCGAAACCAACAAACAAACGGATCACTAATTCGAAAAATTTTCAGTGCTGACTCACATTATTTTAAAAAGACCTATATATAAAAATTACAGCTGTCTAGTACCTACTATGGGTCTCTGAGCTAAGCCGCGGACAGACAGACAGACGGACATGACGAAAGTATGAGGATGATGACTACGGAACCCTACAAATTTACACTTTTTAAAACGAATAGGTACTTGTAGGGTAATAATAAAAGCCTTAAAGTCAATAGACCGTCGGCCCACAGTAAAAAGGCCTTACAGAAAAACAGAACAAACGCACTTTGTAGACATAGCGGCCGACTAGATTTTCTTGAAGCTATTTATTTTCTTTTTGGCCCCCGGGCGCAGACAAAAGTGGTGGGACTAGAAAAACTGCCAAGGTGAGTCAGACCGACCAAGGCAAATGTTTTTAATTTTAATTTAGCTACAATTTGGCGTTTTCACCATTCTGCTTTTCGATGAGATAAAATGTACCATTTTTACTGCACCACGAGAACCCGCCAGGTTTGAAGTAGGCCGACAAAGTTTTTTGAGCTTTGCTAAGTGGTTAGAAGCCCCATAGACTAGTTTTACTCAGCTCTTCGATGATGTATTTTATTTAACCGGTTAGACGGGTCCATTTGAGCGCTTACTGCGGAAAACGTGGCAAGTTGCGCCGCGGCCGACCAGTCGTTTATGAATCTACTAAGTGTCCTCTGTCTCTACAAAGTGCGTTTGTTCTGCTTTTTTGTAAGGTAGGCCTCTCTACTGTGGGCCTACGGTCTACAAAGTTGGAAGGTTGCTTTAAGTTTTTTTACTCCAAGGTAGTGTAGCATGGCGCAATAAAATGTAAGGCTAAACTAAAGTGAAATAAAAATGTGGAATAACATTCATTTTGTTAAAATTTATGATTGAATGTATCAAAGCAATATATCTGAGTTTTCAATATCATAAAACATCTCAACCGTTACCCATATTACTCGTAAAAAGTGCTACAAAATCCAATAACTTCTATTACGAACCGTGTATTGGGTTTTAGTAATACAACCACTAAAGTACAGTCAAAAAAAATTATTGTTGAGCAAGTTGTTAAATAGTATTGACCTTGTGGTAAAGAATAGTACCAACCCATCTTTTTATCCATCTATCTATCTTTACCCGTGGGTGTCGTAAGAGGCAACTAAGGCATTATGAACTGGAGGATGGGCAGCAGCATACTTCTAAGTATTGATCGCACTGTACTATGTTACATACTGAGGTCACCAACAACCACACTCCATGTTGCCAGCTGCAACGCTAATAAACGTGGTGACTATGATACTTTCCCTCCAAATTGAACCACGCGTTTTAACGCGAATATTGGAGGAACCCTGTCCTATGAAGGACGTTTCATGGGATGTTATGGTAAAGCCTTTCTTTTACGCTGCCATAGCACGATCCGAAACGGCGTAGACTCGCTCTATTTGAATTGTATTCTGCATGACATTCAATAAGTATTCTGTAAAGAATCTACATTGAATAAATAATCTGAATCTGAATCCTTAATAGTATACATTTACTGGTAGAAGAAAAAAGAATGTCTAGTGGAACTAATAAAACACTTGACCCACCTCTTAGCCCCGAGCACACATACATTTTCGAACAAAATTGACTTGTTACTCAGAGAATAAGAACTCGTTTTGGGTATTTTCTTATACGTCTGTCAATTAGAAAATCCTGACTGTCAAAGTCAGACAGAAGTCATTTACAGTTGGCATCATTGACATCGAGACAGCTCGTAATCTCGTATGATAAAATGGCACTTAGAAACGGCGGCATATAAAGTCATGCTGTTAACTTTAATAATAATACGAAAAATCTCTTCATCTTGCTCGACAATTTCTTTCCGTGACTATACAAGCGTACAAGAAAAGTCAACAGACAGACAACCTTTTTGAGAACATTGACCACTATACTACGCCTGCTACACATCAGCTATATTAACCAAAATTGCCCAACATTAGTCAAATGAAAGATTTTATAATGGAGTACTTTGAATGAATAATCAGTTCTTTATTACCCACATTTGTTTTTGAGATTTATCGGATTTTGGGAAAAAATATAATCCCACAATCAAATAAATAGGATAGCTGTATTCTGTTAGACGAATTTAATTTTTGCGTGTCGAAATTTCGAACTCCCACTGAAATTTCGCACCACCAGTCAATGCCTTCACATGGTGATTTTCTGATGATCTCATGATGTTTTTATTTTTGTTCAGTTTAGTTTGCAATAAAGTGAATTTCTTTTTGATTTCCAAAGGCATTTTGTATGTGAAGAATGTTTTCCAAACCTTTAAGGTGATTTCGGTTACCTCGCGAACCGTGTTAAGTGTTGTGTGTGGGTGCGTTCACGCGTGACGACGCCGGACCGATATTGGATCGGCTAGTGTGTTTATTTTAATGTATCATGTAGGTTTCGGGTATTGTGATTTTATCACTTGGGTCAGCTTAGACCAGAAAAAATATTCATAGATGGCAATGACAAATTAATTTTATATTCACCTGCTAAGAAAGGACCCCAAGTCCTTTTTAAAAAAAACCGGTCAAGTGCGAGTCGGACTCGCGCGCCGTGGGTTCCGATATACCTATAGTATTTTTGAAAGCAATAAAGCCCATTTTTAGGACCGCAAAACTAAATTTGTTTTTAAAGGTTTTCTTGCAGAAAACTGTGCAACTTAGAAAAATCGTTTTATTTTTGCTGTAATATTTACGTAAACTTCTATCGACTGTAATTAATTCAGATTTTTCCTTGGAACTTGGGAGATAAGGGTAATGGTTTTTTTTTGTAATTTAACTAAGAGTCAGAGAGTAAGAGTAAGAGAAAACTAAGAGTCGTAAAAAAATACAAAAATATATTTTAGAATGCACAAGTAAAGCCCTTTCATATGATACCCCACTCAACCTATTTGGAATTTTGCCCCCCCTATTTGGGCCCCCTTTATAATCTTTTTTTTTATTCTTTCATGTGCAAATAAGGTGGGCAACTATATTTTAAAACTGTTCCAAACAAGTCAATAGCATAAGAAGTTGCTGAGATATGCAGGTAAGACAGACGGACAGACAGACAGACAAAGTGGCACCCTAAGGGTTCCTTTTTTTTCATTTTGGTATCGGAACCCTAAAAATGAGGAAGAATGTACTTGACGACATTGCAATCGTACAAATATGCGGGATGGAATATTGTATGAAAATCCATTTCTAACGTTCTGTTTTTTTTTAATTAGGTCAATGTCCAATGCTGTGGTCCAATGTCGGTCGATGGTCTTTTCTTAATATCATAACGCCAAAAGCCAAAAAATCTTTATTTCGTCCGCGAAATGCTACTGGCCACTTGCATTTTTCCGAAAATAAAGAACAAATATACCACCTGGGCGACCGAGCTTCGCTCTATAATAGCCACCTCAAAATTTAAATATCGGGTGAGCAAGCTATGCTACCCGCCCACAGATGGCGCTGTAGGATTCTGTCTAAAACGCAGTATGTAAAACAAATACTTAAAAACAAGGGAAAACAAATTTTCCCAGACTTGAGTCCTAGCTAGATCGATTTTTCGCCCCCGAAAACTCTCGTGGTAAATTTCATCGAAATTATTAGGGCGTTTTTCGAGAAACCGATTACAACTATAATACATGCAGGGTTATTTTTGGCCAAATTTTTGTATGTTTCTCAGACTAGTCATTTGAACAAGTACAAATTGTTGTTCAAATAAGTATTCTGGGAAAGCCCAAAGAAACATGGGTCGAAAAACGAATTTTGTTTTTGGGTCTTCCAAACAAACCTTGCAGCAGCAATAGTGGAATTTGTATAGGACGACTAAAATTTGTTCTCGTTTTTCGACCCATGTTTCTTTAAAAAAGTTGTTCAGTTTCATGTTCTGATCAACATACTAAAACAATCTAGCCAGGTCCAAAAATAACTGTATTAGTAGTAAGTACAAATATGTATACAAATATTGCGTGTTTTATAGTATAGGATAGGATTTCTTTAGATAAGTTGTCACACAGTTTTTAATAAAAAATATAATTCGGAGTTACATTGTAAATGGCCGCACAAAAAAATAAACCTGTAAAAATGTCAATTTCTCGTAAAAGCTCTATAAAAGAGGTTTTCTTGTATGAAAAGTAAAGTGAGGATCTGAACCGGTTGCCGACCGGATATTACGTGGGACCGGAAACGCTCACGTCCGGAGTTGAATCTGCTCAAAACTCACGCTACAAAGTGCTTAACACCTCTTATCATACAGAGTTTTAACAAATTCTACTTTTAAAAGCTTAACTTTGTAAATCTGAAGAGCTTAAGAAAGCTATAGAGCTCTAAAATAAAACCGGCCACGTGCGTGTCGGACTCGCGCCCTTAGGGTGCCGTACCCATCTGCCATATCATATTTTTCAATCTCTTGCTGATCGATTTTAGAAACTTCGTGTCCACCTAACCTCTCTTTTAATCTTAATTTTTACCTCCTTATCGAGTAAAAAAAAATATTCTTCGGAAAAGTTGCTTGTTTTCATGAGTAGAATCACTGAGCTTTGAGAGCCAAACCAATAAAAATTCGAGCTGTATAGCGGAAATACTACCGACCCAGATTCATTTGATCTTGAGTGTATTTAGATAATTTATGTCAAGAGTCACAAGATTGCAATAGGTCCTAAGTGCTTCAACTGTTCTGTCGATATATTGTCCACGCCGGAAGCTTTTCCCATTTTTTAGGTTTTTGGTGGCAGAAATAATGTCAGAAAGATTAAATGGGCTGCTAAAAATTTGTGATGGGCCGACTATGGGGTTTGCGCACGGAGTAATGCTCCGTGGGTTTGCCGATCAGGGCTCCCGCACACGACCGAGAATCGGTGGGCGATTATCGGCCAGGACAAGGCGGAAGATCCAGGTGATAACACGTCAGAGCGGGATGCCGACAAAAAATCGGTCACCGATTCTCGGTCGTGTGCGGGATCCCTCAGCCAAATAGCCGACTAGTCGGTTTTGAAATTGCCGGATGCCACAAACTATGTCCCACCTCACAGCATGCGCATCATGCCCTACAACATGCTCGCTAAAGGATCTGTACAAGGCCAGACCAAATGACATCTGCGTGGCCGAATACTGGTCTAAAAGAGTATGAGTGTTGCCATAAACACGATAGAAGAAGAAGAAGATTTATGTCTGCTATGTAATTGGACGACCAAGCTGTGCTCTCTACGTTCGTCACCTTACCCGGTCCACAGAAGACACTGTAGGTTTTCTGAACTGCGCTATAGTTTTTAATAAAAACCGAGAAAAAGGATTACAAAGTAACGTAAGAGACAAACACATTTTGTTTGGGAAGTTGAAAAATTTTTATGCGTTGTCAGCAAAGTCGTAGAACAAGAGTTGTTTTCTAGTGGACTAACGGATGTTAGGTATTAAAAATAACCTTGTATACAAAACTCGATTAAAATTGTATTTTCGGTAAATGAAACCGGCAAGTAAAACCCTCAGTATTGAAAGAAGATTCCAAGAGCTTTGTTTCCTCCGTTGACATTTACGACGGATTGATAAACAGCTGCGAGAATCCCCTTTTATTTTCCGTGTCACCAGAAGCTTAACGAATTTTGTTGGACGTGCTTTTTTGTAAATCAGTTTTTTGGGTTACAACAGGGACTAGATAAGTACTGGTTACAAACGAAAATTTAAAAAACGGAACCCTTATACAGGGTGTAACATAAAGGGTACCCTGAAGAATGTGAATCGGCCCATGAATCTGAACAACTTTCTGAAAATCAGTTTTTGACCTCCCATAGAAACTGAATCAGCTGATAGTGCATGTTGTATAGGAGGTCTAACTGTTCTTATCGTATTTCGACCTATGTTCCTTAGGGAAAGTTGTTCAGTTTCATGGGCAGATTCACATCCTTCAGAGTTGATATACCCTTTCTGTTACACCTTGTAGTGAGACTTCGTATGTCTGTCTGTCTGTCTGTCACACCTGTATATCTCAGCAACCACTTATGCTATCGACTTGAAATTTGGAACAGTTTTAGCATATGATTGTCCTACTTTATTGCAAACGATAGAATCATAAAAATATTATTAAGTACTATTGTAGTACACGGGCTCCAACACAGATGGCGCCACTAGGTTTCTGCAACGCGGTAGCGTTGTGTCCTTCGGTAAACATGACCCCCCCGATCGTATGTCCGCTCGTTTTGTCTACTGCTAGATACTCGAGTGGTACTCTTATGGTTGCCTTCAAACTATTGAACGCCATACGATACTTTCTCGTGCTCCCAATCTAAGCCCCGGTACGGTGTCTCTTTCGAAACGCCTGCCGAGTCTTTGGTGCTTCTCTTACGCACTGTTATTAGATTATTAGCTACAATAAATCTATCTTACTTGGATATCGTCGTTTATCTTGAACGCCTAACCTTACACTATATTATTATTATTATTGACAGGGGGCCCAAATGAAGAGGTCAAAATTTTTAATTGTCGTTACTAGGTCGAGTGGGGATCATATGAAAGAAATTTACTTGTACATTTCAAAACAGATTTTTGTATATGCAAAATGTCCTTAAAAAACCATTCCCCACCCCCCGAAAGTTTGCTAAACGAAAAATCTGAATTCATTATTGTCGGTAGTGGTTTTTGCAAGTATTACAGCAAAAATAAATTTTGTGGAACATAGAACCTCCCCCTCTTTAGAAGTCGGTTAAAAATACAACGTTCTCTCTAAGTAGCATAGGCTTTTACATATCTGCAAGAAACTTACAAACAAACTTATTTTTGCGATCCAAAAAATTAACTTTATTGCTTCTGAAAATATTATAGGTATATCGGAACCCTGGGCACGCGAGTCCTACTCGCACTTGACCTTGATTTTTGTTTTAGCTCTATCATAAAAACAGTTCAAAAACTGGAACTACTACCGACTACTGGCAAAAAAAAATTAAATTAGAGTGCTGTGCTCGTCTATAAGGTCTTGGTGTCAGACCGTTTCCGTATGTATGCTTTAAGTCAATTTAACACCACGACTGTTGGCGTTCCCAATAAATAAAATAAATAAATCTTGCTCTAAAAGTATGAAACAAGAAAATATTGTCATCTAAAATTGTTATGTATGAATTATGGTATTTAATAAATTGATCAGATAATAGCCGTGGTCATAATTATTATATCACTTTGCCCTAAAGTCTTTGATCGGTTTTTGGCATAATATGACCACGGCTATTATCTGAACATCACTATAAATATTTATTAAATAGGTTCCAGTTTTTTGGTTTAAATTATTTTGGGGTTGTAAATACGTAATAAAGCTAACAATAAACAATACAGGTTTTAGGACCGCAAAACTATATCTGTTTATAAAGGTTTTTTGCAAATTTCTAAAAACTATGTTTTTTAGACAGATTGTTTTATTTTTCCTGTAATATCTACATTAGTCTCTATTGCCTATTATTGATTCAGATTTTCCTCTCGCTAACTTCGGAGATAAAGGAGGGGGGGGAATGATATTTTTAATGAAACCTAAAAATTGTATAACAATACCAAAATCTAGTTTGGAATGTACAAGCAAGGCCCTTTCATGTGATACCCCACTCGACTCGAATAATAATATTTTTATAATACTTTCATTTGCAGTAAAGCACCATTTTGGTTGGAAACCCTAAGAACGAGCAATAATTGCCTAAAAACACGTTTTTAGTAGGGAGCCCTTAATTCATTTTTTTTTTGTTATGTCGGCAACAGAATTACATAATCTGTTAAAATTTCAACTGTACCTTAGATACAGCCCGCTGACAGACAGATACTGGAGGCATATCCCGTTTTTCACCCTTTAAGTACGGAACCCTAATAAAAACGAGGGGGCGATTCATAGGCTGTGAAACAAAAAGAATTTTTAAACTTTATTTTTAGAGCTATAATACCCAGTTTAAAATAAAAAAATAAATATAATAAAAATGTATTTATTTCTTTACAAACAAAATGGTAGCAATAAACTTAAATTAAAAAGAAAATCATGATTTTGTTTGTGGAGGCTGGCCCGTAAACTAGGTAAACCTGTACTATAGGTAACCAGGCCTCCACATCCGGAAACGGATATTTCTATATTATCTAGGGGAGAGAAAAGTATACTAATACAAAAACAAAATTATGACTGTGAGAAAACTACCTATTTAAGTTATAATTAGCATGCAATAATCAAGATGATGGTACAATATAAAAGAAGTAAGAGAGTGTGTGGGAGTGTGTACATAATGTGTGTGCTAAAACCCTGTACAAAATGGTGTATCGCCCTATCACAAACCCGATAAAAAATTGAAAATCCCGCTTTCACGTCATGTTCCCGTGTGGGGGCGCTTACAATACGGTTCCCAACTCCGGGACGATCTATTTCGGTAACAATACCGGGGATCGGATTTACTCCTACCAGTTAGGGTGACCAGAACTTAGAATTTCTTCTAAAATATTCGGAATTTTAGACATATCGATTTTTCGGCTGATTTTATAAATGACTTTTTGTTCTTTGTTTGTAAATGATGTGATAATTTATACATATTTGGAAATATTCTGTGATTTAGACTTAATTTCGGCTGGTGAGATAATACGTTCATCATCAATATCATCATTATGGTGTGGGTTTTAAGACTCACGACTGAACTCACACCTCATCTGACACTTTTTAAGCTAATAGTCAATTGACATCTGCATGGGAAACTAAACCTTATAATCGTAGCTATTAATATGAAATTCGAGATAGATTCGATTTTCCATAAAAAGATTATAAATTTAAATTTACAGAGTAAAAAACATAAGTATTGACATTATTTCATACATTAGCAGTTGCCCGCGATTTTTCCAGCATGGAGTAAAAATAAGAATCCTACATTATTCTCAAAGTGTCAAAAGATCTACATTACAAATTTCATCACAATCGGTTCAGCGATTCAGTTTTAAAAGCGAGAACAGAACACACTACTGTGAATGAGCAATAATAATATTGACCTAACTTTTATTAAAATAAGATGCAGATAGAATGACAAATACTTCAGCATTTCATCATAACATCCCACGAAATGTCCACTACAGGACAGGGAGCTCCCTCCAAAATTCTAGATTTTGCTGGAAAAATGTGGAGAGGAAGTACGAGTACCATAGTCACGTCGCTTGTCAGCGTTACATCTGGCACCATGGACCGTGGTTGTAGGTGGCCGCCGTAAGTAAGATGGTATGATACACAGGAGGATGCTGCTGCCCATCCTCCAGTTTATAACCCTTAGTCGCCTCTTACGACACCCACGGGTATGTATAGGATGGTATTATTCTTAGCCGGCATCATTTCAATACTATAATAGATTTAAGGTTCATGATATAACGTAATACGCTTCCTGAAGAACATTTGTACTCAAGTAAAATTATCCGGAACTTTAGACATCAGATCTGGTAACCCCACTTCCCCCGATCAATGATATGATAAATTGATAATACGTATTGTGGGTAGTGAATGGGTTGCTTGTCATTAGCGGTATTGTTTCATTATAAGCTTGTAATTACCCATTTTGTCAGGGGAATCGTGCGGTATTTTAGGTACGTTTACTTGATTTATTGGATTGGGACACACTATTAATTTTGGTTATACCTATTTAACTTTAGTTCGTATTAAAGGTTTTAAAACGTTGTATAACTGGTCAAGCGCATCCGTATTTTTTACTATGATATTTAAAAATTGACGAAATCTTGTCTCATGGTCTTCTGCATAGAGAGAAGGCTAGTAGAATAAAAGCGCCTCGTATCTTCCTTTTCACTTGCACTAAAGAGAAAGTGTGTGCAAACAAAGAATAGTACCAACCCTTTTCTACCCGTGGGTGTAGTATGAGGCTACCAAGGGCTTATGAACCGGAGGGTAGGCAGCAGCATCTTTCTGTATATCGTACCACCTTACATATTGCGGTCGAGAACGATCGCCAGCCGTAACGCTTACAAGCGTGGTGACTATGGTAAATCCCCCCCTAAGTACCACGCGTTTTTTCTGGAGTTTTGGAGGGAGCTCCCTGTCTTGTAGTGGACGTTTCATGGGATGCTATGATGATGATGGAAGATAAAGTTGTGCCTTGCTGTGTGCCATCTTTTACATAATAAGGCACATTAAGTAAAATTACCTTAAGGGTCCCCTGGAGTTGTGATTTCATGCTTACTTTTGCGAAGACTTCTGAACTATAAAATACATTATGACAAAATTTTGTATATACAATCGGATAAGATGTATCAAGGTTTGATATAAAGTTTCACATAAAGATAGAGCAAGTTGACATGTTCTTGTCTATACAACTGTTGAATATTAACTCGCTCTATCTTTATTTTGATGAAATGTTTTCAATTAGATATCTATATCCAACCCTATTAAGGGCTTTCCTGCTGTCAACTAGCGCCCCCATCAGTTAAAAAAATATTAATTAAAAATATTAATCGTAAATCTGCTCGTACCAGATTAAATTAAAGGTACCCTAGTTTATTTAGAACCTATCAATCCTGAAAAATATAGTTAACTGTAGTTACAGATACCTACAAAAACTGCTAAAAATTACCGTTTTTACTTTCGAGCGGAGCGAGAAAGGTATTGTATTCGTGAAAAAAAAAGTTTTTCTAATTTTCTCAAAAATGTGTTCTATATCACTTATACATCATAAAAAACTAGTCTCCCAAAAATGTCCGTCCGTCGGTCGGTCGGTCGGTCGGTCCGTCGGTCGGTCGGTCTGTCCGTCACGCTTTGGCCTAGCAGCTAAACGAATGGTCCCATTGACACCATATTTTGAATTTAGGAGTTTTATGCAAATCCATCGAAGGGTTCCAAGTGGTTTCTTGCTGGCTCTCATTTTGAGGAGGATTACAACGAAAATGAAAAATTGAAATTTTCTCAAAAACGGCTCATAGTATCTTGATGAAACTTTGCATGACCAAGCATCTCCATGTAAGATCAATTGATCTGTGTAATTTCATATAAGGGGTGTTCCTGTGCCACCAAATCGTAAATATGTGATTTACCCAAAATTGGTTCCACTGAGTTTATTAAAATTTTCTATAATATTAATCCTGGATTGGTTGTCTACCTGACTAGATATTCTTTATGATTTTTTTAAATAAAATTTAGTACACAGGGTGTACCAAAACTGAAAGGGCTTGCTCAGTAGACTAAACTGAACAATCCATAAGGAACACGTGTTGGGAATGCAAATATCCTACGGTAGTATCCATTGATCTGTGAAAATTTATATAAAGGGTGTTCCAGTACTACCAAAAGGTTAACATGTGATTTACCTACTCGAAATCGTTTGAGGTTTGTTTGTTTTAATGTTTGACAATTTCAATTCTGAATTAAAAAAAAAAAAAAAAATCAGTTTATTTCAGACAATTGTCCATATTTTGTTAGTAAGTAACTTATAATCTATGTTAGAAAATACATATCCAATTAAAACAATTCAAATTTCAATTACAATAAAGATCAAAACATGTCAAAATAATAAAATTAAATAAAATAAGTTAAATAAATTAAATTAAATAAATTAAAATTTTAAATTTTAAAATATTCATTTATTTAATTTAAATACCTACCGCCCTGTGCGACGCCAGGCACGTGCACGTGCGCTCGAACCCAGTGCCGCTGCAGAGGGCAGTCATGCTTGTCACCGAGGACCCTCAGGATGGTGTTGGTGCTCCCGCGCAACCTGTACATCAGCGATGCTATGCGGCGTCGCAGCACGGTGTGAAAGCCGTCTGTGTGAGCGTGTGCAAACATCGCTGATGCACTACAGTAGCGCGGGAGCCCCAACACCACCCTGAATGCATTATTATATTGTACACGGAGAGCATTGATAGCCCGCTGCGTGTAGTTGACCCACAGACTGCACGTGTACAAGGTTTGGCAAAAGGCTTTGAAAAGAGTTATCTTTACTTCTATGCTACATCGTGCAAATCTGCGAGCCAACATATTACAGCGGACCGCCATCGCCCTCCGCTCCCTTTCTTTGTCAGCATCGTCTTTTAGGTCCTCAGTGACAACATGACCAAGGTATTTAAACTCTGTCACCCTACGAAGCGCAATGCCATTAAGCAGTACTGGTACCACATTCACTAGCTTTCGTCGCCTAGCTTGGAAAACTAGGAGCTCGCTTTTTGTTGCATTGTACAGGAGGCCGTGTTCCGCCGCATACTTCTCGCACACTTCTATTAATTTTCTGAGCGCAGCGATTGATGGGCTAAGCAACACCATGTCGTCTGCATAGCTGACACTGTTAATGCAGTGACCATCTATCGAGCAGCCGACCCTTGTGTCGCTCAGCCCAACAATCAGCTCGTTCATGTACAGGTTGAAGAGTGAAGGAGACGTTAACCCCCCCGTCTCACTCCACACTCCAACCTGTACTCATCAGAAAGTTCACCAAGCCACTTGACCTGGTTAGTTTGGTGATCATACCAATATTTAAAAATATTGATCAACTCACCCGGCACACCTGTATCTTTTAATTTACGCCAAAGAATATCATACCTAACCAGGTCAAATGCCTTAGAGAGATCAAGGAAAGCTGCGTACACAGGTGTGTTCCTATCAGTATAGTACCTCACGGTCTGCTTGAGAGACATAATCGCGCATTCAGTGGAAAGTCCGGGTCTGAAGCCGAACTGGGCGTCATGTAGTTGCAAATGTTTTTTAAGCTGTCTTTCAAGCAGGCCGTCAAGAACCTTGGATGTGATCGTAGCCAATGATATTGGGCGGTAGTTGCACTTATCTGAAGTATCTCCAGTCTTATTTTTTGTTATAGGCACTACCACCGTCTTCATTAGCTCATTGATCTGTGTATTTCATTCGAATATATTTTTGGAAAACCGTAAATATAAGTTTGAATCACCATACTATGTGTATGGCATTACAAATTTAAGTTTGCGGTTGATAGTTTTTCCTTGAGTATTGCGAGAAAGTAAGTGCAGTGCTGCTGTACCATTTATTTTTTTTACCTGTAACTATAATGAACTATACTTTTCAGGATTGATAGTTTCTAAATAAACGATAAGTTTTGTATTTAGCGAGTAATATTTTTAACTGATTGGGGCGCCAGTTGACTGCAGGAAAGCCCTTAGTAAAAATGTCTACCTATAACGGTTCATGCAGGGACTAGATAAGTACTGGGTTCATGAGATACAACCAGCTGAAAGACAGACAGACACCGGAGGCATATTAATAGGGTCCCGTTTTGCACCGTTTGGGTACGCAATTCTAACAATGTCTTTATTATAATTGTAAAGGGGCTCAAAGAGGAGGGGGGAGGGGGGGGATAATAATACATAAAATAGTCGATAGAGGTTTTTGTAAATACTACAGGAAGAATAAAACGATGTTTAGTTGCGAGCCGGAGTTGCGCGCCGAGGATCCCGATATACCTATGGTATTTTTAGAAGCAATAGGTATAGTCCATTTTTAAGACCGCAAAACAAAATTGATGTATATAAAGGTTTTTTGCAGATTTTTAAAAAACTATGCTACTTAGAGATATCGTTTTACTTTTCCTTCATAAAAATTCACATTTTTTCTAGCAAACTTCGGAGATAAAGAGGGATGCTATTTATTAAGACATTTTTTATCATAATTTATAAACTTAAGAGTTGTGGAATATTCATACGAATTTTCACTCGACCTAATCAGGAAAATCAAAACATTAGACCCTCCCATTTGGGCCCCCTTTACGATAATAATAATATTTTTAGGGTTCCGTACCTCAAAATAAAAAAACGGAACCCTTATAGGATCACTTTGTTGTACGTCTGTCTGTCTGTCAAGACCCTTTTTCTCACGAACTAGAAGAGGTATCAGGTTGAAATTGATAACAAATATTAAGGTCCATGAACCACACAAGATCTGAAAATTTCAATTTTTAACAACGACGCAATAAAAAGATATGGCTTTTTATGTCCTCATCTCCATACATTTCAAAATTAGAAAAAGTCTAAAATCATTAAATATTTCAAATTTTCTCACAACTAAAAATAACCAATTAAGGTGAGCTCCCGTTTCAAGAACTTTTCTATAAAAGAGGGGTCAAGTTGGATGGTCGCGGAGTTTTTAAAATCAAAGAGCAAAAGCTTTTAGAATATCATATGGTAGATAGGTACGGAACCCTTAGGGCGCCAGTCCAACTCGCACTTGGCCGGTTTTTTTATCTTTCATTTGCAATAAAGTTGGCCAATCATGTACTAAAATTATTCCTCATTTCAAGTCAATGGCATGAGTGGTCGCTGAGATAAACAGTTATGAAAGACAGACAAACGAAGTCGCACCATAAGGGTTCCGTTTTTAATATTTTGGTTCGGAACCCTAATAGGAAGTTTACGCGCCTCACTTGTAACTACATAGTGAATACAAACCCAATCATGACGTCAAAAACCATTTATAATCGTAATCAATGACGTAATTTTATAGTCCATTATTCAAAGTTTCGGACGAAAGCTATTAGTGATAATAGGTAGGAAACCTGCCTAGTTGTCTGGCCTCAGATCGAAGCATGTGGTGGTGGATGTCTAGACATCCACCACCACATGCTTCGATCTGAGGCCATTACATGCCTCGTGCCTTAAGCTTGCCGGGGTTAAGATTGGCTTGGATCGGAGCCGTAAGGCCTTTAAAAATGGCGACTTAACTTTTTGCGTTTCAATTCGCACGAGAAAGACTAGTTTTTTGTACATATTTCGTCTTTATGAAAGTTCTTGAGTTTCATAGACATATTAATTGCTTTTTAGAATTCCGTACCCGAAAGGTCGTCCGTCAAACGGAGCCCTATAGCTGCCGTCCGTCGTCTATCACACAGGTTTTACAGCCAAATTTTTACAGTATACATTTTGTTGCCACAAAGCCATACATTTTGTGAAAATTTGAAGACTGTAGGTCCAACCGTTTGGCTGACGGACACGTTATAGTTAGGGTGCTGGCTGCAATTTGGGTATATGATTTGCTCATGATTCATATTAATAGGGATGATAGATCAGCTCAATACGAGTCGATTTGGTCCTTACAAGTTTTTCTGTGCGTCACTGCGTTTTTGAGTTAAGATGTTTTTTTTGTCTGCCTTTGTGGCTCCTGTTTAAAATACTTCTGTAGATGTAGAAAATCGAAGAGGCAGACATGCAGGGCTCTGCATTATCACGGGACGAAGTAGTGAATTTTTGCATTTTAAAGCGCTGTATCTTTACGACGCTGGGCTATTATGATGGCAGACCATTTTTCAGGGGTTTTATACATTGTATTTAATCAGATAGTCATAGTATGCCAGGTACATTTTATTGTCAAATTTCAAAATATTTAAAACTTAATTCCTCAAAAACGCAGGGGTGTGGATGTCCGCCAATATTTTTTGTATCTTTTAGAGGATGCCCCTTATCATCAGTCAAAGAGGCAGACATGAGCAAATCATATAGAAATTTGTCCTTCATCACCCTTACTATTAGTGACAGCAATAAGGCCGGCCCTGTTTGGAACCATCGTGTACGTAAGCCTGAAATTGAGTCGAAAAAAATATGGATAGATTTCGTGAAAGAAGATGTGAGTAAGAAAAAGTTTGTCATTTCTTTGAAGATATTTAAAAATATATCACGTTATGCTAATTGGATGCCGCTGAATCCAATTTCTGAGTTTGTTTATTTGTTCGACTATGGCTTGAGTAACATGTACTAAAATTTGTGCTCTGAAAATAGCCCGATTTCAAGTAAGTACGTACATTATAGTCCTTAGGCCAGAAAATATATCGGTATAATTGGGGGGTACCCATTTTCCTTTTCACCACAGTTAGATAGGTTTATAAGAATGTCAATAAACTATGATTGTTGTCTCAAAGTGGTAGCTGACCAAAATAGCAGCCAATCCAATTGTTCAGATTCTGCCCATATTTGGTATAATTTGGGGGGAACAATTTCCTTTTTACTTTCGAGCGGAGCGAGAAAGGTATTGTATTCGTGAAAAAAAAAAGTTTTTCTAATTTTCTCAAAAATGTGTTCTATATCACTTATACTCGTACATCATAAAAAACTAGTCTCCCAAAAATGTCCGTCCGTCGGTCGGTCGGTCGGTCTGTCCGTCACGCTTTGGCATAGCGGCTAAACGAATGGTCCGATTGACACCATATTTTGAATTAAGGAGTTTTATGCAAATCCATCTAAGAGTTCTAAGTGGTTTCTTGCTGGCTCTCATTTTGAGGGTAGCTGTCATACAACGAAAATGAAAAATTTAAATTTTCTCAAAAACGGCTCATAGAATCTTGATGAAACTTTGCATGACCAAGCATCTTCATGTATGATATCTTGCGCCAGTATCAATTGATTTCTGTAATTTCATATAAGGGGTGTTCCTATACCACCAAATCGTAAACATGTGATTTACCCAAAATTGGTTCCATTGAGTTTATTAAAATTTTCTATAATATTAATCCTGGATTGGTTGTCTACCTGACTGGATATTCTTTATGATATTTTTGAATAAAATTTAGTACACAGGGTGTACCAAAAACTGAAAGGGCTTGCTCAGTAAACTAAACTGAACAATTATCCATAAGGAACATGTGTTGGGAAATTAATTAAATCTCCATGCAAGTATCCTACGCTAGTATCCATTGATATGTAAAAATTCATATAAAGGGTGTTCCAGTATTACCAAAAGTTAAACATGTGATTGACTCCAAATCGTTTGAGGTTTGTTTGTTTTAATGTTTGAGAATTTGAATTCTGAATTGATCTGTATATTTCAATCGAACATTTTTTGGAAAAACGTAAATAAAAGTTTGTATTTCCATACTATGTGTGTGTCATTACAAATTTAAGTTTGCGGTTGATAGTTTTTCCTTGAGTATTTCGAGAAAGTAAGTGCAGTTCTGCTGTACTATTTATTACAGTAGTTAGACAGGCTTATAAGGATGTCGAGAAACCACGATTGCGATCTCTAAGTGGTACCCGGATGAAGTAACAGCCAATCAAACATGGAAAGTGCTGAATTTTACAAAGTCAACTGTATCTCGAGAACCAATCATCCGATTTCCTTGTTTTTTTGTTTAGACTGAAGGTCTGCATGTGTACTTCAAATTATGTCATAAGCTCTGTTAGAGTAGATTCAACCGTTACTAAATAATTAAAGAAAAAAATTATTTTTTTGTGATATTCTTTTTTTTTCAAATCGAGTAATCATTAACTATATTGTAAATTTGAAAAAATATATATATATCTCAGATGAAGTACAATAAACTATCTTTAATTTGATGCTTACCATGTTTGGGTTTGATGGCTCAAAACACATGAAAACATAAGTTTAAGTTAATTTAAATAGAGCGAGTTTGCACCGTTTCAAAGCTTGTTTTTAGTACGCTCACTTATTTAGCAAAAAGTAGAAATTGGCAAACTCATGTTTCCATTTCTTTTTAGTCATGGAATAGAAGCATATCATACATCATGTTAAAGATAATTTTTTACACTACAACGTTACTACGAAGATCTTCTCGAATGACTTAAGTATTTTGTAAAAACTTGATTTAAAAAAGAAGAATATCAGAAAATTATCAGTATTTCCTTAATAACTTAATAGCGGTGGATTTAACTGAAACAGTTCGTTCCTGAGATACAGTAAAATTTGTGAAAATTAGCATTTTCCATCTTTGATTGGCTGACATTTTGTCCAGGTAGGTACCACTTTGAAATCACAATCATGGTCATTTGACATACTTATAAGCCTATCTAACTACTGTGAAAAGGAAAACGGTGTCCCCAAATCATAGCAAATATTATCAGCATCTGAACTCTTAGATTGGCTGCTATTTTGGTGAGCTACCACTAAGACAGCACTCATGGTTTAATAACATCCTTATAAGCCTATTTAACTGTGGTAAAAAGTAAAATGGGTACCCCAAAATTATACCATTTGCTCATTTTTAGGCATCGCTATTAACAGTGTAATAGGGAGGTCAATTTTAACTCGTTCTTGCACAAAATTCTAAGCGGGTGGAGCACTACTAGTATAGCGCGTTCAGGATAAGTCTGGCTATGACGGCTATTTTCTGCGCATAACAGGCGGAGAGCCAATGCGAAGGCGATTCGCTCGACTCCCCCTCCCATGCCGCGCTCACCTCCGCGACTCATTTTTAGGGTTCCGATACCAAACTGGTAAAAAAAAGGAACCCTTATGGTGCGACTTTGTCTGTCTGTCTGTCCGTCTGTCTGTCACACCTCTATATCTCAGCAACCACTCATGCTATCGACCTGAAATTTGGAACATTTTTAGAATATAGTTGCCCAACTTAATTGCACATGAAAGAATTTTGAAAAAATTATGATTATTAATGTAAAGGGGGCCAAAATAGGGGCCAAATTTCAAATTGTCGCTACTAGGTCGAGTGGGCTATCATATGAAAGAACTTTACTTGTACATTCTAAAACATATTTTTGTATTTTTTTACGTTTCTAAGTTTTCAAGTTATGATGAAAAATGTCAAGAAAAATACCGTTCCCCCCCCCCCCCCCCTTATCTCCGAAGTTTGTGTAAGGAAAAATCTGAATTAATTACAGTTGACAGAAATTTATGTAAACATTACAGAAAAAATAAAACGATCTTTCTAAGTTGCACAGTTTTTCAGAAATCTGCAAAAAACCTTTACAAACAAATTTAGTTTTGCGGTCCTGAAAATGGACTTTATTGCTTCCAAAAATAATAGGTATATCGGAACCCTCGGCGCGCGAGTCCAACTCGCACTCGACCGGTTTGTTTACTTCTGCGCATCAACGATCACAGCCAGAGTTATTTTGTAGGCCGTGTACCTAAAGCACGTGCAGACGAAGTCGCGGGCATTAGCTAGTATTTAATATTTTCACTGATCAGCATGCTAAAGTATATAATTTTTCATCCTCAGGTACTTAACGGAGACAGGCAGGTGGCTTCCACTGAAAAGGTTTGTTAAATATTCCACTGTTGAAGGTCCACTGCAAGTCACACAGCTCGATTCAGAAGTTCGCAGAAAAAAATTGGTGATATCTTATATGGAATTTAAGAGACAGCTTTCCAAAAACTGAAGGGGTATGATCAGTCGTCGAAACTGAACAACTTTCAGTGATTTAAACTTTCAAGAAATAAAAAAAAATTGCCTTTCCATATAAATTTCCAATCAAGTTTAAAATACATGTTCACTTAATGATAGGTAAGTAAGTAAGTATTGTAAAATTATAGTAGCAGGGCGCGCACATAAACGATATAAGCACAATATTATATATTTATTATAAACTTTACTTTTACAGTCCGACGTGACATACAAACAATAACATCAAATCATGTTGACACAAGTGGACATGTGGTGGATTACCACCAGCCTGTACCTAGCCTTCACGGAGACTCTACTTCACGCGCCCTTAATCCACTACATGTATAACATGCATCACATGCACACACTGCAGTTCATATAAAATACAATATAGATTTATAAGAAATAAACCATTACTACAATATCATATCAAAAATGAATACCATATCCAAAAACAAACAATCATAATCAATATAATATATACTTCGACTATCCTTAACAGTAGTCCGTGAGCTCGTATATAGTATATTATTAGGTCACTCTAAATCACCCGCCCTCTTAATGGGTAATTTCTTTAAAGCTAACATAATCTTGGGGCATGGCAGAGACTTTGTTGACATATCTGCCACCATATCCTGAGAGGACATGTAACGCACCTCAACCGCCTCATTCATTATCGCTTCGCGAACAAAGTGAAACCTAATATCGATGTGTTTAGTTCGATTGTGGTTCATCTTATTTTTAGATATTCTGTGTGCCGACTGGTTATCATTATAAATAACCACTGGTTTGTCGCTACTATTATTAGTTAAGCTTTTTAGCAAACTGCTCAAATAAATAGCTTCTTTCGATGCTTGGCTAAGACCTATGTACTCAGCCTCCGTTGAGGACAACGCAACGCACCTTTGTTTGCGACTTTCCCACGCTATTAAATTCTCGCCTAATTTAAACATTAACCCGTAAAAGATTTCCTATCGAATGACCCACCCCAATCCGCGTCTACATAACCATGCAGCTCTAACTTTCCTGACTTTTGGAAAACTAATGCATAATCGGATGTACCTTTCAGGTATCTTAGCACCCGTTTAGCACACTTGATGTGTATTTCATCATAGCACGAATTAAATTGTGATAGAACACTAACGGCGTGCGCGATATCTGGCCTAGTATTTTGAGCTAAATAATTCAGACACCCTATAAGATTCTGATAAAGCAATCTGCAAACGGATTCTGAAGCTTCCTCTAATTTGAGACCTACTTCTATCGGGGTATTGACTGGTTTACAGTCCGTCATGACAAAATCCTTCAAAACAATTAGAACATATTGCTCTTGATTGAGATAGATACTCTTATCATCTCTCCTAAGCCTCATACCTAGAACGTGCCTAGCAGGACCTAAGTCCTTAGCTTTAAACTTTTTCGGCAGCCCGGTTTTTAAGTTCTGCTTTTCTTTTTCGTGTTTACGAGCATAGAATACAAAAATATCGTCCACGTAAATAACGACTACTATTCTATCTCTATCACCTAACAGCTTTTGGTATAAGCAAGGTTCTATCTTTGATTGCACGAAACCTAAATTAAGCATCTCCCTATCAAGCTCATGAAACCAAGCATTTGACGCTTGCTTTAGTCCATATAACGACCGTTGCAATTTACACACCTTGGTCTCTTGACCTTTGACAATTGCTCCTTTAGGCTGAAGCATATAAATGTCCTCTTTCAGTCTTCCATACAAGAAAGCAGTTGTAACATCCCATTGATCAATGAGCCAATCGTATTCAGTAGCTAATGAAAACAATAATCGCAAAGTCAAGCTTCTCACTACAGGAGAGTAGGTTTCGTTATAATCTACACCACGTACCTGAGTAAATCCTTTTGCTACTAGTCTAGCTTTATACTTTGATACCTTGCCATCGCTATCACGCTTGATTTTAAATACCCATTTGCACTGGATCGGCTTCTTATCACAAGGTAACTCAACTAGTGACCACGTTTGGTTCTCCTTCAACGATTGCAGTTCATCGTCTATGGCTTTCTGCTACAAATCACGATCTGGCCTTGCTAGAGCCTGCTCTGCAGTCATAGGATCGCCGTCAATCTCAGCCATAGCATTAATACACGTGCATGTATAGTCGATACGTTCTCGAGCACGCAAGTTGTATCTTGGCTCAGCATTTATTTCAATGCTCGGTTCAGCATTTTCTTCAGGTTCAGCAGTAACTTCTTGAAGTGCATCGGATTCAGTACTAGTTGCTTCCGTTTCTTGGAAAACTTCTTCACTATCTGAGTGAGTATCTGCAGCTCTATTCACACGCACAGGTTCTATTCGTTGCTCCTCTAAGTTAACAGGAACAACTGTGCTCTTCGTCACTTTCCATCGTCATACCATCGCCAGGAAAAACATTCTCTAGGAATTTGACGTCTCTCGCGACCGATACCTCGCAAGTCTGAGGATGCATCAGTCGGTAACCTTTTGTAGTCTCACAGTATCCTATGAAAATCAAGGCTTCAGTCTTCATGTCAAGCTTTTGCATTTTCTGCTTGGGTTTCAATGCATGCGCCAAGCACCCGAATATTCTCAAATGACTTAAGTCTACTTTCTTACCAGACCATAATTCCTGAGGTACTTTGTTCGTGACAGCCTTTGTGGGGCTTCCGTTTTTTAAATAAACCACGGTACACACCGCCTCAGCCCAAAACTTCTTACTAAGTTTTGCTTCGCAAAGTAATGTTCTCGCTTTTTCTATAATTGTACGGTTCGCCCTCTCCGCTACGCCGTTTTGTTCAGGCGTGTAGGGGACCGTCTTCTGGTGCTTTATACCAGCCGTCTTCAAAAGCTTATCAAATGCATTATTGCAATATTCTTTGCCATTGTCACTTCTGAGACATTTTATTTGTTTACCTGTTTCTTTTTCAACTTCAGCTTTATATTCCTTGAATTTCTCAAAAGTGTCGCTTTTATTCTTCAATAAATAAACATGCGTTTTACGTGTGTAGTCATCGATGAACAATAAAATGTAACGAGAGCCAGCCCATGACGGCTCTTCCATCGGTCCGCAAACATCCGTGTGTACTATTTCTAAGGCTTGTTCGGCTCTTGTGCCCTGGTTTTTAAATGGAGCTTTAGTCGTTTTGCCACTAATACACGGAACACACGGTTCGACTTTATCAGAAGACTTAAAATCAATTCCCGTAACAATTTGCTTCAAAGAAATCATGTATTTCCGACCTAAATGTGCCAATCTCCGGTGCCATAAATTTGACAAAACTTCATTTGACAATGTCAAATTAACAAAGCAGTTTTCTTTTTCTTTCAGTTTGAAAATTCCGCCAACTTCATTACAAGTCGCAACTACTTGGTCGTTTAGGTTTTTTATTGCACAACCTCTTTTGTCAAAATTTATTTCGAAATCCTTTTTAGTTAGATCACTCACCGAGATCAAATTCATCGATAAATTGGGTACATGTAAAACATTTTTCAATGGAAGTTTAGAACTTTCATTCACTTTCAGTAAAGCGCTTCCTTGGCCTTTTACTGGAATCTCTTGCCCGCTTGCCACCCGAATTTTCATATTATTCTTATTCTTTTTATATTCGAATAATTTGCTGGCATCATGCGTCATGTGATTGGAACATCCACTGTCGACGTACCATCCGTTTTTAATGATGTTGTCGGCCATGCTCATACACACATTAGCATTGGGGTTCTTTTTGCATTCAGATGCTTTATGCCCTATCTTATGGCATTTAAAACATTTGTTTACTGGCTGTCGAGCGTTCGCTTTGTTTTTTGTAGCCTTACCTTTAGTGGTAGCAAAGGCTAGCTCACCAGTCCCTGCGCCTGACTCGGCTTGTCTGTTGCCTTCTTGAAGCAATTTAGTTTTTATCTGCTCCAGGCTGATCTTTTGTCCACTGTTGTCTACAGCCATTATTAACGGGTTGTATTCCGTTGTTAATCCAGCTAACAATATAGAAATGATCCAGTCATCGTCGACTTTCGCGTCGATATCTGCTAACTGCTGTGCTAGAAACACGACTTTCGATATATACTTCTCCATAGACGTAAAATCCTCGAGCCTGCACTGCCATAGCTGACGCTGTAAAGTTATTCGCCTGCCCCAGCCCTTATCTTCATACGCATTACACAAGCTCTGCCAAACTTGATGTGCAGTTTTAGCGTTGTATACAGGTGCAAAACATGAGGGCTCTATCAACAAGCATAATGTGCTCCTTGCCTTTCTGTCCGTATCTTTTGCGGTAGGCTGACTTCTTCGGCTTCAACAATGTTCCACCAATTTTTGAATTCCAGGAAATTCCGGACTACGAACTTCCAAATCCCAAAATCAGCTGCCCCCGAAGTTTCTGTATACCACAAATTCCGGTAGACGACTAACTCTCTTCGTCCATTTTTACGAAACGTCAAAATCGACATAAATTTTTTGGAAGATTTTTATTTATCTTTATATTCGGCGAATATCTGGGCCAAAACCTATTGAAAAATTATAGTAGCAGGGCGCGCACATAAACGATATAAGCACAACATTATGTATTTATTATAAACTTTACTTTTACAGTCCGACGTGACATACAAACAATAACATCAAATCATGTTGACACAAGTGGACATGTGATGGATTACCACCAGCCTGTACCTAGCCTTCACGGAGACTCTACTTCACGCCCCCTTAATCCACTACATGTATAACATGCATCACATGCACACACTGCAGTTCATATAAAATACAATATAGATTTATAAGAAATAAACCATTACTACAATATCATATCAAAAATGAATACCATATCCAAAAACAAACAATCATAATCAATATAATATATACTTCGACTAACACCCTTCACAGTAGTCCGTGAGCTCATATATAGTATATTATTAGGTCACATGGTGGACATATGGTGGATTACCACCAGCCTGTACCTAGCCTTCACGGAGACTCTACTTCAGTAAGAAATATTTCACCACAAATATCACATTTTAATGACCTTTTTTCTTTGTTTAAAATCTTTCTACTAATGCTTATTTTAGGTTTTGGTTTGATAGCTTCAACTGCTTTACATTTATCGCACTTGAGTTCATTGCCGACTTTTGTTCCAAGTGGTTTTAAACAGCTTTTGCATACTGAAGAATCATATGCTTTTACTAAAATTCTTTCATCTTCCTCTCTTAGCGGTGTTAGCAATTTATTTTGCCAATCACCATCGAATACTTCTTCCCTTATTAGTGTAAATTTTTTATCCGTATGCGCTCCATTGTTTGATAAATTATTGCGTCCCTTGCTAGCGGGATTTTCGAAATCCTTATTTGGCAAATTTTTCTTAAAATTTTCGAGTACTACAGCTAGTTGTACCTCATTAGGAACTTTATCCGGATTTAGCTCAGTCTTTGAATAACAATAAGATTTTGAATTAAAAGCTTCATGCATGTGGTCTAATGCTATTACTTCGTTTGCAAATTGATTTAAGCATCCTTTGCATTGTACTATAAATATTTTATAGCTGGATGACTCGCTGCACAATGAACATATAACTGATGACGAAACGTTATTTCTGTGTCTTTCAAAATAGAGTTGGCACTTGAACTAAAGCTATTTTCGTTTTCAAAACAATCACTAGATTTTTCATAAGAGCCTCTGATATAATTTATACGGAAATTTGGAACCCCAGTTCCGTTCAAATCTACGAGTTGATCTTCCAACATTTTGAAATCGTTTGCACTAATTTGACTTGAAGGTGAGTTGTTTAAATCAATGTCTAAATCGTCTGAGGAATCTATTGTTTCTCTTCTTCTAGCCTAGGCTTTAGCTCAGTCTTTGAATAATAATGAGATTTTGTATTAAAAGCTTCATGCATGTGGTCTAATGCTATTACTTCGTTTGCAAATTGATTTAAGCATCCTTTGCATTGTACTATAAATATTTTTCAAGCTGGATGACTCGTTGCACAATGAACATATAACTGACGACGAAACGTTATTTCTGTGTCTTTCAAAATAGAGTTGGCACTTGAACTAAAGCTATTTTCGTTTTCAAAACAATCACTAGATTTTTCATAAGAGCCTCTGATATAATTTATACGGAAATCTGGAACCCCAGTTCCGTTCAAATCTACGAGTTGATCTTCCAACATTTCGAAATCGTTTGCACTAATTCGACTTGAAGGTGAGTTGTTTAAATCAATGTCTAAATCTTCTGAGGAGTCTATTGTTTCTCTTCTTCTAGCCTAGGCTTTAGCTCAGTCTTCGAATAACAATGAGATTTTGTATTAAAAGCTTCATGCATGTGGTCTAATGCTATTACTTCGTTTGCAAATTGATTTAAGCATCCTTTCCATTGTACTATAAATATTTTTCTAGCTGGATGACTCGTTGCACAATGAACATATAACTGACGACGAAACGTTATTTCTGTGTCTTTCAAAATAGAGTTGGCACTTAAACTAAAGCTATTTTCGTTTTCAAAACAATCACTAGATTTTTCATAAGAGCCTCTGATATAATTTATACGGAAATCTGGAACCCCAGTTCCGTTCAAATCTACGAGTTGATCTTCCAACATTTCGAAATCGTTTGCACTAATTCGACTTGAAGGTGAGTTGTTTAAATCAATGTCTAAATCTTCTGAGGAATCTATTGTTTCTCTTCTTCTAGCCTAGGCTTTAGCTCAGTCTTCGAATAACAATGAGATTTTGTATTAAAAGCTTCATGCATGTGGTCTAATGCTATTACTTCGTTTGCAAATTGATTTAAGCACCCTTTGCATTGTACTATAAATATTTTTCTAGCTGGATGATTCGTTGCACAATGAACATATAACTGACGACGAAACGTTATTTCTGTGTCTTTCAAAATAGAGTTGGCACTTGAACTAAAGCTATTTTCGTTTTCAAAACAATCACTAGATTTTTCATAAGAGCCTCTGATATAATTTATACGGAAATATGGAACCCCAGTTCCGTTCAAATCTACGAGTTGATAGATAGATAGAAACTCTTTATTGCACACAAATTAAGAGTAATTGCGTAAGAAACCTCCAACATTTGATCTTCCAACATTTCGAAATCGTTTGCACTAATTTGACTTGAAGGTGAGTTGTTTAAATCAATGTCTAAATCTTCTGAGGAATCTATTGTTTCTCTTCTTCTAGCCTAGGCTTTAGCTCAGTCTTCGAATAAAAATGAGATTTTGTATTAAAAGCTTCATGCATGTGGTCTAATGCTATTACTTCGTTTGCAAATTGATTTAAGCATCCTTTGCATTGTACTATAAATATTTTTCTAGCTGGATGACTCGTTGCACAATGAACATATAACTGACGACGAAACGTTATTTCTGTGTCTTTCAAAATAGAGTTGGCACTTGAACTAAAGCTATTTTCGTTTTCAAAACAATCACTAGATTTTTCATAAGAGCCTCTGATATAATTTATACGGAAATATGGAACCCCAGTTCCGTTCAAATCTACGAGTTGATCTTCCAACATTTCGAAATCGTTTGCACTAATTTGACTTGAAGGTGAGTTGTTTAAATCAATGTCTAAATCTTCTGAGGAATCTATTGTTTCTCTTCTTCTAGCCTAGGCTTTAGCTCAGTCTTCGAATAACAATGAGAGTTTGTATTAAAAGCTTCATGCATGTGGTCTAATGCTATTACTTCGTTTGCAAGTTGATTTAAGCATCATTTGCATTGTACTATAAATATTTTTCTAGCTGGATGACTCGTTGCACAATGAACATATAACTGACGACGAAACGTTATTTCTGTGTCTTTCAAAATAGAGTTGGCACTTGAACTAAAGCTATTTTCGTTTTCAAAACAATCACTAGATTTTTCATAAGAGCCTCTGATATAATTTATACGGAAATTTGGAACCCCAGTTCCGTTCAAATCTACGAGTTGATCTTCCAACATTTCGAAATCGTTTGCACTAATTTGACTTGAAGGTGAGTTGTTTAAATCAATGTCTAAATCGTCTGAGGAATCTATTGTTTCTCTTCTTCTAGCCTAGGCTTTAGCTCAGTCTTTGAATAATAATGAGATTTTGTATTAAAGCTTCATGCATGTGGTCTAATGCTATTACTTCGTTTGCAAATTGATTTAAGCATCCTTTGCATTGTACTATAAATATTTTTCTAGCTGGATGACTCGTTGCACAATGAACATATAACTGACGACGAAACGTTATTTCTGTGTCTTTCAAAATAGAGTTGGCACTTGAACTAAAGCTATTTTCGTTTTCAAAACAATCACTAGATTTTTCATAAGAGCCTCTGATATAATTTATACGGAAATCTGGAACCCCAGTTCCGTTCAAATCTACGAGTTGATCTTCCAACATTTCGAAATCGTTTGCACTAATTCGACTTGAAGGTGAGTTGTTTAAATCAATGTCTAAATCTTCTGAGGAATCTATTGTTTCTCTTCTTCTAGCCTAGGCTTTAGCTCAGTCTTCGAATAACAATGAGATTTTGTATTAAAAGCTTCATGCATGTGGTCTAATGCTATTACTTCGTTTGCAAATTAATTTAAGCATCCTTTGCATTGTACTATAAATATTTTTCTAGCTGGATGACTCGTTGCACAATGAACATATAACTGACGACGAAACGTTATTTCTGTGTCTTTCAAAATAGAGTTGGCACTTGAACTAAAGCTATTTTCGTTTTCAAAACAATCACTAGATTTTTCATAAGAGCCTCTGATATCATTTATACGGAAATCTGGAACCCCAGTTTCGTTCAAATCTACGAGTTTATCTTCCAAAATTTCGAAATCGTTTGCACTAATTTGACTTGAAGGTGAGTTGTTTAAATCAATGTATCTTTTCACTTCCACTGTAATTTGTACATTTGTATAATTTTCCGAGCGTTGTTCTACTGTTACAATATCTTCAACTTCTTTGTAATTTTCATAAATTATATCATAATTTTCCTTGGTTTTGATATTTGGTAAGTCAATGAGATCACCGTGCGTGATTTGTAGATGTTTGGACATATCTTCAACTGCAATAAATGATGACGGACATTTGTTGCACTGGAATACCTCAGGTTTAATTTCCAAACTCTCCTCTTCAACATTTGAATGTTCTTCTTGTACGTGTTGAAGTAAATAGCCTTTATCGACAAATTTCATTAAGCAGTAGCGACAGCAAAAAGTTATGATAGCATCAGCAATGTCTTTCTCTTCATTATCTTCAGAAAACTGAGCTGATTTCTGTACGGCAAAAGAGTTGGTTTCATTAAAAGGATTTCTTATATTTTGATCAGGTTTCCTCGCTCTACTTTGCCCTTTCTTTTTTTGTCTAACTGAGGGTTCAGACTGAACAAGTGCGTAGTTATGTTCTTGAGCTATGTGAGAAAAGGGTCTATTTATGCTATCAGCAATTTTAATTTGAGATTTCTTTAATTTAGCGTATTAAACAAACTGTATTGCATTAGCTATATTATTTGCTACGTCTTCGACATCGTTTTCTTGGTGCTTAGAGTATTTCTTCCCGCGAGATTTTCGTTTCTTTGCTTGCTTCAGGTCTTGCACCGCTTCTACTACTTCATCATCTGTGTTAACGTCCGACTCTAAATCAACTGCAAGTGTACCGTTTTGTCTTGCCTTTCGCTTTCTCCCTTCCCTTCCCTTGGATTTTGTTAATAGAAGAGGCTTGCCTGAAGTATTTTCCAACTGAATTGGTTCTGTTGATGTTGACGCGGTTGCGAAGGGTTTCGGGAGTGACATCGCGTGTTTTTTCGGTACAGCTGGTAAAAGTGAACCTTCGGATGACTCTGAAAAAGAAAGTAAGTAGGTTGGTCTAAACATACATAAAACATAAACATAAAACATAATTTATCTGTTGAAAAATTGTTTACAGAGTTTTTGCATACTGGCCCCCAAACTGTGCTATGTGAAAGCCAGCTCTTTCATCTAGTTTTGCTTTTTTGCATAAATGTATAGAGATGAGTACATAAAAAACCATATCTTTTGATTGCGTCGTTGTAAAAAATTGAAATTTTCAGATCTTGTATGGTTTATGGACCATAATATTCGTTATCAATTTCAACCTTGAGATAAAGAAACAACCATGCGATCTATTCAACGGTTTATTCCGGACTGCCACAGACAAAGTTATTTGCGTTTACCTACATTACAATCCTCTTACCACATACATAACTAGGCACTTAATTAAGATAATTAAAAAAAGTCTAATTACAAGTCTAGTACAAAGATGTTTATACATATAATTGTAATATCATTGGTCTAGTCACTATTATTTTGTTTAATGAACTCCTTGCTAGGTACAAGATAGTTAGGTACTATTTAGTAGCGTACTAATGTAATTAGGTACTATTTGTAATTATAAATAGGTGGCTTAAGCAAACGACATTGGCGGACTGGGCGCGGGGACCATGTCGGTTGCGGCGGCGGCCGGCGAGTGCGGGGGCGCGGCGGCGGGCAGCCGCGGCGGCGGCGGTGAACCCTTTGTACTTCCACGGGTTGCTGGACTCTCCACCAACAATTCAGACTCCCTCTCCTCGCACTCTTGCCAGTCATCCTCACATTCATCCCTTTTCCCTTCCACTTCACTTGCACCCTGCCCAAAACTGGGCGCCGGTTCCGGTACAATTTTGGTTGGGTCGGAAGGACATACAAGTGAACTTCTCGATTTCCGTTTTAGCTGGTCGATATGGCGATGAGTCTGCTTACCTGAAGAATCAATAACTCTATAATCGGATACACCTAAACGGTCTGTAACCTGACCTAGAACCCATTTGTCTCGGCCTTGGTACTGACGGAGCCAGACATGGTCTCCGGGTTGTAATTTACGGGTTCCCGATGGGCCGTTTTTCACTTGTCATTTTTGTGCTAATATAACGTTATTTTCCCTGTCCGGTTTGAGGAAGTCTAACTTGGTACGCAGTCCGCGGCCTAACATCAGCATGGCCGGGCTCTCACCCGTCGAGCAATGTTCCGTATTCCTATAGTGTAACAAGAATGTTTGTAAATAATTATCTATATCTTGATTTCCCCTAGCTGCTTTTTTAATTGCTTTTTTTACAGTCTTAACTGCATTTTCCGCAGCGCTGTTCGAAGCAGGGTGGTAGGATGCTGAAAAGATATGTTCAATGCCGTTACATTTTAAGAAAAACGAAAACTCCTGACTTGTGAATGGAGGGCCATTATCTGATACTATCTGTTTTGGTATACCGAACCTAGAAAACAATTCCCGCAGTTTTTTAATTGAATGTACTGCCGCTGTGCTAGGGACTGGAAACACTTCTAACCATTTAGTTTTGGCATCAATAATTATAAGAATTTATTATATATCGGCCCTAAGAAATCGACATGGAGCCGTGTCCACGGCCTAGCGGGCCACGGCCATGGGGTGACCTCATGGCGCTGCGGTGCATCGGCTTCACTGGCACAGACCGCACAGTCTCGACACACTGCCTCCACCGCCTCGTCCACACCAGGCCACCATACGTAGCTGCGGGCAATCGCCTTTGACTTCACAATGCCCATGTGTGCCTCATGAATTGTACCTAACACCTTACATCTAAATGCCTCCGGAATTACTACCCGATGTCCCCCACATTACGCAACCTAATTCTTCATACAGTTCGGATTTCCGGTTGAAAAATGGACTTAAGTTGGCAATGTCATTTTCATTCGGCCAACCATCTCGAATAAAAGACAAAATCCTGCTTAACCATTGGTCCCGAACCGTTTCTTTTTTTATGTCTTTATAATCAAGTAACATCTCTGCCTGAGCAAGGTGTAAATAAGTCTGTTCCGGTACTTTAACTGGACTTTCAGAGTTGTTACAAATCAGTAGCCGCGATAAGCCGTCCGCACAGTTTTGTTTCGTGTTTACGTATTCTATGTCATAGGAATAAGCAGACAAAATTATAGCCCAACGTTGCATCCTGCTAGCAGCCATAGCTGGTATTCCATGTTTTGGACCAAACAAACTAACCAGAGGCTTATGATCGGTTCGTAACATAAATCGCCTACCATACAAATACTGATGTAGTTTCTGCAAACAAAAAACAATAGCTAATGCTTCCCTGTCTATTTGTGAATAATGTTTTTCCGCTTCATTCAAAGCGCGCCAGACATAAACCACGGGACGCTCCCCCCGCTCCGTCGGCTGGGTTAGTACACCTGCTATGCTACGCCCACTAGCATCGCACGTCACTATTACCGGTTTATTGCTATCGTAGTGCGTGAGCACTTCTGCGCTAGATAAAGCTGCTTTAATTTTAAGGAATGAATTTTCACAATCCTTACTCCATAGCCATGGAGTATTTTTTTTAATAGATCGTAAAGGGGAAATAAAATAGTGCTAATGTTGTTCACAAACTTAGCGTAAAAATTAACTAATCCTAAAAATGACCTCAGTTCGGACACATCTTTAGGTCTAGGTAATTTAACTATTGCCTCCACTTTTTAGGGTCAACTTTAATTCCATCTTTAGTAATTATGTAACCTAAGTATTGGACTTCATCCAACATAAACTGGCATTTATTCTGTTTCAATTTAATTCCATGACTGTGTAAGCGCTCTAAAACCCGCTGCAAGGTCATTAAATGTTCTTTTTCATTAGAAGAACCGACAATGACGTCATCCAAAAATACTTCTACATTCGGAATATCATTTAAAAGGTTTGACATGATCCTTTGAAATATTCCTGGGCTCGAAGATAGCCCGTACACAAGCCTAATATATCTAAATAGGCCCCGGTGTGTGTTGACTACGGTTAAGTCTTTTGAATCGTCCAGTTCGATCTTATTATAATCTTGTGAAAGGTCTATCTTAGAGAACACCTTTGCCCCATTAAGACCTACCGAAAGATCATCTATCCTAGGGAGGGGATACCTATCGACCAGCAAAACAGAATTAATTGTAACCTTATAATCCGCACAAATGCGAAGTCCTCCATCCGCCTTAGGTACCGGCACCAACGGTGTAGCCCAGTCCGAAGCTTCCACCGGCTCTATGACCCCTTCCCGCAGCATCGTGTCCAGTTCCGCGTCAACGCGTGCCTTGAGCGCGAAGGGCAGAGGTCGCGCGCGACAGAACACCGGCACCGCGCCGTCGAGCACGCGCAACCTGGCCTTGCCGCCAGTGAACCGTCCCAGTCCGCCGCTAAACACCTCCTTATATCTGTCGAGCAGTGATTGCAAATCGTTAGCGCTATTTTCTAAACTATCCACTTCCGACAGCCAATGTCGGCCTAACAAGGAAGTTGTACCACCTTCTATGACAAATAATTCCAGTATTTTAGATGTACTACCATATTTAACTACAGGTCTTATAACACCTAAGGGTTTAATCTTGCTACCATCATAAAATTTCAAAAGCAAATCAAATTTTTCTATCGGCCTGGGTCGCTATTCTCCTAAATTTCTTAACATTGAGTTAATTTTAAGAGTCCGGTATTTGCTATTGGCGAAAACGCGTGTACATTGCATGCTTTCTACAAGAACTAGAAATTTATTCTATACATAACGAGCTGTGAAAAAAATTAAAAAGAAAAAATCTGTCATGTCAACTCGAGGATAAAATTTTATACTTAATAATACGAGCGGCGACCGTCATTTGACCTACGTTATTTGATACAAAGATAAGCCCCATGTTAAATGTTCATAAAAGTGATGCTAAGATTAGAAATATTTGAAAAAAAAAAAATTAATTGGCCGAAAGTTCAAAATAAAGTACCACTTTCGGTGAAAAAAAATAAATGGCACTTACGTCATTTGATACCGAGATAGAAATTGTGGCATCAAGTAACAATTTATTTGTAGTGACAGAAACACCTAGTCTGCCAGTTCCTGTGTGGCCGTAAGTGCTCGACAGACGGTTTCAAAGACAATGATCCGGACCCCTCTACCTACGTCATCTGATACAAAGATGAATTACATATCAGATGTTAGGTAGTAATCCTACATTCAAGTATATACTAGTCTGCCGAAGCTATTCTGGCCGAAACCCTCCGTGACAGACCTAATATGATACCTAGGAACCCTTGTGGCATTGTGTGTATGTGTCCTCAAATTGCTTCCTTGGCAGCTTAAATCGCTAGACTGCCATTGGCGTGACACACACATGTTCGATTCAGCATGTTCGGTTCGGCATGTTCGGTTCGGCATGTTCGGTTCGGCTTTTTCTTAGAACTTGAGTAGTCCGTTGTATGAGAAAAGCCGAACCGAACATGCTGGCCCGCTTAGTTATTTTC
Organism: Athrips mouffetella; assembly: GCA_947532105.1. NCBI lineage: Eukaryota > Metazoa > Arthropoda > Insecta > Lepidoptera > Gelechiidae > Athrips > Athrips mouffetella. The sequence continues at coordinate 11,217,844 of OX383981.1, read as the reverse complement.
AAATGGGATTATCGGCTTTCACCTGAGGCGGTCATATAACAATAGTAACAATTAACAAGTAACAATTTATTTGAATCCGGGCGCTGGTTCTTATTAGAGGTCACACTGCATCCAATCAATTTTGACACGAAACATCGTAATTTTGAAGTCAATTTGTATTATACACAGGTGTTTTTGTTATTTTAAATATTATTTTCACGCACGCGACCATTGCTTTTTCACTGACCGACGTTTTTTTGCAGGTACGGGGGGGGAGAGGGAAGGAAAGGGTGCGTTCGTAATTAGTTTGATTGTGTTGTGTATTGCTGATATCAAATATATAATATTAAGAAAAAACGTTATTTTAAAATATAAAAATAAAAGGAAAGAAAATAGGCGCAGCCAACTTCGGGGGGCCTAGAGGTTTCCTCTACATTAATCTTAACTAGGTACTAAAACAATATTTACACTAATTATTAATTACGTAACGAATAGGTATATTTATTGAGTAGGTAAGGCGCAGAGCCAAGTTACTGGTCGAATATAAGTTCCAGATGAACTCCTGACTTTGACAGCGCGAATAATACCATCTTTACCCGGGAAAATATCTGTGACAACAGCAAGAGGCCAAGACATAGGATGAGCATTGTCATCTTTTATTACCACAACTGTTCCCACAGTTATAGGTCTTGAAGGTGTATTCCATTTTTCGGGGTGTACGAGGGCCACACCGAAATGATCGGGAATAGAAAAAAGTACAAAAATAATACAACAATATTTACTTTCATTGTTTTTCGAAGTATTCTCCGTGACAATCGATGCACTTTTGCATTCTATCAAACCAATTATTATAACAGTAATTCCAGTCTGAAGTGGATATAGTCGAAACGGCCGATTTGTAAGCTTCGACTGCCTCTTCTGGGCCTTGAAATCGTTGACCACGTAGCATATCTTTAATTCTTGGGAATGTAAAATAATCATTGGGGCTCAAGTCAGGGCTATACGGTGGATGGTCCATTAACTCCACGTTTTCCTGATTTAAAAACGCGATCGTTTTGCGAGCGGTATGTGAGCTCGCATTATCCTGGTGAAGAATGATGCGACGATTCGGATTAATTTTACGAAGTTCTCTTATGACTTCCGGCAAACAAACTATTGTGTACCAATCAGCAGTAACCGTTCTGCGTTCTTGTAAAGGAATCGTAGCCACATGACCAGTTTTCGATACAAACGAAGCGACCATTTTTTTCGACACGCTACGAGAGCGGACAAATTTTGTTGGCTTGACCTCGCCTTCGAAGACCCAAACAGCCGATTGATGTTTTCTTTCGGGCTCATATGAATAAATCCACGATTCATCACCAGGGACGATATTGTAAACTGCATTTGAGCTCCCTCTATTGAACCGTTGCAGAGTAGACCGACACCAATTAACACGAGCCGACTTTTGTTCCTCGGTCAAACGATGGGGCACCCAGCGGGAAACTAACTTCTTGACACCCAGTTCATCATGTAAAATAGTTTGAATCGCTGTCATACCAAAGCTGAGAGAAGCCCGAATCTGCTCGTATGTCACATGTCTATCTTCTTTTATTAATTGGCGCACAGCATCGATGTTATCTTGTGTTACCGCTGTTTTTGGTCGACAAGTAGAAGGAACTGTCGTGAGAGAGGAACGTCCACGACGAAACTCAGAATACCAACGATATATAGTCGTTTTACTGGGTGCTTCAAGTTCATAAACAAAAAAAAACCGGCCAAGTGCGAGTCGGACTCGCGCACTGAGGGTTCCGTACCACCACATAAATATAATTGTATTAGTTGAAATTTCAGTAAGTTAATGTGCTAGATTTTTTAAGTCCGACACGCGCTTGACCAAATTTTATTATTTGTTGTTATTTTATAGCCTATGCCCTATAAACATACCATTTTCAAGTTTGTAAGTGTTCCCGTTTTTAAATAGAACTAAAACAAAAATCGCCTCAGCAACCATCCAACTTGACCCCTCTCTCATATGAATGTTCTTGAAACGGGAGCTCACCACAATTGGTTACCATAAGTTGTGAGAAAAGTTGTAATATTTAATGATTTCAGACTTTTCCCATTATTTGTACTGTGAGACCTAGCTTCTGGCCAAATTTCATAATTTTAGGTCAACGGGAAGTACCCTGTAGGTTTTTCATTTTTGAATAAATGTATGGAGATGAGGACATAAAATGCCATATCTTTTGATTGCGTCGTTGTAAAAAATTTAAATTTTCAGATCTTGTGTGGTTCATGGATCCTAATATATGGTATTAATTTCAACCTGATACCTTTACCCGTTCGTGAGATAAAGGGTCTTGACAGACAGACAGACAGACGGACAACAAAGTGATCCTATAAGGGTTCCGTTTTTTTCTTTTGAGGTACGGAACCCTAAAAATGTAGGTAGATATTACTTTGTGCACCTCGCACTAGGCAATGCCTGTCACGCGGGTGCGATCGTACGATTACTTATAACAGAAAGCACAATTGTGTTTACACACTGTAGCAAAACGGACATGCATAACACTAATTATTTACACTAGTTTATAAATAATACAGTTTAAAAACAATACAGAAGGTGACATGAAATCATATTTCTAAATTACGTTTTATTTATTGCTGCATCTACGAAATAATTTATTGTATTACTCTAATAAAATTCTCTGAATCTTCATAGGTCCAGCTTAGCAGTAATTTTCGTAGGTTAAATTTTGCTTTGCGAATGTTACTGTTTTTTATATTAAGAATAGAAATAATTTTATTATAAATAAATGGGGCAAGAAAACTGAACTGTCTTTGGGCAAACGATGTGTTAACTGAATGACCAGTAATTTTGAAAATACGTTGGTTTAAGAGATTCTGATAACTGTTAGACAATAATGTAGACTTGTGGGTTCTGAGCGTGATCCTGTTAATGAACAATCTCCTAACACTCAGTACCTGCGCAATCTCATAGAGTGACTTTGTTGGGAAACGGAAATGCATTTTTAGCATGACTTTGAGAATGGATCTCTGTGACCTCTCTAATTTTATAAGAATTGTCGTTGCTGCGCCACCCCAGGCTAAAATGCAATATGAAAGAATCGATTCACACAATGCAGTGTACACAATCTTTAGGAGTTTGGGGTTAGCGGCATAACGAAGGGACTTAAATATATAAATTAACTTTCTAATCCTTGCCGATGACACATCAATATGAGGCTTGAAAGAGAGTCTTTCGTCTATAAAAACTCCCAAGTACTTAACACTGACTAATCTATCAATTTTTTCACATTGGCACGAGTGTACAGAACCAACCAGACCAGCATCAGACCGGTGGGCAACACAATCATGTACGTAGACATCTAGTTTTATATTGGGAGCCGAGACAATAGTCTTATAAAAACAAACAAAATTACTTTTTTTCGTGTTCAGAGTCAGAAGGTTCTGATTTAACCAACGTGCTATTTTATTTAAACCATTTTCACCGGTAGACTTTACTTTGTCCCACGAAGAGCCGTGCAAAATAACAGCGGTGTCATCTGCATAGCAGATAATATCTGCATTGGGCAAATTTAGCTCAAGCATATCATTAAGGTATGCCAGGAAGAGGGTTGGACCAAGAATGCTTCCTTGTGGTACCCCAAAGGAAACAGTTTGTGGCGAGCTAATTACATCACCAAGTGCATTCGCTCGGTCAAGTATGAGCGGAACCACTCCAAACTGAGACCACGAATTCCCATGCATTCAAGTTTTTTTACGAGTATGAGGATAGGGATTGACACCGTATCAAAGGCTTTTGTCAAATCGAGAAAAGCCCCGATACAAGGACGACCATTGTCCAAATTACCTGATATGGTTTCTGTCAAGAAAAGGACCGCATCCTCAGTGGACTTGCTTTGCCGGAAACCATATTGACGTCCAGAAAGGAGGTTATTTGACTCGAGAAATTGCACCAATTGTCGATTGACAATTTTTTCCAGCATTTTGGAGAAGGTTCCGAGAAGTGAAATGGGGCGATAGTTACTGGGTTTATCTAGTGCTCCGCCCTTGTGGATCGGTACTACCCCTGCTGTCTTCCAGGGACTAGGAAAAGTATCAGATTCCAGACTTAAATTAAAGACATGAGTCAGGGGAAGAACAATGAAGTCTTTGATTACTTTTATCAGTCTATTGCTTAGACCGTCAAGACCTGATGCACATTCTTCTTTTAGCTGGATAATGAGTTTCTCAACCTCCTCAGGTGTGGTTGGGTGTAAGAAGAAAGAGCAACTAGGGGAAGTAATACTCCTTGATTTGGATGCTAGTGTTTCCTGCGTTTCATTCAACTTACATAATATGTTGTCTGCTAGACTTTGGCCTACTGATGCGAAATAGTCATTACACAAGTTAATAGATTTTTGAGGAGTACTTTCAATTTTAAGAAGGTCCGTTGGTTGAAAGCTAATTTTTTGTGTATGTGTAATGCGGCGAATAGTTTTCCAAAGCGGCTTAGGTTTATTTTTATTTAATTCAAGCTCCATATTATCATTTCGGTTTTTAATGTTTCGCAATAGGCTAATGTAAAAGATCCTGTAGCGATTGAAAATAAGTTTTTTTGCATCATCCTTTGGATGCAGACGAGAGTCAGCATGTAATTGGTCTTTATGCCTGGAGCAGCGGAGGAGACCTGGAGTCATCCATGGCTTTAGAATATGTTTAGAACGACTGATCTGTACGTAAGTAGTGTTATTTGAAATGACTTTAGAAAGTATAGAGTCTAATACTCGTATCTCGGCGGCCTCAGAGGCAGACAATGTATCATAGATTGATGACCAATCTACTGAGGAAAGATCTCTGAGTACTCCTTTGAAATCTATTTGTTTCTGCAGCCTATTTGGTTTTGATGGTTTAGGTGTCGTCATAGTTATACCGGCCAATACGAGATCGTGATCGGTGATCGAAGATGAGCACACAATTGACTCCACTGGGCAATTTAATGTAACGAAGATATGGTCTAGATAAGATTGACCCCTTGTTGGTTTATTAACTGCCGAGATTAAACCCAATTCAGCCATAAGGCACATGTAATTATCATTGGTTGCATCTTCTACTGCTGCATCGTTGGGACAAATATTTATATTAATGTCGCCTGCCACTACTACGCAAGGGGCGTGTTTAATGTTATTTACAACAGACTCCAGCGAGTTTAAGAATGGGTCAACATTTTTGAAGGATGGGGAGCGGTAGACACACAAGAACGATACATAATTAGGAATCATTACAAGCAGGGAATTGGCATCAGAAATATCAGGTTCTAAAACTATGGGAGACCAGCAATTTTTAACGTACACGACAACTCCACCAAATTGGTTTATGAATTTGAGGTACGAAAAGAGATGTAACCATCCAAATGAGGGATCACAGGCAGATTATTGATCCAACACTCGGTAAGAATTATTATGTCAAAAGCAATCTTTCTAAAGTGATTTGAAATGTGTCAAAGTTACGTTGAAGACTTCTAATATTTGTGTTAAGAATTTTAATATCTTGATTGTTTATGATCCTTTTGCAACCTTCCACTGTATCTAGACTGTGACAAATGGCGTTAAACGAGTTATTTATATCATGTACCACGTCTAGATCAACCATAGTCAAAGTTATAAAGATGGGAGGTTATGTGCAAGTTTAAGTGTAGTTAAGCCATTTCGCGTAGACATATCAACGATTCAGTAACAGTAGACAAAAATTTAAAACATTGAAAAGAATTAGCTGCAGCAATAAGGTAATTAGTTCGCATAGTTGTGTTCAAGTAAATATATAAAAATAAGCACGGATTATATCTAAAGCCAGCCCGGAAGGACTTGTATCTGGAATGATTAACCTTCACATCATTAGTTATCAGAAGATTAGATATTATCGATATCAGAAAAAGTGCGAATACACTTGGCAGCATTGCCAGCCTTCCTACGAATGTAAATGGTGCCGTTTCTGGTCCAGCAATATTTGTACCCTGCAAGATTTGAACATTTTCTTGCTTCACGAAATAACAGTCAGTTGCTTCACGAAATAACAGTCAGTCAAATAACAGTTTTTGTTTTTTATTATCATAAAATTTCCAGTCTTTATCAGGCCAGCAATATACAGCCCACGCGCGAGCCCTAAAAATAGAACAAAAAACAGTAGATTACATACATAAGGAGGAATAGTAAAGAATGCTTTTGATCACACATGCATTGCAATTGTGACCTGAGGTGAAGCCAAGGGTGGCAAACAAGTAATCCGAGCATTCTTTATTTCTTCCCGTGGTCACTATGCGATTTTACATGCCACTGCATGACGGAAGGGGTACTTTGGTCCAGAAGAAAGTGTCCACTTTCTTCCCGCAGGCACGAAAATATATTTATTTTTTATGTGATAAGTTGTAAAACAAGAAGGTAGGCCACATGGTAAGTGGTCACAACCGCCCAACGAGGTTCTGTACTTTAGCCCAGTTCAGCAGATATAGGCAACAAGGTACTTCCCCAGACAGACTTAGCACAAAATCTCAACCACCAAATTAATATGAAACTTTTAAATACAATAAAATTGATTGAATTATTCAATACAGAAGAAAGAAGCGTGGCGCGCTTTGATGTCGGTGGCCAAGAACCGTTTGCTAAGCCACAGATAGATACTCGTAGATAAGTTACCCAACTGAATAGGTTTAAACATACTTCGTTATATTGGTTGTTCCTGGACAAGGAAACCTATGGTAGGTCACTCTCATTTCTTCAGCACGTGTTTTGCCACATTTTGCACACTTCCTATGGTTGTTCACAGACACCTTCGCGTGAGAAACGGTTTATTTTTCACCGGAAAAAAACACTAACAACAGAGAACATCGAGTAGCAATAATTATGATGTTTTGTCGTGAAAATGCAAAAAATACTGAAAACGCACAACAATTTCGTCTGATTTAAAGATGAACTAAACTTTTCATCTCAATTTTATCAAGAAAATTAAAGAAATTAAGAACAAAAGTTATCATACAACAACTTTTGACAACAAACTACAGAGAGAAAAGTGGTGCCCTCTGCTCATTTCAGTTTTTTCGCTACGTCCAACCAAATCATACAGCTGGATTATTGTAACTCCAGCGCTGACCGCTAATTGGGAAGATAGCTGCGCTGCGCATAAATACAGTCACGCATTCGTAATTGCATAGTACCAAATATACGCCGTGTTCCAAATTGTACAAACGTTGTTAAAAGCGTATACAGTACTAACCAAGGAGGTTTTAGTAGCAGCTCTTGCTGCTAAGGAGGGAGCCATAAGCGTAGCACTTTCTTGCGAGGGACCTCCATACTAACTTGTATGGATTTTTTTTCAAATCCTAAAAACGTAATTTTTTATCTTTCTCTCTGAGAAATATGTGACATGGGACTAATAAATGCTACTACCACAGTTTTTCTGGTGAAAACACTTACCATTCAGGAAAAAAACGGTGTTAAAAATCACGCATAAAATGGCTATTACGGATTATTTACGCTTCCGTTTTTAATGATCAATTCACAAGTAAAAAACTATATATTTTCACTTTCGCAAACAAAGTATATAATAATAGTGAAATAATAGTAAATAACCAAGCCTATGTTTTTTATTTTAACTATAAATTTACAAATATCAGTTCATTTTGGAGTCGGTGCCAGCCAAGTCGCAAAACCAATTGAAGTATGTGCTTCTAGACAACTATCCTTTAAGTGCACTAGCTTACTCGCTCTTCATAAGCTGTAGGTATGTATACCATAACCAAATTACGAGTTTTCATTCTCCATCTCGTGCCTACTTCTTTATCAAATCTTTATTATTGACAATTTAATATGGGATCCCCTCGACAGTAAACAAAACAGCAGTTCAACGTCTTCTGTAGTAAAAACACTGGATAAGATATTAGCAATTCAACTTCTTGGCTGGCACCGACTCCAAAATGAAATGATTTTTGTAAATTTATAGTTTAAATAAAAAACATAGGCTTGGTTATTTTCTATTATTTCACTAAGTTACTGATAATTAACTGCTATGGTTATTTTATACTTTTTAGTGATAATAGATTCCTTATCAAATTTTGAAGGAGGTGATTACTTTTTGTTAAAATTATTTTTATGACATTAGCGATTTCACTGCTCCAAACTAAAGCACTAATAGCAGAAACAATGATTTCATCAATGACGTAAGGTGGTGAACGAGCGAGTGCTTTTGGTCAATTTGGACCAACTTAAGCGCGCTCACAATGCTCTAAAGCTGTCTGTTAGCGCAAATTGGAACGCAGTAGTGTAATAGGTACTTTTCATGATTACCTATTCACGTAACAGTGATAAATATTATTTTTCTGCTAAAGTTCCCCATCAAAGACTCGAAGGTTCTCAAACTGAAACCAAAGGTTTGAACCGGCAACCCTAGAAATGACAATTTTCAAAAACTACTACGTGGTGTTACCACCTATGAACATGCATATGCTACTACTTGCTTTTTGTAATTGTAATTTTTTTAATACATTTCAGTATAAAATGAGTTTTTTTATTGTATTACGCATATATTTAATTTTAAAGTTTTAAAGCTGGAGAATGGATAATTATGCTGTGAACTTTTTTGCATCAGATTGCATTTATTTATTTTACCAACTACGAATCGTTTTCGGAAAGTGAACACCCGGCGAAATACGTGTCGTACTAAGCAGTTGCGCAAGACTGGTATTTTCTTTGATTGTAGCCGATTACGCAAAACACCAATTTTACCAACTTCAGACCTCCAACACACAATGTTTTAGTTTAAGTATTTATTGACTTGTGTTTATTTGTTTCATTTTGCGATTTTTCGAAGGAATCGTATTTTTTTACAAAGATAAGTTCAGTATTAAGAAACTAAGTGAAAAGAAAAATAGCCTTCTTACTTACGTGTTACTGGTGTGTGTGTGAGTTTTGTATCTGTGTGCGTGAACAATTTTAAGAACTCTGTACATCGATTCTTCTGTAATATACAACAACATGTTTTCTAAGAAACCAGTCAATGATTCACGATAATAAGTCGTAATTTTTAATAATTTCGCCGGATAGTTGACAGGAACTCTTAACTTGCTTAGGAGAATTGCAACCCTGGCTTTACTAATACAAGATATGGCCGAACATAGGTCTGTGGGCCGAATCCATTTACTTATATATAAGTACTAGCCCATCGGCACTTTACAATGTCCCCAATTCTTTGGTCTGAAATCTGACGTTTAGGACCAACAAACGCTTACCAACTATATGGAATGTTCTTAGTTGAAGAAACAATATACTCTTATTATTATTATTTCTTATTATTGTTTTTGACTATAATCCAATAAATGAAACTGAAAAACCAGGCATAAATCACATATAAACAGTAAAAAGTTTGTTTTGTTTTTTCCAGCCATATTATTTCCGTTCCGTGTATTTAGCACCGACCGAAGTACTACACAACGTAGTTCACGCGATTTTTTACAGATGGCGCAATTTTTTTTTTCTTGTATGGGGAAATTTTGTACCGCTTGTTCCCAAGACCCTATCTTGACTATATAAATCTATGGCCGAACCGGTATCTATTTCCATTTGAAACTTAATATTATCAATTAATAAAGAAAAGCTTACCGGCTTATAGCCGTTTATAGGCGGGAGTGTCCGTCACCTTCAGCCGTCGGCATTGCCGCCGTCGTCTCGAAATGATGCACTCTTCTTCCCTCCGAGCCTCTAGAGCTACGCTCAGCCCGCTGGGGACATACACGTCGTAGGTGGCCGCGCTGTTTGCATTTGCCGCAAACAAAGTCCTTGTAACGACAGTCGTAATCCTTATGCTCCTGTGATCCACACCTTCCGCAGTAGATCCCTTTCCTGCCATCATTACTGACACCGGCGTAGGGAACCCTCCCAGCCACCGCCGAGCTTGCGCTTCGCCGGCGAGACCCGCCGTGGGATGAATGTGCTCGAACTGTCGCCGGTGCTGGCGGTTCCACTGCTAACCGCAACCTCACAGCTTCATCGTATTTTAGCGTCTCTTCCGCAAACAGCCGTTGACGTATGACGTCACTCCTGAGTCCACAAACCAGTTGATCCCGCATATTGTCTTCTAATACTGTACCAAAATAATAAATAATAATAAAATAAAATAAAAATCTTTATTTCTTACAAAAAACAGGAAGGTTGTCATAACATTAAATTTAAATTTACTTCAATCACAGTACTTTGATAGGTTCTTTAATTCCGCAATATACTGCAACACGCTCTCACCCGCCATTTGTCTTCTTTGTCGGAAATAATAACGTTCCGCCATGAGGGAACGCTTCGTTTGTAGGTGACTTTTCATAACCTTGACAATTTCTTCGTACGTCTTATCGCCCGGTTTAACAGGGCTGGTTAAATTACTCAGTAACTCAATGCTTCACAGCCCATTGCTGAGATCAAAGTCGGCAACCGTAATTCGTCTTTAACCGAATTAGCTTTAAAATACATCTCCAACCGTTCTACATACAATGTCCAATTATCCGTGTTAACATTAAACTCATGTAGTGTACACTTTCTGTTAGGAAAGTCTAAAGACCCAGTCAATGCGCTCAGGATAGCAAATAGGCCAATTCAAGTCGAGAAATATGCGACGGCGCGTCACTAGCCGAAAACGAGTTATAACTAACGGCGCTGAGGAGCGCTCAGCCATTTTCCCAACCGTCCGGTGAAGTTGTGACAGCCATTCAGGCTAACAACAGAAGTCCTCATCCAAAAAAAAAAAAAAAAGCGCTCAGCCATTCCGCCCATTAACTTACTAATCTGGGATTCCGCCGTCGATCACTTAGCGAGTCAGACCTATAGCCGCGCGCTTTTCCGCGGCCGTGTCTGCCGGCCGTGCCGGATTATTTCTTTATATATATCCAGTGATCGGGTCTTAATTTTAGAAGTGCTCTAGGATCCCAGTCTTTTTGGGTAAGTGTGAACATAATTTTAATAAGCTATCAGTGTATTTCGTAGTGATTCTTTGTTTCCGTCAATCGTAGGTAAACCTCGATCTTTTGTTAATATTTCGTGTCGTATGTAATAATTGAAAGTAGTATTTTATGCTACAGCATTGTAATTATTTAAGGCATCCACCAAAAGCAGTGGCAAAATGCCGTTTCATTTTGATAACCGTCACACGACCGTTATTAATTTTTTCAAAATGACGTCATCGCGTCGTAACGGTTTTTTCATCATCGTATCAATTATTTAGTATTTCGTTTTGTAAATCTGCTCTGGTTTCGTGTACCGTTGTAGCAATCAAAGGTAGGTGAGACTCCCTTGAATGTTCTCACATTCATCGGGCGGATTGTACCACGGACATGAAACCCACGTAACGAGAACCGTCACTCATTTTCTAAACTGGTGCATTCCAGGAGCAAAGCTACAGCTACAACGAAGCTAAGCTTGAGCACCACTACAAGGCTACGCCTAACGGTACGCCTACAGCTAGCTAGAGGCGGGAAGCTTAACGGCCACCTTAAAGAAGAGGTTCTCCTGCCTACCTTCAGGTAAGCACGTCGGTGACCCACCCTGAATAACGGTCGTGTGACGGTTATCAAAATGAAACGGCATCTTGCCACTGCTTTTAGTGGATGCCTTAAATAATTACAATGCTATAGCATAAAATACTACTTTCAATTATTACATATGACACGAAATATTAACAAAAGATCGAGGTTTACCTACGGTTGACGGAAACAAAGAATCACTACGAAATACACTCATAGCTTATTAAAATTATGTTCCCACTTACCCAAAAAGAGTGGGATCCTAGAGCACTTCTAAAATTAAGACCCGATCACTGGATATATATAAAGAAATAATCCGGCATGGCCGGCAGACACGGCCGCGGAAAAGCGCGCGGCTATAGGTCTCACTCGCTAAGTGATCGACGGCGGAATGGCTGAGCGCTCCTCAGCGCCGTTAGTTATAACTCGTTTTCGGCTAGTGACGCGCCGTCGCATATTTCTCGACTTGAATCGGCCTATTGGCTATCCTGAGCGCATTGACTGGGTCTTTAGACTTTCCTAACAGAAAGTTAACTTTTCCGATTGACAATTCTCACCGGTTACGAATTGTTACTATAACACTGTTTATTGCACGCACTAATATTGCTACCAAACCAATATTATTAAATTCACACTCGAGCGCCACTGAGATAAAGAAACAACCATGCGATCTATTCAACGGTTTATTCCGGACTGCCACAGACAAAGTTATTTGCGTTTACCTACATTACAAACCTGATACCTCTTCTCGTTCGTGAGAAAAAGGGTCTTGACAGACAGACAGACAGACAGACAGACGGACAACAAAGTGATCCTATAAGGGTTCCGTTTTTTTATTTTGAGGTACGGAGCCCTAAAAATTAAAAAAAGATACTAAATGATGTTTTTTTTGTCTGCCTTTGTGGCTCCTGTTTAAAATACTTCTGTAGATGTAGAAAATCGAAGAGGCAGACATGCAGGGCTTTGCTTTATCACGGGACGAAGTAGAGAATTTTTGCATTTTGAAGCGCTGTAACTTTACGACGCAGGGCTATTATGGTGGCAGACCATTTTTCAGGGGTTTTATACATTGTATTTAATCAGATAGTCATAGTCTGCCAGGTGTACGTTTCATTGTCAAATTTGAAAATAGTTAAAACTTAATTCCTCAAAAACGCAGGGGTGTGGATGTCTGCCAATATTTTTTGTATATTTAAGAGGATGCTCCTTATCATCAGTCAAAGAGGCAGACATGAGCCCCTTACTATTAGTCACTGTTTGGAACCATCGTGTACGTAAGCCTGAAAGTGAATCAAAATAAATATGAATAGATTTCGTGAAAGATGATTTGAGAAAGAAAAAGTTCGTAATGTCTTTGAAAATATTAAAAAAAATCCCTGAATCCAATTTCTGAGTTTGTTTATTTGTTCGAACATGTACTAAAATTTGTGCTCTGAAAATAGCCCGATTTCAAGTAAGTACGTACATTAACAGTGTAATAGGGTCAGCTTTTACTCGTTCTTGATGCGTTCTTGCAGAAAATTCTACGCGGGTGAAGCACTATAGCGCGTTCAGGATAAGTCTGGCTATGACGGCTGTTTTCTGCGCATGGGTAACAGGCGGAGAGCCAATGAACGATTCGCTCGACTCCCCCTCCCATGCCGCGCTCACCTCCGCGACTCATTTTTTTACTTCTGCGCATTAACGATGCAGACGAAGTCGCGGGCATTAGCTAGTATTTAATATTTTCACTGATCAGCATGCTAAAGTATATAATTTTTCATCCTCAGGTACTTAACGCAGACAGGCAGGTGGCTTCCACTGAAAAGGTTTGTTAAATATTCCACTGTTGAAGGTCCACTGCAAGTCACAGAGCTCGATTCAGAAGTTCGCAGTAAAAACTTGCTGATATCTTATATGGAATTTAAGAGACAGCTTTCCAAAACCTGAAGGGGTATGATCAGTCGACGAAACTGAACAACTTTCAGTGATTTAAACTTTCAGGAAATAAAAAAAAAATGCCTTTCCATACAAATTTCCAATCAAGTTTAAATTTTGTATGGCGATGCGAATTTTTAATTGTCATTTCCTGAAAGTTTCATTCTCTGAGGGTTGTTCAGTTTCGACAGATCATGCCCTATCAGTTTTCGGACCGCTGTCCCTTAGACCCTGTATTATGGAGGGTAAATACCATAGTCACCATGTCACTACGTTTGTCAGCGTTGAAGCACCATTTACCTTGGTGCTGACCGCATTATGAAAGTTTGTACGATACGCACAAGGACGCTGCTGCCCGTCTGTTAAAAAAAATGTCTTTATTAAATAAAACCCATGCGGGTTAAACCGCAGAGCGCAAATACATTTAAAATAAAACGTAAGGGAACGAAGAGTAAAACATAATGCGGTCGACAGCACGTCAGTTGAAATATTTTTAACTCTATTACCGTGCCATAAAGTTCAAAGTGTTACTAGTGACGTATTGTTGGGTGTACTCGTACTGTATGGACGATCATTTGTATTCGATCACTGAAAACGCGGCCAGAATTTTCATTAAATTTATTGCATGTATCCATCGAAGCTCGAAAGTTGGAAGAGAGCCAGGCTATTGTTTGGCTATCATTTTTATTACAACAAACCTACTTACTATGTGTGTATCTATCATCAAGCTTGGGGTCTATTACGTTATTTGAAACGTGTGACTAAGAGTGATGTATCTCTCTCGGTAGATTATTCCATAGCTGAGGAGCTCTCACTGTAAAAGAGTCTTTGAAGTAGCCAGACCGTGTGAAAGGCGGCTGTCCAATATTAACTGACTTACAGCGCAGGGCCAATTCATAGTCAGCGCCCAGATACTGGAAGCATTCCTTCAGTTAAGGAGTTACACAGCACGTTATGACACATGTTGATCTCGTCGCAGCCTGATAGGAAGCCATTCCAGTTTTTTCCGGTATTCAGACACATGGTCGAACTTGTGCAATCCAAAAATAAATATAATACAGACGTTTTGAAGACTCTCAAGCTTGTTAAAGAACTCTTCTTTGAGGTCTATGTGACTAACGTCTGCGTAGTCCAAGATAGGAACAAGAAGTAATTGCACAAGCTTAACCTTGGTCCTCACGAAAAACAGGTTTTTCCACCTTTTAAGTGACCCTACCACTGCGGAGAGTTTTTTACTGATTTGGGAGATGTGATGGGATCAGGATAGCGTAGAGCCAAAGAATACTCCAAAGTTTTCCAAACTCGAAGCGAGTGTTCCCATTTACACTCTCGGCTGTCTCAAAAGAATGTACATTCGGGGTTAAAGTTACTAAAGAATACGATCGTTGATGCACTAAAACAACGAGTAAAAATACATTTTCCCGTGTAAAAAGTAAATGCGTGTAAAACACTTACGTGTCAGAGACAAAACGGATGGTCTCTTTTCATAAAATGGAAAATAAGACAGAACAAGGTGTTATATAACTACCTTACATTATTATAGAGTAGGTGGATCAAAAATGCCATTTAAAAACAACAATTTATGAAGACAGATAATATGGCTTCATAAACAAAGTGGCGAAAAAACAGAAGCGACCAAAAATGCTTGGAAGAATGACGATAATTCCTCATTCGCCCGCGCTTATCCCAATTCATTTGAGGTCGGCGCAACATGTTAACCGCTACCATTTCTCTCTATCGACCGTCAATTGAATGAATGACGTCAATTTGAGAGCAATAGTACAACAGTACTGGAATGGCCGGCAAAAAAGGTATTGAAAGACGTAATAATGTTGACAGAGACGTAGCCGAGGCCCACATGCGTAAGTCCTTCAATACCTGGTTGCGGCCAAGGCGTCTTCTGTGGAAACACTTTGACCTTGAGCGGGTCTCTGGTTTCGGGTGTTTGTAACGTAGCGCTAGTTCAGCTTATACTGGTTTTGTTTCTACGTAGTTGCTACCGTGCGTTTCTCTATAAATGCGCGGAAATTCAAACTAAGTTTAATCCAAACAGACATTAAAAACTTTCTATTCAGTTTTTAATTTTCTTATTCTTAATTTAAATCTTATAGCTTTCTTTTTGCAAGCCAGTTCGGATCCCAAACAAAATCCTTGGTTATTATGATGCGATAATAGACTAAGAGCGGGTATTTGGCAACCCTACATCATCGGATACCAAATAGCGACCTATCTAGGCTGCTGCACAATGAAATGTTGCGTCTAAAAACTAGGGTTGCCTGGGCGCAACCTGGCACGTTTTGTACAGTCAACAAAAAACTGTTTTTTTTTTACAAATCGTACACCAAGTAAGCACGTAGCACATGCAAAAGTACTAATTAAGAAGTACCAAAACCATTAAGATTGCTATGCTGAACCATGCATGATACTTAGTGAGTTGAAATAACTTAAAAATGACATTGCAACTCCTAAAATTACATGGTTTAGGCCAAGGCAACTCCGGTTATCTTGGTACATATTAATTAGTACTTATGCATGTACTACAAAAATAACCAGTTTTTTGTTGACTGTACAAAACATGTCAGGTTGCGCCCAGGCAACCCTGTTTTTAGGGTTCCGTACCTCAAAATAAAAAACGGAACCCTATAGGATCACTTTGTTGTCCGTCTGTCTGTCTGTCAAGACCATTTTTCTCACGAACGAGAAGAGGTATCAGGTTGAAATTAAAGTCTATGAACCACACAAGGTCTGAAAATTTAAATTTTTTACAACGACGCAATCAAAAGATATGGCTTTTTATGTCCTCATCTCCATACATTTATGTAAAAAAGCAAAACCTACAGGGTACTTCCCGTTGACCTAAAATTATGAAATTTGGCAAGAAGCTAGGTCTCACTCAAATATAGGGAAAAGTCTAAAATCATTAAATATTTCAATTTTTCTTACAACTAATAGTAACCAATTAAGGTTAGCTTAGAACTTTTCTATAAAAGAGGTCTCAAGTTGGATGGTGGCGGAGTTTTTAAAAACAAAGAGCAAAAGCTTTTAGTATATCATATGGTAGATAGGTACGGAAACCTTAGGGCGCGAGTCCAACTCGCACTTGGCCGGTTTTTTTACTCACCATTTCTTTCTTTTTTTCTTTTTTTATTTCTTTCATGCAGCAGCCTAAATAGGTCGCATGAGGTAGGGTTGCCGACTGCACGCTCTTCGGCTATAAGTGACCTTTTTCATTCTTACGCTTTGATAAGTTACCTCCTTGGTTGTTATGCTTGTTGGTACGAGGGCTAAACCGAAAAGATCGGGAATTGAATACTCAGGAATAAATTAGATTAAAACCTTTTTGGTTTATGACATGTAGTATTATATCAAACACAATTCCATTTTTGAATTTTAAAAAAAGTAAAAAAGAAAAGAGTAGTAGCCATTTGAATTTGACAAGTCAGTGGGGAAAATGGAGCTTACGCGGGAATATTTCCGTGCCATAATTTTTCACAACTTTCGTCGAGGTTTATCTCAAGAACAATGTCTCGCCGAGCTTGTTTCTGTTTATGAACTTGAAGCACCCAGTAAAACGACTATATATCGTTGGTATTCTGAGTTTCGTCGTGGACGTTCCTCACTCACGACAGTTCCTTCTACTGGTCGACCAAAAACAGCGGTAACACAAGATAACATCGATGCTGTGCGCCAATTAATAAAAGAAGATAGACATGTGACATACGAGCAGATTCGGGCTTCTCTCAGCATTGGTATGACAGCGATTCAAACTATTTTACATTATGAACTGGGTGTCAAGAAGTTAGTTTCCCGCTGGGTGCCCCATCGTTTGATCGAGGAACAAAAGTCGGCTCGTGTTAATTGGTGTCGGTCTACTCTGCAACGGTTCAATAGAGGGAGCTCAAATGCAGTTTACAATATCGTCTCTGGTGATGAATCGTGGATTTATTCATATGAGCCCGAAAGAAAACATCAATCGGCTGTTTGGGTCTTCGAAGGCGAGGTCAAGCCAACAAAATTTGTCCGCTCTCGTAGCGTGTCGAAAAAAATGGTCGCTTCGTTTGTATCGAAAACTGGTCATGTGGCTACGATTCCTTTACAAGAACGCAGAACGGTTACTGCTGATTGGTACACAATAGTTTGTTTGCCGGAAGTCATAAGAGAACTTCGTAAAATTAATCCGAATCGTCGCATCATTCTTCACCAGGATAATGCGAGCTCACATACCGCTCGCAAAACGATCTCGTTTCTAAATCAGGAAAACGTGGAGTTAATGGACCATCCACCGTATAGCCCTGACTTGAGCCCCAATGATTATTTTACATTCCCAAGAATTAAAGATATGCTACGTGGTCAACGATTTCAAGGCCCAGAAGAGGCAGTCGAAGCTTACAAATCGGCCGTTTCGACTATATCCACTTCAGACTGGAATTACTGTTATAATAATTGGTTTGATAGAATGCAAAAGTGCATCGATTGTCACGGAGAATACTTCGAAAAACAATGAAAGTAAATATTGTTGTATTATTTTTGTACTTTTTTCTATTCCCGATCATTTCGGTGTGGCCCTCGTACATTCTACTTTTAAATGTGGTCGCAAAATTCGATAGAAATGTATTTTCATCAAAGATTTTGGAAACTACGCCAGGGGGCTTTTAGCGTTTTTCTTACGTCAATGATTTTCATACTTACGTTGCCAGCAGCTGCTCGCGAGTAATTTCCAAGCTAGTAATTAACCAGTACAGCTATTTTGATTTATCTCGAAGAAGGTTGCCAAAACAATGATCGAATTTCGAAGCATGTTTGATAAAAATCAATTTTAACATTCGAACCGGAACCGGTCGAGATCAGCTGCCGTACTCCGAAGTGAACTACGATGATATTGCGCCGATCGCGCCGATAATTAGTCTATGGTTCGGCCTTTGACAAAGAAATTCCCATACAAAGTAAATTTCCGAACGTAATTGTTGTTGTCAATCTGATAACATCGGAGCTCCGATAAAACTTCGGAGTACGCACCCAGAACAGCTGCCGTATTCCGAAGTCCGATAATACCGTGCCGGTAATTAGTCTATGGTTCGGCCTTTGACAAGGAAATTCTCATACAAAGTAAATTTCCGAACGTAATTGTTGTTGTCAATTCGATAATATCGGAATACCAACCCAGGATGTCTTTGTCCTGCCAGCAGCAGGCAGTAGACGACTGATTTATGATGACAGTAAGCAAAAGCAACAACAGTATTCCTTTAAATGTCACTCATGGAATCCGAACCCGAGAACTGAACGTTATTCCGCCACGAAGGCATTTCGTCCTCCATTAGGTAATTTATATCCCCCTACCCGAACTAGGTACTCCCGTGGGCGGTAAAGGTCAGACCTTAAACAAATAGCATACTCCATTTACTGACCTATGATGAATGAGTGTAAGTAACGTATAAGTTGAATTACTTAATTGTAGCATGCTAGCTGCTACCAGCGGCTTCGTTCATGTTGAATTAGTACAACCAAACATATGGGTTTGAACACTTTGGACTTTAAGATAGTTTTTTATACGTACGAGTAGCAGTAGGCTGACTTTTGTAGTGCATATTTTGAATAAAATATCTTGATGTGAGCGTGATAAAGTACATTCCAAATTTCATCCTTCAAAAGTTGAATAAAAATTATAAAGAGACTTAGCCATTAAACAATGAAATCGTAACAGGCAGATATAGTTTCTTACGTATTCGAAGTAAGTGATAAATTATTATTGTAATATGGATGGATTTGAGAGGTTTTTGTGTCACCCTCAACCCGATCCCTGTGTGGGTGGAAATGCCCGTCCGTTTGTAAGACAAATGACATGTCTTAGTTTGTTATACAGGGTGTTAGATACAGCTTTCCGAAAGTAAGGGCGTACTGTGATCAGTCAACAAAAAAAAGTTAAGTGCAAGTCGGACTCGCGTGCCGAGGGTTCCGATATACTTGTAATAAATACTTCTAGAAGCAATGAAGTCCATTTTTAAGACCGCAAAACTAAATTTAATTGTAAGGTTTAAAAAACTGTGCTACTTAGAGATATCGTTTTATTTTTCCTGTAGTTTTTATATGGAGAGACGGATTTTTGTTTTCATTTCCTGAAAGTTTCATTTACTGAAAGTTCACGCCTTTTCAACTTTCAGTTACAAGGCATATTCTTTCTAATAATAATAATAATTAATCTATATTTCAGACACTAGTCCATGTTACAATCATTAATCATAAACAATGCACTTAATATTAAAATCAAAACATGGAAGTCAAAACAGTAAATAAAAAAAATATTTAAATTAAAAATAATCAATTAATAAAATAAAACGAAAAAAATAAATCACATTAAAATTAATTAAGTTGAATTAAAATGTCAAAAATTTTGAAAATAAAATATTTATAATCCAGCCTACCTATCGACTATCATAGTTTTTAAGGGAGCGATTTCGTCCTTGAACTAATCAATTTCATCCAATGATGCAACATTGGAGAGTCCCATCTCTCACTGAATACCCTCTAATCATCATCATCATCATCATGATCATATCAACCGAAAGACGTCCACTACTGGACATAGGCCTCCCCTAAAGATCTCCATGACGACCGGTCCTGCGCTGCTCGCATCCAGCGGCTTCCCGCGACCTTAACCAGATCGTCGGTCCACCTTGTGGGGGGCCTGCCAACGCTTCGTCTTCCGGTACGTGGTTGCCCGGACCCTCTAATCTAATACTTCTATGCAATTAAATTCAGAGTTAAAAATGTAATAGCAAGTAGAAATTCTTTTTCATGTTTTGACCTATGTTCCTTGGGTAAAGTTGTTCAGTTTCATGTACAGAACCACCTCTTAAAATATCCGATGTATCTTTAAAAAGAGTTGTTTTGTTGATGGTGTCACCTTTTACATCATAGATGCCGATGCCGACTTTTAAAAATTTCTAAGGTGATAAAAATTACCTTTGTTGTTGTCGACCCATGTTTCTTTAAGAAAGTTTTTCAGTTTCATGGTCAGTTGAACATGTTTTTTGTGTGACGCCTATTTCTCGGACATCCTGTATATGATAGATGGCGTAGTTGGTAAATAAAGTTACCTTTATTTATTCAGTGGTGCGGAAGTTCAATAAGTTCTGTTTGGATTTCCTCGATTGGAAATAAAATAGTTATTATAACTTGTACTTGTATGGGAGAGAATGATTTTGTACATCCAGTTGCACGAAGCGTCTTTAAAATTTAAGCTCCTTTAAATTTTATTGCTTTCACTCTCGTGTCAACAACAGATTTAGAGAAGCTTTAAGCTTCTCCTGCCAAAAAAGTATAAAATTCCACTTTATAATGAGAAAAATTTAAAAGAATATTTGGTAAACAAAATTGCGAAAATATGACATCGGAAAATTCCTTCTAAATATTTCCCAAGAATCTACAGCCAAGTCAAGATTTTACAAATTATCATCTTAAAATTTGAAAAAAGTAACATAAAATAACTGATGAAAATCAGACGATGTAATGACAAAAATGTGTCGGGTGCAGATAAAATAAACATAAACTGTAGATAAACAACTTTCTCAAGGAACTCATCTACCTACCTTCACACTCTTCAAGCGCGGACTATCGTCGACGACCTATGCAATGTAGGGATAAACGCCTTAGTTTTTGTTACATTGTTTAGAAATTAATGTTGTCGTCATTGTTTTAATATACTACTTAAAGTACCTGGGCGACCGAGCTTCGCTCTATAATAGCGGCCTCAACATTAAAATTTCATCGGGTGAGCAAGCTATATGCTACCCGCCAACAGCTTAAAAACATGGGGAAAATGAATTTTTCCAGACATGAGACCTAGCTAGAACGATTTTTGGCCCCCAGAAACCTACGTATGGTAAATTTCATCGAAATCGTTAGAAAGCGATTACAAATAAATATATGTATTTATATATATACAATTATTGCTCGTTTAATATTATAGGATAAAATAAAAATAGTTGAAAAAAAGATAAACTGGGCAAGTGCGAGTCGGACTTACGTGCTAAGTGATTAGGAAGTAGCCTGTGTGTTAGTTTGGTTACAATTTGGTTTCCTGTGCACGAACTCGGATGTCGTCATGCACCCTGGTGAACCTTTTTTGGTCCTTTGTTTTTTGTATGCAAGGGTGCTGCTGAACGACGCATGGACAAAGTACAGTCAAGATCACGTCAAGATTTGTACTTATCTTAATGCAAGTGTCAAGCTTGACCTGATGTTGACTGTACAAAGTAGCGCTCACAAAAACAAAATAAATTACTCATATTATTATGCATGGAGTGTTATAATAAACTGGGTAACTTACAATATCGACGCATCTACATTCGTAGCCAAATGCTACGCTCACCTGCTACGTCGTAGGCATCGTAGTCTACTGAATAAACAAGTACGCTATTTTAGTCACTACGCGCAACGCTCAAGGGGTCCACATTCCATTTGAACGACAGCGAAAGTAATGAAATGTATGGGATGACAGTTGACATATTACGTCATCCCATACGTTTAACCACAGACCTAGGAGTTCGCTACGCTACGCTCATGTAACGTCGTTCGCTTTCGGCATCTAAACCTATTGACACGACGCCTAGACCCCAGGAATCGCAGCCCAAGGCTTAATACAGCCGAGAGTCTATACAGGTTGTAAGGACAGCTTTTAGGAAACTAAATTTGCATGATTAGTCAACGTAACTGAACAACTTTCAGAAAATAAAACTTTTAGAAAATGAGTAAAAAAATCGGCCTCTCCATACAAAATTCCAAATTTGATTGGACAATTTGAGAGCATGCCTTTTCTGTTTTCGGAAGGCTGACCCTTGCACATGGATGCTAACGTTAAGTCTATTGCACATCCACCGGACGGAACATTGGTTAGCTGCATGTAGGTGTTTTACCTGTAACCACTTTTTAATTTTGTCTAAGTTCTTTCGACAGTTCGACGAGGACAAAAAAATTGGTAAATATTACATATAAGGGGGATACCAGTTTTTGAGGGGGGCGAGATGTACCCTAAGCCGATATAATGTGGGAAATATTATACGCCAGTAAACATTGCGACCAGGTTATATGAATTGCATAATTTTAGTCAAACAAACAACAGTACCTGGGCGACCGAGCTTCGCTCTATAAAAGCCCCCTGAACATTAAAATATCATCGTGTTAGCAAGCTATGCACTCGCCAACAGATGGCGCTGTAGGTTTTCTATCTAAACGCGGTATTAAAAAAAAACTTAAAAACGAATTTTCCCAGACATGAGACCTAACTAGATCGATGTAAACCCTCGTATGGTAAATATCATCGAAATCGTTAGAGCCGATTTTGAGAAACCGATTACAAATCGGTATAATTTATACATACACAAATATTGCTCGTATAATAAGTATAGGATTCGAATTTCTAAATTATTTATTCCAGAACACTTAACTGGGTCGGGAATACTTCTTTAAACGAGACCTCCATAACAGTCCTCTTAATTTAGAACAGTGTCCGACCAATTTTGCTTGAGCCCTCACAGTCCCATGTTAAGCCTCTTTTATCTCAGGTCGGGTCAAAGCGGTGGGTCACGCAAGCTGGGCTAAAGCTTAAAGTGTTAGCATTAGCAACAAGTGGACGCTGTAATCAGAGAGAATTAAAAAAGCCGATTGTTCTTTTTCGCGTCTAATTTCAGATTCTTTTGTTAAGAATGTAAGCTTTTATGCCGTTTACTTCTGAGAAGTTCTAAAACCAGTAAATCTTTTTTGTCGTCATTCGTTATAATTTTTTAGGGTTCTGTTCCCGAAGGTACCAGGGACCCTACAAGTAAGCGTACATCGTCTGTATTTCTGTCTGATCTTTGAAGGGCTACGGCTTTTGAATTAATTTGTCTAGATTGTAACAATTTTCACGCGGTATTCTGTGGTGTACGGAACCTTCTGTCCACAAAACCAACACGTGCTTAGATTACGTAGATTGTAGACGTAGATTGTCGCTGAAACAACGTTCAGTGTTGCATAACAGTGGAATTAATTAATTTATAGCCACCGGGTCTAAAATATATGCATAACACTACGGTATAGCGATCGTACAATCAGCAGCATATCAGTGGTAAAGCGGTAACCTTGAGCGGGTCTCTAGTTTCTAAGGTTTGTAGTACAGCGCTGGTTCCGCTTACACTGGTATTGTTATTACTTGTCTGCGGCTGTGTGTACAGTCAAGAGCAGATCAAACTAAACAGCACAGCATGTCTTATGATCCTGTGACTATTTGAATAAAAAAACCGGTCAAGTGCGAGTCGGACTCGCGTGCCGAGGGTTCCGATATACCTATAGTATTTTTGGAAGCAATAAAGTCCATTTTCAGGACCGCAAAACTAAATTTGTTTGTAAAGGTTTTTTGCAGATTTCTGAAAAACTGTGCAACTTAGAAAGATCGTTTTATTTTTGCTGTAAAGTTTACATAAACCTCTGTCAACTGTAATTAATTCAAATTTTCCCTTACTCAAACTTCGGAGATAAGGGGGGGGGAATGGTATTTTTTTTGACATTTTTCATCATAACTTGAAAACTAAGAAACTTAAAAAAATACAAAAATATATTTTAAAATGTACAAGTAAAGCCCTTTCATATGATACCCCACTCGACCTAGTAGCGACAATTTGAAATTTGGCCCCCCCCTATTTTGGCCCCCTTTACATTAATAATCATACTTTTTTCAAAAAATTTTCATGTGCAATTAAGTTGGGCAACTATATTCTAAAACTATTCCAAATTTCAGCTCGATAGCGTAAGTGGTTGCTGAGATATAGAGGTGTGACAGACAGACGGACAGACAGACAGACAGACAGACAGAGCGGCACCATAAGGGTTCCTTTTTTTTACCATTTTGGTATCGGAACCCTAAAAATGGTAGAAAGTCCAATGTGTCAAGCTTGCTGTCCTCCTGACTGTACAGGGAAAGAAATAAGCACGTGTTATAATTTATTCAGGACTTATTTTTAAAAAATTGCTAAGAAAGGAATGTTTCCTCCTCGCTCTTTATTAAGGCCGTTTTTATCGCCTGTTCCTTAAGCCGTCATATTCTGAGATACGAAGCTGAATTGCGGCGTGGTGGAGTCAACGGAGCGTAAAACTACGGGCGGCACTCCGCTTAACGAGGCTGGTGGTAAAAATACACCCCGTTGGAAAGTACTGCTTTGGGGCTCTTCTCTACATAGTATGAAACAAAGTCGGTTCTCACCCTCTGTCCGTTTATATGCTTAGATCTTTTAAAATACGCAACTGATTTTAATAGGGTTTTCATCAATGGATAGAGTGGTTCAAGAGTGGTTGATATTATTTTGTGGTAATTTATTAAAATATTATGTTAATTATGAAATTAAGCGAACTGAGATCTTTCATCGAAAATGCTGTTTTTTTTATCGTCAATGGGCTAACTCTTGACCTCGATCTAGTCTTGAAGACAGAGATGAGGCCGACGATGGAACGAGCTTGCCCAGAAGAAGCCTATTCACTCGCGACTTGAATAGATTCGGGTTATATGAACTCGGGAACACAGATGCAGGCAGAGAATTCCACTCTTTAGCCGTGCGCATTATGACAGATGTTTCAAAGCGCTTTGTGCGAATATGCGGAATATCATTTATCATTGTTTTGAAATACTCTACATTACACCCGTGTGTGAAGCTGGGGCGGGTGGCTAGTCCATGCTATAAATAGAATTGTAATTACAAGCGAGCTAACGATTAGGCCACGTGATGTTTTCACCACCGCCCATAGCAAAGCGTGCTTCCCACCCCGAGAATGGTTTGACCGCGTTAAGAATGCACTTAGAGTAAGTCATGCAAATTCAGAATAAAGGTGTATTCACAATGGAGTTAAAATGCAAAAACTTTTTTAATTTTTTGGTAATTTTTTAGGTATTACACAAAGGAAACAAACAACCACTTCTTTCGAAGTTTTGCCTTCATTTAGTCATTGTGCATTTGGTTTTATAATTTTACTAGCGGCCCGCCCCGTCTTCGCACGGGTACTAATCTACGATATTATGGCGTAGCCTTCAACTTACTACATAATTTTACTAGCGGCCCGCCCCGTCTTCGCACGGGTACTAATCTACGATATTATGGCGTAGCCTTCAACTTACTACACAATTTTTAAAACATTCTAAAATATTTCGTTATACACAACATTTCTAACTTCTTCAGGATTAGGTGCAAAAATTAACATATTGAGTTTTGATGTTACACGTGGCAGGGCCACATGCAATTGCCCGTGTGAAAGACAGGAACATCTAAGAAAATTATTTTCCCTATGTTATTGTTGACTGATGACATTATCGAATCTTATACATTTTTTTGCTCTGGATTCAAACGACACTCATTTTGAACTCTCTGTAAAAGTCGAGAATGTGGTTGAATATATCTAAAATTTTAAAAATCAGGCTTCAGACGAGCAGTCGCAACGACGTGTGCCCTCCGTGTGTGCCCCCGGTGCCCCGTCGGGTCGGCTATCAACGGAAATGCGCATCGAGTGTGAAGCTCATTCTAGGACTTAAATTAGAGTGATTTTAATATTGTGATATCTTCTAAGATATTCATTTAAATAACATGGTGTCAAGGACAATTTTGATCTATGTTCATTGTTTATTATTACTAACCTTTTAAATTAGATAAGGGTCCGTACCTTAAGGGCAAAAATACGTTCAAAAATACCTTATTTTGAAAATCTACTTTTTTGCTATAAAAAGTTGGTTACTATGGATAATCCTTAAAAGATAGATAAATACTATCGCGGACTTTTCTTTAGAGCTCTTAGAGAGCAACAATTCTTTCATACGTAACTTTCATATAAATGAATGAATGAATAACCGTTTATTATGGATGCAGTACTTACACTACTAACACTTTCTTATATGTATATATGTATTACAATAAATATTGAATAAAAAAGAAAAACTTTTATTGACGAACCTAGCGCTGTTTTTCAGTTAGTACCTAAGTGCGCGTGTGCGCCGACGTGGAGAAACCCTCAAAGGACCTATAAAACGGCCATTTATAAAAAAAATATATATATATGACAAACATTATGGAAAGGAACTCATTTTAATTTGTGATCGCCAATAGTGTATAAAATTAATAATACCATCTAAAATATTGAATAAAATATCTACTTTATGCGTTCCAAAGGAAAATATAAATACGTTATGTAATATGATTGATATATATTATATTATACAACTACATCTACCTATCCAACTGTTATGCGGGACTCTTGGCACACTAACTTTATGCTACCTACAAATATCACCTTAAATGTTAGGAAAGTGGCAGTTTGTTAGCAGTAAATGAAACCATTTACGCAGCGCACGCCCAGACAGCCCTCAAGAGGCACGTTTTTTTTTCAACTCGATCGACAAACATCATAGTTCAGTTAATTTGCAATAAATATTTATAAATTATAACGGAAACCTTCCTATTGAATTAATCTATCCATTAGTGAAAACCGGATCAAAATCCATACAGTAGTTCCTGAGTTTAGCGATCACAGACAGACATAATGCATGCACGACAGAAAAACGTTTCGGGGGACTTTCTTTTTTTATAATATGTAGTGAAGAGACCTGATTGGTATTGGGCTTGGCTAGCAGCGGCGGAAAGGGATGATTCACTGCACTTTTAAGATAAACGAACAATAAGATAATAAATATTGTTTATTCTTACGAACATATGTCTGATGTGCCGGTAATTTCGCTGGCTCCCTTACGAAACACAGCAGTGAAAGATTTAAGACATAAGTAGGCAAGGTGGTGGTAAGTACTTCCCCAGACAGACTTTGCACAATAGTCCTGCCACCTATAAATGGCTGTGTATTAACGTGCCACCAAATTAGAGTAAATTTTTACCAAATAATATCCACCAAATTTTGTCTACCAAAATGCATAAATGTACACCAAATTTGCTTCTGGCACTTCGCCGGCCGCTGCCGCGGCACGCTCGCTCCGCTCGCTCGGCTCGTGCGTTGTGGTCGCAAGATAACCTAACACAACCTAACCGAACCGGTTACCCAAATTTGGTGTACGTTCAGCCAATTTGGTGTACATTCATTCATTTTGTCTGAAGTGTATCGATTTTCTACTTTGTAGATTTATCCGAACACTGGAAGTGTTAAAATAAAATCATTTTCAATTATATGTAGTGTTACCAATTTTCGACTTGAATTCTATTTGCAATAATGGACTAGTTGGGCTAGTACAGTTCATGTTTACTAGGTGGCAGCACCAACATTAGTACAGCTAATGCTTACTAGGTGGCAGCACTAACGCAACGTTGGAATGCGTATAGAGATCGCAGATTTCACAACATCAGGCAGGACCACTGTAGCCTAGTTGGTAAAGCGTCTGCGGTACTGAAGCAGAAGACGCAGGTTCGAATCCTGCCTGTGGTTGTGATATTTTGCGATTTTCTACTTTGTAGATTTATCCGAACACTGGAAGTGTTAAAATAAAATCATTTTCAAGTGTATTGGGGTATAAAAAAATATTTTGGGAATCATTTAATTTGTTGCCCCTATAAATTGCGTAAAATCATTCATTTTCCATGTTCCCTCTCCACTCTGCATCAGTACGAACTAATCCTAAGAGTTCAGACTACTATCTATACTTTGTTACCCATTTTGTCACCTAAATTCAAATGTTGTCCGCCGATTCCCTGTCGCCAAACGCTCAGAATTCCCGGGATAATTCCCACGGGATTATCGTACCTAATTCCTGCAATGTCGGTAGGATTTGCGTAATTCCCGGTTTCAATGCACCGATAATGTATTTGTGGGAATTAATCAAGCCATTACAGATAGACGGAATAGTCTTAGTAGATTTGATACGGTCGTATGTGGCAATACTGAACCGTATTAAATCAATACAAGGTTGATTCGTGTTATCTGCCATGTATTGTCGAAATTGGATGCTCGAGACTAAGCTTGAGACGTACGTAGGAAGGTTTTACCTGTGCTTTTACCTCCTCTACACAAATTTCAAGAAGTCTTTATAAAAGAAGATTCTTCGATGATTCTTAGAATCAACTTATTTTTGCCCAAGGAGAACGTTACTTAATTTCATTTTGATCTTCATGTGGGCAGAAAATAGGAAGTTATCAAGAAATGTTATTCATAAAATGTAATAACATTGTCGTATCATATTGGTTAAAAATGCTTTTTGACGTCAAAGAAATTAAGTCGCTTCACAAATAGAAAAGCGCTTTTTCAAAGGCCTCTGAGGTAAAAATACCGGCCAAGTGCGTGTCGGACCACGCGCACTATAGGGTTCCGTTTTTTAGGATTTTCGATTAAGTATTTTATAACGTTCACAATGCTAAGCGAGATCCTAGCGCCTAATTGCTATTGCTTTTTTTATTATTTCCATTTTATCCTTTATACAGCTCATTAACCTGAAAAGCCTACTCAGCTGAGATAGTTTTTCTTTTGTTTAATTTCATCATATTATACTATTAGGTATACTCTGAATAATTTCACATTTCCAGTAACAACCGTTTAGCCGGCAGGACACTCGACTCCGACAAAATGTTACGCTATCAAGTTGAATACTTCGCAAACGCATCCCTAAATCGAAAAATGTTTCCTGTAGCTTCACATTATTTTTAAAGGCCTATCTAACGACATCCCATATGATGGAGTAGACGAGAAAAAAAATCACCGCCACTTTAAAGGTTTACTCAAAAAAATATTCATGATTTCACTTTACCACTTTGTGGGCGTGGATGACATGTTTATCCGTGCTAAATTACAGGTTTCTAGTACTAAGGGTCTCTGAGCTAAGCCGCAAACAGAGAAAGATAGACAGACAGACGGATACGACGAAAGTATAAGGGTTCCTCGTTGCCTACAGAACCCTAAAAATATCACTGAATTTTTTATTTACAAATAGCTGTAGCCCGCGAGCACGATCAGAGAAAAGTAGCCTACCTACTATCTCAATAGAAGACCACCCACGTACAAGAAATTTTTTCTTGGTCTCCCCACACCATTGCTAGTATTAGCAAAGTAAGTATTCTAAGTATTTAGATGAATAAAACCGGTCAAGTGCGAGTCGGACTCGCGCGCCGAGGGTTCCGATATACCTATAGTATTTTTGGAAGCAATAAAGTCCATTTTCAGGACCGCAAAACTAAATTTGTTTGTAAAGGTTTTTTGCAGATTTCTAAAAAACTGTGCAACTTAGAAAGATCGTTTTATTTTTGCTGTAAAGTTTACATAAACCTCTGTCAACTGTAATTAATTCAGATTTTCCCTTACTCAAACTTCGGAGATAAGGGGGGGGGAATGGTATTTTTTTTGACATTTTTCATCATAACTTGAAAACTAAGAAACTTAAAAAAATACAAAAATATATTTTAAAATGTACAAGTAAAGCCCTTTCATATGATACCCCACTCGACCTAGTAGCGACAATTTGAAATTTGGCCCCCCCTATTTTGGCCCCCTTTACATTAATAATCATACTTTTTTCAAAAAATTTTCATGTGCAATTAAGTTGGGCAACTATATTCTAAAACTATTTCAAATTTCAGCTCGATAGCGTAAGTGGTTGCTGAGATATAGAGGTGTGACAGACAGACAGACAGACAGAGCGGCACCATAAGGGTTCCTTTTTTTTACCATTTTGGTATCGGAACCCTAAAAATGTACAGATAAATATAGAAAATCCCGATCCACATTTGTTTGTTTTCTATTTTTATCACAAATTCCATTCTTATCCTGAAATTGTTGATTCATATTTACTAATCCTACCCACATTTGAAATCCCGTGTGACGAAATCTTTTCACACATTAACTTGACCAAACAAAGGCGGCATAAAGTAATTACTGGGGTTGCAAACCCTTAGGGTGGCCGCTGCGTCACGCTTTTTAGCATCCACTGCGCGTCGCTAGATCAACTCGCGCTGAATTAGTGCTGCCAGTCTACTCAGTGACGGATGGTAAAAAGTGGTAGACTTTTTAGGATTCCGTAGTCAACAAGGAACCCTTATAGTTTCGTCAGGTCCGTCTGTCTCTCCGCAGCTTAGCTCAGAAATCCTAAGTACAAGAAAGCTAAAATTTTGTACGAATATACATTTCATCCACGCCGACAAAGTGGTAAAATAAAATTTTGAAAAATATTTTTTTTAGCGTACCTCCCCTACAAGTAAAGTGGGATGATTTCTTTTTCTTGTCTAACCCATAGTGTGGGGTGTTGTTGGATAGGTCTTTTGAATATAATGTGAGTCTACTACGATCATTTTTAGATTTAGGGATTCTTTTGCGAAATATTAAGCTTGAAAGCTCAATTTTTTGTTGGAGTCGAGTGTCCCCTGCCGGCTAAACGGTTATTATTGGAAATG
Source organism: Athrips mouffetella (assembly GCA_947532105.1). NCBI lineage: Eukaryota > Metazoa > Arthropoda > Insecta > Lepidoptera > Gelechiidae > Athrips > Athrips mouffetella. Next base: position 11,187,022 of record OX383981.1, on the reverse strand, counting down.
TGAAAAAATTCACTATAGTAGCATATATGATGACATTAATAGGAAAACTATCACAGTTCACTATACTTCACAGGGGGTTAAAGCAGAACAACTGGAAATTGTAAAAATAGCAATAGCAACCAGGCGCTAGGACCTCGCTGAGCATTACGAGGTGAAAAGTTACTGTTACGAAATACCAATACCCGCTTTGCGATAAAAAATCGTAGACTACGGAACCCTACACTGCGCGTGGCCCCACACGCACTTGGCTGGTTTTTTAAAAATCTTTTTGAAAATGCATTATCAACTAACAGAAAACATATTTCACCATCATCATATCGGCCAAAAGATGTCTACTGCTGGACATTGGCTTTCTATAAAGATTTCCTTGACGTCCGGTGCTGCGCTGCTCGCATCCAGCGGCTTTCCGCGACCTTGACTACGTCGTGGGTCCGCCTTGTGGGGGCCTGCCCACGCTACGTCTTCCGGTACGTGGTCGCGGCTCTAGAACCTTTACGTCCCATCGGCCATTGGTTCGTCTTGCGATGGTCCCTGCCCACTGCTACTTTAGTTTAGCAATTCTCAAAGCTATGTCGGATGCTTCAAAAGCCCTTAGTCGCCTCTTACGACACCCACGGGTAGAGATGGTTTAGTATTAGGAACCAAAACTACTTATCTAATTTAAAAAAAATAACTTCTTGCGGGTAATAACACGTGCTAATGCATTAAAAGATGTCAAAAGCGAACGTCATAAACTGTACAAATTATGACAAATGTCAATCCATACATTTAATGACGTTAGCTTTTGTCGAATGGCACGTCGACTAGACCGCCTAAACAGAGCACACAATGTATAACGCAACACAGTAGGGTGTCCGTCCATAACACACTCTACGTCCTCAGTGAATGTCCTGAGGGCCACGCTAGACCCGGGATCTGCATAATATGTTTGCTGTGTGTAGGTGGCCTTACCCAATGGCTTCATTTCAACACCGACGCCCACCGGGGCTCTTTGTGAGGTTTCTAAAACAAAGGACTTTTATCCTTTAAACGAGCCATAAGTGTATCCTACATACTATTAAACGAGCAATATTTGTACATATATTTGTAATCGGTTTCTCGAAAAATGTTCTAATGATTTCGATGAAAGTACCATACGGGGGTTTTCGGGGGCGAAAAATCGATCTAGCTAGGTCTCATGTCTAGGAAAATTCGTTTTCCCTGTGTTTTTAAAAATACTGCGTTTTAGACAGAAACCTACAGCGCCATCTGTTGCCGGGTAGCATAGCTAGCTTACCCGATGATATTTTAATGTTGAGGCGGCTATTATAGAGCGAAACTCGGTCGCCTAGGTACTATACTATTAAACGAACAATAAATGTATATATATAAATATACATTATATTTGCAATCGGTTTCTCGAAAACTGCTCTAACGATTTCGGTGACAATTTGTATACAGGGGTTTTCGGGAAAAAAAATAGATCCGGCTAGGTCTGGGAAAATTCCTGAAAATAGCGCGTTCCAGAAACCCATTTGTTAGTTGGCTCTGGTTAAGATTGTACAGAGCAAAGCTCGGTCGCCCAATTTTTACGCCAGTCGGTATTAAGCCAACGATCTTTTTTTACGTCACAAGTGGGCTAAGTGGTCACTAACGCCCATAGCACCTAACTATCTTATTTTATTATTATTTACAAGCCGGTCGTGTCCCACTGCAGGGCAAAGGTCTCCCTTCCATCCTTCCACACATCCTGGTTTTGAGCTAGCGTATGCCATTGACGAGTGTTTGTTCAACTCGTCTCGCCATCTCTTTCGAGGTCGACCACGACGTCTTCTGGCTTTTGGCTCCCATACATACATACATTACATACATAACATCACGCCTTGTTCCCGTCGGGGTAGCCAGGTGGTGGTTAATTTAGCCCAAAGTTTGACACTTCCCCAGACGGATTTTGTACAAAATCCCTACCACCTACAATCTTTGCCGTGCATATTTCTCTCCTCCTTTGTTTATTTATTGATTTTTACACTCGATCGTCAATTGGAATCTATAATTTGACACTTTCCTCCTTTAGTTAGGGTGCTGGCTGCAATTTGGGTATATGATTTGCTCATGATTCATATTAATAGGGATGATAGATCAGCTCAATACGAATCGATTTGGTCCTTACAAGTTTTTCTGTGCGTCGCTGCGTTTTTGAGTTAAAGCAAAAAAAATGAAAATAAGATACTAAATAATGTTTTTTTGGTCTGCCTTTGTGGCTCCTGTTTAAAATACTTCTGAAGATGTAGAAAATCGAAGAGGCAGACATGCAGGGCTCTGCATTATCACGGGACGAAGTAGTGAATTTTTGCATTTCGAAGCGCTGTAACTTTACGACGCAGGGCTATTATGGTGGCAGACCATTTTTCTGGGGTTTTATACATTGTATTTAATCAGATAGTCATAGTCTGCCAGGTGTACGTTTCATTGTCAAATTTCAAAATAGTTAAAACTTAATTCCTCAAAAACGCAGGGGTGTGGATGTCCGCCAATATTTTTTGTATCTTCTAGAGGATGCTCCTTATCATCAGTCAAAGAGGCAGACATGAGCAAATCATATAGAAATTTGTCCTTCATCACCCTTACTCCTAATTTTTTCCTAAGAAAATGGGTATATTGATAAACAAACAGACGGACCGGAAAGTGATCCTATAAGGCTTCCGTTTTTGCTCCTATTGAGGTAAGGAACCCTAAAAAATATACTTAACATACCAGAAAAGTTTTAATACTTGACATACCGGAGGCAGAGGTATGAATGCTTAATATGTATGTTATTGTACGGCACAAGCGCGGGAAGTTTTCTCATTTCGTCGACTCGAGTCTGGCGTAGGTGTTCGAGTAGGCATAAGAGAGAATAAGGAATGCCGTAATGTTTGTTCGTGAATACTTTGACACACTGTGTACATAAAGCTTTATGTTTTTCTTTGCCGTAAAAACCTAATGCTACGTTTCATGTAGTCCTCTCCAAACTTACAGCGAAAATGTCATTGATACGTTACTAATTCGGGCAAATCCAAACCAAACCTTCGTGCACTAACAATGGAGCAGAAAATTGGTCAAATGATTGAAGTCGAAGTCAGAGAAATGCTGATTGATTCTTTGGTCCTGTCACCCTTTAATTATTGTGATTCTGTGTTTGGTCCACTGGTTTGCAGAAGTGAAAGTACTACCACTTCTGCAAACCAGTGGCAAACCTGGAATCCTTTGTTGTAGCAGATTCTTTGTAGGGTGTTTGCGGAAATTCCGAATGGGGAAGTACCACTCCTTGCCCAACATCGGCCGTACATTGCACCGCTGTGTTTCGTTCAAAGAGTTAGGCTAGTAAAGCGTGTAACTAAAGGTGCAAAAAACCCTATTGCTTGCTTGCTGACTGTCCGTCTTATTTTACTTTTGTTTATAAGTACGACAGCTGAACTAAACAAAATATAGTACGAGTATAATAATTTATAAAGTTCAACAAATTCGTTATCTTAATGACATTTTTTGTACTGTTTCACAATATTTAATTATTAATTAACCTTCTTCATTAGCAACGTAATCCTTCACAGAAAGAACAATTTGAGAGGCTACAGACTGCGAAAGGCATTTCTACTGAAAATTCCACAATGTACCGCCCACACACAACTTGACTGTGAATGTTGAATTTAATTAATTTTGAGCTGGATCTATAAATTTCAATTATTATGTCGGTTTTCAATGGCATTTTAAGCTTACGCATTGGAACGGAACGCCAGTTTGTGTAAGGGTAAGAACTCTCACGATTGATGATTTTCAATTCAAATTTCTATTGTATTTTCGTGAAGGAAGTTTTGAATTTGGCTGTTTGTTTAAGTTGTCTTGTATCGTTGCCGTTTTCGTTGTAGACAGTTGAGTTTATTTCGCCCTTACCTAATCTGACATAAGGTCACCAGCCAGAGCCAGATAATCAAATGGATACGTCGTTTCAGCGTAAATGACGTAATGTTTTCTTATCCATTCGTACGAAGACAGTCTTACAATCAAAATATTTTTTTACAAGTAACCTTTAATGCTCTTTGTAATAATAAACCTACTGAAAATACAAATCGCCCCAAAATCCTCTTTTCCGTCATTATTTCCCTTTTTTCCGCCCGTATCCGCTTGCCACAGTAAAAACCAGTTTTTTTAGATGTAGCGTGAAATACAGCCGCTGGTGTCGGTAAAAGCCCGCCTCCAAATTTAGCCTGCCGCCGCCCACTTCATATCTGAGCATGGTAAATCGACTATAGGGTGAATAAAAACCGTATATATGAGCTCTATGAAAGTATGTTAAATGTCCCTCTAGTCCTATCTAAATTATATAAGTAACTATTAATTGGTTACCCAAGAGACAGGCTGCGTCCTAGTTTGGGAACCTCTAGTGCACTCTTTTGTAAAAGATTTATGTGTGGAATTAATAAATTATTATTATTCTTATATCTATATAATATGATCAAAAGTACGAATCCTTTTCCAAGCCCGTTGGTGTGGTTGGTAGTGAGCCTGCCTCTCACGCCGTGGGCCGCGGGTTCGCTCCCCGCCCAGGGCAAACATTTGTGTGATGAACACTTTGAAGGCTTTGACTAGTTTGGAATCAGATCAGGACGTTCTGAATAAAGGCCAGGTTAAAAGTACCCTGAACCGACGAGCATGTATGAAAGGATTGATGAAGGTTCAGGAAGCAAGGGAAGTATGTCAAGATCGTAGCAGGTGGAGAACTGTGGTCTCTGCCTACCCCGACGGGAACAAGGCGTGATGTTATGTATGACCTTGTGTGAAATGTCCCCCAATATTATTATTTTTCAAAATTAAATGTTTAGAACAGAATAAGACGACAATTCCGACGCAGGAAGTCCGCTCATTACACTCGCAATGCTTTTAAGGTTACTTATGTCACATCTGACGACATTTCCGTTGGTGTCATCGTTGAGGGATTTTTCGGTCCCGGAATTTTCCGCGTCGAAATTTCTGCAGCGGTGTCGCTTCACTTACACTTTTGTAGTGTAGACGATTGCAAGTGCGTGCGTAGTACGATACTGCCAAAGTTAAGTAATGTTAGCGTCCATGGTTTTACTGCCATACCCAGAGACGTCACTCAAAGTCTTCATTCGTTAAGTCTCATGCTGTCCTTTTCAGTTTCATTGAATAAGAAAGTGACAACATGAGACTTAATTAACGATTAATTTTAATTGACGTCTCTGAGTGCGGCAGTTAGTCATATTAATACGCATTAAAAAGTGTTGTTTCTAGTTGCTATGCGCTGCGGATAGAGGTCTCTGAGATTCTATACTTAATATTCTATAAGACTTCATTGCTAAACTTGGAGTTCCTTTTTTTTTTCCTTCCGGAATTTCGTACCCCAGTAGAAAAGGATGGTATATTTTGAGAGGGATAAACCATAGTCACCACGTTTTTTAGCATTGCAGCTGACATATGGTCCAATAGGCGCATGACCGCGGGGCGGGACTCTGTGGATGCTTGAGGGCTTCAGCACCCAAGCGTGTGAGATACTACCAGTGCAAGAAAAGGTTAAATACCTAATAGCTATAGAAAATTACAACTCTGATGTACATAAAACAGAGAACATCTTAAGTAAGGCCCTTAGGGTGGACAAGAGATGTAAGTATATTGAACCAAGAAGCTATAATTATTATGGTGAAAGAACACTCCATTACATTGTACCTAGATTATTTAACACCATTGATTTCCTGCAAGAAAATATGAGTAAAAATGTTTTTAAAACTAAGTTAAAAAAGATGTTACTCAAAAGTTGTGTACCTACAGTTGAACAATTTTATTATAGTAATTTAAGTTGCATAAAATCAAATACGTACCTACCTGACTATCAATTGCATGTTTCAAATAGTTTCGATGTTAATTTTTATTTTACTATTTAAATTTTTTCAAAACATTTTAATTTATTAATATTAATTTTAATTTATGTATAATTAATTTAAATACTTAACGATGTTTAATTAATGGATAAAAGTGAATGAGCGCAAAGCGCCAACAAACTGCATGTACAGTTTGGCGCAATAATGTAATCTGTACTATAATTTCTATGAATAAATGCTTTTTAATTAATTAATTAATTCTTAAAATAGACTCGTCAAATTGGAATGAGCACATATAAGTAATTAAACTAGCAATAACAATCAGGCGCTAGGACCTCACTGAGCAAGAAGTTTATGTTATGAACGTTATGAAATATTTAATCAAAACCTGCTTTGTGATAAAAAAAATCGTAAAAATCTACGGAACTCTATACTACGCGTGGTCCGACACGCACTTGACCGGTTTTTTTTTTTTTTGCTTCAGTGGTCCTTTTGAGTTTTACCGGTTTTTATTGCCCCCTGTAGGGAATATTTATTCAGTCAGTGAAGCTCGAAGCGGATCGAACGTAACGTCTGATGTATGACACGATGTCATATAAGTACGTACGACGAATAAAAACTGGTCAAGTGCGAGTTGGACTTGCGCACAGATTGTTGCGTACCACTAAAAATTGCACAAATTAGCACAAATGAAATCATAGTAAACTGACCTTTGTATTAGACGAAATCTGAGAGGAGGCAGTTTCAAAACTGCTGTGCCAACGAGCGTCCAACTTGCACTTAGCCACTTTTTATTGTTTGCAGCTTAGATTAATGAAGGTGGAACGCGCGAAGACCTATCAAGAAGCTAAGGTTTGTTGCTTTACCATAAGCGCACCAAGTTTATCGCTAGAAGATTTTTTACAAGTGAGCTAAAATTAAAACGTTGATAAACGGGCACGTATCTTGGATGCGGACGTTAGGTATTTTTTGTTATTTATTAGGTAATCCACCATAATACCACATTATCTGAATATTTAAACAGGCTAATATTTAATCAGGATATTACCTGGAAGATACAGCAGCTGCCGTACTCCGAAGTGACACTACGATAATATCGCGCCGATAATTAGTCTCTGGTTCGGCCTTTGACAAAGACATTCCCATACAAAGTAAATTTCGGAACGTAATTGTTGTTGTCAATTTGATAATATCGGAGCTCCGATAAAACTTTGGAGTACGCACCCAGTTGGAAGATCCGCTAAACAGAAAAACTACGCAAGCTCACTAATAGGGCCGCGTAGGCACCTTTTGGATACAGAATCCTAAAAATCTTACTTTCCAAGCTTATAGGTTAAAGTTTATGCAAATATACAAAGAGATCGTTTAACCTAAGAATTCTCTTTTCGTCATGTTGGCTGTAGTCATACATATTATGTGAAAGCCAACAAGACGGGACGCAAATAACGACAATTCAAAATTCTGCCCCCCTTTTGGGTCCCCATTATTCATATTTCAAAATTATTCGAAATTTTAAGGTGGTTGCTGAGATAAAAAGGTGTGACAGACAGACGAAGTCGCACCATAAGGGTTCCGTTTTTATCAATTTGGTTCGGAACCCTAAAAAAGGTAATACCGATAACGTAATTTTGCTAATATCAAAATTAACAAAAATCAAGGCTTTTTATAGGCAACACGTGTAGGACCACTTTCCATTATTTCCACGACTGTTTTAAAATAATTCTGAATGATTCACTCTGCAATGTGAAAGCATATAATATGACCAGATCTTTTGAAATACATATTTTCTAAAGAGCTCCTATTCAAATCAATGAATATCTATATCTTCTGGGTGAGTTATTCGATAATATTTTTAACAATAAGCAATAGGACATAATATCTCACAATATATAATGGGACATAATATTTCTTGGGTATTATACACAAGGAACATAATATATCTTGGGTAATCATACATAATACATATACATAATACATCTTGGGTAATCATAATATTTCTTGGGTATTATATACCTATATACTTACTTTATATAGGTACAATATACTTCCTGGAAGCCGTATGAATAGAATAGACTTATTACTTAAGTGACATCGGATAAAAGGCTTGATATAACCCTTTACTGAGTCTATTACCAGGCATAATGGATTCTGTAACTTCGTTTCCTGCTACATTACGTTCCGTTGAAATATCGTTATACAACAGTCTACGTAACGTACGATGTGTAATTCTATATACGCAAAACTTCTCAGAGGGCAGTTCTACCCATGTAACTAAAATGTAACATGTAACTTTTTGAAATTATAAAAAAAATCGAGTACACATAGAAAATTTTAATCTGATCCGGTAAATTTGTGTGGAGATTTTTTTTTTTAAATTTAAATTTCCGAAATTAGTAGAATAAAAGTTGTTCAGTTACATTGTTTGCGTATTTAGAAATACACGTCTTATAAGATGTACAAATCTGTATACTATAAATTATACATATAGGGTGCTTCATATTCAACTACGTTCCTTTCAGTATGTTCTTCTTCTCATATTTAAGAGCCGCGCTCTTGTCGGTGGAGCAATCTCCACTTCTCTCTGTCCCTATGATTTGACATCCTGATAAGACTCGACGTTTATCCTCTCAGCATGTTACTTAATCATATTTAAAAAAAATCCCTAATAGAACGAAACACGAAAAAAACTGAACTCCTATAGAAACTGTATCAGCTGATAACGCATTTTGTACGGGAGGTAAATTTTTAATATGGTTTTGTAATATTCTCCTTTTAAGGGAAAGTTCTTCAATCCAAGTACCTTGCATACTCAAAGGAACGCAGTTGATTGATACTAACTACGTGTTACGTTGTATTCAAACGCCCCCGTCTCTTTCGTTCTTTTTAGGGTTCCGCACCCAAGGGTAAAAAATGGGACCCTTTTATTATACCTCCGATGTCTGTCTGTCTGTCTGTCTGTCAGCAATCTGTATCACATTAACCGTAATAGGTATAAAGGTTGTACGTATAGTACTTATCTAGTCCCTGGTATATAGCCGAAATTTTCACAGATAATGTATTTTTGTTGCCACTATATTAACTTACCACAAACGTGTTTTAAGGCAATTATTACTCGATTTTTAATTTGAAACGGAGTGAGAAAGGTATTTTTTACGTGCAAAAAAAGTTTTTCTAATTTTCTCAAAAATGTGTTCCATATCACTGAAGCAAGTCCCCTAAAACTGTCCGTCCTTCGGTCGGTGAGAATGTAAGTGCTGCTGTAACATTTATTTGTATAAACGAGAAAGAACACTAACAATTGGTATGTTTATAGTGCATAAGCTATAGACTCAAACTCAAACTCATTGTAGGATATTAAAAATCACAAACAAAGTGGCGCCATGGTGAGAGAAAAACCGGCCAATTGTGAGTCGGACTCGCGCCCTAAGGGTTCCGTACCTATCTACCATGTGATATACTAAAAGCTTTTGCTCTTTGACTTTAAAAACTCGGCGACCATCCAACTTGACCCCTCTTTTATAGAAAAGTTCTTGAAACGGGAGCTCACCTTAATTGGTTACTATTAGTTGTGAGCAAAATTATAATATTTAATTATTTTAGACTTTTCCTTTTATTTGTTCTGTGAGACCTAGCTTCTTGCCAAATTTCATAATTTTAGTTCAACGGGAAGTACCCTCTAGGTTTTGCTTTGGTGCATAAATGTATGGAGATGAGGACATAAAAAGCCATATCTTTTGATTGTGTCGTTGTAAAACATTTAAATTTTCAGATCTTGTGTGGTCCATGAACCTTAACATTCATTATCAATTTCAACCTGATACCTCTACCCATTCGTGAGAAAAAAGGTCTTGACAGACAGACAGACAGACAACAAAGTGATCCAATAAGGGTTCAGTTTTTTTTATTTTAAGGTACGAAACCCTAAAAAAGAGAGAGAAAGGGAGAAATAACAACAAGTAATAAAAGCTTGTCAAGTGCGTGTCGGACTCGCGCGCATTTAATACACTTCTGCGGGACTTTGCGTCTCTGACTAAGAGGGTATTTTTACCTTAGTGGTACGGAACCCTCGTTGCGCGAGTCCGACCTTCACTTGGCTGGTTTTTATTTTTACATGACGCACTTAGCATACAAAACAAACTGTAGACATTCAGAAGATCCTGCTTTTTCTTATAACGATCTTTAAAATAAAGATGAAACCTCGGGGAGTAACCCACAGTTCAAGTCAAAATGGTGGCGGCATGTAGAAGGTCGTTTACGGAGACCGTTAAATTATACGATTGCCCCCAATGAAGATATTTCGGTTTTGCGCCGGAAAAATATAGCTTTCTAGGTGGTTTCGCTAAAGAGGCTACGAGGTCAATTGTAAATAAGTGCTTATTTGGATCATTTTAGAAATTGTTTCCTAGGTCAGAAATAATAATAGATTGTTGCACCGAGCATAAAGTGAGTTTGTTTAGTACACTGATTTGTTTTTGAGAAGAAATGATGACCTTTGTGATCATATTTTTATTTGAGTTATTATTGAATACGTACTGTCCAACGAAGTTAAAAGAATAATAAAATTGGTGGAATTATTAAGTAACTACATATATCACCTATAACATAGAAGAGCTTATTTTATTTATACAGGGGGATGTGAATTTTCATGGGTTTTGCTCCCGAACCCATTTTTTGAGTAAATATTTTGTTACTTGCTTGCTTGTTTTCATGAGTAGAATCACTGGGCTTAGGGAGCAAAACCATTGAAAATTCACGCTGTATAACATACATACATAACATCACGCCTCTTTCCCGTTGGGGTAGGCATAGACCACAGTCCTCCACCTGCTACGATCTTGACATACTTCCCTTGCTTCCTGTTATAATTTAATCTAGACGACGCGGGAGCAATAAATCCGAATTTGTTGTGAAGAAGTTTTATAAAGCGACTACAAGAAATTATGACGTCATAGTTCGCGAACCTCATTATTTTTTTTTTTACATTTGTGGAAGACTTCAGCGTTGACGTTCAATAAAGAGTACAGTGTAACCACGACAGCTGTGTAGTTGGCAGCGTCGATAGTCGTGAACATTTTATATATACAGGGTGTTAATTTGATTGCGTGCTATAGCTCAGGGGTGGGATCAGTATCAGTAACTGAACAACTTTTCCGAAAGAACATAGGTCAAAATACGAAAATCAGTTTTTGACCTCCCATAGAAACTGCATCAACTGATAGCGCATTTTGTATGGAAGGTAAATTTTGGTTTTTCGTATTTCGACCTATGTTCTTTGGGAAAAGTTGTTCAGTTACTGATACTGATCCCGCCCCTGAGCTGTGGCACGCAATCAAATTAACACCCTGTATATTTATAAACCTCTTTGCCATTCACTATGAAAAAATTTAGTTCCAATTTTGAATAACTCCACATCTGTGCAGACTGTGATAACTATCACGGTTAAAAATAGCTTATTTGACTAGGCTAGGAAGTAGCGTATTCCTGCCTTTGCCTAATTAAGTTTCGGAAACAGTAGAAAAAAAATCGCACAAAACAGCTAAAATAAACCGGTCAAGTCAAAGTCAAAATAGTTTATTCATCGTTGGATAATAAAATCTCTTAATCAAAGTGCGAGTCGGACTCGCGCACTGAGGGTTCCGTACCACTAACCGTCTTAGTTATGAAGGCGCAGTCATGCAGAAGAGTAATAATTTTCAGGCTTGTAAGTGTTCCCGTTTTTACGATAAAGCTAAAACAAATCGAGCAAAAAAATATTGCCTAAAACACGTTTGAGAAGCTTTCTTTATTTAATTTTTAATATTTGTTGTTATAACGGCAACAGAAATACATAACGTGAGCAAATTTCAAGCGTCTACCAGTTACGACGGTTCATACAGCCTGCTCACAGACAGACAGACATCGGAGGCATATTAATAGTACCCGTTTTTTATCCTTTGTGTACGGAACCCTACAAATTCACAAATTTCATCACACCACCTACCTACCTTTAATGAAATGAATAAGAAAAAAGTGCGAAGAAAAATTTTCAAGAATGAAACTTATTAAAGTTGAGCCCTTTTGGGTCTTCGGTCATAATTACGGACCGACACCAAACGAAAACTAATTAAAAACTATGTTTGCCGCTGACAATGGAGAGTTTTAGCCAGGAGAATGGCGGTCACGCCTCTAACTTATACAGGATGATAAGCAAAAGAAAAAAAATGTAGTACCTACATTGTATTATTTTCTTTTATATGACTGTACACTGTACACCCAGCAGCACGAAATCTTCGCCGCTTTAAAATGCGAGTCGGACTCGCGCCCTAAGGGTTCCGTACCTAACTACCATATGATTACTAAAAGCTTTTGCTCTTTGATTTTAAAAACTCCGTGACCATCCAACTTGACCCCTTTTTTATAAAAAAGTTCTTGATACGGGAGCTCACCTTAATTGGTTACTATTAGTTGTTAGAAAAATTGATATATTTAATGATTTTAGACTTTTCCCTTTATTTGTACTGTGAGACCTAGCTTCTTGTCAAATTTCATAATTTTAGGTCAACGGGAAGTACCCTGTAGGTTTTGCTTTTTTGCATAAATATATATGGAGATGAAGACATAAAAAGCCATATCTTTTGATTGCGTCGTTGTAAAAAAAAAATTTTTTCGGATCTTGTGTGGTTTATGGACCTTCAAATTCAAATTTATTTATTAAAATTTCATAACATAACAGTTTTTGAATAACCAAAGCGTTATAAAAACAATTCAACAATAACCTTATTGACCTTAATATTCGTTATCAATTTCAACCTGATACCTCTTCTTGATCGTGAGAAAAAGGGTCTTGACAGACAGACGGACAACAAAGTGATTCTATAAGGGTTCCGTTTTTTTATTTTGAGGTACGGAACCCTAAAAAACCGGCTAAGTACGAGTCGGAATCGCGCCCTAAGGGTTCCATACCTATCTACCATATGATATACTAAAAGCTTTTGCTCTTTGATTTTAAAAACTCCGCGACCATCCAATTTGACTCCTCTTTTATAGAAAAGTTCTTGAAACGGGAGCTCACCTTAATTGGTTACTATTAGTTGTGAGAAAAATTTAAATATTTAATGATTTTAGACTATTCCCTTTATTTGTACTGTGAGACCTAGCTTCTTGCCAAATTTCATAATTTTAGGTCAACGGGAAGTACCCTGTAGGTTTTGCTTTTTTGCATAAATGTATGGAGATGAGGACATAAAAAGCCATATCTTTTGACTGCGTCGTTGTAAAAATATTCATGTAAAACTCTATCGACTATAATTACTTCGGAGATAAGGGGGGGGGGGGGGGGTGGTATTTTTAACCATTTTTTATCATAACTTAAAAACTTAAGAGTTTTAAAAATATAAAAATCTATTTGGGAATGTAACAGTAAAGCCCTTTCATATGACACCCCACTCGACCTAGTAACGTCAATTTAAAATTTTGCCTATTTTGTATTTTGCCACACTATTATCTTCAATAATAATAATATATTTTTTTTATATTCTAAAACTATTCGAAATTTCAAGTCGATAGCATGAGTGGTTGCTGAGATATACAGGTGTGACAGACAGACAGACGAAGTCGCACTATAAGGGCCTGTCCGCACAGCGAATTTTTATTCGCGCGAATTATATCCCGTGCTTGAAAAAGCAAAAAATCACGCGGCATCAATTCGCTGTGCGGACAGGCCCTTAAGGTTCCCTTTTTACCATTTTGATTCGGAACCCTAAAAATTATTTGCGTTTGATCTGTTTGAACTTTTTTTTACCTTTGATTAAGTACACTTATACAATTTATTTTTTTCACTGACTCCTTAAGAGACAGACAAATTAAAGGTTGGTACCAAAACTGTGAAAAGTAAACGGATTTTTTTTAATAGGACATTCTGTATAAAAGGTTAGGAAGAGCATGTCCGGTAACTAAACTCCCCTACAGCCTGTATGTCTGTATAAATAATGTTTATTTTGGGTAGTTGTTTATTCCCGAAATCTAAAGCAATTTTGGTACTATTTACCCAACCTCAATCTATTTACCCAACCTCAAAATGAGGAGATGAAAATGGAGGAGATTCTACAGATTTGCTTAGGAATTCTATAGGTAAATAGGTTTTGTGTAAATCTCGCCGAAAGAAAAGGAAAGTATCGCCTGCCTATTTCTGCCGAAACGCAGCAGTTCAAGTGGCCCAGCTGTGGTTGTAATCGTCTGCACCATGGCGCGTTCATTTCAATTTACTGTGCGGAGGTTTTTGGGAAAGAAAAACCGGCCAAGTGCGAGTCATACTCGCGCACCGAAGGTTCCGTACCACCTCATAATCATAATTGTATTAGTTGAAATTTCAGTAAGTTAATGTGCTTGATTTTTTGAGTCCGACACGCGCTTGAGCAAATTTTATTATTTTTTGTTATTTTATAGCTTATGCACTATAAACATACCAATTTTCAAGTTTGTAAGTGTTCCCGTTTCTAAAATAGAACTAAAAGACAAATCGCCTCCGCGTCCATTCAACTTGACCCATCTCTTATATGAATGTTCTTGAAACGGGAGCTCACCTCAATTGGTTACCATTAGTTGTGAGAAAAGTTGTAATATTTAATGATTTCAGACTTTTCCCTTTATTTGTACTGTGAGACCTAGCTTCTTGCCAAATTTCATAATTTTAGGTCAACGGGAATTAAAATACAAATACAAAATTATTATTATTATTAATTTTATTAGACACATAATTACAATGGACTATATTCGTAAACCACAAAGCATACAAGATAAATAATAGACAAATAATGCAGAAGCTGGTGAAAGACTTTGTAGCCTACAGACCGTAGCAGCCCAAATAGACCGAGGTCTGTGCTAGGGCTAACTACTTCTTCAAAAATGACAAATATAGCGTCATCCGCGGACCAATTTTATGAAAAACATTCATATTAATTTTAAGAAATCATGCATTTATTTCTAGGTTTTGAATATATAAATATGTAGGTATATATACAAAATATATATAATTATATACATACAAGAAGGACATAAGTTGTATATTTTCTATATATAACCCGAATAGGTACTTTAAAATGTAAAGTATATATATATATACATTCATATTATAAATAGCTAAATTCTTTTAAATGTCTACATTTCTCCACAGAGAGTCAAACTCTTCAAGACTCAAGCTTGTTAAATAAGTTTTTAAAGCTTCTCTCAGTGTAGTATTATTATGTTTCGGATTATCAATAAGTGCCTTAATTTCTTCCGGTAAGTTATGATATATTATTGGAGCTAGCACAGTAAGATGTTTACGACTGAATACACTGCATCTAAATGGTACACTATACTTGCGCCTAGCGGTATTTGCTCGTGTTATACGTGTCTTCGGCTGTAGCGGAAATTCCGTTATACGCTTTGACATCGCTATCATCGCTTGCCAAATAAACATCTTACGTGGTGTTAGGACTTTGCACAAAGTAAATAACTGATCCGTAGGGAATCTTCTTGGTTTGTTTAGTATAGTTTTTAGATTACATTTTTGAGCTATTTCCAACTTTGTTATGATGCTAGAACCACATAGCCCCCATGCTACAACTCCATATAACAGAAGCGACTGAGACAGGGCATAGTAAATCCTGATCAAAATTTTTTTTGACATTATATTTCGTAAGTCACAATAAATGTAACCTATATTTCTTATTTTGGCTGACAGTTTATTTATGTGTTCCTCCCAACGTAAGTTCTGATCGATAATTACGCCTAGATACGAAGTGTTGGTTACTTTTTGTAATGGAGTACAGTTGCATGCCATACAATCTAAACAAGAGTGTATTTTGACTTCTGGATCATATTCAGGTAGACCAGCTTTTGTGGGGGAGAAACACATAAATACTGTTTTATCTACGTTAATAGTCAGTAAGTTAGTATCATACCACTGTTTCGCAACTTTTAGACCATTATTAGTTTTTCTGATGACATTCGGCCAATCAGTATCTGCAAACACTAATACGGTATCATCAGCAAAGCATATTGCATGATCATCCGGATGTTTATCAAAGAAATCGTTTAGATATATGCTAAATAATACAGGACCAAGAACACTGCCTTGCGGCACACCAAATTTGATTAGGTCATTATTCTCATCACTTAGAGTGGCGTGTACACGAGTTTTGTGACGTCTTCCAATGAGGTATGTACTGAACCAGGCCAAGGCGTTATTTGTAATACCAAGAAGCTCGAGCTTCTTTAGTAATATTTTATGTGATATTGTGTCAAACGCCTTGGCCAAGTCTATGAAAACCGCAATGGTCTTCTTTTTGTCTTCATGAAATTGTGTGATAAGTTTTGTCAATTCTATAATTGCATCGCTCGTGCTTTTTCCCTGTCGGAAACCATATTGATGAGATGAGAGAAAATCGTTGGCATAGGAACTAAGGCGAGATTTCATAACCTTCTCAAAGATTTTTGATGTTGTGGACAAAAGGGATATTGGGCGATAATTTGACATAATATTTTTTTTTCCTTTTTTATGAAGTGGTATTATAATAGCCATTTTTAACTCTTCCGGAAACACACCACATCGAAAACTTAAATTGATGAGAAACGCAATAGGACTTGATATCCTTCGTTGGAGTTTTTTGAAGACTTTTGACGTTATGCCGTCATTGCCGGAGGAATTAGTATTCTTTAATTTTTTTATATGTGTTTCCACTTCTATAGGATTAGTCGGCCTTAGGAAGAAAGTTCGATTAGCTTTATGTATATTTATTTGTGAACATAAGGTGTCATCTGTAACATTGAGTTTGGTTAAGTGACTTTCAGCATGATCAGCACCCACACTGTAAAAGTATTTATTAAAGGAGTTGACTAGTCTTTTGGGATCTTCAGACATTTTAATACCCACACCATTTAGTAATAATTCCGATACTGTCTCTGAACCCTTATTTTTACGATTTGTCACTTCATTAATAACTTTAAAAACTTTTTTAGGATTACCAGAACATTCATCAATTTTAGTTTTATAGTACTTTTCTTTGGCTTTTTTAACTCTTAGATTACAGAACCTTCGATATGATATATATGATATTTTTATTGCAGGGTTATCTGGATATTTTTTTGTTAATTTAAATAAATTATTTCTTTTTCTTATATATTCTATTAACTTGTCGTTTATCCAAGGTTTTAACTTAATTTTTTTATGAGGAATCTTCCTTAACGTTGTATTACGTGCTGTATAATCGTTTAGTATCTTATGAAATGAATTAATTGCAACATTGACATCTGTATGCCTATATACTTCATTCCATGTCTCCTTATTCACATCTTGTACTAATTGATCAAAGTTGATAAAGGGCACAACCCGAACAAAATCATTTTTGTTAGAAGGTGACAGTGATTTACTTAAGTCAACAGTGCATATTGTCATACAGTGATCCGTGATGTCAGTGTCTAATACAATATACACAGTTTCTTGTGAGTTTGTTCTGGTCATGCAGTGATCTATACAAGAGTTAATGTGTGTCGGTGTGCTAATGCCTACTTTTAGGTTATATAGTGCCAGTAAAGATAAATATTCATCCGCTTGGGGATGTCCACCATCAAGGATGTTAATATTTATGTCACCTATAAGTATTAGACTTTTATTCCTATTGATTTTTTTTATAGCGTCTTCTAATGAGTCAAGAAATATATCTATCTTATGACAAGAAGTAAATAAAAATACAAAATGTTTTATTAATATCTTTATACAATGTGGTACAAAACTCGAGGATGGAACTTCCTATTAAGCAATCAGGTTGCCTGTGTCAGGAGGCTCCGCTCTTCCTTCAAATGAATATGTTGGCGAGTGCCCAAGTATCTGTGTGTCAGTAGAATGTATTACGTAAAAGTGTGTGTGGGTGTGTGAATCTGTATAGTGTGTGTGTGTGTGTGTGTGTGTAAGTCTGTATAGTGTGAGTGTGTAAGTGCGTGTGTATGTGTGAGTGTCTGTGAGTGGTGTTAACCTGTAGGTATTATGTATATAATAATAAAGTCTCCGTTTCGTTGTAGGTTTTACTTTTAAGCCATTTTGTAAGAAACGATCTACATTCATGGTATTGCTTCGAGTAGATATTAATTTCTTTATTGATTTTATTGTATAAGTATGCCGATCTTTTATTATACTGTATGCTTGCGAATGTAGTATTGGCGAATGGGACCTGAACTACTCTGTATTTTCTTCTGGTATTCCCACAGTCGGTAACATAAGGTAAGGATTTGTGTGTTTTTAAAATTATTTGGATTACATACAGTTTCCTAACAGAAATAAGATCGCTGATCTGATAAAGGCTTTCAGTTGGAAATCTTCTCTTTTTGAAGTACATCACCTTTATCAATGCTCGTTGAGCACGTTCAAGGTCAAGAAAACGTGTTTTCGCCGCACCACCCCATACAGCGATGCAGTACATTAAGACAGATTGTACAAGGGATATGTAAATTTCATTCAATATGTTTCTTGAATACGTTTGCTTGACATTACCTGGCACCATGTGTCGCAGTGTCTTGAAAATCCAAACAAGTTTTCTAAGCCTATTGATGACGTGTTCAAGGTGGGGGTACCAAGTAAGATTCTCATCAAGCATGACTCCTAACTGTAACTTTTGTAACTTTTTGGATAGTTGGACAGTTACAGTTGCCAATAATAGTGGGCTTGCAAGAATGTATTCTCAAGCTCATGTCGTTTTTAGGCTGATTTCTGCTTGTGATGCTAAAACAGATATAGTTAGTTTTAGAGGTGTTTAATGTTAGTAGGTTACCTTTCAACCACTTATCAATCTGAGCCATACCTAGTTCAGCACTAGTTTTGACTTCTTCCCATGTATCGCCTATGAAGACGACAGCTGTATCATCGGCGTATGAAAATATTTTTGCGTTTAGGATGTTCGAATCGCAGAGATCATTTATATAGATCAGAAAAAGCGTGGGCCCTAATACACTTCCCTGTGGGACACCGAATGATACATCTGCGTCTTCACTAGTAAATTCATTCAGCTTAACTCGTTGTTTTCTATCACTGAGATAGCTTATAAAAAGAGAAAGTGGGTTTCCTCTTATTCCTTTCTTATCTAGTTTGTGTATAAGGATGGGTAGAGAAACGGTGTCAAAAGCCTTTTTCAGGTCTAAGAAGACTGCTAGACACTTTCCACTTTTGTCCAATTTTTCTACAACTAACGAGCTAAGAGCAATAATTGCATCTTCAGTTGATTTTCCATGCCTGAATCCGTACTGGGAAGGTGATAATAGATTGAACTTGTTTAAATAGTTAAGCAGTCTCTTATTTAGTAGTTTTTCCAGGATCTTTGCTATAACAGGAAGGACTGAAATTGGCCTGTAGTTACTGACATCGTCTCTGTCCCCATTCTTATACACGGGTGTGATAATGGATTGCTTTAAGGAATTTGGAAAAATGCCTTGATCAAAGCAGAGATTCGCTAGATGAGTTATGATGGGGACTACCTCTTTTAGATTTTAGAAAGCTTGTAGAAATATTGTCCCATCCTGGAGCACTACTTGATTTAAGGTTTAATAAAATACTATTAACTTCATCATGATCAGCGGGTAATAAAACTTAAATTACCCTATAGGAATTATCCTATAGGTTTTTACTTTAGTCATCTTTAGTGCATAAATGTATGGAGATGAGGACATAAAATGCCATATCTTTTGATTGCGTAGTTGTAAAAAATTGAAATTTTCAGATCTTATGTGGTTCATGGACCCTAATATATGGTATCAATTTCAACCTGATACCTCTACCCTTTCATGAGATAAAGGTTCTTGACAGACAGACGGACAACAAAGTGATCCTATAAGGGTTCCGTTTTTTTCTTTTGAGGTACGGAACCCTAAAAACCGATCTAGCTAAGACCAGTGTCTGGGGAAATTTAGATTCCTGACCAATTTTAGTAGTTTTTAGGGTTCCGTGACTCAAAATAAAAAAACGGAACCCTTATAGGATCACTTTTTTGTTGTCCGTCTGTTTTTCTGTCAAGACCCTTTTTCTCACGAACGAGAAGAGGTATCAGGTTGAAATTGATAAAGAATATTAAGGTCCATAAACCACAAAAGATATGAAAATTTAAATTTTTTACAACGACGCAACTAAAAGATATCGCTTTTTATGTCTCATCTCCATACATTTGTGCGAAAAATCAAAACCGTTGATTCCCGTTGACCTAAAATTATGAAATTTGGCTAGAAGCTAGGTGTCACAGTACAAATAAAGGGAAAAGTCTAAAATCATTAAATATTTAAATTTTTCTCACAACTAATAGTAACCAATTCAGGTGAGCTCCCGTTTCAAGCACTTTTCTATAAAAGAGGGGTCAAGTTGGATGGAGGCGGAGTTTTTAAAATCAAAGAGCAAAAGCTTTTAGTATATCATATGGTAGATAGGTACGGAACCCTTAGGGCGCGAGTCCGACTCGCACTTGGCCGGTTTTTATAGAAAATAGCGCGTTTCCTGCAGATTTGTTGCTGGGCTGGAAGCCTATTGGTGGGTTCTGGTTAAGATTATATAGAGCAAAGCTCAGACGGTCACCCAGGTACTGGGTTATTAAAATAATGGCGTAAAAAAAGATCTCAAAAGATGAATACCTGTCAAAATATATAAATTGCATTTTACTTATTGGTACAGTCAACGACAAGTCAAGCTTGACATTTGCAGTGCGAATTTATTTAAACAAGAACGGTACAAAGTCCAATTTGTCACACTTGATGTGCTCTTGTTTGTGTTTTTCTTGTTGTGCCACGTTGCACACTAAAGTGTCAGTTTTATTTGCTACGTTTGTATATTTAAAGATTGTTTGTGTAACATTTTAGTATCCTAGTGTGTCAGAATTTTCAATCAACTTTTTTTTTTCTCTTTTTTTTCAATCTCATTAGATTCAAAGCGGACCAACATATCGCTCTATAAGGTTTACTGAATCGCTAAAAATCCATTGACAAAATACTGAGACCCCAATATCTCATCCGTGGCAGATTCAAATCCTCTAGAGTGTTATAGCATTTAAAGCCTTTGTTAAACAGAAAGCTTTATCGGGAATCGCAAAATTGCACTCCAATATGCTCCAATATCTTAAATCCTTTACCTGAAAGCTTTAAGTTGATTACAGCCCTCAAATTAGAAGCTACGCGATCGTCAATGCAAATATCGACTTTATTGACACGTCAATAGCGTTCATATAAAAATGCTCTTCAACGTGGCTGTTACGATCTTCGTCGGGACTCTCACCCATAAAAAAAGGGTTTTTATTGATTTTATAGCACATTAATAATTATTTTTTCAATTTTTTTATTTAAATTTCAGAAACCGTAAAATTAAGAATTTCTAAGAGGAAGATGCATCAAAATAGTTTTAGACGTTTAGGAGCCTTCGAAGCAATAGGATATTTTTTGCGTAAAATAAGAGGAGAGAGAAGATTTTTTTCTGGCAAAACTAACAGTTATAATATGGTGCAATCGTTACAAAAAAATATACATGAGTTAATCAATATAATAAACAATAATTTTTAAGTAGATTATTTTACTTAAAAATTATTGTTTATTATATTGATTAACTCATGTATATTTTTTTGTAACGATTGCACCATCCGTTTGGGAGAAGTTTGCCTTCAAAGTTAGCTCATTTGTGCAATTTGAGGGTTTTAATCAAAGAGATTTTAACCTCGCTGCGAGCGTAGCGAGGTTCAAATCTCTTTGGTTTTAATCATCTTAAGCAGCTGCCTTTCGACTGGTGAAATGGCAACAAGGATAGATTCATCTAATTGATCAAACTGAATTTCCACTTCAAAATTCGCTACAGAATACGGGTTTAGATCGTTTTGAGGATTGGTAGACTCTACAGCACATCAGTAGAAATACTTTTGGACTTTATGGCGTGGTGATAGAGTTGAAAACGACGTGCGGTTGACCGTACTTGGTATGATTGCAGGGTGTAAGGGACAAGTTGGCAAAAACTGAAAAGGCATCAGTCGATGAATCTGAACAACTTTCCCCAAGAGACAAAAATTTAAACTGGTCGCTCCATACAAAATTACAAACTTTAAGTTAATTCAAATTACAAATTTCGCAGTTTGTATGGGAAGGCCGTGTTCCAAGTGATAGTCGGACTGAACAAATATTTGGCACAAAAGTTTTTAACTTGGGTAACATGAAAATGTTGTTTGACTAAAACAGAATGAGGTAGGACGGAATTCGGTGCAAGAGTTCGACTCACGCTTGGCAGGGTTCATTGTCTGCCGAATTTTTAATCTAATGTCAGGTTAACTTTTGTTTTTATTAGTGTGTAGATCTTTTTTTTTCTGCATTTGTTATTTTTAGGACAACTAATGTATGGAAAGAAAATTTTCCCGGAATTAAACCGGGAACTGAAGGGCTTATAGGGTTACAGCCAAACGGTTAGAGCTATTAGTATTCACACAGTTTAAACGTCTGGTTCACCCACAGCTACAAAAAAGGAAATAAAATATTTTTTATCCGAGTAGATAAAAAAACGCCACGCTCTCAACGCTCGCCTGCGTCCCATGAACCAACACTCGAGTTTTATAACCCTGTACCGTTGCATAAACTACTATTAATGTTTTATAGGGGGCTCCCCATAAGTAATTTTAAATAGATTTTGATTATATTTTCAATAAATATAGATTATAATAGTACATTAAGATGCACGTGCGCTATTTTGGATATTACGGCCGAGGCTCGGAAATTGCAGCCCGAGCCGCAGGCGAGGGCGTAATAGAGCCGAGGGTGTAATCACCAAAGCGCACAAGCTTCTTACGACGTTTTTCAACATATTTCAACATATCAACATATTGCCTTTTTGCGGTTCGGGCTGCAATTCCTGAGCCTCCATTTTTCGTTCTAACAATACTTTTCAACATGGAATAAATACACCACAAAGAGCTAGGTTTATACTTATTCGCCAGCTCATTGAAATAAGCCAAAAAGACATTCTCTGAAAACGAATTGTCATTTTTGCTGTTCTTCCATTCAATAAACTTTTCGTAGGCAAGAATGTATTATTTATTTGATTTTGCTGGATGGAGACTCACTTGCATTTTGTGCCCCAGTAATTATTTCCTGTGGGGTTAAATTAAGTTCTTCTTCATTGCTTGAAGCCATCGTAGTCACAAAAATCAAAGCAAATGAAAATACTTCTGAAAAATGGCGCGCGGAATTCTTGTTGCGCGCGCATTTCTTTTTTCAAATGAGGAGCTGTGTCGAAGCAGTGGCAATACTACCAAACAGCGTAGTTATTGAAAAAAAACCGGCCAGGTGCGAGTCGGACTCGCGCACTGAGGGTTCCGTACCACCACATAAACATAATTGTATTAGTTGAAATTTCAGTAAGTTAATGTGCTAGATTTTTTGAGTCCGACACGCGCTTGACCAAATTTTATTATTTGTTGTTATTTTATAGCCTATGCCCTATAAACATACCAATTTTCAAGTTTGTAAGTGTTCCCGTTTTTAAATAGAACTAAAACAAAAATCGCCTCAGCGACCATCCAACTTGACCCCTCTCTTATATGAATGTTCTTGAAACGGGAGCTCACCACAATTGGTTACCATTAGTTGTGAGAAAAGTTGTAATATTTAATGATTTCAGACTTTTCCCATCATTTGTACTGTGAGACCTAGCTTCTTGCCAAATTTCATAATTTTAGGTCAACGGGAAGTACCCTGTAGGTTTTTCATTTTTAAATAAATGTATGGAGATGAGGACATAAAATGCCATATCTTTTGATTGCGTCGTTGTGAAAAATTGAAATTTTCAGATCTTGTGTGGTTCATGGATCCTAATATATGGTATTAATTTCAACCTGATACCTTTACCCGTTCGTGAGATAAAGGGTCTTGACAGACAGACAGACAGACAGACAGACAGACAGACAGACAGACAGACAGACAGACAGACAGACAGACAGACAGACAGACAGACAGACAGACGGACAACAAAGTGATCCTATAAGGGTTCCGTTTTTTTCTTTTGAGGTACGGAACCCTAAAAACACAAAAACTCAAAAATCAAAAAAAAATTTACGTTATTTTTTGTCAAATTTAACTAATCTCATGCAACAAGCTGTTTATATATTATATTTTCATCAACATTAGGTATAAATTTACGAAAATGTTATAAATATTTTAGACATTAGAACTCCTTGCTCTTCGTTAATATAAAAAAAATAATAATTATATAACTAGTGCTATAATCAAAGATTTCGGACCTCCTTGCTTCGCTCGTAATAGATACCTTGCTAATTTATTTTACTAAGGGATGACATCTGCCAACATGTCCCAAACTTTTATGTCAAATCATCAATGATCACTAGGAAATATTCAAAATAACCCGTCAAATCCATAGAACGACGCCTTCACTACCTTGTGACGAATTATTTCTTTAATCCAACTTCTAATTACCCTTATTTTTCTGTGGCTATAATATATAATGAAAAAAGCACGCGTTTTTAATAAGCTTGATTATGGAAATAAATATAGTGCAAATGTGTTGAAAAGATATTTCCAAAATATCTTCATGTAGTATTTTGATGCTTACGAACCCAAATCACAAATGTTTTTGCTTCTTGTCTGTTTGTTTGTTTATGTGTTTGTTCTAGCATCGTACAAAACTACTGAACCGATTTCAATAAAACTTTTTTGCTTTCAATGTAAAACTTTGGTATACATTTCATCTCACAACTTTGATGGGAACCGGAGATATAACAAATGATTCACAACCAAGTTTAATGGAGTGTAACCAACCATATCACTATTTAGGCTTATTGGTCAGTTTTAAGTCGTTTTTGCTATACTACTGCCAACATAGAGGTGGTAGAGCTTATGTGCAAAGTCCGTCTGGGGAAGTACCACCCCCTCGCTTTTTTCTGCCGTGAAGCAGCAGTGTTTGCACTGCTGTGTTTCGGTTTGAAGGGCAAGGGAGCCAGGGAAATTACTGGCACATGGGACATACCACCTTAGTTCTCAGGGTGGGTAACGCATTTTGCTGTCTTATTAGTGTTTAATTATGTCACTAATAAGACCGTGGGTGTCATGGGCGGTGGTGACCACTTACCATCAGGTGGCCCACCTGCTCGTTTAGCCACTTGTGACATTAAAAAAACATGATACTACTACTTACAGTACGTGCGGACGAGGTCGCGGGCAAAACCTCATCGTTGATAAAATCTCACTCCGATATAAATCCGCTTCCAAGTGAAGTGAGTGGGAACAGGGATAGATTCGTCCAATTGATGAAACTGAAGTTTGACTGCAATTTAATTAAAAAGATAGCCACTGCGGGGGTGGATGAATAAATGAGTTTCTTGAAGTTTGTTTATTGCTCTTCTTTATTTGTTGTGGCCTGTGGTGAAAGGATTGTTTTTCACTTATATTAAGTTTTTACCTTAATAATAACCACAAACGTTTTTTTTATAAAACACGGAAGAAACTAACATTCCTAGACATGAAATTGATAAAGGCCAGTTTAAAAGTACCTTAAACAGACCAGCGTGTATGAAAGGGTTGATGAAATAAGAGGAATGTCATGATCATCGCAGGTGAGGGCTGTGGTCTCTGCCTACCCCAACGGGAAACAGGCTTGTATATGTATGAATGAGACCTAGCTAGATCGTAATTTCTTTGAAATTGTTAGACTCCTTTTTGAGAAAGCAATTACAAATGTGTATAGGGTAAATTAAGGTATTATGAACCGGAGGAAGGGCAGCAGCGTATCGTACCATTTGCGGTCACCAACAACCGCGGTTCATGGAGCTAGCTGCAACGCTAACGAGCGTGGTGACTATGGTACTTCCCCTCCACATTGTTCCAAGCTGTAATTCCGGAGGGATCTCCACCTGTAGTGGACGTTATGATGATGATAGGGTAAATAAAATAAACATGTTTATAATAACACGTGTTTTGTCCGCAGAATGTGGTCTTACTGGCGCGCGTGGAGCGTTACTTTATGCGCGTGCGTCGTGCTGTCACAGCGCATAGAGCAGGACCCCTTCGTAAACCCGCGACAGGGCCGAGTGCGGGAACGAGACAACGATGTAGCCAAGCAGGATGAACCTTCGTGCGACATACTTAAAGCTATGTGGCGGTGAGTACCTATTTAATGAACTGAATATGCTTTAATAATCGATATAGTATGTCCCGTATGTTGCCGGACCTATGGGCGAAGACCACCACTACCTGGCAGCCGCAAACCGACAAAAGGCGTCGAGGCCGACCAAGGCGCCGATGGCGCGATGAACTTGACACCTTTTGCAAGCTCTGGCAAGAGCGGGCTTTAGATAGGGACCAATGGAGGGAAGAGAGAGAGGCCTTTGCCCAGCAGTGGGACATTATAGGCTAGATAAGATAAGAAGATAAGATAAGATAGCCAAACAGGAAAAACCTACGTGTGACCGATTTGAAGCCATGTGTATTTTGAATAAGGTTGGCTTCGTGTATAGATCTTTAGGTGATTCCGAAGACGTCCACTACTGGACGCAGCATTGTATATCTTTTGGTTGATACTATGATGATGGTAAACTTTTTTGCCTCACCCTTCTTGTACAAACACATAATGTACTATCAACAAGATAAAGTAACAAGCTACCATGTAGATATAATAAGTACACCATGCAGATTCAACAGGATGTCATAACATACAAACTGTTGATTGAACAAGCAATTAATGTACCATTAACAACAAAGTAACAAATTACTTGTAGATTTAACAAGTATACCATGTAGATTCTACAAGATGCAAACTGTTGCCTGAGCAAGCACATAATAAATAACAAAATAACTTGTCGATTGAGTTGAGTCGACAACAACATGGTATGATGTTGAAATAACATGCTGACTGTTGATTTTTGCATTTATTGATTCAATATTAGAACAGATTGGCGCTATAACCACGCGGAATGTTGTGACCAACAAGTTTTTTGTTGAAATAACTCTCAGTGCTAACGACTAAAGTGACGAATTAAAAATATGGGACATTGCTAGACTATTTAATACGCAATAACACCTACTTGCTCACGATATTTATTGTGTTAAAGTTTTTTTGTACTCCAAAATGTCGCCATCTATCCGCAACATCCGTGATGAATATCCATGATATTTATCCTTAAATGTCGCTACCTATCCTCTTATTATATTTATTTTGTTGCAACACTCTCGTAGCTCGTAGCGACTTGCTACGCTGCTACGATGTTCTATAAATATCGCGGACATCCGTGATATGTACAAACTCGAGCAAAAGCAATTCAGTAAATTCACCACAAAAAGTCGATCCGTACCGTCAACCATTTTTCTTATCTTCGCCAAAACCTAAATTTTCTAAGCAAAGTAGCTATCTATTCTATTAAACATAAGTCATTACATTTATTGTTTCATGTAGTTTACAAGAGAGCTAAAAGCTAAGCTAAAAGTAACAAAGTAACATGAGCCCTGTAAGGACGTTGAGATATCTTCAATATAACTAAACATAATATGCGAATTTCATAAAATTTAAATAAGGTGTAAGTACTTATCATTGTAGTACTTACTTAAAATTAGATTTTGGATTCAAAGAACTCTTGCAAAGAATAAAAACGTTTGTTAAGGGGCTGATAAGAGCTGAATTACCTCCCTTCCTAACAAAGGGCAGAACGGAGCGGATTCGCGCAATTTTACGATTATCGCTAATTTTTGTATTTTTTTCAAAATCTGTACCCATAATACGAGTATCAATTATAAAACAGCTATATTATTATGCATAATGTATTGAATAATGTGTAAAAGTTTGGCATCATAGATTAATGGGTACTTAAGAAAAACGGTTTAAAAGCAAAAAGCAGAGGTAACTTTGGATTTTTTATGGCGTACAAAATATGTTTAATCGTGTTTCGGAGTCGGCCATATTCTAGAAAAGATGCTTAATTATCCCCTTTTTTTTTGCGGCCATATATTCATCACTTTTCGTTCAAAACCTGCTCAAGTGAAGCATATTTAGGTCTTATCAGCCCCTTAAGTAGGAGATCTTTTAATTTGGTTTGAAATTCCGAGTCTTTCTTTACCTATACGATACGTAGATGCAATACTTTTAGGTAACTTGTTATAAATTTTAATTGACATGTAGAATGTGCGTGAGCTGACGAGTTTTAGTTGGGTAAAAGGTGCAGCAAGTCTATCCCTGAGAAAGCAGGTTAAGTTCTTGGGTGTAAAAGTCTTTGGCTTGGAATAGAGTTCTGGATTCTTTTCGATAAAATTACATAGTTGAAATATATACATTGAAACTAAAGTAATAATGTTTAGGTTTTTAAAGTGAGGTCTATATGATTCGATGTGGGGGATTTATACTAAAGTAGGAATAATTTTCTTCTGGATTACAAAGAGCTGCTGGGCGTCAACATTGTTTCCCCACAGTATTATGCCATAACTTAACACTAAATGTGCGTAGGTGTAATATGTGCATAAACTTGTTTTTAAATCTGTGTGTTATTTTTATATTTTGTTGTAACACTCTCGTAGCGCCTTCTGCGAATATTAATAATATTCTACGAATATCGTAGACAAAATTTAAATTTTACGTGCGTGTTGTTAGTTTTCTACCACCTATGTTCAATAATGCAATGATTTTGCAACTACCAAACTAAAAGAAGCTTGCAATAAACATATCCCCTACACAATAAGAGACGGTTTACTAAAAACTGAATAAGATTAAGGCAGAAATAAATTGATCAACTTTCCGAATTATGTGTTGGGTAAAAAAATATCTACCCCTCTATATAGAATTACCGATTTTTTGAGCAGAAGTCGAATTGTTTAATCATTTCCCAACTTATGTTTCTTTGGGAAGAAATTCAATTTCGTCTAGTAAGTAAGGCCTTCAAATCACCGTTCCTTACACTTTGTGTACCAACACCTTATGCGGGAAAATTCTCGGGGAAATCCTTGACCAGTAATAGAAGTTTTAAGAAGAAGGCGACATTGCTGTAACAAATGGCGCTGTCTCCAAAACTTTATATGTTTTCTGCCAGTCGTTTATCCACTCCAACCTTTTTATACGACTAAGTAGTTAGGAATATTCTTAATGTCGCTCATCGTAAAATTCCGTCACGTTTTCCCTTTAGCGTTCTGCCCACGACTGCAATTATGTAAAACTCTCGAGCTGATGATAAAACTGTCCTATTATAAGTTATCTCATCTCTTTGGGCGGAAAAATAATTAATTTTCTAGCACTTGTAGAGCTTTTTAATAGAGCTTTTCAGACTAAGCATAACGATTCAAACTAGAAATAGCAGAGGAATGTGTGGGTTTGATTTGATTATTAACGCAAATATTCTAACCTTTTAAAAAATATAACTGCCTATTGAAAACAGAACAGAGGAAAATCTCGTTTGTTTTGTAATTGTTGGTTTTGTAATTCGATACTCCGTGTTATCGACACGACAGACTGGCAGTTAAAAGTTAAAGCTCTGTTAAATCAGGTTTGTTCCGAGGTTAAATCTATATTTATCACTTTCTGTTTTAATGTCAATGAAAGTGACAGCAATTTTACAAAGTAGAAAATCGCAAAATTTCACAACCACAGGCAGGATTCGAACCTGCGTCTTCTCCGTCAGTACCGGAGCGCTTTACCAACTAGGCTACCGTGGTAGCAGCACTAACGCAACGTTGAAATGCGTATAGAGATCGCAAATTTCACAACATCAGGCAGGAAATTTTGCGATTTTCTACTTTGTAGATTTATCCGAACACTGGAAGTGTTAAAATATAAATCATTGACAGCAATTGATTCAAAGGAACTTTAAGGCCTGGATTATGGTTCTCGCATTTTCGCCCTTTTTCATTCGGGAATATTTTTTTGTATTTCCGGGAATACCCGGGTACCCGGGAATTACTTACTTACAAACAAAACCCACATTTTTTGTAAGTTTATTTATTATCACAATTATCATAATAGGTACTAAAAATTAACGAAAAAACAATCTTCTAATAATGTTGCCAGAAACATAAGCCTTCAAGAAGACCATAGCGTTTAAAGATTAGTACGTACCAAAAAGCTGCATTGCAAATAAATTATAAATATAAATCTAACGAATTAGAAACTGTAAACTCTGCAACACTATTAGGGATAGAAATTGACTCTCATGTTAACTGGAAGTCTTACATAGAAAAGCTATCAAATAAACTGTCTTCGTTTATATACGCTCTCCGTCAACTAAAACGGGTCACAAACTTAAATACCGCACTCTCAGCGTACTACGCATACGCTCATTCAAGGCTGTCTTATGGCATCATTCTATGGGGAAACTGTTGCAATATACAAGAAATATTTGTACTCCAAAAAAAATGCGTTAGAATACTGGTGAACATCGATCAAAATGACTCCTGCAAACCCTACTTTATCAAACTGAGCATACTGACTATAACAGGTATTTATATTTTTGAAGCTTGTAAATTCGTACAAAAACACCCACAATTGTATTCTCCTGAAAAAACGATAAAGCGCAACAATCGCCACCTAAATAAACTTCAACGACCCTTCTCCAAATTAGAATTATACACATCCGCTCCCCACTCTATGATGATTAAAATATGGAATCACATTCCGAACTATATTAAAAACATAACTAAAACCGCAACGTTTGAAAACCAACTAAAAGAATTTCTAGTAAAAAAAAGTTACTACAGCATAACTGAATTTTTTACTGACAAATTAGAATAAAGTATAATAAAATTAAGTAAATAAATACACAATCTTATAAATAAATATTCTAATATTTTAAAATAAATAATTTAATAACAAATGAATAAATTATGATAATAACTATGAATGGGTAATAATATTATAAAATAAATACATAGAAATAATGACGTAGATAATTTTATGATTGTATTGTTAAATTATTATAATAATTTTTTTATGAAGTTAAATTATTGCGTACTAACATTCACTAATATAATATAGGTACTTAACATATACTAATAAATACTAACGTACATAAATTTTATTTTTATTGTGGCAACTAGTCCTCTCATGTTTGCTGTGCCCTTGCAGGGTGTCACCTGTACTTATTTTATAATTTTAACATCTTTTATACCTGTGACTGCATTAAATAAAATATGAAATATGAAATATGATTGATCGAAAAGCTGTAAAGTTCCTTTTTTCAACCTATTACCTTGCGCAAATAATTAAACAACAGAATTGAACAAAACACTTTAACAAAGAAGCCAAAACAAACAACATAGCCTCAAAATACTACTGGCGCTGGTTTTTAAATTAAAATTTACGGCTTGGATTCTAGTATTTTGGTAATTTTTACCTTTCGGAAACGATATAGTAAAATGTATGTTTGCTACTTTGCTCTCTTATTATTTTAAGACGTGATTTTTTTTTAAATATATCGGTTTTGAGTTGTTCCCGGGTACCCGGGTATTCCGTAAAATTATTCCCGTTTCCGAAAACGCCTTCGTTCCCGGGGTATCAGTGCGACGCGGACGTCAGACGCGGATGTCCGCGAGAGAACGTAAAATGTATGATGTATTCAGTGCATTGCGGAGGGGATAGCTCCGCATTGGACTGAACGGATTCTAAAGGGTTCATTTATATTACGGTCCGTCACGACATCCGCGTCGGATGTCGGCGTTGCACTGATCCAGGCCTAAAGGCACTAACTAATGTGCTGACGTAGAGTGAAATGTAGGCAGATGGATAAAATCAAGTGCGTATCGGACTCGCGCGCATTTAATACACTTCTGCGTGACTGCGCGTCCATGACTAAAACGGTATTGTTGCCTTAGTGATACGGAACCCTCTGTGCGCGAGTCAAACTCTCACTTGGCTGGTTTTTATAAAAACTTTTTACCAGTTTATAACGGTGAATTTGAATTTTAGTCTCATAAGAGATTTATCAATCGGTCATATTTAAGAATTGACTCTCTGTTATTGTTTGAAGATTGTGATTTTACATCTTTAGATGCAGACCATTTAAATGTGACGGCCGTCATTATTTTGAACCGGTCCATGCTAACATAAACGTACAACCCAAACCACCCACCCAAATCTTCACCTTTTGGCATTTTTACGTAAACGAGTTGACATTTGCCAAAAACAGGCAGGCGATAAGTAATTAAAATTTTAGGGTTCCTGCATTTATTATATTATTATCTTTGTTTCGAACGTATTTCAAAAGGCCTTTTCATGTCAAAAGGAGTCTGTCTAAGTGCTGTTACTCACCCGAACAACGTTATGTAAGTACTTAATTATTGCACAATGTGTAGGCAGATGGTTCTTTCGCGACGCAACGTCTCTCTCGATCAGTAATGGGGAGAAATTAACCGTTTTGCTATTGAACACGTCTCCATCAAAAGCGATGTTCAGACTACGTGATCAAGTCTTTATAAATATTTTTGGCGTGAAAAGGAAGATACCTATACCCAGTGAGTCGATACGGGCTGAAATAATGAAATATTATGTTAATTTTAGTACCTGGGCGTCGGAGCTTCGCTCCTTAATAGCCGCCTTAACATTAAAATATCATGGGGTGAACAAGCTATGCTACCCGCTAACAGATGGCGCTGTAGGTTTTTGTCTAAAACGCAGAATTTACAAAAAAATGCTCAAATACACGCGGAAAACGAATTTTCCCAGACATGAGACCTAGCTTGATCGATTTTTTGCCCCCAAAAACCATACGGGAAAATTTCATTGAAATCGATAGAGCCGTTTTCGAGAAACCGATTACAAAATATATTGAAATATATACAGGGTGGAAACAATAAGTGGTCTCATTCGATTATTTCTAAATACAAGCTATGGAAAAACTGTTTATTGTTCCTGAAAGTGCTTTACGAGCTATATATCAAACAGTTTCAATAATAATAGGTTACAGAATAAACTTTCTCTATCCAAAAATACAGGGTCTTACTACAAAAAAGTTAGACATCTGTTGAACACTTGATTGAAAAAATGCGCACAAAATAACTGGCTATGTCAGTTGATGCGCAGAAGTCAAGTCATAGTCATTTTTTACTTCTGCGCATCAATTACATAGACAGAGTTATTTAGTACGATTTTTTTAATCAAGTGTTCAACAGATGTCTAACTTTTTTGTAGTAAGACGGACAATGTTTCCAGCTTCCATATGTTTAATACAGCCACATGGTAGGTACTCATCTCTTGATAATACTATAGCAAGTAAGATCTCTTTTGATACACTCCTCACAGAGTTCGCCCTCCAAGCCTCCTCGTGAGTGTCCTACGCCGAGATCTCTTCCACGGAGTCTTCCCTCCGAGCCCTCTTTCCTCTGGGACCTCTTCTACGGAGTCCTCCCTCCAAGCACTCTTCCCTCCAGGACCTCTTCTACGGACACTTCCCTCCGAGTCTTTTTTTTTATTTTATTTTTTTATTTTTTATTTATTTCAATCACAACGGCGAACCAATTACAGTAATTGAGGACACATCCGAAATATTACATTAAATATAACAAGTCATATTAACAAATAAAATTACTTACAAAAAGTAAACATTTGTCAAAAATAAAAATAATAAAATATAAAATAAATTAGTTCTATTAAATATTACATTATTATGTCAGTGAAATAGAACTAGCACATTCATACGTCGTCTCGCAGAATTGTAAACAGTCACGCAGTAAGTAAGTTTAAGTCAATTTCTATCTTTCAGTTTTCTTCGCAATAAAGCGAGAGGGAAGACATGCCATTTGCGCCTCACGCTTAAATCCCTGTCACATCCCGGAAACTACATACATTGAGCGTGAATTCGAAATTTGAAATTGGAAGATCGCGTAGGACAGCATATTCAGTACAAAAACCTAAGAGATTTGAACCTCGCTACGCTCGGTCAAAAAAGCAGCGAGGTTAAAATCTCTTTGACAAAAACCCTCAGAAGGAGTCTATGACGTGCGAAGCGAGTCCACAAGAATCTCGCGGGCGATTGCGCGCGGGGGTGCGGGGTAGATTTTAAGGGGGGCGGAGAGTGTCCGTTGTGTATGATAGTCATCATCATCATATCAACCGAAAGACGTCCACTGCTGGACATAGGCCTCCCCTAAAGAACTCCATGACGACCGGTCCTGCGCTGCTCGCATCCAGCGGCTTCCCGCGACCTTGACCAGATCGTCGGTCCACCTTGTGGGGGGCCTGCCAACGCTTCGTCTTCCGGTACGTGGTCGCCACTCTAGAACCCTCACGCCCCATCGGCCATCGGTTCTTCTTGCGATGTGCCCTGCCCACTGCCACTTCAGTTTAGCGATTCTCAGGGCTATGTCAGTTACTTCAGTGTATGATAGTACTATTACTTTATTCTGTGTCCCTGTATAGAAATATCGCTCGTAGTATGGATACAATGCGTAGGCAAATGGCTCTAATCTCGAATCCGCCCTTCCCCGCCTGATCAATGGCAGAAATCAACGGTTTGAATATTGAACACGATTGAATAGCAGTGCTCACTGCGTGACAAAGATAAATTAAGTTCCCCTCCGCACTAGGGGTGTGCAAACATTGGGAGGCATTTCAAAGCACAGTGAGATCATGGGTTAGGGTGCAAACGTAAAAAACAATCACTATGTATGTCCTTAATGTTAATTAACATAAGTAATTGACAATTAGGTAATGAAAATAAGAAAGGTTGGGTACCTTTATATTTATTTTCAACTTGTTTAATCTCTATCAAATTACTGTTATTTCAAGTTTACGTATAATAAAAAACTGAGGGGGACTTCCCTACTAAAAACGTTTTTTCAGGCGATTTTTTCTCGATTTTTTTTTAGCTCTAACCTAAAAACGGGCACACTTACAAGCGTGAAAATTGATATTTTTATAGTGAGAAAGCTATAAAATAACAACAAATAATAAAAACTGATGATGATGAACAAAAACAGGGTGACTTCTGCGTGACTGTGCGTCCATAACTATGACGGTATTTTTAACTTAGTAGTTTGAACCCTCTGCGCGAGCCCATTTCAACCATCTTTTGTAACGTCTACTGGATGGCGCTGAAAATCAGCACGAAGAAACACCATCCTAGTGCCACCATGTAATCAGAATGAAATAATGATTAAGTCAGTTTGATTGCATCTTTTTATCATAAATTACAGTCGATAGAGGTTTATGTAAATATTACAGGAAAAATAAATGGAACTTTCACACTTGCATAGTTTTTTAGAAATCTGCAAAAATACCTTTACAAACAAACTTACTTTTGGGGTCCCAAACATAGAGTTTACTGCTTTTAAAAATGCTATTCGTAAGTATGTCGGATCCCTCGGCCCGCGAGTCTGACTCGCACTTGACCAGTTTTTTTTATCTCTACCTGTGATCCTAGTGCTTACAGCAACGCCGAAATATCCAGAGCGCACAAAAGCCATACATTCTTCATGTAACCGTTTTTATCTAACGGTATTATGCGTCTCACGCACAAGAATCATCGCGTGGCAAGGTCGACGCACTTTTGAGGCAGACGATTATAATTTTAAGCGCACTAAAGAACCTGTTTTATTCATAAAGTACTTTTTAAAAATGCTCAAAGTTATTTTCAAACCTTTTCTATTCAAATTTTCCGTTGATGACGCCTACGCAAAATGCCCTAATATAGAATGCCTAAGACCTGACTGACCTTACAAAGGGTTACAAAGGGCGAGTTTTTCTTATCGCTTTTCCTTTTCTAACGAAACGCCATTTTGTGAAGCGACTTAAATTAATTAAATAAGGAAAGTGTGTTTAACAAATCTTTGAATATTTCCATAGATTAGTAACAAAAACATGGTTTGAAAAAACCGTCCAAGTGTTAGTCGAGCCATGCGCAAGTATAGGGTTCCGTAGTTTATTCACGATTTTTTATTGTAAAGCAGGTTTTGATTAAGTACTTATTTCATAACGTTCATAACTTTATTTTTTTACCTCCTAATGCTCAGCGAGGTCCTAGCGCCTGATTGCTATTGCTATTTACATTATTTCCAGTTTTTCGGCTATAGCTCATTAGCCTGTGAAATCTACTTAGCTGTGATAGTTTGTCTTTTAATTTCATCATACAACGTGTTAACGGAATTAGCGAAACTGAGAAAATAGTTTGTTCAGAATCGACAGTATAATCAATTTTACAGGTTTTTGATAGGGGTATTTTTTTTTATTTAATTTTTTGCCGCTTCTAAATATTTCTGTAGCTACGCGTGTAACGCGCGCGAACGCCGGCATGCGGTTCATGAGCGGTGAGGAAGGGAGGGAAGTGGACGTGGCTTGCGCGGACGCAAAGTCAAAGTCAAAATAGTTTATTCATTGTTGGATATTATGTGATATAGTAAGTCTTAAACATCACGTCTGTTAGCTTCCTGGTTAGATAGACCCCTCTTCCTACTGTTAAACACGTAAATCACGTAGTGTGACGTTATGTTGACGCACTTAGTAGTAGTATATAAGTACATGTAATAGAGAAATAAAGGAAGATGATGACAAGTTACAAAGGTGTTTGATTCAGTCCCTCGGCGCTATCTCATGGCGACCGTGACTAAGTGACGTGTTTTCTTATAAGTTTTACCAGTGAAATGTTAAAGTTAGAGGCAAGTGATGGTTCCTGGAAAGCTGTAAGTAGTTTTATGTTATTCTAAGGCCATTATAGTCAGATGGCCCTACGTCGTCGGGGACTGGAGCAGGTTCGACTAATATACTGAGGGGCTACATCCAAGGCATCGGCGGTGTGGCGTGTGGATGCCTATTGCTGCTGCTGGCGTCGTTGTTGTACATTTGGCGAGGGTGTTGCGCCGGGTCTGTTCAGTGTAGCAGCGTTTAATGGCTATCATGGGGACGCAGCAGTCAAAGGATAATGTAATAGTGAGCCAGTCACCAAATATGGCAGCTACGGCGGCCTCTGTGGGCATGGAACTTTCTGAAATATTGTTGTTAACGATTGTGGTGGCAATAGCAGTTTGTATTGTACTCAGAGCCCTGAAATATTTTAATTCAAAATTATTGGACGAGTTGGATCGACGGGCAGCGCGGCGAGCTATTCGGCCCCAGCGGGAGAGCGTATGAGATACGGGGATTGGCAGAATGGGCTGGTGATCCGTTCGTGTGTGTGTGAGTGTGTTATACGTTTAGTTTTGTGAGCGTGTCAGTGTAACAATAGTGTATTTAATCATAGCATTGCGGATGGCAAGCCTTCAGGAACTTTTAAGGGAATTACAAGTAGTTAGAAGTAGCGTAATAAGTTTGTGTAAGGACAAGCGTACATCTGCTCAAGGGCAGAATAAATTGGTAAAAGCAAAGGCGATTAAGGAAGATTTTGATAGTTTAGTACAATCTTTGAGTAAGAAAGAAGTGGTAGCCGTGGATTTTGATGCAATAACCGATTTAACGGGGAAATTTTTGTTGCTTTATAAAGAGATAGAGTCCTTGGTCAGCCCAACGATAGAGACAGTTGTAGGCACAATGGCATCTTTTGATTTAAAAACAGCGCTTACGCTGTTACCGATAGTTGATAATAATGAATCCCAAATAGGTCAATTGATAGACGGGTTGGAATTTTACAAAGGTACCCTTAAGCCGGAGGAACACAAACAATTAATAGATTTTGTACTTAAGACTCGGCTTTCGAGTAGGGCGAAGGTTAAGTTGAACCAAACTTATACCGAAGTTGATGAATTGCTAAAGGACATAAGGAGATTTTTATTGTCTAAGAAGTCCTACACAGCGATTTTAACACAGTTGCAGCGGTGTAGGCAGGGAAATAAAAGCATTGGGTCGTTTGGGGATGAGATCGAGAAGCTAATGACCGATCTTACGCTGTCCCAGGCGGACGGAAATGAAGAGGTCCAGAAAATCCTTAAACCAATTAATGAAAAGACCGCCATCAAACGGTTTGCGGATGGCTTAAATAGTCAGCGCATCGGGACTATTGTCTCTTCAAGAGGTTTGGGATCGATTAGGGAGGCGATTACAGTAGCCTTGGAAGAGGACGATGTAATCCCTAACCCATCAGGGGGCTGTATGAGCTATGTAGCGAGGACAAAGCGCTACCCACAAAATAGCTACCAGTATGGTTGTTTAAGACGAAAAGACTTTTAGTTAAGTTATTTTCTTAGTTAAGTATTATCACGCCTGTAAGATTTGTTATAGCACGTCGCGTCAACTGTGTTGCGCTAAGATCTGTTTTTGTATGGCGTTTTTCACTTTTGCATTACACTTGTTACTGCGAACATCGTTTTTAATTTTCATCCTGGATTAATTCCCGAACATGGTCCCTGTCGCCGGATATTTGTACCACCTGGATCAATAGCTCGATAAAGTGCTGTGCAAGTGAATTAAAGGAAATTATCCAAGAAATTCAACGTTGTTTCGTAGAAAGTCAACCACGAAGAGAGGTCAACCAAGGACATTGGAGTTCATCATACTAATTGAGGGAAGTGGCCCTTAGAATATCCAAATTATTACGTTCCCTTTATAATAAACCCATCACTCTTCAGGTATTAGTGTATAAAGTATAGCTTATAAGGTTAGTATCAACATTTAATTACGACTTTAGTGTTAGTGCATTCGTTAAAGGTAACAAAGTGAAGTAGGTAGGTACGAGTAGTACTTATTTATCGCAGCGTAAGATTTGAGTACAGATAAAGATCAAATTCATTTGATTATTGTAGATCGTTTTAATGCAGTTTCTCATGCATGTCATTATATAAGAAAATATCTACAAATTAGTATAAAAACTGTACTTAAAGCTATCATAATTTTCGCTAGCAAATTCTACCTAATTTTCTTACTAACGGGTAGGTACTTAATATTTTAATTTATGTAGATAACACAATAAACATAGGTACTCATTGTAAAGGTATAGCTTTTAGAAATCTTGTTGTTGAGAAATAACTTAATCAAAATAAGTTCTGTTACATTTTCTTATAGAACCTTGATTTAAAGTGATAAGTCGTTTGAAGTATACTCGGCAGCAGGTAAGTGGCATTGAACGGGTTAAAAAGATCAAGCGCCTTACTACGCTCAAGGCCAAGGTGTTGCCACTGATGTGCGGCCGTGTGTACTTATATAAATTTTAGTTTGTTCTTATCGTATGTTTTTTTCTGTAAACATTTCAGGTTGACTTTGCCTGCTTCTCATAATGGCCGATGAAAACTTAATTCGTAAACGAGGATCATACAAAGGTCGTCTGACAACCTTCAGCAATTATGTAAATACATTAGACGAGACAAAATTGGAAGCTGCGGATATCAGTGAGTTACAGTTGCGTCTTAGTAAACTTGAGGCTGTTTACGACCAATTTGATGAAGTGCAAACTGTATTAGAATGTAGTACCGATAATGTCGATATTCAATTACAAGAGCGCGTTGCCTTTGAAACCACGTACTTTAAATGTGCAGCAAAGTGTCGACGAATGATAGAGACGTTTCTTCAAGATGGTTCTAATCGTACAGAGACAAATTCTCATTCGTCTCGTAACAGTTCTAGTAGCCATAAGCTCGTTAAATTACCCACTATTCCGTTACCACGGTTCGATGGCTCGTATGGCAACTGGCTTGAGTTCCGCGATAGCTACCTTAGTATGATTCATACGGTTGAAGGTATGGACGCAATCACGAAATTTCATTATTTAAGAGCCGCACTAAGCGGATCGGCCGAGGTTGTCATACAGTCCGTCGAATTTTCAGCCAAAAACTATGAAATCGCATGGACACTCTTACGAGATCGATACGATAATAAGCGGTTATTGACACAACATCATGTGTCGGCCCTTTTTAGTATTGAGGCAATAACCAAAGAATCATCCACACTTCTTAAACGCGTTATTGATCAGATTAATAGAAATCTACGTGCTTTGAAGTCTATGGGCGAACCCGTGGATGAGTGGAGTACTCTTTTGATACACATGATCACACAAAAGTTAGACTCTAAAACGTTCCGTGAGTGGGAAGAGTGCAAAGGTAGATTAGACAAGGACAAACCCATTAAATTAGCATCGCTTCTGGATTTCATGCGCAATCGAGCTGACTTAATCGAGACAATTGAATATTCTCACTCTCGTCCAACAAGTGGCAACAGCCAAAATAAAAATGGTAACAATTCAAAATCCATGAATATGAAAACTATGATTTCGGTACAAGGCACTGACAATCACCCCCCTATATCAACGAAATTATGCCCTAAATGTAACAGTAATCATAATTTATCTAACTGTTCACAATTCCTTGCTTTGAGCAATGAGGCAAGATTGCAATTATTACCAGAATTTAAGGTCTGTTTCAACTGCTTCACTAAAGGTCATTTTGCCAACCACTGCAAAAAACCTGGATGTAAGATATGCAAGCGAAAACACAATACCCTGATTCATTCAACTGATTATAAAAATAACTTTTATAATCAGTCGAGTAATCAACCTCCGCCAACTGGTCAAGCTCAAAGCCAAGGTCAAAGTCAAGGTCGAAGTGAAAGTCAAGGTCAAAGTCAAGGTAG
The DNA here is from genome assembly GCA_947532105.1 of Athrips mouffetella. Taxonomy (NCBI): domain Eukaryota; kingdom Metazoa; phylum Arthropoda; class Insecta; order Lepidoptera; family Gelechiidae; genus Athrips; species Athrips mouffetella. Next base: position 11,146,687 of record OX383981.1, on the reverse strand, counting down.
AAGTGAAAGTCAAGGTCAAAGTCAAGGTCGAAGTGAAAGTCAAGGTCAAAGTCAAGGTCAATTCCAGAGTCAAGGTCAAGGTCAATTCCAAGATCAAAGTCAAGGTCAACGTCAAGGTCAATTCCAAGGTCAAAGTGGTTTTGTGTTATCCGCTAGTATGACGTCATCAAATCAGTCCCTTCAGAAGGAAGTTTTACTTTCGACTGCGCTCATTAAGGTGTATGACAAACTTGGTCGTGAAATCGTCGCCCGAGCTTTATTGGACAGTGGGAGCACTTCCTGCATTATGACGGAGCATATGTGCAATAAACTAAACTTAGATATTTGTGCGGTCGACAAATCTTTAACGGGCATTAATAACGTGTCATCTCACGTAGGCAAAATGTGTCAGGTGTTAATCCAATCATTAAATGATCAGTTTAAAGCGAAACTTCAGTGTTTCATTTTGCCGTCAATTACTAGTGATGTTCCGTGTCAACAAATCGATTTGTCACAGCTTACCATTCCGTCAAACGTTTTTCTAGCGGATCCAAATTTTCACACTCCAGCTGGCATCGACTTCATATTAGGTGCTGACATTTTTTGGGAATTGTTAGGTACTCAGCGCATCAAGCTTGGTGAAAATCAACCAATGCTATGCGAGACTAGGCTTGGTTGGTTAGTGTGTGGACCTATTGCATCAATTCAATCTTCACATATTAAATGTAACTTTGTGAACATAAATTCAACTTCATATGAGGAATTAAATGATAATATTCAGAATCAACTGACTAATTTCTGGAAGCTTGAGGAAGTTGATCATAACTTAGGTCAGTGTTCTCAAGAGGAAAAGCAATGTGAAGAACATTTCTTAAGGCACACTACTCGCCCGCCAAACGGCCGCTTTTGCGTTAGAATACCACTAAAACAAGATCCTACTTTGTTAGGAAATTCGCTGCAACGGGCTAAACGTTGCTTTCTCTCTTTAGAAAATAGGAATAAAGGTCGCCCGGACTTTCAAAGGATGTATAAGGAATTTATGCTCGAGTATAATGCATTAGGTCACATGTCTGAAGCGGCGATCAATGAATTCGTATTAAACGGCAATTTCATCCAACATCACGGTATTTTGCGTGAAACAAGTCTGACCACAAAAATGAGGGTAGTTTTTAATGCCAGTAGCCCTACCACGAGCGGCCTTTCGCTTAATGATATTATGATGGTAGGACCTACTGTACAGGATGATCTCCTGTCCATTCTTCTCCGTTTTCGTCAACATAAATACATATTAGCTGCGGATGTGGAGAAGATGTACAGGCAGATCGCTGTACATCCTGATGATAGGTATCTTCAACAAATCATTTGGCGAGATGATGTCATTGAACCACTCAAAGTCTACAATTTAAATACTGTGACTTATGGCACAGCCAGTGCCCCATTCCTTGCCACAAGATGTTTAAAACAGGTAGGGATTGAGTGTTCGGATCAAAGAATCTCAGAAATCATCAGTCATGATTTCTATGTTGATGATTTATTAACCGGTGCTGACCACTTAGACGATGCTAAGCTCATTCGTCGGAAAGTGACTTCTGAGCTGAATGGTGCCTGTATGCCATTGCGTAAGTGGAAATCCAACGATCGCGAATTGGTGTCAGATGATCACTGTTCTTCTTTGGACCTAAATATTGGTACTAATGAGCCAAGTAAAACTTTAGGATTGGGATGGTTGACACATTCGGATGAGCTCTGCTTTCCGGCAGACTCACACTCTCCCCTAAAATTCACAAAGCGTGAGATGCTGTCAGGCATATCACAAATCTTCGACCCCATGGGCCTTCTGAATCCGTGCGTCATGCAAATGAAGATGTTGTTCCAAAAACTTTGGTTGCAGAAGTTGTCATGGGACGAAGAGCTGCCAGCTGAAATAAGAAATGCATGGGTAGAGTTCGTGGCACACTTACCTCATTTAACTGAACTCCGCATTCCTCGGCGCATAGTCTGCGATGATTATCAATCAGTGGAGTTTCATGTGTTCAGTGATGCCTCTGAACGTGGTTACGGAGCCTGTCTTTATGTCAGGAGCCTAAACAGTAATGGAGAGGTTTTGGTGCGATTGTTAATGGCGAAGAGTCGCGTAGCTCCTTTAAAACCCACAACTATCCCTAGACTTGAGCTCTGTGCTGCTCTAGTAGGGGCACGTGTGTTTCAAAAGGTCATCAAGTCATTAAGACTTCAGATCACCAAGGTCACATTTTGGACGGACTCTATGATAGTTCTAGGTTGGCTGAAAATGCTGCCTATTAAGTTGCATACTTTTGTTAGGAATCGCGTTGGTGACATTTTAGAGAATACTGCTAATGGTACATGGAGACATGTCCCAACTGACTGCAATCCTGCAGATCACTTATCTCGCGGTGTCGATTTAAAGTCAATTCAGTCACTAGAACAGTGGTGGTCCGGGCCTGATTTTCTCAAGGCAGACGAATCGATTTGGCCTGTCACCCCACATTCTGACAAAGTATTACCAGAACTACGTCCTGAAATAACATTGCATTCCTTTGATGACAAGCATGTTAACAAAAAACTCATTGATTTTGATCGCTTCTCCAATATTTTGCGATTGAATCGCACGGTTGCGTATTCGTTGCGTTTTATTAGACGTTGTAAAAAACAACCCGCATCCACCAACTATCTGAATAGCCATGATTTAAAGGAAGCGTTAAATTTAATAATTAGACTTTCTCAAAGTGAGTCATTTTCTGAGTATGCCCTCTTGCTAAATGGGCAACATTTACCAAAGAAAAGTCCATTGCTAAAATTTAACGTTTTCTTGGACGATAACAAAATTATGCGTGTTGGTGGTCGATTATGTAATTCACAATTCCCATTTGAGAAGAAGCATCCTATTCTTATACAGTCCACGCACAATTTCACAAAATTGTTATTTAAATTTGAGCACCATAAATTAAAACATGCAGGGCCCCAACTGTTATTGGCTTCAATCAGGGAAGTGTACTGGCCTATTGGTGGCCGAAATTTAGCCAAAGCGTGCTACCGGAAATGTGTTCGGTGTGCCCGCATGAAGGGTCAGGTGTGTAGTCCAATTATGGGTAATTTACCTCAAGATCGGGTAACTCTAACTGGTTTTCCATTCCAATCAGTAGGGGTAGACTATGCAGGTCCGATCATGTCCGCTAGCCGTCAAGGACGTGGCTGTAAACTCGTAAAAGTGTACATCGCGCTTTTCATATGTTTTACGACTAAGGCCATTCATCTTGAGCTAGTGGGTGATTTAACGAGCAATAATTATCTAATGGCATTGCGTAGGTTTATCGCGCGGAGGGGAAAACCCAAAAATGTGTATTCGGATAACGGTCTATCATTTGTTGGTGCTTATAATGAACTATCGAAATTTTTGAAAGACAACTGTGATTCGCTGTCTGCTGCGGCTGCTAATGAAGCTATTGATTTTCATTTTATCCCGGCTTATTCGCCACATTTTGGAGGTCTCTGGGAGGCAGGTATTAAGTCGACAAAACATCATTTACAGAGAGTGTTGGGAAATTGTAATCTAACCTTTGAGGAACTATACACTGTTTTAGTTCAGATTGAGGCAATCCTCAATTCCCGGCCACTTACCCCTTTGTCGTCCGATCCTGAAGACACCACGCCACTCACTCCAGGTCATTTTATTATTGGCAGACCTCTTACTTCATTGCCTAGCCAGAATTGTGAAGAGACATCAATTAACCGTTTGACAAGATTTCAACGGATTGAACAGCTCCGCCAGCACTTTTGGTCCAGGTGGAGTAAAGAGTACGTCTCTGAGCTCCAGCAGAGAATCAAATGGCGCACTTGCAAAGATGCACTGAAGTTGAACTCCTTAGTGCTCGTCAAGGAGGATAACTTACCGCCGCTAAAGTGGAGATTGGGTCGAGTTGTAGCTGTCTTCCCTGGCCCTGATGGCATTAATAGAGTGGCTGACATCAAGACTTCCACAGGACTTGTTAGAAGATCATTTAGCAAGATTTGCCCGCTTCCTGAAGAAACTGTTTCTGGTTGAAAGGCAAGCTTTCAACGGCCGGGGGAATGTTTAAGACGAAAAGACTTTTAGTTAAGTTATTTTCTTAGTTAAGTATTATCACGCCTGTAAGATTTGTTATAGCACGTCGCGTCAACTGTGTTGCGCTAAGATCTGTTTTTGTATGGCGTTTTTCACTTTTGCATTACACTTGTTACTGCGAACATCGTTTTTAATTTTCATCCTGGATTAATTCCCGAACAATGGTAATAAACAAACATGGGACAGGGATGCGCAATTACATAAGAAGCGCTACATGGTGAGTCAGCAAGGTCGGGGCCGCGCGAGTTATTCGAATAGAGGTCGTATTCAGCAGAATTCGAATAGCAAACCGCGTACGTTCACGCGTGGGGGAACGGTGAACTATGCAGAGACACAAGATACGTGCCCCGAAGGTGATGAATCTCTAAGCACGTTTTTTCGTGAACAATAGTGTCGAGTTAGAGATATTCAGTTACGGAAAAGGGAATCACGTAGTTTTAGATAGTTATGATAGGAAATTGACATTGCTTGTGGACACGGGTGCCAATGTTTCAATTTTAAAGTTAGGATGGCTAGAAGGTTTGTTAGGTAATGTTAAAATTGTTCCAGATAAGCTAAAAATAAAAGGAGTATGCGGGGATTTGGTTTCTGTTGGTTATGTTTATTTAGATATATGTTTAGGTGGGTATAGCTTTCGGCATAAGTTTTATGTGTTTGAAAATCTGCAGTGTAAGACGGATGGAATTTTGGGAGAAGAATTTCTTTTGAAGTACAAGTGTGGTATTGACTACGAAAGCAGGGTAGTTAATTTTCAGCACCAATCGGGTGGAAGAGTGTATACAGAGTTGTTGTTGGGGCGAGATCAGACTTTGGTTATTCCAGGTAGGTGTGAAATTGTAAGGTACGTGTCGACAGATTTAAAGGGTGTGTATGTAGTTCAGTCAGAGGAGGTATCTCCAGGGGTGTTTGTGGCAGCTGCAGTTGTAGAGGGTGATGGTAGTAAAATTCCGGTGAGGTTTTTAAATACCCGGGAAGAAGATGTGTCATTGGGGAATTTTAGTCCGAAAATTGATAGGTACTCAGAGTATGACGTTTGTTCTTTTGAGTCAGGCATTGGTTTATCTGTGGAAAGGGTTAAGAAGTTGTTTGAGTCGCTTAAGTTGGGAACTTATTTGGATGAGGTAGAGCGACAATCTATCGAGAAAATTTGTGCTAAATATGCGGATGTGTTTCATATGCCGGGAGATAAGTTGTCGGTGACGAATTTATTTGAGTATAATATTAAGTTGCAAAATGAAGCAACACCTGTTTATGTCAAACCATATAGGATACCACGAGCTCAGAAGCAGGAGTTGACGAAGCAGGTTGGGAAATTGTTGGAGGAAGACGTAATTGAGGAATGTTCTAGCGAATGGTCGTCACCTTTGTTGCTTTTGCCTAAGAAATTGGATAGTAGTAAAGAGAAGAAGTGGAGGATCGTGATCGATTATAGGCTATTGAATAAGAAAATTATTGACGAAAAGTTTCCGTTACCGAATATACAGGAAATAATTGACTCTTTGTCAGGATGTTTGTATTATTCCCATTTGGATCTGAGTTCGGGTTACTATCAGTTAGGGTTGTCTCCTGAATGTAGAAAGTACACTGCTTTTACAGCAGATAAGCAATATCAGCTAAAGAGGTTACCCATGGGGTTAAAGACAAGCCCGAGTGTGTTTTCAAAGCTCATGTCAATGGCTTTGTCAGGATTAAATTATGAAGTTTGTTTTTTGTATCTAGATGATGTAATTGTTTTTGGGAAAAGTTTACACCAGCATAACGTAAATTTGATGAAGGTGTTAGATAGGTTCAGAAAAGTTAGCTTGAAGCTCAATCCATGTAAATGTGAGTTTTTGAAGAAAGAGATAAATTATTTGGGTCATGTGATAACACCGAGTGGTGTGTTACCGGACAATAGTAAAATTGAGGTTTTGCGGAATTATCCTGTTCCTAAAAATGTAGATGAAGTTCGGCATTTTGTGGCTTTTGCAAATTTTTATAGAAAGTTTGTAAAGGATTTTGCTCGGATTGTATTCCCTTTGCATAGATTATGTAGGAAAAATGTGGAGTTCCAGTGGTCAGAGGAGTGTGGGAAAGCTTTTGAGTCGCTAAGGTTAGCTCTTTGTTCACCACCAGTTCTAGAGTATCCGGATTTTTCGGAGGAAAATATATTTCGGGTGCAGACAGATGCGAGTGGGGTTGCTCTTGGGGCTCTATTGTCTAATAGTAATAACAAGCCAGTAGCTTATGCTAGTAGGCAGTTGAATAAATCGGAAATGAACTACCCAACGGTCCATAAGGAGTTGTTAGCAGTGGTTTGGGCTGTTAGGCATTTTCGTCCATATTTGTATGGTAGGAAGTTTAGAGTTCTGACAGATCATAGACCATTGGTACATCTGTTCAGTATGACGGATCCAAGTAGCCGGTTGACGAAATTCAGGCTCGCGTTGGAGGAGTTTGATTTTGAGGTAGAGTATGTAAAGGGATCGGAAAATGTGACGGCGGATGCTTTGTCACGCATTATAACGTCGGAGGAGTTAAAAAACTTAAATACAAATTTTGTAGGAGTTCTGACTCGTTCTATGAAACGACGTATAGAAAATATCGGATCTGAAAAGGAGATTAGTAAGGAGGAAAAAAATTCGCTCTTAGGACCCGGCCGGCCTAAAGTAGTGGATGTTATTAAAAAGACTTTAAAGGATATGGAATTAGTAATTTGTTCGAACAAATATTTAAAGAGAATGGTACCAGATGATCAACCCTTAAGGGATATAATTTTTTGTGACTCTACGTTTTACATAAATCAGGACTCTCTACTAACGGAGGCGCGCCGAGACGCAACGATAGGGGAGCTGATAGCATTATGTAAAAATAATAATATAGTAGAGTTGGTAATTGTTAAAAATGAGCTCAATAAGAATTATATTAAGATATTGACATGCGAAGCTTCGAAAAATTACTTGTTTCCTCGTTTATGTATTGCTAGCGACGTTAAGAGGATAGCTGACAGGGAAATGATACGAGTGATACTTAACGATTATCACTTGTTGCCATCTAGTGGTCATGTGGGAATCACTAAAATGGTGAAGAATATAAGGAAAAAGTATTACTGGAGTAATATGTACAAAGATGTTGCCAACTACGTAAATCGTTGTGCTGATTGTCAGAGACAAAAATTCACTAATAGGAATATCAAGGAAGAGATGTGCATAACTTCTACAGCTACCTCTTCTTTTGAAAAAATATTTTTAGATACTGTAGGTCCATTGGAAGTTGATTGGAAGGGAAATAAATATATACTTACTTTACAGTGTGAATTGACAAAGTTTGTAGAAGCATATCCTATTCCGGATAAATCAGCTGATACGGTGGCACGGGCTCTAGTTGAAAATTTTATAATGAGATATGGGGTCCCAAGCGTAATTGCAACTGATTGTGGAACAGAATTTATGAATTCAATTTTAGAGAGTGTTTGTAAATTGTTAAATATTAAAAAGATAAATTCGACACCATATCATCATGAGAGCATAGGGTCTCTGGAAAATTGGCATAAACATCTGGGTTGTTATTTGAGAATTCAAGTAAATCAGTCAACAAACTGGAGTTCATGGATACCGTATTGGTGCTTTGCGTATAATACGTCAGTTCACACGAGTACAAAATATTCTCCATATGAGCTAGTTTTTGGGAAGATCTGTAATGTGCCAAATAATTTGTTAAGTAGGGTAGAACCATTGTATGTATATGATGAGTATCCGTTAGAATTAAAGTATAGGTTACAAAAGGCGCATTCAGATGCTAGAAAAAATTTGTTGAGATCAAAGGAAAAAAGGAAAATAAGTTACGATAGAACTTCTAATAGGATTAATTACGATAAAAATGAATTAGTTTTAGTTAAAAATGAAAATTATAATAAGTTAAATTATTTATATTTAGGTCCATATGTAGTAGTAGAAGATTTAGGGGAAAATGTAAAAGTTTTAAAAAAAAATAAGGAAATATTAATTCACAAAAATAGAACTAAAAAGTTTTGTAAGTAAAACTGAACGGGTTTTTTTTTATTATTACTTATTTTGGTGTTGTTTTGTCTATAAAAAATAGGCATATAATGTTGTAATTTTAAGCCGTAGGAAAGACTTTTCAGGGGAGGGGAGGCCTATCCTTTTCAGGGGAGGTGTGATATAGTAAGTCTTAAACATCACGTCTGTTAGCTTCCTGGTTAGATAGACCCCTCTTCCTACTGTTAAACACGTACATCACGTAGTGTGACGTTATGTTGACGCACTTAGTAGTAGTATATAAGTACATGTAATAGAGAAATAAAGGAAGATGATGACAAGTTACAAAGGTGTTTGATTCAGTCCCTCGGCGCTATCTCAATTAAAATCTCTTAATAACGTCAGCTAAACTACATAGCTTCACAAACAAATTGGCGCCATAGTGGGAAAAAGAAGAAGCGACAATAAAAACCCACGCGCTCTTTTAAAAATGTTTGAATGTACAGCGATGACGACACGATGCGTGAGCGCCATGATAACTTAAAAATCTACTAGAACAACGATGAAACTTTAAAATTATAATTAATAATGTTTGGAAGAATATTTTTTTTAAGATTGTTTTTACGGGAATGGATTTTTCAAATTCAAATTCAATTATTTTATTTCAGATAAACATCCATAATATGTTACTAATAATAAGAACTTATCAACTAATGTTAGTACTTATATTAATTATATTACAAATATGTACTTCGTCTTGGAAGCACATGCAATATGGTCCAGTGTTTAATAAAAGGACCCTGCACCATACCCGCTACTATACTCAGGAGACCGTTGCCACTGTCACGCAGCCTGCGCATCAGGGCATTATTTGTTATTTATTTTAATAAAAATCAGTTGGGGTGTATGAGGGTTTCACTTATTCCATTAACATGTTGTATACTACTACTGTGATTTTTTTACATCTCCAATAACTTAATTGAAAAAAACCGGCCAAGTGCGAGTCGGACTCGCGCACTGAGGATTCCGTACCACCACATAAACATAATTGTATTCGTTGAAATTTCAGTAAGTTAATGTGCTAGATTTTTTGAGTCTGACACGCACTTGACCAAATTTTATTATTTTTTGTTATTTTATAGCTTATGCACTATAAACCTACCAATTTTCAAGTTTGTAAGTGTTCCCGTTTTTAAATAGAACTAAAACAAAAATCGCCTCAGCGACCATCCAACTTGACCCCTCTCTTATATGAATGTTCTTGAAACGGGAGCTCATCACAATTGATTACCATTAGTTGTGAGAAAAGTTGTAATATTTAATGATTTCAGACTTTTCCCATTATTTGTACTGTGAGACCTAGCTTCTTGCCAAATTTCATAATTTTAGGTCAACGGGAAGTACCCTGTAGGTTTTGCATTTTTGAATAAATGTATGGAGATGAGGACATAAAATACCATATCTTTTGATTGCGTCGTTGTAAAAAATTGAAATTTTCAGATCTTGTGTGGTTCATGAATCCTAATATGTGGTATTAATTTCAACCTGATACCTTAACCCGTTCGTGAGATAAAGGGTCTTGATAGACAGACAGACAGACAGACAGACAACAAAGTGATCCTATAAGGGTTCCGTTTTTTTCTTTTGAGGTACGGAACCCTAAAAATGATATGTAAAGACTCTCATTATTTTTAAAAGATCTATCCAACGACACGATGGGGTAGACAATAAAACAAAATCGCCCTCACTTTACTTAGGTACCCAAAAAAATGTTTTTTTTTCCAAGAGTTTATTTTATCACTTTGTTGGCGTAATTGAAATGTATATCCATATTTAATTACAGCTTTCTAGTACAAAGGGTCTCTGAGCTAAGCTGCGGACAGACCCACAGACGGACATGACGAAACTATAAGGGCTCCTTGTTGACTACGGAACCCTAAAAAGCTGATTGAATTTTTTTTTCAGTATTCCAGAATACCACAAAAATGCTTCGAAATTGCCAAACAATTATCACCACCATAACAATATCACGTAAAATAAAAGTCAGCAAGCACCCTCCACAGAATTTTACAAAACAATGCTGTTATTTAGAGGGGATGCAATATAGTCACCACGCTTGTTAGCATTGCGACTGGTACAATGGACCGCAGTGGGTGGTGTAGATGCTATACGTTAAAGGACGCTGTTACCCCTTTCTTTTGAGATCCCTTGTGCGCCTTTTACGACACCCACGGCCAACGACGGGAAGGTACTATTCTTTGCCGGCACCGCACGGATTAACTTTTCGTAGAATTGTGCTTCGCTATGGCATCTTAGCGCAACACAGAACAGTATTTTCGTTAAGGAAGACACTATCATAAAATCATTGCTTAGTAAGTTTAGTTGTTCGGATAAATGTAGATGGCGTTGGTCAATTAACTAAGTTAGCTAAAACATGGTTACGATGTGTCCTCTACGAAAATACTAGTAGTTTGTAAGCATTTCTTGCCATAGCCTTCGGTTCCCAATCGTCCGGTGATGTTATGACAGCCATTAGGGCTAACAACAGAAGACCACTACAAAAAAAAAATATCTTGCCATGTTTCTCCCCGATCCCCGGCAACCGCCTAAGCCGAGGTCCGAGCCCCGCGAGGCGCCCGCCGGCTTGTAGCCTACCGAGTTTTTTCTGGGTAGAGCCTTCCGCTCCCCACCCGCCCGGTGAAGCTGTGACAGCCAATAAGGCTAACTGCAAGGTCATCTTAAAATAAATCTTGCCATGTACTCTCTCTTATTGTTATTTTATTACACGAGTCTATTGTTATTGAGAGCTTTTGGTTTTAATTCTCTCTGTTTTCACATAGATGTTTTCGGTGCACAGGCTTTGGGTTGTACATTTAGTCTTCTTCGTAATAAAGCGAGAAGGAAGACGCGTTCTGCTCTGCGCAGCGCCATGCGTCTCAAAATACGCCCATCCTTACCGTAGCTCGTAGCCATAGTAACAAACTCATCTCGATATTTTTGTACAATATAGCCTACTCAAACATTGACTGAAAGACTGGATTAAATGACTAGAATCAACACATACTAGAAGCATGAACATTTTCACAGAAACGGTTAGCATTAGTCAGCTCTAGAAAACTGGAATTAATCGAAGATCAAATTGGAATTATGTTAACCCCGTTTATACTGCTAATAGAAAATAAAAGTCCGCTGTATTAGCGTTTTTAAAATAATTAATCCTCTGAGAGACTTAATAGGGGATAGAAAATAGATAATACGAATAATTAAGTTTTATCATCTAGCGTCTACATTATTTCACAATAATAGTTCGGAAATAACGACGCTGCCTCTAGTACAGGTAAGTTCGTGGGACTTGTATAGATACATGAGACTGTAAGGGCACTACATGTTATCCTACGTCATCTAGTACACGAAATTTGAAACTTTGTAGCGATAGTAGTGGCCTACTAGGTCCACAAAACGTTGGTCTGCCAATCAGAAACCTGGCAGGTTTTGTATAGTCGGAGCACAAAGTGGTTAAGGTGATCCGTTTTCCATACAAAAATTCAAATGACTTGCATGCTTATGCGGGACATAAAATTCTGTTCAAAAACGAACGAATACTGCTATTTTTAGTTAAATTTTTCGCTAATTAATACAAAAATACAGTTAATGTACTGAAAGTACTATTTTTGTTAGCAATTTATGGTTCAATATTACGATTGTGGGCGTGCGGTCAAAACTGTACGGTTGTGCTTTGTGTGCATGTGTGAGTGATCGTACTCATGTAAAGACGGACTGACGAGAGTAATTGACTTTAGTGGACATTTGGAGATATTTTTCTTATCGAAATTGTTGTTAGGCGTTGAAGTTGCACGATGAAATTTACGCAAATCAACTTTTTGCAAATATACATATAGTTAGTACTTATTGCATTAAAAAATAAAACCTTATATTTGCAGCAGTCGTTCCATCTAGTTGCGTTCGGGGCTAAGCTGGCCGTCACAGATCACCAATGAAATCTATTCGTAGAAATAGAAGGTACCTATACAAGTAAAAAAACTGGCCAAGTGCGAGTCGGACTCGCGCACCGAGGGTTCCGTACTACCCACATAATCATAATTATATTAGTTGAAATTTCAGTAAGTTAATGTGCTAGATTTTTTGAGTCCAACACGCGCTTCACCAAATTTTATTATTTGTTGTTATTTTATAGCTTATGCACTATAAACATAATAATTTTCAAGTTTGTTATTGTTCCCGTTTTTAAAATAGAACTAAAACGAAAATCGCCTCCGCGACCATTCAACCTGACCCCTCTCTTATATGAATGTTCTTGAAACGGGAGGTCACCTCAATTAGTTACCATTAGTTGTGAGAAAAGTTGTAATATTTAATGATTTCAGACTTTTCCCTTTATTTGTACTGTGAGACCTAGCTTCTTGCCAGATTTCATAATTTTAGGTCAACGGGAAGTACCCTGTAGGTTTTGCTTTTTTGCATAAATGTATGGAGATGAGGACATAAAAAGCCATATCTTTTGATTGCGTCGTTATAAAAAATTGTAATTTTCAGATCTTGTGTGGTTCATGGACCTTAATGTATTGTATCAATTTCAACCTGATACCTCTACCCGTTCGTGAGATAAAGGGTCTTGACAGACAGACGGACAACAAAGTGATCCTATAAGGGTTCCGTTTTTTGCTTTTGAGGTACGGAACCCTAAAAACAGCAGGTCTGCCTTGCATCCTATTGGTAGTTTCGCCAGTCCGACCAAATTTGTGGTCCAATCACATCTGACCACATTTGTGGTCCGACTGGCGAAACTGCCAATAGGATGCAAATACTATCGCTACAAAGTTTCAAATTTCGTGTACTAGATGACGTAGGATAACATGCAGTGCCCTTAAAGTTTATATATATGACTTGATGTCTGTTGTTATTGAATGCAATAACATATTTTTATCATAAACTAGCGACCCGCCCCGGCTTCGCACGGGTGCAATGCTGATACTAAAGTAAGGCCATCGTAATAGGACCATTTTTACAGCTGTCAAACGTATGAAAAATTAAGACCTACAAAGAAAAATGAGAAAAAAAAATAAAGGATTAAAATGGTTATTGTGGGTTATCCCTAAGAGATAGACATATACCATCGCAAACTTTTTTGTAGACCTTATAGAGGTGTACAATACTGTAGTACATTATTTTGATCTATCTCGTAGGGTTCAGCCAGTGTTTGCTATGTAAGCGCAAAAAATGGAGATTATTTAGAAACCTCAAAAATTATCAGTGTTTCTCCACTACATTATGCATGTATTATACATATAAACCTGCCTCTTGAATCAGTCTATCTATTGAAAAAAACCGCATCAAAATCCGTTGCGTAGTTTTAAAGATCTAAGCAACCATAGGGACAGACAGACAGACAGCGGGAAAAGACTTTGTTTTATACTGTGTAGTGATAATTACTTCGGCTTTCTGCAACCAACGGTTAGCTTTCAGAAGCCTATATTTTAACCCCAAAATTTTAACCCTACACACATGCTTCATCGCAACGCGTTGAGTAGAATTCCTTGTTCACAGGCGCGTGCCTCAAATACTCAGCTAAGCTTTGTAGTAAGGTGTTGTGTCACCAAATTCCTGTAACGGTATTCGTGCTTGCGTAAATTTCGAAGCTGCTTAGATTTTTAAATTGTTTATAGTTGAAAGACGGTAATAACAAGTTAGAAACACATACGGACCCAGAAGGGCACAGCAAGATTATCCTTAAAACCATACAATAAGGTTACATAAAACCAGCCAAGTGCTACTCGGACACACGCACCGAGCTAATATATTAGCCAGATCGATTTTTTACCCTTGGAAACCTCTGTACAGTTTTGTATTTGTAATCGGTTTCTCGAAAATCGTTCTATTTCGATGAAATTGTTTCTATATTTACATACTAGTTGGTGCCCGCGACTTCATCTGCGCAGGTTTTTAAATTGTAGCCTATGTGTTATTTTGATGCATAAGCTACATTATTGTAAAGTTTCATTAAAATCCATCCAGTAGTTTTTACATGAAAGAGTAATAAACATACATCCATCCGTTCAAAATATTATTAGGATAGCGTCAATATTGATCGATAATAGTATAGGATAATTATAACATGTTTGTATTTGTTACAGATTTTCAAAAAGACAAGCACGTGCGCCGGAGATAATGAATGAAGTGAGCTCGTACCGCGATCCAATGATGTTTAACGAGTGGCCTGTCTACACAGCCCTGCCTCGAGCTGCTCCCAGGTTAGTAAAGACCAACTTTACGCCCGTGTATAGTAATGAAGTGAGCTCGTAACGCGATCCGATGATGTTTAACGAGTGGCCTGTCTACACAGCTCTGCCTCGAGCTGCTCCCAGGTTAGTAAAGACTAACTTTACGCTCGTGTGTAGTCATGAAATAGTTCTTACAGCGGTCGGATTATGTAAAGCCAAGCCATTTGACAAGCCCGTTGGTGTGGTTGGTAATGAGCCTGCCTTTCACGCCGTGGGCCACGGGTTTGGTTTTGTTGAGGTGTCTATGTGTTCTTTATCTATTTATGCATGTATATCAGTCTCTGATACCCATAGTACAGGGTTTGCCTTGTTTGGGATCAGATGATCTTCACATTTTCAGGGTGGGTAACGCGCTTTGCTGTCTTATTAGTGTCAAATTCGATTTCTTTAAATATAAAGAAATGGCAAAGGAAAACACTTTGTTAAATTTACCTTACTAGGGCTTTTGTAAAATTGAAAATGTTTTGTTTATTTAAATCACAATAATCGTTTTTAAGCTCTCCTGAAAAGTAGTGTATTGTCGCGTACGCGATTTGAAATTACAACAATCGATATTACCTCAATTTTTAATAGCGCGTTTCAGAAACTTTACGACGCCATCTGTTGGCGAGTAGCATAGCTTGCTCACCCGGTGATATTTTTATGTTAAAACTTTTATAGTTATATTTATTGTTATTTGTTATTAATACTAATTATATTTACGTTTTGAGAGTTTTTAGGGGCGTATTTTAATATTTACAACACGCTCATCAAGAATTGCACTTAATTTGTCTACTCCATACTAGATGGCCCTGTAAGTGAGGGGATTTAGTTAAGATTATAATGCCAGAATTCTGGAGGGAGCTCCTTGTCCTGTAGTGGACATTTCATGGGATGTTATGATGATGATATAGTGCATAGCTCGGTCGCCCAGGTACTGTGTTAATAAAATGTGAATATTTTTGAATACTTGTATAATAAACTAGTCTATTCGTGAGTGCTGTGGTAAAAAGCGTGTGAATCATAAAGACAAATCTTTTCTTAACTGCGAGGTTACCGAGATGAGCTAGACGCCTTTCAAAGAAATTAGACGGGAAATTCTACTTTGGGATGTGGTGGAAAGAACGGAGGGAAACTTTTCCCCAGCTGTGGAACAGTAACGAGCTATAATAAGATAATATATGCAAAAAAAAATTTGTTCTAACACTAGAACCCGACTACTGGCAAATCTTGCTCTAAAAAGTATGAAATAAGATAATATTGTCATCTGAAATTGTTGTTATATGGTATTTAATAAATATTCATAGTGATGTTCAGATAATAGCCGTGGTCAACTGGAAAAGTATTTCATCAAATGGGGCCTACGACCAAACTCTATAAAAAAGATCTGCAGCACCTTCCACCTAAGCAATAAACAGGCTTACGAAGAAGTTAAGGTTCGTTTCTGTGACGAAATTGTAAAGAACGACCCTTTCCCGGTGTATCTCGGCGTGACACTAGATAGAACCCTCACATACAGAGAACACCTGTAATAGGTGAAGATTAAACTAAATTCCAGAGGTAACCTTCTATAACCAAGCCAGCCTCAACCTCTTGGGGATGTCGCGGACCAACCTTACGAAGCTGGGCACTCGGCAAGTTGGAGGGATAGTGCTGCACCAAACTATCATCTCATTAGCAACCCTAACGTTGCTATTGCGAGATTTAGCTTACCACGCAGAACCTGGTGCCAATTAAACAGAGTGCGAACAGGTCAAGGCCGATGCGCCCATCTTAGGCATCGATGGGGATTCAGGGCAAATCCAGACTGTGAATACGCGGAAATTCAAGACGTAAATCACCTTGTCAACAACTGTCCAATCTGGGCAACTCATGGCGGCCTTTCAACGGTTAACTCTGCAGGTGACGAGGCCATATTATGGCTTAACAATCTATTCAGCCTACCACCAAACGTCTACGATGACTGTCAGCGCTAAGACCGCAAAAAAATCTCCTCTAGAGGGCGCCATATTAAAGTAAACGAAATTTATTGTATCCTATACCCACCGGATGATGAAGACGCTTCTAACGACACCTCGTAGTTTAGAAGTTAGGAGGGAACAGATGAACATACATATAGACATAAATACCGGAGAATAAACAGTACGATAAACCAGTACACGTAATAATCATTCTTTCTTTGCCAAATTGTTTTTGACGTATATTCCCAAAAACGACGCTCCAATCCTCTAATAACTTCCTTTGACTGGGCTATAATTTCAGCGTTTAATCTAATATCGGCTGAATGCTCCATTTAATTATAATTGAATGAAGTCATTAAATTCTACTGGTATCGTGCCAATTGGATTATAGGTTCACAGTGGACTGGAATTAAGAAAATTGCTTAGCTTCGTTTTGAATAGAAAAGTACTTAAAAGAAGAAAGAAAGTCTTGTACGAATATACCGGGTGTAAACAGACGTCTAAAAAAAATCATTTTTGGGGTTCCATATCTCAAAAGCAAACAAAAAACTGGTCAAGTGCGAGTCGGACTTGCGCGCCGAGGGTTCAGATATACCTATATTCACTTCTTCAATGAATTCACTTCTGGCACTCGCCGGCTGCTACCAAAGCACGCTCGCTTCGCTCGCTCGTCTCGTGGTCGAAAGAGAACTTAACACATGTGGTGTTTGCCTTACCTAACGGACCTATGGATCTACGAATTCACTACGAGTTTATGATCGAAAGTTGATTAACTTACGATTCTTATAATTATCCAGTGACAGCTACACACGGGCGTTCGTTTATCTGGGGGCAGTTCGAGGTAGAGCTTTGTGGACATACTCGTTGAGCATCATCGGTCGTGGTACGGACGAGCTTCTTTTATTAATACACACGGACATAAGCGACGCACCTTTTTTACGTGACAACTTCTTATAATTCAATGGAGCCGGCTGCACGCACGAAAAAATGCGGCGTTACCTCGCTCTGAGGCGTTCCATTTAAGGCTTGAAGTGCAAGCGAGAGCGCGGAACGAGCGACAAAGAGGCACAATCGGGTACGGGTAAGGGGTAGTTATAACTTATAAGCCTATTATAGAGCCCGAATACAATAATTATTCAATTAATTCAATAACTAATAGGTAAATTAATTAAAAATCAGTCAGTCAAAAGCACAAAGTTGTATCGTGTTCGTGTAGCAAGCTTAAGTAATGTCTGATGTAGCTAATTCATAATGAGGTTAAGCGGGTTCCAACATGGCCGTCTTCGCTCAAAGACGGGTAATGGCTCGAGGGAGGCCAAATTAAAACTAATAAATTGTACAACTTAATCAATTTCAGGGTGTTGGAAGGAGACTTAAACGAGGTTTGGATTAAATAATAATTATAGTTGGGCGGTTTTGGGCGAGAAAATGGGCAGACGTGTCGTTAGAATACAGTAAATAATTGTTCAGCTTATTGCTTTTACGGGGTGTTACAAAAACCCCGTAAAGGTGAAAGGGTGATCATCTGCCCATCAAACTGATTAGAACTGAGATGCAGTGGTTTCTTGGCGTTTCTTTTACGCTGCTATACACGATCCGAAACGGAGGTAGGCTCGCTCTATTTGATGAATCTACATTGAATAAATGAATCAACTTTTCCCAAGGAACATAGGTGGCGCAAGCGAAAACGGATTCTATGTACAACAAGTAAAATTTAGATTTTTTATATTTTAGACTTCAGACACCCTCAGGCCAAGGACCCTGCCATTATAAAAACTTATCGGTTTTTGTTACACCTTGTATTACTTACCCCGCTAGACGACGATTCAATGCGTTTAGGTCATAGATAATACGGTCTTCGGAACAAGCGGTTCAAAATTTCGCCAAACAAGAAAAAAAGCATAGTGGCAAAAACAAAAAAATATGTATCTATACTGGGGTATTTCAGGAACTAAAAATCGATCTAGCTAGGTCTCATGTCTGGGAAAAATCGTTTTCCCCTTGTTTTTAAACATTTTTAGGGTTCCGTACCTCAAAAGAAAAAAACGGAACCCTTATAGGATCACTTGTTGTCCGTCTGTCTGTCTGTCTGTCTGTCTGTCTGTCAAGACCCTTTATCTCACGAACGGGTAAAGGTATCAGGTTGAAATTGATAGCATATATTAAGGTCCATGAACCACACAAGATCTGAATATTTCAATTTTTTACAACGACGCAATCAAAAGATATGGCTTTTTATGTCCTCATCTCCATACATTTATACTTCCCGTTGACCTAAAATTATGAAATTTGGCAAGAAGCTAGGTCTCACAGTACAAATAATGAGAAAAGTCTGAAATCATTAAATATTACAACTTTTCTCACAACTAATGCTAACCAATTGTGGTGAGCTCCCATTTCAAGAACTTTCATATAAGAGAGGGGTCAAGTTGGATGGTCCTTGAGGCGATTTTTGTTTTAGTTCTATTTAAAAACGGGAACACTTACAAACTTGAAAATTGGTATGTTT
Source organism: Athrips mouffetella (assembly GCA_947532105.1). NCBI lineage: Eukaryota > Metazoa > Arthropoda > Insecta > Lepidoptera > Gelechiidae > Athrips > Athrips mouffetella. Next base: position 11,127,860 of record OX383981.1, on the reverse strand, counting down.
ATAGTGCATAAGCTATAAAATAACAACAAATAATAAAATTTGGTCAAGCGCGTGTCGGACTCAAAAAATGTAGCACATTAACTTACTGAAATCTCAACTAAGAATAAGAATAAGAATAAATTTATTTACCAAAAGAAATTGCTATTAACACACAATGTTTGAGCTGTAAACAGTCATAATCATATACTTGTACAAAATATAAGTGTTACGTATACATATAATCAGCGGACCCTGCACTAAGCAAAGCTTGTATCGCAGGGACCCGAACAACTTTTACCCGTCTACTATAATCGCGGACAATTTACCAGACTAATTTACGAATTGGCAATAAATACTACTAATACTCGTACAACAATAGAAACAGTTAAAAACAGGAATTATTAAAAGTAAACAACAGATATTTTATAAGATTAAAATTGCAATAAGTATCTCACACAAAAAATCCAAATTAAAACGTAAAATAAATAGGTTGAGTATGGTGTATGTGTGTTTATGTGTGTGTGTGTGTGTGTGTGTGTATGTGTGTGTGTTTTGTGTGTTCGTACATATCAAAAGGCGAGGTAGGAGTCAGTAACCCGGTAATGGCAGTATTTCCTCTGTTTGCGTGTAGTTTATATTTAGCAACCAGCTTTCTACTATTGATTTAGATTCTCGCGTGATAGAAGTTAAGATGTGGGGAAGCTTGTAGCAAATTTTATTAAATAAATAGGGAAATAAGAATAACGGAAGGCGTTTGGCAAAGGTAGTGCGAATGGGCGGAACTGTTAATTTAAAAACCCTACGCTTAAGGAGTATCTCAAAATCTGCAGAATTGCGGGCTGTCTTGCACATCGAGACTACGGCTCTCAGAATGTATAGCTGTCGGACTCGCAGAACCTTTGCCTCACTATACAGACAGTCTGTAGAAAATCTAAAAGGCTTACGTAACATGACCTTGAGAACGGCTCTTTGGGCCCGTTCGAGAGTAATCATCTTAGTCTTTGCCGCGCCACCCCAGACTCGGATACAATATGAGATGACTGATCTGCATAAGGTCTTGTACACCAAAATTAGAGTTTGCCTGGAGGCAGCAAGTCGAAGTGACTTCATGATATATATTAGCTTCCTAACACGAGAAGACAGTGCAGAGATATGGGGCCCGAAAGACAAATTCTTGTCTATGACTACACCCAAATATCTTATACACGCGGTTTGATTGATCGTGCTACAACTGCAGTTGGGAGCATTTAAAGTTGGTACGTGCGCCAACTGACAAGAACTGGAATGAAGTTTCAGAATCATATTTGCAGGGGGCTTTGAAGCACAGGTCTTGTGGAATGCTATATATTCAGTTTTTCTAACATTTAAAGTTAAGAGATTTCTGTCCAGCCATCCTGCGACAGTTTTAAGGCCAGCTTCAGCAGATTCGTAAACTTCCTTCCAGGAGTCGCCTTGAAAGATTATCGCTGTGTCATCCGCGTAGCAAATAATTTCTGCACTATTTAAGGAAATACCCAAAAGATCGTTGATATAGATAGTGAAGAGCGTGGGACCCAACACGCTGCCCTGGGGAACACCAAACTCTACCGGAAGCGTTTGACTAATGGTTTGACCAACTTTCACACATTGTTGCCTCCCAGTGAGGTAACTTTCAAACCAGTTGAGAGGCACACCCCGAATGCCAACAGCTTGTAATTTTTGCAGCAAAATTGGAGTCGATACCGTGTCAAACGCCTTGGCAAGGTCAAGGAATACCCCAAGACAGCGCTTGTTGTGGTCCAACGCAGCTGAAACTGTATTGGTTAAGAGCAGTACCGCGTCTTCGGTGGACTTTCCGAACCTAAAGCCAAACTGCCTTTCTGAAATGATACCATTCTTATCAAGATACTTCATCAAACGTCTATTAACCAGTTTTTCAAGAAGCTTACCAAAGATACTAAGCAAGGAAATTGGCCGATAATTACCCGGATCACTTTTGTCGCCGCTTTTGTGTATAAGCGTTACTACTGCGGTTTTCCAACTTTTTGGGAAGGATCCAGTACTTAAACTAAGGTTGCAGATATGCGTCAATGGTTCCAGAATAATATCTTTACATTTTTTGATAATTATAGGCGTGTAACCATCTAGACCAGCAGCGCTTTCATTTTTTAATCCATTTATTAAAGTACTGATTTCACCAGTGTCTGTTGGAGTCATGAACATAGAGGTAATACTAGGGCGTTGTGGCTTAAATTCGTTCGCTAAGATTGACTGCGTCGATGAAAGTCTAGTGAGAATGTTCTTAGCCAGGTTGTTTCCTACGTTCGTGAAGTAATCGTTACATTTATTTAAAGATGTCGTGGGATCATTAGCAATTCGACACAATTCTATAGGATCCGTACGTATATTTGATAGATGACATATATCTTTTATTGTGTGCCAAAACTTTTTGGGGTTATTTTCATTGATTTTCAATTCTTGGCTGTCATAGCTAGTTTTAAGTTGGCGCAAGAGGTTGTTAAGAAAGTTGCGATATCTTTTGTAAGTGGCAGTAATTATTTTATTATTTGGGTTCTGCTTGGCTTGTAAGTGCAGACGGTCACGATTTCTTTGACATTTAATTAATCCAGGAGTGATCCAGGGGCATATATTAAACTTGGTACGGCTTATGCGAATAGTTTTGGAATTTCTAGCAATCGCGTCGTCTAGGATAAGGTTGAACGCATCAGTCGCTTCATCTAAGTCATGGCAATCTAGAACAAGAGACCAGTCGGCAGCACGAAGTTCTTTGAGGACGCCCTCAAAATCAATTTTAAGACGTGTCCTTTTTAAGGGAGGACGATTTATTTTCAAACTAGCACCCAAAATGCAGACGTCATGATCAGTTACGTCGAGGGGACAAACTATGCCTATTGCCAGAGATGGGCAGTTAAGGAATATATGGTCAAGACATGCTCTCTTCCTGGTCGGTTTGGTTATAGCAGGTAGTAATTTATGACTCGATAGAAGGCAGAGATAATCTGAACATTGATCAGGCAGTGGTTCAGAAATAATGTCTATGTTTATGTCACCTGTCAATATTAGTTTTTTATTGTTTGTGGCTTGTAAGATGTTATCAAGAGATGACAAAAAACGTTCTGTCTGCTTAAAAGTGGGGGAGCGGTATATCGCTAAGATGGTCAAGTTGTCATCGATATTTATCTGTAGGCAGTTGCAGTCGTTGCAATCTGGCTCAGTGACTGTCGCGCTATATTTTTGGCTAACGTAGGCTACCACCCCGCCACTCTTATTTATAAGTTCTATAAACATTATACCCTGGAATGATTGGAAGGACAGAATGTTCGGTAAGCCAACACTCCGTAAGAATAATAACGTCTAACTCAATGTTTAACCTTTTGTAGGCAACCATAAACGCGTCAAAGTTGTGATGGAGACTCCGGATATTCAGAGTCAAACATTTAAAATCGTGGGCAGCACTCAAGTGGTCACTGCAGGCTTCAAGGCTATCAAGCAACACACAGTTAACCGATAATGATTTATCAATATCATTAGTAAGATCCACCATTTATATATGCAATAAAATGATTGAAGATATCATCACAGAGAGAAGTGTGTTGCTCAAGATCCCAAAGCATTGTACTTTTGGATTTTTTTGCATAGAGTAAGCGTGCTGCCAGCTTTTGAGTATGTAGAGACAGTAAGTGAGTGAGTGTGGTTTTTGATTCGCAAGTGAGCGTAAGGAATGTGGTGTGTGAGGTGATAATATTAACAATTAGAAAACTTTGAGATTTTTCTTCATTAACACAAAAATTAATACACAGAATAAAGATAATTATCAAAGACCTGATACAAAGCAACAAATTATTTTTAATGCGAAGAGTTGGGCCCAATCTTCTCGTCAAGGTCTTGATTTGATACGATTCTAAAAGCCGGCTTTCCGTCAGATTTTCGCACAAATATGTGGCCATTCCGCACCCAGCAGTAACGAAAGCCATACTTTGATGCTCGATCTCGGGCTGAGCGAAATAACAGCCGATTAGTTTTGGTAAGTCGCTCGTTTATGTACAGCTTGGCAGTCTCACCCTCAGTAATACCTTCGGTAGATAGGTTGCGTCTCAACTTGGCGGCCTTAAGAAAATCGTCACGTTTACGACGTCTAAGAAGCCTGACCACTATTGGTCGAGGAGACCTGTTGGTGTGTGATTTTGGCCCAGCCCGATATACGTCGTCTATCTCATCTTCTTTTAATTCGAGACCGATTTTTTGAGACGTAACCATGACGATATGACACAAATTCTCATTTTCTTTTTCGGGAATACCACAAACCTCAAGCTCGTTCCTCAAATTTTCTTGGTCTCGGGCGTTAGAGACATGAAGAATTTGGTTAACTACTGAGTCGAGTTCAACTAAGTCATTTTCAATTTTTTTAAATTTTTCTGTATGCTCTTTAACAGTGGCATTGTATGAGGTTTGTAAATTCGATACAAGGGTATTTGTAGCCACATTTGACTTTTTTATGTCATTTACCTCCTTTCGCAAGAGCCGCACCTCTTCAATGAGCGTTGTTAACATGCCGAGCGTTGAGTCATCTTTGCCGGGCACTTTATGGTCGGACTTAGGCGTTTGTGAATTCGATCCTTTGTTGGTCGTACCACGATTACCGCGGACCATGTTAATGTTTTCATTTGAGAAGGTGCTGTTTAGCGTTCTAATAGGGGAGTTAACATCGCTTGTTTTGGGTTTGGCACATTTGCACCCGGGGCACAACCAGGTTTCTTTGTAATGCTCTTCAAGTGCATTGAAAATATCTTCCGAGTAATTTAGGCAATTAATATCGTAGAACTTGTTACATTCCAAGCATTTCATAAACAGACCTGACGCAATGTTCTCACCACACGCGTTGCAGCTCATAGACATCTTCAATAAAAATATTTAAAGTAAACAAAACTGACCGGTGCACGATGGATGTGTCAGCGGCGCAGATAGTTCGCGGGCGGAGATATGTCGAGCGCGCCGTGCAGGCAGCGATGACTCACGCAGCGACCGGTTTGCGAGTTGCAGGCAGGAACGTAGACGTTATAGCAAAATTTTGAATTTAATTTGCTTGATACTTTTAAACCCGAAGCAATATCGAAAAACGGTTTTCACCACTAAATAGCTCACGTTTTGAACTGTATGAGTAGATGTGTTTCAAATACTAATCGATAATTTTTGCACTGATTTTGAATATTATTGCCGGAACAAAGTAAAACGGGTCTGGTTAGTTCAAGTAACGTACGACGAATCCGATTATGATTATGTGGTGGTACGGAACCCTCAGTGCGTGAGTCCGACTCGCACATGGCCGGTTTTTTTTATAAAATAGCGCGCTTTGGCAGAAACCAGCAACAGATGGCGCTGTATCTGTTAGCGGGTAGCATAGCTTGCTCACTCGATGATATTTTATTGTTGAGCCGGCTATGCGAAGCTCGGTCGCCCACTTTCATTCAGTGCAAATAGAGCTGTTTTATGAGCAAATGTGTTGAAATTATAACATATAAAATAAAGTTTTTTTCCCAGGTTCCGCTACCAGTACCCGTCAGTGCCGAGGGAAGCTTACGGTCGAGTGGTCACCAAAGCGCCCCCTAACGTCGTTCGCACCCCGGACTATGATGAAGTAAGCTATTTTTACCCGACTGCTCCAAAAAAAGGGTTTGGTTTACGAATGTCTGTCTATTTCTACTTCTCACTATGTAGCCTAAACGGCTTGATGGTTTTGTTAGATTCGTATTTATTATTTATTATTATTATATTATATTATTTAAATAGAATATAGAAGAATTAAATATAGTTTTTTTAAAAAGTCCATTAAAATCTAATAACATGTAACTGTGATTTCTGCACTCAGCCAAGGACGACTCAGCTCAAGGCTTGTATCGCAGGAGTCGCATTACAAGAAATATACGAGGGGTGTTCAATAAGTAGTAAGAATGAACAAGATTTTGGTTGTAAAGCCTTTTGATGTTTATGAGTTTAGATAATTTATTTCAGTGCAAGGATGGTACCAAAAACTTAGGCCATTATATTTGGAAACGTATAAATAATGAGGTGAAATTTAACAGCCAGTCAGCCAACTCAGCAAGCATCAAGCCGAGTTTGAACAAGTTAACCACCCTCCCCACTTTATACAACGTGTTAACGGAATAGGCGAAACTGAGAAAATAGTTTTAAACGAGAGTAGAATCAATTTCACGGGTTTTTGATAGGGGTAATATTTTTTTTAGTTTTTTAAGTTTTTACCGCTTCGATTCTAAATTTTTCTGTGGATACGCGCGCTGGCGGTGCGGCGCTACGCGGATCATGAGCGGTGAGGAGGGGAGGGAAGTGGACGTGGCGGACGCGGAGCGTGCGGTCTAGAACAACGAAGAAACTAGAAGGATGATGAAACTTTAAAATATCAATATCTAGAAAAAAATCTTTATTTAAGATTTTTTTTACGGGAATGAATTTATATTAATAAAATTCAGTTGGGGTGTATGAAGGGTTTCGCTTATTCCATTAACACGTTGTATATTTAACTGAAAGTGATCTAATCATAGTAATCTATATCTGTTACCCTGTTGGCGAAGGAGAAATAGAATCGGAAGCAAAATTGAAGTTATGCATCCCATACGGATAGCTTTGGTAGGACCGAAATTAAAACTTTGCTGCAATGGGATTGAAGTTTCGGAAAACTGCGGGATTCAGGGTCCAAGGCGATGTTGAAGCTACGTAGAAAAGTGCTTTATCAATTTATAAATAGTCGTCTATTTTCTGGGTCATTCTCACTACTTATTGAACGACGCTCTTGCGATTCAGAAAAGAGGGGACAAAAACCCAGCTGGGTAAAGAACAACTAATCTAGAATTTTGTTGACTTGCAGGTGGGGGCTTGCATACGAACAAAAAATTATTTAAAGTAGAATACAAATAATGACCTATATCGCTTTTTTTCCATTCACAAAAATTAATCAATTTCGGTTGGATGAGTGAGGCTATCGGGGGAAGGATGCATTCAGTTGTGGGCGTACACACGGCCGCTTGTCGGTAGAAACCAAAGAATTCGGACCTCCTTGCTTCGCTCGGAATAGATACCTTGCTAATTTATTTTAGTAGGGGGACATCTGCCAACATGTCACAACCCCATCATCGATGATCCATAGAAAATATTCAAAATAACCTGTCAAATCCATAGAAAAACGCCTACACCACCTAGTGACGAATTATTTCTTTAATCCTCCTTCTAAGTACCTTTATTTTTCTGTGGTAGAAACACTTTGACCTTGAGCGGGTCTCTGGTTTTTTTTTTTTTCAACTCTATTACCACGCTATAAGGTCCAAAAATGTTTCTATTGATGTGCGGCCGTGTGTACGTGGGTAAACGTCTATAGTCTTGATTAAGGGGTTGTTTATCAGCACAAACTAGTGGTACACTTAAGTTACATACGAATATTTATAACAAAGGTAAAGTAGCTACGCAACACTCGACTCCAACAAAAAATTGCGCCTCTAGCTTAATATATCGCGAACGGATCCCTAAATCGAAAAATAATCATAGCAAACTTACATTATTTTTTAAAGACCTATTCAAGAATGTCACACTACCTATGGGGTAGACGCGATACAAAATTTTCACCCCCACTAAAGTGGGTACAGGTAAACTTGTATGGGAGATACCCTAAAAAAAACATTTTTAATATTTTACTTTACTATTTTGTCGGCGTAGATAAAATGTATGTCCGTACAAAATTTTAGCTTTCTAGCACTTAGGATCTCTGAGCTAAGCCGCGGAGAGACAGATAGACAGACGGACATGACGAAACTTCCTTTTTGACTACGGAACCCTAAAAACTGGTCTAGTACGTGTCGGACTCGCGCGCATTGATACTCTTCTGCGTGACTGCACGTCCATAACTATGACCGTATTTTTGCCTTAGTGCGGAACCCTCGGTGCGCGAGTCCGACAAGCACTTGGTCGGCTTTTTTTCCCACAGAGGCAAAACACATACAGACAATCATCAACTCGGTTTTCAAACATAGGTACTTAATCGATACTTCAAGCTTCGCCACAGAGTAGATAATAGTAAACTGGTTTCGCTTCAAAGCATTTTGACGTAGATGTTGTACGTCTAAACCCCCGAATACTAGCTTAAAGAATATCATCATTATAACGTACCAATTCCTACTTTCCGCAAACAAAATTAAAATATTTTCTTAAATTAAATAATATTTATTTTTGTCTGGACCACCCTAACTGGGCCATCCTGTAAAAGAATAACGACTATATATGACGTATATATGACGTTTTTCCAACCACCTTTTGAAAGTCCTACTGGGTGGCGGCGCTGCGAATCAGCTTAAGGTGATCTGTGACGGCCAGCTTAGACCCGAACGCAACTAGATGGAGCCACTGCTGCAAATATAAGCTTTTATTTTTTTAATGCAATAAGTACCAACTATATATGTGCAAAAAGTTGATTAACTTAAATTTCATGGTGCAACTTCAACGCCTAACAACAATTTCGATAAAAAAAATATCTCCATATGTCCAGTAAAGTCAATACTCTCGTCAGTCCGTGATTTACATGAGTACGATTACTCACACATGTACACAAATCACAACCGTACAGTTTTGACCGCACGCCCACAATCGTAATATTGAACCAAAAATTGCTAACAAAAACTGGTACTTTCAGTACATTAGCTGTATTTTTGTATTAATCGGCGAAAAATTTAACTAAAAATAGCAGTATTCTTTATTTTTCAACAGAATTTTATGTCCCGCGTAAGAATGCAAGTCATTTGAATTTTTGGATGGAAAACGGATCACCTTAAAGAAAAACCATCATACTGCCACCATGTAATCCAAAGAACCTCGCTTACCTGAGATCAAAGAGATTTGAACCTCGCTAATCACCTTAAAGAAAAACCATCATACTGCCACCATGTAATCCAAAGAACCTCGCTTACCTGAGATCAAAGAGATTTGAACCTCGCTAATCACCTTAAAGAAAAACCATCATACTGCCACCATGTAATCCAAAGAACCTCGCTTACCTGAGATCAAAGAGATTTGAACCTCGCTATGACCGAGCGTAGCGAGGTTCAAATCTCTTTGCCTGAGATGTAATCAGTATGAAAATTATTATGTCAGTTTGATTCTGTGATTTAATTGCTACTGTCAAGTGCCTGTAATATTTTTCCTGCAAAATGTATTTATACATTTTAATAATCGTTGTACCAACCATCGACACTTAAAAAAGAAGCTGATAGACGTCAAAGAAAACTCTTTATTGAATACACGCCACGCTACAAATCTGTTCATTCACAAACTTCTTTCTGAAACGAGAACAAAGACAAATCTCAGACGAAACAAAAAGCCGACTTCAAAGGAGTCTTTAGTCAACTTTAGTCGTTCAAAAGCTTGCCAAGTACGAAATTAATTTTAACAGCGGGTTCCGTGGCTTACATATCACCATTATTATCATAACATCCCATAATACGTCCACTACAGGACATGGGACTTCCTCCAGAATTCCAGCTATTGCTAGAAGAATGTGGAGGGGAAGAACCTTAGACACCACGCTTGTTAACGTTACGGCTGGCACCATGGGTAGGCGGTTGTTGGTGACCGCAGATTGTGAGATGGTACGATTCACGGAAGGACGTTGCTGCCCATCTTCCGGTTTATAAACCCTTAGTTGCCTCTTATGCCAACCACGGGTAGAGATGGGTTGGTACTATTTTTTGCCGGCACCACACGGAACACGGCTTAAATATCAATATCAAGTAATGTTGCCGCATCCAAAAACGCCTAGGTGTTTATAATAAAACCAGTTAAGTGTGACTCAGGCTCGCATACACAGAGTTCCGTACCTACCTATACAAAATACATTATGTTAGATGAGGACACAGTGATAGGTTCCGAATTAGTTTGAAAAATTTTGGTGTAATCCATTTTTTGGTTTATTCCAATGCTTACCAACACACTTTGGCTAAAGCCATGCTAAAGCTGTCAGAAAAACAAATTTTCAAGACAATGTTATTCTTTACGTCAAATATACCTACTTACTCTGGTTTGAGTGTCATGGCTGCAAATGTGTTGGTAAACGAAAAACATTGATCATTAGTCAGACTCGGACTTGGCCAATTTGAAAATACAACGAGCTCTCTAAGTAGCATAGTTTTTTAGAAAACAGCAATTTTTTTATAAACAAACTTAGTTTTGCAGTCCTAAAACTCAACTTTATTGATTCTAAAAGGTATATCGGGACCTCGGCGCGCGTTCGACTCGAACTTGACTGGTTTTTAGGGTTCTGTACCTCAATAGAAAAAAAACGGAACCCTTATAGAACATTATTGTCCGTCTGTCTGTCGAGCCCCTTTTTCTCACGAATGGGTAAATTTATTAAGTTGAAATTAATACCAAACATTAAAATCCGTAAACCCTTGCAGGTGTAGAAATTTGAAGCTTCTACAATAACACAATCAAAAGATACGGCCTGTTATGTCTCCATCTCCATTTATTTTTAAATCAAACCAACACTTACAGGGTACTTCTCGAATCATGAAATTTGACAAGAACATTGAGGTATTAAACCTCAATGGACAAGAAGCTAAGTTTCATAGCACAACCAAATGAAAAATCTCAAATAATTAAATATCACAACTTTTCATACAACCAATTGTAATTGGTTACATGAAATGAAATTATGAAAGTAGGGTGAGTTCCCGTTTTAAGTGAATTCATACTTCAAAGGGGTTGGAGTGGACACTTGCAGTTGCCCAGTTTTTTATTTTTACGTATGTGTAGATGCGCTGTCTAAGTTTGGTCTTGAGCGATCATCCACGACACTACTAAAAATAAGTTGTACCTAACTCAAACACCAACGAGCTATTTGTTAGACATTTTTTACTAGATTTCAAAAATTTTTGATTTCTTATACAAAACCTTTCTGGCGTGCTTTTATTCGAGAAAATACAAAAATGTTGCTTGCTTTTAAAAGGTAATTTTAGCTTCAGATGCTCCATTAACTTGGAATATTTTTTGGAAAAGGTACCGCATTTTGAATAAGAAGTGTTTTTTTTTTCTTTATAACTGATTACCGATCTCCAGCAGTCCTTGTTAATTAAATCTACCTAAGAAGTCCACAACATAAAAGAATCACTTATAATCAATCGCAGAACCCTAAAAAGTGCCGCTTTCTTTCTCGCTCCCGTTAGATATTATTAGATTTGTGTGGGAGTAACTTGGTTTTTCTTTGATATCAACGGAATTATTTCAGTGTTTATTCTATTAAAAATATAAGATTCCGTAGTCAAACAGAGTCCCATGTGGTGCCGGCAAAGAATAGTACCAACCCATACATACCCGTGGGTGTCGTAAGAGGCGACTAAGGGTTATAAACTGGAGGATAACCCTTAGTCGCTGCTGCATCCTCCTTTGTATCTTACATGTTACTTACTGCGGTCACCTAGAAACGCGATCCATGGTGCCAGCCGTAACGCTAACAAGCGGGGTTACTACGTTACTTCCCCTCTACATTTTTCCAGCAAAAGCTAGAATTCTAGAGGGAGCTCCCTGTCCTGTAGTGGACGTGTCATGGGATGTTGTTATGAAGATGAGTCAAACAGAAAATCCTCATAGTTCGTCATGTTCGTTTACTTGTCTGTCCGTTCCCTAAGAGCCTAGTAGTACTAGAAAGTTGCAATTTGGTAAAGGTATTATACATAGTCACATATTTGTCACGCCGACAAAGTGGTAAAATAAAATCCTGAAAATTTTTCCTAAAGCAATTATGGAACCCTACACAGCCCGTGGCCCGACTTGCACTTTGCCAGTTATTCATTGAGCAGAGTTTCATTAATGTACTAATATTGTCTTTATATTTGTAGTAATACGACAACTGAAATAGTACATTAAGGTGCAAGTGCGCTATCTTGATGATCACGCTCGATCGCGTGTAGTTAGATGGTACGATACTCAGAAGCATGCTGCTGCCCATCATCTGTTTTAATAACCCTTAGTCGCCTCTTACGACACCCACGGGTAGAGATGGGTTGGTACTATTCTTTGCCGGCACCACAAGGGCAATACATGCTATGTATACAGGGTGTAAGAGACAGCCTTCTGAATACTGAAAGGGCATGCAATGTAACTGTAAAATTTACAAAAAATAAAAAAAATCTGTCGCTCCATACAAACTGTCCAATCAAGTTTGCAATTTTGTATTGAGAGGCCGATTTTTTTTTTCATTTTCTGAAACTTTTATTCGCTAAAAGTTGTTCAGTTACGTCATGGGGTCCCACTTCGTACTACGGTTTTTTCGACGGAGTAAATAGCCCGAATTCATTTGGCCCTTTTGTTTCTAATAATGAAACTAAATGTTACTACTAGGTTGGTAGGTAAAGGTGTAAACTATGACATTAATTCAATTTTAACATCCAGATATCAATTTATTCTAAGAAAATACCTTATGGAAAAAATAGCCCGAACAATTTTCGGCACAAATTCGTTCTATGACGTGAGGCATCATTATATTATCTGTGGTTACGTTGACTAATCATGCCCTTTCAGTATTCGGAAGGCTGTCCCTTACACCCGGTATAGAGTATTAAAATAAATGTTTTTAAGCTTGGAGGAAATAATTTTAATCTGGTCTGAAAATAACAATATATTAAAGCACGGCCAGCTTGACACAAGGACTAAGTGCCGTCTTATTTCAATAGCCGTAGGAGCTGAAGTCGTGCTTCGAGTGTGAAGCTTTACCTGCTATTGACTGTACGAGCTTAGTTATGGTAGTGGCATGATGGGTAGTGGTCATGATAATTTAAAAAAATAAATGGGTCCAGTGCGAGTTGGACTCGCGCGCGTTGAGGGTTCCGATATTCCTATAGTATTTTTGGAAGCAATAAAGTCCATTTTTAGGATCGCAAAACTAAATTTGTTAGAAAAGGTTTTTTTCAGATTTTTTTTAAACCTGTGTTACCTCCCTAACTTAGACAGATCGTTTTATTTTTTCTGTAATATTTACGTACATAAACTTCTATCGACTATAATTAATTCAGATTTTCCCTTTCGCAAAATTCGAGGGCGGGGGGGATGGTAATTTTAGTTCATAAGATTTTGTCAAGACTGTTCCCGCAGTCAAACAGTTTTGCGGGTGCTTGTTTAGTTTTTAAGAAAAACCATCTGTAACATTTTTTAATAAATATATTCTATCTATCTATCTATCTACTTTTTTGTAATTTTTCATCATAACTTGAATTTTTTGGCCCCCCTTCACAACAATAATAACATTTTTTTTTTTACTTGCAATGAAGTTGAGCAATTATATTCTAAAACTTGAGCAATTATATTCTAAAATTTTCAAGTCGATAGCATGAGTGGTTGCTTAGATATACAGGTGTGACACACAGACAGACGAAGTCGCATCATAAGGGTTCCGTTTTTACCATTTTGGTTCGGAACCCTAAAATAATTCTAGAACGCCTGATACAAATAAGTTACTACGCAACACGTGGCATGGTGACGTCATAGAGCCGCGCGGCGAAGCAGTCGTTACGCAAGTGGTCGACATTTTCGATGGTCTTGACAACTGGCCCTGTGGCGCAACGGATAACGCGTCTGACTACGGATCAGAAGATTCCAGGTTCGAATCCTGGCAGGGTCGCGAGATTATTTTTGTTTTTTTTTTGCCCTATTATTATATTCTGCTTATTTATTTTGTATGTTGCGGATTTATTTTTTTCTTTTTACCTTTTGCTTTTAGTCTTTGAATTTATTGGATTCGTGAATTTATTACTCTTGAAATATTTTGTTTGTAGGCAACGAAGGCAACCATTTCTTACTATATTACGAGTATCACATATTCCAAGGATTTTTTTCACCCTCTAAATTCAGCGTAGGACGAATTTATCAGAATAAATTATGCGTTATCATTAGAATACGTTCATCATTAGAATCTTCATCAGAATTATTTTTCTGGAAAAGGGGAAGTACCATAGGAAGGGAAGGGAGGGGAAGTACGATAAATGGCCCTAATCGCTATTTAATTTATTTGTTTATAGAAATTATTAACTAACAGGCAGAAAGTTGCATTGCACGAATCTTCTTTGATTAAGTTTAGCTCCGCGAAAATTTAAACGGTTGATTCAGTATGAAACTGAAGAACTTCCCACTTTCCCACTAGTCTTAATAATGTAGTTTGATTACAATAGAAGTGTGAAAGCATAACGGAGCGATGCGCTACACATTGGAGCGACAGAGACAAGTATCGATCCGACCTGCTCTCACGCATAGGTTTTCCTCCTGTCATTCTAATCAAGCTATATATATAGGACTGTAGGAAAATAGGTCGTAATTCATTTCTTTTTACTTCCCATTATTCATTCATTCATCTCATGAAACGTTTACTCTAGGACAGGGAGCTCCCAGCAAAAAAGCGTGGTACTTTGGAGAGGATTTGGCCACGGAGTAAGGAAGGGGAGGGATTTGGCATAGTCACCACGCTCGTTAGCGTTACGGCTGGCGAACGCGGTTGTTGGTCACCGAAATATGTAAGATAGTACAATACACAGAAAGATGCTGCTGCCCATCCTGCGGATATAAGCCCGTAGTCGCCTCTTACGACCACACAGACAGTTTTCCCCACTTTCCATAAAAAGTGCAAAATATCGCGTGGGCACTATCTAGAGTGCAGTTTTTATGGGTATTCGGCAAAATATTTTTTGTGTTTCGGCCATGTTCCTTGGGGAAAGGTGAATTCTTAAAATGATCTCTCTAAGTAGCACCGTTTTTTAGAAATCTGCAGAAAACCTTTACAAACAAAATTTAGTTTTGCGGTCCTAAAAATGGATTTTATCGTTTCTAAAAATACTATAGGTAGGTATATCGGAACCCTCGGCGCCGGCGAGTCCGACTCGCACTTGGTCAGTTTCTTTTATATTCATAATAATGTTCGGCGCAATGTTGGACAAACTAAAACGCTGCATAGGTACCTACCATAAAACAAAAACAACTTTCCCTGGGGAACATAGGTCGAAACCACACGTCGAAACGAAATACGTAAAAAATTATGTTTACCTCCCATACAAAATGCGCAATGCAGTTTTTATGGGAAGTTTAAAAAAATGGAATTTTGATATAAATTCCTTAGGAAAAGTTGTTCAGTTTCACGGTCTGAGTAATACGCTAAAAAAGTACTTAGGTAGTAATTTATTTACACCTTGAATTGTATTTTCTGTTCCCTCTGAGGGTGGGGTTCAGGAGACTTATGATATGACGCACGCACAAGTCGAAGTACTTTAGGCTCGTGTCTCCCAACTTGAGGTTAAAAACCTATCTTAATTAAGTTTTTTGGGAGAAAATCGATTTTATTTCCTTTCCGTCCGGTTCCAGTCCGTCTAGGGAAGTACCACCCCCTTGCCTATTTCTGCCGTGAAGCAGCAGTGCCTGCCGTAACGTAAAGCAGAAGGGCAAGAGAGCTAGTGAAACTACCGAAACATGAGACATTACCATCTTAGTTCTCAGGGTGGGTAACGCGCTTTGCTGTCTTATTAGTATCAAGTTATGACACTAACAAGACAGTGGGTGCTATGGGCGGTGGTGACCACATGCACAGTGGTCAGGTCGTGGTGGCACAGCAGGTGGGCCACCTCAGAATGTAAACTCAATGGGAATAGTTTTGAAACCTTAGATTATGAATAACGGCAGCTTATGTCTATGTTTGAAACCGATTGAAAGCTGTCAAACGCAAAAGTATAAAACTGGATCACGTTTATGCCATAGAAACAGGGACTAGATAATACTATAATAGAAATGATCCAGCTCCATACTATTTGCTTTGACAGCTTTCAATCGGTTTCGAAACCCCTGCTCGTTTGCCTACTTGTGACATTTTTTATTTATTTACAGATGTTTGGAATGCTGCACGCCCCGAATACGGCTGGCAAGGTGCTCCGGTTCCCAGGACCCTCGCGACCCAGGGGACCCTCCTTCATGGTGCCTCCTCAGAGGGACCGGTGAGATAATGTCATTATGTCATCTCCTTCTTCCATCGCAAGTCCAGACTCGCGCAGGATAATATACTAGCTATTTATATCAAAGTTTTAATCCTTTAATCCTATACTATTTCAACATTCAGGGACAGAAGAAATATCTGCCTAATCCACGTATAATTTAAAAAATTTAGGGTCTCGTTATACAACGTGTTAAAGGAATAAGCGAAACCCTCGTACACCCCAACTGATTTTTATTAAAATAAATCCATTCCCGTAAAAAAAACGTAAAAAAAGAATTTTTCTTCTAGATATTGTTATTTTAAAGTTTCATCGTTGTTCTAGTAGATTTTTAAGCAATCATGGCGCGTCCGCGCACACCACGCCCACTTCCTCCCGCGCGCGAATCTTTCAAAAACCCGTGAAATTGATTCTACTCTCGATTCTGAACAAACTATTTTCTCAGTTTCGCTTATTCCGTTTACACGTTGTATTAGTGTAGTCGTTTATTTATTCATATTTATTGTAGATTCGAAGCACTGAAGAAGTTGGTCAGACAAGAGCACATGCGTGAACTGCAGAGGAAATATGAGACGGAACAGAAGCAGGAGCTCAAGGAAATCGCTGCTGGACGAGGGTAAGCTGAAAACTTCCTGAAAAACTCATGAACTTCCACTGCTGTATAAGTCTTGTTCTTGTCTTAAGTTGCGTGGAGAATAGTGGCTGGACGGCCTGACTGAGTGGCGCAATGGTAGCGCCTCGGTAGGAAGTTTTGAAGGCACATTTATGTTAGTTAAGTTTTTGTAATATATGTATTGCCATTGACATACCTACATGCATCGCTCGAAGAACTCGTCTATTTTCACCTGTCTAATTGAATTGTCCTAATAATTGAACTACTTGGATTTTTTCTCACTACCTCGTTCTTGCATTGAACTAACGTGAAGACCGACGGGTCAGATAGGTTCCACCCAAAGAGGTTTGAACCTCGCTGCGCTCGGGTTCTACCTAAATTCGGCAAGGACTTTCTTAAAGTTGACCGACGATCTGGGTAGAGTCGCGGTAAGCAGCTGGGTGCGTGCAGTAGGTACAGGATAGGTCATTCTTTAGATATCTTTAAGGCATTCAGATTTCTAGATTCGTTTATTCAATTTAAATTTCACAGTAGATTCTTTACAGGATACTTCGCCATAACATGCAATCCTCTAACGTTTTGCATGCGTGCTTGGCATCGTAAAAGAAACGGTATGAATGCAGTCGTTTCTTGCCGCTTCTTTTGTTGCACGGCCTGCTTTAAATGTCGGCTTTTATAGTCGACAATACAAGTCGTTTATTGCCCAGCTGTAGAAAACTTCCTGCTGATATACCTAGTGATGATTACCTTGATTATGTGATGATTATGTTGAGTCATTGTTGCAGTGGAGACGACTACGCGTACGGTAGTTACGGCGAACAGGAGCCACGTGGTCTCCAGCCCGTGCAACAGGAGTACCCTGAGGACCCCACTGCTAGGCAACACAAGTAAGCACCAATAAAGACAAATATGATAGTTAATTGATACGGCCGTACGTTTTACGTGGATACGTTTATGTAGGTAGGCAGTCAGAACATGTCACGCTCCTACCTAAATGCACCCCCCCCCCCCCCCTCACCTTACCCATAGCCTGACTATCAAATCGATGTAGTACCAATTACTGCCGTCAGAGGGCCTATATCCACTATATAATAGGTCTTTACCTATGAAATTCTTATAGATTAATGAGATCATAATTCCTATAATTCTAATGCATTTTTTTTTTCATTTGTCTTATATTATAGGGAACTATAGGTCTAGTAGTATTCATGTTTGTACATAAGAAAGATCTGTAAATGACTGTTTGATTCCTGAATAAATAAAATAAAAATAATAATATTTGAAAGTTGACTTCAAGGTTACGAGTATCAATTTACGCATGAAATAAAGTTTTTATTTTTAGTTTGATATATAAAATTAAAGGTTCGAAAATTGTTCGTCTTTAATGTCGTCCGATTTCATCATTAGATTTGTTATATTTTTTTATAGATAATATTTTTCGAAAAATAAATTTAAGCTTCTGTTAGCTTAATGTCTTCCCAATAATGCTTAAAAAAAATAATATTGGATTCACAATTCCTAAGAAAAATGCAAAAATGTTAGTACTGAAAATTGGGTTTACCTAAAATTCGCCATACAAAACGGCAATTTCATAGGTAAAGACCTATTATATTCTTTATTGCACATTTTTTCCACGAAATTGCCTTTCACTTTGCACGAAATGACACCCAAACACGAAAGGATGGACGTATCCACGTCAAAAAAAGACAACCTTACGCTAATCGCCATTTAACAGGCGAGCCAACAGAAATTAGGAAGCTTTCTGACTTCTCTACTCTCATCATCATCATCATATCGTGTGGGTTACAAGGTCGGTGACCGACCTTTATTGTTTTGTTTTCTACGCTTCAGTTATTTTTAGTCCTATAGCCAGATTCAATGAGTCAGGTCGAAAATTTTGAAAATTTGGCCGACCGCGACCTCATGGCAAATTTCTGTTTTTACATATCACCGGGTGATAAAATATCATTTTGGGACTTTTAGCCTAAAAAACTTGTATAAGTTAATACTAATAATTAAACACGGTAATATTAACAATTAAGAGATCGCCCACATCCATTAGGCTAAGTTTTTCCTGTACGTTTATTTACTACTTATGTGAGCAACAGTCTATAATGAGAATAATAATCGGTATTTTTGAATTTTTGGGGTGATATTTCACTACCCAGTGATATACAAAAATTTGTCTCCAGGTGGGAATCCCCACAAAAAAAAATCCCCACACTAAGATATAATGTTCTAGTTACTCACATTAGAACATACTTAATTTCCAGGAAACCCCCATCTGGAAGCCGTCAAGTGTCCCAGTTCTCCCGCTACTCCGATGTAATGCTGCCCCCGGCCCGCCGCACTTTCTACCACCCTTACTACGACTACGCCACCCCTGAGTTCGTCCCCTACGCATACTGAAACCTCTAAACACTTTCGCACCAAAAGGACAATCTTCGAACCTTCTAGAATGATCTGCGCATTCTAGAAATCTTCTCTGTACAAACATTTGAAATATCTCGCGGGCTTCTGCGTACCAAAAAGCCATATCAAAAGCATATCTTTTTATAAAATGCTTTCGCTTTAATACTAGCGAGCTTCTCTCCCTTTCCTGCAATATTTTTATATAAAAGATACCGAGGGTTTTTCCATCTAGATATGCGGTCTTTTTAAAATATACCCCATCTAGAATTTGCATTGTATTTTTCGATAGGTTTAAGAGTTTACCCTCGGGTGTGTCCAGTAGGCATGGACTAAATTATACGATTCTTCCAAAAGACAATAAATCTTTACGTATACAAATCGAGCAATTGTATTCCAGTCAATTCTCAATAAACACAAAGAATTTGACGATTTTACCTAAACTATTCGACAATAATATAAATTTTCTGACAATAAATTAAAATGTTTTAAATTAACAATTGGTGTTAGATAATAGGCGTGTCAAAACGTAATTTGTTAGAAATGTAATAAAAAACCTTGCTTGGGAATATCGGCTTTGCTTGAAGTAAATTTCGCATTAAAGTTAATTTCGCATTTCTTCTTACTAACCTGTTTAGTTTATTACGAAGTGTGGTTTGAGCCCAACCACCTATGACGCGGGAATATCTATTTATTACCTATACTTATATTTAATTTAAGTTTAATATTTATATTAGAATCATTGGTTAAGTATTTTTTAACAGATTTTTTAGTTCTTGTCATTCAAGTTAAGCTTTTACTTATAATGTTTAAACATTCCCAATAACTTCTTAGTCAAAAAATGTTGTCGCGGACTGCTTTAAACGAAATGCTTTTTGAGTCTGTGTGCAAAGAAATATTTTTAAACGGGAATTTGTTACCTTAATACGTATTGAAATATCTTAGCCAAAACTGTAACTAGTATTGTAAGAACTATTATGACAATAACATTTAATCTGAGATTCCGTAGCTCCATTCTATTTACCAAATATATACATAATAATCGTTGTGACTAGTCGCTAAGTATTTATATCGTTATGGTGTAAAATATACTTATTTTCAAAAGCCTACAAGACGGCTACGTCGGTCTGCGTGAGCGGATTATTTGAATAAAAAAAAAATATATTTATTATAACTACCTTGTATCATCCCACTGCTGGCAAAGACCTCCCCTCCTTCTTTAATATTATAAACAACAGACTTTAGACTTTAGGAAAACAGTTTTTGGATGCAAGAAAGTAAATGTTTATTTTATGACAACATTCTTGTTCAAATTATTTGTAGAAAAGAATTGAAAAGTTATAGCCACTCAGCGTAAACGCTAACCTTCCGTGGGCACTAAAGACTGGCAACTAATATTGCCAAGTAGGTACCCCAATCCACAAGGACTTTATGAATAGTTACTCTGACAATAATTCCTCTATTTTTTAAATCAATAACGAAATAAAAATTAAAAAATGATTGGATAGTAGCGTATCACTCTGTACCATGAATGGAGGAATAGTTGTCAAGATTAAGATAAAATTGGTAAATCAAGGTTGATTTTAAGGACACTATTTACAAAGCATTAACGAAAGAGATTATGATACAAAAACAAAACACCAAATACAAGATGTAAGCTGGTAAAAACATGGGTATGATTGATTAGTAAACAAAATTAAACATACTTTCACCCTAACATATGAATTCACACCGATTGACTACACTTTTTCTGCAGCACGCAGAGCCAGACCGACAGACAAATGCTTTAATTACATTTAAATGTTTCATGTTTATAATATACCTAGTTAAATTGTAAAATAGCAAAAAGCGCTGTATAAGTATTTCAGCATATTTGTGTACTGGATTTTAGAGTTAGGTGTGAGGGCAGCCTCGGAAAAGGACTTTCAATGTATTTTTAATATAATATTTGGGAAGTTAAATATGGTAACCATAATTCCTACATCACCCATTGCTCCTACGTTTCCTACAATTTCCATACATTTTTCAAACAGAGGAAATCTACAGTAAGAATTAAATACCTTACCTTAGTAAGAATTAATTACCTTTATTTATTTCGGAATCGCAATTTATAAATGCCCCAGGGATATTGATGAATTTGTGAAAATTTTGACTATAAGTATAATTACAAATTATACCTACATTAAACACTTCCATTTAATTTTATAATACAGTTCAGGAAGGACGCGGGTGTTTTGTAAACAAAAATTTTTCAGTTAAGAAAAGATTTGTCTTAAATTACACGAGGTTCACGATTGTAACCACAATACACACACAGGGAAACTACAAGTCTATAGTTTTACACACAGAAAGCCAGAAGTATTGAATTTTTAACACATTTCACATGCGTTCGAGGTTATGATTTTGTTTAAAAAACACCTGAATCTTTCGTGAACTCCGGTATATGTAAACTATCACAACAACTCCGAAGTGTGAAATCGTACACATAAAAAATCCGTGTAATTTTAATTATACAAGTACCTATAATAGTATTTCTGCGAAATGACTTCTACATATTTTCCTAATAGGTACTTAGTATTTTATCCTGAGTTTGGTCATGATTTTAGGAAACTCTTCATACGCTTCAGAATCCCGAAAATTTAAAAAAATATGCTTTTTTGCTATTTGGCATGATATTTATTTAGCTGCCCAAACAAGAAATCCCTAAGTAGGTATATTAACGATTCTGAAAGTAATATAAATTTGAATTTTCGTAACAAGAATTAATATTTTAGATCCTAATAACTGTCACCAAACTGTCAACTGTCAAAATGTTATCCCACCTATATAAAGAAGGTATTTGAAATTTTTCTGTTCTTTTCTAGGTATATATTTTTATTTTTTGGACGATTCGAACTAAGCGATTAATTAAACATTTTGGTGACAGAAAACAATTCGCAAAAACTATTTAAAAGGATGCCAGTTTTGCACTGAAATTGAAGGCTGTTTCTAAGAGTGTTGTTACCTATTTGTGTACTTACTTATCGTATCTATTTAACTAATTGTCTATATTAAGTATAGGCGTGATACGCCTGCATAACCTGACAGACTAAAATATTTGGCTTTAAAATATATCAACATGTTTAATGGCTTTAAACAAGTCAATGAATTCATTTATTCATCTATTTACTTAAAGGACGAACGTCCTATCCTACAAGTTACGATTTAGCGAGATATCTATACATATTTTATTTATATATAATAATTTTCTAACAATATTCCGTAGAGTTTACAAAATAATTTTATTGTCTTTATTCATTGATAGCTAGGTAAGTTGTTAGATGATAACATTGAGTAAGTAGTGTTAATTGCTATTAATTATACACAAATAGGTGTCTAAATTACAACTGGAAAAAATATCATGAGTAGTAATTTCGCTGTTACATATCTATGCGATAATAATCGGAAAGTATCTTAAAATATCAATATTTACCTAATCATATCAGGCAGCTGTTTCTGTAATTCTATGAATAAAAATATCGTAATTAACTCTGTAATATCGTAATTAACAAAACCAACCTTCTTACATTGAGAATAAATTACCTACGTAATTTTATGCATGATTCTTGAATACCTACCCAAGTATTATTTTATTTAAACTTAAAATACAAAAACATTTTGGCTTCACATGGAAAGACGCATTCTAAATAGAAAGGAAATTTTAAGCTGCTGTAAAACTGGTGACAATTCGATTGTAACTGTGGTCTTTTGTGACAATAAAGTTATTATAATATGACAATAATTTTGATGTAATAAGCGCGTGGGGCTGAAGAAGAAAATATAATTAAACAGAAAAGTAAAATTCGACGCAAGCTGGGCTTGACCCTGCGACCCATCTTGCGTCAAATTTTTCTTCTATCAATTTAAAAATATTACAAAGATCTCTCTTTAAAAAAATCAGACAATTTTCTGACTGATATCCAAATTATGTTCTATTTTCACGCCCCGTTTTAAGATTATGAAACAATATTTACCGCGCTGAAGTTATAGAACCTAACCATTAATTATAAATTTTTAAATGTATTGAATTGGTGGTTTTTGAAAAATAAAGATAGTTATCTACTCCTGAGCAATTTGTGTGGTTATTGGTTGGTTATGTACTTACTTACAAATACTCGTACATAACCAACTGCTTTCACCCTAACACTCCTGTGACTCCTGGGACCCTAACCTGATTCGGCTGGGCCAAGATGTTGTCGCTACGGTCTAAACCAAAGAGATTTGAACCTCGCTCCGCTCGCAGCGAGGTTAAAATCTCTTTGGTCTAAACGGAAAGCGTGTCCTTTTTTTTAATTAAGTTTACAGCGTACGCAGTTAGCAAAAAAATATGAAGAAGCGACGAAGCAAGGAGGTCCGATTTCTTTGGGTCTACAATTAAAATTTACGACGTATAACTATTTTCCCCACCCTTTGAGAAAGCGACTACCGCATTTTTCGGTAGAAACTTTTTTAACTATTACCACGCCATAAGGTCCAAAAGTGTTTCTACTGATGTGCTGTTGAGTGTACCAGTAGTCGCCATGGGAGATTCAAGTGAAATTGAGGCTAGAATTGCCCCCAAATCTAGCCCAGCCGATAAACAAACATTTTTTAAACGAAACCTAAAAAGAATGAATTGAAATTGCTAGGTACAGTTTCCGAATCCTAAGGAATGTGAATAGGCCCAAAAAACTGAACGATAGATAGAAAATACGAAAAAAAGCTTCGACTTTCCTTAGAAACTGTGCTGCTAAAAATCCTCCTGGCGCATAATTTCACGTTCCCAAAATTACAAGTTCGCCAAAAATAAGCTGAGATGCATAGGTCAATTTCTTATTCAAATTTTGATGTTCTCAGCCTTCTGTAAATACAAGCCTATTTTTGAACCTACAATTCTCATATAACTACATTACGCGACAGCTCAGGTGTGCACTTCTAAGCTGTCGCGTACTATACCCATACTCTCCCTGAGAAACTAAGAGTGGGTTCGCAGATCTGGGTTCAGGTACGTTGCACCATCTGACTTAACCATAACATAATATACGCGTTTTACTCTCTATCTATGGTGGAGAGAGCAAGAGGCGAATATTGGGTTAATATTAACCCCTTAAGCGACGAGATTTTTTTTAGCTTCGCACGTAAACTTTGGGCAGTAAACAAAAAAAAACATATTTCTGTAGGTATTTGACAAAAATATTACAAATTGTAAGCCCTAACATTTTTATTTAAAACAGAAGGATTTTAAATTAAAACTCAATTTGTAGATAAATTTCTTATAATTATATTTTTACATTGAAAATAATACAGGCGGTTACATAAAAAATAAATAAGTCTTACGATTTACATAGTGAATGTGATGGTACATGTCTTATATACTGTACAAAAATTTATTTACGAATAAACAAATATCACTAGACTAATTTTAACTCACTTTGCTTTTAAATTAGGCAATGTTAAAATATTTAGTTTTTGGAAAATGGAGAGCGGATCACCGGCCACCCTAAATCATCGAATCGCATTCCAAGACTCCGCTCCGGCGCCGCGCCAAGACGCGACTGACCTAGGGTGCTACACTTTAAACCTAACAGGGTTTTATGAGTGCAACCGGGCACGTTCAGCAGTCCGCAAATGAAATTCATTTTTTCAGCGCTACGCTATAAACGCCTGAAACCAGAGACTCGCTCAGGGGCTAAGTGTTTCCGACGTGCGGCCGTGTATATTACATAACACATCATCTCATCTTAAAATGCCACAATCAACACGCGCCATGTTGCGACAAGGCAACCTTGTATTTTTTTAAAATACCTCTTTGATATGCAGGCAGCCCTAGATTTATCGCATCTTAATATCCGATAAGGTAGAGTTATCGACTACCTTCTCTTAGTCTATAATGAAGTGTAATCCAGAAATGAATCAGATAACATTTTAAATACTGCCCAACTTAAAACACATGATCGCAAAATACACAAGGACAGGTTATAGTATAACATATAACACTGACCCTACCATGACCACATTTTTGTCTACGGATCGACGTCAGTTTTGACATTAGTGTTTTCTTAACGTCATTTTATCGCCTCGTTGTCGATAACTCAGAGCAAACAATAAAGGAATAGAATTTGGACTGCGACAGCAACAAAACTGCATGTTTGTATTACGCTAAGCAGAGAAAGTTCAGTCAGTGTTCTATTCATAATACGTTTCTTTTAAATGAAATCAGGTTATGTATTTGTACAGTACCATTATTAATATAATAACGATCTAGTACTTTAAGATTTGATAGAGTAACACATGTTAATAATTCTTTCTCTACGCTCGTGCGACAAAATTTACGACTGTTATTTTGTCCCTAAACGAATAATCGTTTACGATTATTGTTTTTACAAACTTATATTTTGTCTCAAATACTTATGTCAACGCGATTTTTAAGCCCCGTTTGGTTCAAAGGAATATAATTTACGTCGTTGCACCAAAGAAATAAAACAAAGTGAACAGTCCATTTTCTACACCTTCAGTTCTTATTCTGAGGCAGAGATTATCCAGTCATGATAGACTATCAGTAAGTAGTAGTATTATGCAAGACAAACCTTTTTACATAGTTCAGATTATAGACATTCTTAACAACTAACAGACTTATAGAGTTTATATTAGAACTAAAACTGAGATAGTAAACCTCGTGTTACGGTTAAAATACGAAACCATACATTACACATATTAACCGACTGGATGGGTTAGTGATTTGACGTTTTAATGCTTCCACACGGGAAAAGTATTAATAAAATTATACAAGTTTAAATATAGGATGACTTTTAATTAGTTCTTGATAGAAAAGGGTATGAATGTACTCATGATACTGAACAACAAGTCGAAATACGAAAATCAAGTTTTGACCTCCCATAGAAACTGCATCAGCTGATAGCGCATTTTGTATGGGAGGTCAAATTTGGTTTTTCGTATTTCGACCTATGTTCCTTGGAAAAAGTTGTTTAGTATCATGAGTACATGCATATATTTTGCTATCAAGAACTAATTAAAAGTCACCCTATATACAGGGGTTTGGTATATGTCTGCAAACCTCTCAGGTGGTTGCTCTATGCATGAAACTGAACAACTAAGGAACACGGGTAGAAATAAGAAAAGCAATTTTTATCGTGCTTCGACCTATGTTCAGGTTTATGGGTAGAGAAAACCATCTAAGAGGTTTGCAAACATATATCAAACACCCTGTAAGTATTCTTATTCTTGTTGTAACATAGATATACAATAACCATATAAAATCAAACAATATTTTCAATGACTTGGTTATTTTTAGTAAGTTACTCAGAACAAAACTGAACAACTTTTCCAAGGAAACAAAAAACCATACAAATTGCACAAGGTTTGTATGGAAATGCCAAAACAAATTGTTTTTCAAACCATATTCCTTTAGGAACGTTGTTCAGATTTTGTGTTCCGAGTAACATAATCTAATAATATAATTTGGCTAGGGGTTTAATAAAATAACCCGGTGCAGGTTTTGACCTAAAGAAGAAGAAGAAGAAGATAAGAAGAGATAAGAAGTTAAAAATAGGTGTACAGTATACCTGTCCAAAATATGGAAACATTTTTGTCAATAAGTAAAAAAAAAAACTATTAGATAACAAAAAGGGAATCGTTTCAAAATTTTTGTAAAACTTTATAATGTTCATTCTAAATAAACTTGAGCCTTAAAATATACAGGGTGTAAGCGACACTATAGCAAAAACTGAAAGGACTTGATCAGTCGATGAAACTGAAAAACTTTTTACAAAGAAACAAATCACTGTAAGCGTAAAAAAATAGGCATCCATACAAACTCCTCCCGGCGCATAATGTCACGTTCGCAAAAAGTCACTTTCTCAAAATGTCACGTTCGCGAAATGTCACGTTTTTTGGGATAGAAAAAAATTGAATTATTTTACTAGATTTGGGACTTAGAAAATTTGATTTTTTTTACTATAGATTTGGGACTCCGACAAATTTTGAACTTTTTTTTATGGATTTGGATCGTGGGAAAATTTTATTATATTTTCATTAGTTTTCTGTATGTCCTGTCACGATTAAGTGTGACACTATGTGAACGTGACATTTTGCGTACGTGACATTATGCGCCGGGAGGTACAAACTGTCCAACATAATTTTTAATTTTGATGCGGCCGATTTATCTTTTTATTTTCGGTGACATGTTCCTAACAGAAAGTTGTTCAGTTTCGTCAACTGACCATGCCCTTTCAGTTTTTGCCAACCTGTCTCTTACACCCTGTTTAATTCAGACTGACATTTAAAATCTCAAGTATAAAAATTTAAAATAAAATGCATTTCAAATCAAAACTCCAAAAAAATATGTCTCACATAAAAAATAAGGTTTACAAAAATCCCAAGAGATAAATAGAAATATTACGTATGTGTCAGTCGTGTAAAAGAAATGTGTCATAAAAACACCAAACAAAAAAACGTGGAATGTGTTTTGTGTGTTTAGGGAGCTTAACACATTGATTCCCAGATAGGAAAAATGCAAATCAGTAAAGTTTAATTATTTCCTTTATTCCAATCTATTTTGTAGCCATGGCATTAAAACCAGTGTATATTATTTGAAGCTAAGAATAACAGTTTTACAAATTTGTTTTTTTTTTTTTTAAATGGATCATACAAACCACACGGCATTAGAGTATACAAATTAGAAAACATGATTGAACTAGTTTTGTGCTGCTTACTGTACAGTTGTTAAAAAAAAAACAGAATAATTCATAATATAACTTATTGCCTCACCCTGATCTTTACTTATGAATGTGTTTTTTTTTCTCATGCAACGAATGATCAAGTGGAGCTTTTACGTTATAAAAATGTATGAAATCATTGTGCCGAACGAATCATTCACACAATTATTAGGTAATAAATATATATACAGGTTGGCCCATTGATAGACGTCCATAAGAAAAATTTGGATGCGTCATGCTAAGGGGTATCCAAATCACCCCCATGTATGTTCCGCGATTATTTGTAGTTTTCGAGTTATAAATTATTTAATTTTTTTTTCACCTCCAAAGCTCGGAAACATTTGTTTTGTCGGTTAAATTCTGCGGCCAAAAGCGATTTTTGGCCCCTAGCGGGCAAAAGGTTTTTGAAATTCGAACGCGATGTACTTATTATTTTGTAGTATGCTGCAGTACTGGCCGCTTGTAAAACCTGGCACGCACTATCGTTTTCAAGATGAGAAAGAGGGATGCAGCTATAGGAAAGAAACAAATAGTATTATGAATAGTGAATGCCTGGTGGGTAAGGTACTGGCTGATAATGAAAAGTAAATTTAAAATTCGATCGCCTTTTTTTGTTCTCTTGCCCAGATTAATGGACTCGCCCTTTGACTTCAAATCAACGCAATACAAAATAGATTTGCCTGCCACTGCCTATCCTCTGTCTCCATATTGAAATCCAATGAAAATGAACCTTGTTCCGCAAATTTATCAAGTAGTTTATAGGTAGAGTCACGAACATAAGCACAGCAGTCCCAAAAATAATAATAATTTAATTATAGTGATTTCCTTTTTAATGTCTAGTATTCTTTATCTATACATGGCCACTCGTCCGTGAAAACTCTTTGACCTTGAGCGGGTCTCTGGGTACGGAGGTTTGTAGCGAAGCGCTGGTTCAGGTTATACTGGTTATGTTTCCACTTGCTTGCTGCCGTCAGTACCATTATGTAGGTATTATGCCCTTACGTTAAAACGTTTGAGTAATTATTTCTTATATTTGAATTGCTATTCTTGCATTATGTTAACATTTCCTCGCTTTAATGAGGTGAAAAATTTTGTGTTTCGCTCGGCAGCAAAGTTATTTTGCGTCTCGTGCCTTGAAACCTTCGCCACGCTCAGGATTCTTCTTTTGAACCACTCGCTTCTCTCGTGGTTCAATCCTAGAATCCTTCGCTTGCTCAGGTTTCAATACGAGGCACTCGCGCCAAATAAACCTTTTGCTGCCTTGCATAACAAATAACTATTTTTATTCTGCCGAAGGAAATTAAAACATTCAAACTTTTTTTTTTACTGAACATTTTTTCAATTTTGCATGATTGCCTTGAACGTTACTTTCATACATAAAATAATGAACCTCCTTACATTCCTACTTGTTACTCAAAAAGTATGGTAAATAAAATTTTCGAACAATTTAATGGGCCGATTCAAATTTTGATCATCAATTTAAAAAAAAAGGATCTTCCATAGATTCTGGCTGAATTCAAAAACTTTTTAATCTCTAGGCTACCCAAAACATTAAAAAAATTTGGTGCTTAGTAGGGTATTTTTCGCTGAAATTGGCGTTTAAAAGTCGAGAGGGAAAAAACCCTGAATGTTAATTTAGGCTTCAAATAAATAATTTGCCTATTTTGGTAATTCCTATTGCAAATTATGATGGTGGTAGGGCTTCTGTACAAAGTCCGTCTGGAAAAGTACCGCCTTTTGCCTGTTTCTATCGTAAAGCAGCAGTGTTTGCACTATTGTGTTACGGTAGAAGTTTTAAGAGAGCTGGTAAAATTTCAGGTATATGAGCGATTCTATTTTATTTCTAAGGGTGAGCCTTCAGAATTTGGTTGTTTTTTCCGTAAGAATGACTACTTGATACGGTATTTTGAAAGTATTTTGGTACTTAAAATGGTATTTTTCGCTGAAATTGCCGTTCAAAAGATGCTAGGGAAAAACCTAAATCTTAATTTAGGTTTAAGATAGTAAATTTTACAATTTTCATTATTCTTGTGGCAACTTTGAAGGTGGTGGGGCTATTCTGTAAAGGCTGTCTCACCATTACCAAGTCTCACCAAAACTAGCCAAAAGAATAGGTAGCAAAATTTTTTTTTTTTTATGTGGCCTGTATGGTGTCCTACTGCAGAGCAAAGGCCTCCCCTCTTTTTCGCCATTCGTCTCTGTTCTGAGCCTCTGATGGCCAGTTTTCTAAAAAGTTGTTCGGTCGGCCTCGACGGCGGTGACCATCCTCTGGCACCCATTCTGTAGCTACTCTAGCCCACTTATCCGGATGCATGCGGCATACATGTCCTGCCCAGTCCCACATCAGCTTAGCAGACTTTTTTCCGACGTCTACAATTCCGGTTTTCGAGCGCAGCGTAGTGTTTCTAATCCGGTCTATCCGCTTTACACCTAGAATACTGCGCTCCATGGCGCGCTGGCAAACCATGAGCCTGGACTTCTGCGACTCTGTCAAAGACCACGTTTGTGTACAGCTAATGTTCAATTACAAACTTCAGGACCATCGTTCCACATACGACGTGGTATTAAACAGGGTGACCCGTTATCTCCGAAACTTTTTACTGCAGCCCTTGAAGAGATATTTAGGAGTCTAACACCCGCCTGGTCATCAAAGGGCGTCGTCGTTGGCAAAAAACGTCTGACCAACCTCCGTTTTGCGGATGACATCGTCCTGTTCTCCACTTCAGCTACAGAACTCGAGACCATGCTACGTGATATAAACGGGGCAAGCCTTGAGGTTGGACTTAAGATGAATATGTCAAAGACTCAAATCATGTGTAATAGCACCAAACGTAGGGTCGAGGTAGATGGGCAGGTAATACATTTTGTTGACGAGTACACCTACTTGGGCCAGATAGCATCCTTCGAAAACAGGCAGGACAAAGAGGTCGAAAGACGCATTCAAAACGCCTGGAAGAGCTACTGGTCCATGAAGGAGCTAATGAAGGGAAAACTTCCACTGTCACTAAAGCGAAAACTCGTCGACATGTGTATCCTGCCTATCCTAACCTACGGTAGCTAAAATAAAAAAAAATATATTTTAACCAAAATTAAGATTCATGTTTTTCTCTAACATGTTTTGAACGCCAATTTCAGAGAAAAATACCATTTTAAGTACCAAAGAATCTAACCGGATTTGAGCGCTAATAGTCGTGTGCGGCATTCGGAACGCACCTATTATTTGAAATCATCAACGAAATCTACAGCCAATACGATACGAACGATAACGTAATCTTCGGTCAATCAAAACAAGAATTCTTTTAATCAAACGCGTAACCTTCTTTTAGTCAAATGACCTAAAGTCCATTCCACACAAAATTATTTAATTTTCAATCTGTGCGTTCCAATTTGCGCTAACAGACTGCTTTAGAGCACCGTGAGCGCGCTTAAGTCGGTCCAAATTGACCAAAAGCGTGCTCTAAAGCACTCGCGCGTTCACCGCCTTACGTCATTGATGACGTCATCGTTTCTGCTATCAGTGCTTTAGTCAAATAGGTGGAGCAGTGAAAGCGCTAATGTCAAAATCGATTTGACACATATAAAATCCCACACATTTGCAGCCAGCTGACGTTTCTCAAGTTTTGATTTTAATGAGTTTGTCTCTAATGGAAATGAGAGTGGATTTGGCGCACATTTTTGAGGGATTAGCTTAGCCTTGTTACAGAAAATAAAAACAAAACTGACATTTTGACAGATGAACACGTGAGCGCGCTTAAATCCATTCCAAATTGACTAAAGCCATTAAAGCAGTGATAGCTTTGTGAGCGTGCAAAATCAATTTGGACCGTCCGTCAGTACTGTATACGCTTTTAGCAGCGTTTGTACAATTTGGAACACAGCGAAGGTTTAATGTGTTAGAAACATTTGTCACAACTAAGATGTATGTTAATCGATAGTCTAGTCAAAAGATGGAGCTTGATTAGAATGACAGCAGAGTGAAAGAAAAAATTAACTTCTTCTTCTTTTTAGTTATTGGCTTCCATCGTTTTTACTAACGATGATTCCGCCATGAAAAAATAAACAGTACATAAGATCCCAGGATGACTTTTTGGCGGGAACTCGGCGTGGGCTCTTGCCTGCTCGGTTGAAATTCTTGTCAAAGTCAAAATCGTTTATTCATTGTTGGATATTAAAATCTCTTAATGACGTCAGCTAAACTACATCGCTTCACAAACAAAGTTGTTTATTGTGTAACTATGAAGTGATTTAGTGGATAATAAAGATAGTGTGTTATGCAGTGAATTGTCTACGGAGTGCGCAGCTAATGAAGATTTCAAGCGATCTCGTGTTTGGACCCCGTTTGTGTTGTCTCAAAAAGCCACGGACATTTTCCTTCGTAAAGAAGTGGACACTATCGCTTTACGTGGAGAGCAATGAATAATATCTCCACTACTCCTGAAGAATGTTCTAGAACACGACACTGGCTGAAATGTCCCCAACTATAGGTTGCCATATAATTAAAAAAAAAAAGATCCCAGGGTCATCCCAGCCTTGATCCCAGCTTTGTTTTGACAGTTAAGTTTTTCTGTGAGTTTAAGATAGGAGGTTCGAAATCGTTGTATGTAACTTGTAAGAAACAAATTACAAACAAAGATTTAGGACCTTGTAACTTCACTGGGAATCAGATATCGTGCAAATTTATTTAACTATGGGATGACATCTGCCAGCATGTCACATCTCCTTTGCTATGCAATGTCATATCATCATCGGTGATTGTGAAATATTCAAAATAACCCTACCAAATTCATTGTATTTACAAAGATAATAGGATTATGTAATCTGTTGTGACTTTACATCACACAGTGCTATAACTCAATTATTTTAACTGTGCACTTCGAGCTGTCAAAGTCGCTACGTTGGCAGCATTGAACTCACCCGCCCACCTACTCCCTCACCCCTCCGCGATCGCCCGTTTTTTCAGTACGGTCAGCACTCTCGTGTCGTTCGCATTATTTTCGTTAGCTTTCGAGTATTGTTATTTTTGTTTGTTATTTCTATTGTTTTTTTGTTAAATTTCTTATTGTTACGTTGTTTAATTGTTGTGTTTAAGTTTAATTTTGTTGGCTGTTTTTGACTTTGTGCGTGGGCGAGTTCGCGCACTACCATAGGGGTACATACTGATTCACAGAACGATCAAACTATCGGCAAACTAAAAAATCGCTAGTGCGCGGTGGCTCTCAAAGCCCGAGTTATTTTGTACGCCGTATTCTAATTAAGTAGCTCGTAACCGAGCCGATCCGATCGCCAGTGGGCTGCCGCATGCGAGACTGAAAGCGCGCACAGCGCGTTCTACATTTTATTCCACCTTGCCTCTGTTTTCGAAAGATTTTTTTAATAAAATTATTCACACGATTCAGAATATTTTCGATAGTAAGATTTTTTTTAAATAAAACAATACCAAAATCTGAACTAACATTATGGTTCTGCTGACCGTACCAATGCTGCCACCATGCAAATATTTTGACAGCTCGAAGTGCACAGTTAGAAAAATTGGGTTATAACTTGTGACGATTTTTTTTTATCCTATTTATATAACCCTTATTAGGTTACAAATCTCTTCGTAAATGTTAATTCACATAAACATCTTATTCTATCGTGGAATGGACTATAGCTGTCACGGAAAAAGAATAACAAGAAGTAGAATTTTTATGCCACGGTCCCTTAATTAATAATTAAATTTTGGGTAAATAGGTAATCGAGTTTTCTGGGTTTAGAAATATGCTGCCAGTTTACTAGTATGGTGTATCTGATACTAATAAAATGTCCGCATACCGTCTAACATCATTCAGGCTATTAGCCGCTGACTTGTCCGGACGGGCTCTTAACGCACAGTTAACATACTTCACATTGCCCCGCCATTGTTTATACCTGCCGCCGCACGGCTCGGGTTTCACAAAACCCGCCGTCTCGGGCCTCAAGTGGATATCTTCTGTTTAGTATGAATGCAGCTATATATTTAAGTGTTTTGTGTATTAATATTCAACTACGGTGTAGAATTATGATACGCTGAACACAGAGATAGCGCATTTTAATAAAATAGAGGATGTCAAGTGGTACTTGACACGGGCAATTTGGAGTACAAAATCCATGTCAAGTGGTAGTTGACAGAGCAATTCAGCGGTTAGAGACGAGTTGGCAGTACTTTAGGACATAAATATGCCATTGAAGTGGCTGATATAATGTGGACAATATAAGAGATATACAGGTTGTAAGGGAGAGATTTCTGAAAACTGAAAGGCATCAGTCAACGTAACTGAACAACTTTCAGTGAATAGCACTTTCATGTAATGAAAAAAAATCCAGCCTCTCCGACCAATAAAGTTTTCAATTTTGAAAGTTTTATTTACTTAAGGTTGTCCAGTTACATTGACTATTCATGCCTTTTTAGTTTTCGAAAACCTGTCTCTTACATCCTTTATGGCTTAAAATAATAACGTCACATCAATTGCCAACTTTTTCAACGTCACAGATTGTTTTAGAAGTACATATATTGTTCCTCCCGACGCATAATGTCACGTTCGCAAAATGTCACGTTCGCAAAATGTCACATTCGCAGAATGTCACGATTGCAAAATATCACGTTCGCAAATTGTCACGTTCGCAATATGTCACGTTTTTTTGGGACTTAGAATTTATTTAAATTATTTTGCTATAGATTTGGGACTTAGAAAAATTTTCATGATAATTATCACTACATATTATAAAAAGAAAGTCCCCCGAAACCTTTTTCTGTCGTCATCCATCCATCATGTCTGTCTGTGATCGCTAAACTCAGGAAGTACTATATCGATTTCGATCCGGTTTTCATTAATAGATAGATTAATTCAATAGGAAGGTTTAAAGCTATAATTTATAAATATTGAGTGCAAATTAACTGAACTGTGAAGATGTTTGTCGATCGAGTCGGAAAAAAACGTGCCTCTAGAGAGCTTTCTGGGCGTGCGCTGCGTAAATGGTTTTATTTATATGAAAGTTATGTATGAAAGAATTGTTGCTCTCTAAGAGTTCTAAAGAAAAGTCCGCGATAGGCAAAAAAGTAGTTTTTCAAAATAAGGTATTTTAGAACGTATTTTTGCCCTCAAGGTATGGGATCCTTATCTAATTTAAAAGATTAGTAATAATAATCAATGAACAAAGATCAAAATTGTCCTTTACACCATGTTATTTAAATGAATATCTTGGAAGATATCACAATATTAAAATCACTCTAATTAGTGTCCTAGAATGAGCTTCAAACTCGATGCGTATTTCCGTTGAAAGCCGAACGTAGCCCAGAGTTTCTGAAGTTAATATCAGCGAGCCAGGAACCCTACGGGGCCCACACAGAGGGCACACGTCGTTGCGACTGATCGTCCCAAGCCTGATTTTTAAAATTTTAGGTATATTATTATATTAATATTATAAGTAGAATGTTTTATAAATTGTGTAGCAAGTTGAAGGCTACGTCATATATTGCAATAAAAGACACCAAAACTACCCGAAGATTAGTACCCGTGCGAAGCCGGGGCGGGCCGCTAGTATTGAATAGACAAACAAAACATAAAAAAAAAATTGTATGAATTTTTTTTTATGGGTTCGGGACTTAATTTTTTCATTCTTTGTGGACTTAGAAAAAAAAATCATTATTATTAATTAATAATGTCACTTAATCGTGACATTGTGCGAACGTGACATTCTGCGAACGTGACATTCTGCTGTGGTAAACCCTAGTGTGACATTTTGCGAACGTGACATTATGCGCCGGGAGGATATTGTTCCTTACTCAAAAAGTAGCTGTCACTAAAAAGTACTCCACACATTATTTAAGAACATTTTAAGTTAACGAAATCACTATAATCATTATAAAAATGCCTTACAACTCTCTGCCTAGGAACAAAGTCTACTTCCATAGATTCATAGAAAACCTAGAAAATAATCAAGATCAATAACATTCATCGCAGTATAAAAAATGCTGGTTAATAATATATTTATAATTACAAATTAGTTAGTTCTATACATGTCCCTATACTATATAAAACTATAGTAAAATAGCTGCAACACTCATTTCCTACGTTCCTATCCTACCCACCAAATAATTTACATCGACACCTTTCTTTGGTTAAACGTGCGGAGGCGGGTAAGTTTGCGCGCAATGTAATAAAAATTGCTGTTAGATGCGTCACAAATAAATAGGACTTATTTTAGAAGGGCGACTCGAGTTAAACTTTTTCTTCGGATATGCTACGTTTTAATAGCAAGAGGCGCTGAATTTTTTACTTTATACTAGTATCAATATCTATAACAAAATTCTTAAGAATTAGGCAATATAGGTACGCACGGCAGCACTAAACCAAAAGCAGTACTAGCTGAACGAGCGCTACACTAAAAACGCCCGAAAGACCTTCTCAAGGTCAAAGTGTTTTCTCCGACGTGCGGCCATGCATATGTCACCCAAAAAAAATAAGAATCTTAAGTTGATCAATTTTCGCGTCAGTTGATCAACCTTCGAAAAATAATAAATTCGTAGGGAATTCGTAAATCCATAAGGTCGGTAAGATAAGGAACTGCTGCGACAGCTGCGTAAATAAGAATCTTAAGTTGATCAATTTTCGCGTCAGTTGATCAACCTTCGAAAAATAATAAATTCGTAGGGAATTCGTAAAACCATAAGGTCGGTAAGATAAGGAACTGCTGCGACAGCTGCGTGTGAGAGAAGCGAATTCGGTACAGATTATTATTTTTTGAAAGTTGATCAACTGACGCGAATATTAATCAACTTACGATTGCGTGTAATCTTCCGATGACATATACATTCGGCTCGCAAACCTCATAAAAATCTAAAGCCCGTGCAGACAGCTTTTATCCAGCGCTCTAAAAACAGACTTTCGTATCGGTGCAGAAGAACGCACATAATTTTACCTCGAACCTTCTGTATCGAACAAACGCGAGTTATAACAAAAACGCCGCGCCGTAGGCTCTTAGAAAACGCTACATTTAAATTATGAGGTAACTGATAAAAGTATACTCCTCGAACTATTAATTCGTGACATATTTCCATATACTAGGTTATTTTTTTGGACCTGATAGGCGTATGCCCACCTTATTACAGAGGTCAAAAGCAACAACTTTTGTTCTACGACTGCTAACGCACAAAAAAATTTCGACTCCCTATACTAAAGTGGTCACGTAACCGACCCAATTTGTATGGGAAGTTGAAAATTTTTCGTGCGTTTTTGGCAAAGTCGTAGAACAAAAGTTGTTGCTTTTGACTTCTGTAATAAGGTGGGCATACACATATCAGGTCAAAAAAAAAACCTTGTATAAGGAAAACATTGAGTTAGTTTAAAACAGCAAAATAATGCTTCAAGACACACTTGGGTCTAAGTTTTACGGTAACAGTGATACGGACTTTATTCGTCTATAAAATGTTAACTTAGGTTATATAATTACACTACCTACTCTGTATATTTAGCTAAGCCTAAAATGGCACGACTGGGTAGCTATAGCGACACAAATACCCGCCCTTACATCAAGGTGAAACGAATAACTTGGCTGGTTAACCAAAGCTGTGCGAAGAACTGTAGCGGGGAGCAAAAAAAACCGACCAAGCGCGAGTAGGATTTGCGCACCAAGGGTTCCGTACCACTCAGGTAAAAATACCGTCTTAGTTATGGACGCGCAGTCATGCAGAAATGTATTAAATGCACGCGAGTCCGACACGAACTTGACCAGTATTTGTTATTTGTTGTTATTCTGTAGCTTTAAACACACACCAATTTTCACGCTTGTATTCCCGTTTTAGTAGGGAAGCCCTCTTAACTTTTTTTTATCTATTTGTTGCTATGGCGTGGCTGCAACAAAAATACATATATAAAATTCAACTGTCTATCTATTACGGTTAATGAGGTACAGCCCGGTGACAGACAGACATCGGAGGCATATTAATAGGGTCCCGTTTTTCACCCTTTGAGTACGGAACCCTAAAAACCTACCACAGGATTAATCCAAGAGTTTATTTTCTATTAATTAGTTTTTTCTTGCTCAACTTCTGTTTTCTAGCATAGCTTTGGAAAGCTAACATTTCGGTCCACCTTGACTTTGGCCCCTTTTTACACTGACCAACCGCGACAAACTAAATACAAAAAAGAAATTGATGAAATAATCGAAACAAAGAAATACTTCTCCATAATTTGTTCTGCAGTTTATAGAATATTTCAGGCATATAATTTTCAATTAATTAGATATAACATAAACGGTCGGTCGGTCAGTAATAAAAAAGATCTACCGCCCAAATTACTAGAAAAAGTAGAGATATGAATGCAAATTCCTCAAAATAAGTTGGTGGGATATACAATATTAGAAGATCCGTTAACAAAAGCTAATACGTTCACAGTACTCACAACTCCCGCTGTAGTAAGCAAAAACAAAGCAATAACATATTTGTCACGCTCATATATTTGGTCGAGTGCGAGGGAGACCAAGAGACTTTTCTTTATGCGTATGCAGTTCGACGTTATTGCTTAATCCGTGCGCTCATTCACCCACACACACTAGCGCAAAGCTTGAATGTGTTCAACGTGGCAGCTTTTGTTAACCGGCTTTGATGTCTTTAAAACTTTACTCAGCTGCGACTTGAAAATCAAGTTTTATATTGTCCTTTCGAAATAATTTAAATCGATAAAAGTGGAACGCACACCGTATTTTGAGGTTATAAGCTGTCTTATTATTCTTTTGTATTAGATGAAGAAACGAACTAATTTGTGAAGAGGGCACCTCTTCCCTCAGTTCCCATAAGAGGACTTGTAAATCATATCTCAACCAATTCCTCCAATGATAAAACAGGTCAAATTCTACAATAAACTGATAATAGTAATATTACTTGTAGAAAAGGACTCAGCTCCAACAAAATCCATTTACAGATCTTAATTGACAAACCACTAAAAAGCAGTCTTTACAAATATGTTATTTACCTCTATGAATATTAATAATATAATAATAATTATCATTAATATTATTACAATAAAAAATACTGGACCATAAACTTGATTTCAATAGGAATACGCATACGCTATACACATTCTCGATACTTATTTAAACCATAGACAATTTCAGACGACATAATTTTACGTAAGAAAATAAAACTGAAAACTTGAGTTCATAATTCCGAAAATAGATAAAACAGATTATACAGACCGACAACAGACCGTGTGATGTGCTGAGAGTACCCAATTTTTTTTGTGCAAAATCAGTTGATTGTGCGAAATTGAGAAAAATGTTTGTTGCTTTTGAGTTCACTAATAAAAATAAATAAGGGGTTGTCAGGTAAAAAAAATCACCTTGTATATGATACGATCTTGGATAGGTAATAAAGAGAGTCTAAATGGCTCGTAATATGAACTCAGGTTTTAATGATACCATTGTCAATCAAAATAAAAGTTATAAGGGACTGTGTACCAAAAACAGAAAGGGTATGCTCAAAAAAATGTTGACCTCTCCATACAAATTGTTGACTCTGATCGAATAGTTCAGTACATAAAGGTCAATTTTTTTTTTCATTTCCCAAAAATGTTTCTTTGGGAAAGTTGTTCAGTTTCGTTGGTTGAGCACGCCCGTTCAGTTTTCAGTACACCGTCCCTTACACCCTATAACGGTGTTTTTTAATTAGACCCAAATATTGTTAGGGTTACCCCAAGGAATACTTTAGGTGTTATTTTTTTACATTTCTATTCGCTAGTTTTCGAGAAAAATCCTAAAAACAATACCGTTAAATATCGTAAAATGAACACTCCGTATCAGCACAGGCGGCAGCGCGGAGTAGTGAGCCAATCACGCGCAAGCCGAGTGCGCGGTTCGGGCGGTTTCGGCTCGGTTTCGGGCTCTTAGTACGGTCGAAATCATTACTACAGAATGATTGCAAATAATAATATTTTTTTTGTTTGAAAATTATAAAAAAAAACTAGCGGGAGGATTTTTCTAAAACTTTGATAAACCTTTTTCTTTATCATAGTTACACCACCCCTAGAAATATTTGGGTCTAATTTAAAAACACCTTATATATTCGATATTTTTGTTAATTTGAGTATAATGTCTAAGCATCTTCAAGCAAAAAACAAAATGTATAATTAAATTTCTACAGTTTTCTTCTTAATTGGCTATGAAAACAATAAAATACATATCTTATTACGATAAGATAAACAAAAAATTATATTGCACTGGTTGTGAATAAAACCGAAGCTATCTAATTCTGGAAAAAATATACGTATTATTGTGAAATATGAAAAAAGTCTAAAGAAATATCTAAGAAAACTTCTAAAATATTAGATACTTTTGAGTAAATACAAGACTTCTAAATAAAACTTACCGAGTTTTCTTCCTATTTCTGTAAAATATGTTACAGAGTATACAAAAGTAGATCGAAAAGTCGATGAGTTTCAATAGTAGACTAGACTGTATAAAATAAGCTACGCAAAATAATTACCTTCTAGCTTTACAATTAAAAAAATGCTAGAAAAATCGTCATTTTTGCCATAAATATCTTTAAACACACAACCACATCTTATTTCATAAGAGAAAAAGCTTAAAAATTAGTTGAGTTCACTAACGCACTTTAGTGACAAAATTTTTTAGTTTAAAAAATATTTAGTCAACTAAATTTTTAGTATTGAGTTTATTGTTTTCTTTGAGCATTACATGTTTTGTTTTTTTGCGGACGAGGAGTGTGAAAAAAGAAACTAATTATAATAAATGCTATTTTCGTGTTCGAATGTACAATTTCCGGATGCGTTCGTTTCATCGCTGATACTTCTTTCACAAAACAAGTAGATCAAATACTTGTAGTTCAATTAATTTAACAACCTGAATAGTAATTTAGGACTATAGGTACAAAATTTAACATCAATATTTTAGCAATAAAACGAACAGCCTTCGAGTTAGTCTGTCAAGAATAACGCTACCAAGTTACGAAGTCGTGTCGCTATGTATACGTACTGTGCACGAGGTGACAACCTTCATTCAGTCGTGTAGTCATCACGACGCGTTGAGTATTTAATTCCGAAATCATCAGATATCGCTTCAGTGTATAACTGATGATCTATTTTGGCTTATCTCTGAAGGACTCTGTGAAAGGAAAAAAAATAAAGATATAGTCCATGACCAGTTTTGGGAGTTTGTTATATGGCAACAGCCAAGTGGAGAAAGGCTTGTAAATCACCTGTGGTAGTGAGTTAACTGTGTTTTAAATTATGCAACAATATCGTTTAATCAGAAAGACGAAAGCGCACAGACTTTGTTGGCTGAACGGAAAAAGTATCAACCACAAGTTTAAATTTGTAATTCCTAACACATAGTACAGAAATACAAACTTATATTTAATCTACTGAAATATGCAGATTAAATCATGATTCAAATTGTTAAACTTTAAAACAAACTATAAGATTTCGAGTAAATAAAGTTGAAATTTTAGTAGTACTGGAATACCCTTTATATACAAATTTTCATAGATCAATTGGATACTACCGCAAGATAATTTTTTATCACATGTTTCTAAGAGAAAGTTGTTCACTTTAGTCTTCTGAGTCAGCCCTTTTAGTTTTTGGTATACCCTGTATACTAGGTTTAGAATAGAATATTCAGTCAGGTAGATAACCAATCACGCCAGCAGGCCTGAGTGCGGCTGGCGGTGGGTCCCCTGTGTCTAGTGGGGGGGGGGGGTCACTCGCAGCTAGTGCCACGTGGTACCTGGTCGCGCGGAGTGGGCAGGGCGGGCCCCATGGCCGCCAGCGCGCAGTAGCTCGCCAGCAGGGCCCGCAGCGAGTGCGGCTGGCGGTGGGTCCCCTGTGTCTAGTGGGGGGGGGGGTCACTCGCAGCTAGTGCCACGGGGTACCTGGCCGCGCGGAGTGGGCAGGGCGGGCCCCATGGCCGCCAGCGCGCAGTAGCTCGCCAGCAGGGCCCGCAGCGAGTGCGGCTGGCGGTGGGTCCCCTGTGTCTAGTGGGGGGGGGGGTCACTCGCAGCTAGTGCCACGTGGTACCTGGTCGCGCGGAGTGGGCAGGGCGGGCCCCATGGCCGCCAGCGCGCAGTAGCTCGCCAGCAGGGCCCGCAGCGAGTGCGGCTGGCGGTGGGTCCCCTGTGTCTAGTGGGGGGGGTCACTCGCAGCTAGTGCCACGTGGTACCTGGTCGCGCGGTGTGGGCAGGGCGGGCCCCATGGCCGCCAGCGCGCAGTAGCTCGCCAGCAGGGCCCGCAGCGAGTGCGGCTGGCGGTGGGTCCCCTGTGTCTAGTGGGGGGGGTCACTCGCAGCTAGTGCCACGTGGTACCTGGTCGCGCGGTGTGGGCAGGGCGGGCCCCATGGCCGCCAGCGCGCAGTAGCTCGCCAGCAGGGCCCGCAGCGAGTGCGGCTGGCGGTGGGTCCCCTGTGTCTAGTGGGGGGGGGTCACTCGCAGCTAGTGCCACGTGGTACCTGGTCGCGCGGAGTGGGCAGGGCGGGCCCCATGGCCGCCAGCGCGCAGTAGCTCGCCAGCAGGGCCCGCAGCGAGTGCGGCTGGCGGTGGGTCCCCTGTGTCTAGTGGGGGGGGGGGTCACTCGCAGCTAGTGCCACGTGGTACCTGGTCGCGCGGAGTGGGCAGGGCGGGCCCCATGGCCGCCAGCGCGCAGTAGCTCGCCAGCAGGGCCCGCAGCGAGTGCGGCTGGCGGTGGGTCCCCTGTGTCTAGTGGGGGGGGGTCACTCGCAGCTAGTGCCACGTGGTACCTGGTCGCGCGGTGTGGGCAGGGCGGGCACCATGGCCGCCAGCGCGCAGTAGCTCGCCAGCAGGGCCCGCAGCGAGTGCGGCTGGCGGTGGGTCCCCTGTGTCTAGTGGGGGGGGTCACTCGCAGCTAGTGCCACGTGGTACCTGGTCGCGCGGTGTGGGCAGGGCGGGCCCCATGGCCGCCAGCGCGCAGTAGCTCGCCAGCAGGGCCCGCAGCGAGTGCGGCTGGCGGTGGGTCCCCTGTGTCTAGTGGGGGGGGGTCACTCGCAGCTAGTGCCACGTGGTACCTGGTCGCGCGGTGTGGGCAGGGCGGGCCCCATGGCCGCCAGCGCGCAGTAGCTCGCCAGCAGGGCCCGCAGCGAGTGCGGCTGGCGGTGGGTCCCCTGTGTCTAGTGGGGGGGGGTCACTCGCAGCTAGTGCCACGTGGTACCTGGTCGCGCGGAGTGGGCAGGGCGGGCCCCATGGCCGCCAGCGCGCAGTAGCTCGCCAGCAGGGCCCGCAGCGAGTGCGGCTGGCGGTGGGTCCCCTGTGTCTAGTGGGGGGGGGGGTCACTCGCAGCTAGTGCCACGTGGTACCTGGTCGCGCGGAGTGGGCAGGGCGGGCCCCATGGCCGCCAGCGCGCAGTAGCTCGCCAGCAGGGCCCGCAGCGAGTGCGGCTGGCGGTGGGTCCCCTGTGTCTAGTGGGGGGGGTCACTCGCAGCTAGTGCCACGTGGTACCTGGTCGCGCGGTGTGGGCAGGGCGGGCCCCATGGCCGCCAGCGCGCAGTAGCTCGCCAGCAGGGCCCGCAGCGAGTGCGGCTGGCGGTGGGTCCCGCAGCGCGCGTGGGCCGCCAGCGCCCCCCAGCAGTAGAGGGAGGCGGTGTCGTCGGCGGGGGGGCGGAAGGGGGCCGCCGGGTCCTTGAGGGCCGGGTCCCGGGCGCCGCCGCACGCCGCGCTTAGCGTGCAGAAACACATCGCTTTCCACCCGCCGTATCTGGAAGAAGACATTGACAAAAACTCTTACATCCATACATAACATCAAGTCTCTTCCCCGTCGGGGTAGGCAAAAACCACAGTCCTCAACCTGCTACGATCTTGACATACTTCCCTCGCATCCATCCGGTCAGTCGGTCGGTCGGTAAGTCTGTTCGTCACGCTTTGGCCTAACGGCTCAACGATTAGTCCGATAACAACAATTCAATCTTTGATGAGTGGACATATGTTCGGGTTGGTAGCAATATTTGTTAGAGAAAAACAAGTAAAGTATTGTAACTGAATCTTCCCAGGAGTTGTATCCACGTTACCCTTAACTGCGCCTTGTATCTCCGGTAAGGCTCAGCCTAATAGTCTACACCATATTTTAAATTTAAGACTTTTATGCAAATCCACATTG
The DNA here is from genome assembly GCA_947532105.1 of Athrips mouffetella. Taxonomy (NCBI): domain Eukaryota; kingdom Metazoa; phylum Arthropoda; class Insecta; order Lepidoptera; family Gelechiidae; genus Athrips; species Athrips mouffetella. The sequence goes on along the minus strand of OX383981.1, from coordinate 11,083,960 downwards.
ACCAGATAAAAGAGAGGGTAAACGTCGAGTCTTATCAGGATGTCAAATCATTGACAGAGGACAGAGAGAAATGGAGATTGCTCCACCGACAAGAGCGCGGCTCTTAAATATGAGAAGAGGAAGAGAAGAATGCAAATCCATCGAAGGATTGAGTGGTTTCTTGCTAGCTCTCAATTTGAGGGTAGCTGTCGTACAACGAAAATGAAAAATTGAAAATTGCGCTGAAACGGCTCAAACAGTCTTGATGAAACTTTGCATGACCAAGAATCATATCAGGTATCTTGCGGCAGTATCCATTGATCTGTAGAAGTTCATATAAGGGGTGTCCCCTTAATAATAAACTGTATCAATGAGTTTTACTCAAAATGTTTCATTGACCTTATTTTAATGATAATGGTGCTTGCAACAGCGCATAAACATCGGATGCTCCTTAAAAACCCATACCCGTGGTTAGTACACGTTATATTGATTTCATTAGCCTTTTAGCAGTCTTTGATACAAAAACAAGAAAATTATCCAGTTTTTCGCTTTTGTGTAAGATAGATAGATAAAGCGTTTATTTGTGACACCAACACATATGTACATTGATAAAGAAGCATACATTTAAACAATGATTAGGACTAACTGAAGAACAAATCAAAACACATATGTGCTGTAGTGTGACAAAAAGGCCTAGGCTCAGCGATAGATTTGCCCTTTGAGAGGGCAACACTGATTTTCAGACCTCGCCAGTGAGGGTAACGCAGGTACTATAAAGGTATACCTATGAAATTATATTATGAAAATAAATAGAAGTATCTTTTCCTAGCCATTAGTATCCTATTGCCACTGGACTATCGTCAACTTCATGGCGCCTCGGTCGGCCTCTTTTTAAGCGGTAGAAATAGATATAACTCGAAGATAGCAGATGTTTAGTTTTCGTAGCTCCTTTTTATGTTACCGCCTACAAAACAATCGTACACAGGGACGCACGTCGGCGGAAACACTTTGACCTGGAGCGTCTCGGTCCCTGGTTGGGGACGTTTGTAGCGCACCGCTGTTTCATCTTATACTGGTTTTGTTTCTACGCACTTGTTGCCGTGTGTACAAACAAGCTTATAGTGTAAATACTTACTTGTCAACAACAACTACAGGCCCATTCTTGTACTCCATCTGAGCTCCCGCCACGTACTCTATTAACGCGAAAGAGTCCTTATAAGGTTCTATAAGTCTATCCAGAGCCTCTTCTTTTTCTGCCTCATTTGTGGCTTCGCGTACAGCTTTTATATATTCATTTGTATCAGGCTTGCCGGCTGTGTAGTCTGTGGAGTTCAAAACATAATTAATTGATTTTGGAAAACAAAGTAGGAGGTAGACTTTTTATAGATGTTCAAGCAAGTAAAATCTGCATCATTGCCCTAGGTCTTATAGTCCCAAGTCGTATACTATTTCTACGGAGCCGGATAGTTAACCTTTTATCCAGCGCACTGGTTTTTATTTATTTTTCCACAAAGCCACTACAATCTGTCCTTTGAAACCATCATTGGACAACCACCTCTCTTCTTCCACCAACTTCACATTTTCGACACCCACAGGTAAGTGACAGATGGTACTATTGGTACTAGCAGACAACATGCAATCCACCAAAAAAACTAGACAATACTTATCAAACAACTTACACCATCAAAAAATTCTCACCTGTCGTATGACCTTCCAACCATTTCGAACACTTGATAAACTTCACAGATAACTGATAGTCGTCTTGAAGAGAATGTACGCTCACATTTATAACGTCAATCACCCGATCCGACGGCATCGAATCCGGTATCGAATCTACTCTTTCAAAGTAATATAGCGGACGTCTTAACTCAGCCTCCTCTTCGACGGATAAAGAAGGGGCCACCGGCGGAGGGGGTGGTGCCATATCGGGTGGTGAACCCGCCGTTTTCGACCCCCAATCAGGAAAATTAAACTTAGTTGGCGAACTTAGCTTGAAGTTCTTAAGTGACATTTTTGACGGACTCCTAGGCGATTTTGGCCCGTTTTTCTTTTCAGATAATGATGAGAATAGGTCACCGTTGGCAATGGATTTTCGCGTCGTTAGATCTCGGTTTCCTGTGCTAAGTCTTTCGAGCCGCAGTTCTGTTCTGTCAAACCTATAGTTAGGTTCGCAATCCGAAATTGGTGAGCTATTCTCTGGTATTAATCTTTCGTCGTCAGCACAATCACTTTCTTGTCGTCTTAAGCCGTGTCCATTAGTTTCCGGTTCTATAGGAATTGGTGGCGATTTTCTATCGGCTTTTCTATGAGCAACGTAAGTCTCTTTTGATACAAAACTTGCTTTGAAGTTCGCTATAACTAGTTCCTTGTCGTCTTCGGTGGGCCAGAACTTTTCGCATTCCTGGAAGATGGAAGAATAAACATTATATCATAAAAAAAGTTTTTGAATTTTTGAGTTCGAACTCTATTAAAGTTCCTGTCCTCCCGGCATAGATTTATATACTCAAGATAGGGTCTTGGGAACAAGCGGTTCAAAATTTCCCCATACAAGAAAAAATAGCGCCATCTATGAAAAATCGCGTGAACTACGTTGTGTAGTGCTTCGGTCGGTGCTAAATACACGGAACGGAAATAATATGGCGGGAAAAAACAAAACAAACTTTTTAATGTTTATATGTGATTTAGGCCTGGTTATTCAGTTTCATTAATTGGATTATAGTCAAAAACAATAATAAGAAATAACAATAATAATAATAAGTGTATATTGTTTCTTTAACTAAGAACATTCCATTTTGTTGGTAAGTTTATTTGCATCCAATGTTGACAATATGACTGACAACGACTGACGTTTGTTGGTCCTAAACGTCAGATTTCGGACCAACGAATTGGGGACATTGTAACTTGCCGATGGGCTAGTACTTATATATAAGTAAATGCCTCCCGGTGCATAATGTCACATTCGCAAAATTACACACCTCATCGTTACCTGCGAATCAAGTTTGTCGATTTGGCAAATTACTGGGCTGGTCTAGTGTAGCGGATACGAAAAGAAGAAGTGTAGTCCTTTTTCTAAGTGTAAGACGAAGGTTACAGTTTACTTTTTACCCGACTACGGCAAAAAGGAGGGTTATGATTTTGACCGGTATGTATGTATATATGTATGTATGTTCATCTGTTCCATCTTAACTTCTTAACCACTTATCGTAATTTGACAAATGAGGTGTCGTTAGAAGCGTCTTGATCATCCGCTGGTTATAGGATACAATAAGTTTCGTTTAATTCAATGTGGCGCCCTCTAGAGGAGGTTAAGTCACGGAAGAAAAAAAAACAGTTTTTTTAATCGTACCGTGTTGGGTATCAAATGAAAGGGCTTAATGAGCACATTTCAAAAATATATACTTTGTTAGCTTTTTATGTATTTACAACCCCAAAATAATTAAAATAAAAAATCAGTTCAAAAACTAGAACCCGACTACTGGCAAATCTTGCTCTAAAAAGTATGAAACAAGAAAATATTGTCATCTGAAATTGTTATGTACGAACTATCGTATTAAATAAATATTCATAGTGATGTTCAGATAATAGCCGTGGTCATGTCACCTATCCTAAAAAAGCGATCATAAACTTTACGGCCAAGTGGCATAACAATATGACCACGGCTATTATCTGAACATCACTATGAATATTTATTTAATACGATAGTTCGTACATAACAATTTCAGATGACAATGTTTTCTTGTTTCATACTTTTTAGAGCAAGATTTGCCAGTAGTCGGGTTCTAGTTTTTGAACTGACTTTTTATTACCAAGTAAACGAAGTAGACGAAGGTTACTTCTTACCAATTTCGCCCTCTTGGACATTTTATTACCAAGACTGACAATAAACCTCAAATTTTCAGAAATCCGTCAGCCAGTATGGATTGAACTGACACTCTTACCAGAGTGATGGACTGAACTGATGTCAGACTGAACGTGAAGACTTTCGTGAAAGCGAATAATAGGAAGGAATGTATAAAACTAGATGGCGCTAAAAATAATCAGGAAAGTTAATCTTCTTCTTCTTCTATCGTGTCGATGGCAACACAGATAGCATTTGATCTAGCCTTGTACAGAGCATAATGTAGAATATGATGCGCATGCTGTGAGGTGGGACATATGGTCTATAGAGTATTCTGCCAAAAAACATACCTTTCAACAAAAACGTTTTTTATTTTGTTGAAAGTATGTTGAAACTTTTTTTGACATAATAACTTTCCAGATTATTTGCTGGCGCCTTATAGTTTTAGTGAGTTTATGCTTTCCTGGGTTTATGCTTTCCTGGGTTTTCTTCTCTTTTCTCTCTTTTTCTTGATTGACAGTCCTTCTTATTATTGGATTTTTAGTGGGGATAGTGACCGGGTCAGTGGGGTCGGACAGCACGAGCACGAGTTGCGCGGTGTGGTCCCACAGTAGTCGCCACAGGTCGCTGTGGGCAGCAGTGGGGGGTGCTGCATACTGTGAGGGTAGTTACCGGGTCAGTGGGGTCGGACAGCACGAGCACGAGTTGCGCGGTGTGGTCCCACAGTAGTCGCCACAGGTCGCTGTGGGCAGCAGTGGGGGGTGCTGCATACTGTGAGGGTAGTTACCGGGTCAGTGGGGTCGGACAGCACGAGCACGAGTTGCGCGGTGTGGTCCCACAGTAGTCGCCACAGGTCGCTGTGGGCAGCAGTGGGGGGTGCTGCATACTGTGAGGGTAGTTACCGGGTCAGTGGGGTCGGACAGCACGAGCACGAGTTGCGCGGTGTGGTCCCACAGTAGTCGCCACAGGTCGCTGTGGGCAGCAGTGGGGGGTGCTGCATACTGTGAGGGTAGTTACCGGGTCAGTGGGGTCGGACAGCACGAGCACGAGTTGCGCGGTGTGGTCCCACAGTAGTCGCCACAGGTCGCTGTGGGCAGCAGTGGGGGGTGCTGCATACTGTGAGGGTAGTTACCGGGTCAGTGGGGTCGGACAGCACGAGCACGAGTTGCGCGGTGTGGTCCCACAGTAGTCGCCACAGGTCGCTGTGGGCAGCAGTGGGGGGTGCTGCATACTGTGAGGGTAGTTACCGGGTCAGTGGGGTCGGACAGCACGAGCACGAGTTGCGCGGTGTGGTCCCACAGTAGTCGCCACAGGTCGCTGTGGGCAGCAGTGGGGGGTGCTGCATACTGTGAGGGTAGTTACCGGGTCAGTGGGGTCGGACAGCACGAGCACGAGTTGCGCGGTGTGGTCCCACAGTAGTCGCCACAGGTCGCTGTGGGCAGCAGTGGGGGGTGCTGCATACTGTGAGGGTAGTTACCGGGTCAGTGGGGTCGGACAGCACGAGCACGAGTTGCGCGGTGTGGTCCCACAGTAGTCGCCACAGGTCGCTGTGGGCAGCAGTGGGGGGTGCTGCATACTGTGAGGGTAGTTACCGGGTCAGTGGGGTCGGACAGCACGAGCACGAGTTGCGCGGTGTGGTCCCACAGTAGTCGCCACAGGTCGCTGTGGGCAGCAGTGGGGGGTGCTGCATACTGTGAGGGTAGTTACCGGGTCAGTGGGGTCGGACAGCACGAGCACGAGTTGCGCGGTGTGGTCCCACAGTAGTCGCCACAGGTCGCTGTGGGCAGCAGTGGGGGGTGCTGCATACTGTGAGGGTAGTTACCGGGTCAGTGGGGTCGGACAGCACGAGCACGAGTTGCGCGGTGTGGTCCCACAGTAGTCGCCACAGGTCGCTGTGGGCAGCAGTGGGGGGTGCTGCATACTGTGAGGGTAGTTACCGGGTCAGTGGGGTCGGACAGCACGAGCACGAGTTGCGCGGTGTGGTCCCACAGTAGTCGCCACAGGTCGCTGTGGGCAGCAGTGGGGGGTGCTGCATACTGTGAGGGTAGTTACCGGGTCAGTGGGGTCGGACAGCACGAGCACGAGTTGCGCGGTGTGGTCCCACAGTAGTCGCCACAGGTCGCTGTGGGCAGCAGTGGGGGGTGCTGCATACTGTGAGGGTAGTTACCGGGTCAGTGGGGTCGGACAGCACGAGCACGAGTTGCGCGGTGTGGTCCCACAGTAGTCGCCACAGGTCGCTGTGGGCAGCAGTGGGGGGTGCTGCATACTGTGAGGGTAGTTACCGGGTCAGTGGGGTCGGACAGCACGAGCACGAGTTGCGCGGTGTGGTCCCACAGTAGTCGCCACAGGTCGCTGTGGGCAGCAGTGGGGGGTGCTGCATACTGTGAGGGTAGTTACCGGGTCAGTGGGGTCGGACAGCACGAGCACGAGTTGCGCGGTGTGGTCCCACAGTAGTCGCCACAGGTCGCTGTGGGCAGCAGTGGGGGGGTGCTGCGCCACGGCATACTCGCGCAGTCTCCGCCGCCCGCACACCCACGATGCGTTCACGTACTCACTGCCTGCACCAGCGAGACAACGGTGTAAGGAAATATCGGCCGAATTTCAAATTAAGTAAGTAGTGTAGCTAAGCTGTGTGCTGGGAAATTCCAGCCGATAGGATTGCTCCATTTGACAGCGCATTTGACAAGCTAGGAAAATGACGCGGTCCTATTGGTTGGAATTTTTCCACCTGATAGCTTAGCTCCCTCGCATAACAGTAGTGGAAATTCACCCTAAAGGCAGGAGTAAAATTACTGGCACATGAGACATTCAAATTGAGATACAGTATTGTATGCAGGTTTCTTGAAGTTTCTTATACGCTGCCATAGCACGATCCGAAACGGCAGTACTCTATTTGCATTGTATTCTGAATGTTATGTCGTTCAATAAGTATTCTGTAAAGAATCTACGTTAAATAAAATCATCTGAATGTGATGCAATGGTCTGAAGAATGGGAACGCACTTGGAAGTTTTATAGTGTCAACGTAAGTCAAAACAATTTACAAATTTATAATAGTAGAGAAGAAGAAGATTTACTGTAAAACCTTCATGGTTTATTTTATATAATGAAACACCCTGGCCACTAATTTATTTCATATAGCTATATTCGTTTTGATAGATGTCTGTCTGTCTGTCCTATCTTGTACTTTGACTAAGCAATACACTGCTAAAAACTCTAATATTGCATATATTATTTATTTACCTTTACTATAGGTTATGGGCAACGCTTTTATAGTCAAAGTTCTTTATTTGTGCGAGTAAAATGACGACCCAAGACAAGTCTCATACCGGAGATAATCAGCCAACTTCTCAAGCTGCTGTCCCGTCATCAACTCCAGGAACTTCAAGGTACCTGACCACATATACTTCGACTGCCCCGTCGATTGAGAAATTGGTTGGATCGTCCAACTACGGGAGCTGGTCATTCAGCATGAAAATGCTACTGACAGACCTTGATTTATGGGAATTTGTCGAATCGCCTAAAGATCTGAAAAAGTCATTAGAAGCACGAGAATTCCAAAAGTTCGACGCGAAGACAAGAGCCAAAATCTGTCTGATGGTAAAAAGTCACGTTTACCCTGTCATTCAAGACTGTACATCAGCAGAAGACACTTGGAAGAAGCTCAAGGACACATATGCCAATAGCGGTCTCTTAAGAAGATTAAACCTATTGAAAAAGCTTTTCAATTCTAAATTAGAGCATTCAATGGAAGATTATGTCAACTCTATCAGGTCCATACAGCAACAACTCGCTGATATTCAGTCGCCTATTGATGAAGAGTTCATAGGAATTATTATGCTAGCTGGACTACCGGAAGAATATAACCCCATGGTAATGGCAATCGAACACTCTGGTGCCCCCATCACAGCTGCGACAGTTTCGTCAGTACTTGTAAAAGACCAACAGCGGAAGAAAACCATCTGTACGTCGTCAAGTGCACTGGCTGTCACACCTGGATCCAAGCAAGGTTCATCAAAATTTTGCAAATATTGTAAAAAAGCAGGGCATCTTGTGTCAGAATGGAGAATAAGAAAGTCCAAATCTGAGAAAAATGTAGTTAGAAACCAAAATTTTGATACTACTAATTATACTTCAGAGTTAACACTTTCATCTTCATTTCATTTCTCATCTATTCCTAAGGAGTACATATGGTACTTAGATTCTGGTTGTTCCACGCATATGAGCAATACAAAAGATCATTTCATGCATCTTTCTAGCCTAATCAAGCCTATTACAGTTGCTAACAATGAACAAGTACTAAGTGAAGGTAAGGGTACTGTTTGTTTACAAGTTTCTAAACATATAAAAAAAATTTCAGACGTCCTTTATGTTCCAAAACTTAATACAAATCTTTTGTCGGTTAGCAATCTGGTACAGAAAGGTTTTATAGTTGCCTTTACAGCAGAAGGTGCATCAATATTTCTAAAAGATACATGCAAAATTTCAGGCCAAGTTGTAGCAACAGCTTCAAATTATCGCGGGATGTATAAACTTGACATCTCTGAGAGCGCCAATCTGACTAAAGTCAAAGAGTCAATGTCACTCTGGCATAGACGTTTAGGGCATCTCCATGCCAAAGCAATGGATTTTTTAAAGAAAAGAGGTTTGGGCATAGATTATAATGCATGCTCATATGAAACCTGCATACCCTGCCTACAAGGGAAACTCGCGAAGAAACCATTTAAAAAGTCTAAAAGTAGGTCGCATAACTTACTTGAGTTGATCCATTCGGATTTATGCGGACCAATGAGCATACAAGCTTTTGGCGGTGCTTTGTATCTACTTACTTTTACTGATGACTATAGTCGAAAAACTTTTGGATATATTTTAAAAACCAAAAGTGAAGTATTCTCAAAATTTGTAGAATTTAAACATCTTGTGGAAAATCAAACCGGGCAGAAAATCAAATGTTTACGATCAGATAACGGTCGAGAATATGTTAACGGGCCTATGTCTAATTTCTTACGTGAAAATGGCATTGTCCATCAAACTTCTGTCCCGTACAATCCACAACAGAACGGAGTCGCAGAACGAGTTAATCGGACTATTATTGAGAAAGCACGAGCCATGCTACAAGACTCGAAGCTTCCGAAAGCTTACTGGGCGGAAGCGGTAAATACCGCTATTTACCTAAAAAATCGGTCTCCCACTCAGTCTCTCAATAATAAAATCCCTGAAGAAATATGGTCTGGACAACGAGTTAATCTTTCTCACCTACGGGTCTTTGGTTGTGAAGCCCATGTGCTCATACCAAAGGAGAAGCGGACTAAACTTGAATCCAAGACTCAAACTTGTATATTTGTAGGTTACTCCACAGAGACGAAAGGTTACCGTCTCGTCGACTCCCAGAACCCAAGAGCAATCATCTTTGCAAGGGATGTTGTCTTCATCGAAGACAAACTATACAATGTAGAATCGCAACAGAATGTCACTGACCCTAATTCTTCTGTCACACATGATCTGATAGATATTCAATTTCCAGTTCCTTGTGATACCACGCCAGGACCTTCTTCATCACTGCATGAGACCAGCAGCACAGGCACTCCTCTCAGTGAACCTGACAACCTGCCTTCCCGTGTTCCTGAAATCTCTTTACCAGAGAACTCAGAAGTCTTTTTGGATGCAGAACATTCATCTGAAGACTTATCATCAGGCATCACCGGAATCACTGCTGAAGATCCTACTACACAGCGTAGATATCCTCAAAGAGAAAGACGGCCACCAGTGCGTTTTACTGAAGATGCAAATTTAACCACAACTGATTGTGAGCCAGAAACTTACAAACAAGCCGTGAACGATATTCACAAACAAGAATGGCTTGATGCTATGAATGCAGAATATAATTCTCTATTGAAACATGGAACATGGACACTTGTCGACAGACCATCAGATAGAAAACCAATTAAAAGTAAATGGGTCTTCAAAATTAAGAAAAACACCAGCGGAGAGATAGTGAAGTATAAGGCCAGACTTGTTGCCAAAGGCTTCACACAAGTGCATGGCGTAGACTACGGAGAAACATTCTCTCCTGTAGCAAGACTATCGTCGATTCGTCTTCTACTGGCGTTTGCAGTACAACTTAACGTCCAGTTAGACCACCTAGATGTGGAAACGGCATTTCTAAATGGTGATCTTGATGAAGAAATTTTCATGGAGCAACCCGAAGGTTTCGAAACTGATCGTAATGCCAAAGTGTGCCTACTCAAAAAGTCACTTTACGGACTTAAACAAGCTCCAAGACAATGGAACTTGAAGGTGTGTCAAGCTATGAACAAACTCTCTCTCACACAAGCGTCCAACGAACACTGTCTTTACTATAGACGTGACGGTAGTGATCTTCTCGTGGTAGCCGTATTCGTTGACGATTTCTTCATTCTTAGCACCAGCGATAGCATGAAGAACAACTTTAAAGATGAGCTAAAGAAGGTATTCATCATCAAAGACCTCGGTTCTCTAAAGGATTGCCTAGGTATGAGAGTTGTCCAAAGTAATGGTAGTATCACCCTCGACCAGACAAAGTATATCGAAAAGGTAATCGAGAAGTTTGGAATGAGTGATGCCATACCCGTGACTACACCAATGGAACCTGGTATTAAGCTGACCATCGCTGAAAAGGAAGATGAAAAACCAGAACTACCTTATCAGCAGCTAATCGGATCTCTAATGTACATTGCTATAGGCACTAGACCGGATATCTCCTACGCAGTATCCTTTCTAAGCCAGTACAATGTACATTACGGGGAGGTGCACTGGAGAGCTGCAAAAAGAGTACTTCGGTATCTTAAAGCTACGAAAAATTTGAAACTCACTTTTCACAAAATTGGTCAAGCTTACCCAGTTGGTTTCGCAGATGCCGATTACGGGAGTAACGTCGTAGATAGACATTCATTTACCGGGTACGCATTCATAATGAGTGGCGCTGCCATAACTTGGGAAGCGCGCAAGCAGCGTACTCTAGCCCTATCTACAACCGAAGCTGAATATATGGCTCTTGCAGAAGCCTGTAAGGAAGCTATATATCTGAGGACTCTAATAAGTGAAGTTTTCAACATCATTCATCCCATCACCATTTACTCAGATAATCAAAGCTCAATCAAGTTATCACACAATAACACTTATCATTCACGCACAAAGCATATAGATATTCGACACCACTTCCTTCGTGAACTCTCACAACATGACTTCAAATTACAATACATATCAACCAACGACATGACTGCAGATATTCTGACCAAACCATTAATTAAATTAAAGCATAATAAATTCACTCATGCATTAGGTTTAGGTTAGTAGTTAAATTGTCATTCATCGTTTTATATATGTTGTTTGTTAAGTGTTGTATTATTATTTTTTGAAGTTAGTCGAAAGTTGAGGTGTACATACAGGTTGATGTATTTAAGTTAATATGTGTGTGTGTATATAGTGTGATAGTTGTTAAGTTTTTTGATTGTTCCTTTATGTACATAAAGTTTGTACATACAGGGTGTTCCATTACGGGGAGGTGTAAAACCTTCATGGTTTATTTTATATAATGAAACACCCTGGCCACTAATTTATTTCATATAGCTATATTCGTTTTGATAGATGTCTGTCTGTCTGTCCTATCTTGTACTTTGACTAAGCAATACACTGCTAAAAACTCTAATATTGCATATATTATTTCTTTACCTTTACTATATTTACCTTCAACCCCAGGCTTGGGCACCAGCATGACCCTGGCGGAGTCCGAGGGCAGAACTCCGCCAAGCCGGTTCTTCTCCACGTTGTGAGCGGCGCGGGCGCACACACTCGGCTCCACACACGACCGCGTTATAAGCTGTCGGGAAATACCAGGCCACTCAGAAAGTATTGCGAAAAATAGTTTTTATATATGGGAGACTGGCCGGTCAGAATCTTTTTCGAAAATATGATTACTTGTAAGTAAAAATATGTGTGTTCCATTTTCAAAATTTCCCTCCACATTTTTTGCGAGCCAATTCAAAGTATCGTGTCTTACTGAAAAATGGATCTGCGCCGGGAACATTTTAGAGCTATGATTTTTTACGATTTCAAGTGTCGCCTGAAACCGGATGAATCGTTCGATAGACTTCAAATGGCATTTATGGATGAAGGCCCCTCCAAGGCAACCGTGTATCGTTGGTATAACGAATTTAGGCGCGGTCGACCAACCTTGGGGGATGAAGAAAGAAGCGGTCGCCCTTTGACGGCTATTACGGAAGAAAACGTGCTAGCAGTGAAAAATTTAATCCAAGATAATAGGCGAATTACATATCAGGAGATTCAGCACATATTAAAGATTGGATCGGGAAGCGTTCACGAGATTCTACACGGGCATCTTCGCGTGAGGAGGATAGTATCGCGCTGGGTGCCGCACTACCTCACCGACGCTCAGAAGCAGGCCCGGGTGGAATGGTGCCGTGATATGCTGAACAAATTTGAAGCAGGCTCGTCTCGGCGTGTTTACGACATCGTAACAGGTGATGAGTCCTGGATTTATCAATACGATCCAGAAACCAAGCGCCAGTCGACAGTTTGGGTGTTTCAAAATGAACCAACGCCTACCAAAGTGAAGCGATCTCGAAGCGGGGGGAAGATTTTGATCGCCAGCTTTTTTAATTTGACTGGCCACTTGGCCTCAATTCCCTTACGAGATCAAAGAAGCATCAACGCCGAATGGTATACTACCAAATGTTTACCAGAAGTTTTTTCTGTTGTGAGCAACAAGCGACCAAACACAGGGCTCCGCGGACTACTGCTCCACCACGACAATGCGCCTGCACACACCGCGCTCAAAACGAGGGACTTCCTGGACAGCACACCAGTCAAACTCCTGGGTCACCCTCCTTACAGCCCTGATCTAGCACCGTGTGACTTCTTTTTATTTCCAAAAATAAAAAATCAGCTCAAGGGGATACAATTTTCGTCGCCGGAAGATGCGCTGGCTGCGTTCGAGCAGGCTGTAAACGAGGTGTCTACGGCGGACTGGAAAAAGTGTTTTGAAAACTGGTTCAGACGCATGAATCTTTGTATAGAGGCTGGTGGAGAGTACTTTGAAAAGATTTAATAAAAATATATGTACCTGTAGAACAATTTTTTTTAGTGTCGCAAATATTTCTGAGTGTCCCACGTATATACAGGTTTTTTTTTTTAAACCTGGTTGTAAGCTCGATGTAGTACCTACACAACACAATAAATAAACCAAAAAAACAAGTCAAAACATGAAAAAGAAATCGACCTGTGGGTCTGACCATTGCGTGCCATAGCTCAGGGGCGGGATCAGTATCAGTAACTGAACAACTTTTGCCAAGGAACGTAGGCCGAAACACGAAAGACAATTTTTGACCTCCCGTAGAAACTGCATCAGCTGATAGCGCATTTTGTAAGGAAGGTCAAATTAGATTCTTTCGTTGTCGTCCTATATTCCTTGGGAAAAGTTGTTCAATTACTGATACTAGTTCTGCCCCTGAGAATAGAATAGAATAGAAATTATTTATTTGCAAGAATACATGTTACATAATAAGTTCTTAAAATAGATTCCAGTACAGTATTCTGCTTGCGTCAAGCATGCAAATTTTTGTATAAAAATATTAATTACATCCACAAATCTAAGAGAAGCAAATAAAACAAATAGAAAAAAAATTTATAAAAGATATGTCAAACGGTCAAAAACGAACAAAAAAAAATTCAATATCAGATAAAATGTTAAAATGTTAAATTAATTGTCATTAAAAGTCAGATATTCTCTAATATTGTAAAAACAGTTTGTCAATAGCCATTTGAATAATTGTGATTTAAAAGAATTAATGTTTTCGATGATTAGAATGTCATTAGGTACGGCAAGCAATCAAATTAACACCATGTATGTTCTTTGGGAATAGTCATTCAGTTTGATAGGGCTTAGGGCCTATGAGATTTTCTATTCGATCAGCAAAAAGATACGGTGCAATATGGGACATAGCTAGACGTACTTACCAAGAACTGTTTCTCTAACAAGTTGACAGGCGGTGGTCCCTGGTAAGTGTGATGCCTGTTCGCAAGTGATCGCATTCGTTCCAGTAGTGCGTAGTTTTCAGCTCGGTTCACCCTGCAAAGGAATATGGAGACATTACTGGAAATGAATATGGAGTACATTTAATCTCTAGCCCGTGTGGTGGCGGATAAGATAGTACCAACACTACCAACCCATCATTACACGTGGGTGTCGTAAGAGGCGATTAAGGGATTATGAACCGGAGGATTGGGCAGCAGCATCCTTCTGTGTATCGTACCATCTTACATTTTGCGGTCACTAACTGCCAGCCGCGACGCTAACAAACGTGGTGACTATGGTACTTTCTCTTCACATTGTTCTAGCAAAACATTCCGGAGGAAGCTCCGTGTCCTGCAGTGGACGTTTCATGGGATGTTATGATTTAATCTGGACAAGTTTTTTACATACATACATAACATCACGCCTTGTTCCCGTCGGGGTAGGCAGAGACCACAGTTCTCCACCTGCTACGATCTTGACATACTTCCCTTGCTTCCTGAACCTTCATCAATCCTTTCATACATGCTCGTCTGTTTAGGGTACTTTTAACCTGGCCTTTATTCAGAACGTCCTGAATTTGGTCCTGGTACGTTCGCCTAGGCCTTCCCCTTCCAACGTTTCCATTCACTCTAGCCTTGTAGATCTCTTTCGTCAGTCTTCGTTCATTCATCCTCTCTACATGACCAAACCATCTCAGCATCCCTTTCTCAATTTTAGTCACTACGTCTTCTTTTACGCCACAGTTTTTACGCACAAGTTTACGTCTTCTTTTACGCACAAGTTTTTTAAGGACAGACATCATTTTAAATGAGCCATGTGGGTTTGTGAGGAGGAATAATGATAATTTTAGATCGATTTTTATACTTCCACGTATAAACGACAAAGTCGTTTTCACTTTTCACAACTTTTCAAAAAGTGAACCTTTCAACCAACATTGTCTAGAAATTATGTCAATGTCAAAATTATTTGTTAAAAAATTTCGTCATTGACAAGGTATTTTGTTACAAGTAACTAAAAAATCTAGCGTTTCAAATGCGAATTCTCTTGGGTGGTTAAATAGGGGATAAAAGTTTATATACGAATCCCGGCTAGTAAAAAACAATGTGTTACCTCCTAATCTCCTCTTTCTCAGCTTCACTCAGATTATGGTACGCCTCCATCTTTTTACTGTAGGTATCGGTAGATCGCGGCGCCAAATCGTACACCCCTTCCACTTCATCCCCATTCCCGTTTACCATGTTCTCCTTAGATTCCTCATCCTCTTTCACAGACTTGCTCATTTCGCTGTTCAAATCGTCTGTTTTTATCGAAACTTGACTACCTGAAATTTGAGAAATACACATAAATACCTACTTTACTTTTTAATTGGCAATATAATCAATCTATGAATATTTTGAAAATAAGTTCTCATCATCATCATATCAGCCGAAAGACGTCCACTGCTGGACATAGCCCTTCCTTAAAGATCTCCATGTCCCGTGTGGTTGCCGGTCCAGAATGTGCCGTGGGGTTGCCGGCCCAGAATAGAAGAATAGTACCAAACCAACTCTGCCCGTGGGTGTCGTAAGAGGCGACAAAGGGAATTAAACCCAGAGGATGGGCAGCAGCATCCATCTGTGTATTAACCCATCACACTGCGGGCGCCAACCCGTTTGCCAAGCGTGGCGCCTATGGTAAACCCCCCTATAAATCACCATGAATAAGTTCTAAGTGAAACGAAATAAGTTCTAAGTGGGCGGTGATACTACAGTCAAAATAGTGAAGATTGATCAGAAAGATACCAGGAAAGAACTATGTGTGAGAGCACGACGAAGGGATATGTGTCTCTGTCGCTCCAATATCTTACGTATCGCTCCGTCCTGCTCTCACACTGCTGTCGTTCTAATCAAGCTACATTATTTCCACTGTAATTACTTTAAAAACCTGCTAATTTCGTAAACCATGTAAAGTGCCCGTAAATCTTTTGGCGATTGTATGGAATAAAGTAACATATCGTATCACCAAAATTATTATTATAATAACAGTGCCAGCCATATAACAGCAAATAACAGTTGCACAAAACTTAAAATTTAAAACTCTAACAATATATTTTAGGGAGCTTACTTTACCTTTTTTACTTTCTGCAACCAGCGGTTAGTCTTAAATTAAACATATTGAGACAACAGCCTTCACGTAACCGTCAAAAAGATATATAGGGTGACTTTTAATTAGTTCTTGATAGAAAAAGGTATGAATGTACTCATGATACTGAACAACTTTCCCCAAGGAACATAGGTCGAAATAGGAAAATCAAGTTTTGACCTCCCATAGAAACTGCATCAGCTGATAGCGCATTTTGTATGGGAGGTCAAATTTGGTTTTTCGTATTTTGACCTACGAGTATGTTCCTTGGGAAAAGTTGTTCAGTATAATGAGTACATGCATATCTTTTGCTATCAAGAACTAATTAAAAGTCATCACCCTATATGAGCCTATGTTTCTGCAAATTAATGTTATAATATCTTACCATTCTCCAAAACCTCTTGTTCACCGTTCATACTAATCTTTTCATTTTGTTCCTGCGTGTTCTGAGTATTCTGCGTCGTATGACTTTTTATACTCGCCGTATCATCGATTCCGTTCGTCAGGTCAATGGTGCTTTTGTTTTTCGGCGAACTCAAATCAAGAACTGCTAGTTCCTCATCAGATATTGGTTCTAGTATCTTGGCCAAGTATTTCTTTGCTTCGTGGAAAGGTACGTCTGTGTTCCCTGACCTGACGTGTTCTAATAAGGCGTCGTGTACGAAGACGTACTGTTCTTCTGTTTGGACGAGGTGGTTTCTTTGTGTTCTCGCTCGACAGAGGAAGCCAAGAGGATTGAGCATGCCAGTCAGTTTTAATTGGTTCAGTTGCGCGTCTAAGACTATGTAAGTTCCTGTTCGACCGACGCCCGCGCTGTGGAGAAAAGTTTTCGAGTTAGAAACAATAAACGAACTGGATATTAAACTATTAAGATAGTGTGATTTCTTATGATAGTTTCAGGAAAAACATTTTCATCTACAGATGAAACATATTCAATGCAGAATCAATGGAAATTCGATAATATAAAAGCTTTTTCTTGTAATTTTTCTTTTTTCAAACTAGCCCTGGTCCTTATCCCGTGTAGGATATTAACCTTAGGCTATAGAATTGGCATTTGCATTTTTAAAAGAACTAAAATAAAAATATCTGGTTGAACTGCAGAAAAAACTGCCATTAAGTTTAGGGGTTCTTTCACTATACGGGTTCTTTTATGGATCACCTCAATCCTGGGTGACTACACCAAATTTTCGATATCGATACAATACTATTTGAAACGTGCAAATTCAAAACTTCGTCCCTTGACGATAGAGTAGGATATTGTTTGGATGCTAATCACTGCCGATTTGACAATTAATCCAACCAATGAATTCGACAGTATCGAAGTAGTATCGTATCGATATATCGAAAATTTTGTGTAGACACCCTGTTTAGTTGCATACTGTACAAGTATACTTAATAAAATTATTATTTTTTTATTTGGGAGTAAATGCTGCTGAGAATCTATGAGCGAGAGTCGTACGAGAGTCGCTATCTGAGCAAATACTGATTCACTAAATATCGGCCCTTGTGGTGCCAGCTTAGAATATAACCCTTCGCCCTTCTCTTCCTGTGGGTGTCTGGACACTGAGGGATCTTGAACCCGAGAACCACAGTGCAGTAAAAACGCTAAGAACTATTCTAGGAACCATTTTTATATCTGCGATGCACTAGTCGGCTGTGGTAGAGGAGCCGCGAAGGATTTTTCAAGTGATAATTAGAGCGACAAAGAGATGTCTCATTAGATGGGGCTTTATGAGAGGATCACGAAAAACTATGTAAGAAGTTCCAGACCGAAGCCCGGTGTTTATTGTGTGTGGCCATTGTCTGAAAACGAAAAAGGACAAAAAAACGTGATCTTCAGCAAAAACAATTCTTACGCCAAAAGATGGGGGCTGATGAGTAAGGATATAAAACCTTTGATCAGACAAGAAAACCTTCTTTACTTCCCGTTGATCTAAAATTATGAAATTTGGCAAGAAGCTAGGTCTCACAGTAATAATAAAGGGAAAAGTCTAAAATCATTAAATATTTCAAATTTTTTATACAACTAATAGTAACCAATTAAGGTGAGCTCCCGTGTCAAGAACTTTTCTATAAAATATTGAACCCTTAGGGCGCGAGTCCGACTCGCACTTGGCCGGTTTTTTTTTACGGGCAATCACTTTTGTTCGCCCTGAATATGATGTAAAAAATGTCCCTTTTCAGATTTTTAGGCTTGTGTGGAATGACTAAAGCCCCCGGTTTTCTTGTCTGGTCAAAGTTGTTATATCATTGCTTATCATCCCCCATCTTTTGGCATAAGAATTGTGTTTGCTCAAGATCACGTTTTTTTGTCCTTTTTCGTTTCCAGACAATGACCTCCTGAACATCGGGCTCCGGTCTGGAACTTCTTACATAGTTTTTCGTGATCCTCTCGTAAAGTTCCATCAACTGAAAGAAACATCTCTTTGTCGCCTTGATTATCACGACGTGTAAAATCCTTCGCGGCTCCTCTACCACTAGGAACATAACCATCTTTTCTCTTCCTGTGGATATCGTAAAAGGCGACAAAGGAGTATAGAACCGAATGACGATTGTTTAAGGTTGCGAACTGTGCGAGGACCTTTGCGAGTACACACTGTATGTCTGGTCAGGAGTATACTGTGTGGGCTGTGGTACCTGCAGTGCACCAGCACGGTGCCGGGGTCGGTAGAGGCGGCGCGCACGAAGGGCAGCACGGCCAGCGGGTGGCGCGGCGTGCCGTGGTCGGGCCACACCGTGTAGTGGTACTGGACCACGGGGCGCGGCCCGCTCGACAAGCTGTCTGGGCTGCTGGCGGCGCTGTCCTGTACAACAGGTTTTACGTTTATTTTTTGTTTGATTATAATATTCGTCAATTCTAATAAGCGTGGCGTTTCTTTACCTATCCATTGAAAAAAGAAAACAGATGAAAAGAACGGGTGCACACGGCGCGCATGTGTCGCACGGTGTAAGCGGCTCTGACGTCACGTGCCCCCCGCACTATGTGTGTACTGACCTCCCCCGCGGGCGCCCCGCGCGTGCACACGGCGCGCATGTGTCGCACGGTGTAAGCGGCTCTGACGTCACGTGCCCCCCGCACTATGTGTGTACTGACCTCCCCCGCGGGCGCCCCGCGCGTGCACACGGCGCGCATGTGTCGCACGGTGTAAGCGGCTCTGACGTCACGTGCCCCCCGCACTATGTGTGTACTGACCTCGCCCCCGGGCGCCCCGCGCGTGCACACGGCGCGCATGTGTCGCACGGTGTAAGCGGCTCTGACGTCACGTGCCCCCCCGCACTATGTGTGTACTGACCTCCCCCGCGGGCGCCCCGCGCGTGCACACGGCGCGCATGTGTCGCACGGTGTAAGCGGCTCTGACGTCACGTGCCCCCCCGCACTATGTGTGTACTGACCTCCCCCGCGGGCGCCCCGCGCGTGCACACGGCGCGCATGTGTCGCACGGTGTAAGCGGCTCTGACGTCACGTGCCCCCCCGCACTATGTGTGTACTGACCTCCCCCCGGGCGCCCCGCGCGTGCACACGGCGCGCATGTGTCGCACGGTGTAAGCGGCTCTGACGTCACGTGCCCCCCCGCACTATGTGTGTACTGACCTCGCCCCCGGGCGCCCCGCGCGTGCACACGGCGCGCATGTGTCGCACGGTGTAAGCGGCTCTGACGTCACGTGCCCCCCCGCACTATGTGTGTACTGACCTCCCCCCGGGCGCCCCGCGCGTGCACACGGCGCGCATGTGTCGCACGGTGTAAGCGGCTCTGACGTCACGTGCCCCCCCGCACTATGTGTGTACTGACCTCCCCCCCGGGCGCCCCGCGCGTGCACACGGCGCGCATGTGTCGCACGGTGTACGCGGCTCGCACGTCCTCGTGTACTAAAGTCACGTGGACACCCCCGAACTCCGCCGAGCTGCCGCGTCCACCGTCCGGCCAGTACATGTCGCATTTACGCTGCAACAAACAAATTTCATCAACATTATTTCGCCAACATAAGGCAGGTATTATATTATCCAATCTGCAGAGCACTAGTTGAGAAAGAGCGTAGCTAGTGTTCAGTTTTCGTGTAAATGTCAAAGTCAAAATCGTTTATTCATTGTTAGATATTAAAATCTCTTAATGAAGTCAGCTAAACTACAAACAATGTGGCGCCATAGTGGGAAAAAAAGGAGCGACAATAAAAACCCACGCGCTCTTTTAAATATGTTTTGATATACAACAAACACAATACGAAATGCATTCTACCGATTAAAAGTTTTATACAGCTTCCGGAGGTATTTATCTGTGAGAGTGAGGGAAATACTAACAGAATCGCTGGTTCTGTCACATTTTAATTACGTTGACGCCGTATACGGTCCTCGACTTCTGGAGCAAACCAAAAAGTCTATACAACGCGTACAAAACGCATGTATGCGATTCTGTCACGATATACCGAAACGAGCGCATATCACACCGTACCTTAATGAGAGAGAAATTTTGAATATGGCTCACCGGAGAGAGCTGCACTTAGCCTGCATGGTCCGAAATGTACTCGAATTTGAGAAGCCATCATACTTATTCGAAAAACTAGATTGGTTAAGAGATAGGCGAGGAAGACCTCTTCGATCCCATAGGGTAAATGCGTTGTCTATACCTAGCCATAAAAAAACATTCTTCAGAGGAGGGTTCAAATTCGCCGCTTCAAAAGTGTGGAATGATCTACCACCCCCTTTACGTGATTCCATGTCACTTATTAAATTCAAAAAGCTTGTACGGAGACATCTCATGGAAAAGCAATCGGGAAAAAGGGCGAGCGAATTTTGAAACTTTCTCCGAATTAAACAGTTTTTATCTTATCATACAAATCAAACATGTACACACACACACACACACACACTTACTTACATACATATTACTTTTATATAATAAGTGCATGTATATATATACTACGAAGGATTTTATTTGATTTATCGGTCCCCATTGTAATTTGTTGTCTAAGGTAATACCTAGGAACACAGCTGATTCCACAAGACTCAATTTTTCGTTTTTCACTAATAGGCTTGTAGCAGTTGGCTTTATATTAGGCAAAACAAATTTAACACATTTAGTTTTCTTTTCGTTAAGTAAAAGATTATTTACGGTGAACCACTCAACTACATTAGAGATTGTAGTATTTACGTCGTCAAAATTTGATTGTTGTCTTTTGACTTTAAAAACCAAAGACGTATCATCTGCAAATAGTACTATCTCATTCTTGTCCTTTACAAGGTTTGTCAAATCGTTAATATATACAATAAACAGGCATGGTCCCAGAATTGAGCCTTGTGGAACGGCCATACAAATTTTTGAGTGACCTTTTCCCATTTACATCAACCTTCTGGATCCTTTCATTTAGATACGACTCCAGAAGGCGTAGAGCCTGTTCTCTAATTCCATAATGGTGTAATTTCCTGATAAGGATATCATGATGCACACAATCGATTGCTTCGCTCGCGTGGATTTCGTATTTATGTTGTTACCGGTTTTCCGAAGTAATGAGATATTTTCCCGTCATTTCGGGGTAATTTTAAACTAAGGAAAAACGGGACTAACCCTGCGCAAATCAATGAGTACAATTCAAGATCCAGCTAAATTTTATATAATATACAGACGTTACTCATAAATTCCTCAGAACAGAGGAACTTAGCAGCAGTATTATGCCTTAAAGTTGCCACTTAACCTAACAAATGTAGTGAGAGATATGAGAGACTCCTTTACGTTATATTTTAAAACAGAGCCAACTCGCAGAAGTAATTGAGAAAAACTAAAACCCTCTCCTCGTTCCTCTCTCTCCCTCTCCCCCTCCCCCTCACTCTGTATCCCCCTCCTACCTCTCCCCGTCCCCCTTCTCCCTCTCCTTCTCCTGCTCCTTTCCCCTCCATCTCCCCATTTTCCCTTCCCCTCCATCTACCTCTACTCTACCTCTTCCTCTACCTCTACCTTTACCTCTACCGCTTCTTCTGCCTCTACCCCTACCTCTCTCTCTTCCTCTAGCTCGCCCCTCCTTCTCCCCCTCCCTTTCCCCCTCCCTTTCCCCCTCCCTCTCTCCCCCATCCCTCACCCCCCCTCTACCTCCCCCCCCTTCGCCCTTCCTCTAACTCTCCCTCTCGCACTCTCTCAGATTGATTTTAGACATTTCAAACCTATCGCACCCCAACCCCATCCCTAGGGGATTATGGTATTTCACGTCCACCACGTTGGATTTAAAAATTATTGTAATTTTCGTAATCAGCAACCCGATAAACCATACAAACGACACCCATATTGATTTTTAGACATTTCAACTCTATCGCACACCAACCCCATCCCCAAGGGATTATGGTATGCCACGTCCACCACGATGGATTTCAAAATTGATGTAGTTTTTGTAATCAGCGACCCGATAAACCATACAAACGACACCCATATTGATTTTTAAACATTTCAACCCTTTCGCACTTCAACCCCATCTGTAGGGGATGATGGTATTTCACGTCCACCACGTTGGATTTCAAAATTGTTGTAGTTTTCGTAATCAGCGACCCGATAAACCATACAAACGATACCCATATTGGTTTTTAGACTTTTACACCCCATTTCCCTCTTTTAGGGGTTGAATTTGGGGTGAAATTTCAATAACAGTGATGCACATTCCACAGAATTACAACCCTAATGCCTAAACAATAAATTTTGTGGATTTTACTTTGAAAATGAAGGATTTTCAACTTCATCCCCCTTTTCACCCCTTAGGGTGTAGGATTTTCAAAAACCCTGAGACACATCAAACTTAGTTTTTAGTCGTCAGCCTAAATACAAATTTTAAAGATCCTAACTTCAAAACTGACGGACTTTCATACAAACTTTCATCCCCTATTTTACCCCCTTAGGGGATGAATTTTGGAAAATTCTAAAACACGTACTTTTTATTTTTTACCAAAAGCTTAAATGCAAATTTCTATAGTTCTACCTTTAAAACTGAAAGACTTATAGACCAACATACGGAAAAAAATCATCCCCTTTTTCACCCCCTTGAAGGATGATTTTTAAGAAATGCTTAAACACGTATTTCTTTATTTTTTATCAGAAGCTTAAATTCAAATTTGTGTGAATCTAGCTCAAGAAACAAAGGACTTTCATACAAACTTTCATCCCTTATTTCACCCCCTTGGGAGATGAATTTTCCAAAATCCTTTCATAGTGGGTGGTTTTGACGCACATAGAACCATTGTACAAAATTTCAGATCTGTATCTATAGCGGTTACGGCCCGGCGTTGATGAATCAGTCAGTCAGTCAGGACATGCTCTTTTATATATTTAGATTAGCTCAACACCTGCATCAATTGTTGAGCGACCCCTCGTAAAACCGAACTGTTTGAGGTGCATCAAATTGTTGCGATAAAAGTGGCTCTGAATCTGATTTAAAATTATGCAGTTGGACACCTCAATATATTAGGTTGGATCGTGTAAATTCGGTTAGACAGCTAAACCTATTAGGTTGGATCGTGTAAATATAGTTAGACAGCTAAATCTTTTAGCTTGGTTCGTGTAAATACAGTTAGACAGCAAAATATATTAGCTTAAATTGCGTAAATACAGTTAGATAACTGTATTAGCTTGGATCTTGTAAATACAGTCATAAAACTATTAGCTTGGATCGTGTAAATACAGTTAGACAGCTAAATATATTAGCTTGGATCGTCTACTCGTAAATACAGTTAGACGGCTTAATCTATTAGGTTAGATCGTGTAAATACAATTAGCTAAATCTGCTTTTATTTCAAGTGACAAAGGACCCATATCCAAACAAAACAGCTAAATCTAAAAATACAATACTAATTATTACTTTAATTCCCGTTTTGGTTCGTTCGTTTGGCTGTTCCGGTCTTCAAATGGCTCTTATTATGCTGTTGTCAGAGCAGCTCAATCGCTCCCAAAAGGAGGCGATGCGTGCCCTGACAACGGCATAGAAATCAGGTACTCTGGCTTCCGCGAACATGGTCGAAGCACTACAGAATCTCGGCAGCCCCATCAGGATACGGAATATATCATTATACTGTACCCTAATGGTGCTTCACAATCTTCTGCAGAACTTCACTCAGAGTTGACAGGTATAGAAGGAAAGGCAATATGAATTCAACTTCAATATGAAATCAACTTGACCTGCCTGCTACACCCAGCAAATCAGCGTGCGATCAAGTTCCCACGGACGGCCAGAGCTCTCCTCTCTCGCTCCATGTCCATGTCATCCCGCATGTCGCGGTAAGTAAATGTCCAATTACTTGAATTTCTATACAACCTGAACCGTTATACCATTCAATTTTTCTTCTGGCACATTGTCCGGACCTCTTCCAACCTTAAAAATCAGAAGTTCAGTTGTACCTACATTGTACTTCAGCCCATTAGAATTCGCATAAACCTCACAGACTGAAAGTAGTTTCTTTAATCAGAGAGAAGCACCATATCATCTGCATAACTAAGGCTGTTTACACAGACCTCACCTATGTGGCACCCAACCTTGGTGTCTCTCAGCCTCTCTATAAAGTTGTTAACATATAGGTTGAAGAGATCCGGCGATGTTATCCCACCTTCGTGCACCCAGCATTCTAACTCAAATCTAAAACAATTCGTGTGATTTGCGTACCAGTACTCGAAGACTCGATTCACGTAGTAGTTTACAGAGTGAGATCGGGACGGAAACCAAACTGCGCATCATCTATTTTAATATGATTTAACAGTTCAGGCTGCAAAAGTCGTTCAAACACCTTTCCCATTACTGTACCTAATCGTAGCAGGTGGAGGACCGACCGTGGTCTCTGCCTACCCCAACGGGAAAGAGGCGTGATGTTATGTATGTATGTATGTACCTAATGAAATAGACCGATAATTTTCAGAAGAAGACAAACTACCGGTTCTGTTCTTGACAATTGGGACTACAATAGTGCGCATCATGTACGTGAGATAGGAATACCGCATGGAATCGTCGACTTTATCTCGGCCCTAAAAACTCGATTTGGTTCCATTACAACCTATTTTAATGTGTAAAAGTAGACTTACCCGTCCTCTCTCAACTAAATTAGTGATCATAACAACAGTATGCACGCGATGTTGCCAGATCATACGCCAGAATGCGTCCAACGTCGCCGGCGTGGGCCCCTGAGTCGCTATGTACCGTCGCTTCCAGACAACCCATTCTAATTTCACGCGGGTCTTTTCACCTTCTACAAACAAAGAAAAATACATCTAAAATTACAAACATTTTACCGAACAATCCACAAAAATATATATGTGAATCTAGCCATGGAACACAAAAATTTTTCCCAAAAAACGTATGTCGAACTACGAAATTTTCGACTTCCCATAAAAACTGCATCATGTGATAGCGCATCATCATTTAAAAAAATAATTTTATCGATTTCCGACCGTTGTTCCTTGTTACAAATTGTATAGGAAGGCGTGTCTTAGGCATACTTTAGATTCCATCGTCTCTTTAGATCGTGTTCATATTAATGCTTCATTAAAAGACCCCCCGTTGAACAGTTTCACAGCAAAAAAACGTGGTATTGGAGGGGAAGCACCAATTACCTTGGCATTGCGGCTAGCAGCATGGACCAAAGGATACTGCTACCCATCCTCCAGTTCAAAATCTCCTAGTCTCCTTTTACGACACCCACAGGGAGAGCTAGAGACGGGGCCAAACGAACTCGAAAGGTCATATGCATACATAAAATAAACTCACCAATATCTACATAAACATCATCCAGTTCAGACTCAGTGTCGCTCCGATCACTATCAGACTGGTCGTTCTGATCATCAGACTCCACTATCCCTGAGAATTCGATGTTGAGGAACGCTGACTCGATGCCTTCGGTGAGGTTAGGCGGCGGTTTTGACGGTTTTATTGAAGGTTGCCTGTAGAAGAAAAGCAGTCTTAAGTCACAGATTAAGCAGGTTGACAGTTTTCCCTTTTAGATAATTTGACATTTAAGTTATTGTTCGGGCTTCTCATACGTTTTTTTCACATTTATTTTCGTAGAAAATTGGTATTAGCGCTTTGACTATGGGCATGAACACCAAGTTTAACACCAACATAACACTAAGTTTTCCAAAAGCCGGCACAACTAAAACACTCATCTTCTTCCGCCTTTCCAAAATCCACTTAATTTTCTTGACGTTGTGGCGATCTTGCCGACAACATTGAGTCTACGAAATTACCGTTAACGTAGATACAATTAACATTTCTCCCTCTATTCCCTGCTACATAAATGAGACAAAACACTCACCTATTTGGTCGATTCCGCCTTTCCAACTTCCGCTTGATTTTCTTGACGTGTTCAGGACCCAATGCCGGCAACATGCCGTCTATGAAGTTAGCGTTAACGTAGTCGCAGTTGGTACCCGTGCCTGAACCGACGCATCCGGCCGCGCCACATCTCCCACCCGCCGACACGCACACTCGCGAATGGTCATCTAAGGGCGATAAAAAATTGTTTTCACAGCCGCACGTCAATGGAAACACTAAGTCTGAGATTGCACTCAAATTGTATAATTTGTATACTAAGGTACATCTTCAGAACAATCACACAATTGAGAGGGATTTATCAATAGCACCCTTAGACCTTGATCGGGTCTCTGATCTCTGGCGTCTGTAACGAAACGCTGGTTCAGCTTGGAGCTCGTTCCCACTATGTCGTGTGTCGGTCCGGATTTTGATCGGTCGTTTTATATGAAGCTATTCACACTCGTCCGACAACGATTTTGTGTCAGATCTGACAAAAAATATCGTGTTTTGTCAGCCTTGTCCGGAAAAAAGTCCTGTCGGATCAACGCTCGCATATGATCGCATATGATATCAAATCGGAATCCGATATCCGACATACTGGGAACAGAGGCGCCGACACCCGATTACAATCGGAATCCGACATAGTGGGAACGAGCTCTTATCCTAGTTTTATTACTTGCTGCCGAGTAACATATATCTTAGAAATAATGAAGCCTGATCTGAATGACAGCAGTGTGACAGCAGAACAGAGCTTTGCGTAATATTAAACATGACTGTACCGTTATTCGAAACCCAACTAAACATGAGAGTAGCGTCGAGCGTTTCCGCTAGCTAGATGGCGCTAGTGCCGTCCTGCTCCGCCTATCGCCGCTGCATTCACTACGTCGTTTTGTCGTTTTCTCCCGCCACCGAGAGCTTATAAAGGCAGGTGCCGCCATTTTGTTCTCATTGGCGTCTTGTTTCCGGAACAGTAAGGTTGTCAGTCTAGGATATAGACTCGTCAGACCAAATCATTCCTAGTGCCGAGTAAATAGGTGAAATACTTTTTACATAAATTATTATTGTAAGAAATATCTTGGTAAGTACTTTAACAGTTTTTATTTGAATTCGTAACAGACATAAGCATGGTTTTTTAAGTACGGTAGAAAAGTCGTAACTAATTGTGAATATACCTACCATGTGTGCTTAGTGTATTTTTCTTTGCATTTAACGGTGTTACCGTTCGAATATTGGTGTAAATATGCAATTAAAATACCAAGTGAGTGTATAATATTTAACTGTGCCTATTTATTTTAGGGTTTTACGATTATTGCCACAAATAAATCGCTTTTATGGATAACCCGGCTCCGCCTACCGACAATGGAGCAGGTACTCCTGTGGAGATGGAACAAAACACTATTCGGAGGAAAAGGAGAGCTAGATCTGCAAGCTCGTCATCCGCTAGAAGCAGCAGTAGTAGTAGTGGGAGTTCTTCGTCATCCTCAAGTTCAAACTCAAGTGGACATCGTAAACGTGGCTCAAAGAAATCGAAACGTAGGAGGAAGAACAAAAACCGTAAGTTTGAAAAACTGTTTCACGAAATTAATAAAATCAAGCAGAAATTAAACAATGTACCTAGCGAAATGCCTAGGGATTGGTGTGCTTACGCTTACAATAACCATGATTCTGTAGATTTAAATGTAAGCAATGAGTTATTCGAGAATGAGGGTGCTAGCGGAAACCCAGAGCCGGAACCCATGCCAACGGCAAACCCGGTTCCTCGATCACATGCAGAAACAAACCCTGATCCCTCAATTGCAACTACCAACGGTAGTCAAAACGAGTTCTATTTGTCTTTTGCAACAAAAACAAAGGAACCCTACGTCCCAGAGGCACCGCCTATGTTCGTAGATCAACTAAAAGATTTGCAAAGGTTTAATAATGAGAATTGGATCAATGTACGTTACATGGATGTTCAAAAACAATACGTTCACAAACCAGGATTCGTTCAACTTCAACCAAACGATGAAGTAAGCAGGTATGACACATCACGTACCACTGGCAACACGGAGAGGGCATTTGCTGGCATTACTTTTGCTCTTTTGAAGCAGCGAGATGCACTTCAAAATGAAATGAGAATTTTTTTTAGTATGGGCCCGCGATCCAAAAAATTTAAATTTCAATTCTGTGAACGAAAAAATAAACGATGTTTTTTCAAAGGGTGATTATATCAAATCTTATAACGACACCCTTCAGCTTGTATGTGGAAACAGAGCCGAGTTGATCCAGCAACGAAGAGAGACAATCTTGGCATCTGTAAAGGACCCCTTTCATAAAACCGCCTTTCGAAAAATACCGCCTTCTGTGAATAACTTGTTCGAGGCTGAAAAGTTTAGTGCAATTCTCAAGAAAGCCGGAGGTACAAAGAATGTGTTCTGGGACACCCCCAAAGGTCGCCAATTTCCTGCAACGCAGCACGATTCCAACGAAAGCTCCCAAGGCCAAAATCAAAGAAATCCGGCCAGAACCTTCAACTCCACCAAAACTTACCAGACTGCTGCCTCTGCCAGAGGTAACGGAAAGCTTAACACAGGTACATTTCAGACTAGAGGTGCCAAATCTTCCAGCGGCGGACGTCGCTAAGAAACTTCTTCCAAAAACCAAAGACCTCGTTCGCCTGCAGCCCACCGGGACCGGAACAGACAATACAGATCCAGGAAATATTGACTATGCCGAGAACTTCTATGCCGGAAAGCTCCCAATTTACAACCAACAATGGCAACGCCTAGGAGCACCGGCATACATACTGAAAATCATAAACGGATATCGTATTCCTTTCATAACCACTCCGCCACTGCGCATGCCCACCAGATGAGGAAATGTCACCCAAACCTCGCCAGAAATGTCGAAGGTCATAAACAAGATGGTATCACAAAGCGTACTGCATGCTGTTCCAAACACACCAAGTTACATTTCCACGATCTTCTTAAGACCGAAAACCGACGGAACGTTCAGACCAATCTTCAACTTAAAAAATCTGAACTGGTATGTCCTCACGAGCAAATTTCGATTAATAAACATGCATCGTGTGCCAGACTTCTTGCAGCCCCAGGATTTTATGGCCAAAATAGACATTCATCAAGCTTATTTCCATGTCCCCGTGACAAAACCTCATCGAAGGTTCCTCAGATTAATTTACAACGACCAGCTATACGAAATGACATGCCTGCCGTTCGGCCTCAGCTCGGCTCCAAAAACGTTCGCAACTGTGACAAATTGGATAGGAGGGAAAGGGACCTGAGGGAAAGGGGAGTCCGTCTCCTTATCTATCTGGACGACTTCCTAATCGTAAACCAAAACAAAAAGATATTAAAAGATCACGTCTCCCTGACATTGCAGACCCTACAAACCCTCGGCTGGCCTATTTATATAAATATGAGCAAATCCGTTCTCAATCCGCATCACATGGCAGAGTACCTAGGCATTATGTGGGACACAAAAAGAAACTTAAAATTTCTACCAGACCGTCTGACTGCCAAAATTAAAAACCTGGTAACACCAATGACTCAAAGCAGTTAAGCAAATCTTACCGACATCCAGAAGCTCATAGGAACCCTGAACTTTGCCAGTTTCGCTGTGACACGAGGACGCTTACACTATCGGAACCTACAGGCTCTGTACAACAATCTCCTAAAGTCTCAGAATCTGAAAACAGTGGAACTACCCGTACAAGTCCTCCTAGAACTGGAATGGTGGCAATCCAACTGCACCAACACGTCACACATTCACTCGGAGCTCCCCAACCATTATCTGACAACCGATGCGAGCAACATCGGATGGGGAGCGAAGCTGGACAACAAGAACATTCAAGGCACATGGACGAAGGAGCAGCAACACCTGCACTGCAATCAAAAAGAAATGATAGCCATAAAAAACGTTCTAAAAGATCACTGTCTACACCTGCGATCCTCTGCTCTCCTGATCCAATGCGACAACAAAACCGTCGTATCCTATCTGCGCAACGAAGGCGGAACGAAGTCTGCAGCACTGATGAAACTTACTGTAGAAGTTTTTCAACTCCTAGACGACCACAATATACATATGTCGATATATTACTTACCAGGCCGATACAACGGCGATGCGGATCGCCTTTCCAGGAATCAAATGCTGCCGGAATGGCACTTACTTCCGAGCATAACGAACATAGTGTTCAAGAAGTGGGGCAAACCCTCCATAGACTTGTTCGCGTCCGACAGAGCTCATGTGATCGACCAATACTGCTCGCTAGACAGGAGCGACACTCGAGCCGTAATACACGACGCAATGGGAACGAAATGGGACTATCACCTAGGGTGGATATTTCCACCACCCTACCTCATTCCTCGAATTCTAATACACCTGAACAAGTCCCGAGGAACTTATCTCCTTGTAGTACCCAGATGGGACAAGGTATACTGGAGACCAGACCTGAAGAGCAGAGCCCTTGCAGCCCCATTCACAGTGAGGAACCTGGACCAAGTTCTCATAGACGTGACCACAGGCCGACCACCACCCAATGTATCGGACATGGTTCTGGAAGTATGGAAGGTTGGGGGTGGGATCAGCTCTTAGTTGGGTGGACACCAGAACAAAGGTCACTTTTGTCTTCAAGTTGGCGTAAATCAACGTTGACCACATATCGCCCAGCTTGGAAACGATGGTTAAAATGGACAGATGACAACCAAGTTGACCCCCATAAACCGTCGGGATCAGATCTAGCAAGATTTCTGGCTGACCTACACCATAAAGATGAACTAGCGCATAACACTATACTGGTCCATAAGTCTGCTGTATCAACATTTTGCGACCCAAACAATTGGTACAAATTAAGTGAACACCCACTAGTTAAACAAGTGCTAAAGGCAATAGCCTTAGCCAAACCTAAACCTAGTAAGCCCCCGATCTGGGATATCGACCTCTTGTCTAACCACTTAGCCACCAGAACAATCGACTCGTCAAGTCTCTATGACGTATCCGCTCAAACGGCGGCAATTCTACTTCTTTGCTCGGGAAGAAGAGTCCACAATTTAACATTACTAAGAATGACATCAGACCGTTGCATCGTCTACGATGATCACATAATACTCTGGCCTGTTTACGGCTCCAAAACAGACTCTTTCAACCACCGGCAGTCTGGTTGGAAGCTACTGACAAATAGTGATAATAATGCTTTAGACCCCGTCCATTGGATAAAACAATTGTTAAAAGTGTTAGAACCCCGAAGAAAGATAGCTAAATGCCAAGACTTGTTCATAAGCACCACAGGTAAACCCAGACCGGCATCACGGACAATAATAGGAGGTTGGTTAAAACATCTACTCAACAAAGCCAACATTAATGCCACACCTGGAAGCGTTAGATCTGCTGTGACTTCTAAGAACTGGATTGAACAATTCCCGTTGGATGAAATTCTTCTACGAGGTAATTGGCGCTCGGCGAACACTTTTATGCGTTTTTATCGAAGAGAAATTGCTTCAACCCCCCAAAACACATCGTTGATTACTACTTTATTTACTCCAGTAAACGAATAAATGTCAATGTTATAGTCATGATTAAGTAAATTTTCAGATGTTGTTGCTTTCTTGCCCGCTTCGATTTCTTACTTTCTTTCTTAATTAGATAAAAGGATTTGTAAGTATATAAACAGTTTTATTTGATTACATCATCATAAAACATAATCATCACATTGGCATCTTCTCCCACCACCAGGCGAGAACAAACACCTCTCATGTTTAGTTGGGTTTCGAATAACGGTACAGTCATGTTTAATAGAAGCGTTTTACCTACCAATAAAACGCATATTAAACATACTTACCTTATTCGAAACCCAACACTTTTCAAGCACTGCCTGGTGAAAACATTCGACTCCAATGAGAACAAAATGGCGGCACCTGCCTTTATAAGCTCTCGGTAGCGGGAGAAAACGACAAAACGACGTAGTGAATGCAGCGGCGATAGGCGGAGCAGGACGGCACTAGCGCCATCTAGCTAGCGGAAACGCTCGACGCTACTCTCATGTTTAGTTGGGTTTCGAATAAGGTAAGTATGTTTAATATGCGTTTTATTGGTAGGTAAAACGCTTCTATTTAAGCGACAGAGACACGCTCCATGCTGCTCAGACGCATAGCTTTGTCCAGCTGTCATTCTACTCAAGCTACATAATTTCGACTATGAAAAGGGAATAATTAGATACATATCTCAACATTTGTCGTAAGTGTAAAGAACTCAGCATAGCTACATTTTATACTAACAATGAATCTCAAGTCAAATGCGAGACCTCCCCTATTTCTTTTTATTCTATTTTGGAACCTGACTTGCAGACAACTCATAAACCTGTTTGTCTAGAAGGATAATATTTTGCAAAGGAGTATAGGTATATGTATGGAGCGTAAAAGACAGCTTTCCGAAACATGAAAGGTTACGATCAGTCAACAAAATTGAACAACTTTCAGTGAATGTAACTTTCAGGATATGAGAAAACAAAACTTCTTTCCAAACAGTCCAATCAAATTTGTGAAGATATTTTTACATTTTCTGGGATTTTCATTCTATGAAAGTTGTTCAGTTGTTTTCGGAAAGCTGTCCCAAGTAGCATGCTCACTGAACAGAAGACTGATTTGGTGTGATAACTTACAAGCAGTAATGTTGAGATATCTGTTCTTCAGCCTGTTTTCTGGGCGATGGCTGTGGTGACTCGTGTGACGAAGCTCAGCCGACTTCGCTACTACTATCTCGTACTCTTTACTGTCAACACAGACAAACACACAAATTAGTTATAATTATCGACAAATAATAAAAGAGTCTTGATAACGATAAGAGTGAGTGCGGCGTTTTGCAATCCATGAGGCTCCAGTTTCGCGCACTGGAGAAGACTTTTTGAGGGCAACCAAAACTATGTAGACACATTTTGGGCTAAGATATAGATACGAGATAGGTACGAAAATAAGAAGTATTTACTCGTACCAGATAAAACTAGAAATTGTTACCCGTAAAAAACAAAAGTTTAGTTAACGCTAACTCAGTGTCCTCCAGTTTTTTGACTATTTTAACCTCTGAAGCACTGTGTCAAAGTTTAAGCTATTGAAACAAATATATTTTTCATGAATATTCAGGCAACTCTATGGGAAATTGAAAAAGGGATCATATGCCCAAATATTCCTGTCTCGGATCGGGTATTAAAAGCTTTAGAGGTTCATCATAACATCCCATGAAACGTCCACCACAGGACAGGGAACTCCCTCCAGAATTCTAACTTGTGCTGGAAAAATGTAGAGGGGAAGTACCATAGTCACCTCGCTTGTCAGCGTTACGGCTGGCACCATGGACCGCGGTTGTAGGTGACCGCAGTAAGTAAGATGTTAGATACAAAGGAGGATGCTGCTGCCCATCCTCCAGTTTATAACCCTTAGTCGCCTCTTACGACACCCACGGTTATGTAAGGGTTGGTACTATCCGGCACCAAACGGGGCAGAGGTTTTAGAGGTTAATTTATCAAATCGATATAAAAAACCGAGTCTATTTCGTAGGGAATTTTATCTACACTCATGTCGTAATCTTTGAATTATGATTCAAAAAGTTGGTACATAAGGCTGAATATTACGCAGAGTATGCATAAAAAATTAAAAAGTTACCATTACGTAACGATTTTTGTATGAAAATTTTGCAAGGGTGTTATTTAATTTAACTTTTTAATCATAACATAACACTTGGATAAAATTCTTCTTGAACCTAAACCTTTTTAAAGAAGACTGAATATAAGGTCTTTTAGAGAGATGGTTATAAATGTAACAGTTTTTCTTAGTAGCTGTCAAATATTAGTAGCATATTTACAAAGGGTGCCTTATAAACAACCTATTATTTTGGAGCAGTTACAGTAACAGTTACTATAGTTACAATTATTTTATCTGTAGTGGAAAATATGCGCGCGCAGCCTGAAATTAGAAGGACTTGGAAATAGATATTAGATTTGCCGCGATTTTCAAATATTTACCTTTTTCAAGTTTTTTGTGCCCGTGAAAGCAATGAGAAAGTTTATTGAAAAAGAAGATAAAGTGATGCAGTCAGGATACTGCAGTTACACCAGAAGATACTCAATAACTTATGATCTTCTCCCAAATTAGTCTAGGACATTTTATGACATAACCTACAATGAATTGGAAAAGAATGAAAATCGAAAAGAAAACCATGTCTTGTTAAGAAAATGTTCTGCTTGTATATTTCAAAGAAGACCTAGCGGATATATTAAGGCGGCTTCTTCAGACTCATATCAGAACTGTAATATACATAATATAAGTTACCATTGTTGTTTACTTACTTTTGTTTAATTTTTATAAGTAAAGAAACCTATTGCATGAGTGAAGATAAAGTAGTATACGCAACTGCATATAATATGGTATTATATGACAGTTGCATAAACTACTATAAATCGGTCTTGCTGAGTCTCATGTCTGGGAAAATACGTTTTCTTCGTATTGTTTGTGAAAATAACTACAGTAGAAGCAATGTAGTTTGATAGAATGACAGCAGTGTAAGATCAGGATGGCGCGATGCGTAAGATATTGGAGCGAGAGAGACTTGTGTTGTGATTCTAATCAAGCTCCATTGTTTATCTACTCCCGTACCGGAATATTCTAAATTCGAAACCAATGACAGATTCGAAATTGAGGTCGTTGTCCGCTCTCATTTTCATTTCCACACTGTTCCATACTACGAGCAGTACGGAAATGGAGTATGGATTTTCATTGTGCAACTGTTATAATACATAATTTACATTCTGCATAGGCTAAGGCAATACTACCACAGTACTGCATACAGCCCTACTATTTTGTAAAAATACTTACTACGTGGTAACTTTTTACTTGGGTGACGACTGCCTACTTATATTTAAAAGAAAATGGAGAGTACCAGGAGTACATAAATCGACAAGAGGCTGACAGTACCCATGGTTGGCTCGCTTCTATATAAAGTGACCGTGGAAACAAAATAAGAAGTGATTTAAACAAAATGGCAAGTATGTACCAGGAGAACATGAATCTACAAGAGGCTGTCAGTGACCATATACCGGGTGTAACAGTATGCAATGAAATTAATGTTAAAGCAACTCCATCCACAAGCTCTGGATCTGGA
Organism: Athrips mouffetella; assembly: GCA_947532105.1. Lineage (NCBI taxonomy): Eukaryota > Metazoa > Arthropoda > Insecta > Lepidoptera > Gelechiidae > Athrips > Athrips mouffetella. Next base: position 11,048,542 of record OX383981.1, on the reverse strand, counting down.
ACAACTTAGGGAATAACTTATAATAACTGTACTGTCCTCTTAGTTTAATAAATTGATTACTACTCTTTAAAATGTTATTTTATTTTGTCGGTCGTAGATAAAGTTTTGTATGCAACTTTACGTAATTAGTCATTTTAACACTCGATCTATACTATTTTGATACTCGGCTGCGCCTCGTATCAAAAACCAGATGTCGTGTTAAAATTACCCTCATTACGCAACAGTTGCATAAATAACTATTCTCGGTAATATTGCGAGTTGCTTAGGACAGTAACTTTAGTGCGCTTCTGTTGTTTGAAGGGCCACCTGTGAGTTGTGATGCTCACCTGAAGCCGATGTAAATTATTATAACTTGCATTGAAAACGTCTATTTTTTGCCAAAATATTGCAAATTATAAAATTTGCAATATTTTGGCAGATACATTTTAGTAAGGCAATTTTCTATGGCTTGACTCAAATAAACGCACAATGCACAAATTGGTCACGCGTTATTTGGCTCTTTGTTCATCTAGACGTCAGTAAAGACGTATTTAATATAAAGGCTCTTCTACATAATCGCCGATGATCGTTGATCGTGTGATCATCTATAATCGGTACGATCATCGTCTATAACCGGTACAAGCATTTACACGATCGTTTGTGGTAAGTTGTTGAACGGCAAGCGTACAAGATGGACGTGGAATGTAAGTCCTTAACAAAAACATAAGTACCAAACCTATCGAGTGGGGTATCACAATTAGGAAATTAAAAGGCGGTTTCAAAAATATATACAACTTATGTTAAAAAAATTGTTTAAAAATAATTTGACGAAACAAATCGGAAAACTAAAAATTCAACGCACAACGGGTCGATTCCCTTTAATGCGTGCCCGAAAAACCGACAAGTTACGGGCTCGGTTACGGGTCGCAGGCGATCATATACGATGATCGGCGAGTACAGCTGAGTATGCCCTCTACACGATCGTGCTCGACCGTCATCATAACATCCCATGAAAAACGTTCACTACAGGACAGGGAGCTCCCTCCAGAATTCTAGCTTTTGCTGGAAAAATATGGAGGGGAAGTACCATAGTCACCTCGCTTGTTAGCCTCGGTTGTAGGTGACCGCAGTAAGTAAGATACAAAGGAGGATGCTGCTGCCAGATGATCCTCCAGTTAACCCTTAGTCGCCTGTTACGACACCCACGGGTATGTATGGGTTGGTACTATTGTTTGCCGGCACCACACGGGACGGGGCCCGCCTCGCGATTGTGTAGAGTAGAGGAGCCATGAGATGAGAGGCACGGCGCTCACCTGAAGCCGATGTCGGTGTCGGCGTGTAGCGCCTGCACGTGCGCGGGGAAGCGGGCGCGCGGCACGGGGGCGTGCGGGGGCGCCGCCATGCGCGGGGGGCGCGCGTGCGCCGCCGGGGCGGGGGCGTCGCAAGGCGAGCGGGGCGCCCCGCGCCGTACTGACGGGAAGCACAACCACAGTATACTACATTGTGTATCTAGGGCGGAAACTAAGCAATTTCGACAGTTAACGAGTGCTTCAATGCCCCGAGCGTCGAAATTGCACCTCCGCCCGTGCTACACACAATGTTTTTCATCACATTTGCGAGGAATATAAAAATAGTAGATTAGTAGTCCTCGCTGCGCTCGTGCGCCTAAATATCTCGGGCTGCAATTGATGCTTACACCCGAGCTAACTACTCTGCTTTACATCTCGATTGTGAAGTAAGTAGGTCCTTCAACATCATCATATCAGCCGAAAGAATGAATGAATGAATGAATAAATTCTTTATTGCACACGCAAAGACGTCCACTGCTGGACATAGGCCTCCCGTAAAGAACTCCATGACGACCGGTCCTGCGCTGCTCGCTCGGTCCTTATTACCACCAAATTGTAGGTGACCAATTAGCGCTATAGGGTAATAATGTAGCTAGAAAAGCCCTAGGGCGGTAAGTAATTAAAACGCCCGCCGCCCCGCTGCTGGAGGCGGCCATCAGGGCGGAGCCGCGCGTGGTGGTGGAGGTGCTGCCGGGCGGGGGCGTTACTTACCGCCCTAGGGCTTTTCTAGCTACATTATTACCCTAGAGCGCTAATTGGTCACCTACAAGCCCCATTTGGGGGTAATAAGGACCGCCTTACCGAATATGAGAGATGTAAACGTAATTTAATTTAAATAAAATTTAGCTTAGAACTTCTTGGCATCAAAGTCTCATTTCGGAACGCTGCTGGCTGTCAGAAGACTGACAGCCAGCAGTCACAGAATGTCAACGAAAAGTCAAGATGATAGATAAAAGAGCCCTAGGGCCCAATTTAAAACTTTCCGACCGCAATTCGTGTATAGATTGCGAGTCATTGCGAGCAAATGTGATGAAAAATATATAAGCTAAATCAATATGGAAACTAGGCTTTAGGCTTATGTTGAATATTTCTCGGCAAACTTCTTGGATATTTGCTTTACCAATGGTTGTTCAGTTTAGAAGATTGTTCAGTTTGAAGGTTGTTCAGCTTTTTTAAATATTGTTCTGTTTAATAACTTGTTCATTTTGGTAGGTTGTTTAGTTTGGTAGGTTATTTTATTCGAAAAGTTAAGTTTCAAAAGTCGTTCCGTTTTAAAATTTGTTATTCGTAAAGTTGTTCAGATTGGAAGGTTGTTCAGCTTCGAAGGTTGTTCCGTTTACAAGGTTATTCAACTTTAAAGGTTGTTCAGCTTTGAAAGTTGTTCAGTTTTCTATGTTGTTCAGATATGAAGTTGTTTAGTTTTCTAGGTTGCTCAGTTAAGAAGTTGTTATCTTCAGTTTAGAAAGTTGTTCTGTTTAAAAAGCTGTTCAGTTTAGAAAGTTGTTCAGTTTAGACAGTTGTTCAGTTTAAAAATTGTTACGTTTGAAAAGTTGTTTACGGAAAGTTGATAATTTTTAGAAGCTATACAGTTAAACATTGAAAGAAAACAACTATAAAAACTGAATTAGGTACTTTTAAGACTGAACATTTAATTCAAACTGAATAAACTTCTAATCAGATAAAATTTTAAACTCAATAACCTTCTTAACTGAACTACTTTTCAAACTGAAACTTCCAACTGAACAACCTTCTAAACTCATCAATTTTTCAAACTGATAAACCTTCTAAGGTGAATAACTTTCTAATGAACAACCTTCCAAGCAAAACAAACACACTAAACTGAATAACCTTCCAAACTGAACAACCTTTCATAATGAACAACCTTCCAAGCCGAACAAACTTTCCAAAATTAACAACCTTTCTAACGAAAATAAAGTCTCGGCATTCTGACTGTTCTATAAAAACACTGATAATAGTTAGAACCAAGCAGTGCAGTCTTACCCAGTTTCTTATTCGCATTGTGAGGAGGCCTTGCGGCCCTTTCTCCACCCTCTTCCAAGTAGTTATAAGCCGCGCTGATGCATTTGTTAAGGCGAGCACGACATCTGAAATATAAATGACATTAGTTGTTCTCCCGCGTGAAATACCAAAAAATATCGATAAAAAAGGATAATATCGCAAAACAAATTGGTACGTTGCTTAAACACGATTTCCATCCTGCAACACTACGAACTAATTAGCCGACCAAATAGGGCACATTGCAGTAAGAAAACAGATAATTAGGGAGGCACAGGATATCGTAGCATAGTACACTCGGGGAAGAAAAATGTTCGTCAGTTTTCAAATTGATTCGTTTAACGTCGCGAGCACATATTACCTTTTGAAACTGTGATAAAGATTCGAATATTGCATACAAAAGTATACTTTACTGTTCGAAAATAAAGTTCAAATTAATTCAGACCTTGTCCAAGAAGATTGTATCATATAAAAATTTCAACCTATATCATTCTTTTTATTTCAACCTGTCAACTGTCACCACTCGTAAAAGTGCTGTTGAAATTTTATTTAATTCATGTGTCAAATATGAGTTATTTTTCATAAAACTTGTGCTAAAGTGAAGTGGACAACCTAATTATTATGTGATAGTGTTATCTAAAGCTAATACTTAAGATTTGTGGACTAAATCTAGTGAAATAAGACCTATCACTCCTACCAAATCTTTTCCTACCCACAAATTGTTTACTTTTTATTGTTGACTTTCCATCTAATGCCAAACAATGTAGCAATAATGTTGCCATAGCAAAACTTTTAATCACAAAGTCGGGAAAATGTCGGGAGTGGAAGACCAGGCTCCTGTTCAGGATAATACTACTGGCGAGAAGTTAACTTCAAAAAGCTTTCAAGATCTCTTATCAAACTTGAATAGTAAAAACAATTCACCATCAACCCAAAAGCCCTTAGTGCAACAAATTTTTCATCCTGGCCTTTTCAATAGGCAACGATCAGCATCGACCAGCGAAATACCAGCCAAGGACCCTCTGACCGGATGTCCTAACCCACCCTCAAAACCAGTACCTACCCAACCAGATGATACGATGAACACGGAGGATAGTAGCTTAGATACTACTACAAAGCAAGTACCGCCACCATGGCAACGCCCATTAAACCCGACGCGCAAAGCTGCGCAACAACTCCGCCAAGCAAAGCGCAGAAGAGTTGACTTGTCTCCTCTGCAGTCAAATGGTGCACCTACCGCAAACCGCTTTAGCGGTCTTGCTGTAGATGAAGTCGAGAACGACAATACTGCTCCTAAACCCAATAAGCCACCGCCAATAATTCTGTACGGTATCGAAGATGTCAAAGAACTGTCTAAGTCACTTGAGACAGCAACAGACAGGAGCCATTTTAAAATCAAAATTGTTAACAAAAACCTGCTTCGAATACTTATTGATTCAATCGACGAATACAAAAAAGTTATTACCTTAATAAGAGAAATGGGTCTTATAGGTCACACCTTCACAAGGAAAGACACAAAATGTTACCGAATTGTTATTAAAAATCTCCACCACACAACTCCTCATGACGCCATTGTAGAAGAAATAGAGGCAACGGGAAATAAAATTAGAGGAGAAATAATTAACGCACGGTATGGCCCGGACAAAAAACCAACTTCAACTTTCTTCGTCAATCTAGAACCTAGTGCGCTTAATAAATCTGTCAAGAACATCAAACACATCTTCCATCAAGAAGTCAAAATAGAAGATCCAAGGAAAAGCAACTCTATTGTTCAATGTCAGCGTTGCCAACAATATGGTCACTCCAAGAACAATTGCATGAGACCTTACAGGTGTGTTAAATGCGGCGAGGGTCATAAAACTTCAGAGTGTCCCAAGAAAGACAGAAACACGCCTGCGAAATGCGCCTTGTGTTCCTGTGATCACCCGGCCAACTATAAAGGCTGCGAAGTCTACAAACAAATCATGGCAAAAAAACAACCCAGACTATCACCTAACGTTGCGAGAAAACCCAACAATACCCAACCCGAATCTGCAATCACCAATGGCATTCCAACTATGACGATTCCCGAAAGTCAACACCGTGGGGCACATAGTATGCCTATCTCTCAAAAAACTCCTTCAACTCGTACCTACGCTCAAGCTACTACTCTTCCAAAAGACCTAGTCGGTGATGTGCATACCCCACAGCTTAGCAGTTCTGTAGAAACAATACTTTTAAAACAGAGCGAGAAAATTGATCTCCTCATCCAACAAATAAGCACTCTTTTGGGTCTTATCACCACTCTTATCTCCAAACTATCACCATGACTGCTCTGCGTATAGCCACGTGGAACATCAATGGACTTGCACCCAACAAGCTAGAATTACAAATGTTTATAGCCAACAACAAGCTCGACATCGTTCTCATTTCGGAATCACATGCCACAGCTAACACCCTAGTACACATTCCAGGTTTTTGTGTATATCTGACTAGTCACCCCGATGGTAAAGCTCATGCTGGCTCTGCGATTGTGATAAAAAATAACATCAACCATCATTTAATGGAACCATACGCAAAAGACCATATCCAAGCTACTACAGTCCGTGTTGAAGACAGAATTGGGGTTATCGATGTGTCAGCCATTTATTGCCCACCCAAACACAAAATTACTGATAGCATGTTCACCAACTTTTTTAACACCCTAGGAAATCGATTCATCGCAGGTGGTGATTGGAATGCCAAGCACACTTACTGGGGCTCTCGTACAACTGTGACGCGTGGCCGTGCGCTAAAGTACTGTATTGAAACTAATCGTCTTCAACCTGTGTCTACTGGTGAACCCTCCTACTGGCCTACAGATCCGAACAAAACACCGGACTTACTTGACTTCTTTGTATTGAAAAATATCAGTCATATCTACACTAGTATAGAATCCA